>OU744286.1:10005000-15005000 GCA_916610205.1 Griposia aprilina
AGTTAGTAAACTGATTAGGTATATATAATCAGTTAATCACAGTCATAATAGCAGCCGTCATTTGTTGAGTTATATCCCAACTCTACCAAATACTTCTAATGTTCTAACTACATTAAAATAACAAGAATATCAAAAAAATTATGCCCTTTCTCTTGCTCTTGTTCCTTGTCTAAACCCACCTTGAGGCATTTAAGGCGACAATAAGTGCCAGCGACCTTGAGCGAGTAGGAGGAGCATGCGAAACTTTTAAGCGAATGAAATTGCACAGAGCGTTAGAATCTACCCGGACATTGGTCAGCGATGCACTGCCGCCCGTCGCCCGCAAGAGCCCCCGCTTCAACGCACATCAAGTTTTTTCGCAAATACAACCCCCCTTGATTTATCAAACACAATACAAATAAAAGCCGTATACAAAAATTTGGGTAATTAAATTGTCTTTTGGATGGTGGAGATTTCATGAAAATACGCTCGATAGTTTTTGCGTGATTATCGTTTTTGTGTTCGCATTAGACATTACTTTACAAATTAATTACACTATGTTGTAAAAATATAATTTCAAATATTCACATATCAAATTACGAACAAAATAGTCTAGTTTATCATATACTTTTTTCAAACAAATAAGACTATACGTTTAGACGTGATGTTCAATTTGAAATCATTAAAAGTCTCTCTGCGCCTTAAGTGTTCCTTCTTAAAAACTTTAGATACTAAAACAAACCCTTAGGATACAAATTAATGCTCTGTTAAATGGTTTATACCATTATTCATTTATGTCTGACTGCACAGAATTAAAGTAAAACTGAAATTATTCCTAGAATATTTATTCTAGGAATAATTTCAGTTTTACTTAAACTTTGAAGTCGCCTAAAGAAATATGTTTAGTATTCAAAGGAATTTAAAGTAAAGGTTAGGCAAGCAAAGTTATCTTTGATTCTTCATATAATTCAAGTTTGAATGGTCAGCATTATTTCTGAATAAAAATCAGCCATTTACGTCAACGTTTTCTTCATACGTTTGCGTTGACGTCACGATTTTTCAAAGGTTTGTTGGAAAGCTCGGGATCAAATCGAACTTTGCTAAAAATACCCGAGCTAGGAGTGGATAAAACAATACATGATTGTAATAGAAAACAACCTAAAGGACTATACAAATCGGACGAACACGTCTTCGATCTTTCGGCTCCCTTCTATATTTTAGATAAAGAATAATGGTTATCGGTATCGGCAAACATGTACCTGTATATACGTTACAGTGTGAAATTGAGTGTACCTACTATAACCCGACGTGTCGATCGTTCGGCGGCAAGATGGGTGGACGACATTGTTGCCATCGCGGGCAAAACCTGGATGAAGCGGTACAGGACCGTGGGGATAGGCACAAGAAAAGACAGGCCTATGCCCAGCAGTGGGCGAAGTCAGGCTGTGGACGATAATACCTACCTTTTGGAAGGGGCAACTAGAATCAATTTTATTTTCTTCTTGTAAATTTTGACATTCAAAAGTGCTTTTTATTGCCTATTTGATATTAATGATTTGAATATGACATTGAGGATGATTTACCGACGTTACTTTAAGGCTCCCACAGACAAGCGCGACGCGACAGTGCGACGCGACTCTAGTAGAACAATTTCTATGAAAACTTTATGGAAATTGTTCTACCAGAATCGCGTGCACCACCACGTCACGCCTGTCTGTCGGAGCTTTAAAGTAACGTCGGTAAGTCATCATCGGAGCCTTTACGGAAAATTGGTGACATAAATTCCATCAATATGTTTCTACCTACACTTTCAATAAAATATTGAATGATTGGAGTATTTGAATTGACACGAGTAAACAGCTTGGTGTAGAATTGTTTTAATTAAAAAGTTTAATTTAAGCGCTTTGATTGAATCTAGACTATAATTACGTTTTCCATTAAATGTCGATCGTAATTTGAATCAGTAGGTACCTATAATACAGGTAGATGCGATTACCAATTCAATTAAGGTTTCTTGATCTGTGTAGTAATTGAAATAATTATATCCGAAAATAAGCCCCTTTTTTAAATCAAATAAAAAACAAGGAATTACTAATTCAATAAAACAACAAATTATTTTCATTTTCCACCAGCTTATTCGATAGTTTCAGCAACAGTTCTAAAAACCTCAGTACCTATTCCAAACTTTAAGCAAAAATACTAAGTGACGAAATCCATGTTAATAGCTCTTTCAAATAAAGAATGACAGTATTCAACGATTTCAGTGTAAAAAATAGAAGTTTCATCGACAATTCGGTGAACATTTGGTACATTTATTCCGCCGCCCAGCGGGTAAGTGGGCAAACAATGTGATTGTTAACCCGTTTCCCCATCTCCCCTAAGCTTTTGTTTTGTGTGTTTGTATTGTGCCCACTGTACCCACCCGCCCAACCGCCATGATTATTTGCATTTCTTCTACATTCCTTGAACGTTTCCTTTTTAACATTTATAACACACGCGACTTTTAATTGTAGGTTTCGTTTATTAGTCTATACAAACCTTTAATAGTAATTTATTTATGATGTAGCGTTTGGTCTAAGTAAATTGAATTTTATAAGTTTTGTTTTACACTTTGCGGTTAATTATAAAAGCTAAGAAACTATTATATTAGTGACAAAGAGATACTGTAATCCTGGAATCAATTAAATGTAATTTATACCTAACGTGTAGGGCTGGGTTCTTATACAATATTCTTAATTAATAAATCAGTCCGTGATTGCGTCTAGAAGTAGTGATTAGTAGCTACCCACGCAGACTTAAATATTGTCGGTGAGTTGTTCATAATAATATAATTGGATTGATCGATGAATATAAGCTCCAACTTATACTGAAGTCAAAGTCAAAATCAAATCATTTATTTCAAATAGGCACATAAAAGGCACTTTTGAACCTCAAAATTTACAAAACAGAATTGATTCTAGTTGCCCCTTCCAAAAGGTAGTTTCGTATGGAAAAGACTGGGCAAGAAACTCCACCGTTACTCTTTTAAAAATGTTTTACAATATTATGTTATATGTGAAGACGATGAAGAAGAGAAGAATGTGAAGAGATGTACTAAAATACAAATCTGACCATTTAGGATATGACCAGCTTGACAGACGGTACAAATTCAGATTTTTAGTAAATATTAATAAATTTCTAAGTGTAAAAGATTGTATAATATATAAACCAATGCATATTTCATTTGAAATATATGAAGCTTTAACCATCCTGTACATGAAACACGGCCATCACATTACTCATCTTTCAGCGCAAAGCTATTTATATTTTGACACTTAGACATAAACAATGAAAATGAATAAAACTTTGCCAATATCCACGAATGTAGTTTCGTATTTCAGTCGACAATATCTGGCACATTTTTTCAATTATTGGGTACCTATTCCAACTAACATATCACGGTAAAAAGCGGGTGTGTAATATATGGCATAATAACATATAGTATGATATCACTTCATGATCACCCAAATGATTCAATAACAGTAGATAGTATCTGACACAGGTCAGGACCAGTTTTTGCAAAAGTATACAAAACAAAGTACGTTTCTAAATTATATTAAACGTTACTTATAGATTTTGAATATTATACTAATTGAATATTAATTCATATGTGCATTATAGAAAATGTTCATTAAACCATATAACATGTAAAATGAAATTATATCAATAATTCATTATATCATTTCATCGCTATATTAAAAAAATGCATGTATTATATGATCATTATAACTTTTGTTATTATTTCAAACGTTGCACACGCATAAAAAGCATAGCTATGAACATAGACAAATCAGTTAAGGGTTCAAGGGAAAAAAGTAAACATGTCAGCGGTAAAATGGGATATAGGTACCTCTGCAATATCTACCTGACTACTTAGGAAAATTAATGACAGTGTTTTTATCCAACGTTAACTTTGCCTAAGTAGTACATTACATAATATATTATCATTCCTTCTAACACGGCCTAACTTTCGTACACTATAATAATATTTTTGTACCAAAAATATTGGCGGAAAGTTTTTATACTCGAAGTTCCAGTATTTTTATGAGTTTTCCGTGAGAGGTACGTTTGAACAAGTTTTCCTGTATAGGAGAATTCGTATGGAATACGTTACAAGGGTGTAGTTATTAAGTTGTTGTATCATAACAATCAAAACTTCTATTTATTACTGTAATGCGACTGAAATAGTCGCATCGCACCTTTAAGCTGGTGTGTTATACATTTGTTTTGTGGATTACTGTTTAATACCAGCAGTTTTTTTTCGATAAACGATTTTCAGCAGGTGACATGAGTTTTCTGCCCTTGTAAAGTTATCTTAAGGGCTATTTTTGTCTGCTCTTTGCACGATAGAATTGCTTTACCGACACCGAATTATATACAGTCGTAATGGCAATACCGCAGAATGATATTCAGCCATCTTCTTTACATGTCAGACCGTATTTAAAATGTAACAAGGACAGACTGACAATTAAATTAAAAATATTGATTTATATTTCATAAAATGGCCAGGTGATTAAAAAGGTTTTAGGTAGGCGTCAACGCGACATTGATCAAAGGTGTATGCTGTTTTCATATTTGTTATCAAGTAATTAAATACAGGGTCGCAGGGACATCGACGTGCCAACTGTAACCCCTAGCGTAGAAAATCTTCGAAGGTTATCAAAAAGAAAAAACAACTGTTTCATAGCAAAGTGCAGTAACTACGTGGTCAAAATGTATTCTATGGACCAGCAATTTTTTTTTATAACCCACGTAAGATTTCAACGCCCAGAACCATACTCAAACTCAAACTCATACTCAAGGCATTTATTTCAATTAAACCATTTTACAGGCACTTTTGAATTGTCAAAGAGTCGGTCAGTTAGTCAGAAAGTTGAAGCTAGTTGCCCATTCCAAAACGTAGATCTCTAAGGAGAAGAACGGGCAAGAAACTCCAAGGACACTCTTTTTAAATCAAGATATTACAAAATCGTTGGTACATTATTCTTGTTGCTTCTATATGTGAGAACAATGTAAATAAAATAAAAAGTATATTAAAAAAGAAATCAAAATATAAGAATAATAAAAATAAGCCGCAGTTAAGAGATTGTCCTGCATCCATGGTAACGGATGGCACGTCGATGTCCTCGCCCCGCTGTATAGTTTTCAATGCAATAGTCTGGTCAGTGCCGCAACTTAAAAGATGTAAGGTATGTGTCATGACTTGATAAAAAAAAAAAACTCGAAAACTGATGAAGGTATAAAGGCCTTGGCTGTACACGAGTTCTCCACCCTTGTAATCATTGGACGGCTGTACATGAATTATCTACCCTTGTACCCTTTTTCTAGAATTATTATGTAACCCATTAATCGGGTGCGTCTCATATCATATAAAGCTATTTGGTAAATTTTCATTTCATTAACGTTCACAAGATATAATAAACGTGAGATAATACTAACTGTTGAGATAATTTACTTACATATAACATTTATAAACTCTAAAACTTATTGCGTATAACGTTATTGGATATAACGTTTATTTAATCGAAAATCATTAGGTCTATCGTTTATAATATATATTGACACCATTATTATGGTTATCACACCGATTTAGAGCAATTCCACACGGATAGGTTAGTTTAGAAGGCTAAGGCGAGAGCGGAGCGGGAGCGGAGCAGCCTTAGCCTTCGTGGTTATTTTTTTTAGGGATATTATTAATTGCATATCAAATAAATAATCACCTATCAATTTATTTTCATCATTTTAATACTGACCGCACAGAAAATTAACCAGGGCATACATACATAATACTCACACTCACAGCGTGTGAGTATTGTGTATTCGTCTTCGATCAGCCGTTTGTCGTAAAAATTATGTCGAAGGAATCGGTACAAAATGCAATATTACTGTACTAGGAGAATTTAGGATCCAAGAGCGAGAGAAGCGAGGTCGGGACTTGGGGCACCCCGACTCGAATTGTTAGGTTAGAAGGGGATGGCGGGGCTGGAGGACCCCGCCATCCCGCCATTTGCTGTGCAATCAGTAATTTTGATTGAAATTCGGATTATTTTTGGATACAAAATGTATTTGTTTTTTTTATTTGCTTTTAAGAGGGCGCACACCGGTCCACTAGCGCCACTCGTTTATAAAATGGAATGTGGCACATTCCTCTAAATCGTATTTTGTTGCTTCGTATCTCAATATGAAAGTTTATAAAAGGTACTAGAAAATTCTAGACACTACTTACCGAGGGTGCTTATTGAGCCGTTATTTAAAATTCCTTCTGAGTCACGAGATAATATTATTTTAAAGGACTGTTGCTGGTGGACCCGTGTGCGCCCTCTTAAATATGTACTACCCTTTTTTTATAACCTACCAGAAATAGGAGCCCCACTGAGCGGGGCTCCGTCGAGCTATCTTGGCAGGTGGTAATCAGTTACTAGGTATGTTACTCAGGTTACTAACTATGAAAGAAATAACAAAAAAAAAAACTTTAAATTATTAACTACTACTACTACTATCACTATTATTATTTACTTTATTTTATTTTTGTTTTTATGTGGGCCTTTTTATCATATTAGACAGGTTTTATGTCTTTTGAGTGATATATCAAACGATTTTATATTCAATGTACGTTATATTTATAAATATTCGTTATTTTAAAATTAAATCAATCGTTTATTATATTAACTGATCATTATATCAAATAAAGTTATAGATTCAGTTGTTATATCTTGTAAACATTAGAGATTTTGTAATTATATTATATATTAATCAGTACCTACCTGTGGAATCGACTCCTATCTGAAATCTCTATCAAAGCAAAAGCAAACTGCCAAGTTTTGAAACAATTATGCAAAACAAAATTGGGTTAATGGCAATAGACTCGCCCCCTTTTATAAGAAACTTGAAACATAGCAAGCGAAATGAGGGTGCATTATTCACCTCTGCCTGCCCCTTCAGGGAATACATGCGTGATGTTATAATGCAAAAGTTTGCTATAAGTACTAAATATTTCGTAATAATGCAGGTAGGTATGTAGTGGGAAATGTGGGAACCTAATTTCATGAAATAATAATCATTTATTCCCCAGAAAATCCATATTGTTAGTAATTTACTCAACTTAGACACTTGTGGTAGTACATTCATTAAGAACAACCACAAAAAAAAAATTTTGGAAGTCGGTTGTCTTTTTGTTAAAAAAAAAATATTTTTCACTTTTTAGTTGCGGTGCCTACCCCACACAAATTCGTATACCACTACTTGGTGTGTAAATAACAGTGACAGGAAATTATTAACACATCATCCATATAAACTAAGTGGAAAAATATGCAGTATTATAGATAACTCAAAAACTACTGGTCAGACCTTGATCAAATTTAAATGGGACCACATGTGAAGCACCACCTATCAAATAAAAAAAGAATCATCCAAATCGGTTCATCCAGAAAAAAGTTCTGAGGTAACACACATAAAAAAAAAACATACAGACGAATTGAGAACCTCCTCCTTTTTGTGAAGTCGGTTAAAATGAGTGATAGATTTTGATGTACAAAGAAGCATTGAAGAAATACTACCACAAATACTGAACTATTGTCCTGTGTTTCACTACTACCACTTTCTACTCAACTGTGCTGTCCTGTAAAAGGAAAGATATACGCAGTCATTAATTTTTTAATTATTTTCTGGTCTGCCCATACAGAATTATTTGCAGAATGTCTATAAGTTAGTACCGATTAGACACACGTTCATACATCAATAAGTTACTGGCAGGCTGCTCGCTTTGCTGTAACAACTTACACTAAATAATAAACTATGTTTTTCTTTCATTTTCATGCTGACTTGTACATAAGTTGAATATCCGATAAACATAACTAATTTACTCTCAATCTATACGGTAGATTTATAACCTTTCCAAAAATACGTGAATACTATTTAGGACCCAGTCTACCCCATATTTCAATCTCTGTAACTGCTAGCCAAGATCTGGAAAAGTCAGCAAGGAAAAATGGCATCCTTCCTAGCTCGGTTCTACAAAACATTTATCAAAGAACTATCTTGAAGACCGCAGCGAATCGGAAGAAAAAGAGGAAGGACAGGTAAGGAAAGGGATTTCGAGTTTCAAATCGAAAGGTCGCCTTCATACAGGTATTGGGAAATAAGGACGGAGGCGTTATTCGATTAATCGCCTTTCAGATTGGATACCAAATTGGGAAAATTGAAGGAAATGTGCCTAAAATGTTTCAATTTTCTATATCTATAAGCCATGTGTCCGATAGGATTACCCATCGACAAAAATGACGAACTTCCGTACAAACTAACCCCATTATGGGACGAATTTTCAAAAATCCTTCCTTAGTACTCACTTTCTTTATATAAGGAACTCTTGTCCATAATTTTATGCTTATATAGAGCTAGCGGTTTAGACTGCGTATTGTCTGTTGGTGAATAAATGAATTTAAGGTTTTTACCAACTAGATTTATTAAGTAGATAATAATAATAATAATAAACCCGCAGGGCAGCATGTGGCGAGCTGTTGGGCAGTAGCGACCCCACGGACCCTATCTCCCGGGAGAAGTCTTGTTCTTCACCTCTGGCTTGCCTTTATTGGCCGTCTGGAGTGAACAATGAAGAGGGACAGTGCTCCCGCCTCTTTCTTGCCTTTATTGGCCGGCTAGAGTGGAGATTCGCAAGAGCAAACGTGCTCGGAGGAAGGAAGTATTCCAGTAAGATGCTGGTAGGGATCTTGACCGTACTTCCGGGATTGTCCTGATAGCCGTGGGATACCTCTCCACTCCTCATAAGCACCTCAGGACATGTTGCCCCTTTGTCACTTCGACACTATGTGCTAGCGACCATTTTCGGGGGCCCATTATTGAGTGTGCAAGTCACCCCCTGCCATTTTATCTGTGTATTTTATATAAAACATTGGTCAGGCAGGGGCCATAGTCTTTCCATAGTCCTAGTTAACCAGTCCACTAAAGCTACCCAAATCCATAGACCTATATATTTGTTTCCATATCTTGCAATAGTCCTACACCAACCGGGGGTTGTCCTTGGGTGCACTTATATAGTCCGAACAGGGATAATCATCGGTTAGTGCTTCATTTCATTAAAAACGTCTAACGGGCCTCTGCGAGTTGGCTTCGGCCCCTCGTATGCCTTCCAAAGGTCCGGGATCCCAGGGTCCCGAGAAATGTGAAGAGATGAAATAATAATAATAATAATTTTTATTGACACAAATACAGCTTTTACAAACTTTGTTTGAAGCCCTGGCTCCTGAGCTAGGTAGCAACCTGTGTTACAGGAGCCAGTGTCTTCGCCCATTTATGGTTAATTTCATAACAATGTGCAATAAGCAAAATAAAGGAGAAAAGGAAAAAAAAAACAAAAAAAAAATACAATAAAAGACAAAATTACAATAATTATAAGATGGACACATGCTCTTTGTGTGTGTGTGTGCGTGTGTGTGTGTGGGGGGGGGTGCGTGTGTGTGTGTGTGTGCGTGTGTGTATGGGTGAGTGTAGATCATTTTATGAGTATTGATTTTGTAATAGATCTTCCGTCTGGTGGTAATCAAGTGTTTGAAGCCATGTGGAGAAAAAGATAAAACGTATTTACTAAGACTAACCGACACCTAAATGTAATGCGTTGTAATATTACGTCTAATAAGAGAATGCTTTTATAACATGTCATGTTATAACAGCATTCTTTCTTTAATATAAAAGGGACGTCATTTGTCAAGGGTGTAGGGTTAAAGTACATTGTGCTGCACTTTGCTCTGTATGCCACTCAGTTTGATGACGTCAGCGTATAGAAAATAGCTCTGAAGAAATACAACGCGAATGTTAAATCATTTTTTTCTTAGAACAAATACTCAAAGCTGTGTTTGTAAATAAGTGGAGATTTTTCTTTGTGATATCGTGTAGCAAAAATAACCATGATTATGTATTTCATGTTACGATTTAAGCTGTCTTTGAAAAATATTCGAAGCCCTGATGTTCATAGGTACAAATAATAATCTAAACTTAATAAAATTTAATTATTTAGTGTAGTTTGAAGGACGTTGTAATCTTGAGCAAACAATGTTTCAGTAAGTAAACAAGGAAGATACCTACATCAATGTACCCACCTAAGTTATTGTATAACGCGTTGTGTAAGTTTACGCCACAAGACACATTTACACAACTATAGTCTTGTTATTCATGTCTGTTGTTCACATAGAGCAGCCACAAACAGTAAATCAAGAAAGGGCTGATTACTGAGAGAGCAGTCACAACTCACATAACAAACCAAGTGTCACATAAACTCAAAGTAGTGCTAAGTGAATAACGCGTGGAGTTAGTGTTATTTAGCTGATGTATTTACTATCCGCTTCCCTCTGTCAATTTTACGACCGAAACTAAGTATGGAAGTACCATCACTACTTATCGTCAACGTTAATGTTTCCTTTATCCATAGTCATACAGTGTGTGTATTTAAATAAGTCATAACGCATAACGTTAAAAAACACTCCATATTTATTATTTACTTCCCAACAGAACTACGTATTTAACTTCAGTAATTAACTTAATAACCAGTTCGATGGAGTTGTTCAAAAATAGAAAGGAATTATCGACAATAATTGTCCGAATACATGAATATCACCGCTTTCCCACTAAAAGTATTTTCGTCACACTTTTTGACGGCATGGAGTGACGTCATAGCATAGGGTGAAAGTTGGAATCATGTGAGGCCAACAACGCAAAGGGAGGGAAGGGAACGCTAGAGTAGTCGGTAAAGACAGCTAGTTAGCTAACAAATTATCGTAGTTAGGAGTCAGTCACGCAATCTGCCCTTTGCCAATTTATCATGTGGACTAGGTGCGTCGGATGCCGTCACTGTGTTCAACAACTCTCTCATATCTAACTTTGTGGCTTTTCGTACTATAATTATGTAAGGTTGGATTAACCATCTGTTACCTTGATAAGGTCGCTAATGATAAAGTCAGCAGCCGATAAGTGAATTACCCACACGTGTAGCTGTATATGCCTCATTAATAGTTTGGAAACTTCTGAGAACTTTACTTTCAAGTCTGTGACGTTTTGTATGGTAGTTTTATTTAATTACTTATTCGATTTATTTATAGAATTGCTGCGAGTCATAATGTATTTACCCAGGCAGGCGCTTTAATTTGTGTAAATAATTTCATCATCACTGCTCTCAAAAACGGTGAAGGAAAACATCGTGAGGAAACCGGCATGTTCTAGAACCAAAAATTCGAAGACATGTGACATCTACCAACCCGCACTGGGCCCGCGTGGTAGATTACAGCCCATTCCCTCTCGAAGAGAGGAGGCCTGTGTCCCAGCAGTGGGAACATTATAGGCTGATTATGCATGTTATGCATAATGTATTTTCCTTTTAAGGTAACAACTTGATTATTTTCAATTGTAACAATTATGAAAACACGACACCTACAAAAAGTAATAGGTAAGTGCTCGAACAATCAGACGAAAACCTGAATGCTTAGATCGTAAGATATAGTAATACTTAGAGTACCGCTCTCCCAATTTGATATCGAGTAAAAAAACATCTGTTGTCATGATTTATCTGTACATGACAGACGTATATAAATGAAAACGTTGACTTCTGTGCGACCTGTGGAGACGAAACGGTTAGAAAAATTATACAACAATAATTCTATTTCTTTTCTACCAACATACAACCTCATGTTATTGCGTTTATGTATCACGTCTCGCACATTATGTACAAATATTCGGTACTCGTACATCTTTTGTGTATTTATTTGGGGTTTGCACACAACCTTAAAAATAACTCAGTCTTTAACGTTAAGAGAAACTGAAAGGATTTAGTTTATGTGTGGGTAAACGCATCAGTCAGCCTCCTCGTGAATTATAGTGGGTCCAACTCGCCTTGTCCCGAATACACCACGAAATCTGAAAAAATACTGCTTACACGGGCCACACGTTCCGCAACGCTGAAACGAC
The DNA here is from genome assembly GCA_916610205.1 of Griposia aprilina. Taxonomy (NCBI): domain Eukaryota; kingdom Metazoa; phylum Arthropoda; class Insecta; order Lepidoptera; family Noctuidae; genus Griposia; species Griposia aprilina. The sequence goes on from OU744286.1 coordinate 10,016,989, forward strand.
CCGTACGTTGTAAGGAAACCTTATGATGTTGTATGACACTCGATTACACGAAAGACCGTTATAAAGTGGCAGATGTTTGCTACGGCTTAGGTAAAAGCGTTCTGGTAACTTATATATTCTAGTAAACTGTGCGGGATGTTCAGCCTGTTCCTAGATAATCGCTGAATTTATTTGATGTGATTAACGCAACAAAACGAGAGGTGCGGACAATTTGATGTACAGTTCCAGGATTTGAACCTGTACCTATAGAGTTGGGATTTCTCTGTGTCAATGTATCGGCAATTTTGTATCAGTTATATAGCCAATATTAGTTACAACAATTCTAAATTACCATGTATACATTTTGGGGTAGAAGCTTTCATGCTACTGTCATTATATTTCACGAGAATGATTATATTTGATTACGCATAATTATCGTTGATAGCGGCGTCCATTACTAGCATCACACAAGGCTTTTACAGAATAAAATCGGGTCGTGTTCCTGTGCGTACGAAACCGCAATCCCTTAAGGGAATAGTCTAAAGTACTTTTAAGTACCTTCCATCGCGTTGGATACTAGAGTGGTGAAAGTCAACACTTGAAATACAAAGTTTTTCTTCTAAAATATAAGATCCCTCTGAGGATCCCAGTGTTATTGTTTCAGCGGTAACAAAAACTCGTTTTAATTAACTAAGTTTTAAAACAAACAAAATCCGGAGGCTTCATTCGAAAATATTTGTTATTTCAGTACGACTTACGGTTTGTTTTAGGTAGAACGTAATACTGTTGAGTTAATAAGAGTATTAGAGTCGGTCAAGATCGATTGAATGGACATTGTATAATATTTAAGTATCAAAACAAATAATTCCAGGTAAATTATTAGTTTCATATGAAAATTATGAAGATTTGTGAGCAAGCGAAGATGAATAAGGTCATATTCACCGGTGACGCAAAAAATGTAGATGAGCCTCATACTGCCATAAAAAATACGTGCGGTCCTGAAACGAGCCTCGAATCACAGAGCTGGTTGGTAAACAAAATGATGATTGTAATTTAACTTGTTCTACCCCCCAACCCCCTCTTCACCCCGTATGACGAAAAGGCTGCTCTCAGGTATCCAGTGATCCAGTCACAATGCTAAGCGACCCTTTCAAATTCCCCCAAATTTTAATTAAAATGTTGTGAACTTGTATCAGTGGACTCATCGTATTGTTTCGGCCTTAAGCCTACCATATTTTGAGGTTAATAAGCCAGACCCAACATAAAAAGGTTAAATAAAACAGAACAACAAATATATGAATAAATAACATCACGTCTGCGATCCCCGAAAGGTTAGGCAGAAGTGTACCTATAGTACACCCACATTTGGCCAGTTATGTTTAAGTCTCATGTAATAGGGGGCGAGCCTATTGTCATCAACCGGGCATAAATCTAGACTCCGGGCTGCTACTGAGAAATTCCGAATGGAAAAACCCAATAACAGTTTGCCCGACCCGGAAACCGAAACCAGGACCTCTTGCTCAGAAGTAGAGGTTGTGGCCACTAGACCGACGAGGCAGTCAATATATAAGTAAATAATAAACATCTTGTGAATTTAATACTTCACTGTATTTTACGGAGAGCTTACTTTCGCAAGCTGAATTTCTGAAGCTTATGTATGAAAACATAAAAAGTCCGTCATAACACACATCACGTCATCACGTCATATACTTTATTGCTAAGAGCGGGTTGAGTGAGGAAGTAATCAAGGAAGTTATAAAACTTATTTTAGACTTTCCAAGGTAACTGAGGCAGCTATACAAACTCGAGTCCGGCGGAGTTTACGTGACATTTCAATTAAACCTCTGATTTCGCTAATGAACTTGCCGTCTCTTGCTGAACTTTGCAAAAACTCCGGCGACCTTTGATTTCAATTGATTTCAGTTCGACGTACTTTACCTAATCGCCTATACTTGGAAAACAGACGGCGCTTTGTTCATAAAAAAAAACGGAATTTCACTGATAACAAATATCGAGTTGGCAAATATGAATCCCCATAACCAATGCTAATATTAGGTAAGTCATAAATGAGAAAATCTGTTCGCATGTTTATTCTGCGCTAAATCACGTCTCGCCAGAACGATAGATAACAATGAAACTTTGATCTGAGGAAGCTTACGTCACGGAAACGGGCAAATACTTCTTTTATCCAGATTCAATGGCAGCTTCCCCTGAGATAAGTAATAAAATATTATCTTTGGTTGTTATTCCTTCAAGGATCGCCGGACAATTTCGTCAATATCGTTATCGTTGTTATTTTATCTTAAGTTCTAAATTATGATAATGAAGCCGGGGCAGAATTAGCGAATCGTTATGAAGAACGCTGATTGGTAGATTTCCCTGCTGATGGAACGATGAAGGATTTTAAGACAGGAGCTTTTTGAACGAATCCTTTCACCGAGCATTTTACCCACAAAATTCATGACTTAATTTAAATATAAAAACAGAGCTTACATCATGTTCAGGGAATACGTTGAAAGTAAAGTAGACTTTGCATGAATTTTCATGTCTACCAGGTGGCAGGAACATCGACGTGTAACCATGAATTCAGCGACGGAGCGAGAGGTAATGGGAAGCCGTCACCTCCTTCTGCGAAGCAGTAATGCTCGCGAAGGAGGAGGCGGAGCGCGTGAGGGTGAGGCAAACGTTGCGCCCTCACGCCCCTAGTCGCCGCAGGAGGAGACACCCTAGGCGTCGGGAGTCGATAGCTGACTCCTGCCCAGCGTAGGCGTGGGCTTGCGGACGGCGAGCAATGGGCAGCTTGCCGACCGTTAAGGACCAGGCCCGGGTCGACGGCGCGTTGTGTTCCACGCGCGCCTCAAAAAGATGTCAGCATAATTGACGTGGTCCGATAGGGCCAATGCCTGCCGGGGTCGCGGATTTTTCGAAAGAGTTACCGTGGCCCTGGCGCACAGGCAACTGAAGGAACACGGGGGGGTTTTAGTCAGTAAAAGTCAGACATGCCCTTCCGCTCCGCCCAGAGCGGACATTTGATGATTCCCCACCAAAAAAAAAAAAAAAGTAGGGTTCAGAATCATGTACTGAATCCATGATAATAGGTTGCGCGTCGATGTCCCTACCACTTTGTATACAAGTCTTGTATTCGAAAAACTTAGAAGCAAGTTAAAGAACCGCATCTTGTCTGGTAGATGAACGAAAATAACTGAAATTTCATTAAAATTATGTGAGTAAATTATCAAGTTTTTATTAAAAATGTTCAATCATCCTCGTGTTTCCTTAATAACAACTAGATAAATTGTTTTCTCAAGTAATTAAATTAATAAATGGCTAGCAAGTTATCATTATACTTAGCAAATTACGCACGCCTACATAATTACGAAAGCCAGCCTAAATAAATCCTTTTCGTAAACAATATTTAATAACAATGATTAAGCGTTTAGACGTGCTTCCACCCTCAAAAAACAAGTTTTTTTAACGCTCCACTTTATTCAATCATTTGAATACATAAAAAGATGAACCCTTTTTCCGAATACACCAATAAAATAAGTTTTCTGAATGTGTTACTTCGTAAAACTTATGTTTTCCAATATAGAACTTAAATTGAGGAATCAAGATTCTTATGAAGTTCACCTACTTTTAGAAGTATCCCAATAAAAGTTAAAAGAAGTACGTATGTATATGAACTGAAGTACCTCCTTCATTATTATTTAGTGGATTTATATAAATAGGTATATTTTATAGAACACCAGCTTTAAAAAAAAAAAAGTACTACATATAACATACAATGGGCGGCCTTATCGCTTCCTGTGATCTCTTCCAGGCAACCTTGGAATGGACAGTGATTGCGTGGACATAACATGGGGTTGTCATTGGTGCAAAATAATACGTTTTTATTAGTGAACCTCTAAATTTGCGTCGTAAAATCCTGAAATTCATTTAAACTATGAAAACTAACATAAGTAGCTCTATCGATCAGCTCTTTCATTGAGTGGCATTTAATTAGAGTGGCTAACGTTGTTCGCAGTCCAAAGGCAGAGCTCAAATCGGTAAGTTCAATTCCAGTTGGAGAGTTCTCGTTGGGAGGCCAATCATTAAAGTTGTAGTATTATTATTTAACATGCTGCCAACAGCTCAAAAGTTCAGTTTTGTAGAGCTCGTTTTCTAGGAAGGGCAGATGGAGGTTTGATGTTTTTTTTTCAATGTGTCGTTCGCACTGGCCAGTTATATTTTTCTGTAAAATTTTATGTTAATAAACATCACTGAGCTTAATTCGAAATTCAAACATTCATATTTATTTAAGCTCCATGTTCTTAGTACTAAATAAATCATCTAATTCAAACTCTTTTATTTGCATAACAGCCTTTTAAACCTTTTGAGTTTCGAAGACATAGAACATAGATCTTAATCAAAGACAAGCAATCAATACACGTGCCAATATAATTAAGTTTGATCAGTTACAGAGCAATTGATTTGAAAACTATTCGCCCGTCAAATTAGTCTTGGTCTAGACTTTGTCTGTTATGTCTAATATTTCAAACAAAATATATGAACTGTTTCAATTTAGATGTCAACCCATTTGTTGTTTGTTTGTGTGTGTGTTTTTTGTGATAAGCGTGGGGGTCTGGGTTCAATTCCTAAGTCGGGCAGTGTTATTGGGTTTTTCCATTAGGAATTTCTTAGTAACAGCCCGAAGTTTGGAAGTTGGCGGTGTGATACCTCCGTGCCTCGGAATGCACGTTAAGCCGCTGGTCCTGCGCCTGATCTTTCTCCGTTCGTGTCGGATTGCCGTTCCATCGGACTATGAAAGAGAGGGAAGAGAGAGTGTACCTGTATCTGCGCACACACTTGTGCACTATAATATCTCCCGCGCCGAAGACTAGTTTTCGTTGAGATTGGCCGCCACGGCCGAAATACGGTCTGTAAGACTATATACAGGGGTTTTGGTGGATCATGTGCCAAATTGAAATGTTCGACTGAAGAGGTCATCTGCTATCCTTTCAGACCCCTTAACGCCTCTCAAGCCCTGTGGATTTTTTTATCGACTTTTCATTTTTTTATTAAAAAAGGACCCAAATTTTACATACAAATACTATTATATAATTTAAAAAAAAAGTATAAGTCTTCGACTCGGAATTTTAATTTTATTTAGATGTGTATTATTAATAAGAGTACTTTTAAATACAAAACTAGTGACATTAGTCATCTAGCTCTTTTTTAATTTATTCGCAAAGTTTCGGAACATGTAAAACTTAAATTAAAGCTGTGACTTTACAAGGCTACAAAAAAAAAAACAAAAGCGACTGGGATCTTCCAACTCCCTCAAAATCTCTCTAGTCTATCCTCTTACTAATGATGTGCCACATGATAAAAAATCTTTTAACAACTTTGTGAATTCGCTTGAATTGTGAATTACATATTCCGAAACTTTGCGAGTAAATTAAAAAAAAAACTAGATGACTAGTGTCACTAGTTTTGTAAAACCATACACATAAAAATAAAAATAAAATTCAGAGTCCAAACCTTATACGTTTTCTTTAAATTTGTATTTGAATGTAAAATTTGTGTCTTTATTTAATAAAAAATTAAAAGTCGATAAAAAAATCCACAGGGCATGAGAGGTATTAAGGGGTCTGAACAGATAGCAGATGACCCCTTCAGTCAACCATTTCAATTTGGCACACGATGCACCAAACAGCCTGCATATTTACGAAACAGCGATTCTGTGTGACCTACGTGGTATATGGTTTTTTTTTTTAATTATGCGTGCATCAACGTTCACGTGATAGAAGTGAAACTTATTAAAAAATAAAGAATAAGAGAGATTTAGTGTGACAGATAGAGAGAGATCTTTCTTCTCTCTCATGTAACGAAATGTGCCTCAACGTGACGCGTCGTCTAAATATCACCCTCAACTCTCGTCCAATTATCAAATCGCCGCCTAAGAAGTTTCACTTAAAAAACTGGTTTTATTTAAACTTTTACCGTCGCATTTGCCCATCGTAATTTTCAATCTAAACCACATTAAATATTAACTATTGGACTGAAAACTGTGAGCGGTGAAATGTACAAAATTAACCTACCATATTTATTTATGAAGCAGGATTTACCAGCTCATGATCTCAATTAGGGAGTGTCATAATCAAACCATACTTTGGGAGGTATGAGTTAACGAATTCTAAGTAATTAGGTATTCCTGTTTGATGTTCATCATGCAAGTTTATGAAAATACGTCTCGCTTGGAATCGTCTGAACTCGCTCTACATATGAAAATAATTCTTGATGTTAAAATATTGATGTTACGGGGAACGTGTCTGACTTGACAGAGCATATTCATAACATCGTAAATAACTTTCCTGTATTCCCCGAACGGTTGGGCAGAGGTAGAGTAAATTCATATTTCGCCCATTACGTTTAAGGCCCACTTGCACCGCCAATCACTAAACATGTTTAGAGCTAAACGAGTTTAGTTATTGGCGGTGCAAGTGGGCCTAAGTCCCATACTCCCATGTAATAGGGAGCGACTGGGCTGCCATTAACGGCACTAACCGGGCACAAATCCAGACTCCGGGTTCTTACTGAGAATTCTAGATCGAAAAACACGATAACACTGCCTGACCTGGGAATCAAGGACCACATTGCTCAGTAGACACTTGCGACCACTGGACAAATGAAGCTGTCACAGTCAGCTACTAGAGAATATTCATAAGCAGTAAGTTTCTTGTTATATTCGGTGTCGAGTTTCGATTGTCGAGTGTCCACACAACTGGTGCCACACGTAGACTCGGGTAATTCCACTTTATTGGGTCCGTAGTGCCAACACGTGTACTCTCAGTGGGCATGAATACAGATGACGCACATAAATGCTGTTATTGAAAAAGGGCTGAAGTTAGAGTTTTGAAATTAATTTTAGGCTTTGCTGTAGACGTTATTAGTTTTGTTTAACATAAAATACCGTCGTTTATGAAATGTGCAGTTTTGCAAATAGGGCGTAGAAATCGAGGTCAGAAGGACTACACCTGCGCGTTAAACCTAAATTAAAAACAAGCGCGACCGAAAGATAAATATAAAAATATACATGTCAAAACATAAAAGCTAATTCTACTTCAGTACTGTTGTACCAAAACCGGTATAATGCAATATCTCATAGCTACATTTCGTAGCAAAGTACAACAAAGCTCGGATAGCGTCAGGTAACGTTGAACAAAACAATTTGTACACAAATCCGGATTAAAATTCCGTGTAGGGTAGTTTAATTAGGTAGAAACTGGAATTAATTTAAGATGTATGTACGTTAACCGTTGCGGTGCAGCACGGGGTGGATTAGAAGCCGTCGTATGGAAACCGCGGCAACCCTCCACTGCAGCCTGTCCATTTAGCGGAGTGGCGCGCCTTGGGAAACTACTAACCACGTTATACAACGTAGAAAAGGTTAATGATGATGAGGTACCTTGCTATTCACTTATTACTTTATGCAAGCTCCTTTTGCTTGCTGAGTGGGCTAATAAGCTAATATAGTTGCTCTATTAACGGCGGAATATTTTAGGGTTACTTACTTAAGACCTCGTAGCTACAGTAATGTTCTTAAATAAATGGGGTTCACATAAACTGGTAAAGAATCCCTTGGAATCCTATTTCGAATCAGTTTTCAGACAAAATTGTCTTTTCTTCTTGTTCCATGTGAGAATATTCATCTCGAAATGTCTCCCCATTTCCTCAAAAAGCTATTTTATTATACTCGTATTATATTAAATTCATGTGTCAAAAGTGACATCATGATGGCTTCGTCTATAAGCATGATAATGCAGGCGGAGGTCGACACAGGGTGGGTGGCAAAAGACTGAACTGCCGCGGGGGCGCGAAAAGACGGAACATGATGCACGAGCCAATCTTGCGCTCCTGACTCATGATAGCGGGAAGAAAATCCTCTACCGTCTCCACGTGTTTGAGTACTTGCTTAAAGAAGCGGGTTCCCGGTAAAGACAAGTCAGTATCAATCGGTGCTGTTGATATAGTGCAGTAGGTATTAACGTATGCGCTCACACCTATAGAAACATCTAAAACATGTAAACGTTTCTTTCCGAAGATCAACATGCAGCAATCTGTACCGGGGGTCGGGTTCGAAAACCCGCTTCTTTATTCAAGCACCCGAAAGCTTGAGTCTCTTAAGAAAGCGGTTCCATCATATTAGAACGAACATCATAAAAATGTGTAATTTTCACCAGTATTTGACATTAAGGTGTTTTGATTGAAACGGTCTGTATTTTGGACAGCAGTAAAGCTTTGGTTTCCTAGGAAAGCGGTTCCGTCATTAATTTTTATTTATTTCTGTATCTGTCCATGACATCACAGCAGCGAGCCCTATCAGAAACCAGCGCTGCGAAACTTATTTTTTAAATGTCGCAGCATCATGCTGAGATAGGGGCCTTTTGGCGTCGTACAGGTCAGGTGCTTGCTGTTGTTATTTTCATTTTACTTTTGTTTTATTTTTTATTTTATCATATAAATACACACACTATAATAGATACAGATACGGCATTTTATTATTAAGTTCAAAGGTTTTATTATATTTTTTTTGTTTTTATGAGTGTGTTTAGTTTAGTTTGTGATAATCCTGTGCGAGTCCCAATAAATACTTTTTTTTCTTATATTATAACGACCGTCATGAAAATCACTAATTTTCACCAGTATTTGACATTACGGTGTCTAAAACGTTCTGCATTGGACAGCCGTTATTGTGTGACCGTTCACTGCTTTCTTAGGAAACCAAAGCTTTAGCCTTTAGGGGTATAAATATTCTGTGAGCTTTAGTCAGTTGAAGGTTGCCGCTGGACACTACGTGCAATAAAAAAAAATCTGTGCCCGTAAACACAACCAACCTGCATCATTATGTTCTAGCCAGCAGACCTAAAATTCTCGAACCTGGTTGTTCCTGCGGTATTGTAAGCACGGTTGTGTTATTCTCTGACAAACACAGACAAAATGTTTTTTTTTGTATAAAATGAAAGAATCGGTTCGCGACACCGACCTATGAAGAGTTCATGAATAAGTGTTCCAAGTTCGAGACCAGTCGAGCACGTGGATGTAGTCATATTCTTCCATAAATAAAACCGGGTTTTCCTTATAATTTTTATCTACAGACTCTTGGCATCGGTCGCGAACGGTTGTGTGCTTGCGCTCTCCCGTTTTCGATTTTTGTCGAAGTTTAATTCTTCTCGCTGCGAACCTCGTAGCGCCCCCGTAGCCGCCCCGGCTGCATCCGATCGTCGAACAATTAATTAAATTTATTTAATTAATTGGTCGTATCAAGTGATCAATTAAAAACTGCCTTTTTCAAGGCAAAGTGATATTTCTTTAACTGCGCGATAGTGTGAGTAGCTTCACTAGGCCCCTTCTGGGCAAAACCACAGTTTCGTGGTCCTCGGTGGATACCTAGCGGTGTTAACGATCCGAGTGGGGTGTTGTCCCAACACACCCGCCGAACCCTTTCAGGGCGAGGCAGTCAGTTGGACGGGTCCCAGAGCTAACCGGCCTTGGGGGATCTCCTAGTCGGCTCTGGTGACAGTTTTCCTTTCCCAGCTACTCACCTAGTGTCTCTAGGGTGTGTCTACACCCTTCGCGCTAGACTGTCAGGGCCCCGTTCGCACAATAAGACTGGCGACGGGTTTACAAGCTTAAGGCTCACCATAGGTACTCACCTCCCTGTCTATACCCGACAGGGAGGGTAACTCATCCCCGGGAACACCCACCCGGGGAGTTAGGCATAGGGAATTTAGGCCGGAATCTTACATTCCACCACCCCCCCCAAGTAAATAGCCCCGCACCCCCCAACCATGGGGGATGCCATTTTATTAACCTTCCTCAAGGAGGTCCTCCTAAAGGACCCCGAGTTCATCGCCAAATATGGCGCTAAGTTCGCTGCTCTGCAGCCCCCCACCCCCTGTCCTCCCGACAACTCTGCCGCCATCGCTAACTTTAGCGATGCTCTAGAGGCCCCCCCCCCCGGTGTAAACCGCCCCCCTCCCCCCCGTACCGATGGAAACCGACCATCGGACAACGACCAGACGCCCCGTCTCCCCGTACTCCTCCGGCTCGGAAACCCTGACGAACTCCTCCTCCGAGGATGACGGTTTCCAGACCGTCACCTCTTCCTCCAAGAGGAAAAAGAATTTCGCCTCTTCACAGGCAAATAAACTTAGGGACCAATCGGTCACTCCCCCGCCCACCCTTGCGACTCCGACCCCCGTCGTCGCCATCACGACCGGCCCCCCCCCCCCCGCGTTAAGCCCCCCCCCCGGCTCCCAATGCTTTCCTAGAAAGCAACCCCAAAAAGACCCCCACCCCCCCCCCCTGTCTTCATCCAAGACAAATCAAAATGGACCGAAGTGTCCAAATGGTGCGTCGATCTCAGGATCGGCTTCACCAGTGCCCGTTCAACCGAGCAGGGCATTAAGGTCCAAGTCCCTAAATCCAACGATTATAGGGAACTTACTAAGCTCCTCAGAGCACGAGGTGTGTCCTTTCACACGTACTCCCTCCCCGAGGACCGCCAGACCCGCGTAGTTATCAATAGGATCCCAAAGGAGATCGCTACCTCCGACCTTAAGGAAGACCTTGTCTCACAAGGCATCCCAGTAGCCGAGGTGCACCGCATGCACCGTGCCCGAAGCGGCGAGCCATACAACATGGTCCTTGTTGTATGCCCCCCCGTCGAAGGACACCACCCGATCTTCAAGATCAAGTCCCTCTGCCATCTCACTGGATTCGATATCCAGAAGCCCCGTAAGACTGGAATAGTTGGCCAGTGTCACCGCTGCCAACTATACGGTCACTCCCAAAAGAATTGCCATGCCACACCCAGGTGCGTCAAGTGCCTGGGTGGGCATGGCACTTCCGAGTGCTCCCGTCCTAAGGACCGTACCCTCTGCACGGAACCACCCAGCTGTGTGCTGTGTGGCCTCTCCGGGCATCCAGCCAACTACCGTGGCTGCCCCAAAGCCCCTAAGGCAACGAATCCCAAACTAGCGAAGCGTACGGACGCTCGTCAGGGAAGGGAAGCCCCCTCCACCCAACTTCCCGAGCGCCTGAGTCCCCAGAGACCCAACGCTTGGAATTTATCCCAGCACCAACAGGCCTTCCCGCCCCTGGTACGCAACCAACCCCCCCCCTCCGCCCCTCATCGCTCATCAGATGGACCCCCGCATTCGCGCACACGCGCTCGCGGCCGCGCCCGCACCCGCGCCCGCGCCCGCGCCCGCGCGCGCACCCGCGCCCCTCGCTACTAACCCCCCGGCTCCTAAAGCCACCACCCCCCGCCCCAGTCGCGCCCGTTCCTTCCTCAACCACACCCGTGGCTGTAGGCCCCAACCCCATGGATCCGTTCAACGTGATCTCAGGCACATTCACTGCCTTCCTCACCCCTCGCGCCCGTCAAATGGCCAATGAAATCGTTGCCGCCAGAAATGCCGGTAACCTTTATGCCATTCAGTGCATATATAACGCGTACCCGGACATTACGCACGCGCTACAGTCATTCGTGAACTTCCCCAATCCCACTAATGGATAACGGAATCCTCTCGCGTTTAAAACCCCGATCCCTAAAGTTAGGTTATTTCAATGCCAATGGCATCCAAGGTCAGCGCGACGAAATCGGTACCTTCCTCCGCGACCACCAGATCGATGTCCTCCTCGTACAGGAGACTTTTCTAAAACCCCACATGCGAACGCCGTCGATAGCGAACTATCGGGTTGTTCGAAACGACAGGACTCGGTGTCACAAGGGTGGCACCCTCATTTACTACAGGAAATCCCTCTACTGCATCCCCTTGGACCCGCCCCCCCTCTCACGACTAGAAGTCTCTATCTGCCGGCTAGGCATGACAGGCCACCAACCGATCACCTTGGTATCGGTCTACCTCCCCCCTACGAACCAATCAGAGAACTTCCAACTCTTGACTGACGACCTGACCTTACTCCTCGGCCTGAGTGACTCCGTTATCATAGCGGGGGATCTCAACGCCAAACATCACGCCTGGAATAGTACCAGAATCTCTACCCGAGGGAGACACTTGTTCGACCTCTGTACCCCTCTAAATTTCGATGTCATCGCCCCGATGACTCCCACTCACTTCCCCCACTCGGTTGACCATACCCCTGACGTGCTCGATGTATCACTTTTAAAGAATATCAACCTACGGTTGGATTCTATAGAGGTGATACACGAACTATCATCTGAACACCGACCAGTTGTGCTTAAGCTAGCCCCTCGCGTAGGCCTCCCCGACCCCGACCAACCCCCCTCCACAAAAGTGGTAACGGACTGGAGGAAAGTAAGCGAACGCCTGAAATCCAACACGTCCCCCCACCTAGACTCCATCCCCGACCTCTTCGACTCTATCGCTGACACGACGGCTGCGATCGACTCATTCACTGGACACGTACAATCAGTCCTGAACGATTGTTCAAGGGAAGTTCCAGCGACGGACGACCGTCGCTGGAAGTTGCCGGACGATGTACGTGAACTGATGACTGAGAAGAACGCGGTTGTCCGTGCGTACAGCAACTTTCCCTGCGACGCGAACCGAGCCGATATGCGCTACTTACAGCGAGCTGTAAGGACACGTGTAGCGGAGCATCGGGAAACGGGCTGGGATAAGTTGCTGAGCGAACTAGAGCCTATCCACCTAGCATTCTGGGAGCTTCAGAGGAAACTCAAATCCCGAGAAGTAGTCCCTATGCCCCCATTGATCCGCCCAGACAATACCATCGCTTTCGATGATGTCGACAAGGCCGAGTGCCTAGCCGACAGTCTTGAGGCCCAATGTTCGCCCAGCTCTCAACCTGTAGACCAAGCTCACCTCTCTGAGGTCGACGCCGAAGTCGAAAGGAGAGCCTCCCTCCCCCCCCGTAGAAGACCCCGAGTGCCCTCTGCCTCCCGTCACCCCCGACGAAGTGCAAGAGCTCATAAAGGGCCTTAAGCCCCGTAAAGCCCCCGGTTCTGATGGAATGACCAATAAGGTGTTCCAACTGTTCCCTGCCCACCTGATCATGCTAATGACCACCATCTTCAATGGTGCCATGAGCAATAACATCTTCCCCCAAGCGTGGAAACAGGCCACTGTCATCGGCATTCCCAAGCTGGGCAAGCCTAAATCCGCTCCCTCCAGCTACCGCCCCATCAGTCTCCTCAATGTCATCGGCAAGATCTATGAGAGGCTTATTTATAAGCGTCTCAGAGACTATGCCGAGACGAAAGGTCTCATTCCCAACGAGCAGTTCGGTTTCCGAACCCAACACTCGTGCGTCCAACAGGTCCACCGTATCGTCGAACACATAAGCGTTGGCTTCCAACGTGGTTCGTTGACGGGTACTGTTTTCTTCGATATAGCGAAAGCGTTCGACAAAGTCTGGCACAATGGCTTATTATATAAGCTATACCAACTTAAAGTGCCAGATCGTCTCGTGCTCATCCTGCGAGACTTTTTGTCGAACCGCACCTTCCGATTCCGCATCGAAGGAGTGCTATCCTCCCCCCGTCCCATTCGCGCCGGAGTCCCTCAGGGCTCCGTGCTCGCCCCTCTCATTTTTACGCTTTCCACCAGCGATATCCCCAAGAGTAAAAGGGCTCAGTTGGCTCTGTTCGCAGACGATACGGCCATCTACTACACCGGCGTAAGCCCCGACGCGATATCTCGCACTCTCCAAACCACAGTCAACCAACTCGGTGACTGGTTTAGGAAGTGGAGAATCGAAGTCAATCCCGATAAGAGTCAAGCGGTTCTATTTTCGAAACCGAGACTCAACCCCACCCCTCCCCGTCCGATCACCATGTTCGGCAAGCCTATCCCTTGGGAGAAGCGAGCCAAATACTTGGGTGTCACTCTGGACCATAGACTCTCTTTCGGCGAGCACATAAAGCAGGCGCGTTCGCGCGCCGCTTTCGCTCTCGGTAGACTCCACTCCCTATTGAATGCACGCAGCAAATTGTCACTCAAGTGCAAATTGCGCATTTACACAGCGTGCATTCGTCCCATCATGACCTACGCGAGTGTGGTTTTCGCACACTCGAAACCCCACCACATCCATAGGATGCAGACCCTCCAAAACCGGTTCCTCCGTAGGGCAACCGGCTCCCCTTGGTTCGTTCGGAACGAGATCCTCCATCTCGACCTTAAAACCCCCACTATCCGTCAGTTCATGAAGCGCATTTCCAAGCGCTTCTTCGACTCCGCGGCCTCACATCGCAACCCTCTGGTTGTCGAGGCTGCCAGATATGCCCCCTCCCGCATTAGTCGTACCCGCCGTCCAAGGCATGCCCTGTCCGACCCCGATGACCCCATAACCCTCCTCCAGGAGAGCAGTAGGGCCACCAGTACAGTATACAAACACAGACTGCCATCGTTCCGACCTCGCCGCCGAGGTCCTACGCGACGCCCCCGACGTAATTGTCCCCCCCCCGACCCTTGCTCGACGACGCGCCAGCCCGCGCCGTAGCTGAGCCTGTAGTTTTAAATTCCCCAGTATAATAATAATATAATTTAGATCCAGCCTGTCCCATCTTGCTGCCCTCCCCTCAGTGACGCCCTAAGCCGAGGTTCGTACCCCACACCGGGTGCCCTTAGCGTGCGGTCACCTAAATTTTAAGTATTGTTCGCCCCTGGCTGGAGGCTTTAAGTTGGTAGCTTAAGGCACCCACGGGTTTGCCCGGTTAAGTAGCCAGGACCTTAGTGGTCACAACTACGAGCTGTCAAATAGGAAAAAAAAAAAAAAAAACTTATAATTTTACAAATTGTTTGGGTCAATCACTGTAGATATATGTAGGTCTATCTATTTTTATCAATTCCAGTTCACTAAGGAGATTAAATCTGGCCAAGATATTTTCACAATATCGGCTCTCAGCCCTATTTCAGATTTAGCCAAATGAGACCCGATTATTTTATCAAATATCCCAAAATCTTTGTAATTGGAGAGTAGATAATTGTATGGATCTTGTAACTTAGTAACCGGTAAGATCTAGCTGTTTAGCGGAGAAAATTAGAGCCTAATAGACCCAGGTAATGACTAAATAATGAACGGTTTCAACGGATAGTTACTATGCGACGATGTCGGTGTGATTAGAATGGGACTATTACCGGGTAGCTATGTATATTAGACCCTACGAAGTAAAATAGTTGCGGTATATCCCATATATTATATGGGTTGAGTAGGTATTGAAGTTTATGTGTGACAGTTGATATTCTTTTTTGCAATGACGATGTTGTTCCGACGGAGAAAGTTGTTCAGCTAGATGGTCTGTACCACAAACTTAAATTTGATTACATCTTTCTGATACAACCAAACTTTCTAAACCTAACTAATATTATAAATGCGAAAGTATGTTTGTTTGTTTGTTACCTTTTCACGCCTAAATCACTGAACCGATCATCCTGAAATTTTGCATATACAATGTCAGGTGTACAGAAACGGACATAGGGTACCTTTCATCCCGAAAAAAGTATTTTTCCCGAGGAAAACAACAATAACGTTCTTATGATAATAGATAGCGCTACGTGTCTTTTGGATCATGATTAAATTATAACCCGAATTAAAGTCTAAATTAACGCGTGCGAAGCTGCGGGCAAAAGCTAGTGTTGTATAAATTAGTGACGTATCGAATAACAAACATTCTTCCACCTATCACAATTTTGAGGTGAGCTTCCAATGTCACTATGTACACAATTCAAAAGTGTCTAGGGTTCAAGGTATTTGAAAAAAATATTTTATTGCCCTTGTAAAATTAAATAAAAATGTCTATTTAGATTGTTTTTTTTTTTTGTATTTGCAGATCGACGAATTACTCTGTGCTTTTACATTAATAAAGACATTTCGCGAGTTTTGCTTGTGCTGAATTTTCACTTTAGTTAATCCTGACTTTAAAATGTGATAAAATAAAAGTATTTAAAGGTTTTTATTGCGTAAAATAAACAAACAGTAGTCTGTATTTCTGCCGCTAACACGTATAACACAATCGTAGCGATTCGGCATACTCCATATGAGTTCATCCAAATCACGTTGCCGAATGGCCGCCCACGTCGGTTGTAACAGGCGAAAAAGATTTTCTGGTGTGTGTACGGCATCCATATTTGGCAAAGCTCTTCTTGGAAGCATATCCCATGCGTGCTCAATGGGATTAAAGTCTGGCGATTGAGCAGGCCATGGTAGGACGTTGGTATTAGCTGCGGTAAGGGTGTTTGCAACGACTATGGCAATGTGTGGACGTGCATTATCATGCATAACCAGAGATAAAGCACCAAATTGATTCCGCAAGGGAATGACAACATCCGTGCATTGAGATTGCCTCTGATCCAAATCGGTTCGGTTCTTCCGCCGATCAATACCCGCCCATATCAATGATTGTTCCACCAATGTATGCATGGACTTCCTGGCACGATTTTAAACGTTCTTGGCGTCCAATAACATGTACGTCTATAGTATCTGGTCTCATACCAAAGCGAGACTCGTCAGAAAAACACACAAAATGCCACACTTTTTCTGCTCAATTTCTGTGTTCACGAGCCCATTGTAAACGGACTCTGCGATTGCGGGGCTCAATAGGTGGTACACGTAGCGGCCTTCGGGAATGGAGATTAACTTCATGCAAGCGACTTCTTATGGTCTGATCGCTTATTAACATCCCTGAAGAGCTATGTAGCCTCGTAACATCATCGCGGTCATTGTTCGATTTTGTCGAGCAGTATTAGGTATGTAACGATCTTGTCTGCGTGTGGCGATGCGAGCTAGTCCTCCATGTCGCTCTGCCACACTGCCAGTGATGCGGTAACGTATCCACAGTCGACTTATAACGCTCTGTGTAGTGCCCAGAGCGATTGCCACAGCACGTTGCCGAGAACCAGGTTCCAAAATTCCTGATATTCCTGCTCTGATGATTTCTTCTCGGCTCAAACGACGTCTTCTATCCATAATAACGTTCTTTTGTATTGATTCCACTCAGAAGTATGGCAAAAATTTGACTGATTTGGCCTCAAATCCGTTGTGGGATACAGGAATACGACTTGACTGAAGATTTTCATCTTTTGACCGAAATCAAAAACTTTTCCCTTTTCAAATGACGTAATTTACTAAAAAGTACTTAAGTATCCTTGAGTTACAAAAAATATACTAAAAAAACAGGTTTTTTTTTAACTACCAAAAACGTGCTTGATCTCTAGACACTTTTGATGTGTGTAGGTTACTAAAATCAGATTTCATACGCAGCGGCTGTAATCTGACCTTTTGATCGAAGAACCGATATCCCACGAGGCTGTTAAATTAGATTTTTGGGCGGGAGGAAGGGAAAATACTGTAGTGAAATAAAAATGTAAATTCACCACTTTAACATGTAAAATTATTTACTAACTAATAAAAAAGAATTGCATAAAAAAAAACTAATATTAAGTATCTTTAAAACAGTTGCGGAACAGGTAATTTGGCCTAAAATAAAGGAGATCACGAGAAAACTTGAGGTACATCGGATGGTAAATATTTGTTACGCATTTAGTTTCCGAACTGGGGAATCGATTACTATCGGTTCTAAGTTCGTGATCATTAAGTTACGTAGTTTCAAATGCATATTATCTTATAAAGATGAACCTAAATTATTCCGATGGAAATAGTCCTGGTTATAGATCAAGTAGTATTAAAATGTTAACCCTGAAAGTACTAATAACTACACTGGGCCGCAAAAAAGCTGGTCGGTTATAAAAAATGCGATAACTCTTAAAATATTTGAGCAGTCCTTTTAAAATAAAGACTAAATTAAAGTTTATTTCATTACAAATATAGGAAAAAGTAAAACGTTTTTATTTATTTTTGGTGAATGTTCTAAAAACAATAAATAAAAAATAAAGTTTTTTTAAATTTGAACAACTTGGAAACCATTTATTTTACTTTTGTTTCTGTATATAAATATGGCATTTCTTGTGCAGAAATTCATTATGAACTTGGCTTGACACGCTACCGCGTGTCTAGATTCTAATCAAATTTAATTTAAAAACATACAACGAACCCCTGTGCTCAAGCATTGTCATAATTGTGGTACACTCACCACAATTCTGACAATACTTGAGCACGGGCGCACTCAGCGTTATACAGCGAGATCTGTTGATGTGCCGTTATCAACCGTACAAAGAGTGCTCCAGCGATTTAAAAAGACTGGATCCAATATTCGCAGATCAGGAACAGGTCGAACAAGGTGCACAACAGCGCAGGAGGATCGATATATGGTGTCAACAATGTTCAGAAATCAATTTCAAACGGCTGTTGAAGTCAAAAATCACCTTCTACGTACTGAAGGCACCAACCCGAGCATGTGTACTGTGAGGTCGCATCTTTCTGAAGCAAACTTGAAGAGATTTAGACCTGCAAATGATCCAAATCTCGAAAGACAGCATCCAAATTCAAGGCTGAGTTACGGTAGAGAACATATGAATTGGACTTAGGATGACTGGTCAAGAGTAATGGTTCCGGACGAGTCGCGGTTCATGCTATACACGTACAATGGGAGGCAAAGAGTCTACAGAAAACCTATAACCAAGCTTGCATT
Source organism: Griposia aprilina (assembly GCA_916610205.1). Taxonomy (NCBI): domain Eukaryota; kingdom Metazoa; phylum Arthropoda; class Insecta; order Lepidoptera; family Noctuidae; genus Griposia; species Griposia aprilina. The sequence continues at coordinate 10,035,545 of OU744286.1, forward strand.
GAAGAGAAAGTGCCCTACGGCGGAGGCTCCATACACGTGTTGGCTGGAATTTCTTCCGAAAGCCGCACCGTGCTAGTGGTGATAGAAAATGGCACTTTAACTGCAGAAAGATACGTGAATGAAATCTTAAATGAGTATGTTACCCCATTTTAAGTAAACATGTGCGAGAACGCTATCTTTATGCAAGATAACGCTCTTCCCCATACAGCTCGAATAGTGTTTGACTACCTTGAAGATGGCGCTAACACACGCATGGAGTTACCAGCACGCAGCATAGACGTGAACCCGATCGAGCGTGCTGGGACGAACTGGGACGACATGTACGCCAGCGAAATTCCCCTCCAATCACGCTTCGTGAACTGAAAGAAGCACTGATAGAGAACTGGGAGAATAATCCTCAGCATTGGCTCAGAAATCTGGCTGAAAGCATGCCAAACCATATAATAGCTGTATTAACAGCTCGTGGTGGCAATATAAAATACTAAAATGCGTAAAAATTGCATATTTGATACCGCAGCACATTTTTCGAAACTTAGTGAAAATGGTAGATAATTTTTACTTTAAAACAAAGAAAAGAAAGAAAGAAAAATAGTTTATTCTGCACAAACAAAACGCACATTACAAAAAAATGACATTAATAAAAATACAAACTAGAATGTAGCCAAAAGCCTCGTACCCAAAAATTTAAAGTTTTACAATTTTGTCCATGGCCAGGGACCAAAGACAATACTCATTGCTCTGCAAGGTTACATAATTTGCTCTGTGTTACGACACTCGCAAATGACAACAAACAAACGATAAAAACAAAAACAAAATGCCGATAGCAGAGTGAAAAAATTACTACTTTTGTAACAAAAAAACAACAATATTATGAATAATTTAGCTTTTTTTAACTTACTTTTATTCAAAATAAACTTCATAATCCTGAACTTTTATGTAGACAGAGTACCTATATCAATAGACATGTCACTAACTAATAATAATAACGATGAGACCAGGACAATTATTAAATCCAGTAGTAAGAGTAAACGACACATAAATATATTTTTTCTATCTCTTTCGCGTATGCAAACTTTTTGTCTGACCACAGTTGTTACCTTAAAACTGGGGCCAAATAAAACGACTGTCACGCTATGATTTCTTTGGAAAGTATTACCCGACTACAATAGAAAGTACCAGTTTACATGTAACTGTCACAGAGATTTCTCATAAGGTATACGCTGATAGCTGAACTACACAAATCTATATCTATGGTATATTCAAAGCACAACTTTCATTATTTTATAGTTACACAAGCTGACCCGACAGACGTTGTCCTGTCTTAACTATGAATGTCATATGTCGTTTATTTTTAGTTTTGACTATTGACTAAAACTAAAACTATCGACTCATTTATCAACCGATCCGTCTGTGTTAGACGATATCTGCAGCGCGCATTCGGTCAGTCGCTGAAAGTTATTCAAACAACTGACAGTTAAGTAAAATTAATATTGGCGTTAAGTTTTCTTAAATTTTGTAACGTTCCGATCAACTTCCTTATTTTTTTATTTCATAAGATCCTTATCCTGACAATAACGAACACAACAAAAAAAAAGAAGTGAAATCGGTCCAGCCGTTCACGCGTGATGGCGTGACCAAGGGAAATAGGGATTCATTTTTATATTTATAACAAGCTGACCCGACAGACGTCCTGTGTTAACTATGAATGTCATATGTAGTTTTTTTATTACGGATACTTTAAACGTGCACGTCTTTCTACATCGTTCTCACATTTTTAATTTGAACATGAATGATGTAAACAATTTGTTTTTGTAACTATATATTGATTTAAAAGAGTGTCCATGGAGTTTCTTGCCCGTTCTTCTCCATAGGTACCTACTACGCTTTGGAATGGGCAACTAGCTTCATTTTTCTGACTTACTGACCCTTTGACAATTCAAAAGTGCCTGTAATTGGTTTATTTGAAATAAATGCTTTGAGTTTGAGTTTGAGTTTAAGTTTTAGTTTTGACTATTAACTAAAAATAAATCTATCGACTCATTTATCAACCGATTCATCTGTGTTAAACGATATTTGCAGCGCGCATTCTGTCAATCACTGACAGTTATTTCAAACAACTGCCAGATAAGTAAAATTAATATTAGCGTTAAGTTTTCTTAAATTTTGTAACGTTCCGATCAACTGTCTTATTTTTTTATTTCATAAGATCCTTCTCCTGACACAACAAAAAAAATATTACTGAAATCGGTCCAGCCGTTCACGCGTGATGGCGTGACCAAGGGAAAAAGGGATTCATTTTTATATATATATATATATATATTATAATATATGAAATAGCTATAAATATATTATGTGTTTTACTTCATACCTGTAGTATATCTATTTAATAGATATTATGTAAACATTGTCTCATTCACACAAGAGGGGTAGCTGCTGTTACTAATGTCATCTGTCAGTCACGAGGAATGGCGGGAAACAGACAAAGTGAAGCAGGGTCTGCACGATAGAGCTTGGTGTGGTAGTGAGCCAGTGAAGTGGTATATTCAACTTAAATACGGAATCAACAGGATTCTACAATACCTATTATCAGAAGCAATAAGACAATCTCCAAGTACAAACAATACCTATATCTAGCTTATATGGGCCCACTTTATAGGACCTACCTGACATAAAATTACCTACGTATTTCCAAAAAGCAATAGCAATATCACTACGCCATTTATTTAATGTCAATATTGTCAAGTGGTCGCAAACGGTTTTTCTGAGCATGAGGTCCTGGGTTCGACTCCCAGGTCGGGCAGTGTTATTGGGTTTTTCCATCTGGAATTTTTCAGTAGCAGCCCAGAGTCTGGATTTGTGCTCGGTTGATGGCAATAGGTTCACCCCCTATTACATGGAACTTAAATATAACTGGCGAAATGTGGGTGTACCTCTGTCTAACCTTTCGGGGAAACAAGGCGTGATGTTATGTTGTTTCACCAAGGTTTTTTATAATACATAAAGACTAATATCACGGCCAATTTTCTTATCATTCAATCTTGTAGCGGGCGAATTGAAACGCCCACTGCTGCAAAGTAAGTTTTCCAATGGCCGTGGGAAGATAATCCGCGGTAAAATCACATGTTATTAGAAATACCTATTCCTAAAACTCTCGTTTAAACGATATATACTTAAACGAAAAAGCTTGGCGATGAACTTTTAACGCGAAGTTAATGAACGGATGTGGAACGCGAACGAACGAATGATTGATTGATTACAACATTGATTGAAATATAAATAAGTCTACATGAGAGCCAGTTTATCGTATCACATGTTATGACGTCAACGTGGAAATTGTGGGTACAAATTATGAAGAGAAACGATCTGCTTGTTGTTTAGAAGTCCCGAAGAAGCGATTAAAAATGTAGATCGATATATAACTGGGCGATAAGGTGGAACGACGAGCTCATTACGTATTTACAATATAATAAAAATATCGATTAGGGCTTAGCCGTACAGAAATTCCAACTAGAGAGAATACTTAACGGTTTCCACGAAAAAATAAGAAATAAGTGTTAATAACTCGAAATACGACGAAGCTATTATTTCAACACAGATTATTGAAATGAATTTCTAACAAATTCTTACAGACATTATCTGTTTATTAACTTGTTTATTATGTGGAATAACTGATGCACGGAGTGTGCATCTTCTAAACTATTTATTACGAGGCTATCGAGCTAGATAAAGAGAGATAAAGAGTTGCCAAATACAACTTACGAAATCATTTCAGAGTAAATAAAAATACAACAGCTGAAATTAAAGTGAATGAAACCAACAATAGATTTTACTTGAGGAAGCCTTAATTAATGACTAAAATCATGTTAAAATTAAACGTAAATTTTAAGGGAGTTCTCTTTAAAAACACAACATGACTTTATGCAGTTTAAACCTCTTTTCGCAATGCTTCGGGCCTTCGATATTTTTGTCTGCACTAAAACCTTTCGCTTTTCGGCTACATAAGAAGGTATGCACACGAATACCAGTGACTGCTTTGAAAAGGGAATGTGTTTAAAGTGAAAAATGTGGGTACTTTATCATTAAGGCCGCATTTGAAAAGCCGCCCACAAAAATTCAAAGAATTCAGGCGGCTGAATTAGAAAACTGAGCTATAAGTAAAGAGCACTTTCTGAAAGTTACCTACATACAAGAACTCATAATACAAACATATGTATATTAATGGGTGTTGCTTAAGTTATAATAGCTTTTTGTAACCGACTTCAGCGTTAAAGATTTTTTGAAGGGGAAATGTTACAAATACGCTAAAATAAATGTTTTAAGGATCATACTATCAATATCCACAAACGGCTGTCAACCTTGTTATCCACAAGGGGTTTCGCATAGGTATAGGGTACTGACCCACACTCACCAATATTGGATCCGATGTGATAAATTGGCCGCCTACCGCAATTTACCCGACCCGAGACTTTAACTTTAACTTGACTAATGAGGCAAATGCAAATATATAGGCATCCACAATTACATTCATTCTAAAATCTTCAGATATTACAGAAACAATGTTGAAGGCTTTCATTATCGTCCGACATAAACTGTTTTCATTACCCACATCACAAATACATGAAGGCCATAACCGTATCCTTGTATACAAATTCTATAGCTCTTCTACAAATAGGGCCGACCTCTACCGTAATATAGTTAAGTAAGCATAAAGTTAAGCGACTCCAAAAGGTCAGCACAGGACTCTAAAGATTATGTTATGTCAGCTGTTTAATCTTGTGTACCGGCTCTTTAAAACAAGTGCTGGTGACAATTTAATTAGGTATCGTTGCACGCGTAAAAGCTTTCCGTATCTCGATCCGCATTGAATCTCGATATGAAAAGAAGCTCGATTTAACCTCATTTGGATCCCGAGCTCTGATCTTGTAAGCCCATCAACTTGTATTAGCGTCTAAGTAGAATGGTATATCTATGTAAGTAATGATGTAACTCGAGGATGATTGGATTCAATGGGAAACCCAATAACTTGCTCGTGCAGTCATACGATGAAAAATACGATCAAACACGGAGAAGTGGTGGATTACCCTATCTCCACATGTGTAGTAGAGTATCTATAAAATAATCATTGATATTATAGATATATCACTAGCTACACGGACCGAGTCGTCCGCCAGCGTATGCGATCGTGCACTCACTGCCTCCGTATCCACTGCGTAACATTTTGTTCAGCACACAACAACAAACTAGTGCCCTACCATTTTTCAATTCACACGTGACTTGAAACAAGATTAAATACTTGAAAGACTTCGCTTTCAAGTAGGTGAACCGCTACTCAGCTTTTTATGTTCAAAAGTGCTCTGCGAGTGTCAAGGTAGTCCGCTCCATATTTATTCATAAGGAGCCACGTAGGCCCTGAGAGCCCGCTAAACACCTCGCATTACATCCTTCGTTCACCCTTTTGACGTATTTACGTTATCGCGTGTTATGTTATTCAGGATTAGGTTCCTAAAGCCCCGACGTGAATTCAAATTATTTTACCTTAATATAAGAGAGTGCTATAAGATACCGACGTCGTTATGTACTGCACAAAATCCAAGAATGTTGTTACGCCGCCATACAGATATGCATAAGAATTTAAACCGATAAAGACTAACCAACCTTATTGAACCTTTAACGGTTAACTCAAACTCAGATTCAAAACATTTATTTCAAATAAACCATAATAAGGGCACTTTTGAATTGTCAAGGGGTCGGTCAGTCATAAAGATGAAGCTAATTGCCCATTCCAAAGCGTAGTCGGTACCTATGGAGAAATACGGGCAAGAAACTCCACGGACACTCTTTTAAATCAAAATTTTGTTTCCAAAAATTAATTACATCATTCATGGTGAACTTATACGTGTGTGAACGATGTAAAAAGATGTGCATGTTAAAAGTGTCCGTAATAAAAAAGACAAAAAAAAAAACAATTTAGAAATTAAAATTAAAATAAGCCGTAGCAGCTAAGTAGCTGATGACCAGTCCCTACTGACGGCGCCAGTTCACGAACATGGCACATGGATCAGCAACATTCATTTTTGAAAGGAACTTATTCATCCAACACACACATCACCACTCAGTCCGTCAATATGTAGTGCAAGAGTACCTATATGCCAGGCAGAACTACTTCCGTGGTTAACTGCCATAAGTTGATCAGTTCCAACGAACAAGTGCTTTTTTCGTGAACGAGATAAGTGTCTTTTTCCTTTTTATGTGCTGAATGTTTAGGTGTTGCCTCTGCGTAGTAAATCTATTCCTTTGTATATGCTGTCGTTTTTATTGCTGTGTCCACAGCAGCTGAAATGGCGTCTATCGTTCAGCTAAATAATTCCAGCAGGAGTGCGTTGTTGTTCCATTGTGGCCAAAATTAATCAGCGATGTCAATTATCGTGACGTACGCAGTCATCGCACACTCGCCGCAGAAGGCGTTCACCTCGCCGCTGATTTAAATATGCAGACGCTCGTATTGATTGTCTCCAAGAATAACGCCCCTTCCGACGTGGAACCCTGACACAGACCGCGCACCGCCGCTCGCGCCGCCCGCGCCTCACCAACACTTGACACTCCACCTATTTTTATCCGTTTTGTTAATTATAATCGCCCGAAGGCCCTAAACTCCACCAAATCACCCCTAATCAGAAGCTATCAGTGGACAATTAGAGCGAAACGAGCTATTCATTACTCTCCAACTGCACTTTCAGCTAGATTGCTGCCTTTCAACTTAATACCTGTATATTGTTCGACAGCAATTAACGCAACTCCGAATACTTTGCGTGAAGCAATTACAATAGGTAATTTTGTAATAAAAAGGCTAAGTGTGCTGCCTGAAATAACGGGCCAGCTGGAAAAGTTATTAACAAGATCATTTATATTGAAGCAAACTTTGAAATTCACTGGAAGAGGTTCTAACGATCTGATATTAGATTTCATTAAAAACTTTTTAATGACAGTTATATAACAGTTTTGGGTCGTAGTGCAGTTTGTGTTTAATTTAGATGCTAAGCATTTGCTATACGACGAGTGGTAATTAATCTGAAACTGAGGACATTTTCACATATCTGCTCGAGATGTTTATTTCAGGTTATTAAAATAACGTGGCTATGACGTTATTTTAATAAACTGAAATAAACAACTGAAACTCAATATGCTACATTATGTAGCTTCCCAAAGCAAACTGTGAACTTTAGTTAAATAAATTAGGTCACAATCAACAAATAACTTGCATAGGTACTATCGGAGCGGGACCGCTAATGGAGTTGGTTATTATTGTGAAATGGGAAAACATTACCACATAGGTACCTAATTTACGGTTGATATTTTGCAGCCTGAGCGATCCTTAATTTACATCAAAACTACATAATGTGGTCGATCAAAATAAATTGAAAGAAAACCAGAGAAATAGGTAGGTATTGTATTTCTCTTCTTAATAACTTTTGTGGTAACTCGATCCACTCGATATCGACCAAGCATTAAAAAGTTGAATAAAAATAAGTTTTAAAAGCAATGACGATTCCAAAGTAAAGTTCTTTGTTTAATAACAGTGAGAAAGCACTTAAATGTTCCCAAATGAAGTAAAAGCTGCGTAAAACACTGAGGTGCAAAAAGCTTTTCAATTATTGACCCAGATTTGAAATTAAAACTGCACATAAGACCTATTTTGTCTAAGATATCTTGAGATAGACGGATATATATGATACAAGTGAGCTAAGTTTGTCATTACATTCGAGGCTAAAATGCAGCTTGAGCCGAAGCCGAGGGCGTAACGGAGTCGAGGGTGTATAACAAATGCTCACGCGTTTCATTCTACGTTTATCAATACACTTGCGAGGAAAAAGTAAATATATAAACTCATTTTGTAACAAAATACTAATTTGTAAAAAAAAGGCACGCGGATTCCTTTTTTCGCGTGCCGTGCATTCACAGGTTGAAGGAGAGGCATTGACGAAGCCGTAAATCGGCCTAATATTAAGAAGAGGCAAGGAGGAAAGGCATGCAGGCTCTCTGCTGAGACTAAAAAAAGAAGCACACGTCTCTGATTAGTATATATGATTAATATAAGACTAAGTTGACATGATCGCGCGGCACCGCGCGTCGCCACGCGGTGGGAGCATTCACATGGCATTCCTTTTTTCAACGATAAGCAAATCGATAGATACATCGTCTAGCTACTCATTTTTCTTTGATATACGAGTATGCGTCTGTCTCAAACCACGCGGATCAACTGAACGAATCGATACTCTATACAGGTTTGTAGAAGGAGTGGAGTAGAGGTGTGCCAGGTCTTGCACACGGGGCGGAGAGGGCCGCGCTGTGCCGCGCGACAGCGCGCGTTAATGTAGACGATAAATACTATTTAGTTTGACCTTATACCACGCGGTCATATAAACTTAGCCTAAGTGATTAGTATACGTGGCGATCTGTTGTTATATGTCTCATCAAATAGCACCAAATGGGCATAAGGCGAAGGTATACCTAAGTGCTAGTGTAACTATTCTTGCCGTCGATTTCTAAAAGTAAAACATTAGGTTTAAAAAAATGTATATTCTTTTTCAATAACTTGCATGTTAAAGTAACGTTTCGTGTTTGTGCATGCCGTGGAAATTACGTGGAAATATATGGATTTGTAACTATTATTATGAATGATTACGAGTAAGCTATCACGATAATTATTTAATTTCAACACGAAAACATAATAATCGTTTTATACCAAATATAGTTATTACTTAGCTATGCTATTTGTAAGGACGGATAGGTGGCCTCCATTACCTACCTACTCATCTATATGGAGAATATACAGTATTTTATTTTGTCCTTGCTTATGAATTCACCTTTCTTCTGTTTGTGAAGGAACCTCCTCATAAACGTACACATGAAAAGAAAAACCTTATTTCTGATTGAGTTACCATTGGCACCCTTAGGCTCTAATTATTTATGATGTCGGGTTGACTCTTTCAATGAAATAAGCTGTAAATAACGGACCCAAAAAATGTAATCTACTGGGAAAGATTATATTTCGAGACAAGAGACATGTTATTAGACTGATTACTACCTATTCTAAGTCATCAAAATTTTAGGAAAAATCTTGATAGACTTTACGCAGTAGAATAACTACTAACCAAAATAATTCAGGAGCCCCATGCGAAAAACTAAGCTATCCACATCTATTACCTTCCTACTTCTTGAACTAGTTAAGTACCTAGTTAAAACTTTGCCTGCACTTAAATTTCACTTTGCTTTATCATACTTCAATTTTATGAGCCTTGTAAGTTAAACGCTCACTGATAAAACTATGTGGAGAATAATGGTATCCTTTAAAGCAGTTATCTGCTGTGGCTGTTACACAAGCTAACCATTCAGGAGTTTTTACAAATAGCAAGATGTGCTTCAATGAATCAATATTAGCCAAAAGTTGTCCCGCACTTTAGCTCTTCCCATACAAAAAGAAGAAGATCAAGCATACCTACCTACTCTATAAGCTAACATATTGCATGTTGGCGATTATAAAGCAGTATTTAGGTTAACAGCGCCCCAACACTCTTTAGACACTTACATCATTACTTAGAATAATTTATTTATTAATGATTTATTTATATTTCTTTTTTTTACTCTGGCACCCATCCTTGTATGACCAGATCCTGATCCTGAAATACTCCTTTTGCCTCGTTTACGTTCATACGTAAACGAGGCAAACGGAGTATTTCAGGGTCGTAGTAGGTGGCGTTCTGTAGTTTCTGCCTACCCCCATGGAAAGAAGGCGTGAATTTATGTATGTATGTATGTATTTACGAACCAACGCTTGTTCGTCTAGTGGTCGCATACGCTACTGCTGAGTGTGAGGTACGATTTCCGGGTCGGGCAAAAAATTATTGAGTTTTTACATCAGGAATTTCTCAGTAGCAGCCCGGACTCTTGATTTGTGCCCGGTTGATAACAATAGCCTCGCCCACTATTAGAAATTAACCATAACTGGCGAAATGTGGGTGTAGGTACACCTCTGCCTAACTCTTGGGGGAAAATGGGCGTGATTATTAATATTTTAAGTATATAAATATATATATATATATAACGGAGAAGGTACGTCGCTCTCGCTATCATCAGCCATATTTTAACTATTGTGGGCGAACTAGAGAAGTGTTGGTTATTGCGCAATAGAAAAACCGTTTGCAGTACAAATCAAATTATAATTTACGATCATACTAGCGAATCACACACTGTAGTAGGTACACGACACAACTATACGGAAAGCGAGACAGTTTCTAAACGTGTTCACTGCTTAACCGCCGACAACAAACTCTGCTTTAACTCTGGTCAAGCGTTATGTTATAGACTCTGTCAAGCGCCACCTGGTGGCGCTGGCGTTCCAATTAGTCAAAGTCAAACGATTGATTTAATATATTTCAGACATATACATATATATATCTTTTTTGTACAATTTTCTAGTACCTACGTACGCTAATTGATAGTGCCCCGTGCTTTCTTACAATTTAGACACATGTGAGATCTATATTAATGACAAAGACTTTAAGTTAATGTTGTGTATGTGTTTAGTTGGTTAGTCTTTATATAAATAAACTAGCTTCGGCCCGCGACTTCGTACGCGTGAAATTTCTTGCTCCCCCGACCCACCCCGTCGCATCGCATCGCCTGCCCGCGCTAGACCTTCGTTTTCGCTTAGCGTTCTTTTGGTTCGGCTCGTTAGGGTCCTAGCGTGATGTTAAAAAGCCTTAAATAAATGTGTCTTAAATGTTAAGTAGCCTTCCTCAAGAATTGGGCTAACAAATGCAAAAATATTTTTTCGAGTCCGACCGGTAGTTCCAGAGATTACCCCCTACATACAAAATTACAAACAATCAATTTTTACCTCTTTATAATATTAGTCTAAATAAATAAATATGTAATAATTCAATTATCGATTCTCTTATGGGGTAGTAAAAATTTATGCAACAGATTATTATAGTTTGCATGGAAGAGAATGGCCTGATTAACTCGAAACAAACAAAAATGAACGATTATTGTTCTACATTATGTTTACTAAAGTAGGACTGTGATCCTATCTAAATGTTTATTAGTCGCTGACAAGCTTCCTATGTCTTAATTGGCGTACATAACGGACAATTTCTATGTTAATGCCTCCGAAATGGGAGAAAAGTGGCGTGTATCAGCAGTTTATCTACTACTAGTTTTTTACTACCTTAGGCTAAATGTAAATAGGTAAAGATGCGGGTATCTATCCTATTGCTAAAACATATACTTACTTGCATAAAAAGAGGTGCCTATACGTGGTGGATTTTCGAGAAGGGTAGTAAGGGAAGAGTACTTTAATCGTTGTAGTTACAGAAAAACGTCCTCAAGGGACTGTCCTTAACTTTTTGAGTAATTGTTAACTGCATTCACAGATTATGTACAATAATAAAAAATAATAAGACTCGAAGAAAAACTCAATCATTCTCTGAAAATGTTTTGAGGGCTTATTTCAATGAATTACGTGTGAAGTATAAGCCGTTCTCAATGTGATCAATATAGTCAATGTTAAAAAGCACTCTAAAAACCAATAATGACATAGATTTAATAAAAATACATAAAATTACATGTATTTGTAAAACGACAGTCAGATTGCTATAAAAGCAAGAAATCAAAAGTATTCACTGCAGCTAGCGTAGAATAATTTCAAATTTAACTATAAATTTCCAAGAGTAGTGACCTATCTCTATAATTTCTTATTTGCTATTAAAAATAGTCTAATGAAAAGACTTTTTTCATTACCCATTGAACTGTTTTCTGCAATGTGTTGAAAAACGTTGTATAACACACGTCCGGAAATTGGCATTTTACAGACTCGTGACTATGGTGAGCCCTCGACTTACGTTCGTCCACTCTTTTTAACCGACTTCACAAAAAGGAGGAGGTTCTCAATTCGTCTGTATGTTTTTTTTTTTTTTTTATGTGTGTTAGCTCATAACTTTTTTCTGGGTGAACCGATTTGGATGATTCTTTTTTTATTTGATAGGTGGTGCTACACATGTGGTCCCATTTAAATTTAATCAAGGTCTGACCAGTAGTTTTTGAGTTATCCTTAATACTGCAGATTTTTTCCACTTAGTTTATATGGATGATGTGTTAATAATTTCCTGTCACTGTTATTTACACACCAAGTAGTGGTATACGAATTTGTGTGGGGTAGGTACCGCAACTAAAAAGTGAAAAATAAAAACTTTTTTACAAAAAAACAACCGACTTCCAAAAAAAACACTAAAAGACGTGAAAAATAACTTTAATTTCGGAAGTCGGTGGCCAAACACGAAAATACAAAACCAAAGGCACCGACTTCCGAAATTAAAGTTATTTTTCACGTCTTTTAGTGTTTTTTTTGGAAGTCGGTTGTTTTTTTGTAAAAAAGTTTTTGTAAAAACCAACTTACCGCACTAGTATCAATTTCATAAAGATGAGTTTAAATTTCATAAAGATGAGTTTTGCTTTTTACTCCCGACGATTCCGAGAATTTCATGAAATTTCTTATAGTCCAGTTACAAGAACTTTGCTGATCCAATTAGGTACGAGGAAAGGTATCACGAATAATAAAACTTATTCTCAGTTGGTCAGACACTCCACCTTGGTTAGCGTCCGTCATGACCGACTTGGCTTTATTGGATGGAAGATAAACTCAAGGATTCTCAAAGGACTCTCAACTCTGGCTTAGTAAGTTGTCTGGTTAGAAGTCTCTGGGGTGTAGAAATATATTAGTAGATAGATTAATGTTCACTAGTTAAAATAGATCCGAGTCTTTTAGACTTCTTTTTGCAGGTACTTTCCTTCAGTCCTTATTGCGACTTGATGTAAGCCCTTGAGCCCGACTTGATGTAGGTAGGTTCCAGTTCCTTGTGTATTTTTAGGGTTCCGTGGTCAATAAGGAACCCTTATAGTTTTTTCATGTCCGTCCGTCTATCTGTCGGTAGGTCTGTCCGCGTATTAGCTCCGATACTCTTAGTACTAGAAAGCTGTAATTTGGCATGGGTATACATATTAATCATGCCGACAAAGTGGTAAAATAAAATCTTTTCATTCTTTAGGGCAGGTATGTACCTCACTTACACGTAAAGTGGGTATTTTTATTCGTCTATCCCATGGTGAGGGATGGCGTTGGATAAGCCGTTCAAAAATATTGCGGGCGTCAAATCCAATTTTTTGATTCAGGTATCCGTTTGTGCAATACTAAGCTTTAAAGTGCTAATTTCCAGCTTAATGGTCGTTTTGAATATGTGAAAAAAATCACAGCAGTAGTACCTTTCTATATATATACATACATAAAACGAAGTTAAAAGGAAAACTATCACAGCTAACTAGGCTTTACAAGTTAACGAGTAATAGTCGACCACCTTACATTTTCAGTTGGAATGAATGGGAGAACATGTTTTTCAACTTCAATGTTAAGTTTGTTCTTGGGATAAAGTCATCCCAATTTCGGAATCCTTCATTGTGCGTGATCCGACACGCACTTGGTCCGTTTTTAGTCACTATTTGCCGATATTTTTTTAATTGAAGGTCGAGAAATTTTATAAGATCACATCACATTGTTTAATACATCGTTTATCTCCACGTGTGACATTACATCCACAACAGCAACTTAATTACGTAACACACTAACTATAACAATCTGAATCATTTTGAAGCCTATTGCTAATCCATTACTTCATATGTTCGAAAAATTTGTCTGCTCAACAACGTAAATAACGCAATGAATGTTGTTGAACTGTCAAAATGGAAGTTATTCCTACTGTTAGTGTGTTACGTAATTACCCCGCTGGTTTCTTTTATCGGCGCGGTCTTGTAAAGTTATTACTCTGCATAAAATAAATTTTACTAAGCTCCAAAACTGCCAGCAACTGACAAAGACAGTAAGTACGAATGTGCTATATTTAAAACGCATCGTATATCACGATGTGGGAACCGTTTCAGCTGAACAATTGAAATAAATCAGAATTAAACCCTTGTAAGGAATAAGTACAACACACCTGATCGCTGGAACATTCAACAATACGTGTTTTAGATTCTTTTGTGCCTCCAGTATCGTAGCGTGGTTCGACTTATCACGTAAGTAATCTTACCCTGAAAAAAGAAAGCTGTTTTCGTTCGAATTCAGGCTAGCTTTGGCTTGCGACTTTGTTCGCGTAGTTCGTGGTTTTAATCCCCTTTTACCCGTCTAAGTTGTGTTCCCAAATTCCTTTCTTAGTGCCAAACTGCATATTTACTTCGTGGTGCCAAGTCTCAAAATAGACGTTCAAACTGTCTTGGGGATTAAAGATAGGCGGCTTGGCGTAGGGGTTTAATTTTCAGACTGTCAGACCTTTTCTATTTACCTGCCTACCTTCTCATAAAACTTAAATATCTTCTTCTCAGGTTATCTTATGAATAGCTACGGAAAGAAGGACATCAATATCACAGAAATTGGGTTGCGGAGGTCAGAAAGCAATCGCTCTGAGCAAATCAATAAGCCACACCTGGATCTAGACTATAAGCTGACCCGGGGGAAATTAGGGAACAGCGTGCGATGATAATGATGAACACGCTAAAGATACGTAATCGGAATAACAAACGGACAATCCAGACCTGATAATAATAATTATCTAAGTAGGTACCTAAGTTCCTACATAAGATCCTTTTTAACCGACTTCACAAAAAGGAGGAGGTTCTCAATTCGTCTGTATGTTTTTTTTTTTTTTTTTTTTTTTTTTTTTTATGTGTGTTAGCTCATAACTTTTTTCTGGGTGAACCGATTTGGATGATTCTTTTTTTATTTGATAGGTGGTGCTTCACATGTGGTCCCATTTAAATTTGATCAAGGTCTGACCAGTAGTTTTTGAGTTATCCTTAATACTGCATATTTTTTCCACTTAGTTTATATGGATGATGTGCTAATAATTTCCTATCACTGTTATTTACACACCAAGTAGTGGTATACGAATTTGTGTGGGGTAGGTACCGCAACTAAAAAGTGAAAAATAAAAACTTTTTTACAAAAAAACAACCGACTTCTAAAAAAAAACACTAAAAGACGTGAAAAATAACTTTAATTTCGGAAGTCGGTGGCCAAACACGAAAATAAAAAAACCAAAGGCACCGACTTCCGAAATTAAAGTTATTTTTCACGTCTTTTAGTGTTTTTTTTTAGAAGTCGGTTGTTTTTGTCGATAAATTCTAACAGAAAATTAAAAGTTTTAGGCAAGTCTCATGTTCCAGAAAAAATACTTGAAAAATAAACTTAAATGTAAATAATGTTTTATGAACATGTTTTATAATGTAAATATTGAACTTAGGAGGCTTACAAGAGCTAAAGCGCTGTCACTGTCGGATTACATAGAAAAGAAAGAGACGCGCGATGACACAACGCTGGTAATTTATTGCAAAATATGAAGCAATTATGGATTTACAAAAATTCTATTCATTGGACTAAAAAATTAAAACACTATTACGTTAGTATGTTACTTGTACTCGTAGAATAATCTGACAAAAAATCTGAATGTTTGCATGTATGGTTTTTAATCGTTAACATATTTTTTTAGAGGTATCTTCGTGATTTTTTTCTATCATATCAAGTTAATTATATTATGTTTTCAACACACATATATCCAGAAGAATGTCATATATTTTTCTGATTTTGGTTACTGCAGTGGATCATATATTTTTAGGCATTATAAATTTGCGTTTAGGTCATGTAATCCCCTTAAATTGTTTGTATTGTGTAGAGGTACCTGCTTTGATACTCGGTTTTGATATTTCTCCGGTAACATACTCGTATTCTTAGAAATCCATTTCAAGCAGAACTAGGTACATCTTCTTTATAAGCCCGGTCACTCACATGCGCGGAAACATTCGTTCGAGGTTCGCGCACTTTGATGTGCGTGAAAACTGACACGGCTTGGAAAACCGTGAATGTGGTAAAAACTGTGCACTATTCATTTGCGAATGTCGTCCTACACTTGCGGGTTCGCGTATTCGTGCGAATGTGAGTGACCGACATAACCAAAATAATAATATACAGTCAGTCATCAAAGTCGATTAACACTTCAGTTTTTAAAATCTAATTAACTGAGTATTGAGCTTACCTAATATTAGGTCTTTACCTATGAAATTGCCGTTCTGCAGTACTGGCCATTTCAAATCAAAATAATTTTTGTTTGGCTAAGAATTCTAATTTCAAATTAATTTTATTTTAAAAACATGGATTTTTTTTTCTAAAAGTAGTCATTTCTTTATTGATTAGTGTTACATTTTCATCGCATTTCAATCTTTTTCGTCATCATGGATACGTTAAAAATTCGAGTAATTATGGAATATGAGTACCGTCGTGGCAGCAACGCGGCACAAGCGGCACGCAACATCAACGACGTTTACGGAGCTAACACTACAAACCAACGCACCACCTGTTATTGGTTTGCTCGCTTCCGTTCTGGAAATTTCGACCTGAAAAATGAACCTCGCGGTCGTCCGAAGACTTTGGTCGACAATGACGAATTAAAGGCGATTGTGGAAGCTGATGATACACAATCTACGGCTGAATTAGCAGCAGCTTTCGACGTTAGCGTCAAAACAATATTGGTCCATTTGCGTCAAATTGGCAAGGTAAAAAAGCTTGACAAATGGGTGCCCCACGAACTCAATGATCGCCAGCGCGAAGTACGCGTCGAGACGTGCCTTGCACTGCTCAACAGACACACAAATGAAGGAATTTTGAACCGCATTGTTACCTGCGATGAAAAATTGATTCTGTTTGATAACCGTAAGCGCTCAGCAAGTTGGTTGGATCCTGGTTCAGCACCTAAACAATGCCCTAAACGAAAACTTACCCCTAGAAAAGTGATGGTCACTGTTTGGTGGTCTAGCGCCGGTGTGATTCATCACAGCTTCTTACCAAACGGGGTGAGCATTACTGCAGATGTGTACTGTGAAGAACTGAACACAATGATGGAGAAGCTGGCGCATCTCCAACCAGCATTGGTCAATCGCTCGTCTCCGCTGCTCCTGCACGACAACGCGCGACCTCATACTGCACAGCAGACGGTCTCCAAGTTGCAAGAACTGGGGTTGGAAGCTCTCCGTCATCCGCCCTACTCACCAGACCTTGCGCCTACAGACTACTACTTTTTCCAGAATTTGGATAACTTCTTGGCGGGAAAAAAATTTAATACCCGAGAGGCAGTACAAAATGCCTTTGAAGAATTTGTTGCCTCCCGTCCAGCTGATTTCTTTAAGAAGGGCATCAATAAACTGCCACTGCGATGGCAAAGATGCATTGATTGCATGGGTGATTACTTCGATTAATACAAATAAAAAATTCATGAAAAAAATTCGTTTCAATTTTTTCATACAAAACGGCAATTTCATAGGTAAAGACCTATTATTTCATTAAAATCGGAACAAAAAAGAATTGTAAGTCATTCTTAGTTATTATATAAAATACTGAAATTGGTTCAATGTATCGAATAATTTGTGTCAATCTAGATGATGTGTAAAATGAACAGCGTTTATCTACTCTTGCCGGTGACCGTACCTAGGTTGTATCATTGCATAGCAAATGTGTGAGTACATACTATAAAACTACCATTTACTGGGTACGTCTTTTATTTACTTGAATGTGCTCTGACGTCTGAGACTACTTAGGTCATGCTCACTCTTATGTATCGCTGATGATGGCGCATGTGTTATCATTTAGCTTCCTCCCTTCAAAATGGTTTAGCTGAATGGTGCTAATCCATGCGTCAAGTTCGTGAACGAGCGCTGTGAGAAGGTAGAGACTGGGTCTTCTCTTAGCTGCCACGGCTTACGTTAATTTAACTTAATACTATTAATAATTAATATTAATATTTGAATTGTTTTTTATTTTATTTTTTATTACGCACGCTTTTATCGTTCTGTATCGTTCACACACGTATAAATTTCAATATGAATGATTTACGTAGGTATCTAACAAATATTTTGTAACCATATTTTGATTTAAAAGAGTGTCCGTGGAGTTTCTTGCCCGTTCTTCTCCTTATGCAGGTAGTGTAGGTACTTACTACGCTTTACAATGGGCAACTAGCTTCATCTTTCTGACTGCCCGACCCCTTGACAATTCAAAAGTGCCTTTAATTGGTTTATTTAAAATAAATGCTTTGAGTTGAGTTTCGAGTTCTGTGTTGTCATTTACCTAAGACTGGTGCCACACTTGCAACACACATGAATATGCGCAAACGTAAATGTGTTTGGTTCTGTCAGTTCGATATTTGCCCCTGGAGACTGGTGTGCACGACCTAATCCCCCCTGAGCCCGTGTGAGCACGGCGCCAAATTCGACGCTCGGTATTCCCGGGATTTTTGGTGACATCCCGGGCCACCACGTGATATTTAGCCGACAACCAATGTATTTTGCTGGTTATTGAAAATTGGAACCGAATATATTTAGAGATGTATTGTTTGGTTTTTAAATCATTTTTTTTTATCACTTGCTTAGATTTGCTGAGTGAGGGTTGTCACAATAAGTTGAAATGTTTACGAACTTGTTTTATAAACTTAATTTCTTACATTGACCGCGCTATTTTTAGTAGTCCCCCCCCCCCCATCTAGGACATTTTTCATATAGGTCGGTTTATATCGTTTAAATATTAAATTAAGTTAGCAAGTAGGTACCAATCAAGTTTTAATAGGTATCTACCCAGGTACTAAAACTTGATTGGCTACATATTGGGCTACTTTTTGGGTAGGTCGGTATTTAATAAAGTAAGTACGTAGGAGCATTTTTTTAAATTATCAATCCATTTAGTAACCATCAAGACTGGCAAAGTAAGTAATGAATTGTTGTTGGACTAACAATAATTAATTACTTTAAAATTATTGTTTGGAATGTCCTCTGAATATTATTATTCGCCAGGTAAACCATGGTTTGACATGCTAATTTACACGTGAATGCAAACAACAAGTGAATTCATTATGGTCCTACATAATTACCTAATTCAGCAATGCATAAAATATTATTCCTGTGCAAAGTAAAAAAAAAACTCGATGGAAGTTGATATTAAAACAAAATTCTTAAAATTAAGAAATGTTATTTTTGTAGAAAAGTAAAATATTGAAGTATAAAATCCTTTAACGAATTTAGATAAAACCGTTTAAAAAAATGCACAAAACATCCTTAAAGCAGCTGCTGCGGCTGGAGGGGGGTGCTGGAGCCCAACGTGGGACCCAGTTATCGTCGTTTACCGCAGCTCATATTTTGCTAAATGAGTTGGGTGTAGTCAGGGGAACAGAAACTATTAACATTATCACCTGTCATACCTTTATTGAGCTTCGGACCTCATGGTTTCTGCTCTACAACGTTCCAAAAATATCGATTCACGACGAATCCAGCATGTCGGCCGCCCTCTAGGGCAGACGGCTCCTCTCGCTCTACGTACACATAGGACACAACACGTCAAGCGAGATATCAAAACGGTTTCCCGCCACTAGTATTTTAACACATTATACAACCATTGTGGGAATTTTAACCCACGGTATGAGAACATAACAATGTCAACACTGTTTTTTAGTTTTTATAAATCTTTTACTCAGGATATGATAGGAAAATGGACTAAAAGTTTCATTATGCCGTTAAATTTCGAGGCGGACACCGTACCGACCTCCTACGCTCGCTCGACCCGACTGACTGAATTTCTTACATTTCCCGGCGCAAGCCTTCACCCCTTGTAATCGAGCACGTTCGCAAAGATATAAGGGTGAATATCTAGATGTACCTAGTTTTTTGTTTAAAAATATGTATTTTTGACTAATTTTAAATGTACCCAATGTAGACGTGCTTATGCGTCCGGTTGTCTGCAGTTTGGTGTACTTAAGTTATAAAACAGGAATTTGAAATATTGCCGCTATAATTGGTTTAATGACCGAAGAGTAAGAAGGTTTAGTAGGTAGGTAGGTACATCTGGTAGGTACATAAATATTAAAATAGGTAGATGATAAGTAAATAAATCATGAAGCTTTTTTTCATTGTCTTTCATTCCGAAGTTTTACGTGAGTACCTACTTAAGCAAGTCCATAGGTTTACCTGCTTTAGTATAAGGTACAAAATAATAGTCCAGTGATTTGCATAAACATTTAATTTTTAATTTAAAAGCCAATAATACAAGTCTGTGTAGTAATAATACTTTTTATTTGTAGCTCTATGTTACTTAACATTTATTGTCTTTTTTTTTTTTGATTATGGCTTCGCATCATTTATCTTATTACACGAGAATTAATGACATCTATGTTTGGTTTTAGTCCTGGTTTTTTTAAATATACGAAAGCTTAACAAAAAATTAAAAAATCCATCATCTTACCCAAAATTATTTATTTCCGAACGAAATCGACGGTAGCTCCACTCCAGCACAGTCCACATCTCAAATGACGTATCACGCGAGCGAACCATAGCGTTGAAGTAGCAGACATTTTTAGCATTTTCTTTGTGACATCTTGCTTTGACACTTTAGTTGTGAATCTTCTTTTCCTGCTGTCATTATTTTCTGGTGACTGTAATGGTGACGTCTTCACTGACTGACTGACGGAATTGCGTCTCTCAACAAGCAAAACAAGCGAGTCAAACACGTTAGCCAGTGCCGAATTTGTGTTTTATGTATATGATAACTCATATTAACTTTACCATAAAATTATTTTCTTAAAATGGCGCAAGCTGAGGACACTGAACTTCGAGATCTAGTTATAGAAGCTTTAGAGAGAAATGGATCGCTAGCCAAAATACGCGCGTTGCTAAGAGCTAATATTTTTTTAGCTTTTGAAGATGAATGTGAAAACTTAAAACAGAATGTAAATTTAGATAATATCCTTAAATTACCCGAGGGCCTATTAGCTCTATCGGTGGTACATGAGTTTTTAGAGTTTTGTTGTTTGAAGAACACATTATTCGTTTACATGTCGGAGTCGCGACAAGGTAGTGAATACAAATACGAAGGAAAGAAAAAATTGGCCGAGAAGATGAATTTACCCAAATCTGATAATATAAAAGAACCTATCCTGTTCACACTTCTTAAAAATATGTTAAAACCACATCAGAATAAATATTTTGATTCAAATGTTAACTCTAAGTACAGTCATGAAAAAAGTGATGATAAAAATTACAGGGACGAACAAAACTGTACATATATACTTCATGAAGACTCACAGAGTAGTACTACAAGTTCTTCCCAGTCTGATAATTCATCTGATGAAAAAAATAAACTACATCTGCGGCTACAGCTTGATAACTCAGATACAGACACCTCTAGTGACTCTGCACGGGAAAAAACAAGTTCGGAATATGTTCCTGGAGATCACATACTTCAAGTGGATAACGGTGGTGTTAACTCTAATAATTACATTGCAAAAATAACCAGTGATTGTGTAGATGCAAGAGATCAAAAGTTTATAACTTTTAACAGACCAAGAAATGAAACTGCTTCGTTAATGAGTGACTTAAAATTGACAGCTAATAATAGTAGTGACTCTACCTCATATGTAGAATTAAAACCTTTTAACTCATTAGATGAAAAAATGCTCAATACAGCAGGCTTGCCCATTATGGAAACAGATGTTAAGGATCAAACAAACACTAATATTTTACCAGTGGCAAATATACCGAATGATTTACCATCTGCTAAATCTACTACTTTGAGTAATACATCACCTGCATCTCATAAACAAGAAAGTGAGAATAAACTTGTAGAAGTCAGTGAGAAAAAATCACAGGAATCTGGCAAGTCGGAGGGGGATACTGCTGAATTTAGTTATGGTGATGACTTTTCATCATCATCAGTTTCCAAATTTAAAGAAAATATGGATAAACAATCGAAGTCTTCAGTCTCTGCTCAGGTTGAATTAGAAAAAAGTTCAAACAAAAATGTGTCGGTTGAAAGTCCACATCAAACTTCTCAGAGCTCACAAAGTTCAATTTCACTGTCGGATGTTGCAGATTTGATTAGTGAAAAAAGTTCCTTAAGTATCACAAATAATAAGTCGAAGCAGTCGGGAAGTATTCACTCAACGGGGCAAACAGAAGTTAAGCAAAGTAAAGTTCATAGTGACGACTCTGGAGACTACACAGAGTCTCCTGTTCCCTCTTTGTCTAATTTGAGTCTTGACATTCACAGTGATTAAACTCTTCATCACTTAAATACTCCTTGTCGTAATTAGTGAGTTATAGCAATAATATTTCATGTATTATACAAGATAAGTTCCTTAAAATATTGAAAAAAATAATTGGTAGACATTTTAGGCTTTCAATGTTTCATAAGCTGTTGGACTATAATTGTGTACAATTTGATGATGCCTAAACATGTACCTATTTTGAGAAATAATTAAGTACTTACTTGTTAAAAATTTATGAATAAGAAGAATATTTCAGACCTCAGTTGCATTTAAAACAATTTAAATAATGTCTCTTTCCTCTTTAATAGAACACATCTAAGTATTTATAATTAAGTCTCATCTTTGGTGATTTTACATTGTGATAATTGATCAAAATTTATCCCACTGTTAGGAAGTCTTACTAAACTTGAATTCAGAATCTTTGATAATTATTTATTTAATTACTTATTTTATTTAAGTAAATACTTTATTGTACTCTGAAAAACACATAACTGATTAACAACTTTCTGAAACAAACTCAATAACATGTAAGAGAAAGTTCAAATTCCAATGCATCCAAAATGTTTTTAAGAACTTTTTATTGCAAATGGTCACTCAAAAATCTACTTGACTACTTATTGCTAAAATAGATTGTTGAGTGATGCTACGGCTACATTGTCGCGATAAGGCGAACTACATTTCGCGCGCTCTCTCTCGCACACCTTTCGACGACGCGGTCTTGCTGTAGAACAGAGACATTTTATCGCGACAATGTAGCCGTAGCGTATGTGGCAGTGAAAGTAAAATATCTAGTATTCTGAATTCAATTATAGGTAGGCCGTCTATATTATATGTAGGTTGATAAAGCTTTGGTATCGTGTTTGTATGTACATACGGGTACCTATATGGCATAATGTTTTGCTTGTGCATGAACTGTTTAGTAAAGTAAATACATCCTATATTTGAAACTTTTAGAGTACCTACCTACTGACGCTCAGAACACTTGACTTTAACAAACATTAAGGTTGAGAAATTGCAAAGCTTCAGCTTAATTAAATCTATGATATGATACTTTAGGTAATAGTTCAAAGGTGCGTCCATACCGTGAGCGATAATGTATTCTGCTTGGCGTGCCTGTTTGTTTGTTCGTTTGAGCTGCGTCCCCATTTGTAACAAACACGCCAACAACTCCCCCAACAAAGTGGCCAACATGTTACGAATAAATAATGTGTACTGGGGTTTTAGCATTTCACTCAGCGAATCACCGAACTAGTCCAAACAACGCGGCGATGGTTCGAGACTCGGACCATACTTTTATTATTGTGCATATAGCAGAGTCGTTATTCTGAGGCAGTATTAACAGAGGCAAATTAGGTGTTCGTGTGCTGCATATTATCAAGAGTGCATAGTATGCTGGTACCTACCTAATAATAACGCGTTTTCACCCAAAAAAAATTGACGAAGGTGACGTTCAACTTAAATTAAAGGTCAGTCATTAATCTGTTCACAAAAACTCGGGACTGTAATACAAGAGGCTGACGAAAATTTTGTTGTTTTTGACATAGGACGCCTAGTTTTTGAGATATTTGCGAAAAATCAAAAAGGGGATTTCAAGTTCCAAATGGTGTTTTGAAGTTTGTTAGAACCAATTTTACAAAGTGTCGTCGTCGTAAATAGATAGGTATGTTCGGCAAAACGTTCTGATTTTTGTCTGTGATAGTTTGGAATGAATAGCTGTGACGTTATATTTTTCTAATCGTATTTCATATATGTTGGAAGTTTTGTTAGCGAACATGTTACAAGCACGCAGCTCAACATACCCACTGCTTGATAGCTTCCTGTGGAAGCAAGCACCTTAATATTATGTTTTCTGATATACTTACCTGCATTCTTTGTACCACTGCTTGTCAATGCTTACTGATATTATTATTGAATAATCATTCCTGTTTACAATATATTGAAATGTCGGTGACAGATACTGTTTTGTAGAAATGGTTGTGCCTTATTTATATTGGATTCACCAAACAAATGCGATTGTTCCTTTAGTACTCAATAAATGAAGATTCTAGTCCTAAATAAAATAAAACTGGTTCCGTCCAAATTGCTCCATTATCATATATCTGTTTCTGGCGAAGGTTTGATGGAAGTGTGCTGTAACTTAAGTACTTCAATAAAAAATCCTCTACTTAATATGTTGTTATTATTCAAAATATGTTTGTAATCTTGAAGATTTGTACCTGTCAATTTAATTTTCTAGGTATTAGTAGAGTAGGTACTTAATGAAATGAAAGACACCAAGATTTTTATAATCAATTTTTATTTCACATTTTCTGTAAAGCATAGATTGTAGATATCACGTTTCACTTATGCACACGAATCAATCCATACCGAACACTGTAACACGGTTGTTACGCATTTCTATACAAAAGTAACGCTGTTTATGATAGATAGCGGTTAGTGTAATCGCATACAAAAAGAAATATATTAAACATATTTACACTTAAATATTTTATATTAGGTACATGAGATTTAATATGAAAATGGTATAAAAATTACACTTCCATATGTTACATACATGTCTCAGTAATACAAATGCGGTTTATATCCTAACTTTGAAAAAATATAACAATAGTAAAAGCCACAATGCTTCATATAAACAGTAATAGATCTAACATGTAGTTACGTCGTAAAAAAATGGAAAATTATCGCTCCAGGCACTGTTATTGATTTCTTATTCACTTATGAGTGGAAATGATATATTTTTTTCTCGCATGTAAAAGAAACTAAAACAGTCTTACAGAAAGGTCCTCATACTCATGCTATCGATATTTGCTAGTATTCACAAATATTGCAGAGTAAAACCTTTCGAATTGAAAATAAATACCGCCATTACAATTAGCGATAAAATATTTAAAAAAATCAACTAGAAATAAAAAGAATCGCAACTAAAGTAACACTTAGAATAAGAAAATAATAAATATCAATAATGTACATATGGCAAATATTTGGCTTTATATATCATATTTATAATCCACATGTAAGGAACGTCAGTTTAGTTCATACACTGCATGGAATTGCTGCTGGTATTACTTTGGTTCAACTACAATACGCAGTGTTGAGAAGCAATATCACAGAATACCAGCGGGTAGTACAAAATCTTAGAGGATAGTGACGTCACAACACAGTCGGGACGAGGTATCGCTATTATAGCTCGTTGCCCATGGAGCTGTCGTGCGTGAGATTCGAATCCATGCTCGCGTTGTCAGAGTCCTGACTTTGGTTTCCGCTGTAGTTCGCCGCTTCTTGCAGCCGCATCAACATGTTTAACTGTAACAAGAAGGAGGGTAGATTAATAAAATGGTCTTTGGCCCCAAAATATACTAGTGGCTCTGAGCTGTAGACCTGGCGAGTCCTTACACCTTAAAACAAAATCCATAAAACAAAAAGAGCGCGAAATGGCTGAAATATGATTTTTTACGTTTTCAACCCCAATATCTCCGCCATTTTGAAAAAAAACGAAAAACTGGATCGACAAAAAAACGATTATAATTATCGAACCAGAGGGCCTAGACAAATGGCATTCGCTTCGGAGCGATTCTATTTCTACAATCGCTATCTCTTTCGCTAATGATTCCAAAAACTAGCAATAACGCTTGTCAAAAAGTATCCCTTGGCTATGCATCTCTGTGGAAGTACCTTATCTTTCGACGCTGTCGATTCATTTCATAATCGACTGTTGTTTACATTGTTTAGCTAATTTTTATTCGTTGACCTATGATCACGTGACATTTCGATAGCTTATGTCAACCCCATACATTTTAGCTTTTCTACTAGCGTTATCGTTAATCGAATGTTACTTTGTCTAGGCCCTCTGCTCACAAAATGACACGAGTATCGGTTGAGAAATCCGACCTATAGAGAACAGACATACAAGCATTTTTATCCAAGCTGAAACGGAGACGCTTCGCGCTCGCTTGGTCAAAAAGCAATGAAAAGATATTCTTACCAAAGGGTCTTGATTGTTGTTTGTGTTCGAATCTTGATTTGATTCTTCAATGCCAATCTCCTCCACCGTGATTGCTCTTAGAGTCTGTAAAATAAAATTTATTGTTTTTAACACTTAGTTAATTTTTGGTTTATGGCACCTTAGAGCCCAAACCTAAATAACCTAGCAACAAAGTTACCATTCCGGATGTTTCGTGTCAGCCCAACTTTGGACAGACTGTTCTTTTACTATTGCCAATGGTATTATGTGGTAGGTAAAAAAACCAGCCAAGTGTGAGTCGGATTAGCACCCGAAGGGTTCCGTACCACAAGGCAAAAAACGCCGAAAAAAAATGTTTCTTGTATGGAGATGGAGACCCCCTTTAATTCATAACTTTATTTTATTTTTATTATTTGTTGTTATAGCAGCAATAGAATAAAATACACACTGAAAATTTCAACTGTCTGCCTATTATGGTTCATGAGTTACAGCCCACTGACAAACAGACGGACAGCGGAGGCTTAGTAATAGGGTTCCATTGGCACCCTTTGGGTACGAAATCCTAAAAAACGAACATCAGTGTAATCGCATCTTATCAGTCAATTCTCTTATCTCATTTGGGACTTAATAGACTTATAAATCTGCTGCGATCTGCGTGATCATCATATTTTCCTTACTAACTCCTTAATGTAAGCAGATTCAAAATGTAATTATAATATGCAATACAGAAAGAAAGTTCAATACTGACATGTGAATGGTTGGGTTCTCTCCAGGGGTATGAGGACTTGATGTGCTGCAGCGGGTCGACGGCGGCGTGTCGTCGTCTGCCGTATAATGCTATACCTTCGCGCACCGCCTCCGACGCGTACGGGACTATGCTGTAGTTCCAAACGTCTGCGAACCACGCCTGAGGAGAAAAGATAATGCTAACATTACTGCTGCTACTGAGATAGTCCGAATAGTAGAATCCAATTACACTTTGCACCAACCAGGAATCGAAGCCCAAGGCCCAATTACCACTAAGTGGAATAATGAGATCGTCAAAATTAAAATAACTCGTTTCTCATTCGGAAGAACCTACCTATAGCCTGCACCCTTTTGAAAACCAGAGCGATTGCAAGAATCAAGATATCAATTCTTCTCATCAGCTGGTCATGACATAGCTATACAAAGATTTTAATATACCTATACTTTTTTACAATCCTTTCAACCGACTTTGACTTCTATTCCGTAGGTATAAGGATGGCATTGAAAGCAAAAACGTGGTTACAATACCAACTGTTTACTGCAGCTGCCATTTGTCATGCTACCAACGTAATAGAAGTCAAAATCGTTTAAATGGACTGTAAAAAAGGTTTATTTAAATTTCTAATCTTAATTCAAATGGAGTATAGGTATGTCATGGTTCTCCAAGATACAAGCAGAATATTATAAGCATTGGACCTTACCTGACTAGCCTCCAAGTCCATAGGACAGGCGAGGAACAACCTCGGCCCCACAGTGACGTCACTAGACGAGTGTGCCTCTAAGAAGGCGTTGAGCGTGGACCACACTCCCGGCAACCATTCTAGTACGGCAGCCAGTGCAGGCTCGCGACGACCCAGCCGCAGTTCTAAGGTGAATAGCTTGCGACGGAGGTACCTGGGTAGAGTGTTGTTAAAGTTATATCAAGGCTAGGAAAGTGGTGTGATAATTTGTTCTACAAAAATCTTCAGTGACTGGAAGCTTCAGATTCTCTCGGTCTTTGCAAACGTCGACTTGATGTAGACTTCTCCATGTGGTACCCAAGGTTGTTTTTTTACCAATGCATCAGAGTCGACAGTTCCGAATTTTACAAATTGGTGGATGAGAAAGTAATAAGTAGGTAGGTAGTATTCATCGCAGCTTTACAACAAATGCTCTAAATTGAAGAGCTTGTTCCCGTAGTCTTTATAAGTCTTCGAAAATATAATAGTTAAATATTCTTGAGAGCATCAATCTACATGCAGTGTTGAAATAACTTTCAGATTCCTTGGGGCATTTTAGATATTTAGGTTGGATACATTACGAAGGATATAAATGCACTGCTTACCTAGCTAAGAATCCTTTGACAGGTTCCATGTGATTGGCTGTGAGGAGCCACCTGAAGTTATGGTGGAGCTGCAGGTTTGTGGTGTTGCACGTGGCTTGGGACATTGTTCCTGAAACAAAACGTTACTTATTACCTTCTAATTACCCACATATATTTATGGAACCAGCGTTTTGCGAATTTTGTTTTTGTTCAGCTCAGCTTGTGGCCTACACTAGATTCTAAAAAATGCAACCCTGCTTAAGATGCGTATTAACTTATTACAAATATAGATGCTGTTCAGTTACGTACTGAATAGTATCACAGGTTAAAAACAAGCATAATATTATGCCATACAAAGCATTCAAAGCCTCCCCTTAAAAGGAAAAGGTATGAGGAAAGAGTACCTACCTACCCGATTTTATTCATTCATTACTATTCTCTCACGATCGTTTTACTATTAATGAGATAAATATGTCACCTTAATTGACATGGTCCAAAGAAGGCATTCCGTCATATCAATACCGGCTGCCGGTAAAGTTACAAAGTCTACAATCACAGGCAATATTTTTTTTACCAGAACCGACCAGCGTAGCGTTTGTTCACCATTGACATTTTGAAAACAGCCGGATGCGTGTAGCGCAATATCGGTTGTTGTAACGATGTTCAGGGGACTTTTGTCCAGCAATCGAAATTTTTCGGCTAGTGATTATTTTATGATGATAATTAAAACAGCGAGAGGGAATGGGAAGCCGTCACCTCCTTCTGCGAAGCAGTAATGCTAGCGAAGGAGGAGGCGGAACGCGTGAGGGTGAGAGAATCGTAGCGCCCTTACGCCCCTAGTCGCCGCAGGAGGAGACACCCTGGGCGTCGGGAGTCGATAGCCGACTCCCGGCCACCGTAGGCGCGGGCTTGCGGACGGCGAGCAATGGGCAGCTTGCCGTCCGGTAAGGACCAGGCCCGGGTCGACGGCGCGTTGTGTTCCACGCGCGCCTCAATGAGATGTCAGCATAACTGATGGGGTCCGATAGGGCCAATGCCTGCCGGGGTCGCGGATTGTTCGAAAGAGTTACCGTGGCCCTGGCGCACAGGCAACTGAAGGAACACGGGTGGGTTTTAGTCAGTAAGAGTGTGACACGCCCTCCGGCTTCGCCCAGAGCGGGAGAGGACATATTATGATGATTTCGCCCCAAAAAAAAAAGAAAAGCCTAGACCCATTCTAAAGTCTAAGGGTGAGTGAGAAGAGGAGTCTAAGATAAATTACTCACCAATAATAACAGGCATGTTTCTATTGTCAGGAGGCAGTAGCCCAGCGAAGGCGTCTCCCAATGCAGATGCATGCTGAAGGTTATCAAGTATGACTACTGAAGGCAAGGCAGCCTCTTCGCCGGCCGCTGCTGCACCACATTGTTCTGCAATGTTGGCTAGGTAGGCGCGCAACTCGTTGCAGGATTTGCGGTCCACGCTGGAAAGGCAAGAGGGATATTACGTATTACTTTTCTATTCTGGCAAATTCAGTTCCCTCTAAGCAATGTCATCATAATTTTGCCAGAAACGCTGAAGTAGAACCTCTTAGAATGTATGTGTTCTGTCTGGGATAAATATGAACGAGTATATATGTAGTGGCAGATCTAAAATTCGAAAGAGCAGCAGGCAACAATCAGGACGTATCAGTATCAGATTCTATTGTATGAACAAGGTCAGTTTTATTATAGAAGTTATGGATGGTTGGATATTTATTAGAGATGGGCCGACTATGACTTTGGCCGACTAGCCGACTAGTCCGCCAGTTCGGGTGATATCGGCAATGTTCGTGACTACTTATTGCCAATTACTTGCTATAGAGTTTCTTCTTTTTTGTTAGAAGTATTAGTTAATTTAATTTAATTTTATTTCTGGATATAAGTCCAATTAATTATCCTATTCTTCCCATCCTATTCTAAATTGCACTGAAAGTAAACTGTAAAACTCATTCTTTAATAGAAAATAATAACAGTAACGATTTCAATTTCATTTCAATCACCCTCTTTTAATTTTTGAAGCATATTAATATGAGTAAAAAATAGGCCGACTAGTCGGCGGTTTTTGCCGAATAGTCGCCGACTACAAATAAGGCCGACTAGTCGGCGACTAGTCGCTACATCACTAATATTTATCATTCCATCCGGATTTTTTAACTTAAGTGCCAAATCATATAACTAATTTGTGAAGCACAGGTTCGAATTAATCAAGGTTTATAAAAACCATGCCTTTTAAATAAATCTAAAAAGTCGGATTCATTAGATTTAAATCGAACTTTTTTTATTTAATTTAGACTTTTGATTTTAATTTAACGCTTTTAATTTGGTATTTAGTTATAGATGTAAAGCTTAAGAGAAAACACGATACGATAACGATACCTATTATGTTGATTTTCACATCATTTTTTAAACAAAAGCTTAAGGCGCGAAAGCAACTCATTTTGGACAATTTTGATCACTATTTGTAAGAAAGGGGTTTTTTTTTTTTTGTTATCATAAGAGTAGAGGTCTAATTCTTGATTAAGGCTGCAAGGGATTTCAATCTCGGTACAATGCCCATTAATTCTTTATTACTAAGTTATTACTAAACTTGCCGCTAACGGCTTTTATTTTTCATTGAAATGCGGGTCCATACAGCATCTTTTTTTCTTCCAGACAACTTGTTGTTTTGAATTTTTTAGCTGGTTACTGTTTTCGTTGCGGTGCACAAAATAATTGATTTAAATAAAATGTGTTTTTATTTTAAATTACCTGAATTTTGTCACTTTAATTGATTTAAATAATCTCAACCCTGGTCAAAATAAACTACGTCTTTCAACAATTACTTCGCCACTTGGCAAATTAAGAACCTTTGAGGCTTTTAAATAAAAACTCTGTAAGTAGGCAGGTACTCACTTGAAAGTAGCGACAGCTTCGGCAGGGTTGCCTCTACGCTGCATCTTCTGTACGTAGAACTCTGCTAGTTTTGCAGCTAGATACGACTTGCCCGTGCCGCTCGGCCCGCACAGAATTATTCGCCGGTGTTCCGATAGCAGTGAAACATATCTGGGGGAAAATGATCATCGGTCAGAGATACCAACACTCTTGCAATGTTTCAATGGAGCAAAATTTTATATATACGGAAGAAATCTTACCTATATACAATATTTTTTGGTATAAGACTATCGAATGCCAAACTGCCAACTCCTTCTAAGCAGATGTAGAGCGTATTGACAGTTCCAATAATATATCCACAAGGCAATAGCTCTGGGAAGCCTATCTCAGGTCCTCGCGTTGCTTCGCCCAAGTGATACGATGTTATTGAATCAGTGTTCAATCCGAGATTCGTTCCCAAGTCTATTCTAGACAAGTAATCTTTAAAAGTCTTCCTAACTATATAATCTAAGTTCTGCCAAG
This sequence comes from Griposia aprilina, assembly GCA_916610205.1. NCBI lineage: Eukaryota > Metazoa > Arthropoda > Insecta > Lepidoptera > Noctuidae > Griposia > Griposia aprilina. The sequence goes on from OU744286.1 coordinate 10,067,153, forward strand.
TTGTCTTGCCAGATATATAAGTGTAAGCTATGGTGAATTCATTACAGTTTATTGTCGAATCACTATTATAAACGTTCTTATACGAACTACTGTGCGTAGATTTATTGCTTTTAAGGCTATTTGTGTTAGACTTATTTATTTGTGAGTAGTCTTGAGTCTCTGTTTCGGGGCTGCGGTTTTGCGATAGTCGCGGCGAGTCGAAACTGGACTGTTTCTCAAAATGATTGTTGTATGAGCTCGCTGATTGTTTAGCGTAGAATCTGCATTCAGACTCTGTGAGTGTGTCTTGAACTTCTTCGAAATATCTTTGGAATGTCTCCGGTTGTCCTAAATATACGGCAATAGCTATCTTTTTTCCGTCGGTTGTATCTCCTTGGCTGTCTGCAACACCTGTTAAACAAACACAATGAGTCGTTAAATGAATCCTTTTGGAACATAAACAGAAGCCGTTGTTTTAAAATTAGACTTACCGATATCTGAATAGCTTTCCCCTATCGCTAGTTCGCGTGTCTTGGGCGGTGGGAGCACAGTGTTTATGTCGTAGTCGCCACTCAGTCGATCGCCTCCGTTCGCGAATAAATCACTGCTGCCATTCAGTGCAGCTAATAGCGTCTCGCTGTTTTCATTAAGCTCGCATGCGGCCTTATTGCCGTATATGGGCTCGACCATGCCCGATTTAGGCGAGCCTTTTTTGGAGAAATCCATGGTAGGGGTCGATGACATACAGTTGAAGTCCAGGTCTAGAGGTTGCGAGTGCATGTCTAGTGTCGCCTGAAAAGAGAACACAGTTGTTGCTGAGGTAGAAAATTCTTAAGCTTTAACTTTTAAGCTTTATGTTTCTTATGCTAATAATTTGAATGAGTTTGTTCAGTAATCAGTTACTTTCTACAATGTTCGCTTGCGAGTGTTAATACCCCCGATTTACTTTCGCTCTATGATCAGTTAGTAGGTGCAATAAGCGCATGGAAATCATCAAATTGACGTTTTCTACTAATTTTAAACGGTACGCTGAATGCTGTCTGCAGCTCTCTACAAAATTATCATGGACACATATTTGCGTGTGCAGTCGTGTGAAAATATGGAAACGATGAAATTGGTGTCATTAGTACTTATTATTTTTTGTATGGTAAAAACTTCATGCATTACTCATTTTCAACGAAAAGGTGCAAAGCTGGGGGGGTCGGTTGGGATTGTTCCCGTGACGTGTGAATGGCATTGAATGAACAGGTGCCCGCATGCTACTGAGCTACCTCAAGTGTTGAGAACCAGCACACTAATTTCGTAACACACAATCTGAATAATTCTGAAGCCTATTGCTAATCCATTGCTTCATATGTTCGATTCTTTTCTGGTCAACAACGTAATGAATGTCTGACACAAATGGACGGTAGAATTCCCATGTTATAGAGGTGGAATACACTGCATTTACAGAGATTTACACAGTCCACTGCTAGACATAAGCCTCGCCCAAGGTGAACCACAACACACCGATCTCCGCCTTCCGCAACCAGTCTGTTCCAGCCACCCTTTCAAAATTGTCGGTCCATCTAGCTAGGGGCCGTTCCACAAAACGCATGCCTATACATTCCTTCACACAATTTATGAAATATCTCACCTGATGCATAGTAGCCTGGTCAGCGAGACTGAACCTCCTGGGGTCCTCCACAGCAGAGCCACCAGTACCTAACGAGCTCTGACTACCAGCCAACGACCGTGACGTCACCATCCGCTGTAATCGCTCGTTGTTCTGTTTGAGGTTTAACATCTCATTCTGGAAGTGTACCTTGATTTGAGAAGGACATTTCAACGTATTCGTTTAAAAAATCTTAGGTAGATAAATTTATTAAGTGGTAAATTCTATAGGTGAGGCAAAAAGTTGTAATAATATGTGCCGTAAAATAAGCGGAAATTGCGTTGGTACAATAATTGTTCTTAAAAACATGGTTGATGCTTCACTACTCGGTACGGACGAGGTAGAATTTAATTATATATGAGGGGCCGTTTATGAACATTTTGTATAACACCGACTATAATCAGTACCAAATAGCGCGTTTAATTTGTATAATGGGCTCGTGGCGAGCCCCTAATGAATACTTACTGTACTACCTTACTATTAAGTAAGTGGATACCGACTATTCCTTGGGGTGTTTTCACAATTAATGATAAGAATCTTACGACTATTATTGCTATATTAAGTGGACTTTTTATTAGCAAAAAGCTATTTAATTACTTATTAATCGTTCCAAATATTCTTACCCTCATTTTGATGACGGTGTCCTTAAGGCTTTCAAGTTGATGCGCTGAGCTGAGAGCCTCTAATCGTATATCTGTTAGCACCAAATCCTTCTCGCGTAATTGCCTCTTCAACTCATCAACTAATCCAGAATCATCTGGTTTATCTGGAAATAAAATAAAGATCTTCAGCCACATCCAGTAATTAACTTTATTAATTACGGTGTAATCTTTAATTGGAATGTTCTTACGATACTCCTAAAGCTATAAAATAAGCCACTGCACTGACTTGGAAGTGGTTTCAAAGGAAACCCGAATACCTGGTTTAAACTGGAAGATTTAACCATAAGTTTAATTAAATCGTAACGAATTACTGTATTACTAGCGATATAAATAATTAAAGATAGATAAGAGGATGTTAGAGGCTGCTTTTGTACATCTATGTGAGTTTGAATACTTAATTAAAATGAAGGTAGCACTGTAATGCAAGGCTAATATTATGACCTACTCACATTAATCTTTTAGTGTCCGAACAATATTTCATCTAGTAGGAACTATATTCTCCCATGTGCCTCAGCTTACATTAACTTTTAGCCCCTAACTTTCTCTCAAACTAATTCGCCATCCATTGTTTGCAGTAACTAATTTCCCTTATATCTCACCTTTGGTCTGGTCTTCCGTCTTGGCCGGCGGGCAGGGCTTGTCTTTAACGTCGAGTGTCTCGTGCGAATGTTCTAGACTGTTCTCGTTGCTTCCCTCGCGGATCGTGTGCGGGTCGTCGTAGTGATGGGAACCCGACGAGCTGTCTTGCGATGACAGTTGCCCGAGGGAGGAGTGCTTCGCTGTCTTTGAAATCTTGGCGTTCCGCGAGAAAGCTTTCGTGAATGATGAGCGGAGCTGTTGTGTAACATTGTTTTGTTAGTGTTTTGTTTTTGTGTATTGTAGGAGTTGATAACTTTATTGTAGAGACAGTGCCTGTATCAAAACGTGCCTAGAGGGTCGCTATGCATGAATATGGCGTATATTCCATTTTTTTTTAAACAAAACCTCTTGTTGTTTATGTATTTTTCTATATTGTCTTTATTTAATTTAATAATTATCAGTAGCTAATCAAATGTTAAGTAGTCTAAAATAATCTTATAAAGAGAAAAGATTTGATTTCTTCTGTTTGTTTGTTTGTTAGTTACGCTTTCACGCTAAAACTGCTGAACGGATTTGGTTGAAGTTTGGCATATGGGTAGACTATGAGCTGGATTAGGACATAGGATAATTTTTATCCCGATATTCTTAAAGGGTCGAGACTAATGCGGGTGAAACCGCGGGGCACAGCTAGAATTTAATATAGATAATGTACGCTTGAATTAACGCACATGGCGTTGCGTAAGTACCTTCTCTATTAAGAAAATATATTCTTCAATTCAATGAAACACTTGTGTCCAAATTATGTAAAATTTCTTCAACGACTTACTTATCAATGTTTACAATAAAATATGTCCAATGTAGGCTACTTGTACAATATTTATTACGTTGTCAATATTAAGTAAACGAAGGCTTATATTTACTTAAGTTTATTCAGTTTGTTGTAGAAAAAGTTAATAAATAGATAATACACAACTGGATTTTACGTAAACGAAATACTTTCTTCCATAAATAAATGAATATACTCTCATTATATCCTAACTAATAATATAAATGCGAAAGTAAGTTTGATGGTTTGTTACCTTATCACACCTAAACCACGGAACCGATGATCATGAACTTTACGCATATACGTTGTCAGGGATACAGAAAAGTACATTTGGTACTTTTCATCTAGAAAAAAAGGACTATTCCCTTGGGAACAACGGTGATAATTACTTTAGGACATTAGATGGTGCACGTGCACGTGTCTTTCGAATAATGATTGAATTATATTATTAGAATCTGTAGTAGTGTGCTAAGAGTTAATATAAAAAAAAAAGTGAGTCTAGAGTGAACTCCAACACCGTTTGACCGAACACCAAGAAAACTGGCACATAGGGAAGTATAATGTACTTTTAATGGAGGATTTATAGGATTTTTTCGACCCTGCCGCGGGCATAAGCTAGTACTCTCAAACTTTAAATGTCTGTTTTGGAACAGGCAATGAATCACAATAATTTTGTTTTCTTTTCTGTTCATGTAACTTACCCATCCCTTCTTCTTATGTTTCTTGTCGTGCGGTGCAGACGAGCCGCTGCTGAGGCTGTTGATGCTGGACACGCTGTCGGTGGACAGATGCCGCGTGATGGCTCCGTTGCCCGTCTGCGCCAAACGCTGCGGAGATGACTGCGTTTGACTGCCTGGCTCCTACACGTCAATATTCAACTATTCATCGAGTGTACTTCAACTTACTCATTTGAAAGTAAGAATTTATCGTTATTTTTGGGATTGGATATGTTAATACCGCTTAAGATTGAATCTACGTCCCTGAACTTTAGAGATTTCGACAGAAATAGCATTGACTACGCACGAAACCTTATAGGTCTGCTGTGTCACGAAACCTGCTCAAATACTATATTTATTTATAAATGTAATGCATGAATAATGTCTGGAGGTACGGACATATCAAAACATTATTAAAAACTGCTAATGCAATATTTGATGCCAACACTTAAGGTAAATAAATTGAATACCAAATATTTGCAGCAACCTTTTACATTTAGAAGCTGTATGCTATATTTATCACTCTCTCTAATTATCATTAGGTTTCACAACACGAGCGTAATTAATGCTTGTATCAATTTGAATAGTTCACGATGTACTTACAGTTAATATTAAGGAGGTAGTAAGTCATGTCACTTGTCTATTCTCGGCCCATCTCGAATGTGGAACAGGGACGGATCTATTGACGGTCAATTTAATGCAAATGCTATCGTTGCCTTATTTGTTTCTGCTTATTGGACCTCGAACGTCCTGATTCTGATAATGCTACATGTATTTCTACGTAGTCTGCGTTCCGTATGTTTGACTACATGCTAATGATGTTGGTCTTATTGCAACGCATGCCTAGTTAATGTACATTGATTGATAGATGACATTGGACACCGTACCAAGTTTCAACATTAGAATACAAATGCAAATGAAGATGTTGCAACATTAGAACGTAATCACATATTCAAACAATCGTTTATTTTTTTTGTAGCTTTGACATGATAATAGATCGTTAAGAACGTACGACCAAAATACTTGATTTTTAAAGACTTTTTGATTTGGAATTCCTATAAATACGGAAAAATATGCATGAGATTAATGTACTGCGTATTTTCTTTTATATATCTAGTCAGGTAGTGCTTAGTTAATGTTAGTTAGAGGCTCATATTTACCGGCCCGGTGACATTAACACCATCCGCCCTGATACCCATGGACTGCATGTGAGCAGTCGTAAGCCCCGCCTGGATTGATTGCTTCCTCAGCAGCTCAATCGTTTGACGCAACTCCGTTAACTCCGAGTCCTAAAGCAAACAAAACGTATGAGACCACATCTGAAGTATGACAACAATAAAACTTATAATTAAAAGAAAGTAATTTGTTTCCGTTCGAACCGGTTCGACTGCTGGCAGAACGGCTAGTGGCTTGAGGCGCTCAAATACATTATGATGCTAAGTACGGCAATTCGTCGTTTTGGTAACTCAGAGATCTTGTATACGGATATTCAAATTATCTAACAGCAGTAGTTAAGTTTTAATGAGTAATAAAGTGAAATTAAAGGATGTGTGATTTAACGATGGAAATTCTTGTTGTTTATTACCTTTCTCTCGGCGGTCGCGGTGAGCTGCTGCAGTCGCGACGTCATGTTGGACAGACTTTGCTCAAAAGCAGACACCACGTGAGCCTGCAACAACATATAAAACGCATTGGTTAGTTTGAGGCATCCTGTGAATATTTTCCTACGCTATAAAATACCAAAGATATCAAAAATGTCGGGAAGAATTTCGTAAAGGTTTGACGGGAAATTATAGGTAATAGTGAAATCCATGCCTAATCTATGATTTCGATAATAATAACTAACTAATACTTCATTACTTACGTTACATTGTGAACAGTAAAGAAATATCTATGGTTAATTAACGGGTACCTCTTTTAGCTTCCCCCGGCCAGTTAAACCACATTATAACTGTAATTTCTATTCAGTTTAGTTTGTAATCAGAGGCGACCACAAGCCGACTATCTAGTGCCGACATAGATCTCTCCATAACTTCGGTTAGTTGCAGGGTGAGATTATTATGTATCCAGCTCGACATCCTTAGCTCGATAATGACACCAATTGCTCCCGAGTCACAAGAAACCGGTTAAATGTACCACCTTGACGACAAAATAATTACTGACGTCACATTTTACCTTAGTTACGTCGTAGTAAATATTGGATATAAACATTTTATGAACTGTAAAAGTGACTCATCGGAATAAATTGCTTTATAGGACGGTAATACAGTAATAGTGGACGTGGGTGTAGCTGGTCACGGGACCCTTTGTTTGCTGCGTTGCAGGAACGCACTCAGTGAAATTAAAACAGGGGTAACGTCCCCGGTCCCTTCGAAAGTATAAAATGTAAACACACCTACGACGATAAACGTATAAATGCATTTGTTCAGAAATTAAATTCGAAGAAGTTTTCCTTTTGTTCATTCCGTTCGTGCCATCGTTTAACTTAAATAAAAGTAAATTCAATTTAAATACGTTTTTAATAGGACTATACACCTGCCCGACGCATGTTGGTTAGCCAATTACGATGGCCGAGCGTTATTGATAGATCTCTCCACGAGACACCTTGTACGCGTGCCGAAGTTAACGAGTTAGCATTACCGTCTGCAATTACGGTTCGTGAAACTCTGATCATCAGGGCCTTTACTGAAAATTTCTAATACTCCTATTCATCATTGCGATTAACTGGCTATTACCGAAGAGTTCGCATTAATTAGAAGGCACACGCTAAGTCTTATTTATAGAAACATCCATCTGATTTAACGGATACATATTTAGAGGTTGGTACTACCAGAGCGGAAATGGACAGACTTAGGTACCTATCTGAAATATTACAAGTATAAAACACGAAGATATAGGTAGATCGAAAATGGTAACGATACAAGAACTAGGGAACCCTACTTGTAAATTTTTATCACAGCGTCGATCTTATTTGCCCTTATCTCGAAATTCTTGTTGCAATGACGTACTCAAATGCGTTGACATCCTTTGTTCAAATAAAGCAATACGTTTTTCAATCATGGTACCATAAAAGTACATCAGACAGGTGGAAACTAATTATTAATCAACAGCTGCGGAAACAGCCGCGCTTTAAGAACTTAATGACACGATCAAATAGTTGCTAGTGTTCTGTAAGGAAAGAATTATGTCGAGTGTACCCGCGAGAGTTTTTACTGCGAAATATTTAATGCATCCGTCGGTCTTGTAGGAGCTTTCGCAAATGGGCATTGAAATTATCTTCTTATAGACGCAGGTGAATGTTACAGGAGGTTTATAACAGTTAAATATTCTAATTTACCTGGCAGATGGCAGGATCATTATTAGACAAAAATATAGTTTGAACAAGTGTCTATTTCCATTATACATTATACTATGCATACGTTACATGGGTCTTTGTTGGTAAGCTGAGTTTGTTTGCTTTAAATTTCGGTTAGAATTACGGAATTTTGTAGCGTTACGAATAATGTCCGTACAATATTAAAATCCTTAATTAATACAGACAGATATAATTCGCGACAATATCAAGAAGCATTAACAATATAAAAGCGGAAGCGTATTATTATGGGAATGTATGATTAATAAATAATACGGAACATCTTTCGTAAGAGGTTTCGATCCCAATAACAATAAAAACCGAAGAGATTTTATTGTATCATAAACGAACCAAAATTTAGTTCTAACCACAATATTAAGATACATGGTAGAGATAATTATATCACATAAGAACATAATTTGGAAAAACATGTGCTCGGGTACAATACAACCGATAACAAATACAAATGGAGTAGGTGTTACCTACACGTCCCTCCGTTAATAATAAATGCCCACTCTACATCCCACTGCTGTGTTTTACGAGAGATTGGTACAAGACGGGAGATATTATTTGTTCAAGTGCACTCTACCTTATTCGGTTTGGACATATCTGGGCTGCATGTCAGCGGTCAACTTATTTGAACGGCCGCACAGAACCACCGCAACGTCAAAATTATAAAGGCTTTATTGGAGGCTCTGTTTGTACAGTTGCTATGTTTGGAAGGTAAAGATTAATGTTTTTTTGTGCTATTGAAGTATTGACTACAATAGATACAATTGTCGATTGTATAAAATTGTCATTGTCAATAGCTTGAAAGAAAGAGATTGCAGTTAACTTCATAAATTGTAGGATTCAAGATAGCGCAAGTTTTTAAACAATAAGCCCATAAAACAAGTCCTGAGAGAAATGGAATAAGTAAGCGGATGCAGTTGCGTTAGGAAAGTGTGCCGTGGTCGCAGTAGCCACCACCTTCGCGGACATCTGAAGTTGCGACGCGCAGGCGTTTGGAACGATAGTTATCTCACGCTCGATCCCAATGTACTTATACGAGGTTCTGTACCTACAAACCACTGGAACCGATGGTCGTTAATATTAATAGGAGTGTAAGCCGTGACTTTATTGGCAGTTACATTGATTTTCCAAGTATTGGACGTACTTTTTGTCGTTTTTCAGTGAGCAAAGGTTAACATGATTTGAAGAAGTTAGATATGGAACTTGGGAAACAGAATTATTTAGCCGTCGATATACCTAGGTTGCTCGTAATTTTTCTTATTCTCCCTAAAATCTAAGCGTGGAGGTTGAATTGCATTTGGGCCCTTTCTATCCCCTTTTGTAGTAACAGATAACACAAAATCAATCCTCTTTTAACAACCAGAGCGGTAAAAATCGTGTTTAGATAAGGTGTGTTACATAAAACTTCAAACAACATTAGAAATAAATTCTACAGTAGATAGATATATACTTTTATCCTTCCGTTTATGGTAATAATTGCTTAAGTTCAAAGGTGTCCCTTCAAGCGATAATAATAGTTTGCTTTTGGAGGCCTGTCACCGCGCTCTCTTAGGAACATAAAATATTGTGTAGACGAAATAGGATCTACAAACAACTGAACTTTTAGGGAAATTGCTAAGGGATTTTACCACTTGTAAATTCCTTAAAATCATTACTACCCGGAAGATAATTTTAAGTAAAATATTAAATTCTTTCTCTTATACGCTTTTTATATCAGTTAGGTACATCTTGTAAGTTACAGTGAAATCCAAAAAAGTCTGACGTTACATGATAAGATTATTTTGGGATCGTGGGAAAGGATATTATTATACAACCCAATGAATGGGATTTGGAGAACGATTAAGTCAGCACCTGACCGTCAGTCGTAATAGAGGACCTTTTTGATAAATCCTCGGTAGTCAGGTAAAGTTTTTTTGGACGATTATAATTTATAATGGCAAAAGGTTCTCAGCGATTCTGAACGAGATTTTTTATTCAAACACCTGTTAACAGTGTTAACCTATAAGAAAGTTCGAATTGGAAAGCGATTCAAATCGAAGTGTGATTATCTTGATTTCATTTATAGTCGTAGAAAAGTGTCTACGTCATGTTTTACATAGTCATAGCTTAGGCATTGATTGAGGAAATGAAAGGTGAAAAGGACGTAATATTTAAAATTTTAATTTAAACACGGCATGACACTCCCTGTATAATCTATATAAGGGGACGTTACACCCCACCCATGAGATGTCAGGTGAACACGCTACGTCACTCATTAGTATTCTCCCCTAGCTGATGTTTCGATTTGATACGCGTGTACTTTCTTTGCAGTCTATTATATCATTCCATTAAACATCAGGGAATAAAAACCGCACCTCCTACATACTGCTTTCTCTGTTACAAAAGTGTTTAAACCAATTGTATAAACATTGATTATGTTGTAAGAGTTCCCATAAGACAGAATAATTAAATACTGTGGAAAATAGATATTCTTTGAAATAATGGCACTTGAAATGTATGTAAGTAAGTTCATGAAATATTGTACCTATAGGAAGAAACATTTATAAAGTTATAAACAGCAGTATTGGTATACCAATAAATAAATAAAAACAGAAAAACTCACCTCTTCTAAAATTGGACAACTTTTGTAGCGGGTCTTTTTGAGAGCCAATTCCCACCACGGCACTGGTGGTTTAGATCGTAGGATTGTTTGGCACCCAACTTTTGGATCCTGTGATTCATACAAAGTTCCCAAAGTCCTTGATGATGGCCGCGATGGTGGTTGTTCAGAATCTTCTTCAACTGGGATTCCAGTTATACACTCGCAGCATTTATGAGGCCTTCTCTGTGGTCTAAAGTCAGCACTGAAGGAATGCCTATAGTTAAGTCGTTTCGAAAACCCGTTTGTTTCGCTTACAGATCTCTTGAAACCGTTTCTATTACTTTGCAGCGCCATTCTAGGTATCTGTTGCACTTCACTGAGAATACTGGGCTCACTATGTAGACCCGTATGTTCATCATTCAACGGTGTATTTGGTTCAGAGTGATAACCTATTCTATTTCGTTGCAAGCTTCCGTACAACGGGTTTTCTTTCATATTAGCAGGTTTTAGATCTATAAATTTTGGCCTCCGTAAATTTAATGTAGCATATTTCTGTGGAGATCTATGGAATTTCGATTTATTTGGTAAATCCTTCAATACATCCTCAGTGTCTGTAGATGGTATAGTGGAATTATCACTGTAACTTGATATAGGCCTGTCGTTATCTGTGAAGTATGAGGAGGATTCCGAGCAATTATCTCGATCGCTGTGACTCCTTCTACAGTCGATGGAGGAACCAGTAAAGTCCGTGCGTACGGAATGCAGCTCACCGCCATCCTGGTTGCCTACGTGCTGTTCATACGACTGGCGCTCGCCGTTACTCAAGTTCGAGATTCCAATTTTTTCGCTGCCACTAACGTCCTGCTCCGTTGATAGCTCCAAGCTTTTTAAACGTCTACGAGGCTTTGTGTCTATAGAATCGTAATGAGTTTCTTGTCTGCCGTTTAAAAATTTCACTGGAGAACTGCTTTTCGAATGAGGTGGAGTCACTTTGGCATAAATAGGTTCTGTGAAGCTGAGTCGCGATGGTTTATCAACAAACATATTGCTTGCTGATCCATTGTTTACATATTGAACTCCACAGTTGCTATCTAAGAAATTACTTTTGGTTGTCCTGTTTAACGTGAAATACTCGGAGTGTCTGTGAGGTAGATTGGTGCTTTGATTTGGTTCAACTAGATTTCTAATCTTTATCCTGCTTCTAGGTGCTCTAATGGTAGCAAATCCATCATGTATTGGCGAGCCATGATACGTCGGTGATGTGGTCACTGCCATGTCGGGTATATTTCTCATGTTTCTATAATAAACATTTTAATTGATTCCATAGTATTTTAAAAGTATTCATATTCACTAGTAATAACCCTAAGGAAATAACAACAATGCGAGATGATATAGAAAGTACTGCACTTCTTCCTCCTTATTACCTGGAAAGCGCAAAATTGCAAAATACACGTCTAACTGGCATCTATCGAGTCTTGGTACTTTCATAGCTGTAATGTATGTAATCGAAATCATTAGCGGCAGAAAACTTTAAAGGGTAAGCATAATCGTGGCTGGATATTTTTCAAAATGGTTAGAGAGAGACTGGTGTTTCAGTTAAGACTATTCTTGTCATATCTAATCCACTTGACCCGTAATGAAACCGAAATAAATATGAATGGGATTTATTTTTGGGAATCCATTAAAGTGCTTCAACGTCCGGCTCAATAAAATCTTTGTAGATATCCACTCAACATAGATGTAACATTGGATGTTAAAAATACGAGTGGCACAGGGCTTACCTAACAGTTATGAACTTATGATACCTACTGCCATACTGCAATTAGACTGGTTAATCTAGCAGAAGACGTTGTGTAATTCGGTATTTACGATTTCTGTTCATGTTGTACTACGCACTTATCAGTTGTAAAGTCAAGATGCCTTTTATGATATCTATCAACTTTCTAACTCAATAAAAGTACGCACTCGTACGTACTCTCGCGCACTTGCGATAAGATACAGCCGGCAACAGAAAACATTGATCGAGTTCTTGTGTTGATATCAAATATTTATGGACTCATCTAATGTATAAGTTAGCAGGCATAATTTCTATTTCAAAAAAACTTTATTCATGAGATATTTGAAGTTTTTCTCATGAGTGTACTTATACCGATAAGCTCAAAAACATTATCTCGCTATTATTATGACCTATGTTAGGGAACGATAGATCCTAGGAGGTCTAAATCGTAACTACCAATTTAAGTGTGTGAATATCGTTTTATATTCAGTTACATCATTTTACGGTTTTACGTTACTACTCATTTTACGATTCTACAAATTCCAACTGCTTTATTCTCAGCTTCTTATAACAACGTTGTGTAGTTTAGTTATATAACACATCTGTTCGTATGCAAATGTAATGGAGCTGCTAGTTGCATTGCGCAGCATCGATTTAATTTCACACGTTATTCTTGTGTAAGTATCATTAACCATATAATATATGGCAAGTAATGAATTGTAGAGCGAAACGATGAAAGTAAACATTAAAGATAAGTGTACATGTTTTAATGAACTTGAACCTCAAAGTAAAATATTTATCTATTAACGACAGTGTTGTGTGTGATTTATAGGCGATGAGTTATCATAAAAGCCAGAGTTACGAGTGCTGCATTATTCATCTGCATCACAACACAATAGCGTAACCGGCTGCCTATATACGGAGTAATGCTTACACATACTAAGCAGACGTGGTCAACAACCATAGCTGGCTTGTAATTAGTAACAATAAATCACATATTATTGGGGCTCCGTAGCAATAAACCATAATAATTATTACCAATAAGTCATTTTGTTTTCAGACTATCTCTGAATCGTATGAGTCATGAGGTCCGAAATGTAACAACGCCCCATCTAGAAATTACATCGGTAATAATTCCCAAAAATACGTGAGCCACCTTGTACTCCTTAAAGGTAGGAATCGCATTCAAAACGAATGGTTACGGTATCAAGAAATTATAATTTTTGACTCTTGCATTTTACCGATAAGCGCCACCCAAGTCGTTTACACGTTTGCAGTAAACTGAAAACACTGTTAAGTGTTACGACGTCAGGGATTTGCGAAAGATAAAGTAAGAGGATATTGTAATGTTATTTTGCATAAAACAGTCTGTTTTGGTAACAGACAATAAAACGGTATTCTTTAAAAGCTACGGAAACCATTTGTTACTGTCTTCTTACCCGCCCATTACAAAGTGTTACGTATTTGTAAACTTACAAAAAAGGCCGGTGGAGCCCGGTTTTACGCTACTTGTATAAGCCGTGTTCAAATAAATAATGATAGGTCATGTCGTTATACGGGTTAAGTCATAAATTATGTGGGGGGCGGTCGCGGGCGCCAATCGAACAAGCAAACGTCTCAGACGGAGGGGAGCACCGGGAACGGTCCCTGCAGCTTTGCATCGTCCAATGTTTTTTTCAAAGTTCTCAAAGTGCAGCATTTTTTTTCATGTCTAAGGGTGACTGTGGGCAAAAACGAGCTATAGAAAAACTTTATTCAAGTATTTGGGTGAAGTTTTATTTAGTTGCTGCTAGTTATACAAATGTCTAAATATAGACAAAGCGCTTGCTATATCATTTGCAAGAATAAATACAATTTATAACTCATTAAGTTATCACTTAGTCATTAGTGAACCTCATTAACCTCTTACTAGAACGTACTTTACGCTGTAAGAAAGGTCTAATCATATCTATATCAAAATTTTGAGAATCATTGCCAGGTAGACCGGGAAGCAGGACAACATAATGTTTATATATCTTTCTCTTTCCGGCTAATGCATTGCACGCCTCTCGTCCGCGTATCAACGACCTGTTTGTTGTGGTGTGTAGCCTTTGCTTACTGAGGCCGTACCACGCCGTAGTAACAGCACTCAGCACAATACTTATTTTCATTTCATGGTCATTTCGTAACATTTCAATAACCCTGCCCCAGTGCTCGTTGACTGACGTTTGTAAATAAACTTCAGTACTGTGCAACTGCATAACAATAGTCGTGATTGTAGCATTTTTGTTTTGATAACGGTACAACCCGGCTCGATTTGGCATAGAATGAATCGACGATAACCTATTCATGTGTATCATGTTCTGTCACACGGGAATTCTCAATTAGTGTACTTACATTATGTTGTTTGCAGTTTGTGGAAACAACTTTTAGTGGTGTTGTTACCGAGTACTCATAAAGAGTTGGTGTTATGTTAATGTTCTTTATGGTTAACTAAGAAACTCTATAAGCTTAGGTTAACGTCCCTTAACAACTTTTTTACTTACACAACGAACACTTACAATTGTGAGCATCTGTCAGCTTATTTTAATTTGAGTTATTTTCTTTTCTTTTATAATTACCAACCAAATTCACTACTTTCCCTTCAACTTACTACGTGGTACAGAGAAGGTAAGAAAAACACGTGTGGCAATGAGATCATGGCCCTAACGGTTCCTATGGCGAGTCTCGTTGGCGCCCCGGTAGAACACATGAGAATCGATTGTTTAGAAAAGCAATAACATCATGGTTATTAACAGTACACGAACAGATCGATATACCCGTGATTGCATCCAAAGAAAATATAGCAATGCTATGACCCTGAGATGTGTGGAAATTGGCTGTTAGTCTAACTATTTTTCACGCAACTGTCTGTGGAGATACAGACAGACGTAGGGGAAAGGTTGACGAAAGTTTTTACGTGAATACGTAATATTGCTTTTTATTTTAAAGGAACTATGCTACTCTTCCATACCCACTCTTTAAGTTATTATGTGGCAACTAACTATACTAAACAAAGCAGTTCACGTTTTGTCTCGAGCATTACTTATTCAGTAATAGGTACCATTCCTCTCGGGTCGGCACACAAATAGTTACGTAAGATAATCAACCAGTAATTTGAAGCAATTTCACGTACACAAAACAACGCTTTTAAACCGGAGCAACGAGACTATTCGTTATAAGACTTATAAGCCATTCATTTTTTCTGAAGTGAAAAATACATGTGGAAGTTGTAGAAGCATTATTATCTTTGACACTGACACTAACTTGGAATCGTAAGATAACCCCAGGCGATGTAGTAAATAAATTGATATCGAAAACTAAGGAAGCTCTCAGAACTTAACATTTGAACATTATAAAAACGTTACGTAGCAAGTACGTTTAACAGGTTTTTTTATGGAAATCATGTGTTAAAATCCGGTCTTATGTAATAACAATCAACGAATACTAAAATCACATAGTGTGATCATAAAAATGTTTTGCTATTAGAAGAATATAAATTGTTTGCTTCAGACTAAATGGAAAAATATTCAAATGTCATATTCTAACCGCGTAAGCTTAATAGCCATTAAAATTTGTACCATCAATCTTAGAGTAAATCACGCGCAAAAAGGACAATAATGTTAATAGTGATGATCTCAACGGACTGGAGCAATCATTATGCCAGACTTGACCTCTAAACATGTTAGTGTATCTACGTAATTCCTTCAGATAATAAGGAAAATATCTTGTATTCAATCAGAATAACATTACCTATGACAAAGTACTAACTAAGTATGATCATAACTAATTTAAAGACAATAATAAAAACAATATTACAGGTTCGCTAGTGTACGGAATAATCCAACAATAAAGCAACAGTTTGAAGGCTCAAGGGTAGCATCTGTCGTGCACATGGCTCAGTAGCAAGCCGTTATAAGAGCATACTTGATGGGAAGACATTCGATATCTACCTACAAGAATGGAATGAACATCAACATCACCCAGTCATCTGTAAGTTTTTTAATTAGGCTCTGAAAACCTGAAAACGCGGTCAAGGACCTGAAAGAAGCCAACACGGCTATCTATCATTGTAAAATGCAGGCATCTAGTCAGCAAAGTAGGTTGTGACAACATTTCAAAATTACTTTGTTATATTTTACACTCAAGATAAGGTATGAACAAATTATACCGAAACGTGGAATAGATATCTGATCTGCGTTTTCTTTTATTGTGGATTCCGAAATTCCATTGACAGAGCTAATATATTATTATGTTCTAATTATCATAAACATGTGATTTCTAAACGTAACAACGGCGCTATATCTGGCCGAAATTCAAATAAAAGTAACGGACTTGATTTGAAATAAAGTATGCGATATATTCTAATAGGTGTAGCTATAGGACGAATAGTTACCAACCGCGAGCACAAGTAGGTACGTAATACAAGAGCAAATTTCACAGACGACGGCCGTAACTAGCAAATATACTGCGTGGGTTGGGCGCATTGTTTGCCTCTCCTGTAAGCCTATAAACATAGGTACGTATATGTCACATTAGGTGACGTTGCACTGGATTTTAAGGGCGCCGGCATGACCTCCGACCTCCATTCTCAGCTATTGTCATGCTAATGATAACTACAGTTATTAATCAACTGTGACGAGAATCAGACAAAAACGATGAGGCGAAATCGATAACAATGTAGAAAGCAACTGTGTATTTTCATTATTGTTAGGTGAATGGAACATGTTATCATAATAATATATTATTGTGGAAATGATAACAAAACTACTGTCATTAAGGTAAGCACCGATGAGGGCACTCATACAGTTGACTCATGGTCACCGGCCATTCGTTGACGACATTATCTTAAGTTTTTGTCCAGTCAAAGGACCACCAAGTTGCGTTAAATGTTTTCTAAGCAGAAAGATGTTTACATTATGCTGTATGTTTAAGCACAAAAATGTTTAGAGTTTACTGTAACTTGAGCTTGAGCCCTACCTAATCCACTTTCGAGTAGATGTACTTGTTACGGCACTTCCTGACTAGATACGGTACAATCCTGTCTTGTAGAGCTTCCTTCCGCGCTTCCTATTGATCTCTATACACAGGATAACGGATAAACCACTTAGGGAAGTAGCTCATGTTGTAAAACACTTGGTTATGAGAAGTTTACACAAACCAGTCTGGATAATATCGAACCATACGTTATTTTTTACAAGTCAAGGATGATTGAAGATCTTGTATAAGTCACACTACGAGTAGGTACGTATTTTTTGGAAGATTGTCTTCCTGTCAAGGTCGGCGGCTGTTGGTTGGAGGTGACGCAACTAGCGCTGAACGGGTTTTATATTAACACGCGTAATTCATTGATAAAATCCCTGTCGAGGTGAAATGATCGAAGCCTTCATACTTACTAATATAAATAATATGTGTGAACCTACAAAACTTATTAACGATTCGTAAACATCTATAAAACCTCAATCCGTTAAAGATTATTTCAAGTTGAGGATCATTGTCTATTTTTGGGATGACAAATGTATTCACGACGATTAGCCTATCGTGATTATTACAACATTTAAGTTGTTAATAGTATTGATTTCGGTTTAAAACGGTCTAAGTAAGTACATTAGTATTTGAGATACTTAAATATAATATTTTATGGTATTCAGAACAAGTTTCGATTATCTCTAAATGGTAGAAAGATATTGCGCAGTCTGTCGATGTCGTGCGATATTAAGGGGACTACATGACCTAAACGCAAATTTATAATGCCTAAAAATATATGATCCACTGCAGTAATCAAAAGCAGAAAAATATATGTCATTCTTCTGGATATATGCTAGTTACATAGTGTGTTAAAAACATAATACAATTAACTTGATATGATAGAAAAAAAAACGCGAAGATACCTCTAAAAAATTCTTTCAACGATTAAAAACCAAACTACATGCAAACATTCACATTTTTTGTCAGATTATTCTACAAGTAAAATACTAACGTGATAGTGTTTTAATTTTTTAGTCCAATGAATAGATTTTTTGTAAATCCATAATTGTTTCATATTTTACAATAAATTACCAGCGTTGTGTCTCTTTCTTTTCTATGCAGTCCGACAGTGACCGTGCTTTAGCTCTTGTAAGCGTCTTAAAACAGCATGTTAGAAACGCTCAATAAATACACTAGTCATGACAATGTAGTAGCAATTAAGAACAAATAGGGTACAATACGGTTTCTAAATTGACAGTTCCATTTCGTACACTAATTATTTATTAAGAATGCGTTGCATAGTATACTATAAAGAATCTCATTATTTGAAAGCTTACTTTAGGCTTTGTGCAACAGATTTTCAATTATTGATTTTATAGAACGATTCAGTCACGAATTCAAGTAAACAAATGCAAATAAAGTAAATCAATTAATGATTTAAAATGCAAATTGTGTTAATGTTTAGAAATAACTACTTTTTGTAATGGGCAAATAAGCAATGGAATATAACAAGAACAAATGCGTGATAAGAAGCTATTGGCACCAAATGTTACGTGTTGAAAACACATAAACACTGCATTTCGAAAGGATATAGGGATATATTTACATGACTGTTTTAAAAAACACGATTTCTTTCCTCTTCCTGTGGCTCGTAGTCTATGATTACCTAAGCGAGTAGGTACGTCTTGAACCATCGCGGATGATATTAATTAAATAGCTAACAAATAAAATTTCTTATAACGCGTTCCTTCCTGTTACCGATATGTTGTAGCTGATTTATATTTTCGATATAATTTGTTGACAGGTATTACAGCGGATTTCTTACTTTCGATCATAGTCTGCATTAATTAATTAATTAACGTGGTTCGTAATATCTCTCACTATTCACTTTCTTTATTTTTATACTAGTCTTGTTTGCAATATATTTGTGTTTTATCGACATGTGTCTAAAACTATGGCTGAAAATACAGGCACCTGCAAGTTCGTGTTATTTTACGTACATTTTATGAGTTCGTTGTCTTTGTTCTATAAACACTATTTTCAGTTGCGATGCGCCCAAACTGTATAAAACATTAAAAGATTATGTGAACATCGGTGCTCGTAAAAGACACATAATATTCAACTACTGGCGAATGATGGCCATCGTTATATGGCAAATAGCAATTCCTTGTCTATATATAGACTTAGGACTTGATATGAGAAGAAAGTTTTAAGTAATAAAATAACAATTTGTTTATTACAATGAAGGTTATTTACTAGGCCATTTAGCTTATTGAACAAATAAATAATGTAGGGGCACTATCAAGAGATCCCTGGCCAGTCTCCATACGAATTAACCTCAATTGACAGTGTCGAGGAGGCGCTTCGCTGATTGAAGACAGCGAACTGTACCCACCAGTGAGTACCGCTTTCTGTATTCAATATTTGAATAAATAATACTATATTTGCAACTCACAGCATGTAGAAATAAATAAGATTTTGTATAGGTATCGTATTTCGCCAATCATTTCAGTCACAAAACTATATGGAGATAAGATATAAAACATGCGGGGGTTTTGTGTCGATATTTAGACTACGTTATCAATAATTGTAATCTACAAAAGTATTTTCGTTATTAAAATTTTATATAGGTATACTTACCTAAAAAGCAAGTATTGACAATGCGTGGTTAAGGGGGATGCGCTAACGTTGCCCGCGAAATTCTAATTTACTTACGTTTTTTGCAATTCGCGGGTTAGTGTCCGGTTGTATGGTGCTTAAAATATGATTCGCGACCGTAACAAATATGGCTTTACAGAATTATAATCATTAGAATCAGCAATACAATTCCTTAAGTTAGAGTTGGCCTCACATGTTATGATTTCATGAATTAGTCATTCAATAGGGTAATATATACTTAGAGAGATGTAATGATGATTTTTATGATTATAATTCTATAAATAAATATTTGATACGGCCGCGAATCATATTTATATCAACATACGACCTGATACTGACCTGCAAATTACAAAAAACGTAAAAAGAATATATTTCGTGGTCTATCTTGGCGCATCCCCCTTAAGTACTTAGTTTGTGTTACCATAGATGGGCAGAAAGACTAAACGAGTCTGTACTCAAACCCAAAAATGGTATCTATCTAAACACAAAAGGTAAACATAATCTAGTTTTAAACGCTAGTAATGAGCAAGAGTCTTTTGAAAATACCGTGCCAGTCTTAGAACTAGAGCATACTACTTGTTATCAGTACAATATAGTTTGATATGCTAACTGGGACAAAGTAAATGAGGTAGACATGTTTGCATAGATTAGTATAGATTATATAGGGATGCTGCAAGCGATAGCCGCGGAGTTGCGTAAATAGGACGAGAAGCGTTGTCCTGCGGTGACATACGTGCGTCAGGGCCGCGGGCCCACCGCAACCACTTTGATTCATTATACCCATAAAAAGTCTAAGAACAAACAGAAATAACAATATAAGTTTAAAACTTTTAAAGCCTTCCATATATGTACTGAACAAAGACACTCGCTCGGAGTGTCGATAAAGTAATAATTTATTGCATTTATGTGTTTTGTACTTAAACTTTTGTAGTAGGTGCGAGTGTATGACACAAGAATGATAAAGTTTTATCTATGTTAGATTAAAATAAGAATCATTGCTCAATATTTTGACTCAGTTAGAATTGAAGTAGGTAACTAACTAGTCTTTATCATACAGAGTGGGAATGGGAACCAATTACTTTTTCCAAGGCAGGAAAACTAGAGGATGGTCGGTAATTTGCCGGCTACAAAACAGCTGTTATTTATCATAGCAATAAAAAAACGAGAATTTTAATCAGCTAAAAGTTAAAACATTCATGTTTATTTTAATTTCACGAGTGCAGTCAACGGCTCTACAAAACTGCATGTTATAGTATCCCCGTAAAACACATCAAACGAGGTAGATATCAAACGTTTGACCCCAAATAGAACCATCGTCTATAAACAGATTTCGGTTCACGTTTGATGTTAGCTTTTATCGTTAGTCTCGAGACATACGAAACTCTTCCCAATTGACAAGTTTCATGGCCACCATTACACGGTTTATAACTATTTCTAGAGAAACATAACGATGCAAGTTGTTGTAGTAATTGTTATACTTATGGCTACATAAGTTTGTTTAACGTTGCAGCAGCAGTTAAAATTAGTAGCCAACCAACACAATTCGTACTCGACCAATATAGTAAAACGTCTGTTGTTATACTTTGTAAGTAGGACCCAAGGACAAGTACAATAGTGGACATAAACAAAATCATCAAAGGGATATTGTTCACGCGAAGCAGGATCTCTCAATAGGGGCTTTCTTACAGACCAAGTGTAAAAAAGGGACGCAGTTACCTGCTCCATAGAGGAGTCAGATGGTAGAGACGAAAAGTTAAAACTACCAAAATACTCTGCAAAGTATTGTAGTTTTAATAATACACACTGTATTGTTATTAACTAAGTAATTTTAGTAGAAACCTAATTGATAATTAACGGCTTATACACAAGTGAAGACCTATTAGAAAACCGCCAATGATTTTCGTTACATTCATAAAGATGTGATATTAATAATGATCATTAGAATATGATGCATCATTAGAACCATCAAATATGGGCAACTGATACATATGTTAGACCCGGATGTCTTGGTAACAAAACAACAAACGATAATCAAACGTGTTTCGCTCATATGAAGTTCATAAGATGACTGAAAGTACAATGCTCCAGTGTAGTTAAGTACCAAAACTCGTAGGGAACGCACTAAAATTACTAAAAATGTAGCACTTTTCACTCATAACATAACACAATAGTTCACAACAAAAAGCAACAGTTTGTTTATAAGGTTCGTAGTAAAAGTAACGTGCATAAAGGCGTGGAGTCAACACGCGCGCGACCGCACTCTAACGAGGCTCTGTCTACACTGGCTTGACTGTGGTACTATGGTACGTGTTTGTGACCGACTGCATTGAAATTAACTGAGTCACGGAACCCAAGGAACCCGGATCACTGATCAAACCAGTAACACACGGTCTATTGATTACAGACAGGATGGGGACGAGGGTTATTTAGGGTGTGGAGAAACAACCACGGTGGTGTTAAAATTAAATGCAATGTCGATTGTGTTGATAAAATCAATAGGGGTTACAAATTTACAAGAAATAATTTGTATTTAAAAGATTACAGCAGGTCATTTATTTTTACCGAAACTAATTCGTGTTGAATTTTCCAAGCTAGGCCAGATTTTTAAACAAATTGAATTAAGATAACAATATACTTAAAAGATAGAGCAGCAAAGAAGGCGGGTCGCACACATTATCTATAGTACGCGAGGCACTTGTTGCGCAAGTGCGGCAGGCACTTCTGAGGATTTATGGGCCTCGGGCTCGAGTTACACTTGATAACGTCTCTGCGCACGCGGCGACTACGACACAAACATGTTTAAATTTAGTAAAAGCAAACAGATGACAATAGCGGACTCTAATCTGGATGATACACAAACTGTTAACTTTATACACCATCCAGATATCCTCAAAAAACAAAGAATGTGTACAATTGTTAATAACTCAATGTAACAACAAGTTTTTAAGTCTCAAGAGTAGTGAACTCGAGAAACTCGAGAAAACTCGAAAACTCGATACGAATGAAAAAGATTCTCAACTATATACAGGGTGGCAGAGACATCGATGCACAACCTGTTACCATGGATTCACTACATGAATCTAAACCCGCCTGCGTTGAAATTTTTCATCGATTATTAAAAAAGAAATAGCTCTGCCATACATTTTGAACCCGTATGTATTGCACTTTTCTATGAAACAGCAGTTTTTTTTTGATAACCGACGAAAAATTTCTATGCCGAGGGGTCAATCATGTGCTGAATTTATATCCCTGCCAGCCTGTATAAATGTGTGGCAAATATTAACGTAAGGAACTACATATCTTGAAGTACGAAAGGGAATAAAAGAAGTTTACACCTTATAGAAAATATAATGATCCTTAAGAAAACTTAACGTAGGCCAAAATAGACTTAGAAAAGTAGACGTAATAGGAAAATCTTCATTTTATTTCAGAATTAGAACAGACGACCATAAAATATTGACTAGTTTTAAATGTTTCAACAACAATAAGCTTTCAAGTGAACAATTCCCCTGTATATGGCATGCTATATTCAACGCGGATAACGATGTTCTTTGACTAAAATGGCTTAGTGCCAACAAATACTACTGTTTGTCACTCCAAACATTAGTTAATATTCATTATTAAATTGTTTGTCAACTCTTTTGCACAGGCGACAAAGTCGAGGCAAAGTCAATAGAAAACGGTATTGTTAAACAAAAAATATTAGCGTGTTTAAGTGAAGGTGAACAAGACATGGTACAGGGACACGTCACCCGGCAAATATCACTAGTAACGACGAGGCTTTGACATTTTGAATAAGATATAAAATCGATAATATTTTGACCGGTTTTTCTCACAATAATAATACAAGGTGGCAGGGACATCGACGGCAAACTATGAATTCAGCACATGATTCTAGACCCCCTAGTGTAGAAATTGATCGTCAGTTATATAAAAAAAACCGGCCAAATGCGAGTCGGACTCGCGCACGAAGGGTTCCTTACCATTATCTATAAAATGAAAGGTAAATTGCGGTTTACGATTTATGACGTATTAAAAAAAAACTACTTACTAGATATCGTTCAAACCAATTTTCAGTGGAAGTTTACATGGCAATGTATATCATATTTTTTTTTAGTTTTATCATTCTCTTATTTTAGAAGTTACAGGGAGGACACACATTTTACCACTTTGGAAGTGTCTCTCGCGCAAACTATTCAGTTTAGAAAAAAAATATATTAGAAACCTCAACATCATTTTTCAAGACCTATCCATAGATACCACACACATATGGTTTTGAGAAGAAAAAAAATGAGTTTCAGTTCTAAGTATGGGGAACTCCCAAAATTTATTGTTTTTTTCTATTTTTGTGTGAAAATCTTAATGCGGTTCACAGAATACATCTTCTTACTAATTTTCAACAGTATAGTTCTTACAGTTTCGGAAAAAAGTGGCTGTGACATACGGACGGACAGACAGACATGACGAATCCATAAGGGTTCCGTTTTTTGCGATTTTGCTAGGGAACCCTAAAAAATCAGCTGTTTCATACAAAAGTGCAATACCTATACCTACTCGGTTAAAATGTATGGAACTGCAATTTTTTTTTAAATAACTGACAGAGTTTTAGTCCAGAATCATTTGTATTGAATCCATGGTAATAAGGTTGCGCGTCGCTGTCCCCGCCACCCTGTATAATTAGAACCTATAGATAGGTAAATAGGTAATGTAAGCCTTGTGAATAAAAAGATTATTATAAATTTTTAAACTACGAAGGAAAAAAAAAGGGCAATTTAGTAAATTAGAAAATGCTGTTAACAGCTCAAGAACTGAGAATTGTTATACGTAAAGGCAAGGCAGGGCATGAACGACCTATATATCAAATTAAATCGCCATTGAATACAATTGGAATCTCGGGTGTAAGTGTAACCAACCACGTAGTCGCGCTTTTGTCTCTAATGTAAAACGATCAAGAAAAATCTCATTGCTCAACCTATAAAGTGTATTAATGAATGTCAATAGCGAAGGCATTCATGTCGCTGGGATGCTGAAATAGGCACCAAAGGAAATAGCGTTCTCAATGACACTAGACACTTTCATGACGTTAAAATGTATTTTTTATTTGTATAGGTAAGCAATTCAAAGTCAATGATATGGCATTGAGACGCCGCGCTACCTCATCCACTGTGGCCAAGTCTCGTACGACACAATTGGTACAAAACTAAACAATGGCGGCACAAGAACATTGGTGGCAGTCTTTCGTATTGAATTATGCATGTCGGCGATGCTTTAGTGACCAGTAAATTAGAAACACAAAAAATCTACTCGACTCATTCAAAAGTCCACTTTTTATTTGTCCAGACCACGGATAACGAGTCCAGACTAATTTACTGAACACATGTAGGAACATTAATGAGTCCGATACCCGTTACATGTCTGATTTTGACGAAATTAAATTCATTAATTCGTCCTCCTTTCGCTTTTGTATTGATAACTTCAAGATTTCTTTGTATCAATCAATCACAAAATTCAAATCAGATGCGTGTTTTTAATTGTTCTCAATTAAAGGCCTTTTATGATAATCAACCATTTTATAACAGGATGCATTTTAAATTTTAACTTACGTAGGCATCGCATTGCATGTGCAGAGCCAACAATTTAAAGTAAGCAATAAACTAATCAATAAAAATTAAAATATAATTGGTAAACAATAAAATCGTTAAAAACTATCAAGGTAATTCAGTAATTACAGAAGTAATACATAATAATTGAATAATTAAAAAATCGTAATGCCCTCGAGTTTGGAAACTGGTTAATAAAAATTAGAGAGTACAATAAGCTAATTGATATGTCAATTACATTCCTATCATCGTCAAGATTATTATGACAGCTTTATAGATAAAGCTTACTGATAAACATGTCATGCTAATTAGTTCACTTCTTAATACTCGAATATGTATAGCTACAGAATTTAAAGCACAATTAGTGAATAATGTGAGTGACATCTCTGACAACCCAATAAAAGGACTAATTCTGTTCAGTTGGGTGACATGTGATATGGTACATAATAATAAAGGTCTAATTTAATTAACAATTAGGACAAATAACGATAGACTTTCCGTCAGTAAAATCAAGTAGAGAAATTGAGCTAATTGAACGAAAATAAAAATGCCCGAAGGTAAGCCTAGCTTGCTAGCTTGTCTCTTTGTTGATGGCTTCAGCTTTTTATTTCTTATCGAATATGGTATGATATCTTTTATAGTACTAGATAATAGTAATACAAGACGGAATTATAATATGAATGTCTTTTATCTGTTCTACATCGGTGGCACCAAGTTCAAAGTTGTTACTTGCATTCATAGGCGGTTTGTCACGTGGTTGCCAATATGTAAGAGAAAAGCGATTCATTTCAAGAGTGCATAACTGCATAAGTAGGTACTTAAATTAGATCTTGAGATATCTGGTATCTAATAACGAACTTGAAATAAAAATGGAAAAAAATGTTTCTTTTTCTGCTAGTAGACTGCTAATAGACATGTAACTTTTCGTCTTTGACTTGGACATGGTATGTTATAGTTATATAGTAGATAGCGGCGGTGGCAGTTGGCATTTGGCATACATTCTTAACGCCCGATATGGGAGGAAACGGGCGTCTCACGGCCGCACGGACCTCTCGATATTATTTACTGACCCCTAACTTGTGACATTCCATCTCAACTTTCTTGAAATGGGGCTTCAAGGGCTACAATAGGTTATCGGCAAAGATATCCAAAAGTTACGCGATATCAAGAATATCCATAAGATGGTTGGAACAAAAAGTCGATGTTTCGAAACGGGTAATACGACCATGGAGAGAAAGTACGAATCTGTACCTACTTATGGAGATCTGTAGTCAACCGCATTGTTATGAAATATGATGACCACAAAATTGGATCGGTATGAATTACATTGTGACTAAACAAAAACAAGCAGGGCAGCCAAGCATCAGTGAGCATATCATCACTGAGATAGCTTTACAAGGTGGCGACTAGTCATTATTTTGTCTACGGAGATAATATCATGTTTCAATGGTGTAGGTGTGGTAGCAAACGCAATCTAACAGCCTATTTTAAGGTGACATTCAAAGAATAGTTACAAAACAATCTCATGTTACACTACTCTATTGATTAGTAGAGCTTCCATGCGTGGGCATGTTCGAATATTTTTTTTCTAGGTTGTGGATAGAGGTAGAGGTTAAGAGTGGGCCCTATTCTGTTATTAATGTTTACCGTCGTAACTGCATTTTAATTAAAGATATCTAATTTTAAATATCTTTGGTATTTTGGTAATGTTTTACACGATATATCTGCAAAGACATCAATGAAGCAAATCCTTAATTAATTGTAAGAAAATGGGTACTTACATTGGTTGTGAGTTGTGTGGTCAGCGTGTGTACTTTTTCTTTAGCGTCAGCCAATTCCCTCCTCAATTTCCGGACCTACAGGAAAATTTACAGGTTTATTTTTGCACAAAAGTAGGCCATAATAAGTTTGCTTTCATTTTATTAGTTTTCCATCACTTTCTAGAAACTAAACATTTGTGTCAACTAATCGTAAGTAAAAGAGAACACTTAGATACGAGAGACAATATTCAAAGACAAGAAAATGTTTAGCTAAGAACACTTTTTAGAAAATGGAAATTAAATTTTTATTTGGATTGATAAGCAAGAAAAATGATATGATTGAACTTTACATTAGGTACCTCGTGTGCCTGCCTCTCTTCCGAACCTGCACCAGCAGCCAATGACGACGCCGTCGACACCAACGATGCTGTTGAACCGTGCGCTATGGACAACAACAATATTGTTAAAACCTGGATTATGGTGTACATGCAAAGGCTAGGGAAGGTTGATAAGAAATATTTCTTTTATTTAAAATTTAAGTTCACAGTACCTAATCAGTTAAATATCTTAGGAAATGAGCTACTGCAAGTGGTTCCCGAACGGTTCAATACTGTGGCCACTGTTGTTTTCCTAGAAAACTGAATTAACCAATCAACGTTTTTATGAATAAAGTGCACGTGAAAAAGGAGCTACATGTAGATGTGAAGCACCTGTACCTTCCTGTTTTCGAATCAACGTCACTCTTAAAAGTACTTGGGTCCACAAACACACAAGTACTTGGGTTGGGTACTTGGTGGCCACTTTCATTAGTCCCATCGTAGATCTTGTTGTGATTGATTCAACTGCATACTTTTCATCGACAGTTTAAGCACTGGTTTTAGTATCCAATATATCTATAGAAGCTAACTCCTATGTCAATGCTCCAATCGTATCAGCGAGAATATATTCCTAAACATTACCGTAAATAAATGTTTTATATTCGAATTCTGTCTCCGATGCAAGCCACATGTTTGCGGTTGCGACATTATGCCGAGCCGCGGACATCTGCTTCGTATAAATGATATCAATGACCGGACGATACCAAAGTACTCGTTATATAGAACAGCCTAATTAAAGTATTGGGGAAAGATACTTATTGCGTAAACTCTTTTTTCTTTAAACTCTTTCTTCAGATTTCGCTTTTTTATGTTCAACTCTTATTTTTTTTTTTCACAACATGAATTTCTTATTTTATATATATACTTTTCCGGACACATGTTTAAAAATCGAATGAATTAAAAGCTTGAGCTACTGTGTAGGCCTAGGTTAGATGCAAGCCCAGAAGATAATTCAATTTACGAGCTTGAAAATTACTAGACCAGATTAAATCATAGAATCGAATTCTGTCGAACTGTTGGTCGATGTTTAAATATTTTCTGCAATAGGTATACCTGCACTTTCTCATAAACGTCTTAAAATTAAAATGATGATCCACTTCTTAAACTATTTTTTTTTTAGCTTCTGACTAATTTGACTTACCTTCATCGTTTTTCTTAGGATAATGGTGCGAGTGCCGTGGTGTGTGCATCACATTGCCGGGCTGGTGCGTCGGGCTCAGCGCTGACCTCGGAGATGGCGATGGTGGCTCGGACACGCCGTAATTCAGACCTAAGACACACAAAACGGTTAAGTTCATCTATAGTAAGTTAAAGCTTAAATAATCAAAATAAATTATTAACCAGGGATAATCCTGTTGATTATTTGCCATATAAATGACATGGCAGTAGATTCTAAGTAGATAATTTAAAAAACTTCTTTATTTTATTCGCACGCCTAAATTAAACCGTAGATTCCGAGTAAAGACACAATCACAATGGCTTGAAAAATCAATAAAGTATATTTACAGTAGGTATGATATCATTAGTAAGTACAAAGGTAGATGCTGCGAACAATATTTTTGTTACGCCTGCTTTCATTATGCAAATTGTATCATTCCTTGGAAGCCACAAAACAGTTTTGTTCGTAGATGAGACAATACAACAAATAGACTTACGCACTAATTGTACTATTTACACTGATTAAGATTAATAATGCAAGAATGTGCCTACACAGAGAAAGATATGCATTGGCATCGTTCAAAGCCACGTGCAGTAGTGAATATGTAACGACATTCCTAGACCCATCAATATATAACAGTCGGGCAGCTGACATAAATGTTCGTGTGATGAATGATGTAGCAGTACTAGAAGAAGTAAAATCGATGGGAGCGAAACAATCAATAAAAACATTAGTCATGGACATTGATTGTGAAACATAGGTACCTACATCATATATATGTCCCATAAAATGTTTTTGTTCAAGAGTCATAAAACACATAG
This sequence comes from Griposia aprilina, assembly GCA_916610205.1. Lineage (NCBI taxonomy): Eukaryota > Metazoa > Arthropoda > Insecta > Lepidoptera > Noctuidae > Griposia > Griposia aprilina. The sequence continues at coordinate 10,096,652 of OU744286.1, forward strand.
AACATGGACATTAAATCTTACCTTGTCCAGATGGTCCATACTGCACTGGTAAACAATAATACGGCTCGTAATCACTCTCCGAAGATCTTTGCAGCATCGATGGGTATAGCTTCTCTGATTTTGTTGATCTGTAAGAACGTTTGTTGTTTAGTTTTGGTAGGGGAGTAAAACCCTTCACAATCTACGATGAAGCACAATTTCTGCTTAACATTGCTTGGTAATTTCGGTGCTCTCAAGCTAGGAATGAATGGAGGTACAGTAATAATAGATTTCGTGTCGAAACGTGAGTGAGGTGCTTTCACTGGTTTCTCAATGTGAATGAAAGATTCGGGAACTGGGTTTGGCAAAATAAGTTAAACACAGACTAGCTTCTTATTGTGAGAATTAATAGATACAGTCTTCATCAATGCACCACAAATCAATAAATACGTTTATAGCCAAACGAAGTTAAAACATCGTTCTGTTTCAGTATTTTCAATATTATTTCCACACAGATTTTATCTAAGTATTACGTAGTCTGAAACCTTTATGCCCGTTTTCACTAATAATAGGAAACACCTAGGTAAATGAACGCTTAAATATTATTGCGCTGTTGGATTTTTAACTTTCAACGCTAAGCCGAGCGTGTAAAATTCAAGTGAGTATTTATTTAAGCATTCATTAAGGTGTCGTCTAGCGCTAATGAAAACGGGTATTAAGTCTTAAGTAGTCTCCGTGAAAGCGTCTAAGTTATATAATTAAGTAACGATAATTATGTTGTTATTAACAAATCACTGAAAGTGAAAACTATGGTCCTAAATTAGTAGATACCTACAGCAAAATCTTTCCATAAATTGTTTGAAATGACTTTCATTTCTGGAAAACAAATTATATAGTCTTTGGTTTCAGTCAATCGTTTTACGATAAAGGAGACGAAGTGATGTTTTAACTATGTTTAGCGCTAAATTCATATTTAAAGACTTTTGGTGCAAGCGGGCTTAAGATTTTGCCAATAAGTTTGAGTATGGGCGTTACGATATTGATAATATCTGAAGGTCTAACTAATCGTATTCAATCATTCCAAGCTTGCTACGCAGCCCTCCAATACATCGTGAAAGCCCTTGGCGTGTAGCGCACAATACAACATGACACAGTACAGTATGTTTAGCAGTAGACAAAAGCCCGTTGACAATAAATTACTTATCACAATTTCATACTATAAATTAATATTACTTGCTTCCAAATTGCTATTTTATAAGACACTATAGAAAACATGGACTGAAAATTGTAAAATATTTTCTTATTTGTGTTTTTTCATTTCGTTTTTGTTGATTGGTTATTGGTTGATACAGGGAGCAAACTATTGAAAACTAATCATGTAGATGAGTGAAGAAATACATTAGCGCACATTGCATAAATGAAGTGTGTGCACTTACTGGGTAGAAATATACTTTAAAACGTACCAAATACTTTGTAAGTTGTGAATAAAATCATTTAAAATAATAATGAAATGAGCATTTACAATGACGTAAATGAAGTGTAAATAAGAGAAGCCGTGCCTTTTTCAAATCATGCATAATTGTTTATTGTTTAAATGAAGCGTGCCACCTTGAAGCCAAAACATGAACAAACTTCCAACCGTGTGGCATACCTTGGAAACGTCCTATCTCTGAGGTAGCTAAAAATTTTACCAAGAAGTCAAGACATTGTCATAAAACCCACCCACCGCACAATATAAATACATGACATAAGAAAGTAAGCATTCATGAATAGTAGGGACAAAAAGTATGTAGGTACACATAAGCATGATAAATGAGAAGGGAAGAATTACGCCCTTTGTACATGGCACGGTTTCTTTACGGTACGGCGTATAAACCGTACCGTAGATAAAACGTGTTAGTCAACAAGCTTCCATACAACACTGACGACCGTGCCTACAAACGGCGAATAAACCGTAGTACTTCACGGCAAGAAAAACGTGTGTGTACAAAGGGCCTTAAGCTAGAATTTTAGCACTTGTGTTAATTTGATCAACCCATTTTCAATTTAATGTATGGAACATAAAGCCGATATTTGAATAAGGGTGTGAAATCGATTGGGACCTGATTGTTATAATTAGGTATGTAAACAATCCACCAATAGATAGATATAGTTAAACTATCGTAAATAAATTAAAATATTGATATCGCTCATTGACTTGTTATTGAAATCAGTCAAAAGAACCTCCTTTTCCTTGAAATTTTATTTTCAATTTATTCTGTATTCCTCACACCACAAATCGCTAAATACCTACTAGGTAAAACATTTTAGCGTTGAACGTACATAAGTATTTAAAACATCATTCTGTCTCTGTCATTTTCAAACAATTGACAGGAATAAAAAGATGATTTAAATTACATAACATAACATCACACGTATTCCCCGAAGGGTTAGGCAGAGGCGCATCTATAGTACACCCACATTTAGCCAGTTATGTTTAAGTCCCATGTAATAGGGGGCAAGCCTATTGCTATCAAAATTAGTGTAACGCTAAATGGATTTAGTAATTTGTGGTGCATGCGGACCTAACTCTTAAGTTGGGGTTTATAAAATTACATAAAATAATTATAATATGTACCTAGGTACAAAAATATAAAACGTGATACCCCAGAGCGTAAAACCTTACTTTGTAATCTCTCTAAAACTCAATAGATATGGGGAACCCACCTAATACTGTTGCTCCTGTTTAACCTGGAGCCCTGTGCGTCTCGGTGCATGATGAGCTTATTGTGTGTGAGTGAGCTGCGGTGGTGTGAGTTAGGGGAGGAAGTGTGGTTGTGCGCCTGCGCCGAGTGCAGCGACGTGAGCGACTCCATCGACTCGCCCTCGGACAGGCGACCACTCGCAGAATATGTGTTGCTGAAAAGGGGAAGAGTGATGACAGCACGGAATGGCCAGCTGTACCATATCTCAAAAGAGATGTTCTTTTTTTAAAACTCAAGTTAAAACAAAATAAAATCGCTTCAAACAAAACACTGCCGTGTCCAACAACTGGCCATTGAAAATAGGGCTGAAATAAGCATGTGATCGTGATAGAAGGGTTTTGCGTGTCATAGTATTTAATTTCAAAGAATGCTTTTGAAAATTAGTAACGGAACGGAATTTAGAGCACAATTTCTTTGCGAACACAAAAAATTAGCACCCCTTTAATTTATACAAGTCTTCAATTCGTCTTTGAACTGTGTAGACCAAGCCCCTTGTATGACACAATAAAATTACAGAATAATAATGACACACAAAATAAGCATACAAGAATGATGAGGGAGTATGGTGATACTGATGATAATGATATAAACAGTAATATTTATACACGTAACTGTCACAATAACATAAAAACAACATTCCAAATTATTCATCTTGTTACGATTTATCACTCATGTCCATACAAAAAAACACCCAACCACATACAGCATAAGTACTAAATTAGTATTTACAATTTTTACCTGTGTCTTAGCCAAGGTGCATACGGGATCCCGTAGTCAGACTTGACTTCGGAATACGTTTGAGTATCAGAGAGACTGCCGTCACTTATCTTTATGCCACCTCTAGGTGCGATCCTGGAAGCCATTGCATGTATTAACTAATGCCAAATGCTGGCGAGAAACACACAATGTAAAGAGAAAAATACGTTTTATCTTCTCTTCAATTATCATACTAAAACCACTAAATAAAACATAAGAGAGGATCACTTTGAACCACTCAGAACATGTCTCTTTAACCGAGATCGACTTAACACTGATTCAAATTCCCACGATGTTAACAGATATTGATAAGGACTATTTGCTTACTTGTCAACATTCATGATTGTAAAGGCAGATATACTTATATTTTTTTTCACGGAACAATTTTGTATTGAACTCTTCGAAGGCAAATTTGAATATTTGAAAAAATAACGTTCAAAAGTTGTTAGTACATCGTCCGTACACCACGAATTTCTTCTTCGCAATGTGTATTACTCAATTATAATGTCGGTGGCCAGTACAGAGACGAATTAAGTCACAGTTCAATTAAAGAACATCCATACTCGTCATATTATAGTACCATAACAAGTTTCCTTTGATTCGTGAACCATTCAATTGAAAGTTATCTCCATATTCCCGGATTACAACCCAATCCTTGTTTGCATTTCCAATGTAAATATTTTGATATCAGCGGAATTATTGGAGCACATAGGTCAAATATTGATAAACTACCAACTTAATAAAAATACATACAAGGAATTCGTTAGCATGTAAGTTTATCTATTGGACCAAATTTCCTTTCATTTAATGTCCCGAAACAGATAACGAACGATGTGGAATAATTAATGACTTAATTAACCGTTGTAATAAAGTACATTCGATCACCAATCTACATAATATATCGTGAGCTGAAGTATTCCTAATAAATAACTAATAAAACTTTACAGACAGACTTATCAATTACTAGCTCGTGCTCGCGACTTCGGCGCGTGGAATTCCTTGTTTTAACATAAAATATATCCTATGACACTCGGCAATACTGTAGCCCCATTAGTGAAAGAATTTTCGGAATCGGATCAGTAGTTCCGAAGATTACTCCCTACATACAAGGTCACAAATAGTACCTTTTTATATTATTATAGATTTGTTGCGTTTCAACCGGGCATATTTCGTATTATAACTGGATTCATGCATATAGCCTGTCCTGATTTATTTAGGCTCCAGTTCCGCCCTGTATTCCTAATTTCAAGATCATAGTCATCATCTAGCTCCGTGAAGAGAGAGCAAGAGATATATTCATTTCACTCTCACTTATATTCGTTATCCCGATTATTAATTAAACTGTTTAATTGCTGATGTCAACGAAACAATTGTCTTGTACCAACCGTTCATTTGTTTGGGTTGGAAGTCAGCTGTGAGGTAATTTATACGCAAGACTGGATATTTCTGGACTAAATGTATTTATGCATAGATTTCAGCTTCATAAGGGGTACTTTTTCATCCACTTAAAGCCACTTATGGTAGGGATGTTTTTATAGTCTGTAATTATGGACTTCTAGTGCGTAACACACTATCAATCATAATCTGATTCATTTTGAAGGATATTGCTTCATATTTTCGAAAAATTTGTTTGCTGTACAACGTAAATAACGCAATGAATATTTTTGATCTGTCAAAATGAAAGCCATTGCTACTGTGAGTGTGTTACGCAATTACCCCGCCGATCTAAACTATTTTTTATTTATTATTTTTAAGAGACATCAAACAGTTAGTGTTTAGTACTGAAAAATCACAAACATAACGCCTAATATTGAATCACGATCATGCATCTTATTGAACAGCAAAACGTCTATCAAACACTACATAAGGCTTTCGCCAACGTGCAGACATAAAACAACATTCATCTCATCCGTTATAAATTAAATATACCTATACATAATATATTTACCTGTGATGATGGAAAAGGGCAGCAAACTCGTGTGTCCCAGGCTTGGGCAGGGACTGTGACCCCAGCAGCCTCTCCCGGACCGAGGCCGAGAGCTGAGCCGCGGCTGTGCCACCCAAAGAAAATGATTTCGGACCGATTCCATTTTCTGCGTAGGCGTGAAAATGAAGAATGAATGATAATGAAAAGCATCGTTTATTTTGTTTTCCTTAGATAAGCATGCAAAGGTCCGGTAGCTACCAACTGACCAAGAACTGTAAAACACTTTTGGAAATTTTAGAAATCTAGATGAAGAAAGTTCTAAACGATTAGGTATGGATACCTACAGCCTACAGTGACGCTAATAAATTCCGAGTATTCAAAATTGTCTATGAGCCTACGCGGACGATTGACTTAATGCTAAAATGCTACGTGCATGAGATGAAGAAAATAATATGGTAGGTATAAAAAAATAAAAAACTTACTGTGAATTTGGAGATCTTGTGTACATGTTTGCGTACCACCCGATACTTTGACTTTCGTTCTTGGCACAGCAGAAACTTGAGCAGTCCTTCCGCCTAAGACAAATAATTTGGAAATGCATGAATAGTGTAAAACTAATGGCAAAATAATATCACAAAATTTTATAACTTTAACAGAACCTCATTAAATCATACTACCTATATTGCGTAAAAAGTTGAAAATCATTTTTTTTGCCGCTCATCCTCGTTCCTGTTAATAACCTTACATTTTTTTTTCTTAACCGGCCACGATTCAGCCAGAACGAAGTATACGTTTTAAACATGGAATTAGTATGTACTAGTTATATGTATATTTTCAACTATTGTAAAATAAAAAAATCTACAATATTTAATTTTTATTGTTCTGATTCTAAATTCAAAAATATTGCCACTAATTTTATTCAATCTTAATTAAATTAAGTATAGGTTACCATGCTGTGGAGGACCATTCGACTGCGGTGCGGGTTGTTGGGGGACGCCATTTTGTCTCTTCACGTAGCCGAAGCTTTGTGGGACCTTCGCTTTACTGGAGGAACATGTACTGCCGTTTCCTCCGCTTGAGACGCTAGACGGGCGCGATCCACCGCTGGGAGACTGGAGCTGCTATAATTTTATTTAAAATTAAGACGTTTCATATATTATACATCATACGCATCATATAATCTACATCATACAGGCATGTACTAAATTACAGACAACACACAGCCTGACTAAACTACTCAAGATATTGTTTTCTCTGAGTACATTATTTAGGATGTCGAGGTGTATTAGAAAAGAATTTCCAAAGTTCTAACCATTAGCTACCTAGTTCAAACGGGACGTTAAAGTTATTAAGCGAATCGATAGTCGCAGGCGCAGGCTTATTGCTAAGATGAAACGTTAGTTTGTCGGGTGGAAATTGATTGCCTACATTAGGTTATGATAGTCAAAATATAAGAGGTACCTGTGATCCCCCACTTCTAGATGGATGTTGACCAGATGAATTAGATGCAGCATACTTTAAATAAAAGAAAAATGCTCATTAGACCTTTGGACGTGAATTTGTGGTGTTAGAATACTAAGACTTAAGGGGGCATAAAACCAAAGATCAAATACAGACTGGTCAAGATAAGTCTTAATTTAAAATAAAATAAAAATGTAAGTAAAAACTTTTTAAAAACAAGCTTTTATTAAAAAAAAAGTTCTAAATAAAAGTTACGTTAACATAGAACTTTAATACTTTCTTAAAAGCTTGCGGCTTATCTTAAAGCGTAAGAAGGACGTTTACGCCTCAAGCTTTTAAGAAATTATTAAAGTTCTATGTTAACGTAAGCTTTATTTAGTACTTTTGAGTTCATTAAAAGCTTGTTTTTAAAAAGGTTTTTACTTATATTTTATTTTGTAGTTTATAGCATTACAATTTGTTTGAATATCCGTTCTATCACGCTCTCTTGAAAGGTACTTGTAAAGACAAATCCAACGAACCGAAACACGCCTTTACACGAGTCATGGTGTGAAGTCATCCGAGTTGCACTATCCAAGATGCCATACTTTATAGAACGAGATATCATAATTGTATGCGTATATAAAATTTTGTGTCTCTGCTGTTGGCCGTTGAGGAGTTCCCTCGACTAGAGCCAATCCTGGGTGCAGCAGCCAGGTCATGGTGGACTTTAGAAGGAACTACCATAATTAAATACGTAGCTATATTAAATATTCGTGGCTGTACCGTAGACCGTTAAGGGGTTCCTTCCTCTGGACCCAATCCTGGGTGTAGAATCAGGTCATGCATCATAAAAATGTATTGTCTTCGGAACAGAATCAAGGTGTCAAATTTCAACTCCGTAGGACAAGAGAAAGTGGTTTTAATTCAGCTTGCAAGATTTGGCCCGAACAAACATACACAAAAAAGGATGAACGTGTTGGTCGTATATTCCAGCAAAGAAAGTGCCGTAAAAAACGATCTAAGGGTTATTTCAAAAGAATAGGCACTGGGCAGCAACTTCTTTCTTATTACAGATTCGGCTATCAGCAATCCGGTTAACAATGCTTATTATCCCCTTTATGGCGTGCAGGTTGCTTAGATAACTACTATAGTCGTCAATGGGCTGCTGTGTACCTACGTACCCATAGGTCAGCCATGGAAATCAATGGACTGACATAGATTTGAAGATAATTTTGTATTGTTTGCAGTAATAGGTGTGGACTAGACAATAAAACCTACACGTAACACACATTGTAGTACCTACCTACCTACTATTATTGAATCTTAGGGTTACTATTATTGGTAAGGCTATATTCTATTGAGTCCAAATACTTAAACGTTGTTATTAATAAACGTTTATTATCACAGTTAATGTGCATAGGTACTCTTAGCATAAGCATATTTAGCTTAGTAATAAAACCTTACCTACGCTAAAATGCTTATGCTAGGAATGAGAGTAGGTATTAGGTTTTTTTAAAACATTTCCATGCTACCTGTGGATGCGGCGCGATGCCGAGCTGCTGAGCCGCAGTAAGCTTCTCCCGCTTGTGATGCTGCGGTGAGTGATGACCAGCACGACGTTCTCCTTTCCGTCCATGTGACGGACTTGGCGGCGCTTGTGCTGGTTGGTTCTGGAAAAAGGAAAAGATATACGTAAGACATTGGAATACACAGGTCTATAAGTTTAACAGGAAGGCCTCGCTTAAAGTCTAATGTATACACCTTCACGTATAGTTTAATCCTGCGAAGAACTGTCTGATCTCGAAAGCTGGATTTCTAGCCGAAATGACATTGTGAAAAGGACCTGTCACTAATACGCGTGGCTAGTTCTATGTCAGACTATGTGTAGGAATTCCTATGATAAGCAGCTTTACTATTTACCTTGTCCAAGTATTCCATCGCGGTGATAAATTTCTAGCAATCATTTTAGACTCTATTAGAATATTTATACCATGCAGGTCGGTGTAATTTCTTCTGATGATGCCCTGACACTGCACAGTATTCAGTTTGCTGCAGCCTGACTTAAGACCATACATATTTTGCTTCAGTAGAACGTTAAATATTTACCAATGGCGGAGCCCCGACTCCCGGCGAGTCGGTGTACTTCTTCCATGTGGTGTCCTGTTGTCGCGGCGCAGGCGGCTGCCGCTCGGTCTGTTGCCCGCAGTCCGCCTTGCTGCGCGTGCGACCCACTACGCGGTACACGACGCCACTGCCACCTTCCATGCCTCTATTGCGACCGCCGCGTCTGGAGAATTTATGGGAACTGGTGTTTATTACGAGTACAGGTCAAATTTTACAGTTAACTTACATCGTGCCTACTGAAAAAATTGGATATCAAAAAATCATGAGCGTAGGTTCCCAAAATAGGCACGAGTTGGAATTACCGCGTTAACTACGAAGTGCTACATCGTTTTGCCAATGTTGATGCATACTAAGTATTACCAGTAAGAATAATTAGGTAGGTAGGAAACGTTTGACCCTCATGATCTTTTTGTTTTCAGGAAAAAATCGTACGAGACAGGTAGGTTGTGCTTTTCAGGAGGCACAGTCTTTAATTAGTTTCAAGAAAGATTAAATTTTACAGTCTACAGCATAAATAAAAAAAAGGGCGTAATTATAAGAAATCCTTACAATCTTCCTCTCACAAATGATACCAGCAACGTCAATAAATGATATCTCTAGTACCATTCTACTTAATACATTGAAAGGGGTCCTATTATATTCACGCAGGAATGAGTCCCTCTGCTTAGAAACGGCATTAAAGGGTGCCACCACATTTCCCCTACGTATAAGTCAAGGTTAAAAGTCTTAAAAGAACCTAGGAGTAATTCGCAGAATTACAATATTTACACATAGAAGATAATACGGTACAGTTTGCCTTGACAACATAACACGGGAACTTCATGAAATAGAACCTGCTTTAGCTACTTTTAAATCGCATAATAGGCTTAACTGATCAAGAAAAACACCCATTATAACTACTTAACGCAACTTAACCTCCTTAGTGAAACTTGAGTTTACAGCGCTTACTAATAGCGTTATTTTTAATCAACCATTCACCGTTCGAGTTCAATCTTATTTTTCTCCGACGCTGGTCGCCAGTCTAATTAGATATCCTCTACTTCATTAGTCACTTGTTTTCTTGCCATCCGCTCTACACAAAGCCCTTATTACAGTGCATTTCTTCTCCATCCCTACTTTGTTTACCTCCACCATACAAAGCCTTTGACCCCTCCGCCATAATCCAACATAGGTTAGGATTATAGGCGGTTAATCTTTACCAAGCTCGAGCCTTATCCAGTACCAACTTTACTTTATTTTGCATGACTTTTAGTGGCTATGTAGGTATGTGTGATACTGTGTACAACCAACAAGATCAAAGTAGATTGAATGCAGGGTGCCGTACAGCCTCGACTGGCCTGAACAAAGGCATTGATTTGATGGCAACTGATAAAAGGGGAGCTCTATTCTCTTATGGAGACGAGCAACATGTCGCTGCGACCTACTTTTAAAGATGTGTGGGGTACAGATACAAAGATATTAACCCTTAACGTTATAGCTCTCTTGGAGTCCTTAATTAAATTCATTATGACGAAGGAAACGTAATTTATTTGTAAATTATGTTTGAAATATTTTGCTAAATAAAGTTTAATTTCGTGTAACGAATTTTGTGTTACATTTTAGGCTAACCAGCCATCATTTACAAACAAAATCAATCTTACTTGTAACGTCAATGAACTTTGTTTTCGATACTTATCTTACCTATTTATAAAATTGGTTTAGTCAGTACGCAATGCGGCTGATATTCGATAATAACGTAAAAAACAAAGAATTGACTGCGTGTTAATTATAACAAGATGAGTGAGCTACCTAATACTGCGAAAGAACGGGTGTATTCAGTATGATCATTAATCATTCTTTATTGCACTCATTTAGGATCAATGGAGTCTTTATGCTGAAGAATAGAGTTCGTTTATTTTTAACTCGCGTAAGGAGGTCGATACCGAAGTACTTTGATAAGTGAAAGGGCAAAATCGAGGAACAGTCGTGAACAGTAGCCGAGTGTTATGTAAAAAATACTGTTGATATGCATTTCTAACCATGACAATAAACATTAGGTAACTTATATCTCAATTTATACTATAATATACACAGGGTTATTTGTAACTCGACGTCTTCCTTGCAGGACGTCATAGTAGGGTTCAAATGCAACAAATTAAGTCACCAAAATGTTCTGCCAAAATTTAGTAGCTTTTCAACTACTTAGATTTTTTTGTTTTTTTATTGAAAAATCCAATTTAAAAATGATTTAAGTCGCGACTATACTGGAATTTAAGTTATTATCGTAACTGATGCCGTAGCAGAACTTTTTTAATAATTAAAGGTTCAAAAATGCAAAGATCACTAACTAAGCATTTTATTTTCCCTTTTTTTTTTTTGTCAGACAAACATTACGAAAAATTAACTAAATTTCGATAGGATATTTGGGGACTTAATTTGTTGCATTTTAATCCTGCAGGGAATACGTCGAGTTACAAATAACCCTGTATATTATTATAAAGAGGTAAAATTTTGTTTGTTTGTATGTAGGGGCTAATCCCTGGAACTACCGGTCGGATTTGAAAAAGAAAATTGTATTTGATAGCCCAATTCTCAAGGAAGGCTATTGGCTGTTTAACGTCACGGTAGGCCCCCCAGGAGCCGTGGAAAAGAAAAAAAAGTCAGAAAGAACGCTAACTGAAAACGAATTAATAGCCCGGGCAGGCGATGCGATGCACCAGGGTGGGTCGGCGGAATAAGATTTTTTTATTTATATAGTAATAAAAATCACACCCCAGCAGTGTTTTAATTACTGTTGCAAATATGTACCTATTTCATTAAATCCAACTAAATTGTTTAAATGAATAATTGTTTTACGCTGTCAATCGCAGCAAATCTTTATAAATAACTTTACTCCGATAAGTTTGTTTCAGCTCAACTTCCTTGATATCCTCCATCCTAAAAAGGGGGACAAATATTCCTTACCCCGCAATAAAGATTACGATAAAAAGAAAAAAGTACGTCAACTTTTTTAACTTTCCAGTTTTCCCGTGTTCCACTTACAGAAAGCACCACAATTACATGGAGTGAGAAACACAGCCGTCGGAAAAGGAGGAAATGGTGTCGAGAAAATTGTTCGTCCGTCTTGAAGGCAGGTTAAGCAAACTGTAATCTATTACAGTCAGAGCCAAGCCTTTGCGGTTACAAATGCCGCAGTGTCCTAGTTTATTGCTAACGAGATGCAGTAATCCATTTTGCATTCTATTTTAGGAAAAAATATTGTATCGGCTCACTTCAGCGCCTTTCGTGCGCTACTTGCTATATTTATTTTTGTTTAAACAAACGGCTTTTTTTTTCTCGTGGGCCAGAATTAAGGAATGCAATGCACTGGATGATCAAGGACATTTTATTCCAAAGTCAAATTCCTGAACGTAAATAGAGGTCCTGTTTCGTCTTTTTGTATTTTTCTGTTTAAAATATTCTATTCAGCAGTCTGTCTAAAGCAGCTTCCTAAAAAGAGTTTCAGGTTCTCGTCTGTAACTACGAAGGTTACATTAGTTACTATTATTATCCTTACGTAGCCTTATGGAGCAGTAACGTTTACTGCTAACTAAACGCAGTAAAAGTCCCAAAACATGATTTTTTCTGCCTATCCTAGCATTGAATATACGGTCGTGTAATGAAAATGAATATTTCTTTCATTTATTTATTAAAAGTCCGCAGTGAAAAATGTAATGTGCCAAGTTTGAAAACCTCCAGCTTGTCTGGCATTAAGCCATTCTTGTTACCTCCCTTGTTTACCTTTCGTAATGGCCTCTTGCCAACTTATAAACTATGATATATAACACGTTAACTTTTACTTTACATTAACAACAATAACAAATTAACAATAAGAGCCACTTAATTTTGTCATTAATTAGTCATTAAATTAATCTGGAGCGGATTGAAACTCACGTACACAGTGCCTATAAAACTATTTTAATATCGTTCGACATTATAGAGAAAGTGGCTGTAAACAAACGGATAATGTAAGTAGGTAATGTAACCTACCTATGTGCCACAATTCCACATTAAAGTATTTAATAGCAAAACCGTGTAAGAGAGAGAACTTTTGAATTATTTAGCCTAAACGAACTCGCTGAGTAAAAGCGTTACCATTTCATGTACTTATTCTTCATACGCGATTTAAGATTCAAGATCGTAAAGTGGAGCAGTTTTTGCTACTTGAGAAGAAACATTTTTAATGTTGCCTACACAAGAGTCTCTAGACCACTGGCACATTTTAAGTGCCCTATATGAACATTTTATAGTAAGACGATTTGTGAATGAGATAAAACCTTTAATTTTAAAATCCAATCGACACTTTCTTGTGAAATGATATTTAGATGACACGAGTCTTTAAAATCTACCAAATTATTCTCTGCCATCATTCAAATAATTTAAAAATAATAATTTTAACTTTCAGTATGTATTCTGTGTTTTCAATAGGTAAATTGTAATCGCTGTACTTGTGTCCAGCAATTAAGTAGTTATATCTGACCAAAAGTATTGTGATACCTTTTCAAGCAGACTAAGTTTAAGGTAGGTAACCTTTCGTAACTCAACCAACTCTATTAAAACAAATACAACCTATAAAAGGCACTCCGTAGATCTAAATAGCCACACTTCATGGTTAAACCTGAGGGAAAACACAGTGCAACACGCCATGTATACGAGGTAGGGGGAGATAAAAGTGTAATCAGGCCGCGTTGAGAACACGCCGCTTTTTTCCATGACAATTAGTATCTACCGATAGACGTACCCATACGTAGATGTATATACCTATAGTAATCGTAAGGTGCATCAATATCTATGTCCCCACAGTCCTTTGGCTGTTGTCATTTGAAACATTAGCGTCTTAATGAAAACTGAGCGCCCGAAGCCTCTCGCTAATGATGACGGATCTCCTGAAAGGAACAGTCTCCTACGTTCTCATTATCTATGAGCCGAGCAGCTCTCTCTCATTATTCTCTCGTTCATCTCATCATTATTTTCGCTGAAATGATGAATGCTCTTTTGTTTTATTTGAATGTGTTCGCCGTATGTTTTCGTTGGGGTCGTAAACACTGCGCTTACATTTTTGCAGAAACTACAATAACATGAGTAGAAATATTATTTGAACACACTTATTTCTGTAGCAATTGTTCAATAATAAGCACAATTAGCTGACTCTCTTGATTTTAATATCAGATTAATGACACTTCCTCTCTCCTTAAACATTGTCATTACATTTAGTTTCCTTACGCTTGTTTCATGTTTATTATTGTATATATTATATTATGTAGATAGGTATATGTTTTATGTATGTATGTATTTGTTGTATATGTAAATGGTACACCACTGACTACCTGCATTATTGTCTCTCCTTCTACCTTGAATCCATCCAAAGGTTGTCTGTAAAAGATCGCTTTTAGCGATAAGACCGCCCATTGTGTCACCCTATGTAAAATTTCTACTTTTATATCTGTAATTTTTATGGTGTACATAATAAAGAGTATTCTATTCTATTCTATTCTATTAATGTTTCTAGTTGGTATTTCCTCGTTTTTTGTGAGTGCAGACATGTTTCAAAAGATCTTTGTCATTAGTTATCAAATAATAGGCATTATTATAATAATGTGAGTGTTGTATGTTTGCTACTCATCACTACTTTTCTTTATCGTTTATCAAAACATTTCAATAAGTTGACTTATTAACTTCGCTGTGAACCTCGGTGTGTGTGTTCGAAGTTAATGAATTGTTTTAACAATTAAATTAAACACATAATCTGCACTGAAGTACGTACTTATCGAATTCGAGTGGCGGCGTTAATGATAACAGAGGTGTTCTATTTTGTTCATTACGCAACACGTACCTATGTACCTACATTATGTAGATAATAAACATGTAAAAGCTCCGAACCTCATTAACAGTAACAACCTCATTACGAGTCGCTAGAAAATAGTAAAATAATATTTTAATGAGATATTGAAGAGGGACAATATACTCTACAACTTACTGACAATATAATATCGGATATTTTATAACGACGAGAACTAAGGACATTTCAATAAACTTTTACTTCTTATCCTTTCATCGCTGGTTTTCCTGTCAATATTTTAACTGAAACTGATACACAACCTCATGTCGTTTTATCAATATTTTAACTGTAAAACTGATACGGCAGCCTGAACAGTTTCAAAACTGAATAATGCTGTAAGGCAACATATTGAAATGCCGATAACGAAAGTTGCACAAACAGACGCAGAGTCGAACGCTGAAAGCTATTCAAACCTAACCGGATTTCCTGTCGGTGTACCTATTTCAACTTGAATTCACTTTGTTAACAGCTAAGTAAGGCTCTTGGATGCTTTTATGTTGAAATAGTTGCACGAAACCCGATACTAAGCTTTTAGAGTTTCTGTTGAGTGGTATCCTGTTTGAATTTGAAAATTTACTTAACTACATAACATCACGCGTGTATTTCCCGAAGGGTTAAGTAAAGGTGCTCCTATAGTTCACCCATATTGCCAGTTATATGTTGAAGTCCCATGTAATAGGAGGCGAGCCCATTGCCATCAACCGGACACAAATCCAGAATCCGGGCTGCTACTGAGAAATTCCAGATAGAAAATCTCAATAACACTTTGCCCGACCTGGGAATCAAACAAAAGACCTCATGTTCAGCAGTTTACCAGCAATTAACCAACGCATGCAGATAACATTTCCTATGCTTCATTGAACGGTAAAGTTTCGTAGCAAATAACCGGCAACCTGAAAGTTTATCATTGCAAAAAAAAAAGTTTCCGACGTAGCAGCGACTACGTCGTAGCATTAACGTAGTACGTAACCTACAAAGTCTTTCGAACTAGCGCTACGAGTGCAAAATATCAAAATATTGTGAACAAAGTGCACCAACAATCCTTTGTTTACAGTAAAACCTGTTTAAAAACTTAATGTAGAACAGCTTTTCTGTTTACGCTCAAAGAATTTTCCTCATAAAATTATATTTTTCACCACTTATTCTAAACATGTAGCTATAGCTACGTAGTTTCAACAAAGAATATTATTATATCAATGTGTACTTGCTTAACTTGGATACGTATATCTATTAACCTGATATTTTGTTTTATACTGAAAATAGCTTCGGTATCGAGTGTCTCGCTTCATTAAATTTGTACGGTATAACGGAGCGAGGATCTATATGTCCCTGCCTGAAGGCTTACCCTTGTCAAAGTTGAGACTTGTTACTCTTATAGTTTCCTTGAAACACATGTGAACCTAGCAGGTAGTAATAAAATGATGTTATACACGGAATGTATAGGTACTTTATGATGTTGTGTGTATCTAGGACCTAAGTACACATGACAGTAAAGTATACATTCATTAACAGTCGAGGTCCTACCTACCTACCTACCTAAATTATATTCAAGTCAAACTCTAGGCTAACTATAAACTACGCATGTATGTATATAAAAGTTTATACATTTATACTGTAACTACTCCAACTTTACCACGAGAAAAGATTTTGCAAATGGAAACTTTAACTTTCCTAATTATTAAAATTTAAAGCGAGTCTAGTTTATAACTTGAGGAACAGAATCGCAATTCCTGTTCGTTATTTCCAATACGCGAATCATTGAATAAACAATGAGAAAACTGTAAAGCCGATTGCAACGTGTTAATTATGTACTTGTGAAATACCTGCCGAGGAAGATAACAAGTTATTTCCAACGCTCGACTTCGTCTCATTAAAATTTCAAGGAGCGGAACAAATAGAATGCCATTCGCTTTGCAATATCCGAACGCGGAATTTAAAAGTTTTTCAGTGAGGATAGTTCCCATATTGTTAGGTCCTTTTTTCACATTTTCCGCTTCCCGTTTGCCAGCTATTATAAAATAAAAAGAGAAAAAAACAATGACATTTCAGCTACGTAACTTTCAAGTTTGTGGAATGAAGTTCTTTTGGTTTATGTTCGTATTATTCGTACGTATGTCTGCTGCAGAACCTAACTATATTTACATAGTGATCTTTTGAAATATTCTTTATTCAATGTGCTGAAAATAGAATACAATATGGCCAATCAGACATTCAATCACAAATTAATGAAACATCAATATCGTTTATACACTCAATCAATTTTAGCGATCTGCAATCAATGTGCACTTATTGACGGCGTATTGCGAATAAAACGAGCAAATAAAAATACCCAGTTTATGATTCACGGCCAACATAACCCCTCAAAATATTGATGCCGGCAATGCATTTTAGTCCCTATTAACCCTGCCTAAACATGAGGATGTAAATCTAAACAATTTAATACCCGACTTGTTTTAAAAGTCTCCGTCTTTATGGAAAACCTGAATCGTCAACATACGTCCCGATTCGGTTGGTTAGCCCCCATTTATGTAGGGGACCAGAATTTAATGTAGTGGATTTAAATTTCTCTGATCGCTTTAACTTTCTACGCGGGTAAGCATTTTTACGAAGACTCCTTGCTGTTTTACGACTTTAGCATTTAAATATTTTGGTACTCTTTTATTTCTGATTACTGATAATATAACGTATCCACTTAATGTGACCATTATAGGGTAACTACACTTCATGTCTTTATCCGCTTTGTGGGGCATGATGCACAAAATGTGTTTAAAAACGTACAAATGATATACATTTTCACAGAAATCTCTAATAACATTGGCAATTTAATGAAATTGAGGAGCCCAGTCCGGGGGATCAGGCTTAGGGATTCCCGCCCCGACCCATAACCCTGCAGATGCCGAAGTAATAACCTTACACGGATCAATCGCTTCGGGTTACTAACCGTGTACTTATTGCACACATTAAGAATATTCACGTAACAATGTTGATTAACATTACTAAACTAAATATGGATTCCTTTATGCATTGTTTGTTCAAGCTATAAATGATAAGTATGCGATATTGTGCCAGGAATGGTGGCCACATGTGACAAACTAGCGATACATTGACTTCGCCAACCGCCACATGTTTGGACGGTTATTGCCTTCACGACAATTAACTTGATCACAATAATAAGTTAAATTGGACTAACACTAAAGTAGAGTTAATAAAAAAAATTAAGAATGTCTCACCAAATTAGTTTTATCCATCTTCAGTACAGTTGATTCAAATTTGTTGGAAACTTATTACTCTTCTAAATGTTTTATTATCTATAAAGCACCGTAAGCTTACAGTAACAACGTCTAACGCGAAAAGCAAAGACACATAGCAAGGCAACACTGATCTTATATTAGTGTCCACGAAATTATTATCATTGTTGGCGTATAAAATTACAGCAAATCAAATTTTGTCCGTCAAGCGACCGGTACGCGAGATCAAGTGACAGAAGGCACGACGCATATGGTCCACTACATCGTCTAAGATACACTTATTAACTAACACCAATGTTTAAATGGAATAATAACAGTCCACGAGATTAGCGTGTGGCGCGTTGGTTCCGCGATCCTTTGTTAAGTGCGGTCCAGCTCCATGGCGCCAGCTGTGATCGGCGTGCTCGGTTCGACGAGCGCGCGTCTGGCGACGGGACGATCGATGCCGGCAACAGATTTACATTTTCCGTCGAGGAAATCGGGAAAGTTTGTCACGTGCGTGTGTAAGCGCGGGCGGCGAGGACGGCGCGCCCGCACGCCGATAGTGCGCGGCGCCGAGTGCCGCCCGCCCTGCCGCCGCCGCCGCCGTCGCCGCGCCACCGACCCGCACGCTAGGCACAGCGACACCACCGGCAACACACCGACACTCACTATATGACATTGAAACCCTAATATCCTCACAGTTTATACTCAACACGCTAATACCCCCATTATTTTAAGCACGATTAGTCCTGGAAATGAAAACCAGAGCATAAGTAATTCGGTTCGAAGCTCATTTGTGTGAAATCGATTGACAATATTATGGGAAAACTCAGAAAAAACATGATAGTATTCAGAAGGAATCTATGCCTAAAAACGTAGGATGTCATTGAGCGCACTGTCGAAAGTACAGTTTTATGTCGAGATCGTTAAGGTGTCGAATGGTGCGGTACTGTTGGGGGTGGTTAGGGTCGAGGCGGTGGCACAGAGGTGACGTGCGGGGCAGGGGCGGCGTGAGACGTAGGAGTATCGATTTTGGTCACCCCGCCCTCTCCCCTAACGCTGCGACAGTGTGGGTGAGCCGTACACTGTATAGTCCTGACTGCGAGATCGGCGGCTGCACACCGCGGGAAGCAGCGTCCAAATATTAACAAAACGCTTTGTTCACACTAGCAGGCTACTAACAGTACTAACACTTCGCAAACTGTCGCAACCAGAACATTTACTTGCCTTTGATTTTATATTGGTGAGTCATATGTGCTGAATAGGGCACAACTTAGAAAATAGGTACTGGGTTAATAGTGGACTGATGAATTCGAATTCCATATTTTGTGTTTTACGTTATTTTAAATAATAGGTTATGTGAGTTGATTTGCAGTTGATTAAACTATAGCAATAGAAGAGAACGTTTCTACGGCAGGGACTTTAAATACAAAGATACGACAAAGCCTAACCACATTTCTGCTCATCCTATTCTTTCCTGAAACTATTTTGTAGCCCACCAAACCAATATTCTTAGAAAACCAAGTAGTCGGTAACACATTATCAATAAATGAAGATGGAAGCAATGATCTGAGTGACATACACGTTAGACCATCGTTACATTATGTGGTAGAGTGACGGAAGGCGGGCCGACCACTTGTGGATTGAGAGGCTCAGACGAAGCTATTCGAAAATGAATTTCCTTAACAGTTACTTTATCTAAGCAAATAAATAACTGAGGATTATTCCATACTTACATAAATACATACATCATTCTTTCTAATTTTAGACAAAAAATCTCTAAAAAAGGAGTTCAAACTTCCGGATTCCGGACCTAGGAATTTACACATAGATTTTAAAAGGATTTTATTTTAGTTTAGTTTCACAGTTAAGTAAAGAATGTCCATAAATTTTGTATTGCTAGACAAATACAAAGGTCGAATCAATGCAGCTATTCTACCTATGTGGTTTCATAAACTATGTTACATGAATGGCGCAGGTCTAGGAACATTTAAGCCAGCTAATGTTTAGTAATTGTAAACAATTAATCTTCAATCTTACATTTTATAGAGTAAAATCATTAAAAATATTGTTACGGCTCCTAATATAAAACAGAAACATGATCCTTTAGCTACCTAGTTGATAACGGTGATGAAATGGGCTGCTTACGAGACTTTCAATTAAGGACTTTAAAAAGAGTAATAAAACTGTATATAATTCAGTATGTAGCTGACTCGGAGCCCCTAAAAACCCTAAAAAGCACAGCCATTACCGGCGCAATTCCACCACAGCAATGAATCTCACGCCCTAAGGGAGCCTTTTAATTTGTGCTTTATTGTGCCTCGACGAGAGACATCGTCTTCGCGAATCGTAAGCAAATACAACAAAAAATATTTAACAATGGGTAGTGCTCTTCTGTAAAGACCACTTCGCAGACGCATTTACAACATTCAAGAGACGGCATAATTCGATAGCGAACTCAAATGTTTTAATGTAAATCATTGTAGATTTACAACCAACAATCAATTTCGGAGTGACGCTTAGAAAAGAACATCACAGAATACAGAAACTAAACTCACCTTTCATCAAGTTGCTGTAGCTGGGAAGGCTGCTGATAGTTCATGCGGCGACCATACAGCGACGCGCCACCCTCCGACATGTATCCATCCATCATATCATTGTTTCGACCACACTCCATTTCTCCGAGATTTATACGTCGCAAGCAATCACCGTCAGACATATAACCCGAGGCTATTTCAAGATCACAATAATCTGGGTTAGAAAATCCTGGACCGTAATTTATACGGTCACACAGTCCCATGTTTTCCCTGCCAAAGTTTGCTTTCACCGTATTAGCATGATGAGGATAACCCGGAATGTTCTTTTGCGTCAAGCCCGAAGTTCTCATAGGCAGAGTCAGATGACTGTTATATCCTCGCAGTAGTGGTCGCATAGGCAAAACATTCATCATAGGATTTTCATCGTCTCCAAGTGAGTTGTCACGACAGTGGGATGGTGTACTGGATCTACTATCATTTTCCATCCTCTTATTTAACTCCGTCAATGTCCTGTTGTGATCAAAGATAGGTTTTGGGACAGATCTATCGAGGGGTCTTCTTTGTGCTGCTTCTTTTTCAGAGATTTCAGCTTCGTTTATAACTTCGTTAATGTAAGTAGTATTCATGTCTAGTCTTCTATTTACCGTGTTAGTAGCAGTTTTAGATATTTCAGAACCAGATTCACTGGAAGGACGGTATATAACGCTACTATCACTGGAATTAGAATGATGTCCTGTAGTACTATGAGTGGAATTCGAATGTGAACTTTCAGACATTTGTGATGTGTGAGTATGACTTCCTACGTTAACGACAGGCATCGGGGATACTGCCAAAGTCTGTTTTTGTGTTATATCTTTACTTAAATTAGACTGTTCTCTAGTGAATGGAAGTGCACTTATGTTATTTGTAGAATTTAAACTAGAATTGCTTTGTATAGGACTTAATTGACTATTTGTACTTTTATGAATAATATGTCTATCATCTTTTGCTATTTTGAATGTTCCTTTCACAGCGGCAGTAGGTTTTGGGATTCCAGTCTGCGGTCCCAAATTTTGACCTGATGCTGCTTGATTCTGGTTTCCTTGGCTTGATAGTGGTGATACATTTTCGTGACTATGGTGATTTTTGACGTCTGTTCTACTATCACTTCGTTTTTCACTGAGCCTCATTTGACTTCCGGATAGTTTCACCATCTTCGAGTTAGCGTTTCTTGAATGGTCATCGATCTGATTTAGTTTAGTGTTACTAATAGATTTCGGAGCAGCCAGTTTGGATTCTTTGTCACGAGCAGGAAGCTTCGGGCTATTTCTCGATTTGTCACCACTACTCGTTTTACCACTACTTTTGTTCAAACTCGTAGAAGATTCTTTAGGGGATTTAGAATTAACTAGCTTAGGTTTTACATTTTTTGCAGACTTGTCTTTTGATAAAGTATCGCTTTGTTGCCTTATACTTTTGGGTCCTACTAAATTAGATGATTTGATATGTGAGTTGGGGGTGTTGGAAGATTCATTAAGGCTTAAACTGGAATCGGATCGTTCGCTTTTGGCTGATGAGAAGCCACTGGATGAACTGGTGCGTTTGGAGACTGCAGTGCTTTTGCTGTTTTGTTTTTCATTACTTATTTTGTCTTTATTGAAAAGCTTCAACTTATCGAGCATGGAATGCTTTGTAGGTGTTCCATTTTGACTGGACGGTGTCTGTGGGTGTTGCTGTGTTTGCGATATTAGTGTCGACGGGATTTTGCTACCGGGTGCCAGTAGCGAGGAGTTAGGTCGTGACCTGTAACCAAGAAGAACATGTTTAATGACGTTTCATAATTTTCTATTAGAACATCGCTAAACATGGTTTTCGTGCGTGGCTATACCAGTCATTACAAATTATTAAATGCGATACTAAACTGTTAAAAAGAATTGCTAAAGCCAGTAGGTACCTAATGGCCTTGATGTTACCTACTCACACAATCCATTTTTTAAGGGCTGGTGGTAACCTACTCCAATCGTACACCACGCAACATCAAGACATAATAAGGTGTATTAATGCATGACCCGGGAGTCGAACCCTGCACTAAACGCTCAGCAGTCGCGAGGCAGTCATTAATGTTAGATCAGATCTAAATCGAGACAAATAAACTAAAGTAAAAATTTCATTTGGAATTCCCTTCATCCTTTAAAACCAAAACATCGGAAGAACGCAGACAAAAAGCACTTAAACTCTTAAATCACCGCATTAGATAAACAAGCAAAGTTACCCGGATGAAGAAGTTGGTGCTCGCGGTATGAAGCTGACAGCTCCTTGTCCCAGCGGGCTAGTCGAGCGACTGGAACTAGCTGACAAGCCGCTCTTGCCACCTGCAATAAAACAATAGCATTCCGTCAATGATTACATTAGGCATCGCATTTCTCGCCACATCCTATACACTAAATCACACACTCACGACTCACCTACCTACGGAAACTACATAATAATTATGTCAGTTTTTATCGAATATATTGACAAACTATTATCTCGCACTTCAAGCTGAGTAAATATTATCAATGAAGAGCTAACATTCGCTAGATAAGTTTGAGCTTTTATCGAAAGGCACGGGTGGTCGGTCCGTGCTGCGTGCGCGACTACTCGCCAACTGAGCTGCAGCAAACAGTGCATGCGCTGTACCTTACCCACCAAAAATAATTGAACCCTAACACCCCTTCTGATCCTCACATAGTCCTCCCACACGAGGGAACGTCGATTCAATGCAACAGATCACCTAACACTGGTTCGCTTTATTAATCGATACCATACCGACCAAAATAATAATTCGTGATGTCATTACTTTTCAAATGTATGCGTGTGCGTAAAGTAACCCTTAACGAGGGACATTAATGAGTCAATGGTGGCCTTAAACAGCACATATCGTGGGTTCAAAGTGAACTCAGTTTGTTTTGGCATCAGATAGGTAATAGTGCGTTGATACTTGGCCTATTCGTTGGTGAAAGTAAACAAATACGGTATATATTCCCGACTTAGCAACAGCCGGATATGGATACTGACTCAGAAGGGAATAGCTTCTGTAATTATGTCTCGTATGTGTCCTATAATTACGTAAGTAAATGCCTCCGTACTTTCATATGCCTTTATTAATAACGCCACCTGTGAGTTGTTTACTAATTATTAGATACTGTAAGTTCCATAACGTGTTACAAAAGCATTAGGCTGGATATTTATCGTTTACACAAAACACAATGTATAAGTCCTACCCTCATTTTTAATCATAAAAGCACAAAGGCCTAGACTAAATGAATCATAATAAACAACTAAGTCTGCTAAATAAACTTTGTATAGCACCTATTAATAACAATGGCTACATTCAGGTGGTATTGCATAGCTCGAAGGAAACGGATCGTTGTGGTGCGCCAAATAACATTGTCAATCAACTGTGGACTACATCCGTTCTTTATTCAGGCCGAGACTATCCATCACTTTAGCAATGACGAATATGACACACTCAACTAAGTACATGCATTTTTTTTTTTTGCTATTTTTCTACCGTCAGTTTTTTTTTTTTTTTTTTTTTTTTAACTTCAAGCAAAATTCAAAAATTTCTTAAATCTTAATTTTATTGATAATAATCTAGCTGTAGACACCTAGGTTAATGTTTATTAGTTCTTGTAATAAATCGACAGTTTACTCGTTTTTATCAAAATTTAGATTTGAATTGAAAATATTCACAAAACTTACAAAAAAATTCAGTCTGCCCACTTAATTACACAAACGCACAAACACAAATTAACCATCCTGTCTGATATCACAAAGAAATAAAGATAAATAAAAAACTACTTCAACCTTTCAAAGAAATAATTCAAATAGGTATAACTTTTATTGCAGAATTAATTTTAAAATTAGAACGTCAATGAGCGGCCAGCGTGAATCGCGGCCGTCAACTGAGGATGCATCTGCATCAACCACAGCGCGACATCTACACCATATCACCGGGCCATGGCGAGTCCCAAGATAACTCGACCCGCGTGAGAATCATAACAATCGTGTTAGCATACGAATTTGTGTCGCACAATTTAAAGATATCGGCAATACAACTAAGTTATTATAATCGAAATGATAAATAATTTGTACTGTAGGCTGATTTTTTTAAGATTGTTTTGAATTCCCGAGATTTTATTAACGACGTCAAATATATTATCGAATGTCAAAAGAGGCATCGCTTTTTATACATCCGGGTTACATCTGATTTCAAGGGTTCATGCTAAATGAAGTGTAAAACCAATCTTTCTCCAGGACAAACAACGATAAATCCTTTAATGAAAACATCTAAATCCAATAATCCAACCAACCGAAACCTCACGGCAGCCCCGGGCCCCACCGCTGTGCACCCTTTGAACCCTCGCTTAAGATGCCCTTGAATATCAGGAGGAGGGACATACGAGTATGTTTTATGTAAATAACTCACAGAAAAATTCAATACAGAGGTCCCTAGATGCTTATTCAAAATATGTTAACAAATTACGTAAACTTCAATAATTTCGTCGAGCAAGTTCTATTTTTTTTACTCAAAATAGGTAAAAGGATTACTTAGAAGAAAATTAATCTTCATTACTCATCAAACTAAACACGAAGAAAGTGATCTAATACCAAACGTTTATGACTACGATCCTTGATAAGGAAAGTGACAAAAAATCTAAAGATAAGAAATGGGCCGATTCACTACACGTGTACCAGTATTCATCAGCATGTGGGCAAGTTATAAAACGGATGACGTTGGGCACTTATCAGTGAGTGTAAGTGAATAAACTTCGTAAAACCCTTAGGTATGGCACTTAGGATTTATTTTAGGCCCCTCTCAGCCCTCAGGTGAGTTTACGAGCGACAAATTGGCTTGCGGCAAACGTTTTTGGGAATGAAAGCTAAAGGTCGCCTGCCAATTCATATCCCACGTGTTCTGAGAACTTTTGAGATGTAGAGATGAAAGTACGTGTTGTACATAACGCTGGGCCTTATTCTGATAAATATTTAAGGGTTACTGAAGAAAATGAAGCAACCGTAGACGCTTTGAAGCGAATGGATGCAATTTAGGTTAGCAATCTTATTTCCAAGACTTGATTGGCATTGAATTTTTATAGAATTTAATCGCTGCCTTTGAAATTGTTTCCACAGAAGAACAAGAAATATATTAGGTAGGTACCTTTGTAAGTGACTGATAAGGTTCTATTTAAAGCTTTAACTAAAATAAACGTTTCCGTAGCAAACGTCGACGTGTTCCTCACATCGTTAGTCTCAATTTACTCTGTTTAACTATTGTCGAGGCGTTGAGACAAACAGACAAACAGACGCCTCCCACTGAGTGCAGAGGCTAGATAGATATCGACGGTGCTAAATAAGTAATTGGATTTAATTAATTAGACTTCTCACTCACAAGACGTTGCACTTAATTCCAACGTCTGGTCTGGTCTCGCTGTGAAGTATTCTGCTCATTAATTATGGCGTTAAAACGGGTTTGAGTGAAGCTGAGAAGCTGTCTGTTAATTCTTTAATGTTAATTACTAATGGAGTAAAACTTTCGTTATTTTATATTGTGCAAAATAATATTGGACAGAAGAAGGTTGTGTTTACATATCGCTCATCCATTTCAAAACCTAGTTTATGTCATAACCTAGTTTAAGTTATAATTCATTTATAAAATGGCATAAGTGTATGTCAGGTTTGTTTTATTTGGATTTTTTTAACAGTTTTCTGGAGTTTTCTCATGAAGTTATTACAAATTATTATTGATAGTAAAATAACATACATAAATATTAAAAGATTTTATCATAATCATTGGAAATATATCATATTTTCAATTTCAAACTTTTAGAACGTTCTCCTGAAAAATAGCTAAAACGTAATTACGTCATTGTTTTAGTGGATGAGCGATATGTTAGGAACTTTTCATTAAATCTAAACAGCCCATTTATAATATTTTCGCGACGACACGTCCGCGTGAAATTTCTTAGAAATTTCGTGAAAGTTCTCGGAATTGGCTCAGTAGTTCCGAAGTTCCGAAAATTACGCCCCACATACAACACTATAGGTAGTATGTTTTTTATTAAACTTAGTTTTTTTAGTTAAGCTAACGCGATTCTTGAGATACAGCCTGGTGATAGACAGACGGACGGACAGACAGCGAAGTCTTAGTAATAGGGTCCCGTTTTTACCCTTTGGGTACGGAACCCTAAAAAGACCACCCTTTTCTGATACATGCTGTATCTAGAAACCTACATTTGTTTTTAATTCCATGCAATACTGACGACAACAGCCTTTCATAGAAAGATTGACTAATAGCTTAGAAGCTAGAACCTACACATGCGATGACAATACACGAATTAAATAGCCACTTTATATTTAAATTGCCTATGAAAAGGAAGTTGTAAGCGATATTCAAAGTATTTAATATTATACAGTGACCTGTTTACTAAAACTCGTCTTGTAACTACTTACTAGGTACTTGAATCATGATGAAAGCAGCTGCTAGCCATATTGTCTTATTGCATGTCAATACTTTACTATAGTAGTATCTTTATATATATATAACTAGCTTTTCCCCACGGCTTGGCCCGCGTGGTGGTCGGGAATTATCCCACGGGAACGTACTACTGGGATAAAAAGTATCCTATGTGTTAATCCAGGTTATAAACTATACCTATGTGTGCCAAATTCCATTCAAAGCCATTCAGTCGTTTTTGAGTGAAAGAGTAACAAACATCCATCCATACATCCATCCAGCATCCATCCATCCATCCTCACAAACTTTCACAGTTATAATATTATTAGGATGTTTCTGTACTTTTATTTTTCTGTCACAAGTCCTTCTAATCGGTTGGACCGATTTTGAAGTTTTTTTTTCGTGTGCTTGAGTGGGTCGCTGCATGGTTTAGTTAGATTAACTATTGGACCTGTTAAGAGGCGTAGGCGAAGCCGCGAGCAGAAACTAGTAATATTAAAAAGAGGTGAAATTGAGTTTGTATGTAGTGATAATCTTCAGAAGGACAGACCCAATTCCGAAAATTCTTTCACTTATGAAGCTACCGTATTGACGAGTGTCATCGCGGACGAAGTCGCGGGCAGGAGCTATTATTGTTTGCTGTGTAATCAGCATCGCACTTAATAAATTAAGATAAAATAATAATTCCAGCCTATTATTATCCCACTGCATGGCAAAAGCCTCTTCTTATACAGAGAAGGCACGAGCATTGAATATTAACTATAAGTCCATGTTTCCTCATGATGTTTTCCGTCACCAAGTTAATATACAACTTAATAAACCGCTTGCGTTTTAACGTATCGTAATTCAGTTTCAATATTAAGGATAGTTTACAATTGACATCTAACAGTAATTGGTATCGCTCACGGCATTTACTGCTTGCCTGTTCCACTGTATATTTCATTACTAATAGGGTTGGTTTAATTTAAGAACAATCGATGTCCATGTATTTTGTCCTCAACAGTGAGTCTAAACTTGATAAAATTCTTTTATTACTAAACTATTGAACTCAAAGCGCATGTTTTCAATTTCTCTTCTGACGTGAAGTATAATACAATGCTGTTTGTTGATCTTTTGATTCCTTATGATTTGAACTGAGACAATCGCATTTCTTACTAAAGCCATCAATAATGGAGCAAAAATATTGACATTTGTTGCCAGTTGCCAGTTATATATGACTACTACACCGGAAGAAAGTTAACGAAATATTGCTAGCAAAGTTATATAATTTAAGCAAGTTCCAGAGGCTCTATTGATGTACTGATGATCATAATCATAAAGTAGTTCAATATTTATCCTTGCTGTTAGAAATTTAGAATTAATAGGTGGACTGAAGCACTCTCCTAAAATTTTCTTTAACCTTTGACCATGTGAACCACGGTCTACACCACAGAGATACAAAGATACAAGTACTAGGACTTCATAGATAGTAGGATGTTGTGTTTACCTGCATGCGACGGCGTGGCGGGCAGTGGTCGCTTGTCGGGCGGCGCGCGGCGGGCGGCAGCGGCGGAAGCGGGCAGCGGGATCGACGTCTGCAGCACCGACACCTGCCTGCATAAACATTCACATTGTTGAACAAACATTGACACCAAATATACTCATCATTTTCATTTGTTTTACCGAGAACTCATTATTTTCACAATATGTGCTTTCAAGGGAAGTAAAAATTTTTGGACGTGGACGTGAAGGTCACGTTATAAATTATAAAAGCGCACAATGCTATATATCAGGTGGGTGTAAGTTTCAATTATTTCATTTCTGAATAGTATAAGGCGACAAGTCGCAGAGAAGTTATAAAAGTATCCCTTCAATGAAGTCTCGCAATTTTTATTATACGCAGCTAGACAGCTCTCATACCTTTCATGCATTATGCATGAAATAAGATAATCAATACATATATCCAACCAGATACATACATGGGCAATCGATAAACTTAATATAAAGTCGTTAATTATTGTTTTATTCGATTCATGCATACAAGCCTAAAATAATCAATGATTTTATGAGTGTAAGGCGATCCGGTTCATTGAGTAGGTAACTATACTTTACGAGCCTTTACTGTAAAGCGAAAGAATCGTCTAATACGAGTCAAAGTAGTAAAAACTAAAATTTACAAGTTTCGGTGACCACCGGTCTACTCTTGGGGATAACCATTTCTATACTACTACTGTGGTAAGCTACGTCGCAACGTTACTAGTATACTGTTATACAAGAAGATATTTTAACCGGTGCAGAAACTGTAACCGTGAATTCAGCATAATTATGGTTCTAAACCCCCTAGCGTATAACTATTTCGTCGGTAACAAAAAAACCTGCTGTATGTGTTTGTTTGTTTTATGAGTGTACTTTTTTTTTGATAACTGACGGAATTTTCTATGCTAGGGCATCTAGAAACATATGCTGAATTCATGATTACAGTTTGCACACTGGTTAAAATTTCTTCCTGTACCTATGGAACGTATCACGTCACTAGACGTAGCAATATTGTTACTAAGGGTGCGGGCCTAGCACGAACGCGCGGCGTAAACGTAACGTAAATTCGAACGATTCCAAAATTAAAACTAAGTTTTTTACAAAACCTGTATGTCAGGCCTGGTGACCTGACATACAGGTTTTGTAAAAAACTTAGTTTAGGCACCAGTCTTCCACAAATTAATTATGAAATTGTGTCTGAAGACTATGTATATATATATCTCTGTAATTTGTGGTAAGAAAATAAATAAATTATTATTATTATTTCCTTTATTTCATTATTTACATATAAATTACATTTTTAAATATTAGAATATAAAAAATATAAAAACATTTAAAAATATAAAAAATAGTAGCCCACCGGTATCGGGAACAGGGTCCAAGCTACCGGCGGTCAGGGCTCCAGAGAGAGGAACCTCCTAACAATGCGAGCCGTGTCCAGAAGTACCGCTTTCTGAATCAAGCCCTTGATCCAACTGCCCAACGAGAGCCTCCTCAGGTGTTGGTCGAGGCTCTTGGCTATTAAGCCATTGGCTGTCACGACTATCGGCACAATGATCGCTGAGTCCACATCCCACATGTCGACAACCTCGCGAGCCAAGTCTAGATACTTGATTTGTTTATCTTTCTCGGCTTTCACGAGGTTCCCGTCATGCGGGACCGTTATGTCAACAATCATTGCGCGCCGCTCTAATCGATCCACCATCACTATATCAGGCTTATTGGCAACAATAGTCCTGTCAGTGATGATGGATCGATCCCAGTACAATGTGATATGTCCATTTTCGAGAACTGGGTCGGGCACATACCTGTAGTACGGCACTTCCGATTCTACAAGGCTGTATTTCAGAGCAAGTTGCTGATGGATAATCCTGGCTACAAGGTTGTGTCTATGCAAGTACTCTTCGTTAGCTAGACGAGAACAACCGGAGATAATATGTCTGATTGATTCACCCGGACGGTGGCATGCCCGACAGATGTCAACCGTGCCGTCTTTCACAATAAATCTCCGGTAATTGTTTGTCATCATAACTTCGTCCATAATTGCACAGACAAAACCTTCGGTTTCTCCAAAGAGGTCACCGAAACGCAGCCAGGCTACGGACGCTAGTTGGTCTACATCGGGCCCATGTAGAGCCCGGAAAAAGCGTCCGTGAAGCTCCTTACTCTGCCATACTTCCATGCGATCATTAGTGTCAAGCACTACTGGCTTGCGCCAGTTCTCTTTACCTAAGGAGAGCGGGGTGAGGCCCTTGTCCACTGTGACCACATCTCGATGCATCCCCACGTCGGCTTCTAAGAAATATTCCCTGAGACTGCATATCTCGCGATTGTGGAGGGTCTTAGCATTTAAAAAGCCTCGACCTCCACACTTTCGCGGGATATACAGCCTCATTACCGATGATCGTGGGTGATGCATTCGATTTGCAGTCAGCAGTGTACGGACCTTCCTATCCAGGGCGTCGAGTTCGGTCTGAGTCCATTTGAGTATGCCGAAAGAGTACATCAAAACCGGCATGACCCAACCGTTAAAGGCGCGCACCTTGTTTCCACCTGATAAAAGACTATTAAATACTTTTTTCAGGCGGCCAAAGAAGCGATCCTTTAACGACTGCTTCATGTCAGTACCATTGATGCCCAACGCTTCCGACATACCCAAATACTTATAGGTTTCGGATGCGGAGAGGGCTCTAAGGTTTATGGAATCCGAGAGTTGGGTTCCGACGGATTCCACAATCTCCCCTCGCTTTACATGCATGACCGCACATTTGTCCACACCAAATTCCATCCTGATGGCGCTACTGAAAGTTTCAGTTACTTTCAGTAGATCCATCAGTTGCGAATTGTTGGGAGCAAAAAGTTTTAGGTCATCCATGTAGAGGAGGTGAGATATAACCTGACCACCTCTCCTCAGCCGATAGCCTAGACCTGAATCCTCCAAGAGTGTGCTTAGAGGATTCAAGGCTAAGCAGAACCAAAGCGGACTCAAACTATCACCCTGAAATATGCCTCGCTCGATCCTTATCGGCTCGCTATTCCTTTGGGTATTTCGACATGCTGGATAGCGAAGGACCGTCCTCCATTGCCCCATACACGACATCAGGAAGGTGCGCAGAGTTGCCTCTACTTTATACAACTCCAGCACCCTCATGAGCCATGTATGTGGCACCGAGTCATAGGCCTTCTTGTAATCTATCCAACATGTCGACAGATCCTTTCGGGAACGACGAACCTGTTGGCTAATGGCCATATCAATGAGGAGTAGCTCCTTAGTACCACGGGACCCGTTCCTGCATCCATTTTGAGAAGGAGACATGATGTAGTTGGTGTCTATATGTTTGTTAATTTTATCTCTCAAAATGGATGTAAGAACTTTATAGACCGTCGGTAAACACGCGATCGGCCTATAATTTTTGGGTTCCGCAGTGCTACCTGATTTATGGAGCAGGTGGGTAACTCCTGTTGTTAGGAATTGGGGTAGCGAACCAGATTCTAAAGCAACCTGGTACTGAGCAGCCAAGCGAGCGTGCGATCTACCAAACCATTTGATCCAGAAGTTGTGCAGTCCGTCCGGCCCTGGAGACTTCCAGTTAGGCAGCGGGCGGACTGCACGAGTTACATCTTGGGGGCAGATGGTAATAGCCCCCATTTCTGGTATTGGATCACAGGCTCGCTCGACTTCCCGAGTCCAATCACCTTCGGTGTGACTGACAGGCACCGACCAGATATTGCGCCAGAAATAACACATGGCATCATCATCTGGTAGGCACGTGTCAGCCACACCTTGATCCGGTCGCTCCCAACCCCTATAAACCCACCTTTCATCGCGCTGGAAGGTGCGATTCTGAGTGTACCGCTCCACTCGCCGCTTATACCTACGAATACGGTTCGCCCATGCATACACTTTCTGCTTCAGGAAGTCGATGCGCTCTGTGACACAGGACATGTAGTCCTGAGGGCTGATATTAGTCCCTGCGAACGCGCGTCTCACAAAGCGCATCACTCTAGGGCGAGTATTGCCCTCCCTGAAGCAGATTAGTTTGCCGATGAGTGCTCTGGCCCCACCAATACGGCGCTCAATTCTGCACTGCCAAGCTGGTACGGCTGGTTTCGGTCGTGTAGCTCTAGAATCATTAGCAAATTTGACGCGAGCTACACGACATGCCGCTACAGCCGCGCAGTACAGAATCGAATGTGTATCGGTGGGGTCTACGCAGTCATCAAAATAATTTGACAACTGCGCATCCAGTGCCGCCACCAGCACCCTATTTTTGTTATGCATGGGTAAACGAGGTAACCGTGGTCTAAGTTCGGGCGATATGAACCGATATTCTCGAATCGCATCCTCCAAAGCACTCCTCAATTCATCATTGCACTGGGTACTTACGTTTGTAGCCCTATCATCACTCTCCTTGTCTGCTTGACTTGTGTTAGACTGTGGTAGTACTACCACAGTCTGCGACGGGGGGGCGATGACATGACTACTCTGCATTTCATTTCGCAGGCGATCAAGTACAGTGTCATCCAACATATGATTACGTTGGATGACCCGCACCTGATCCGACAGTCGTTGTGCCGACACGTTGACAGCTGGCTCAAGCACCTGAAAAAGAGAGAGCATCCGAACACGGTACGCGGTCAGATTGTTTCCCCCCTCTGTAGCCCCATAGTATGAGCGCATGACGTTTTCGTTGATGGATCGCGTCCATCTCATGCGCTGCACACTTCCGCCGGGAGCTGGGACCCTATCAGAGGCCGGTGGGCCTCGAGGTCCTAAACCGTCCGGCGGCCGGTGTCCTCCACGTCGACGAACAGGTGGTGGCGTCGTGGGCGGGGAGAAATACTCGTCGCTCGAGCTCGACGCAACTACCGCGGCCGGTGTCGTCACAGCGCTCACAGTGGGGCTGGATACCGGCGGCAGCGAGGCGGAGCTGAGCGACGAGTCCGGAGGTGGTGGGCGTGCTCGACGTGCGGCTGATCTTGTCAACATATTGTCTTCATTTTCTTATTTTGTTTGTTTTATCGGAGGTGACATCTGTCATGTCACCTCCGATTCGGCAGTTTTTGTTCAAATTTATTTACATTCTGGTACTCGTATTTTGTATGTAATCAAAGGGTTTAAAAGTGATTTTCTGGTTTTAGATTTGGTTAATGGTAAACTATTGCAAATATGAGTTAAAATTACTTTATTATTATTATTATTATTTTCTTTTATTCATTTTTATGCATATTAATTACATTTTTAAATACTTTTACAAAAAATATAAAAACATTTAAAATATAGAAAATAGTAGCCCATCGGCATCAAAGACAGGGTCCAAGCTGCCGGTGGTCAGGGGTCTAGAGAGAGGAACCTCCTCACTATGCGTGCCGTATCCAGAAGTACTGCTCTCTGAATTAAGCTCTTGACCCAGCTGCGCAATGAGAGCC
This sequence comes from Griposia aprilina, assembly GCA_916610205.1. Classification (NCBI taxonomy): domain Eukaryota; kingdom Metazoa; phylum Arthropoda; class Insecta; order Lepidoptera; family Noctuidae; genus Griposia; species Griposia aprilina. Next base: position 10,130,672 of record OU744286.1, read on the forward strand.
TCCTGAGGTGTTGGTCGAGGCTCTCCGCTATTAGGCCATTTACTGAAACGATTATCGGTACAATGATTGCAGAGTCCACGCCCCACATGTCGACAACCTCGTGTGCTAAATCAAGATACTTGATTTTTTTATCTTTCTCAGCTTTCACGAGATTCTCGTCATGAGGGACAGCGATATCAACAATCATTGCACGGCGCTCTCGTCGATCTATCACCACAATATCAGGTTTATTGGCTACAATAGTCCTGTCAGTGATGATAGATCGATCCCAGTATAATGTGGTATGACCATTTTCAAGAACTGGGTCGGGCACATACCTGTAGTATGGTACTTCGGATTCCACAAGATTGTACTGCAAGGCAAGTTGCTGGTGGATAATCCTAGCCACAATATTATTATTATTATTATTCCAAAATTAAAAGTAAGTACTCATTTCGCACACAATTATTTATATCTATGGGTTATACTAATTTTGTTTGTCGAAAATTTTTAACCAAATGCGTAAGGATAGTATTGTATTTCCGATTCAAAAAGCGTTCAAAGTCACATTACGTTTACGTAACGCGTTCGTGCTCGGGCCTCAGAACTAAGTTTTTTCCCGAGTTTCCATTTGGATAATTTTCGTTTTCCAAAAATACCGTGAAAAAACTGTCTCCCTTCCCTATGTTATGCATTATTCGATATCGTAAATATTTTTATTAAAAAGAATAGCTGACGCAATAAAAAATATCTGCTACACCATATACATTGCATACATGAGATATATCCTTCATTATCTATTTTATTCCTTTTTAAAAGAATCTGCTGTTATTTGTGGGTGTGCTATAGGTACACCTCTGCCAAACCCTTCGGGGAATACAGGCGTGATGTTATGTGTAAAAGAATCTTTTAATAATAAACGTCTTCAACAGAAAACTGAAGTGTTGGCTAGGCACTTACACTCCTCGGGAAATCGGACTCTTAAAAATGAAAACGAGGCACGCCATTTTTCTTCTTTTCCATTTCATAAAATTTTTGCTACAGATTTTCTTGTATTTTTTTTTCATGAACCGTAATTATTCAGTCCCCTTTGCAGCAGTAAAAGGGTAGGTGATGATATATTTTACTGGGTTTCCGGGTTTTAACACCCGTAGTCCCATTAAAGTACATCTGAAATGCATTATTTTATTCTCATTCGTTGAGAGAAATTAATTTGATCAGGTGCTTATTTAAGCACCTGGTCAATTTTTTTTTTCTTTTTTTTTATCAGTAAATATTCTTGTATATGATATTTATCATATACAAGAATATTTACAGTTATACGTTTTGATGATATAGGTCTATATAATTCCCTGAAAATAATCTAACGTTTTGTCAACCTATCAACTATGTGAACAGTTCAAAGTGAACGTAGAAAACTTCTTCAGTGAGATATCATTGAAGTCACAGCGATATTTAACATTGTCGCACTATTTCATTAGTAATGACCCGTAACATGGCTGGAGCCATAAAATGTGTGTATTTTTAACATCAAAAAATATCTAAAAATGGCTTCTTAAAAATCTTTGGCAGCTTTCTTAATCATCTTTTCCCATAACGAATCTGATGCATCTGTCGTGTTTTTTAAATCGACAGGAGTAATTAATTCAATAGGTTCTCTTTTGAGGATTTTGTATAGCTACTGCTGCGATTCTACTAATTAAATTCAGTACGACCACCCTGTAGGTTACTTAGCTATACCTACGTTTCAGAATTCGAAGCATTGCGGTGTTTCAATCTGTATCAGCATACATAAATAGGAGAGAAGCTCTTTAAGGAAATGATTCTACATTAGTAAGGACCTAAGACCGGGTCAGTACTCACTACTCAGCTAGATAGACTAGACTGGCCGTGTAGGAAAACACGATACGCCCGCTTGAACTGCGCGTAGGCACGAGCTTGGCTCACGAATTTATAATAAACCACCGGCTAAGAAGCTCTCGGGGGCCCGTGCCATTATAGATACCATATTAAATAATAAGTATCTATTTAGCGCCATAACTGAGTACCTTGTGGTAGTTTGCGTTGATATTCCTATTGAAAAATGGTCATTTCAGCAGTAACCAAATAAACCATTATGTTCCAATACACATTTGCACATTACCTAGATACAATAAAAAAAATTTACAAGACCGCAAAATTAATACAATGTTTTTTTTACAAGCAAATAAATTATGCTGTTTGCTACTGCTACTCTCCACTAGATGTCGCTAGTATTAAAAGTACGCGCATTGTTTTACTTTTTGATCCCGGGTTTTACAATCGCATCTCGATTATGTAAAAATAACACTGGAGACACCGATATTTTCAAAGAAAAAGGGTAGTTTTAAAGTCCTCAGAGAGACTACTGAAAAGCTCATGTTTTCCTTAATTTCCAAACCCAAAAGACAAACGAACAATGGGACAATAGAAAATGCACTAAATCTCTTTCAAGTTCAAATTTCTTTTATTGTGGTGTTGGTAAAGTTCCGCTAAGTTACATCTTAATCCAATAGTCTGCAGTCTAGACGGGAATTGGTCTTTTAGTATTCTTATGCTATCATTTACATAGGTAGGTACTACAACAAAAAAAAAAACTATGTTTGAAGTTAAAAATGCATCGAACTCATTTAAAGACCTAGCCTACCTAGTCCTTAAATGAGTTCGATGCATTTTTTGTTCATTGTGGTCATGTTGTTGTGCATATTTTTTTCATAAGTATGTCGAACTGAAGAAAAAGAATCTCCTATACTTAGTCATAATCTTCCCTCATTTTCGTATAGGTACAGTAAAATAAACAACTTAGCTACCGATCAAATAAGAATTAAAACAGGTGCGACGCAACTCTAGTAGAACAAATTACTATGAAAACTTCATGGAAATTGTTCTACAAGAGTCGCGTCGCGCCTCAACATTGATTAATATTTGCACAAAAAGAACCGCTATCGGACCTCTGCAGCAAAATCAGATCCAGCCTTTATCTACTCCTAGAGAATCTTGAATCGTAGTTTTATTAGAAAGCTCTATTTTATTAACAGGCTTATCGCAATCCCTAAAATAAGGATACACAAAAATCGATCCAATCAATCACTTGGATAGTAATAATTATAATTTTACGTAGATATGCCCGTACGTATCAGTAAATACGTCAATATTATGGATTTGTTACAGTTTACTAGCGTACAGAATGTAGGGCTTGTTTAGAATGCTGCTAAGTGCAGGCTCTTTGTCCGATCAAAGCTTCGATCGATAACGAGGGCGATATCCAAACAATGAACATGTGGCGTCGCCTGCGCCGGCGCAACCCGACTCCGTGTCATTTGACATGCGCCGCTATGCTTTGCGTAATAGATATTTGACACGATTGGCCGGATAGATAGAGTGGGATAGCATACTGTTTATACGCTTTGGTAAACAAGTTTACATGTTTTTGGTGTTCTGTTATCGTTGCATATACTGTGTCAATCGTCACGGGCTGAAGACCAAAGTCCAATCAATAATCAGAGAATGCATTTGGTTGCATCCTATAATGCTGTTGCCAAAACACCTACTTTTATGTCCATATCCCATGTTCGGCCTTAGGATAGCTATATGACGGGGCAAGATAACGTTAAGTTCAAAAAATTCTGTTACTGGGGAAGGTCGGGCAAAGCTAATTGTAGATGGCGTGATCATAGCTAGGTCCCTACGGCCTACAATAAATTTGATATTTCGTTCATTCGTTCCATTTCGTGTTCATTCATGAGTTTGGTTTAATTTAATTGTTTTGTTATTTTCGGTGATTTCAAATTCATTTAACATGGAAAGTGTCAGAATTTTAAACCTTAAATATTTCCTCGTAATCACTTTCTTTAAAAAGATTTCGACAGAACCTCGAACTCCGTTTAGTTTTCAATAATCTCTACGAATAGCTTTGAGCCACAATATTCTAATTTTAGGATCTTTCGGGAAAAGGTGGTCTCCAATCTCGGAGTACTTAGGAACATAACAAAGCGTCATTTTCGCAAAAAAAAAAAAACCACCTCATGCCCTACATTATTAGCTTGTGTTGGGAACTAGTTACGACAGCGCCATTTTGACAGTTGCCTTCCCCATTAGTTAAACTGGAACTAGTAGTTTAACTGGACTGGGTGTACTAGAAGTGCACCTCTGCCTGACCCTTCGGGGAATACAGGCGTGATGTTATGTGTTGTGGAAATCAACCCTAACATAGAATGGGAGCACCAGCCAGGGTAGCATAGCAATATAATTAGCTCAAAAATTACTATTAGGTACTAAAAGAGAACGTAGCGTGACCTGAAGTAATGCACGCCTGAGACAGTTTTGTCAAATCTGAAAGTACAAGTTGGTATATCGCATTGCATGAGAAGAGAACTTTTTGGTCCAATATTGACTGGTCACCCCTGGAAGCAGCTGTTTCAGTTGATGAAAAAGTTAGTTTCTTCAACGACGTTGTGGTCAAGCTATATGACACCCATGCTCCTATCAAGAAGATCAAGCTGAAGCGTCCGCCTGCACCTTGGATGAACAGGGGAGTTCGGATGGCAATGCGACGGAGGGACCGCGCGTTTCGGAAATTTAAAAAGGATCGCTCGGAGGATAATTGGGCCTTCTTTAAGGCTGCTAGGAATCGGTGTAATCAGATGATACGCAACGCTAAACGCCGCCATGTCCTACATAATATCACTTCTTCTTCTCCTGCCGATATTTGGAAGTTCCTTGGAACTCTAGGCATCGGCAAATCGCGACATTCGGACCTTCCTCACACAATTGGTTTGGACGACCTAAATCGCCATTTCTCCACTGTTCCCGCTCTGGATAGTCTAACCAAATGTCAAACCCTTGATTACCTTGCCGGTCTGACGCGTCCCAATGTTAACCCCTTTGTCTTCACCCCAGTCGACCCAGGGGAGATCAAAAAGATTATCCTTTCCATTAAATCAAAAGCCGTGGGCTGTGATGATATCAGCCGCCATATGATCGTAGCGGCTCTTGATCAACTCCTTCCTGGAATCTCCCACATCATAAACTTCTCCCTTTACATCGGTGTTTTCCCTTCCCTATGGCGTAAAGCCCTTGTTCGGCCCTTACCTAAGATACCCAATCCTTCTCTTCCTAGTCACTTTCGCCCAATTTCCATCCTTCCCTTTCTATCTAAAGTGCTCGAGGCCAGTGTTCATAAACAATTCTCCCACTTTATTCACCGCAACTCCCTCATCAGTCCATTTCAATCCGGTTTCAGGCCCGGGCACAGTACCGTTTCAGCGCTCCTTAAAGTGACTGACGATATAAGGCGGGGAATGGAAGACACTAAAGTTACAGTCTTAGTGTTAATTGACTTCTCCAATGCTTTTAATACCGTCAGTCACGAAATCCTTTTATCCATCCTTTCCTATCTTATGGTCTCTCGGGAGGTATTGGAATGGTTTGCCTCTTATCTTCAGGGACGTCAGCAGTCTGTTCATGCTGGAGACTCTTCGTCGAGTTTGTGTGATCTTGCAGCTGGCGTCCCTCAAGGCGGTATCTTATCTCCTATTTTGTTCTCCGTTTTTATTAATTTCATTACCATCGAGCTTCGGACTGCGTATCATCTTTATGCTGACGATTTGCAGCTTTACTGCCAGGCAAGTGTTGATAATATATCCGACGCGGTTGAGGGGCTAAATCGGGATTTAGACGTGATAAAAAACTGGTCTGATCGATTTGGGGTGGCGGTTAACCCTACCAAGTGTCAAGCTATCATTGTAGGGAGCCTCCACAGTATGAGGAAGCTGAATGGCTTAACAGTGCCACCTGTAATGTTCGACAACGCAGTCATCCCGTTTAGCTCCGATGTTAAGGATCTTGGTCTACATGTCGACACTTGTCTTGACTGGCGAAAGCAGGTCACGACTGTTAGTAAAAAAGTCACCGGAACGTTGCGGTCGCTCTATCGGTTGAAAAACCTTCTCCCATCATACATAAAGGCAATGCTTGTACAGTGCCTAATCTTTCCCATAATTGACTATGGTGATGTGTGCTACTATGACCTGAATGCTGATCTCCTCAATAAACTTGACCGCCTTCTAAATAACTGCATTCGATTCGTTTTCAATCTTCGTAAGTACGATCATGTGTCCGCGCACCGGTTGCTTTTAAAATGGTTACCCATTCGTCAGCGCAGAGAGTTGAGGGCTCTGTGTATGTTGTTTTCTATTCTCGACAAACCTACTTCTCCTTCTTACCTCACTACAAATGTTCAATACTTATGCGCCGCGCATAGTAAAAATCTTCGTTCCACCAACAATCGTCTTCTACGATGTCCTTCTCACCGCTCTGGTTTCATTCACTCTTCTTTCTTTGTCCAGGCGGTCTTTCTTTGGAATTCGCTCCCTCTGAGCATCAGGACGGCAACCAGTCGGTTATCTTTTAAGTGGAAGGCACGTGAACATATTCGTAAGAAGTTGGCAGAATCATTCCAGCGCTGATTTGCTGGATTCGTTTTCTCCTCTTCCTATCGTTATTTCTCTTGACTAAGTTTATTTTCGTTATATGTATGTATGTATCTATGTATTAGTATTTATTATTTTTCAAGTTATCTATCCCTTATGTTGCACCTGCCATGTTTTGTCTCTGCATCACCCTAAGGTTGACTGGTAGAAAATGCCTCAGGCATTAAGTCCGCCTTTGTACAGTATTTTTTTTTTTTTACTTGTGCATAAAGTTTTAATAAATAAATAAATAAATAAGAGAACTTTTGTTCACCGAAGCGCGACTATCATTTCCAAATGACTGATTTTGCTCTAGTTACCGCAATACTTGCAAACTACCCTACAAAACAAACAAGAACATCTTCGAACACCCTAAGATTGTTGGTAGTTCTGTCTCTGTCTGGCTCGATATAATTAAGGGAATAGGCGATATTATTATCATAGAGGAGAATATTATTACACAGACAGGTGGGTAGATAGGTGTCAGTGTTGTAGGGCGTGACACTTCCGAAATGGAAGCGAGGCGCGTGACATGGCTTCCGGAGCAAACGGCTCGTTCGGAAATACAGGCTGTCGTGGGACCCGCACCACGTGACGTCACGTTCTACCATTTTACACAACGCGGTGTATTGAGTGCCTCTTGAAAATTTACTGCTCTTTTCTGTCATGCTCATTTTGAATTTGGGTTAGATGTCAAAGGTGTTGGTTTGTTGCTGGTAGACCTACTTTTGGAGTTTATTTGTATAGTTCGTCGAAGTTAAAAAATAACTTCCGTAAAAGTAACATTGTAAGGCACTCGTAAACTATAGTAACTGTACTGTAACCTAACTTAGAACTATAGTAACTATAATAACTATAGTAATTGTTTTAGGAAAAGTTGTTTACTTGGCATCAACAACGAGAATGAAACAAACACTCCATTTTAAGTTAAGTACTGCAGAGTGTAGACACGAAATTTCGTACGGACACTCTTAAACGGCCATATAATCTCATAGCTGTCTCATAATAGCGATTAATATCGCCTACAAAGGGCGAGTCGAGGGCGATGCACCTCTCTTCATTGTTTACGCACCTCCGCAACTCACAGAGACGAGATCTAGAGATCAAAGATTATCCACCATTTCACTTTTACGATATTGATGAAATACTGCAGTAAAATGTTGCGCGTGACTTGAAAGTCTTGAAGCTCATGTGTATTTTAAGACACGTTCGCTAAGTGAACTGCTCTTAAACATCGATCTGAAGAAATATAGAACAAAGAGCTTTCGCACTAACCGAAGAAAGACGACGCCTTGGGAAAATAGGGCTCGTTACAAGCATAGAGTGATTCCGCCTTCTTATTAGAATATGAAATGAAACGCTACGAATAGCGTAATTTACTACGCAAAAAGTATAACAGAGGACATCATTAGGACGTCAGAGAGGCTTTTACACCGTGTCTCTAATAAAAAATAACAAGTTAATAAATGTAAGGTTACATGAATCGTATTATGAAGCATTATAATTATAATATTCACATTTCATTACTCGAGAATTACAGCAATTAAAATGTTGGAGAATTATATCCCTGTTGCTAAGAGGCTTTCGAGTACCACCTCTAAGCTTGCTCCATGGCAACAGTACCTACTATAATTATGTATTGATTGTACAACCTTTCTATGATGTACGGAATATTTCCAGAACGATACACATACCTCCTGACTTCGGGCGATGTTGGAAGGCTTCTAGATTTCCTGTTCTTGCTGTGCTGCCGGTGGTGGCCGTGACCCGAGTTGGTGTTCCCCATGGCTCGTTTTTTGCCCTCAGGTCTTCAAATAACGTGACATATCGCAGTATAACGAACACAATACACTCGAGTTGCAGTAGACACACATTTTACGAATGACACTGTTCCCATTATACTGTTTTTCTATAGGAGGTAGGTAGGTAAGTATTCCAAGCGGAGTTGTAACGCGAAAAGCTTTTATATTGTCTACCCTCGCACGCAGAAAAATATTTCCTATGTATGTTATTGTTTGTGCTGTGTTTGGTTGCGAGAGTTATAAAAAATCGTCCTACTGATACTATAAACTTCATATTTCGTAACTTATTGTTCCTGCATAAATGTTCGAATGTCCTTGCTTTAATGCCAAGCATTAAGAACAAAATTCTGATCGCTATTATGGGTTTGGCGTGACTCAATACCTGTCTATAATTCAGCGAGCCGAACTCCACAAATGCCAATGTTCGGCGGCGCTCCGAGCATTGCTGGAATTTCAAAGGTCAGGTCGGTTGAACCGCCAAGCCATAACTTACTGACCACGGCGCACGACCACTAAGGTTCCCTTTATTATGTGCAAAATCTATTTTTGAATTGCATTTTAGTATGAGGAAATAAGCTCAGAAAAGGTAGCTACATATCTAGGTATCAAGAGTGCTATGGACCTTTCGGCGCCTGTATGACATTGACAGGGGGGTTGGTAAACATTTGTGAAATTAACACAAAAATTGTATTGACAAAACAAGATGGCGGCGTTAGTTCAAATTATGGCCACGCGGCGAATAACCTTGTAGCGTTGTACACGTATCACTCGTATGATTAGGTAGGTACTTTTAACAGAATTGATCTTCAACAATCATCAATTTAGTTAATAGTGGGATAGAAAGGGGGACCGAACGATTAGTTATATTATTGTCTCTTTGTTCCGAGAACTAAGGACAATGGAGAAAAGGGCCTAATTACGAGTGTCACTCCGACAGAGTTCAAGGTACATTAACCTTCTTTGACGCTGAAACTTTTTGTTAAAAAATTATCTAATGTAACTCCTGGCAGGCAAGAGATGGTCCAAAGAAATGTAAGTAGACCGGGCATAATGGATAAAGTTGAATAGACAGACATCAAGTGAATTTCACTGCAAATAGTCTATTGTGAGTTGTAACTGGAACTGAACGCCAATGCGGTGTTTTGAGCGCATTATCAAAATTATCATAACGGGTGCAGTGTGGCAAGCACTGGCGCGTGCAATATGCACATGTACTGTTAGGTACGGCAACTTGCACTATTTCGATTCTCCCGTAACGAGAAAGTTTTAATTAGATCGTGGGTTCTATATAAAGGTACTTACCATGTTTATATTACTTAAAAAAAAACGAATGATCATTTTAAAAAATAGACTTTTCTAATTTTACATAAGCGGTGTAGCGAGTTAAGTTGCTTAGTCGTGATCTTTATTCATTCATTGTGCGCCCAACGAGCTTTTGTTACCTACTAATTTATACATCCATTGTTATGACATGCCGGAGCTTTAAATTTATTGTTTTCGTGACACGTTCAGTGGCTCTTTCTTTCGTTTTTGGTGGAGCTATCATTATTGAAGACAGTATGAAAATAACGTTTTTTTAAAATACCGAAATGTAACCACGAATTTGAACAGGTTTCATTAAAAAAACGAAGATATAAGCACACGACGACCAAATAAACATCACAAGGGTCTCCAGACGATATTGTGATGTGATATGCGAAGGTACAGAGGTAAATAATTCATGAGCACTTCAGTTAAACCCGTCGCCTATAAGCCTAACGCCCACTTCACATAATGACAATGGACAAATCGCGTAAAAGAGAGAAGGGGAAGGGGGGGAATCTCGTAAGATGTCAAATGTCTTTCGTGAGGAATAAATCTAGATTGGTGGGTGAGGCATGGCTTTACTTGGTTTAATTCAAACATCTTTTGTGATTTTCGAACGCGCCATGTTCCAAGAATTCTCTGTGAGTTTGTGACTGCTCAACTGGTTTATTTCATCCGTAATGAGCGTGAACTGCATTTGTTTGAGAACAAAACATTCCATTTGTTGGTTATATCAATCATGTGCTATCTGCAGATGGATTTACGTCTTCGAGGAAAGCTAAATGGCTATTTAGAAATGTGACTAAGAAACTTACAAAACTAAAGTTTGGATAGTGACAAATTCTTCAGATTTTTTCCTTTTTCAATTTGTAACGTTCTGTTCTACAAAAGAGAGTGTGAGAACACTACAATTCTCGGACTACCATACAAGTTACAATAAGTTACAGGAGATAAGTTAAGGATAAAACACCGTAGCTGCAAGCAGCATGCATTATGCAATATGCATTTAAGTAACATCTGTGAAGTTGAACAGCTATACTAAGATGCAACTTAATAGCGATAGCTTAGCGGCTTAGCTTGAACAATGCACCTATCTTGTTACTAAGGTTGGCGACAAACCAACTTATCTTTAACTTAACTATAACTTAACTTTAAGATAACTTAGTCTTTTCTTACTTGAAAGGTACAAAACTTGTATTGTAAGCTGATTGTATCCGTCCAGCAAAATAGGCTAGATTATCCCTTCCATGCTAGTTTAAATTTCCAATTTCGGTTCACTGGTTCAGTTGCCAACCCTGTGTAATCAGCAAACAGAGAATCGCTTTTCGTCGAAGCGAACATCGACAGAACTTGTACAGCACACAGTTTTATGCAAATTTATGCACGTACATATTCGATCGGCCATTAATGCGTTTCGCTAAGTTCACGTGGCTTAATTGAACCACATAAATTGTACGTGGCAGCACAGGCAACGTTCTCACGGTGATGTGAGCAGCTTTCAATTAGTTACGCGATTAATTTGCTGATAGAAGATTATTAAGTGAGGTATTTAGAGATGGTTGCAAGCGCTACAGCTGAGCATGAGGTCTTGGGTTCGACTCCAACGTCGGGCAAAATGTTATTGGGGTTTTCCATCTGGTATTTCTCAGTAGCAGCCCGGAGTCTGGATTTGTGCCCAGTTGATAGCAATAGACTCGCCCCTGCTACATGGGACTTACACATAACTGTTGAAATGTGGGTGAACATACTATAGGTGCACTTCTACCTAACCAAGGGAATACAGGCATGATTTTATGTTATATATTCTAACCACAACGGGGTAATTGCGTAACACACTAACAGCAGGAATAGCTTTAATTTTGACAGTTCAACAACATTCATTGCGTTATTTACGTTGTTGAGCAGACAAATTTTTCGATAATATGAAGCAATGGATTAGCAATAGGTTTCAAAATGATTCAGATTGGAATAGATAGTTACGTAATGAGGGTGCTGGTGTGGTACATTTTGAAACTACCCTTTTTCTGCAATCTAAAAGAGTAGACAGGTCATTGTGACTGCAGTAAAGTTATCGTCTTACACAGATACGAATATAAAACAAACATGAATGTTTTACAAAACAGTTAACGTTTGACACGCACTTGTTATTTTTACTGCTCTTTTTACATACCTACTTATAACAAATAATATTGTAGGACTAAGAAGTTTTCCAAGAAACCGTCACGGGATAATTATTAACAACACGCAACATTATATTCAGTAGTTAGAAGCCAAGCATTTAACTACTTGAGCACCATTCACTAAATGAGGCAATCGATCTAATAAAATACGTTGATTTATTTAAAAGTATCATGTGCGTTTACTTTTATGATTAAAATGAGAATTAACAGTTGTACTAAATATTCTAATGCGTGATAAAAATTCCGAGAAATCTAATAAACATGTTTCTGTAACAAGCCGAGTACCTATATGTCTAACGATTTCTTAATTAATTGTATAGGATACAAAATATTATGTGATAATGTTCCAGTGCGTGAGGGTAATTATGGTTTAGAGAACTTTTATTATATGGCAGTAGGCTGTGGATGAGCTGTGTCGCAAACTATGCTCCACCTCCTATCCTGCCCCCCTGTGCCCCAAAAAATGACCTCTGCGCTGCCACCGACGACCCGTGGAAGTGGCGAAGTTTTGGGCCAACAAAATTTAATCAACTGTCGTGCCAACGACGCGACACAGAAGACGCATACACAATATGTGAAGATAATACTGGTGTGTGAGGATAATTATGGTTTAAAAAACTTTTGTTTTATGCATTTGATGATAATGTCTACAAAAATCGTAGTAGCGGTCTACGATTTTCGTAGCCCGCATTACTGATGCTACGGAAATAGAAACGGACATACTTTACAGCTACACATTTCTGTCATTTTTAGAACGATCAAAAAAGAAGATGGAACATTAATTTATTTATAGAAGCGATGAATCTATCAATCGTTTCCGAGAGGACGCGGAATGAATCATATTCCCTCCAGAATAATGATCGTTGGATACTATTCTCTGGTCGCTCAGATATTCAAGGCAATAAATAAGTCAAGTCCAAGGTAAGTGCACGTTGGTACGGACAGATTTATCTCCCTGCAGACGCCAATGGCTCTTGTTTCGTGAGATAATAACATAAAAGTGATTTGGTGGGACATGCCAGCTATTAGCCTTGTAAGTTGTATGTTATCTGGTAAATGTCATTTATGGTCATTATTTGTATTGGACATTAATAATGTGGACGTTTTCTGCCCTAGGGTAGGTTTTAATGGGACTCCAAAATTAGGGACGGAAAACGTTTATGACATTTTTATATTTGGATTCCATTAAAACTTTCAGGATGTTGATTTTTATGCGTTCAAATTGAAATTTACTGCATTTCGGCGTTCACAAAGCAAACATTTATTTACGTTCTATCAACTGACTGCGTGGTCAAAGTGAATATTGACAACGGGTCGTCAAAAATACCTTTGGGAAATAAAAATAATTGCAGCTAACGCAGTGGGGCAACATGCTAATTATTTCCTTCATAATTAAGATATAGATGCTAATTTACTGGCAATGTGCGACAAATTGGCCGGTGGACGTGATACTGTGCCATTCATTCACTGCAGTTGTGGAACTTTATGTGATCACCCTCATTGATAACTACTGTGTTCATGTTCATGAATTATTCTATCTAATCTCTATTGTATGTGATAAATTACTTATCCCTAACTGGTAGGTATATGTATGGTATATTAGTAATACTAATAAACCATATTTATGCCATCTTTGCTACAGCTGTGCACATAATCTATAGTGCATTCACTAAATTGTTTTAAGTCTAAACTAGAATTATAAAGAGAAAATATTAGAATTTTTGTATCTTTGTTTGTTACGCTTTCACTCCAAAACGACTGGATTGGATTTCGATGAAATTTGGCACATGGGTAGACCATGACCCGGATTACGACCTACTTAGGATACTCTTAAATAAATAAATTAATTAAATTTCCATTTCATTTTGTTTCACTTTTCAATTTGTAATAGTGTTTTATTATGTACAACCTGTATGTTTATTTAAAACAGTTATAGTTCATAAGTGAGTTGTCCGATGGAGGATAATAATGGTGATGATGATAATGATAATGCCTGGTGATCTGTGATACACCACCGGGGTAATTACGTAACACACCAACAGTAGCTATGGGTTTCATTTTGACAGTTCAACAACATTTATTACGTTATTTATTTTGTTGAGCAGACAAACTTTTTGAACATATGAAGCAATGGATTAGCAATAGGCTTCAAAATGATTCAGATTGTGATAGATAGTGTGTTACATAATTAGGGTGCAGGTTTAACCTACAACAGACACTAGTCTCTATTAAGTGTTACCTTGACTTTGTACTGTGTTTGTGATTTGAGAGAACAATAAAGAAAATATTAAAATTAACATAATAAGTTTTTTTCCCGATGTTCCTACGGGATCGATACTTATGCGGGAGAAACCGCGGGCGCAATCCCTAACAAAATAAAAACTGCATCAATGAAGTTTCACACACCTTGCCATCATGTCTATGATTTATTTTGCAACGGCTGTTACATTATCAAACCTTAATTCGATTATTTTATCATCAAACACACACACACTTTTGCGATTTTATGAAAGAGTTTTCAGAGAGAGAAAAAAAGAATTTTCGGAGTTTCGAAAAGATTCAAAATACCACCGCAATAAAAGGACACAAAGTTCATTGTAGGAGCATTAAAAGTCGCGAAATATTTGTGATTGTGTGTGTGATTCAACAAAAACGTAAAGACTGCTCACATAAAGCAAATTAATTAAGCCCATACAATAGCTGCTATAAACAGGGTGTTTGTTTGTGCGCGATGGGGGCGTGAGTTGGGGCACACTGGTTTGTGCATGGTCTAAGTTGGAGGAGAGTGGCGGTGGATGGTGACTGGATGAAGTGAGATTTTTATTTAGGAAGTTATGTTTTTTCTTTCTCATGGGAAGAGGCCTTTTGCCCAGCAGTGGGATGATACAGGCTAATAGTTGTTCTGGCATTGGACTATTAACAAGAACCCATTTATTGACGATCTCCAAATTATGACTTGCTTTGGAAGTGAAGCATTTTTGGCCAAATGTGTACTGCGTCAGACTGGAAGTATGTAAATATTTGTGTTGCTACCGGCGTTACGTCGCGGGAAATAACGAACGAATAATAATAATAACGATTGAACTCTTCAGATTTTCCACCCTTCGTTAAGAGGCTTACAAGAGCTAAAGCGCGGTCACTGTTGGATTGCATAGAAAAGAAAGAGACGCGCGATGACACAACGCTGGTAATTTATTGCAAAATATGAAGCAATTATGGATTTACAAAAAATCTATTCATTGGACTAAAAAATTAAAACACTATTACGATAGAATAATCTGATAAAAAAACTGTATGTTTACATGTAGATTAGTATAGTTTTTATGGTTAAAAAAAATTTTTAGAGGTATCTTCGTGATTTTTCTATCATATCAAGTTAATTGTATTATGTTTTCAACACACTATCTAACTAGCATATATCCAGAAGAAAATCATGTATTTTTCTGATTTTGGTTACTGCAGCGGATCATATATTTTTAGGCATTATAAATTTGCGTTTAGGTCATGTAGTCCCCTTAAAGACATCTAAAATGGAGACTTTACTTTTAATGGAGGTTTTACTGAAATTATGACAGGCTTTATCATAAGATATTGACCTCAGACAGTCTCATCATTTCCAGTCAAATTTGCACTGAAGTTGCGATTACCAAAACAAAGGAATAAAAAAAAGAAACCAATCGCTTCAGCTTACATCCTGTGCCAAACCTTACGCAGCAAAATCAGCTTTTAATATCATCTGAGTGCCGTTAATAACGTAAAGCCTTTTGTATGAAATTCCAATGCGAAAAATCTCGCAGACACGTTCGCGGCGCGCCTTCATAAAACATTAAAATATTTATTGTTCAGCGATTCACGGAATTAAAATCTTTTTGGTATTCATCTTTTTACATATAGACAGATTTTCCTCGCGTTACTCGAATATGGAAAAAGTCAATTTTCGTTATGAGATTTCCATTACGAATGAAAGAGGGGAAATAGCTAGTTTTATTATCAAAACCCCGCGGTTTCACAAGAAATCGGATTATTTTTAAATTATTTCGTTTTCGCTTAGCGTTGTTTCTGACTTCTTTCTTTTTGCTCGACTCCTAAGGGTTGTAGCCTGATGTTAGGATGCTGGTGGGGCTGCCCCGCTTCTGTAGTGCGTCGGAGATGTTCGCGGATGCGCATGTAGATTGTTTCTACACAATGCATGCGCAAAAGGTGCGCTTCCATGGTGTGCAGGGTGTGGAGCAGCTCCAACAGTATCCTAAGCTTGATTTCAAGTCGCCTAGACTGTTTTCGTGGGTCGCTGTTGTGCCATCTCACATGGGTTGCCACAGCGGTGATCCCTACCATTTTTTTTGTTTTTGTGAAGTGTCAGTTCTTACTAATGCAATGTAGTTACTTATCATTTTTGAGTCATCTATGTTACTTGAATAAAGATAATTCTATTCTATTCTAATTAGCCTTCTAAATAACCTTCCTCAAGAATTGAGCTATCAAATGCAAAAAGAACTTTTCAAATCTGACTGGTAGTTCCAGAGATTAGCGGGTTCAAACAAAAAACAAACAAATACTTTACTTTATTATTAGTATATAGATTTATTGTTCAGCGATTCACGGAATTAAAATCTTTTTGGTATTCATATTTTTAAATATGGACAGATTTTCCTCGCGTTACTTGGATACGGAAAAAGTCAATTTTCTTTATGACTTTTCCATTACGAATTGGGGCTCTTTATTACGACTGCGACGGAAATAGGTAGTTTTATGATCAAATTCACCATGCTTGGGTAATTTATATTTATTAAATAATGTAGCCAATTAATAACTTAATAGTTTTTGGCTTTTGAATAATGCTATTTGCAAGTGGACGCTCAAAAACGAATCCGAATTAATATTAATACTCATTACAATATATTTTCCTGTTCAATTTGAGAGGTAGAAACACATTTTTACAATAGAATTTCTCCCATTATTTACTTTAAGATAATATTATTTATTCAGACGCAGACACTGTAAAAGAAATGAGCGCAAATTTATTTAAAGTTTGCTTTCATATTTTGTCTCTAAACAAAGGGGAGGAAAAGATTGAATTTATGGCACACTAAGATCGGACACTTTTGCAGATGCTCTTTATTGCTGGAAGAAGAAATGTGATTGTATTGTGCCTGATTACTGTGTCTTACTGATCGTTATTGGTAGATGCTAACAGTGGGCCTAAAATGGACGCTTTGGCAGAATCATATTATGATCTGCGTACAATTAATATCCCGCAATTCATCTGTTTCACAGTTTTGTATGAAGTTTCGTAAAATGGTCTACAAATTATGCACTGCTTTAATGAAGTCTAATGTCAAATAGCAACAGTCAAACAGATGAGTTGCGGGATATACGAATTGTACGCAGATCATATTATGATTCTGCCAAAGCTTCCATTTTAGGCACCCAGTAGTTTCTTTGTCAATATTTCTAGTCAGCCCGCGACTTCGTCCGCGTGTTCTTGTTTTAACATAAAATATATACGGTAATACAACACTCGGCAACACTAACTTCCCATTACTGAAAGAATTTTCGGAATCGAATCAGTAGTTCCGAAGATTACCTCCCACATACAAACTCACAAAATTTACCTATTTATAATATTAGTATAGATTAGCATTTATGGACGACTAGCTTTTACCCGAGGCTTCAACCGCGTAGAGGTCGGAAATTATCCCACCTGAACGTAGTACCGGGATAAAAAGTATCCTATGTTATAATCCAGGTTATAAACTATGTGTGTGCCAAATTCCATCCAAATCCGTTCAGTAATTTGTGCGTGAAAGAGTAACAAACATCCATCCATCCTCACAAACTTTCACTAGGACTATTCAACAGACAAGCAACTACCAAGATTGGTTAGCAAAAATATTAGATTTGTGGAATAGAAACCGCGTTTGATGACTTAATACATATTAATTAACCAAACATACTTTAAACGCAATACGTTTTCATTACTTAGAGAAAAAAAACTTTTAACGAAATGTAGGAAGTGCGGGGCATCATATATTTTCATTAGCACGGTACCTGTGGGCTCGAGCTGCCTGCACACGACTCTAAGTCAGATTTATCACGCAGCACCCTCCGCCCTTTTTCAGTGTCATTCAACGAGGTATTTTTTTTCCAAAACTTCTTCAATCGCGTTTACTTTCTCGATAAATTATTGTTTTCCAGAAAAGAAAGTCATTCCAAATAATTTATGGAAAGATTTTGCGGTAGGTACCTACTGAACTTGAATAGGTAGGTACTTACTTAGGACCATACTTTTCACTTTCAGCGATTTGTTAATAACAAGATAATTATCGTTACTTAATTATATAACTTAGACGCTTTCACGGAGACTACTTAAGGCGCTTCGCTGACCAAATGACCTTGAGCGTTCGGTCCTTCACTGTCCCGTCGCTGAGTCTCGGTCTGTCTCGCTCCCTCCGCACGCTCATTTATCATAAAATTCTCAAAAATAATGAAATTATTTGAATAAAAAAAGACAAGTGAAGTTTTAAAATAAAATAAAACGTCTATTATTTAGATTTTTTAATTATCTATCCATTAGTGTAATCCTCAAATGAATAGAACGTCACCTTTAGCAAAAGATGCATGCAATCAATAATTTTAGTCACTTTTTTACAAGGAGATTTTAGATGTATTTATAACACATAAAAACAAATAAGAACGTGCAATGTGATGATAGGATACCGAACATTAATAATTTGCTTTTAGATGTAGTTTATTACCCATAGTGAAGGAGTTAATAGCCTCTGATTAACGCACTATGACAAGGTTTTGGTCGGGGTACCGCCTTAAGACTTTAATACCCGTTTTCATTAACACTAGGCGATACCTAAATTAATGCTTAAATAAATACTCACTGTTGAATTTTACACGCTCGGCTTAGCGTCGAAAGTTAAAAATTCAACAGCGCAAAAATATTTAAGCGTTCATTTACCTAGGTGTTTCCTACTATTTGTGAAAACGGGCATAAAGCTTTCAGACTACGTAAGACTTAGGTAAAATCTGTGTAGAAATACTATTGAAAATCAGATACCTAGGACTTTCTTCCAGCAGATTGTCTAACTCAACGACCTCATTATAAGTAACAATGATTGCAACTATCAATGCTCTCGCGCATAACGTTGCGTGCCCGATGTGTCAATTAATTAATTTTAATTATAAACACGCTGTTTGTTTACGTGCAGAGCATAAATCGTTGACAATACCGTTATGCTAAATTGGTTATTTATAATATTATAGCTTGCTGTTAGTAAATGTATAAGCAAAGTGTTCAAATTAATAATAAATCATTTCAAACAATATTGTAAAGCCTGAACTGCAATCAAAGGGTTATCATCGTAATATTGTAAGCTCTAACCTGCACGTGTTCAAAAATATGGCAACGATCCAAACAATGCAATCTCAAATAACGATCAGTTAATAATATTGACTGTACATTACATAATGAAAATCATAACAATGGTTTGGGGTAAACGGAACGCGTTCGAACTTCGAATTTTCGAAACAGTGCACGCGCATGTGATCGTTCACAGGGGCGCTCAATCCACGGCCCGCTATTATCGATCAGTCCGTGTGACTGTGAACTATTGTTGTGCAGATGGGGGCCCCAGAATCTTTAGGGGAGACCTCCCCTTTATCCCTTCCCGGTGATATCTATTCGAAACAACACTAGCACGCCACACTCTAACAAACAATCAAGTTTTGTGGTATCGACACATTAGAACTCTTAAATATTTGTGCTGGAACAATAAACTTTTTACAATAATTACGAATGGAAATACTTCAAGTTAGGAACCCGTCACAGATGTCGTAAAATTTAAATGCTCTGTATTTTAGGGTGTCGCAGCGTTTTTATTGTTTGCTCCCCATTTTAGTATTTTGGTATAGTTCCTCTCTGGATGCAGAAACTACGGGTGAATTTAGAGGGTCATTCCTTTTAGCGTGACAAAAGGACATTTGCTTACTACTCACTTCCGTTAGAATTATTCTTTGTGTCCAATTAAATGAACTATGCGAAAGAAAACTAATAAACGCGGGCTTAAAGTTTGAACAGCAGAAGGGAAGGCTGAAAATGTTTTTAGGTAAGCACTTAAGTATACAAGTTTATGTATAAAGCATTTAAATTCTTTATCAAGGAAGAAACTCATGAATTGTTTGATATCATTAAAGTTTCAAGAGTTCTCGTTTATAGCTCGTTTTCTTTTTATTGTAGTAACTGAATCCAAACGATCAGTCGGTTAAACATCACGACTCGAAAACGATAACAATAGACTCAAACGTGCTAAATACCCGACACTACTTCTCTCGTGCAAAGGTTTTTGTATTGAAATTTATTCCAGTGTTGCATTGCAGTGAACTGCAGCAAGTATGCACGCCTACAGACGCCCCGTGGACGGTGGAACTGGTTTCGCGATAAACACACACACAAATTAAACGAGCGAACAATCTCTACAGAAATCACAAATTCCAATCAACGCCATTATCCTATCTAATAAGCGAACGTCCCGAACTGTCTGATGTAATTAAATGTTTGTATCGTTTGAACAAAACTAATTAATAAAAAATGTATTTATATTATTATTGAATTATTAAAATGTGTATATATTACTTATTATTTGAATGAGTAATACTAAATTATTGATATTGTTAATGTAAAATAGTGAAAATAGCATAGTTATTTTAATTTTTTTAATGTTAAATAACCGTCAAATTTGCGATGCCTGGAAAAGGCCGCTAAGTTGTAAGTACCTATATTATAAAATAACACCAAAATGTACACTTAGTTAGCAAATAAATCTTTGACTTTGACTTTTAACACTTTGAACTAAGTGTCATTTGATATTTACTTTGCTAAGGAACTAAGTTTAAATACAAAATTGTCGTTAAAATCAGTAGTATAGTTTACGTAACGTGCTCTTTTCATAAGCAGTTCATTTACACCGAAATGTTGATAACAAAGTAAGGCATGAATGTCCACAGTAATAGAAAACTGAGGTTGCAGTCACAAGTCACAAAGTACATGAGAGCAAACGTGTATTCAGCCTACAGGTCCGTGTTGTTTACAAAAAACATAGCGTGAACCGCAGTCATGTCACAGAAATAACATTTTTATGATCATTCAGCCTCTTTCATATAACACGGAATGTTACTTACGAGTAGTTGGGAACTTAAACCATCAATGTTTCTGTTTATTATTTTCTTGGCGAGCACGCTTACACTGACTTTCAAAGTAAAAACCAAAAGTAGTACTTGTAACACCACATTTAAAGCACCACTTGGATTTATTTCATTGTAAACCCGCAACATTCAAATTAGGTTCAATAAATTTGAAATATATTTATGTTTGCCAACGAAGCTATTTTATCTAAAACTAATCAAGGAGTGGTAAAACAGGCTTTAACCGCTGCAGCGGCTGTAATTGTAGCTTCAAGTAAACATGTACTCGTGAAGTATGTACAGGTACTAAGACTAGACTTGACTTAGCACAATTTACTTAGATTGTATTCAAATATTCTCAGAGGCGATTCGCGAACGCAAACACCAACACTTCAAGTTTGTTGTGAATAGCCCCGAGCTTGCTTGTTGTTGCTAGATTTACTACTTTGTTATTAAAGTCATCACTCACAGCTGTGTCTAATTGGACTTTGTTATGAAACATTTGTACAGTTACAATTTTTATAACATCCTTCACTGAAACCACGGTATCTAGATCTACCCTTACCTATCTTGGCCCGTTATTCTTGCGAACAATGCTTGCCACGGCTGTTCATTTTGCAGCCATTCTGTTGGCGTAACACTTTTAGAATAGATTTGGAAGAAAAAGCGTCTGTTTACGAGTAAAAAGATAAAATTTAGCAACCTCATTAGATATTTCATTTTCCTCAAAAGAAGCAAAAGTTTTATTTCCAGACATTCAAGTTTCAAGAAAGTAATACTCGAAGTTCTGTAACTTGTAACTTATCTTCGCGTTTCATATTAGTCTGCCTAAGGACTGCACCTTTTTGTATTGCGATTCTATTTCAAAACCGCTGGCTGCACGTTTGCACCGGACTTTAATGAAGTTGAACCAGCATTATGCATAGATACCTGTTCAAATGGCATATTATGTTCTTCTACACGATAATACAGATTGTATATAATTGCTTGTTCGAGCTAGATTTGCCAACCAATTTATTGATACATAAAAGGAACACCATTGGTCATAAAGACAGTGTTTTCAAACGAAATGTGTTAGGGCCTTCATGTTCATTATGTTGTAGAGCTTGCTATGGTGGTAGAAATGTGTTACAAATTCATTTGTAACGATTATTTCAATAAATGGAGGTAGTGATAGTTCTTGTAAGCATGACATTATAACAGAATTATTAGCTAGCAGAACTGACTAGTGTTGGTCTGTTAGGCGAGCCTTCGTACGAAGAGCGTGGGCGGATTGCTAGTAGAAAGTGATCAACACTTAAAATATCACTACAAATCGTTGCATTACATAAGCAGATGCAACCGCAGATCAGATGATAGTATTGAAATTACACAGATAAGAGTTATCAACTCATAACTATTAACCATTGAAAAAAAAAAAAATTAATTAGACTAGAAGTTGAGATTATACTCGTAAAGATAGTAATTAAAAAATCTAACAAACAAAAGACAACGGGGTATTGCGTACTAAAAGTAGGAATGGCTTCATTTTGACAGTTCAACACCATTCATTGCATTATTGACGTTGTTGAGCAGACAAATTTTTCGAATATATGAAGCAATGGATTAGCAATATCCTTCAAAATGATTCAGATTCTGGTTACGCAATTAGGGGGCAGTTACAGTAAACTCCTACGATACGATGACTAGTGGACCTGGAATTATCATGTCATTAACAGTTCACGAGCGTCATGCGATGTCCACTTAACAACAGATGACAGACAAACACAGACTTTTATACTTTAATCGAAAATCAATTACAGAGGTACTGCGATGGTTTTATTTCAATGTAAGTATCGCAGTTTATTTCGGAGTTTTATTGACTGGTTCGGGACCAGTTGGCCAGGTTCGGGCCGTGGGCGGCAGCCAGGCGAGATAACCCGGTCCTTCGCCCGCATACTCACGCGCAACCTCCACAGCATCGCAATAACTTAAAACGCAAATCTTGTTACACTTCACGTTTGAACGCAACCGATGAGACAGCGAGCGCTGCGAAACACGAAGCGTAAAGGATCAATGATGAAAGCTAAGAAGTTGAATATTTTCCTATATAATACCTCAAGTTTATACCCTCTTTATTCGAAGAACGATTTAATCCAGTTAACCATCAAAATGTTCAGGCTGTTGTTTTTGGATAATTCGGTCATAAGTATGCAGCAGGAGTAAACATTGTTTACATAACCGAGTTCGACTCGTGTGACATTAACTCAGTGGATTTCTTAATAGAAATGCCACTTCAATTTATTTCAACCTCTCGATGGCTTGACTAATTTGTGAACTCATGCCATTCGAGATAAATTCTCATTCTCTTAAGCTGTGTTAAGTCAGAATAAGGAGAAATGATTCACGCGTGTAAACAAAACGACTAACCGCTCGAATTAACTACAAATACGGCATAAAACGTAAACATGAAAATCATCTCTGGTCGTATTGCGTCCACTAAAACAACTCCGATTAGAACACCGCTTTACTCAGGCTATAAATACACGGCAGCGAGCTTTGCACACCATAAACAATAATCCCTAACACGATTTGTCACAGTCGGGGCGCACTCGCGACGGTTCAGCGGCGCGCGGCGCGGGCGCGTGCGACGGGCAGCGCGCGAGAGCGTGCACGCGCGGCCATAGCGTCTGCACGACAGACAAAACAGTCGTCGAAAGCGCAAGGGCCTTCGCCCCTTCCGAATCCGTGATCGTGCGGCGGGATGCAGCGAATGCTAATACTAAACAGGGCTGTCCGTCAAGCCCGGATTGCTCGTTGAGCTTAACTTACACCATGCTCATCCGTTCCTTCGGATTATGGGAAGCAGTTAAATTGCACCATCCTCATTGATTTACAGTCGTATTGACTATTAAAGTGCTAATGACGAAACTTGTTTCTTGTTTATTTCAAGTAGTATTGAGCTTAGCGCTGTTCAATTCATGATGGATTACGACCTAGTCGTTATGTGTGCTGGTCTTTGGATGCTTTATTATTGCGTATAGCATTCCTAGTTCTATAGGCACAGCCCTGACTAGAAGATGTATGAAAAACTGACGGCACGGGTGCCATCTGCGCTAGGGAGGGGGCCCTTGCATTAGCGGGATGACGTTATGCACTCCCAGAAGGGTTCGCGGCTTATCTCGTTAAATCACTCGGGCCGGGCCACTGCGAAATAATTTACAGAGGTATGTGCGGTAAACAATTTCCTATGAGATAACTACGATTACCTTTCGACAGACATGGTTTTACGGTCGGTTATGTCCGTTACTTGTCGACATTCGCTGAGAAGGGTCTAGAATTATTGCTACAGATTGAATTTTATATGAGATAGGTACAGGAAATGATCCTTACACACTTATATATATGTTCATATCAGTGAATTTATGTGCACCTACGCAAATGGTACCTTAAACGTTTGTTTGCTACGAGCGAATTTATGAGTGAAATTACTTTAAGCGAATGATAAATACGTTAAAATTTATATTAATTTCCAGAGTCGATAAAAGTAATAATTTATTAAGCTCATGACTACATCTCGCATAGCTATTAAACGTATTGTAATAATCGGAGGGTGCGTACGCGGCCCTATGGCTATTGCGTCACTTAGAATTCATACTTATCGATTATAATGACATAAACGTCTA
Organism: Griposia aprilina; assembly: GCA_916610205.1. NCBI lineage: Eukaryota > Metazoa > Arthropoda > Insecta > Lepidoptera > Noctuidae > Griposia > Griposia aprilina. The sequence continues at coordinate 10,155,280 of OU744286.1, forward strand.
GCACACGAGCTGTTTATTGCAGACTAATGTTATTAAATTATTCTCTATTCGACGCTAATATAGTAAAAGAAAAGATATCAAGAAATACATAGAAAGAAGGGTTTAATGATCATGAAAAGCTAAAGAAGTTTTTATGATTTAGTTGAAGTTGGAGCATAATTATGTGAGAATAATATGAGAAGCTTTCTTCAGCTTTCATGGTACTTTCATTTTAAAGGTCATAAATACTCGTAACTCAACTCAAAACGCTTTTAATAACCGCAGTTTGAACTAAGTCAATATTATCCTAAACGTTAAAAACTCATAAAACTTGGAAATAACGTTAAACACAAAAGAAAAACATGAGCGGTTGTATTGTTTTCGCTGTTTGCATGTGTTCGCGTCGGAGCCGAGGACCCGGACGGTTTGAAAGAACAAACACTATAAAAGCAAATAAACTGTTGACAATGTTACGTTGTCCTACGAAAGTTATAGAAAACCCCATATTTGTTGGAAAGAGATTCAGAAAAGTTTGAAATATTTAATCTTCGTAGCTCCATCATTTAGTCACAAAATATCTACGACTGTACTAAGATCTTCTATAATTTTCATTATAAACAATTCGTATTATTTATTAGGCACTAAACTTTCACTAGATAATATTATAAACAGTGTCTATTTATATCAGCAGCTTCGGTCTCGGGAATACAAATCATGCATTTACGAAGCAGAAATCTGCATTGAAATGAATAAACCGATTGTGATGGAGAGAATAGAATCTATATCCTTATTTAAATCAATAGGAACAGTTAAACAGAAACCACAAACCAAATGAACTGTTCTAAAGTTTAAACGTTCCATGCAAGAACACTATGAGCAGCATGCAAAATGCAAAAAAAATGTAAACGGGGACACATTTCTCCCCGCATCACAAGAGTTTGCTGCAGTGCGGGCCACTAACGAAAACGAAACATTTTCAACGAAACTCACACACTAACTTCGTAAAATGTCACAACCATTCCCTCGAACTCAAGATATAGATCTATTTCCCCAATTTCTAATAAAATCAATTAAAATAACCACTGTTCAAAGTGTTGAAACAATGCGGAAATGCGCCGGCTCAGTTAAGAATCAACTAATTCCCCTTTCGCTTGTAAAACGGATTAAACTATTCGTGGAACATCTAAAAGCAGAGTGATTTATAATACGAACGTGAGAAAATATGAATTATATTTTTGAAGCGGTGTCGATGGCACGGGACGATTTAGACACGTTAATGTACTGAAACATTATGGCATTATTATACAGTTCACTCTTGCTTTTAAATTTGGATGAAGTAACCAAATTCAATCATAGTGAATCCTCATCCTCCTCCTCATAACTGTCTTAGATTTTTGCACCATTCATTCAGAGTTGAATCAATTTAGGTGAACCGTCTAATATCACATCATACTATGATTGAAGTATGGTATAGGTATACAGAACATCAATATTAAGAGAGGATATATTTTTGGAGACACGATTCTTATCGTGTTTTACACGCGAAAGTTCGGAGTTTGCTATAGGGGCTCGGTGCCAATGCGGGCTGTTAAGTTTCAGAGGAACATGAGGATTGAAAGATTTTAAATGGTATGATAAAGTTTTAGTTTACTTTATGAGGTAGTTGTAGAAATTATAGCATATACATTGTGCAGTTTGAGAATATTTTGGCAAGCATTTATTATACAGTAAGCTTTAAATAAGTATACACCGGATAAAGACATATTTTCCATAACCATAATATTTTATAGATTTTTAGCCAACTTTACATCTAAGTTCATGTTAAATGTGTCAAGTAAGACCATTCGTTTCTAATCTTAAATATTGGCCTTAGCTATTCGTTGAACCCATGTTTAATGCATTTTCTTCAGTTTCAGTTTCAACACACAATCTCACAGGAGCATTTCAGTTACAGACATCCTTTCACCGCTTCAACCGACACCAAGCTCTAAGAGCAGCACGTATTGTCCATTCCTAACAACAGTTGGATTAAACGAGGCATTGAACTCATAAGGCGTAATTTACGAGCAATAAAGAGTGCAGTTTAATAAGTGGATATTTCAACAGGGGCCCGTCAACCTCAAGCTCGAGCGATCGTAGAACGAACCGTCTTGCTCGAAATGACTCGACTGCAGGAGACATTTCCCATTACAAAAATTCGCTATGGTGTTTCGTATTTTTGACGGGTTTAAAATCAATTTTCGTTGGCCAAGTTTCAATGTTTCTGAAAGTTTCAAAGCTTTTAGATGTTGCGTTGTGTTTATGTTTCTGTGTTCAGATAATTTGTATTATTTTCTGGGTATTCTTTAATTTTATATTAATGTACGATCAAATTCACAGAAAACTTCTATACCAGGATGATTTTCAATGCATACTTAAAATAAAAAGAGATGACCATGCAACATCAGTTTTAACTGAGCTTCAATTTAAGTAAACTTAAAAGAGCATCCCAAACCACATCCCTGAACTATCTGTGGGTATTTGTGTATGCCATTACCATTAAAGAGCGTAAGAGAATTATGTTTGTTGACGGAATAGGCAGACGATAGTGACGAGCGGCGCGAGAGATATGTAAACAAACACGCCATGACACGCCGCGGCTGCTGGCAGTACAAACATACCAAAACATGCAGTAGCTTTCAGGTCGGCTTTCAGATCGAAAGCGATATGTTTTAAAAGAAGATTATGCCATTTGAGAAGCAGATCGTAGGTACTTTCTGCAATAGGATACAAATAAGTGCTTAAGTAAGGAGTTGCAAAACCGCAGACGATCACACAAAAGATCAAGATGCCCATTTTGAATGCAGGGGTTAAAAACTGTTCTAAGCAGCAATTAGCCGAGCCTAAGGCGGGTGTTTATGTTGACAACTAAACCAGAAATTCGATACGAGCTCTTAAGTTCACACCACCAACCACCATTCCTAACTTCCGTAATTGGCTACCCGAACCTTGGCCCCCTCAGCCCTCAGTAATTGTACACTTATCGTGGCAGGAGACGAAGCCGGCCTGTTATTTAAAATGAGCGATGATTCTGTCATCTGTCATGATACCGTTATCTTGAGAATTAAGTTTCGAAGACTTTTCGCATCGGTTACGATTGATCGCGGTGTCAGGAGGAGTCGAATGCGAATTTTGGTAATTAGTTTTAACTGGTTCGCTGTTATTTGTAACTGTTGTTCCTTCATTTGTTTTATGCTCTTTCTTGACAGGGTGATGTGTGTTATCGATTCGGGTTTCATCGGGGTTCTTTACCCCTACGAGCTTCTTTGGAAACGAGAGACGCCTTGACGAATATGGGCTGTGTAACCGAAATATTCGACAAATCCCCAGAGGATCGTCGATATAACATTACCACGATTGAAGAAAAACGATTCCGACGTGTGCGGTATGCATGTTTTGCTATGCAACTTGCAATATTTTTGTTTTTGCCTTATTTACTAACATTTTCTTAACATAAAACGAAACAGTAGAATACTGTTCTGAAACTAGCTGGAATGAATTCGAAAATGCATTGTTTATAAATTCAACTGTGCATTCTCCCAGGATTGTAATTTAAGAGAGAGAAATAGAGAAATTATATTTGTTAAAATCGGACCTGAAACGCGTGTTTCGTATGAATCAGAAAACAGCAAGATGTAAATATACACCAACAAGATCGAAATCAAGATTGAAGAAACACTCCCAAAAAAGAAAAGAATGGGCCATAATATCACTATCAAAACTATTGCATCACGTTGAATGTCACAGCAACATTTGATGTGTTACACAATTCACATGATTATACTTAATGATCTGTTTTAAGTGTTTACCCAGGGCACATAAAAGGTATTCAGTTGGTCTCAGCGGGCCCGGGCCCTTACATGGGCCGGCCCGGTAAGGAAAGTGGTCCCATTGTATAAACGTGCGGCCCCCGGTTGTTCACCTATGTGAAAAACTGGCAGAATTCTAAATGTGGACCGGTCCTCTTTAGCAAGGAATGCATTCACTTTTGCTCTGCTGTTCCATACATAAATGTGTGTCTTAGAAACTTCTTTTAATTAGAAGTTTTGTACACTGTTATTGGCTGTATTCTTAATTCAAATATTTTGGTATGGAAATAGAGCTAGATATTTTTAGAGATAGGTAAACATTTACTTACCTACGTACTGATTTGGAAAACGTTTTCGAGTGCATTAGTTTAAAGACGATAGTGATTAAGTTGTGTTAATTAGGTAAGTTTGTCATTAGCATTATCTGTGCTTTATCCACAGCTTACGGAGGACTTGGACAACAAAAGCTCGGCATCCCTTTTAATATTTTTATAATTATTTTATGCTGTAGCTCTAACAGAAAACCTGTCGAAAACTTCGATACAGAATTTCTGATCAATTTTAAATCCATTTACGCAACTCATTCCAAGTTTCCAACTGTCATAACTTTTATAGCAGTAGACATTTAAAACTTGTAGACAATAATGAAAACTTTTTTACCCGTACAAAACAGAGCACGTGCCAGTCAGTGAAGCGGGCGACGCAACAAATGACAAACAATGGCTTGTTAGCTCTTTGTCGTGAGTCAAGTTCGGGACTCCTGACGTGACATCCTCGCTTTGTGCTCGCAATCAGAAAAGCATTGACCGGCTCCGGTGTCAAGAGGGCTGAGGGCCGTCAGCCGCAGTAGAACGCCTCTTTATTAACATGTAAATAGCCCTTTAGGTCCTTAAGGTGATCGTTGCTACCTGTTGTGTGTTTTATGGAAGATTTGGAGGTCGTTATGAGTTTATTTGGGTGTTGTAAGAGTTATTTGTTAATGGTTTTTGCTTTATAGCCTTCCTGACTATTGAGTGCACCCGATTCACCAGACATCCAATAAGTAACCTTAATGGACATTAAGTAAATCGCGTGCACCTAGGGCAATCAGTCACGCTATTATATGAATTTTAAAGCGTGAATGATTAAACATGTTTTTTTTGTTATTCGCCTGACAATTATAGTGCCGTAGCAGCAGGTGCCGTTCTGAAGTTTCGTTAGTTTTTGTATGTATTACGGTATGTATATTTTAAAGTGCCATTAAGGAAGAAGATGGTTATTTTATCCCATTCTACATTACACACGTATGATATACCTGTAAATGTAAACGACTGTCCAGACTGTGCAGTTACCCACTTGGATATTTCGCTTGAACCATAAAACATACATTTCACTTCAACATCTAAGAAACGTTGCCAAAGATAATGTCCCTGTCCCAAGTTCACTTTGCCAAGTGCAGTCTTTGTTTACTAACATAGAACATGAGTAAACCTGCAGCTCATCTCGGCAACTCGCCAATAGAGGGCGCTAGTCAGAAATAGAAATGTCACTGGGCGGCCGTACGCGAGAATTATAGCTTTCTCCGTGGTAGGCATTTCCGATCTTCCGACTAAACTCGAGATGGGCTTTAAAATGTTGTATTTGTTTTGTCCCAAGCCTAGGGTTTTACGAGCATAGACACAAATTCATCCATAATAATAGCTCAGGTACCAAGGTCCTACTTTTACCCATAAAAACAGATTAAATTGAAAACCACTCTTCGGTAAAATTTTGTATACCATAGTAAGACCACCTTATTTTTCATCTCTGACTAAAGTAGGTATAGATAGTGACAATTTTATTTCAGGTTGTTATATACGGTCCTACCCACGGTAGGTACCTACGGTAGTCTACGCGCTCTTGTCCCTAGGTACCGACCGTCCGATTGAATTTGTATTCCAAATTCTAGTTTAGGTTTCAGTTTTTAGGAGTGTAGAGTCCTGAAATCTAAAATCTAAACTAGAATATGGAATACATAATCAGATGATACCCAAAGCGGTTTATGCTCCGAAGCATATTTATTTATAAATGCTAGCTACGGAGATCGCGCGTCCAAGTTCGGAACTGTAAGTACCTACATGAAAATAATTCAAAACAGTTGGTGAACTTTGAAACAGGCTAGTAGGTACCTATAGGTATACCCACGGGTATACCTACCTACCCATTTACGGTCATCACACAAGCTATGAGCAAAAGTTATTGCAAAGACTGAAAAACAATTTAAAATGATTATTATGCTGGGTTAATGCCTGTAATTTTAAGGTACCTATATGAATTTTAGTATCCAGTTTCACATAAAACGAAGAACTATTATAGGTAGGAAATGCTCTTAATCGTTCATGTAGGAAAGTAGCGTTAGAGAAATTTTCTTAACTCATAAATAATCTCCACTTTTTGAAGTTAGCAAAATAATTTTTAACTCATCAAACTCAAAATAATGGCTTGCGCACATTTTCGATTTATTTTTTATTGGTAGGTACGTTATACTGTGGTACGTTGGTAAATGTGAGGTAAATGAGGTAAATGAGGTAAATGTGGTGAGCATCATCATGGTGAAAGCTTCGTAATTATGAACTTGATTGGTTCAATGACTCAATCAAACAATCGAACAAAAAAAAAACAAGTCAATCTCTCTCTTGATTGATTTGACTCAATGGTTCCTTATCATAATAATTTAAAAATGTTTTGTAAGAAAAATACATACCGTGCAACTCGCACATTGTGATCATGAAGTTAACTCAAAATTGGTATGAGAGCCATCTAGTGTCGAGTAACTGCAACGCTTAGAGCACAACTATATCTACTGAAGTTTTAAACAACATCAATGTAGATGGCGCTGATAACGAAGTAAAAGTTTTTATTCATATGAAAACTTATCAAATGTCAATACAACGAATAATTATAATCAAGGAACTTACCTATTTGCTGTTAACGTCGTCATCTCGACGTTATTGGCACACGCTGTTAATATTTCATCGCAACTGCTGCCACCTGTTATGCGTTGTACCGCATTCAGTGAAACATCCTCGCTTGAATTCTTCCCGGCGTTCGGAGCATTACCGCTAGATGGCGCTGTTCTCTGTTTAGTCGCTTGTTTATGTCTGCTGAGCGCAAAAAATAGTGCCAGTACTGCTTTTAATTTCGCATCCCGGATGTCCGCAGCTGTTACTTGTTCTAATCCCTGGACTTTTTGTGCGTGAAGGAAGTCCAAACAGCATTGAACGTTTTCCAACTGTAAAGAAAGAGAAGGATTCATTAGGATCGACAAACAATTGCAACTGTGGAGTAATTGGGCTAATGGGTTTATAAATCGCCAAAAAAAACACAGGTAAGATCAAGATTTACCAAAAGTGTACGTCTTAGGGCCAGATTCACCATACTATGTTTATTCTAAATGGCCCGTTATGCCATTTGATGGATTAATTCACTACGAAAAATAGTGCGTCAAAATAATAACAGCATAGTTTGGTGAAATTGGTGTTATGGTTGGCAAAATTACCTAAGTACCTGTCACGGGATGATAACAAGAGTCTAAAACTGGTGGCTTTTTGTTGTTGTTATGTGATGAACACTTGATAAAATGGCCTCACATATTAATTTAAACGATAGCTATAAGTAGATAACGACTTATTATTGCAGGTCATCGTTAATTCAAAACATCTACCGCTCGTAAAGTATCATACAGATCGGCTTGTTAAATACAAAAATGGTATCAGTGCACAAATTCGCAATCGCAATGTGACCGTATTATTAACACTATTAATAATTAATAACACGAAGCTTTTACGTATGTTGTTTGTTGCTATTGTCATGCGCACACGCGTCGCTTCCGATCTTACACGGGCAGCGTGTCAATGAGTTTATCGCTTTACGATGGTCCTTGAAATATCAAACAGGTGTTTGGACAGTACGTGCACTTATTTCACCGTTTATTTACTGATGACCAATATGTTTGTTAATTTTTTTGGCACTTGGCATGTTTCGTATAAGCGATGTACACGTTAGCATCCGTGGCTGTTTTCGCTCTTTGTTGCTAAACTTTCGAAAGAAAGTGTGGTAACCACATTACTTCATCTGTTAGATTAGATCATAATTCTATCTATAGCCATCATAATTCTACCAGAGGGACCTTCTTAACAACTCGGAGTGCATTTACATTCATTAATTTTCTTGCCATTGAGGAGTCGTAAAATGTACCTAGTATAGTTCGCAATCAAGCTGCCCGCTGCGCACTTTGCTTGACTTTTGGCTTGTAAGGTACTTTGCATACAGAACCTATACCTCAAGTCTTCACTCTTTCTTAACACGAATAAAAGCATCAGGATTCAGGATACCATACGTAGACATTGTAAGACAACAAAATACAAGCTTTTGAAGCTTCCAGAATCAATTGGTGACCTCAATGTGACATGTCGAACAGGTACAAACCATGCATCGCTCGCGCACGTTGCGACACGGCTGCGGCCGGCGCCGGCCCTTAAAAGGCAAGTCTCCTGAGCTCATAGGTCACCGGCACAACCACTGACTCCCGAGCCGACCGTCATTGTGGACCTACCCTGGCAAAGTCAGGGTTGACTGATGAAAGAAATAAAAGAGATTGGCGAAATTTTTCGTAAGGCTGTGTGAATACCCACAGTCTACAGAGAGGCAGTTCTCTGATGCAGATGCTATTGAATTCATTTGTGACTTTCCCGAGTAGAATTTTTGACAGTAACTGGACTGTGACATGGGGTTTGATTTTATAACCTAACCTAACGATTCAACGTGTTCCTTTACGTGTGTCCTACAACTAAATGAAAGCTAGTGTCACTTAACTTCTATGCAAAGTCTTGCCGACACTAGGTGCGTTAGTTAATAGGTGCTGCGGTGGTGCTTGCATGACAATAAACTAGTTACAAGTTTGGAATAATCTGGAGTGGATAATACCAGTCTGCTGGTATGTTTTCGGTCTGGATTAGTTATATTGGAAATATACTTACGAATGTTAATGATCAACTTACAACAAACCTTCAAAAGCTACAGTGGAGTAAAATTATAATCGAGGAACACTGCTAAATCCTTTGTTAAATTAAATCAGAGGCGTGACGGTTAACATAATATTTTGAGAGTTTATTATAGTAATACGATTCTACTATTGTCACCAAGACGTATTTATACTAGATTGTGACCAACCGATATTTAAGACCATAACGTTTTTTGGTTTGGTCAGATAGGTTAACCTACCTATCTGAGGTTAACCCACCTGACCAAAAAACTTTTGCCAGCCTTGAACACAAGTAAAGCAATTCTGTGTTATGGTAACATGTTTTACCACTGTTATTTTTATGTTTTGTGTGGTTCCTCGCATCCCACAGGAACAAATGTGGCCCGGCCCTCCCACGAAACGTTTTCGTCGTGACAAAACATCCGTAAAGAAAAAACAAAGACTTGCTGATGTTTCATTTTATCTTTAGGTAGGTACAGTTTGATTGACGTTAAAATATTATGTGCCAAGTTTGGCAAAGAAATTAAGATGTGAGATGACATTGCCAACCAGTTCCAAAAATTTTATGCTGCATGTCATAAGCTACGGTTTTATAATTAATCACTAAGCAAAACTTGCAAACCCTTCAGAGAAAAACACTTAATAACATTTTGTGTATTACAGTTCCAAGTACCGTGTTCCTTAATTATTCCCACCCTTGTCATCAGGATCAGCACGGACGGTGGACATAAGGTCCACTGTCCGTGCCGTTAGCAATGAGCAGTGTCGTTCAATACTTACCCCTACATTATAGAATCAAGTTTTTTTTTCGCCACTTCTTCTCCCCAGCTAAAGCAGTAGGAAGTGGTGACGGGCGGGCCGTTTTATGGGACTGTCGTATGTAATTTTGGCGTTTGAAAAGTGCTGATTCTCAGCCTAATTTGAATAAATGACTTTTTATTTTGATTTAGACTTAGATGGAAGCTACAATTGGATAGGAGTAGATGATACATTTGAAGACCAGCCTCGAGGCAGAAATAGGTCCTACAATTAAGAATGCATAAAAATATACTGTATGAGTCCTTGCTCCTAATAGAGCCACAAAACAGTACTAGGCCAACGAAGTCACAATTTACAAAGCTGTCAGAATTAGTAGATTGCAAGCATCTACCACTCAGGATTGAAATTGGCTTAGGTACAGAAATAGAATGAGAAAATTGTCTCAATTATGTCACTGCGTTACGTCAATTACGTAGGAAACTGTCAGAGGAAGTGTATTGTTGAAGTTTTATTGTCAACTCGCGAGCATTGTGAATTGCGGCATTTAATGTTGCAAACTTGAAGTTAGTGCCTAGAAGAGTACCTAATTAATACAGAAGCCGTGGTGTGCCCGATGGGATTTCTCATTGGCAAAAATGACGAACTTCTATACAAGCTTTCGTCCCCTTTTTAAACCCTATAAGGGATGGATTTTGAAAAATTCTTCTTTATTGTTCACTTTTGTTATGAGAGGAACTCTTGTGTAAAATTGATAAATGATAAATGATTTTATTTCTGTAAATAGGTTAGTACAAACACTTACACGTCAATCATATTTTAAAACTAGATGAGGTCGGCGTTTCCTATCTGACTACTCTGAGAAGAAAGGCCGAAACAAACTCAGAGGTCACAGTCTCTTTTAAAGTCCAGACATAATCTTGGTCAGATCATGTGAAGACCATGTAGATTTGTCTGAAATGGTCTTTGAGGAAAAACCACACAGATTGAGTGGACCTGTCCAGTCAGTGCACGCATTTGTCAATAATCGTGCAGCTCAACTCAGAACTTAAGGAGCTCAACGATTGCATGCTTCTAGACCCATAACTTCAGGCTGTCTAATTTAATATATATTTTTTAATTTTCTTTCTCTAATAATTTCTTTTTTCTGTCTGTCAGTGAATGAAATTAAGTAAACGATAAGAAGATATTTAATCGCCAAAACAACGTGAATTGCTCTGAAAATAATGATGACTCGGTACTTAAGTAAAAGGTGTTTATTCTAGCTTTTCTACATAATGCATGGACGCACTTTTATAAGGCCAGTAGATACAGCTTATAATTTTGCTACCTAGGCCAGGTGTTTGTCTAGTCAGAAAATCGATTTTACTTACGAAGCATTTGGAATCGGTGTTATTTTAATTATTAATGATCCTATTTCAACTCCCATTATATGTTCCACTTTCCAAGCTAAACACGAAACTTTGGCTAGCCTTCGCCCACAGGGCTAGCCCATTTCCTTTCATTGCCTATTACCTCCCGATAAGATAAGCTCGCAGTTTTGTATTTCTGTAATTTCCCTTATCAGCATGGAAATTATACATTTACATTAAGTAAAGCAGCAAATGTTTTGTTTACATAACTTTGTTAGTATTTTATTTAAGGTAGTTACATGTAGAAACATAAGTACCTACTTATAGAGTTATGGACATATTAGTTGCACCCTTAGTTCAAAGTCTCTTACTCACTTAATATTTATAGCTAAACCAGGAAGGCTTTAGCAAATTCTGTCTTTCCTGACTATGATTCAGCCAACATAGCGCTACTTTCAGTACGAAATTTTAAACTTCCCTATGGCGATTATCATATCGCACCGCGCTCCGTCGCGTGGCGCGGGGCGGCTGTAGTAAACAATCAGCGCGCGGGAGCGGCGCCAACGCCGATTGCATTTTCTATACAAACTGATACAATGTTAAATCTTCCGCCCCGCGCTACGCGACGGAGTGCGGTGCAGTGTGATAATTATAAGAAAATAAAGCCGAAACGAACACCGCTCACCGGTTTCACAAGTTCTCTCTTATTTCGAAACACTGTAAAGTTATTTTCATCATAAAACTGAAACAAAACTTGTAGCTCTTCCAAAATTAGTTATGTATTAAGAAACATCGCAATTAATTACACACTTTTGAGGTTAGGACTAAATTAAAAGCAATGCATGTAACAGATCTGAGTTTAACTAAACCGTTCATCCTATATTAGAAGCACCACCTCAAAAAATAATTACTACTTATAAAGTGACATTTCAGTTTTAAAACTAAATTCATCAAGATCCATGATCACTATTGTTTCTGCAAGTAATGAATGCTTACTAACACCGTATGGTCCTTGATGCCTGACAGTATTTTTGTTTTATTTTTATTGCCTTAGGACAAACACCTTTTTAATCTGAGAAATGTTATCTGGGCCTTCCAAAGTATTACAATCATGTCTAAAATGTACATGTTTGGCTAGACCAACGATAATAAATCGAATCTCCTTAGAACATCTAGACGTAGCCTTAGTCCACAAACGTGACAAATCTGCCTAACAGCTCACAATCGAATCGTGCGCAGATCGATGGTGCAACTCTAATTGGTCTTCGTTTATCGTACTACAATTAGATTTCACTTGGGAACGACAGATCGTAATACTATTTGACCTATTGTGTAAACTGATTGCTGTAACAATAAATAAAACATTCACATCAAAGCAGTCAGTATAGTCACGCTTGTCATTACTAAAGGCTAGGCAGAAGTGTAAATTACCTATTCATTTGAAGAGAAACCATCTAAAGATATTTTAGCATCATTTATCTGACTCAATAGGTACTACAATTGACTTCAAATCTCAATGTTTCCGTGCTGATTACACAAGACTGGACATTAACTAAATAATTAATCAAAATGTTAATTATTTCATGACTTCTTAATTACATTTTACACGACTTCTTACACTTGTATTCAATTAATCATTTAAGTAATATTTTCATAATGTATTGCACTATATGGGTGACTATAATATGCAAGCATTGTCTCTGTGGTCGGCTTGCGCGAATTAGTTAGCGTAATACTGAATGACACCACCACGTTACGTTGTGGTCACGACTGCGAATGTGTTGCACCATCATTTCCCATGGGTGTCGTATGAAACGACGAGGACCTGTCACGGTGGTCTGCAGAGACAGCCGATGAGAACAATTGTACCTACAGAATATTTTTCAGTTTCATAACACTGAACCAAAATAACTGACTGTATACGTCAGCGAATAGTGTTACCCATAGAAATATAAAATCGTTTTTGTATCTATGGTGTTAGCGTTGCTGCTGGGCCAAACAAAAAAGTTCTATACTTAAAAAAAAAACTCTTTGGCACGCGAAGAAGAAGTACACACGCAAGTAGTAACCGTCATCATAATTGGATGAATGAACATAAAAAAGAAGTTACTTTGACGATTCAATTCGCAATAAAATGTCGATATCAACGTTTTTTTCGAATTTGTTTTGTCTGTCTCTTACTGAAACAAAGTATCTATTTTGGTGAAACGGAAACGATATCGTATCAGCATCAGGCAGGGTCATTCTTAGGTAAATAACACTTCACTTATTAGTATTACAAATGAAGAATTAATTACTATAACATTGTAAAGAACAACAGCATAGCGTGTTCGTCAAAGATATCTCTAAAACAATGATGCATCTTCTACTTGATGATTTAGACTTTACATTTACTTTCATTCGTAGGAACAAACCAATAAAAATAATAGGAAAAGTGATCAATTATTATTGTTTATTGTATTCGTTTCGAGAAAATATAAATTAATCATTTAACGCGAGTTCGTGATTCTCGTGGTGACCATTATTGTGCTATAATAAATGTTGATGGTCAATTGTCTAGGGTCCGTAATATGGTGCTTTATTTTCTCTATGTCACTTTTACCAAACGTTTCTTTGTAATAATGTTCAAAATAACAACAATTTTATTCATATTTAAGTAACATGAACATTTCCGGATTTTGAGAACTGATTGATTTGTTGTGAATGCTGTTCTTGGCCTATTGTTAGAACATTATATTTTTAAAACATTCATAATACGAGAAAATAATTTTCCTGTGTTGTAATAAGTTAATAAATTTCGTAACAACACTCTATGAAACTGTCCATATTTTCATTTCCCTAAGCTTTTTGCAGATTGCATGTTAATTCGCTGCAAAAATAATCAGAATCCCTGCGAAGATCTTGCACGTGTTAATATCTAATCCGAAATCAACCTCAACCTGCACCCATTTTTAGATATGGGAAATATAATCGATTGACAATGCACCCAATATAGAAATGTCACCAGAATCGCTTCGAATTTCATAACAGTTTTACTATAGTGCAGGTAGTAACAGCTCCCAATATAAACAGAGGAAAGTATTTAAATCCACCATGCGGCAGCCGAGGCACGCGCCATGTTGCTCGACACGCAGCAAGGTGAGACCTATGCCCTTCGGTACGCCAGATAGGCGTAAAAGCAAAACAAACTCGTTTTAAAGACCTAAATGCGAAAGTAGGTTACATATTTGGTAAAAAAAAAACAACCGACTTCCAAAAAAAACACTAAAAGACGTGAAAAATAACTTTAATTTCGGAAGTCGGTGCCTTTGGTTTTGTATTTTCGTGTTTGGCCACCGACTTCCGAAATTAAAGTTATTTTTCACGTCTTTTAGTGTTTTTTTTGGAAGTCGGTTGTTTTTTTTGTAAAAAAGTTTTTATTTTTCACTTTTTAGTTGCGGTACCTACCCCACACAAATTCGTATACCACTACTTGGTGTGTAAATAACAGTGACAGGAAATTATTAACACATCATCCATATAAACTAAGTGGAAAAAATCTGCAGTATTAAGGATAACTCAAAAACTACTGGCCAGACCTTGATTAAATTTAAATGGGACTACATGTGAAGCACCACCTATCAAATAAAAAAAGAATCATCCAAATCGGTTGACCCAGAAAAAAGTTATGAGCTAACACACATAAAAAAAAAAAAAAAAAACATACAGACGAATTGAGAACCTCCTCCTTTTTGTGAAGTCGGTTAAAAAAGAAGCTAAAATAGAATTACAAGCGTGGTGCAGTTCGGCTGCAACGTTTGAAACCGCAGGCGCAGGTTGCGTTGCGTTTCTTTATTGTAATCATGTGGTTTTGTTGTCATTTAGTCTAAGCTTGATTTGACTGAGTAATAAATACTGAAAAGTTTATGTAGGTGAATTTAAAAAGTTAGTCCTTAGTCACGATAAAAGAAATTTGGAAAGTTCTGAAAAATTTAAAACTATGGAGGGAGTAACGTGGTAACTGACAAACAGTATAACTACAGATAGTGCACAATTCATAGCTTTCACTGATTTCAGTAGCTTTCAAGCTAGAAAGTTTTTTACAAAAAAAAAAAAAAACACGATTTGTTCATATTATGACTGCCTCGTTGGTCTAGTGGTCGCAAGCGCTACTGCTGAGCATGAGGTCCTGGGTTCGATTTCCAGGTCGGGCAAAGTGTTATTGGGTTTTTCCATCTGGAATTTCTCGGTAGCAGCCCGGAGTCTGGATTTGTGCCCGGTGATGGCAATAGGCTCGCCCTCTATTACATGGAACTTAAATATAACTGGCGAAATGTGGGTGTGCTATAGGTACACCTCTGCCTAACCCTTCGGGGAATACAGGCGTGATGTTATGATGTTCATATTATTTTATCTATTTGTAAGGTCATCGCCTACAATCATCAAAATAAACACTTATTTCCTTCTATCTTTACCCACCCCCACAGGATGGCGGATATCTTTAATTTAAATACTTCAGCTCTAGAACTTTACAGTACTATTGGCCTATTTCTATCACCATTAGTTCTCAAGGCTTTATTAATGTACACCAGATTTGTTACATAAACAATGATGATTGATGATCAATGCCAATCATGATCATCAGAATAATCTAAACAAAGGTATTATTCCCTATGCCTATGCGCATGTTTGAATCTTTCTATACCTAGAATGTTATACTGAACTTATTATTTATTTCGTGTCCTGTCGGGTCTTTTGGCACTAAGAATTTGGATTTTTGGATACTTGATTGCCTACATTCGATCGAAAGGCAGCTTTAACAATAAGCCAAAAATAATTCTTTTATTTTTCTCAAGAGATACTACTCTTAATTATTAATTTCCAGCTGTTGCCCGCGACTTCGTCTGCGATCCAGGATGAAAAGTAATATATGTTCTTACCCAGGTCATGGTCTATATGTGTGCCAAATTTTGTCCAAATCCGTCGAGTAGTTTTTGCGTGAAAGAGCAACAAACATCCACCCATCCATCCACCCATTCATCCATCCATCCATCCATCCTCACAAACTTTCACATTTATAATATTAGTAGGATTCAGGCCATAAGTAGGTAATTCCAACAGGTCATCAACAAAGCTCTTGGCAAAACACATAAAAAACTACATGTTTATTATCTATTGATACAATGATACAATATTGAACTCCCAGCTATTACTGTTTCCCTCAGCGAGGCACATTTTTATTTAGGTACCTACTTATATATACGTGGTGTCTTTTCAATATGGAGTAGGACCAAGGGCGGATCCAGGATTAATCTCTGGTAGGGCACATGGGCCAGACAGTCAAGACGTGTCTCACACATGTAGTATTGCACTATGTTGTTTTTGGGATTAATTATTTTTCAATAACATTTAAGAATGTACTTGTAGACTAGATTTGTCGACCTTTTTATATTTTGTTGAGTACATGTTACTTGTTGACAGGCCTACACTGTCCTCTCATATCTATCAACACTGTAATTGGAAACATTGTAAAAGCCCCTTATTTTTAAAAGACTAACCGTGGAGTTTCTTGCCGGCTCTTCGCCATAGGAAACAACCAATTGGAACCGTGCACCTAGCTTCTGACGTTTCATAAGTGCCCATGTTGGTTTATGTGAAATAAAATATTTTGATTTTGATTTTGAATAACTATAACCAAAAATGTAATTTTAGCACCCCGCCTCGGATAGGATTGATTTTCTTTTGACCATAGATACAGAAATAAGAGTAACTTTGTCGACATAAGTAGTAAAGTTTAAGATTTAAGAGATCCTGGGCTGCAAGAGCGAGCGGAGCAATAATCTTAGCTATAATTTTAGTCTCTCAATAATTTTAGCACTCCACCTCGAATTGGTTTGGTTAGTTTTTCTTTTGACCATTCACAGTATTAGCTATATATTTTACATAAGTTGAAGAAAGCTGTATAATCTTTTGAAGCGCCAGGCCACTCAGACCGCGCTATCTTTTTAGCATTATATGTTATCCTGAAATCCTCTCACCGACTCCAGGCCGGTGCATTGTTGGCTTAGCAGACCTCAGTACCCGAGTACGAACTGACTGCACCATTTTGAACCTTAGTAGTTACGCCACAGCTGCTGAAGACATAGTAGGTACTTTTTCAACCTTCATCATTGAAGCAACTTCATGATGGATATGCATTCAGGCCAGTGCATCCAAACGATTCGATTATATTTCACATAAACCCTTTGGGGGGGGGGGGGGGGGCACGTGCCCCTGTGCCCCCTCCCGCTGAATCCGCCCTTGAGTAGGACGTAAATATAAGAGCTAAGATCGAATAACAATACAAACTACATTATACTCAGATGAAGTCAGAATTTGAACCTTCTATGGATCGTAAGATGCAAAAGATAGTGATTTAGATACATTCAGAAAATCCGCCAAGGCTTTACCCGCACCCTAATGGCGTAACTCACTATCAGTCACAATCTAAATCATTTTCTAGGATATGATATATATTTTGAAGGAAATTTGACTGCTCAACAACACGGTGAGTTTGTAGTTTCGGACAGTTCAGTGGTATAACGCAACGAATATTGTTAAACTCTCAAAATTAAACCCATTCCTACTGTCAGTGTGTTACACAATCACCCCGCTCGAGTGCTTCAGTTATCGAATAGAAATCGGATATAGGTATAAGTTGCATCTACTTAAGGCGGTACCCCGACCAAAACCTTGTCATAGTGCGTTATTCAGAGGCTATTAACTCATTCACTATGGGTAATAAACTACATCTAAAAGCACATTATTAATGTTCGATATCCTATCATCACATTGCACGTTTTTATTTGTTTTTATGTGCTATAAATACATCTACAATCTCCTTGTAAAAAAGTGACTAAAATTATTGATTGCATGCATCTTTTGCTAAAGGTGACGTTCTATTCATTTGAGGATTACACTAATGGATAGATAATTAAAGAATCTAAATAATACACGTTTTATTTTATTTTAAAACTTCACTTGTCTTTTTTATTCAAATAATTTCATTATTTTTGTGAATTTTATGATAAATGAGCGTGCGGAGGGAGCGAGACAGAGCGAGACTCAGCGACGGGACACAGAAGGACCGAACGCTCAAGGTCATTTGGTCAGGGAAGCGCCTTAATACAAATCTTAAATTCATTCATTCACTGACTGACAATGCAAAGCCTAAATTGCTGGGTCCTAGAAGCATGAAATTTTGTTCCAGAGTTCCATAAAATACGAAATTACTAAAGAAAGATTTTTCAAAATTTGGCTCTTAAAGGAGTTAAATAGGAGATAAAAGTGTGTATAGAAGTTCCCAGACGTGGATCTTGGTTTTCGTCTCAAACCATGAAGCCTTTTTAAAAAAAAAACATCGGCACCTATTTTCTGTAAACTCCACAAAATGCCCCCCTTTTCGAGGATGACTACGACTTGTAATCTTAGTAATTCCTATACAAAGTAAAAATAGAAGGTTATAAAACTATGTTTAGTCCAATTTAGAGTTTCAACTGCACCCGTGAATTGTATCCGCGCCTTTAAGTTCCTCATTTTTGTCGATGGGAAAGTGAGATTTCCCATCGAGTTTGTCTGCAATAAAAATGCCAGACTACCTTAAGAATGCATAGGAAAACAGTTAATAAACCAGTCAATATACTTTAAGACATTAGGTACACAGTTCTAAATACTAGGAGTCTAGTAGCTTCTCTATAAGTAATACCTAATGGCTATACAGTTAGGTGAACAGTACTTGGCGGTATGCAAATAGCTTATTACTTTTGTGGTCGGCGGCGGAATTTAAAAGCAAATAAACACTGAAAGTCAAGTACTTCCCGTTATACGGTGGTGGGTCATAGCATACCGGATGATATGATAGTGTTGCCAGTTCATGTATTCGTTTTTTTTAATCAGGCGGAAAGAACTGACGGATCTGGAAGATGATGGGACAATTACCGATGTTTGGGCTATTGGCTTCAATATCCAAGTAAAGTTAAGGCAATTGTGCAGGCAGGTGAAATAAAACTCTTAAATATAACACCTAACATCATCACATAATATCACGCCTGTATTTCCCGAAGGGTTAGGCAGAGGTGTACTTATAGTACACCCACATTTCGCCAGTTATGTTTAAGTCCCATGTAATAGGGGGCGAGGCTATTGCCATCAATCGGGCACAAATCCAGACTCCAGGCTGCTACCAAGAAATTCCAGATGGAAAAACCCAATAACACTTTGCCCGACCCGGGAATCGAACCCAGGACCTCATGCTCAGCAGTAGCGCTTGCGACCACTAGACCAACGAGGCAGTCTTAAATATAAATAAATAATTAATAATCAATGGTTGAATTCGGTAACCAAATTCTGTGATTCCTGTTCACAGGGGCACCAGAACCATCGAAAAATAAAACAGGACACAAACGTACTTGGCAGCACATTATGTATTTGGCAGCGGTACGTAAGAGCTCATGCTCTTGAGGCATGATGATTATGCATCCTTGAAACTGCATAATTGAATCTACAATTTTGGAGACATTCAAATTATGCATTGCCAAAAGTAGGTGATGCATTCTGGCAACACCGTCGCGTCGCAAGCGCATGTGTGTCGAGGCCTTGTCCTGTGCGACAACTGGAACGCGCCTTATCTGCGTACACGCAACCGTTCGCACCTTCCACCAATGACAATAACGCAAATCTCGTTTTAAAAGTGAGTAAGCAATAAATGTAAATTGCATTAAAATGAAGATGATACCAAAAAGTAAAGACGTGTTTTCCTTTTTATGTTACGTGGAGCTGCTGTTGTTTATTTACATTTTTTGTGCTAGTTTTCAAGTTCACCTTAAGGCCTTTAGCAGGTAGCTGATAGAGGTGCTAATTAATAATAGGTATGGTAGTTTCCTCGAACTACTTAAGCAGTGCAAATTAACCTACATGATAATAGGTAACTATGCTCAAACTAGGCAAAAATAAACTTATTCTATATTACATAATATTACCACGTCAATACTGCCAACGATTTGTCAACTACAACTCATAAAGAATCAGACAAGCTATTAACGGGTTCTATAAATCATGATAAACAGAGGGGCTCCAAAAAGTGCGTAGATAACAATTTAGAGCCACTAGCCGTCACGACACGCGGTCACGCGACAAGACATGTTGCAGCCTGTAGGTGAACCACCTGTCATGGTCCGACGTGGCCCGACATGGCCCAGTTTCGAACATGTTCGGAAGCCGACAGTTGACCGGGTAAATATTAAGAATCGTTGATTAGTAGTTTAGCACTCACTTGACACGTTGGTGTTAATGGACGGCATGGGTGTATTCAATTCAATTTATTTATTTCGGAAAAAACATCCATATTGTATTATTATTATTGATTTCAAAATACAGCATTTTTTATTAATTTGATTGTCTCTCCCCGGAGAAGATACTCGTAACCTCCTTTTATTAAAACATTTAAAGAATTTAAAATATGTACATGTTTATGTATATATTGTAGATTATTATTTGAATGTAGAATTTATAAAATGCCCAGGAACATAAAAAAAAAATGGTATAAGTAGTAGTAGACTGAAAAATGATCTCGGGAAAAATTATCGTTCGGTCTCGTATTTTGTTACACATATTTCAGTAACGTACGATATTACGAGTATAATGTAGCTGAAAAAGATGGTGCAATACCACGGAATAGACAAATATCTATTCCGTATATGCAATACCTACATTTAATTCCACTATCAGAATTAAGGCTCGTGCACACTGGCGCTAAGCGACAGCGTGACACAAAGGAACCGCGTGCCGCGCGGCGTGCGGTGCCTTTGTGTCGGGCTGTCGCGTCGCTCCTGTTTGTTATTTTCATAGTTAATTAAAAGAGCTTTCATTATAACCTTCTCATACCTGTTATCTTTTTTAAAAACAATGGAAGATTATTGCCATCTTCTGACGCAAATCCAATGTAATGAGCAAAGGTGAAGGAACCAAATTATGTACCTACTACAGTCATTGTAATTCTATATCATTACCATCGAAGGAGGGTTTTAGAACATTTTCCTCCTCGTATTTTCAAGAAACAGTTACCTACCATTACGTCCCATTAATGATATTTTTACGATTGCAAAGTTTCGTAAGTTGTAGACTAAAGCCTGAAGCGTCCACTTCAAAGGTTTTCCTCAAACAGCTTGACATCAAAAGTAAAGCATGTCCGAATGAGCTTACTATGAAATGATTGAAATTCGCGAGTTTCTTAGAAACTTTGTTGAAGACTGAAGACATTATGACTTCCGTGCGATTAGGTAGAGCTAATCTTGGGAAAATAGCCAAATATTGAAAGCGACAGTCTAAGTAGGACATGGAATTACTTGCAACAAGCAATCTGAGATGTCTCTGTGTGCTGACATGTGTACCAGCACTAGAAATTGAAGGGTTTGTAACCGAAATAACTGAAGCTGAAAACGCTTTCATTACCAAGAAAGCGTTTTCAGCTTCAGTTATTTCTTTCTTTTTTTTTAAGTGAAAACTTCTTTAGGCGCGTTGAGCACTTTTTGGCTGAACAAAAATCATGGAGCTCGCGTCATCGTCACCGCACACTTTGACGGTACAATTCGCAAGTTTTCACTTATATCGGCAGTCCCTAAAGACTGCCCCGCATTTTTTTTTTAATTACAGTTTCTGCATTCGTGCATTGTGTATGGTCCTACATCGAAGCCAGTTTTGTACATGTAGGCCCCTGCACAATACAAGTACTAAGGCTATTATAACGTCTTGGCCACTCGCTACACTTCGACAGTTACGCGCTCGACCTCATCTAAATAGTAAATTACGCCTTTATTTCACCAACCATAGGTATGCGCCTGCCCAAGTGCCCAAGTCTCACCCATTAGCTGCTTTCTCCGCTTATTCTCGCGCGTACTTACTGAGTTACTACGTTATACCTTACAACTCATAAATCTGTCGTATGTAACAAATTATCCCACTTAGATTTGGAGCGAGGTGCGTCGGATCCGACGCGCGACGGCCGGAACAAATCGAACGAGCGACTCGTTTTGTTTTTGAACACTCGACAATGTTGCCCCATTGAAGAGCCGTGAGAAATGTACGGGCATTTTTCAAAAGTTTTTAGAACAATTTTGACATGTTTAGTTATTCAAATGTTTTAAGTAACTGCTGCGCACTATTGCTGGTTTCACATTCCGATTCATTATGTTGGATTTTAACAACTAAGTAAGTAGTTAATACTTTAAAATATACAGCTTGGAAGCGAATGAACTGCCAAGTACCTACAGGAGAAACTTAGTAGCACTCAACACAATCAACCTCTTAATGAAATAGTCGACACCTACATGAATTCAAATAAGAGAAAGAAGTTTCCGCTTTATATAGGGTAATTGGATCCCGTGAAAGGTACACACGGCTACGTATCAAGCTATACATTTCTAGCATAAGCTGATCTCGCATTGTATAGGATTTACGTACAATGAGAGGTCAGCTTATACGGGAAATGTATAGCTTGATATGTTGCCGTGGGTACAACCAATTTTACGGGATGCACACAGACATGGTATGCATAGGTTAGGTACCTATATCTGGGACACGTCATGCTCAAAAAAAAAAACTCACAATTGTCAATATTCAAAAGTGAACCATTTTTCAACCACATGTTTTCAGCGGTCTATCCCTTTTTTCTTAAAGTAAAATCATTTAAAACAATCAAATGTTGATGGATCTCTTTTATAAAAAAAAAATTGTTAACATACCTATCGTTGATCGTGAGCAAGTAACTAGTAACTCGGTATAAAATAACAATCAATACAATTCAGCTATACAAAAGTAACTAACCGGAAATGCAGAACTATAACCTAGGCTCCAAGTTTCACCTCCATTTTGGTCTAACACTAAGTCCTAGGCATTGAATTGTATGCAATAAAAGGCGACACTAGTTTTACTATCCGTTCTTGTATGCAGTTTACGATCGCACCCTTTTTGATACTTATAGAATTATGGGATCATATCTACCCATATCCATACATAGAATAAAATAATTACGACGTCAAAACTGCACTTTGAATATTTTTGAAAAAAAAAGTAATTGCTATGTGGTGTGGTGGGAACGAGTTTGATGCCAAAAATATAGGTTTTATAATTGTTGTGCGTTTGTCTGTTTGTCTACAGATTTGGATGAAATTTGGCATAGTTTATAACCTGGATACTTTTGATCCCGGTAGTACACACGGCTACATATCAAGCTATACTTTTCCAGTTTTAGCTGATCTCGCATTGTGTAGGCTTTTCGTAGAATGAGAATTCAGCTTATACTGGAAATGTATGGCTTGATATGTAGTCGTGCGTACGTTCCCGTGGGATATTTACCGACATCCACGCGGGCGAAACGAAAGCTAGTAAGTACTAAATGCATTTTAAAACCATCTTTATTATAGTGTTCAATAATGCGACACAAAAAGATTAAAATATACCTGCTGCTATGATAAAATGTATCTTGAAAAATAATAGTGCACTATCAGAACCGAATCATTTTATTTTTAATTAACCAAGGCATTGTACTGTAATTAGCGACTTTAAAATTCCATAATTGAAACAGCTTCTTTTCACGTCGTATTCTACAGACCATGTAAGTACCTAAAAGAATGTGGTACAACATAATACATTTCGTTTGTGATTCGCAACATTAAGAAGAACTTTGCTCTCTGTTTCCTTTGATAAAGATTTTAACTTAAGGCGGTACCCCGACCAAAACATTGTCATAGTGCGTTATTCAGAGCCTATTAACTCATTCACTATGGGTAATAAACTAAATCTAAAAACACATTATTAATGTTCGATATCCTATCATAACATTGCACGTTCTTATTTGTTTTTATGTGTTTTATATACATCTAAAATCTCCATGTAAAAAAGTGACTAAAATTATTGATTGCATGCATCTTTTGCTAAAGGTGACGTTCTATTCATTTGAGAATTACACTAATGGATAGAATTTAAAAATCTAAATAATACACGTTTTATTTTATTTTAAAACTTCACTTGTCTTTTTTTATTCAAACAATTTCATTCTTTTTGTGAATTTTATGATAAATGAGCGTGCGGAGGGAGCGAGACAGAGCGAGACTCAGCGACGGGACAGAGAAGGACCGAACGCTCAAGGTCGTTTGGTCAGGGAAGCGCCTTAACAAATTAAAGGTAAGAGCAACCAAAAGTTTAGTTAGTATGTGACGGTTAAACCGCCCTACGTTTCTTACATTCAATTGTTTTTGTTTTCTGCCATTTTAAAAGAAACACCACTTTTGTTTTTCCTCAAATTGATCCCAACTGGAAATATTTAAGGGCAATCATACAAGTCCAAAACGATTAAATTATTTCTTAAACAAATTCGGTAGAAATATTAGACTTGAGATTATGTAGAAGTATAAAAAAAATATTATCATCTATAAATACTTTTTAAAATTTTCCAATGTCACCAAACCAGTTTCCAAAAACACTTACATAATTATTTATATCGTGTGATTTTTATTCATAATGATTTCCACCTTGAAGTGTCGACTTTGTCGTCGTAATTATAGTTAATTATTTATGTAATTCATTCATTATTTATCTACTTGTGTATAAATAATAAGAGCTAATTACGCAGGTGCTGTTTGAAGGAGTTCTTTCTAAACAACGAATGCTTTACTAAACTATCAGGAATTTGTTGTTACATCTTAATTAGTAAGGTCAGCTAAGGTCAGTGTGTCAATATTATGCAGTTTATTAATAAAGACATTGACTATATATAATCTATACATAGTCACTTTTCGTGTCTGTGTGTGTGTGACCGCGTTGTTATTTCAAACTTCACAACGGATTCTAATGCGGTTGTCATCATCATTTAGAGATGTTTCTCCGGGAGGTGGAAGTGTATAAAGGCTCGTGCACACTGGCGCGACGCGACAGCGTGACACAAAGCACCGCGTGCCGCGCGACGGGCGGCGCCTTTGTGTCGGGCTGTCGCGTCCCGCCTGTTTGCCTTTAATATTAAACCTACTTAAAATCTCGATGTTTTGTCAAGTTGTAAACTCCGTGCGAAGCAGAGGTGAGCTGTCAGTTAATAATAAGACATGGTCTATGCAATATGAAATAACCTCTATTTTTATTTTGATTGCACTGCACTTGTTTTTTATTTAACACGAAGTTATAACAATCTCCAATAATTTAAGAAACGTGTAAAGGTCGCAAAGTTTTGGAATATTAATTTACTTTAACTACCTATCCACTAAAGGCTCCAACAGACGGGCGCAACGCGACAGCGCGACACAAAGGCGCCGATCGTCGCGCGACGAGCGGTACCTTTGTGTCGCGCGCGATTGGCGTCGCGTATCGCACCTGTTTGTAGGAGCCTTAATATGGTAAAATACATAAACCGCAAGTCATGCTTCGGTACTTTATTTCTGCGAATAAATGAAGTTAATGGCGTTATTATTTTAGAGAACATCTGCGTTATATTGAAGAACTATGTTAAGAACGTAGGTACAGAGATACCACAGAGTGCGGTGCTAACATACAAACGACCTACTAGGAATAAAACCTCTACAATGTATTAAGACAATTGATCGACTGTACGCACAGCTACATATCAAGCTATACATTTCCAGTATAAGCTGATCTCTCATTGTACGTAAATCCTATACAATGTGAGATCAGTTTATGCGGAAATGTATAGCTTGATATGTAGCCGTGTGTACATCCGCTTACTTTTTACTTTAGAACAAAGAGCTTGTTCACACATCAATTCGTTCGTATGATAACCGAGATAATGAGCCGACTGGTGATGGCTATTGATTGACATGATTCCGTTGTACCGATGTAACGTCTCGACCTTGTTCAAGTTCAGGGTCGGCTCGCAGATGCTGCGGACGTCTTCTCATGCAAACTAACTCACTAACACTAAACACATGCTGATAGAAACGAGGGTTTTGTTTTAGTCGACAGCTGTAGGACGAATATCATGTGGAATAATTATTACACTTTATTATTTTTGTGAATGGCCGCCGACAGACCGACACGCGTACCCGCATTTTTCTGATTATTATTTTATGACATTGCGAAACTGTAATTGGTATACAATTTATGCGGCTATAACAATTAATGTTAATGGTCTTAAAATTCACACGTTTTAATGCAACTAAATACAAAAATAGTAAAGAGACCTTCGTTAACTTAATTGTTGCATTTTGTTTTTGCAAAGGTCTTAATATTCTGCCAACAAAGGCACAAAAGAATCGTCGATCAAAGTGTGTCAGATTCAGATCATCAAATGAGAATAGAGATGAGAATTTAGTTTCCTCAAAAGATACTTGTATTGTCCCGTATAGTGTGTCGTGATTATTGTGGGTAGAATAGGATTTCTCAGCGGACGTGACAATTGTGTCGGCGACGTGACACCGACGATGTGATCTCACCAGAGGCTCACAGGAATTGACAACTAGCTCGTTTTGAGATAACATCCAGAATCTGGAAAACTCTAACCCAATTGCAGTTTAGCCATCAGATACTAACGTAAACAGGATACGAGAATCGATTACTGTCTATTGTATTTATATTATGACGCCTATAATTTTCAATTCGTATCGTGTCAGATTAATAATAAATTATCAGCTGGAAATATTTTGAGACGACCTTACAGAAACAATAGGACGAACGTGGATAAGCTTTTTAGGCGCGTGGAAAACCCATGAGAATCTATTTACATTTACATAAAATCAGTCGGTATATTTACTCAGTAACCGAGCACTATGTGACGACAGGAAGAAAGCAATATTTTTGATGCAATCTATTTGTTCGATTTGACGTCATGCCACACAACACGATATCCCCAATAAAGTACACGGTTTTAGATACACGTCATTCAAGTTCTCATTATCAATCATAAAATATTATCTGTTTAGAATTATGAGACGTAATTAAATAATTCATGCATTTAATAATATAAATGACACTATTAAAGCTAGCTGATGTGATGACTCATAAATTGACTTGGAAACACATAATTCAAGTATAATTGATCTATTTTTGTAGTACGCTGACTGCGAATTCTTAGAATAAAGATTATTCGGCTCGGTACATTGTTGTGTGTAAGGTTCGCAGAAACCAGTGGACCTATAATTGCGTTCAGCAAAAACATTAACTGACAAGAGAACCAGATTGTATGAGCAATACCTACCTACGTTGAGTAAGACTGACTTTTGATGCTGACTCGCCCTTGTCGAGGTGATGGAGGTGTTAATTCTATTTTAACTAAGCTAAAAAATAAGGAAAATGTGTTTACATAACCTCCATACTAAGCACTAGAATTTAAATAGACAATTTCTACAAGGCCAGAAACTATTTACAATTAGATACCTACTTACTCGAGGACCTTCAGCATTAATGAATTAAAAGTTTTCCTCTATTTGTTGTGGTTACACACTACTATTTCTCAGCAAACAAATGATTACTCCTACTCTGTATGTATATAAAATACGTACGTTTAGTTTAATCTCAGTTCAACGGTTCAGTGATCGAAATACAAAATAAAATAATAACAAATTGATAAACTTTAACGATCGTTTACAGATCAGTGACTTTACTAGCTGTGAACACAAAAAAAGTATCGTTAAACGTTGGCATTAATCAGCGTGCCCCACTTGCGTCTGGTTTTGGCAATTATGAATATGTAATACATATTTTATGGCTTCTTAGCACCCCGAGGCGTGGTACACACGTGCACGCTTTCATGCTGAAAATGGCCTATTAAAACTGATGCAATAGTGTAAGGTCTACATGTTTTGCGTGAACTTTAAAGGTTGATAATGTTGTTAATTATGTGGAGAAACTGATCAACAGCATTTTTTTTTTTTGAGAGGTACCTTCATCAAAAAAAAACCATTCTGGATTTGCATGAGGACGTGGGAATGAATACGAATATTTCAGGAAAACTGTGACAGTTTCAGTTAACCCGAAGTTTCCTAAACCTAAAACATGAATTCTGTTATATTGTGAGTGCGTATGTAAGGTTTTAAGTTTAACTGAAAATAAACATAAATCTTTTATTCTACAGGGGAGATCGATGTTCCGTCTCAAACGCTTACCAGCTGTCAAAGAATTAACAAAGCTGCCACTACCGTCACGAGTAACAGACAGAAATATCGCTTTTCTATTGTTTAAACTATGAACAAAAAACCTATGCTATGTGTTCAGGCCCTGACATTAAATTCTGCCACTCTTAAAAACGTTCGTGTGACAGTTCAAGGCGGTCTGAGAAGTGGCGCCTGCGCATCGCACTTAGTAGGGAGGGGGAGACATTACATCGGATCATTTTTACAGCTGTACGCACGATCAAGTGTGATTTATTTAGTTTCGTTGTTTTTTCTGTGGTCTGTGATTAACATGCTGTTTTGTTATTCCTATTAAAACTGCAGTTTGCTGAGAAAAACATTTCGTTAACAATTATTGACAGTTTTTAATGCCCAATTAAGGCAGGGCCGGCAGTCTCGACTAGATAGCGACGCTGTCGCAAACTACCGATCGCTAAATATTAAGGTGAATCCTCAGTTGTAGCCCGCAAAATTCATATTTTCTTTAGTTTTTTGCAAATTGCAGATCTGTTTTCGTCGTATATTGATTAAAATGCGATTCTCGACTGTGGGAATTATATATTTATCGAATAATAATCATCAATTTCACATCAATCGTCAAATTCAAAGAAAATTTGTATTTAGCGGGCTACATCTGTGGTTTCACCTTAATATTTAGCGATCAGTAGTTTGTGACAGCGTCGCTATCTATGTCGAGACTGCCCAGGCATCGGATAGGTGGGTTCCTATTCGAACACATCATCATCTACCAGCATTTTTGCAACTACGTTGGGGCGGCTTCTAGTATAACTGGATGCAGCTAAATACAAGTATTTTACATGGAGCGACTGCCTATCTGACCTCCACAACCCAGTTACTGGGTAATACTGGTTGGACTCTTGGTAAGACTGGTTGTCAGACTTTCGGGCTGATTCAAACACTGTTGACAGCATATGAGATGAATCACCCACAGTCATACCCAGATATAATTATATGGAACTGTTTTGTATAGGTGGCTTTTTGGTGGCGTTAAGATTCAATAGATGACAGGTTTGTACAGACGACAGTAAGTAGAACAGGGTCAGCCTTATAGACGCAGGACATTGTAATGTATAATGAGTTGGCACTATGACAGAAAAAAAATACCTTCTTGCTAAACGAGGCTTTGTAATTCTAGGTATACCCTGTAATTACAAAGCCTCGTTGAGCCTGTACCTGCCGGGGTCACGGATTGTTCGAAAGAGTTACCGTGGCCCTGGCGCACAGGCAACTGAAGGAACACGGGTGGGTTTTAGTCAGTAAAAGTCTGACATGCCCTTCCGCTCCGTCCAGAGCGGGACAGGTCATTTGATGATTGCCCACCCAAAAAAAAAAAGGGTATACCCTGTAGTTCGATGCTGTGAATTGAGAAGATATATTATTATGTCTTCTGTATACCTACAATTACAATTTATTAATTCCAGACAAATTCAACCCTTAACTACGGTTTATTTTCTTGATATTAACGCCAGAAATAAATAGTACCTGACCTTGCCAATTTATTGTCATTTTCATTACGATTGGTGTCAGGAATTGAGGACAATATCACTTAAACTAAATATATAGGTAGTACCTACTAACATTTTTTTCCTACTTAGATAGAATAGAATGAATAGGTATTGTTTATGTTGCTGCTAGTGCTTAAAAAATAAAATTTACCTTTGTTTCTATGATTTCTTTATTCCTATGACAAAAGTTTAAGTCTGTAAACTTTGTCTTAAAAGCCTAGAGCATTTTTTATTTAACAAATTATCAACCTGGAACATTAAACCTAGAACTAAATGGCTTATTTTTTAAGCACTAGCAGGAACATAAACAATATTTATTAAATTCTAAATATGTAGGTACCTATAACCAATGACAAAAAAATCTTAGTAGGTACTACCTATGTACATATCCAGTTTAAGTGTAATGTCCTCAATTCCTGACACCTATTGTAATGAAAATGACAATAAATAGGCAAGGTCAGGTACTATTTATTTCAGCCGTTAATATCAATAACATAAACCGTAGTTAAGGGTTGAATTTGTCTGGAATTAATAAATTGTAATTGTAGGTATGTCAACCGAGGTTAACGGTCTGCTTTGATTGTAAAAGACAAATTTAATCCTAATTAATAGAACCTTAGTAATTAGGATTTGTATACCTTGATACATTAAGTGCTAGTGTAAAGTCTCCCGCAGACAGGCGCGACGCGACAGCGCGACGCGACTCTAGTAGACCAATTCCTAACAAAACTTCATAAAAATTGCTCTACAAAAGTCGCGTCGCGCATGTCTGTGGAAGCCTTAATAGAAACACTCTAATTTAAAGTTTCGAATTGGATAGCTTCTGAAGCAAAAAAGTACCGCAAGTAAAGTAGGTAGGTATGTAGTTAATTAAACATACCCACATTATTCTCCCAGTGGCTAGTAAAACGAAATTAGTCTATATATATATCAGGCGATCTAGTTTGATAAGAAGACGGAATTAACGTTTTCAATTAAATCACAGCTTCAATAAAAGTTGGGGCAGTGACTCGTCTTAAGGGTGGAGTTGTAGAAGTTGGAATACGTATACGTTTAAGGTCAGTAAGCAAAAAAAAAAGTACATGGTTAAAAAAAATTAAAAACCTGGTATAATTTTGATAGAATTAATCAACTAATCCCAGAAGAGTAAGCACTTAAAGGATAGTACAATTACCAACAACCGTTACAACTTACCCTCAGTAAAATAAAATAAATTAAACATGT
Source organism: Griposia aprilina (assembly GCA_916610205.1). Taxonomy (NCBI): domain Eukaryota; kingdom Metazoa; phylum Arthropoda; class Insecta; order Lepidoptera; family Noctuidae; genus Griposia; species Griposia aprilina. The sequence continues at coordinate 10,186,093 of OU744286.1, forward strand.
GTGTGCGTGCTATTTTATAATTACCGAATCACGAATAGGTATACCGCGACCTACAATTTGTCATATTATAAATCGTACGATCAGAAAATCAAGTGATTATTCAAGAAACCGGTACACGCCGGAAGATTCAAAAGGTAGCTAGACGGACAACAAAACGTATAATTTGTAGATATAGTCGCTCGTTAAGCTCATGTCTATATCACTAAACGGTTCTTTCACTCAGAATTTCATAAAATAATATGACTGACCTGTTTTCCGAAGCACTAAATGTAAAAAAAATGGAAATTAAAATATCACTTGTCAATGTTCCACCACAGTTCACTTTATCATCATCCAACAACACTGACACGATATCACTTCACTAGTTCAAAAGTAAGCGGTCACAATAAAATTTAATCGATTCAAAAAAACATCGATACGTCGTCGTACATCGAGTGCACAAAGTTCGAGTCGTTGGACGCACCCGTCACAGAGCAAAGCGCGCGCGCGAATGAATGGCTGAGAGTTCGAAACTCAAACATGGAACACTTGGTATCGAGATCTGTCGAACTTCGAAGACAGCGAGACCGAGCTGGTAAACGCGCGGGAAACCTTTTAGCCGACTAATTAGCAGGCGAAATTGGTGAGTAAACTTCATAACCTTAATATAAGGAAAATGGGCCTTAAAATGTCCCATAACCGTAACGGTTTTAAGGTTGGAACAATGGCGCACTTGTGCATCGTCATGCTGAAGATCAGATGAGATGATTATCTGGAAGCCGCGTCCGGGTGGGTCACGGCCGGTAAACGATTGTGCAAATATGGCTTAGCGTAAAGCTCAATAAAGATGTAAGATTACATTTTGCAGTCACAGATGTTCATGTGAACGCAGAGGACAATCAGAAATTCGCAAGAATCAAAGGGGCCCATGAATTTTTATTGTTATTTGATTTGCTTATACTGGTAGACAATAATCCGTAGCTCTTTTCACAAATGTATTTATCACAAGATACAATGTATTTGATAGTAAATAATAGCTAACAGTACCGGTATCGGTGAATCTTGTGAGCTCGTAAGAGGAAACACCCGCTGCAACTCGGTCCATGATTGTTACAATACCAGTTCTATATCAACGCGAGAGATCTCATTATAAATTAGATCAGAATTAAGTTTTAGCCAAACAAGATTTTCTGTAATTTATGATTATGATTTTATATATGAGCAGACAGATTAGCGTTGGCAGTAATAGATAATGTCTTTACTATACGAGTATGTATATTTATTTTCAATCAAGGTTTCCCCTAGAAGAACATAGTCTGAAGACACGTCATAATCTGGAGTCTCTGTCTCTGAAATTATTTTGCAAATTGAGAGATAACACGATTAGTTTCTTTTATGAGATAGATTCACATCGATATCTATAGGTACATATAAAAAAACCGTAGCGAAGTAAAAACTGTACATTGAAATTTTTAAGTAATTTTTGCGAGGTCTGGGAACGATTCTAATGCCGAAAATATAATTTATATATACATATACTAAAATCGTAGCGGCGTTAAAACTGTACATTGAATATATCTATATAAAGTATTTTTTGTGAGGTCTGAGAACGATTCTAATGCCGAAAATATAATATAGTTTTTGTCTGTTTGTTTGAATGTATGTTCCAGCATCACGCAAAAACTACCGGATAGATTTTGTTTAAATTTTATATAGATATTCCCTATAAGTCTGTTCACTCTTTAGGCTATAAATTATCACAAAATTATTTGCTATGGGGGATGAGCAATATTGCAAATTGTTCGTATTATTCTATAGTTTTCCGCAAATTGTAAAAAGACGAGCCATAAGATGAGAATATTGCAGATAGTTAAAAATTTAACCTTTTAACTACTTTTAACTTTTAGCTATGCAGTCAATCATGACATAATATATGTACGGCTATTTTAGTCAACTTTCAACAAAGAAAATAGCTTAGCGGTTCGACGACTGCTTGACAAACCTATGTTCGATTCCCAACAATTGATGTTTTAGTGCTTCCATTTTTTAAATTTTGTTATACCTACTGTTATAGTATGACCGTTCGCAAAACATACGCACAAAGACAGTATCATTTAGGCCTCTTTTGTCATCTTTGGTATATAAACATAAATATCCATGGCTAAGTGACTGTTAATGAGAAATGCCGTATGTAATCTACTGTGATATAATTTTAGTGATAGCTGTTCGTCAGGAATAATTTGTAAGAAAGAATCAGTCAGTATATCAGTGTTATGCCATTAGGTGATTAATACAGGAAAGCAGGCGTTCATTAATTCACAAAAAACGAAAAACTTCGCAAGCAATGGGAAATTACTACTGAAAGTTGCAGGTGTTGACCTCAGGACGAGCTGCTTCTCACACCGACAACTTTACGTCGCTTAGTTTCGCGTCATCAGTTTTCACTCTCTTCATATTTTGGCTGCTGAGACTAAAACTACAAACGTAGTATACCGAGAAGTTTTATTAAATGTGGCTGTTATTTTAGTATATTGTGGTGTCTTACGACTTCCACGCGAACGAAATCTCGGGTAGAAGCTAACATAAAATAATGTTCTTCTTATTACTTACCGACAGTAAATAATACTTATCAAGAGTTGTTTGACCTGACTATATTGTAACACAACAAAAGATAATCTAGTGAGCCAAATAAATAGTACCTACCTATGGGTCCAGGAACTTTTATACCATGTCAACGTATTATTAATTGTGCCATTGTTCACTAGAAACGTCGTCGTGATCTTTTTAGGAGTATCATTCTTTCAATTCACTTTTATCTCACATTTTATTACATAGATATAGCTCTTGATTACGGCTCCAATATTAACCTATATCTCTGAAATCAAATGATTAATTTCGTAACACTCAACTATACGATATGTGTACTGTCCCTATCTACGTGTTATACCCGTTAACCCATAATAAATCAAATGGCGATAGACAAGCAAACAATTGGTTTGTTTGTCAGTTACCAGTCATCTCCGTTAACGATCTATCATCAGTACTGCGCAAAAAAACTCAGAACATTCCAACTATTTAACTTTTTACTAACATATGTATGGAGCGATGAAAGCACCCTGGGAGGGCTCGCTTAAGCATCTCATTAACTACTTAAAAGGGTGTGATTAAGGAAAATAAAAACGATGGGAGAGCTTTGTTTGTTGTGAATGTATTTGATTTGAATCTATTTATTAGTGGTTTTTATTGACAGGTTTGTTATTAATCCAATGATTTTATTTTATTTATTTTTGTAATATTTTATAGTTTATTCCCACATTCTTTTTTTGCTGACGCACTGAAACGTGTTCGAAGTATATCGACTGTACACGCGTTAACAGCTCGTAGTCGTAAAGGCTCGCAGGGTAAAAGCTCTTTATTTTCTAATATTCTAATAGCTGCACGGGATCTCGTTTCACATAGTGCTAGTATTTCATAGCGAATGTTCCTGGACAATTGAGAGTTCAACAGCACACAACAATCAATAAAGCGCCGTGTAGACGTCACAAACTGTAGGGACAACAGTTGGTTACAACCGATTGGCGCTCGCCAATAGACGTACCAACAGAATTGTCCAACCTCCAGTTCCTTTCTAGAAAAAGTCAGTGAAAAAAAAAAAAATGAGCATATATTCTGGCGTCAGTTGTCCAACAATGGTTTAGAGAACACAAAAAATTGGCTATCGGGTGAAGTTGGCTGTTCGTTCCAACCAACCGAAAGCGTTGGACATTAATAAAATAATTAAGTCGGACAACAAGTCCGTACACATGACAATTCATCGACATCGTCTGTTGGTTAGCAACAAATTGTAACATAGCTATAAGGGCTATAGGGCGCTTAAGAAACATAACCGGCGCGTGCGGCGACCGCTTGCCTAGTCGCAGTCGCTGGTTTGTTTCTTTCAACACTTGCTCAAACAATGCTCTACTTCCGATCTAATGAATGCAAACAAAGGCCCAAGAATGCTGGGCTGACCAAATAAAGTTTATTCTAGGATTTATTTATTAGGTTACACAATAGTGCTATTTTTACAGCCTAGTGTTGTGTAGGGTGGAAATTGATTAAACATGGAACAGATGTGAATTTTACATGTTTGGGAATATTTTATGGTAAACATATTTTTGCGCGTAAGCATAGTACCATTCATATTGTAATTAAATGTAGTCAGTTTTATTTAAATATTTTGAGTAAGGTATGAACGTACGACTCTCATGGTATTTGGCCGAGTTTCCTTTCTACGACGACGTCTACGAATGTCTACGATCCACGCTACGAAGCTACGAGCCATCAAGTTAATTAATTCCACAAATATACTAAAATAATTCCACAGTCACAGTGGTTTTACATTACGTACACAGAAATAGATGTGGTTACATACTTTGTACTTCGACGAAATACACTTTTAAATAGATGCCTACTAATCATCAAGGACTTATATTATCCTTATGTGGAGTAATTTGGATTCTATAATTTTTCCTGTTACCTATAAATGACGATAGTTGTCTGAAACGGAATTGTTTGTAATTACAGCCATCTGAAGCATTTCAGTTTTGTCTGTGTAATTTATGGTATTGCAGAGGACTAATGCCCGTTTTCACTAACACTAGGAAACAATTAGCAATTTTTCTTTCTTCTTAATTTCTTTTAATAATATTTAGGCGTTCATTTTGACACCTTAATATTAATGAAAAAAAAAAATGAACAAAAATTTTGGATTATGCACAAATAACACTGTTGGATTTTCAACTCTCAGTGCTGAGCCGAGGTTTGAAAAATCAACGATGCGCTTTTACTTAGGCATAGATGTCACATTATTCTAATGAAAATAGACAAGTCCATGGCGGCGATTGCGACTTATCCATAGGTGGTCCTCCTGCATGTTTGCCAACCAATCTATTATACTAATATTTAAAAGAGGTATTAGTGAGTTTGTATATATAGTGGGTAATCTTCGTACTACTGATCCAATTCCGAAAATTCATTCACTCATTAGTAAAAGAATTTTTGGAACCGGATCGAATTTCGTCTGCTTCCCATTAGAAGCTGCAGTATTGACGAGTGTCATATATATTTCATGTTTTAGCAGAAGTTAGTAATAAATATAAAAGAAAAGTTCACAAATGTATGGACGAATGTGTGAACCCTTTCGACGAGAATTAAATTACATGAAACTAACAATAGCAGCGTTTATCGATTCGTTAGTTCATGTTTAACAACCTGTCAGCTTATCGTAGGGTCCGCTTTACGACTTATTCTTGGACCTGTGTTATGGTAATGGTCAAATGCGTACTTAATATTAGACCTATTATAAAATCAACGATTCCGTAGTTATGGTAACAAATCATTACGTGGGTGTGCAGGCTTAGACTACACAGGTGAAAAACTATTGTATGCGAAAGGGTTTTATACATGTATGCGATTAAAAGTCGAAGCCTTCGACTTCCGGAATAATGTATTAGTAAATGATACGAGAGTTTTCAGTAATAATAACAATACCAGCCTGTTACTGTCACACTAGAAGTCTAAGGCCTCTTCTCGTACAGAGAAGGCACGAGCATTTTTCTATTAGCAAATTTCAGTTTTGTAGAAGTTTCTATAGTGAATTTTTCGATATGGTATGAAGACAATTGTTTCTTATATCACTTAAAAAGGTATGAAGAGTTTCGTTCTTAGAGAGAGTTTCGAATTTCTATATTAACTACCCAGTCGCCTTGCTTGTGTCCTTGTTGCCCACAAGTTATGTAATGGGAATTAATATTACTAAGTACGAGTAGATGCGGATGTGGTCGCTAGTACTTGGCCTCTCCACCGCAACCTATCGGGTTTCACTGTACCTATACAAAATCTATTGACAATGCCTGTTTTACGTAACGCGTTCTTTGGTTTACGTATTTTTTCAATATTATTAAATGTTATTTGAAAAACACTGCAAATCTGATTATTGTTTATTTAGAAACAGAAGGATCGGTTTCAGTTGTTTGCTTTAAACCATTTAGTTATTTAAACATTTATGTACACACATATAAGTATATAAACAGACAAGAAGAAAGGAACAGAAAAAAAGGTACAAAGGTGATGGTTATTTCTAAAGAAATCTCTTCCAGCATACCTGCGATAGGAGACTATATTAAAGAGATGAAGACAACGTGAGTAAGAGTAGAAGGGAAACAAAATACATAAAATCTAAAATAATTTTCTAATTTAAATATACTTAAACATACAATAAGAGAATATACTAACATACATACATACATACTTCTAAAATAAATATCACTAAAATATATAAAAATATAATGTAATTTAAATAATAAATACATAAGCAACTGTGACAAAGTGGAAAGATAGTGTTCTTTTACTCTACTTTTAAATACTCAGTATTTATTTTTTATTTTTATATACTTTTAGTCTTATATTTATTGGCGTGTTTCAGCTTTTCTATTTAATATAAATCCTGTGTAAGCGCTGTAGGATTTCTATAATCCTCCAAATCGTGTCATGAATTCGCAAATAGTCGTAGCAGTTAAATTAGGCCTATGCACGCGTGCAGTTAAAACTCGCAAGTACACTTTCACACACATACCGGAAACTGGGCGTCGTTTACCCAGCAGGATTCGGGTTTCTGTGCTACCTATCACATTTACGCACCGTGTATGGTGCGGACACTTTGCGTCCGCGCAGCCGCGTGAGCACCGATCGTGTGTACCTGCCCGAATGATTTGTGAACCGATAGCTATTTCGGGTAAACTAAATATTCCTGTGCCGCTTTCATTTTTGTACGAGAATAATAATAAACAAGATGCGGCGGATATTTGAAAGTTCTGTTTGGACGTATCATGATTGATTTTATTGGTTATTGGGAAATTAATATGAGGATCGTTTAATAAAAGCCGCTTTATAGAGTAGGTATACTTACCGTCGCGTTAATATTTTATTATGCCTTTTTTTGTATCTTTTACGTTCATCTACTATGTAGGGGTCCATGAGTCTAACCAGATGCATCTGAATATCCGTATTGTACATAGAGCGACTGCCTAACTGACCTCCACAACCCGGTTATTGGGTACTATACCTTTTGGTAAGACTGGTTGTCAGACTTTTGGGCTTCTGACTACTCGTCGTCTCTTTCACGTTATCAGAAGCTATAATAAGAGAACGATAGAGTGCTAAATGTTATGATCTGAGAATAAAGTATCGTGCACACTGGCGCGACGCGACAGCGTACACAAAGGCACCGCGTGCAGCGCGACGGGCGGTGCCTTTTTGTCGGGCTGTCGCGTCGGGCCAGTGTGCACGAGCTTTTAAGGTTCCCACAAACAGACGCGACGCGACTCTAGTAGAACAATTTCTATGAAAACTTCATGGAAATTGTTCTGCAAGAGTCGCTTTGCGCTGTCGCGTAGCGCCTGTCTGCGCGAGCCTTTATGTAGATACCTACCCCCTTATGATTAAATTATGCTTTTCATATAGTGATTCATACCCCTAATCCTATTATCCTAGGTAGCTATAGTAAACGATTTGGACATAAATCACTATGAAACCTATTCCCTATTCAGTAAGTTGGAAACTTTCCTTTTCATTCGAAACACGAAGTTTATCTGCCTAGTCACTATTTCCAACTTTCAGAAGCTTGTAGATACTTTCTAAGTCAAAGAACCATAAATGAACAGTGTATTAGCTTAACTACTGCAGCAATCATTAATAGAGATGTGCAAGAATGTAGCCGATGTTGCCACTAAATTAATTAGTGCCAAGCAAATTCTCTAGTCACCATAGTTCACACAAGTGATTAATTACGACTGTCGCCACTGAGGATTCTGTAGGTGATTGGCGTGACGTCATCCTCTCATACATAGTTGACCGTCATGTAAACGTATAGATACTTAGATGCCTATGTAATTTAACTTCTCGTGAAAATAATTTGACATGATCAAGCGAATGCCAAAGTTGACATAGCTCACAAAATAAGCCAGCTAAAGGGGCAATGGGCCGGCCTTAAATGCCGGCCGTAGAACTGATGACAGTTGGGGTAGTTGCATCCTTGAGTGGAGACCGCGAATCGACAAACATAAGGTAAGATGCCTTCAGGCTAGGTGGAGCGCCAATCTTCGCAGGGTGGCTGATAGCAGCTCGATGAGAGTTGCCGAGAATCGAGCTGAGTTGCAATGGGCTGGTCACATCTCTCGCAAAACCGACAATCGTTAGGGAAAACGAGTTCTAGAGTGGAGACCGCGTTTGGGCAAACGTAGTGTGGGACGCCCGCCGGCCAGATGGAGTGACGACTTGCGTAAGGCGGCTGGCAGAGACTGGATGAGGAGAGCCGAGAATCGGGCTCAGTGGCGTTTACTAGGAGAGGCCTACATCTAGCAGTGGACGAATATAGGCTGATGATGATGATGATGATCTGAATGGCGTGCAATTGTAGAGGCCTATGACCAGCAGTGGACAGCTGGAAGCTGACGATGATGAAGAGAATATCGAGTGGTAAAATAAAATCGTGCTTCAAGTGCTGTCTGAACTTGGCCTTATAATAGGCTCATTCTATTATTAATTATGCTTACAATCTTCTGTAAGATTCTTGACCGTGAACCTAGGAATATTTAACTAAGCTTAAAACGTAGGTAGCTTTTGAAACGAAGCTGAGCGCTCACCTGTTGCATAAAATTCGCGTGTGAACTTGCCATCCACTTTGTAAGCTTAATACGCTTAGAATAATGGTTTTTGTTAAAGTTCATAAAATAGTGTCTTAAAATAGGTTCATTTCCATACAAACGTTTCTGGAAATCTGGACTAGAATATGCTAAAATTTCATTACAGTTTTTGTTTTTGTAACCAGCGCGTAAACCAAATGCAGGTGACCCAATACATTAAGTTCTCAAATAGGCTTTAGGTCTCAATGTTAGGCCCTCATTTAGGGATTATTCAACCATATTCAAGGCAAACCAAATCCAGGATAATCTAGGCTCGTTTACTCCAAATTTCCTAATTGAAAACCCATTCAATTTACTCACCCTGATAAGATTTAGGCGACCAGATTACTAGTTGTGAGAAAATCCAGGGTCATTTTGAGCTTTACTAGGCGTTATACAGAATGTTTTTATAACGATTTTCTTTTGTTTCAGACATATTATAACTCAACTAGAATCACTCAAACCGTACAGTAATATCTGAAACCGAGATCTATAATCGTTACTTAGCATGAGTACTTAGGCTACGCGTTATCCCTACCACTGTTCACAACTGTCAAACTACAAGTGCTAGATAGAGACGGGATCATGTCTAAGTGAGCTAAGTAACGTTTATAGGCGTTGGCCTGTCCCTGAGCCGTCTCCGGACACAAGTGGGAAGATGTAACTCCAACCTGGTAAAGTAGCCTACCTCGATGGAATGGCAGTAGGGTGTGGATGTGGAGCTGTGTCGCAAACTATGCTCCACCTCCTATCCTGCCCGCTGTGTCCCAAAACATGCAGTCAAAATGACCTCTGCGCTGCCACCAACGACGCCGTGGAAGTGGCAAAGTTTTGGGCCAACAAGATCTGACAAACAGTCGTGCCAGCGACACTAAGAAGAAGGTGTTGACCTAATACTGGAATAGAACACTTGTGAACACTGCAGTGGCATGCCGCTTGAACCTACAGAACAAAAACATCTCAACTACTCACCATTTGTTGCGGGTTCCGCGGCTTGCGATGCGCGCGGTGCACCTTCAAGCCAGTCACTCCTTCCAGTACATCAGCCAGTAGCAGCCCGTCTGCGCAGTCGCGAGCCAACCCGCCGCCCGATGCGCCCGCGCGTCGCCGAGAGCGCGCCCGCTCCAGGTAATGGTTCGCCCAGTCTGTGTAGATCTGTGGAGAAAGGGGACCTGTTAGCTGGTGGTGAAGAGTACATGGGCCGGATGGAGGTAGTTTTGTTGTCAGTCTTCTTTTTTTTTTGGATAGACAAAAGATGTCCCCAAAGGAAGTCCGTCGTCAAGAAAACATGGGTCAGTTAAGGGTACTTTGGTGTCTGTGTTGGTTGGGTCTATTCATATAGACCAAACAAAGCCCCAATAACACTATGCTGATTCGGAGAGCCTCGTTTTCAAGACTAGCCTGACACGAATCAGTGCGTCAGAAATATTGTTAGAACTACTTAGAACATCATCAGTCTCAATATATTCTCTAGAGTGTAAAGATGTTGTAGTAGAGATGATCTCGAGAGTAGATCTTCTACCTGGATTGAATTTGGTATCCCCGAATCCAACAGTATATCGTAACTAAACTCGTATGGATAAACTTAGTAGGTGCAGTAGACGTTACTTACCTAAAGATAAAATAAATCAAAATTATTCACGGAGTGTAATTTAAAAATAACTAATTTAGGGTCAGAAGATAATGAAAAGGAAACTGTATTAATACCATTGATTGACATTTAGAAACACTAACAGCCAATCTAACCTGAGGATTCCATACCCTTTAAGGCTCTTGCAGACAGGCGCGACGCGATTCTGGTAGAACAACATCCATGAATTTTTCATAGAAATTGTTCTACTAGAGTCGCGTCGCGCCTGTTTGCAAGAGCCTTAAAGGGTATGGAATCCTCCTTTATGCTGCACATATTATTACAGGTAATCAAATTAAGTTTTTGTACCTTTCAAATTAGACACTGACCTCTAAGGAAAATAATTATAGCGGTACAAAAATACTTTGACGGATTTACGTAGTGGTATATAAAAAGCGTTCAACCATAAGATGCATTTTACAGCAGGGATTAACAGGTAAACGATGACTAACAAAGACGCGTAGATAACGTTTTACCGGCCATGAGATGCGAAATTGCTACTAAAATTTTAACGACAATTTCACACACGGTACTCGAGCACGACGTCTGTTTATAAGGATTGTGGAGTCTTTTGAACCAACATAAAATATTACAAAGATTCTTCTTACAATATGTACTCTGTAAAACTGAATCACCCTTGTGGATTTTTCAGAAAGTTTTATGACAAAAGTTCAAGAAGTCGACTTTAGGCAGATATGGTACCTACAGAAAAAAAAACTATTGTACTCGAGTTTACGATTGTACATGAGGTCATACATAAGTTAATAAGTGAGTTTTACGCTCGGCGCTATGAATTCTTAAAAGGATTTAGTCATATTCGAGTCAATTTGCAGGAGAATGGGGACAAGTGGCGCAGACGCGCCGCTGCGTCGCCAGCTCGGGGCCACTCGGCTTCAACTACTGGATAATACCTAAGTGTGATGTTCCTCGCACTCCACTCACTCTCTAATGGTTTCGAGGGTGGTCTGTTTAATGACTGTTAATGCTTTCTCGATTAGAACTCTAATTAGAAATATAATTATGTGCACTTAAATCTTAATACATGCCCATTAGATTTAAACACGACGCATTTGTTAATAAGAATTTATAGATGCAACTTCATCTTCACGTTTGAGTCCGTAATGGAATATTCAGAGAAATCGAGCCATGTCATACGGTGTCAAGGGCTTCGATATTTATCGGGAATAAAAGATACATTGAATATTTTGAGGAAAATGAAACAGTGAATTTATACTACAGACGGCTATAAACGACATCCCACGGTAATTTGATTACACACGTAATTCTATCTTCCGAAGCCTTGATGCGAAAACGCGTAATCGGCTCATCATTGCTTTACGCATTTTCCTGACATCAAGTTTTCAAAGTAAATGTTGACTGCACACTGCTACAAGGACCTTTAGGTGCTCGAATGACGTTGACAGAGAGGCGCTGTTGGTAATCATTTGTGCGATTGTTATGTGAAATGAGAATGACTCTAGACATGTATTTTTTTAAAGATGGCGACGTTAATTCCGATCTTGTCCACGCTCCAAACTAACTTTGTGGCGCTATAGTAACGTTTTATACAAAGTGTGTTTAACTTTACACACTGAGTAGTCTGACACAGTCATCTAAGTGACAATACATTCCCATATACAATAAAAACTCGCTTGTGTACCGATAGCAGATTCTGATAGCTTCCAATACTAAAAAAGCCATTATCATAAATCAATATTCCTCGATCTTATCTGTTAATCGTACACGTTAATAGAATAATCATGACAAGATAATATTGGGAGGTGCTCGGATAAGTGCAGTTGGTCGTCTCAATACGATCCATCGTCCACGAAGCTGACTGTATTTCAATAGCAGTCCGGACACGACGCGACATTATTATTAAGGAGGAAGCGCCAGGTAGCCCGCGAAATTCAAACTTTCTTACGTTTTTTGCAATTTGCAGGTCAGTGTCAGGTTGTATGTTGAACAAAATATGATCCACGGCCGTAACAAGTATGTATTTACAGAATTAAAATCATTAAATTCATCAATACAACCCTATAAGTTTATATAATCCTATTGAGTGACTATTTCATAAAATATCAATCAATAGGATTATCGGATATCGGATATACAATCAATAGGAGGTCGGGGAAAAAGTTTTTTTCGTATTTTATAGCTATAAAGATGTAGTAAAGTAATTTTTTTTTGGCTGTACTATGTTGTTACAAAAAAAGGGAAAAATGCGACACAAGCCGCGAAAAAAAAATGTGACGTTTATGAACTTAAGGCAATGTCAGTAAGAGTAGCACTAAGTTGGTTGAAGCGTTTTCAGTCCGGGAATTTTGATGTCAAAGATGCAGCCCGCTCTGGTCGCCCTGTTACGCATAAAGTCGATGCAAGTTTTGAAAAAGTGGAGCAAGATCGGCACATTAGTAGTTACAACATAGCTGAAGAGTTGGGGGGGGGGGGGCACAAAACAGTTTTGACCCATTTATAAAGTCTGGGTTTACAAAAAAGCGCGATATTTGGGTGCCACACGAGTTCTTAGTCTTTAATTTCTATATAAAATAGGAAAGAACTTTTTCCCCGGCCTAATATTTGTAATAGTTGTATTGAAGAATTTAATTATCATAATTCTGTAAATACAGGCTGGTACAGTACAACTATTTCCTCAATGTCCCTCGGCAAACTTTGTGTTTCGTCAGTCGTCGGATTCTATCGGTTGCCTTTGCACTTGGTGCAGACCGGACGCTCTCAATCGACTTAGAAGTATGTAGAGTTGTTAATATGACTTAATGTAATTTATGTAAAAAATGGGAGGAAACTGACGAAACACGAAGTTTGCCGTAGGACATTAAGAAAATAGTTGTACAGTAATACGGTCCCGAATCATAATTTTATACATTGTGATTGGTTGCGTCATGTACGGACCGCCATTGAAATACTAGTACCGTGACATTCTAGCTATTCATTGATAATTTTATTTTAATTTTATTTTCTACTCAAAAGTACCCACTTGTGAGTAGCGTCGTGGACGACGGGCCTAAGTCTTATCACACGGCTGTTTAATCAAATCGGCCCGAATAGCTTTCGATTGTAATAAATCTAGCTGACCGGACATTTTATCGCCTTGTAGATGCTATATCGAGATTTCGGGAATAACGTGTTTCCGCTCCTGTCATATGTATGCCCGTTTTTACTAACACAAGGCAACACCTAAACGAAGGCCTAAATAAAAGTTGTATTTTCGACTTTCAGCGTTAAGTTGAGCGTTGAAAATTAAACAGCAAGCTTTTATTTAGGCATTCACTTAGGTGTCACTTAGTGTTAGTTCAACGACTTGATTTTCTTCGCGATGCCGACACGTTCATGGAATTTTCTAGGAAAGTCAAAGTCAAAGTCAAATCGTTTATTTCAAATAGGCACATAAAAGGCACTTTTGAACGTCAAAATTTACAAAAAAATAGAATTGATACTAGTTGCCCCTTCCAAAAGGTAGTTTCGTATGGAGAATAATGGGCAAGAGACTCCACCGTTACTCTTTTAAAAATATTTTACAATATTATGTATACATTAATTTTATGTGAAGACGATGCACCTAGAATAAAATTACTATACCACAATAGTTAAAAAGAATTAAATATAACGCAATGACAGGTAAATTAATTATGAGATAGGTACATGGTGGTCACATATTTACAAATATTGATATTTGATATACATAATGTAAAAATCAATGTCATAAAAATTATAAATTATACAATTAAATTAAATTCAAACGAAACATTTCGTGTCGGTATACAGGAGATGGTATTGTTTATTTCGTGTCTGTAGCTTATTTCTGTGTAGTTAAAGAATGAAAGAAAAGAAAATAAATCTTAATTAATTGATAGAGCGACAGACGATGGTGTTAACTGTTTGTAAGGTCGTGAGTTCAAGTTCTGTTCCATTGACGTAGGGCGGTGAACTGCCAGTGAAGATTAGTTATTACTGGGAGATGTTAATGTCATTAAACATTACTGAGAAATAGAACATTACAATATTAGGTAATAGTATGTATTGTACAGCCAGGGAAAAGGATCGTTCACCAAATTGACTAGCAACTTTATGATCCATAGCATTATGCAAATGACAACTGACAATCTATGTCAGTCATATCAAATGGCTATAACACGGCAAGTTTACGTTGTGTGTCCACGCGCTAAACAAACCATTTCCCTGACTGTACAAACCAAGTTATTCAACTTTGGTTTTCGGTCAGTATTTTGTTCTATTATTTTGAAGTAACTTTAAATGATAAATGATTTTATTTCTGTAAGTAGGTTTGTATAAACTCTTTTGGTCGGCGTTTCTTATCTGACTACTCTGAGAAGAAACGCCGAAACAAACTCAGAGGTCGCAGTCTATTTTAAAGTCCAGACATAATCTTGGTCAGATCATGTGAAGACCATGAAGATTTGTGTCTGAAATGGTCTTTTGAGGAAAAACCATACAGATTGAGTGGACCTGTCCAGTCAGTGGAGGCATTTGACAGTAATCGTGCAGCTCAGAACTTAAGGAGCTCAACGATTCGACGAACAATACCAAAGAAAGGACATTTGGGTAGGCCGCATAAATGACGCAAACTGCCAGACCATGATTAAAACTAACTGAGAAGAAAAATCTTTACAGTGTAAACTCTAAAAAATGAACTAGAACTAGTGCACTCTTCTATTACCTAAATAGCTTGCCAGTGTCCAGCTCGACGCAGCGAGAGTGCTTGTTCTCATATAGCTTTATTGCTCAAAGCTCTCAAACAACTGGGACCTGCCTTCAGCTCGAATAAAACTTTAGTTCTAATTCTATTTTAAATGAGAACCGGCTCATGTATAGCCTTTATTGCTACTTCAAAAACACAACAGAAAGTCGATATCCTACTATAATAAATGTGAAAGTTTTTATGTTTGGGTGTTTGTTAATCAATCACGCAAAAACGGCTAAACGCGACCCTTCGTTGTCTTAATATTTATAGGGCCAACATAGTCAACAACGCTATGCGAAAACGGTCGCAATGGAAAACACCTTACAGACGGAAGAGAACCCATTATCTGGTTCTTGATGCTAGCACGATGTTTGACCAAATTCCTTACGCCTATGATCCAGTAGGCTGTTCTCAAGTAATTTGCTATCAGCTGAGGACCCCCGTGCTGAGTTTTTAAGTGAGCATCTGCCACTACCTATAAGGTTCGTCAGGTGACAAGAGTTTAGTAGTACTTTTGGGTGCTTAGTCTGTTCACTAATAGAGCCTTCTCAAGTCTATTTGGATGAAATTTGGCACACAGATAGTTTATAACCTGGATTAACACATAGAATACATTTTATGCCGGTAAATGACAAATTCTGAAGTCCACGTAGTCGCGGGAAAAACTTAGTAAGTTCTACAAAACAGGTGCAGTATCCTAGAAAATACACGCACGCATTTGGTGTTAAATATGTATATGCTCGACGCTGGTAATGAATCCTTTCACTCGTGCAAGCTATCATAATACACGATGAAACTTTATTTGCGTTGAACAAACGTAATTTACGCTCACAATGTGGCTCGTAAGTTCGGCTGGCCCTAAACCGGAGCCGGACCAAAATAAACAAATCAAATTCGTTCTCATTCATTGTGTATCGTGAATTCTCCGCGCTCCTCATTCCCCGGGCCGATTGTTTTCATAAAACCTGTACGCTGAATACATTTATAACCGACTTCAAAAAAAGGATGAGCTATTTACATACATAGCAAGTAGTGGTATACGAATTTGTGTACCGCAACCAAACAGTGAAAAATAAAAATCTTTTTTACAAAACCTAACAACCTTATTTCGGAAATCGGTGGCAAAGAACGAAAATACAAAACCAAAGACACCGATTTCCAATGTTAAAGTATTTTTTTAAAGTCGTTTTTTTTTTGACTATTATTTGTTTTTTTTATGTAAAAAGTTTTTTTTGGATTCGGTGTTCCATGAACGTTCGACGGGAGCTATCGTAAACTTTATATTTATAGTTAATAAAGACTGTTTGATGAACTGAGATTAATATTTCCTTGAGTCTAATGATTCTGGCATTGATGAGCAGTCACGTTTGGTTTCACGGAATTGCTATTATTCTAATGACAGTATGCAATCATAGACAACACCATCTAGAAAGTATGTAATATACTAATGTACTTACTATGGTCACGATTCTGTGATATCTCATTTTGCTTTTACTTATGGCATTCTCTGACCATCTCTAGGATGTAATATCGAGTGGAATGGTACAGAAATGCGGATGTATGCAAGGAAGAGATTATACAAAGAAGCAGAGGAAATATCAGGCGATATGGTGTAGGTAGCTAAATAGAGGCTATTTACGGCCTTGATTTTATAAATTTATAAGTATATAATGTTTGACCCAAACGTATCTGATGAAACTGTAGGTAAACAAATCCGGTTCAGGTTAAATTCTTACACAATAAGAAAGAAAAAAAAGAAAAATAGTATATTCTGCACAAACAAGACGCACATAAAAAAAAAACAATACAAAATACATACACTAATAAAAAAGTAGCCAAAGGCCTCGTATTCAAAACGTTAAAAGTTTGACAATCACTCCCTAAAGAGAATTAGTAACACTTTCATCTGTATCTAGGTTTCAACTTTATATCCCGCCATTTTTTTCAACGATTTATGGTTTGAACAACATAAATTAGATTGTAATTGAAAAATCATCGACGAAAATTGAGGTTATAAAATGAACGTCAATTGTCAAATAGTACAAACACACACTACACTACACTATACAATCAAAAAAACCTTTAAGGCGATTTAAAATTAAAATTTCGGGTTGAACTACTTATTATAGGAAATCAAATCATAGCACCCAATTTATAAATTGCACTACAAATTGCTATCCACAGGCACGTTTTCTGATCCATTTGTTTACGTTATCATCAGATTCTTCTGTAATAGACTATAGTATTCGGCCTTAATCTGTCAGCTTCGACCACCAATGATGACGTGACGTTCTGACAGTTAATTATATCATCACGACATAATAAACTGATAGCTCTCCAGTATTTTTTCCGCAAGAATCAAATTAAAGTACGCCATAAAAGATAGAATTTAATTAATAAGGCGTGACCAATGAATTATTACTATAACATCTTTTGGGCGTGTCCGTATGTTTTATTGAAATTGATACATTACCAAGAAATTAATACATACGATCAAAATATCCTCTCAATTGAGCCAATACAAATTAATTGAGGCTATGAGTTAATGATGGAGGATGGAGTCGTTTGCATATTTTTGACCCGAACTCAAGGGTCAATTAAATGTCATGTTGATTCAACGAGCTCTTTAAAGATTTTTTTAATAAAGATAGATCTTTCTGTTCACAAATATATGTTTTGAATTCGAATGAATAATGTGTACTTAGTGAATACAAAAATCTGATAATTTCTTATTTTTAACACGTCTCAGGACCGACGCCGACGTAGCAACACTTTAACACGAACTCAAGAGTTATTATAATTTTCATATAAATCTTATCGCTTATGAGTTAGGACAAATGAGAGTTCAATTTATCTTACCTACTCAATTAGTGTTGTAAGCGATATAACATCCATATGTATGAACCAGTGAGACTTTCAAATTATGAATCATTCTTGTTGGAACATAAAGTTTAACCATCCGATAGGTCCTCGAGTATGACTCCTAGATATACTGTCTCCGGGTTTTACCGTCTGGGAACTCCCAGTTTGAACAGTGTTTGCGATTTAACTGGGTTCGCGGATCTCGGGATAGTTCCATTGAATTTCGCATCTCTATTTCACCCTTCCGGGATTGCAAGCGTATTATTTATGATGAAATAACACCTTGCTATTTGCACTTACCTCGATATCAATACCTTATCCTTAACGGGCTGAGCAGAATTGTAGCTCTCAGCTCTCACCGCGTTAGGCAATAGAAAGGTGCACTTTAGGGTACCTACGTTGTTATCGCTACGAAGCTCCCATTTGTAGTCGTGGGTTGAAATAATTTTAGGGTCCAAAGGTTCACTGCCGTGTGTAAGATTTGAGTATTGTGAAGTGTAGGTATCTACTAATACTAAGTCTTGATTCAATCGTCAAGTGATAATAAAATGTTCTGACAATGATAGATCCGTATAACAGTAAAATACTGCGAGATCGCTGAACTAAAAAGCAGGATGTAAAAATGTCTCTGCATCGACGGGTTAAAATTGCAAGCTTGATTGGAGTCTGACGTCATCAATCTGTACCATGACTGATGTAAAGAAGCAACCTTTGCTAAAAATGCTAATTCTGTAGAATTAGCATTTTTAGCAAAGACCCAAAAACACACACTCAAAAACAAGACTCAAAATTTTTTTTTTCACTTTAAAAGCGTAGATATAAATTACCTTTTCTGTCCTACAATTGACGACCTACTTCAAGTGAGTTGACGCAAACATGAAACCTAACTTAGATAGGGTTGTTGCCATATAGCGACACATAGGTAACATTTTATTGACATAACTGTCGATGGTTCGTCACGGGCGTTAGGTGTGAGCTTAAAAGCGTTTAGTACGGAAGCGAAATGAGGTCGCGTGGCTTTTAATATCGCGGCCGGGGTACGACCGAGGTGCGTCGCTGCACTATGATCTCAATCTGCTTTGAAGTTATCATTTTTGTAAACACTGCTGTTTTTGAATCTCGAAGCTTTGAAACAAATGAACTGCGAGTGAATGAAAATGTCTAGACATTCGAAAGATCGTGTACGTTTGAAATAAGAATTTGTTGAAGGAGAAGAATTCGTTTTTGTAAAATCAATAATTGAAGGATGACACTGTTTTGACTGTATATTTTAACACGAAAAGTTTATTGAGGGTTATGATTTTCCTTTAAAACTAAGAGTTTTTTATGAGGTTTAACCATAATACCTTAAGCCACTTTTCTTAAAATCCTGTTAATTCATACCCAAAGAGAAAACAGCTCGCGTGACAACGTGTATTTTTCATCGAAAATCCTATCAGACGGTCATTTTCTTTACAACGAAGCCGTTTTCAAGGCATCCTTCACTGTCAGACAAAAAGAGAACGAGGTCAGGACCGAGAACATTTCTAAGGAGTTAGTCAATAAATATACCTAGTGTTAGAACAATCAGCGCTTTGTTATTTAATTAGCGAGAAGAAAACGTAACGTTAACGTTCTCACGTTATTTTCGCATAATATTTACAAAGTGGAGCAAAACGCTATCTAAATTAGTATGTTAGTTATAGCATACAGCTAGGCAAAGGCACAAAATAGATTCTGTACAGGAGGATTTCCCTTGATTTCTAAAGTAGGTAGGTAGATGAACCTATGGATAAAAATTAAAATATTTAGGGAAAAACTCTCACAAAGAAGGCACTTAACGTATAGTACAAATTATCTGAAAGCCAGTTCGAATTATAATTTGATAACACAATGACTCACTTCAAGAGTTCACTGAACCCTATCTCTATACCGATAAATCTAGTTCCAACTTCCACCTCATAAATCAATGTTAATACACGCTAGCACACGCTAGCTTCCAGCTAATTAGTCTAGTCATTAGTTAATTAAGTCTAGATGGAGTCACCTGTACAATAGATCTTGTCTGCCGCGTGACGTCATCAGTGGAGCCCTGGATAGATCGCGGGGCTCGAATGCACGTCGGTATCATCGTGTCAAACCCTCACTAATTTAACAATAAACAGGTTATACAGGAAAACTTTAGTCCACTTGAGGCACATTTTATTTTCAATTCGCACTTGAATTGTCAAAACTGTAAATATTATATATAACTGTGATGAGAATTCCTGAATTGGGTTTTGATTTCTGGGAAACAGTTTGTGGAAATGACTATATAAAATAAAATAGTCATAGTCAGTAACTATTCGTTCTGTATTTTTAACTAAACCCTCCGTATTTTTCCCTTTCGTACATTTCAGACAGAGATGCTAGATGTAAACCAATTTTCTTTGACCCATGTTGTTTTTCCAGTATTTGTGTAAACTGGGCACAGTTGTGTAGTGAGTTACAGCTCATGAATGAATGGATGCGTCTACGCGGCTGTGTGATAAACTTCTGAGAATATTTACTCTACGGTCGGCGCCGCTGCGCCCACGCACGTCTCTACGCTGACTACACTAGGTCAGAGCAAAAAGCACTCAAATACTACAGCTTGGAACGAAAATATCACTCAAACGTCTTACTAATTTCACTCAAAACCCATCAGGTAGAACATTTTGCAATTAGGAAGTACTTTCGCCCACAAATCTTCCAACTTTGTAAACAAAAGCGCTGTAATATTTATTACTCTACAAATAAGCTGTGCTGAAGAAATTAGAATGACGTGTTCAGGAATAGTGAGTAATCCGTGCCTGAAGTAACATGTAAACGGGGAAACCGCTGAATAATTTTCTTCACTCTATTACGTCAGCGGATTATAACTAAAATGTGTGAGATGAGTTAAGCAGTAAAACCATTCTCATTAATGATGAATAATATTAACTATAATAAACATTTTCACATCTTGCGTGTGCATACTCATAACTTATCTGTTTTCTCCCTTACGAAACTGGAAAACGGAGTAGATACGTAAGTATAGAGGCTATATCAAAAGTAGATTAACCGACATCGTACGAAACCGCAGCGTGGAAGCCAAAAGCTTTCAACTTTACGGTGCACTAATAACAGGCGCGTTGCCCATTACAATGGTACAGTATTAGTAATACTTCGTTGGCCCATTGCCCACTAGTACTGGACCAACTACTTCGTACTGGTGACTCACTAAATGACTTTAATTCTCGGTAGCTAACAACAAGGTGGTAATAATCATCTAAGCTACATTTATTTATAATACCGACACAGATTGTAACGGGAAACGAATATCAAACAGTGGGATACGAGCTGAGTAGAGACGTACCTACTATCGATAAACATCGACAAATGAAGTGTCGATCATCCCGAGCTTAAATAGGTACATGTTACCGCGAAGCCTTCTCACGACTCGGTAACATGACTAGTGTAGGCGCCTCTCCACAATTATATTGAAATGATACAGTGCTGCATATGCTTGAAACAATGACAGAACCGTTCAGTGGGTGGGCTAGTTAATATTTATTTATGTATAACTTTTGTCTTCATGCACTTTACAGCCCGAGGTCGGAAACAAAACTATTATTCAAAATGCTACAAGAAGATTATCTGTAACTAACATTTAAATAACTTTGTAAGATCCAACGGCATAATATCGATACATTCAAATGTTTATTATTAGTAATAAAAGTTATGAGACCAATTCGAGGTCCCTTTTGAGTTTGCATCTCAAGCAAACGAAATGCACCG
The DNA here is from genome assembly GCA_916610205.1 of Griposia aprilina. NCBI lineage: Eukaryota > Metazoa > Arthropoda > Insecta > Lepidoptera > Noctuidae > Griposia > Griposia aprilina. The sequence continues at coordinate 10,207,787 of OU744286.1, forward strand.
ATGATTACAGTTACTATAAATTTACATATTGATATGATATTCTCAGCGGGCAATAAAGCCAAAATAAGGAGCATTAAACACAAATTGAAGATATTAAAACCTAATTAGGTGTTTGTACGTGTTTGGTAATTTGTGAGGCTGAGATTGGTACTCCCACGGATCTATCTGCCTACGTGTTAACGGCAAAGTTCACGCAATCACTTACCCTCTCCATTTTGGAGTGGGTTTAGTGCAAAATAGGACTTAGTATTTAAAAATGCAATCCTAAATTAAGGCTCCAACAAACAGTTGCGACACGCGACGCTACATAAGGGCACCGTCTGTCGCGTGACGAGCGGTGCTTTTGTGTCGCGTGCGATTCGCATCGCAAATTGAGAATCGAAATAACAATTAGATGGGCATCGTTCTTTATGGAAGCTGGCACTATAGTGTATATCTTAATTAGGTAAGTACCTATTTATATATATATATCATTCTTCTGTACGTCTATATGTCACTGAACTCCTCCTAAATGGCTGGACCAATTTTGACGTTTTTTTGTGTGTGTGTATTTGAGTGAGTTCCAGGTTAGTTAAGATAGATTCACAATTAGACCCGGTAGGTGGCGTTGTTCGGGCAGGACAACGTCTGTCAGGTCCGCTAGTAGTTGTTATTATATATCAGCTGCAGTTAATTAGCGCAAATTAACATGCTAATTACCTACATTTTCCTCTTCCGTCACTTTCCTTGTTATTTCAAGGAAAGCGACGGAAGACGGAAATAGGACGCACTTCATCTTTCTCACACCCCTTTGAAACTCTTCTACAAACAAGTCATCATTAGCACGTTGTCAACGGACAGCAGAAGTTATGACAAAAGAGAAAATAACAATACAATGAGATTTATGACGATTTCTCCAGTAGAAAATACTCAAACTCATCATAAAAACTGATAAAGTACAATAAACACTCAAAGGCTGTAAACTGAGAGATACAAAGGGATATAAAACTTAAAGAAGCATTGACGCCGTCTCTTACCGTTAATAAATATCTCGTATTTATGTTTTACAATGTATTATGGTATCGTTTAGATCGTTTAAAAACTTGCGTAAGCTCGTGTAAAGATCATAAAAGGACAGGGTCGGATTCAGACGCAGTGAGGTGCGAAGTACAATGTACATAAGATTCGAATCCTTTGACTTTCATTGAAGAAAAAACGCTATTCATTTGTTTAAGCGTTTTTACTTTTCATCTAACTGTACCCAAAAGCTTTTAAAAGCATTTTCTACCGCCGTTTTATTCCTAATCCGGTCCTGAAGCGGTGGGTTATGGCAACACGGCGGGCGACTCGTCGTTTCAGCTTCGCAGCGTCCGGACCGCATCCCATCCGCGTGTTTATTTACTCGCTTGTCAAAAGTTCGACACACGCTGCCGTATTTATAACCGTGCGGAAGGTGCGCCGGAGCAACGAACTTTTGTGACATAATCATAAAACATGGACATTTACAGCAACAAACAATATGAGACAACGCACATTAAAAGAGTTGTAGACCACCGTAAAAGGGTTTACGGTAGGAGCGAAATTATTTACGTATTATATTTTTGATATTTGTTTTAGGGGAAATACTACAGCCGAGTTCAACAATCCAGTGGTCGGAAGCACTACCGCTGAGCATGAGGTCCTGGGTACGATTCCTACGTCAGTCGAAGTGTTATTGGGTTTTTCCATCAGGAAATTCTCAGGAGCAATCAGGGGTCTGGATTTGTGCAATAGGCTCGCGCTCTATTACATGGGACTCAAATGTGGGTGTACTATGTATACCTCTACCTAACTATTCGGAGATTACAAGCGTGATGTTATGTGTTCAACAATCTACAAAATAAGGACGCGAAATGTTATAAATATCGCTAGCAATATCGTTTTCGCAAGTCTAAGTCAAAGGTCGTTCTTTGTCACCTTTGTTTATACATCCGACTTATCAGAAAGGTATCGCTTCCAAACTTAGATCGTTCCGTCATTTGATCCGGTATTAAATAAAAGGATGTATCGGCCTTGCTCTTATTTGGGCCACAGATGTGCTGCCTCTGCGCCATTGTGACGTGGGCGAGTGCATTCGATTTGTTACGATACTTGTCAAGTGTGCCCTCGGCTTTATATCGACTTGCAAACAATAAGGCACGGTTCGCAACACCGTAGTATCTATTTTCTAGTATGTGTAGGTATGTCTATGTCAGATTAGGTTACACACAGACCACCGGCGCCATCAAAGATTTGCTGACTTCGTTATAGTTTTCACATCAAACAAGTAATAAAGTGCGAAATAGAATAGGTTTGAATGTGATATCAGTTTGAATTGCTTTATAAATATTTATCAGCTTCTGCAAAAATTGTGTGTTTAAGTAAACAGTAACACTGATAAATCAGTATCGTTGACCTATATACATATTAATGGTGCGCCAAAATATTGGTGTGCTCTATAAGTAAATTTAAATAAAGTGTAGGTGTAGTATAGGCGTCTAACGTAAGCTTGAGTCATAGCTTTTGTTTTCATGATCCGACAGCCGACAGTGAACATAGTAGGAAAAATTATTTTCGAAGTTGTCTAGTCATTAGGAATCGTTACGTTTTGTAACATCCGGGCATCCGTCCATCCGTCCGGCTACGACTCATATTATTTTTATTTCATTTTTACGAACTATTTTCTGGGAATACGATTTTATGCGTTTTTGTTGTACTGTTGCACAATGTAATATAAATTACAAGTTTAGACAGTTTTTGTTATTATAACCACGCCTTTAGAACGCCTTTAGCTGGTGTGAAAACTAGGGGCACAGTTTCAGGATAGTTCCGGAAAACTCAAAGCGATAAAAAAAGACTCTATTTAACTTATCTTTAAAATGCAAAAAATAAAGTGTATAATCAGACAGCTTATTTTATCAGTAGCTTTTTACTTGATCGTAAAGGTCACAATAGTTTTGTCAAGATGATCCATCTTGTCAAAATTATTGTAACATACTTACAATTCACAATATCGTTAGAAACCTCAATGAAAACTTAACACAAAGTGATAAATCACTCAAACCCAGCTGGTTCTAAATCAAGCGTTCCAAATTTAAATGATTCGCAAAAAAGGTATTGAAGCATCATGAACTCATTCACTCATTCATTCGATTTCATGCAATTCGTCGAATCTTATAAATAGTACCGATTGCTCTCGATGTCAGTAAACACACGGGTCATTGCGTCGGATGGATCAATAATTATTTTTATGTTTTTGCTCATACAGTTCTCGGATCAATGAGCATAGTAGCTAATTATTTCGCTATACATCGTCGTAAAGGAAACAAGTAATGATAGGTAGATACACCTATTGTCAGCGTAGAGGCGCGGCAATCAATGCGAATCACGGAACATTAAAATTATATTATCTTACTATTGTGTGATTATAGCCAAATACGGTTACATAGAACTAAAAAGGAATACTTTTAAGTTTTACTACCTACAGTTACGGTCAAACCGGATACGATAGGATAAGATCTTTTCCACACAGAAGCCTAGATGGCGTAAAGAAAAACGTTTACCTACCTAGTGAACTTATGTCGTTTACATCTGGAGCATCAAAGTCCCTAAAGCAGAACATGTAATCCTCATTATGTATGTCTCACTCATAAATTCGATCCAGCTCTACAAATAGCTTCGTTTCTCGTAAATATAAGTTGAACTACTGTTTATTCGGCATACACCCGACACCAAACAAACATAGAGTTATCAGATTTCTATAAACGAAGGACAGAAGAGGGCTTCGGTATGGTAGGAACTAAAGATATACCTTTCATGATTATCTCTAGACATTTCATGATAAACGGTGAAAGAAAACATTGTGAGAAAACCGGTACCTCAATTGCCTTGTCCATTGCTTCATATGTTTGAAGAATTCGTCTGCCCGACAACGTAGATAGCGCAATGAATGTTGTCGAAATGTCAAAATCAAAGACATTGCAATTGTTAGTGTATTACGAAATTACCCCGCGGCATGTCCTAGAACCAAAAATTCGAAGACATGTGACATCCACCAACCCGCACTGGGCCCACGTGGTTGATAACGTCTCACTCCAAGAGAGGAGGCCTGTGTCCCAGCAGTGAGAACATTACCTATAGCTGATTATAATTATTGCATGTTCTGCTAAGTGAACACAAGGAGCGGCTGATAGTTAAGAAGATAATAAATAATACGCACTATTATTTCATTCGCATCGTGGTTAATGTGTTTTTGATGTTCATACGCTAGTTCAGAGGCATTAAAAGCTACTGTCATTAGATTCATATTTAATTGGGCTCGTTACCCAGTTCAATTGATACCATAGATCAATTGTCACACATTGTACTATGTGACTTTCAGTGGTCCTCAATCTGACATTCAATTAAATTGAAATTAATTACCTGAACATGTATAATGGTGACCAAGTTTAAATTGTATTGTTAAAATAACCTACCAATTTCCAATTACTTTCAGATTTAATTTATGCAAAGTAGGTTTAATTATTCTGCGCTAAATATAAAAAAACACACTAACCATATCATTAAAATTTGTTTTTTAAGTATCAAACTGTGAATCGATCAATCGACATTAATGCTTTGTTGACTACTCTAAACTGCTCTTAGATAACAGCAGCCCGAGTGTGATAGCGCACAGGTATGACTGGCCGTTCTTCAAGCATTGCATGCGCTCTGAACTAACATAGTTTTAATCACAAAATTTACTACCGAAATGGATCAATGTTGTCTGAATAAACAAATTAATATTAATTAATAATACATAACGTTAAATGAAATTACTTGATACACAATTGTCGCAACAGCTTTAATATAGGCACAATGATTCTTCTGCATTGCCAACGTGTACCGAAAGTGATGCAATCGTAAAAAATAAAACACAGTCTCCCTTAATTAACCACTTGCTAGTGTTGTTGAAACTCAACGAACAATAGCAATCGATGCAGATGAATGAATCGATCAATGGGCACAGCACTATATCGAGACGTACTTTAGTAGGTATATATATCCTTAATGCAGTGAAATGTTCTTGATAAAATCCTTTTACTGAAGCAAAAAGCTTAAACACGACGATGCAATAAATCTTTCTGAATGCACTCACAATCTACATTTGCAATTTATCGATCATTCGGAATGTTTGTACTGAAATTGAACTTTGTAGGCTTTGGCCAAGGACAAGCCTGCACACCTTCTTAAAAGCAGCACATGTAACTGTTAATGCATAAAGTGAGAAGGTATGGGTCGTCTTGTGGTTGCGAACTTTGCCCAGCAATACCTTCTTCTAACCCCATTTAGAATTAGGTCCTATTTATCAACAAGTAAACAGATTGTTTCCCAGAAATCCAAACACAAGATATAGGATAAAACAAACACTTGATCATAGGAGCGTAACAGACTGTCTGCGAAGTACTGGCCAGAATTAGCCGTTTGCGAGGGAACCCTTCGCGCAAAACGGTCTCGTGACATCGAGCACGCGCGTGGCTCGGGCGCGTGTGTTCGTTGCGCGCGCGCATGTGACTAACCTGGCGTTGCCCGGCCCAGCTTAGCCGAAAGCGATACATTACGAAAGCTCTCGACCGTTAGAGAGGGACAGTGAGAATAGCCTAAAAGCTCGCACCGTTGTCACACAAAGGGAAATTAGAAACAAATCTGTTGATACTCAAAATAATTTAGAGGTGTTGATTGTGATATGAACGCAAAAGCTTGGCTGGAGCTCAGCTGTTGATTAAGTAATGCGCGGTCAACTTCAGCGGTATGAGGTACTGGCTGCATTTAACGTTTTGGAGTTTAGGATGATACCTTACAAAAGAATCAAAGTAATTGGCTAAATGAATCAGTGCAATATTAATGATGTGTTAGAAATAATGCATCCAATCAGTCTAGACATTACATTCAGATACAATCACATTTCGCAACACTCACGGCCAAACACACAATGAACCAAGATTACAAACGTAACCAGTATGAAATGCCCCGATTGACTATTATTCTCTTGCGCACCTTTCCATGACACGGTCCCAGCACCCTCGACCTGTCACCAAAGTTAAATTCAACAAAAAATAGGCTGCCTTTGTTGTCGGACCGTAAGGTCTGACGTCCGGGAAACCGACACTTGACCTACCAACGTATTTAGATCTTTTGTGTACGGGATAAAGGGAAGCGTGACTTATCCTATTCGGGCAGCAGAAAAAAAACTATGAATAAAGACTCTGTATTATCATAAATTCTGTGGCACTTCACCCTTTTTTGATTTTATTTGGTCGCCAGACTTCTAATGAATCGATCTAAATAAAATTCTCTTTTCTTTTATCTGGGCGTGTGTGGTCTTTATTATGCAAAATGTGTTAACTTTTCGATCAATCGATAGGCTTTTATTGATGCTCTAAATTGGGATGTTTTCTGTATTAGGAAAAACAACGGCCATAAAAGATCACTTAGAAATACATTTTATTGCAGATTGTGAAATAACTGCATTTCAGATGCCTTTGCAGTCATGCAATAAACAAAAGCCGTGTTTAAATAAATATGGAGATTCATTTGTTTATTAAATGCGTTCTTATTTTCGTACGTTGAACTGACGATAAAATTACAGGTACGCTGCGGAAATGCCAATGCAATGAACGATGGAGCTGGGAGATATCATTTTCAAACAGAATCGAATCGATTCAAATCGAGTATCCGTTCCTATAATTGCTATTGCTTCAATATCGGACGGCTTGTGTATCTGCGTTCCAGTTAGTAACCCATGGGTTTGGGCTCACAGGTGGGTCGCGGAAACGCCAGTGCATTCGACTCTATTTTCATACGTTTCGGTCTCGCCACTAACGCCCGCCTCCGCCCCACATCAATGAACGCTTCGCCCAACTACTTCTTCGTCCGCCCTACGGTGGTATACCGCGACTAAGATGCTTTGGTACTTTTAGTTTATCAAGAAGATTTTTTAATGTAGCATCTAATAAATATTTACGTTTTACATCTTTAGGTACGCGTGAGTAGTATAAAGAAACATTTAGGTATTGTTATTATTATTTAATGCTAGCTAACATTAAAATTTATTTAATAGACTAGGTACTATTTTGAACCAGCTCCTTAAGAAAGGAGGAGGATCTCAATTCGTCTCGACTTTCATCGATATTTTTAACCGACTTCACAAAAAGGAGGAGGTTCTCAATTCGTCTTTTTTTATTTTTTTATGTGTGTTAGCTCATAACTTTTTTCTGGGTGAACCGATTTGGATGATTCTTTTTTTATTTGATAGTTGGTGCTTCACATGTGGTCCCATTTAAATTTGATCAAGGTCTGACTAGTAGTTTTTGAGTTATCCTTAATACTGCAGATTTTTTCCACTTAGTTTATATGGATGATGTGTTAATAATTTCCTGTCACTGTTATTTACACACCAAGTAGTAGTATACGAATTTGTGTGGGGTAGGTACCGCAACTAAAAAGTGAAAAATAAAAACTTTTTTACAAAAAAACAACCGACTTCCAATTTTAACACTAAAAGACGTGAAAAATAACTTTAATTTCGGAAGTCGGTGGCCAAACACGAAAATACATAAAAACTTTTTTACAAAAAAACAACCGACTTCCAAAAAAAACACTAAAAGACCTGAAAAAAAAACTTTAATTTCGGAAGTCGGTGTCTTTGGTTTTGTATTTTCGTTTTTGGCCACCGACTTCCGAAATTAAAGTTATTTTTCAGGTCTTTTAGTGTTTTTTTTGGAAGTCGGTTGTTTTTTTGTAAAAAAGTTTTTATTTTTCACTTTTTAGATGCCGTACCTACCCCACACAAATTCGTATATCACTACTTGGTGTGTAAATAACAGTGACAGGAAATTATTAACACATCATCCATATAAACTAAGTGGAAAAAATATGCATTATTAAAGATAACTCAAAAACTACTGGTCAGACCATGATCAAACTTAAATGGGACCACATGTGAAGCACCACCTATCAAATAAAAAAAGAATCATCCAAATCGGTTCACCCAGAAAAAAGTTATGAGCTAACACACATAAAAAAAAAAAAAAAACATACAGTCGAATTGAGAACCTCCTCCTTTTTGTGAAGTCGGTTAAAAACCAAAAGCACCGACTTCCGAAATTAAAGTTATTTTTCACGTCTTTTAGTGTTTTTTTTGGAAGTCGGTTATTTTTTTTGTAAAAAAGTTTTTATTTTCAATTGTGGACCGAATTGAAAGTTATCTTTTTCATTTTAACTTGAGCATTCACCAATAATAGGCAAAAGCTTCTGTCAAAATAGGAAGACTGCCTGATTGAAAGTGTAGTCTGTGGTAAAGTTGACAGAAAATATTCGTCAACTATCAAGATTGTTGCCGCCGACTAGAGCCACAAATATAAATAGGTGGTCTTATTTTCTTATTTACGACTGTTTCAGTCTTAAACGTGCAACTTTTTATGATAAATTCAGCTTTATTAGCGTCGTCGGTACCCGCGGCTGAGGCGATGCAACTATCTGTCTGAAACTGGGTTTATGTGCGGTATATTTGTGTTTATCACTTTTAATGATTCTTTCTTCATACGACGGACCTATGCGTTTGCGTCGGATTTATTGCGCAATATAAATTTATTACAGTAACAGATTCAGCTGCATTAGAAGATTAGTTAGTTCGTTTAATTATTAATGTTTTATTAATTTAGGTGATGATAGGTGAAATTAATGTTTTAAAGATAGAAAGAGTGTGAAATAACAGTCTGTGAGATTTTGAACACAAACTCACACACCTAAATCTCAGTTAGAAGAACTATAAAAACGGTGACTATTAGAATTTAACATTTATTTTATAACCAAGTTGATTTGAAATATTTTCTCGTAAAAGGTTTTCAAATGCTTCTTGTAAATGAAAAGCTATGATTGCTTGTATATCGTATTATATGAACATAATTCAATTTGAATTAACTTATGGTTATATTAATAAACGGCATAGTTCAGTGTTTGCTGGTAGCGGGAGTTTAATGAATAAATATATGGTGTGTAGTGAACTAAGCTAACGTTTACTCACCGGACAAAACTTACACCGCATCCTGTGTGATATTTGTTTATGTAACTTATATGAGGTTTATTAGGTACTTGAACCTTACTCAATGTGTACCTACATCGCGTATAGACACCACTTCACCTACAATTTCTGTTTAAATTCAACGAAATCTGTTTATTTTCGAAACTTTTGTGCAATGCTCTGACAAATTGTCCGATCACGATTAACTCAGCAAATTATGGCTGTTTTTCGGTTTCCGTATTCATGTGAAACCAATTTGAATAGCTCTGCAAATATGCACAATACTGCCCGATATCAAAGAGGCATAATGTGACCATACTTTTTTATATTTTCCTTTTCGAACCAAAGGAATAATCGGATTAAAAACGTCGAAAATTGCATCTCATAATACAGTTCCCGAAATCAATGTATGTACCAGGAGCGCATAAAATTCGAACACGTTTCATTGATCGATAAAAAAGCCGACATAAGAACTTTGTGTACGCTTACTCACGCAGTCTGGGACTCATCCCGATATCAGACCGTTCTAATATTTTGAACTACTCAGAGATAGTCAAGTGAGTCACTTCTGTGAGTCATGTCACCTCACCTCTCCTATGCCTGAATTAACTACGCTACAGGAATATACCAAGACGCGTCTGTTCCTACATTGTGTTTTGCAACACGATGCTACAAATTTATTAGCATAATAACATATTATTATTATCTCGTTCAATATTATGACGTGTCCTGTAATTATGACTGCGAAACAACAAATAAATTGATAAATGTATATCTTATGCAGTTAAGTAACTTAGTTTTCAATCTATAGATAGGAAACTGAAGTTGGAAACCCCGTAGAGAGGCTGTGGATCTTGACACATAGGTATTCCTAGCGTACACTGTGCACAGGTAGCAGGTATTTCAAAGCACGTATTCTGTAGTAATTGACTTGATTCCTGCAAGTTGTGCGGAGTAAATCGCTTCGTTAGTCTAGCGGTTAGCCGAGCCCATAAGATAGCACATGCTTATCTCAATAATGGGCTGAACAATAGACAGAATGTTTGATACCTTTTCATAAAAGGTTTTACTATATTTGTCCACTTTCTTTAAATTTGTCGCACAGCACGAAACTCCCTCCAAAAACGATCTCTCTCACCCAAATATCCATTATTCCTTATTCGTTTTTCAACAATAAGCATACATTGCTAATGTTGCGGATTTGCAGGGTTATTTGCAGTTGCCCACGATCTTTATATCGTTCTTTATTCGTTCCATTGTCGCCGAATGGTACACAATGGCTCCAAATCTTTTCTTCCTCGACGCTCCACTTCACAACTGGACTTAATTTATTTTTCATTTCATTCAATTTAGAGAGCAACAAAGGCCCTATATAATCGAGTTGCAGCAATCACAAAGCTATAAATCAAAATAATTCGGTGTGTTCGAAACAATTAACCGCCTAAAAGGGAGAGGCGGGAAACACGAGCGAACGAATTTGTAGATACCACATTTTAATTAATTTAGGACACTCTATATTTAAAAGGGCTTGTGAAAGCATATGTGCTCATTTCCACTGCTTTGAATGTCGATGGAAAAAGTTAGTGTAATAAACATTAATTAAATAAATAAAACATAATTATAACACAAATATATTCTATGAAGAATGAATTCAAGCACCACTTCAGTAGGCAAAATTTATATCATCCAGCTGTGGCGTGACTGATCTATATTTATTTACTAGTCGCTGATTGGCTACTTAGCTTCTAACTAGTCTAATAATGTGTCATCAATATTAATGTAACATTAGCCCTTTGGATACGGCTCGGTTTCATTACGGTACGGCGTATAAACCGCGCCGTAGAAAAAACGTGTCCGTGTACAAGCTTCCATAGTGATACATACAACACTGACGACCGTGCCTACACACGTCGAATAAACCGTAGTTTTTCACGGCAAGAAAAACATGTGTGTACAAAGGGCCGTGGCGCTGCCTGACCGGAAGCATTCGCCTGTAATGTAACCTTTATCTGCGACCTAACCGTGTTAAGGCTCGTGCACACTGGCGCCACGTGACAGCGTGACACAAAGGCACCGTGAGCCGCGCGACGGGCGGCGCCTTTGTGTCGGGCTGTCGCGTCGCGCCTGTGTGCACGAGCCTTTAATTCTACCTAATCGCTAAGAACAGGTTTTTGCTGAGACATTTTTTTTTTGTAATTATGTTTGATACGAAGTACTAGTTTATTTATAAGAATAAAAATTATGTATTAGGTATGTTGAAACAGTTTGTACTCCCCGTCAGTTGTCCCAAAGGGTTCATTAGAAAACCAGCGTCAGAGAGCATCTGTCTGGCATTAATGCTGAAATTACCCTTTTTGGCGCAGCCGTGAGGCACACACTGTTGTTGTAAACATTGCTTTCACTTTTTTATTTTGTATTTGTATTTTGTGTTTCACGAACTGTGTCCAAATAAACTTTATTCTTTGTTTCTTTTCTTTCTATTTAATTATTATTTTGTATTAAAACCTATCCTGCTGGTTTCAATTATTTCTCTACACTACCTGGAACTTGACGGCCTGCGCGGTCTACTTGCAAAGCCCTAGCCGTTACAGTGGAATCTTGGATTGTTGCATTACATGCGAATGGTCCCGGTGAGGGCGCGCCTTTACGTGAGCACAGGAACAAGAGAGTACCTGGAGATAAGCCCATTATATCAATTTGACAACGCTTTGATGGTCCGAAATTGATTACGGTTTTGATTCAAAGCACGATACGCAACGGTAAGCCAATTAAGCCGGCGGCGAATCGTAATGAACCGTTAATGACACGTGCGACGAATACCAACAAATTATATGAATTCGTTGCAATCACTATTTGTGTTAAATTATAAATTAGCAAATAACACACGCAATTGGTCACGATGTGGATTAGTCGTGATCGTGAAAGCCGACCGTTAACCGCAGCTCCATTACTTTGTATTAATCTCTGTTATGATTTAAAGCCACTATTGTAACACGATATTATTCACGAGGTTTTAAATTCACCAATGAGAGTGGAAACTAATGGAAAAGTCTGAAGTTTTCCTAACAAGCTTGTTTGCCACATATTATTAGACTTAGGAGGAATACAATTCCCATTTTGTCACTGCTCTACCAAGATCAATCTTTACTGTAAATCAGAAAGTGCTTTTTTCGAATTTCAGAACTATATCTACGCCTATATACAGCATGTATCAAAAAGGTGTGGCCAAAATTAAGGCTGTGGTACAGACCATCAAAGTGAACAACTTTCTCTATAGGATCAACATCGTTGTTCGCGACGATGTCACCCAATAGTTTGTAGTTTGCACAAATTATGTAATAATTTAGAATCTAATAATTTAAATGTGATTAGCTTCCAAATAGCATCTAAGTAACATAATATCTCATTTGAATAGCCCTTATAGTTAAAATCGTATACATTTTTGGTGCGTCCAGGTAAACTAGACCGAGAACTAGCCCTGGACGTAACTTTCTTAATAGTAATTGTTCGAAAAAGCCTGTTCAACTGAGATAATAGCATAAGTAAATAACTGTGTAAAGTTGGTCTAACCGACACTCGTTCAGAGGCGCTTCACGCCCCTGAAGAATTAAACTACAGTATTTTAAATACTTGAATTTTATAGGTCAAAAGACCAGCCTTGGAGGCCATTAAACTAGATTATGGTTGTTTTTGTATTTTGTTCATAATATAGCTTGTAAGACAGTTTTCTGTAAAAAATATTAGTTTTTAGCCTTTAAAAGTGTCGTATCTCAGAGTGTTTATTTAAATGTTGTAATTATTAAAGTTCTGATATATAAGCAATAGTGTAACCTTCCTAAAAGAACTTTAAAATCGCCTAAAGATTGCATATTTCTATGTATTTTAATCCAAAGTGTACCGTGTACTTAATGAAAATAAACGATGAGAAAAGTTTAAAATAAGGATGCAAAACAGGGTCCTCGTTACGGTAAAGTTTAATAGTACCTTAGTAAACACCGAATCTTGAATATTTGTAGTCATCGGAAAGTCAAAATAAGACTTAAATAGTAATTAGCTAACAACCTGAACAAACCCGTAAGTGCTTCCTTAATAACTCTGTGTACTTGTAAACTATCATATGTTGTATTATTTCGCCACAAAACACCCGTATCCACCCAGACTTCAGGATATAGTCACAATAGGAAAATACCCGCAACCTGTCGGTACAGGACGTCAGCGCCGCTGAGACAGCGAGGGGCCTATTTGGATGCTGTATATTCCGAGTAGGTACTACGACCTCCTACGAATACATGGAGTCCAGCGATCACGCCCGTCCGGTACAATCGTAATCGCGAAAAAATTATCAACTGTTCCATACAAAACTTCAATAGGTATCTATTCAACCTAAATGTGTGGGACGGCTGATTATTCTTTCGCGATTACGATGTAGGTCCCATGGAGAAAGTTGCTCAGTGTAATGGTCTATACCACACCCTTAAATTTGACTACAGCTTTCTGATAAACCCTGTACATACTTATACCTACAGAAGCAAACGTTATTATTGTATAACATCACAGCAATTAAATGACTCTAATCGAAAGCGTGTGCATTGATGGAGATTGACACGAAATCGGCCGAAAGGGGCCGAGAGGTCCCGAATGCGTTGTAATTGTGACGTGCTCGTGCGCTGGTTTATTGGCTGCCAAGCTTCGATCAAGATTATGGGGCCCAATAAAACATCGTCATATGATACGCCCTGTCAAACCGTCTCGAACTGATGAAAGAAATATAAATATTGAAGGTAAATTATGTTCTTGTTGTATAAAGAAAGGACGACATCAGTTTCTTTTTAGTGGCGAGAAAGAAGCACGTTGCATATTTTGAAGTAATGTAGACGCATATGGCCAATGAAATTGCCTAACCATTATTATTTTAACACTACACAATGTGTGCTGTTTAGGCCTTAACATTCCTATCAATTAGCGATCTTAAGTACTGGCTATAAATCCCTATATCCGCACGTACCTAATGACATCAACAAATCATACACGGATATATCGTCGGATATAAATCAACACAAACCAACGAGTAGCCTCTCGATTAACAATAATTTTGTTACCAGTTGGAATAAATCTAAATGAACGGACAACTCGCGACGATTCTTAATTGACACGTCGGGTTACTGGACCGCGATGTGCTGTGAAACACGATATCCAGCATGTGTTTACTAATTACAGTGTGACAATCTGCAAGTCTATGGAATGGCCTGAAGTATGGCCAGCTGAACGTTCAAGGATGTCTAGCGGACACAGACAAAAAAATCCAAATAGCTGAATCTTATTTCAAATCTTTTGTTTCGAAAAACAAATGAAAGAATAAACGACAGTGATATGTTTTAAAAATTGTTCACTTTCAGAACAACACAAAACTATGCAGTTATTAACATCGTAGGTAATGATTCAAACAACGTCTTTTTTTTTTAAATGCTGCGCATTTTCATTCTATCTTCAGTCATCGCGTTTAAAACAATGGGGGAAGCAAAAACTCATTTTCATGGGTTCGTTTTGTTTGCGGTAATGCAAGAGCAACAACGAGAGTTGTGAGATCCCCCTCATAAACTGTTTGGGTAAAAGGATCTCTCATATCGCTTCGGTCGCGGCATTAAGCGGATGCTGCCGATCCGACAGTGCGGAAAAGCCACGGAAAACCAATTTCCACAGGCCGATTCATGCATCGATTTATACAAAATTATGTTAGCCCGCGTGTCGCATACTTTATGTTTTGTTTTTGGCATTAAACGCGCTGTGCTGCTTTCATTAAAGGACTTTTAACTGTTCTTTTTTGCATTTTTATCGGTAATGGATTTCAGTATTTCGGATTCAGTTCAACTGAATTGTAAAGCTATATATTTTAATGCGGGCTTGAGTTTAATTGTAAGTACTGAATGTAGCACACATTCAAGACTAATGAGTCAATTGAGACACGCAGAGCGAGGAAAGGAACGAAGATAAAATTTTACTACCTCTTGAAAGGGTCAGTAATTTAAATACCTGCGTACAATAAAACCTAAGCTGCAAAATAAAAGCGAATGATTCAACGGGCGCATACCAAACATATTTGCGGAACATTTTCGGTACAGCTTCAGGCTTCTCCACAATCCCACCTGTCCACAATCCGAACATGCCGCAAGTAATTTATTCGCTCCTGTCCAATGACTGACAGGCCACGGATGACGTCACAACCACAAGTTTTTGCTCTAAACTGCATTGTCCATGTTTTTGCTGGCTGACAATTTGATGAACTTTTTTTTTCTTTTGTGTCATGCGATATTGATATTTAATTTTGGAACAGGAGTGCAGTCAGCTTTGATTGAGCTCTTTTTTTAAAGATATTAATTGGACAAGCCAGTATTTTTAATTAGAACCGGTCTAGTGCTTAACGTAACGCAGACACGGTCTATCATGTTTTTGCTGGCGGCACTTAGCACAAAGGTATCATTGATTGATTTTATTGTTCCTATTTTGTTTGACATGTAATAGACACTCGTAGTAGTCACAATTCGGGTATCAGGTCTCGAGATTATTTGGCCATTAATGAAGTATTTTATTTGGATACAACTCCCCTATACCATTTGACAAGCAATTGTGCGGTAATCTTGTAAATACAGTACAAGTGAAATTCGAAAGAGTGCTATCCACATATGTCGTATGTATGAAATGAATGAACTTTGTTTTGATAGTATTAAAACAGTTCACAACTCGAATGGTTTATAAATAAAATAATATTGTTTAGTTCAATGGTGCCATTGAACAGGAGTTATATAGTAACCACAAACCGCAACTTTTATTTTATTTTACATGTACTTGCCGAGTTGTGGCTTCGATTAATAAAACATTACTTATGTTGTTTTTTGTATTTTTCCATGTATTATTTTTAAATTAATTCATGCTGTTCATGTTTACCTAGCAATTTCAAAATCACACAAAACATTGGGTTAATAAAATTAAATGAGTCAATGAGCTAACAGCGACTTTATTTTAGTCATAGTTTTAATAAACTACCTATGTAGGTATATAAGAAAAGATATAAAGGCTGCCGCAAACAGGCGCGACGCGACGGTGCGACGCCATTTTGGTAAAACAATTTCCATGAAGTTTTAATAGAAATTGTTCTTCTAGAGTCGCGTCGCACTGTGGCATCGCGCCTGTCTGCTCTATTTCCGCTTAAAATCAAGCTGAAAGTTACTTAGCAACTAAACGAGTATGATTTCCAACGTAATGATTACTGTCACATTCATATTCTGATCAGTGATATCATACGCTCACTTTTTATTCGCCCATCCATCAGTCTTGTACCTAAAGATTGACGCAGTAGTTTACAAATTGACAGCCCATGTATCTGTGATTGACACCTGGGGGCCTAATATCTAAGCAATAAGTCCGTAGTTTCGACCGAAGTTACGTATGCTACCTACTCCGTATCACTTTCGGACTTAACATTAGTTCGAGGCCCGAACTAAAATTTAATGACAAAACGATTTGATAGTTGTCCTTACTCCCGATGTGTTTTTGCCCGTCCGAAAGAGCTAATTCACTTCACTTACTCATACTTCTTCACTTCTAAATTTTGAAATACTTGCGGTCGGGCCCGTATCTTCGTTGGCGGACTTAGAGAGTAGGCCCCCTGACATATTGATATTAAATGATGTTGTCAAATTTTTATGTATCCTATTGTTGATCTATAAATATTTGATACAGATTTTATAGTTCTGCTGTAGGTACATGTTTTTCCCGTTTTTATATCTACGTTCATCATCTTGTTGATTTCAGCCATTAATCACCCAATTCTGGGTGTAATTCTCCTTTCCTTTGTGTCGTACTTCTCGGTTCTGTGCGTCCCTTTAAATCTACATTATATATACATACAAACTAAAAAAACAAAAAAAAATGTTCCATAATTACAAGACTTATTGGTCCTAGTCCAGTAGTTTTATTTAGATTCTGTGAAATTTATTGTAAAAAAAAATGCGTAATTTTCTACAAACTGCTTGGCAATCGGATTGATAGCACTCTTAAATAAAAAAACAAATGTAACAAATTGATTCATCCATTGTCAACATTGCTGTGTGGTCTGTTCTCACACAACAAAATGCTAATAGCCATATAATTTCCCACCCACTTGACTGATCCCACAGATTCCTACAAAGGCGCTCATGATTCATCCCGGGTCCAGGAATCGTGTGATTTATAACTAATTTCACACGTCTCAAGTACTTTCGAATGCCAACACGTACGAACATAATAATTCTCATCACTGAATAGGTACTTCATTGTTATTCAATCAGCTATAAGAAAACAAAACACTATCGTTCATGGTTATAATGTATCTTTAGGTATCTTCCTATCTACTACTATATTATTCGGACTAAACCTGCGCAAGAGCATTTTGCATACTGTCTTCATGCATGTGACATATGCCAACATAGAAACGATAAAAAATCATGAACAAAGTGCAGTGTCATTGGATTAAATTGTCTTATATTAATTGCACAGGG
Organism: Griposia aprilina; assembly: GCA_916610205.1. Taxonomy (NCBI): domain Eukaryota; kingdom Metazoa; phylum Arthropoda; class Insecta; order Lepidoptera; family Noctuidae; genus Griposia; species Griposia aprilina. The sequence continues at coordinate 10,225,379 of OU744286.1, forward strand.
TGTACATTCTATCTTTAGTTGTCACGTGTCGTAAGTTCGATTTTATTAAAGCTATGGGTACACTAATATCCATTTATTAGCACGCCTGTTAAATGCTCCTCCACACATTTTAATTTTAATATAATATTATGTTGCTGTGCCCAAACAGGGTCCAGATTCTTCTTTGCTTTAGCTTAAGGCTTTTTGTAACATTTTTTTTATATCTACGTTGTGGAACAGAAACAAATGAATATGAACATGACATTTCCATAGTAGTAAACCAAAAACTCACTACAAAACAAAAAGCATCGACATTTCATAGTAGGGCCGTAGAATGTTTAAGAGCGGCGAGATCCCCTCGTCTTTCCGCTGCGCCCTAACTACTTCCTTTGTATAATTAGCTGGCTAATAAGTCTCTCAGTGAAATATTCAGTGAGTCGGCAGTCTCCTCCACGGATTGTGAATGGAGCTGTCAATAGCGTTTACAGAACCTTTCGATATTAATTCCGTTGGGAGGGTTTCTTATAGAGTATCGATGTTCCTTGAGTGGGTCTGAGGTTATCCTTATTCGATTGTTTTTCTTGTGGCGTTGATAAAATTTGTGTTCTTATATAGTAGAGTCATCGTTTTTTTTTCAGGTATATGAATGTAGGTAATGGAAGTACTGTTAAGCTGAATAATTGTAGTACAAGAAGAAGAATGGTTTTCAAATGCTTAAGTTGATTATTTAAACATTTATTGAAAAATAATATGTAAGTACCTACGACTTTTACTCGGTAAGTATTGTATTTTGGCTTCTAGAAAGATGTATTTTGGAATTCTGATCAAAAATAAAATACGCACGTTCTATTCCCTCTAACGGATAAACAAGTGCACTAAACTCAACCATATATCTTCTTTGCAGCATAAGTAATCGTGGGCAATAAATCTAAATTCACATACAATTTCCTTTATTACACATACATCATTCGTAGCACTTCACTGAACAAATAGGTGTATTTCAGAAGGGTGCATTACTGATGCACTCCTTGGGAAGGTAAACAAAACCGATGGGGGTACTGATCACTCCATATCAATATTATTGTTTCCGAATTCCTCGATTAACTGCACTAATGAACGAAACTGATAGAGAAATATTATTGGAAATGGGGGAAAGGGGGACAAAATAATTTGGGTTATTTTATTTATCTTTGTTAGGGGATCGGAAGAAACAAGTGAAAGTATAGTTCCTTCGCACATAAAATCAAAACGAAGGGAATAATATGACGACAGATCTAGTGAAGTAAGTAGAGCTAGCGTTTGATTGGGTCTTTATAAAACTTTATAAGGATTAAAGGAGAGCTTTTCTTTACAATCAGCATTGATATCTGATTGACGGGTCACATCAACGCCCTAAACTTTGGAGTTCTCAGAGACCTCATAATCAAAACTCAATCAAAGTTCGGTCGCGATTTTCATTATCTCACCCTTCTACATTTAATAAGTGCGTATAATTACCTTCGACCTTAATATGAGCCCTATCATAATGTCGTTGGCTCGTAGCTTGTGGCTCGTGACAGCGGGTTCGATTTCTCATGCATATTCAGGGGTCCCCCTCGCGTGCTTCTAATGAACCTGACTGTACAACACAGATAGGTTCAGAAGGTTGGTTCAGTACGACGAGTGAACACACACGCACACAGACAAACCTGCGTCTACGTGCAGTAAGCAAGCATACATGCGACTGGCATCCGTTTGACATAATTTGAGATCACCCAACGTACGAGTCTATACAGCTAAGGTAGGACATTCACGATCAACGTAAAACCATTAGTAAGTCATGATGATGGAGTTATCCCACCAAAAAAAAAAACATGTAATGTAGGTTGCTAAGAGTTAGATAACGCTACAAAAAGTTATCAGATCATTGTTAAAAAATTATCAGCCCCTAACTCTACAAGGCCTAACTCTATAAACCTTACATCTTGGACAAAATGTATGGCTTGGCCGGTCCTTTGAACTATATATAGATTTGAGTTCGCTAGCATTATCTAGGCCGTAGCCGAGGCGAGGGTTTGAAAAAGTGACCCTGCTTTTTGTTTTAGGCTCGTCTTGGCGGGGGCACTACCGTGCCCCCAGATATTACAATGTCTTACTAATGATTTTACTTCGTACAAATTTGATCGTTAATGCGTTGCTTTATTCTCTGTGCCTGCGCCTGTTTTCGCTCGTTGTACGGAATCGGCCTTCTGATGTCCCTGTCCATTTGTGCTGACTGACTGTAGAATCTATTGTCAGTTGCAGGTTGAAATCCTTTTGTTGTCAACGAATTAGATTAATGTTTTGGTTCCGGACACTTGTATATATAATTCAAAAAAAATATATTAACGCGTATATGGGTTACCTATTCATACGCGCTTTTTTAATGGTTTCAGAAAAGATTTACAATATAATAATAACATTATGGTAATTAAATGAGAATTCAGCAGTGCTTGGAATATGTGTCATATTCTTTATCATAAAAATACCCAATGATATTTCATACTCTTAACGTTAATTTCGCACCAATTTCCATCCATTTTCCTGCTGCAACCCAATAAGACAAACGATCCAATATCACCCTTGTAACCTACCTGCGACATTTTCCTAATGTTACCAGTAAAAAGGAAAATTATACTCGCATTACACTGATATAAAAGGCTATCGGCGTGTTCATCTCTCCCCACTTTTCCGCCTGGCGAGAGAAAATAGGAAAAATGTTAGCAATGAGTAAAGACGGGGGTGGCGGACCGGCTAATGCGCCTGATATTATTATTGTGGCCAAAACGACGGAACGAATCCGGCAATATTCGTCGCCACGGTAAATTAGCCATCGACAATTGGTTGTAATGATTTTGATATTTTGTTATGATTTGTGAATGCAATAATAATAATAACATGGAGAAGACTTAAGGAAAACTTTTAAGCTTGTATATAATCAGTACCGATGCCAACCTAACTATATAATGAAATCGTATATTGTTGAAAAGTACGTAAGTAGGTATGTGTCTGTTCCCCACTCAATATTCTTTCACACATTTCTGTTTATTTGAATAAGAACACTGTAACGAATTTATTCGATTCCAAAAGTTTTCCTCCGTTGTTCGCCTTCCCTCGGCATCACCTGAGGGTGCGTTTAGATTGAAATTTTCATTTTCTTCCTAAAAACAACCTCCCCTCACCGACCCTGCCACCATGTTAACCGCTGACGAACAGATTTGCATGCACAATTTCCACTTTTGAACTTTTTACTACAGCTTACCTCTCTAAAGACGTTAAAAGTACAAGACAAGTTAAAATTTATTGATATTTAAAATTCCATTAAAAAGGAAAATATTTACTGCTTCGTTCGTTAATTTATTGTTTTAAGGAAAAATACAGGAAATTTTTAAAAGTTGAAAAGAAAATTTACCTCTATTGTGGTTTTTCCAGACTCCTGCCATTTCATGAGGTGTTCGCCTTTCAATGACCACCCGGGAGCGTAGCTGATGAGTCCCGCCGCCCCCGCACCTCCCGATGGCGCCGGAGACGCTCTAGCGGTAACTACCTCGCTTGTCTCCGTTTTCGACTTCTTGGGACTCGTCTGAAGCCGGAAAAAGCTGCGTCCGTGAGTTTTGCTACTTTTCGAGGGGGAGAAGAAAAATGAGCTTTTCTTGGGCGATTTTTCTCTCTCGTCGCCCGATTTAGACGTAGATGCGACCGTTTCCGCGGCAGGCGCATCTTGAATGTCGCTATCAATTGTGTTCCCGCTGCCACTCGGCTTGGGTCCTGAACTCTCATCAGCAACGAACAATAAGGTTCTTTGCACGAATGGCGTGGCTTTATTGTAGAATTCATGAGGTTCGGGTACTTTGAAGCTGGACGGGATGGTTGTTCGATGTGTCTTTGAGAAGCGTCGTTCCATGTATTTTCTTGCCATATCATGCCATGCACTTCTGTATTCATTACTTTTCTACGTCTAAAGTCATTAAAATGCCTATGATTTTAAGATAAAAACCATCACTATTAAAAATTTAAGCCTGTTATATTGATAGCGATTTCTCGATTATCATTACTGTATACTGATTCATATCCGTCTCACGAAAAAAGGTAAGCATCAAGGCAAAATAAACCGAGCAGAATAAATCTACGGCGTCCCCTCGAGTTGGAAAGATAGGCGGGAGGTATTCGTAAACTATACGGATCCCCCACCTGGCGGGAGAGAACCCTAACATTGACTGGATGAGACTTCGTGATAGCTAGTAATGATATCTATTCGTCACAACTGGGTGAGACTGTGCAAATGGGTAAGATTGTGCAAATGGGTAAGATTGTGGAAAAATACTAATCGGCAGACAATAGAGAGCAAGGGGGATATTATAGGAAATACCGTTATTACATAGGATGTGAGTCATAATACAAAAAGTTAATAATCATATTATTAGCTATATGGCTAAAATAAATATTTACCATATTGCCCCCATCGAAACTTGCAATTTAATAATGATGTTAATATTCTTCTTTTTACACAATAAAGTGCAGACATTAAGCACTGGAATAAATAAAGAAAAATCTATCATGAAAGTCAATGTAGCTGCTGCTATGGCGGGCGTAACAAACCTGAACTCTATATCTCACCTAAAAAATAACTAATTCCCTTTCATCTCGTTTCCAGTAATTCTATTAGTCAGCGGTGTATTCGGCGACGGGTTGCAATTTTCACGCGAAGGTTCCTACGCCCTATCGATCGCGTGCGTTGGTAAACATTGCCGCCCTAGCCTTATTGCAAATTATTCTACACTTACTCTGACACTTAAAACTTTAGGAGTAAAGTTTAAAATACCTTGCTCCAGTTATCTGAGTAAACTTGTCAAAAGTCTTCAGCGGGGACATTAAAATGTTTCGTAAAAAAAACATTTGTTGCTTCTTGTGGTGATTTTCTTACGAGAATTGAATGGAATAATTCGTTTAATTGAGAAAGGCAAGCATTTAGAATTGAAACTGGTAATTTTATGCCTCGAATGTGGCACGATTGATTAATTTCCTGAATTTTCCTCCTTTATTTGCGGCTATATAATTTCCTCAACAAAGGAAATGTGTAATAACAATGGAAGTGAAAGTAAAACACGTAACCCTCTCTGTTTAGTCAGCACGCACCGCACTTCACAGCAATCAAACTGACACGCTTTGAGTGAAATGTAAATTTATATATTTTCAAACTAATTCTGATGTTAGGAAAGCAGAAAGCTTGTTTCTTTGGAGCGGTTTATGTATTGTAATAACTTGCACAGTACGTTGCAAAAACTATACGATTTTGACCTAACACCAAAAAGGCTACATTTAACATTTTCACGAAAAAACGTAGGTACATTACGGTGGTCTTTTTCAAATTTAGGAATAGGGTAGACATTAGAAATTACGTAATTTAAAGCTTAAAATTAAACGACCAAAAGGCTAAAGCTACCAGCTAAGTAGGTACAAAGTATTTAAGTTTGAATTCATTTGTTATATGATAGAGCCAATAAACTCTGCATGATGCACACTTTTCTTTAATAATTGAGCCTGTTTTTAAGTTTTTGACCTTTTCTCACAGTTGCTCGCAGTAACGGAGCTAGGGTACCCCTACCAAACGGGTTAGGTTAGGTTGGAACTGTGACGTACCACGCGCGAGCTGAATTGGTCGCAGCAACTAAGCTAGGGTACTCTGACCAAATGGGTTAGGTAAGGTTAGAACTGTGACCAACCGCGCGCGAGCTGAAATGGTCGCAGCAAGTAAACTAGGGCGCTCCGACCAAATGGGTTAGGTAAGGTTAGAACTGTAACCAACCGCGCGCGAGCTGAATTGGTCGCAGCAAGTAAACTAGGGCGCTCCGACCAAATGGGTTAGGTAAGGTTAGAACTGTGACCAACCACGCGCGAGCTGAAATGGTCGCAGCAAGTAAACTAGGGCGCTCCGACCAAATGGGCTAGATAAGGTTAGAACTGTGACCAACCGCGCGCGAGCTGAATTGGTCGCAGGAACTAAGCTAGGGCGCTCGGACCAAATGGACTAAGTAAGGTTAGAACTGTGACCAACCGCGCGCGAGCTGAATTGGTCGCAGGAACTAAGCTAGGGCGCTCCGACCAAATGGGTTAGGTAAGGTTAGAACTGTGACCAACCGCGCGCGAGCTGAATTGGTCGCAGCAACTAAGCTAGGGCGCTCCGACCAAATGGGCTAGGTAAGGTTAGAACTGTGACCAACCGCGCGCGAGCTGAATTGGTCGCAGCAACTAAGCTAGGGCGCTCCGACCAAATGGGCTAGGTAAGGTTAGAACTGTGACCAACCGCGCGCGAGCTGAATTGGTCGCAGCAACTAAGCTAAGGCACCCCGACTAAATGGGTTAGGTTCAAACCGCGCACGAGTAGTGCCGCGGCAGCGGCCGGCCGGAGCTACATTCAAGTTGGTCGCAGTTACTTGGTTATTAAGTATTTTTAAGACCCCAAAATATGAATTATTTGAGGTTAACAAAAACAGGCGCGCGCAATCATTATAGTGTTCAATAAAAACTATATTTAAGAGCGCAAAATGGGAACTATTAGAGGTTCGATTCAATACATATATGTCTCAATATTAAAATCACATCTTTTCAATCTATAATAATGTTACCTTGGATAAAATTAATAATCATAGACAGTCAAATTAAAATACCCGCCATTAAATCACATAAAAGCTACGTGAAAACGTTAAATGAACATAAAACTTTTTTGTCGACGGCAATGAAAACAGAAAGACGTAACTTTTCACATTTAATTTATAATATTCATAAATGTAAAGTAGATAAACAGTTTACGACTTATAAAAATAGTTTTATGTATTACTAATAACGCATAAAATGTCTTGTACATAATTAGAAAGGTAGAATGTTATCAAGTTTGCAACATTAAACACTTGCATTAAAAAAAAACAATAACATAAAACACAAGAAGTAAAAACAAATTTCAACTAATGACTACGCACAGACTAATTAGGGCAAAAAAAACAATATTGGTTCAGGGAGCACAGCTGTTCAATAATTTACCGGAGGATTTAAAGAAGTGTGATAGTATAAACATGTATATACCGGTACCCTGTAACGTCGCCAACACCCCAGAGGCAAATATGATAATATTATTTAGATGTAAAATTCAAATTCAAATTATTTATTGCGAACTAAGTGTAGGAACAGAATTTTGAGGATGTTTACAATAGGTAGGTTCTTAGAACTTAGTTGCCTGTTAAGGCATTGCAATTTAATACATACTCTATACCTATTTCAGTTATACAATTTCGATTATATTATATTTATTCATTATTCATACATTTTATATTATGTCATAAGCACTTTGTATCTCATTTTAAATGAACTGTTATTTAAGTTCTTATGAGAAATAAATTATCTTTAAACCTAAACAGTTAGTTTAGCTGGAAAATTGGTCAGTAGGTTCTTTAGAATAGGAAAATAAATAACGCGTAATTATATAAAACACAATTGCAAAACCAAACCTGACACCAAAGTTAAAGCTTCCATAAGAATAGAAAACTTTAGCAACTATAATAAGAACAACCAATTAACTTAATATTTATGTGTTATCGTAGATTAGCTTTTATGTCTATAACTAAACTTGACAGAAAGTCCTTCTATCACCCTTTATGGACGTACATACACGAAACAAAACTATGTCCACCGGCAATTAAAAGTTTGATTGTGCATAATGTCTTACTTCAAGCTCTACCTTTTTTCTTATATATCACACCCATGATAAAATATGAATTTCCCGAAAGGAATACCAATGCCATTAATCCTAATTTTATAAATGCGAAAGTAAGTTTGTTTGTCTGTTACCTTTTCACGTCTAAACCACTGAACCGATCATCCTGAAATTTTGCAAATACGTTATCAGGTGCACAGAAACGGACATAGGGTACCTTTCATCCCGAAAAAAAGTACTGTTCCCGAGGAAAACAACAAAAACGTTCTTATGATAATAGATGGCGCCACGTGTCTTTCGAATCATGATTGAATTATAACCCGAATTGATTGTCAAAGTCTAAATTAACGCGTGCGAAGCCGCGGGCGCAAGCTAGTCGGACATAAAACTAACTTTATTGAGGATGTCCTAAGAAAACTTTTTATCTGCCTAGTCTTGGGCAAACTATGTTGGGGTCAGCTTCCAATCTAACCGAATAATAATAATAAGTTATTTATTTCTCCTCACAATGACAAAATTATTCTAGGTTTCACTTATTTTTTTTGTGCAATGTGAGGACTTGGTGTCTGAGTTAGGCTTAAAATGCCTGTATTACAAATCACCTGCACAAACCAGTTACTGGGTAATATGATACCCCTTGGTAAGCCTGGTTATCAGACTTCCGGTCTTCTGACGACTCGTAACGACTGTCAAAGATCCACGACATGACAGCCGGGACCAACGATTTAACGTGCTTTCCGAGCCACGGAGGGGTTTCGGTATGTAAAGATGGTCACCCATCCGCGGACCGACCGCAGCAAGCGTAGCTTAACCTGATCGTTCGGCCCGTGCGGCTGTTATTACTAATAAAACCCTCTAGCCCATGAGAATAAAACTTTGATACCTACTCACTTTTAGGTGCTGCAATTTTGATCACCACCCAGAGCTTTGAGGCAGTTTACTGCATAAGTATCAAGCTACACGGGTGATCTTTTAAATTGTTACAATCTCAACATCAGACGCATTAAGTCTGACCATTACGGCTTACGGGTCCAGTTTCCACCGTCCACGGGAGTAGGCCGGACTATATCGGTCGGATACCGTTCGGCCGGGAGTCGTGACTCCGATTATCTGTATCGAGACATGCGGTCAATCGCCTATAAGTCGGCCCGTGTTTGACCCCGGCGTGTTATTGTCGCCCTTACAGACTCACCGCCACACGTTCGATTCGACAATTACCGTAAACTTAAACGTTTTTGGATCATAATAGATTTAGCGGGGATAGAGCAACTTTGAAGGAAATAGGTACTTGCTATTGGTTCTTTCAAAATATAAGACATTAAATAGAAATATTTCAGCCCTATTTTCAATTAAATTAATTCCTAGGTATATCTTTAAAGATCTAGTCCAAAAGATATTTTCTGTTTTAAAATCATAGTCTTTCATACAAGAAAGAGTAAAAAGGTAAAAGAAAAATGTGTGTTTCATTATTGGAATTACTCATTTCATCGACCTGCAAACATTTGCCCAAAACTTTTCTCTTAGAAAAATATCTCCACTCTGTCTGAGACAACATTCGATCAGTAGTAGATACCTACCCCCGGATTTCTTAGTTTCCACAAGAAATTGCGCCCCTTACCCCAATGTCCCCAGTTTCTTTGTAAATAGCTTTCCGATTCTACCTCCGAAGCTCCCAACTCGGGGGGAGTTATTACATTTCGATGACATGACGAATTCGGGATGACACACGAGGGGTCGCACTTGACCCGTCGATACACCAGTCATAAAAACGTTATATTTACTCAAAAACACAAGATGTTATATTAACCCCTTACGTTTTTATTTCAAATTTAGGAATGCTTCACGTTTTTCAAGATTTTTATTACGTTAAGTGACTTCTTATTATAGGAGATCGTATTCTTTGATTTTCACCGTGCGTTAATGAAGTAAGTAAGCAACTATAGAGATAGAACAATTAAGGTATTCCTCGTCACTCAGACGTGTCTACAGTTCGTAGGATTACCTGCCCAAATCTGTCTGGCTGGAACGTACTCTACCTAACTTATAGCATAATTAACGTGTATATTATAGGGTTAGACTTGGGTTATGTTAGACTATACTTCTTGTAGGCACTTGTAGGCTAATAACTTGTTACTAGTTACAACTCCCTAAGCTCGAAACCTTACACTAACTACTTACCACCGGCTACATGTGGTTACGAACGGTGTCAGTAATAAACAATCTATCCTGTGTAACACCGTAACGGTAAACGAGCACCAAGATAAGAAAGGACTAAATATAATCATCAAAAAATACTTTCAAATCATTAAGATACAAAGGTATTTCCGATGTCTAAACCGCCAGTTCAATAACCCTCGTAATGTACCATACGTTCGGTAGTTGTCAACAAAATAAATAGAAATAATGTCCAGGCCACAACTACACGGCTTCAGAAATAGACGGCTCTCCCCATGTGCTTCGCGCGAACTTGACAATCTACCCGCATGTTTATTTTTAACACTATCTTATTGTATTCGGAAATACTCGGAAATGCTCGGAAATGGTTGCACGTCTTTGAAGATTTGTTACGATCTATTTCACGGGCGGCTGAGCTTCGCTGTGTTATGTGTAACGTGGTATAAACCAATTACTTTGCTCCAATCATGTGTTAACATCAACAGTGAACGATCTGCATCCGAATTTACGCTGCGTACCGAATTTGCTGAAATTCCGAACCAAACGCAACAAGCTGCATTTGAATTGTTGGGCAAGTATTGGTTTTTACTATCAATTTGATAAATAAACACATAAAAAAAAACGATAATCTAAGTAAACTAATTACTATAGTCACCCATATCAGTCCAATAGTGTTGCTACACTCAAAATTACATTTGAAAACATGCCTCCCACAAGCTAAGTGCTTTCCGTAAAATGTACATAGTAAATAAAACTTATAACCACATGAGGCACCCGTCGACCGACTTAATTAAGTCGTCGCCTCAAGTAAAACCGAATTAAGTTTCACGGAACCCCGGGGACGTGTCGCGGCCAGAACTCCGCGGTGTGTCGGTAAGGTAACCGCAGAACACACGAGCCGCTTTTCGCTAGACTTAAGTTAGGAAGACAATACTTTTAGATGCATTGATAGGGTATGTTGATGGTAGATATACCGGCAATGACAAATAAATTGGGAGGATAGATGCGAAATAGATGAAGTGTAAGTCTCATAAACTCAATCCTTATTTGATAGTTTTTGGCGAATGAAATAAATGCAAAAATACATTCGTCTTTCTATCACTGTACCAAGATTTGGCTATTTTAGTAATAGCTAGTGCGATATTTATTAAGAAAATTTGCCCTCATAAAACACCAATTCAATATCTATGCTTCAGTCAAAGCATAAGCTGCTGAATTCCAGAACATTCAATGACGCGCCACAGAATCCCGCGTCCAACGGTATCCCTAAACCTAATTGCTCGCACGACAGTTCGAACTGACAATGCCATTTCACCTGCAGTTTCAAACTAATCTCAAATTCTCAACTGCAAGTTTGCTACTAGCCAATTTAGTACCCCGAAAAGCCTTCGCTGTCCGAAACACGTCCGTAGCAGCTTTGTGTCGTTGAATGAAATGAACGAAGCGAAGAACTCGTGTGGCCCTGTCCTTAGTACCGGCTTGACTCGGCGCATGAGTTATTGTTCTGGCACTAGGTAAGTAGGATGAGCGTGATTTATGAACGATTATGTGGGAAACTAATTTAAAGATAGGAATATAATACTTTACAAGGACGCAAATAAATATAGAAATTGGTACTAGAATACCTTAAAGGTAGTTCGTTTCTTTAAAAAGTTTTATGAATATTGGACTGTCGAACAATCCCTACGGATGTTTAAAATCAAATTTTTCAGGAGAGCGCTAACGGGTTTTCTTTATGACAAACATGGATATAATTATTAAGAATTTCGATTTATTTTCTTAATTGTTTGCGTTGATGCTTTTAAATGTTTTAAGCGAATAAAATCACTCGTGAAAATTTTATTGGAGTGTCAGAAAAGCTCAAATGTTTTCGTTGGTTCTGACTAGGTAATCTATATCTACATATATTATAATAAAAATAGCAACGACGAATTGGATGTCTGTTCTGGATTAGCAAAAAACGGCAAAATGGATTTAGATGGAATTTGGCACATATAGTTTTCAATCTGGATTAAAACATAGGGTACTTTTAATACTGGTAGTACGTTTCCGTAGGAAATTTTCTTAGTTAGGTTAGTAGATAATTGTTCACAAAATTCTCTTGCAGACACGTAAAGCTCATCAGTAATCTAAGCAATCATTTCATCACATCGGCGCAGGCCGCGCAGGTCCGAAGCAATCCGTTCACACATGTAAGCGTGTAATTTATACGCGCACGTAGAGGCATTACTTCAAATCAACACGTGATTAAAATGCAAATGGCCGCCCTTTGCCGGACGCGGTGGCCGTTGGCCAATTATATGATTATTTAGTACGAACCAGGGGATAAGTTAGCGAAGCCTTGTCTATGGAAGTGGTTAATGTGTCAGATTTTAGACGAGATTTTTGCACCCCACAAAGGGTATCACCTGATTCGTCAACTGCTATAAGGGTTAACTAAAAACAATAAAATATTCTACTATGGTAAAATACATATACTGTTGATACTTGGGAAGAGGCTAGCCAGATGATAATGATGATGGGAGATGAAGCAAAGGACTCTTATTAAGGAAGTACCACCGGTTTTTTAAATCAATAAAGTGGTGCCGGAAAATCTTATAGCTTCTGATCAACTTTGAATAAAACAGCTTAAAGTTATATACAAAACAGGCATGCACTAAAGCACTTTTGGCTCCCATCGTACTTACTGTTACGGAACACCATCCCTGTATCTACCTATATACTCGTTAATCCCCACACATGCGTACCACGCACAGTACAATGGCGTACAAAAGGTCATTGGAGCGGTATCAGTCTATCCTAAATATCTGTGGGACTAATGAGTCGTCCCTTTCACTGTCCGGAACCGTGTGGCGTCTCGCATCCGCTTCTTGTTTATATTCAAACGATTTTCTTAGAACACGTTCTAGGAGTATTTTTAATTGAGATTTTTTGAAAGGACATCAAAGGTGATTTTCAGAAAGGCGTTGTGTTTACCTGTTTCTCGGATTGATTTTATGATTTGAAGCTATTTTAGTGGTTCATCTCTTTTGTTGATCTTTCATTCATTAAGACTTACAGATTACAAAACATGGTGTGGGGATCTACCACCTAAAGTTTTTATCAACATAACATAACTCCAAAGAACAACAAATCAGTTAATCTTAATAATTTAAACCGTATTACGATAACACAACAATAGTATCGGTCACGGCAACACTAAATTAATTAAAGAAATAAATAAATAATAATCGGGAACAATGTAATTCGGTGCGGGTTGCGTGCAAGGGGATTAGACCGGTTGCAGACGAGACGTTGCTGGTGCGGGCGCTAATCCCCTGTGACAAGTTCCTGATGGAACTTTACACGACATACGTATATCGGTTAGGATTTACATTAATTTTGGGTATTGGGGACGTAGGATTTATAATACCTATCTAAATTTTGCGATTTACTCATTTGGAATGAAATTTAAAAGTACCTATTTTGAAAGGATCAGGCAGCTTTATAGAAAACTATCTGCGCCCGCGGTTTCACCCGCATAAGTCATAATTCTTTGGGAATATCGGTATAAAAAGTATTCTATGTCCTTTTCCAGGTCATGGTCTACTCATGTGCCAAATTTCATCCAAATTCATACAGCCGTTTTAGCGTGAAAGCGTAACAAACAATTTTTTTTTTTTTTCATTTGTAATATTAATAAGTTAAGATAGTTAAGATTAAAATAAGATGTGTCGTTACGTGTAGCTATACGCAAATTGAGAGATTTTTAATTTTTAAAGTACATATTTGCATAATATCTTAAATAATACGAACATACGAGCCCATAACAACAAGGAGGATTTAAGGAATATTTGTTTTTCTCAATCAATTTAATGTACTATGATGAAGTTTTATACAAATCATACGCTTTTTTTACGTTTTATACAAATCCTATGCTTTCCAATGCAAACCCAAAGTAGAAGTACGTCAATCAATCTACCTGCCTTTTCCCATCTACGGTGGGGTAGGCGAACAGTCTAACCAGATGCAGCTGAATACCAGTATTTTACAAGGAGCGACTGCCTATCTAACGTCTTCCACCCAGTAACTGGTTAATACGATACCCCCTTGGTAAGACTGGTTGTCAGACTTTCGGACTTCTGAGGACCTGTAACAACTATCAATGATCCACGAATGACAGCCGGGACGAACGCCGAGGCACGGAGGAGTCTCGGTATGTAAAGGCGATCATCGATCCACGGACCAACACCGGTAAGCGTAGCTTAACCTGATGGATCAACCCGTGCGAGTGTTATTATATACCCACGAGCCCTTCAAAGTACGTACATATAACAAATTAATCCTAACATCAATCCCATGTTCCCAGTGGAGTAGGACAGTAAAAAACATAAAATGTATCAGATGCTCTTTTTCCCACGTACGTAAACAGTTCAAAGTGAAATGGGTCATTAGCGATGAGCTTACAATCTATCCCTACTCATTCATTATCGCAATCTACTCACTTAATATCACAATGGCCGCAATAGATAATAGCTAACTATATGGCCTTCTTTTGCATCAATCGATTCGTTTGCAAAGAGCCTTAAAACATGTTGTAAGTAATTTATTTACTTATGCTTTAAGCACAGAATAGTAGGAACAGAGGTAAACATTATGCCTTAGGCATCCATATATTCCTTATCAAATTATGCCCATGGATCATTTTCTATGGCAGACATTATTCTATTTGGTATCAATATGATAAATGAAACTCATCTCTACCTACGCACAAGAAAGTACTGGTGTTTCTATACGTGCTTTAAATAAGAAAGTTTTAGGATTCCCAAAACGTTTAAACACATGTAATATATTCATAAAAATAATAACATTTAAATTGAACACAGCTAGTTAAATTGTTCTGTGAATAAAATTAATGTCTGTAAATAAAAACGTAGTAACACCCACGCCCACGCTTTGTCGCCGTAACGTAACTTTGACCTTACTCAAATATTACTCATAGTTCGTAGACCCCGAATTTGACTTATATTGTAACGGTAAACTGTTTGTCAAATAAGTGGCTTATATTAATAAATGATACAGCTCAAAGTTTGGAGACAATAAATTCATAAATTAAATTAAATTTAAGCTCTGACCGCAACAAGATCATGGCAGTTTTATTATCATTTTATACCGTACCCGATAAAGTATAATCAGATTGCCAAAACTGATTCAATTATCCACTTTCATTTGGGTGTCCTTATATGAAAATGGATAATTGAATCAGATTATCGATAATGGAACAAAGATATAACATGTAAGTACCCTGAAAATAGAGAAGATGGAGGAATGAGCCGGACAATATAAACGACCAGTGGGCCACATTAGCACTGGACTGCAAGTACTGGAAGTCATTGGGAGAGGCCTTTGTCCAGCTGTGGGATAATACAGGCTAACAGCAACAGTCATTTTATCAGAACGTCAATCCCCTCATACTCAAACCTCCCGTACTATCAAGCATGGCACCCCAATTTATTATGAAACGAAATATTTTAAATGAACAAAAACATTCGATGTTGACAATGCAGCGTAATTAAAAGCCGCACTACAGTCATTCCCGCCAATTTATGCCGTCGAGTATCTCGTCCAGTTTTTCGTAATGGCCGAAACAGCTATAAATAAAACTGATGAGTAATTTCAGGCGATAGTCAATTATTTCGTCAATTGTCATTTGTTTGTGTAATAACAACATTTATTTGAAAAGGGAACACGGCAATTTTCAAAAAAGCTCCGGTGTCATTAATTCTACCGCCAAGCCTAATGAACGTTAAAAGATTAAAATAGGTAATGATATTAAGTTCGATATAAATTATCTCCACAATCCTCCCTCGCAATTTGCAACAAAATATTTCCGAATTAAACGGGAGATACCAAAGTACTGGCAAAGTTAGCCAATTCTGTGATAAATGAGAGTTGTAAACTTGTACCTATTGGGGGACTATCCGAAGGTAAGGAAAGCTAATTTATTGTTTACTTCCCTCATGTATTTATTACAAATTACTTATCGAGTAATCGCTATTGAAAAGTGATAACTGAAAAAATCAGGGTCCTTATCATACCTTGTTAAAATTCAACTACTGAAAATTTACTACAAAGATTACGCCTAAAATACTGAATTCGTTATCTATTCTAAATCCGGTACACAAGCTACCCTAATCACTTCACGCTACACAAAACAACGAAAAATTCACTCGAAAACTAAACTAACACAAACTACTGTTCTTAATTCAAATATGGAACTAATTTTATCTATGAAAATACAGTTTATTTGTTATCAAATTCGCGATTGGTACGCGTTCCCGCCTAAACGCGAAGGCTTTTTGATCCGGGCGGACGGTCGTCCTTCTCGCAGGGCGCTCGGCACGCGACTGGGGCGGATCGATCCCGCCCTGCTAGCCGGCACAGCCAGCCACGTCCCGCGGGGATGCAGATGCAAGCGGGACCATAGTGCTGCTGGATGTGTCATGTCGCTGGTGTCCGGTATTCCGGGTGATTAAAGTTCTGTGTGCGTATGAGCTTAGTGCATGATATGCATTGTGTGAGAGGTCCCAAGAATTTATATTTATGCAAGAATCTTATTCTTGATCCTCGCTTTTATTATGGTTTACAATTAATAGACACGCATGTGTGCAGAAAAGTTATTTTGTCTAACCAATATGTAGACTAAGTACCTAAGTGCAGCTGGCTAGCCATTTAGAGGAACACACTGACAAAACACCCTCCAAACCTAGCCACATCCAGCCACCATACATCTCCACAAATAAAAATTGAATAACTCACAGAAGATCCACGTATTCGGATCTAAAGTGCGACGGGCCATCTATTTGAGGTGGCTGTCCCTTTGAGCGTTGGATTGAGTTACTCAAAGTGCGACCGAACTCACTCGATCGCTGCGACATGACAGCGTCTTTTTGCATGTCTTGTAAGCCCTTTGATTTTTCTTGATAGGAACCCTTTGGATGTTTTAAGATAAATATCTACTTTGCTTGGAATTGGTTTTAAAATCGAACTCGAAACTTCAGACATCAAGGTAAGCAGATTTTTATTTGCAAACGTACTCAGAATGCACCTACAAGAGGAGTAGAATATTTTGTTGTAAATAAAGTCCAAATACGGATGTTAAATTATTTTTAATTATTTCTTACTAACTGTCGTTATTACTAGATAAGCTTAGTAAAAAACAGCAGTAAATCTGTACCAATATTATAAAGAGGTAAAATTTGTTGGTTTGTTTTTTTGTATGTTTATATGTAGGGAGTAACCTCTGGAGATACCGGTCGCATTTGAAAAATTCTGGTTTCATTTGGTAGTCCCAATTCTTGAGGAAGGCTATAGGCTTTTTAACATCACGCTATGACCCTTAGGAGCCGTGCAAAAAGAAAAAATGCCAGAAAGAACGGTAAGCGAAAACGAAGTTATAGCGCGGGTAGACGATGCGATGCGACGCAGTGGGTCGGGGGAACAAGAAATCTCACAAAAGTCGCTTGCAAAAACTAGTAAGAAATAATCTTAAAAATAAATACTGTATTAGTCTAATATTTCTAATGTCGGTGACGCAATCCACACAGTTGTTAACTCATACAACTAGGTAAGTGTGCTGCGTCAACTAGGAAAGAATGAGTGTGCCCGAATTTCAACTATGAGTACAACATTTTAGTCAATAATTTTATTTTTAGACAGGCGTTCTTAATTTCCTCTATTCTCCGAGAAATTAAGTCCTAGTATCTCAAAAGCTGAATATTGAAAGCTAGTGTTTTCTGTATTTCCTGCAAGTGAACGATGTACAGATAAACTTAAATTAAAAACAATTATTATGTTAAAATAATTGTAAACAAAATCTCAAATAGTATTTATTTAATTTATCTTCTTGAATCTAAGACAGTACACACGCCTGCATGTAACTTTATCACATACGCACACAGTCCGTATTTAAACAAATTCATTCGACAAAGTCCCCTCGCGAACTTTAAGTCGATACCTCAAAGGATTGTTTTCAGGCTTTCAGCAAAACGTTACCATTTCATTTTACGATACGTTACTTTCTACCTCCTACGTCTAATTCCAAACGTTATTTCTCTGGATAGAAGAGAGTCATGACTGCCTTATTTTGAATAAGTAAGGTGACAAGCACTTCTGTTAAGGGGACTACATGACCTAAATGCAAATTTATAATGCCTAAAAATATATACACTGCAGTAACCAAAATCAGAAAAATATCTGATATTCTTCTGGATATATGCTAGTTAGATAGTGTGTTGAAAACATAATACAATTAACTAGATATGATAGAAAAAAATCACGAAGATACCTCTAAAAAAATATTTTAATGTCTAAAAACCTTAAAACACATATCACCTTAATATACATGCAAACATTCAGATTTTTTGTCAGGTTATTCTACAAGTAACACAATAACGTAATATTGTTTTACATTTTTAGCCCAATGAATAGATTTTTTGTAAATCCATAATTGCTTCATATTTTGCAATAAATTACCAGCGTTGTGTCATTTCTTTCTTTTTTCTATGCAATCCGACAGTGACCGCGCTTTAGCTCTTGTAATCCTCTTAAATGAAAGATTCTGCATTTGATTCTCAGGTCATGCTGTGCTAGCAGTTGATTTTCGGAATTTCTTAAGCTTTTTAACTTAAAACACGCGTAGTTAAACTGTGTCTACCTATACATCTGCTTTCTCTGCTTTCCCTGAAAAATATAAAATTATCCCCTTCCCTTATAGAAAATTGGAAATGTGTGTAAAAATAACGATCACTTTTCATCCAATCTTCATTTAAGTACAAACTTTGAAGTCATCAGAACTACTCTAAAGTTCATTACTACGGCAAAGTTGTGTGATTCGGTGCCATAGACGCGCAGTTTGACTGATTGAGCCATTTTTAGCCGACGCAGAGGAAGGGCAGCCGCTCTCCCGGAATAGCACGATCATACTAATTATCACCCCTGTCATCTGTCACTAGGACGGGGGATCTAGATAAGTACGGTGGCAATTTATATGAAATTCTATACCGAGCGCTTCCATAGCAATATTGTAAATGCGAAAGTATCTCTCGTCTGTTTGTTGTGTTTTCACGGCTAAACCGGTAAAACAATTTTGATGGCATTTAGTATAAAAAAAAGCTTAAACCCTAATGATAAATATTGGCAACCTTTTTTTTCCGAATCCAAAATTTTGAAATCGAGCGTAAAAGTTTGTATGAGAAAATGCAAAATCCACGCGGACGAAGTAGCGGGCGCAACGTTGATACAAAACCAGTCCTTAATAATAAAAAACAAATGATAAACATGTGTTGTTTGATCATAAAATCTTGGCCGAACTTCTAAACAGTCGTTTTAAATTGCGTTGAAACAAATGTTGCTCATTAAATTTAGATGTACGATGAAATATTGGAGCTGTGATTCGATGCGGCACAGCGCGGATCGCAGACTGATTCTTGTTGTTTTTATATTAATTCAATTAAGTATTTTGTACTGCGAAAATGTCACGGCCATGCCAGTGGCTGCCAGATAAAAAACAAATAGTTTAGGTGCCCGGGACTAAAAGTTTCTACACTGTATACTTATATATACTAAATAATATATATAGGTACCAGCGTATTGCGTAAGTTTCATTTCTGTACAGATTTTTTATTATTAAGTCTGTACAGGAAAAGTTATTTGATTGAAGGTACAAATTATAAAATAATTATACGATATTTTTAGGAAAAAAATAAACCGCATCCTTCTAAATAAAAACACGAATGAATTTACTTTTAACCCCAATAAACGGTAACCTGGGAATCTATTTCAAAATTCTGTTAACCCCTTCGAGTGAAGTGAAAATAATTAAGTCGGTCTTATTCCGTCAGTAGCTTATTTGTTCTGCTTAATTAGTGAGAGAGACTGGCTTTAGCCGACAACACGACACGACGTCTTCAACCAATCCCTTTTAATTTCATCACAAAATTCAGTCTTTGAATTTTGTGTTAACTCCCAACCACCTGAACGAGAACGAGTATCACATTCCATTCGGTCATTAAACTAATTAAACGTGTTTATATCACCTTAAATAGACTTATATTTTAAAAAAAACACAAGTTAAAATTATATGTCACCCCATTAAAGACGTGAGACAACGGTCTGTCGCCCAAACCGGCCATAATTCAAACTGAAGGAAAATAATTTACGACTCCTAATCCTTAACAACCAGAATAAATCCCCGACAGGATACGGACATTACAGCCCTTTATATGAGCCGTTAAGTTTTTTAAATAAACTGAAACAATTGAGATGTATCACGGCTGACACCTGTCTAGGTTTAAAATAATGGAAATAGTTAAGGAAATAACTAATGTTAAGATCAGAAAGAAAATACGTTTATTTGCGCTAAACTTGACGCTCAAGAGGAATGTAGAATATGTCGCATAAAAACATGACGCTCAAGAGGAGTGTAAAATGTGTCGCTTAAAAACATGACGCTCTAGAGGAATGTAGATTGTGTCGCTTAAAAACATGACGCTCAAGAGGAATGTAGAATGTGTCGCTTAAAAACAACGTTGAAGCTAGTCAGACGCTCAAATATAGAAATAAAAAATACAGAATCCTGTAGCAACTTCAAATACCTTGCAGCTGATACCTAACGTAGCAAAAATTTAAGCTCTGCAATATATATTATGAACTATTGAAAATAGAATCATACGGATGCAATAAAATCCGGAAGCAATTTGACATTTTGGCAACGATCCGACATATCACGGAAAATATTGAAAGATTTAATTTTTCGAATCATCAATTTTTCATTTAACAACAATATTAAGAGCTCATTCATTTTCGCCAACAGACTACTATTAAAAACATGGCAGAAGTTTAGTAGTCTCCCCTTTTGTTATCTTGCACTATGATTTTCTTCCAACAAAAGTAGACTACTTTCTGAAGACGTAAAGGACCGAGTAAAAAGTATAAAGCCGGTCTTTCCTGAAGACATAAGGCCGAAGCGCAAAGTACTAACAAATGACGCTTCAGGGGTAATGCTTAATAATGCATCCAGCTTTACATATTTACAAGGGTGCGGTACTGCACAAACTCATACCTTATTAACGCACAGAAGATGTAGTGCGTTACAGACATTTATGTAATTGTGCCCTTAAGATTAATGTCTGGGCCATACGTTTAAAAGAGACGGTATATCTTATCTTTCTTAGGGAGCCAGACATGTGCGCAAACATTAGAGCTTTCGTTGACTTCGTGTGAACATTCGTATCTATTGAAAGTTAGAAAAACTGTGGAAAATTTAGAAGTTCAAATATTGAACTTTTATGATAACTTGGGAAATTTATGATATCAGCTTTATTAAGTGATCTATTCAAATACGAAAATATAATAGCAAAATATAATACCTAAGGACGGTTTAGAACGAGATCTCGGTAGTAGGTACAAATAATTAATCCTTTTTTTTTTGTTGTGGTAACTACCCCACACAAATTCGTATACCACTACTTGATATAAAAATACAGTGACAGAAAATTATTAAAACATCGTCAATATATACTAAGTGGAAATAATACGCATTATTTAGGATAAGTCAAAAATTGCTGGTCAGATCTTATTCATTTATTTATGGGACCACATAAGAAGTACCAGCTTTCAAATAAAAAGAATCAACAAAATCGGTGCAAGTAAAAAAAATATCTGAGGTAGCACACATAAAAAAACAGTCCAATTGAGAACCTCCAACTTTTTTTAAGTCGGTTAAAAATTATAGACTTTACAAAGGAAGGTTTAGAACGAGATCTTGATAGTCCAAAATGCTAACTCAACAATATAAGGAGTGCTTTAGGCTTAGTCATGCGGCGCTTAGAAATTCTCACCTCCTAATTTAGAAAGATCCTATTAACAGCGAGAAAGTTGGAGGTAAAGATAAATTACAGCGCGGGCAAACAACTTTGTTAAGTTTCCGTGTTCAATTTACGAGTTTTGAATAAAATAATGTGTTAACCGTAAATTATACAATAGATTAATGCTGAAAAGGTTAATTAAAAAAGGAGATTGGGCGATTCTGCCCTGAACCCCACTAGCGTTAAGATATATACCAATGGAAAGATCTCATCAAGGAGAACATTTTTTATTATGACGATTTCTCTTGATTGTTATTACGTAAGGACCTACAATTAACAAAGACGTGTTTATAGAAAAGGATCTCCTAGAAAATATTTCCATTAGTGTATACACATATTATGGCTATTGGGCGCCAAGAATTCCTAAACTTCGGTGCCCAGGTTGTCACCTATTCAGGTTATTAACTCCGAACTGACAAAAAATTAGCAACAGTCGTGTTAGTAGCAAAGGTTCTATTTGAAAAGCTCTTTCCATTGGTATATATCTTATAGCTATTGGGCTTCAGGGCAGAAACCCATAGTTTAGTGCTATTCTCCTTTGTGATGACATTATCAGCACAATAAATATGTTATTAACAAAATGCATGTTTTACGTGAACGTTTATAGAAGCAGATTAATAAATAAATCACACACTGTATGTACAGATGACACACTGAATTAAAATGTAAACTTGCCTAACACATAAATCGATTTACTATCCGATAAATCAATTCTCTAGTCACTTCCAAACAAGTCAGTCTCTCCACAATGACAGCGACATATGAGTGAATGCGTGATCCGTACCGGCGTTTAGAATATTTACGATCGTCCCGACTGATGTATGAACCCGCACTTCCGTTGAATCTTTCTTATGGGTAAATAGATGGCAAGGATATTTTTTTAGGAAATACGCCCATAGTTTTGTAAAGTAAGAGTTATGTATAACACTGCCTTACCAGGCAATAGAGCGATAGAGCACTTTCCTGATAATATGGGCTAAAAGGAAAATGAAATTACGCCGATTTTTCCTAGAAATGAACCTGTTTTTAACATTTTTGCCATTAAAATGTGAGTACAAAAGAAAAACACATTTGAGTGTGAAGAAATTTGTAAAAGAATTAAAGGGAGAATAATAAAAACTAAATATGTCACTAGGTACCTACTTTAGACTGCGCGTTGGTTTAAAACTCGTAAGAGCTGTAAGCTACGCCAAATAAGTACTTACAATAGTTTTTTAGTCCAACAAAAACTCTAAAATTAAATATGAAAGTCATGGCCATTATGTGAGTGAAACTAAAAAGTTAAACGCCTGCATGTCTAGCATGTTTTAATTAATTACTAAGAAGTACAAACACATTGAATGTTACGAATATTCTACCAAAGGGAATATTAATGTTAATTGCAATTTCGGTGTAACCCCCATTGGACCAGCCCGAGTCTAGTGCCGCAGGGCATGTTTCACAGTGTCCGGGGAGTTTCCCGGATACTGTGCAATACAACAGCGAGCAATCCATTTGTATTCCATACAAATACAAACATAATACAGATGGCATGAATCTAATTACTATGAAACATAGGTAAACAAATAATTTGAACATCTAAATGTAAAGTTTCAGTTATATTTTTGAACATTTCAAGCGGTATGAAATCTCCAGCGGGAAAATTGCTGCGTTTTTTGTATGACGATATATGGTATATGGTTGGTATGGTTGGTTGGTGTATGGTTGTGGTTATATGGTTTTTTTTTGGTATGGTTTTGCGTGGTTTGTTTTTTTAATGTCATTTATTTGTAATGTGCGTTTTGTTTGTGCAGAATAAACTATTTTTCTTTATTCATTATGTAAGATTAATATTACCAATAGTACTTTTTTAGTAGGTATTTGAATGGTCACTATGATTTACACAGAGCTTTTGCAACCGGAACCTTTTTTGGAACCTTTTCTAGCGTGTTGAAGTGAAAATATTGAACTCATTTTCACAAGATCTACTACTACTCTACTAGCTTCCGACTCGTTTGTTTGTAACAGAATATCCTTAAAAAGGCACTCTTTCTTCTTCCATAGGTTTTTATATTTTACCCAATTACCTTTTATAGAGAGAGGTACATCATTTTGTTGACAACTCTAAATAATACGGGTCTACATTGGTAACTACATTGTGCCGCCCTCACTCAATCGAGAAATAGCCTCTTTGGGGGCCAAGATTTGTCCGGATACAGCTTTGACTATGCCACAGATGAATGAATCTGTAGTATTGACAGATATACATACGAAATTTAAAACATTCTGTTGTCAACGTTTTAGTTTCAATTGTATCTAAATTCTATTGTTGTAACACTTTATTTAATTTTTTTCTTATTCTGTTTATTTGTATGAATATCACTTCCTATTTTGGGTTCGGCTTCCAGTCCAACTGGATGCAGATGTATAGATACCAGTATTTCAAATGAAGCGACTGCCTATCTGGGGCGACATGTGACAGGCAACAGTCTGACAATTTTTCAAGTTTTATAATTTTTCCAACACTTGTCGTGAATATGTCGCATTGTCAGTTCTATTAAATAGGGCCCTAACCTAAACTACTTTTAGAGTCTCCTAACACGAGTCTCCTTGTTTTCTTAGAAGTAGGCTCTAAACACTAAGGTCTTTTTGTAAACTGAAACATAATTAAATAATACTTATAAAAATAAACTTAAACTTATAGGTACACTGCTCATTTATTGGGTAACACCTGATCATAATTAATATACGTTAAGTTACTAAATTCTTTCATCGACTGCAACCACACTTTCCTCTAAGCACGTCGACAAAAGATTGCATAGAATAAAAATAAGAGCATGAGATGCTGTTTCCCTCGGTAGCCTTGGTCGACCACTAATATATTCTTATTCCCAGCCAAGGAGTTCTACCACCAGACCTCATTTAAAGCTCCCATGTCTATGCGAACTGCAGTCTTCGGGCAGCAGTAATTAGGTTAGAGTCCCGCGCGTGAGCGGACTTCCAACGAGTGGTTGGTAGGTACGTAGCTACCCCGCGCCCGCGGCCACACGTTGATTTCACTGCAGACGCCCAACGCAAGCAAATTGTTCAAACATTTTTGCTACTTCTACCTTTTAGCAGCTGCTGAAATTGTTTCATTCATTTTTGTTTGAAATGTTTGGTTATCTTGCTGTGGAGGGAAAGTTGTTAGTTTGTTTCAGTATCAGTGTAATTTATTTGAGAGTCTATCGTAGCAAGTTATCACGCATTCACATTAAGCTAACTTGTGTCCTTTTAACTGAGTAAGTGTGCCTACACACGACCGGCACGCGTCAACGGCAGAGGTAACATCAGCCATCGACACGCGTCGACGTGCCGCTCGTGTGTATGCACACTAAGCTTTTTAATCGTCTTCAAAAAAGGAGGAGGTTCTTAATACGACAGATTTTTCTTTTTTTTTTATGTGTGTTAGCTCAGATTTTTTTTCTGGGGGGACCGATTTGGATGATTCTTTTTTTATTTGATAGCTGGTGCTTCACATGTGATCCCATTTAAATTTGATCATGGTCTGAGTAGTAGTTTTTGAGTTATCCTTAATACTGCATATTTTTTCCACTTAGTTCATATTGATGATGTTTTAATAATGTTCTGTCACTGTTGTTTACGCATCAAGTAGGTAGTGGTATACGAATTTGTGTGGGGTACGTACCACAACTAAAAAGTACAAAATAAAAACTTTTTTACAAAAAAACAACCAACTTCCAAAAAAAACACTAAAAAACGTGAAAAATAACTTTAATTTCGGAAGTCGGTGGCCAAAAACGAAAATACAAAACAAAAGACACCGACTTTCGAAATTAAAGAAAATTTTCATGTTTTTTTGTTTTTTTTTTTGAAAGTCAGTTGTTTTTTTGTAAATTTGTTATGCTACTCCTTTTACTGGTGTGAAAACAAAAGTTGAAAAGACTGTAGATACGTCTGAAATCTATGCTTTTTATTAACTGTGGAATTCTTTTGTATTACTTACATAATAATATATGTATTATGTCGATACTTCAGGTAAGCGGTGTCATATGCACACACACAGAATATTACCTTACCTACAGGCAAAGGTGGGTATCTAAGATTAAGTAATTATAACTCCTAAGTACCTAATTCCTTACTACAAGGAGCCGAGCCTCTTTTCAGTCAAAATTAAGTGACGAAACATTTTCAGGAGCGGTGTGAGCGTAAGAGCGATTACCCGTTTATGTGGAGAGCCCTTGCGGGGAGAGGCGGGCTCCTCGAGCCAACATGAGTGTTTGCGCACCTTGCCCCACGCTCCCCTTATCACTCATTAGCGTATGACGCGGTGAGGTACGTGCTGAGGGATGCATCTTAAAATGTTAATGGAGGAAAATGAGGAATGTTGTTTTTTTTTATGATGAAGGTTCAGATGGTTGCTTAAAAATGTGAACGAAGCCTTTGCTGACAATTGTAGAGTTAACAAATAAAACAGTTAATATAGAGCACAAACATAAAAAATATGATCATGATGTTGTACTGCTTTACATTGCATTAGGAAGAACTGGAAGAGGCAAGTTATTAAATACACTAACCAAATTTAATAAAATAATGCTTTATTTCAATTCCTCAATCACTCAATCTGCTTCAATCATTGGGCGTCTTACTTAGCTTTGTGTATTTCTTAAACAAGAAACCAACACCTTACAAGAAGCTCTCAAATTCCAAATAAGCCTAAGAATCACACATTTTGTTTCAAGCTTGAAGATTCACTTTTTCAGACTAGCGAGTAGGTATCACAAGAATCCACAAGTTCCTAGGTACTTTCAAATATATTGTATCGATACACTATGAATATATTTAATCGATAAGCCAATTTACTTCGCGATTCTACGTCACACCACTATGAATAGAATTCTATCACGTACCGATTCGAAACGTCATTCATATTGAACTCCTGCGTCGCTTGTCCCAGAGGCAATGAAATATAAAATCACACACTATGAACCTAACTTTAAGCTACGTTCCTAAGCATAAAACATTTATTTATTCATGACATGCAGCGTCAGTAATCAGGCAGATTCTCACAAGTCACACGGTACTTAAGGTATTTGTCCCACCGCGAGAGTAGAGCTAGCAACTAAAAACGAGTTGGCAAGCGGCGAGCAGCGAGTGCGCGATGGCGAAGTGCGATTACTCGTATTATGCGTACCTTTGTACCAAGCTTCAGTCTCCCTGCGAGTATTCTGCCCACCAAGCGAGTGTACCTGCGACAAACGAGTTCTCACAGGCGGCGGTGTGAACAGTCAGCTGTCAGGTATCTATTTTAGTTACACGGAACCTACAATCTTTAATATGCTTCTTCAGCGAGAAAATCGCTAATAGCTAGTTGCTTCTTCGTCGCGCGTCGGTGGGACAGGTGCCTAAGCATCGAATGCGATTTGACTAGCAATTGCACATTTAATTACAAATAAGACCACGAGTGCATCCTTAGGCCTACTTACAGGACCGTTACAATTCTGACAATTTAATTCAATTGCTTGCAAAGATTTAAATCGATATATTTCCCACCGCGTCAAAAGACGGTAACCTTTCTGTTTCATTGGCAATGACATTTGAATAGTATTGTCTCGCTCACTCATGCTGAAAATCGTATCTGTCGTTCCATTCGGGATGTGTGAGTTCATTATTTTCAGTGTGTACACTTTTTCGCCTGACCTATGTAAGTATGGTGAAGTTAAATCTAACGATTTAAATCTTCGATGGCTTACTATTATTATTTTGTAGACAATGTTATACAACTTGGCTGTGTTGTGACGTATTGCTATTGTTTTGAAACACGATTTGCATTTGCAATTATTGCATAAAGTATTGATTTCAATGCGGTTTTCGATGCTATCTATAAAGCAGTGAAACTGTGCCAGATTGTATCGCTTCTTGAGTTCCGCAAGGTATTCTGCTTACTGCGGTAAATACGAATGAATATGCACCTAAGGTAAGTTGGACAAATTAATGTACTCTACCAACCAACGTAAATACTTGAAAGTTTGTAATTTGGTAAGACCCAAAGGAGATAAGATACCAATGTGGCTCTGTTAGGATATACGTAAGAAGCTATTATTTTCAATAAATTCATTAAAAGTAGGAACAATAGGTACATTAATTCTTGCGATGTGTGAGAATGTTTGTTCGCATGAATATATAAGATTGGTTGTACCTATATACTTGTGTGATATGTCTTGACGGACAAAAAATAAAGAGTTAGGCTTATTTAAATTTCCAATACAATTATTCATCCTTTCTGTTATCCGTAGATACTGTTGAGACCTAAGATATTAATTTTAGAAAGTAACTTTCGTTTAGCCATCTCATATACATATACCCATCCATTTGTATGAAAGTTTACCAATAAAAACGTAAATGGGTAGGACGTAGGTATACGAAGGAAATAGCCTAGTACCTAAATAAAACATTAAAAAAACAATGCGATCAAACAACCCACACCATAAAACACATCTCCCCTGACAAGCTACATAAAGGGACGATCGAAAAATGACGCTAATGATAGCATCTACCAGCGCACATCATCAAACAAACAATAACGGCCAGACAGTGGACAATCGTTGGCAACGCAGTAATTGCCCATACAAAGGTATCTATACAAACTACAACGATTACAAAAGTCAGCCCCGAGCACACGCCGGCACTCCGTTCGTTATTTTCGCTAAATGGGCCCATTTGAAAATTAACTGCACGATTGCTTCCGAATAATACACCAGTGTGGAGCGATATATCTCACGACAAGTGCTGCTAAACAAATGAAGGGGATGTTGTGGGTAAAGCGAAAGGTTGGTAACAGCGCCATCTTGTAAGCAGTAGCGGAACCTGGTCGACAGCTAGCTAACTAGTGACTACATCTTAGTTAAAAACTTCAACTGAAATATACATAATTCTCATAACAAAACATTTTCTCAGACTATTATTATATGAGAATCTTACGATATCTTCCACTACTAATAGTATTGAAAGTAACCGAAAACTTTTGTTCAGAGCATGAGTTTGAAGCGTAGTTTTGCTACTTGTCAATAGATGGCGCTACGAGTCAAAACCATACAATCCGTCTCGCGCTTGTGAAAACGACCTATGATTTTCATTCGGAAAATATTTTATATTAAAGACAAAATGCTTATGGACATGATATTTTAAATTAATATTTAAGCATTCATTACTAATATCATAGTATATAATAATATATAATAGTATATAGGACGAAAGATCCCAGTAAAATTAGGAGAACAGTGAAATTTTTTTTTATATGAGTTTGCTCTTGACTCTAGTCTAGGTCAGAGATGACAGAGACAAAGTCTACGATGGAGTGAGCTTACCCAGAAGAAGCCTGTTCACTCTCACTTTGAAGAGATTTGGGTTGTATGCGGTCGGAAACACAGGCGCAGGTAGAGAATTCCACTCTTTTGCTGTGCACATTATAAAAGATGTTTGGAAGCGCTTAGTGCGAATTGATGGAATAGCAACTAGGTAGGGATGGTAACTTGCAGTGCGCCTAGATGTCCGATGGTAGAAAGGGGCCGGTGGAATGAGGTCGTGGAGTTCTTGGGCACACTCACCGAAGTACAATCTGTAGAAGACCGACAAGCAGGCAACCTTACGGCGATGAATGAATTGGCAGAATCTATTCATATCTTTATGAGAGATAAAAACTTATGCTAAAGCAATTCGCAGCCGTAAACATGGGAACAACAGTATTTAACAAACAGTGCCCAACCCAAAAAAAAACTTATGCAACAGACCGGGGCGTGTTGTTGAAAACTGTTGCCATGAAAAATGACCTTTTCGAACGAAGTAAAATAAATTGTATCTCTGCAATCTTTTGGAGTAAGAAAAATGGCTGCACATTTTTCAATTTCGGCAAATCGTTGAAATGACCAGACTTTTCTTGGTTTTAAATAATAAAATACATTAAATTATTTGGTAGGGTTTTTGACAAAATAAATAAAATAACTCACCTGAATTTGCTCAGCAGCTTTTTTCGCCAACTCAGGATCCAGGATAGTAATATCAAAGTCATTAGGACATTTCTTCGCCGCCTCACTAAACGCTGCTGCGTTGACATAGTACGCTGATCCCTTTTCACTTGTCTCTACCGGAGAATTCGGAGACAATATGCCACTGTCTGTATCACTGACGTTTGCCGATTTCCGGATTAGACCGGAGTTTTCACCGCCTGGAGACTTTAGTGTGAACCGCGATTTGTCTCCAGTTGGCGA
Source organism: Griposia aprilina (assembly GCA_916610205.1). Lineage (NCBI taxonomy): Eukaryota > Metazoa > Arthropoda > Insecta > Lepidoptera > Noctuidae > Griposia > Griposia aprilina. The sequence goes on from OU744286.1 coordinate 10,255,411, forward strand.
CTTCAAAGGAATTCGAGACTGTCTCGATCCGTCCGGAGCGAATCCGGTGCTCGGATCGAATATCACATAGTTGTCTTTGTCGCACCTCACTTTATTATTCACTGTAACTGTGTATTTTTTATTAGGACTAAGGTTTAGAAAAGGATCTTCGGTGTCAATAGGACTTTCAGGTATTATGGATTGTATCTTAGGTGATATCTTTGGTACAGGTTTGCCGTCTATAGTCCGCCTTATCACAGTGTCGTTTGTAAACTTTAATCGCACATATTCGTTGGATATAGTTCGTCTCACTGGTGAAGACAGTAAAGGCGATGGCTTACATTCTTGTAAGTTGATTTTGTTTTGAAATAAATTGATCTTTGGTTTATCCATTGTTCTAACTGGAGAAAAGGGTAGTTTTAATTTGGTTGTAACTTTTTTCTTTTGACTTGAATTTAAATCTATACTTCCCTTTAAAGTACTTTTGTACACTGGTAACACACTTGCCTTTTCTTTGACTTTTAAAGGTTCTTTGGCTAATTTTGAATTATTTTTAGTTACGTCAAACGATTTGTTCAATTTCTTTATTGGTGCGGGTGTTTTAAGTCGTCTATCTTTGATCTTTTTATCGGAGGAAACATTGGCAACAGCAATATCATGTTTCTCGTTAATAGATAAAGTCTCTTGTTTGATAAAAGTTTTGCTACGATCACGTAGGAGTGTTTCATTTTGTGCTGCTTCAAACAAATGATCGTTAGGGTTGAAAAAGATACTATCTATTATGATATCTACGTCGCTGGATTCAGAGTTGCTTTTAGAGGATCTGTTCTCGTTTATTATGCACGATATTCTTTCTTCCACATCGATGAGTGAATCTGATTTGTCAGTATCGTCTATACTTCGTGAGGTTCCGCTGCCGGAGTCTGAAGGAGTAGGTGTTTGTACTTCAAATATCGCATCATGTGTTGGAACAGATTGTTTTCCTGAATTCTCTGGACACGAAGATCTTCTTCGTTTCACAGTACCTGTTTCTGTAGATGGTAAATCCCAGTCTGACACTTGCACAGCACACTGCGCCCCACTATTTTTAGAACATCTTGGGCTTGTCATTATAGTAAAATCGCATCGTTATAGCACTATCTACATTTATCTATCACTTGTCATTTACTGCACACGACTGTAACTGTAATGTTGGAACATCGTCTGCTTGTAATTGTCAATAGAATTCATATTTAATGTACACCATACGAGCACTACGATCGTTAGTGGAATCAAACACGAACGGGTAGGATCGGGCTCGATTGTTATCTAATTACAAACTTGACGCTGGCGCACATGGGACCGCCGACATCTATGTTATTTTCTCTAATGGAACCATTTGTTTTCTGTTCTGTGACACGGAAGGGAGTTAGTTTTGATAATAATGGCATTTATTTTGTAAAATCTTTCTCATTTATTTGAAGTATAATTGCTAAGTTATCGCCTAAAAGATAGATAGATTTCTTATACGAAACAAAATGCAGTTGCGAAACGCGAAATCAAAATATAATTCTACTAAAAAACTTTCCCCACACTCTCGTTCAAAGTCTGAACAGCTAGAAAACTCGGCAAAAATGCCTCAATTTAATCAGTAAGTTGTGCAGGTAGACATAAAGTAGTAACAGCACGTTTTATCTCTTAGACATGAACGTTTAGGTGTAGGTCGGCGGTCTGTGGTGGCGGAAGGTAGTTTTTATGTTCCGTCCGGGGCTCCGGGCGGAGTCGCCGCCTCCTTGGCTCGTCGGCTCGTCGGTAGCCGTACGTGCGCCTAGGGAGAAAGTTACGTGGTCTTGTTTTATGCAGGCTGGTTGAAATTCAACATTTTATTATATTCTGTCTCTAGATGAAGGCTTTGTTGTGTTTGTTTTGTTATTTAGGTGTTGTGTCTTGGCGATATGCTGTAGGAAGAATGCTTACTACGAAGACTTGTAGGTAATTCACTTATGAGGCACGTTTCTTATAGATGTACCTATGATTATATAAAGAAATTATTCCGTGGCTCTATTTTTTAAATATTCTTTCTTCACTTCTGAATAAAAACCGAAATCATAGAAACCAAAGGCATTCGGTCTATTGTCAGAGCTAATACAGTACAATAACAACAGGAATCGCTATAAAAATAAAACAACGACAACAATATTAACTTTTCTGACGCCTCAGTGCAGAACGTCAGAACTACTAACAATAAAGTGAAACGGAATGAACTTACGAAGTTGGCGGGATTCTGACAAATTGCCCCCAAGTGTCCCCTCACTAACCTAATTACCCGATAAGTTAAAGCAATAAATAACGAAGGGCGAGGACTTACTTGCACCGAAGCAGCCGAAACTACAATAGTTCTACGTGGCTAGTTAAGACCGGTACACATTAGCGAACCTTAATAGTAACCGAAGTTTGTCCACGAGGAACTTTACATGTTGCGTCTTACAATCCCGCAGTGCAAAACTGCACATACGAGTACCTATGTCTACTGTTCTGATTATCTATACAGGGGTAAAATATAAAGGGTCAAATAAAATGAGTTGTTACCTGAGCTAATTATTTTTTTTTGTATGCACGTGTTTCTGTGACAAATAAACCTATTTTTGTTTCTTTTTTCTTAGTTGGAGAAACTCGCTAGCGGAGTTGCGGAGTTTCGCTAGCTCAATTAATTAAACGTTGCATAGCTTTTTTCTAAAAATTAAGAGCAGTGACCACTCCGACGTTATGATTGTCCAGACATATGTATTTTTATCCGACTTCACAAAAAGGAGGAGGTTCTCAATTCGTCTGTATGTTTTAATTTTTTATTTTTCTATGTGTGTTAGCTCAGAACTTTTTTTCTGGCTGAACCGATTTGGATGATTCTTATTTTATTTGATAGGTGGTGCTTCACATATGGTCCCATTTAAATTTGATCAAGGTCTGACCAGTAGTTTTTGAGTTATCCTTAATACTGCAGATTTTTTCCACTTAGTTTATATGGATGATGTGTTAATAATTTCCTGTCACTGTTATTTACACACCAAGTAGTGGTATACGAATTTGTGTGGGGTAGGTACCGCAACTAAAAAGTGAAAAATAAAAACTTTTTTACAAAAAAACAACCTACTTCCAAAAAAAACACTAAAAGACGTGAAAAATAACTTTAATTTCGGAAGTCGGTGGCCAAACACGAAAATACAAAACCAAAGGCACCGACTTCCGAAATTAAAGTTATTTTTTACGTCTTCTAGTGTTTTTTTTGGAAGTCGGTTGTTTTTTTGTAAAAAAGTTTTTATACAACGCCAATCCTTGGACTTGCTTAACCAGACAAGCTACATCTTATTATCATCATCTTACTATCTACATCCTATATGTATCGGTTCGCGGTTACGATAACTAGTGGTCTTGAACAACGTGACCACAATCGGCTTGATTCCTATTATTGTTTGCTTGTCTGCCTTGCGGCAATTCCACCAAAACACAATATTGTTTCTTGTCGACTCTGTGGTCACCGGCATCGGTTTGTGTCTTTGAATTAACTACCTCTATTTCGGAAAACCCTATTGCCAAACATTGGTCTATCTATCTAAACCTACCTATCTATACATATTATACTTTGTCTAATTAGAGAGATTGACTATTATTGCTAATTCATTAAGTTGTACAAATAACCAGACATTAAATAAACGGGCAACGCGCAACAACTAAAAATAAAATGGCTCATATAAATTATGAAGGTTCAAGATCCTGTATGGAACTTGGTAGTATTTCGATAATAAGAACTTATTTGAAGATAGAAAAAAATGTTGCATTGATAGACTATACCGAAAAAAAAAACACAAAACGCACAAATAGCCCAAACGAACTTAAAAATGAAACTCCAAATTCGAATAGCGAAGCACAGAAACACTTAACGTATTTATCAACTGCCAGCACAAGTTCCCACCAGATCGTACAGCTTGCCTTCATCAATATATCAGTAACAGTAAAGGAATAGTAGGGATTGTCTTCGGAAAGTAACTTTATCGGCCGGTGTCCGTCCCAAAGCCATGAAATTTATTGGAACAACACATCCCCTCTATATCCGACACAAACTTTCTAATTTGTTAGCTCGGTGCAACCAGGGTTGCTAATATTGGATCCCTGGATTCGTTCCGCAGACGGAAACTAATTGATAACTTTGTAGGAAGAGTGTTTATGTGAAATATTGAACTTATTGGTTTAAGGAATGGAATTAGGTTGTTAGTGTTGGTATGTTCTAGGGTTTATACTAAATGCATTGATGGAGAAAACTTGTTAATATGTCCAAACGAAAAAAAAAACCATAGAAGTGATCCATGGAAACTTGACATTTATCGGGCTATAAAAATACTATCTGTCTTTTCCTCCTATTCAGGTGAAAATACGAGTACGATAGACTGTACCGTCATTTAAGCGATGAAAAGGGGAATGCCCAAGTGAGTTGACAAAGTGTTATTCAAAGATCATATTAGGGGTACTATTTCTTTTCGTCAGGCCCTTGTTCAAAACTCCCAAAAATCAATACTATAACTCTAAGCGATGTACAACTTCTAAAACACTCTAATGTGCCATCATTATCACCCTCCCCTTTTTAAGTCCATTCATAATTTTTGAAAGTGTTTACGGTGTCCATATTTTTGTTGTTAATTTGGCAGGTTGGCAGCCCTGCAGACGTTGCAGTGTATTTACCCGTACTTGGTTCCGCACGTGCTCTTTGCTTTGGATTAAAGTTTACAATTCAAGTTTGTGCAGTTGCCTGCCCTGTGAACTCGGGAGTTTGTTTCTAAGACTGTGTAAACTTGTGATTGGATTATGTGTTGCAGTGAGCTTACGCAGACTGTATGTTTCATTGATCTCTTGTCTATAACTGACTCGATTGATTATATACCAATTGCCATTTAGTTCTACCAAAATCAAAATATTTTATTTCACATAAACCTACATGGGCTCTTATGAAACGTCAGAAGCTAGGCGCACGGTTCCAATTGGTCGTTTCCTAAGTAGAAAAGCCGGCAAAAAACTCCACGGTCACTCCTTACCAATGGTTCATATACATAATATTTATAAGCTAGCTATATTTTTTCGTTCAAAGTTGTGTGTCTCGTTTGTCTAACTGAACACATCTACACAAATAAAAAACAAATTATCCCACTTGATTTATTAACTCAAATATTTATTTCGTAATTATACCTCATTAGGCCTCAAAGCTTATAATGTAAATACAAATGAAATTCAGAGCTTGAGGTACGCAGCAATTACTTTAAAACACCTGGGCGGTACAAATGAGCTACATTTGCACAAAATCACACCAGGACTAACAAAACACGCCAATTTTAAGGAAAAACAGACCATCTAATTTACGGAACCCATAAAACGAGGCTAACGTATACTGTTTCAAATATTTCTTATCGTCGCAATTCGACTCCCCCGTGAGCAAAAACAGCAACTTTAACTGCAAGACGGGCCCCGATCCCGTTCGTCTTAAGTGATTTACAGGCGCACTGCGACCTGCCTCGGAACAGCCTTCAAGGGGAGAGCCTCCTTGAACCGGGTTACTAGACTTATCGCGCAAATGTATCCATCCGTCCCTTTTCTTATTACAAACCCAGAGAAGGACAGAATATTTTAAGCCTGCAATAGAAATTTGAACGGTGTACGCCCCAACAATATCCGCCTAAATGGGTCAGGAAGGCGAAGTTTACGTCGCATTTCAGCATTAGGGAAACCGAAATGCAATAAAATCCGGCAATAGAGGCGGAATTAGAAAATTATACCGAAGGAGGTTCGAGCTTCGACCTCCAAAAGGGGGCTCATGAACTTTAAGACTATGATTAGTATATTAAATTATTTTCTCGAACTCACTCATGCTCTTTATATGGAGATTAAATTTCCCACTGTATGCTTACATACAACTCGTAAACCTTGCTTTATAATTTGTTTTATGGCTCCAGCGAAATTGACTTCATTTTACTAACAGGCTTAGATGAAAAACAGGCTTCATACTTAATTTAAGATACTACCTAACTCGATTTTCATCTGGTTTTCCTACTTTTCATAGTTGTTTTACTATTATGTCCAATTATCCACTTAAATATAGAGTCCAAAGCCCAACGCCACAAACCTTAAAACAATGATATTAATTGCTTAACTACCCTATTCTAAACAGCGGTCACAACTACAAACGCGAGATTAAACCAAACAAACTAATATAAGGCCCGAAACAAACTGTCCGATGCCCTTTTCAACAACAAACAACGAATAAAACCGAATGTGCCGTGTACACTGGGGCCACATAGTACACAATTTAGCGTGGCATTAACACAGCAATATTTTGTTGGAAAGAAATATTATTTGCATTCGTAATGCTGGGGTGGCCCTGTTGGGACCGGGGTGTGCATTCCTGCACTACGGTGCACTTGTCTTCGCTTAGGGTACGAACACATACCCCTGCATACACGGGTGTGAGTTACACGCGTACACAAACATGCAAAGGTCGCATCTATAGTTTAGAATTTTCGACCTTTTTTATTGTATAACAATAACGTCACCTTCGGCAGTAAATTACAAAAAAGTACTACGAAATTAAAAAATGACTACGCACTTCATTCAAGTTTTCAGTTTTCTCGAAGCAAGCATCTACGAACGCGCTACGAAACGCCTACAAATTATTTGGAATATCAGACCACTTACAATTCATCTTATAATCCACTACTCTGAGTCTCTGAACGTACAAATATCTTGAAAAGCATTAGAGAGTATAAAGGGTACGTGTGTCAAACAGCACTACTTACATCCACAGCCCCACACACGAATGCATTTGTTGCAATGCAGGGGAATTTTCGATTAAATATTTAGATTAGATTTTTCGTGATCCATTTATCATGGTTTAATTGTGTTGGGGCGATGGCTCTTACACTGATGAAAGCCGTCATAGTGTTTCTAGAGATTTGTTTAGTAATCCTTTGATATGATAATGTAATAAGAAAACGGACGACCTCTCTCCCTTTAGACGTCTTTGAATTGTATTAGGTACTTTTGTATTAACATTATTCGTACATTCGCTCTTTTATATTCAGTAGTACTGAGAATAATAGCTATTATCCTCGTAGGCAAAGCCTGGAATGATCATATTGGCTATTATATTTCTTTCAAGATGAAGGCACACAATAGGTTAGTTCATGCCAAACTTATTTTATGATAAGAAACCTACGTTATTCATATGTTCTAGTAAAACCTGATTTATATTTTAGTGTTTATCATAATAGTGTAAATATAGAATATGTCGTATAAACATTTACCATCATCGTAAAATCGAAAGTAATACAGTATTCTGGTTAAGGTTTATCTAAATACAAAACGTGATATGCCTAGGAGTTTCAGTCTGTAGAGACCATACTATTTCACACTCATTTATGGCTTGGATCTTAAGAGCAGTCAGACGTCTGAACAGCCTAAACTTAATTGCTCATTTAATAGCGGAGAGCAGTCCAGACAATTCGCAATAAATATGAATTATGAAATAGATGCACCTCGTCCGGCTGTCCCATGTGGACGTGAAAGCATGCACGCATAATTATTGTGTCCGAGTATTTACTGGGCAGACAGACCTGCGGGCGTCCATGGACATGGTACTATGTATAGATATTCTGTTCACAGTCAGTCATTTCGAGGTTGGAAACATTAATTAATATTAATTAATCGAGTGCTCATATTCATACGGTCTTTCTTATTAAGGCAAATCTGTTCTTTGCTGTTTAATGAGTATGTTTTTTTTTTACTTTTATTCGATAACATTAAGATCATCATGACTTATCATGCGAAGAGGTGGGCAGCAGTCAATTGTCTACAACATCCACATTACTCCCGAGGCGGCAGGTATGTGGTTATGTCAGCTAGCTTACCACAATTTATCGGTACAATTCCTAACACAGAGCTTTAATCTGTAACTAAGGGTTTTCTGACAGGAATTCAAATTAAAAACGACCAAAGGTTGGTAAGACTGCTCCGAAATCAATACTTTTCAAACTCAATTACGAAACAATTATTTCGCGGGTCTACTCAAAAACAAAACAATAACGCTTAGCGTCAACTTCCATCTAACATCCATTTCAATCCCGCCAATCACAAAAGATGTTTTTGGCTGAATAATTATTGCCTTTGCCGACAAAGCTTGGAAAACACGTTCCATTACAAAGGGATCACCATTGCAAGCTCGCAACGACCATAAAAACCGTAAAACCGTATTTTCCTTATTATGTGCTCTCCTAATATGTGTTAGCTTGTTTACCGTGTGTTTTGGTAACAATGTTTTTTACTTAGCGTTTCACATTTGATCGTGAAATATTGTGCTTTTCTCCGTGTATACTGAAACATTTTGTAATGAAATTACGACTTTCAGGGATTTAAATGAGTCAAGTTTTTCTCTAAGGGCTTTGTTACGTAGTTATAGCCTTCTTTATGAAAATAATAAAGAAAATGAATGGAACGATAGCAGCATTGAATATTGTTACGTAATGTACTTAACGTACCGATATCGGGAGAACATGAATTAGGACAAGAGCGATGATTATCATATTGACGTAAGTATTTCTAAAGGAGATTAGATCACGTCACGAATTATATGTAGGATACCATCCATTCTACCGTATATATCGCGTTTTATATACCAGCCAAGAAACCACGCAGGTATTTAAATACCTGCTAAAACTTAGCCAATCTTTCATCCTCAACTTACATCGTAAGGTGAGCCACAAAAAAATGAGCCAACATAAGTTATTCCAAAGTATGCTCAAATTCCTCAAGTCTATAAGTCGCTGGCCGTGCGAGCGTGGCTTGCGGGCGTGCGGGCGTGCGCGCGTGCTGCCGTGCGAGAGTGCCACAAGAGAGCCCCGATCCCTCCTAAACCTCTTTCCTATTTATATGCAGATTCCATGACCGACCATAAGTTATCCGAACACCGGATCATACCCTTAATGATACTCGGATAAATGGAAATGGTTCTTCGTAGGGGTGAACTTTTACACATTTGGAACTTTGTCATAATAAATGCGTCAAGAGTCAACGGTTTGGAAATAATTAATGAAGGGCGACATCTTGTTATATTATTGAAATGTGGAGGGATTAGTCGGATTAATATCGTTAGTGGTTATCTGTAGGTAGGTAGCTGTAGCGAATTTGGTGCAGGCTGTGCATTTTTATGGCGTAGATATATACGTAAGTTTTTTGTATGTAGTTAATCATCCACATACATGGATCTATTTCGCCCTGTCCTGTTATTGAAATGATAAATAAATATAAACAATTTGTGTAGATACAAACCTGTATCTAATTTATAGGTACGTAAACGTGCCTTTTCTAACGAAAATCTTCAGTAAGATACAGAGAGCTCAGCAAGGTTACCCGACCAAGAATACAAAATAAATGAGCTCAAGAAATATTCTAGCTCGGTTTTCATGCCCCTTGTAGTGGCTTACTTAACACGACACTGTTCACAGTATTAAAACACTACCTACACAATATACTTTGTTTTTTGTTTCAAGTTTATCAGGTTGGTTGAGCTTTATATGTTTAGGAGGTCAGTTTCAAACCCTGTAGGTTGTTTGGGTAAAAAAAAAAACTTGTAAAATGTTTCAGTCACACATCTATTTTTTACCATCTCATTTATTTTTGTAGGTGTCGTAAAAGATGACTATATAAGGGAAAAAGGTGACAAAGGCACACCTATACATAGCTATTTGGTACTTTTACTGTGAATCGCAAGGAATGCTAGGTAATTTTCGATGTAGACCTCTCTAGTGGAAAATTACTCCACATAGTTCCAACATTCCAACATTATTCTGTACCAAGTTGTCTGGACTTTCAAAGTCACCTTGACCTTTTTGTTTCAGTAGACCGATAAACTAAAATATATCTAGGTTTTTGTGAGATATATTTGGCAAACGATATTGTTCATTATCTTCTTTTTTTTTAGAGGCTAGTAGAACTCTGCCAATGACCACTTGTGACCAGAGTCTGACATTTATTCTTGTACCTAATTGTTGAAAATATTAAACTCAAATGGACCTACTTACGTACGCTATAAACAAAAAATAAAGTGAGGAATCCTTTAAATAAATGATGATATTTTCATAACATATTTCCACGAATGAAAATCTTATAAATTACATAACTTAGCTACTTATCGGATAAAACTTAATCAAAAAATGCGTGCTGCGTAACTTCAACCTAAATCTATTAAGCGGATAATTATAACATCTTTCATAGAATATTGTGGTTGAAAATTACTAACTGAGTAAGCAAAATTTTGATTAAATTAAACGATATTAAGAAGGGGAGACGCGTTTGAGGGAAAATAATGAAAATATTGCCCGGGTAATCGGCGTGCTTTGATTATAAGATCGGCTTGGCGGGTCCTGTCTACGTACATTATTATTTTCTCCTTCGTGTAACAATACAACCTCCTTGTCATAAATTAGGGTATGATAATCATGAATACTGGCTAGATGATTGAATTTTTAATTTCGGAGAAACATAAAATTGTTGTTGATATGCATTGTCTATGATAGTGATGAATAATTATGAGACTGGCTAGCTAATTTAATTTTAACATTGAGGTATTATTTATTTTATTTTATTATATTCGGGAAACTTACAGCTAACACAATATGAAGTTGCAGGCTATTTCCAAGTTTCTACTGATAAACACTGGTATATTTTAAATATCCCTAATATTATCGTCATGCTAATTAATGTGAGTCGAACGAAATAAGCTTAGAAATAAGTTAACCTATTGCTAGAAAACGAGTTTCTAGTGTAACATCCAGAGTTAGGTAGGTATCGGCATTTTATATTCAAGCTAGATTAATATTACTAAGAAGAGATTCTCGGAATTCAGGGGATTACTTTTCCGTTTTTTCTTGTTTCGTTCTCCTAGAATTAGGATCGCATTTTATTAAATATCTAGTAGAAGCTATAGAGTATCGAGTTTTACCTCGGCGTCTGCCTTTCAATGTTTCCAAATATTAAAAAAGTACAACGTAATATAGGTACGGAGTTTTATAGGAATCATAAAATATACACACATCAAGTGTCTAGGGATCAAACACGTTTTTGCTAGTTACTTAACTCCTATGCATACTTTTTAATAAATTACGTTATTTGAAAAGGAAATAGCTTTTTTTTCAGTCAAAATATTAGTCTTCTGTCACGTCGTATTCCTCTATAAATCTGCAACGGGTTTGAGGCCAAATCAGTAAAATTTCTGCCACACTTCTGAGTGGAATCAATACAAAAGAACGTTATTATGGAGAGAAGACGTCATTTGAGATTTGAGCCGAGAAGAAATGCTCAGAGCCGTGGGAATGTTGGAACCGGTTCTCGGAAACGTGCTGCGGCAATCGCTCTGGGCACTACGGAGAGTGTTATAAGTCGACTTTAGACACGTTACCGCATCACTGGCAGTGTGGCAGAGTGACATGGAGTACGAGCTCGCATCACCACACGCAGACAAGATCGTTACATGCAATTTACTGTTCGACAAAATCGTACAATGACCGCGATGATGTTGGTTACGAGGCTTTATAGCTCTGCAGGGATATTAATAACCGATCAAAGCATAAGAAATCGCTTGAATGAAGTCAGTCTCCGTTCCCGAAGGCTGCTACGTGTACCAACTATTGAGCCCCGCACTCGCAGAGCCCGTTAACAATGGGCTCGTGAACACAGAAAAATGAGGAGAAGACGAGTGGCGTTTTGCGTATTTTTCTGACGAATTTCGCTTTGATATGGGACCCCTGGACGCCAAGAACGTTTAAAATCATGCTAGGAAGTCCATGCATACAGTGGTGGCACAATCATGATATGGGCGGGTATTTGGAACGGCGGAAGAACCGAACTGATTTGGATCAGAGGCAATCTCAATCCAGAGATTTACGCTGAAACGATTATATCAGATGTTCTCATTCCTTTGCGGACCCAGTTTGGTGCTTAATTTCTGCTTATGCATATTATCGCACGTCCACAAACCACCAGAGTCGTTGCAAACAAACTTGCCGCAGCTAATATCAACGTCCTACCGTGGCCTGCTCAATCGCCAGACTTGAATCCCATTGAGCACGCATGGGATATTCTTCAAAGAAGAGGGCTGCCAAATATGGATACCGACCGTACACACACCAGAAAATCTTTTTCGCCTGTTACAACAGACGTGGGCGGGCATTCCGCAACGTGATAGGGATGAACTCATATTGAGTATGCCGAATCGTTGCGACTGTGTTATACACGTTAACGGCGGATATACAGACTACTATTATTGTTTATTATACGGCATAAAAATCTTTAAAAACTTTTATTTTTATCTGGTTGTCACATTTTAATTTCAGGATTAAGGTCAGGACTAAGATGAAAAATCCAGCATAACAAAAAATCGCGAAATGTCTTTAGTTATTAATGTAAGAGCATCCCGAGTACTTCGTAGATCTACACATACGAAAACATTTTATGTAATCAATCTAAATAGACATTTTTATAAAATTTCAATAGGGCATTTTTTTTTTTTTATACTTTGATTCCTAAGCACTTTTGATGTGTGTCTAAGGAAGAAATGAAAAATAAGATTATCCCGGAAAAGGAAATCACGTTGATATGCCGTGTCGTTTTTCGTTAATTACATCAAACATTTAAATAAACATTTTTTTTACTTATAATTTTATTAATCTCGTACACTGTGAAAACCAATCACCGAATTACTAAATTTAAATCATTTATTAAACAGAAACTCTGTCAAAAAGGTTTCTATAAAGTTAAAGATTACTTGGATGACAAAAAGGCTTGGGATTAATTAAGCTACTTCAATGTACCCCCAAGCAACAATCCATTTTATACTGTGATTATGTGTTTTGGAATTAATAATGTCATTTTTATTGAATTACATGACATAACATATTAAGATTTTTTGATGACATTTAAAGAGAAACCTGTCTGTGAATGTGAGTAGCATGCAGGCTAGATTAAATACATGATATTCATTTTAATATTGTGAATGTGAAGACTATGTGGGTCATTTTTCCTTTTTTTTTTTCCTTTCAGGTAGTTTTATCTTAGTCTGGCAGTTTGAGTAATTTTTGTGGCCTACCCAAATGTCCTTTCTTTGGTATTGTTCGTTGAATCGTTGAGCTCCTTAAGTTCTGAGTTGAGCTGCACGATTACTGACAAATGCGTGCACTGACTGGACAGGTCCACTCAATCTGTGTGGTTTTTCTTCAAAATACCATTTCAGACAAATCTACATGGTCTTCACATGATCTGACCAAGATTATGTCTGGACTTTAAAAGAGACTGTGACCTCTGAGTTTGTTTCGGCCTTTCTTCTCAGAGTAGTCAGATAGGAAACGCCGACCTCATCTAGTTTTAAAATATCATTGACGTGTAAAAGTGTTTGTACAAACCTATTTACAGAAATAAAATCATTTATCATTTATCATTTATCATTTACTCAATGTCCCTCTGCACTGTCGCTGACGTTGATATGCGACTATGCAGCACAGAGTACAAGTAACTTAGTACATAACTAAGCAATATGCAAATACTGGCCGGACCATCAATCCTGTCCGTCGGGCACAAGATAAATAGTGGCTCTGACACTTGCACATTGCAGTAGCCATGCCGAACCGGGTAGCGTTTACATTTTTAACTGCGTATACCGAAATTTTGACGTCATTTGTCACGATCGGCGGTTAAATGGGCACGCATGTGTTTTGTTTCAACAGACAACTATAATTTGTGAACATTTATGTATATTTATGTGGGCATTTGTAAATTAAAATATGTTTTTTTTTAACTAGATTGTCAACGATTTCAACCTTGCCATCTCTGAATGGAAACACTAGAGAATCCAGTGGTTATTGTATTTTTTATTATTTATTAGTAAAGTTGTATTTCAAGATATATTTACAAAACTATGTTTTACAAAAGACAACTGAATTTTCTACAAAGAAAAATGTAGCGAACCAGAACATCTTCTGTCAGTAAAAGGTAGTGTGACGTAACATAGCATGTTCAGTATATGGGTACACTTTGTGCACAGCTGCAGTGGCGGGTTACGGATGTAAAATATGGCTTATCTCAATAAAATGTTACTCGCTCCCTTACGTAACTACCGTACTATGTAGCTAGCTACTAAGTACACACTTCGTTTATGCCAGTACAGTAACTAGAGTGATAAAAACTGCTACAACATCGCTAACTGAGACCTCAGAAAAAAACCTGTTAGTTTTTTTTTAAACAATATAAGGTAAGAAAGAAAGAAAAATTGCTTATTCTGCACACAAGACGCACATTACAAAAAAAAACATAAAATACACAAACTAATACAAAGTAGCCAAAAACACGTATTCAACAAATAAATGTTGTTAATTGCTTGATGTCATGGCAGGTCACAATATAATCGATCTATTCCCATCCAATACCAAGATCTAATACCATTTGGTATTAGTTTATTTCCGAATTTATTTTCTATTCCCAACGAGTACCACATTTTTTTAAATAAAAAATCTATTACTAACGAATACCAAAGCGTGACTTTTTGTACACTCAGCTACACAAAGTTTTATTTAAATTGCGTTTTACCGAAATCTAGGGTAATCTAAATATAGGGTTAGGGTTAATAAGCTGGTCGACGGAGCCCCGCTTCGCGGGGCTCCTATTTCTGTCTAAAGGGTTTAAAGGAACCTAACCAACCGAACCTCGGGATGCCACTGATGTCGACCGTCTAGGGTTAGGATTTTCGGGAACATTTGTTATGTTTTCGGAAACTTAGTTCGGTAATTCATTTTAACACAGCTTAGCTGTTAGTATTACAGTCAACCAGAGATCGATCGCTGGAAGTTAATTTTGGTAGGTAGGTAGGTAGGTTAAATATTACTTAAAATCACTCAAAGCATTTTAATTTTACTGAACCTGACTGTATCTGATTTCTTCAAACTTGTTTTGGTATTGGTTTTAAAATGTGGTACTCGTTGGGAATAGAAAATAAATTCGGAAATAAACTAATACCAAATGGTATTAGCTCTTGGAATTGGATGGGAATAGAGCATTTAATCGTCACACCAAAATCATGACGCATGTAGTTGCATCTCTTCAAGCAGTTTTATTCAAATAGCAGTGTACTTTCATTAATCAACCCTTAATGACCAAATCAGCGCTAAATCAGCAGTACCTACTAATATCATCACTAAACTCAATTTTAACGGGCATTAACTAATTTAATACCCCAATTATTGAGTGAAAATTCGGGCATTCGTGAAAGGTCAAACAAGGGACAGGTATTGTTAAGCCAGGCTGTAACTCAACAGGTATTACCGTGATCCTGAATGACCGGTGTCCGGCCGCGAATTAACATGGCCCCGGACTGTCTGGGTTGTCCGGCCGGACGATACGATTTATGGCACTGTTAATGACCCCACGCTATGATAACTGCTTATTTATGAACTGATACAGCAGGAGATTATGTTGGGTAGGGGTAGTTTTTGAAATACGCTTTGTTTGTTCTTCGTGATGGAATTATCAGTGGTGTTTATTTGGATGTTAATTAGACGGAAATTACACCATTTAGATAGGTAAAAACTCTACCGGTACACAAATAAATTCTATTGAAACACAGTCGCTTATTACTGTGTGTATTTAAGTTTAAACATACAGGTGTTTTATTATTATGCCATAGCTACAGAGCTGTGGCCTGTGACAAAAACCTAATACTGGAATCAAGACATAACAAAACGCAAACATGATTTTTTCCAGAAACTCACGTTTATATTGTTACTAGGTGACCCGACAGACGTCCTGTCCAAATTTCAATAATTCATACAACAATCCCAAAGAAAAAAGAGCATTCAGTGTTTCCTGAATTTGCAAATTTTCTGCGAAACTTTTCAAGTTTTTTATTCCATAAAAAAACGAATTCGGACTATTTGGAACATTTTAAAACAAAAGAGCGATGCCCTTACCCACGAACAGCATTTCATTTTTATTTATAATAGATATTCGTTACTACCACTACAATAGCATCTTTAGTTACACCACAACCACTAACTCCGTATTTATTCAATGTACTTACAACCAGTATCTCGCCTCAAGCGGAAACCTGAAACTTATCTGTGAAGACGTTATCGCTCGTTATGTTGTTGTTCCGACAACGTACTTATGTAGGTAAGTACTTACCGACTTTCATGTTCCGAACCAATTATGTTACAACACTACGGATTAGTGATGTAACTATGAAGTAATTAGAAGGTAATTATACGTATTTCTTTATAAATTATTATGGTAGTTTTTTTTGGTGTTTGGAGTTCCTTAGTATATATACGTAAAAGGTTTTTGAGGTGAAAAAAATGAGTTAGATCCAAAAGAAAGAACACATGGTACTTGGTGAAGACGAAAGTTTAAACATAGTGATGAAAGAGATGAAAAAAAGCAAAAAGAAAAAACATACATATTAAAAGTCTAGAAAAAAGTAATGTGTAAAGCTTGTTTTAGAACTAGTAAAAAACTAAAAAAAAATATAGTTGTTTACAATGAAAGTGTAGAAAAGGCTTCCATGAAGGACAACTTTGTATCCCCCCCCGACCCTTGCTCGACGACGCGCCAGCCCGCGCCGTAGCTGAGCCTGTAGTTTTAAATTCCCCAGTTAATAATAATATAATTTAGATCCAGCCTGTCCCATCTTGCTGCCCTCCCCTCAGTGACGCCCTAAGCCGAGGTTCGTACCCCACAGGGGGTGCCCTTAGCGTGCGGTCACCTAAATTTAAGTATTTTTCGCCCCTGGCTGGAGGCTTTAAGTTAGTAGCTTAAGGCACCCACAGGTTTGCCCGGTTAAGTAGCCAGGACCTTAGTGGTCACAACTACGAGCTGCCAAATAGGAAAAAAAAAAAAAAAAAAAAAAAAAAAAAAAACAACTTTGTATGCTTGTTAGCAAGCCCATGATGTGTTTATTTTCCACAAATGTCTCGGCAGCCGCGGGAAAAGTAAATATGTATTTCTTGAACTTTGTAATACAATATTATAGATTAGGGAATGAGCATATAATTCAAGCCGACACGAGAGAAGAAAATATTTTAGATGCGGAACAAAAGTAAAGTTCAACTTGAATCACCTTTCTCCCTAACATTTGTATGTGAACAATTTAAATAAACCAATTAAAGGTTTTTATTCGTACGAATGTAGAACATATTTCTTAGAATTTCGCATTATAAGTGCACGAAAGCGAGCAATCGCGGTAAGTGGAAAATTTTCAGTGCATTTACTTTAACTTCGTTAAATGCAAGTTGGCTTCAAGTGTTTTCCACTCCAAGTCTCAACTGGCCAAAAATTAGAGATTACTTTCTGTAACTTGAGAAACTAGTTTTTAACTTTAATCAATTTTACAAATTAAGTTTTAGAGTATATTTGTGTGTCAAAGTAAGATAAACACAATGTATGTGTTCTTAGACAGATGTGTTGCTGAAGAGTTTTTGCGCCACTTCTTTTTCCCAGTGAAATCACTAGAAAGTGGACGGGCGTTTTGGGGTAATTTTGACAATCTAAAAGAGCTGACTCTCAGCCTAATTTGAATACTTGAAATGATTTTTGATTTGATTTGTTCTGATTGGATTATCGGTAATGAAACTCCAGTTGCTGAAAAAGGGATAGCCACATTATATTTTAAAAGAGTAACGGTGAAGTTTTTTGCCCATTCTTCTCCATCCAAAACTATCTTTTAGAAGGGGCAAGTAGAGTCAATTCAATTTTTTGACATTCAAACAAAAGTGCCTTTTATGTGCCTATTTGAAATTTGACTTCGACTTTATCAGATAGCCAATTCCAAAGCTGGAATAAACATAGAAAAAATTTAATAAGCTCCTTTTTAAATTACCAAATATTTTCGACGAGGCCCCAAAGTTCGCAGTCTCTTTATACACATAGCTAATTCAACTCCTTGCCTATGTGTGAATAGTTTACGAACTTGTACCTCAACTCTGTTATCTAAGATAGCTACTAATAGGTCCACATATTACGTTCCATCCATGCCGCGCATAATAACCGAAGACAAGCGTGCGTGCGAAACACCAATTAAAGGTACTCGTAATTAAAACTGGATATATTTACGACCCTTGAGACAACATGGCGCGGGGTAAGCAGCGAACGATAATTTACGATCGTCCTTGATTTCAACCCCTAACTTCCGCAGTTTTAGGGTTCAAACTGTTTGACCGAGTTTCAAAATTTATGTGAACGTAACGTGTCTAATAAAAGGCCCTTCTCGCATTAGCGGAATATCTCACGACGCCATGATGGGTTTAGTTGTCCCTAATGTGTGATAGAGGAATTATGCAAACGGGTTAGTATAGGTAACGTTTGGACGGCAGCTGGTCATCGCTGGCAAATGGTTCACTGTGCGAATGAATGAATGAAAACATAATGCAAGAAACTGGATATCTGACAGTTTAGTAAACGGTGTTTTAAGCCGTTGTAGCATCTTGTTAACTTTATGGGACGCGAATAAAGATATGAATATGAATATGTGGTCACGTGTGATTGATTGACTTAAATCTTTTTATTAGAGGACTACCACTGAATTTAACCTCTTTTTTTCGAAATATATTTGCCATCGACACGCTAACAATAAGATCAATAAATAACATTAACTTTTACATAAACTATTCATGACATGATTACGACTCGTGTCTTTTCCAAACACCCTGACAAGCACGACTTCAAACTTATTTATTTACTTACTTATCCAACTCCAAATCGTAACGACTCACGAAACAGGTGGACAGTATGAAACATTAAGTAAACGACTTCCAAGTCCTCCCATCTGACACGATAAACAGCCATTGAGACGGTATCGATTTGCCATCAGAAAGTCAAGCCGTTAATTTTTAACGAGCTCGTCCCAGCTCCCTAATTCACTGCGATTATATCGACATTATAATCGATTTAAATCGATTACCATTTGTCATCGAAATGCAACACAACACTGCGCGATCTGAACAGAATCATAATAAGCTAGGTATTCCATTTTAAGTACGGTACTTTCGTTTCGACTCGGTTAAATTAAAGACTTTTGATTATAAGTGAATTAACCATGCAATTATTATTCAAGAGCTCGCTCGTTGGAGTTTGGAGTAGCCAAATTACTTAAGTTTTAATTTGATACAAAAACCTGAGATGAAAATTGGATAAATTGCAAGCTTTTGTTGCAGCAAGATTGCTCTTGTAGCTTTGTGAAAGTTTAATCAACACGTGAATAAAGTAGGACCCTGACTGTGATTTTCCATGCATTTGGCGGTTTTCAACGTATACGTAGGTACTTTGAATTATACAAGGTAGATTGTAAATATTTTAACAAGACTTACATTTTATTTAACAGTCCATGATTTATTTAATGAAGTTACATTTTCTTTTACGAAAAGCGCTAATAAACCCTTTGCCACGAAAAAATAACAAAGCTCAAGTAAAAGAACGTGTATTTCTTAATTGTCACAAAATAGCCATATACCATTTTAATGGTATTTGCGTGTACGGGTTGGCGTAATGTGCCTTTGACAATGGTACGTAAAGGACGGCGAGCTCTGGTTTCAACCCTGCGCCTGCTGCGCTCCTCAATAAATAACACCAAAGGGTTTCTACGCGTCTAATGCTATTTGCTCACGCGACGACAACTTGACACAACTTTCTGCAGCGGATGATGTACAGTGCTGCTTTCAAGTATTTTATTATAGTCTTTAGTCAAAAAAGGTAAGCTATCCTTTGCTATATTTCATTTGGGTTATATGAATAGTAGACAAATCGAAACATCATAACTTACTTGAGTACGACTTCAATTCTATCCTGCAAAAAGTGTGTTTCTAGTTTTGATACAAAATGCCATATATGTCTAGTTTTATTCTATAATAAACTACGTAGGTATGATTTACGATCATAACACAAGGATTTATCAAAGTCATAGGTACATAACACGGGGGCCGCCATCTTTCCTTATTCAGTTTCCCTATTGTGCTGTGTTTGTACGACTTCAAAATAAACCGCGGTTACGAGTATAATAGATAATGTATTTTAGGATCGAAATATTCCTTTACCTTGTTATTGTTAGCTATACTTATAATGAGATGATTGGCATCTGGTCTATTGTTTTATAAAATTGTATCATTGTAACTAATTAATATTTGCTCAATTTACCTGCAGTGTACGCGTATCGTACTCTAATGTGTGCATTGTTCATGCAGGCCTTTGACTAACACCATATATGAGAGAACTCATAAATTGTATACCTACTTAACAAACATCTCTAAGTATAATTTTACAGTTAAGCCGATAATTAAAAATGTTTTATTTAAAGTCATTTGGATGTTCGAGAAACAAGTTCTAGTACATTAATTACAAATTACTATTCTACAATACACAATTTGAATTTGGAATTTTGTTTGTCTAGCACATACAAGCGATAAACAATATTGTCATTCCATGCTGCGTTCAAACAGAAAAATGCTGCCTTTGAACGAAACTAAATCCTGGCCAGAAAGACGATAAACTAGACATCATTAACATTCTCAATTTAAACAATTGCCAAGAAAAACAACAATGGCCGATGTACTACTGGAGGATCGAGACTGGGCTTTGAATCGTTTTGGTACGCTTGTCAGGTGCAATAGCAATTTTACCGAGCTCAGTCGTCCCGGCCTGCGTTCGGGCCAGACAGGCCTGTTTGAGAAACGGTTAGCTGAAACCTTTACTTTTATTGCTTTCTCTACTGAAACGGCCCTTTTCTATCTTCGGGTAATGTGTTTTTCACGTTTATTGGACGCGTTTATTGATTAGGTAGGTTCGAGTAATGTGGATATTGGAGTCGGAGCTCTCGTTTTAAGGAAAGTTTGTAGTGGAAGAACCACTTTTTAATTAAAGTCTAAGAATTTATTCTATATCTAAAACAGTTTCCTTCTCTGCAAACGATCTTAGATTTGAATATTTTGTTACAAAAGTTAATACAATTTCATAACCTCTAGGAGTCTATGGTATTGGTAGGTACCTAAGTGAATTGGATAGTGCCTACCCAACAAGACAAGTCTCTACTGCACTAAAAGCGAAGTAAAACCATTTTGATGGTACTTGCTCGTACCAACACCGAGGAGGTGACAACAATATTCGCTATTAGTTTGGAATATCGATTTTATAGATGCTGCCAAAATGTTTGCTACTCCTGGAAGCGTACTGTGCACACACCATTCACGTCATCATTATGAATATTTATTTACATGATATAGTTATTTTGCGTAATCGCTTCAGTGCATCGTTTTCGCCGATCCAGACGAGTTTATTGCGTTTGTCGCTGGCTGCATACAAAATTCAGCCAATACCTGAGTTATAACGCACGTACGAAACGAACTGAAATTGTGATTGTGATATTTCTTTAAAATATTTCACTTGACAATGTTGTTATGAAAAATGTGTATTTCGTGGCAAAGAGAAACTGTGTTTATGATGAAAATAAAATAAATGTAACTACACCCATCTTACGATCAAGTAATATCAGCAATTTTTCACGAAGTTTTTAAAAGGACTTTGATTACCTTTCCCGACTGTTGTCGCTCTATTAGGTGCAAAAACCCGATCGTATAAACAACGTTTTTTGTCATCATCCCTGCGAGAACCTTCCTCATACAGTTATGTAGCAAAAGTCGCAGCTAAGTACGGGAGATTGCGCGGGGGAGCAATAAACTGCGCGGACAATTTGTTTAATCAAAAACAAATGAAGCTACTCGTAGTACTCGTAGGCCTGCGGAACCCCCGGCGGCGGCGGGTTGAGTAACGCGACACTCTTTTGTTTTTGTTTTGACATCTGCCACGGCGAGGCAGATTTGTCATGTTAGATAATATTAGCATAAAAAAATCTTTAATGATTTATTTTAATTTGGTTTTTTCCCCTCTTCCTTTTGAGCGAATGAGAAAACGCCGGGTTTTGAAAGCTCTGTTATGTGTTGTGATTGTTTGAGTAACGTAAAAGTTGACGTTAGATTTGGTAATAGAATTAATTAAATTGGCTTTCAAAATTTAGTTTGTTATGTAGCTGAAAATGCGCTTAATAATCAATATTTGCTAGCTATCTGTTATTTTCATTATCTTATTTATTCGTTAAAACATCGCAATAGACCAAATTCGTACGTGTCCAACAACGTAAATAAGTCAAACTCAAGTTCAAAGTTTCATCTGAAACGAAAACTAAGTTTCTCACCGCAATCGGAAAACCTGAGTCAGGTAATCGCATTTGCCAACCTTTCAGAATACGACTTCGATAGCATTGACTTAAATAATATAAAATCTCTACTTGCTAAAGGTGGTTTTAAACGGAGACTGTAAACCGGCTTTCTAGATCATAAAACTACTAACTATTGCCCGCGACTTCGTCTGTAATGCAGGATGAAAAGTAGCCTATGGCCTTACCCAGGTCATGGTCTATCTGCGTGCGAAATTTCTTCCAAATCCGTTCAGCCATTTTAGTGTCAAAGAGTAACAAACCAACAAACAAACAAATTTACTTTCGCATTTATAATATGAATAGTTGGGATCATAGTGTCGTGATATGACATCTTGAAGACTGTCAGTCAACATAAACACACACAAAAACACAAATAAAGAGTATTCAATTCTATTCTGTTCATTAGCTACTTCGTAGAAACTATTGGAGAAATAGAGGAAAGTTACGGCGATACGTGATTACTGCTACTTGGATGATAGAGCAGCCCAACATTAAGACCTACAGAATTCTGTTTTCAAAAAAAGTAAAGTATTCTTCAAATACTCTTACCAAAATATTTATTGCAAAAAGAAAATAAAAATATTCTTATTAAAATATTTATTACAAGGCAGATGTGAGTGGAGGGGTCGCCCTAGGAGGACATAATATATTGGTGATGTTTTTCAAAAATATCAGGTGCGTAGTACTCGCAACCGGCGTGCGTGTATGACTAGATGTATGAACATAAACGAGGCAAAAGGAGTATGTAAGGATCGTAGCAGGTGGGGTTCTGTAGTTTTTGTCTACCGCCATAGGTTTTTTTTTTTTTTTTTTTTTTTTCCTATTGGGCAGCTCGTAGTTGTGACCACTAAGGTCCTGGCTACTTAACCGGGCAAACCTGTGGGTGCCTTAAGCTACTAACTTAAAGCCTCCAGCCAGGGGCGAACAATACTTAAATTTAGGTGACCGCACGCTAAGGGCACCCCCTGTGGGGTACGAACCTCGGCTTAGGGCGTCACTGAAGGGAGGGCAGCAAGATGGGACAGGCTGGATCTAAATTATATTATTATTATACTGGGGAATTTAAAACTACAGGCTCAGCTACGGCGCGGGCTGGCGCGTCGTCGAGCAAGGGTCGGGGGGGGGGGGGACAATTACGTCGGGGGCGTCGCGTAGGACCTCGGCGGCGAGGTCGGAACGATGGCGGTCTGTGTTTGTATACTGTACTGGTGGCCCTACTGCTCTCCTGGAGGAGGGTTATGGGGTCATCGGGGTCGGACAGGGCATGCCTTGGACGGCGGGTACGACTAATGCGGGAGGGGGCATATCTGGCAGCCTCGACAACCAGAGGGTTGCGATGTGAGGCCGCGGAGTCGAAGAAGCGCTTGGAAATGCGCTTCATGAACTGACGGATAGTGGGGATTTTAAGGTCGAGATGGAGGATCTCGTTTCGAACGAACCAAGGGGAGCCGGTTGCCCTACGAAGGAACCGGTTTTGGAGGGTCTGCATCCTATGGATGTGGTGGGGTTTCGAGTGTGCGAAAACCACACTCGCGTAGGTCATGATGGGACGAATGCACGCTGTGTAAATGCGCAATTTGCACTTGAGTGACAATTTGCTGCGTGCATTCAATAGGGAGTGGAGTCTACCGAGAGCGAAAGCGGCGCGCGAACGCGCCTGCTTTATGTGCTCACCGAAAGAGAGTCTGTGGTCTAGAGTGACACCCAAGTATTTGGCTCGCTTCTCCCAAGGGATAGGCTTGCCGAACATGGTGATCGGACGGGGTACCGCCATAGGAAGACGGTGTGAATTTATGTATGTATGTAAAATATTTTTCATAAGTTTGCAATAGATGTGACAAGTTTACATAACTATGCCAAATAACCTTATATCATCACAGCACCCTATTTACTATTCTTCTCAAGGATTCACCGTCTCATCTTCTCCGAAAATACAGCTAATTACCTGTTAAGATGACGATTAAACTTTCTACGCAAACATATGCCTATCAAAAACCACAGTATGACTTCACGACAGTTACCTAAGCTTACAAGCACACTTTTCCACACCGTACTTCCAACTTCCGAAAGTTTCCTCTAGGTTTAAATTAAAATTTATTTTTAAATTCCTAAAGTTCTCCACTAGTGGGCCACAGACTACCAGTAATCTCCAATAACATTTCAACAACAAAATGACACTGATGCAACCCGAATTTAATTTCCAATTATATCTCGTTTTTTAACCGACTTCAAAAGAAGGAGGAATTTATGCATTCGCTGGTTTTTTTTATTAATGTATTGTCCACTGATTTTTCCGTGATTATTTTGCTTATTTATACTACTGATACTGCATGTTATTTTTAAGTTTAACGAATAAGCTGAAAGTTTTGATAAAAGTTTATTTTTAGATTGACACAATTCATTTTTCTTCTGGTCTTTGCTAACAACAAAGAAATAATAGTGGTCCGAGGTCAGAAAAGGTTGGGAGCCACTACTCTAGAAAAATTGTCGCGGCGTTGATTGCACAAAAGCGGAGCATGTTACCAGTTTCCGTAACTTGCACAAATATTGTCGCGGCATAGACATTGTTATTCGTCGCACGATGCGTGGGCACGTCTCGAGCCAATAATTTCATGTGACTCATCTCGCTACAGTTTTCGCTGAAGAATATCAAATAAGTAGGAGGATTTCGTATCAGTTTCGTTGGCCTGTGTTACGTGTACCCATTATATACAATTGGTAATTGCATAATATTATACCTACTATAGGTATTGTATGACTATGTACTGGCCTGTTTTTTTTTTTCTTATCTTATTTTTAGGGTTACGTACCTCAAAAGAGAACCCTTATAGGATCACTTTATTCTCTGTCCGTCCGTCTGTCTGTTAGTCTGTCAAGAACCTTTTTCTCAGAAACGCGTGGAGGTACCAAGTTGAAATTAATATAAAAAAAATTGGAAAATCCAAAAGCGTACGCCTCATAATTTTATTCAATTCTATAAAAAATATACAACGAACGAAATTTCCAGTCGTATTTTTATATTACTAATTACAATTAAACTACATTGAATTAGACCGTGATTTTCGAAAGGACTTAGTTTTCGATAATATTGAAGCGTTTAAAAAAATGGACTCGATTAGTTAAGTTTTTCGGGCGTTATCGTGACCACGCCAGGGTCCATACAATACAGACAGACACACGGACGTCCACAGAGTATTTTTTTAACAGTTTTTTATTATTTTAAATAGTAAAATGTCTTTTGAAAATAACATGAGTGTTGAAACTAGTGTTTTTGCTTGACGTTTGTGTGGGAATATTATTCTACAAGTGCGATATGAAGTAAATAGAGACATTTTTAGCTCAAGGAATTACTTGTTATTTGTAAGGCGAGAGTAGAGCACTACCTGTCGCGCTTCGCTTATGAGGCGTGCAATACGTAGAGTTACAGTCCCTTAGAGCTGTAAAAAACAACCTTCTAAGTCAACGCAACAAGTTTTTTTTTTAAACAGACTTTTATTAATTGTTAGTAAAAAATCAACAAATAAAAGCTTGTTTAAAAAAAAAAAATACATATTTTTAACTTTTTAGTATTCATGATGTTAAATAACTATGTGTAAGTTATAAAATAATTTACACATATTAGGTTGGGGAAAAAGTCTTTTCGCATTATAGTATGTATGAACTTGTAATAAAATCTCTTTGGCTATACTATTTGTATCTGGCTGGTTTTGGTATCATTGAAAGTTTAAATTTTAAAGAACATTATTCCAAATTCAAATTAGGAAAATGTGTGATTTTCATTTGTTTTTCGTACTGTCAAGATGAGTGAATCTAATGAAGAAATTCGATATATTATAAAATTTTACTACAAAAAAGGTAAAAATGCAACGCAAGCCACGAAAAAAAATTGTAATGTTTATGGACCTAGTGCAGTGTCTGTGAGAGTAGCACAAATTTGGTTTAAGCGTTTTCAATCCGGAAATTTTGATGTCAAAGATGCACGTCGATCTGGTCGCCCTATTACGGATAAAATGGACGACATTTTTGAAAAAGTGGAGCAAGATCGGCGTATCAGTAGTTACGACGTAGCTGAAGAACTGGGAATTGACCACAAAACAGTTTTGGCACATTTGAAAAAAAACTGGGTACACAAAAAAGCTCGATATTTGGGTACCTAACGAGCTCACTGAAAGAAACCTAATGAACCGTGTACTCATTTGTGATTCTTTATTACAACGTAATGAAACCGAACCATTTTTGAAGAAGCTGATAGAATATATAAATATAGATAGAATTTGAAGATGGTGATGAAAAGTGGATCACGTACGACAAAAACGTGCGAAAAAGGTCGTGGTCAAAGGCCGGTCAGGCTTCAGAGACTGTGGCGAAACCCGGGTTAACTCGCAACAAGGTGATGCTGTGTGTGTGGTGGGATTGGAAGGGCATTATTCATTATGAGCTGTTAGCACCAGGCAGGACCATCGATTCTGAACTCTACTGCGAACAACTGATGAGATTAAAGCAAGAAGTTGAGAGAAAGCGGCCGGAATTAATCAACAGAAGGGGTGTGGTTTTTCATCATGATAACGCTAGACCTCACACATCTTTAGCCACTCAGCAAAAATTAAGAGAGTTTGGCTGGGAGGTGTTAATGCATCCGCCGTATAGTCCTGACCTTGCACCTTCAGATTTCCACCTGTTTCGGTCTCTTCAGAATTCTTTAGGCAGTGTCAGGTTAACATCACGAGAGGACTGCCAAAACCACTTGTCGCGGTATTTTGATCAGAAGTCCTAAAATTTCTATCGCATTGGGATCATGTCCCTACCTACAAGATGGCAAAAAGTTATCGAACAAAATGGTACAGGCTACATACTTTAGTTAAATGTAAATCAACTATATTAAAAAATGTTTTGAATTTTCTTAAAAAATGCGAAGAAACTTTTTCCCCAACCTATTATTTTATTAACAGGACTTTATAAACCCCTTACGAGATGCGTCGTTTTATTACACAGTTCCTATAGCTGCCTTCCAGGGTGCCACCTTCTGAATCCATCATCAGACCCAGGATATCATCTACGACCAAAATCCTTATCAAGATGAATCAAACGAGCCAAAACTCGATGGGTTTGCATCGTTTTATTACAGAGTTCCCATGGCCACCTTCCGGCTCCGTCTTCAGATCAGCTACATGTCATAATAATATTGCATTGTCATCCAATTTACATACGCATGCAAAAATTCAGCACAATCGGAAATTGGGAAGTGGGTCAAATTTAACTTGCATGATTTGATTACAGACAGAGAAACACCTAAAAAAATACGGCCAATTATGCGTCATATTTTGATACACGCAAATAAATCAAAACCTATACGGTACCTACTTCCCATTGACCTAGAATCATGAAATTTGGCAAGAAGCAAGGTCTCACAGCACAAGTAAAGGAAAAAATCCGATAAATCGTTCATTAGTACTTTATCACATTTTTTGTGTGATTACAAACTTACATTTGCAGTTAGAGAATTGACCGTGACGTATATTGATGTATAGGAGAACATAAATGATAAATGATAAATGATAAATGATTTTATTTCTGTAAGTAGGTTTGTACAAACACTTTTACACGTCAATCATATTTTTAAACTAGATGAGGTCGGCGTTTCCTATCTGACTACTCTGAGAAGAAAGGCCGAAACAAACTCAGAGGTCACAGTCTCTTTTAAAGTCCAGACATAATCTTGGTCAGATCATGTGAAGACCATGTAGATTGGTATCTGAAATGGTCTTTTGAGGAAAGAACCACACAGATTGAGTGGACCTGTCCAGTCAGTGCACGCATTTGTCAGTAATCGTGCAGCTCAACTCAGGAAGTCAGAACTTAAGGAGCTCAACGATTCGACGAACAATACCAAAGAAAGGACATTTGGGTAGGCACATAAATTACTCAATCTGCCAGATCATGATCAAAATTAACTGCGAAAAAAAAAAGCAATGACCCACATAATCCTCACATTCACAATAATTAAAATAACATACTACTTTACAAGTAAATACTCATGTCATTGTGTATATAAAATTCAACAATGTCAATGTGTATATAAAAAAATCGGACATAATGTTTGAGAACCATGTAGATTGGTGTCTGAAATGGTCTTTTGAGGAAAGAACCACACAGATTAAGTGGACCTGTCCAGTCAGTGCACGCATTTGTCAGTAACCGTGCAGCTCAACTCAGAACTTAAGGAGCTCAACGATTCGACGAACAATACCAAAGAAAGGACATTTGGGTAGGCCGCATAAACTACTTAAACTGCCAGATCAAGAATATAACTGAAACAATGACCCACATAGTCCTCATATTCTCAATAATGAAAATAATATAATACTTTTTACAGTAAATATTCATGTCTAAAATAGCTAGCAAATTAAAATCAACATTCACCGTGTAAATTTATTGGAGCAGCTCAATCCCAAGCCTTTTTGTCCTCAATATAGTCTTTCACAGTATAATAGGCTTTCTGGCATAGTTTCCGTTTTATAAAAGATTTGAATTTATTAAAGCTTAGATCTTGAATGTGGCTAGGAAGTTTATTATAAAAACGTATACATTGGCATCTAAACGAGCCACCTATTTTCTTGAGCCTGGTTGTAGGAACAATAAATTTGTGTTTGTTTCTAGTATTTATATTGTGGATATCACTGTATTTTTTAAACAGATTAATATTTTTATGTGCATACAAAAGATTTTCATAAATATACTGAGAAGGCACAGTAATTATATTAATCTCCTTAAATTTATCTCTGAGGGAGTGTCTGGGACTTAATTTATAGATAGAACGAATTGCCCTTTTTTGTAAAATGAAAATTGTCTGGATATCGGCGGCATTTCCCCACAACAGAATACCGTACGACATCACACTATGAAAATAACTAAAGTATACTAAACGGGCTGTCTCTAAATCAGTTAAACCACGAATTTTTCTAACGGCGTATGCTGCAGAGCTAAGCTTTTTTGACAATTTATCTATGTGGGGGCCCCATTGAAGCTTGGTATCCAAAGTTATGCCTAAGAAAACTGTGGTATTTTCGGGTTTCAGCACTTCACCCTTTATGAGAACACTAGTTTCTACTTGTCTAACATGAGGTATCGTAAACTTAATACATTTAGTTTTTTTCTCGTTAAGAAGTAGGTTATTAACATTAAACCAGTTAACTACTATTGCAAGGGCGCTATTTACATTGTCAGTAATCTGTTGTGTTGTCATGTTTTGCAACTACATAATTAAGTTTGTTTTTGGGATAAATTCATGAATCCGAACTAGGGCACCCTTCGTTGTGCGTGGTCCGACACGCACTTGACCGGTTTTTATGTATTGAAATGTGTAAAGAGATTTCTAGGATGTACTTTGTATAAAAAAAAAATACGAATCCAATTATGAAACTTACGAATGTTTTTCATTAAATTTATTCAGTTGACCGTTTACTACGACTCTTAAAACTCATCATGCTTATCTTACGTGTTTCTAAAACTAATTAGTCACAATTCAGGACAAATATTTAACTAATTATCTTTTAACTCGGGGCAACACGTAATTAATAGTTTTCAGCAGGTGTTCAGTTAATTACCGCAGTATATATTACAAACTAATTAATTAATGAGCTCGTTTGATCAACTTCACATACCAAACCGTTTGAATTTCCACGGTTCCTGAGCACACGGTGAGTCACAACCGTGGCCAGTCATCTATCATAATACGATTAAGTCCTAGTGACTTGCCACTTTACTTCACTATACCGTACTGCCCCATTCGCTTTGATAACTTTCCCCTTTTCCTCAAACAAAGTCACGACAGAAAGATATTACCTCTCCAACATATCTAAGAAATCCAATATCATAAAACAGAAAACTGCAAGCCCTAAAAAATATCCCTTCAGCCCATTTAAGCCGTAAAAGGGAATGGAAAAGTTTTTCTAAGGAAATATGACGTACATAAATATGAGCTACGGACGATGTTCCGACATTATGGTGGTATCTTTTGAAAACTTTTTAATTTATACACAATCCATGCGGCCGTTAATCCAAAGATCACGTGAACTCACGTGTCAACACAAACACACAGTCAACACAGTTACTTTGTATGGGAGCTTTATCACTTTGTCACGTATGTGTGTTACACGTGCATTATGTTGTTGACACATTTACCGGTATGTATAAACAAGTGAAGTTCGCGGGGGCAGGCCGGCCGCGCGCGAAGCGTCTTGCTTGTCGGAGCGCGCGGGGCGCACTGCCCTGCCGCCCTTCGCCGGAAAAACAAGTTTCCATGCAGCCTCCCCGTGCCCCCCCTCCCACAGGATGCGCACTTGCACTGCCTTCGCCTTATCTTTCCGGGGAAAATATGTTTTGTTATACCAAGGTTACTCTCGCCTTTGTTTACGGAAATTGCATCAGTTTCGTGTTTCGGTGTTATGAAGCAAACTAGGTGAGAAAACAACCGGCTTCTTTGGGGTGCGACTTGCGAGATGAAAATACGTTACGTTATATTTAAACGTAGATATTTATCTTTTGAGAACCTTATAAACGTGTAATGAATGACATAGTTACTAAATAATAATATGATATGATTTAGTACCTAAATAGTTTCATTAATTAACTAGAGCAAACTTTTACGATGCTGTACAATATACATTATAGTCTGATTTTGTTAAAATGGTAGTTGGTTTTTATTCGTATTTTATCGTCATTAAATGAATTGTTGTCATGGGAAAATTTAACATAAACACGTTATTAACACCTGCTCCTACACCATTAACCTTAACATCCCACATTAAACTCTAAATACAGTACACACATAACTCACCTGTTTGCGAATCAGCAGTTATTTATGTGTTCAGGGACATCGCGATAAGTGTCCGTCGAAGATTCTTGTACAAAGGGCTGCTACGGCGTAGCTTCCTGCCTACGAAGCGCCTACGACCTATCGTGTCGTAGACCGTCGCACTTACTTTACGTAGATCACTTGTACTTTCCGGCTGCACGTTTTTTATCATGTTAATGAATGTATGTAAAGTGTCGCGTAGACGATGGATGAGTTCGAAATTTGAATGGAGTCGAAACGACTACGTGAATGTTGAAAAAGTTTGAGAGTACTTTTTGATGTTGTTTGTTGAGTGTACAAGTCAATGCACTTGCTGACGCGCACTTGTATAAAGTCGCGCACTCAAGTCTCTTAGATCTTAGACGGAAAGTTGGGAAGCAGCTTGCAGCTAATACTGCTCCTACGAGTAATTAACGATTTTGTTATATAATTTCTTACAAAGAAATCGTCTTTTTCCCTGATTTAGTTTTAGTTATATTCATAAATAGGGTTATTCATGGTTATATATAATAAGATACCAGTATAAAACCAACCCTTATAAACTGAGGATATCTACTTAGTTGATGAAAATAAGTCCTTGCAATCAATCAATAACTTGCTACAAAACCTTTATACTATTTTCTCTAAACCCTCCGGTCATTGGCTTTCGAGAGCATAAACCAAATTGCTGATAAAACGCTAGACGTAATGATATTATAGCTAAGCCGAATAGAAAACAAAGAGAACGGAGGCGAGCTATAAAATAAACTATTCCGAAGTCCGGGGTCCAGTCACGTACATCCCAATAACTTCAACTGACATCTTAAAGTAGGGGAATGGCTTTTTGATCTTGTTCTAAACTTCTAAGGCACGAGATCAGCGCACAAAGGGATATACTGACAGTAACGCGCAAAGGAATACATTTTGCATTTTGTGCAGTGTTTTGTGGAAAGTTTTTACGTAGGATCGTGGTCTGGAAGCATAGAGCCAAGTATTGGAAAGGTATTCCGTAAGCTGGCGATACATGTTTCTCCCAGCATAAGTTTTTCTTTTGACGTTTCAGCTGCAAGTATTTCTTGGTGTATCTTGGCTACATTTACTTATAAGGTGTCTCATACGTAGTGGTCCAAAGACAAATGGGGTAAAGCGGAGTGGCCACTTATCATTTAAAAAAATAATAGTTGGAATATTTTCAACAATTTAGAAAATTTCGCTTATTTAATAATTTTCAAGAAATTTTACACTTTCACTTGGATTTGTCGACCACGTGAACAAAATTTTCGACGAAGTGAGTTCAAATCTGGCTGGAAGATGCTTTTAGTTTAGGTACCTGGTCATGTACTCATTTACGTTCAGTGTGGCTCGGCAACGCATCAGTTTTTTTTTTATTTGTCTTTACTAACTTTTTATAAACTTTAGCGAAACTGTCTAAGCGCTGATTTAAAAAAAACATTGTTTAAAATATCCCAACTTTTAAATGTTTAAATGATAGGTGACTACCTCCGCTTCACCCCATTCGCCTTTGGAGCATTACGTTTTAGACACCCTGTATAAGGACCTAGTAGAACTCTTATTTGTATTCCGGGCATAAATGCAGATGAAACATTTAAAAACGGTAAACTGAATTTGCCCACTCATCCCCTAATCTTCATAATAAATTACCGTTAAATACATTTTTTTTTATAATCTCACCATACTTAAAATCTTAAAATCCAACGTCATTTTAAAACATTCTTAAAAAGTGTCACCTCCACTTTAAAAAAAAAATATCTCCCCTAATTGAAGTGGTACCGCAACGCTCATCCATTTTTACGCATCGTCGCTTGTTTAAATTACAAGAGAACAGTGCACTCGGCCCTACTCCACAAAATAGATAGGATACAGAAAGCCGGCTCCATACAACGAGACGCACGCACACAAGCAGAAATCAGATGCTTCTCATTTTGTTAATTTATGTCTTTCATTCAGCATCTTTCAACCGAAGTGAAAAGTCTGAAAACAATGAATTAAAAGTGGAAATTGATTCATATGAGCGAACCGATCCTACGATTTTGGATTTCGGCACTCGGCAGCTTTCACTTGCCTACAGAATCATCGATATAGGTATATAATGAAAGAAGCAGTTGAACGTTCATTCCTATGTAATTTGTGTATATGTCGTGTGAACGTGAAATGAAACAAAAATGAACATTCGCTAGATTGAAATGTCTGACATCTTCCATAGACATAAGTCTGCGTACAGCAAGCACACCACGACTGGCATGCATTCGCTTGAGATCGCCGTACATAGGTACGCGTCTATGTGTGCATGCGAATATAGGTTATTCGCTTGTGGTATCGAGCTGGCCTTCTGTACCTACATATTCTGTGCCCATTCGGCCCAGACCAAGCAGAACAAACCAACCCTCAGTGACTTGCACTTTGAATGCACATTTTAATGGGTTTGTTTTCAAAAAGGCCTGTACTTTAATTGCACTCAACTATTTCTAACATATTTAGGAAGCACGTGGCTTTAATTAGGAATGCGTTTGTTTTAGAGCGGATTGTTTGTTTGTTTTAGTGTTGTTAGTAGAATTGTAATTAGATCCGAGTCCGGTAAAGTAATAATTATATAATATATTATTTAAAACATATTGTTTTAAATATTGATGCTTGCACAATGAAACGAAGACACCGCGTCCGTATTTTATATTTTCCGGTGTTCCAGTTTTTCCAAGGAAATTCAATATCATAATATACCATGAATACATGCTTACGAGTATTATAACGTTTGTTGCTTTTGAAGCCAAATAAAAATATTGCAACAGCATTGATAAAATATTAATTTCACCCGAATTTTACAGTGGCAGCCAGCCTACCTTCTGTGCTTAGAGTGTTGCCGCTGGGTCCTTATTCCTACACCGAGAATTTATTTATATTTATTTACCTATACTTCATTTTATGTGAATTAATCATTCTTCTTTATTTGGAAACTAAACGATCGCGTTTGAAAATGGACAATGGAAGCTTAAAATATATTGTAAATGATAAATTATTTTATTTCTGTAAGTAGTTTTGTACAAACACTTTTACACGTCAAGCATATTTTTTAAACTAGATGAGGTCGGCGTTTCCTATCTGACTACTCTGAGAAGAAAGGCCGAAACAAACTCAGAGGTCACAGTCTCTTATAAAGTCCAGACATAATCTTGCTCAGATCATGTGAAGACCATGTAGATTTGTGTCTGAAATGGTCTTTTGAGGAAAAACCACACCGAATGAGTGGATCTGTCTGGTCAGTGCACGCATTTGTCCGTAATCGTGCAGCACAACTCAAAACTTAAGGAGCTCAACGATTCGACGAACAATACCAAAGAAAGGACATTTGTGTAGGCCGCATAAATTACTCAATCTGCCAGATCATGATTAAAACCAACTGAGAAAAAAAAGCAATGATCCACATAGTCCTCACATTCACAATAATTAAAATAACATAATTCTTTACAAGTAAATACTCATGTCATTGTATATATAAAATTCATCAATGTCAATGTAAAGTGTAGCGTAAAAATAAAGTAAAAAAGAATTAGATCACATGAATTGAAAAATGTAGAATCTTGGTGTATTTATTACTATTTTATTTACTCAATACCATCAAAAGTATCTGGCAATAGTTATCAGTTACAAGCGTTCAGTTTTATTACGGGCCCACAATATCGGCGGCGGGTGTAAGTTCTAATGTAAGCACTTTGGATAGGGGCCCGGCCGGCCCCCAGCTTGAGATACAACACACGACGTATTGTATTGGCTGGTTATTCTGCAACCAAACTGGCCGGAATAAGTCTCTTTTGAAATAAGAACATTGGATAAATATAGCGACAAAAGATAAAGGTATCAAAATAGAAAAGAAATGTTGATGTGTAAACATCTTAGCGCTCGGTTTACGGTAGGGGCTAGCTGGGACTTCGAGCGTCAGACGCGTAAGCGTAAGACTTCGAGGGTCAGATGACGTCACCGTAAGACCCGTGTATATGTGAGCAAACTGATGCGAGCTCGCATGTTTACACATCAATTTTCGTGAGTGCCAAACCAACTCACACCGTTTTTTTTTTTTTCAGTTGTATGTAAATGTCGTATTGCTTAGAAAGACTTTAACAAATTTCTGTTTTCCCTGGACACCGGGAACACAATCAAGTAAAAGCTTCTTAAGCAAAAACCATTTCACTTTGATTTTATTAGCGAAAGAAATTCCAGTATTACTAGGATGACTGAATTTTCCTTCCATTTCTAATCTATTTACTGTTACTGTTAGCCTGTTACTGTTAGCTTTCGATCCAGGGCCAATGTGGACCACTGGTCAAATCTATTTATCATTTAATTAATCCTAGAGTGAAACATTTATTTACATAAAACGTACTTAAATATATTTCTCATGAAACTTTGTACTCAAAGATATGTGTCGTTCGCAATGTATTTACTACTACTACTGTTAGCCTGCATCATTCCACTGCTGTCTATACTGTGCATACTGTGTAAACATAAATAAAAAATATAATTTATAATATAGAAGCAGCCCACAAATAATGTCAAAAATTGCAGAATGTACTCGTAGATGTCGTGGCGGCCATCATAAATTGCTTGGGTTTGATTAAGGCGGCGCGGGCGCGATCTTGCAGCGCCAGCGCCCCTGCACTATGCACCGGTGCATCGTGATACAGGCTGTTCAAAATTCAACCCTACCTACTATCTATAGACAATTTTAGTAGTAGTAAGATTCAAAAGGAGAAGAATAGAGTAGAATGCTCTTTATTAGTATTTAAAAAGAAGAGTGTAATTGTGTCAATTACTATCAGCAAAAAGGGACTTTAAAGAAAATTATTAAGGCATTTATCTGTTACTTCCGTAATATGATAGGTAGGCTACCAGGAACCATTTCAAAAAAATTGGAAAATCCAAAAGTGCACGACTCATAATGCTCATTTAATAATGAAATATAAAAAAAAAAAAAATTAAGTCGTTCAAAATTAATTGCCGAAAAAACAACTGTAGTAGGAAGAAGGTACTGCACAAGCGCCCCTGGTGGAATAAATGTACATAATATCTATAGATATATCACCATCCATATGTTAATTTTCTATGGATCTATATAGATGTACAGTCTTGTAGTTTTCGTTTTTTATTAATTGTAATTAAACGACACTGAATTAATTAGCCATTTGCATTCAGTGACCTACAATTGTCGATTAGTTTTTTTTTTTTATAAAATTAACTCAAATAATGGATTTTTTCACAAGTTACAGTGTTTCCGGGTTTCACACATGACGGACAGGATTTTTTTTTTGACCTATTTTGGTGTTTTTTTTCAATTCTATTGCAGTAAATCAATTTTTAAAAAGTATGAAATTAATCTCCATTAAATTATCTCGACAATAGTATGCAAAATATCTTGATTCCGTGAACTAACAAGGCTATAATAATAAAAATAGCCGCCAAAATGAGGCGAAAAAATTTTTTCGATCGTAAAGCACTCTCTGATGCTTCGCATCATGAGTCGTGCAATTATGTACGCGCGATGATACTTAGTTTTAACTAAGATGCACATTAAACACTTAACACATTTTCTACATACTGCACATGCGTCTGTCCCATTTCCTTCTACAGGAAGCCTTGGTAAGGTCCTTAGATACCATAATTAAAATAAAAATCAAAAAAGTATTTAGAACCAACTATTTAAAACAATACCTAATTTAAATTCAAACATTTACAAATAATAAATTAAAAGGCAATTGTAACTTTTGAAAATTATTATATTAACCAACTCGGTAACAAAATTCCGAATTCTAATTGGTTTCGGAGCCCGCTGTAGATAAATTTCGCCACATTGCCATCTACTTTTGGGATTACCGTTGTAAGAAGGGGATCGTTTATTTCCTTTCTATTCGAACGTTTCCAAAACTTTTGCTACGGCTTCCATTTTAAAGTTGAAACTTAATATTAAATAGGTTAATTTTCACTGTACAGAAAACTTATTTTTAACTAGCTCTTGCCCACGGCTTCGGCCGCATGGAGGTCGGATATTATCCCAGGGGAACTTACCACCGGGATAAAAGTAGCCTATGTGTTAATACGGGTTATAAACTATCTGTGTGCCAATTTGATCTATATCTGTTCAGCTGTTTTTGCATGATTGAGTAAAAAACTTCCTAAAATCCAAACATCCAAACTTTGTCATTTATAATATTATATATTAATACAAAAGCCCTAGGAAAACATATAGTGACCTTATCGGTCATGATCTTCAGAAAAGTCAGGTGCGTACTACTCGCAATGCGTGTATGACCAGATGTGTGAACGTAAACGAGGCAGAAGGAGTATGTAAGGATCGTAGCAGGTAGCGCTCTGTAGTTTCAGCTTACCCCCATGGGAAGAGGCGTGAATTTATGTATGTATGTATATTAATTAAGTAGGATGCCTATTTATAAAACGTCTGACTTGGATTCAGATTATTTGATGCTTATACTTATCAGTTTAATACTTGATAAGTAATCAAAAACAGCGGAGTAATCAACACGACTTTTTTAATGTAATTTCAGGTCCACTGAACTCTAGTAGCAACGCATTAGCTGTAAAACCCGTTATCACGCTGTAAATTTAATATCGCCATATTCTCAAATTATCTTACGAACGTTTACAAACTATAAAATGTTTGCGTTGTAAACTAAAGGTTTAAGGGCTTCGCAAAGACCTCGCTCGATGTGATGATTCATCGAATATGTAGAGAGATAATTAGAAAATATTTCCATGAGAGAATACATTATATAATTCGCTACAAGCGTAAAAATATACTTGCTAAGAATCTAGAAAAGCAGTAACTTTGCACCTAAAATTATCTACACTATCTCCTAATATTAAAATGATGCCTCTAAAACACTAAAAATTCAATAAAAACGAAAAATCTAAAAAATAACATATAATTCTGAAACAACGACAGATGGTTATTTAATCCCAAAAAGTTTGAGCACCCCTGGAGTATCGTGTGAATAATCGCACGGAGCAATGTAGGGATTTGATGAAAGAATCCGGGAAGTCCCAGGGGGCGAGATGACGTCACCGATAGGCACCTCCAGCGCATTTCAAGATTATTTTGAGGGTGTATTAGCTGCGACTATCAACTCTTATCGTAAAGGAAACTGAATTTGGAAAGGAAATAGGAAATGCTGTAGTTGTGTCAACTGTAAAATATTATATTACAAAGTAAAACAAACTTCATGTGCTAAGAATTGGG
Organism: Griposia aprilina; assembly: GCA_916610205.1. Lineage (NCBI taxonomy): Eukaryota > Metazoa > Arthropoda > Insecta > Lepidoptera > Noctuidae > Griposia > Griposia aprilina. The sequence continues at coordinate 10,293,799 of OU744286.1, forward strand.
CTGCTATATTAATTGATTGCTAACTTCTGATATAAATTATCTAAATAGGTACTACTCGTACTTGATCAAATATTTATATCATAATCTCCAAAGTAACGCTTATATTTTCAGAATTAGAATCATCAATACAAATTAAAATCGAAACAGATAAGAACACAATTATTACACAATAAACTATTTAAGAATACAATATTTCATAACGTACAACCAAATCAAATCAAATCAAAATATTTTTTCATATAAACCTACATGGGCACTTATGAAACGTCACAAGCTAGGTGCACGATTCCAATTGGTTGTTTCCAATTCCAACCAATTCACAAAGTCAACTGGCAAGTCAGTAAGAAAAGAGTGAAGACACAAAAAAGCAATGTCATTGCTAAAGAACAATAAAACCACAATAGCGCATAAAATGGCCATTTCCTAGACAGGTAACTTCATCAGCCTTATGTATTATTTTATGAAACTGCAACATGCTGCTTAATTGGATGACATTCTAGCATAAAAATAGAAGGTTAAGATGTTCTATGTCTTGGAGACTAGCAAGATTGGAGTGGTACGTGGGAAGTTTATTTTAGACGTCCCAGTTCTCACCATTCTTCCGCTCCTAGGTATATTTACTTAGGCCAGAGATAGCAATGAATAGTGAAAAAAGCTCCATACCTACCTGGCTTTACGTCTACTGAGATCTTAGTTCTAAATGATGCTCCCTTTATTATAGTGTAAAGAAAAGTTAGGAATATATTAGGATTATAATTGATTAGGAATTTTACCCTTAACCATACTTAGCTAGGCTAGCAGATAGGTAGGCTCGCAGAAACAAGATAACGTCAAACGCAACTTGAAAAAACTTTGACTTTTATCGGATAAGACAAAGCAGAATCTCCAAAGCATCTAATGCTGTGAAAGTTAACCTTTCACAGTTTTTTGCGTTTGAAAGTGAGCATAACGTTCAGTTTATTTGGTATTTTTATAATATAAAAAGCTGATGAAACCCTTAAAACTTTAGCTCTAAAATGTCACGTTTCACACCCGTTCTTTTCTTAAGCTCTGAGGAACTTACTAAACATTATAATGCAGTTAAAACGCTAGTGACGGCAGGCCACAGCAGGCCCTGGCAGTACCGTGATTTAGGGCGGCGCGCGACGCACTGTAGGGGGGGTGAAACGGAGGGGGGAGGTCCAGCGAGATTAACCATCGCCTGTTAATTACGACAAATGGTCATTGAACGACGAATAATGGTCCGGGGCCAGTTTTATCGGCGTGCACTGTAACTTTGCTGTAAGTGTGACCATTGACCAATCAGTGCGACGCTGTGTGATGACAGCTGTCCCGTAATTGGTGGTAATTGTCCACATCTCGTAGTGTGAGTTAATTGAGTGTGGTTATGCGGTGGGTTGGATTGATGGGTCGGTTAATAAGTTATTGTTTTGTTAATTAAGTGCCTAAAGTACAACTTGTGATAAAATATCATATGACGTTTCTTTTTTAATTATTCAAGAATAGTTACTAAACTAATAAATATAACTGACAATGGTGCCGATTCTGTTGTACACCGAACTAAACTAACTAAACTATCACTAAAATTCCTTACTTTTGACTATGAGAATCTTAAGAGCTATTCTACAAAAAAAAAACTGTAAATTTAAAAATAATTTTGACGCAACTAAAATTTAATTTGACAATCGCGACTCCACGTGGTACTTGTTTGTCCTATCACGTGTTTTTTTTTTAGAGCCGGAGTCACGCATGGGGCAGCCTCGACGTGTTTCATATTATTATGGTATTTTCCACTTTTTTTATGAAAAATATGAAAAAAAATATTACCTACATGTAGAGTTTTAGGAGTTTATGGGTCTTTTAAAGGGGGTCGAAATTTTCATTATTTTTGCGATAGGACACACCATTTTAGAGATACAAGCAAAATAAAATTTAAAAATGATACAGTACTGTTTTTGCACCTAAAGTAGAGGGGTTGTGGTGAATTTTAGTTCATAACTACTAATTTTATTCCACACCTTTTTAATCGCGATTAAAAATAGCCAGATTTAGTTAGACAACCAAAATTTTAGGTAAAAAACGTCAATTTCAGAATAGCAAAATTTGCATTTTAACTAAACTATTAATTCAGTGTCATCTTAGTGCTGTCAAACTGAAATATAGTTAAGTTGTGTCACTTTAGTCTATTTCAGAATGTGAAATCGTCGTTTGACAGGAATAAACTAAATTTTTGTGATTTTTGTGAGTGAGTGAGTTTTATTTTGTGACTGATTAGGTTTAAATTTAACAAGTCCAACGGCCTGTTTCACTACTTCCGGTTAAATTCCTAACAACTTATCTGGCAGATTATATTCATACAAATTCTGTTAATTGTTTTAAGGTATCCAGTAGAATGGCAGTGCAAATCCCGACGCTGAAACAGGCCAACTAAACCCTCTGATAACCAAAACAACTATGAAACCATTTGCACTAACGTGGCAGTGAAGAATCCCGCCATCTAGTATCGAATAGCGGCAATAAAAATAGAGACCCGGACAATTACGGAGCAATAAATTGCTTCATCCGTTATAGAGGGCGCACTCATTTGTTTTTCTGCATTGTGAATAGACTATGTTTTCCTGTATTATTCCCGAATCAAATCTATGCTTGTAATTTAGAGCAAATTTTACAATCTCGAAATATCTTCTATCGTAGGAATAAAAATTGCTGTTTGACAGTTTCTCAGCAAATACGTCAAACGGCCATATTTGTTCTTCAGAAAAAAGTTACTTATTTGGTGATTGAAAACCGGCCCTTAGAATAATAAAGTCAATTTATCATCCTAAGAATTTTTAAAAAGTTTATGAATTGCCAATAATGCGTATTTATGAAATTATTTAAATATTATTTTTATGACTTTTTGTATGCCCTTCATCAAATTCCATTCAATTCAAATACTTTAATATTGACTTGAGTAAATCTAGGGATTAGGTTAGGTGTTTTTGATTTTATGTATTTTATTTTCTCTTTTACTCTTACACATGCTGTCTACATCTCTTTATCTAATTTCCCATCGCAGGTATGCTGGAAGAGATTTCTTTAGAAATAAGCATTACCTTTGTACATACCTATTTTTCTGTTCTTTTCATCTTGTCTGTTTATATTTGTGTGCATATAAATGGTTAAATAAATAATTTACTGCATACAATGTGGTGGTGGTGGTGGCAATCTCACCACAACCTAACCTCAACTAACGTTGCTCACCACATTATTACCAATGGGAACCACAAGATACGACTAAAGGGATTAAATCAGGAAGTCCACCTGCACTGTACTAATGACTGTACTGCCATTATTATCAATCGTCCGAACGTGACCACCTGCCATTATGTCTCTATTCCCCCAAATTCGTTGATGCTGATTAAGGGGGAGAACCATGTTTAGAAACACATATAAATACATAGTAATTATTATTAGAAGTAAACTCAAAAAAATGTATTTAGAGACCGATCCTACTCACAGTCTAACTGCTAACACGGTTTGCCGAGGCTAAAAAAGTCCTGTTCCTTATGCTAAATAAGTAAATATACGTAAACAAACAATACGCTGAATGGCTGATCCAGGTTGTTAATTGAACCAGTAGGTAATCGAAATTTGAGAATGTCTCAAATCTTGTTAATGATAAGCCCATGTTGAGTGCCACCATCTCTCGAAAGTACGTAGTCAATACGGAGAGTAAGGTCGGCAGCTCAGTTCCTAAGGCTTCGGAAAGCTCTCAGGGATCGTAAACCTTCTGTCCGCAGTTTAATCTTTCGGAAAATTTGAATCCAGATAAAGGCTCGTCGCGAGAGGCAAAAGCCTTTTAATTAACTTCGGACATAAATTTTCATTGAAATTCAGATGTTGATGTTGATATTCCACGTTCAGCTTTTAAAATTCCAATTGGATTTCGTTTGTGTTTTTAGGGTCTGTTGTTTTTAATTTTTTCGAGAAAATTTGTGATTTTCCTAATGTTTCTTTTGTTGATAGCAATTCTAAATTATTTCTTTAATACAAGCACTTTGATTGATAAGCATTTTAAGTTGTAAATCATTTTACGTTCTACAGTATTATGATCCACGTTCGTGGATTGAGTTGCCATTACCGTTACAGCAACCAAAAAACGACTTAAAACAACGTTTAAAAATACGTTTACCAAACACTGCTATCAAAATGAAACAGTTTACAAAAGTGGGTAAAATAAATTGTTCACGGGCGATCGTTTTGCTCTATCGTCACCTACGTATAGAGATGGAGTGAAAGAAAATAGGGCGAGTGCTCCCGGGGCCCGTAAACCTGCGCAGGTTTATCTTTCGGAAAATTTGTATTCGGATTAAGGACCGACCCCCTGGAATCTATGCCAACGCGTTAATTCAAGTACCCACTACCTAAACTGAAGTACCGAAAGAAGATAAAATGTCAACAGAAAGAGTAATTAAAAGCGTAATAATTAAGATCTTATTCCGTATCAAGTTATTCAATCAACTTACGTTACGAGTAATAATAAAGAACGGACGAAAAATCTCCAAAAAATAAATAGAGAACGTCGCAAGGGAGGATCGTGTCAAAGTTGTTTTATACGACACGGTCTGAAAACCCCGACAAAGGTACGCGTATGCGGACCCACAAAAGCGGAAAATTCGATTTTCTGGCCCGCGCCTCTTAATGCGGCGTGGTCCACGCATTAGGCCCAACCCTTGCCGCAACGGAAACAGTTCGTTAATCAAATTCACTAAACCAATCTCCGATACAGATAGCGAAATCACAATATATTGCTTCGGACCCTGATAAAACAATTCAGGGAAGGAAATTGCTGGCCGCTATATACACCGCCCGTTTCGCGATGGCAGACACAAAAAAGACCAAAGAAAAACTTTTTTACAAAAAAACAACCGACTTCCAAAAAAATCACTGAAAGACGTGAAAAATAACTTTAATTTCGGAAGTCGGTGCCTTTGGTTTTGTATTTTCGTGTTTGGCCACCGACTTCCGAAATTAAAGTTATTTTTCACGTCTTTCAGTGATTTTTTTGGAAGTCGGTTGTTTTTTTGTAAAAAAGTTTTTATTTTTCACTTTTTAGTTGCGGTACCTACCCCACACAAATTCGTATACCACTACTTGGTGTGTAAATAACAGTGACAGGAAATTATTAACACATCATCCATATAAACTAAGTCGAAAAAATCTGCAGTATTAAGGATAACTCAAAAACTACTGGTCAGACCTTGATCAAATTTAAATGGGACCACATGTGAAGCACCACCTATCAAATAAAAAAAGAATCATCCAAATCGGTTTACCCAGAAAAAAGTTATGAGCTAACACACATAAAAAAAAAAAAAAAAAAAAAAAAAAAAAAAAAAACATACAGACGAATTGAGAACCTCCTCCTTTTTGTGAAGTCGGTTAAAAACTATCACAGACCCAAATATTGAATGTTTTTTATTAGTATTTACTGAAGAGCTTGTTTTGATCAAAGTTTATAACTTGGATACTGTATCTGGGAGCCTCAATTACATAGGTCTAAAAGCATTGGGGACAGCAGCCAAATCTTACGTATTTTACACACAAAACGAGTAATATAAAACTATACATATCATTATTATTGTTTTGGGTTCAAGATCAGATACGGCGGAAGATAGATATTGCTTACGTTCAGAATTATATACCGATGACGAAATAGAAACAGCAAAAAAATATTGTTGTTTGGCCTTTCCCAATATATTTTCCAAATAACATATGAGAAACAAAGTAGGAAACAATAAAGGCAATATGGGTGTGCTGAAACTACTTTCTCACAATAACGTCGAGGTAATCGCAGTCCGATATAGGCGAGGAGTCGGCGGCAGATGTTGGGGCAATGTGGGTCGGCTCCTGATAAATGTTCGCGAACCCGGGGGAATGGAGGAGCGCCGCGGCTTCCACGCTGCGATAACGCGCGAATTAAACCACGCCGCTTTTAAAGCGCTAACGACTGGTGTTGTGCATTATCTGTCTCGTAAAGCATTGGGTCTGTCTGTACTCAGTAGCATCGTCTGTTACTTTACAACGACTGTGTATTTTTTTGACTCGCTGATTATTAGAAGTTTTGACATCGCCTTATTTATTAGGGCTCACTAAATTTGGCATGGATTCGGATAAAAAATTCGGTTGTACCTATCTGCTGTTCATCATCTTTTACCGTTTTAAATGATTTTATTGAGTTTTAATATTTGCTACGATCGTTATATTTTCATGGATGTAAAACGCATCAGCGCTTAAACAGTCAGCCTAGCCAACGTAACTACGAGTAGATCTGACAGCAACTAGAGATCAAGTGACTTTTCTCACGGAGAGGGCGTCGCACACATTCGGTTAAAGGGCACTAATAGTTAGTTAAGTGTCGGCAGTTCCCATTGACCCGCACAACGCATTGAGCAGCCGGATAAGCGCTGAGCCCTGTACCGCATTAATAAAGGTAAGTGCGCCCGTGTTGCTTAATGTGTCGTTATGAGCCGTCCTGAAAAACTTCTTCTATACCCCTGATAATTCCATCAACAATCCAATTCTAACGCTACAGCATTAGCAATAAGATACAAAATTGTAGTAAACTTATCTAAGCCACGTTTACGAGCAACCATGAAGGGCCTGCAATTTTAGCACTTTATTTTTGGCAACTCAAAATAAACTTTATCACCGGTGATGATAGTACACATTGGCCTGTAAGCAGTGTTTCGATCGCAGCGAAAGTCCTTTGTACAAAGCATTAGTCTGCGCTGAAAACTACGAACGTTGGTGAAAGTGCTACCGACGCGAAATGTTAACACCCATGAATTTAGAAGACTGAATTTATTATATGTAGTATTGTTTTCGTTATTGTACGAAGTCTAGGCTGTTTATTATGAAACTCTGCAAAGAGGTAATATTTATGAGCATTTTTTACTGTTTTAGACGTTTTGCACAAGCATTGCTTCTGTTTCAGTAATAGGTACGAGATAAATTCAAAAATGGAACTGGAACTGTATAAAACGGATTAGTCTGCCCCGACCTAGATTTTCTCTAACGGCGAAAAAGTAATGCGTCCCTGAGAGGCGACCAACCCTAGCCGAGTGGCTAACGGGACTTAACAGCTTTGGCCTAAAAACCACGACTATTTCAACTACGAGGTAAGAATATCTAGACTATTGTAGAGGTAACCTTTAAGGGGGAGTAAGCGCCAGGGTAGGTAGGGTTTTTTTAATTTGCTCTCAAGTTCATATAAACTCATTGAATGAATTTTCAGAAATAGTCATTCAATGGGATTATTATGAACATACTAGTTACGGTCGTGAATCGTATTTTGTTCAACATACGACCTGGTACTGACCTGCAAATTGCAAAAAACGTAAGAAATTTTTAATTTCGCGGGCTACTCTGGCGCTTTTTGTAGTACCGTACCTATTTAGTTTTACGTAGTTCTGAAAATCCTGAACCAATTTCCAGCCGATCTCTTACAAAATAAAACATGACTTTCAAGCTATATTCTGCTCATTTTATGATGAATTACATTACTTACCTATCTTCTATCTGTATATCTTCTTTATAAATAAAAATCTGTGTTTTTTTGTTTGTCCTCTATGGGCTCCGAAGGGGCTGGACCGATTTTGATGAAACTTTGGTGAGTTTTCTGCATACGCCCGCGCAAGTTTAGGGGTAGGGTAGGCTAGGGGTAGGACACCACACGAACGAAGTCACGCCGAGCAACTAATAGTAAATAAAAACGCTTGAGATTAATGATGTAATTAAGTAAGTTGGAGATTCGGTTCTAAAATTGAGGACCAATAGATTAACATTAGGAAATAATACTTCTAGGTTGTTTTTCGATGTTTTAAGCAAAACGTAGATAATTTCGTGCAGATAGATCAATAGTGTCCAATCTTTTTTAGGATAATGGATGACACATTCAGAAGATTCTATTTAAATACAATACCTGTATAGTCTCATCATAGGAGTAGTTGCGACTCGAGGCCGCTGTGCTCATCTCATCGGCGGCGGCGCGCGCACGACTGCGGCGACATCTGGAACAACAACATGTTCATGTTCAACATAACTGTAGACCACACATAAACATACCACCGTCAACATAAACATTGCCTTATACAGGGTCAAATTAAATAAGCTAGAGAAACTGCAGACGTGATGGTTATCGATACATAAACACGTTTTTTTTGGAACGAAGTTCCCTATCGCGCGTTGCGAAAGGGGGCTAGACGGAAAAAATTAAGGCGATACCAAAATAAATTGGGTTATTTTTCGTAACCATTTATTTCACTATTACAGCATGTATGGATTTAATTTTTGGATATATATTTATTGACTATTTGATTAATACTCTGACTGAAGAAAAACGCAATTGGGTTAAATTTCCTCGATAGAATTTAATTCCGAAAAGACCTCTCCTTTTTTATATCTTTCCCTGTAATTCTAAAATCCTAAGTAATTTCATTGCAAAATTACATTCAAAATATGCGTATTAGGTCATTGAAAACTCTGGCTGAACATATTTTTGATACATAGCTTAATTTATTTTTAAACATTTTTTATTTGATTTGGCGCTTACGTTGTTTTATTCTGGTTACATTGCATTGTTGCGCTCTCTTTTTGCGCATGTGAAAGTAAATGACTCTGTCACTTTCTTAAGCCCGCCCAGTTCGGCTGCGGCCTTTGTCAGTAACAGACCTGTGTCGGTTCCTCCCGCAACCGTGATTCCATTTTTTTATCCCAATAGTTTTTGTTTAGTGTGTTTCATGACCTTCTTTATCTATATTTATCAAGTGAACAGGGTTTATGTAATATTACATTGCCGATACTGGGAATAAATATAAAATACTACGAAAGGTAAAGAAATCCCGACAGTTGAAACGCCTGAGGGAACATGCTCGAAAAATGACGGAAAATAAAAAGTAAGTTTGCATGTCTTTATAATAATTAGTTTTCATATTGAATAAGCGTATTATACTTGCATGACTTGATTGATGATTGTGGAAGAAGTGCAAGAGGTATGTCAGGATCGTGACCAATGGTGATCAGTAGTCTTTGTCTACGCCTTTGGGAGACAGGCGTGAGGAATTATGTATGTATGTACTATACATAGTTATAACTATAAGACATCTTCCTGATAAAATTACTTGGGGTAGAGAATAGATTTTGTAATTTATATTTTCAAATATCTTAGACCTTATCACGTCTGAGTAAGGTTGATATTATTTTATTTCTTATTATACATTATGATATTGTTTTATTTCTTATAATTTAATATTTAGATATCTTACTATAGTTTTATTTTACAGAGCAAAGCGATCCTCGAAATATAATAAAAGCGACAAAATCACAGCGCCGGAGCAGACCTCGGACCATACATGTGATTCGGAAAACAAAAGATTAGAGTCGCCATTATCATTTTTAAATTTGGACGATCGACAATGTCTAACTACTAACATGTTGGAAAAAAATGGGTAAACAAATTATTTATTTCCTATTGTAAAGAAATACAATATCCACTCATTTGAATTTTACAGGACAGAACAGTGTGCATCTACTAGTGATGGCATCACTCCGCCCCAGTTAGCTCCGGACTGTGCTGTTGGATTGACAGAACAGAGACAATCGAAGTTGCCTTTAGATGACCAACATTCCGCAAGGACTTTCTCACCAAATAAACCAGAGTAAGCATTCAAGGACGCACTCTTAAACTAACTACTAGCCAAACATTTATTTTCCCTAATTTATACTTTTTGAGAGCGGTGACAAAAGAAATGTAGCCAACTGCAAAATCATAGAAATTATTCTTCTTATGTGAAAGTCAGATACATATATTTATATTCTTACATACAGTAGTATGTAAGAATATAAAAATAAAAATATATAGAAGTAGGTACAAATATACCTAAAGTTTTTAATACTAAAAACATTTGTTTACCTTTTAATTTTACATTTAAAACTAAAAGAATAAAAGCTTATTTTGAACAAAATATTAAAACTACTTGCCGTCCTAGTGTTTGAACTAACATGAAACTCATTTTTTGCAATTAAATATGGCCTGTGGTTTTAGTAATAATAGTTATATTTATTTTTAGAAAAATAAATATTTCAAGGACGAGACAGTATGATGATGATTTGGAGCATTCACTGGAGCTTAGCGAAGATAATGAGCCTCTACCATATGAAATAGAGATTGAGAATAATGATATGAGTTACCTTTTTAAAGGCTCCAACAAAACAGAAACCCTCCTGTGGAAAACGAACACTATGGTAGTTGTATGTCTGTCCATGGAATAACAAAAAAACGTTTGAGCCAATTTATTTCAAATTGAAAATTAATAATTCAAATGCCGAAAACAAAAACGAAGAGTACCTATTGCAACGTAAAACTTGAAGGGGACACGCCGGGGAGTCGAACCCCGGCGTGAGGTAGCTAAAAAATGAAACACTCACGAAGCAAAAACACGTAAAATTTATTAATATAATATAAACAATCCGAAAAGTAGAATAAAAGTAAATTAGGAAAAAAATAAAATAAGATTTTGTCGTTGGAATTTAAATAGTCAAAAATACTAAGAAAGAAAAATCACAACTCGAATTTGAGAGAAAAATCTTAAAAGATGTTACCGTATTTTAAATGTATTCTGACGAATTTAAATCCGATTGCAATCGTACGAAATTCGTGTAGCTCTATAAAGTGTTCTACCAAAAATAAGCAGAAGATTAAGGTTTTTCTTTACATAAATCGTTGAGATAACTTTTGAAATAGATTACAAGATCTAATGAATATGAAATTAGGAAATTACTAAAAGATAGGATTTGTTGATTAAGATCTAAAGAATGTCTCTCGTCGATCTCGTCTATAATAGTCGTCTAGATCGTCTATAATGACGCTGAAGCGTTATAGCGCCAAACAAAAAATAAATGTAACACCTGATCTCCAAGAACCTGGACCTGTGTCGTCGACCCTGCTAAATAGCGGGCCCGTGGGTCTCTGCACGCTCGGACTTCAGCAGCCGGCAGACGATGGAAGAAGTAGGCGAATAATAATTGGCTGGGTAAGCCCAAAGACCAAAAAAAGGTGGCCTTTCAATCAAAAGAAAAAGAAACGATAAATTCCAGGGAACGTACAGTCTACTCGTATAAACATATACGCTGAATAATTACATAACGTGGTTAAACTGGTGAAACGTGGTTAAAATGCAGAAATAAGATAATTTTCATTGAAAAAATCCCAACGACAGGAATCAAAAAAAAAACATCATTTTTTTCTTGACAAAATTGTTTAGAACAATTGTCAACTTTTGAAAATTAAAAATAAGAAGAAAAATATAAAGCAAACCGATTGACGTGTAAAAAGAATTTAATCAATTTGTGACCAAAAAGTATGTAATTGCAGGAATTATACTGCATTATCCAATCAAGTGTATTCAAGCAACATTTTTAATAAAAGTGAGCTGAAAGTGTAATGTCTTTCAGTGACTACTGAGTTAAATTGTTATTATTTATATTCTTTCAGGATGTAATAAACAGCAGTGTAAGTGGCCATAGAATCATAGACATAGATATGTTTTTTAATAGACTGCTTGAAATATCACAACACAAATCATTGTTTGAGTGCGGCTTGCATACTATAAAATTTGTGTCAGAAAAACAGTCTGGCCTAACATCGGTATTTTCATTGGCTTGCTTACAATGTAAGAAAGATTTCACTGCACAGAATACATCAAGGAATTTAAATAAAATGGCAGTTTCGGGGATGATAACGGTGGGCTGTGGTAACGCAACCAAACGTTCCGTGCGTTCCAAAAATCAAGAAGTACGAAAAAGCAGTGGAGAATAAAAGAGAATGTAACTGGACTTGACTAACAAGCCTGATATGGATGCTGAAACTTATGAGCTTGCGAAGTCAACCTTTTTAAGAAATTTAGAAAAACGGAGGAAGGATGCAAAGAAATAGAACAAAGGACGATATTGCAAAGTGACAGTGGAGAATGGCTGGAACTACGGCGAAATCTATTGACTGATTAAAATTTCGGCAAGATATTTAAGAGAATTAAAACAAATAGTTGTGCCGGTGTAGTAAAAAACATGGTGTACGGGTAAAATATTGACCATGTGGCCTCCATAAACCATGGAAATAAAAATGAGAAAGTCACATTAGACCAATTATCAAGACTAATAAATTAAGAAATACAAGAATGAGGACTCTTTATCGATGAACCCTACTCATTTCTTGGTGCCGCGCCAGATGGCATCACAGAAGACATGATGATAGAAATTAAATGTCCAATAGCACCATTCAAAATTGGAATCGAAGCTGCTATTCAAGAAGGAAACATGCATTTTTGGCGTTGTGATAAGAAAACAGGTTCAAGTAAATAAAAAATCTGACTGTTATTTACAAGCCCAAGGTCAAATGCATATGTTATTATGTAAAAAAGACAAATGCTTGGTGGCAGTTTGTTATGGTGAACATAAAATAAAAACACAAATCATTTACAAGGATGAAGAATTTTGGAAAGAGAAAATGGAGCCGAAGTTATTGTCTTTTTATTTTGACTGTATCTTACCTGAACTGGTAGATCCTCGGTACACAAGAACTCAGACGATTCGTGATCCAGAATATGTAATTAATAAAAATAGAGACAAGAATACAAACAAAGAAAATAAAACATGCGGAAATGTCTCTATTAAATGAAGGCGAGAGACATGTATTCCAAGAAAACAGTGAAATTTTATTAGATTTTAGTATTTTTTTAATATATCTAATACATTTTAACATACTCTGACTTTTATTCGTAAGAAAATATCCATTACAAAATTGAATTAGTTAAATAATCTTTAATTAAAAATATGGTGTAGTTTGCTCTTTTTAGTATATATGTATAAATGATTTACCTCATTTACTGAAAAACCGACCACAAATGGTGTTATTTGCTGATGATACATCACTGATTTTTTAAATAAACAGACATGCACAAGAGCTTGACGACCTAAATAACGCTATGCGTAAGGTTCATAATTGGTTTACTGTAAATAATTTGGTATTAAATGAGAAGAAAATTAAATGCATAAGATTCGCGTTACCGAATGTTAGAAGTAGTAAATGTCACGTTGTATTGAATAAGGAGATACTAGAATTCGTCGAAAAAACGGTTTTCCTGGGGATCACGCTTGATTCAAAGCTACAGTGGGGTCCTCACGTATCATCAATTGCAGGGCGGCTAAGCTCAGCCGCTTACGCTGTTTGGAAAATCCGTCAATTAACAGACGTGGATACCGCGAGACTAGTATATTTTAGTTACTTTCATAGCATCATGTCTTACGGTATTCTGCTGTGGGGACGGGCTGCAGATATTGATTCTATCTTTATTCTGCAAAAGAGGGTTATCAGAGCCATCTACAACCTCCGCAAACGCGAATCTCTAAGGGAACTGTTTAAAAAAATTAATATCATGACGGTACCTTGTCAATATATATATGAAAACATTATGTATGTTCGAAAAAATCTAGATCTTTTTTGTAAGATAAGTTACAGGCATAATATCAACACTAGAAATAGGAACAAATTAGATCAACCACGTCTCAGGTTGTCTAAAGTACATACTTCTTTTATGGGGTACTGTGTAAAGTGTTATAATAAAATACCACTCGACATTCTTCAACTAAATGAGAAGAAATTTAAAACATGCATTAAACGCACACTGTGTAGACAAGCATATTATAAGTTTAATGATTATATCATAGATAAAAATGCTTGGCTTAATGCTGGTCCTGCTCCACAGCCACTTGGACGCACTAGTTAAAATTTTATTGTTTGGAAGAGATATTTCTTTTTTATTTTCCCTTTTATGTTTTCTGACATTGCAAATTTAATGTTGTTTTTTTTTTATATAAAATATGTTTTAATATTGAATACTCCAATAGATATTTTAATGATTGTCTTTTCTTTTTGGTAGTAAAATTTTATTCATCGCTCAAATACATAGCAAAGTATAGTTTTGTATAACTTAGAAGCAGTTTTTCAATTTTGTAAATGTGAGTACCATGGATTCGTTTATTATATCATTATTATTTATGTTGACTTGAAAGCATGGGAGTTGAGACTATGTCATGCTCACTTAAATGTCTCACTGTTGGTGGCGCGTGTGTTGGATCATTCGGTTCCCTACAAAATGGTTGAGCTGGATGGTGCTGATCCATGCGTCATGTTCGTGAACGAGCGCCGTCAGTTGCGACGGGGTCATCTCTTAACTGCCACGGCTTATTTTTATTATTCTTATATTTTGATTTATTTTTTAATATACATATTTTTTTTAATTATTTTTTTACATTGTTCTCACATATATAAGCAACAAGAATTAATGTACCAACGATATTGTAATATCTTGATTTAAAAAGAGTGTCCTTGGAGTTTCTTGCCCGTTCTTCTCCATAGAGATCTACGTTTTGGAATGGGCAACTAGCTTCAACTTTCTGACTAACTGACCGACTCTTTGACAATTCAAAAGTGCCTGTAAATGGTTTAATTGAAATAAATGCTTTGAGCTTGAGTTTTGGAACAACTTTTTAAACACATTTAAAGTTTAAGTTTATGAATGAAATAAAATCATAGTAAGAAATTGTTCACTACACTAGTAGATAATTACAAAGCTGTTTTAAAATAAATATCAGTAAAGTTTATGTCAATAAAATCGGTACATTAGTACTTATCACTTAATAAATAAATAATATGAATAAAACTAAAGAAGGACTTTGCCAAAGGCATATAGGAAACAAACGTTCGTATGACTCAATTGATAAATGTGATGAATTTCAAGCGAAATGGGTATGTCAAGATCGTAGCCGATGGAAATCAGTCGTCATTGCCTACCCTCATAGGAGGCAGGCGTGAATATGTAACATTAAATGATAAGATGTTAACTACAGCTCATACTGTAAAATTTTCCCAAAGAATAAAAGAAACACTCGGAAAGCGATTTCCTTTTTCAGTTTTCCTTACATTTATTTTATACTAAGTGTGTATTTTGGATGGACAGATTTTTTTTACTGACGTGGTTTCTTTTCTTAGGTCAATATGATCATTTAATGTTACCTGTTCAATTTACACACATTAGATATTTTTTTGTCATTCTTAAATAAAGCAAAATACTAAATAATAATATAATTAATATTATAGTTTAATCCAGAGAAATAAAAAACAAATGTATTTTATTTCTGGCGACTCCCATGCCTTCTCTATTCTAAAACTTCAAAATACAGACACGCTCGCGGTGAGTTTGCGATGTATTCAAGCGGGGGCGCTCCCGCGTCTTCGGTTAAGCCACGCCCCTCGAGCTATCATTTATTTTTTACGTATCACCTTAAGACCAAAAGTTGTAACGACACTTATGTTATAGTTGTAAACCGTGCGGCGTGCGCGTGTTTCTCTGTCTGTTTCTCTCTCTCTCTCTCTCTCATAGAAAGTTAGCCAGTTATTTTTTTACACGCTTTATATTAGCTTCACTTGTATGTTTGTATGTTTGTTTGTATGTTTGTATGTTTGTAACCGACTCCTTTAAACGCTATTTTGACCCACTTTAAACGGTCAGATTTAATTCAAATGGGAAATGCCCATTTGAGGCCCTCAGTGGACATTAGACTAGAGAAAAAATACTTTATGCATTAATTTTGCCATAATAAAATATGTATTTACTTTTTTCCAAATGAGCGCCACTACAATCTATAACAATTCGATAAAAAAAGTAAATCTATTGAAAAAACAAGAAGTTTTCTGATTTTGACGCTCGCTGGAAAAATATTGCCAGCATCAAAACCATATTTTCAGTATTATCATTAATCAATCGGTTTGAATCGATTTATAAATAAAAACAATAACCACAATGGCATACTCACGGGACTTTACTGGTATTGTAATCAAAAACCAAATAAAAGTAAATATACATGAAAATAAAAACAAAAGTGTACTAGAAAAAAAAAAAATGAGCCTTCACGGGACGGCTGGCAGATGTGAAACATCGAAACTATTTTGTATAGTGGCGACGCGTCGCCAGGCCAACAATCGATTTAACCCGCGGCTATAGATGTTTCTCATCAAAAAGAAAAATAAATCAATTATCGGTTATTTAAAAAAGTAATCGATATATCGATTTAATGTTATTATTTTTCGTGATAGTGACAACACTGAATTGAATCTGACAAGTGACACTTCGCTTGTTGCGCTAAATGTGGATGTTTTGATTTTTCTTCGATTTCTTTTAATGCGACCTTTCTTATAGGGACTTGAATCGATTTTTTACCAAGGACTTTGCCTTTGTTTTATGGATTTTGTACTCACCTGTAACGACAACTTTGGCTCTGGAATCAAGGATCACGGCTGCATTCAATTTTGGATACCGATCAATAACGTTTTATGCAATGACTGAAGAACATTGTGTGAATTGTGGTTTTAGCCTGACCGAGATTCAAAATCATACCTTGCCGGGGCAACGGTATGTATAGTATTGAAATATGTAGAGAATAAAATAGCAACCTATCAAGCGAATTAATGAAATCGGCTGGCGTTTGCGTGCCAAAATACAAAGTAGACAAATAAGCTGTAAGGTATATTTTTTGTACATTAAAATACATAATAATAATGCTGGCAAACAGGCAATTGATGTCCTCGTGGCGGCGATCGGCGGCGGCGATCTCTCGCGTCCGGTCCTGGTACAGGCCATGGTACGGAGCGAGAGGGAATGGGAAGCCGTCACCTCCTTCTGTGAAGCAGTAATGCTCGCGAAGGAGGAGGCGGAGCGCGTGAGGGTGCGGCAATCGTTGCGCCCTCACGCCCCTAGTCGCCGCAGGAGGAGACACCCTGGGCGTCGGGAGTCGATAGCCGACTCCCGGCCACCGTAGGCGCGGGCCTGCGGACGGCGAGCAAAGGGCAGCTCGCCGTCCGGTAAGGACCAGGCCCGGGTCGACGGCGCGTTGTGTTCCACGCGCGCCTCAAAGAGATGTCAGCATAATTGACGGGGTCCGATAGGGCCGATGCCTGCCGGGGTCGCGGATTGTTCGAAAGAGTTACTGTGGCCCTGGCGCACAGGCAACTGAAGGAACACGGTCACGGTGGGTTTTAGTCAGTAAGAGTCTGACACGCCCTTCCGCTCCGCCCAGAGCGGGAGAGGTCATTTGCTGATTTCCCACCCAAAAAAAAAAAAAAAAAAGACAGGCAATTGATGGATACTATTGTAATTGCATAATAGAAAAAGGCACAGTAGGTTGTTGTGCACATACCATGACTGTACTTTAGTATACAAATAGGTTGGACAAAATATGAATCAAATATATTCCTGCTCCATTTTTAGATGATTTGCTAATTGTATATGAAAATGAAGAGAATATAGTTAATTAAAATAGCAAATGTGTTTTTTTGTATACCCTAATAAATACAATTGGCTAAAAATATTAGGAATTTCTATCATAATCAATTATCAAGCATTGAAAACAGGAAAGTTCTTAAATTATATCATAGTCCTCCATAGACCTTTTCTTAGAGAAAATTAACCGCAAATCATATTTTTTTTAAGTATTTGTATTCATCAATTTGAATATATTTTTTAGATATCCAATACTATTAAGATTTTAAAACAATCCATTTTTATAGTAATATTTGATGTCCGTCTTGGGCCTAGGACACTATGGAGAGTAGGCATTGCCCTTTGCACACCTGTCAAAGACCGATGACAATGCAATAATTCGATTAAAATATCCGATTATCCTGATTAGATTCTTTTTTTTTTTTTTTTTTTTACCTATTTGGCAGCTCGTAGTTGTGACCACTAAGGTCCTGGCTACTTAACCGGGCAAACCTGTGGCTGCCTTAAGCTACTAACTTAAAGCCTCCAGCCAGGGGCGAACAATACTTAAAATTTAGGTGACCGCACGCTAAGGGCACCCCCTGTGGGGTACGAACCTCGGCTTAGGGCGTCACTGAGGGGAGGGCAGCAAGATGGGACAGGCTGGATCTAAATTATATTATTATTAACTGGGGAATTTAAATCTACAGGCTCAGCTACGGCGCGGGCTGGCGCGTCGTCGAGCAAGGGTCGGGGGGGGGCACAATTACGTCGGGGGCGTCGCGTAGGACCTCGGCGGCGAGGTCGGAACGATGGCGGTCTGTGTTTGTGTACTGTACTGGTGGCCCTACTGCTCTCCTGGAGGAGGGTTATGGGGTCATCGGGGTCGGACAGGGCATGCCTTGGACGGCGGGTACGACTAATGCGGGAGGGGGCATATCTGGCAGCCTCGACAACCAGAGGGTTGCGATGTGAGGCCGCGGAGTCGAAGAAGCGCTTGGAAATGCGCTTCATGAACTGACGGATAGTGGGGATTTTAAGGTCGAGATGGAGGATCTCGTTCCGAACGAACCAAGGGGAGCCGGTTGCCCTACGGAGGAACCGGTTTTGGAGGGTCTGCATCCTATGGATGTGGTGGGGTTTCGAGTGTGCGAAAACCACGCTCGCGTAGGTCATGATAGGTCGAATGCACGCTGTGTAAATGCGCAATTTGCACTTGAGTGACAATTTGCTGCGTGCATTCAATAGGGAGTGGAGTCTACCGAGAGCGAAAGCGGCGCGCGAACGCGCCTGCTTTATGTGCTCACCGAAAGAGAGTCTATGGTCTAGAGTGACACCCAAGTATTTGGCTCGCTTCTCCCAAGGGATAGGCTTGCCGAACATGGTGATCGGACGGGGAGGGGTGGGGTTGAGTCTCGGTTTCGAAAATAGAACCGCTTGACTCTTATCGGGGTTTACTTCGATTCTCCACTTCCCAAACCAGTCACCGAGTTGGTTGACTGTGGTTTGGAGAGTGCGAGATATCGCGTCGGGGCTTACGCCGGTGTAGTAAATGGCCGTATCGTCTGCGAACAGAGCCAACTGAGCCCTTTTACTTTTGGGGATATCGCTGGTGAAAAGCGTGAAAATGAGAGGGGCGAGCACGGAGCCCTGAGGGACTCCGGCGCGAATGGGGCGGGGGGAGGATAGCGCTCCTTCGATGCGGAATCGGAAGGTGCGGTTCGACAAAAAGTCTCGCAGGATGAGCACGAGACGATCTGGCACTTTAAGTTGGTATAGCTTATATAATAAGCCATTGTGCCAGACTTTGTCGAACGCTTTCGCTATATCAAAGAAGACAGCACCCGTCAACGAACCACGTTGGAAGCCAACGCTTATGTGTTCGACGATACGGTGGACCTGTTGGACGCACGAGTGTTGGGTTCGGAAACCGAACTGCTCGTTGGGAATGAGACCTTTCGTCTCGGCATAGTCTCTGAGACGCTTATAAATAAGCCTCTCATAGATTTTGCCGATGACATTGAGGAGACTGATGGGGCGGTAGCTGGAGGGAGCGGATTTAGGCTTGCCCGGCTTGGGAATGCCGATGACAGTGGCCTGTTTCCACGCTTGGGGGAAGATGTTATTGCTCATGGCACCATTGAAGATGGTGGTCATTAGCATGATCAGGTGGGCTGGGAAAAGTTGGAACACCTTATTGGTCATTCCATCAGAACCGGGGGCTTTACGGGGCTTAAGGCCCTTTATGAGCCCTTGCACTTCGTCGGGGGTGACGGGAGGCAGAGGGCACTCGGGGTCTTCTACAGGGGGGAGGGAGGCTCTCCTTTCGACTTCGGCGTCGACCTCAGAGAGGTGAGCTTGGTCTACAGGTTGAGAGCTGGGCGAACATTGGGCCTCAAGACTGTCGGCTAGGCACTCGGCCTTGTCGACATCATCGAAAGCGATGGTATTGTCTGGGCGGATCAAGGGGGGCATAGGGACTACTTCTCGGGATTTGAGTTTCCTCTGAAGCTCCCAGAATGCTAGGTGGGTAGGCTCTAGTTCGCTCAGCAACTCATCCCAGCCCGTTTCCCGATGCTCCGCTACACGTGTCCTTACAGCTCGCTGTAAGTAGCACATATGGGCTCGGTTCGCGTCGCAGGGAAAGTTGCTGTACGCACGGACAGCCGCGTTCTTCTCAGTCATCAGTTCACGTACATCGTCCGGCAACTTCCAGCGACGGTCGTCCGTCGCTGAAACTTCCCTTGAACAATCGTTCAGGACTGATTGTACGTGTCCAGTGAATGAGTCGATCGCGGCCGTCGTGTCAGCGATAGAGTCGAAGAGGTCGGGGATGGAGTCTAGGTGGGGGGACGTGTTGGATTTCAGGCGTTCGCTTACTTTCCTCCAGTCCGTTACCACTTTCGTGGAGGGGGGTTGGTCGGGGTCGGGGAGGCCTACGCGAGGGGCTAGCTTAAGCACAACAGGTCGGTGGCCAGATGATAGTTCGTGTATCACCTCTATAGAATCCAACCGTAGGTTGATATTCTTTAAAAGTGATACATCGAGCACGTCAGGGGTATGGTCAACCGAGTGGGGGAAGTGAGTGGGAGTCATCGGGGCGATGACATCGAAATTTAGAGGGGTACAGAGGTCGAACAAGTGTCTCCCTCGGGTAGATATTCTGGTACTATTCCAGGCGTGATGTTTGGCGTTGAGATCCCCCGCTATGATAACGGAGTCACTCAGGCCGAGGAGTAAGGTCAGGTCGTCAGTCAAGAGTTGGAAGTTCTCTGATTGGTTCGTAGGGGGGAGGTAGACCGATACCAAGGTGATCGGTTGGTGGCCTGTCATGCCTAGTCGGCAAATGGAGACTTCTAGTCGTGAGAGGGGGGGCGGGTCCGAGGGGATGCAGTAGAGGAATTTTCTGTAGTAAATGAGGGTGCCACCCTTGTGACACCGAGTCCTGTCGTTTCGAACAACCCGATAGTTCGCTATCGACGGCGTTCGCATGTGGGGTTTTAGAAAAGTCTCCTGTACGAGGAGGACATCGATCTGGTGGTCGCGGAGGAAGGTACCGATTTCGTCGCGCTGACCTTGGATGCCATTGGCATTGAAATAACCTAACTTTAGGGATCGGGGTTTTAAACGCGAGAGGATTCCGTTATCCATTAGTGGGATTGGGGAAGTTCACAAATGACTGTAGCGCGTGCGTAATATCCGGGTACGCGTTATATATGCACTGAATGGCATAAAGGTTACCGGCATTTCTGGCGGCAACGATTTCATTGGCCATTTGACGGGCGCGAGGGGTGAGGAAGGCAGTGAATGTGCCTGAGATCACGTTGAACGGATCCATGGGGTTGGGGCCTACAGCCACGGGTGTGGTTGAGGAAGGAACGGGCGCGACTGGAGCGGGGTTGGTGGCTTTAGGAGCCGGGGGGTTAGTAGCGAGGGGCGCGGGTGCGCGCGCGGGCGCGGGCGCGGGTGCGGGCGCGGCTGCGAGCGCGTGTGCGCGAATGCGGGGGTCCATCTGATGAGCGATGAGGGGCGGAGGGGGGGGTTGGTTGCGTACCAGGGGCGGGAAGGCCTGTTGGTGCTGGGATAAATTCCAAGCGTTGGGTCTCTGGGGACTCAGGCGCTCGGGAAGTTGGGTGGAGGGGGCTTCCCTTCCCTGACGAGCGTCCGTACGCTTCGCCAGTTTGGGATTCGTTGCCTTAGGGGCTTTGGGGCAGCCACGGTAGTTGGCTGGATGCCCGGAGAGGCCACACAGCACACAGCTGGGTGGTTCCGTGCAGAGGATACGGTCCTTAGGACGGGAGCACTCGGAAGTGCCATGCCCACCCAGGCACTTGACGCACCTGGGTGTGGCATGGCAATTCTTTTGGGAGTGACCGTATAGTTGGCAGCGGTGACACTGGCCAACGATTCCAGTCTTGCGGGGCTTCTGGATATCGAATCCAGTGAGATGGCAGAGGGACTTGATCTTGAAGATCGGGTGGTGTCCTTCGACGGGGGGGCATACAACAAGGACCATGTTGTATGGCTCGCCGCCTCGGGCACGGTGCATGCGGTGCACCTCGGCTACTGGGATGCCTTGTGAGACAAGGTCTTCCTTAAGGTCGGAGGTAGCGATCTCCTTTGGGATCCTATTGATAACTACGCGGGTCTGGCGGTCCTCGGGGAGGGAGTACGTGTGAAAGGACACACCTCGTGCTCTGAGGAGCTTAGTAAGTTCCCTATAATCGTTAGATTTAGGGACTTGGACCTTAATGCCCTGCTCGGTTGAACGGGCACTGGTGAAGCCGATCCTGAGATCGACGCACCATTTGGACACTTCGGTCCATTTTGATTTGTCTTGGATGAAGACAGGGGGGGAGGTGGGGGTCTTTTTGGGGTTGCTTTCTAGGAAAGCATTGGGAGCCGGGGGGGGGGCTTAACGCGGGGGGGGGCCGGTCGTGATGGCGACGACGGGGGTCGGAGTCGCAAGGGTGGGCGGGGGAGTGACCGATTGGTCCCTAAGTTTATTTGCCTGTGAAGAGGCGAAGTTCTTCTTCCTTTTGGAGGAAGAGGTGACGGTCTGGAAACCGTCATCCTCGGAGGAGGAGTTCGTCAGGGTTTCCGAGCCGGAGGAGTACGGGGAGACGGGGCGTCTAGTTGTGGACCGTTGGTCGGTTTCCATCGGTACGGGGGGGAGGGGGGCGGTTTGCACCGGGGGGGGGGGTCTCTAGAGCATCGCTAAAGTTAGCGATGGCGGCAGAGTTGTCGGGAGGACAGGGGGTGGGGGGCTGCAAAGCAGCGAACTTAGCGCCATATTTGGCGAGGAACTCGGGGTCCTTAAGGAGGACCTCCCTAAAGAAGGTCGCGATTAAGGCATCCCCCATGGTTGGGGGGTGCGGGGCTATTTACTTGGGGGGGATGGTGGAATATAAGATTCCGGCCTAAATTCCCTATGCCTAACTCCCCGGGTGGGTGTTCCCGGGGATGAGTTACCCTCCCTGTCGGGTATAGACAGGGAGGTGAGTACCTATGGTGAGCCTTAAGCTTGTAAACCCGTCGCCAGTCTTATTGTGCGAACGGGGCCCTGACAGTCTAGCGCGAAGGGTGTAGACACACCCTAGAGACACTAGTTGAGTAGCTGGGAAAGCAAAACTGTCACCAGAGCCGACTAGGAGATCCCCCAAGGCCGGTTAGCTCTGGGACCCGTCCAACTGACTGCCTCGCCCTGAAAGGGTTCGGCGGGTGTGTTGGGACAACACCCCACTCGGATCGTTAACACCGCTAGGTATCCACCGAGGACCACGAAACTGTGGTTTTGCCCAGAAGGGGCCTAGTGAAGCTACTCACACTATCGCGCAGTTAAAGAAATATCACTTTGCCTTGAAAAAGGCAGTTTTTATTGATCACTTGATACGACCAATTAATTAAATAAATTTAATTAATTGTTCGACGATCGGATGCAGCCGGGGCGACTACGAGGGCGCTACGAGGTTCGCAGCGAGAAGAATTAAACTTCGACAAAAATCGAAAACGGGAGAGCGCAAGCACACAACCGTTCGCGACCGATGCCGAGAGTCTAATGCTGATTAGATTCGCCAGGATTCATCAATTTATTTCCGGATCTTTTGCATGAGAGTAAGTGAGATAGAGCTAGTGCGCCAACTACGCATGCGTGCATTTCCAGAGACACTCTGATCGGGCACTCAGCTTAGCACAACTTTTTTAAATGGTTTTGAATTTTAAACAAAATTGAATTAATTTTAACACACAATTTTTTATTAAAAAAAAAGCGTGGGGTGCTTTTTAAGATATTATCGAAATGATAATCCTTCTTCTCATATCTGTCAATGAAATATTTATAACTATTGACCCATGCACCCCACGATTTTTTTGAAATAAATCATTTTTTTCTTATTTACACTATTATTCATTTATATTTATTAGAATTTTTTACAGTATTCTTAATTCAAAATTATTGAAATTTATTTTCTATTTTTTAGTTGAGTTTTCTATATAAAGCGTGTTTTTTAGTTTTTTTAACTATTATTTTTATACATATATACTTTTTTTTTTTTATGGAACTTAGTTCCATCCGGGTGTCCCTTGACACCACTCAAGTTTTTTTTTTTTTAATTATGTTTTTTTTCGGAGTCAACTATCGCTGGTAGTGTTGTTATATGAAGTATGAGTTGAAAAAATACCATTACTAATACCAATCACGTCTGTGAAGTTTACACAAAAAAAACAGATTTTAAAATTATCATAAAATTAATTTTATTTTCGTTTTATCATGTTTAGATACCCATCACGTCTGTGGAGTTTCGCTAGCTAATTTAATTTGACCCTGTATAGTCCAACTATGTGGAGTTGTGGACCTAAATAAAGAACGGTGGCGACGAAATGACGTAAGAAATTAATAAGCGTAAGTTGTGTCCAATTTAGTAGCCTGAAATATCTGGAGTACCCAACCTGAGCTGGGTAGGGGACTCCAGCAATTCCAAGCACGTTGTCTGTTTTGGTATTCTAGGTGGAGGGTTCTAAGAAAATACCTAACTCTACTAACTGAAGGATAGTTCCATTTGAATGTTAGAGTATTGAAGTCGGACCTAAGCAATCATTTCAGCACTTTGCAACAGCAAGCAACTCGTTCAGATTGAATTTACCTTCATCAAAACTTCCGCTCGGTGAAGAAAAGGTAAAGATAACCACCCAATATATACATCTCTATAACCCAAAATTAATATGCAAAACCGCACACGCAAAGTCTTAAAGAAGTGAGTGCAAATTATTTAATAGAAGCACGCCAGCTGTTGATCTGAAGTTGGTGAAACTTGTCCGGGAGGCTCATGAATAATTAAAAGCGGGAATAGGGACGATAACTCACAGCCCGCGCCCGGACGCGCTCACAAAATAACACTTCTGTTGAGGAAACGCCGCTTTTTATGACTTAATTAGATACATCTCGGCCCAAGAGACGCGAGACGTGCTATGCGGAAGCGTGTGTACGCGTCGGAGCCGAAATTAACTTAACAAGGGTAAGTAATAAAAATGCTGCGTCATTCCAAGTTGGATTATAGCCACGTCACGCCGTACGCACCGGCTTTTGTTCTCCAAGTGGGTCGCATCAATTTGGAGGTACCATAGAAATGTAGGTAATGGTACCAAGTTTTTAGGAAGTTACACAATGCATAATGACGGGAACGTGTCTAAGTTTTGTTAAAATAACACCCTATATACTGTCAATCAGTATAGGGAAGCCTCAACACTAGGTCAATACATTTCGTAGCTAGCGACACGTCATTTTCATAGAAATACATAGAAACCAGTAGTGTCGCGGCGACACGTCGTCTGCTGCTGCTGCCTGCAGTCGGCTACCAACTTGTACCTTAAGAAGGCGAAACACTTCTCTGGATATATCAGAGAGACCTGTTCCAAAATTACTATAGGTCCTGTGTACAACATCGAAATACATATCACATCATCTTTGATATTAGTAAGCCCATTTTGTAATCACACAATAATCTCATTCACGTCCAAAAGCACCCGTACCGACACATTAAGCTTTCTTAACCAACTTCGACAATATAAAGTTCGATCGTCCAACAGTATCGTTTTTATATCCAACATTTACAAAAGGCTAACTACCGTCGAACCACCTTTTAGTTAGCAATCTAATGGACCGAACAGACCACTATCTGGCTCAGACACATATTTATTAAGTCCTGATTTTCTAAGTGCAGCACCAGAGAGTTTCACCACAGACTGGCAATAACGAATCTTGCTAACGAATTTTCCAGTTTACAGCTTCAATGAATGTTTAATTTTGATTCTTGTAGCTTCAGCGTTTGAGAGTAGTTGGTAGTGCTTCCCAAGGTTGACTAGAAAGTTTAACTGGAACTGTAATTGTTTTAGCTACTTTGTAGGGACCCGCTACAACGTCAATAAAGAAAGAAGTTTGAAAAAGGAAATGGTGTCTCTTTTAGGAGATGTGTCAATTGTCACGTAAAACGAAGAAGAGATGTTCCCAGTTGTTGCCCTTTAACATCTATATAATAATAAAGCCCTGAATTGACACTGGTGCAATCTTTTATGACTGGCATACAAATATTTTATTGTGTAAAACTTATTCTTAGCTAATGACACTCCATATCGATATAGAAGTTTTACCCCGACATAGCCGCATTACATGTTTTTTGTGAATCCACGTAAATCTATAAAACCCTGAGGACAATAATCTGAAAATCTTCTATAATAAGAACCTACCTAAGAACCTCCACTGAAACCTTATCGTAACTTCGAATATCTGAACAAATTTTCAGGTCCCGAGCTCATTACATATTCGCTAAGATATTTAGATAAGCCCGAAACAATATTAGAATTTGTGAATTTCGAATATTCCTAATCTGCTTAATTTGTGGTTTCTGCTCAAGTCTAGACTTGCATAAATTAGATGACTATCTGTAAACTTTGACTTCAAATCGTAAGCCTTTTCGAATATTTGAGAAAACGCTTTGATCAAATTTATTTTCCAAATCGTTGCATTTGTATTCCTCCTATGTCGTAAATTCGTTTACAAACACAATAGTCACATTTACAAAAGTAAATCAAACCCGGTGGCCCACTAGCGCGGAAAGTCAATTGTTTGACGACTGCGGCCATCTAACTTCTTTAGAAGCAGCTCGATGTTTTTATTTTTGTTTGCGCTGTGTTGTGGTATGGGTCCCATATAGCACAGCATTATGCTGAGAGGAAACCTCTTGTCACAGTCACGACGTGCAGTGTTGCAAATGTTTTTTATATGCTTATGTTTCTGTGGCAAATTGGTAATAAAACAATTTTTTCTTACCGTTATTTCTTTCTATTGTTTCTCAATTCTTTTACGCTATGTCTATTGCCATTGAATTAAATTATGGTCCTTGCTAAAAGTCATTGGTCTACACTCTAGCATTATCTTTATCACAAACAATTTTAAGGATGGCTGAACTTTCTACTACTTGCTCTCTACCTGACCAGTTCATGACATATTTACGAGTAGGTTCATAGAATTTGGATAGCAATTGAAATGATGACATAATGTTTATTTCTGTAAGTAGTTCTTTTAAGACACTTGTACACGTCAATCAAATTTCTCGCGCATTCAACTAAATCTATCGAATAACTTCTTTTAGCTCGTTAATTCACGAGACTTAGCAGTGCACCATCCGTGGTTATGGGCTTCAATGGCAACTTTGTTTTAATTAAAACTGATTTAAAGTTGTAATTCTTCACAGACACACGACGACAAACGGCAATACAGAATGTACCTAAATAAGGATATGGCCAAAACTTGGGGCAAACATTTTATTCCTCAACTTTTCTTATTTTCTTTAAATGCTCATACATTCACATGAGTGCCATAAGACACCGTGTGTGCCAGCATCCCGAAGGTGATATGAAAAAAGTGTGTGTCGGCATCGATCCAGAGCGTTTGAGATTCGTGTCACGCGTGCAGGCCTACTGCGCCGTCGCTATGGCAACGAGACCGCCCGCTCATGCCGCACACCTAAATACTATTTTGGACAGTTTAATAATAGTATCACTAACGTAATAAAAATTTCAAACTAAAGGTAGAGGAGCTAATATTCTATCTTACTGTCAAAATATGTGATACTTAGGACTGCCTGAACTTAAACTAGTCCTTTAAGCTCATAGTAGATTTAAATCTACTCTACCATTACGTCTACTACCACACCGTCCATCGGCGTGGAGCGAAGGCGTGGAGGGCCAAAAGTTTACGCAGTGGCATGCAAAACATTTGCCAGATTGAGCAAAGACCGGGGTCAGTATAATACGTACGAGTATGTCTACGTGACTGCTAATTACTAACTGTAAGTATATAGATAATAATATATGTAATTATTTTCCAACATTTTCCGAAAATATCTCGAATCAAAAAGTTACTCTGAGTTGTGAGTGATGGTACATTTCCGATAAAAAGCGAACAACTGACTCTTCCAACCTTAACAAACGATTCCTTATAAAAAAAAGGTCCAAACCCGTAGCAGACGGCATGCAGACGATGCCGCAGACGGTATCCCGGAAAGAGGAGCCCAATGTCAAGTGTGAACTTATCGCCAGGACTCCGGAATGTAGATGTACCTCCCCTACCTACCTACGTAAGTACCGAGGGTACAACCTTACCGCCACGTCTCGAAGTTTGGAAACTGGGCACGCTCTAGAATGTGATAATGGTTTGAATTTGGAATCTAATTAGATACCTATGTACTTACACAGCACCTTACTTACGTAATCCGCCTCTGTACATTTGTGTGCTTAAAGTAATAAATAAATAAATAAATAGTTACGCTTATGTTAGTTTTGTGGGTGTATCTTTTGAGAAGGTTCTATTGAGATAACAATATGAGAAAACTTGGTAGCTCATGAAGTTAAAGGCCCGATATAGCATAGGTACAGCGTAGACCACACGTCAGTGGTGACACTGACCTCGAGCTGGCCTAGCGTGTACGGTGCTTCAATAGAATACGGAGCCAGCTTATACAGATTTTGTTATCAGTTATCACTGAAGTGCGGCCTACTGTACCATTCGTTGTAAATACCTACATAAAATTATATTGTATTAGAAAGGGTATGGCTAGAAAGGGGATGATTCGGAGATGACAGCTAATAGTTATATATGTACCCTATGGAAGTAGAAGACACAAGTACCAACCAACTACGCCGACCCCAAATTAATAAATTGGGATGAGGGCAGAAGACTGATTATGATAAAATTAAAGTTATACGAGTATTAACAATGTTTACTGTATATTACCCATCTAAAATCATAATTTAGTTTTCACTAAAACTAACCTACATAAAATCAAATCGATTTTAGTTAATAATTTATTCGATGCATGAAAGAATGGTAAAAAATAATTCCTACACAAAGGTATGGTGATCGATTCCATTAGATTAGTTCGTCACCTGTCACCATTACGACGGTATTGCAATTAAAAACTCATCATCGTGTATGACGTAGAGCGTGTCTTGCAATCCACATGGCGAGCAAAAATGTTTTGGTACCGCTCACTTTTTAAAACGTTTTAGGTACCTAACGTACATGTTTTTTTTTTCTAATATTCACATAACGTACCAGAAACATGTTTTTTTTTTTTTCATTCTTCATCTAATTAGGGACTTTTATGACGACAATGCGTGTGCCAGTCCCATCATACCGTAAATATACATACTGCTAGAGGGCATGAACATGAACAGACTCTTCGCATCATCACCATGTGGTTGAGACAATTTTTTACGAATTATGCTCTTAACAAGTCGGTTCAACCTGAAGACCCCAAACAAATCATTTCTTTGAGACTCATATCTAACACAATCCATTAATAAGTGATGTAAGTCTTCCACAACTCCACATTCGAAACAATTAGGCGAGATACTTTTTTTCATCTTAGACGCAAACATATTACATGGAATGTGTCCAGATCTGAGTCTATTAGCTGTAACAACGAATTTCCTACTTAAATTACTATTGATAAACCAGGGCACACGAAAAGGCTGACCCTGCATGGTTTTATACCAGATCCCTTTTTCCAATGAACGTTTATCAAAATACTCCTTCCAATCATCTTATTAATGCCATATACAACCTAAACAAAACTTGTTAAGGGTTTGACTAAATTAATAAACTTGCATAAATTACACATTTACGAAAAATACAAATAAGGAGCATAGACAAGAAGAAAGTCGTATAAGTAACTAATTAACTATGACATAAGAAATACCTACTAATTACAGTCACAGACTAATTTAACTTTTTTAAACTGAGTACACTGCATTTTTTCCGAATACTGCAACTATAACAAAATACCAGTTCTTAAATAATAAAACTGCAATGTCTAGTACCTACCTACCTCCTATCTAGTCACATGCGTTTCAACTTTTTTTATAGAATTGCGCTTACGCACCTCACCCCTGCACAATCAGCCCTGTCGAAGCTATTGAACTATTAATAGCGACAGGACGCTACCGCGCCGTGCCGCCTTCCTGCTTCACCAATTAAACTTTAGACACTTGTTTACCTTACTAGCGGTTTTAAACCGTGCACTCGGTAGCAAACGATCGGTCAATGACCCCAACAACTATAAACTGCAGCCGATGAAAGAAAACTTTGATGACGAGTTTTATGTTCTTACTAATTTGGTGGAGGAGTTGAAGTTTTGTGCGGTAGGCTCTGCGGCAGGTAGATAAGGACTGTAGTAGCTTTGACCCGCACCCTAATTGTGTGACACACAATCAATCATAACCTAAATCATTTTGATAATCCATTGCTTGTTCAGTGGGTGGGGTGCTTCATATGTTCGAAAAATGTGTCTGCTCAACAACGTAAAAAACGCAATGAATATTGTTGAACTGTCAAATTGAAAGCCATTCCTACTGATAACGTGCTAAGTACGCAATTACACCGCGGCTTATATTCATAAAATTAGAATCTCTTTTATGAACAACTGAAACAATTGCAATCTACATACTGAATCTACTAAAAGTGGACCACTGAAATTGTTATAGATCTTCATCCAATATTCATGAAGAAGTTATAGGAAAATTTTCAGCATTGAAAATAGTAGAAGTAGGTACCTACTTACCTACCTATATACCTGCCTGGATGCTTACATCTACTCAGTTTCATTAAAAATTTAATATAATCCTGTCTTTTAACGACTTACATAAAAAAAAACATAAAAATGGTTTTTTTTTTTGTTGACTCCGGGCCTCCTAGCTCTTACGATCCTTTTGAAATGCCGATATTCAAGAACCAGCACAAGCTCGGGTTACTAGCATATTTAAGGTAACGTGCAAAGTGTGTTATGCAGATGTAGCTATCTAAAGTTTCTTTGCAATTTCATTCTAATCATTATTTTATATCTCAGCCTCAGTCTTTAATAGGTACTTGTTACAACATTGTTCTCATACTCAAATTCTTTTTACCATTTTGTGTTGGTACCTGTCACAGAATACCGCGAAAATCCACGTAAGTACCTAGGTATCTATGGATAGAATAGAAACTATAAGTAGGTATGCTAGCTTATAGGTACCTAAAACCACAAGAGAAAATCTGCATAATTATTCCCTTGTGGTCCAGAGTCCTGACCAACCTTATTTGGTTGGTATAGGATTTGCCGCCAAAACATAGTACTTAGGTATGACCTAAGTAGATGCCATATGCCTAGGTAGGATATGAATTTATCGCGCGAAAATGGACAAATTTAAATAAGGTACATAGTTAAGGAACGTTTATTTCAAAAATGCTTACCCCTGTTGTCATCGCTTGAGAGAGCACCACATCTCTGATCTCACTAACACCTTGTCTAAGCACGACATAAAACCGTGACACCGGTAGCATAAGAGTTGTTTCACTCGTAAACCCTAGGGATTATAACATAACTGAAGCACGTTCGTCCGTCACAACAACACACTCAATTACCAGAAATTCTATAAAACTACAACAATCCTAATAAGCGTCTTAAACTAGTGGACTCTCACTCGCATACGATGTTTATATTACCAGCTGGTTTTACGTAACGAGCCAAACACCGCCCTACTGGCAGGGAACACCGAAAACTGAACCCACTGAAAGATGTTGTAGGTATACATACGCATTCTACCGCCTATAGAAACGTATGAAGGTAGCCACAATATTTTATCACAGTGCCATC
The DNA here is from genome assembly GCA_916610205.1 of Griposia aprilina. Taxonomy (NCBI): domain Eukaryota; kingdom Metazoa; phylum Arthropoda; class Insecta; order Lepidoptera; family Noctuidae; genus Griposia; species Griposia aprilina. The sequence continues at coordinate 10,325,345 of OU744286.1, forward strand.
TATTGTCTAATAGCCAAACTTATTTTATCAACTAATTTAACGCCATCTATTAATAAACACCAGTATCAAGATAACGCCAACCAATTAAGTTCCTGTCATCAGTCTTCAACTTTTGTAACTACACTTTCTTCATTGCGTTACTAGATGGCTGCACAGTAGGCATGTCAAACAGTAATACGCAGATCAAAACCATAAAAATGATTCTAAAAGCAATTTTAAATTATTAGTAGGTAACAAAAAAAAAAAACAGGTAAATTACTTCATTTAATTTTTCTCTAAAATTATTTAGCAAATGAATCAGTGTTGCCAACCCGTACGATAATTATGGGGGCATACGATATTTTAGCCTATGCGATGTACGATTTAAACATACGTTATATTACGTTAAATGTACGATAATTAAATATTGATAATAATTAGATTAAATATTGAGGTTCCCCTAAGACGACCCACTGACCAAAAAATGCTTTAATGAGATTTTCTTAAAATCATTAGCTCTTGCTATGTTTCTTTAAGATAAGTAGAAGAATTGTACTAATAGTTAATGACAAAGAGCGCATCTAAGTGATTCTGTCAATATCCCCATCTGTGTTGTGAACTCGTGACGTGACGCGGGATTTGTAGTTGTCCTGTTCTAACTGTTGTGCATGCAGTATTAACTTAAATACCGCGGCACGATAACAGGCGTCGCCGCGTCACGGCGTCGCCGTCGTCGGCGCGTCGGTGATAATTTACAACAGTGCATTTTTTTTCGTCATTACCTACCCAAAGTTATGATAAAACATTGTTTACGGTTTGTGCTGCTAGCGCTACTAGTATTGACTGTTGTATGTAATTTTATGTCATTTGTTACCATTTACAATCATCATCTGATCATGCTGTCATTAACTGCGAATTCGAATTGCACCTGTGAGCTGTTTATTAGTATTTACCTAGTTTATAAATATGTAGGTACTGTAGATTAGAATAAAAAATTGATTTAATCGCACCTAGGTTCCATTTCGTAAAACCTTAAGGAGGGAATTTAATAATGTACAGTCAAGATTTTGACGCATCGAGGTAGTGAACTGTCGCGCTCATAATTTATCGATTTCAAGTACTATCGAGTTAACGTTTTCGAGCAAGTGTTATTCGATCTCACGTCATTCGATTTCAAGTAGGGAACCCCCAGCAGGCAGAGGTATATTTTCGTACGTCCTCTATAGGTCACCAGTGATATTGATAGGTCCCATTTAATAGGACGTGAGGGTAGGAGTTTGCGTCCCGCAGCACACAGTCATACTGTCGAGTGCGGTAACCGTCAGGATGCGAAATAACTACCATGCGCGGTCGCGCGGAAACACGCATGCGAACACAACCTCACCAACACGCTGCTCGACACAGAATAGACGAGAAGATTACTTATACTACTCTTTGACGAGAAGCCTCGATGTGGCGAGTGGGTCATTCATAGAATTGGGAATAAAGGGTATAAACAAAATGTCTTAAGCAGTTTTAAAATTATAATAATTACGTATAATAAATAACATTTAGGTAATAAAAATTACTTCGTGTCAGGTAGGTACAGTATCAGATAAAGGCGAATCATTTAAAATATTTCGTGTATGAATAGATACACCGATTGTACGATAATTTTGTCGTTGAAACGATAATTTCGACGAGGAAGTTCGTAAATTTGAACAGGAGTTGGCAACACTGGGATAGGTGTCAATGTCACAATAATGTCACTGTCAAAATCCATAAACCCGCGATTGATTTGTTTTTGTTTTTGGTATAAAATAGAAAATTATAAAAAGCTCGGGAAGAAATAAAATAAGCTAATTTAGAAAATTACAATAGGTTTTCCATATCTCATTCATCATGATAAAAGTATGGAAATTAGGTTTGATGAGTTATGACACGGCGCTTAAAATTCAAATGGCCCTGGCTCGCAAGCAATTGGATTCTTTAATGAAGAACCAAGATGGTAACTTCGACACTCTGCTGCTCGTAGAACACAAACCAGTATTCACTGTTGGTAAGTCGACCGACTATTCATAACATAACCTAAAAATTCATGTTTCAAAATAGGTCTTATTAATCCTGCCCGTTATTTAGCCTCGGCGCCTGTTTTGTGTTTCCGTTTCAAAATAGGAACCTTTGAGAAATTCTCTTGATTATTGAAGTTGTAACAATTTCAAATCATCTGTAGATCGCAAACAGTGGATTTCAACGGACCTAAAACCTAGTTCTTTTAGAAGAACCCACACAACCACCACAGTTCACCAGATCGAAACTATTATCAAGTTGCTATTAGCTACTAACATAGCTTATTTTTCAAGGTTTCAGAGATGGCACATCTGCCAAGGAGGTCGAGAAGCTTTGTGCCCTTGGTGCAGAATTTAAAAAGACTAATCGAGGTGGACTTATCACATTTCATGGCCCTGGCCAGCTAGTTGCATACCCTATTTTAAACTTGAAGCATTTCAAAACAAGTGTCAAATGGTATGTCCAAAGCTTGGAGGAGACTGTTCTCAATGTCTGTGATGAGTTAGGTGAGAAAATTTTAATTTTATTTAAGTTTGTTTTTAACTGCCTGCCTTTGTAATGTAGGTATAATCGGGGAAGTCTAATTTCGAAGTGACAGCAATTAAGTGCAATTGAATTGAGACTAAAGATCCTATTTACTGGTACCTACTTGAAATAAACTCCAACAGATACAACAATTTGACATGCTGCTCCAACATGATCTTTAACAACTTAGGTTAGTTTTATTTTCCCATTGCAGGTATAAAAGGCAACAGATCGCCATACACAGGAGTTTGGGTGGATGATAATAAAATAGCAGCCATAGGCATCCATGCTTCCAGGTATGTGACCACTCATGGAATCTCACTGAACTGTGACAATGATCTCTCATGGTTTGACAATATTGACCCTTGTGGCATAGAAGATAAAGGTGTCACCTCACTAACCAAAGAAACAGGAATGCAATGCTCTGTTGAGAAAATTACACCAATATTTCTTAAATGCTTTAACAAAGTCTTTAATTGCAAATCTGAGGAAATTGATGTACAATCTCAACAAGAGATTTTGAACAGTGTTTACAATAATCTACTGATGCAAAATGTTGTTTCTTGAAATAGTATAGCAGGATTATTATTGTTTTTTGTTTACAATTGTTAGAATATTTTAAGAAAAATTGATCTAGTGACATTGTTATTATTTATTACAAATTTACTGTTTTGGGTGGCGACATGGTGATTCAATAAAAAAAAAGGTAAATTTGTACAGTTTATTTCATTTCTTATTTAAATGAAAAGTAAAATAAATAGATAAATTAAAAATTATTTTAAATAAATAAAGAGAAATCTCAAGTTGGGTTAAGAGAAACACAATTTTGTCAGTTTGTACCCATACATAGTTGTACAAAGTGTGTATTACATATTTCTTCAAAACCCAACTGAAAGTTCCAAAAGTCATACTAAGCATTTTAGCACAAAGTCAATAAGGTAACAGTATATTTACAAATTGTATTAGTTTTGTTTCATAATATAAAATGTTTACCTTAAACTGTAGTAATAATATGAAATAATAATATGATTAACATAGTGTTACAAAAATGCAAATAGTTGTGACTATTATTACTCTTATTAATAATGAATTGCCCTATAATCTAATATTACCAATGTAGTTGGTTCAGAATAATCCCCTAAAATTAAATCATGATGAATAGCAACCTTAATCATTTTTCAGGGATTATTCCAAACATTATTTTGTAACTACTGATATGATGAGTACTCAAAAATTGTACAAAAACTGGTCATCTAACTTAAACATCGTAATAAATGCATTGTCTTATACTGTTAAAATTATCTAATTAAATGCAATAATTACCCTTTAAACTGCAGTATTATGGGAACAAAAGTAAGATTTTATAAGGTGATTTTATTTACTCATACACCTACCTAAAATTAATAAATGCTTCTAAATGCAATAAATTATTCCTAAATTAAATGCAAATCACGCGGTGGTTACAACAATCATACCAAACATTAGGCGTCAAAATCATTTCCCGAATTTATACACCACGAAAATATTCACGGAACTAAAACTAAATGGACGGATAGTGTCTGAGAATACGTTGTTTACAGTTGTGTTCGTCAGTCATTTGTATCACATGTTCGTCAATACAAGACAAGCATTGGACCGATACCGTCCCCTGCTATTTGTCGAGACCAACGTGAACAAAGCCTCTAGTGTAAAGAGTGTCTACGACATGTGCTTTGGCGGTGCCAGCCACTTGCGCATGTAGTAGCAGAAGATGGTCGCGATGTACAGCAGCACCAGCAGGGCACACGCCACTCCCAGCAGCAGCACGGATGCCTTGCTGGGGCACGGCTCCACGATCGTCACTGTTTTTTCTGGTGAAGGAATGCATGTAATCAATATTTACATGTTACGGTAAAGAAAGAAGAAAAGCCAGGTGAAACTCCTTAAAACATGGACAGAAGCGAATTGCACAAGATAATTACCTCCATAATTGGCTTCAGATGCTACACCACCAGGCTTGTCGGAGCGTAGGAAGTCTGTACTCTGTCGCTCGTCACCGAAGTCAAGCACCAGGATCTCTTGTGAGATGTTCATGTCCTCCTCCTGACTGTGCGCTTCATTGGTCTCGTTGTGGGGCAACGAACGCTTCTTTCTGCCCCAAGACTCCAAAGAATCGCGACCCCATTCGCACACCGCCTAAAAACATTTAAATGTTAAACGACGTGTTGTTTGCGTAATTTTAGCATGACTAACTGAATTAACCGTTGCTAATAGTCATATGAAATGAAGAATGCGAACACCCATTTCATCAAAAGTGTGGATTCATGTGTTTCACATTCACTCACCGGCTCACAAGGTCCGAGACAGTACTTGACGTTACATTGGAAGATGACTCCGTAAGACTCGGTGAACCTGAAGGCCTCGTACACAGACTGGAGCGCATTGCCGTCTGGAGTGAACGCCGGGAAGATCGATGGGTCCAAGGGACATCTAGAGAAAACATATAGGTTACAAAACTGTTCTCATAGAAGCATTAGCATCTATCTGCAAGGGTATACAAAATCCACAAACCCTTCATCATCGATGATCGGGAAGGTGCTCTTAGAATCCTTGGCCATAGCGACACAGCTGCGGGCGAAGATGCCATAAGGAGCTGAAATAATAAAATACAACGTTAGAAACCGCATAGAATTTCCTAAAACTATTTCGGTAATGTTTATAATCTTAGTATGCTTACTGTCTTCGGGGATCTCGATGCGGAAGGTAAGCCTGTCTCCGATGCGGACAGTTTCCACCTCGCGTTGGCGCGCGTCCAAAATGCGGATGCGTGGCGGCGGTGCCTCTGGCGCGGCAGTGATGGAAATCATCTCCGGGTCTCTGCCATACAAATCAAATAGGTATTAAAAACCTTGTTGCTACACAAATCACGTACACCGAGTAGGTAAGTACTTTTTCTACTTTAATATACGTTTTAAATTTGTTTATGGCTTTGAACTTCAACAGCCATAACGCACGCGTATCAACATGTATGCAACAGTGCCTTAATGCTTCCCTATTCACGGCGATCGAGATGCTATCAGGCTTTTCTAAATTCATTAAGAATATGTAGGAACAGATGTTCGTGTTAAATTGCTCATCACGTCCAATAGCCGTATCTTGCTGATGTGAATCTAATTGTTACGTGTTTACACTGCAGGAACGATATTAGGTCGATGGAATTTTAAATCGTCTTGGCATGAAGGCATGTCGAAACAGCTCCCGTTTTTCATATTACTGTAACATATCACGTAACTTGTCTCTTGACGCGCACGAATAAATTATACGGTAAATTCTCGAACTTTGCATTTTTGCGGTACCTTACCTACTTCATGAATGAATTGTATTCAAAAACCAGCTCACGATAAATTGTAGCGATACGATGTGAACGTCCTACTGACCTGATTGGTACCATTCCAAATGTGATGTTCTTCGAACTCATGTCGTATGTACACTTGACTTTGTAGATCTTGTCCGCTTTCGTCATCACTACGCTGTGGTGTTGCAGGACAACAGTGTTTGAATACACTCCGGTCTAAAAAATAAATCATTCGTGTGAGTTCAGACAGACCCTCAGATAAAGCCTAGTTTTCAATTCACTTCGAACGAGGCACTTACCACGCTCTGAGTGTTGCAGTCCTGGCCAGCCATGGTGAGGTCGAGTCGGAACAGGTCGCTGTTGACGACGTCAATGTTGCAGGTCTCCGAGCGACCCAAAGCATAAATACGTCCGTTGAACGGCTTGTTTGTACGCACTTGGACTGCAATCCTCGTATCCTTGCAAAGCACTGATACTGAAACGATGAAGTAAATGTAGAGCACATAATTTATGCTTCCGTAAAACAATGGAAATCTTATGTCAAGACGTACCATCGTAGCAAGTTCCAGTTTTGTCGCAGTTGGCATCGTTCCTCGTTAAGTTGCTTGTCATGTTCGGGTCTTGTTGGTGCTCAATCGTTACCGGGAGTTCGCCGGGAGGATTCGCGTTGCTAGGCGGCTCTGCAATAAATAGCAAAAGGTTAAACACATACAGATAATTCTATGACTAAACAGAAAACCAAGAATGCAGCAAATTACAGAGTCGTTCGTTAATAAAGCCTAATAAATGCATGAATCCCGGGTGCCCGTCTGTACGCATGGCGAACCCCTGATTAGGCAGAGGCAACCGTACGTGCGCTGCGTGTATTATAATAATCGAATCAAGATTGCTACAAGGTACTGCGGCGCACGCAGTGATTCTAAATGCGACCTACCCGTGCATCGTACCTAGTTGGTGCAATTACCGTCCCCTAGATACGCCGAGCGCACTCCCTGTGTTTAGCTGTTCTAGGTTTTCGCACGCAATCAGTAAGACGGGCAGTTGAAAGTTCTCATAACCTAGAATCTTTTGTTCATTTTTAATACATCGTCGTTAATATGAATGATGTTACAGTTTGCAGTTTAAGTGGGGCTCGTAAAATATGAACTTATTCACATTTAGGTTAGCAATGATAGTTATCCAGCATTTCGATCGTGTGTAAAACTGCTCATCGCTTAAGTGGTGCAGCATATTGCTACGAATGGTTGAGAAACATACTCCTGAGTATACAGGTACCTACTAGACAAGAGATTTCTCTGAAACAGTGTTCAAGAAACAATAGACGTGCTTTCCATTCACAACTTCAGCAGAAGCGGATGGTACCTCAAATTAGTTTCAGGAACACAACAGTAGAGAAATCTGAATGTCACTGGGCGTCTTAACCGTTCCGAATCGATTCGTTAGCAGTGCCAATGTCTGGATACATTCACGAACGCAGCCCGGCCAATAATAAGGTGACGTAAACAAGATTTGGGCCGTTGACCGCTAAGTGTTGGACAAAGGAGAATTTTATTCGCCCACGGCTTATCCAACGCCAAACGCCAAGCCATTGGCCGTTTATGGTGCTATTGACAATAGATGCTCGGAAAGATGAATGAAAATATTAGGTTGGGGAAAAAGTTTCTTCGCATTTTTTAAGAAAATTCAAAACATTTTTTAATATAGTTTATTTACATTTAACTAAAGTATGTAGGTACAATTTTGTTCGATAACTGTTTGCCATCTTGTAGGTAGGGACATGATCCCATTGCTATAGAAATTTTGGGACTTCTGATCAAAATACCGCGACGAGTAGTTTTGGCAGTCCTCTCGTGATGTTAACCTGACACTGCCTAAAGAATTCTGAGGAGACCGAAACAGGTGGAAATCTGAAGGTGCAAGGTCAGGACTATACGGCGGATGCATTAAAACCTCCCAGCCAAACTCTCTTAATTTTTGCTGAGTGGCTAAAGATGTGTGAGGTCTAGCGTTATCATGATGAAAAACCACACCCCTTCTGTTGATTAATTCCGGCCGCTTTCTCTCAACTTCTTGCTTTAATTTCATCAGTTGTTCGCAGTAGAGTTCAGAATCGATGGTCCTGCCAGGTGGTAACAGCTCATAATGAATTATGCCCTTCCAATCCCACCACACACACAGCATCACCTTGCGACTTAACCCGGGTTTCGCCACAGTCTGTGAAGCCTGACTGGCCTTTGACCACGACCTTTTTCGCACGTTTTTGTCGTACGTGATCCACTTTTCATCACCAGTTATCAGCTTCTTCAAAAATTGTTCGGTTTCATTACGTCGTAATAAAGAATCACAAATGAGTACACGGTTCATTAGGTTTCTTTCAGTGAGCTCGTGAGGTACCGTACCCAAATATCGAGCTTTTTTGTGTACCCAGTTTTTTTCAAATGTGCCAAAACTGTTTTGTGGTCAATTCCCAGTTCTTCAGCTACGTCGTAACTACTGATATGCTGATCTTGCTCCACTTTTTCAAAAATGGCATCCATTTTATCCGTAATAGGGCGACCAGAGCGACGTGCATCTTTGACATCAAAATTTCCGGATTTTAAACGCTTAAACCAAATTTGTGCTACTCTCACAGACACTGCACTAGGTCCATAAACATCGCAAATTTTTTTCCCGACTTGCTTTGCATTTTTACCTTTTTTGTAGTAAAATTTTAAGATGTATCGAATTTCTTCATTAGATTCACTCATCTTGACAGTACGAAAAACAAATGAAAATCACACATTTTCCTAATTTGAATTTGGAATTATGTTCTTTAAAATTTAAATTTTCAATGATACCAAAACCAGCCAGATACAAATAGTATAGCCAAAGAGATTTTATTACAAGTTCATACATACTATAATGCGAAAAGACTTTTTCCCCAACCTAATATTATGAAGCAGAACTCGGGGAAATGGAAATTGTCTAATTTTTCTGCCTTATTTAACGCAGTCAAATGCCTTGGAGAGATCACAAAAGATTTCTATGACATCTTGGGCCTCCTCCCACGTTGTATGTATGTGTTTTAATAAAGTGACACCGGCGTCAGTCGTACAACGTCTTTTTAACATAATAGTACTTACTGTATTTAGTAGTGATGCTATTGACTCCAATATTTAAACTTACGATGACCTATATTATATTATGGCGTAGAGCGAATATAATTTTCTGCAATAAAAGCCTTTACGAAGGCAACATAAAGCCATAAATAATCATAAACTTAAGATAGCCAACTTCTAAGAAATTGCATTTAAAGGAAAAGTGATTGAAATGAAAGTCGTTCTAGCCGATAATGGCACATAGAAGCACTTAAATCAATTTCACATCTATTTTATGTCTCACTAATAACTATTAAGCTGTTTATTGCTACAAAAAACTTGCTAAAAGTTCTTGAATTAAATGCCAACTGTCTGTAATTTATAGAGGTGATCATATTCAGCAAAACTGCGTCGATTTCAACTGTCTATCATAATTTACATGTTGATGCCAAAGCCATCATTACGTTAATGACACCCTTATAGACTGAATAGATGTGTGCCTACAATATTCCTGTTTGAAACACATGAAGATGATTTATGAGATACGACGAGACAATCCAGCAGACGTGTCGCGGCTTAAAAATTGTTTTTGTCATTATGATTTAGTGCTAGCGTAAATCATTGATTATCCTTATGGGCATAGGCATTGCTAATGGTAATTTAATAAGCAGCAAAAAATAACGAGTTTTTATTTATAAATTTGTCCATTCCTCGGATCGTGCCTGTTTCCGAGTCGCCGGAGTCGATGACACTGCTGCAACAACCGCCAGCATATTTGCAACGCTTCAACGACTTGTAAAAAACTTATCAGCAACTTCCCACGCTCGCCTTAACTAATGTTCAGCTTAAACAATGAGTTGGTGCAAGCTTACGTGTTTAATATGCGATTATGTATGAATATGAAATATTAAAATCTTACTACCATACGTAATCTTTGTAGTTGGTTGAAAATATCAAAGAAATCAAAATCGTCAAGATAAATTAGATCTTTTGAGAGACTCTTTTGCCGACCATATTAGATCTCGATTCTCGTGTGATTCGATCCCATTGACTGAACTTTGTCGCCTTCATGATAAATTATATTTAGTTCTGTAAGAGGGTTTATACAAACACTTTTAATAATCTATCTATCTTCTACCTTTATAGAAATCAATTACCGTGCGTTTATCTCGCAAAAACTCAATAATTGTTCGACCGATTATGATCAAACTTTGGTAAGTTGCTGAGTGCGCGCCGGAGAAGGTACCTTACAAAAAAATATGAAAAGGCGTTGCAACGCATGCCGGGCATATGCTAGTATTTAAAACAAACAAAAAACTAGATGAGGTCGTCGGTGTTTCCTATCCGACTACTTCCGCGGATAATTAGAAATTATGCAAAGTGCCAACAGAATAATAGGTAGGTACGTATCGGATTGCAAAGCTTCAATTGTACAGGCTATATCTTCAAATAAGTTACCCAATATTAACAATTTCTCCGACCTAACTACATTTCGTAAGTAGGCTTCGCCTCGTTTTTTATAGGAACTTGATTTTACAAAAAAAATGAGATCTGAAGTTGTTTTCATTTTTTCGTTTGTGGCTAAATTTGTTCACAGCTTGTCGCTAGATTAGGTTGAGATTAGACGTGGCCGCGTTCAATGAGAGATCTTAGTCGTTTTATAAGAACAAAATAACTGATAGCAATCTCTGAACACTTTGTGGAAGCTGATAACAAATCGCATTCATTTATTTTCTCGTCTTTAGGAATTTCTAGCAAAATGCAGTTGATTTCCATTCAAAGCAAAGTAAATATTTATACCTATAGAAGCGTCATTTCATTAATGTAAAAACGCCATACAATATCATAGCCAAGAGTCCAAGACAGGCCGTATGAAGCTACAAGTACCTACGCGGTGCGGTCGACTTGTCGGACCAATTCAGTGGGGCTGCCGCGCGCCGGCCGGCATCGGCACCTTAATTGCCTAACAAGCTATTAGTCACAATCTGAATCATTTAGAAGCCTATTGCTAATTCATTGCTTCATATGTTCGAAAAATTTGTCTGTTCAACAACGTAAATAACGCTATTAATGTTGTTGAACTGTTAAAATGAAAGCCATTCCTACTGTTAGTGTGTTACGCGATTACCCCGCGGGTCGCACGTTAGTTCGATAGGTACTCAACTCACGCGCCGCGTCGCGTCGTGTGTTCGTCGCCTATATATTAACTAAAATGAAGGCAAAAGCATATTGCATTACATTCGGCTGCATAAATTATAACAAGGATCCGAACCTCACGTTTTTCGCACTTCCAAAGGACATCGAAAGCTAAAGAAATACACGTCTACCTTTAAGTAATTAGGTAGGTACCTACCTACCAAATGTTTACTTTTGTTATTTTTAGAATATAAATTATAATTATTATAGTATAGTTAGGACAAGTTTTGTTTACAAGGTCAGGTTTAGCTTTGATAAATATAGGTAGGAACGTACCTATTAAAATTTCATTTTCGTATTTTTGTTCTGGTTGGTACCTACCATGGACTAACTATAACTAAATATTATGTAGTAAGATTTTGATTATCTAGACATCAGGGTACTCGTACACAATTACGAAAGTACTTACTTAAGTACCGACGTAATTGTGTAAACAAATGACGTTTCAAATAAACCTAGCCTAGGTACTCACCTTGCCTAGGTTTATTAGAAACGTCATTTGTTCACAAAAGTAGAGTAATAAGCACATAACTGGTGATTAAATCTTCAGATTAATTATTCTTTAAAAGAAGACAACCCTAACGTAGTCAGAAGAGATAAGAGTTACGCCATAGAAAGAGAAGCAACTTCTAGGTGAATACAACTGTAAGCAATTAGCGCAATCGTACCTAAATTGCACTTTATTTGCTATTTATTTAAATGATTTTGTGGAGAGAATCTTCTGTACTTGTACTATTATGTATTCTGTGGCCAAGGCTAGAAAAAGTGTAGTATTGACGCAGTCTGAAGCGGTCGCGTGTTCGGAAGTGTCTGGTTAAGGATGTAACGGTCCCACTGGATATCAAGACAGGGTTCCGTATGCAATCTTGTTACTGAGAAGCAATGCCGTTATCTTGCCACTAGATTGTCGATGCCAGTATTAAACTTGTTTACCCATTTACTCATAACTTCACGGTCTCCAGAGCGAGACAACCTGCCGAACTGGATAGATAAGTAAATCGATAGAAAGTGCGCAAATACATCAAATGTACTTACATAGATAATCATCTACTTATTTAGTACCTACTCTACAGTCTGCCAATTTTCTAAACGGCATTTACCTGGTTAAACCAGCAAGTAACATATTAAAACTAGAAATATTCACTAAATGTTTAAAGTGGATAAATTTCCATGAACGAGTATATTTGACAGTAACGCTGTATTTTCAATTTGTCTAAATCGTTGCATAAATTCAATTAAGTATTCGATTAACAGCATGCGGTGCCCGGGCGCTGACCTGCGCAGCCGCATGTATCCGCGCGCGGGCAAGGCCGCCCAAGGCCGCTATACCCGTACTACTGCTGTTATAAACGACGCGCTTCTAATTAATAACCGACATTTTAATAAGCATTTACGTTGACAGATCAAAGTTATCCAAACGATGAATGGTTGTAAAAAAGTTCGCGGAGAAGATAAATACAGAAACAATTTTAACAAGCCCGGATCCTATCAGGCACTTACATAAATGGAAATTCTAATGAATTTCTACATAATGATAGGTAAAGGTATACCTACAATAGGTATATCTTGCATCTTGAACAAATTGACAATTCCATTAGCCATTAAAATCTCGGTGTGTGGCTTTCTAGTGGTTGTGCCATTTCCTCGTTATACGACCCTTGGTCTTAATTTTCTTAATGGTATACGCACAAATTTATGTAATTTTATGAAAGGAAATGTTAAAACTTCAGATGCAATATAAATTAATGAAAATTCTCAGAGATTTTATTCTTGTTTCGTAGTAGAGCCATATTTCCCGTGTTCTATATCCGTCACGTCCATTATCTCAGATTTAGGGCTGCACGAAGCGAAGCCGAGATCACGGGCGCCACAAAAAATCCTATTCAATTTGTGTATGACCACCGTTATGAGAGCACGCACGAACGCCGCCGCCTGCGCCGTCTCCGCTCCCGCATACAATACCACTCTCTTTGTTACTTTTTGCACCAAAATGCAGCGACTGTTATCATGACACGGCACATTCTGTCATTGTAAACATAACTAACGAAATTATGCTAACGTATCATGGACAGCGGTGCGGCTATTGACCGTCAATACACCAATTACAATGCTAAATAGATACCGTCGAACAAGGTTCCGCTTGATCAATTCTGTAATGAATATCACTTTTATCAAATATATTCGTTTAGCCGCGTGCATCCGACGTGAGGCGTTTTTTTTTTGTAGTCAATCAGTTTATTGATATCGTGATGTAACGACAATAGACTTTAAACGTTTTTATTGTCTACTGAACGTTGGCTCATCATAAAATTTTTGACAGCGTTGCTCTGGTATAAGCCTTGCAGAAATTTATTTATAACAGTTTCCCGTAATTTCTTCGGTATTATTACAGTTCCTTATTTCGATCATCAGATAACCCCAGATCTGTGTAATTATGTTTAGTCTATTACAGAGGAGGAAATGCAAGGGATCGAGTTTCATGTAACGGTACCAGTGCGGGAAAATACCTTGAGTAGCTGATTATATAATGTGTGGTTTGCCCTATACAATGAAAAGAAGAGCTGCCTGATGCCAATCTTCATGCCATAACACGATTTTACGTAATCGAGTAGCAAGCATCCCGCTCGCCTGTACCGGAACACCATCTATGCCTTGGAATTATCCCTAACAAGGTATTTGTAGTAACATACTAGTTACCAACTGCAGGTAAATATCGCCCAAACAACTTTTTATAACAGCCGCCGCGAGGAGTTTAATAAAGTACCTACATCAATAAAAGTGAATACCCGTCTACTGTCTTCATCCGAAAGTTACAAGCTATGTAGTCACGACCTATTCCTTATAGCAACATGGCAGAGCATTATTTTCTCTTAACAGCCAGCATCATCTCCCGTACTCGTAGTTGCAAATCGATTGTATCGGTTCGATCGAGGCGAGTCAACTCGATTAAAGTACATCGAACGTTTTTGACCCTGACCCTGCAGCATGCGGCGTGGCGTGAGATATGGACTCGCCAGTGTTTACGTCTTGTTAGGAGCTCAGACTTGGAGTATTGCAAAATTCATGCTCTTAACTTGTCGAGAGCTACAGGCTAACTCTATTAGGAAATGCAGTTACGTTTCCCTCATAGAAAATGCATCAGCACATTTATCTAAACTTGTTAAAATGTATAAATCTGTAGATGTTAATGGAGTTGGTATTGATGTGCCGACAACTGCTGGCTTTATGAGAGGACTCAAACGCATTGGATTACCTACATTTCCTCTTAATGCTAATACAATGTCTAACAGTTAAATACTTCGCAGTACTGCAGACGGAGGTTGATTCACGACGTTCGCTCACATCATTCTGTTTCAATGTTTTATCAAATAAAGTGGCAAAAACAATCTGTATTGTGTGTGTAATCATTTCTCACGACTACCTTAGGTGAGAAGTTATTCATCATCCCACCGGAGCTGCCGAACAACGTCTGACAATTAACTTCCGTTGCTTTAGCGTACCTTAATGGCGTTATTATCGAGATTTGCATCGCTTTATTGTTTAAAAAAAAAATGATAATTAGTCCCTTGTACTTTTAATCCGTCACTAAAACTTATCACCTCGCCTGGTGGTAAATCTTAAAGATAGAAACCTTAGTATAGCAAATGAGTTATATTAATGAAGCAACATCGTTATCTAGTAGATAGTATGCAGCATCAATCTGGCACGTCGTCGTAAAACATGCTCATGACGTTAGCAAATACGTATCCCGTTGCCCACTAACGAGCCCTAGTAATAGCACATTTTCTGAACAAAACTCCTCAGAGTTATTAAGGGATAAAATGATCGGGTAGTTTTCCTTCAACGGAAACTCGAGCTGTTACAAACGGACCACATGCCGATTGTGAAAATACAAAACGAGGCTATGAATCCTCTATTGTCCACCTCTATTAAACGCTGATATTTTATAGAGTTATAAAACACAAATCTCGTATTTCATGCCAAATCCAAGTAATAATCTCGAAGCACTAAGTCGGTCACCGCAAATCACCGCTACTAATGTCGCACTACATTTCCCAAACAATAACAGATCTCGAAAATAAAAAAGAAATCACATACTTTTGGTGGAAAGTAATACTTTTTTATCCAATTTTGTGGCAAAACGACATAAAAATAAAGACAAAAATCGCTGATAATTTCCAGCTTTCTACGAAAGCGCGTTAATACTGGCGGACGCGTAACTGTATCGGAGTTTGCACGTTGCGCTGATTACCTTCTTTACAAAAACCGTTCGCATGCCTTGCAATGTATTATTATTGAGCTGTAATATGCATACACGTTTTATCGACATACTAGCTATTTTGTATTACTATACCACACTTGGTAATATTGTCAAGACGTTGACACGGTTTCTTTCACTTCTTTATTCGAAATACACACTTCACTTTTTCATTTAAAACGTAGAAACATACAATGTAACCTTATACCATCATGATGTATATTCAGCGCTAGAGCAACTTAATTGCAACTTTTTCTGAACACTAACCTAATACGTCAAATTGCGTGGCTTCCGCTTCCTGGGCTTTCAGAATAAAAGCTCGCTCATAAATTAACGTTATTTATGTTATTCGGCCAGTCTAACGCTAATCGTAAGTGATAGCTTCTCTTTTATATGTAAGATCGTTTTTGCTTAAAATAGTGAACAAATGATAGCATGCTCGCTGCACACGTAAAATATAAATTAAAAGTCTAAAGTAGATCTAAGAAACGAAGACTTATCTCAGAAACATTTTCAATTTTAAAAACCTATACTTTGCCTTTTAAGCGAATGAAGGTAATGGTAATTGTAAACCATTCCCATTTAACACCAGACAGAGAAAAAATACCAAATTAAATTGGCAGTGAAAAGGAATGAAGTAATTATTGAGTTAATGACGTTAACGTTTACGCCAATCAATTTGCTGACTACTTACGATAGTTTCTCACATCATTATCGCGAAATACTTGGCTGCAAACAGCACTGCTAACCATATACAGGGACAGCTTATCCAGTTTATTCGTTCTAGGAAAAATATAGTGACATACAAATTGCTTTCACGTACTTAACGTATGCTTCTATGGACTACACGGAGGTAACGCGTATGAAATATTAATCATATCCTCTTTGCGAATTTAATAGCGTATTAACGTCAACATACATCACAGTTTTATATTTTACGATGATAAGTTTGACAGCACAATGGAGTCAGATTCCATGAAGACTACTGTTAGTGTTTAGTGTTTTAATAATGCAGAAGCTCGTATCGCGCATTCGTTGAATAACGCCACCAAATAACAAAGTGGTACAGTCGTAGCACGTAACTTGGCAAGATTCATTAAATGCGTTTTCCTTTCATTACCTTTCAAACAGACATGTTTAAAAATAAACTATAGCAATAACCCTATATATATTAGAATAATGACAAGCAAACAAAGTGAAAAAAAAATTTGTTGCACTAAATGTACATCCGCGAACTTACACCCACTACGTCAAAACCTTGCCAAGTTACGTGCGTTATTTACATTTGATCGCGTCACTGCCCGCGAGGGTGAACGTACGTGTAGCCGGCCAGTGTAACAGCAACTAGGCTCACTTAATTCTGGGCGATTATTGCAAGGTGTCGTTAGCAAGGCCGACATTCGTACTCCACTTTCTTATCTCAGACTTAATCCATTTATACAAACTGCCGTTCTATGATTTACATTCCCGCGAATATTAACATGATGCTTTACAACTTGTAACGAAGTTACTTTAATAATATTAAACATGCGCATTTGAAGCTGTCTGTATCGTGTTCGCAATCTAAACTAAGTAGTTTATGTAACTATATAGATAATCTTTGAGATGTTGAATAAAATATAACGATGTTCGATAGTATCGAGAGCTCTCCGTCATAGCGGTGACTGAGCTCCTCCCATAGAAAATATGGCGCTTTCAACATAAAGTACTAACAACAAAAACGTCGGCAAAATACACCGGCCACAATTTCTTCCGTAATTCAGTTCTGGATGGCCGGCTTCCGCTAAAATGTACGACCAAATAATAAGCTATATTCCACGTAGTGGCTGTAAATAACATATTGTATGTGTTTCTGTCTAAGTTAAGTATATGCATTGGCGAACAGTTCTACTTTCTACGTAAATTGCATTCTTCATGACACTTTGGCCAGTGAAATGTAACGAAAATATGTACACTTTTGGTAATACTGCATTACATATGGAAATTGCAACACAATAATTTATTTACCAATTTGTACACTAAACCAATACATTATAAAAGACACGATAGACTACTACCTACCAAGTAGATACCTATATAATTTTAAATTAATATCAAAAAAGTAGTTGAATACAAAAATTTATAGGAGCTTTTACATTCATTATAACTCCATCTTTTAAGATGATTGAGGCGCAGACCAGATACAGCGCCGCGATCATGTAATTATGTATTGCCCATATGAAGTCATTACAAGATTTAATTTTAAACCTAGTATTATTTTCCCATTATCAATGAGCGACCGACCGTAATAATACGCTACAAATATAAATAAAACATTAATGTCACCGTGTTCTGTAGTTTTTCGAGTCGTCGAAGTGGTTTATTCAGTTTTTAGATAGCTACAATTTACTGCGGCGTGTACCTGATGTATCTCGGCGCCTGCGCAGCTAGGAGCTACTTTAAATAAAACAATGTTGTTATCATTATAGCTTCGGCCCAGACTTCGAACTGGGTTAGTGTTGCAAAGTAAAGCTTTATATATTTCCATTTACTTTCATGAAAATAGGACCATAAGAAAGTTAACGATACTCGTAAAATAGTCCACTCTATTGACGCAATTACAATAATACAACAGCACCCGATGTTCATTTCCTTAAGCACCATGTTTAAATAAAGAAAAACAATAGAAGCGGATCTCCGCCATTACCAGAAACAAAAAAAACTACTCACTCTCACAGAAGTTTTCGAAGTATTTCCCGATGGGTTCCCCGTCATCTATCAATGGCCTCTCAGCGTTCAGGTAGGCCGAGGGCCCGTCAGGCAGGGTGTGGTGATCCAGGTGGTACAGCCTGCAGTTGTACGCGGCCGAGTGAGGGGGGCCCATGTACAGGTACGAACGACACAGGAACTCGGATTCTATTTCGCATGCGAGACGGCAAGCTGCTTCGGATGTCACCTGATCGAATACAAAATAGATGACCATATTAAAGATAACATCGATGAGTGATTCATGATCGTTTATTCGTTGTAGCACCTACGCAATTGGTTGTAGATTTATTAAACACCTGTAGTTTGTAGAGGCGAAAGAAAATGTATAATGCTGACAATAAAACAGCTTGACTATTATCAATATATGATCCAGTGGGATTAATAAACAACGTAAGTGCCCTCTGTCTCCTAACTTGAATCATTTTATAAATCTCTTATCTGGAAGCTGGAGTCTGTGCTCCACTCATAAAATCATTTGTATCCATAACAAGAAGCGATATATCACTGTCGTAACTTTATAACTATTGCATACGAAAGTTAAGTTAATTGCAACGTCTTCCTTCTTGATTATATACAAGTGCACACGATTTAACCTTTGCCACTTCTCGTTAAACCAGTGGGACGCGGAAAAGGACGGACTTGAGGTCGAAACCTATTTAGGCGACAAGTAAAATTTATTAGCGACTATCACTACTGCCAGGTTATTTTGCATTTGTATAAAGAGAGCCGAGATAGAAATCAGAAAGCCATCTTAAGATAAAATCACAGAAACCAATAAAGTTACAATAAAACACAATCCATATTTTTCCGCTTATTCGACTCAAACGTTAATAGGTGGCTGTCAGCAGCGCGCCTTTTTCATCTTGCATATCATGTTACAAATAGGGCCTCGAAGTATTAATTGCAACATCACAATTATTGTGACGTTGAGCAAAAGTGAATCTTGTTACGAATGATATAGAGTTTTAATTGGGGATTAGTTCTAGTTACCTGTAGCTCCTTGTCGGTGTAGTAGTGCAGGCCGGCGTACTGGGCCACCTTGTCCTCTGCGACGCCGACGCGCGGCGCCGTGAACACTCGCTGTCCCTTGCATGCCTGCGACGCCTTCAGGCACAGGTTCTGCACGACCACACACCGACCAAATCACGTCAAATAACATACAACAATGGTAATAACGTTAACTGATTATATGTTTATTTTCACGAGCGTTCAAACGGACCGCATTACTATTGTGATTGCTTTCTCTGAAGCCGGGCCGAAGCGCCACTTCGAGTCATTTAAAGCTGTTACGAAATAAATGAGCCAGGGTAAGTACTAGCTCGACTGTTTTCTTGTACCGTGTATTGTAAAATATGAGAAACTGAGGAATGAGAATCTTATTTTATGATTTCAGGTTAAATTGCTTTAATAATCTGGACGTCCCATTGAGCAGAATTATTGCAGCATTTTATTGAAATATTGACTAGTTCTGTTCAAAGTTCATTATGGGCGACAAATGTGGTTTACTTAGTAATAAAGTGGGACCATGTAGTTTTAAATGTTTTGTGTAAAACAAATGAGTGGTGTGTAATGTGTTTTACCTCGAAGTAGTCGGTGCCGGGCGTGTCCACGAGCTGCACAAAGTGTTGCGCCGTGCGGCGATCCGAGTCGCTGAGCGAACACCGCATGCTGCCGTACTCATACTCGGCAGAACGACACGGGAACTTTTTCTATATAAAAAATACAAGTATACTTTAGATACACATATGGTTACATGCCTACGACGTTCAGTAACCATTTAGTTCTGTAATAATTTATGATTGAAGTCCAGGTCTACATATTTCGAAGAATAATTAATCAGACCATAATTTAACAATCTTCCAGTAAACTGCTTACCAGACCAATCAAATCCATTAACCAATTGCAGTGCTCTATAATCATATTTAATGTGCAGTTAAATGAAATGCATCAACTAGGATCCACTATGTAAATTGTAAATATCTGTTGAATATCACGTAAATGAAAAGATTACAAAGTACGGATCACAGACTCATGTTTACGCAGATACCTTCTTATTGTATTAATCTATAATAACAGCTTGTTTAAAAGCCTGATATAAAGTTGAATTACTGCATTACATTGTATAAAGATTTTCAATAACTTTGTTGTCGAGACTATATCAAAGGAACCCCCTATCATTTCTTCGGTATCTTCAGTGCCACTGCAAGTAGGGCGAAATCATAAATATAAATTGAATAGATAAACACTAAATTGCAGCGTGCAGGCGATGTTTTCTTAAAGCCTCATAAATAACCGAGCAATGCGACACACCCTAAAAGACATCTAACGGATACGTAATAATCTATGACTCTGAGATGCGTCCTCAAAAACCTAGTGCCCCAGAATTTTGTACAAAACTGCATTATAATCTCGTATTTTTTACTTTTTAAGATATATTGAACTATATATAATACAGCGGACGATATCGGCAAGGTTGCATATCCGTTACAATTTGAAAACTGCAGCAACTTTAAAC
Organism: Griposia aprilina; assembly: GCA_916610205.1. Taxonomy (NCBI): domain Eukaryota; kingdom Metazoa; phylum Arthropoda; class Insecta; order Lepidoptera; family Noctuidae; genus Griposia; species Griposia aprilina. Next base: position 10,346,026 of record OU744286.1, read on the forward strand.
AGATTGAAAGATAGGAAAAGCTAGTTTAGGATAAATAGAAAATATACGCTACCTCGTTAAGACAGGCGGCGAGACAGGCTTCTTTCGTGGAGGTATAGATGACAGAGTTGTCGAGGCCGCGCAGAGCCTTGCCGGGCACTCGCTCGAAGGCCCAGGGCCGCAGGCACACGCTCTCCGTGCGGACTTGCAGCTTCACCATGTAGTACGTGTTCACCGAACGCTGCACCAACAACGAACATTAATCTCACGTCGCACCTCAGTCTATCATTATCGATAGTGCATTCAGATAAAATAATCTCATTATGAATTAAAATACGACTGGTTCGCGCATAAATTACTGGCTTGTAATAAAACTCACACAAAAAATACTTGCTTGCAGCCGTTGTTTATCAGCACATATTTTCACATAAAAATACATACATAAACTCACGCCTTCTTCCCATGGGGGTAGGCAGAAACTACAGAACGCCACCTGCTACGATCCATACATACTCCTTTTGCCTCGTTTACGTTCATACATCTGGTCATACACGCACGCCGGTTGTGAGTACTACGCACCTGGCCTTTCTGAAGCACATCACCAATAAGGTCACTATATGTCTTCCTAGGGCGTCCCCTCCCGGCGTTTCCACTCACATCCGCCTTGTAAATACCTTTTGTTAATCGCCCTTCATTCATCCTCTCAACATGACCAAACCATCTTAGCATACTCTTTTCAATTTTTGTTACTACATCTTCCTTTAAACCGCACCGTTGCCTTATCACATCATTCTTCAGTCAGTGTTTAATTTCATTCATTTAAAATAAACAAAGATCAGCCGGTTCGAGCCGCATCGTTTCACATCGTATATTTATTAGCGGCACCGTTCATTAGGCCTGAAAGCGATTAAACTGTCTAGCGTTTAGCTGAACAGTTACCTAGAATGTAGTGCGGCTGGCCAGTTAGCTTCCCTGGGACTCGTTGACCGATTTAATCTGAATTGTTAATCCAATCTCTGCATCGGTCGGCTAATTGGCATTACTGAGGGAATGCCGGTAGATAACCGAGATAAATTTATTTGGCTATTAAATACGTAAACTGTTATCTATTACACCGTACGGTCCAGACAAAGGATGTCTTGAGATTATGAAGATAGTAAATAAGACTAGCTGTAAACGTAGGTTTAGAATGATAAGCACTTTAAACTTAGGTTAGACAAGTACTTCAATTAAGTCGAGAAATAGTAGATTCCACTGGAACCAATTCTATTTCCTAGGTCTTATTGTCAGTCGTATCTTTGCTGAATGGGCTGTACTGGCGTATCTATAGCAGAATTTAACATTTAACCGTCGATGAGTTCATACCTGTGGAGTGGCCATAGGGTTGTTGGCCTGAGTGTCGTTCTGCAGCAAGCATCGCGTCTCCTGCACCGGAGTCAGCGGGTTCAGCACAAAACTGGAACAAACGTTTCAATTATACACTTGTGCTAAAGACATGTCGTGAATCATTTACAAAAAAGGAGTCGCAATTTCACAGAATTAGCTACAGAAAACAATTATCTATATAACGGTAACTCTAAATGTATAAAACTTGTTATCGATATCAATTGAAAACACACGTCAAAATAACATACCAGACGGTAAAGTTTCGCAAAACGGCTTTAAAGCGTCTAATTGTAATTTATCTTAACCGTTTCTTTTTATACATTCCCATTGTAAGCGGCACTAACTGTTGTTTTATTCCTACCGTTTGCAGTTAATCTCGCCAACATAGCGATACGGTCGTTTTTCAATAAGAGAGTCATTTATACCCACGGTGCTTCACCTATAAAACGGCCCAAATTATTTCATTAGCTACGTTCATTCGCCTATCTCTGCAGGATACCAATGGCACAAAGAAACCGTTGTACACCAAGCTGTAACTAAATATCCACCGGTTTTCTAAGAAATGTGAAGTACGCTCGGTAACCGCATTTTGGTGGCAATCAATTAACAATTAACATCAAGAATATATTCTTCATGCTTCTACCTTGTTATCGGAATGACTAGTACGGTCTGAATTGAGCGCTGTACCTTTTCGAATTCGAACGATTAATACTTATTGCTAAAGATATGAATCGAAAAATTGTGATAACTGTATCTTATGTCGTTCTTTGTAAAATTCTCTGATATAGTGTCATTTGGGAGTGTCATGACGAATCGTTTGATATCTCATTCATCGAAATCCATTCAACCGTTTCGGCTCAACGTGGGAATAAAAAAACATTAATACTAAATTCCTCCTAAATTCCTCCTAAATTCTGAACGATTGTCATAAATAAATAACATTACTGTTTTAGCGTGAACATGTAAACTGGCCATAGAGTCAAAATATTGATGAAATATCTATTAGTGTCTATGATATGCGAACGTCACGGTGGGTCTTGGTACACCGTTATTTATTTAGTAACAATTTACCCAATAAAATAAATCGGGTTTGCCAACGGCACTGTAGTAATTGAAGCATTTTATTTTAATTACATCAAGTTAAAGGATTTTTTGTGAGAATGGTAAAAAGCAGCAATTGTTGGACGGCACGTAGGAGGATAGATTTTTTAGTTGAACGTCTAGATAGACCATTGCACCAGGAAGTCTCAGACGGCCAGCGGAGAGCAGAATGTACTGACAGGTAACGATAGCGGGACCGCAAATACCAAGCATTTTGGTGTAGAAAGGTGTTGTCAATTAATTTTTTCTCAAGAAAATTACATAATTTTCATTCCATAGTCAAACTGCGAGACCTTTTTGAATAAGTTCATATTCGCTTAGAAGCGAATCTGACATAATTACCTATGTGTTAAAGAGAGATTTGCGATGAATAAAAAGGGAACCACTATTATAATAAAATATAAAGATACTCAGCTGACTCACTCACAGACTCTTTTTTCACATTTCGTTACGTTATAAAGACGACGATATCTCTACATCTCATTTTAATCTTCTTTAGGATGCAAATTCTTAATAAAAACAGTAGAACATCGCAGCCATTTTTATAATACTTTTATTTTAGTACTCGAGTCGTATAGTGCGAGTAGAAAGGGTACTTTAACACTAATAACACCTTCCCCAGGCTAATGATATACGCATTGTAGTAAAAATACTTGTACCAGACCGCACGTCAAGCGTCAAACCACTTTTTAACCGACTTTAAAAAAAGGAAGAGGTTCTGTTCTAAAATTGGATGTGAGAAACCCCTTTAATGAGTTAAAATGGAGCTGCTATATTATCTCAATCGCAGATGCGTCATGTTAGAATCTGCATTACGTATCTAATTGGTAATTATTTATATTATGAATGGGATCCAATTATTTTTTTAAATGAAATAGCTACTAGCGTAGAAGTGTCTAGATATAAGAAAATAATTGCACCTGTCTTATAATAAAATTACGCTGTTTGACCAAATCGTAATATAATATAACATTAGAAAAATAACGGTTATCACCCTTTCATTATTTCGATATACAGGATGAAATTGAATTCATGCATCCTTTTAAAGGGGTCATTGTACTCATAATTATGAAGAACTTTTATATGAGACCAAACCAGGAATCGCGATAACAAAAACAGCAGTTACTACATTTATGTTCGCATAACTCGTCAAAATGTAGGGAACAGCAGATTTCTTTTCGCATTTTCAGATTTGATCCCATAGTAAAAGTTGTTTATAATGATGAGTACAATGACCCCTTAAAAGGATTCCCATGAATTCAATTTCACCCTGTAAATGAATAATAACCTCCGTTATTTCACAATAAATACAAAGCAATGCAAAACAAACTCTTTTTACCATTTACATTTAAAAAATAACTTTAAAGTGCAGTAATTTCTACAATATTACAATTTATTAAGCCGTTATTTTCCCAATGCTATAATAAATAGAGTATACAGGGAGTTTGGCAGAACGTTGAACATACAAAAATGGTGGATAGGTGGGGTCATCTGCTACTTACTCAGCCCTAATTTATTTGGTCCTGGCCCCTGTTTTTTTTTTTTTTTTGCTTTCTTTTAGTTTCAACACTTTCAAAACTTTAAAAACTTTAAAGTGTATTGTATTTTTTAAATCTTTAATGTTGGCAGATTCTTATAAAATTATTGCTTTATTCAGATGTTAGCTAGAAAATAAAGTTATGAGGCCTCAAACTTACAGAAAGATAAAGATTAACAGAAAAAAAAAATTGCCTGTTTTACCCATTTTTAATAAAAATTACACTTTAAAGGTTAGAAAGAGGTGAAATTAGAAGAATGCAAAAAAAAATCGTAAAAATTATCTTGGGGGCCAGGGCCAAATAAATTAGGGCTGAGTAAGTAGCAGATGACCCCACCTATCCACCATTTTCGTATGTTCAACCTTCTGCCAAACACCCTGTAGGTTCAATATGTATTTTTTTTATGATATCCTAATTAAAATTAAATTTTCCAAGATAACTTGCTTTTTGACTTGACGGCCATATTCCATTCCAGTATATGTTTAATTATTTATTTGATATTGAGAGATGTTGATATCATTTTAATAGTTAGTTATCTCAAGGGGGCGTCGAAGTAGAAAATCTAGTTCGTAGAGCAATATTGTGTAGATATTATAAATTCAGTATTTAATATGAGATTATAAATGGCTGTGCCAGATTAGGGACAATCTACACATTCCAATTTAATCGATTCAAAATCTCGTTAATATAAGAGTAGAAGTTCCAGCGTGTATACCGACTCTAATCAGCCATTTCTTAATAACTATAATTAACGCAGAAACAATTTATTAGTTGTCGTGCTGAATTTAAAGTTCTCTTCATTTCCGTTTCCGGTTGACAATGAGAAACCTCTCTAATACCGATTTCGTAATGATTTCGACACACATATGTGGGATATATTCAAACAGAGAAATGATTATTGTCTACTATTAATTTATTTTAATTTATGACTGAGAATTTATATAAAATAATAGTATACATACCTATTTCGGCAGAAATATACCAAAAATTTTCATCGTGTATCTCGAATTATCTTTAGAAAGTTAAGGCCTCATCGGTCGAACCGATAGCAATGCGGTATATTCAGGAGAAAGGGTGTTAATGTTGAGCACAATTTAGTTTATTACGCGCGACCATACCAACAAAAGTGACACCAAGACTCAACGTTACACTTCCTTGCAGAATAACGGAACTTACCGTTCCACGCAACATTTCGTACTTATAATAACCCGAGGTAGTTTACGAGATTGCTCGCCTTGCGCGTGCACCTACACGCTATGATGGGCCATTACAAAATAGCTCTAAGTTCCAAGATCAATCTCGAGTTAAACAGACTTATCTTGCATAGTTATCTGGATAATCTAGCTACACCGTTCGGTTGATGGCAAAAAATTTAGACTCTCATTAGATATTTGTTGCACATACGATTAACTCTACTAACAAGCAAAAGCAGTAGACAAAATTGACAAGCTTTATACTTTTATAATTAAACAAAAAAAAAAAAAAATAAGTACAGACCTAGCCAAAAACCTCGTAAAGTTAAAAAACTTTACGAGGTTTTTGGCTGTGTGTACTTATTTTTTGTTGTAATGTGCGTTTTAAATGTGCAGAAAAAAGAAAAAACTTTCTTTCTTCTGAACTTTAGCTTTATATTCAAGTTTCATCAATGCAACAACAAAAAAATTACTCGATCATCTCTCCGAGCCTTAGATTTTTATCCAAAACCACTCCTAATCTTAATCATTCAATCCACAGTCCAAAACACTATAATAATAAGCATTTGAAAGCTCGACTCTGACAAATTGCTGCGCTTTACTTACTAAATTACTGTTTATGTGATACTTGTAAACAAAGAATTCATATAAAAAACGTTATGATTAATGCGGTGATAGAGCCCTTAAACTAATGACATTGCATTTCGCTTCGGTTTCAAAACAGACAGTAATAAATCTTCGAGCGGACTGTTGAAGCAGTAATTAAACGCAGATAGACTGGCCTTCAGAACTGTGAACTAATTTAGAATACATCAGAGTCAAGTGCAGGTGTGCTTGCGTCTGTGAATATGTATGAGTGTGTGTGCAGGTTTGACAATTAATCATTGGGTATCGCACGGGAAATCAGGCTAAAGTTGCACTTACAATACAGACGGTATATACCGTAATTTGATTGGTCTACGTTACGTGTGCATTACTATGCAAGTATCGCTTACGCTTTTCCTAAGCTGCGTGCAAAATTACATGTGATATCAACATGAGATATGCAGATGCAGTCTTATGGGGAAGTGGGTGGTTTTTGATTTAAAGATTACGGGAGCGCATAATTAGTCACAGATCATATCCCTTCGACATTTTTCATTTCAATGCCGTCGCAATTAAGGTGATATATTGAAAAAAGTGTGCTTTTTCTTTTTAGTGTACCTTTCTAAGTATATGGAATAGGTATTTAACAATTTGGTGTATGTTTTATGACTATATTTCCTAGTATCCTGTAAAAGGAATACACGATACAATTAAGTCTACTCGATACAAAAAAAATGCAAAGTTCTATCTATGTTTATGTTTTTTTGAGCATTAAGGTGTAACGCTTATGAGTTACTCATTGGAGTTTACTATAAAACATAGAGAATAATCATATTAATGTTTAAGTAAAGCAGTTTTTATTTTAATAATACTTTTTATTTAAAAAAGACGGCGTTTCGTTTTGGCACATACGTTGTTTTATTCCGAGCACACAAACATTATCGCCATCCCTTCTTTTACCTATCAAAATTGATGTCATCACTCTCGTTCGTTCATAAATCAGTCGCCCGGTGGGGCTGATTGAGGATGAATCTATGTCATTTTTTTTGCAAATCGGTGCGATCTAATTTACGTGATTTAAATAATTGTGTTTAAAGAAAATGTTAGTAGCTTAGCAAGTCAAGGTAATTATTTAATACAATTAGTGTTGAATAGGTATTTAGACTCTGTGTGTGTATTCTTGTGACTGTGAACAATATAACATTCTTTTTCTATTATTATTTCGTGACGACATTCAAATTATTTATAAAAATGGAAAGAAATAAAAAACCAAAACTGAACAGTACCTTCAATGTTAGGAGTATCATTCTGCTGTCTGCACAGGGCAATCAATGAACTCATTAAATAGCAATAAGATGATGATAATAGTGAGTCGAATTCGCCACCTTCACTAAAGCATTACCAGCAACAATGTAATCTCGCCTTGCAAAGTAATATTGGGTACCTAAGCATTCTATTTTCTAGAGTAGAACGTTTGTTTTTATACCTACAACTTATAATAATCGTTTACCTATAGAAATGGGCTACAATAAATTATTCGTTTTTAGGTTTGAAATACGTCAAAAATACTTCAATATGTCAAATACTGTCACTACGAATAATAAAGCACAAAAAATTAATGGAGTCGCATTTGAATTGTGAAAAAGGCGAGTCCTTACCCGACTACGGCAAAGCCAAAGGACGGTATTGATTTTAACAGGCTATGTATGTATATATGTTTATCTGTTTCCTCATAACTCCTCGCCGTATTTGGACAAACGAGATATCGTTGGAAGCGTCATGTTGTCCCGCGGGTTATAAGCTACATGACAGCTAATAGCGGATGTGCTGTGTTACCGGGGAAATATATATATATATAAATCGTGTTTGGTATCTAACAAAAGGTCTTAAAGAGTACTTTCTGAAAATATATTGGATATGTATAACTAAACCCGAAATAAGATCAAAACAATTATGTTTCACTCAGACTGTTTTCAATAACACTAAACATCCTTCTGAAATGTTATGAAGGTTGCTTACCAAATTATTGTTATCAAATTCCATTTGCTACCTACCCAGAATGATTTCTAACCCCACAATAATTGAAATTAAAAACAAAGTTAAAAACTAAAACCCAACTACGGCAAAAACCTGAGCTAAAAAGTTATAAACAAGACTTAGTAACAAAATAACATCGGTTTCGGTTTTCATATATAACCGGAGCAACGTTATGTAATTTCTAAAATATATTTCATGTAATTAGGGCATAATTCATACAGATTACCACTGCTATACGAAATCAATCTTGAAGAAAATGTGAATAACTTCCATTTAAATTTTCGTTCATGTATACAATGAGCTATTAAGCTAACATAGAGCCTAGCATAAATATAAATTTCGTTTTTGCTTTTTTTTCAGGTGTACAAAACTTATTGGAATACCTAACTTATCAAAAAAAAAAAACTCAAAAATCTTTTTTATCTATTTATTACCTAGATAATACACTGCATGGAATTACTTTGCACTTTATAGTTCAAATGGAATGCTTACAAGCACCGAAAAGTGAGTCTTGAAAGAGAAAACTGAACAAGTAGTGTGTTTTTTTTAGTAAGGTGAACATACATTTACTTAAAAGTAGGACACGATGGAAAAGTTAAGAGTATTATGTTATTGATGCAATGTATGTAATAATAGGTAAGTGAAAAAAAGAGTCATTTACCAAGCCAGTATATGGTGATCGGTGAAACGGTGTTAGAGTTTATCAATCTCATATATAACAATTTTTAATTTCATGTTTGTTGTTTGTTTTGTTCATGTTAAGTAATAATATAAATATTTTGGATATTGATTAAATATTTTGTATTATTTGTCTACTCCATAGATGCATAGTGCGAAAATTTCATAGGCCGAGTTAAATGAACGTTACTTGGCACGCACTTTTTTCTTAGATCTGTTTCCGTCTTTATCTTGCACTTTTAGATTGACAGTTGTACGACAGTGACAAGAATAATGCTTAGCCAAAGCCCATGCTAAGTAAGGAACCTTTTTAAATTCCGGTCAGTATTTTGTTAATTCCACTTTTGGCCACTGGTTCAGGTTCAGATAAGTTAGTAGCGGTGACGTGGCGACCGACCACGGAAGATAGAACCGCCACTCCCCGCGTGCGGGGGAAATAAGCCACGCCCATCAAACAATTATTTATTTTCAAGGTAGGGCCCTCATATGGCGTGTAATCATATAAATTAATTCTAATAATTAGGTCGTTATTTTTTAAAATATATAAAGGTTTCAAAAGAAATCTTACAAAATTTATAAAGAGAATATTTTCAGAATATTCTCCTACCATTTACGAAGGTCAGCAAACAGGTTCTAAGTCTCACTGCATCTCTGAGTTCGTTGCCTAACGTAATGGCGAGTTATACATTTGTGCCAAGGGCTTACAAGGACGTCAATCAAGCCGGCTATAGAAGTGACAGAGAGAAGTACGAGCGGTATTTTTAGAAGTAAAGACTAATGTGTATCACGTCACAGTGATTATTTCATTTTAGAGCTACATTTACGATACCGATAGCTAGTGCTTGCCGCGAGCGACGGAGACGGTCGATTATCTACGTGACTGCAGTTTATATAATAATATAATATTCTTTATTGATACAAATCCTTACAATATGCTTAATATCTAGCTAAAGTTCACAATTGTTAAAGGCGCACAAGAGTTGAAACCCTGACTCCCAAACTAGGAATACCTGTGACTTAGGAGTCAGTGTTCTACTTATATAGGTACACTTAAGAGGTGGAGCAGAATTGCAGATCCCATTCGTTTGATTACAATGCGAGTCAAATTGACTATTTATATGAAATCAAAAGGACATTCGCTTATCTACATAGTGATCTTCAAATAAATCTGGTACATCAGAAAGCGCCTCAGCAGGTTCATCATAAATATCGCACGGCTATCTCCCATCATTAAACTGATATAATAAAATAAATACAGCATAGCAAAATAGCAAAGGTGGTACAAACTGTACTATCAATTACATTGGTGTATAATCCAAACCGCAGCAACTACAAATTGCGCATATTACAACGTATTTATAGAGATTGCAAACGTCCTAACATTATTACAGCGTCGAGGTTATTATGGGCGCACTAGTATCAAGTAGTATTTACGTTTATTACACAAATTGGTCGGATCAGATCGGTGCAGTCCGTAGTCCGTTAGCCGGTGACGGCGCCCGCGCACCCAGCGCATCAATCACTCGCCGACCAGCGCAGCCGCGGACGAGCGGTGGAAATTGTGAGACAATCCGCGAGACATATCGATGCATTTCATTACTATGCAGCACCGCGGCCTTCAAATGTTGTGATGGGTAAATTAATGACGGGTTAGCTCGCATGACTAATGCGCTGTTTGCAAACACGCTGCTTCGACAAATCTTTTTGAACTCTGTAATGATCTTTCACTGCCGTTATATTTTATCGAAGATCAATTGATGCTACCAATGAAACTGAGGAACAAGTAGCTGTACTTGATTATATCTCCACAGCAGCCAGCTAATTAATGGATTCAATTAAGTTAATGTTGTTAATCAATTTATTTTTAAGCTGTTTTTGTGAACCTAAATACCAAATGTAACCATGTGGAGAAATCGCATGAATATCTGCTTTTACTTTTTATAAATTGTACCTAATGTAGACGCATCATCAAACAATTAATCATCTAAGTTTAGCATAGTCCCAAAAGCTATAGAGAAAGCTTTCCAGTATGTATGCTAAAATATTTGAAATATTCGTCACAACGTGCTCGTAATGATTTTATCAAAACTGGACAACATCAGATAGTGGAGGTCGTGACCTGGTCATTTCAGATATTTAATCCATGATTCAATGTCAAGTTAAAGTTTCGGTTAGACAGAATGGTCGCTCACCGAGCGGTTCGCTCCCGAATACCGTAAAACGAGACGAGTTAGTAGCACCACCGCACTGCGGTAAACAGTTACCGATTGTTAAAATCGCATTCGTCCCATTCTTTTGTCAGATCGCTGGATCGCTATTTCTTTGGACAGATTGATTTGAGATACGTACATATTACTAACTTACAATGGTAGATTAGAAGCGCGGGAAAGTTCCGTCTCGTTTAATTGAATACCGAATTGATTTTCGATCGATCCCGTTCAAATTGATTTCGAGGAATCTAACTAGCGTTTTAATACTGTTACACGGTTCAATACAGTCTAATACAATTAGAGTTTTTGCAGTGCACGCTAACAGCTATGATAATGAACGCGGTGCGACACGATGGCGACAACGCGAGTGGCGGGTAAAATAGACAATAAATAATTCTTCCTTTCGTATACTGTCAACTATTGAATCGTCTTTTCTTCAACTAGAGTAATGCGCATACCAGACTAGAAATTGCTCCATAAGTGCTTCATTGCCTATACATTGTGGGGGTGAATGGAATGCATACAAATGTACTTATGGCGTTTGCTCCAAATCCTAAGCCAGACGATTGCCACAGAGTGTGAATCAGAACAGGCAGACAATAACAATAAATTAATATAATGCGTTCAAAACCGCCAATAGTCATGAAAACTATCGGGCGTGCTTGTGTTGCTGGCAGTAATATCCATTGAAGACGTATGCGATCACTTTTACTGTTATCCAATTTGGAACGCGGCGAGGTCGGTTTCCGCTTTTACACGGTTTGTGGGCATGCCCGAGACACATTGTTATTAGTCGGCAGCGTGTCGCCGAGCCGGGCCAGGACGTGTGGCAGACTGACACACATCCCATCCATCCCCTTTCACCGTGAACTCACTACATCATGTAAATTACGTGAACTGACGCTGACCTCACGAATCCAGGAGTTATAGTTTAACTGTAACCGCGCAGATTTGGAAATCTGATTATGCACGTAATAGCCACTTCTGTATGTATGTTGTGGCCTACCTTTCGTTTTTGGCATTCAGAAGGAAAAAGTCACAGATTACTTGAGATTTTAGATACTACTCTGTACCTACAACACTACATATTCCGAGCAACTGGCCATGTTATGCCAAACAAAACTTAAACAACATCAAAAAGTAAGCTACAATCTGTTTTCTGATTACTTTCTGCAGCAACTAACTTTTCAATACAGTCATTGGCATGCGTCGTGCGTTGAAGCGATCGTGGAGGTCGACACGGTACACGTCCACCAGATTTCTCCACCCCACAGAATCAGAATCACCGCTGAATTAGTGAGCCTTTACGTCAATCAGATCTTTATCTGTATCAGTAGAACATTCGGGTCAGGAACATCTAGATCTAAGATAATACAGACACATTGATTTTTATTCGTTTCGTGATCACTCGTACTGACGAGTCATGTCGTTTGACGCGAAATTGTCTTTACTAGGTCGGATCGGCGCATGGATTGATTTTATTGACATTATCTTGTCGGTAGTAATTGATATATAATTAATATTAATGGGTAGATAAAGACGGTGCCGCTGCGGTTTTTATAAGCGTCCGTGTACGGGTGATCGTATTTTGCCCATATTTGGATGGGTTTAGGATATATGGAGTGGTAATTAATAAGGTATGATGTATGTACCTGAATGAGGCTGCCTGGCAGTCAGGTTCCTCTCGGCACCAGCCCTGGCACTCGTACAAGGACAGGTTTCGTACTGTGTAGTACGCTGTGCCTGCGAAGTCCACATCCGTTAGCTTTTCGAATGCGGTTCGACCTGAAACAAATACGGTTAATATTCAGTACATGATGAAATTTTCTCCCGGTTAGTGGTTCTCAACACACTTTATTATAAACTACTTTGACAGAAGCAATGTGGTGTATTTTCCTATCAAAGTGCCCGCTACGTTGAGTATTTAGGAGCGTTCAGCTGCGTCTTGTAAGAATTAAAACGTTTAAAAATGATCCCAAATTATTAAATCATAATGATTAATAACAGTTTATTACAATCCACTGCTAGGCATCTCTCAAAAACAGTATAATAAGGATAAAAATATCGAAATACTTACTGATTACAAATGTGGCCTGCAATAACAGCAGTGCCAGCCGCGCTAAGCGCAGCCCGTCACCCTTCATGCCGATAGAACCACCTGAAACAAACGAAAACTATTAGAAGAAAATACTTTAAAACAACAAAAATCTATGAATAAGTAATACATACTGTGTTTTTCTCCTTACTTGCCTTATTAGGTAAACAAATACGGTACAACAAAGATGACGAATTCATCGCATTCGCATTAATCATATCTAAACCCTAAATTAGATTTGAATGTCTTCTTTGATCTTGTACAAAGAAACACCAAAACTGCATAAAACCAATTTATATTCACAAATTCTATATCTCAGTACGCCTTGTTTACCAAATAAGAAAAGTAAAAGAAAAATAAACCCAAACCATTAATACTGAGCAGACCATAAGATGCATGGTATCTGCAATAGCATTCTATTGAAAATCCGTGACTGTATTTCTACAGAATCTCTCGTTAGTGTCTTAATATATTGTGGCATAAAATTCCCATAACGCCCTTGCATGTTGGATCTATGTATATCCCGGAGCAAGGCTTTCAAATAATCCGCTTTCTACGAGTGCTACGCGGTTTGCATAAAACGTGCTACGGCGTAGCACTTATAACACTAACAAAAGACTGAGACGCGAAGTAAAAATATTTGTGTCATGTTTTGTTTTGTTTTTATTATTGTATATTTTCTAAACATATGAGTAGATAATATTGACATCAATACAATACGTAAAGAAAATCGAAAGTCGGTCAAAATTAGAACTGTAATAACAAACCAATGATTGGCAGATGTAGGCATCAGTTCTTTATAGAGGAAACGCTATCATATAAGCAATAATTTACGAATTTAGCAACTTAATGTACCGAGTAATTCGTAACAGATATATCATTTTAAATACGTGGGTATCATGTCTATTACATTTGATATTTCACCTACATTTCAGATACTAAATAGACTTATTATAGTGAAATTTATTGCCGACAGGATGTAATTCAATATTATTGATTAAAAATTAAAGTAGAGAAGTAATGTGGTTTTCGGCGTTCATTGACTCATGTCTATTATGTGTGTAATTGTGTGTCTATGTAGGTATAGAGACTATTGTATGGCCGCGCCTGCGCCCGCGCCAATCGCGGTACGATTGTTTAGCTCGCGATTTGTGATTGTCGATGCGCCGAATGCAGGTCAAGATCAGCACTGCATGGACCCATGAAAGCTAATAGGAAAGTCAGTGACACGAATTTTCATTTACTTTTTTGCATCGCAATATCGCTTTCACTAGACTTTTTATCAAGTACAATGAATAATCATTTGTAAACGAGAAAGTACAACTATTGTTGTTTCGTAGGTACTCTCTAGTCTCTGCAACGAGTGAAATAATTTCCTATGCATCGTCAATGAATGAAATAACTTTCAATCAATTTACAATGTCTCTGCTCGGTTAAACGTGTTCAATATTATTTAAATTGCAAGTTATAAACCCTGCTACGTTTTTTATTTGCAATTGAAGCAATCAAGGAACGGAAATCCACAGAGCGCAGTGTCATAAAATTCGTAATATAAATTACACTTTAACAAGTGCTGCTACTTTAATTAAGTTTTCTCGAACGATATATGCGTGAACTTGGTTCTGAAATGCGGTTGCGTAACATGATGGAGATAACATGGTTGGAGATGACAGTTATCCCATATTGCGAATACTTAAAAAGATTTATAAAAAAGTTTAAAACATAAATGGCACAAGCCAATAAAAATATTTGAGCTCTTAAAAACGAAAACTCTACCATTATAATATTATTTACTGTGTGAATGTGAATACCAGCACAGGGCACACGAGTGTAAATTGCGTTCACTGTTCAATATGTACAAGTAATTGCACTTAGATATGTTTGTCTAAGTACTCTTACAGCGAAACTATTATGTGGAGTGATTCTCAAAATTCACCGGAAGAGATGACTACGCGGTTCTGATTTTTTAACTTTAACGAACCACAAACAATTCAACGGTATTGCGGTAATGACAATTTGAGACAATTTGTCCTCTTGGTACAGTAAGCATGAAGCAACAAAGTGCACGCATTCCGCACACTCCGGCGCAGATGAGAAGCGCGCCTAACGTTTACACGCATTACGGGTATTACACACATTGCACTGCATTAACGTTCCCGACAAATCTTTTTAATGTTTTCGAACTAAAAAAGAGCTTAATGCGACATATTACGTTGGTAAACATGACGAATGACGACGAGTGTTTAGTCTTAAATACCGTATTAAACATAGTAATACACACTCACGACCTACTGGCTGTTTTATTAGCATCATAAATTCCTTTTAATTAGCATGCAGAGAGGTCTTACTTAACTCATTCAAAACGTTTATAGACATTGAGAACACTTTGACTGAATAAAGTATGAAAGTTAACAAAGTCTTTCCCTCCGCATTAATTTACGGCATAATCAATCTGTACAATTTCAAGTAAGTTTGAAGACTTATTCGAAATTGTACAGATTAATTGCACATTTTTGCACTGTAAGCCTCAGCTTACAGTACGAAAATGTAAAATTCGATGGAGTAGACGAGGTCATAAAACTCTGCTTCATTATTAACACTAACTAAATCCAACAGTACTTAGAACGTGACTAATGCTTCGAAGAATTCTCGACGCTAAATAAAACCTAAATTTTGCATGCAGTGTTAGAAGTACGAAATCCAGGTACATTTCTCGTGAGATAATGGAAAAGCCGCACTGAACAACAAAAGTTCCTTTTCATAACCCATTCTAATCGCATAAAGACAGTCAAAGGTCCTTAGTCTTTCACATAAAGAAGTTAAACAATGTACCCGCTGACATTTATGGCGGTCATATATGGTGGAACAACGGAGTGAGCCTGCGATACAGTTAGTTCACCTATAACACTATGAGTATAGCCGAGATGCCCCGAGAGCGGAACATTGCTCCAATCTTGGTCACTTGGCACAATAAACAGTAAATATATAAGTATAGTTAGTATTGTGCAGGTGCGTGGTTTCGGAGGTTATGTTTATGTTACGCGCGTTAATGGAAGCGCCATCTTTTTTTTTAGTTCACGCTGTGGTGAGTCAGTTTGGTAAATATATAATAATATTCTTACTTAACGGTTGATACATGAAAGTGTAAGATTTTTGGTGATCGTTAACTATGAGACGAACATGTTTGGACTATTTTATTACCTAGGCACACCCAAATCTTGTCTCTATCTCCATTTTATTTTTCATAAAAAAAGTTGACACTAAATTCGAACTAATCTTTTCAAGCCATCATTTATTTTGATTGCGGAATGGACATTAATGTCTTCTCATGACATTGTATTGAAACATGCATCTAATTAGCAACGGAAGCAGTAAAAGAAGCACCCACGACAACACTCAACACGAACAGTTACCACTCGACGTTTAGCCTCGTAACACTAGAGTGCACGCGGTTTACGAGGTGGTTACGAAGATCATGCATGAGACAACATGGTGCCGTTAAGCGTGCACTATAAACAATTATTACGCACAGGTGCCGCGATCACATGATCCATATGTCACATAATGAACGTAACAGTTATATCACGAGCGGTGCAGTCCCAAAGAGCGGTGCGGGCGCAGCCACCGTGCTGTGCGCGCACAAATTGCCCAATTTAACGGTGAACTCGGCTACGCGATCTTCGCGTACTTCTCAACATTTCTATCATCGCTCACTGAGCTTCGGAACGCTAACTAGAAACACTTAGAACAATAACGCCCGTAATCTGCCCGCTGATTACAGCGACAGATCAACGAACAGTAATCTTAATTACACGCTTGTAGTTTTATAACCTGAGATATTTCTATAATTTAACGGATAATAACCTCTTAAGCTGTTTCTTGGATGTGTGAACAATTACATTGAAACCACCTGTTCACAGAACTGAACGTTAAGGACAATTAATCTTAGGTGGAAGTTGATTTGCCATATTTCAATCTTAGGCTTTACAAAGTCACTTTTTAAATGAGAAATCTACACTATGTAACAAGTAACAACTAGAACTTTAGAATAGACTTTGTTGCCTGATTATAATGAGTTTTATGATTCTGGTTCGTTAACTATATAATTTTAATGGATAGTACGCTTGAAAATATACATTCATCAACGGCTGTAAATATCTTAACGGAAGGTTTTATGTTTTTTCAATATCGTCTTTCAAGAAATCTAATCTTACTTTATTGATCTCAGACACTTTAAAGGACCCATAAACTATGTTTATTATTACATATAAGTGCTCATTCTTGAAAATTGTTTAATAAAGTACCTAGTACATAAAATTAAATAAAATCTACTTTGTAATTTTTGATCTAGCGATTTAATAGCTCAAGTAGTTTACCCATTGTCGATAGCTGTGAACAGGAATGGGTAATCGAATGATAGAAAACCGCAAGTTTTTACTTCAGCACCCTAATTACAAAGTAATGAACCGTGGTACGCCTGAAAGGATTTTTCATTAAACATACAATAGCATTGTGTTCCCACACCGCGGGCTCTGAATGGATCAGTAGTCGCCAATCTCCGATACGACAGCATATAATCATTCTCATTGATGCCTTATACAAAGAAATTACAGTTTATATTTCCTGTTATTTCTGCACTTATTAACACTGGATCTATATTTATAGAATCAATGTAATGTTCATTACGACATTGGAGTCAGATTCTCACGATGGAAGCGAGGACTTTTTTTTTTAAATCATCAGATATTTGTAATCTAGTTATTGAAAGAGAAATTACTATTCTTAAGATCACCCTACTCTTCGTGTATTACCGAGCGAGCGCGAAGCGTCCCCGTTTCAGTTTGGGCAAAAATGCTTTCGTATGTCCGGATGTCCGGCGGATGGCTGTTCTCCTCTACAGGCCGCATTTCTCAACCCATTCTCGTGAAATTTTGTGAGCAGGTCGATAATTATATGGAATACTTTTGTCGATTCAGTGTTTCGAAAATTTTCAAAATGGCAGAGATATGGGGGTTGAAAACGTAAAAAAAATACATATTTCAGCCATTTCGCGCTGTTTGCGCACGCTTTTTGTTTTAAGGATTTCGGTGACCATTTATTCAGTTTTAAGCTATACAAAGACAGACTCGCGAGCTCTACAGCTCACAGAGCCACTAGTATATAACGAGTTAAATAGCGAGTGAATTTATTTCTGCTGAAATACATACCTATGCGTATTGTTACTAAGGCACACTTGCACCGCCAATCACTAAACACGTGTAGCGCTAAACGAGTTTAAAACATAATTCTGTTTCTTTCAAATGTTTGAAGATGACAAAGACACAATGATGTTTAAAATCTATTCTAAATATCTGCGTTAATTTGATGAGGTTTAAGACCTTATAAATTGGTGGAACGGGATCCTGACACCCACTAATTAAGGTGAAGAAGGACATTAATCAACAGCTTAAATCAAATATTTGTGTTGATTATAATATCTAATTAAACAGAAAGCACCGTTTGACCCAATGCCCACAATTGTCAAATCATTTTCCTAATAGGCAGGCGCGCTCATCAAAACTTGGTAAGTGGTTGTAGAGAACAATCAGTGGCTCAGTGTAAGATACTGAGTCATGGCGCATACGCATATACGGAGAGAGAAATGAACTGTTACTTAATTATATATCTGATTATGGGCACATACAATCACACATATTCAAATTGTGGGGACCTACTAACCTCATAACTACTGCGTGCAGATATATGCAAGTCAATGCTAATTAGTATTAATACAATAATTTATGAAGAAAAGCGTCGGTTTGAGAGATGTATACAATACTTGTATAGTTATCTAGATAAGTACAGTTAGCAGGCTATTGACGTGGTATAAACGTGTAAACCGCTATTAACCCCCATGTTTAGCATTCAATAAATTAAACTAGGCACTTTTATGAGAACGGAACAACATATTCATTTAATTAACCGCGATTTCACATCCAATAAGGCGTAAATACATTTGTTCTGTAATTGCTTATATTCAAGTAGTGTGTCGTGTCTTTGTATACTTCTGTTTAATAAATGGTCATAGAACTATTACAGACATAATCTTTCATGTCCGCGCAGAGGTCACTAGTAATCCAATCTTTGTAAGACACGAACAAAAAGGCCAGTCACACAAGTCTAGCATTAAGATCTTTTGATGTTCGGCGGCGGGGTCAGAGGCGCACGTGCCTACCCGCCTACTTTCAGCATCAGATAAACTCACGTAAATAATAAGTGCATATCTTGCAATCGCCGCTTATTATTATAATAAAAAAAAAACTAATTTCCTACGGGTCCGAATTGCGACGATCGCGCCCGATCTCGGCTTCAAAGATAACAAGATCCGGAAAAAAAAAAAAACGCATATAAATTGAGTGTTTTTTTGGGAATTTCATTTCAGATTTTTTGAAAACAGTAAATTCCACTGCGCGCTGTTTTTGTAGGGACATAAAAAACTATTTTTAAATTGAAATCATAAAGAAGGTAGTTCAATTAGCTACCTACGTGTCTATGGAAAGAATACTGTTGGAAAACGGGGACAAACGATTGTTTTGTCTCCGTAGTCGCGAACGATTACTTCGGAGGCGGACCGAATCGGACAGTATAAATCCGTATGTCACTAGTAGCAGTCACGTCACAATGGGCCGAACTTGACCGAACGCTAACGGTACTGCGCCAGCGCGTACCGAGACGCGAGACAATGCGTGTGAGCACACCGACAGGTTGCTCGCCTGACCCAATTATCTGCACCAACTGGGCCATCTGTTTTCGAATGCGTGTGAAATTCTTATACTTCTGTACTTTCACGCATTTATAAATGTTTCGGTTGGTAATTACGCGAAATTAAGGATTTTTAAGGCTGTATTGAGCTACTTTTCATTTCCTTTTCGAATTTTATGAACGAAATAAAGAACTTTATAAAATAAATAGAGAACAGCAACTAAACTATATATATTGAACACATAACTTTTGAAGTATGTCGGTCGAGAAGATATGCGTGTCTAAAGCCATAATTCTTCTCTCGCCAACAAATATTTGTACTCGTAGCCTAGTAACAAGATAACCCATTATAATGGTATTCGTAGAAACAAACTTGCTGTGCTAGTTATTCTCCTGGCGATTAAATATTTCATGACTAACAAATGGTCCGGGATCGCGGCAGGACTTGTATCTATACTAAACCTATTTGCGAATAAATAGCGCATTCCTTTGCCGGTGTTTCATAAACGTGCTTTCTGTATTTAGCTCGTTTGCATCGCACCTCCATAATTTGAGAATTCCTTTTATTCGAACTAGCTGCCGGAGCAGGGTTGGCAAATGTCTGGAATTTTATAGAAATTGCGCCCACACTAATCTTGAATCATTTTCTATACATATGTGCTAAATAGTCTTGCGTGTGATACAAGTATCAAATCATGTATCATGCTCTACGGTCATTCTATGGATAATCAACCGTCAGCAAAATTCAATCCTTTTATCACTTTCTCCCGTATTTTTCCGTCATCATTTTCATCGTCCAACAATTTCATTACAGCAAAACCTTCCTTAGACCACTGTTCTAGCAAATATCATGAGCAGCCCTATAAGTGCCCAGGGATCGCGTGTTTATCTCAGCGAGCAGGCGGCATGCGCCCGCGCCCGCGCCGTGTCGCTGTCGACCCGACGACTTGTACAAGCCGCGCTATCCTATCTGTGGACCACGCGGCAAGCGACAGCGGTCAGATAATAGCAATTATAGCCCTCATCTGCATACAATGAGGTTTTAATTAGGAATGATTAACTTAGAAATGTGTTGCTGGTTAGTGCGAAAGTAAGTTGAATTTCGAATGAATTTTAAATGTGTAAAATATCAACACGGAAAGACAAAAAAAAACGATTGTTGATTCGCGTTTACGCGTGATGATGATGACGTTTTAAATTGTGTTTTTTACCTCCTAAAGAAAGAGAAATCTTACAATTTAGCGTCTGTATAAATCGTATCGTGTTGAATGGAATAAAAGCGCGTAAAAAAGCACTATTAACATTATAATGCGGGGTCAGAGATTCTTAATCGATTGTCAATCATCGCGTTCAATACTTCACGATCAAAACATATACAAATACTGTAATGAACATCTATCTGCCTTTCAAATAAACCCATCGAGTGTCATTAATTAATTGAAGATAAAATCTTTTAGATTTAATATAACCGATCGCAACATACTTTCGAGATGTAATATAATTGTAATTAACTTTTACTCGGAGCTTATCTTGAGCTTAAAAGTGTGCTCTTAAGGCAAGCAGTAATAAGTGCACGATGTCGTTACGAGGCGCCGCGACTGACTGGTCTGGTCGTGAAACTTCAATGTATACAGGTTGATGTCAAACAGATCCCGATGTGCGGTGAAAAGCTTCGTTCGACGGACCCACAGAGGAAAGCGCCCGCGCAGTGATCGTGCAGTTTCATAAACATTCACGTTTATTGACGAACATATGGGTTAGAGAAAAGGTTTTGCGTTTAATTAATTTTATGAAGGAAATTACATTTCTGATATGTCATGATTACCGATAAAATATATGCCGAGTAGCTGTGGTTTCCTATATCTAACACGGAATGGAAGTAGTTAAGTAAGTACTTATAAGTTGTGTGCCGTGTGCTTGGCTAGGCACAGTAGTGGACCCTTAAGTTATCGCGTGCTTAAACTTGAGAGCTTAAGTACGCGAAGTGAGGTAGCAGAAAGTAGTAACAGCTTTAAGACCAAACAACAAAACTACCTAGTATGTACCTACATTTAGTTCTCTATAAATACTTACTTAACGAAAAATTCGTGATTGTGCAAGTGTTTAATACGATACTTGTAATTATAATTGCATTCTATATTTATTTAGCAAATCTAATTCTTACAAATAAATGATATTAAGATCAGATTCGAACATTTATAATCACGATGCGAAATATGCCAATCGATTTCATGGCATCGCATGCGCAAGCAAACGATCTTATCTAAATTATAATAGTGTGCATTCACACGGCAATCATCTCTCGTAAAGCTAAACATTTGGATACACAACAATTATCGCTATCAATAATAAACCATTCTCCTCAATTTATTTCGAATTAGAAAGTTTGAGAGCTAAGTAAAAGTTTTCAAACATAAGCTAGCCAGAGAAGCAACACCAAAAACATCTTTTATTTGTTACTGTGGAGAGAATCGTATTGACAAAACGACCGTAACGAAATGTAAATTTATGTTCCGACAACGCTTACTGGCATTCAAACCACCAGCCTTCCGCCGCAATAGCTAACAGAGAAGCGGAGAGTAATGACTGGAATCCATGCAAACTTCACCGCAGACCCTCTGCGTACACGCACGTGAACCTTTATTTATTTGATCAACTGAAAGAAACATTATTACCGCTCTTACTTAATTGTCTTATCCGCGTTCTTACATGATACTGAAGTTCCTTACGAGGAAATAAATAGACCAATTTTCCCACACGATATAGTTGACTACTCCTGAGAAATGTCAAAGTACGTTAATACGACACCGACTTACAATGAAGCTAATAGACAGTCATATAAATGGTGGCTCCACCTCCGCTAACTGTACCGAGCGGTGATATTGACCGCATTATCACAAATGCGGCGTGTTTACAGACATTGTGTGTGTCAATTATGATATTGTCCATTATATAGTATTACCGGACCATTTCATGGAAACACTTTAAAGGAATCGATCGTTAAGTGCAGAATTTCACCGACCTCGGGCAAACTGCGTGTAGCAAAGCACTGCCTGTCAGTCATGCTTACAGAAGTTAGCGTGTTACATCTCAATAGCCACTTATTTGCGTACAGAGGAACTCTATTAGCTGTCGACTTCTACACTGCGGTTTATACATGTTTCTAACATCTCTAAATATACATACAAGAGGTAGATACATACATCTAAGAGTTGCCTACTTTTAACTACATTGCCACAAATAGTCGTAAGAAAACAAAACACTCATCCGGTGAAAGATATCCCACGTACCAATTGTATGTTGTAGACGAACGTAATTGAAATTCAAAACCGTTCTTTTTCAGAATAGTTTATTTGCCATCTTTCGCTTTCACTCGAATGCTTTACGAACTAAATTATATCTTACATCTGTCGATGTCCATTTTATTTTCTTTCAATCACAATAACAAAGGAATCACCTGTGCAAATTCAATATCGATAAATCATGCAATCAATGGGAGCCGTGTTTCGCCGCCCACGCCGCTCACGCTCTAAACGTCCAGCCTAACAATGGCCGCGATATGTAATTTACTGTCCCCTTATTCACTGTGCAGGGACGTGGGCAAGGAGTCAGGGCAGTTCTTATTATGATGGCCAGACATAAGTTCCTAGGAAATATGCATTCTTGTCTCGTTCAGAACGAGTCGAACACCTTGATGTGGCAAAAACAGTCGGGCGGAGTTCACAGACGTCCCACGGGCCTCCCATTGCCACTAGCATGTGTACCACCATGTCAACACTACTCTCTAAATGATGACTAATTGAGATTTGTGTCTATAGCTGTCTCGTCAGACAAATAAGCTTTAGTAAAACTAAAAAATACATTAAGAAAACGTCTTACCTGTTCTGCGTAGTATAGGATTAGTTTTCTCCAAGTCAGGACACAAATCCTGTAACAAATGAGTATTTATGTTAACAATCCGATTGCGTGACCTGCTACTATTAAACTCAGCCGGTCGTCCAAGTTACAACCACGTTATAAACAAACATTTCATTAATATGCAAAGCCTAGCTCTACATTCGCGTAACCATATTAAACGTAACTACCGTTACATACACAGAAAACGTATGTACAGATAGTCAAGGCTGTGCAATATTTATTTTGCCTCACGAATTTTGACGTCTAATTGGTGCAAAATCAACACGAACACTTTCTACGTTCCAAATTCGAAATTGAGCTGTCAACGATTAAGAATCATGAGTAAACGATATAATCAAACAAATGGTCCGTAAAGTCGTGCACACGCATTAATATTCATAGTAAGAAGCGAGTAGCGGCCGCGGAATAAAAGATTTATTTATAGTGTGGCGACTGGGGAGGTGTCGCGGTCCTGCGCGGAGGCAAGCAAGGATGGCGCCTGCGTGTAAGTAATGATGTGACATCCGCTCCAACTGCCCGCGGCCCGCGATCCGGCACGCGGATTTTAACACCCCATTAATCTTACACAAAGTGAAATTGCAACATTTCCTCTTCCGCAAACTAAAAAATATATTAACCACAGCTTGTGCCGTCGGAAACTGGTTTAATAATTTAATATTATTTATATAAATTTAAATCTACTTCCACAAAATGCTTAACTAATCTTAATTTGTTGAACGATACCATTTGCATATCCAAATATTATAAATTACTTATTAAGAAGTTATTCAACTTGACAGTAACGGGATTTTTTTGTATAAATCTTTCACTTTTATGTTATAAAGTTTCAAATGTAGATTTTATCGTTTCATCTTGCCAACAGATAGGCCTTTAATTCACACTTTAGAGGAAACAGTAACGGTCAGGAGTGAAAGTAGCTCGAATGTTGTATGTTTATGTTACTAATTATTATTTTATGGTTATTTATTTGAATAATTCAAATCGTGCCTTTAATGACTCCATTTATGAAATATATAACTCGTTGATATCATGTTTTAAAGGTAATACTTGAGGGAACATTAGATACATTCCCGCAAGTAATTCTTTCCATA
Source organism: Griposia aprilina (assembly GCA_916610205.1). Classification (NCBI taxonomy): domain Eukaryota; kingdom Metazoa; phylum Arthropoda; class Insecta; order Lepidoptera; family Noctuidae; genus Griposia; species Griposia aprilina. Next base: position 10,370,578 of record OU744286.1, read on the forward strand.
GATAGCCCGGTATCGTCCAGTTAATAGGCTTAGAGCAATTTCTTAGCAGCCTTAGGACAATAGATACGGCTAAGGATAAATGCTAGCCAATGTAAGCATCATAAATAAACCACGACACCGCACGAAGTAGTCTTTTTCTTTGTAGGAGCTTAGAAAAGAGCGTTAGAACGAAGCACATCGCTGGGGGCGTTCGTGCTGTGCTGCGCGGCCGCAAAATGGAAAAATAAATTCGCATTGAAATGGTTTCTATCGATTGTCGGTCCAGTCGGTTCCCCCCTTATCCGCAGCTGATCGTACTAGACAATGTTGTGGTGGGTGCGGATGAGATGCGGGGTGCGGGGCGGCGGGGAGCGCGGGGCGGGGCAGGGGCGCAAGCGCATGACCGCGCAGGGCGCAATGACCTTGTGCGCGCATTCCGCCCGCTCTTTCGAAGGCTCCCGCGGCCCTCCAGGCTCTCCCGGCTCTATTCTAGTCTCCCATAAAGTACAAAACGCTCGGTTGTTATCTACAATGTCTGAATTGAATGGAGTTAAAAAAGATAAAGACGATTGCAACATGAAGAATCGTTTAAGAGAATTTACATTCTATTTCATCTCGAGAATCCGCAAGTAAAACACAAGTTTGTATATTGACAAAGTAATACTGACACACTCGTAACAGAGCTTCTACAATAGTACATGAACGAAACTAGGTTAATAACCTTTGAGAAAACATTGAAGACGAACATACCAGAAGCTAACAGGCTGAGCATACATGGAAAAAATGTTCCTATCAATACGCATATAGACGCGACGCGCGGATAGCTTGGCGTTATTAGAAAAATAGTTTACTACGAACTAGTGCTCGTAAAAAATAATAGTAACCACGGAGGATGCTGCAGAAAATCATTTAAGCAATATCCTGCATTTGAACGTAATGTACGGACCGTTTAAAAAGTGTATGACTTCCGTTTTTTTGCAAAATAATCAATATGCATAGATGTGCAGTAAGCGTGGGTTTTATGGCAATAGAGATGCACTTTTTTATTTTTGCTTGTAGTTTATGTTGGAAGCAAAATCACTGGAAGAAGAGTTGCCAACTGATCGGAAGTATCAATAGGTGAGTTACCGGACAGTTCAAATTACACGACTCTGAAAATTGTTTGATCGGAATTGCTATAACCATAAAAATAAATGAATAACAGATGTCACGCTCTATTGTTCAATTAAATGGTTCAAAATTCTTAGAAGCTTTTTCTAGTTATTTTTAACGAGTTAGACACAGGGTGCAACGGTCTCCAAATTGATTTAGTACACTAGATCACTAGATTTAAGTAGTTGTGACGGCACCTAGATGGAAAATAACGGGGCTAGTGACAAATATTCGGAAAACAGCTAGTTAGCAAAACTAGCTAGTTACAAAAACCGTTCAGTAAATTCGGAATTGGCCGAGCCCAAATTCTGGCCAAATTCTTTTGGCCGAATTTAAACTGCCGACGAACGAAATTTCAAGCACATATACGTAATGAGTACACTCCTGTGCACTTAATCCTAAAAGAACCTACCCCAATATTTCTCTTAAAGTAAGTTAAACTCGGTAGTCACAACTTTGAGAAAGAAGCCGATAGAAGGATCCAGTTGGATTGGGCAGCGTTTGGAAAACTTCGGCAAGTCTTCTCATCACCAATCCCTAAGGACCCTAAGGTCTTCAACCAGTGCGTCCTGCCCATTATAACATACGGTGCCGAAACGTGAACACCGACAGTTGGGCTGGTCCAGAAATTTAAGTTCGCTTAGCACGCTATGGAGCGGGCTATGCTTGGAGTTTCATTGAAGGATAAAACCAGAAACAAAGTTGCCCGAAAAAAGAACCGGAGTTACCGACATAGCTTGCAAAGTAAGCAAGCGTAAGTAGTAGTGGGCTGGCCATGCTTGTCAAAGAACCGATGGCCGGTGGAGTAGACGAGTCCTGGAGTGGAGACCGCGTACCGGCAAGCGCAATGTGGAACGCCCCCCAGCTAGATGGACCAACGACCTCAAAAAGGTGGCTGGGACAGACTGTATGCGGAAGGCGGGGAACAGCATGTTGTGGCGCAGCCTGGGAGAGGCCTATGTCCAGCAGTGGACTGCGATAGGCTGAGTTGATTGATTGATTAAAACTCAAATGCGGATTAAATTCAGAGTAATACGTAATAAAGAAAATGTAATGCAGATTTTCTTTTAACCGAATTCGCTAATTCCATGTCAAAATATCTTAATGTGTTAGAACAAGTTATTTTCCTAACGTAAAGAAAACTCACAAAATCTATACATTTTTCAAATACCAAACTATTCAGCAGGATATCCTCTGATACATTCGTCATTCGGAACATAGAAGACCACAGATTACACATCGAGCCTACATACGCTCATAGATCGTCACACTGGCACGTAAATATGTATCTCGGTGTGTAGTATAATAATTCTACATTTTTATGACACACAACCGGCGCTATTAATAAGCCGCCGGCGACCGGTCTACGTTACGTCAATTACGCACCATGTATAATTGCTAGACGAGACCGGACCCGCCTTATATAGCACATACAACATAGGGAATTGCATAAGTTGTGACGCCATTTTATTTTACTTGTGGCTTGCACCCATGTTTTTGCCATTGAATGCTGTAATGTATAATGTTTATTAATATAATGTCATAATCTTTTAATGAGAACATATTGTTTACGTGCAAATATAGTTCAATTTAAGAGATAGTTTTATAAAGAAAATATTATAGTCTTTCTTAACTTTTTCTTGGGATAAAACAGTAAATATTGACATTTGTTCATAAAAAATATGATTTGCAGCTGTATTGGTATGGGCATTTCAGTTAAATCAATGAGAAACTGTGCCAGATAGAATATAAAATGTAAATTAATATGAAGTCGTCGGTAAAATATGGGATTTATTCATGATAATTATTATAATATAAAATTTATACGAGTAGGTTTTAGATAAAAATACATAATAATATGCAGAAAAATCTCATTCTATGCACCTGCTCATCTGAGTGATTTATGTGACCAGAATTATTTTGAGTGCCATACCAAAGCTGTCACAGTAATTACTAACATTGATGAAGACCATTCGTTCACATATTAATGTCTGATATTAATATGTGCCATTATTACGTACTAGTTGTTTCCCGCGACTTCGTCAGTGATCCAGGGTGTACAGAAATCAATGTCCTTCACCAGGGCGTTGGTTCACCTTCACCATCTGGCCATGTGCCAAATTTCATTCAAATCCGTTCAGCCGTTTTAGAGTGAAAGCCGTAACAAACAAACTCACTTTCGCATTTATAATATTAGTTAGGATTTATCTGGCGAAATTTTTCTGCTGCCATAGTTAGAAATCTTATAAAAATATAAGTAGTCGCATACAATACGTAGACTGGCTTGGATACTATAAGTTGACTGTTTCGTCCCCTCAGATTGATTTTGTCAAAACTTAATTTTAGTATGTCAGAAATCTAGACCTAAGGTTACGAAACTGCACTTTATTTCCAATCCCAAAATATGCTTTATCCCAATAAATTCCGTTGACGAGTCGTCACCCTAGTTTTACTGAAAAACAACGGTTGTTTCATAAACCTTTTTTTGTTGTTTCCTGACAATAAAAAGGCGTGCGATTCTATCCGCTAACTGTATTTAGTTGTTCCCGCACTAAGAAGACATTGCAAGCGCTTCATTTCGACGGTAATCCATGGGAAAATCGCCCATAAACCGATGTAAATACCGTACAATTATACATAATTTAAACTGAATAATAAAGCAACATTAGTTAAAGATAATTAGCTATGGTAAGAGGTTGCCTACTTAAAGTTATGGTCATTGTTCTATCTTGAGAGCTCTATTGCATTTTACTTTTTTAATTTTATCTGCTACTGCACGCCGGGAATATTGTATGTTTGACTTAGGTCATTAATTTTGAGGTATTCTGATTTTTTTTATTAGTAGTATCAATACAGAGCTGTTGTGGCCGGAATTCCGTCGTCATAATGAATGGACTGTAAACGCAATCTATAGAATTCTCACCCGTACATTGCCGCAATAATTTGCAGAATAATGCTAATTGCGCTTCTAATTTTAGCCCATTCCATTGCCTCTTAACACCCACATAGTCGACCCTATCGAGGGAAGTTAATGGTAAGGATAATATGGTAAACAATAGCTTCATAATTTACAGCAATGCAAATTCAACACATCTACCAAGAGACGCTAAGATATGTACATGAAGAGACTTTTTAATCTTGAAAACTATCAACACATTGTATGCAAAAGAATAGAAGTACATTCTACGCAGGTGTGAAGAAGATTGCTTGATTACGGAATGTAGCATAATAGAATGTGTGTAAAAATATAACTGTATTAATGTGGTTGCGATAGAATCTGTGTACAAACCACATTTATATGATGACATTATGAACAGTTACGTCCCTCTTAGTATGCTAATGTCACCGCTTTATGTTACCATTTGTGACTATTAAGTGATTTTTTTTATAATGTATAATAATATTATGACTGTTTTAATATAAAGCATTTTGTCCATTAACTAATTCTTGAAATTGTTGTAAATACATATAGATTTATTTCTTATTTTTTTTTTATATTGATTTATTTTGATTCTGACCTCTTGGCTATTGCTGGCTAAATATATTCTGATTGAGAAATATATATTTGTACGCGATAACGTTAAGTTAGTGCATTGCTGTCGTAATGCTTGAAATCTAACATTTACCTACCGAGCTGTGTGTTATTTCTGACGCCTCATGTATAGAACTACATAGTTAATAATAAATAGTAACAGTAAGTCGGTACATGTCGGAACATTCAAAAGGAAAGGAGCAATAAAAAAGCGAGCAAGTGTCATAACATTTATCTACATGTCATCGGTCATCTGTCCAGTTCAGCTGTGGAACGTATTGCATAAATGCATGTAAGAACGCGGTCTGTTACTGACTGTCCGCGTTATCTTATTATCAGTATAATGTAATACGATCACATCGCTCGGTCACTCTTTGTGGCGCTATCTCGCATCTCCGCCGCCGCACCGCATCGCGTCGCCTAGGACGCGCGGACGTACTGTCAACAGGACGTACATGTCCAGATGTTGACATAGACAGTGCCTTTATTTCGTAGCAGCCAGGGCGGTTTCCGTTGTTCAAGTGTTACTTCTGATTGTGGTGGACCGTACCTCCGACATGGAAGCCAAACAGACCCGTTAACATTCTTTTTTTGCAAACAACTGATGACCGACACAGTCCGATACGCCATTATACCAAATTTTACGCTTAAGTTCCAAATTAAAGGCCAACGAGTACCGATATAACAAAAGTGTTTTGCAGTAGGTTAATAAAATTATTTTCTTTACCTTGTGTGTCTGTATTTCAATACGATCGGTTAGTTATGTCATTATAAAAAGTGATACTTACCATTTAACCGACTTTTTAACTATACATCTATTATAACAGTTCTCAAATTGACCTTTACTTATTGTGTTTTGATTAATATGGGTGTTCTTTTCCAATAACAGCTTTTTAAATCGCTGGGAAAGTAATTTCAAATTGGGTCTGAGAAATATGAGGTTAATCTAAATAGAGATAGTAATGTAGATTCACAGAAAAAAGATTAGTTCCTACAATAGTGAAACGAAGTTTCAAAATGTTCATAACAAACTGAACGCGTTGATGTCTTTTATATTGACGCTAAGTCGTAGCGATTTTAGATTTCGTAGCACGGCGTCTACGAGCGTATTTTTATAAATTAGCTATGTATGATGTCAAGTTTAATACTGTCATCTTTAGAATCCCTAATAAAGTAAATTAACTGGACTCAACTAATGCGATACTAATCGACACATTTTCTCTTTTGGTTCGTCAACAGTACCTAATAGAACTTTCTTTTAATCACATCATTTTACTATTCTGCGATTTCCTCCTATTAGAAGTTAGAAAGTGTCGTGTCTGAGTTTCTCATAGAGTGAAAATTTCCGGTACAGGAATGATCAAACAATCGCGGGGCAACGTGACTTATTTGGTCGTTGACAGCGATCGTTGACAGCGTGGATAATGTTACCGAAATGTTTTCTCAGCGAACCAGAAGCGGGAGCGGCGTGGCGATCCCGATCGGAGGCGCGCGGGGGGGTATTGGGAACTGAGAGGCGCGGGGGATGGGAGTCACCGACCGACTAGAACGCCGACGTCCTCACAATTATTATGTAATAAAAAATAATAAGTGCGGCTTCGAATACGATCGCATACCTACTAAGATTACGAGGAAGGAAACTTAACGATTCTATCCCTTGTGATGTGCACTTTGATTTATTTACTTTAGTCCGAGAGACGCATCTTACATATTTTACGAGAGCTGTATATCTATTTAGTTGTCCCAAACATGCAATAACTCTATCGATTTATATCGTTATTTCCGCCTATACACGTTCTCGCGATCATTCAACCTCGCGGAAAATTATGCGTCCGCCAGCATACGTGGGGCTCTAAGTTACTCGAGCAGGTTACGCATGTAATAAACTTACTATAAAAGGCAACCTGATAAAAAATCCCTATTGAATTATTCAGCCTTATAGAAAATAATATCTGAATTTTCTCTTCTGGTATTTATTGAGCCTGTTGGTAATAAACCCGAAACAGCATCGCATTACAGTTCTGTTAGAAAATATATTGTTTAAACCTGCCTACACACACACAACACACACACAGTGCCGACACACCAACACACAACACACTGCCAATTTCCACACAGTTGCATTATATGGTATACCTACATAATAGAGAGATTTCCTATTCAGTACTATGCGAAACGAGCATTACTTAGCTGAGCTTAACTAAGCACATTTAATAATCCCAGACTTTTAAGTCCACATTCCTTCACCATAAGTCAGACATTCCTATCATAAGTCAATACACCGACATCGGGACCCTTTAAACATTCAATACAAATGAAAAACAATCAAAGATATCTATGATCGCATCACGTCTACGCGTCGGTCGATCACAGATCCGACCGACCGGAATCAGTGGAGCGTTACACTTCATTTGCATCTCAAACAGAGTCAACACGGCTGTGATCTGTTACGTCATCAGCTGATTATGATGTTATAATCATAACTTATCATCACCATAACGTAACATTACGCCTGTATTCAATGAATGGAAATCACGGGAAAAGGTAAAACAGAGGTGTATAATTATATAGTTCACCTATGTACATAATATTTTTGTAGCGATGTTCAATTCTCATGGAATGGATAGTGAGTCTACAGCCGTTACATGATCAGTCTATACCGTAATGTTCCCATCGCCGGGATTTAGTCCTCCTGTCTGTGGGAGGGCTGGGGGCCGTAATCGACCACATAGGCCCAGGTGTGGTTTGCTTTTGCCATTAAGCGTAAAAAAATCCAGTATCCAGGCTGCTACTGAGAATCCAATAACACTTTGTGCGACTCAGGGATCGAACCTGAGAAAGTCAAACTCAGAAGTCGCGGTTGCAACCGCTCCACCAACAAGCCAGTCATGCGATGTCAGTAAGTGATAATGATATTATAAATGTCCATAATCCGACACAATGCTTCGTGCCGCCTTCTCTGCGTTGTCACTTAATTATCATAATGTAATGTGACAGGCATAGCGACTACTGTTTCGTCGAATAAATGTTTTTGTGGATAGATTTGAGAGTTGATAACTGCTAGATATTTTAGATACTCATGGTAGAAATTGCTTTAACCTACCTAAAGGTAAAATTAAATTTACCGCAGTTATGTTTTGGTTGAGTGAACATTCAGCTATTATACATTGAGCTATGAGCTGTCGCTTGGAGTCGTATTAGGACGGTGGTTAAAGACCAGTTTCCTACACACAAGGTTGCTAGCGCCAAACTTGGCAAATACTATTTTCAAATCATAATAATAGTTAGCTATCCTGTTCAATGTATATATGCATGTATCTAGTGCCCATGTGAACTAAATTATGATTACGGAAAATATTTGGATCCAATACTCTGAAATTACTAGCACGCAGAGAGTTGGAGTGACAATCCAAGTATTATCTACATGAGGTCACACAACAGGCGTTCTATCTGTTCTTAATATTCACACGGATCTAGTCACACTTGCCATCCTAACATGGTTACGAAAAAACTAGATCGGTCATGATCTAGAGCTAGATATACACGTTTATTTCTTAACTTGACCACTTTATTATAAAATGTTCATAATGATCTCGTTAAGGGAGCTCGATATTATCACTCAACATCTCTATTTAGAGATAATTAGTTATTCAGTATGATATGTGTAGCGGTAAGGGCCGCTACAGCGGTGAGTACGAACCGATAGCGCAGCACAATAATTTATATTGGTGTTTAAATTCGAGCAAGCTTCGGAATATATATTTTCTTTACGATTTATGGGATTTCTCACTGCATATGGAAATAATACAGTTTTATATATTTTCAAGGGGCAATTCTCTTTTCTACATTCTTTGGTCATAAATTGTCTTTGTGAGGAATGCATTTGAACATTACAGATCATTATTTTAATAACTAAATCCTTTGCGATAAGGCAAAAGTTTTCAACATCTGAAGTTTTCTGATGATGAAAAACGATTGTAGATCATGTCGGCCCTTTTGTAAGCAAAATTCCCCTTAGTTTGTAACTATGAATTCTTAGACAGAAAAACGCCACAGTTCATCCTGAGGATACAACTCAAGACCATCCGCTCGGCAGCCGCGCTTGACCACTAGACAGATAGATAGATAGCTTAAGAGTTTCTCGAAAATATGCAGTAGCAATTTGTTCTAGTCATGTGTGTGTAGTGAGTAACAGTGAGTGACCAGTGGTCACGGTCGAGCACCGGTTGTTGTCGTGAGCCATCGTGGAAGCAGGCCGTCATCGCCACCGGACTCCGCCGAGCGGCGCAGCCGGCATGCTTCCCAAGATGACAAGCACCACTAACCGCCACCGGCAGCAAGCCGCCGTGTGACCGTCACACTAGCCCACTTAACAGAGAAAATTCACAAGCCATATAATCTACCCAACACAAACCAAGTTTTATGTATCACCGGTCAACCGTGCCATTAGCATTTCTCTTGCTATTAAAAACCGATTAATCTGCTACCTTTTGTGCTGCAATAAATACATTGAGGTCACGAAATCGAGTAGGTTAATAAAATTTATTAGTTCAAGCAACCGGGCATAAACGCATATTCGTGGCGTGTGCACTTTCTCGCTTATTCATCAGTTAAGTGGGTCGCGGTTCAGCGCGACGTGTGCCCGCGACGCTTGCGCATATTACCGCCCGGGACGTCTCATATCCTAATCCATTATACCTTTTATAGATACTACCACATCATGTTTCGAGATATCGGCGGAACAAAAGTATTGCATTTTTAACCGTGCAATCTTTCAAATCAGTCGGGACTGTAGGAGGTCCCTCCTACAGTCCCGACTGAAAAGAAAAAGTCTGAATTCTTAAATTGCTTTTGATTAACTAACCCGTCTACTGCAAAAATGCGCATTGTTAAAGTTTGCCGTAAATAAATCAGCAACGACTTTCCTTATTACATTTCTCAGTGCTGCCAACGCTCACAGCATTATCCATTCAGGACAGTTTATTGAGTTCGGAACGCAGCGAACTACTTACATAAATGAACTGACTGTATTAGTGGAACTAGATCGTGTTTGTAATACTATGAACTATGTGAGGAAGTAAAGATTCTAATGAAGGTATAATTTCAATTCACGATTCAACCTAAAGCATAAAATTCGTATTAGGTACATTATGTTCTATTTAGAACGACACGCCCACGCTCGCTAAACACTCGTGTCATTCGACAAACGAATAGTGTGGAATGTGAAAAATTTCGTCTAACTGTTCCGTGGCGGCCGCGTATAGAATGAGATGCATACGATAATGTCTCCGCGTCGCTCTTAGCACACGTGTTGATAGCAAGCCACAGAAATAAACTCTACCATGCATACGTCAGCATTATCAAAGTAATCTCATTTCAAGTCTTTTAATCGGACTTACAGGTACCGGTGCGCTTACAGATGCGTTTATCATTAGGCACCATATACGTTTAATCAAATGAGAGATCGCCCCGTCCCGTCTGCCCTATTCTGTTTTTTTTTAAACGTTATAAAAATAAAGTAGATTGCGGCGTGGTATAACTAAAAGGAACTCTTGACATTTAATCAAGTTGATTTTCTCCACCTGCCTTTTCATACAATTTGTCGAAGTTATTAGAATACGTAGCCTGTAATTGTAAAACATTTCTCAATTTAAAGATTCAAATAAACTATGATTATAAATTATAATGTAATTTGGCGTAACAATGCAATTTCAATAAAAATATTTTTAGCATTTCTTTCTAATTTTATGGTAGCAAAATAATGGTTCGGTACTTTTGTGGAAACGGATACATAAATTGCTGCAAACAAAGTTACATGCTCCCAGCAATCACGAACGGCGATTACCTACGAGGTTTTTTGAGTGGAAAGAATAATTTTCTTTTTCATATGCGATCATAAGGCGCGATTGAATTACACGGGTGTTAGAGAACATTCGGCGCGCATGCGCGCACGTGAGGTGTCGTGCGCCAATGTTCTGCACGAACACCGCGCATAGATTGATGAACCGCACTTTTTTTGACTTATTAAATAATAAATCCTTTTGACTCATCCATAAAATATTTGCAACATTTTACCAGAAAAGTCAAAACTGATTGATGAATGATGGATTGTTATGCTCTACGTATCAGGTGCCTAATCAATCAATCACGCATTTTTGCTAAAATGATAGACCATGAGTCTTAATATTTTTTTAGTTTATGTCAATCCTTTTATAGAATCGTGACATACGCAACCACACAACGCTACTTTATAATCAATTAGCGGGGTATGTACGTCAGACTGGACAATCGGAGAATACTGCTGTTATTAGATGTAACTGTAAAAGTGATGTGTAATGAGCCACAGCAAATCTCAAATAAAATGTGAAACATTACGGAATTGTAAGATTGTGGGTCGGCTGGGCGGCAGGAGGGCACTAGGTCGGGGGAAAGTAGTGGGGCCTTATGTACGCCTGCACGGTGCATGCCGACGCAATTACATCCACGGAATCCATGTTCAAGTTGGGTTCCAGGCGAAATTGACACCTGAATAACCACTACAACTACGTGTTACCAAAAGAAGAAGTTGAACATTCAAGATGCTTAAGTTAAAATTAAAACTGAAACTACAAAACTTTCTTCAAGAACAGAAGCGATATTATGCCCATGTATTTCAAAACCCTCGCCTTATAATGCATGCTTTTTGTACTGACATCGCATCATGCAAATATGAGCCGTTGTTCCACGAAGCGTCGCTACCTAAGATGCATAATACATAATGCCTATAATTTACACCTTACATCAGCTCGGAACGCCAATTTAGAAATCGCATGTGACACCAATAGCTTGCCTTGACAATAAACTTGTACATACATACAACTACATTACCCCCTTGGGGGGGAAATGAATGACCTCTACACAGGTACGTCTGGAAATTATGCACGTACTCCTTTATACCAACCGCCATCGATTTATTGAACAGACATTATACTTTGCTTTTACCATCGTATCTAACAGCATCAGAATCGCTTTGCAGTTTGTGAGTAACGGTGACACTTAACCCATACTTCTCTTGCATGGTTTTATGTGAAGAATTTTAGTATTACTTATTTTACCGTTTCAAACTATTATGTCACAGAAATGCGTAAATCAGTAAGAACTTACTGTATTACACGTTTCATTGCCTTTTCTGGATTCTGCACCTTGAATTGTAATATTTACTTTTTTATAAGAATAGTACAGACGCTTTTTTGGAACGTGTAGAGTTACCCGAATGGATAGAATAAGAAATGAGTAAATAATAGGAAGTCTGAGAGCCACACCGGTGACTGAAAAGTTATGTGGAAATCGGTTGTCAGGTGCATGTGATGCGAAGGAATGAGGAAATTGTCGTGAAGAAAGTTTGAGTATGAATGTGGATGGCTATTAGAGGCAGAGAAAGACCAAAGAACTAACCAACCAATGGGTTGACTACTGAGATAGTGATTAATAGAAAAGTATGAAGGAGACATGCTGCGCCATACATACATAAACTCACGCCTTCTTGCCATGGGGATAGGCAGAAACTACAGAACGCCACCTGCTACGATCCTCACATACTCCTTTTGCCTCGTTTACGTTTATACATCTGGTCATACACGCATGCCGGTTGTGAGTACTACGCATCTGACCTGCTGCGCCAATCCCAAGTAAATTGACATAAGTAAATTGACAAGAGAATTATGATGATGATGATAAGAGATTTTTTTTATCAAGCTTTAGGTTCAAACTTGTGTGGAAGTCGCTTTTTTTCCGTTTTAATACAACTCAACTTTACACAGTAACACAGTTCCACTTTATGGACATTTTGCGTACATCCATAAGTATATCCAAAACCACTCAATTCATTGCCCATTGCCTATTACAGTCGATCGATCAATCAACAATGATATAAACTAAACAACCAAGTGATTAATCTTGTGAGAAGACATTAGTAATAGGTACGGAAAAAACAACGGACATAGACCTTGGCAAACCAATACATGGTGGCTCCATACATGCATGAGTTTTCAATAGGATAAAATGAATGAAACCATAATATCATTCAAATGTGAAAAATGAATTTATTGTTCTACTTTTAAATGTTATCATAGTGAAGTTAAACAGTGTTTGAAATAATGTTAATGAATAGGCCTATGAAACACTTCTGCACAAAAAAGATTTATGAAAGAGAAACTTTATTTGTCTACACACATAATTCGCCTAAAAAACGCTACAATTTCAATTGGAAATTCATTTTCACGCCTACGCTCTCAGTCACTATACTTAAAACACTATTAAGCTAAACCAACAAATTGGTGTAATTTTAGTCATATCTAATATGTAATGAGCATAATGTATGGTCTTAAGTGGGCCGATCGGCGTTTTGGGCGTCGCGGGCGCACCCGGTCAAGGCCGCTTGCACTTGCTCGCAAAAAACCTACCAACTGGTTGTGTGCCCACGCATGCGGTTATCATACTCGCGTTTTTTGCGATTATATTCATATCTACGTCACCATCTGCTCGGGCCGTTGCTCGCTTATGAGTTTTTGTAACAGTAAGCTTTATTTTATTAAACCTGTCAAGCTAAGCCTCTTAGGTTTCCTAATCATCAAATTGAATCCTTTTTTTTTTTTCTGTGGGGAAATCATTAAATGACCTCTCCCGCTCTGGGCGGAGCGGAAGGGCGTGTCAGACTCTTACTGACTAAAACCCACCCGTGTTCCTTCAGTTGCCTGTGCGCCAGGGCCACGGTAAGCGTAAGCATAAGCCTCTTAAACGTCAACTTAAAACGAGACTCCCGAATTCGGATTTTTATTAATTTTACTGAACTTTGCTGGCGATAAACATCTCAGTAATTTTCTTTATTTATTCTACTGTCTAACTCAAATAAGTTTTATGTGCTATTCATATAGAAGACATTTGCGTAATGACCACCTACGTTAGTCACCGAGTACACTTTGCGACCACGACAAATAAAACATAGCCATCATCATTAAGTGGTGTGTCGAAGGCTCCGAGTCCATGATTCAGTGTGAACGGTGCGCGACTATTGCGATGAGCAAAGTCAATGTCAGGGGTCAAGAACCCCATACCTAAGAGTAGCTAAGAGGTAGGCTTTTTTGTAAGCATCTAATTCCACTTTATCGCTAAAAATAAAAAGGTGGGTAAATCATATTTTTTCATTATCACCAGTTCACCCAGACGGTGTTATTAAATTTTAATAACGAGCATCCTGTGCCAGACGACTTGAAGTGTAACCTGTTTATGAACAAGTCTTAGAACAAGCAGATGTAGTTGCAACTTAGTTTTTGTTGTTCCCAAATGATTTACCTATGATTTTGAAATGTATATAAATTGCCAGGACTTTTTTGTTTTAATTAAGTGTTAACGTTGCGGTTAAGTGCTTCGGGAGTCAAGGAAACGTCCTTGAAGTTTTATTGAAGTTAATTGAATTGAATCTCTAGCGTCCATTACTTCTAATTGTTGTATCAGAATAGCTACAGTAACGACCATGTATTTACATTTAATATAAGTTTAGTGACATGCAAAGATCTAGTGATTTTATAATATTTTTAGGATTGGTATAAACATTTTATTATTTTCAGAACGTTTGTCAGCTCCACTTTTTCTTTAGAGCGTATAAAGCTTCATCGCTTCAGGTGTGTTATTTTTAAATATGTATTTGATTTAAAAACCATAGCGTTCACAAACTTCAGTAAAATTTGCAAACATGAGTTCTGATAAATGATTTTATTTGTGTAAGTAGGTTTGTACAAACACTTTTACACGTCAATAGTCTGAGTTTGGGTCTGTTGCATATATAGAGCAATATGTACCCCTTCCAATTTCCGAGTCAATAACTTCTAGTGTCATAAGCTAACGTGTCACTTGATTGATGATTCCGGTTTGGACTCAGTATACTCGTCCACAAAAGATAATTTGGTCGCCAGATACCAACAATAGTTTTTGCAACGCATCATCCAGTTTTTCATCGCTTTTAGCAGTTTTTACTTCATAATATGTCTTAATACTTTTTTACTAATGCTTTCACAAGAAAGTTAAAGTAATAACGAATGGAACATATCTACAGATGAGTGAAGTTTTGAGATTAACTTTTACTTTTTATCCTGTTAAGGCGGAGGCGAGATCCAAAGCGAAGTCCCTTTTGTTCTTAGCAAAAAATAGTAAAACAATGGTGGACCGAGGCGGGGCCAGTATCTCACGCAAGTGCACATAATGGTGCAAGGGACCGACGCCGACGTCTCCTACTCGTAATTCTCCAGTAATGACGGTAATCATTTTATCATCTTCGTACCAATAACGTGCGTTTACCTAGTGCAATGGGGTTACGTCGCCGCGTCGGCAGGACCGTGCGAATAAATGATAGATGACAGTCCGTATGTAATTTAGTTATTACGAATACCTTGGCGGTATTATTTCACAATATTGCTGGACTCGCTCGGTGCTTTACCGTGGTTATGCGTGAAATGTCGAAATACGGTATGATCGATATGATGGTGAAGAGTAGAAGACCTGTTGCACTTCCGCATTCATTTTCTTTTACAGATACAGCCCTATAGTTGAGAAATTTAATGCTTTTTTATCGTGTTATAAAGTCCGGAAGGAGTGTGTTTCTGTATTTTATGATGTGCCTTCCATGTTACGGTCGGTGTTCTCGCCATAACAATTATGCTTTATGGATTTTATCGGCATTGTTAAGCAGCTTTATAAGCTCTTACCTAGTTTTCTTTTCCAATCTTTTGACTATAAAATGTATAAAAAAAAGAAACAAACAGTTCTCTTTGACGGCTTTGATTGCGCGTGCGCTTGGTTCTTCGTTACCATGAGCGAATGTTTTAGCTGTCATATTTAGAGCAGTAACTCATTTCTTTTTAAACTTCTTTTTTCATTTTTACTTGTTTGTAATTACTAATCTTGCGTGTAGCCATGGCAGAGATTTTAAACGTTTTGGGATATTAGAAGAATGATGCCGGTTTTCAAGCGGTAAAAATAGACATCACGAAAACAATCCTTTTGCACGCTCATGTGAATGTGAGTTCAAATAATTTATGATTATTGTACATTCACGGTCGTTAAACAATAATTTGTAATTAAGTATAAGTAAACTTAAAACAAAAAATATAAAAATGTATTTTTCATATTAGCACAGTGTCTATAACTTAACGTAAGTTATTCAGATTAATTTTATTCTCATTTACTTACCGTTTAAGATGCAATAACTGACAACATTTTCAGCCCACTTTTCCACTTCTGATTCAGTCATGGCAAGTTATTTTTGTCTTACAACTTAATATTTTCTCTTACTAACTAAAATGAAATAAATGTCATAAATAAAATACCTGAGAACAGCGGCACGCTTCACTTTCTTCAACTGTGTCACGTGATTAATGTTCAAGTGTTCACAAAACTGAACTGTGTCCGGGAACTATGCGAGCACTCGACCTGAACGGACGCACCGGCTAATGAATGAGAACTAGAGGGACCGGCGCGGTTGCGGGCCGGAGACGGGGCGCGTGAGACAACACAGTCACGCAGCCGACCAAGCGTCTCAAACGGAATGAAATGGTGAAGAAGACGCCACGGTCTTATATAGACGTGGCCGTAACCTGACGCCGGATAACGGACTCCCGCCGACGGACGTGCCACTCGACTATAGATCGTTCTGCGCGCACGCAAGAGACACATTTGAACTCTAATCACAACCCTTCCCAATGTAACAGATAGATCGAATTTTCAATAAAGCGCCCCGAGCTTAACACTACAATTTGCCAGCGTTGGCGCTCGAACCTAGGTATTCGCACCCAAACGAGACGATAGGACAACGGAACTCTAAATGGCATCAGGGAGTGGCATCGGTGCCAATCTATCTGGATGACTTTCTTGTGAAAACATTCTTTAGGTTTTACATTAAAGTTTTAACTGAAGCTAAAGTTATCTACTCTGTTCCCGAGGGAACGTTTTTGTAAAAATATAATAAAATGTAATTGTAGCTAATAAAATAAATTGTACGAAAATAAAACGAACAACTAGAAAAAATTAACACGAAAATAAATTGTGTTAAGACTCGAATTAAAAGCTTCAGGAAGAAAATCGAGATAAAAAGGCAAGAAAACCGGTACATAAATATCAATTTAAAAAATTACGAAATTTAACTAAATTGTATATTTTAATGTTAAGCTGTTGGGTGTTACTCAGACACAAACTTTTTTGATTCTAGGATATTATGCCAGTTTCCTCATGATGTTTTCCTTTACCATTTTGAGATCAGTGGTGATGAAATTACATACACAAAGTAAAGTGCCTGCCTTGGTTCGAACTTACGACCTACAACTCATAAGTCGGGGCCGATACCACTGTACCACTACTGCTCCCTAAGTCTCATGCAGGTTCACTAGCAATATGCACAAAACAATAATGCCTTGATATTTCAAATTCCACCTATCTTTCATACTGACATTGTCTTATAACACTATTGATTACCACTATCCTATTTAGCCTATTTCGTAGTTTATTTACCTGTCTGCACTGACTTGAGCAAAGGAGCAAAGCTTAATTTTTATAAGAGTAGTAAATTGTAATAATTATAATTGTAGGTCGTAAGTTTGAACTTGTCCAGCAGGCTTAGCACAAGCACCGTCTTGTCGACGGAAGAATAGACAAAAATGACGTTTCGTGAAGACAGTACGACGGTAGCAAAGTAGAAAGAGTCAACTGCACTTTTTACGAAATTCAGTAATTTATTCACGTTTATCTTTTATTGCGTATATCTCGAAAATGGTGTGTCCTATCATCGCAAAAATAATGAAAATTTCGACCCCCTTTATAGAACCCTTACACCCCTAAAACTCAACACGTAGGTAATAATTTTTCACATTTTCCATACAAAAAGTGAAAAATTCCATATTTCCATTCAATTTTTATACTTTGTGGCCGTCGAGTAAAAAGTTTTGTACCGTCTTTAGCATGGCGATAAAAAACCAAATTGTCTACACTACCTTAGACAATTGTTTTCTGAAATAGTCTACATTAATAAGGACCTAGACAACAATCGGTAGAAACGAAAGACAAAATGACAGATTTTAGAAGGATTTTTACGGTGCGATGTCAAAAATGGAGAAACGGAATGTCAATTTGTATGGGAATAGCCTTGTCTATTCTTCGAAGAGATAGACAGCGTCATGCTAAGCCCGCAGGCGCTTAACTTTGTAGAAATTATTCCATCAAAAGTGCTCTCAAAACGGTGAAGGAAAACATCGTGAGAAAACCGACATGTCCAAGAGCAAAACATTCGAAGATACGTTACATCCGGCGCGATTACGCCCCACTCCCTCTCACAAAGAGGGGATCTGTGTCCTAGCAGCGGGAAGATTATTCGCTGATTATGCAGCAAAATATGTCCAGCTTATCTTGGCTTTTCTTATAGGTAAAAGCAAAAAAACGTCCTAAGTCTCAAAGCATATGTATGACAATCAGTTATGTTAGATGAAACCAGTACCAACAGCCGTTTGTAACCCTATTACCGGAGATGGATAAAGATTTTAGGCACTGACTTGACAAACTTTAATACCGTTGAATTGTCTCCGAGTCACACCATTTGGCGGTTGGTACACTTAACGTGGACTTGGTTTCCAAAGATAGATCTTGAATAATAAAGATTAATGTCTCCTCATCCCATATAACCACTGCAACATTACAGGCATCTAACCATAGATATCGGTCCCAAAAGGACTCATTCAAATAGAACCATATAAAATCGTAGTCTCGATTGCAAATAAAGCTAACTCTGGGTCATTATTTTCATGGGTGCTGTAGGAGACAACTATATGGCATTACATCAGCGAGATGAGCACCTGGGCATTAATAATGCCATGGCTAATCACTAATCTGGCTGCTAAACGTGTTTTTTTTATGGCATTTTCGCTCCAGGCCGTTTGTTGTCTGCCCAGAATACTGACGCCTAGCTTGTAATAGAAGTTCCCCGACAAAAATAAAAAGACTCAAAATTTAAAGCAGGTTTTTCGTGAGAAAAATTAGTTATTAACCTACGTTATAACTTCAGGTAATTAAACCATTTATTTTGTAATCAAATCCTCTTTTTCATTGGATACTGAAAAAATGCTTAAAATAACTACTCAATTCAATAACAAAACATGTTGTACGAGTACATTACCCATTTCACGTAACTTCACACACGGTTTTTAGTCATAATTAATTGTAATAACAAGTAAAACCATATAGATCTACTAAGTATCAGAAACAAAGCATATAAATATTTTGAAAATTGGATAAACAATGTCACCTTTAATATTCGCCTACAAAGTTTACAAAAAATCAAGTTCACTGTTTTTTATTGTTTACTCTAATTTTACTTCTGCTATACTTCGCTTTGTTTAATAACTAATAACTAAATAATTTGTTAAAATAATTAATTTGTCACAAGTCTGCTACTATATCTTTACTCAGTATGAGGAAAACTGTTCCATCGCAATACAGTTTATACTAGTACGGGGAATAGCGTGAGTCAGTTCAATACTAACAACCATAATAAGTGCCGAAACATACCGAAATAAATAAGTAACTACCCTCACTGCTCTTTGGAAATTTAAGTTGAATTGTGCAAGATTGTCATATTGGTTTGGATAATACATACTTTTTTACGGTTTAATATGGTTTTAAATTACATAAACTCGCCCCTTTATGCCATGAAAGTTGGCGGAAACTACAAGACGCTAGCTGCTACAATCCTTACATACTCCTTTTGCTCTACGTTCATACATTTAAACACGTAAAGCTAACTAGCTTACAAGCTAGCTAACTAGCTAGCTAGTTGCTAGCTTAGCTTTGCTTAGCTTGGTAGCTTCCAATTAATTATAAATAACATTGGTAACACAGCATCATGTTTGTCTCTGAAGGGTATGGTAATGCACACCAACATTTCGCCGGTTACGTTTAGATCCCTAAGAAATAGGGAGCGAGCCTATAGCCATCAACAAGGCACAAAATCCAGACACGGGTCTGCTACTGAGAAATTCTAGATGGAAATATTCAAGACCACTTTGTCCGACTTGGATATTGAACCATGCACCTGTGGTTTGCAATGATAACACTAAATAGATGCAGATTCTCTGAAAATCATAACATATTTTCAATGAGTTTTCTCAAATTTTACATTTGCCTAGACCAAGCAACGTGTCAGGTTTAAGATCATATTTGTACATATATAAAAACAAATTGAAGCAATAACACTGAGCATATAAATGACGAAATTACTCACGAGTTAATTTTTTCTGAAGAAGACTTTTCAATGCGTGGAACTGCAAAATAATGCGGGGTATCTTTGAAGATACCGAATAATTTGATACAATTTTACTTTTACGGAAATAATAGAAATGATGATACCAGCTTGCAAAAATATAAAGCCCGAGTACATGCACCACATAAAATTATAGGTATTGAACTATTGATAGATATTACTGTTTCTTAAATTACAAACGGTTGGCCGTAATCGCGGCTATCTTTGCAGATGAACAGATAAACCTACCGCTGTGTAGGCATTGTAATAACTTAAGATTACGATAGATCAAATAATACATTACTAAAATTATTACATTTCAAACAACTACCATCAGACAATATCAGACAAAAAATTGTAAAGAACTTTCATTTTTCGATCAAAATTTTGAATCAATAACAAATCTATTATTAAAAATCGAGGTCTTCTTCAATATGCACGTACAAAATTGGATGCAATAAAAACTCACAAATGGTAGCGTCTTTTAACGCATAGTTATCACTTAATAGCTTTGTTGCAAATAAAAACAAATGTTTATGCGCAGGCGCCGTTTTTAATCTCACTTCCTGCGGTTTCCCAAAGGAGGATTTAAGGCCAGCGTTGAAGTTGGTACAGCAGTGAAAGTTAATGTTGATATGCATTGGCTCGCTCATTATCTGCGCGATGAAAATCTTAAATTACACTGCACATGCCATGTTTTGATCTATTTTTATTTGGGTAAGATTCAATTACTCGACTCCTAATGACGTACAGCGCCGTAGGCTTCGGATAAGAAAATAACATCTTGTCTTTGCTGCCGTGTAATGAGTGCGCTCCACGGCAAAAGAAAACAATTATGTACATGATGAGAAGTTATAATAATTTAATACTTTATTGCTTGTTTATTTACGTCCGTATTGCATGTCAAAACTTTATTAGTAAATTGAAAAGTAAAAGAGGAACATATCAACTATAAATCACTCGGAGGCTGACATGACGAGCACATTTATTAACTTTTTGTGCAGATCAAAATACCAGATTATTGGATAGTATTTAAATAATAGCCCATTGAACGATCGATGGTTAGTTAAATTACATTGATAGATGTGCATAAAGCGAAGGTAATTGATTTCAGAGATAGATAGCTCGAACAAAATTGACTCTAAGCAATGGGGTAGAATATTTGACCTAGAATTTGAGTCCAAAGTAATACAATGGGTGTCCATCATCTTAATTACGTTAAGGAACTTTTCTCTCCCGTCTTGTCTCATGAAGCAACGTAGTTATTCAAGACAACATACATACTTACCTAATTCTTCAGAAAAATAGTAACACGAATTGACATTGCTGAATTTCGTTCTTTCTTTGTTATATTCTTGCTTCTGCCAAATATTTACAAAAAAGAAACTCATCCGCAAGAAAATTATTTGAGTCCATTTTTGTTGAGACAAAACACGATCAAATCGTAATTTAAACCAATAATAATATTGATATTACGTAGGTTCATACTGCTCATACATTATTGCCACACGCGTAAACACAATATTGTTCTAAAATTACAATACTAGAATAGAGTAGTCCCATTAAACACAGTATCAGTATGAATGGTGTCATGTGAGCAATTTTCCGAATGATTTTAATGTACATGATGTGGGTTATTGTGCTAATGCGAGCACTTAATCCATTATGACACGATCTCACATTAGAGGCTTGAGCGAATGTCAGGGGAGCCATGGTCGTGGCCGGTGGTGTACCTAGCAAGTGCTTCTTACACGTGATTTTCACTGACATTTGTATTCTATCGCTAAGTAAATGTTCTAGACCTCACACATACCATGTATTCTAGCTGTGTGATATGATTAGAAAGGGGGTAGTCACTCCCTTTCCCCCTTTCTTCATATTTTCTTTTTTTGCTTTCTTTGTTACCCCCTTTTTTTTTTCTTTCTTTCTGTAGTCACAGAAATAACGACTGATAGAGAAGTATGGGAGAAAATAAATGTTGCTCCGACCCCAAATAAATAGGTAGGTATACGTGCAAAAGCATGATGATGACATATACCTACTATTCATAGGGATGGTATAGAGTGTTTTTTGCATCAACAGAGATCGGATATTCGGATGCATATTCACCAAAAGTTGAGATGTTGGCTAATCTGGAATGCGCTTTTGTATCGTTTTTTGTTTTTTTTTTTGTTTTAACTAACACACACCGGGTAATGTGTTACTCCTCCTACACCCTACATATACATAAATATGCATCTGAATAGTTATGCAATCCAAGAATCCCGGGGTTTTTTTAAAATAAATAATTTGCTTAGAAGTCGCTTCCATACTATACACGTGACTAGTTATGCATACCCGGTGTACCAGGCATCCTGGGTTTTTTTTTACAAAAAAATATTTTACGTTGCCGCGTCCATACTTTCATAGCTATAAATTAAATTTAGGTAAATATGCATCCGAATATCCGATCTCTGCTTATCAATGATAATTTAACTCATAGTATGAAACAATCGAAAAATTCATTTCCGTATGTGTATGAGCCACCTACGCACAAAACCTCTATGTTCTATGTAATAATGAAGTTTTGTGATATACGTATCAGCAAATAGTAAATAGTATCCGTCATGTAATTTTTAAATGCAGACTGCGGCATAAAATCCTGCTTTTTCAGCGAAGCAACTGAAAGAAACGTATTTGCAATTTTTTTTTTTTTTAACTATCATCGTTCTCACATTTGCATTTTTTTTTTGTAGTCATCGCTACAATTCTTTTTCTTCTATACTTCTCTATTAGTCTTTATCTCGGTAGTCACTTCCATTAGTTAGTTCTTACCATATCATTCCATCCGTCCATCGTTTCTTTTGCTATATTTATAACAAATATACTCGTACTGCAATAAACTAACAGAAGCATATTGGAAGCAAATAACATACCAAAGAAGGACTGCTGAATAACAATTCGAGATACAAGATAGAAAATTGATTTTCCAAGTAACCTATTGGTATAGTAAAACGCAGAATCACCTACAATTCTCAGATTTACAATGAAAACATTTTCTAATAAATGACAGTTCAAATTCGTTTTCGGCATCCTTTTTGAATTACTCGTAGCTGTCCACCAATCCATAACTTATCATTGGAATTAAAAGGTTATAAATTAAATTGTCTCGATAATTTGACATTTTGAAAAAAAAAAGTCATACGAAGTAATCTCGAACAATTGGCGATACAATTGAATGTCCTAATTAAAAACTGTCGGCCCAGTAAGCTTCATTCGATTATTTCACTTCGTTTTCGCAGCTTTTATTTGGAGTTCGACAGATAGAGTGAAGTTTTTGCCGACGATCAAGTCGTCAATAGATCTGGGTCGTTCGTTCAAACTTCTATAATACATAGCACTTTTACTTCGCAGATAGATCTGTATCCATTTTTATTTATGACACTCAGTTATGATTTTATTTTTATATCTAGAATAACACTCTTTGATTAAATGTAAATTCTAGAAATATTTAATTCTCAAAGATGTAAGATAGAGAGATAGAGAGTAGATAGAGAGATGTATGTGAATATAGATATTATGTAGAGCTCTGAAAAAACCTGTAAGCCGATAATTGATATGTCTCTCTCTAAACATAAAGGAAGTTTAGTAAATCTGTTTTACCATACATCTTTTTGAAGATTAGCAAGTTTATTTTGAATGTTTATATCCACAATCCTTTTTATAGTCTATATATCTTACGTCTATGTAGCTACTACGTACACATTTGTATACTTTAACTAGTTTCTGGCCGCGGCTTCGTCCGTGTGGATGTCGGAAATTATGCCAAGGGAACGTGCTACCGGGATAAACCGTATCCTCTTTTTTTTTAGGGTGTGAAATCATCATCCAATCAAAGATAAATAGTATCGTATCATCCAAATCCATTCAGCTGTCAAAGCGTGAAAAGGTAACAGACAGACAGGTAATAAATACAAATAATCTGTTTTATATTTTTTTTATTAAACAGGTTTTTATGATTCTAAATGTCTAACTTAAATTTAATAATAATTCATTATAATTTAAAATACTCTAGCGCTAACATTGATCACGTATTACCTACATATTAGCTAAGTTATTTTATAACTTCAAATTGTAATAACTTTTAAAAGGGTGGACCGATTTTAAATGAAATAAAAACTTAAATAAATAATACCTCATGATACGGTTTTTGACCATATTTCCTATTCCTAAAATATCTTTAAAAAAAGGTACACAAAAATGTCAATAAACATATGAATTTTAAAATCTTCCCCTATTCATCACTTTACATTGTACCCCCAAGGGGGTGTTTACCCCCTTGGGGGATGATTAAAAAAAAACGATGAAACATCTTTTTT
Organism: Griposia aprilina; assembly: GCA_916610205.1. Classification (NCBI taxonomy): domain Eukaryota; kingdom Metazoa; phylum Arthropoda; class Insecta; order Lepidoptera; family Noctuidae; genus Griposia; species Griposia aprilina. The sequence goes on from OU744286.1 coordinate 10,394,912, forward strand.
AATTTCTTACCAAAAGCATAAACTTAAATTGTCATTTCCCTAACTTAAGAAATGATAAATGTCCCAATAAAACTTTCATCCCCTATATCACCCCCTTTAAGCATTATTTTTGAGATAAAAAGTGGCCTATGTCCTTCCCCAGGATGCCATCTATCTCCTTGCCAAATTTTATCGAAATCCGTTTAGTGGTTTAGGCTTGAAAAAGTAACATACAGACAGACAGAGTTACTATCGAATTTATAATATTAGTACCTATGGATGCTCGTAGCTTTAGTTTTGGAAAGCCAACTACTCTACGTATTTTTCTTATAAAAATCATGTTATATTTCGCAATAAGTGATAATACTCATACATTATGACGTACGATGACAAGTGCACCGTGGTCGTCGTCGCAGGCGCTCAGGGAAGGCGCGCCATGCGCCGGCGCAGCCTAATCGTCGCGTAACGGTGGCGAACTGTAAAGCTCGCCACGGACCGCGGGCCGCGTGCTAAATTTGCCGAAACACCGCGATCTCTAGCGGGAAAATCTTAAATCACTCTAAATTCGTGTCGATGCCCGCCCATAGACGAAAAGCGACAATATACGGAATTTCTTACCCATGACACTATCAAAAACGTCGTGTTTGAGAAGCTTCTCTCTTAGGCAACACGGCCATTACTAAAACCAATATGTTGAGCTCACTGAAACCTTATACGTCACTTATAATTTCACATACTAATGGTCAATGTCCTCTTAACCTTAATCTTGAAAAGCTTTATATAGAGTCTTAAACGACTTTAGGTACCATTTACAGACTACAGTATCAATAAGATACGGCCTTCGTTTTATGAGAACTCCTACGAGCTAATTAGGTATATTGTAAGTTCCTTGAAATCATCAAAATTTTGCCATTAATTTTCATTTCAGGACAAATATACAAAAATATTGTTTCAGCACTTAAACTGGATACCTGCTGAATAAACTCAGCAATCGCATGGCGGGTTAAAGAACAAAACATGAGGACTGACAAATTACATTTCTATTTACATTTCTCTAATCAGGCGGAACACACGTGAAGTGTTACTGATTTGGAGAAATTATGAATGCAAGCGATTGATGGTGTCGAACCTCTTACATCCTGCATCGAGAGACGATGTGACAGGCAGTATGGACAGCTGTCTACCCTGTCTAGCCGGCTACGGTGACTCATTGTATGGTATGAAAATCTGAATACATCTATCTACCAATAGAGACGTTATAAATGAATGAATAAGTTGAAGAAATGTATTTGTGTTTTAGTTTAAGGGGACTACATGACCTAAACGCAAATTTATAATGCCTAAAAATATATGATCCACTGCAGTAACCAAAATCAGAAAAAATATATGATATTCTTCTGGATATATGCTAGTTAGATAGTGTGTTGAAAACATAATACAATTAACTTGATGTGATAGAAAATAATCACGAAGATACCTCTAACAAAATATTTTAACGATTAAAAACCATACAAATATACATGCAAACATTCAGTTTTTTTGTCAGATTATTCTACAAGGAACATACTAACGTAATAGTGTTTTATTTTTTTAGTCCAATGAATAGTTTTTTTGTAAATCCATAATTTCCAGCGTTGTGTCATCGCGCGTCTCTTTATTTTCTATGCAATCCGACAGTGACCGCGCTTTAGCTCTTGTAAGCCTCTTAAAGCTGTAACAAAAAGGTTTTAAAGAGCAACCTCCTAGTAAAATGGTGAAGCATGATTTTTTAAATCGATAAACAATAAAGCTTTCGTAAGCTATGACGAATGTGAGCAGTGCAATGTAAAGCAATTTAAACTAGTGGCTCTGTGAGCTGTAGACCTCGCGAGTCTGTTTTTGCATAGCTTAAAACTGAATAAATTAAACAAAATAAAATCCTTCAAACAAAAAGCGCGCAAAGAGCGCAAAATGGCTGATTTTTTTTACGTTTTCAACCTCCATACCTTCGCCATTTTGAAAAATTTCGAATAACTGACTCGACAATTAAATTCCATGTAATTATCGAACCTGCTCACAAAATTTTACGAGAATAGGTTGAGAAATGCGACCTGTAAAGGAGAACAGCCGGACATCCGAACATACGAAAGCATTTTTGCCCAAGCTGAAACGGAGATGCTTCGCTCGCGCTTCGCGCTCGCTCGGTCAATAACAATATTCCTTACATCATGCACTAAAATTCCGATGCGGAGTTCATCATCCTGATCCTGCCATTAGCAAGAACATATCCGATGTTAATTACGACAAGTTCGCGTGTCAGTAACGACGCATTCTGTTACCGCAACAATGAAGAATTATTACTTCAATCCAATCATGTCACGCTAACAAACTATGAGATTTATCCCATTACGGTACTGGTTGATAGATTTTCTACTCTTCACACCAGTCTGTATTTTAATCGAATACATCAACATTTTCATAAAATCGATTTAGTCTCAGCACCTTCATTAAAATTTCTACACATCATCGCTATTTAATACCGTTTCAAGGAAAATGCTAGGTCGCAGTGGATCGACGTACAAAGTTGTACAAACTTTCGTTTAACTGTCAGACTCACTTCCAACTGTTCGGGTACGCCCAACAATCAACACTTTAAAATAATAAACTATTTATCAACTTCACACTCTACTTAAGGCCACCCAGTTTTATTCGAACCAAAGTATCCGTGACTCTTCCACAGACAAAGGGTCATTAGTGAAAATGTCCGAGTCAACAATAGAACAAGCGAAACGGGAAATTGATGAATCCCTGATTCTGAGTGCATTCTGTATGAGGCGCATCGGCCTGTCGTTCCAGGATCCCAAAAGCGGATCCGCTTACTTACGTCAGAAGCTGATGCTCATAGCTTCCGTCTGCGGCATTTGCTACCATGTATTCAGTGAAATCGTCTTCATAGGTCTCACGTTGGCGAATTCGCCACGAGTCGAGGATGTCGTTCCACTTTTCCATACTTTTGGCTACGGCGCTTTAAGTAAGTAACTATGTAAAAACATACATTGAGATAGTCAAACTCTCAGTCTGTGTTCGAACTACTTTCGAGAACTGTTACACAGGATGTGGTTTTCGCTATTTGATGAAGTGTATTCTTGAGAGAGTAAAAGATGTTAATAGGCACAATTTAAATGAAGCGTGGAGATAAGTCTATTCATAATACGACACGCAAAGGTGTCTGTCTTTTCCATGTTTCTTTTCTATTATTTTATTTCATCTATTTTCTGTGCCAATAATGTAAATTTACATTTCTTAGGTATAGCTAAAGTATTTGTGTTGTTGTACAAAAAAGACGTATTCCATCAGTTACTTACTGAGCTGGCAGGCATATGGCCAATGCCTCCGCTGGAAGAGGAAGCGCAATACATTAAGAGCAAGAGTCTCGCCGCTCTCCGCATCACGCATCGATGTAAGTGTGTTTACATTAAAACACAACATTCTATTACTTTGCTATTTGAAGTGCAAACATATGAAAATCCAGTACGCTTTTGCATGACACATGTACAAAATTGTATCATCAATATTATCACAGAATCGAATAAGGTCTGGGTGGCTTTCTCAATATGAGTCATATTTGGTATTTATAAGTCAGTTACAAAAACAGGTTTAATAAAAACCACATTTTAAAAAGCCCTAAGAACGCCGAGCTTGCGGAATTAACATCAAAACCGGTGAAATGTCAATTAAGCCCGGCTAAATTGCTATAACATTAATGCATTTTTATGGCAACTACACAAAGCTGCCATTATTTCTTCGCAGGGTATTTCTTCATGAACGTATCCGGGGTCTGGTTCTACAACTTGACGCCGATCGTCATCTATCTGTTTGGCCTAATTCAAGGCAAGGACGATAAGATTGGCTACGTCTGGTCGTCGTGGTATCCGTTTGATAAACACCAAACGCTTGCGCACGTCGCCGTTTATCTGTTTGAAATATTCGCAGGTAAGATTAGCTACTGTATACATAAATAATGAATTTATTTTTAGTCTTATTTACATTGAGTTGAGGGCCGTTAAGTCATTTCTAGATCTTCTGGCTTCCGTAAAGGACTAGTTATTGTAATATAGTGCAGCAATCAAGCTCCTAAGATAGTCGTACCTAGTTAGTTAAAGCCTGGTTGAAATACTTTATACTGACGGGACGAGCGCGTTGTCAAACAGTTTCGATGCTTAATCATCATGGTTCAAATATTATTTATTCACCATATTGTTTCTAAAGCAATTAAAACACTGTTCATGCAGCGATATTATTTATTTTCTCACTATAAAGAAATTTGAAACACCATAATAATTACCTCCATTTTCGATCAAAATGTTGCCACAGGGTTTTGACACTTACAAAGAGCACTTTTCCTTCTGAGATGGTGACCTTTACAACTATTTTAATAGCACTTAATAACTTAATCGAATCTTTCGCCTTACTATCTCATTCTTGGAGCAAAAAACAACCCAATAATAGCACGATAATTCTACGAAAAAAACGTTTCTTTTATTGACATAGAGAGAGTGAAAGTCCTGATAATATAGAATCATCTTGAGGCCCCCTCTATTATAACATTGAGAGCTACATCTTTGGACTTAGTAAAGTACCAATTAATCCAGTTAAAAAAATTGATTGTACACTTTGGGCTCTTAAGAATGAAGGTGTAAACGGGATCGCATGATGAACTCAAAACAAATATCGTTTAGCTGTCAGCTGTAGAAATCAGATGTTATTTTGTTTTCAGGGTGATAATATACTTAAGTATGATATGTTCTAGTTAGTTCATGCAGTTGAACTTCAGTTAGTAGATTTTACAAAAAATATTTTGTTGGAATGTTTCTTACGCCACTTCTTCCCAGGTTAAATACCAGTAGTGAATGTTGACCGGTTGGCAAAATTTTATAGACTAATATTTAAGTAAATTATTATTGATTGCTTTCTTATTTTTATTTAGGACTAGCTGTTGCCCGTGACTTTGTTTACGATCCAGGATGAAAAGTAGCCTATGTCCTTCTCCATGGCATGGTCTACCCATGTCCCAAATTTTATCCAAATTGGTTCAGCCGTTTTAGCGTGAAAGCGTAACAAACAAACTTACTTTCGCATTTATAATATTACGAGTAGTTCGGATTTAAAGTATCATATTGGTTTAGTTCCTCTTAAGGCTGTCTTTTTTCTTTTTAACTAGGTATATAAAATAAGTTCCCACAGGATATAATACCAACAAACTTTTATTCAGTCTTTAATTACAATAACTTCTAAGCTCATATTAAAATAACAAAACTCATTTTCTAGGTCAAACCTGCGTCTGGATTATGGTCAGCACAGACCTCTTATTTTCTGCAATGGCTAGTCATATAAGTATACTGTTACGACTGCTAAAGCGCCGACTGGAGTCTGTAGGTACAGCAGACAGTGACCACTACCAGGAAGTGCTGGGAGACATCAAGTTGCATCAACGACTTATAACGTGAGTTAATCCAACCATCAACGTGAGTTAATCCAACCACAAGCAAGAGAATGATGATGGTTGGAAATAGAAAAATGGTTGATGATGGTTGGAGAGAAATAGGAAAGACTAGATTCCCTATTTCTCTCCAAAGCAAAGCGTTATTTCTCTATTAGTCGCAACAACTCAGTATTTACCCTATTTCTAGCCATATCATCTTTCACACAATCCGTTCATCGTTTCTTTGATCTTCCCCTGATCTTATAGCCGTGAGTTAATCCAACCATTCGTCTTTAAAGACTACAAACCGAATTACCCATCCAACTATAATTTATAACCTGACAGTTCAGTAGGTACTTCCAAGTTAATTTAGTACAAAAACACGTTTAAATACTCATTTACGAATGTTTACCCGGGCAAATCGTGTTCTTGGGTCAAAGAATCCAAACATTCAAAACACATTATGAATTTCTTCCGTTTTACCGTACCACGTAGATTTTCTTGCGTAAGTATCTTTTTTTATAGCCCTTTTGAGACGTGATTGATATAAAAAGTATATTTCAAATCTTCAAAAGAATATTTCGGGCATTGTAGTAAGTTTTTTTTTTTGGTATTCCAGGTACTGCAACGATTTAGAAAACGCTTTCTCCTTGTCGAACTTCGTGAATATTATGTTGAGTTCGGTCAATATCTGCTGCGTAGTGTTCGTCATTGTGGTCAGTACTACTGCACGCATTTTATTCATAGTGTACCTAGAAATAGTAAATTGTAACCAACCGTGATAAAGTATATGCACGCTTTGCGCATAAAAAAACTTTGGCAGACGCACAGCATAGTGTTGTGCAAAATAGCAGAGCAATGCCACCAATATTGCACGACTCATGATGCGAAGCATCAGAGAGTGCTATACGATCGAAAAATTTTTTTTGCCTCATTTTGCCGGCTATTTTTATTATTATAGCCTTGTTAGTTCACGGAATCAAGATATTTTGCATACTATTGTCGAGATAATTTAATGGACATTAATTTCATACTTTTTAAAAATTGATTTACTGCAATAGAATTGGAAAAAAACACCAAAATAGGTCAAAAAAAAATCCTGTCCGTCATGTGTGAAACCCGGAAACACTGTAACTTGTAAAAAAATCCATTATTTGAGTTAATTTTTTTTTTTTTATTCTAATCGACGATTGTAGGTCACTGAATGCGAATTGCTAATTAATTCAGTGTCGTTTAATTACAATTAATAAAAAACGAAAACTACAAGACTGTACATCTATTTATATCCATAGAAAATTAACATATGGATGGTGATATATCTATAGATATTATGTACATTTATTCCACCAGGGGCGCTTGTGCAGTACCTTCTTCCTACTACAGCTGTTTTTTCGGCAATTAATTTTGAACGACTTAAGTTTTTTTTTTTTATATTTCATAATTAAATGAGCATTATGAGTCGTGCACTTTTGGATTTTCCAAATTTCTTTCTTTTCTATTTTTCTTAATGTTATCTATGGTCTAATTTACTTTTTCCCACTGTATCTACGTCTCATCCAACTCTATATCCTTAAGAAATGTGTACTGAAATAAGCAAACTTTTATACTCTTCTGATTTTGTGTGTTTTGTGTACATCAATAAATAAAATGAATTAATCAATTAATATCATTAATATGCCTTTTCAGCTCCTAGAACCGCTTATGGCAGTCAGTAACAAACTGTTCTTGGGTTCAGCTCTAATTCAAATCGGAATGCTGTGTTGGTACGCGGACGACATTTTCCATGCAGTTAGTGATCTTTTTATTTCATTACGAAACAAACCCTTGGTCAGTCTACATTCCATTTCTTTTTAATGCTAATATTGTGACCGAATTATATGTTTCAAAATGTGTAAAGCAAACTATACGAATTCACAAGATTGGTTCTTTGAATTCGAGAGATTATAAACTATGAATTCTACAAACCTTGTATATGGAGAGATGAAATTAAGAGTCTTACAAGAGCTAAAGCGTGGTCACTGTCGGATTGCATAGAAAAGAAAGAGACGCGCGATGACACAACGCTGGTAATTTATTGCAAAATATGAAGCAATTATGGTTTTACAAAAAAACTATTCATTGGACTAAAAAATTAAAACACTATTACGTTAGTATGTTACTTTTTAACCGACGAAAAAAAAGGAGGAGGTTCTCAAGTCGACCCGTATATTTTTTTTTTTTTTATGTATGACCACGCATAACTTTTTACAGAGTAGTCCGATTTTGATGATTCTTTTTTTAGAATAATCTGACAAAAAATCTGAATGTTTGCATGTATATTAGTATGGTTTTTAATCGTTAAAATATTTTTGTTAGAGGTATCTTCGTGATTTTTTTCTATCATATCAAGTTAATTGTAATATGTTTTCAACACACTATCTAACTAGCATATATCCAGAAGAATATCATATATTTTTTCTGATTTTGGGTACTGCAGTGGAACATATATTTTTAGGCATTATAAATTTGCGTTTAGGTCATGTAGTCCCCTTAATCACGTATGACACACTTATGTTAATCTTTTTTGCGATAATATTACTGAAGCCATAACAACATTACATTCATACAAAAAAACAGTCTGGTAAAACACAAGAGTGTCATTAAATCAGAGGCACTCTAATGGGGAGTGAAAGCACCGAACTCATGACTATAAATACGTTATTGGAGCCAACTCCGAAATAGCAAGAAAAGCATTTGTATGATTCATTTTTGTTTGTAACCGCAACTTTTTTTCAAAACTGTGTTATTCCCATTCCGGTACAGTACAATTGCATTTCTCTCATACTCACTCATGTAAATAATGTTAATAAACACGATTAACACGACGCATTTCCTGTAGAACGCAGATGTGGCTGCAGCGGCTTACAATAGTGCTTGGTACCGTACTAATCCCCGGTGTCGTCGCGCCCTGCTTTTCCTTATACAGAGGTCAGCAATACAATAAAAACTTAATTCGATGTCAAATTAACTATTAAACTAAGGTCGGCTTGCACCGCCAATCGCTAAACATATTTAAAACATCTCTGTCTCTTTCATCATCAATCGATTGTCAGAAACAAAACGATATTTAGAATTCGTTTAGCGTTAATTAAATGTATGTAGCGATTTGTGGTGCAAGTGGGCCTAAGGAAGTAAGTTCCTAATTTGAGAACATAACATACCTACTTGTGCTATCTTTTATGCTACCTATATAGTTAGGAAAGGCCTTGATTGATGTCTTTTATAATTTGTGGTAATTTTTACCCTAATTCAAATTAATGATCTTGGGTTTTGATTTTTGGTTGGTTCACAAAGCATGGAGTCGCCTCGGCAGGCAATTCTATCCTCTGTGTCTCTTACCTACGTTAATGTTTGAATAATTGTTTCAGAGCACAAAAACCAATTGCGTTCACAGCAATGGGTTTTACTAACATTACTCTCGTGACGTATTCAGCGGTGAGTGTTCAGTGTTTTATAGCCAAGGGCACCGTGGCATGCAATTTCATAAAAATAAAATATAAATAAATTAATTAGTTTTTCTCAGAAGAATGGAACCAAATAAATGAGATTCTCTACTAATCTGTGGTTTTAAGACCAAATTTACGGAGTTACGAGTTAAAGTAAAAAAAAAATGTGCTAGAAGTGAAACGTTTTAAACATTACGTTCCATTCCTCAAAGCGTTTAACGTGCACCTGCAAAAAGCTAAGCACAATTATGTAGCTTATTACCACGACCAAGTGACAACTCTGTTTCCATATCAGACTAGCAACTTGAAAACATGCTATCAGCAACTATCCATCGCTTTGTGTTGCCAGATAAATGTTTCCAGCAACACTGAAACAAGTTGATGAAACAACTTTGTTCCAGAACTGATTACTATGTATGGCTTTATATGGCTATGGCTTTATAATACTAAATTGTGGCCATCATACATACTCACACCTGGCACTCGCCCGTTCGACGGTGATATCATCGTTCTAAAATAACATCCGAGAATACATAAATGCCAAACAAATAAAAGTAGTTTCAAAGTAAAAGTTTAACGAAATATAATCCTATCAAATATATTGTGTACAATTTATTAATATTGTTTTATTTTGTTTACGGAAACATACGAACAACGGTTAACAGTTATTATTAACGCGTCGGCCACTTTTAAAAATACATATTATAAAATGGAAGTGAGAATAGTGAGATCATAATTTATTAAGTACTACATAATTAATTAAATTGTTTTCTTTTCAGATTATTTCGAGATCATACTCGTACTTCGCTTTACTGTACACGATGTACAGCGAAAATTAGACACATAATGTAGATAAAGCTGCTGCTGTAGATGTGTAGATAAGAACGGTATCAATAGATGTCGTTTCCCGTATTAATGCACAAGTTATTCTATCTTAGAGATATAACTAACCTCCTTGGAAATACATACAATTAAACATAGATATTAAGATAAATAAGTAGGCATTGAACCAAGGAGGTATCATATTAGATAGACTGTTTATGGTTAATCTTAGAGGAAAAAAGTGACAGAACAATTGTCGAATTTCCCGAATTTTCTACGGGGTTCGGGAGATTTCACGAAAAAAAATGAAATCGATTGAATAAATAATGGAATAGGATGTTGCAGTGAGTAGCTATTGCAAAGATTTGTACTTAAGTAGACTATAAAAGTGTAAATCTGCACGCAGAAATAATAAGGTAATAATATAAGGTCCTTATGTCAGAAGAAATAGTAAGACCAGGCAATTTATTCATTAAAAATAGTAAGACAATTGAAAATAGTAAGACTATATACCATAGTTTCTACGCATCACACGTAGCCTGCGATATTGCGATATAAAATGGCTTCCTCTTCACTGCTCTGATAAAATGCCTCGAATGGAGAAACGACCCAAGTCTCAGACGTCGGTGAAAACTGATTCTATTGAAAATCAAACTCTGCCAAACATACCAGGATTCGAGAATAAGGCCACATCAAGTAGACATCCTAGAACAATGCATAAAGTTGATCACGGCTATCATAAAGATAAGGACCAAAGTCCATCAAAGCCTTCAGTCCAAGATACTAACAAATACCACTCACAAACAAAAGCGTACTCAGTACCAAAATTTAGCTACAACGGACCATTTGCTAACCAAACAATGAATTACAATGTGATGAAGAACAAATCATCACTTCAAGTTTGTAAGTCGAAATACCAAATGGATTGCTTTTCTACCCAAACTTGTAAGAAGCCATCACAATGTTCATCTAAGATGTATGCCAAGCTGGAATCGGTAAAAAAATACCTTTATAATCTTTTGTTAACATGTAAAAAATCCTACTTTATTAAAACTATGAAAAGTTATAAAGAACTCGGCCAAATAAGGGAGGAGGGAGTATATTATGCTAACTGAAATCATAAAAATATGTTAATACATAATAACACAGAATAATAGTTAACATTACATTTTGTAGACCAGCAGAAATGACATTGATGTTAACGCTGAAGAATGCATACACCTACCAAAACTTCAATCAAGTGAAGCTGATTTCTTACATCTCGTGTCAGAAGATGACGTTACCGAACTACAAAAATTTATAGAAGCAACTCCAAACTTGAATGTACACTGCACAAACTTTCAGGTTAAAGACCCAATTACTTTCATTCGAGTTCAGATATGCGTAAATATACAATAAAGATAACACCTTATTGACCGACTTCAAAAATGGGGGAAGTTCTCAATTCGGTTGTATTTCTTTTTCTTTTTTGATATTTGTTACCACAGACCTCCGTCATTTATAAACCGATTTGAAAAAATCATCATTTGTTTGAAAGGGTTTATTTATAGAGTGGTCCCATATAAATTTGGTCAATTTCCGATGAGTCGTTTTTGAGTTAGCTTCAATAATACGTGTTTTTTCCACTTAGAATATGTTGATGATGTTATAATAACTTCCTGTCTCTGTTATTTACTTACCAATATATTTTTTTACTTTTCAGGGAGTGTCGGCGCTCCAAATAGCTGTGCAAAACAGATCTCAAGCGATGGTGAAATTTCTCTTAAAGCTTCCGAATGTGGAAATTGGTGACTGTGTGTTGCAGGCTGTCCGATATAACAATATTAAAATATTGGGTGAAGATAACCTTGTTCTTGCTTTCTCTTGCCTTTTATAAGCATTAAGGTATTTTAAAGTAGGTTGAATATGTTTACAGTGATTTTGTTGGAGGCGCAGTGTAAGATCTCGCCAGGGTTGGAGTTCGCGGGGGCGACGCACTCGGCAGACTTTCCCGCACATGTGAATCCGCTAGTTCTTGCAGCTCAGATGGGACACTATGAGATTGTCTCACTCCTGATTGATAGGGGACACACCGTCACCCGTCCTCATTTAGCTAGCTGTATGTGTGTTTGTTGCAGGTGAGATCTTTAGAAACAGTTATAAGCGTTGACAGTGATCCAAATTTGACTCAGATTCGGTTTACTTTTGTTATACAATTAATTCGAAAATCTGTAGATTTGCAATAACTCTGCACATATTACTTATTCTTGTTCACAGAACTTATGATAATTTATTTAAAATCAAAAGAATTGTGATCCCAATACGTTTCTATTTCGATTATGAATTACGGAGCCATAGAATTTGAATAACATTATACTTAATAACAATAATGAACCAATTTGAAATCGATTTCGAAGTATTACTGTTAGCGTTAAAGCCCCAATTTTTATTTTTATTTTATATTTACTATTTCTTTCTATATTGCAGAAATAAATTATTTTAATACACTGAAAATAGGATTAAATGTGACTAGTGCTAAGATAAAGATACAAGACGACATTTACAACGCCCACGCGCAGCCGGCCTATTCTTATCCTAATGTTGTTTTACTGTTTTAACACCGTTACATGTATTCAAATGCATTTTTTTCTTATAGAAATTGTTATATGAACAATGATTCACTGCACGAGGGCAGCTTTCGCCTGTCAGTGTATCGAGCCATCGCCTCCCCAGCATACATGGTGCACGTCACTTCGGACCCTATCTTCACCGCGTTCTGCCTGGCTGCAGAACTGGCAGACAATGCTGCCGCCTACAGGCATTTGGCGGCAGCCTATCTGCAGGTTGCTGATGACGTCAGTGCGTTTGCCGTTGATCTGCTAGGTGAAGATATGCTTTTACTGAATAAAACAATAAAATTTTGAAAGTTTTCGAAATCACATTTTTACGTTTTCCCATCCGACCTCATCGTGCAACTGAAAAAAATAGCGTTAATGAGAACTTCAATCCCTACAGAAGGTGGAAGAGGGTTTCCTCTTGAGGTGACGATATTGGCTATAGACTACCAAATAAAAGTATTGATATTGGAACGGAACGAGTAGGTATGCCAAGTCTCAACTTGAAAGGCCAAGAGGAACTTGTCCAAAATTATCTACCTAAAAGCCATCCTAACATTAGTGCAGCTACTTAAATAAAAGTTTCTGCAAAAGATAATATTTTAGATACTAGAAAGTCACAGTGATCTATGCTCTAATCGTAACAATTCTGAATAGGATGTTGTCGTACGTCAGAAGAAGTGGAGTTTGTACTGAAGCAGACGTCGGGTGGTAAAGGACGTCGGCACTTCGTGTTGCCTCGATTGCTTATGGCTATTGACTATAGGCAGAAGGAATTCGTCGCTCACCCTAACACTCAAACGGTATATTATATGTTAATGTCACCATATAATAATGAACATCGTTAGCTTATATCGAAAATTTGTGAACTGGAACAAACCATTTACAATTTAACGCATTATTTTTCGATAGTTTATATAATCTTTCCATGGCAAACCGACAACTTGTGAACTGGTATCAAACTTGCATGCGACGGATCGCACCTTGCGCTTATAAAATAAAATAAAATTTGTTTATTTCAAGCAACTAGACTCATATATACAAACAGATACATTAAGGATACAGACACGATAACAAGCACAGACAAAAACGAACACTCACAAGGTAACAATATGTCTGCTGCAACATTGCCGGATATATGTGCAACAATGGACGTCTTTCGACTGAAATAATGATGATAACAAGGATGATCTAACATTGATATCTAATCCTCAGGTACTGGAGTCGTACTGGCTTGGCAATTGGCACAGTTGGAGAACCAAACCAGTACTATTTAAAGCTTTCACAGTTCTGAGCCGAGTGCTCATTACACCATTTATTCTCATTGTTTGCATGGTGAGCATAATTATTCAATTTCGTTTTTATTCATAGTCACCTCCTGAATGGTTGTCTACGTACCAAACATCGCACTTGTATTAACTGAAATTGTAATAAGGTAGTGGTCGGCAGTTGTGTTAAAAGTTCCATGTAATAGGCGAGCTTATAGCCGTTTTGTAACCGAGCACAAATCCAGACTCCGGCTGGTACTTAGGTACTGAGAAATTCCAAATTGAAACTCTCAAGGCAGGACCAGACGCTCATTAAACCAACGAGACAGTCTTCATCTCAACAACGACAGTCAATGAGAGTGTGTATTACATCTAATGGGTGTGTTAGCAGTTAGCGCCTCGTCATCACCTCGTAGCGCACTGGCAGATCCCGTTGAACAAGCTGATCACACACGTCTCCGCATACTTCGTGTTCCTTGCCCTGGTCTTCTTTATTTCTAATCAAGATAAATTGAGCCAGAAGCGAGGACCTCCAAACACAGGTTCGCGATTTACTTTCTAATGACACTGATGAGATGCTTTGTCAAGATTATCACAATTAATTGCACACGATATCCCAGTAAGCTTGATAACGTATCATTATAATGTGCTGCACAGTTAAGTTGTTGTACAGCATATTACCTATGCTCTTACTATTTCTTCATTTGTTAGTCAACTGGTTCGATAGTAACATTTAAATAAACCGTTTCAGTTACAGCTTTTTATGGAAAGTCTATAGGCGAACTACATTACTGTGCAGTCTTCTATTTTAATACACATACAGTGCTAAATGGATCACAAATAATGAACTTAGAGAACTAACATGAAATGTAGGTACTTGATTGGACATCAACCTTCACAAGCGGCCTCGCCATCCACGTTCATTTAGATCCATGTCTGCCTCATCCATGTAATCCTTTCGGTGTGTTAGGTGCGGAGGCACCCCTGATACTGTATGTCTGTGGCTACGCCTGGTCGGCTCTACGGATGTGCCTCATGCAAGGTCCACATCGATACTTCAGCAAGATGTGGAACTGGACCGAGATCATTATGCTCATGCTATTCGGATTTACTTTCGTCTTCTGGATCTTAGCTGCCATCGATGTTGCTATAAATGATCAGGAATTTATAGGTAATAAGTCTACTAGACTAGCCTATACTTTATAAACTATGAACAGGGTCTAAAAGTATAAATATTTCAGAAGAAAAAAAATTAACCTATTTAGCTGCATATTTTTATAGGACATACATACATACCCAAGAGCATTCAACTAGTGAATCTACTGCTTTAGCGACTACTTAGCGTAATTACTATAATCACTAGATCATGGCAAAATACCGCAAAGTACGAGTAAATATCATTGGCACTTGTGCTCTAGCCTTATGTAGCGAATAGTTACCTACGTAGATAACAAGCATAAAGGCTCCCGCAGACAGGCGCGACGTGACAGCGTGATGCGACTCTGGTGGAACCATTTCTACGAAAACTTCGTGGAAATTGTTCTACCAGAGACCCATCGCGCCGCGCCGTCGCGTCGCACCATCGCGTCTCGCCGTCGCGTCGCGCCTGTCTGCGGGAGCCTAAATTTAGTAGCTAAACCTACATACACATAGACTTAGAATTCACATATCTTATAGTATCTGGCATTGGTGCCGTTTCTCTTGTCACAAAATTCTCTAAACTAGACTAAAAATCACTAAAATTTAGTGTACCTATTCCAGTCAAACGCCGATTTCCCAATCTGAAATAGACATAAGTGACACAACTTAAGGCTGCTCTCTCGAAAAAAGCTTGAAAAAAGCATGCAGTTGAAGCGACTTTTCGTCGGCATTTACAGAGAAATTACATCTGAATTTTTTTATCAGTAATCTACATGATATAATACGTAATTTGGTTTAGCCATAATTTTCATATCGGTATCAAATAATTTAAAAAAAAAACAGCAAATCACCTCCAAATAATGGTTTTGAAACCATTTTACTCCTTAATTTTTGATCAAAAGAGTATTAAAAAAAATATCTACTGCTTTGCAATACAAAGGAAAATAATTTGGTTTTGTTACTTTTTTAAAATATGTGTTATTTTTATTATAATAAATTAAAAAGGCGTCCGATTAAGGACTGCGTCTACATCACCCCCGCACTCGTCCATAAATTCAGTGCGGGGCGCATCGTGTTGCTAGGTGGACGTATGTCGCGTTGCGAGAGCTCAGCATTACGAAATAAAATCGTAAAATATTACTTCAGAAATTGAATTTTGTAAATAGTGGAGTAGGTTTTTTCTGATTCTTGTAAATAAGTAGTGTTTTATAGTTATATTAATTGTACAGTTTTATTAGTTTTTAAAACATGGGGAATAAGCAGAAACGAACAAAGGGGGGTCTAAAAAAATATTACAAACAAAAGGGTATACATTTATCAAGGTAAATTTAAAGTTTTATCTACATTTTCATTTCACACTATAGCTTTACTTATCTTTCTTAGAAGTAGATAGCACAGACTAAACGGACAGACGGTAAGCTGCAACCGCGCTGTGATAGGTACACTACTACAATCAAGCCGCGTGTGTGCGCTTCGCCTGAACGAGGCAACTGGCTGAGCCAATATGAACCTGCGGGGTAGTTACGTAACACACTAATAGTAGGAATGAGTTTCATTTTGACAGTTCAACAACATTCATTACGTTATTTACGTTGTTGAGCAGTCGTTGTTGGGCATTTTTCGAACAAATGAAGCAATGGAATAGCAATATGCTTCAAAATTATTCAGATGGTGATAGATAGTGCGTTACGTAATTAGGGTGCGGTGTCTCTTCGCACGGACGAAGCCGCCAGTGGACGCGCCTCATGCTTGTAGTAGTGTACCTATCATAGCGCGGTTGTATGAAGGCTCCCGCAGACAGGCGCGATGAGACAGCGCGACACAAAGGCGCCGCTCGTCGCGCGACGAGCGGTGCCTTTGTGTCGAACGCGATTCGCGTCGCGTACTGTTTATAAAATACCTACCTCATTCAAACAAAGTCGTAAGTATAACGCTTCTGTGTCATATACTAGTGAACGATCACAGAAGGTCCACGTCCACGCAATGACTTTCAGCCAATATTACAAATTTTACTTTTCGGTACCTAAGTAATTCTGATTCGTTACGATTATTTGTGACATATTTTATTACTTTTTAGGTCTAGTTTACGAGTAGATATAACTACAGACGAAAACTTTGCCAAAACTGAAAATGCTCCTGAAGTAGGTATTAATTATGATTATAGGTTAAGTAGGTAGGAAGATTATAGGTTAGGTACTTGCTAATAATTTGTTAGTTTATTGATTACTGGCGTAATTATTTTCAATTATATTTATACAGGGTGGAATTTTTTAACCTCACCTGGAGAGAAAGTACTCTAAATACTGAATACGAATAGGTATTAAATATGTATTACTGTGTGTTGCGTTTTTTTTACTTTTGTCGTAAGAATGGCGGTTATCGTCGATTTTGCTAACAGACGTGAAATGTATGCAGATTTTAGTACAAAAGTGAACCGTTTCTGACGGTAGTAACATCTACCCCCAATACAGAACGGTTGAACTTTAAGATACTTTTCATAATACTAGTAGGATCATGAATAGCTGAGTTGGAAGATCGGCTATATCCAGTAGGTTTAATGTCGAATACTTTTTATTCGACTTCTATCGGGGGTGATATCAATCAATCAATTAAATCAGCCTATCGCAATCCGCTGGTGGCACAAACTAGATACAATAAGAAAAAAAAATGGCAATCATGTTTTTATTATAATTATCACTTTCATTATTATCCATGCGGGCTAAAGTGGGGCAATAATATTTAACTAATCATATATTTTTTTTAGGAATGTTTTGTTGAGTTAAATCAAATAAAAAATTCACTACCCATACTCAGTGAATCAGTTAGTTCTACCAGAGAAGTTGAAGGTGATTCTGTTGATTTGGATGTGGATGTCAGTAATTACTTTTTTTTACAAATTATGAAATTTTTTATTTATTTTACTTGTAAATTATGTAGAACTGCATTCATTTTAGGAACAAGATGATTTGGGCACTCAAAAACTACGTTCTCTACCGGATGACATGTTGACTCACAAGCATCTTGTAAGGTCTGTCGAGGAACTTGAAGATTATTGTAATATTAAAAAAATAAACTGAATTGGTCCAGGCATTCTTGAGTTTTGCGCTTAGCAGCCCATTTAGCCATTAATTTTAGTGAAAAAGATACATCAAGTTGTTTACCTCATGTTGCAAGCCAGGCTGATACTAAAGGTAAAGCTTTTCCTCACGGCCTCGAAAGCTTTAACAATTTTATTCGTAATCATAGCCCGAAAAGTACATCCCTATCAATAAATAATAAATAAAAACAAAATTGGACTACTTTATATGCGGTTCACATATAAAATAATTGAACTTTCATGATGACTTGACCTTCTGTTATTTCGTTACTCTGTGACGAGACTAGGCGAGGCAACGCGTGGCGGCGCGCGGGCCGCGCCGCACGTTTTCTGTTGCATGCGGGTAGCGGAGTGGCGCGGAGAGGGGTCGTTAGCTCCGCCCAGATGCTCAAGGTTATTGGCATTATTACAAGCCTTAACTATATTTTAGTTTGACAGCATTAAGATGGCACTGAGTTAGTAATTTAGTGAAAATGCCAATTTTGCTAGTCTCAATTTGATGTTTTTTATCTAAAATTTTGGTTGTCTAACTAAATCTGGCTATTTTTAATCGCGATTAAAAAGTTGTGTAATAAAACTAGTTATCATGAACTAAAATTCATCACAACACCTCGACTTCCGGTACGAAAACAGTACTGTATATTTTTTTTCTTTTATTTTGCTTATATCTTGAAAATGGTGTGTCCTATCGCAAAAATAATGAAAATTTCGACGCCCTTTATGAAATCTTTAAACCCCTAAAACTCTACATGTAGGTAATAATATTTCATAATTTCTATACAAAAAATGAAAAATTCCAAACACGTCGAGGCAGCCCCGCGTGCGCGCAACCGGCTCTAAAAAACATTACAAAGCCCATCAAGCCATCAAGTACCACGTGGAGTCGCGATTGTCAAATAAAATTTTAGTTGCGTCCATTGTTTTTTTTTAATTTAGTTTTTTTTTTGCAGAATAGCTTTAAGATTCTCATAGGCAAAACTAAGGAATTTTAGTGATAGTTTAGTTCGGTTTATAAGAGAATCGGCACCATTGTATGTAACATCTAATTTGCAATAGAATATTGGATGTGACCTTTAAAATGTACAGAACGCAAGTATTGGAGCCAGCACGACCCAACTCTATTAGCTGAGGGCACATTCTGCCTGGCGACTATATTCGCTTTCTTCCGACTTATGTTCCTGTGCCAGTTGAACTACCATCTAGGGCCGCTGCAGGTATGCTGATTTTCATTTAAATGCCGCATTGGTTCTATGTAAGAATGCCCTCGTTAGAAAATGTTGCAAACATACCTTTATTCAAATTAGATCTCCTTCTTCGGCTTAACTGTTTCAACAGCCCTCTCTATGCAAACATGTAACATTGTACAATTTATATTAGTTCTACTTCGACCGGCATCGCTACATGGAAGCAATCGATGCGCACTTGAACTGCTCACCACATATACAGTTATTTTACAGGTGTCGTTAGGGAAAATGACTATCGATATTTATAGGTACATCTTAATATTTGCAATAATTTTAAGCGCTTTTACCGCTGGCCTCGCGCGTTTCTACCAATACTACGACGGGATGGTGTACGAAGACGAATTTGGAATGAAGACAGTACAGGTAAATAAGCAAAGCTAATTGGCCTTAAAACCCTAGTACAATCGACAGGGTGCTTGCACAACACACACACACACACACACACACAGAACAGGATATTTGACTTTAAAATATTGTAACTACCTATCAAATTCAACTTTAACCCGTAGAGATAGTAACGGGGTTCAACAGTCGTTACTGTCTTCCACACATGTCATTTTGGAACAGAAGTTAACAGAGTAGGTTAATACCAAATAAAAATGTTCATAGCGTAAGTAATACATCTAAATAAGCGAGACAGTTACACTTTACGGGATTTTTATTTTAAAATGTTGATGTTTTAACGTTCATGCATTTTATTCGTATTCCTAAGGTTAAGGTCAGATCTGGCCTGACTAAAACCGTAGTAAAATAAGGCGTTGGCGTTATAGCGGAACTTACGACCTCTTTACTACGTCGTAGATTCAAGTTTAAAGTTCCTCCGATTTACTACTTAGACTGCACAGTGGGCCCCTGTCTCCCATTTTACATTTGTGAGCTGCAAACTACGTATAGTGACGGTAGAAACACCGCCATAAACCCAATAGTCCTTATTACCTAAGTCTTCTCTATGGTACGAGCTTTCGTGCTCAATCATTAGTTCACATTGTCTGCAGTTTATTTCACGGATCATTGCAACTTACAAAGAAACGTTTACTGTTACTTTACATTAGTTGTTGAACAAAAACCGGATGATCTACCAATATAAAACATTGACATTGGTTCCCATGACTCATGAGGTGCTTTTGTTATCAAAAGAAACTGCTTTAACCCACAAATAAATACTCTTGAATCTTGAATCTCTTTACATCAAATTAAATAATTATGTTGCATTGAAACTAAAGCTGAAATACTGCCTCGTTGGCGTGGGTTCCTGTGTCAAATTCCCTCGGGCAAAGTATATCTGGGTTTTCCATTGAGAAATTTTCAGCAGCAATTAGGAGCCCCGTAACCAGATTTGCACCCGCTTAATGGCAATTAAGGAACAAATGAAATGTTTGTTCAAATACCACCAACCCTTTAGAAAAATGTATAAGCATAATTTTGTATAAAATGTTATTATGAACCCCCAGGTGTCTTCATTCACAAGTTTTACCGACACTTTGAACACTCTATTCTGGGCCCTGTTCTGTATGGCGCCTCTGGAAAGTGCTGATGTAGTGTTGGAGAACACGCGCGACCCGAGGAGTTTGGACAAGTTTCACGAGAATAGACACGCATATACCGAACGTATTGGATACTTCTGTTTTGGATGTAAGTCACTCATAAGTGAAGAAAGTTTCAATATCAAAGTCAGTTTTATTTTGAAACTATCTTTGAATTAAGAGATAGTCTTGTTTGAAACAAACCAAGACTAGGTAGGTACGTCCGGGCTTTGTAGATTAACGTCCGAATGTTTACTACCTTGTCAAATCAGGTTAGGCTATAATTTATAGTCACCGGATCTGCCCTAAACGTAAATAACTAATCTCATCTAAGTACCTTCTTTATGTCGACAGTTCATCTTGTTATGACCATCCTATTTTACGTTACTTTTACTTCTCCCTTCCAACCTGCTAGCAAGTCAATATAAATAATAGTTTAAAAAACTAAAAACACGCTTTAATAGAAAACTAAAAAGTAGAAAATTATTTTCTATAAAAATAAATTAAGATTAGTGTGATTAACAAAAAAAACAGATTTTATTGTAAAAAAGCGTGGAGTGCTTGAGGTCAATTGTTATAAATATTTTACTGACAGATATTGGTAAAAGTAGAGTCATTGTGAAATGTCGTAAAAAGCACCCCACGCTTTTTAACTTTTTTTTTTTTTGTTAATCACTATTCTTAATTTAAATTTATTGAAAATATTTTCTACTTTTTAGTTTGGTTTTCCATTAAAACGTGTTTTTAGTTTTTTTAACTAATATTTATTTTCTATTTTTTAGTTCGAGTAACTACATAAGCGTGGTATATAGTATTTTCAACTAAAAATCGCTAATCCTGAAGATCCTGATCAGGATAATGGGACAAACTTATTAAATTATGCTATTGTCATGGGTCCTTGACAACTGTGCAAAGTTTCAATTTAATTCGGCGTTTTGAAGTGGATGAAAATCACGTTCAAAGATTCCGTTACAAACAAACATACATACCAAGCTAATAAAATCATGTAAAAAGGAATCGACATTCCTTACTTTATATAAATGAGGATGAGGTTATTCATAGAGATACTCGATTTTAAACAAAGATTTCTACAAACGAATGGTCGCTATAGCATAACTAGAATTCAATAAACTTTAATTTAATTACAGGCTTCGAAGTAATATCCGTAATAGTCGTACTAAACATGCTCATAGCAACTATGTCCAACACTTTTCAAAGGGTCAACGACAACGTGGACATAGAGTGGACGTTCGGAAAAACTGAGGTAAGCTTATGTTATTCCTAGCATCATGTGTTACATAATAGAACTTCCACAAACTCGTCAACTGAAGAATTTCATTGTTTTCCCTGATTTAATAGTAGGTACCTATTTCTATTTATGTTAATATTGCCATTTTAAACATGATTCGACTAAGTTATAAAGAAACTATAAAGAAAGACGCAATCCTATATAAAAGGGAATATACTATATAAAAGTTCACTTTATTAGATGTACCGCAAGTGTTTGTAAATATTATGTAAATGCATATAGGGTGAGTGCACATGCACAACCACATTAAGAAGGTGCAAAGGACAAGTACCTAGGAAGTGAACTCAGTTCCCTTAGCTATGGGTACGTTACCTACTTGTAGATATAATTGACACCTTAGGGCTTTATCGTAAAGTTGAATGTTACTTGCACGTCATAAAACGTCAAGGTCTACTTTTGCTTTAAAACTTTTTTATAGTTTCAACCTTAGGGCGAATTTCACCGACGAAACTGAACGCTATCAGCACATCTAAACCGCGTTCAAGAGCTCTGTGTCATTATTATTATGGAATATTAAAAATGACAGCTCTTGAACGCGGTTTAGATGTCCTTATCGCGTTCAGATGCAATGGGGAAATTAGCCCTTAGTGAAGTTTAAATTTTCATTTTAAATATTTTTGTCAAACGTGGTAGGTACAGCAATAACGAGGTCGACTAGGTATACCTAATCGAAAACTCACCATTGTCATCAATGAGAATGAGTGAGCAAACATGCTTGCTTGTCGTGCATATGCTTAACATTCCTTCTAAAATGCAATACCCTTAGGTACCCCATGTCGATTGTGTTTTACGAGGCCCTCAATGGGTCTTAAGATACGATAGAATTTCCTTACCTGGCCTGGCAACACTGCTATAACTTGATTATAGCTAGGTTGGAACACAAACAAACATCTAGGCTTTGGTGAAATTGGTGATCATCTAATTATCACTGAGTATATCAAAGATCGTCGCCCATTCAGTCTACCTCCTTTCTTTTAAGCGTCCCAGCTGCGGTGGTACCTACAGCAAACCTCAAAAATGTTGTCAATTGTTATATATAGCCTGAGAGCTGCTACAAGTGCCCATGTACTATTGTTAGTAGTAGGTACTCATAAAAAAGTCCAGGTTAACGAACTCGTGGGTGGTCTCAAGTTAGCAATAAAACTTTATAGTTACTTGTCCAAGTTCAGGTCAGGTACAGGTTTTCATCTAAGTGTTGACTAAAGGTAGGTACGACCGATGAAATCGATGTCCCTAAACAAAAATTAAAAAAGGTAAAAGTTACACAATCAACATAGGTAATCCTTAATTTGCAGATTAGTGTTAGGATTTATATGGGTAGCACCTTTTATAATATTTTTACTACTACTTTATTACGCTTAATCACCCATTAGTCGACGGCACAAGGCGACAGTAAAAAAATAATTCTACCTCTACCTATAACTTCTGAAGGACCCCAAATAAACGCTAATGAAGTTATAAAAACTGTAATATAGTTAAAGGATCTCTAAGTAGGTACCTACCTATCTAATGATCATTTGTTGCTTAAACTTGGGAATTGCCACGATTTTATCGAAGAATTGAGATCGAACTCGAGAATTGCCGCGGAAAAGTTTTATATACGTTGGCTTTATAATGAATCCATCATTTTATAACCATTTAAAGACATTAGCATTTTATAGTCAACGTATCTAAAACTTTTCCAAATAGGCCTGAATATTGCTTGCTAAAAACAGCAACGTAAACGACAGTCTGATCTCGCATCTTCCTTTTTTCGCAGTGGTTAGTCGCTAGCAGCTGTGCGAAATGTTTAACAGCCAGTACAGTCACCCACAGTCACGATCATTAGGTATACGTACGTACAACCAACACCACCAAATTTTATTCAAGCTTTTCTCTTCGACAGGCTCATAGCCTGCTCACTTTAGAATTAGACCAATGATAGTTTTTCAAGGAAGCAATATAAGATGAATAGTCACTACCTACTCGATAAAACGACACCAAGACTTTTCAATCGAGACGTTTGTCCTCGTCGGAAGAAGCTTGATGATATAATGATACTGGATCTGGTAGTCGAAGCAGCAAATTTTGTGGCGTCTCTTAATGGAAACCTATAAGGCCCAGCAAATTCCTTGAAATCGGGTGTAGGTATATTCTCAGTTCCCTAGGCCCACGTTCGCACGGACGTTAAAATATTTCGCCGAGAAATTATGGCGCACTGGATTTTCAACTCTAGGTGTTGAGCCGAGCATTGAGAATCTAATAGTGCACCCCAGCGCGTCTAAAAATACACTGTTGGATGTTTAAGGCGCTTCCCCGACCAAACGACCTTGAGCGTTCGGTCCTTCTCTGTACCGTCGCTGAGTCTCGCTCTGTCTCGCTCCCTGCGCACGCTCATTTATCATAAATTTCACAAAAAAAAAATGAAATTATTTTAATAAAAAAAGACAAGCGAAGTTTTGAAATAAAATAAAACGTGAATTATTTAGATTTTTTAATTATCTATACATTAGTGTAATCCTCAAATTAATAGAACGTCACCTTTAGCAAATGATGCATGCAATCAATAATTTTAGTCACTTCTTTACAAGTAGATTTTAAATGTATTTATAACACATAAAAACAAATAAGAACGTGCAATGTGATGATAGGATATCGAACATTAATAATGTGCTTTTAGATGTAGTTTATTACCCATAGTGAATGAGTTAATAGCCTCTGAATAGCTCACTATGGCAAGGTTTTGGTCGGGGTACCGCCTTAACTCTCAGCGCTAAGCAGAGCGTTGAAAATCCCGTGTGCGCTAAATCGATTTACGTGACGGACGTATATTTTTACGTCCGTGCGGACGTAGGCTTAGTGAAGACAAGAACATAGGTAGGTATTACTTATGGAAGCTTTGAAAACCGCTGCTTTATTTAATAGTAGGTAAACTTATAGAGGGAACAAAATTTTGTTACTTCGTCCATATAAAAAATATAATTTTATTAAGACTAAACGCGTACCTACCTACCTATCATCATAATTTGAGTTGTGGAAAATTATATTAATAACTAGCTTCTGCCCGCGACTTCGTCCGCGTGAAATTTCTTGTTTCCCCGACCCAACCCGTCGCATCGGATCACCTGCCCGCGCTATCACTTCGTTTTCGCTTAGCGTTCTTTCTGACTTGTTTTCTTTATGCTCGGCTCCTAAGGGTCATAGCGTGATGTTAAATAGCAAATCCGACTGGCAGTGCCAGAGATTACCCCCTACATACATATTTACAAAAAAAACAAACAAGTTTTACCTCCTTAAAATATTAGTATAGGTAGGTATATACAGATTTTTAAGATAATTAAAACATTAATTCGGAAATCCTCCGTCTGGGGAGAACAGAGGATTGTGTCGCATTCCTACCGACTACTCCCACATGATTCCTACTTCACCATAAGTCGGGGGCCGATAGGTATTTGTTAATTTTTCATGTGTTCGTTTCGTACCCCCTAACAGGTATTAGACCGCCATCCGCTAGGCTTCAATGACTCGGACGAAAACTTACAACTGTTTTCAGGTATACATAGACTACATGCTGCAGACAACGCTACCGTCGCCATTGAACCTGATCCCGACAGCTTCAGGCATGGGTAACGTCATGGAATGGTTCCGTGGCAGATTCAATCGTCTACCGGGGGTGTACGCCCGATGGTCTCCTCAATACTGTTGTTACATTGTACGTATATTCATGATGACGTAGCCCTACACGTATGACATTTTCACACGTTCTACCTGCAGGGAAGTCGGCGACAGGATAGTGGCGGAAGTGTATGGGTAAGCTGGATAAAGTGTGATACTCGTAGCATTAATTATACTTAGCTAAGTTACCGATTAACTTCGCCACTGGTATCCGGCGTCGACTACCCGATAGCCTGAGCGTGTGAAAAGGCACTAAAGGTATAATTTTTGTTTCCGCAAGTCGTACTACCTCAATAAAATTCAACTGCAGGGACCTATAAATGATTTTATTTCTGTAAGTAGGTTTATACAAACACTTTTACACGTCAATCATATTTTTAAAACTAGATGAGGTCGGCGTTTCCTATCTGACTACGACGAACAATACCAAAGAAAAATAAGCTATCTAGCTTACGTATGCTAGAGGTATAGGTACGAGCTGTAGGTATGTTTGTGCTAAGTTACCGTTCGTCCATGCTTCCCATAGTTCGTAACACAACTAGCAATAAATACCCGTATCAATGAATCGATGAACGATTTTACTTTAATTCATAAAACAGACAATGGGACATTAATATCCAGTGCCCCGTTTCTGAATAATTTAAGCATTACTCATTTTTTTCTATCTCATTGGTGTTATGATCTCAAGACAAATGTGGCTGCGAGTGTGAGGCCCTTTATACACGACACGGTTTCTTTACGGTACGGCGGTTTAACCGCACCATAGAAAAATCGTGTGACCTGTGAATATACAGGGTGTCCCTGGAAGTACGGATCAAATCGAATAGGGGCGTGGGTAAGGTCATTTCCAAACTTTTTAACCCTGAGAATGTCGGTGCAATTTTTTACGTTTCAAAAGTTATAACCAATTTATTTTCTAGCTGCGTAAAAGTATTACCACAAGAAGGGCCCACTCTTCTTCAAAGTCCTGAAAAAAATTCAATCGATGGCCTTGATAGTTTTTATTTCCTTTTTTTTCTTAGCATTGAGCACTACGCGAAAAAATAAAAAAAAAACAAAAATAGATCATAACTTTTGAACCGTAAAAATTACACCGACATTCTCAGAGTCAAAAAGTTCGAAAAAGACCTATCCAGTTAGATCAGATCCATACTTCCAGGGACATCCTGTATATGTCACGGTTCTATGATATACCGCGACGGCGCCGTGCCGTAATGCCACCATGTCGTCAGCAAACTTCCATAGTGATCCATACACGGCGAATAAACCGTAGACTTTCACGGCAAGAAAAATGTGTTTACAAAGGGCCTCAGGTTCTGGATTCAATTGCCTACCAGGAAATACTATTATTACTGTAGTTTATTGTAAGGGATCTGGGGTTACCTTATCTACCCACTACCCATATAGCAGTCAGCTTGCCACCTACTTAACCCATAGGTAAGGAAATATCTTGAGTAGGTACATACCTAAATGCACCTCGTCAACTCTGCCTACAGACAGCATGTAAAAAAAAACACAATAGGTAATCATTTGAAGTGAATGGTAAGCAATTACTATCACTTCCGTTCGTTATCTCTTGTACTACAAGTAGCAATTTGCGTGTGAACAAAACGGAACATTTATCGCTAATTATTTCTGCATTAGGAGCGAGATGTCGAAGCGTCTGTGCGGAGAGAGTACCCGGCGCTGATGTCAGTGCTGGTGCAGCGATACTTTAGAGATAAAGACAGTTCGCAAATGAACGCGCACAGTCTAGAGACCGAATTTGCGGCTATGCGTAAGAACCTCGCCGGTATTCGGCTCCCAAGTAATGTGTCTTAAACTATTTGGTTTCTTTTCTCTATGTATGTTTATCTCATTGGATCGTGTACACTGCCTTATTGTGAGCATATTTACCTTACAAGTTTGAACGGATCATACGCCTTTATTATGTTAAATATAGGGTGTTTGACTATTAAAATTATTATTTTATTAAATTAATTACTTTGAATGTATTCTGTAACATAACATATCATCACGCCTGTACTCCACGAAAGGGTTAGGCAGAGGTGTACCTATATTACATCCACATTTCGCCAGTTATATATTTTAATTCCCGTGTAATGTATTCAGTAATTGTTTACATTTATATTAGAAAATATCAAACAGCCTATTCTATTGTATTATAATTTTCTTGATAAGAAACATCATTTTATTATTAACTTAACCTCTCAAACCAATTATGTTATTTTTTTATTGCTTAATAAAAGTCATGAATACTGCATAATAATGTTTTAATACAAGTATTTGTAACGTTGAATAGAATATATTATTTACAACTTATATAACTAACTTATTTGACATGGATACACTGATATATATTATATATAAATATATATTCATGAGTTCACTTACACTGATAATAAACGACATTATAATAATTTTGGTACTACCTGGCGATAATATCTTTAGCCTTCTGCCTTGGAATACTTCAACTTTCTATTCTGGGACTTATTTTGCAGTTTCCATATGTGTGAGTGAGCGCCGAAAGTAGTACATTGGACGGGCAGCGAATGCGCAAAAGAAATCGCGCTTACGTACACGCACTTACACTAACGCAAACCTCATAATCGCTCTTTCTTTTTTTAAATTTTAACGACGAAAATGACCACAGATATATCCGCCATGCAGTACCTACAAATAAAAATAAAAAAAACATTTACGGCCCTTTACAGACCGTTATTCAGTAACACTGGCATCACTGTACACGACTTCCACTCATAGACAATCCCAGGCACATCCACGGTTCGGGCTGGTCGGCCTCCGATCACATGCGTACATGAAACTTGCCCGCTTTAGTGACGTATTTGACACCCTTGAAGGGCTTGTACTTGGCTCCGTACATATCGAGGCGGCTGACTCTGAGCCCGCTGACTGCTAGCTGAGGTATCGTGAAGTGCACGTTGATACTTGGGTTCGCACCTGATATGTCGGCGCCTGATGCTACTGACACCTGTAGGAAATATTTTGGTGTTAAATGAAGTATGACTAGAAGATGAGGAAGACATTGCGCTTACGTTGGATACTGTCATTAAAAAAAGAACGACAGAACTTGGCGTTATTTAGGGGAGTATGAATGAAAGACATAGTTGAAATACACGAAGAGGCATTTGTGGCCTGCCATCCAGCACATCCTACTGACCAACAAATATGATCGAAGGACGTAGGCACAAATCTAACCGATAATAACTTCATGACATAATATAATTAATTGGATTCTAGAGCTCAAATGACATCAGTGTAGTGAGTTTTTTTTCTAGAAGGCAACACTATTTTAAGAAAGACTCTTTAAAGGGCAAGCGCCTCGAAATTCAAATTTTCTTACGTTATTTTTGCAATTTACAGGTCAGTGTCGTAACCCGACATATGATTCGCGACCGGATATTTCCAGAAATACTCATTCAATGAGATTATATAAACTTAAAGGGTTGTATTGATGATTTTAATGATTGTAATTATATAAATACATACTTATTACGGTCGAGAATCATATTTTGTTCAACATACAACCTGCAAATTGCAAAAAACGTAAGAAAATTTGATTTTCGCGGGCTGCCTTGGCGATCGCCCTTAATAATCACAATATACTTACAGTTCCTCTTATATTAGGCAGTTTCGGCAACTCAATGCGTCCTATATCCCATAACAGCACCTTACTGACCGGGTCATACGAGTATTTGCCTTGGTTTGCAGTGAGTGAGCAATTCAAAACACACTTAGGCATACAAATCTCTAATGCTACATCTGAAAAGAAAATTAACATAGATTAAAACTAGAGTAGAATTCTAGCACATAATGTTCCATAAGGTATGTGTATAGTTGTAATGACTAAGTGGTAAAATTGTATGGTCATATCCTACCTACTTTACAATCTATTTACTTTTTTTTATAAACCGTTAGGTAGGTATTTATACATACATGATACATAACTCACGCCTTCTTCCCATGGGGGTAGGCAGAAACTACAGAACGCCACCTGCTACGATTCTTACATACTCCTTTTGCCTCGTTTACGTTCATACATCTGCGGGGTAATTACGTAACACACTAACAGTAGGAATGGGTTTCATTTTGACAGTTCAACAACATTCATTGCGTTATTGACGTTGTTGAGCAGACAAACTTTTCGAACATATGAAGCAATGGATTAGCAATAGGCTTCAAAATGATTCAGATTGTAATAGTGTGTTACGGAATGAGGGTGCAGGTCATACACGCACGCCGGTTGCGAGTACTACGGTAGGTAGGTATTTAAAAATATATTTTAAACCTCTTATGGGTATTAAAAAAAAAAAACTACAGGCAATACAAATATTTTGTGCCATGTGGGAATCGAACTTGATCGATATGTTTGAACGTTTTCTAAGAATCTATACTAATATTATAAATTCTTAAGTAATTCTGTATGTTACCTTTTCACGCCCAAGGAATAAAATTTGGATAAATTAAATAATAATTTCCACTGAACGGATTTGGATAAAATTTGGCAAGGAGATATATGGCCTCCTGGGGAAGGACATAGGCTATTTTTTGTCCCGGTAGCACGTTCCCGTGGGATAACTTCCGACATCCAAGCGGGCGAAGCCGCGGGCAGAAGCTAGTAATTAGTAAAAGTAAAACGCACAGGCCCTTACGAAAAATCCATCCTTACTTTCTAAAGTCCGTCCCATAGTTTGCTTGGGCCCCACCGTGAGGTCTAACCGTCCCTGGTCGCCATTGGACCGGAGCGTGAGGCTGTGTCGCACATACATCGGAATCGCCACGACGCTCTGGGATCCAATGTGGTAGGACATAAGGCGGAAGTTACCGTCCGGAGGGATGAATGATAGTATTCTTTCAGACTGGAAGAGATAGGAGTCATTAGTTTTTATTAGCAGTAGGCAATCTCTAAATAGTATGAAAAGATTTTTTTTGTTTCCATATTCACATAATACTTCTAAACCACTTGAGGGATTCCGACGTGGTTTAAACCGACATTTAGAGAGTAAAAATGAAATGAGGGAGATGAAAGCGCGGGTATTGTCTGCGAAATTCATATTTTCTTACATTTTTTGCAATTCGCAGCTCAGGCTACGGCAGTATCAGGTTGAATCGTAGTAAAAAATAAGGCGACGATTTAAATGTTACTTAATTACTTATACTAATCCTAACTTAATATTATAAATGCGAAAGTAAGTTTGTTTGTTTGTTACACTTTCACGCTAAAACGGTAAACGGCGGCGGGATGAAATTTGGCACACAGATAGACCATGGCCTGGGTAAGGACATAGGCTACTTTTCTTCCTGGCTCGCACAAAAAGTCGCGGGCAACAGCTAGCATTATAATAGACGGAAAAGATTTGATTTTTTGTATGTATTTTTTGTATGTTTGTTGTTTGTTGTATGTTTATTTGTTACGCTTTCACGATAAAATGGCTGAACGGATTTGGATGAAATTTGACACATGGGTAGACCAGAGGGCCTAGACAAAGTAACATTCGATTAACGATAACGCTAGTAGAAAAGCTAAAATGTATGGGGTTGACATAAGCTATCGAAATGTCACGTGATCATAGGTCAACGAATAAAAACTAGCTAGACAATGTAAACAACATTCGATTATGAAATGAATCGACAGCGTCGAAAGATTAGGTACTTCCACAGAGATGCATAGCCAAGGGCCACTTTTTAACGAGCGTTATTGCTAGTTTTTGGAATCATTAGCGAAAGCGATAGCGATTGTAGAAATAGAATCGCTCCGTAGCGAATGCCATTTGTCTAGGCCCTCAGGACCTGGATTAGGACATAAGATACTTTTTTTTCTTGTATTCCCACGGGATCCAGACTTACACGGGTGAACCCGCGGAGCGCAGCTTTTCTATTGTTTTTCTTTATTTAAGCAACCAACATCAATACATATAGCATGTTAGAGAGTATGTCTTATTACAGTACTGCGTGGCTAATAATAGGTTTCCCTTTATAACTAGGATAAGTATAAAACATGCGAACGGACTACAGACTAAGAAATATTTAAATACAAAAGGTTCAGTTTTAGGTATATAACCTAAACTTAAGTTTAAATTCCAGAGAAAAAAAAGGGTTGATTATTAAGAAAAAAACCTTGAATAATAAGAGATTAGTTGCTTATCATTTGCCTTCGTTTATGGTTTTTATTATTTGGTTTTTGAATGTAGGCTTGTTACAGTTAAAATTTATATCCACTTGAGAGAAATCTGTGTTATAAAGTCGAGCAATACGGGTCGATACACAATTTTTGGCGTAATTTGCCGAGTGCCGAGGCACGTGTAGCATCGTTGTGTGAGTGCGGAGTGCTAAAAGTTAACTGTGAGCTGTGTGACCAACTCCGGGCAATCGAGGCGTCTATTGAGTATGACGTAGAGCAAACACATATCCATAACTTTGCGCCTTTCATCGAGTGTTAACAGACCATGCGTTCGAAAACTATTTTTATAGGCCATCGAGGGTTTACGGAAGCGATAGTTAAGGTGGTTAATAAATTTTCTTTGAACCCGTTCTATCTTATAAATAATGTATTGGAGGGACCAGCAGAGTAAACATTAACAGTTGGAACAGCTTTCATTTTGACTGTTCAACAACATTCATAGCGTTATTTACGTTGTTGAGCAGACAATGGTGCCGATTCTCTTGTCACAAAATTCTCTAAACTAACTTAGTTTATTTCTGCCAAGCGACGATTTCTCATTCTGAAATAGACTAAAGTGACACAACTTAACTATATTTTAGTTTGACAGCACTAAGATGGCACTGAATTATTAGTTTAGTGAAAATGCCAATTTTGTTATTCTGGATTTGACGTTGTTCACCTAAAATTTTGGTTGTCTAACTAAATCTGGCTATTTTTAATCGCGATTAAAAAGGTGTGGAATAAAATTAGTTGTCATGAAATAAAATTCACAACACCTCGACTTCAGGTGCAAAAACAGTACGGTATCTTTTTTTATTTTGCTTATATCTCGAAAATGGTGTGTCCTATCGCAAAAATAATGATAATTGCGACCCCCTTTAAGAGACTCTTAAACCCATAAAACTCTACATGTAGGTAATTTTTTTTTCATATTTTCCATAAAAACCATATAAAACACGTCGACGCTACATGAATGCGCGTCTCCGGCATTAAAAAAAATCAAGGGGTGGGGCAAACAAGTACCACGTGGAGTCGCGATTGTCAAATAAAATTTTAGTTACGTCAAAATTATTTTTAAATTTAGTGATATTTTTTTGCAGACTATCTGGATTCTGATGGCCAAAAGTAAGGAATTTTAGTGATAGTTTAGTTAGTTTAGTTCGGTGTACAAGAGAATCGGCACCATTATTTTCGAAAATATGAAGCAATGGATTAGCAATAGGCTTCATAATGATTCAAATTGTGATTGAAGTTGTGTGTGCGGTCCAGATTGGGCACGCATATTCTAAGACGCTGCGCACATATGCAAAATACACCGATTTAAGAGTCTCGATGGTTTTAAATACCTTACATGACCTAATAACAAAGCCTAAGTTCTTGTAAGCTTTTGTGCTAACATGGTCGATGTGATCTGAAAATGTTAATTTATAGTCAAATATAATTCCTAAATCCTGAATTACCTTGACTCTATTAATGACAACTCCATTAAAGTTATATGAGTAGAGAACAGGGTTTCTTTTACGTGTATAACTAATACATTGACACTTTATGACGTTTACTGTGATTTTGTTTTTATGTAATAATTATTTAAGTGATTAAGGTCAACTTGAAGAGCCTGGCAGTCACCGAGAGATCATATAAAAAAAAATGTGTTCAGAGTTTTTAAAATATTTACACATGCGTTGTATGAGGCCCGAGATTGGGAACCCTGCAGAATACCACTAGAGATTTCAATAAATTTAGAACAGTATCTCCTATTACTACAGCTTGTGATCTTTTAAATAAGATCTATAAATAGATACTTATTAGGTACTGTCGCCTCTTATTTTTATTACCATACAACCTGATAAAGCAAGTTTAAGTATTGATTATGCTCATGTTTTGATGTACCAAAGTGTCAGTAATTTACTTACCTCCCATCTTTTAAATCTCACACAAGGATGGAACGATACATCGTCGAATAGACGTGGATTTACAAACGTAAGGGTCAGATCTGGCATTCCACTTAACTTTATACAGCAATCAATCTGAAACGATAATAAAGCATTTGATTAAATAGACTGATAAGATAGATTGATTGTATTTGCAGCCAATTTATAGAAAAAGCATATTATTATGTGAAAAGTGCTTACTTCTCACATGCTACAACTGACATACCTAACGTTTTATTTTAGTACATAATAGAAAATATTGATGCTCTATAGTTAATTTCTAAGAAGTTGCAACGTTACCGGTCTGCACATTTCATACAGATTTATTTACAAAAATTGTTTGTTGTTTTGATATATTATAGGCTACTTACATAACCCTGTATCTCCGCAGACACGGTAGCACCACTTTTATCAATAATGGCGTCGACTTCCTCTACGACGTCGAAGTAAGCCTCATTGTTCGCGTACTTGACTCCAGAGCGACGCCACGGCACGTTTGACAGCTGCCCAGATGGCAGTATTGAAGAAACACTGGAAATATAATGTTTGATAATTATTTTGATATGGACATTATTATTTGAAGTTATTAAAGGCTCTGGGTTATATTTGACGCAACAACGGCATAAATGCCACTAGGCACTAGGTCAAGATGTAAATTATTTAACTATAGATGTTGTATTAAGGCACAACACAATGGAAAAATCCTCCTACAGCACTTTCTTACATTTTGTATGAACCATCGCACACTTCAGGCGGGCGGCGCCGCGTTTTTTTTTGTCTTGAATTACGATGCGCCGCGGCACGCTGCGGCTCTAATGTACGTTTAGCTTTAGGCAGCTGATCAACATTATCATTTCAGCCGATTCTCGTAATTTTCACCAGATCATTGGCCCACCTTGTGGGGAGCCTGGCGACTGCCGCTACGCCTTTCGGAATGCAGTGAACTTGTGTAGTACCTTATACCTTCTAGATTTCAGAAGGTAGAAAGTGGAGACAGACTGATTCAACACTCTAAAACATGCGATAACATGGCTGCAAACACCTATTTCATGGTCCGAAAGTGCTATGGTTCAGGCTTTATTGTGTTGATAATTAATTGGTACTTACTTTGATTTCCCAGTGACAGTATTGGCAATAGTCCTTAAAATATTTGGCGGTTTTATCAATTCCTTTAGAATATTGCTCTCTGTAGCCAGAGGGAAACCATTGTCAAGCATCTCATCTAACAACTGTAAAATAAAATTAATATTTTTATATATAGCATAAGCATAGCATAATCAGCCTATAATATTCCATAATACTGGGACATAGGCCTCCTCTCTTCTAGAGGGAGTGGGCTATAATCTAAAACACAGGCCCAGTGCGGGTTGGTAGATGTCACATGTCCTTCACCATTTTGAGAGCAGTGGTGATGAAAGTATAACACAAAGTAAAGCGCCTGCCTGGATTCAACCCACAACCAACAACATTTTTATTATATTTTCTTATAAATAGAAACATACCTCATATACAACTACATAGTTTTCCTTAATTATAGTCTCTGTACAGTCTGAAAAGTAGTCCTGAAAAGAAAATTAAAACATCTTAAATGCTTAGTCATTTTTTGAAAAGTTATTCATATTTGAACAGGTGAGAAGAAACAGTGTTATTTAAAGTTCTAAATATTGGATAGACTGATGAAACTATGACTAGTTGTCACAGAGGGGTTCAAATGTCCCATCTTCATTTCTTAGAACTTATTTCTTCTCACATATTGGCATGAACTACTAATATGAGAATAGTGATGAAAAAATTTAAATCCATCAATTACCCATGCAGTGGCAAATATAAAAGCCATTCAACAACATGGGGAGACGGCATTCAGAAGTACATTTGAGTATTGCCAGTGAAAGAGGCTAAATATTACAGCTTACTTACTTGGAATGTATCAACAACTCGGTGCAGGAACTCTATCACAAACAGTGGAGCAACTTCTTGCATGCACACAGCCACCAGAGCCACACCGCCTCTCTGGATTGATATCAAGTAGTGGTGGGGGGCTGCCAACACCGGAGGAACATCCTAGAAACAATATTTTCTGTTTAACATACAAAATTAACTATCAATATGGAAGTTTTACCATGAAATTGTCTAGTTGGCCAGGGGTCTCAAACCTGACAAGTGCCAATGTGAGTTATTATTCTAAACATCGTGAAGGAACATAAGCCTTCTATAGGTCTGAAATTACCAACACAACGGAAGCAAGAGTGGTGATCAATGCTAGTGCTTTCTGTGTAGGACACTATTCCCTACAGAGGGAATATTACAGAATGGTAATGTTTTATTCATCATCATTCTTCTGTCCTTCTCCAATTTTTTTTGGGGTTGGGGCAATGTCTTTTTCTTTCATACTTCTCTTCTTTTTCTTACTAATGTTTTATTATACAAAAAATTTAAAC
Source organism: Griposia aprilina (assembly GCA_916610205.1). Lineage (NCBI taxonomy): Eukaryota > Metazoa > Arthropoda > Insecta > Lepidoptera > Noctuidae > Griposia > Griposia aprilina. The sequence goes on from OU744286.1 coordinate 10,431,041, forward strand.
CATACTTACATTGGGAGATGCTCGCTGTGCCTCCAAATAGTAGTCACATACTGATCTTGGGACCACACTCCGCCAATGCTTTTCGAGAAATACATCCCTGTAATTTAAATAACTATTATAGCAGGGACATAGACATGATGGTTTTAAGGGCTTTATAAAAGACCTGGGATCAATGACTCCAAAAATGTTTACTTGTTACATTTTCCACTGAACAACAAATTTCAAGTTATAGGTAATAAAATAAAAATTGGCACTGGAGTTATCCTTCTTTTAGCTACAGGAAATTATCCTCTCTGGATTAATTGATACAAGTTACTAAATAAAATTTAAATTCCTGAGTTGACTTTATGATAATCAATGCACGAAATGAGTTAGACAAGCATGACTATTTCTGGGACCAGCATAGGTAGCAGACTAGTTCAACCAAGGTTTAGCTTGATCTATAAAGCCACTGCTCTGCTTTAAGCTAAATACTTACCCAGATGGGTTTATTATGAACAAACTGTGAATCATTGTAGCCTATTATCTACGAATGAGTTTGTAATATAGTTTTAATGAATTTCCACTGTTGGCAATGTAGTTAATAAGAGAATAATGTTGTGTTTTCACTTTAGTTTTTCGACATTTCTTCTGTTTCACCCCTTGAATTGAAGCTAAATTAGCTAACTTCTAACTTCACAATGACAGTTCGCTTGCTTGACATTTTGACAGCATGACAAGTCGTCGAGTTGTCTTGAAGAGTGGATATCTATGTGAGAGAGATCGATATTCGATACTACTGTTGTGCAGACAGACAAGATAGTTTATACAATAACAATTGTTTCATTTGTAGTTGATTTTTCCAATTGGTAGTTTTTTTTTAATTTGTTCATTTTATTATTATAATGAATCATCATTCTCCTGTCAATTTATTTTGGTCCGGGCGGCGCAACATGTCTTTTCTTCCTTAGTCGTCATCTCGGTATTCACCCCCTTTCAAGTCATATTATCTTTTCGGTCACACGCTAGTGCCACTTTCAGACTTACTCATATATACCTACTCAATTTCATACTCTATCCAATCGCATAACACTACACATGCTTATTAGCATTCTCATCTCAGCTGCATACAATTTCCATATTCAGTTATTAATCGAACAATTAAGATTTTTAGCAACATTTATCCTACTCATTCTGTATCGTTGCAAGTTGTTTGATTGTACTCTCCGACTAGTACATAGTTATCTGTGATTGTACAGTCGACAGCACATAAAGTTACCACAAACTGTCAGATTTTCTCATTCGATTTTGAAAATAACTCTGAACATTTTATGGTTTAAAATCGTTTGGAGAAATTTGACAGTTTCGTGTAGCTTGACCTGCTGGCGACTGTACCTACGGTGAAAATTAGAGTTGATCTATGGTTATCTGAAATGGTTGAAAAAACTACATTCGATATTTTACTAAGACTGCACTACACTAGCATTCTTCTGAAAGTGACATTATGTATTTGTATGACTATGACATATTGTTTTTTTTTATGCCATGAACGTGTACACGTGGTTTTAGATGTCCACAGTAATTCTACATTGTAAACAAAATACCTAATGAAATTGTAAATAGCACTTCGGGGAGGTGCTATTTACAATTTCATCAATTTTAAAACTAACTTCAAGCACAATACACCACCTATTTCTGAAACACAACTCTTGTCCAAAACTAGGTACAACTGAATGATCTGCATGATATCACATATTAATTGACAATTTTCTTACATAATTACATGAGGTGATTGGTGATTACTGATTATAGTTCTGTATTATATGCATCCAGCATAAACTAGAAAATGTATTCTCCCATGATGACCTGAGCCTAACAGTTGGTTCAGCATAGGAGGTATTCTACGAGTTGGTTGGTAAGAAACCTATTGAAAGACCACCAATTATTGTATGAAAAATATTAGTGACCACAGCACATAAACACATGAATATATTGATTTATGTAATTTCTACAAAGATACCAAAGAAATGGGCTAACAACAAATAAAACAAACCTTTCTGACTTTTTTTTTATTGAGACATCTTAAAATACAAGTTTTAACGGTTGGATTTAGCAACACGCTCCAACTCATCCTTCTTCTTGATGGCATAAGAGTTTGATGAACCCTTCGCTGCGTTTATGAGCTCATCAGCAACACACTCAGCGATAGTCTTAATGTTTCTGAATGCAGCCTCACGGGCACCAGTGCACAACAACCAGATGGCCTGGTTAACACGGCGCAGGGGAGAAACATCCACAGCTTGACGACGCACCGTACCAGCACGACCGATCCTAGTAGAGTCTTCTCGGGGACCTGAGTTGATAATAGCTGTCACAAGCACTTGCAGAGGGTTCTCGCCAGTTAGCAGGTGAATGATTTCGAAGGCGTGCTTCACAATTCGGACGGCCATGAGTTTCTTGCCGTTGTTGCGGCCGTGCATCATAAGGGAGTTAGTCAGACGCTCAACGATGGGGCATTGAGCCTTACGGAATCTTTTGTGTGCATACCTGCCAGCAGAGTGGGGCAAGTATTTCGCGTACTTCTCTTTGACGGAGATGTAATCCTGCAGGGACATGTCAGACACCTGGACATCATAGCAACTCCATCTTCCGAACAGTTTAATTTCGGGAATGTCAGCGGCTAGCGGCAGCGGCGCGTTGTCAACAGCCATGCTGCCGCCTTCGGCAGTCTCATCATTCCAGCTCTCCTCAGCCATTATGATTGCCTACAAATAAACATGAAGTAATTAGAATCTATTACAAATCACAAAACAAAGTAAAAGTTCACAATATTTTAATAAATACATACTTTTTCAAGCTAAATAGCGATTCTAACCTCGCGTTGTCAAAAGAACACGAGAAAAAGGAAGTTAGCTTATGTCTGAAGGTTGGCATTAAGACTTTGGTGTTACAATATTTAAAAAATCTGATAGCCTTACAAATAAGCATGATTTAAGCTTATTCCACACCATACAATTCGATTTGACCGTTATCGACACCTAAGACAATTTGATTGGCAAATTAATTTAGTTATACTTAGTACTTTGGTAATCCAACAAATAGATGTATGGTTAGATATAAAAGTCATTAGGGTTAGTAAATAGGTCATATAATTAAAGCATAAATCGTACATATTATTTGTGACTATACGAATTAGAGACATATACGGAAACCGATGTTATTTTGATATTTATTTAATTTAAAGTTATATATTTTAATGTTTTCTGTCAGTGATGTCTAGTTTATACCTTTTTAGTTGGCATTTTTGTTTTTAGTCTGGTTTTAGCTTTTAACTTTATTTTTTTAATAGGTTGGGGAAAAAGTTTCTTCGCATTTTTTAAGAAAATTCAAAACATTTTTTAATATAGTTTATTTACATTTAACTAAAGTGTGTAGGTACCATTTTGTTCGATAACTTGTTGCTATCTTGTAGGTAGGGTCATGATCCTATTGCTATAGAAATTTTGGGACTTCTGATCAAAATACCGCGACAAGTGGTTTTGGCAGTCCTCTCGTGATGTTAACCTGACACTGCCTAAAGAATTCTGAAGAGACCGAAACAGGTGGAAATCTGAAGGTGCAAGGTCAGGACTATACGGCGGATGTATTAACACCACCCAGCCAAACTCTCTTAATTTTTGCTGAGTGGCTAAAGATGTATGAGGTCTAGCGTTATCATGATGAAAAACCACACCCCTTCTGTTGATTAATTCCGGCCGCTTTCTCTCAACTTCTTGCTTTAATCTCATCAGTTGTTCGCAGTAGAGTTCAGAATCGACGGTCCTGCCTGGTGGTAACAGCTCATAATGAATAATGCCCTTCCAATCCCACCACACACACAGCATCACCTTGTTGCGAGTTAACCCGGTGTAGTAAAGAATATACCCGTAATTAGTAGTATTTAGGTTTTATTTAACAAAAATCAACATATCCATTCCATGACATAATGAATCCAGACAGATAGTTTCTCCTTTAGTTATGGCGTTCAATATAGACCACGGAGTTTATAATTTATTACCACATTCTCCTGGGCCAATTTATTGTGCCACGTAGTCAGTTAGATGAGCAGGCGGACGTCGTACTCTTTGAGAACGACGCAGAGTCTCTGTCGTGATGTTCTGTGGCTGGACCATCTCATTCCGGGACTCTCCCTGGTCATCTGTGATACGATCAGCGACTGCGTCGATGAACTCGTCGTCATCATTGGAATCATCTTCATCACTTTCTAACGAAGATTCCCCAGCAGGAGCTAGGTGTCGATTAGATACAACAACTTCTCTTCCACTGCTCAAACGCACACGAGAATGTTGAGGATTACTTTCTAGAATCTCTACTTCTTCAACCTGTGGATCATATTTTCTAGTTCGATTATGGTTTCGCATTAGTACTTTTCCAGGGACGTTTAGCCATGTAGGCATCGACTGACCAGTTGAGGATCTCCTGGCGTGAGAGAACATCCGCTCATGGGACGTACTGTTTGTAGTCGTGCAAAGAAGTGATCTTAAAGAATGTAGAGCCTGAGTTAAAACTGACTCCCATTTGGTTATAGGCAGATCATGGTTTTTCAGAGCCAATTGTCCTGTACGCCAAAATTGATACCATTGTATCTCTCTGTTTGTCCATTACCCTGAGGGTTGTACGGTGTAGTGTAGCTCGTAGCAATACCCTTATGGTGAAGAAAGTCTTTCATCTCTTTTGAAAGATAAGTAGTACCTCGATCTGAGTGTACTTATGTTGGCATTCCAAATAGAGAAATAAGTCAGTCAGTTTATTAATTACCGTGTTTGTACTCAAGTCTGGGCAGGGATACCTATGCAAATGGGAATCGAGAATACTCGTCCACAATCGTAAGCATATATCGATTGTTCCTAGTGCCATCTGAGGGAAGTGGACCTTTAAAATCTATCGATATTCTTTCGAATGGGGCCATCGCTTTTATTAGTTTTCCTATGTTTTGTTGAAAACGAGGTTTTACTTCTGCACATATAGAACAATTTGCGGTAATACGTTTTATCTCTTCAGTGGAGTAGGCTAAATTCTTGCTTCGAACCCAATGAAGCATTCTTGTTACACCAGGATGACACAAAGTTTTATGGAGTTCTTTGAGTGCATTTTCTGAATTGTGTACAGAGGCTACTATTGGCGCATTAGCTCTTGATAAAGCATCGGCTGCTATATTCTCCTTTCCAGAGCGATAAACTATGTCAAAATTGTATTCGGAAAGTTCTAATCGCCAACTTTGTATTTTGTCATTTTTAATTCTTGACGAATGCTGCTGATCGAACATGAAAGCGACCGATTTTTGGTCAGTTATCAATTTAAATTGTCGTCCGATGAGGAATTGTCTCCATTTCCGAAGACATTCGACTATAGCCGCGGTTTTCAGATTTAAGGCTTGTAGATATTGATCGATGGACTCACCTGGTTGTTGCGCTCGTCTTGCTAATGTGCCTGGAATATATTTCATTAGGTGGCATTACAAATAATGCATCAAGTCTTTTTATAGCAATATCGTAATCAGTGCAATCCTGTATGCGCACAAAAGTTGTAGAGGACAGATAATTTGTTAGTAATTGGAGTTTAGCTTCTTTCGCAATAGTTTTCTCGTTCGTAGCTATAGCTGTCAGAAAATTTTCAAATGTGCTTTTCCAATGTGTCCACTGAGGGGACAGATCTTGGCTTGAGGACGGGTCTCCGTCGAAACGTTCTGGTTATAGATATTTTTCCATTTTGTTAAATAAATTGTAGTAAAGAATATACCCGTAATTAGTAGTATTTAGGTTTTATTTAACAAAAATCAACATATCCATTCCATGACATAATGAATCCAGACAGCACGGTGCTGTAGCTTGGAACAAAAGTATGGGAATCACATCCGACCAGTTTAAGTAGGCTTCTGCTTTTGGAGATACACTACTCAATTCTATAGATTTTTAATTTACTAGTAGAGTAATATCAAAGATGAATTTTCTTATTGGTAGATGGCGCTGTTCTCAAATGTTCATGGGTTTCGTCTAAACCACAAACTACATAGAGATACATGATATATTAATATATGATTAATGTAATGACAAACAAGCAAATGACTCAGAGGCAGGCGTATTAGTACATTTTTTTTTTTTTATTTGAGTTTATAACTTTAATTCTATTTGTATTATTTCATTAATTATTTTTATATACGATTATTTATTATGATAAAAAAAAAAAAAATTTGAATGTTCAACATAATTAACATAAATGATCTTTTAATTGGATTGAAATAAATGATTTTGAATTTGAATTTGAATTTGATATTATGTATAAATAGGTTTCAACACAATATGTTCCATTTTAATCATATTTTCCTAAAATAACACCTTTTTTATTTTACAAATAAATATATATAAGGAGTGGAAACACCTTTTAAATTTATTGTGCTAACATACAGTGGCGTGCACACAGTTTTAAGACAGGGTAGGCAAAAAAATGTTGTCACCAAATATACTGCACGTTGGTTTTGGTTCGTCCTCTTGTCGATTGATGATGTAGGCAATTGCCAAATGCCAGCTCAATAGCCATAGATTGACTGATTTTATAGACATATAAATTTGCGGATATTCGAAGTGGCCTTTCGGTGCCTTTGATTGATGTTTTGTAATGTTTGTATGATTTGCAAAATTTAAATAAAAGCAGTGAAGAGATGGTGGTGTGAGTATACTATATAGGATGGTTTTATTTGTATATTAAATCTACACGCCTATCTTTCTGTAAGAATGTCTGCATTATGGAATCGTAAAAGTTGCAAGGCGTTTTATTTCCGTAAGAAGGTTTTTATCTATTGAAATCATGGCAAGATCTGTAAGTCGTTGATGGCCTTGTGTATTTCATAAGTAGGTGTGTACGTACACGTTTTAGCGACGAGAATGATCTTTTCGTTGAAGCACTGCTCGCGGGAACCAATGAGATTATATAATACTAGAGGAGCAACGTCGTACTAGAAAAATCTGAAAAACGTAACCACTTACGCGTTTAAAGTCGTAGCTTTGAAACGGATACTAGTTATGTCAATCTGTCATAAGAATTTATGTTTGTCTCATTTCTTCTATCGTCAAACTAATTACATTGGAATGAGACAAGACATTATTATCGGAAAAACGGCCAGAGTTGCCAATGATCAACATAATTTCCCCAGTATGAATTAACGTATTTATTGAATCAATTACTATATAGACAGGTTGTATTATGGAACTTTCAATAGATTAAAGATTTAAAGAAACTGACAAGGATTAGCTAAATATAGGAAGAAGAAAAACAAATGCGTAGGTAAACGTAAATATTTCAAAACTAGATATTAAGATCGTGTCAAATTACTTTTGTGTAAAATGGAGAATATTATTTCTATGTATAATCATTTATACAATATATATGTACTGTACAATATATCTGTTTAAACCAAACAGACTTTAATAATAATAATTTAGACTTCCAGGAACATACATTCGTCGTTCACTAAACTTCCAACAGTCTGGCAAAATCAAAATCATTTTTACAGGTAACACTGATGGTAAAAACAATGTTTCACAAATTTATTTCGTGTCGACATGCTTTTTTGGATAATTTGAATAAATTTGAGCAAACTTATTCATAAAATGAAACACAAATTGCTTTATTGATCTTTTCAGACCGTGTCATACAAATATTAATAGCATATTTCACCATTTTGTAATTTTTTTTGCGCTAAGCAATCGCTCACTTGACGTCAAGCTGACGAGTGACGACTGAAGTCAGATATGCTTGTGGACATATACGACGTGGCATCGCATCGACGCTGTACACTGCTGATCTAGTCCTACATAACATCATTGGCGGGAACTGTAACAATTAATTTGGCCAAACGCAGCACTTCCGAAAAAAACTGTATTTATGTTATTTTCGTAAAAATGTTCTATAATTTTGTAAATAATAAAGTTTTTGAATTCGGCAGATTTATAAACACATTTGAGCTCATTGTTAAGGCGTATAATTCATAAACATTTACAAATTGCGATACTAGTTCAACCGGAAAATTGTCATTATATTTATTGAAATTTTCGCATGAAAGTAGTCCAATTTTTTTTACCTCTTTCAGATTTTTAAACCGGTCGCGACATTCGTTGGATATATTGTCTATAATTTTAATAAAAATCCACTTAAAATTGATTTTTGCGTCTACAACATTACGTTTTCGTTTTGGCGGCCCTGTGATTATTTTTACGCTTTCAAAAATTTATTCAAACCTACATCTGGAATGATTCTAAAAACGATTCAAACTCCTCAATTTTTGGAACGAAGTTCCTTATCGCGCGTTGTGAAAGGGGGCTAGACGGAAAAAAATCTTACGAAAAGTTGTCACGACACTTTTTGCTATAGTAAGCTATTGTAAGCTGTGCGGCGTCGCATGTTTCTCTGTCTGTCTTTCTCTCTCTTATAGAAAGCAAGCCAGATATTTTCATTTCTATTTCGCATTGAACAACAACAACAACAACAACAATCCCAACAACCCCAACAATAACAAAACAACAACAACAACAAACAACAACAACAATTCCTTCACTAATTAATCGAAAGGAACTTCGTTCCATCCGGGTGTCCCTTGACACCTCTCAAGTTTTTTTTAATGCAATAAGTCACATCTGACGTCTTTTTTGCAGAATTTCGTAAAGCACATCAGTTTCTGCGAATATTTCGTTAAACACATGGAGTAAAAACTGGAATTGAAAGTCTTTTAAATTGTGTAAGTACCTAACCAAAGACATTAAATTATTATAACAATAGACGGGACATAACGAACAAAATCGTAATCCAATACATTTGTCCTAGTGGACAAAAGTCGCTCAGTCTAGTTTGGTACGGCTGCATGTCAAGACTACTCAAGACTGTCAAGTCCCATTTGGGTCCACAAAAATAAAAATATTTTCTAAGAAAATATGCTGATTTAAGCATTGCGATATTGCAAGTCTCGTTATGGTAAAACGACTAGACCTAACTTCGGTTTAATTACATACTTATGTTTTTAAATTACTCAGTAATTAGAATTAAATAATTTTCATCTAACGATCTAGAACATTTGCTAATTTTTGAATAAACGCCCTCTATTGCGGAGTAGCTTTACTAGCCTTGTAGAGATGTGGTGTTGCTTATCGATTTTATTATCGATAATATTTAATGAGGTAAATAATAAATAACTCTTAAAATATAATACGGTTTGAACATAATTATGTAATTTAATTTAGATGCAATAAAAGAACAACTAATATTCGTTCAAGTAGTTTTCTGATATTTTAGGTTTTCGAATGTAAATAAAGTAGAACGTGAAAAGTGGATACGGTTTGTTCAAATAGACCGTAGAGAAGAAAATTGGCTTCCAACTGCTTCGTCAAAATTATGCTCGAAGAAAAATCCGAAAAAAAGACGTCAATTTACTAATGTAGATACCGCGCGGCTAGTATATTTCAGTTACTTTCATAGTATCATGTCTTACGGTATTTTTTTACTATGGGGACGGGCTGCAGCAATCGAGTCTATTTTTATTTTGCAGAAAAGAGCCATCAGAGCAATATATTGCCTCCGCAGGCTGGATTCTCTAAGAGAACTGTTTAAAGATACTAAAATCATGACGGTACCTTGTCCATATATCTATGAAAACATCATGTACGCAAGGAAAAAATAAAATATTTTCAGTAAAAGAGGTGAAAGACACAACTATTTGACAAAAAATAGGGACTAATTGGTTCAACCAGGTTTCACACTGGCTAAAGCAGACTCATCCTTCATGGGGTACTGTTTAAAATGTTACAATAAAATACCTCCCCACATACTCCAACTGAATGAAACGAAATTTAAATCTTGTTTATAACGCACACTATGCAGCCAAGCATAATATAAGTTGGGGGATTACATCGGTGACAAAGGTGCTTGGCTCAACGCTGGTCCTGCTCCAGAGAGGCGCATAAATTAATTGATTAGCATTCGAAAATACTGTTGGAGCTGCTGAAGCATTAGATATGGCTTTGCATTATATAAATCCAATCTCTTAATAATGCATAATTGCATAGCACATGTAGCACATAAAGCTACGATTTACTAATTTACTAGGTTCGTCATTCATTGACTTGAATGTGCCCTGACGGCACAGAGTATGGCATGCTCACTCAAATGTCTAGCTGGTGGTAGCGTGTGTGTCGGATCATTAAGTTCCCTTCAAATTGGTAGAGCTGAATGGTTCTGATCGATACATCATATTCGTGAACGGATGCCGTCAGTAAGGACTGGTCATCTGTTTGCTTATTGCAGCTTGGCTTATTTTTATTTTTATTTCTAAATTGATTTTTTTTTGTTTTAAACTCGGTAAGCAGAGTTGTACTATGGGTACTAGAAAATGGATATAATATTTATACTTTTTTTTGTATATACTTATAATACATAAGAAACACCCAGACTAACAAAAACTTATATTCATCTTATAAATATTTGTGTCCTGTGGGAATCAAACCCACGACCTCGTGATCAGCAGTCTGACACTGGGTCATTAGACGATAATAATTATAATTTTGTCATTTGTATGTAAATAAATTTTATAAATAAATAACTTGTAAACATTGAAACTACTGATCATTTTATTGCTTTCCTAATTTTTTGGCATTTATTTGAATATAATAAAATGTGAAAAAAAATATGTCTTTGTAACTTTTATCATTATTATCGATACCTTGATATCTTAATGGTAACATCACTACCACAGGATATTTTATTAAAGAAGAACGGGCACAATGGGCCCAGTGTTGTGACACTTTCTTACCCGTCTTAAAATGAAGATCTGAATAAGCTCAACATTTTATTCTATTGCAGCATTGCTCTAATGAATCAAATAATAAAGTTACAGTGGTAAATGAGAAATGATAAATGATTTTATTTCTGTAAGTAGGTTTGTACAAACACTTTTACACGTCAATCATATTTTTAAAACTAGATGAGGTCGGCGTTTCATAACTGACTTCTCTAAGAAGAAAGGCTGAAACAAACTCAGAGGTCACAGTCTCTTTTAAAGTCCAGACATAATCTTGGTCAGATCATGTGAAGACCATGTAGATTTGTGTCTGAAATGGTATTGGTATTAAAAAAAACATTCAGTATGCAAAAATTGGAGCAACTCCCTTTTGCCCTCAATATAATCCTTAGCGGTATAAAAGGCTTTCTGGCACAACTTACGTTTAATTAATGATTTGAATTTATTAAGGCTTAGATCTTGAACGTGGCTTAGAAGTCTATTATAAAAGCGTATACATTGACACCTGAACGAGCCACCTATTTTTTGAGCCTTGTTGTAGGTACAACAAATTTGTGTTTATTCCTACTATTGATATTATGGATATCACTGTATTTTTAAACAATTTTATGAGTGGATGGTGGTGTATCACTATTAAAAGGTTCAGGGGTTCAGATAATAATGTTATTGTTAAATGACGTCACGAGTCATAGCTGAGATTTCTCACTATTAATTTGATAGCGCTACCATGCCGTATGAGAAAAAAAGTAAACAAAAACAAGAGGAATTTTTTAACAAATCCTCCCTGTCCGGTCCCCATTGCTAGTACTTTGAACCGCTTCAACGCAGACACCGCTTTGACTCCGCAACTTAACATGTAACACTTACAGCACTCGCTAGTCTGTCTGTATGTCACAATACTCAGCTCTCGCCTGTCTGCCCGTATGTCACAATACACTGGCACTTTACTTCACAACTGAAGGCACTTGTCTTCTCACTAAAAATAACAACGTCCATACAGCTACTGCTCTCCTGGAGGAGGGTTATGGGGTCATCGGCGTCGGACAGGGCATGCCTTGGACGGCGGGTACGACTAATGCGGGAGGGGGCATATCTGGCAGCCTCGACAACTAGAGGGTTGCGATGTGAGGCCGCGGAGTCGAAGAAGCGCTTGGAAATGCGCTTCATGAACTGACGGATAGTGGGGATTTTAAGATCGAGATGGAGGATCTCGTTCCGAACGAACCAGGGGGAGCCGGTTGCCCTACGGAGGAACCGGTTTTGGAGGGTCTGCATCCTATGGATGTGGTGGGGTTTTGAGTGTGCGAAAACCACGCTCGCGTAGGTCATGATTGGCCGAATGCACGCTGTGTAAATGCGCAATTTGCACTTGAGTGACAATTTGCTGCGTGCATTCAATAGGGAGTGGAGTCTACCGAGAGCGAAAGCAGCGCGCGAACGCGCCTGCTTTATGTGCTCACCGAAAGAGAGTCTGTGGTCCAGAGTGACACCCAAGTATTTGGCTCGCTTCTCCCAGGGGATAGGCTTGCCGAACATGGTGATCGGACGGGGAGGGGTGGGGTTGAGTCTCGGTTTCGAAAATAGAACCGCTTGACTCTTATCGGGATTGACTTCGATTCTCCACTTCCTAAACCAGTCACCGAGTTGGTTGACTGTGGTTTGGAGAGTGCGAGATATCGCGTCGGGGCTTACGCTGGTGTAGTAAATGGCCGTATCGTCTGCGAACAGAGCCAACTGAGCCCTTTTACTTTTGGGGATATCGCTGGTGAATAGCGTGAAAATGAGAGGGGCGAGCACGGAGCCCTGAGGGACTCCGGCGCGAATGGGGCGGGGGGAGGATAGCGCTCCTTCGATGCGGAATCGGAAGGTGCGGTTCGACAAAAAGTCTCGTAGGATGAGCACGAGACGATCTGGCACTTTAAGTTTGTATAGCTTATATAATAAGCCTTTGTGCCAGACTTTGTCGAACGCTTTCGCTATATCGAAGAAAACAGCACCCGTTAACGAACCACGTTGGAAGCCAACGCTTATGTGTTCGACGATACGGTGGACCTGTTGGACGCACGAGTGCTGGGTTCGGAAACCGAACTGCTCGTTGGGAATGAGACCTTTCGTCTCGGCATAGTCTCTGAGACGCTTATAAATAAGCCTCTCATAGATCTTGCCGATGACATTGAGGAGACTGATGGGGCGGTAGCTGGAGGGAGCGGATTTAGGCTTGCCCGGCTTGGGAATGCCGATGACAGTGGCCTGTTTCCACGCTTAGGGGAAGATGTTATTGCTCATGGCACCATTGAAGATGGTGGTCATTGGCATGATCAGGTGGGCAGGGAAAAGTTGGAACACCTTATTGGTCATTCCATCAGAACCGGGGGCTTTACAGGGCTTAAGGCCCTTTATGAGCTCTTGCACTTCGTCGGGGGTGACGGGAGGCAGAGGGCACTCGGGGTCTTCTACGGGGGGGAGGGAGGCTCTCCTTTCGACTTCGGCGTCGACCTCAGAGAGGTGAGCTTGGTCTACAGGTTGAGAGCTGGGCGAACATTGGGCCTCAAGACTGTCGGCTAGGCACTCGGCCTTGTCGACATCATCGAACGCGATGGTATTGTCTGGGCGGATCAAGGGTGGCATAGGGGCTACTTCTCGGGATTTGAGTTTCCTCTGAAGCTCCCAGAATGCTAGGTGGGTAGGCTCTAGTTCGCTCAGCAACTTATCCCAGCCCGTTTCCCGATGCTCCGCTACACGTGTCCTTACAGCTCGCTGTAAGTAGCGCATATGGGCTCGGTTCGCGTCGCAGGGAAAGTTGCTGTATGCACGGACAGCCGCGTTCTTCTCAGTCATCAGTTCACGTACATCGTCCGGCAACTTCCAGCGACGGTCGTCCGTCGCTGGAACTTCCCTTGAACAATCGTTCAGGACTGATTGTACGTGTCCAGTGAATGAGTCGATCGCAGCCGTCGTGTCAGCGATAGATTCGAAGAGGTCGGGGATGGAGTCTAGGTGTGGGGACGTGTTGGATTTCAGGCGTTCGCTTACTTTCCTCCAGTCCGTTACCACTTTTGTGGAGGGGGGTTGATCGGGGTCGGGGAGGCCTACGCGAGGGGCTAGCTTAAGCACAACTGGTCGGTGGTCAGATGATAGTTCGTGTATCACCTCTATAGAATCCAACCGTAGGTTGATATTCTTTAAAAGTGATACATCGAGCACGTCAGGGGTGTGGTCAACCGAGTGGGGGAAATGAGTGGGAGTCATCGGGGCGATGACATCGAAATTTAGAGAGGTACAGAGGTCGAACAAGTGTCTCCCTCGGGTAGAGATTCTGGTACTATTCCAGGCGTGATGTTTGGCGTTGAGATCCCCCGCTATGATAACGGAGTCACTCAGGCCGAGGAGTAAGGTCAGGTCGTCAGTCAAGAGTTGGAAGTTCTCTGATTGGTTCGTAGGGGGGAGGTAGACCGATACCAAGGTGATCGGTTGGTGGCCTGTCATGCCTAGCCGGCAAATGGAGACTTCTAGTCGTGAGAGGGGGGGCGGGTCCAAGGGGATGCAGTAGAGGGATTTTTTGTAGTAAATGAGGGTGCCACCCTTGTGACACCGAGTCCTGTCGTTTCGAACAACCCGATAGTTCGCTATCGACGGCGTTCGCATGTGGGGTTTTAGAAATGTCTCCTGTACGAGGAGGACATCGATCTGGTGGTCGCGGAGGAAGGTAGAGATTTCGTCGCGCTGACTTTGGATGCCATTGGCATTGAAATAACCTAACTTTAGGGATCGGGGTTTTAGACGCGAGAGAATTCCGTTATCCATTAGTGGGATTGGGGGAGTTTACGAATGACTGGAGCGCGTGCGTAATATCCGGGTACGCGTTGTATATGCATTGAATGGCATAAAGGTTACCGGCATTTCTGGCGGCAACGATTTCATTGGCCATTTGACGGGCGCGAGGGGTGAGGAAGGTAGTGAATGTGCCTGAGATCACGTTGAACGGATCCATGGGGTTGGGGTCTACAGCCACGGCTGTGGTTGAGGAAGGAACGGGCGCGACTGGGGCGGGGGTAGAGGCTTTAGGAGCCGGGGGGTTAGTAGCGAGGGGCGCGGGTGCGCGCGCGGGCGCGGGCGCGGGTGCGGGCGCGGCCGCGAGCGCGTGTGCGCGAATGCGGGGGTCCATCTGATGAGCGACGAGGGGAGGAGGGGGGGGGGGGTTGGTTGCGTACCAGGGCTGGGAAGGCCTGTTGGTGCTGGGATAAATTCCAAGCGTTGGGTCTCTGGGGACTCAGGCGCTCGGGAAGTTGAGTGGAGGGGGCTTCCCTTCCCTGACGAGCGTCCGTACGCTTCGTCAGTTTAGGGTTTGTCGCCTTAGGGGCTTTGGGGCAGCCACGGTAATTGGCTGGATGCCCGGAGAGGCCACACAGCACACAGCTGGGTGGTTCCGTGCAGAGGGTACGGTCCTTGGGACGGGAGCACTCGGAAGTGCCATGCCCACCCAGGCACTTGACGCACCTGGGTGTGGCATGGCAATTCTTTTGAGAGTGGCCGTATAATTGGCAGCGGTGACACTGGCCGACGATTCCAGTCTTGCGGGGCTTCTGGATATCGAATCCAGTGAGATGGCAAAGGGACTTTATTTTAAAAATCGGGTGGTGAGTAAACTCCCATGGTTACATGATATTTTTATAATATTCTGTTGTTAGATTGCACGAATTCTTTGTATAAATATATATAGTGAGTGTGTGGACTCTGTGGCATAATGTCTCGTGTAGTTGGCGGCTTTTGGAGGCTGCAAGTCCCATTCTTCACGAAAAGAAAATAACGAACAACTGTTGACTTTCCATCGGTAAGTTTTTTTCAAATTATTTGTCGAAGCGAGCTGATAACCGAATATAAATATAAAACAACTTTGTAGCGGATAGCAAACGTAATAACTATTTCAGTAGAAGTTTTAGCGACTATTCCGAAATTACTTTGAGGTTATTATAAATATACATAGTGACGTAAATAATGTTGTCGATACTTTTATTTTACAGATTTCCTAAAGACGATGTGAAATAAAATGAATTGGTAAATCGCATTGGTAGAAGAAATTGGACTCCAAAGAAGCATAGTTACATTTGCTCCAAGCATTTTACTTTGGATTCATTTATGATTAATGAAACTGCAAAATGGAGACGACTTAGAGAAGATGCGCTTCCTACAAAACACCAGTCTACAGCATTTTTGCGCACGGGTTATACATACCTACCTTATTTTTATTGCTATTATATCTAGAAATACGAATAAGAACAAAAAAGGGTAGTTATAAAAGCTCCGAAAAATAATTAAAATATGAGCGTACTCAAAATATGAAATTTGCTGCTTTAAATACTAACTTTCCGACAGCTTATATGCGAATACAAATAAAGAAACGACCGAATAAAATACTGAAAATTCCGCAAAATTAATACAATATTTGCCGACGTAATATTTTTCCACCAGTTTAAATTGCGTTTTACCGAAATCTACAGGTAGTCATTTTTATTGTAACTTACCTACTATAAATTTAGAATCAACCTTACACCTAACATACCAAACCTGGGGTGCCCCTGACGTCGGCCGGCTAGGGTTAGGGTTAATAAGCAGGTCGACGGAGCCCCGCTCTGCGGGGCTCCTATTTCTGGCTAAAGGGTTTAAAGGAACCTAACCAACCGAACCTCGGGGTGCCCCTGACGTCGCCGTTTAGGGTTAGGATTTTCGGGAACATATTATATGTTTTCGGCAACTTAGTATTTTTTTCGGAAGATTAGTGTTTTTTTTTTGAAAATTTCGTTTATTTTATTTGAAAGTATAGATTATTTTTCGTAGAATTATAATTTGAATAAGTTCATGTTTTTTCGTTAAATGCAAAATTTTTGTCGGTTAATTTTTGTATTAATTTTTCGCTAATTCATTTTAACACAGCTTAGTTAGTATTATAGTCAACCACAGATCGCTGGAAGTTAATTTGTTTTTCGGAAGCTTTATTATTTCCCAACAAAAAATAGTTCTGAATTTGCTTTTAAGAGTAAAATATTGAAAATTTCAAATCAATGAAAATACATAAAAAATGGACATAGAGATGATTTATTAAAAGATACCGAACATCCATTTATTATTCATTCTTATAATAGAAGTTTTAAAATAGAGTCCAAATGTTTAAAAATGAACAGTAGGTACTACTTTCCCTGTCATGTTCAGTAGAAGTTTCTCTTATTAAACCCCAAATATAGTCCCCCATCGTGCTTTCAGTATACTGGCCTTGGTATCGTCTCTCAAATTCCATTATATCTTGATGGAAGCGTTCCCCTTGTTCTTCCGAATAAGCCCCCATACTATCTTTAAATTTATCCAAATGAGAATGTAACATGTGCATCTTTAGAGACATTCTACATCCGATGATGGAAAAATCGTAATCATGTCAGTGATCAGCTCGTTATGATTTTCATGGAGCCCATTTTTTGTCTTGATTTTTAACAGGTAGCTGGAATTAAGCTTGATATTCCTTGTACCACAAGGCTCGATATTGGGTCCTTTCCTCTTTTTAGTATATATTAATGATTTACCCCATTTGTTAAAAACCCAACCACAAATGGTGTTCATTCATTTCAACGCAGGGAGGTTCAGAATCATGTATTAAATATTTAGCAGGTTGTGCGTCGATGTCTCTGCCACCCTGTACGTAGAATGTAATAAATTATTTGACTTGACTGCATCATGTGGTCTATCATCGTCCATGAACGCCTCATTATACTTTTTTAAAATAATGAGTAGCTATTGAAAACAGTATCAAAGCTATATCTGATTGGACATTATTATTGTAAATACAAACATAATTTTATACCCACTACATATACTTACTTGTTATTTTTTTAAATTTTCTAACTTACAGGTTAATTTAGGTCTGCACTTATGAACTTCGACTGTAACTACCTGTTTTACTTAAAATGTCGTCGATTACATTTTAACCTTAGAGCTTAAGCTGTAACAAATAGTCGAATTTTAAAATAAATTTACTTTTCCCCGAAATACTGTTGATTTATTTTAATATTAACAACTCCCTGTGCTCATTGTTCATGATTTTTGCTAAGACTTATATATTTCAAGAAATGTTAATATATCCCATCACAGACATTAATTTTGGCAATTAATGCATGTCATCGATACATTTATCAACGTTGAAAGTGCGTGAGTCACATCATAATTAATAAATATAAAAATATTCAGAATAAAAGTAGTGACAACCTACAAAATTTCGAAATGTCTTTTGTATGCGTGTCCTTCTCTAACATCCAGCCGCAGTCTCCATAAGTCAAAATGAACCAAATATATTGAGTTCTGTTGCTATTTTCGCCTTCCTTCTATGCTTTAATTATTATTCTGAGATGCGAACCCTTTGTTAAGTGCGATAAACATTTACATGCTTCGGATTTATTAATTGCGTTGATTTCGAATTTAAAATTTAATGTACGTGGACGGAAAGCATACCTAATTGAAAGGTAATTGTTGTTCCTAAATTTCTTCATCGTTTTACAATTTTATGGCCTTTAAACTTGTTTCATGGTATATCAACTCAACTCAACTCAACTCAAAGCATTTATTTCAAATAAACCAATTACAGGCACTTTTGAATTGTCAAGGGGTCGGTCAGTCAGAAAGATGAAGCTAGTTACCCATTCCAAAGCGTAGTAGGTACCTATGGAGAAGAACGGGCAAGAAACTCCATGGACACTCTTTTAAATCAAAAAATGGTTACAAAATATTGATTACATCGTTCATGTTGAAATTATGCATGTGAGAACGATGCAGAGCGTTAAAAGCGTCCGTAATAAAAAGACAAAAGCAATTCAAATATTAAATTAAATTAAAATAAGCCGTGGCAGCCAAGAAATGACCAGTCCCCACTGACGGCGCCCGTTCACGAACATGACGCATAGATCAGCACCATTCAGCTCAACCATTTTGAAGGGAACTTAATGATCCAACACACACGCCACCACCAGCGAGACATTAGAGTGAGCATGACAAACTCTCAGCCGCCAGGGCACATTCAAGTCAATGAAAGAAAAACCTATTAAATGGTAGCTTTATAGTAGGTGCATAGTACTCACACCTGTGCTATGCAATTTTAAAATACTAAAACATTGAATTTATACAATGCAAAGATAAGTTTTTAAAATCTTCAGCAGCTCCAACAGTAGTTTCAAATGCTAATCAATTATTTTATGCGCCCTTGTGGAGCAGGACCAGCGTTGAGCCAAGCATAGCATATTTAACATATATATAAATATACTATATCGCTGGCCCCGGGCAATATAGCGGTAAACACCGGTTACGCCCTTTTTAATGTTATTTGATTTTTGGATTCTCTGAGTATCAGTCTATCACTCTTATTTTTTTCAGTTTTTTTAAATAATATTTCTTTAGAATAAATGACAATAATTTTGAACGCCTGTTTTGGATCACTGTACGCTGCACTATAAACAAAAAATTGCTTCTTTTATTTCTCCTGTCAAATTCGATTTTTGATATTACCGCTTTATTGCCCGGGGCCAGCGATATATAAATCGCATTATCTTACATTATAGGTGCAAGCAGGTTTAAGTTACATACAAATAATAGGAAATAGTTTTTGACGACCTAGTCAAACTGAAAGTAATAATTTTTAATATATATCTGAATATCTACAAATTTTTTCATAGTCGCTTTCCCTAAAATGCTTATGACACACTCTCGCCCCGCTTTTAGGCTCAAACTTTACTCGCCTTATCGCTTTGAGCCATTTTTTTTAAAGTTTCTCTTCTCGAGGAAACTGGTGGCCCCCAGTTTCTTTACAATTCGGTACACAACATTTGCATTTCCTCAAAAATCGTCTCTAACAATGAATTCACTACTAATTCCATACAAAAACTGCTTGTTATTTGTCTGTGCATTACCAGCGCCACTTTGACAGTTATCGGCCCCATTCTAGCACTGATCATAGGATCTCTAAGATAATGTAAACACACCAACACACTTATAATTTAATTTACATAATATCACACTAGAAGTGCCTACAAGTAATGAAAACAGACTTAGTTCTCTTGGGAGCATCACCTGTATACGAATTTCTCTCTTAACAGTCTTCAGGCTTAAAAAGTATAGCAGATAGTCTCGACTAAATAATAATATAACTGGTTTATAGAACGGGTCTCCATTTTTTTTTCGGAGAAGTTTCTCCCACAGTTTTCGTCTATAAACATCTTTGGTAAATATGTATAAGGGCTCCCGTATTTTTGCAGTCAACTGCTGCGCAACGGGGCATATTAATAAGGGTAAAAGAAGTCCTGATTTCAAATGTATGGATAGTGACAGCTAATAGTCAAATTCTTAGACTATTGATAGTAGCGACATCTGAAGTGGCACCATGCTTGTATGACATTGGGTGGGTTGGTTATGACATGACAGTGACATTACTGCGTTAATTTTAATCTGACATGTAATTTAATTGATATTTTGATATTTTTCTGTCATTTTCCTAAGTGATAGCGCTGGCGCTTAGATTTCAGCGATAAAAAGGCAGTAATAATTATTAATAAGTGGATCCACCTGTTAGAATTTGTATTCAGTTCAAGGATTGCATGAATAAGCGTAGTGCACATAACATCTTCCACAAAGTCATCAGGTATTCAAAGTAAAGGAGCTTATCTATCTTTAGGTTAAGAACAAAGTTCGCTATGGCTGCGTTGAAAACCAAAAATCTGAAACTATTAACGAGGCTTGTACCTAGATATTGCCCACAAGTAATGGCAACAAGAAACTTAAATCTGCAAGAGTTTCATAGTAAGGATTTGTTACGGAAATATCAAGTTTCGGTACAAGATTTCAGAGTTCTTGATTCTAAACTGGACACCAAAGCTCTAGCAGATTTTAAGGCTGATGAATACGTTGTAAAAGCACAGATCCTTGCCGGTGGTCGCGGTAAAGGCCACTTTGACAATGGTTTCAAAGGAGGTGTCCACCTTACTAAAAATCGTGATGAAGTTTTGAAATTAGCAAAGAGTATGATTGGGCACAAGTTGGTTACAAAACAAACTCCCAAAGATGGAATATTAGTGGAGAAGGTAATGGTGGCAGAAAGTGTCAACATTAAACGGGAGACATACTTCAGTATTGTGATGGAGAGGTCTTACAATGGGGCTGCAATAGTGGCTTCTCCTGCTGGAGGTATGGATATAGAGACAGTCGCGGAAAAGACTCCACACTTGTTGAAAACTGTGCCCGTTGATATATTTGATGGTATCACAGATGAGTTAGCCAATGAGATTGCAGAATTTTTGGAATTCAAAGGACCATTGAAGGCGAAATGTGCAGAAGAACTTAAAAGGCTTTGGCAACTATTTATAAAGGTATCTAATCATTTATTCATTTATGCAAACTTGCTAGTAGCACTGTCCTATTGCTGGGCAAGACCTCTAAACCTATCTGGGAAGGTATACCTAGCTAAAACAATGAGCTATTTCTGTTTCCAGGTAGATGCCACACAGCTAGAGATTAATCCTCTTGTTGAAACTGATGACGGGCGAGTGATCTCTGTAGATGCCAAGATCAACTTTGATGACAATGCTAACTTCAGACAACAGGAGATCTTTGCCCTGGATGATTTATCAGAGAGTGACCCTAAAGAAGTAAGTAATGAAGAATTGATTAAATGATTAAAGTTCATTGCTAGCCCATGGTTTAGTGGTTATAAGCTGTATGTCTATTTTATTTGTTTTATAAAAGGTTTGTGTACTTCGTACACTTCTGCCTAACCCTTTGGAGATTACAAGCATGATGTTTATGTGTGTATAAAAGTTTTATATTCGCCTGAAAGCTCAGAGTATTGTTTTTTTCTTTTTATTGCTTGTTCTCGAACAGTGTACAAGGGAATTGTACAACCATAACATAGACAATCAGTGTTCAGTCTCACTATTGGTATTTATTTGATCTCTAGCCATAAGAGGTTAAGCGATGCTAATTTATATGAACTCCTTGGTATGATTATTACCTAACTTCAATAACCTACTCTACTAGCATGAAAATAATACACAACTATACATGGACATTCTACTTATCACTGTTCAATGTAAATAATGGGTATTTGTTTATCTCCTCCATTATCTGAATAACCTCTGTTATCACTTATTTTTCTTTATTCTGTGCTATTTTCAACTTCTGATAATATTTCAACACTTAAAATCACATAATAAAGAAGAGCTATGTAACCATATGCTTCAAATATGGTTGTCCTAGATAAAGATGCCAGAAAAAAAAGCTAAACATGTACATTTTAGTCTTAGTGAAACTTGCCCAGCTAATTCATGGAATAATATTTTTTATAAGGTACAGTTCTTTCTCCGTGCATAAAGAATCAGCATTTCCTATAAAATGGATTACACCTAGTTTTTAATAAACTTTTCTAAGTGTGCTACAAATTCTTAAATCTCCTTTTTCAGAGAGAGGCAGCTTCGCATAACCTTGTATACATTGATATGGATGGCAGCATTGGATGTATGGTCAATGGTGCTGGCCTAGCTATGGCCACCATGGACATCATTACCTTGAATGGGGGAAAAGCTGCAAACTTTTTGGATCTTGGAGGTGGTGTTGGACCAAAACAAGTTACAGCTGCTCTGAAAATATTGGAATCAGACCCAAAAGTAAAGAGTGTCTTTGTCAATGTGTTTGGTGGTACGTTATTGTATTGTTATTGTGTCATTTAAATTTGATGTAATAAGGAGGGTTTCCAGATATAACATTTTATACATTATTTGTTTGCAGGTATTGTCAACTGTGCTACAATTGCACAGGGTATTATCACAGCATGTAAGGAAAATCCTCCTAAACATCCTCTTGTTATTAGACTGCAAGGCAGTAACTCAGACTTGGCACAAAAACTGCTCAAGGAATCTGGTTTACCACTCAAGATCATCAAAGATGTCGATGAGGCAGCGAAAACTGCTGTGAAAATGGCACAGTAAAAAAGGAATATTGAAATGTTTGTTGAAAGAGTTGTGTTGACAATTCATTGGTTTACATTCAAATACAATTAATCACCAACACATTGAATGGCCGTTATCCGAATTATTTTACTATGCCACATAATAGCATGTGGGTGTAGTGTAATTTACCTGTTATTTATAATGTGCAATAGGAGCTCTCTTAAATTAAATGTGTTCAAAGCTATAGAACAGTAAAAGGGTAGTTTACTACTAGTGTATTACCTATTTCAAAATAAAATGTACTTTTTTGTAAATACTAAAAAAACACAAGGATGGGCCAATTTTCGCTGCTCAAAATTTTGAGCAGCGAAAATTGGCCCATGTGTTTTTTGTAAATAAATTGCATAATAATAATTATGCAATTTATTTTGAGCAACGCAAATTGGCGAATTACGCTGGTTAGGGCCCATAATATTTGAGCAAACAGTGTGATGTAAAATGCTCTCAGCTGGACTCCAAACAAAAAAAAACTGGATATACCTAATACAAGCTTCTATGACTAAGAAATAAATTAAGACTGAATTTTTGTTCTAACTTGCTAACAAAACTAAAAATTGTAGTAGACACGGCTACATAACAAGCTAGTCATGTCCAGTATAAACTGATCTCTCATTGTACGGAAATCGTATCGAGATCAGCTTATACTGGAAGTGTATAGCTTGAATGTAGCCGAGTGTACTAGTTGTATTTATGTAAATCAAATGTCTTGCCATGAATTTTATTGTTAATGTTTTATAAATAGTTTATAAATATAGAATAAATCGTTACCTAGTATTTCATTTTATAAATAGCAAACTAAAACGCAAATTAAAAAATGTATAGCTTTATTTTTTAACAATTTATGACTACAGTACAGTAAATAATTCCATACAGGTTCCTATATTATCTAAGCGCGAAACAGGTTCATTTTTCTTCCTTTGGTTGACGTGTCACTTCTACTGTTGGACATGTTGGCTTGGATTTCTTCATAGAGAGGAAGGTGAGCGAGTTTGCCGCGGGCGGCGACTGATGGTTTTGTATTCAACATTCGTTGAGCAACACGAATTATATCATCAGATGTTATTTTTTCTGCAATAAGAGAAATCATAATGGAATATATCTCCATAATAATAATATTATGTCTACGTATTTTTTTCTAGTCTGATGTGATATAATGTTTGTTTGTGGCTTAAAAGTTCATTTTTCCATTTAGGGGTAAGCACGGCGTATTACTTACCAATTTCATCGATAAAGAATGAGGGTGGCTTCCTCTTGCCAGTCGCAAGCACTTGTCGGCCAACATCTTCAAATACAACTGGTCTTGCTTCTAAATTCATCAATAACATTGACTGCAACTGGGTTTTTGCTCTCTGCGAATTAAAGAGCACTATTGTTATAACTGGATACGGCTATGCTCGGTGGCTCCTGAAGGATCGAATCGGAAACTGACAGGGAACCAAGTTATCGAAAAAGCCAACATCTTATGTATAGAAGTGAGTGTTGGGTGTGACAAAAGAAGCATGAAAGTAGAATAAATGCTGTGGAAATGTGTTCCTTGCGAAGCATGTGTGGTGTGACTATGAATGATAGACTGCAGAATGATGCGATATGGCAACAGTGCGGTTTAAAAGATGTAGTGACGAAAATTGAAAAGAGTATGCTAAGATGGTTTGGTCATATTGAGAGGATGAATGAAGGGCGACTAACAAAAGGTATTTACAAGGTAGATGTGAGTGGAAACGCCGGGAGGGGACGCCCTAGGAAGACATATAGTGACCTTATTGGTGATGTTCTTCAGAAAGGTCTGGTGCGTAGTACTCACAACCGGCGTGCGTGTATGACCAGATGTATGAACGTAAACAAGGCAAAAGGAGTATGTAAGGATCGTAGCAGTTGGCGTTCTGTAGTTTCTGCCTACCCCCATGGGAAGAAGGCGTGAGTATCTAAATCTTAATAACGATTCTAGGCTTCAACACTGACGTGTCAAGAAGTACGATGCGGTGGTCACCCTACAGCGGCCTTGGCAATGAAATACAGTTCATCATCATATCACCAACTGGTCAAGCCAAATAAAAATTAAATATCTTACCCAAAGTTCACTTTCCCCAACTTTACCGGCCATGTTAGCGAATTCCCTAGCAATAACTAGTGTCGTATCATAAATGCGGTTAGGAGGTGCGGCGGCGTGTATGCAGAACAAGCCTGTGTCGCCGTACGCGTGGTTGTACGCGGTGGCGTTGAACATCCAGTGATATCTGAGAACATAATAGGCTTGTGTCAATACCATAAAAAAGAAATAAAATTTGGAACGCGTTCAGGACGCGAATGTCGCTTCTATGCGAAGTATTAGGGCCCGATCGCACATACCACAACCAGACCACATCGCAGCGACAAAATGTAGGCAAGCAGTGGTTACGTGTGATTGGTGTCGCTGCAGCTTCTTGTAGTTGCGTACAACTACACACAACACAAAAATGTTCGACGCAACGTTGTTTGCGATCTGGCCGGCCGCTAGTGTGCGGTCTTGCTGGTGGTTGCGTTGTGGCTGCGACGTAGTCTTGCGGTGGTCGGTATCGCCCACACGGTTGATTTTGACGGCAAAATGTAGTCCGTGTGAATAAAATATTAATTCACATAAAAATTAGCGCTCCTGGGGTGTTGTGGTTGTGTGGTTATGGTACGTGTGGTCGTGCCCGTACTTCTTTCTATTTACGCGGTAATACTTTTGCTGAAATCACTGGCTGTGAGCCAAGAAAAAGCAGGCATACATGTGCTGATAACCTAGCTTTAAATTAAATAAATACTGAGTACTAGTTAGAGGATTTCTAATCTGCTCCTCATTATACAAGGCTAATTATAATAGTTACCTGTTCAGGACATTAGTGTAAAGCCGTGTGTACATTCCTTTGCCCGGGCCACCAGCTGAGAACGAGCCACCACCACCCATCATCATGTTCAACACACATGTTGGTACAAAGTCGGGGTCACTGTGAGAACAACCTAGAATAAAGCAAAAACATGACAGAATAAAGAACTTGGAATGGCGATTTACTACAACTACTAAATAAGTATTTAAAAAAAAGTCAGTTTCTGTGCTGTGATACCAAATAGACACTAAATGGAAAACTTTGAACTTACTGAGTGATATGATACTTACTTTCCAACCCAATAACAACATGAGACAGTTCAGGAAGATCAGATCCTGGATACAGGGGGATTTCGCAATCATCCTGAAATATTATTCATTCATTATTAATCATGGAAGTAGTATAAACATTTCATTCATTAGTATAATTTGTTCCTGTAATGTGTTGTGTAATTACCTGTTGCATTCCTCCAGTGTATTGTGCAATTGAAGCATCAACATTCGGTTCGAATGTTTGATGTTCATCCATATGCCAAGTAGGCTTCATATCCACGAAATACTTCTGCACAAACTCCACAAACGGCTCATGTTCAACCTATGAATTGAGCAGATCATAAAAATTTTGAGCAACCAAAAGGCAGTTATTTTATAGATTTGTTGTGTTGCTGGAAAAAAATTAGTATTTTTTTATGATTATCTTACCCCAACAGCTGCAACAACCATTCTATCTGGTGTATAATGATTTTTGAGGTAGTTCAGAATTAAATCACGGTCAATTTTATTGACATTTTCATTCGGACAAATCTTAGGTAGTCCGAGAGTGTTTCCTCTGTAAGCAGCCTGTAAAGAAAATCAAAACATCACTCAGTAAAATGACCTCAACCCTAAACAAAAACCTCAGGAGATGCATTATGATAGGTTAGAGCCAGCCATCATTGGTCCAATGTGAGAAAGAAAGATAAAGCTATACCACACAAAGCACCATCCCTTTCTTTAAGGGAACAATGAACTTAACACTTCTTAATAACTATGGCCTCTTGGTAGGCTGCGGCATGTCTTATACATACAGATAATTATGTGTTAAGTGTCACTAAATTGTAACATGATATCACACTTGATTTGCCCGACGGGTATGCATAGGAGTACCTATAGTACACCCACATTTCTCCAGTTGTATTTAAGTCATATGTAATAAGGGGCAAGGCTATTGCCATCAAGCAGGCGCAAATCCAGACTCCGAGGCTGCTACTGAGAAATTTCAAATGTAAAAATCCAGTAACACTTTGCCAAACCTGGGAATCGAACCTAGGGCCTAGCAGTAGTGCTTTCCACTACTAGACCAGCAAGGCAGTCAAAAATTGTAGTCTGATGTTTTATAGTGCAAACATACCATATGGATCATGTCCATCAGTATAGTTTCTTGCTCAGGCCTCATGGAGAGGGTCTCCAATTCAAATGCAACAGCCTGTCTCGCTGCTTCAATCTCAACTGAATTAAGTTGTGGTCTCAATGTCACTTCTGCTAGAACCTGGAACATACAAATTAAAATGATGTAAAATGACATTCTGGGCAACAAATCATCTGTTATTTGGAGTCGTATGAAATTGACGTGAAATGAGCATGTGATTTCTATGAAAATGTTTTTATACATACAAAATATTATTTTATTTTAACTATTCGCTGCCTGATTTTACAGACAATTGCAAACAATAGAGCGAAGAAATCATCCATGTTAATAATATGAGTAAGTAAGATGCAGTACTGTAAAAATAAAATATACAAAAATAATAAGTAATATGTAATATTACTTATTATTTCTGTATATTTTATTTTACAATAACATATTGTTTTTACCTGAGAAACAGCATCCAAGCCTCTAGAATCAGCGCTGGTGGCATATACAGTGGTGTCCCGAGAACCTTGACAGTCACAAATGCCTCCATGTCTCTCTAGCTCTCTGTGCATGACATCACGAGTGGCATACTTATGTGTGGCCTGCAATGGATCATATTTTTATCAGTAACATTATTTTGTAGAAAAAATATTAACCTGTTAAACCAAAACCAAACTACTTTATCTTAGATACACCAACTTACACCAAAGCTCAGTTTTTCAAGGAAATGGCAAATGCCATTGGGATAAGCAACTTCATATCTTGGACCAGAGTCAATAACCACTGAAAAAAAGAAACATTATTAGTGTCTTACCAAAGAGGTAAAAAATAAAATGAAAATACCTAACCTCATTAATAATAAGATGACTATAAAATAAAACTGACTTGTCTGAGTAAGTATCTATAAAAAATTATGCTACTTACCACCAGCAGTGCAAAACTGTCCAAACTTTTTTTCTGACGCTACTCGCAGTCCATTGCTGAGTACAGTAACTTCTGTTACAGCATCCTCAGTCTCAGCTGCAGAGTAAATCACTGGGGGTAGTTTCATTGGTTCAGACAACGGTGGCAAAGGCGTTACAATGCCTCTGTTTACCACTGGTGCGGTTATGTTGATTTCCTGACTGTAGTTTTTTGTAGTCCATCTATTTGTATTGAAGCTGTAAAGTTTAATAAGTTAGTGATGCAATAAAACCAAGTATTAGACGTACCGCATCAATCTCAAATATATTGCGATACGTGACGATCTGTTAAATTGAGTGTGGTTGTTATTCACAAGCAGCCGTAGATTTAATACAAGAAAGCAGTCTTGACAATGGAAAAATATTAAACTTACCCATTTTTCAAAGAAAATAACCTAGTGAAGAGATGTTTTATATCCATAGCATGCGCCATCCTCGCAGGGATTTAACACTGAATTTTTAAAACAGGAGTTTTTTATATTTCTATTCTAATTAAAGAAAAACTACGTTTTTTTTCTGTAACTTGGGTGGGAATGGTAGATGGACGATGGACGAAACTCATGACATTGACAGACAGTCCATGAATGACAGATAATAATTATTAATTCTTTCATTCGTTTGCCAGGTGATTGCCAGTAATAAACCAGATAAATCTCTAGAATATATTTAAATTCATTTGCCAGAAAATGGAAATTAAGGGATTATACTAGTTTCTAAAATAATAGGAAGACAGGTACTCTTTATTTATTGTCCTTAGTAGAAAGGAAGACGAGAGCGTGAACAGGCACTTGCCTCTGATCAGAGCTCGGCGAAACCGGGCGTGCAATGCGTGCATTTTCTTGTTATTACTTCATCGTTTTATCCTATTTATCCTTTATCTATCGGAGTGCAAACATTTTCGAGCTCGCTACACTCGCTGTTGCCTCCTGCGTTCTCTTAATTCTTAATAAACCTTAGTCAACAAAGTACCTGACGTCTAAATATCTGTATGAATGGTCAAAAGAAAATCTTACCTACCCTAAACCACGACTGGGTGCAAAATTTTCGATTTGACTTCGCTCGCTCACAAGTCCTAAGTTCTCTTAGTAGATACATGGAGAAGGAAGCATAATGTGAAGCTACATCTTCGTGAAAATAATCCTGCGGGTGCGAGGAGAGGGATGCATTTAGAAGGATAGATTTCAACATTTGGCGTTAGGGTATAAAACATACAGTCGCCAGCACATCAAGTTACTAAAAACTGTCAGATTTACTCATTCGACTATGAACTGAAACTTCAACACTTTAAGGTCTAAAATCGTTTGGAGAAAGACAGTTTCGCGTAGCTTGACCTGCTGGCGACTGTATACTATCGCCTGCCATCTGCCTATGTAGTACATACTAATTCCATCCTTAGTACTCTCTCGGTCTCTCCTTTCACGGCTGTCGACTCCATGAAGGTCGACTCGCTGTCACAACGCAGTTCTCTATGTAGTATGTGGGTGTCACTATCAGACGGTCAGTGTAATTTAGTGAAAGAAATTAAATAAACTAAAGACGGCTAAAAAGTCGTAGCAACCAGGCCATAAAAATACATAAAAAAACATGAAAAAAAAGACGTTCAGTGTCAGACGTGTCAGTGTCACTTCCAAAGTTCAACTTTTGGAGTTAGTGTGTTGTTGAGTTGTTTTATTTGATTGACTAGATTTAAAAAAAACTTTGTTTGTTGTAAAATATAATTATCAATAATAATTAGATTCAAGCATGCATACAGTTGAGCAGCAATTAAAGCAATTTGCGCAGAATAAAATTTCGTTATTAGTCCCTTAAACTGTTACAAAATGATTTTTTGACGTTGTATTATGTATTCATTGTAACTTATCATAATCTTACAGTACATTTAAATTTTAAATCAGTCTAACTGTGTATGCAGCCTTGGTCTTAGGCGTGAGCAGCTATAATAAAACTGAAAATGACTTACAAATTATTGAGAAGGGTCTGTAGTTCCTCATCATACAACAAGCGACCTCAAATATGTATTGTTGGTGCTGGACCTGCAGGATTTTATGCAGCGATGCATCTTACTAAGAAGCTGGACTCCGTAAATATTGATATATTGGAAAAACTTCCTGTACCTTTTGGACTTATTAGGTTTGATTAATTTAAGTACCTTCCTACATAGGAATATTATACATAATTGGCTTTATTCAAGTATTCTTACATAAGAAATATAAGAGCAGCTAACTAAACAATAGTAAACATACAAAACTTCTGTATTTAATACCATAATAATACAATCAATTTTGTTACTGTCTACTGTCTAGGTATGGAGTGGCGCCAGACCATCCAGAAGTGAAAAATGTAATAAATCAGTTTACTAAGGTAGCCCAACAACCCAATGTTAATTTCTATGGAAACATAACATTGGGAAAAGATGTAAATCTTCAACAGTTGAGACAACATTATGATGCAGTGCTTTTGGTATGTCAATACTTTAATAAATATTTTTAACTTGTTTTCAATGCTAATCTAACTAAAAACATCATTAACTTTTTCAGACTTATGGTGCTGAAGAAGACAAAACACTTGGCATAGAAAATGAAGATGCAAACAATGTGATAGCTGCTCGCAACTTTGTAGGCTGGTATAATGGACTCCCCAGTGACAAAGATTTAAAAGTAAATTGATAATACGATTTTTAGAGCTACTTCAGATAAACATGTATTAATCACTAGCTAAAGATAACCTTATTAACAATTACAAAGCCATCAATTTAGAACTATCACCCTACTATGCAAGCCTAGACATTAATGTCCCAGATGTAGACAAGCAATATGATAGAATAGTTACTGTGATAAGAAAAAGCAGCAGTGGTATACAAACAAAGGGGAAGAAGAATACAAAGCTTACAGCAAGTACACATTGTTTGCTTGAACAGAGAAACATGCCCGGAATAGGGTCAGAACAGTATAGATCAATAGATAAACAGGTTAAGAAAGCTATTATGGAACTTACAGTACTTATTTTCCCATTTAGTTGAAGTGGTCCTACAAAAACACAATTTTTTAAGAGTACGAAAACAGGGAATCTCACGTACCAAACCTTGGATTAATAGTTTACTGGACACACATGGAACCAGACATCACAATAGGCAGATAATTACACAAATTTTGCGTATAATTCTACAGCTCTCTCTGTTCAGATAATTCAAAATTAGAAACAGAAAATACACACATAACATAATTCACGCCTGTATTCCCCGAAGGGTTAGGCAAAGGTGTACCTATAGTACACCCACATAAAAACAACAATTAGAAAATACACAGAAAATAGATACAAAGGATATCCCTCCCATAGCGGGATACGAAGTACACAAAGTGCTAAAAATATAGTGGAAAAATATGGGGGAGACCTTTGCCCAGCGGTGGGAAAACAAAGATTAAATGAAAAAAAAAAACTACCTGTTGCCCGCAACTTCATCCGCATGAAATTTCTTGTTCCCCCGACCCACCGCGTCGTGTCGCTTCGCCTGTCCGCGCTATTACTACATTTTCGCTTAGCATTCTTTCTGCCTTATTTTCATTTTGCTCGGCTCTGAAGTATCGGGTCGAAGTGTGATGTTAAATAGCCTATAACGTTCTTCAACTGTCCTCAAAAATTGGGCTATCAAATGCAGAATAGAATTTTTACAAATCCGACTGCTTATTCCACAGATTAGCATATTCAAACAAAAAAACAAACAAACTCTTCAGCTTTATTATAAGATTTCTAAAGCCACTTTACTTACAGATTGATTTGTCCTGCAGAACTGCAGCCATTCTTGGGCAGGGAAATGTTGCATTGGATGTTGCAAGAATTTTACTAACACCCATTGATGACCTGAAAAAAACTGACATTACAGAACATGCTCTGAGTACTTTATCTGAATCGAAACTAAAAGAAATATATTTAGTTGGTAGAAGAGGACCTTTACAAGTTGCTTTTACTATAAAAGAACTCCGAGAACAACTTAAACTGAAAAATTGTAGAACAATTTGGAATGAGAATGACTTTGCTGATGTGCACAAAGTAGTTCCTGATCTACCTCGCCCTAGAAAGAGATTGACTGAACTTATGTTAAAATCTTTAAATGAGAAGCAAACAGTGACTGATGATAGAAATATTAAATATTTCAAACCAGTGTTCTTTAGAAGCCCAAATAAATTCTTAGTGGATGATAAGAAGCAATTAACAGGAATTGAATTAATCTGTAACAAACTTGTTGGTGAAAGTTTGGATGATCAAAAATGTGTGCCTACTGAAGAAAAAGAAATACTGAATTGCAATTTAGCATTCAGAAGTATAGGTTACAAGAGTGTTCAAGCAGACAAAAGCTTGGTACTAAATCATGGCTTTGTAACCAATGAAACGGGCATGGTTGAAGATGCATCTGCAAACTTAGCCAAGCTCTATGTGGCAGGATGGCTGGGCACTGGACCTGTTGGTGTAATATTACACACAATGGGAAATGCATTCCAAGTGGCTAAAGTAATACATGAAAGTTTAAATAATATTGATCACCAAAATAAAGGTGGCTTTGAAGAAATCAAGAAAATCATAAAAAAGAACAATAGCAATGTTATAGATTGGAATGGTTGGGAGAAAATTGATAAATATGAAAAAGAACGAGGTAAAATCCTAGGCAAGCCACGTGAAAAAATTTGTAGCGTGGAAAAAATGGTAGAAATCGCCAAAATATAAAGTTTTTTTTTTGTTCCATAATAAATTTTATTTAGTATTTGTAAGAATAGTTTTATATAAATCAGAAAAAGACAGTTAAACCAATGAGTTCTGTATATTTTTGTTCTTGTTTATACAATAAAAAAATGTTTATAAAGTAATCTAAACGATTTTCATTAATTCACCACTAGCATCTGTAGTTCATCTGGAACCGTGGTAATATCCTTATTACAGGTTCTCCACGTTAACTGTAGAATGGGTAGAGACGCCTCGCCCATACTCCCGGCCCGACTTGCGTGTTTTAGTTCTTGGGTTCGATTCCTGGGTCAATCCCAGCTAGCTCATCTAGGCTCGCTATGCTCTATACATCACGCAATGTATTGCGTCATTAACTCATGATGCAATAAATTGCGCTCTGTAAGAGCATTGCCACGCAGTGGTGTGTTAGTGACACACCATTTCAACAATGAGCAGTCATTTTTCATGACTGCTCATAAAGTGGTGAAGGCAAACATCGTGAGGTAACCGGCATGTTCTGGGACCCCCTAGAACAGTAGAACCTTCTGAGTAAATGTGTTCTGTGAGTAGAACCCAAAAATTCGAAGACATGTCGACCACCAACCCAACCCCTAACCCGCGTGGTTGCTATCCACAGAGTTTATATCATTAGGTACAGTTAAAGACCACTCCCTCCCTTACACAGAGAGGCTTCTGTCTAAGCAGCCGTATACCAGTTTACAACTACCAGGGGAAAGCGCTAAGAACTTGAATTTCACGGGCTACCTTTACAAGAAAATATATCAAACAGGTGTGAAAACTTGGGTTCGATCATAAGAATGTTATTTCGCAACTGTTCAGTAACACCAAGTAGGTAGGAAGAAACGAACTTTGACTTAAAAGACATTGATCCCTGTTCCAAGTCCTGCTATCATGTACTTTTTTTTCTATTTATCAATGTCAATGTCATTGACCCGTCTGTCAGGCTATCCCTGACTTCCCTGTGTCAACAGTCACTTGTCAGTTCTGTCAAATTGTGTTGACGAACGACACGAAAATAAGGTTTTTATTAGCTTTATAGAAATAACACAGAACTTAATTACTAACTTCACAATATATACGTTGCCCATACTACCAGTACTTACCTTCTGATAAAATATAAATAAGATTCGAGGTGAGAAACAGTCAAATAATAATCAGTACAATATTGTGGCATAACCTCTAAAAAACTTATTTTGGTCAGAATGTCCAACGAAGTTAAAATAGGTGATTACATTATCATCCAGAAACAAAACTTTAAAAAACTACTCAAATTTAATAAGTCTGATTCGACTATTAACTTGGGAAGAGACACTATCAATTTGAAAGGGTTAGAGGGCTCCCCATATTTTTCAGTATTTAAAATGATACCGAAAACGAATAAGAAAAAAAAAGAATTCACTGTAGAGCTAGCAGATGAAGCCGTAAAATTAAAAGATGAAATTGATATAAAAGTATCTGGAAATGACAACAGAAATATACTTGATGATGGACGCTCACAAAAGTTGTCAGCAGCTGATATAGAGACACTAAAGAGCGATTCTAACAAAGCATCTGATATTGTTGAAACATTAATCAGTAATTCCAACACATTTCATAATAAAACAGAATTTTCACAAGACAAGTATTTGAGGAAAAAAGAGAAGAAATATTTTGAATACTTTCAAGTAGTAAAACCAAATCTTCGAATCATTAGTGAAATTATGTACAAACTTGAACCTAATAAGATCCAAAACTTACGAATTGATACATTGTCTCAAATCATAACAATGGTTAATATTCATTGTGAAGGGAACCACCTGGTATATGATTCTGGGTCCAATGGCTTAGTAGCGGCTGCATTATTGAGTGCCATTGGACAAAATACAAATGGTAAATTAGTACACATGCACCCTGGTAACATGTCACAGAAACAAGCATTGTTAGCTATGAATTTTCCTGAAGAACAGATGAACAGATGTGTTTCAGTCAATGTTTATTCTGCACTCAGACAATTTTATCAAGGATGTGACACTCATAACACTATAGAACCTGAAAATGATGCAAATGGCACTAAGCAAAATCCATTAAAGAGGAAAAATGATGACAATACGGAAGAGCAAGAATCTAAAAGAACAAAACAAGATGATATTGAGAGTAAACCTAGTGAACATGCTAATATTATCATAGATTCTGAGGCCCCAAGGGAAAACAAAAAGCCAAAATGGCACTTTGACAATATAGCTGCCTCAGAACTGCTGCATAATAAAATGGACTCATTAGTGATAGCATGTAAAGAAGACCCACAAAATATTTTCAATGAATTAGTAACATTTGTGAAACCAGGCAGGCCATTTGTGATTTACTACAATGTTGCTGAACCATTGCAGCAGTTGTATATGTCACTAAAGGCACAAAGTAATGTGGCTGCGCTGAAACTGTCATGCAACTGGATGAGAAATTATCAGGTATGATTTTTTTTTCTTTTCCTTATAAGTATTTTGTATAGAGAACCATCAAACCAATCCTTCAAAAGAGAGGTAGGAGTTTACACACAAATACTCATACAGAACCCTATTTGCAAATAACATCACAATTTGCCCACCAGTAACTAAGTAGGGAAATGCATGTTATGCTAATGCATGGTGCGCAGAAGAGGTGATTCATAAAACTATACATAGCATACATGTGATCAATGATTTGAGTGTGTTACTGGTAAAACGGGGTGAATAGGAACGCAGGGATGAATCGTAACAAAACTTTAATAGGAATTTTAACATTTAAATAATATAATTTGTTGCCATCAGGGGCACGTAATCGGTTAACTATAATACAGTATACACATTAAGAGTCCTTTTTGGCGACAGACTATAATATTTCTATGTTAAAATCCCTTTTAAAGTTTTGTTACGATTCACCCCTGCGTTCCTATTCACCCCGTTTTATGGTACTGTTTTTGAGTTTATAAGTTTATTTTGAGCATTCCAGGTTTTATATGCTTGTATGAGAAAAGGTGGTTACTGATCATCAAGTGGGATACAATTACTTACTTTCCATGAATTCTTTACAGGTGCTGACAGACAGAACACATCCAGAAGTCATGATGAATGCTTCAAGTGGCTTTTTGTTAAGTGGTTATGTTCTTAATAAATAAAAATGGTACTTGAAGTATTTGAATCATAAGAATTATAAATGTAAATAAAATAAACTACAACTTTTTATAAATTTATTTATTTCTCTCATTTACTCAATGAACATATCATGTCTAAATGTATTATAACATTTTATGAATCACTATGACTGACATGCAATGAATTGCGACTGTATTTTTAGTAGATAAATTTTTTAATATCTTCGCTTTGTATTTTCATTTGATAACTTTCATAATTTATATTCATACCTTAGTCCACATAAAAAATTGGGGTATCTATCTAGGCAAATCTGATCATGTATAAATCACAACAGTAAATTTCTTTATAAAATTTCATAAAATTGTGGAATACAAAACCACCAAATACAAAATGGAAACATACACAGAACAATCACTAGGTACTGAGTTTTTCTTTCAATACATGTGATGAAAAGCTAGTGTCACATCATCATACTGTGGAGGAATGTATTTCAGTCTAATGTGGGTTGCATTTGGTGTTGCTCGGTGATATATTAACACTATTATTATATGAAAAATAACTTAAATAATTGATAGTAAAAAAAAATTACACTAAATATTCGAGAGGAACATTGATTGCTGCATGTGAATTATGATAAATATAAGCGCAATAATGAAATGAATTTGGCACTTATCTAATTATAAATAAGTTAGGCTTCAGCTTCTAAAATGCTAAGCAATTGGGCTAGGAACTGCTTGTATTGATATTTATTGTGCTGCAACAGGGACCAATCATGTTTCATCAATCCGACAACTACGTTCAAAAATAAGGACAATAATTTATTTCACGCCACATCCTACTTTATTCTCGACTACTAGGCTCATATTACTAATTCTCATTGCCAATTGTTTTTAAATCTGCTAATTACTGGCTAGAATTAATGGCTAGATCTTGGTATCTGTGATATTTCTTATAGAAACATCATTCTTATGATGTAAATACCAAAATGTGTGTCGACATTCAGCAATCAGTAGATTGCTTGTTTTGTGTCATGGGACATGTTCAATAAAGACTTAACTACATTTATAAAAAATGTTATCGCTGTCACTAGCACCATTTTTGCAGTTTAATTTTTATCATTACATAAAAGATTACATTCATCTGTCTTACGTGGTCACTGTTCGATTTCTTGAGGGGAATGTTATAATAAAGAAATTAATGATACGATTATGATATGATATAAGCAATAGCATTGAATATACGCCTACAAGCAATTCATATTATACAAAAATCAGTACAATTAACTTGCGCTCTACACTTGTAAATATGAATTCATTCAAATAATTAAATAATATATATTACTCGTATATTACAGAATGTTATAGTTAAATAAAAATATCCGTTTTAAATATTATAATTTCTTTAAATCTAAAACTGAATACCTACTAAAGCGGTAAGAGAAATCTAGAGATCTTTAAAATTGTCAGTTTGATTTCAACAAGCGAAATATAACATTATAGTACTCACTGGCTGACAAAGACGCGAAAAACGAAATAGTAAAGCTATTGAGCAGCCATATTTCAAAATCGTAAGGGTTGTGTATAATCCGCCAATGTTTTTACTAATTATTTTATTTTTTATTTATGCATTAACATTTTGGCAAACTATATGCTAACGCTATACAATAACGACCGATAAACATGCGATTGTTCTAAATGTTCTAATACATCTGGGTGGGATACAGGCGCAGATATCCCACACATGTCATATTATATTTCGCTGAATGGAAATCATTTTAAGAATTTGTCTTACAATATAAGATAACACAATTATTTAAAACCAAAACAATAATACTGCACCGGAGTTCGCACCAAACAATATATAAATACACAAACTATTTATGCATGCAGTATCTTTAAGTAAAATATGTTAAATAATAACTTTGGTATTGGTGTTAACATATCGAAAGGCATAACATCGCTGTGATAAGAACAGCACTAAACGCTGAAGCCGTAGCGTAGATTCAAATGAGCTCAAGTCTCAGCTTGGCTGGTAGCGCGTAGTCACAAGGGCGAGAATTGCCCAGCTATGAGGAGTCCTCGTCGTACCATGTGCGGAAGTCGCAGCTTTCGTCATAATCGTCCTGCAAACAAATATTACGTTATCCAATCTGCATTTTAGTATCTGTGGTACAATACTGTTCAATATTATTATAGTAACCAACTAACCGCCATCCAAGCATGGTCTAGTACATCTTCAGCAGCGAAGCGAAGTTCGGGTTGTGGACGCAGCATGTTGGCGACGAGGTCGATGGCGCCCGCTGACACACGTTCCCAGTGTGGCGCTGGGAACTCCAGACGAGCCGACAAAATCGCGTCGAACAACTTCTCTTGATCGCCGTCAGGAGACGAAAACGGCGGGAAACCGCACAGCAAGATGTATAGGATAACGCCAGCCGCCCATACATCGATCTGCAATAAAAACAGAACGGAATTAGTGAGAAAACAAGACTAGGTATGTAGTCCCTAGATGGAGAGTATCATAACATTAGACAAAATCGAGTTAAAAGTTCAAGTTCACATCAGTTAAGAATAGTGGGAAAAAATCGTTATCTTCATCTACAACAACCACTTT
Source organism: Griposia aprilina (assembly GCA_916610205.1). NCBI lineage: Eukaryota > Metazoa > Arthropoda > Insecta > Lepidoptera > Noctuidae > Griposia > Griposia aprilina. Next base: position 10,469,549 of record OU744286.1, read on the forward strand.
TTACATAATGGTTTCAATGCTACATAATGTATTGTTTAATATAATGTGAATGGCACGTTTCCGAGTATTATTAGGTAATACGCATGTTTGACGAACAATACATGCTTTATTAGGTAAATGATGAAGAAGTGTACAATATATTTCGATTTTCACAGTAGCAGCCCGGAGTTTGAATTTGTGCCTCATTGATGGCAATAAGCTCGCCCTCTATTACATGGGAATTAAACATAACTGGCGATATGTGGGTGTGTACACCTCGGCGTAACCTTTCAGAGATAACAGGCGTAATGTTATTTTATGTTTTTTATTTGTATACCTTTAAGCCATATCCTGTCTCGAGAAGTATTTCGGGCGCTACGTATGTAGGGGTACCGCAGACTGCCTGGAGTGGCCGCCATACTTCGACTGCCAGGCCGAAATCAGCCAGCTTTAGGCCGCGTATGCTGCCGTCCGAACCCACTTCCACCTGAAAATACATTCTTGTCACGTAATTGTTGTCTATAACAGCATAAGTTTCAGAACAAAATATTAATAATTTTTTTTACTGAGTTGCTTTATGAAATATTCAATGAAATAAATATACAAATGAATTATGATACATATTTACAAGAATAAGAAATGTATTATTTTTAATAAATTAAAAGTGTCAATATTTATAACATGCCGTCACTTTGGATGAATTCAACTGATTTCCTTTTTTTAAAGTTTGTTAGTTGATAGCTTACCAATAGATTTTCAGGTTTGATGTCACGATGCACTATAGAAAGCGAATGTAGATATGCGATAGCAGATGTTAAGTGGCCGATTAGCAAACGCGCTTGGGGCTCAGAGAATTTGGAAGCGGCCGCGATACTATCAAACAAGTCTCCACCTAAAAATATAAATAACGATCAAGAGAAATGAGAATAATAAAGCCATAATCTATTAGGTATCACTTGAGTATTGTTAATGATGAAATGATATAATATCACAAGTCCTATTTATATACATACCACTGACTAATTCCATCACAAGGAAAAGCCACTCAGGGCTATCCTGTTCCTCGATAAGTGAGACAATTCGTGGATGACACAGCTTCCTCATGACTCGAACCTGAAGATAAAAGTAATTCTGTTAGTAAAATCACGAATATCAATAAATAAGAAGTTCGTTGGCATCACATCAAAGGTCTAAAACGCACGCGACGCTGCAAAATATTTTCTCTACTCTATAAACAGTCGCAAAATGCGTCACACAGACTTTTCAAAAACTGTTTGCAAATAGAATCTTGCTAAAAATATTTTATTGCGTCGCAAGAGACTGTTGAATAACAGAGATTCAAAGCTAAAAGCCGAAAGCATTGGTTTCATATGGAAGCGGTGAATGGTCACACAATAAAGACTGTCCAAGTACAGTGTTTTTTGACCTTAATGTCAAATACTGGTGAAAATGACAGATTTTCATGATGGCCGTTAAAATATGACGGAACCGCTTTCCTAGGAAACAGCTTATGTAACTAGTTTTTTATTATATTTACCTCCGCCTCCACATAGTGTTCCTTGCCTTTGCATTTGGCCTTATCAATAACTTTGAGAGCATATTCCTTGCTGGTGGTCTTGTCTTTACATATCCGTACAACAGCGAAGTTGCCGTCACCTATTATCAATATGACAAATGGTACTATAATGATATACAAAGTATTGCTGGTAATTATAGAGTGAAAATAAAAACTGGTGAAGGCGAATACTAGAAAAGCGTTTCTATGTTTTTTGTTAAAAAGTTCTGCAGTTATTATAATTGTTGTAAGAACTCTGAAACAGTGTTATTGGGTATTTAAAAATCCAATTAATAAATTTATAAACAATTGATTTCGAATAGGTGTAGAAAACTGCAAAAAGGGTAGTATTGAGAATGAAATACCCTGACCGGAATTTAAATAATACACCATCATAAAATAAGTACACATTGGATACATTAAGAAGTGAATAATATACGAAAAGTAATGATGGTTGTAGTTCGGATTATTACCTATGATTCTGCCGACGCTGTATTTGAGTCTTAAGGGCTGTGGTAGTAGGGGGCCCGCGGATTCGCCGGTGGCGTCCCCGGCAGCGCCTGCGCCCGCTTCGCTGGCTGCGCGAGCTGCGCCACCGCCAGCTTTCACTGGCATACGGGGCTTAGGACCCACCCTGTAAGTACGAAAGCGTAGGTTCAGCTGATTTAATACTCTAGCGCCAACCACAACTACCACGTTTAGTTAAAACCACAATTGCTAATGGTAATTGTGCTTCTATCTATACTAATGTAATAAATCTGAAGTTTGTTTTTTTGTTTGAACGCGCTAATCTCTGGAACAACCAATCAGATTTGAAAAATTCTTTTACGTTTGTTAGCCAAGCAAAAAGGAAAAAGTCAGAAAGAATGCTAAGCCAAAACGAAGTAATAGCGCGGACGGGCGATAAGTTCTCGCCGTAGAAGTCGCCGGCACAAGCTATTTGTTTAATATAATAATTCAATTTCCAAGAAATTAAATAAGAAAATTATATTTTACCTCGAACTTCTTGATATAGGAGTTTTTCTACATTGTAGCACAGCCTTATTTTCTTCGAATTCCAATTCAAAGTCTTCTTGGTTAACCCTGAGAACAATTTATCCTGGAGTTAGCTACTAATGGAGTGATGTATAAATATTTTATTTTTATAATTGCTTAGCTTGTTCAACATAGGTACCTTTCATTTCCATAAGCAAAGAAAACATCTTCAACTTCAAAGAATTGGTTTAATGCTGTGACCACAGAGCCAGTTCTCGTGAAGACTTTACGGACACAACCTGTATCTAATTTAACACACTCTGTAATGGCGGCAAGTGCGTGTTCCAAAGTGGGACTGTTTCGTTTGTTTAGTAACAGTCTGCACACCTGTGGACAAACATTGCTTTGTACAGATAATAATATAAGTGGGTTTTTAACATACTACGCAATTCAAATAATAATAACATTATTTTCCTGTTATTTGACGTACCACAGAAGCCAGATTTTTCTATGTAACATAGTAGGTACACATTGATTCATAATGAAAAGAGTTATCAAGGAATGCTCACAAATGCGTGGAAATAAAGATGGTCTAATTTGTATTCAGGTTGTGACACATTATTGCCTGTAAATTGATAAACAAAATTGATACTGTACCTTTCGCGGTTTCACTCCATTTCTAATAATTGTAACTATGCGAGGTCGGACTACATTATCCCCAGCAGGGCTAACTCGTGCTGTCCCGTTGCCAGTAGTACTACTACCATTTGCCTGAAATATTTTTATATTGTAACTAATATAGAAATCAAGCCAAATTATTATAAGCTCATATAAATGAGCATGATTAACAAGGTAGCCGATTTGTATTCACAATACATTACCTGCAAATATCGGGACAATCTGTTATTAGCTCTGGCTGGGGATGGACTTGAGCTGTCACTCAGAGACTCTGGACCACTCAGTCTGAAAGATTGAGGGGTCACGGCACTGGCTTCATAATCTAGACGTTTGAAGGGCTCACCAAATCCACTACAAACATATGATTGCCCATCTTCTAGATCATCCAGTTTGCCTATCTGTAAAGTATTAGAAATAATTGTTACCCTGTTTCTCATTTTGTAGCAGAAGTTTAAAATGCTCAAAAGTTCATTAAACTATGCACTTGTTATTGTGATTGAAACAAATTTATTAAATAAAAAATGTGTAACATTAAACTTACTTTCCTACCCTCAAGTGAATATATTGCCCTCACACCGCTTGGCAGAGTTACATTGTCCACTAAAACCCTTGTTAAATCTGCTGTGAGGCTATCAAAGGACCTGTAACCAGAAAAAAAAAACAGGAAATACATAACATTGATTATACATAGTACTTAGTCATTTACCTTGTTAATAATTTAGTTTCATCAATATTTTAATTATCACATAGTTACTGAATCTGAGTACTAGAAACCATGTTTTGATTTGCATGTATTGTAACTATTAAAAAATATCTGTGATGATTGCGTTAGTAAAATTCAGTTCAATGTAACTCAGTTCTTAATGTGAACACAAAATGCATAGAAAATTAGAAAGCAAACATAAGCACACAGACAATAGGAAGGTAACAATATGCTTGCTTCTTTTGGAACTAACAATTAGCATTTATTTGAAATCAGATTCATTAGGATATTTATACATCACGGGAAGGAAAGGCAAAATTACAATCAACCAATTATCATAGCATCCTGTAAAACCTTGATAGTATAATTGTTGCTTATTTCACTGATTACAACAAGTATACAATCAACTGACCTAGACTTCATAGGTTGCTTGTGGAGTGTGGATGTTATTATTATTATACAACAATAACTATCAATAATAAAGTAAATAATAATTTGTGATTTGTTTTGATTAAATGTAAGTCAAAACTTGTTCCCACAATAACAACTCAATGATCTCCTAAAACAGGGTTTCCTCTCTCCTACCCTTTTGCTGTGCCCTACAGGGTCCATAATGATCTCAATTATGTAGTTACCACCTCAGCACACATTATGGTAAAGCAACAAAGATATTGAGTATTAAAGTTACATTGGCAGCTATCTCTGAATATACCTCACTCATCAAACTTTCCTTTTTTGAAGTATTTGTTCAGTTCCACTATATAATTTTATGTTCGAAAAAATTAAATTTTATATTTGATTTAATCTCATTATAGAAAAGATATTTTATTCAGTAATATTATTAATATTAACCTTAATCATAATAATCTACTTCCAACTACTTGACTTTATCATAACAGCAGTTATCTTAAATCATTGAGATGGGTCCTTACAACGCTATTATATTACACATTTAAATATAATTGTGACAATAACTGTTTCAGATCTGTGACAGATGGTAAGTAAAACAAATTGGGGGCTCTAAAACAAAAATATATTTTTAAAGTTTAGACTAAACAGAATAATGTAGTGTGAGTGTATTTCACCCGATCATGATAAATATAGATACTCTAAAATAACATAAATCAGCTGAATGACACAATAACACCTAGCCACAGTATTGCTAACATGCAATTACCTGGTAGGTATCAACAATAATTGAACATTGCTTCATAATTCACAATTGAACTGTAGCTGCTTAGATACACTAAACTAGACATTTAGTTTAGAATATTCAGCTATAGGTATGTATAAAAAGTGAAAGTGCTCCAAACATTTTCTAACTAGAACTAAAACTTTTTTACTGTTTTCTCAAGTATTGTAAGTATATTACGAACCTGTATCGCTCTGGCAAGACTGGAATTATGACTCCTGAGTAGAACTTATCCCCATTTCTAAAAAATCTGACTCGTTTTGCTTTCCGCGCGGCTGGCGTTCGGAGCAGTACGTTACGTCGGTTCGTCCTAGTTTTCATAATTTCAATATCGCTAAAGTCCTTTTCCAGCTCACATACGGAGCTCGATCGGCTGCCACTACGGCTCAAGTTATTCTCCATCTAAAAAGTAATAAAAGTTAAATCAGTCACAAATTGGAGCAGCATAACGGATCATCTTTACAACACGATCTAACCCTCACCTTCTTCCCTTTCGGTTCAACGAACTATTTTAGTTATGTAATGAAGGAACAGGAAGTCATCACTTTTATTATTTTCTCATTTTGCACTTTGAAAAGTGAAAAATATACAGGTAATGAAATTAGAATAATTTCTGTAAAACTCATGAATCACACAGAAATCAGCGCAAACAGCAGCAGACCAATCAAACGAACGAACGACTACGAACAAATTGATGTGAAGCAAGAGTGGTTGAACGCACAGTTGAACGTTATCTGTGTGAATGAAGTCATGATTGAATGACTTTTTTAATTTTTCACTTCTTGCCTGCTTTAATAATAAGGTCGCTTCCCACGGTAACCCCACGGCGCGTGATACCACGAGACGTGAAAAGACTCGCTAAACTATGATTGTGTGATAAAGCGTAAGATACAGAGACGAGCGTAAGATACAGAGAATAGCGTAAAATACAGAGAATAGCGTAAGATACAGAGACGAGCGAAAACTTTCGCTAAGATTTACCCGATTTGCCTAAATGCAATGCCCGTTTTGACATATCGCAGTTAAACTGCGAGTTTAAAACTTAAAGTTTACTCCGAGTTTCGTCTCTAAATCTTACCCCAAGTGTCTGGAAGTAGAATAGAATGCGGTGCGACCTATTTATTTTTAATGTAATAAAATATAAGTGAATTGTTTAGAGATGCTGTAAAGATTTATTTTAGTTTAATTGAAAAGTCGGTGAAAATTGGTGGACCCAGTTAGTAAAATGTACGAAACGGATTATATTATTCCAATGAAAATACATACATATTGTATTACCCAACTAACGCGGATATTTAAAAAATACACCAAATCCAAATGCCTGCATTACAAGCAGTAAACAGTTGTATTGTATTGCTGATTGTAATGATTTAAATTCTATATTACTCTCTCTATTCTATTTTATTTTTTAATTATATACTTGTTATGATCGAAAATCATAATTATATTGATCAACATACAACTGATACCGACCTGCAAAATGCAAAAATTATTAAAAGGATTTGAATTTTGTGGCCTACCTTAGTGCATCCCCTATAAATAGTGAATTCTCAGTTAAAGACGCAAAAAAAAAAAATATGATGGTTTTTTTTTTATTGTTATTTTTGTAAATTGCAGCTCTGTCTTACGTCGTATGTTGATCACAATGATATTCGCGACTGTAGAAAATATATATTCACTGAACTATAATCATCAATTTCTTATTAATTGTCCAAATTTGGAAATTCGTAGATGGAACAAATTTCCAAATTTCTCATAAAAGTTACTTTACATGAAAAAAAACAATCGATTTCCGTAAATTGGGGCTATTTATTCTATCTCATAAGAGAAAATAACTGATTCCAGCCGTTGAAAATGGTAGACAACGGTTGTTATCGAAAAATGCCGTTATTTACCACTCGGTAGACAACGTAGTCAACTGGCTTCTCATCTATACGCCTTTTTTTTTACGGGGGGAAGACATCAAATAACTTCTCCCGCTCTGGGCGGAGCGGGAGGGCGTGTCAGACTTTAACTGACTAAATCCCACCCGTGTTCCGTCAGTTGCCTGTGCGCCAGGGCCACGTTAACTCTTTCGAACAATCCGCGACCCTGGCAGGAATCGGCCCTATCGGACCCCGTCAATTAGTGCTGACTTCTCTTTGCTCTTTGAGGCGCGCGTGGAATACAACGTGCCGACGAACCGGGCCTGGTCCTTACCGGACGGCAAGCTACCCATTCATCGCCGTCAGCAAGCCCGCGCCTACGGTGGTCGGAAATCGGCTATCGATTTCCGACGCCCACGGCGTCTCCTCCTGCGGTAACTAGGGGCGTGAGGGCGCAACGATTGCCTCACCCTCACGCGCTCCACCTCCTCCTTCGCGAGCATTACTGCTTCGCAGAAGGAGGTGATAACTTCCCAAGTCCTCTCGCCGCCATCGATCGTCTCGGAGAGGACAAGGCGGTGCTCTGTCCAAGCCGGGCAGACCTCCACCGTATGCTTCACCATGTCCTCCAGGTGATCCACACATTAGTAACACCCGGGCGTTTCCTCCGCCTTATCCGAAAGAGCCATGTCCGGTGAGGACCTGCTTCAGGCGGAAGGTGAGGTCGCTGTGGCACCTTTCAATCCGCTCCTCAAAGAGGGGATTTACCGCCGCAATTGTGGCGTGCCCAGCACTGGGTTGTGACTTGCGACTGTCGCACTCTCGATGAGATCCCGTCGGAGCTCTGTCCACTGTGCCGCAGGCAGCGGAATTACGCCCCGTCGTTTTGCCTCCTCGCGTCACTCCCATATGTCCGCGAGGGCTTTTGATTCCAGATCCGGTGGCGGCCATCCGGCAAGGAGGCTCGGCGCCTCACAGGAGACTGTGCGGTATCCCCGGACGAGCCGGATGGGTACGAACCTTTGAGACGCGTTCAACTGGCGGGCTTGTCGGCGCCTCAATGAACGCGCCCACACCGGTGCCCCGTAAAGGGCCATGGACCACACAACCCCCGCATATAGCCTCCGGTAGGAAGCGTTTGGAGCCCCGAGATTGGGCAGGAGCCGCTTCAAGGCAGCCCTGGCCCGGTCCAGTCTGGGAGCCAAACGTCGGGAATGCTCCACGAAGTTCCACCGGCTGTCGAGGACGAGTCCCAGTTACTTCATCGTCGACTCGACGCCGATGTGAAACCTTCCTACCGTTATTTGGGAACCCGATGGTGGCGCGTTCCGAGGAGCATGAAAACTCATGGCCTCTGACTTGTGCAGGGCCGCCTCGAGTCCCAATTGCCGGATCCTCTCGATGATTGTCGCAACTCCGGGTGTCATTACTTCGACCACCGCCTGGTACGACCTTTCCTGTGCCAGGTCCAGCGTGTCGACACTATAGCAGACCACGATGACGTCACTAGGGAGGTCGGCGCGCAGCACCCAGTCGTACCCGATGTCTCACAGATGCGGCCCCAGGACCGATACCTGTAGGACACCACACGACATCCCTCGCCGGTTCCACTCTGCTTGGTGATCGGGGTAGATGACGGCCCTGTCCGTCAGATAGGCCTCGACCACTCGACATAGGTTGAACACCAGATGCAACTCCAGGGCAGGGTATTGAAGGCATTGGCGATGTCTAGAGACACCGCCAAAACGACCTCACCCCGGGCCACAGCATTCCCCATCGTGAGGGCTCGCACGCGCATGATGGCATTCACCGTAGAGCACCCCTTTTGGAAACCAAACTGGCGCTCCGCCAAATCCGGCCCCACCCGCACCAGCCGCCCAACGCGGCGGTCTGCAATGACTCTTTAAAAAAATCAAAATCAAAATATTTTATTTCACATAAACCAACATGGGCACTTATGAAACGTCAGAAGCTAGGTGCACGGTTCCAATTGGTTGTTTCCTATGGAGAAGAGCCGGCCAGAAACTCCACGGTTACTCTATTAAAAATAAGGGGCTTTTACAATGTTTCCAATTACAGTGTTGATAGATATGGGAGGACAGTGTAGGCCTGTCAACAAGTAACATGTACTCAACAAAATATAAAAAGGTCCACAAATCTAGTCTACAAGTTAGGTCTACAACGTTCTCACATTCACAAAATATAAAAGAATCTAAATAAAAATAAAAGCCTATTTAGACTAAATGACATGATTGCCATTACTACTGTAACAAATCGGAATCAAAATCCTATCCACAAAAGCCATAAATAAGGAGTTCAAATAAGAATCCTTATAGTATATAATGTCAAATAATCAGATTATGTCAAAGAAGTAAGTAAAAAGAAACAAAAAACTTCGTAATTTGGGATCAGTTAATATTACATATAAATTTACATAGTGATGCCGTTAATGTGGTACCAGGGAAGCCACAAGTGCAGAAGGAATTATTGCCAAACTTCCTTGTCTTCAACGTAGTCTTTAATGTTATAATAAAAATTATGTTATAATAATATACAAAGAGCTTGTCCACCTCGTTGAGCAGCACGATGGGCCCGTTAGCGGATGGAGACTCCGCAGGGCATCCCAGCTTCTTAATGAGGACCAGTTTCCCCGTCTTCCAACGAAGTGGGAACCGGCCCACCTCCCAACATACGCTTAGGAGCCCTCTTAGTTTCGGCTCTCGGAGAGCCTCCAAGGCCAGGACCCAAGCTTTTCTAGGTAAGCCGTATGGTTCTGGAGCGGTATTTTAGCACTCAGCCTACGTACCACAACTTTCAGCTTTACCTCGGTCACCTCCGGAGCATCTTCGTCGTCATCGGTTGTGTGGTCCACAGTGGGCACCGCAGGAGGCGGAGCCATGGACGGGGCAGTATGCTCCCCTCACGAAGGGAACAGAGCGCTCACCACGTCCTCCACAAACTAGGGCCGGATAATTTGCGGGGGAACCCATGGGCAGAGTTTATACCACACCATGTTGTAGGTGCGTCCCCACGGGTCCCTGTTTAGAGACCCTACCGACTCCTCGCGAGCCAGTCCCCTGGCCCTCAGGATCTCCACTCGGAAGGCGGTCTTCGCCACTTTGTACTCCTCATACAGCTACGCCTGAATGGCTTCCGTATCTGGAGGGCGGATACGGAGCCTGCGATGCCTAGTGTACAGGCGTCGCGCAGCAACGCACGGCTCGCGCAGAGTCGTTACCTCCGGCGACCACCAGTACACCTGGCACCAGGTGAACCCGGGCGGGACCCGGGGCACTGCCACATCACATATTTCGGACACGGTTTCCCGGAACCGCTCCGCCTCGTCTTTGACATCTGCAGGCCTGCCCGATGGTGGTTATCTAAAGTACATTCATCTTTTTTGGGGTACTGTGTTAAATGTTACAACAAAATACCTTGTGATATATTGCAATTAAATGAAAGAAAATTTAAAACTCATATTAAAAGTACACTTTGTAAATAGGCATATTACAAATTAGAGGATTATATCCTAGATAAGAATGCTTGGAAACATGCTGGTCCTGCTCCATAGGACAATCTCGAGTCTAGACAAAATCGAACTGGTTGCTAATTTAATTGTATAATTTATAATTTTTATGGCATTGTTTTTTACATTATGTAACTACTTTAACTCACACCCTAAATTATTACTTGTGAAATTTTGGAAAAATCATTTACTTTTCAATATTTGTAAATATGTGAGCACCATGTATCTATCTCATAATTAATTTACCTGTCATGCGTTTTAGTTAATTATTTTTACCTATTGTGGTATAGTAATTTTATTCTAGGTGCATCGTCTTCACATATAATTATTATGTATACATAATATTGTAAAACATTTTAAAAGAGTAACGGTGGAGTTTCTTGCCCATTCTTCTCCATACGAAACTACCTTTTGGAAGGGCAACTAGAATCAAATTTTGACGTTCAAAAGTGCCATTTATGTGCCTATTTGAAATAAACGATTTGACTTTGTGACACCCTGGCCTGCAAGATCGAGGCTTCCAGGAGGAGCTCCCGGTCCAGCTGCTTCAGCGCCCACCGTGGACCACTCGGGGTTTGTCGGACCAGCGCGCTTGAGGTCTGGGCGGAGACATCAAACCGGCTGTACCGGTGGTCGGAATACGTCTCCACCCCCTCCATGATGCGGCAGTCGATGACACACGGTGACAGAGCAGGGCTGGCTTATGTCGACCACAGACTCACCCCGCATCCGCACACACGTGGGGACAGAACCCCGGTTTAGGACGACAGACCTATCTCCAGAGCCCAGTCTTCCTCCATCCTGCCCAGTGTGTTCGTATACTGGGAACCCCAAGCCGTGTTCTTGACATTGAAGTCCCCGAGGGCGAGCCCGGGGAATGGAACCCGACGATGACGGCTCTCAATTCCGCAAGGGAGTTGTGGAACTCAGCGAGAGTTCAGTTCGGGGAAAATTATACCCCTACCACGACAATCTCCCCGAACCGTGCTGCCACGCAACCCCGTCGCCTCTTGACGGCCTCGAGCGACGGGGTATCGGCGTCGGCTGATGAAATTAGGTTCACTGAGCCATCCCGGGGCGGGACAAAGTACGGCTCAGCGACCACGGCGATGTCAATCGACCACTGCACCATGCTCTGGAGGAACAGATCCTGAGCGGAGGCGCAGTGGTTAGTGTTTGCCCGAAGGAGGCGTAATGGGGCCATTATTAGCACTCCATATCAGCAGCCCCCTCCCGAGCCCCCTGTGAAGGCCCTGCCGTGGTGTTTGCGGTGGCGACGACGTTGGAGGTGGCAGCGGCGGCGGCAGTGGCGGCGGCGCGGGGGTGACGTCGGTGACGGCGATGGTGAAAGCCTTGTCCCTGCCCCTGGCTTTGGCGGGTGGAACGCAGACCTTACTCCCAGCCCGGTGATCGGCCGGCTTGCCAGCTGCCGCACATACAAAGCAGCGCGGCGTGGCATTGCACGAGCAGGCCTTGTGACCGGGCTGACCACAGCGGAAGCAGTGACTGCTGCGGTCCACCTCCGAGGTCCATTGCACTCCCACGTGGTTGCCCACCTGGCAGTGGAAGCACCTCACAGATCTGGGTTCCAGCAGTTTCACCTGCGCGGAAACGGCCCGAAACGGCCCGGCCGTCTCGCCGTCAGGGCTTGGACCCTCGCCGCCTGCGTAGCCACCCCGCCCTTCTTGGACTAGGGCGGTGCCGACTTCGCCAAGGGCGGCTCCGTGGGTTCCAGCTTGGGGCCGCCTTTAGACCACCCCGCTGATCCTGGCTAGGCTGTAGCTGCGGCAAATCAGACCTGCTGCTGCTAGCGGGGGGCGCAGGACAATGGCCTCCACCAAACCACTCTTGAAGGCAGCCAGCTCCTGCCGCACCAGGGTTAGAACCCAGGCCTCAGCAGGCACAGGCCGGCCTTGCCCATGCTGCGCCCCTCCCTATGGCACCTCCCGGGGGCCGGCTGCCCGGAGGCCGGCCAGGTCCGCTCATCTATATGCCTGGATCACAAACTGATTCTTTATTAGAATTTCGGGAAGATCACTCAATTAGTTAATGACACATAAAATTGGCATCCATAGGTACGTATTTCTGATTCGTTTACTTGGAATAGACCATACTTTAGGAGCGCTCCTCCACTCGTCGCCATCTGTTTGTGAGTGACCGTGTCGGGGCCCCTTTAGTGGTACAATGGATGACATTTCCAAATTACTGCACATCACCTTAAAAAACATTTGGAGTTCTTTTTTGTAATTCGTAACTCAACAACTTCGTTCTGAGACAAATACGATGGCTTAGATGCCCAAACATTTGAGCCAACAAATAATCTATAAAAATCTTATTGCTATTTAATTTCTAAGATTAATACATACATACTTAAGTGGCAACCCTCAATGGCCATCGAAATAAACTAGCCACGAAAAACAGGTGACGCATTTACCAATTTCGTTATATGTCAAAAGTGCAGACAAAGAGTGTGATTATTTTGTAATTTTCCACGTTTTTATAAATTTCTGTGTAAAATGTCATCGAGAAAAAAGGTACTGCTGAAGGTAATCATCCTTGGCGATAGCGGTGTGGGCAAGACTTCGCTTATGAATCAGTTTGTCAACAAGAAATTTTCCAACCAGTACAAGGCAACAATAGGCGCAGATTTTCTCACGAAAGAGGTAATCGTGGATGATCGAATCGTCACAATGCAGATTTGGGATACTGCTGGTCAAGAGCGATTCCAATCTCTAGGAGTGGCGTTTTATCGTGGGGCGGATTGTTGCGTCTTGGTGTTTGACGTAACTGCCCCCAACACGTTCAAGTCCTTGGAAAGTTGGAGGGACGAGTTTCTGATACAAGCCTCGCCACGGGACCCTGACAATTTCCCATTCGTAATTTTGGGCAACAAGGTGGATCTGGACAATCGCGCTGTTTCTGCCAAACGCGCACAACAATGGTGTCAAAGTAAAAATGATATTCCCTACTTTGAAACAAGTGCCAAAGAGGCTGTCAATGTGGAGCTTGCATTTCAGACCATAGCTCGGAATGCTTTGGCCCAGGAAACAGAAGCAGAGCTGTATAACGAGTTCCCTGATCAAATCAAGCTTAATGCCAATGACAATGGTCGTAACAGGGATGGTGACAACTGTGCTTGCTAGGCCCTAAGAGATACGCTTCAGTGATGGCAATTTATTAGTCTCAGATTATATAAAGTAAACATACATTAAAGTATAATAATATTCTGTAAGTAATGTTTTCTTTTATATCATGTAAAAATGTATAGAAATAAAATGTACCACATTCACACTTACATATATTGGTTTGATAAGCACTTTTAAATTAGCAAACCAGTTGTACAACTTTGAGTTTTTCTTGTATTTAAGTACAATATTATCTTGATTATTTTTGGCTACTTTGGCATACTCAATATGATTATTAGTTTCAGCCCCAAAAAATTTTAACTGAACAGAGAAGTGGTCTAATATAATTTACACAAAAAAAATAAAAAAAATATAACTAATAAATAGGTTGGAAACTATTGAAAATGTGTATTTGTTCAAAGTTACAATAATTTAGTAGTAACCATATATATCAGTTATCCTGGCATCTAATGAAAAGTTCTAAAGTATATACTAAAAGGTTTTTGATTTTTGTACAATTCTTGTTATTATTGAAAATTTATAAGACAAATGATGTTATTATTAAACAATTATTATGTAACACTCATTGTTTCAATTGCTTCGTAAAGACATTCTATATTACTCAGCCATTTATGATTGTGACAATACATTAATGATTGTGACTCCATACATTAATGACAAAGTAAATTTTGTTTGTTAGAAATGGGCTATGGATTAGTGTATACCAAAATTATGTATTATTATTGTATGTAATTATTAACAACATTATAAAATACTGAAAGGCATGTTTCTTCTCTGCTTCATTCAAAATAATATTCTTCTAACTCTTTGTTCCAAATGAAAAGATTGAATTATCTATTTGTAGGTAATGTATATTGTAATTTTTGGTAAAAACAAAAGTTGTTGTAGGTATAATTATTATGATTCAGAATTGATACTGACTTTGAAAAACTTTGCCAATATTAAGTTAGGTTAAATTATTTTATTGTTTTTGTCTCTAACAGCAATATGCAAAAATGTTATAAAATTCAATGTATTGAGGTTAAAAGAATATAGTTTTGCATTGAAGTATGATGAAGTTCATTCTTCATAACATTCATGATATACAAAATGTGATATTTTAAGTTGAATTCTTTGTTAAAATATGTCAATTGTTATTGGTTCAGTTGCCTTGTGGTAAAAAAACTGAAATATACAGTATTGATGTGTAAATTCGAGTGGCTCCTTCACTGCTCTGTTGGCCATAATTGGATTATGATCATGGAAAACAGAAGTGTTTGAACAGAGTTTATGCAACAATAAACATTTCTGTATATATTTGGATTTTAAATATTAGTTGTAAGTAGTTAATGATAACATTATTATATTATAACATAACATGTTACTACTCAGCACTATTCATAACAAGTTTATGGGATATGAGGAAAAAAATGTTAAGACTCGGACTCAAAAGAAAAAACTAAGTACCTACATTCATACAATAGCAAAAGGAAAAGTATCAGGTCTATGTTAAGTATTTGAATACACAAGGCTTGTTTTGTTTCACATGTAAATGGTGCAAGCAGCTTTTAAAGCTACACCTAATGCAAAAAACAGCTTTTTAGAGTTGTAGAAATTTGAAAAAGATTTGTACTGTGTGTCATTGTTGTTGTTGCTATTATGTAACCTAAGCATAATGAAGTCCATTGAATGTAGAAAACTACTTCTAAATACATAGGTACTATTAATGTTTTTATTAATATTATGTTCACCATCCACATGACCTTGCCTTTTATTTCAATACTTTAAAATTAGTGATCAATATGATTCTCACGTGTTTTACACTGCATATTTTTAATTATAACGTAGTATGTATAATTAAATTACCTACAACAAAGTATAAATTAAGATCTAGTTATAATGAAGGAAGGTAACAAACGATGTACGCTGTAATAATGGTTGCTTTTAATTTTATATAAATAAATTTAAAAAGTCATAATTCCGTTTTATTTTAAAAAGTTCTCGATCACCGCCTTCTGTAGTCTACCTGAGGGCGGATTTGTCAAACCGCCTCTCATGTGATCTTTGTTTGAAATGATTAGTCATAATCACAGAACACTATTACTACTCTACCTACCTACCCATCAACCTGTCCGTACCTACTGTACGCTGTCTTTATCTAGTGTAATCATGTTATACGCTGGGAATTGCCTATTACAATGTTGTATTGCAGACATTGCGACATAATTCGAATTCCAATACAATAAATTTTAATGTGGGTATTTATGAATCGGTTCTTTTACTAAATACGCCAGAATCGACACAATTTCTGGCTTCTGCGAGGTAGGAACAGTACCTACCTAAATGTAGGTAGTAGCAGAGTTTCATAAGTACCTACTAAATATTATGTAGTAGGTAGAGGTTTTGAAGCAGCTGGCACGGGTAACTTCGCCATAGAGTGCAAGCTGGTAGCTGGTCGGTAATTCTTCGCCCGGCGGCAGAGTGCGAACAACTACATCTACCGTCAAACGGGGTGGGTAAATTTTTCAAACGTCAGATATCATTATCCCGATAATTTTGAATTTTTGACAGATTTTCCGTACAAAATCTGTCAAAAATTCAAAATTATGAGGATAATGATATCTGACGTTTGAAAGATTTACCCGGGTGAATAAGGAGGCAGGGGTGAATTGGAACGAAACTCTAAAAGGGATTTTAACGTTGAAATAATATAGTTTGATTCCAATAGGGGCACTTAATCGTTAATTATAATACAGTAAACACAGTCATTTTTGGAAACAAAGTATATTATTTCAATGTTAAAATCCATTTTAAAGTTTCGTCGCGATTCACCCCTGCGTCCCTATTCACCCCGTATCTGTTGTGCTTAAGGTTGCCAATTTTTTTATATCAAATCTAGTAGGTATTTTAGAAGCCCATTGCCTGTAAAAATAAAAAAAATGGCGAAAAATAAAACATATAGTAGATAGGTACTTACCTAGATATTAAAACAACAATGCATGTTTTTTGCTGCTTTGAGCCTTTATTAACAGGTTTATTTTTTTATATCTCATAACTATTATTACATAAACTCTAAAAATATATGATGGTTAGAAAATACTTATATTTCACATTTTTTACGAGACTACTAATGGCCTATCCCATTGCGCTCATCTCGCCATTTTGTATTCAGCACTGAAAATATGCGCTCAAAAAGCTGAAGTTGCTGGTACAGAAAGAAGAAATGATACTATTTTGAAAATATAAGAAAAGACAGAATCACTGAGCAACACTTGTTGCAATTTTTCAGCAGTAGCAACACATTTTTGGTCAGAAAGAGCAAGAGCCAGAATTTTATTAAACTGATTTAATTATGAATACAAATTTTTATTGTAGTGTATATTAGGTGCCTATACATTCCCTTAGGGTATGTATAGGCTTATGAGCCATTTTAGTTCTGTCTCTGGGATGGTTTTTTTTTTTTTTTTTTCCTAATGGGCAGCTCGTAGTTTTGACCACTAAGGTCTTGGCTACTTAACCGGGCAAGCCTGTGGGTGCCTTAAGCTACTAACTTAAAGCCTCCAGCCAGGGGCGAAAATTCTTAAAAACTAGGTGACCGCACGCTAAGGGCACCCCCTGTGGGGTATGAACCTCGGCTTAGGGCGTCACTGAGGGGAGGGCAGCAAGATGGGACAGGCTGGATCGAGATTATATTATTATTAACAGGGGAATTTAAAACTACAGGCTCAGCTACGGCGCGGGCTGGCGCGTCGTCGAGCAAGGGTCGGGGGGGGGGCCTCTGGGATGGGGTTACAAAACATAATATATACTCTTAGGGAGGATAAGGTGGCAACCCACTCCCTATTGAATGCACGCAGCAAATTGTCACTCAAGTGCAAATTGCGCATTTACACAGCGTGCATTCGTCCCATCATGACCTACGCGAGTGTGGTTTTCGCACACTCGAACCCCCACCACATCCATAGGATGCAGACCCTCCAAAACCGGTTCCTCCGTAGGGCAACCGGCTCCCCTTGGTTCGTTCGGAACGAGATCCTCCATCTCGACCTTAAAATCCCCACTATCCGTCAGTTCATGAAGCGCATTTCCAAGCGCTTCTTCGACTCCGCGGCCTCACATCGCAACCCTCTGGTTGTCGAGGCTGCCAGATATGCCCCCTCCCGCATTAGTCGTACCCGCCGTCCAAGGCATGCCCTGTCCGACCCCGATGACCCCATAACCCTCCTCCAGGAGAGCAGTAGGGCCACCAGTACAGTATACAAACACAGACCGCCATCGTTCCGACCTCGCGGCCGAGGTCCTACGCGACGCCCCCGACGTAATTGTCCCCCCCCCCCGACCCTTGCTCGACGACGCGCCAGCCCGCGCCGTAGCTGACCCTGTAGTTTTAAATTCCCCAGTATAATAATAATATAATTTAGATCCAGCCTGTCCCATCTTGCTGCCCTCCCCTCAGTGACGCCCTAAGCCGAGGTTCGTACCCCACAGGGGGTGCCCTTAGCGTGCGGTCACCTAAATTTAAGTATTGTTCGCCCCTGGCTGGAGGCTTTAAGTTAGTAGCTTAAGGCACCCACAGGTTTGCCCGGTTAAGTAGCCAGGACCTTAGTGGTCACAACTACGAGCTGCCAAATAGGAAAAAAATAAAATAAAAAAAAATAAGGTGGCAACCCACGTCCCATGCCTTTTATGGTGCCCATGCATAGAAGACCACCAACACACCACCAGGAGTGGCGCCTGCTTATACGCCACCTAAAATAATTTTGCATAGAAATTATGTAGCAAATCATCGAAAGAGATAAATTTAATATTCTATGAAAACACCCATGATATAAATCGAAAACTTCCGGTTTCAAGTAGTATTGAAACCGGAAGTTGTCGATTATATAACTTCACGCCATCTGTCTTTATTGTCATGTTGATGTCTTTTGTCCAAAAGTTCTAGGGAGTATCCCCATCTATTATCCAATAGCAGAACTACTAAATTATGAAATTTAAAAGAAAACTATTTTTCATCCAGTTCATACGATCTTTGGCTCCTGAAAATAAAGTAAAAATTCATTTAATTGAAGCGACCTTGAAATAATCCCTAAGTCATTCATATGAAATGAGATTTGACTCTAAATTACCACCACAATAGTTAGTCGAAATGTTTAGTAATACCATTGCATAAATTTCCCGTAGTGCTTATGAAACCATGCAGTTTGTTTTTTAAACCACTTAACAGGTTTGTCTATAAGATCTATCTTGACTAGCGTTGCCGGAGCGAAATATTCCGAAGTATTCCCGTCGAATTATTCGCGAAACATTCGGAAGTATTGAGTAGTATTCGGAATTATTCCCCGAGAAGAATAACAAGGCAAATGTCTAGCTAAGTAGGTACATGTTAGACTAGTTAGAATGAACCGCTGAGTCACGAGGCGGTGTGCCACAGTTGCCATAATATATAATCACGCTGACCGACATCGGGTAAGTAGGCTACTTATTGGAGCACCTGGTAGAGTTCGACTATTGACCGCTAGATGGCGACGCAATTACCATTGCAAATTATATATGTTCCGCGCTAGTGATGGTGTATTCATACTTACGAATCTTCCATCCTTCCTTCCTTCCTAACTTTGGTCACTGCAGCAGCAGAAAGCGCACGCAGGCGAGCACTACCGACGGAAGTTGTACAGTTACAGCTTTTACTTTTACCCGCTAGACGGCGTTACTGCCAGTGACTATACATTACTACACGTTCATTCATAAAAATGAGTATAATACGATTTGAAAACTTCCGAATATTTCTTTCATCTACTTAGACATGTACTTACGTAATAAGTTTATGTATGCGCTCTATATGCGTTTATATATGTGTGAAAGTGATAGAGAGGTACATACATAGTTAGATAAATAGATACTAACATAAGTTTATAAGATAGTAATTTATGTTATAATAGGGAGGTACCTAACAGAAAGAATAATCTAATTATTAAGTACTTATGTTATTTCAAATGTCTCTTGATTGATCAATTGCGGTTGAACACTACATAATGATTAAG
This sequence comes from Griposia aprilina, assembly GCA_916610205.1. Lineage (NCBI taxonomy): Eukaryota > Metazoa > Arthropoda > Insecta > Lepidoptera > Noctuidae > Griposia > Griposia aprilina. The sequence continues at coordinate 10,489,188 of OU744286.1, forward strand.
TACTTAACTACTTATTGATTAATATTGGTTGAACACTATTCTACAAAGAAATATATTTTTTACGACTATTTGTTTTACCAAAACATTTAAATTAAGTACTTACGTATCTAGGCCCTGGATACGTACTTTAAACTAGGGATACGTACCTACTTTTATCTTACTTAAATAATTATTTATGTTTTTTCCATTAAATCGTAAAGCAAAAACAATTTTACGAAGTAAACTAAACTTGTAAATAACATCCGCACAAAATCGGCCCATTCTAAACTCAATCATAGTAAAAATAAAATAATAAGTAGTCACAAGTAGATAACTACTTACAGGGAAACATTCCCACGTTGTAGGTACGTAGGAATCGAATAATACTTCGTTGAATTAATGAATGAACAACGGCTGCGGGCCTCGGTGGGTATGCTATTGTCACGTGCAGGCGAGCGCTGCCGCTGGCGTCGCCGAACGATTAACGAGGGAAGTTCTCCATTTATAGTCTACTCTTGCCCGCTAGATGGCGTTAATTCAAGTAACGGCACGGCGAAATATCTGCTAAACGTAACGGCGAGTCTCCTCAAGCTACCTACGCACACGAGTACATTCGTAACTACTGGGAATAATTTAATTCTTATGTAATAAAACGTAGGTTACCTACTTCATCCTTACAATATTTATTTTACGCTGCATTTTTGCTGCGGTAGTATTCCTTCTAATCGAAGTATTCTTTTGAATGTTTCCGAATTATTCCGAATACTTCCGAAGTTTTGCAACGCTAATCTTGACCAAGTTAGGTACCTACCCTGCATTAGATTGGGTTAGCAAAAACAGTTTTTAATCTAGGTTAGGCATAGATAGTGTCATCACACGACACTTCAGTTTTATTTAAACTCAAACGCCAGCATTATTATACTCTTTGGTCTGCAGCTGGTTACTGACAGTGCAATGATGCAAATAGCGCCCTCGAAAAAGTAGTTAACTGGTTTAATGTTAATAACCTACTTCCTAACGAGGAAAACAACTAAATGTATTAAGTGTACGATACGTCATGTTAGACAAGTTGAAACTAGTGTTCTCCTATAAGGTGAAGAGAGTTGAAACCCAAAGATACCACAGTATTCTTAGGTATAACTTTGAATGCCAAGCTTCAATGGGGCCCCCATATTGTCAAAAAAGCTTAGCTCTACAGCAGCCTTTCCCAAAGTGGGCGATAACGCCCCCTTGTGGGCGCTGGAGGCCTAAAGAGGGGCGGCAAGAGACCCAGAAAAAAAATGGGGGCGTTGTGTAGAGGCTTGGGGGGCGATTTGTAATTTCATCTAGGAGGACTCTTAGACACCGACTGAGCTCTCGACTCTCGACTACAACTTGTGAACATCAACTAATTTTGATTATTAAGAGGGCGCACACGGGTCCACTAGCGCCACTCCTTTAAAAAAGTATTATTTCGTGACTCAGAAGGAATTTTGAATAACGGCTCAATAAGCGACCTCGGTAAGTGTGTCTAGAATTTTCTTATACCTTATAAAAACTTTCATATTGAGACACGAAGCAACAAAATACGATCTAAATGAATGTGGCCGCTTTTGTTTAGATCGAATTTTGTTGCTTAAAGAAATATTAAATTAATATAAAATTTTCAATATCAAATTTTGTTGCTTTTGTTGTTTGAAAATATGTGAAGAACTATTGTTTGCTAGAAATTTAGAAACAGATACAAAAGGCGAAACCATATTCCATACATTGGAAAAGTTTCGTGATAAGAAAGAGATTCCCTTGAAAAATATTATATCAGTTGCTACGGATGGTGCTCCGGCTATGACAGGGTGCCATAAAGGCTTCATAGCGAACTTAAAAAAAAAAATACCTGGTGTCCTTGCTTTACATTGCGTTATTAATAGACAACATTTGGTTGCTAGAAATTTAAGTGAACGACTATTTCAATCACTGCAATATGTCATCAAAGCAGTCAATAAAATCCGTAACAGCTCTTTGAATGATAGATTATTTCATGAGCTTTGTGTTACTAATGACATAGATTTCAACAGTTTGTTGTTTCATACTGAAGTTCGTTGGCTATCAAGAGGCAATTGTCTGACTCGATTTTACAACCTGTTTGACTCTGTGATAGAGTTCTTGGAAACTAAATATACAGAATTGCGCAATAAGCTCATTACATCAAAGAATGATACAGGGTTATTTTTCAAAGACCAGCCAAATTTAAGGGTGTGGTATAGACCATCAGACTGAACAATTTTCTCCTTGGGACCAATATCGTAACAATAATCGACCAATATCGTGAACGTGGATTTAGTGCTGTGGCAACGCTGCTTACTAAAAAGAGAAATCGTTAGCATGTTACCGAACGTGGCGGTTTGCGGCTGTTCTTGAGTAAATTGGAACCTGATATCAACAAACTTATTAAACAGATTCACCCTTCACATTAGTTTTTTTTATATTAGAACCGATTATGTTTGTTTTATTTTGATTAAAAGATACTCTGTCTGAATACTATAAAGTTGCGTTTCAATAATCATTCTCATTGGCAGGTGTAGCCCGTAAGAGTTAACTTGAGACCTGAGCGCCGCGCCGGTTGTATACTAGATACTACCTACTGCGCTCAGGTTTCAAGTTGACTCTTGCGGGTTATAGTAAAAGTCTCGTTTATAATGAATGTTTAATCGCCGCTAATATAGCTCACAATAATTATTTTAATTTGAAGTTATAGTGGTTTTTAAGTAGGCTAAAAAATGGGGGCACAAGAAATAATTTATTCTCAAAGTGGGCAGTAGACAAAATAAGTTTGGGAACCACTGCTTTACAGCATACGCTGCACGCTGTTAGAAAATTCGTGATTTAACTGATTTAGAGACAGGCCGTTTAGTATACTTTGGTTGTAACATGGTGTAATGTGGTACGGTATTCTACTGCACGATTACTGACAAATGTGTGCACTGACTGGACGTCCACTCAATCTCACATAGATTACAGAACGACAGAACCGCATGTTCTGTCCTCAAAAGACCATTACAGATATCAATCTACATGGTTTTCTTAATGATCTGACCAAGATTATGCCTGGACTTTAAAAAAAACTGTGCCCGCTGAGTTCGTTTCGGTCTTTCTTCTCAGAGTGGTCAGATAGGAAACGGCGACCTCATCGGGCTTAAAAAAATATGATTGACATGTAAAAGTGTTTGCACAAACCTACTTACAGAAATAATATCATTTATGACATCACCATCAGCAGCCTGTCGCCTAGGCAGTTCACAGCAACTTCCTGGAAAAATGTATCTTATTCAGCTGTCTTTGTAATTAGATATATTTATACTTATCTGCATATTTTAGAAAAATCCTACGTAGGTAGCAACCTATTTATTCTATGGTTGAAATATTGGGTTAGTCCCGCTATGGTATGGTCCCGGTATGGCACCCTCTTAAAATACCTATCAAAAAGTCCCGCTATGGTACCCATCTTTTAGATCTACGTTAGACAATAGAAGGTACAACTGAAAAGAAAAGTGTATCTATAAATAAATACTTTCCACGAAATATTTTCGTTCTCAGATAAACAAAAATTGTTCCCAGGTATTTGGTACAACTTGGGGCACCCCGACTCGGACAGGTTAGGTTAGAAGGGGACGGCGGGGTCTGAAAGACCCCGCCGTCCCCTTCGTGGTTATTTTTTTTTAAACCGCCCAGAAGTAGGAGTCCCGCGAAGCGGGACTCCGTCGGCTATTGTGGAACTGATTTTGCATTGTTTGGTGACTACATTTTGGTGACAGATCTACTATTTTGAGGACAAACCCTATTATTTAAGAAACACAAAACTAATTAAATTGGTGATAGCTTACTAGTTAAGAAAAGATATTTTTTATTAATACTATTTTTTTCTTAACGCATTGTATAACTTTTCTTTACAACAGTACCAAAAACTGAAGGGTACCATAGCGGGACTTTTTGATAGGTATTTTAAGAGGGTGCCATACCGGGACCATACCATAGCGGGACTAACCGGAAATATTATTGTATTGTTGAGGTTGTCGAAATGTGGGACATGAACTCTATAAAGGTCTACAATTAACAAAGTACGATATACCTAGTTATGGAACTATCGATACTCATTAATTACGGACATTACGGTCAATGGCCTCATAGCTAAAGAGCCTGTGAGCTTCGATCAACATTTCGTGATGAGGTTCTCATTGGGCGACTGGAAAAAGTGCTAGATATCAGCAGTAGGTAATAAGTACTTCTAGGTACGGTACAAAATGGAAGGTTGATCTCTCTCTCGAGCCCTAACCACTGGCCGGTAGCTTCCTAGTTTTGATGAACCTTCTCAATGGGCCTGGCTACTATTTTTACATTGTACTTTATACATTTGTGAACTAAAAATGTTACGTTTATGTACCTGTGGGTAAATGATTACACGAACTTGTAATGATATCATCTTCTTCCGCCTGTCGTGTTCCTGCTGGTATTGAAGAGAAATAGTTGTCAGCAGTTGGAATGTAAACCCTAATCAATCAAACTAGGTTTTTGAAGTGTCGAAGGTTGCTGAAGTTACTCTACCTGTTCAACGTAAGTGCAGTTGGATTTTATTGTGCTTAGTGCTTTTATTTAGTTTACAAAACATATTAATCGGTTATAGGACACTGAACGAGACGCAATAGAAGTTTTATTGTTATTACGCATATGGCCGTTTAGTGTCCCACAGTGTTGATATTCTTGTTCAGCGTGTATGTAGTCATCTTCTGCTGGATAATTTACAAATAGACGTATCAGTAATACTACCTACGAGAAAAAAAAATACAGTAGTCACAGAAGAGCCTTCTGCCTCCTACACTGTGTACCTATGTAGGTATCTACATAGCTAGAGGCTAAAGGTACGAAGTACGAACGTAAAGAAAACAAAATGGTGCCTGTTACAAATCATGCTGCATCTAAACATTTAGTGTGTGATAGTTATGAGGCGAGCGACGGCGACGGTTTCACGTTACTTTGGTATTTCGCTGGAGTCATTCATGTATTGGCACTCAGAAGAATAACGGCTTTAATTCAGCCTGCGCATGCGGGGGGCAGGGACGGGGCCGCGGGGTGTGGCTCGCTGTTTCAGCCGGCTAGTTGATTGCTCGTAAAATTCAGTCTTGCTTGTGACATGAAAGGGCGCGATCCTTCACACGTAACACGGTGCTTCGAGCAATGCATCACCATGAACAAACGCCAGGGAATGCATGTAATGGTGAGTATTTAGAAAATATCCTTCATTGTAACTGTTCCTATTATCTTTCTCTTTTATGAAACGTTTGTTTCTAATATTGCTCGAATACATCGTAGAGTTGCATTTCACAATTCCTGGTACAGCTCTTATTGCTCGTAGTGTTATTTAATTCCTTTTAAAACTGTTACTAACTGACTTTGTTTCATTAGTTATATTACAAGTGATTAGAATTTTGAAACACAAGTGAAATTCTGATGTTCGTATTAAATCAGCGTGCAAAATGCAATTTATTAAATCGTGTTATTGCACCTTGTTAATTAATTTGAGTGTTGAGTTTAATTTAACGCACAGAGAAATAAATCTATTCTGTATTTTTTTTTTGCTGCGTTAAATTATATAAAAAAATATGAACACCTTTTTCCTTCAGATAGATTGATAACAGGGTGTGCCATTTAATATGTATGCTTTATCATCAATATTTTAATTAATGCTGATCTATTTTTTAAAGATCAATTTTATCAGGTGACTATTTGTTGTTCCGTTTTATAAAACGGAATAAAGTATATATATATAGATACCTACTTATGACCTAAATCCGTACTTGCCAGACTAAACAAGCAGAGAGCGTCATGTTTATTGTACAAAGCTTTATTATTTTTTATTTACCAAGGAATTACTTAGATACAGGGTGTAATTTTACACCCGTTATATGTGTACGAGAGAACGTTGCTAAAAATGACGAAATTATTCATTCATTGCATCACTTAGCAGGAAAAAGCGCAGGGAAATAATATATTTTATAAAGAAGCTAATTTCCGGCAGGCGTTGCAATGCCTTTTAATTTTTTAAATACTCCTGTAATAGGGCGAACAAAACCAAAAATAATATTCAAATCGGTTAAGCCGTTTTTTAGTTTTAGTGAGACTAACGAACAGCAATTGATTTTTATATTTAAGAAGAAGATATCAGTATGGCCAGGTTTTTCTACAAAGTTAAACTTATTGAAGATTGCACCATAGTTGCAATCATCCGTGGTTGCAATGTAAAGTTATATGGAAATATAAATAAATTTTATTAAGTTAAAGCATACAGGTATTAAGGAGCGCTTAAAATATTGTTAGAATCAAATTAAAAAACCACGAGTAAAAACAATACTGTATTTTTTTTATAACGAAGGTCACAAGGAAAGGCTCTCGTAAACCTCCGTGAAGGTCAAAGTCAACCACAAATTCGTGGTATTCGTTGACGTAGACGTTTAAGATGCCCGCCTGAAGTAGGTATCTAGGTTAAATCAAGAAATAAGTCCTTAACTCGATTTAATCATCATTCATTTCAATTATTATAAAGAATTAAAAAAACATTGTATGTTTGGGGGTAATCTGGAACTAAAAGTCAGATTTGAAAAAAAAAAATCCTTTTGCATTTATTAGTCCAATTCGAAAACGAAGAGATAGCGCGGGCAGGTGATGCGATGCGATGGGGGGTGGGTCGGGGGAACAAGAAATTTCACGCGGACGAATCGCGGGCAGAAGCTAGTAAAAGATGAAATAATAAATTCTTCATCTCTGATGGATGATCTACAGCGCAGATAAGTCCCCTATTGCGCTGACGCCGGTCCCTCATGTTTATTTATGTCTCAAACTTACAATGTGATGGTTACATGCATATTGTAAGTTTGTGATGATGAAATAAACCAACAATTTTCTTGTATCTATAGCTAGATACCTACTATACAGCCCTTACAAAGTAGCTACATCAGTATACTATAGTACCATAAAGTTGGAAGTATGTTTTATTTACTGACTACTGTTAATGTCTGTTAAAATTCATTCTTTATTTTTATCCTCTTCATCATTTATTATCCTTTAGTTAAAAGACAAAAGTGGCGCAGCCATGCAGGCACGAATATATCTTTCGAACTAAATATTTCTTCAAGTAGAGTTTCAGCTCATCTTGATGACCGGAAACACGAGGGTTAAGGCTCCTACAAACAGGCGCAACACGCGACGCGAATCGCACGCGACACAAAGACACCGCTCGCTCGTCGCGCGACAGGCGGTGCCTTTGTGTCGTGCCGCGTGTCGCGCCTTTTTGAAGGAACCTTTCGTCCTCACTGTCTTTTACAATGCAAAAAAGGGTCGTACTTAGTATTTGTCTAGTGTTACTAAATGAAAAAATAAAATAAAACTAGTACCTACCTACATACTTAGGTATAAGCGAAAAAGGAACACACATGGCGCAGTTTTGTAACTACACGTTTATCGGTTTTTAATTCAATACTCATTAAATTTCAATAAAGTGATGAAGTACGTAAAATACCTACGCATTTTGCAAAAGCACGGCGAACATTTTAGCTTCATATTATTTGCACGCGAGTGTTACATGTCAAAGTAACAAATAGCGTTTCAAAATGAGCCGCACATTATTTGAAAATAAATTGACATCGTCTGTCGAGTATCGACATTCGTATTTATGGTCATTGCCCCAATTGTGCTATTGTCATGGTCCTCGAGATGTAACAATAGGCGCTCCGTAAGAGTGTTCTCGCAGAGATTCATTTAATAGTAGTTAGACAGATGTAAAATAGGTAGGTACTGATATTCTGCTGCAGCCGGTTAGACAACGGACAAGCCGACCCGAACGTCGTTGGGATAAGGCTAGGCAGATGATGAGGAAACTAGGAAAAATGTCCTAACTTAACATTTTTCAGCATCAAAGTTGCATTATTTATCGCATTTGTATTGCTTCTTCCGGGTAAGCTCACTCCATCGTTGACTTTGTCTCTGTCATCTCTGACATATTTTTTTTTTTGCTTATGGCTTCGCACGGTTTGTGCATTTAGCCCTCAGAATAATAACTGTTATTGTTCTGAGATTGAGCCAATGTCACGTTTAGTTTGTTTAGTATAAAGTAAACAAAGTTAGGGAAACGAAAATATTATTATAAAAAATTATAACGGGATTTAGGATAGGACGGTTACATCTATAGGATCAGTATTATTTAATTACAGTGATATCATATTGAATAATGAGCTAAATACAATGACGAAAACCTACAACTTAATATTATTTAAAGTAATGAATGAGACTATGCATTTATATACAGAAAAGCTATTTGTACAAAGTAAAGAAAGTATTGAGGCATCTCTGACCTAGACTAGAGTCAAGAGCAAATATATCTCAAATAAAAAATAAAAACAACAACAATTATAGCGATGTTCATTTTTTTTTTTAAGTTTCTATGTTTCATTATCTGTCTAAGCCTTTACCCAACTTCTATTCTAGTTCAGTTTTAGGTTTTATGTCTGTGATTCTTGTAGTACAGAATTAGGCCATGTGCTTGACAGCGTTTAAAGTCTTTCAGAAATTATAACTGCTGTAAAATCATTCCAAATTTGCAGGCTAGCAAGGCTAAAAGTAATAAGTCGGAACTAAAAAATATAATGATATCATTTCAACATTTATGATGTCAATTTTCTTGGTATTATTAATATTTGTGATAAGACTATAATTTATAACGAAAGTGATGTATGATAATAAGTTTATAAATATTGAACTGATAAATCTAAATTGTTGCAGATTAGGTAGAGTAATAAAGCCCAAATTAACTTGCAAATATCCTTCTTCACATACGGTCAAGTAAAACTAAATAAAAACTTTTATTAAAACAGTAATGTCATGTTTGTATTCCCTTTTGGGAAAGGACTAGGGCACCCCTTGTTCCGATGAACAGATACGCCTTAAAACCTAGGACTTGCTCAGTAGGAGTGCTAGTGAGTAGTGGTGGTACTTCAATAAAATACTTTCCTATTAGGAATCGGTACAGCAGTCGTACCTATACGAAACGGTACTTACCTATACTAAACCTTTTAAATAGTACATGTCTATCGGTCACGTTACAATAACATCCGAGCCAAATGGGCAACGATGTTAAATTAAAATGATTTTATTTATTACTATTGTGTTCGTGTAAGCTCATGTGTGTCACCGAATGGTGCTTTCCGAGAGCAAATGCACGAGTTACTATAAAAAATACCTAAATCGCTATAGGCGTGCCTGTAAAATTTGAAGATTTCCCTCGATTTCCATGGGATCCTATCATCAGATTCTGACTTGGTGACAATTGGACCACCTCGAGAGCCCCTTCAAACAAAAAAAGAATTTTGCAAATCCGTTTATATATGACGGAGATATGCCCGAAAATACATTAAAAAAAAAATACAAACCTTCGAATTGATAACCTCCTCCTTTTTGAAGTCGGTTAAAAATGATTTTATTTATTACTATTGTGTTCGTGTAAGCTCATGTGTGTGGATGTGGATGTGGATGCCTGATGCACCTGTGTTCATGTGTCGTTCTCCTTTCACTTCACAGGGCAACAGGTCATTTTATCATCACGTGCTCCATCTGCAAATGGGATATTCTACTTATTCATGAAATAGTCTCTAATGTTTCTATTGGCCGAAACGTTGACACTTTTGTGGTGAGACAATGTTTGATTTATTCAGAGAGAGAAGTTTGCTTCACGTATATTGTAGATATAAGATTTGAGTTTTACATTGGCAGCTTATTAAAATCATATCGTATTGAGAAATCGTGGAACTGACGCGTAGGAAACACGTAGCAGATACGCGTAGCAGCAGCCGTAGCTAATGTGTAGCAGACGTCTAGAAAAGCGTAGCAGATGCGTAGTATACTCGTACCAGACGAGAAGGAGCGTGAAGTAACAGATGCGTAGTTTACTCGTAGCAGACGAGAACGAATACCTATACTAGACTCGTAGCAGATGCATAGTGTACTCGTAGCAGACTCCTTGAAGCGCGTAGCAGTAGCATAGCATGCCCGTAGCATGCGCGTTTGAGAGCGTAGTAGACGCGTAGCAGATGAGCAGCATACTCTTGGCAGATTGGTAGGAGACGCGTAGTCGATGCATAGTCATAGTGTGATTGAAGAGTATGCGTTGGTTCATGGATTGGTCTACAACGTCACTAAAAGTGAAGTCATGGTCTTTGGTGTCAGCGGTCGAAGTTCTGATACTATGCCTCAGGTCAAGTTGAACGGAATATCGTTTGTAAGGGTAGTATAAGGTGAAATATGTACTTGGGACATCTTTTGACCGCTGACCTCAAAGATGATGAGGATATAGAAAGCTAGAGAAAGGCGCTGTCGGTGAGAGCAATACGATCGCTTACAGGTTTGCACGTTGTTCTAGAGTAGTGAAAAAAAACCTTATGTCGTGCATATTGCACCTCGTTTCACACGTGGGTAGATTACACTCAAAAATCGTACAGCGCCCTTTTCATTCAATACAATAATGTGTTCCGGGTTTTGATTGGGCTGTTACGCTTCTGTAGTGCATCAGGGATGTTTGCTGAAGGGCGTGTCGATTGCTTGTACGCTACGATGTGAAAAAGATGCGCCTCCCTGGTGCGCCGGTTGCGGACCAGCCCCAACATTATACTGCGCTGTATCGCGACCAGACTGGACTTCTTGTGTGTGAATCGCTGCTGCAAGCTTTCTAATTCGGTGTTGAGCTTGTAGCGGGTTCTCATTAACATATAATTGCCAGTGTTAGGTTAAGTGTGTAAGTGAAGTTTACTAACATAGTTGTTAAGAAATATTGTTACTAACATATTTAAGTCCATTGTCACTTGTTGATTAAATATAAATAAATAGTCGATGCTTAGCGGTCGCGTAGCAAACACGTAGCCATAGCTGAACGAACCGTTATGAAATAATTATTATGGTGATACTGTGTTACTGTTTTTCCTATTCTCTATAGATAGTTTTTTTTTTCGTGAATTACCTCATGGCTTTTATCGTTAGTAAAGTATTTATTTGGATTTCGGACTAAGTGCCGTAACTGAACCTTATTTGAGAACTCCCTCTCAAGTGTAAGATTTTTATGACTTCATTCTGATGACGTTTTTATTTTGACAGTTCTTGATAAGTACTGAGCCCCCAAATGATAGGTGTTTATCAATACCGGCCTAAGTCGTGTGATATCAGAGATTGTATAACCGACTATTGTTGGTCTACTGTGAGTGTGATCACTGCCTTTCGTGACATGCAGAAACACGAGGGTTCACAAAAAGGTTGGTTTAGTTTAGAAATTGCACTAATTTTCGTCTTTCATTAATTATTTACAGTAATAATAAAATAATAATAAAATATTTATTCATAAAATTACAAGGTATAAAAATTTGTACAGTTTTGCTTAAATGTAAATTATATTCCTAAGATTCACGTGCCTGAACTAGGTAATCCTGTGTTTCAGGCGAATAGTGCTAAAATAGTCATAAAATTAATAAATAATCTAAAAGTTGTTAATAGAGAAATAAATTATACTTATGTTGAATAGCCTTACTCTTAGTTTCTAAATTTGATACATACTTATCGTAGGTGAGTATACATATTTACTTTAACACAGTTAGTAAATTCTCTGTATCTTCGTAAGACATTCTTTGGAGAGCCTCCTTGAGAATTCTCTTACAATTTGTGTAGTTCAGGGAGTAAATGTTTACTTTCGCGTTTAGTCTATTATATAGAAGAGGACCGAGGTACAGGTAAAATTTGGATATAAAAGCATGTTTTGTTGTATTTTGTGGGCAGACTATATAGTACTATATAGACTATAGTAATAGTAACCATGCTGTTAATCAATACCGCACAATTAACTCTAAATATTTGATGCTGCTTATTAACTTGATATTTAGATGATACTGTTCAAGATATTACGTATATGTAGTAGTTTGTTACATTACATTTTCTAGAATGGATCGGTCAAAATGTGTTGGGTTGTGGTCATACGGAGATATTTAAAATATATGTCTTTTTATGTAATAATTTAATTCATTACCACAAACAAATAAAAATCAATATCTCTTATGAAACGTCAGAAGCCAGGGGCACAGTTCCAATTGGTCGTTTCCTATGGAGAAGAGCCGGCGAGAAACTACACGGTTAGGTACTCCATTAAAAATAATTGGCTTTTACAATGTTTTCAAATTACAGTGGTAATAGGTATGGGAGGACTGTGTAGGCCTGTCAACAAGTATGGTCAGTACTCTGCATTACCTGACCCCTCTTACAAAGATGGGAAGAGGGATCGGGTTATGCAGGTCACTGACTGTACCAGGTACTTAATAAAATAGACGGGCAACACGATACTGGAAATCATACTATTTTGCTTTGATCAGGAAGATTTTCCATACGTATCTGTATAAAACTATAGCTTGGCTTGCCCTACTAAAAAACTCAATAATTCCGAATAATCATGATTGGACAACCTACCTGCTATGATTACTCATAAGTTAGGAAAATCGATGGCTATCAGCTTTATTTATCTTAATATCTATAAATCTATTGCATTTAAGTCTCTAATCCGTCCCAATACAATTGATAGGCTATCTATTGATAAGGAATGTCTATAAAATGATACTGAATAAAGGTAGAAAGTATTCATACACATTATTTAGCTTGATATAGTTTTAATGCATATTTTTTGCATTGTATAAATTCAATCTCTTAACAATGTATAATTGCATAGCACATGTGTGAGCACTATGTACCTACTATAAAGCCACCATTTACTAGGTTCGTCTTTCATTGACTTGAATGTGCCCTGGCGGCTGAGAGTATGTCATGCTCACTCAAATGTTTCGCTGGTGGTGGCGTGTGTGTTGGTTCCCTTCAAAATGGTTGAGCTGAATGGTGCTGATCCATAATTCATGTTCGTGAACGGGCGCCGTCAGTAGGGACTGTTCATCTCTTGGCTGCCACGGCTTATTTTAATTTTAATTTTTGTATTGTTTATTTTTGTTTTTATCTTTTTTATTACGGACGCTTTTAACGTGCACGTCTTTCTACATCGTTCTCACATGTATAATTTCAACATGAATGATGTAACCAATTTTTGTTTTTTGTAACTTTTTTTTTATATAAAAGAGTATCCATGGAGTTTCTTGCCCGTTCTTCTCCATAGGTACCTACTACGCTTTGGAATGGGCAACTAGCTTCATTTTTTTGACTGACTGATCCCTTGACAATTCAAAAGTGCATGTAATTCGTTTATTTGAAATAAATGCTTTGAGTTTGAGTTATATATGAATGAGATATATGTATTTATGCCCCAAGGTTGAAGACTGATGGAAAACCTTGATTTCTTCGTAAATTTGCGTATATTTTTGATTTCCTGAATAATTTTTCTCTCATTGTTGTGATTGCTATCCTTCTTACATAGTTTTCTGGTTGTTCTGCTCTAGTATGATACCAAGTTTAGTTCGTAAAATGGTTTTACTAAAGCTCACCATAATGTAAGCGTATATTTGGGTTAAGCTTGTTTTAAAGAACTTCTCTTTATAAATAAGTAGGTACTACGAGTACTTAGTCAGAGTGGTTGAACTAATGAGGAGAAGTACCTACTCTTCCAAGTAATTTTCCACTTGAGAATTTATTTTCCATTCAATATCTCAAGGAGATAACTTTTATACTTAATAAGTACAGCCAATCATTTTCTTTATTCTGAAGTATTTATAACGAGGCTGGTTTATTATGAATTGAACTTCATTTGTTATAAAAAGTAGGTCTACCTCCGTAAAAGTTATTTCTTTCTTTAATTGTATATGTAGAGTAAATGTCAACCCCAATAATTAAGTCTGATACCTACCAGTCCTTCAGAATGATTGTCTTATACATACTTATACCTCATTCTTTTGTGGGCTTATAAATTAAATATCAAGTAATATTTGTCCAGTTTTGCGAAGAGTTGGGTTTTATTAAAACGTCAGAGCCGTAATATCCTTAGAGGATAACGTGTAGAGTTCATTATTTTGAATTTGTAATTTTGTTTTCGCTAACATTTTAATTTCAAAGATTAATCTTATAGACATTTCAATTTTGTTTCACAAGGTTACATCTAAATTCTCGGGAAATATTCACGGCCCTACTTTTTAGTTTACACGTGGTGAAGTAATCCAACATTATATAGCTATTGTTACTTCACCAACGCGTGGTACGTTTTAGCGGTTTGTATGTAACAATAAATCCTCCCGAGTTTCAGCGCCGAACCCGATCGTCCTTGTATGAAGGGCATTTCAATCAGTTGCTAGGGACGAAACGGTACGTGACAAAGTCATCTTGAGAGTACAATTTCGAAATTGAAGTGTATTTTTCCTTTCGATGACATTATCATTATAAGAGAATCAGCAGAACACGTCAAACGCCTACGCTCCCGAGTACTCGAAGACGTTTAGAAGTCATTGTGACGCATGCGTGAATATATTGATTAGTACCACGCTGATTTCGCTCTCAGCGAGCTCTCGGAGATTCTGTCTATCTGAAACTTTCGACGTTTAGGAGACGTAACCTTCAACGTGAATTATAACGATGGTGAGACGACCTTGAGTAGGTATCTGCTCACTGTGAACATTCGTTAGGCTCATGGATGTATGAAACGAGTGCTTTATGTTATGGACAATTATTAGCTATATATAGCATCTTCGTATTAATTGGTCTAAATTACGAACCCATTATGTATGAGCGGAAAACTCTGTGTTACATTATTAAAGTACTTGTTTAGTTAGTGTAGTAATATGAGATTTACGAGTAGTTCTATAACGCAATGCTTCCAGAGAGCGTGCGTGCTGTAGGCCATGTCACATGACATCGTTCGCAATCTCAGAATAACTGACCGTCGCGTCTAATTATAATACGGATCTCGGTGTTCTTTTATATCCACACAAATTGAAGTAGATGGATGGTTTAGAAATTGTATTAACCATATTAAGAACTTAGTAACTAGCTACGTGAGGTATTTAAAATTATGTTGCACATAGGTCGTTCTATTTTACAGGTGAAAGAGCCACCAAGGTACGCATTGGTATCGAGTTCAGTTATAAGATAACGTACTGTGTTAACAGTGAGAACAATGCGTTATACTAGCAAGTTTACCACCGCACTTTAACAGGTTTATTTTACCTTGATGTTATAAAACGTGGTGTGAAAAGTTGCTTTCTTCGGTTCGTCGCTCCTTCAACCAGTTGTTAGAAAGAAAATATTGTAGAATTCGTGTTTTTAGAATGATGTTCTTAAGAATTATATATTTTTTTGTATACTAATGTATCTACTATTTTATTATACCACACAGACTTTTGACTCTTGTGGCTTTGTAATGAAATACTACTCATGTAGATTTTTATATTAATTTATCATCTATTTATTGAGTTGCACATTCCAGGATTTGAACGAGGTCAATACCAGAGCTGTCCTAGTAGTTTCTTACTGGTCGGACAAAATTTGAGTAGTAGTCAATCGACACGAAAATAAGGAGATCTACTTATTCCATAGTGCATTTACACGATGCAAGTTGCCTGTGGCAAACAATAAAATTGAAGCAATAAATGTCTTACATCGTCTAAACACTATTTAGACAATGCAACTTTTATTGTTCCTGAAACTTCTGTTATGCCAGAGGCTTAAGTGAGAACAAGGCATAATTTTTATTTTGGTTTTATCCCTGAAAATTGCATGCTTGAAGCGAGCCCTTTCTTGCAGATGAAATACACACAAAACTCATGTGCTTAAGTCGTGATTAGGTAATATGTAGGTCTGACAAGAATCTGTTGATTCAATAAATAGCTGTTTCCTATGATTCGGATTGTGTGTCACGTACCTACTTACTGCTTGGATTAGGAGTCACACATCTAGGTAATGATATTTTTTGCAAAATTTGCATTTGCGCTAAACGTTGCTAAATGTAACACGTTTTATTTCATGTTATATAAATTGTATGCATAGCGTATGTAATAGGGTGTTTGAAATTTATTTTCTACGAAAAGAACACCACACATAAAATTACCTAGTTTATAAAACCATCAAATAAAAATGTACGAGTAATAATGTAGTTGTTCGATAATAATTAATTATGTAAAAAAAACAGCTAGTTTATCTTGAATTCAGTTATTTGAATCTTAATTTATATTTTAATCATAATTAAGAAGTAAGCTAATATGTAGATACAGGGTGGCAAGGACATCGACGTACAAACTGTAAGCATGAATTCAGCACAATATGAGTCTTGACCTAGCGTAGAAACGACCCGTCGGTTATCAAAAATAAATATCTGCTGTTTCATAGAAAAATGCAATACATGCATGCATGAAGGTCAGGGAGTGAAGTCCTTAATGTTCTTTTCGGCCAGACAAGTTGCGACTGTAATTAAAAATATGAGCAGAGGCAAATGTCCCGGACATAACGGGCTCAGTATTAAGCATTTCAAATTTTGCTGGGATTCATCTGCCAAGGGTTTTGTCGTTGTTTTATACCATGTGCCTAAGTCACTCTTACTTGCCAGCAGAACTAATGAAAACACTGGTGGTTCCCATAATTAAGAATAGGACGGGCGACATATCAGATAAGTCAAACTATCGACCTATGTCTCTCGCAACCACAATGGCAAAAGTGCTGGACGGTATGATTGATTCTAGCTTGAAGGAATGTCTCGCACCTCGGGTTTCAACTTGGACTGTCTACGGAAAGCACCATAGTAAGTCTCAAACACACGGTCCAGTATTACGCTGATCGTAAAACGCCAGTATACGCCTGTTTTCTGGATCTCTCCAGAGCCTTCGATCTGGAAAATTATGATGTACTCTGGAGAGAGCTTGAGGACAGGGGTGTACCGACAGGACTCCTCAGGATCCTACAGTATGGTATGGGGTCCAAGAAAATGGTGTAAAGTGGTCCAATGCATTCTCTGAGACATATAGGTTAGGATTCGGTGTGAGACAGGGTGGTCTGACATCTCCTAGGCTATTTTGCACATATATAGATGGGCTAATTGTGGACCTCAGAAATATGCGGGTCGGATGTAGCGTCCATGGTGTAAAAATAAATAGCATCAGCTATGCTGAAGACATGGCGTTGCTGGCGCCGACGGCAGGTGCCGTGAATGAAATGTTAAGGGTCTGTCGGGCGTATGTTGCCACACACGGACTGGGTTATAATATTAAAAAGTGTGAATACATTGTCTCTAAGGCTGAATGCCGTGAATGCCCAGATACTATTCCTGACATTACCTTAAATGGCTTGAACGTCAAAAGAGTGACAAAAGTCAAATATCTAGGGCATTTTCTCACTGACAACCATGTTGATATTGAAAGGGAGCGTAGGGCTTTAGCGGTCCGAGGTAACATATTGGCCCGAAGATTCGCTCGGTGTAGCATACTAGTGAAAGTAACACTTTTTAAGGCATACTGCCAGTGCTTTTACACGGGGAATCTTTGTGTCAACTATACCAAAAGAACGCTAGATGACCTACGCGTTCAATATAATAATATTTTTAGGATGCTGTTGGGACTGCCACGATGGTGCAGCGCGTCTACTATGTTTGTGCAAAACCGAACTGACGGCTTCCACGCCGTCATTTGCAAGAAAACTGCGTCGCTGTTGTCAAGGTTGCGGGCGAGTGGCAACAGCATTCTAAAAACTATGGCAGAGAGTATCGACTCTCCGATTATCAAAAGTTTTGTGAGAAGGACAATCACTAAACATTAATTTGGGGGTGTCCATTTCACAATATTAATTATTCTGTCTTCTTCTCTATTGTATTGTAACTAATAACACTAGTAATAAGTTATATTATTGTTTACTAACACGCTGGATCTTTGTTATCCGATAAATAAAGTTTAATAATAATAATACCTACGCGGTCAAAGTGTATGTATGGAACAGCAAATTTTGTTTTTAATATCAGACAAAAAATTTCAACGGAGGGACGTTCAGAATCATGTGCTGAGTTCATGGTTACAGTTTGCGCGTGGGTGTAGGGATGCCGCCCTGTATTTGGCGACAAGTGTATATAAATAATATACATAATCAGCCTATAATGTTCCCACTGCTGGGACACAGGCCTCCTCTCGGTGAGAGGGAGCGGGCCGTAATCCACCACGCGGGCCCAGTGCGGGTTGGTAGATGTCACATGTCTTCGAATTTTTGGTTCTAGGACATGCCGGTTTCATCACAATGTTTTCCTTCACCGTTTTGAGAGCAGTGGCGATGGAATAATTTACACAAAGTAAAGCGCCTGTCTGGGTTCGAACTTACGACCTACAACTCGTAAGTCGCGGTCGTCACCACTGGGCCACCACTGCTCCCCATACATAAATAATACTGCTGCATAAATAATATATAACATACAAAAACGTTTTTTTACAAAAAAAACAACCGACTTCCAAAAAAAACACTAAAAGACGTGAAAAATAACTTTAATTTCGGAAGTCGGTGTCTTTGGTTTTGTATTTTCTTTTTATTTTATTTTTTGGAAGTCGGTTGTTTTTTGTAAAAACGTTTTTATTTTTCACTTTTTAGTTCCGTACCTACCCCACACAAATTAGTATACAACTACTTGGTGTGTAAATAACATTGACAGGAAATTATTAACGCATCATCAATATAAACTAAGTGGAAAAAATATGCAGTATTAAGGATAACTCAAAAACTGCTGGTCAGGCCTTGATCAAATTTATATGGGACTACACGTGAAGCACCAGGTATCAAATAATAAAAGAATCATCCAAATCGGTTCACCCAGAAAAAAGTTATGAGCTAAGACAAATAGAAAAAAATAAAAATAAAACCTACAGACGAATTGAGAACCTCCTCCTTTTTGTGAAGTCTGTTAACAACGGCATGGACCATGCATAGGTACAAATAGTAATATAGACATCGCGTGTTCTAGACGAGTTATTTTCGTAAGTAATTTAATAAATGCCGCGAAGTAAGTACTTTATTCAAGTTTGTGTGGTTACCAGCCGTTTTCTATTGACCGTGGTTAATTATAACAATAACATGCGACTGACAAGCCTACCTAATTAAAATTGTATGAGATACGACTAATAATATGTGTTTAAGTGACCATCCGAAGCTGAAATAGTACATGGTCAAGTTTTCTTCCTCACTTACATTGTAATATTATAGGTAGGTAATCAAAAACTAATAAAAAAAATAAATAAAATAAATAAAAAGTTTATTGAGGTAAAAAGGTAAAACACTAAGTACAAAGCTTAAATATACGAAAAATTCTATTGTTTTATGTGCCTGAACTAGGTCATCCTGTTTTTCAGGCGAGGCAAGGCATAGTATTTCTAAATAATCACATATCTACTTAATTATAAAAATCTAGTCATCTAATAGGTACATATGTAAAAGGTGTAAATACACAAAAAAAAAAAAAAAAAAAAAAAAAAAATGGTGATTTACTTTTATTTTTCACGATTTTGGCGCTGTTTTAAACTACACAATAAGTTATAGTTATAGCCAGTTTTTCTTTATTAATTGTTCATTAGAGCAATATTACCTAGAAGTGTTATGTTGACAAAATTCAGGAAACCGGAACATAGGTATGAAATACCATATCTTTGGCATACTTATTAATTTTCAACCTTCATTCATTTTCTTACGGCACAAAAACGTATTTTCGTACATGTGGTTTACGCGCTCGTAGGCATTTTGCGTATATAGGCCCTATATAGTAGGTTCGCAGGAAAATCGTGTGGAAGGTCACTTGAAGGGCACACAGGACGCAGGCGACACAATGTCTGTGAATGTTTATGTCACGGCTAGGGTTCATTTACCTCAAGTAAGTTTGTCAGACCTGTATGAAATTCAATTTAAGTATTGTATACGACAACATTTATTTATGGAGTTACGTGCGACATTCGAATATCTATATTGTTAGTGACTCACTGTATTCAAATAGCGTACAAGAAAACCGCTTTTCTCACTGTAAATTGCCCTCTTTTATTGTTTTATAAATGATAAATGATTTTATTTCTGTAAGTAGGTTTGTACAAACACTTTTACACGTCAATCATATTTTTAAACTAGATGAGGTCGGCGTTTCCTATCTGACTACTCTGAGAAGAAAGGCCGAAACAAACTCAGAGGTCACGGTCTCTTTTAAAGTCCAGACATAATCTTGGTCAGATCATGTGAAGACCATGTAGATTTGTCTGAAATGGTCTTTTGAGGAAAAACCACACAGATTGAGTGGACCTGTCCAGTCAGTGCACGCATTTGTCAGTAATCGTGCAGCTCAACTCAGGAAGTCAGGACTTAAGGAGCTCAACGATTCGACGAACAATACCAAAGAAAGGACATTTGGGTAGGCCACATAAATTACTCAATCTGCCAGATCATGATCAAAATTAACTGCGAAAAAAAAGCAATGACCCACATAAATCACTATGGCACGATGGCAATATTTTGGTACAGAAATAATCAGTGATCTTAATTCTTAAGTTTTTTGACAGTTACATCGATTCGTATTATGTACTAATACCTAATGGCTACTTGCCAACTCATATTCATGAAATGATGAATTAAGGCGTTATTCAGTAAATTGCTATTTGCTAATGAAACTGTAATTTTCAAAGAGTTTCCATAGCCCTTCCCAGTCTCGTGATCACAAATAATGATTCATGGCGATTGTTCAACTGTTGTGTCTGCTTCACAGACGAAGGAAGTATTCATACGAATATTATGTCTATAAAAAGATTCGTTTACATAACATAATAGAAATGTTTTTTACAAAAAATACGTAAATAGAATTTCGGAAGTCGGTGGCACAAACCGATAATGCAAAATCGAAGACAACGACTTCCAAAATCAAAGTAATTTTTTAGTTTGTAGTGTTTTTTTGTTTTAATTTATTTGTAAAAATTATTTTGACTTAATATTTGAAGAGTTCCCTCCATTTCTCCAGGATCCCATCATCTGATCCTGACCTGGTGACAATGGGACCACTTGGGAAGTACACCATTTAAAAAAAAATAGAACATTCCGAATCCGTCTCGCCGTCTTCGAGTAATCGGAGAACATATATTAAAAAAAGATACCGACGAATTCAGAGCCTGCTCCTTTTTTTGAAGTCAGTTAAAAAAACAGTCATACTACGAATAATAGTTTTAAAATCACATTTTCATGGCACAGTAATGACATTATTTCCTATCATCATAGGTACGTAAATGACGTGTCGTGTGGAACGTGGTGTGGTACTGGTACTCACTCAACTACGGTTATGTGAATACCGACATGCGATGATACCCAATCAATACAAAACTTCCCACACTCGCCACTGAAACAATATCTACAACATTTGATATTTCTGCTCTACTTTAAGTTTATTTCTGTCAATGGTAGTTATTATATGCCAGACTCTAAGTATAGGTAGTCTCCATTTTCAAAGACATTTTTCCTATGTAACAAACGCTAAGCATTTCGACGTCACATAATATCCGGCCAATATAATGTAAAGGCATATAAAATCGGTGATACCTTTATTCCTTTGCTTTAGGGTCGAAAGTTGTTTGCGATTAAGGGACGAAAGTGCATTTAATTTGTGCGGCTGTGCAATAAGATGCATGGTACCTACTCGGCTGGTATGTGTGATAATTGTAACGTGTGCCAAAGAATCGTCGTATCGGACCGAGATAGTCTAAATATGCTTTGTTTGTCTTAAGATTTATAAGCCATCCACACCACAATTTAGAGCAGCTAGGTTTACAAACATTTATATTTTTTATTGAAATGGTGTAAAACTATGTAACCTGGGTGTGCTGTAAGACAGATTTAGAGGCCAGGAATAAAGCAAAATAAACAGCATTACCCGAAAACATGCATCACAGTCTCTAGCGAACATTTATAGAGTAATTGAAATATTTGTCTAAAGTTTACTACATACGATTTATTCACCGAGATAAAACTGGACGTGATCCTTATTATTATTATTTATGTCTTTACGTAAATAATAATAATAAGGATCACGTCCAGTAATTTATTAATTTTTGAGCTAAAACATGTATTTATATAAATAGTAGCTCGAAAATGAATAAACTATTGGAAATACAATGTTATTTTGTATTTGTTATAAGAGCATAAGGTTTTATAAAAGTAAATTGACGCCAAATTAAAAAGAAATGTAATCTTGATGAACAAGCAACATTCTGATGATCTATTGCGATAGTTACTCTATATTTTCATTTATTATTACAGACCGTCTGTACCATTTTTAAACAAATAAAGCCTTGTTGATCACGAGACGGTCTGCACTACAATACACAGAATTCGCTGAAGTATGTGATTCACTGCAAGAATTTCACCTTCAAGTAAATTAATTACTTGCGTGGATTTTATAAGCCCTGCGATTTGATATTGGTTTATTTAAATACTTTGCCGATTAGGAGTTTTTCAATTTAGGCATTCAGGGATTGGGTAAGGTTTAGGGCATAAAGTGAGTTTACATGACTGGGTTTTATTGGAGAAGCCTTACAATGAGTTATACTGTGTCGTGGTGGGGTCGCAATCCCCGCCGACTATTGCGTCACCATCGGTTCATGGACTGAACCGTACCTATTTTTCCTTCGAACTTGTTTTTTTGCAGAGAGAAATAACTAGTAACCCCTCGTAAATTATGTTCGAAGGTGTAGGCAGCCTTTTTCTTGTCCTATTTCTTTTTATTTGCTTGTTTCTATGATAATGAGGTCTCTTGATATTCTACTCTTCTTCTTATTGATTCTTTGGGGATTGGACCCAAACTTGTTAGTTACCTAGTATATGTGTATACGCGAAGGTCAAGTCCGAAGGTCATTTGTAAAACAAATAAAAAATGGGTTCAAATCCATGCAATTTAATAACAACTTCCATCAAAACGTATTACAATACGGAAGTAAATAAAACGTAGAAATGATACGTCATGTATTGTTTACTAAATTGGTCATAATGTGACAAATACAGAGATGTGGATACGGCTAGATATCAAATCTCGTGGCCATTGATCGGTGGGCGGGCGCGCGGCGGCGGCAGGGCGGGCGGCGCCCACGTGCTCGCTCACGCCCGGAATAGACAGTTCGCCCCGCGCAACTGCTCTTAGCTCACATCTCTCTAGCTCCAAAAAGTTTTTAACATTTACACATACATCGTTAAACGAAAAAAGGTTTTATACACAAAAATAATTTTAAAAGTCAATACAAGTTGTGATAGTAAATATATGCAAGTAATTAAAAGGTTGTTAACTTAGATTTGTCAAGTATTTAAATAAATTATAAACTTCCTCGTGCTCGTGTAGCAAAGGTCGTGTTGTGGACGTAAGCAATATTCGTAATAATTGTTCCGTCACGTCGTGTATGGTGTTTGACATAGAAATTGAAAAACGTGTGGTATAAGTGCAGTGACATTGACTGAGGCAGGATCGTTCGTGAGTGTGTTGGATTCAGTATTCGTGTTATTTGTGAATACCGAACGTATGCACAATTTTGGCGGAGAAGTGAGTGTATCAGTGCGCTGATATAGCCGCGGTGAATAATCGTCATTTGTCGGCGCCGGCGCCGCGCGGCGGTGTGATTGTGCGGCGGTCGCATGTGCGATGCGATGCGGGACAAACTGTCCGCGCTGTTGCAGAGCTCGGTGCAAGCGCCGGCGCACCACAACGGCGACAAGCTGCACAATGATGCGTTCGGACCAGTGCTCGTGTTCACAGATGAAGGTGCTTGTCTTACTTATTTTTTCTTGATCTTCACTATAGCTTAATTCTACTGCTGGCAACCAAAAAGGAAAAAAGTCATGGATGTAACACAATGGGAACAGTGTTAAACATTTACCTAGATTTTAGTTTTGGGTTTTTTATCGTTTTGGTGGAATCTATACAATTATAACAAAACCGTAGCGAAGACAAAATTGTACATTAAATATTTTTGAAAAAAGTAATTGCTACGAGGTCTGGGAACGATTTTAATGCCGAAGATATAGTTTTTAGAATTTTTGTCTGTGTATCTAAATGTATGTTCCAGCATTACGCAATTTATACTACCGGATGGATTCTGTTAAAATTTTGCAGAGTTATTCCCTATAAGTTTGGTCAGTCTATAGGCTACTATCACGCTATTTGCTGTGGGGGATGAGCAAATATTGTATTATGTTTGTATTCTTCTATAGTTTACCGCAAATTGTAAAAGACGAGCCAAAGGGTTAGAATATTGCAGTTAGTTACAGAATCTACCCTTGAAATTATTATCTACACGCTAGATACCATAATGAAGTTAAGCTGTCAATCATGACAAATATATGGCGGATTTTTGGTACGGGCAGTAAGGGTAGTTACCTAACCGTAGTAGCTACAGGAAAAGGGTCTGAGGAGACTGTCATTACTTTTTGAGAATTTTTCATCCGCATTTATAGATTTTATAAAAATGGAAGAAAATGGCAAATTTTCACAAAAACCTTTTTTTAATGTCAATCCATCCTGCTTTAAAGGATCAAAATACTCCATTGGACCAAATGACGTTTGAGTACTAGAAAAGTCGGAAATCGCAAAAACTTTTCCCTTAAAGTCGTACGAAATGAGCCTCGAACTTTTTTATGATGGATAGACTGATATTATACTATTATATGTCCGTAGAACGTACACTGAAAAACATGTAGTTTATGCCTTTTCTTTCATCTATGGTTATCCTACTAAAATTATAAATGTGAAAGATGTTATGTTTAGATGCTTAGATGGTTGGATGTTTGTTACTTAATCATGCAAAAACGGTTAAACGGATTTGGATAAAATTTGGCACACAGATAGCTTATAACCTGAATTAACACATAGGATACTTTTTATCCCAGTAGTACGTTCCCGTGGGATAATTTCCGTTCTCCACGCGGGTGATGCCACTGGCAAAGACTACTAAACAATAAAATGGACATCATTAATCTATAAAAATCAAATCAAATCATGCCTCGAATGTAAATCACTCCCATTTAATCTGCTATGTAAATGATGTTATCATTCATCTGTAAATGTAACATCTAATATTTTGAAAGCAATGCAAGAGTTGTGTGAAATGCTTGTTGCGGTATGCTCTGATTGGTACAATAAAAGTACATGAAATGTTATTGTTTCAGTAAATTGTTCTGCCGTGCCACTTATAATGTTTATGAAAACCTGTTACTTTATACAATTTATTATTATACTTTCCTTGACTATGTTGTCTGGCTGGCGCCACAATTTTAAACAGACTTTCTTGGAGTTTCTTATTCAGTAGAATAAACATAGAATGAATCTATTTATTATCTATTATTTCTACTATAGGGTGCACCTCTGCCTTACCCTTCACGGAATACAGGCGTGATGTTAGGTTAGGTGAAAATCTATTAAAAAGTAGACATCCTAAAACACGATTGATAACGATTAAACTATCACATCAGGTACGATATCAATTTAAGTATTTGTATGCTACTTACCTTCAACATACAAAGCGAAAACTTTGAAAAATCTTTATTTTTTCTTTTATATTATGACCCACTCTTTGAAGCAGCTTTTTACTGCCTGGTCGTATACTTGTTATTAGTCTTAAATATATACAAATCTGCCCATAAGCGTCGGTCAATAACAATTTAATTCAATGTCGAGGCCAAACACCAGACAGTTAATTAAATCCTTTTGGAGGTCCTTTTTGCGAATTTATCTCAGGTCTCAAATAACTGGAAATAATATTTTTTCAACTCATAATTGGCACTAACTAAGAGATCTCTAATTTTACGTGGAGATGCCGTAAGTGGCAGTTAAAAACCGTGTAAATTTAAAACAATATATCCTTCAGTTACAAATTCATTGAGAAATAATACCTAAAGTATCGAATTATTGAATGGGCACAGTTATTATCGTAGCACGTAAGCAAGGCCGTAGCATTTAGTTTAGTCGTGCTACACAACGTTATCATTATCACTGACAGTTTTCACCCGCCTACTGCACTGAAATAGAGCTTACTCGACTTGCATTTAACATTTAATATTGTGTAGTACGAGTATGTTCAATAAATATGTTTATTTTTCAAACATTCGCGTATTTACAGTTTACAAGTGGTCTTTAAAGCTTCTCTGTATTGTTAATTAACAATAATGAAGAAACGCGTATATAAAACGTTACAATTACTTAAAACCATCCTAATGGATACGTCCCCATTAAACATTGTCATGCTCTTGTTATTAATGTAAAGTGTCCCTAAACCTACTTTATTTAATTATGCAACCCTGTGCTTTTAAAATCGGGCACGTGCCTGGCTAATCAACAATGGATCTTTCACGAAGTAGTCAGATAAGAAAGATTCAATAGGCCCTATTGGTGACATCATGGTCAAAGTCTAGTCTATGCCCTTTAGGCGACGCCCGGGCAAATACGACAAACGTACGTGCAATGAAATGGACTAGCAATGTTATTTTAAAGATTTTATTCTTTTATTTTCAGAGAAAATACTGTTCACTTACTACGATAATAATTCAAGACGTTATTGCCTCGTGCTTATAACCAATTAGCTGTTATTGATCTAGCCAATTATTTTTCCGGCGCAATTGTCTGAGCTGTTACTATCAACCCAGTTGAGGAAGAGATTAACACATCAGACTTTCATGAATGAATAAAGAACGCGGAAGTTCAAATTAGTAAAAGTTATTTTCTCAGCGCACTTAGATACCGGTTCGCCGTTTTAAAAATCGCTCTGTTCGATAAATATTTAGACAGACTTTAAGCGCAACATTGTGATTAATTATTATTTTCTTGTTACGATTCGATGCCCGTGACAAAGTCCGCTTTTGCGTCATACTATGTGGAGATAAAATATTTTCGTCCATTCTGAAATATATTTTTTCTGGAATGATAAACTATTATTGTAGTGAAACAAGTTATGTGGCAGTTCAAAACCACTTCTCTAGCGAACCATTTACAAGATTTAATACACGTTTTTCATAGAAACAAAACACAAAATTTGTGCGCTCTCTACCGACGACTATAAGTTGTGTGCAACGCTTGAGGTTTTACCCATTTAATAGGTATTATCTTTGTACCAATTAGCTATCAAAGTAAGTAAAATAACGGTACAATATCAGTGTTTACGCTACGGAAAGGCTTCAATTTCGTGATAACAATATCTACATGAACAAAATTATCCTGTCCATTACTAACACTCTGTCGATAATGTGAGTCCAAATAAGTTTTTGCTGACATACAATGCAAAAGATATTATGTACCTAGGTACTATTATTTTCCTAAGAATCGTATGATGTAGGTATGTACGTTGTCACAACAAAGTTCTATATTGTATTAGCTTTTGTACTCTCAGCAGTAATGTTGGCGTAGCCTCCGAGATTGGATAATGTTTACAATCTGGGATTAAAGCTTGGCCTTAGGATAAACAGTGTTTGTATCGGGTGTTTTGTCCTTCTAATAGTTACAGATTTTTGTCATTTATATGTAGGTAATTTGGATGTGTTCCAATGGAAAAGACAAGTAAACATTTTAAAAACTCAACAATATAAAAGACTCATTCAAAGAGCGCCACAGATTAATTAAATCAGTTTTCACAACTATCCGCTCGCATTGAATTACGCACAAGTATAACGTTTTAGAGTTTTCGAGTTAACGATGGAAATACGTATGTGATGAACAAAATGATCTAATGCTGATAGAAATAGTATGAATGTTATTATTGAAAATGAACACAAATTCTTGAACGAAATGAGGTAAATCATACAATAGGTAGTTTGTAAGAAGCTGGTGTACGTGATTCTCTGCACACGGAGTGTTTTGGTTACACTGTGTCCGGTGTGTCATGTGATATGCTTTAATGCGTCATCAAAATGGAAACTGGAACTTGAGTTAGCAGAATGTGAGACTCGAACCACACTGTTACCAATGCCCCAGTATTCCCATGCTTTATTTTCGTTGAGAGTAAACCTTATGAAAGACTTTTCTCTTTTTGTTGAATGAATTTCCTGAAAAAAAGCTCTATTGTCTCTTTCAGAGGTGCATTTCTAAAACGAGACTTTTGTGACTGAAATATATTCTACTTTAAAATAATTATTTAGAGTCGCCTAGAGCATTTTAATTTACAAATGATGACAACAACATGAAATTACCTACTGTGATTCAATCTAGATCAAAGCCGTATAAATCCAATGCTTATCATTGCGTTTCCAATATGTTTGAGCTGAGACATTAGGGATAGTTGTATTGATGAGATATGAAGTCCTGAGTGGTCTGTCTGTGCTCATCGTCACATTATGGTTTTCCATAATAACATTAAAGATAAGATAAATGATATGAATTATGTTTTGTGTAAGTGCGTCACAAAGGTGATATACTATGATGAATACCTACTACTACCTACTGCAAGCCAGACTTTAGTACTTGTACGAACGTAGGTATTGCTACACGGTTACATGGTAGAACCCTGTGATATAGGTACTAGAGGACAATTTTCTGTCCTCAATTAAAAGTGTTGGCATCACAAAACACTCATTATAATAACTAAGATTGGCAAACTGTCTAATGTTCAGCGTGTTTATTACATTGTTTAAGCTTTTATAGCTTTGTTTTTTAACACAAGACAATTTTATTGACGTTTGCTTTCGGCTGTGTGCATTTTCGGCGCCACGTCCGTCCTTTAACGATCTCCTTATAAAACAAATAGTATGTTTTTGTGTTTTGTTTCAGATATATTTATTGGTTGTCCATCGTTTATTTCATAAATTGATTTGCATCATTCAATAAGCATAGCTACCTATGTACTAGCACACAATCGGTACCGCAATGCTCATAGCAGGTGTATATGATTGGCAGTTTTAGCTTCATAAATCAATACCAATACGCCCTTGAATCGATTAAATGTTTCCTAGGTATAATAAAACTCTCACTTTATGAAACCTTTCGCTGAAATGCTGTTAATTAAACCCTTTAACAATGAGAATGCAATTTAAAAAAATATTTAATTGACTACAAGTTTAGCCATTTTTAGTTGTGCATGTAACCATTTGTTGTTAATTTGTTTTCTGAAAGTTTTTTTGTTTGTGAACACGTTTATTTTACAACATCGGTCAACTTTGTATGAAACAATCGGTAATCGCCATCATCTTTATTGTCGTTGTTCTCTTGCAACATTAAAACGTAGTTCTAAATCACGACCTTCGAGAATTAAATTCTTTCCCAACTGAAATAGCTCTGTGGATAGTCGACATACTCGTAAGTGTGAAAAGATCGTTAGATTATCATGTTTCATTTACGTTTTTATTTCAACACACTACTTGATAGTCCACGTAACAATGCTAAAGTCTCATTACCACTGATTTAGTGGCTATTTTGGCAACTTTATGTGTGATTACGTCGGGTATCCAACTGTAGAACATTCACACTTGATTTATATTGTCTGTGTGACATCAATGGGCGTGACTGTCACTATTTCAGGCTGTAGCATTAGAAACTTTGGTCGATGCGAAGGTCTGAGATACGTTTTTATTTTTAACCGACTTCACAAAAAGGAGGAGGTTCTCAATTCGTCTGTATGTTTTTATTTTATTTTTTTATGTGTGTTAGCTCAGAATTTTTTTCTGGGAGAACCGATTTGGATGATTCTTTTTTTATTTGATAGGTGGTGCTTCACATGTGGTCCCATTTAAATTTGATCAAGGTCTGACCAGTAGTTTTTGAGTTATCCTTAATACTGCATATTTTTAACCGACTTCACAAAAAGGAGGAGGTTCTCAATTCGTCTGTGTTTTTTTTTTTTTTTTTTTTTTTTTTTTATGTGTGTTAGCTCATAACTTTTTTCTGGGTGAACCGATTTGGATGATTCTTTTTTTATTTGATAGGTGGTGCTTCACATGTGGTCCCATTTAAATTTGATCAAGGTCTGACCAGTAGTTTTTTCCTTAATACTGCAGATTTTAGTTTATATGGATGATGTGTTAATAATTTCCTGTCACTGTTATTTACACACCAAGTAGTGGTATACGAATTTGTGTGGGGTAGGTACCGCAACTAAAAAGTGAAAAATAAAAACTTTTTTACAAAAAAACAACCGACTTCCAAAAAAAAAACACTAAAAGACGTGAAAAATAACTTTAATTTCGGAAGTCGGTGGCCAAACACGAAAATACAAAACCAAAGGCACCGACTTCCGAAATTAAAGTTATTTTTCACGTCTTTTAGTGTTTTTTTTTGGAAGTCGGTTGTTTTTTTGTAAAAAAGTTTTTTTTGCACTTAGTTTATATGGATGATGTGTTAATTATTTCCTGTCACTGTTATTTACACACCAAGTAGTGGTATACGAATTTGTGTGGGGTAGGTACCGCAACTAAAAAGTGAAAAATAAAAACTTTTTTACAAAAAAACAACCGACTTCCGAAAAAAACACTAAAAGACGTGAAAAATAACTTTAATTTAGGAAGTCGGTGGCCAAAAATGAAAATACAAAACTAAAGACACCGACTTTCTAAATTAAAGTTATTTTTCACGTCTTTCAGTGTTTTTTTTCTCGGAAGTCGGTTGTTTTTTTGTAAAAAAGTTTTAAACAGTAGAATTACAAAATACGCTTCTAATCCGTATTGTTATTTTATAGTAGGTGTGACTGAATGGTTGCCAAATACCTATCTTATTTAATTACTTGAATGATGTTTTCATTGGTGAGATTGTGTAACGAAAATATTTCTGAACGAGCCTACCTATTTGCTATAGGTAGTTACTTACTGGAAATCTTTAAAAAGAATAAGTCAGCAACCAAAACACTATCTTCCTTTTGGAAGCTCTACATTATCGTTAATATTTTGCCCAAGAAATACTAATCTCTAGTTAAGTATTTCTTGGGCAAAAAAATAGATGTTACTGAGCCAAATGTCAATAGCCCCCAGGCACAGTAAAATATTCATTAGCTTTGTAATTAGTTGTAGAAGTTATATATTTTACACAAAACTATTTCAGTAAAAATCTGTCCAAGGTTCTAAATTATTTCAAGTAAGTAATCAGCGAAAGTTGTATGTATATTATTGTCAAGAAAAGAACTCAGCAATATTTCTGAAGATCTGTAACATCCACATTAATCTGTAACATCCAATCCAAGTAGTCAAGGAGAAATTTTTATCTCATTATTTTTAATGGCTATTTAACCTTACAAGGAAAACGAGACAATCATTTGTTGCAGATCTTGATATAGCATACGCTTGTTGTTTGAGCTTAAAGATATTAATAATATTAGAAGTTTCTGAGAAATCTTACTAAATACCTAGTACCGTTATGCAGGCTTTACGCCTAAGAAATCACGTAGACATTCTTGTTATCATAAGTTCGGAAGAGAGCGCAAAAGTGATGACAAATAGTTTTAGTAATAAAAATAAATTAGCATATTTTTACCTTATCAAATTGAAAGTGCGTATTTACCTAAGTAGGCATTTATTTTAGGTACCTAATCCAATTGAATGTTGGAACGCTCAGGTTAATTGTGTCATACCTCTAGTGTAAACAGGACACTGATTGTTGAATTCAGCTGGGTTTTACTCGCCGACTATTTATTTTAGTCATCTTCCTTACAATAAATTAATTCTTTACACCGTCTGCGTTCATCCTCAGCACACGTTAATCAAAGATATCAGTTTATTAGAAATAGTCCTTCAAATATAACGTGTCTTGCGGTTTCATGTGCCTATCTATACTTAGTGAAGTAATAAAATATAATAAGTACCAGTAATCTATCACAGTTCCTATATTTATTATTTGCAACGGCAACGTGCAGGTTTTATCTTCGGTAACATAAAACCTAATCAATTTTTTTTTTAATAGTGATTGCCTACGGATACATAAACTTTTATGGATTTGAAACAGAAAAATGGTAATGTGTTAATTTTTTTTTATAATGTTTTTCTATGTTGACATTCAGGAAAAGTGAAATTTTATCCTTTTGCAGTTTGTAGTATTGTCTGTTGTTATTTTTAGTAACCGGTTATTATTACTGTACATAGTTTTCTGTTATGTAAATAGAAATAAAGGAATCTTATAGTAAAAGTGAAGTTAGTTTGTTTGAAGCAAGTAAACATTATTTTAATAAATATTTGTGTCCATGTGTACTAACGTTTAGATGTGTGCTTGTGCTACGTTTGTAAAAACGTAACCGATTCACATTATTATTATGAAATTGCGTTTTATGCCAGTAGGTACATTAGTAAACACTTTTAAAAATTATCAGTGATTGTGCTAATTAGCTACAAATTATACCTAGGTATTAGCGTTTGTCTGCTACGTTTTCCACGTGGTTTGCACTTCAAACATTGATTGCAGCGAGCTTGACTTTTGGAAAACCTCTTCTGTATGAAGGATTTTCCTGCACATATATATTCCTCGAAGCAACATTATTTCATCAAACTTACATGATACTGATTTTATTCAGTGTCTCGTACTTGTTTTCTACAATAATTAGGTAGATAGTTACCTTTCAGCTCACGAAGTAAATTATAGTAGCAAATGCAACTAATTTATTAATAACTCAAAAAAAGGCAATTAGGCAATTATTATTTTTTTGCGACTGCATCACAGTAGTGCTTAAGCAAATACTGCGGCGGATGGCCTCAATTCTGATGGATTCGACTAGTGCTGTTATTAGTGGTCAAAGAATTTTTACACGGTATTTCAGTATCTGTGTTTTGGAAACCAACAACTACTGATATATATTTCGTTGTACACAGGGAGCGCACGCGAAGGCGGATTGGTATGGCGCGGGTGCTCAGCAGAGTGCGACGCAGAAGACGGCGCGGCGGGTGCGCTCACCGACGGCAACATCAACCCAGGAGACAAGGTACACCAACTACAACGACATACTACACACGAGACACTACCGGAACCCCACTAAAATACGTCGGGTATCCCCTTTCTGAGACAACGCCAGTCCAGGAAACCAGGTACATCATGCACCATACACAATTCTAAATAACAGACCCCAGCTGTACCAAATAGGTTACCCTCTTTTCCAAAGTACCATTTGTACTCATAAAGTGAAGTCGTTTTTGCATAATTATATACCGATATCTCTGATTTTCTTAAAGCCTGAAGTTTACTCTGCCGCCGATAAAAAAGGCTTTAGGCTTCAGAGATGGTAAGAAAACCCAGGATCATCTGACACTTCAGTAAAGACAACATTCCTTTGAAATTAGGATTAAAGTCAGCTGTACACTTACCTAACAGCAACATTAGCTCATGTGACACTCTCCTACTTAAAAAAACCTCTAAAAACAAACCTGTCTTAAAATGGAGTGGAAAACTAACATCCACAGTTAATGTCCCAGATCCTTAAAACGAACCTTCGTTGAAATTAAGCGTTCACTCCGAGTCAGCGGAAAACCAACGATGAAAGTTTTCCGATGTAAGGCACGAATTGTAAAAGCATGTTAGCCACAAAAGCTAGAGTTTGAAAGAAATTTAAAAAAGAAACCGAGTATTCATTTGATGAGTAGTTAATGTGGTAGCTACTTAGGTTTCTGGTTATTAGCTGGGTCATAAAGTAACCAGTTTGCGATGCTGTTATCGATCCGCTTTGATTTATCACTTGAAGTGCTTACTCGTAGGTATGTAAGTACTTATCTGTATGTATTGCACCTATGTAGGTTTAGTCAGGTATACTTATATATAGGTTTTCCACTCATAAATAACTATTGAGATAGGTTCATAATCATAAAACCGACTTATTATAGGTAAGTACCTATTGTTGACTTGGATCTTGATGGGAAGTGCACTGGAAAATTCTATATCCTGTTCTACAAGAAAATCTTGGAACTGTTTGAAGTAGAAAATCTTATTTGCAAAATGTCTCCCGAGGACAATCTTGAGAGGGATGTAAAATTCAATAAAGCCTTCAATGTTAACAGTGTCCTTCTGTGTCGAAGTAAATCTTCTTAGCGGCCAAGTATCGAGCTCTATATATTTACAAAGTTCTGAAGAACCTAGATTATTTTGTTCTTTTTATCTTCGTGATATTTTTCTTGAATCGTCTTTTGCGGGAACATTTTATCCGCCCACTGCCTCTAGGTGGCCTTAATATCTTATTAGAAAACTTCCCTACTGGCATGTTAGTCCGCACGAAGTTACCTAAGTGCACTTGTGTTTTAGGAGTTGGAAAATTGTGAGATGAGAGAAAGCAGGTTAGGTAAACCTTTTGGTCACTTGGCCAAGAACGATACACGAATGTTGTAAGCAGAGATCGGATATTCGGATGTATACCTAAAGTTAATTTTTAGCTATGAAAGTATGGAAGCAGCTTCTTAAAATATATTTTTTGTAAAGAAAAAACCCAGGGACCAGAAACACCGGGAATGCATAACTAGTCGAGTGTATAGTAAGGAACCGACTTCCAAAAAAATATTTATTAAAAAATAAACCCCGCGATTCTTGGATTGCTCAATTATTCATATGCATATTTATTTAAAATTAATGTATAACTCCCGACGCAAATATGTGTAAGTATGTAGGGCGTAAGAGGTGTGGTGTGTTTTAGTTAAAGTTAATATTTTTTCGATAAAAAAAGCGCATTCTCTAATAGCCAACATCTCGAACTTTAGGTGAATATAATGCATCCGAATACCCGATCTCTGGTTATAAGTTTATACTTTTTCAGAATTTTATAACCGTCTAGCGTTAACTTACTTTCAATAACCTTTCCAGTTTTGGTTATAGTACCTACCTACTAACATGTTATTTTTAATTGGATTACGCAGTTGGAGGGGTCGGGCACAGCTCCGGACGACCCTGTTCACCTCAAGAGACGGGTGGGACTCTTCAGTGGGGTGGCTCTAATCGTCGGCACTATGATCGGTATGAAGTCTTTACACAATAAGACCTAAACTCGCTAACCTTCAGTAACCCAGCTCTTATATTTACCTAAATATTATTTCGTTGAGGAAAACGCTCAGGTATTCCCTTGCCCACATTATTGTTGAAGTGTAATGTATTCTGTCGAGTGCGGCCCGACCTAAACCTTTTGTCACTGGAGGAGGCAATTATTCGACTCACAGAAGTTCTTTAAAATATTTTAATCAAGGATCCCTGTGTCTATCGTCTGTAAAAACTTTATTCAGATAATAAAATATTTTTTGCTGAAAATTAAATGGTCATTAATGCTTTAAATTAATGTTTACCTACATTGGTTACAACTACAATGTATAGGTATTTCCTTACAAATATTAACTTCGCCTACAAAAAGTAAAGCCTTTCGCAAATATTATGGTAACACGACTTATAAATAATTCATCACGTGATTGTTTATTTCATGTTACCGACACACGTGCTTACCGCACCAGCGTCACGGGCATATTGGCTCGCCGAAAAATTATTCAGATGTGCATCTGGCTCAAGATAAACATTTACTTACGCAAGATACGTAATTAATTATAATAATCCAAATAAATTATAATTAGTACCCGTAGCATTGAAATTAATACGACGGGCACGAGAAAAAGATTTTTGCGTTCCCTGAATTAGCCGCTATGGCTACGCATGTAGGTATATTTCTTCTATGTACCTACCTAATTTTCTCTTACTGTGATTTGAATAGAAAAAGCAAGACCAAATATACCGCTGTTGCAATGATGAGTCTAAAGTCTAAGTACCTTTCTACTTAACTACTCTTATACAACGTGGTACTCGATTCTGGGAAACAGTGCTACTTGTTGATAGTAATAGATAGGCTTCGGGCCAACGATCTGTCATGGTTTTAGAAGATTGCTCTTTTTAAATCCACACGTCAACACTTGCCGTAGCGCCGAACATGAACTGTGCCAAAGTGCTAACCACGTGTCGATAACGCTTTAAACAATACGGAGTGCTCTGAAAAACAATATAATGAACAGGCACACTCCTAAAATATAAGCTTAGAATTTTTTTTTTTCTGTGGAATAATACGATTACAAGAATATCCCATAGTAGGCAGAGGACGGGCAAAGGGGAAAACAGCGTTAGAAGTTTGAAGTCAAGAGAAAACTCTCTTTTCTTTTCGGTGGTTTAGGAAAAGGCGAAGTTCATAATGCTGCATAAAAATACCTAATTAACTATAGCAGTGATGACCACAGTAAAATAAATATTATCACTTTAGGCTAGCTCTTAGTTTGAGAGATACGTTTCAGCTACCATACGTCGAATAGAAGATAGACAAATTAGGAAGATAGAGTTTTCTAAGATCCACAGTAGGAGCACCAAATATATGAAAATATGTGTGCAATAAATTGCATAACGTAAAGCTGTGTTTGTTTTTGCAGGATCAGGAATTTTCGTCTCGCCCTCTGGGCTTCTGGAGCGCACAGGCTCAGTGGGCATTAGCTTCATCATTTGGATGGCATGTGGCCTGCTCTCGCTGCTTGGTAAGTGGCACATGGACCAATAAGTACCCACTAATCAGTCCCGTGGCTGCCTGATGTATTT
Source organism: Griposia aprilina (assembly GCA_916610205.1). NCBI lineage: Eukaryota > Metazoa > Arthropoda > Insecta > Lepidoptera > Noctuidae > Griposia > Griposia aprilina. The sequence goes on from OU744286.1 coordinate 10,525,657, forward strand.
AAATCATCAATTTGGTTAACTGCCTCAACAAGCAATTGTATTTCTATCGGGAAGTTTAAGAATATTGTAACGTACTGTCGGGTGAGATTGCTAATTGATAGATCAAAGAATTCTATCAACTATGTACCTACTTGTTGCCGGCTTCAATTCCATTCATTGACATTGCCGTAATTGCTTTGCTTGTTTTGCTGTAGTGGACTGTAGCTAATCGTGCCATGTGGCACGTAGGCATTCGTTTTGTTGACTCAGCGTCAGCGTGCTGCAGTAATTACCTACGATTACGTAAGTTCATGGACACCATAAGTTTATTTTTCAGACTCTATGACCTATGTTTATTAATAAGGATATATATTTTATTTAGGAGCGCTCGCGTACGCGGAGTTGGGAACGATGAACACGTCGTCAGGCGCTGAGTACGCCTACTTTATGGATGCGTTCGGAGGACCTCCCGCATTTCTGTTTTCATGGGTAAATTAAATCAAATAAAGGCAAATTAATTAACTACATAAAATACGATAACTACTACAATGTGTTTTCCTTATTGCAGGTATCGACATTAGTACTGAAACCATCGCAGATGGCTATAATATGTTTGAGCTTCGCAAAATATGCAGTGGAGCCATTCGTATCGGAATGTGAGCCGCCGGTCAGCCTCGTCAAACTTGTCGCGGTCATTGCTATTGGTACGTGAACGAATAACGATACCCGAACATACATCGGACAATTTATTGCAGGTTTCGATTAAAGATCGTTATAGATGAATACAAATTGATGTATACTCGTAGCTAGTGCTAAGTGAAGTCTATAAGTAGTCGTCTGTTGGAAGCCATAAATAGTCAAGTCTAATTTAGTTTTTTTTTTTTGCAGTGATGATATTAGCGGTTAATTGCTTCAGCGTCAATTTAGCTACGAATGTACAGAACATCTTCACAGCAGCTAAACTGGTGGCGATTGCTATCATCGTGGGCGGCGGAGCTTATAAGTTAATATTAGGTAATGCAACCCCTCACACGTGAGACCAGCCCATGTTCACACCAAGAGCTTTTACCCATCATCATCCGAGACGTTCCTCAAAGACGTGTTGAAGTCAGCTTCCAGGCTGATCAGATGCGTTCGAATAGGTACTTATCGGAAAAATATTTCGAACCTTATCTTTAACACTCATCTACCTAGTCTACACATTGCATTGAACCAAAACAATTAAATTAACACCCAAAAACAAAACAGTTCATTTTCAAATGAATCACCGTAACTAGCCACCTAATTCAAGCTCAACGTATCCATTACCTACCTACCTGTTTCATTTTCCTAATGGGTTGTAAATATTTGTTCAAACACTGACGGTTGGTTGTTCGATATGGTGCAGGTAATACGCGACATTTACAGGAGCCCAACTTCGCAAGTAGCACGGCCACGCTGGGCAACATTGCCACAGCCTTCTACACTGGCCTCTGGGCATACGATGGTTGGAATAACCTGAACTATGTCACTGAGGAAATTAAGAATCCATCCAAGTAAGTGCTCATTATTCTTTTGTTTAACTGGTAAGCGCACACGAGCCACCAGCAACCACCACCGGTGGCTGTCGCCTCTTGCTGCGGTATTGGGTATTGCTGTAGCGGATGGCCGCCACCGGCCACACAAGTATCCATACAAAACGTATAAAAAAGCATGTGAACTGCTTGCCGCTGGGCTACCGGTGGCTGTGGCCGGTGGTTCGTTTGCACCTAGCCTTAGTTGCCTTTTACTTGCTCTTAGTTTTCGATTCAATTCTATGCTCGCCTACAATGTAATCAGAAACCTTTTCTTGTTATTTATTTACCCCTTTTATGCCTAGTGACTTGAGAAATTAATTGCTGTTGAAATTAAAATACTGCTTGTAACCAGCTGTGGCCTTACACACGCTAATGTTTTCAAATTCAATCTAATTAAGAATTTTACTACTACCTAGTGTAGGGCAAAAGATGGTAGGTAGGTTACTAATTAATCGTTCTGCTAAACTTATAGAAACTTACCGCTGAGCATAATAATCGGCATCCCGTTGGTGACGCTGTGCTACGCGCTGGTCAACGTTTCGTACCTCGCCGTGATGTCAGTCAGCGAAATGGCTGACAGCGAAGCGGTGGCCGTCACCTTCGGGAACCGACTGCTGGGCCCGCTGGCCTGGCTGATGCCGCTCGCGGTCACTATCTCCACATTCGGATCCGCTAACGGCACGCTGTTTGTTGCGGGAAGGTACGTGACCATGACCTTTTAAATGAAGCATATGTTGACTTTACCATTCCATTTACCCCATTCACTACGCACCCAGTATTCACATTCAATCAGTAACGCTATCTGTTTGCGTAATTTTTCCGTTTGCTATTTTTTCAGCGACTGACTGCATCTTCGTTTCTTTTTCTCAGGTTGTGCTTCGCAGCGTCTCGGGAAGGTCATTTACTGGACATCTTATCGTACGTTCATGTTCGTCGTTTCACTCCTGCACCTGGATTGATATTCCATGTAAGTTATAACTAGCACATAATACGATAGCTTTGTAAGAATCATTTAAATACCTTGTACTAATGCTCCTACCGTTTCAGTCTCTGATAGCAGTGGCGATGGTGTTGTATGGAACAATTGACTCGTTGATTGACTTCTTCTCGTTCACTGCGTGGATCTTCTACGGTGGCGCGATGCTTGCCCTGATTGTGATGAGGTATACCAAGCCGCATGCACCCAGACCATACAAGGTAAGAATTTTTAAAGTTTTTGTTATTTCATAGGCAATGTTTTGTGCCGCAGAAAGGCCTGATATTATTGATGATCATCTCCGGAAGATTTAATTTATTACTCTTGACTCTGGCCATAATTATATATATAGGTATACTCGTATATGCTTTTGATTGTTGTGATCCCAATAGTGTCATGTATGATTTTTGTAGGTGCCGATAATAATTCCGTACGTCGTCCTGCTGGTGTCGACGTACCTGGTGGTGGCGCCGATTGTGGACAAGCCCCAGTGGGAGTACCTATACGCCACGGCCTTCATATGCGCCGGCGGCCTGGTGTACGTGCCTTTCGTCAAGTGGGGTTACTCTTTGCCGTTTATGGGTAAGTTTTTGAAACGAAGTTCCATAACGCGGCTTGCGGTTAGAGTTGACTGGTAGAAATCGTTACGTTATTAAAAAGCTTTATGCCTCCTCCATGCGACTTTCTTTCTCTCTCTTTCTATTAATATACGAGTGTGTGTGCGTGCGAGTGTCGCATAAGGGGGTCCTCCGATCGTTTTTTTTTTTTTATGTACGGTAGCTTATCTACCTACTGGCTGTATCTACGTCCCGTAGATGTTCTATTGAACTTGATATCTAACAGATCTCGAATTTTGTTCCAGATAAAATAACAGTTTTCCTGCAAATGGTGCTGGAGGTAGTGCCAACATCAACAACCTTCGAATATTAGAAAGAAGTCGGAGCTGGACTTTAAAGAAGCAATTGTGACAAAATTACTCGTCGATTTATTGTACCATATCTAAGTATTATTTGGATTTCGTACATTGTTAACTATTTTTGGTCCTGTTTCACCTACCTACAAGAAAGTTTAAAAAGGTAATGTTAACAAAAATATATATATTTTGTAACTAAATACCTCAATTTCTTGGAGGCGGTGATGTACCTAGTTACTTAATTAAAATTTGATATAATTTTCGACTGATAGGTATGTTCCTTATCCAAAATTATTGCCCACAATTTTGTGTAAATGCAATAACTGTAAAATATAATTGTGTAATATCGTGTTATATTAATGACTTAAAATTACATGGTATTTTGATGTTGTTGCAGCGTAAAGCTTTTTACACTTTTCATTTTGAATTTTAAGAAAAAATGTTGTACTTATGAAATATATTTGGTAATAATGCAGTGTTTTAAAGATGTGAAAGCCAAAAGGCAATATTTTTTGCTATAACTTAGGTAGTAAAGACGTTCATTTCATTAGTTTGCACGAATCATTCCTATGGGGACATGCATTTCGAGGTGTTGACGCTGCGCCATGTTGGATCGAAGCGAGGTGATCATGATAGCAGTCGCTAATTGAGAGTGAGGGTTAAGGATAATGTTTTCATTACACGATACTTATGACTACCTATTACATTTATGCTCCATAGCTTCATGTTAGCGTTTGAACACAACTATGTCAATGGCCTACCTATTACAATAGGTAGTTACTTAAAGGTACTTGCATTATGTAACATACGGTTGTCAGGACCCTTTACCATAAGGTTTCTCCAGTCGATGGCCGAGCACGGCTAAGCTTGAAGTTGGCCGTGTGCTCTTAACCCTTTTTATGATAAAGTAATACAGTTCACAAAAAACAGTAAAAAGTAACAGTAGTCAGTTAAAAGTAGTACAGCCCGGAGTCTGGATTTGTGCCCGGTTGATGGCAATAGGCTCACCTCCTATTACATGGGACTTTAAACATAACTGGCGAAATGTGGGTGTACTATATGTACACCTCTGCCTAACCCTTCGGGGAATACAGGCGTGATGTTATGTAATACAGTTTAGAGCTTTTTAGTATCGTAAGTCAGCTCTGTCAGACGGCACAATCTATGCTACTTCATCGAGGATATTTTGTGTGAATTGTCCTTAATTCTCAACTACACAATGGGTAGTAATAATGATACGTGGTATGCAGTAGTTCTCGATAAGACTCGAACCCTGTTCGCATCACTATGAGTGATTGTGCTAAACTCATAGTTTGTAGCTCATCGACTCATTCATAGCCAACCTTCGAAGTAATGGAGTAGGTATAGCAATGTGTTTTATTTTGGTAATATGCATATTTAATTGTATTCGGTTTGCATTAAGTGTAATTCTTACAGGGGTAATTATTAGTTTTGACGTACCTGTTTGTTTACGGTGCTGATACGCTAGGATTTTACCCAAGAACGCATGTACTTCTCTGTAGTTTGCCACTTTGTACAATCAATGTAATGCTAATGTATTTAAATAAATATGTTAATAAATCTCAATCGCTGATTGTACAAGAAATGTTCCAAAAGACGGCACAAAAGGCTAAGATTAATTACATTTAAAACGGAAAAAATCTCATCAATCTTGGGCGGATACTTTATCCCTTTTGAAAGACTTAAAGTGTGTGTTTAACAATAGTTTTAAAAATGTTTCAATGGTTGATGCTTGCGACCGGTAAAATTTGGTCCTATCATTCCTTACCGGGGCAAGCGAAACCATCGTTTTATTATTGAGGATATTTTTATATTTATTGATGGTATTATAATTATTGTTTTTTTTTTATTATTTATTAATTTGAGAAACTTACAAATTAGGTACATTACAATGAATTCGAAATTTTAAAGCTAATTCCGATAAGTTGCCCAATCATTTTGTTCCATTGTATTATCTAGCAGTTTGGACATTTAAAGAGTGCATAACTGTAGTTTACTAATACTAAGCAAAAACGGGCACACAGAAAGTACACACCTAACGATGTGATATTGTTATGGGTAAAAACTAATGGTTTTATTTTTGTGTACAGAAAATATCATTAAAAAAAACATACCTATAGGTACTTACAAAATATAAATGTGTGTACTTATCTCTGAAAGAGATCAGAATTATTTATTGTTATATACTACCATTGAAATTAAATTTTAAATAAAGACAAATAAACCAATTGGTGTTTTTTTTAACTATCACTAATGATATCCTGAGTGAAGTGTGACTGTGTGAGTAAATAATAAAAGGACAAGTTATGTTCCAAAATTTATTGTTGTCAATAAACAAAGATCACAGATCTTTGAACAGTTCTATACCATTTGAAATATTTTGGCGATACGGCTACAACAACTATAGAGCTGGGCCCTAATTCACTATGACCACTTAACGATTCCTTACTTCGAAGCCACGTCAATTCCTTATTTAACCACGACATCTGATAATAACGTATTCTGTATGATACAATGAACGGAACCGTTTCTACAAAACACGATATTGACGTGGTTTGCACGTGGTAAGATTACGCGGGGAATAATAATTACCATACAAAATTGGGGCCCAGGTATGCAAGTAAAACAGAACATGAAAAAGCAAAAAATCGCTTAAGTACTGTAAAGTTATAAAATTATACATAGAAATTTCTTTCATAGAATTCTAAGAAAGAACCTACTTTATATTATTATCTGTGACGATCATAACGCTAAAAAGCCTTAAAGTAAAGTAAAGAGGGATTGTATAGTCAAAAATGGTATTATAGTAGTAAATATACTTTATTATTATTTATATTTTTACATTCAACATAATCCACTCACATATAAATATTTCCAAGCTATTCAATCTAGACTGTATACATACATACATAAATAAAATATTTGACAATAGTATGTATTGCACATAATAAAAAAATTGTGTGGTCACATTGCAAACGAAAAAATATTACATGGTGTTACTACCATATTGTCCAATAGGTATAATATTGTTAACTATAAAACTAGAAAATATGTATATCAAACTGTCACATTATAGAATAATAATGAATAACAACCGGTTATACCCTACTCAACATACTCATATCCGTTCACTATGAAAATTGGCCAAAATATTTCTTAAATGGTATGAATTGACTTAGATTCGCTTTGCTTTCAAGGCATTCTGATATTCACATGGCATTATAATATACTATTAGATAAAATTATATATAGCTACAACGGACTTAGAACCTAAGGTGCGGTTTGTTCTTCATCATGTGCCTGGAACAAAGAGAATGCATGATTATACCATCAACAAAGTTGTAAAGAATCATCTGTTTACACATTCGTTTTAAAACAAAGATATGGAAAGCTCTTAGGTAATAATGGTAATTGGCGGAAGCCGCGACAAGAACTTATGGTGAATTCTCGGGTATAACCCGCCGAATTCAATTTTTCTTTGGTTTTTTTGCAAATTGCCGCTCTGTTGTACGTCGTATGTTGATTAAAATGCGATCCGCGACTGTAGGAAACAATCTTCAAACTTTGGAAATTTATTCCACCTAAGAAATGTCATATATTTTTTTAATTCTTAGTGGAACATATTTCTAAAGTTTGACGATTGATATGAAATTGATGATTATTATTCAGTAAATATGTACATCATTCTTACAGTCGCAAATCGCATTTTCATCAACATACGACGTAAAACAGAACTGCAATTTGCAAAAAAACAAAGAAAATTTTAATTTGGCGGACTACAGCTGAGAATTCACCTTAAAATGTAATGAAATTGTGATAATAGCGATGTCGTTTTCAAAAATAGGAACCACTAAAATATTTGCGAAAGCTATCGAAGCGAATTATAAAAATAAAAAAATGTAATAAATAAAAACACTTAAACATATTATTTGGGTGATTACATGATTTGTGCCCAGTTGATGGCAATAGGTTCGCCACCCACATGGGACTTGAACATAACTGGCGAAATGTGGGTGTACTATAGGTACACCTCTGCCTAATCCTCGGGTAATACAGGCGTGATGTTATGTTCATAACAATAGGTACATACTTATCGAGTGTCTCCCAAAAGCCAAGAAGTACGGCGCGGTCGAGATGCCGCTTGGTGCGACTGAGGTTGAGCACGGTCACCGCCCAGCGAGCCACGTTAGCGTCCAATTTCATCTCGTCGAACTTCAAGTGGAACGCACATACTGGGAAAAGAAACAGATAATACTATACAGCTTATTCTGGTAAATTGATTACAATACGAGATTGCTACAGACTTTCTACCTCATCTATACAGGCTGGCAGGGACATGGACGCGCAAACTGAAAACATGAATTCAGCACAAGATTCAGAATCATGTTGTACTGAAACCATGGTAACAGGTTGCACGTCGATGTCCCGGCCTACCTATATTTTAGCCGAAATACATCTACTGCTGGACATAAGCCCTTCTCTCTAATTTACATCAAAATATTTTATGGTTTCGTATAGAAACTGTCGAAGGCCACACACGGAGGCGATGTAAATCTGTTCTGGTACTAAGTTAGTTCGGCATTGGACGCAATTGAAACTCGGGGACAAATCCACCAAGATTCTAATAATGTCATAGACTGAACTGTTTATGTAAGCTTTAAGAGTTTTTCGCGATTAACCTTTTAACCGCCCGACTTTATGTCAGTTGTCGTGCCCCCAGCGCCCGACACATTGAATCGAAAAATAAATACCTACAACAAAGAGGGATGTGCAATACCTACAATTTTTCGATGTCGATATTTCGTTTTATATAAATAACAACTGAGTAAATATTTTGATATTTGTTTTATTTAACATTATCCACTAGTAAGAAATACCAGTGTAAATAAGTACCAAAGAAACAAAAACAACTCCTGGTTTTCTTCCTTCTATTTTTGTCTACTCCCGTGTTTCTCAACTACTTCAGTCAACGTTTTTTACCGTAGGTATCTAAACGGCAGAATTTTTCACTGTATTTAATGTATTTAATGCCGTCTTTTTTCGAAATGGAAAGTAAATATGTAGGTACTTATTTATTATAGAAACTTGAGTATAATAAATAATACAACAGTCTGAAATCACAATTTAGTTTTATTCACTGGTTTTATGAAATACAAACAAAAGTCTTTAAAAATAAATATTTAATGAGTGGTCATGATAAATTTCAATACACATTTATCGACACACGAACGTAAAACTGATAGAAACACACAACACTGATGGAAAATTCCAGAAGTCGGCACTCGTTTATGACGTACGAAGCGGTCGTCTTTATCAGACCGTGGCGCTGGGCGTACTAACAAAGTAAGTTTCGGAAGATGTAGGCTAGGGATGGGAACCATCAACTCAGTTGCTGACATTTCACAAGTAAGTTTACTTAATTTCAAAGGAATTAAATGAAATACTCACAAATATTTGTAAAAACATGTTTTATTAACAATTGCTGTATTTGTTTTAAAGTTAATTAGTCAGTATAAAGAGAAATATTTTGATTTATGTTTATTTTTGTATCAGTAAATCTTGGCATATGTCCCGTCCCTCATGTCGGATTTTGTCGTCATGGGCGTTGCACATCAATACAATTTTCTAAAAATAATGTTAGTAATTCATCTAACTTTGGACTTTATTTTTAGGACTTCTAATTAAGAGACTAAAGTGTATTAAACTGTAAATGATTACTTAGTTAACTATTTACCTAATATAAACATAATTTTGATAGAATACAGCGTAATTAAATAAAAAAAGCTGATTAAACGAGCAGTGATATTTTGGTCGGAAATATACGACTCTGGCGAAATGGGCCAGAAAATATTTGTCGGATTAATCCGACGTAGGCGGTTAAAAGGTTAACAAAAGGTATTTACAAGGCAGATGTGAGTGGAAACGCCGGGAGGGGACGCCCTAGGAAGACATATAGTGACCTTATTGGTGATGTTCTTCAGAAAGGTCAGGTGCGTAGTACTCACAACCGGCGTGCGTGTATGACCAGATGTATGAACGTAAACGAGGCAAAAGGAGTATGTAAGGACCGTAGCAGGTGGCGTTCTGTAGTTTCTGCCTACCCCTGGGAAGAAGGCGTGAGTTTATGTATGTATGTAAGAGTTTTTAAAGTGTAAAAATCAGCATACACTGCAAACTCACTGTTAGCAAATATTTGGACGGGATTGCCATCCCAAGGCCACCCTTTGAACTGCCAAGCTGGTCCCTGAACGAACACGGCGACCACGCGGTCCCACTCTGCAGCTGACAGTCTGCCTGGGTTGTCTACCACGCGATAAGGTACCTGGAAACAACAATTAATGTTAAATTAACAAGAAATTATTTTGAAATTGACTGTGCAAACGGGTATAAATTATCACCAGACAACGATTATAATTAGTATTAAGTATATGAAGAAAATTATACGGCGAAAATACGAACAGTACAATGAATGACTATACTAAATGCTAACGTTCGTGGCAGTCGCGGTTATATTATAACGAGAAAGCGAGACGACTATCCAAGATAAATAGAGATCCCATACAAAGTAATCACCGTCCTGCTCGCACGTTTTATGACCGTGACTGCAAGGAGTCTTGGTGTTTCTGTATGTATGTAAGGCCTACCGTCATAGTAGTCGCGTTGTTGGGCAAATCGCCGCTGGGTCCTTTCCTCCTCTGCAACAGGATTTCATTTTCACGTGCTACGCCTTCAGCCTTCTTTTGTTCCACAGTAACGAATCTGAAGGTAATGTGGAAATGTTAATGACAAATTTATTTATTACGACGCCATCGACAACGATACGTGGGATCAGAAATCGGGCTTCAAATTGAGAGTTCTGTTGAGTTAACTTATTTCAGGTAACCAGTGTGAACTATGTCGGTATGCCAAGAAGCCAAGAAGGACTGTAGGCTGCTGTGTCCATGTAATGTGCATAACATGGTATCTCAGTTGGGCAAGATACCAAGAAAATATCGTACCTCCTGCACAATTAAAGAAAGAAAATATATTTATTGGGACTCGCACAGGATTATCACAAACTAAACTAAACACACTCATAAAAACAAAAATATTAAAATAAAAAGAAACAAAAGTAAAATGAAAATAACAACAAAAAGTCCTGTAAGACGCCAAAAGGCCCCTATCTCAGCATGATGCTGCGACATTTAAAAAATTATAAGTGTCGCAGCGCTGGTATTCTCATAGGGCCTGCTGCTGTGATGTCACGGACAGATACAGAAATAAATAATAAATAAATATAATAAAAATTGGCTATTTGTGAGTAACTTCTTAAATTCTTAGATCATATTCTCTTAATTATTGAAGATTAATAATAAATATTTTATACATATATTGGTGTTTTATTTTACTTCCTTTCTCCCTTTTTTAAATGGTACCTACTACTACTAGTAAGGGCTTCTAAGTGCAGGATATTGGATGTAGAGACTTGTCTTCGACTGTAGCGACTGTCCAAGGCGCGCCAAACGTGTCAGATCTTCGACACGTCACACTTGGAGGCTCTCTACGTGCACTCCAAGCATAAAACCATTACACAACCAAAGCCATTCAAAGATATTTCGAAAACAACATCAAAAACTATGTTATGCCTCACTTTTACTTTACTTCTTAAAACTTGATTCCTGGATGGCAAAATATCACCAAATTTTCAGTGAGGCCTTGTATTATATCCTCTTACAAATAAGGCTAGTTTGATCGAGTTAACACCTGGGCCCAGGAAACTATGCAGTATTTCCTTTCTCATGTATCTTTAGTTCCAATCCTGATAACTGATAGTGTATCGGATTTGCAAATTGCACCACAAAGCACTAAATGGTTTTAACGTTAAACGTATTTAAAATATCGTTCTGTTTCTGTCAATTGTTTGAAAATGATAAGAGACAGAACAATGTTTTAAATATGTTTAACGTTAAACGCATTTAGTGATTTGTGGTGCAAGGAGGCCTAAAAATAGAAGAATAACTCATAAACAACTTACTTAAGATCCTGCAGAGTGTCCTTAACATTGTACATGGATAAGAGCGAGGTGGTGGCTGCGGGAATAATGATGATGGGCGTACGTGATGGTCGCTTGCCACCCGCGCCTGAAGGCGGCCGCGCGGCCGTCACCGGTAGCAACTCGCGGCGACCCGGTGTGCTCCCGCCCATCGATCCGTTTTCTAATCGTGATGAAATAAGTTAAATATTAGTAGTGGACAGAAGTCTGTGGAAACGGGAGAGGGAGGCTTTTGCCGTGCAGTAGCACATTACAGCTTTGATCGTCTCTGATAGCTTGAACATCAGTAGGCAGAAAGCACGCGCACGAAGTGATTGATTTTTACATACAGACCAAACGAAAAAAGCAGCACAAAATGAATAGAAAATTCTTCTCACGAGCTAAGTCCCGCGGCAATAAGTAGAACTAATTATTATGATGATGTGGCGATTATGTTATCACATTAATGGAAATCACGTATTCTACATTACAATAAAATGTCCTATTAGCAAATAGGCCTACGAGCAAGCAAAGAACGTACACGGTACAGTTATAGGTTCATAACATAAATATGAAAGTTGTGAGGAATTTATCCTTTTTTTGTGTTATTCAGTTCAGAAAGAAAAATGGTACAATACATACACACACAATATGTTTGTAAGGCATAGCTATTGAGAATCGACTGCAGCAATCGCTGCTAATTTGCTGCCACACACTGTTCCATTCTCTATCTTCGCAGACTTTATAAAGGAAGTCCAGGTTATTCGGGACTCTTAAGCATTTGAAACGCTACCTCCGCCCCCGCGAATTTAGCGCGACGTATTAGGTCAGGGAAAAGTTCATAAGTATTTTTTAATACTAATTCAAGACTAAGAGCTCGTGTGGCACTCAAATATCAAGCTTTTTTGTATACCCAAACGACTTTTCAAATGGGTCAAAACTGTTTTGTGGTCAACCCCTAACCATTCAGCTATGTCGTAACTACGAGTATGCCAATCTAGCTCCACTTTTCCAAAAATGGCATCAACTTTATCCGTAACAGGGCGACCTGAGCGAGCTGATCTTTGACATCAAAATTCGCAAACCGGAAACGCTTGAACCAACTTTGTACTCCTCTCTGACACTGCGTTGAGTTCATAAATATCATATTTTTTTATGCGCGGCTTGTTTCGCATTTTTCCCATTTTTGTTTTGTAATAAAACTTCCAAATTTATCGAATTTCTTCGTTTAGATTCACTCATTTTAACGGACAGAAAAACAATTGAAAAATAGCGGGAAATCGATTTTTCTTTTTAAAAATATCATCTGTTTAATGGTATCAAAACCAGCCAGATACAAAAAGAACAGCCAAAGATATTTTACTAAAACTTTCAATCTCCTCCTTTCTTGAAGTCGGTTAAAAATAGGAAAAAATAATCCTCGGCTATTATTTTTTTACTGTCACCCACCCATCGTCGACCGTTCTAATTTGCGAGCCACGTGTATTACCTAGCTGTTCTCGAGGGTCGTAACGAACCGCATCGCAGGAGACTTGACGAGTTCCAACCGCCAGAACAAGCCGGTTTTCGAAAAGGCTTTAGTACCGCAGACCACATCCTTACTGTTCGACAAATTGTATAGATGACCGAAGAGTACAACCAGCCTCTGTGTATGACATTTGTGGACCACCAAAGAGCCTTCGACTTCATCGAAATGTTCAGATGTTTGTATGACGAAGATCAGCCGCATCCACCTGCTCAGGGGGTTGACATGGTGGATGTTACATCGTGTGGTTAAAAAGGTGGCTGGGTCAGACTAGATCCAAAGGGCAGAGGACAGGGTGTTGTGGCGCAGCGTGGGAGAGACTCACCTATGTCCATCAGTGGACTGCGATAGGCTGAGTTGATTTACATTTACTAACAGACGGACGGAACGGACCCCGACCGACCGACAACTACACAGTGTGAAAGCGTTTGTAAAATGTATGGGATTATCTGTCTGCCGGCCTAATATTATTAACCAAATGTTCAGTATTTGTTCAGCTTTAGTGAGCCATGACGATAAAATCCGGTAGTGATTTTTCAGCATTACTGTAGTACCTACTTTACAAAAAGGTTGTTCTGCTAGTAGGACAAACTGCTCGCAGGACATTTTGCTAAAGTTTCGTTGTGATTATAGGCCGTTTTGATATCAGGACCATTTGCTTTTAGGACTTTTTGATATGGAGGGTTTTAAACATACACAATTAAAATAATAATAAATAAAACTTGGTTTGTGATTATTTGGTAACAATACCATAAAGTTTGTGTTGAATTGTTGATACCATCGCTTCGCACGTGTCTATTGCCTATCACGGGTGGTTTATTTCGTGCCAGTTTACGCCATTTATCAAAAAAAAAAAAAAACTGATAGAATAAAAAAAAGTCTGATGTTTTTAGTTTTTTTTTTAACGTACTGCTAACAACCTTTAATAACCGCTGTACTATCTAATGTGATAACCTAATCGCCACTCTGTATAGTTAGCAACATTCTTACAACAACCCTCCTTCCTCAGACACGTTTCTCTATTTAAGATTGTGCATTTTCTTATCCAATGCCTGTAATATGATGTTGAGATAAATAAATAACTATAGATTTATGATTCCGTCGCATGCCTGAGGCGCCGCGGCTGCAAGACCGCTTTCTTGAGACAGACTTCAGAATATTGAAAGGTATACTTTTTTTTTTCTAAAGTACTACCCAGATAAAAATACTTACGCGGCATTTGCCGAGGATGGTTTGGTGTTTGTGGAGCACGAGCAGCTGATGGAGCGCTTGGCCCCTCTGTCACTGACTTCAGTGTCATACCATGATAGGTTCCCATGGTATCGATTTTGAAGCCCTCCGTTTCTGTAACAATACAATGCAGATGCATGAAAAACATTCTCAAGCCAAAATTTCTTTATAAAAATTCACGTGATCGCATGACTGTCGGGTAAAGGAGCTGGAGATAAGATTACATACCTTCTTTTTGTCTAATAAACCTTTCCTGATCGTATCTGTTGTACTGTGTCTGCTGTTGCGGCAGGGATGTGGGCGGCGGCATAACGATGGGCTGTGGCCGCGGTGCTCCCGGTCGGCCCTCCTCGCGCGCTCGGATACTGCCCAGGAGAGCCAGAATACTCTTTGCAAACATCTGTAAACATATTCAATATTTAAGATTACACAATTGTTTTGCTACTCTAGTTTGTATGTATAATGAGAATTTAAAAAATACAGTCAATTCTATTGATAACTATTTGTTACTAAAACAAGTTTTACAACCAACAAATCAACATGTTTTATCAAAAAACATAACGAATAATATACCTAATGCATGAATATTTTCATTTGATCATTTTGTTTTACCTGTAAGCTTTTTTTAACTTAGTAGCTTTACAGTTCTTCTATATTTGTTGTGCATTAATGTTTTGTCACCAATACATATCGAGGGTCTTTCTAACATTACTTACTTTTCCATTACTTTGTAATACTGTTGTTCTAGTACGCCACTGTCTTTCTCGGCTGATGATATCCTTGGTTAGGTCTACATCATAATCGAGAATAGCTCTGAAGTCTGATCCAACAACACCCAGTGTGTCAGAGTAATCGTTGCTCTTGATTGTGGTCCTCTTTTTAGCCAGACGTTTTGCTTTAATTGCAGCAATCTTCTCCACGGACATAGCCTCCGATAAGGACCTTTAGAAAAAATTGTATAATTTTAATCTAGCAGACAGTTTTTGGCCAGTTCCAAAATAGAACTTAGTAATTTTTCCAAATCATTTGATTTTGCTCATAATGAGAACTTATAATGAAAATTAATAAACATCTATCTACGTCACAGTATGATTGTGAACACCGTTAGTTTATAATCTATCTTGCGAGATTGTAAATTGTTAACTTTACCATACGGCTTAATTGTGAACGAACCTGCACTTAGGGTTCAGAAACTCGCCGATTTGATAACCCGAAAAATTGTAATTTGTCGGTCTTGGCGGTAGCCGAATTGGTGGCAATACCCAAGCCAGGGCACCCCGACCTCATGAGTTAGGTTAGGTTAGAACTGACCAATCGTGCGCGAGCCGAGCGAGCGAAGCGAGCAGTGCTGTGGCAGCGGACGGGGAGCGCTACTTCCAAGTTGGTCGCAGTTACTTGGCAACTTAATATTAGCGCAAGGTGCGATCCGTCGCATGCAAGTTTGATATCAGTTCACAATTTTTCGGTTTGCCATGGAAAGATTATAAACTATCGGAAAATAATGCGTTAAATTGTAAATGGTTTGTTACAGTTCAATTTTTTTTGATAGTTTATAATGTCGCGAGATAGATTAAAAACTAACGATGTTCATAATATATTATATGGAGTTGTAGCCGGCAAAGTTCAATTTTTCTTTAGTTGTTTGCATATTGCAGCTCTGTTTTACATCATATGTTGATCAAAATGCGATTCTCGACTGTGGGAATCATATATTTATCGAATAATAATCATCAATTTCATATGAATCGTCAAATTCAAAGAACATTTGAATTTGGCGGGCTACAACTGAGGTTTCACCTTAATATTTAGCGATCGATAGTTTGCGACAGCGTCGCTATCTATGTCGAGACTGCAGGCCCAGGTTGACTTGTGATTTGACGTATTCCTTCCACGATATGATACTGTGACCCATTTGCAACAATTAAGCGCCTCATAAAGCCTAGGCGAAAATTCACGGAATGGGAGAAAACCCAATTTTAATCTATTTTTTTCCAGAATTCTTGCCTAAATATAACTTTTCTCTAAACTCTCAAATTGAATAGCCTTCATTGCTATTCTATTAGGTACCCAATACCTTAAAAAACCTTACGATGTATCCAAATGTTCTAAAATATCAAACAGTCAAAAGTTAAAGGAAGAAGATTATTAACCATTTTCAAAAATCTAAAACCTACATGATCTTTGACACCAGTTATCTCAAAATTTTACTATGGCATTAAATCTAACGAGGTTCAATCGTTTAAAAAATATTCAGAGGTGCCTATGAAACAGTCGATAATGCTGGCAAAGGTCGAATTTGCAAATAGTTGAAACGTTTGAAAATTGAGTTTTAATCGAATTAATTAACTGGTTTATGCCATCTCACTATTTTCTAACCTCCCAGCAAACCATCACATGTTAGGCACCCAGGTCGTCATGTCCAGGTCAGAGTCGCAGAGCGGCTTTTTAGTTTTTAACATGATTCACAGTCTACTTGTTTTTATGTTAAGGGTCATATGAAAACCCTTTTAAACTAAACACCAGAAGTAAGTACTAAGGCAAATAGTAATACATGCGGCGGAACACATAAGAACTAATTTCACTTCAAAAGTTACCAAAACAGAAGTTAGAAGAAGAGTAAGGGCTTGTTGAACGAAACCTTTAAGTAACCAACAGCAATCAGGTTCAGATTTTAAATTTTCAACAATTGCCAATTCTATCTTTTTCGGCATTATAGATCATGAACCCAACCCAGTGCAACTGTCGCAACCCAGTGCAGGGCACGCCACAATTGCGGCGGTATGTCTCCTCTTTGAGTAGTGGCTTGCGAGGCGCCACGGCGTCCTCACCTTCCGCCTGACGCAGGTCCTCACCGGACATGGCTGTTTCGGGAGGTTCCTGTTTCGGATGAGGCGGGAGAAAACGCCCGGGTGTTATCATTGTGTGGATCGACCGGAGGACACGGTGGAGCATACGGTGGAAGTCTGCCCGGCTTGGGCGGAGCACCGCCGTGTCCTTGTGGCGGCGATCTCTCGCGTCCGGCCCTGGTCCAGGCCTTGGTACGGAGCGAGAGGGAATGGGAAGCCGTCACCTCCTGCTGCGAAGCATTAATGCTCGCGAAGGACGAGGCGGAGCGCGTGAGAGGCAATCGTTGCGCCCTCACGCCCCTAGTCGCCGTAGGAGGAGACACCCTGGGCGTCGCGAGTCGATAGCCGACTCCCGGCCATCGTAGGCGCGGGCTTGCGGACGGCAAGCAATGGGCAGCTTGTAGTCCGGTAAGGACCAGGCCCGGATCGACGGCGCGTTGTGTTCCACGCGCGCCTCAAAGAGATGGCAGCATAATTGATGGGTTCCGAGGCCTGCCGGGGTCGCGGATTGTTCGAAAGAGTTACCGTGGCCCTGGCGCACAGGCAACTGAACGAACACGGGTAGGTTTTAGTCAGTAAGAGTCTGACACACCCTTCCGCTCCGCCCGGAGCGGGAGAGGTCGTTTGATGATGTCCAACCCAAAAAAAAAAACCCCTAGTAAATGTTTTGTTTTACATGACTCTCGGTCAACTCGCTGGTCACGGTTAGGGCTTCCATTCCGTAATTACGTAAGTACGCAGTTACGTAATTACGCAAAAAAAATAACTCCTGACAAGTCCGTAACTGAGGGGTTGAAATCCGTAATTACGTAAGTCAAGTTGGCAACATTTTTTTTAAACAGTATGATATGACAAGACAACCCAGCCAACATTGAAACAGACCAAGCGGGTATTCCCCCGTAGAGAATAAAATCAATCCGGAATATAATCTGTAATTCTCGGTACTTCCCCGCAATTTATTTCAGCTTTGGATAACGTAGGGCACTTATTCTCTTTGACATGTAAGAAATAGAGTATAATTTTGATAAACAATAGGTTCACAGGGAATCCCCGCGTCTTTCAATGTGTGAGTTTAGCTCTGAACAAATATGTAAGTACCTGAATAAAATCTATTATTTTATTTTTTCCAGAAAGTTAGACATACTTAGTATAAATTGTGATATCACTGTTTCATTATAGAATCAGCTTGAATAGGTTCTACTAATTAATGTGGCATAGGTTTAAAGTCGCATGTTTATATTTTTGTCCGCGCGTAAGTAGCTCAAAAACTATCGTTTCGTTCGACGATAGTTAAATGTTAAGGCTGGCACCGACTTAAAAAAAATTGTCGGCGTAAGGTTTATCTCCCTTTTTTCATTAATAAATTAAAGTTGTGAAGTCGGTTTATTTTCTAAAAATATTTTTATATTTGTGTTTGTCATTCTACCACGTCAAAACGGAGCAACACAGTTCAATGTGATTTTTGTATAGATAGATATAGTTGGGGGACTACTGACTGGAGAGTGCCAATATTGCTATAGCATATTTAGTTGTTAAATATATTGTTGTAATTGTTTTAGGTCGTCAACAAAGAAGACAGTTTTCAAGGAGTTCTTAAACAAACGGACAACATCTTCAATCTGGGAACATTTTCTAAGAGCCGATAATGGACAAACCGTCGAGTGTAAGCACTGTAAAAAAGTTTTAAAAACGCCCGGTGGTGCAACGGGAGCATTACATACTCACTTGCGGGCCAAACATATCACTGAAGTGCCACAAGCGAGTACCTCAACATCAACGTCCGATAGTGCTCAAATTCAAGAAAAAAGAAAGGGCGCCCCGGCCCCACATGAAGCACCCCAAAAGAAAACTAAACTCACGGATTATTATGTGAGTGAGTCTTCCATGGAGTTAAGAGTGACTAGAATGGCAGCTTCGGATGGTATCCCGTTGAGCAAATTTTGTACTTCTGAAGACCTGAGGTATGTTTTCAAAAAATCCGGCTATGATCTACCGAAATCGCCATCAACTATAACCAGGATAGTTTTAGAGCTACATGATAATACAAAAAACGCTCTGATACGTCTTTTAAAGGAGATGAAGTCCCAGAACAAAAGATTTACAATGACATTCGATGAGTGGACCTCTACTCGAAATAAGAGATACATGAATATTAATATCCACAGTAAAGATCTCGAACCAGTTTATTACAAAAATTTGGGTCTGGTGAGAATAGAAGGTTCAATGCCAGCAGATGTAGGAACCCAATTATTACAACAGCATTTGAACAATTTCGGACTTAGTCTTGAAGACATAATTGCTTTCACAACCGACGGAGCCAGCGTAATGGTTAAAATGGGCAAAAATTTTGACGGCCACCATCAATTGTGTTTTGCCCATGGCATACAACTGGCGGTGCTCGATGTGCTATATAAATCACAATATCAGTCAACTCCCAATCCCAACCCAGAGCAACAAGATATAGAACTAGATTACGACTCTGAAGATTCTGAAGAAAACTATGGAGGATTTGATATAGAAGTACCAAGAATTACAGAATCTGAATTTCTTTACAAAGATACTATAAAAAAAGTACGAGATTTGGTTAAATCTTTTAAAAAGTCACCCTTGAAAAACGACTTGTTGCAGAAATACTCTGTAGAAGAATATGAAAAGGGCCTCGATTTTATACTCGACTGCAAGACACGGTGGAACAGCCTGTCCGATATGATTGGCAGATTTTTAAAATTAAAATCATGTGTCATGAAGGCATTATTGGATTTAAAATCAAATATAAATTTTACAGAAAAAGAAATTCAAGACCTGCAAAACATTCATCATAGTTTAGATGTAATAAAAACAACTGTGATGTCTTTGTGTCGCCGGGATTCAAACTTATTGACGGCAGATGCTGCTCTTCAGTTTATGTTAAATAAACTTGACTATCAGCACAACGAACTCAGCGAAAGGCTTGCTAATTCCCTTAGAAAAAGAATAAAAGAGAGACGAACTAGTGTATCTGGTATTTTACAGTATTTGCATAACAATGAACAATTTTACGAAACAATATCAACAGAAACCTTCACAAAACCGACGTCAGATTATATAAGGACATATATCACTAGATTATTAGAAAGGCTGAAAACAGCTAGCACAACGTCTGCACAGACAAGTCAAAGTCCAATACAACAAATAAGCACAGCACATACTGACTCCAGTGATGAAGAGTTAACTGTGGCCGAGGAATTAGAAAAAGAGATATGCAAAGCCACGTCACAGGTTAACACAGATCTTGACTCCATTGTTAGAGTGGAAATGTGCATCTATGATACTGCTGGCGGTGGTCGTGGATTTTACCTGACAGCAGCGTATAATTATTTACTATCGATTACACCAACAAGTGTTGAAGCCGAACGTGCTTTTTCTTCAGCTGGTTATCTATGTAGTAAATTAAGAAGTTCATTAAGTGATAAAACACTAAATGCGTTGTCGTTTATGAGATCTCATTTTCAAGAAAAGTCAAATAAGTAGATAAGTATAAGCATTCCGTTTAGGAAAAAGATATTCTTATTTTGTTACGAATCTAAATACTATCTAAGCGTTGTCACAGAATATATAATAGAGCGTTGTGTTGTGATTGTGATTAAATTAATAGGAGAATCTGTTAAGTTATGCTCTTGATAATGTAACATTATTCTGTATGTCCATATTAATCAATAAAAACTTTAGTTTAATCAAAGTCTTTTTACACTTCTTATATTGTCGATTGCTACCTAAAAAATTAAACATTCGATTTCAAAAATTTCAAAAATATGTTTTAAATTACGTAATTACGTACTTACGTAATTGGACCACCAAAATTCGTAATCAATTACGTAATTAATATATCCGTAATTTTGGAAGCCCTAGTCACGGTTCACTTGTCGCTCAGTTAGCTTATATTTAAAAAAAACTTAAAAGCCGCTCTGCGACTTGTGACCTGGCCATAACGACCTGGGTGCTGTTTGATGTTTTATAACATTTCGATACATCTAAAGGTTTCTTAAGGTATTGGGTACCCAATAGAATAGCAATGAAGGCTGTTCAACTCGAGAGTTCCGAGAAAACTGATATTTAGTGACGAATTCTGGGAAATTTTCAAATATTCATAAAAATGCCGTGAATTGTCGCTCAGGCTTTATGGGTCGCTTAATTGTTGCAAATGGGTCACACTATCACGTCCTGGAAGAAATACGTCAAATTACAAGTCATCTCGTATATAAGGTCTATCTATCTATTCATACACGAAATATTTTAAGAGATACACATAAAGGTGCTAAAGAAGCCATGGAAATGATTTAAAAAAATAACTAATTGTTTTTATTTAAATAAACAAAAAATATAATTAAAAAATAAAGCGTCCCAAACGTCTTCGCCGGAATTCTCATATCTTGTTTCAGCTCTACAGTATTCTGTTCAACCCTAAAACCCCCTCTTATCTTAAAGAACGTTTCAAGTTCCTTCATGACACACTTAATAGATATCTGAGGTTATCAGAAAACTTAAGACTACAAATACATTTCATATTTTCATATTTCATTTTCATATTTCGATACATTCCACCAGTTTTTATGACAGGTCTTTTACAGTTCAAGCAGTACGATTATGGACTGCCTTGCCCATGTCGATAAGGCGTGCTCAATATTTGTCCACTTTTAAAAATCCGGTTAAAAAACACTTCCTCTCTCCTTAAACATCGTCATTACATTTATTTTCCTTGCTCTTGTTTCATGTTTATTATTGTATATTATATTATATGTAGATAAGTATATGTTTTATGTATTTATTTGTTGTATATGTAAATGGTATACCACTGACTACCTGCATTATTGTCTCTCTAAAAGATCGCTTTTAACGATAAGACCGCCCATTGTGTCACCCTATGTAAAATTTCTACATTTATATCTGTTATTTTCATGGTGTACATAATAAAGAGTATTCTATTCTATTCTAGTACAAACAGTTTACGTACAGTTAGTACCTCACATTCCGTGTACAGCTCAGTGGTCGAAAAATACCTTGGCATAAAGTAACTTACCTTTAATAAGGCTCTTTCAGAAAATAAATTAGGTGCCCCAACAAGTAATCCAAGCAAGGTTATAACCGCTTGACGCAAGAAATAATAAATCATTTTCATAATATTAGCATTGGCTGAGCATCTTGTTTGTTTAAATACATATATGAGTTTTCTTATTCTGTTCGAGTGAATAATTAAGTGATTTTTTAAATGGAGAATTTTGGCAAATATGAGTCCTACATATTTAATATATTCAACGGTAGATAGGGAGGATTCATTATGGCAAATATGGGAGGACGCTGTGTTAATTGTAGCGCTTTACCAGGGTTACGAATAGAGAATTAGATATAATTATATTTGGTTTTCTCGGTATTGAGAGAAATATCGTTTTGAGCAAGCCTTTTGTGACCATGTTAAAACCATGTTGAGTTATTTGGAATGTTTCACTCCAAGTATCACCATAGAATATAAGTAAGGGTAGTATCATCTGCATACGAAATTATGTTGCAGTTTTCAATATTAAGTAGTGTAAGATCATTAACATATACTAGGAACAACGTTAGACCTAGGATGCTACCCTGTGGCACTCCATGGGTAACAGGTAAGCTTTCGCTTGTATAATTGCCAATTTTCACCCTCTAAGTTCTTCCAGATAAATAATCAGACAATAATTTGAGTTAATTTCCACGGATACCGAATTGATATAGCTTGTTAACTATGCGTGTAAATTCACATGAATAATAAAATTATCGTAAGCGATAAGCTATTAAAATATGTAAGACTAGATCGATTTATTAATTCTACCTACGTTGGTTTATTTTTAACATCATCACACCTGCATTCCCGACGCGCCCCCACACCGCCGCCGGAGTCACCCTTTCGGGCGGGTCATTCATAAATAGGAAGTGAAGGTTATATGCAAAATGTCACTATCAATTTTAAAATTATAATAATTACGTAAGAAAATAAACTTCTTTTTTTTTTTCATTTCATGAAATATTTACCACCTAGATTTATGTTTCTCTTAAAATATTTTGTGTATGAATTATTTGAATATACATATTTACATAATTTAAAAGCTAACAGTCTTAAAATAATAATATGTACACATATATAAAAAGGGGATGGGAAAGAATCACAGGGCATCAAAAAATTCGTCCGCATCATTGTCAACAGGAAAAGTGCCCAAATGGCAAGCTGAATTTCCACGTTGTATGGCAATGCTGATTCTTTGGCCAGAAAATAGGCTAGCCCTCAGGTCACGTGAAGAGTCGACGAACTACTTGGAAATTTCTCGAAAAACTAAGTGGGTACTCGGACCCCATGGCCCTAGAGTTTCAACCCAAACAGCTCGAACATATAAGTTCCAATAAGATTGGAATATATGTGCCGTTTGAGGTGTTCCGCACCTGCAGCAGCCGTCCCAGCACAGCTCGCCAAGCTAGGAAGATGGGATGGCGCATTGTATGAATAGATAGACCTTATACATAGTAAAACATTGTAGACCAAGAAAAGCAGCTAAAAGTTCCTAATAGATTTAATGATTTTCCTTGTCTCCTTCTGTCCAAAACATTATTTATCATCATCCATTTGCGATTTTCTGATATAAATAAAAAATTATGCTGTTCATTGGTAAGCGCGACACTTGAGAATAGCTTTACTGATTTGTCTATTTTTTGTTTTGAAATGGTTGTAATAATCTGAATAAGGTTTTTACGGAAAGACAACTTGGAAATGTGGCCCGGAAAATTAGAAATTAGGGAAAAACTGGAGCTTTTTTGTATGGGATATTTGTATAAATTATTTATTGAAATTTGGACAGGAAAACGTCTGTGGGGTCAGCTAGTTGTTAATACTGAAAACAGCGAAGCACAAAGGAGGGTCATGCTTTTGACCAGTATGTATGTATGTTCATCTTTTCCCTCATAACTTCTAAACTACTTATCATAGTTTGACAAATGAGGCATTGTTGGAAGCTTCTTGATCGTCCGCTGGTTATAGGCTCTGTGACGTCACATTAAATTGTATATGGCGCCCTCTAGAGGACATAAAGTTATGTTTTTTTTATGGTGGCTTGTTTGGTCAAATGAATGGGCTTAATTAGCACATTTTTTTGTTATGTCTTCGCTTAAATTGCATGTTTATTAAGTATTTGTCTTTGTCCAATTTAAGTACATGATGCAAGTTTATTGTGTAACATACTCGCTCTATAGGTGCAAGTACTCATTCAAAACAGCCTCTTCAAATGGTTGTTCAACATTTGAATGAATATTCACCAATGCAAATATTTGCAGTGAATGAGAAACTATAAAATATAGAAAACTGAAGTTATGTTTGCTAGGTCGTATATCATTTTAATAAATATTGCCTAAACACATATTAGTCCATTGAGTGTCAGGAAGTCATGCACTCATGAAATTATTAGTTTTAAATGTTTTAGCAACTTATTCATTCATTTGTATATATAATCTTGTAATATGAATTTATTAGTAATTGATAAGTTTGTGAAAAACATTTTAATTGATTTATTTATTCTTGTGGATCACCAATTTGATTAAAGCTCCCACTATGAGTGGTGGGCAAATTGACATTGTAATTGGTTCATCCGCTACTATAGGCAGCCGTTGTGGAACATATAGATCAAAAATAAATGTGATGGAACACTGACCAGAGTAGCAAATGTCAATTGTACTGCAGTGAAAAATAAAAGTTATAATTTAGTAACTTTATGTTTTTTTTTCCTGGCCAAAATGTCTCATTATAATTATTGCTTACTTGATATTATCAACTGTAACTGATGCTTCCTTTGGTCCATCCAGTCGAGCAGCAAGTTGTTCCCGTACTTTCTGCACATGGGTTTCCTCAATACGAGGTTTCTTCGCTGCAGATTCACCTCCATCATGATCATGAGTGCGTTTGACCTACAATCATATTATTTGTTTCATCTTAGCTAATTTGTAAGTACCCTAAAACAGGTTCAAACAAAAACCCTTACCTGTGTTGGTATTTCTAATGGGGCACTTTTATCAATAGATGCACAAGTTGCAGTTTCACCATTCAAATATGCCAATAATTCTTTACGATCTGGACGACGGACAGCAGGTATGTTTGCAGCCTGTAGAAAATTAGATAGTCACTGCATATTCATGTTGGGAGAGTTCTATCACACAAGAAGCAGCTGTACTTACAGCAGCCTGTCTGACATAAACAGGATGCGTCAATTGTATATTTTTGAGGATGAAGAGCAGGCATTCCAATGTATAATATTCCTTGTCGTTGCCTTCTTTCCCGGATCTGAAAGACGTAAATAATTTGTTATGAAATCAGACATATTGTAAGAATTTTCAGTATGTTGCAAATGGAAATAATTAAGTGATACATACCCCCACATAAGATAGTTAGTTTTGACATTTTTGGGCCACGAGAATTCACCAAATATAATTTGATTATCACGTTCAATTATTTCTTTTTTGTTTACGTTGTACTGTCGAAGTAAACTTAGCGGGTCGGCCATGATTACCTACTTCATTCACTGCCGTTCACACTGCAATAATAAGTGCAAACCGTAATTCAGTCACTCAGAACGGCGAATAATGTGTAATACAAAACGTAATAAAACTGTGTGATAAAATAGCCTAGCAGCGCGTTCAAATTTTAAGCATAAATCCAATACACATCAACACACACACACACATTGTGACACAATTCCGCCATTGACCACAGACAAATAAAATAAATAATATTACAGATAAATAATCCCTACCACTTATCCGACCGTGGGTATTATACTCTCTACGATATAGGCGCGGGCAAACAAAGCCGGGTACTATGCTCACCAAATAACCACTTTAAAAAAAATACTTTACTATGTTGAAATATGGCACAAATTCGCATACATCAAGTTGTTCAATACATCCTAGAGCAATAGAAAAATCACAGACAGTATCACCATTCTAGCTAAAAGCAAGTGAAAAAATTGATTGAGTCGAGTGACAGTGCACGTGATCAAGTGTTATTGTGTAGCGACATTATTGTCGTAAGTATTTTATTAATACTGTCTATTTCTACTGCTGCATTCACATGTAACGTGTTTCATATTATGTTAAAAACGTTACTCTCAAGTAACGTTATGTTTAATGGGGAAGTCAACTGTCAAAATGGCGCTGTCGTAGCTAATTCCCAACCTTAGTTCCCAACACAATCTAATAATATAAGGCCTGAGGTGGTTTTATTTTACTTTTGCGAAAATGACTTGTTGTTGTGTTCTTAAGTACTCCGAAATTGGAGTCCACGTCTTCCCGAAAGATCCTAAAACTAGAAGATTGTGGCTTATAAACCTATTCGTAGAGATTTTTTTAAATTAAATTGAGTTCGAGGTTCTGTTGGAATTATTTTGAAGAAAGCGATTACGAGCAAATATTTAAGGTTTAAAATCCTGACACTTTCCATGTCAAATAATAATGAAATAAAACCAAACCAAACTCATGATGAACATGAAATGGAACGAATGAACGAAATGTCAAATTTATTGTAGGCCCTATGAGTCTAGCTATGATCACGCCATCTACAATTAGCTTTGCCCGTCCGTCCCCGTTATTTTAATAAGATTTTGCTAAGCTGGGGCCACACCAATAGTCAACGTCAATACCCATCATGGCCAAAAATGATGCACTAATTATTCCGATAAATAACACTATAAATTGAGTGGCCACACTTGGAACGGTCAAGATCAATGCTCATTTAATTTACGATAAAATTTGCGCTACTGTTCCTTCCTTAAATTTCCTTGGTCCCGTCGCGCTCACGGTGCACCAATGACAAACGAAGTATGGCCGCTTCAACGCAATAATTTTCGCGTTAAATATCTTATAGGTGCCAAAAAATACCGCCACCTGAATTATCGCCTAACGTCAAACGGCAATGTGAATGCCCTCGTCAAATTATCGCGATAAGTGCTGGCTGCACGTACGGTTAACGTCCATCATTGCGATAATCAACGGCGTTTCCCGTTGGTGTGGCCCCAGCATTATATTTCCTTGATCCCGTCGCGCTAACGGTGCACACTGACGAACATGGCGTGGCCGCTTTAACGCTATAATTCTCGCGTTAAATCTCTTTGACGTGCCAAAAAATAACGCCACTGGCTACACGTATGGTTAAAGTCCCTTGTCAAATTATCGCGATAAGTGCTGACTACACCTACGGTTAAAGTTGTTTGTTTCTTTTTATTAAATTGTTACCTGAGCTAATTTTTTTTTTTTGTATGCACGTGTTTCTGTGACAAATAAACCTATTTTTCTTTCTTTTCTTTTTCTTTCAACTACGTTTCCCGTTGGTGTGGCCCAGCATTATAGCGTGAATATCGCGTATAAATTACCAGTCAGAAAAAAGAAACTTCACTCGTAATGCTACCTAGCAGTTCCACCTAGTGGGTATTTTTTTCATAATTTCAACGAGTTTTCCCTGTAATATGGATAGGTGGCGTTAAGTGCAACAAATTATAAATTGTTTTCTAAACATGGCTGCCGGTCGAGTCTAATGATATTTTTTGTGAATTCTGTCCTATTATCTAATTTTAAATCAAATAAAAACTTTGTTATCGGTGTTAATATGACATAGTAGTTACAGTTGAAATAAAATGACTTCCACTCCAAAGACTGACAAATGCGGACAAGGTAAGTTAATTCTAACATAATGCTTTTCATTCTGAATATTATAGTTTTTGTTCATCTGTTTCTCTAGTTCTATTTATATTTTCTAACTCAATGCACACGAAATTGAACCACATAACTTACGTAAATTAAATTGTAATTGTAGTCCTGTAGCACAGTGTATCTTTGGGTAATTAAACCTACTAGAAAAGCAAGTTATTTTACAAATTGTATGGCTATGTAGTTACCTACCTACTGTTCGTAGTATTTAGCACAAGCTTTCAATACAATGTTATTCTGTAATTTTGTCCTCAAAGAGTATTTACTGTGTGAAACCCACAGAGCAGTTTTACTTGGAAACTTTTTCGTTTGTGTTCTGTACAATGTCAGTGCTCATCACAGCCTATAGGCTCATCTTCAAATAGGAAATCACAAATCTAGCAGATTTACACAGGGCACAACAAAGGTTATTAAACTCAGCCCACTAAACAATCAATTGATAATTCCGATTTTGATCTAAATATTAACTATCGCGAGTCTTTCTACTAATTACAAATGATAAATAAAAGAGTACCCTAATTTTTTTAATAGATTTATATTCGTTTCCGAAGTAGTCACATCTAGGTAATGTCTGTATCATGAACATGATTGTAGTTACAGACTTTGAACAGGTAAATTTATTTTATCATGAATTAATCATAATATAATTTGTAATATTATGATATCATACCTTTTTGTGTTTTCTTTAGTGTATGTAGTACTTATGTATTCTTTCTACACAATATGTACACACAAATCTGTTTTTTGTGTTACTGATATCAGGTAGTACTATAAAAACATTAAACACCGAAATAGGATATTTGAATATACTAGTATCATATTTTATAATATAAATATTTAACACAAAGTACAGATAAATTAACTTTTTGTGTATCTTAATATGAAAACCATACAGTCTGCAACAATATTATGTTTTCATGTTTGGTTGAGTCATGATCAAAAATGCTGTTCGCTAAGTCACTTCACAATATAGTAAGTCATTTTATCAGTGAAATGGCCCACACAAAGCATTTGATATCAACTTATCTCATCAACTTGGGACAATATGTTGAAAATGAGTTAAAACAGTGTAGCTTGAAATGTTTACTGACTGACTCGTTGTTGTTGTGGTTGCAAGTGTGACTGCTAATCATAGGGTACCTTACTGGGTGCCAATCCCTAGGTTTGGCAGTGTATTTGAAGTGTAGGTTGAACACCTCAGCCTACCCCTTCAGGGCATGACATAACATGTTTTTTTTAACAGAAAATTGAATATTTTTAACTCAATGAAATGCATCTAAAAGTACACAAGCAGCTGCTCTTGTAACATGTATTTAATAAAAGCAAACCATACAAGGAAATTTTAGAAGGAAAGTTATAATAATAACATTAGATCATCATCATTTTGCCATAAATTATGAAGGCTAAGCTATAGGAACACAACAACTATCTATCCAAACCTGTAGTAATTGTAGTTGTAGTATAAGTTTTAAATGGGAGGACAGATTTAAAATAAATAAATAATACCTCAAGATTCGGGTTCTCGACTATATTTCCAATTCCATAAATCTCTTAAAGAGTTAATTACGCAGAAGTTTCAATAATCATGTGAATATTAATATAATCCCCTATTTTACCCCATTGGGGGATGATTTTACAAACATGCTGAAAAAAGTAACTTACTATTTCTTACCAAAAGCATAAATTAAAATTTTCATAACCCTAACTTAAGTAATGTTAATTTTCCCATACAAACTTTCACCCCCCTATATCACCCCCCCCCCCCCCTTTTAGGTTTATTTTTGAGACAATAACAAGTCTATGTCCTTCCCCAGAATGCCATCTATCTCCTTGCCAAAATTTTATCGAAATCTGTTTAGTAGTTTTGGTGTGAAAAGGTAACATATAGACAGAGTTGCTTTCGAATTTATAGTATTAGTATGGATAAATTTTATAAAATAAAATAGGTATTCTACTTTAAAATAGTCTGGTGAAAAAATAGTATCGCGCGCGAGTTGGTCTAAACTGTAGTCTGTGAACAATGATCAAGCATTATCAATTCGGTAATGCGATTAGGGCTGCCAAAAAACTTGAACAACCTAACTTGTCATCTTGACGTTTCATTGGAGATATTTTGGCCAAAAATGTTGCTTCTTATGGTGACAAAAAACAAAA
This sequence comes from Griposia aprilina, assembly GCA_916610205.1. Classification (NCBI taxonomy): domain Eukaryota; kingdom Metazoa; phylum Arthropoda; class Insecta; order Lepidoptera; family Noctuidae; genus Griposia; species Griposia aprilina. Next base: position 10,555,614 of record OU744286.1, read on the forward strand.
ATCTCGAATAAAACCTAAATAACCTGCTTAATCTGGCAACCCTAAGTGCCAATCGACGAGCACAGCATCCGCCGTGGCAATTTTTATTCCGTCCCACTTTTTTGATTAGGTACATTCGCTATATGGACTCATCTGTGAATTCGTATTATATGATCTTACTTAAACTTGACAAGCACGCAGTGTCTATGTTCGTAAATAATTATTGAAACCTAGCTTCTGCCCGCAACTTCGACTGTATGAAATTTCTTGTTTCCCCGACTCACCTCGTCGCATCGCATCACCTGCCCGCGCTATCACTTCGTTTTCGCTTAGCGTTCTTTCTGACTATTTTATTTTTGCACGGCTCCTAAGGATCATAGCGTGATGTTAGCCTATAGTCTTCTTCAACAATTCGGCTATCAAATGCAAATGTATTTTTCAAATCCGACTGGTTGTTCCAGAGATTACCTCCTACATACAAATAAAGACGTTTTGCCTCTTTACGATATTAGTGTAGATAGGTACCTGACTATAACTACCTACACAATGGAAAAAACAAAGTAATTAACAGATTTCATTATTTTCCATTATTTTACTGGACACCTGAGGTAGAACATTGCCGTCGAGTTTGACCACGGTGACTACGGCAGTTGTGTCCATCTTAAAGAATTGAGTTGATTAAACTCTAGCCTAATTGACATTGCGGCCCTGCAGTACCTACGTCTAGACGTAATTTCAAGGTAAATATGGTCAAGAAATTCACAAAATGGAAAGGTTTAAAAGAAATAGGGGAGGCCTTTTCCCAGCCGTAGGTGCCAAATCTTGGCTGGCAAACAGACATCGAATCTGTGACAATACGTTCCATAAAATTTTCTTAATAATCTGTGGTTATACGTTTTCGCGCTTAATGTTCGAAATTTGAAAATCAAACAGTTACATTACCTACTAGTGGTTTTTTCATCGGTATAGTGAGGTGCTTCCTCCCCACATATATATTTTCAGTAGGGACTTTCCCCCTGTGATGTTAACATACCTATTACGAAAACGTATAAATTATCCAACGTACGTTTTACGTATTAATTAATTAACCAGTAAGAGGAAAGAAAATATTTTAAACTGTTCGACACCGACCATGGTGGGATGATAATCCTATCTGAAAACCGTAACGGAATCGCGTATTCTTAATGGGGCTATTAAAATGAGACATTCCTGTGTCGAACGATACTGGCAGAGACGCGAGATTATTGAGAGCTGTGCGTTCTGTCTCGCACCACTAATTATAATATTTCCGATGTTTTGTAGCTACGAGACTCGTGTAAGCTTGTAATATAGGTTATTATATTTTCTAACAAAATTAAACTAGAGTCCATAGGTAATGTCTTTTTCGACTGCTACTGGCCGGTTCCTGTTCCTCTGTGCGATAGATATTTTTTCTATCTAAAATTATCTGTGGCCTGAAGACATAAATAATCATTGTTCAATCACTCACAACTTGCTCTTATTAATAATAGCGGTGATTTTAAGTGTATGGATCGTTGTCGAGATTGTATGGATGAATAACACCTAAAGGCGACGGTTAAATATGGGCCTCCGAACGACCGCTACAATGAACGATCGTGGGTTATTGACACAATTATATGGTGTTTGATATAGTCTGTTTTGTAATCCGCTATCTATGGGGATTTATGCAGACAATAAAAAAACTAACACTACTGAGTAGTGAGTCTATCCTCCTGACATCTATCTTGCCCATATTGTCCCACTGCAGAGCGTATGCCTTCCTCTCCTCCCTAATAGCATTTATTGTTGGCGTTTGGTTGGGCCACGATCACGTCCACGTGGCCCAACCGAGTGCCAGCAGTAAATGCTATTAGGGCTTTTTCCAGATAAGCCTGTCCTCAGCTAATGTGGACCAGTCCTTTTGGTAAGAGTGAAGTCAGAAATCTGCAAGACGTCTTGAGAGTCTTTCTAACTATTACTCAAATATTCACGTGCTTATTTTTGATTTGAGTATTTCAAGCACATTAATTGACTCCCTAAAAATGCAGTGTAGATTAGAAATTATTAATTGCCTCTAGTCACGCACAACAAAAAGTATGTTAGCCGTGTAGACAACACAATAAATGGGACATTAATTAATAGTTAGTTATCGTACCGCGCCACATTTTACCGATAGAATTTTAGTAAATCGATGGTAGATTCTTGTATTTGTAATATTTAAAGAACAAAATGTAGTTCCTGTGCATCGACTTCGATGGCGAAGCAGTCACGGACACAGGCTGGACGTGATTGCGGTCATACAACCTCGTTTCGCTCATAAGAGAACAACGTACTGCGACTGTTATTTCCTGTAACCGTTGTAATTAAAATAAATGTTTTGGTTTCCAGGCTTCACGGTTCATTGTTATGAGAAGAATACGGGATAGTTCAAATGACAATGATTTTGTCGCGACTGTAGTTTGTTTTCTAACGGGCTTTTGCCAGTTTTATGTTAATCTTGCGATTTTATTTTTTAGACACTAACATTAATTTTACTGCTATACCGGAACTACCCAAATTGTAGGATTTGATCTTGATATGCTCCTTACAATATTGGAAACAGTGCTTTTGTGATTGGAAATTGGATGTATTCTTTGGTCAATTATCGTAATTAGGGCGGAAATGAAATTCCTCCTTCTAAATCTGTCCGTCTATGTCGAGTATCGTAACGTCTCTTCATTCAATTCTAAAAAGTGAACCTCCGATCACTACGGGCTGACGCTTGATGGAGCGCCACGTTCACCGGTACTTCCAGTTGCTCCAATGCGACGTCTAATTTGATCACCTCTTTATTTTTGGCCTTTTATTTTACCTGTTACTATAAAATTCTCACTAATCTATATTTCTGCAAGCAGTGTTGCCAACATTTACAATAGTCTGTGCAGGCATACAGAGGACAGTCGATTTTGTTGCTTCTTCTCTCATTCAGCCTTAATTTTTTCAAAGCGCTGAAATAACGTCTAGTACCTAAATAAAAATATTAGAATTGTAAGGGAACATCTAATTACCTTTTAAACATTAAATAACAATTCTTTCGCAACTGATCGAGCGATGATCTTATGCAGTGAAGCTACATAAATTAGGTTTATATTTTCGTGCATCATCATTACATCATGACCGTCTATAAAACATATTGTACGTAACTATCCACAGGAGTATTACGTTGACGTAAATTTTATTCGCATAATGTGTACTGTACCTCAACAGTTACCCGAGCTATTTCATAATGCTCTTCTGAATATAGAGACCCGTTAGAGGAACCCATTTGCACTTGCCACATGTTACCTCCATTACAAAGCTATTCACATAGCGTCTTCTATGCAAATGTGTGTTTAAGTGCGCCAATTCAATTCTCTTCGGCGACTCTTGATTGATGTTGCTGGTGGTTCTCATATTGTACACAGTTTGATAGGATAGCACAACTGGATAACTGTTATTCATATTTTGTTGAAAGTGAAAGGGAAGAAGTAAAATAACAACTTTTCAAGCAATTTTTTGCGGCTGTGTTCAAATAATTGGTATGACATTAGATTTTATACGAATAAATTAGATAATTGACCTCCACGAATCTAGAATTATTTAAATAATTTATCAATGTCGCAGGCGTTTCAAATAGTTTTTTTTGTAAGTAAGTAGTGTTTGAGCGACTACTACTACTACATCATATACTCATTTTATACTCGACGTTTACTAAAATTTAATTATATTCTTGCCTGCGATAAAACTATTTTATAAAAACCTTCAAGTGAGAGTTCTGTGAATTCATCAGTTATACTTTATTTAAGAAGTCTCCAAGAGTGGCGACACTTAAATGTACGTCAGGTGGACTTGGGCAGTCAGCCACGCTATTCTACCACCTTGCAGACTGACTACAGTCCGGCCGTCGACAGAATGCGTTCCTGACTCCTGTTAGTGTGACAATTCTAGTAATTAATAAAGATCAAATTCGTAAAATACGTATTTGTTTGTATGAAACTGACAAGTGTCAAGAACTATTCTCTCGATGGCCGGAGTTTAACATTTTTACCATGAGTGAGATGAGTTGTTCGCACTTTACATAGCCGACAGGAGATAAAAAGTGAAAACTGGTAAATGCGATATAAATGTAAAAAAACTAAAAAACTTTTTAACAAAAATATCAACCGACTTCCAAAAAAAAAGCACAAAAAAGTAAAAAATATTTAATTTCGGAAGTCGGTGTCGGTTGGTTTTGTATTTTCGTTTTTTGCCACTGACTTCCGAAATTAATTTTTCACTATTTTTGTGTTTTTTTTTGGAAGTCGGTTGATATTTTTGTTAAAAAGTTTTTATTTTTCACTTTTTAGTTGTGGTACGTACCTAACCTACCCACACAAATTCGTATATCACTACTTGATATGTAAATAACAGTGATAGGAAATTATTAAAACATCATCAATTATAAACTAAGTGGAAAAAATACGCAGTATTAAGGATAACTCAAAAACTCCTGGTCAGAACTTGATCAATTTTATATGGGACCACATGAGAAGCACCAGCTTTCAAATAAAAAAAAGAATCATCCAAATCGGATCACCTAGAAAAAACTTCTGAGTTAATAAACATTAAAAAAAAATACAGTCGAATTGAGTACCTCCTCCTTTTTTTGAAGTTGATTAAAAGAATACGTAGCCTTACGCATATTTTAAAGTTGTTATTTCCTGCACCCTTATTACGTAACACACTATCAGTCACAATCTGAATTATTTTGAAGGATATTGCTAATCCATTGCTTCATATGTTCGAAAAATTTGTCTGCTCAACTTAAGTAAATAACGCAATGAATGTTGTTGAACTGTCTAAATGAAACCCATTCCTACTGTTAGTCTGTTACGCAATTACCCCGCTGTCTTTTATTGTTCAACTTGTGGTGTCTAACGCTGATTAAAGTAACTGCTTCACTGCTTGGCCGTTTCGTTTGTGCCCACAAGACTCATATTTGTTGCCTAAAATAACCATAATATTGTTTTTCCAGTCTTAAATATTTTATTATGCCCCTGAGATAGACGTACGGTTCGTCTCGGCTCTGTATTTACGCAATTATAATAGTATGGTGTTGCCACAACGTACGTAATGATCATGCGCTCGATTTCGCAGTATTTCATTAATATTTCATTACAAGTATGATGCTTATTTATGTTTAATTTCCTTACTATTAAAGAACGTGGCAGATCGTTTAATGCAACGTGCAATTATTGTAACAAATAGAGTAGGTTAAACATTTTGAATGGACATTTCCGAAATATTAATGAACATTCTGCAGTAGTGCAGTATAAACGTGAGAATACTTGCGTGTGAATTACTATAAAATATGCCAATCATGGCCAATTACATGCACGATTTGACAAATTGCTGTCGAAAGGTTTTTGACCTTCAAATGTAAGAATATATTGAATTTGTGTCGGTGGTCTCTAATACCCTATACCTAATAATCTTCATATCTTTCACTGTAGTCTATGTTAAAATATGACTGAAAAAGGACTAGTAACTTCTTGTATATTGTATTGAATATACGAAATATACCACCTTGTATGCACTGTTCACTGTAATTTATCTGTGAATATTAAAATCTTTGCTGTTCCGTAATTTTCGCAACATGTCAAACCGTGTGCATGGATCATGATGGAGTTTTTGAGTAAGAGCTACTAGTGGTATGTAAGTACATTGTATAGAAGACGGGTTAAAAATGGGCAGATATCTTCGCTTGACCAGAGCTAACATTACCTACTATAATTTTGTCTTAATTTTATTTTTACTAAGTGGTATCACTTATGTGGCCAGTAGTAATGGGCCAAAGACATGTGGCAATACGGGAAGCTATGCTGGATGTAATCATTTATTTTCGAACGCGATTGGTATAAAAAAACATTGCATGCCTGCAACCTCGAAATGCAGTATAATTCGCTTTATCATTACGGTTTCTTATTGTGAAGAATCGTGATGAGGTGGCCGTCACCGCAAACGCAATGTTATCTTAACCATCACGATGTGGCGGAATGAGCTTAGATGACAAAGAATTAAATAGGAATGCCAAAATACTGTTGAAACTTGATAAAATTACAACAACAGTTAAAATGCTGTTACAGGTGATGGTCAAAATGTGAATTCATTACAAGCAATGATATCGAGTTTGAGCACGCAATAATTCAATGCTAACGGACGACGGCGTACCTTACATTATCTTGAGTGTAATGATCAGGCTGCAATCTACCTCGGAGTATATGATCCCGTTAGCTAGGTATCACGACCGCGGCTAGTTTATTGGAAAGTGAGTTACATGGACCGTGGCCGGTGGCCGAGTGCGCGTGCGCCCGTGTGGCTAGCTGCTGTCGGAAGAAAACCCTAATCCGACCGTTAAAGCAATAAATATATTTTTTTGTACAATATATTGTATTTATAATTACTGAAAAAGAGATATTATTAAGTTATGTTTCGTATGTCAGATTTATTTCGTAACATGTAATTATTTTTCGCTATCTTCAACAGCAACTTCAGATATCTATGAAAGAGTATCATTGCTCGAAGATTATTGCGGTTAATTTTTTGTTCCGTTGCTTCCATTATTCTATTTGTATTCACCATGTTGGCTAGCATGCCCATCGTGTTACTGTTATTTTGCTTTATCTATACGCCATAAAATGTAGTTTTGGGATACTTGCAATGTTGATAGTCACAATCATCTCATAGTGGTAAACTGTAAAGCGTCACGTACTTATAAAAGTTTTACGTAAATTGATATAATAAGATACCTTTTATTTTTAACGTTTCCGGTTTAGTCTGGAATCAAGCCTGTGGGCCTAAAATGGACGCTTTGGCAAAATCATATTATGTTCTGTGTACAAATTATAACCCGCAATTCATCTGTTTGACAGTTTTGTATGAAGTTTCGTAAAATGGTCCACAAATTATGCATTGCTTTAATGAAGTCTAATTTCAAGTACCAGCTGTCAAACAGATGAATTGCGGGATATACGAATTGTACGCAAATCATATTACGATTCTGCCAAAGCGTCCATTTTAGGCCCCCTGATCTTTTTTACAAAAAAATCACCCCGTATTGTACCCCAGTGGTAGTTGCTGGTAAATTGGCGGTAGAAAAGGATCAAATACTGCAAACGAATGTTCTGTCTTAGAAGGATATTATGATATTATACAGGGTCGCAGGCACGTCCACGCGCAAACTGAAACCGTTAATTCAGCACATGATTCTAGACCCTCTAGCGCTATTTTCTGCTGGTTATTAAAAAAAAAAAAAAAAACTTCTGTTTCATGGAAAAGTGCAATTTCTACGACGTAAAAGTCTATGGCTGAGCTTTTTTTTTTTAAAGAGAGGACGGAAAATTTCAGCGCAAGGTGTTTCAGAATCATGTAGGTACTGAATCCATGGTTATAGGTTGTGTGTCCATGTCCCTGCCACCCCTGTATTGATTCCGAAATTCTATTTTATTATCACTACTTAATTAATTACTTAACGGCTTTTTTTCAACCTTCAAAATCAAAATTAAACATATTGCACCTGATTTTTAAAATATGATGTCAGGTTCTTATCTGCATATTAGATTATGCGTTAAATTACATTTCATATGAAAATGGCTTGTTTATTGCAATTACCGGAATGACCTTTAGTTTTCCGCTTTCCATTTTGGCACAAATATGTACTGAGACCCTAAAAATTACATTGGCATTGTGGCAGGAATGCGGGACTCGAATTTTGTGTACACACTTAACAATCTTGGTTTGGTCAGTATTGCATAATGTAAGAGAAAACGACTGTTCCGTCTGCCTTATGATGTAAAGTTGTAAAGCCTACTAGAGTATAACCAATTAATACTTTCTTTGACAAACTCGTCATATGATATTTGTGAGTAATAATTACAACACATAATTGAGAACGCAACAATCACGATTTATTAAAAGACCCAATCCCACATTACGTCACTGCATTTTGTCAATGGTCTACATATATCTGTATGTCAGAAATAATTTACTATGTGCGACTGCAAGAAAAGAAGAGATTACGATTGTTATGTAATGAGCACGCATTAGCGTAGGAATGGTGTATGTTGTTAGGACAGGTGTGCAATGGTCGGACGATAGACGTCGGAGATGTGCGGCAGTGGCTGCACTTTCACTCTCGCCGGTGTGACAGCACCGGGGTACCGGTCACAGGCTGGCAGTGGTGCCGCGCCTGTGCTCGCCGCCGCCGGCTGCGCCCGCCCAGCTCCGCGACCGATCGACACCCTGTGTCAATACTATGGTCCGCTGCGCATGAGCTCGCTCACTCGTTGCTCTGCTGAATATCGAGATCGTGTTGTGAAAAAGCGCACAGATATTTTTAGATTAGGTGTTATTCGGTCGTGTGTTGTTACAGGAAATTATATCCATTTTTTGGAATTTAAAATCAGTGTTTATACAAATATTGTTAAAGTGAAAACTGCAGTTCTTATTCAAAATCAGGCGTTCGTTTTGCAGAGAAAGTATAAACATAATTATTCCGATGTCAAGTTTTCCCCTTAGTGCAATGTTTTGACTCTGAAACTTTCTCAAATACGCTCGTGATAAGACAAGTGGTTAATTAATTCATTACAAATCTGTGAGCTGATCATACAAGTTTGTGTTTTGGGTACGAGTGTTGGATATTGAATCGCGACTTGTGATCGTGAACTATGCTCGTGAACGAAATAATGTTACTGTGCTAATGTTAAATCGGTTTGGTTTTATTGCTCTCGAATTTGTGGTGTCAAGGTTGACGGTGGACGCTGGACATCAGTCAGTGTAAAACAAACGCGCGTGATGCTCATATTATGACGGCCGTCGCCATCTACACCGACGACGGGCACATACTGTAAATAAATAATGATCTAATTGTATCTTCCAACGTATTTGCTATTTCTGTGTCTGACCGTACGTAGCCTGATACAGATATGTTAATATCGAGATAATGTAAAGCCATGTAATAAATGAAAATATTTTCACTAAACAGTGAAACTTAGCAGTGGTACAATGCCCACTTTCTTGGATTTCTAGAGGGCCCTCCTTTTCTCTGCGGCATAGCATCCGCTTCGTTGCTTGCGATCACCGGTTACTATGGAAATATCCGCAATGTGTGACCCCAACTAGAAACGAACCAGTCGTCAAAGTTATTGGAAATAGGTACATAAAGTGCGTGATAAATTAAGTAAAACTTAGTTATTTCATATTCAAGAATAGAAACTGAGAGGACCAAAAAAGAAAAAAAATGCCACATTACGACGAAAGTTTTATCCACGACGACAACCTTAATCAAAGAAGGAATAAAAGAAGCTATCACGTTTATAAAAGTGGGTTAACGCCCTTGAGGTTGATAGAGACAAGTGATATGCTTCACGCTCTAGAAGGGAGAGGATCATCGGTAATAAAAAATAATATTAAAAATATTAAGTGCCGTGGAAATCGTTACAAACCAGTTGCTCAAAATGGATCACAAAGTACCAGTCCAATGAAATACAAAACCCCCGATATTATTGTAGATCACAGTCCACGAATGACTGTGTTCGACCCCAATAAATATTACGACTTACGAAACAATAATGTGTATTCCCTTACACCTTGTAAAAGTTTTGACAATCTTACGCTCAAACCGACGAAAAAAAATAACCTTTATAGAAATAAAATAAGAAACGGGAGCAGTCTTCAAAACTTGGTGGATGACGGACAGTTGAAGCACTTTGCTTCTCCATCGGAGGATCGTGACGCATCAGTGTCACGCAGAGAAGATGCCAGGAAGTCATATTCTGTTATAGATGCCCAAAGTCGACCAGCATACAGCCGAACTTCTCTATGTACTCCAGCGCCAGGACCAGGAGTTTACCGTCAAATACACAACGAGGGAGTTTCTGGAAAGAATGGTACGAAATAAATTACGGCTAATTCATGTTGTAATTAATACTAATGTTATATGTATTAATACCTATTCTATTGGTCTGCCAATATAACTATTGCGTTGTTGTTATTTCCAATGTTTTATATTTATACCTTGTGGTGTGGTTAGGATTTTCCCTATTTATTTTCTTACGCTCAATATTTTTTGTTTTGTCCCAAAATTGGAAAAAAATGTGTTTACGTAAAGTCTTACTCCGGTATTAGTCTCTCACTTGCGACATTTCTGTCGTTGAAAAGAGTTATCATGACGCATTTCCACAATGCAAAACGGAAGAGAAGTTGCTAAGCTTTCGATTTTTCTTCCTTGTTCGTATCTTTGCGCTTTATAAACAGGTAGTGCATCTAATGAAATGCTTGATATTGTGTAACAAGACGTAAGAGACGCGGGAACTGCACCATTGTGTCTATTGTTATCATAATGTTAAGGCCGTTGGCAAAAAAGTTGACTAATGACTAAACAATGCTACTACGCTACTCGTATTTACTACTTATAAAATGATGTGTATTCTCAATTAACATAATTAATAAAAAAATGCTACATGACGGTTACCTGGAAAACCAATATGTATAGTATTATTATAATATTTTATTTCGTATCGTTAATTTATGCAAACAACTTTCGATTTCGAAAACTCATTCATAAGGTCAGTAGGTTTCCAGATGATTGCTAATACTAGAATCTCACTTATTTGCATGATGATTAGGTTGACTTTCGTTTTGTAGATATTATATTTAATTCTATAAGGCGGATAGTCCTGTTGATTTTTAAGGGCATGTATTTAACGCGGCGACAAATTAATCTGAAATTGGGATTAAAAAATAATTAAAGCCGGTAGCAAAAATAGTAGGTTGGCAGCTACAGTGAAGAATAATTTTAAGTAGAAAGTAGCAGCTTAATAATCAGTTGTTAGCTTTGTTTTAATTTAAACTGGCATCGAGTTTCTGTTTTGGCGAGGCCTCCTATTTCTGAATGGCAATAATAATAAGGCGTAGCCGACGGAGCCCCGCTCTGCGGGGCTCCTACTTCTGGGCGGTTTAAAAAAAAATAACCACGAAGGGGACGGCGGGGTCTTTCAGACCCCGCCATCCCCTTCTAACCTAACCAGTCCGAGTCAGAGTGCCCCAAGTCCCGAGCTCGCTTCGCATGCTCTTGCATCCTATCCAACTGTTAATTTTAGTAACCATTTCATTATTTATAGTACCTCGCCTATGATTTCTAGTAGCAAATAGTTAGTAGCCCTTTAAGTTGTTAGTCGTCTGCAAAATAATTAGCCATTTTTAAGTATAGGATGACCCGTGAATTGAGGAACAAAAAGATTTTTAGAAGCCACTTTTCTCGCCCTTCACTTTATAATTCCTTTATACAGGTTGCACTCTGTATAATAAAATAAAATCATATTTTTTTAATGTTTGTATAAACGAGCGTTCATTGGATACCCCGCACGATAATCTTTCTTCGTGGAAAAGCCATTTTTGAAGTCACTATTTCTTCCACACCCTCATTTAAACCGTCACAATTTAATTTAATTCATTTTTTTATTTAATACTTACCTAATTTAACTTGATAATTAATGATAAGACAACCGCTGATCGATAGATCTAGTGGGCATTCACTGAGATATCAGTGCCAAATTCCAAATCTGTACAAAGACTTACGTCATGTCAGTGGATAGATAGCAGCTGGATGAGAGTAACCAAGGATGGAGTTAAACGTCGCGTCGTGCTCATGACGCCGCGCTGTGTTCAGCAGTGGACTGATTCGCTGATGATAAACTTCATATAAAACTTTGTTCGCCAATTTTGGCGCGATAAATGAAAAACAAAGTTGTGCCACATGAGCCACATCACATCCAATAAAAACAAACCACGATGTAGATGCAAGAGATTATCTACACGATCATGAATAAAATATGAGTGTCCTAGATAATGCGAATGTCAGTAATACTAAAGATGCTGTTTCAATGCCGTTCGCATTATGTTTAATCTGAATAAATCTTGTACAAAATAAATCTAAATCATGCGTTTTTTCCGTCGTGCCGCGCCTATGCTAAAAGAGTCGTCAGTGATCTTGTACGCCCAAGGGACTGCGTTGACAGGACAGCCGTGCTGTACCGAAGTCGCATGCTAAGTAGGACTTGATGCCGAGTGTGTGTGCACTGTGCTGGTGATGTGTTATGTATGACGCACTCTGGCTTGGGAAGCGTCAAGCGAGTATGTACCGCGGCGTCCGTCTGTCGCGGGCGGTGCGACTCGCAAGTGCGGAGGTTCACTGGTTCAGTCGACGCCAGTCGTCACTGCGACTTTGGGCGCGTCCTCCTGTCGCCTTCGCATTTATTTATAAACTCACGCGTCATCGGCATTATAATTGATAAACTGATGTTTACTACATTTATATTCTCGCATTTATTGTGAACCATAGTTCAATTTCTATACTTGTACTACATTTGATGTTGTGGATAACGGAGACCTGTTCTACGTCATAGAGCAGCAACTGCAGAGGTATTTTTTTCTTCTTTCTTTGTAGCGATTCATTGATATTATTTTCTGTACAAATTATCAACTAAATTAATTCTGTTGAGCAGATTCTATAACATTTTTTTTAACCATATTTTTAAATTATATTTCGACTGCATCGAATCCTTAATGTGACAAATACTATGAAATATTTTCCTGCTAAAGAATAACTTGGTTGCCTGATTTTATAGACGTCTTCCCGCTTCTAAAGGACAAAGTATGTAATCAACATTAATTAAATTCAGTTAATTCTAGTTCTAAAGTATATAAAAATAATTATAATTACTTATATTATTTATTCATTAAATTATTTCTGTTTCACCACCCCCGGATCACCGCTAACCTGCTTGGCATGCAAATTGATTCAATTTTTTTTTGTTTATCTTGTGGATATAGTGCTTCAGCAAATAGTACTAGGTAATGTTATCATAGCAGTATTTTTTTGTTTCAAAAGCAAGTACTAAACCACAGTATCTCAAACTTATTTCGCTCTCCGCCCACTGGATGAGTTCTTATTCTGCACTAAGCTAAAGGATAACTTGTTGAATTATTATTTTCCTCTTTACCAAGTGCAAGTCTTACCTACTTGTGCTGTGCTGTAGTAATAATTAGTAGGTGTCAAAATATTAAGTATACCAAAGGCAAAAAAGGAACGGTAAAAGTAAAAGGCTTTTTTCTGTGTAAAATAAACTTAATGTATAAAATTTTGATCAATTTGAGTACCTATAGGTTTGTGTGACCTACAGCCATTATTAAAAGTTTTAAGACAGAAATAATATTTGAAAATCTAACACTTGGTTATAATAATATAAAAAGGATAATACTATTTCTGTATTTTTAAATTTAATCTTTGATGAACTTCCTGTAGACAAATACCTACCTACTTCAAAGAATTATTAAGAAAGGTCATTGTGTTGGTTCATCCAGAAATATCTTTAGGGATATATTCCTTAAAAATATAACACCTAAATAAAATAAGATTTAAAATTAATGTGATTAGTTATTTTATAAGTTTTGTTAACGAAGGTCCAAATACAAGGTGTTTTCTTATGTTCAATGTCAGAATGACGTAACTTTATGACTGTATCATGACAAGTGTAAGGTCATCTAAAAAATGGTAATATGTTTACGCTAGTTTTTGTTTATCCAACCATATTAGTAGTAGTACATGTAAGATGTATTTGCACAGTTTTGTCATAGTGTTAAACCTTACTTAATATTTTTGATCGTTATTATTGATTGATAACACAAGGGAACAGCATTTTTGTTGCATGAAATATTATGACTAATATTATACATTTTCGGGGTGCTGATTTTAAATCTGAAGTTTTTTTGTATCATTTTTTAAGATATAATGAAGGCGTGATATTACAAAAAAATAATGTTATAAGTAATTAAAAAAAAAAACCTTAGAAAAACAAACAAATTTTATAAGATTTTCTTGCTTGATTTGGTTCACAAGGTCTGTTTTTAATGCTCCAACAGGAGTCCGCCATCATGTGGGCATTCCAGTGACCCTGGTACCGCTCCTCCACATTCCGAATATCTTGATAGAACCGTTTCCCTGGTTCTTCACTCAGATCACCAAAATTTTCAGGGAAACGGTCCAAATGGCTGTGGAGTAAGTGTACCTCGATGCTCATATTACAATCAAGCTGCTGGAAGTGCGACGATAACTCGTCAATGTACTCCACATAGATTTCATCCTTATTCTTTACCAGAAAATTTTGTGCAATCCAAACGAATTCTTCCAGAATATTTTTTCATTATCAGTCTTATAACTATTAAATTTTTCATCCTTTATCAACCTTCTTATTTGTGGACCATCAAACATTCCGGCTTTCAGTTTCTCTGTAAGTACTCAAATTAAGGAACTTTTTAGACATGTATTTAATACAATCACCATCCTTGTTCCAAATTGTTTCATGAGCCCTAGTTTGATATGGAAAAGTGGCAGTATTATGTGATCCCTAGGCACTAGTGAAGGACATTGTAAAATAAGCCATTTTTTTTTAAACAGCTCTTTTTTTATGAAAGTTTCGTGTAACTAGTACAAACATATGGCCAATAGCTGTATCTCATAAACTAAACCTGTGATAAAAGATTTGAAATCAGCGACCTCGACAGCAATAAAATTCAATGCAACAAAAAAAAAGTCTAATTTTGTTCCCTTGTGATAATTGATCAACAGCGTGTGCTGTTGATTAATTAATAGCAAAAAGATCAAATCTACATAGATTCCAGGTATTATTAAGTAACATACGGTTTGTAGATTAATCGCTCCAGTTTCTTAAATGGGTGCTGGATTCTTAATAGATGATGGATAGGTGGATCTATGACTGTCTTACAACACGAATTGGTGCCATGCTACGTGTAGAAGTAGGTACTTTTCGAGCAAACATTGATATGCTAATGATTGTTTGGTTATGGATGCGTAATAAAATAAATACAAGGCAAAGGTCTTATTTGTAGTAATTGATTCAATAAAATTACAGAGAACGAATCGGGCAGCGAGGGGAGCTCGGGGCACCGCGGGTCGTTGCGCGGCGCCAACAAGTTGGCGAGGCGCGCACGCTCATTCAAGGACGACCTGCTCGAGCGCATCTCAAACATGCGCTCACCGGCGCAACAGCATCACCGGCCGCATCTCTCCTCCAATATCAGGTCAACATACGTGCACATCCGTTTCTATGATAACGCGCCATGTTTCCGCGCATTATGTTACATCTAAAAAAAGAGTCGAGCATGATTTGGAAACGCCCGTCGCTCATGGGATCAGTACCTTATTAGGCGCATGCTCCAAATAACGCTACTTCAATCTAAACAATAAGAACGTGACACAATACCAATCACATTTTTTTATGTTTGTAAACTTAATATTCTAGTCTCAGACCAAATAAAAAATCAAGGCGTAGCGCTGCGAACAATACAGTGAAGCATGCAAAACTACACCTTGCTCTGTTCATACACTCTCACACGCACACATTTACAACCAAACCACACCTCAACAGGTGCACATATGCTTACGGAACCGACCTCACGTCACTGTTGACAGCGCTGTCTTGATTTTTTATTTGGTATGAGATTCTAGTAGAAAAATTCAGTAGGTACGTAAGGAACTATCTTCTTGGCACAAACGTAATTTTTACAAACAGCAGATTTTTGTTGATTACTTCTTATGGTATACAGACCTTATCTAGTACCTTGTTTACACTGCAATGAAATCTGTGTATATTAGTTATCTTTATTGATACATTTACATACATAACTCTACTATCTTTCGACAGACAGCGACAAGTGTCGCTCATACTAACACAGTATTATCTTTGCCAGTAGTGCAAGAACAATGTTATTGTGTTAAGTTTTATCATATATTTTTTTATTGAAAAAGTCACGTAAATTGTTTTGTAGTGTCGTAATTTGTAAAAGAAGTCGTATAGTTTTGTGAAGTAGTAACGAGTCTTAACTATCGGGCTTGTTATTAGTGTGGACATTGCACTAAAATGTGGCACTCATTATGAGTCATGAGCACGACCCGCGACTGTCGGACTCATTAGTACATTGTCCGCTGAAATCTCATTAGTTTAGTGCGTGCAATGTTAAGTGATTACATTTTAATGTCCGCGCGGGCTGTCAGCGTGACTGGATCGCTTTTTATTTATTGAACGGCCGGTGGACACCAGTTTTTGTTTTTATTGAGGTTGTTCGAAATTAGTTCTACGTCCAAGAAGTGTATGAAGCAAGTACATATGGTGATCGAGAGTTCTTTGCGATTCAAGAGTGTTAGCTCTACGACATGATGTCGAACGCGCTGAGAACGCCTGTCGGCGGATGGTTTCATAGACGAACAAATAAACTCCACCGGAAATTTGCTAAAAATGGAAAACGGTACATATTTATAGTTGTGTATGATATGAATAGTAGATTATTTAGAAAATGTATTTAATAAATATGATTTCTGTACTTTTTTAATTTCACAATAAGAACTATCTAGGATGTAGGTAATTGTTTAATTAATATAGGGACGTAATCTATGTGCTATTTGGTACTTGCACAAAGTAAATACCGGCAAGATAAAGAAGTATCAAAAAACAAACACAAGTAATGATGATTCTTTAGAACACAATCATAAACGACTCACAGCTGTAGTACAGCCCGGTCATACTTTTCGAATTAGCACAATTACACTAGTTTCAAGTAAAAAAAATGGCATTATAAAATATACTGTTATAAATAAAAATACTAAAAAAATATTACCACAACAAGTAATCTACCTACTTCGAGCACGATTAACGCGTGACAGTTACAACGACTCTCAATATTTTTATTATTTTTGTCAGTTTCTCAATATCGATTACACTACTTTGTCAGGAAAATATTTCAGTACAATTAGATCCACGCGATGTATAGTTATTTTTGAACTCTGATATAATTGAAACTAGGTACATACCTACTTTTTGTGATTACGAATATCTTCAAACAATGGGCATAGGTATTAATTAGGTAGTAAATGCAATTGTATTTATATTTATTTTTTATTGTATTCAAAATAAATATATAATTTTCCTGTTAATTTGCGAATTCCTATGCTTTGTTCATTGTAGAGACAATCATTGTTATAGTAGTACACTACTTTTCCTAACATGTTTCGGACAAAAACGGTACGAAATTCAAGAGTTTTCGCATCATCATCTTTGTAAATAACCAAAACACATGAGTTAGATACAGAAATTTTATTTTACGTCATATTTGTTTACCAAATAAGACAAGTAGTCAATAACACGTTACATGCTCGAGTCTCGTGACCACAATGGTAATTAAAAAAGATAGTATCAGGCGTCTTTATTGTCTTTAGTTGAACTCACTTAGAGTAAGGTGAACCGGGACCTCCTACTAGAATATCAAATATAGCTTAGCTTTGTATTCGCGCACAGGTGTGGGCTTGCATGCAAAGCAGATTCTTTCGCAACGCATACCAAGCAATGACATTTTAAATGATCATTTATATATAATAGATAGTACACACTTTGATTGAATACACAAGTAGTTTATTTTTGAGTGTTGTCTAGTAATTGAATGAAATGTTGTGTTGTATAGTTGAAATGTGGTGGACGAAAGTAATGTTCGGATCTCATTTGACCGTCCGTGGCTTCGATATTGGCCGGTATCATTTCACTGCTGGGCAAAGGCCTCCTCAGTGACTCCTCAGTTAGTTAGACTATTGTTTGCTTAATATTAATTGTAGGTACTTATGATTTTATTTGTTTATGTTGCAGCAGATCGCACTCGCCACTTAGCCCGAAAATTCGGAATATGGCGAAAAACCTTAATAACACCAATGAGGATGGAGAAGTCACACCTGCCAAAGAACTCGAACGGCTAGTCAAAGAGGTCAGTAGTTCAACAAAGTTGATACTTCACCGTCTATTCTGTACGTACATTTAATCTGAATATGTCTATTGTCCACAGGTTACGTTCGGCTTAAAACACTTTTCGGATGTTATCACAAAGGGGAAACTGGAAATGCTCCCCGACAATGGCACTATTGTTTTTGAATCAATCGCAAATATACATAAAGGTAAATAAACTGCATAATTTTAATTCATCTAGGTACTTTAGGATTGCTTTGTTTTTGTATCAATGAACAGATCTAACAAAATCTTTCCTCTTCCGAAACTAATACCCAACCACGAATCATTTGAAGTTACAAGTGGAATCTGATTATGCCATACATAAACTTCTATTTAAACTCTTGTTTATTAGTAGAAACTTTTAGGTTTCCACCTAAAAGTTTTTCCTTATTCGTAGACCCCTTATTAGGTAACTGTAGAAGTCCAAATAATTTGTAAAACGTGTGTATCATACAATTTTCAGCAATAAAACCATACTGCTGCCGATCCCCGCAACTAACAAGTGCCGTAAAGCGTCTCTGTGCGGCATTAGCAACGTTGATACGACTGTGCGACGAGATCACGGCTCTGAGCCTGCGAGCTGATGCTAGTAATGAGGAACTGGATACTTCGGCTGAAGCGTTGTCTCCAGAGTATGTCAGCTCAGTAGTGAAGGGGGTGACGGGTGCTGTCGAAGAAGTGTCAGCGCTGGCTCAGCAACACATGACGCGGCCCGCGCTTTCCCCACGCCCCGCACTCGTCTCGCCGCGGTCTTCAACACAAAGGAATTCCTTGCCAGGTGCGTTATTCATTTCTGTTGAAACGCTACCGTACATAATAGAGCCTCTATTACAAAACCACTGAGATGGAACTAATCAGTTCCGCTAATTAAATACAACGGCTAAATTCTTAGCTAACATTAAGCTGTTCATAAATACTTTGTAGTTTTTAGCAGCAAAACCAACAATCTTTAACTGATTTGATCAAGAAAATAAGCGTTTTTTATTTTAGATGAAATCTTTATTGACAATTAACATTTAATGTTACTATGGAAGATATTTTACTGAAAAAACAAAAGTTCTGTGTGTTTTTGCTGCCAAACAATTTCTAAACACACTATTACGTCTGTTTTAGATATTCCGCTGACGCCGAAGGAGCGGTCTTTGCTGACAGGCGAGGCGGGGTCGGAGTCCAGTGGCGTTCGCGCTTCGCACTCGTCCGAGTCCGTACTAGATGCTCCCGACTCACCACCACCCAAGCCTGCCAGGCCAAACCGGTCAGTACAACAAATTGGAAATATAACTAACAATTACAATGTAAAGTTTAGTTTCCGCTACAACTTTCATGAAATCTTCAATAGCAATAGTCATTCTGAAACCAACCTAATTTACACGTACATAAAGTTGATATTTATTCAAGGGGAATTAATGTCAATTGGAAACAAAGATTTGAATAGGCTTTACACTTTTAGTTCAACCTAACATCGACGCGCCAACAATCGCTACTCAAACGTGTCGACTACGTGAAAGTCACTCACAATAGCACATACAGTATTGATGGATGGCGTAAAATTTTATGGCGACACTATAACACTTTCAAAGTATCGTGGCCCCGTTAGCTTCAGACGAAAATTTTAATTACTGTATTGGGGTTATTGGTTAATTGCGTATGTTTTCAACTGTACGCATATTAATCCTAATCGTTAATTTCAAGGATATTGGCGTTAGGTTAGTGGGATGGTATGTAGTCTTGGTTTGATAGTCTAAACCTTAACGAAGGCTATTCAACGGTTATAGTCCAGTGAGAGTGCAATGTGTGTTTGCAGGAAAATCGAGTTGGCCCCACCTCTGCCGCCTAAGCGTAAGTCAGCGAACGACAACTCCCTACTGGCTCTCTCTATTGATAGGTTAGTTGATGGTTCAACTACGCTACGCTTCGAAAGCTTGTTATCACTTTCATGCGTATTAGGTACTATTACATATTTTCATGTTTTAAATTATGATTTAGAACTTTAATTATAATTTACTTTGGTACAAGGATCATTTTTGTTTGGCACGCACTCGGAAGCACTGCTCAGACTTGGTTAAAAAAGGGCAACAATGTAACATAGTTCTCGTTTTGAACTTTTACAGACTATCCCTGCAATCTCATAGCAGCGGCTCGCTGGACTCTATGCTGAACGTGTCAAATGATGAGGAGAGGAACGCACACGACTCCAACAATCACGACCATGTGTTCGCCACGCCGCCTAACTCAGAATTAGTTGGTCAGTATCAGTATACCAATTTAATTTTAAATCAAGAATTGTTAGGGTGCAACCAGACAGCGGTCGATCAATGCCGACCGATACCTCATGTCGTACGTCTCAAAATACGCTACGATGTCCTCGATCGATCACAGTTTGGTTAAGCCTTCGATTTCCGGTTTATAATGCTATCTTCCATCGTAATTCGACAAGGCATAAATTGTTATTCTCCTGTGTGCCTATAACTACGAGATATACTGTGACCATCAGTATTGTGGAGAATAAGCTTCTAGTATTAAGAACTTTAGTTGTTAGAACACCCATTAATGTATTACAAAAACCTTATTATTTGCTTTGTAACAAGACCTTTATGAGTAAGAGGGTTAGGTGACTCAGTTGCAAAGGTGGAGGACTTAGAACATTACCAGTGAGTACTTTATTACTAAGAACGTATTTGTAATGAGATTGATTACGTTATAGGTATGTGCAGTTGCAACAACGTCAACGAGATGCGCACGTCGGTGGAGTCGCACGAGTCGCACTTGAACTCGACTCATGCGCACGCCCATTCCAACCACAATCGGTATGTCTAACTATTTACGGTGTTAATTCGTTGCCGTGTCAAATAAGTAACAGGAAATACAGCCAGAAATAAAATGGTGCTTAAAAAAAGCTTATCCATGACCATATTTAATATTATAAATACGAAAGTCACTATCCATGACCTATTCTATTAAACGATACTCTTTCTCCCGGTAGTACTTTCCCGTGGGATCATTTCCGATCTTTACGCGGGCGTAGCCACGGGCAAAAGCTAATATTAAATATGTATAATATAAAATATTTAGTATGTCTAGGTCCCTAAGTAATAACTATTATATTTATAAACATAATAAATGCAATTTTCCTTCCTGGACAAATTGGGTCAATGTTTTATATCTGACACATTTATATGAATAGTCTTAAACGGTATTGGTTTTAGGGAAGAATGACAGGTTATTCTATTTGCGTATCATTTGACTGTATTGTTATTTAAAGTTTCTCCAACGAGTCCGGGTTTGTCTCAGTCGGCCATGCAGAGTTGTCTGCTGAGCACAGTTTCACATCTTCGTTCTCCTCACATCACTACACTAGCCATACGGACAGGTAATCTTCTTAGTATCTCAGCTCACCTATTTTTCTCGTTTGCCAGTATTTTCTACTGTTTTTTTGCACATCCGTTTTTAAAACACCTCTATTACATTTTTAATTGTCACTCTTTTCTCTTGTCTTCATGTTCCTGGGTTCTGTGTTTTTTAGAGACGTTTAATATACTTTGAGTGTGATAGAAATAAAATAACATTTAAAATATTTAAATTAAATGTTATTCAATCTTTGAATGTCTATTTATAGCAAAGTATATTAAATATCTTAAGTATCATGCTTCCTGTTATTGTTTTTGCAGTATTTTTAACAGTACAGACTGTGTGACCGAAATGAAGTGCACACTACAAAGCTTTGAGAGCCGCATGAATGTAACCAATATGAACAGTATAACCACGCACCATTCTTCAAAGTGAGTGTTCCTCTGTTTTACCACACACAACACCCTTCTTACCAGTAGTTTTATAAGAAGTTAGTGAATTGGCTTGTTTTGTTTTTTACATGTGATTAAATCCAATTAAAATAGTTTTAAAATTAACACACATACCAAAAGTTGCAAATTTTATTCACATTCTAAAATAACATTCCATTCATGGCACAAACACAAATAACTAGCACTGATAAAATCTCTTAACTTGATGTGCGCAGTGATTCTACCTACAATTTAACATACTTCGGTACATTAATTTTGTTACTTATTCAAAACATCGCAACACGGTATGAATTACATCGCCAAGGACACGCCGCGGACTAATCAATTTTGTTGTTTATTTTCGTAACTTAGTTGTTTGCGCCCCAGACTGGCGAGCATCACCTCAGACGAGAACGAGACGCCGCCCGAGCTGCCCGTCAAGACGCGCCGGAACATTCGCGTTGACGTGCAGCAACATTTCCCAACTGTCGAAATCAGGTGATTAGCACACGCAACCTTGACGCCTGTCGCCGTCTGTCGTAAACAAGAGGTGGAGTGTGTTCATGGTGAATATTATAATGCATTTGTTTGCAGGCCGTCGCCAGTATGTTCCCTGCACGGTGAGGCGCGGCCGCACACGTTGGCCGTGCACCAGCCGCCGCGACCGCCGCCGCTGCCACTAAAGAAAAAACACAGTCAGTATACTTTTTGTCAAACTTTTTGTAAAAAAATAAACTCCAATGTAAACTACTTGACCCAGTTTTGGTGGCGGAACGAAATGGTTCGTTTAAATAAAAAACGATTAATATAACATTTTACTTCAATTGCTAACTACAAGCTCTTGGGAATGCCTGCATAAGTTGTCCACATTTAATATCAACAATGGGTGTAAATACTATACTATCAATAAAATAAAACTATGAATGTATTCTGTACACTGTCACATTGTCAATGGCACTTCATGTTTGTATGTTGTCCTAAACAAGTATTGTTTTCATTTGTATGTGATTGATGAGAATCTATAAATGCTTCCAGTTTTCACTCAATGGTTTTGTGACTTTCAAAAAAAAACCCCTTTGGTCATTGTGATTTCTTGGGCGCTATGGTACATGAATGATAATGTTGTGTGGGGCTATAACGGCATGTTTGTCTGTTGTGCCGGTGCGGCGCGGCAGTGTTCCAAAGCGTCGCGTACAGCGGTGAGTGGATCTATGCATGTAAAGCGCTATTTAGCTCCAAAATAAAGCATCAGTTTGAAGATGCAAGCATACGTGTTTCATTATGTTTTAGACATAAAGGTCCACTCCATGAACGGACATGTTGGAGACTCATCAGACGTGCTTTAGCAGTCAACAAGCTTCTTGTCACGTACACTTGCAAAACTAGGCGCCAGTTTCACTCGATGTTTGTAGGCTCTGCCATGAATATTGAAACTTATTTATGTCCGTATTTCGTACATTCATTCCGCGATATGGTAATAAAGAGTTGCTATCATGGTGGATGCCTTGCTTGCTTTCCACGTGCGAGAATAATGATGACGTTTGTACAAATGAGCTTACGCAGCTTACATGCGTTGGTTAACAACAGCGGAACTCGGTTCGCACCGTAGTTAATTATCACAAAAGATGAGGAATGTATTTAGCGCTTCATTACGATCATGTGTTATTGCTGTTTCACGTTTTAATATGACTGTATATTTTTCTTCGGAAAACACATCTTCGCCTACGCTCTTAGTGTATCAGATCATCTTTTTTGACTAACTGTAAGGTGTATTGTAATTAAACAAGTATTGATTATAGAAATAAAAAGATAAGATAAGATTACTTTTATCTTTCTAACTAAAAGAATATTCACGTTCGCCAAATTATTAATTTCGAAAATTAAAATCTTCCATTGAAATAACAGTGTTTAATTGAAGTACGCCTTGTGATATCATAGTAGAGTGATATATAACTGATGTGTTTATCTGTTTAGTAATGGCGTATATGGAGATGTTTGGGAACTGCAGTCATCCGCCCAATGCTCCCGGAGCTGCAGCACCACCGGACATGTTCCGTCACTCGATACATACTTATAATGTAGCCAGGTATTTGGAAAGAACTCATCGTATTTATAGGCGGAATTGCACACCATTGACTACTTAATTAATTTAGCTCTAAACATATTTGAAACCCCGGAGTCTGGATTTGTGCCCGGTTGAACGGCAGTAGGCTCGCGGGACTTAAACATAACTGGCGAAATGCGGGTGTACTATAAGTACACCTCTGCTGAACCCTTCGGAGAAACAGGCGTGATGTTATGTGTGATTATTATATTGAGGAAGTTAGGATCAACATATCCAATTTTGGCAATTTCGTTTATTTCCACGACTTCTGTACAAAATTATAAAACCTACCATTAGTAACTGTTTTGTTCAAAACAGCTTATTCTTCTTCGTAAAATGATGTCTAATATTAACGTTTAGTTCAAAACCTCAACATACGCTGGTTAAAACAAAAAACTGTTTTAAGGACCTATTTATCACGTGAGTACGTAAACGACCTTTAAAAAATGATAAATAAAAATATGTGCTCACTTTTTATTACGTTTTTTTCGATTTCTGTCTTATTGAAAACAGTGAATAGGTAGCGGTTTTGATCCTAACCTCCTCATTTGGAAACTTCAAACAATTGACCGAAATAAAAACCATGTTTTAATTCGTTCCAGCTAAAGGTATCTGTGATTTGTGGTGCAATTGAGCCCAAATGTTCGTTAGGCCGTGCAATAAAACACAGGCAACATCTACAACCTATTATTTTAATGTTCATTGTGCAATTAATATATAACTTGGCGACTCTGTGATGAGTAGTCAACAGGGATAAAATGTTAATGTTATTTACATTAAAATAACCTTTTCGTTTTTAGTGCCAAACAAATCGGAGACGGCGCTATAAGTATGCAACGCCAACAAGTACAGCGCTCTATTGCGCAGTCATTTACTGTACAGCACTTTGGAAACCCACCAATGAGGTATGGAAAGCTACGTATTTCTTTTCCTTTCTATTTGCGTGATACAATCAAATTTTACGCTATTTACCTCACTTGCACAATTAAAACGATATCGATTATAATAAATTTTGTAAAAAAATTGATACCATAATGTAAAAGAATCGAAAACTTTTTTTTCCCATACTTAAATAAGCATTTGGCATTTGTTTCATGCAAATTATTATAATATGTGTAAAAAATATAAACATTCGCTGTATTGATTATGATGTTGTGTTCTTTAGCAGCGGCTCAGAAGATAGTGTGAACATGAGTGGTACTAGTCCCATCCCGCTGGAGCCGCCCCCGGCTCTGCCGCCTAAGATGAACAAGAGTAAACAGGTAACGACTACATTATTGAAGTTAATTATTCGATGAACTGAAGAAGATTTAAGAAAGAAGAAGACATTATTTACAAATTGTTTCCCTCTTTGTAGCTCTCAGTGAATTCAAGCAACGAGCTATTGCCTCCTCCGTCGCCGCGACCCTCATCACACAATAGCTCCACTGATGAAACCTTGTTGAATAATGTAAGTCAAATTGAAGGTTTTTATAAGTTTTATAGTATGTTTCCTTTATTTATCTGGAAGATAATTTCAAACCATTTCTGTTCTGCTTTTGGATTTATGTGATAGTTTGTGTGCCTATTCCGATACTGTGAGATAATGCTAATGAGACTTAAATGATATTTAATTGCTCTAATTCATGATGGTATCTTGTTTCAGAATTCTGATGAATCATTTACAAGTACCACGGCTCCCGCACCCGGAAAGTTCCCGCTTGAAGATGAGTTGGAAATGCTAGTGCAACAACCACCGTCACCTTCGCCTGTGCCATCGCAGGTAATACATACATCGATTCAATGCTTACATAATCAGAAGAGAGAAAAAGTTATATATTTTGATTATAATTTTATTGTATCAGAGGAGCGAAGGTAGCACGGAACCTGCACCGGCTACAGTGGAAACCAACAGCGAGCCTCCTCAGGCCGACCCCGATGACATCATCCTTCAGACTGACATCAGTTCCTGGCTGGTCCTCAAGGGGCCCAGTAAGGACGGGCCCGAGGTGCGCGGCGGACAACCCGACGCACTCATCGTACTCGCCACCAAAGCCACCAAAGGTCAGTAACCTGTTCAAAATATTATGGATATGGGATCATTAACTTTCTTTGAAGATAAGCATCATCCTGAATGGTTGCGATGAAATTAAAGTTTCTCCTAATTCATCTCATTATTCATTAAAATGGTGGTTATAGGCATGAATGCATTTTGGGTACTGGTTATCATACACTTTTAAAGACGATACAGATTAATCAGTCATACAGATTTTTAATAAATTTTGGACTAAACATAAAACCACTACCATAAAACCTGTAACTGTATCTTTAAGTCATTTCTTATCATTGCTTCTAACCTCTCAACTGTCGTGCTTTCACTTTACAGAAACGGACGAGTGTAAGTGGTTGAACCATTCTTTAATATGGGGCTGGACATTTTACTGGTTTTTATTTTTACTAATATTTGGATGCTTGTCGAATGTTGCTTCGAGTAAGTAGCCTTGAAATGTGTTTTGAGTAGTGATATTAATAATTCTGCCCTGCTTAAAACACTGAATGTAAATAATTTATTAATTAGCTATAGCACACATAGCTCTATCGAGATAGAAGTAACGTATTTGAACGAATTTACAGGCCGTTATTTACAGCCGTACAAACGTAGTAAACGAGTGTGTAATTAAATGCTTTGGATGTAGTTAAGCGCTGCGCAAACAAACTTCCGCTTTGGCTTAAGCAATATGTAGTTTTGAAGTAACATATGTTTTTGGAGATTAAAATTATTTAACAGCTTAACCATAGTTTAACGACAAAATATTTCGATTCGGTTACTAAAGTTTTCTGAAAATATGTTACAAGCTTTTATTCTGCTTTCGACGTATATTACTCATTTTGAGTGTCCTACATCGATCAGTAATATCAACAAAACGGGCGCTCAAAATTGGGTAGTATAATGTACCAAAAAGTTTACAGGTACCTGCTGGAGTCTCAGTCACAATGTCTTGTTAAGGCATTTTTGCAACTCTAGTGAGTAGGATTGATGATTCTAATGTTTACAATTCTGTACACACATGCAACATACAACCTGACACTGACCTGCAAATGGTAAAACGTAAAAAAATAATGAATTTCGCGGGCTACCTTAGCGCATCCCTCTTATGAAGGATTAACGGTAGGTAGCAAATCACACAACGTATGTGAAGTATTCGGACTGTTGCTACTACGCGAACATCCTCGGCATAGTAACTGTGGACTTCGTCATTATCTGTAAACTAGTGTATCTGTGAGCGTATGTACTGAGTGACATCTGTCCGCGCAGACTTCACGTACCAGGAGGCGTTCCTGGCGACGTACCGCACGTGGGTGTCGCCGGGCGGCCTGCTGGCGCGCCTGGTGCGGCGCGCGCACCACTACCGCCCGCGCGCGCACGAGCTGCGCTCCACGCTGTGCCTGCTCACGCGCGTCGTGGCCGACCTCACGTGAGTGCCGCCCCCACCAACACTCGTGGGAACTAATCAAAACGAACAAACATCATGCCTGTATTCCCCTTAATGATGGGTACACATATGTGAAACGTAACATGAAATGAATTATGTATCTTGAAACGAACATGCCGTTCAAATATTTGCAATGCAACATGGAGTGTAGCACAACAACTAGGTAATGTTACGTTTCATATTATGTCTACCCACCATATGGGTTAGACGGACTTTTGCCGACTATGCTTAAGTTCCATGAAATAACCAGACTGCACAAATTAAAACTGGGCTATTCCTGATGAAAAAACTTAGTCGCCTCAATCAGTTTTGCCCATCCTGGGGATCGGAAGCCAGGATACTTCGACCAATTACAATCGTGCTTGCGATTGTTGAACAAAATGGCTGTAAATATGTCTCAAGAGCAAGCAATTGGAATCCATTTAGAACTTCAGTAATCATTAATAAAATAACGATGTTTTGTTTGTTTTCAGGATGTCTGATTTGGATTGCCCGCTGATGCAGGAGATAATGGAGTTCATCTACTGGCTTGTGGACGCTGAGGAACTGATCATTGCGAAGGCTCTCAGGCAGATTCTAGTCGACAAACAGAAACAGCTGCATTTCCAACAGGTGAGTCCAGTAACTGGTTTTAAATGACTTTCACTATTGATTTAAACAGGGTTATTTTTAATTAATTGGCGACACTATATACGCGACGTATATCGATATTAAATCATGATAAAAAAAAAGAAGTAATAAGTTTTAAACTCATTCAAGCTACACAAGCCACAGTAAACATTTTCTTTTGTCTATGATTGCGCCATAGAAGTGTGAATGTAATGCAACAAAATCCACTAAATTATACATTTCTTACAGACAAATAACAGATACGAGTACGAAAATCCGTGCTTCGGCAGCGTATCGACGCGTCGCGACACCCTCCTCGACTTCAAAGCGACGGAGCTGGCCGAGCAGATGACGTTGTTAGACGCCGCGTTGTTCGTGCGCCTCACTACCGCCGAGGTGTTGCTGTGGCCGCGCGACCAATCAGAAGAGAGCTCGCCTAATCTAACACGGTTCACGGAACACTTCAATAAGATGAGCTACTGGGCACGCTCTAGGATTTTAGAACAGGTTGGTAGTCGTCAAATAAGTCCAATTTACTCTATCACGGGCACTCATGGGTTACGTTACAGCATCTAAGATTAATATAACTTTTACGTGTATAAACGACTGAACGAGTTTGGATGAAATTCGGCACATATAAAGTCCTTAATTAACACATAGGATTTATTTTATTGTGGCTTTATGTATCCTACTTTGTCTAGGCCCTCTGAGCTGTTCCCCAACAGCTCAAAGGGCCTAGACAAAGTAACACTCGATTAGCGATGACGCTAGTAGAAAAGCCAAAAAATGTATGGGGTTGATATTTCGATAGCTTCGATAATTTCTATTCGTTGACCTATGTCAACGAATAGAAATTAGCTAGACAATGTAAACATCATTCGATTCTATGAAACTAATCGACAGCGTCAAACGACTACTTCCATAGAGATACGTAGCCAAGTGGTACTTTTTGATAATCGTTATCGCTAGTTTTCGATTCGTATGATGGAAACATTACCGAAAGCGATAGTGATTGTAGAAATAGAATCGTTGTGAAGTGAATGCCATTTGTCTAGGCCCTCAGTTCTCTCAGTTAGCAATTAAAACCGTTGTCTTCAGCTATTACCTAAATAATCAATAAACTAAACATTAAATTACAGGAGGAAGCCCGCGAGCGAGAAAAGTACGCCAGCAAGTTCCTGAAAGTAATGAAGGCGTTACGCAAGATGAACAACTTCAACTCGTACCTGGCGCTCGTTTCCGCGCTGGATTCTCCTCCCGTGCGGCGCCTTGGCTGGCCTCGTTCCATTGTGGACACGCTCCACGATTACTGCACCATCATCGACTCGTCGTCCTCCTTCCGTGCTTACCGCCAGGCGCTCTCCGAGACGCAGCCGCCCTGCATACCCTACATGTATGTTCATTATTATTATACCATACTATAAAGCATCTTTTACACGATTATTGCAAACTTAACTGACGATTCTCGCCTACGAGATTCGCATGGACATTCCCACCTTTATTGGACGGACGCCTCGTGTAAACGATGCTTACAAATGTATTCGTGAATTTGTTAGGAATGTGACTTAATGTTTACTTAGCCAGCATTCTATGAATGCACTAGACATTGTGTTAAGCTAGTTATCTGACTACGTTATTATGATAGCAGCATTATCACATTTCTTTTTGTTTTTTTTTGCAGTGGCCTAGTCCTTCAAGATCTGACTTTTGTACATATCGGCAATCCTGACCTCCTTCCGGAAGGCTGCATCAATTTTACCAAGAGGTGGCAGCAGTACCACATCATGGAGAATATGAAGAGATTCCACAAAGAGTGCGTAATCCATACATATTTTATTTTATTTTTACTTTGTAAAGTATAGTATATATATATATATCCTGTTATTAAATCCATAATATACCTGTTGCAAATATCTGTAATCTAAGCCATAGGTTCTCCACCATAATTTGCCTATATTGAGTTTTTTTTTTCTAGATCCCCAATTTTGTATACTTACCATCTGTTGCGAATCTGAAATAGCTATTGCCACGTTTATATTTAAACGTGTAATATTATACAAAGATCTGCCCCATTATTTTCTCTGGATCTTCTACAGCCCCCTGAAAGTGTCAGACGCCCACGAGGGGGCGTTATTGTCCACGTATAGAACCTATGATCTAAACTGATAAATAGTTCACATTCAATAAAGTCGACTGCATTTAAAGTCGAAACTTTGATGCATGCAAGTAAATCAAGAAAGAACAGTTATAGTATTCCTTTAGTAGTCACAGTGAGTAACTGACGTTACATGGCTGACTACAGCTGGCACACAAAAATTCATATAACTTGCGTTAGCAGGCAGTACAAGTTCAAGAAGAACGAGCGCATCTTGGCGATGTTCAACGAGTTCGACGACGTGCTGAGCGAGGAGGCCATGTGGCAGGTGTCCGAGAGCATCAAGCCGCGCGGGGGCCGCTCGCGCGCCGCGCCCGCCGCGCACGCGCCGCCCGCGCAGGCCGCCGCCTGACGCGCCCGCCGCCTGCACATTGGTACGTACGTGACCTATCCAGCGTTCGCGATTACTTTAGTTTCCGAACATATGGAGTGTAAAAAAACCCCTGCGAAAACGAAAGCCACATATTCTATCCATCATTGGGTTTTTTTTTCTAGACCCTGTTTGAGAAACCATTGGTTCTGGAGATATTGACAGTCATTCTGAAATGAACTTAATTTACACAGACACAAAGTTGATAATTACTTGATTAAGTTGAAATAACATCAATTGCAAATAAAGATTTGAAAATGAAACAGATAAGAACGGCCGGTGTACACTTGACAATAAAACCCGCGCTGCGCTTCGTCAGGTGTGCAAGACACGAATAAGCTCCTGCTAATAATTTCAATGTTTTCATTTCCAGGTAAATTTTGAATCCAAAGAATATGAAGGCGGAATAGGATATTAAACGAGTCGCTTGAATTGTATGTCGAGGATATATTAATTTAGAGAAATTGTGATTATCTGTCCTAAAAAGGCCTAATTAATATTAGTGTATTTATTAATTGTGCGATTTTCTCGACTGTGATTGAACCGAGTGCGAGTGTGACGTGTGGACAGATCGCTGCGACGAGGATTGAGGTTACGCGCTTACGATTACAACGCTTTTCATGTGCAACAAATGATAATAATCGAGTAAATATTATTTCTATCAGTATTTAAATTGAATAACTGTCGTCTATTACATATCAGCATGTGACTTGCATAGTGTACTAATAATGAAAAGAACGACGCCTTGGGTGTTTAGAGTAAAGTCCTTGAACCATCTCGTTGTTGTATTTGCCATTGATGTCATTATACATTATTGAGTAAGCCAGCTTCGGAAGTTAGCTTTCTATACATCGAATTAGAGGAAACTTTTTGAAGTCTTAGAAATGGTAGCAGAACTACTGTTTGATCATAGTGACTTAGTCGATATAAGCATTTCGAGTGTATTCATTTTTAAAGTCGTTTATTGTTCACCGTGTTTGAATAACATTATTATAACGCGTACGTAAGTACCTATAGGAAATGGGACAGTTCATTTTAGTTTTAGAGGAAAGTTTATGTGCACGCTTCAGAACTTAATTTTCGCAAGGGGCTTCCATAAATTTTAATGAAATGAGAAGTTTTAATACCCCTAGAAACAATATGACCTGTCATGAAGTTTTAAAATAAAGACATTATATTTTTGTATACACTTGTATTAAAGTATACCTCCCTCATAGCAAAGCATTATGACATAAACATATCATTTTTAAATGTGTGCCAAACTTTGAAACCAACAGGAATGTCCCATTTCTATACTTAGTACAAGTAATTACTTAAGAAGTATCTAAGCGAAAATGTTGCGAATCTGAAAATTGTAGAACTGCTCTAATGGTACAAAGTTGCAACAAAGACTCACATTTAAATTTACTGAATTGCTTTGCACAGAAAGCAAGTATAGGAAAGTTAAATATAATTAATATCTTGCAACATTCTTAGGCTATAATCCACCGTCGATGGGAAATACTACTTTTAGGGAGTCTATTAGAAGTTTGTGAATGCATTGAAATGCTAATATAATACATAATTAACTTCAATCATTTAATAATAAGTAGTCCATACTTTCATACGAGACCCGTCTCTAATATTTTTATGAGAAACGATGCGCTGTTGAAACGCGTCAATGCCATTTCATTCTTGTTGAAGTATTACTGTTAATGCAATATTTTTGTGCATGCTCTTATAGTATTCATATGAATTTGATGCATATTTTATTTTTGATATTCAAAAACTTTTTCCTATAGGTTGCTACCTGCAAGGAAGCTAACGAATTACATACTTTTGAGATGTATACTTATTTACATTATTCTTCAGTGTTTGCGTGATTTTACTATAATGTAAGATTTAGATACAACGCTGCTAGCTCTGAAGCTACAAGTAGCTTAGTATTGTACGAAACTTTGGATAAATATTTAAATTCAATTGATACTTGATAGTCTCATGTTCACAGTAATCGCATTTTTAAAATAGATAATGGTAGGTCAAATTTGAATAGTGTAATATAATCAACGTTTAATTTGCCTTAAGACGATCGAGTCTTCAGTGAAATAGCAATAAAATTTAATTGTTGTTAGAATTGCTGCACAATTTGTGATACTAATCATGTAGCGTGCCGCTTACTACTCAGTCTTATTGACGTTCTGTACGCGTAGGCAATTGTATTAGAAGAATATTAGTAGTAAGCGTAATAAACCCCAATATAATAATGTTGCTGAGGCGTGCACGTGTATTACTTACGTTAACGATTGTCGCCGAGCTGCCTCGTATGTTGCGACTTGCGATTGTACGCGCAATATGTGTAATCGTGCTACAACAGTGTCACTGTAACAATAGTGAAGATTTGAATCAAGCAATACCACTTTTAATACAGGCTAAGAATAAAATATATTTGCATCGATCAGGTAGTTCGTATATTCAAAAGGAACACAATGTTCCATGCAATAATAACTAGACCAATATTTAGAATGTTTTACAGTGCTTTACTGAATTATGTGCTGATATTGTATTTTGTATGTAAAATATTATGATTGATAGTTAAGTTAATAGGGTATGTTACCATTATTTATCTGGTATTATTATTTATTTAGGGTATT
The DNA here is from genome assembly GCA_916610205.1 of Griposia aprilina. Classification (NCBI taxonomy): domain Eukaryota; kingdom Metazoa; phylum Arthropoda; class Insecta; order Lepidoptera; family Noctuidae; genus Griposia; species Griposia aprilina. Next base: position 10,588,616 of record OU744286.1, read on the forward strand.
GTGAAAATACGGAACGATTAACGGATATAATTATTATCTAAAGTATATTAAAGACTGCCTAAATTAATTATTCACTGTATTTGATGTGTAAATTAGAGAAATATTTAAAATGTCCCATTATGTCACCAAAGGATGTCTTATAAGGGTGGAGTTGCATCAAAGTTGATCTCTGATGTACGAAACAAGTTTAACATGTAAAGCTATACAACTGATATTATGTATCTGGTTTATCTATGAAAATGATTTGACTTTGATGCAATCACTCATGTGTGAGATTTCTAATCGCAAAGCAATGTAGCCTTGGCTTAATTTTACAATACACAATGATAATTTGTCACAATGTTCATATTTATTACATACATTATTAACGTATTCATAAGAAGTATAACGATCACATTATAGTGAACAGCGTACATATTTTTGTTGTATTAGCAAGTTCAGTATTACGTTAAATTAAAGAAATGCCATAATCTTATGAATTGAATTAAATATTAGTATATTTTTATCTTTTTTGGGACCGTTTTTTAAGTTTAATTCTTACTTTAAGTAAAGTTTTTTTTTTATTACATATTATTATACTTTATTGTACATTTATTGAGTTAGTTGGTTTAAAAAAGTTAATCAGAACCGCAGGTGTGTACAGTAAAATTTTGTGTGTCAAGTTCTTTTTGTAACTATTTTGTAAAAATAAATATAGCACTTTATTTACAACAGTTTATATTTTTCTTTAAAACCCAGTAAGTATCCCATTTAACCGTTTCCCAGTCCAGGTACATTATTATGATCTACGACGGCGTATTGTTGACTATTGTCTGCATCGCCGACAGTTTTTTAATAAAACCTTACAAAGGTTAAAAAGTTAAAAACTGGAGTATTAAATATCATCTGTTTAAACTATATACAGGTTGGTACAAATCGTGACGTCATAAAAAATATTCCTTATGCCCAGGGGCGTTTTCAAGATCCCCTGAAAACACTATTGGAAAAGTACAACTATTTCCGTCCCTCGGGAATCATCGCATCATCATCATCATCATCATCATCTCCCTAAGAGTATATAAATGTTCTGCGCATCGCATTTCCGAATACAAACGAATGCTAATTTCCATGTCCATCAATTATTAGATTTATCGTGTATAATAATTTGAATTCAGAACTAAGTACTTTATTGTTTTTTCTTGTTTTGATTTCCGTGTGAACTATTATAGAGCTGTAAAACTATTTTCTATTTTAAACGGCTTCAAAGGAGGTTCTCTATTTATTCAATATTATGTAGGTATACCACGGAAATTAATAAAAATGTAAACAAAATAAAATATTTCTTCAACCGACTTCCAAAAAAGAGGAGGTGCTTATGTTTGACATGCAGGTATGCAACTAAAATAAATATTTATGCGGTTATTAATCTTTTCCATTAAGTCAGAAAACTTTCTGAAAAATGATCACTTTCTACACTGCTCGAACAGGTATTTATTATAAAATTTTCCATGTTTGAATCAAACATTGGTTCAAATTTTCTATAATCGTCCTCACATTTTATTGAATGATCACATACTTTCTTCCATTCTTCTGGGCCGATCATATTGTTTTTTTCCAATATAATTTCTTGGATTGTTGTCACATTCATTGCAACATTTTTGATAGCTACGTATCCTTTAATTCGACACCAAATGTTTTCAATTGGATTAAAATCCAGATGATATGGTGGCAATCGTAAAATGGTATGGCCATGTTTTTACATAATGTGATCAATAGCAAACTGAGTATCTTTATGTTTTTTTACAATGTCATATAAATCGATGTTCAATGAGTTTTGAGATACGAGGAATGTTATGTTGCTGTAACCAAGCTATAATTTGTGGTTTATTAAAGTGTTTGAGTTCGGGGGTTTAACTAATAATTTATTATGGTATGGTGCATTATCTATTACTAAAACACTAGTAGCTGGTAGATTTGGTATTAACTGATTACTTTGGTATTAATTGATTATACGTTCTCCTTTCGAAAATTGATTCTTTGCACCTTTTTTATTTTTATCTGTCCAAGATTTCCCTTTGGATTGCGACGTATGCACTGATTTATCCATGAAGACAATATCTTTGACATCGGCCCGCATCCTTTGAATTTCACGGAGATACCGCCTTTTAAGGCGAATATCATGCTTTTCAATTAGTATTTCCCGATTGGTTTCTGTTTTTTTATATCGAAAACCAATATGTTTCAAAAAAATACTTAATGTCTCCAGACAGCCTCCAAATTGGATAGCCTCAACCAACTTCGATTTTAAAGTCCTCAAACAAGGGAATCTCATAAAGCGCAAATGAAAATCATGTCACGTATGACAGAATTGTCAAAATCATCCAAATTTAAACGAAATTGGTCTATTTTACTCTTTTTGGTGATGGGAAGGGAGCCAATTTATCTTTTTTATCATTTTCTTTAATCAATGTTCTTTACAGTTCCGACGGAAACACCACAAGCATCAGAAACAGGTTTTCAACTTTTTGAAAATAACCATTGCTTTCTTTCTTGAATTCATCGGCTTCATGTAAAAATACAAGTATACGCTTAAAATTACCTGTCGTGCATACGATTTTAGCAGCTTTCCTCCATTTTTTTTTATAGGTACGAGTAAATTACATTAAGTTAAAAGAATAATAACGACTCTATATACGAAAAAATAATCAAAGCTTAGTTTTTGTTAACTCGCCCACATCGAACTAGATTTAACGGGTGAAGTTGATAAAACGGTTCATGAGGAACCTGAGTAACCCTAATTTGTTTTATAATGGAGGAGAAGTAATATTTACCAAAACTGTAATAAGTACTAATTTGCTTATGATGATTCTATAAAGTACCTACTCAACGCAGAGCATTTCTAAAATATGGCGAATATTCACAAGAACATTGAAATTAAATTTTAACAACAACTACACAATGTTCAATTTTGCTCTAGGCGTTAAGAAAAAGCAATATACGGTACATATTCACAGTAAGTTTGACTTCCACACCAGTTTCCACACTATGTTCACAAAGCAACTAGCTATATTAAAAACTAATGAATACTAATGGAATTATTTATATTAGTAAGGAATATGAGAAAACAAATTTCTCAAACACAAAACACGTGCATGTTACAGTTTATACCTATAAAACGTACTTATAACAAATAACCAATTATTTTACAAGCGCATTATAAAGATGATAGCTTTTATAAGCTAATTGAGTCAGAGCGTAACAGAAGCACTAGTGTCTGTAACTAGTGTCTTATGATTCTTGACCACCTAGCATAGAATTTTTTTGTCCGGTTATCAGAAACAATTCGACATTTTGCTGTGGGGAAATGCAGCCGACATTCAGGCTATACTTGTGCTGCAGAAACGAGCCATTCGAGCAATTTATAACCTTAGATGTAGGCATTCACTGAGGGATAAATTTATGGAAATAAACATAATGACAGTCGCATCTCAATATGTATATTTGTTTATATTGAACATGTAATATTAATTAAATATGTAAAAATAATAGTAATCTATATTCTAAACACAGCGATATTCATAACATAAAATACTAGAAACAAAGATTTACTTATTGTGCCCACGACTAGGCTCCAAAAAATTTGTAATTAATTTAAGTGCCAAAGTATACGTTTTTACAACAAACTCCTAAGTCTTGTTAAAGAACTGAGCCTCAATAAATTTAAATCATTTATTAAACAGAAACTCTGTCAAAAAGGTTTCTATGAAGTTAAAGATTACTTGGATGACAAAAAGGCTTGGGACTAAATTAAGCAACTTCAATGTACCCCCAAGCAACAATCCATTTTATACTGTGATTATGTGTTTTAGATTTAATAATGTAATTTTTATTGATTTACATGACTTAACTTATGATATTTTTGATGACGTTATAAGAGAAAACTGTCTGTGAATATCAGTAGCATGCAGGCTAGATTGAATAGGTACATGATATATTTGAATATCGTGAATGTGAAGACTATGTGGGTCATTGTGACGTGTAAAAGTGTTTGTATACAAACCCATTTACAGAAATTTAATCATTTAACATTTAATAAAATCAGCTTTTACATAGAAAAGTGGAATACCTACGCGGTCAAACTGTATGGAACAACAATATTTTTTTGTTATAACCGACCAAGAATTTCAACCCGGGGGGGTTTAGAATCATAATTATGCTGAATTCATGGCCACAGTTGCGCACTGGATACAAAATTCAGTATTGGAATTTTATAGCTTTTTATCTTAGTACTTTATTAACTACTTTTTATTTTATTTTATTTTATTCGGGAAACTTACAGCTAATTTATACAGTATTCCTAAATAATATGCAATTGAAGGCTATTTACAAGTTTCCACTGATAAACACTAGAATTAGAAAACCAAAAAAGAGTAAAGGTTGGTACAAAATACGTATAACATAAATTAGGAAATAAATATTACACGATTGACAAACACAAACTAAGAATAATTTAGATGCAAACAATTACTTTTCAGTAAAGAAGCTTTTCACCAACAATGCTTAAGGCGACAATAAGTGCCAGCGACCTTGAGCGAGTGGGAGGAGCATGCGAAACTTTTAAGCGAATAAAATTGCACACAGTGTTAGCGTCTACACGGTCATTGGTAAGCGATGCACTGCCGCCCGTCGCCGTCGCCCGCAAGAGACCCCGCTTCAACGCGCATCAAGTTTATTAAAAAAAACAACCCTCCTAGATTTATCAAACACAATGCAAATAAAAGCCGTATACAAAAATTTGGGTAATTAAATTGTGTTTTAGATGGTGTAGATTTCATGAAAATATGCCTGATAGTTTTTGCGTGATTATCGTTTTTGTGTTCGCGTTAGACATTACTTTACAAATTAATTACTGTATGTTATAAAAAGAAAATTTCTAATATTCACATATCAAATTGCGAAGAAAATAGTCTAGTTTATCATATATTTTTTTCAAACAAATAAGACTATTCGTTCAGACGTGATGTTCAATTTGAAATCATTAAAAGTCGTATATCTGCGCCTTAAGCCGAGAAACACTGGTATTGAATATATCCAAATCATGTTCACCAGACAGTTTATTAAAATTTCTGCTCGCACGGATTAAAAACGAATTCTGCCTGTACGCGGTCTTGGAATGAGGGACATGTAACAAGCAAGGTTTGCGAAATATTTTGCAGTGTGAAACTAATCCTATATTGCCTAACAGCTCAGGGCAATCTATACTACCATTTGCAATTTTAATCTATTCTGAGTCTATTATGAGAATAACAGTTGATTGAAGTAAGTTTAGTTGTTTCGATTGAAGTTAGGTCTAGCTACAGCTAGAGTTTAGTCGAAACAAAGCGCGCGCAAGTATCAGTGTCACACGAAACGTGACATCAGATGAAAGGTGGCGGTGGCGCGGTAAAATTAAAATTTTCGATGCGTTCGTTCCCGAATAATGCGTTTGCCAACATACAAAATATTATATTAAATTAATTAAATATTGAAGGTACTTACATAAAATCTATATTGCAAAAAATATATATATATAAAAACATTATCTTTAACGATTTTAATTAGTGGTCTACCTAGGTCCTGGACCCAGCCCAGGGGGGGGTCATGACCCCCATGACCCCCCCCTGGATCCGCCCTTGGATACAAGTTACTTGTTAATGAATAAATGACTATGACAATGACTATTAACCAAATCCTTGTTTGTAGCATACTTCAAGTATCTTATACGTGCATGAAAAAATAGTCTTGAGAGCGTTATAAGTACGGATTTTGCTAGTTGGGTAATCACTAGTAGACGTTGGTATTCGTCTGGGCGTGAATAATCCATAATGTCGGCAGGATGTGCTTTTTAAAAACATATAACGTTTAATGACTTCACGGCTTTTTAAATTAAAATTATTAAAGCCATGTCTGATTCGATTTAAATACAGCACCATAGAATCAAAATTTTCTTGATGAATAACTCTGACCAACTAATATACCTATCCTCCTACACCAATCCTACAGCAAGAGCTCTGGTACGTATGGAAGTAGGCAGAGGGAGTATGGTGGCATTACATACCTGCAGACTAGTTATGTTTTTTTAAACCACCTTTTACAAAAAAACGCAAATTACTGTAGGTACCCAAAGATTGATCACCCGAATATATACCGATTAAAAAAAAACCATTCCAAATGACTCAAATAATATAATAGGAGTGCCTGAAAACCCCTTGTCCTGAGAACTTCGGGCCGAAACCAGGAATTCAGGCCACCCCGTTGAAAGGAAGCTTGATTCAAAGGATACCTATACATAAATCCAGTCTAGCTCCTGCAGTAAACTATGAACGCAAAATTTTCCTTTTTTAATATGCGTAACATTTTTCCAGTGGCCTATCAGTTGCACCTATATAACATACGTTGTAAATCATAACTTGTAATCGGCAAAGATAGAAAAAAAAACATTCAACACGAAACGATGGATCGACTGTGTGTTAGATGATATGGCTAGACATGGAGTGACTCCGAGATGACGACTAATGGAGAAGTATGGAAGAGAAAGACATGTTGCGCGGACCCCAAATAAATTGGTATAAGGGAGGAGTTTTACTTTAAGGCTCCTTCAAACAGGCGCGACACGCGTCATGACACAAAGATACCGTCTGTCGGGCGACGAGCGATGCCTTTGTGTCGCTTGCGATTTGCGTCGCATGCCGCGCCTGTTTGATAGCCTTTGTAGGACCACAATAGATTAGTTACCTAATACCTACCGACACATTAAAGTCTAAATCAAGAAGAATTATATAAAGGTACCTACAAATTTATTTATTTTTTACCGAAAAGCTACATAACTGTAAAGTTCCATTGAAATCCGTTCAGAAATTTACAAACCTACTGTATGTAACGTAAGTATAGGTAACGAGGTTTATCTACATAACCAACGTCACGTCTTTTTAAATTAAATTATTGTTCTTTGGCTAGGCCTGTGATCTCTCAATCTAAACTGATTTTTAATTTTCTAGACCGAAATTACTGCTGTGATCGACCTTTTACATCAGTTAGCTGTTGACATTCGTACATTCTGCACTAAACATATTCTACACATTTGCAGCTTTTCCATCTTTGAACTCAAAACGTATCGCTTAAAGTTATTCGATAGCAGCTGTCATTTTGATATAGGAAATAAAAAATCAGAGTTTAGCACGTTTATATAATCACTATGTACCTACCACTAGTGGCAGATGGCAGCAAAACGGACGGAAGCTGCGAGACCAACACTGCTACGTGAGTAAAACCGTGGGTAAAGCAATCATCGCTAAATAATTAAAATAATTAATATATAATTTTTCAACCTTCATTATTAGCATAGCCAAAGTGTGGAATTCCCTGTGTGTTTGCTCTTCACGTCATGTTTACCGCAATTATATGTGTTTTCTTTCTTTCTTTCTTCCCTGCCAGAGTTCCCTGAGAGGGGTTTACCTTACCACTGTTAACCTGTTGTCAACCTGCAAAGTTACCTCAGGCATCGTTGTTTCGCCGTGCCCTCATCTCAGGAGTAGGCAGTGACCTGTCGCTGCCGGCCGTAGTGAATGCTATGGTCGGCGGTCACGAGTCCTGGGACGCGGTGGTATCCTTCTGTGAAACAGTTATCTCGCAGAAGGAGGCTGCGGAAAGGGAGCGAGAGATCTCATCCTCTCACCCGGCCCGCAGCAGGCGCACCGGGCGTCGGCGGAGGGCGGACAACGCCCTCTTCTAGCCCCCTAAATGGGTCCAGGGACGACGGACTTGGGGATGTCCGTCGCCCCCCATACATCAGGACCCGAGACGGCGGCGCGTAGTGTTCCACGCGCGCCCCTCTTAGATGTCGCGGGGGGAGTCAAACACCTCACTCCCCCCGCTCGACCGGACGGGGCCCGCAAAGGCGGGCCGGCACCAGTCGGGGGTTGCGGAAGATTCGTACGTTCCCGCGACCCCCGGCGCAGGTGTGAGATGGAACACCGGGGTGGTTTTTAGTCAGTAAGAGTCTGACAGACCCCTCCGCCCCCCCAGGGCGGGGGACATCCATGAGGATTATACACCCCGGATCAAAAAAAAAAAAAAAAGGCATCGTTGTTTGCCTTCGATCATTGTTTGAGCTTGTTTTATTTATTTGGTAAAAAACATGCACAAAATTAGAGAGACAGATGCAGGTTATTGCACAGTTTGAATTTCAATAAAAACAGACATATTTACAATAGCTGCTGCCCGCGGTTTCACCCGCGTGGACGTCAGTAATTATCCCATGGGAACCTGTTACCGGGACAAAAAGTGCCTATGTTACTCCTTAGAACTCTATGCCAGTGAAAGTCCGGTCAAAATCGGTCTAGCCGTTTCGGAGATTAGTCGGAACAAACAGACAGACAATTTTTGTAAAAATTGGTATTTTTATTATAAGTACTGTATCTACTCGTACTTTCATATGCATTTAGTAAAAAGCTGTTATTTTGACATTCCAAAATCAAAATATTTTATTTCACATAAACCAACATGGGCGTCAGAAGCTAGGTGCACGGTTCCAATTGGTTGTCTCCTATGGAGAAGAGCCGGCAAGAAACTCCACTGTTACTCTTTTTAAAATAAGGGGCTTTTACAATGTTTCAAATTACAGTGTAGATAGATATGGGAGGACAGTGTAGGATTGTCAACAAGTAACAGGTACTCAACAAAATATAAAAAGGTCTATAAATCTACAGTCTACAAGTTAGGCCTACAACGTCCTCGCATTTACAAAATATAGAAGAATCTATATAAAAATAAAAGCCAATTTAAACCAAATGACATGATTGCTATTACAACTGTAACAAATCTGAATTAGAATCTTGTCTACAAAAGCCCTAAGTAAAGAGTCGAAATAAGAATTAGAGGTATATAATGTCAAATAATGAGGTCATGTCAAAGAAGAAAGTAAAAAAAAACAAATATACTCTTTTTTTTAAAAGTAAATTTCGAAATTTGGGAGCAGTTAATAGACATTCACGTAGTGATGCCGTAGTGATCATGATGATTCACGTAATGGTACCTCATTAGCGGCAACAACACAAGAAACCAATAATAATGCAATAATTATTTCTGCACATGTTGTGCAGAAAAAATTATTGCCAAGCTTCCTTATCTTCAACATAGTCTTTAATGTTATAATATGCATTTTTGATAAGTATACGTTTGTTGTAGGTTTTGAACTTTCCATCGCTAAGTTCTGTAACTGACTTTGGCAACTTGTTATAAAAGCGGATACTGTTTATAAGAAATAACTTGCTTGTTTTTGTTAATCTAAATTTGGGTATTACAATTTCATTTTTACTACGTGTATTTATATTATGGAAATCCCTTCTTATTTTGAAAAGTCCTACCTAAGTTTTTGCGAACAATACTTTCTATGATATAAAGAGAAGGCAGTGTTAATATATCAATTTCTTTGAATTTGTTTCTAAGAGACTCGCGACGGCCCATTTTATAGATCGCGCGGATTGCCCTCTTTTGTAAAATGAAAATTGAATTTACGTCAGCTGCCGATCCCCACAGCAGAACGCCATAAGACATAATACTGTGGAAATAAGCAAAGTATACTAACCTAGCAGTGGCTATATCAGTCAACTGCCTTATTTTTCTTACTGCATATGCAGCTGAACTTAATCTACCTGAAAGAGCTCTAATGTGGACACACCATTGCAATTTTGAATCTAAAGTAATTCCTAGAAATACAGTTTCCGTAATAACATCTAGTTTCTTGCCATCAAGTTTTAAATTTAGACCCATGTTGTGTACATTTGGTAATGAAAACTTATGACATTTAGTTTTGTTCGCATTAAGTAAAATATTATTAGCTGCGAACCATTTTGAAAGAACCGTCAGACTATCGTTCAAATGTAAGACATCCGTATCTTTTCTATCGATTTTAAAAATTAGAGAAGTGTCATCAGCGAATAAAATTATATCCGATAAGTTAGCCATCATGTAAGGCAGGTCATTAATATAAACTAGAAATAGGAAAGGGCCAAGAATTGAACCTTGAGGTACGCCCATCTTAACTAAGGACCCCGAGGACGTCGCCCCGTTAACGTTAACATTTTTCCTGCCCGTTTGATAGATAGGAAAGAATAAGATCAGCAGCTTATCCACGAATCCCGTAGTGGTGTAATTTACAGATCAGTGTATTGTGGTCAACGAAGGCAAACGCTTTTGAGAGGTCACAGAAATTGCCAATCGCATCCTGGGACTTCTCCCAGGATTCCAAAATGTGACTGATGAGTTTTACTCCTGCATCAGTCGTCGAACTACCTTTCGTGAAACCAAACTGGTGACTATATAAAAAATAAGTAATACCATTTGAGTTAAAATGTGACAACATCTGGTCTAGCATGATTTTTTCATAGATTTTACTCAATGCTGGTAGCACTGATATTGGTATATAATTAGAGGGATCACCCTTACTACCTGATTTGAAAATTGGTACTACTTTACTATTTTTCATTAAATCAGGAAACGTACCGCTGTCTAAACATTGATTAAATACGAGTATGCCTGTTAGGACAGGGGCAATTGTGTCAATGATATCTACAAGAACCTTAACGATAATCCCCCATATGTATATACTTTTGAATGCTTTTTTAATTGTGACAATAGAAATGGGCTTGAATTCAAAACTTGGAACGTCCTTACTGAAGTTTTCTTTGAGAAGAGATTCAGCTAATATAGATGATGAGGGGAGAGATTTCGTAACCTCTATTGGGATGTTGGTAAAGAAATGTTCTAGTGTCTCAGCAACTTTTAACTTATCTGACAAACGACACTTCAATTTTATTTATTTAAGGAAGGAATAACATTTTAACATAATACACAAAAATAACTAACAAAACCAGTAAGGGCCCGTTATTTGATACATAGTTAAAATATTTACAATAAGGAAAGAATAACAATTAAACATAATAGACAAAAATAACTAACAAAATCAGTAAGGTCCCGTTATGTGATACATAGTTAAAAATGACCAATAGTCAATTTAACAATTAGTCACTTAACAATAGTTAAAGTTTAACTACTCTGTCTACACATGGTTAACTTTCATAGCAAATTGTCATTTTTTTTAACCATAGCTAGCTTAACCATTTGTCAAACAACATACTTATGTAATTTTTAACAAATTGTTAGCTTAACTAACGCATTTTAACTATTAGTATGTTTGACTACTGATCAAACAACGGGCCCTTAAACAAACAAACAAAAATCAAATAATAATAGGACCAACAAAAAAAAACGACTTGTTTTCGTTGACCTTTATTTTGCAACTACCTATTACAATGCATGTAGTGTCCTGATAAGAGCGCCCCAGGGTTCTTTAGAGATAACTCGAGTGGTGAAACACAAACCACTCCATTTCGTAAGTAAACGCGTTAAAAGATAACCTGACTATCTAATTAGGTGATCGATTGTGATGTCCCGTTGTGATGCTACTGTACGTAGGAGCAGCACTCGTTTAAAAAGGCGTGGAGAAATGTGACTATGTTCAGTGCGTCAGTGGTTCATATGAGTTGGCGGTCGAACCGTAACCGAATCATTTTAACATGGAACTGTTTCATAATATTATGATACTGATAATTTTAAGTACAATCCTGGTTACTTCTACAGCTGCACCAATTTGGGAGGACGAGCATCTTGAGAACGATGGTAACTATCAACTATTTTCATCATGATTTTCCTAGTCAACATTTTAATGTTCTACGATACGTAACATTTTCATTGGTTAAGGCTACATAGTACTAATGTGATGCCCGCTATGTTGGGTGAACTTGCAACAGAGCTAGAGCGCTCATGCTTTCCCTGTCAAGCGAATATGGGTGCAGTGGATGGTGGATCTGCTCCGCATATCTATATGAGTTGTGATTGTTTGTGTCAAGGAGCATTCCTCATTGGATTTTTCGATGGAAACTAGCTGCGATACAAGGAGGGAACACCATGCACCCTTTTGTCGTGTAGTCTTTCTAATTGTAACTTTATTTTAAAAATTACAATACAATTTATATATCGCGAAGTATGTCCCTGCTTTAGGTGAGTTTGGAGACTACTTCGAGGGTGACATGCTGCTGACGAAGTCCCAGCGAGAAGCAATAGCCGAGGCCTCAGACCCCGGAAGTCGCAACGGGCTACGGGATGTTGCCAAGCGCTGGCCAAACCGCACGGTCCTGTATTACATCGAAGAGGATGATTTTGGTTTGTTGTCATAGTTTAAAAAAAATGTTTTTTCCTTTTCCTAGAATACCTCATAATATCGTCAACAAGTCCCGTCCTATAAAATTCTTATCGCGGTTTTATTTCTCAAGACAGTTTTGTCACAGTTTTCTGCATAAGTTTCTCCAAGTTTTTCTAAATCACCCGTTTAGTCCCCATCCAGTCTGCCCCCATTGACCGTCTATTTGAGGGACGCCCCTATTACAATTAATTGCTAAAGGATTGAATGAGATGTCACTGTCCATTTTGGATGTAGGCAATGCCTTCGAAAGATAACGCTCTTTTTGTCTAATATCCATGTTATATGGATAAACTTCCATAAACATTTTTGTAAACTGATTCGGTCATTACTCAAAACCTCAAACAATGACGGAGTAACGGAGTAGGTTACAGCTCCGTTACTCACAGACGACGACGCGAATACAAAGTGCATAGTGGACTCTGCGGGCTGCCACTAACAATGACGTTGATCACGTAGTACTAATGAAAACAATGTGTACCTACATACAATGCCTATGAGACCACGAGCTCTACGAGTATGTTGGTATTCATTATTTAGTTTTTTTGTGGATTTTAATCTGGATCTGGTTTGAGTCTTCTAAGGAGAGAGCATTTTGTTTCTGGTACCTTGATCAATATGTCATAAAATGATTAATAAAGAGTTTACTTCCTAAACACCTCCCAACATCAGACGGAATCCTTGTAGGATCACTCTCGTTTTGGCAGTCCGTCTGTCACAGTAAATTTGCTCCGAATCTACTAGACTGATTAAGTTGAAATTTGGAACACATATGAATTTCTGTGACCCAAACACGGACGAGTAACGTAAATAAATGAATTTTGAATATGGTCACTTTTGGCGGCAAACTAAAAAATAAAAACAAAAGTTTTGCAAACTACCGTGTGACATGTCAAATGAAAGGGCTTGTTGGGAGGTTCTCAATTTTTTTTTAAATTTTAAAATACACAGTTTTGAACTTATTTAGTAAAATATATGAAAATTGACCATTCCCCCCTTATAATATATCTGAAACTACAGAGCCTAAAATTTTGAAAAAATAAATAAAAAATTAGTTATTTACTTACAGATTACAGGAAAACCTTTAAGAAGTCTAGGGTCTTAAAATAACATGGTAAATCTTTCAAGATTGTGCGTACAAACTTACAATTGCAGTTGCAATGTATGGGAGAACATGTTTAACAACTACAATGTCAAGTTTGTTCTTGGGATATGGGGGCATGGTAGTAGGTACCCCCGCCAAGACGGGCAAAAACAAAAAGCGCGGGCACTACCTACCTTTTCTCGAAGCGTTTCGTCGTATTTTCATACCCTCATAGCTTCGGCCTAAATAATGCTAGAGAGCTCAAATGCTCAGGATAGAATGTAAGTAGATAGCAAGCTTATAAAACACATTAAGTTTCATATGTCTAGCTTTGGATTTTATTAATACCTAATAATACTTCGACTTCGTCACTGACTGAGTCACTCGCTCGTTCCTCAATACCTCTAGGGCACTTTTCGAAGTCCTAGAAAGCTGAAAGTTCGGGTCGGATTTGCACAAAAAACAACAAAAAATTAAGAAATTTGTAACTTTTATCCTCCAACGCTTGAAAGGGGGGAGCAGGTCTGTTTATAAAATAAAGCCTCTAGGGCCTCAGACCCCGAAGAAATTTGTAACTTTCATCCTCTAAGTCCCTAGTTGCAGTTGCTGATGAAGAAAGTAACTGCTGGCGTACAAGAAATACCTTTTTTCCTGACTATGCTAGAACTAAGGGTTATGATTTTCGTATGTCTGTGTAATATCAGTACAATATAACCGCTACAATATAAAAAAAATTGAGCACCCTACAAAAATAAATGAAATCCAACCAAAAACATTTCATGTAAAGTAGGTTGCCAAGACTTACATAAGGCTTTCACTGTTAAAAAGTTATCAGATCTAATGTAGAGCCAAGCTCCTTTTTTTTTTTTTTTTTTTTTTTTTTTTTTTTTTTTTTTTTTTTTTTTTCGCTGAGAAATGCTTTATGCATTCCCGCTCGTGGGGGGACGAGACGGGATATGTGGGACTCCTGTCGGAATGACAGTATACCCACTAAAACTCAGCGGTGTTCCCACATCGCCGTGATGGGAAGGCCATGGGAATCCGGCTCAGCCTTTGCATCCACAACCCTCCCGGCGCGTGCCCGCCTAGCTGGCGGGCCCCGCATTCCCCCCAGCTTGGGGGGCTATGGGAATGGCCGGGAACACCTGGCCATTCCCGTCCGACACTGGTGGAGGCCTGTGCAATACAGGCAAGGGCGCCCCCGCACCCGCTGCCTGCTGGCCTCCGCCTGGGAGGAGTCGGAGATGACTATCAAACTGACGTCTTCTTCGACCCCTCCTCCGCCTTCGGAGCAACGCCGCGTGAGGATCGTCCTCCCGCGCGCGCTCAGCCGCCTCCTTCTGGGACATGACGTGTTCGCAGAAAGAGGCGACTGCCGCCCAGGACCTCTCATCCTGCAGCATGGCATTAACCAAGCCGGGAAGTGAGAGGTCCGGTCCGATCACCGCGATGAGACTGCGGCGCGTCTCGGACCACGACGGGCACACCTCGAGGGTGTGCTGCGCCGTGTCGTCCGCCGCGCCACAGTCGTGGCACGACGGCGTCTCCTCCCGTCCTATCCGGTGCAGGTAAGATCCGAAGCAACCGTGTCCGGACAACACCTGCACCAGACGGAACGAGAGGAACCCATGCGACCGCTCGAGCCAGTCTCGCAACACTGGCCCAATCGCGTCTAGGGTTCGGCGGCCAAAAGCTGCGGTGGCGAGCTCCCCCGTCCAATGGAGGACGATGGCATCCCTCGCCTCCCGCCGGACGGCCTCCCGCTCTTCCGGGGCTGGGCGTTCTCCTCCCGCTCTCCGCCCCGCCGTCCATTCATATACTCTGGCGAGCACCCACGCCTCGAGTTCCCAAGGAGGGGTGCCGGCCAGAGCACATGCTGCCGCGAAGCCCACTGTGCGGTAGGCCCGCGCCGCCCGCTGGGCTATGGCCCTTTGGGGCGCCCGCAAGGCGGCGGCGTTCTCCCTCCTTTGGAGGGAGTCCTCCCAGATAGGAGCCCCGTAAAGGGCCATACTCCTCAAGATGCCGGCGTAAAGTTGCCGGCATCGCGCGCTGGGCCTCCCCAAGTTGGGTAGCAGCCACGAGAGCGCGCCTGCGGCCTTCAGCAGGCGCGACGACAGCCCGCTAAAATGCGGACCGAAGCGCCACCTGCTGTCGAGTACAAGGCCCAGATATTTCATCTGGGCCTTCACCTCAATTCTGATGCCCTCCACGAAAATGTGGGCATCAGGTGGGGGGCGCCGCCGAGGCCCGTGGAAGAACACGGCCTCGGTCTTGTGCAGCGCCACCGTTAAACCTAGGCGGCGGATCCTCCCCGCGACCAAGGATCCACCCGCCGAGGCTAGATTGGCCGCCTCCCTAAAACTCCCCCCCCGGGCGGTGAGGAGAGTGTCATCCGCATAGCAGATGACACTCGTGCCCCGAAGGAGAGTTCCCCGCAAGAGCCAATCATAGGCGATGTTCCAGAGGACAGGTCCTATGACTGACCCCTGCGGAACGCCGGCTTCGACGGCGTACCGCCGGACTTGGCCAGCCCTATTAACGAGGACGATCGTCCGATCCTCTAGGTAGCTGGCCAGCAGACGACGCATGTATAGAGGCACTCCGTGGAATCGGAGTGCCTCTAGGATGGTGGAGTGGGGAACGGAGTTGAAGGCATTGGCTATATCGAATGACACAGCCAACAATCCGTCCCTCGCCTCCATCGCCCCCTTCACCTGGCCCTTGAGGCGGGCCAGCGCGTCCACCGTGGAGCGCTCAGCCCGAAAACCGAACTGAGCGTCCGACAAGTCCGGCCCGATACTCCGCAGGTGGCTGTTTAGGCGGCCAGCGATTATCCCCTCGAACATTTTGCCGACCTCATCGAGCAGAACGATGGGCCGGAATGCCGAGGGGGAGTCCGCCGGGCGGCCCTCCTTGCGAAGGAGGCACAACTGCCCCTCCTTCCACGGTTTCGGGAACCTCCCACACGCAAGACATGCGCTGAAGAGGTCCCGAAACCTCTCCTCCATTTGAGTGGCAGCGATCGCCACCACTCTTGCCGGAACACCATCGGGGCCCGGAGCCGTCTTCTTGGCGCGGATGTGGACAATCGCCGCGTGGAGTTCCAACTCCGTGACAGGGGGGGCCTCCTCTTCTTCCTCAGCTGGCGGAGCTATCCCTAGCGGTGCGCCCATCACTGGTGGGGTGAAGTTGTCCCTGCACGGGAATAGGGACTGAACCACCCCATCCAGGAATGAGGGCTCCAGGGTCTCGGCCACTGGGGGACCAAAGGGGCGCAATTTGTTGCGCGCCGCCTTATAAGGTCTCCCGTAGGGGTCTCTGTCGAGACCCTCCAGCATCTCCGCTCTCGCCGAGTCTCTGGCGGCGGCGATGGCCCTATCGAGGACCATTTTTGCCTCCACATACACCTCATAGAGGTGGTCCTCGTTGGCGTGAGCTCGTCGACGCCGCCGCCGGCTTCGCGTGTAGGCCCTTCTTGCCTCCACACACGCTGCTCGTAGCCCCGCCAGCTCCACCGACCACCAGTACACGGCGCGCCTGGGTAGTGGTCGGCGAGACCGAGGCATGCTAGAGTTGCATACCTCGGTCAGAGACCCCCTCAGGCGCCCCGCCACGGTATCCACATCCAGGTCGGCGGAAGGAGGCGAAAACCAATCCTGGATGAACGCCGCCTCCCCTGCTGCCTCCCTGTCCAGGCGGGTGAGAGCCCACCGCGGGAACGGCGATCGCCCCGAGAGGGGCCGCGTCTCTCCGGGGCCACCGGTGGAGATATCGAACCGTACGTAGCGGTGGTCCGACATAGTCTCCACCAGGTCCACCCGCCAGTTTAACACGCGCGCGGCCAACGCAGGGGTGGCGAAAGTGACGTCCACTATTGAGCCACCCTGCCGCCGCACGCATGTCTGGACGCTTCCTCTATTCAAGAGGGAGAGTCCAGAGGAGGCTGCCCACATCTCCACTGCCCGCCCGCGAGCGTCGGTGGCCGGGCTACCCCAGTTCACCGACTTGGCATTCAGGTCTCCCAGTACGGAGACCTGACGCGGCGCCGCCCTGCCGACCACGGCGGCCAGGACTCCGAGATAGTTCTCGAAGTCCTGAAGAGGGCGGTTTGGGGAGAAATAGACGCCCACAAGGGCTAATTCTCCCCACGCGGCAGCCACGTATCCCGGTCCCTTCTCTAATAGCGAGAGGGGAGGGGAGTCTGTGGAAGACCGCGCCGCTAGTGCCACCAAGCCGTCCTCGTCACCCAGCCAGCTGCCGGGGATTGAGTAGGGCTCGGCGACCACCGCTACGTTCACCAACCACTCGGCCATGACCTGCACCACCAAGTCCTGGGCTGCCCTGCAGTGATTGGCGTTCGCCTGGAGGATGTGGTAGTTGGAAACCATTATTCCAACATCCCACATCCCTCCTCGGCTACCGCCGCTGGAGCTACAGCGGCGACGACGGCGGTGGTGGTGGTAGCAGCAGTGCGAACCTGCGCCGGCACTATGCCCTTCCTCGCGGGCGGCTTGCAGCTCCTGCCCGTCATCCTGTGGTCCGCGGGGCGGCCACTGGCGGCACACGCCGCGCAGCGTAGCGTGGCAGCGCGACAAGCGGCACTCTTGTGTCCCTCCTGCCCGCACCGGAAGCAAGACTCTCCCCAGTCGGACTTGGAGGGACACGTGGCTCGGGTGTGGCCAAACGCGAAGCACTTGAAGCAGCGCATAGGCTGGTCTTCAAGTGGCCGGACCACAGCCGAGCTGAGCCCCACAAGCAGCCGTCCTTTGGTCGCAGTAAGGACGGCCCCGGCCGCAGCGACTGGGCACTCGACGCGGATGGTGCCCATGCCGCGGCGCCCGGGCCTGATAGCTCCACCCTTCACTGCGCCAGCGTCGCAGCCTCCGGCCGTTGCAACGGCCGCCACCACGTCCTCTTTGGTGACCGAATCGTCCAGATCGGCCACCTCCAAGGCTGCGGTCTTTACAGGCCTGACGACCGTTGCCGCATCCGCGATGACCTCCTGCAGCATTCCCGCGAAGAGGTCCGCGTTTGCGCCGCGCTGCTCCCCCGAAAACTCGAAAATTCGAGCACCGGCCAGGGTACGGCGGCACGTGATGTTGCCGATCCCCAGCCGGGAGGGATCCGCGTTGGCACGAGCCCGTCTTAGGACGGACTCGTACGTCTCGCCCCTCTCCACGGCCTCCGGGGTGATGGTCACCACGACCGCCGCGGTTTTGGGAGGAACCAGCTTCTTCCCGCCGGCTAGACCCTTTTTCGCCGCTGGGGCAGTTGCACTGAGGTTGGGGGTGGACCTTTGCTCTTTTCCTCCCCTGACCACTTTCGTCCACGGCGGGTTGGACGGGGTGGTGGAGGGAAGAAGGGCGTCCTCTTCCTGCGAGTTCCGGGGGGCTGCTGCTGGAGTGGCAGACGACCCGGACGCTCCCTCCGCGCTCGTGGTGGGCGTTTGAGAGGGCGTGCTCCTCTTGCCCTTGCCCTTGCCCTTGGAGGGCTTCTGGGCCCGGGGCTGCTCACCCGATGCCGGGCCTCCCAGAGGCGCAGGTTCCGGCTCCGTCGGCGGTGAACTCTTATCCGCCGCTAGCGGCGGGCGGAGCCGCTTCTCGGGCAAGAGTCGGTCCTCAATGCCCGCGAAGCAGCCTCTGATGAAGGCCCTCTCCTCCATGACAACCCCGCGGATTATTGCCTCGAGGCTGGCTGGGGAAGAGGGGTCCTCTACCCCCGTACCTGGGGCAGATTGGGCAGGCCGGGCCGTGACCTCAGCCAGCTTCTGGTGTAGCTGGCTGACCTCCGCTTGCAGGCGATCCACCTTCGCCTGCAGCTGCCGCGTCTCGTCTGTGGCCGTCCGCTTCACCAGCTCCAATACGATGCCGTGCATGCTGGCGGCCCGGCATTTGAGAGCCTTCTGGAAGGTCCCCTTCAAATTGGAGGACTTTGAGGCCACCTCCAGGACTTCCTCCTTGTCCTCCTCTGCCATGCGCTCCAATTCCGCCAGGGAGTGGTCAGCATATAGCACATTAGCCGCACCATAGCCAGCCCTCGACCTGGCGGCTTGCGCCTGCCGCTCCTTTGCGGCGACCCTCTCCTCCAGGTCTTCCTGGAGTTGCACCCGTTTCGCCAGATTTAGCTGGCGCTCGGCGTCCACCAAGCCCACATCGTGAGTAAAAGCCGAAGCAGAAGTCGAAGCCTTTTTAGACTTCGACTTCTTCTTCGACCTACTTGCAACCGACTCCGAGGAACCCCCAGACCCGAACCTTAGATCGGCCCTCTTCCGCTTGGGGCGGTCGTTTTCGGCCGCCGACGTGTCCATATTGGACTCGTCAGCGTCCGACAACTCGTCCGGCCTGCTGAAAAAGCTGGCCGCAGACGGTGCGCGGTCATCTTCCGACGCCAAAGCGCCGCCGGCGTGGCCCTGAGAAGGGCCGTTGAGTTGGCCCTGAGAAGGGCCGTTGGGTTGGCCCTGAAAAGGACCGTTGGGTTGGCCCTGAGAAAGGCCTTTGGTTTGGCCCTGAGAAGGGCCTTTGGATTGGCCCTGAGAAGGGCCTTTGGGTTGGCCCTGAGAAGGGCCGTTTGAATCACCCTCGGAGGAGCGATTCGAGTTAAAACAAAGACGCCCGGAGGCGTCACGGCTCGGCTTCTTCGGCATATTCACAGACGACCGCGTTTTTGTCTGCGAGTCACAGCGCACTTTAGCCGCCGGTCTGCCACTCCGTTACGGTGGTCAGACACGGCGTTGCCCGGGGGAAACTACGTGGAAGTATGCGCTGTGGGGGATCCCCCAAGAGCCAAGCTCCTAACTCAACGAGACCTAACTCTACAAACCGTACATCTTAGAAAAACCTTAAAAACCTTAGATGTTTCTAATAGTATTCTATTCTTGGTCAAAATGTATGGATTAGCCGTTCCAATAAACTATTGCATGACACAACATTAAAGACCAGTGACTTACTTTCTTACCATATGCATAGGAGTGTCTGTGCGATGGCCGCGAAATGGCAAGGTGTACATTTTGACCAAGATGTAAGGTTTTTACAGTTAAGCCTTCTAGAGCTAGGGGCTTGGCTCTACATTGGATCTGCTAACTTTTTTACAATGAAAGCGTTATGTAAGTCTTGGCAACCTACTTTACATGAAATGTTATGGTGGGTAACATATTTATCGTGCGGAACCCTCTCCACGAGAGTTCAAAACGCACTTGTCCGGTTTTGATTATAATAAATTATCTAGCTTTTGCCAGCGGCTTCGCCCGCGTGTATGTTGTAAATATCCCACGAAAACGTACTACCGGTATAAAAGTATCTTATGAGTTAATCCAGGTTATAAACTATCTGTGTGCTAAGTTTCATTCAAATCCGTGCAGCCATTTTTACGTGATTGAGTAACAAGTATACCAACACATACAAACTTTCATATTTATAATACTACTAGTACGACAAGTAACGTTAGTAGGATATAATATTAGAAGGACAATAAATAACCTATCTTGAATGATGATGACATAATTCATCAGAAGACCAGTTGAGAAGTTTAAACCTTAAAATCCTCAACCAAGGAGCCAGGGGTGTAGTTTTACCTTTCGATCTTTTCCGTGCGAAAATGCTCATCAGTCAGGGATATCTTCCGTCTGAGCAGAACAGTGGGTTATGTCGGACTCCTACCGACTAAAACCCCACGGTTCCTTCCACTACGCATGAGTCGGGGGCCCGGGAGATACTTGTACATTCACCGCACCTCTGACTGGAAATCAGCACGGGCGGTAAGATTTTTTGATGACTTCTACCTACATAATCTGTGTCGACCAGTCAAAAGATAGTCGTATATGTTCACGTACCTAAACATCACAATATTTAATAAGGTGTGCGCCGGCGCCTTTCTTTTCGGCGGCGGCGTCTGACGTGTAATTCTTCGGCAGCGGCGTCGTCATCGGCGTAATCGGTGTGAATGTGAAAATACCACTACCTGATGATAGCCGAATTACCACAGAGCTCTTTAAAGCGGGTGGGGCTCCAATCCCGAGTGAGCTTGCAAGTCTCTTCAATTCCTTCATTGAAGAAAGTACAGCGCCCAAGAAGAGGCACGAGGTGCAAAGGTTCTGTTCTTCAAAAAAGATGATAAAATCTTACTGAAGAACTATATAGACCCAACTTAATTCAGAGCCACGTGTACCTGCAACTGTTCTCGAGAG
Source organism: Griposia aprilina (assembly GCA_916610205.1). NCBI lineage: Eukaryota > Metazoa > Arthropoda > Insecta > Lepidoptera > Noctuidae > Griposia > Griposia aprilina. The sequence goes on from OU744286.1 coordinate 10,610,159, forward strand.
TCATCACGAACCGTCCCACCAGTAAATTTGTGACAAGTGACCAGAACAAGCCGGGTTTCGAAAAGCCTTCAGTACCGTAGACCACATCCATAAGTTCGCTTCAAAATGGTTGAGCTGAATGTTGCTAATCCATGCGTCATGTTCGTGAACGGGCGCTGTCAGTAGGGACTGGTCAGTTCTTAGCTGCCACGGCTTATTTTAATTTAATTTAATATTTGAAATGTTTTTGTCTTTTTATTACGGACGCTTTTAAAGTTCTGCATCGTTCTCACATGCATAATTTGAACATGAACGATGTAACCAATATTTTGTAACCATGTTTTGATTTAAAAGACTGTCCATGGAGTTTCTTGCCCGTTCTTCTCCATAGGTACCTACTACGCTTTGGAATGAGCAACTAGCTTCATCTTTCTGACTGACCGACCCCTTGACAATTCAGAAGTGCCTGTAATTGGTTTATTTGAAATAAATGCTATGATTTGAGTTGAAAAAAATACTGCTCGGCAAATTGCGCATATTATGACCGAACGGTACAATCAGCCGCTGTGTATAGCATTTGTAAACTAGAAAAGGACTCCATGGAAATATGGGCAGTCCTGGCCTCTCTGCATCTCTCAGACCGGCGTTACATCGAAGTGTTGAGATGTTTGTATGACGCTGCCATGACGACTGTCCAGATCCAGGATAAGACAACCAGCCCCATCCAACTGCTCAGAGGGGTGAGACAGGGGTATGTGATATCCCCGAAATTTGTCATCAATCTGTTGTCTTCAAGACACGACTGGACTAGACAATCAACGTGCACGGCGAGTTCATCTCACGTCTTCGCTTTGCCGAAGCCATCGTCATAATGGCAGAGTGGCGGGGCTGTGAGACCAGATGCTGCAATGCCTATGAATGAAATGAAGCTTCTGGGCTGGTTGGCCTCTGCATGAATTTAGACAAGACTTAAGTTACTTACAACTTACCCGTCTTGCTGACTCCAATCTACTTCGAGGGTTCGCTACTCGAAGTTATGAAGGAGTCTCTTTACAGGCTGGCGTAGGAGCATGGGGCTTGGCACAAGAAAAGAGAGGCCTATGCTCAGCACTGGGTGAAGTTGGGTTGAGGATGATGATGATGTCTTTATCTGGGAGTCATGATCACTACTTCGAGAAACGCAGAAGCTGGCAGAAGGATCCAGTTGGGTTGGCCAGCGTGGAAAACTTCGTCATGTCTTCTCTTCGCCCATACGAGAATGTTTGAAGATTAAGGTCTTCAACCGGTGCGTCCTGCCTGCTATTTAATGCTAATATAAAAATGTTTATTTTTATTTTTGCGTAAACAAATACGTCAGAATAAACCAATTACGCTCGGCTGCAGTCGAGGATGCAAAGAAAACCGATATAGTTTACTTAAAGAGTTTAATTAAAATAATTATTACAATTAGATCGGTAAAAACTAGGATTCGCGACAATTGTTCGATACGAGAATCAAGAATGCTCCACCAATACACTGAATCAATATTAATCACTGTTATTGCACAATCTTCGATCCTACACCATTGGATTGCTGAGAAGGCGAATCTCACGGTGCAGAGCGCAACGCGGTAGGTGGTCATTGTCAATGCGGTAGGTATTAGTCATAAGAATTTAGGGTTCCGCAAGTAGTGACATAATAAACCAATAAGCATGTATTTTAGACATGACATTAAAAGTGTTTAGTATATCTGCATTGTATCTACTAGAATCCATACTAATATTATAAATTCGAAAGTAACTCTGTCTGTATGTTACATTTTCACGCCTACACCTATGGACGGATTTTGATAAAATTTGGCAAGCAGATATTTGGCATTCTGGGTAAAGCCATTGGCTAGTTTTTGTCCCGGTAGCACGTTCCCATGGGATAATTTCCGAAATCAACGCGGGCGAAGCCGCGAGCAGAAGTTAGTATTACATATTTAAACATTGGCGGGGATGACGCCGACCAAAAAGCTGCGGCGTGGCTAAAATTTCAGGCGGCGAGCGTCACGCCGCACCGATTGCCGCACCCCTCTATTAATTACTAATTGGTGGTTAATATTGGTAATCAGCTATGAGTACCTACCAATTATTGGTCATTGGAACACAACTTCTTTTGTTTTACTTAAACATAAACTGATATGGGTGTTTATTCAATAAAATTCCTGCTAAATGATTAATTTCTGGTGTTGCAACCGCAAACTTTTTCCGTTTTTACAGTTACTGCAACTGAATTTCCTTTAAGAGTCATCAGGTACCTTTTTTGTTGGTCTTCAAATAAAGACCACAAAAAAAACTAATCTCTCTCTCCCTCCCTCTATCTCGCCTCTTATAATACAAGTTTTAGTTTAAATTAACAAAATCAACTGATGTTGGATATTACGAAATGCTAATATGACTTCACGATCCCTTTAGTTAGAATACACAGTCACGTGAGCGAAGCAGCGGGCACAGCTAGTAGGTATTATAACATGCTTACTTTTTATGATTTTATTCAACAGATGAGGAACATGTGCAGAAGATTGAGGACGCTATAGCTGACATTGCCAACAAGTCCTGTCTCACATTCCGTAGAAGTGACAAGGATGAAGGACATGCCGTTCATATACAAGTAAATATTTTTATCTTTTATGGTTTTCGAGATGAGGAGACCAGCTATGGGACAACTTCGTCGTCATCATTTCAGCCGTCCACTGCTGCACATAAGCCTCCCCCAAGCGTCGCCACATAACCGATCAAAGGTTAAAAAAAATGTGCTAATTAAGGCAGCTTCTTTAAAATGTCATTCTCGTCTTCAAATATATTTAGTTGTCTAAATAATTAATAGGTAAGCGACAAACTTTTAGCGTCTAATAAATGGTTTTCAAGCGAATATATATTGTAAAACGAGCTACTGTTAATATGACGCAGCATGGTGATAATTCTTAAGCAACGTTATGGACCAAGTAATAAATAGGGGCATTATTCATAATGCCCGCGCATTATGAATAATGACAAGCGTAGTCGACGGAGCCCCGCTTCGCGGGGCTCCTACTTCTGGGTGGTTTAAAAAAAATAACCACGAAAGGAATGGCGGGGTCTTTTAGACCCCGCCATTCCCTTCTAACCTAACCTGTCCGAGTCGGGGTGCCCTAAGTCCCGAGCTCGCTTAGTAGCTCACTTACAACATTAGTCACTTGAGTTATCAATTCAGAAGTAAATATATTTATCGGTAACTCTGAGTCATATTAATTTACGTTCGTAAATTGACGCTGGGTTTTTGATATTCTGTTGGAATAGTAAAGATGATGAATTAATATAATTAAAGCTGTTCTATTAACTCGTTGCCTACATATAAAAACAGACGTTAGGTTGTAGGTGCTAAAGAAAACTTTTGTTGCTGCACTCATAATCTCCCTTAAAAAAATAACCCAATAACGTACGTACCTACACAATAACGTACGTACCTACACAATTTATGATCAAGGAAACCATTCGCATCGATCGCCACCATGATCACCATAATGACTGCATAGATATGCAGTCATTATGTATGTTTCAACTCTATGTAGCCCTATTGTATCTGTTTTAGGGTAACAACGGTGGCTGCTATTCAAACGTGGGCTTCAGTATTCCTGATGACGAGGGCGAAGTACGGCAAGTGCTGAACCTGGCTAAAGGTTGCTTCAAACACGGCACGGTGGTTCATGAGATGCTGCACACCCTTGGCTTCTACCACATGCAGAGCACTTATGATAGGGATGACTTTGTCACTATCGTATGGGAGAATATTAAGCCTGGTGAGCAATCTTGTGTCAGTAGGAACCCGGCTGATAATACGGCACATCGAGTTTATAAAAAGATCGGTTTTGTAGAGCGTCGTCACTATCAATTGGTAGTAATAATAGTCCCCAGACCGAATTTCGGCCATGGTAGCTAGCGGAGACGAGCCATCTACGCGGGAGATATTATATGGCACAAGTGTGTGCGCAGACACACTAGGTACACTCACTCTTCCCTCACTTTCATAGTCCGATGTGACGGTAATCTGACACGACCGGACAGAGATCAGGCGCAGGACCAACGGCTTAACGTGCTTTCCGAAGCACAGGGGTATCACACCGCAAACTTCCAAACTCAGGGCTGTTGCTGGGAAATTACTAATGGAGAAACCCAATAATACTTTGCCCGACCTGGGAATCGAACCCAGGAGCCCACGCTCAGCAGTCGCGCTTGCGACCAGGAGATCAACAGGGTAGTTGATAGTACATGTGTGATAGTCTGATAGCTTCTTTAAGTACTTAATAATTCCATGCTGTTTTTAAAGCTCGATGTGCCACCACCCAGTGCCCTAATTGAACAACACACTAGCAGTCACAATCTGAATCATTTTGAAGGATATTGCTAATCCGTTGCTTCATATGTTCGTAAAATTTGTCTGCTCATCAACGTAAATAACGCAATGAATGTTGTTGAACTGTCAAAATGAAAGTCATTCCTACTGTTAGTGTGTTACGCAATTACCCCGCTGGTAGGTACTGTAGACCTCCAGCTCATACTTAGCTGAATGTTAATCAAATATTTACTGATCATTAGGTACGAGTAGCTTGCTACGTCGATATTTGTAGACATTCAAGGCTTTTTAGACGATCCTAAAAAATTAGGTACAGGTCAATAATTTGAACTAATAAACCGTACAGTTGGAGTAATGTTGTAATGTTGACATCTTACAGGTCACGAACATAATTTCGCAAAGTACAGCAACGACACAGTGACCGATTTCGGAGTACCGTATGACTACGAGAGTGTAATGCACTACCCGGTGAAAGCATTCTCTGTTAATGGCAATCAAACCATTATCCCAACAAAGGTAAAGTTACTTTTAAGATCTTTAAAACAAGCACTCTCTATGCGTAACATACTATCAATCACAATCTGAATAATTTTGAAGCCAATTGCTGATCCATTGCTTTATATGTTCGAAAAATTTGTCGTCTCAACAACGTAAATAACGCAATGAATGTTGTTGAACTGTCAAAATGAAACCCATTCGTACTGTTAGTGTGTTATGCAATTACCCCGCAGATAGCTTTTACCCCGAAGGGTCAAGCAGAGGTGTACTTATAGTAGGTACACCCACATTTCGCCAGTTATGTTTAAGACCCTACATTGGTCTATTGCCATCAACTAGTCCGGTCGGTTCATACTATACTGTGTCATTTCATTACATTCTTTCTTCTGTTTCCTTGAGTGCATGATACATACAACAGCGTATTCAACCACTTGACTCATGCTATGCATAGGGCGCAAAAAGTACGTACCTGAATATTGTACCTATGTCTTGCATCCCTAATGCTTATTTAGGTATTTGTGGTATGGGCCTATTGAGTTACATGAAACGGAAACTATAATACGATAATTACCTATGTACCACTACCTACCTATATAAAAAAGTCTATACCATACATACCCAAATGAGGAAGACTCCTATATTTGTTCTGCTCGCTCTCAAATATTTTTCTTAGTTTGCTTGATGCCAAAGCTGTTTTAGGGTGTGAGAACAGTCACCTTAATGAGTCAGGCTTGATCGGAAAGTTTACTTCACTTCTCAATAGTCGAAACCACGTCGAGATTTATTACTTTACAATAGCGTGTAGCGTGCTTTGTTACAGTTTTGTTCTACAGCTACCTACAGCGAACATAATCTGACACACTTTACTAACACTTAAGTATTTTATATTTCTAGGAAAATGTGACCATTGGCCAAAGAGACGGACTATCTGAAAGCGATATATCGAAGTTAAACAAAATGTATTGCGAAGAAACCGACGATAAGGAAATAATACTGATTGACAATAATAACGGCATCAAAGTGGTTGTGATTGACAAATAAATGATTAGCTATAAATCTTAATAGGATAATAAAGTGTTGTATAATTAAGTGTGAAATAAAACGCTCGATTATATAAGTGCGTTTTATTCTTTATGTAAAACGAGGTACAGACAGACTGCCATCTACTGGATTTTCAATTCCTTGTTGACTAGAGGCGCGGCGGGCGATAGAGGCTACACAGAGGAGGCATAGTAACCACTCCCAGTATTCCTGAAACAAGCTGTATCAACAAGGTTTAGCAAAGTGTCACTCACAATGTGTCAGTTTCGGCTGAGTGCATCAATTGGTGCATAACACTCAAACAATGGGTGCACTTTAGATTCAGCGCAACATCTCGCCTCTTGTAGACGGGCGTTCAATTGTAAATGTAGACTAAGTTGGAATGTAGGATTATAAATAGTTGAAGGAAATATTGGGAAAAGTAAGAGTTTACTATTAAGTAATTGGTACAGACAGACAGAGAGCCAGAGACGCCAGCAGACATTATGGCTGAAATTCTAGACTTCATAACTTTTACATCAAAAATTTTAGTTTTCTAAAATGTTGGTAGGTATCAAGCGGTGATAATAGGGATTACTTTCGCAATAAACTAATTGTAACAATAAAAATTATCTTACTATTATTTTTATCGTAATTACTTGTCATAGTCACGGTCAATTTTCTTTACGACATCGACCTCATTTTATACAAGGACACTTAAATAAAATATCTGATAGTTTTTGCATTCTTGAAATTACACGCGTTTTCGTTTGACAATGGCATTGAAGATTGCAGAACACTTTGCAAGAATTGATAATAGTTTATTTGTATTGTATAATGTCCACAAACTAATCAAGAATGATCTGTTGTTTTGCTCCGATGAATTTGTCGTAATAATTACAACGCTGTGATTGGATAAGGAATGAAGAAAAACATTTCCTCGAATTAATGAACCGGCTTCAGGCTTCGTTAATTTAATGTTCCAGAAAGTTACTTACTCCATAGACCATAACAAGTCCTAATGATGTTTACCTATTCTTGGTTTGCCATATCAAGGAGATATGCTACTAATGAAGATACAGTCATTATTAGTCTTTGAATAGGTACTTACTGTGAAGCGACTGACTGTCGTCCATCCAAAATTCGTGGTGGATTACAATGGTTTGGAGTGCTTGTGCAGCTGTGTAGGTTAACTCCAAGCAAGCAGTAGCAGCTCTTCGAAGCAGCAGAAGATTCCACTGCCCATTCATTTGATGTGGGAAGAGTTAGATGTAGTGTGTTCTTCATTTGTATTTATAACCTCATTGTGTATTTACTTCATGGAATACCATACATCTCTTCAGTTCATAGATTTTAAAAGAGGTTTCACAGCACCCGCTCGCTAATGTCAAAGTATATGTCATGCAAACCTAACATAGAGCAAGTCGAGCAAGCAAGTCCTAGACTCTAGCCGGTCAATAATATTGTACTGAATTTCATTATGAGTGTTTTGAATTTGGAACATAAATATATTTTTTTATGAACAATTTAACAAAAAAAATAACTTAAAAAAAATAAGTACAGCGCTCACTACAATAGGTTTTAGTTGCCGTCGACGAACGTAATGATCGATTGCTGTGGCGCGTACGTCCGCGTTGGATTTGGGCGTCATATTTACGATATTATTTATTGTTTTTAATTAAATTGCAAATTTACTAAATCAACACCAGATTTAAAAAAAAAACCGACTACAACTAAAAAGTTCAAAACAAGCCCACTTTTCAAGTAGTCTGATGCAATTGGTGGCAGTTATTTCAGTTCAATTTCAGATTTGATGCCACTAACTACATCAGACTACTTGAAAAATGGTCACGTTTCAAGGTCTTGTTTGGATATTTTTAGTTGCAGTCGGGTTTTTTGATTTTATATATTTTTATTCTGTTGTATTTTAGGAATCGTGGCCTCAAGCCCTTTATTTTCGCAACCCAGTGCTGTCTGTGCTGACTGTAGCAACCCAGTGCTGGGCACGCCACAATTGCGGCGATAAGTCCCCTCTTTGAGGAGTGGGTTGAGAGGTGCTACGGCGCGGCGTCCTCACCTTCCACCTGACGCAGGTCGCTCACAGGACATGGTTATTTTGGGAGGTTCCTGTTTCGCATAAGGCGGGAGAAATCGCCCGGGTGTTACAACTGTGTGGATAGCCCGGAGGACACGGTGAGGCATACGGTCTAGGTCTGCCCGGCTTGGGCGGAGCACCGCCGTGTCCTCGCGGAAGTGATCGGCGGCGGCGATCTCTCGCGTCCGGCCCTGGTCCAGGCCATGGTACGGAGCGAGAGGGCATGGGAAGCCGTCACCTCCTTCTGCGAAGCAGTAATGCTCGCGCAGAAGGAGGCGGAGCGCGTGAGGCAGAGGCAATCGTTGTTGAGTTTGTCCGAAAGGGTTACCGTGGCCCGGGCACATAGGCAACTGAAGAGACACGGGTGGGTTTTAGTCAGTCAAAGTCTGACACAAAGAGCAGGAGAAGTAATTTGATGATATCTTACCCAAAAAAAAAGCCCTTTATTTTGATACAACACATGGCATGGTCCTGAACGTTAGAATATAATAGAATAGAATACTCTTTATTATGTACACCATAAAAATTACAGATATAAATGTAGAAATTTTACATAGGGTGACACAATGGGCGGTCTTATCGCTAAAAGCAATCTTTTACAGACAATCTTTGCATGGATTCAAGTGAGAAGGAGAGACAATAATGCATGTAGTCAGTGGTGTACCACTTACATATACAACAAATACATAAAACATATACTTATCTACATATAATATATACAATAATAAACATGAAACAAGAGCAAGGAAACTAAGAGTAATGATGATGTTTAAGGAGAGAGGATGTGTTTTTTAACCAGAATTTTAAAAGTGGACAAAGATTGAGCACACCTTATCGACACGGGCAAGGCATTCCGTAACCGTACTGCTTGCACTGTTAAAGACTTGTCTTCAAAACTGGTGGAATGCATCTCTCTAGTCTTAAGTAACGTTATTATTTTTCAAGACTTTTTGACGTTGTTTTGATTTTATAAAAACAAATCCTAGTCAATAACTATCGCGCGACTCAGACGAACCGATATACGACTCATGTATTAAAATCCATTCAGCCGTTAGGATGTTTCGAGGGTACTAAGAATCCCAGATACCTACAAAGATAATATACTGTATGAAAAACATAACCCTGTCGTTGCTGTTCCGTAGCTGGGTACATAGTATATGAAACTGCACATAACTATGTATTCCCCGGTTATTTAACAGTTTTATAAACTACTAATATGCGAATCTTTTTAATTACCACGCAGTAGGTGCGAAAAGTAGAGTATTCTCCTCGGGGATAAGTTTTCGTCTTCAGCGAGCTTGACTCCCTCGCTTCACTCCCGATTCTAGTTTTAACTCAGAGCTCCTTCGCTGCACTTGGGAGAAACATTCGTAACGTTCGGGATTTGAAATAGCGCCCGCGACATTAAGTCAAGCACATTGATCACATCAAATCAAAATATTTTATTTCACATAAACCTACATGGGCACTTATGAAAAGTCAGAAGCTAGGTGCACGGTTCCAATTAGTTGTTACCTATGGAGAAGAGCCGGCAAGAAACTCCACGGTTACTCTTTTAAAAATAAGGTGCTTTTACAATGTTTCAAATTACAGTGTTGATAGGTATGGGAGGACAGTGCAGGGCTGTAAACAAGTACCAGGTACTCAAAAAAATAGAAAAGGGTCTGCAAATCTACAGTCTACAAGTTACGCCTTCAACGTTCTCATATTCACAAAATATAAAAGAATCTATATGAAAATAAAAGCCTATTTAAACCAAATAACATGATTGCCATTACCTACAACTGTAACAAATCTGAATTAAAATCCTGTAGGTATTCAAAAGCCACAAGTAAAGAGTTGAAATAAGAATTGGAAGAATATAATGTCAAATAATGAAAAGATTATGTCAAAGAAGAAAGAAAAAAAAAAAAAAAACTTCGTAATTTGGGAGCAGTTACGAGTTACATTCACATAGTGATGCCTTTAATGAGGTACCAGGGAAGCCACATGTGTAGAAGGAATTATTGCCAAACTTCCTTGTCTTCAACTTGCATTTTTGATAAGGGTACGTTATGAACTTTCCATCGCTAAGTTTTGTAACTGACTTTGGCAACTTGTTATAAAAGCGGATACTGTTTATATGAAATGACTTGCTTCTTTTAGTTAATCTAAATTTGGGTATCACAATTTCATTTTTACTACGTGTATTACTATTATAGAAATCGCATCTTATTTTGAATAGTCCTAAGTTTTTGCGAACATACAAAATACTTTCTAAGATCTAGAAAAGGCAGAGTTAGTATATCAATTTCTTTGAATTTGGTGCTAAGAGACTCGCGAGGACTTATTTTAAGACAGTGCTTTATCCCCTTGTGAATAATCTACTATTAAAAGTTTCTATATTATTTAACTTAACATTTTAATAGTCTTGAAAGGGTCTTCTTGAATAATAAACCATTTTGTAAGAATTTACAATCGAGATTAGGACCTATCTACTCTTTCAGGAGTTATTGGTGTAAAAATATTGTTACAACAAAGGGTACAATTTATACGATTTCATGTCGATACTCATTTCACCGGAACGGTCAACTGTTGCTTTCCCTTTACTATTTCACTCATTCAATTACAAAAATGGCAAGTTGGTGTTATTGTTCGAGGACGTAAACGTTAAGAATAACTGGAGCCAGTAAATGTAGCAACTCTGTGTTGCACGAGTTATGCGTGGTGGCGCGGAGTGCTGCCGCTGTCACCAGCGCCCGCGCTGACGCAAGCGTCGCCGTCGCCGGCGCAGTTGCGGTCTAACACCTTGTGAAATGGTCGTATCTGAAGCTATATTAAACCTCGCCCCACCCCGGTGGGTTTTGTCCTACACAAAAAATCACGCGGGACTGGAGTAAACCAGCTGCGAATTAAAAGTCATTAACATAGATAAGAATTTAAAATATTTATAAAAACACAATACCGTTAATATGACACACTTTTTTCGGATACAGCGTGTGAGTTAAGTTTACAAAAAAGCGAAATCAATATCGCAAGCATTTATGAATATTAATCGAAAGCTGGCGAAGATTTTATAGTTATCATGGAGCGGACTAAGTTATCGGTGGTTCTCATAATCTTCTGTGCGGTCAAGTGTTTGGCGATGACTTATAACGAACTGGAGGATTTTGCGGAGCACCTCAAGAAGACCTCGCAGCTTAGCCCAACTTTGAAAAGTAAGTGATACCTGCCTACTACCAATATTTACAATTTATATTATACAATTACAAATCGGGGATGTTAGCTTAGATTTTATTTCGGAAAGTAAAAGACTCCATGAGGCATACCTACCTAAGGTTTTATAAGCTTTTATAGTGGAAGTTAAAGACAGGATCTAGTATAGATAGACCTAAACGATGATAAACAACAGATCGTATTACATCCTTATTAACGCTTTTGTCTAGCAATGCGATTTTGCTAGAATTTATAAATATCAGGATCCTGGTAATTAGTAATTACTGCAACCACCTCTGTTCCAGTCGAGTTCCCCATGATAGTACCCCTATTATAGATACCCCTATTTTTATTTAATTTCTTTAAATGTTTTTAAATAAACTCTTCTAAGTAAGTACATTCTGTAGGTGTCTAGGTATAGTCTAGGTATAAGTAATACACAATAGTTTTGCGTATTTCACGAGATTATTATTAGAATAGTTCTGACAACAGCGGAAGTAGCTGTAGCGTAGCGTAGCGAGCGACAATTGTGGAGGTTCAAGTTCAGAAGTCAACAGGTAGAACATTAAATTAATAAGTAACGCAATTACGCCAACTCATTGATTATAAGCTAAAAGTTTATTAATTTCTACGAGGATAAAAGACCGGTTGTTAAGGTGTTAAAAATGAAAGTGGTCTATTAAATTGGCCAAAACGGTGAAGGAAAATATTATGAGGTCTTAGAACCAAAAATTCGAAGATATGTGACATGCCCAACCTGCACTTAGTCCGCGTGGTGGATTATGGCCCGCTCCCTCTCACAGAGAGGAGGCCTGTGTCCCAGCAGCGGGAATGTTATAGGCTGATTATGCAATTAAATTATTGTGGTTCTTTTGATTTTTCCGGTGACCAATTATCACGTGTAGTCTGCGCAATAATTAATCGTTGATCACGATTGATATCTAGCAATAACAGCGTATGCAAAAATTGAAAGTTATAAAAAATAAAAACGTACTTACTTAAGTGTATATTTAACGTTGATGGATTCCGATCCGACCCCCTATAAATCTGTTCCATTGGTGGATAACATTAAGCGGTGGGTTCTTTATGGGGATCTCGAATCAGACTTAAACAATATTATAATTGATAAGTTGTTTTAACTGTATAAATTTTGATATCCCTTTTATCACCTCATGTCGTGTAACAGAAGGTGTGGACCCCGACGCCGACTATGATGACGATGAAGTCGTCTCTGACCACGCCTGGGAAGACAGTGGCAAGTTCGAGGGTGACCTGATCCTCAACGAGCGCCAGCGGAGGCTGATCGTCGAGGATGTCGCCGAGGGCCTCGCTAGGAACGGCATCAGAGACGGAGCAAAGAGGTGGCCGAATAATGAGGTCATCGTCTACATTCAAGTAGAACATTTCAGTAAGTATAACGTGTTTTTCTGGTTTTATTAAAGATTCTGTACATACGATACCTATTGAAGTGCTATAATTTTTGTCTGGAAGCTGCACAATACCCAGGGTGATACTACGGGTGGGATCAGATGGTCGGTCGATAGCTGTGCAATTTTCCAGGCCACTGGCAACAAGTTCGCAGAAGCGACCAGACAGACAGAAAATATCTTTGACCACGATCGCACTTCTAATATGTGATGGCGACCCGGAATTTTGTTTAGAACTGGTTCCAGCAGAGCAGGATCTAATATGGATCTCATATAATTTTACAGCTAGCGATCAAGTGCAAGCTATTGAAAGTGGAATAGAGGATCTTGCACGCGCGTCTTGTGTCAAATTCCGTCGGTACAAGAAAGGAGACCGAGATGCTGTCGTCATACAGGTACCTACCTACTTTTCTAGCTCTTTAGCTTATCTTATCATGGCATTCGCCCTTTGCGTCTAGTAGGCAAAAGGTAATTATTGCAACTCAAGTGCAATTGAAAGTGAAAATTAGAATTGAAATTTAAATCTGCCCTTGTGACTCGCACGGGGTAGGTACTTGATTTGACTGCCTCGTTGTTGGTCTCGCGGTCGCAGGCGCGACTGCTGAGTGTGGGGTTCTGGGTTCAATTCCCGGGTCAGGCAAAGTGTTATTGGGTTTTTCCATTAAGAATTTCTTAGTAACAGCCCCGAGTTTGGAAATTGGCAGTGTGATACCCCCATGCCTCGGAAAGCACGTTAAGCCGTTGGTCCTGCGCCTGATCTCTCTCCGGTCGTGTCGGATAGCGTGCCGTCCCTTCGGCCTATGAGAGTGAGGGAAGAGGGGTGCACCTGTGTCTGCGCACACACTTGTGCACTATAATATCTCCTTCGCCGAAGGCTAGTCTCCGTTGAGATTGGCCGCCATGGCCGAAATACGGTCTGGAGGACTATTATTATTATTAGGTAGTTGGAGATGTCACATTTGCTAGCTTTGATTGTAAAGAAGAAGATTCAAATCGGGTCCTATTTCATCCCGTCATACCTAATCTGACGGGATTAAATAGTATCAATAATAATAATAATAATATACAGGGTCAAATTAAATTAGCTAGCGAAACTCTACAGACGTGATGGGTGGCGATATCTAAACACGATAAAATAAAAATAAAAACGATTTGATGTTTTGTTGGGGGTCAACGAACGCTGTTATTGTTGTTACTTGAAGTATAAGTTAAGAAAATCTGTTTTCTTTTGTTTTATCGTGTTTAGATATCGATACCAATCACGTATGAGAAGTTTAAATAAAAAAAAAAAAATACGATTCTGTATACTGATATTTCAAGTGACTGCACTAACTGCGGTCGATGACCCTACAAAAATTCCTCAGATTCAAATTTATTTATTTGCTAAAACATGTGTAGATAATATACATGGTATGATGCTTATTATAGGTGTTACAAGGTATTTTTGACGACTTTTTTTGATGTTTGTTTGTTGTTTGTTTGTTTAGATGGCTGGTGTACCAATTACGTCGAAAGACAATAAGATTTCAAAATAAAAAATACAAAGAATAATAATATAAATAACACCAAATGAATTATTATTTTGTTTAATCATGTTTAGACATCAATACCCCATCACGTATGCGGACTTTCGCTAGCTGATTTAATTAATTTGACCCTGTATAAGGAAACGTTCGGCAAGATTAGGAACTTTTTCGAAGCACTTCTTTTTCTGTTGCAGGGTAGTCGACGAGGTTGTTTCTCTCAAGTGGGCTACCAGGGCGGGTACCAAGTGCTGAACTTGTCGGGTCGGCACCCGGTCGGACGTGGTTGCTTCCGACACGGCACGGTTGTACACGAGCTGCTACATACTCTTGGCTTCTACCACATGCAGAGCAGTCCCGACAGAGATGACTATGTCAACATTGTTTGGGCCAACATAGTTCAACGTAAGCGACTATTAAGAATAATGCACAGCATACTAAACCGTTAAACACTTACGATTTTTGTTACATACCTATCTAGGTGCTAAAGTCGGCGAGCGGTAGGTACAAGCCTGTCACGAACACTACACAATGCGAATGTCAATTAACCCACCGCCTGTCTAAGCAATAAAATTACGGTGTGAAGTAAATTCGATTTCTATTGAAAGTTTCTTTGTATGTTAACGGAATCTGAGGCTAAGTCGGAACATTTTTGTAGTCGAGAAATCAATCGTCCAAACAGTGTTCGGTTCTGAGTCGATATTTGTTTGTTTGCAGCGGCGAGACATAACTTTCGCAAATACAACTCGTTCTCCGTGTCAGACTTCGGCGTGGGGTACGACTACGACAGTGTCCTGCATTACAGCCGACGAGCTTTCTCCTCCAACGGTCAGGACACGATTGTTCCAAAACAGGTGATTGAGATTTTTCTTAAAGCTTTATGCTTTTTAATAGTGTAAAAAATCTTGTGTTGGATGTTCAAGTACAGTTTTTTTTTTGCCTAGTTTCAATGGATAATAATCTACTGATGAGTTCTTGGCAAAATATTACAGGTCTAAATAATAATGTAGGCTCAAAGGTCAAAAACTGATAAATCATAATGGTTCATATTTTTATTTTCTAGGGTGGTGCTGAAATCGGTCAAAGAATAGGACTGTCCGATAAGGATACACAAAAATTGAACAAAATGTACTGCGACGCTGATTGGGACAACGGCCAAGCAGACGAAAGCCCTCCTAAGAAGACAGAAATTAAAAAAAAGAATGGGAAGAATAAACCATTTGAAGGTCAAGGGATTGGATACCACCAAGGTAAAGCTGTGGCCATTAAAATATTACCAGCAGCTGAAACATATAAGTTACCTGACGTACCTAGTTTTCATGTATTTGATTATTTTAGTAAAGAGCCGCAAATCCTGTCGACGTCGGAAAACGAAGGTTTTCGTATTGGTAAAGAAATAGCTTATTCCTACAGTCCACCCGAAACTACACAACATCACAAAACTACACCAGAAAGCTATTCACCTGTTGATATTGACACCGTGTCAGAATTTATGACGAATCATAATCATAATGAAGAAAAGCTCCAGGGGCCAAATGGTGCAGAAATAAAACAAACAAATAGCCAAACTGAGAAGCATCTGGGCCATCTGGCTGATCCTGAATTGGCTGTTGATATCTCTACACATGATGAACATTCTAGTCCACCAGGCGCAAAAGTGGTTGATGCAGATTTAATCGATGCTTTTGATAGATTATCAAAAATAATAAAAATGCACGTTTATCCTTCCCAGACACCAGATCTGAGTGTTTATAAAATGAATGGACACTATACTAACCAATACAATCCCCCACAAATAAAAGCAGTTAGTGATATCCAGTTCGTTTCTCCTGTGCCAACTAAAGCAATGGAACCGGAAGAAGATAAGATGCAGGCTGCTATTAGATTCATAAATAATATGTACGATGAAAAATATGAATCAAAAACAAATAATCCTATAAAAGATAAACCGATTAAAATAGTTCCAGAAAAGGAAAGTAATCCTCCATGGTATAAACATTATGAAGAAGAATATGTTTCTGTACCAGATTTTAAACCACTACAACATTATCGCAAAAAAAATGAATATACAAGTATAAATTCCCCGAAACTACACATTGATGAAAAGTCAAACGAAAATCAAGATGACTGGTATCAAAAGTATATTCAACACTATCCTGATCATGAATATCATGATTATTCAGAGGACAGTTCGAAAAGGCATGAACATGACGGAGATGAGAAAGAAACTATTTATAGTTCTTCAATTCCAAAACGAACTCCAGACTATTCTGCATTTCGCTTTCCAGCAAAAGTGATTAAAAACTGGTACAACGATGATAGTCACGATGATAGATAGTTTTACCTACACATGTTAATTTATAAGTAATTAAGTAGGTATTAGGATGTTGTACAGTTTGTTTTAATTTTTAATAAATAAATATATTACTTATACGACTACACGTCATATAATTTTTAAACTGCCTACAGGTTTTATAATAATTTTCAGTACATTACCTAAAATTAAAATTGTAAGTTGTTCCTACAAAACAAATATATTTAATTTGTTTTTTTATCTTTCTTTCTTCTTTATTTTGATGGCTGGATATGAATCCAGCTCTCTATATGAGAAGAGGTCTATGTCTGAAGTGAATAATAAGGACTAATATAATTTTACGTGCTCGGTGTTACCATTCTGGCACTAGTCCACAACCTAATCACCGTGAGCATCACTGGGATAATGCGGCTGATGCTTTGACGCCCGCCAGTTGGCACAATCTTTGGTTACTTACAGGTTTCAGAGTCCATTTCCATCTTCTATGCATAATTTGGAAGATTCCTTACAACGACGATTAATTCAAATTATTTGGTTAAAAAACTTAGTTACAAAAAAAAACAACCGTCTTCCAAAAAAAACCACTACAAAGTGAAAAATAACTTTAATTTCGGAAGTCGGTGGTGTCTTTGGATATGTATTTTAGTTTTTTGCCACAGACTTTAAAGTTATTTTTCACTTTGTAGTTTTTTTTTTTGGAAATCGTTTTTTTTTTTAAGTTTTTATTTTTCACTTTAGTGGGTCAGATAATAATTTATCTAAATTACAATAGCCTCATGTAAACTGCTCATCACTTTTTACAAAATATTTCTTTTCCTGATGCAGGGTCGTTAATTTTTGAGGAGTTCTCTTGGTAAAAACCAGAAGAACTGGAGCTGATGGTGGCTTCACCATCAGCTCCAGTTCTTCTGGTTTTTTCACCATATGCATTGTGACAGGCATAAATTTCTTAGCAACCATAGTAAAGTAATCGAATCGCAACCCGTGAAATGCTTATATTATTGAGTAGTTCCGGTGGCCACCTCTGATCTTCATCATCAGTTCCACTTCACCGAATGGTGCTTTCCGAGAGAAAATGCACGAGTTACTATAAATAAATAAATAATAAATAATAATAATAATAAAGGTTTATTGCAGAAACTTGTACAACTTTTACAGTAAATCTTACATAGGGATCTCCTTTTAAGTAAAAGATATACCTGTGCTAGGAGATCCCACTCTCCAATGATAGAAATTATGGAATGGTAAAAGTGGTGTACAAAAAATTACAAGTAAAAACTAAAACTAAACAAGACAGGACTTGAACTATAACTAAATAAAAGAAAGAAAAAATATAAAATAATAAATAATATAAAAAATACCCAAATCGCTACAGGTGTGCCCATAAAGATTGAGGATTTCCCTCAATTTCCATGGGATCCCCTCATCAGATTCTGACTTGGTGACAATGGGACCACCTCGAAAGCATACCCTTTCAAACAAAAAAGAATTTTCAAAATCGGTCCACAATTGATGGAGAAATCGGTGAATATACCTAAAAAAAACATACATACAGCCAAACATAACCTCCTTCCTCCTTTTTGGAAGTCGGTTAAAAAGATGCAACATAAATCTGTTCCAAGTTCCTAACTAATAACAATGTCTGTAATTTATGTCCACATAGTTTCATGTTTCAAATTAAATGGCAAGAATAAACAAAGAGTAGCAGAATAGTTTAAATAAACGTATTTTTTTCGAATATTCCCGCACTCTGAATTCTACAATCGTGGAACGGAACAGACGAACGAAAATGACATGGTCAATGTCAGCACTGTTAAGTCAGCTGTCATCTGTCACTAGTGAGTGCCTCTTCTTAACATTCTTGTGTATTGCTGATTGATTATTTGCTATTGTTTTTGGGTTTATTTGTCATTGCTTGATAATGTATTGGAAGATATGATAATACTTTCTACGTAAGGTTGTACGATAATTAATTTGCAATGAATATCCAAAGTCGGTGACGATTGTGAAGGTTGCTAACAAATTATACGTATTGTTTAATGGGTTGTGCTGTGTCGTGCGTCAACCGAGCGACAATGTCGTTGTTTGGGAGACAAAATAATGATAGTGATGCCAGAGCTAGACTAGAAAGAAAGTTATACATTGCCAGAGAATCGCCTGAACCAGATTTTAACCTGTCCGAGTGTCAGCTGCGCCAAGTACCGTCCGGTACATTTTCAATATGCAAGGTATACAGAAAAGAACGTTTGTATTTGCACAATAACAGTTTACAATCATTGGAGGAAGGAGGTCAATTGTCAGATTTATACCTTCTTACGGTTATCAATCTTAGCAGTAATAGATTTTCACAGCTACCTAGTGATATTAGATATTTGGTAAACCTGACTGAGCTGTACATTCAAGATAATCAAATTAAAACCCTACCTGATAATATACAGTTTATGCAGTCATTACAAATATTAGATGTATCAAATAATAAGTTACGAAGCCTAACACCATCAGTAGGTAAACTGAAAAATCTAAGAAAACTGAACCTCACTGAAAATAAAGATTTATATGAACTCTGTCCAGAACTATGTTTAGCTACTAATCTGATAACACTAATGATAGATGGTGAACAGTTTTTATTCCCTCCATCAGATATTGCCATACAGGATACTGCTGAAATTATGAAATATTTATGTGATAAAATGAAAATAGACTATAATCCCCCAATATCCATTGAACAAGATGTGCCCACAGTCCAAATTCCAAACATGGTTCTGGATCCATTTGCGAGACGCAATACACTGACTTGGGAGGAACAAGAAGCTGCCATCATAGAACAAGAACATAGGCTACATAAAGCAGCTAAAGAGCAAAGAGAAAAGTTTCTAAATCAAGTCATACAAGAACAGATTGAGCTAGACAATGAAATCGCTAAAGTTCACATTGTGAAAGAAATTGATCGGCAAAACCTGATCAAAGCCATACAAGATGACGAAAAGGAAATTGAATGTTTAGTTAAGAACTTTATTCAGTCAGAAAATTTAAATCCAGAAATTATACAACAGCAACTTGCATATGAACAGGCTGAACATGACAGGCTACTTGAAATCACTCGGCAAAATTATGATAATATTAAAAAGGCTGATGTTTTAAGAGCAATGGAAAAGCTCATAGAAGAAGACTACTCAATGAGTCATTCCAAGAAACATTACGAAGATTCTATGAATAATATGAAACAGAGCGTGCTCATACAAGATTTAGAAGTAAGTGAGAAATTGACAGCATTATTAAATGCCAAAGATCAGTCACGCACCGTATTAGTGGAACAACTTCTAGAAGATCAGGACATTCAAATGGCAATGGTTGCATCACTGTTGGAGAAAACTGATGCCAGAACCTGGAGTCTTAACCAGGAAATATCATTGGTTTCTTCACATTTAGCACGCCTCAGTGTTATTGAACAAGAAAAGAAGAAATTGCAAATAACTTATAATTATAATGAGTTGCTTCAACAGAGAATTCATTTGGTTACCTTGTTAGATGATCTTTTTGGTCAACAGAATAAAAGACGAAAACAGCTTGTTGAAACTTTAAGAGAAATGGAAAGTGAAACGAATAAGTCTAATGATTTTTGGTTGAAAAATTATCAGAAGTTAATTAACTCAGCACCAAGAACTTTACTGGACATAGGGAAAAGTTTGGACCCAGCACTGGCTAACTACCTCTTACAAGAAGGTGTTATACACTGTCTGCCGTTCTTGGTTAAATTCTTATTTTCTGGTGAACCGTTAATCAACATCACTCCAGAAGAGCTAAAGTTGAGTGGTGTCTCATTGGCTTGTGACAGAGGAGGTATTATTAGAGCAATATACTCTTATGTAGGAGCTAAAAGTCAGAATCACAACTTTGAAGCAACTTCTTCTGTTACACCAAGTGTTCCATCTGATTTAGAACTGGCTGAAGAACAGAAATGTACTGGAGTGGTGACAACTAATCAGTCTGATGATACAGTATTGGAGGCAGAGTGTGTCATTTGTATGGATGCTAAGAGCGAAGTAGTATTTGTACCATGTGGACACATGTGTTGCTGCCAGCTGTGTGCAAGCAAAGGAATGGAGAACTGTCCTATGTGCAGGAGTACCATAGAAAGGATAATCAAAGTTATGATTGCATGATGATGATTGAACATTAAGGTAAATATGTTTGCAAATATTAAAATATGTAATTTTTTTCTTCAGTGACATATTTTGTAATGGTATAATTTTCCACACCAGGAAGCAAACAAGGAAATGTGTACTAAAATTACTTTTGTTTATTTCAGGATGTCCAATCCATGGAGAAAAGAAGAAATGAAAGAATATACTCTGCATTTTTATATATGTCTGGCCGTTCTTCATTTTGTAAGTTAATTAATTTGTCACATCTATGACCTCTTAATTAAAATGAATGACTCATAATCTGTTAATCAATGAATCATGACGTTTTCTAAGCCATTATTATAATCTTTGCCCTATAATAAAAATATATTATTAATTTAACTTTATGAAAATAATGTTTTCACATGATTATTGCGTCATAAAATTCCGGCTGGGAAAACCAAACTCCACATGTGTGACGTAAACGAAAAGCACAGTCATGCGACTAATAATAGTGTAGATATCATTGGTAAAGACAAAAGCGATTTTCTTCTAAAGAACTAGCAGAGAAATGGCGCTCTATTATTTGGCGTTCTTTAATCCACTATATTTTCACTTGAAAGTATGAGTCATACATAATATCATGACTCATATACTTGATTTGACATAATTCTTGAAACACTGTTAAGTGCATGTTTGCGTGACGTTTCCTATCTATGAAATACAATGTTTTAGAAGTTCAATCAGTAAGGCTATACCTACCAATGAATTATATAGAATTTTCTATGAACAAACCTACAGTCAAATACTTAGCAAAACCAGAAAATTATAGGACTCTCATATTTCTTATTGGAAATGAGTGCTTGGACACTTGAAAAAAACTCCTATTGGAAGGAATTATTTATAAATGTCATTTTATCAGCTGATTTGTTTTAATACATTTTCGTCTATAAGTATTGTAGTTTTCTTATTTTAAAAGGCATTTTGTGGCAAATTGAAAACACTGTAATACTAGCGCCATCTGGCAACATTTTATGCTCGCTTTACTACCATTTAAAAGGTACCAACGAAAAAATGTTATTAAAAATAATATTAACTATGTTACCAAATATTTTTTTCGCATTTACGCAATATAACACTCGGTCAATGTGTTTTAATTTATATAGGCTTGAGTTTCCTTAAAGTATGGTAAATAAAAATAAAAAATGATAGTTTTTTAGCGTTAGGTACTACAAGAATAATGAATTGTTAATCATATAAAGAAGACTGGACCCACAACATGCCTATATGTATATGGAATTAACTTGTTAATGTAATGTAAATACATACATACTAGTCACTGTAAATTAACGCATTAATACGGGCCAAAAGCAGGACTGCTGGTGTTGTTACATAAAATAATTCGTGTTTAAATTGTCAAAATATCATGTAACATAGAACTTCAGCAGCTGCCGGCTGTGACTTTGTAATGAGAGTCAATCTAAAAGATTGTGCCTTCTAGTTGATGCCAGTGTCGAGGCTGGCATTGAATCCATCATTTTCTACTAGAAATGTTCATGCAATGAACAACTTTTAACATTATAGATGCTTCTAAATGAAAGAAAATACTTGCAAGGGCTGTGCCAATTGGATCATAAAAAAAACTAGTTTTAGTATATTTATTATATTTTCGAATGTATCTTTGTCCATAAAACGCTCATTTATTCTTAAACTAAGTCATTATGATAAACTATTATGAATAGATAGTAATCTATTATTATATCGGAAACGCTTTTTAAATTATTAAGTTTTATTGGTTGTATATTACAAAATTGTTTTTTTTTTTAGCCAAAGCACATATTATAAACTATAGAACGAAATTAGTTTATAAGCAAGTCGTACTTGGTATAGTGGATGTAAATCCGTAGTGCACGTCAGTTGACTTTAATGTTACTGACTTAAGGTTTAAATTGCAATAACTGACGAGCGCCCGTGAAATGCATCAACTATAGCATGTTAATAATGTACCGTACATTGGATAAACATTGCAGTTACTGGCAATAATATGCAAATAATAGGAGTAATCTGTGTAAGGTCAATACAATGAGTAATTTAGATGAGTTAGATTTAAACTCTTCCAATAAGCGGTAAAGACTAATTATTATAATAAACATACTAACATAGTTGTTTAAAAATAAACATAAATAACTGTAAAGGTTTCCCAGATTATATTAAACAACATTTATATCATATTGCCATTTAGTAGTAAACATTTGGTATTTTAATGGATTTTTGTTTTATCATTTAGAACATAAATAAATAAATTAAGGTATTAACATACTCACAAGGGGTAACAGGACATAAGAGTACATATTATTATGAAATATATTGGAACAAGTTAAGACTACATAATAGCAATAAAATTAATATAAGATTTGTTACAATAATGCACAAATATTGGCAGTTAAGTGTATTGTTTAATATCAGGAAGCATCATGCATGGCTTACAAAGTTTTGTGAGGAGTTAAAAGAGCGGAGTCGGTGTCCCGTACATATACATCTTACCATAAGAATAGGGTTCAATAGTTTGCAAATAAACGTACTGAAGGCGATTACTGTTCTGTGGATATGAACCGTATACGTAGTAGAACTAAGGTTGCCAGAATTTATTTAGGACGAATGATGTTTTTTGATTTCAGAGAGGGTAAATAAAGGTAGGTACAGAGTATAAAAAAGAGTATTATATACGTTATTTTTAAAACAGCATTTTTTGTACCTTTTGCGGAACATAACAGTTTGCTAATTGCGGAAGTAGTAGGAATAATTCATCCAATTCAATTCAAAGAACGAATCGACAGTATTTTAGCGTATTCTACTGCTTTTGCACATTATAAAGTACGCATACGTGAAATAGAGTACGATACTCTATATTAGAGTACGGTTGGCAACCTTAACTGGAACTATCCGGAATTTTTCTGGTTGGAACTCGACTGATTTTACAACTACCCAACAGATGGCGTAAGTGAGACTAATATTCACGTTACAAACTACGGTACCGACACCGGGTAAACAGGACCTTTCAAAATTGAACCAATACATTTTAACTGACCAAAATATCGGATTTACATTTTGCAATAAAGAAAAAGAAATAGAAGAGCTGTGGGCCTAAAATGGACGCTTTGGCAGAATCATATTATGATCTGCGTACAATTAATATCCCGCAATTCATCTGTTTGACAGTTTTGCACGAAGTTTCGTAAAATGGTCCACAAATTAAGCATTGCTTTAGTCTAATGTCAAATAGCAGCTGTCAAACAGATGAATTGCGGGAGATACGAATTGTACGCAGATCATATTATGATTCTGCCAAAGCGTCCATTTTAGGCCCCCTGATTGGCCATCAAAAAATTCATCCGCATCGATGTCAGTGGGAAAAAAAGCTGGCAGTGTTGCTATGTTGAATGGCATTTTGCAATTAACTACCATTATTTAAGTTAATATTGTTCGGATTGCTGGTGAAACAAGCTATGCATATGGTAAATGCAATAGATACTTTAGATAGCGGTATTTACATTGTTTAGACTAAGATAGTCATATGATACCTATTTATATTATTATAGTTCAGCGAATAAGACGTGACATCGATATGGCAATCTTTGTTATAAATATGTAGATCCCTGTGTCTAATAGTATGTGTCTGCCTATTATTTATTATTTTAGTTTAGTTTTTAATTTTGTTGCCATATTATGTTCTTATGTCATAGGAATAATTTAATTTACGAAATCAGACTGAAGCTGATAATTTTCTTTGCTTTATAAAACAGAATTAAATAACTTTTTTAGGTTATACTTATCTAAATATTAGTATTGTAGTCTTTAAAGTATATCTACTGTAAACATTACACTATCTGGCCGTAAATATGGTACCTACTTCAGGTTTTAGAAAAAGTTTTCAGCTTTGTTGAGCGTTGTCTATGTCATTCATGCCTGTGTGATACCCTCTTTCTAAAGCTGGATGTGTCATACTTAGCGACGGTTCCTACGGTTGGAAAAATATCGCGGCGGGATTTTATCGCGCACTATATTTTCTACTCTGGCGGTAAGCCGAGCATTGAGAATCCAACAGGGTTACTCCCCAGCGCGTCAAAAATACACTATTGGATTTTCAACTCTCGGCGCTAAGCATTGCGTTGAATATACAGTGCGCGAAAAATATGGCCGCGGGAAAAAAATCGCCCTTGCGTACTTGGGCTTACGGCCGGGTACTGTACATATTATATTTACCCACCTTTTTCCATTTAATCTTTTGAAATTGTTCTCTAAATGCTTTGAGTGTGTTGTTTGATATTTCGAATCGGCACACAAGATATTGCAGTGATTTGTTAAGGATGTAAAGCATGCCTGTCACGTGATTGATATTTGAACACCTGATATTCACGCGGACACGTTTTTATACGTGCTGTGAAATTATTTTCCTACTTTTTGAATTGTTAACACTTATTTATGAAAAATATATAAGTTATAGCACACACAGGTCTTTTTTTTATTCTTTTGTGAAATAATTTATACATACCCAATCTTCTCCTTAACGTATCGATAGCAGAAGTTCCTATCTTAGACTATAAACCCTCGAAAGTTGTCCTAGTTCTTTTAAACTTCTTCTTTTAGAGTGGAAAATCCCTTAACATCCTTTAAATTAAACAGTCTTTTACATTGTAAAGTGCATGATTCCTATCTACTGTAGGTATTCCTAAAATACGGGCAACCGGCGACGTTTGTCTTCATTAAAAATATTATCTAAATATTAAATCTATTTGGCAGGTTGTGACAGTATCAAGTTGATACGAGCATTAGATTTATCTGTAGGTAAACCCGAGTGCTCTGACATAATAGCCCTTTGTTACATGCGACGCGACCTATAATAATGGAGTTTACACGCAAATAGCAATTACGGCGAAGCCTTTCATGTCAACCCTCATTCCCTTCAGAAACATGAAGGCAATTTTCTAATAAAGGTAAAGAGCTGTTCCAAAATATTTGGCGAGAGATGTTATTATTGCCTTTTACATTTAATGATATCTTCGACTCAGATTCCTTGCGAATTACTATTTATTTCAATCGTTCCTCACAAGCAGATGTTATTTAGGTACGCAACTGGCAAGTGCCGTCTAAGGATAAGTTCAAAAAATCCCTAGAGCACCTTTTAGTACGAAAAAGCATTTTGCTTACGTCAATATTTTCTATTTGCCGCCGAATTTTGGCACGAAGGTTTGATGGCAGTTTCCTACGAGTCAACAGAGGTAGAATAAATAATGGCCACATTTTTATTC
Organism: Griposia aprilina; assembly: GCA_916610205.1. Lineage (NCBI taxonomy): Eukaryota > Metazoa > Arthropoda > Insecta > Lepidoptera > Noctuidae > Griposia > Griposia aprilina. The sequence goes on from OU744286.1 coordinate 10,635,999, forward strand.
AGCTCATGTCCTGCTGAGGGCGTCAACAACGCAGTGTCGAAGAGGCGGGTGGTAGGTGTTGTTTTATTTAAGTGGAGGGAAAGCACACACTGAAATACAATTATGGCTATTATTTTTTAGAAGAAAATCAAACGCTTTTCTCTTTCCTAAGAATTCGGAAAGAAAAGTAATGTGTAGACAGACCATGACGAGTACCTATTTGAAAGTTAATTACTTGTTTACCAAATAAAGTAGCTGATCATAAATATTTAAAGCAGTCTGGATATACCTAACCTTGTGCCCAAGCATGAGTTTGTTCAGCAGCGTGTCGGAGTAATTTTATGTAAATAAGCTTAGGTACCTACTTATAAAAAGGAGTACAGAGTAAGGCGCATCCCGCATGTGCTCGTTATATAAACGTCAGTTTCGAAATGTGAGCCGAACCGAGGAAATTGAATCGAAGCAGCTTACGTACCAATATCAGTAATGAAACTGAAACCGGAAGCGAAGCACACTTCTCCTCCCCGTGCCCCCTCTGAATGTTTATGATTTTGTTGATATCGCACGTGCGTGTAGCGTAACTTACGAACGTGATCTGGAGCAATCACAAACTATATTGTACGATTAATATTGCGGTACCTACGTGTTTATAGTATTTCATTGTTTGGAGGATCTATCATACCGAAACTTGGCGCTGACACAATAATAGAGATTAATTTATTACCTAAAAATTTGAACGGCGTAATTATAATTTGCGTAATTATTAGTTCACCATCAGCAAACAAGACCCATTATCTACTATTCTCAGCATTTAGCCGTTAGCCCTGTACGTGATCATATTATTGTGATTACACAATCTTGATGAATAGCGTCTCCTACATTTTTTCATAATGTACACAAAATTGCTCTACGCTTCGCAGCGCCGTAGCACGCGTAGAGGGTTCCTGTAGCGCGTAGCAATATTTTGCAAATTGTTACGCGTATTTTTGGATTCCATTGTAGTAGAATTATTATGAGTTTTATTAAAGGTATACTTTTACTTACTATATGATGTAAAGAATGTTAATATTATAAGGAAAAGATAACTGCCAGAAATTCAATTTTATGAATAGGTATAAGGAGGTCCGGCTTTAATCCGATGTCCTTTACGGGTGTTCCGATAAAGTCAACAGCGGGTATCTAAAGTCTTTTAGACACGATATATTGTGCTCTACTAAGCCGGGTTCATAGGGACTGGGATATTACTTCTTTGGGCTAGGTGTCGCGGCGAACGAATACGACCCTTACACCTTTGGGTTAAAGGGTTTACGCTTGGCCTTGTATTAAGCAACTACGGAATTTCCCATCGGTGACCAATGGATTGAAATATAATTTTAATACCTATATAAAGTTTCTATTTTATCTGGTATATTTCCCGACCGTCATACCGTATCAAAGATATTTCCAGTAACGTGGGTTCGGTGTTTGACTTGGAAATAACTTTATGTGTAAACCTCTGTCTCCTGTAGAGAGGTAGGTATGTACCGAGTGGTCTCCTTGAAAGCTTTTATGACATGGTTCCACACAAGGGTCGTAATGTTCTCGATGTACCGAGAGATTAGGTACTATTGTCCATTTTGCTGAAACAATTAACTCTGTTGGTAACCGCCTGGCTGTAGATTGTAAGGATATTTTCGTCTGCTAATACATAACCTTTTTTAGATAATAGATAGAGAATACTTGGGATTGATGTGTGTATTATGAAGGTACGTAAATAATCGTCACAGGAAATGTTTTTTGTCAAATTAATTCCATTTCGCAAACACAACGTCCAAGAAATAACAGATTGAACAGTGTCCCCTGCAATTAAATATTAATCATGTCGCCGCTGCTCGCTAATACCAACATACATCAACATGCGGTAATTATCAGGCAGGATGCAATCAAATGGCAATCGTATCTAAATATATTTGGGCTTAGCTGGCTAAAGAGATTACGTCTCAGTCCTATATAACATCGATTTGCATGTAAATGAAGCTTGTTAATTCCGGTGTAGTGTCTTGTACAGAATTTGAGTCCGATCTGTTTTGGTTTGACCAAATATGGGTAATTTCTGACAAGTATTTTAATAATAATTTATTTATTTAAAAGAAGTGTGGTACAGTCTGTTACAATAAATATAATTTTACAGTTTATGGATAAATCTTAAAGGGAGTAACAATTAAAGGAATTGAATCTGGCGTCCTAGCTAGGTAACATGGAAACCTGTATTGAGGTACGCTAGCCCAGGTTCCCACAAAAGGTTTTTTTTATTTTTTCATAGGGACTGCGTTTGATTTTAAAGTGCAAAACTGCAAACGTATGTTAACTTATACAAATTGTGAAGTGTTAGGATGCGTGTGTTTTGTGATGTAGGTGTGGTATGTGTGTGTGTGTGTAAACGGAAGGGAAAGAGGTTGGGTTTAGATACAGAGTGTTATGGGAGTCAGTACGATTGTGAAGTAAGCAGATATTCAGTGTCGTCGTAATTTAAACTAGATACAAAGCTTGTTATCTGTTTTTTACACATTTCGTAAGAGGATTGATGTACAGGGATAGTTTTGTTTATTTTGTTATATAAAAATGCCCCAAGGTAGTAAAAGAAACGTTTAGTAAAAGTAAAGGGTCTGAAGGGTACTTTGAAATTTCGTGCTTTCGCATAAGTGAGGATTGAGCTAGTGTATAAGGAGTTCGTGTGGGTTGTTGCAATAAAACGTTGAGAATGAATATTTGCCCGACTGTAAGGACATTGCATTTCTGATATAGATCAAAGGTTGGGTAGAGCATGGGTCGGAAAGTAGCAACCTTAAGAATGACTCTCTGAGCCACTACCAGAGGTTTGAGCTTAGTTTTTGCAGCTGCACCCCAACTATTAATACAGTAAGAAATGATTGACTGACACATGGCGAGATACATGGTGCGTATTACATGAGTATTGGCAATGTGTCTGAGTGTTTTAAAAAGATATATAAGTTTACGAATTCGAGCAGTAAGGTGGGTGATATGTGCTTTGAAGTTAAGGTGTTTATCTAGGATGATACCGAGGTATTTAGTTGTGTCAGTAGAAGAAATTGTAGGACAACTGCAAGAGGCCGAATTGGCTTGACAGGTGTGAGCTTTTAGAGTAATGGGTGTCAAAGGTTGTGTAGTGAAGTTAAGAGAGAAAGTGGTGAGTTTCGTTTTATTAGTGTTTAGTGTGAGTGAGTGAGAGATAAGCCATCTATATATCAAATCTAATCCAGTTGTAGCAGTTGCTAGCAGTTTAGCCCAGGATTCATCATAAAAGGTGATTGCAGTATCATCGGCAAAAGAGACAAGAGACAAGTTACCAGAGTTCAGGTGCATTTTGCCTTCGTCTTCAATGGAAAATAACACTTATTTTTCTGAAAATAAGAACTTTTCGTTTGCCTCGCTGGTCTCATTGGTCTAGTGACTGCCGCGTTGGTCTAGTGATCGCAAGCACCCTGTGTAGCATGAGGACCTGGGTTCGATTCCCGGGTCGGTTTTTTTTAAATTGGGTTTTTCCATCTGATACTTGTCAGTAGCAGCCCGAAGTCTGGATTTGTGCCCGGTTGATGACAATAGGTCTCGCCCTTTTTTTTTTTGGTTGGGAATTCATCAAATGACCTCTCCCGCTCTGGGCGGAGCGGGAAGGCGTGTCAGACTCTTACTGACTAAAACCCACCCGTGTTCCTTCAGTTGCCTGTGCGCCAGGGCCACGGTAACTCTTTCGAACAATCCGTGATCCCGGGAGGCATCGGCCCTGCCGGACCCCGTCAATTATGCTGATATATCTTTGACACGCGCGTGGAACACAACGCGCCATCGACCCGGGCCTGGTCCTTACCGGACGGCAAGCTGCCCATTGCTCGCCGTCCGCAAGCCCGCACTTACGGTGGCCGGGCTATCGACTCCCGACCCCCAGGGTGTATCCTCCTGCGGTGACTAGGGGTGTGAGGGCTCAACGATTGCCTCACCTTCACGCGCTCCGCCTCCTCCTTCCCGAGCATTACTGCTTCGCAGAAGAAGGAGACGGCTTCCCATTCTCTCTCGCTCCGTACCATGGCGTGGGCCAGGGCCGGACGCGAGATATCGCCGCCACGAGGACACGGCTGTGTTCCGCCCAAGCCGGGCAGACCTCCATCGTATGCTCCACCAATAGGTCGCCCTCTGTGGATGAAATGTGGGTGTACTATAGGTAGGTACACCTCTGCCTAACCCTTCTTGGAATACAGGCGTGATCTTATGTGTGTCTGTTTTCTGAAAAGTCGCACACTGCTAACTAGATCAGCAATTCTTCTGGCTCTGTCCGTTACCTTGCTGAGGTCTATGTCCTGCAATTAACTTCTATCCGCTAAATTTGTGATGATGAATATGCAAGAATGATAATGATATGAATGTGCAAGAATATCCGAAAATATTTAATGAGGAACCCGTGAATATAATCTTTGAATTTATCACTAGGTTCATCTTAAATATTCTAAGATTAATAAAGGATAAGGAAAATGAAATGGATACAAAAAATAATAATATCCCCATGAGCGTGAAGGCCTTCAGGATATCCGCTCTTGTAGTATGCGTAATTTAATTTGTCAAGAGATGAAAGAATATTATTATTCGTCGTTCTCTCCAGTCGCTTCGAATCTACCACGCCTTTTTTGCATATCATACGTCTTTTATAAATTGCGGTGTGATACAAAACGTGAGGTTTATTCTTTTATTTTGGGAGTGTGTTAAACAAAAGCGATTTTAGCGTAGAATATAAAGCTCAGTAGCTGTACAAACAAACCTGCTTTTAGGCATAGTGTGAAGGTTCACAATGTAAACAATTCTATTACGGGCCTAAAAAGGTGTAGGAAAACATACTGAAGAACCCGACACGTTAATAATAAATTCCTAGAGTGTGTAGTTCCGTGAGAAGGCCGATAGGTAGCGCCACAGCCCACGTTTTCCTGCAGGAATGTAGTGAGGACCTCATTTACGTCTTTATGTGGATGGATACACATACGTTTAGAAACACGCATGTTTTGTTTAAAAATGAAAGATAAAGGACTGGTCAAACTGTGGTGAATCCTGCGTATAGTATTTTTGTCTCAAGAAGCGACGCGCGCTTTAGTTGTGGTAAGCAAGTGTACAAACACGCTGTGAATGTGTGTGTAAAAATACTGTAAGACATGGGGAGTGACGGCGCGCGTCGATTTTTCTAATGATTACGAAGACACGTGATAATTTACGCCAACCAAACACCGACACAGATAGTCACATGACACATGAATGGCACCTACTTGTTACGCTTGAGGTAGGTACTGTCAGACATTATGTGTAGTAGGTACCTAATTCTAAGTTGTAGGTACCCAGTGTTGGTGCCTATGCATTTACAATATAGGTACCTAAGTATATGTCGGAAATACGTTGAATCCATTGTTTGACTTGACTAATCGGTACGCCGGTGCCACCAGGTGGCGCTGGACAGAGTCTATAACGCTCAGGCTTGACCAGATTACAGCAGAGTTTGTTGTTGACGGGTAAGCAGTGAAGACGTTTAGAAACTGTCGCGCGTTCCGTATACTTATGTCGTGTACCTATAGTGTGTGATTCGCAAGTGTGATTAACAGAGATCGGAATAGGTAGAGTATATTTACCTAAACTTTGAGGTAAGTAACAGAGTGGATAAAACCTCCTCTAAAATACCGGAGTGATGATAATGGCGTTTTAATCCCGGAATTTAAAAATCACCAATTATTTATTGAACTTTATATGTATAGATATGTAGTTACAAATTATTGATTTGTAGAATCATATTACGTTTTTAGGGTTCCGTTCTAAAATTGTGTCGAATTCAGTTGTTTTGTTTTAAGGAGGTAAAATAAAATTTAGTTGGCTGATTTATGTGCTTATTTGTTAAGGTGCAGGGTAAATAAATAAAACTTGTGCTTCAAATAAATACCTACATACACTTTGTTTTGCAGATATTTGGTTATTCTTACCTGGGCAACGGTGGCGGTTCCTATTGTTTTTGTTATTTCTTTCACTCAATGTAAAACCTGTGTGAAAGAGATAGCAACTATTGTTTCCTACTGTAATATGATAGATTGATGATGAATGATGATGTTTCTGATTATTTTTTTATTTTTATCAACTAAAATCAATAAATAAAAAAGACTACTTCTTAATTTTGTTATGTTAAATGTTATGAACTTATGAGTTACGAGCATTTTTACCCAATGGACGGCGCGACACCAAAAACAGAATTATTTTTTGTTCTATGTATACTTTTGAAGGGTAACTACATTACTCCGGTTCATTGTGTAGTGTTAACAAGAAAGTTTTGTAATTGTACGTAAATATATATTATTTTGATTAGATGTTTTGCTTTTTATTTTTAATATTACTCTTTTTATAGCAATATAATCAAATACCTAAATACACACAATAACAATACAACAACAATGTAAAACAAAGCACTTTAATTTAACAGTTTTAGTACGGAACCCTAAATAAGTAATAAGATTCTTCGAAATAATAATTTGTTACGAATGTATTCAAAGAGCAAAAAATAATTTGCAATTTCATAAATCGCGGGACTTAATCGTCATGTTTATGATTCTGGGATTTTAAAGGAGGTATTATCCACTCTATGTCACTTACTTCATCGAAGTTTAGGTAAATATGCACTACCTATTCCGATCACTGGTGATTAATTTGGTCGTACATTATAATTTAATTTGAACTGCAAACGGTTTTTCTATTTGCGCAATAACCAACACTACCCATAGTACGCCCACAGTAGTTAAACTATGGCTGATAATAACGAGAGAAAAGTACCTTCTCCGTCTTATATAATATAGGTACCTAAGTATGTTTAATTGATAAAATCCCTTTTTAGAAATTTTTAAACCAAAACCTACACTGGACCGCTTTCTAAAAGAGAATCTGTAAGTGCGGTCTTTGAGAGTTTCGGGTATCAAAATACATTACATTGAATATTAATTTCCAAAGTCAATAAAACTTCTGCGAATTGGTTCGAAACAAATATTTAAATAATCCTTTTAACTAATTCTAAAACGTTTGTAAAGTTCTCTCTTCAATTTCAGACCCTTGCTTATGTGAGCTCTAGTTATTACAAAATTATACCGTGACTATAATTTCTATGTTTATACAGGGTAATGTATAGTTTGTGTTATATTCGTAGTACATGTGTATTCAATTATGTGAACTGGGTACATTGAAATGTTGTTAGTTGGTTGAAGGCCACTCATTACTATGTAGTTCTGTAATTCTATTGCCTCCCGGGGCTTCTCTCGTCGTTCGAGATTAGTGAAAATACCGAGGTCGTATTTCTGAATATTTCAGTCTTCAGCATTGTGTGAAAGTAATTTTTGTTAATACAATTGTCTTGGTAATGGTGATAAACATAGTTTATTATGACGACCTACTCACTGATAATTCCGCGGGAATTACCTACATGATAGGTACTTAAATGATTGATTAAAAATAAAGTTTGTTAGTTAATCTGACTTATTACTACAGACCTAATTATTTAGTGCTAAAATACCCTAACAATTGGGTAAATGGTTGTTTAAAGTACGGGAAATGAATTGTTTAGCTTATATTTATATTATATATTTCTATATTCGTTATTGTAGACCACAAAATACTTAACAAAAAATAAATCAACACTCCAAATATACAATAGGCGCTCTTTTAGCTTTCTGCGATTTCTTCCAGGCAACCTTGGAATGTTTTTTTTTCAACGGTGATTTGCCTGGACATAAAATGGGGCTGTCGTTGGTGCAAATAATCAGTATACAATATACTAAAATAGATAAACTGATATATATGTCGGAAATACGTTAAATCAATCATTTGACTTGACTAATTGGGACGCCGGTGATGCCAGGTGGTACTGGATGTAGTCTATAGCGCTCAGGCTTGACCAGAGCAAAGCAGAGTTTCTTGTTGACGGGTAAGCAGCGAAGATGTTTAGAAACTGTCGCGCGTTCCGTATAGTTGTATCGTGTACCTACAGTATGTGATTCGCTAGTGTGATTGATTTGTTCGTGAATTATAATTTGATTTGAACTGTAATGCGCAATAACCAACATTACCCACAGTACGCCCACAGTAGTTAAAATATGGCTGATAATACCGAGCGAGACATACCTTCTCTGTCATATATATGTCTTAAATAATATAATATAATATGCCTTAAATATAATATATGTCTTTAATAAGATACATACATACTAAACATATAAGCAAGGAAAATAAATGGAGACTATAGATAATTACAGTTACGAGAACAAGATCACAACGACAGAACCTAATATCGCTTAAGCTTATTGACAACCAACTTCAAATTGCCCGTATATTCAAATCACAAGTCTCATTCTTTGAGTTGCATGAATTAATGGCTAGAGCACGGCAAATTAGCGCAGTGTGTCAGTTTGATAAACATTTAATTTCCCTGACTATCGGGCTCCTAGCGACTAAATTCCTAGAGCGTTCCAGCTGCGATGATTCGAGAGGACATGAACTACCTTCATATCAGAGGTCTGCATGCTGCAGTTAAATTTTATCCGGCTTTAAAAAAAGGAGAATGGTTTTCTCACAAATCATGAGTATATATATTTTTTTTCATGTAAGGGGGGATTTCGACTATTACATAAGCATGTCGGTGTCAAGTAAAGGATTAATAGTTAACTGAAACAATTTTACTTGCAAATGGCCGTATTACAGAACCTAACTCAAGACTCAAGCATTACTTAGAACTAGTTTCAACCAATCAAATGGCTCTAAACTAGTTTTAAGTAATGCTTAGAGTCATGAGTGAGGTTCTGTAATACGGGACTTAGCCTAAGCCACATCAGTGGAAACACTTGCATTACAAAATCGCTCTTACAGCTACGACATAAAGGGGCTGTCAATGTCAATTTGTTAGTACTGATGTGCGGTTGACTGTACGTACGAACGTTAACGTCACGTAAGTAGGTAACTATCTAGTGTACATTTGTGTTGTCAATGCTTGTCGTTAATTAAATAATTAATTAGTTCCGACCGCAGTTTCGCTCGCGTGGGATATGGAGCCTCGCGAAATATGTTAGCTGTTAAATAAACTTTTTTTAGTACCACATGAGATTAACGATTCTGTTTTATTAAATTAGTTAAATTTATAGGATTGAGTCTTGAAAGTACCGTCAAACGGGATGAATAGAGATGCAGAGGTGAATCGGACTGAAACTTTAAAAGGGATTTTAATATTGAAATAATATAATTTTTTGCCAAAAACGACTCTATTGTGTTTACTATATTATAATTAACGAATAAGCGCTCTTGTTGCCAACAAACTATATTATTTCAATGTTAAAGTACCTTTTAAAGTTTCGTTCCGATTCACCCTGCATCTCTATTCACCCGCTTTGACGGTATATCATTTGCTATTCACTTCCAGTTCCACCCTTAGTAAGTAGTTAAAACATAACATGACACCACGCCTGTCCTCCCCGAACAGCCAGGCAGAGGCCTAATTGTTCGGGGAGGACAGGCGTGGAGTCGTGCCGTTACATAGTACCCTCACATTTCGCCAGTTATTTTTAAGTATCAAGTAAAAGAGGGCGAGTTTATTGCCATTAAACGGGCACAAATTCAGACTCCGGGCTGCTACTGAGAAATTTTTGATGGAAAACCCCAATAATAGTTTACTCGACCTGGGAATCGAACCCGGACTTCATGCTCAGCAGTGGTGCTTGCGATCACTAGGTGCATAGATCAAGAAGTAAGTATACCTAGGCACTTATTTCAATTATTTTCTTTAGACCTGTTATTGGTGCTACAGTGAAACGGGCTTAACTTAAAAGATTTTCTGACCTCAATAATTAAATACCACATTAGTTGATGATAATTGTCGTACCGAAGCCGAACGCTTCTCGTGGCACTAATTTAAACATATTTAACCGCTTTTAACAGCTTTTAATTTTCCACAGCATCTTTTGATCTGTAATTCCAATTTTCCAACAGTGTAAACATATTGCGAAAACTAGCCCAAATATATGAATTGAAATAACTGTCGTTTGTTACTAGCTACGTTTAGAGCTAAGCCTTCATATTTCCAGTGTATCTTTTATTCATAAGCATGTCCATAACATGGTACAGTACAGATAGGTACGATACAACTTAAAAGTTTCGTCTGTGTATCTAATCGAACGATCACAACTGGTAAAAGCAATAACTTATTTCACTCCACGTTATGACTTCAAAGGTAGACCACCTACAGCTTCAATTTATGATTTCCATTATGTTTCTCTAATATCGGTTGTGCTCAGAGTTCCTCAGCCAAAGTTGTATATGCTAGACTCTAGCATATGCAAGGCTGCCCAACCGATTTCGAAGATGGGCCAGAATTGTTGATTTCGTGGTATCCGGCAGGCCATCTTTTGTAAATAAAACTTGCCTACTGTTGTGGTCATGGTGTAATAGACACCTAGCTATTCAAATTAAACAAAACTTTCAGTTACTCAGTTTATTAATAATTTAATAAAAAACTTCAATGAGGCCTTTGAAGAGGTTTTTGTGGTACGTACAATTTATCAATATTTGGCGACAAATCTCAGGTCGATGGTAAAATCAAGCTTGAAATATGTTTTGCATTGAAGTACGATAGGTATTTGGGTTTCACAAAGCTGAAAGTTAAAATAGTTATTTTTGCAACAAAAGAGCTAAATTGGTTTTTGCTGCGAATGTTGATTTTGCATCCCGAGTAAGCGAAGGGCTCTATAATTGATTCACAAGGGTAGCGAGTGATTCTAGGTTAGAATCCTGAGTGCAGCAAGGGATTCAAAGACACGAGATGCAAATAACTTTCGTCTCGGGTAACACATACAATTTTGCACCGAAGCAGCGAGAACATATTATTACCTAAAGGTAAAAAAATGCAACATCGTAAAAATTAAACCACATCTACGAGTATATTTGTAAAACAAAGAATGTCAAGGAATTCATTACATTTAAAACCCTAACAGATTATTTGCAATTTTACGGTTATATGTGTATTATATATCCGGACGTTTTATTGTTTGTTTCTTTTTTGGGCCTACTAGGTATGGAATTCGAAAATCGAACTTCGAATTGATTTGTTTCTATTTCTCGCTTTATTCGTATCGAAGTTAAAGTGACAGAACAAAGTGAAGTTTAAATCTTTCGAATTTTGTGAGTAGACCCAGCACAGTTCCCGGCATAAAAAAAAATTATACAGATACTTTGTCTCACGCTTGCAGCAAAATCGAATTTTGTTCACCGTTTTTAAATACTAAAACCTGCTTGTTTGACGGGCTGTGGTGAAAACAATTTTTCACAGAATAATATATAGAGCCAAATCTGCTTACAATGTGCAAAGCAAGGTCACACATTGCAAAAAAGTCTTTTTGGTACCATTTTCAATAGAAAATTGCAGACTAAAGACTGCTTAATTAAAAACTGCTGTGGTTATGAAGAAACCGTTTCAGTAAAAATCTGTTCCAAAGAAGTGTGGTTTTAGATTTCTTAATTTTTTTGCTGGTTATTGGCTTATTGAGAATGGGTTCATTAAGGGCAACATACTTTTCGACCTGGATTGAAATCCTCAAATCTGTTGAAAAAGACAATCGCTGACCAGCTGACCGTTGTACGCGGGAAAATTCAAATACGCTGGCGGGCCACTTTCTGGCCTGCGGGCCTGGGGTAGAGCAGCCTTATGCTAGAGCATATGAAAGAGCAGCACGTCTAAGCTCCCAACCACCATGACTGGAAGTCATAGAATGCAGTTGCTGTCGCTGAAGTGGGCTAAGATAACTTCACTATCCTTATCCCCATGGTGATATCTAAGACTAATATTATAAAGAGGTAAAAGTTGGTTTGTAACTTTGCATGTAGGGGGTATTCTCTGAAACTACCGGTCGGATTTCAAATAATATTTTTGCATTTGATAGCCTAATTTTTGAGAAAGGCTATAGGCTATTTAACATCACGCTAAGACTCTTAGGAGCCGAGCAAAAAGAAAAACAGTCGGAAAGAACGTTAAGCGAAAACGAAGTAATAGCGCGGGTAGGGATGCGATGCGACGCGACGGGGGGCTCGGGGGAAACAGAAATTTCACGCAAATGAAGTTGCGGGCTTCTGCTCGCGACTAGCTTCTGCTATTCCTTTCTAATACCTACATTGTTTCTAAGAGTTATGTTGTATTTTTTTGGTAAATATAAAAAATATTTATCATTACCATTTCACTTCACTCGAGTCATTAAGGGGGATGCGCCAAGGTAGCCCGCGAAATTCAAATTTTGTTACGTTTTTTGCTATTTGCAGGTCAGTATCATATTTTAATCAAAATACAACCTGACAGTGACTTGCAAATTGCAAAAAACGTAACAAAATTTGAATTTCGCGGGCTACCCTGAAGGTTCCGCCTTAAACGAGTCAGTCTCGAGTCATTCAGTCGGCTCCTTTAATCCTGCCTGATTTTGTTAGAATAGAATAGGATCGCGGTCTACGCGGTCAAAATGTGTGGGACTATTTTTTTTTTAAATTATAGCTTTTATTTACTTGTTAAGCTGCAGTGGTTCTAATTTAGGGAAATTTAACATATATAAATAATGACGGAACTCGATTTGGAAGCTGATTCTGAACAAACTACTTTCAGATCTTGCGTTTATTCTGTTACACCTGGTATACTCCATCATTAATTTTTATGTGTTTACCTAAAGAAAAATACAATTTATGTACATAGGGACTAAGTTAACCTCAACAGTTAACAGGGCTCTTTTGTTCTTTGTTAAGCTTAGTATGTTAGGAAAAGCACCTAACACAGTCCAAGTAGTTAAGTCAGACTAGTACAGTTTGGCTATTAAGGTTCCAAGTGGCACCCACATTATTATACATATTTCATGAAATGTCAGTGTAGGACTTGAGCAAGTTATTTCTACGCAAGTACCTACATAATGTACCTACCAACGCAAGTTTATTTATAGTGTAGTTAACAGCCACTTTACTGGGTCGGTTACGCACTACAACTTTTGGGTCCATGCACCTTTCTGAGGTCTAATTCTAGTTTACGCAACTGTGAACGTTTTAACTTGTACTGAATTACCAATTTCGGACAATTAATATGTGCTTAGTAGTTTTAATGGTAGTCACAACTATGTGGTGGGGTGATACGGCGCGTGGAACCAATTTGTTAGCGACAAAACTTTATGGCATTTTCTTGTTATTTATCACACACTGGTTTCTCATTAGGGTCAAGGAAAAACTTAGTGTTAGTACATTTCAATACATATTTCTGAGTGGGTTTGCAAATGCTAAGTTAGTAATCTAGTCATTATTATCAAAGCTTGCACGTTATTCCTTTATTTAGGTGACGGTATATTCGTTAGTAACTGTGGTATATAATGTACTAAGGTAATGGAAAATGTAAGTATAATCAGCGTATACTGTTCTTACTGCTGGGACACAGCACAGGCCCCCCCGTGTGTGGGAACGGGCTGTAAATCCACCACGCGGGCTCAGTACGGATTGATGGAAGTTACATGTCATCAATTTTTTTGGTTCTAGGACATCCCGGTTTCCTCACGATGTATTCCTTCACTGTTTTAAGAACAGTGTTCAGTGGTGAAAATGTAAGTGATTGTGTGTGTTTAATAAGTGACGTGAATACCATATAATTCGGGCACAAAACCGTCGACTTCGCTTTATGGTAAAGTCGGCCTGGCGACGTTTCTGTCGCCATTCCTTTTTATGTAACGTCTATAAATGCCCGGACTTTGGATATATATTTTATATAGGTTGAGTTATTCGACCTCACATTCCCTTCACGATGTTTACTTCCGCCGGAAAGCGAGTGACAAATGTTTTTAGGGAGTTTGGTAAGCCGGGATCGATACAGGGTCACCTATTCAGCCGGCTGCCGGCCAGCCAGGGTGCCAGGGTCACTCCAATGTGAATTACTATTGCTGACGTAATCATTAAGTCCTTTGAAAAGTATGAAAAAGTTACTCGAAGTTTGCTAAAATATTTTAATAAAATAACAAAGTTTCAAATTAATCATGTTTTATTGGAATTGAAAAAGCTTAATCGTTGATATTAAACATTAAATAAAAGATAGCATTATAACTCAAGATTTAAGGTGTAACGTGTCCCAGATTTGTCAGCTAAACATAATCAATAGTTTATCAACAAACGCGGGATCTACGAGGGTAGACGTTAACAATTCGTCAGGGGAAGTAATCCATTCAATTAGTTCTGGATTAGTCGATTGTAGGATTACCCTAGTTGGTGCCAATAGTTTCAGCTTCACTTACAACACAACTCTATGCAAACAGTCTTCGCTGTTGTTTCTATAAACCTATTAGTTTACCTCGTTAATTATTTTGTATGACACCATCTTTGTCTGTTAGTTTTAAGATGGCTCCCATATTACTCTATTAATTATTATTGTTGGTGAGTAAAGTAAATAGTGGGACACTTTGTAAAACTTAACTACTATTCAAAGTCAAAGTCAAATAGGCACATGAAACGCACTTTTGAACGTCAAAATTTACAATAAAATAGAATTGATTCTAGTTGCCCCTTCCAAAAGGTAGTTTCGTAAGGAGAAGACTGGGCAAGAAACTCCACCGTTACTCTTTTAAAAATGTTTTAAAATATTATGTATACATTAATTATACATATAATTATATGTGAAGACGATGCACCTACAATAAATTATTTGGTAGCCTGTAGTTTATTGCTGTAAAAAACCCTATCTTCGTTCTTCCCATGCACTATGTAGTGCGGAGATAGGACACTTCATAACTTGCCTGCCCGTCATCCTTCAGGATTTAAATGAGGTATGTACCTGTACGAAGGAGCTATCCAGGTCGCTACATATTATTGGTCATGGAAAAAAAAGAGTTGTTCTTATTAGAACAACTCTTTTTTTGAAATGATTCTCTATTGATTGAGAAAATCAATAAAGAATCATTTTTACCACAATGTGGCAAGTTTCAAAATACGTATTTTCTGTAGCAAACGATCTCCTGAATAAGCATTTTAATAAATTCAAACTTTTTCCTAGCAATTTGATCAGGAATGTTGGCGGAAAACATTTGGTTCGATAAAATTGGAGGCGTAATGAGGCGTACTAATGTGAAGGCTTATTTATCCTCACCGTTTACGGAGAGTAAAAAAACCGGCTCCGAATGTATGCGAGAGACTGATGTACTTACCTTATGGATTAATGGTAGTTGAAATTAGTCTTTTACTGCGATGTTTATTTCAAATATTTTTTGGTGATACGATTACGAAGCACTAGGAAGGTTCTAGATAAAGGGTGGTAAGATATAAATTCCCAAATACTTTATTCATGCGCTGTAGATAAGTGTCGCGTGACCACAGAAGCTGTACATAGATTTCGTTCTCATTATCTCCGTTCGAATAGATCTTAGCGCTGTCGTTAACTGTGTTTACATTTCATTAATCTTTGGTTTCTTTGGTCATGTTACACAAGACGGATTAAAGCTGTTACTTGCTAATGGGATCATGTTGTGAAGACGCATCTAGTGCGACACGGAACTGGAACTTATGTTCTGAACTCGCCGCCAAATACATGTGTACCTACACATTATCTTACTTCTGACGTGTAAGGGTTAATAACAAGTTGATTTACCTTATTATATTAAACGTATGGTTTCATACCACCATGTACATATTTCAAGTTTCAAACACGTCAGACGCAGGAAAGTTTATTTTGTAATAAGTATTTACTGACTGTATTTGCCCTGTATTTGGCAATACAATTGGGCCAGTGAAAATGCTGGCAGGTCTACTGACTGACAATTTAATTGGTATGTCAGAAGAATACGAAATTAAAACGAAAACTCTTTAATTAAATTAGATACTACTATACCTATATATTTTTCTACACAAAACGCTGACGCACTTTTAGAAGACGAGAATAATTTATTAAACTTTCATAAAATTAAATGTGAACTGAGAGCTCGAATATTTGGAGATGTAAGGCGGTTTCAAAGAGATTTTGAGAGATGGCGGGTAATTGATATCAATTAGGGTTGCGCTGGTGGCGGTCCGCCGCGGGCCCGATCACAATAGACTATCGTGGCCAAGAAATAGCCCCGGGAAACGCGTCCTTTACATTCATCGAGGTCCTCCAATTTATCTGATTTGTTTTTGGGGAACTTGGTTAATTCTACTGCTGTTATACGTTTATTTTAGTACAACTGATAAATGAGACTTCTGATCAGTCCCTAGTCGAGTAGAAGTTTGTGAGTAATCATTCATGAGGGACGCATCCGTTACCCGACACTAATGAGGACAGTGGTGCTGTCGGGTGGTGTTATAGTCATCAAGTTGTTTAGCTCACGTGTAGTGTCGCTGTGCCACTCATACACTGTAAATTGAAGATTAAACTGCGGAAGGGGCAGCGGGTCTCGTGAATATGGGGAGGGTAGTTACGGAGTTTTAACGACTAAGGACTTAGCGAGTCCGGGGAGCGCTGTGCTTCACGTAATTCTAGGGGAAGTTCGCAAATGTTCCTTTAGTGTTAGGCCATGTCGATTATGACACGGTCGTTCAAGAAAACTTCGTGTTTGCTAAGGTTTTGGGTTAATTCCCAAATAAATAAGCTCATAGAAATACATCATCATTATAATCGTAATGAGTTATTTTTAATCCGTGTAGCGAAATATCCACTGTAGTAGCGATACTTAAACTTCAAAATAAACTTCAATTTTGTATTAAATTCTATATTATGGATTTTCTTGATTTGATGATAAATAGTCCGCAGCAGAATCAAATTAGACTGCCTCCTTGGCCCAGTGGTCGCTAGTGCTAGTGCTGAGCATGAGGTCCTGGGTTCGATTCCTAGGTTGGGCAAAGTGTTATTGAGGTTAGTAGCAGTCTGGAATTCGTGCCCACTCAGCCTATTGCCCGATAGGCTCGCCACTGTATAATATGTACATGGAACTTAAACATAACTGGCGAAATGTGGGTGTACTATGGGTACACCTCTGCACAACCCTACGGGAAAATAAGGCGTGATGTTATGTAGTCCGCAGTAAATTCTAAGAATGTTAACAAATCCATTTGAATATAAAAGATTCAATTAAGCTTTTATTTTGTACAAACCTTGTCTAAATTGTGATTGTAGTACGCTTCTGCTCGCGACTTCGTTCGCGTGGAAGTCGTAAGACACCACAATTTTCTAAAATAACAGACACATTTTTATAGAACTTTCCAGTATATGTACTACTTACGTTTGTAGTTTTGGTCTCAGCAGCCAAAATATGAAGAGAGTCAGGGCTGGTGACGTGGGAGCAAGCGACGTACAGTTGTCCGTGTGAGAAACAGCTCGTTCTGAGGTCTACACCCGCAGCCTTCAGTAGTAATTTTCCATTGCTTCGTTTTTTGTGAACGAATGGCACAACATTGATACACTGACTGATGATTTCTCACAGATTATTCCTGACGAACAGCTATTACTAAAATAATGTAACAGTAGATTGTAAACACACGAGATTTCTCATGAACAGTCACCTAACCATAGATATTTTTTTTATTATAACCACAGATGACAGAAGAGGCTTAAACTTTGTTTTCTGTGTATGGTTTACGTACTACCTACTTGTAACTATCCTTACTAATTCATATCGATACTTTAATATTATAAATTTGAAAGTAACTCGATCTGTCTGTCTGTATGTTATCTGTTCACGCCTAAATCACGGAACGGATTTCGATAAAATTTGGCAAATTGGTGATGGCGTTCTGAAGAAGGACATAGGCTACTTTTTGTGTCAAAAATAATTCTAAAAGGGGGTGATATAGGAGATGTAAGTTTATATGGGAAACTTAGCATTTCTTAAGTTAGGGATATGAAAACTTAAATTTATGCTTTAGGTAAGAAAAAGAAAATTGTTTCATCGTTTTTGTAAAATCATAACCTGAGGGGATGATTTTGATAATCAAACGAACAATAAGGAAGTAATAATAATAATAATAGTATATAGTATAATAATAAAAGAGTATAATATTATAACACATCCCCTCCATGTCACTCAGCGTTCTTTTTACGTGAAGGGGACTAATCAATGTTATTTTAGAGTTCTTTTTTTAAATTTAAAGGTTATTGGCATGACCTATGTCATTGTATGAAATGAGATCGTAAGCATATCTTGGTAAAATAGATACCTAAAAGCTCTGTTCTTCGTCTTTATTTTACTAGTAGCTTGAGGGCATGAAACACAGTTATGGTTTCCATTAAACAAATATCAAGTAGGATTTTTACGACTAGATAATTAATTTGCAGTAGGGCCTACTCGTAAGTACTAGATCCAATAACGAGTGGATCTAGGCGGGTTCGATTCCCGAGTCGGGCAGAGGAATTTCTCAGTAGCACCTTGAAGGCTGAATTTGTGCCCGTTTGATGGCGCGAAGCTCGCCCCCTATTACATGGGACTTAATCATAACTGGCGAAAGGGTGTACAACAGATACACCTCTACCTAACCCTTCGGAGAATACAGTCGTATTGTTATGTGTTTAGATATACCTATATAATTAAAAAAAGACACCATGTACAGGGTGGATTTCTGACTTTTCTAGTACTCAAACCTCAGTTGGTCCGGTAGAGGTTTTTGATCCTTATATGAAACATGATCGATTGGCATAAAAAAAGGTTTGGTGAATATTCCCATTTTCCTGCTGACTGTACATTTTTTTCAAAATCTGTGAATGCAATTCAAAATATCTCAAAAAGTTAAAGAAAGTCTCCTAAGACCGTTTTCCTGTAGCTACAGCGGTTAAGGTAGCTGTCCTTGCTGCCTCATCTCAAAAATCCACCCTGTATATACATTATTAAATAATGTATATACAGGTTGGATTTTTGTTCATTAATTATTCTTTATTGTACACCACAAAATACATAACAAAAAATAAATCAAACACTACAAACTATACAATCGGCGGCCTTATCGCTTCAAAAGTAAAATTATGTAAAAAGCTTATATCAAAAGTTTTCTTCTCTATTACCTATCTACGTTAAAATAAATCCATTTCCACAGGCCACCAGCTTAGCTTTTTAAACTTTTAACGCAGGCTATTCAGCAACTAATCCTGTGTTCGTTACGTTAAAAGTCAGTCACAAGCAACGACTGCGTGCGTTCCTGTGCCTAACTTTTAACTGGCTCCCTAACTACTCTAGTTATAAGAAAGTTTGAGTAACTGCACCGTAATTACGTAACACACTATCTATCACAATCTGAATCATTTTGAAGCCTATTGCTAATCCATTGCTTCATATGTTCGAAAAAATTGTCTGTTCAACACCGCAATGAATGTTGTTGAACTGTCAAAATGAAAGCTACGAGTATTTCTACTGTTGCGCAATTACCCCGCTGCTCTAGGTAGGTTACCACCGAGCTATATTGTGGAGCAATATGGCAATTATTCCAACAAGTGTCCATCAAAGTCAAAATCAAAAAAGTCAATATCTGGGGGCACGGTAGTACCCCCGCCAAGACGAGCCAAGCGAAGCGCAAGGGCACTACCTACCTTTTCTCGAAGTGTTTCGTCGTTTTTTTGAACCCTCATAGAGTTGGTTTCCGATGTACCAGATAGTTCATATTCTCAAGATATGATGTCAATAATAGACTAATTAAACATACAAAGTCTCAATTGAATAGCTCTAATACTTTAGATTTTATTGATATCTAAAATACACCGATTTCGTCACTGACACTCACTGATACACTGACACACTGATGATCATCAAAATGTTTGGCTACTTCCTGAAGTGCTACAAAGCTGAAATTTGGTAAGTAATCTAAGTTTAGTATACAACCAACAAAAAATCCCCCCATCCCCTAAAATGGGGGGGTGGAAGTTCGTATGAGACTTCAATATGTTAGGGTACTTCCTGAAGTGCTAGAAAGCCGAAATTTGGTATGTAAACAAAGTTCAGTATACAAAAAAACACTACCGTGCCCCCAGACAAAATTAAAAAAGAGAAGAAAAAAATAAACACTAAAAAGACTGCCTAGCAACTTACAAAAAGAACTGAAATCCCACCAAAAACATTTCATGTAAAATGTTGCCAAGGCGACCACATAAGATTTGCCCTGTAAAAAAGATATGAGATCTCATGTAGAGCCAAGCTTCTGAATCTACACGGCCTAACTCTACCGACCCTAACTTCACAAATTCTACATATCAGTAAAAATGTATGGCTTAGCTGTTTCGTTACTTACTTCAGAAACAAAATGTTCGCATCACCTCCACGACGGTAGCGAAACGGCGAAGCCATACCTCCAGTATATCTCAACGGCGTTGAACTGAATGTGGTAACTCAATTTAAATACTTGGGTCATGTTGTCACCAGTGACCTACGTGATGATGGGGACATAGAACGCGAGCGCAGGGCGTTGGCGGTGAGGAGCAATATGCTCGCCCGTAGGTTTGCTCGCTGCACGGCAGACGTCAAAGTCAGTTTATTTAAAGCATTCTGTCAGTCCTTCTACACGAGCGGCCTATAGGTGTCATATACGAGCCGAGCCTACAACGTCCTGCGCGTGCAATACAACAATGCCTTCAGGATGCTGCTGCAGTTGCCGCGACGTTGCAGTGCGTCGGGAATGTTTGCTGAAGCACGTACGGATGGCTTTCACGCCATCATGCGTAAGAAAGCGGCTTCCCTACTGCAACGTTTGCGTAGCACTCGGAACGGCATCCTGAAAATGATTGTTAGCAGAGTGGACTGCCCCATCCAAAGGCACTGGGTAGAATTAGGTATAGGTTTATGTTAAATAGAATTAAGTACTAACAACAATAACATAGCATGTAAGCACAGATTGTTTTAACCACTAACTACGTATGGACTGCTTAGGTCTGAAATGAAGATATATATATATATATATATATATATTTATTTTTATTGGTTCACAAAAACAGTAAGTGCATTGAAATCGCTCTTATGTAGTAGCCTACATATTATTATAAAATTAATTAACTTCGATATACATTTATAGATAAGTAGCCTACATATTTCTCGTATATGTAGGTATGTACTTAAATCTTGAAATAAAGTATATTTACACATGGGTACATATCAAGCTATACATTTCCAGTATAAGCTGATCTCGTATTGTATAGGATTTTCTTACAATGTGAGGTCAGCTTATACTGGAAATGTATAGCTTGATAATGCAGCCGTGTGTACAGCATGTATCAGAAAGATGTGGTCATAATAAGGGTGTGGTACAGACCATCAAACTGAACATCTTTCTCCATGGGACAAACATTGTAATCGTGAAAAAAATTATCGTCCAATACATTCGGGTCTAGTAGTTATTTAATTATTTAGGATCCTCAACAAAAGATATACACAATACACATAACACATAAATACAGGGCAACATCAGGTATTAAGTAGGTGCCTCAAAGAGATGTCAGCATCATTGACGGGGTCCGACAGGGCCGATGCCTGCCGGGGTCGCGGATTGTTCGAAAGAGTTACCGTGGCCCTGGCGCACAGGCAACTGAAGGAACATGGGCGGGTTTTAGTCAGTAAGAGCCTCCCTCGCCCTCCTGCTCCGCCCAGAGCGGGAGAAATCATTTGACGACTTCACACCCAAAAAAAAAAAACCTATTAAGTAGGTGTACTCCTTCGATTAAAGGAGAGCACAGCATGCACAATAGAGTTAACAACTAAGCTAACTCAGTTACAATATTAATAACTAGGTTTTGCCCGCGGCTTCACCCGCATGGAGGTCTGAAATTATCCCACGGGAACGTACTACCGGGATAAAAAAATTCCTATGTGTTAATCCAGGTTATAAACTATCTTTGTTCCAAATTTCATCCAAATCCGTTCAGTAGTTTTTGCGCGAAAGAGTAATAAACATCCATCTCTCCAACCTCACAAACTTTTACATTCATAATATTAGTAGGACTAGTAGGCTATGATAGTTTAATATGGAGTAGGTATTGTAGTTATGCATAGGACAGTCGATATTTTTTTCGCGATACGATGGTGGTCCCATTGAGAAATTTCTTCAGTTGGTTGGTTTGTACCACAACCTTAAATTTAACCACACCTTTCTGAAGCACGCCGTATACTTTCTGTTCAAAACCACAATTCAATAATACCGCACTAGAAAGTTATCGCCTCGTGAGTATTTGCTATGGCTTCCTAGCCAATACTACACAAAGAAATCCTTAAAATTATTTCGTTTAATATTTACTTACTCCTTCTGTACCTAATAGAAATTCGATGTCTCAAGTGAATTCATTGCTACGCTATTTGTTGCTAAGTGGCGACGAAGATACTAGTTCGTACCTACTGGTAATTGATTTTCATTAAAGCTTACTAGTTAGAATCGTATCTAATTCGGCTCATATATTAGGACACTGGATCGATAGGTACTTAAATAAGGATTGGGGGACTTCCAAAGGAGAAAATAGTCGATGTTGTATAATTGTGCTTGCTTATTGAGAGATTTAAGGCTCCTACAAACAGGCGCGACACGGGACGCGAATCTCACGCGACACTAAGGCACCGCTCGTCGCGTGTCGCGCCTGTTTGTAGGTGCCTTTATGCAAGAAATATGTTTTGTAAGTTTAGGGTGATCACTAAATTATTTGTTATTAAGGGAAAATATTGATTATATATAATTCGCATATTGCAGAGGGTAATAGAATGCTATAAAACCTCTTGTTATTTAATTACTTAAGTTTAATTAGTAACGAAAACTGACCTTTTAAAAATGTATTGCCCTATTGGTCCCTACCATTGATCCCAAGAAGAAAATTAATTTTGTAGTTGAAAAAAATGTTCTCACATTAATCACATTAGCATTCTGAAAGTAATAGCGGACCGGTTAGACGGTCCATTTCTTAGATACTGGATCGCACTCCACGTGTCTATTTGATTTAGTTTTTTTGTGGTTTACTAACATAGCTCTTAAGTACTTACTAACACATTATGGATGTTTTCGAAATAAAGTTATTATTATTTCCTTTATTTAATTATTTACATATAAATTACATTTTTAAATATTAGAATATAAAAAACATAAAAATATTTAAAAATATAAAAATAGTAGCCCACCGGTATCGGGAACAGGGTCCAAGCTACCGGCGGTCAGGGCTCCAGAGAGAGGAACCTCCTAACAATGCGAGCCGTGTCCAGAAGTACCGCTTTCTGAATCAAGCCCTTGATCCAGCTGCCCAACGAGAGCCTCCTCAGGTGTTGGTCGAGGCTCTTGGCTATTAAGCCATTGGCTGTCACGACTATCGGCACAATGATCGCTGAGTCCACATCCCACATGTCGACAACCTCGCGAGCCAAGTCTAGATACTTGATTTGTTTATCTTTCTCGGCTTTCACGAGGTTCCCGTCATGCGGGACCGTTATGTCAACAATCATTGCGCGCCGCTCTAATCGATCCACCACCACTATATCAGGCTTATTGGCAACAATAGTCCTGTCAGTGATGATGGATCGATCCCAGTACAATGTGATATGTCCATTTTCGAGAACTGGGTCGGGCACATACCTGTAGTACGGCACTTCCGATTCTACAAGGCTGTATTTCAGAGCAAGTTGCTGATGGATAATCCTGGCTACAAGGTTGTGTCTATGCAAGTACTCTTCGTTAGCTAGACGAGAACATCCGGAGATAATATGTCTGATGGACTCACCCGGACGATGGCATGCCCGACACACGTCAACCGTCCCGCCCGTCATAATATGTCTCCGGTAGTTATTCGTTAAGATAACTTCGTCCATAATTGCACAGACAAAACCTTCGGTTTCTCCAAAGAGGTCACCGAAACGCAGCCAGGTTACGGACGCTAGTTGGTCTACATCGGGCCCATGTAGGGCGCGAAAAAAGCGTCCGTGAAGCTCCTTACTCTGCCATACTTCCATGCGATCATTAGTGTCAAGCACTACTGGTTTGCGCCAGTTCTCTTTAGCTAAGGAGAGCGGGGTGAGGCCCTTGTCCACTTTGACCACATCCGTATGCATCCCCACGTCGGCTTCTAAGAAATATTCCCTAAGACTGCATATCTCGCGATTGTGGAGGGTCTTAGCATTTAAAAAGCCTCGACCTCCACACTTTCGCGGGATATACAGTCTCATTACCGATGATCGTGGGTGATGCATTCGATTTGCAGTCAGCAGTGTACGGACCTTCCTATCCAGGGCGTCGAGTTCGGTCTGAGTCCATTTGAGTATGCCGAAAGAGTACATCAAAACCGGCATGACCCAACCGTTAAAGGCGCGCACCTTGTTTCCGCCTGATAAAAGACTATTAAATACTTTTTTCAGGCGGCCAAAGAAGCGCTCCTTTAACGACTGCTTCATGTCAGTACCATTGATGCCCAACGCTTCCGACATACCCAAATACTTATAGGTGTCGGATGCGGAGAGGGCTCTAAGGTTTATGGAATACGAGAGTTGGGTTCCGACGGATTCCACAATCTCCCCTCGCTTTACATGCATGACCGCACATTTGTCCACACCAAATTCCATCCTGATGGCGCTACTGAAAGTTTCAGTTACTTTCAGTAGCTCCATCAGTTGCAAATTGTTGGGGGCAAAGAGTTTTAGGTCATCCATGTAGAGGAGGTGAGATATAACCTGACCACCTCTCCTCAGCCGATAGCCTAGACCTGAATCCTCCAACAGTGTGCTTAGAGGATTCAAGGCTAAGCAGAACCAAAGCGGACTCAAACTATCACCCTGAAATATGCCTCGCTCGATCCTTATCGGTTCGTTATCTCTCTGGATATTTCGACATCCTGGATAGTGAAGGATCGTTCTCCATTGCCCCATACATGACTTCAGGAAGGTGCGCAGAGTTGCATCTACTTTATACAACTCCAGCACCCTCACAAGCCATGTAGTGGCACCGAGTCATACGCCTTCTTGTAATCTATCCAACATGTCGACAGATCCTTTCGGGAACGCCGAACCTGTTGGCTAATGGCCATATCAATGAGGAGTAGCTCCTTAGTACCACGGGACCCGTTCCTACATCCATTTTGAGAAGGAGACATGATGGAGTTGGTGTCTATATGTTTATTAATTTTAGCTCTCAAAATGGATGTAAGAACTTTATAGACCGTCGGTAAACACGTGATCGGCCTATAATTTTTGGGTTCCGCAGTATTACCTGATTTATGGAGCAGGTGGGTAACTCCTGTTGTTAGGAACTGGGGTAGCGAACCAGATTCTATAGCAACCTGGTACTGAGCCGCCAAGCGAGCGTGCGACCTACCAAACCATTTGATCCAGAAGTTCTGCAGTCCGTCCGGCCCTGGAGACTTCCAATTAGGCAGCGGACGGACTGCACGAGTTACATCTTGGGGACAGATGGAAATAGCCCCCATTTCTGGTATTGGATCGCAGGCTCGCTCGACTTCCCGACCCCAATCACCTTCGGTGTGACTGACAGGCACCGACCAGATATTGCGCCAGAAAGAACACATGGCATCATCATCCGGCAGGCACGTGTCAGCCACACCTTGATCCGGTCGCTCCCAACCCCTATAAACCCACCTTTCATCGCGCTGGAAGGTGCGATTCTGAGTGTATCGCTCCACTCGCCGCTTATACCGACGAATACGGTTCGCCCATGCATACACTTTCTGCTTCAGGAAGTCGATGCGCTCTGTGACACAGGACATGTAGTCCTGAGGGCTGATATTAGTCCCTGCGAACGCGCGTCTCACAAAGCGCATCACTCTAGGGCGAGTATTGCCCTCCCTGAAGCAGATTAGTTTGCCGATGAGTGCTCTGGCCCCACCAATACGGCGCTCAATTCTGCACTGCCAAGCTGGTACGGCTGGTTTCGGTCGTGTAGGTCTAGAATCATTAGCAAATTTGATGTGAGCTACACGACATGCCGCTACAGCCGCGCAGTACAGGATCGAATGTGTATCGGTGAGGTCTACGCAGTCATCAAAATAATTTGACAACTGCGCATCCAGTGCCGCCACCAGCACCCTATTTTTGTTATGCATGGGTAAACGAGGTAACCGTGGTCTAAGTTCGGGCGATATGAACCGATATTCTCGAATCGCATCCTCCAAAGCACTCCTCAATTCATCATTGCACTGGGTACTTACGTTTGTAGCCCTATCATCACTCTCCTCGTCTGCTTGACTTGTGTTAGACTGTGGTAGTACTACCACAGTCTGCGACGGGGGGGCGATGACATGACTACTCTGCATTTCATTTCGCAGGCGATCAAGTACAGTGTCATCCAACATATGATTACGTTGGATGATCCGCACCTGATCCGACAGTCGTTGTGCCGACACGTTGACAGCTGGCTCAAGCACCTGAAAAAGAGAGAGCATCCGAACACGGTACGCGGTCAGATTGTTTCCCCCCTCTGTAGCCCCATAGTATGAGCGCATGACGTTTTCGTTGATGGATCGCGTCCATCTCATGCGCTGCACACTTCCGCCGGGAGCTGGGACCCTATCAGAGGCCGGTGGGCCTCGAGGTCTTAAACCGTCCGGCGGCCGGTGTCCTCCACGTCGACGAACAGGTGGTGACGTCGTGGGCGGGGAGAAATACTCGTCGCTCGAGCTCGACGCAACTACCGCGGCCGGTGTCGTCACAGCGCTCACAGTGGGGCTGGATACCGGCGGCGGCGAGGCGGAGCTGAGCGAAGAGTCCGGAGGTGGTGGGTGTGCTCGTCTTTTAGCAGATCTTGTCAACATCATTTCATTTTCTTAATATTTTTTTCATTGTTATTTGGAGGTGACAACTGTCATGTCACCTCCAAATCGGTAGTTTTTGATTTATTTTATTTCATTTTTGATTATTATGGTCTCTTCTTTGGTGTATCGATGATGTAGATGATAAGGTTTTGATTTATAAAGAAAAACTATGGTAAAAATGGGTCAGAATCACATTCCTTGTTTTAAATAAAAATATTGAAAATGAGACGTTTTGTTGACACGGTGGTGTTGCTATTATTTTTTTTTTATTATTTTTTATTATTATTTCGTTTATTTATTTATATACTTATTTAGATACATTTTTAAATATTTTTATAAAAACATAGAAAAAAACATTTAAAAATATAAAAAATAGTGGTCCGCCGGTATCGGGAGCAGGGTCCAAGCTACCGGTGGTTAGGGCTCCAGAGATAGGAACCTCCTCACGATGCGAGCCGTATCGAGGAGAACTGCCTTCTGGATCAGGCCCTTTACCCAACCGTCTAACGAGAGCCTCGAGAGATGTTGATCGAGGCTTTTGGCCATCAGGCCATTGGCCGATACGACAATCGGCACAATGACAGCCGAGCTCACATTCCACATCTCAACAACCTCGTGTGCTAAGTCGAGATATTTAATTTGTTTCTCTTTTATTATTATTATTATTATTAATCGATATAAGTCACTGTCAATTCTCCAACAGCAAATGTAAGTTTGTAATCGCAAAATAATATCTTTTTTTTTTGTTTTTCGTTTTTTCAGATTCTAGGTCATCGGGAAGTACCCTATAGGTTTTGATTTATGTGCGAGTATCAAAATAAATGTCGACTTAGAAGCTTGATTTTTTTAGAACTCCAAGGGACCCACGTATTTGATATAACTTTCATCTGGATACCTCCAACGTGTTCCTGAGAAAAAGGGTCTTGACAGACAGACTGACAGGCAGACGGACGGACAGACGGACAACGCAGTGATTCTATAAGGGCTCCGTTTTTTCCTTTTGAGGTACGGAACCCTAAAAACATAAACTTATTCACAGCAAAAAGCCAAAACGTAACAGCTGAAGCCAGTCAAGACTCATATGTTAAACACCGACGAAATTCTAACATTCGCGACATACTGCGAACATTCTTATGAATTATGTCTCGAATTCTTACAAAAAACTTTTGTATTGTTGAAACAGAAACATAAAAGCAGAGGAATGGTGTGTCAACAAAGTAATAACGCGTGGGATATTATAACAGTGTGCTTAAAACACATGCGTACCAGCGGTGAAAGCGTTTACACATGGAGACTTTATGAAATTTCAAAGTTTGAGGCCTTGTCGGTACCTAACTTTCTTTGACAAGTTTCCTCGATATTCGCCGAGCCGAGGTTCAATCGAAAGTACCAGTCGTCGACGGTTCCGGGAAGAAAATGTTCGCAAGAAATTTTATACAGGGTGGCAGCCACATTGACGCGCTAACTGTAAACATGAATTCAGCTCATGATTCTAGATCCCCTATTGTAGATATTTTTCGCCGGTTATAAAAAATAAATCAACTGTTTCATGGAAAAATGCAATACCTACGCGGTCAAAATGTATGGAACAGAGGGCCTAGACAAAGTAACATTCGATTAGCGATGACGCTAGTAGAAAACCCAAAAAATGTACGGGGTTGACATAAGCTACCGAAATGTTACGTGATCATAGGTCGACGAATAGAAATTAGCTAGGCAATGTTAACATCATTCAATTCTATGTAACGAATCGACAGCGCATCGTCGAACTAATAGAGATGCGTAGCCAAGTGGCACTTTTTGATAAGCGTTATCGTTAGTTTTCGATTCGTATGATGGAAACATCAGCGAAAGCGATAGCGATTGTAGAAATAGAATCGCTCCGAAGCGAATGCCATTTGTCTAGGTCCTCAGCAATTTATTTTTATACACTCGACGACAAACAACGCAGTCTGGTTCAGAATTATGTACTGAATCCATGGTAACAGAATGCGCGTCGGTGTTCCTGTCACCCTGTATATCGATATTATTTTGTTTGGCTAGTGTGCTGCGGAAGTGTGACGTCACGCTGACAGCTACGTCATCAATGAATAACGTCAAAGCGATATGCGATATGCTGAAAGAAGCGAAAAGGAGCGTGAATAATGACAGCGTATCCGTATAAAATTTATAAGTTTTGCTTTATTTATAAATAAGTATACTTATCTGTTTTTGTGTCAATGGGGATAAAAACTGACTCTTTCTCGCTTCAGATGTCGCTGCTCGCCGACGTCCAAGAATTTGACAGCTAACTGTCACTATCCATACAATTTTTGTAAACAAGCGACTTCTTTATGCATAATTAATAAATATTCCCCATTGCGCAGCTGTTGACTGCAAAAACATGGGGACCCATGTATATAATAATAATAATAATAAATTTTTATTTCAGACCGTAAG
The DNA here is from genome assembly GCA_916610205.1 of Griposia aprilina. Classification (NCBI taxonomy): domain Eukaryota; kingdom Metazoa; phylum Arthropoda; class Insecta; order Lepidoptera; family Noctuidae; genus Griposia; species Griposia aprilina. The sequence goes on from OU744286.1 coordinate 10,665,187, forward strand.
TCCATAAACAAACACACATTACAATTTTATACACAAAACATACATTAAAAAAAGATGAAAATGAGATGATTTTTTAAAAGATGGAATTTTCTGTCGTACGCCTCCAGTCTTCACCAAAAAATTAACTTCAAGTTAACAAACATAAGCTATAAATTATAAAACACTCATAATTTATTGTCTTTTTCACTAAAGCTGTTTTTTACTAATGTTAGACGCTTCCCTTTTCCTTAGCTCGTTTTTTAATTGTGCTATACTCACGTTCTCATACATATTTATCTAGTTTCGTTTAATTTATGATCGACACAAAAGTAAACATAAACAAAATAATGGTGATTTGTAGACTTTGGACTGTGCTGCCACCTATGACGAGCTTTCTTCTTTCTTTCTTGTCTTCTAACATTTTGAATGTAATTATGCGAATACCTACATCACCATTAGTGAATCATGCAATTTACCGAGCAGAATCTAATCCTCGGTTAGCAAAAATATTGGGAGGCTTTCATTTAGCATGCTTATGACTCACTTCGACCACAGCGATTAAAGGTTTTCGTGCACGCAATCAATCTATCGAAAAGTATTAAAATCTTAAACTTGAGCTTAAAAACTATGTAGGCCACTGCAGCTAAAAACTAAAATATTTTATGTAATTCAAACGAGACGAGTATCTTGAACGAGAAGTTCTGCGGATTTCAATTTGTTTTTGAGCCAAGTAAGCTGTTCTACACACATACATACTAGGGATAAAACGGAGGTTATCTTAGCAGAAGCGGAGGTGGAAAAAAAAGAACAAAAGATTCATTCAAGCGACCGTTTTGGTAATCAAAATTTAGAAGGGGCAAACTACGTTTCACAGAAAACAGTTCCGCGGCTTTGGCACCTTCTGAGTAATTTATTAGTGGTTCTTAAATTAAACCGGCTGCGGCTCCACTACACAATTGCTCTCTTGGTGCTGAGCCGGCGGTGACATGGGAGCGAAAACTTGAAACCTTCCAGCTATATCTCCACCACAAGCGTCTTCGCTTAGTTTTGGAGCCGATTTTCTTTATTAGACCCCTGTTACAACTCCGTTAAAAACTTGCGGAGGCGGATGTCGATGCGGAGGTACGATTTCATGTGGAAGTTCCGCAGTTGTGGAAGCGGAGGCGGGGTTCCGTTACAACCCTAATACATACGTAGGTACCGCCAAAGCGATGCAGACCGAATAAAATCTTGGAAATGTATCTTATTTCATTCATTCATGTTATCTTACTTCCTAAATTAATGTCACGTTGTCCTTGTTTCTGGAAGCTACATAGTACAATTATGCAAGTAATGGATTTTTGTTGCATTAAAGCACGTTAAGGGGGATTCGCCAAGGTAGCCCGCGAAATTCAAATTTTCTTATGTTTTTTGAGTTATGCAGGTTGTATGTTGATCTAAATATGATTCGTGGCCGTATCAAATAATTATGTATAGAATTATAATCATAAAAATCATCAATACATCTCTCTAAGTTCATATCGACTCTTAATTCGAAGAAAATTGTAAGTCTTGATACACTAATATGAGATTTTTCAGTCCTGGTACCTGTCAAAGTAACTACATCGATGTATATAAACTTTTATGTTTTTTTATTATAAAAAAAAAGTTATCCAATATTCTAGCATTGTAACTTTTTACAATTAGACTCTAGTTAAAGAAAGTGTTAGCGAAAGAAAAACGTATTTAGACTTACACTTAAAAAATCATAGTAGTTTGCAAGCGCCTACCAAGAATCTCAGTGAAACCGAAACTTATATCAACTTACAATGTTCTTTCACCAACTGAATCACGCCTGTGGCATATGGAAACTTACTTACGTTATTATTTCACCAAGATATTGTCACAACAGATAAACTAATAGGCGGGCACATTCCGGACGTTTTTTAGTTTGTTTTACGTGTTTCTGTGACAAATAAACCTATTTTTCTCTCCTTTCATTGTGTCACGTGCAATCTACTTCTCAATCTGAAGTTAAACTTTTCTATTATAAACGAAAATTAGCTGTGTATAACTTCACAATTTTTTAAAGTGAAACTTATTACATAGTCTCAAACTTTTTCGTCTGTGTTGCATGTCGCGTGACGGTCGGCCGCGGAGTAGGGATAAAGTGAAAGGCGCTCGTCACTTCGTCAGATCAGCCGAGGAGGAGGGAGTGGGGCGAGGGGGGGGGAGGGGAGATTGATGAATCGATTGTTATACCCTTAATGGAATATTATTCCAAAATTTTTAGTTAAATGTGAAATAAAGTTTCACTTTTACCGTGGTTTCATAAAACCACACAATCCCTTTTTTCACTTAAAATAACCTAGGAGGTCTTTGGTATCAATTGTTACGTTATTCTTCGTACAAGAAATACCGTACTAAAAGCAGTTTATAATATTGTGTGCGAAGTTACAAAGTCCTTTCACAGATATTTTGTACTTTTCGATATCGTAACTCTCAAAAAAATCTTAATTAGATACCGAAAAAATACTTGTACCGATGGATGAGGATTGAAAAATTATATATTTTTTATTTTTTTTAAACCAGAAAGTATAACAGACGCCCCTTTTATTGCGATTCAAAGTGCTCGAAAACGTTTTTTGGCTCTCCTGTAAACCATCATTTTCGAGTTACAATATTATTCGAATCGCAGGTCGATATTACCCAATTGTATGACTATTTCATGAAATCATGACATTTGAGGCCAATTCTAACTTAAGGAGTTGTATTGCTGATTCTAATGATTATAATTCTGTAAAGCCATATTTGTTACGGCCGCGAATCATATTTTAATCACAACACCACCGACTTCCGTAATTAAAGTTATTTTCCACTTTGTTGTCTTTTTTTGAAGTCGGTTGGTGATGTGTAAAAAAAGTTTTTATTTTAATTTTTTAGTGAGTCAGTTATTAATAAATCTAATTTACAATAGCCAAATGTCAACTGCTCATCACCTTTTACAAAATATTCCTTTTCCCGAAGCAGGGACGTTAATTATTGAGGAGTTCTCCTGGTAAGAACCAAAAGAACAAGCTGATGATGAAGCCACCATCAGCTCCATTTCACCATATGGATTGTGACGAGCATAAATTGCTTGGCAACCATATTAAAGTAATCGAATCGCAACACGTGAAATACTTATTATTGAGTAGTTCCGGTGGCCACCTCTGGTCTTCATAATCAGTTCCACTTCACCGAATGGTGCTTTCCGAGAGCAAATGCACGAGTTACTATAAAAAAAACACAAATCGCTATACGTGTGCCTATAAATTTTGAGGATTTCCCTCGATTTCCACGGGATCATATCAGATTCTGACTTGGTGACAATGGGACCACCTCGAGAGCATACCCTTTGAATCAAAAAAATAACTTTTGAAATCGGTCCACAATTGACGGAGAACCCGGTGAATATAAAAAAAAACAAACATAGGTACAGCCGAACATAATTATAAGCTCCTCCTTTTTGGAAGCCGGTGAAAAACTAGAGCATAATTCACGTAAAAATCGCAACATGGTCGTACTTTTCGTAGTGTGAAATTATGAGCTGTATTTGTATAGGATGCTCGTGACTGCGTCGTTGGTCTAAAATACTACTGAGCCTGGGGTTCTGAGTTCGATACTCGGGCCAGGCAAAGTGTTATTGTGTTTTTCTCTTACTAAATTCTTCGTAGCAGTCCGGTGGATTCTATAGATTTGTGTCAATTAGGCCCGCCTTCTGTTACGTGGGACTCAAACATAACTAGAGTTTGCCTTAGGCCCACTTGCACCGCCAATCACTAAACACGATTAGTGCTAAACGAGTTCAAAATATAATTCTGTTTATGTCAAATGTTTGAAGATGACAGAGACAGAATGCTGTTTCAAACTCGTTTAGCGTTAAACGTGTTTAGTGATGTGCGGTGCAAGTGGGTCTAAGTCTACCCCTTCGAGGGTTTAAAATTATAAATAGTTGGCATAAACTTGGGTTAGAACTAAGGATTCACGCTCAATCAAAATTCTTGTGAACTGTTTGGAAATATCTGAATGATTTTTCCTACACAAAAACTTTACACTATACATACCTAAAGCTCCAATAAAATGGACGGTGAACGTTAGTTTGAAGTAAAATTAATAGCTTAGCTGGCGTGAAAGCACTTTAGTTCACGATCGAACTCGGCTGTGCGACTAACGAAATTGAGTATCGGAAATAGGATTAGATTAACTCTTTTATAACTGCAACTGTGACCCTAGATTGGATTTTGTTTTATTCGCTCGTCATTCTGTTGATTAAACCTGAGTGTTTTTACCATTGATTTAGTATATAGAGTAGTATATGATAAATTTATGGTTTTACTGTGATTATATACATACATACATTACATATTTTGCTAATTTAATTTTCAGGCTGTTGTTACCCAATGTGCGCTTTTATATTTTTAAACATGACGATATTCGCGGATGTCCTCGTCCATAAAGTATATGGAAATATGTGTACGTTATAACGTTATCGTGGACGAGAATTTAAAAGCGTCTTTATACATGCCCATTCACGTACATTGTACAGTCGCCAGCAGGTCCAGCTACACGAAACTGTCAAATTTCTCCAAACGATTTTAAACCTTGAAATGTTGACGGGTAAATTCAAAATCGAATGAGAAAATCTGACAGTTTTTGGTAACTTGACCAGCTGGCGACTGTATTTCCCTGTAAAATGTGATATCGTGATTCCGTGGACGTCCACGATAATATCGTCTCGTTAGAAATTAGAAAATCGCACATTACAGGACAATAAATGCTTTCCTTTTTCGAACACAAATTGATCTTGCGCTGATCCTGTCTACAGGCGTCAAATCTGTCATGTCATCTTCGCCTGAATCTATAGTACCTACCAACACGTAGGTATACTGTTCTACTTAATTAATATTATAAAAACTATTTTTTTTACATTATAGGTACATCACTATTTAAATATTTCTACGCAGCATTATTAACTTTGTTCAAAACAAATAGAAAAATGTATTCAATCATTCATGAAATATCTTTATGAAAATTGAATTTCAAAAATTAAATATTTTCATCATTATTTTTTTAATTTTTCTAAAATATTTTAATAATGTTAAGTTTAATAATACAGCCAATATTTTTGATGAAAATTGTTAGCTTAACAAATAATATGATTCAATTCATATTATTTGTTAAGCTAACAATAGAAAGTAAATGATATTTTCTTTTAAGTGTATATTTTTGCAGATGTGTGTTTTTTTGCACAGGCTTTGATACCTAGAATATTTATTTAAAAAGTTTTTAGATTATATAAACTAATTGAAAATAAGAAAGTAGAATATGATATTTACTTTTCAGAGTTTTTTTTGCAGGTATACTGTATTAAACAGGCTTTGATACCTGGGATATTTATTTAAATAGTTATTGTATTCTCCAATTGTTTACATAAAAAGTGGTGTTGATTTATTGTTATGAGGAGATGACTTAGGCAAGTGGAACTAATCGACCGACCGCGGATATTGTGACATTCTACCAACGTAGTCGGAAGATTCATTTCCGTAGTCGCAGCAATACATCTTAGGGCGAATTTCACCAATGAAACTGAACGCGATCAGCACATCTAAACCGCGTTCAAGAGCTGTCAGTGGCATCATTTTGTTGAATATTGACACTGACACAGTGGCAGATTTACAAATTTTCCAAATACATATAGGCTACGCCCTTACCTCTACAATTGTCAGTTCCTAGATTATTTTTACAATACAACATTTTGGTTGAAGTTGCAATCGTTCTTGGGTATATTTCTGAGCTAATCAAAGCTTAATTATGTACGACTAATAAGGCGGGGTGATGCATGCTCTGTGGCGGACTAAGAATGTCGGGTGGCCGGGGCAGAAAAACAAAATGAGGCCGCACTCCAGTCTTCTGAGTTTATGTAGGCATATATAATAACATTTTGCAGAAATTGAACGATGACAAAAACAATGCTATTCACGGACATTTTCATGGAAAAGCAAGAATGTGGGATGTAAGAGCAAGGGTAGCAAGCTCGATGTTTTTATAGCCCGTCTCGTAATTCTCATCTAGGTATCTTTTGAAAATTCTTACTGAAATAGGAGTTGCTTTGTTGACTTACGCAGAAAAGTTAGAGAATGTAGGACGAACATTTTAGCACACCAGCTTGTGTATGTTAGTTTTGTCTTCTTCTCCACAATAATGTACATTCGGTAAACGTAATTAAATAATCTTTATTGCGCTTCCAAACAGCAAAAAATAAATAAATTGGGTAATGTGTGAAGGTGTATTGGGAAGAGTGTGAAATAAATTTTCTGCAATTTCGCTCTCTTCTCACTCACACAAAGGCACACTTAGTATGAGAGAAAAGAGAGCGAAATTGCGGAGAGGCCGATTACTGGTTGTGGGCCGCGAACTGTGTGCTTTACCATATAGTGTAGAATTTTGCGGTTGAATGTACAATGAAAGGGAAGAGGAGTAAATCATCGGAAAGATGTCTTGTAGACTTATTAGTAGACATCAGAAAAAGGATGGATAAAAAAAACGGCCCCCAAATTTTGCCGCCCCTAAAATCTACAGCCCTAGGCTCAAACCTACTCAGCCTGCTGGTATATCCGCCACCGCATTGACAGCTCTTGAACGCGGTTTAGATGTGCTGATCGCGTTTAGTTTTATTGGTGAAATTCGCCCTTCGCCATCTACATCGTATATGTATATTCAGCCCGTATCGACCACTGGTGGACAATCGTCTCTTACATAAGTATTTATGTATTCCTAAATAGATAAGTGGTCTTTTCCATAGTTGGCCAAGCGAGTTAGTGAATACTGTTATTATGTTTCTCCAATCGCCCTTCAGTCTAGTACAGTCAGGGAAAATTGTTAAGCAAACTGACACCTTACGTTAATTTGCCGTTAAAGCCATTTCATACAACTGTTGAAATATAAATAAAGAATGATAGTTGTGATTTGAATATACGGACAATTTAAGTTGGTAATCAATTTGCTTATTAATAAATTTCCCTGACTTTACATTTCTTTATTTAAGACTATGTAGGGAGACGTAGGTACCTATAGTAGCGAAATAAAAATGAAAATTCACCACTTTAATACACTTTATGTGTACTTTTTTTTAAATTGCTTCAAGATATAAAATAAGTTAAATAATATTATTAAAAATAGTTGCGAACATGAAGAGAGAATACGAGAAAACTTTAAGGTATATCGGATGGTAAATCTTTGTTACGTATTTGTGTTCTGAACTAGGGAATCGATTGCAATCGGTTTTTGGTTCGTGATCACTAAATTACGTAAACATTCAAATTGAGGAAAAACCTAAGTTATCCCGATAGAAACAGTCCTGGTTAAAAATCGACTAGTATTAAAATACTAAGTGGCGTAAATATAGGGTGGCAGGGCTGGCAAAATGCCACGGGCCGCGGGCCCGACTGGACCCCAGGCCCGAAAGGCTGCGAGCTCAGAATTAACTTATCATTTTTAACTTTTTTTTTTAACTATATATTTTATTAAGCTATTGCATAGCTTCTATCGCGGGCCTTGAGCGCGGGGACCGGAGCCAGAAATTCCGTAACGAAAAAAACCTCACGCTCCCCACTCCGACGGGCACGGAGGTGTGGCTTGAAGGCCGTGCATTGTCTAACGTCGTTTCTTTTCGGCAGTCTTCGACACGGTGTTTGTGTGCGTGCAACTAGACGTATTGTACGACTCTACGAAGCTCGCACGAATCGAGACGAGCTGCTCTGAAATCGGACGAATACATAAGCAGCTGTTTATGAGAAAGTATATAGGTGTATAGGTATTTATCAAAAAGTGTAACTTGAATTAATATTTATTTCCATTTACTTTCGTACCATTTATCATTTACCAGTCGGACACCATACATTTATTATAATCACCACTATCTTAAAACTCAATATCCCAATATCTCGGAAACGGCTGGGAATATCAAAATTCTGACCAAATTCCCCCCCCCCCCCCTATAAACCGCCTCTCAAATAGTACATACATACAGACAAGCCCCTTTGACCCCCCTTTTTTGACCCCCTCTTTTTCGACCCCAATATTAAGTTGTATTATATTTAAATCATTCAATCATCATTATATATGATCCCGGGACCCCCCCGCGTCACCCCTTTTGACCAACCCCTCCACCCGTCCAGGGCTACTTCACCCCCCCGGGTCTTAACTTTTGAACCGGAGGTCGTAGAGGTATCGAGTTTGGGGTCTTTGGAATCGGCAGTAAAGGGCCTATCTTTTGGCCCCGATAAGGTTAGGGTAAAGCGCCCCATTTTAAATTTATTTTAGATTTAAATTTTTTAAATTCTTATTTCTTATTCTTATACAAAATGCTATGCAATAGCTTTACCGCGGCAGTCCCCGAGTGCCACACGTTTTTTATTTATGTACATAATAATATTATTAATACTGTTGGGTAACTACTTCAGTTATTTATTAAAATTAAATTACAACGTGACGATTTTTATTATTGTGGCCCCATCCAATAAATTTGCTACGGGCCTCAGATGGTATAGTTACGTCACTATTATTATTAACCCTGGAGGTATTAATACTACTATAATAGTTAAGCGTAATGGTTTAAAGTAACAAGTCGAACCTGATGTACCGCAGCCTAAAAGCGTAGTACGCCTCGATCACTATGATCGATGGTAGCACGCCTCGACGGAATGCGGTGATGCGACGATCATGTGTCGAGGGCCAGAACGAACTTGCTGGTCTCGAATTCCAAGGATTCTATGCGGCTGGTAGAAGCGACCCAAGAGCTCGCAAGCCTGGTGAATAGTCCGGTACCCGCCAAAAGGGCCGGAAGTTGCCGTTGAAATAAAATAGGGTATTACACCAGAGAAAAGGCTAAGACATCCGCTGAGAGGGCAAAACAGGAAAAATACGTACCAAATTCGTAGAATTTCGTACATCATTTGTGCTGAACTCAGCAATAAAACTTGGTTGACTACAAATAACAAGCGTGAAGCATGGAGATGTATATAAAAAAAATATGTAGGTATACATATTTTTAATAAAAAAAAAAAAACTTTCTTTTCTTTATATTCGTTTTAATTTACATGGCACAATTTAAAATTATGATTCGACTTTTTTTTTTTATTCGACTGGAATCAGTACATATTTTTCAGCAATTGACGTTTCTTCCATTCTCACATTTAGACGTAACTACAACTTATTTTGTTGATTCATGTAAGGCCTTTATATTACAATTTTCCATCTTACTGGTGCGTGTTACTTTCGCCTACACATATGTCTTCCCTGATGACCTGATCCCTGTCAGTGGAAACTCGTAGAAATATTAAGCCATTTCCCATTACGACATCAGAAGAATCAAATAAGTAGCTTGTTTAAGTCAAGATTTCAATTTTTTTTAATAAAAAATTGATGAACTAAAAAAAATAGGTTGTATCCGCAGACTTCACGCTGCATTGCGACGGTAAGTCCCCTCTTTGAGGATTGGCTTGAGAGGCGCCACGGCGTCCTCACCTTCCGCCTGACGCAGGTCCTCACCGGACATGGCTGTTTCGGGAGGTTCCTGTTTCGGATAAGGCGGGAGGAAACGCCCGGGTGTTGGCATTGTGTGGATCGACCGGAGGACACGGTGGAGCGTACGGTGGAGGTCTGCCCGGCTTGGGCGGAGCACCGCCGTGTCCTCGTGGCGGCGATCGGCGGCGGCGATCTCTTGCGTCCGGCCCTGGTTCAGGCTATAGTACGGAGCGAGAGAGAATGGGAAGCAGTCACCTCCTTCTGCGAAGCAGTAATGCTCGCGAAGGAGGAGGCGGAGCGCGTGAGGGAGAGGCAATCATTGCGCCCTCACGCCCCTACTCACCGCAGGAGGAGACACCCTGGGCGTCGGGAGTCGATAGCCGACTCCCGGCCACCGTAGGCGCGGGCCTGCGGACGGCGAGCAAAGGGCAGCTCGCCGTCCGGTAAGGACCAGGCCCGGGTCGACGGCGCGTTGTGTTCCACGCGCGCCTCAAAGAGATGTCAGCATAATTGACAGGGTCCGATAGGGCCGATGCCTGCCGGGGTCGCGGATTGTTCGAAAGAGTTACCGGGGCCCTGGCGCACAGGCAACTGAAGGAACATGGGTGGGTTTTAGTCAGTAAGAGTCTGACACGCCCTTCCGCTCCGCCCAGAGCGGGAGAGGTCATTTGATGATTTCCCACCAAAAAAAAAAAAAAAAAGACCTCACGCTGCACTATGTAGGTATATAATATCAGTCGTTGTATTCTGTATAAAAAACTAACCGTGAAAACTTAGGTGAAGTGAGCTCGAAGTAAGCTGGCATTCCACCTGCGGGATAACTGCGTACCACACTAACAGTAGGAATAGCTTTCATTTTGACAGTTCAACAACATTCATTGCGTTATATACGTTGTTGAGCAGACAAATTTTTCGAACATATCAAGCATTGGAGCAACATTTGGCTTCAAAATGAATCAGACTGTGATGGATAGTGTATTACGTAATGAGAGTTATCGCACTTGAGTTCGCCGCTAAAGGCGCTTTAGTGTACATAGAGTAAGGTCTCTATACCCTAAGTCATCAATTCAGATAATTTATGTAAACAAATGTGATAACAGATCAAAAAAATATCGTCTTAATGGTAATTCACATAAAATGGTGGAAAACAAGGTTAGATTTGCTTTTAAGTTCTGATTTTTAAAATAATAATTAAAAAATTATTATACCGTGTTAATTTTTATAAGTTTTCGGTTTTAAACAAAGTTATTAAAAAAAGAAAATTTTGTGGTATAAAATATTTTATGATACTGGTAAGGGTAATTCCACTTTGCCCCACCAAGCCCGCCACCCTGGTGTGGCAAAGTGGACTGCCTAAAATTTTGCAGTGGAATATGCCCCACTATTCTGATTTGATGGGGCGGATAACACTAGCATAAACACTTTGTGGATTCTGCCCCACTAGGGTTGGCACCTCAGGATTTGTGGTTTAGGCGCATTTGGGCTAATTCTCATTTTGGCAACCGACTCGCTAATGGACTACTTCTCATTAGGGCTACTTCTCACTTGGGCTACTTCTCCCTTGGGCTACTTCTCACTTGGGCTACTTCTCACTTGGGCTACTTCTCACTTGGGCTACTTCTCACTTGGGCTACTTCTCACTTGGGTTACTTCTCATTAGGGCTACTACTCAAAATTTGGGAATGTTTATTGAAATAAGTACTGTATTGAAAACAAACATTGCATTCATTGACATCATTACAATAAAAACAAACGCTACACAATCGGGGATAGGATGCAAGAGCGAGCGAAGCGAGCTCGGGACTCGGGGCACCTCGACTCGGACAGGTTAGGTTAGAAGGGGATGGCGGGGTCTGAAAGACCCCGCCGTCCCCTTCGTGGTTATTTTTTTTTAAACCGCCCAGAAGTAGGAGCCCCGCGAAGCGGGGCTCCGTCGGCTACGCCTTATAAATAAAAAAGGAGAATAGGTTCATTTCTACCAACCCTAGGTGCCAACCCTAGTGGGGCAGAATCCACAAAGTGTTTATGCTAGTGTTATCCGCCCCATCAAATCAGAATAGTGGGGCATATTCCACTGCAAAATTTTAGGCAGTCCACTTTGCCACACCAGGGTGGCGGGCTTGGTGGGGCAAAGTGGAATTACTCTACTGGTAACACTACCGGAGTTCCCAACATTCTCAAATTTCGTTTGACATAATTACAAAGTCGCGTCTTTTCACAACATTCGTTTTCTTTTCCCGGATAATACTATTCGCTGCGTCTTTGTTAATTGTGCTTTATTATCATCGTGTTAACTGTTTCATCTTGTTGTTAGTTGTTATATTTCCTTGTTTTAGTTGTGTTTTTGTTAAGTTTTATTTGTTAATTGACAAATGGAGCCTATGACTAGCAGTGGACTTAAAAGGGCTGATTATGATGATAATAAGCCGCGACTCCGACACAGAACAAACACTGTTCGGCTACGATATTTTGTTTGCATAGCTCGTATAAATAGTTAACTGTAATGAAAAGATAGAAAAATTTAATATTAAATTGTTTTGTACCACTGTCCTGTCATTTTGACAATGACATTTCTTTGTTTACTTAAATTATCTGAATTGATGACTTAGGGTATAGGTGTCAAATGTACTAAACGTTCACTGTTTGCGGGATTTTTATCACGGATTTTAACAAATTATTCATAATTTTTATAATGGTTGTGTCATTCCTGATCCTGATTAATTATGGCTTAAGATTTTAAGTAAAAAATTAGGATCTAATTTGGTAGCACTTGAAGGAAGAATAACATTTGTCTGCTTCATGCTTGCCAATTTTAGAAACATTATAATCTAAATATTCATTTGAAGTTTTAAAATAAAACTTTTTTACAAAAAAACAACCGACTTCCAAAAAAAACACTAAAAGACGTGAAAAATAACTTTAATTTCAGAAGTCGGTGTCTTTGGTTTTGTATTTTCGTTTTTGGTCACCGACTTCTGAAATTTAAGTTATTTTTCACGTCTTTTAGTGTTTTTTTTGGAAGTCGGTTGTTTTTTTTTAAAAAAGTTTTTATTTTTCACTTTTTAGTTGCGGTACCTACCCCACACAAATTCGAATACCACTACTTGGTGTGTAAATAACAGTGACAGGAAATTATTAACACATCATCCATATAAACTGAGTGGAAAAAATATGCAGTATTAAGGATAACTCAAAAAGTACTGGTCAGACCTTGATCAAATTTAAATAGGACCACATGTGAAGCACCAGCTATCAAAAAAAAAAGAATCATCCAAATTGGTTCACCCAGAAAAAAGTTATGAGCTAAAACGTAAAAAAAAAAAAAAAAAAAACATACAGGCGAATTGAGAACCTCCTCCTTTTTGTGAAGTCGGTTAAAAATAAACATAATGTTAATTTATGGGTACATAAACATAGACAAAACATCAAATAAAAGTACTGACAGGACCTTACTCGCCAGTGGCGCCAACTGGTGAGCACAAAAACGATAGCCCCCAAATACTAGGAATTGTTACTATTACAGCTACTCATCTAAGTTTTCACGGTGAGATTTTAATAGAATAGTTCGGCTGTATATCATCGAGATACGTACAGTCACGAGCAATTAAAAAGCGATTTTCTCGTGGAACATTGATTACAACTTTGAGATAATACCTATTTCATAACACTATAGGTTCCAAAATACTATTAGGTCCTTACATATGAAATTGATGTTTTATAGAACTGGCCACTTTGATCTCAAAAAACCGGCGTAACAGCATAAAATTACAGTCAATACACAAGGAGAAAATCAAATTAAGAAGTTGCTAAGTGTATACATATTAGTGATTGTGACTGTACCTGTCAAGTAAGAGGAATAATTTCGGCATTATCTTGAGTACCTGTCAAAATAATATAACATTGTTACCTGCGATATCTGAAACAAAGGCTTTATTCAGGGGTAATCAAACGAAAACAGAAATCAAACAAATATTCGAAGAATCTGTATTTAGGTTTTGTTTCGACGAAATCATAGCTTTCAAGAAAATCACATTATTTTTGTGTTTATTTTCTCATTCCATGTACTACAAAGGCTACTTGTCTTGCCAAATCAACCATTTTTCTCGTGATATGTAATAAACTTAGGTCCGATATAAATCTAAATACAGTGTCATTTCGGTCTGAGGGCTATTTTAACGTTAACGAGAAGTCTACGCCGATAGTGGTCGTGTCTGTGACGTCACGACTCAGACGTTAATAATGTACAACAATGTGCCGAAGGAATATTAGAGTAAAGAAAATAATAAATACTGAATATGTGTTGTAATTACTTCGTGAATATGTGTTGTAATTACTTCGTGAATATGTGTTGTAATTGTTTCGTGAATATGTGTTGTACGACAAAACCTCACTACAGAGTTAGCAGAGACGTTTCTTAATTTTTCTGAGATCGATCAGTTCCAAATCCAAGTAGATGAGGCTGAATATCAGTATTTTTCATGTAAGAGCTGCTATTTATTTCGCCGACACTACCTCATTACTGCTTAATATCGACGTCATTACTTATTACCTTTAGAGCTACGGTTTTCCAGAAGAGCGGTTCTGCCTTAATATAACGGCCGTCATAAAATCTGTCAATTTCGTCAGTATTTGACATTAAGGTATCAAAAATGTTGGACAGCCGTTATTGTGCGACCATTCACCGCTTTCTTAGGAAACCGCTTAATCGATCTAATGATAAGGCTCGTAGGGCTAGACTAAAGGCTCCTGCAAACAGGCACGACACGCGAAGCGACTCAAAGGAGCCGTCTGTCGCGCGACGAGCGGTGCCTTTGTGTCGCGTGCGATTCGCGTTCCGTGTCGCGCCTGTTTGTAGGAACCTTTATTGTCCGACTTTTGGATTCCAAACTACCAGCTATAACTGCTGTCATAGGTATGCGTTTGATATCTAGGAATGAGTCTTGTTTAGATTTTCAGTTTTTCATTTAAGTATCTTAAATTTTCCGATCTCCAAAATCACGAGCGGTCCTCGAACCTACTCCTCCTACTGTCAATAATATTATTTATAACATTTAAACCATGTAATTATTCGGCTTTGTACAATCCAATACAAATAAATACAAGGTAGGGTACTGAAGAATTTATTAATAACCCAAACAAAAGAGATGAAATGTTGTACCTGCGTACTCTTACTGAGACCAATATCCGTCCCAACAAAGCTTCCCCGTACCTAATTAAACCGTAAATTAATAAATTAAACCACAAAATGAAACAGGTCTAAAGTCCGAGTTTGAAAGCAAATACCCCCAAAACACGCAATTATAATTGCAAAGGCTCTTGTTAATGTTATATAAAGCCTTCAGGGTAAGGCTCGCATTCCTGGTTGTGAATAGGTGGATATTTTTCGCTTCCACTCCCAAAATAATAATTGTAAAGGTCACACTTTTTTACCCTATGAGGAAATTCCAGGAAGATTGGTAGGGCTTGGCTTTGTTGCCAGGCGTAGGTATATCACGTAATTTGATGTATTCAGTACAAGTGAAAAAAATAAAAAAATGTGTTAACTAATACCTACCTGAAATTCCAGTATTGTGCAGAGATAACAACAATGTGCTGGAGAATTCGAGAAAACACTGGCTGAGAAAACTCTAAACTGTGAGTATCGTGACTTGACAAGTCAAATTCAGATTGCAAGAATTATAAAAGTGGTAACTTATGTATATATTTACTACCAAACTACCAACTGGTCCCCGAACAGACGCAGTGCTAAAGCGCTAATAATAAAACAATTCCACGTAAAATCAGTACTTTAAAAACTCCCCAGTACAATGCCAGAAAGAGATGAAAATAAAGGAATGGGTACCTAAACTTAGGAGAAAATTTTCTCAAAACGTATTACGTAAACTCAGGGGCGACTCGCAGAAATAATGACATCGACAGGCCACCGAACTTTTTTAATATTGAACTTTTTTACCGAACCAAGTCTCCAAATATGAAAAGCGCTTGCGGGTAATAAATCATTTACACTGTTCGAAATTCAAAATTCGCGTTCGTTGACTTTTAAATGTTCAATATTTACTGCTGCTTTAAATATTTAATGTACTCTCACGATAAATAGCTTTTGTAAAGTGTTTATGCACTTTCTCGTAATTGTACACGAAATAAAGAGGAATTTTTATGACTAGAGTTTATTCAACTGAAGCTTTATTATTTGTTTTTCGCGAATGTAAATAACACCAGCAAAGATCATTAATATGAAATAAATTTTAAATACATAACGAGAGGCCTAAAATAAATACGTCATGGTATATACTTACCGAGAAAGTACCTATAATTGATATCGTAAAGTAATGCAGAACATCTTATTTGAGCTTTTCATTGTTTTTATAAATACAATATAATATTGACTTCACAAACAAAAACGAAACTGAAATATTCCTTTTCTACAAAACCAAACCGTTTCCTTTGAAAACATTCCCTTCATTCCCTTCATTTGCGTTATGTTCCAGAACCTTTGAATACAAAGCTAAGTAATTTTAAGAAAGAACGTAAAGAAACCGCTGTGTTTGCAGGGGTTCGTAATACGAATTGAGAACAAAGTCAATTTTATAAAACACTTAGAAAATTGTAGGTCAGCTGTAACCCGACAATCTGTGTCGGACACCTATTCTAGCTGTTACAGTTGTAATTTGCTTGAGTGGGGACGGAACGTGTCGGTCATTCGATTAGTGTGGTCTGCTCGTGTCCGCCACCACCGTCCACCGTCCCGTCCCCGTGCGCCGTGTTCACTCTCCACGGAAGCGCTGAATCCGACGAACGGGCTCGTACAGATGAGCAGGAAATTATATCTTTTCATTTCCCGCGAATAGTCGTAACATTTTGCCATTTTGCCGAGATTTGATGTATTACTGCGGAAAATCAAAGTTAATACGAACGAACACATTTTCCACGAGGGAACTTTCATAAGTGTATTAAGGTCAGAATAAACATACTTTCAATTTAAATTCTCTCTATTTCATTCCCTTTAGCCTCATTCCAATATTATTTATTCAGAACTCTCGGCGTGAGATACATTCTGAACATTGCTTAGTTTCCCCTTCAAGTTATCTAAGGATGAGTTTATCGCATTGCGAATTGGTTACGAATTGAAAATATCTAGTGGTTGGATCGGCGGGGTGTCACGTGGAGGCCTTCGTTATAGGCCGTCGCTAATTAAGAAGTTTCCCCTTCGATCGGCGGAAATTTTATTACGTCAGGGCTGTCCCAAAAAGCTTGTAAAATGAAATTAGTTCAAACGATGAATCGGATTTCCAATTTTAAGGTTGAGATGGCTGCCGTCCTGAGTAGGAAACTCCTGTGTGCACCCTTTGTAATTATAGTTCGTTAGAGTTTGTACTAACTTTTTTATTTAAGTATTTTATTTGGATAATATTTAGGCTTTAAAATAATATTAATAATATGTATGTTCTTGCACAGATGCGACGCACGATTTCATCTTACTTGTATTTGTTGTTTACAAAAGTAGTTAGAAAAGTAGATCATTCCATGTTTTGTTTGTTTTTTGTTGTCATTTGCCAGTGTCGTAAGATCGTAACACATTACGCAATGTCTATTATTGTCTTTGGTCTTTGGACGTCAAGTAATAGACAACATTGTCAAACTTATAACGTTTTAAATACGAGGCTTTTGGCTACTTTTTATTAAAGTCAAAGTCAAAGTCAAAACATTTATTGCGAACTAAGTGTTACAATGTTGGTGTTATCTTATGTTAGTACTTATGACTTAGCAGCCTTTTACAAGCATTGCAATTATCATTCGCCTGCCCTTATCATTCTAAATTAGCATGCATTTAACATTTTTAAACTTAATAAAATTATACAATAAAATTGAGAAATTTTAGTTACGTCAAAATTAAATGTCAATAATAATTAATTTAATACAGTAGTAGTGTAGTGTGTGTATTTTGTCTATAATAGTTTTTTTTGTATTGTGCGTGTTGTTTGTGCAGAATAAACAATTTTTCTTTCTTTTTTTCTGGATGTACATGTATATAAAAAAAGAAGGAAACAAAACATAGGGCATCAAAAAATTCGTTCGCATCGCTGTCAACAGAAAAAGTGCCAAAAAGGCTGGCAACATTGCCACGCTGTATGGTGATGCTGATTCTTTGGATAAAAAATATAAATTGGTCATTTGAAGAGTCGACCAACCGCTTGGTGATGTTTTGATAAACCAAGTGGGCACGCGGACCCCATGGCACTAGTGTTTCAACCTCAAACGGCTCGAACGTATAACTCCCAATAAGATTGGAATATTTTCGCCGTTTTAGGTTTTCTGCATCTGCAGCAGCCGTCCCAGCACAGCCCGCCGTACTGGGAAGATGGGATGGCGCAAGGGTGTCTCGACACATGTTGCATCCCACACAAAAGGCCTGCCTAACTTCCAGGCCATTATCATTCCGTCTGGTCTCTTCCCATCGTCGCGTGCCAAGCCGTTGGGTTCTAAAATAGCTGGCAAGAGCATGGCGAATGATGTAATTAATGCTGGCGTGCCATGCTATCCGGCCTGCGCTCTTACTGCAAGATAGGCCATGGTGTCCGAGGCAGTCGATAGCTTCACCGCATTGGCAGAACTGCGGGGCCCCTCAAGGTGTGCCCAGATGGAGACAAGTAGCGAGCCGGAAAGTGGTGTCACCCAGCATAATGCCTATATTGGGTGACGTTAGCGCCTGAAGTCAGAGCCCCAACTCCCACTCTCTCACAGTCAGTAGGCGGGCACGCTCAACAGTATTGGAGGACGTATTGATAAAATTATTCCGTACCTATCTCGTCGTCTCTGGGCAGATGGGTTCACGGGCCGATCTGTATCCGGGCAAGTCACGGTCCAGGCGTTCACCGCATTAGTCAAGCACGGCACTTCAGAGTCAACCTGGGTGGGGATTAAAAATTTCCGGTCAACTTTTCGGTTCTGTGGACAGGGAACAGTAACGCCTTAAGCTAATACGAGTACTGGTAATTTTGTGGACCCCGAAGCCACCAAAACGGATGGGTAGTGTAGCTTGAAGCCACGCTCGGTCGTCCAAGGGCACATTTGTAGTTACTTATTACCGTTTCAAATTGCTACCGATACTCCATGTTTGCTATGGTTATTAGTTGGATAATGTCATTTAGTAATGTTACTTTAATATGCAGTTTTGGCCGGATAAGCCCAATCAAAACAGAAGTGACACTCACTGGGCGTTTGGTAAGAATGTTGATCGAATCAAAATGGAAAATTAATTTCATGTTGAGAAGTGCCTCTACATAAATTTTACACTGATTGGGTCATTAAATTGGGGAGAAGAATGTGAGTGAGTTCAAGTCGGAGAGCCGTAAAGCGTGGTATGTATATGAGCCCAGCAGACGTTGAAATTACACTGATATTACGCCGATGAATTTGTAAATGCGATGATTTCCATTATAATTACTTATTTAATAAGACAATTTAAATGAACTGAACTGGTTAATACGCAATGGTAATAACCAGTTAATAATTAGATACTTATGATTTTTCGAAACAATTTATCATTGGAAATTCAATATAAGTACTTAGGGACCTACGTTTCAAGTTCCTTCGTGTCGTGACACATATAATAGATATTTGAGGTCCACCAGTTTTTATGACAAGTATTTTACAGTTCAAGCAGTACGGTTATGGAATGCCTTGCCCATGTCGATAAGGCGTGCTCAATCTTTGTCCTCTTTTAAAATTCTGGTTAAAAATCACTTCCTCTCTCCTTAAACATTGTCATTGCATTTAGTTTCCTTGCTCTTGTTTCATGTTTATTATTGTATATATTATATGTAGATAAGTATATGTTTTATGTATCTATGTATTTGTTGTATATGTAAATGGTACACCACTGACTACCTGCATTATGGTCTCTCCTTCTCTCTTGAATCCATCCAAAGGTTGTCTGTAAAAGATCGCTTTTAGCGATAACACCGCCCATCGTGTCACCCTATGTAAAATATCTACATTTATATCTGTAATTTTTATGGTGTACATAATAAAGAGTATTCTATTCTAGTCTATTCTATCCTATTCTACTTACGTACTTTAGTATTCTGTAAACTTTTGAGTTGATGGACCATTTTATTCCGACACCAAGGTTAATAGGTACCTCCAGTTGACTTGGACACAAATACGAGTATATTTTAACAAAATTAATTAAGTCGTACGAAAACAAAGATTCATCATTTTGGTTAGTATTTGGCATGCGTCAACATTTAATTAATGTTCATCACCTACCGAAACATAATCTAAAGTAAATACTATAAAACAGGGCTACAAATAAGTCCGCATTTAAGTCCAATCACCCAAACTGTGAAACGCTTAAAGTGCTATTGAGAGGATGGCATGGAACACACAAGCTACAATAACACCTTTATTCTTAGTCATTGCCTACGCTCCACTCCACGTCAACTCCGCCTCCATCAGTAACATTGGCAGTAAAAACTTGTTTTAAATTGACATAAACGTCAATTTTATTTAGTGGAGGTGAGTAATCATCTGGCAAACTCAAGTCAGTTTTGTAAGTGTTTTTCATAGGTTCTGTTCTAACACGTCGTGAAAATGTCACAGTTATGACTTTTTTGACAAATATGTCGCAGTCAGTTATATTAAATAGGGCCCCGAAAAATAGCTCCAAAAGAAAAGAAAAGTACCTAAATAGGAAAAGGCGACTCTCCCTTTAAAAGAATTTCCACATGTGATACTAAGTAGGTCTTCAAATTTCAAACATAAAACATAAATTATAATTGAATAAACCCATCATCTCAGAAAACATCAAGTGGACACTTAAGAGTCCCTCTTAAATAAAGAGGGCTTTATTAGTTCGGGACTCATAGCAAATTATCAACATGAAAAATACATATTACAGCGAAGTTTTTGAAATTAAGTATCGGCATAACTTGTAAGGGCCTATGCACACGAAATGCGTTAGCAGTAGTTGAATATTATACAGCGCGTGTTTTGCGTCTACGGCGCGTGAGAAAGTCGTCGTCTGTAAATGGCCTAAGGTTTACAAACCAGAGCGGGGTAATTACGTAACACACTAACAGTAGGAATGGGTTTCATTTTGACAGTTCAACAACATTCATTGCGTTATTTACGTTGCAGAGCAGACAATTTTTTTGAACATATGAAGCAATGGATTAGCAATAGACTTCAAAATGATTCAGATTGTGATAAATAGTATGTTACGTAAATAGGGTGCTGATCAGCAGTGTATAAATCGGCCGATTGAGTTGCGAACATATGACATAGGCCAATATTCTAAAGTCCGTCGAAAGGAACTTTGTCGACTCATACTCGAGGTCGTCATGATGACACAGAAACGCCCCCTAAATGGTATTTTAAGAGCGCTTACACGGGTCCACTAGCGCCACTCCTTTAAAAAAATATTATCTCGTGACTGAGAAGGAATTTTGAAAAACGGCTCAATAAGCGACCTCGGTAGGTAAGTGTGTCAAGATTTTTCTAATACCTTTTTAAACTTTCATATTGAGACACGAAGCAACAAAATTCGATCTAAACAAAAGCGGCCACATTCACTTAGATCGTATTTTGTTGCTTCGTGTCTCAATATGAAAGTTTATAAAAGGTATTAGAAAATTCTAGGCACACTTACCGAGGTCGCTTATTGAGCCGTTATTCAAAATTCGTTCTGAGTCACGAGATAATACTTTTTTAAAGGAGTGGCGCTAGTGGACCCGTGTGCGCCCTCTTAAGTCGCAAGTTTCTGTGAAGTTCGGAGGTTCCACGAATTTCTACCTCACGCGCTGCTTGAAATTACATAAAAAAGTATGGCCGTCTTTATCATCATCTGCCTGCCGTTTCCCAACTATGATGGAGTCGGCTTCCTGTCTAACCGGATGCAGCTGAATACCAGTATTTTACATGGAGGCACTGCCTATCTGACCTCCACAACCCAGACGTTACTGGGCAATACGATACCCTTGGTACGTCTGGTTGTCAGACTTTCGGGCCTCTGACGACCCGTAACAACTGTCAAAGATCCACGAATGACAGCCGGGAACAACGGCTTATGGCCCTACCTTGAAAATAAATAATTGTTTGATGGGCGTGGCTTATTTCCCCCGCACGCGGGGAGTGGCGGTTCTACCTTCCGTGGTCGGTCGCCACGTCACCGCCACAAACATATCTGAACCTGAACCAGTGGCCAAAAGTGGAATTAATAAAATACTGACCGGAATTTATAAAGGTTCCTTACTTAGCATGGGCTTTGCCTAAGCATTATTCTTATCACTGTCGCACAATTGTCAATCTAAAAGTGCAAGATAAAGACGGAAACTTAGCTAAGAAAAAAGTGCGTGCTAAGTAACGTTAATTTATCTCGGTCTATGAAATTTTCGCATTATATACTATACAAATACTACAAAATATTTAATCAATATCCAAAATATTCATATTATTACTTGTATAATACACTCGAGAGCAATGAATCCGGGTCACTTAAAGAATGTTAAAAATCTCGGAAACTAAAAATGATAGGTTAATGCAATAAATTGTATTTAATAGACAATGTAATACTCCTTAAATGAAAGTAAAAAAAATATGAGTCACCATACATTTTATTAACACAAAATTACATAAAGAAAAAAACTGCTGATCTCTCCTTAAAACAAAAATAGGAAACATGAAATTTTTGAACTTTATTACGATTTTCTTGAATTTTAATACTTCGTATTGCCTCCTCGTGCTTCCATTACTGCGTTTACGCGGTTTGGCATGCTGTACACCAAGTTCCTTATACGATTTTGGGGAATATTCTCCCATTCCTCTGTGAGAGCAATTTTGAGCTCACGAAGCGTGATTGGGGGAGGGTTTCGTTGTTTTACGCATCTGCCTAGCTCGTCCCAAGCATGCTCGATCGGGTTGATATCCGGGCTGCGCGCTGGCCACTCCATACGAGTAATGTTCATCTCTTGAAGGTAGTCATTCACAATCCTACCTGTATGAGGTCGGGCATTGTCATGCATAAATATAGCATCCTCACCTAAATTGACCATAAATGGACCAACGTGATCATTGAGAATTTCTTCCACATATCTTACGCTAGTTAAAGAGCCGTTTTCTATGATCACCAGCTCTGTGCGACTTTCAGAAGAAATTCCGGCCCACACAAGTACAGACCCACCACCGTAGGCTACTTTTTCTTCGATGCATGCTTGCTTGAATCTTTCCCCTGGTCTTCGATACACTCTGTGTCTTCCATCGTGCTTGTAGAGCATAAATTTTGATTCGTCGGAGAACATAACTTTTGACCAATCTTCAATACTCCAATTTACGTGGCTCTGGGCATATCTTAGTCTTGAAATACGATGCCCACGCTCCAGTTTAGGGCCGTTTGCAGGTCTAAGGGGTTTTAAGTTAGATTCAGCAAGCCGACGTCTTACTGTCCATGCACTTGGGTTACTTCCTCCGAGGCGTCGAAACTGATTTGTGAGTTCAGTTCCTGTGAGAAAGCGATTTCGAAGCATGGTCTTCACCAAGTATCGGTCTTCTCGTGCTGTGGTACACCTGGTTCTGCCCGTTCCTGGTCTGCTTAGGTTAGAACCAGTTTCTTCGTAACGTCGGAGAACTCTTTGTACTGTTGACAGCGACACACCGACAGTCCTGGCTGTATCGCGCTGACTCCGGCCGGTTTCCAGCATTGTAAGTATTGTGGTGCATTCTTCAGGCGTAAGCGACATAATTTCAGCTTGAATAATGAATATAGAGCACTATCAACATGGTTTATGTACCCACATAAATGACAGATTACAAACAAAAGCAAAACCAAATGCTGTAATTTCGTAGTTCCATCTTCGAAAGTGGCCCTTTTTCAAATTTGATTTTTTTATGATATAACTTTACAATAACTAAGAAGTTTTAATACCTTCATTTAAGGAGTATTACATTGTCTATTAAATACAATTTATTGCATTAACCTAGCATTTTTAGTTTCCGAGATTTTTAGGATTCTTTAAGTGACCCGGATTCATTGCTCTCGAGTGTATTATGCAACATGAAATTAAAAATAATTATTAAATCTACTTTATTTATATAAAATGCATGTTGGTATATATGAGATTGATAAACTCCAACACCGTTTCACCGATCACCATATACTGGTTTGGTAAACGACTTTTTTTTTTTCACTTACCTAATATTACATACATTCCGTCAATAATGTAATTAATACTCTTAACTTTTCCATCGTGTCCTACTTTTTAACCGACTTCCAAAAAGGAGGAGGTTATATGTTCGACTGTATGTATGTCTTTTTTATGTATGTTCACCGATTTCTCCGTCAATTGTGGACCGATTATGAAAATTCTTTTTTTGTTTGAAAGGGTATGCTCTCGAGTTGGTCCCATTGTCACCAATTCAGAATCTGATGAATGAATCCCATGGAAATCGAGGGAAATCGAGGGAAATCCTCAAATTTTATGGGCACACGTATAGCGAATTGGGTATTCTTTATAGTAACTCGTGCATGTGGACTCGGAAAGCACCATTCGGTGAAGTGGGCCCGATGATGAAGACCAGAGGTGGCCACCGAAACTTTTCAATAATAAGTATTTCACGGGTTGCAATTCGATTTAAATATGGTTGCTAAGCAATTTATGCTCGTCACAATGCATATGGTGAAATGGAGCAGATGGTGGCTTCACTATCAGCTCCAGTGGTCTTGGTTCTTAACAGGAGAACTCCTCAACAATTAACGTCCCTGCATCGGTAGAAGGAATATTTAGTAAAAGGTGATGAGCAGTTAACATTAGGCTATTGTAACTTAGATTTATTAATAACTGACTCACTAAAAAGTGACAAATAAAAACTTTTTTACAAAAAAACAACCGACTTCAAAAAAAACACTACAAAGTGAAAAATAACTTTAATTTCGGAAGTCGGTGGCAAAAAGAAAATTCAGATACAAAGACACCGACTTCCGAAATTAAAGTTATTTTTCACTTTGTAGTTTTTTTTGAAGTCGGTTGTTTTTTTTTCAAGTAAATGTATGTTTACCTTACTAAAAAAAACACACTACTTGTTCAGTTTTCTGTTTCAAGACTGACTTTTCGGTGCTTGTAAGCATTCCATTTGAACTATAAAGTGCATAGTAATTCCATGCAGTGTATTTATTATGTATGTAATAAATAGATAAAAAATATTTTTTTAGATATGGTAGATACTCCAAAAAGTTTTGTTTACCTGAAAAAAAAGCAAACAAGAAATTGCTATTTATGCCAGGCTCTATGTTAGCTTAATAGCTCATTGTACATGTACTAAAATTAAAATGGAAGTTATTCACATTTTCTTCAAGATCGATTTCGTATGGCAGTGGTAATCTGTATGAATTATGCCCTAATTACATGAGATTTATTTTAGAAATTACATTGCGTTACTCCGGTTATATACGAAAACCGAAACCGATGTTATTTTGTTACTAAGTCTTGTTTATAACTTTTTAGCTCAGATTTTTGTCGTAGTTGGGTTTTAGTTTTTAACTTTGTTTTTTTATTTTAATTATTCTGGGGTTAGAAATCATTAAGGGTAGGTAGCGAATGGAATTTGATAACAATAATTTGCTAAGAAGCCTTCATAACATTTCAGAAGGATGTTTAGTGTGATTGAAAACAGTCTGAGTGAAACATAATCGTTTTGATCTTATTTCGGCTTTAGTTATAGATATCCAATATATTTTCAGAAAGTACTCTTTAAGACCTTTTATTAGATACCAAACACGATATATATATATATATATATATATGTAGATATATATATTTTTCCCGGTAACACTTCACATCCGCTATTAGCTGCCATGTTTCATTTTATGTGACGTTATGTAGCTTATAACCCGCGGGACAATATGACGCTTCCAACGATACCTCCTTTGTCCAAATACGACGAGGAGTTATGAGGAAACAGATAAACATATATACATACATAGCCTGTTAAAATCAATACCGTCGTTTGGTTTTGCCGTAGTCGGGTAAGGACTCACCTTTTTTCACAATTCAAATGCGACTCTATTCATTTTTTGTGCTCTATCATTCGCAGTGACAGTATTTGACATATTGAAGTATTTTTGACGTATTTCAAACCTCAAAACGAATAATTTATTTTAGCCTATTTCTCTGTGTAAACGATTATTATAAGTTGTAGGTATAAAAACAGACGTTCTTCTCTAGAAAATAGAATGCTTGTACCCAATATTACTTTGCAAGGCGCGAATAGATTGTTGCTGGTAATGCTTTAGTGAAGGAGGTGAATTCGACTCACTATTATCATCATCTTATTGCTATTGAATGAGTTCATTGATTGCCCTGTGCAGACAGCAGATACTCCTAACGTTTAAGGTACTGTTCAGTTTTGGTTTTTTATTTCTTTCCATTTCCTAAATAATTTGAATGTCGTCACGAAATAATAATAGAAAAAGAATGTTATATTGTTCACAGTCACAAGAATACACACACAAAGTCTAAATACCTATTCTACACTAATTGTATTAAATAATTACCTTGAATTGCTAAGCTACTAACTTTTTCTGTAAACACAATTATTTAAATAACGTAAATTAGATCGTTCCGATTTGCAAAAAAAATTACATAGATTCATCCTCAATCAGCCCCACCGGGCGACTGATTTATGAACGAACGAGAGTGATGACATTACTTTTGATAGACAAAAGAAGGGATGGCGATAATGTATGTGTGCTCGGAATAAAACAACGTATGTGCCAAAACGAAATGCCGTCTTTTTAAAATAAAAAGTATTATTAAAACAAAAACTGCTTTACTTAAACTTTAATATGATTATTATCTATGTTTTATAGTAAACTCCAATGAGTAACTCATAAGCGTTACGCCTTAATGCTCAAGAAAACATAGATAGAACTTTGCATTTTTTTTTTATCGAGAAAATTTCATTGTATCGTGTATTCCTTTTACAGGATACTAGGAAATATAGTCATAAAACATACACCAAATTGTTAAATACCTATTCCATATACTTAGAAAGGTACACTAAAAAGAAAAAGCACACTTTTTTCAATATATCACCTTAACGTGCTTTCCGAGGCACGGAGGGTTATCGATATGTAAAGATGGTCGCCCATCCACGGCCCAACCGCGGCAAGCGTAGCTTATCCTGATCGATCGTCCCGTTCAGCTGTTATTATTTAGCCAATGATTAAAATATCCACGAATGGAATTGGTGATTACCTACCGTTCGAGCTGTTTTATGTAATGATGTTGATATAGCTAGAAAGAGGGTGACTATTACCGAGATGTTATTTAATAGCCAAGTATGAATGAAAAAGACATGATACGTTGACCCCAAATTAAATGTGGTTAGGGCAGACATATCAATGGGACAAGAGAATGATGTTGATCTCTAACTGCTTCTAGTCAGGAGTTGCCGTTGAAGGGTCAGTTTTTTTTAACCAACTTCAAAAAAAGGAGGAGGTTTTCAATTCGTCTGTATGTTTTACTTTTTTCTGGGTGAACCGATTTGGATAATTTTTTCTGGTGCTTTACATGTGGTCCCATTTAAATTTGATCAAGATCTGACCAGTAGTTTTTGAGTTATCCTTAAAATACTGCATATTTATTCCATTTAGTTGATATTGATGATGTGTTAATAATTTCCTGTCACTGTTATTTACATACCAAGTAGTGGTATATGAATTTGTGTGGGGTAGGTACCGCAACTAAAAAGTGAAAAATAAAAACCTTTTTACAAAAAAACAACCGACTTCCAAAAAAAACACCAAAAGACGTGAAAAATAACTTTAATTTCGGAAGTCGGTGGCCAAAAACGAAAATACAAAACCAAAGATGATGATCTCTAATGCTTCTAGTCAGGAGTTGCAGTTGAAATGTCAGTTTTTGTTTCCATTGTCATAATGTGAAAATTGTGAAAAGCTGTGCTTGTAGGAGCGTATTCGTGAGTAGGTTCAGCTTGTACCTAACTTCAACAATGTCGAGCAGAGCAGCCCAGCAGCCAATAAAAGCATGCGCTCACCTGACTGAAGGGTTCAACTCTATAGAATTGAACATGCGCGTAAGTAATCATAATATTGATTATCGTAATGACAGTCTTTACTTTTCGACAATCAGATTTTCAATTATAACGGGTGCAAAAAGACACTTAACGAAGCCGAGAGTCACTTTGTACCTACTCCCCGTCATTGTAATTTTTTTTTGTACTGGACCATACCTGGGAAGCTTCTGGTTACGGAGATATTGAAGGTCAAAATTCCAACTTTTATTGTAATTTTTTTACGAAAACAAGTTTTTAATGTTATACATACATACATACATACATACATAAACTCACGCCTTCTTTTTCCATGGGGGTAGGCAGAAACTAAAGAACGCCACCTGCTACGATCTGTTCATACATCTGGTCATACACACACGCCGGTTGTGAGTACTACGCACCTGACCTTTCTGAAGAACATAACCAACAAGGTCACTATATGTCTTCCTAGGGCGTCCCCTCCCGGCGTTTCCACTCATATCTGCCTTGTGTAAGGTACCTTTTGTTAGTCGCCCTTCATTCATCCTCTCAACATGACCAAACCATCTTAGCATACTCTTTTAATGTTACAATAAACACAAATTTAAACACCATCACGACCCCTGTACCGTTGCATGCACCCATAAGCGCAATCTTTTGCGTGTGGTACATTGCACACTACCGCAAACAGCAATTTTTTACACCACCAAAAATAAAAGTTGTTTCCCAGCAATTGTTTTTGTGCAATGTTACTTAGTTTGACGGCTATGTGATGGGTCTTTTTACACCCTGTAAATGCCTTACGTGGTCAAGTTTTTCAGTTTCAACATTGTATTCTGCGTTTCACCTCCACAAAAGAGCGAATATCGCTTTAATCACATTTTGACACTATCATTAATTTGAAGCTACCTGTTATAAGCTTACAGTACAATTTTCTTTGATTGATAGAGTGGTCCATTTATCAATGTCATTTGCCGAATCAGTGAAATAAAGCCATTGGGTTGGGAGTGTTCCTCTTGTTTTATGAGCCGCTCCATTTTAAGATCCTGTGGTTTAATGTGTAATGGATGGATATAAATCAGGGCTATGCGGTGTTACTTATATACTCTTACTAAGTGAAGTTTCGTTAAGGGTTATTCTAACTTTTATTACTCTGATTTTCGATAGCAACCAATGATTTATAGAAGAAAATAAAAAAACAGCTTTTGTTGAATATGGTACAATCATTAGTTTATTGCATCTATTGAATAGTAATGTATACTTAATATTATAAAGAGGTATAATTGGTTTGTTTGCAAGTTTGTATGTTTGGGGATATTCTCTGGATGTACCGGTCGGATTTGAAAAATTATTTTTGCATTTGATAGCCCAATTCTCGAGGAAGGCTATATAGGCTATTTAACATCATGCTATGACCACTAGGAGCCCAGTAAAAATAAAAAGTCAGAAAGAACGCTAAGCGAAAACGGAGTGATAGCGCGGGCAGGTGATGCGATGCGACGGGGTGGGTCGGGAGAACAAGAAATTTCACGCAGACGAAGTCGCGAACAGAAGCTCGTATTTAATTTATGTAAACAGTGTCTTATTCACACAAGTAGTGCGGTAGCTGCTGTCACTAATGTCATCTGTCAGGCACCACGAATTGCGGAAAAAGCCTGAAGGTGAGGCAGTGCTTGCACGAGAAACTTGGTGTGGTAGTGAGCCAGTGTAGTGGTAGACTTAATCAACTTAAATACGAAATCAATAGGATTCTACAATAAACTAATTAATCAACCAAGGTTAAAAATGAACTAAGGTTCATTTTTATTTTAAGCTATTGAAGAGCACAAACGACGCAACGGCACGCACGGCGGTGTTCGTGCAATAACGACGCATGTAAATTTTAAAGTGCCTCGTAAGTTCCGACCCAGAATCTATTAGGTCGGAAACGGCCGGCGGTGGTCGGTTCCATTTTTTATCAATTACCATTTTTGGTGTAAGCCTAATGTCATAATAATGTTATTTAGGAGTGCCCACGGTTGCGAGGCAATTTATGAAGAGAATAATTCTATTCAAATACACAAGCAAAATAGTTGCTTGTTTAATATTTGAGGTAAGTCTAACTTAAGGAAAAATCTTGAGTTATTGTGTTGTTATTTTATGATGTCAAATTTATTTTGGGAAAATACAAGTAAGTACCTTAACTCAACTGTTCGTATTAGGGCAAATTGATTTTACTGCGTGGATTATTTAAAGAAATAAATAAACAAAAAGTGACGTACATAACCAGCAAGAAAAAAAACCGAAACAAAAAATTAGGTTGACATAAGATATCACTATGTCCACTGCTAAGTACTACATTTCCATATTCCGAAGTCTGTATGAATAACGATCAGTGATCACTCAATGAAAAGGACATCGGTAATTTGGCGTAGCCCTAGGAGCGATCGATGTACTTGATTCAGTTAAGATTAGAAAAACAATTGCATTATTGACTGAAGCAAGCAAGTATAAGCTTACAGTGTTACTGTGTAAGTTGTTTATGATAACTACAAATACAGTTATGGTCTTTGACTTGAAGTGTACGAGTTTGTAAAGTGAGTGAGTGTAAGACCGTAAGCTGATGAAAACACTCGACTTCGCGCTTGACGGCGGGCGGCGGGCGTGCATCGTCGTGCGTACTCGTAGCGCTGTGATTGGCGTAGTTCTTCGTAGTTCAGCCATATACAGATACTAAGGTTCACAAACCGAGAATACTAAGAAAACTTGTTGGAAATATCAATCAATTACTAAGTCAAAAATACATGCACGTGTCTTAAAAACGATAAATTATATTTCCTTTCACTAATCAATAATAGGATACCAACTTTGTACTCGTTTTTTTTGCTTGTCAGTCAGTCATATCTAGCCAAGTATGGTGTTTAGTATAGGTAGTAGATACCTGTTTCAGCAACTGATTGGTTTCAGTGCGAAATATTGCCTGGGAATATAGCACGTTTATATGCCACCATCATTTACTTCTTAGCGCAATATTCTAAGTCAAACCCGCTAACATAACAAAGTTAAATTAAATTCATTAGTCCGCTCATACTTGCAGCGCTTCAAACTTGTAGGTAGACGCTGTTTGAACGACTCTTCTGTGTGTAGTTAGAGGCGCGCTGCAGAGCCTGCAGATAAGTCGACATCAGCTCAAGTACTCGTGCGAGAAACGTTGGCTGACTTGTTGAAACCTAGTCTGTCTCCCGACTGGAATAGTTCTCGACGTTTCGAGTTCACTCCAGTCTCGAGCCCTGCACGGAAACAGTTACTTCTTTTGTTTCAAGCTTCGGTTATGAACGTTTAAAACTTTTGAGATTCGAACAAATATCTAGTTGTAGTGACGTCACTCAAGATTGGTCACTATTTGATGAGGCGTTTGACCATCGCAAATTGGCAAATTTTATCGAAATTTCGATAAAAATTGTCAAGGATAAGTATGGATAGCATCCTTGGGAAGGACATAAGCTTTTTGTCCCGGTAGCATGTTTCCGTGGGATAATTTCCTACATCCACGCGGACGAAGCAGCGGGCAGAAGCTAGTAGATAATAAATAAATTATTTATTTCACCAAAAGCCCTTAACAATATACCACAATATAACCAGAAGGTTGAATGATCAACTTCCCAAATGTTTATAAAACAATGGGTTTATCTTTATAGTGGGCTATAAATATAAAACACTAGCTCCTTCATTTATAAATGTTGCTTAAAGTTAAGTAGAGATTAGCGACTGTTTAACCACACATTTTTGACGTTTAAACGTCTCTTAAGGCGACAATAACTGCCAGCGACCTTGAGCGAGTGGGAGGAGCATGCGAAACTTTTAAGCGAATAAAATTGCACAGAGCGTTAGCGTCTACCCGGACATTGGTCAGCGATGCACTGCCGCCCGTCGCCGTCGCCCGCAAGAGCCCCCGCTTCAACGCGCATCAAGTTTATTCGCAAAAACAACCCACATTGATTTATCAAACACAATACAACTAAAAGCCGTATACAAAAATTTGGGTAAGTAAATTGTCTTTTAGATGGTGCTGATTTCATGAAAATACGCCCGATAGTTTTTGCGTGATTATCGTTTTTGTGTTCGTGTTAGATTACTTTACAAATTAATTACACTATGTTGTAAAAATATAATTTCAAATATTCACATATCAAATTACGAAGAAAATAGTCTAGTTTATCATATATTTTTTTCGAACAAATAAGACTATTCGTTTAGACGTGATGTTCAATTTGAAACCATTAAAAGTCGTATATCTGCGTCTTAACTTTAAGAAACGTTTATAAATAACCCCTAGATATGTATCGATATAAGCTCACTTGGCCCGATGGTATGATAACTTTTTCTTTTCAGGAGAAGACTCGTAGGTATGTATGCCCAGCTGTGGTCAGAGCAGGAACAGGGAAATAAGTAAAAGCAAGATTAATATAATTATGTATAAGGAAAGCAGCTTTGGTAAGTCAAAATAAGTGGCTCATAAATTCATATAATAACGCGTAACTTCCGTAATTACTGATACGTATCTGTGATACGAAGACTTTTATGGGTACTAATTAGTGTTACATAACAAAACATCCTCCCGCAGAAGAACCCGAGTAGCGTAGGTACGCAGGAGTATAGAAATAATGAGAAAAATCAAGTTACCTCGTTACTTGACACTATCGCCGCCGGCAAAACAAGTGAGGAAATGAAAGACCGAGCAAATACCAAATAAAATAGCTTTGAGAGTATATCACTAAATTGATCCAATATTCTATACCGTGACCCAACAATGCCGCCCGGAAAATTGGAGTGTTGCCATTTTTGTTAAACAATATGTCAACTAGCAAGACGAGTCCTGATTCGTGCAATGATATTAAATTTTACCTGAGACTTGATTTATGGAACGCGGGGGAGAGGCAATTTCCTCTGCGGAAGCGTTGCCATGGCGACATGTTGTTCGCAGCCTCCAGCGAGGAATCTTGAAAATATGACCCTAATGTGTTGGTGTTATTGTTACGTGTTTTTATCCTCGCCTTTTCGGGCACCGTAAGAAGTTAATAGCATCGTGTAGACTTGCCTTATGACCCGGTTTGTGCTAGAACAAAAATGAATGTCGCAGTGTTGCCAACGGTCCTATAAATGATTGCTATGAATGGCGATTACTTTATTTTGCTTAAACGTTTGTGGATTTTTCTTGGCTACCAGAAACTTAACTTTGGTCGACGGTTTTCTCGCAAGCGTGGCAAAGTGGAAAGCTTTGAAAAGGTATTCCTACTAACAAAGTAGTTATTTTCCACTCTGCAAATGGCATTTTGTTTTGTTTGTTATTTGCCAGTGTCGCAACACAGAGTAATTACGCAATGTGTATTGTCTTTGGTCTTGGTGTGACAGTTAAATTGTGACCTGCCCTGACATCAAGCAATGGACCAAATTGTCAAATGTTAAACTTTTAATTGTTAGCACAAGGCTTTCAGCTACTTTGTAAGTGTGCATTTTATGACATATTTTTTTTGTAATGTGCGTTTTGTTTGTGCAGAATAAACAAATTTTCTTTAATTCTTTCTTTTCTGTCTTTTAACGTGCATTTAAAATTTTTGCTTCTGGCACCACAAAAACATTGTTTTTCTAGCTAATGCGTTTTGTTTTGTCAAAAGCATAGAAGAATCATGTCATTTTAGATATTCTATCTGTGTTACTGGCTAGTTTTTAAAAAACCTTAATCTGTGGAGAACGTAGTGGGTAGCATAATTGTTTAAAATAGTTTAACTAAGATATTTTGACTGTTTTTATTGTGCTACTGTTTGTTTTTCCTTAAATAAATAAATAAATAAAGAAAGATTAATTGTCACAGCATCTCTTGAGTCTACTTAACATATCCACCACGCAGCTCTAATAAGATTAATACGCACATAATGTTCCACACTTAAATACTTAATGTATCATGTTTCGGCTCTCATCTTTTTGTCATTAGTATCACAATGGCGTGAGATATGAGCTCTCGACACAATTAATATTGCACGTAATAATAAAAGATGAGTTTTACCCGACAGTGACGTGACAAAGATCCGACCGTTAGCTTAGTCACGAGAATATGTGTTAGTATTAAGTTTCTATTAGACTTTGCTCAAGTGTGTCCTGATTAAATAGGCTCTGTAACCCCAGTGGTAAGCATATTTGACCTAACCATATTGCTCTAATTACTCAAATGTTCCTTAGTCCGCTTTTAGTGGATACGATGTTTAAGTTTAATAAAGCTAGAGAAAGGTAATTAGTTAAGTGCTTCTTGCACGGTAAAGTAATAGATCTCTCTTGATCTGAGAGAGACTAAACAGGCATATAAGTCCTAAACTAAACGTTTTACATATTGTTTTGTTATAAGTAGAGCAATCTTGTGGCTTTGTACATGAGTTGGCTGTTGCTGCACTATACTTAAAATACTAAGACCCGCACCCACATACTATCTATCACAATCTGAATCATTTTGAAGCCTATTCCATTGCTTCATATGTTCGAAAAATTTGTCTGCTCAACTACGTAAATAACGCAATGAATGTTGTCGAACTGTCAAAATGAAAGCTAAACCTGCTGTTAGTGTGTTACGCAATCACCCCGCTGCTTGCGCAACAAATCACTAAACACATTAAACGCTAAACGAATTCAAATCATCGTTCTGTCTCTGTCATCGACAAACGACTGATAGAAACAGAACGATTTTTAAATACGTTTAGCGCTAAACACATTTAGGGATTTATTGTGCAAGCGGGTCTAAATCTATGAAATATTAGTCTCTGCCAGACTTGGCTCATTAAGGCTTTAATGGCTTTCATGGGTGGGGGAATGAGGAAGTTTGACAGAAAGCATGAAGAAAGAAATCTTGAGGCCTTGTGGTAGAGAAAGGTAAAGCCATCGTTGATATCATAGTTAGGACTTATGAACACGTTGATACTTGTTACCCTTTTTCAAACTTGTGGACTCGTTGTTGACTCGTTGATTGCATGCAGGCTGGGGCCGATCAACTCGTGAAACGCTTTTTACTAAACGCTCGTTTACTGAGCGACCCGCCCCGTCGCGTCAGGTGGCGCACGTAACGTCATGATGCCTTTTTCAATTAAATAAAACGTTATCGATAACAGTGGACATATACTTATGTAAGCTCACGCCTTTTCTCCATGGGGTAGGCAGAAACTACTGAACCATCCTTACATACTCCTTTTGCTTCGTTTACGTTCATACATCAGGGTTAACACGCACGCCGGTTGTAGGTTGTAGTACCACGCACTTGACCTTTCTGAAAAACATCGCCAATAAGTTCAGTCTATGACGTGGCCTTCTGGCGTTTTCACTTACCATATATCTGCCTTGTAAATACCTTGTGTACTTTGTCGTAGCCAGATTAATATTGTACCTGTTGTTGTAGTCACTACCTATAGGTAGATAATAACTCAATCTAACAAAAATAAAATTGAATGAAATCATTAGACTCGTGAAAGTAATTACTGGCAGTGGTACATTGCTTTATTAAAGTGAATGAATAAACTTTCCCTATATAATTTATCATCCTCATTTTCCGCTTAATTACACTTTCGTAGAAATTGGGAAAGAACAACGTTATTATTATATTGTCTTATCCGAAATATGTCCGGGTAATATATATATAAATAACCGTTATGATTTCTCCGTATCATTTGCGTCTATAGCAAATATACGAGTACCTATGTATATCCCAACTGCACAAAAACTTTCGTCCGTTTAAAAACTCGATCTGTCTACGGAATTTGATGACATTTTTAATTAGTAGATAAGCAAATAGACTATGTTAAAAGGTAATTATATAAAAGTGATGCAAAAGCCCGTACAACTACGCTCTTCCAAAGAAAATTTGAAATACGCAAAGGATTGCTATTCAATTTCCTTTACAGTTTTATGTGGAAATGGTATTTTCTATTTGTTCTTGTTCGTACGTGTGTTCCTATGCGCTCGGTCGCTCACTGCGAGTAGAAATATCAAATTCTTTGAGTCGCAGCAGCGTCTCCGATGAACACTATGGCGTCTTGTTGTGCACTCACAAACGTGGAATAATATCGCACAGTGCATATTTTAAGAATTTATTTCAAAGAGATTCTCTATTGCTTTTGTGTTTGAAAGGACTGTAGGTGCTCAGTTGACTCAAAGTGTTCCTTGCAGTTGTAAGAACGAATAAGGAATTTGAATTAAAATCATGTTGTGGAGGGTCACAACTACCTGTAAGCTCTAAAGAGTGCTGAAACTACCACTGAAACAGTTTTTTTGTGATAACTATTATGGAACCTGATATAGTTCTTATTACCAAAATATTGTATGAAATAAATAATTTATAATTATTGGTTGGTGCAAGAATATAAATTGTTAGATTCTTGCACGAATTAATAATAATAAATTATTTAAAAGAGATAGAGAGACTGAGTTTTTTTTTTAGATTTTATTATTTTAAAGAGTAACATTGGTTACTCTTTATTTTTGCATAGATATCGAATGAGTTTTAACCCTTTTATGCAAAACTGAAAATCCTCGTGGATCTAGTTTTCGCCTTGTAAAATGTGCAGGCTTTGCATGTGTGTTACGTGGAGGGACACGAGCGTGCGCTCCGTCCAATACCCTGCTTCAGCTTGTCTGTCAACCTCGAGAATTTATATTTTTCGTGTAGACTGATCCTCGGTAACGTAAGCTGTATAAAATTACCATGTGTGGCTCTCGAAAGCTGTTTCCAGTCTAATGTCTAACTACTTAAGGTATGTTCCAATTGTTTTTAGTTGATAACAGTGTTTAAATAAATTAGGTATAACATAATAAATTAACTAACTATATCACTATTTTTATTTAAAAAAAGAAATCTGTTGTCCCAATAGTAATA
Organism: Griposia aprilina; assembly: GCA_916610205.1. Classification (NCBI taxonomy): domain Eukaryota; kingdom Metazoa; phylum Arthropoda; class Insecta; order Lepidoptera; family Noctuidae; genus Griposia; species Griposia aprilina. The sequence goes on from OU744286.1 coordinate 10,701,650, forward strand.
ATTTTAAGAACTCATGCCGCCGTTCATACGGTTTTTTCTAGTACAAGCTTCAAACTTTGTAATACCTATCTATTTTATAAGATTTATAGGTATTGTATACCCAAAAAAAAAAAGTTTTTTATTTTTGTTCAAAGGCTTTGTTCAAGTTGATATATTTATTATGTTTTATAGAACTAACGTTAAGTTTTTCTCTTGGAAGATGTGAATACAATTTTGAATTATCAAATCAAATCAAATAATTTTTATTTCAGGAATACACCCATTAAGAAATAAAACCGGATTACAAATAAATTATTAAATTAATATAAAATAAAATAAATTAAATATTACATTACATTACAACAAAGCAATAGATAAGTATTATTTAAGCTGGAATATTAATTGCCATATACGAAGAAATAGTTTACCTCGTATATGGCCAACTATGTACTGTTTTCAATTGACATCAAAGTTATGCAAAAATCTCGGTGGAAAGTTGTTCCTCACCAGTATCATCTCATCTACTGATGGCACCCCGAATGGCAAGGAACGCAGTTATTCCATGTATTTACATTTTATAACGGCAGAAAAATAAAAAAGTCCATGCAAATCAAATTTAAAAAAATAATTCGTTTCATGTTAACGGCTATGTTGATTTTAACCAGGGTTTTTTTGAGTTTGTAAAATTTTTCTTTTGCATTTTTATTGAGAGGTAAAGTTATATATTTTACATCGAAGGGAGTGATTTATGATTCATAGTCTAATTGTAGGTACTTACCTATTAAAAGTTCTTAAGTAGTTCGTTTTCCATTATAATCGATTATTCCATCGTACATAGATTGGCATCGACCATTAATACTACCGATAATAATAAATGTCGAATTGTTTTCTTATATAATATCGAAACAGTATCCTTAATTTTTACAATAATGACAGATGACAGCTGTCAATCACTTGAGATTATACTAAAACACGTGTCTTTTGTAGCGTTGCAAATCATCTAATTTTGGTGATAATTCCGACACTTTTTTTATTGGTAGAATCAATCTCTTGAGTCTATTAATTAAAAAGTATGTAAGCACAAAGTTAAGGATGTGAAACAACGTATGTATTGTTTATCGTGGATCAGCCACTGTTGTACAATGCGTGTATATGCAATGGATAGCGCAATGCGTCTGAAGTGCTAGACAGCCAGGATACATTTCTCAACACTAATGCGTTTCTTTCTTTCTTATCATTTCTTTATTTTGCTTTCAGGGCTGTAATACTTCACTGACACGCTATAGTGTGCTTGTTACCACGTTCATTTGATACAATGAAAATGGTGCTTGAACAACTTTATTGTTGCGCATTTCCTAAACCCAGATTTGAGTTAGGTAGTCCAAGAATAATCGTCATTATTCACCCCGCATAACATAATTATTGGGTTAGGTGGACATAATGGAACAAGTAGAAGTAGATCGTAGCCCAATATACGCCTACTAACACTACATTAATATAAAAAACCGAAGAGTGATTTGCTAAAATTATACCAATATTTGTTTATTTTAACAACCTCAGGTAATGCTAAACTGTGTTTAGTAGAAAATGGATATCGTTAGTTACAATATTCGGGTCAGTAACATCATTTACAGTCTGGTAACACCGTTCTTATATATCTACCTACAACAGATTCATGTTGGAAGCACCCGTCCAAAATAATAAGGTAAACTTATCCGTCTAAGGGACAACCCTAATACACAGTTCCCTATACATTTCCCCAAACAGGAAGTATATTAGCAAGCTGACGCAACATTACAATTACAAATTATTCATACAGGGGTACATGAAACGCGGATATAATCTGAACTCATGACGTATTCACTCACAAATATATAACATCAAAGACCAAATTGTATAGCATATTGTGGCAATTGAATACCCTATTCATAGGTGCTACATATTGCTTCAATTTGCATGAAATGAATTACTTAGCTGCCTTGTCAAAGGGCTGATTGGTGGATAATGTATGTATACTACCGTCAACATCGGCTGTTAAATAAATACTGATACTGTTCTTTGGGCGGTTGAGTGTGTACTCAATTAAACATTCCCTGAAGTGTGTGATCGTCTCTTCTGCGAATTACGCTGCGCTGAAGCTATTGCCGCACTTACTGGTAGTTAAACAAGTTGAAAGAGTATCAGGAGCGGATCCAGGTTTCACTTTGGTCATTCTGACAAGGTTAGGAGCTAGAGTTAAAATCACAAGTAAACAAAAAAAAAAAGAAGTTTTTAATAGCTTGTGCCGCTTTTGGCAAACCTGTTTATAATTTTATCGACATCAACTGGGACATCCCTGTGGATGTGTAGGAGATAGGAAAACCGCTCCTCCCCTGTCCGTGTACGTAGCCTGCATATTTTTGTTAGGACTTAGGGATCTAAAATTTTACCATGAGGTCTTGGTTATCACATTGTATGAAATACATACATACATAAACTCACGCCTTCTTCCCCTGGGGCAGAAACTACAGAACGCCACCTGCTACGATCCTTACATACTCCTTTTGCCTCGTTTATGTTCATACATCTGGTCATACACGCACGCCGGTTGTGAGTACTACGCACCTGACCTTTCTGAAAAACATCACCAATAAGGTCACTATATGTCTTCCTAGGGCGTCCCCTGCCGGCGTTTCCACTCACATCTGCCTTGTAAATAACCTTTTGTTATTCGCCTTTCATTCCTCTCAATATGACCAAACCAACTTAGCATACTCATTTCAATTTTTGTCACTACATCTTCTTTTAAACCGCACCGTTGCCTTATCACATCATTCTTCAGTCTATCATTCATAGTCACACCAAACATGCTTCGCAAGGAACGCATTTCCACAGCATTTATTCTACTTTCAACACTCATTTCCATACATAAGCGTAGGCACCAGTACACCATTGTGAACAGCCAGTTGTGCTTTTGTGGACATTAACTGGTTGTATGAAATCTAGCAAAAAAAAGTTTACGTCCATTTTCCTGTGATGATAATGTGAATTTCTGAACCTATAACCACTCAAATCATTGTTCGTGGTTTATTTAAGTTATCCTTGAAGATTTGCTTTTCCTAAATGTCCTTCTAAGAAAGCTTCGAAGCCTATGTTTAGCAGTAAGAAAAGGTTCACTATATTAAACCTTCCTACTCCCTTTCCACCGTACCTATTTCCATCACACCGCTCAAATACAAAGACGCATATGTAATATTTCCCATATCACAATGAAGGCTATATGCATAGGATCCCGGGCCCGCTATACATCACCCCGGCCCTCATAATATTAGGAACAATAACGGCGTCATGTGTCCATAATGATGGCATGACTCCGTGGAAACTAAATGTACTGTCATCTAAACGATTCTTTATAGTAAAGATTTAATGGGCCTTTTTGATTTTGGGGTTGTTTTTATTGGAATTTCAATACATATCAAGTGTAAAACGTTTATTTTTTCAACACAAGTTATGTACTTAATGCTAATCTTTGAAAGTAGTGCACGGACAAGGCTAACTTTGTGAGACTGGTGCCTGAAGTAGGTTTATATAAACCACACAAATATCTTAGAAATGTTTTTCTATGAGTACTCAAAACATACTATATATATGACGTTAAAAACAAAAACCGGCAAAGTGCGAGTCGGACTCACACACGATGGGTTCCGTACCAACGTACAATATTTACCACCATTTTTTTAATCACTTTTATTTTTTGTTATAATAATAATAATAATAATAATAATAATACCATTTATTTTCAGGCAACTCAGGCCCATAGATAAATACCTTAACCTAAACATACATATTTTAATGTAAACAAAACTCGTGTTAATAAATAAGGCTTAAAACTATGTTAGTAACACTTCACTTATTTGCACCAGCTTAATTTAGTGCTGCACTGTGGAACTTGTCCGCGGAAGCGACGGAACACCACGTTCAGCGGCCAAAAGTCTTCTTCCATGACGAGGGGCAGATAACAATTAGGTACGCGCACCACAAACGCCTTAAAGTTGACGTTGCGGCGCGACTCCAGTAACTGCACCCTCGGCATGTACCTCGTCTTCTGGCGCACGTACTCCACGATGTCCTCCGCCTTAGTGGTGTAGTGCAGGCGGGAGATGTACACCGGTGTGTTCGGCATAGCGGCACGCAGGCTCACTTCAGGCCCCGTAGGAGCTTTGCCGCAGCGGTTCCCGTTGGTTTGAGATCGGCGCTTCCTCCTTTGCACCGTCACGAAACCCTCATCATTATCAGCCCTATTTGGTGCCTTTTCTGGCTTAGGCTTTATAATTGGCGCGCCAGGGGTACTCGCGGCGACGCTAGCGAAATCCTCTTGCAGGGGTTTCGCTAGGGCTGCACACACAGGCAGCGGGACAGGTCGAGGGGCTCGGACGGCGCTGCGTGGAGGAACCGCGGTGACAGGCGCGGGGCTGCGGGGTGCGCGGGTAGGGCGCACTGCAGCCTCAGCAATCAACTGATGCGCCGGCGACGAAACTGCTGACGCGGAATTCGACGACGATATATTGAGGCCGGCTCCGCGACACATGTTTACATTAGACGCATCGCCTGATGACCTAATTACCGCCACACTGTTGCGCAACTCGCTAACTTCTTTGCGCAAATCAGCGGCGGTGTTTTGAGATGCATCTAACTTCGTTAGCACATCTGCAAGACTGGCCTTCAAGACGACAATGTCCTTCAGAAGGCTTGTTACATCGACGTGATCGAAGGTGACGGGAGGAAGCTTGTGTAGTTCCTTCGCCACAAACGTCGGCACATCGTCAGGGTCGGTCTCCTTGAACAGCGTGATTATGTCTTGCAGGCTTCTCTTAGTCCCGTCACGCCGGCGGGACACCATCTGGTCGCGCTTGTTCAGCACACTGAACAACAACAGCTTGGCAGCAGCTATGTCATCCTCACTGAAGTTCGATGCGCAGATCTGGACAGCAGACACTTCGTCCATCACATCCAGCTTCTGCTGCAGGAACGCCAGCAACTCATTCACCACAAGTTCACTACCCATGGCGAGTAAATTACGAGCGACAGCTTGCGCCGCGCTATTCGATATAAAGAATATGCAAACGCGTCCGCATCGGAACGCGGCACAAGCGAGACTAGAAACGGCAACGGAAACGGCAATAGAAAAATACACACTCTGTGAAAATTTCAACCGTCTATCTATTACGGTTTATGAGATACAGCCCGCTGAAAGACAGACGGACGGACAGACGGACGGACATCGGAGGCTTAGTAATAGGGTCCCGTTGGCACCCTTTGGGTACGGAACCCTAAAAAGTACAAACTCGAAATTAAAAATCAACAAGCCAGACTAACCAGTTTAAAACAATTGTTACCGAATTTGTAACATAAGGAACGTGGAATACGTAATTACGGTAACAAAATAACAAAGAGACGAAATCCTTACAAATGTACAATAATTCTGAGAAACATATAACATCATTACGCTATGTATGTTACAAGACATGTACAAAACTTTCCTAAAATAATAAAGCCCGGTGGGCATTCGAAATAACAAAAGACTACCCTAATAACTTTCCTTAGGTTTCAGAGATCATTGTGAAGGTTTTATTAAAAGCGTTGTAAGCCACAAAAATTCGCTCGAAATGTTTTTAATTAAGCCACTGAAACATTTGCTGAAATTAAACGGCTCTACTGTTATAAAAGCCTCCATTATTATATAACTTTATATTTGTACTTTGTTTTCAAAAGCCTTCATATTTTTGTTTCATCTTTTGTGAAGCACGGATAACAATTCATAATTATATGATAACAATTTTTATTGCGTTTCTTTTGGGATCATGTTGTACGTTCCGAAATTCTGCTTTCAAAATGTATTGAAAGGTCGCTCAAAAAAAAAATACGAAGTATTAGTTTTTGGCTCTGACAAGCAATTTAAAACTCACAGACGTCATTTTTTTGTAAAATTTCCTTGACAAAATTTATAACTAAACGATAAATGATTTTATTTCTGTATGTAGGTTTATACAAACACTTTTACACGTCAATCATATTTTAAAAACAAGATGAGCTCGGTGATTCCTATCTGACTACTCTGAGAAGAAAGGCCAAAACAAACTTAGAGGTCACAGTCTCCTTTAAAGTCCACACATAATCTTCGTCAGATCATGCGAAGACAATGTATATTGATGTCTGAAAAGGTCTTTTGAGGAAAGAACCGCACAGATTGAGTGGACCTGTCCAGTCCGTGCACGCATTTGTCATTAATCGTGTAGCTCAGAACTTAAGGAGCTCAATGACTCGACGAACAAAACCGAAGAAAGCACATTTGGGTAGGTCGCAATAGGAACTTATTGTTATTTTCATTCCTGCTATTGCAAAGGACAGACTACTTAGCGTCCTATATAGGTAAATATTCAGTTACCAGTGGCATATGGTGTTGTAAAGGTAAATGCATTTACTATGTTAATCTCTTACTCCTGAGCCTTTCTTCAACCGTACCCGTTATTCCGCTAATAGAGATATATAAAAAACTCTGAACCTCGAGATAAGCAAGCCCTATTGTATCTACAATAAATATTATTGTTTAATCGATAAAAACGTGCGGCTGTTTTCCTTTACAAGAAAAATCAACAAACATTTAAAATTTCCCTCCCTTGTTTGTTATTTGTCTCGTTCAAACTGTACGTTTCCAATAAAAAACGTTCGTGTAGCGAGCCGGTATATTCTGACAAATCTCAAAAAAACATGGGTGAAGTGAGTTTGAAGTGAGCTGTCATTCGATCTGGTGCTAGGGATTGGCAACTCACTTCAAGCTCACTTCACCTATGTTTTCACGGTGAGATTTTTTACAGAATAGACCGGCTGTACTGTGCCAGAAATGTTGGAGCATGTTTGAAGCAAGGGGAATTCGCTGAAAACAGTGGAACGGCACAGTTTCGTTCTTTTTTACGGCAACTTAGTTCGGGCATTGCCGTGTTAACAAACCACCAATTGTTCCCCGCCGGACCTGTGAAATATGAGCGAAACGATAAAGTTTGAATTGCTCTTGTTCCATCTCTATAATTTATTATGACGTCGGTGACGCTTCGCGATTGGCTCTTGTACATTATGCTATAAGTTGAAGGTAGTTCTTGTTTATCGGAAAAAAATTAAACGCAGCTGTTGGTGGCAAGAAGCACTCTTGATATTATTCTTGATACAGCTTTGCTTCAATACCTATCTTCATTTTCTTACTCTACTACTATTATGTTCCCCGTTTATATATTTTTCTTCTTTTTATAAATGACTGTTTTAGTCTTTAAATAAAGGGTACGGCCCTACTACTTTATTCTTTTGAAAGTTTTCAGATAAGTGATGTCAATTTATTGTTTCTCTTTCCAATTTTGTTGTGCGTCACTCAACTCAAATACCCGTGAGCATACAAACATATACATTATAGATTGCATAAATAATACCCACTCAATAAAAGTACCCTACCCACATCTAAAGAATAAAATCGTGTGTCGACTATAGGTACGAATCCATTACTTTGATGTTTATTTCAAAGGGCGACCTTCCTTTTTATTTAATATTTGTGTGTTGACGAAAAGAATTGTGCAATTACCAACCCCGATAAAATAAACATTACGAAAATCTACACATAGACCAGTGTTGTTATGCCACATAACAGTTTACCCTTTGATTGACATTATATAATCAAAGAGTTTACCCAAAAACAGAATAAATTGTCGTAATTAAATTATTAAAAGATATCGTCAACAAGGCTTTAAGGAACAGTTTTGTGAAATTGTACACCTAGGACTTAATTATGGGTTAGGCAATCACAAGTATATAATTAAACAAATAAGGCACTAGCAAAATAAAAATAAAAAATGTCGCTGGCGGCTAGGTAACATCCCACCGCACCGTTTTGAAATTAGAATTACTTTACAACCGGAAGGGTCAGAGCCAATGATGTGAGAGATCAAAGTGAGAACAGATATAAAATTATGGTGGGATCATAACGGGAAGATTCGGTATGTGTCGGTCAAACCAACGAGTTGATTTCATACATGGGGTGATTATCCTGTGCCCTATTTTGTAACTTTTATTGGTTTGGGTTTTCGAAATGCAAATTTCATATGGAGCTATAGAAAAACTATGAACATCTTAGTGAGTCTCAAAATAAGTAATTGTTGGTACGCACGGCGACATATCCAGCTATACATTTCCATTATACGAAAACCCTATACAAAACTGGAAATGTATAGTTTCATAATGTTGCCATGTGTACCTACGAGAAATATTGATCAAAGGATTAAACAATGAAACAACTTTTTGAATAAACATTAAGCCTTTTGCAGTTTGCTAATGGAGGTAAGCTTCTTTCATTGGGTACCACCTCGTATCTACGGGAGCTAAGATATTTTGGATGTCGTAATTAATAACTTAATTACACTGATTAATAACAGCTTTGCCATCTAAAGTCATTATTAGGATAACCTATTCAATAGCCCCAGAGCATACACACATCTTAATCAAGAAATCTTTAATGCATGTTAAATTGCCCAGCAGCGTATAGGTACCATGCCATGATGATGTATCCATATTACAATGTGAATTATTTCTGAGATGATAATGTTAATCAAATAGCGTTGAATAACTTTAATCGCTAGTGTCGAAACCCAAAGCGATCAGGATTTCTCAATTCTTAAACATTTGTAAGACAATTAATCAAGTATCAATCACGATGTCTCCAACACGGGAATGATTGATGCCCAATATGTGCTGGTTGAGTGGTATGTTTCATCTATTTATCATTAAAAGATCACTGGTCTAAACTTCCGGCTGGGTACTGTGCTCGCTTACATTTTATTTTTACAATGTAAACTATTTGCCACAATATTTACAAACAGAGTTTTAAAACAACAGCACGCGAACAGCTCTTGAATTGATTATTTATAAATAAATAGAAAGCTGTATTTTTTTTGGGATATGTCCGCGGTTCCTGAAAATTATTTTTATTTCCTAGTTCCCACCATAAATTGTAAAAGGATAAAGGTACAGGAAATAACAATGAAAATAACCAGGGTTTGTAGAAACTGCTTAGTGCGCAACTCCTGAGTGCTTTGACCGTAGCATAAAGGCTCCCGCAGACAGGCGCGACGTGACTTTAGTAGAACAATTTCTATGAAAATTCATGGAAATTGTTCTACCAGAATCGCGATATACCATCGCGTCGCGCCCGTCTGCAGGAGCCTTAAAACTATAATGTCCAACCGCAAATAGTTGAGTTAGAATAAGAGTCGGTGCCCGCAGAGCAACCTATATTTATGTTCTCTAAAACCATTACTGGTTTATACAAGAGTCTCAACTATATAATAATTTGTAGTGTAATCCTATTATTCAATTAATTTACCCGCGAATAGCGGACTTGGAGCTAAGATTATATCTTTATGGACTGCCGCTGTGTATGTTTATGACTGTGGTAATAGCCGTCGCATAAGCCTCGAGAACAGTGTATTTAATGGGCTGTAAATGAAAAATGGCGCAATTGTCGTGACGTAGTTGCCAAGGGCACCGCGGCTTCTCAGGGGCCGATGTGTGGTCATTGCATCTTTTATCGTCCGTATGTGTTGGTCCGGCACCGGTACCGAACTTATACGGTACTTAATTTTCTGATTTTACTGCCCTTTGGGACGAACAAAGCTTCGGTACCGTCATTACATAAATGATTAAATCCTGTGACCCTGTGTGATTTGTGTCTCTGTGTGTGTGTGTGTGTGTTCAGTGAGTGAATGAAAATTTCCGTTTTAGGAAAGTTATTCTTGGGAAGTGTACAAATTGTGGGAACTGTTTTTGTTCAGTGGAAAACAAGAAAAAAGTCAATAAAAACATTCGGACAATAAATATTCATAACGTATTTGTTTCTAAAATATATAATGCTGTTTTTAAACGACCCTGTTATATTTATCTTATCGATACCTGTGTAGGACAGTATTTGTTTTGGATGAGGAACAAACACAATAACTTGCCCTGAACCATTTGTGCTCTTAAACAAATAGAAAAATATAAGGTGGAATTTCTGAATCAAAACAAAGAGCAATTTATCCCAGGAAGAGATACGGCGGCATGGGTCAATCGATTACCTTATACATCGTTGTGACAAATAGTTCCATTTGCCGTTTCCAGATGGCAGGGGCTGCCTTTTATTCTCTAACCATTGCCGACGGCAATTTCATATTTCGCAACAGGGAAAAAGGTTTCTCGTCTTGCTTCCAATTCGAATCACGATTGCTCAAAGGAATCATTTCGTTACTACACACAGGTGCTTTCAGACATTTAACTTGATTAGTTATTTATGATACTAGTGCGGTAAGTTGGTTTTTACAAACGAGTAGTCGAGGGCTTACCATAGTCACGAGTTTGTAAATACCAATTTCCGCACGAGAATCATACAACGTTTTTCAACACATTTGCGAGAAAACAGTACAATATAAATATCGGATTCTTCGCTTGAACTCATGTATTATTACTTTGTTTATAAATATCAGTCGGAAAGTCGCAACAATCTTTGCCGTTTCTAATATGAAAATGGCGCGCATTGCAAATGGCGCCACGTGCGCGTGGTGAAAATTAGAACTACATCCTGTGTCTCATTTTCTCTTTAGTAGTAAAGTGAGACAAACTTATTGAGCAAAAGCGCTTCCAAGGAGGTTCGACTATTCAGCTTATTTATTCTCGTAATGTGAAACTCCTTGGTGGAATTCTTATTATTTTTTATGGAAATTAAAAATAAACCGTAAACGATACGCACGGCGCTATACAACGGAGTATGCGGTAAAACAGGTACTTAGGTGTGAGTACCTATTTTACCGCACGTATTCCGTTGAATGGTGCGTAATTTTTAACTTTCGAACAATGTATACAGGCATCGTAAATGCATTTTTTGAGCAAATGTATTGAAAAATAATAATCGAATAAAACTGCACAAATTTGCAAAAACAGGTTGTTTTTCCGGATCTTGTAGAAAGGAAAATCAATTGAGCGTAGGTACCGAAATAGTTCTTCTACTTTGAGCGCGATGCAACTGTTGCAGGACTGCTGCATATTTAGGAAACTACTTTACAGTGTTATGTTAGGTAAGAAATAATAAATCAATACTTTACGATTTTTTGTACCCCAACATCCTTCAAAGGATATCAATGTCCCTCGACTACAGTATTGCTCAATCCCCGGGATTTCCGTCTATTTTCCCCTTATAAAAATGCCAGTTGATCGACAAGTATTGAACAAAGGAACGATAAAAGCTTACCTATATTTGCTTCGACAGTTGGATAGACAGATAAAGTGTCAATGGAATTGTTTACGGTGGCTGGATACGGATCCCAAAAAACTTAAGATCCATTGATTGTGTGGAACAACAAAAGCTTTTCACATTACAAGACAACTCTCGTTGCGCGGTTGAAATACTTTTCACTCAGAATATTGAAAGTGGGATCAGTAAAATTTTATTCTTTTTAGAGTATTACAAATGATAAATGTATTACTTTTAAAAATGTATTGCTATTAAAAAACGAAATGCTTTTAAAAAATTTGATCATAAAACATTGAAATATCTCGTTGGTTTAGTGGTCAGGCCGAGAAGTGTTATTGGGTTTCTATTAGGAATTTCTCACCCGGAGTCTGGATTTGTGCCCGGCTGATGGCAAAGGCGGTCTCCCTATTACATGGGACTTACACATAATTGGCGAATGTGGGTGTACTATACTAGGTACCGCTCTGCCAAACCCTTCGGAGATTACAGCCATAATGTTGTTTTATGTTAAAATATTGGAATTTTGACAATACGAGTAGTAGATACCGCTACAAAATTTTTCATAGCAAACGAGTCAAAAGTTTTAACTCGATGCTGTTAATTAGGGCTGAGGAATATTTATCGTAACAGGTAGATATACCAGATATTTAAATATACTTAACAAATAACAATTATTCCTACTAATTTATCTTATCTGTTACTTAAAATAACAGTCCCTCAAAGACTAGCTGTTACCACGGCTGTACTCTTATTTCACTATATCAGTCACATACTGTTCCCGCGGCTGTTACTTACATACACACTCACACAAAGGAAGGAATATAGCAATTTTTCATAGCATACGAGTCAATTTTTTTAATTCGATGCTGTTAATTATGTCTGAGGCATGTAAAATTTATCGTAACAGATATTTAAATATAACAAATAACAATTGTTTCTACAAATTTATCTTATCTGTTACTTAAAATAACAGTCCCTCAAAGGCTGTTACCGCGGCTGTACTGTTATTTCACTATATCAGTCCCCACACATACTGTTACCGCGGCTGTTACTTACAAACACTCACAAAAAGGAAGGAATATAGCAAGGTTATCAATTTCTCTCTCTTCCTCATTAATAACTAAAAAAGTTAATAAATAAACGTAATTCTATAATTTCACATTCTCCCGTCATTACTAGTCAATACTTGGGATACGATTTGCGACTTTAAACGAAAAGAAACAAAGAATATATTTAAATACGTATTTATCGTCCGTACAAAAATAAAAGGCTTTTATTTTATAACAGATATTTTGATCTGTTATTTTTGTGTAACAGTAACAGTGATAACAGATATCGTGTTTAACCTTTTACAACCCATCTCTACTGTTACTGTTAATGTGATATGATGCTACATCAGGGATCTTAGAATAAACTAGGTATAGTTGTCACCTTCGCTGCTCCTGTTAATTAACTTAGCTCGATACACGAGGGAACACTGCTGCTTAAATTCATTAGTATTTGTGGTTTACACAGTCAACGTCAAGCAATTGGAAAAAATGGCAAAATGTTAAAGGCGAGAGACATTTCCTCTGGGAGCTGACAGCCAACGAGTTTACTTTTCTTTATTTGTCGACTTTCTTTGAGAATAATCTTTTTTCAAAGACCGACGTGTTGTATGGAAAACTTTATAATTAAGAACCGTTGAAAGGTCAGGGGTTTGGGACGGAAAGAGTTCAAGACTTTAAATTGTACTAAATTAAACTCCAAATTCTTACAGTCAAACTTTTTGGGTTGTGTTGTGTTACCAGTCCCTACCTTATATACCTATTAAAAAGTAATGACGCAAATAAGGCATTGTATAAGTAATTGATGTTAATTAACTGGCTGGCTACTAAGAAACTTCATTGTGTTTAATTAATGCGTTGAAAAGTTTAAAAGTCTTCTGTGCCCCATTAGCCCATTTAGAAGTTGTCTTTTAACTTTGTAAATTGGAGTTCGCAAGCATTAAGGTGGAAATTTGAGAGGATAGAATGTTTATGTTGAATATCCGAGTTGATAGCGTTATGACTTCTGACTCGCGAACGTCATTTGTTTCAATTCGTAAGTATCTAGTGAATTTTAACTTTCCGTTCCGAGTTGTAATCAATGGCGTAATCTTTGTTTATTATTATTGGTGAAATTATTTCCATTTATAAATTAATAATGTTAATGTGATACCAAGTAAATTTTCTTAGTGCCGCTGGCCCTCAACCGTCGTTGTAATTTATGCATTGAACATTAATAAAAAACAATACAATCACATGACATACGGAGCAATATAAACAGTGGAACATTTAATGAATGTCCTGCCCCTGCAGTCTCGACATTAGAAAGCGACAAAAATCGGTCGCTAAGTCGTATCGTTGTCAAATTCCTTTAACAGATTTTCAACTTTAATTCGAAAGTATAAGGTAGAAAATCTATTAAAGAAATTTGACATCGATTAGACTTAACGATCGATTTTTGTCGTTATAATTGTCGAGACTGCAGTCCCTGGTAAGAATCAGAACTGATAATCATCAGGTAAAATTAAATGCTACGAGATTAAATTGAACGGGTAGCAATACAGGCGTGAATTGGATTACCATGTAAATATTTTTGCCTAAGCCTGTTACCCACGAGATGAAGCAACTCGGTGCAATATCGCGGGAGTCTCGCCAAATTATAGGGCATGAATAGACATATTGGGTAATTAATGTAGCCTCTATATCATTATTTAGCAATAAAAACTCCTTTCATTCGAATAGTTGAGCGAAGGCTGCGTATTAACAATGAGTTCGCCCTTGACATTGTCTCGCGATTAAATCTCGATGTGTGTACATCTTTTATACCTTTCATTTTCTAGTAACGGTTTTAGTCAATGATTATTTTTGATAACTTAACGTCACACCTTGTTAACCGCGAAGGGTTGGGCAGAGATGTAGCTATGTACACCCACAATTCACCAATTGTAAGTCCCATGTAATAGGGGGTGAGACTATTGCTATCAGCCGGACACAAATACGGACTCCGGGCTGCTACTAAGAAATTCCAGATTCGCGGGCAGAAGCTAGTATTAAATACTAAACAACATGACTCCGCTTCTGACTTTAATTCCTTCTTTTGAATATATATACCTACACTTATTTACCTAAGTTCTACGTTCATACTGATACTCTTGTTTGTAATCCTTATTTACATTTTATTTCGGGTACAGCTTTGGCGTCGCAACCGTAAATAGGGTTTGTTAAACATAGTATCTCGTACACAACACCTTTGAAGAAGAACAAGCAACTCTGTCCTGAGGGAAGGTGTCGGATTGCGAACATCCTCGTGTCATCCATCGGGACACGACTTATTTCTTTTGTAATATACCTGTTATTTGTTTTTAAATAAACTAAATTCATTTATATCCTGGTCTAAAAAACAAGGTCTGGCATTCCGGGAGTGACACATGCTTATGTCACTATCCAGCTGCCACTTTATTGCAACTAAACACGCATTATGGAATCACTTTTAGTCACCATTTTGTTAAAAAATATATCGCACTGATAATACAATACTGTTGTAACTCAAAAGGTGACTTTTTTCAGAATCGACGAAAAAATTATTATTCACTTAATTGTTTCTTTTAATATGATGTTATCTCAAATTTTAGATATTTTGAGTTACAACAGTATTGTATTATCAGTACGATATATAAAACATTTAAATTGTCGTTTTATTTTTCTAATCAAACGATACAATTCATTTTAAACATATACCAACGTAATTGTTAGTTAAAACCTCTTTGTTTTATCGGATTCGGATCGGATCGGATCGGATTATTATTACACACTTCTGGTAACACAGCGGTTATGACGTAGGCTTGTGTCACCCCCGTCACCGGAATGCTTTACCTGGCGAAGTATATTATTATACCATGATTTATACAATAATATACGTCATGCCTGTATTTCCCGAAGGGTTGGCAGAGGTGCACCTAAAGTAAACTCACATTTCATCAGTTATGTGTAAGTTCCATGTAATAGGGGGCGAGCCTATTGCCAACTTTGGAAATTAGTTCCACCAAAGAATTTTCATATGAAAAATTCTGAACAATTCTTGGGTGGAAAAAAAATCCAAAGTTTGACTATTGATACTAAATTTATTTTTATTATTCAATAAATATATCATTCCTACAATCGCGATCCTGTTTGATCAACATTCGACGTAAAACAGAGCTGCAATTTGTAAAAAAACCAAAAAAAAATTGAATTTGGCGGCCTATAGCTGAGAATTCACCTTAAATGTAATTTGTTAAAACCGTTATCGTAATTTAGGGCCCGTTGTTTGATACATAGTTAAACATGACCAATAGTTAATTTAACAATTAGTCACTTGACAATAGTTAAAGTTTAACTAGTAGTTAGCTTAACCATTTGTGAAACAACATACTTATGTAATTTTTAACAAATTGTTAGTTTAACTAACGCATTTTAACTATTAGTATGTTTGACTACTGATCAAACAACGGGCCCTTAGGAACGAGTTCCAATAATGTTTGTTAGTGAATCCATACCTTATTGATCAGCAGGAGACTAGAGAGGCACGTGTGTGCCTCGCGTGGCTCTACCCACGAGACAAACAAACAACTTGGAGGGACAAAAGAACACGCCTCAAGTTAAGTAACTGTCACTGAAGCTCTATAATGAATAACTAAGTTATTTACACGATAACATTACCCATAAAAAAACGGATCACATCAATATATCGAGAATGTTGTCGTAGAAAAATAAAAGTCAATAGGTAAAGGAAGGCTAATTGAAGATACCCCAAAAACAATAACCTGTTCTTTGATCTTAATAAACATTTTTTTTTCTTTGGCTTTAGTAAATAAATATGCCTTCAGCGAGCGAACTTGTTTAGGTACCTACTTGTAATGTTGACCACGATCTATTTTTTTTTTTGGTTGGGAAATCATCAAATGACTTCTCCCGCTCTGGGCGGAGGCGAAGGGCGTGTCAGACTCTTACTGACTAGAACCCACCCGTGTCCCTTCAGTTGCCTATGCGCCAGGGCCACGGTAACTCTTTCGAACAATCCGCGACCCCGGCAGGCATCGGCCCTATCGGACCCCGTCAATGATGCTGACATCTCTTTGAGGCGCACGTGGAACACGACGCGCCGACGACCTGGGCCTGGTCGTTACCCGACGGCGAGCTATGGTGCCCACGATTTACGTTATTATTTTGTGTTGGTTGATTGGAAATAATAATATTGCGTGTTAGGTAAGTATAACTAACAAGGCTCGGAATTTTATTAGGTAAATAGGTATCTACTTTAAACAAAAAATAAGTAAAAAAAATATTATTTCAACTTCGCATAAAGCCAGTACTTCAGTAAATTATTAGTTAAAAATTGTCTTGCATAGGATTGCATAAAACTGTATGTGTCTTATAAATGCTGATCAGAAATAAGTCACAAATATCTTTGTAATTTGCTCCCTGCTCTAAAACCGTAATCCATTATAGCATTGTCGTGGCCGTACGCGGTCATTGTTTAACGATAATTGCTTTGCTTACCTACAAGTATATTCAATGTACAACGTAACAAACAGGGGTGCCTACAGTTTGTCGACAGTCGACTCTTTGTTTAAAATGTTTACAAACCCTTCCAATTTCACCAACACCGTGATACAAGCATTATGACATAATAATTTGGGACGTTTCACTAATTCAAGAGACGCAAGCAGACTCCTGCAAATTAATGTTGCACAAAGTAATTAGTCGGCAGAGCTTTACAAATGGTCTTGGCACCACCTTTATTGGGCTTAGAGCATGTTATGTTACTTATTACGTGGAAGCATTGTTTGTACAATGCCAAATTAAGAACAGTTTAAATTATTTTGTCAAGACATATTTGAGTTATAATGTCCTACTTACCTACCTATTATGTGTGTGTATAAGCAACTGCTAGGAATTTGTCAATTTAATAATCGAATATGTACTTATTTAATAAAAATAATGTCAATACAAATAAATCAAATTGAAGTGTCTGTTTGTAATGTCAAAACAACAGCTTTTTACTAAATGCATATGAAAGTATATACGGTATTTATAATTTTTTTTTTTTTTTTTTTTCTCTTTCTGTCTTTTTGTTCCAGTTAATCTCCGAAACGGTTGGACCGATTTTGACAAGACTGAAACTGGCAGGGAGCTGATATTATAAGGAGTAATATAGGCTACTTTTGACTTGGTACCACGTTCCTGTGGAATAATTTCCGACATCCACGTGGGCGAAACCGCGGGCAGCAGCTTATTTCCAATAAAAATAAACTGTAGGTAGTATATTTACTCCTGTCTCGCAGACGACAGGCAAATAAATAATAAATTACGACAACCTTATTTTTGGAGCGTTTATTTCGTTCATTTACCTAATTATTTCCCCGAAAAACGTTCCCTATCCCTACCCTACATTGATTTTATCAATGTACAACGGAATACCCTGAATAGGGATGGGATGATTACCTGCCGTTCCGTTACATTCCGTACGCTATTTTAAATGAATCGTGTAATCAACCACGAACGCAGGTGAATACCTAATTCGTTAGCTTTCAGTAGCCTGGCATCGCTGACCCATTTGTTCAGGGCACAATCACAGGCCGAATTCAATTTCGTCCACTTTTATTTGCTACGATAATCTTGAAAGATACGAAACGAAATAAGAGAAACCCTATTACTAGTATATCTCTTTTGTTATGAAAGTTATTGGCGTGTTACTCGTTCATGCAAAAAGAGGTTATTGGTACTTCGAAAAGAGGATAGTGGTTGCAGCGAGACGCTACTAAAGAGCCATTTATTGTAATAAAAGTATTTTACTAGGTATATAGCAGACAGAATATGTAACAATAGCATAAATATACATACGGAATATGTTAAAGGCTGTACAGGAACTCAGGCTCGGTTCGCGTGGGCGTGCAGTGCCATTAACCGCGTTGTTCGTGCTAGCAGTTCTAAAGATAAATTGTCGCGAGTAAATTCTATTGCAAGTATAATATGTGGGTGTTCGTGTAGCCCGACTGTCCGAAGTGTCCGGGTCCTGTTAACTGGCCGTTTGTGCGGCCGCCAACACCACAACAATATAAACACGCCCGCGCCCCCGTCCTAATGTGTGAACGTATTCCAAATGAAAGTTGAATTGCTACGAAGGTACGGAGACGCTTTCCCTAATGTGCTGTTTATAGTTGTAACACCAGTTCAGGGGTCGCAAAGCGTGTCGCATTCTTTCGTGAATTTATTTTTAATGTCATTTCGAGCTTGTAGGATGAGGTCGCCTGGGGAAAATGTCTGTTATAAAAACAAAAGAATAGCGCTGGTAGAGATAATTTTATGGTTCCTTTACACAAAGGCCAATGCTGAACATTTGAGGGTAACTGGTGTAACTACTTGCTGCCTTATGTAATCAGCGTGGGGTTGATTACAGCTTATGCTATTGTCAGTCAAATTATCTTGCGTGGAAGTCGTAACTAGTAGAACTTGGTTGTGTTGCATAGTTTGCAGATTCAGCAGGCTCTTTCCAATGTAAGTATATTTTTACGAAACGTCAGTATTGTTTTTAGTTTTATTAAAGTTTCAATTTGTTCGATTACTGAGTTAAGTAAGAGTAAAAGTAGACACCGTAGTACCGTTGTTAATTAAGTATTATGTAAAGTCATTGACAGTTCTAGTTCAATGGCGCCAACAGTCATGAATGCCATTTTCACATAAATCATGTCTTTGTCTATGTTTTATAACATACTTGTACAATGTAGAATAAGCGTGCCTCTCTCACGATATTTTCCTCCATCATCGAAGTCAAAGTTACATAAAGAAAATTTTATGTGAGCGAAGTCAGGCCTAATTAAAATTGATTAGCAGCGTAACAAGTTCCGATATTTCAGGTTTCAATGAAAAGTGTTACAGGCATATTATGCACGAATTTATGTTCAAGAGAGGATAAGGAGTTTGTACGTGAGAAGGATAATATTGTCATTTCAGATTACCGTCGTTCAGCTACTTGGCTCGAGGGCCGGAGCTCGTGAGCGTCGGCATCATGCAATAAAAAGACTTTAATATTGCCATTTTGCAGGCATTTTAAACTCCAATTTTGTGATGGCACCTTACTGTACAATACCGTCTTTACGGTTTATTGCGTTTACCTGTTTAGAGTTTGATTTTGACTTAATTAGTTTTCAGATAATGTTAACTACTCTAAAGATATAAAACAAATAAGAACGTACAGCTTTTTATGCGTTTTGTTTTATGAGGGTGAATTTATTACGTAGATTTGCTATAGGTAAGTAGAGTAAATATCTACCACGACCAACCCACACTGTGCCTGCGTGGTGGATTACGGCACACTCGCTCTCACAGAGGAGGCCTGTGTCCCAGCAGTAAAAACATTATAGGCTGATTGTGGTTGTACCTATGTGTTGTGCACTATTTTAGTTCTCCAAACGGTATTTCGGCCTTGGCGGCCAATCTCAACGGAGACGAGCCGTCGGCGCGGGAGATATTATAGTGCACAAGTGTGTGCGCAGACACAGGTGCACCCCTCTTCCCTCACTTTCATCATCACACGGACGGCAATCTGACACGACCGGAGCGAGATCAGGCACAGGACCAGCGGCTCAACGTGCCGTACAAAGCATGGGGGTATCACACCGCCAACTTCCAAACTCCGGGCTGTTACTAAGAAATTCCTAACGGAAAACCCAATACCATTTTGCACGAACTGCGAATCGAACCCAGTACCTCACGCTCAGCAGTTGCGCTTGCGACCACCAGACCAATGGAGCAGTTGTACTAAGTATAGATAAGTAATTTACAAATATTGTACTTAGGTAATAAGTGACACGAATAAACTGCCGAACTATTGAATGTTCGCTCTACAGCCCAGCTAGAATTAGCCTTTGTAGCTTCCAGCCTATTTGAATTTGTTTCGAACCACATTCCTCTACGTTGCGTCATTTGGATTATCAAGTTATTTAATATTTATATTTCGAAATCACCCTTGTCCAAGTACTTTATGCCCATGTATTAATTAAGTTCAGAGTTTCCGCTGAAGCGCTGTGAGAGGCACCCTGTTTAATAACGGTATTATAAACTTAGCGATTTAAGCACCTAATATGTTAGTAAACTTATAATAGTTTAGTCTCAGCTTGGTGCCGCTGCCAATGGCCGGGCATTGATATAAATGCCGTATATAGGTATTTATAATATTGACCCATGGACGAAAAGATACTTGTCTACTTGGTTTGTTGTTTCAGACTTTTTCCAGGTAAGTAGGGAAATTTAAGCGTGCCACACATTTGTTCGGGTCGAATTGATTCGGCACAGTCGGCTAATTATAATGTATATTTTATTTTGCATCATGCCGAACCGAACAAGCCGTTGGTCCCGGCTGTCATTCGTAGATTTTCGACTGTCGTTACGGGTAGAAGCCCAAAAGTCTGGCAACCAGTCTTACCAAGGGATATCGCGTTTCCCAGTAACTGGGTTGTGGAGCTCAGATAGGCAGTCGCTGCATGTAAAATACTGGTATTCAGCTGCATCTGGTTAGACAGATTGATGTCGATCCTAATAAGCGTGTAGCAGTTTATGATTTTACATGTAGAATTTTATAATTTTACAAATATCAATGAGGGGTTTATTGATCTTTGTAAAATTATAAAATTCTACATGCACCTGTTCAAATGTACCTACCTACATGTTTACATTTCCTGGGATCACTTTGGTAGGAATCATATTGACATTAAATAGCATGCAATAAGAGTCCGCCTCTGATGTTACCTCCTATTTTTATATATTAGCACCTATTTACCATAGTACTACGTACAAACCTATACTCTTGTTTGTAATCTTTATTTATATTTTATTTCCGGTACCTACAGCTTTGGCGTCTCAACGGTATATAATGTTTGTTAAACATAATCCAATCAAAAACATAAAATGTAAAAAAAAATGCCAAGTCTCGCAACGCAGTTCTTTCACTACAAAAAGTTGTGAAATCTCATGTAAAACCAAGTCAGTTATTTTAGTTAGTGTGTGTGTTGTGTGTTAGTGTCAATGGAAGGATAAATTGTAATCTAATCAATAACCTATCAACATTTATAGTGACAGTATCAATGTTAGACACCTTTATTTCTATAATAATTATAATGACTTGGCAATTGCACGGCAACATATTCTACTAATTAAAATACTTTATTCTTAGGTTTACTGGTCACTGTGATACAATTTTTTTCATTAGTACAGGTACCAACGATACTCCCTATTTTATTATCACCAGTTACCTAAGCAAAACTGTTTAGTATTTGATCCTTCTAAATGTGTATTTCCTGAAATAACCTTATTTTATTTTTATGTTAGTAACATATCTTTGGAAGGCGTGCGAGGGCCCGAGGCCAACTCGCAATGGCCCGTTAGAAATTTTTAAATGGAATGAGGCACCTACCGACGATTATCCCTGTATGCACTGAGCAAGTGCACCCAAGGACAACCCTCGGTTGGTTTCGGAATATTGCAGGATATGGAAACCAAGATATTGGACTATTGATTTGGGTAGCTTAAGTGGACTGGTTATCTAGGACTATGGAGAGACTATGGGGACTAATAGGGACCAATTAGTTCAACCATGTTTCAGACTGGCTAAAGTAGACTCATCCTTCATGGGGTACTGTATAAAATGTTACAATAAAATACCTCCCCACATACTCCAACTGAATGAAACAAAATTTAAATCTTGTATAAAACGCACACTATGCAGCCAAGCATATTATAAGTTGGAAGATTACATCGCTGACAAAGATGCTTGGCTCAACGCTGGTCCTGCTCCACAGGGGGGCATAAATTAATTGATTAGCATTCGAAAATATTGTTGGAGCAGCTGAAGATTGTAAAAACAACAACATCTTTGCATTGTATAAAGTCAATCTCTTAACAATGTATAATTGCATAGCACATGTGTGAGCACTATGTACCTACTATAAAGCCACCATTTACTAGGCTTGTCTTTCATTGACTTGAATGTGCCCTGGCGGCTAAGAGTATGTCATGCTCACTCAAATGTCTCGCTGGTGGTGGCGTGTGTGTTGGATCATTAAGTTCCCTTCAAAATGGTTGAGCTGAATGGTGCTGATCCATACGTCATGTTCGTGAACGGGCGCCGTCAGTAGGGACTGGTCAACTCTTGGCTGCCACGGCTTATTTTAATTTAAATTTTTGAATTGTTTTTTATTATCTTTTTTATTACGGATACTTTAAACGTGCACGTCTTTCTACATCGTTCTCACATTTTTAATTTGAACATGAATGATGTAAACAATTTGTTTTTTGTAACTATATTATGTTGATTAAAAGAGTGTCCATGGAGTTTTTTGCCCGTTCTTCTCCATAGGTACCTACTACGCTTTGGAATGGGCAACTAGCTTCATTTTTCTGACTGACTGACCCTTTGACAATTAAAAAGTGCCTGTAATTGGTTTATTTGAAATAAATGCTTTGAGTTTGAGTTTGAGTTATGGCCCCTGCCTGACCAATGTTTTGTATAAAATACAAAGATAAAATGGCAGGGGGTGACTTGCACACTCAATAATGGGCCCCCGAAAACGGTCGCTGGCACATAGTGTATTATTACTGTTTAGATTTACTATGGGCCCGTTGTTTGATACATAGTTAAAAATTACCAATAGTCAATTTAACAATTAGTCACTTGACAATTGTTAAAGTTTAACTACTCTGTCTACGCATGGTTAACTTTCATAGCAAATTGTCATTTTTTTAACTATAGTTGGCTTAACCATTTGTCAAACAACATTCTTATGTCATTTTTAACAAATTGTTAGTTAAGTTGTTGTTAGTTGTTTTTAACTATTAGTGTGTGTTGATTACTGATCAAACAACGGGCCCTTAGTAATCGAAATAGTAGATTATTGTTTTATAATTATGGTATCGTGCAAACTGCCAAGTCATTATAATTATTATAGAAATAAAGGTGTCTAATATTAATAAGGTCACTATAAATGTTGATAGGTAATTGATTAGATAACATTTTATAACAAAGTTGTTGAATAGGTGCTTCCATAGACACTAATTACTGTCTTGGTTTTAAATGAGATTTCACAACTTTTTGTAGCGAAAGAACTTCATTGCGAGACTTGGCATTTTTTTACATTTTATGTTTTTGATTGGATCTCATTTCTTTTTGTAGGTCATCCTCCTTTTTTTTCTTGGGTAATATATCTTGTCCGTCAGCTACTGATTTTCTTAAAGCCCACTCCCTGTCTCTGTTGATTTTTCTTAAAGGCTTTGATGTAACAATTTTTGACAAGTCTGGATGGTAAATACTTCTAAGTCGATTATATTCAATGATTGTGGACTCCTGAGCTTTGATACTACCAAAGCTGACATGAATTAGTTGTAATCCACCCAGACTTGTCATTCTCGAAAGTACCACGTATCCCACATTTTGTCAGTTATGTTTAAGGGGGCGAGCCATCAACTGGGTACGAATGCAGACTCCGGGCTGCTGCTAAGAAATTCCAGATGGAAAAACTCAATATCACTTTGCCTGACCTGGGAACCGAACTCAGGACCTCATGCTTAGCTTAGAGTTTGCGACCATCCAGGTTTATTCATCAGAAATATCTCAGTAGCAGCACGGAGTCTAGGTTCTTGCCCGGTTGATGGCAATAGGCTCGCCCCTATTACATGCCACTTAAACATAAA
The DNA here is from genome assembly GCA_916610205.1 of Griposia aprilina. Taxonomy (NCBI): domain Eukaryota; kingdom Metazoa; phylum Arthropoda; class Insecta; order Lepidoptera; family Noctuidae; genus Griposia; species Griposia aprilina. The sequence goes on from OU744286.1 coordinate 10,725,677, forward strand.
TGTAGGTGTACTATAGGTACCTAACCCTTCGGAAATTACAGGTCTCACGTTTTGTTATGTGTACTCGTAATAATTTTATATTAAAGACTTGCTGGTCGTTAACAATACTTGACGATAAGTTTTCTCGCGCCAATTATGTTGATTTGTTTCTTTTTCATTTTAAACAGTTCTATTTGCTAAGCTGGTTCGAGATTTAAATAAAATGTTTGATACTCGTAAGTTACCTCCTTGGTTGCTATGGGTCGAAGAAAAAAGTTCTTTCCATTTTTAAATTACACGACAGATATGAGTTTTCGTAGTAATTTATTCGGCCGCTACACACAACAGATTTGGATTTGCATACTAAATTTGCCGGCCACTGCTCGCATGTATTTGGCCACAGCATTTTCGATTTATTTCAAAGAAGGTTGTCAAAATAATGCTCGAATTCTCAAGCATGTTTGAGAAAAATATTTTATTTTACATAAACCTACATGGGCACTTATGAAACGTCAGAAGCTAGATGCACGATTCCATTAATCGTTTTCTATGGAGAAGAGCCGGCGAGAAACTCCACGGTTACTCTTTTAAAAATAATTGGCATTTACAATGTTTTTAAACTAAGTACAATGTTAATAAGTAGGAGCGGACAGTCTAGGACTGTCAACTAGTAAGCCAAGTACTTAATAAAATAGAAAAAAAATTACAAATCTACAGTCTACAAGGCCTACAATGTTCTCACATTAGCAAAATATAAAATAATTTCTATAAGTTATAAACAAAATAATAATATAAAAACGTATTTAAACCAAATGACATGATTGCCATTACAACCACTAATAAAGAGTTGAAATTAGAATTGTAGGTATATAATGTCAAATAATGAGAAGATAATATCAAATAAGTATGTAAAAAATAAAATAAACATCGTAATTTGGGAGCACTTATTATTAGACATTTACGTAGTTATACCGTTAATGGTTGCATTTTCCATCTATATGTCACAAATATAACAAGTTAAAAAGGACATGTCGTCGTTGAGTTACGGACAACAAGATGTGGGTAACACAATCAAAGTTTTCCAAAACCATAAATATGTATAAAGCTTTCTATGTTCCTTGATAAATTTATGTACAATAATGTACATTCAACAGCCCCTCTTCCAAGATAAGCTTCCCTCATGTTATTATTTCTGAATACATGATATCCAAATAACTTACCGTGTTACAGATATTTGCTCAAGTATTAACTAAAGCGTTTATAAATAGGTACAAGAGTCAGATCAATAAACTGTGTTGTTATTGTATTACGTAGGTACATACGACTGGGCTGAATGATATTATTTCAGGCTTTATCTTCTCGTCTTTTAATCCCAAAATCGATTATACTGAAATTCAGGCGCCGTACTTAATGGTACACTTGAGGCATACCAAAAAAGTTTCGGCACAAATCGAAAATAATTAAAAAGTTGCCTTTGGATTCCGCTTACGTTCACTGGTTCTCTGCGACAGAGGAATAGACAATCAGGGGACAGATAATAAACAACATTACACTGGCCCAGTATTTCTTGGCACGCGGCGAGATACGGAACCAAATTGAAATGTACTAAAATTGTCATTTTATTGACATTTGCTTATGTAAACAGCGCCGCAATGAGCTGCCAACATATACTGGGCCCATTGTTATTTGTACCAAGGGTAAGTGTTTATGGTACACCCAAGAACTCGAAGGATTCTTTCCTGCGTACGTTTGTTAGACTTTATCTTTGGCAACTCCAATGTTTTGGGGAAAATATTGCTAGGTCGGATGGTCGGAGGGCTATTCGTCTAATGAGATTGCGTTTACTTTCGGTTTTTGCTTCCTTGCTCCCAGAGAGTAAATGTGCTGGTTAAATGTTCTTACATTTTCCCGGGCCCTTTTTATTTTGTTTAGTATGTTGATCAATGTTTAGCTTCATTCGACGTTGATAACAGACACATGATTGAATTTGTCGCTGGCAGGTACACTTTCACAAGCATGTGCATGAGATACGAGTACGTATCTCTTAAAGATATCTTTTAAAAGTGGTTTTCTCCATTTGTACTGATTGTAACAATTGTTTGTTGTTACGAACATAGCATTTTGGAACCCATACTGTTGTGAAATAGCTCTCATCTCAAAGTTGCAATCGTTACTCAACACGAAACTCGCTTTTAAAATTATTTGAGTGTTTACATTTACACGCATGAAAAGTACGGTATCTAGTGATCAAGCACGTTTTTGCTAGCTACTAAAAATCTGCTTTTTTATTGTATTTTTTGTAACTCCTATGGATACTTTTTTTTTTTAAAGCTCGTCATTTGAAAAGGCAATTTGAAAGGATTTTGAATTTCGGTCAAAAGATGAATATCTATTGTCAAGTCGTATTCCTATATAATCCTGCAAGGGGTTTGACGCCAAATCAGTAAAATTTCTGTAGTACTTCTGACTGGAATCAATACAAAAGAACGTTATTGTGAAGAGAAGACGTCATTTGAATCGAGAAGAAATGATCACAGCCATGGAAATGTTGGAAGCTGGTTCTCGGCAACTTGCTGTGGCAATCGCTTTGGGCACTATGCAGTGTTATAAGTCGACCTTGGACACGTTACCGCATCACTGGCAGCGTGGCAGACCGACATGGAACACGAGCTCACATCACCACATGCAGTCAAGATCGTTACATACAAATTACTGCTCGACGAAATCGTACAATGACCGCGATGATGTTGATTACGAGGCTTCATAGCTCTACAGGAATGTTAATAAGCGATCAAACGATAACAAATCGCTTGCATGAAGTCAATCTCCGTTCCTGAAGGCCGCTACATGTACCAGCTTGAGCCCTGCAATCGCAAAGCCCGTTTACAATGGGCACGTGAACATAGAAATGGGGCTGAAGAAGAGTGGCGTTTTGTGTGTTTTTCTGACGAATCTCGCTTTGGTATGAGGCACACGGTTTACTAGACGTACGACCCCTGGACGCCAAGAACGTTTAAAATCTTGCCAAGAAGTCCATGCGTACAGTGGTTGAATAATCATTATAGTGGTGGGTAGTTGGATCGGCGGAACAACCGAACTGATTTGGATCAGAGGCAATCTCAATGCACGATTTACGCTGGAACGATTGTTCAGATGTCATTCCTTTGCGGACCCAATTTGGTGCTTCATTTCTGCTTATGCATGATAATGCACGTCCACGCACTGCCAGAGTCGTTGCAAACACACTTGCCGCAGTTAATATCAACGCCTGCCCAATCGCCAGACTTGAATCCCATTGAGCATACATGGGATATGCTTCAAAGAAGAGCTCTGCTAAATATGGATGCCGTACACGAACCAGAAAATCTCTTTCGCTTTTTACAACAGACGTGGGCGGCCATTCCTCAATGTGATTTGGATGAACTCATATTAAGTATGCCGATCGCTGCGATTGTGTTACACGCGTTAACGGCGGAAATACAGACTACTGATTGTTTATTTTACACAATAAAAACCTTTAAAAACTTTTATTTTTAACTTTTTATCACATTTTAATTTCAGGATTAACCAAAGGTGTAAAATCCAGCATAAGCAAAAATCGCGATGAGGCTTTTGATAATGCAAAAGCAGAGAGTACTTCGTCGATCTACACATACGAAAACATTTTATTTAATCAATCTAAATAGACTTTTTTTTTTTAAAACCTTGATCCCTAGACACTTTTGATGTGTGTTTATTTAAAAGTGCTCGTGACTGTACTTTTGCGTCGAAACAAAACGCTTTACGATACATGTTGATTTGTAAACTACAATCACGATTTAACAAAGCAATGTCACTAATATTATCAGTAACTTTATCCCTCTACCCAGTGTTAGTCAACAGCAATATGTTACACATCATCGGGCCGAGAGTGTAACTGACGAACAACAATATTGGAGATTAACTCAAACGGAGGGCTACAGTCCAGGCTGGGTAATCACATCTGTGGCGGCCAGTGTAAGCTGCCCAAACAATAGCCCTGTTAAATTGGATCCCGAAATAATTAAATTATCGGCCGACGATCGCAAAACAATTTTCGGCAATATTGACTTACTCGATCAGTGTTGCTGGCTAAATCCAATTCTTACCCCTAATAGAATCATTAAAGCCAAAGACAACGAGAAAATGAAAAGCTTCAGAAGAAAAAATATCGGGAATATTTAAATTTTGATCGGGAAAGACTACTCAAAGGGTTGGTTGGGTCTATTCTCCTTTAGGTATACCAAAGATTTTATGCTGGGTTACTCTCCTTATACAATGTTAATTATTTACGCTTATTGATAAATGTTGCGGTGAATGCCCTGTCTGAGTATCAAATTAGAATGTTTTATTGTAATTTCGACGTTATTAAGTACGAGCATTTGATTTTTGGACATAATAGACGTGTCGCAACTATTAATCGACGAGAATTAATCGCTCTTTTATCTGTAACAGGCTACATCTTGAACTGCTGTGTCGGGACTTATAACAGCGTGCTAACAAAACGTGCCACATGTAAGCACGTCAAAAACAGCAACTGCACTTTGATCACCAAAGAAGCTGTTTGCACAAACGGCGAACTGAGCTTTGAAGTACATTGTGTAACATGACAAATACTGATTTTGGATTTATGTACGTGGCAAGTATAAATTGAGATTCTTGACTACACAAGAATATCGATTTCAATTAGATTCGAGAAACATAATATCACATATGTGAAGGCATATTATATGGATCCTGGCATTGGAAAACATCCAGGAGTCCACATTTAAAACTTATGTGGAAGCCGATAAAAAAAGGAATAATATGGAACGTACGTAAAAACCACGTTTTCTACGCTATTAAAATAAGTGTTTTGGATATTGAAATGCAACGAGGCATTAGTGGTCCGGATGAAATCTATCAAGAACCTATTTCCCTTCAATCGGAAGCAAACTTGAAATAAACAGGCATACAGTTCTCATACGTACCGTTCATTTATGTACGTATAGATACATTTGTACATGATATGTAGAAACAAACGAATAGCAATATAGCATTTCTACATCACAATCCTACTCTGAATAGTGAATGTGCAAGTTTCATTAGCATGTGAGTTGCAAATAGCAAGTCTTCGTTGCAAGGACCGCACAATGCGCAATCAGCGATAGACGGTCGATCACTTACGGTCTGCATCCTAATGATTCATTCCTTTACTTGTCTCTTACAAATCCATGGAACGATGAACATTTGTCCCTTGTCAGATCAGCATGCTAAGATAGAGGCTTGACACAATGCGAACAAATACAACCCATTTATACAAGTTTGCCCTTGACGAAGGTACCTCCATTTCTACCTTCATTTGCAAAGTTTCAAAGGCCTACTATACTTCTGCTATGAAATATGCAAAGCGTTCAGCGAACGAATATTGACGGTCCAATTACATAGAGAGGCGCATGTCTGTGCCATAGCTGTGGTGTTGGACATATTCGTCGGCCCGATGGCGAAACACGTAAAAAAATTGGAAAATAATTGATGAATCGGATGCGAAGTGCTTCACAGAACCCATGCATGAACGCTTTTTAACGAATGAATGCTCACGAAAATTGGTTTCCTCACAATATTCCCGTTGTAGTTACCAAAACTGCATACATTTATTTGTCTTAATTAATCTGTCGTACTGTTTGCGATTTTAATTAAATAAGTACAATTATTGTTACTTCGCACTTTTACAGAGAGTATAAAATATACTGCTGTTCTGTAAAATGTTGTTCGTTTGACACAGTTACTTCAACAGAAGTTCAGATTACGCTTTACCGCGGCGACAAATGAGTTTGAACTTAATGCAAATAAGCAAATTAAAATTTCAAGAAGTTTAGAGGTAGGAGCCTCCAGTCCGTACATTTTATGCTGCAAAAGACGGTTTAATGAGTTTTTATTATTCACTATAACCGGTAAATAAAGTTAAGGAAAGAAAAAGTATAAAAACCAGGAGGTTTAACGTAGTTTAAGACGGAAAAATAGAAAACTGACTTTTCTGTTTTCTTTTCTCTGGAAATACTATTGGAAGTCTAGGTAAGGTATAATGTGAAAATATCCTAATGAATTAGGTGCGAAAATAACTTCAAATTAGTGCGGTTGCTAAGAGGGTAATAAAATATATAATTTACTTATAACAGAACACGTTATTTCGATTTGATTGTTACTCTCGGGCTTAGCTTCATAATGCCGCTGACATAGGTACAACATAATTGACCATAAGTTTTACGTATAGGTACCTACCTACTCATAAAAGGGTTGTCAGGAACCGGGAATATATACTAATCATTAGTTATCATAATAGTAAACATCGATCAATAATACCAAGTAATTCGCCTCTCGTCTTCTCAACCAATTTCTACCATCATCCTCAGCACAAAAGCCGAAGACAATGCCATCGTGATCGTTATTAACAACGTATATTTATTACATTTCGATTGTTTGCCTCCATTCAGTCAATTATTCGCTTGTCAGAGCCAAACAGGGATGGCACAAATTGGTTTATCTGTTATAAGATTATGGACGTCCGCAGGAACTAATCAGTTGTGGAGGCGGGGTGCTGTTGGTAACTGAAGGAGGAATGAGTGAGGCTTTTGTATGAGGATACAATTATTTTTGTAGGGAACCATCGGCATCGTTTTAGTTAATAGCATCGTAATTTTCGGGTCTTTTCTATACTAGTCCGTTGTTTGGTGAAAAAAAAAAATCTGGGTGTCATATGTTTCAGCAACTTTGTATAGGTATGTACCTCCTGTGTCGTATTTATATGTAACAACATGAGTTTGAGAAATATCCTTTAAACAAGTTAATTTCTAATAGTTCCCGAAGAAGATTGGTTTCTCAAGTCGTATTGTTGTTGGGGTTTCTTGCGGGGTCTTCAAGCAACGTTGAGGTTACTAAGATATTGTGAGAATGGGCAGCAGAATTCTCCGCAATTGTCACTTATCCATCTGTCGGGTTGTGATAATATCTTCCATGTGCTTTTCGTCGATTCAGAATCAGCATAGAGAGTCTTCGTGTAAGCTGTATAATATAAAGAAACTAAGAAACCCGGAGCCGGAGTTTGGATGTTGGCGGTGTGATACCCCCGTGCCTCGGACAGCACGTTAAGCCGTGGGCCATGCACCGGATCTCTCTCCGGTCGTGTTGGATTGCCGTCCCATTGCTCTAATAGTCCAATCCGAGAGTAAGGGAAGAGAGAGTGCACCTGTATCTGCGCATGCGCTTGTGCACTATAACATCTCCCGTGCGCAAGGCTGGTCTCCGCTAACATTGGTCGGTATGGCCGAAATTCGGTCTGGAGCACCACCATATTTCGCCAGTTTTGTCTAAGTCCCATGTCCTTTTTTATTATAAAGAAAAAGTGAAACCATCTTATTTTATTATGATAGATCTCTTTAAACGTTATCAGGACAGATTATTTCAATTGTCGTGCTCATTATTACAGATCCGATATTGGTTTCCTTTGTCGCAACGACGTAATTGTCTGATTAAGCTAGATTGATGAGCTGTAATGCTTATTAATTTAATGACGTCACGTGTTCCGTGTTCTCTGCTGTGATAATTAAGTCTTTAGAGAAGTATATTATTTTCTTTGTACTTGTGTTTGCGGCTATACACAACGTGAAATGTGTAAATAAACGTCAGGTCGCAGACACCCAAATATCTATAGTTCTATACTATATTATATACTATTTTTTCTACAGCACGCTAATTACGTAATACACTATTAATCACAATCTGAATCATTTTGAAGCATATTGCTAATCCATGGCTTCATATGTTCGCAAAATTTGTCTGCTCAACAACGTAAATAACGCAATGAATGTTGTTGAACTGTCAAAATGAAAGCTATTCCTACTGTTGGTGTGTTACGCAATTACCCCGCTGTAGTATTAATATTACTGTAGTTTTAATACTGCTTTCGATAAGATATTATAAACTAATTAAAAATCTTGCGACGAGAACAGTAGCTTTGTACGCTCTATTTATAAATATGTTGTGAAATGTCTGATTGATGGCAACAGGCTCTCCCCCTATTACATAGTACTTCAACATAACTGGCGAAATGTGGATGTGTAGGTGTGTGGTGTGTGTGGAGGGTGTGGTGTGTGTGGGGGTGTGGGGTGATAATATGTTATGTTATGAAATTTTTGGTATACATTAATACCTAAGTGCTTTTGACAAGTGACTGAAATCCATACAGTAGGCGCTAAGTTAAGGCTGCTAAGTTTTGTAGATAGGCACATAAGTATACCTACCTATTAATTATAGTTTAGGTTTGGCAAAGGTCGAAGTTTAAGTAAAGTGTTTTTCTTAAGAGCTAGGCGCTGGAGAAAAATAGCGGTCTGCAAACTTTTTCATCTTGTTTAAGAGCTGCGTTTCGTGTGAATTATTGTGAAGTCGTTTTTCGTATTATTTGCTTTAAACTTTAAATCTGAGTTAAAAGTTTTTCAAAAAAATAAAAGAAACGGTTATTATCTTATATTTACTGTTTATTGTATTTTTAGTTTGTTTATGCATTACGATGAAGCTTTTCTATGTTGTTTAGTTATAAAAAATATATAAAATACACTGCTTGAATGATTGCGCTTTTGTCTATACCTATGTGCATTGTAGGGAGTACTTAGGCATTACTTATTTCTCTATCTTCAAATGTTTTGAGCAAGTATATGTATAATCTCATTTTCTGCACTTTAAACGGTATTTTATGGTAGGTAGGTATAATGCAAAATATGTATTAGGTAAAATTTTAAACTAGTTCATGTTAAAGAGCAGCTGATTAGAGCACTTTCCTATATAAGAAGATCTCGCGATCACGTGCACTTGGCCGTTGCTTCGGGGGAGGAACAGCCAACTCTAACTCCAACTTTTCTGCGTAACTCGCTAGTGTAGCCATATTAGAGGGCAGGATTGTTTGTCTTGGTAGACAATATTGTGAAGGATGAGTACATTAGAGTAAAACAACCAAAGTGTAAGGCCGCGTTCTTTCCAAATGTATAGTCGGCCGCCGATTGTGAGCGTTATGTCTATGAAATAACGTCAGCCACCGACTGACTGCTGACTGTGAGCGAGCGTTACGTTTGTTGTGTACGCCGTCTAAGACTTTAAGATGCGCTTACATGGGCAATTAATTGCGCAGTTTTTGGCAATTGTAGTTAAGGCGACAATACGTGCCAGCGACCTTGAGCGAGTGGGAGGAGCATACGAAATTTTTAAGCGAATAAAATTGCACAGAGTATTAGCGTCTACCCGGACATTGGTCAGCGATGTACTGCCGCCCGTCGCCCGCAAGAGCCCCCGCTTAAACGCGCATCAAGTTTATTCGCAAAAACAACCCACCTTGATTTATCAAACACAATACAAATAAAAGCCGTATACAAAAATTTGGGTAATTAAATTGTCTTTTAGATGGTGTAGATTTCATGAAAATACGCCCGATAGTTTTTGCGTGATTATGGTTTTTGTGTTCGCGTTAGACATTACTTTACAAATTAATTACACTATGTTATAAAAATATAATTTCTAATATTCTTAAATCAAATTACGAAGAAAATAGTCTAGTTTATCATATATATTTTTATTTCAAACAAATAAGACTATTCGTTTAGACGTGATGTTCAATTTGAAATCATTAAAAGTCGTATATCTGCGCCTTAACTCCAGGACGTCTCGGCAACACCGAACAGTTTACGGAAATAGGTACCAATAACATACATAACATAACATAACATCACGCCTGTATTACCCGAAGGGTAAGGCAGAGGTGTACCTATAGTACATCCACATTTCGCCAGTTATGTTTAAGTCCCATGTAATACCAATACCAGGTAATAATAATGTATAGAAATTACCAAGAAATGCGCAATTTTAGTTACCCGAGTAGGCACACCATTAAACCACATTTGCCTGTTTGATTGTCTTTGGTAAAGAGATTAACTAGCTTGATTAATTGCTTGGGTAATCTCTTTAACTAAGGCAATCATTGCCCATTGCCCATTAAGGCAACGGTTATTTTAACATGGATCTGAAAAGCAAAATAGACGAAATCTCTTTGGTGAAAACTCATGTTCATGATCACCTGGCAACCCTACTAAGGATAAATGTAACATCGTTTCGGCACGTATGGGAATCTTTTAACTTTTGCAGGAAGCTGTAATTTCAGTTTCAAAGACACGACGCGACTTTTTCGTGAGTTTTAATTATTCTTCCTTTCCATGTTAATGAGGGTGAGCGTTTCGTTGCTGACTCACAATTGTGATTAAAATTCTTTTCACAAACTTAGGCGTGTGTATCTTTTAGCCGTGCCTTTTATTTTCTACAATGATAACAGATTTGAAAGTAAAAGTATTTCTAGAACAAGGCTTTGCAATTTTCAGTACCCTATTTAGGTAATTATAAATACGCTTTTAAAAGCTTATTATTATCAGAATCATGACCTCTCGTTCCAAACAATATTTTCCGGCAAACAAAACAAATCTCTGATAGGTACTTACCAAAATCAAAAATTATCAAATCATACGATTTTTACAAAGATGGTATATTTTCACAACAATTTGCTCGATTTTATTAAGACGAAACTCAAATGTTCAATGCGGGCGAAAGAAGCGACGCGACGGCTAGGTTCCCCGTTTCAAAATACCTCCCCACTGATAAAAAAAATACGGGGCTCATTTCGGCAGTATTGTGGGCTATGACACGTCAGACGGTCCCAACATACAAACCCACGCATTATGTAAATAAATAGATAAAGACAGCGATTCAATTATGGAACACTTCACGCACCGTCGCGATCCACGCATGTCAAGTAAGTCAAGATTTTCATTAATTAACTCAATTATATTCCCACATATCAAATCAAATTCATACTAACTCGCACTGGCGTTGAATAATATTCGAATATATTTGTATAAATGTTTGATTCGATTTCGTCAAACGTCGACGTGCCAACATAAGTTTACAAGGACTTTCAAGTACATGCTTTGGAATTCTCATTAAGGTTGATATTGTTAATGTAATCTCTCCGTGTTAACCGACTTGAAATGTAGTCACATGTTGCATTAATTTAATATGTACAAAATTGGTTCCATTTATCTCTCGAGACGGTCGAAACCTCAAATTAATTGGAGTCCGAGTTCATTGAATGGCAAATATTAATTTGTGAGTTAAGTTTGTCTGAAATCGTAAATCTACTTGGGTATACCTACAGGGTGGATTTTTGAGATGGGGCAGTAAGGGCAGGTACACACGGCTACACATCAAGCTATACAATTCTAGTTTACGCTGATCTCTCATTGTACGGAAATCCTATACAATGCGTGATCAGCTTATACTGGAAATGTATTTAACTGTACTTAATTTTGATATGCATTCACAGATTTTGAAAAAAAAGTCAGCCTGTGCAGCCGTAAGCAATAAAAAAGAACTTCTCAGCATCCGTAATTTTATTGAAATTCAAGCAATCTGCACTACTAATAATGATGGCACGTGATTTCACTCTTTGGACCCTTTGATCCAGGATCTGATGTCGTGTCATCGTTTAGCGCATGTGTTCCTACTTCCCAACCGGAAGCTCAGTCGTACCGTCGGAACCAAGTGTCGCTAACGAGGACGTTATTAGAGCACGGACACAGGATAGACAGGTACAGAGGGGCAGCTGCATACAGTCATGGTCTAAAAAAACAAGGTCTGGCATTCCGAGAGTGACACATGCTTACGTCACAATCCAGTTGCCACTTTATTACAACAAAACACGAATTATAGAAACATTTTTAGTCACCATTCTATTTAAAAAAATATATAAACCATTTAAATTGTCGTTTCATTTTTCTAATCAAACGGAACAATTCAATTTAAACAATACCAACGTAATTGTTAGTTAAAACCTCTTTGTTTTATCGAATTCGCACAGGTAATGTAGGCGATTGGAGTTAATAGTACACAACTACACACTACTGGTAACACAACGGTGATGACGTAGGCTTGTGTCATCCTCGTGACCGGAATGCTATACCTGGCGAAGTATATTATTATACCATGCATACAGTGAACTATGATGTAATATATACCTAGGCATTTCTCAAGTACCTACATACGACACAAAAAACTATATGTGTACATTTCCAGTATATACTGACATCGCATTAGCATTGTATAGGCTTAAAGGCTTTCTGTATCTACAATGTACAAAAATCTACTTATTTTTAAAAGAGTAACCGTGGAATTTCTTGGCGGCTCTTCTCCATAGGAAACGACCAATTGGAACCGTGCATCTAGCTTCTGACGTTTCATAAGTGCCCATGTAGGTTAATGTGAAATAAAATATTTTGATTGGATAAGAGATCGCTTATATTGGAAACTAGTTTCTGCACGCGACATCGTCCGCGTGAAATTTCGGCCTCCGACCCACCTCGTCCCGCATCGCCCGCCCGCGCTTTTACGTCGTTTTCGTTTAGCGTTCTTTCTGCCTTTTTTTCTTCTTGCTCGGCTCCTTACGGTCGTAGCGTGATGTTAAATAACCGATAACTTTCCTCAAGAATTGGGACATCAAACGCAAAAAAAAAAACTGATCCGACTGGTAGTTCTAGAGATTAGCGCGTTCAACAAAAAAAACAAAATATATTCAGCTCTATTATGCATAATATATATAAATTAGTATACACTAGTTTCTGCCCGCGACATCGTCCGCGTGAATATTCTTGATCCCCCGATCCACTTCGTCGCATCGCATTGCCCGCCCGCGTTGTTACTTCGTTTTCGCTCAGTGATGTTAAATAGCCTTCCTCAAGAATTGGCCTATTAAATCCAAATTTTTTTTTTTCAAATCGCTCTGATAGTTTCAGAGATTACCGCGTTCAAACAAACGAAAAATTCTTCAGCTTTATTATTAGTATAGATAGGTAGATAGATATAGATAGATGTATACCTTAATGTGTCGTAGGGCGTACATCGAGTGCAAACTTACTCGCGACTGGTATTCGTTTGACAGTTTGAGATACCTACGCGTCTAAAAGTGCATGCGCCTGCCTTTGCTCGTTGTATAGAGTCGGCTTTCTGTGCACATCTCTTCTGTGGCACGGATGTATGGGTGTATATATACCTATATACACTACGTACCTATACAGGTACATACGTGCAAATACTCTCCTACCCAGAAGAGCGTTCGCAACTGATTGCTCAATTAAGTTCCGCACAAAATCATCAATCAATCACAAGCTGTGCTCAGTTTACCTTTGATTGATTCGCTCATTATACTCGTACTAGGCTGAGGTTGTTAACCGAACTCTGAAGAGTGTATTAGAGCAGCACATATTTATTTTGTGTTTCAGAAAAACATGGTGCGGACATTAGCTGTTGGGCAACTGCCCGACGTTTGATGTCGGGACGTTGTATATATGCTAGTTGCGCTGTAAACTCTGCTTGCGCGATGCAGGATTTTGGGTGACGTCAGTGTGACGCGTAGCTCGCATGTGTCTCGCTACATATATAAGTATGTTCAATACCTGAACTATCTAACTATCTTTTATATAGGTGGATAACAACTGAGGTATTGTTCTAGTATTCGAAACAATTCCAACATACTAGTCGTGGTTACTCTCTCACGTAACAACTCCTAGTGGTAAACAATTGTGATTCAAGAAATTATGTGTTGTAAGCGACTTATTTGTATTCTACATCAAATATAATTAAGATTAACTATACCTTAAATTAAAGTTCTAAATCATATGTGCTCATGCAGTAATGTCATCTGATAACGACACACGTGGCTTTGTTACCGCATCCCACAAAAAGCTATGATTGATGCCAACTCGGAGAATGCTTAGTTCCTGAAGCGATTCTTCACTCAGCTCCTAATGTTGTGATCTCAAAGGAAAGGGGAACAATGCTCAAGTCACCAAAACCTTACGCATTTCATATTCTATATATATATATTTTTTTTTTTTTTTTTTATGTAATATTTTTTGGGTACTAATTTTTACAACTGCTATTTAAACAGGGAGGTTATAAAAGTCAGTTGAAAAAAATACGGGCGGTAATTTAATTTTTCGGCGGAGATTTTGTTTGTCAGTAAAAAATGAGCAGTTATAAAAAAATAATTAGTTGGTTATTTCATCCTACAATGTCAGTACAAAAAATATTCAAGTAGTGTAATAAATTAATGGCCGGTAAAAATGTTGGAATGGACAGTTAGATAAATAGTTCGGCAGTACCTAGGTTAGGTTGGAACTATGACCCTTCCAAGTTACCGACTAATTCCGATTTGTTGACTAACCATGCGTAATTGCCCGTACAGTCATTTTGATGCATAATGATTTATAAAAAAAAAAAAACATGCTCCTTAAGCATAACAACATTACATTAAGATTGAACAATTAAAAAAATGGAAATTAAAAGGCAAATTGAAAAGATTATTAGATTTAAAATGGAAATTATAATTAGATGACTGATTTCATAAAGGATCTCCAAAGCCCCATGAGATCCTATTAGCCACAATCTTAAAAAAGTCTTAGTCTTTAGATACCCATTTGAATATTTGTCATGACAAATTTTTATTTAGTTTACTGCTCATTTTTTATTAGGTACCGAACTTTTTACTAGACATGCGTTTTGGATTTTTTTATTTACCAAAACTACAATAAACAACTGCCGCTTTAAATCAGCGCCTTTTATTTTCTCTTCTAACCTTCTTTACCTTCTACACACGGTGTCTAGAGTTATTTAGAAATAAGCATCACCTTTGTACGTATTTGCCTATTCTTTTCTTCTTGTATTTATGTGTGTAAATAAACGATTATATAGATAAATAAATAAACTCAGGAAAAATAATTGATAAACACCACATTTACTAACAACTTAAATTGTACGTACATATATTTAAATCACAACGGTCATTCTTTGACAGTTGAATGAAATGGCCATTTCATGCACTGTCAAAGAACTTACTGGTCAAGCAAATTGATACCCTAGCCTATCAATTTGCTTGACCAGTCATTACCGTACCAGTCACACACAACGACACACCAAGCTGTACAGTTTGTTTTTTTTTTTGGGTGGGAAATCATCAAATGACCTCTCCCGCTCTGGGTGGAGCGGAAGGGCGTGTCAGACTCTTACTACTGACTAAAACCCACCCGTGCTCCTTCAGTTGCCTGTGCGCCAGGGCCACGGTAACTCTTTCGAACAATCCGCGACCCCGGCAGGCATCGGCCCTATTAGGACCCCGTCATTATGCTGACATCTCTTTGAGGCGCGCGTGGAATACAACGCGCCGTCGACCCGGGCCTGGTCCTTACCGGACGGCGAGCTGCCCATTGCTCGCCGTCCGCAACCCCGCGCCTACGGTGGCCGGGAGTCGGCTATCGACTCCCGACGCCCAGGGTGTCTCCTCCTGCGGCAACTAGGGGCGTGAGTGCGCAATGATTGCCTCTCCCTCACGCGCTCCGCCTCCTCCTTCGCGAGCATTACTGCTTCGCAGAAGGAGGTGACTGCTTCCCAATCCCTCTCGCTCCGTATCATGGCCTGAACCAGGGCCGGACGCGAGAGATCGCCGCCGCCGATCGCCGCCACGAGGACACGGCGGTGCTCCGCCCAAGCAGACCTCCACCGTATGCTCCACCGTGAAGCTGTACAGTTGACCTCGCATTGTTTAAAGAACTTTCCATACAATGAGAGATCTGCTTATACTGACACTGCAGTGTAGTGGTCGTGCGTACTTCTCGCACTAACGGGGTAACATTGAATTGTTATTAGAAGGTACCAATTTTCGAAACACGGCTAAATTGTTATTGGATAAAGTGGTTTATCCACACAAAAGGTTTAAAATGTAAATTCTTGAAATCTTATTTGTATTACCTATATCAAATGAAAAATTACTTTGTACCTAAATAGATTATAATTTGTTATGAATTATGTACGTTTGAAGTAATTTATTTTTATTCCATTAGGACGTGTGCCCCTGCATTAGGCTAAGCGGTTTATAATAGCATTCAATTAACTCAACGTTAAGCGAATAATCCTCTTTATCTCGCTGAGTCCCTTTAAGGTTATTTGAAAATGCTTGCTCAAAAATATCGCCACTGGTTATTTCTCTTTAGAGATAAAAAGTAAAAGCTTGTTCTGTTTTGGATCAGAATTCATAATACAAGATTTATAAAACTAAACTTTGATCGAAACAAATCCCGCTGAAGCTCATAGTGGGATTTCGTGTACGCTCTTGTTCTTTAAAAAGATTACTTACTTATTCAAACTCTAGTTATTCACCAATGATCATTCATTTGTGTTCGTCTAATGTCAGTACATAATTTATATCATGGTATTAATAATAATAATAAATATATTCTTTATTCAGAGTAACTATGAGACTCGTATCAGCGTTAATGATCGTTAAGGTTCCAGAACATACCACATCACTGATGTGGGTTGGCATTCCGATTTATATCAACTCGTAATTTATGTCGATTATAATGACGACGAGTAGCTTGAAGATCTGTATTGATTTAACTCACAATATTTCTCACTCCATTACCACCGATCCGTGAAAACACATCTCGAAATTACGAATTGAAAAAGGCAACCAATTGTTTCTATCTGAATTTATCACGTTTTTGTTCTTCTTTTTTTATTGTAAAGCGATAAAATTGGCCCAGGATTCCGGAAGCAATCGCATGAAAGACTCCCGGATTACGATATCGGGAGGTGAGATGAATACGGTGGGAAGCAATAAGGAACTTTCTCGCATCACTCGAGGGCTCGGCGGGCGGCGGCGCGTGAAACGATCCCGCACTGTAAACTCGCAACATGATTGTGCCGCCGCCGCCGGGATTGCGTCCACCACAATGTTTTGTATCCTCTGATAGACTCTCATTGGCTGCACAGTAACTGAGGAAAACTTTGACATTTTACAAGCCCAGGGCATGTGCACTTGTGTGCTCGTTGGGTGTCGCGGCGACATGTTGACAGAAGCCGTTTTTTAAATCGCCGAGAGCGATGTTGCGATTGAAGCGAGGAGAGAATCGATTTATTACAAGTACCACTGTGAAAGACAAAGAGTCTACACCATAGTAATTACTGGCGACCATTGTGTTAGTTTAAACGTAAAACGGGATGCACGTTTTGAGCTTGACAACAAATTCAACAATTTGAACGGCATTATACGTGCAGCTTGGGCGTTAATTCAAAATCAATTGCAGTACAACATCGGCGATGTACGGCTGGCTAAGCATAATCACCGATTTGGGCTGCTCAGTACCCAGGGCCGGATAATGGTCTAACACAAAATTCGATAGTCGTAAACCCGTAAAACCTTCACGTACTGGACTAATTGCTACAGATTGATCGCGGGGCACGAGTGTGCTCCGAATTTCACGACAATACCGTCCATTACGAGGTTTATTCGTCCATAATTCAGAGATAGGTAGCTGCAGGCGGACGAATGGGCTGACTGTCGCACTTCGTTATTCAATTTGAATACATCCCGAGGACAACTAAACAAACAGAGCTACAACAAACGACGTGTCAGCTTGTTGCCGCGTTTGTCACAGACTAATCTATCGCGATAAAAGTGAATCCATAACTTTGACTATTTATTCTTGTAACCTTAGAGATGCTAGACTGCATGGTAAAGGTCTACTTTTTCAATAATCTCTGACTAATACCGTTTTCGGTCGAGTATCATTGTGTCATTCTAAGGTCCGTATTACAGAACCTCACTCACGACTCAAGCATTACTTAAAACTAGTTTAGAGCCATTTGATTGGTTGAAAGTAGTTCTAAGTAATGCTTGAGTCTGTAATACGGGTCTAAGACCCTGCCACAACATCGTCAAATATCTCCTAGGTTAGTGCGCCATATTAATTTCTACGCCAAAAGCACGCATATAATGTCTATCATATACGCTCCAAATAGGTATTAGAGGGACGTAATACTAAATTAACTCGCACAGACCGCCTTTATCGTCTCGCATCCCACTAATAACTTGCGGTCTCAAATGGTGACGTGTCGCAAGTGGCTATTGCCTGTAGCGAGCGAAATTGCTTATTGCCTGCCAACCGCCACCCATCTACCTATATTACCAAGTTCTTGAGTACTAACCATCTCCACAACTACCTATATTATGAAGATCTTGGGTAGCAAGTAGTGACAGTTTCCATTATAGTCTTGCAATTAGAATTATCGTTTAACTATAGTCTGTTCCAAAAATATCTGATGAAAGTGTAAACAAACCATTTTCAGGTGAAATTCGTAGGCAATTATAGTAAAAGGTAATCTGTATTTAGGAGGTTTCAATTTGATATCTCACCACGTTTTTTTAGTTTTTATTGCTATGTTTTTATAATATTAAATTGAAAAATCATAGACGAAAATTGTGGTGACCAATTAACCTTAATTAAATGATAAATGATTTTATTTCTGTAAGTAGGTTTACACAAACACTTTTACACGTCAATCATATTTTTAAAACTAGATGAGGTCGGCGTTTCCTATCTGACTAATCTGAGAAGAAAGGCCGAAACAAACTCAGAGGTCACAGTCTCTTTTAAAGTCCAGACATAATCTTGGTCAGATCATGTGAAGACCATGTAGATTTATGTCTGAAATGGTCTTTTGAGGAAAAACCACACAGAATGAGTGGACCTGTCCAGTCAGTGCACGCATTTGTCACTAATCGTGGAGCTCAACTCAGAACTTAAGGAGCTCAACCACTCGACGAACAATACCAAAGAAAGGACATTTGGGTAGGCCGCATAAAGCACTCAAACTGCTAGATTATCATTGAAACTACCTGAGAAAGTGAAAAAATAAAATAAAAAATAAAAGTTACCTACATAGTCCTCACATTCACAATAAATAAATAATAATACTATCCTTCACAAAGTAAATGGTCATGAAATTGTATATATAATAATTATCAAAATGTCAAAATTTATGTAAAATAAAAAACTAAATTGAATTTATTAAGGCTTAGATCTTGAACGTGGCTTGGAAGTTTATTATAAAAGCGTATACATTGACACCTGAACGAGCCGCCTATTTTTTTGAGCCTTGTTGTAGGTACAACAAATTTGTGTTTATTCCTAGTATTTATATTATGGATATCACTGTATTTTTTAAACAATTTTATATTTTTATGTGCATATAAAAGATTTTCATAAATATATTGAGAAGGCACAGTCATTACTTTAATCTCCTTAAATTTCTCTCTGAGAGATTGTCTCGGACTTAATTTATAAATTGATCGAACAGCTCTTTTCTGCAAAATAAAAATAGTCTGAATGTCGGCGGCATTTCCCCATAACAGAATACCGTACGACATAACACTATGAAAATAGCTAAAGTACACTAAACGGGCTGTCTCTGTGTCAGTTAAATAACGAATTTTTCTAACAGCGTATGCTGCGGAGCTTAGCTTTTTTGACAATTTATCTATATGTGGGCCCCACTGAAGCTTAGCATCCAAAGTTAAGGCCAAGAATACTGTGCTATCTTCAGGACTCAATTCTTCGCCCTTCATTAATATATTCGTTTTCACCTGTCTAACGTGAGGTAGCGTAAACTTAATGCATTTGGTTTTTTTTTCGTTAAGGAGTAAATTATTGACATTGAACACTGGTTCAAACTACTTTTGAAATCGCGCTATTCACATCGTCAGTAACCAGTTGCTGACGTTTAAGTTTAAACAAAAGTGAAGTATCATCCGCAAACAACACTATATCATGATTATCCTTTATGAGGTACGGCAAGTCATTAATATAAATAAGAAACAAGAAAGGATCAAGAATTGAGCCCTGCGGGACTCCCATTGTCACTATAGATCCGGGAGATCTTTTTCCATTAACGTCAACCCCCCTCCGTCGTGGCTCCTATTACTCAAGTATGAAGTAAGAAGATCCAGAGCGGTGTTCCGGATCCCGTAGTGGCGGAGTTTCCTGATTAACGTTTCATGAAAAACGCAATCGAATGCCTTGGACAAGTCACAAAAGATGCCCAAGGCATCGCAATTACATACACACATACATAAACTCACGCCTTCTTCCCATGGCGGTAGGCAGAAACTACAGAACGACACCTGCTACGATATAATAATTAACCGACTTCCAAAAAGCAGGAGGTTATATGTTCGACTGTATGTATGTTTTTTTTTTATGTATGTTCACCGATTTTTCCGTCAATTGTGGACCGATTTTGAAAATTCTTTTTTTGTTTGAAAGGGTATGCTCTCGAGGTGGTCCCATTGTCACTAAGTCAGAATCTGATGAGGGGATCCCATGAAAATCGAGGGAAATCGAGGGAAATCCTCCGATTGGGGTATTTTTTATAGTAACTCGTGCATTTGCTCTTGGAAAGCACCTTTTGGTGAAGTTGAACTGACGATGAAGACCAGAGATGGCCACCGGAACTTCTTAATAATAAGTATTTGACGGGTTGCGATTCGATTTTAATATGGTTGCTTAGCAATTTGTGCTCATCACAATGTATATGGTAAAATGGAGCTGATGATGGCTTCACCATCAGCTCCAGTGGTTTTGGTTCTTAACAGGAGAACTCCTCAACAGTTAACGTCCCTGCGTCGGGAAAAGGAATATTTTGTAAAAGGTGATGAGCAGTTGACATTAGGCTATTGTAACTTAGATTTATTAATAACTGACTCACGAAAACGTGAAAAATAAAAAATAAATTACAAAAAAAACTACCGACTTCAAAAAAAAACACTACAAAGTGAAAAATAACTTTACTTTCGGAAGTCGGTGGCAATAAAAAAAATACAGATACAAAGACACCGACTTCCGAAAGTAAAGTTATTTTTCACTTTGTAGTGTTTTTTTTGAAGTCGGTTGTTTTTTTTTGTAAAAAAGTTTTAATAATATAATAATAATGTTTATTTAAAGTGAACTTAGACATAGTTTACAAAATATTTTGACAGGCTAATTTAGGTCAGTTTAGGTGGTGTGCTCATCTGTTGCCGAACTAGGCAGAGCCTGTAGTTCGGCTATCAGCGCCAAACCCCTCGAGTATTACACATACAGCCATTAACATTTAAGTAGCTTCTTGTACTTTTAACAATTTATAAATTATATAGATACTTTACTTATTTATTAGATAACTATTAAAAATAAAACGTATAAAAAGAAAAAGTTTGTATAGTGTTTGCATGCAGGACCTCTAATTTGTGTGAGATGGGAATGTACGTGTCTGATGAGTAAGAGGATGTACTCGTATGCGATGTTGTCTCGTGTTCTGCTGTGTGTTGTGGTGTGAGTGAGCGTGCGTGCGTTTGTGTGTATGTTACGAGAGATATGTATGTTATATTGTATTTCATAGGTTTTTTGTTAGGATACTATGTGCAGAAGAAGTTCAGTCTGTTCGTAGTTAAGACTTTTCAGGTATTCGATAAGAGTCTTCTTGCATTGCATTTTTGTTAACGGGTATATGTTAAGGATTCTGTTTAGCCTATTGTAAATTAATGGACCAATGGAGTGGGCAAAGCGTTGACTATATTTAGTTTTAAACAGCTTAGATCTTTCGCATACCATATCTTTTCTTCGTTTTTGGAGGAATGGTGGGTTGTGACTAAGTTTACTGTGTTGTAGGAGGACAACGGTTAGTATGTATAAATGTCTCACGGTCATGAGTTCCCATTTTTCGTACAGCGTTGTTGTAGAGAATCGGATAGGCTTGAAAGTTGCAACTTTCAGTATTGCACGCTGGGCGACCTCGATAGACTTCAAAGTTGTTTTTGATGTCCCTCCCCAAGATGATAGGCAATATGTTAGAAGCGATTGACAGAGAGCATAGTATATCTGCTTTAACAACTTAAAGTCAGCAATGTGCCTCAGGTTTAAAAAAATATAAATGAGTTTTCGTTTTCTACAGCATAGCAGCCTAACATGTTCCTTAAAATTGAGATTGCTGTCTATGTTAACACCTAAATATTTCATTGTATGCACGCGTTCCAATGAAAGACACTTGCAGTTTTTCCCGGAGTGACACTCGTGCGATCCTTACCTACTTCTAACCTCCCCCTCCTCCTCTCCTCCTTATTAACCTGAAGAAGGCGCACACGGGTCCACTAGCGTCACTCCTTTAAAAAAGTATTATCTCTTGACTGAGAAGGAATTTTGAAAAACGGCTCAATATGCGACCTCGGTAAGTATTAGACACGAAGCAACAAAATGTGATCTAAATGAATGTGGCCGCTTTTGTTTAGATATGAAAGTTTATAAAAGGTATTAGAAAAATCTTGACACACTTACCGAGGTCGCTTATTGAGCCGTTTTTCAAAATTCCTTCTCAGTCACGAGATAATATTTTTTTAAAGGAGTGGCGCTAGTGGACCCGTTTAAGCGTTCTTAATTGTCAAATAAAAAATATTAAAATTAGAATTTCGGGTTTAATTATTCAAATAATCAAATAAAGCGCTCAATTTGTTAGTGACACTACAAAAAATTGCCATCTAAGATAGCTACGTTTTCTGATCCATATTTCTATTTTCATTAGATCCATTTTCATTAGATACTTTTGAAACAGACCATAGCTATTGTGTGTCAGACGTCTGAATATTACCTTTGTACGTAGGTTCTTGCCTAGGCTTCTGAGCAACATCGTCTTCTCTTTCATTATATCATTGTTTCTTGAATTCTAGGAACTAATTTAACTCGTACTCGAGCCACGCATCCATTAAAGCATGTAGATTTGAAACTTCGTTAGATCTAATGCTTTGATGAAAGTAAAATACATAAGTACCACGTTTTCTTTTTTTAAAGTAGGTATATTAATTCGTGATATAAAATGTCGAGAACCTTTAACTTGCTTTAAAACATCTGTGGTAACAATTATACAGTGACAGGGACAGCGCCTTTATGTTGAAGCAGTAAGGGCGATTTTCGTAGAGCAAGTGTTATCATTGATGTGCGGTTGACTGTATTTCTATTCAGTTGACTGAGTAGTCATAACTTCGTATTTTATTGTTACAAAAGGTTTGCATAACTTTTGAATAGAGAGCTTCAAAAAAGAAAAATTGAAATCCGCTAGATATTCCTGTTTTTTTTTTGCTCTCAATGAAAACTTTCAAGGAAAGCTTTTATACCAAGATGCTTATCTTTCCCTTTCTTTCGTTTCCAAGATAAACGTCAATTCACAAATCGCATGAACTTTTCTGATTGATCGCGACTGGAAGAGCTTGAACTTTTCCAATACTTAAGCACTGGTTATATCGATCGTGCAACTGAAGCCGGTAAAAATAGTTTTTTTCTCTAATAATACCTAATTAGTATATAATGCATAATTTTGGCTGCCTCTATTGCACATTTTATAAAGGACTAGCAGAAGGTAGTCTATAGCAGAAGCCCGCGGCTACACTCGCGTGGATATTGGAAATTATCCCACGGGAACGTGCTACCGGGATAAATAGTATCCTATCATCCAAATCCATTCGGCCTTCAAAGCGCGAAAACTTAACAGACACACAGATGTAATGTCCATAACAATATATAACAAAATACCAGAACTAATAGAAAAAGAAGAAAACAATAATATATTTGTCGGAGACGGTCATTTATATGGATAGTAAACGAAGCGCAGCACGAGTTCCGGGAGGTGGCAGCACCGTCGCGATGACGTGCTTACTCCCTAGGAACTGTCACGCGTTCCGTATAGTGGTGTCGAGTACCTACAGTGTTTGAATCGCTAGTGTGATTAATTTGATCGTGAATTAAAATTTGATTTGAACTGCAAACAGTTTTCCTATTGCGCAATAACCAACATTACCCACAGTACGCCCACAGTAGTAAAAATATGGCTGAAAATAACGAGAGACAAGTACCTTCTCCGTCATATTTATAAAAAAAACTAAAACATTTTTTAATAAGATAATGCTATTATTGCATAAACGATTATTAAAACGACAAAATATAAGTGCTAACATATCTAAATAAGTTTAGTACAGTTAACTATACTAAGTTTATATTATTATATTTAGTTCAGAAGACTTAACTACTGTTAATTGATAAGCTAAGTTTTTGAAAGCTTCCTCTCTCCTACAATTTTTGCTGTGCCCGACGGGGTCCATAACGATCACATATCATTTTAAGTTACCACCTAAATACACATTGTGAAATGCAAATAAATTACTGAATATTGCGATTGAGATAATAAATGTAAATAATCTTTTTTATTTTTATTAAACAGGTTTTGTGATTCTAAATGTGTCACTTAAAAATAATAATAATTTAATTTAATATTATCGTCATTAATTTGAAATACTCTAGCGCCACTACTTAAATATTAGACAAGATATTTTATAATTTCAAATTGTTATAAAATTTAAGCGGGTGGACCGATTTAAATGAAGTAAATACTAAAATTAATAATACCTCATGATACGGGTTCTGACTATATTTTCAATTCCATAAATCTTTTAAAAAGAGGTACAGTAAAATTTCAATAAACATGTGAATTTTACACCTCACACACACCTCCACCTCTGGCCTCTGGCTGGTGTGGTACACCTCTGCCTAACCCTTCGGGGAATACAGGCGTGATGTTATGTTATGTGAATTTTAAAATCATCCCCTATTTTATCCCCTTGGGGGATGATTTTACAAAAATAATGAAACATTAATTTTTATTTCTTGTCAAAAGAATAAATTAAATATACCTAAATTAAGAAATGCTAAGTTTCCTATACGCGTACAAACTTTCATCCCCTATATCACACCCTTTTAAGATTATTTTTTAGACAAAAAGTAGCCTATGACCTTCTCCAGGATGACACCCACATTCAGTCGTTTAAGCGTGAAAACGTAATATACATACATACAGATAGACAGAAAGCCAGACAGGGTTACTTTCGAATTTATAATATTACTAGCTGTTGCCCGCGACTTCGCCTGCAATCCAGGATGAAAATGCCTATGTCCTTCTCCAGGTCATTGTCTACCCGGGTGCCAAATTTCATCAGCGTAACAAACAAACAAACAAACTTACTTTCGCATTTATAATATTACTTACGATAATATGGATTGTGGCCATTTGAAGAATATCAAGCAAGGTGTTCTAACCTAGCAAAGAAAAAGAAGCCATTAAGAAATCAAATCCTTCACTTAAACTTTTGTGAAAAGCGGTGTGCGGACAAATTGACGTGCCGTAAAATCCAACCATTGCCAATAAGCTGTTTTTACCATAAATTACTCCAGTGTTTGCATTGTACTGGGTTTTTGTCCAGCGGTATATTTAAGGCATTAGTCGGACACCTAAATGAATTCCTGAATAAAAGCGCACTGTTGGATTTTCAACTCGGCTCAGCGCAGAAGATATAAAACCCAACAACGCGCTTTTATTTCGGTATTTTCTTAGACGCCACGTAGACCCCATGTAGAGACCGCGTAGGCCCTGCGTAGCACTGCTACGCGACGTCATAAAAAAATCGAAAAGTACAAAATCATCATCGAAATTAATAATAACGAAATTAACAAGAGTTGCAAAAGCTTTTTAGTGCGTATTTGTTACTAAATCCCAAATAAATTAACATTATAGTTTTCTCATAGCCTCAAAATATAAATTAAGTCAATAAATCGACAAAATAAATTGGTAGTATAGTATGGCATCACAAAAGGCCGCAATGCAGAACCGGGACGGGACCGGTCACGTTTGTTGCCACTCAAAGGTATGCCGAGTGAAACAATTGTATCCACACACAATTTGCACACGACATACGTCGTGGCGCTGCGGCGGATCAAGGGTAAACATTCATCAGTTTTTAAAACTTTTGAAAAATATCGAGTGTTAGGAAAATATAAATATGTTTTGTATGGCTTTTATTAACAACATAATGATTGATGTTTTCTTCAGGTTAAAATCAAGAAAAAATAAAGTCATAATAAAGAGTATTCTATAACAACAAAGTTTTACGTTGGCAGTTTTTTTTTTTTTAAGTTTACTAAATAATCAACCAACACATTGTATTGTAACCAAAAGTATCAAATAATACGTATGCACTGTGTATTGGCAACATTGTATAATACAAGTAGGTAGGTACCTATTGTAATTCTAACATTATAATATTGTTCTTGTTATCATTACCATGTGGATACCGCTATGTAGATAGCTGTGAGATATGCTTTTGTGAAGCTAATAGCGATTTCTGTTTAGAGGTTGATAATGTTATTACTGCGTGGTATTTGCGAAACACACTAACAGGAGCAATGGCTTTCATTTTGACAGTTCAACAACATTCATTGCGTAATTTACGTTGTTGGGCAGACAATTTTTTCAAACATATGAAGCAATGGATTGGCAATATAATCAAAATGGTTCAGATTGAGATTGATAGTGTTTTACGTAATGAGGGTGCTGGTATAGTGCTACAATAGCTACAGATTGGATGTTGTAATCAGATTAATACCAGACTGTACGGTGCGTTCCTTCATATTATTAATCGCTTTGATATTGATATTTCCATCAAAGTCTTGCCAAACGAAATTTAATTATAGATCTCATAAATTACCGTTTTTAATATGAAAAGTAGAAGATAATTTATAAAGCGGCGTAATAATATCTTCCCTTAAAAGCCTCTTCAAATCTTAGGGAGGCGCGTTACCATAATCTTAGCCATTAGACAACCCCTTGAAATATACTGACTGGCATTATTTTAATGAATTTTGGATGAGTTTGTGTCAATCATTATGTTAAATCTATAAGGCGTTTGAGTATAAATGGACATAATTATCCAAAGATTTGTTTTCGTACGATTTTGTATACGAACTAAAATATTGTATTAAAAGTAAAATTTCTTGTTTTTCTCCAATAATAAATTAGGAACCGTTAAAAAAGTACAGTACACTTTTAAAGAAAAGAACGATTCATTCGCAAGAAATGTCGGTGTTCAATTCTAACTGCGCTCCACTTGGTGGAAGCGCTGGAAAATGTTTTTGGCACTTTCTTAAAACGGTGGGTGTCACCACAGACTGACACGGAGAGGACTAAATGAAAGGTTTTACTTTAAATAACACTGGACAACCACCACCAGTTACATTTTTAATACATGAATGACCACAGTTGTCTGTCTGTTTCATAAATACGTTTGAGCATAGACTAAAAGACATCCGCTGAATCCCAATCCGCAAACGTTTTCGTGCCACAATACGTATAATAGGACGGTTCAAAGGAATTAAATTATCTGCGTAACGTTCCGTGAATTTTCCACTTGTTAAAAGAGACCGCTGTTCATAACGAAACCAAACGTAAGCATGAAATTAATTCATTCGTTTCATACAATGAGGCTTATACGTGGTTTTCAGCTGTGTTCTCTATAAACAGACGGGGAAGTTATTGAGTTTTCGTTAAGCTCTTTTATTTTTAGAATAGAATAGAATAGAATACTTATTTGCCAGAAACATGGTATGTTTACAAAGGTGTTCATAAAATTTTATAGTGCTACATGTCTCACCATTTTAACGGTATGCAAAATCAATTTACAATTAGATAAAATCATTGAAGTGCATTAATTTTCAATTTACATTATGTAAGTACATTTAATTAATTATTAAACATTATTTCAATTATTATATTATATATACTACACACACTGCCATTTATACCATGTCATTAAATAGAACAAAAAGTTTAACATAGTATCACATTACTTAAAATAATTACTGATGCCTGTATTTTGATGCCAGATCAAGAGTATAAAATTTACAGGGACATTTTACAAAAAACTCGTGAATTGAGTAAAAACATTCCTGCAACAGCCACTTCCGTAGTGCCGAACAAAATTTTTTGAAGGGTAGTTGGGTAATTGACTTCGGCAAAGCATTATAAATCAGGGGCGCCATGTAGACACAACTCTTGCGGAAGAGTTGCAACTTAGGAACAGGTATCTCGAAATCTAAATGTGCAGCTTTCCTTTTATTTGTATTATCCCTTCGTTTAAATAATGCAAGATTGGATCTCAGAAACTTGGCAACTTCAAAGATATATAAGCAGGGTACAGTCAAAAGGTTATGTGACTTAAATATAGGCCTACATGAATCAGACCATTCCATATTAAAAATTGCACGGATACACTTTTTTTGAGCAATGAAAATTCTATCTATTTCTGAGGAGTTTCCCCAGACAACTATGCCGTAGCGAATAACTGAAGAGACATAGGCATGATACACCATTATGGAAGTTTCTCTCGACGTTACATTTTTGACCTTTCTTAGCGCAAATACAAATTGGTTAATTTTCTTACACAGTGTCGTTAATTTTCTTACACAGTGTAGTTTTTCGCAAGTACAATTCACCTTGTTATACATACTTAAGTAATTAACAGACTAGATTCTGCCCGCGTCTTCGTCTGCATGGACTTCAGAATTAGATCTAGAGAGAAATAAAAATGTGTGAGTAATATAAAAAAAAAAAATGGATACAGTCTGTTAATATATATGACGGAGAAGGTATGTCTCTCTTGTTATTATCAGCCATATTTTATCTACTGTGGGCGTACTATGGGTAGTGTTGGTTATTGCGCAATAGAAAAACCGCTTGCAGTTCAAATCAAATTATAACTTCCGATCAAATTAATCACACTAGCGAATCCCATACTGTAGGTACACGACACAACTATAAGGAACGCGTGACAGTTTCTAAACGTCTTCACTGCTTAACCACCAACAACAAACTCTGCTTTAACTCTGGTGAAGTGCTAAAGTTATAGACTGTGTCCAGCGCCGCCTGGTGGTACTCGCGTCCCAATTTGTCAAAGTCAAACGATTGATTCAACGTAATTCCGACATATATAAATAGTTAGGGTAATAAATTGATAACGGTTGTTAAAATATGTCATTTACCGGGATAAAAAGTATCCACATAATCTTTGTGCCTAATTTCATCCGCGACCATTTGCGTGATGGAATAACAAACACAAACTTTCACATTTATAATATTAACCACAACAAACAAAAAATCAAATCTAATGTTAAATATTTTAAGATTTATTATTATTATATTGGTACGTTTTTGTCCCAATTTTATTAAAATCTCTTTCTATCATGCAGGTTTTTATTAACTTGCCTTTCCAATATTGGGGAATTTTGGTATCTATTCGTTTCACTCCACACACAAAAACATTACAAACCAATATCGCTTCAGGATCTTGAGAGCCGGTCATGTGTAACGCAGATAAAGGCACAGTTAGCACTATTCGGACCCTAAACGCTTTATTGTAGTTGGTATCGCGCTCTCTATCACTATAAAGATGTTGATTGGAAAACCGAATTGTCGACGCGCCGTGACCCGGAAACAATAAAAACTTTACGGCCGGCGCTTCGGAAACACTCGGCTCCGGCCGCTAGGCGGCGCTGCGGCATGTTGTCCTTTTTACGACCAGATTACGGCAAGATTAAATAAAAAACAGAATCCCCGAGCTCATCGCCATTTTTAAAAGGTTTCATGTTTGTCCTAGCTGTGGACGCTCGTAAAAGTTAGTTCAACTTTAGTTACTGCTGAATTTGTTCGTGTGCGCTAAAGTGGACATTTTTGTTTTAAACTCTCGATATAGTTTGTTCGACATCTGTTTAAATAATTTTTGGATTTTGTTCCGTGTCGCTGCTGACCCGCTCTGCTACTTTTTATGGCATTGTGAGTATTGTTACTGAAACTCGGAGCTGTAAATACACTATTTCGAAGCGATTACGCAGTTACTTTATCTCTTGATTTATACTGTTGT
Source organism: Griposia aprilina (assembly GCA_916610205.1). Classification (NCBI taxonomy): domain Eukaryota; kingdom Metazoa; phylum Arthropoda; class Insecta; order Lepidoptera; family Noctuidae; genus Griposia; species Griposia aprilina. The sequence continues at coordinate 10,755,399 of OU744286.1, forward strand.
AAACAGTAACCATTTGGTGTTTCAGTGAATACCTATTTGTTGCTGAATTTTACCGAAGTAGGTTTAAGAATGTTCGCAAGTATAGTTCAGATAAGAAGTTTTAAATTTTGGAGCGTTGACTTATGTGTTTTCTTCGCTTAAAACGGGGAACTTTTCACGCGGGTTGTACAAGCTCTGCTGGTATAATTATTATGAAAGGCCATTTAACGCTTTCTCGACCTAAAATTAGGCCTACTCTAGAGTTTAAACAGCGTTCTACGTTAAAGTATCTATCTTCGTGTTTGTGGTGTGTTTTTCTACTTTGTATTTTAACAAGAAAAGTCTATCTGTTGTTATAACAAGTTCGCAACCCAATTAGTGTAAGATTGGGTGTAGGTATGCCAAGGTAACACGAGCTGTCGAGTATCAGCTAATTGATCCATGTGAAACATACACAGACGCAGCGACATTGCTTTGATTCTGGAGATCAATCTATCTGTCAGATTATAAGCCATTGGGTCATAGCCTAATTTCAAAGATGAAGTAATATAACATGACATCTCTCACCTTGGAGTGGTAGGTAGAGGTGTATACCTACATCTTATCCACCAGACAAAAAACAAGAGTTAATATGACTGCTCAAACCTCATAAATACAAAAACTACGAATTGCAAGACGAATTTGTATTTCCAAAAACGTTTAGGACTCAAATATCCACTCGCAAAGGACGGCCCTGTGTACGACACTATTTTATATTTCTCGTCACGAATCAACCCTTACAATACGTGACTTTATGAAGGTAGCTACGTTTTCAGACGTGTTCTATTGGATCATCGCAAAAAACCGGGGCCTTGACGTGCCCTCGATTCACTTTCGCGTGGCGACCGTCAACCAACACCTGCGCCGATGAATGAAATCGCTTTATCGAGATTAATAAAACTACGTAACTGTATAAAACTGCTATTAGTTATACATGAAAAATCACGGCCGTATCTCGCGAAGGGGTGGCCAAAAGTGTGTAGACATTTCGTCGGGTATTTTTAAGTCCCATGTAAAATAGTGGCGAGCCTATTGCCATTGGCCGGACACTAGTCCAGGCTCAGAGCTGAACAAATCCTAGAGGGAAAACTCTTTTATTCTGCCCAAACAGGGGATCGAAATCTGAACCTCAGCAGTCCAGCGCGTGGGGTAATACCATAACATACTTATAATGGCAATGCCTTTCAATTTGATAATTCAAAAACAATTATTGCGTCATTTACGTTGTCGAACAGACGAATTTTTCAAATATATGAACCAATGGTTTAGCAATTTCCTCAAAATCCTTCGGAATGGGATGCAAAGTGTGACTTGACGAACAAAACAGTTTATCAATTTAATATCACATATGATTCTTGATTAAGTTCTTAAGTTCTATAAGTAGCTTGGCTTTACAAATACTCCGAAGCTAATTTTAAATACTGTGCTCGTTCTGCATTATTACGCCTGACTAATGTGGTTCATTTTGCGTGAACGTAGCTACTAATTTAACTGCTCGAGTTTAACGTTTATTGTTGAAATATGCATGAATACTCATTAGTTTGTGGGGATGATAACTTATTTATTAGCGCTTTATTATGTTACTGCAAACTTAATATATTTCTACTGCGATTAAATGTAATGCATACGCTGCTTCAGAGCACACACCCCAGACACACACACCCACACACATAAACACACACACACACACCATACATCACCACCACTACCACTATCACCACCACTTATATCTTTACAAAATAATATAAAAAAAAATACAAAAATAACTTATGTAAAGTTAGAGAAATTAATTGTTAAACTAATTGCCTACCAACTTAAAGTGTTCGTATCAAACTGTCATTCTTTGACAGTTGTAAAACTGGCTATAACACGGCAAATTGACGTGGCGTGTAAATTAGCTTAAAATTAATTTACCTGACTATACATAGGTTCTATTATTTCTCAACGCGCGGTGTTTCAAAGACAAAGAAGTTTTTTTTTGTTGCCAAACACTTGCATATAAGTTATAAGTTGGTTCTGTGGTAAGCGGGAGGGTGTATTAACCTCACATTATCGCTATATTTCGAGCTGCACCACGGCTGCCTGAAGGTTGTTAGCATTCAATACCAGTTCCGCGTCCACTCTGACATTGTAGTGCAAGTACGTGGCCTTTTAGGCTCATAAAATATCTGCAACATTTTTATTGAGACGAAAACTTGCCTGCATTTCGATACAGTTCAATATTTTTGAACGAATGCAGATCGGTAAATGTTTGTCGTAACTTGATTGCATCTGTCATCAATTTAAAAAGTCCTCGCGAGTTCCACTTGTATCCAGACTTCAAGCTTATGTCTATTTGATAGATTTAAGCACACATATTGATCATGGAATGTTAGGAATCCAATGAATTTTAATGGAAAATTCAAGCCAAGCGTGAGGACTTGATATTGGATATTGAAGTCTTTAAAGTACACAGAACTAGTTTCATCAAGGAATGAATCAATTAAAAAATACATGAAATTATGCATAACTGTGTATGTGCGTATGTACTGCCTCATTCGCGTAGTCGTCTCAAGTGCTACTGTTGAGCTTGAGGTCCTGGGTTCGATTCCCAGGTCGGGCAACGTGTTATTTATTGGGTTTTTCCATCAAGTAATTCTCAGTAGTAGCCGGGAGTCTGGATTTGTGCCTGGTTGAAGGCAATAGGCTCGCCCCCTATTACATGAGACTTAAACATAACTGGCGAAATGTGAGTACACTCAGGCACACCTCTACCTATCCCTTCGGGAATATTTGTCGTGATGTTATATTATATGTTATGTATATCTTTGACAAACAACGGTACAAAACATACTTTTTGTGCGATATGTTATCCAACAAAATAATAAACGAAACACGTCGCAAAACAAATGAAAAGGAAATAGATTTCATACGATATGCGCGAGGTGGCGAGGATGTATACCAGCCGTAACAACCAACAAGGCGTGGGAAACTAAAACAATGGACGTGAGATTAGAAACACGTACCCGAATAAACTAAATATGTAAATAATATTTATACGAGAAACACAATACTGTGTTGTAGCAAGTTTTGATGCAGGCTCGAGTTTTGTGCCGGAAATAATGCCATTCTATTTTAGAAGTGACAAAGGTAAGGAGTTAACAGGTTCTTTTTTTAATATTTTAGTTAAATAACATAACATCACGTTTGTAATCCGCGAAAAGACCCGGAGAGGTGTACCCTATAGTATATCCACATTTCGTCAGTCCCATGTAATAGGGGGCTAGCCTATTGCTATTAACCGGGCAAAAATCCAGACTCAGGTCTGCTTCTGTAAATTTCCTAATGGAAAACCCAATATCACTTTGCTTCGAACCCAGAACCTCATGTCAAAGTCAAAGTCAAATCATTTATTTCAAATAGTCACATTAAAGGCACTTTTGAACGTCATCATTTACAATAAAACTGTTTTACAAAAAAAACTACCGACTTCCAAAAAAAACACTACAAAGTGAAAAATAAGTTTAATTTCGGAAGTCGGTGTCTTTGGATCTGTATTTTAGTTTTGTGCCACCGACTTCCGAAATTAAAGTTATTTTTCACTTTGTAGTGTTTTTTTTGGAAGTCGGTAGTTTTATTTTGTAAAAAGTTTTTATTTTTCACTTTTTATTGGGTTAGATAATAATTTATCTAAGTTACAATGGCATAATGTCAACCGCTCATCACCTTTTACAAAATATCTCTTTTGTCGATGAAAGGAATTGAGGAGTTTATTGTTGAGTTCTTCTGATAAAAACCAGAAGAACTGGAGCTGATGGTAAAGCCACCATCAGCTCCATTGCATTGTGACAAGCATAAATTGCTTAGCAACCAACGAAAGAGCATTGATAAAGATGACGCGATGACGCAACTTAACTTCAGTCTCAAATTGACGCATCAGCATTACTAGTAGGCAGTGGTTGTCCTATGTAAAACTTCAATCTTAATTGGGTATTATTTTTGAACGAACTGAATATTTTGGCATATTGAACCGTATGAAGTAAGCCCAACAAAAGGTAACTGCTGTAAATTGTTGAGGAATTCCCTCGACTGTCTATTGTCTCCATCATCAGACCTGTAATGGCACTTATAACCCATATGGGTGCAAAATTCTCATCAATATAAATGAATTAAGTCCAAACACAAGGTAGCTACTGTAAACCGGTGAGGAGTTCCCTTAACTGTCGTTCGTCTTTATCATCAGACCCCTAATGACAGTCACAACTCATCTAGGTGTGAAGTTCTCATCAATATAAATTAATCAAGCCCAAACACAAGGTAACTGCTGTAAATCGTTGAGGAATTCCCTCGACTGTCTTTCGGCTGCATCATCAGATCGACTCCAGACCTTCATTAAATTGTAGTGCTTTAAAAAACTTAATGAAAAAATTAACAAACGCACTAGTCACCCCTACGATTTTCGAAGGTTCCCCTCGATTTCTCTGGTATGCCATCATCAGATCCTGGTTTCCATATCATGGAACTACCCTTGGGATATCTTCTTTCCAACAAAAAAAAAATATACAAATCGGTTCGCCCAGAAAAAAGTTCTGAGCTAACACACATAAAAAAAAAAACTCAGTCGAATTGAGAACCTCCTCCTTTTTTGAATTCGGTTAAAAATAGAATTAATTCTAGTATTAGCCCCTTCCAAAAGGACGTTACGTATGGAGAAGAATGGGCAAGAAACTCCAACGTTGCTCTTTTAAAATGTTTTACAATATTATGTATATATTAATTGTATAATTATATGTGAAAACAATGCACCTAGAATAAAATTACTATATCACAATAGGTAAAAATAATTAAATATATAGCAGGTAAATTAATTATATGATAGATACATGGTGCTCACATATTGTCAAATATGGAAAGTAAAAGATTTTTCTAAAATTTTAAAAAGTTTAATTTAGTGCGTGAGTTAACGTAGTTACACAATGTAAAATCAATGTCATAACAACTATAATTTATACAATTAAATTAGCAACCAGTTTGATTTTGTCTAGACTCTAGATTGTCCTATGGAGTAAGACCAGCACGTTTCCAAGCATTCTTATCTACGGTATAATGCTCAGTAATAGCGCTTGCGACGACGAGACCAACGAGGCAGTATTTCGTTAAATAAATAATCTAAAGTTTAATACAATGAGATAGCGGAATCCAATAAGTCAGCAATAACTTTTATCTGATAAGACTTGCTTTATTTTGTTGAGTATTTTCTTCGAAACAAACAACAACAGGATTTACAAATCTATTTTTAGGCTCTCCCAAAGCCTTCTAAAGCACCCTTTAGGGTCCAAAATGACTTAAAATCTTTACAAAGAAAGACAATATTTAGCTGAACAGTTACGACCATCCCGAAACGTTACATTTCAGTATTCTGCTAGAGTTTCTAGAGGTCAGAAGGCTACCGTTCATTGTGAAATCAGAAACTCCCTGAATCACAGTACGCTTGCTAATGAGCGTAGCGTACCTGCGAGCAAAACCGATTTGCCAAAGCTGACCCAACTATTTTGCCAGCAAAACACTAGGATAATGAAGAAGTCTATATTGTCGTATAAGTGTGCATACACACAAACGACACGCGTTATAGGCAGAGGCAACTGCCTAGTCGACGGCAGCCGCCGACGCGTCGACGGTTGCAGATTCCTCTGCCGTTGACGCGTGTCGCTCGTGTGTATGAACACTAAGCAGTCCCGGTCGTTAATATGACACATCGAACTTAAGGAGACTGCCATACTCGTACAATGTACCTACGACTGACACCGACGATGCTCTACAAAACCGAATCTTTAAAACTCTATAAGCCAGTTTCTCGAATGAAAATTATCGCAAAATTGTCATGTGCGATTGTGCTGTTGATAAATCATTCAACCAATCATAGTATGACAATATTCTTTAAAGAAACTGGCCCTTGGTGCCACATACGGTAAAGTGCACGCAAAATAAGTCTGCGCGCACTCTCGCGTTTATATCAGGTGTTAAGAGAGTGTGCTGTGTTCCGTGTTGTCCAAACGAAATAATCGCTATAACTATGCCGAAAGTGATTAAATTTGCTGTCAGGGATATAGTCTTGAAGGTCAAATACGCGTGCAGACTTGTCTTGCACGCACTCTAGGTACTGTTTCATAATTTGACAAAAGGATAAAAGAATTTGTATAATAAAAAAACAAAGCTAGAATCAGAGTGTGATTTCTTTTTGAGTTGATTGACGGATCTGGCTTATACTTGAGTGGATTATATTCAAACAAAGTCTTTGTGATCTTTAGCATCGCCTCTGGCATCGCAGGACTTGACATCTTTTGCAAGCAGACCATAATTTCTTTTTACACCTTATATTCTTTCTGAAGGATATAAACAGTGTACAAATTTCAGCTCCAGTTAGTTATTATAAAAAAAAAACGTTTATGCACCTGCAAATTTTTACACTAAGCATGAACCATTTAAAAAAAATATACCTAATGTCTGTTACAAAAGTATCTGATGTTAGTGTAAACCAACCCTGTTCAGGTTAAACGGAATTAGTAACAACAATTATTGTTTGGATAACATTATTAATTTGTAATTGAAAAGTGATCGTTGAAAAATAAAGTTATAAAATAAAAATTTACTTCAATTGTCACATCTTTAAAATACCTACATCTTTAAAGAGATTCAAAATTAGAATTTCGGGTTAAACTATTCAATTTGTAACTACAAATTGGCAGTCACAGGTACGTTTTACCACAATATTAATTATTTGTAAAGAAATAAAAACCCAAAACCAATTAAATATATAAACTAACAACAATCCATTGCAAAATGTTATGGTCCAAAAACTCGAAAGTTCAACAATTCAACATATTAAAGTGACGTCACATTCTAATGACCGCTAATTAAGGCGAGCCATCCACTGCGGAATTAATTATTTGTCGCAACACAAGTGGTATAACCAGTGCTGCACTGAATCAACATGATGCTTAATGCTAGTCCGCCCGACCCAATTATTGATAATTTGTAAACAGGTGTTTAATAACAATTGAACATTGTTTAATTTTTAGGGTTCCGTACCCAAAGGGTGCCATCAGAGCCCTATTTTTAAGCCTCCGCTGTCCGTTCGTCCGTCTGACTGTCAGTGGGCTGTATCTTATGAACCATAATAGGAAGACAGTTAAATTTTTCATAGTTTGTGTATTTCTATTGCCGCTATAATAGTAAATAAAAAAATATAAAGAATAAAAGGGGGTCTCCATACAAGAAACAGGTTTTTGTTCTGCGTTTTTTGCCTTGTTTGCATACGAAGGGTTCCGTACCATTCGTGTGCGAGTCCGACTCGCACTTGGCCGGTTTTTTATGTTGTAGAATGTTATGTTCTTCCTGGTTCGTTTGTTATTGTTTATGTTTGAAACTACTGTATGATGTGTAACGCAATTAGGGCGCTGGAGTGAATAATACTGGCAACTGCCCATTGCCTTTGAGATTTTGAGTACAAATAAATCCTCTCTTTGAAATCAACGGAGTGATAACCGTTACTCCCCGGAAAAAATGATCATGAGTATATTTTTCGCCATCATCTCTGAACAAAAGAGCTGCAATATAGAGAGGAAAGCTTTTAGCAATTTGATATGCAGAATCGGTTTAATATTTATTCGTTTTACTTCCTCTACATATTACGAGTTGGCCCTCTGGAAATTTTACCTGGAACTGTCCATTATCCTCACAATGAATAAAATATTATACAATATACTTTTATACCAAATTATTTTTCTTGTCCTAAATTGGGCTTTGTGTGCATAGAGCCAAACAGAATAATTTTAGGAACCCTAGCAAGTACTTAATATTAGAATAAAACCTACGCCTTTTTATTAGGCCAAAGAAAATACATAAAAGGTAACCTTCGACTTCAATCACAAAGAGGTAATAAAATATAAGAAACGTGGATTGAATTTATAGCAGTAGAAATGAAGTCTGCGGGTTGGGAATTGAAACTACCAGTCTCCACGAAAAGAGCGGAAAGTCAAGGTTTACTTAATCATAGAGAAAATCCTTCATTATGAAATCTAAATTGAATAGCGAAATCCACTAAGTAATTTGAGTAATCATTCAGCCTCAGGTACTACTAGCTATCGGTTCGCGGATAAAACTCACTGAGCGGCGAAAATTCAAATCGAGAACACACAGTTACGGTTCAGGGATTATACGCCATAGACTATGTTAGTCGAAATTAATGATTTGGGATCTTCTGTTTACCCAAAATATTAAATTGGGGATTTGAACATGTGACAAAATTGTGCTGTTAAAATGCAGATAACAGGACTAACAAGAGCTTATGTTTAATTAGAGTATTATTCCCACTAATTAGATACTTGTTCAGTTAATATTTGCTACGACCCGAGCTAACTAAACATTATAATGCTGAAACAATCAAATATTTCAGACTACCTGAGGTGCACGCATATATATATATATATATACTTACTACGCTATGGGAATCGGAGAAACACACGCATTGTGCGAAATTGTGTGGAAATATACATTTACCTTGCAATGCCTGCCCATTCATTTCACAATTAGAACATTTTTGTTATTTCCGTTTTACACATAGTAAAATGCTTGTGCCATGAGATACATACCTTTCAAATAATTCACAAAGGCAAAGCACGGTCTTAAGTTAGAACTATCAAGACTCGAGTTCGGGTTTTCCTGTGAGGCTGTGTTGCGTCTGTCTCGCTCTGGCAGCCAGCTCGGTGGACCTGTAAATTTTCCATCTCCTTCTAACTTGAGAAGGCTTGCGCGGAAAGAGAATGTGGGTAACGAACGACCTTTTGCCGTTATGGGCAAGCAGTGCGGCCCGAGCGTTCACCGGGAGTGGTACATTCGGCTGCGGCCCCAATACATCGCGCCGACAGTCTGACAAGCTGAAAAAAAATTACGTAAATATTACAACACTCACGCATTGATTATGAAACGTCTGTAACTGTAAGGCCGTCCTGGACATCCCTACGTAACAGTGTGCATGGTGTGTCCGCGTTAAGTTTGATTGTGCGATCCTGTTTGACCCTGGTGATTTTATTTTATTATATTGTTTTGTAACTCTCTCCCGTGGTGTTCATTGTATCGTCCATTTCTGTGTTTCTGTTGTGATTTATTTCTGTATCTTTGGATTGTCACTGGAGTTGTTGGTAAGTTATAGTATTTTTTATGTTTTTAATTTTTGTGATTTGCCTTACAATATTTGCAATTGTATATTCTTATTTAGGTTAATTTAAATTAGGTGTATTGATTATGTACTTACTATAGTAAAAACTAAATGATTTATCATTTAAGTTTATTTTTATAAATTGCTTTTTGACGCCATAACAAGTGTTCATTAGAGTTGCTGCATGGATGTACGATACCCAAGTAAATTGAACTAACCATAATTGTAATGCTTTTGGAAAGTTGAGTAAGCCACATGTATTTTTGGTTATGTTACGTAGCCCCAGAGCTCGTTAAAGGTTGCCATTCACTCAACCCCTAGACCCAGGTCTAGGGACAGTGAACAGCAACTTTTTGGCATCGTAGATAATGTCAAATATTGGTTAAATGTCAAAAATAATGCTGTTATTGTAACTCAAAATATTATAATTTATATTACTGCCATTTGAATATCGATATGGAACTGAAAGACCCCTAATTCTGCTTCCGACAAACTAGAGGGTTCTTCACTCCTGGAGTCCTGGTTTGGCTACAGCTAAAAGATTAATTGTAGTGATTTATGAGGTCTCCCCTTCACACTTCTTCCGACCAATGACTAAAAGAAAGAAAGAGGAATAAAGAATAACATTTATTTGGCAACAGTTCTAGTTCAGTTTTGTTCTAGTTCTAGTACCTACTATCATTTAAAAGACTACAAGATTATGACTATTCCAGATATTTTTATATGCGTCCTATCCCTGATTGGTAGAAGAGCTGGTGAAGGTCGCAGATCTCCAATGCGTGCCACCAGCCTAGAACAGACAGTTGTCGAAATCTATTAGGAAGGTCTCTTACAGCTGTGGTCCATACAGCTAACATAAAGTCGATAAGGATTATTTTTATAAAATTAAGATTTGAGGGATGAAAAAGTTTCGAAGAGAAGTAAGTCCAAGTAGATACCTACTTATTGACCTACGTCAAATGACACCCACATATCCATCGACAGATATAAGTTTGGCAATGATACAATAGGGGTGATCAACGCTATTGAACCGGAACAAGATCTATCTCGAGTTCTTTTGAGGATTCGCCAACAGGAAACCCAATTACTTGGGTATTGATCCCAAGACCTTCCATGATGAAGCAACTGTGTTAGCAGATACTGTACCAACGAGGCTGTCGTTCTAAATTGCTCTGATGTTATTGCTAGGTTTTATATTAGCCCGAAAACGTCTACTGCTAACGCCACAATGAGCTGTAGATCGGAAAATTCAGTAAATTGTAATGAAGCGAGAGTAAAATATTCATTTGCGCCTTAAAGTGACAGCCTTAATCACCAAACTGTAAAGAGAGCTTGTAAAAAAATATTTGGTATATAATAAACAAATTCAAAGAAGGTTCTGAAAACATGCGTCAAATCCGTGCAAATTGGCCATCGCTCAGTATTTTGCCGGGGCACCACAGCGCAGATTTTCAGCGCCAACCGAAAGAATAGGTAACGTCAGTACACCCTGTTGACTCTGACTTGATTAGGAAAAGATTAGCCTTGGGCCAAAACTACATAATCACAAGCTTTCATAAATTAATAACATTTCTCACAAGTTGACACTAAATAAATAGAGATGGTATTTAAACTTATAACAAGAAAAGAATAAGGCGTAGGTGGAGCCTTTGGGGAATTAATAGCTGACGTTTGTTTTTCGAAGGAGTAGGCGGCATTGATTCTATTTCTATTCGTTGTAACGATATAAAGCTTTTGGTAGGAGAAAATGCTGTTAGGTACCAGATATTATTTGTCGCAATTGTAACAGTTCAAAACCAAATTTGCTACTCCAAAAGTAACGCCCATTTATGAATTAGTTGGAACCAATACGTGTATTTAGAATAGCAAAATTTTGCCATATTTTTTCAACATAAAATATGTCATATGACGCTTGGCAATACTTTAGCTTCCCATTAGTGGAAGAATTTTCGGAATCTGTTTAATAGTTCTGAAACACTCCTATAAACTCAAAAATGTAACGTCTTTATAATATTAAGAGGCTTCCAAGAGCTAAAACGCGGTCACTGTCGAATTGCATAGAAAAGAAAGAGACGCGCGATGACAAAACGCTGGTAATTTATTGCAAAATATGAAGCAATTATGGATTTACAAAAAATCTATTCATCGGGCTAAAAAATTACAACACTATCACGTTAGTATGTTACTTGTGGAATAATCTGACAAAAATCTGAATTTTTGCTTGTATATTAATATGGTTTTTAATCGTTAAAATATTTTTTTAGAGGTATCTTCGTGATTTTTTTCTATCATATCAAGTTAATTGTATTATGTTTTCAACACACTATCTAACTAGCATATATCCAGAAGAATATCATATATTTTTCTGATTTTGGTTACTGCAGTGGATCATATATTTTTAGGCATTATAAATTTGTGTTTAGGTCATGTAGTCCCCTTAAGTATAGATTCGAAACTACGCCCTCATAATTTGTTTCTATTTGCGAGTTACGAAGACATTTTAATAACCAGAATTTTAATAATGTTGTAGGTAGCACCCAAAATTAGTAATAGAACGCACAAAGTAACTTATGTTTAACCTTATGCTACATTTTATTGCAAAGGACATTTGAGATTTCGCACTAATATAAAGCGTATATTTATGATGATGACACACCTACTCATTTCGGCATAAAAGTTAAAGAAGGTTGGAAATCCCTGAATATAAAACATGATTTAGGTAACTATTTAAATAAGCGATGAGTCACACCATATCGATACGGTCAACTATTCTACTTAATAACTTGTAATCCGACGTCAACAATACTCTGTGTGCCCTCACTTAGTGTTGGCTTCCAGTGTAACCGGATGCAGCTAAATACTTGTATTTGACATGGAGCAGCTGTCTTTCTGACCTCCACAGCCAAGATGGCTAACAAGTCTGACAACCAGTCTTACCAAGGTGCCCCTTGGTAAAACTGGTTACCAGACTTTTGGGCTTCTGACTACCCGTACTGACTGTCAAAGATCTATGAATGACAGCCAGGACCAACGGATTAGGTAACTTGCTTTCTGAGCCACGGAGGGGCTCGATAGTAATGACTGATCAGCAATCCACGAACCGACTACGGCAAGCGTAGCCTCACCTTCGATCGACCCGTGCGGCTGTTAACATTTAGCCACGAGCCCCTCAAATATAAAATTAAATAACTTGTAATCCGACGTAGCACAAATAATTCCAATCCTGCGAAATAATGTTTACCTATAATTAACGATAAGTAAACATCATTTTCACAGAACACAATTAATCCAGCCTTGAAAGGCTTTTATTTTATTCTCTTGTTTTTAATAAAGCATTTTAGCAATACAATGAAACTGGTTAGTTCATTTGGGCTAAAGATTTTTTTATGTGAAATTGTAGATTAAGTAATCAGTTTATTTTATTTTATTGAAATGATTTGATCATCCTTTCGAAGAATTGGATGGTTTTTCCTTCAAGTACAATAAAGCCTGTATAAATAAACATAAAGCGTAAATAAAATAAACAATTTAATTTATGTGTGTCGTAAAAAAGCAAGATCAGATTTTAATTTAATTATTTTTATGAATTATTATTAGTATTACTATGATGAATTGACGCGCAGCGATGGCAAAAGGGTGAAATCGTGAGGAAACAGGCATATCTTAGAACCAAAAAATCGAAGACATGTGACATCCTCCAAACCACACTGGGCCCGCATGGTGGATTACTGCGCACTCCTTCTCACCAAGAGGAGGCCTTCGTCCCAGCAGTGGGAACATTATAAGCTGATCATAATCATGTGATGGCAAACCGCGAGCGTACACTATTGATGATCTGTCAAAGACCATATAAATGTAGTGCACTATACCTATTTATTTAGACGTTAGGATGTTGAGAATGCAATCGTCCATGAGCATTCGCCACTTCAACGCTATGGGAATTTCCCTTTCATCAAGTGCGTCATGGACGAATAGCTCTAACATGTACAACTTCTTTGTCTTGACTCAATCATTAGGCCCAAATATACCTAACTCAACGTTAAGTTGGTAGTGTTTAATACTGCATGTAGATCATAAGTCAAATCTCCGTGTATTCCCGTTCGTCCCACTGCCACACTGGTGGGACCAACGGGAATTAAATGAATAATATTAAAGGCTGATGTTTATTTTGGTACCCCCCTCCAATAGCCATGTGTACTAAACCGTTGGATAACTCTTTTAAAACTGAATATAAGTTACTTTGGCGCCTAATTCCAAATCCTTGTCCGTTCAGAGTTATACTGTACCAAACATGTCAGTTTTCGCAATACATACCTATGAGCGCTTACACGGGTCCACTAGCGCCACTCCTTAAATAAAATATTATCTCGTGACTGAGAAGGAATTTTGAAAAGCGGCTCAATATGCGACCTCGGTAAGTGTGTCAAGATTTTTCTAATACCTTTTAAAAACTTTCATATTGAGACACGAAGCAACAAAATTCGATTTAAACAAAAGCGGCCACATTCATTTAGATCGTATTTTGTTGCTTCGTGTCTCAATATGAAAGTTTATAAAAGGTATTAGAAAATTCTAGACACACTTACCGAGGTCGCGTAATGAGCCGTTTTTCAAAATTCCTTCTCAGTCACGAGATAATATTTTTTTTATGGAGTGGCGCTAGTGGACCCGTGTAAGCGCTCTTAAGTTTTTTTTTTAGATAATTCATAATTCACTGCCCTTTTGAATGGAATAGGAATGCGTCGACATCCAGACGCTACCCAGTAACCGATCATGAGTTCTCTCCTCCTTCTAACGGTCAATCTGGGGTTTCAATCAGTGTGCATGGCAGTGTCGTAAATTAAAGCTTGCAGCATTGTAGCAAATCGGCATCGTCATGATACTTCATTCATACTCGTACTGCCTGATTGGTGGGCGGGCGGCGTGTCGATGAGGTGAGGCGGTGCTGATCCGATGTTGGGCTAAAATATGTGTGATGACCTTAAAGGCCACAAAATAAAGGTTATCATTTTCATTTAGACCAATGTTATGACAATAGGGTTTAAAAAAAAAAAACGGTAAATAAGTCAGTGAATCGTTCGTATCGTCGGTGACTTAGCTGCGTTCCGATTCTTACTATTCTGCGGCTGTTTAGGTATTCGCACTCTGGACTCCAGTTACAGCTTCTCTTGTTGACTCCGGCTATTGCTTGGATTTTGTTACTTGTTTCATTTGAATAGTAGAGGAGCTTTTAGGTTTGAGGCAAGCGATTTGGATTTTCCTAGCTATAACACCTGAACTGCGAGTTATCAATTTGGGAGCATACTAAATGAAGCTGGTAAGATCATTCTGCAACCAACATGAACACCTACATTCGATATATTGAAACTTCTAAGTTTAAAGGGAAAATGCACTGGAAGCTGTGCCTGATTCCGGGGTCAGGGAAGATGCTTGGCTCTAACGTGGTCGCATCAGTCACGAAATGTAATAGCTATAAAGTAGAATTGTTACTTATTAATTGATAATGATAACAATAGTACATACATGCTTAACTGGAAGACGCACTGTGTACACAGGTATTTGTACTCTTATAATCCGGTCCTCACCAGGGGGTTTTCCATTTTTAAGGTGTTTAAGAGCCCCCTGAAGTCAGCCAAGAAGAAATCGTCTTCTTGGCTGACTTCTGGCAGGTTTTAAAATCAACCTCTATTTTATACCCTTGAGGGATGATTTTACAAAAACGCTAAACCACGTAATTCTTTATTTCTAAAGTATAAATTTGAATTTTCATATCCCTTTGGATTTCCCATACAAACTTTCATCCCCCGTAGCACCCCCTTTATGTATAAGACAAAAATAGTCTATGTCCTTCTTCAGGATGCCATCTGTCTCCTTACCAAATTTTATCGAAATCCCGTTCAGTGGTTTAGGCTTGAAAAGGTAACATACAGACAGAGTTACCTTTGAATTTATAATATTAGTATGGAGTATGTATAATAATTATGTATTTTAAACAGACCTCAAAAAAGATGGAGGATCTCAATTCGGCTGTATTTTATGTTTGTTACCTCAGAACTCCGTCATTAATAAACCGATTGGTAAAATTATTTTGTTTGAAAGGGTATACATATAGGGTGGTCGCATATAAATTTGGTCAAGTTCTGATGAGTGGTTTACGAGTTAACTTCAATAATATGTATTTTTTGTACTTAGTGTTTGTTGATGATGTTATAATAACTTCCTGTCACTGTTATTTACTTAGTAGATAAAGGTAACCTTTGATAGGGTAGGTATTACAACTAAAAAGTGAAGTCGGTGGCAAAAAACAAAAATACAAAATAAAAGACACCGACTTCCAAAATTAAAATATTTTTTCACTTTGTAGTGTATTTTTTTGGATTTCGTTTGTTTTATTTATTATAATAAAGTTTTATTTTACCACTGAACAACCAGACTCAAATTATATATTGGGACTAATGGAACTTAAAATAAAATTACCAAATTATTCCCGTTCGTCCCACTAACAAAATCAGTGGGACGAATGGGAATAATTTTAATATTCTTTATTAAATTTCCGTTGGTCACACCAGTGGGAAGACGGCAGTGGGATAAACGGGAATACAAGCAAATCTTGGGTCATTTTGTTTTGTCCGAGGTAGAAGAGAATAAGCCGATGTCGACAGCATTTTATTTCCGCTCTTTCAAGAATCTATAAAAACTTTTTTACAAAAAAACAACCGACTTCCAAACAAAACACTAAAAGACGTGAAAAATAACTTTAATTTCGGAAGTCGGTGTCTTTGGTTTTGTATTTTCGTTTTCGGCCACCGACTTCCGAAATTAAAGTTATTTTTCACGTCTTTTAGTTGCGGTACCTACCCCACACAAATTCGTATGTCACTACTTGGTGTGTAAATAACAGTGACAGGAAATTATTACCTAACACATCAT
Source organism: Griposia aprilina (assembly GCA_916610205.1). Classification (NCBI taxonomy): domain Eukaryota; kingdom Metazoa; phylum Arthropoda; class Insecta; order Lepidoptera; family Noctuidae; genus Griposia; species Griposia aprilina. Next base: position 10,771,543 of record OU744286.1, read on the forward strand.
CCATATAAACTAAGTGGAAAAAATATGCAGTATTACGGATAACTCAAAAACTGCTGGTCAGACCTTGATCAAATTTAAATGGGACCACATGTGAAGCACCACCTATCAAATAAAAAAGAATCATCCAAATCGGTTCACCCAGAAAAAAGTTCTGAGCTAACAAACATTAAAAAAAAGACAGACGAATTGAGAACCTCCTCCTTTTTGTGAAGTCGGTTAAAAAGGGGAATGGTTTTTGTAAATAATTTGTTTTTCTGATGTAAGACAAAGCCTAAAATCCCCCGTGTTTTAATGCAAATAAAAATATTCTATTCGATAGAATAGAATATTTTTTTTTATTGTTCTTCTTGTTTTCTATTATTCGTTATTGTTTTAGAATACTAAAAGAATAACGAATAATAGAAAACAAATCTTTACTTACTGCCATCAAGTTTTCTCTACATCATTATCAATCATTCCATCGAAGGTTTCACAACGCAGTCGCATAGTTATTTTTAATCTATTTAATGATACGATACGTAACGAGCTTTATGACACGCGTTAACTAGATCCGGTTGAAAATGACAGTTTGATTTGTCATTGTCAAGTGGACGTTACCTATTGGAGTCGGTTTCAAGGGAGATCATGTTTTTGCTGTAGAACGTGCTTCAATCATAGCTGTAATACATTTAAAATGTAAGTATTGTTTCTTTGTCTGAATTTATACATCATCATTGGCAGCCTTGTTCCATTTACAGCTGAGTATACATATAATGGTCCTCGTCTCTTTTGTGCTGTGCTTCCCTGGTCTGTGCCAGGCTCATACAAGTATTAGCCACGGTCCTTTATCGGTTTACCACCCATCTGGCTATGCGAAAATGACGAATATCTAAACGTAATCATTTTATTTCACACCCTGATTATACACCAAGTGTCCGAGCACTTTGTTAGGATAACTACCTATAATAACAGGGGACATTTGTCATATAAAGCAATATAGTCTATTTCATTCAGTCGAGTCAAAAGCTAAATAGCTATCATTAAACTTAATTGGTTGGTCCCTTTTGCAACAAATAGAATTTCTGCCTACATCAACATTTAGAAACACATTTTTTTAAGAGTAGGTATAACGTACTAAATTGTCAGAGTTTTCTCTACAGAGTAGTTTCATTCAATCAAACAATGCTTTCTTTGCTTTAGGGGATAATTCAATAAACTCTCTGAGACGCTCGAGTTCAGCTGCAAAGGCTAAGTCAAGGCTTTGTTGGTCACTTAGACGTTTTCTACCAGATAGAACTTCGCACACTACTGCTTCAGGAATTGTAAAGCGACGCATTATTTTCCTAACTATCTTTATTCCGCTCAAGTGGATACTGGCTGGCTCTCGATTCAATCTCGTTCACTTTGTCCGTTCACTCTCTAACATTACACTTAATTACATTAGTCGTTGCTCACCTTTTCTCTTGTTTGGTGGTCTCTCCTAATGACGATGAAATTAGACGCTTCTCCGTTGAGTTTTCCGACATGATTTTGTATTAAATTGAACAATGTGGTTGGCTTTGAATTCATCTACTCTTTGATATTATATTTTACTTGCAGACCCGCCCCGACCTCGCGCTGGTGGTCTTAAACCATGACTGTTCAGCTAATAAACAATATATACCCATGAATTAATAATGCACATTTATACACTACACTATCGCGCTATCTACTGCCGCAGTTTTTGAGATTAGCACTTTCAAACAGACAGACGCGGCTGGCTTTTCTTTATAGAATACTAGCTGTGTTGCGTGTGTGCTGTGTGAATAGTGTCTTTGGGTAGGATTTTTAATTATTTAGGCTAATTATTTTACAAATAAGACACATACGTATAAATACTTAAAACAAACAAACTCAAACTCAAACTTCAAACTCAAACTTAAAACTTTCATCCCCTATTTCCTATTGCTATTTTACACCCTTGAGGGTAAAACTTTTACAAACTTTGAATGTCATATTTATTTATATCGAATCAACAACCTAAAAAATAAGTTTCAAGCTTCTAGCTCTAATAATGACGATACTTCCATACAACTTTTCATCCCCCATTTCAACCCCTTACAGCCCTTTTTTCTCATTTAAAAGTAGCCTTTGTCCTTTCTCAGGCTCTAGACTATCCGGGTATCAAATTTCATTTAAATCGGTTCAGTTGTTTTGGCGTGAAAGCGCGACAGACAGACAGACAGAGTTACTTTCGCATTTATAATATTATATATAGTAAGGATAGTAAGGATATACTATTTAGTGCTGCTTCATATACCATTCCATCTTTATTTCAAACCTTCTTCACACTCCAGGGATCACAAACGGTTTTGCAACTGTCAGATTGGCACCATATCTGTTTCTCGATTTCAGTTTTCCCTTTGTACCTGTGTTCCTGTTACCCTTAGAATATGATACTGATTGTCTGCTATCACAAAATAGATAGGTACCTACAGAAGGTGGACTCCATAAAATGAAAGAAACCAAGCACGCACATCGGCACGTACGGAGGTCTAAAACTATCTCAAAGGAATGCCAGTCTCGAGTACGCTTGCACTTGCTGTACGTGAAGCATTTCTATGTGTGAATGCGTTTGTTCTCGTTGTATGGAGCCAAGCTTCTATATCCATCTACTTTGTGCTGCTGTCTTTAGTTATCTATCCGTCTATATAGGTGCTATATGCTATAATGCTGTCAGACATGTTAGCCATAGTCTTAGGTACAATGCAGTTTGACATGACTTATCAGCGCGCCCTTTGTTCTAGCGATTAAGTATTGTTCAAGCAATGATAGGAAGTGGATGGTAATCTAAATTACCTGCATAAGATGTTAATGATAAGTATCATGAGTATATAAAGTCGTCGAGAAACTTATAACTACATAATGTTTCAAGGATATGATAGGAAATAAAGATAGACAAGCGGGGTATGGCGTAACACACTAACAATAGGAGTGGCTTTCATTTTGACAGTTCAACAACATTCATTGCGTTATTTACGTTGGGGAGCAGTTTTTTTTTCGAACATTATTATGAAGCAATAGATTAGCAATAGGCTTCCAAATGATTCAGATTGTGATTGATAGTGTGTTATGCAATTAGGATGCAGGTATGCAGCAAAATGCTATTAGGTAGGTATGATCTGTTCCAAAAGTATGTGATAAAAGTGTAAATAAGCCCTGTTTAGGTTAATCATACACTAAAGGGAATAAGTAACAAATTCATCTGTAAATACAGATGAATTTGTTAAAAAGAATAGTTGGAAAAATTGGTGAGCTAAAAAGTTGAAAGCTTCTAAATAGAAGCTTTCAACTTTATATCTCACCAATTTTTCCAACTATTATTTTATGATTAACATTAGATAATATATTGTGATTGAAAAATTATCGACGTAAATTAAAATTGTTCTTAATTTAAAATATACTTAATTGAAAATTAATTGCAAGTAGTCGTATCCATTGAAAAACATCTTTAAGGGGATCTTAAATTAGAATTTAATAATAATAATAATAAAATATTTATTTGCGTAAAACATGGGTTGGTTGGTTGGTGGGTAATGGTTTCGGGTTTGAGTATTCAAATAATCAAATACGTTTTCTGATCCATTTGTTACCATTTTCATCACATACTTTTGGAACTGACTATAGGTATGTTGAAAGAACTGTTTGATTTGTCTTTGTGAATACAGTTATTAGAAATAAAATTTAAAGAACACTTCTTAGAAAAGAATTCTGAATAACCAAGGAATCCACTGTTTGCTAGAATAGACAGCTACAGTTTTACAGAAAACAAAGCTTTTGATAAGTCTATGCTACACGTAACAAGTTCGAATTTCATACAACACTTATGGTTATGAGACAAGAGCTGGGTGTCATGACATTGAAGAAACCGAGGTGTGGGCAGAAATATAGGATTCTCTATTCGAATGAGTCACAATACTCACTACTGGAAACTTATACGAGGTCGGTCAACATCCGCCTCCAATGCACTATACACATAACTTTTCATTACACAACTAAGGTAGGTACAGTCAAGGAAATTTATTGTTAAGCAAATTGACACCTTAAGTACACTTGCCGCGTTACAGCCATTTTATATAACTGTCAAAGAATGACAGTTTGATTTCAATATGCGGACAGTTTCAATTTGCTTAACAAATAATTTCTCTGACCATGCCTACGCACTACGCACTAATCAAGCAAAGAGAGCACGCACAAGAACTAAAGTCTTCGAAAAAAGCGAGGATAAATGTGGTGACTACACTTACGTGCAACTTTTACGAATCACTTCTTTACTGTATCTTTAAAGGTACGCTCCGAATGTATCTTGGGGCTGGTATTACCGTGAAAGTTATTCTTGGTATCTTTTTAGAAATGGTAAGTACTTGTGGGTAAAACTTTACCTTCTTTTTCGCGTTGAAAGAAAGAAAGAAAGAAAAATAGGTTTATTTGTCACAGAAACATGTGCATACAAGAAAGATAATTAGCTCTGATAATAATGTAAAAATAAAAACAAACTAAATAAATCTATAATCACGACCACGAGACTGAGCCATGACTGTGCCAAGAAGGGAAGAAGGAAGGAAGAAACGTTGAAGGGGGATTCATCTATTCAATCAAATGCATTAGACCTTCATAGCAGATACTTATAAGCAGTACACCTATTTTAATTAAGAAATTATTTAATCGAACCTCAAATAATTCTCATCTTGATTTCCATTTCTTTTTATTGATCACTAATGTAATGAATGCGCCCTGTTTTTATGAACGTCTAATAACTCGTATTTTGGGGTCTTATCTGCGACCAACTTGGATGTAGCGGTCTACATCCAAGTTAAGAAACCTTACTTAACCCATTTGGTCGGGGTTTCTTAGCTAAATTACTGCGAAGAACTGTGGGAAAAGGCCAGAAATTTCAAAACAAACTGATTTATTTAAAAAAAGTTTGCATCCTTAAAAGCCCAAAAACTTGTTAGAGGCTCAATAATTTAAAAAGTGTATGTCATTAGAAGTTTTTAGAAGATCAGTTAAACCTTACCGCATTTAAATTAGTTCTTATTCGAATTCGCCCATTGTTTAGTAACACCGATGTACAGTCACCAAAAGAGATAAGTAACCAGGGTCGTATTTGAAGTTTAGTAAGAAACCGGTCCATGTTTTCAAATAAAATTTAATTTCATAAATGAACTGTTTGTTTTCTAATAATTAAGTTACATTTTACTCGAAAATATCCATTGGTTTCTTACTTAAACTTCAACCATATCCGACGACCCTGGATACTTATCACATTTGGTGACCGTACATAACATTTGTAATCATAATTAAATACGAGGTATTCCAATAACGGTTGTTTCAGTTCTTAATTGCAAATTAGTTGAGGAACTAACATCAATTCTCGTCTATTTAGTGGAATTAAAGGTAATTTCCGAGTTGACGCAAATAGCTCCCTCGACGGGATAACTTTACTTGGATAACATTAAACTTGCAATTTTCGCGGTGATCCTCTAACTAGTTGGAACACCTGCTTTTACACAACCTCGGGAATATGAATTAAGTATGCCATTTTACCAACTGTCCCTTTGGTCTAGTTGTCGCAAGGAGCATGAAGTCCTGGGTTCGATTCACGAGTCGGGCAAAGTGATATTGGGGTTTCCCATCTGGATATTCTCAGCAGCAGCAGCTCGCCCCTTACTACAAGGGACTTGGGAACATGACTGGCGAAATGTGGGTGTACTATAGATTCACCTCTGCCTAACTCTGCGGGGAACAGTCGTGATGTTATGTTGTGTTATAATTATAAAATACAATGTAGGTTAATGGGATATTCAGGTTTTGTCAGTTAATAACTTTTCACTCTGAAATTATCTGGCATTTTATCGGGTATAAATTGAGAGTTGAACTTACGAAACATCATTAAAAAAAAACTCATTTTCTTCAGTCTGCCACCTATCTATCATTCATCTAGCTCCTTTATAAGATGTTACATGTCTATCGTGAGTGACAATACAGACCAAGAAAACATTAAGAAAACGGTAAAATATCTCTACATGTCAGTTTTTAAGGTTCAAAAGGATCCTTATCAGGGATCACAAAAGGCAATTTGTTAAATGTACAAAAGATAAGCACATATATTAGTAACAAAAGCTAAACGTAGTGTTACATGACCATGTATTTTTTATTTGTTCGCTAAAGTTGAGAGTACAATACACACTGCGCACAAAAGTTCACCATGTTTGCTCGGGCAAGGCTTGTAGATGTGCGCAAACAAATATAGCTCTTATTGTATAGTGTAGTCAGTATTTACAGCTTACCACAGGCAACAAATATTGTTAAGAGTTTGTCACGCTTACATTCGAGGAATAAAATATACGTTTGAAGTGTTGAGGGTCGTTTCGAATTTCGAATACCAATAGTATCTTCTCTCTCGGACATAAAATGTAGTCTTACAATTTAATATTCCTTTTCTAAGAACAAAAAGTTTTTAAGGATCTTCAAAATATGATGTTTTACCGAATAACCTCTCGTATACTTTGTCTCAACCAGTTGGGTAGAGTCATCTAATATGGGTGGCTGTATAAAAGTCTTCAGAGAGATAAAATAAACATGCGACCTTGTCCAATGTAATTAGTATGTAATAGACACCTATTCCCTTAGAGGTGATATGCCACAACAGTATGACGCAACGTGTCTGTGCCTTCAAAGTGATTGCATAAGGTCGTTCAGTGACACAACTTTGACTTAGCAATAAGGTTTAAAATTCCTAAGGGTGTATGTCATATGAACAGGTTGGGAGTGAGTCAGACATGACGGTGATACGTGCGAACATCTTACCTACCTTTCTTATTTTTTTTTTGAGATTTCAATTAGTCCTTCGCCAAGTCTTAAAGGAATGGTAATACTGAATTCGCTGCGTACGTGAATATTCTTACAGCGAATAATGTGGTCACTGCAAAACTTATTGCTATTGGTGCGCGGTGTAAGGAAATACGGTTTTTATCTACCACAAAGTAAAAATAGATCAGGGAAAACGTTTTCTCGTATTTTATAGGTTTAACGTTGTAGTAAAATCTCTTTGGCTGAACTGTTTATATCTGGCTGGTTTTGATACCATTAAATAGATAACATTTAAAAAAAGAAAATTAAAAGTAAAAACGATTTCCCGCCATTTTTCAATTGTTTCTGTTGTTTCTGTGCGCCAAAATTAGTGAATCTAACGAAGAATATCACCAATTAGAGATACAACATGTGGTGTACCCCAAGGAACTGTCCTTGGGCCCTTCTTGTTTCTCATATATATTAACGATTTGCCAAAATGCACTGAGCATCAAACTGTTTTGTTTGCCGATGACAGTACACTTATTGTTCCATGCAAAAATATAGAAACTTATGAAGATGACATAAACAATTCTATCCATTGCATCATAAATTGGTTGCTTATAAATAAATTAAAAATAAATACAGATAAGACAAAGCTTATGACATTTTATCAAAGAACAAAAAAACTTAACTTAAGCATAGCATATACAGATCAAATAATAGCTGAAACAAGCAGTGCTAGATTTCTGGGACTTCAGTTGGATACTCATTTAAACTGGAAATGTCACGTAGAAGCTGTTTGTAAAAAACTAAACCAGTACTCATATGCACTCTACAATCTAGCAAAAATAGCAAATGAATCCGTTGTTCTAATTTCTTACAAGGCCTATGTCACATCTACATTGCGTTTTGGAATAATATATTGGGGAAATTCCACTGACAAAGAAATTGCGTTTAAGGCCCAAAAAAAATGTGTGCGTGCTGTTTTTAAACTTAAATCAACTGTAAGCTGTATTCCATATTTCAAAATACACTCGAGAGCAATGAATCCGGGTCACTTAAAGAATGTTAAAAATCTCGGAAACTAAAAATGATAGGTTAATGCAATAAATTGTATTTAATAGACAATGTAATACTCCTTAAATGAAAGTAAAAAAAATATGAGTCACCATACATTTTATTAACACAAAATTACATAAAGAAAAAAACTGCTGATCTCTCCTTAAAACAAAAATAGGAAACATTAAATTTTTCAACTTTATTACGATTTTCTTGAATTTTAATACTTCGTATTGCCTCCTCGTGCTTCCATTACTGCGTTTACGCGGTTTGGCATGCTGTACACCAAGTTCCTTATACGATTTTGGGGAATATTCTCCCATTCCTCTGTGAGAGCAATTTTGAGCTCACGAAGCGTGATTGCGGGAGGGTTTCGTTGTTTTACGCATCTGCCTAGCTCGTCCCAAGCATGCTCGATCGGGTTGATATCCGGGCTGCGCGCTGGCCACTCCATACGAGTAATGTTCATCTCTTGAAGGTAGTCATTCACAATCCTACCTGTATGAGGTTGGGCATTGTCATGCATAAATATAGCATCCTCACCTAAATTGACCATAAATGGACCAACGTGATCATTGAGGATTTCTTCCACATATCTTACGCTAGTTAAAGAGCCATTTTCTATGATCACCAGCTCTGTGCGACTTTCAGAAGAAATTCCGGCCCACACAAGTACAGACCCACCACCGTAGGCTACTTTTTCTTCGATGCATGCTTGCTTGAATCTTTCCCCTGGTCTTCGATACACTCTGTGTCTTCCATCGTGCTTGTAGAGCATAAATTTTGATTCGTCGGAGAACATAACTTTTGACCAATCTTCAATACTCCAATTTACGTGGCTCTGGGCATATGTTAGTCTTGAAATACGATGCCCACGCTCCAGTTTAGGGCCGTTTGCAGGTCTAAGGGGTTTTAAGTTAGATTCAGCAAGCCGACGTCTTACTGTCCATGCACTTGGGTTACTTCCTCCGAGGCGTCGAAACTGATTTGTGAGTTCAGTTCCTGTGAGAAAGCGATTTCGAAGCATGGTGTTCACCAAGTATCGGTCTTCTCGTGCTGTGGTACACCTGGTTCTGCCCGTTCCTGGTCTGCGTAGGTTAGAACCAGTTTCTTCGTAACGTCGGAGAACTCTTTGTACTGTTGACAGCGACACACCGACAGTCCTGGCTGTATCGCGCTGACTCCGGCCGGTTTCCAGCATTGTAAGTATTCTGGTGCATTCTTCAGGCGTAAGCGACATAATTTCAGCTTGAATAATGAATATAGAGCACTATCAACATGGTTTATGTACCCACATAAATGACAGATTACAAACAAAAGCAAAACCAAATGCTGTAATTTCGTAGTTCCATCTTCGAAAGTGGCCCTTTTTCAAATTTGATTTTTTTATGATATAACTTTACAATAACTAAGAAGTTTTAATACCTTCATTTAAGGAGTATTACATTGTCTATTAAATACAATTTATTGCATTAACCTAGCATTTTTAGTTTCCGAGATTTTTAAGATTCTTTAAGTGACCCGGATTCATTGCTCTCGAGTGTATTTAAAATCTTAACTTTGCCCTGTATGTACATTTTTGAGACAGCAGTATTTGTCAAATCCAACATCCATCTGTTTGAAACATTGAGATCTAAACGACGCAACAGAGAGATATGCGCTAAGCCACATAGCACTGCTCTTTATACAAAAAGTTTTCTAGGAATCGCACCTAGGATTTACAATAAGATCCCTAGACGAATTAGAGAAATAGACAACATATATGATTTTAAAAAGGCTTTCCTGAAAATATTATATGAAAAAACATATTATACGGTGAACGAATACTTAGCTGACATATTATAATTACCTTTTTTAGTATTATTATAATTTATTATTTATTCATTTGACAATTTATACTAGAATTTATTATTATTATATTTAATTGGAATGATTTTAATGTATCGACAATTTGAATTGGAATTTATTTGATTGATAATTATATTATAATCTGCATGTTTGTGCCAAAATAATATTTGTACGCCAATGACGGCTAGACATAGCGTTATATTTACAACATCTGTACCTAACCTACCTATGTTCAACAAATAAAAATATTTGTATTTGTATTTGTATTTGTATTAGAAATTCGATGCATTTTGAAAAACGCCACAAGCCGCGAAAAATATATGTGACGTTTATGGACTTAAGATATTTAGATAGATACTTTATGGACTTATGGCATTGTCAGTAAGAGTAGCACAAAGTTGTTTCAAGCATTTTCAGTGCGGGAATTTTGATGTCAAAGATGCAGCTCACTCTGGTCGCCATGTTACGGATAAAGTCGATGCTGTTTTTGAAAAACTGGGGCAAAATCAAAAGTGGCATATTACGAGTAGAGTTATGGGTTGACCACGAAACAGATTTGACCCATATGAAAAAGTCTGGGATTACAAAAATCTATATATTTGGGTGCCACACGAGCTCTTAGTCTTGAATTTGCATATAAAATACAAAAAAAACTTTTTCCCAGGCCTAATACTTAGTAATTCACAGTATCCCTTTATAGTAAAGTTCATTAAAAAGCAAGAATCCGTTATTTGAACAGCTATTTTACGTGATCGGCTCCAGTTTCGTAACAGTAAGCGGACTTAGTTTAAACTTTATCGTTGATTTGAATTTAGATGACACTTATTTAAACCAAACAACAAAGACCAACACATAGATTCGTAGCTAGCTAGAAAATCCAATACAAAACTAAAATCGAATACTTCTAGCTATTAAGTTCTAAACAAGGATTTATAGTAACAATGCCACTGTAAGATCTAAGCATCCTCCAGTGAATTATCTGCTCAATTTGCGACACTCTGCTTGTCGTTGGAAACTTGGGTGGCTGGCGTCAACTGAGCGGAGCGGAAATTTCACTACGCACGCGATACGCTGCGAAAGTCACGAATAACTCTGGAACAGTCGGAACCAATTAGTCGGTAAATAGGTCTACCACAATAGAATATACATCGCGACTAATACATCATATTTCTTGTCACGTATCAGGTTACCGTTCCTTTGTTACGTGAGCCACTTTCAGTCAGTGTATAGAGCCGAAGGACCGGAATGTGAGCTGAATATGATTAATAATAATTTACGCATAAATATTAACTGTGAATGGTTTGATTGGAGCAGTTTTGTAGGCGCGTTTCTCAACGTCTGTTTATATGGAACGCGGTACACTGTGGTGCTCGTAAAGTGTCCCAGCTATCGATTACTGTAGTAGTGCTCCAACTTTGTTGGACGAAGTGTACAAATTATACGATGCACTTAAGGTGCATACTTAAACTTTATGTAGCACAAGTGCCACACTGTTTCAATGGTCTACGAATAAAAATGTTTTCTTTCACTCCTAATGGACAGTTTCATTGCTTTGATATATACAGATTTAATACAAGATAAAATATTCGTGTCTCACTTAGGTAGCTCCCTTTTAGTTTAACTTGATTTAGTTAGCGTTGTAAGTGATTTCATTTGAGCTGGCTCGGCGTAAGTGACATTTCTCTGACTGTACTTAAAGTATGACTGAAATATTCAAAGTCTTACTTACCTATTCCATTACTAATGAATGGACTCGTATGTATGCGAAATTATTCAAATAGGAATAACAAACGTTAATTTTAAAATATTTAAAATTTATTCGAATAGTTGCCTACATATTAATCAGAGTGCGTAATTTATACAAAGAGAACCTAATGTAAAAATGTGTTTTACACGTTCAAGTAAGTAAAGTAAGTTACGTTAATTTATGTGAAATTATACTTCGGCCTTTATACGTTGCTACTTATAAAACAAACAAGTATTACAACTTTAAAGGAGCCTAATAAATTCGCTCGAATAACTGGGAATATAACGTGTGTTTGTTTACTTACATGTACACAAGTTATATGTTGAATACGGTTGCTTTTTTTGCGTTAGAACCAATCGACCAATTCACGTGTTTGCCATTCGAGAACCGGCTTTTATTTCCTATTTTTCATTCCAACTAAAAGTTACAGCCGGGAATTAAAAAAAAACGGCACGATTTTTCCGAATTTATCATTAAGATTTTCTAAAGAAAAATTACACTTTTCGAAAAGAAAACGTCACACTTTTCCCGAAGAAAATCGAATAAAGGGTGGTCCCTTTAGCGAAGGAACTAAGGAATCCTATGTACATAAGTAGGTAGGTTGCTTTCTCCGCCGTCTTTGATACCGTTTATTCAATCTGTCTAATCTGGCTGGGATAGTTCGAGGCAGCAACATGCCTTTGAGACTTTCCGAAGCGTTCTCGAAGAAGCTGAGAACATCAAAGTGGTTGTTGTAGTGAGAAAGCTCCGGGTGGATATTATATTTCAGTGACTGCTACACAAGGTATTTAGGTGGTAGGGACATCGACGTGCAAACTGAAACCAAGAATCCAGTACATGTTTTTGGACCCCCTAGCGCTGTATTTTTTGTCAATAATTAAAAAATCTATTAAATATTCCATAGTTCTTTTTCCACTTTCCTATGAAACGGCCAATTTTGTTTTTGATAACCGACGATACATTTCTGCGCTAGGGGGTCTAGAATCATGTGCTGAAGTGACCCTGCATATTTAAATTCTTCGTATCTTTATCAAAGAAACACAGTTCTATTTATTTCTGTTCTAACGGAACTATGTTAAGTTACGTGTAATATTGATACCTTGTTATGGAATTAAAAGTAAGGAATAAGGAATTTCTCAGTAGCAGTCTGGCGTTTGTCTTTATATCCAGTTACTGGCAGTTCATTCGCCCCTATACGAACTTAAATAACACATTATTACTGGAATGTCTGTAATATATTTACCGACATCTCGGCCTACCCCTTCTGAAAACACAAGCATCATAATCAGCTTATAATATTTCCACTGCTGGGACACAGGCCTCCTCTCTTCGAGAGGGAGTGCGCTGTAATCTACCATGCAGGCCCAGTGCGGGTTGGTACATGTCACATGTCTTCGAATTTTTGGATCTAGGACATGCCGGTTTCCTCACGATGTTTTCCTACACCATTTTGAGAGCAGTAGTGATGAAATTATTTACACAAAGTAAAGCGCCTGTCTGAGTTCAAATTCACGACCTACAACTCGTAGGTCGGGGCCATTGCCACTGGGCCACCACTGCTCAAAACACAGGCGAGATTTTATAATTCATGTTAATATCAATCTAAAACGAAAAGGTTTTATTAATCTACCACAGGCCATAGCCTTTTCATTATTGCATTTCCATTATACCCGATTATCTGATTTTCAATCAGATTATTATTAAAAGAGACCAATGTAAAATATAATATTGATCACAGCGATTAACACCATCTTGTCTACCAGAGGTAAGTATTCTATAAGTTTTATAACTGTCATTATCAGCTTGTATAACATAAATCTAGAATTCTGAGAGCTTTTTTTAATTTAAATTAAGTAACTAAACAATTATTTAAACATAATTATTTCCAGTTTGCCTAACAACAATTAAACTAAGAAGCCTAAAGTAAATGTTAATTTAAGTTGTAGGTATGTAGTGTCTGCGTAAAGTTAACATTTATTCAACCCGTTAATTAAACTAAATTCCGTAAAAATGTTAACATTAATTTTATCTTTTTGCCTTTTAAGAGTGGCTCGAGCTCACGGAGCTCACGCAATGTCATTGGCTCGAATCCAAGATGTCTCGCCAAGGTTCAAAGGCATGGAACAAGTATTTTTTGTCTGGGGTATAATGCTATCATTCTCCTTGAGATAAGGCAATAAACGCCACTTGAAGGCAAAGCTCATTTATTTGCGGAAGACACTGCAGTGGACTCCTTTTTAATTTCCCCGCAGAGGATTTGGCCCCACTCAATTATTTTTAAGCCGTATTTCGGGACAATGGGGCTAGTTCCAACGAGGAATTATTTAAATTGGGGTCCTCTTGATCGCCGTTACTGAACCTCTTATGACCAAAACAAAATGGTTCTATGGTTTGAGGATTAATGTTTTCTAATTAGCTATTTAATTTAATCTAATATATAGTATTCTTGCTGTATATAAGATGAATATACCAATGCATTGGCAATCTTTTCCTTGTCTTTTACATTTTTTTTTGTTTCACTGGTGAAAATATAAGTAAAACTTTTATGTACAGATGTACATAAAGGTTTATTTACTTGAAGAACGAAAAATGTTTAAATTTTTTACGACTCTCGTCGCGTCAAAGCAACTTCTGCTATTGAAGACAGGTTCACACTACACGCTTCATGTTTCGTTAAAATTGCCAGACTTTGTATCCCTTATCTCTCACCCTGACGGGTTTTCTCAGAAAGGGGGCAATTTGAGGGCCGAGCGAAGTCGAAAATATTTTTTTTTGTTAGGAAATATTTTCCCAAAAATTAACAAGGACTGTTACGAATCAAGATTAATAAGTTGAGGGCACGGGGCCGCGGGGTAGCGTCGTATGTAAGAACACTTCCTCCCCTGACAGCGTCTTGAATCTTTTTGTTTTGTTTGCGACATCGCCGACTTCCCCGAGGACATCAATCCGTCGTCTTCCTTGATAAAACTTGGCTCACTCTAAACATTAACTAAATTTTCTTCTCCAATAACGATATACATACTAAAGAGCCGTGTTTTCAGGCCTGACGTGCTCAATAATAAAACTTTTCCTGTAAACGTACCCTATTTTTAGTATTTTGCGTACGCACGCACCGACTCGCCGGCTTTCCTAATAGCCATTCATAATATTTATGGAAACTCAGTGATGTCTGAATTTTTACAGAACCTTTCACCTTCTCATTGTAAGATATTACTATGACTCTTATGTAATAATAAAATGGAAATCGAGGGTCCTATACGTTGGATGTTGAAAGAAATTTGCACAATTGTGTGACCGAAACTATAATTTTTGTAGCGAGCGACTCATAAAATTGTGGAAAAACGGTGGTTTAGCAAAAAATCCCCTTCAAGTGATGCGTTGAATCTCCGCGGTAGAAAGTAACACTTGTGTTTCACAGATTTCTAATGCAAATATCAATAGTTGGCGAACAAATACTTTCTAACTCGTCTGTTCACTTTCACCGCTAATTATGGAATCACAAGCCCTAAAATATTTGTCATGTGATGGTATCATTCATAATAATTAATAATATAATCTGTCATGCATAACCAATTGGCATGAAAATTGTAAAACATTGTGGTCGTTCAATACCACAATGTTCCATATCCACAGTTTATAATGTGGAATGTCCCATACGCCTGTATTTGACAATATCTGTTTCCATTTAATTCGTTACCAAGAACATATCGGTTTCGTTTCTGGGCCTGATTTATTCAAATGCCGTCATTATTTTGGCAAATAACTGAAGCAACGTTGTGAAACACTTGTTTTGTAAAAATACGGTTTTCATAAGCATGTAAACACATTTTGATTGCGCATTCCGCGTCGGCATTACATGTAATAACAATTATGTAAATAGCAGAATGAAGCAATTAAACCCATGTAGTTTTTTTTTTTATTCGTAAAACGTCGAAAGCCGTTTCTAGGGTTAGCCGGCTTTCTATTAAATTCTAGACAATACTTTTGAATTGTGCACCCAGAGGATTTAAATTACTTTTTTCACAAGGCTTGTAATAATACAAGCCTTGTGAAAAAAGTAATTTAAATAATGTTTAAGCTTTTTAAACGGTGTTATCATTTAAAGTAGACTTAAAAAAACCGGTTGATGAAAATGGCCATAATATGCAAATCGTACCTTCGTTTTCAGAATCAGAATCAGAACTTTATTTGCAGGTATGTTGTACATAAATTAATAAGATCGGCTACAGTCACATCTCTTATCGATGTCATTGTCTTAGTCGAAATGTTCCTTAGTGTTGTTAATCCACGATAATGCCTGTCCCAGCCGAGCGGCGACATGTCACACCCGTCCTGTCAAGATTAGCATTTTGTTTGTGTCTGGCAGCCCTATCCGCGAGCAGGCGACACTGGCACGCGAGGAATGTGACCGCAACGCAATGCCTTATGCTCACGACGCGGGGCGGGTCGCGGGGTAGGCAGAGCTTCGCAATCGCACTGCCGCATACAACCCACGCAATGCCGACTCACTGCACACGGCAAAACCCATGAATCATTCACGCATCCACGGATAAAACAGTTTTTTCTTCTTTTGTTGTGGGTCCTACGTGAATCGGGTTTTTCACTCGTTTTTCAACAACCGTTCAACCATAAGCATTTCAGACGAATGGTTTCGTTAAATCAAACTAAAGCTGTTGTAAAATGTCTATTGTAGAGCAGTGGCACTGATTTTTCTGTGTTTATGAAATATTCAGTTCCTATACCATACTGGGCAGTTCGTTTTTTATCATAACCGCCACACGTTTCTTTACAAAAACTTACATTACGTGTAAGTAGTATATTTGTGCTAGATTCCACATCGTTCACGCTTGATTTCTTAACCGTTTGAATTTCAACATGGTTAGATAAGTGCCAGGTATTCATAAATGTATAACCAGATATCTGATTATTGCAATTCATCGTGAGTCTTTGATTATATCTAGTATTTAGGTAGACTAGGTGCACTAATCACTAACCTTATGCAGCTTGCTATGTTACTTATTTCTTGTGGCTTGACTGACCACTACTTAGGTATTACAAGATTTATCCATGTTACAAAATAGTTACACTCAACATCAGGATTATTCTATCTGAAAAACTTATAAGTAAAAAAAATATCGTAGGTTAGGTTATATGTTTTTATAGCGATCATCAAACAAGATTAGAAAAATATTCCCAAATTATTATATTTTCACAATGCTAATTTTCAACCTCGCTTTAAGCCGAAAACGTAGAGGATATAAACTTAACTTTAAATCGCCTCATCTGCGTTATTGCACATTTTATTAATCCAAAGCAATATAACTTTTAAGAAAAATGGAGCTTACATTTTCAGCTACATATTACATCCTTCGCCTTCAGCCCTGTTTCCTCCTTATATGAAAATATCTTACTCGTAGGTAGTTTTTGCGCCAATCCACGCCAGAGAGGGCCGACCCGAGACAATATTGAAATTCCCTCATCCGCTCTATCGATAAATATCGAGAACTCGCGATATTGTACATTTAAACTGAATCGGATGTAGAATGTCTATTTCAGAAATTATTATCGCGAGTAGTATTGCGAAATAAAAAGATTACCGGAACGATATATGAAATTTTGTACCTAAAGCTGTTCAGGAAATGAAATGGTAACTTTACCTAAGAACCAATGTTATAAAATTAACAATATTTTTGGATACGACATTAGTTGTATCACAAAAACCTCTTTAAAAAATAAAATACATAAGTACCTCTTTAATATGTTTTGTCAAAGCCTCACTGCAGAAAATATTTAAAAAACTAGTGTCTGTTTTAAAAAATTGCGGGAAGGAAAGCATAAATAATCATAGATAATAATGTAATATAGATAGTTTAGCGTACCTACTTACCTCTATGTGAAAAAGTGTAAATTATAAATTATGTAAGTATTGGAAATGTTTAAAAAAGGAGACAAAAAAAACTATAAATAAACACTTTTTCATTTCATTTTTCATAGTAAACAATAACGTTTAGGTACATATTATTTTGTATTACCTCGGGTTTAATCACTAAAATTCATAAGTCACAATTCATAAGTTTGACACAAGAAACCGCCCTCTCTTTCTGAATTTATTAAAATAATTGAATCAAGGATTAGTTTATCAACTATTAGAACTAAACCTCTTCGCAAATATTTGTTGTAATTTACAATTTGACTCAAAACAATTTTGCTAAACGTTTCAAAACAAAAACAAAAACTTTCTCCTACACTTGATCAGATTAAACATTTAACAGTCATTCGTGGAAACGCAGTATTTTCTTAAACAGATTATATCATACGTGTTGTACCTACCTACACATTAAGATCTAGAGATATACAGTTGTTGACTAGGAAACTGGATGGCTTATATCTACACAAATCGAGATAAAACTGCAACTGACATGAACTTACACGGTAGGTACTTCTAGTTTTCAGACAAATAATGTTTGTCCGGTGTCATACTGTTAACACTCCACACGATGCACTTTTAGATACGACTGCAATAACATGCACTTTTTCTTGTTTCAACCTATACTACATTTGAAATAAGATTCGAAATTCAAATAAACCTTTTTTACAGTCCGTTCAACCGATTTTGGCTTCTATTGCGTTGGTGGTATGACAAATGGCAGCTGCAGTAAACAGTTGGTATTGTAACCACGTTTTTGCTTTTAATGCCACCCCTATTTTTATGGAATAGAAGTCAAAATCGGTTGAACGGAGTGTAAAAAAGGTTTGTTTAAATTTCTAATCTTATTTCAAATGCTAGACTATTTTACTAATGCAAAGGCCTTTTTTGTTACTTTCCAACTTTTTAATTTGTGTTGTCATCTCAGTATCAGTTCAGCCAGTTCCTTATAAAGAAATCTAAATGATCAGATTACGCTAGAATTTGCTTAGGATTCTCCAAAGTTGATGACTCTATAAAGCTTTTTATCTAAAAGAAAAGCTTCATTGTCAAAGTAAATAGTGCAGGTAAGATGTTAAAATCCATCTAGTCGGTAGCAAGTGCTGTTAAAATGGACTTAACAGAATCTTATAACTACTTGCAGGGATAAATAAAGTTAGCGTAGTTGCAACACGAAAACGGCTCGTAATGAAATATGCTTTGTAGGTGAGTGAGGCAATTTTCGTCGCAGCCGGCTCCACCGTCTAGGAAATATTATGTGTCACTTATTAAAGCTTCTTCAAAATTTAACTTACTTTTCCGTGTCTGATAATGATTTTCATTTACCTCCATACTAATAAACGTTGTTTAGCGTATGTGTAGTTAGACACCGATTTCTCTCTTTTTTTAGGTATACGGACGGTATACAACGTTTATTAGTAAGGAGGTAAATGAAAGTCCTTATCAGACGTCCGGATTTTTGTTGAGTCCATGTCATGTTTTCATGTTGAGCTCATCATGTGATGTGGAAAACTGCATCAAAATCTGTTGCGAGAAGTAAAAGTCAAACTCAAATCATTTATATCAAGTACGTCAACATTTACATATAACAAAAGAATTTTCGAAATTGATCCACAATTACCGGAGTTATCGCGTAAAAAAACATAAAAAAACACAGACAAATTGAGAACCTCCTCCTTTTTAAAGTCGGTTAATAAAATAGAATTGATTCTAGTTGCCCCTTCCAACTTACACTTGATTCTACTTCCCTTTTAGAACAACAACCCGATCATACAGACAGACAAGAATAGTGACTTTAATCCTTACTTCCTAACTATATATTAATTAATATTATAAATGCGAAATTGAGTCTATTTGTTACGCTTTCACGTTAAAACGGCTGAGTGGGTTTGAATGAAATTTGGCATATAGGTAGACCATAACCTGGGTTAGGACATAGGATACATTTATTTCCGGTAGTACGTTCCCTTAGGATATTTCTCGACATCCACGTGAATATGGGCGCCGTCAGTGGGGACTGGTCATGTCTTAGCTGCCACGGCATATTTTAATTTAATTTAATATTTGAATTGCTTTTGTCTTTTTATTACGGACGCTTTTAACGTTCTGCATCGTTCTCACATGCATAATTTCAACATGAACGATGTAATCAATATTTTCTAACCATATTTTGATTTAAAAGAGTGTCCATGGAGTTTCTTGCCCGTTCTTCTCCATAGGTACCTACTACGCTTTGGAATGGGTAACTAGCTTCATCTTTCTGACTGACCGACCCCTTGACAATTCAAAAGTGCCTGTAATTGGTTTATTTGAAATAAATGCTTTGAGTTTGAGTTTATGTATAGAACTATAGATATCCCTTATAAATAGTCCTCTTTAAAAAAAGTAACAAGCAAGTTAAAACACTGAAAAAACATTATTTGTTCATGTTTTATTGAATTACCTTGTGGGGCAAACTAAATGTGTCTGGAAACTTTTTGATAACATCTTGGATATTATTATGCCGTACATCGACTGCAATGAAAATATTTGCACTTCTTAAAGTTACAAATTATTTAAAAATGCTTCTCACTGGTATGATCGAATTGTAGTCCGAGGTCAATGTAGTATTATTTGTAGAGCTTGACGTTAAACGTTAAGTAATCAGTCCTTGAAGTTATTCCAATTCATAGATTTCCGATTGTTTGTACCTTTAAGTGCAATCGATTAACTTAAATGTATCGTGCACTGACACATGAATCCTGGTTTTATTTACGTGGCTTTTTATTCGAAACACCTTAATTGATGGCTAATCTATAAAAGGTATCATGTTTCTTTGAAAAACGGATCACTTTATAATGTCTCAATTTACGACATAATTATTTGAGGTTTTTATGCTGTCGATGCGCGCTCTCTAATTCCGTAAATTAATATCATAACTGTAAAGTTATTTTAAACTCTTGAATCCAGGTAATTTTGTTCAAAAGCCAATTACGGTTGGGAACTACAGGCTCAACTTAAGTGACTTCCTAAGCTCTGACTTAGATTGCTATTGTGTACCTAATTGAGTTTTGAAATAACAAGTTTGATCTACAACGGACCACATCATGAAGATAGATGAGATAACCGCCGGTAACGTAATATAATTATGTAAAATATGGCCAACGAGAAGCAATACGAAAGTTCATTCATCTAAAACACGACCGTGGAGTTGACAATTTATATCTATCTCATTCCATCTTGTGTATTTGACATACTATCTCATTCATTCGCCAACATTCGGGCGGCCATTTTATTAATTTCGTTTCATTCGGAATGCACTCGTGGGGATACCTATCTACTGATTTTGTTTTCATTTTCCCGACGTTATCTGGTGAAGATTTTTTTTTCGTTGTTATTTAATTATTGTTTCGTTGTAAATGTTATTATTACAGACTACAGACGAGAAATGTTTAATTTTAATCCTCATTTCTTTAAAAATAAATATCTTATTTAAACTTAAATCTAAATTATACAATAATTCACATTATAGAAAACCACTGTTTTTTTTTTTTAATTAATTGTATGCTTGTAATAACAATTATAGTACTCAATTTACCAGATATTTTAAAAATAATTATATATTAAAATAAATAATACTATTTTCAAAAAAGATACGAACCCGTGCATTTGCATTTTTTGTTTAAATTTGGTATCGCTTCTCGCTAGCCGTACTTTAGTTTAAAATTCTGCACTATTTATTTCTTTTGCTTTGATACTCCTTGGTTCTTTCTTGCACAGAGATTTAGTGAAGGCGAAGATTTATTAGATAGACTAACAATAAGGTACTTCTACGTACTTCATTCGTATCTCTCACTACCGACATATAAACTTTTACACCTGATACCTAATTCGATAACCCTTTATTGGAACAAACGATATAAACGATTAGATGCTTGTCATGGAGTCATATAAAGCTAAAATTATTTTATCTATTCATACTATTATGAGCACATACACGGGTCCACTAGCGCCACTCCTTTAAAATACTATTATCTCGTGACTGAGAAGGAATTTTGTAAAACGGCTCAATAAGCGACCTCGGTAAGTGTGTCTAGAATTTTCTAATACCTTTTATAAACTTTCATATTGAGACACGAAGCAACAAAATACGATCTAAATGAATGTGGCCGCTTTTGTTTATATCGAATTTTGTTGCTTCGTGTCTCAATATGAAAGTTTATAAAAGGTATTAAAAAAATCTGGACACACTTACCGAGGTCGCTTATTGAGCCGTTTTTCAAAATTCCTTCTCAGTCACGAGATAATATTTTTTTAAAGGAGTGGCGCTAGTGGAACCGTGTATGCACCCTTAATACTAATATAATAAATTCGAAAGTAACTTTGTCTGTATGTTACCTTTTCACTCCTAAAGCACTGAACGGATTTCGATAAAATTTGGGAAGGAGATAGATGGGTAACCTGGTGAAGGACAAAGGACTACTTTTTGTCCAGGTAACAACATGTTCCCGTGGGATAATCTCCGACATCCACGCGGGTGAAGCTACGGGCAGAAGCTAGTGTAAATATAAGTGATTGTATTCAAGCTATGGTTCTAAGTGACTCAATCCCAGGCATCGAATTGGAAATACTAGTACAAAATTAGATTTAGGTGACGTAATCACCGCACCTTCTCATACAATGTACTGATGATCTCAGGGTCAAACAATGCTTAGCAAAATAAACATATTTCCATTCAAACTATATCCTGCTCAGTGTACGGTCACAAGCGAAAAATTATATGAAAAACGTACTTACTTGGTGGGTTCGTTTGTTCCTCAAATTAACAGCAGCAACGTCCGCACTGTGATTCGCGAAAATAATTGGATAGGACACAGCTGGTGCACACCGGAATTTCCGCGTTCATTGTCAAGCGTTTCCCATTAAAGCTGGTGTATACCGTCCCCATGACGAATCGAGAAATTCACAAAGTGCGGCGTCCGTGGGCCGAGCGCCCTCAGCCAGCTACAGACTCTTCAGTTCTGTTAATGACATTGGAAATCGACCGGGTGAATGACTGTACGATTTTTCGGTGCCTTTAATTTAGTGGTACGCTCCAAAAATTTCCGTTGGTAAATAAATATTTTTTTTGCGCGAAAAAGTAGTTATGTCTTTGAGTTTTTGCCAAATAAAATTAAGGACCGATATCGATTTTTTGTGGCTATATTTGGAACGCCGTTCCTAGACGACATTTAAATTCAATTATCGAAATTGAAGGACATTTTTACCGGACCGTCATTTCTATTTTTACCAGTAACCATCAAGCCTCGAAGCTGAAATAAATGGAGGCGATGGTACGACATATTGACCCTTCGGAAAGCCTATTCGTGTGATGTATTTGCCAGAAATGAAACGTTTTGTTTTCATTCTCTACCACGGAGACCTTATTAAAGCTGTTGTTTATTCTCTCCTACGCAGTGAGTAAACAAGGAGCATCTATGCCACATTACATCTATTCTTGAATATACTAACCTCGTGTTTATTATAGGGATATTGGAAGATGTTTTCAAACACCTACTTGGAGTTAATTTTGGAATTTCCAAGATGTACGATAATGATGCAATGTCACTAACTTACAAACTTCCTAGATAGGTACCTATGTTATTTTCTTGGGAATATAAACGTTCATATATTTTGTTCAGTTCTTCACCTCCAGTTATTTCAATATTTTTAACCGACTTCACAAAAAGGAGGAGGTCCTCAATTCGTCTGTATGCTTTTTTTTTTTTTTATGTGTGTTAGCTCATAACTTTTTTCTGCGTGAACCGATTTGGATGATTCTTTTTTTATTTGATAGGTGGTGCTTCACATGTAGTTCCATTTAAATTTGATCAAGGTCTGAACAGTAGTTTTTGAGTTATCCTTAATACTGCATATTTTTTCCACTTAGTTTATATGGATGATGTGTTAATAATTTCCTGTCACTGTTATTTACACACCAAGTAGTGGTATACGAATTTGTGTGGGGTAGGTACCGTAACTAAAAAGTGAAAAATAAAAACTTTTTTACAAAAAAACAACCGACTTCCAAAAAAAACACTAAAAGACGAGAAAAATAACTTTAATTTCGGAAGTCGGTGGTCAAAAACGAAAATACAAAACCAAAGACACCGACTTCCGAAATTAAAGTTATTTTTCTCGTCTTTTAGTGTTTTTTTTGGAAGTCGGTTGTTTTTTTGTAAAAAAGTTTTTTTATCTGACATAACATGTAAGACTTTGTCGAAATCTCACGTTATTAAATTAAAAGTTTTAAAATATTCTGCAGATATCCATTAGCATTTAGCATAGGTAATCAAGCCAGTCTCAACAAATTAATATGCAAAATAGGTATATGCCGAAACAAGTCGTACAAGTTTCTAATATTGCCAAAGCATAATCGACGCGAATGCACAGAGCAGTGTTGATAAACAAGTTTAGATCACGAATCACGCGCAGGTATGGCATGTGAACGGCGACAAGGCGTGGTGGGCCGAGGTCGTCGAGTGCTCGCAACTGAAAGTGCGACCAGTCAGTAGCCATAGAAACTAACTAGCAACTAGGTAGAGACCACTGAGTAATGAAGTAGAGAAGGCGAACTGACATGTCCTGGCTCCCTACGACTAAATGTTTATATAGAGGTACCTGACGATATCGAACAAAACTCGAAATTCGAAAAAATTGGTGAAAAGTTAGCGAAAATTCGTAGACCATTTGTGAACTCTTTCAAATATACAGCCGCGACTGGCTGTCTCCCCTTGGCAAATTATGTAGTGATATGGGTGGACTGCTCGATATAACATTCTCTCGTCCTACACATAAACTCTGTTAACTTATAGACAGGTGTTAAAGTTCTCAACAAACGAATTATGTAAAGTATACACGCACAGTGTAAGAACGGAAATAAACCGAACTACCACTGCATATGAATGTTGCAATTTATTGTTTCGAGGTTTGAGTGCATCAGCTTGTTTTCCATAATTAAACTACTGCATCTAAGTATTCTGTGGCGTGGACGGACTGAACTAGTTACTACGGACAGACCATACAACTAATTGTAGTGCAAGTAATTTTCTAGAAAATATGTATTTATCAGTATTGCCATGTTTAAACAGAAAGTGTTTTCAAGGCGTATTGAAGCCGTTGTCCCATGTATAATACTTAAAAGGCTTATAATATGATATTAGAGACTAGTTGACAAACCTGTTAGTGAAATTGCTAGACAAGTTGTTTTAAATCAACACTGTCAATTTATTTTGCATATTAATTATTTAGAAACTATAAAATTAGCAATCTGCGGAACTAAAGTCTAATGATGTGATGAAGATTAAAATCATTTGCATTACAATCTAACGATAAAATACATAGAACACCTTTACAAAAATGTAGGTACCGATTTGCTTTAGCATTATTTATACAAATTGATAATACTATATTGCCGTAGGCGGTTGTCAGGTAGATACACGGTTCGTCCAAATGCCTGTGTTGAATTCTGAATGACTTAAAAGGTTTGAGCCGTCAAAGCCTGGGGGCGAGTCGGCCGCTAAGTGAGTCAAATATTTACAAAATAATCGAAAGTTGTAGTCGAAGTTTTATGGTCAGTTCTGAATAGAAAAATACTTTATAAAAACCTTTTTTATTACGTATTTCAATTCAACTTAAACTGGAAAAGGTCATTCGAGGAAAGCTTTGCTTTTCCTGGATGCTATTTAGATATTATCCAGCAACAGTAAAGTTTTAATTATGTTGGTCCTCTAACGTAATTAACCGCAAAAACTAACGTAATTCTAACATCAATTGATCCAAAAACTAACGTAATTCTAACATCAATTGATCCAAAAACTAAAATAATTCTAACATCAATTGATCCAAAAACTAAAATAATTCTAACATCAATTGATCCAAAAGCGTTACATCTAAAAAGTGTATTGACTTTTCTATTTTCCCCAACTATAAAAATGAGTGCGAATAAAACAGCATTCAGTCGCGTTCAAGATCGATTGCATCCGGGAAGCGAAGGAATGTAAAACACAAGCGATGTATTTATGTGACGGCTTTTACGAAGCCTCCGTATTTGTTTGTTGTTTTGTTTTCCTTGATGGGTTCATGCAGATTAGAAGGGAAGAAGTCAAACCTCCCCTTTAGGTCCTTTGTACACAAGCGACGAAAGTTTGATATTCGACATTTTGAGGGTCTTTCGCGTTATTTCACACATTTTGATGATGAAAGTCGTCTAACCAGGTGTATTGTTTGTCGGAGATTTTATGACAGTATTATTTGCGAGTTCAAACGACGAGAAAATACTCAACTGAGTCTTTTGTCAGGCAACCGCTCGAGGCATAACGAATATTAGTTCACGTTTATCTCCGCCAAACATGGACCTTAAAGGTAGAAAGAGGCCATAAAAGAACAGAAAATAAACTGGTCCGACGTTATGGTTGCACGATAAACCGTGACGTGATTTCGTCACAGAAATAATTAATTTGGAGATGGCTAGAAAAATATACAAGCAAAAAAGTGAAGGAAAATAAGTTTTCATCATTTTCTTTGTGCCACACGTAGAAATTTACTAACTTCGTGTTCAAGACTTGCTTTTCTTCGGTTAAGCTGTATTTAGAACGAGATTATTATAGGTGATACATATATATTCTTTGTAGAAGAAATTCCTGCATAAATGAGCCACGACACAACAAGGCCGAAAGCTTTGTGATTATGTAGATATGACCTCACATTTTTTTTATCGTACTCTGATTTTATAGACGTAAAACATTTGCATCTAATTGCTGTTGTAACCATTTTTTAAATATAGGAACAAGGAAGAGTTTATTAGATGACAAAGAATATAAGCGAAAAATTAATTCATCAAACTATTAATTTAAAGGAAATTCCAGTTCCGTATATCACGATTTGTTATTTTCTGACGAAATATGGAACAGAATATTTTACTCTAACGTTTTTTCTGCGTTATAAATTGCTGTGACAAAATCTGAACTATATTTATAAATGCTCTTATTTGTTTTTATAATAATTTATCGAACCAAATAACGAAAGCGAAAAGTTATATATCAGCACTAAATTGAGCCTAGTAAAATTATCAATTTAACTTCATCGGGCTTGTTTAATAAACAAGCCAGGTGAAGTTAAGTTGTTTTGTTCTATCTAATAAGATAGAACAAAACAATTACACAAAGCTATTGAATAACAAGGAAAGGCACGAACTCTTTCAAATTGGAATCAGACACACAAGTAGGCGTTTCATTTAGACATTAAGTAATATAATACCTGCAAGATAATTGATTTACAAATTCGCCAACTTCGTAACAATTTAAACTGACATAGTGTAATTTGGTTGTTGTAAACCGACGGTTACCTATTTTATATGAAAGTTAACAAGTTAAACGGTTTTCGCACGAGCTACCCAACGAATTTAGCTAGAAATATTTTCGACGCTGTTGGAGAAATGGTAAAAGATTTATAACGATTTTCGTCGCCGACAGCAAGTTGCCGAGGCGGATATAAAAGTTTCTTATGCGGTGCTATAACTCTAAACTTAGCTAATATTCAAGTCGTAATAAATTGCCGAGATAATGTTCTTTACAGATTTCATTAGAGGGATCAGGAAAGCTCTGAAATCGTAATAGATTCAATGAAATTCACCAAGATGTTACATTAAATGCATCCCATCGTAATGTTACAATTCTGTCGTCAATTAATTAAAACTGAGACTTTTGTGTATAATGTTATTGTTTTATCACAATTTAGATTTGATTAGTTGGTAATTATAGTTTTTGTTTTGGTTGATTGGAAGAATCAGTTTTATGTATAATATTTTCATCAAGCCCTATTAATTAATTTCTAAAACGATTACCTCCTTTAAGCTTGAGCCCACGCACAAATGAAAAGTATTTAATTCTGGTTACATTGACTATTGTGAAAATTAATTGGTTCGTTGTTAAAAGCTGAATCAAAATCGTTACGTGAGTTAGCTCGATCAAAAGCCTAGAAGACAGCATGGCAACACTGAATGGGCGCCACCTTTCATATCGGAGTGAATTCAATGAATGGATTCCAGTATTGCAGAGGTTATTCCACTAATTGGAGGAGGGAAACGTTAATTTGATAACTCTGCGTACATTTACATAATTTGTGGTAATAACAGCTCGATGGTCGATATTCGCTGCCATCGCGACGTGATTTCGTCAAACAAACGAGGTTCGCCGAAAATCCGCACAGCTGCCAACTCTTGTAACGTTACGCCAGTTTAATGTGTTCGCTATTATAGCATTTATTATTTTGATAGTAAGGCTGAAAATACCATGTACAGCAGTTATCGCGACCCCTATTTTGTATTGGATAGTGATAAAATTATTTTGCCTTTTGACTTTATACACAATTTGCAAATATTAGTCCCTTAGTCGATGGTCGAATGAACTTGGTTAGTTGTGATAATTGAGTGGCTGTCGTTTGCAGGCAGAACTACAATTTAGTTTAGCCGAAACCTTTAAAGTTGGTCTTGTCAGAAATGGATGGGTCGGGTAATCTAAAATTGTTATTATCAATTCCCTTCCATGAATTTTAAATAAACACATAAATTGCTAATCTAAAGTTGATAGGTGGTTACCTACATTTTATTTTTCGTAGAAGATAAAGTTCACCCGAATATGCTTCATATACATGTGTGTCATATTCATATATATGTATGTACGTAAAATATTTACAAGGTATGTAGGCTAAAAC
The DNA here is from genome assembly GCA_916610205.1 of Griposia aprilina. Lineage (NCBI taxonomy): Eukaryota > Metazoa > Arthropoda > Insecta > Lepidoptera > Noctuidae > Griposia > Griposia aprilina. Next base: position 10,799,667 of record OU744286.1, read on the forward strand.
TAAACATGTTTGCGTGCAGTAGGTACGCTGGCAATATTCATCGTCATTGATTGTGTACATACATAATAAGTTTTTATTGAACTTAAAGTTACTCTCAGACAAGCTATGTCAAAAGGATTGGCCCAGCAAAGCACGCATGGGTTAAAAACTAAAACGAGCATAAATATCTAAATATCTAATCTAAAATAAAATCGCTTTGGAATCTTACACAGTTTACGCATACGTGACTTTATGCTAAAATTGGTATTTATATGTATTTTTGGTGTTACGAATATAGTTTTATCGAAACCATACTATTTTGATGTTGTTTTTTCTCAACGCTGAAAATTTTATTTCACGAGTAAAACGCTTTTGAATTTCATGTAACTGTTAGGTATTTATGCTCGTGACTGTACCCTTCCTTTTCCATAGTCGTGCCTATTTCAGCGACTGTACTTACCTACAGTTTTTTCTCTCTTGTTGTGTTGGTTTTTGCGAGGGTCCGCTTTACAAGGACGCTGCAGAACCGGTCGCCACCTGGCGTGACGTCATCCCCAAATTTTTATTTTATAGTCGGTGTTAAAAAGTTTGGTTCTAAGATAAAAAAATCTGCTTTACAAACATTGCCTTTATTCGCCGTATATATTTTATCGTTTTAAGATTCTGGGTTCCCACATCATGATTCACGCTCATCTAACAAAGCTTTAAAAGTTGTTGTATAGACTATTTAAGATCTTAGATTCATTATAGAATTACAGCTTTGGGATTGATTCGTGATCCTGTGTTTCCAAGCAGAGAGAGTCCACAGTAACACAGTTCACTGAATTATTTTCTGGTCTTTTTCGCTTCGTCTAGCACAGATCGTTGGGATTGACTAAACATAATAATCATCTACATAAATAAAAATATCTTCTGTATGTAAGCGCATCACTTGAGAACGGCTGGACCGATTTAGCAATTTTTTATTTTAAAATCTTCGTAAATATCCGGATTGAGTTTTTATGTAAAGAAAAATTGGCAAGTTTCCCAGAAAAAAAAAACTACTTTGGGAAAATCTGAACGATCTTTTTTTGTGGGAATTTGTATGAATTATTGGAAAATGGATAGGACAACGTTTGTCGGGTCAGCTAATTATTAATAATATTGTCCCTGTTTTTAAGGTTAGATTGTTGCTGACTCAAATTCAAAAAGTTCATAAGAACACGTTGTTCATCGTGCGTTTTGCATGTATGTCTAATATAGATCCGACAAAAACTTCGTAGTCAATAACAGTAGATACCTATATTCGTAAGTGAGTCGGACCTAATATTAATAAACATGAACAGTATGTGCCGATGTCCTATCTGGTCAGTTTGGTCCAGAAGGTGATCAAGTGACATTCAGTTTGTCTTCCGCACCTCGGACAGTCGTAATTTTGTACGCATCATATGATATTCACATAAACCGGTTCTTGCAGCCATCTTGGTTTATTGTTACACATTACACAGGTGAACATTATTTTAATATCCGCACACGAAATTATAATTGGTGTGTGATAGGTAAACTGCAATTGCTTGCCTAGTAAAATATTATTTAGCTCGTAAACAGTCATACGCAATAACGTAAAAGGTTAATTAAAATAAGTTTGTAATTGGTCAGGTTTGCGGATTCATTAATATTAATAAAACTACGCAAACTATGTATTTTGTAACTAAAGCCAATTTATGAAAACACGCAGTGTTTATTTTAAGCAGTGAATGGTATTTGGTGAAAAAAATATACACATGATATTACACAAATGATGTATGCACATGTCGTAACATCAAGTCATTCAAAAGACATCAACGCGTTCGTCATCAGAGACTTAATAAAACACTGTACTATTATTACGCTTTCGAATAATTGTTTCGTTTGCTTATTACCTGTTATTTTTAGGGTCAACTTTAGGCTATAATTAGATTAACCTTTAGGCATTTTCGTTGTGACGCATTTTAAGCCGCACCTTGAGGCCGATTTGTTATTTAACATCAGACGAAATGACTAAATTATTCCATAAAATTTTATACGATCTATTGATATACATAATTATATCATTTAATTGAATGTGATGAGAAGGCCAAAATATTTAGCTAATTGGATCGACGAATACGATGCATTACTTGTTCGTTAATTAAAATTGTCAAAGGAAGTAAACAAAATATATATGTTATTTAAGATTTTTTAATAAAAACATTTTGAATCAATTATGAGATTTTAGACCTTGTATGAGTATTTCGTCAGTACAATTAAAACAGATGTGCATTTAGTATAATGATTATTATCAAATTGTTTGTGTAAGAATACTTTCTCGTACTTCACATAGTTTCTGTAGGAAACAGTTTGTATACAATAGTGTCACTCTGGCGAAACTATTCTAAAACATATCCGTTCTGGAAGCAACCTCCCGAAAAAAGAGTTCGCATTTTGTTTCATTGAAAATGTGGATCCATACAAACAAAATCTTGCGAAACCACCAAGCTGCCACAAGGAAACATTTTTGTTATTCAAATTCTTCGTATAGTATACAGAAATACCGAAGACGGCCGAGGAAGGCCGAGGGAGGCCGAAGCATTGGCCCGAGTAGCCGAGCTAGTGAAAGTGAATCGAGGGCGGTGGAGGGAGGAGGGGGAGCGGGGGCTGGCATAGAGAGGGGGAGGGGGGCACAAGGTTGCGAACCGGCTGCACCGGCTGTAGACATGCCAAACAACGCATTGAGTAATAAGTAATAAGCGTTGCGTTAGCTGCCTTAATGATTCGGTGATGTATGGTGGCATTGTGATGTTGAGACACTCAGGTTTCCTATTCAGATAACGTGGAACAAGGTTAATTGTTTTGCATCCAAATTACATGTTATTTCAGCTAGTTGTTCGTATATAATCAGTAATTATGATTGCGTTAAAGATGTAATTACATAAAATATCTTCAAGCTTGTCTGGTTACGTGAGCCCAAATCCAGGGTTCATCATCGCAGTGCAGTCACCAGTTGATTGTATTCGGATTAGGAGTAGATCCTCCGTCGAACGAAGAGCTTACACCTTAATGGGTTTTTCTCTGAAAAAATCCGGTCATCATGCCTGTTCCTACTCTTTCGACCAGCATTCGAATTTTAACCAAGTTGGCACTGAGTCGGTGTCCCTGGGTAAAAGAAATCCAGTATTATCTCTGACCGACTCAGTACATATAAAGGAAGATAGAATAGCATGTATTCACAAGGGTCGTGCGTTAGTTAGATCAGCTGGACTTATATGAATTGGTGACTTATAAATATTCACCTAGCAGTTTGTTGTAATGCATTCACGAAGCAAAGCTAGCATAATTCTGCAAGCAAATACAGTACACGTTAATAAAACTCGGTCAGATACTTGACCACTCCAAACTTGGCAGACGTTCACGTCAATACTCGAATTTGAAAGCATGCGCTTGCCAAATGAACTGGCCAATTTTTGTTCACTGCCAATTCATTTTGGACTTAATTATAAAAGAGCTAAAGTGTAAAATGTGATTGGCTTGTGGTTGAGGTGATCGCGCTCAATCAGTACGATCACAGAAAATAATCCCAATGAGTAACCAACATTATCGGCGCGCACCAGTTACTGTACTCGCCTGTGAAATAATATGATTGGCGTTACTTCAAAAGCGAGAATTTATTACGCTCCAGTTATGTGTGTCCGTGTGCATTGAAACGTGGCACGTTGCGTTATTTTTGCCACAGTTATGAAATATTATAATTTAATATTGAGAAAATTTACAAAAATTGGGGCAGGATTTCATTCTTCGATGGTAGAAGTCAGTCAAGTATAAAACATTCCGCGGAGCTGAGGCTGAGATACGGAGATTATTGAAATATTATGCTGTGAAGAAACAAGCGCAGTCAGATGTAAAGATGATGGACGATAAGACAGAAATAAAGATGATCTGTGAGAAAAAAAATAACTCAGACATCCAGACACCCCGGCAGGCTGCTTAAATTCTCAGAAAGGTGATAATTACACAAACAGAAAAACCAGATAAATCCATGCTATCAACGTCGGTTTATCTTAAATCAACGTAGCCGCGAGCTTCGGCCTGACGTCCAGCGATAAGTGTATTTTTTCAAGCCATTAATCACATTTTTCATTACGGCGAGGTTGCGATGACCTGGTAAAGGTTGATCCTTTACTTGAAGACTCGAGACTTGAGTCATGTTATTAATAACAAGCTAGTAAAACTACGTGGATTCTAGACTTAAAAGAGATATTTTTATAAAATTCGTTGGCCCTGTGGATAGGGGCTTGTATAATGGCCGGGAAACACGAGGCTACTTTTTAAAGCTAAGATAGCTCGCTTGCAAGTAATATCCTGGTTTGCTAGCTTGGCATATGCTAGAGCTGTTTACACGATGCTAGTACATTTTAAGCCAATAGCATTGCCATGATCCGGTTGGGTACTATCTTCGCCGGCCATATGAGGCTAGTACACAAGCCAGGATAGTAAAATCGGTGGTGGGGGACGCTTAGTAGCGTAGTTTAATAGGATCCTTTTAACTATCAAACTAGCTTACTATCTTTGTTACTAGCTAACTATCTTGCTATCCTCGCTACGAAAACTAGCCTCATGTGCTTCGGACATTAGTGGTCAAAGCTACGTTGTGAGAATACTAATTCATCAGGGGTGCGGTTTGCGATGTAACGAACTCGGCGAGGGATTAATCTGATTTATACTTTATTCACATTCATCATAACATTCACTTCTCACCACTACAGGAAATTACTGTTTTTTTTTTTAATGAACTGTTATGTTATGAGATTTATACAGTGTAATAGAGCCGAGTATTAAAGTACTCAAATTCCTTTCAGAGAATTTGCCTAATGCACGTAAGCTTTTCGCTCGCTTGACGCTCGAAAACTGTCTTTGTGGCCAGTTTACTTTAGAAACCATTTAAGAGCCTATTTCCTCGGGGCAACGCGCACCAATTTACTTGTAATTTAAATGAGAAGATAAACTAATGAAGCGCGGCGTTATTCTTTCATTAGCATAGAAATCATTTCACAATCAACAATCAAGAGCATTTCCTTAATCTTTTTTTGTTATCCTCTGTTTAATTACAATGACCGTATTTAAAGTCTTAAGATGACACTTTTATTAATGCATAACTATTCTACATTCGTCTAGACCTTTCTCAAAGAAATTAATACACAGAAAATATTTTTCCAACCTAATATTTATTTAACTAAGGTTAGCTACAGTTGTTTGTTACGAAGAAGTTTTGTATCCGTCGATGGGCTATTGACGTTTGAAAGTCCAGACAACTTCCGCGAAATGGGCCACTCGATGTAACCCTTGAAAGTGGGGCAAATCGCTGATAAATCCGGGCGAGAACCTCCATAAACTATTTATTATAAAAACTTACTAAGTGTGTAGACGGCCTTTGGTTTTATAGCCTAAGTATTTTATATTTACTATCCCCCGAGCAATAACACTGATTGATTCTTATTTTATCAGATTACTTCAAAAATGCTAAGTCGGAACACGGGCTAAAAAAAATCTCGCTAATAAATTAAAATTGAGCCTCCTATTGGTATAAGAAATTTTAACTGATACTGAATACTATTATTTTTTCACCATTTATTCATTTGCAACGTTTCCAGGATTAACAATGAAGAAAATTATTTTTAAATAGGTACATCCCAGTGGTAGATGATGACTCATCGTTTTGGTTTACATTTTTCACCAGTTTTTCATTTTTCTAGTAGGTTCAAGACACCTTGTTCAGCTCCGCTGCACGCTGATTTTTGTTGTATTTGTGAATTCCATTATAATTTTAATCGGTAGGTATTGATAATTTCTTAAAATATTGGACAGGTACATAGTAAGCATACCAAAATCATTACGTTTTAAATGTAAAATCATTGAAAAGTATTGTTTTTATCACCAATAAAGCACAGAGGTCGCTGGCGTTAAATATTTATCACTTTGGGCGTACTACATTATATACCAATTTTATAGGAGAATCGTGATTTATTTACGAGTATATGCCGTATTAACTGTCAAATAGACCTTCATAGAGCTGTTAGCACGATATTGCGCCTTGAAACAGTTGAGGGTTGACCCGAAGTCCGTGTCCTTTGTGACCGAGTCTTTGGCTTGACATTGTTATGTATTATGTAACGGCTCGATTGAGAAATATGTGCGGCTTCGGCTGATTTAGATAGGTGTATTAATTTTGATGAAGGTGCTGTGACGCTGTGACCTTAAGCTCACAATCTCGGCTCTCTTTTTGTGGTTAATGCGTATACTCATTGACGGTACACAGGGTATATTGTATGTACGGTACACATTATATTATATTGTATTCGTTTTTTTCTGTATAGATAAATGTTGAGTGAGAAATGATTGCACACATTACATATTTGGTTGAAACGTTTGATAATGTCTGACTTTACGCAAGTGCTGTGGTCATTTAACATATCAATCGTTATTGTACCGAAACATATTTGGTAATATTTTAACACCTCTTAAGTAATCAGTCGCTAAACGGGTTATATAAATATTTGGAAACTTAACGATTAAAGTTACTGTTAACGTCAATCAATGACAAGTATCATAACAAAGCTCTACATTTTACAATAACATCGTTAACGTTCGAAGGTTTACATTAAAGCACATAGTTATTGTTGCCGCTGTGGTACAAATCATTAGGAAAATTAATTATGTTTTGGTGTTCGAGTCGAATGCGTTGGGCTAATCACACTCGTATGCGTCGGCAATGCGTTGCGGGTCGTTTCGGCCGTGAGAATGTGTGGCTAGTGTTGTAACCCACACAATAGCCGACAATAGGGGCCATTTAAGTCCGCCTCAGACACGCTCGGACTCCCCATTTGCATGCGAGGACGCTTTATAACAACGCACTTGCAATTAACTTACGTACTACACGTCCCAATATTTTAGTTAATCGACAATTAACTGAAGTGTGAATGAAAATTTCACCGCCCACGTCCGAAATTGTGAAATTTGTAGGTAGAACAACTTTTAATACCATTCGTTAAAAGGTCGCGGTGCAATTTAAAATTTTCTTTTACTTTTTAAGGCGGGCAATTACGTAGGTTAAATTGCTATAACGAGCGAGTTTCAACAACTTCTTGAATAAGTACTTTTCATTTTATATAATTAAGTGCCAGCAGGTAAATGTAAAAAGTTTATATTTATGAAGTTTATTAGATAGAATAAGATCTTGTGGTAATAAAGCACCTCACGTACCTCAACTCGTCGAGTTTAGCGGAATATGAAAAAATGCTAAAAAAGGTATTATGCGCGAATGCAAATTCGAGCGACCAAACAAAGAATTTAATTCCTTTGCGACCTTGATGTAGCCTGATGGCTCATCGAAGTTTGCCGTGGAAGCAGACAGGTCCGGTTCATTAATTGCTTGCTGAACACAGCGCCCACGGAATTTGGAGATGATGTCAAACAATATAATGGGTACAATGATGTCAGATAAGAATTCTGTCAGCACCAATTCTCTGGCTGTCATAATTTAGCTTGAAATGGTCCCTGATTGATATTATAATAGCATGACAATAGCGGTTGTTCTGGTCTTTTTCATTCTAGTGTTTTAACTGATCAAGTTCATCTCAGATTATTTATTTTTGATACTTATAGCTGAAATACATTTAAAAATCTACCATTTCTAATATAAATAACCGTCTTCTTCTCGACAAAGGAGATTGGCGAGTTGGGTACCTCATCAAATCCAAACGTTTCAACATCTAGTTATATGCAAATTATAGGTCTTATATCCGTAGTTATTTTCCAAGCTAAAATGTTTTAATAGTTGTTGGGAGTAATTAAAAAAACATGATTTTAGTGTGCAGCCCCGTTACGAAAACAAAACGCACTAATGCAAAACTAAACGCATAAACTAAACGTATTACGCCAGTGTTGCCATACAATAAATCCAAATAGATTATGATAAGTTTTATGCGTTAATCACTTTAGTGAAGAAGAAAAAAATCGTTTATTCAATAAAATAAGTGCAATACAATAGAAATATGTGCAAACTTAAATATACTAGATAAAAAAAATAAAACTATTAAAATCAGATTTGACGTAGTGACTCTTGAATGATAAGTATTTTACGGGTGGTGATGAGAGATAAAAAAATGTTAATGTTGAAAGGTAATCAAAATCACATAAAAAAACACGAAAAGAGATAGTAAATAGACGAATAGACAGCCAAAGCAATTCCATAAGTATTACATATTGAGTTACATAAGTAGGTACCTTTAAGTGTATTTTTGATGGTCCATTTTGAGGTTATGTATAAATCAATTTAATATCCCCAAGTCTAATGTATATCTTACCATTACATATTTTGTTATACTCTATTGTAGCATTCAAATCCATATATTTATTCTATGAAACGGTAAGCCTGTATGTGGTACTGAAAATACATGGGTTTCTGCCAATCTCCTTTGTGTGTATGTTGTTTTGTTTTTGTTGTAGGTAACTATGTATTTAATATTGATATATTTATCATCAGAAATTAAGGATCAACTGAAGCCTGATCATTTTGTTTACGTGTATTTTTCTATACTAACCGTTATCATTTTGCTGTGACAATTGTTGTGACTGTGTATGGCCGTCGCTATCGTAATTGTGACTGTTCACCTTCTGACTGTTTTCTGTGTGTTGCTCAATACAATCGTGATTACCTATAACAGATTGAATTTTTATTCATTACACTGCCTACCACACACTCAACTACTAAAGCTTCTTTAATGAGCCAATCCTACTAATAAATGTGAAAGTTTCTGAGGATGGATGGATGTTTGTTATTCTTTCACGTAAAAACTACTGAACGGATTAGGATGGAATTTGGAACACAAATAGTTTATAACCTGGATTAACATGTAGGATACTTTTTATCCCGTTCGTACGTCCCCGTGGGATAATTTCCGACATCGACGTGGAAGAAGACGCGGGAAAAAGCTAGTAAGACATAAATGCGAATACATCTGTGCTAAAATATTGTTAAACCAAACTAGGAAGTAACAGGCGGCGTCATTCCTACTTATGGTTCTCGTGATATTAAAAACTTCACCTGAGCGAGCGGTTTGTGTCTGCGATAAGGTCAATTAATTTACATATTCTGCAATGTGACTTTGAATATTTTTCTGTAATTTTTTTGATTTGCTAATAAAAAGTTTAATTTCATCTTTTGACTGTGTAAGATATTGTTTTAACTGCAACTACATAATTTTATTGAACAGTTCCTCTGGCAGACTGTATTTTTCTGTATTAATTACCAATTAGGTAGGTAGTTACTCATAGATATTGTTTATTTAGTTGCTCTGTACAACGTCTTGGGATTCAATTCTGTAATGTTGTGCATGTAATTTTAAATAAAAAAATAAAAAAAATATCTAAAGGAATACGTACTTATGTTAAATAACAAAAATAATGACTATAAAAGCAAAAACTCATCAAGCAATAAATACAAGTAGAGACATCGACGCACAACCTATTACCATAGATTTCAGTATATGATTCTGATACCAACTGCTTTGAAATTTTTCGTCGATTATTAAAAATAAAAATGCTGCTCCATACATTTTGACCGCGTATGTATAGCACTTTTCTATGAAACAGCACTTGTTTTTTTTTTGATAACCATTGTAAAATTTCTACGCACACCTTCCGCTCCCTGCTGCTCCGCCCAAAGCGGGAGAAGTCATTTGATAATTACCCAAGCAAAAAAAAAAAAAAGGGTACTAGAATGGTCGATGTCCCTGCGACCTTGTATATAAAACTTAAATACCGTGTGTTAGTCTCGCAAAAACTCAAAAATGGCACGACCGATTGTTATGTGCGCACCAAAAAAGGTTCATAACAAAAAAGAAATATTAAAAAAACATTTCAACCTCCGAATAAATTATATTCGTAGATTGCAACGAGCCCCGGGCATTAGCTGATTAAGAATAAAACAAAATACAAACAGAATTACAAAGTTCTCAATTAAACTGATCCGATAGGCAGCCGATCTTGTAATACGATAGGTACGGCATCAATTTCGCAGCCCGCAGCCTCACAACTCATCATTTTCTTATTATCGGCATTACCATAACAGATCGGCATCAAATAATTCGCAATTCATGAAACACAAAGTAATATTCATGAATATTGAGTATCTAAGTAACAAAATATGAATTTGTTATTCGTATAATTTATTCGGAAAACAAATTATCCAGAGAATATAAGTTACTTGCTTTTGCCCGCGACTTCGCCCGCGTGGAGATCGCAAATTGTGCCACGAGGACGTGCTATTGGAATTAAAAGTAGGTGTCTCAACTATCCGTGTGCCAAATTTCATACAAATCCGTTCAGCGGTTTAGGCGTGAAAAGGTAACAGACAGACACACAGAGTTACTTTCGCATTTATAATATGTACCTCTACCTATGGATGAATTAGTATGGATAATAAAGTAATAAGAAGGAAGGCAACACTTAATTATTTTAACCCTGACATAGATAGATTCGAGTTGGCATTTGGCAATGAGTTGAATATTTATGTCTTTCGTTGAACAATCATTACGAGTATCATGGAAATTCTTAAAATGGCACAAAATCTACCGTCGGGAGACTAAAAAATCAATGACAGATGCGTAATAGAAATCTTATTCGGAGTTATAATTATTTCGTAATCAAATCAAGTAGAACAAGCCAAATTCTAAAGTCTATCAATTTTATGATTCGAAAACTAATCTTAACTTTTCCATTGCAGCTTAAAATAAAGACAATATTGAAATGGTGTATAACGAGTCTCCCAAAACGCAATTAGAACTTCGTTGTACCCGAGTCGCCTCTTCAAGTTAGCCACCTATATTCTGCAAATCCTTTTGGTCTGAAGCATTAATTTAAACTTCACCTTGACAGTGGTAACTTGTCAAAATTTCAAAAAGATTAAAGTTTATGGCATTGAGACATTCAAAAGTGATGAACTGATGAACTGATGACCTATGATGAATTCTTATTAGTCATTACTACAGAGGTATGAGGAATAGAGTGTAAATTCACTCATCCTATATAGAAAAGGGAAGATCTTCCGACAAGACGGGTGTTGTGTCTGGTGGGCTATAGTGCCCGAAAATAATTTATGTCAGGACGTTGTATAGTCGCGCGGTAAACTCTGCTTGCACGATGCAGGATTTTGCGTGACGTCAGTATGATGCGTAGTTGTCATGTGGCGATGCAGATGCCCCCACATTATAATTAACAGTATCCTGTACTATGCAGTACATACTAATTCCATGCAGTATCCTCGCCGATGGAACTTTAAACTAAAGAGCATTTGTTTTCTTTCAACGTTACTCATTTACTTCATATAATCGCTTTATTTTAAGACTTTATGATACTCTTCGCGAGTAAACAATTTTGTACCCTTTCATTAAATTCATTTAATAAATAATACAGTAGCTAACAGACTTCATTCAAAATTTTTCGTCAGAAAAAAGTTAATTACATGCTTTGTTGACACAAATTCTCGAATTTCGTCGTCAATCGACTTTCTATTGTTATTTCTCGAGTTATTTTTTGATTACGTGAATTATTAGAGAGACATTAACGCATCACCGTGTATCGGCGCGGCTATGTGTTCGCGAGAAACTGTCCGTCGAGCTGGAACGCGCCGCTTTCACGATTCGCCCGGCGTAAGTACATACGCCGCACGGCGTCTATACTCTATACGTGACGCGCGATGACGTCACTACACGTTTCACTACCTCCGATAATAGGGACCTAGATGTTGAACCACCAGAAGTGACACTAATCGCAACGATCACCTAATGACTACATATCCAGCAAGTGTTCGGCGTTAAGTCGTGTGGCTTTATTGAATTCATAATACGGATATTCGTTGCACGACGAATCTATATAAATGCGTGATGGCGTACATCATTAATTTGCATGACAGTTAAAATAATCTTGCAAATAAAAAACTTGCTAACAAATAAATCTGTCATAAGCAAATATCGATATTAATTACCAAAGGTTTTACTGTAACGCGATTCAATGTAAACAGGATTACGCAAGTCCATCAAGATTTGAGCGACATCCAATTAATTTTCAAATGCAGATAGTGGTAAGCTGTAATTGGATTAGGTTTGACATTTGGGAAGTTATGAATTATTTAGGTATTTTCAATGTGCCTCACACTAACTGGCATTTCAAACGCCACAATATTTAATTTCCTTGGAACCCTTCATCCAATCCTTTAAGCATTCCACCTTTTAGAGCTTTTGTTTAATATCGTAAGAAACACTAACGTGTCCTATAATATAACGTAATACAAGAGTATTTGAAGTTCATGTCTTTCCTTCGGGACGAAGAAACCTGCGTAAATAACAAGAGATAATATTCCTCTCGAGAACAATTGAACAAAGACGCAACCATGAATACAGCTGTAGGATAAATATAATTTATTAAACACAATATTTACAGTGTCACTTGTAACTCTCCTGAGAGACGGAAATAGATATTTACCGGTTCTTAATGCTGGTATCAGGTCGTTAAAGCGAGTGCGTCGCTGGAATATTTTCCGTCCTGTCGAACCTTATTCGTTCCGTCACCTCTACACTAACATTTAACCAGTTTTATTGAAGGTAATATGAGCTCAAATAACAACTTATTAATGAGCGGACTCAGAACAGATCTACTTGCTTGTTTTGATCCAAATTCATGGCTCCAGTAATTGTCGATTTTCAATTTACTTGGCTGATTACTCACGTGCTTGCTAGCTTATTGATTATCACAAACTGTCAAGTCCAAACATCCGAAAGGTGACTTGGTAGCAAAGGGGCTTCAAAGCTATCTCAAACAAGACCCCTTAAAGCGATGGACTAATGAATCAAGTGAAGTAAATCAAAACTTCAAAGGCGGCGCAATGACAGCTGATATCGGCCATCTTTGTGGTCACGTCCGGTTCCGTTCAAGTTTCGAAGGCTGTCAAGTAAACTTTGTAGTAGCGTGACAGTGCCCACTGTCTGACAATGTTCTGATAATCTTTAACAGTATCGCAGTTGGCGCTCACCGAACCTATCTTAAAGTTTGCTCGCTACCTGACACCTCGTCCCGGGATCGCTGATTGGATAGCACTCAATTTTGGGGTTTATTGATTGCGAGAGCTTAGGGTTGGGTTGTAGTTAACTTATCATAATTATTTAGTAACAAATATTGTGGTTGAATAGCTCGACCCTTGAGCCATTTTATTGGATATTTATAGACTCGAAGAAAATAGTATTAAAATAAGAAAGATGTTTTACCATATTAGTGTAAACAAAAATGAGGATAAATGACACATCCAGCAACTCTATTGAACTTAAAATCATGTACGCGTGATTACAATCTTTGTATAAAGCTGTTTACCCATTTGAGCACTGCGTGCCGTGACTGATAAAGAAGGATCGTTTCTTCAATGTTCTACAAGATCGCAGTTCTCTAAAGGGAATTCGGGATTGAAAATTTTCATCAAAAGAACAATGTGAAGTAAGTTTTAGTAAGAACAATAAAGTCACGCTTGATTTGTTTGTTTCAGATGTGACAGAGCTACCGGCATGGCGTAGCGAAGACTTCCAATTTCTCCACTGCCAAACATGGCTTTCTCTAAACCTCGGGACACTTCCGATGAACTCTAAAGCGGACATTCTAGTGGTGTGTGTGACAGTATCAATGACTCGGTGAAAATTAATCACAACAATGGGGAGGCGACGTTGGAGATTTGTTACGATCACGGCGTTCTTGCTGTTCGTTACAAAAGACACGCAGTGTCAAGGTAAGAGCTAATCGCTTCGGCGCAAATGACTTGCTCTCATGTTCGAGATTGTGTAACAGTGCGCGGTAGACGGCAAACTCAAACCTAAAACTCAAAGCATTTATTTAAAATAGACCAATTTTTTGAGCTGTAAAGGGGTCAGTCAGTCAGAAAGATGAAGCTAGTTGACCACTCCAAACCGCAGCGCGTTTGCGTAGTAGGTATCTATGGAGAGAACGGGCAAGAAACTCCACGGACATTCTTTTAAATCAAAATATTGTTACAAAAAATATGTTGAAATTATACATGTGAGAACGATGTAGAAAGACGTGCTCGTTAAAAGCGTCAGCAATAAAAAGACAAAAAAGAAAAAAAAATAAGCCGTGGCAGTTGAGATGACCAATCCCTACTTACGGCGCCCGTTCACGAACATAACGTAAGGATCAGCACCAACTCAACCATTCAGCTCAACAATTTTGAAGGGAACTTAATGATCCAATATACTTGTTGCAAGTTTCAGTGTTAAGGGGACTACATGACCTAGACGCAAATTTATAATGCCTAAAAATATATGATCCACTGCAGTAACCAAAATCAGATAAATATATGATATTGTTCTGGATATATGCTAATTAGATAGTGTGTTGAAAACATAATACAATTAACTTGATATGATATAAAAAAATCACGAAGATACCGCAAAAAAAAAATGTTTACGATATAAACCATATTAATATACATGCAAACATTCAGATTTTTTGTCAGATTATTCTACAAGTAACATACTAACGTGATAGTGTTTTATTTTTTTAGTCCAATGAATAGATTTTATGTAAATCCATAATTGCTTCATATTTTGTAATAAATTACCAGCGTTGTGTCATCGCGCGTCTCTTTCTATGCAATCCGACAGTGACCGCGCTTTAGCTCTTGTAAGCCTCTTAATGTAAGGCTAAAGGCCATACAGCTTTCCCGAACACTTATCCTAATACCTCTAGTTGGCTGGTCACTAAATATAAAATTAGGGCTAGAATTTTCTGTTTTTTTTTCAAAAGTTTTATTGAATTCATTGTGCACTACTGAAAATAAATCCACATATAATTTATTTGTATCGTCTGTATTATGGCCCAGAACATTTAACTTATTATATAGGGTAGTATTGAATCTATTTAATTTTCCAGTCGTTATTGGTCTCGAAATTGTATTTGCACTTTTTGCAAAGGGGTTGCCTCTTGCGTGTCACTTGATACCGCATAGGTTCATAAGAGCAAGGTAGGTAAACTGAGGTCGGGCAGACCAGAAGTTAAACTTTAAAGTTACGGGGCTCCCATATATATAAATTGTGATAAAACCTTAGCTCTGCAGCATACGCCGTTAGAAAAAATCGTGATTTAACTGATTTAGGGACAGCCCGTTTAGTATACTTTAGTTATTTTCGTAGTGTGATGTCGTACGGTATTCTGTTGTGAGACAATTTTTGTTTTACAAAAAAGGCAATTCGTTCAATTTACAAATTAAGTCCCAAATAGGGAGTATTTAGGACTTAATTTATAAATTCTCAGAGAACTTCTCACGTGAAAGACAAAATTTATAATTTATAAAATAAATCTATTAATGTAATTACTGTGCCTTCTCAGTATATTTATGAAAATCTTTTGTATGCACACAAAAATATTAATCTGTTTAAAAAATACATTGATATCGACAATATAAATACTAGGAACAAACACAAATTTGTTGTTCCTACAACCAGGATCAAGTAAATAGGTGGCTCGTTTAGATGCCAATGTATACATTTGTATAATAAACTTCCTAGCCACATTCAAGATCTAAGCTTTAATAAATTCAAATCTTTTATAAAGCGGAAACTACGCCAGAAAGTCTATTATACTGTGAAAGACTATATTGAGGAAAAAAAGGCTTGGGATTGAACTGCTCCAATAAATTTACACAATGAATTGTGTTGATTTTATTTTGCGACATGAATATTTAGTGTAAAAAGTATTATATTATTTTCATTATTGTGAATATGAGGACTATGTGGGTCATTGTTTCAGTTTTATTCTTGGTCTGGCAGTTAAGTAGTTTACGCGGCCTACCCAAATGTCCTTTCTTTGGTATTGTTCGTCGAATCGTTGAGCTCCTTAAGTTTTGAATTGAGCTGCACGGTTACTGACAAATGCGTGCACTGACCGGACACGTCCACTCAATCTGTGTGGTTCTTTCCTCAAAGACCATTTCAGATACTAATCTACATGGTCTTCACAGGACCTGACCAAGATTATGTCTGTACTTTAAAAGAGACTGTGACCTCTGAGTTTGTTTCGGCCTCTCTTCTTAGAGTGGTCAGATAGGAAACACCGACCTAATCTAGTTTAAAAAATATGATTGACGTTTAAAAGTGTTTGTATAAACCTATTTACAGAAATAAAATCATTTATCATTTACTGTTTATCCACTATGATCTGACGGCAGATAATTTACTATGGCTTTCTCTAAATAATCACCATCCCAGAAGACATTATCGATACAAGTTGCAGAAGTTAGCGTTACTCTAGTTGGTTCTGTAAAAACATTAGATAAATTGAACGATTTAAAAAGGCTTAATAATCTACTGCTATTTGAATTATTTACATGTTTCTTTTTAATATATATTAATACTAAAATCACTGCAAATAATTGCGGCTTTGATACTGGATGCAATTTTCGATAGGACATCTTCCATTATTGACACAAATAAAGAAAAATTCTGATAATTGGAGGATATGTACATGCACACTACAACATGCTTATCTAGCTCAACACAGGACAGTTCGATGCAGTGTTCAACTGAGAAACCAACTATGTCATGACGTTGCTTAGATTTTATACAACTTTTTAACAAGATTAGAGAACCTCCACGCAGCATAGATGGAGAGAGGTTGAAACAACTGTTCACACTATAGTTCTCATAATTAATTAGCATTTGGTAATTCTTTAACCATTTTTTAGTAAAACAAACAATGACAAACTTTGTTTTTTCTAAAAACATTTCAACTTCTGATAATTTGAAATAAATACCTGGAATATTTTGATGAAATAATTTCAAGGCATTCTGCTGATCTCCTTTTCGATAATTACTTATTGTAGAGCAAGAAGTTACCTTGTTGTTGTTAGGTATAGGAATCTTCTTACTGGTACCTTCTGTTGTTTTACAAACTAGTTTAAATGAATATCCGGAGTTAATCGCAATACTTTAATGTCATCACCAGGCAGTGATCTCATAGTGAGTGAGGGAAATGGAACCTCCTTCGTACAATTTGTATAAATACTTATAGAATTTGAGCTACATTTATTCAGGCTCACCACCTTATTATTAGTATTATTTATTACTAACCATTGTGGTGTTAATAACACAAGACTTCAACATACTACTTATCTCTGAGTTAATATAAAAAGCTCATAGCCTTGCTATTATGTGTCTAAAACGAACAGGCAGATACACAGTATCCCCAGTCGATTTTAAAGTTTCCACAAAACTGTTTGTGTCAAAATACACTAGCTTGTCACCGTAATGACTAACTAAAAAGTGCATATTATGCTTATTAAGCATATGAATATACTTACATATTTTGTCTTTTTGTAACTTTTTCAAAATATGGGAAAGCACACAATATTATTTTACTACAGTTTAACTTTAAGAGGGCGCACACCGGTCCACTAGCGCCACTCCTTTAAAAAAATATTATCTCGTGACTGAGAAGGATTTTTGAATAACGGCTCAATAAGCACCCTCGGTAAGTGTGTCTAGAATTTTCTAATACCTTTTATAAACTTTCATAAAGAGACACGAAGCAACAAAATACGATACAGAGGAATGTGGCCGCTTTTCTTTAGATCGAATTTTGTTGCTTCGTATGTGTGATGTTTTTTTAACCTTGGTGTACTACGTGTTAAACGTCATGTAGCAAGTTAACTCATTCTCTATTAATTGTCAATAAATATTTTATGTAAGCTAATACCTCAACGAAGTTTGTATTACATATTCTCCCTGGGGTGTTTTCCTCAAAACAGACTTTCCCGTGCTAATTTATTAATGAAAGAGACTGATTATAAAACCTAGTTTAATCGATGTATTTATAGCTAACGTATGTTTTGAATTACCGAGTGACGTAATTTGCTTAGGTAAACAAAGACCAAAGCTCCGTGTAGGTGGGGAAGCAAATGTTATTCTACTCGAGCGACGCAATGTTCATACATTGCGTCGCTCGAGCAGAATAAGGTCATTTGAAAAATAGAGTAGTTACCTACACAGGAATGGTCTCAAGTCAATACTGGCTTTATAACCTAGATAAACAAGGAGACAACAATGTCAGAAGTGGCGTAAAATGTCAGAAAAATGGCGTGCAAGCTGTGCAGCGTCGCGTGGGTGGACAATATGCATGTGACTGCGCCCACGTGCGCCCAGTCACTGCTCTATTTATTTATTATTCAAGAGCTGAGCCGCGCATAGCAACCGCCTGTGATCGACTTCAAGTTTCAGTGCTTTCAAATAGATTTCTTGCCGTTTACGGCCTGCGAAAATATAAAATTAGAGCCACATCTTGGTTTATATCCATAATGTAGGCACGTAGGTAATACTTAAATCCCCAAAAATCCACATCTAGCTTTTTAGTTTAAAATCTACTTGTTGCGATATTTCTTTAGATAAAACTAGGTACTATAAAGCTAACCGTGCCTTTTTCCTGACATTTGACGCCACCTCTGTAATTACTACTTGCCCTTTGACGTTAAATATGATTGACTTGCGAAGATTTTCCGGTTTTCATTTTAATCGCATCTGATCTGCGTTAAGTAGGTAGGTTGACATAATTAAGTAGTAACATATACTATTAAAAAATAAAGTATGACCTTAGCGAAATTTTTCAGCAGAGAAAGCAGAATATAAGTAAAAACTTCACTAACAAAGAAAATTCTGAGGAAAAGCTGAATTTATTCCTCATTACTTCAACAATTTTCTTTCTACAGATTTCCATTTCTTGTCTTGACAAATAATTTATTACCATTGCCGTGTCTGGTGCTGCGGTGAGCGCACGAGAAGTATTTAAATCAACTATTGTTAAGTTAGGAATATCGGTAAATTCTATTATTATATAACAAATATTAATTGCAATTACCACAAACAGCTCTGAAATTTAGGATATTTTGATTAACAATACGGAAATTGATTGTAGCCATGTTAAATTAACTAAACGAAATGCATGTCTAAAATTTCATTTTAATAGTCAATTATTGCATGAAATTAAAACATTCGTTAGAAAAATTAATCGGAACTCGATCAATGTTAAAATGTAGGTCAATTATTTTAGAGGTTCCGGTAAATTGAAACATAAGGTCTGTGAGACCTTGGTACGAATTGTTTGAGGATATTGCGTCGAATCTCAAGTTTACCAAATGCACTTAAGAACAGCATTGGTAAGACAAAAGAGGGGGATATCATGGTAGCAATGGTACTCGTGTTTTGTTTAAACCTCCTAAAATTGCTGTTAAAGCTGGAGATTTGGAGATAAGACGCGCTCCGGACAGGCGCCGGGCAAAGTTGGACACTTCTGACAGAACCTGATGGCGGACTTGCGATTTACGTTTGATTGAATATTAATTAGTTGGTGCTCTTAGCTTTAATTTTCCCTTAGTTATAAACGATATTGTGGTTTGATGAAGCACTAATACTTTTAAAACATACTTAGGTACTCAAATTACTTCAAAATAGCTTCCATTTTAGCTTAAAATCTATGTATAAAAGTGTAGGTGGCTTTATTATCCTTGTTCAGCAGTGTACAAGCTGAAGCGAAATAAAAATGAATATTCAACACTTTAACAGGTTTTTTTTTTTTTTTCTTCAGAATATAAAGTAACATAGCATAACATCACGCCTGCATTCCCCGAAGGGTTAGGCGGAGGTGTACCTATAGCACACCCACATTTCGCCAGTTATGTTTAAGTCCCATGTAACAGGGGGCGAGCCTATTGCCATCAACCGGGCACAAATCCAAACTCTTGGCTGCTAAAGTAAGTTAAACTAAAATATTATTTAAAAAAAAGGCCCAGTAAGAGTCGGACTCGCGCACGAAGGGTTCCGGACCATTATTCTCTACAAAAACGGCAAAAAAATTACGTTTGTTGTATGGGAGCCCCCTTAAATATTTTTTTTTTTTGTTTTTTTTTTGTATTTGTTGTTATAGCGGCAACAGAAATACATTATGTGTGATAATTTCAAATGTCGAAGTATCAAGGTTCATGAGATACAGCCTGGTGACAGACGGACAGACAGACAGACGGATGGACGGATAGCGGAATCTTAGTAATAGGGTCCCGTTTTACCCTTTGGGTACGGAACTCTAAAAACAGTTGCGTTACACGTAATTTGTCTTAAATGAAAAACATTACGAGAAAACTTAAGGTACATCAGATTAGATGGAAAATCTTTGTTAAGTATTTGCTTTCCGAACTAGAGAATAGATTGCAATCGGTTTTTGGTTAGTGATCACTAACTTACGTAAACTTACAAGTGAATATTATATATAAAAATGAACCAAAGTTATCCCGATAGTAACGTCCTGGTTAAAAATCGACTAGTATTAAAATATTAACTCTGGAGGTACTAATACTAATCTAATAGTTAAGCGTAATGGTTTAAAGTAACAAGTCGATCCTTATGAACCGTAGCTTTAAAGCGTAGCACGCCTCGACGGAATCGCAGGTGACGCGACGATCATGGGTCGTGGGCCAGAACGAACTGGCTGGTCTCGAACTCCAAGGATTCTATGCGGCTGGTAGAAGCGACCCAAGAACTAGCAAGCCTGGTGAATAGTCCGCAACCCGAAAAAAAACCAGAAGCAGCACTTTTTAACTGATGCTACATATTCGTCAAATAAAATAGGGTATTACACCAGAGAGAAGCCTGCCGCTGAGAGGGCAAATCAGGAAAAATACATACCAAATTCGAAGAATATCGTACACCACACAGAACATAATAACGAAATTGGTGAAATATAATCAATACATTTTACATGGTTCGATTTAAAATTAAAAGTCGAAATTTTATAGATACAACTGGATTCAATACATAATTTCAGCAAGTGGCGTTTTTTTTTTCAATAATAAAATTAGGGCCATCTTTGCGTCACAAAGAATGAAAAAGAATAGTAAGAATAATACGAATTAGAATAGAATTAGTTGTAACCACAGAGGTTACGCCGCAAAGCTTCTAGATTAGATTCTCCAGTACAATTGGATTTTTCAACCAAACAATTCCGAGTTATTGCCAGGTATTGGAACAGTTTCCGATAAATTGCGACAGGCTCTATCATAGAGACATAATGCTATCTTCGGCTTACTACGTGAGTACGACACAAATACTGGAATGCTCCGTTTAAAATCTAGAAATTCTGCGATAATTGTTTCCAAAGTGTATATTGTAATGAAATTGAAAAACAAGTTGCAGTAGTACCTACCTAAAATATTTATTTAAACTTAGACGAACTTTCCTACACCATGAATTCTGCTCCAATTTTCGAATTTGATAAAAAATATTAGAATAGTAAAATTCCATTTTTGTATGCAAAGCACATTACGCAATCGATCATCAATTTGACCAAACCATCGAATCAAGGACGATTTAAAGTGCGTCTGAAATTGACGTTGTCACCTCAAGGCTTTGCAATTTCTCTTTATCTAGAACAGGAGGATAAAAAAACCTTGCGAAATAAACACAGAGAATTTTACAACATAACTCTTGTTACTGCTAATAACAATTTACAATAAAACGTGATGAAGTCGACATTACAAAAATGCGAGAGAGACAATAAAATGAATTTCCTAGTTCATTTGAAGTTACTGCTATAACGTAAATTAAATAACCTGAGAGAAAAACGTACCTTTGTTAAATGTACCATAAAACATGAACCGCTTTTATAACTACCTACTTTTTTGTAGTACGTTCAAATGTTTTATAACGCTATATTACGAAAACCAGACCCTGTGGAGATTTTGATTTATAAAATGTGGGCTCGTGTTTATTGTCTACGTTCAAGAGAACAAATAGTTTGTTGACGTAATAGTATTGCCTCCCTAGAAGGACATATACAGGGTCAAATTAAATTAGGTAGCGAAACTCCACAGACGTCATGGTTATCGATGTCTACATCGATACATAATTAAATAATCATAATAATAATAATAATTACCTGTGGTAGTACTACCACAGTTTAACACAAGTCAAGCAGACGAGGAGAGTGATGATAGGGCTACAAACGTAAGTACCCAGTGCAATGATGAATTGAGGAGTGCTTTGGAGGATGCGATTCGAGAATATCGGTTCATATCGCCCGAACTTAGACCACGGTTACCTCGTTTACCCATACATAACAAAAATAGGGTGCTGGTGGCGGCACTGGATGCGCAGTTGTCAAATTATTTTGATGACTGCGTAAACCTCACCGATACACATTCGATTCTGTACTGCGCGGCTGTAGCGGCATGTCGTGTAGCTCACGTCAAATTTGCTAATGATTCTAGAGCTACACGACCGAAACCAGCCGTACCAGCTTGGCAGTGCAGAATTGAGCGCCGTATTGGTGGGGCCAGAGCACTCATCGGCAAACTAATCTGCTTCAGGCAGGGCAATACTCGCCCTAGAGTGATGCGCTTTGTGAGACGCGCGTTCGCAGGGACTAATATCAGCCCTCAGGACTACATGTCCTGTGTCACAGAGCGCATCGACTTCCTGAAGCAGAAAGTGTATGCATGGGCGAACCGTATTCTTCGGTATAAGCGGCGAGTGGAGCGATACACTCAGAATCGCACCTTCCAGCGCGATGAAAGGTGGGTTTATAGGGGTTGGGAGCGACCGGATCAAGGTGTGGCTGACACGTGCCTGCCGGATGATGATGCCATGTGTTCTTTCTGGCGCAATATCTGGTCGGTGCCTGTCAGTCACACCGAAGGTGATTGGGGTCGGGAAGTCGAGCGAGCCTGCGATCCAATACCAGAAATGGGGGCTATTTCCATCTGTCCCCAAGATGTAACTCGTGCAGTCCGTCCGCTGCCTAATTGGAAGTCTCCAGGGCCGGACGGACTGCAGAACTTCTGGATCAAATGGTTTGGTAGGTCGCACGCTCGCTTGGCGGCTCAGTACCAGGTTGCTATAGAATCTGGTTCGCTACCCCAGTTCCTAACAACAGGAGTTACCCACCTGCTCCATAAATCAGGTAGTACTGCGGAACCCAAAAATTATAGGCCGATCACGTGTTTACCGACGGTCTATAAAGTTCTTACATCCATTTTGAGAGCTAAAATTAACAAACATATAGAAACCAACTCCATCATGTCTCCTTCTCAAAATGGATGTAGGAATGGGTCCCGTGGTACTAAGGAGCTACTCCTCATTGATATGGCCAGTAGCCAACAGGTTCGTCGTTCCCGAAAGGATCTGTCGACATATTGGATAGATTACAAGAAGGCGTATGACTCGGTGCCACATACATGACTTGTGAGGGTGCTGGAGTTGTATAAAGTAGATGCAACTCTGCGCACCTTCCTGAAGTCATGTATGGGGCAATGGAGAACGATCCTTCACTATCCAGGATGTCGAAATATCCAGAGAGATAACGAACCGATAAGGATCGAGCGAGGCATATTTCAGGGTGATAGTTTGAGTCTTGAATCCTCTAAGCACACTGTTGGAGGATTCAGGTCTAGGCTATCGGCTGAGGACAGGTGGTCAGGTTATATCTCACCTCCTCTACATGGATGACCTAAAACTCTTTGCCCCCAACAATTTGCAACTGCTGGAGCTACTGAAAGTAACTGAAACTTTCAGTAGCGCCATCAGGATGGAATTTGGTGTGGACAAATGTGCGGTCATGCATGTAAAGCGAGGGGAGATTGTGGAATCCGTCGGAACCCAACTCTCGGATTCCATAAACCTTAGAGCCCTCTCCGCATCCGACACCTATAAATATTTGGGTATGTCGGAAGCGTTGGGCATCAATGGTACTGACATGAAGCAGTCGTTAAAGGAACGCTTCTTTGGCCGTCTGAAAAAAGTATTTAATAGTCTTTTATCAGGTGGAAACAAGGTGCGCGCCTTTAACGGTTGGGTCATGCCGGTTTTGATGTACTCTTTCGGCATACTCAAATGGACTCAGACCGAACTCGACGCCCTGGATAGGAAGGTCCGTACACTGCTGACTGCAAATCGAATGCATCACCCACGATCATCGGTAATGAGACTGTATATCCCGCGAAAGTGTGGAGGTCGAGGCTTTTTAAATGCTAAGACCCTCCACAATCGCGAGATATGCAGTCTCAGGGAATATTTCTTAGAAGCCGACGTGGGGATGCATACAGATGTGGTCACAGTGGACAAGGGCCTCACCCCGTCTCCTTAGCTAAAGAGAACTGGCGCAAACCAGTAGTGCTTGACACTAATGATCGCATGGAAGTATGGCAGAGTAAGGAGCTTCACGGACGCTTTTTTCGGGCCCTACATGGGCCCGATGTAGACCAACTAGCGTCCGTAGCCTGGCTGCGTTTCGGTGACCTCTTTGGAGAAACCGAAGGTTTTGTCTGTGCAATTATGGACGAAGTTATCTTAACGAATAACTACCGGAGACATATTATGAAGGACGGGACGGTTGACGTGTGTCGGGCATGCCATCGTCCGGGTGAGTCCATCAGACATATTATCTCCGGATGTTCTCGTCTAGCTAACGAAGAGTACTTGCATAGACACAACCTTGTAGCCAGGATTATCCATCAGCAACTTGCTCTGAAATACAGCCTTGTAGAATCGGAAGTGCCGTACTACAGGTATGTGCCCGACCCAGTTCTCGAAAATGGACATATCACATTGTACTGGGATCGATCCATCATCACTGACAGGACTATTGTTGCCAATAAGCCTGATATAGTGGTGGTGGATCGATTAGAGCGGTGCGCAATGATTGTTGACATAACGGTCCCGCATGACGGGAACCTCGTGAAAGCCGAGAAAGATAAACAAATCAAGTATCTAGACTTGGCTCGCGAGGTTGTCGACATGTGGGATGTAGACTCAGCGATCATTGTGCCGATAGTCGTGACAGCTAATGGCTTAATAGCCAAGAGCCTCGACCAACACCTGAGGAGGCTCTCGTTGGGCAGCTGAATCAAGGGCTTGATTCAGAAAGCGGTACTTCTGGACACGGCTCGCATTGTTAGGAGGTTCCTCTCTCTGGAGCCCTGACCGCCGGTAGCTTGGACCCTGTTCCCGATACCGGTGGGCTACTATTTTTTATATTTTTATATTTTTTATATTCTAATATTTAAAAATGCAATTTATATGTAAATAATGAAATAAAGGAAATAATAATTATATACTTAATTAATAAATAAGATTTGATGTTTTTTAGCGGTCGACGACCGCTGTTTGTGTTACACGAAGTATGAGTTGCGGGATTTATGTCAAATTCCATTTAGGTGTCCCTTTTAATTTTACTTTTAGAAGTAATAATCCTACATGATATACAGGGTCAAATTAAATTAGGTAGTGAAAGTCTACATACATACGTGATGGGTATAGATATCTAAACACTATAAAATAAAAAAGATTGATGTTTTTTTTGGGCGGTCTACGACCCCTGGCAGTATTGTTACTTGAAGTATGAGTTAAGAAAATCTGTTTTCTTTTGTTTTTCGTGTTCAGATATCGATACCAATCTCGTCTGTGAAGTTTACACAAAAAAAAACAGATATTTAAAACTGATATTTCTAGTAAATATATGTACTAACTGCGGTCAGTGACTCCACAGAAAATCATCGAATTAATTTCTTTTTCCATTTTATCGTGTCGTCGTGCCCATCACGTCTGCGGAGTTTCGCTGGTTAATTTAATTTGACCCTGTATAGTAACCTTAATGGTAATGTTCTTCAGAGAGGTCAGGTGCGTAGTACTCACAACCGGCGTTCGTGTTTGGCCAGATGTATGAGCGTAAACGAAGCAAAAGGAGTATGTAAGGATCGTAGCAGGTGGCGTTCTGTAGTTCCTGCCTGCCCCAATGGCAAGAAGGCGTTTATATATGTGTAAATAATGTATATTGTAAATGATAAATTGATGAATCACTTTTGAAGACCTTTCTAGAATCAGTCATGTTCTGAGTTGTTTTGGCAATTTCTTCTGAAATCTAAACATAAAATGCGTACAGTATCTAAAATAATTCCAACCCTCATTGTGCGTAGGATGGTCCCCAATTAAATTCGACATTTCGGTTCTACTTTTTAATTCCCTAATGGGAAAGTTACTTTGTCTCGTCTCGTCTGTGTTATATTTTAATCAATAAGTAATTGGCATTTCAAAAGGCAATTTATGTGACACCGGTGTATAAAACTATGATCGTGTGGGCTCCGAACATCTCTTATTCAAAGGTTTGCAGAGGTGCGTACGTGAGGGCCCTACTTAATTAGGGATCAAGTGGCTCAATGTGGAGCTCTCTGATATACTACACGGAGTATGTGGATCAAAATATTTTGCGTATGTTGCCCATATATCTAAAATTCCCACGCGTACAGAATATTAATTTGACGCTACTTACATTTTCATGATAAGTCTTCTATTGATGTCTGTCTGTCTATATAAAATAAGTAGATATATTTACATAATATAATACGCTAACAGACTTAGAATAATAACATGTACATGTATATCAGTAAAAACCGGTCAAGTGCGAGTCTGACTCGCACACGAAGCGTTCCGCACCAAAAGGCAAAATACGCCAATTTTTTCGGCGTTTTTGCCTTTTGGTACACGTTTCTTGTATAGGGATGGAGGTCTCCTTTAATTTTATGTTTTATTTATTTTTATTAATTGTTGTGATAGCGGCAATAGAAATACACTCTGTAAAAATTTCAACTGTCTACCTATTACGGGTTCATGAGATACAGCCCGCTGTCAGACAGACGGACGGACGGACGGGCGGATGGACGGACGGATTGACGGACGGGCAGACAGACAGCAGAGGTTTAGTAAAAGTGCCCAAAAGGCAGGCAGCATGGTCACGTTGCGTTGTATGACAATGCTGATTCTTAGTAGGCATATATTTAATATCAAAGCTATTATAAGGGAAATATCAACTTATTTACAAAGATCGATAGGCTCGGGTCAAGCATTTTGATTTATATTTTCCCTGTTCTGTGTACCTGTCCAAGCTAATTTCACTCGATTGAACCTACATCAAATGTTTGACAAGCTTATTACTTGTACTTTGCACTCTGTTACCTGTCATATTCCAAATGGAGTTGGAAAATATCAAGCGAAAATATTTGTGCGGGCCAAGTCAGAGTCGACCACTAGTGTGAATATAATGAAACAGTAATTTTGGGAAACTTTGCCAAACTTTGTTTCTTCTCGCATTAATCCCAAATTGTATTTTGATTTATTCTTTGTTACCAAAGTTCTGACATATGGAAACTTTAATGATTTTGTGTTGCTTTATAGAGGCATGCAAAATGGAGTTTTGAATTTCTTCTTACATACATAATGAAAAAATTAAACAAAAACTTACCTTCAATATTCTTCGGCGCATGCCTCTTTCTCATTTTCTCGCAATTCACAAAGTTTGTTGATAGTGGTAAAGTTTTCCCTGTTTAAATAAATTCAAATCAGTTCAGTAATTACTATTTACTAACTTTCGAACAAACAAACAAACTCATAAACTTTCACTGGTTATATCTAGTTTCTTTTAGTGAGTAGTTGAAATTGAAGTTTATGGAGTAGTCTTGTAGGTAATATTCTGTCTAGACTTACAATAATACATTTCTCATCAATAAGTACCTACTGACCTTTCGAAGTTATTTGCAATATACTACAGGGTCAAATTAAATTAGCTAGCGAAACTCCACAGATTTGATGGGTATCGATACGTAAACATGATAAAACAAAAATAAATAAATTTGATGATTTTTTTGTCGGGTCATTGACCGCCGTTCGGCTTGAAATATCAGTTTAATAAATCAGTTTTTTTTTGTTTAAAGTTCACAAACGTGATTGGTACGAGATCGATATCTAAACATGATAAAATAAAAGAAAACAGATTTTCTTAACTCATACTTCAAGTAAAAACACTGCCAGGGGTCGTTGACCGCCCAAAAAAAAAGCATCAATCATTTTTATTTTATTAACCAACTTCAAAAAAAGGAGGAGGTTCTCAATTCGTCTGTATGTTTTTTTTTATGTGTGTTTGCTCAGAACTTTATTCTGAGTGAACCGATTTGGGTGAATCTTTTTTTAATTTGATAGCTGGTGCTTCAAATGTGGTCCCATTTAAATTTGATCAAGGTGTTGGAAGTCCGCCGGTTTTTTTTTTTTTTTGAATTTTTCGTGTTTAAATATTGACACCCATCACGTATGTAGAGTTTTGCTAGCTAATTGAATTTGACCCTGTATGTCGTGTAGAATTATTACTTCTAAAAGTAAAATTAAAAGGGACACCTAAAAGGAGTTTGACATAAATCCCGCAGCGCTCTAAATACTCTTTGAATCCAAGCTTTTTGTTCCTCATTCCAAGTAAACGGACCAACTGCACTTAACTTTTCCTCGTTGGTACACCAAAAAATTTCCTCAAGATATTAAAAACATCCTTTCACTTAAAAGAAACGAAACGGAAAATAGAAAACCGGAGCGTTCACGTTAACTGTCGCTAATTATAATACTGTACCCTCCCATCAGGAGTTCCTGCTAATGATAGTTACTTTTCCTTTTTGAAGATTCCCCAGATGAATGGCCTCGAGCAATTAAACCTTTCTGTATAAGATTGTCCTTTTGCCCTTCATTAGGGAACCATTAACCAGCGGTAATTCGAACGGGTAAGTTACATTAATATTACAAAACGGTAAAACTACGCAACGCCCGGCTGCAACGCAGGTGTACACCTACCTTCTAAATATTCCACTAACTTTTCGCCTCCACCTCGCTAACGGGGAAGTTTTCTATCCTATAAAACTTGATGCGCTTCCTTTTTGTTTGTTACTTACATTATCTTTAATACAATGAGGATAGGCGAGTTTTTAACAAGGTTTCGTCATAAAAAGGTGTTTTGAGCAAAATGTTGGGAAGAGAGAGACCATGTTTAAGATCATATCTTGTACTAAAATGGTTTTAGACCGACAGACGAAACAGACATGTTAGGCATAGTAATTTTAGTATTAAAGACGTACAGAGCATTCACACGTTGCTTATACATATCCTGTTAGAATACTATAAAAATAATTACAAGATTTCCATTAAACTTCACGGTTCAAGAAACTGAAATCTCATGCAGAATTTTTATGGTATTAAAGTAGGACGATGTCGGTGTGGGTAGGTTTTATATTATAAACGCAAGATGCATATGGTCTATTTGCGAGTACTAATAACGGTTCGTGCGCAGATCGCTCGGTTGGCATACTAATTGCGGCATCTGGACCGCATAGCGAATATCTGTTACAAGTGTATAAAATAAAATAAAAATTGTTTATTTCAAGCAACAAGACTCATATATATAAACAGATACACTAAGAATACAGACACGATAACAAACACAGACAAAAACAAACACTCACAAAGTAACAATATGTCTGCTGCAGCATTGCTGGATAAAAGGGCAATCCAGTCTGTTGGTGATCATCGCCAGGACGGTGTTGGCGCTGCCCCGCACTCTGCGCACCAGAGACGCGCACCGCTTGCGCATCGTCGCGTGAAAGCAATCGGTGCGCGCATCTGCGAACATGCCCGAGGCGCTGCAGTGGCGGAGCAGCCTCAACACCGCCCTGAATGCGTTATTGAACTGGACGCGGAGGGCGCCGTATGCCGCACGAGTATATTTTGCCCACAGGCTGCACGTGTAGAGGGATGTACAATAAGCTCTAAAGAGCGTTATTTTCACCTCCCTCGAACAACGCGCAAACCGTAACGCAAGTATAGTGTGAAAGATTCATAACTTGATCCAGCCTTGAAAGAATACTTAATAGGTAATCTAAATTATTTTCAAAACGAGGTCGGCATTGTCATTCATCTAATAGCGCCACAAGCAATTTATTATGTTGAATTGTGGAAGTACGCAAAATTAACTCGGATATGTACCTACGTTAGCTTTGCTTATTATTTGGATAAGATTAACCCCGGATGTTTGTTTGGGTACCTCTTCCGTTCAAACATATTTACTAAGTAGTAAACCTTTAATATGATCTTTATTCTATTAAATCTCATTATCATTAGCTTCAGAGCGATCCCTTCAATGAATACAACGCTTTTTAGTCTAGTCTGGGTCTGTTACCTTGACAGAAAAAAAACTTAATACCATTCCAACCATTTTTCCTTAAAACCGTTTAATTAGATGGATTAACCAGTGTCCTCTAAGGAGTTTTAGTAGCGAGGAATAAGCCTTTAGTGACGTAAGCAAATTGGTTAAATTTTCCCATAATGAAGCTCTAAAAGGGATAAATGGGTTTACAGCAAAATTTTACAAATTGCTGGAAGATTTTGTCGGAAGACTTCTAATGTTAAATGATATTAGACCATGGCGCTGGTGATAAAGTAGTGCTCGTGTAGCAAAGGCAGTGTGCTCCAGGGATTACACTTCGTCAGACTATGATCCAGTTCCTAAGCCCCCGGGCACCCGAGCTCTGAGGAGAGACTAATCCAGTTTCCACGTTACGACTTCATTGGGAGCGCACTTTTTGAAACTAATGTTAGGGATAATCGTCTACACCGTTGGGGGTTTTGGTACTAATATTATGATTACAAACTGAAAATTAAGTTGTTTTACCTTCAGACTCATTTAAGTAAACATGAACCGATATAAAATGTTGGGGTCGTTGGTTGAATATTAAGGCGCTTCCCCGACCAAACGACCTTGAGCGTTCGGTCCTTCTCTGTCCCCTCGCTGAGTCTCGCTCTGTCTCGCTCCCTGCGCACGTTCATTTATCATAAAATTCACAAAAAATCGAAATTATTTTAATAAAAAAAGACAAGCGATGTTTTGAAATAAAATAAAACGTGAATTATTTAGATTTTTAAATTATCTATCCATTATTGTAATCCTCAAATTAATAGAACGTCACCTTTAGCAAAAGATGCATGCAATCAATCATTTTAGTCACTTTTTTACAAGGAGATTTTAAATGTATTTATAACATATAAAAACAAATAAGAACGTGCGATGTGATGATAGGATATCGAACATTAATAATGTGTTTTTAGATGTAGTTTATTACCCATAGTGAATGAGGTAATCGCCTCTGAATAACGCACTATGGCAAGGTTTTGATCGGGGTACCGCCTTAACATTTGGTACTCGAGTTCACTAATAGCTCCTTATATTCACACATAACCTAAACGATAAGATTGTCTATGGGTGAATAAAAAGAAAACAAAACATATACTACCAGTTTTTATTATAGCTCGTGAAAAAATTCCTTCCAAACATTTTACGGTGGAAATAAAAAGTGAAATGTTTACCTTTAAGCGAGCTACACATCAGGCCAGCGGTATTACAAAGAGCTTTTAAGCCCTTTCCGCACACGTCACGTGCAGGCCGGGCCTTAGCCGACGCGTGTGCCTGCCTAATTACCTGCGATTTATGGCGTGTGCCCCTCCCCTAATATTAATTACAACTTATTGTTCTAATGGATGTTGTTTTTAGGCCCAAGAGACCTTCCAATGAAAGTTTAAATTGTTCGCAAAAACCCTGGCATAATTTTTTGATCGCATATAATTCCATTTAGCGCCATTGCATTGGTATGTCGAGTTTATACATCTTTCTAATGCTTCAGGGATTTTGGATAAAGTGAGTAATATTTCATGTCAAGCTACCCATTTTTACACATTCTGGCTCAATTTTCAGTTACAATGTTTAAAACCGAGATTCAAAGTTTTCAAACGTAAAATGATGACCCAATTTGCGGCACCCACCACTAAAAGATCCTCAACAAACATAGATTTTGAGCTAAAGGATAAGTGAGATTAGTGAGACCATAACGTAACATATTCAGTCCCAACGGTCTCTTAAATCCTGACCGTTTTCATACAGACGAGTTAATTTTTCATGTGTATCTCTGCCAAACATTTTTGCTTTACATAACGTAGGTGTATCTCGGTTAATGAAGAGTTAGCTAATACTGTCGACCTATCTCAATATAGACCTCCTTTTGATCCTAGTTATGTTTATGTAAATAATGTTGTTTTGATACTTTGGCCTCATTAGCAAGAGTTGCTAACAAAATTAAAAACATATTCTATTTTCATACTGCGAGTTTTATAAATAAACGCTATATTTTGTGGATATGTGAAGCGTAATCTCGAATGTAGAGTTTTTACCACTTGGGTATAAAGTCATTTTCAAGCTGAGGCTAAAATAGGCTATTAAATTTTAAATTACAGGGTGCACTTACCCTAGGCGTGATGTTATGTAAATCTAAAATAATAACATTCAATCCCATTAGGTAAACAATGTGACTGAAGCGTGGGCGAGTTGACATTTACCTAAGACCATAATTCTCTCTTATTAATTAAACCGACACACCTCCGTCACGTTCCTTTGTTACCTAATACACATAGGTATCAATCACTCGATCAAAATTTGAGAGTACCTAGCATGAATAACCGCTGTGAGTGAGTGAGTACCTGTGGGGGGCGAGGTTGGCATGACGACGCGTGTACTTGACATGTGTTTGTTTTGCAGAAAGCCCTTTCATTCCACCGTGAGTCAGCAAGTTTGAAGCAACGCCAGCGTTGGCAATTAGAATGTACCCCAGTTTGTTAACATTTTAAAATAAAAATTGCTTATACCAAAATGATAATAATAATTTATTTATTTAGCAGACAACTGGATCCGATTAGAAAAATACTACTTACAATTGTAGTTGTTAGTAAACAATTTTACAAAATAAAAATGTTGCCTTTGATAACATATTATTGAAACCCGCTGAGTAATCACAAAAACAGCCTATATTATTTGATCGAGGGTAGTACATAAATTCTATCTTCCAATACGGATCCTAAATACGGTCGATACCCAAAATAAATCAGAAAATCTTATAGCCATACATGCCTCTAAACGATTTTATATTATCACATTCAGAAAAGACAAAGTAATATATTTACTTCAACCCCTCACATACAGCCCCAATAAGCGATTCGTTTAATTCCGTATTCATAAAGGAAAGTTTTGAAGGGACCGCACACGCCTTCTCCTTCTACTTAGTAGGTATTGCAACTCTGCTCTCATAATCAGCCGTGGCGGATAAACATTGACATGAGCGATAAAAACTCGGCCAGTCTCAGGGGAAATTCAAGTTTCTTGCGACCTTAAGAGTTAATCAGAAAATATATTGAAGGCACTGTGAATGTTATAGTATTTCTTTCATCAGGTGAACCGTGCGTGTCGATTTTGTGCCTTTTTGGGCGAGGGCTGATGTTTGAAAAGGATGAAATTTTGTTGAAATTGACGTAGATATCGAGCTCCAGATAAGTATATAATTTATGTACGCTCTTTTCACTTCTGAGACTTGTTTATGTTACGTTTCTGCCTGTCATCGCCAGAGCTTAACTTTGACTTTGGCAAAAGAGTGACTAAGAAAGGTATTAACAATCCAATATTTCTTTCACTTAAACCAAAGTTATATTACATCGAGCTTCGCCTCTTATCAGAATTTACTCAGAGTTGTGACAGCCATATAAAAGAAAAGCAAGAATACAATACATTAACATTTAATCTAATCCATCAGTTCGCCGGAGTATATTTAGGGTTGGTAATTTGTTCTGATAAAAATACGAAAATTTTCCGGGATTCGTGAGGTCAGGCGGCAATCAGTTATTATAATCCGCCCCATTGCCAAATCTTCGTACAAAAGGAATACCGTAATAACACTGCGTTGACTCCAAAGCATAATACATGTCGACTAACAATAGGAATATTTTTTTGTGGAATAATGAATTCGACGAACTTTATAAAGCGACGGCAAATGAAGGTACCTTTACGTAGGTTCCTCGTAGGTAACTACAAAAACAGTCCTACGTTTAAGGTTCAAATGCTGTACGTAATTTCAAATGCGAATAAAACCGTTCGCCAATTTACATCGAACATGAAAATGCTCTTTTATCCATATTTACCTTACTTTCAATGGCACTCCTGACTCCCATAATATTAAATTTAAAAACGCTGAGCTTAGAGGCGTACCCTAAAGCGTAATCGAAGCATAAATCTCTTTAATTTGCTTTGAATTTTCCTCCAGCTTGATATAAACGATGGATCTTTAAGATTTTCAGACAAATTGCGAGGAAATTATGCTGATTTTAGACGCTACTTAATTAATTTAAGTAATGCATTTCACAGTTAAGATTTAAGCAGGAAGAGCAAATACTTAACATAATAATATAAAAAGTTTATTAGCTTACCTTGAACTTCTGTCGATTCAAAAACATTAAAATTATATACCTATTATGTCGAGATGTATTTTGGTTAAAGATCGAAAACAATTTTTGGGAGGGAATAACTAGGGACCTTTTCATAAAATTAATTGTTCCTCAAGTATCCATAAAATAGGTACCTACACGTGGATATATTGCTCCAAGTGGGTAAGCACCATTACGTAAGCAGGCCTGAAAGTTTCCCTGTCTGAAGAGTCCTTGTAGTTTATGAGTTATTCGGCTGATCGATTTCCTATTAAGCCAACGAAACTCCCACTTGAGACCTGATGAACACCGCCGCCTTTCTTAATTAGGGATATGATCCACAACAAAGTAATTTTCTCAAGATTATCTTTCGGAACGATATACAAACCAAGAATGTGATAAACTAGAACAGTCATAAAATGTGATTAGACTCCGCGGTCCGCTCGGAGATATGATTCTTTGCCGCACGCATATCGGTGTAGGTACCTAAATCATACTGAAGATTAAATAACTTCTTAAGATTTTTCAGGTGCTGACAAAAAAAAATCTTCCCATTTTTTATTTATTTTCCCCATTTCAGTCCTAGGAGTAATAGGTTTTTATTTGTTTTGCTATAATAATATATTGTTGAAATTAAATTAAATAAGTAATTAGCAACGTCATGTATCTTTTTTAATTAACTTAACCAGTTTTCATTCATTAAATTCCCTTTATTATTTTTGACGCAAAGACCTTTAGTCCGCTAAGTAGCTCATCTAAATTATAGCAAACAATACACTAAGTAGATAATCGGAACGAAACTTTAAAAGGGATTTTAACATTGAAATAATATAGTTTATTGCCAACAAGGGCACTTAATTGTTAATTATAATACAGTTAACACATTAATTAGAGTCCTTTTTGGCAACAAACAATATTATTTCAGTGTTAAAATCCCTTTTAAAGTTTCGTCTCGACTCACCCCTGCATCCTATTCACTCCGTTTGATGGTACCTAATTGCTAGGATCAGTAGTCAAACTCAATAAATTAATTTATTTGTTTAACTACTTCTAAAACAGATTATATACGAGAGATAACATAACTATGATAGATAAATTTTGTCATTATCTATATATACAAAAATTAATCCCTATTTCCCTTGGTCACGGCATCACGCGTGAACGGCGGGACTGATTTCACAAAAAAAAAAATTGTTGTGATCGTTATTGTCAGGAGAAGGATCTTATGAAATAAAAAAATAAGGAAGTTGAGCGGAACGTTACAAAATTTAAGAAAACTTAACGCCAATATTAATTTTACATAACTGTCAGTTGTTTGAAATAGCTGTCCGCGATTGACAGAATGCGCGCTGCAAATATCGTTTAACACAGATGGATCGGTTGATGAGTCGATAGTTTTAGTTTTAGTCAATAGTCAAAACTAAAACTAAACGACATATGACATTCATAGTTAAGACAGGACAACGTCTGTCGGGTCAGCTTGTTTACAATAAATATAGTATATCATCACGCTTTGTTTCCTTGAAGTGTTGGGTAGAGGTGTATCTATAGTAGGTACACCCACATTATTCCAGAACTATGTTTAAGTTCCGTATAATAATAGTGGGTGAGCCATACACCTGGCACAAATCCAGACTCCGAGCAACTACGGAGAAATTCCTGATAAAAAAAGCCCAATAACACTTTGCCCGATCAGGGAATCGAACCCAGGACCTCTAGACCAATGAGGCAGGGAGTCTGCACGAAAAAAAAAAATCAAGTAAAAAAACTGTTAGCCTCTAGTACCTAACCTAACATAATAAAGAAGCATAAAGGCTGACGCGACTCTAGTAGAACAATTTCTATGAAAACTTCATCGGGCCCCACTTCTGTATGGTGATTATTATTCCGCGCGTAATCTTACCACGTACAAACCACGTCAATATCGTGTCTTATCCAAACGGTTTCGTTCATTGTATCATAGATAATACGTTATTAGCTGATGTCGTGGTAGAAAAGGAATTGACCTGGTTTCGAAGTAAGGAATCATTACGTGGTCATAGTGAATTAGGGCCCAAAATCGCGTCGCACCGTCGCGTCGCGCCTGTCAGCAGGAGCCTTTAAGTACCTAAGCTGTTCACTAAGGACTACTAAAACTGCATTATTTATTACAAGGTCAAAAGAAAATGGCAGGAAAGTCTTTAAATATGCGCGTAACAAAGAGAAGGTAAATTTATTCTACTATAGAGAATGTCCATTTATCACTACATTAATCGTTTCGTGGTCTCGCACGTAACGGCTATAAATCCCGGTGGTTATTGTAGGTACCTTCGTCCTTATTATGCTTCAATATAAACTATGTTAACCATTTCATTTTATAGCAGTGTAGTGAATTTTTTTTTTTCGGCAGGAGAGGGAAATCCTCATGGACGCCCAGACTGCCTCACAGACGAGCCAGTCCGGGCAGTGCCGGACTCTTACAGGCTAAAACCAAACTCCTGCCTTACAATAAATCCACAGACTTGGGCGTCCGTGCCTTTGTTTACAACTATAATTTGTTTACGCGTTTTTATAGCAAGGTGTACAATTATTGTGCTCCTACGTCGGACACTTAATGCTATATTTACTTAACTAACTTAAGGGCCTCGTTCACCATCTCCAAGTAAAGCGTTGGTTAGTTACTTCCTAGTTAACGTTAATCGGCAAGTAAAAGTTACGAGTATCTTTTGTCAATTTCACAAACGAATATAAAGCTTCGAGTAACAACTTACTGGTTAAGTGAATGACATTACAAATCATACGTTATATTCGTTCAATAATATGTCAATGTTACTCGTCAAACGTCATTGGCAGTTGTCAATTAACATTTGTGGTGTTTTTGTGCCTGGTTTGGAAAGCGTGTTTTTTTTTTTTTTGTTACTTTAATGACCTTTATTTTTTAATTAGCATGGATAAAGTTAAAAGAGATAGAAGTGCTAACTTTTTTATAAGCATCCAAAATGAATTCAATGCTCGATCTGGATATAACTACTCGGAACTTTACCGTACCGGAGGTGGTCAGAACACAGCACCTCCGCTAAACTATAATGTGGGAAGAGCAAATAAAAGCTATGATTACTTTAAGCACCGATGATTTGGAAAGTATTTACGATTTCGAAGTTAAGACCTTGGTTTACTGTATACTTCGATAGACGAAATCTAGCAAAAAAATCAGTTTCATCTATATTTGATAATCCACCATACCATAAAATAATCAATTCATCCAATTGATGACCAATCAAGTCAAATAAATCCATATTTGTTAATATATTTTAAAATAATCGTTGATGTTACCTGATAAGTCCCTACCCGTTGTCATTTTTGACAATGGACAACCTTTAACTGTAAAGTAAACACGCTAATTGCCAGATGTCGTGGCAAGTAAGTTACGGGTCAGATAAATCTTATGATTAGTGCTACTTGAACGTCGTGAAATCCGCACATGATGTTACGGGTGACTTTAACTGGCGGTTAGCCTACTTGAAACTTTACTCGAGGATGGTGAAAGAGGCCCTAAGTCTACGTTTTTGTTTTTTTATTATTATATATATATTTATTTTATTTTATTATTAATACATATGCATGCTCATGCATTATTTGTTATTTATATACATATATATATATATATATACAGGGTGTTTGGCAGAACGTTGAACATACGAAAATGGTGGATAGGTGGGGTCATCTGCTACTTACTCAGCCCTAATTTATTTAGCTCTTGAGCCTGGATATTTAAAAAAAAAAAAAAAATTGCTTTCTTCTAGTTCCACCACTTTCTAAACATTAAAGTGTATTTTTTATTAAAAATGGGTAAAACAGGCAATATTTTGTTTTTTTTTTTAATCTTTATCTTTCTGTAAGTTTGTGGACTCATAACTTTTTTTCTAGCTAACATTTGAATAAATCAATAATTTTATAAGAATCTGCCAACATTAAAGATTAAAAAAAGAAATGCCTGTTTTACCCATTTTTACTAAAAATTACACTTTAAAGTTTAGAAAGTGGTGAATCTAGAAGAAAGCAAAACATTTTTTTTTTTAATATCCAGGGGACCAGGGCCAAATAAATTAGGGCTGAGTAAGTAGCAGATGACCCCACCTATCCACCATTTTCGTATGTTCATCGTTCTGCCAAACACCCTGTATATTATTAATACGCAGGCATTACAATTTTTATTAACTTTTTATTAGTGTAGTTATTAGTGTAGCCTATTGGTGAACATTAGCATCCTAATGACTGGGACCACTACAATGATCAGCACCCTAATTACGTAAAACACTATCTATCACAATCTGATTCATTTTGAAACCTATTGCTAATCCATTGCTTTATACGTTCAAAAAATTTGTCTGCTCAACAACGTATATAACGCAATGAATGTTGTTGAAAGGTCATAATGAAAGCTATTTCTACTGTTAGTTGTTACGCAATGAGGGCTATAGCACTTGAGTTCGCCGCTAGAGGCGCTAGTGTAGAGTAAGGTCTCTAGATGCCAAATGTACTAAACGTTCACTGTTTCGGGATTTTTTTATCACGCATTTTAACTAATGATTCATATTTGTTGTAACTGTTGTGCCATTCCTGATTAATTATGGCTTAAGATTTTAAATCAAAAGTTAGGATATAAGTTGGTAGCACTTGAAGGAAGAATATTATTTGTTTGCTTCATGCTTACCAATTTTAGGAATATTATAATATAAATATTCATTTGAAGTTTTAAAATGTAATAAAATAAACTTAAAATGAATGTACGGGTACCTACTTAAACATATCCAAAACATCAAATAAAAGTGCTGACAGGACCTTACTCGCCAGTGGCGCCAACTGGTGAGCAAAAAACGATAGCGCTGAGCGGTCACAAAATAACAGCCGTGCAAATACAGAGCGTTTTTTGACACAACATAAAATCACGCCTGTAATCCCCGAAGGGTTCGGCAGAGGTGTACTTATAGTACATCACATTTCGCCAGTTATGTTTAAGTCCCATGTAATAGTGGGCGTGCCTATTGTCATCAATCGGGCACGAATCCAGACTCCGGGCTGCTAAAAAGAAATTCCCGATGGAAAAACCCAATAACACTTTGTCGGACCTGTGAATCGAACCGAGGACCTTATGCTTAGCAGTAGCTCTGGCGACCACTAGACCTATGACCGCTTTCCTTTCAAAAACACAACGCTTTGCTGATGAATTAGTAATTGTAATTAGCTGTTATTAAACTACATGGTGTCTATACTCTTGTTATATTCCAGACGCCTTCTACTCATCCCAGGACCCCAGAGGTCCAGCGGGCCTAGACAAAGGCATTCGCTTCGGAGCGATTCTATTTCTACAATCGCTATCGCTTTCGCTAATGTTTGCATCATACGAATCGAAAACTAGCGATAACGCTTGTCAAAAAGTGCCACTTGGCTATGCATCTCTATGGAAGTAATCGTCCGACGCTGTCGATTCGTTTCATAGAATCGAATGATGTTAACATTGTCTAAAATAGCTCATTTACATTCGTTGACCAATGTTTTTTTTTTTTGGATGGGAAGTCGTCAAATGACTTCTCCCGCTCTGGGCGGAGCGGAAAGGCGTGTCAAACTTTTACTGACTAAAGCCCACCCGAGTTCCTTCAGTTGCCTGTGCGCCAGGGCCACGGTAACTCTTTCGAACAATCCGCGACCCCGGCAGTTGCTATGATCACGTGACATTTCGATAGCTTATGTCAATTCCATACATTTTTGGCTTTTCTACTAGCGTCATCGCTAATCGAATGTTACTTTGTCTAGGCCCTCTGTTTCATTGAGGTTATTATTAAATAGTTGAGTCTAATGTTCACACAACTAAACTAACGTTATGTAACGAAACTCCTCTCAGTAACTAGTCTGACTGATAGATAAATATAAATAGATACATAGCACATATCAGCACCCTTTCTTTCACCGAAGGGTTGCGTGAAGTGTACCTTTAGTACACCTTCATTTCGCCAGTTATGTTTAAGTTAGATACTTTGACCCTAAATAGTTTACTTAAACTAAACATGATATGAAATACAATGTATCAAACTCAGAAGTAACCTCAGAAGTAACCTCGCTATTTGCATTAGCTGATACAAGAATACCTTTCACTCACAAAATTATATTAAAGCCGACTCTAATAAAAATTCATACAAAACAAACTGCGGAGCCATTACGATATTGTTTTTCCCCAGTTTCCCACAAGTGAGGAGTTGTTTTGTACACTAACTTGGTTTATGGGCGAATAATAGGATTACTTTTCACTCACTTTTATTAATCACGTTATTTATTATCTTCCCCTGTGGTGTGTGATGTATCATTCAATAACTTTCTTATTTACAAAGGAACAGTTATGTAAGATGAACTTTGTTGATTTATTTCTAATAAGCCTTGAAGGGCGTAATTAGTTTGACTTTTATTTTCTCAAATTGCTAAACAACAGGCTTAATATCTTTGATTATGCATAAAAACATCATTAAAACTCGCACGCAGAAATGCTAAAGAATTAATAATAGTATGCTGTAATTGCTAAAAGCTCTGTATTCTGCGAACACTACATAATGCATAGAAACCAGAACGGAGTAGCTTTTAACAAATCGTAGTTAATTTCCATAAAATTGAGCAGTTCATCAAAGTCATGTACAGTTGATATATTACGTACACACGTAACGTTCACGAATCGTGTAACGTGTGAAATATTTCGGTATTACATCACAACTAACTCTTGAATTTGAATACTCGTAGTTAGTTAATGCTTTAGATTCCTTCATATCCTACATATTTGTATTGTAGTCTATTGGAACTGAAGGATTATCTTTAGGGTCACTTGCCAGATTGATTTGATTGATTGATT
Organism: Griposia aprilina; assembly: GCA_916610205.1. NCBI lineage: Eukaryota > Metazoa > Arthropoda > Insecta > Lepidoptera > Noctuidae > Griposia > Griposia aprilina. Next base: position 10,840,767 of record OU744286.1, read on the forward strand.
GAGACTGATTACAATAACACCGTTGGTCCACCATACACCGTCAACGGGACGTGAACGAGAAACGAGATTATTCGAACCGAGCGTGACGTCCCGGTGACGGCGTGCGGTGGACACGCGGCCATAGTAAATGTAATGTATCACTACTTCAGCGCCGACATCTTGTTCTCATTGAGGTCCCGTTGACGTGGTACAAACGGCGTAAAGGGACAATAAAAGATAGATTATGCCGACACATGGGGTGGATTTTAAAATTCAAACTTGACAGTAGGAATCCTATTATAAAACTAAACGCTTTATCATTTGCAGAAAATAAAAGTAAGAACGAGTTTTGTCCAACCGATGCTAACTTTAATCATGCCAAAACAATCGATAGTTTTATCAGGTAGGCTCGTGCTACCTAAATATATGCTGCATTTAAAATGTCCAACAAAACAACCACTCTTCGCATCTGCATTCTGCGGAAATACACAACACATTCCTCACATTGTTTACGATCACCTACTCACAATGCAAAACTTTAAATCGCACGGTGCAAGGCCAACGATTACATATTCTTTCTACTTTACAAAACGTATACTAGTCTACTTACTTGGAAGACAAGTATATACATGTTTAATCACTGTGTACCCCAAGTGGGTCTAAATTTAAAACTTGATGGCAAGGAACTAGATGTTATTACGGAAACTGTATTTCTAGGAATTACTTTAGATTCAAAATTGCAATGGGGTGCCCACATTAGAGCTCTTTCAGGTAGATTAAGTTCAGCTGCATATGCAGTAAGAAAAATAAGGCAGTTGACTGATATAGCCACTGCTAGGTTAGTATACTTTGCTTATTTTCACAGTATTATGTCTTATGGCGTTCTGCTGTGGGGATCGGCAGCTGACGAAGATTTAATTTTCATTTTACAAAAGAGGGCAATCCGCGCGATCTATAAAATGGGTCCTCGCGAGTCTCTTAGAAATAAATTCAAACAAATTGTTATACTAACTCTGCCTTCTCTTTATATCTTCTAGAGTATTTGTATGTTCGCAAAAACTTAGGACTTTTCAAAATAAGAAGCGATTTCCAAAATATAAATACAAGTAGCAAAAATGAAATTGGAATACCCAAATTTAGATTAACTAAAACAAGCAAGTCATTTCTTATAAACAGTATCCGCTTTTATAACAAGTTGCCAAAGTCAGTTACTGAACTTAGCGATGGAAAGTTCAAAACCCACATCAAGCGTTTACTTATCAAAAATGCATATTATAACATTAAAGACTACGTTGAAGACAAGGAAGTTTGGTAATAATTCCTTCTGCACATGTGGCTTCCCTGGTACCACATTAACGGCATCACTAAGTAGATGTCTATTAACTGTTCCCAAATTACGAAGTTTTTAGTTTCTTTTTACTTACTTCTTTGACATAATCTCATTATTTGACATTATATACCTCAGATTCTTAATTCAACTCCTTTTTTATGGCTTTTGTGGATAGGATTTTGATTCAGATTTGTTACAGTTGTAATGGAAATCATGTCATTTGGTTTAAATAGGCTTTTATTTTTATATAGATTATTCTATATTTTGTGAATGTGAGAACGTTGTAGGCCTAACTTGTAGACTGTAGATTTGTGGATCTTTTTATATTTTGTTGAGTACCTGTTACTTGTTGACAGGTCTACACTGTCCTCCCATATCTATCAACACTGTAATTAGAAACATTGTAAAAGCCCCTTATTTTTAAAAGAGTAACCGTGGAGTTTCTTGCCGGCTCTTCTCCATAGGAAACAACCAATTGGAACCGTGCACCTAGCTTCTGACATTTCATAAGTGCACATGTTGGTTTATGTGCAATAAAATATTTTGATTTGATTTGATTTGACTGTAATGTCTGTCGGAGAAATATGAATAATAATTTAATTTTTTTACTTGTTTCAGATGCAAACTATTACTTATCACCGGTAGAAAAAAGTTTTGCTCAAGTTCAACCACCTTTATTTCCGAACACTCGCCAATCTTCATTTTTCGAACATGGGGACAATTACAGAGTTGCGCCAACTGTGCAGCAGCCGCTCTACAACGAGGGTCAAGCCAGATTTCCTAGCCCTAACTACAACCAAAATCCAACACCTTTTCAATTACCGACGGGCAGGAGCCAAGCCGGAACGCCGTACTATGTAAACCAACACGAATTTACCGCCCAACGACCGAGATTCAGGCCAGCTTTACCGTACAATTTTCAATTCGTACACCCAGCCTCAACCAAAAGGCCCGACGTGCCACAAATACACTCTGTAGCGTATCAAAATGATCCGTCAAAACCGGAAACATTTTTAGGTCAAATTACTTTAAATAATCCTGACATTGACTACCTACAAAATAACCGATTTAAGAACATGCCATTTGACGGTAATAGCTTAAAGAGCAACGGACAAAGCGGTCACATTCCACACGATGAAGATATTGAAAATGATAACCAAGACTTATTTGACCATCACAGGGTGACCACTTATAATCCTCATAAACTTGCAATCAAACAAAGACTGAACGTTAAACCTAATACTCCAAGATTCCCTCAATTAGATTCACCTTCTTTAAATGAAAACACGAATGCTCAAAATATACCAATCAACGTATTTAATAAAAACAACAATATCAATGCACCCAAAACGAACGCTAACTTATATCAAAGTTCTTCGACTGAATATAAGGGACTACTAGATATAGAACCTTTACTTGAAGATGACATCAGCGATATTAGTTCATTTAGGGAGCTCATGAAGAATACTCAAGGTTCTTTTGATGTCGAGGTTATTAAATCCAATCAAACACAATCTGAATCAGCTGATGACAGTAAACCTGACGCGAGTTCTATGAATGCGGACAATTATCCAAGAGAAGGTTCAGTCAAATCAACAATCACAACTACTTCAACTTCAACAACTACTACGGAAAGTAGTAACCATTCTGGTGAAGATCATGAAAGCGACAATGCAGGAGACGAGGGAGAGTATGTGGAATATTACGATGATGTCGAAAATATTGAAGAGAAACACACCACTCAAGAACCACAGTCAATAGAACATGCTACTGACATTTATGACGAAGAATATGACACAACTGAAGAACCTGAAAAACCTACAGAACTAGCCAAAGCAAACAATACGGAATCTTTTGACGTTTTAGTAATGAAGCCTGAAAATACGATGGTTAAAGATGATAATTTCAAACATTTTGTAGATACCACTGTAATAGACCAAACTGAACACAAACATAAAGATGAAAAAGAAACTTCTGTCACTGATTATAGTGCACCTGCTTCTGAAGAAGATGTGACGTCGATAGAAACACCATCTATTCTAGGAGTAGGAGTAGAAGTTGTGTCAGTTGTTACCACTAAGAGTGTAGTTAATGGCACTATATCTATTCCAGACGTAACTTTTGCACCAAGTACAACCAAGCTAAGTCCGGCTTCAGAAAGTACTTCGCCGACTAGCAGCCAAATGAGCGAAGCCTCTGTTCCAGTAACAACTGAGAACTGGATTGTAGTTGCATCAGTTCAGACAAGTAGAAGTGTTTCAGGTGCACGTTTCTTACCTTTCCCAACAGTGGAGCAAGATGAAAAGAAACAAGTATTAGCGGACGACAATGAAGAAGTAGATGATGATAACGTAGAATCAGTAACAAAAGACCCTAAACTAGAAACAAATGGTCTAATGAGTACTCCATCGTCGACCGAAAATATTAACGACAAATTGGATAGTATTCAGTCAGAGCTATCGAGTGCAGTTTTATCTGGATCGTTAAATAACGAAAATAAAAATATTGAGCTAATAACTGAATCAACTACCGAAAGCACGACAACAACAACAACTACTACTACTACTACTACTACAACCCCGTCGCCTATAAAAGTATTTACATTAAAGAGCACCTCGTCTCCTTCCGTAACAGAAAGATCATCTCCAGATCCATTACCAGTGCAGATCAAAAAATTCGCACATCGCGTGACTACATCTACTACATCTACCACACCAAAACCGAGGAAAAAACCTTCTCTAGTGACTGTGATGGATGACATAGACGGACTGTTGCCTGCTGGTTATAAATCAAGGCTCTCATTTAAAAACAAACGAACCAGCACGACCACCACAACCACTACTACAACTACTAGTGCACCAGAGTCATCTAGTGAGGCCCCTATCATTAATGGAACACAGGGTCGATCATCCGGTATCAGCGCGAAGAACAAAGTTATTGTTTTAGATTATAAATCTTTACTTCCTAAAGAATATAAGCCTAAAGAAAATAAGCCCCAAGAAGATCTTGTCAAAAAACTACAAAAGGATGAGCATAGTAAATTATTGCCATCTAATTATAAACCCCCAAGTTCTGCTAGGCCCGATACCAAATCAAGTTCTGGTATTTTAGACAAAGTTCAAGAAGTTGATATTTCTGCTCTTTTGCCAAAAGATTTTAAATTAAATACTACGGTGACTGAAAAACCAAAGGTCGCACTCAAGTTACCAGCAAACGCTGTACCAATAGACGTATCAGCTTTATTACCACCAGGATTTAAATTAAACAAGACAGAAAAAGAAACTGAGGAAGGTCCTCTTATCAAGCTGAAAGTCGCTGATGTTGCAAGTCTATTGCCACCTGGATTTAAATTAAATGAAACTATTGAAGAAGCACCCCCACCACCCAGTAGTACGACCAAAGCTCCTGGAGGCATGATTAAATTGGTATTCCCCTCAAGACCAGGCAGTAAAGTTCAAAGGAAAACTACTACATCTAAACCATTAGGACCTGTTCCAGCGACACCTATAATACAAAAGGGTTGGCCTATAAGGTATTTCTATTTTTCTACAATTTTAAAGTGACTTCATTGTACTACATGCAGTTGTATTGACTGACTTTTAAATATTTTCAGGGCTTCTACTGAATTCACTGGTTGGCCATCGCCGTCTACAACACCATTTTCTATAGAAAAACTTCTAGAAGCTCAAAGGAATGCCACTGCTACCAGTCCACTGCCAGAATTTAGTACTGAAGCAACGACAAGACGAGCGACCACGACAACGACGACACCTGCTCCCCCTCCGCCGACCACTCCAGGATTATGTAAAAACGAGTGTGACATCGCTGCCACTATAAAAATTGTTTCAGGTACCATTTTTTATTTACTATTAGTACCTCTATTGCTGTCAAATATATATAACTATATAAATATATATAACGGCTATAACTTTACAATCATAAATTCACATAATATTGTAAGGCTGACGAACTTGAAAAAAAAAAACGAAATTGTTTTTTTTTTATTAAAAACGATGTTATATTTTCAGGAGTCAAATGGATACCTGAATTATTAGATCACAATACTGTAGAATGGAAACGACTTGCCACAGATGTAAAGGAAGAGGTGAGCTGTATATTAATAAATAATTGGAGAATACCCCACTTTATTAACGATTACGTGCAAAAGACACATCATTAGTTCCTTCGACTTTGGAAAGCTATTCTATAACAATTCTTTTTTATTTTCCAGTTAAATTCTGTCTATTCGAAATCAGACTATCTACGGAAATGGTATAAGGGTATTAGAATTGATGGGTTCAGCGAAGGCTCCGTTCTTGTTGACTACTTCATTGAACTCAAAGAGGTAGAAGAAAGAGTGGACACATTGGATTTAAAGAAAATGTTCCACAAATCTCTTCATGATGCCAGGCCTGGGTCTGTGATTGAAACAGTTACAGAAGCACCCAATGATGATGATTTTGATCATGACGTAATGTTAGGTGATCAACCGGATGAAGAAAGGATGAAGAAAAGCAATGAGAAAATGACTAAGACAATAGATAAGTCTGCTGGAAAACTAGAAATCGGAAAGTTTGTTATGGACCCTGCTTATACCGAGTTCATAGGTGGGTAAAATATTCTTACTTAATTATTTTAATACTTTTTGAACTTAAATGACTTTTGGTTTCTTTTGTATAGTTTTACCTAAGCGTGAAGCGCCAACGCCTGTAACTCCCGAAGAAGAATCGTTCCTGCCTCAGTGGGGCATCGCTGTCATTGTCATTGCTTTGGCTTCTCTTCTGTTCGTCGTTATATTTGGAGTCACAGTAGTAAGTTACCTGAACCGGAATTAATTAAAGATATTTCTGCGTTTGTTATTGGTAATATAACTCTTCTTTTGTTTCTCTCAGTTGGTTAATCGACAGAAGAGTACGAAAGCGAAACAGCCAATACCTCTCAGCGAGGAAATGCTTCGCGATTTGGATAAGAGTCATATGGGAGGCTTCGATGACGTGCATCCAGTGAAAGAACGTGACTTACCGTATCTCCCGTCGGGCAAGGTAAAATGAGTCTTAGTCCTTTCTTTAAAAGTAATCATTATTTTATCCTATCTCTTATTTATTGTTGTTCTTTGTCCAGCGTATGTCAACTGCCTTCATCGAGCAGTTGGCTTACCCTAACCCGGGTGACTCGTGGCGTTCAGAATGGACACCGCAGCTCCAGAAATACATGCAACATTACACGCCCGACTCAGGACGAGGCTCGCAGACCTACGGGCCCGTTGGAAATGCTTATGGGTACGAATTCGTATTTAATATTAAAATTCAAAGATACTAAGAAGACAGAACCTGTCCTTACTCAGTTATTTATAAAACTCACATGAAACAGACGGCAGGTGCGGGCCAGCTTACCGGATAAGTATCGCCCGATACTGTAGAATGTTTGTATCATTCGTCCAACTTTCCTTGAAATACGCTAGAGACGACCAAAGCTTACTTTTACCACAAACTTTTCCCGCAGTGAAACCCCGCCTTACATGTTTCATGGAAAACCGCTGCTGACTGTTTCATGGCAAAACTTTTGCTGCCGGGGCAGGGTCGGCCAAGTTTTAAATGTGGGAACATATTATGTATGTTAATAGATGTGTGTTGTGTCGACAGATACGGCGGAGGTTCGCAGCTGTACGGGCAAACCGGTGGCGGCTCCCAAGTGTACGGTTACTCGGGTGACTACCCGCGCTCGCACTTCTCGCGCCGTCGCTCCGACTACGACAGCAACTTCTAGACCCTTCTAGAAATATATTCGCCTACTGAGACTTGACACAATCTTGACAATATCTCCTTTTTAATCTCGAACCCTAATTTATAATACTCGAATAGAACGTTTCATCCATTCTGTGTAGATTAGTCATTAACTTCAAAACATACTGTAACAGGTTGTGAAATAATTTTATCATTATGAAACCGAACATTACTCGTATTAGATCGAAATTAGACTCGTATTTCTGAATGTATATTATTCGACACGACTTTACATTTTGCATGATATTTTTAGCAGCTTTTAGTACGGCCTATTTAGGACTTAACAGTGCCAACCCAGATGGTTATGTTGCGTTTGATATTTATTTTGTAAACAACAATATTACTGTAATTAAAAAATAGTTATTAAATGGAAATTATCTGCCAAAATATTAACTATTTACGACTGATTGTGAGATGTAAATAAGTAGAATAAGAACTCACCAATATTATAAGTGGAGACTAATAGGTGAGGCTACGAAGTACTTGTGTAGTTATCTCTCCGCATACCTATATTTGCTCAGAACCTGTAGTGGATCGTGCCGTGGCCCGTGTGTGAGCGTGAAACGCCTCTTTGTGCCAAATGTTCGTGCGTCTGTGTGTGCGTGTAAATATAACATAATATTCTTTTCGTATAGAGACATTAACATTAGTGGGTAAAGATATCGGACCACCATTGCACAGGCCTTCCATTCCGCGCCGCGAGCGCTTGGTTGCGAAGTTGCGAATTGTTTACGTGGAATGTTGTGTGTTCCCATATTTCCAGAATAAATAATATTTATTCGATCATTTTTACTCATACTCAGTGTCATTGGAATTGCATTAGGTTAACGATCCTCATGTATGAAATTCATAATCTTAAGAATTTAATTGATGATCGTCAATTTTTAATTATTGCAAAAATCGTCAAACAGGTTCACCAAGACGTTAAATTGTAATTTAAATATAATTAGCGATTAGCTACTTAAAATAAATAACAACCCTAATTAGTGTGGAAGTTTTTAAAACTTGGATTTACTTGAATGTGTCAAAATGATGAATTTCGTCAGATATATTATATTAATTGTATTTGTAAATTCCTCGAGTAACGAGCGTCATGGTCATTATGTACCTACCAATTAGATTAAGTATAGTAATTGCATGAATTCGTGTATATAAATCAATTTTTGTACATGTAGATTTTAATTTAATTATTGATTAGTTAGAGACAAAGTAAACCATTAAGATCCTGAATATAGATACATATATAATGTACACTGTTGTTTCATTTATTTTATTACCCACACAGGCTACTTGAATAAATACTAAGATTAATATCAAATAATAAGTTAGGTACCCTATCTAAATACGTTGGCAATTATTTTTTAATCAACAATTTCTATTAATAGGCGTTTAAAAATAAGTTAATTACATGTTTCATAGCATTACTTATAGCTTGTTTGTAGCTGATTTTAGCAGTATTTGAATGGATCGTTAGATCAATAATTATTGCAATAAAACTTTTTCGGGAAACTAATAATTATCATAAAATAAAACGTTTATGAACGACGAACCTACTCATGATTTAATTTAATATTTACTTTAGTACACATTCGAAAACAAATTGAAAACTAATCACACATCTGGGTATTAGGCAATTCCTATCCTTCAATTTAATGGGTTACTTGGTTGTAGTAAACTATTACTTAGTTTACTACAACCAAGTAACCCATTAAATTGAAGGAGATTAAATAACCTATTCAATTATTTACAAACAAAGAGATGTGAGTAACGTAAAGGGTATACGCTGTTAGGTTTGTTTCCAACTACCTACTTATGCTTTATTAAAATCTGACAACATTTTGTGTCGATAAATAAATAAGTAATCTGCGTAGGAAGACTTTCGCTTCTTGTCCTCTTTAGAAAATATGCTGGTACTATAAACTTTACTCTCACACTACTTGCAAGGAGTATGAAAGTATCCTCCTTTCCCAGAGGTAAACAGTGCCATAAATAGAAATATCTACATCTATGGTTCGTCGATAACTTTATTAGGTTCAATGATAAAGAGGACGACCCTCCGATTCCCAAAGGAGGCAACTTTAGAACAGACGCTCCTCGTAGCTAGATCTTCATGCTATTATAGCTATGTCATGGAAAAATGAACTGATGGCGATAAGCAAAGGGGATCCAACAACGGTACGCCGATAAAAGAGCTATGGAATTGTCGTACATCGTTCGTCTAGGAAGGCGTTGAACATTTTCTCAAAGCAAATATACATTTGTGCGTCCTTTTGTTTGAATACAAAGTCAAAGCAGACTCCTCAAAATGTTAAGATCGCAAGATTACTTTAAAAACGAAGGAAAAAATAAATGGGCTGTTGTCCCGTTTTCAAACTTGATAATCGTTTCGACTATCTTTAATTTCACATAAAATATGTAGCAGCAAACGATTGAAATCTGAAGATAAGCCTGATAGGCGTATGTAGACGGCTTATATATTTAAAACTCCATGAATATTAAAACGTTGTATGAAAGCTGCAGCCACGCACGGCTCTTAAGTCTCAACTCCGCATAATCTTTATTAACCAAGGGAGGAGGCTGTATAAATCCCACGCACCCATCTTCTGTAGGTATTAAGCAGGTACGTAGGTTATTACGAGGGTGCTGAGAAACCCTTACGTAATAACAAACATATTGCATATTAATTAATACGAGAAGGAACACAGACGGTTGAGGTAAACTGGAAGCGCGATAATATGACGGCAATCAGTTGAAGTATATCCCTCGAAATAATTCCGTTCACTTTGCCTTTCTTCCGTAATGCGAAAAAAAATATCCGCTGAAAGCTACCGATTTTTTATTTATACAGGATTTCTGTTAAATCAAGCTTTACTGTATGTAATATAATAAAACCATGCAATATAAATAGGTAATTTATTAGATGAAAACCTATTTCTATCCCATCAATGATTCTAAGAACCTATTGAATCGCTGCGAATTTCATTTGTGTTTCGGTAATCAATATTTGACCAAGGAGTTTACATAACACAAACTTCAAAATTTGGAGCATTTGAACTTAGATCTCATCACTTATAAAAGCTTTGCTGAGCTTTCCAACCCGCATTAATATAAATTCCCCCTTTTCGATTCGTGTTGGGTTTTCCCGGCATTATGGAGACATGTAGCGAGGGCCTGGAATGGGCTGGAATTATACACATTATCATGGAAATAAAAACTAGTCGGAATGTTTATTTAGGGAAAGCGAAGCCGCGGCTGTATCAATATCACAATTATTCCTACGTGATGAGCAAGGTATTCCTTTTAGCTCAGAATACCATTTGTGCATCTCTTTCTCAATCTGGTGTTTACATAAATATATGTGTATATTTACTAGTCTATGTACACTTACGTTTTACGAAGATCTTTTATAAATTATTGTTCGTTTCTTCAGCTCTACGAAGGCCAAGAAACGGCTCAGATTTTCCTGTTTATTAAATTTTCATCCCAAAAATATACTAGCTTGCTGAGACTACTGTTACAATTAGGTAGACATCTTAGAGAGTAAATTGCTTAAATCTATACTTACTATTATTTATTATCTATACTAATAATTAAGCTGAATAGTTACTTTGTTTGTTTGTTTGAACGCGCTAGTGTCAAGAACTAGTCGGATTTGTTTTTTTTTGTATTTGATAGCCCAATTCTTATTAAAGGTTTTCTTTTTTTGAGCAAAAAGAAAAAAGTCATTAAGAACGCTAAGCAATAACGAAGTGAGTAAAGTGTCTTACGACTTCTATGAATACGAAGCCGCGGGCAGAAGATAATATTTATTAAAAAAAACAAAACGAAAATGGATAATTTTAATAGCTTTGTTAATCGATATTAACAAATGAACATCTGATGCAAGGATCTGATCAATCTGCCGTAAGTGGTCGTCGATTGGTGACCTAAAGTCGAGGTCAACTAAAGGTTGACTTGACCATTAGCATTGCAAATACTACCGCTTTGAGATGATGTCCTTTTGTTTCAACTGTGATTTATATTTTCAATCTTTTGTCAATATTCTAGGTATAAATAAGTACTTCGATGCCAAAGTGTCTTTTTGTTTTTATAGTGAACTAACTAGTCATTTAATTTTGTACATATCTAGTGTAAATAGTTAGCTGTGTTAAATATATTTATAATAAAGGCTCCTTCAAACAGGCGCGACACGCGACGTGACACAGAGGAACCGGGCGTCGCGCGTCGAGCGGTGCCTTTGTGTCACGTACGATACGCGTCGTGTGTCGCACCCGTTTGTAGGGGTCTGGTATAAATAAGTAGTTTTCATTCTGAGTCAGTATTTTTTCTGAAAAGAATCTCTAAAACTATAAAGTCCAAAAATTTTATAATATTTTCATAAAGACTCACTAGGTATTTTGAAAAAAAAACTATATACCTATATTATGTATAAATCAATTGCCGTGCGTTAATCTCGCGTTGACTGACGAATGGCTCGACCGATTGTGATGCAACTTTGGTAAGTTGTTGTGTACCGAAGAAGGTTCCTAACAAAAAATATAAATAACTTATAGTTCTTGCAGTCGTGTCCAATAGATTACCAACATATCGTAATTTTCACGAGGAAATCCAGGGTAAGATTAGTAAGTTGTTTCTTATTTTATGGTCATACCTAAACATGACGCCAAATAAAAAACCGGCCAATTGCGTGTCGGGCCACGCACAGTATAGGGTTCCGTAGTAACCCCTTATCACAATATAGTACGATTCTGTTGTTCAATATTCTGATTATAACTAATGGGAAAGATATTAGGAGTTAATGGTTATACTCGTAATAACAGCAAAAATCAACTTTAAATTTGAATTATCATTTCTAAGACGTGCCGATGGGATGTCGATCAGAAGTGTGATGGTCTTTAACGGCTCCACAAAGGACGATGGTAGCTAAAAAATAATTCGAAAATTAAACAAAGTTCGTTTGTGACTTCTATAGGTACTCGAATGAAAACGTAACCCGTTGGTACAGCGCCATCTAGCGGCAGTATTGTGAAACTTATGATAATTTATTATGTTTTTTTGTTGTTTTTTTATTTCATATTTTGTTTTTCAATGCATGTCTTTATCCACAGCACAAGCAATTATTTCATCTTCGTCACTTTAAAGGATTAATGCTAAGGATTTTGTATTTGGTACAAAATTATCCAACACCCAAGTTCAACGACTATTACTGCTAAACTAATAAAGTTATCTTAACCGCTATAATTTTCGTTTAAAGTTCATGAAAAGCTCTCTCAAAGTGATTTTTTACAGATGTTTCAAGCCAGCAGTTTAGCTTTTAGAGGGGGGGGGACGCCCTACTGGAACAAAAATGTGCACTTTAAAGTTTAATATTTCGTAAATGGAGCATTAAATCGAAAAATGTTTTAGGAACCACCCAAGTAATTTTAGAAGACCTATTCAACGATACCCCACCCCACACGATGGGAAAGACGACGAAAAAAATATTATTCCCCACTTCAAAGGAGCTACCCAGGAAAATATTTTCCATAATTTTATTTTATCACTTTGTCGGCGTAATTGATTTACACACTCCTACAAAATTACAGCTTTATATTACTAACGGTCTCTTAGCAAAACCTTGGACAGACAGACAGACGGACATGACGAAACTATAAGGGTTCCTTGCCAGAACTACGGAACCCTAATAAAACGACATATCCGGCATACAGAAACTCTCCATCCTTATACAGAGCGGAATGCGGACACACTTGGATCGTACGATATGGTAGGTAACACAAAATCATGGAAGCATGTAAGCAATGCTTTGTGACTCGCCCATCTAGGTCTTTAGGCACCTCGACTACTTCTCCTATTTCAGCATGATCCAACAAAATACAAAAAAAAATGTTAAACTTTTATTTTTTGGATACGAGGCTTTTGGCTACTTTGCATGTCTGTATTTTTAATGTCTTTTATTTTTAATGTGCGTTTTTTTTGTGCAGAATAAACTATTTTTCTTTCTCTTTCTTTTCTTTCCTACCGGTATTCGCACAGTAAAGTAGCAGTCAGTCAGAAGTACCATACAATCCTATAGTTACTGCAGGTAAACTATACACACTTTGCACTTACCCTTCGGTACGATGGACTGATAATAAGTGGTTATTGGTGGTGGTGTTGGTGGTGGTGGTGATGGTGTTGGTGGTGGTGGTGGTTAGTGAGAACGGAGCAGGTTCTTGAGATTTTTGATGTGAAGTGCGCCATAAGATAGGTTGTATAATAAACTTTACTTCTGGACCTTATTCCCTCTCTCTGACTCAACAGCGTCCGAAGGGGTTAAATATGATGACGTGAAGTCACAATCGGTTATAAGATTCACTATTCATCGGTAAAGTCACCTATTTATGTCACTTTGACATTACCAAACGCTACAGTTCATGCAAAAAAACTGTTCCTATTTATATATATATATTTTTGGTTAATCATATAAGATTGGGGCTACAATCAATCTGCCTATCCTAAGATTTTACATGGAGCGGCCGCCTATCTCACCTCGACAACCCAGTTACTGGGTAACACGATACCCCTTGGTAAGACTGTTTGTCAGACTTTTGGGCTTCTACCCGTAACGACTAGCAAAGATCTACGAATGACAGCCAGGACCAACGGCTTAACGTGCTTTCCGAGGCACGGAGGGATCTCGATATGTAATGGATGGTCACCCATCCACGAAGCGTATCTTAACCTTTAATCGAAATGTGTGGCTGTAATCATTTAGACACGAGCTCCTCGATATAGTATCGGGACTATAGTTCATCAATTAATACGAGCATCAAGATTCAAGATTCAAGATTCAAGATTGATTCAAGATTCAAGATTGTTTATTTGTGGAAACATGAGTACACATACAGAGCATGCGAGTTATTAAATTACATTATAGTTTAAGATCAGTCATGTTTGGCCTTAGTGGCGTACAAATATTTAAATTTATTAATAAAAGTTAGTATAGATTACATATGAGTAAAACTGTAAAATTTGACAATTTTGAAAACAAATAAATTAAGTATATGAAAAAATAAAAATAAATGTCAATGTTAATGATAAATGTCAATTAAAATTATCATCATAGCATTAATATTGCTCCAAGTAGATTATGTCAAAGATGTATTGATAACATTGATTACTACACGGCATTAGATGTTGTCATTAAGAAATTCTAGGATACTGTAATATGCTTTCTCTTCTAGCAGTATCTTTAATTTATTTTTTAATTGACGGACGTTAAGTTCCTTCCAACTATTCCAATCACATCATCGAACCAATACTACCTATGGCAATTATATAATATACAGTATGAACCTTAAGGCAAGCTTCCACAAAAAAAATGTTATGCAGTAACACGTGCGCCATATGTTCGCAAAGTTCTTTGTTTGCTTCCAGCTTAACGAAATCGTAGAACGCGACTAGGCCTTAAATTGTAGGATTTCTTACCAGTCGTTTTTAGGGTTCCGTGGCCAAATGGCAAAAAACGGAACCCGTATGGATTCGTCATGTCTGTCTGTCTGTCTGTCCGTCAGTATGTCACAGTCACTTTTTTCCGAAACTATAAGAACTATACTGTTGAAACTTGGTAAGTAGATGTATTCTGTGAACCGCATTAATATTTTCACACAAAAATAGATTTAAAAAAAATTGGTGGTAGAACTGAAACTTATTTTTTTTTTCATCAAACCCTTACTTGTGGGTTTATCTATGGATAGGTCTTCAAAAATGACATTGAGGTTTCAAATTTATTTTTTTCTAAACTGCATAGTTTCCGCGAGAGACACTTCCAAAGTGGTAAAATGTGTGTCCCCCCCTCTGTAACTTCTAAAATAAGAGAATGATAAAAGTAAAAAAAATATATGATATACATTACCATGTAAACTTCCACCGAAAATTGGTTTGAACGAGATCTGGTAAGTAGTTTTTTTTTAATACGTCATAAATCGTAAACCGCAATTTACCTTTCATTCAATCAACTCAAATATAAAAATAAAAAATAAACATCGATCAAAGTTACAACGAACTACAAGAACTTTTGTATTATGTTACTTGCTGCTACGGAACCCTTCATGGGCGAGTCCGACTCGCACTTGGCCGCTTTTCTTTTTATAATTTTCATGAAATCTGGATTTCCTATAATAAAATGAAGTGTCATGGTGCGTGTGTGTGATTATAACTTTTTAAGTAACTCAATGAAATTGTCTCAGTATTCTATAAAGTTTGTGAAAACTGGATTTAAATCCAGATAAATATATTATTATAGATATGTTTCCAGCAAATACTTTTGGAAAACCTATTTATCATGTTAACCGTATTCAGGTAATGAGCGATAGGCTTTGATGACATGGGAAGTGAGAAGTTCACGAGTGAATAATAAAGTGTGTGACACTTACAACCTACCCTTCTTCGGCGTGTAGGCGTGACAGTTCCGAAACAACAAAGCGAATTCATGCGAAATTATTTATGTACAGTTTAAAAGGCACCACGTTCCAGATCCGTGCATATTTTACCGACGGCCCGACATAAAATATGTAATATTAAAATCATTCGCATGTTGTTTGCCTATAAATAAATAACGTTTCAGTGCATCACAAAGGATGCAAAACAGCGAATAATATTTCATTTTGGTTCGTTAAATATTTATAGCGCGATTGGATTAAATCATAACAATACTTATTTTTTAGAAAGTAAATACGACGATAACATGAGAATATGACGTATTGAAGTTAATTCTCGAATATAAAATACAGGCCTCATTGGTCTCGCAAGCTACTACTAAGCATGAGGTCCTGGGTTCAATTCCCAGGGCGGGCAAAGTGTTATTGGGTTTTTCCATAAGGAACATCTCTGTAGCAGCCCGGAGCCTGGATTAATGCCCGGTTGATGGCTTTAGGCTCGTCCCCTATTACTTGGGACTTTAACTATAATTCGAAGCTACATATCACTCCCGTCGAAATGTGAGTGTAGGTGCCCTTATATAGATACACCTTTGTCTAACCCTTCGCGGATTAAGGCGTGATGTTATTTATGTATGTCATGTGTAAAAATGCTGAAAATATCCCGCCATGTTATATATATACTCGCATTTACAACTATCTGCATTCGAACTAACATTTCCAATATATGGATTTTGGATATAGCAGTTCAAATGCAGACAGAATTTATTGGGAAATATATAGTGCCTAAACTCGCCATAATGAAAAATCGATGCTTCAAAATAAGTGATCTAGCAAAAAATAAGGTACTACTTTATATTCCGTAACTGTGTCCTGTGGTTAAATGGCTATCGGGGTATTTACACCAGATATGGATCAAACCGTTACTCCAAAAACAATTTCATCACAGATGAAATCGAGTGATAAGGCTAGTGACAACATAATGGGCTATTTCGAATGAGCAACAGCGCACAGGCAGCAAGTTCGTCAGTGTAGCCATCCCAGGCCGTTTTTACTCGGAAAACTTCATCAAGTACCGTTATTAGTTCGGAAAGTGCAGTAAAAGTGAGTAAAGTACTCATTAGTCATGGCTGTGTAGAGATTTAGAAGTTGGCGATTCAAGTGCCCATTCAAAGTTGAAATGCCTACGCTGCATGTGGCGCGAATTAACTTAATCACGGTAAGTGTTGCCCTTTTTGCAAAATCTTATTTTTTGATCGAATAGGTG
The DNA here is from genome assembly GCA_916610205.1 of Griposia aprilina. Lineage (NCBI taxonomy): Eukaryota > Metazoa > Arthropoda > Insecta > Lepidoptera > Noctuidae > Griposia > Griposia aprilina. The sequence continues at coordinate 10,857,543 of OU744286.1, forward strand.
GTCTTTAAATGTCTTACAAGTTCATATCATTATTATCTTCTGAAACTATTGGTCACTTTTGACATACCTAACTTGAAATAATCTAACTGTCACATAAAATATCCACCCTGTCGTTTAATGACGTGTAATTGATATTCAGGTGATAAAGCGATTACTCCTATGAGTTTGGCCCTAATTAACACGCTGTTATTAGCTTTACTTGTAACTAACATACCCCCTCCCTGGTTGACTGTGAAATACCGTGCTTGACTGACCCAGTTCAAGTTCAAGTTATTTATTTGATAACAAAAATACATTTGTGTCGAAATATTTGCACAGTAGGTACCTACACAAAAAGAAGCACCATAAACAATTATGTATGAACATAATTGAACATAAGTGAACGCCGGGAAAGTGGCTTGTCCGGATACAGATCGGCCCGTGAACCCATTTTCTCAGAGGCAGTGGGATGAGCCGCTCTGCAGGTTCGTACAAAATAATCCTATTTATACGTCCACCAATACTGCTGAGCGTGCCCGCGTGCTGGCTGTGGGGTGGGAGTCGGGCCTCTGACTTCAGGCGCTACCGTCACCTGACATAGGCACTACACCACCGTCCGGCTCACTACTTGTCTACGTCTGGGCGCTCCTTACGTGGCTCCGCATAGTTGCCAATGCGGTGAAAGTGTCGACTGCCTCGGACACCATGGCCTATTCTGGTGTAAGAGCGCCGGCTGGATAGCACAGCATGCCAGAATCAATGACATCATCCGACATGGTCTTGTCACCGCCGGGGTGCCAGCTGTTTTAAAACCCAATGGCTTGGCACGTGATGACGGGAAGAGACCAGACGGAATGACCATAAAGCTTTGGAAGGTAGATAGGCCTATGGTGAGGGATGCAAGCTGTGTCAACACCCTTGCGCCATCCCATCTTCCTAATACGGCGGGCGGTACTGGGACATCTGCTACAAGTGCGGAAAACCTCAAACGGCGCAAATAGTCCAATCTTTGTGGGACTTTATGTTTGAGCCGTTTGGGGATGAAACACTAAGGCCATGGAGTCCGAGTGCCCACTTAGTTTTCGAGACAACGCCAAGCGGTTGGTCGACTCCACGTGACCAGAGGGCTGGCCTATTTTTTTGCCAAAGAATCAGCATTGCCATACAACGTGGCAATACTGCCATCCTTTTTGGCACTTTTCCAGTTGACAGCGATGCGGACGATTTTTTTTATGCCCTTTGATTTTTTTGATTATTTCCCCTCCTTTTTTATATACTTGATCATATTATTATTTTAAGACTGTTAGCTTTTTAAATTATGTAAATATTATTTGAGTTCGCCTATATAATATTCGTTTATTATGTGGATCAATCTTGACATGTCATTGAAAGTTAGATCTGGGTAGAGACATCCGATTCCTAGTAAAAAATATATAAAAAAGTTCCCAGTTTCCCCAAAGGCATAGCTCACACACAATAACGAACTTTACCGTCCATGTTGAAAGGTTCTAACCACTAGTGGATCCGCATTGGATTAAAGGAACATAACTCACGCAAATAGACGCTGACATATCCGTAACATAGTTCCGTGTAACGAACACACGATGAAGGATGAAAACCCAATTTGTCCTCATTTTAAAGCTTTGGAATAGTTGGGCAAGGCAATTAGCAACCCGGAGTTACGGAAGCAAAACAGAGCCGTAATAGAATCACCTTCGGTTTTTAAAAACCCGATCAACTTGCAGATCAGTGATCAGTAAATCGACTATCGAATCACAAGTTATATCTTTGATTGGTTGACCTAGTAAAAACTGCCACTGTGCACTGGTACTAACTTCTCCAGTTTTATTTTAATTTTTTTAAATCTATTATTCACATGACATAATCTAAGATAATTATAACCGGGGCTTGTCTGGCGGTTGTAGTGGATCAGAGTTTTAAAACCCCAGATAAGGTGGATGAAAGGACCTACCTTCAGGCCTACAGCTAAACGGTAAGTAAAAATCGTCGCGTTATAAAATCATCCGTGCGTACTTGGGACGCATGGATGATTTTATAACGCGAGGATTTTTTATAGCGCACTGGATTTTTAACTCTTGTGTTGAGCCGACCATTGAGGATCCACAAGAGTACCTACATCCCAGCACATCAAAAAAATACACAGTTGGATTTTCAACTCTCGTCGCTAAACAGTGCGTTAAAAATCCAGAGCGCGATTTTAAATAGTCCGTGGGTGCGAGAGAAGACATCACGGAAATCGACGCAGAATACCATACAAACGAAAAGGTTGCCTTTATCTGGTTAACCTTAAATCAGACAATGAGTAAAAACACTGTCAACGACTGTATACACACCGATTCCCTTAAATCACGAGCCTGCTGACACATTCCATTTCAGTTCATTCCGAGATCATGCGGGCGAAGATTTATTGTTTACCGATAAAATATTGTAAGGTAAGAAAACTTTATCTCAACGAATTATAGAAGACGGTACAGAAAATCGGTAATAAAAAGAAAATACCTCCTCGGAAACGTTTACGAAGCTGTTTGCATAGCATTTGCATTTACCTATCTACCCATGTTTGTTCAAAGCAAGGTGGCTGAGCGGGCAGCCCCACACAATAAGCCAAGGAGATAATAAAAGTGGACGCCATAACACTTTCCATTAGACTAGATACATTAATAATAGGTTTTCAAGGACCGTGGAATAATCTGGAAGCCGCGGCGTATTCAAGACAATAATGAGGGTAGATGGCAACAAAGTAGCTACAGTCATGAAAGAGAAGTTGACGTAGGCCGAACACCATTTAGTTTTGTATCACTTAATTATGTTTTGTAACTAAACAGACACTTTCATACTGTTTACAGAAATACATTTGTAACTTGCCAACTATTGTCACAGACATACTGAGTCTATATTTGGTTTAATTAAACGTATTTTATTGTGGTTGTTAATTTATCTAAGTCTTCTGTTTGTAGCTTCACATTATTTTCCTAAAGTGTACTTTAAATTATTGGACCAACTGGCGCTGGGTTCGAGCTTTGAATATATTAACCATGAGTACTTACAAAAAAAAAGGATTGTGTTGTTTTATGAAACCACGGTAAAAGTGAAACTTTTTCCCTACTCCGCGGCCGACCGTCACGCGACATGCAACACACAGACGATAAAGTTTGAGACGATGTAATAAAAGTTTCAGGTTAAAAATTACAATGCGTAAAAATAAACATCATTCAAACTTTTACAATTTTACGGCCAAAAAGCCTTAGCAGTTGAGACTATCGAACTAGTTTAAAACCATTCATTATTTCACCAGAATTCACCAGCAACCAGTCTCTATATCAACGAGTATCTAATAATGTTTGTCGCTCAGTGTCTATAGTCGCCTTAGTCCATGGACGCCTGACGCCACTGCAGAGCAAAAAGCAAGATTAACTAGACAGGCGCTTCGAAGTCCAAACAAGCAGCAAATAAAAAATAAACGCTAAGCGCTGTCTCCAGTCAGCTTAGGGCTATTAACGTTTACTACTTTCTCTTATAAAAATGCTACTTTAAATTGTGAACTAAGAAATACGAACTTTTGTAGAGCTAAGTTTGAAAACAGATGAAAGGTTTATTATTATTAATACTGGCAGGAAAGACTTTTCTATTATAAAAAATATTTATTAAAGTTTGTTTTTGGACGTTTTTCTAAGAATAAAAATTAAATGCTGTTAGTTGGTAGGCGCATAACGTAAGAACGATTGAAGCGATTTGGCTATTTTTGTTTTCAAATGTTTGTAATAGTCCGAATTAGGTTATCACGGAAACAAAAATTTGAAAAGTTTCCCGGAAAAATAAAAAATTCGGGAAATACTAAACGTCCTTTTTTGTATGGGATTTTTGATTGAACTCAAGACCATATTGAAATTTGGACAGGACAACGTCTTTCGGGTCAGCTAATCTAAAATATGAATTAAAGTTTGCTTTTAGACGTATTTTTAATAAAACATGAAAAACTGCTGGGGCTTTGAGTTTGATTCCCAGATTGGGCAAAGTGATTTACGTGAAGTTACGGTATGGTTGTGTTACGTGTGCTCGGGGCCTTAAACATAACTGGCGAAATGTGGTATCAAAAAACAGTTACCGATGTCAATTGTTGTAATTTAAATAATGTTAATTGTAACACATGATATCATAATTTTTCAGTTGAATATTGACTTTTGGCAATGAAATTCCAGAACCACAAAAGAAAAAAGTGGCTCTTATATATTGGCTTCAAAATGTATAGAAGCAAAGCAAACGGCTACCTATTGAACTTTTAAAATTAAGAATAATATATTGGATCTAATTTTTATTGACAGAACTTTGGAAATACAAGAAATAATAAATAAACGAAATTAGCTTTTGTGAACTAAACTAACTTTTCTAAACCTACTATTTGACGTCAATCCTATAGCCACATCAACCTTATAACTAAGGCTAGATTCGATATTATTTTTCAGCCCGCAACTACTCAGAACTGTATCAGAAAAAGCCAATTATACTATTCCAGTTTTCCCTCTGGACATCAAACCAGCACTAGACTAAACTCATTATAACTTTTCACGTGAATTCATAAATAGGATAGAAAAAATAAAAGTTTAATGAAACTGGGCTAATCACATCTGCCGCATGGCAGCAAAATTTATGGTCTAAAACCTACACACAGAGGGTCCCTTGGAGCAAATGACAGCTCGGAAGGTCCATATGGAGACGGCGGCGAGACGAACTCGACTCTTTCATCAAAGATTGACCATAAAAGCAATGAAAAGAGGGAATGCCCTGCAACCGGGCATAACCAGCCTATAATGTCCCCACTGCTGGGACACAGGCCTCCTCTCTTTGAGAGGGAGTGGGCTGTAATCTACCACGCGGGCCCAGTGCGGGTTGGTAGATGTCACATGTCTTCGAATTTTTGGTTCTAGGACATGCCGGTTTCCTCACGATGTTTTCCTTCACCGTGCTGAGAGCAGTGGTGATGAAATTATTTACACAAAGTAAAGCACCTGCCTGGGTTCGAACCCACGACCTACAACTCGTAAGTCGGGGCCGATACCACTGGGCCACCAGTGCACTGCAACCGGGTGCTAAAGGTAAATAATAATAAATAAACACAATTCAACAGATTGTAGCCAAGGATCATTAAATCCTTTCGCAAGTACACTATAGCGTGGGCTTATCTATATCCTGTAGCTACGTACAGTCAGCAAAAGCGACAAGTATGCAGGGTTGCCGGATATAGTTGAAGTTTGATAAGAAACCGATGAATGTTTTCAAATACAATTAAATTAAAATAATAGAAAACAAACTGGTCATTTATCAAATTAAATTTCATTCGAAAACATTCATCGGTTTCTTACTAGACATTAGCTATATCCGGCGACCCTGGATACTTATCTCTTTTTCTGACTGTACCTATCATGCATCACTGGATTTTGTAGCCTTTGTATCCAAAGGTGGTCGTCCAATGAGTTTCGTTTATAATTAATTTTAAATCCTTTGAGAGAATCCCGGCCCGGCGAATCGCACTTATAGTGAAATTGCGATTATTTGACACGTAAATATTTACGGCTGAAAGGATTTTGAGGGTTAGACATTTACAGAAATTGTATTTAAAATGGACAAAGGGTTAATTGAAATATCTACCTAAATTCTGGAAGGCACTTATCAGTACTTTAAATGGTTCTCTACAAGAAATAGGCGAACCAAACTAGTCGAATCTGTTACATTTGTACATCGGTCTATTACTACGCTTGGTTTTCGTATTGCTGCTATGCAAGCACGCAATGCCCACGCCAGCTCCAAAAAGTGAAAAAGTATTTTTTTCTGCTCCTTTTTTTTTCTTTAATTCCGTCCAAACATTAATTAAGTAGGTAACTTGACTAACAGTTTAGATGCCTCGTCATTTGCCTAATTAAAGCGCGCCCGTGCGAACTTATATGAGAAATTCCCCGCAGCACGTACATCGCCATAATTACTGTTAAGCTATCCACACTCCTCGGATCCTATAATGGAATAATAATACTCGTTCTGAAGCGTGACTTGGCTTCTAATTCCCGTGGTACACGTCTTTATAGTGTACAACCTACACTGGAGCAAGCACAGCCTGCTCTCTAGCTTTCTAACAATTTAGTCTTTAAGCTCATGTTTGCAACAAGACAGACTGAGCATAAATGTCATAATAATATTTATTAGGTGTCCAAGTCCATAGTTGTAAGTAAGAGAGATTGCTCCAGAGGTCTAGGACGCGCACTTTATACGTAAAAATTACCCTAGGAACCTAGATTGGTAAACAGTGTCACCAATTTATAGGAACCCACTAACTGGCGGAGTAGTTGCGTAACACACTAGAATGGACTTCATTGTGACAGTTTAACAACATTCATTGCGTTAGATACGTTGTTGAGCAGACAAATTCTTCGAACATATAAAGCAATGGATTAGCAATAGGCTTCAAAATGATTCAGATTGTGATTGATAGTGTGTTACAGAATTAGGGTGCCGGTTGCCGTTCTGTATTCTTGCGAGTGTGAACACAGCTTAAATAAAAAATAAGGATAACACTTCTTTTTTCTGTATCTCATCGTGAACTTGAATGTAGGCGTATCAAAGCTCAAATTAAGCTCACAAAAATGTAGATTCTAAACACGTGTAGATTTGCCTTTTATTTACGTCATACACATACACAGCTCCAGTTTCAACGTGTCTGAGCTCACGACGTGCGTATTCGTACACATTTCTCTGAATACAGTTTAATTTCGAAGTTTGTCTTGAATACTCGTAAATGAATCTTCATTAGGAATTATTGTCTCTTGAATCATCTGTACAGGTCGTGTGGCAGCCTGCTTAGAGGGTAAATAGGTACATTGGTAGGTACTTAGTGGAGAACTTGTAAAGGTATTAGTATTAGACCTGTGTGTGTGGAATTGGAATTGACATACCTACATACACATATGCCACGCTCACGCCTTAAGGCTCGTACACACTGGCGCGACGCGACAGCGTGACACAAAGGCACCGCGTGCCGCGCGACGAGTGGCGCCTTTGTGTCGTGCTGTCGCGTCGCGCCTGTTTGCGGGAGCCTTTATTCCCATGTGGTAGGCAGAAAGTACAGAACACAACGTGCTACGATCCTGACATATTTCTTTTGCGTTGTTTACGTTCATATATCTGGTTATACACGCACGCCGTCGGTTGCAAGTAGTACGCCCATGACCTTTCTGAAGAACATCACCAATAAGGTCACTATTTATTTTATTATCATTAGATTTAAATAGATAGGTAAAGAGGCGAGGGTAAGGTGAGGTGGTGTGGTGTGGTGATGAGGTGGGTGGATAGGTTTTTTTATTTTTTTTATTACATCCATACATACATAAACTCATGCCTTCTTCCCTTGGGGGTAGACAGAAACTACAGAACGCCACCTGCTACGATCCTGATATACTCCTTCTGCCTCGTTTACGTTCATACATCTGGTCATACACGCACGCCGGTTGTGAATACTACGCACCTGACCTTTCTGAAGAACATCACCAATAAGGTCACTATATGTCTTCCTAGGGCGTCCCCTTCCGGCGTTTCCACTCACATCTGCCTTGTAAATACCTTTTATTAGTCGCCCCTCATTTAACCTCTCAACATGACCAAACCATCTATGCACACTCTTTTCAATTTTTGTCACTACATCTTCTTTTAAACCGCACCGTTGCCTTATCACATCATTCTTCAGTCTATCATTCATAGTCACACCACAGTAGTTTTTTATTAGATATCATTATTAAAATTTTGTTACATTAAATTAAATTAAAATTAAATACAACATTCCAACATATTAGCGTCTTAGCAGGTATATACAACGAAACATTACAGACACTATTTGATTAGTAAATGCAAATAAACGAGTCAGGAAAGATGCCTTGAGTATAATCCTAACTAATATTATAAATGCGAAAGTAAGTTTGTTTGTTACCTTTTCACGCCTAAAAGCTCGTGCACACGGGCGCCGCCCGTCGCGCCGCACGCGGTGGCTTTGTGTCACGCTATTGCGTCGCGCCAGTGTGCACGAGCCTTAAACCACTACACCGATCATCCTGAAAATTTGCATATACGTTGTCAGGTGTACAGAAACAATAATAATATAACAATATAAAAATAAAGTTCTTATGATAATAGATGGCGCCACGTGTCTTTCGAATCATGATTGCATTATAACCCGAATTGATTGTCAAAGTCTAAATTAACGCGAGCGAAGGCGCGGGCAAAAGCTAGTTATGAATAAATTGAAATTAATATTTAATTGGAATTCTTTTTTTTTGATAAGTACGTTAATTTACTTTAATAACTTGCTAATTTTATGTTTAGTTGGTTATAACTTCATTTAAATGTTTAAATGAAGTAAGTAATGTTACTTACTTATTATGAGAATGAATCGAGAATTCAAAGCTTAAAAGTATTTTCTGAAAGATCAGTTTACGTTTGTTAGTGGCAAAGAGTAATAATCTGCCACCCGTCCCGTAATTCAAGGCCCCTAAGCTGTCTCGCCACCCATGAGAAAAGATTATAAGGTCGACAAAAAATCTACAGTAGATTAAATCGTGCTATCAGCAATTTTCGTTTAAAACCTCGCCTTTTTTGCCTCATTTTTAGGGTCCCGACGAACTTATTACTAAGCCTCCGTTGTCCGTCCGTCCGTCCGTCCGTCCGTCCGACCGTCCATCCGTCCATCTGTCTATCTGTCAGCGTGCTGTATCATCATGAGCCATAATAGGTAGAAAGTTGAAATTTTCAGCGTGTATATCTATTGCTGCTATAACAACAAATAATAAAAAAAAAAAAAAAAAAAAAAAAAAAAAAACGGTCGCCATACCAAAGAACATATTTTTTTTATACGTAGTGTTAATATTGTACTGTAGTACGGAACCCTTCGCGTGCGAGTCCAACTAATACACTTGGCTGGTTTTAAATTTAACCTACGTGGGTGTGTTAGTATGTACACCTACACGATAATTGACTACACGTGGTGAAACAGATACATGTCTTATCAAGTTCTGAAGGGCTTCAACCTGTATAATATACCTACCTACAGGCAGACTTTTAATTCATTGGCAATTTCAAGGGTTAAATGAACTCATCAAAAACAACTCTTTTACAATGAGTCCAGACCAATTCTAAAACATTAAAAAAGTGCTGTTTCGTGCAAAATTGCAGGGATGGTCCTTTTCCAATAAAAATATCAAACATTGCAGAAATAATAAAAAAATATCATATTCGTGAGTAAGAGGTACTTTTGCCCCTGAAAGATTTCCAATAACGTCAAAGAAAGACTTTATATTATCGTAGAATAGAAGTACTAGTCGGCTATAACTAAGATACAGGCAACCGCACGTTCATGGTACAACATGAATTTTACAGCACCTATATCACAGCAGTAAGGGCGGTTTTCGTAGCTCAAGTACAGTAGGCCACACGTCAGTGTTAACACTTTGATCTTAAGAGGGCGTACAACGCACACTAGCACCACTCCACTTCTTTAAGAAAATATTATCTCACGACTGAGAAGGAATTATGAATAACGGCTCAATAAGGACCTACCTACGTGGTACAGACTATCAAACTGAATAACTTTCTCCATTAGGACCAACATCGTGATCGAGAAAAAATGATCAGCCGTGCCATACATTTGAATCGAGTAGGCATTGATGTTTGGTATGGGGCAGTTCATATATTTTTCGCGATTACCATGGAGGCCCCACGGAGAATGTTGATCATTTGGTGGTCTGTATCGTACCACATCCTTAAATTTGACCACACTTTTCTATGAATCAGAAAGGTGTGGTCAAATTTAAGGATGCTGTATAAAGTTGTTAATACCGTCCCGTGGCACAGATTTCATTGGCACCTCGTACTGTCACTCGATCTTAATTAACATGAATAAAATGCGAACGTGGATTTCAATTATCACACGGTCTCGTAAATTTTAATTGCGAGCATAAAAATATTAATTAAATCGATCAACGTATTCGGACAGGTGAACCTTTTTCATGACCTATAAGTATCTTATGTAGGATTATGTATTTTTACATAGGTACACTATCTACATAGGTATAGGCATGTATAGGTCACATGGCACAAACAGTGAACTCAAGAATATTATTCACTAAAGATCGATATTATGATGAAAGCAATGTAAAAATTAAGGTAGGGGAGGCGGGGCTACAAAGTGCTGCGGGTAAGCTGTTCCAACACGAAAAGCTTATTTAAGAAAAGAGTTAGCAGTAAATATGAAATGCATCACTGAACGCTGCACCATCGCGCCGCTTCGGCAGCCATTTTAGTGACGCTGTAAATAGGTTTTAGTTTGCTTTTAGCTTGGTGTACATATTTGTTACATACGTAATTTTTTCCGTTCATACCCTTTTTATAGACTTCAATCATGTTTACAGTTATTTATGTGCGAGTTGCACTTATCAGATGGACAAACTATAGGGTATGTTTTTTAATCGCTTTATTGGTAATTTGTTACTTCTATTTTGTGTTTGAGGAAACTTTGAAAAATGGAATTTGAGGTTAAAGGTTTTGCTGATTTTGGGCAGTTGTGCCGAGAAAAACGTACACAAAATGAAGCAACTTACAGTAAAATGAATAATTATTCTACGATGAGAACAGATACCAAAGGAAAATTGAACGGGGCAAGAACTCAATCGAACTGCGGCAGTCGGTAGCTGATGCTGTTATCAAATATGGTACAAAGCTTAAACTGGTACCTCGTGATCAAGATATCACTTTTTTGAAACAGTAATAAGTACTATGTTCTTTTTTTAAATAAAACAGACATACATATTAGCCACTAGATATTTTGTTTTAATTTATGTAAATCCATTTTCAGTTACTGCATCACTAATTATCACAATTGCGACCGGAACATCTTACCTCAACGATGGAACAACAAACCCAATGACGGTTTGGGTTGTTGCTGGTCTACTTTTCATAAAAAAATGTTACTGAACAGGAAGACATTACTAACTTAATAAATATTACCTTCTAGTTTAGAACTAGAACACATTCTGCCTCTACTCGTACATATACGAAAGTCTTGGAGATAAGGCCTTGGACTAACGGTTTTACGTGTTGTTTGAAAATCGACTCTGTGTGTATAGCCCTTCAAATGATTTGCAAGATCTTTCAAGAACTGACAGATTTTCTCATTCGATTTTGACCTTAACCTTCAACATTTCAAGGTTTCATATCGTTTGGAGAAATTTGACAGTTTCATGTAGCTTGAGCTGCTGGCGACTGTACATTTAAGAGTTCATAAATACTTTCATAAAAACTCAATAAATATAGGTTTTTGACATCCAAATGGTCGTTTTGCTGCTGTAAATCTTTCTATATTTTTTGTTAGAGCCTGTGGAACTGAACATTTCACTGCGGCGGCAGATTTAGGTGAAATTAATTGTACAGTAACGGGCATCCAGCCGCAACATACATTTTCCATCAGAGGGATTTGCCCGAAGAACACCCTCGGGGTGAGTCTAAATGAACAGTTGAACGCGCACTAAACTCTTTGTATATATATGCTGATTGTTTAGTTAGATATTCAGTATGTGTTGCAGAATTGATACGAACTATTTTATGAATATGTTGTGTGATTTTTTTATTGTTCCATCATTAAAAAATATTTTAGTAGACGGAGAAGGTACATCTCTCTCGTTATCATCAGCCATATTTTAACTACTGTGGGCGTTCTATGGGAAGTGTTGATTCTAACCCGAGAAAACCCGAAACCAAAAACCCGTTTGCAGTTCAAATCAAATTATAATTTACGAACAAATTAATCACACTAGCGAATCACACACTGTAGGTACACGACACAAATATACAGAACACGCGACAGTTTCAAAACGTGTTCACTGCTTGACCGCCACCGACCAACTCTGCTTTAACTCTGGTCGAGCGTTAGGTTGCAGACTCTGTCAAACGCCGGTTGGGGGCGCTGGCGTCCCCATTAGTCAAAGTCAAACGATTGATTTAACATATTTTAACAGATATAACAAGATGTTGTTAAACTTACGTTTTAAAAACAATTTCATCGTAGTTCTCAACCCTTTTTAATAACATGTATCAATCCAAGTAGGTACTACTCGGCAAAAACAAATTATAAAACACTACAACGTTCATAAAGAAAAAAACAATAAGTAGTTTATATTAGTACTTACCAAGACACCGAATTAATTATGACGTAGAGGTGTTACAATATTTCACAGCAAAACAGTTTCTTGGAGCCCTTATTGGTGCTAATTAACCGCAAGACTGACAAACGATAACTATTCTGACGCCTAAGATGACGCTTTATTATCAAACTTTACAAGACAAGCGGAACAGATTTGAATAGTTACTTCAACAACACACATCAAAGTGTCGAAGGATCAAGCTCGCTTTTGCTAGTTACAAAAAATCAGGTTTTATAATTATATTTTTTGTAACTCCTATGGATACTTTTTTTAGTTTTCGTCATTTGAATTTCGGTCAAAAGATTAAAATCTTCTGCGAAGTCGTATTCCTATCGTATCGTAATCCTGCAACTGGTTTGAGGAAAAATCTGTAAAATTTCTGCCATACTTCTGAGTGGAATCAATACAAAAGAAAGTTATTATGGAGAAAAGAGAAGAAATGATCAGAGCAGTGGGAATGTTCCAAGCTGGTTCTCGGCAACGTGCTGTGGCAATCGCTCTGGGCAATAAGTAGAAGCGCCCAGCGTAGGCGTACGTATAAGTCGACTATGGACACGTAACCGCATCACTGGCAGCGCGGCAGAGCGACATGGAGCACAAGTTCGCATCACCACACGCAGACAAGATCGTTACATACAAATTACAGCTCGACGAAATCGTACAATGACCGCGATGATGGTGGTTACGAGGCTTCATAGCTCTTCAGGCTACGTGTACCACCTATTGAGCCCCGCAATCGCAGAGCCCGTTTACAATGGACTCGTAAGCACAGAAATGGGGCTGAAGAAGAGTGGCGTTTTGTGTGTTTTTCTGACAAATCTCGCTTTGGTATGAGGCCAGATACTAGACGTACACGGTATTGGAGCACCCCTGGACGCCAAGAATGCTTAAAATTATGCCAGAAACTCCATGCATACAGTGGTAAAACAATCATGATATGGGCGGGTATTTGGATTGGCGGAAGAAAAATCAAGCGGAAGATGAGCGGCAATCCCAATGCACAGATCTACACTAAAACGATTGCATCAGATGTTGTTATTCCTTTGCGGCCCCAATTTGAAGCTTCATTTCTGCTTATGCATAATAATACACGTTCACACACTGCCAGAGTTGTTGCAAACGGCAGGCCTATGTTGTTTCGAACGCCGCTGTTGCGACACACGCTGTTGCGAATTATTTTTCCACTGCCTCACAGGTTCGAAAGCTCATGGACTCGAATGAAGTAGTCGCGAAAGACGCTGTTTCGAAAAACATTTTCACTGCCTCATACGCTCGAATGCTTGTGATTTCGATTTATTTAGTCATAAAGTGTACAGAAAAGTATTTAAGCAGTAATTAAATAAAATCAACAAATTCGGTGTCAACATCAACATTTAATATTATTATTAAAGTTACGCACTATACTACACTGCAAATAGCAAATTGCAGCATTATTTGCTAAATAGTTACTAACTATTTGCTACTAGAAATCATAGGCGAGGTACTATAAATAATGAAATGGTGACTAATATTAACAGTAGGATAGGATGCAAGAGCGAGCGAAGCGAGCTCGGGACTTGGGGCACTCTGACTCGGACTGGTTAGGTTAGAAGGGGATGGCGGGGTCTGAAAGACCCCGCCGTCCCCTTCGTGGTTATTTTTTTTTAAACCGCCCAGAAGTAGGAGCCCCGCGTAGCGGGGCTCCGTCGGCTACTCGATGCCAGTTTAAATTAAAACAAAGCTAACAACTGATTATTAAGCTGCTACTTTCTACTTAAAATTATTCTTCACTGTAGCTGCCAACCTACTATTTTTGCTACCGGCTTTAATTATTGATGGTTGGTTGATTGGTGATTGTTACTTTGTTAATAATAATATTAAATGATGATGTTGACACTGAATTTGTTGATTTTATTTAATTACTGCTTAAATACTTTTCTGTACACTTTATGACTAAATAAATCGAAATCACAAGCATTCGAGCGTATGAGGCAGTGAAAATGTTTTTCGAAACAGCGTCTTTCGCGACTACTTCATTCGAGTCCATGAGCTTTCGAACCTGTGAGGCAGTGGAAAAATAATTCGCAACAGCGTGTGTCGCAACAGCGGCGTTCGAAACAACATAGGGGACCCGTTGCAAACACCTACCTTGGCCTGCTCCATCGCCAGACTTGAATCCCATTGAGCTCACATGAAATAATACTTCAAAAAAGAGCTCTGCTGAATATGGATACCGTACACACATCAGAAAATATTTTTCGCCTGTTACATCTGACGTGAGAGGCCATTCCGCAACGTGATTTGGAAGAACTCATATTGAGTATGCGGCAATCGCTTCGATTGTTTTATACGTGTTAACGGCGGAAATACAGACTACTAATGTTTATTTCATGCAATAAAACCCTTTAAAAACTTTTATTTTAACTTTTTATCACATTTTAATGTCAGAATTAACTAAGGTGGAAAATCCAGCATAGGGAACTATTGCGAAATAGTATAGTTTAATACGAGTGGAGAAATTTTGTTAGTGCATTAGAGGCGGAATACACACACGACCCGTAGGCGAGGGTTTTATGGAGCCGAGAACTGCAATAACAAATGTCCACGTGTATCAAACGACGACGTTTTTCAATACACTTTTGAAGAAATAAAACAAAAGAACGAAAAATATTTACGTCATTATAATATTTAATTATTGAAATAATACTGTATTATTAAAGGAGCAATTATGAAAATGATACACAGCGGATTTTTTTGGCATTTTCACGGTTTGTGAATTGTTAACAATTTCGTTAATTTCCCTGTTTAGTGTGTTAGTGAATGTTGGAGATGACGGAATATAGGAGGTGTAAGGGTGTTCTAATTGGTCTTCAGTAGTTATAGGAGGCGCCAAATCGTTATTGGCATGTGAAGTAGAAGGCTGCGGTGCAAGGCAAAATTCCTTAGGGGCTGGCTTCAAATTTATTGCTTGTGTTATCTTGGCACCAATGTTTGTCTTGTTGTGTATCGAGTGTTCGTTAGAAGATTCTGCAACTGAGTTAGACCGCCATCCACCATGACGCTTTAAAGTTAATATGTCGGCTCCAGCAATGTAGCTGACGTTCTTCTAAAGCTATTTCCGGTGTAAGAATCGGCATCTGGTAATCCTAAAAACTTACCAAATTTGTTCACACCAATAGCGATCTTTTGTTGTTTTTGTGGAACGTAGAGCTTCGTGTTTCTTTAATAAGTCATAAAATGGGCCGTCAATTGAAAATGATCGTGGAATATAGTTTTTAGGATGGGTGATTTTGACTAAAAGCAATTTGTCATGATTTTTGATATCTTTTGTTGTGATATTACAAAGTTCCTGATGTCTACATGCGCCATTTATCCCGAATATTAACGCAACCTGGAAAGAGATAAAACACTGCTTAGATAGGTATATGTCATTTAGCATACGGACGTAGGCTAGACATAATAGATTGTTCAATTGCTGACCTTTGTTGCCAAATACTGACTATCCGGAGCTTCTTTCAAAAATCTTTCAACGCCGTTTGGTGACTTTGATTTTTGTCCAATATAACCGACAGAGCATCTTTTTAGAAACGCAGTCAGGTTGGAATATGGTTTGATGTCGACGCCGTCGTTTGCAGAACCATGCTTTTTAACATGGACTGTACTCCATAGCGTGTTAGGCTTTTATTTATCGGCCAGTTCATTGAAATATGCTAATAACACTTGCTCCGAAAATGACGACGCATTTTTATTGATTTTCCACTGAAGAAAATTTTGCAAAGTTGCCATAAATTTCAGCTTTGATTTAGATGGCAACAGGCTATCGCAAGCATTTTGTGCCTCAATCACAATATCTAGCAACGTAGCATCTAAAGAATTCTCTTTAAAAATTAAATTCATATTTTTTCGCAAATAAATAAGACTGAATTTGCTTTTTTTTTTCCGCGTTTTACATTCGCAGGTTAAAGAAGAGGCAAAGGCATAAAGCCGCTAAACAGCCTAATATGAAAAATAGAAAATTCTAATATTTTTGAGTTTAGAACACAAATAAATCTTAATTTGTTCATAAACGTATTTTTGTTTGTAATAATCATGGTTTTTGATGATATTCTATTTATAAACATAACTTAAATATTTAAAAAAAAAGCCGTAAAGAGGCATATCTCTTTGCCGAGATTTAAAAAAAACAATCAAATTCAAACTCAAAGCATTTATTTCAATTAAACCATTTACAGGCACTTTTGAATTGTCAAAGAGTCGGTCAGTTAATCAGAAAGTTGAAGCTAGTTCACCGCTAATCACCGCCGACTATAGGTATTGAACCAATTTGGACTAAGTATAGGTATAGTTAGTTATCTGTGGCAATTTTTATATCCGCACACGTGTTGGTAAATGAAAAAAACGTACGCTTGTGAAATACATTGCATGTTGAACCTAATCGTAGTGCGATAAGAACCAGTTTTCGAGGAAGTCTATTGAAGTCTTTATTGATGCAAAAGCCGAAGAGTACCTAATTCGTCGATCTACACATCAATGTCTACACATATGAAAACATTTTATAGACTTAAATAGACTTTTATTTAATTTCATTAGGGCAAAATACCGAAAAAACGATGACTAATCCTATTGAAAACGACTGAAAAAGAACAGTCTTCTTAAACTATTCTTTCGCAAGTCCTGGCAGTTTCCATAGAAATAAGCAGCAACTTTTGTTTAATATTAGTTTCCTTTTTACGTTACATAAATAAAGTAGGAATAGACTAGTGAAAGAACCAACAAAATTGGTGTGCCGTTTCCGAAAAAACCGCGAAAACGTGTAGATAGGCAGTACAAGTATCTGCCACACATTCGTCAAAACAAACTTTAACATTGTTCCAAAAACAAACTATGCTCAACATAAAAGGCTTCACTTGTTTTAAAAACAAGTTATTTGGCCAATTATGTCGACAAACATGATTGTAGTGGAACTGTTATTATTCATAAAGCTTCATAGTTCCACAAAGGGAACAAAAAGGCTGTTTTCAGTACAAAACAATAAGTAACCGCGTGCGGGCGACAGTCGAGCGGGAAATTGTTCAGGGGAGCGATTAAAGCGTGGAAATTGTTTCGCAACAATGGTGGCGACACGGTTGCTAAGGACGCCATTAAATCTTTTATCTTGTTTGACAACGAAAATCGTCAATGAGTATGAGATGCAACAGTGTTGCACTGAAATTGAAACCTTTATTTTAGTTTCCAGTTCTTACCTATGTATTCTTAGAATTGCTGTCTTACATTCATTGCCACATTTAGGTACTTACACGCCATTATAAGTATATATGTCACCGTATGATTGTGAACACTGTTAGTTTATAACCCACTAGCTTTTGCCCGTGGCTTCACCCGCCTTTAAAATACATATAATTATATACTTACCTACCTATGTGCCAACTTTCATGGTGTTCTGTCAAACAGAATCGGAAAATCATACCTAAAATGGTCTATATCAACCCCCAGGGGTCGACGACGACCTACAAGGGGTCCACGTGAGTGAAAAAATTAATAGGGGGTCCGTGAGATGTTAACGATAGTCCACGATAGTGGATCTCATTTAAGCAAGTCGTGACTTTAGAGGGCTATGAAACGGAGTATTCTGAGTATCAAACTTACTGACTGGGACAGGAATACGACCATCCGTTCCATCACAAAGATAACTGATCATTTGAATTGGGTTGGACACATCTGTTTCATGTTAGACGACCAATGGGCCAAACTTACGACCCAATGGGTCCCTCTTAATGGCAAGCGACATCGCGGTAGGGCCAGACGGAGATGGCATGGTGAACTGGATCATCAACAAGAACTGGTACTTGGCAGCTTTAAACAGAGAGAAGTCGAAACAGAGTAGGGAGGCCTTGGCCCTGCATTGGGACATCACAGGTTTTTAAAACGCTTTTATTAGGTCGACCTGTATGTAACTAACTATGTAATGGAATCTATTGTAACTAATTTAACCATCTTCCAAGGGTCGTAGCGTAATGAAAATTGGCAGCTGGATGTAGTTCTGATGACAATACAATAATATGGTACTGTCGTACTGATCTGATGATGGAGCCGGAAGATATGAACTGGAACTTCATGATGGAAAATCGTATCATAGCTGTTTTAGATTTCTTAGAAAAATCTTGTAACCAACTTTGAACACGATCAGGTTTCAAGGTTATAACAATCCTCCAGATTGAAGAGCTAGATTGTTCTAAGCTGATAGATAAAACACCATGCAATACAGACGCACTGGCGAGGATGGAGAGGATGCGGGCTCATTCGCCTACTTAAAATGAATGTATAAATGTTAAAAATACTTCGTTATCAAAACCAAAAAGTATAAAATAAATTAATAGTTTAAAAAACACTAGAAAAACACGCTTTTATAAATGCACGTAAAACAAAAAATTAATTATGGATCGTTCAAGTTGTCTCTATTTCTGGGCTGAAGTGTAACTATGTGCTTTTAATTATAATATTTGATTGTAAAAGCGTGGGGTGCTGGAACAGGAAATACTTTTGGTATAACTCGCTGAGAAATCAAGTTAAGCGCTGTTACGGGAAGCAGTTTACACAGATTGGCGCTCTAACTGGGGTTGCAGCACGACTTGTAGGTGGCTCTACATTAAACAGTCTGTTCAAAGTACCAGTTACCAGTACTTTCCTGTCCCAGCGCCCCACGCTTTTACAATCAAATATTATAATTAAAAGCACATAGTTTACACTTCAGCCCAGAAATAGAAACAACTTGAACGATCCATAATTTATTTTTTGTTTTTACGTGCATTTATAAAAGCGTGTTTTTCTAGTGTTTTTTAAACTATTATTAATATAATAATATTAATGGAATAACCCACATACACAGATGATTTATTGTTTAGTTTCAGGGGTTCAGTCCCTGCTGCCCTGCACACTAAGTCGCTACTAATATTATAAAATTGCGAAAATAATTTTGTTTACAAAACCTACGACAATAATAGTACTATCATCGTCGGTCTATTTGTTACGTTTTCAGGTAAAAACTAAGCTACTTTATAGAGGTTAAATTGGGTAAGTTAGTAGGATATTCGCTTTGTGGTCGAAATATACTTTGAACTTGTAGAAACTTGCACTTATTGATACCAGATATCATCATGTTACCTACCCGCGTACGCTTAATAGAAGTTCTTGTCCATTCTTGTCTCAGACATTCGCAAAGACATTAAGTACTTAACGTGTTTAATTTTATTGTTTTTCGCTCTACACCTCACTCTAGTTAAAAATCAGTCAAAAACACATTTGAAGTTGAAGAATTTGCACAAAATGCAATATAAGCTGGGGTCTACCCAAAACCAAAAAACCATGGCAAGTGGTCTACGAAACAAAAAAGTTTGGGGACCTCTGCTCTAGACTCACAAAATGTATTAGTTTTTTATAACTCTTAACATACTACTAAAGTTTCTAATATAATTCAATCATGATTCGAAAGACACGTAGCGCTAACTAGCGTCCTAAAGAAATTGTAACCGTCAAAAGTTATTAATCTTTCGCTCGGGAACAGTCTTTTTTTCTGGATAAAAGATACCCTATGTCCTTTTCGTTACCCCTGACAAAGTATATATGCAAAATTTTATGATGATCGGTTCAGTGGTTTAGGCATGAAAAGGTAACAAACAAACTTATAATATTAGTTAAGATTAGGATCTCGCGAGATTGTAAACTTTCGATAAATTGTGAACTGTACCATACTGCTTACAATAGGTATAACGTATTAATTTTCGATAGTTTATAATTCTATCCACGTCAAACCGTCAAATTGTGACCGAACCAGCACTTACCGACAGGGTTCACAATCTGTCCAATTTTATCACCCATAAAATTGTGAACCGTCTCTGATTCACACACCGTCACACCGACGAAATGGGTTAGGTTAGAACTGGGACCAAGCGCGCGCGAGCCGAGCGAGCGCAGGGAGCGGTGCCGCGCCACCGGCCGGCGAGCGCTACTTCCAAGTTGGTCGCAGTTACTGGGCTATTTAGTATTAGCGCAAGGTGCGATCCGTCGCATGCAAGTTTGATACCAGTTCATAATTTGTCGGTTTGCCATGGACAGATTATAAACTATCGAAAGATTATGCGTTATATTGTAATTTGTAAATGGTTTGTTGCAGTTCACAATTTTTCGATAGTTTATAATCTCGTGAATTAGATTATAAACTAACGATGTTCATAATTAGATATACGATGACTTAAACATTCAATTTCTATCAATTTTGTTAGACCGTTAATGACTATAATTCTATGCTGTCTAGAGTTTTGCTACCGACATTCAAAGTAGACAAGTACCTAGATACTACATACCAAAGCCTTTCGAGCGTTTTTTTCCGCTATTTTACTCCCTTTTGATGAATCAAAATAAAGTTTCCAATGCTTTTCAGAAGCAGATGAGTAAAAAAGGCCAAAAGAGAAATTTACATCTTCGTAAAATGACGTTCTTCGCTGAAAAGTTTTATTCATTGAATTTAAAAGTTACTGTAATATGATAGAATAAAAAAGGCGTATCAGCGAACTTTAAAATTGGTCTTAGAGAAATTCGAGTTTGTCATTTAAGGCGCAGATATACGACTTTTAATGATTTCAAATTGAATATCACGTCTAAACGAATAGTCTTATTTGTTTCAAAAAGATATATGATAAAATAGACTATTTTCTTCGTAATTTGATATGTGAATATTTGAAATTATATTTTTATAACATAGTGTAATTCATTTGTAAAGTAATGTCTAACGCTAACACAAAAACAATAATCACGCAAAAACTATCGGGCGTATTTTCATGAAATCTGCACCATCTAAAAGACAATTTAATTACCCAAATTTTTGTATACGGCTTTTATTTGTATTGTGTTTGATAAATCAAGGTGGGTTGTTTTTGCGAATAAACTTGATGCGCGTTGAAGCGGCGGCTCTTACGGGCGACGGGCGGCAGTGCATCGCTGACCAATGTCCGGGTAGACGCTAACGCTCTGTGTAATTTTATTCGCTTAAAAGTTTCGCATGCTCCTTCCACTCGCTCAAGGTCGCTGGCACTTATTGTCGCCTTAAGCTTTGATTTTCTAAGAAAGCGGTGACCGGTCACCAAAGATATTAAATTATTAGGTCACACAATAACAGCTGTCCAAACACAGAGCGTTTATGGTCAAATACTGTTGAAAATGATAGATTTTCATGACGACCCATCATTATAATAAGATGGAACCTCTCTTCTAGGAATCCTTAGCTTTAGTAGGTGTCCAGGTATGTACATTCCCTGCCGGGGTCGCGGATTGTTCGAAAGAGTTACCGTGGCCCTGGCGCACAGGCAACACGCCCTTCCGCTCCGCCCAGAGCGGGAGAGGTCATTTGATGATTTCCCACCCAAAAAAAAAAAAAAAAGGTATTTACATTCAAATATATAAATATATATCTATGCTCACACACGACTAAGTATTTAGGATTACTCTTTGTAAAAGCTTAATAAAATATTTTATTTATCGTCTTAGAGACGTTAGCTTTACGTTTATTAATATTTATATGAACGGTAGATTCGACTACCTCCTGGTTGATTTTTATTTTTACTCCACTCAATCAAATATTTTTTAAGTAGATAACAAAATGAAGGTATCAAAGCTTTGCCTCATCTTCAAATACATCTTTAACTCGAAACGCAATTAACCTTTCACCAAAGCCATGAATATTTTACGTAGTTACATAGGCTGAAAAAACACTCCAAAAATAATCTCCACACTTTTCTTCTTAAAAAAGAACTCAATTTGGATTGAAGAAATATGAAAGGGATCAACATACATTGTAAGAAAAGAAAAGTTTTTTTTATGTCGTCGCGACATACATTTCGGAACGATATAAATTTCTGTATTTACATACCAATGGCTATGAGGCAGAGATACCCAATTTGGAATCCGAAATATATTCCGATATTTTCTCAATTTCGAGAGCTTTCTGTTAAAACCACCGAGCTCTACTTTTAATGTTCAGGTCACTGAAGAGATAAGGTGAAATAATGAGCTGGAATAGATGTCTGATTTTCTGAAAAATTGCGAAACATTAACATACATTTTACTACAATTTGTAAATAGTGCATCGCGTATCCCGCACAATCCCTATAGATTCGGCTAAATACGAGAACTAAACTAATACATTTACGATAACGGCTTACATGTTAGTCCTTAGGGAGTAGATGTTACCCTGGTGAGAATACATCACTTCATACACAACAATATAAAGGTTATCAAAGGCCTATACAAAAACTTTTCTGATAGCGTTAACGCCAGACGCTAACGTCAAAATGTATGGCAATGCATTACCTGTGGAAAGGACACGTAATTTCACGTGTTAAGCAAATGTCAACTCTATACAATTTGATTTTCCGTTGGCGTTAACGCTTACAGAAAAGGGATTTTGTCCTTTGGGGCCAGCAACACACAGCTGTGTGACGACCGCCTGGTACACACTACACACACAGTCACACACTTAAAATTGTGGGTACTAGGTAAGTATATACCTACTTACAAGCAGTATTTTATTGTTTACAGCGCCAGTAAATGCGAAAAGACGAATTATGTTTTATTACTGCCTATCTGACCTTCACGACCTATTTCGACACCTATTGGTAAGACTGGACGTCAGACTTTTGGGCTTCTGACTACCCGTAACGACTGTCAAAGATCTGTGAATGTCAGCCAGGACCTCCGGTTTAATATGCTTTGCAAGGCACGGAGGGATCTCGATATGTAGTGGACGGACACCCAGCCACGAACCGACCGTGGCAAGCGTAGCTATTAAGGTTAACAACTCTATGTAATTCCACAAAATTTTTGAGTAACAAGTCTCGTAACGAAGTAGGAGTAAGTAACCCGATAGAGAGATAACTTCATACAAGCATGCAATGATAGATGCACTGCGACAATGCGCGGTAGAACAAAACTTACAAGCATTGCCTATTTGGGAGGTTACTGTAGCGCGACGTTCGTGCTAATTCGGAAACACGAAGATTACCTTTTCTGGTTTACTTGCACCTAGATATGTTTTTGGATACACATATGAGAGCAATATATGTAGATAATGTGTATCAATATGTGTATCAAAAGAATATGAGCAAGGCATCTCAATATTGAGGACTATTGTCCTCTCTTGCTCCTATTCTCACTCGTCAAAAGTTACTCGAACTCGAGTCATACTCATTACTTTGACTTTTATGTTTATTAGCTTTTCAATCAAGTTTGTTTCGACTCGAGATAATGTTGAAAAGACGCTGTTGTGACGATTGTTAGATCACTGGTGAAAATAAGTCCACAAACGATATTTAAGGCTCCCACAGACAGGCGTGACGCGACAGCGCGACACAAAGGCGCCGCACGTCGAGCGGTGCCTTTGTGTCGCGCGCGATTTGCGTCGCGAGTCACGTCTGTTTGTATGAACCTTTATACGGAGAGTTAGTTTATTTCACTTCACGTAGGCACAATACAGTTACACTTTTACAACACAACCAATACAATAAGTGATAGTTCATCCTTTCAACAAGAAACGCGAACGCGACTAACCATAATGTTTGAGTTTCTTACCATAGTGCCGTGGTGATGCCAATCGATCCTGTTTCCTATAAGGATCAAATACGTCTATCGGACCAACTGAGGTTTGAGTACTAGAAAAGTCAGAAATCGAAAAAAAAAAAAATCACTGTACTCGGCTGAATAGGGAACGAATATACTTAGCAGATAATTACAAATTTAACCTTTTTAATGATTATCATACCTTTACGGAGTTACTTCCATGCTGCAGTCAATCATGAAATATAAAAGAACGGCTATTTTAGTCAACTTTCAACAAAGCAAATAGCTTAGCGGTTCGGCGACTGCTTTGCAATCCTAAGTTCGATTCCTAACAGTTGATATACAGTTTCTTTTTTTTACATTTTGTCATACTAATAAGTGATACTTCATAGAACGTACACAGAAAAACATAAGTAGGCCTCTTCTGGTTTTCTATGGTTGTAATAAAAATAAACATCTATGGTTAGGTGACTGTCAATGAGGAATCCCGTATGTTTTCAACAATATTTTCACTTTTTTATTTTATTATCTGTATTTTTTGTTTCACGAATGAACGGTGTGCAAATAAATGTTATTCTTTCTTTCTTTTCTTTGTTTAAAATCTAATGTTATATTATTTAAATGATCTATTCGTCCGGAATAATCTGTAAAATTCATCTTACAGTGTATCAGTGTCGAGCCATTAGGTAGTCTACGCAGGAACGCAGGAGTTCATTAATTCACAAAAAATGAAAAACTTCGCAAGCAATGGGAAATTGCTACTGAAGGCTGCTGGTGTCGATCTCAAGACGAGCTGCTTCTCACAAGGACAACTGTACGTCGCTTGCTCCCGCGTCACCAGTCCTGACTCTCTTTATAGTTAGGCTGCTGAGGCCAAAACTACAAACGTAGCACGCCAGTTAGTTTTATAAAAATACACATACACATACATACATAAACTCACGCCTTCTTCCCATGGGGGTAGGCAGGAACTACAGAACGCCACCTGCTACGATCCATACATACTCCTTTTGCCTCGTTTACGTTCATACATCTGGTCATACACGCACGCCGGTTGTGAGTACTACGCACCTGACCTTTCTGAAGAACATCACCAATAAGGTCACTATATGTCTTCCTAGGGCGTCCCTCCCGGCGTTTCCACTCACATCTGCCTTGTAAATACCTTTTGTTAATCGCCCTTCCTTTTTTTATAAAAATGTGGCTATAATTTTAGTATATTATGATGTCTTACGACTTCCACGCGAAAGAATTAGCGGGCAGAAGCTAGTCGTTGATATAAGTCTGAAATTGCCAAGCTGTCTTGAGCAAGCGTGGTGGTGATCAATGCTCGTGCCTTCTGTATAAAAGAGAAGATATCTTTGCCCTGCGGAGGTCCATTAATAGGCTGTTATTATAAGTATTTGTGTCCTGAGATACAAGTTTCTTTTTACTTAGTTCAGGTTCCAGCTGTCCAAAGCTGTTTTCTGACCTCCACTTGTACAATCATGTTTAGTGTATGATTAACCTTTAAGTATGTTTTTTCTCTTTGTAAAATAAACTTATTAATATTATTTATTTGGTTATTATCTGAATTACAATTTTTTCTCACAGAAATAGAATTTAAATCATTTAGTACCACTAGCACCTACTCTTTAAGTACAAATCACACAGAATTCCACTTCAATTATAAAGTGGGAAGCTAAAGCAAACTGGAATATTCAAATAGATATTTAGCAATTCTGCTTCTAGTTGCAACATAATGTCGAGCGCCGGTTCATAAATAATAAACATAAATTACGTTGTATAAATTGTATAAATAGAAAATAAAACAGATGTATTGCATAAAAATACTTATTATTATCGTTTCAGAGAACCAAGCCAAATTACTGTTAAAATATCGAAGCTTTGAATTGGCTTCAAAAATAAAATTTCTAAACAATGTGCCTAATTATTTTCTTTTTAAGTGCCTAAAAGATAATTAAACAGAATAGTTGGCTTTTTCATTGAATATATTGTCTGATTACATCTCATTTAATTTACTAAACTCGCTGCAGTTACTTATTTATTTTTGTAACGAAGCCTTTTTTTTCTTTTGGGTGGGAAATCATCAAATGACTTCTCCCGCTTTGACGAAGCCTAAGCTTTCATCTGTAGCTACATAAAATATATTTAAACTGAAGGCGAAACCTTTTTGTTTAAAGTTAACTCAAGTTAATTAATAATTTCGTCCAAGAACGGGCAAACTTCTATTAAATTAAGTACCTAATTTATACAAAACGACGTTTCGGGTGACAATACTAATGAGCATCATGCAAAAAGATAAAGACGTCAATAAGTCTTTATTTACCAGAAATGTCCAAAATACCTGACAATACATGACGGCGCAGCAAGTGGCGCCATCTAGTTTTGTTACAAAGTTAATGGAAACATCGAGAGGTCGGACAAGAGTGACACTGGCTAGTGACA
This sequence comes from Griposia aprilina, assembly GCA_916610205.1. Classification (NCBI taxonomy): domain Eukaryota; kingdom Metazoa; phylum Arthropoda; class Insecta; order Lepidoptera; family Noctuidae; genus Griposia; species Griposia aprilina. The sequence continues at coordinate 10,883,807 of OU744286.1, forward strand.
GTCACTCTCGTAGAACGTGTCATCGATGGCTGATGGTTCAATCCATTCTGTTTCATCAATTAATTGACAACATAAATCTGAGTGACGTCATAGCAACACAACATAGCAGTCGTCAACGTCCAACATGCTCGACCCGGACAAATAAACGCAATTAGAGTTCATAAAAAAACGTATGAGGTCGGGGGACCCCCGTCAGGAACGAAGTTCCTTACGCTTTTTCTTCAACACAAAAGTTTGAAAATTTTCGCAGCTGCCATCTTAGGTTTCCAATTTGACCTAACTATCGGATTCAGCACCCTCTAAAACCATAAAAACTCTCTCTCTCTGTCTCTTTCCATTGTATACAATAAAAAGTCGCAAAGCTGCTTTTTCGTTACGTGACGATTTCTACAAGTTTATTCCTACCGCAAGCTGCGTTAAAGAACTTCGTTCCAAAAGTATAACCAACTCTGTATTATCAACAGTAATTTGGTACCTACCAACAAGGTAAATTCATTACAGCAAAAAAATATAAGAATTTAATTTTCATCAAAAATTCCTTGACGTAAGGTTCCTCACTAGTAACAAATAGCAATATACGTAAGCTAAATACAAAGGAAAGCTAATAAATAGATAAGTAGCCCAACAAAGGATATCTTTTGACGGACATCACAACAACTGCGCCTACAAACGGGATGTGCGAAAAACATTTTCCCGTGTTTTCCTTTTTAATCTTGGAAGCCAAACGGGAGAAAGCTCGAAACGACCATTAATCAGATGTCAACACACATGTTCCCGTATTGAATGAGGCGTTCTCTGAACTTACGTAAACCGCCTGAAAAGATAGTCGGCAAAGAGAAATGTGTCACTTTGACCCGATAGCGAATCTTTCAATTGTAGATGCGCATTGTGCCCGGGACATCGCGAAATTCGCGATGTACAAAAATATACGTGCCGAGGTTGATGTGATATATTCATTTGTTAAGACCTCGAGCTCCAACGTGCAGAATTTCAAAATAGCTTAGCCTGTAGCTTGAACATTCTAAAATAACTTTAACTTAGACAGAACATATATGGTTTATGTATGTATGTATTTGTTGTATATGTAAATGGTACACCACTGACTACCTGCATTATTGTCTCTCTTTCTCCCTCGAATCCATCCAAAGGTTGTCTGTAAAAGATCGCTTTTAGCGATAAGACCGCCCATTGTGTCACCCTATGTAAAATTTCTACATTTATATCTGTAATTTTTATAGTGTACATAATAAAGAGTATTCTATTCTAACATATAAAGATCCAGGTCCAATCGGATTCCAGTAAGCCGATCAAATAAACATTAGGAAAGGCACTGGGGTAGGTAATAACAAAGTACGCAAGTAGTTATCATGTAGGTCGCACCCATAGAAGTTGTCTCACTTGTTCAACGTATCTTTTACTGCGTCTACAATAAACTTAATTGGCACAAACAAAAGCTGTAGCTTCACTTACGTAAATAAACTTGGGGAAGTAGAAATCGGACTGTTCTGTGGTTTACTATACGTGTCTAAGGAAATAAGTTTCTCCGAATTGGTAACTAAAGTGACTTCAAACAGTGCATTACAATTGCCTGTCATAATAATTTTGCGTATCTTTTATTTTTATTAGGTAGCAATTTTGCATTTTTTTTATCTTTTTCCTGTGTGTCTTGAAAGTAAACGTTTAGTAGGCCACACAGAATGTCAATAAAACATTAGCGATATTAAATTCCGGTAACAAATACGTCGGAATCTATCCGGACGACGCCGGACGGCGCCGGACGTGTGCGGATAACGAGCGTCGATTATTAGCCGGGATTTGTCAAGTCGAGATTGTTTTGTCGGGCCCCGAATTTCGGTCGGCGTCTTCTTGCTATGTACAGATAAATCCTTCAGATATAGCTATTTTGTGGAAATAGGTAGCTGCGGTAATAATAAGGACAGATACGTTTAGAGTGGGCTTAGATTGCACTTCAGCATACTTAAAGATGAAAGGCGTGACGTGTTTGCGCACAATGGCAATTGTGCGCAAACTCCGGTATCGTTCTTTACGACTAACTGTGTATTTATATATATGTACTTACAATGTAAGCTTAATGTGTACTTTGCATATTCGTAAATTATTTTATTAGAATTAAGTACATGCGGATACCGAAGCAAAGAAATAATTACAATACAAATTGTTTGAAAAATATTTTGTTACATAAACCCGAAACATACTCCCAGGATGATATTTCCAATCTCATTAAAAGCCCACACGCTCGCAGGTATCCAATACCTCAGGAATACAAAGTAGGCAATTTATGACCAAAAACTCGAAACTTAAATTGTGTTATTTACCCACGGCTTGTTTGCGTACAAAAAACTAACAATCGAGATACAAAAACAGACCTTATAAGGTTTCAGATAAATAATAGGTCCTTACCTATGAAATTGCCGTTTTGTATGAAAAAATTTAAACGAATTTTTTTCATGAATTTTTTATTTGTATTAATCGAAGTAATCACCCATGCAATCAATGCATCTTTGCCATCGCAGTGGCAGTTTATTGATGCCCTTCTTAAAGAAATCAGCTGGACGGGAGGCAACAAATTCTTCAAAGGCATTTTGTACTGCCTCTCGGGTATTAAATTTTTTTCCCGCCAAGAAGTTATCCAAATTCTGGAAAAAGTAGTAGTCTGTAGGCGCAAGGTCTGGTGAGTAGGGCGGATGACGGAGAGCTTCCAACCCCAGTTCTTGCAACTTGGAGACCGTCTGCTGTGCAGTATGAGGTCGCGCGTTGTCGTGCAGGAGCAGCGGAGACGAGCGATTGACCAATGCTGGTTGGAGATGCGCCAGCTTCTCCATCATTGTGTTCAGTTCTTCACAGTACACATCTGCAGTAATGCTCACCCCGTTTGGTAAGAAGCTGTGATGAATCACACCGGCGCTAGACCACCAAACAGTGACCATCACTTTTCTAGGGGTAAGTTTTCGTTTAGGGCATTGTTTAGGTGCTGAACCAGGATCCAACCAACTTGCTGAGCGCTTACGGTTATCAAACAGAATCCATTTTTCGTCGCAGGTAACAATGCGGTTCAAAATTCCTTCATTTGTGTGTCTGTTGAGCAGTGCAAGGCACGTCTCGACGCGTACTTCGCGCTGGCGATCATTGAGTTCGTGGGGCACCCATTTGTCAAGCTTTTTTACCTTGCCAATTTGACGCAAATGGACCAATATTGTTTTGACGCTAACGTCGAAAGCTGCTGCTAATTCAGCCGTAGATTGTGTATCATCAGCTTCCACAATCGCCTTTAATTCGTCATTGTCGACCAAAGTCTTCGGACGACCGCGAGGTTCATTTTTCAGGTCGAAATTTCCAGAACGGAAGCGAGCAAAGCAATAACAGGTGGTGCGTTGGTTTGTAGTGTTAGCTCCGTAAACGTCGTTGATGTTGCGTGCCGCTTGTGCCGCGTTGCTGCCACGACGGTACTCATATTCCATAATTACTCGAATTTTTAACGTATCCATGATGACGAAAAAGATTGAAATGCGATGAAAATGTAACACTAATCAATAAAGAAATGACTACTTTTAGAAAAAAATATCCATGTTTTTAAAATAAAATTAATTTGAAATTAGAATTCTTAGCCAAACAAAAATTATTTTGATTTGAAATGGCCAGTACTGCAGAACGGCAATTTCATAGGTAAAGACCTAATATACCTAAGTATGTAATTTATTTTATGCCGGAACCATTATGGATTTTGTTAACGAAATCCATAATGGTTACAGACTTTCTAGAAACAAAACCTATTTGGACCAATAACGTAGTCATCAAGCTTCACATCAAGCTACCACAAACTGCCAGATTTTCTCATTAGATTTTGAACTTAACTATCAAGGTTTTAAGTTTTAAATTTGTTTGGAGAATTTTGACAGTTTCCTGTAAATTGACCTGCTGGCGAATGAACAGTCGCCAGCACATCAAGTTACCACAAACTTTCAGCGTTTTTCTTTCGAATTTCAACTTAACTACCAACATTTTAAGGTTTAAAATCGTTTGGAGAAATTTGACAGTTTCGTGTAAATTGACCTGCTGGCGAATGTACCTACTCAAAAAAGAAACAATCCCGGAAGCTCGCTCGAACGATACAACCTCTTTACATTTTAGGTAATGGACCAACATTGAAACACGGTAGGTGATAAAGTCTGATTACCGAACGTAATATACATACGGTCTTCATTTATTATGTGTAAGCCTTCCTGTTATTTACAATCAATTAAAGTATTTTTAGAATATTGTAGTACAGCCATTTTCCACTTACATTTCGATACCACTGATTGGGCTCTAGTTTAAATAAACCATCTAAAATCATGCATTTTTTTGTTTGATAAAAAGCGTCCAATATCTGAAATATTACAAACATATCATATTTTGTGATGGCTGTGATGTGTATGGCTTTATCATTTTTCAATAACATCGGCATTTTATTAAAACGTTGCAATTTTCGATTGACTGACATCGGGATCATCTATTGCCTTCGCAAAGAGGATAGCATCTCAGTATTTGACAGATCTCATATTGCGTGTAGAGATAAAAGAGACATCCGTGAATAACGACCCATATCGGAATATAATTCGTTACTCAGAAATGTCTTTTATTTCCGAAATAGGAACGTAATCCTTTATAAGAATTGACAAATGTCATACACACCGCTTTTGTTTCTTCCGGGACGCGGAACAGATCGGTGGCAAATGGAAGCGCTGAACAATATAAATACACACTTCACAGAAAGGGACGCTTTGGTTTATTACAAGCTTCAGAAAACTGATATTATGTTATAACTACTCAAGTATATGAGTTTCTGTAAGTAAACAACAATATTTGCGTAACAAAATGGCAGTTTTAAAATTATGTCGTTAATTAACGACATAATTTCACTTATAATTTCACTCTGAATTCAGAGTGTTTTATTATTTATTTGATTATTTATGTACACACAGTAAAATAGATACAGATATTATTAGTATTAAGTAGGTACAAAGGTACTGTTTATTTCTTAAGTTTTTTTTTTTTTTTTGTTAGGGAAAACAAACAGTATATTAAAAATAAAAATAAATAACTTAACAATAAACTTAACAAATATATTACCTACTACATTTCCCAGTTGATTGGGTTAACGTTTAATCTTCGTCGGTCGCACTTAATGTACCGGTATTTTTTTACTATTTTATTTTCTAGACCCAATAAATCTTTAAGTTTATTACTTTATAAGGCAGGTTGTTTTACCATAGGTATAGACCTACCATCGCAATGAAACACACATACATATATTTAATCAGAAAACAGCCACAATGCGGCTCCCTGTGAAAATAAATATTTAAAGTTGAACCTGAAATATTTAAATCTACTGGAGATTTACCCAGGCTTCCTTGAGTTTTCTAGTTGGCTTCTCATCCATGAATGCAGTGGGGAAATCAGACCGGGCGTCGAAAAAATTACGAATTCTTGTCGACGAAAAGCATTTCCTTAGGGGGCACTCGAACTGAGGTCATGATTGGAATCCGACTGACCAGCACATAATCAGGTCATGTCGTCCAATATGTATGTATACATTGTATATATATTGTGTTACGTGTGCTACGGCAACAGCTTGGAAAGTATTCATGTACAATCGCCAGCAGGTCACGCTTCACGAAACTGTCAAATTTCTCCAAACGAATTTAAACCTTAAAATGTTGACGGTTAAGTTCAAATTCGAAAGAGAAAATCTGACAGTTTGTGGTAACTTGAATGCTGGCGACTGTACCAACTATAAATACTTTCCAAGTCAAGTTAAGAAAAATCGGCCAAGTGCGTTTCGGACCACGCACACTAAAGGGTTCCGGAGTTGCGATGAATTTATCCCAAGAACAAACTTAACATTGTAGTTGAAAAACATATTCTCCCATACATTCCAACTGCAAATGTAAGTTGGTCGACTATTATTTATCAACTTGTAAAGCCTCCTTAGTTAGATGTGATAGTTTATCTTTTAATTTCATTATAAATACCTAATACCTATTGTCGTGATTTTTTTCACCTGTCCAAAAACAACAGCAAAGTATTGTATAATTTTGTAAAGATCACTTTTAGCGTTAAGACCGCCCATTGTATCACCCTATGTAAATTTTCTACATTTATATCTGTAAGTATAAGGTGGAAAGAGTATTCTATTCTATACAATGACGTAACGTTTAATAATGTATGCACACAAATTTCCTTTTTTTTTAAATATAAATTAAAAAATCCAGATATGATTTCTAGGATAATGTCATTTTAGATATTGTATCTGTGTTACTGGCTAGTTTTAAAAAAAACCTTAATCTGTGGAGAACGTAGTGGGTAGCATAATTGTTTAAAATAGTTTTAACTAAGATATTTTGACTGTTTTTATTGTGCTACTGTTTGTTTTTCCTTAAATAAATAAATAAATAAATAAACCATTTAGCCATCGAAGCGGGGTGGGCACACTTGAGGCTCCCAAAAATTAGCACTTTAAACCTTAATATTTCGCATACAAATCCCTGAATCGAAAAATGGTTTTAACACACCCGCAATATATTCTCTCTTAGTCTTTACAAACATTAATAACAACGTTAGAAGGGCCTTAAATTGTCAGTTTTATTCGATCAGCAGGCCATACGTTAGTGGTAACCAAATCTAGTATAAGCTGGCCTCTTATTCTATTGAAACCAGCCAGCCAGCCCGTTTATACTACAACTAGGCCAGCTCAAGGCCAAACGTTAAAGTCAAAGTCAAATCATTTATCTATACTACATATAATAAAATGGTAGGAAAGTCAAAACTGTACATTGAATTTTTTTTTTTTATAATACTTGGGGTGTGATCTACAATCGATACCGCAGCCAAAAATGAATTTTTGTCTGTTTGTCTGTTTGTCTGTATGTATGTCCGGGATAATTTCAAAAGTACTGGACGGATTTGAATGTTTTTTTTTTGTTGTATAGGTATTAAGTGTGAGCAACATATAGGCTATAATTTATCTTGAAAACTTGAACACCTGATGCAGAACCGGAACAGACCAGCTAAACTATAAGAGATACAAAAATGGCACCATAGCAAAAATTGATCCACGTGATGAGCATTTTCTGCTGAGAGAATAAATTTGAAGATCTGGAACACCTGATGTGGAACTCCCAAGAGCCCAGCTACACTATAACATATAATGGAACGACGTCTTAGCAAGAGTTGTTCAGCCTGATGAGCACTCTCTGTTGACGTATAAAAATTGAAGATCTGAAACACCTGATGTGGAACTCCAAGAGCTCAGCGACACTATCTATACATCTATATCTATACATCTATACATAATAATAAAATGGTAGGATAGTCAAAACTGTACATTGAATATTATTTTAAAAGAATACTTGGGGTGTGATTTACAATCGATACCGAAGCTAAAAATATAGTTTTTTGAATTTTTGTCTGTTTGTCTGTATGTATGTCCGGGATAAACTCAAAAATTACTGCATGGATTTACTTCTTTGGCACGAATATTATTAAGAAGTCGGGTCAACATATAGGCTACATATTATCACGCTATCACCTACGGGGAACGAGCAGTGAACCTTTATTTCTTCATCGCATTCTGTTACAACGTGTAGTCTAACGACACATATTTGAATGTTGTTATTATGTTAACCATGCACTATAAAAGTGCTAGCTTCACACTATAAAAATCACGCAATATAAGTAACTTAGGCCGATAAACATAATTAAATGAATATAAGTAGTATCAAGACAATTTTAAAGTAGCGCCAATTATGAGATTTCAAAAACATGTAAGCCCTTTTTGGATATAAATAATTTAAATTTGATCATGTTGGCGAGGCTAATAGTTGTTTTGAAGAGTCATAGATGGAGTTGTGCATTTTCTTCTTAAAAATTGTATCGTTAATTCGTTTCAGAGATGAGCAAGACAATTAAACAAAATGTGTTTATATAAGTTTTAAGCTACTTCATCTATTTCTTATAAAATTCATCGAGTTTGTCTGTATGTAATAACAATCAGAACTCAAAAATAACTGCATAAATTTATAACAAAATTCAAACTCGAAAACGGCACGCTGTAAGCAATTTGAGCTAAATAACGAAGAAAGAGGAAAATTAAGCATGCCATATAATTATATCTCAAAGCTAGGACATGCTCATTTTTTTTACAGTGCAGAATAAATAGTAACATCTGCTTCAGTCACAACTTATGACTTAATTTAGCAGAATCACCATAAAGTCATTTATTCAAAGCAGGCTGAAAATCAGCACTTTTTGAAGGTCAGTTTTATAAAAGACAGTCTCCCTCTGTTACTGGAAACGGGTAAATGAATGTTATTTTAAAAGGTATAATCGTAGGTATTTTTGGTGCTGTATAGCGTTCACGCAGACGACGTCGCGGGCACCAGCTAGTTTCAAATAAATAGACACCATGTATCTATCTCATAATTAATTTACCTGTCATTGCGTTATATTTAATTCTTTTTACCTATTGTGGTATAGTAATTTTATTCTAGGTGCATCGTCTTCACATATAATTAATTATATAATTAATGTATACTGTAATATCGTAAAACATTTTTAAAAGAGTAACGGTGGAGTTTCTTACCCATTCTTCTCCATACGAAACTACCTTTTGGAAGGGGCAACTAGAATCAATTCTATTTTTTGCCTATTTGAAATAAATAATTTGACTTTGACTTTGACTTTTAACACATTAAAGGCACTTAGACGAACGTCAAAATTTACATGCAAAATAGAATCGATTCTACTCGTAGTTGCCCCTTCCAAAAGGTAGTTTCGCATGGAGATGGATGTTACCAAGAACAGACGAGTGGTCGACTGTACATGTATGATAGGTGCTGCGTGTATCACATCTTACACGTGAGTTCCCAGTAAGCGTACAGCAAGAGTTAGCAAGGGCGTGGTCACAACGGGAGGACAAACTAAAAACTGCATACCTTCCCGTGATCAACGACCTACTAACTGAAAATATTAACAATAAATACTAAATTACATAAAAAACTTCTGCAGGTAATACAATTTCCGTTTACTTTCACAAAAATAGAAACGTAGGAAAAGAAATCCCGGATTCCGGTAGAGGTTTTCAGAATGCCATAGACGTGATTGTGTTTTTATATGCAAAGGTCCATATCTGAAGGTAGAAATCCTGTTTTATGTCCCGTAAACAATTGAAAAGCGGCTCTTTTAAAGGTATAATAATATATTTATCTGTGATATTATCTTGTCAGGTCCACAAAAGTAAGATATTAGGTCTTTACCTATGAAATTGCCGTTCTGCAGTACTGGCCATTTCAAATCAAAATAATTTTTGTTTGGCTAAGAATTCTAATTTCAAATTAATTTTATTTTAAAAACATGGATTTTTTTTTCTAAAAGTAGTCATTTCTTTATTGATTAGTGTTACATTTTCATCGCATTTCAATCTTTTTCGTCAAAATGGATACGTTAAAAATTCGAGTAATTATGGAATATGAGTACCGTCGTGGCAGCAACGCGGCACAAGCGGCACGCAACATCAACGACGTTTACGGAGCTAACACTACAAACCAACGCACCACCTGTTATTGGTTTGCTCGCTTCCGTTCTGGAAATTTCGACCTGAAAAATGAACCTCGCGGTCGTCCGAAGACTTTGGTCGACAATGACGAATTAAAGGCGATTGTAGAAGCTGATGATACACAATCTACGGCTGAATTAGCAGCAGCTTTCGACGTTAGCGTCAAAACAATATTGGTCCATTTGCGTCAAATTGGCAAGGTAAAAAAGCTTGACAAATGGGTGCCCCACGAACTCAATGATCGCCAGCGCGAAGTACGCGTCGAGACGTGCCTTGCACTGCTCAACAGACACACAAATGAAGGAATTTTGAACCGCATTGTTACCTGCGATGAAAAATGGATTCTGTTTGATAACCGTAAGCGCTCAGCAAGTTGGTTGGATCCTGGTTCAGCACCTAAACAATGCCCTAAACGAAAACTTACCCCTAGAAAAGTGATGGTCACTGTTTGGTGGTCTAGCGCCGGTGTGATTCATCACAGCTTCTTACCAAACGGGGTGAGCATTACTGCAGATGTGTACTGTGAAGAACTGAACACAATGATGGAGAAGCTGGCGCATCTCCAACCAGCATTGGTCAATCGCTCGTCTCCGCTGCTCCTGCACGACAACGCGCGACCTCATACTGCACAGCAGACGGTCTCCAAGTTGCAAGAACTGGGGTTGGAAGCTCTCCGTCATCCGCCCTACTCACCAGATCTTGCGCCTACAGACTACTACTTTTTCCAGAATTTGGATAACTTCTTGGCGGGAAAAAAATTTAATACCCGAGAGGCAGTACAAAATGCCTTTGAAGAATTTGTTGCCTCCCGTCCAGCTGATTTCTTTAAGAAGGGCATCAATAAACTGCCACTGCGATGGCAAAGATGCATTGATTGCATGGGTGATTACTTCGATTAATACAAATAAAAAATTCATGAAAAAAATTCGTTTAAATTTTTTCATACAAAACGGCAATTTCATAGGTAAAGACCTATTATAAGTGCTTATAAGTACCTAGTTGGGTGAAACAGAAAAATATCGGGATTTTTCTAACAGCTTTTGCAAATGGAACTTATATAACGCAATTTTCCTTTCAATGAATACAAAAGATAGATGTATAAACAACCATCTCTAATTTGTATTTTTTTAAGAAAGACTGTATATTTCCGGTACAATATATTTGGGTCTTTTTTTTTTGGGTGGGAAATCATCAAATGACCTCTCCCGCTCTGGACGGGGCGGAAGGGCGTGTCAGACTCTTACTGACTAAAACCCACCCGTGTTCCTTCAGTTGCCTGTGCGCCAGGGCCACGGTAACTCTTTCGAACAATCCGCGACCCCGGCAGGCATTGGCCCTATCGGACCCCGTCAATTATGCTGACATCTCTTTGAGGCGTGCGTGGAACACAACGCGCGCTGCCCATTGCTCGCCGTCCGAATATATTTGGGTCTGTGATCCAAACTTCGTTTGTTTGTTGCTCAATCACGTTCCAGTGGACGACAAGGAAACTTTGCACAAAGGACGCCAACGTCACACAAAGACACGTTTTACCTCCAAAGGATAAATAGTTCCATTCGAACATAAACTGGTACCATTAATTCAGTTCCAAAGAAATTAGTAACAAGAAACGTGCTATTACAATTAAGTACAAAGGCTTCAAGTCAGCTATCCAGCAACAATATTGAAGTTTGTAAAGATGTTAATAACACCTATTCAAATTAACTTTGTTTATCACTGTTAACTGAAATAATTACTTGACAAACAAGTTGGATACCCCGGCTAAATTCATTAACTAGTATCGCTACCGAAATAAATTTCCGAGATTCTGTTAATAGAGCAACATAACCAATTGGAATTAAATATATTTCGTGGTAAACGACGTCAACAGATGACCTTGCCAAATTAATATAACAAGCTATTTATAGGTATAAGTTGAGACTTGAGTACTGGAAAATCAATAAGTAAGATGGCGATCCAATAAACATCACCGAGGCCCAACACTAAACTTAATTACGTTGTTTTCTGTCGAAGTTCGTTAATCTCAATCGGCCAGTTTGAGTAGCCCTGTTGGGCGCCAATGAGCCCGCGTTTTTGTTCGGCTTCTTAATGAAGAGTGAAGATTATTGTAAAAGTTTGACACTGTCAGCCTGAACTTCAAACACTTTTGGTATTCATTAGACAACATAAAAGAAGCTTGATGACAAGGTGTCGACACCAAAAGACTTATCAAATAATAATGCTTGGAACAGTCAATCGAATGACTCCAAAAGAATAATAACTATCTTTCTTAATAAAGGAGCAGGTGCGAATACTGTGAAGCTATTATGGACAAACATCTTGAAATATTTGCTTTTCATTACGACTCAAGAATTCAATGGTTTGGGCTCATGATATCATTCTATTGAATTTCTTCAGAGCTCGAGTAACACCTGTAACAATTCTCATTTTTCTTGAATCGTAGATCTAGGTATACAAAAATAAGTCAACCGTAAGTAGGTACGTCATGCCAACATGAAAATATTGTCAATTCTCTTGAGATTTTATTAAATATTCGATATAATATTACTATGGGCACAACGATACTGGTATTTTCTTATAAATAAAATTAGCGTACCAAATGAAAATGTATCGAATATTTTGAAGTTGGATATTGAATATTAATTTTGTTTACTTTTTAGGCGTCTCAACAGCCAAAATATGAAGAGAGTCAGGACCGGTGACGTGACGCGAAAGCAAACGACGTACAGTTGATCGAGTGAGAAGCAGCTCGTCCTGAGGTTGACACCCGCAGCCTTCAGTAGTTATTTCCCATTGCTTGCGAAGTTTTTCGTTTTTAGTAAATTAGAATGCCTTCGTTCCTGCATTTACTAGGTACCTACGTATTGGCACAACACTGATACACTGACTGATGCATTCTTACAAATTATTCCTGACGAACAGCTATCACTAAAATAATATTATAACAGTAGATTGTAAACACATGAGATTTCTCATTAACAGTCACATAGCCATGTTTATTTATTTTAATTTTAACCAGCGGTGACAAAACAAGCCTAAATTTAATGTTTTTCTATGTACGTTCTACAAACTATTTTAAAATAATATAACGAAATGGAAAAAAAGGTAGCATACAACATATCAATTGTCGGGAATCGAACATGTTTGTGATGATGTTTTCTCAAATTTTACATATTTTGAGTTACAACAGTATTGTATTATCAGTGCGATGTCATGATTGAATGCTTAGCTCCTTAAAGGTATAGCGGGAAAACAATCATTTAAAAGTTTTAATCTTTTACTATCTGCTATATTCGTTCCCTATTCAGTCCAGTGAAATAATGGAATAATTCGAGTGTTGTCGTACACTGGTATATTCTGTTCTCTCACATCTCAGTCTCATTTCCTATGAAATGTATGAGAAGCTTTTTGCGATTTCTGACTTTTCTAGTGCTCAGTGGTCCCATAGCCTGCTTAGCTCTATAAAGTTATAGCGTGATGATAATCATTTAAAAGGTTAAAGCTGTAACTGTATGCAATATTCTTTAGTTTTGGATCGTCTTTTTACAATTAGCTGTAATCAGTGTAAATTATAGAAGACTATGAATAAATTGCAATATTGCTCACCCCCATAGCAAATAGCGTGATAATTTATAGACTACAGTCTAACCAGACCTATAGGGAATATCTATGCAAAATTTGAACAAGATCTATCTGGTAGTTTTTGCGTGAGGCCGGAACATACATTCAGACAAAAAATATATTTTCGACATTAGAATCGTTCCCAGACCTCAAATAATTACCAAAAAAAAAACTGTTTCGACTCGCTACGATTTTATTATATACATACATAACATCACGCCTGTATTCTCCGAAGGGTTAGGCAGAGGTGTACCTATAGCACACCCACATTGCGCCAGTTATGTTTATCTTCCATCTAATAGGGGGCGAGCCTATTGCCATCAACCGGGCACAAATCCAAACTCCGGGCTGCTACCGAGAAACTCCAGATGGAAAAACCTGATAACACTTTGCACGACCCGGGAATCGAACCCAGGACCTCATGCTCAGCAGTAGCGCTTGCGACCACTAGACCAACTAGGCAGATTACCAGGATATACGAGAAGAGTATTACGAGGATTTTATTATATGTAGGTAGTTAATACTTTAAGCACACAAATGGACAGAGGTGGACTTAACACTATAGACATTTTCCACCAGTCAAACTTTGGGTGATGCAGAGACAAACATACATAATACATACATTATACAAAACACAGTCAACAAAAATACCATCAAAGGATACTTGTTCTACCAACAGTAGACCACTAAACCCGCATGCCACTATAAAACATTTGAACACTTGCACGAGTCAATACTCCAAGAAGTGCCACAGACCACAACTTTTTGTATGTTCTCCAAATTAGTCTGTACATTTTGAGTACGCAAATAGGTTTGGTAGTCCGCAGTACATCATCAGTTGTAGACAAGTGATCCTAACGAGGCTTTAAACACGGTTCGTTAGACAAGCCCCAGTACCTACGGAGTGCGAGGTAGAACCATGATTTTAGAAGTTAGGGCTGTCGCAATACTTACAACAGGTAAATTTGACTACTAGCTTTTACATAAAACGTCAATGAAAATGTGTAAAAGTTGAAATTATATATGGACACAGGAAGGTTATCGAAAAATCGGATTGTTTCTACCAAAGCTGCATATTTCATAGCCTCACTCAAGAATTCGTTGGCAACCCTAAAAGTTAAAAGGCGAGGTTGGCATGATAAATGCAAGGATAAATGACTGTAGATACGTTTTCGTTGAAATATATTCGGTTTGAAACACTTGGCTCCCTCGACGCTCATCATACAAGAAAAATAGCTAACAACGCAATGGGGCAGAGATTTGACTGACGTTCTTTTCATATTTCAACATCGAGTGAGAATAACAGCTTCGAGGTACAGCTGCGTAAGTAACTGTACTGAAAATTATATGAGTTTGTGTTTTATTCAAAAATAAAGAAACACTTGCTTACCACCACAAAGAAGTCCGAAACTTTCTAGGTTTTTCGAAGGTGGAAACTTGCTTTTACACTATTAGTATCTATCGTAACAACTACCCAAAAATCTTTTATAGAACTGTTTTTGAAAGTTGGTTGTTTTTTTGTTTTTCTCTTTTTTAGTGGTACAGTTATTAATTTATCTAAGCTAATGTCAACTGCTCTACCCTTTTACAACATTTTTGTTTTGTCGATGCTGGGCCGTTAATTGTTGAGGAGTTCTCCTGGTAAGAACCAAGAACTCGAGCTGATGGTGCATTGTGACGAGCATAAATTGCTTAGCAAACATATTAAAGTAATCGAATGGCAACCCGTGAAATACTTATTATTGAGTAGTTGCGGTGGCCACCTCTGGTGCTACCTTCATCAGTTCCATTTCACCGAATGGTGTTTTCCGAAAGCAAATGTATGAATTACTATAAAAAAATACCCAAATCACTATAGGTGTGCCTATAAAATTTGAGGATTTCCCCCGATTTTCATGGGATCCCTTTATCAGATTCTGACTTGGTGACACTTGGAGAGCATATTCTTTCGAATAAAAAAAACATTATCAAAATCCGTCCACAATTGACGGAGAACTCGGTGAACACACATAAAAAAAACATACAGACAGCCGAACATATAATAATGGATTCACAATGTTGATGGGCCTGCCCCGTTTCTGCAGTGCAGATGCACTCACCACACACACACCAGACACATCCACACATACCAGATGGTAGGCACACGTTGATCGCTTCCATGCCATCAAAAGACAGAAATCTGCCTCGCTGCTCTGCAGAGTGCGGGCCAGCTCCAACTCCATCCTGAAGACTATAGCAGGGAGGTACGACTCTCCACTGTTTTAATTATGATATTGGTTGTAGGTGCGTGATCATTTGATCAATGATTGAACGATAATCTTGTTACTAAATATAAAGGTTTACTAACATAGATACATTAAGATTCTTTACTTACTAACCGTAACTCGTCCGAAATAAAGTTTATTTTTATTTTTATATAACCTCCTCCTTTTTGGAAGTGTGTTAAAAATTATTACAGTGCAATTTTTTTCGGCGTACGATGTTTTAAATGACTGCCGTATTATAAGTGAACGTAACTAACTAACCCAACTACGATATAGAAAATTAAGTAAGGTGATGTTTTTATAATAGGTATTGCATTATAACGGGTGTAAAAAGACATACCGAAGCCGATAGTCACTTGTACTCCCGTCATTTTTAAGCTATTGCATAGCTTCTATCGCGGGCCTTGAGCGCGGGGACCGAATCCAGAAATTCCGTAACGAAAAAAAACCTCACGCTCCCCACTCCGACGGGCACGGAGGTGTGGCTTGAAGGCCGTGCATTGTCTAACGTCGTTTCTTTTCGGCAGTCTTCGACACGGTGTTTGTGTGCGTGCAACTAGACGTATTGTACGACTCTACGAAGCTCGCACGAATCGAGACGAGCTGCTCCGAAATCGGACGAATACATAAGCAGCTGTTTATGAGAAAGTATATAGGTGTATAGGTATTTATATACAACAGTGAATAGCTGTACTTGTAAAATTTGTGTATAAAGTGTTTTGAATATAAATGAACAAAGTGCATTCATATTATATCTCTTATATATAAAATCAATATTAAATATCAAAGAAAAATAAATACTGCATAAATAAAATAAATAAATAATTATAATTGCATAAGTTGATACAAAATGCTATACAATAGCTTTACCGCGGCAGTCCCCGAGTGCCACACGTCTTTTTATCTATATTTTGTACTGCATCATACCTGGCAACTTTCTGGTTACGGAGATATTGAAGGTCAAAATTCCAACTTTTGGTGACGTTTTTTTTTACGAAAACGAGATTTTAATGTTATAAACTTATAAAACACGAATTTAAATATCGCTACGACCCCTGTACCGTTACATGCAGCCATAAGCATAGTGTTTTACGTGTGTTAAATTGTGCACACCGCAAGTAGAAAATTTTAACACCAAAAATAAAAGTCGTTTCCCAGCAATTGTTTTTGTGCAATGTTACTTAGTTTGATGTACAGAATGCGTAGTTGACGGCTATGTGATGGGCCTTTTTACATCCTGTATTTTCCTTGTATTGTATGGTCGGCGATAAATCGAAAGGTGTCTTACTGTTATCCTCAAGTCATAAAGGAAATACGATCCAAACATAACATCTACTTTTTGTACCTCTCTACCCATACCTAGAGGTTAGAAAATAATAATAATGTGAAAGCTTTATTATATTACGTTTATGAAATTCACTCGGGCATATCGTCAGATTTCTCTACGTATAGAGTTTTCACCAAATGGATGCGGGTAGATGGAATGAGCACTCAGATAAAATAACTTTTTATTTCCGTTCGAACAAAGTGAATAACCTCCAAAATTGATATTTGATTAAAACGTTTGTGAGCGGTTTATTTTTACAAAATTTCATTTTATCGTCGGCCACAAAAGGGTAAATGGGAAAATTCTGTTTAAAGGCGAATATTTTTTTTATATAATTCCACTTCACGGAGCTTTTGATCGTGGGCGTATGTTTCTATGTATAGGTAAGTATTAGATATTTTGATTTACATTGAATCAATCCATGAAAAGATTTTCATGCAGAAGCCTGCTTGCTATTACTACAGCAGTAATTTGTTATTCTTTCAAACTTGCCTCATATCAACAAACTTAAATACGCTGAGGCTGGAATCACTGCAAAGATAACTAATTAATTACATACCTATATGTACATATATTATTTTAAGACTGTTAGCTTTTTAAATTAAGTATGTAAATTTTACCTTGGAAATTAAAATACATACATACTTAATTAGAAACAATCACACCAAAATGCTTTAGATACTTACACAAGCAAACAAACGTTCACAAAATCACTCCCATATCTCAAATGAATGCAATCAGGGAAATGAATCACAATGCTGGAGCAAGTCAATATCAGTTCGTACGTTTCCATACACTAGCCGTGGCCGTTTGCGACAGAACTTAAGCGAGGACTTAATGTAAAAGCAGTCGTGAGACGCCCCCCTTTGTCTATAAAACAAAGGATATGAAGTCGGTCGTGTAAACTTAAGTGTTCGCTTGTAATTAAATTTTAAGACACTTTTCATCCGACTTTAAATTTTATTTTGGTCCATCTTTGCTGATAAATATATCTTTTACTTCCTAATCTTTATTATTCAGAACAAGGAAGTCCCTTCAATGCGGTTGCCTTAATTCAGATGTTGATGAAAAGACTGGCAGAACCTTTTAACAACAACTCTTTGTTTGCGAGTCCATTTCATTAGTCATTGGTGCAAGTGAATGACTAAAAGAGGAAGGAAGGATTAGCATGGAAGTTGAGGAAAACGTAGAATCAAAAGAAAACCGTTAATTAAAGTGAACTTTTATTCAAACCATACGCATAACTGATTACAATTTACAAAAGCTTTTTAATTAAGTAATTTGTTCAAGCGTCACTTTCTTGAAAAAGTAAAAAATTACAGGCAGGCTTTTTTTATTTTTGAAGAAATAAGAACGGGTAAACATTTTTTATGACAGTTTCGTTATTATTTATTTTTGATCTCTGAAAAGAAAGCAAAATAAGTTTTGTTATTCGTAATCACTCGGTTTTCCTCTTATAACAATACTTGGGTATCAGAATATTATTATAATATTAGAATGTGTATAGAATAGAATAGAATACGCTTTATTATGTACACCATAAAAATTACAGATATATAAATGTAGAAATTTTACATAGAGTGACACAATGAGCGGTTTTATCGCTAAAAGCGATCTTTTACAGACAACCTTTGGATGGATTAAAGGGAGAAGGAGAGACAATAATGCAGGTAGTCAGTGGTGTACCATTTATATATACAATAAATACATAAAACATATACTTATCTACAAATAATATATACTATAATAAACATGAAACAAGAGCAAGGAAACTAAATGTAATGATGATGTTTAAGGAGAGAGGAAGTGTTTTAACCAGAATGTTAAAAGTGGACAAAGATTGAGCACTCCTTATCGACACGAGCAAGGCATCCCATAACCGTACTGCATGAACTGATGTAAAAGACTTGTCATAAAAACTGGTGGAAAACGATGTTAAACCAGTTACAATACAATGTTACTCAAGGCGAAACATGCATTTATAAACCCACGTTGTATATATCTAATCTTCTGTCATGGAGACACGAAACTGTATCAACCTGAAACTTGGTATAATAAAAATGTACTTATTTTCACATTCGAATATTAACGCGACATAATCGTTCGAAATATCCTCATTTAGGGAAAAATGGCTGCTGAATTCTCAAATGTTTTATTACTTTGTACTTTTTAAAACAAAAGGAACGGCCTACTGCTTCAAAATTAAAAGCTCGTTTAAACAATCCTAAACTGGACGATTGTTCTAGCATACGAACATTTTGAAACAATAATAAATACAATTACGCACAATGCGCATATACTGACGAATAACCTTTGGAACGGTCAAATATTCTCTGTTTGAAGATTTTAACTATTATTTTATTTCTATTATTTATATTATATTTTTTATTATCAATATTTTTATTTCATAGCTTAGTTGTTTATTTAATTGATTATTGTGCATGCTGTGGTCTCCTATAATTGAAGGAGTACACCTACTTCATACCTGATGTAGCCCTTTATTTATATGTCATGTATTGTGTATACCTATCGTTTATTGGAGATTCTAAATAAATAAATGTGATTTATTTACGAACAATGTATTGTCCTCATCAAGTTTCTAGCTGAAGAGTTTCTTGCCATTGAATGGTATAATAAATCTAACAATATGCAAATACATGTTTATTATTGAACAATGTGCAGCGAAAATTTACTTATCGCTGATACGTTCAAATTTTACGTACGAGCCTGAAATCACGTCGGAAACGTGAACAATTTATGAATATAATGCACGTCACTTACCGAGTTCTAATCGGCTTTACCAAATATTCAAACTTATACTTATCATAACACAATAATAATGAAATATATGGTATATATATCGTGAACCATATGACGAAACGTCACAAAATATTTCCATCTTCTCTGGAAAAATACAAATCAGAGTCAATTTATGTACCTAAGTGTGTTAGGATAATTGCGCGAGTGTCATCTTGTCACCTCATCCAAACAAACAGAGCGTCTGTCGGGGTAGGGGGGGGGGGGGACGTAAGGAACTGAACATTATTTAAATTGGGCCAATTTTTGCGCCTACCTCTAAATGGAAACGTGACTCGTTTCAGAAACAATTTGTAAACAACATAGCGCTCGCATAATTTGACGACTTATCTCAGCTTCAAGAGCGAAAGAACTCAACGTTGATAAAAGAAACAGAATATTCCTTTACATTCCAAAAGTAATTTTTCAACAAAACTTCGGTTGTCTTAACGTCGTCCTTTGTCGATGTGTAATTCAACATTTCTGTGAAGCACTCTCGACTGAAACTTGTAAGTATTAAAATGATTGAAAACTCGTGTGTTACTTTCGATGCGGTCCAATACTTTTTATATTATCTTTGACCTTGAGGCCATTCGTGGGAAATTCGTTAAAAATCGCTCGCTAAGGTCGTATTCTTGTCTCGCATTCCCGCTCCGCTTTATTTATTTCCGGCACACTTTCTCTCGAATGAATCGTGGAAGGAAAAACAGTTCTCAGAGCTTAGTCTAATCCTGTACGTGTAGCGCAACATGAGCTCACTTACTGAAAGATTTACGGAAATTGCCGACCCATGAATATCGTGCTCGGCTCCCCTTTTTGATATGACATCTCGCTCTTTGAAATGTCTATGCCTGGCTCAGTATTCATAAGTACCGGTAAATATGCTCTAAAGCTTTTGTAAATACAAATAAACGAAAAAGAATAGTGTAGCTCACGATCCCATATGACTTTTGACTTCCTCCATAGTAATTTCGCGTATGGGATGAAAGAAAAGTCAACATGCCAAGGGAGAGAAAAAAACAAAAGAAAAACAAAGCAGTAAATTCGCTTTAATGGCGATAGAAAGGTATCATCGCGCTGTTAGTCTTGGGTGTAATGTGGTGTCATCAGAAGCGACGCTATGAATTTGTCATATAAAAGTACTCTGTGGAATGCGTGGTATGTCATGTATTCATGTTACGTTGGAAGATCCCCCTGGATACAACGTGACAGGTGGCGCCACCTGCCACGATTCTCAGAACGCTTTCAGATTTCAAAATAACAATATCCGGTCCTATTTGTTCGAGGTAAGTATTTATATATTCTTTTGAAGCTGTTTCTGAATTGTGCGTGAGTGAAAGATAAGAAACGATAATAAAGTTGTCCTTTATATTTCGTGATGAAAGGAAATATTCCTTTCCTAGAAATTGGATCAAACATAAAGAATGTCTTCTTATGAGTGTCACCAATATCAATTGATTTGTATTGATAGCTCTATCTTCAAGGAACAACAACTTCAATGCTTTTAGCAGACAATAATATGAAAGCAAACAGGGAAAAAAATATTCTGTTCTTTCCTAGAATATATATGTATACACATATTGGAATTTCTGACACCCACGTTATTGCTGTGTATCAAATTAAATACGATGTTTTAATAACAACGTTGCCTACCATTTTAAACCCAATTTCGGCGTCACACGACGTCAAAATCTCACACAACTAAGGTTGAACAGTAAGCTGTTCAATTTATAGTACTTAATTTCTCCTAACTTATGGTTGGTTAGATAGCCAACAAACCCTTGCTGCACTGACTGCAGGCGACACGACATGTAAAGCGCAGTATTCACTAGGCGAGAAACCGACAAATGTTCGCAAACGCGGGTTGTGTGTGACATCGCCATTTACGACCGGACATTGTACTTTAGCACATTTATTTGCACATTGTTATACTGGAAACTGACTCAAAAGTAATAGGAAATAGATGTGAAATTCGCTAGACAGATTAAAAATATTATTTAGAAACTGCCACGGTATCAAAAATCGATCGCTGTTATTAGAATTTAATCTTTGTACGTAAAGAACACATCAGTTCCCGAAGTTGTAGTGCTATTAAAAGTGATAATGACACTAGCGCTGAAAAGCACGTGCAATCCGCAGCAACGTAGATGATGGAACTCTCATTTAACGACCACCAATTGAAAAAATCTCACGCAGTAGTTGTCCATAGTAACCAATAGGTAGGGAAATTCAGAGTACCGGGTGCATATAAGCTGGTGGTGAATGCTCGTCTTTACAAAGTGGATATTCAAATCACGTCACAAGTTCCAAGACCGCTGGATAAAGTTTTAAACTTATGCTCACTTGTTGTCTTTATGTTTCACTCAGTACGGATTTGACTAAAGCGTACTGTAAATAACGAAACATTAAAACAAGCTTTTCGTTTCTCATATTCGTCTTGAAAGTCTTCTTCTGTCGGCACAAGCTTTATAAAAACAGATCATGCGGTGGTAAAAAGTTTAGTAAGAAAGAATTTAAATATTTCTTAGTAGTCCGTTCGCATGTTTTACACTTATCCTAGTTATACAGGGAAACTTATTATTAACCTTACAATACTCTAATACACATACTCTGTATGTATTGTATATGTATCGCTGCTGTTTGTCAGCAGGAGGTAGCGAAGCTGACGAACTAGGGTGCACCTCAAGTATCTATGTTTTAATTACTATCGATTTCTCACTTAACTAATTTGATCTAGGCGCGTATTGTTTTCTTCTTTTGTAGATTCAATTAATACCTGTTTTTTAACCGGTCACTGTTTTCCATACATAAGAAAATCATAAGATCAGATATATCCCAGAAATGATTTCAATTATCTCATAATTTAATATCCAGTTTATCGGGTATCCTAATAGTTGCTTGAGTGTGAGCACATTATAATTACGTCTGTGATCGAGATAAGACGTGCCTCCGACAATTTATATCACAGTACAGATAATCGATCACTTAACTGCAATTATTTCAGCAGTGAATTGAGAAACAATATCAGTAGGTATCGTGTACGACCTCCGCTCGTATTACGTGGACAATTTAATAACAATCTTGGTCCTGACATTTTGTTAGTGCGATATAATGAATATAGGCCTACCCAGATCATGAATTTCTGTAGATGTCTGTCTGAAATCGGGATAATGTCCTGAAAAACGGTACGGTCGAAAAGGTACAGTAGAGATGTTGAGTAACGATTTAGATCTTTTTGCAAGGAAAAATGGTAGCAACTGGTAAAAAAAAAAACTTAATTCGTAAATCTCTTCAGATGAATAGTTGGACAGAACTTTAAACGAGCCACGATGGAACTGGAGCGTTCTTCCGTTTTAAAACAATTTGTTTAGTGAGTGAACACAATATATTTTAGTGGCGTTACCGCTCCGAGAGACGCGACTGTAGGACAAACAAAAACACACTCGGTGCGGGCTCGAGAGCGTCCGCCTGATTGATGACTGCTCCGCCGACTTTTTTCGATGACATTATCTTCTCGATGAAATCGTAAAATAGGTTTAATGGTGCGAATATTTTTTTTCCATTACTTTCGATACGCTTTAATCGTTTTGATTTGGATTATTGATTTCCGTTTTCGTTCGAATCGTTATCCGTTTTCCGTTTTCTTGGGTTGCAAAATCTTATTTTTTTTGGTAACACGAAATATTATTAATGCATACTCATGACCGTTATTAAACAATAAACTTAACTGTATCATAATATTCATAGCATAAAACTGGTTTATCTCCACCAAAATTCATGCATCAAAGTTGAGAATATACATATAATCCTTATTCCATTTTGAAGCAACTTTCAGTTTCCGTGTTTCGGCGCCGAGAGCCCAGCTGCTATTACGCGCAGTTACGACGGATTTTACGATCGGCCCAAAAGCCACATCTCTTTGTGCGCTTCCGCGGCGGAAAGCGTCTCCTGCCGCGCCCACAAAAAAGCCTACGACAAACATCCGCAGCCGTATCGAATTCCGCCCGACTTTTGTCAATCACGCCTTAGACTTAGATAAGATTTTAAAATCGTCTTTGAGCACCGCTCGCCGGCGCTTTGTTCCACTGCCGTTCCTCATTCTTATTTATGAGATCGAGGTCACATTGGAAAACGGCAGCTATATGGCTTTTCTCGGCTTAGATTTATTTTGGATAAATTGCTTCCACCTTGCTCTATATTTTTACCCCGACACGAAAAAATAAAGACTGTCAGGTGATACAGCGGCAATCAATTTTCGGGCCAGATATAATCAAACTCTATTCCACTCTTCTGCTACATAAATTCTAATACAGAAATTCCAATGTAGCCTTTACAGAAAGGATGAAATGATTTACAAAAAATATCGCCACAATTCCAATAACGTCCGTCAAATCCTAAGTGATTGAAGTCAAAGGTTTTCGGAGATGGAGGATCTCTTCAATGGCAGTGAAAATTTGTTCAGAAATCTGATGTAAACCCGGCTGGTATCCGGTGGGCGTGACGTGTAGGTCGCGGGCTAGTAACATCGCGTCAAGCGACACTGACAAATCGTCGCCGGCGACAAACGGCGCTCCGGTGCCGTATCGCGGCCGCCATCCGGTGTAGCCGCATGACACCTGTCAAGTCGCAGCTGATGTGAAGTTAACCGCCCTCATCTACATACCTACATTAGCTCGCCAACTCGTCAACTTGCCTCGCACTCATAATAAGACGACACAGCCACCGGCACAACTGACAAATATGACAACGGAGATGTTCACTTTTAGAAATGTGATCTTATAAGTGCGGATCTACACTACAAATTGTCCTGTCTTTATAATTATTATAATGTTTTAATAAGCTCATAGTCATGTTACAAAAGTAAGTAGCAAATCTACATTAATGAGCCCGTACTATAATAACAATTTCCAACTTTCCAGCAAACGACCTTGCTGTCACCTACCTCGTCACAGACTGAGTGATTTGTGTAGCACAACTTATTCGCTACACCGCTAGTGCGAAAGACTCCTTTGATACATATTTAATAGGCACAATCCCGCTTAGAGTATCCTTGTAACATTTAATAGCTTAAAGTGTCCCAATGACGAGCTAAAGAGAAATTTTAATTTCAAAAATATTCTACTAAGAAACTTTATTTGAAGTAATGGAAACCCATAAAATTCCACGATGACAACGCATATAAAGTATGACATCCTATTTTGTGGGGGTCCAAATTGCTTCCTATACAAAGTCATTATGAATATTAATGAATACGATTACGATTGTTACTACAAGCTTTTATTTAACTTGCCTTGTTGGTTAGTTAGTTAGTATGTATGGGTCAAATCTTGCAAGCTGAATTAAAACCACTTCCTCTTATCCTACGGAGTTGAAATTTTACGTATTGATTCTGTTACAAAGACAATGCATTTTTGCATAATACATGACCTGACTTTATACCCAAAATTGGCTCCAAACGAGGGAACTCCTTAACGGTCTACAACAAAAAAAAAGGTGTTTTATATAAACAATTAATTATGATAGTCCGTTTTAAAGTCCACCATAACGTGGCTGCTGCACCCAGGATGGGCACCAGACGAGGAAACTCCGCAGTGGTTAACAGCAGAAACACATTTTTTTATACGCGTGCTACGAGTATATAATAGCCCGGTCTAAATTCCACCATGAACTGGCTGCTGCACCCGGGGATGACTCCAGACGAGGGAACTCCTAAACGGTCAACCGCACAGACACAACATTTTATCTACGTACTCATACACCATGACCTGTCTGCTGATCCAGGATTGGCTTCATACGAGAGATCTCTTCAGCGGTCAACAGCACAGGCACGAAAATTTGTATATGCATTCAAGTCTGATAGCTTGTCCTAAAGTATGGCATGACTTGGATAGTCCAACTCGGTTGGCTTCACACCATGACTTGCGTAAAGGCGTGTTTGGGTTCTTTGGATTTGTCTTTACAAGTACCTTTCAAGTGAACGTGATAGATAGACCAAATATTTAAACAAATTCAAAAGCTATTTTTTTTTAAATATAACTAATTAACTTAATAAGAAACTTTTGAAAAACGAGCTTTTAATGAATTCAAAACTACAAAATAAAACTTACGTAAACATAGAACCTTGATATTTTCTTAAAAGTTTGAGGCTTATCTTAAAGAGTAAGAAGGACGTCCACGCCTCAAGGCTCCCTCCCGCAAACAGGCGCGACGCGACAACACGACACAAAGGCGCCGCTCGTCGCGCGGCACGCGGTGCCTTTGTGTACGCTGTCGCGTCGCGCCAGTGTGCACGAGCCTTCAAGCTTTTAAGAAAATATTAAAGTTCTATGTTTACGTAAGTTTTATTTTGTACTTTTGAGTTCATTATAAGCTTGTTATTAAAAAGGTTTTCACTTAAATTTTATTTATAATATTTTAACGGTCAGAATATCCGTTCAAGTTGCGTGGTTTCGAGAAATAATAACAGTTTATTGAAAGCTCAATAATTAATCCATTATACGAAATGAAGCAACAATTTTCAATTTACAGGAATATGGATGCATATTATTTTATGTCGGTTTCATATTTGGGTCGCTCAAAAACCGCTCGAAAATATACCTTATGTACTCAATTAAAAAAGGAATAATTAAGGATTTTCCGGAAATAATAAATCTCAGAAACAATTTGTATTATCACATAGATCTGTGAAATCGAAGAAAAAAATGCTTTTACAACTTTATCTCTCATCTCGTTACCGGCTCGTTGTCAAAATGTTGTACAGTTCCGCGAATATTTTTTTACCTGAGGGCCTGCGAACGTTCCATTCGTTCACAATATTGAGAAATAAAAATGAATTACATTGATAGGGTTAGCTTAAAACAATTGTCACCACTGAAAAGGGGTAAGTGATAATTTTATAATCTGCGCGCGACCGGACGCGCTGATGGCACTTCCATTATCTAAATAGCCTGGTTTAATTAAATTTCCTTCGTTGTGCTGAAAGAATAATTCTGTTTTAGCACCTCTACACTGAATATTATGTTTACTATATATGCATGTAATACGGATAACGTTTAATGTCTTGCTGTACCTAACAGTGTTGTTATCGTTAGTAGGTATTAAAATTGTTAACAACGGTATAAGGCAAAATATTAGGTAGGTACATCTATGTTGCAAAGGAAATGATCTGGCAGTTTGAGTAATTTATGCGGCCTAACCAAATTTCCTTTCTTTGGCATTGTTCGTCGAATCGTTGAGCTCCTTATGTCCTGACTTCCTGAGTTGAGCTGCACGATTACTGACAAATGCGTGCACTAACTGGACAGGTATACTCAACCTGTGTGGTTCTTTCCTCAAAAGACCATTTCAGATACCAATCTACATGGTCTTCACATGATCTGACCAAGATTATATCTGGACTTTAAAAGAGACTCTGACCTCTGAGTTTGTTTCCGCCTTTCTTCTCAGAGTAGTCAGATAGGAAACGCCGACCTCATCTCGTTTAAAAAATATGATTGACGTGTAAAAGTGTTTGTACAAACCTACTTACAGAAATAAAATAATTTATCATTTAAATGAAAAATACACATGGCTTCTTAGGTGTAGCTAATGCCTGAGTTAAGGCTCTCGCAGAAAGGCGCGACGCAACAGCAAGACGCGACTCTAGTACAAGAGTTGCGTCGTGCTGTCGCGTCGCGCTTTTCTGCGGGACCCTAAATTAATCAAATTACTTGAATCCTCATAACTATTATAGTCCTCATACAGTTAATACTTTGAAAGTTTGAAAGGAGCCAACTTATTTTGTATTCTACACAAAATTCTCCTGTAAATAAGTTGTTAAATACTTTGTACTCATTCGAGAACCTTTCTGAACAGTATCTACATAATATTTGCGAACCTACTTAAATACCAATAAGTAACTACCGTTTTCATTATAAAGTCCGTAATTACAAGTTTCCCTCATTATGTATTCGTGAAAATGCGACAAGCGACAAACCCTCTTCACATTCATACATGATATTTGTCATATCGCTGCCTTGACCACGTCCGCCATTGTATACTAAAACATCGTCAGAATTGTAATTCGTATCGTGAACAATGCCATCCTGAAACCGTGAAATATATTGTTTTAAATTCTTCATTGTATGAAATGTTTGCGGAAGAATTTCCCACCGGTAGCATTTTACTGGGAACTGCACTGAGTTCTCTACGTTCCTTCATATTTGTGAAATTAAAGTAACTAGGTTGATCCTGGGTTCGATTTCCGGATCGGACAAAGTGTTATTGCATTTTTCCACCTGGAATTTCTCAGTAGCAGCCCGGAGTTCTAGATTTCTGCCTGGTTGATGGCAATAGGCTCACCCCCTATTACATGGGATTTAAACATCTGGCGAAATGTGGATGCACCTCTGCCTAACTCTTCGAGAAATACAGGTATGATGCTATGTGTAAAGTAACTTTTAAATTTCGTAGTAGCTCTGAAATTTGTTCGCCCAGCTTACATTTAATCAAACATCGGGCACCGGAAGTAGTGTAATGTGACCCTTGTCAAATACCTTCGATCTATCACCTCACAGACACACAGTAAGTCAGTGCGGCCGGCACACGGCGGCCCGACCATACGTTACCATAAAGTAAACTGTGCACGTAGCTTATCCTTACAAATATAAATTATTCCAGCCGAAATCGTGCCTTCACATAATTTTTTGCTTTGATGTTTATTGAAAAAACAGCCGGAATATTGAAGGTAAATTAAAATTTTACGCTCTCGGATTTCGTAAAGAAAATTATTTCTTTAAATACAAACAAATTTGTAGAATATGTAGGTTCCCGTCTCGACTTTCCTGTTAAGGAAGAGGGCGTAACTAACAAAAAAAAAAAAATGTAAGCCAGCAATGAAATCTTGAAATGATTGGTTTAAAATTAGCATCGGTCATTAGTATTGGAAAATAGCAGCAATAATAACAGCAGCAGTGGTCTTATAGTTATTATATATATTCGTGGTCAATATTTTTCACACAAGTGACAATGTACAGACATAAACAAAACCGTAACTATGCTAATTTAAAATCGGTGACAGACAGGTGTAAATATGATTATTCATACAGGCCAGTGCATACCCATATACGACATCCAATACGCCCCCTTAATCTATTACACATGCGTATGATCACTTCTGTACTTGTCAGTACTCGGTACATAAAACTAAATAAATTACTAACACTTCTGTGTCCGACTGTACTACGCTGTACCCAAACATAGAGCACAAAAAACTTTTTTACAAAAAATTAAACCGACGAAAAAAGAAAATGAAAAGCAAAAAATAATTCTTTCAGTCTAACTAAACTCTTAAATTAATGTAAATTACAAATTTTGAGTCGGCGCCAAACAATCACCGCAGATCGATTAACGGCGATCAATCAAGCTGCCATAAGTTTTCATGGCGCCTTGTATGTTTAAAGTGAGTGTGAGTGTTGTGTGTTTGTAAGTGTAAAGTACACTGTCTTATGACAAAAACCCAGCATCTTGGACGCTTTTTTGGGGCTTGTATTTAAACGCCTACCAGAAAAGTGCCTATTTTACTACCAACAAATTCGAAATACCTGCCAGAATGGATAAATGCTCACCAAATTGTGTTTCATAAAGTATTGTAGAAATTAACCTATTTTCCTTTTTATTTTATGCCATAAAGATTTATAAACGTCTTTTAATTTCTTACTACCTGCCAAGATAGCTCGACGGAGCCCCGCTTAGCGTGGCTCCTATTTCTGTAACCAACCAAACCTCGGGGTGCCCCTGACGTCGGTCGGCGTGGGTTAGGGTTAATAAGCAGGTCGACGGAGCCCCGCTCTGCGGGGCTCCTATTTCTGTCTAAAGGGTTTAAAGGAACCTAACCAACCGAACCTCGGGGTGCCCCTGATGTCGACCTTCTATGGTTAGATTTGGTGAGCATTTATCCATTTTGGTAGGCAATAAGAATATAAATACAACACGTACAATTATTCTGATGAGTAATGATAATTATTTTGGAACTTAAGGCGTTGTTCTTTAGGCACCTCGGTATAGAGAGGGTTTATTTTATTTGAAGTTAACATATTTTACTTTGGTACTTTGTCTTAGAGTGATATTTTGTATAACTGTTTGTGGTACGTACTTGTAATAAGGAGTGTTCATATCTTGTATGAGTTTATATTTGAGTGATAGTTTTTGATGGATGACTTTTGCTACCTGATTGTGTCTATGTGTATAGTCTGTTTTAATGTTATTATTATTATTACTTTGCCTTTAATTATAAGATTATTTGTTCCTGTATATTTAACGTAGTAATACTTCATTGAGTTCAAATACATTTCTTTATTTTTGCACCATTCATCATCATCATCATCAGCCTATATTCGTCCACTACTGGACGTAAGCCTCTCCTAGTGAACGCCATTGAGCCCGATCCTTGGCTCTCGTCATCCAGTCTCTGCTAGCCGCATTTCGCAAGTCGTCACTCCACCTGGCCGGCGGGCGCCCCACACTACGTTTGCCTAAACGCGTTCTCCACTCTTGAACTTCTACGAGAGATGTGACCAGCCCATTGCAGCTTCAGCTTGCTTAGTCTTTGAGCTATGTCGATTACCTTGGTTCTCTGGTGGATAACGTCGTTTTGGATTTTATCCTTCAGAGAGACTCCAAGCATAGCTCTCTCCATAGCTCGCTGAGTGACTTTAAACTTATGGACCAGTCCAACCGTGAGTGTCGACGTTTCGACTCCGTAAGTCGTAACCAGTAGGAAACACGCGTTGAAGACTGTCGTCTTTAGGCACTGCGGTATAGACGACGAGAAGAACTGATGAAGTTTACCAAATGCTGCCCATCCCAGCTGAATCCTACTATCGGCTTCCCTCTCAAAATTGAGTTGGGCCTATAGTTTTTATGTTGAAATTGTTATCTCATTTATGTATAGTCACCATCTTTCCCACTTTCCATTTTATAGGGAATATGCCAGAAGTTAAGGATTTGCTGTTTATAGCTGTAATAAATATTATCTTTATTAATTTATAAGCTTTTGAATGTTTTGAGTATGCTCTCACTGCTAATATTTAGAACTTCCCTCAACTGCCTTCCGTACCCAACATCACACCCTCTATGACAGTCATACTCCAGCTAGGCTTAAAGTTCTCATCAAGATGAATGAAATAAGCCCAAACACGATCTAACTGCTGTCAGCTGTCGAGGAGCCCTCTCGACTGTCTTCCATCTCCATCATCAGATGATCTTCAGGTCTCTTTTTTGTTGAAGCATCATTAGAACTACGTATATGTGCCAAGTGTCAACAGAATCGGTTCACAAGGGAACATTCTATAGGTGAACAATCATTTAACCCCTATTTTTCTACCCTCAGGGGTGGAATTCGTTTTTCAATGTTAAATGGGATCAACTTTGGGGTATACTCTTTCCATTAAAAAAAGAATCATCAAAATCGGACTACTCTGTAAAAAGTTATGCGTGGTCATACATAAAAAAATATATAAAATATATATATATATATATATATATACGGGTTGACTTGAGAACCTCCTCCTTTTTTTTCGTCGGTTAAAAACAGAAGAAATCTAACAAAATAAAGCATGCATAAAGAGAAAATTATCTATTACACAAAACACTTTAAAAAAAAACGTAAAACATCTAACTACTTATCCGCCCCTTAATAGAATAATTTGACAGGGATAAATCCTTTAAAAATTCTCTAAGTTTCGGGCTGTGAACACTTTTAGTTAAGATGTCCGCTATCATCTTATCAGTTGACATGTAAGTACCTTAATTCAACTTTGTTAGCCAGTACACACTCACGAATAAAATGATACTTGATATCTGTGTGCTTTGTCCTATTATGCATCATTTTGTTAGCTAATTTTATGTGCCGACTGATTATCATTATAAATGACTACCGCTTTACTATCCACAGCTGTCAAACTGTTTAGTAAACTACGTAAATAGAGCGCTTCCTTCGAGTCTTGACTCAATCCTACGTACTCTGCCTCTGTGGAAGACAAGGATACTGTCGCGCTTGCTTCCTACTCTCCCATGACAGTATATTTTTACCTAACTTGAAAATTAATCCTGTGAAAGACTTTCTATCAAGTGCCCCTCCCCAATCTGCATGAACATAGCCTCGTAAGTCTAAATCTTCCGACTTCCTAAAAGTAAGACAAAGGTTAGACGTACCCTTTAAATACCTTAAGACCCGTTTCGCACATTTAAAGTGTATTTCATCATAACATGAATTAAATTGTGAAAGCACACTTACCGTATGTGTTATTTCTGGTCGCGTATTACAGGCCAAATAGTTTAGACATCCTATTAAACTTAAATATGGCAGATCGCTGTGAGAATTTGTCGATCTTTCTAATTTCATACCGACTTCCATTGGGGTCGAAACTGGCTGAGCGTCTGTCATGTTAAATTCATTCAAAATGTCCGTAATGAATTGTTGCTGATCTAGACAAATAATATCTTTATCTCTCCTCAGTCTCATACCTAAAACATGCCTAGCCGCGCCTAAATCTTTCATTTTAAACTTGTCAAGCAAACCGGTTTTTAATTTTTGCTTTTCTTGTTCACAATTTCCAAAAATGAAAAGGTCATCTACGTAAATAACGACAATTAATTTCTTATTAGTTTTAAGCTGCTTCTGATACAAACAAGGTTCTATTTTTGATTGTAAAAAGCCTAAGTTCAACATCTCTTTGTCCAATTCCTTGAACCAAGCATTCGAAGCTTGTTTCAATCCATACAAAGAACGCTGCAGGTTACATACTTTGGTCTCTTAACCTTTGACTACTGCTCCTTTCGGCTGGAGCATGTAAATGTCCTCTTTAATCTTGCCATATCAAAAGGCAGTTGTGACACGCCACTGGTCAATAAACCAACCGTATTCAACAGCTAGCGAGAACAACAATCGTAGAGTAGAGCTTCGAACTACAGGAGAATAAGTCTCAGTATAGTCTATACCACATACCTGTGTGAAGCCTTTTGCTACTAGTCTAGCCTTGTACTTCGTTACCTTGCCGTCGCTATCTCTTTTGATTTTGAACACCCATTCGCACTGGATAGGCTTCTTATCAGCGGGAAGATCCACCAACGTCCAAGTCTGGTTCTCCTTTAGTGACATGAGTTCATCATCTATCGCTTTTTGCCATAAGTCACCATCGGATCTCGCCAACGCTTCATTAATAGTCAATGGATCACCATCAAGATTGCTCTCCTTGGCATACATAACATTGCATCCATACCGATGGACTTGTCTTCGTTCTCTTACAGGATACCTTCTTTCTGATTCAGGTACTGTCACTTCCTCTTCAGTCAATACGTCATCAGTTACTTGCTCTAGTACTACAGGTTCAGGTTCTATCTCCTCCGATACTTTTACGTTCTCATCTACAGCATCACGGTGCACATCATCGTGAGCCTCCAAGGGTTCAGATCTGCTTGTGATCCGTTGGATAAACTGGAAGGAACACAATCTGTATTCAGGTTTATGATTACTTCCGACTTTTCAACATTTTCTTTTTGGAGAAAGACGTTTTCCAGGAATTTGACATCTCTCGCAGTTGTAACTTCACCTGTCTTAGGATTCATCAGACGATAACCCTTCTGATTATCTGGATATCCAATAAAGTTCATCGGTTCCGTTTTCATGTCCAGTTTGCGTCTCTTTTGTTTTGGTATCAATCTATAAGCCAAACAACCAAAGATTTTTAGATGACTGACATCAACATCTTTTCCAGTCCAAAGCTTCTCTGGTACCGTATTGTTCAATGCTTTCGTGGGGCTTCTGTTTTTTAAATAAACAACAGTATTTACAGCCTCGGCCCAATACTTCTTGCTCAGGTTCGATTCTGACAGTAACGTTCTTGCCTTTTCTATTATAGTCCGATTCGCTCTTTCTGCGACAGAATTTTGTTCCGGCGTGTACGGTACAGTCGTCTGGTGTTTTATACCTGCAGACTTCAAAAAAGATTTAAATTTACCATTACAGTACTCTGCACCGTTATCAGAACTCAGACATTCAATAGATCTACTCGTCTCATTTTCAACTTCCGCTTTGTATTCACGGAAATTGTCGAAAGTTTCACTTTTATTCTTCAAAAAATAAACATGAGTCTTCCGAGTATAATCGTCAATAAATAGAAGAACATACCTCGAACCACCAAAGGACGGCTCCTCGATTGGTCCACAAACATCACTAAAAACCTGTAACCTGTAACCTGTAAGACCTCGTTCGGTCTCGTACCTTGGTTTTTGAAGGGACAAGGCATGGAGGGCATGTCTTTCCTTCGATATATGGAATACACGGGTCGCATAAATCGTACTCTTATATTCCATACCGCTTACTAAAACTTTCATTTTATTCATATAATTACGCGATAAATGAGCTAATCTTTTATGCCAAATGTTCGAAAAATTTTGATTTTGTTTTGACAGTGTCAAATTCACGACGTTATTTTTAATTTCTGTCAACTCATAAATTCCGTCAACTTCTTGACATTTTGCAACAATTCGATTCTTATTTTGAATCTTGCAACCTCCTTTGTCAAAATTCATGCAATAATTCTTCTTGGTCAAATCGCTCACCGAAATTAGGTTCATGGATAAATCAGGAACATGTAAAACGTTTTCTAAAATGAATTTTTCGTTTTCGCTGACTCGTGGCTCAACATTTCCTCGTCCTTTCACCAATAATTTCTCGCCGTTTGCTACTGCGATCTTCATGTTGCTCTTTTCAGGTCTATAAGACAACAACTTGCTTGTATCGTGGGTTATATGATTTGAGCACCCACTGTCTAAATACCACTTATCTTTGTTTATCGCCTCTTTCGTATTCAGGCAGATATTCGCGGTTTTGATCCGCTCCTTGCATTCAGACGCCTTGTGTCCTTGCTTGTGGTACTTAAAACACTTGTAGACGAACTTCAGCTTACGATCGTTAGTTTTAATGTTATATCTTGCATCGTTCTGTACTTTACGTGTAATTAAGGCTTGTTCGTACTCTCTGTTCAACTTACTCTGTCTACTTCCTTCTTGTAACAATTTCATTTTGATTTGCTCTAACGTGATCTCTTATCCACTATTATCTACAGCCATGATGAGAGGGCTGTACTCAGCGGTCAATCCACCCAGCAAAATCGATATGACCCAATCGTCAGGGATTCGAGCATCAATATCGGACAATTGTTGTGTCAGGAATGTAATTATGGATATGTAGCTTTCCATAGACTCGAAATTCTCTAATTTACAGTTGAAAAGCTCTCGCTGAATATGTATACGTCTTCCCCAACCTTTATCTTCATACGCTTTCTGTAAGCTGTTCCAGGCTTCTTTCGCAGTCTTCGCATTGTAGACGTGGGTAAAGCACTCTGGTTCTAACAACAAGCAAATTGTCGTTCGTGCCTGCCGGTCTACGTCAGCATTTACTACAGCTGTAGAAATTACTCCCCACCAGTTTTTATTCTCCAAGTAATTTCGCACCAAGAATTTCCAATTTGGGTAGTCGGACGATCCTTTCAGCTTCTTAATTCCACTTATGCCAATTTCAGCTGACATAATTGAGATTTCGTAAGTTTAGATTTACAAGCAAACAATTAATATTTATACCACTCAACTTATTGAGCCATAGTCTGGGCCCATAACCTATTGGAAAATAGCAGCAATAATAACAGCAGCAGTGGTCTTATAGTTATTATATATATTCGTGGTCAATATTTTTCACACAAGTGACAATGTACAGACATAAACAGAACCGTAACTATGCTAATTTAAAATCGGTGACAAACAGGTGTAAATATGATTATTCATACAGGCCAGTGTATACACATATACGACCTCCAATAATTAGGTATGTTGAATTGGAATAGGATATAAACTATATTCACCAAATTTTAAAAAGAAAATGAAATCGGATTATAGAGGTAACTTATAATTAGTCGCCTGAAGATCAAGCACATTCTCCAAAATAAATACCTACGTAATTGCGTGATATGAGCTGAAATATTCACTGTAAAGAACATACTGTATATAACCTAAGTCGTTGAACCGCATCATAATTCTTAGTTAATTGGGGACCCATATTGTCGTATAACTATTCCCATTATAACGGTAAAGCATGCTAAAAACACGTCTAATAGCGCTTAACGATAATGAAAACCTACGAAGGGATCCATTGAAGAGCACATAAATGGCTGGCTACAACCGATGGATAATTTAGTGGTAAAACAATAATTCGCCGGCGCCTTTATCCATTCGAGCGCGGGCCGCTTCGCTCCCTCGCTCTACTCGTAAACAGACGTAATAAACGCTAATGTATCCGCACAATATTTATTTATTTAACCATTTATGCACGCACATATAAACAGACGAGAAGAATGGAACAGAAAAATACGTAAAAAGGTGATGCTTATTTCTAAAGAAAAAATCTCATCCAACATACCATCCAGCAATTGGAGGGTAGTTAAAGAGATGTAGATAACGTGTGTATGAGTAAAAGAGAAAACAAAATACATATACCCAAAAAACAATTCACTAATTTAAATATAAACAATGTGAGGACTATGTAGGTAACTTTTATTTTATTGTTTCACTTTCTCAGGTAGTTTCAATGATAATCTGGCAGTTTGAGTGCTTTATGCGGCCTACCCAAATATCCTTTCTTTGGTATTGTTCTTCGAATGGTTGAGCTCCTTAAGTTCTGAGTTGAGCTCCACGATTAGTGACAAATGCGTGCACTGACTGGACAGGTCCACTCATTCTGTGTGTTTTTTCCTCAAAAGACCATTTCAGACATAAATCTACATGGGCTTCACATGATCTGACCAAGATTATGTCTGGACTTTAAAAGAGACTGTGACCTCTGAGTTTGTTTCGGCCTTTCTTCTCAGAGTAGTCAGATAGGAAACGCCGGTCTCATCTAGTTTTAAAAATATGATTGACGTGTAAAAGTGTTTGTATAAACCTACTTACAGAAATAAAATCATTTATCATTAACATTTATCATTTAACACTATACGAGAATATACTTACATAATGTTTTTAATATCGGAAATAATGTTTTATACTCGAAGCCGTAGTTTTGCACGCCTCGATATTGATTAGGCTTTAACTCGAGTTAATATTAGTTCGAGCCAAACAACCGGCTCGAATCCGAGCATTCGATTCTTTTAATGGTAGAATATTGTCGTCGGCGAATAATGGCGGCTTAGCGCTGTTCTCAAGATAATACGAAAGTAATTAAATTGAATACAGTAAAATGGTCTCATTAGGAATAAGGGGCCCATTGTGGCCAGATGATCGTTAAAGAAATATCACGGCACGAATGTCATTCTTTCAGTTTCATTATAAGTAGGTACTTATGTGTTTTAATTGATATTTTTTTAAATGATTTAATTTAAGTTATTACATAATGATGGCATGCATTCAGATACCAGTAGCCATACTATGACGTGCTAATACCATCATGGTTCCATTGCGAAAAAAGGATAGTGCTATCGGTCATATATAGCTCCGTCTCACTTTGACTCTGGAACAATGATGACTTTAACACGTCATAGTACGGCCCCTGTACCTACCAAAAAGGCCCTATCTTGTTTTAACTATTCAAACCTTAATTAGACTTAGTTCTGCTAAAATGTACCAATTCACAAAGAACAATGGCGAAATCTTATTTGAAATAAAATTGAACGTCTAAAAGTGGCACTTATACGAAATAAATTTAATTATTTATCTAGGTTTTTTTTTAACTTACATATTTTTATCATCATAGTTAAGGCCGAGTAAAAAAATAATGTTTAATGAAAAATTATTTGACTACTTCGTTCTAGAAGATTAGGAAATTGTTGGCACAGAGAATGTAACTTTATGGTTGGATTGGTTTAGTATTGCAATTTTATATTTATTTTCTAAATAGTAGGTATAGCGTAATTGTCGGGGTGCTGTTATCATTTTTAATTTGTTATTAAATTAACATGGAGTAAATGAATAAGTAACACATTTATTTTGTTGTACATACCTATATCTAAGTTTATTCTGTGTTCTTACTTAGATAAGCATATTGCAGTAAATTGGGAAAAATATCAAATGCTATGGCAATTCTGAACTAAAAAGACTAGTACCTATTTAAAGTCAAAAGTAAAAAATAGAGCTTGGTTGTGGACATAGACAACCGTTGACAGTTTACAACTCTTGACCAGAAGCTTGCGCTCTGTCCTATGTTGTTCAAAAGTTCACCACTGAATATCTATTAATCTCCGCCTTCTCTAACAAAAAATCATACACAAACTAGCTCAGAAAATGACACTGAGATTTATAATATATTTGTCATTTATAGACGTAATAATTTAATTTCAAATTAAACAATGTATGGGAAGCTGCCATTGTTCTTTCAAAATTGATTTTCTTACGCCTAACTGGTCCTTACAGAAAAATAAATATTTCATAATTCTAACATGTGGGGGTTGGTTAGCCGAAAACACCGAAATTAGTTTTGCCAAAATGTAGCAACTATCCAACTTAGATAAAAATATTTTCTGTACTCATCTTTGGCATTTTTTATTACTTTATTAATAAAAATGTTACCTACCTACTAACAGTATCAGTAAGAATAAATGTAAAACTGTATTTTTCTTGCTTCAAGTATTTTTCGTTTTTGATCAGGGTTTATAAAAGTCGTGACATTTTTTTTGTCAGATTTTTTTATTTAAATCTGACTGTTATTTTAAATGATAATTTAAAAGGATTTTGATATGGTATTAAGTTTTTAGTTGGACAGCTTAAGAAAAAAAACACTATCATTATAGTTTATAATCATTTATTTTTAATTAACAGAAAATCAACGTACGTACCTTATATTAAACAAAAAAACCAGCCAAGTGCGAGTCGGACTCGCACACGAAGGGTTCCGTACCACAAGGCAAAAAATGCCGAAAAACACGTTTCTTTTATGGAGACCCCCTTTAATTTTATTAACTTTATTTTGTTTTTATTATTTGTTGTTATTGCGGCACTAAAAATGCACACTCTGTGAAAATTTCAACACTCGACCTATTACGGTTCATGAGATACAGCCCGCTGACAGGCAGATGGGCGGCCGGACAGCGGAGGCTTAGTAATAAGGTTTAGTTGGCTCCCTTTGGATACGGAACCCTAAAAACTTAGCCAAAGCTTATGGCGCCCTGACCGAGTCAACTCTAATTATTTTGTCTTGCCTCACTACGAGTAAAAAATCTTGTTAAAACGTGTGGAAGCTATTTTTTATGTAAGTGCTGTGTACGCCTGTAAGTGACTACCATAACTCAATGTATGTGTTATTTTTTATTATATTAATGTTCTAGTGAATAAGTCGTTGGTGTACCCATCAAATAAAATAAAATAACTCATTTTGGACAATTTTGATCACTATTTGTGAGAAAGGAAAAAAAAAATTAAACAATATTTATTTGATATTATATCAACTCAGTGTTCTATTTACTGCTATGCCAATTAATTCTCTAATACAAAGTTAATATACTGCTTCGGCAAACTTGACGCAAACGGACTTTAAAAAAAAATTACACACCACAACAACAATACAATTACAACAACACAACACACAACAACACAATTGATTTAAATCACTTGATTTTTATCGATCTCAACCCATGTTTGTGATTTACGTTTAAATACCTACGTCTAGTGACCTATAAGTGTAAAAAAATTGAAGCTTTTTCAACTCGCTGTAGCAATTTGAGCATCAAACTAGAAATATTTTAATTTTTTTGCGAAAAAATTAAAATGTTGTATATTTTCGCAGAACTCCTGACCGACTCCATATACCCACATCCATACAAAATTCAATGTGGCAAAATGTACCAATTGTTTTTTCTACACATTTGCTCAAAAAATGCATTTACGATGCCTGTGTACATGGTTCGAAAGTTAAAAATTACGCACCATACAACAGAGCATGCGGTAAAACGTGTACTTAGGTGTGAGTACCTATTTTACCGCACGCTCCGTTGTATAGTGCGTAATTTTAAACTTTCGAACAATGTATACAGGCACCGTAAATGCATTTTTTGAGCAAATGTGTTGAAAATACGTAACTATTACCGTCGATTATTTCCAAAACCTTAGAGAGAAAAAAAACAAGGGTTCTTAAATAAGGGTTATACCTACTTGCATTCACAACTATAATATTTGGTTAGTGGAAACAAAGCAATTTTTAAATGTTAACCTCGTTATCTCGAAAGCATGGTGATGTGTACTGGTACATTATGTCAGAACTATGTCTAATTATAAGGTGGCAACTACTATCACAAAAGGATTTTAATAAGCAAAAGATATCGAATATCGACGTTATTTACGCGTATCGATGTGAATATTCCCTTCCATGAGCTACAAAAAAAAATCAGAGTCAATCGGTTCCTTCCGGTGAGCATTGGCGCAGTAATTGTTTCCGTTATCGATAACCTTTAAAAATATAAAGGCATGAAATTCGGTAGGTTTACTTGCTTTTGGGATTTCTTATTTATGTTCGTGATTTTCAGATTGTTTAGGTACAAATATAAGCAAGTACTGTTTTTTTTTATTATTTCGCAATAAGTTGTTCGAAACAAATAATTTAAAAAAAGTATCAGAAGACGATACATCCTGGTTTTCTATAAAATCTCCGCGTAGACCCCGCATAAGACCTTCATAGCGCTGCTTAGATCCCACATTGCACCGCGTAGACCCTGCGTAGCGCTACGTATACCACTCGTAGACGCATTATAGATACTTACGCTGCGCTAGCGAACACGTAGACGTTACGAGGGCGGGTCAGTAAATTCGTGACTTTTTGAATGAAACACAGGTTTTTAGATAAAAAATTGTTTTATTTTTCAGTCTCCTTTGAGTTCTATACACTTAGTCCAACGTTTCTCCAATTTTTATATATCATCTGCCTAGACTTTCCCAACTATGATGGGGTTAGCTTCCAATCTCACCTAATGCAGCTGGAAACCAATATGTTACATGGAGCGACTGCCTATCTGACCTCCACAACCCAGTTACTGGGTAATACGATACCCCTTGGTAAGACTGGTTGTTAGACTTTCGGGCTTCTGACGACCCGTAACGACTGTCAAATATCCACGAATAACAGCCGGGACCAATGGCTTGAAGTGCTTTCCGAGGCACAGAAGGGTATCGGTATGTAAAGATGGTTACCCATCGACGGACCAACCGTGGCAAGCGTAGCTTAACCTGATCGATCGACTCGTGCGGGTGTTATTTCTTAGACACGAGCCCCTCAATCACGTAGACGCTAAGCTTGTTTCAATACAGTTATTAGCAAAGGAACAGCAGATGCGGCAGCTGCTAGCTTCGTTGGCAATTTATTGACTTAAATTGAAAAAAAAATGTGCATTATTCGCATTTAAACCCCGACCCATAAAGAGCGGTGTTAAACGTTTGACCGCTATGTGTGTGTGTGTGTGTGTGTGTGTGTCTGTGGCACCGTAGCTCTTAAACGGGTGAACCGATTTGTATGCGTTTTTTTTTATCAGAAAGGATATTTTCTAGCAGTGTTTCTTAGACATGTTTTATCAAAATCGGTTCAGCCGTTTCAAGGTCATCAGCTCTTTTTGGTTTCGAGGGTTTTTAATTTTACCTCATTATTTTTGCCACCTAAACAATAGGTACGCACACCTCATCCCTATGAAACCCTAACCCTCCACTTTGTCATCTGACAAAATATCATCAAAAATGTTTACATTGTTATGAATTTACGTGCGCATACATAATATAACAGCCGTACCGTCATTTGAGCACATTGATGTATTTTGTCGCGGGCCTAATATATCAGGACAAGGAACAATTTCCACGTCCAACGTACTCTAATAAAGTGATTGATTGAACACGATTACCCTTCAGGATACAGCTGAACATTCGAGAACGAATTGAAAAACAACAGATCAAAGTGTTTTTTTGGGAATTTCCCATTGTTTTAACGTTTATTCGATTCCAGGGTACGATATTGCATCCGCATTGCTAGCTTTCATCCGCCTTTTCAATTACGAGGTTTCAGTTTTGACGATTTTTATTTTATTTACGTTTCTCTGTTAGAAATTGTTTAGGGAAGGAAAATTCTCTTCTTTTTTGCGAGTTCTTATTTTTTCTAGAGCTTTCCGTCAGTATTACAAGTACATAACCGGGTCTTGTTAATGTTAAATCGGTCAAAAGCGAAAAATAATTTATAAATTGCTTCCTGGTTCCTTTAAGAATGAGAACAATCTTTCCTTTGAACGTTTTTTCTCCTTATTAAATTGTAAAAATTAGAAAACCTCATAGAATTGAACTAATGAACCTACCAACATCACGCTTGTACTCGAAGAGGTTGGCAGAGAGATAGTACAACCACTCTTGACGGCTATGGATTAACATTCAAAACTAATTTGGATAAATTAGAAGCTCTTCAAATTCGATTCTTGAAACAACTTGTTACTCAAAAAAGTAAAAGCAGTTGTAAAGAAGATTATAGGAAATTATTTAAAATATGTAAAATTCTACCGATTACTTACAAACATAAGTATCTTTAATCA
Source organism: Griposia aprilina (assembly GCA_916610205.1). Lineage (NCBI taxonomy): Eukaryota > Metazoa > Arthropoda > Insecta > Lepidoptera > Noctuidae > Griposia > Griposia aprilina. The sequence continues at coordinate 10,926,005 of OU744286.1, forward strand.
GTTAACCACCATGTTACCCAGGAGCATAACCTAACTCATGTAATCAACCATCATAAAACACGATCTATGGCTGCTGGCAAATTCAATGTACCCAGAGTCACTAATTGCTATGGTGACAGAACCCTAAAAAAACGAATACCGTATCTATTGAACGGTTTGCCAGCTGACATAAGGAGTGAAATGAACAAAAATAGTTTTAAAAATAAATGAAAAATATATTATATAGAAATATGTTAAAGTGCTACCTCTAAATAATAATTAACTTTCAGTACTAAGTTTATTGAGAGACTCACCGACCCCTCAGCCAAACCACTACTACGGTTTTGAGGGGCTTAGTTCTTACCTTAAGTGAATATAAATGAATAATAAAAAAAGCAAAATTGTAAAAAAATTATAAGATGTAATAATAACACTGGCAAGTGGTAGTCGTAACATGTTTTATTCATCCGCCTATCATAAGGACGACGTAGAGTAGTGTTCCGAGCTATGAAAAAGTCGACCGACGATCGCAAACAATAATACTTTAGTAAAGTCTGCGGAGGTTTATGAGACAAGAGACGAGCTGTAACTCGTATTTCATTTGTTTCATACAAAAAAACTATTGCTGTACTGTTACGGCAAAGAATAGACAATTTGCGACCACCCCGGTTTCATGAAAGCAACTTAGATAAGAGTTATTTCATTCAAGGGGATAGGCAGCAGTGAACTCTTCTTTGCTAGATTATTAATATTGATTATTGATTTTATTATTTGGCATGTTTTTTTTTCGTTCATAAAGAATTATGGAGCAAAAAAAAACCATAATGGAAAAGAAAAATTATGTTTTTTATTTAACTATTAATGTATGCTGTTAACTCAAATACAAACGAGTAAGCAAAACCAACAAGCGGAAATTAAGGCATTATTTATATTTTCAGCGTTGTTAAATAGTCAATATGTTAACGCTTGAATGAAATAATCAGTTTATGTACAATTCAATTTTATTAAAACATGCATGACCTGCCCGCCGGAATTGTTTTAAATTATTCATGACTTTGTTTTGTATGCTATTCATCAACGTGCATATTTTATAAAGCTTAAATAGTTGCAATAACACTCCTATATAATAATTCAAACAAGCTTTTGTTTTGTTATTATTATGGACTATGGTTATAAAAGCAAAAAGCCGTGAAGCCAATCCAAAGACTACTTAAAAACTTTACAAACGAGTGAAGCTATCAAGGCAAAAGCCAATGACAATAACGACGCAGATCCGCTAGGTAAACTCCGGGAACTAACCCGGGAATACTAATATACATAAAGGCGGATTACAAGCAGGATTCATTTTTAAATCTTATTATAGTTTCAATTTGCCTAAACTGAAGCTCTCTTTCAGCAAAACAGAGTACGCTGCGCTACACTTAGCATTTGCATTCTCATTAGAATATTTCTCTTAACACCCTTCAGCGCTAATGTACACGGAAATTTTGAATTCCCTCCCATGTTGTAGTTGCTGTGTCCGATTTATAATTTAATTGGTCGTCGCCATAAATTAATGCAATAGGTTTAGTGAAAGCTAGTATGGCCTTACATATATGCAAATCACGTCCAAATGAAACGATGGCACATGTACCTATATGTCCGAACTTCGCTTGTAACTCCCCGCTAGACAATACCTATAGTACAGATGTACACTGTACACTATCCATTAAACTAATTAAAAATTTAAATAGTATTTCATTACACTAATGGCGCTGATGCTTGGCTCAACGCTGGTCCTGCTCCACAAGGGCGCATAAAATAATTGATTAGCATTTGAAACTACTGTTGGAGCTGCTGAAGATTTTAAAAACTTATCTTTGCATTGTATAAATTCCATGTTTTAGTATTGTATAATTGCATAGCACAGGTGTGAGTACTATGCACCTACTATAAAGCTACCATTTAATAGGTTTTTCTTTCATTGACTTGAATGTGCCCTGGCGGCTGAGAGTTTGTCATACTCACTCTAATGTCTCGCTGGTGGTGGCGTGTGTGTTGGATCATTAAGTTCCCTTCAAAATGGTTGAGCTGAATGGTGCTGATCTATGCGTCATGTTCGTGAACGGGCGCCGTCAGTGGGGACTGGTCATTTCTTGGCTGCCACGGCTTATTTTAATTTAATTTAATATTTGAATTGCTTTTGTCTTTTTATTACGGACGCTTTTAACGTTCTGCATCGTTCTCACATGCATAATTTCAACATGAACGATGTAATCAATATTTTGTAACCATTTTTTGATTTAAAAGAGTGTCCATGGAGTTTCTTGCCCGTTCTTCTCCATAGGTACCTACTACGCTTTGGAATGGGTAACTAGCTTCATCTTTCTGACTGACCGACCCCTTGACAATTCAAAAGTGCCTGTAATTGGTTTATTTGAAATAAATGCTTTGAGTTTGAGTTTGAGTTTGATGCTGCTTTCTGGAAAAGATGTTAATTAGACAGCATTAAGAAAACAAACGTTAATTACTAAAACGCAGAACCTCCTGGAGGAACATTTAAACATATCTTATAATCAGAGCAAGGTAGAACGGGAGAGGAAAAGCTTGTACATAATATTTTTGCGGGATTATGTCGCAGTAACACAACATTCCGAGCTCAAAGCTCACTAACAGGAAAAAGTTTTTAGCGAAAAAATGTAGTACAAATTGCCACGTTCAAGTGTAGTTATTACCGCATTAGAGTGAGTGACTGCGCCGCGCCGCGCCGCCTGCCGCGCCCCCTGCGCCCCCTGCGCCCCCAATGTAGCGGAGATTGAAGGGATAAATATCGCAAACTATGTTACAGTGCATTGTGTCATGAGTGCAACTCATTACGGTACACCGCAATTGCTCAAGTTTCGGCTGCTTCACTTTGTGGAAGAATTCCATTGCCAGCCACGAATCACAACTTCTTGTCTGAGGCACTTCCTTGCAAGTAATTATTTCAAATGGATGCACATTTCCTTAGGTAGATATCGTTTGTAACCGCGACTATAACTGCTGCTTATAAAAATAAGACATCCTAAAGCCCTTTAGCACGGTACGGTTTCTTTACCGTACGGCGTATAAACCGCGTCGTAGAAAATACGTGTCCGTAACAAGCTTCTATAGTGATCCATACAACACTGACGACCGTGCATACACACGGTGAATAAAGGCTCGTGCACGCTGTCGGGTCGCGCCAGTGTGCACGAGCCTTAAACCATAGTTTCTTACGGCAAAAAAAAACCTGTGTGTTTAAGGGCCTTATTGTGTCGTTTTCGTGTTTACTACAACGTTAGCGCAATTCAACAAAACTGGATGCAAAAAGCACAATAATTTGAAAAACAAGCATAAAATCAAAGTACATTCCTTAAAAATACATTCCCTTTGGATCTAACCCCAGAGTAAGAGAAACAATGGATGATTAATGACAAGCATGCGTTTTTATGTTTTTCCCTACCCCCATAATCCTGACGTTATGGTGTATCTAATTTCAGTGCCACAATAATAGAAACGAAAGCATCCGCAATTCAACCATTTAAACTTATGACATTTTACGGAAACAGTATCGAGCTACGCCAATATACGTATAGAATGGACCATATATTGGCGCGCAATCACCAATCCACTGCGAGCCTGTTGTTACTGGCAGCACGCCAAATTCTATTTCTATAATTTTCAGTTCCGTATAATGTTAGTTTGTTCGTTATTACTGCATATACTCGTATCTTATCCTATTTCGATCCTGTACATTGAAAATATTAAATGTACCTAATCCAATTTGAGAGAACAATAGTCATTTGAAACGTTATATAAGGACTATTGTGCATGGACAGGCGCGGTCGCAGCCCAAGATTTTGGGGGGGATCACCATAGGTGCCGAGGAATATTTTTAGGGATGTACGCCCCTTATAACTGGTGAAATATGGGTGTACTTACTATATGTAGGTACACCTCTGCCAAACCCTTCGTTGATTAAAGGCGTTATGTTATGTACATCTTCAGCTCCACATTACTTATGCTTTTCAAGGACGCAGCTTTTACATGGGAGGGAGCACTTAATAATGCTGACAAAATGGTCGCAGCACTTTTTGATAAATAACAGGCATTGGAACAGTAGATTATGTAAGGTGAGAAGAGCGATGGAAGCGAGCTCGAAAATTTGAACACCCAGTCTCGGTTAGGTTAGGTTTTGTTTGATTTTTTCAAACAGAAATAGGAGTTACATAATACATTGTCAACTTATGCAGAAAGCCCAAAGAACTATGACAATGTAGTATGCAAGAGCGAGCGAAGTGAGCTCAAAAATTTTGCAAAGCCTCGGATAGGTTATTTTTATTTTGATCACTCAAGAAAACTCACTTCAACTTCACTTCACTAGACTCACTTCAAGAAAAGCTCAAGAATCAAGAGAACGTAGAATGCAAGAGCGAGCGAAGCGAGCCTAAACATGTTTAAATAGGTTCTGTTTTCTTTTACCATTATACAAAAAGAGAACTTACTTTTTCGAGTTATGACGAAAAGCTTAATCTCGTTTTATAGCAGTTTAGGTTTTGGAATCTGACCCTAACCTACCTAACCCTTTCGAACCTTACGTACGAGCGGGGTTTTCAAATTCCCGAGTCTGCTTCGCTCGCTCTTGCATCCTAGATTATTTATTTTATAACAGCCTTTTTGAAGAAAAAACTTAAGGCGCGTTGGGCGGATTTTTGGTAGCGGAAATTCATTTAAGTTTTCACTTCTGTAGGCAGTCCCCATGAATAGGAGTCTCTGTGTCTCAAGTACAATTTTAAGTTAGTAAGACAAATAAATCGTTCAGGCTCTCAGGCTCTCAAAAGCTTGAATGATTTTAGGGGGGGGTCACGACCCCTATCACCCCCCCCCCCCTCGGGACCACGCCTGCATGGAGATCTTTAGGTGAATCCTCAGCTGTAGCCTGCCAACTTCAAATTTTCTTTGGTTTTTTGCAAATTGCAGCTCTGCTTTACGTCGTATGTTGATCGAAATGCGATTTGCGACTGTAGTAATGACGCGTGACGTATTCATTGAATAATAAATAATCATCAATTTCATAACAATCGTCAAACTTTGGAAGTTTGTTCCACCTAAGAATTTTCAAAATAAATATTCTGAAAAATTCTTAGGTGGAACAAATTTTTAAAGTTTGATTCCGGGTCGGGCAAAGTGTTATTGGGTTTTTCCATCTGAAATTTCTCGGTAGCAGCCCGGAGCCTGGATTTGTGTCCGGTTGATGGCAATAGGCTCGCCCCCTATTACATGGAACTTAAACATAACTGGCGAAATGTGGGTGGACTATAGGTACTGTAGAGGTTGTCTGCATGTGTCAACCTTATGTTGACAGGCTGGTTTAATATTATCGTTGGTTTGCCTCGAACAGTCAAGCAAGTTTAAAATAAGATTCGAAAGGAAAAGTGATGGTAGTTTTGTTTAAGAAGTAGACAGGCAGAGCTAGGGCCTGCCGGTGTATAATTCCTTGATATTAATATAATTACATTCTAAAGAATACTACGTGTTTTAGCTCTACGTCCCCCTAGTTATTATTAGATACACGTAGCATTCCCACAGTACACCTCTGACCAACCCTGATTGACCAGATTGACCTGACTGATTACAGGCGTAATGTTATGTTTTTATGTTATGTGTTATATATTTCTCACCCGATGTAGGTATTGTTTCTTCGTATTGCTTGTTTACAAACCCGAAGTATATAAGCGTCTGAAGCTGTTTACTGGTCGAAAGCTGACTTCTAATAAGAAGCCAGCTGCACTCGTGTGATCAGCACTTGAAGTTTGTAGCTTCGGTAATTTTTGTTTGTTAATACGACACGAATTCCATGCGATACTAAAATATCGCAGTGCAAAGATAATGCTTTTCCAAAAGCTCAAGAAATCAAAAACCAACCGTTACTTAAAAATCAACTACTTAAATAAACTTCATAGAACACCTTGAATTAAATATACATTAACGCCTATATACGCTCGTGAAATCCAATACAAGATACATAGCTACCTACATAAATAGTGAGAGTTCGCCATAATCTCGGGTGACTAAACAATTCATCAGTCACATTAGAAACGATCTATATTTAACAGTGCTGAGGGAAAATCACCGTAGATCCAGCGAATAATTATGCCCCGCCCCGTGATTCATGATGACAGACCTTCCCAAAGGGAGCAATGAATTAGGAAACGGAAACCTCTGGATCAATGCTTGAAATGCTTAAATATAAATTAATGTTTATGTATTGCGATTTAATTAGGTCAATTTAAAGGTGTTTGGAAACCAAAAAACATAATCTAACAATGGAATATTGAGGGCCATATTTGAGGTAATTATTTCGTCGTACATGGCAATTAATATTCCTGCTAAAATAATACTTATCTTTTCCTTTGTTGTAATGTAATGTAATATGTAATTTATTTTATTTTATATTATTGTTTTGTATTAATTTAATAATTTATTTGTTATCGGGTCTAATTTCTATATTGGTGTATTGCTGAAATAAAAATGATTTTATTTTGCTTTGATGTTTTTAATTTTAATTAAAAAAAAAAAACAACAGTATAAACGGAGTGCAGTCGGAAAATACGAAGGAAAATAACAAGACTAACATTGAATACTATTTTTTTCTGTCAATATCACCCGCAGCAGTGCCACAGTGCCAATATAAACAACGTTGCAAGTGCACTATCATTAGCTAACAAGTATCCCGTATATCTGACACTTCGCAGACCTCGGCAAAGACGTGGCTTTGGAACATACTAGCCGAGCACATTCCTTTTATAACGCGGACGCAGACCAAGAAAGGATCACAAATTCAACCATAAGTGGGGCAAAAAGGGATAAAATGCGATTTCACGGACGGAGGGACGGATTAAATAACAAAACCATTCGTGTGATGAGTTTAGTACTTGCACACCTACCTGAGTTTAGAAGAGTACCGTCCCGGGAGCTTTAGGTTGGATTCGCTTCGCATTTATCATATCTACTACACACTTCATACATCATACATATTTTTCATCGCTTCGTCCGCGACCGTAATATCAGTGGGCCTAGACAAAGTAACATTCAATTAGCGATGACGCTAGTAGAAAAGCCAAAAAATGTATGGTGTTGACATAAGCTATCGAAATGTCACGTGATCATGGGTCAAAGAATAGAAATTAGCTAGACAATGTTAACAACATTCGATTCTATGAAAGGAATCGACAGCGTCGAACGATTACTTCCATATAGATGCGTAGCCAAGTGGCACTATTTGACATGCGTTATCGCTAGTTTTCGATTCGTATGATGGAAACATTAGCGAAAGCGATAACCATTGTAGAAATAGAATCGCTACGAAGCGAATGCCATTTGTCTAGGCCCTCAGAAACGATTTAGAAATGACTTCTCGCTCGCGCCACGTTACATAAAAATCTGTAGGTTTTACGACGTAACAAAATGGTAACGACGAAAAACTTTTAAGTAATTACTTACTTAATACTTTTTTCTTTCCCTAATTATGATTGAAAGAGCTTTTTTGTGCCTTGCCTTTTATTTTAACCAAGATAGACTCTGCAAAGTAAAATAGTTGGTTGAAATGTAGAAATAGTCATGATATTATCATGACTTTTGATGACTCTCATCTAGGAGTCAGAACACGAGTATCTTGTTAGAACAATACTAAGATGTGATGGCTTGACATGTAGTAAACAATTGTGCAAAATATGAGCGTCACGCAGATTGATCTCTACAGTATATATATTTTAGCCACACAGATCATTTTTTGATTTTTCAAACACTGATTTTCTCGAATCATTTTCACCTAATCAGTTTGACTCGCTATAAACCGTCAGCTGTGCCATTTCTTTAGAGATTATCGTTAGTTGACAGGTGACAGGGTGTGTGTTAGCATGACACAGCTACCAATTCCCACGTAATTGTTTCCGACTGAACTGTTAGCGACTGATAAACAACGAGCACTTATAAAGATTATGTATTTTAAAACTAAAAGACACTACTAAAAACCTATACGAAATCAGTAATTTACTCTCAGTTAGGAAGCTGTATATAACTCAAACGGTTCTAAAAAAACATAAAACCCTCCCTTATCATATGGATAAGAAACACAAAAGGAGAAAAGATATCATTGCAGTAGTTCCCCCATGTAAAACCAAATTTAGTAGCAGACAATTTCACCATCTCTCAGCTCAAATATACAACAGGATTAATAAAAACATATATATACACAATAAAAACAATCACGACTGTAAAAAAGTTATAACAAACTGGACAAAGTCTCTTAGTTATGAGGATACGGAAGCTCTTCTGGTTTATCATGAGTAACAAAATCACACACCATAGAATATACAAACCTTACTGTTCTCCATATACGAGTACTAGACTACTCACCTCGCCACACCAACACTACACCACACCACGCTACACCACACCACGCCACACCACACCCCACCACACCACACTACAGCACACCACACTACACCACATCACACTACACCACATCACACTACACCACACTACACTACACTACATCACACTACACCACACCACACCATACTACACCATACCACACTACACCACACCACACCACACCACACCGCACTACACACCACACCACACATCACATCTAACCGCACTACATCGAACACACAAGTCACGCCTAACTAAAGCACACCACGATTCACGTGATACATACTCAAGATGTTAGAATAAGAAATAACAAATTGTCATAATGTAATATAAAGATGTTAACATTTGTATAACTTAGATATGGAGGAGCGGAGTCTCCTAACACAGGCATTGTTTGCCTAAAAGGAGGCTCCAAACACAAATAATTGTTGAAGCATTTTGTTTAAATAAAAACATTTTTCATTAAAAAAAAAAAAAAAAAAAAAAAAAAACAATTACTTACCACGTCGCGCTTTTATGTGACAGTCGCGCCGCGCCGACGGAACAAACTGATTGAATCATTTTAGTATCGATAAATTATTTTAGTGAAAGCCATTCATCAGAAATAATCTGTAAGAATGCATTAGTCAGTGTATGCCATTAGGTAGTATATGCAAGAAGGATCGCAGGCGTTCATTCATCATCACCATCATCATCACCAGCATCATGCTGAGTGGAAGCCTTCTTGTCACAGTCATGACGTGCAGCTGTCGACTATTTCTGTTTTGTGCTCGTGATTAAAGATCTAGTTTGTTTGTTTCTTTTTATTAAATTGTTACCTGAGCAAATTTTTTTTTTTTTTGTATGCACGTGTTTCTGTGACAAATAAACCTATTTTTCTTTCTTTCTTTCTTTTTTTCATCATCACCATTCCAGCCGAAAGACGTCCACTGCTGGCAATAGCCCTCCCCCAAGCACCGGCGTTCATTCATTAAAAACTTAAAACTTCGCAAGCAATGAGGAAATGCTACTGAAGGATGCGGGTGGACGTCGTACGTCGCTTGCTCCCGCGTCGCCACTCCTGACTTTCTATATATTTTGGCTGCTGAGACCAAAATTACAAACGCCGGAAACAAGGGATTTCTATACAAATGTGGCTGTTAGTATATCGTAGTGTCTTACGACTTCCATGCGAACGAAGTCGCGGGCAAAAGGTAGTAAACTAATAATTATAGGCTGTATCAATTTTCATTCTCTACCAAAAGTGACGCAGCCAAAATTTAATTATAATTACTCAGATTTTAGGCAAATAAATAAGAAATAATGATAAATGAACTAACAAAACATTGTTTAACTAAGATTGTTTGCGTTTGTTTTGAGCTCAACTCGATCGCGCAAACAACTCAAGAACCTTCGTCCATCCAAAGATATGATCAATTTATCCCTGTGTTTGGCTCGCTTGTCTTAGTAATTATGAACTCAAAACCAATCTAGATGTCGTCGTTAAGGCCTCTCGATCAAAAGAAGAATATTAATTGAAATTAAGGGTTAGTCCCGCTATGGTATGGTCCCGGTATGGCACCCTCTTAAAATACCTATCAAAAAGTCCCGCTATGGTACCCATCTTTTAGATCTACGTTAGACAATAGAAGGTACAACTGAAAAGAAAAGTGTATCTATAAATAAATACTTTTAGGAGTGTATCAATAAAACGTCTGTTTGCGATATTAAATCAGTCTTTTATTAATTCAAAATATTTATAAAAAAATATCAAACAGTAAAACGAAATATTAATTGCAATGTAATTTTTAAAATAATCAACAATATTAATTGGTACAACTTGGGGCACCCCGACTCGGACAGGTTAGGTTAGAAGGGGACGGCGGGGTCTGAAAGACCCCGCCGTCCTTCGTCCTTCGTGGTTATTTTTTTTTAAACCGCCCAGAAGTAGGAGTCCCGCGAAGCGGGACTCCGTCGGCTATTGTGGAACTGATTTTGCATTGTTTGGTGACTACATTTTGGTGACAGATCTACTATTTTGAGGACAAACCCTATTATTTAAGAAACACAAAACTAATTAAATTGGTGATAGCTTACTAGTTAAGAAAAGATATTTTTTATTAATACTATTTTTTTCTTAACGCATTGTATAACTTTTCTTTACAACAGTACCAAAAACTGAAGGGTACCATAGCGGGACTTTTTGATAGGTATTTTAAGAGGGTGCCATACCGGGACCATACCATAGCGGGACTAACCGGAAATTAAGATGCCCAGACGGGCTTTAATCAGTTTATCTTATTTAGTAGAATAATACTAGAATAGTTTCAATTTGGTTTGTATAACAATAAATAAGTAGTTTATAAAGCAATGAGATAAAATGTATAAATTTGTTCAAAAGCAATGTTAACAGACACCGTCAGGTAATGTTCGCATTTATTGGTAGTACCTATTGCCAATGATCATGTTCCCACAAATTCGAAACGCGTAACGTTACCCAATTCATCGAAGCATTAAGTGGAAACGGGCATTATTGCTCGCTTCACCAATCCTCTTGACGGAGCCGGAGTGAGCTTGATATGATCGTCAAATATTGAATAAAGATATGTGCCTTATATAGGCTCTATGCTATATCGGACTTTACGACGAATGAATATATCTTTAGGAAAAACATTAGACGTATAATATAAACACTCCTTTTATAGTGGTATAGAAACATTGATGGTAACAAAACACACAACATCTGCGATACATGTATAAAGGCCATACTCAAAGCTATGAAAACTAACCAGATTTCAATTTTAATGGAAACTACGAGCATAGGTAAATGGCGAGGTTTAGATTAAATTGTATGCTTACATAGTGACCAGTCTGTTCGGTTACAATGCTTATTGACCGCTGCAGACAAATATTTGTGTGTGCGGAATCAATCGCTGGCCCGATCATGGATTGTTTGCTACAGACCCGTCGTCTTCCAAACGGCACTAGTTTAATAATGCTAGTATTAATTCACGATAGAATGCATACTTTGCTGTAGGTACATGCATCTATATATTTCGGAAGTCGGTGGCCAAACACGAAAATACAAAACCAAAGGCACCGACTTCCGAAATTAAAGTTATTTTTCACGTCTTTTAGTGTTTTTTTTGGAAGTCGGTTGTTTTTTCGTAAAAAAGTTTTTTTGTAGAAATGTTTTTTATGTCTTACCATTAATTAAATTTTTCATATCCTGTAACTTAAGAAATGCTAAGTTTTCCATACAAACTTTCATTCCGTATATCACCCCTTTTGAGGATTATTTTTGAAACAAAAAGTAGCCTATGTGCTTCACCAGAATGCCATCTTATCGAAATGCGTTCAGTGGTTTAGGCGTGAAAAGGTAACATACAGACGGACAGACGGAGTTACTTTTGAATTTATAGTATTAGTATTATATTAGAGCAATACTATCCGTATTGATATAATAAAATAGTACATACATACATACATAAACCCACGCCTTCTTCCCATGGGGGTAGGCAGAAACTACAGAACGCCACCTGCTACGATCCTTACATACTCCTTTTGCCTCGTTTACGTTCATACATCTGGTCGTACACGCACGCCGGTTGTAAGTACTACGCACCTGATCTTTCTGAAGAACATCATCAATAAGGTCACTATATGTCTTCCTATTGCATCCCCTCCCGGCGTTTGTTAAAATCAAAATCAAAATATTTTATTTCACTTAACCAACATGGGCAATTATGAAACGTCAGAAGCTAGGTGCACGGTTCCAATTGGTTGTTTCCTATGGAGAAGAGCCGGCAAGAAAATCCACGGTTACTCTTTTAAAAATAAGGGGCTTTTACAATGTTTCCAATTACAGTGTTGATAGATATGGGAGGACAGTGTAGGCCTGTCAACAAGTAACATGTACTCAACAAAATATAAAAAGGTCCACAAATCTAGTCTACAAGTTAGGTCTACAAAGTTCTCACATTCACAAAATATAAAAGAATCTATATAAAAATAAAAGCCTATTTAGACTAAATGACATGATTGCCATTACTACGAGTACTGTAACAAATCGGAATCAAAATCCTATCCACAAAAGCCATAAATAAGGAGTTGAAATAAGAATCCGTAGTTTATAATGTCAAATAATGAGATTATGTCAAAGAAGTAAGTAAAAAGAAACAAAAAACTTCGTAATTTGGGAACAGTTAATCGTCCTTCATTCATCCTCTCAACATGACCAAACCATCTTAGCATACTCTTTTCAATTTTTATCACTACATATTCTTTTAAGCTGCACCGTTGCCTTATCACATCATTCTTCAGCCTATCATTCATAGTCACACCACACATGCTTCGCAAGGAACGCATTTCCACACACAGCATTTATTCTACTTTCAAGCTTCTTTTGCCACACCCAACACTCACTTCCATACATAAGCGTAGGCACCAGCACACCATTGTGAACAACCAGACGTGCTTTTTAACATAAAATAGTAACGAAGATTTTTTGTCCGTTTGTCTGGATGTATATTCCGGATTGGCGCAGAACGGCTACACAGATTTAGATGATATTTGGCACACAGATAGTTTATAACCTGGATACTAACCTGGAACCTAACCTAACCTAACACATAAGGTACTTAATACGTTTCCGTGGGATATTTTCCGATATCCACGCGGGCGTAACCGTGAGTAAAAGCTAGTTAGTTATAAAAATACGGCTGTTTATAGGTAGTTTAAACGAGCAAGTAGCTAAAATGTTTGTGGCTGTTTCCTCTTCTCTCTTTTTAATTAAATTAACAATAAACAGAGATTGAAACGCAATCCTTTGTAAAGTTCTTTAGCATACATTTACATAATGCAATCAAAAAATGTTATTTTTCATCCTCAACAGGATACGCTTGCCGCGGTCGGTTCGTGGATGGGTGACCATCCATTACATATCAGGACCTCTCCATGCCTGGGAAAGCACATTAAGCTGTTGATCCCAACTGTCATTCGTAGATCTTTGACAGTTGTTACGGGTAGTCCGCATCCCGAAAGTTTGACAACCGGTCTTATCAAGGGGTATCGTGTTACCCAGTAACTGGGTTGTGGAGGTCAGATAGGCAGTCGCTGCATGTAAAATACTGGTATTCAGCTGCATCTGGTTGACTGGAAGCAGAACCTAACGTAGTTGGCAAAAGGCTAGGCAGATTGATATCAACCACAGACACATGGGTTCATATAACCCTGATGTAAAGAGAAAGAAAAGAAAGAAAAAATGTTTATCCTGCGTTTATTGTTTGTTTCTGTTTCTTTGTTTTGTTTTTTTTGTTGTTTCTGCTGTATTGCTTATTTATTTTTTTGTTTGTTTGTTTGTTTATTGTTTTTGTTTTTAACTAGATCAAATACATAGGTACACTTATAAAAAGAAGCCAAAAGCTACGTATTCAAAACATTAAAAGATTGACAATGTTTGTAAAAAGCTACGCGTGGTCATACATACAAAATAAAAAATAATACATGTGTCGACTTGAGAACCTCCTCCATTTTATTCGTCGGTTAAAAACGAGAACTAATCATCAACAAAAACAAAACACAGACGGCCACAATCTCCTAATGAAAAAGGACTGGTTGAACAATAATTAACTAGCTCGCGGCCAGTACTTGCACGTCAAAGTCAACTCTGAATGAGGAAGACTCACAACTACATACATATGGAACAGATATACACACCATAACTAGGTACATATACGAACATGGTCGTTCATATTCGCTAGATATTTGATCTGTTCGGGAACGTCTTCATATTTTCTCACTATCTCTCGCATGTATCAGCTTGGAATATATTCTGTTCTATCGAAATAAGTTTGGATACGGTCGCGATGCCCGAATCTAATTTGGACGGTTGATGCGACGCTAGGGAAGGGCTTCCTAACCGCCAGAGCCACAATTAGTCTGTTACACTTAATTGTGTCGATATTTCTTCACAAACAATCGATAAATGAGCTAAATATCTGTCTGTAAGGATATAATAAGCTCTATTTGGCTTTGCAGAAGATTATTGAAATATATGATAGAGCGAAGTTGCTTTCGATGTGATTACGTCTAAAATGTTTTTACTATAGGCTTGCCTAGGTATACATCTTCAGTAATAAGATTTCTTATTTATTTTTTGCAATAATATAATATACTTAGTGCCTAAGAATAAGGTCCTGGAATCAATTCCCAGGTCGGATAAAGTGTTATTGAGTTTTTCATCAGGAATTTCTCAGTAGCAGCCCAGAGTCTGGATTTGTATCCGGTTGATTGTAACAGGCTCGCCGCCTATAACTGGCGAAATGTGGGTGTACTATAGACCTACACCTCTAACTAACCCTTCGGGGATTACAGGCATGAAATTATTTTATAATATTATTAAGTACATGAGATACAACAAAATAACAAAAAGATTAAGGCGCTGTAAGAAGCAAATTTTTAGGTAATTGACAATAGCGCTCGCGGCAACAAATAAGGTTCAAAACAGCGATGCGTTTGATATTAGTTGAATCGAATGACCACCAAATTTTGGAGTTCTAATTAAATAAATAAGAAATTAATGCACGGCTCAGTGGAATAATGTTTAGGTATTTCTGTAGTTGATTGAATTCCCTTTATTATCATTACATAAAATATGATAGTTTACGCTCAGAATATTGAGAATTAAGCGACAAAACATATTTTTTTGAGCTCTGTTTTACGTTTTTTTATTTTTTTATAATGATTCTATTTTATTTTTATGAAATATTTTTGAATAAGCCTTTTCTTTGAACATTTGAAAATACACTCTATTTTTTTCTGGCGTGTAATTTGTACCAATACAGCTAACTGTGCGACAAAAAACTGAGCGTTTTCGGTGTCCTACATTTGGGCAGCGCCTTAAGTTAAGACTTACGTTCCTGTCCTATGGATTATTATTTATTTCAAACAGATTGGAATCCGATGCAGCACACCTGGAAATTAGTGACGCGATTATCCTACGTTTATGTCTGTATTAGTCAAACATATCTGGTCTGATTCAATTAGAATGAACGGATATCTCTATCTAGCTCTGTTGATTAACAAACATTTGGTTAGCGATCCGTTTCCTATTATTAGCCAGAGAACTAATCAACCGTTGTTGTAGGTACCTAGGTACCATCAATCTTAGGTACCTAAACCTATTAATGAGAAACAAACTAAATGAAGTAATTACTGCTGCAGTCAATGTCTGCAATAAGGTAATTCGTCAATATGTAGGTACTTGAAAGTTATTCTATACATACTCACAAACAAAACACTTCAGTATTTTCCGTAAAACGGGTTTTAAAAACAAAAATGTAATGACACTGACTTCGATTTCAAATTCAAACAGTCTCGAAGTGTGATATTGTGAAATTATATATTAAAAAAAAAATGTTATATACGAAATGTAGTTTCTTTGCTATCCATAATATGAGACTAACAAAATAACTTCCACAGTAAAATAAGTTCATTGAGAGATATGAGTAACTATGACATGCGTATATGATATGCTTACATGAGTAGGTGCGCTCCCGGGACCGCTCGTTAAAACTTTACGACTGATCTGATCCATATCCACTAATGATGAACAGCATCGAACAGAACACGCCATTAGTATGAAAAAATGTATCATGCGAGTTTTCCTTTAACATTTTATTCCAAATTATGTACCTATATTTAGTCAGATCTGATACATACGAACGAATAAAAAAAAGAAACTCAACCTCCTTGCTTACGCAATTCGTTATTCCTTTCCTCCAGTGGACGTTTATGGGGCAGAAAAAACAAACGGGCAGTCTTTCCATTATTCGATTTCCTTTCACTTCCATATAAATTCCAAAATAAATTATTGCTGCGTTTTAAAATGGGTCGAAGTTTTTCCTCGTCGGGGAAGTGGAGCGCGGTACTGCGGCACATAACATTTATAAAACAATATATCTAAGTGATAGCGGGGAACAATATATACGCAGTGAGAGCGAAGTGTTCAAGCGTGGGCAGAGATTGCAACGGACGCTTTTCACTATACCCAGCGGAGCGCGTAAGCGCCACAGATAGCGCGGGTCGCACGCCCCGCGCACGGTACACCTAGTGCTGCCGCGATTACCATACTAACCCCGAACACGGGGATTCAGACAGTCAGGCATATTTAGTTGCAAACGTGTAGGAAGAGGAAAATAATGCCAAATATATTGATATTGATAGTTCGCGAACATAAACCCTTGTTTCTACTGCGATTAGCAAACAAAAGGGAAATTGCCTTAACCAATAGTAATTAAGGCGATTTAGCAGTTTATTCGTCTGCCAAGCTGCTGCAACTGCTGGTTGCAGAAGCAAACGGGAGAACGCAGCTAACTATCCTTGACGTTAAAATTGAATACTCTAGCGCTATAATAATAATAATGTTTATACATATACTCGTAAACCTTCCGGAATTAATTCTCTAAATGATGGTGAAAACCGCGTCAAAATCCATTGTATAGTTTAGAAGAACATCGCGCTCATGCAGACAGTCACGAAAAGCAACTAAAATTTGTAATATGTAAAGATATAGATTTTTTATTCCCGAATTTTAAATGTTGCTACTACGGCGTAGCACGCTGGTTACGCTGTCGTAGCAAATTATAGGGCAGCTACGCTCGCCTACGCGTTGGCTCATATTGCTGCAATTTTATAACGAAGCAGACGTGTAATATCTGTGGTTGGAATTTCATTAACATCTCTTTCACAATTAAATAAATCACTTAATAAGCAGTTATTTTTTTAAGTTTAGTGGTTTTGTAAGTGATATTAGTTTAAGCGTTTTAAAATGTATATTTAAACAAGAAATTAAAGAAAATTCTCAACATTGATATCAGTCAATAGATTGACGATAGCAGTTTGATTGCTCTCCATTTTGTCGCATTTATATAGCAGGAAAATCCCGTAGTTTCCCGCAACAACTCGCATCACTAAAACGATTCACCCAACAAGTTATGTCACAGCTATGTGCTTTTTGTTTTGTGATACACTAGTCTTTGTTTCGCATTTTCATGTACCTCGCGTTTCGCCTATAAATCCCACTCAATATAACATATTCGAACTTGTAACGTATTGAATGAAAAACAGAATTCCAAAATTGTCTATTGTTTTGGCCAGTTTTGTTATATTCCGGTTGAAATGCAAAATATAGAGCCTTTTAAAGGTTGGTTTTTCCATAAATAATGGCCGGACTTCATGTCACGAGACACACGTGTTGTGGTTACTGTTTGGTTCGTTTTTTCGACTGACAGTTTGAATTAAATGTTCATTGAAAATACTGCTCACTCTGTTTGATTGAACACACTTATCTAAAAATCAGACCTGGATTTGAATATTTCTTAAGAAGATTACTTACATAAAAGAAATAGAAAGAAATGCTGTTTTATATTTCATACTACCATTATTATTTTAATTTTTAACCGATAACGCAACTATTTAATGCACAATAAAGTATTATACCTACATGTATTTGTATCCATGGGATGAAACCAGAAACTGCATATTTAACGCTCCTATTCACCTTCAACATCCATATTCACATAATAAAGCTAGGAGCACAATGAATCTGAACCCAAGAAAGGCATACCTCAATACACAAGGCAATGCATAATTTTCCATTACCCCATTGTCCAGAGAATTAATATTCTACCGACAAAGGCCTCACTCCGGGGCAGTTCTATTACTATATTAATCTAGGCTATTATTTACTCGGCTAAGATACGCAGCTCAGGTGGTCCACTTCTCAAAGTTACACCCTCACACCTTAATATCTAAACGGGATGCAAAATTGAAGCTTGAACGAGCCTGACCTACAAACCAGTTGCCGGGAGGCAGTTAATTCTAACATAAATTTAGCCTTGCGCAACGTAATACAGATATAAATAGATACGTGAGGGTACGCGTGCATATGTATAGAATTTACGATATTTAGCTTTGTGCTATTTTTAACCGACTTCACAAAAAGGAGGAGGTTCTCAATTCGTCTATGTGTGTTAGCTCAGAATTTTTTTCTGGGTGAACCGATTTGGAAGATTCTTTTTTTATTTGATAGGTGGTGCTTCACATGTGGTCCCATTTAAATTTGATCAAGGTCTGACCAGTAGTTTTTGAGTTATCCTTAATACTGCATATTTTTTCCACTTAGTTTATATGGATGATGTGCTAATAATTTCCTGTCACTGTTATTTACACCCCAAGTAGTGGTATACGAATTTGTGTCGGGTAGGTACCGAACTAAAAAGTGAAACAAAAAACTTTTTTACAAAAAACAACCGACTTCCAAAAAAAAAACACTAATAGACCTGAAAAATAACTTTAATTTCGGAAGTCGGTGTCTTTGGTTTTGTATTTCCGTTTTTGGCCACCGACTTCCGAAATTAAAGTTATTTTTCAGGTCTATTATTGTTTTTTTTTTGGAAGTCGGTTGTTTTTTTGTAAAAAAAAAAAATATTGTCCTGCTGTGTCATTTGTATTGTAATAACTTTATTAAAATATATTCATACGGGCTGATGGAATATTACTTATAAAGAACCAAGCCTTTTCTCCGCTTAAAAATAGAATACGTTGAACCTCATCGGATTTTATTTTTTGGTAAAGGTCTGTCCAAAAAACCGTATGTCGAACTCGATTTAATGACTGCAGAATCTTTTTCCAGCATTCATCTCCGCGTTGCTGCTAGATGCTAACCTGTAGGTTAAAATCTACTAGATTATTCTCTCCATATGTCGCGCATGCACGGTCAATAAATATCAGGGTTCACAAGGCCCCCCTGTACTAGCAAGCCATACATTCTCAACTCGATGAACTCTATCATATCAGAATGCAGAAAATATTTCTAAATATGTGTAGGTACGTAATATTACAATGATTTGACATGAATTTAATCGAACCTGAAATACAACCCATTTAAAAAACCATTCAAAAATATTATTTAACACTCTAATATAATAATTGCGCCTCTTTTTGTGAACTTCAAATAATACCTATTTTGATGTAATAAAAATACGAAAGAGCCTATTATCGCTTCGCTCGCTCAGCTCGCGCGTGGTTGGTCACAATTCCAAGCCTTTTTATTTTTAGTTAACCAGGTGGAAATCCTCATGGATGTCCTCCGCCCTGGGGGCGGGCGGAGGCGTCTGTCAGACTTCTACTGACTAAAACCACCGCGTGTTCCCTCGCACACTTGCACCAAGGGCTACGGGGGCACTTAAGCACTCTTCAACGTAACCCCCGACTGCTGCCAGACCGCCTCTGCGGGCCCCGTCTGGTCAAGCGGGGAGAGTGAGGTGTTTGACTCCCTCTGCGACGTCAATGAGGGGCGCGCGTGGACCATTACGCGCCGCCACCTCGGGTCTTATATGATAGGGACCCATTTAGGAGGGCCGGAAGAGGGTATTATCTGCCCTCTGCCGACACCCGGTGCGCCTGCTGCGAGCCGAGAGAGCACTCGACATCTCCCTCTCCCTTTCCACAACCCCTTCTGCGACATGACATTTTCGCAGGGGGAGATCACCGTGTCCCACAACGCTGCGACGTCAACCATAGAATGAATCACAGCCGGCAGCGACAGGTCGCTTCCCACTTCCGAAACGAGGTCACGGGGTGGGTCCTCCCAAGCTGCACATTCTGCAAGCGTATGCCAGGCCGTGTCGTCCCGGCAATGGACTCAGTAATGACACCGAGCGTCTGGCTCCCTGCCTATGCGATGCAGGTACCTCCCGAAGCAGGCGTGCTCCGAGAGCACCTGCGTCGCTCTAAATGACAGGGATCCGTGCCTCCTCCCGAGCCAGTCGTCGAGCACCAACCGGACCGCCCCGATGGTGACGAGGCTAGCGGTAGTTCCAAACCTAACATAATAAACCGTTTGGTCGGGGTATCCTAGCTTAGTTAATGCGACCAACGGAGAGCAAAGGCTAGAAAATTCAATAGAGGCTCAATTATTAAAAACAGTGTGCTTCATTAAAATGTCAATATTTTTTTAGAGGATCAGTTAAATATTTCCCATATTAAAAAGGTGTGATTTATAGAATTACTGTCTGTACTATCTGCAGCACTACGTAATAAAACTTTAATGTTTATGAATCCGAGAGCAAGAAAAACGTTGAAACGCATCAACTATTTAACTTTCCTTATAACTTCAACTAAGAATTGAAGAACATTAAAGTTGGACTCGACTTCAAGCTCGTTGCTAAGTGGGTATAACAGTTCAATCTATAGCGAAGGTATGTATTCCCTACTCATACATACGTGCTTCCATTTCAACTCATGTATGTATATTGAACCGATACATGGATGGCGATAGAGGCTTACGTTAATAAAAATATAGAATGTCCAATATGATCAGTGTAAGAAGTACACTGATCATTTCACATTCTATATTTTTGCCTCGTGATACCACCCTTTAATGGACCTCCATCTTTATGGACCTTTTGATGTTCTAATACATACATCCATAGACATTGAAAAGGGTCGCACATCGGACATTGTGGAAAGGTAAAATGCCCTTCTTACCTCATCATAAAACAATATTGTCACATTTCATCAACAAAGTGAAGTATAATTTCTACGTAACGAAATAAGCGGCGAGATAGCAACCGAGATTGCTATTAATAAAGTGCGATGACGGAGCGAAGTGAAACGTAATCTCATAGAGCTGAAATATCACTGATCTGTTCCAAGAATATATAACCGATACATATACCAGTTATCGTATCGGACGATAAATGATTCAGGGAGGAAAGGGTCTTCCTATTTATGATTTTCCTACGTGTATAAAATTCTGGATCCCCCCGATGTAAGTAATTCTGTACCGCTCAAATATATAGCACAATTTCCTGTTAGATTCGACCGAAGATAGTACTATTATGTATACTTTTTCCGGTAACGTTTGAAATTTGTGCTATATTAAACACGATGTGCATGTGAACTGAGGGACCACACCGGGAATTAGCAAAATAAAAATCCCAGGATTTATTAATAGACTTAAAACAACTGTAGAACGAATCTGGGAATTTGTAAACAAATAATGTTAAAAAATACAAGTCAAATAGTGTGATCCTTCAGATCTCACAGACCATCAGCCAGATTTTGGGAAGTATTTTAAAAATTAAGGTTTTGTGAATACAGTCATTTAGTAAAGAATTTGTAAAGATCTATACTAAATAATAGACCACAAAGCATTACAGATAAAAAAATAAAACAACTAAACTGTGGTCCCTCAGTCCACACAACAAAGATAAATATTACCGAATGAATTGAATTAAATAAAAACGTTCTTTTTCTACATGAACTTTTAGTAAAAGTCTTAACACGTTTTGTAAAAAAGAAATGGAGCAGAAATATCGACGCAGCAATTTGAAGATAGCTATTATTAAAGCTGGTCCAGTGACGTATGTGCGTGTGGTAGCTGCTTGTCGAAAGAAATATCAGAAAGTCTAGTGTAGGTACTTAACTTTTAGTAAAAAGTTTCTACTAAATAATGGGAAACCAAAATAGTTGTATATTAATAACCTCTTAGCCGAGATAACATTATTTTAGTAATCCTATTAAAAAAGATAGAGTAGTGTCACCACACAATGAAATATAATGTAGACAGTACTTTATTTAATATCGCATTAGACGGAACGAAAACAAGGTTGTAGGGTTAAATTAATGTTATGTCTTATAATACATGGCATATGTGAATTGCAAATAAATAAGATTTTTACCAAGTAATATTTTTTCTTAAATCCCCAGTCGGATTGGTTCCGTCAAAGCTGGAAAGAGGACGCGCTGGCTCGCGAAAGAAGGAAGGATTAGAGTGACGACTTTTCCCAGGAATGGGACAGCACAGGCTGACAGGACAGTAAAAAAATAAATCTAAAAACAGCCAGTCTAAGTAATAACATTTTATTAAGTAATTTTACTGGCAAATTCTCGATGTAAAAACAAAGATGGCGTATATTTATAAAACATGCAAGTAAATATAGCCTGAAGCTACCTGCTTCATGTTACGATTGCCTCCTATACTGATGCGTTATTACGTCGGGCAAAATTCATGAGTTCCCTGCAGGCCTCGTGTTTACAGTCGCTACAGCAGCGTTTATCGCAAGCTACAGCATGTACACACGTGGACCTAAGCCCGTTGGTACTACAGATCCTTTGTGCAAGCCATTATCAACACACCAAAATACTTCACGCCGGACTTTGTTGCGCTCCTATTAAGCCCAACGATCCCTGGTTAGTTTGTAGTAATCCTAAGCTGTAAACAGACAGCCTCTCGCCTACAACGATCTTAGCCGGTGATTAATACAGAATATCAGATGAGGGGCGCCACCACTGATTATAATCGAGTGACTGTCAATCTGGTTGCTATTTCATGACGAGGATTTATGGAGCGAAGGCTCGATATCAGCAGTAAATTATTTACCGTCCGTCGATCTCGCCTGGCCCTCGTGATTAATGCTCTCCAGTACCTAATGTAAAAACGTACTATGATACGACGATCGTAACAATTTTAGGATGTTATTACTACCAGGATATTAAAAATTTAATTTCGGCTCATAATTCCTTGAGCACATATCGTAACATCACGTTTTATTACGCGCGCTGTAAAACCGTTACAGATATATGACAACATTAACTCACTTTTAAGCTACGTAGCACCTATTCAATTGCTAATAACGCGTATTCGCGTAACGTGTGATTAATTTTAACAGCTTTCAGGGAAATACGATTATGTCGTGTTTGTTTCCTAATATCTGTTCGAAATTCAATTTACGCGAGACAATGGCATTGGAGCTCAAAAGTAGGTGGCTGAAACCATGAATTTAGCACATGATTCTAGACCTACCCTAAAGTAGTTTTTTTTGTCGTGTATAAAAAAAAAACAGCTGTTTCATAGAAAAGTATGTAGGAACTCAACATCAACTCAGAAACTCAACTCAACTCCGAAATGAAACAACAATTGTTTAGATATTCTTCGATATAATTCTCACAGCAAAAATATCAAAGTTCTGTTCGACGGTTCAATCACAAGTGCCGTGCAAAAGTCAAACTGTCACAATTCAAAATAATAGTGGCAAAAGTCTCAACTTCAAACAGCCAAACAATATTCATTAAATTAGTCGATCACTACTTTAGTGACGGCTATCTGTCAATGTTACCAGACGAAAAATACAAGACTGTTTACATGTCTATGACAGCTGACAGATACTCGTCACTGGTACAAATAATAACAATATTGGATAACCTAAATGGTGAATATAATAATACTGTTAGTCATACAAGTACAATACATCCGCGGTCAAAGCGGTATGGCAGAGTATATTTTTTTTTAATAACTGGCTATAAATTTCAACGCAGGGGTTCAGAATATGTACTGAACCCATGGTAACAGGTTGTGCGTCGATGTCCCTGCCAACCTGTATTCAATAATTAAAAGTAAAACACAGATAATTATAAACAATCAGAAATACTAAAAGTCTCAAAAACACTAAAATTGTGCGAACCATTCAGTTGGTTTTGTCATACAAGACTGCTTAATTTATTGTCACTGGCAACATGCACTTGTGTCCGATAGCCGCCTAATCCTCACTAAATGTAACATGCTGGAGAGCTGGTGAATTTCCGAGCCCAGCATTATCGGAGCGGAAGCTGCAGTCACAGTGACAGACATGCGGCTAGCCGCGACACGCTTCACCCCGGCGACGTTTTAATTAGCCTTCTAACAGGGTCAGTACTATGGCTAACTGTCCTAACACTAGATAGATGCAGTTTCTAGGTAGGTATTCGAAAAGCAAGTAAGACAACTGAGAAATTTAATTAGCTTCGAGCAAAGTTTGTAAAAACCTTTTCAGGCCCTCAAACTAGCTTTGCACAGCCCCTAACTTTAATGGATTTTTAGTAAAAGCCATACCTAACTTAGTTTATTCCAAAAAGTACAAGTTTTAAATGATAGATGTACGAGTAAATACGTCCCTATAAATATTTTAGATAAGGTTAAACATCCTCAAAAGTTCTACCACAGTTCCCGGGCGAAGTTGCAGTGAGATACTTAAAACAGATAACGAGATGACCCGTTCTCCAACTACAAAAGTTCCTTTTCAATTCGCAAAGTAAAAAATTGAACAATCATAAAAGCAATTCAGAAAAATCTGAAGCCTCGCTGTTCACAGACAACGCGAACGAAGTTTCGTCACAGATTAAAAAAGTTTTAAAGTGTTTCCGACTACTCGGCGATTTTTTAAGACGCTGAAGTTGAAACCAAGAAAAGAGGTGTATAAAAAGTGTAAACAGAAGGTAAGTTACACTAGTGTCGACGTAGCTTCATTTCAGCACTGAAGCTGTTAAATGCCCTGAAGCACAAAAGTTTTCTGTGAAGCTATATCTACTGAAATAAGTTCCGGAAACTTGACACTATCTCAAATTAAGTTAGCTAAAGTTGTTTTACTTATATCAAAGAGATGCAATTTTAATTGAAGTAGTTACCTTCGAGCCCGGAAGCGAAACTTTCTCTTTGAAGCCTAGATATCCTATACTTAACCGTGAAGTACTACAGTAAATTGTTCTTCGAATAGAAGCTACCTGCACGGAAACTAAAAATGTTCACGTATTCAATATGTGGATATGATAATAATTTAAAAGCGTTCATAAGGCAGTTTAAATGCATGTCGGGCACTATAAGCTTATATCTCAAGCGGCCGCTCCGCCCGACTGCACAGTAACTGCCCGTTAAAATGTAAATTTATATTACGAGCAATGTTGCAGAACTTCCCGGGATCCTTCGGTGTAGATAATTAAAACATGGCACGAACTAGAACATCAACTAACGTTAATCGACGTGAAAATCTTGAAAAAACCCCGATCAGAAGTCCCTAAGTGCCTCGTCGGTAAGAAGTGGTTCCATAGCAACTGTCTGAAGTATGTTCAACTTTGACGGTGTTAGTGTTATGTTTTTAGCGCACTACGTTAATCTGGATGAACAGGGATTATAGCTGTTTTGTCGCGTAACTTTGCAACGCTATTAGCAGCTCAGTATTAACGGAAAACTCTCATAATTGAGAATTTGAGACAAGTTAAAGAGGTAAAAAAAACAACCGACTTCCAAAAAAAACACTAAAAGACGTGAAAAATAACTTTAATTTCGGAAGTCGGTGCCTTTGGTTTTGTATTTTCGTGTTTGGCCACCGACTTCCGAAATTAAAGTTATTTTTCACGTCTTTTAGTGTTTTTTTTGGAAGTCGGTTGTTTTTTTGTAAAAAAGTTTTTATTTTTCACTTTTTAGTTGCGGTACCTACCCCACACAAATTCGTATACCACTACTTGGTGTGTAAATAATAGTGACAGGAAATTATTAACACATCATCCATATAAACTAAATGGAAAAAATCTGCAGTATTAAGGATAACTCAAAAAGTACTGATCAGACCTTGATCAAATTTAAATGGGACCACATGTGAAGCACCAGCTATCAAATAAAAAAAGAATCATCCAAATCGGTTCACCCAGAAAAAAGTTATGAGCTAACACACATAAAAAAAAAAAAAAAAAAAAAAAAAAAAAAAAACATACAGACGAATTGAGAACCTCCTCCTTTTTGTGAAGTCGGTTAAAAATAAGGCTCGTTTTGAAATGCGTCCAACCATACAAAATATTATGTTTTTGATCACTCTAATCACTTTAAGTTTTTTGTAAGCTCTTTTTTTTTTAGTATGGTAACCCATGACACAAAATAAAACAAACAAAAAGGCTACATGCAATAAAAAAATATAAGAGAACAATGTTATTGGTAAATTTTCATCGTGGAGCGCGTTGTGTTTATGTACTAGTCTCCACAGAGCCATGTTTTAGTTAGTTAAACCCGCGGACTGAGGAGCTCATTCCGTGCTGCCCGCCTGCAAACTCTAACAATATTAGCGAGGAATATTAACAATATTGCAAGTCCGGCATGACATAGCCGCCAGGTGGCCAGTCAACTATGTACATTACTACAGCCGACTATCCTTTGAAACTAAAACTGAACTATGGGCACAGTTTGCAGGTATAATGTACCAAAGTTGCACATCAAGTACCATCAGGCACCTTAAATTTTTTGTTACGTCTTATATATTATTCTTCTAACGCAGTAATGAAATTCAAAATTAGCTATAGCGGTCTTCAGCGTAAGGGCGGCCTCACTTGGGATACGTTTTCGTATGAATTTGAGTCGTGCGAACCATACGAACAGCACGAACAATCCCGACCTTAATTTTTATGTACAATTGGAGCGCGCACACTGGGTGCAAGTTAGTCTTTACGCATCCAGTGTGCGCGCTACGTTCGTACGTTCGTAATTTATTCAAAAACGCGTCCAAAGTGCGGCCGGTCTTAGCCATTTTGGTTTTAAAAACAGTTTAAATAAAATTCTGTTTAGTATGTCGTTTTTAGGATTCCATACCCAAAGGCTGCCAACGGGACCCTATTACTAAGCCTCCGCTGTCCGTCCGCCCGTCTGTCCGTCCATCAGTCCGTCTGTCTGCGGGCTATATCTCATCAACAGAATAAGTGTTTCTATTGCCGCTAAACAACAAAGAAAATAAAACAAAAATGTAAAAAATTTAAGGGGTCCCCATACAAGAAACGTGTTTATTTTTTAAATATGTAGTGTTCAATATTGTACGGTGGTACGGAACCCTTCGTGTGCGAGTTCGCTTTGCACTTGGACGGTTTTTTTTACCCGGTCGCTAAGAAGGATTAAATATTTCAATTATGAACTAAACAGTAGAATATGCACCAAGGGGATAAAGCAGTGGCTTATGTCGTAGGAGCCGTATTGAATCCCGAGCGTAATGTAAGTGAGTGCAGCGAGGGATTCAAGCTCGCCCAAGAAGGCATGTTTATCCCCGAGGAGAATACTCTACTTTTCACACCATCTACTAAACAATAAAAAGCAATAGTAGGTACGAGAATCGAAGTATTTATTAAAAATACAATACAGTTAGTAGACCTATAAAACAGTTAAAAGTTAAAGTTAATATTTGATACATTAGACCATTGTGAAAAGACAAAGTTATGTTTTTATTCGGTACATTAATTTATTGAAGTGGAGGTAGAGTTTATTTGCGTATTGCTGTTGAGTAAAGTTTCAGAAAATTGCCCCGCTGAGGATCATTTTGGATCGTGATAGTTGGTGAAGGTGGTGGTTGAGGCAGCGGGCTAAATGAATAGTGTTTTGATGTGGATGGTTGCGGTGACAATGGTGTCAAAGGATCAGTTATTAACGGTGTTTTTAGTTTTATGTTGTTACCAATGCGGCAGCATACTTTATCTTTATTCTATATAGAATTTTCAATGTAGCCCTCCGCTACTACATGAGATTTCCATCCACTGTGTCTTTTAATTTCGTTCATGTCTGCTCCTGAATCCGCCAATAGAGTAGCAGATGTTCTCCTGAAATAATGACGCTTGTAGAGGTCGGCATTTGTCAATTTTAGGTATTTCGCAATTTCTTTCGGCATGGTGCTGATCTTATTTTTGCCTGACTGACTTACCAGATGCACTTGCCATTATTATAAGCTACGAAAAATCTGTTAGTGTTTATATTAGAGAGGCGTAGGGCTTGGTACTTTTCGACAATTCTTACGTATTCTCCATGGACTATGAATGACCGTTCTTTCTTTGATTTTGTATCAGGGATATTTACCTTGCAACAAATCTGAATGTTTTTCTATATCTTCGATATTAATGTTTAAGAGTTCATTCCCACGACAAGCGCCATTCACTCCAAAATCAAGCCCATCTGTAACAAAAATAGACAGGTAGGTTAGTAAGTAGGCAGGTAAGTTACGTACTTTAATATATATTCATTCTTATGTATTATAAGTTATACACTTTCTTAGATTTGATTGACACATATAATTGTAATAATAGACACATAAACCTAACGAAGGTTTACAATAATATTTAACTTGGATAGAGCGCAGAAATCTCGACATTTTGGCTTGTCGAAACATTACGCAACACTTCAGTAGATCGCACACAAGCGATCGATGCATGAGCGGGTCGCTAGTAAGTATAAGTTAGTAGGTATGTTGCTATTGTAGTCACAAAAAAATCAATCATTAGGTAGGTACTTACTTTTGGGGCAAGAAAGCTGTGGTAAAGGGCTTCATTTAGAATCGTTTCCACATTTTGAGCTGTGAAAACTTTTGATTTCTTAGCAGGATGTCCTGCCGATATCCTTTTTTAATAAAAAATTACAGTAATTTGGTGTAGGTATGTATTAATTTGAATATTATGTTTAATGCTTATTGTTGACCTGAGCATCGAATGCACCATAGGCTACTTCTTTGTACATGATAAATGCTGGAAGTAAACTAAAAGTACTTATTCTGATACAGACTTGACGCCTTTTAGTTTTCCATTTGTAAAAATCGTCGTAGGCTTACATGTAGGATTCCTTGGACTTTTCTTGGAGTAGATTTTTGGCAAATCCAATGGCTTCGGATTTAATGTACTCCGGAGTTAAATTACTATCGTCACTCGACATTTGTCTGAGAATTTTAAGTTTAATTTGAATGTTTAGCAGCAAAGCGATTTGAAGTATTCGCGCTTTTTTTTTATGTGTTCTATTTTTTTTTATTTGTATTCTACTCTCGGTGGCCAGTTCGACTTCTGAACAATTTTGTTTTTCTAGTGCTATGCATGGGATTAGTATGTACCTACTATGGAAAATGTTTGTATGCAATTTTTACGTGCGGTACCAATGTTCCAAATTCAAATCACATTAATGACCAACGGCTCATAACATAATGAAATTCAGTACAATACTAAGACTCTTACTTTAGGTTAGGTTTGCATGACATAATTATAATTTGATTTGGCAGGTGGTGTGAAAAAATTGTATTTTGTATTGTAAAACGATGCAAATATCATCTGGTATAGGTGTATTTTACCAAATGCGTATCTTCATGTTATGCTGGATAAGCAAAATATCGACCTATCGAGTAAGTATCAATCATTGATGTGAAAGCTTGACACTCCATGTTTCACGTCACACCTATGATTCATGCCCAACATGACAGGTTGCGCTACCTACCGCTTTTTACGACAACACATCAGCTTTTTACGATGATTATATTGACTTCATCTCGATACTTTCCTTCACGATAATATTAGTGTT
Source organism: Griposia aprilina (assembly GCA_916610205.1). Lineage (NCBI taxonomy): Eukaryota > Metazoa > Arthropoda > Insecta > Lepidoptera > Noctuidae > Griposia > Griposia aprilina. The sequence continues at coordinate 10,955,580 of OU744286.1, forward strand.
CTATGAACAAATTAAGGCATCTTTCCAAAACCACTCGGTGAAATTTTCCACAGTATTTTTACACTGGAAGGGAAAACGAAGAGATATATCAAACCGACTTTGATTAATATAAAGGATGTTTGCGCGCCGTGATATCAACCAGGTGTCTCTCGACCAAATTAAATTTCTGTCAGAGGAAAAGAGGGCGAATGTTACTTACTCGCGTCATAAAAAATAAAGTAACATTATCAGGTACGTCTCAAATTGCCTCCAAATGTTCATATTTGCGTAAAAAACTTGATACTCGTAATTATGATACTGCCGGGAGTTGTAAGGCTTCCTTTTGATAAATATGAATGTATGGAATATATTTTCCATTTCCTCATTCAACTGTATGTTTTCGTATTCATTGGAGTCGTGAATACGAAAACCTACAATTTAAGTAATATCATTTTTATAATAAACAAGCTGACCCGACAGAAGTTGTCCTGTCTTAACTATGAATGTCATATGTCGTTTAGTTTTAGTTTTGAATATTGACTAAAACTAAATTTATTGACTCATTTATGAACCGATCCATCTGTGCTAAACGATATTTGCAGGGCGCATTCTGTCAATCACTGACAGTTATTTCAAACAACTGACAGTTATGTAAAATTAATATTGGCGTTAAGTTTTCTTAAATTTTGTAACGTTCCGCTCAACATCCTTATGTTTTTATTTCATAAGATCCTTCTCCTGACAATAACGAACACAACAAAAATAAAAATAGTGAAATCGGTCCAGACGTTCACGTGTGATGTCGTGACCAAGGGAAATAGGGATTAATTTTTATATATATTATAATATATATATATATATATATATATATAATATATATATATATATATATATATATATATAAATAAATATTCATACGTAAGCTTAAATCTCAATGCAAGTTACTCAGATCATAATTATGGTTATCCACAAACGTATTACATAGATATGTCTGCAATACGTAATAAGAAGACATACCTAATAGCCTACATAATGTCATAAACATGCTATAATCTTACGCTAATGATACCTAATGTAGAATTGTAACCGTGCTTGTTCGCCCTAGGGGATTGTGCCTAAGCACTGCATCAAACCGCTTTTATCGTAATGCACATACATACATAAACTCACGCCTTCTTCCCATGGGGGTAGGCAGAAACTACAGAACGCCATCTGCTACGATCCTTACATACTCCTTTTGCCTCGTTTACTTTCATTCATCTGGTCATATACGCAAACCGGTTGCGAACATCACCAATAAGGTCACTATATGTCCTCCTAGAGCATCCCCTCCCGGCGTTTCCACGCGCGTTTCCGGCGCACGGTGGATCGAAAATCGGCTGTAGAAGACATAGGATCTCGATTTCTTAAATGTTATTTTTTTTGCTGGAAATGACTTCTGCTGATCATTAGTGTTCTATAAAATGTCACATGAAGTAATTGTGTGCACAAATGGAAGAGTTATAATTTTTATAAGAAAAAAATGTATGGAGCTGACATGAAAAATGAGGATATCTCTGGAATCACAAGGTTGGCCATTATATCCTTGCACACTGTTATAGTACTATTTATTTGTGAATTTTTGACATACTTAATATCGCGGCATCACTTGCGTTTTTTTTTTTTTAAATCTTCAAAATTAAAAAAAAAATAAGTATATGATACATTTTAATGCTTAAATATGGCTATACCAAGTGTAATTTACAATATTTTTTATGCTTAGACCAAAACATTCTAAGAAATCACAAAGTCGTCTTACCTACTTTGTGATTTTCATTTGAAATGACATGGTAATTATGAATTACGTACTACGAAATCTTGTCTAATGCCTCAAGTCCACATTAGCTAATGATTAATAAAACTTAATACCTATATACCTGTTAAAAGGATACGTACCAAAATAATTTGGGGTACTCGCTAATTTAGCAATTAGTGCAGGATTAACTTAATGAAAGTAATTAGATAAATGTGATACCATCATTAGTCAATAACAATAAATAGTCAAACATTGGATTCACAACTTCAGTTCATTTAGAGCATTTCTAATACTAACATCTATCCTACCGTGTCTTTTTACTCAGTGATCGTGAATAATGGATAGCATTATTACAAATTTGGATTTGTTTGTTATTCTGAGCAATCAGGATGCTTCGTCTTTCGATCATGAAATATTGTTCAACACACTTGTTATTCGACTGGGCTCTAGCCTTTCAGATGAAGACAGTGTTACCGTGAAAGAATTTTGTCGAAGATTTACACGGGCAGTTCAAAAGAGATGGTTACGATCCCACAGGAAAAGTGAAGTTTTTAGACGTGATTACAGTAATTGGCTTGAGGCAAATATTGACTGGCCAAACTGCGTGCAAACCAATTTGCTCATTCAAGAATCAACAAGTGAAAATATTTCTACTGAACCTGTACCTGAACCTGGACCATCAACTTCAACAATGAAATCAACTTCAACGATGACAAAAAGATCTCGAAAGCCGTTTGAAGATCTAAGTAACAAGCAGAAGAAGAGACGATCTGATGAACATATAGGCGATGACCCTAATGAAGTAGCCGATTTTCGATCCACTGTGCGCGGCGCGGGCGTTTCGGCATTTATCGTAATGCGTTTATAACTGAAACGTATTACCTACATTATCTGCTATAGCTTCAGTTTCCTGCTTCAGGAATTTCTCCTTAGGTACTCGTATTATAGTTACCGTTATTACTGTAGGCACAAATGAGTGTATTTTAAAACAAAAATGTATGCTTTAGCACATTTAGAACATTAATCATAACTCTTATATTTTAGAACCCATATTTTCAAAAGCAATGAATCGCTGTCTTCCATTCAAATAGGTGAACGCAGCGTAGGTGCCCAAGTTATTGTCGGGCCGAGAATTATTGTTCCCTCCCACCACTAAATTGTATTAGGACGCTTTTATGTGCAAAACTTCCACATTCAGAGAAAGCATTGTTCTGCAAATTGATGTTCCAGACTTGCACACATGTTTATCACCGAATATTCTTGGATAGATCTAACTTTTTCATACAATTCGACAACACAAATCCCCCTTGTTAGTTTGTTACTACCACGATCTCTTTTCTAAGAATCCGAGGTAACGAGAGCTATTCCAGTTGATTAACCGATTAGTTAGAACAATTAGAAGTGGGAAAGGGGATAATGCACGAAGATGTTTGATAACGTGTTGGTTTATCTTGTAAATAGGGTACTTCAGACTTGTTTGCTCTGTAATAATGACTTGCCTATTCCGAAATAGCTATACCATATTTCTTCTTTTTTAGGTCACAAACAAAAAAAATGTGATGAGAATGTGATGTGATGTGTGTATGTTTTTTTAATGTGTCAGTGTGTTAAACTAACACATTAAAACTATATCAAGTAGAAATCTACCACCCACTGGATGTTCGGCGTAATAAATATGTGGAAAATGTGAGCAGTTTTATCGAGGATCCGGAATTTAGGACGCGATATAGTTTTCGGTCGAACTCGTTTTTCTAGCTGATTCAGCACAGTTTGGCAAAATCATTTTCCTTTCAATTTTCCTTTTACATTAATGATAGCCATCAGATAAATATAAAGCTGACTATTGGACGTGGTGTGTTCCCTATATACCAAAATCAGTAGCAGATTATTCAAAGTCTTATGTATGTTTACAATATTGTAATTACTCTGTGTTCTGAATAACCTATACACTACAAATAAAAAGCTTTTTTGCTAGAACTTCTTATCTACTCACTACGACACTCCAAAGGAATCACCGATCACGCAGATTAAAAGATAATCATGTTCATCAGACTAATACAATTGAATTAAACTCTAAAAATAAATAAACTCGATCAAAGTAGACTGGAATAGGGCGTCGCTTTGTCCTAGACATTACCCTTTCATAACATAATAGCATCACGCTTGTGTTCACCGAAAGGATTGGCAGAGGTGTACCTATAGTTCACCCATATTACCCTTTCATATGAGGTTTCACTATATTTAACTATGCTAACCACTAAAGGTCAGTTCAATAATGTTGAATTATATTTGGGGCACTGACTGGGCTGGAAATTGTCTAAAATTTTAATAATTATTGGGATCGCCACATCGATTTAGACCGTATCGAGATGGATTCCACAAAAGTACGTGGAAATAAAAGGTAACGATATTGTTAAACAGAAATTGAAAACTTTCTAAAAGATCAATAGAATTTGCGATATTAAAAGAATCCCATAAGGGCCAATTCCTCCAAACATTTATATGTAGTCTTTAAAAATCATAATTAATTTCATTTCATTTTTTTTTTGTTTTTTATTTTGATTTTTTTACAGTTTTGTCATACTTCTACTATCTTATAAACCACAAATAAAAGTACTGACGTTGGTAAAACCAGCCTTTACAAAACACCATTTGTTTTACGTAGTTTAGCGCGAACATTCGCGGGGTGAGTGACAGGGTAATGTCGCGCATGCCAGTGATTCTTCAGATAAACAACTGGGGAACATAGTTCGAGGGGTGCGTTAGATCGCTTTACAGATAGTTGTACAAAAGTTTACCCTCTTACCTGTACCACTTGTTAAATGCGGGCTGTTTCGAACTGTTCACCCGCATGTTTATTTGCTTAACAATCGAGAGAAACTTTCTTCGAAATTCTGCAGTAGTAGAGCCATCTCGTGTTCAAATTGAAAACCAACATATCTACTCAATAATAAATTAACAGTTAAATTACTTTAAGTTTACGTAAGGTTCATATTTAGTTGGAAAGTATTTTATTATACACCTTAGGAAGATTCTGTTGTTACTTTGGCAACATACTTGATCATAAATTTTCCGAAATATTTTCACGTTTCTACAACCGTGCTTACCTTTTTTCCCTTTTAAAGGTATAAAGGGTTTGGTATTCGAATGAATTTTACGAAGAATTCGTTAAAAGATGTCCGAAACATTTCCATTAAAGTGATCCTTGAATACCAAGTAGCGCAATTAGAATTTTTTAAAGGTATTGCCGATTGATTGCTTTTTTTGCCGAACTAGACAGTGTGGAGTACCTACTAAGGCGACTTTGAAAATCTAATAGTGATAATGACGCATGTTTAAATAAAAATCTCTTGCAAGACTTTCTTCCGAACCAACATATTAATAAAAAGAACAAGGAGTTCTTAGTTGTATGGCAGAGCAGGTATATAGAGATCAGAACAAAAAAAATATATTGGATGAGCAACAGTGAATTGAGACACCAACAATAAAGTCACAAACAGCGGGGTAATTGCGTAACACACTAACAGTAAGAATGGCTTACATTTTGTTAGTTCAACAACATTCATTGCATTATTTACGTTGACAAATTTTTCGAACATATGAAGCAATGGACTAGCAATAGGCTTCAAAATGATTCAGATTGTGTTTGGCAGTGTGTTACGTAATTAGAGTGCTGGTGCCACTGTACCTTTACCGACCTAATTATCTACTTATGGTGATAATGCTCATTGGCGTATAACTACAATTCTTAAAAAAATAACAAATGAAGTTGTTTTGAGCATTGGAATATAATAGGTAAAATAAAAAAAAAAACCCGACACAATAAAGAGCTCATGAGCTTGAAACAGCTGAACCGATTTTGATAAAACATGTCTAAGAACCACTGCCAGAAAAACTGCTTTCAAATAAAAAAGGATTGTGTGTTTTTACGAAACCACGGTAAAAGCGAAACTTTTTTTCACATTCTAGACTTTTAACTAAAAATTTCCGGAATAATATTCCATTAACGGTATAAAAATCGCTTCATCAATCTCCCCTCCCCTCCCCCCCTCCTCGGCTGCTCTGACGAGCGCCTTTCACTTTATCCCTACTCCGCGGCCGACCGTCACGCGACATGCAACACACAGACGAAAAAGTTTGAGACGATGTAATAAAAGTTTCACTTTAAAAAGAAAACCATCCTAATCAGTTTGCCCGTTTAAGAGCTGCGGTGCCACAGACAGACACACACACACACACATAGCGGTCATACTTATAACACCCCTCATTTTGCGTTGGGGTTAAAAAATAAATAACAACGTGCGCAGAACTTTTCAAACATAAACATAAAATAAAAGCGGAAAAGTTCGAAAGGTTTTCTTTTGTTCGAAAGGTAATGTTAAACATCCAACATGTTAATCTTTTCTTTACCAAAGTTGCCGAGCTGTTAATTTATTGAATGTTATTTTAGTACGAAAATTTAATTAAGACTTGGAATGGCCTTTTAAATTAACGTGAGTAACCGCTCGTATAATTAAATTATCATTATATTGGTTACAGGCAAATATTTTGTATTAAACTGTTTAGTCTTAAAACATAACAAATTGCCTTTATTCATATTGTCAGAATTCAGTATAAAATATTGCCAGAATTCGGTAAAACTAAATAAAGTGAAAGTCTGTTCAAAAAGGAAAAGTAGTTATATCTGAACTTTAATTTGCAAGTGCAACATAATTTCCTTTTGTGCTCATGTCTCTCTTTGCGTCAAGAAGTAAAATGAAATTCTCTCAACCACACAATGCGATAGTTCAAATAAAGGGCCTCTGTTTCTATGGCTCACATTGCACTATTGCGGCAAAACACTGAATGGCAACTAGGCAAACAGCACGAGTACCTTTCGAGGATTTATGAGCCCGTTGGCTAATTTGGCCCTGAAAACCGCGGGCTGTAAATCGGAGCGGACGGGAGCATTAATCACGAGGCCGAGGATTTAAGCCTCGCTCCACGATTTAACGCCCGGTCATTGTCAGTATCAATGCAGAAACTATTGCTGTGGTTTATACTTATTAAACGTAGGTCGTAGGTAGGTAGGTAGGTGGTAGGGGTAGGTAGGTGGGACCTTCTGCGATTGAGCAGTTGGCTGCATGCATTGTAAATGTTAGGGTCGATTAAGGGGACTACATGACCTAAACGCAAATTTGTAATGCCTAAAAATATATGATCCACTGCAGTAACCAAAATCAGAATAATATATGACATTCTTCTGGATATATGCTAGTTAGATAGTGTGTTGAAAACAAAATACAATTAACTTGATATGACAGAAAAAAATCACGAAGAAACCTCTAAAAAAATATTTTAACGATTAATAACCATACTAATATACATGCAAACATTCAGATTTTTTGGCAGATTATTCTACAAGTAACATACTAACATAATAGTGTTTTAAATTTTTAGTCCAGTGAATAGATTTTTTGTAAATCCATAATTGCTTCATATTTTGCAATAAATTACCAGCGTTGTGTCATCGCGCGTCTCTTTCTTTTCTATACAACCCGACAGTGACCGCGCTTTAGCTCTTGTAAGCCTCTTAAGTTAAGTATGTAATAATATTTGATATAATGTTCTTCAAAAATGACGATGATATTGGCGTAATTTTAATCAATGAAGAAAATCAGGGCTTTTTGCATTGTACAGAATACTGTTGGAGCACGTTTCAGATTCTGAACCTATGTAGTAGTCACGGCATCATAGAGTAGGCAATAAATATTAGAAAGTCAGACAATAAAATAATTTGAAGGCACATATCAAAAACTTATAGGTACATCTACAAAATTAGTTAGAAAATGAATTAGAAGACCCAAACAAAATCTCCTTTATATTAATTATCATGATTCGTCCTGTTCTGATCTGTTCTCTGATATTTTTCGAAAATTCTTCTTACGACATCTTTCAAATGATTTTTGAATGAGATCTCGCTAGCCTCATCACGTAGAGCCACATTTCTTCTACGTCTGTTCTCTTGTTTAGGACTTAAATCTAATAATCTGAGGGATCTCATGGCTGCTATATTCTGCATGAACAGGAGGTTCATTGGGTTTTTGAAGCATTTACCAAGAGCCTGTACGGTCACATCTGTAACAATAAAAGTTAAATTTAAAATTAAAAAACCCCGCAGATTTTGTTTATCTTTTTTTTTTTATCTCAGGACACTATCAAGTCATCTTTCAAACAAAGCAAAATCGGCTCAACCGTTTGGGAGCTACGATGCCGCAGACAAACACTTTTTCAGTAAAAAATGAATTGATAATGCGGTAATACACTGAAAAAGATGGCATTCACATCATATTTTATAACTTAAATATAAACCTATAATACTCACTAAGTCCCGCAGCACAGGAGAACAAGTCAATATGACAATGGTTTATCATAGCTCTGAGGGTGTAGGAAACCATATTTCTCATCCAGATCTGCGCACACGCGGGCTCATAGGTGTCGGTGCAGAAAGTGGGACAGGTGTGGTTGCAGGCCTGGTGAGCCCCTACGATGCTGAAGTCATTCACACGTCGACCCTCATCTTGGTATCCATCGGGAATGATCCTCCTTTGCGTCAAGTTGCACATCTCATTCTCTACTTGAGTAATTTCTATAATTTTCAATATTTATCTATTATATTTTTACATAACCTGTGTTTAATGCTAATCTAAATCTGAAGCCCTGTTTTCGTACTTTACTTGCATTCCCCACAAAATACTCATTTTTAGGGTTCCGTACCTCAAAAGGAAAAAACGGAACCCTTATAGGATCACTTTGTTGTCCGTCTGTCTGTGTGTCCGTCTGTCTGTCAAAACCCTTTATCTCGAGAACGCGTGGTGGGATCGAGTTGAAATTAATAAAAACTCTACATTTATAATTAAATCATAAAAAATATAGTCCTTATTTAAAGTACGTAATCAATCATTGAGGTTAAATAACGGTTTGCGCGGCCATCATTGTATGGGTGAACAAATCTTTTTGTAGATTTTTTAAAACTTTTACTAATTTGTACAAAAGAGAAAAATCTGAAAGCAATTTTTTTTAAATTAAATCACAAAATAACGGTCTTTATGCAAGGAACGGGTCTCCAAATTTTTAAGAGAGTTAACCGTGTCATGTGGGGTATCGTATGATCCCTGCTTCAATGGCACAAGCTTAAACAGATTTTTAATTATTTTTATGATGTTTTCGATGTATGACGAAGAATGAAAAATAATAAATACCTTTTCTCTCTTTTATAGGTATAGGTATCTAATAACTTTGGTGTATGTAGTAACTAACAGTTTACACTGTTATGCGTACTTACTTAGTCCTTTTTTAATTTTGTAATTAAACACAATCCTAAATAGGTACCTACCTACTTAAGTGCCTATACATATTATATTTTAATACGATACTCGTATTAAACAAATATAGGTCACATTCAGTTCAAGTAGAAAGCAGAAAACAAACGTTAATACTCGTACAGCCCTAGATTTAAGTACTTTGTATGTTAAGCACATAACAATAAATTATAAATTAGTACATAAATGATAATAAGTACCTCTAGCAGCGTAAACATTTAAAATTGGTTGAGTACCTACCTACTTTTTAGAGTTAAATCCTTACAAACAAAACTCAAATCTTCCCTCTTTATAATAATAATATAAAAGTAGATAGATATAGATAAATAATATTAAATACAATTTAGGTATGAACTGTTACATAACCACAATGTCACTTATAAAATACAATAATATAAGTAATTAACAATATAAACTTTCCCGAAATTCAATTTCCAAAACCTAATTTGGAAACTGAATTTCGGGATTTCCGGAAAAGCTCGGAAAAAACTGCGAGACTAGATTCCTGAACTATTTATAACAATTATGTACCTACAAATTTAAACGGAACCCTAGTGGGGCGAGTCCGACTCGCACTTGTCCGGTTTTTACAATTGTACAACTATTTTATGATTTTGAGAATTACTATATGCAGGTAAGTATGTATATATATACTTATATATGTCGGAAATACGTTAAATCAATCGATTGACTTGACTAATCGGGACGCCGGCGCCACCAGGTGGCGCTGGACAGAGTCTATAACGCTCACGCTTGACCAGAGTTAAAGCGGAGTTTGTTGTTGACGGGTAAGCAGTGAACACGTTTAGAAACTTTCGTGTATTCCGTATAGTTTTGTCGTGTACCTACACTGTGTGATTCGTAAGTGTGATTCATTTGATCGTAAGTTATAATTTGTTTTGAACTGCAAGCGGTTTTTTATTGCGCAATAACCAACACTAACCATAGTACGACCACAGTAGTTAAAATATGGCTGATAATAACGAGAGAGACATACCTTCTCTGTCATATATATATATATATTTTATTACCACTTACAACTATTATTACAGGTATAACCCAATGCAATAGTGAAGCATACTTAATAATAACAACAACAGTTACCATCAGGCTACCACAAGTAATACTTACTCATAAAACACCCTCCCCGAATATCGATTCCAATTTAGGAATATGGAAATCTCGACATAATATCTACCAAGAAAGTCGTTTCTGTCTCCAAATCCAATTGAATACTAAACTCGTTTATCCTATAAAATATGAATCTAAACTAATACATATTATAAAGAAAAAAAAAGTTTTTTTTGTATGTTTGTTTGCTACGCTTTCACACTACAAGGGTTTAGCGGATTTGGGTGAAATTTGGCACATGGGTACACCATGACCTGGATTAGGACATAGGATACTTTTTAACCTGATATTTCTATGGGATCGAGACTTAGGGTGAAACCGCGGGGTGCAGCTAGTTGGTAATATTATATTATTATAGTTGGTAATATTATATATATAGTTGGTAATATTATATTATTATAGTTGGTAATATTATATATATAGTTGGTAATATTATATATATATAGTTGGTAATATTAATATTTATCGAACCTACAAAAGATTCCTCTTCACACTCCGCTTTCTTCATATGGCAATAATTTTTATAGATCAACGTAATTTGCGTGCGGTCTGCTACCTCCGCTATTCCACAAACTTCGTCGAAAATATTAGAACATACTATGTCGTCACATTTTTTTCCTAATGTAGAGATTATCAACAACACTGAAAATAAGCAGACAGTTATTTATTAGCTCTGTAATGTTTAATTCCTAGCAACTAATTCTTATTCTGTCTGATAATAATTACGTTAATTTGTATGGCTTCCTTTCGTATGCCATCTTTTGTCAATATTTAAATTAAATCTTGTAAAATCAGAAAAGGAATATATCCTACACAAGAGTAATTTAATTTGATAGAAGAACATCAAAGGAAATATTTAATTAGGTATATTTTAACGTGCTGCGTTTTTTATGCAAACATGCGTCTAAGTAAATGAAATTAGCATCTATCCATTCTGTCGAAAATATAGCTAAAATCTTCAGTTCGACTACTAACATTAAAAAACTACACAGAAAAAATGATAAAAACAGACTAAACAAAATGAAAATTAACTAATAATAATCAGAGCTAATTATCTTTTTGCATGAACGTGTTTCTATGACAAATAAACCTATTTTTCTTTCTTTCTTTCTTTTAATATAGCATTATTAAGAATGAGGTTATTAAATTCGTACTTACTCATCAAAATATATGAAATTAACATTTTTCAGATTCATTTCATATTTAACGTCGGCTATTGTCACACTAGTCGGCACGTGGGCCGAGGTACCGTGTTATTGGAATTACTTTTTAATGTTCGCACAAGAGATTTATGTTATAAAATTTAATTAAATTCGCAATTCGTCAGCGTGATAACACATTTATCTTTAGATGGGAATTTTGGCACACGATTTTGTGTCGTTAGTGCGTTCGTATTTATTTTGCGAGAGTAGGAAATTATTCTGTCGTATGGGGTGGATCGCAATGGGCAAGGACTCGCTGATTTATGGCTGGACGTTAACTTTGGAGGCCGGGACATTAGCGGCGAGTGATTGCCGCGCCGCGCCGCATCGCCCCGCGTCCTCACCACCAAGATATTCCAACTCACTAATTTTCGATGCTCATTTAATAGGCGTTCTGTGATTTGGGACGACATTGATATGCCGCATCGCTATAAATACAATTTAATCATTTGTTTGTGAGTTGCCGCTTTATAATAGCACTCATTCAGTAATTATATGATAATTTTAGAATACGACGTCGTAGTGGTACTGAAGAACTAGACCATATACCTTCCACCTGGAAATCTATCGAATTATCTCACAATTTTTAGGGCAGCAGTTTGTGTCTTTCGGGATAATATTATGTATTCAAGTATCATCGTGTATTGCAACTAAAGGATACAACTTTATGACACATATTTTATTTTTTAAGTATTAGTTACGTTACTAAAAAAAAAATATAAAATATAACACAGGGCTTAAAATATAAGACTTCATAAAAACGTTGGATAAGATTAAGGTTTATTGTAGTTCTTGTAATTTCTGGCGGCACTTTATGGATTCCCATTAGGTACAGTGAAATGAAGCTGTCCATAATTTATGATCTTTAAAATGAAAATATTTTTCGTCCTCCTGAACCATACTTTCTTCAGAGCGTACCTACTGAACTTTTATTAAAATGTATTTTTTATACAATTAATAAAAACTGGCTGCGTAGAGCTCCAACGACACCTCGGCGTACAAATGGAATTGAAATGTATAGACTTAACAAATGTTAGACTTTATCATTATTTAGAACACAAAGGAGCTAGGAATGTAACTTAATCTAGAAATACCCCACATCTATAACTATTTAATTTAATAATAAAGAACATTTTTCTATTACTAAATATTATATTTTTATCAAATTAAAGTAATCTATTTCTCTATTAAAATGACAATCAAATAGGTTTTCTACCTTATTGAGAAGTAGGTTTAGTATTAAAATTTAAATTTATACCATATAATATATTATATTTACGTCTGTTAGCATATATATTATTTAAACAAAAATAAATAGCAAATTTTACCTTAAAAAAGAAACCTACTGTGGACATTTACGAACTAAAATTCTTACAATAAGCTTAATCCTGACTGTATGATGTGTACAGTAGTGTGAAGTATGAATACGCAGTCGTTAGGATCTGAAACAATTAGGTTTCTATGAAATACAGGTACCTACACTACAAGGTTTTAAAAATTAGGGGCTATTGCAAAAGCCTTTCTTTTGGCATCAAGTTTTACTCTTAAGTTAAGGCGCTTCTCTAACCAAACGACCTTGAGCGTTCGGTCCTTCTCTGTTCCGTGCCCACGCCCCACACTGGTCCCGAATGATAAAAAAGTGGACATTAAGAAATTTTTGACAGAAGGTCAACGGATTCGGCTGATTTTTTTTTTGTAGACAGCTGGTGCAATTACAAATCACTTTTACAGATTGAGTTTTTGCCAAATAAGCCGTATTTTCAGAGAAAAAAAATATTGAAATATTTTTTGTATGAAAGAAATCCTAATTTTGTCTTTATCTTCCAAGATTCAAACGTATTCAAAATAAAACTTAGCGCAGCTTGTAGAGGGGTTAATTGTTCATCACTTTGCCATAGACACTCAATTGCGATTTTGTGCTCCTTTTCAGTTACAGGCACTTTAAATTTTTCGTTGTCGGATGAGCTTTACTAGTTTTTTGTAGACAGCTGATACAATTACAAGTAACTTTTAAAGATGTATTTTTTGTTAAATAAGCCGTATTTTCAGAGTTAAAAAATTAATTCAGGCGGATTAGAAATAATCTTGTTAAAGATAGACTAAGATGTAATAACATTTTCTTCATTAATAAGTAACTCTTATAAATGTCTTTCTATTAAAAAAAGTCTTATTTTAAATATATCAAATAAACAACTTGGATATCTCAAAACGTGTACAGACATGTTCAGGTACAGGTAATTTATTGTGTGACTCATATTCAGATTATAAGCATTTTTTGGTAATGAATCATTGCTTAATTAGCCGATTACTTACAATTTGGGCTATATTTGGTCATCTAACGCTAGTGAATGCGTCGGAAACGCGTAAACGTATTAAGGCGTACTTAAAAAATTTGAAGTACGCCTTAATACAATACCTATATTATTATATAGGTTTGTATTTTGACGGTCCTAAGCCCGTTAAAGTACGAAGGAAAAGTTTTAATTGCAATTTATACCTTTTTATCATTCAGCGTTTCCGACGCATTCACTAGCGTTAGATGACCAAATATAGCCCAAATTGTAAGTAATCGGCTAATTAAGCAATGACTCATTACCAAAAAATGCTTATAATCTGAATATGAGTCACACAATAAATTACCTGTACCTGAACATGTCTGTACACGTTTTGAGATATCCAAGTTGTTTATTTGATATATTTAAAATAAGACTTTTTTTAATAGAAAGACATTTATAAGAGTTACTTATTAATGAAGAAAATGTTATTACATCTTAGTCTATCTTTAACAAGATTATTTCTAATCCGCCTGAATTAATTTTTTAACTCTGAAAATACGGCTTATTTAACAAAAAATACATCTTTAAAAGTTACTTGTAATTGTATCAGCTGTCTACAAAAAACTAGTAAAGCTCATCCGACAACGAAAAATTTAAAGTGCCTGTAACTGAAAAGGAGCACAAAATCGCAATTGAGTGTCTATGGCAAAGTGATGAACAATTAACCCCTCTACAAGCTGCGCTAAGTTTTATTTTGAATACGTTTGAATCTTGGAAGATAAAGACAAAATTAGGATTTCTTTCATACAAAAAATATTTCAATATTTTTTTTCTCTGAAAATACGGCTTATTTGGCAAAAACACAATCTATAAAAGTGATTTGTAATTGCATCAGCTGTCTACAAAAAAAAAATCAGCCGAATCCGTTGACCTTCTGTCAAAAATTTCTTAATGTCCACTTTTTTATCATTCGGGACCAGTGTGCGCCCATTTAACATAGAACTCTCAAAAATTGAGGAATTATTTTAATAAAAAAAGACAAGTGAGCTTTTGAAATAAAATATAACGACCATTATTTAGATTTTTAAACTATCTATCCATTAGTGTAATCCTTAAATTATTAGAACGTCACCTTTAAGACAAGATGCATGCAATCAATAATTTTTGACACTTTTTATAAGGAGATTTTAAATGTACTTACAACACATAAAAACAAATAAGAACGAGCAATGTGATGATAGGATAACGAACATTAATAATGTGCTTTTAAATGTAATTTATTACTCTTACTTAATAAGTTAATAGCCGCTTAATAACGCACTATCGCAAGGTTTTGCTCGGGATAGCGCCTTAACTTATACCACGCCAAAAGGCAAACAAAACGTAGAACGCAGATCGAATCGCGTATACGGAACTAAATACGTATATCCGATAAAAAAAATATTCCATTCAATAACTCATACATATTTAAAACAATGTTTTATTGATACGAGTATCATAGAGCCAAATATAGACTGTAAATGCCGTAAACTAACGCATTGTCCTCTGTGAAGTTTTTCTAATAAAAAAAAAAACTGCCAAAGCTAATACTCACTGAACTATATGTCATCATTGTGATAGCTCGGAATTTGAGGGCTGTGAAATACAAAGGCCTCTGTGACCTGCAAATAAAAATCACTTTAACATTCACAATTTTATACGCCGAATAAACGACAGTGTTTCCCGTAAGCGAATATTTGGACTCTACGTATCAAATACCACATAGAAAAACCTCAATCCCCGGTAAATAAATGTTCAAGTATTCTAGCTTTGTAGTATGTCTAGTTTATAAGACCCTTAGAACGTGTCACTACTGTCTTACCTAGCCGGTTTGTCGCAAAGTAAATAAGATCGGTTCGTATTTACTCGCACTGGATGTTTCACTAATACTAAGCACTAATTCAGCACGTTTACATGCAGAGTATTGGTTTAAGTGACAATTTCTAAGTGAGGTCATGTAAACTATGCTAACAGAAATGCCACTCGTTTGCTTACTATTAATTACGGGTACTTCACACCGTGGGTTCAAAAGTAAACAAAAGGCGAAACTGTCAAGAAACAGTGTTCTACAAATGAGGCAACATACGCGAGTCGTTAAAGGTAATAAGCAAATAAGGCCACTTGCAATATAAAGTCAAAGAGCGTACCGTCGGAGTAGCACGAGCATCGCGCGTCGGCTTCTTGTGTTGCTTTTATACCATCCACTTTCATACACCGCGTCGGCTACACCAACGCTCTGCGAGATTCATTGAAAAACACACTAAAAATATTCCACGTCTGGTGCAATTTTCAAGTAAGCTATTACATTGAAATGCTCAAACAAATTTACTTTGAGTGCAGGAAAAGTTGGGTGTTTTTTTTAAGTTAATTTACATATCACACTGAATGCAGGTGTGTTATTTTAGGGAAATGTTTGCTTTCCTCTGTTATGCTAATATTTAAATTGGACTGTGTTATTTTATTGCAAATGAACAAAAATAATTGAATTCCGAAAAGTGTTATAAACGCCAAATGAACAAAAGCTGACACTCACCGCTCTATAAATATCGTCTGCATACCAGCAGACAATGAACATTTGAGTTAAGGCTGCTCCAAGGTAAAACTTATTGCTCATTTCCATCCATGAATCGAGAAACTGTAAAAGAAAGAAGACTATCTATTATAATACGAACACAGCATATATTTCATATTCAACTTAGCCCATAGTTATTTTATGTTACTTACAACAATGGTGAACATAACACAGCAAATATTTACTGAGCTTAGCAGGACATTGATAAGGTTCACAACTGAAAAGGCGTCCTCCAGATCATTTATGTACCTAAAATGGTAATATCTCCCATTATTATTTACCCTTTAGATAACACCCAATTCTTCTAAATCTAAACTAATACAGATTATAAAGAGATTTTTTTTTGTACGTTTGTTTGTTAAGCTTTCACGCTAAAATGGCTGAATGGATTTAGATGAAATTTGGCACAAGAATAGACCTAGACCTGGATTAGGACATAGGATACTTTTTATCCCGATATTCTAACAGAATCGAGACTTATTCGGGTAAAACCGCGGGGCGCTGCTAGTTACTATTAAAATTTATATAAAAATCGGTGATCCACCTGATGAGTCGCTGGTGTATTTTAACAACCTCGACGATATCGTTATAACAGTCATTGCTTCCAGTTTCCACTGAGTCCTTATTATGAATCGTTCCCAGATGGCGTATTTGATCCTGCAGTAGACGCAAAAGCATGCTGATATGGCTTGCCATGGTCATAAATAGTAGATCGGAACCCAGCATGCAACATACTGATATACATCCTGGAAAAATGGAAGTACCATCTTCAATAGTTCACTATCAGTACCATAATTGGAAACAAAACGGAATCCCCTAATTTTTCTCAGACATACTGGAAGTACTTTAATCGTGATAAATTTACCAAGATAACAGACACTGCATTTTGCTATCACAATCACATCATAAATCAATCAATTATAACATCATAAAACATACATTAAAAGAATATTCAACAAAATACAAACCGGAGCATGTTTCAAAAATATACACCAAGCCATGGATGACAGGCTTGGTTTTATCAAAAGGATATGCCATCTGCCACACGTAGCCGAGAGCTGACGGAATGCCGCGTATCTTACGGTAAGCGAGCACGGCGATCGGCGTCAAGTTGTACAGCCACACACCCAAGATATTCCAAAAGGCATACACTAAAAAAGATTATAAAAAAAACGACTTCCAAAAAACACTACAAAATTAAAAATATCTTTAATTTCGGAAGTTGGTTCTTTAGTTTAGTATTTCGTTTTTTGCCAGCGACTTCCGAAATTAACGTTATTTTTCACTTTTTATTTGTGGTGCCTTCCCCACACAAATTCGTATACCACTATACTTGCTATGTAAATAACAGTGACAGGAAGTTATTATAACACCATCATTATACACTAAGTGGTAGAAATACGTATTGTTGAAAATAAATGAAAAACTACCCAAGTAAAGTTAATAAAATTTACATAAAACCACCCCTGAGGCATACCCTATCCATTAAAACAATAATTTTCGAAATCGATCCACAATTCTTGGACATTATCACGTAACAAACATACAACAAAAAAATACAGACGAATTGAGAACCTCCTCCTTTTTGAAGTCGGGTAAAAAGCAACTTCAACGCGATGCACTGTCTGGAAGAAAACTTTAAAAAAGCGAATCTTGCAGCTGAGAGAAAAGGTAAAATATTTTCTGAACGTAGGAAAACACTTTGTGATTTTTTGTTTTTCAGAGACTTTTCAGTGAACGAAATATGTAAAAAATGGGTTTCCCAATGATTAAAATATTCAATTTCATATTGCTATAGCTAACAATCAAAATTAGGCACTAAGTGATCAACAGAATCGTGTTCTAGTAGACCAGCTTGTTCGGTAGTAACAATCCTTTAAGGGGACTACATGACCTAAACGCAAATTTATAATGCCTAAAATATATGATCCACTGCAGTAACCAAAATCAGAAAAATATATGATATACTGCAGGATATATGCTAGTTAGATAGTGTGTTGAAAACAAAATACAATTAACTTGATATGATAGATAAAAATCACGAAGATACCTCTAAAAATTTTTTTGAACTATTAAAAACCATACTAATATACATGCAAACATTCAGATTTTTTGTCAGATTATTCTCCAAGCAACATACTAACGTAATAGTGTTTTAATTGTTTAGTCCTATGAATAGATTTTTGTAAATCCATAATTGCTTCATATTTTGCAATAAATTACCAGCGTTGTGTCATCGCGTGTCTCTTTCTTTTCTATGCAATCTGACAGTGACCGCGCTTTAGCTCTTGTAAGCCCCTTAATCGCCTTTTACGACACTCGAAAGGGCTCTTCACTGAGAATTAAACTACTATGCCAGCAATACAAATCAAATCATTGGATATACGTAGGTCTTACTTACTAAATTGTCTGTGTTTCAGTGCTGAGAGGCTGTTCCGCTTTATCTCAACCCCCTCTTTGTCTTTGATAGAAACAGGCCATATCTCTGCCAGCTCAACCACCAGTTGCCGAAACGTATGTCTCTTATACCAGATGGTTACCAATTTGCCAAAACCTGGAATTCAAACAGGTTATCAATATTGTTTCGGTTTCACTCGACAGCCAAAAAAAACAATGTAATGAATGAAAAACAAAAATCTTTTGGTGCCGGAATCATAGTTCAATTGCGTGTAGTAGAGTATTTTTTTTTTCTGTTATACTAATGTTCAAAGATTCTGACCCCTAAAATATAGGTCCAGGCCTAGTTTGGGGTTAAGGATCAGATTTGTGGCAATACATTCATGTGCTATTTTATTATGACTGGCTTGTAACATGTATTTTTAAGAGTCCATTTTTTTTTTTTTTTTTTTGTATAGATATTCTGAACAACTGTCAGCCTATACGACGATAGTAGGTATGTATTTCGAACGCCCCGATTTTACGACGGTCATCTTACTTTAACACTTTAAATATTACTTACTCATTCCGTCTGACTTTGAGCACCCGTCTTGTAAGAGCTCATAACTAATGTACTATTCAAATGAGGTACAAGTACCGAGGCCTTTTTTGCTTCTTCTTTTTATGCATTAATATTAAGCTATTTATTTACACATACGTCATCAGCATCACTGATAACCAGTGATCGGAGTAGGTAGATTGATTTTTAGTACTTGTATCATAAATGCACACAGAAAGAATAACATGGATAAGCCATTTTTCCGGAAAGTAATTCCGGTATTTCCGGATGTCGTCCTGGCATGTCGTCGGCGGGCGTACGCATTGTTCTGATAACCGGTTATTGTACCACCCATGATCCTTTGTTCTGATTGGTCGTTGGGTTTTGTCAAATCGTGACAAAAAAAAAATAGGAAGAATAATAAAGAATAAAATTGCTCATTTTATTACAATTCCTACCTTTTTTTTGAGGATGGCAAATCATCAAATGACTCCTTCCACTCTGGCAGAATACAATTCCTACATAAGTTCCGGTTTTTTTTTAATAATCCACCAATTCCGGAGGAATGTCCATAGTAATATATACGTTTCGGATCAATGACCCCAGTTCAATCTACCTACTCCGATCACTGCTGATAACCTAATAACTATCTAATACGTCAGGATAATGTGCTATTATGACATCGTATAGCTACGAGTACAATGTACTCACTCATAGTGCCGTATCCAACGATGTGTAAATAACTACCGACGAACTCCTCTACTGTCGCGGTATGAATCATCTTGCCAACCACATACGCTATCTCACCAGTCAGCATCAGAACCAACATAGTCGACGACATAATGAACGTTACATTAGTCAATAAATTTTCGTAAAAACTCTTCGGTATGTCGTCTATGAACGAAAGCCCTATTATGCGAATACAAAAATTGCAAAGACTTAACGTTTCTTGAATCTCCTTCCTCGCAACATTTATTTCTTCCCCCAACATTTTCGAACACTGATCACGACGCATATAAAAATATTGTGTCAAGAATACTTTTACCTACCA
Organism: Griposia aprilina; assembly: GCA_916610205.1. Taxonomy (NCBI): domain Eukaryota; kingdom Metazoa; phylum Arthropoda; class Insecta; order Lepidoptera; family Noctuidae; genus Griposia; species Griposia aprilina. Next base: position 10,975,921 of record OU744286.1, read on the forward strand.
TACCGCCAGTTTGTTTGTACCTTCTATTCTTTATTTCATTATTTAATAATGTACCAAATTATGAACTACTGGTAACATAAGTACAAGTGAGCCGTACATTAGCGACCTTCAAAGTTTGTAATAACCAGGTAGAAGGTTCTTCGGAAAGTTTTTCTATCACTCCCAAATCTCAATCTTCTAAACATTTTCATTCCTTACAAACTTTTCCTACGTTTAGCTTCGTGAGTAATTTTGAATATAAATTATTTTGTTTTCAACGGACAAGTAATGGAATAATTAATGTCAAAAAAATTGCTTAACATATTCCTATTCTTCACTCTTGTTTACAGTTTTATACAAGAGCCCATCAAAGGATTTCCCGACAAGATCTAAAACTATTCGATTATTTTATTTCATTCTTCCCCATGGCGGGACCAACTTTAAGCACACGTTGACCATCCTATAGGAGCACTGTACCATTTCCAAGGCTTGCTTATTTTTCTATTAATTGAGCTTCAAACGGTAGGTACATTACCGAATACATTAAGCTGGTTATTTGCACACCAGCTTCTGCTCGCGACTTCGTTCACGTGGAAGTCGTAAGATACCACAACATACTAAAATAATAGCCACATTTTTATAAAACTATTTCCTGTATAGTTACTACGTTTATAGTTTTGGTTTCCGCATCCAAAATATACAGAGAGTCAGGCAGGACTAGTGACGCGGGAGCAAGCGGCGTACATTTGTCCGTGTGAGAAGCAGTTTGGAATGAGGTCGACACCGCAGCCAATTTCTAAATTTAATGAACACCTGCCAAGTTATTTGTTTTTAGTGAATTAATGAACACCTGTGTTCCTACATATTTACATAATGGCACAACACTGATGCACTGACTGATTATTCCTGACGAACGGCTGTAACTAAAATAACATAACAGTAGAACTTGAAAAAACGGGATTTCTCATTAACAGTCACCTAACCATAGATATTTATTTTAACTATAACCATAGATGGCAGACGAGGCTAAAGCAAAACATGTTTTTCTGTGTACGTTCGACGAACTATCTTATAATAGTATAACAAGATATATGAAAAATAAGAATCACAAAAAATAACAAAAGTGTGCAAAGCAGGCATCGAACCGCTAAGCTATTTGCTTCGCTGAAAGCGGACTAAAATAGCCGTTCTTTTATATGTCAATATTGACTGTGTAACGCCATAAAGGTATAGCGGCATCAGCCTTTAATGTCCCCACTACTGGGACACAGGCCTCCTCGCAGTGAGAGGGAGTGGGCCGTAATCCACCACGCGGGCCCAGTGCGGGTTGGTAGATATCACATCATCACATGTCTTCGAATTTGTTGGTTCTAGGACATGCCGGTTTCCTCACGATGTTTTCTTTCACCGTTTTGAGAGCAGTAGTGATGAAATAATTTACACAAAGTAAAGCGCCTGTCTTGATTCGAAGCTACAACCTACAACTCGTAAATCACGGCCGTTACCACTGGGCCACCACTGCTCTCACGGTGTCAAGGTGATAATAATATAATCATTTAAAAGGTTAAATCTGTAACCCTAAAACCCCCTCTTATCTTAAAGAACGTTTCAAGTTCCTTCATGACACACATAATAGATACCTGAGGTCATCGGAAAACTTAAGACTAGAGATGCCGAGGCATTCCACCAGTTTTTATGACAAATCTTTTACAGTTCAAGCAGTACGGTTATGGAATGCCTTGCCCATGTCGATAAGGCGTGCTAAATCTTTGTCCACTTTTAAAATTCTGGTTAAAAAACTCTTCCTCTCTCCTTAAACATTGTCATTACATTTAGTTTCCTTACTCTTGTTTCATGTTTATTATTGTATATATTATATTATGTAGATAGGTATATGTTTTATGTATGTATGTATTTGTTGTATATGTAAATGGTACACCACTGACTACCTGCATTATTGTCTCTCCTTCTACCTTGAATCCATCCAAAGGTTGTCTGTAAAAGATCGCTTTTAGCGATAAGACCGCCCATTGTGTCACCCTATGTAAAATTTCTACTTTTATATCTGTAATTTTTATGGTGTACATAATAAAGAGTATTCTATTCTATTCTATTCTATTCTATCTGCAATAATCTAACCTTTAGGCTCTGCTTTACAATTTGCGTTAAACTATAGAAGAATACGAAGATAATGGAATATTGCTCATCCCCATAGCAAATAGCGTGATAAACTGATAATTTATAGCCTACAGACCGATCAGACGTATCCAAATTCGGTAAAAATAGAAAAGTAATTGTTTCTCATTAGTGACAGTTGAGCGTAATGGAATATTAATAAATGCAAAATTTGGGAATAAAAATTCTATAAACTATATTTTCGGTATTAGAATCGTTCCCAGACCTCGCAGCAATTACTTTTGTTCAATAATTCAATGTACCTACAGTTTTTATTTTTTCTACGATTTTATTATATACACATCAAACGTGTCTAGGGATTTAAGCACGTTTTTGCTAGTTACTAAAACAGGTTTTTTAATTAATTTTTTTGTAACTCCTTTTGAAAACATTTTAGTAAATTTCGTCATTTGAAAAGGGAATCGTTTTTTAATTTCGGTCAAAATATGAAAATCTTCTGTCAAGTGGTATTCCTATATAGTCCTGCAACGGGTTTGAGATCACATCAGTAAATTTTCGGCCATACTTCTGAGTGGAATCAATACAAAAGAACGTTATTATGGAGAGAAGACGTCAGTTGAGCCGAGAAGAAATTATCAGAGCCGTGGAAGCTGGTTTTCGGCAACGTGCTGCGGCAATCGCTCTGAGCACTACGCAGTGTTATAAGTCGACTTTGGACACGTTACCGCATCACTGGCAGCATGGCAGAGCGACATGGAGGACTAGCTGGCATCACCACACGCAGACAAGATCGTTACATACAAATTACTGCTCGACGAAATCGGACAATGACCGCGATGATGATAGATACGAGGCTTCATAGCTCTTCAGGGATGTTAATAAGCGATCAAACGCTCAAAAGAAATCGCTTGCACGAAGTCGATCTCCGTTGCCGAAGGCCGCTACGTGTACCACCTATTGAACCCCGCAATCACAGAGCCCGCTTACAATGGGCTCGTGAACACAGAAATTGGGCAGAAGCAGAATGGCGTTTTGTGTGTTTCTCTGACGAATCTCGCTTTGGTATGAGGCCAGATACTAGACGTACACTGTACTGGAGCACCCCTGGACGCCAAGAACTTTTAAAATCATGGCAGGATGACCATGCATAGAGTGGTGGCACAATCATGATATGGGCGGGTATTTGGATCGGCGGAAGAACCGAACTGATTTGGATCAGAGGCAATTTCAATGCATAGATTTATGCTGAAACGATTATATCAGATGTTATCATTCCTTTGCGGACCCAATTTGATGCTTCATTCTTGCTTATGCATAATAAATGCACGTCCACACACTCCCAGAATTGTTGCAAACACACTTGCCGCAGCTAATATCAACGGCCTGCTCAATTGCCAGACCTCAATCCCATTGAGCACGCATTGGAAATCTTCAAAGAAGAGTTCTGCCAAATATGGATGCCGTTTTTCTGCATTAGATTTTCTGGTATCTGTACACCAGAAAATCTTTTTCGCCTGTTACCGGGGCGGCCATTCCGCAACGTGATTTGGATGAACTCATATTGAGTATGCCAAATCGCAGCGATTGTGTTCTGCGGAAATACATACTACTGATTGTTTCTTTTACCTTTTTATCACAATTTAATGTCAAAGCAAAAATCGCAAAATCAGAGAGTACTTTGTCGATCTACACATACGAAAACATTTTATTTAATCAATCTAATTGTGCTATTAAGACATCATATACTCACTCATAGTGTCGTACCCAGCGATGTGTAAATAGCTGCCGAGAAATTCCTCTACAGAGGCGGTATTAATCAGCTGTGCGGCTACATACGCTATCTCACCAGCCAGCATCAGAACCAACAGAGATGACGACATTATGAACGATAGGTAAGACATTAAACAGTAGTAGAAAGTTTTCGGTACGTCATCTATGAAGGAAAGGCCTATAATGCGAACACAAAAATTGCAAAGATTTAATGTTTCATGGATCTCCTTGCGCGCATTTTTTTTTTCTTTCTCCGACATTTTTGAGCACTGAACAAGGCGAACAGAAAAAGACTGCGTCAGAAAAACCTTTTCGTACTTTCCGATTACCGATTAAGTAATTCTTGTTTGTATCTTTTATATTTTACTCATTTCATATTATTTAATTATATACAAAAAATAACGTAGAAATTGTAAAAATCTGTACAAGTAAACCATACATTAGCTACCATCAAAGTTTGTAATAACCAGGTACCTAAGTAAATGTTTTTCGGAAAAAACGAAAAACTTTTCTATATTAAGAAAAAGTTTACTTTAACCTCCGTGAAGTATTTTTTTAATATAAATACTTAATTCCATTAGCGGACAAGTACCTAATCACATTAATAAAGCATGATTGAACAAAATTTTCCTTGTATCTAAGGAATCATTTAAAAAAATAAGTAACCTATGACTCTTTCCTACTTTTAAATGATTGCGGTTTCACTCAAGTGTCATTATTATCTATACTAATATTATAAATAGGTATTTGTTTGTTTGTATGATTGTAGGGGGTAATCTCTGAAACTACCGGACCGATTTGAAAAAATATTTTTGCATTTGACAGCCCAATTCTTGAGGACTGGGACCCTTAGGAGCCCAGCAAAAAGAAAAAAAATCAGAAATAATGCTAAATGAATACGAAGTAGATAATAACGCGGGCAGACGATGCGATGGGACGGGCTGGGTCGGGGGAACCAGAGATTTCACGCGGACGAAGTCGCGTGCACAAGCTAGTTACTAATAATTACCTTGAATAGAAAATAATAGACAATTCAAAATTAAAAGCATATTTTTCGTTGAGGAAAACTACCAGCCTTCTTATCGTAGCTGCCTTTTTATTCCGGGCCAATACGTTTTGCCCCAAGCGAATCTAGAGACTGCCTGTTAGTGCTTCTTTTACATGCTCCAGACTGCTTCAGAACGGCTCTAGGTAGGTAGACATTGTAAAAATATAAATACGATTATAGAAATCGGTGTCAACCATTTTTTAGTTTATCTAAAGTACCTACATACATCTTTTATGGGGTGCTGTGTTAAATGTTACAACAAAATACCTTGTGATATATTGCAATTAAATGAAAGAAAATTTTAAACTCATATTAAAAGTACACTTTGTAAACAAGCATATTACAAATTAGAGGATTATATCCTAGATAAGAATGCTAGGAAACATGCTGGTCCTGCTCCATAGGACAATCTAGAGTCTAGACTAAATCAAACTGGTTGCTAATTTAATTGTATAATTTATAATTTTTATGACATTGATTTTTGCATTATGTTTTACTTTAACTCACACACTAAATTATTACTTGTGAAATTTTGAAAAATTAATTTACTTTTCAATATTTGTAAATATGTGAGCACCATGTGTCTATTTCATAATTAATTTACCTGTCATTGCGTTAAATTTTATTATTTTTACCTATTGTGGTATAGTAATTTTATTATAGGTGCATCGTCTTCACATATAATTACATAATTAATGTGTACATCATATTGTAAAACATTTTTAAGAGTAACGGTGGAGTTTCTTGCCCATTCTCCTCCATACGAAACTACCTTTTGGAAGGGGCAACTAGAATCAATTGATAAAATCTAGTGTTTTCATAAAGGGTGAAGTGCTGAAACCCGAAAATACCACAGTATTCTTAGGCATAACTTTGGATACCAAGCTTCAATGGGGCCCCACATAGATAAATTGTCAAAAAAGCTTAGCTCTGCAGCATACGCCGTTAGAAAAATTCGTGGTTTAACTGATTTAGAGACAGCCCGTTTAGTGTACTTTATTTATTTTCAGAGTGTGATGTCGTACGGTATTCTGTTGTGGGGAAATGCCGCCGATATCCAGACAATTTTTGTTTTACAAAAAAGGGCAGTTCGTTCAATTTATAAATTAAGTCCCAGACACTCCCTCAGAGATAAATTTAAAGAGTTTAATATAATTACCGTGCCTTCTCAGTATATTTATGAAAATCTTTTGTATGCACATAAAAATATTAATCTGTTTAAAAAAAAACAGTGACATTCACAATATAAACTAGAAACAAACACACATTTATTGTTCCTACAACCAGGCGGCGATCTCTCGCGTCCGGCCCTGGTTCGGGCCATAGTACGGAGCGAGAGAGAATGGGAAGCAGTCACCTCCTTCTGCGAAGCAGTAATGCTCGCGAAGGAGGAGGCGGAGCGCGTGAGGGAGAGGCAATCATTGCGCCCTCACGCCCCTAGTCGCCGCAGGAGGAGACACCCTGGGCGTCGGGAGTCCATAGCCGACTCCCGGCCACCGTAGGCGCGGGCCTGCGGACGGCGAGCAATGGGCAGCTCGCCGTCCGGTAAGGACCAGGCCCGGGTCGACGGCGCGTTGTGTTCCACGCGCGCCTCAAAGAGTTGTCAGCATAATTGACGGGGTCCGATAGGGCCGATGCCTGCCGGGGTCGCGGATTGTTCGAAAGAGTTACCGTGGCCCTGGCGCACAGGCAACTGAAGGAACACGGGTGGGTTTTAGTCAGTAAGAGTCTGACACGCCCTTCCGCTCCGCCCAGAGCGGGAGAGGTCATTTGATGATTTCCCATCCAAAAAAAAAAAAAAAAAAAAAAAAAGGCTCAAGAAAATAGGTGGCTCGTTTAGATGCCAATGTATACGTTTTTATAATAAACTTCCTAGCCATATTCAAGATCTAAGCTTTAATAAATTCAAATATTTTATAAAACGGAAACTATGCCAGAAAGCCTATTATACTGTGAAAGACTATATTGAGGACAAAAAGGCTTTGGATTGAGCTGCTCCAATAAATTTACACGGTGTATGTTGATTTTAATTTGCTAACTATTTTAGACATGAATATTTACTGTAAAAAGTATTATATTATTTTCATTATTGTGAATATGAGGACTATGTGGGTCATTGTTTCAGTTTTATTCTTGATCTGGCAGTTTAAGTAGTTTATGCGGCCTACCCAAATGTCCTTCGTTTGTATTGTTCGTCGAATCGTTGAGCTCCTTAAGTTCTGAGTTGAGCTGCACGGTTACTGACAAATGCGTACATTGACTGGACAGGTCCACTTAATCTGTGTGGTTCTTTCCTCAAAATACCATTTCAGACGCCAATCTACATGGTACTCAAACATTATGTCCAATTTTTTATATACACATTGACATTGTTGAATTTTATATATACAATGACATGAGTATTTACTTGTAAAGTATTATGTTATTTTAATTATTGTGAATGTGAGGACTATGTGGGTCATTGTTTCAGTTTTATTCTTGATCTGGCAGTTTAAGTAGTTTATGCGGCCTACCCAAATGTCCTTCGTTTGTATTGTTCGTCGAATCGTTGAGCTCCTTAAGTTCTGAGTTGCGCTGCACGATTACTGACAAATGCGTGCACTGACTGGACAGGTCCACTCAATCTGTGTGGTTCTTTCCTCAAAAGACCATTTCAGATACCAATCTACATGGTCTTCACATGATCTGACCAAGATTATGTTTGGACTTTAAAAGAGACTGTGACCTCTGAGTTTGTTTCGGCCTTTCTTCTCAGAGTAGTCAGATAGAAAACGCCGACCTCATCTAGTTTAAAAAATATGATTGACGTGTCAAAGTGTTTGTACAAACCTACTTACAGAAGTATAATCATTTATCATTTAATTCTATGTTTTTATACATTTTGACGTTCAAAAGTGCCTTTTATGTGCTTATTTGAAATAAATGATTTGACTTTGACTTTGGTGGCCCAACACGCCGCTTGTCTACTTTCTTCAAACTAATGCCGCAGTCTTAAAATATATCGCAATATTATTGAGATGATATTTGTATCGACAGTGGTAGTAACATCCAATCTATAGAAAAACATTAAACAAAACAATAGGATGCTACTCTTGTTACCGCCGTATAATAAACTAATTACCATTTCAGTGTTACAGTCTGCTTGATTTCTGACTTAATTATTCCAATTTCGCCGCAAACGATGTCAACTGCAATCATTGAATTCATCATGTGCAATGGCGACCAACTCTCTTGATCTGCATTGGTAATAAGATTCCAGTAATGCTTCCTGAAACATCGAGGATCGTCATAAACTGGTTTAATGCCGAGATGTGATTTAATCAACGTGACTCTGAAACAATGCAATAAGTATGGAACACGCATGTTCTATTAACTTTCATTTCCATTGTTTGTACCGATAGATAACAGTCATGATAACTTCAGTGGCTTCTTGTTATCTTGAAAATTATTTTATTTAGGCAATTTTTCCCGAAAAAAAAATCACTTACAAGAACCGTGGAATGAGATAATAACTTCAAAGATATTGTAATTTCGGTTGTCAATAAAAAGGAACTGCTATCTCGAGGCTTTTTATACACGGCGCAGTTTCTTTAGGGCCTTTATACCAGGCACGGGTTCTATACTGTACGGCGTATAAACCGCGCCGTAGAAAAAACGTGTCTGTCAAAAAGCTTCCATAGTGATCCATACAACACTGACGACCGTGTCTACACACGGCGAATAAACCGTAGTTTTTCACGGCAAGATAAACGTATATGTACAAAGGGCTTTGGGCCCCGTGCACACGGCGATCAGTACGATATTTTACTGTATAGTTTTGGGATCACATGGTAGTTTCATACTGCGTTTGTTTTTAACCGAATGAATAATGGGATGTTTACGTGTGATTCCTACTTCTTACCGTAAAATATCGTACTGATCATCATCGTGTGAAAGGGACTTACTGTACGGCGTATAAACCACACCGATAGAAAAAATGTGTGAGCTTGTGTGAGACACGACATACAACCGGACGAGACAACGGCTAGGCACGGCTCAATTGTTTTTTTTTTTGTGTGAAGCTGCAGACGTGCGTTATGAATTCATATGAGAAAAAGATCATCTTTGCTTATTACGTGTAGGTATAGGAATCACAAAAAAGAAAACAAAAGAAAACTCGGAGCGGCGCCATCGCCGCATGCGCCGTATGTATGCACAGACACGGCGCATATGGCAATGGCGCCGCGCCGTAGTGCCGCCGTGTCTATCAACAAATTTCCATAATGATCTACAAGACCGTGCCTACACACGGTGAATAAACCGTAATTTTTCACACAAAAGAAAAACGTGTGTGTACAAACGGCCCCGGTTCCTTGTACGCATTCTGAGAAAATGGAATAGGTATATAAAGGCTATAAGCTAAGTAATCCCCATTACGGTGTTCTACGGGACCGAAATGGGTCATTTTTAACCGACTTCACAAAAAGGAGGAGGTTCTCAATTCGTCTGTATGTTTTATTTTTATTTTTTTATGTGTGTTAGCTCATAATTTTTTTCTGGGTGAACCGATTTGGATGATTCTTTTTTTATTTGATAGGTGGTGCTTCACATGTAGTCCCATTTAAGTTTGATCATGGTCTGACCAGTAGTTTTTGAGTTATCTTTAATAATGCATATTTTTTCCACTTAGTTTATATGGATGATGTGTTAATAATTTCCTGTCACTGTTATTTACACACCAAGTAGTGGTATACGAATTTGTGTGGGGTACGTACGGCAACTAAAAAGTGAAAAATAAAAACTTTTTTACAAAAGAACAACCGACTTCCAAAAAAAACACTAAAAGACCTGAAAAATAACATTAATTTCGGAAGTCGGTGGCCAAAAACGAAAATACAAAACCAAAGACACCGATTTCCGAAATTAAAGTTATTTTAAGGGTCTTTTAGTGTTTTTTTTGGAAGTCGGTTGTTTTTTTGTAAAAAAGTTTTTTTCAGTAAAGATCTACCTACTTAAATTGTCAGTTTAAATGAAACAAGTTAAAGACGGTTGAGATAGAAGTTGTGGTAGCATCTACATCGTCACATGCGAACTACGGATCACACTGACGTCACGCAAAATCCTGCTTCGCGCAAGCACAGTTTCCGGCGCAACTAGCATTACAACGTCACGACATTAATCGTCGAGCAGTTGCCCACTTGTCGGATGATCTTCACTTTTCTATAGAGGATGAGTGAACCTTACACCCTGCTCCTCATACCTCTAAGTAAGTCATAAAAATAATACATTTTGTGGAAACGAAAATAGGAAGGGGGCTGCGAGAAGCGATAGCAAGTTGTGATTGAAGTTGTAAACTGCTCTCAAGTCCAACGTACATTATTAGTTGCAAGAGGCGACACCTCCCGTCTCCGCGTCGGATGCCCAACTGAAATTGCATTTCGTGCAACGCTACATGCAGCTACAAGCAACTTGTCGCCAAGCAACCCGTTCTCCTTTGAGGTAAACTAAGTTTGGATATTAATAAAGTTGTGGTTCTGACAGACACCTTCCTAGTATTAAGTGTGTTAGTTAACCAAATATACAACTGATAGTCGAACATGTGAACTAGATAGAACTGAACGAGTGCTTAACCAACGGCAATACTAATCAGCTATAGAAAACACAAAAACCCACTATAAAGCCATACTTCTGTCTACAACGAAGTCTGCCAACTATAAATTGGTTGACATCCTATTTACACTACATATCGGATCCGAAGTTTGTAGAGGCGCAGAATGTAAACAAACTATCGACCTCAAATCCTCGAAGTGAAGCACGCCAGCTCACCTGTCCCCGGGATTATTCAAGTCCCGCATTTAGCTGGCTTTACGGAATTACGGGACGACGCGGGATCTCGCGAAAGTAAGCAGCTGGATGCTCGTTTATCCACTGACATATCTTTACTTTGTTTTACTTTTCAAGTCACGCAAATCAAGACTGTTCCCTAGGTGACCGTTGTAGTATCACTGTACATTTGTTACTTAGTCCTGAAAGTGTTACACTACTAGTGTTAGGACATCGTCATGTTAAAATGTTCTGCACGCTTATGGACATGTCTTGGCTTTGTTTGACTGGAAACGACATTGTTTCATCGCTGTGTTCGTAGTCTGTATGAGTAGTTTAGATAGCACAAGAGAAGAAGTTGGGGCAAACATGAGCGAAACGGGAAACCGAAAGGAATTATATGTATACTATGATAGGTAGCTTTGTAACATTTTTTTAGAATAGCAGGCTTTTTTTCAGGCGATAACGAAATTTTGCCAGGCTCTGTTTATTTCCTATAGCGTTCCAGAAAATAATTGACACAAATAATATCTAAAATTAAACATGTTCTCTGATCAATACATCCACACAGAATTTCAATTACTTACATGTAACATAAGTGCTGCATAGGGAATCTCATTGGCTTTGCACTTGTAGCAAAGCTGGTGATGCAGGAAAAATGTACGGGCTCCGTGCGGCTTATCTCTTTACGACGACCGGCACGGGAAGCCTGCTAGACATTTTAAAGGATTATACTACTTGTGTACTGCACTGACTTTTTAAAACTTAATAAAATTCGACCCGAGGAAGGTGACCATTTTGTGTTGAAAGCATTAAGATAGTTTAAGTTATTAATTAAAAATGAGTCCAAATTATTGTATTTTAAAATGGAAATTAAGAAATAAATTAACTTAGGTATAGAATTATGTTCAAGAAATGCAACCTCTTCATCTTAATTCTGTTACAATTATGGCTAACCACACAGCGACCCCAAATCGGTTGTGGTTTATCTAAGTTAACTTAATACAACCGCTCACCATTGATACAAGTATAGATACTAAATATCTCATATTTGGAATCCCCATAACGTAGATAAATTATCACCTAACTCGATAAATAAATGAATGTCTGTATCAAATAAATACTAATCTTTTAGCATAAAAAGTGAAATGAGCTGACAAGGGCAGCTGTCAAATACAGCAGAATACATAATTATGCAAACATAATGTTTGAGCAGGTACATATATATCTCACCATTGAATGTGATAAGTAATAATATATATTGAGTGAATCTTTGTTATTAAAGCTTAAACTATTTGCATGCCTTAGTTAAGGTAGTTAGTACAAGGATCATTTTAAACTTAACATCTGTAACTTGTATCAACTTTCTGTGCAAATAAAGAACTATTCTATTATTTCTATTCTATCTTCGCAAAATTCAAAATATTTTATTTCACATAAACCTACATGGGCACTTATGAAACGTGAGAAGCTAGGTGCACGGTTCCAATTGATCGTTTCCTATGGAGAAGAGCCGGCAAGAAACTCCACGGTTACTCTTTTAAAAATGATTGGCATTTACAATGTTTTAAAATAACAGTGTTAATAGGGATGTGAGGACAGTGTAGGCCTGTCGATAACTAACAGGTGCTTAGCAAAATATAAAATGGTCTACAAATCAACAGTCTACAAGTTAGGCCTAAATTATTTATATATTCCAGTCGTTATTATTCTGAATTTGTATTTACCACGAATTTCAGTAGCATCTGCAGTGCACTGAGCGGGTGACCATTAGCGGAGATCCGAAGATATCTTAATAACGAAGCTGCCACACCAGCCGGCGGACCAAAACAGCTCCGTTCTCCGAGCTAGCTGCTTAATTAAATATCTTACCACCTATAAAGTTCTTACTTCTAGTTTCAGAAATCTCTTACAAAGGATTTCCATGAATTGTTACCTTAATTTAAAATATTTTACCCACACAACTGAAATAGGTGCTTTGTGATATTTTAATTAAGCGAGCCATTCTCTCGTTTGAATTAAAAACACTGTTGCAAAAATGTTCTTTATTATATTCTGAAATGTAAAATGAATTACATGTTTTCAAAACGAGGTAAAATAAAGTTGAACTAAAACAAACAGAGGCAAGCACAAAACAGTAGTACTTTAAATATCAAGGGCGATGTCTGGGGCGGCGCGGCGCGTCGCCTGCAGCGGCCGGCGACCGCCGCGGCTTGGCCGCCTCCCGTCGCCGTCTCCACTTCAATTTGCGCTCAACCGCACTCCCAACAGAATTCAATTACGAGTACATGAATAAACATTCCTTTTTCCTTTGCACGCCAACTTTGTTCGGATACGTATCGAGTTTAAGTGGAAAACTGTAATTGAGTGAAAAAACTGCGCTCGTTTAAAATATCACTTCATTGTTCACATATTCAATAGGTACATATACATATTTTTACTGCAGATATTTTATGACTGTTTCATGTACAGGCTAAAACATTTTGAAACAAGGTTTATGTGTGAAAATGTTTTTGGTAAAAGCACAATAGGAAAATATAAGGTCGTTTATACCTCCATAAAACCAACGATCCAATACATCAGGAAAACAATAACCCTGGTGTTTCACACTGAAGTAGACATATGGGAAATGGACAAAAAATATATTCGAGTGGAACCGTTGAAATTCTAAAGCAATCCATTACGTGAAGCAAAAGCAAATCCCGACGAACGATGCGCTATAAATCCGCAGTCGATGACAGATCTCGCGCGCGCGCAGCACCGCCACACTGCCTTTAACTCTTTATATGAAAATGTTAAATTGAACTTGATATACCACAATGCCGTAAGTCATGTCCACATATTTGCATAACGTATGTACTGCAGCATATCCTGTATTTATACATAAAGCATGTTATGCTACCATATTAACTGGTAACGCTACATGTAAGTCTTCATAGCACGTAATATTTTTGGGAAAAGTATCATTGTTCTCAATAATTCAGGGAGTTAATGGAGTGTATAGAGTAGAATGATTCTGAAACGATAATGACGTAATTATAAATTAATTTTACCTTACTGGGGGAAAGACGCGAAGAACATCTCAGCCTGTTTTATTATGAATGACTATAGCCAAGTCCAGAGATCCGGGCCGTGTCGACTATTTTTCAGCTGACTAAGCATCGAGAAAATCGTGATAACCGATGCCAAGTTGGTTGCCTTTGAACTTGCTGAATTCAGAATATCATTGTGGATCAAGCATTCGTTCAAAGCCTAGCGCTCGGGAATTGTTCAGAATAAAATTATAAAGTTGGCGATTTTTTTTTTCTGTCTGTCTTCGAATTTCGAACTGCACAATTATTAACTTGAAACACAAAGCTACGCTTTTGTTTACTGTGAATAGTTATTCAAAAATGTGGGCATGAAAATCGTTTAAAATTGCCAACAACTTTGACAGGTCCAAGGCAACAGTAACACACACATAACACACAGTTACAGAAATCTGGAACCGACATAGAAGCCACTTCATCGTTACCAGAAGCTAATGGCATTCGGGCGTGGGTACGCAGTGCTCACTTAATTAAGACACAAGTGAACGAGTTGCGAGCCACATGTTGCGACTACTCCACTATGCTCACGGTACGCCACTACTCGCCAAGTGCGGTAATAAACAACATTCTGCTTCAAGCACAGACTTAATTCCCTCCGCCGATAATTATAAAGTTTTGCAAGACTCAAACTTCGCTGTTTTACTTGCACGCATCTTGGCTCTTCCTGAAGTATCATCATGGGTTTCTTGGAAGGAAACTGAAGTCCATGGTATTTTCTTCTGCAAGAGCAGTTTATATTTTAGTTGATAACATCAAATTAATTCTTGATCCATCAAATCTGATAAAGCTTTCATAAACATTCTGTTTTATTAAAAAGCTGTTCTCATTTGTAAAAAGCATTATATTGTGTCATGTACTGCATTTTGACGAGAACTACTTATGACTTATAGCTAATTTATCTATCGGCCAAAATCACTAGCAAAGCAACCTTCAGCATCTTCATTAAACTTCACATTTTCCGTCACCGTAAACAAAATCGATTATCGATACAATATTCTAGTTTCTGAAATTCCGTTGCCATAATCGAATCAGTCTGGTAATTACAAGTTGGTAACCGCATTACCCTACATTGTAAGTAAAGTACGGCCAACTAGAAGTGAAACAAAGTCTATTCAAGGTCATTAGCAAATGCAGGAGTCCGTAACTTTTTTTTAAATTGTATTATTTATTTTAGTAGACAAGTACATATTTAAACAATGTCTGGCAAATTGAGTAGGATTACTATAATGTTATTAAAAGCATACAATGCATAAAAATGTAATAAATTTGTGTTTTTTATAATGGTCAAGTATTGTATAATTTAGATTTAATTTTAAATAAAAGAAAAATATTTTTTTATAGAAATGAGGATAAAATTTAAACATTTTTAATGATTTTTTTTTCAATCTGTGGCCTATTCTTCTGAGTCTGTAGTCTGTAATTATCACATTCAGAATGTAACAATAATTTTAATAACAACGAAAAATAACAAAACTTCAACAAATAACGCCGAGAAACAGAAAACAAAATCCGTAGATGGGTCACCACAAGCGCATTCCGAATGAAACGGAATTATCAAAATTGCCGCCCAAATGTTGACGATCCTGACTTAACCTTGAAACATTATTGCCGAGAGAATGAGACAGTATGTCAAATCACAAGATGGAATGAGACAGACAGATTGTCAACTCCACGGTCGTGTTTTAGGTGAATGAACTTTTGTATCGCTTCTCGTTGGCCGTATTTTAGAGCTGACGATATTGAGTGTATCTGTGGCCACCTCAGGGGCCATTCTTTAATCACTTCAGGTTTTTAGGCCACATAAATACGCTCCCCCCTCCCCACTCCCTTGATGAACGTCGTGAGGTTTAAAGCTACCCCTGATCACGTGTATTTTTATTACTGAAAAGATCAGATATTTTTAGAATCTGTGTGAATAAAAAATATCATAAAATTTCGTTTCAGAAAAACCACAAATATTATAATATACCTACACGTCAAAGATGTAATAAAAATAAATTTGTAGCACAAAAAAATATGATATGATTGCCACATTATCCCCCCGGCCAATCGCGATTGATCGTGGCGTTTTCTAAACCCCTCCCCCCCTGTTCGAACCTCACGTGATTAAAGGACGACCCCTTACCACCGTCGTACCGTGATTCTGAAGTGCCGCGTAGGTACTAGAGTGTCCTAATAAAACCCGAGTGAACCCCTCACAGCCAACGAGTTAATTTACTTCAGTGATGATGTTTACCTCTTCACGGCTAGATGCTTTTTTCAAGCCTCTTTTAAGTGCCGGTTTATAACTTTTGCGTAAGCATTATGTCGATTAGGTACTCTGTTTTACATACCAACAGGGCTAACACGACAAGCACGAGAACGCTCTCTATCTCGATTCGTCAAAAAAATTCTACGATTTTGACGTCATCCTAATATGACCGTCTTGATTTAAGCTGAAGACTTTTTCTTTGATTATGTTAATTTTCCACTAGGTTTTTTGAACCGCTGATATATTTTAAAGGGGTTTTGCTGACGCCAAAAAAATTAAAATAAAATAATTCACTCATATTATAGTCTAAAAAGCCTCGTACTCAAATTCATTAATCAATAAAATGTTTAAGATTGTCATTATGAGAGCATTTCGGTCGTTTCCTATATCCGCCCTTCTCGTCCCATGTTGATTGAGTGACGACATATTGCTACGAAGGACTCTGCGCATCAAGACACCGCTGGAATCGCACATTCGTATTTACGTGTGCGCACGCAATTTCTGGAGCTTTTATAACCGACATAATGTAGGGCTGCTAATACTGCAACCAACTTTGAGTGAATATTATTCGTGAGTGAAGTGCAGTGATCTCGTGCTGAAGAAAACACTGACTAATGAAGCCACATGACTAATGAGTAATGGATGACTAATGGAGCCAGCTATTCCAGGTCAGTCCTTACTCCCTTCCTCAGCGACGAATGCTCTTTTCGAACGCGTCACGTAATTAGTAATGAACCCACGCACAATACCTAAAATCTCACCGCAAACGTAGTATTAGCACTAGATAATTAACCCTTCAGTTTTAATAAATATCTTTATTAAAAGCTATCGATTCAAACTAATGTTGGTGTTGCATCGCATCGTGACAAGGGCTACTACAACTTTACGACTAAATTATTCAAAGGAATATTACATGAATACGTACTCATAATGTACAGGATAACAATAATTTCAGTTTCAATAATCTAAAAATTACGTATTGTTTTCAATAAGTTACTGTTAAACTGCAGATTCTTTTATTCTTTCAATTGTTTTTTTTTTATGATTACGAAACAAATTTAACTATAAATTACCTACAACCTTCGACAACTTTTTTAACCCCGCAAATTTTTTAAGCTGTCAAAATTGTTTTCTCTTTTTTATTACCACAACGAAAAAAAAAAGTGTTTACTAAATTATAGCACAAAAAGGTACCAACCTTTTTGTGCTATAATTTAGTTACTAACTTTAGTAATGTGAAAGTATCCTGTCTCCTAACCCACGTCATGGTCTACCCATGTGCCAAATTTCATCTAAATACTTTCAGCTGTTTTTGCGTGAAAGTGTAACAAATAAACGAAAATTGTCTAAGGGCTTGTCTGAGCTATGTTAACAAAATAATAATTATAACACTATATTATACTATTGTGTATATCTTTATATACAATGTTTACAGCTGTTTTTACCTTCTGGTGCTGTGCTGTTTGGGCCTTAAATATGACTACCCAAGGATACCCAAAATGGTCTATATCGAACCCCCTATTTGATGTTACACTTTTGTATCTGTGATATCTTCTAAGATATTAATTTTAATGATATGCTATTATGGGCAATTTTAATCTACATTAAGTGCACAACGTATCTAAGGTATTTAATTGGATTAATACTGTATTGTTTAAAATAGCTTCGTAAATATTTTTACCTTTTATACATATTACAAAAAAAATAGGGGTCTATTTTTTTGTAATATGTATAAGGTAAAAATGGTTACTGTGGGTTATCATTAGGATATAGTCATATATCATCGCGGGCTTTTTTGTAAATTTTATTTTGATCTATCTCGTAAGATTTGCAATGTAAGCGCATAAAAATATATTTTTTACGACATCACATTACAAATCCTTGAAAATCTCGGCTTTTCTCTACTATAATATGCATGTATTATACATTTAATCCTTCCTCTTGAATCACTCTGTCTATTGATGAAAACCGCATTAAAATCCGTTACGTAGTTTAAAAGATCGAAGCGTACAGACACGAAAAGCGACTTTGTTTTATGCTATGTAGAGATTAGATTGGATAAACAAGCGTTTTATCACATAATAGTGATATAAATATGAGTGGGTAGTTTTTTAGTGGGACCAATGGGAATTAAAAATAACATTACTAAATTCGTCCCACTAACAAAATCAGTGGGACGGACGGGAATATATTTAATATTATTTATTAAATTCTTGTTCATCCCAGCACCAATGGGACGACGGCAGTGGGACAAACGGGAATACAGGAAAAACAGATTGATTAGCCATGTCAAAAAGTTAAAAAGAAAAAAAAAAATGTTCATATTCAAACCAGTTTTATAAATTGAGGTACTGTGCAAAAAAAGGTTTTATTCATAACAATTTTTAAGGTGATGTAAGCTATTAGAAATGATAGAATCAATAAAATTTAGAAGGTATACCTACGAGGGCCGTTCCATGTAGGTATGCTCGGTATCGGCATGAAAAAAAACCTAAATTCAATTAAAATTAATTTTATTTTTCAATGTAATCCCCCATTACCTCAATGTATTTAACATGTATTTATTACATCTCGAAATTAACTTTTCAATATCCTGTAAAAAAATAACCTCTTTCTCTTAAAAATGCGCATATAAATCTTCTTCTTCTTCTTCTTCTGTCTTGAGCTCTTCATTGTTGGAAAATCGTTTCCCTCGAAGGTCTTTTTTCAAATTAGGGAACAAATAATAATCACTTGGAACTAGGTCCGGGTTATAGGGTGGGTGGTTAATTTCTTCGAAACCAAAATCTCGCACGGCAACCTTGAAAACACGCGCCGTGTAGACCGGGGCGTTGTCGTGAAGAAGCAACCCACCGGTGGTCAGTTTAGCCCATATTTTTTCTTTAATTGCTTCCCGTAAATTTCGTAAAGTGGATGCATAGAATGCTGCGTTTATGGTTTCACCTCTTTTTGTGTACTCCATCAGCAAACTCGCCTTTGAGTCCTAAAACACTGCGGCCATGATTTTTCCGGCAGAAGGAACGAATTTGAATTTCTTAAGGGGCGCAGTATCCTTCTTGTGCAACTGCATGGACTCCTGTTTACTTTCAAAGTCATAATTATGAACCCACGTTTCATGCTTAGTAACCATAGACAGGTAGGGTAGGGTAGGTAGATAGGTAAGTAGGGTGCGGTAGGTAGGTAGGGCAGGGTAGGTAGGTAGGTATAGCAGTAACAATTCGATCGAAAATACTTGATAGAACTTCTCCACAGAGCTCTAAAAACTCTCTACAGCACGCGATTCGCACTTATTTTTGAGGCTCCGTGAGCATTCGCGGCACCCATCTTGCACTGACTTTTGAAAGGTAAAGAAGGTCATGAAGAATGGTGTGCACGGTACCAATACAGAGGTGGGTTATCTCTGCTATCATTTTCTTCTACATTCGGGCATCCTCCAGTATAAGCTTCTCAACTTTTTTGACGTTCTCTTCCGTAGAGGCAGTAACCGGGCTGCCCGAGCGCATGTCGTCTTCAATACTCTCTGTGCCCCTTTTAAATTCTCTTGGCCACTTTTGAACCGTAGATAACGAAGTTGTAGAATCTTGGTAAACAGCCACCATCTCTTGGTGAATCGTTTTTTCACTTTTTCCTTGTTAGGTAAGAAATTTAATAACAGCGGGGTGCGCGATTTACTTCAACATTGTCACGTTAGCCATTCCAGTTGTAGTTGACTAAGGATAACTAGCAAACTAATGATCGCAACTACACTCGAGAGCAATGAATCCGGGTCACTTAAAGAATCCTAAAAATCTCGGAAACTAAAAATGCTAGGTTAATGCAATAAATTGTATTTAATAGACAATGTAATACTCCTTAAATGAAGGTATTAAAACTTCTTAGTTATTGTAAAGTTATATCATAAAAAAATCAAATTTGAAAAAGGGCCACTTTCGAAGATGGAACTACGAAATTACAGCATTTGGTTTTGCTTTTGTTTGTAATCTGTCATTTATGTGGGTACATAAACCATGTTGATAGTGCTCTATATTCATTATTCAAGCTGAAATTATGTCGCTTACGCCTGAAGAATGCACCAGAATACTTACAATGCTGGAAACCGGCCGGAGTCAGCGCGATACAGCCAGGACTGTCGGTGTGTCGCTGTCAACAGTACAAAGAGTTCTCCGAGGTTACGAAGAAACTGGTTCTAACCTACGCAGACCAGGAACGGGCAGAACCAGGTGTACCACAGCACGAGAAGACCGATACTTGGTGAACACCATGCTTCGAAATCGCTTTCTCACAGGAACTGAACTCACAAATCAGTTTCGACGCCTCGGAGGAAGTAACCCAAGTGCATGGACAGTAAGACGTCGGCTTGCTGAATCTAACTTAAAACCCCTTAGACCTGCAAACGGCCCTAAACTGGAGCGTGGGCATCGTATTTCAAGACTAAGATATGCCCAGAGCCACGTAAATTGGAGTATTGAAGATTGGTCAAAAGTTATGTTCTCCGACGAATCAAAATTTATGCTCTACAAGCACGATGGAAGACACAGAGTGTATCGAAGACCAGGGGAAAGATTCAAGCAAGCATGCATCGAAGAAAAAGTAGCCTACGGTGGTGGGTCTGTACTTGTGTGGGCCGGAATTTCTTCTGAAAGTCGCACAGAGCTGGTGATCATAGAAAACGGCTCTTTAACTAGCGTAAGATATGTGGAAGAAATCCTCAATGATCACGTTGGTCCATTTATGGTCAATTTAGGTGAGGATGCTATATTTATGCATAACACTGCCCGACCTCAAACAGGTAGGATTGTGAATGACTACCTTCAAGAGATGAACATTACTCGTATGGAGTGGCCAGCGCGCAGCCCGGATATCAACCCGATCGAGCATGCTTGGGACGAGCTAGGCAGATGCGTAAAACAACGAAACCCTCCCCCAATCACGCTTCGTGAGCTCAAAATTGCTCTCACAGAGGAATGGGAGAATATTCCCCAAAATCGTATAAGGAACTTGGTGTACAGCATGCCAAACCGCGTAAACGCAGTAATGGAAGCACGAGGAGGCAATACGAAGTATTAAAATTCAAGAAAATCGTAATAAAGTTCAAAAATTTCATGTTTCCTATTTTTGTTTTAAGGAGAGATCAGCAGTTTTTTTCTTTATGTAATTTTGTGTTAATAAAATGTATGGTGACTCATATTTTTTTTACTTTCATTTAAGGAGTATTACATTGTCTATTAAATACAATTTATTGCATTAACCTATCATTTTTAGTTTCCGAGATTTTTAACATTCTTTAAGTGACCCGGATTCATTGCTCTCGAGTGTATATGAAATTTCACCTTTATACCTTTAGATAATGTCATTAATTAATTCTTTCGTAAAATTACCCACATCATTAGTAAATCACCCTCATACCGAGAATACATTGAACGCCCCTCGTAAATTCAGAATAATTCAGATGTGTCTGTAGGTACCTAACTACATTTATCACTTTATTTATCTTACGAAGTACAGAACTAATAGAACATAGGTAGGTACCTACGTCGAGTAACTGAATCCCAATCAAACTTCAAACGTGCACTACAATGATACAACCTACGGAAGTTCGCACTTTCTAAGGAAACAATACAAAATGGCTTCCGTGTTATGGATGTACTCCCTTTATTTTAATTGTATCTCACTGGAGTTCACTGCAGCGTATCGCATTCGCAGGTAGCAGTAAATCGTTCTCTTCAACGATTGCTACGTTCTACGTGGTGCCATAAATTCTACTCTAATCGACGCGTTCATTTCTCGTTGCTACGCTAACGATCGATTCTCTCATTTAAATCTGCCCTTGTCTGTGTAAGTACCTACCAAACCTACTTACGCCACCTTTTTTCCATCGTCTCCACTTTAATTAGAAACGGGTTCCCAGTTAATTTCCTTTTTATAGAGCTCGAGCCGCTCGAGGCGTTATCAATCTTTTAAATTTCGTTGATTAGCACTCAAGGTTGATTAGGTGCCTATGTGTATTTACTGTTTTGTTATTATCTTAAGAAGTACTTAAAATTAAGCTTGTTTTTGTAGCTACATTTAATGCAACTCGTCTGTTAGGATTTCTGTAATGAAATCCTTATGAAAGAGATCTCGTTTCGTTCTGAAACGAAAACGATTTGATGATAAAAGCGTACAAATATATCTCCAATATCACAATAACATTGAAATCCCAGCCCAGAAAAAATCAAATTATCATCACAGATCTGCGCACAGTTGTGTATTTATTCTTCGGACCCTTTCAGGGAATCGTATAAAGTCGCCTACTCACTTACGTCCTTCTTTCTAACGAGAGCAATCACAAGGATGCCATAGAGGACGAGTCACGTGGGATGTATTGAAATAGGGACGCTCTAAATAAACTTTCCTTTCCATGGCCCACTTCTGATAATTCCAGAGAGTTGTATTTCACCGAAGCCGTTTATTGCGACTGTAAAACCTTCCTCACAACGACACTGGCAATAAGCGAACATCAAACGAAGCAATATACTCCAATATCAATGGAAAGGTTTTGAATACAGAATGTGAGAATGAATATACATAATTATTATTGCTGTTTTCTCTCTTTTTCGCCTTTGTATGGTGGGAGGGTAATATCAGAAATGTGTTACATTTTCTTTTTTGTACGGATAAAATAAACAAAAACAAGCAGCAATTGTAACTAATATAAAACAGTTTTGTGTTCAGCAAAAAAAAACCTATTTATTACAACCTACCGCGGAATATAAGAACGATGAGCAATAGCAATGCAGCAGCCACCTGTGAACAAATAATGGCATGCTGCGAGGTTTATTACAGCAATATTGTCGCAGTATTATTCGTTGTGGCGGTTAAATGTCTGACCAGCAGGATGTTCAGCTATGGACATTGGAATAATGGTTAAGTTCTACAAAATCCACACAAGATTTGTGGGTCGCCACATCCGCTACCTAGTCTAAAATTTACATAGGTAAATAAAATCATTGCTGGTTGTCTTCTTGTAGCAGTGGCGTAAATAATAGTAGGATAGGTAGAGGACGGAAGGCCCTATGTCTGCAAAACCGATCAAATAGACATCCAGTTTGCTGCCGCACCCTTTGCTCCAAAAACTTTGGCATACTTTAAATTCGGGAGCCTCTCAACAAATCTCAATAAACCGCGATACTTCTACTTCGTATAAAATCTCCGACACGCTATTTGCATTTACTTCAGTCACATTTCGCATCATGCCCCGGTAACCTCCAACCGCTTCTGTTTTACGTGTTCCACTAAACTCCCGATCCGAGGCTTTCTTTTTAGCGTAACCTCCTCTTATTTAAATATGAGCAAATCCCCAACGAACTGCGGACAGGAAATTAAAGTCTCAAACCTGTTATGTTTTTCTAACCGTTTTAGTGAAGGAGCGACGTTAAGATGTTCAGGTAATGATGTGACAAGTTGCTTAGTAGAGTTAGTAGATAACAGATCCTACAGGTTTACGCTCCATAGTATTTTTTCAACATCAAAGTAACATCGGCTTGACCAACACACCCTGAACTACACATAAGCACAGTGGGTTGCAGCTGAAAATCAGCGTCAGGTGATACACGTTGTGTTGTCATCTGACATTATGCTGAGCTGAGGCCCCTTTGGCATTGTAATCTTCATTTTTCTGTTTTTTTAGTTTTAAGGTGTATTTTGTTGCTGCAATGCCAATAAACGCATTTTTCTTTCTTTCTTTCTTTCTTTCACAGTATAATATGAAAGCAAACTGGTTCGGCCCCTCCGAATATAGAAATGACGAATGCCCCATATATTTGCATCTTAAAAGAGCAAAAGTTTGCCCATTCGAATGGCTGAATTTTATAAAGGTTCATAACGCTTAGGATTCACCAAATGTGGTTGTGTGAGCAATGAAATCAGCCGGAATTTAGCATGTAACATATTAAATTAGTCTAATTGTATCGTCATGCAACTCTCCGATGCTAATGTCGTTATGTTGTATTACCATATCAAAAAATACAAGCTAATAATTTCGAAAACTCAAATAACTGGTGTGATAATTACTGCGACAGCATTTTCAAATTAAAATCAAAATCAAATCAAAAATATTTATTTGCTAGAATATGGTACACAAGGTGTTATAGTAAATTTGCAATTATTAATAATTAGCAATTGCATTATTACATGGCGTGCAAATGTTTTCACAATCAGCGACGTCAATTAATCTAAGTTACAAATTTTAGATTCTATTGATTTGTCTTCTAAATAGTCCATAATGGTATAATATCTTTTAAATATTAACAGGTTGAAAAGTATTTTTTTAAACATTGTCAGCGGTAAGTCTTGTAAACTATTTGGTAAATGATTGTAAATAATAATCGACATGCAGTATACATTTTTCTTAAATAATTTTAGTTTTATTTGTAGCAGCCGAAGTCTATCTTTATGCCGTGTTCGGCTATTTGGCCTGTCAGTGCTAATTTCAAATAAATTGTAGTTTTTCTTAGCAAAACTACATATTTCAAAAATATATAAACATGGCAGAGGTAGAATTTTATGTTTTTGAAATAGTGGCTTACAGCTGTCTAAAAAGTGAGGTCCACAAATTGCTCGAATACATTTTTTTTGAGCTTTAAAAACTCTGTCAAAATCTACTGAATTACCCCATATTATTATGCCGTATCTAAGTACGGTCATGTTGGTGTTGGGATTTTGGGACAAGTATAATTGAAATAAAGCAATCGCGTTAGTGCGTACAGGTCAGTTGCGACCCGCGGGAGAGTGGTGGACGCAAAAAGTTGTTCTACCAGCTTTATCGCGTCGTCCCTCCCGCGGCCGCACAAGTTATTATAATCTGACGACCCATTCAAATGAAAGCTGTGCCCGAGGGAGGCTGGATACATATAAAGCTGTGAAAATCTTGCGGCACCCCGTGGGAGAACAATCGCGTGCCTGTCCCTCCTAAGATAGGCACGTGTGTGATTTGGGCTTCATTGTGCTACGTTATAAAAGGTTCTTTTTGTGTATTATGAAAACCGAAAGCCCTTTCCTTGAGCGCTTTGGAAAGAAAGGCCCAACTCGGCCCAAGTGCTTTTAAAGGTGAGAATATCGAATAGATGTTATTATGCCGCAAGTCCCTACCTCTATGAATGCATGTCATGATGAAAAATATGTTCAGACCTCAAATCCCTATACCTACATATTGTATGGAACATAGTTATTGTGGTACGCGAAAGTTCACGAGAAAATTCTGTGCATGACATCTTGTAGCATTTCGTAAGTAGCCTTGCATACAATTTTCTGGAAATTGTATTCCGAATTTCTGACTATATTCATATTTTTCTGCTAAATACCTACACTGTTAATAATAGAAAATCCGCAATTCAATCAAAGAGTATTCAAGAACAAAGACAAGTTTATATTTCACCTCAATCGAGGTGTCGTGTTGTGTCTGCCAGCGGCAGCAGGCGTGAAAGCCCTCCACGTTTAAATAAAATAAAATCAAACGCCTGCAGTTTTAAAGGCTTCGGCGCGGCTCGTGAACGACGGAAATGCCTGCAGCGTCACATTGTTGTTCATTTTTAAAATATCTCTCTTTTTCATGCTTTCTTTCTACGCTTACAATCTCGAGTTTTCCTGGAATGTGACGAGGAAATAAATTCTTACTTCGTCCTTTACTTCTTTTGAAAATAAAGAATACCTATAACGTAGCAATTCTTAATTTAGAATTTAAACATTCAGTGCATTCAGTTATAATATCAACATAGTAGGGTAGATACAGGCTGTGTGATTAATTATTTAGGTTTTTCATTAGTTAGGATTGCACCAGTAATTAATAATGTGATTGCGTTGTTGCTTAGATGACGTAGACGGACACATAGCTCGTAGGTAGGCGTCATGATTCTCTTGTAGCTACAGTAATGAATTCGGGAAACAATATGCTTTATCTAAGTAGATACCTATACTTTAGTATATAAACTTATCAAAAATGTCCCATGGATAAATAAGTTTAAATCTCATCTCGCACAACTTTACTTTAGCTCCATATTTGTTTCATCTTCAATAAAAATGTTAATAAGGTTTTAAATGTACGAGTTAATCTAATGGTCTGCTCTTAAAACAAGTCCTAAGAATACATTGAAAATTCATGTTTATTCATTGTAAAATAAACATTTACGTATGTATTATGTTGTTCACATCGTCCACTTCTAAAGGCCTTCGCATATAATTAATTAACAATTGCCTAATTAGGGAAACGCAAACATTGGCGAACTTTATTGAATAATCACGCGCCGTCGTAAAAATAAAACGTGAATATGTAATATAGTCATCTACCTACATTTTATCATCTAAAAATAAGTACTTACATATTCTCTTTTTGTCTTTAACTTTCAGTACCTGCACGTGTAAGACAAACATGATGTTCGTATACTTTATTCGATGGATGAATGGATGGATGGATGGATGGATGGATAGATAGATAGATAGAATACTCTTTATTATGTAAGTACACCATAAAAATTTCAGCTAAAAAATGTAGAAATGATTTGTTTCGTTCTTTTTTGTTTTACTTTTCGTGGTTTGTCTGTCAAGACCCTTTTTCTCAGGAAGGCGTGGAGGTGTCAAGTTGAAATTATTATTACCTACATACGTAGGTCTACGGCCCCTTGGAGCTCTCAAAAAAGGTTCAAGTTCAAGTCAACGTCTTAAAAAAATACGGCCATTTATACAACATATTTTGATACTCGCAAATAAATCAAAACCTATAGGGTACTTCCCTATGACCTAGAATCATGAAATTTGGCAAGAAGCAAGTTCTCGTAGCACAAGTAAAGGAAAAGTCCGAAAATAGTTAATTTGTATTTTTTTTTTTGCGATTACATACTTACATTCGCATTTGGGGAATTGACCGTGACGTAGGTATATCGATATACCTATGTATAGGAGAACATTTTCATTTTGATTGATTGATTTCTTCCAGTTCCCGGTTTCCAGATATGAAAACTTTTTTACAAAAAAACAACCGACTTCCAAAAAAACACTAAAAGACCCTTAAAATAACTTTAATTTCGGAAATCGGTGTCTTTGGTTGTGTATTTTCGTTTTTAGCCACCGACTTCCGAAATTAATGTTATTTTTCAGGTCTTTTAGTGTTTTTTTTGGAAGTCGGTTGTTCTTTTGTAAATAGTTTTTATTTTTCACTTTTTAGTTGCGGTACCTACCCCACACAAATTCGTATACCACTACTTGGTGTGTAAATAACAGTGACAGGAAATTATTAACACATCATCCATATAAACTAAGTGGAAAAAATCTGCAGTATTAAGGATAACTCAAAAACTTCTGGTCAGACCTTGATCAAATTTAAATGGGACCACATGTGAAGCACCACCTATCAAATAAAAAAAGAATCATCCAAATCGGTTCACCCAGAAAAAAGTTATGAGCTAACACACATAAAAAAAATAAAAATAAAAACATACAGACGAATTGAGAACCTCCTCGTTTTTGTGAAGTCGGTTAAAAAAGACAAATGTTCAAAATACTTTCCCCCTCACAGACATCTAAATCAAATCAGGCAAATGGGCTATGATAGTCCATAAGCAGAGAGACACGTGTGAGGTATGAGCATTATCAAAAGGAAATCGAGGGAAATCCCCAAATTTTATAGGCACACGTATAGCGATTTGAGTATTTTTTATAGTAACTCGTGCATTTGCTCTTGCAAAGCACCATTCGGTGAAGTGGAACTGATGATGAAGACCAGAGGTGGTAACCGGAACTTCTCAATAATAAGTATTTTACGGGTTGCGATTCGATTTTAATATGGTTGCTAAGCAATTTATTTGCTCGTCACAATGCATATGGTGAAATGGAGCTGATGGTGGCTTCATTATCGGCTCAAGTGGTTTTGGTTTTTAACAGGAGAACTCCTCGAAAATTAACGTCCCTGCGTCGGGAAAAGGAATATTTTGTAAAAGGGGATGAGTAATTGACATTAGGCTATTGTAACTTAGATTTATTAATAACTGACTCACTCAAAAGTGAAAAATAAAAACTTTTTTACAAAAAACCATCGACTTCAAAGAAAACACTACAAGGTGAAAAATAACTTTAATTTCGGAAGTCGGTGGCAAAAAACAAAATACAGATCAAAAGACACCGACTTCCGAAATTAAAGTTATTTTTCACCTTGTAGTGTTTTCTTTCAAGTCGGTTGTTTTTTTTGTAAAAAAGTTTTTTAAGTACCTAATAGTTTTGAGTGCATCTGAACGTATGACGAAGTCGACGTCAAAAAATTTACTCCATGACAGAAGAATTTACTGAGGATTTAAATCCTCAGTAAATTCTTCTGAGCGAGAACATTCTCGAGAATATTCCCCAGAAAATCTCATAAATTTATCCTAACTACGGAACCCGTCATTATGCGTGGTCCGACACGCACCTGGCCGGTTCTTTGATTTTATGTTATAAAGCAATGAGTAGCTCGCCGTCCGGTAAGGACCAGGCCCGGGTCGACGGTGCGTTGTATTCCACGCGCGCCCCAAAGAGATGTCAGCACACACTGACGGGGTCCGCTAGTGCACACCTGCCATGTTAAACAATCTAAAGAAACATCGATTCGCATACGTTGTAGTCTTCTTATCTTGTATGCAGAAAAAATAGTGTAGGCATACGCCTATGTGAAAAGAAAACTCGCCGGCACAAGCAAATAGCATCACAAAAACGTTAGCATCATATTTACCGGTCTACTCAACAACAGTTGACTTTTTTAATATTCAATAAAATTCTGCGACAAAAGAACGAATAGAACTCGCATTAATTCCATTAGTGTACCTTTTATGTCAAATTTTAACACTGGAGAGTATAATAAAATTACGAGCCTCGCAAATGGACGTTTGACTGTATATCAAGCTATATTAATACTGGAGCGTTTATGTATGGTTGTATACTATTGCTATAAAGAAATTACGTTTTCAATTGACTATGTAAAAATAACAAAGTTATTACGGAAATGCTGTTACCTGAATCGTTTTATGTTAGAGGAAATATTTAAAAATACATACTTGTTATAACTATAAATGTAATTATTATCTATTGTTAATTTACTAAATGATTTTTATAACAAACTTATTTTTATAAGTCAAACACTGATTTGACTCAACTGTCACTTGTGAAGCGGAGCCACAGTGGTGTGGTTCACCCCGTCCGATCACCATGTTCGGCAAGCCTATCCCTTGGGAGAAGCGAGCCAAATACCTGGGTGTCGGATTGGACAAACACCTCTCCTTCGGTGAGCACATAAAGCAGGCACGTTCGCGCGCCGCTTTCGCTCCCGGTAGGCTCCACTTCCTATTGAATGCACGCAGCAAATTGTCACTCAAGTGCAAATTGCGCGTTTACGCAGCGTGCATTCGCCCAATCATGACCTACGCGAGTGTGGTTTTCGCACACATGAAATCCCACCACATCCATAGGATGCAGGCCCTCCAAAACCGGTTCCTCCGCAGGGCAACCGGCTCCCCTTGGTTCGTTCGGAACGAGATCCTCCATCTCGATCTTAAAATCCCCACTATCAGTCAATTCATGAAGCGCATTTCCAAGTGTTTCTTTGATTATGCAGCCGCACATCGCAACCCCCTGGTTGTCAAGGCTGCCAGTTATACCCCCTCCCGTATCAGTCATACCCGCCGTCCAAGGCATGTCCTCACCGACCCCGATGATCCCATAACCCTCCTCCAGGAGAGCAGTAGGGCCACCAGTACAGTGCACAAACACAGACCGCCATCGTTCCGACCTCGCCGCCGAGGACTAACGCGACACCCCCGACGTAATTGTCCCCCCCCCCCCCCCCCCCCGACCCTTGCTCGACGAAGCGCCAGCCCGCGCCGTAGCTGAGCCTGTAGCTTTAATTTCCCCGATTAATAATAATATTATAAATTCGATCCAGCCTGTCCCACCTTGCTGCCCTCCCCTCAGTGACGCCCTAAGCCGAGTCCCGTACCCCATAGGGGGTGCCCTTAGCGTGCGGTCACCTAGAAGTTAAGAAATTCGGATATTCCGAAAAAGGACAGACCGGTTAATTAGCCAGGACCTCAGAGGTCACAACTACGAGTTGCCATGTTAGGAAAAAAAAAAATGGTGTAGTTCAGTTGCTCTTCGACTTTCAAGACGTTAATATCTAAGGTATGATATTATCCTGTTTTGTCGATTAATTGTTGTTGATGATGATGTATATTGTATATTATATTTATGAATTATGTAAATATAATGTTATTAAGAATTGACTCCTATTGTTTGTATTTTCCCTTTAAATACCTAATAAATAACGAAGATTAAATATTCACATACACCTAGTTACATATCTATATCACATGCAAAGTCAAGCACGAAACAATATCCAGACGACTGATTTTATATAGGTACTACTGTAGGTACATAGTATACCTACAGAATGATTCATTGAGATAGATCAGTATGGACAACTTTGAAACCAGGTAGAGAATGTTCTAAGGAACCACATCGTCAATATACCTGGATGTGACGAAAAACTCCTGTTTAACTAAAACTGAGTAGGTACCAAGATCATTTATGTTTGAAAAGCTAAGTGCAGCATCCAGTCCGTGCTGCTACTGATACGGGAGTAGGTAGAGCACACAAACTGTAGCAAAGACTCGAAGAAGTGACAAGAAAAAGCATTAGGTACAGTAACGTTTCGTTAAAAAACCTCATTGCTAAGACGAGATGACAAGTAAAACAAAGTAGGTACTTACAAAAATATAACTTACACTAAAGAGAGGCATATAGTATAAAGTACTCTGTGAGTGGCATCGTAATGAAGGCTTGCAAATGTAATTAGTACCTCTTGGTTAAAAATTCGTCGCCCTTAGGGCTGCTTAGTATTAATTGAAGAGCTCACTAAGGACACTTATAACGGTTGTCTGCTTATTTATGAAACTCCGCAAAATATTTTAATGTGAATTAGGAATGTGAATCTTTAATGGCCACGTCCATGTTAGGTAGAGATGAGGAAGATGAAGTGAAAAAAGAGATTATGAAAGTGAAGAAAATACGTGGTGGTGAGTGATACTGTACATATTCAACATCAGACAAAAACAGTCTAATAGTACCTGGTTCAGTTTAGTTCTTCAGAAAGGTCAGGTGCGTAGTAACTTCACCCAACCGGTATGCGTGTATGACCAGTAATGTATGAACGTAAACGAAGCAAAAGGAGAACTCGTATATGTAAGAATCGTAGCAAGTGGCGTTCTGTTGTTTCTGTCTACCCCCGTGGGAAGTAGGCGTGAGTTTATGTATGTATGTTACTTATTAAAAACAGTCTACACTACAACGCCCACCACCTAGGAGCCTTTTTGGCCCAGACTAAGATAATTCAAAAATTTGATAGCCTCTCATACCTACTGTTCTTAGTTTTTTTCGTAGGTATTCCCAGCATATGGATCCTTTTTGTAGATACGTAAGTAACTTCATTCGTTTGTCATTCTGCAGGCGGAAATTAGTTTTTTTTATTCGCAGCGACTTCTTGTCGGGCGTGCCTTCAGTCTCCTGTCGAGAATTTCTTCCCTCTGTACACTCATTACCGACGGAATTTCCAATCGATTGAAGACAAGCCGAGCAAATATACAATTTGTAAGGTCTAAGAAAGATTTTGAAGAACCTTAGATAAATTGGAGAAGAAAATTCTAATCAAAAAGTCATATTTCTCGCAATGTGGTTACATATATTTTTATTTGGAAGTTGGTGCAGGCCTACATGATTACCAAATATCGCGCTTTGATGTGTTCATTTGCATTTTAATTTGAAGGTACATCTGTAGCCGAGAGAGTCAAGCTAGATATTTTACGGCAATATACATCAAACCATATAGATGTTGATAACTCAACATTAATCATCTCTTACTATAAACTTTTGAACGTAATAATCCACATAGAAAATATCGAATAAATACAGTATTACCCCATCCCATAGCCCCATCCTAAGAGCGTTTGCGCACTGCATCCGATCCGAATCCGAATTCGAGATCCAAGTTCCATACGAATTGAAAATGTTCTAAATTCGGACGGATGGTATTCGGATCTAGTGCGCAACCCTTGGTACAAATGGTACTACGGGCACTCCAGACCGTTATTTCTCGAATACGAATCGGGTGCAATTCGAAACGCAACTCCTGACGCTAAAGCAATAAAATAAAGTAATAAAAATGCCTCTCTATATCTAAATTCTCAACATGTTGACGTGCGCTCATCCGACCCAACCGGTCAGGGCTCTTCAAACTTAACATTTTTGTGAAAGAGAGGCAGAACGGAAAGAACAGTCGCACACACTCGCACTGTTCACCCTAAACCGATGACGTTAGATATCGAACCTTTCTCTTTGCTTTGAATTTTCTCAATACACATCCAATGGACTTACCTACCTCTCTAGAGTTATCAGAGTTAAAACACCTCGCAAACTTTAAACTTCACTCGACATGAAAATGATATTGAATCATTCCTTCCTATCCTCGATTTTCCAATTATTCCAAACACATACGTTGGAATATGTATAGACAATTTACTTATCTTGCAAGTTAAACATCGAACTTCATACGTAAGGTACTAAGCAAACGTACCAAAGGCAACGTTTCGTAGTCAGCACCTATACCTACTGTGTATATATATACTGTGTATATATACCTACCTATGGGAGGACCAGCCAACATCAGCCAATTATAACCATTGTTCTATAATATTACATCATATTATTACACAACATGAAAAATCTACGTCCAATTCACTCCCTCTAATAAATTAATGGTAGATAATAATGTCCCATAACCAGAAGTAGTAAAAACACGACAACCGGAACCACTTTATTGATCATTATCGTCAACTGACCTGGCGATATCAAATTACATGATAAGAAAAAAGAAGCGGTCTAAAAAAAAACGAGCATAAAGTTCCTATCTTTTGTACTCACTGACTACCTATATATAAAAGTACTCTGTGTCACTGACGTGTACGACAGTCATAATATTCCAAGTGCTTCAATATGCCAGCATTATAAAATCGTCCTATTGGACCTCACGACACAGCACAAGTTGCGCAAGTTTTGAGTCTCGGCCGTGCGGAGTGCACCGCAAGAAATTTACAACCCAAGATAGTCTAGATAGGGCACGCAGCCGCACCGCGCCGTGCTGACTGGAGAAATGAAAATACAAGCACACTTCACGACCCCAAGAATACCTGCTTTTTAATATAACCAGAACTCCTTTAGCTTTATCTTTAAAGCAAGAAAAGAAGGTTTTCTGCTTCCCTATTTGTATTTTTTTTAAACTTCTTGAATAAAATTGTGAGGTATATTTTTTAGTAAATTAATTTTTTTTTTTAAAGTTTTCGGGCCAAAACTAAATACGAAAACAATGCATAACAATGCCGTCAAAAGAACCACCCCAAACTATCCTCAGCAAACCAAAGTAATTACTAGTTCCATGCAGCAAAAGTAAAACGTTACTGAAACCATAGATAACCGGCTGAAACTATTAGCATGGCTGAAACCATATTGAATCTGTCACCTATTGATCATGTCATAAATGACACTATCAGTGATAACAATATTAGCAGCATCAGCAATCAGCAGATTTGCTGGCGCTCTTTCGCTCATTCTTCTCAAAGAAAGCGTGGATCATAATAGTGTTCCGTGTCTCATGCTAATGTGCTTTTATATAATTTATGTCCTTCTAGTTAGAGCATTATACGATAAAAACAAATACCCGTATACCCGTCACCAGCCCCAGGGTAAAAAAATCTTATTTCTTTTTTAACCGACTTCAAAAAAGAGAAGGTTCTCAATTCGTCTGTATGTTTTTTTTTAAATGTTTGTTACGTGATATCTCCGGCAATTGTGGATCGATTTCCAAAATTCTTTTTTTAGTAGATATGGTATGCCTCAGGGGTGGTCCCATACTTTGATTATATACATATAAGTTTTATCAACTTTGCTTCGGTAGTTTTTCAGTTAGCTTCAATAATACGTATTTTTTCCACGTAGTGTATATTGATGATGGTATAGTAACTTTCTGTCACTGTTATTTACATAGCAAATAGTGGTATATGAATTTGTGTGGGGTAGGTACCACAACTAAAAAGTGAAAAATTAAAAATAAATACAAAAAAAATCAACCGAATTCCAAAAAAAAACACTACAAAGTGAAAAATTACTTCAATTTCGAGAGTCGGGTTTCTTTGGTTTAGTATTTTCGATGTTTTTTTTTTTTTGTGTAAAAAGTTTTTTATGTTAAGCTTTGGGATGGTAAACAGTACCGAGAGCATCTCTTATAGTTGCAGTAGAATTTGACAACTTATTCATTACTTTATTTTGTGAACGGTTGCTCATGCAGTCATTAACCTTTTGAGCTATGAGCTATAGGTACACTCGCTATACAGTACCTACCATCAACAAACGCGGTGGCAAAGGAATCATACTTACACAGTAGGTGATCCCAGAAAACAACACACTTGTGATCAAACAGTCATAAGCGCCTAGTTGTAATTGCAATTGCTTAAAAACACTACGAAATTTTATCGAGCTGTGCTAACCGCTGTGTAACCAAACAATTAAAAAAAGATGGAACTCGCCAAGTGCTAGGTACATACTTGGAGCGGTTCGTTCTTACATAATTACAGCTTAATTTTGCCAGCCGGTAATTTTGCTTACGTAAAAATCCCAGCCATTATGATAAGGT
The DNA here is from genome assembly GCA_916610205.1 of Griposia aprilina. Classification (NCBI taxonomy): domain Eukaryota; kingdom Metazoa; phylum Arthropoda; class Insecta; order Lepidoptera; family Noctuidae; genus Griposia; species Griposia aprilina. The sequence continues at coordinate 11,010,729 of OU744286.1, forward strand.
TTGTATAAAAATTGGACTCATAGACAAGCAGTAGGTAGGTTGGTACTACACTGCTACTTAACAAGGATCTTTTGGCGCTCGAATGACGTTAAGGGGAAGCGCCAGGGTAGCCCGCGAAATTCAATTTGCGTTTTTTGCAATTTGCAGGTAAGTGTCAGGTTGAATGTTGAACAAAATATGATTCGCGACCGTAAGAAGTATGTATTTACAGAATTATAAACATCAAAATCGTCAACACAACCCTCTAATTTCTTATTATCCCAGTCATTCAATAGGAGTATAAAGAACTTAGAACGTAAGAAAATTTTAATTTCGCGAGTTACCATGGCGCTTCCGCAATAACAGAGGGACGCTGTTGGTAAAAAATTGCGCAGTCGTTTGTGAAATATCACTTGAAATGTATTCAAAAAACAAGATGGCGGCGTTATATCTGATTTTGGACACGCGCCAAAATAACCTTGTAGCGCTATAGGTACCTACACGTCTAAATTTTTTACCATCAAGAAGCGCATCACGAAGAGATGGCAGATCACTGATCACCTTGTTAATCCTAGCGGGGTGGCCAAAGACATTTGTATCTATCTTAAATCTCTTTGGGGGTGGCAGATGTCAAGTGACAGTCACAGAGTACCTTTTATAAACTGGTGACAGTTAAATATTTGATAAAATTGTTTTAAGAAATGGTTTTCTTCTAGAATTAAATTAATAGGTACAATTATCAAATGCTCGTTCTATTGACCTGCCATGGTTCTGACATGGCGACATATTACCAAAGCCTTTATAATTATAGCATTTATACGTCACGTGTCGTCGCTCAGGATAACCCCGAGGTCGAGTCCTCATGACTGGGATGTAATAGAATCCCTAGCAGAAGACCATCCATACTTGGTCGGCCTGTTGAGTGGCACCAAAGATTATATCTGCACGGGTAGTATCATCGGCAAGCGGTCGGTTCTCACGTCGGGCAGCTGCGTGTCCTACAATCCTAAATATGTCCTAACAAGTGCAGCGTTATACAACAAAAAAATTAGTAACAATACTGTATTTGACGTGGCCTACACCAAGCTCCACGGAGACTATATATTCGATCTGAAAACGTCCGATCCTAATGTCACTCGAATGCACAGCAATATAGGGTTGGTGTTCTTGAAGCGCCCCGTCTTGGAAGTTTTTGTTCTTGCAGCTGATATAGGAAACTATTATGCTTCAGAATTAAAAGAGAAAAAATTGATAGCAGTTGGTTATGGGAGACTCGGTACGTCTGACATGGTAGCATTACAGTACCAAGCATACCACCAGACCCCATGCACAAACCCGAAGTGGTACTATTGCGTGTGTGGCATCGAGTATTCAGGACTCACGAAGACCTATAGTTACGAGTTCGGTACCGGAGCGCCAGTACTGTTGGGTCACCAACTCGTCGGTGTCACCGCTACTCCTTGTGGAACACTTGCGATGAAAAACTTGGGAATTAAATATAATATCTTTACCGTAATCGGGCCGTACCTACCGTGGATAGAGAAATCACTAAAGAAACCAGTAGAATTACAAATGCGTGCCACTAGTGGTGACACCGACCTGCAACCAACTCTATTATTAAAAAAATTGAGTACATTATTAGTGATTAGTAAAGCACTTTTATGAAATAATGAGTTTTTTTTTTCCATTAATCAGATATATGAACTACAATGGTTAAATTAGCACCTTTTATGATATTGACTCACTATTCGCCAATATTCAATCGGAAATTAGCATATATTACGACCTAGAACTTGTTGCGACTGTAAACAACACAAAGGTACGAAATAAAAAAGAGGTTACAAATAATAGTAGCTCAGAAATTGTTTGAACGCGGTCCTGTAAGTACATCATGTTCTGCTAACATTTCCAACTACATTATAGTCCTTAAGATAGCTACTTTGTGAGGGCCTATTTTAATATGTTGAGGGTGCATTGCACTGGTATTTACCGATATAATTATGCTTGAGAGATATTAGCTGAGAAATATACTGCAGCGGTGCTCGTCTGCTAAACACAGTATAGTGCAGTCCTGCTCAGGAAGGTCTAGTAGTTTGTATCAATTTCAACTCCAAATTAAGTGTTTATACATAGTAATGAATACCTGCTATTATTCTGCAATAGCGGAAATATGAATCAAAGTGAACACGTTAAGTATACTTACATTCATAAGCAGATAGATTATATTTCTTCATCAAACTTATATTGATCAACTTATTAATTAGATCGCAAACACAATGATTTCTTGATAGTTATAATCATATTGATAAAATTATGAGATAATGTTATTAAAAAATAGCTCTAAAATGAAACAATAATTTTAACCTTTGACTCTGGGCCCCTGATGATAACCCACTGTATTTTAGTATCCAGTGAGTTATCTCATAGCGTCAGATGTGTCTGTGAAAATCTTGTTCTGTCTTAGTGAATTTTACAAGGTATAATAAACGAAAATGAATTTTTGTAAGGTGTTAGTGCGAAAAATGAGCCAAGAGAAGAAATGGCAGCCCTTGCGGAAGGTCGGCATCATTGGAGTGCCGTTTGAGAAGGGACAGAAGAAATACGGAGTGAGCGTGGCGCCTGCCGCGATGCGGTACGCTGGTCTTCTAGAACAACTGAGAGAAATAGGTACCTAAATCTCTTCTTTTTCTAAATTAAGAACTCACCGTGAAAATTAAAGAGCATGGATTCTAGATAGTTCACCGATTTGTGGTAGGTAGTAGGTACACCGGTACACTCCTAACCAAAACGTTTCCAAATATAACAGGTTTTACGAAAGCGGTCATTATATTTTTACATACTACTCTCGAAACTGGAAGATGTTGTTATACGCGGCTCTGGCCAGGATATCTTCAGAAGTTATCTGACAGGTCGTGGGCAGTACGTATATATTGATAATCACCTAACTAGAGAGGAGATGTTTACGTTTGGGGTACCACATGGAAGCGGGCTAGGGCCGAGCCTCTTCCTAATTTATGTGAATGAGTTGTGTCGCTGATCTCTCAATAACTGCAAAATAGTAACTTACGCAGACGCTCTAATAATTCATTGCCGTGATTGGAATGAAACTTGTTAGAACGCCGAACTAACCCTTTGTATTGTCATGAAATGGTTAGGCACAAATATTCTTACTTTAAATGTCAATAAAATTACTAAGTTCATCTATTGTCATGAAATGGTTAGCCACAAGGCTTCTTACTTTGAATGTCAATAAAACTAAGTTCATCTGTTTTTCCATAAATAAATAAGTCAGGTCAAACCCTAACACCTATTGCCCTTCACGGTCACTCTTGTATAAGCCCTAGTTCTGACTCAAACTGTGGCTGCCCTCAACTAGAAGGGTCCCAGGCTACTGAATATCTTGGTGTTGTAGTGTAGTTGACTGTTAACTTAAGTGGCATCAGCAAATTGTCTCTGTCATGACACACCTGAGAAAACTTTTGTACATTTTTAAGAAACTTAGAGGCTCAGCGGATAAGACCTTAATTATAAGCATATATTATGCACTTACTCCGTCAGTGTTAGGTTATTGCGTGACGGTCTGGGGTGGTACGCACAGAACAACAATCCGCTTTCCTCACTCCCGACACACCACCACTCGCATCACTTTACTCTCTGCCAGGTCCTAACTCAAACTCAAACTCAAACCATTTATTTCAAATAAACCAATTACAGGCACTTTTGAATTGTCAAAGGGTCAGTCAGTCAGAAAAATGAAGCTAGTTGCCCATTCCAAAGCGTAGTAGGTACCTATGGAGAAGAACGGGCAAGAAACTCCATGGACACTCTTTTAAATCAATATATAGTTACAAAAACAAATTGTTTACATCATTCATGTTCAAATTAAAAATGTGAGAACGATGTAGAAAGACGTGCACGTTTAAAGTATCCGTAATAAAAAAGATAAAAAAACAATTCAAAAATTTAAATTTAAATAAGCCGTGGCAGCCAAGAGTTGACCAGTCCCTACTGACGGCGCCCGTTCACGAACATGACGCATGGATCAGCACCATTCAGCTCAACCATTTTGAAGGGAACTTAATGATCCAACACACACGCCACCACCAGCGAAACATTTGAGTGAGCATGACATACTCTCAGCCGCCAGGGCACATTCAAGTCAATGAAAGACGAGCCTAGTAAATGGTGGCTTTATAGTAGGTACATAGTGCTCACACATGTGCTATGCAATTATACATTGTTAAGAAATTGAATTTATACAATGCAAAGATGTTGTTGTTTTTACAATCTTCAGCAGCTCCAACAATATTTTCGAATGTTAATCAATTAATTTATGCCCCCCTGTGGAGCAGGACCAGCGTTGAGCCAAGCATCTTTGTCAGCGATGTAATCCCCCAACTTATAATATGCTTGGCTGCATAGTGTGCGTTTTATACGAGATTAAAATTTTGTTTCATTCAGTTGGAGTATGTGGGGAGGTATTTTATTATAACATTTTAAACAGTACCCCATGAAGGATGAGTCTACTTTAGCCAGTCTGAAACCTGGTTGAACTAATTGGTCCCTATTTCTAGTCATATAGTTATGTCTTTCACCTCTTTTACTGAAAAGATTTAAATTTTTTCTTACGTTAACGATGAGACAGTTGTTCATTTCAGTACTCCGTAAGCATACCCAGCTGAATTATGAACCAGTTAGATCTAGCAGTAGACGCCGTCCTGATCGAGTTTGTGATGTAAAGCCTCGTACAACCGTAGCAGCACGTCGCCGTTTTACCTTCATGAGCTCGAAAATATATAATAGAATAAATAAAAATATCTACAACTATTCTGTTACTCTATTCTGTAAAAGGTAGTAAAACATATGCGTCCTGCAACGACTGATATAAGGTGATGTTTTGAAACTGGATTGAGAAAAAGATTGTCGTTTAAGTAGGTATATGCACTTACAGTCTGGTATTGAAACAAACAAATTATGATTAACCCTTGCGTGCCTTGTCTTGAGTAGGTACCATAATCACCTACTTCTGCGTTCATCTACTAATATGTTAGTACTTGGTAGGTACTAACTGAAAAACTTGATGCATACTAATTGAAAAATGAAGTATAATAAAGCATACAATTACATACTATTGTTAAAATTCAGACGGCCTCGACGTAAAAGATTATGGGGACATCGAGACGCCTGGCATCGATGAGGTGAAGATGGAGAACATGGCACACTTAGCGCTGGTGTCAGCCTGCAACAAGAAGCTGTCGCACAAGGTCTCCCAAGTCCTCAAGGACGACAGGATCGCGGTCACTATAGGAGGGGACCACTCCATTGGAGTCGGTAAGGAAATCATTTACCTAATGGATATTCGATGAATTTTTGACAAGTTTCTCAACGCATTAAATATATTATATATGTCTTTCCGGGACCATAAATCACATTAATAAAATGTTTTGGTTTAACTATATTAGTATTTACATTTAAATACGCATTTTTTATTTAGTACCCACATTTTGATCCGGGTTGTTGCAACGTTACAGGCACAGTTGACGGGCACTACCAAGTTAACAATGACATGATCCTCATTTGGGTAGACGCTCATGCTGATATCAACACTAACAAAACATCGGATTCGGGCTCAGTACACGGAATGCCAGTCGCTCTTCTAGTCAAGGAATTCTCTCATTACTGGCCTTACCTACCCACAATGGACTGGCAACAACCCTTGTAAGGAAATGCACTAATATAAATAAGTAAAATCAACAAAAAAAACTACTTTGATATTGGGAAAATAAATATTTATCCCGATCAGATAGATCTACGTGTCTTATAGTAGCAAATAGTAGCCAGGTGCCTTCACTTTTGGATAAGCTACGCCTATAATGATTCAGCAGATTGAAGCGATCCCATTCATATATAATTATGGTTTTTGGTTCTCTCCCTAGATAATGCAAGTAACGTGTCATTAATATTGCAAGTAACTTATCCTCCCTTTACAGATTCTCCATAAAAAGCTTAGGATACATAGGCCTACGTTCCGTGGACCATTATGAGAGGCTTGCCATAGAGAAGTATAACGTACCCACATTTGCTATGGAGGACGTTGAGGAGTAAGTACCTATACTTACCTACTTATAGTACCTAGTACCTATTTTTTTATGAAGTTCTGATCTTCATCAATAAACTATGTTTTACTTATTATTCTAGGCATGGGATTAAGAAGTCAATTGAGCACGTGTTAAAGAGGCTGGACCCTGAAGGACGAAGGCCTATCCACGTCAGCTTCGACATAGATTCTTTAGACGCATTGGAAGCGCCGAGCACTGGCACACCAGGTTTGTATTCACAATAACAAGTATTTTGTTTCGAAACAAGACGTCTCCCATATGTAGGTACACTTTCGTCTTTGATGATATGGTTCAAAGGAGAATGGGCACCCAACTATGGGTTTCTGCCCTGAAGCCCAATAGCCTTATGAGATATACCAAAGGAAATAACTTTTCAAGAAGAACCTTTGCTAGTCACACGACTTTTGCCAACTGTTAGACAGTTCAGAGTTTATGACCTAAATAGGTAACAACTTGGGCACCGAAGTTAAGGAATTCTTGGTGCGCAATAGCCACAAGAAATGCACCAATGGAAATAACTTTTCTAGGAGAACCTTTGCTACTAACACAACTTTTGCCAATTGTTAGCCAGTTCAGAGTTAATGAACTAAATAGGGGACTACTTAGGCACCGAAGTTTATGAATGTTCTTGGCACCCAATAGCCAAAAAGTGATATATCAATGGATAGTACTTTTAAGCTAAATATTTGTTACTCAAATGAATTTGGATGGGACGGCATTCCGAAAGACTTGGAGATCAGGAAAAATAAAATATAATACAATTATACACTGCGTTGCAAGAAATTGGAGCATATATCTTCTTCATAAATAGAAAAACATGCATGTTTAAAGTGGCTTTATCAATTGAAAATTATGTTATTGACATACGGGTTGGAGCATGGCCTTGGATGACAGTAGTACCTACATTACAAAGTAGACAATTTAACATTTTTTACACGCTGTAGTCAATGTTGTATAATGATGAAAGAGGTATTTGTACCTCTGTAGCCGAAATGTAGTGGTACAATTCATGGCTACCTACCGTTTAGGGAATTCAGGCGTAATGTTTTATGTGTTAATATAATAATCATGATGTTTATAGATTACTGTTTATAAATTAGTTAACGTATGGCGAGTATTAAGTGTTGATATAACGCCGTAGGACGATTTAACGCCGAACAAACGAATAAGTAATTCAGACAAGTCGTAGTAGTAACAAACGTTATTTTAAACAAAATCTTTTTAATTAAATATATCTTGACGGTATAGGGAGTTTCAGCAGGTTTAACTTTATGTCCGACCGAATCTTAGAAACATTGTTCCTAAAACGGCAAACGAATACTCGTTTGCCGTTTTAGGAACAATGTTTCTCCAACACACACAAAACATGACCTCCTATACAGGAGGCCATGTTTCAAACGCTGATAGGCTATAGGATGATGTATGCAAAGCACAGAATTAATGAAGGTTAATTAATTAACGAAATACCAGTAATAGTTATTATCTCACATTTAGAGCTCCATATCTCCTTATGTACTACCAATCAAGAGATGCCGTGGTAATAAGAAATGCTCCTTGATGAGAGCTTTTCATTGGTACATATCTTAACGTTATTAGGCTTCAAGGCAGAATCACCCAATCTCTTTTTTTGAGTCACATTAGGCTAGAGGAAAAGGGCGGCCTTTGTGAACGTGACAACTATTGGCAAGTTATAAAAGACTGAAAGAGCCCCTGTACCCCTTTACCTTTTACCAATTCCATGCTATTTGATTGTCCGTTCAGGGGGCCTAGACAACATCCCTTTTCTCTAAACGTTAACGCCAACGGAAAATCAAATTGTATGGAGTTGACATTTGCTTAAGGCGCTTCCACGACCAAACGACCTTGAGCATTCGGTCCTTCTCTGTCCCGTCGCTGAGTCTCGCTCTGTCTCGCTCACTGCGCACTCTCATTTATCATAAAATTCACAAAAAAAAATGAAATTATTGTAATAAAAAAAGACGAGCGATTTAAAAAAAAAAAAAAAAACGTGAATTATTTAGATTTTTTAATTATCTATCCATTAGTGTAATCCTAAACGTCACCCTTATCAAAAGATGCATACAATCAATAATTTTAGTCACTTTATTACAAGGAGATTTTCAATGTATTTGTAACACTTAAAAACAAATAAGAACATGCAATGTGATGATAGGATATCGAACATTAATAATGTGCTTTTAGATGTAGTTTATTACCCATAGTGAATAAATTAATAGCCTCTGAATAACGCACTATGGCAAGGTTTTGGTCGGGGTACCGCCTTAACACGTAACATTACGTGTCCTTTCCACACGTGATGTCATTGCCATACATTTTGACGTTAGCGTTTGGCGTTAACGCTATCAGAAAAGTTTTTGTCTAGGTCCCCAGCACCCTAATTACGTAACACACTATCAATCACAATCTGAATCATTTCGAAGCCTATTGCTAATCCATTGCTTCATATGTTTGAAAAATTTGTCTGCTCGACAACGTAAATAACGCAATTAATGTTGTTGAACTGTCAAAATGAAAGCCATCCTACTGTTATTGTGTTACACAATTACCCCGCTGGTCATTTAATGTGTTTTCCAGGCTGTAGAACATTAGTTAGACTACAGATTGAGTACATATATGATACCAGATTTTGCCCGCGGCTGTGCCCGCGTGGTAGTGGAAAGAAATCCTATAAATCATTCTCTATTAAAAATACATAGGTACCTATATACCGACGACATGGTGCTGCTGAGCGCATCGGTTTGTGGCATTAGAACATTGTTGCAGATTTGTGAGGCATATGCTGAAGGACACGGTCTAAGATATAATGTGTCAAAAAGTCAGTTCATGGTTTTTGAGTCCGGCTCTAAATGTCCTATATCAGTACCACCCATCAAACTGTACGGGGTTCCCTTGGTAAAAGTGGATCACTTTAAATACCTAGGGCATTTAGTTACTGCCGGTCTCAGGGACGATACTGACATTGAGAGGGAGCGGAGGGCTTTGTCAGTTAGACCTAATATGATAGCCCGCAGCTTTGCACGCTGTTCCACGTCGGTCAAGCAAACTCTTTTCAGAGCCTATTATACCTCAATGTACACGTGCAGCCTGTGGGTGAATCACACCCAAAAAGCATACGAAGCCCTCCGTGTCCAATATAACAACGCCTTCAGAGCGCTGATGGGGCTGCCGCGACACTGTAGTGCCTCGGGAATGTTTGCCATAGCTAGCGTCGACTGCTTCTATGCAACGATGCGTAAACGGAGCGCGTCTCTGGTGCGCAGGGTGCGCGGCAGCCCCAACAGCGTACTGATGATGATAGCGGACAGGTTCGACAGTCCATACATTGGACTCTGCAGTGACTTGCACGTCACCTACAGTCGTCGGTAATGTTTGATAGTGTGATGGTTGATTGTGTTGTGTTGTGTTGTTGTTGTATTGTATTGTAATGTTAATGTATTATCTGTTATGTGTATAATGTATTAATTGTTGTTGTTGTTGTAAATGAGTCATGTAACTTAAGAAATAAATGAATAATAATAATATACAGGTGGATTTTTGAGACGGGGCAGCAAGGACAGCTACCTTAACCGTTGTAGTTACAGGAAAACGGTCTTAGGAGACTTTCCTTAACTTTTTGAGAAATTTTGATTTGCATTCACAGATTTTGAAAAAAAGGTACAGTCAGCAGGAAAATCGGCAATTTCCGCAAAAACTTTTTTTTATGCAGTTCGATCATGTTTCATATACTTAGGATCAAAAACCTTTATCGGACCAACTGAGGTTTGAGTACTAGAAAAGTCAGAAATAGCAAAAAAACTTTTCTCATACATTTCATAGGAAATGAGATTACAACATACTTTTTAAGATGAAAAGACTATCTAACCGAAACAATGAAGACGGGCCGAAAATAAACAATATGCTTTGAATTTCGACCGAATACGCGTCATAATTTAATTTATTTTGAAAAGAGAATCGAGATAGTCTGTTGTCTGGTAACTTATGATTTCCGAAATTCTGTGATAAAAATGACCTCTGAAGATGAAGATGGCGCTTCGCCACACAACAGCCGCCAAACCCTTTCTAATTCGAACCGGCAATTCGGGAAGCAGTGGATAGGAAATGGTCCTATACCATAGCCACCTCGCAGTCCTGATCTTGTTTTTTTTATGTGGGGCTATTAATAAAATGAACTTTATAAAAAGAAATACGACATGTCCAGGAACTCGAAAATTCACCACGCTTCTTTAGGACATTCAGCCTTTCACATTATCAGCTGCTACCCGCTCAGCATTAAAGAGAGTAAACCTATGCCAACGTCAAAACGGCTACCATTTTGAGTACCTCATATAATAAGATTTAGAAATTAAGATTTATGAGGTGCTCAAAATGGTAGCCGTAAACATAAAAAACACAGAAGCACAAAAGTAAAAGTTCTAGGTGAGTCCAAATGTAAAGTTTCAAGTTTTTAATTTTAAGGTTACTTAATACCTACTCAAAGTAGAAGTTATTATTTTTCATTTGTTCTTGGATTAGTCTTTTTTGTAGCTGTCAGTTTATCGATGGTAAAACAGTAAGTTGTAGGCTCATTTGATACGAAATGTATGGAAAAAGATTTTTGCGATTTCTGACTTTTGTAGTACATAAACCTCACTTGGTCCAATAGAGGTTTTTGATCCTAAATATGAAACATGATCGAACGGCATAAAAAAAAGTTTTTTGTGAAAAATGCCGATTTTCCTGCTGAGTGTACCTTTTTTTCTAAATCTGTGAATGCAGATCAAAATTTCTCAAAAAGTTAAGGAAAGTCTCCTAAGACCGTTTTCCTGTAGCTACAACGGTTAAGGTAGCTGCCCTTGCTGCCCCATCTCAAAAATCCACCCTTGATACTTACCTACGTGCTAACTTTCATGGTGTTCAGTTAAACGGTGGTTGAGTTCACTCCAGACTCACAAAATATATTAGTCATATTTTTTACATTAACTCTTAGCACACCATTAATGACAAGTAGCGCCATCTAGCGTCCTGAAGCAATTGTGATCGTCGAAAGTTTTATTCTTTCCCTCGGGAACAGTACTATTTTTCTGGATGAAAGGTACCGTCCTTTTCTGTACCCCTGACAACGTTTATTATGCAAAATTTTATGATGATCGGTTCAGTGATTTAAGCGTGAAAAGATAACAAACAAACAAATTTTCTTTCGCATTTATAATATTAGTTAGGATGATATTTTACAGTTCGCGGAGGACTATCTCTTCGCGAGGCCATCAATTTAATGGAGATAGTGCACGCAACTGGTCGCCTGCGGGCTGTGGACCTGGTCGAGATAAATCCTGCTCTGGGCAACGAGAACGACAGGAAGCAGACTATTGAAGCAGGGATGTGTGTTCTGAAGGCAGCACTAGGCTTCTCGAGACGAGGCACTGCTCCCCGTGGGGTGTTGGACCTGCCCATTCAGGACCCTGAACCTTAGAAACGATAACTGATTAGCACGTAAATCTTCGTAGATAGGTACTACATATGGCACTGATTACCTATACTAGCCCAATATTTATAAATGTATGCTTATGTTTTCAGTATAGTGCATATAGTAAGTTTTTAAGAAAAACTATATTTTACCTAGTAAACCCACAAACAGAGCCCGTGCGTAAATATGGCACATCGATCTGAGAAAGAGATACTGTCTCACAACAGTGACAGATATCTCTACAAAGCTCGAATTGCCATAATTATGATGTTCGGCCTGGGGGTAGGTAGGCAGAGATCGTCTAATTTAAAATTGCACGCCCCTCCACTACTTATTGCATAAACATTTCAAATAATTGTAAATAAATTTTATTGAAGGGGCGTGCACTTTTACACTAGACACTCTACTTTTATTAGCTAAGTAAGTATTTTGTTGCATATAGGTTTACTAAGCAGATAGGTACGGTCAGCAATAAGATCACACTTGAGTTTTTAAACAATAACTATTGAACAAAATATCTACATAATTACCTAAAGCAATCGTAAAGGAAGTAAACTTTAAATGGTAGTTAAAACAAATTTCATTGTTAAGTAACAGTGTAGACTTTCGTTGCTGATCGTACATGCATGTTTGACGCCAAAGATTATGATATCTGGGTATGCACTTGGTGAATAATATTGTTCTTGTGGAACATTGAATGCGCGTCTATATTATACCAGTAACTCACAATAAAGTATTACATAAAAGTATAGTTTTATTGATAAGAATCAAACCACAGAGCCAAGTTAAAATCAGCGTAACGGTCGTAAGAATTGAAATCATAAACTGAATTTTATAGGCTTTTCTATTGAGTTGGCTAGACAGTCATGCTATTTAATTTTCTAAATGTCCCAACATGATTGTGATTCTGGTGAGTGCCTGATTTAACTGGTTGATTATCTATATATATAAAAATGAATCCCTATTTCCCTTGGTCACGCCATCACGCGTGAACGGCTGGACCGATTTCACAATATATTGTTTTTGTTGTGTTCTTTATGGTCAGGAGAAGGATCTTATGAAATAAAAAAATAAGGAAGTTGATCGGAACGTTACAAAATTTAAGAAAACTTAGCGCCAATATTAATTATAAATAACTGTCAGTTGTTTGAAATAAGTGTCAGCGATTGACAGAATGCGCGCTGCAAATATCGTATAACACAGATGGATCGGTTTTAGTTTTAGTCAAAAGTCAAAACTAAAACTAAACGACTTAATTATGACATTCATAGTTAAGACAGGACAACGTCTGTCGGGTCAGCTTGTTTATTATAAAAAAGAGTTCCGTATTAGAATAGGAAAAGCCAGATAAATCACTTTATCGACACTATTACCCAGGTGGATGGGGCTTTTACATACCAGGGAAGCATGGCACGAAAGGGGGGAGGCTTATACTCAGCAATGGGTGGAACAAGGCTGCTAATGATGATTACCCAGGTGCTTGAACTTTGCTCATTTCGATCGTTCGCTGAACGCTTAAGATATTTGACAGCGGGTGAGATCATATTAGGTATGTTAAATGAACTAAGGCGAGTGATCAAGGAACTCGGGTGGTCGTAGTTACTGAAACCATAACCATAAGATCACCTTTGTATTTATTTAAATATGATTACTATTGATTACAGATTATAAGTTTGATTACGGTAGTGAACTGTCTAGAACCAATAGTAAACAACGACATAAATGATGATATAAAAACGATTATCGGCAAATACTTGAGTAAAGTACCCGATATAGAACCAAGATACGTTATCAACGACAAGTTATCAGACGTGATAAATCACTATTTTAAAGGGAAGATATCTTCATTACCCCTGTTCAAGATAAGTTTGAAGATAGATAGGAATCCAGTGAAGATCCCATGGACTTTAGATGCAGTAGAAGATACACAAGGCGATACTGTAATGCAGAGGGCGCAGTCCATCGAGAAACAAGATAAAATTGATAAGCACGTTAAGCATTATAAAGTGGTGAAGTCATCCGTCCTTCATTCATCGACTAAGAAGCCGAATACGGTGACGAAAATATCGACGGCCACGACGCCGCCGCCCCAGACGGAAATACAATAAAACAAAACATATTGTTTGATTCTTTTATTTCTATTGCTTGTTTATTTCATCTTTACGTACTAACAGTTCAATTCAACGAAACGTGTTGATGTTACTCAGTACATTCTATTTACATGCTGGCTCATATTCCAGTATTAAAGTTGATCACATCAGAAGAAGACTTGTCATTTACATGATGGATACAAATATATCAATATGTAAGTAAATTGTGTATAAATAACGACTTATCTATGTAGGTACTAGGTACGTATTATCAATTCACTGTTTTGTGCGTATGTAATTTATTAATAGGACATGTTTATATAAAACTACCAAATCATTTTAAACCCGAAATTTTAAAGTATAACATCAAAAGAAGACCTGCTTCCGACATATCCTAAAGTAATAACAAAAAAATCACAGCAATGGACATGTTTAAGCCGACTATCCTATTAGATGCACACCAAACCCTATTTCAGGTATAATAATTACTCTTATAATCGATCTGAAAATATTCCTTTGCATGGTTTTTTTTCGCTGGTAACATTAAAATTTTCCTTCCTTGAAAACATGTTATAGGCATAATGGCATGATAACAGTGTATTATATAATTGCACCTTTTTAACATTCACATAACATACGTCACTCACGAGTAATGGCAGACTATGTATCTCCATAATTAGAGCACCAACAAAAATATTCATAATAAATTATGAAATCACTATACATTATTAATTATTCAATAATAGTACTAGAGCTGCTGGCTACATTCACATCGTCGCAAGCACCCGTTTATCATTACAGAGAGATTTAGGTACGTAACAGTAAGGATATCCCAATATATCGTATATCAGTCGAAATAATTATGCACTATTCTACTAAAAGCCCTTTAAATGAACTGAAATAATAAATATAATGTTGAATAGCAGTCCTACTCTCGTCATTTTGGAATCGCATCGAATTTTAAGCGAATTTTGTCTAGGTATTAGTAACTTCATACATGTCAAAATTTCGTCGAATTGAATGTGAAAAACATCTACCTTGAAGATGTCGGTATATGACAATGTATTTTATGTTGTTGCTAGCTATCAAAATAGGTAAAATACTCAAGTTTAGAATAATCATGTACAGTCACCAAAAGAGATAAGTAACCAGGGTCGTCGGATATAGGTGAAGTTTAGTAAGAAACCGTTGGATGTTTTCGAATGAAATATAATTTGATAAATGAACTGTTTGTTTCCTATTAATTAAATTAAATTTTATTCGATAACATTCATTGGTTTCTTACTAAACTTCAACTTTATGGACGACCCTGGTTACTTATCACTTTTGGTGACCGTACCTACAGGTTAATAAATAATAATGGCTGAACTAATAACAGATAAGGGATAAACTGGTGTGCCAAATTAAATTAAAATGTCTAATGAAACAAAAAAGAAATAATTCATACATAAAAACACGCTCTACATTGGATTAGAAGTTGACTTGAGCTCGGTAATGTTTCTGGAACTTATTATTTTTAAGAGACATCTTCATCTGCCATTTCGCTTGTACGCGTTTCATGAAGTGGATGTCACGTGCTTTCCTGTAAAAAATAAAACATTTTATTTAGAACTCATGTAGGTACTTGCCGAGTAAATTCCGATGGAATGCAGGACCTGAGCATTGTCCCAAACTCACTTCCATGTTGGAACTGGCTGACACTATACTTGGTGAAATGAACTTTATTCCAATTTGAATAGGGTATATTTTGTAATACCCAAGTAACGCGAATATTTTGACAAAGTAATACGGTATTAGATCAGTGTCGTGCGTGTCGTAATCAGGCGTTAAATAAGTGGTTATGTAAATAGGAAGATTACAATTATTATCAGTCATCCCAAATGGATAACAATTATTCGAAAACAACAATAATGGCTGAGGTGCCAGTGACACTGACTAATTTTATTTTAATAACTTGACTTACTTTGCAGCTAAACCCTGTTCTTTGGGCGCCCAACCAAGGGCCCGGTAGACTCCGAGTAACCTGTGCAGTTTGCGGTCCGATTTCTTCACTAAAGCCTGACTGTTTGTATTCAAGTTTTGTTTGTAGTATCTGAAAAACAATAAAAAAAAGTTCATAAGTAAAGGTCCTAGACATACAGGCAGAATAGTTCAGAATTTCAATGGTGAGGCACAATAAAATAAATGTCATAATCAAACGATAAGACAGTTTACGAGTAGTTTATCAACGTCCAATAAATACGACGCGAACTATTTTGCTCTGATCATTATCAGAGAACATCATACCTCATATTTTAACATTCATACAACAACTTACATAATCAGAAGGAAACTAACTACATAATTTTATTTGAACTGTCGTTAATTTCCAACCAACTTTCCGATGCGAAGGTCACATCCTATAAAGCCATGCACGCACTGCAGCTGTTTACAATTCCACTTAAAGAACTATGCAGTACCTATTGTACTATTAAAACTGATTCATTTTATTTTACTTAGGTGAAAACAAATGACGATGGGCATCAAGCCATAGGTACAAATATGAAACCGGATTCATTATAGCGTCGACTGTACAGCCACATAACTTTTGGCTCCAGTTGCACAAAACAGCTTGCAAATATGTCCTGTGTGTACAGCTGTCTTGCAGACAATAGTCCATTTGTTAGGTGTAATAAACAATAGAGCAGGCACCAATTGAGTGTGAGGCCCATTTCTCTATACAAATTAAATTTAGTGGTGAAACTTCTCACATGCAATGTGTATTGATTTTTCTTTGGTTCATCATCATAAGATACCAATAACCATCACATCAAATAGTAATAAATACTTAGAATAAACACCTATTATAACAAAACTTACTTCATAAGTGATCGATGGCCGACGACGACGCCGGAAGGTAGCACCAGTTGGAAGTCTTCACCCTGCAGTGCTGCAGGACCTTCTACTTCTTCATCAACCTCCATGCCTTCATCGCCGTCTTCATCTTTATGGTCTGGGTATGAAGTGCTGAATAAGAAGAGTCAGATTAATGAATTATTTTGTACTTCTGTGAATAAGTATGTGGAAGAGAAGACTGACTGTAGTTGATGTAATCATGTTATTCTGCCGTCCATTCTGTGGACATAATCATTGATTTATTGTTTACAGATTTTTCTTTTATGACATCCACATAGAAAGTGAGAATAAGAATGAATTATTCATTTTCGAAATTCTTTATGATAATAAAGAATAATAATAATATAATTTTATATTTTTAAATGTTTTTATATTTTTTATATTCTAATATTTTAAAATATAATTTATATGTATTTAAAGAAATAAAGGATATAGTATAATCACATGGCAAGATTGTGATTAGAACAACTTAAATACTAAGTATTTGAAAAACTTTGATTTTACCTGTAATCATAAAAATCAGCATACTCTGCTAAGGCAAGCCCTTCATGCAACATTTTGCAATGTCCCTTGTCAATCATATGGCCCCGGACTGCCTCCATAGAGTAAAACGTTTTGCCTGTATCATTGCACCAGAGGCACATGTAGCCTTGTGAAATCTGTGGAACATAAATAAAAACATTACTTACATAAGAAATGGCAAAGAAAAACTCTGTTGTTCCTTGTAATTATTTATTTATGATACCATTTTCTAGCACAAATATATGTAAAATTTATTATGATAGAATGAATATGTGAATATTACATCAAGTTTGTAGTGTTGTGTGAATTACATAGCACATTGTGTGACTCAACAAAAACAAACACAAACATGTTTATACTGATACATATGTGAGACAAAGAAAATATGCATGCTTATGCTATCTCATTCTGTAAAATGAACCCCAGAAAAAGTTCAATAAAATTGGGTTTTACCTTTTCTCCCAAGTACAAAAGAAGTTCTTTCATGTCAATACAGTATTCAACATCGGGAATGAAGAATGAATGGACCTCAGACATATGCTTGAGATTCTTGACCATGTTCTTACTGTGGTGACCACAGAACAAGCAGTCTCGAGGCTTGATCAGAGAATCACTGCCCCTGATTCGACATTCCTCCCACTCGTCCGAGTCAAGCTGAAAATAAAAACATTATTTTGTAGACAAACTCTTAATTTTCAGGGATTCAACTTATCCGTTATTAAGTAACTTTAACACTAACGATTTTCCATAACTAACTTAGTATGTAATAATTATAAAAGTAGTAGTAAAATATCTAGTTCTGCAGTAGATATCTAACTGATAGGATATTCTTTTAATATCAAGTCACGTATGTTAATATTTTTCAGGAGATGGATATGTGTCTGCCTAATGTTTAAGAATGTAATCCATGAGAATTAAAATACTGTTTCAAAATATAATGCAATAAGTGTCATATTATCAGATAGATACATTCTGGATAGTCATGCATTCATGGTAAAACAAACCTCTTCAATTTCAGAATCTGTTTCAATGTCCTCTTCTCCAGAGTCGTCAGCAGACACCACAACAAACTTGCTTGGTTCCTTGAAACCAATTGCACTGGAAGCGTTTGCACTGACAGCATTCACACTGGAAGCGTTTTCTCTAGACTCAACCTTCACAAAACTGTCTGTATCTGAATTACCACTGTGCTCCTCCTTATTTTCAATATATCTTTCCTGAGACAACTTGTGCTTCTTACTATTTAAGTGATTGTCAAAAGCATTTTTTGTGTTGAATAGCTTAGAGCAATACTTGCAGTACTGTGATTCATCACGATTTAAGTTCTGGCTCTGTTCTCTGTGTTCTTTAGCCCGTAGTTCGAACTCTTCAAGAGTTACAGGCGATATTGAAGCAACTTTCCTTTTCAAATTATACCTGTGCCAGTCCTCTTTATAATGTTCACGTTGTAATTCAGGCGTTTTGAACATCACCTGGCAGGTTATACAAGTAAATGTGTCTGGCATTGTTACTTATTTCTCACAATTCACAACTCGAAGTAATCACAGCTAAATGAACACTGGATTCAATTTGACTTTATTAATTGGTTGGATTTTAATATGAAAATTTATGGAACGGTGGTTACGGCGATAAAACTGCTAAAGTTGAACAAAAAAACGTACAAGTACGTCGCAATATTAGAGTATTAGTGATGCCCACTTCTCAACTTTATCATGTTTATTTTGTAATCGAATAATGCCAAAGCGTAACCAGGTCTTCACAACGTAAGGAAACCGCAAAAGCATATAGTTTATAGATTGAATCTCTAAAACAATACATAGACTTTAACATGGTGCAAATAAACATTGAAATATGGCATAAAATATTATTTATGTAAATATGTAGTCGATTGTTGAAAACATTAGGTGAGATCAAGCTCGGCACTATTTTCACAAATTTTTCATTTGACATTGACGGTTAAATTTAAACAGTTGCCAGTGTACAGAAGAGCATTATTCAAAATAATTGCACAATCGTCTATAAATTAATAAATTATTTTTTGTTTATCCTCTGTCCCGCTATTTCTTTTTTCTCTGTATAGTTAATAAAAGAACATTACTACTATTTTTTTAACTGTCTCTGCAGTAAAACTACTGTACATAATAAAAAAATCAAAAAAGGCATAAATACAATAAGATTTTGTTAATAACTTAATCAAATCTAAATAGCCTTCCAATAATTTCAATCTTCCTTCGCAAACCAGCCAAATTAGTAATCTGTGACTGGAACGTACGGTGGGTATTGTACCGATTATTGACAGTGTCAGGTGTCAGTGTCAGACAGGACCCGTTGACAATTGGCCACTTTGACCAGTGTCTTCTTAGGGGCATGGACCTAATAATTAGGTCCATGCACAGAATACATCAGTGTGCCCACCTTAGGGTATTTTCCTCTAGATTTAAAGGATTTTTGTACGTTATGGGATTTTTTAGGGCATAAAATTATTTAGGGTACTATTAAGGGGAAAAAAATTATTTAGGGGATAATTTAGGGAAAGTTTGATATTAGGTTCGCAAAAGAATTTAATGTGTGACTGCGTGTATCCGAACGTATGCTGATTTACCGTTCTCTATAATATATTTTTCTCTTTCGGGTTGATAGATTTGTGTACGCGGAAGGGAGATGTCGAATACGAATAATGCTACGGGTACGGACGTAGATGTGTAGTCTACTTTAATAAATAAGAATAATTCATCTTTAGTGTTTTAATCGTAGAATAAACTTTAGGGGAAAAATAATAGAAAAGTGCCTAATTTAGGGAAATTTCACGCGGAGCTCGGGGAAAATCAAAATCAGATGGTGGCAGCACTGGAATACATTATCAAATGAGTCTGACAGACAGTCAGACTCTTAGAGATAACACACTAGTGTAAAGAAATCGGAAAGTTGACCGTCTGTATTAATATTCCGAAGGTTTACAAAATAATTATAAAAAGTTGCCTCTGCCGTCATGTGGACTCATTGACCTCTTAGCACTGTGGTGTAATAATATTAAAGTAGTAATCTGCATAGATAGGTACATTAGAAGTTCAAAGTGTGAGGATGTTGGAAACTGATGAAGTTGATGATGATTTTTTTACTCCAGTAGCTGGGTAAGTTTTAAATTTTGGAAGTATTGAAGTCTACATTTTAAAGGACCTAGACAACGTTCGGTAGAAACGAAAGACAAAATGACGAAATGTAGACTATTTCAGAAGACAGTTGTCTTGGTAGTAACGACAATTTAATTTTTTAATCGCCATGATAGAGACAGTAGAAAACTTTTACTCGACGGCCACAAAGTATAAAAATGGAATGGAAAAATGGAATTTTTCGCTTTTTGTATTGAAAATGTGAAAAATTATTACCTACATGTTGAGTTTTAGGGGTATATGGGTTTCATAAAGGGGGTTGAAATTTTCATTATTTTTGCGATAGTACACACCATTTTTTTCGAGATCTATGCAAAATGAAAGAAAAACGTGAATACATTACTGAATTTCGTTAAAAGTGCAGTTGACTCTTTCTACTTTGCTGCCGTCGTACTGTCTTCTTCTTCTTCTTTAGGGTTATGGTTTCCGCACTTAGTCCCTACATGTGGACTATTGTGCGTGGGGCCGTCGTACTGTCGTCACGAAACATAATTTTTGTCTATTCTTCCGTCGACAAGACGGTGCTTGTGCTAAGCCTGCTGGTTGATTTCATTAATAATAAGAGAGGATATATACACCGCACCTTGAACTTATCACCATGTTATCTTTTCAGCACATCTCTGGCCAATATATTTGGAAATGTAACTAAAAGAAAAGAAGGAAAAGCAAATGACTCATTAAAATATGTACCTCCGAAGCCTCAAAGCATTCTACCAAAACAAGAACAAATAAAAACTACAGAATGCATATTTGCTTGTGCTCTTCTTGGACACGAGTGGTGAGTTGATAATAATATTTATGTGTTAAAGTACTGAACTGACATTTAGTTCTGTTTGCATGCCATTTACAATTTTAAGACAATTGGAATTAATTAAACCATGTTAGCCTAAAACGTGGATAATAATTTTCGTATGAACTTGTAGAAAACAGAAATTGTTTTTTTCTTCACACCATTCCACCACATACTTATTGATTTAAATAAATAAATATGATGCTGTTATCTAGGTCCATAAGAAGACATTTAGAGATGTTTCACATTGAGTTATAGCCCTAGCACATCTTTGTAGATTCATTCTACACATTATAATGATTATCCTTCTGTAACTTTCAGGTTCAACAATGTCTACACATCAAGAGGAAAACTAGGCTTTGCCATTGTTAAGATTCAGAAAACTGGTGCTCATAATATTGTACTCTATGACTCTAATAAAACTACCCTGTCATGTACCACACTTTCACCTAATTTAGAGGTCGCCATTAAAAACAATACTTATATCTCCTATTATGATAATCTTCGAAAGTATTGGAGCATATATGGTACAAAAGAGGAAGTGAAAAAGGTTGCAGAACATTTAACTAGTTTTGAAGTAAACATCCAATATTCATCATACACAGATCAAGGCCCACCAGAACCTACTAATGTTGAAGTTAAGACAGATGCTACTTCAGAACAAAGTGAGAAAATTGATAAAGGAAGTGATACAGACTCTTCAATTAACAGAAAAACAAAGGCTTCCATTTTAAATCGAATGGCCAATATGGGTCATTCAGTTTTGCCGAATCGGACTATACATGTAGAAAGAACTAGTGATTCATCAGATACAATGGAAACTGAAGCCCTTCCGAAATCAGTGAGACACAAACCATTTAAAAGTATTATTAAAAGGAATCATTTGGAAAACATGTCTGGATCACAGCAAATAATTGAGTCAAATCAGAGAACAATAGTGCCAAAAACAGAATCCATTGGAAACATTCCATTATACACATCCCATGCTGGGCAGTTATTGCCCATGACAAGCACCAATCTCATCACAGGCCCTTGTAATGAGATGGGCATGTTTATATCAGAACAAAGAATAGGCAACAGTGAGTTAAGAATAAATATGAATAGGATAACTGACAAAGTGGATGCAGTTTTAGACAAAATTAATCATTTTGAACAAAAAGGAAATACTAATGTCCAAACAGATATTTTGATGAAGTTGCTCACAGAGTATGAAAATAAAATTAAAGTATATGAAGAATTACTGAAATCTAGAAGTGATAAAAATATTGAGCATATAACCACATCTATACATGCTAATAATGACGATCAGGTTGAAATATTAAAGAATAAAATCACTGAATTCGAAAAGATTAATCAGGATAGAAACAAAGAAGTATTAAACCTTCAGGAAGAAATCAAACTTTTAAAATCTAAATATGCTCAAGATAGAGTTGACCATGTAAATAATGAAAGTGAATTATTAACAAAAATAAATCATTTAGAAATAAGTTATAAAGCAAAATATGAGGAATTAGCAGACATTCGAAAGCAATATGAAAACTTAGCCACCAGTACAAGTGCTGATAATATTGGTGATAAGGTAAAAAACATAATGAATGATACATTTCAAACTATATCTTTAAATTTTGATAACAATGAAAGTTACGCAGGTGAAACTATCAAGAAAATTATAGCAGCAGTAATTAAAAAAATAACTATACAAACATTAAGTGAACTGTAATAATTTAGTACTTGTTTAGTCCTATTGGGTTAGTCTTGCTGTTTCCAAGTAGCCACTAAGTAACCGTCCTTCCATGTTTTTATTGCAGAAATAACTTTTTATTTGTATATAATATTAAATTAAAAAAGTTAAACTAGCCTATGTAAATAAAACGTATGACTTGTATAACTGATAAATTTATATCAAGCACCTGAACTGATATTATATGAACATGTCTCAAAAACTTTATTATTAAGATTATACTTATGAGAATTTAAATATATTTTAATTTAGATACCTTCTTGTGAAAGCCGTACTTAGGCTGACACTCCATTGAGGCAGCGCATTGTAAAAGGTAACCAGTAGGTTAACTAGTGCAGCGGAGCGGAGAAGAGCCATCTTCAAAAAAAACTGTGCTATATGTAATTCATTTCACAACACTACTGCCCCTCCTCAATGAAGTCCCAGCCTTAAGGGACTAGGCGCTTTAACTCTTGAACTGAGGATCAAAGACATATTTTTCTTTTATTGGTTACCTGATGTCTGAAATTAATTAGCAATTACAGAAGACCAAATCAACAAATAAATTTATAATTAGTCTGCATAGCAACGTTGCCCTGGCTGGTACCTATTATTCTACTATTAGGTAGAAATATTATTCCATTTATCCTACTATTAATATAGTATTTACTAGCTTCTGCCCGCGACTTCGTTCACGTGGAAGTCACACATCAGTACATGATATACCAAAATAACAGCCACATTTTAATAAAAGTTCCTCGGCCCCCAACCCACCGCGTCGCATCGCGCGCCCGCGCTATTACTTCGTTTTCGCTTAGTGTTCTATAAGACTTATTTTTTCTTTTTGCTCGTCTTCTATGGGTCGTAGCGTGATAATTTCACGCCGATGAAGTCGTGAGCAGAAGCTAGTAGGTATACTAATATAATACTGACTTCCACTCCCGACTTCTTCTGTGTTTTATACTATACTTATACCTAATATAATAGAAATGAAGAGTTTGTTTGTTTGAACGCGCTAATTAAAAACAAAACAATAATAATTTATTTATTTTTAAACAATCACTTAGTAACTGTTAACATGGCTTCTTAAAAACAGCCTATTGTGTCGAATTTGCTTATCTGTTCCGACTACTTGTCCTTCACCATGTCTGAACCCTCTCAAGTGAAAGTAATCTACACCGATTACAGCAAGGCATTTGCCCGAATAGACCACGGTGTCCTTTTACGTAAGCTGGTTGCAGTGGGTATCAGGGGCGATTTATTTAGATGGTTTACATCTTATATTGAGAATCGCTGTCAAACAATTGTACTGAATGGATACAGTTCTGTAACTGTTAAAATACCCTCGGGAATACCACAAGGATTCCTTTTGGGTCCTTTACTTTGTATTATATCTATTAATGACATTGGCTCGTGCTTTATCCGTACCAAAATAATTCTTTACGCCGATAATATGGAAATGATATGCCCTCTAACAGAACTTTCCGACTGTTTTGTTTTACAGCGGGATTTAGATGCACTTCCTTCAATGTTATTGCCTCCATAATAAACTTGAACTGAACATTTCTAAATGTTTTGTTAGTACCTACACACGCAATCTCGTTTCAGTATATTTTACTTAATACCTACTGTTATAAACAGGTTAAGCGTTATCAGGGACCTCGGCGTATCGTTTGAATCTAAGTTGCTTTTTGATGCACACATCGAAAGCATTGTTAATAAAGCTTCCAAAGCACTTGGATTTATACTTAGGTTATCAGTTGATTTTCAAAACGTAAAGACGTATAAATTTATTTATTGTGCTTTTGTCCGCAGCCATTTGGAGTAGGTACGCTTCACAAGTGTGGAACCCTAATTATAATATTTATATAGACAGAATAGAGGGAATTCAAAAGCGGTTCCTACATTTCTTGCAGTACAAAACTAGGAAATATACTCCCAATTAATAGCGCTATTTAAAAGGTTTCACATCTTACCACTGCGTGCACACATTAGTTCCACTGCAAAATATTTCGCAAACCTAGCTTGTTAGTTCGTTACAATATGTCCCTCATTCCAAGTCCGCGTACAGGCAGAATTCGTTTTTAATCCGTGTGAGTAGAAGTTTTAATAAACTGTCTGGTGAACATGATTTGGATATATTCAATACCAGTGTTTCTCGGTTATAGCATTTGTTGGTGAAAAGCTTCTTTATAGAAAAGTAATTGTTTGCATCTAAATGATTCTTAGTAAGTCAATCGTGTAATATTTATTTTCTAATTTATGTTAAAGGTATTTTGTACCGCCCTTTTTCTTTGTTTTTTTTTTAATTCTATTGTTTATCAGTGGAATCTTGTAAATGGTCTTCAATTGCATATTGTTTAAGAATACTGTATAAGTGAGTTGTAAGTTTCCCGAATAGAATAAAATAATCTCTAGAACTACAGTCAGATTTAAAAAAATACTTTTTCATTTGGTAGTCCAATTCTTGAGGAATGTAATAGGCATCACGCTACGACCCCTAGGAGACGATCAAAATGACGAAAAGAAGCCGTGATAGTCGTTACGGGTAGTCACACGGAACAGAAAAAACAGTGAAAGTGCAAAGTGGGCGTGGCACGCGTGCCACAGATAAGCGTAGTTACGCTTACTTGATCCCAGTCGTGTTTTAACATCACGTCGAATCGCTAGTCTCGCGATAAATTTATTTTTCCGTAGCTATGCCGTATTGTTCCATTTTGGAGTGCAAAAATGATAGTTGGAGAAAACATTAAAAAAATGGAGTCGTTTCATACCATCGATAAGTACGATTTTATTTGTTTTCTAATAAAATCAACGTTAATTTTAATTCACTAATAATTTAATAGAACGTCTAAAATCAACCTTATATCATTAAAATAAAGTTTATTTTGGTTTGAATGTATTCATTATTTCGTTCTCGAAAGTTCTTCGCTACTCAATTAGTGATGTAGTCTAGTCGGATGTTGATTTGATCGATTCATATCGATAAAAGAAAATAAGTAATTTAATATTTATTATAAACATTACAATACAAATTCAGCGTAACATACTTACGCTGAAAACATTCAGCATAAGTATTTATTTATTTGGGATTTATTAATTTATGTAAAACACATTAATATATATAAAGTAATTAATTTATATTAGTACTTAAATATTTTATTTTTAATTAATACGTACTACGTTATTTGACCTACAGTTTTACTGAACTCACAACTAGTCTTATTTTTTTCTAATTAAACAAGAAATAGATTATCCATCGATATCGATAAAGTCATTTAAAATTCAACATGTTCTGCACTGGTCGAGTAGCAGTAGATAACGACCTATCACGCGAATGTAAACCTTATGTTTAACGCATTGAAGTTTATAATTGCGACCACTGAGAAAACCGCCATCGATGGTCGGGTAGCGGAATTTACTCGGCAATCTAATTTAGTTTGATTATAGATTACAAAACGTTTTAAAAACTTTTTGCAATAAAGCAAAATAAATCCAATTTGTAGAGTCTGAAGGATTATTCTCAGATGAAGGATCTGTGACTTATGCTAGTTTTGACTAAAATTAAAACGACAAATCAAACGATTTGTGTGAGTTTGGCGACAACTTACGGTTCCTATTGTGAGTTTGTTGCATTGCACTTCCACTGTTTTTTCTGTTCCGTGGGTAGTCAGAAGCCCAAAAATCTGACAACCAGTTTTACCACGGGTTATTGTGTTACCCAGTAACTGGGTTGTGGAGGTCAGATAGTCAGCCGATCCATGTAAGTTACTGGTATTCAGCTGCAATCAGTTAGACTGGATGCCGAACCCAACATATTTGGGAAAAGGCTAGGTAGATTGATTGATCACTTTGCGAGTTAGGTACTTAAGGAGTATTCTAAGGTACGGCCAAGGCCACATTATATAGGGTGACTGGTAAATAGTGACCGATACTTAAACACATGATTGTACTCATCAAAACAAACAACTTTCTCAAAGAAATGTTTATTTATTTATTTACCAAGCGCTTGACCCCAATCACCTCAATAGAATTTGAGTAGGTACCTAACAAGAATAATAGACCAGCAGCTGTAATTTAATTTAGTTACTAATTACTTTTTACAAACAAAATTATTCCACTTTACCATGCAAGCCAAAATCCAAATCCAGGAGAACCGGCTAAATCCTGCCCCAAGCGAAAGTTCGCCGGTTCTCCTGGATTTAACCACTGTGATGAGCGTTTCCGATTATCGTATAGGAATTTGGATAATTTCCTAATTGGAAAAAAAAAACAATTCAGATGAGGCAGTCCAAAACACCTTCAAAGATTTTGTTGATTCTCGCTCCTGCAATTTTTTCAGCAAAGGAATCAATGAACTCCCTATAAAATGAAAAAAGTGCATAGATCACAACAAAAATACTTTGATTGGTTAAATAAAAAAAAAATAGTTTTGCTTTTTCCATAAAAAATATCAATTTCATATGGACCTAATATTATATCGTATCGTAAGGACCTAATATTATATCGGAAAAAATAAAGATATACCTAAGTATTTTGTACATGAACATCACTATCACAGAGTACATTTTAGGGAGACCGAACGATGTCAAAGCAAAATTAAATGTCGCGAAAACAAATGAATTATCAACATTCGGAACAAATAAACATGCTTTTAAGGCTCGTGCACACTGGCGCGACGCGACAGCATGACACAGAGGCACCGCATACCGCGCGACGAGCGGCGCCCACGGTGCTGTAGCTTAAAACAAAAGTATGGGAATCTTATCCGACCAGTTTAAATAGGCTTCTGCTTTTGGAGATACACTACTCAATTCTATGGATTTTTAATTTACTAGTAGAGTAATATCAAAGATGAATTTTCTTATTAGTAGATGGCGCTGTTCTCAAAATGTTCATGGGTTTCGTCTTAACCACAGACTACATAGAGATACTATGTATAAATAGGTTTAAACCATGGACCTAATGGTTTAAACACAATAATATGTTCCATTTTAATCAGATTTTCCTTAAAATAACAACTTTTTTTTTTACAATAAATATATTTAAGGAGTTGAAACATTTCTATGGTAATATTAATGACTTATTCAGATTTGTGGCAATTTAATATTAGAAACACATAATTTCAATGACGGATTTAAGTCCGAGTCGTTTTAATAATAAATAACGATACATGTTTGGGCCTAAATTTGACCTATTATAAATCAAGTCGTTTTTTTATTTATCAAAGCATTCTTGTTTGTGGCTCATTGATTATTAGGCCATTTATTTATTTATTTCTAGATAAAAAGGAAGGCGCATTGGTTAATGTGTCACTACACAATTACCAAGCCAGCAAGTTTTTAAAGAAAAAGTAATTTAATATAAAGATTATAAAATGAAAAGAAGGAAGGACATTATAATGGATAATGCATTAAAAAATGTGAAAAATTAGAACTCCAAGTAAGAACATGTACATAATAATTATACAAATCTATAAAATATTTTATACTGTTGACTTTAATTAATTTTAAACATTTTAAATTTTAAATCTTTCGTCAGGAACAGCCGGTTATCAAAATGAAAGAGAATTTGTCTCTGAATTCCACAGAGATAGTCAATTATCCAAAAGAAAAGACTGAGAGTAACAACTTATAAGGCATCAATAAGATTGACATTATTTAGAAACGGTAAGTGAGAAATGTCTTATACGCTACCTATTACTCTATTAAATAATCTACTTTACTTACCTAGCCGTTTGGTTATTTTTTCAGCACCGGAATGATACTTCAGACAATGAGTCAATTCTTAATCTTGTAATAGTTCAAGTTCATCTCGTGCAAGTTCTAGTTCTTCAAGTTCCAGCTCCTCAAGTTCCAGTTCATCCTCTTCGAGTAACGCACAAAATGTGAAATCTAACGTGATTTCCTCTCATACAAATGTGGATGGTGCGAGTACCAGCCAATTAGCTACAAGAAGTGGTAGATCTATCCCGATATCGAATTATTGTGTATCACCTGTTAATGCTCCTGAAAGTAACCCTGATTTAAGTGATAATGACCCCACATTTCAAGATCCCCATGAAATATCAACGCGTCATAGAAGTTTGTCCTCTTCTTCAGCAGACTCTATTTCACAACCTGAAACACCCCAACATGATATACAACAACCTGAGATAAGTAACGCCACTGAATCGAACACGACTCAAACGAAGTCAAGAAAAAGGCAGCGTAATCCCGCATCATGTAAACAAAATGTTACTAAGACATTGCGCAACACTGGAAAATCTTACAATTCCCATCGAAATCTAGAAAAGAAGTGCCAGCCCGTTGTATGAAAATCTTATGCGCTCCATGTCGATTAAAACGTCCTGACCAAATTAATGAACTCCAAAGGACTCCGATTTTCGAATCGTATTGGAACCTTGCAAGTATGGAACTTAAAAGATCCTTCATCAGTTCTTGCATGATGGAAATCAAACCTAAATATAAATACACCAATGCTGAAAAGCCCAGAACACCAAATCACCACTCACTCACCTTGTTCACTGTGAACAATCAAAAAATTCGAGTTTGCAAAACGTTTTATATAAACACTTTAGATATAACAGAAAGACAGATAAGAACTACAAAAGAAAAAACCAATGAAAACGGATTCATATCTGAAGATCGAAGAGGAAACCACACTAATAGAAAGAGAATTGGCGAAACAATTGTAAAAGATATTGAAAACCATATAAATTCAATCCCAAGGAATCACACTACTTAAGGGCCTCCACATCCAGGACGGGACCATAAAATATCTTTGGAGAGACTTCTCAGAAGCAAGAGATTTAAATAAACCCAAAGTGGACTACTGACAATCAAATTTTTAATAACAATTTCAACTTGGGATTCTTTCAGCCTAAAAAAGATCGATGTGATCTATGTCTGGAGTACGAAATGGCATCTGTAGATCACAAAGCAAGGCTAAAGGAAAAATTCGATACCCATCTACAAGAGAAAGACATTTGTCGCCTTGAAAAGAAGAACGACCGCAGAAACATTGGTGAAGGAAATATATGTACCCTATATGATTTACAAGCAGTCATGCAATGCGCTTTGGGAGACTCGAGTTCTTTTCATTACATATCAAAACTCAACTGCCTAATTTTTACTATGGCTGAGCTGGTTCAGAAATCCAACAAAAAAACAAAAAAAAACCCAAAATAATGGACAGGAGTTTGAAGGGAACGAGGGAGAAGATAGAATTGAAGAAGAAACTGTAGGAGCCTATGGGGATGTATATAATTACTTTTGGGATGAAAAACAACGAAAAAGGGGGGCAAACGAAATAGGATCGTGCATAATTGAGTATTTAAAAAATGTCAGTGCAAAATATCCTGATAAACAACTGAATATAATTTTCTATTCGGATAATTGCCGTGGGCAAAATAAAAACAAGTTTATTGCATGTCTATACTCGTACATTGTGTCCAAGTTTCCAAATATAATTAGTATTACTCACAAATTTTTTATTCGCAGGCACACGCAGAACGAGGGTGACAACTAGCGTTGCCGGAGCGAAATATTCCGAAGTATTCCCGTCGAATTATTCGCGAAACATTCGGAAGTATTGAGTAGTATTCGGAATTATTCCCCGAGAAGCAATATCTAGCTAAGTACATGTTTGGCCACGCATAGAGTAGGTAGTTGTGTAGGTAGTTAGTGGTAATGAACCTGCTGCGAGTCGCGGGGCGGGGTGGCACTGCCACGTGCAAGTGTTCGACTATTGATCGCTAGATGGCGACGCAATTACCATTGCAAATTACATATGTTCCGCGTTAGTGATTGTGTATTCATACCCACGAATCTTTCTTCCTTCCTACCTTCCTAACCTTGGTCACTGCAGCAGCAGAAAGCGCACGCAGGCGAGCACTACTGATGGAAGTTGTACAGTTACAGCTTTTACTTTTACCCGTTAGAGGGCGTTAATGCCCGTGGCTATAAATATATTATTACGCGTTCATTAATAAAAATTAGTATAATACGATTTGAAAACTTCCGAATATTTCCTTTCATCTACTTAGATATGTACTTACGTAATAAGTTTTTTTATGCGGTTTAGGTGTGCAAGTGATGTTTTGCGAGAATACTATGTACATAAAGGTAAATAAATAGGTAGGTACTAAGATGAGTTTATAGTATATATTATTATTTACCGAGATAAATAGTAAAACGGTACCTATTACCTATATTATTTCAATTGTTTCTTTATGTATGTACTTTAGTAAGATTTCGGTTGAACACTACCTATTCTAAAAAGAAGGAGATAATCTTTTTGGTAAAACTTATACGATACTTAAACACATGATTGTACTCATCAAAACAAACAACTTTCTCAAAGAAATGTTTATTTATTTATTTACCAAGCGCTTGACCCCAATCACCTCAATAGAATTTGAGTAGGTACCTAACAAGAATAATAGACCAGCAGCTGTAATTTAATTTAGTTACTAATTACTTTTTACAAACAAAATTATTCCACTTTACCATGCAAGCCAAAATCCAAATCCAGGAGAACCGGCTAAATCCTGCCCCAAGCGAAAGTTCGCCGGTTCTCCTGGATTTAACCACTGTGATGAGCGTTTCCGATTATCGTATAGGAATTTGGATAATTTCCTAATTGGAAAAAAAAAACAATTCAGATGAGGCAGTCCAAAACACCTTCAAAGATTTTGTTGATTCTCGCTCCTGCAATTTTTTCAGCAAAGGAATCAATGAACTCCCTATAAAATGAAAAAAGTGCATAGATCACAACAAAAATACTTTGATTGGTTAAATAAAAAAAAAATAGTTTTGCTTTTTCCATAAAAAATATCAATTTCATATGGACCTAATATTATATCGTATCGTAAGGACCTAATATTATATCGGAAAAAATAAAGATATACCTAAGTATTTTGTACATGAACATCACTATCACAGAGTACATTTTAGGGAGACCGAACGATGTCAAAGCAAAATTAAATGTCGCGAAAACAAATGAATTATCAACATTCGGAACAAATAAACATGCTTTTAAGGCTCGTGCACACTGGCGCGACGCGACAGCATGACACAGAGGCACCGCATACCGCGCGACGAGCGGCGCCCACGGTGCTGTAGCTTAAAACAAAAGTATGGGAATCTTATCCGACCAGTTTAAATAGGCTTCTGCTTTTGGAGATACACTACTCAATTCTATGGATTTTTAATTTACTAGTAGAGTAATATCAAAGATGAATTTTCTTATTAGTAGATGGCGCTGTTCTCAAAATGTTCATGGGTTTCGTCTTAACCACAGACTACATAGAGATACTATGTATAAATAGGTTTAAACCATGGACCTAATGGTTTAAACACAATAATATGTTCCATTTTAATCAGATTTTCCTTAAAATAACAACTTTTTTTTTTACAATAAATATATTTAAGGAGTTGAAACATTTCTATGGTAATATTAATGACTTATTCAGATTTGTGGCAATTTAATATTAGAAACACATAATTTCAATGACGGATTTAAGTCCGAGTCGTTTTAATAATAAATAACGATACATGTTTGGGCCTAAATTTGACCTATTATAAATCAAGTCGTTTTTTTATTTATCAAAGCATTCTTGTTTGTGGCTCATTGATTATTAGGCCATTTATTTATTTATTTCTAGATAAAAAGGAAGGCGCATTGGTTAATGTGTCACTACACAATTACCAAGCCAGCAAGTTTTTAAAGAAAAAGTAATTTAATATAAAGATTATAAAATGAAAAGAAGGAAGGACATTATAATGGATAATGCATTAAAAAATGTGAAAAATTAGAACTCCAAGTAAGAACATGTACATAATAATTATACAAATCTATAAAATATTTTATACTGTTGACTTTAATTAATTTTAAACATTTTAAATTTTAAATCTTTCGTCAGGAACAGCCGGTTATCAAAATGAAAGAGAATTTGTCTCTGAATTCCACAGAGATAGTCAATTATCCAAAAGAAAAGACTGAGAGTAACAACTTATAAGGCATCAATAGAAAAACGCGGGAATCATCGAATTTGGCGGGCGTGATTTTTCTTTCGTTTTAATAAAAATTATAAAAAACGTTTGCGATTGGAGATAAGTTGTGTAGATTTATGTAAATATTCATTAAATTAGATAGTGTAATTATTTGTAAATATATTTCTTCATATTTAGGGTAAGTCTTATTTTTATTTTTTCTGGCCAGTGGGCATAATGGACAATGAACCGCCTGATCCGGGGGGCACAGTCCCCTCGGTTGGTCATAATGTTATTATTTACGAATCCAGTATGGATACAGACTCGTCCTTAACCAAATCGGAGCGGAAAAGGACTAGAGCTCCACGCAAAATATGCAAAAATTGCAATAAAAGAAGACGAAATGGTCACTCAACAGGAATAAATAACTCCGAAACCAATTGCTATTGTGATAATGACTCGGTAGTCACATTCAGTCCAAAAATAACATCAGACGTACCGGTACATTCATTTTCAGTTCACCAAGAAGCCACTCCACGTTCTGTGGTTGGTCCCCAGACTGAAAACCTCTTAAAGTCAGATCTTCCTCAGAAGGCGCCACAGGTTGCTAGGGCTTTGTACGAAGCCACAGACCTGTCACCATACGTTGTACACATCCAAAAAAATGTTGATACACCAAACTCGGCTCAATCATTACACCCAATAACTATAGGGCACTTTCTTAAAAAACGCGGGTTTAACAACATCATTAACGGTTCATTAAAACGCATTGGTCGAAATAGAATATCACTAAGCTTCTCCCGTTACGTAGATGCAAACTCTTTTCTAAATGACCCAAGTTTGGCTAAGGAGAAATTAAAGGCATTTGTTCCATCAATTAATGTGTGTCGTATTGGAATTGTTAAAGGCGTACCTACCGAATGGTCTCCTGAGGAAATAATGGAAAATATATCTGTCCCCGCTGGATGCGGGAAAGTCATCAAAGCTAGGCGTCTTAATTACAAAATACACGAACCGACCCCTGTGTGGAAACCATCCCAAACAGTCGTGCTCACCTTTGACGGACAAATTTTACCAAAACGTGTGTTTTGTTGTTACAATTCCATGTCAGTGGAATTGTATACATTCCCAACAATTCAATGTTATAATTGTTGTCGTTTTGGCCATACAAAGGTACAATGCAGGTCGAACCCTCAGTGCTTCAAGTGTGGGGAGAAACATTCTGCTGATACTTGCGGTATTGAAGACGAGACTAATAGTAAATGCTGTCATTGCGGTGCCACTCATTACGCCATCAATAAAAAATGCCCAGAATTTGAGAGACAAAAATCAATTAAGCATTATATGGCCCATAGCTGCGTGTCGTATGCTGAAGCATCGCAGTTACATCCACCAATCTCAAAATTGTATGCAGATGTGGTAACATCTGCCCCATCACATACCACAAAAAATTCTTTCTTTTCACAACCTTTGCCCCAATCACTTAACACACCAATTGTCTCCTCACAAAGAAAAACGGTATTTCTGAAACCTCGGGATCCTCCAAAAACAGCTAAGGGGTATGACCGGGCAGCTCATCAAGCATTAATCAGTAATGAAGTTTCTGTGTCAGGGAATGGTGTTGCATTCCAAAATAAAACAACAAATAATAATGAGAGTCAAATTTTAAATTTAATAATCATGTTAATTAATACCTTATCTAAAAATAATAATATTGAACCGTCCAACGTTGCCACTGTAATTGATACACTGTCTAACTTATTCAACCATCATAATGGATCCAAATCTACCCAAGATTGTCCAGTGGAACTGTCGCAGCATTGTGAATAAAAAATCTGATCTGTCCTACATATTGAACAAATACGATCCCTTTGTAGTCGCTCTCTGTGAGACATGGCTTAAACCAGGTTTCTCTTTTAGAATTCCTGGCTATGCGTGTCTAAGAACAGACAGAAGCGATGGGTATGGCGGCGTCGCCATACTTATTAAAAATAACTTGTCTTTTCAAGCTTTTTCTCTTCCAAGTCTCAGTGACGACATATCTGCTGTTGCTGCAATTGTAAATAAAATCTGTTTAGTATGTATATATTATTCTCGTCCCACTGTAAATATTCTTTCTGAAATAAGTAATCTTCTTTCAGTTTTACCTAAACCATTTTTGGTAATGGGCGACTTTAATACACAACATCAGTCCTGGGGTAGTTCTAGTTCCAATTCATATGGGGAAAAGTTATTAGAAATTCTAGACTCTAATAATTTGTGTATTTTAAATACATGTCTCCCAACACGCCAATCGAATCCAGATGAGGGAATAAGTGCCCCTGACCTCTCAATCTGCACACCTGAGTTAGCATCGACATTATCCTGGTCTCCTTTACTGTCTTCTTATGGTAGTGATCATTACCCTTTAATCATTTCTTTTCCACATAAAAAACCAGATGCTTGCAATCCAACACCACGATTAAAGTATAGACTTCAAAATGCGGATTGGGATACATACAAAAATTGTGTAGAAGAAAGAATTCTTGCTTTAACTAACTCCTTACAACTACATGATCCTCAGTTATTATCTAATCAAATAACAAGAACTTTAATAGAGGTGGCTGATAATACTTTCCCTATTAAGAATGGTGCTACAGGCAAAATTCCTTCACCACCTTGGTGGGATGCTGAATGTACTCAGGCCATTAAAAAAAGAAAAGAAGCAGAAAAAAATTATGGCCATACTATGACTCGTCACAATTTTGAGATATACCTAGATGCTGCTCGTACAACTCGTAAGCTCCTTAGGAAAAAGAAATTTGAAGGTTGGCAAAGATTCTGTGCATCTATCTCACCAGAAGTTAACGCATCTCTAGTATGGCAAAATATTAGGAGATTCAGGTCAGCATTCAGTGACACAACAGCCTCAAAACTCCCATTAGAATTAGCCAATGAGTTTATGGATCATTTAGCTCCTCCTTCAGTCCCAGAACAGAGATCTTTAATGCACTTTCCCTATGTTCCTATTCCTAATTCTGAGTTGAATTCCCCGTTCACACTAAGTGAGTTGAAGGGAGTCCTTTCACATGTTAAGGATTCAGCTCCTGGTGAAGATGGTATACCATATTCATTTATAGTTAATCTGTCCGACTCTGTTCTTTTAATATATTTAAATCTCATCAATACAGCTTTGATATCTGGCAACATTCCATCAAGTTGGAAGTCTCAAACAATTATTCCTATTCTGAAACCAAACAAACCTTCTTCCAATGTTACTTCGTACCGACCAATTGCACTTTCTACAGTTCTTTTTAAAATTGTTGAACATCTCATTAAGCATCGTTTGGAGTGGTTTTTGGAAAGCAAAAACTTGCTAGCTACATCACAGTTTGGTTTTAGGAAGGGTAAAAGTACGATGGACAGCCTTAGTGTGTTCACAACTGATATTCGCTTAGCCTTCTCTTCTAATAACTCTGTAATTGCTGCTTTCCTTGATATTAGCTCAGCTTACGATAATGTCCTGGTATCAGTCCTAGAACAAAAGCTGAACTCATTACAAGTTCCAACAATGCTGTCTAAGTTCATAATTAACATGCTTTCAGAGAGATCTTTAAATCTTCATATTGAAGGGTATTCATTTACCCGTTTAGTATGGAAAGGTCTCCCTCAAGGTTCTGTACTTAGTCCAATTCTCTACAATATTTACACTTATGATTTGGAATCCTCTCTAAATGAGTCAGTACATGTCCTTCAGTATGCAGATGATTTACTTCTTTATTTATCTGGTAACTCTGTTGCAAATATTTGTACTTCCTTAACCTCTTCTTTATGCTTACTCAAGACTTGGCTAGAAACCAATGGTCTACACCTGTCAATTGATAAAAGCAACATTGTGTTGTTTACTAGAATGCGTAAGCCTCCTATAGTTACCGTAAGGTATAATAATATCCCTATGCCCGTTAATAACCAGGCTAAATTTTTAGGCCTTATTTTGGATACACATCTTACTGGTTTACCACACTGTGATTATATAGCTGCTAAATGCGAACGAAATATCAACATAATTAGATGTCTTGCTGGTGTTTGGTGGGGAGCACATCCCTTTTCATTAAAACTACTGTACAACACCTTGATTAGAAGCGTATTGGATTATGGGACTTTTTTGCTGGAACCTGCTAATGTTGCTGGTCTTAAGAAACTGGACAGTGTTCAGTCCAAGGCACTTAGAGTGGTTTCAGGTGCAATGAAAAGCAGTCCTATTAATTGTCTTCAGGTGGAATGTGGAGACCCACCACTTCATTTGCGACGTCAATATTTGGCTGATAGATTTATGGCTCGGTGTTTTCAATTTACATATCATCCTTTGCGAAATAAACTTTCCACTCTCTCTGAAGAAGTAATTTCATCCACTTACTGGAGGCACAAAGCTACTCCGTGTTTAGTTAAAAGTTTTAGAAAATACAATTTAATTGAAGCTCCTTGTCACCAATCTGAATTTCTTCCTATATTTCACTGTAATTACAGTTCATTAATTATGTCACCAAATATACATTATAACCTTAGCATTTACCGAGATGACGTATGTCATAATCTTAACTTCAACTTCACTATGGATAGAGACTGGAAGGGCTGTCAGCTCTTGTTTACAGATGCTTCGAAGCATGGAAGAGACTCATGTGTGGGAGTAGGTGTATACCACTCCCAATATAATATTGTCCAAAAAATAAAGCTCCCGCCCGAATCATCTGTATTTACGGGAGAATGTTACGGTCTATTCAAAGCTGTCGAATATATACTTGTGATGGGGTTACGGAATTCACTCATATTAACTGATGCAAGGAGTGCCTTGCAATCTTTGGCCAGATTCCCTTTCTATTCTCATAATCCCTATATTATATTTGAAACACGTGAACTCCTATATAGGTGTTCTATTAAGGGGTATTCAGTGCATTTTGCGTGGATACCCTCGCATTGTGGCATTCTAGGTAATGAGAGAGCTGACCAGTTAGCTAATGATGCCGTATTGTGTGGAGACGTTTTCCCGTACAAAAATAACACCCAAGATCTGGCAGCTCTGCCCAAGGTTTATCTACAGGAATCCTGGGGTCAGCTTTGGTCCGGGCAATCAGTGAAAGGGAAATTTTATCGTACTATTCAGCCATCCATTTTTGTTAAACCTTGGTTTAGCAAGTACAAGCTAAGCAAAAAGATTACAACAATATTCATACGTATGCGATTGGGTCACGTGTGCACTCCTGCTCATCTTGCCAGGCTTGGCATTGTACAGAACCCTGCGTGTGAATGTGGCGCTGAAGTGGGAGATCTGAACCACCTTATTTTTTCCTGCTCCCTCTATGACCACTCCTCACTATTCCAAAGTCTTGTTTCCCTCCGAGTCCCTTTACCCACTTCGATCTCATGTATTTTATTTAATTTTAATGTAGATATTTATAAAACAATAGCTCTTTTCCTTGTAAATAATGATATAGCTATTTAAACACTAATTTATGTACTTACTTAATTTACCATGTAGTTCTAAGTTTTTGCACCAAGTCGGCCTTTTTGTTGGGCCACCTGGTGACGTTAAATGGTTACAGTTTTCTGTTGTATTATATTTCCCTACAGTTAACTTATCATAATTTATTAATTTTATGTAATAACAACTAATCTCCTTTCCATTTCCAAATTTCCCGTTGTAATACTTTATCATTTCGCGAGTACTTGTTTCTTACGTTTTTGTTATTTATTAAAATATTGTTAGTGGCAATAAGCACGAATAGTGCAACGCCAAAGGAAGAAAAAAAAAAAAAAAAGGCATCAATAAGATTGACATTATTTAGAAACGGTAAGTGAGAAATGTCTTATACGCTACCTATTACTCTATTAAATAATCTACTTTACTTACCTAGCCGTTTGGTTATTTTTTCAGCACCGGAATGATACTTCAGACAATGAGTCAATTCTTAATCTTGTAATAGTTCAAGTTCATCTCGTGCAAGTTCTAGTTCTTCAAGTTCCAGCTCCTCAAGTTCCAGTTCATCCTCTTCGAGTAACGCACAAAATGTGAAATCTAACGTGATTTCCTCTCATACAAATGTGGATGGTGCGAGTACCAGCCAATTAGCTACAAGAAGTGGTAGATCTATCCCGATATCGAATTATTGTGTATCACCTGTTAATGCTCCTGAAAGTAACCCTGATTTAAGTGATAATGACCCCACATTTCAAGATCCCCATGAAATATCAACGCGTCATAGAAGTTTGTCCTCTTCTTCAGCAGACTCTATTTCACAACCTGAAACACCCCAACATGATATACAACAACCTGAGATAAGTAACGCCACTGAATCGAACACGACTCAAACGAAGTCAAGAAAAAGGCAGCGTAATCCCGCATCATGTAAACAAAATGTTACTAAGACATTGCGCAACACTGGAAAATCTTACAATTCCCATCGAAATCTAGAAAAGAAGTGCCAGCCCGTTGTATGAAAATCTTATGCGCTCCATGTCGATTAAAACGTCCTGACCAAATTAATGAACTCCAAAGGACTCCGATTTTCGAATCGTATTGGAACCTTGCAAGTATGGAACTTAAAAGATCCTTCATCAGTTCTTGCATGATGGAAATCAAACCTAAATATAAATACACCAATGCTGAAAAGCCCAGAACACCAAATCACCACTCACTCACCTTGTTCACTGTGAACAATCAAAAAATTCGAGTTTGCAAAACGTTTTATATAAACACTTTAGATATAACAGAAAGACAAATAAGAACTACAAAAGAAAAAACCAATGAAAACGGATTCATATCTGAAGATCGAAGAGGAAACCACACTAATAGAAAGAGAATTGGCGAAACAATTGTAAAAGATATTGAAAACCATATAAATTCAATCCCAAGGAATCACACTACTTAAGGGCCTCCACATCCAGGACGGGACCATAAAATATCTTTGGAGAGACTTCTCAGAAGCAAGAGATTTAAATAAACCCAAAGTGGACTACTGACAATCAAATTTTTAATAACAATTTCAACTTGGGATTCTTTCAGCCTAAAAAAGATCGATGTGATCTATGTCTGGAGTACGAAATGGCATCTGTAGATCACAAAGCAAGGCTAAAGGAAAAATTCGATACCCATCTACAAGAGAAAGACATTTGTCGCCTTGAAAAGAAGAACGACCGCAGAAACATTGGTGAAGGAAATATATGTACCCTATATGATTTACAAGCAGTCATGCAATGCGCTTTGGGAGACTCGAGTTCTTTTCATTACATATCAAAACTCAACTGCCTAATTTTTACTATGGCTGAGCTGGTTCAGAAATCCAACAAAAAAAAACCCAAAATAATGGACAGGAGTTTGAAGGGAACGAGGGAGAAGATAGAATTGAAGAAGAAACTGTAGGAGCCTATGGGGATGTATATAATTACTTTTGGGATGAAAAACAACGAAAAAGGGGGGCAAACGAAATAGGATCGTGCATAATTGAGTATTTAAAAAATGTCAGTGCAAAATATCCTGATAAACAACTGAATATAATTTTCTATTCGGATAATTGCCGTGGGCAAAATAAAAACAAGTTTATTGCATGTCTATACTCGTACATTGTGTCCAAGTTTCCAAATATAATTAGTATTACTCACAAATTTTTTATTCGCAGGCACACGCAGAACGAGGGTGACAACTAGCGTTGCCGGAGCGAAATATTCCGAAGTATTCCCGTCGAATTATTCGCGAAACATTCGGAAGTATTGAGTAGTATTCGGAATTATTCCCCGAGAAGCAATATCTAGCTAAGTACATGTTTGGCCACGCATAGAGTAGGTAGTTGTGTAGGTAGTTAGTGGTAATGAACCTGCTGCGAGTCGCGGGGCGGGGTGGCACTGCCACGTGCAAGTGTTCGACTATTGATCGCTAGATGGCGACGCAATTACCATTGCAAATTACATATGTTCCGCGTTAGTGATTGTGTATTCATACCCACGAATCTTTCTTCCTTCCTACCTTCCTAACCTTGGTCACTGCAGCAGCAGAAAGCGCACGCAGGCGAGCACTACTGATGGAAGTTGTACAGTTACAGCTTTTACTTTTACCCGTTAGAGGGCGTTAATGCCCGTGGCTATAAATATATTATTACGCGTTCATTAATAAAAATTAGTATAATACGATTTGAAAACTTCCGAATATTTCCTTTCATCTACTTAGATATGTACTTACGTAATAAGTTTTTTTATGCGGTTTAGGTGTGCAAGTGATGTTTTGCGAGAATACTATGTACATAAAGGTAAATAAATAGGTAGGTACTAAGATGAGTTTATAGTATATATTATTATTTACCGAGATAAATAGTAAAACGGTACCTATTACCTATATTATTTCAATTGTTTCTTTATGTATGTACTTTAGTAAGATTTCGGTTGAACACTACCTATTCTAAAAAGAAGGAGATAATCTTTTTGGTAAAACATCGTCGTAAAAAAGTACGTAGGTAACCCTAACTTCTTATTTTTTTTTTAAACCATTAGTTAGGTAAAGTACTTAAAAACATTTTTACGCTTGTACATAACATCCGCACAAAATCTACACAGTTTAAACTCATCCATACTAAAATAAAATAATAAGTACCTAGTCATAAGTAGATAACTACTTACAGGGAATTATTCCCGCATAGTAGGTACGTAGGCATCGAATAATACTTCGTTGATTATGAATGAAGCGCTGGCGTCGCCGTGCGACTAACGAGGGAAGTTCTCCATTTACAGTTTTACTCTTGCTCGCTAGATGGCGTTAATTCACGTAACGCACCGACGAAATATCTAATACACGGCGAGTCTCCTCAAGCTACCTACGCATACATTCGTAACTACTGGGAATAATTTAACTCTTAATAAGTAATAAAACGTAGGTCATCTACTTCATCCTTACAATATTTATTTTACTCTGCATTCTTGCTGCGGTAGTATTCCTTCCAATCGAAGTATTCTTTTGAATGTTTCCGAATTATTCCGAATACTTCCGAAGTTTTGCAACGCTAGTGACAACGTACACAGCCTAATTGAAAAGGAAGTGAAAAAAAACCTTAAATCTGGACCAATTTATACTTCTCATCAGTATGTTGCCCTGATAAAAAGCGCCAAGAAGTCTGAAAAGCCTTTTAGGGTCCTGGAGTTAAATTATGACTTTTTTATTAATTTGAAATCTACAAGATTAGTGGGGTTATAATTTCAATGAAGACGATGAGCGCAACCAGGTGTCTTGGACCGATATTAGGGTATTGAGATTCTTGAAAGACGAACCTTTTATATTTTTGTTCAAAACATCTTACATGCAAGAAAATTTTAAGCGTGTTAATA
Source organism: Griposia aprilina (assembly GCA_916610205.1). Taxonomy (NCBI): domain Eukaryota; kingdom Metazoa; phylum Arthropoda; class Insecta; order Lepidoptera; family Noctuidae; genus Griposia; species Griposia aprilina. The sequence goes on from OU744286.1 coordinate 11,052,818, forward strand.
TTAGAAACAAACGAAAACGAATGCCTAACCTTGAAGATGTCTCAATCCTGAAAGCTTACACAAATAAAATTAAATTGAGTGAAATGACTGACTGATGTAGGATAGAAAGTTCCTAGTGAACGAAGATTTTGTTTAGGTGGTTACTATTGATTTTATGGTCTTAAAAATTAGTGTATTCGATTATTGCAGATTGCAAAACTTACTTTTTGTTGATAGGTAATTGCTTTGATTTGAGTTTTACATTTACGTTTTCTTACGGACTACAATATTTTTATAAGAAAGTTCCTGATGAACAAAGATTTTGATTTATTTTTAAGCGTTGTATTTCATGGATTTTTTTGGAAAAGCAAAATGTTTAAACATACTTTTCTAATGGAAAAAATCTCTTGCTCTTTCTTTTTAAGTGTTTATTTATCTTTTGAGATTATTTTATAGTAGATTTCTAATATGTTTACTAAGAAGAGTTCCTAATGAACAAAGATCTCGTTACTATTGTAAGTGTTGATTTTGATTTTTAATGTTACTCTTATAGGATCATGCATAACATAATCATTATGACCATTTTCGTTTATGTTTCAAGTTAAACATTGCCATTAATAGAAAAATACAATTTTTTTTTGTTTTATTTTTGCACCACTGACGCATTTTCCACTTTGGTATTCCATAATTTGCTACTTATTGGGTAAAACACAGAATTAAATAGGAAAACGTCAAAAAATTACATACGGTTATAAAAACAAAAAAGGCGTAACTCTTAAACTTACACATTTAAAACATTTTTTTCGGACGAAAAGAGACGCATCTCTTAAACCGTCAAACTTAAATCATTTTTCTCGGTCCAATACTGACTGATGAAATAGAATACCTTTTTTTAGTATAATATTCTTTTTAATAATTGTTTTTTATGTCAAAATAACAGCTGAATGACTTTTTTATAATTTTCAGCACAGACATAGTCACTAACGTAAATATTTACGATATAATAGACGAAATATTGTGGTGGTGTCAAAATTGTAAAACTTGTTTTGCTATTTCCCTAAAAGTAGAATTTTTGAGTTATGTCGTTTTCGTCCTAAAGGTGCGAAGTGTTGTGTGCTGATCTGCAAAAATTCAAGAGTTGGCCTTCAAATATTGTAAAAAAATATTGAAGAAGAAGTAAAGTAGGTATTTGACATTGGATTGTGTTTTATTTTTGGTTAAAAACTACTGTCTAACTAAAATGGAAGGAAATAGGACAGGGCATACTGCAGATTTGAAACTATTATAGCATAGATGTATACGTATAGCCAGTGGCTATATGTAACTATATATTGCTTCATGGAGAGTTGTTTTTAGTTGTTGCTAGAGGGCGCGAGCGCCTTGAAATATTCGAGTGACGTCTCTATCTCCCTATATAAAATGTACTCTGTGGCGACGCCTTTATGTCGAGCTGCCGCGTCGCGCGCTAAATTGAAATAAATTTGAATTTGGAATTCAGATTTTTGAGATCAAAGTGGCCAGTTCTATAAAACATCAATTTCATATGTAAGGACTGATGAATAAGATAAAACCTTTAGAATAAATGGTTTTAATCAGCAAAATACAAGGAAAAAGATTACAGTCGTATTTGACAGAATGTAATTATGACATTCAGTTTTATTTTAAAACCATAGAAACTTTAATGAGTTTCTATATCATCACATTCTTCCAGGCTTAAAAGAGGACGATTCAGTATAAAACGTAGTCTCTGTAGCGGTCTGGAAGCCTTCGATTTCTAGTGGACGTCCCTTGAACAGTAGCTGGATTGTCAGTAGCCGTGTGATCGGTTTCTACTGTTAGGTGATCTGTCAATTGTTGCTGTTCCTCTTCTTCGTTCATACTTCGAGAATCGTAGAAGTCGTCTTCGTTAGTGTTGACTGAATCTCGGGTCTCATTAAGTACTTCAGATGTTTCCTGGATTATCTCACTATCTTGTCCTAATGGTGCTAAGTGTCGATTAGAGATAGTTGTTTCTCGACCATCTGCTAGTCGCACATAGGAATAATCCGGATTTACATGAAGTAACGTCACTTCCTCAACGACTGGTTGATATTTATTGTTACGGTTAAATTTTCGCATTAGCACATGTTCTGATTCTGCCAACCAAGTAGGTATAGAGACTCCATTCGATGATCGCCTTTTAAGCGTAAACATCCGTTCATGTGGCGTACATTGAGTAGCTGTACACAGCAAAGACCGTATTGAATGTAAAGCTTGAAGTAGAACTTGTTCCCAATTTTCTATTACTAGATTGCGTGAACGTAGAGCCAATTGTATTGATTTCCATAAAGTTCCATTAAAACGTTCCACTTGGCCATTTCCTCTTGGATTGTACGGAGTGGTTCTACTAGAAGCAATACCTCGTGAATTCAAGAAATTCTTTACTTCTGCCGAAATGAATGAAGTTCCTCGATCCGAATGAAGGTAAGATGGCATACCAAACAACATAAATATCTCATTCAAATGTTTTATGACCGTTGTAGAACTCATATCGGCGCACGGGAACGCAAACGGAAAACGTGAATATTCATCGATTACAGTCAATATATATTTATTTCTTGTATTAGATGGTACAGGACCTTTAAAGTCAATGCTTAATCTTTCCATAGGAGAAGTAGCTTTTATTAAAATTGGATCTGGTAAGTCAGATCTATAGAATTTTGGTTTTATTTCAGAACATATCCGACAGGAATTCGTCATATTCCTAATTTCTTCAGTAGAAAAAGGCAAATTTTTAGACTTTACCCAGTGATTCATGCGCGTTATTCCTGGGTGACACAAAGCTTCGTGCAATGATTTTAGTTTCTCAGTTCGTACCGGTACCGAAGCACAAACTCGTGAAAGTGCGTCAGCCACATCATTCTGCTTTCCGGGACGGTACACTATGTCGTACTTGAAAGGTGCTAAGTCCAAGCGCCATCGCTGTATTTTCTCATTCTTTATTTTGCTTGTCAGTTTATTATCAAACATGAATGATACAGATCGTTGGTCAGTAATGAGACGAAATGATTTGCCAATGAGAAAATGCCGCCATTTCCTTAACGATTCCACTATAGCGTAAGCTTCTTTCTCTGTAGCTGAGTGGTTGAGTTCGCTATTATTTAGCATTCTGGAAAAAAATGCAACCGGTCGATTGCATTGTGACAAAGTTGCTGCGATGGAATGATTGGATGCATCTGTTTCCACAGTGAATGGTGCATTGTGATCGATAGCGTGAACAGCTGATTTTGCAATATCAGATTTTAGTCTTTCGAAACTTTGAACTAATTCATTTTTCAATGGAAATATTTGTGTATGAGCGAGAGCATGAATTCTTTCTGAGAAATTTGGGATCCATTTACTGTAATGCGCAAACATTCCTATTGTTCTTCTCAGTGATGGAACGTCGCATGGTGGTGGCAAATTCAACAGTGGTCTTAAGCGTTCCTCGTCTGGCTTAATAACGTGGTTCTCTACATTGTATCCCAGAATATTAATAGACTTTTGAGAAAACTTACTCTTTTCTTTATTGAGAGTTAATCCATATTTTTGAGCTGCTGCTAAAAATCTGTTAAGGTTTTCATCATGTTCCTCCTGCTTTATTCCACATACCGTGATGTCATCTAAATACGCATACGTTCCTTTAAGCTCTTCTTTGCGAATAACCCAGTCTATGGTTCTTTGGAAACTTGACACTCCGTTAGTGACACCAAATGGAATACGCCGAAATTGGTAAAGATTTCCAAGTGCTTCAAAAGCAGTAAAGTGACGCTCCTTTGGCAGAATCGGGACTTGATGATATGCGCTTTGTAAGTCTATAGCGCTAAACACACGATATTTTGAAATCTGTGTCACCATTTCTTCTATGTTTGGAAGTGGGTATGCATCTAAATGTGTGTACCTATTTATTGTTCGAGAATAATCGATAACGAGACGTTTCTTATGATTAGTATTCTGTGAAATGAGGACTTGAGCTCTCCAGGGTGACATACTTTCTTCAATAATTCCTTTAGCCAAAAGTTTTCTTATTTCATCTCCAATAAACTTTTTATCATCCTCACTGTATTTTCGAGATTTTATGGCGACAGGCTTGCATTCGGGAGAAACATTCGAAAACAAAGGAACAGCAGGTACAGTTGCTGCAGCAACACTGCATACCTTAATTGGATCTTTTGAACCTCCAAAACAGAACTCAAGTGAAGAATGCTTCTCTAGTATGTCATGACCAATAATAAGATCAGCGCACAGGTTTTTTACAATAAGTAAATTCAGACCTTCATAATTATGATCTCCAATTTTAGCCGAGACGCAGGTTTGTCCCTCTACTTGAGATGTCAGTGTAGTTGAAGCCATTGAAATCGTTTGGTTACAAGATCTCTTCTTTAGTCGACACAATTTAAAGAAGGCTTCATTCATAAAGCTGATAGAACTGCCCGTATCAATTAATGCTTGGGCACGAATTCCTTGGATGTAGGCTGTTACAGTTGCTTTCTTCAAAGAATCTGGTGATGCTGCTACAATACATGCAGAACTGTTATTGTTTGTATCTTGCTTACCTAGAACCGCAACAGTATTAAGTTTCTTGCTTCGACATACATTAGCATAGTGTCCCTTCTTATCATAAATCTGGCAGTTGGCGTCGACAGCTGGACAATCCTTTCTAGGATGCACACGCCCTCCACAGAAGAAACACTTTCGCTTAGTAAACGCTGCTGCTATAGGTTCCTTGTCTTCTTTTAAACATTGAACAACACTTATATTTGCAGTATTGTAGTTTTGTGAGCTCAATTCGGCCATTTCCAACGACAAGGCCTGATTGTAGGCTTGGTCGAGTGTTAATGACAGATTTTCAAGTAATCGTTGTCTTATTTTGTTTGACTTGATGCCAGAAATAAATGCATCTCTTATACTATCATTTTTATTCGTTTCAGCATCCACTTTTTCAAATTTGCAGTCTTTTGCCATTAATTTTAGTACCCGAATAAATGCATCGATATTTTCTTCACTCTGTTGCTTTCTTGTTGCCAGCATATGTCTAGCATATATTATATTTTTTTCTTTGATGAAAATTTGATTGAGTGTGTTAATAGCTTTTTCATAAGTGGTGCACTCACTGATAAACGAGTAAATTCGAGCGGATACATGATTTATGAGTAAGTCTAGGATAATTTTACTATCTTTCGTACCTTTTTCGCAATGTGCCAAAAAACTTTCGAATGTCCTCTTCCAGTGTTCCCAATCCTTCGAGGCGGAGCTGTCAGACGGATCAATGTCTAGTTTTTCGGGACGTAAGAATCTCTCCATTTTATTTAGAACATTTTGCTGATTAAATTGATGAATAAGATAAAACCTTTAGAATAAATGGTTTTAATCAGCAAAATACAAGGAAAAAGATTACAGTCGTATTTGACAGAATGTAATTATGACATTCAGTTTTATTTTAAAACCATAGAAACTTTAATGAGTTTCTATATCATCACTAATAAAATAAAGACTTGACTAAAAGGTCTTAGCAACCACGCCATAAAAATACTTATAAAAAAAGCTCATAAACAACCCATCAAAACATCTCACTAACTGTCAAAACTGAAGATGTCACTGTCAGATAAGTCAAAAGTCAAAGTGGTGGGTGGTGTCAACTTTTCAAGGGATAAGTCTCTATCAAAATTACCAAATTGCAGAATAAATTATTATTATTGTTGCTCTTGTTCATCAGTTTACTATTTTTCGCATGTGAGACTATTAATTTGATTATTTTAATACAAATTTCAGTTATCAAACATGGATGAATTACATCAATCTTTAAACCAATATGAAGAACAGGTACTAACAATACAACTATAAATAAGTTATTCAAGAACTTTACCAAGTTTATTACTATTTTAATGTATTTCCAGCTGACAATGGTCAACTTAACCCTCGAAACTGTTAATGAATCAACGGAAAGAGAATCCTTATTAGCTTTGCAGTCAGATTTGCAACAACTTATCCAACTGACTAGAGAGAACTTGGATGCCCTGGTTCCCAAAGACAATCAGCCGGTTGAGACTCAATCTACTGAACCTAAAGATGAATTGGATGATGAGTATGCATTGTTCATGGTAAATATGTGGAATCATTGTCACTACAGTCAAATATTTGTATTAAAGAAGTACTGTCTAATATTTATTTTTTTCAGCAAGAGATGGCTAAAAGTGGTGCATATGAAGAAGGTAAAGGGAACAAATCTGAAAACTCGGAGGATGCAGCCAATGCTGACAGTGATATTGAGGTATTTTTCTTAGATCAAGCAATTACTAGTTGTACAAGATGTTATAAAAGTGGAGACCAAATACAGATATTTTATGGTAATGAACTCTATAATAATGATTAACTAGGATCACCTAAGTATGGTATTCAAATGGCTAAAGCATCTACATATACCTGCTAAACTATTAACACTTCCTAATTTTATCTAAAGCAAATATAATTTCTGCTTCTAAATCACTAACTAATCTAAAACTTTTATAGGATGAGCTGTCTTCATTACTGGGCATGAAGTGTGCAGTGTATCACACACACAAGTGGGGTGGCCAGCCAGGTCTTTACAATGCTATGGTCAGTTCTGTAGTGCCCAGACAGGATGAGGACCAGTTCCAAGACCTTCAAGTTAGTATATAATTTGATTTTTATTTTTATCGATTTAGCATAAGTCCTATGAAAGAAACAGTCTATTTGTAGTTCCTACTTAAGACAAAGCCTTCTCCATCTTTTAAGTATTCAAACCAGTACAGGCATTATCTTAAACCTCATTTTGCTTTGTGACCATAAAACTAATGAATTTATCACAATGTTTTGTACAAATTTTTCTTTGTTCATTGCAGGTCCGTGTTCTGTTCACTCATCCAACACACGCTGAGATGTTGCCTTGTCCTTTCTTCCTTGATGGTGAATGTAAATTCAGTGATGAACAATGTAGGTGAGTCATATCATGATTACCTAAAAAAAATGCACTGCTCCCTAAATGTAGTGTCATAATTAAATCTGATTTTATTGGTGTTTCAGATATTCACATGGTGCATTAGTACAATTATCGAATTTGAAAGAAGCAATAGAACCTGATTTTAGTTCAATTAAAGTAGGTAGTAGAATATTGATGAAACTGAAGCCACCTGATAATGAGGTAATTATAGTTTCGGATAAACCATTTAGTGTGGATCAGATTACAGTCTCGAACCATAATTTTTATGTCCAACATCTCTATTACATTTTAATTTCAAACAGTCTTTATTAGCAATCTTAAAAATAGTTTTACTATTTAAATTTAAATTAAAGGTTTAGACTTCAGAAATCTCCAGATTTTCTTTGCTCTTTACAATAGGCAACCCAAGACTTTTCCATAGCTCAAATCTTAAATCGTTTATTGCAGCTCAGGCTTGTGAGTTTTTCTCCTCCATGTTCTCCCACAGTAGTTTTTAAGTTGTCTTCCCATTCCTGAAATGGTCATTATGTTGAGTATCTGGCCCATCTTCAGTTTTTACTCCTGATGAATGATCCCTCTAATACCTGTTTTGTGTTAACTACAGGAAATAGGTTTAGCAAAAAAATCAACTGAAAAGTATCACTTATGGCATAGAGCAATAATAAGGAGTATAGATACAGAGAAAAGAACTTGTTCTGTTAAGTTAGAGCATGGTGTACACACAGGGGAGAAAAGGAAACAAGGGACTGATGAATATAGAGTGAAAATTGAGGAAATTTTCCCACTGAATAGTAAGTTTCTTAGAATTTGAATTCCCACATTGATTCTTTGCTTAGTAACCTTTAGGGTAATTGCACGTCTTATGAGGGTTATAAGCGGCGAAGTATCTAAAGCAATTATAAAAATGTTTCAAGTAATATATTATTCACAGTGTTATAAAGTCACGATTTAGCACTTTATACAAGTGTGGCTGGTTTGTGGCATAAGCTTTTCTTTGACCTATGACTATACTACGTTTTTTACTTTTCATGTAGCTGAAAATGAAGAAAGTGATGACTCTGATGAAAGTTTAAGCGATACAGAATATCCACAAAGCAAAGCTATGTGTGAAGAAACAGCAGTTGACAATCATGCACTTATTGTTGAAAGAAGTCTTTTAAACCAAAACATCACCCCTATTGGGCATTGGGAGCAACATACTAGAGTGAGTATGTATTAACGTTTATAACAATTTATAATAACTGCTAGACTTAAAGATATAAAAATAACAGTTGAATTTAAATTTTACAGGGTATTGGCTCCAAAATAATGTTTGCGATGGGCTATGTTGCGGGGACTGGGCTCGGCGCAGCAAGCGACGGCCGTGTTCAGCCGGTTGAGGCGCGCGTTCTTCCTGTGGGGAAGAGTCTTGACCAGTGTATGGCCATCTCTGAGAAACATGCTGCTCAAGATCCATTAAAGGTAGCATATTTATAGATCATAATCATAGCTTACATTTCTTAGATGATATAAATACTCTTTATAGACTATTGTTTATAACAACATTCTGTCATTGCTTATAGGTAGAGCAAAAACTGAAAAGATTACAGAAGAAGGAAGAAGAGCGTAACAAAAGAGCATACGAGCGTGAAAAAGAGAGGGAAAGACGCAATGTTTTCAATTTTCTTAATAAAACGTTAGGCGATAAAACCGAAGCAGAAAATGAACCGGAAGCCTCTCTGGATATAAAGCAGTCTTCAAGTAAAGACTTAAACATTGAGCAATTCAAAATTACAGAAGACAAAAAACGAATTGAAAAGGAGATAGTAAAACTGAATGGTTCATTAATCAGACATGCATCTGGATCCAATGGTCACAAAAATATTAATATGCAGATTGCAGAGAAAAATAAAGAATTGAACAATCTTGTGCAGAAAGAAAATCAAATATCTAAGGAGCAAACACACAGAAAAGACAAACAGAAACTAACTGTTTTTTAACAGAACGTTTTATCTTAGGACAATTTCGTATTTAAGTATTTAATAAAGGTATGTAAGTAAATGTTATCAATAAATTATGAAATAAGAGTCTTTTTCATTTCCATGATTTTTTAGAACCTTTTTAGGGTTGATAGAAAGTGAAGGTAAAAATTTGGAAAATCCAAAAGTGCACGACTCATAATGCTCATTTAATTATGAAATATGAAAAAAAAAAAAAAAACTTAAGTCGTTCAAAATTAATTGCCGAAAAAATAGCTGTAGTAGGAAGAAGGTACTGCACATGCCTAAAACATGTTTTGCTTGGTTGCTTACACATTACTTTAATTAAATAAATAAAAAAATAATTCATTTATCATTCAATTTGGCCATAATTATGCAGTTTACATTAAATTTTGAGAATTTCCGAAAAAAAAACAAAAATTTGGTTAAAAAAATTTGGTAAGACTTCGTCTAAGACAACCATGGCTTAAACGGTTCTAAATTGTCTATACTATCTTCACCTTAAAGCTTTGCACCCATCTTTCAATCAACCTGTATATAGATATACAGTCTTGTAGTTTTCGTTTTTTATTAATTGCAATTAAACGACACTGAATTAATTAATCATTCGCATTCAGTGACCTACAATCGTCGATAAAAATTTAAAAAAAAAATTAACTCAAATAATGGATTTTTTCACAAGTTACAGTGTTTCCGGGTTTCACACATGACGGACAGGATTTTTTTTTGACCTATTTTGGTGTTTTTTCCAATTCTATTGCAGTAAATCAATTTTTAAAAAGTATGAAATTAATCTCCATTAAATTATCTCGACAATAGTATGCAAAATATCTTGATTCCGTGAACTAACAAGGCTATAATAATAAAAATAGCCGCCAAAATGAGGCGAAAAAAATTTTTCGATCGTAAAGCACTCTCTGATGCTTCGCATCATGAGTCGTGCAAAAATTAACTTGCTCTTTGAATTGGACTGAATGGTGGCAATATTTTAACTAGATTGGCACTGAAAAAATAAATAAACAAAGCCACTTTTGTAATAAGTATAAGTGCATACATTTCATCAACAAATTCCATGTGAGCCGGGGTAAAATCTGTGTTAAAAAAAAAAACAATCGACTTCAAAAAAAAAACACTACAATATGAAAAATAACTTTAATTTTGGAAGTCTGGTTTCTTTGGTTTTGTATTTTGGTTTTTTGCCACCGACTTCCGAAATATAAGTTATTTTTCACTTAGTACCTAGTGTTCTTTTTAACCGACTTCTAAAAGGAGGAGGTTATCAATTCGGATGTTTATATAGTAGAAGTTTATATATTTTTTTTTTTATGTTTGTTCGGGCATAACTCCGTCATATATAGACGGATTTGCAAAATTCTTCTTTTGTTTAAAAGGGTATACTCTCGAGGTGGTCCCATTGTCACCAAGTCAAAATCTGATGAAGGGATCCCATGGAAATCGAGGGAAATCCTCAAATTTTACAGGCACGCCTATAGCAATTTGGGTATTTTTTATAGTAACTCGTGCATTTGCTCTCGGAAAATACCATTCGGTGAAGTGGAACTGATGATGAAGACCAGAGGTGACCACCGGAACTAATCAATTATAAGTATTTCACGGATTACGATTCGATTACTTTAATATGGTTGCTAAGCAATTTATGCTCGTCATAATGAATATGGTGAAATGGTGCTGATGGTGGCTTCACCATCAGCTCCAGTTCTTTTGGTTCTTACCAGGAGAACTCCTCAACAGTTAACGTCCCTGCATCGGGAAAAGGAATATTTTGTAAAAGGTGATGAGTAGTTGACATTAGGCTATTGTAACTTAGATAAATTAATAGCTGACTCACTAAAAAGTGAAAAATAAAAAACTTTTTTACAAAAAAAAACAACCGACTTCATAAAAAAAAACTCTACAAAGTGAAAAATAACTTTAATTTCGGAAGTCGGTGGCAAAAAACTAAAATACAGATCCAAAGCTACCGACTTCCGAAATTAAAGTTATTTTTCACTTTGTAGTGTTTTTTTTTATGAAGTCGGTTGTTTTTTTTTGTAAAAAAGTTTTTTTTTAGAAGCAGGATCTTTTATGTAAAAGTTTTTTTTTTTTGTGGTACCTACCACACACAAATTCTTATACCACTACTTGCTATGTAACTAACAGTGACAGGAAGTTATTATACCTTAATCAATAAACACTAAGTGGAAAAAATACGTATACTTTGCTTGGGTAGTTTTTCAGTTAGCTTCAATAGAAGCTAACTGAAAAACTACCCAAGCAAAGTAAATACAATTTATCTGGGGCCCACTGAAGCATACACTATCCATTAAAAAAAAAAAAACGAAATCGATTCGCAATTGCCGGAGATATTGCTTGAAACATACAAAAAAAAATACACACGAATTGAGAACCTCATCCTTTTTGAAGTCGGTTAAAAAAATATGGTAGGTAGGTGTCCTTTGATCCTATTTTTCAAATTATTTGAGCTACAGACAAAACGGAATGTAACTTACGATTTGTAGATACATAGTCATTTAAATTACTGTCCACTGTCCAAAAACAAATTCTGCATAAGCTGCTGATGCTGAAGACTTGCCATCTGGATTACTTCAACTTCCAACTCTTCATTAGTGGCTTTGTGGAAGAGACACCATAATTCAGTGGCGCGATCTCCCTTCAGTCGTTGAAAAGTAGCTCATGAAATGCCACTTAATAACTTGAGTGCAGTTGGGCAAAGTGTAAGGTTTGTTTTTCTAACTAAGTGAGTAGCAGCCCGAGGTCTGGATTTATGCTAGGGTAATAATAGCAATGGGCGAATGGGCTCGCCTTCTATTACGTAGGTCATGGGGCTTAAACTGGCAAACCTCTGACCTCTGCGTTCAACTTAAGTGAACAAGGGTATGGTGATGTTATGCAATTAATTACTCACAAATACATGGTGTCTCAAGTATAAATCAAAATAATTCGGAAGTTTTAATGGAATTCGCCACAATAGTGAAACACAGTAGGAGAAAGTATAGTGGTGTCAAAGAAGCGGATGCCAGTTGGCAACAACAATGAAACACTTGGATAATTACAAATTTCTATATTTACATATGTGATGTTTAGTTTAAAATAAGCGTACATGGCATAAAATTACAATTAATATATGACATATTTTTCTATAAATTAGATATTTGTACTATCAATCAATATTAACAAAGTACTTAAAATGTTATTGGGCGTGTGACTAGCAAATAATATTTGCTGAATTTTATAATTACGAATTAAATTTTAGTGACAGTGGGTCAAATATGTTTACCACTAAACTACTCAATATTATAGATTATACCTAAATTAGGTATGGAATTGTGGCTATCATAACCTAATTTCATCATTATCCACTTGCAAGCGTTAACTCTGATGCATATTAGATATTTTTAGAAAAGGTACAATTTATTATAATAAAAAAATGAGTATAAGATGTTAATTATTATAAAATTTAACTTTGCATTGCCATAATTCAAATAATAACTACTAAAACCTCTTAAAATTGCTACGTGAGCAAGATATTTGTACTTTTCTTCAATCAGTTTTCATAAAGTGCTGATGTCTACATAAGCATTTGTCAATGCAATATAATTTAGTACTAACAAGATTTAGAAATTGGCTAATAGACCCACTGTGCGGAGTACCCAGGACTACTAGGCTACTGAATCAATACCTATGTCAGCCCCAGTACATCATGATCAACATAACATGGTGCATTCATCATGTTTATAGGTAAAAGTTAAAGTTGAATATCAGAAGTCCAAAAATATTGTCATAAAAACAATTTACTCACTCTCGTATGTGTATGATACTCTTTCGAAATAAGGCACTAAGAAAGGCACAAGTCACATTAGAGGGACCAAATTGAGTTCAGGTCAATTTTTACAACTTTAGTAAGGTCTTCTGATTTTAGACTCCGACTCCTCTACCTATAAAACTTCTTGTGCACATCCGACATGACAATATTCCACCAAACGTGCCAACATGTGGCTAACTGGTTACTACCTGTACCTGTGTTTGCAACAATACTAATATGTATAGTTATCATCTAATTATATGCTTATGCATTGAAAGTTCACTATAAAAATTTCCTAGACAAATTCATCACAGAGATTTGTTATATCCTCATCAAGATAACCTTATTACCGTCACCATCCATTCTCGCTCATACATCCATTGAATTAAATTTATTTTAATATCTATATATTACATTACTGCAATAGAGAGTGATGAAATAAAGAGAGACATTCTTTGTACTAAACTAAACGTCTTGAAATTAATAAGTACACTCTTATGAGACTCTTCGCCACGCAAGTAAAAATAATTACCCTATCATTGTTTTATGATGAATTACATTTGTGATGTCTTTATTACGTGAGTTGTGATTAGCCGCTTCTCTAAGCATCGCAATGAAATAACGAATACGAAATCAAATCGCGATCACAACTAATGTGACGATGCTTGAGATGAGATTCGCTTCAACTGGCGTTGTGTTTAATTACTCTATTACTATAATTAGAAGCGGCGGACTTTATGATTAACAGGCGGCTGTCACTGCTGCCTGTATTAAAATGATTCCGCTATACCGATAACAATCGATATTCGGGTGTATAACACAGTTATCATCTATACATCAATAGATGTAAGGTATGCGAGTCCCGGGGACTATCACTTATTGATGCTATAGCGTTGCTCTGAGCCGGCTTACGACGCACACCATCGCGGAGTCGACGTTGTCGAACACGGGCACTCCGGAGCGTTTCGCTAAGTCTGAGAGGTAGTGGCGACCGCGGTTGTAATCCTTGACGGCTGCTTCGCTATACTGTACAGAAAGAATTGTTTCATGAGTATGTTTATTGCGAAGTTGATATAATCAAACCAGACCTAGGTACTTTAGCGCTTTTGCTGGAGAAGAAAGCCAACAAACGTAAGCAAGAGTGACAACAAAGCTTCACTTAAAGGTGCTTATAGATAATAATTGCTCTAAGTGAGACTAAGTATAGTTGGTGCAAATCACGATGTAACTTTAATACCATTGACATTAGGTTTAAATTGCAATGACACGTCAAGTGCAACCATAACCAGCACCCTAATTACGTAACACACTAACAACCACAATCTGAATCATTTTGAAGGATATTGCTAATCCATTGCTTCATAAGTTCGAAATATTTGTCAGCTCAACAACGTAAATAACGCAATGAATGTTGTTGAACTGGCAAAATAAAAGCCATTTCTACAGATAAGTGTGTTACGCAATAACTCCGAAGGGTTTCTGAGGTATTAAAATTATAAATATAGGTTCAACTTACACCATGTGCTTTCTGCGGGTCCATGGGCTGCACTAAAAGCACGGTGTTGGCAGGACGCAGTCCCATATAGTGTGCGGCCAGTACCATCGCAGCGAAGCAAGGAGAATCCGCACTCATCGCGAACACTAGTACTCGAGAGCCTAGTAATAGGTCCTCGTCGTATGTTCCTGTAACGGAATAGCTTGTTAGGAGAGTGGCAAGGCGCAATGACGGCGGTCGAGTTTTTTTTTTAGAAAAGGGCTCTATGACGGTACCTACTCGAGTAAACATTTTTTTTTTTTTTAAAGAACAAGGCACAGTGATTGTGGTTGAGAAAACAAGTTTTTTTTTAAAGAACAAGGTGCAGTGATTGTGGTTGAGAAAACAAGTTTTTTTTTAAAGAACAAGGTGCAGTGATTGTGGTTGAGAAAACAAGTTTTTTTTTTAAAGAACAAGGTGCAGTGATTGTGGTTGAGAAAACAATTTTTTTTTTTAAAGAACAAGGCGCAGTGTATGTGGTTGAGAAAACAAGTTTTTTTTTAAAGAACAAGGCGCAGTGATTGTGGTTGAGAAAACAAGTTTTTTTTTTAAAGAACAAGGCGCAGTGATTGTGGTTGAGAAAACAAGTTTTTTTTTAAAGAACAAGGCGCTGTGGTTGTGGTTGAGAAAACAAGTTTTTCTTTAAAGAATAGCAATCTAGTAACAATTTCGGCTAACCCGCTTTGGCCTGATCTGATATTACTGTGCTGATTATCAGAGACTCATTTGGCAGTAGCTAGCAAGTTGTTATGCTGGCTAGTTTTTTGGTCAGCAACCCGTCAACTTGCTCATTGTTTAGCATAAATAATCAGCCCATAATATTCCCACTGCTGGGACACAGGCCTCCGCTCATCGAGAGGGAGTTGGCTATAATCTGCCAAGCGGGCCCAGTGCAGGTTGATAGATGTCACATGTCTTCGAATTTTTAGTTTTCCTTCACTGTTAGAATAGAATAGAATTTATTTGCAAATATGGGTAATACATAAGTAGTTGTAGGTATCTCAATACAGAGTTCTGCAATACGTCACCATTCGGCATGCAAACATTTTCATTAAGTAAGTATATAAAATTGTTAAAATTTCAATTCTCATTTAAACATTAACTTAATTTTTTTTTATTTTTTTTTGGAGCAATGGCGAAGACATTATTTACACAAAGTAAAGCGCCAGCCTAGGTCGAACCCACTACCTACAACTCGTAAGTCGAGGTCGTTACCACTGAGCCACCAGTGCTCATTGTTTATGTATGAGTTACATGTTATGACGGCGAACCCCGTGCAGTCAGCCTCGCTACAGTCCGCGAGGTCTAAGTTGAGCTTTGCATTTGTGCGAGTGCACATATAGATAGTGTAGGTGTGACGTCGGCCTAGAGCGCGACGCGTACTTTGCTTGGTTTAAACCGGTTTATACTGCTTTTTGGCAACCGGCCTGAGGCGTGGTGCGTCCCTCGCGCGACGCAACTCCGCCACGCACCTCACACAAATGCAAAGCTCAGCTTAGACCTCGCGGACTGTACCATGTTGCTGACTGTCTAACACACCATGAGCTATTCTTACTATTTTTTTAAAATATTTAATTATTATTATGGATAACAAATAATGGCGAGGATATGCGTGGATATGAGCGTGCCGTTGCCGAATACAACAGAAACAAAATAATAAGTTACCTTTGAAGGGCTGCGGCGTAACATCTTCCGTGACAGTATAGAAGTCGGACGCACTGAGTCGATCATTCTTATCGGCTCTATCATCAGGCGTGCGGTCTCTTAGCTGTACGTCATCGGGCAATTCTAACGTGGTACTGGAAGGGCGCGGCTTTTTATCTCGACGCGGTGACTCAGGGTGTGCGGGCGCGGTCCTTCGGGCAGGGGTCGAGAACATTCGGGTGTAGTCGTTGGCTCGTGGCACTACGTATGTGAAGCCTTCCCTTCGTAGGACTTCTTCTGGTTTGGTGTTGTGGATCTGGAGAAGAATGGATTTATTTGGTAAGATGGATCTTTGTGAAAGTAGTTGAAAACTAAACACGTTGTAAAGTCAGGGGGTGGATAAAAATAGAACAGCGCTGACAACATGCTCAACTCGTGCAAAAAAAGTCTTTGAGGAAATCAGGCAGACTGAAGTCAACCGCTTCGTTTTTCTACATGATCAGCTTGTTTCTGTCAACGACGTTCATTTCGATAGTGCCTTTAAGGGTAGTTTTCCTACGTCAAGTGTTACTGCTGACATGCGTTTGAAAGTGTCCGTGCATTTTTGTGCAGGCATTCGTGTAATTCACAAAATTATTATTTACCGGGAAGGTCCCGCCGAGGTAGACATCATGCGTGGGCGCGCCCAGCATGGCGGGCAGTCGCTCGAGGCGTCGCTCGGTGCCCGGCGTGAACACCGAGTCCCCGCTCGAGGCCTCCGCGGGCCCGACGGGTCCCGGCGGCCCCACGGGTCCCGTCGGCCCCACGGGCCCCGCGCCTGCGCTGTCTGCTGCTGGCCGGTGACCGCCGTTCTGGAAACCAAAAAAAACAACCGGTAAGTAAGCGACTCGAAAATTCTATGGCTTACTAACATAAGTAAGACAAAGAATAACTATTACCATGCCCAATGATCATAAAGACACTTCTTAATTTTCGTAAAAATTTCTAGAAGCAGCTGCTGTTTATGATCGTTCATGTAAATGTATGCCAGAGGATCTTTCTAGCATTAATCTTTTTGCTACAAGGTGAACTGACGTGTAGGTTGCGGGAATCCATTGGATGCGGGAGCCATCGGACCGGTCGTTGTGGCGATGTTTGAGGGAGCCATTACCAGCAGTTGACGTCTTTTGACTGAATGATGATAATAATTACAGAATAACGTATTTCTTCCTTACCTTAGGAATGAATAAACCAAGCTTTCGTCCGTATGCTTTAAGCCTAGGGTTGAAAAGCCGCAGTCCGTTGTTTGTGTCTCTCGAGGCAGGTTCGCGGGGCTCACTGCTCAAGTCGCCTCCCGTCGCCTCCGCCTCCGTACCGTTTCGACTTAGAGACTCTGTAAGTAAAGAACGGTCGAATCATATAGTGTGTAAGACAAACGGGTACCTTTCGTATTTACAGCAGTCACAAATAACAATAAGAAAAAAAAAAACTACTAATGGTTCGTATTATGAATAAGTGTATACCTAATGTGTGAGTGAAAAGTGATACAGGGTACATATCTATTTTATACGAGTAATAAAAAATATTCAATATAAACAGCAAACAAAATCGTTATAAACACATTGTCTTTTGTTTTAGAAAATAAAAAAGATTGCAAGCAATAAAAGGTTGTAATGACTAATAAACCTTTGCCATATTTAAGTGATTAAAACAGAATTCATGAAACTGCACAAGCTAGCATAAAATTGAAAACAAGTAGGACAAGTAGCACCCAAAATACAGAAATAGTGAAAATGATAACCGTATGAAACAAGTGGAGTGTGAGACGGCTGTTACGTACACACACGACTTAGTAATGGTCGTGGGTAGATGTTGAATGCAAGCGGCTCTAAAACCATTCCTTATGAAAGTGCGGCGTGAGTCCGGAAGTGGACGCGTTGCGGATGACATGATGATGATGTAAAGTGAGCAGTGCGCACACGCACCGGGAGTGGGCGGGGACGGCGGGGACAGGTAAGCGCACAGCGCGCGGAACGCGCGGCGCATGCGCGACGCCACGCTCTCGCTATCCGGCGCCGCCGCCGAGCACGGGCTACTGCGCCCTTCAACAAACACCACCCCTTACCACACCCGCCACCCAAATATTCTTAACTAAACATACGACTTTTTCTACCGTGAATCGTAAAAACAGTGCCAAATCTTCCGCTATGTTTCCACAATAAATCGTCCATGTAAAATGCAGCAATATATCGAAAGTGACAACATAAACAGCTTATGACACATTAAAACAAGTTTATGGACGGCACATTGGCAGAAAACGACAACATTTTAACGAGCTTTACGGACATTAAGTAGGAGTATAACTGACCTGCGTCGGCGGCGAGTTCGGCGACGGCGGCGCAGAATGTCTCGAAGTCGACGGGGTCGGCCGCGGGCGGCAGGCAGCGCTCGGCCAGCTCGCGCGGCGCGCGCGTGGCGTCGCGCAGCGCGGCCAGGGCGCGCGCGCGCGGCAGGCGCGACGCGCGCCCGCCCGCCGCGTCGTAGGCGCGCTTGAGGCGCAGGATGGTGTGGCCCAGCGAGTGGCGCGGGTGCGTGCGCGCGCCCCGCAGCACGGCGCGCGCGCACCGCAGCGCGGCGGGGATGTCGGTGAAGGCGGGCAGGCCGCGCCTCTCCACCGCCTCTTGTAGCGTCGCCCGCGCACGCGACAGCTCCACGTACTCGCTGCAGTCATACAGATCATTTTGTTACGAGTTTACATTCTGCATAAAAAATACACAATAGAGGCACATGGAAGCAACGATCGTTGCGCGTGATCTTACTCCATGGGTTAGAGTGACTGACGTCAATACTTAACGAGATGATCGTGTTTCTACCTTTATCGACTGTTACGAATGATTTGATGTCCTTATGTTTGCAAAAAAATTGTAGACAAACGATACTATATTATGTTTGTTATGGTAGTTACTATTAAAAGTAAATTTATTTACTTAGACGTGTCAGACAGTTGACGTGCTATATAGGTTTCAGTTATGGGTTCCGACCAGTACCAAACGACATAATTACACAAAAGTAGCTTTAGTCACTCTGATAGTTACCCCAGGTAGAGTCACTTCTCAGATAATTTATTTTTTCAAAGAACTTGACACCAGGAAAAATATAGTCAGTCAGACAAGATGATGACGAACGGCTATCGCTCATCAAATTGCGCATCAACTTCATAGACATGAATCATTCTAACCCTCATGATGACGATCGACTGATGACAAATTAATCATTTGAATTTTTTTGCCCTGCTTGGCTTTGCGATTGCTAATCTATCTATTGTTTTAGGAGACGTGTGTGTTCAAATGTGGACTAAGCTAAGAATCAATTGTAGATTGGTCGGTGCGGTTCTTAAAAGGCGGCTATTATAACATTCTGATTGAGCTCGATCTACATCGGAAGCCACAGAGGACTGCTCAAGACTAGTCAAGGTGCAAGGGGTTCACTTGACGAGTCCTACCTACTCGTAACTATATAAACGCACGGCAGGTCAAGGTGATATTTTACAGTTGATGTGCAACTACACTTTTCGTCTAATATTCATCAGCTAAAAGAGCGAGCCGCAAGTAGATAATAGTAATCTTCTTATTTTTCTCTTGGCATCAATTGATCACTCAAATTTTGTCCGGCCAGTAAGAAGCTACCTGAGGCCGTACTATGACATGTTAAAGCCATCATTGTTCCAGCGTGAAAGAGAGACGGAGCTATATATGACCGATAGCACTATCCCTTTTTCGCAATGGAACCATGATGGTATTAGCACGTCATAGTAAGGCAACAGGACAGCTCTGTCATTAGATAGGCAGGGAAGAAAGAAGGTGAGGCATGTCCTACGAGGGGGTTGACACTGGCACTGGCTGTCTGGGAAGGTTCGATGAGTCTATTTGGGCAGATTGTTGCGTTTGTTCGTGCGTAAGGAGTAGATACTGACTGGTCAGAGATGGTCTCGTGTCCGATGTTCTGGTGGCGCGTGTAGGGCCGCAGCACCAGCAGCAGGTCGCGCGGCGCGGCGGCCAGGTGCGCGGCCTCCACGCAGGCGGCCACGGCGCGCGTCTCACTGTCCAGCACGAACAGCAGCGCGCGAGCCGCGGCCTTCGCGCGGTGCTCCACTTCCATCAGCTCCGTCGACCAGTCTTCGACTTGCTGCAAATCAGAACATGATTAGTTTTACGCGAATATTTTTTTATTAATATTAATCCAGCCTATTCTTGTCGCACTGCAGAGAAAAGGCCTCTTCTCATACAGAGAAGGCACGAGCATTAATCACCACGCTTTCTCAAGACGGGTTGGCGATTTCAGACTTTTATTAAGGCGACAATAAGTGCCAGCGACCTTGAGCGAGTGGGAGGAGCATACGAAACTTTTAAGCGAATAAAATTGCACAGAGCGTTAGCATCTACCCGGACATTGGTCAGCGATGCACTGCCGCCCGTCGTCCGCAAGAGCCCCCGCTTCAACGCGCATCAAGTTTATTCGCAAAAACAACCCACATTGATTTATGAAATTTATGAAACACAATATAAATAAAAGCCGTATACAAAAATTTGGGTAGTTAAATTGTCTTTTAGATAGTGCAGATTTCATGAAAATACGCCCGATAGTTTTTGTGTTCGCGTTAGACATTACTTTACAAATTAATTACACTATGTTATAAAAATAAAATTCCAAATATTCACATATCAAATTACGAAGAAAATAGTCTAGTTTATCATTTTTTTTTTCAAACAAATGAGACTATTCGTATAGACGTGATGTTCAATTGGAAATCATTAAAAGTCGTATATCTGCGCCTTAACTATAGGTCTAGATTTCCCCACGATGTTTTTCGTTCACCAATTTCAGTAATGTCTAAGATAAACTCAGAAAGAATCGTCTCTTCAGATGGAAGCCAAAATTTGATTGGGGAAGATTTTAAAACGTAGCAAGGCAGTTTTAGGATCATAAATTCTAGGCTATAGGTTTTTTTGTAGCGGAAAACCGCTTCTGTAGGTTTTCCGATTTTTATCCGAGAAAAAATGCACGCAATCCTTAGTTATAAGTTTATCTAAGACGCAATCTATTATTATGGTGTCGGCCGGGTGGGAAGCAGTTTACAGTGCTTATTGTAGGCACGCGCCCTTGTTCACATAGTGCAATAGTTATAATGGATGCCGTAGTATAAATTATATTCTTTATCTTATAATTATATATATGACGTCTGGGTCACTTGCAGCGTTAGCAGCTTCGATGCATTTGTTAGGCACTTAGCTATGTAAAGTCACGTTAAAGTTACTACGTAGCAGAAATAGGAATGGGTAAACCAATATCGTAAAACACTTTGGCTTCGAGCGTTCAGCTAAAAAGTAAGTGGGTATGACGTAAGTACATGATTTCATGTACCCGTTTACTTTTGAAGAGTAGATTACGTTTGTATGATAGACGTTTTAATAGAACGTGTCATATCTAATTACCAAAATCATATTTATCGAGAGCACGTTTCATTTAAAGAAGCTGTCAAACAAGCATACGTTATCATTATCATACGCATTATCTATCTGCTATTGATTGGAGAACGTTCTTCATGTAAACACATTTTCAATTTTTGTCTGCACGTAAGCCCAGTTATTTCTGTCCATCGATCCATTATCTGTGGCCTTTTAAAGTTGTGCCCCGATGTTATTGTAATAACAACCAACGTTATGAATATTAATGGTCGCCCACACCTTATTGTTATATTAATTGTACCTAATTATAATTTGTTTAAATATTTCACGAAAGAAAAACAAACTAGTTTATGAATTCAATTTGCAGATTGATAACGTCATCGTCGGTAATTAATATTTATTCTAGCTGATAAACTTGAGAGAAAAGAACTAACTCACTGTTGCAAAAAATAAATAAAGATAAACGTACCATTTTGTTTTTCTTCAGTCATTAAATGTTATTGTACTTTTTAGAATATCGAGCGAATCCGACATTCATTGATGAGAAGAACTTGTGTTTCGCTGTATGTTTAAACTTTTATAGCTCGGATCAGCGTCGGTTAACAAATTAATTAATTTATTGAAGTTGCGCGTGTCACACCACAACATGTGACTTGCTCAATATGGTACATTATTTTTTCATCTAAATTAAATTGGACACGAGCCGACAATCAACAGCTGACCTGTAATCACGCTTGAATTATATCATACCTACAGGTTTTCATTTCCACTATTGTTTAACGATTAATTGACTTCTTAACACGTCGTAAATGGCGAACAATGTTAGATTGTTTACTGCATTTACATATACATCGTTGTAATGGCTTATTGTAGGTGACTTTGATCTATAAGAACACTGAAACTGAACATTCGAAGTCACTTATCACATTATACTCTATGAATGATAAACGTAATCTCTATTTACATACCAACATGGCTTTACGCAGTAGTTATAATGAAATTAAACACATCTGTATGATATTGTTTTATAGTGAGTGCTCGCTAGTTATTAAAGTATCTAATTTAGACATTACACGGTCATGTGGAAGTGACAGCAATCGACGTACGGTCACCAAATGTGATAAGTAACCAGGGTCGTCGGATATAGTTGAAGTTTAGTAAGTAACCGATGGATGTTTTCGAATGAAATTTAATTTGTTAAATGACCTGTTTGTTTTCTATAAATCAATTAACATTTTATTCAAAAACATTCATCGGTTTCTGACTAAACTTCAACTATATCGACGACCCTAGTTACTTTTCTCTTTTGGTGACTGTACAAACCTAGTAAAATATTACCGTGACCTTTCATTAAATCATTACCCATAAACTTTCTATGTTAAGTGATCTTAGACACTATTGACCAATGGCAAAGGAAAACATCGTAAGGATACCTGGAATACACGGCTACATATCAAGTTTTATTTTCAAGTATGTATAAGCTGACCTCTCATTGTACGGAAATCCTATACAATGCGAGATCAGCTTATACTGGAAATGTTATGCTCAGCAGTGGGTGAAGTCGAGCTGTGGGTGATGGTAATGGTGATGATGATGATAGTACTTAATTGATACCCGTATCTTCCCCTTGTTTAAGAATAGGCCTTTGCATTTCTGTGCGACAACATGTCGATCTATGTTGTCCCATACCAAGGCAAAAGTCCGTTCAAAGGGAAGAGACAAGTATCAATGATTAATAATAATACTGCAATAGTAGTGTTCAACTCACCGGGTTAAAATAAGTTATGCCCATCTTCTTCAGCATCGGAATAGCAATGTCCGATCTCCAAGTAGTGGGGTTGCAGGACCCGCCCAGGAACACCTCGCAGGGCGGAGGTGGCGCCTCGCTGCCTGCGCAACACCAGACGTCACAAATTGTCACAAATAAGTAGGCATACATATACATAATTGGAATAGAAGATAGACTGTGAGGTAACTGCTGAATAAATTGATTTACCTTTACCGGAAATTAAACAAAACGGTAGGTACATAAGTAGGTACCCAAGTTTTTTCCTCCTATCAAAATTCTGATGAATCTATTGATTTTATGTGTTTTGAAATAAGCTCCCACTATCAATCTATTCTAGCTGATGTACACATAACATCTTATCACGTGGTTATCAACCCACGCTTTTCATTTCAAACACCATGTCTAACGTAGTGTCTACGTCAACAACATGAATAATTCTATAGATATTGTATGAAGGACGAAACTATCAATCACCACGTGAACAATATTTGATGTGTTCTTTGAGACACAACTCATAATAGGATGAGTTGACCCTATTTCCAAGATGGGCCCGAGGCACGCAAAAGAACTACTGTTAATTGTTAACAATTGTACTGCGGTTGGACACGCAAGCAACGAGCTCAAACCACAGCGGTTTGTCAGTATTTGTTGAAGATTCATGAGTGGCCTATACAAACCGGTATCTTATGTTTAATACATGACGTCGGATCTACGTTCAAACAAATTCTATATCCAATAACAATTCGAAACCTTGGCGCCGACACACGCATACGCGATACAAAGAACTAAGATGCATACCAAAAATAGTGATAATCAATTAATATGCAAATGTAATCTATTTGCATGATAATAGTTGATGATCAATGGATCATAACGATAGTTGCTAGCAACATGGGTACATATGGCGTAGATTAGAAAGCATCACGGCCAGGCGAGTGCCGGTGCTGGGTTCGTTCAACCAGCGATACTCATCGTCAATGATTAATGAGTATCGACCTATCGACTGCGTAGGCTGCACTTATGTAGGCCGACCGCCGTACTACATTAAACACCTACTGGCATACTCGTAGATTAATGATTACCATAAAAGGTCACCCATTCGGCCGAGACAAAATTTAAGTAAAAAAAATATCATTATTATGGTAGTTTCTACTTTTGGTCACTTTTGGTCATGTATGACCAATTAATCGACAATGATCTTTAACAAGTTCGTACCTACTTCCTATACACCGTGACATCTTTATCGTATTCATCCCGTGGAGGGCGAAGTCTATTTCTGTAGCACTATTGATTAGTGATGATATATTTATTAACTGAAAAAATTACAAGTACACATACACTAATTCCAACTTGGAACAAATCCTAGTGATTTTCTCTTCAATTCTACTCAAGTCCTTAAACTTTTCAATTTTATTTCTAACAAATAATCCATCACTTTCCAACTTTCTCGCATTATGATTGTAATGGATATTCAAGTAGGTAATATTGAAATTGAGTCACCACACTCCGGGATGAAAACAGTCAAAGTTGCACTATGTATATCGACTTGATTAACCTAACATTTTCTATCAATATTCATATTTTAGATTTTTTAGAACAACACAAGATCCACAACACAGAACGACACGCACAGGTAAGTATTCATTCATGTTTACACTGCAGTTTATAAAACGTGACCAACCAAACACATCAATCCAATTCGGGATCTTCGTTCAATGCCAAAACGAAAACGTAAACACAACGCCAGATCAACAAACGCACTATTAACATCGGCTGCTCCGCCCGCACACAGATCACAGATTTGAATAGAATGTCCCTGAATTGCCCCAACTTCAACGTGAACTCACGACACATGAACCGAAATCCACAGTGTACACAGCCATCCTCTTTTACTTGTGTCACTCAGTAAAATATATGATACAAAACATTGTGGGAGAAAATCATGATGTTTTTAACGGAGAAATTGATTATGAATAGATTATAGGAAAGAGGAATATACACGGTGTCGTAAATCGGACAAGCTTTCATTGATGAAAATAGTATAGAAGTATGTGAGAAACGCACAGGGTACAATCATTGTAGTCGGCGGCATGGTTGCGGATGTATCGTGCAGACTGCGTGCACGCTGTCCACCCGCGAACGGTCGGCGGCCAACTGGCGTTCGTTCGCAACTTACATCTACGCCCAAGTACTAGCCAATTCCGCATTTTAAAATATTCCGTTATTTCTATAGCACTACAAAGACATGGCACAAAGACTTATGGTGTGGATGTTGACCATAAGTCATCCGCAAACCTGTATTTTTCATCTCATCCACAAATGATTTTAATGAGCATATGTCACCAACATCATCATTCAAAGAATCAAACTATTAGAAGAGTATCTTACATTTTAGCCTAGTCATACTATTTATTTTATGGATGATGGATTGGATTTATGCATTCAACTCAATCAAATCATGTCGCACCAATGATGTATTATCAATGAAAATCAGAAAAAAGTTTTCCCAATTGCTACTAATTTATACCTTAAGTGAAAATTTTAACACAAAAACAAATTGAAAAAATTGCACGAGTCTTCAAAATTTTTCACAAAAGTAAAAAACTTAAAGAAGGTTTTAAAGACATCGAAGAGTAATTTCAGTGTAGTACAAAGATCGCTATGTAAATAGAAAATAAAGAAAAATTACCATTGTTTGTTCTCAAGAAGTCGTCATTTGACAGAATAATTCTTCCGGGAGATAAGGAAGTTGACGCAGGCAGTATCGTTTCATCGTTTGTTTACG
Source organism: Griposia aprilina (assembly GCA_916610205.1). NCBI lineage: Eukaryota > Metazoa > Arthropoda > Insecta > Lepidoptera > Noctuidae > Griposia > Griposia aprilina. Next base: position 11,078,774 of record OU744286.1, read on the forward strand.
TTAGGTATATCTGTAGTTGTAGTACTGCGATGTCATCTGTATCATGTTTTCGTAGCATTTTGCGGCCGAATTCGTGGGCGCGTAGTACACTGAGCGGAGCATCGCGCCCTCACTTCCGTACTCTGTTTACAGTATGTGCGGAAGAACCTGGGAGGCCATGCATCATATTTACTTAGTGATCTCTGTCTTTTACGAATTACCGTGCGAAAGCGGAACTTCTTTCCGATTTGTAACACGAGATTCACATCTAAGCGCATCATTTCGTTCCTTAAAATGAAAATGAAACTTAACTTTCTCTAATATTCCAAAGATAGGAAAAGAGGTTTATGTCTGATCTTTTAAAGCATCAGATGCTTAATTTAGTTGTCTCTAATATTATACATTAGTCAGATGCGCCGGGAGATTGACGCAAATCCGAGCATTACATGTGCGGGTGCAAATAGGAGCGAACGTACACTGACTGCAGCATAGGGCAATCGCATTAATAGCAGAACAATTAAAAACTTAGATATACGCTATAAGTGATGACCACATGCCCCACGAATGTGAGTTAGTTCCTATTTGTTATTATGAATATGAACATCATCGCTGTCATCTTACTGTGTGCTTAGCGGAGCGAGTACCTAACTGTTGATAAGCTTCTGATAGCTATATAAGTATAAATTATTTATTTCTTCGCCGTCTTTGCTGAACTACTATCGCTGTCTCTAACGTAATTGATTTATAAGGGTAAACAAGTAGTTCATGTGCTATAAATCACCCGAGTCAGACCTATATTCGAACTGATGAAAAGGAAATCTTAAATCAATTACACATTCCATAATTACGACGGTAGCATGTACCATATTGTAAGAATTTAAAATAAATTTAAAAATCAATTAAATCTGAGTAATTATTCGATAAAGTTAAGCATAAGATCTATTTATTTTCGATAAACATTGACCGAACGAAATCAGTAATTCAGCAGCTATCGGACAGCCTGATAACAGATAGAATAGCGTGGGAAGTGCACGGCGACACCGAATTTATAGTAAGATATTGTTGCGTAGCCATAGGGACTACCAATGTGTATTTCTGGATTGGTACCGTGCGGAAAGTTTAGTCACCATTTGTTTCATCACGGGACGACCGACCTTCCGCAGCACGAGTGTGCATCCTGAAGCGGGGACGGGAGCCCCAGACGAAGCCAACAATTTTATTATTCACAACAAACTTTCCGCAGTCAGCCTTTATAGCCATTTCAGTCGTGACGGGCCTGAATAAGGTCACTTATTTTTTGTATATTAAACTGTTGTTACTATTTAACAAAATATTCATACCGTTCACGTGTTTACAAATGTTGTCCTTATCTCTGAGCTCCTTGTCTACGTTCCATTGTGGCGATTCAGGTTTGTTCGAACTCCTGCGAATGAAAACTGAAATTAGAAATAAAACACAATCGATGAACTTGCGTAGGCGTTTCCGCATGATAGTGCAATGAATGGTGCTGACATTGAATGAAATCATTTCTAAAGGGTGAAGTTATACAAAAGCTGTCCTTATATGCAGAGATTCCTTGCATGACAAATATCTTATTGTTTGGCGTGAAAGGGTCAACGTACGCGTCATACGTAGTCGCAGTCCTCAGTTCAAGACCGAGGAAAACGAGAACGATCATTTTTACGTCATCTGTAAAATTAACCTGATTCATGTCGTTGTCGCTGCGGACAATAAGGACATTGCTTGGATCTTTAATTATGTCGAAGTAGGTATTTTCTTTAATATAACTTGTAACAGGGTTATTTTACGTTAATTGAATTTCCATGTCAATTTTATTGTTAGTTACTTAACATTTTCCTGTTCAATTGCATTATTACTATAACTATGATTTAACAGTAGGTAGAGCTAGCGCCATTAGTAACTTGTGCCAGTTATCAAATTCCTATAATACTGAATTGAGGTAATTATCTGTATAGAATCACGATTCGGGCTATGTAAACGCATGCAGGCAAAGCGTCTACTAAGTAAGTTTTGATTCATGAAGTCCTTTTACATTCTGCTAAACTTCTTGACTTTAGGTAAGTACTACGACGTCTTGTCACATCGGTGTAATAATATCTCTTAATTGAAAAACAATTGACGTTTTTGTTTTCAAGGCTCATTTTGCAACCATGTCACATAGGTACTGTGACCAAATTATTGTGAAAATGTAGAAGTTATTGACATGGGAAATTGTATTTTTCATTTAGGCAAAAAAGTGATAAAGATGTTGGCAAAAGATCTGGAACAACTTGGGGCGGAAGGAAATAATGTGGGTCGAAACAGTTAATTAGCAGAAACTGACTAACGACTGACTAATTCTGTAACAACCATGTGCCCGTCGCGTCACAAGGGCCGAGTGACTAAAATTTTTTTCTAAAGAATTTCAATGTATCCGATATGCAAAATAGTTTGAAATATGGGACAAGAGAGAACCGTCAACTCCATCTAAATATGGATATTTGGGTGGAGGAGAAGTTTAACATGAGGTAAGTCAAAGATGATGTTTATTTGTAAATTAGGAAGTTCCTATATTTCACGGTACGCTAGGTAATAGTAGTGGCGATACTGCTCGATTTTTGCGATCAATTTTATATCGAATAATTAACAATTTTAGTCGTTGTTTAACATTCAATAATCATGAATGGGAGAGTCACTCGCCGCAACCAAGGAGAATACAAAGATAGAAAGAAGAATAGAAAGTTGTAAAAAAACTATTAGGAATTTGCGGTTCAGACAGAAAGCTTTTTTCAAAAAACAAAAAATGCTGTTTTATTTTCAATTTCAATAGTTTAAGTGGGGCCCTGATGTGCCAACGCAACAACCATCTTCATTTAAGTGGCTGACATAATTCATAATGTTTTTTGGGTTGAAGATGATCTCAAAAATCGTCCCATAAGGTTTTGGCGCGGTATGAATAGACTTTTTTTTTATAAGTTTTTTTTTACAACTTTCACATGTTCTAACTTTGGACTCCCCCACTATTGAAGCAGCTGACGCTGAGACCTATTAAGCACTAAGAAAAAACTATGTTTGGTATGATTTTCAGCCGGTACAAAATTACTTTTTCAAACTAACGCCACCGTACTACGTACTACAACCACTAGGTACTGAATAAATCGATTTACCGTGTAAAATTATAAAATGGACATATTAACATTAAAATAGGACCTTCGCGATTTACTTCGAAATAGCATGGACAAGTGTGAAGTAGAAACAAATGGAACACTTACTGCCTGGCTTGCCTCGAACACCGACGCAGTTCAGCTGCGAACACGCAGAATTCTCCGAATGTGAGAGTGAGCAACGTGCGGCGGGAACACTGCCGCGCGCAGACCAGCATTTCGAATACTAAACAATAACAATTCGGTTAAATAATAAACAAAAGTAACCTGGGGAGGGGGAACACAGGAATGACATCAACAAATAAATCGTCATGGACAACAGGAAAAGTAACTCCTATCCTATTCTTATAATTCAATTTTGTATTGTCATTGGCTACAGAAATAGGTTCTAAAGTAGGTACAAGTATGTGTAGGTACACGCGTCTTCAACGCGTACACGGATGCTACATATCTCATTATGTAAATTTAATGTCCCAGAATGATAAAGCAGTAGTCATACCAAATTCTTGTTATAAATTAAACTTTACAAAGAAACGTTAATGATTCAGATAATATTTCTGTTTTTAATAAAAACATACTTTAGGATCTCTCTACTAATTGTTTCGTGGTAGGTTCCGGCCAGTTCACATCCGTGATTATTTCATCCTAAATGAGGTTCGAAATCTAGAACCACCGGCTGAACAACATTTAAATACAAATTAAATGTTTTTAATTTGCACAACAAACCCACGCGAGACAAGACTCATTTCGAATAATAAATAAGGTACTTTGCACAGTCACGTCACCCTACGAGGGCGACGAGGATTGAAGTCCAATTAATTTAGATATTAATAACAGAAATATGTAGGTATGTGTTCCCAGAGCCCAGCATAATATCCTTTCCTGATTGAAGTGACTAACAAGTTTAATGAGGCCTAAGTATGTGGCTTTCCAATAGATTTTATATGAGAATTTCTTTGAGATCAGAACGGCCTTATGAACAACAACACTATTACAATTCCAACAACAACGTGATGAGGCGATCAGGATTTTAAATTGTATAGTTTTCAATATTATGTACTAGCACGAAACCGGTTGCTATTTACAACGAGTTCAACTGCGAGGATAACAAAGACAATTATCTAGTTAGGTATACATACACTCATCTAAGGACTCATATTTACATAAATTAAATGAATAGGAACATTAAAGACATTCATCCAATTTTACCTACTATTATTAATTTATTACTTATACATGATTTGAGGAATGTCTAAACAATATTCAAGTATATAGGTATATAATATTTTGCGATTCAGAACCGTCGGCGGCGTTTGCAAATCCGCTTAGTGAAAAGCACATAATTTTCCGGACCAAAAGACTTATAGTGCAGTTTCACTTACTAATTACATAGGTATGAACATTCGAGGAAGTTTAATTGTTACGAAGCGTTTCAAGTTACCAATTTTTTTTATTATAGTGAGATAAGATGACTTGCCTGAAAATGAGGGAACATTCTATTCCAAGTGATGAACATTTCACACACTAAATAAACATTTTATTTTCACACACATTATGCCTTGCTCTCTGATGAACTAGTAAAAGCCATTTGCGACAAAGCAGAAACATAAAGAAAAATTCAATATGGGGCGTCGCCAGGATGGATAATATGGTATGGATGGGGCACTTGCCAAAAAACTAGTGATGTACCGACTAGTCGGGAAAGCCGACTAGGCGGCCATATTAGTAGTCGGCGATTAGTCGGCCCATTTTTACTCGTATTAATACGCTTAAAAATTTACAAGAGGGGTGATTGAAATGAAATTTAAATCGTTACTGTTATTATTTTTTATTATAGAATGAGTTTTACAGTTTACTTTCAAGTGCAATTTAGAATAGGATAGGAAGGAAAAGGAACCCTTCGTTTGATCCATTAATTAATTGGACTTAGATGCGGAAACTATATAAACTTAAATTAACTAATACTTCCAACAAAAAAGAAGAAACTATATAAAATAAAATTAACTAATACTTCTAACAAAAAAGAAGAAACTATAACAAACAATTGGCAATAAATAGGTTTACAACTTAGAAATAGGAATTCTTCCTTTGACCTAATCATAATGAGTTAGAGATCTGGCCGCCGGACGCCGCGGGGCATCTACGAGCCGAAAGCATAGTCACGAACATTGCCGATGTCACCCGAACTTAACCGAAAGCAATGATTGGTTTGGCCTGTATATATAATTATTAGGGATGTACCGACTAGTTGGGAAAGCCGACTAATCGGGAAAGCCGACTAGTCGGCTAGTCGGACTAAGTCGTAGTCGGCCCATCTCTACAAAAAACATCTTTGTGAATTCTAATGGTGTCAAAAACAGTGCCGGTCCATTACTTTTGTCGGAAGCAAAAATAACAGAAAAAAAACGTAGACTAACAAAATTTCCAGGATATATTACGAGTATTCTATCTCTCGGTCTAAACTATCGAGCTTCAATTGTTCAAGTCTAGCATTGGAACAATTGAAGCTCGATAGTTGGTCTAGAAGCTCGTTAGATGTCCACACCAAATTACAGATTTTCCAATATAGCCAGGTAAGTATACCTACTACTGCCCACGAAAATATTAGGCTTTATATCAACATATCTCAAGGATAAACCAGCATTAACTTAATATTGATACGCAATAAAAATTTATGAGTGTGTGTAAAGACATATTAAAAAAAAAACATAAATAATGAAAAGACAGAGTCGGACGTCCGTGTGAAGTATGCAATAAACAGTCGGCGAATCAAACGTGGAGTCATGAACTCATTCGGCGGCAATTGGTCATCAGTGAGCAATAACGGTGAGATCACTGGACGAGCACGCGCACACCTGCCACAACAACAATAGCGGATATCTACCGTAATTATACACGTAGTATCCTATTCCAAGCGTAAAATAACGATTACGTTATTAATCGTTATAATTGCCAATAAGCCATTTGGTTTATAATTAACTATGATTTTGTTCATCTAAACTGGAAGATTGCATGGTGCGGTAAAGTTAGAACAGAGTTATTTTGTTATGGGGTATCTTATATAATTGATGATTTATTCTTGAAACAATAAATCGTCGCCTTGGAGGGCAATGGAGCTAAGCCACAATTTTTGCGAAATGGAGTTAAGTGCACTAACGTAATGAGAAAGTGCCATAGTTCATTGTAGTCAATAAATTTGACAGATAGGTATCATGACTGTCATGTTATCTCCAATTCGCAAAAATTGTGGCTTAGCTCCATGCCTCGCAAGCCGACGCAATATTCATGGCTGAAATCATAGCATCGTGTGCCACTTGTACCTATAACTGTTCCTACCCTGCGGGGCTGCCAACCAAAGATGCGATATTATCAGGTATGATTTCAGACGGAAATATTTTCATGCTTTATGCTTTTCTGTTCGTGTTTACCGTGGTTGGGATGAAGTTATTTCAACTTTTTTTTTTGCTATAATTACTTAAATTATGTCTAACTGCCAAAGAGCAAAAAAGTGTAGAAGAAAGGAGTTCGACTTGACTATTAAAGTAGCTAATAGAACATAATATTGTTGCGTGACTAAAAGAATCTAGGCATCACGCATTCGATCTAAAACCTAGAAGAAAACGTAAACGATATGACCCAGTTCCAGAGGGAATTATAATGGACTGGGGATGTTTGAGCAATCACGCGAATTTACAAATTACTTTATATTTGAAGCTGCTGTTGGAAAACCTTTTACTATAACAATCATTTATTTTTTGCAATATATAAATTATTGGTTTTAACTTTTTATATTATCACCACCATTAGCCAATATAATAGCAATCCTATGGTAGATATCCTAGAAGCTAGAAAGGCCTCAATTTCACGCCATTAAAGTTTTAAACGAAACTACGAAGGATTATTGATTAGCAAATGACGACATTGACAATTTCGGAACGACATAATATGTCGTTAATTTTGCATATTATGCTAAATTGTATAAGAATAAATACACATATATGCGATTCAACCAAAAGATCCTTAATATTCCAAAATTAAAATCCAAAATTTATAGATATCAAGTGCGTATCTATATAATTAGGATAACGATTACAATTCAGAATCTCAGAGAACTGTGTCTTTTATAAGTATTATGTTTAATCATACAAACTTGACTTTAATAATCGCTTTTAAACACTGTTAAAATATCTAGTTTCTTTTAAAAATGCCAAGTATTTGTCAAACTGTCTGAAAGTAACATTGTATCTGTTTATAATTCTGAGTATGGCAGGACAATTTCAGATACTTTGAGTATCAAAGTATGAAACGTAACACTTGAACACAAAGATCAACTTGTATGTTTGTTAGCGGTCATTAACTGAGTGACCTGAGAGTTAATTGCAGTTGTTAGATTTATGGATGATAAATATACAAAAGAGGCAAAGCTTAACGTGGCAAGCCCGTAAATTGTTTTATATGGCAGATAGTAATCGTAGAATACATTTGCTCTGTTGCGATACCATCGCCCGCCGCCTCAAGATCTCTGCGCGTTAAAAGTGATATATAGATCAATATTCGTTGAAATAATATCACTGTCAAATTCCTAGATCGGAATTTAAAGGACCCCTGGCCCCGTTGTTACTGAAATACGCAGTAAAGAGAGTTTTCGTACTGGTTTTTGTAAAACGTAGCATTAGTTGGACATGGCACATCAGCGTCTGAGCGGCTGCAACGCAGTGAGTGACTACAGTAGCGTAGGCGCGCCGCGTAGCAGTAACGCAACCGCCTCGCCATTCGGTCGCTATAATTTCGAAGAGGAACGAAACTATTGGATTTGTAGCGATCAAAATACTAATAACAGATTTTCAAAAAATCCTTGTTATTAGAAATTGTTATTAGTCTGAATGTTTATCTGTATTTTCCCTACCCTAGAGATACATATACGAGGGCGACAATGAAAGTTTTTAGAACTGGCCACTTGTAAACGATATAATAGAAAAATAAGTTCAAATTTTGAAAATGGAACTCTTTGCCAATATTATTGCGTATGTATTGTATTCATTTGTCATTTGTTTACGATTTGGCGGCAAATTGAAAATTCTGTGTCACGTCAGAATGAATTTGACGCGAGAATATTTTCGTACAACGATTTTTTTAAGACTTGCCATGTCATTTAAGTCAACAAGAAAGTTATGATAGACTTCGATTGAACTTTCACGATGAAGCCCCATCTCACGAGATGTCACTGTTTACAACTAGTTTTATGAGTTTAAACGTGGTCGCACTAATCTCACCGATGATCTGCGTGAGGAACGGCCTTCTAGGTCGACGACTAAAGATAACATCAGTGTTGTGCGGCGTATGATAGAGACTGACAAAAGAGTGACTTATCAGCAGATTCGGACAAGCTTAGGCATCGGTATGAGTCAAGTGCACAAAATCCTCCAGGAACATTTAGCGGTCAGGAAGCTTTGTGCTCGGTGGATACCTCATAATTTGACAGAGGCCCAAAAACTCCGTCGTGTTGATTGGTGTCGTGAAATGGTTCAAAGATTTAACGGAGGTGACTTAAATGCTGTGTTCGACATACTTACGGGTAACGAAAGCTGGATTTATTGATATGATCCTTAAACTAAGAGACAGTCTGCTGTCTGGGTGTTTCCTTCCGAGGAGTTTCCAACTAAAGTGAAGAGAGGTCGAAGCGTGGGAAAAAATATGGTGGCGTCGTTCTTCGGAAGGACAGGTCATTACACAACAATTGTTTTAGAGGATCGAAAAACAGTTACTGCGGAGTGGTACACTAACAATTGTTTGCCACTTGTCTTGGAAAATTTCGGGAGAAATGACCTTGCAGTAGGATCCTCCATCACCACGACAACGCCTCGTCGCACACCGCCAAGCAAACAATCGACTACTTGGCGAAGTCAGGCGTGGAATTACTCGGTCACCCGCCTTATAGCCCCGACCTCGCACCTTGCGATTTTTATTTATTTCCGAAAATAAAAGAAAAACTTCGAGGAAAACGTTATATGGACGCCGAGGAAGCAGTGGCTGCGATTCAAAATGCCGTCGAAGAGACCCCTAAGGACGAGTGGGCAAAGTGCTTTTCTCAGTGGCTCCATCGGATGCAGCGATGTATTGATGTAAGTGGACACTATTTTGAAAAGATATAATAAAACTAATAACTTGCTAGTTTGTTCAGTTTTTGATTTTCTATGAACTTTCAGTGTCACTCACCCTCGTACGTGTTTAAAAAAACATGTAAGTATATAATTTTTCTGAGAGCTTTTTTAAGGGAGTGGAGATGGGGGCATAGATATAAGTGTACTATAATAGTGTGGTTCAAATAGGGATAAATAACTAATAGTGACAAACTAGCATTCCGAAACACCTAGGGATAGGTGTATATTATTAACACTACATCCAGTGTATTATGATAAGTATAATGAGTAGACTTGAAAGCTATTGTTATTTTTTATGATAGGTAAGAACACTAATTGGAAGTTCCTACAATAGTACATATTTAGTTAAAATGAGTAAGCGAGTCATCGATATTTCGGGTACTTACACGCAGTATTTGAAATGTGTTTGAGTCAACAAGTACTCGTAGTAAACAAAGATAACAATTAATACTTTGATATAACTGTAGTACCTATCAGTACCTATATTTCATTAAACCGTTTATAACACGTTTCATTCTTTGATTGCAGATAAATAATAAAATGCAATGAATAAGTACCCGATTATTATCTGTGCAGTACTAACTGTTGCAACATATCATACTGGGCAATTAACTAGCAGCAATTGCTAACATGCGGAACTAAAATGTGTAATTTTTACTGGCGTATTGACATTTGCTGTTGAATCAGCCCGATGATGATGATGTCACCGCGGTATCGCTTATCCAATAGGTGAGCCGTCATCAAAGCGTATCAATCATTAGCCTCTACGTATACCTAACTAATCACGCCACATGGCTGCACCTACTCTCCATTTTATTCGCATTCATGTTCAAAAAAAAGAATTAATCAAAAAAACATTATATCCATGCGTTGGTAATAGGTAGGCTACGAATCAATGATATCATATTTTAACATAGCTATGTGTGTAAGACAGGAACCAAGATAATGGATCACGGTTAGTGACACAACTTGTTGAAAGATCAATAAGATTTTAATTAATGTTATTAGTTTCGTATTAATCACTTTGAATGATTAGATAGATGGGTCAAAATAGATATGTTTATGTAAATACATTGGAGCTTTATATTTATACGCCAACGATCAATATTCATTAATAATTCTATAAATTACGTTCCTGTCTGTCCATCAGCTAGTTGCATGATTTGAAATAATGAATTTCTATTAGAAGCTTTTTGATCTAAAATGGAAGGGTGCGTATGCAAGGGTATACTTGCCCTTGCATAGCCACTACACACCCTTCCATTTTGATAACAAAGATGCCCTTGTGATAACAGAGATTGAAAAATATTGATAACATCGTTTGGCATAAGATAGCGAACTAAGTAATATTGTTACAAATCGATGTATTAGGTCGAATACCTAGTAAAACATACAGCGGGGTAATTACGTAACACACTAACAGTAGGAATGGAAAGCATTTTGACAGTTCAACAACATTCATTGCGTTATTTACGTTTTTGAGCAGACAAAATTTTCGAACATATGAAGCAACGGATTGGATTATCCTTCAAAATGATCCAGATTCTGATTGATAGTGCGTTACGCAATTAATAGGGTGCTGTGTCAAAAGTTGTTAGTCAGCCGGTTATTTGTTTTTTTTAGTCATATGATACAAATCAGTTTTTTGACTAAAGTCGTAACTGAATCTCGACTCTTAGATATACAATCGAATATCGATATTTTTAATATGCGTGCAGGCATCATCGTGCGTGCATCATTTGATGATTTCCCACCCAAAAAAATAAAAAGGCTTCCATTTTTTACTACGCAATACAAAACGTAGACTTTAGTTTCCTAATCAGGCACCTGAGAGCACTGATACACATTGCACTGAAGATCCAGAAACTTCACTATAAATAGGTAGGTACATAGCAGTTGAATGAAAAATGATTATTAAGCTATTAACAAATAGTCAATCACTGAAAAAATATTTGATGACGCCATCGTTATCACTGCCAAGATACAATTACTTATCGTCGACCAGTGATAAACTCTATCTTGTTAGCTACTTATTCATTAGAAATAAATGCCAAAACAATAATAAATGTCGGTGACGTCATCGCGTCACTGTAGCGAGCGGTTACAGGGCACTTCTTTTAAACTATAATTATAATCCCTGGCTATTAACTACATAACACACATACATACATATTACAAAGTTTTACCAACAATTTAATTAAGCAATTCTAAATTAAGATTGCTTCTCAATTCTTGGGTTTTTGACGATCCCGGGACCCGGGAACAAACGAAATAAGTTCCCGGTAATTCCCGGGAATTTAAAACTTAATAAAATATGCAATATTACCTTTGAAATAGGATTCTGTGGGTTTTCAGTTATATAATATTATGCTGCTTTACGAATGGTCAACGAACCGACGCTGACCGACACCGACGGTGTGAGTAGGATAAAATGACATTTTTTTTTTTTCATGAAACTACGTTTCATTACTTATTCATTTAAAATTTTATAAAAACAAATCAAAAAAATCGTAACACTATTTTCATTTTTGAACAAAATAAGCCTTCAAACATGTTAAAGCATTTAACGACTTGTATATGGTATAAGACTATGCAAAGTGAGCCTCCTCGAATCCCTTGGTTTGCTGAAAGTCATACAAAGAGGTCGTATGTTGTTATGGCACATAGATTGCGTTCTGGTCATTTTCCATCCAGGAAATTTGGACACCTAATGAAAAAAGTTGAGTCCCCTAATTGTCCAGTATTTAATAAAATCGAAGATGTCCAACATTTGCAGGTGGAATGTAAAAGAACGGAAGAGAGTGGGAGATAGTGATGCGGGAGTTAAAAGTTAATATGTATGATGTTGGGGCTTTCATTAGAATATTATCTACACCTAATTCGGGAGAAGCGAAACTGATTTATGAAATGGTTGCTGCATCAATATCTCCCTCGCTTACGCAATAATATATTTATATTAATAATATAATAATTACGTGTAATAATTAGTTAGATTAGGGTATGATGAGGCTGACGTACCTTTGTAAAGTAAAAGCCTCTAAATAAATAAAGATTATATAAAAATAAAAATAAATACGACTTTTCGGAAAGCCTACTTCTAATTTTTGTAACGAAATTACCTGCTACCGAAAAAACTTTTTCACTCTCTGTGGATGTCGGTTTAGCAGATAACAAAGCTTTATACAGTAACTCCAGATTCGGAGTCCGTTTTCGGGATTTCTCAAGTAGTTCGAAATCCTTGTAAATAAATCTAAATCTTACAAAACGCAAAAACGTAAAAACTTTTGAACGTTTGATTTATTTCCTGAAGGTCGGGAATTCCCGACTGAAGATTACCGAAATCAGGATCGTTATTTTCCCGGGTATTCCCAGGATCGGGAACCCGGGAAAGAAATCCTATTCGCCAGTCATGTTGAAATTGAGTGATTGAGATTTATATTTACGGATAGCCGCCAGTATCCTATCAACGATCGCTAGAAAAGTTAATACGTCGTTTGTGGAATATACCACTAAACTTTCAAAAGCAATTATTGAGATAAAAAATCTTGGTTTTGGCCAACAAAGTATTCATGTAAGGAACCGCGCCGCACAGGTGCGGAACCCAAAGAAAAGCCAACGTAGCTTATAACTTCAGTTCACCCTGAAATCTTTATTCTATAACCTGACTTATTAGTATAAAAAAAATTCTATGTCAGAAATTCAGAATGCAGTAGATTTCCGCAAGTTACTATTAAGGGGGATGCGCTCAGGTAGCCCGCGAAATTCAAAAATACTTACGTTTTTTGCAATTTGCAGGTCACTGTCAGGTTGTATGTTGATTAAAATATGATTCGCGGCCGTAACAAATATGGCTTTACATAATTATAATCATTAGAATCAGCAATAGATCGTGATTATAGATCTATTTTGTTTGTTTTTATTTTACATTAATACCAGAGCTAATTATCTTTTTTGTATGTACGTGTTTCTGTGACAAATAAACCTATTTTTCTTTCTTTCTTTCAATACGACTCCTTAAGTTAGAATTGGCCGCAAATGTCATGATTTCATGAAATAGTCATTCAATAGGGTAATATGAACTTATTGATGATTTTTATGATTATAATTCTATAAATAAATATTTGATACGGCCGCGAATCATATTTAGATCAACATACAACCTGACACTGACTTGCAAATTGCAAAAAACGTAAGAAAATTTGAATTTCGCGGGTTACCTTGGCGCATCCCCCTTAAATAAAATGCTACGCGGTCGTCAACTTTATACCCCAGGGGGTCGTGCGGTGTCCTACAGGGATCGGTCCTGGGGCCGCATCTGTGGGACATCGAATACGACTGGGTGCTGCGCGCCGACCTCCCTAGCGGCGTCAGCGTGGTGTGCTACGCTGACGACACGCTGGTCCTGGCGCAGGGGAGGTCGCGCCAGGCGGCGGCCGAATTAATGACACGCGGGGTTGCGACAGTCATTGAGAGGATCCAGCAATTGGGACTCGAGGTGGCCTTGCACAAGTCCGAGGCCATGTGTTTTCATGGTCCTCGGAACGCGCCACTGTCAGGTTCCCAAATAACGGTACGAGGGGTTCACATCGGCGTCGAGTCGACGATGAAGTACCTGGGACTCGTCCTCGACAGCCGGTGGAACTTCGTTGAGCATTTCCGACGTTTGGCTCCCAGACAGGAGCGGGCCGGGGCTGCATTGAAGCAGCTCCTGCCCAATATGGGTGTCCAAACGCCTCCTGCCGGAGGCTCTACGCGGGGGTCGTGCGGTCCATGGCCCTTTACGGGGCACCGGTGTGGGCGCGTTCATTAAGGCGCCGACCAGCCCGCCGGTTGAACGCGTCCCAGAGGGTCATGGCCATCCGGCTGGTCCGGGGATACCGCACGGTCTCATGCGAGGCGGCGAGCCTCCTTGCCGGATTGCTGCCATGGGATCTGGAGGCAAAAGTCCTCGCGCACATTTGGGAGTGGCGCGAGGAGGCGAGACGCCGGGGCGTAACTCCGCTGCCACGACAAATCGCGGCACAGCGGACTGAGCTCCGGCGAGATCTCATGGCGGCATGGAGAGTGCGACTGTCGCAACCCAGTGCTGGGCACGCCACAATTGCGGCGGTAGGTCCCCTCTTTAATGAGAGGCTTGAGAGGCATCACGGCGTCCTCACCTTCCGCGTGACGCAGGTCCTCACCGGACACGGCTGTTTCGTTACGTTCCTGTTTCGGATTACGCGGGAGGAAATGCCCGGGTGTTACCATTGTGTGGATCGACCGGAGGACACGGTGGAGTATACGGTGGAGCATACGGTGGAGGTCTGCCCGGGTTGGGCGGAGCAACGCCGTGTCTTCGTGGCGACGATCGGCGGCGGCGATCTCTCGCACCCGGCCCTGGTCCAAGCCATGGTACGGAGTGAGATGGAATGGGAGGCCTTCTGCGAAGCAGTAATGCTCGCGAAGGAAGAGGCGAGAGGCGCGTCAGGGAGAGACAATCGTTGCGCCCACACGCCCCTAGTCCCCGCAGGAAGAGACGCCCTGGGCGTCGAGAGTCGATACCCGATTCCCGGCCACCGTAGGCGCGTGCTTGCGGACGGCGAGCAATGGGCAGCTCGCCGTCCGGTTAGGACTAGACCCAGGTCGACGGCGCGTCTTGTTCCACGCGCGCCTTAAAGAGATGACAGCACCATTGACGGAGTCCGATGGAGCCGATGCCTGCCGGGGACGCAGATTGTTCGAAAGAGTTACCGTGGCCGCCCGTGGCGCACAGGCAATTGAAGGGACACGGGTGGGTTTTAGTGGGTAAGAGTCTGACAAGCCCCACCGCTCCGCCCAGAGCGGGAGAAGTCATTTGATGTTTTCCAACTCAAAAGAAAGGGGAAACCGGAAGCCCAACTCTTATAATTCCGTCAATGCAAAAATAGCTGCTACACTTATTTCATGGCTAGCAACTTAATTGTTACTCATTCTTAATGACTGTGCCGGTATTTACTTGATGTAATTAGGCCATTTATTTACCTATACTATACATATGCGCCGGGAAACCAAGCAACATGTCAGTCTTAAAAATAAGCATTAGCTAGTAATAGGTTGAACGTTTAGGTTATTGTTTTGTGTGACTATAAATCGATGACATTCTGTTAGAGGTCTCGGTCCAGACGGAGCCTATTACACGAGCATGCATGTTGGTGATGATATGATTGGTTATAATGTATACAAAATGGTGCTTACCCTGAGTCTTAGTAGGGTATAATTCGATGTCGTTGAAAAGACTCTGCACGCGGTCGGCAGAGGCCAGCTCGTCGGGCGGGCCCACCCGGCACTCCCATGCACTCGCTACCTCCCTGTAACAACAACAGACGTTCATTCATATATTATTACACAAACAGATATGTACTCTACTTTATCTGATACTCCTGTAATGCCGATTTTATCTAACATCACCATTAATAACCTACCTACGACTCGATAAAGTTAATATCACCATACTGAAAGTGCAATCAAACTTTGTATCGAATATTTAATTAAATTAATAAAGAGATTATGATGATCAATCTAATTTTGTCGCTTTCAATAAATAAGTACTGTTTTATTACAAAACCAATTTGAAAACGAGCTTATAATAATAAATGTAAGTAAATTAAAGACACTTTTGAGACGAAACAGTGTGTAAGAGTCTGTAACGTATTTCAAATATTGGTGTTAACTGAAGAACAAAGATAAGGCAACGCTATAAATATTGTTAGATACCTAATCGGGCGGGCAAGTCATTCATGTGACGCCACGCCATACACTATGTACTCACATACTTTACTACGGACTCGTGCAATTACGTGATTAATGTTAGTAGAATATCCACAACCCCATTAAAGTTATCGACAGCTTAGAGTCAATTTATGTGTGTATACAGTACATATACTTAGTTACTATATGTCTAGTGAAAAATAAAAATTATACATTAAAATTAAGCAATAGTATTAATCTGGTAACGATCTTCAGGCTTTAAAGCTTTAATAAATAAAGGACAGCTTCAGCCCACGACTAGAAAACTGGAGACACGAATTCCTATCTTTGATAACTCAGTTACCTCAGTGGACTGTATCTGTAAAAAGCACAACAGATGCAAATAAATCAATTCTATTTAATTAACTTATTTATTTATTAATAACCAACTAATAAGTAAATTAAATCAACACCGTAAGCGTAATTGAACAAAACTTTATAATCAGCATACCTAGTTTTCATGGGAAATAAATGGAGTCCACACCCACGCCGCGCCGCGCGCCGTGATATCAAAGTAACCGCTAGTAAACGTTACACAAACTAAACCTACGCAATAATAAAGATGTGGGAAGGCGAGACAGCTTTCCGTTCTGTTGCATCAGCACCACACTTCTTCGATCCCGAGTGTAATCGCAGCCGTAAACAGTTTTCTGGCGGTCGGCAGACAGAACATCAACTAAGGGCGTTGGGTTTCCTATAAAAGGCGATAGCGCCCGCGATACCAAATGTTCCCACGTGAAACAAACAGGTGATAACTTGCAGAGAAATACCATAGACACTATAGGGTTTGTAGAGTTAAGGCGGTACCCCGACCAAAACCTTACCATAGTGCGTTATTCAGAGGCTATTAACTCATTCACTATGGGTAATAAACTACATCTAAAAGCACATTATTAATGTTCGATAAACTATCATCACATTGCACGTTTTTATTTGTTTTATAAAAAGTGACTAAAATTATTGATTGTATGCATCTTTTGCTAAAGGTGACGTTCTATTAATTTGAGGATTACACTAATGGATATATAATTTAGAAATCTAAATAATTCACGTTTTATTTTATTTCAAAACAAAGCTTGTCTTTTTTTTTTTTGTGAATTTTATGATCAATGAGCGTGCGCAGGGAGCGAGACAAAGCGAGACTCAGCCACGGGACAAAGAAGGACCGAACGCTCAAGGTCGTTTGGTCGGGGAAGCGCCTTAAAAGCGTAGTTAGTATGAGAAAGTATTAAGTTCGCCTGTAGCTAAGGCTAAGTTCTGTAGCTTAGCCGCTTTCGTTTGTGAAACTTGGCCCCAACATCCTGTCAGCACGAGCTATACGACAACATTAGTCCCTACTATTTACATTTCTACAGAATGCTTATTATTAAAAGATATTTTAC
This sequence comes from Griposia aprilina, assembly GCA_916610205.1. Lineage (NCBI taxonomy): Eukaryota > Metazoa > Arthropoda > Insecta > Lepidoptera > Noctuidae > Griposia > Griposia aprilina. The sequence continues at coordinate 11,096,228 of OU744286.1, forward strand.
AGATTATAAGCTTACTTACAATAGGTACTAATTACATTTTCAACTTACGAGTACTCAAATGAAAATCCATATTTACATGAATTGGGACAAGTTAAAATCACTTGATAATTAATAACATAAAATGAAATAAAAAATTCACTTGTAAATAACAACTTCATTATTTTCTGTATATATCACTGGAGCCGGTTATTAAAGATACGCCCTCGGGGCGGTGCCTAAGTGCGTCTACTGAGTTCGTATAAGACAGTTTGTCGTATTTATGAAGTAAATAATCTTTTCGCAGTACCGTTAGCGCATATAGCAAACAGTCTACTTCTCTATATTGACCCTAGCAGCGATAACCGTTCGATAAATATATAATTACGGCTATCTTTTCCTTTTCCTAAAACTAAATTAAATAGGTAAGTATATATATTTCAGCAATTATACACATGTTATGTAGGTAGGTATGTAGTGTTGTTAAATTAAGTTTAATTACACAATATTTATTTATTTTCAAATTAGGAAATTATTGCATGCTTTAAAAATGTGTGTTTACAAGAAACATAATTTCAAAAGAGTAAGTAACTATTGGTATTGCTTGCCCGATAAACTAAATTCGTTTCGTTTTCGTCATTTCCATTCTTTTCATATGGGCTTGCGTCATGCAGTTTACGGGGTGTTTAATTTTCAAAGGAAGTTACATTCTCATGATATAATGTCCTAAGTAAGTAAACAACCCGATTGGAATGAAACATGTTAAGAGTTTTCTAGACCTCATGTTTAAATGAGTAATCTAATAAGCGGTAGGCATTACATTAGTCATAATGACATTTCATTGTCAGTCCCTTCAAACGAAACGGTTAGTTGCATGAGTAACCCTCAATCATTCAATTTAACGTTCTAAGAAGACAAATAGAGGTAAGTCGGAGTCTCCGAAAACTTCGGGTTTATTTGGAGGTAACTATGATTGTCATAATATGGCGATGCCACTGTGACTCTGATTCGATTTTCCAGGGTATATAAATTGCAACGAGAGTACGATGCTACCTCATCGAGTCATCGAATAGTTAATGGTCTTGGTCGGACAGTTTTCAGTAGAGGGCCATTTTTCTAACAAGTAACTTTAAGGCGTAAGTACGTTCTTGTTGTTAGAAATTCATCTGGATTTTTAAATAATCAGTAATCGTTTCGTTTCGTGTCTCCGCACCGTGTTATTGTCAAACCTCGTCGCTTAGACGCTGGGGAGGCGTTATGTAGACGTCGCTGTCTAGACGCTGCGTAGGCACAGCGTAAAAATGCCGTGCAGACACGGCTTAGACGCCCGCGGTGCGAAGTGTATCAGTTCGATACATAATCATTAACAAAATTAAATCTGACTAGGAAAAAATTTTGCTGGCATTTTTGGTAAAAAGAAATCATTCACTGCGTAAATTTTAGACCAACTGATTAAAATGACTATTATCATACTCTTTGTTTCCATCACGATTGTACCTACAACATATATATTTTTTTATATTGGGCTAGAAAATGTGTCGCACCCGGCCGTGGTGGGTGGGTCTACGAGGTGTCAAACCCTTCACTGAACTAATTCCCAATGCGAAAGAAATAGATACTTACATTATCAGAATATAATATAATACAATACATATAAAAATAAGATGTATTATCAGATGTTGAAGATAGGGCACTTAAAACATTGTACCCTTACCGAAGTTGAACGGGTCACTGACCGCGCTGCCATCCATACTAATATTATAAATTCGAAAGTAACTCTGTCTGTAATTTGCATGTTACCTTTTCAAACCTAAACCACTGAACGGATTTCGATAAAATTTAGCAAGGAGATAGATGGCATTATTGGGTAGGACATTGCTACTTTTTGTCTCGGTAACACGTTTCAGTGGGATAATTTCCGACATCAACGCGGGCGAAGCCGCGGGCGGCTGCTGGTCGGATATAATTTCAACTGCAGCAGGATTTTGTGCGGACGGTTACAGTATGCGGTATACCCACGTAGTATAGAGAGATACTTCGTGGGTATACCCAACAGCTCGGGTACAATATTCTAATATTTTTTAGTAGTTGCTCATTTTTGCTTCAAATTCAAATTTAAATTAATGAATCTAGAATTCAAGCTTAACTTCTTATTTGTGTAACCTAGCGCAACGTTGCTCTATCTAAAATATTTTCCAATGAAGCCGTGGCTCTCAATTGCAGCAAGTTTTATACTTATTTACTTTTTTCCGCAGCTCAAAATGGAATGGTAAAATGACATTCAACAATACCGATACCGATAGTAAAACTACAACCGAAAAGCGCGTGCGACCGAGTTGAGTGCTTACAAAAATATACCATGACATCATGGTGAGCGAATGAGACGTGCTGCTCGGTCTCACTCGCACTGGCACGCTTATAAATACACGAGTGCATTTACTCCATTCGTGTTCGATTATGTATGTTCGATTTGGCAGTCGACATCAAATAGCGATTAAGAGATGGTTTTACAAAACAAGGTCGATGAAAACGACTCAAGTTATTTACCACATTAAAAGCAGTTGTTCCTACTACAAATAAAAAAATGGTCATGCCCCATTTCCGGACGGATAACGGAGTTAACGACTGCTTGTTGTTTTGTATAACTATGAAGTGTGAGATCATGTATGCCAAATTAGATATTATATTATAATGAATATACGTTAAATAGGTAAGTATTACTTTATTTTTGGCTGCGCATAAAAATTGCCTCTTGAAACATTCCATTTTAGGAACAGTTAAGTTGAGTTGTTTTCTTCAAAACATAAAACATAACATCACGCCTGTATTCCCCGAAGGGTTAGGCAGAGGTGTACCTATAGCACACCCACATTTCGCCAGTTATGTTTAAGTCCCATGTAATAGGGGGCGAGCCTATTGCCATCAACCGGGCACAAATCCAGACTCCGGGCTGCTACTGAGAAATTCCAGATGGAAAAACCCAATAACACTGCCCGACCCGGAAATCGAACCCAAGACCTCATGCTCAGCAGTAGCGCTTGCGACCACTAGACCAACGAGGCAGTCAAAAATAATGAAAAATGATAATGAAATTTTCTTCAAAAATAATGCTCAAATAGGTTTACCAACCACTATAAGAAATCACATGGGTAGGTTCTTTTTTATTTCAAATGAAGCAATTAAAATATCATAATAGAAACTAGTATGTTATAATTGAGCTACTTCGCACATACTTACTACCTATGTATGTCTACAATAACAATGACTGAGTAAATAGCTTTGCAATTCCAATGTTAAAGGAGATTGGGCGAATCTGCCCTGAAGCCTGGAGCCCAATAGCGTTAAGATACATACCAATGGAAAGATCTCATCAAGGAGAAATTTCTTAAAATGACTTATCTTGATTGTTAGTACGTCAGGTGCTACAGAGCTCTAAATTTCGACTAATTAAGTAGTATTGAAGTTACTAAGTTACTTATTAATTCTGTGTCTTGTGAACATCATCTTTTAAGCATATTACCTTTAAAATATGGCCGCCTATACTCGTTTGCCGTCTCTAAGAGTCGGTCGGCCATAATGTTAAACCTGCCGAAACTCCCAATACCGTCAAGATATATTTAATTGCAAAGATCTCGTTTAGAAGAACGTTTGTTACTTCTACGCGTACCCTTGTCTGAAATATTAGTTTGTTCAGCGTTAAATCGTGCTAAATGTGACGTTAACATTAACGCTTAATGCTCGTCATAACTGATTATTAAACAGTAACTTGTAAACATCATCATTATTATATTAACATAAAAAACATCACGCCTGAATCCCCTAAAGGATAGGCAGACATGTATTGTTCAAGTACAATTCGGCTACACAGGTAAAAATACCTCTTTAGCCTAAATGTTCTCTTCTATCTACAAGTATAAAACAAAGTCGATTTTCGTGTCTCTCTGTATGTGTCCGTTTAGTTCTTCTAAACTACTCTTAGTGTACTCTAGTTCTTAACCATCATTTAGAGAACTTATTCCTGAAGGTTTGTATATAATGCAGACATACACACACATACATCCATATACACATTACATACATACATTTAACTTCAATATAGCACAAAAATCTCAATGTGTTGATAACGATAGAAGCAATAACAAAGTCCAAAGGCAAGCATAGTCAACGATCGAAACTTGACTGCCCAAGGAAAAATGGGATCAAAAGCGGGAGGCAACTGATATCAGCAGTTATAATTTTTCCATGACATAAAATGTGTTACAAATGTTAATCCATAAATAATTTCAAATAGTATATTTATTCCAAAACTACATACACTACTTTGCAAAGACTACGAGTCTTCCTTTGTCGTATAGCACGCACCATAATACAACATTGACTAGTGTTTGAAAAAAAGTTAAATTGTTTGATTTGTAATGCACTACTCACCTTCATCATAATTATGCTCTAACCCATTAGGTGCAAGCAACATAATTTTTAATCGATCAAGCCACTTTAAAAATGTATGTTTTTGCAACGCAGTGCATAATCTTGTCATATTTTTTTTTCCTGATCCCCACGTCTTGTCGGATTGCCGTCCCATCTAAATTCGTTTTAGTAACCAATATTTATCTTAAAAACCACTATCTATTGATAGTGGTTATTGGGTGCCAAGAACATTCCCAATCTTCGGTGCCCAAGTAATCATTCGGTTTGAAGAGCTCTTTCCGTTAGTGTATATCTTATGGCTATTGGGCGCCAAGAATTCCTTAACTTCAGTGCCCAAGCTGTCACCTACTTAGGTCATTAACTCTGAACTGAATAACAATTGGAAAAAGCCGTGTTAGTAGCAAAGGTTCTCCTTGAAAAGCTCTTTCTATTGATGTATATCCTATGGCTATTCGGGACCATGAATTCCTTAACTATGGCGCCCAAGTTGTCACCTATTTAGGTCATTAACTCCGAACTGACTACCGATTATTGATAAAAATCGTGTAAGTAACAAAGGTTATACATGAAAAGCTCTTTTTAATGGTGTATATATATGTATATATCTTATGGCTATTGAGCTTGCGGGCAGAAACCCATAGTTCCATGCCCATTCTCCTTTCAATCATAAATGTCTGTCATTTGTGTAACTGTGGTCATAAATTGACATTATTAAAATATTTGTGCGTTTATTAACTGTACGTCAGTACGTGACGTCACAGTCACATAGTGTCTACTGTCTACACTGTAGGCGACAAAAATGCTGTAAGCATAATGGCCATGACTAAGAAAGCTTTTGGATCTGACGTCATTCAAAGTTGTTGACCTGGGTTCATGTCCACGTATCATTGTATAAATTTACGTATGTGCTTCAAAATTGATCACTTGTAGGAAACGTGACAGGTATTGGTCACTTTAGAAACTTCATAGTATTTGTGCTTACACTGCAGACTATAGACTGCAGGTATAGTAGAAAACAGAGTTATGTTATCGTAGTATTGATCATAACTAAGGTTTCACCCAGATTTCATTTTGAAAAAATCGATAACATACTAGATTTTGTCTTATCCCTGAAGAGATCCGGAAGTTAGGTTGTGTTCTATTGTTAGTTTATATAAATTAGATTTAATTGAAATAGCCATTTATTGAACACCCCATTTCTTCATCAACCGGCACGATCATAAAAAATAATGAAAATAATATATCTAATACATAAAGGATAACATGACAAACGGCGATGATATCATGTCTAATTTCTATATATATAATGTTTATATTTCCATTAAGAATACGTACAACTGCAACAAAAACTATCAAACTAGAAATGCTAATGAGTTTTTTTATAGATTGAACAAAAATCTGAATATTTGGAGAATCACAGAAATCATAGATAAATACTAGGAAGTGTAATTCAACTTAATTATAATGTAAATAATGATCACATTATTCTTTGCAAATTTTAATAATGTCGCAATAATTCTCATTGCACAAGGTGTGTGAATTTAAAATGTCATTGCTAGCAGATGAGGACATCCATCACTCCTTAAAAACATCTGTGTAGTCATAAAAATAAATGTAATCCGCGTCTAAATCAACAATTGGTGTAGCATCGTAATTAACGACATCACCTCCACCCCGCGACCTGGGTAAACAACTCACCATGATGTCATGCATTGCTGATGTTGTTGACCTAAGCACAAGACGCGCGCCTGTTGTTCCACTGAACATAATGTTCCAACTTACAATATAATCCGGATCGCCAAAAGTTAATTCAAAGATTTGATTGTACCTTCAACAACTGCGCACATTCTTAACAATATTTATGTGCTTGATTGAGCTGTTAATTAAGGAAGTCAATGTATGTAGCATCGCTAGCAAGTTGCACATTGTTTTATTTGTCCAGCTGTTTGACTTATTAACCTAGTATGTAATTAAATTCCCATAATTTTGTCCTACCTGGCTAATGTTCCCTTCCATTTGATTAAACCGTTAGGTTTATTCGTTGTCTGGTCCTCGATGACTTCACACTCAATGGGTTGGGGCGGGTCGAACGTAGTAGCATGCAGAGATGGTGCGCATGCAAGCGGCTCCATCCGACAAGAGATAGCAGCCCGTTTAGGCGGCGTTGCTCGCGGGTAGGTGTGGTGGCGAGCACTGCTGATCGCGGCTGGCTCGCCACGCCTCTGTTTTGGTAATGTCCTGGCACATAACGCACTGGCTGCATTCTTTAGATGGGATCGAAATCTGCTGTTGTTACTTGAAACACTTAGTACACCGCCCTCCATCTTCATCTCCTCAACCACATTACTTTCACTGCACTAAATGTATGTTTGAATCCATGGTGGTATTTAACCACTTCATCACTGTTAATATCACCTTTTTAAATACATTTTACTCTACTTTGTCAACACTTTATACTTCCGTCTCAATCCTTTCTGGAGTCAATGCCGTCCTTTTCATTGTATTCAACCTTCTATACAAAACGACGTCAAATTACTATGGTGAAGCTTTATTTTACCATAATATTTTACGGATAACCAGTATATCTTTGCAGGGGCATCATTAAGTTAATATTTTGCTAATTGCAGAGTCTTAGACACGACAGCCATCATGAATTCATAGCAGGCGACGAAATATAAACTTTAAAATTGACTTAATTTCACATCTTATGTACTTTTGACACATTCCCTATTAGATACACTAGCCATCCAAAAAGTAATGGGAAGATAATGGCTGACGCCCGAAATTTATAATGTATCTCGAGCTCAATCTAGACTCCAAAGATTGTTGCATAACGTTCCAACGATCTCCTATCCGCGTGCCATTTTCTGTCATTCTTTAATCTTTATTCTGTGATTCTCTCAAAGATTATAGATACTAAACTCAATCCATGAATGGGTTAGCAAGCTTCATCCAAAAAAATGATTAAAAAATGTCAATCTAGAATAGATGTCAAAAATTGGATCAGGATTGATTATTAATTTCGGGCGTTAGGTAAGTTCCTAACGAATACCTAATTAAAATTGGTGGTGCAAGTGCTTCTGATTTTTTTTTGTTCATATACTAAAGAATAATAATGAAAAGTTCTCGATTATATTTTGGACTAAAAAACTTGAATAACTTTCCCGATTGTTATAATAATATATCCGAAACAACGTGTGAGCAATAGATCACGCAAGATGTATAAATAAACTGATCACACGCACATTGAGATCCTGCTCTCATTTAAAATTAAAATAATGTGAGGTGGGATTCAGTTTTGCAAGTCACCGAAGAACTACGTCATCTTAGTTCATTATCTTGTATAACTTGACCTTAATCTATAAAAGCTAAAAGGTATTGTAATTAAGTATAATTTGATGACTAAATATGATATTATTTATGTGCCTAACCACCCACAAGTCACTAGGCGAACGGTAAAGCGAATTAGTTCGCTAGCAAAATTTGTGGCGTTGCGGTCTACTTGGCGAGATGCATGCTCGACTGCACTGCGGCATCGATTTCGTACAAGAACGTCATGAACGTCATTGTGAAGACTTTTTACATCGTTACTGAATGAGTTTGCAAAAATCATGAATTTATGGCATTTGTTACTATGTATTTCAGTATTTAAATTTTTATGTTTCAACGGCATGAAAGGATCACGATCTTGCGGAAGGCTTTACGGTGGAACCGCAGGTCTGACGGAGGGTGGAGGGGGGAGCAGTCGTGGGCGCGCTGACATCACCGCCGGAGCCAGCCGATCTTACATCACCGTCGACTGCCTCCCACTGGGTACCGCCTGCGCGCCCGCACCTCCCCTCCGTAACTTGCTTTACACTTATTGAAAATCAATAGCCGCATACGCACAATATATTATGTATTTTCTTCTACTGATTGCACTAATTTCATGCTCATCTCAGTCTATGATCAATAACATATTTTATTTTATAGGGTAACTAATACTTAGTTTCAGGTTTGTCACGGACCGCATAGGCTAAAGTGCTCATGAAATCGAATATCTTTGAAATAATTGGTAAACAATAATATTGTGCAGAGCTATGAAAACTACCAACTACTTTAAAACAGACAGTATGATAAACTGTAATACATAAACCGTGGAACTATGGCCAAGTTTATGTCTTCAAGAAATTAACCATAAAATCAATTATTATTGCTATCCAGCAGAGATCAAGGCTAATATCGCCCACGAAAACCGCTTATTATCTAATTTCATAACAATTAGCATTCATTAACAATTGTTACCCTTATTAACCAGTTAATAAGCATCGGCGATTGGGTTAGAAGACTAGGAAAAATAATAAAATGTACCATTTATTATTTCAGAAGATGACTACAAAACACAATTCAATTAATTTTACTAACTAGATACCAGTTAGCAAGCATACTGAACTGAAATGACAATAAAAATGTGATTTAGAGATCAGATTATAAAATCTAAACCTTAGCACAGGCCTGCGATATCAGGTTTAGCAGTTCGAGAGATCACCGAGTTTAGCAAGTATACCAACTTTTGGGACTTTAAACGCTCCTACAAATAGGCGCGACACTCGACGCGAATGGCATGCGACACAAAGGCACCGCCTGTCGCGCGACGAGCGGTGCCTTTGTGTCGCGAGCGATTCGCGTCGTGTTTCGCACCTGTTTGAAGGAGCCTTAACTGGTATTTGTTTACATCTTCACGGATACGGATTAGATACATAACAGATGTAAGTATCCAGACCACAACAATATCAAACTTCATACACCTGCTTTAGGGCTGTAGGACAAGTTAGAAAGATGATGCCAATTCGAAACAGGTGTATGAGATATGTTTTCGAGGACATATAGAAAATAGAATATTTCTGCCCGAATTCAACACACAACGCATATAATGTGTGTCTCAGACGTAGAGATATATTTTATGAAGTAACTTCCTAAATACTCATACTCAACACAAATAACAAACACAATATCTGCATTGTATGCATGTGTTCTCTATTCAGTATTCTACCAGCGCTAATAGTTCACTATTAGAGGTGATACGATCACTACTATGTTCCCATTAACCTCAGAGGATCCTTTGATCGCAACTCTACAATCATGTTTTATGTTAAATTGTCGTGTTGTATGGCTCTGTTGATGAAACGTAAAGCACTATGCATCCCCACATTTCCCACGGCAATGATGTCAAATTGGTTTATCAATCACGGCGGGACGGATGCGGCGCGAAGCCGCCGCGCCGGCCCGCCGGCATACGTGGGTGGTGTGTTCTGTAGTGCGTACAAGCCGTTGAATTCATGACACGATGTTAATCGACCGGCGAGATGCGCACAGCTATTTGATACAGTCAAAAAGATACTCACTTTATATTTGAACTCCTGGAGATAGCCGTACCTGTACGTAATTAATCGACAGGTCGAGCATGTGCGCTTCAGTCAGATACAACGCATTTCAGACATTAGACACGGAGAAAAATATAGCTATTTCCAAACCGTTAGGTGTTAACAATTGGTATAATAGCTTAAACAGGTTTAACGGCATCTCGTGGTGTGGACGCGGATGTGGCCGGTAATTTGAGAACGATTGTGGCAAGTTGTTGCGAAGAGGCTAAATATTGTCCATTGATCGCTAACAATAGAGGTCCGAGGTCAGACTTTTGTGGCACATCGATTGTGTTCTCATCTAAAGAACGACTTCAGAACATCCTCGCAATCTTTGCACAATAACGTCAACTAACAAGCGGTCGAAAAGTCAACTCAGGCACAGTATCATCATACTGCCTGCCTTTTCCTAACTTTGTGTGGGTCTCTTTCCAGCCTAACTGAATGTAGCTGAATACCAGTATTTTGCATTGAGCGACATACAGGCTACAGTAGGTATTATGAATGTATAAATGCTTTTTGGTGAGTAAACATTTCTGTTACACACAAATTTAGGGTGGCCAACCACTTTACGAGACGATTTATTGAAAAAATTGGACCTGAAGCTCCTGATAATTATGTTTCTTATTACTTCCAGTAACCGGAGCATAAAAGTTAAAATGTCTCTTAGATGGCTTAAAAAAAATAGATTTGAAAGGGGTAAAAAAAGACACTAGTTTAAAATTCACCCTATCTGACTTTCCAAGTTGCCCCAACATGCGTACGTAGCCTTTCGCTAAGCTGAAGTGTTCTCCACTTGGTCTTAACCTAAAAAATGTAGAGTCTGTTACATCATCGTAACCATCTTTAGATAAGTAACAATAAAATAATAAGTAATATGACGTTTTAGTTTGAAATATACATACATAAGGTATTTTTTATTTGTTTACCAAGATTTATGCTACGAGTACAACAACCAGCAGTCTTCGTTTGGATCTTGGTCTACTTTTACTATAAATGTCAAAGGACGACTAAGTAATCCAACTTCTTATGTCTGCTTATTAGCTAAGCGTTCAGATTTAGGTATACGACCTCCACATGGCACACGGAGCGCCTATCTCATACGATGTAAATCTCGAAATAGAATGCTAAGTATTAGTATTCCGGATTCTGTTTGCAGCCATATGAGGTATTTCTATTAGTCATACAGTATAATGATGTGGTTTGATTTATTTATTTGCCACTGAGCAGGAACCAAGCAGGAAATTGAAGTTAGTTGGTAAACATAGGGGACAACAATTTGAAACCATAATTCGTAGCTTTGTTGGTAGGTATTATACGAATCATGCATGAATTTGAAGTTAGTTGGTAAACATTGCGGACAACAATTTGAAACCATAATTCGTATTTTTGTTGGTAGGTATTATACGAATCATGCATGAATTTGAAGTTAGTTGGTAAACATAGGGGACAACAATTTGAAACCATAATTCGTAGCTTTGTTGGTAGGTATTATACGAATCATGCATGAATTTGAAGTTAGTTGGTAAACATAGCGGACAACAATTTGAAACCATAATTCGTAGCTTTGTTGGTAGGTATTATACGAATCATGCATGAATTTGAAGTTAATTGGTAAACATAGGGGACAACAATTTGAAACCATAATTCGTATTTTTGTTGGTAGGTATTATACGAATCATGCATGAATTTAAAGTTAGTTGGTAAACATAGGGGACAACAATTTGAAACCATAATTCGCACCGAGCTTTGTTGGTAGGTATTATACGAATCATGCATGAATTTGAAGTTAGTTGGTAAACATAGGGGACAACAATTTGAAACCATAATTCGTAGCTTTGTTGGTAGGTATTATACGAATCATGCATGAATTAATATTTATCTTATCATAAAAATGTCGCATTTTAAATAACGTCTTTACGTATTCTGAATTCATCAAGTTGCTACACATGTAGGTACTGCTATCGGATCTGAAATAATTTCAAGGTGACATAATATTTGGGCGAATGTACCTAATTTGTTTATAATGAAGAGTGATTGAATCGATATTTGTGGCTAGTAGGTAACCTACATAATTTTCGAAGAGGAATACGATGTATGTTCTCAAAACAATATTTATATTTAACATGAACTACAGTAGAAACTTTTGAAAGCACTACTCAACTAAATGATATGTTCCAAAAACTGCAAGCTTGAGCCGATGAATTTTATTGCTCGTATGGTTTCCAAAGACAAATTAGCCGAGGTTCACGTTAATATTACAAACCCGTACATGAGCAACTTTAACAAAAAACGGGCACATGACCAATGGAGTCATCGTAGCCGGTGTCGACGTTCGTCATCAATACGAGAAGCATGGAATCAGGCAGCCAGCCGTTGCAAATCAAAATCGTACCGAGGGAAACAAAAAATATTTACTTTAAATTAGTAAAAATATAAATGTACTTATATTCAACAAGTTTTATTGTTTTCCTGAAGTAGTTGCAAGAGATCTTTTCTTTCTTTTTAATGGTAACTTAAGCACAGTATTGAGTTTAAGTGACCTATTCCAACTATTAAAGTTAACAAATGAGGCCATAGCAAACAAATGAAGTCATTCATTTAATAGGAAAACCAATTAATGTCAATATCGTTTATCTATTAGACAAAATTAAGGAAGGACGTAGTAAGTACCTGAAAAATTTAACAACACTGTTAGGTTGTTAAATTTTTCAGGTACTTACTACTCTGTGAAAATGCATTGTTTTTAGTTTTCCAATATCATTGTAGGAAAAATAGAACATTTAGAATCACTTCAGTGTCCGCCTGTCGAAAGCGATTTTAACTACAACTTTTATTTTATTGAAGTGATAATTTAAAATGAAACTGGGGAAATTGGTCTAGAACCCAATAGAGATTTGATTGAAATAATATGATATGTATGTATTAAGTATACATGCAGACGACCATGTCTTTTTTTCTACAATCTGACCCGAGAGTTTTGAGAAAAGTGTTATGATTTAAAAGGTGTGTAATTTTTTTAATGAAAACGAATTAACCAAACCAGCAATTTCCTATTATTCCCTGGACAACATTTAATGGCAGATTTCATATTTGTGGACGGATATCGACTGATGCAATATTGCGGTATTGAGCAGGTTATGTATGTAGTAAAGTTGTGTTTTGATTCCAGAGTTTGCAAGCTAGTCCATTGTTGCAAAATGTTCCATACTCTATGTATGTACTAAGAAATCATTTATGTAGCTGATAATGACAAAATACGTAAGATATTAAATCCTTTGAAAGTAATGTTATGTAGGAAATCAAAAATGGCAATTTTTCATAATTTCCCTTAATATCCTATTCATAATTTTTTTGTGAATAATCAGTCTGGTATTTGCATTGATAGTTAGACAACTTTCATTAGAATAAGTGCCTAGGGGAAACAAATATTATAATCAAAACAATTTAGAAAAAACATTGTCTGAGGAGATATTCACTGTACCGGATAAAGTAGGTAGGTATTGTTGTATGGCTGCAATTTATTTTTCGAATTGAGTTGGTCATTCAACTCCGAGAGAATTCTATGACAAAACGTAATTAGATCATTCGCTCGTAATATCACATTCTACAACGATTTAAATGGCCTCCAATTTGTTTAAAATTGTAACAACTAGTAGAAGTTTGACAATGACGTAAGATTGATTTTCAAAGCTGTGATGTTTATGCAATCTCAAACAAATAATTTCAACATTACTATATAAGTGTAAGTATCTGTAGATTTGTGTATACTGAACAAATATTCCAAATTGTTTAAATATTTCAAGACTACATTTGTATATGAACATGCCAACTGAGGTGTGTAATGAATATTCATACATATGTCAGATACACCTTATCACACTCTACTTGTGTACTTAATGTAAGTAGGCACACATATGTATATAATAGAGATATGATATGTATAACACCCCTGATGATATTGTTGCAATATTGAATATCAGTTATTGATAAAATATGTGTCCCTCTTTGAACAGCTTGTAGTTTGTGTTTTATGGGTGAACTTGCATACGTTAGGTACCTACCTAATGTTCTCTCATATGAATATATGATACGGTATCTATACTTTAAAGTTTAAAATAACCAATATTATGTAAATAATTTAACCGCAGCGTTACTTCCTATTGAAATTATGAATCATCTAACATAAATTAATGTCATTGTTCGAAGTTAAATTTGTGATAGCAGTTATTTGTTAAAATGATGATAAATAAATATAAAACCAGCAATATATAGAACCTCAAAATAAATCAATGCAGAGAACTGTTAAAAAATGAAACATTATGATACCTAGGTCTTTGGTGGCTTGCCAAACTTCGGTCAAATTAACGCCAGCGTAACTAAATAGTCGAAACTAAGCGTTTGAGTAAGTAAGTGTCTTAATTATGTATTATGTGTTTATACCTACGCACATAGTGACGAGTCAGCAGCACTTGCACCACCCAATTCTTATAAAAGCCTTACATATCCCTCACCACAATTCGATAACGAGCAGAATACAAGTATCAGTAAGTATACAGTATGCTATCCATTACTGACATACATAACAAAAGTATGTTTCTAGTTTTATTCACCCGTATAAGCTAAACATAGCTATGGCAGTTTTCCACTACTGTAATATTATGTTCATAAATCAGTTTTACACAACGTCACTGCAAATAAACTGGCATGTTTGTTCAATTAGCGATTTTTTAAACTTGAGCGTAATGTGTCCGCGCAAGTACCACGCGGCGGAGTTGATCGCGCAGCACTGGTGACCGGCGAACGATAGCGACACTCCGACCCTACGACTGGTACCACAAAACCGGTGACGAGACGCACTGACGCAACAGCATCGCAAACACCGAGTACCGCGCCGTTCGCGGCCCCATCGCGGCTACAACTGATTGTACCAGCGCAGCGGCCACCGACGCTAAACAAGCATGCTTACCATGCGAGCATTGTATTGTAGCCTCGGCGGCCGAAGCTGATAACAACCTGCGTACACGTCCACCTCTATCTGATTCTATACAATACATTCGTTAAGTACTTACTTCAGCTACATTTAATTACGTACCTAGTTGATAAGTTAGGTACGGATGTCCCTTCACGGTGAAAATGTATAATGAAAAACAAACACAAACAAAAATGGTTCAAAGAAATCAAATGAAGAAACAACAATATTTTCAAAACGATCAGGGCAGAATTGAATATACATTAAATATGGCAAACGCCCATTCGAAAAAAAAAAAAACAAAAACACGTTGGGTATGCATAGTCGTTGAAACCCCGATATCATAAAAAATAAGACAGAATTAGACAGAAAACCTCAAAGTGCCATATATAATAAAATATTTTGTACTTTTTTCTTGCAACACCTCAACGCAAACTGTTGCGACATTAGATTAGAAGGACATTACTATTGAAATAATGACTTTGTAAGCGAGTAGCAGTAACTCCAATGTCAAAGTATAATAAAAATTATAAAAATATCAGCGC
Source organism: Griposia aprilina (assembly GCA_916610205.1). Lineage (NCBI taxonomy): Eukaryota > Metazoa > Arthropoda > Insecta > Lepidoptera > Noctuidae > Griposia > Griposia aprilina. The sequence continues at coordinate 11,111,551 of OU744286.1, forward strand.
TCTACTTCTTTGCTTTCAGGAAATTTGCTAATGTTCGTCAAATAATTGGATGCTTTAAAAACTTTTACTTAATATTGGATATATTTGAAGAAATGACACATATTATATTTGAAGAAATAGAAATTTAAGGTGTTAAAAGATTCTAAGAAAAAGAGTCTTTTCTTTTACTTATGTGCTAAAATATTACCATGCCCAGCAAGTGTGTATCGTGATCATGATCGACATGCCAGTCGACATTATTTGCTTCACTGTGTTTATTTATTTTAGCATTTTGCACGATGGGTAAATTGTTAAGACGTGTATGTCTCTTTCAGTCTCTTCAAAATAGGAGTCAGTGCAAGGTCAAGGATTCTGGCCAACTGCCGGCTTCATGATATTGTCCAGTCATCGTCTGTGATAAATATTTTTTCTTGACATTGTAGCAGGTCTCCTAAAATTTTCACAAAGAAACTGATGTTCCTCAGGTTACTGTCCTAGGACCCGTTCTAGCTTGTGTGAAACGACAGGTAACAAATCGGTAAATGACATGGTTACGCTGCGATGTGAGATTGATTATGCAATAACAACGCCGCATGCTGCACGTTGAATTTTACAGTTAGTTTTCTAAACGCAACAGAAGAATTTCAACGGCTCATAAAAAGGAAAACATTCGTTTATAGTGAACTGTTTGACAAGTTTTACGTGACTGTGAATGAAATATCACTGTAATGTGCTTCCACGTCCGATCAAAATAAAAATTGGCATGCGCGTAGCTTCCTTCAAAAAATACATTTTTAAGACTTTTTTAGAATAACATTTCGGAACTACACATTAACGTCATAATTCTTATTCTGTGCCAAAATTTCAGTCCATACGTTTATAATTCACATTAATTTCTTATAATACAGAACGATGGTATATGTAGACAACTTCTATATTTTGGGTGATGGAGTATGTCCCAGAAATCTTAGGATTTCAAATGGGGAAGCTTAGCCGGATGGGTCTAATCATGAAGTTATTTTTCACAAAAAAACTAGTCTTTAAATTAACAAAACTTAGATAGTATATTGAAGTGAGTGTTGAGAATTGACAGATAATTAGTTTAGTTTCTGGAAATGTAAACATACCTACCTACTAGGTATACCAACGAATTAAATGAATGACTGAAAATAACACTGACATAAAATGAATTTGCTGATGAGCAAAGCTAAGCTTGTGTAAATCCATATTATTTATTTGAAAAAAATGTACGATCACTATACAATCTGAATTGACATTGACAACACCCATTACTTCGTACACGTTTTTATTTTCTCATTATTTGAGTAAACAATCATCAATCAAAGAATGCAGATGCATTGCCCGAGGCACTAACACAACATCCGTTGTCGGACAATGACCAAAATAAAGTTGATCGCAGCACATTGCAGGGAACATGCTGCTATATTTTGGCAAGTCGACCTGCGTGTCGCGGGCGCCTGATGGCATCATCGCCATGGAGGATCGTGACGTCACCGCGCCTTTTCCAAACGTGGCCGCCAGACGAAAATAGTCCCCGCCCCGCTACCGACCGCGGCCCCTCGTCTCGTCACCGACCGAATTAGCGAGCGAAGCGGTCGGCATTCAGCACCGGCACCGACCAGCCACGCCAACCCAACAAAGACAATCCATTTGCAAGTTCAGATGGTCGCCTGTTGACCGCAGGAACAGGCGCAGCCGCACAGGTGTAAACAGCGATGCAGATTACGAGATATACATGATGTGACGTAATGCAATCCTGTTATAGATATTCTTTGAATCTACACCGTATTATTTTTTAAACGTTTTTGCTTTTTTATTCTCGGTAAGGTAGCTAAGTTAAGCGGTACTTTTGGAGATACAGGCAGATAATATTTATAACTTAAAAAGCTTTGTGTGTGGTTGTGGTGTCTTCAAAGAGCTGTTTATTTTATAGTGTATCAGTATACCCCCACACGATGTTGTATTTTCAAATTCTCTGGTAAGAGTTTTCATGTACAAAGCGATCAGGGGATTAGGGATTATTGGTGGTGTTAATTTTGTAATGGACAGCTATTCTAAAGATTAATTCGTCTGCTAGTAAAGCCTGGTGATTGTCCGCCAGCCAATGCTGAAATTTTCTCTTGCGTTCGTTGTTTGTTTCGTTGTTGTTGAAGTCATTGGTAGGCTTAATATATTATTACGGTGTGGACGTTTACGGTCCGATAAGGTGATGCTTAGTAATATTTATTTCACCTTCGAAGCCTCGACCCACGTTTGTTTGATGTGATCATTTATTTAAAAAAGGTAGTGTAACTTTTTACTCACTCCAGCATCGGTCAGTGTGTGACACTAGGGGCAAGATGGGATATGTATTTTTATTCTTCATAGCCTTTTATTTAAATGAATATGAGTATGATTGTTGTTAAAGATAAGAAGGGAAGGTACCAGCCTGATACCAGCGACTTTTCAGAGAGGTTACTTCACGAGGACATTCAACACTGTATCCTCTTAAAAAGACAAGTAGAGCCGGTGTCATGCACTAAGGATTACACACCATAACATACTCGTATAGCAGGAACAAAAACCGTTTGCAAAGTGCATTTTTCACAGTTTCATAATGGATTTTGACTTCGCAACAGTATGTAGCAAATAGTCGTTAAAGGCAACTGGATGATAGTCCAGTCGTCACATCGGAGTAGATATCGACCCATTCGTCCTAGTGCCATCCATAATAATGCAAGAAACGCAGCATACTCCTATCCTCCTCTAGCATCAAAGAACAAAAGCATCTACCTGTGCGGTCATTTGCTCTGAGTGTCCAGCTTTTAGAGGAATATATTATGGATATATACAAGATTTCGGCTTTTTATTGCTTTTTCTTACGTTTCGATCTTTCTAAAGGATTCTTGTCAGCTGGTTTATAAAATATATAATAGCGTTTTTACACATACGTATCTATGTACTATGTACAGTCACGGACTTTAATTGATGAGCCAATTTCAAATCTTTAAATTTTGCAGTTTTATACATTCACGAGATTTCACGATTAAACACGAACTCAAAGCACATGCTCGTTGACAAGATGACACATTACTAATAATCGGAAATAGTCCTAACCATAGAGGTTGAAGGTTGACTCATAAGTTACATAACACACATCACGCCTGTATTCCCCGAAGGGTTAGGTAGAGGTGTACCTATAGCACACCCACATTTCGCCAGTTATGTTTAAGTCCCATGTAATAGGGGCGAGCCTATTGCCACCAACCGGGCACAAATCCAGACTTCAGGCTGCTACCGAGAAATTCCAGATGGAAAAACCCGATAACACTTTGCCCGACCCGGGAATCGAACCCAGGACCTCATGCTCAGCAGTAGCGCTTGCGACCACTAGACCAACGAGGCAGTCAAAACTAAAACTAAACTAATAAGTTGTCCAAGATAAATCAATAAAATGTTGCATAAGTTTATCCAATCTACGAGTATTTGATACTGACCTTCTTTGAATTAGAGCTCATTAAATACTCGTTATTTCTAAAACCTATCCGAAGACAGTGACTGATTGATTGATAAACGAAATAAAACTATTTTTCAAAGGTTGACAATTTTTTTAGCTTAGCACATTTTATGACATTTATAATAGCTAAAACAGAAATAAGTAAATAAAATTCATAATAAATTCTTCCAAGAAGGCGGCATATCAGTGATATTTAGGTTTATGTGCAATAGTTGTCATAATTGTCATGAAAGTCATCTTGGACGCTACGCGTTCGGATAAAATCATGGGTCCGAGTTTTTCCGATGTCGAAATGACCAATCATAATTTTTCCGTACGCTAACGTTACTATTGCTAAAACAATTGTCGCTAGGTTACGGTTGCTAGACCTGCAATTGGTTGATTTTGGGTAGTCACTGTGTACTATGTACGAGTATAACGGACTAAACCCGATTTGCTATACACGGCTAAAATACGAACAGTGGCAAGTGGCTCATCAATTAAAGTCCGTGACTGTACATAAATACTGGTGGAGCCCATGTAGATGTGTTTCACTGTTACAAGATTCAGTGCCCCAGTGATATAGTTTGTTGGCGTTGATGGTTACTTAAAATCAAATTCTCTTAGGCATACTTGACGACTGGAAATTCGTTTTTTTTTTTTAAAAAAGGCTATATTTCGAATAAATTTTATGAATACTTTAAACTTTTCGACCAAGAGCTGAACTGGTAAGTAGTATGTATTAAAAATATGTAAACATGTAGTTGACTGAGTAAACATTTGTTAATTTTTTATTAAAATGAGAACTTCTCTGTGAGCACTAATCATTGTTATTGAACGTATTAATCTTTTGAAAACCTGTGCAACGCAAAAATCATATCCTCTATTTCTTTATAATTTATAATGGTTTCGTTCAAAGATATCCACAGTACACAAACTCCCGCCTTATTCCCATAGGGGTAAGCAGAAACTACAGAAGGCCACCTGTTACGATCCTTACGTTCTCCTTTTGCCTCGTTTACGTTCATACATCTGGTCACAGCGCGACACGCACGTGACACAAAGGCACCGCTCCTCGCGCGACAAGCGGTGTTTTTGTGACGCGTCGCGAGTCGCGCCTGTTTGAAGGAGCGTTTATAAATTATGTTTTCATAGTTCTTTCGAAGTTTTCCTTCGCAGTTTAATAAAACTTTGCGTAGCGACTACAGGTAAATTATGTATTTGGGTCATCTATTAGTTATTTATTTATGTAATAACTATAATATTTACATCATTTCAAAGCTAACAGTCGTAAATAATAATAACCCCCACCGCCTTATCTCTACGTTGACGTCGTGATGGGGCTTGCGCGCTCCTGAACTCTAGATCTGTGCTGCTAGAGTTTACTTTGCCGTAACAGGTCTCGGGTGAGGAGCCAAACCAAGAGATATACAGAAACCCGCAGGGCAGTATGTAGCGAGCTCTTGGGCAGTAGCAACCCCACGTACCCTATGTACCGGGAGAAGTTTAGTTCCTAACCTTTGGCTTGCCTTTATTGGCCGGCTGGAGTGAACACTGAGGAGGCACAGAGCTCCCACCTCTTTCTTGCCTTTATTGGATTGAATAGAGATTCGCAAGAGCAAACGTGCTCGGAGGAAAGAGGTATTCCAGTAAGATGCTGGTAGGGATCTTGACCGTACTTCCGGGATTATCCTGATAGCCATGGAATACCTCTCTACTCCTCATAAGCACCTCAGGACATGTTGCCCTTGCCTTGATACAGCATTGCCACGTTATGGCAATGCTAAATCTTTGGCCAAAAAATTGGCCAGCCCTGGTCATGTGAAGACTCGACCAACTGCTTGGCGATGTCTCGTAAAACTAAGTGGCCACTCGGCCCTAGTGTTTCAACACTTTCAACCCCAAACGGCTTGAACATTAGTTAAGTTATTTGCTTCATAACTCTTCCTATAGTGTCAAATTTCTTTAGCTAAATTAAATATAATTTCAAAGATTTAATTTGACCTCGTTTATATCATATTACGACGGTTATTCTAGGATTCTTTACAAAATTACTTGTGAGAGCAAGTAGAAACGTTTATCGGCCGTCCACTCGTTTAATAAAAGTAAGAAGTACAAGTTTTCGGATCCTGAAGTCATGAACATTTTCGCCTAGTTTAAAGAATTATTTGGCTGTTTCCATTGGGTCTCGAATGTAAGGAAAAAAAATGGAACAAAAGATTTTAGTGACCTATGAGGAACTGGGTGTAAAGTTCACAAAACCTCTATACAAAAAGGAGCATCGTCCGACCAGACGGGTTTTATATCTGGTAGGCTACTGCCCAACGATTGATGTTGGACTTGGGACGTTGATGTATACGGTATGTATACATGCAGGTCACTAAAATCTTTTGTTCCATTTTTTTCCCTTACATTCGAGACCCAATGGAAACAGCCAAATAATTCTTTATACTAGGCGAAAATGTTCATGACTTCAGGATCCGAAAACTTGTACTTCTTACTTTTATTAAACGAGTGGACGGCCGATAAACGTTTATGCGACTCGCGCGGTAAACTGCTTGCGTGATGCAGAATTTGGCGTGACGTCAGTGTGATGCGTAATTCGCATGTGGCGATGTAGATGCCGCCACAACCACTATTGTATGTTCGTATAACATACTGTTCCGAAATACAAATAGCGTAATGAATTACGTACTTCATTGTATGCTGGCAAATTATTAAGAAACTTTCAGGAGACTAGTCTTGTGATGATTGTTCACCATCACTGGTTATAGGTACTGGTCATAGTATAATGTGTCAGTGAGTCCTTCATAGTTAGGAAGGTTGGTACATAGAAACATCAAGCTGCAAACATAGAATGAAACCAAATATCACGATATTTTATCGTTTTATTGATAGAATCACTTAGTACACTTACCTACTGGTACGCTACCTGCACACGTAATGTTTTTGTTTTTTATTCAACTTATTTTTTCTTGCTAGAAACGCTTCTGCAGCGGGCGGTAATGTCGCTATCAACAGAAGCGTTTTCACTTTTCATAGAGTTAAAGTATAGAAACCAATAGAGTAGCTACGATCCGTCATTGCGATTCGGCGGTTTTGCCGCTTCTGTTTGCAGTCTGCGGAATTGTACTTAAATCTCGTCTGTGAGCTCCAAATGGTTATGAATCTTTTGACAAGGTGACATTGTGCAGAAAAGGTATGCTTTCGGAGAACGTATGCCTTATTATAGCAATTAGCCGGTGAGTGGTAATACAATAGGTAAGTAGGTATAGGTACAACAAAAATGGTCTCTACATTAACGAGTTATGAATGAGGCCATGCAGAACGATAAGATAACGCTGCAATCGCTGCGTTAATCTATTTTTTTAAGTGAAAAGTTTTTGTGAAGACGTTTTGCTAAGCCATTCATTGCTGAAAACGCGCGCGACAGTGAATCGGTTCCGAGAAACCTACTCGCGTTTCCTGGAAGCGCTACTATGGACGCACACATTTGCAAATCGCTACGTAGTCAATATGGCACACATAGCCGCCCACGGCCCTGATAACGCGCTGCCGTGACGACTTGACGAGACGTATCGGTGCTCTCATTAACCAACCAACTCGTATTGCGTGCCCAGCTCGGCTTACACCCAATCAAACAATTTGTTGCAATGAAGTTACGACGCAGGCAGGAGTCAAACGTGCCAACACGAAAAATCAAATACAAAATACAATGTCACCGCCACCGAATACGTTTTTGTAAGCTGATTGCAGTGAAAATGCAAGCAGAAACATGTCTAGACCACAATATGATATCTTATTTTTTTTCAATAATAATAACAGTCGAGTACTGCTGCATCCCGTGCAAGTACGCGTAAACATAATTAGCAACGCACTGTAAGACAATATAAATACTGTAAAGATCTAGCTATTGACAGGGATTGCCAATAATGTGAGCTCAATAAAATGATTGCAGAGCACCGGGGTCAGCGGCGAGATGCCAACGGTCAATAATGATGGCTTGACATCCGAACTGAATAGCAATCAATCAATTAAACTGTTATTCCACTGCCAAGAATATTTTGTTTATGTTGGTCGTCAGACGTAACTCGTCTAATTTATATGGTAATGCTTGTGTCTAAATGAAGGGCTGATATCATTAAAGCTGCATTTCTATTTTCAATAATATCCAAAGGGTCTTATGAATGTGTTATATACGAGTATATCTTAAAAATATCATATTCAGAACCTATTTATTTTTACCTTTGGTTGTCATTTTACCAAAAGTAGTAATGAAAACATGGTTTATTATGTATTCATCAATGATATAAATACTGGTCTAAATTTCAAGTAGGTATTTGATTTAGAAATTTGCTTATTACAAAAAAAATATGTAAACACCTGCCTATTTCGGGAGGGAGTAAGTACGTTCTACTAAAAACCTCAAAGTGTAATATGAAAAATGAGACAATTTCTAGTATTTTTTTCGATAATCAAGTAATAGTAAAAATAAATACGAGTATCGTAAACACTCACTTGGTGAGGCTGGAGGTAGCATCGCAGCGCGCGGCGGCGGCAGCGGCCCGGCGCTCCGCAGCCGCGTCTACCATGCCTCTGCATCACCGCGATGGGCATCACTTGCGAGTCGCGCCACCTCGCCACCTCGCCCGTCACCTCACCACCACCCACCACACCGCCACTACCACACTGACATCACAATGTACATACAGAACCCTCACAACCTGCCTGCCGGACACCTGATCACTTGAGGTTGCTATTCAATACGATACAATCGTGTGGGGTTTCAAATTAAAGTTATACTTCGCCTATACCGACGATTGCAAGGTTATACATCCAGAACACATAGATGACCTGAAACAAATAAAAACTTCATTATAACTACATCATAAATAAAAGGTTTATTAAAACCTGCGTTCGTATTGTGGATGGGGGATGACATTTATCTTTTATGAAAATTATTTACACGTTCTTATTATTTTTGCAAAAAAATAGCCTATGCGTGGCTTATTTGTTGTTTAGTGGTTTAATATGTTACCTCAGTCACCGATTGCTAAAGGGGTAAAGCTCTTAAACGGGAAAAGGGGAATCAAGTATTACAACTGATGACCGGTTGACCGTAGTTTCGTAGCGGTTTTCGTAGTTCAAGTTCATACGTTTGAACTACGAAAATCGCTACGAAGCTTACTGCTACGATAAAGAATCTATCAAAGTCAAATTGATATAGATAGATGTCCGGTTATAGGTCCGGATATAGGTTTTTGATGTAGGCTGGGCCATTGGCAGAAAAATATAGAGCTAATACACATTGAATGGGACACATTTTACTGTAATAAAGTGAAGTGTGTGCAAGTTGATGAATAGTCGGATGGCGATTGTCGTTGATATAGCAGCATTAGCAGCTATGTGCGAAAAGTATAATTGTGTGTGGTATAGTTTCCTTAAAAAAGCTCTGAACGGCTTTTTTTATCATGCATTATTTATTTATGGCATCATGCGTGGTTATATTTTGCCTACTTGAATAGATTCTAGCTAACTAGAGTAACAGGATCTGGATGAAAGGCATTTCAGGCAGCAAAAAGTTTAGTGTTGTCGATGGTACTGGCTGAGAGTTATAAACTGTTCAGTATCGATTTAGGATTGGAATACTGGGCAGGCATTTAAAAAAAAAACGTTTTCTATGCGGTTTTATACGCGGTTCATAGTTGAACCTAAATGCTGCTTTCATAACTACTATAAGCCATGGGCGCCGCACAGTGATTTAACTAGAACAAGCTAGGTGGACAAAAGTCACTTTAATTAATCCTCTAATTAGTAATTACTTGTTATTAACAACACCCCCAAAGTCATAATTCCAGGGAAAAAAACGCCAAACATTCCACAGTAATGAGTCATATGGGTTGAAAGTAGGTGATAAGGTACATATATTTACGTAAACAATTTAGTTGCAATTTTGCAGTGCTTTCGAAAACATACAGGAAAACTTGTAGTGATTACTTTTATATTTTCTATGATGACTTTTACTCTAGAGGGTAAGAACTTTTATATTTTACTTCTTATTGGATTCAAGGTAGAGTTTGTGTGATTTTCATATTTGTCTAACTTTCATCGAATGTAACTTTTTTTATCCACATGTATCCAGTCATTTTATATGTTTTTTTATATGTTATAGCTACATTATTTAGCTTTAAAATGACATATAATTTACTTACCCCAAGCAACCACCATGACTTATTTTGTATTATTTCAGAACAAGAGTACGCTATTTCAAAAATAGAGTTTTTTGAAGAATTGCTGAAATATGCCAAGGAAGATAAAATACTCGTCTAATGAGTTTTCTGAAGCAAAAATTCAACATTACGGATATGACTCCTGAATCATTGAGGGAAATACAATTGAAATTTTCAAGTATTTCGTCAAAGTTTTACGAAAAGTGGGTTGCATCAAAAATGACAAGGGATCGTATTTTAAATAAAACTAAAATTTGGTTAGAAGGAGCAGACATACAATTTACCGTACAGAGAGGCGACTGCAAGGTCGACCCAAAGAAGACTGAGGATTCGTCATATAAAACAAAAATAACGTAGGGGAAGAACTTGGTACATTCGCGGAGTGCAAGTGCATTAACTGTAGCTGCAGAAGTAGCAAATCGTTTATCGGGACACAGAAGTGTAGCCATTTTGATCAGGAAGAGTACTGAACCTTCTGATAAAGATACAAAACAATGAGGCGGGGGTGGGGGGTGGGGGCGGGGGGGGGGGGGGTTTGTACTGGTAGTAAACAATTAAACGGTGACGAAGCATTAGCATTTTATATAGACACTATGTGCACAAGTGAATCGTATAAAAAGACGCGAAAGTATTTAGACATTCAAAGGTGGCAGGTCAGGTGGATGATGATAAAGCTAGTGTACGGCAGCGTTCAGAGGAGATAAAGCAAAAGTTTAAACGTGAAATGGGCCTCATTGTAGACAAACTAAAACCTGGATATGGGTATACAAATGCCGGAAACACTGCACGTAGATTATTTGCTAATCAGGAATTGAGCGCAGAAATTACAGGATCAGACATAGACAGTAAGATTTTCACCAATTTTTTTGATGTTATTATGTAGTTTTTTTTTGTATAGCTTAGTTTTAGCTTAATTTTAGTTTTTTTTAATATACATAATGTAAATATTCTTTGTAAATAAATGATAATATATTTTTATATTGTTATTGTATTTTTGTGTTGGGAATATACTTATTTTTTTTTTTTAATCATTAATTAACTTACCTTCACAAAATGTCCCATATATTATTAACTTCATGGTCATCCTATTTATGAAGGTCAACGGTAATTAAAACAATAAATTATGAAAGTCGATCGTCAAAAAACGTAATATGTACAGTAAAACATGTTTGTCCACCTAGCTTGTTCTATGTGACTCACTGTGCGCCAGCAGGATAATGTTCGGGGGGCTGCATCTTCAGCTCCATGAAGCGAGCTTGAAACTTTTTGCCTACCATGTCAGTATATCGGTTCATACAAAAATATTCAACAAAGTAAGGTACCTACTCGAAGTACCTAACTTTGTTTACTCATGCAGATAACCTTATTTATGGTGTGAAAACGTAGGATACAAGAGCGACCTAGAAAATTTTTAACACCCCGCCTCGGATATGAAAAAGGTAAAAAAGAGGAATATAATATATGAAATAATATAATATTAATAATATTATATAATTTTCTGTTTTTTTTCACATCAAGTGTCTAGGGATCCAGCACGTTTTTGGCAGTTACAAAAAATCAGGTTTTTTAATTAATTTTTTTGTGACTCCTTTGGATACTTGTTAGTAAATTTCGTCATTTGAAAAAGGAATAGTTTATTAATTTCGGTATAAGATGAAAATCTTTTGTCAAGTCGTATTCCTGTAATAAAGGAACTGCAATTGCAGGATTATATTATAATCCTGCAACAGGTTTGAGGCAAAATCAGTAAAATTTCTGGCATATTTTGGAGTGGAATCAATTCAAAAGAACGTTATTATGGAGAGAAGACGTCATTTGAGTCGAGAAGAAATAATCAGAGCCGTGGGAATGTTGGAAGCTGGTCCTCGGCAACGTGCTGTGGCAATCGCTCTGGGCACTACGCAGAGGGTTATACGTCGACTTTGGACACGTTACCGCATCACTGGTAGCGTGGCAAAGCGATATGGAGGACTAGATCACATCACTACACGCAGACAAGATCGTTACATACAAATTACTGCTTAACGAAATCGTACAATGACCGCGATGATGTTAGTTACAAGGCTTGATAGCTCTTCAGGGATGGTAATAAGCGATCAAACCAAAAGAAATCGCTTGTATGAAGTCAATCCCCGTTCCTGAAGGCCGCTACGTGTACCACCTATTGAACCCCGCAATCACAGAGCCCGTTTACAATGGGCTCGTGAACACAGAAATTGGGCAGAAGCAGAATGGCGTTTTGTGTGTTTGTCTGACGAATGTCGCTTTGGTATGAGGCCAGATACTAGACGTACACTGTACTGGAGCACCCCTGGATGCCAAGAACATTTAAAATCATGCCAGGAAGTCCAAGCATACAGTGGTGGAAAAATCAAGATATGGGCGGGTATTTGGTTCGTCGGAAAACCCGAACTGATTTGGATCAGAGGCAATCGCAATGCACAGATTTACGCTGAAACGATTGTATCACACACTAACAGTCGTTGCAAACACACTTGCAGCAGCTAATATCAACGTCCTACCATGGCCCGCTCAATCTTGCTTCAAAGAAGAGCTCTGCCAAATATGGATGACGTGCACACACCAGAAAATCTTTTTCGACTGCTACAACGGACGTGGGCGGCCATTCCGCAACGTGATTTGGATGAACTCATATTAAGTAAGTATGCCGAATCGCTGCGATTGTGTTATACTCGTACATACGTGTTAACGGTGGAAATACAGACTACTAGTTGTTTATTTTACGCATTAAAAACCTTCAAAAACTTTTATTTTTATCTTTTTATCACATTTTAATGTCAGGATTAACTAAGGTGGAAAATCCAGCATAAGCAAAAATCGCACAAAGTCTTTATTAATGCAAAAGCAGAGAGTACTTCGTCGATCTACACATACGAAAACATTTTATTTAATCTATCTAAATATACTATTTTATTTTATTCCATTAGGGAAATATATTTATTTTTTAATTACCTTTATTTTTGGACACTTTTGTTGTGTATTAGGGTCTCTATTGTTATTTAAGTTTATTTTTAATTTCATAACCCATTTGTGTTATTTAAAGCCAGTGGGGTGCAAGAATACCCTCTTACCCCTTTTCGGCGTCCATGGTCGTAGGTCGTGAAGCTATTCTTTCGAAGCGACGAAGAAGACGAAAGGCCAGAATTCTGATTCTCTCCTTTCAAAGTAACTGAGTGCTAGACTGCTAACTGGCCTGGTGATTTACGTTACAATGTGTTGGTAGATTGCTAATGATAAGCTGCAAGTTATAGACACACAAGTTTCAACAGCACCCAAAGATATTGCTAATAAAGATATAAGACAATGTTATTACCAAAACACACATAATGTGAGTTAGCAAAACAAATACCTACACTAAATAGAGCAAAATTCAAAAGCAATTACTTTAATTTGAGGCTTTTCCAAACTAATATTGTAAAGAGAAAAGATTAGATTTTTTGTATGTTTGTTTGTTATTATTTCGAGCTAAAAGGGGTCAACGTATTTGAATGAAATTTGGCACATGGGTAGACCATGACCTGGAAAAGGATATAGACCACTTTTCATCGTGGATCGCAAACAAAGTCGCGCGCAATAGCTAGTATATTCTATAATTTTTCACGAAGGCCCCATTCAAGGTCTTATCTTCTGATGTATGTGTTACCTATACACATATATTAGAAGACAGGACCTCGTCCTTTCGTAATTTTATTCACATTTCAGAGGCCAGCCAGATCTCTATAGTACACGCTCCGCGCTGAATTCATACATTCCTGAAAGCCTAGCCCAAACATTCACTTACAACAGTTACACTTGTGTTTAGTAAGAAAGTAAAGAGCAGCTCGGCCCTTTCAAAATCGACACAAGCCCTTGCTTCCTTCTGCCTGCCCTTGTGCTACGTTAACTTGGACTCTCGAGTAAACTGATTTTCCCTTCAATTCGACCCCGGCACGTCACGTTATAATTAACTATCTTTTAATTCATATCAGACCTCACACTTCACATCCCAATCACAATCCATCAGTCTTTTAGTGGTCAAATCAAATTATTTATTATTTTGCAAACATGGGTAATCAGTACATAGATGTTTTCTGTCTATCTCTTACTCTCCATTTGACAAAATTGAACATGTATGTCCATCGCTCTCTTAGTCACATGAGTTTCATTTCATCCCTTCTCATCACATGCCCATACCAAGAAAAACTATTATCTTTTAACTTTTCCGTCAGTAGTGCTACTTTCAATCCTCCAGTTCTTCTAATTCCTTGTTTCTTTCTGTTTCCTTCCGATTTCTGATTCCTTTTCTTACTCAACCCTTTCTCGTCACTCGACAACTTCATCTCAGCATTCTGAGCTCAGCTGCATGAAATATTTACATCTGTCTTCTTCACAGCCTTGCATTCCGATGAACGACAGTTCTTTCTACGAATTCTTAGATTTTTCTCTTATGAGAGCTATTCGTGGTTCGCAAGTTGTTCCTGTGACCTGTCGACATTTTATCTAACCGGAGTTGGTCAACAGCGCCATCGACGGCCCTAGGCCTAGCCTTTGATCAGGAGACCGATCAGATATCGTCATTCGGCGCCTTTGTCATAGCAAGCATATTCATGCGTCTAGTCTAGATCATAAATACGTCAATTCCTGAAAATAAATTCTTTGTACGTCGTTATGATTCCCGGGTGCCATAAATGCACTCAAGGCATAACGTAACGCGACTGAATATCGTTAATTGTATTTTTGACGAAAATGTTATTGTTGAATCCTATCGAAATACTTAGAACGTTATGTAACTATACCGCTATTTATCACGACGTTATGAAGCCCTGATTTAAGCTGTTCACAAAAGAGCTGTCACCCATGTAATTTTACAAGAAACGTGGTTTACGGACTAGGTTCAAGGCTATTCTAGCCGCTCCAAACAGTCGGATATAGCTTTTCAAAAAGTCTGTACCCGAGACACTTTACTTCACTCAAATTATGGGATGTAATCAATAAGACAGCACTGGTAAATTGTGTTTTTCTTTACCTTATCTTTATGCCATAACAATGGTGGAGTTTCTTGCCCATTCTAGAACCATACGAAACTACTTTTTGGAAGTGGCAACTAGAATCAATTTTATTTTCTTGTAATTGTTTACGTTCAAAATTGTCTTTTATGTGCCTATTTGAAATAAATGATTTGACTTTGACAACATCAACACGTCTTCCCAGCCGGGGTAGGCAGCAGGTGGTGTAAGTAGTTACTCCCACATTTCTTAAGTTTTAACTGCGATCCATTAGTCTCTTGTGATAGAGCCCATTGCTACTAACCGCGGGCCACAAATCTTGACTCCGGGTTGCTGCCTCGAATATGAGAATGGAAAAACGACTTGTCATCCACAGTCCCTTTTCAACTAACTACAGCTTCCCACGTTTGCGTTAATCTTGGTCAAGTCTTCTCGACAAACCCAATATTATCGGCCTGTCCGCGACTCATTTGGCATTGGTCTATCTACGCTTCTTGTAACTCTCAGCCATATTTTCGTAATTAATTTGTTCCACCTGCCGTCACCACCTCACATCATCCTCAGACATCAAGACGAATGTGTCTTTGAAATTCTGTATGATTATTTAATTATTCAAAATTTTCAGGTTTTCATCGTAAAAACCTGTACCTTCAAACTTACTAACAAATATGTGTAAAGAAGGATATTTTTGGTTTCCGTAGCTAAATGCAAATCGGAACACTTATAATTTCGTCCTGTCTGTCTGTTCGTCCGTATCACACAGTCATTTTACTCGCAAGAACAATGCTACAATGGTGTACTTAGTAAAATTACAAGAAAAATTATTGGGGGTGGCACTCTCTTACACGCAACAATGAAGAAGAAAAAAAATCGGCCAAGTGCGAGTCGGACTCGCGCACCGAGGGTTCCGTAAAAACCTGTAGGTATATAAGCAAAAGTTATGAGGAAAAGGGTAATAAGTTTATACTTAATAAAAAAATAAAAAAAATATTATGTGATGTAAGTAACAAAAAATTTAAGGGTTTCGGAATTTTTCCTTTATGTGTGCTACAAAACGTTGTTTCATGCCAAATTTGAAGATTCTAGGTCGACTGGAAGTATTCTTTAGGTTTTGATTCCCTTGCGACTAGTTGCGAGTTTCAAAATATGCTGCTTAAATTGCTGTTTCTTTTGATTGCGTTGACATAGAAGTTTGGTTTTGTTACAGCTTATAGGTATTATAGACCTTAGTATTTGATATTAATTTCAATATAATACCACTACGTGTTCATGAGGAAAGAGGTAGTAAGTTAAAAATTATTAAAAATATTTTTACTAAATGATGTAACTAAAAATTTATGCTTTTCGCAATTTTTCCTTTATCTGTGCTATTAGACGTTGCTTCTTACCAAATTTCAAGATTCTGAGTTCACGGGAAGTACCCAGTAGGTTTTGATTCCCTTGCGAGTGTTAAAATTTGCGGCATACACAGCTGTATCTTTTGATTGCGATGGCTTAGAAGTTTGATTTTTTCACAGCTCCAAGGGACAGTAGACCTGAGTATTTGATATGAATTACAGCTTGATACCTCTACGCGTTTCTGAGAAAAAGGGTCTTGACAGACAGACGGACAACAAAGTGATCCTATAAGGGTTACGTTTTTTCCTTTTGAGGTACGGAACCCTAAAAACAATGCACGCACACATACGCGTGTGGAGTATTTTTAGATCCCATATTTTGAAAGATTATGATGAATCTATGGTGATTATTTTATTTGTCAAAAGTTGCTGAAATATGCGCTTCTAAAGCAAGAAATGTGTCTCTCCTTCGTGTAAACTAAGTAGGTAGGTATGTACATAAGTAAACGAAAAAAAAATGACATGGTAGAACAACTAAAACACTTTCTATGAAAATTTTCTCTGTCGTTATATAATCAATATAATTATGTAGTGCATGCGTAAAATATATTCATTCCTAATTCCCGACAACAGAACCCTTCACTGAGCGTGGTCCGACACGGAATATGGTCGTTTTTTATTTATTGTAATTACAAAGTAAGTAGGTAAGTACCTACCCCTTTATAGGTAAGGTAGCTACATAAATTACTACGAAAGGTATACCTGTGTAAAAGCACGGATCACTAGTGGGCTGAGATTTTTACTATTCATCAATACGTTTTGCTAACAAACGTTAATTAAGTAGGTATCTACACACCTACTTTAGGTGATTGTTTTTAAATTAAGCGGTTACTGTGTAGGTACCTACACCAAAGCCATTTAAATTTATCACCATCCTCTATTTCGCCATCATCACCTACAAAATTTATTGCTTTTACGTCTTAGGGCTTACCTAGGTACCTACTCAATACTAATATTTAGCTTCGTGTTCATTTATGTAGGTAAGTGCTAAAGAATACTTATTTTATTTTACTTTAGATTTACTATAGCAGGAAACAAAATAATGAACAGGTACCTAGTCAGTGGCCTAAGCATAAAGTTGTTGACGAAACATAATAAGCATAGCAATGAAGTGTAAGCCAGTATTACAATTTTATGTATGAGATCATCGATATGTTTATACAGCAAATGTAATAAATATAAATATGACTCACCCGTTATGTACTCTGCTACAGAAAGACCGTGTAGGTTATCATTATCACTATTGATGAACGTCACACAAAATACATTGAACACACACGTCGTCACAAATCGCCCACACTTTAACATTTCCGAGTTTTTCAATGAATACTAAACAATGTAACTAACCAATATCATTTTAGATACAAGAAATGTAACTAATTTCTACTACAGACAATATCGTTTAGGATTTGAGAGAAAGAGAAGCAACGTTAAAAACAACAAATTCTCGGTATTGAATTTCTGTAAATTTAACGAGTGCTGCCATCTCTGAATTTTCATGAACAACATTTAGCGATGAAATAGAAACACAGCCGTTTGACATTAGCTATTATGCTTGAAAGGAGGTAATATCATTAATGTTTTATGAATCGAGTATAATGATTTTGTGAAGTATTATTTTATAATTTCATTCATAATCTCATAACGAATAGAAAAAAATAGAAACAATATTGAAACTTACATAATATTGTATTCTAATAATTTTTCATTTATTAACTCTGTAAAGTAAACGTCGCTCCAAGGCTACTGCGTTTAAACAAGTACAACTTTTTTTGTGACAATGTCTGCATCTGTTGATTAAAATTTGAAACATAATAAGCTTCTAAACAAGGTCAACAGTTTTCATCAACTCGTAGTGAACGAAAATAATTAAAAATAAGTGTGTATTATGTCCATACTTTCAAAAATCGTACAGTTTGTGTGTCATCACCAAATATTCAAGTACAAGTGTCCGCGAAAATGATCTGTACTTTGTTTTTCGCAATCACAACGTTACATGAACATGGATGACCTAAAATGCGAATATGTGAAGAAAAAAAGATGTTTGGGACTCACAAGAAGTGTAAACTGAAGTAAATAGAATGTTTCGCACATCGATTATCGACAATCATTTACCTTTTCATGCCATCGCCTAACGATCGGTGAATTGCTTGGTCACAAAAGTGAAAATGTGATGTGTCAAACTGATTGTTTACCTCGCGGACAGGTGAGTGGTTTGTAGAAGTGGTACGCGAGGGCGGCGGGAGGCGGGCGGTATGTCTGATCGATCAAGTCCCGTGAACGGCGGTTACGAGGCCGCAAGGCTCACCGTCCGCAAGGACCTCTTCCCGGAGGTTCGTCTACCTAAGCTGGCGACTGATGAGTCTGAAGCTGACTCCGACCAAGAAGAAGTCGAGTCAGGCTCTGGTGTTAAGCTGGAGACTGATTTCGAACAGAGCATAGACGAAATCGCCAGTCATAAGGCGCAAGTGGCTAATGGGGCACTGCCGTGTCCTACGCGGCCGCGACACAGGAAGCACAAGCACCACTCCCGACAGAGTTCTCAATCCTCAACGGTGAATGGTTGTCTTCCTCCAAAAAGTAAAAGGAGAAAAGACTCATCAAAAGATTCTTCATATAGAACACATTCTAAACATAGTGTTGTGTCACAAGTGAAAGGTGGTAAAAACTTGAATTTAGTGAGTAGTAGTGAGTGCCAGGAGGATGACGACGACGACGACGAGGCTGAGGAGGAGGAGGAGGAGGAAGTGGAGGAAGAAGATGCTGATGATAGTGAAAGTTCAGAGGATGAACAGCTCAAGCGCAATTCAAAGTTACCGTTAACTAATATGCCGCGACAAAGTGGTAAACCATACAGTCATGAACTTAGTCAATTATCAACAAAAAAGAGTAAAAAGGAGTCTAGAGAGCGTAGAGCTCATGCAGTTATACCATGTAGTGGCAAGCCAAGGTCTATGTTGGACATTCGCAGTTCACGAAGTAAAAAGAAATCGAAGAAGTCTGAGAGCAGCACACCCACATATCGAAGCCAGATAGTGGATACTAACTCTATGAAGATTAAGATTAGGAGGACAAGTGTTCATGAAACTGTAAGTAATTACTTTATTCTCCTTAACTTACCTTCTATGGTTGGCTAGCGATTGCCTTCACTAAATGATGCTACTTGAATTTATTACTATAGATAAATGCATTACTTAAAGATCACAAAAGTATTCATATAAAAAGCACATGATTTAAATGCAAAATGCTGACAAATATTATACAATATAGTATTAGGATTTGGGAGTTTAGATAATAGTGTAACATTTTATTAATCTATAGTTATTCAAAATACCTACTCATTGTTATAATTTTAAAACAACAGCATTATTATTACACTTTCTCTAGACAAAGTAAACCTCTTTGAATATCAATCATTGTTGCAATCTGCTCAATCAATAGCCAATACATATACTGCTATATTTGCTCACAATGCATTGAATGTAAGAGAAACAAAGTGCATTAGTGAGCTTCACTTTCCATTCTCAGGTGTAACTTGTTTCCGTGTTTTTACACCTAACTTGTTTTGAACAGGTTACATAAACGTTTGTTAAATACAAATTGTCATAATTTTGTTACAAAAGCCAATTTTTGTTGTATTAATTGTTGAGTATATTGGTCCTATATGGTAAAGCTTTTAATGTGCATTGGCATTGATACTGTTAGGTTAGTACATAATTGCAGGTTCCTTGAGGATAGGAAATTTCAAACAGCTGGCACATACTTTATTCTTGATTTCTTCTTATATCAATGCGTAAAAGTAAAAACCAAACTTATAGGTGTATCATTTCAATACACAAGTACTGTGTCCTTTTTAGCCTCTTTGTTTTCACTATGGGTGCTTTTGCTGATAATTTAAGAGTATTGTGATGGCAACATTTAGAGATTCTATGACCCCTGCAGTATGTAGCTATGTCTCAGATGAGTTCTTTATTTATGATAAACACATAAATCATTACATCACTCACATACGTTTTCCCCAAGGGAATAGGCAGGAAAGTATATTACACCCTCATTTTGACATTTATTTTTTATGTCTCATACAACCATGAGATTATTATTAACTAAATAATAATCCCATGTTTATTTAAATATCTGTAGATCTATGTTATTTGCTAAGCAATCATGTCCAGATATTTGTTTGGATGATAATATTTTTTTACAACAAACAAAAACAGCTGTGTGATCAAAAGATGATACAAAAAGCGGATGCATTGCAGAGTAAAATGTTGCTTGGGCTAACAAAGATTGTAACACAATTTCAGTAATCTGGACCTAGCAGTGAATAAAATTGGTATATACATATATGATGTATTTACATCCATACTTTGTTGTCTAAATATAGTAAAAACTTGCAAAGTTATTTAATAATAACAGGAAAAAAATTTAAATACATTTAGATTATTCTTTAGAAGGTATGAATCCTTCCAATTTTATTCACAAAATAAACTCGAGTTATGTTTGAACAAGTTAGATTGTTACATATTACTATTGTTATGCAGTATCCATTCTATGAAACTACAGTCTGTTTTAAGTTTAACATCTGTTGTGCCCATAATAAATGATGAAATAATTAATTGGAGAAAGTAGACAACTAGCAGCATAGCAACTCAGTTATTAAACTGCCAACAAAAAAGATCAATGCTATGATGAAAATGCGGCTTATTTTGATGGGGCTTCGAGTTTTATGAATTTATTTGTAAAAAGAGTTTATTTACTTGTGTAGTTATGACTTAATATACTTACTATTTTATTATGTACCATCGACAACGCAGCCAAGGGTGATACTGGGACGCGCTTTGACCTTTAAACTAGTGAGTTCGTCTTTTTTACAATTTTAAGATAACTTTTTTTTTCAATGTTTTATTTTTGAAGCCCATTTATGATATGAATGAAAAAAATTGAGTTAATACAATGCTTATGACATCATTTTTTTCTGTTTCCTTACCTTAAAATGGCCTTTGTCCATACTATTGTATGTAAGGCTCATTTCAGGATCATGCAGTAGCAATTAGCCCTTCACTGCCTCGCTTGTTATCCTTTTATCGATAAGGGAACTTTGCTTCTAGTTATGATTATACAATGCCAGCTTATGAAATAAAACAGGTAGAGTGAGAAAAAAAAAATTGAGTACCACCGTTAACTATACTTAAACAATCAGTATTCTGCAGAATACCATTGAAAATCGTAGTAGTCTTCACTTGCCAGCACGCAATCAAAACACTTGCTGTTGCATGTCCTTAAAAATTAAAGGCATATTATAATATTGTAATGTCCTAAATAAATAATGTTTATTTTGATAGCACAACATCGCACTTGTAAACACAATTCGCTAGTTATGTTCAAGTCTCATATTATACCCCCTAGTCGATTGCCATTATCTAGGCACAAATCTGGACTTTAGGTTTCAACTAAGAAATTCGTAATGGAAAAACCTTCACTATTTTCCTTGACCTGGGATCGACCCAGGACTCACTCAGCAATCGTGCTTGTGCACACTGGCCTTGTTGGTCCAGACGGTCACTTAGCCAGTTTACTTTAATGGACTTAATAACTTGAAATGAAAAGCAGTTGATTTCTTGTATCTTGTTTACTTCCTATATTTATTATTTAACATAATGTGTTCACGTCTTTATTTTCGAATGGATAAGCCAGTGTGTTAATAAAACCACAGCTCAGTTCACTATAGCCTTTAAGTCTTTAGAGAATTTTTGTTCAAACTTGATACAAGTACCTATTATAGTATTATAACTAGTGACACATTCTAGAAAACACCACATTTTACACTAATAAACCTATTATTACAGGTAACACCAACGCCAACATCGGTTGCCGATATTGGCCAAAGGAAATCTAAGAAGAAACAGGCGGCGTCGCCGGCTAGTGTGAGTTCTGGTGAGGAGTATGACCCGTCGCGTGGTGACACGGCCGCCGCAATGAGCGTCGCCGCGCCCAAGCCGCGCCATCCGCAACCTAAGACTCCTAAGCCTAAGAATAAGAAAGCAACCAGTTCTAAAAGTAAGCAAAGTAAGTACATTCTCAATTCAGTCTATTTATCTATTACAATCTTTTTACAATTTTTAAGCTTACAGGGCTCTCCCAAATAGCACCGCTACTCGCATCCGTTCTACCTCAGCTGCATGTTTGCATTTGATAAGCGCTGGAAGATAACAAGATAGCATAGGCTTTGTACACTACAATCATATAAGTATGAGTATTTTCGGTCTCGATGCCTATTTGATATCCTTGTGTAAGAAACTTACTGTAACGTAAATTACCTTGCAGCCTATTCTTAATAATGAGTGCACAATACTTTCACAAATAGCTACAACTCCATACATTATATTGATACGCAGCAATCTTCAATATTTACATATCTTAACTCTACAATGTAAAATTTTTGCAGAGAAAAGTGAAAAGACTGAAAGAACTAGAATTAGTGGAGCTGAAAGTAAAGAGACTGGACCACAAAGTCCTTGGGGACATTCTATGCCTAAGGAGATTCTATTGCAGATATTTGAATATGTTGTGGCCTCTCAGGGCACATTGCCTTCTGTGATCAGGTAAACACATTCAGGGAATCTATATTGACAATGTTACTAAGCTTTATACATAATATTCACTCTTCTTTTATATTTTTTTCCAGAATTGGTAGAGTATGTAAGTTATGGCATAGTGTGAGCTGTAGACCAGAATTGTGGAAGAATGTAGACCTTGCGCAATACACTAGTGAAGAATGTAAAACAGATTACAAACTGGTGTGGCTCCTGGAAAACCGGTTACCACAATGTCAAACCTTAAATATTGGTAAGTGAATAATTGTGCTGGTTTACTTTGTTGCGTGATACATTTAAAAAGAGTATTTTTGGTATTAACACAACCTAAAGTACTTTCTATTCTTCTACTCTGGTGTCTTGCATTTTTTTTCGATTTCAAGCAATGTTATTTAATATTTATTGCCGACTCGCCCAAAAACCTTCATTCGTTTTGAAGGCCCAGTATCAAAATCCTTAGGTCAGATTTATCTATGCAGATCACATCTATCATTCACGGTAATTAGTGTAATTGGAACCAAAGTAGAAGTTGCAACTAGTTTAGTGTTAACAGCGATGCCCTATACTGTACCATCCTTCACAAATTATTAATACTAATCGAGTTTCATCCTACTCTACAGCTCATTGGAAAGTTAGCAACGTGTCGTGGGTGCTAGCCTGCGTCGCTGACTACTGTCCGCAGTTGGTGGAGCTGAGCGTCGCCGGCTGGAGCCGCATCACCTCCGAGCAACTGTTCGACCTCATGCAAGCCTTGTCCAAGCTGCAGAAGATCGACTTGTCGCTGACGGTATGATATTTATCATCTCAGGCTATATCAGGTCATGCTAATGCAGCATGAACTGATATAGCCTGAGATCTCCTTCCTGGAGAAGATAATCCTTTTCATTACTACATTATGCCCAAGATGTGCCGATTATAATTACTAAGTATCGTCCTAATACATTCCCACTTTCATAACTTTGTATAATTATTGATGATACATAAGTATGATTTACATTATAATCTTGGTGCTTCAAATTAGCTAAGAGCCAGTCCACACGGTGCGTTGCGTCACAGCAGCGTTGCTACCACGCAGTCGTAACGTTCCGTCGTCGCAGCGGCGACGCACAGTCCATAAAATTTCTCTTTCTTGAATGAATACAATGAAGTAATCTATGTCAATTTCTTCAATGGTACTCATTTTAAACTACCAATAAAACTGAATACAAAAATACGTAAAAAAACGAAATGAGCTTACGTCTGTCTCCTCCCATATCAACGCACAAACAACTGAGCCCTGCAGCATGCCACTCCGGCGCACGGTGGGCTGAAAATCGCCTTTCATAGACATAGAGACTTGAGTTTTGAAGGGTCCTTTTTTTGGCTAGAAATGCATTCTGCTGATCATAACTATACTGTAAAATTTCGTAAGAGGCAATTGCGTGTACAAATGATGGAGTTATATTTTTTTTAAGAAAATTTTGTATGGCGCTGCCATGAAAAATGAGGCTATCTATGGAATCATAAGTTTGGCCATTATATCCTTACACACAGATATAGTACTATTTATTTGTAATTTTTTGACATACTTCGTATTGCGGCACCATTAGCGATTTTTTAATTAAAAATCCTCAAAAATTTTAAAAAGAAAAATATTTATGTTGATGATTCATTTGAATGCTAAAATGCTTTAAATATAAGTATGTCAAGTCTAGTTTACAATATTTTTTTATACCATAGGCCAAAACATCCTAAGAAATCACCAAAGTTCGTTTTTATACGTATGTGGGATATCTACTATTCATAGTAGGTATCCCACATAGGTACTTTTAATTGTATTGGATTGTATGATTATAAAACAGTTGTACATTTAATTTGAATTTTATGAAAAAAAACATTATCAACAATAAAATCAGTAACTAAATTAAACTAAAGAACAAATGATTAAAAACAATTAAATTGTAATTGAATTACTATTAACATATTTAAAATAGAAAAAAATTATAAATAATAATCAACCAAAAGAAAAAAAAATACAATATTTAAGAATCTATCTGCCCTATACAATAAAAGATAACTTATTCTAAACTTCTTCGACCCCATCAGAATCCACTTCAGAATCAGGCTCTACAATTGACATTACATCTAAGAACTCTACTGGAGATTCCTGATCCTGAAGTTTAAATAGGTCTAAAGTTTCCTTAAAGTATGTCTGCCTCTTATGGGCATCCAGTTTCGGTCTTATTGAAGTAATAAGAGGATCAGAAGAGACGATAAGCATATTGGACATCCTCGTTTGATGCCTGTCTGCTTTTCTTCCTCGAATGGTGTTCTCTGAACCTCCTAATATCTTTGTTTCGGGCCTCTGACTCTTCCGAAAGACTCCCAATGGGCACAATAGTATATTATAATAGCATAGCGTTATTGACTAATGAGGTATCACATTAACCTAATTATCCTCATTAAGGTGATCCTGCACTAATTGCTAAATTAACGTATACCCTAATTATTTTATGTGTATCCTTTTAACTAGTTAATTCATTAGGTACATAAGTATTTAGTCATATGAGGTGATTACCTCAATCAGTTCATTAATTAGCTAATGAGAACTTGATCATTAGAGGAGATTACATTCAAAAGGTAATCCATAATTACCATGTCATTTGAATTTAGTAAAACGAACTTTTGTGATTTCTTTAACCGTTTTCGCATACTCATATTCAAAGCATTTAAGCATTAAAATGAATCATCAACATAAAAATATTTTTTTAAATTATTGAGGATTTTTTATTAAAAAATCGCAAATGGTGCCGCAATACGAAGTATGTCAAAAAATTACAAATAAATAGCACTATATCTGTGTGAAAGGATATAATGGCCAAACTTATGATTCCATAGATAGCCTCAT
The DNA here is from genome assembly GCA_916610205.1 of Griposia aprilina. Lineage (NCBI taxonomy): Eukaryota > Metazoa > Arthropoda > Insecta > Lepidoptera > Noctuidae > Griposia > Griposia aprilina. The sequence goes on from OU744286.1 coordinate 11,137,139, forward strand.
TTTTCATGGCAGCGCCATACAAAATTTTCATAAAAAAAATATAACTCCTTCATTTGTACACGCAATTGCCTCATACGAAATTTTATAGTATAGTTATGATCAGCAGAATCCATTTGTAGCCAAAAAAAGGACCCTTCAAAATTCAAGTCTCTGTCTATGAAAGGCGATTTTCGGCCCTCCGTGCGGCGTCGCAATGAGTACACCCCTCCCGCTTCGTCGCAGGGCTGCAGTGAGTCGTGTGTGCGTTGCGTCGACTTAGCGCACCGTGTGTACATTATGGTTATTAGTATGTAAAACGACGCAGTGACAGCGCTACGTGGACGCAACGCGTCGTGTGGACCGGCTCTAATTGATTGTATAGTCTATTCAATGACGGAAACGGCGAACATTGGTTCTAATACCCTCCCAATCGGTCCTAACTATATTACATATCGTAACATCACGCCTGGTGTCCCCGAAGGGTAAGGCGGAAGTGTAACCAATATTTTGCCAGTCAATTTACTTTATAAATATCTGGGAAGCCTTTTCCCAGGTATGTTGCAACCGAATGCAACTGGATACCAGTATTTTACGTGGAGCACTGCCTATCTGACCTCTACAACCCAGTTACTAGGTAATACGATACCCCTTGGCATGACTGGTGGTCAGACATTGTCGTTTGTTACTACTCGTAACGACTGTCAAAGATTTACGTATGACGACCAACTGCTTAACGTGCTCTCCGAGGCACGGCGGGGTCTCGGTGTGTTATGTATGGTCAGCCATCCACGGACTGACCTCGGCAAGCGTTGCTTAACCCTGAAGATCGCCTTGTGGGGCTGTTATTATTTAGCCACGAGCCCCTCTCAGTCAAGTTACTTTAATACAGTAATTATTGTATGTATTGTTACAGTCTGAAACGGGTGGTTCGGGTACGTGCATGTCTGCGGCTTCGTTGGCGCGCATCACGGAGAACTTCGGCGCAAGACTGACGCATCTCATGCTAGCGAACAACAAGTTCATAGCTATGCCGCAGATACTGCAGTCGATAGCGGTATGTGTTTACAATCTACCTTGTATAATAACTACATATTAGGTCTTTACCTATGAAATTGCCGTTCTGCAGTACTGGCCATTTCAAATCAAAATAATTTTTGTTTGGCTAAGAATTCTAATTTCAAATTAATTTTATTTTAAAAACATGGATTTTTTTTTCTAAAAGTAGTCATTTCTTTATTGATTAGTGTTACATTTTCATCGCATTTCAATCTTTTTCGTCATCATGGATACGTTAAAAATTCGAGTAATTATGGAATATGAGTACCGTCGTGGCAGCAACGCGGCACAAGCGGCACGCAACATCAACGACGTTTACGGAGCTAACACTACAAACCAACGCACCACCTGTTATTGGTTTGCTCGCTTCCGTTCTGGAAATTTCGACCTGAAAAATGAACCTCGCGGTCGTCCGAAGACTTTGGTCGACAATGACGAATTAAAGGCGATTGTGGAAGCTGATGATACACAATCTACGGCTGAATTAGCAGCAGCTTTCGACGTTAGCGTCAAAACAATATTGGTCCATTTGCGTCAAATTGGCAAGGTAAAAAAGCTTGACAAATGGGTGCCCCACGAACTCAATGATCGCCAGCGCGAAGTACGCGTCGAGACGTGCCTTGCACTGCTCAACAGACACACAAATGAAGGAATTTTGAACCGCATTGTTACCTGCGATGAAAAATGGATTCTGTTTGATAACCGTAAGCGCTCAGCAAGTTGGTTGGATCCTGGTTCAGCACCTAAACAATGCCCTAAACGAAAACTTACCCCTAGAAAAGTGATGGTCACTGTTTGGTGGTCTAGCGCCGGTGTGATTCATCACAGCTTCTTACCAAACGGGGTGAGCATTACTGCAGATGTGTACTGTGAAGAACTGAACACAATGATGGAGAAGCTGGCGCATCTCCAACCAGCATTGGTCAATCGCTCGTCTCCGCTGCTCCTACACGACAACGCGCGACCTCATACTGCACAGCAGACGGTCTCCAAGTTGCAAGAACTGGGGTTGGAAGCTCTCCGTCATCCGCCCTACTCACCAGACCTTGCGCCTACAGACTACTACTTTTTCCAGAATTTGGATAACTTCTTGGCGGGAAAAAAATTTAATACCCGAGAGGCAGTACAAAATGCCTTTGAAGAATTTGTTGCCTCCCGTCCAGCTGATTTCTTTAAGAAGGGCATCAATAAACTGCCACTGCGATGGCAAAGATGCATTGATTGCATGAGTGATTACTTCGATTAATACAAATAAAAAATTCATGAAAAAAATTCGTTTAAATTTTTTCATACAAAACGGCAATTTCATAGGTAAAGACCTATTATTATTATAAAACAAAGTTCCGGCGCCGCGTCTGTCTGTCTGTCTGAACGCGATAAAATCAAAAAATACGGAACGGATTTTCATACGGGTTTCATCAATGGACGGAGTAATTCATGAGCAGTGATCGGAGTAGGTAGATTGAACTGGGGTCATTGATCCGAAACGTATATATTACTATGGACATTCCTCCGGAATTGGTGGATTATTAAAAAAAAACCGGAACTTATGTAGGAATTGTATTCTGCCAGAGTGGAAGGAGTCATTTGATGATTTGCCATCCTCAAAAAAAAGGTAGGAATTGTAATAAAATGAGCAATTTTATTCTTTATTATTCTTCCTATTTTTTTTTTTGTCACGATTTGACAAAACCCAACGACCAATCAGAACAAAGGATCATGGGTGGTACAATAACCGGTTATCAGAACAATGCGTACGCCCGCCGACGACTCCGAATCCGGAAATACCGGAATTACTTTCCGGAAAAATGGCTTATCCATGTTATTCTTTCTGTGTGCATTTATGATACAAGTACTAAAAATCAATCTACCTACTCCGATCACTGTTCATGAGGAAGGTTTAAGTGTATAATTCATTAAAATTTAATGTGCATTTGCTGAAATATGACGATGATTGTTGACTGCATGCCGACTGGAAGCTTTACCGGCGAGCGCCGCGTAATCCAATAGAGTTATATAAAGACAATGTATTAAAGAATTAATACATTGTTTACCTGGATTGACACATAGGGTACTTTTAATCCCGGTAGTACTTTCCCGTGGTATATTTTCCGACTCCCACGCAGGTGAAGCCGCGGTAAAAGCTAGTAATTAATATGTTTAAGTATAGATTAAAGTTGAACTGAGCTGGTCCAATTTTGGAAGAGCATAGGGCTAAAAAAACTAAGTATAGTAATGTATAATTGCATAACACATATGTGAGTACTATGTACCTACTATAAAGCTACCATTTTCTAGGTTTTTCTTTCATTGACTTGAATGTGCCCTGGCGGCTGAGAGTTTGTCATGCTCACTCAAATTCATCATTAATTCCCTTCAAAATGGTTGAGCTCAATGGTGCTGATCCATACGTCATGTTCGTGAACGGGCGCCGTCAGTAGGGACTGGTCATTTCTTAGCTGCCAGTCTGCTACGGCTTATTTTAATTTAATTTAATATTTGAATTGTTTTGTCTCTTTATTACGGGCGCTTTTAACGTTCTGCATCGTTCTCACATGTATAATTTCAACATGTACAATGTAACAAATATTTTGTAACCATATTTTGATTTAAAAGAATGTCCATGGAGTTTCTTGCCCGTTCTTCTCCATAGGTACCTACTACGCTTTGGAATGGGCAACTAGCTTCATCTTTCTGACTGACCGACCCCCTTCACAATTCAAAAGTGCCTGTAATTGGTTTATTTAAAATAAATGGTTTGAGTTTGTATAAAGTGGATCCTAAAAAGCAGGAAACAGAAACTCGGTATGAAAGATATGACAGCATGAACCTCCCTTATAGCATTTGCCAAAATTGCAGCAGACCAGGAAAAGTGGAAAGAGAGAAGGAAGGTCTTTGCTTGTCAGTGGGACTCAAATGCTTACAATAATTACAATGGAACTTAGTGTCAATTACTTCACCCAGATCTCTTTCCGAACCCTGGCTAGTACTGAAAGGTGACGGGAAAAAATGACCTTAAATAATGTGGTTCAATTTTTTATTTTTATTTACTGACTTATTCCTCAAGTAACGTTCAGTTCGATACTTTGTTTATTTAGTTTTATTCAGGTAAATATGTATTTTGCGATTTTCTGATTAAACAGGCGGATAATTCCATTACGTCACGTGTGTAAAAAAACTTCATTTAAAAGGCTTTATACTAATAATAAGTAGTTGCTAATATCTACCTATATTAATTTTAATATGTACTGTTTGTTTTATTATATTTTGTTACGTAGATGTAGTACCAATCGTTACACCTGACTTGGTCTCCGTACGTCCTTTTTGGGTAACCACTGAAAATCAGCGCCGTGCTGTGGGTCCCCTATAGCACAGCATCATGCTGAGTGGAAGCCTTCTTGTCACAGTCATGACGTGCAGCTGTCGACTATTTCTGTTTTGTGCTCGTGATTAAAGATCTAGTTTGTTTGTTTCTTTTTATTAAATTGTTACCTGAGCTAATTATTATTTATTTTGTATGCACGTGTTTCTGTGACAAATAAACCTATTTTTCTTTCTTCTTTTTTCTTTCTTACCTTACTCATGAGGTTACCTACCAGCCATATGGAATATGAATACCTTGGGCACGCATTGTATGGAGGTTCCTCTCTGATTATCCCTTTTTTGTATGGAGACCCTTATATATGAGGATTTTCATTACACGTGATTTTCCTACTACCTCGGGACGGGTGGTGGGAACTTTCAAAATGGCAGGTATTGACACGCCATTAGCCGGACCCGTCTGCCAGTGTCTGTTCGTCACTGCGGATCCCTATCTCGGTATATTATCTTATTCATATAGATATATGTAGGTACAGGTTGTAAAAATACCATCATCTACATATTCTGTACATGAAACTAAGTACAAAAATAATAGCTGGGAAACGACTTTTATTGATGTCAAAAATCGCTGTTTACGGTAGTGTATAATGTAACGCACGCAAAACATTGTGCTTTTGGGTGCATGCCACGTTACAGGGATAGTGGGCGTATTTAAAGTTAAGGGGACTACATGACCTAAACGCAAATTTATAATGCCTAAAAATATATGATCCACTGCAGTAACCAAAATCAGAAAAATATATGATATTCTCCTGGATATATGCTAATTAGATAGTGTGTTGAAAACATAATACAATTAACTTGATATGATAGAAAAAAATCACGAAGATACCTCTAAAAAATTTTTTAAACGATTAAAAACCATACTAATATACATGCAAACATTCAGATTTTTTGTCAGATTATTCTATAAGTGACATACTAACGTAATAGTGTTTTAATTATTTAGTCCAATGAATAGATTTTTTGTAAATCCATAATTGCTTCATATTTTGCAATAAATTACCAGCGTTGTGTCATCGCGCGTCTCTTTCTTTTCTATGCAATCCGACAGTGGCTGCGCTTTAGCTCTTGTAAGCCTCTTAAGTCATAACATTTAAAACTTGTCTTCGTAAAAATGTAAAAAAAAGTTAGAACTTTGATCTTCGATATATCAGTAACCAGAAGGTTTCCTAGGTACGGTCTAGTACAAAAAAAAAAACGTAACAGCGGGAATAACAAGTGACTCTCGGCTTCGTTAACCTTTTAAATGTCGTATGAACTGGTGATTGTGCATAAGAAAATTGCACTAAAAAAGACAACAACTATAATCATCGGAACCGTTGAGTGCTTACAAGGAGACTGCTTCTAGTAGGCGATCGCTTGGCGGGGTGGTTTCTCATCCGTTATAATTATCATAATTATATCATTGCCTTTTAAACTAGTAAGTGCTGTGTATATTTCCAGAGCTACTGCATCAACCTGGAAGTGCTGGACATATCCGGCACGCTGGCGGCGTCGCACCCGGCCGCAGTGCCGCTGGAGGCGCTGCAGAAGGGTTGTCCCAAGATAAGGGTGTTCCGAGCTGCCAACTCGCAGCTAGTGCTGGCCAATGCCACCACCTCGCAGCAGGTTCGTTTAATCTATATCGTTTATTCCCACCCAAGATTATAGTTTTAAAATATTTTATTTTTGAATTGCATGTTTTTGTTTCTTTTTGCTTTTACTCTGGACGCTTTTAATGTTCACGCCTTTTTACATAATTATAAATTCAAGAGTAATGATGCAAGAAATATTTTGTACTTAACAAAATAATTTTAAAGAGTGTCCATGGAGTTTCTTTTCTGTTCTTCTCCATAGGAACCTACTACGCTTTGGAAAGGGCAGTTAGCTCCATCTTTCTTAATGACCGACTTTGACAATTCAAAATTGTCTGTAAATAGTTTTAATTGAAGTAAATGCTTTGAGTTTGAAGGAATCATGTAGAATTGTAGATAAATAAATAAAATAAATATTTATGCAGTATTTAAATTGGTCGGTTAAATACTATTTACCTTAAAGATAAAAATAACAAAAAGTCTTATATACGTAATTTCTTATTTGGTTTGCGTAAAATAGTTTCTTGCACTTTATAAACTAGATTTTACTTTTATACTATTCTTTATTTTGGACACCATCAGTTACTAGCATGGTTGATCTGGTTACAAGCCCAAGATACTGCTATTCGCAGACGTTGAACTTATTATTATTACTACTTATTTTGGACCTCATTTATTCACAGATGGAATGCAAAGGCTGGCCACAGCTGGAAGAACTATCGATAGCGGGCGAGGCGGCCACGGAGCGCGTGGGTGTGGGCGAGTACCGGCTCGGCGACGACGCCTTGGCGCGGCTGGTGCGAGGCGCCACGCGACTTCGTCTGCTGGACCTGCGCGGTCTACAGCGCCTCACTGACTCCGGGCTCGTCAGGGTGCCCGCCTGGGATCTGCAACACCTCTTTCTTGGCGGTAACATACACTTGTCGTCTTCTGTAATATCAAATGTAGACTTTTTAAAACAACGTTGTGGTCCCATACTCAATATTTTAGTACTGCGTGATACACGTATTTTATTATTTTCACCAAACATCTTATCATATAAATTTGGATAGTGATTAAAAATTCTTCCTGTAAAGTATCGCCGCTGTTGAAGATTAAGTATTTTAATGCACTTTTGCTTTTGTAAGACGTGGCACGAACAGATTGGTCCTGATTTTGCTTCATATTTCTGACTGACCGACTCCTTGACAATTCAAAAGTGTCTATAAATAAATGTTTGAGTTTTTTTGAGAACCCCAGCGTAGAAATTTTTCGTCGGTTTCTAAAAATAAATCTATTGTTTTATAGAAAAGCGCGCTACGCGGTCAAAATGTACGGCAGAGCAATTTTTAAAAAATATACATCATAACATCACGCCTGTATTCCCCGAAGGGTTAGGCAGAGGTGTACCTATAGCACGAGGGCGAGCCTATTGCCATCAACCGGGCACAAATCCAGACTCCGGGCGGCTACCAATAAATTCCAGATGGAAAAACCCGATAACACTTTGCCCGACTCGGGAATCGAACCCAGGACCTCATGCTCAGCAGTAGCGCTTGCGACCACTAGACCAACGAGGCAGCCAGCGGAGCAGGGGTAAAATAAATAATCGACGGAAAATTTCAACAATGTACTGAATCCATGGTAACAGGTTGTTCGTCGATGTTCCTGTCATCCTGTATTTAACCAGCCACTAGGCGATCACTAAAGTTACAACACCGATTCGCGGATGCATACAGCTTAGACAACTCTTGCGGGTTGTCTAGCAACCGATTTCTAACAAAATGAATGGGCATCGTACACGACACTCGAAAACACCACACACAAGTGACAAAAATGTAGTCAAACTCAAAGCATTTATTTCAAATAAATCAATTACAGGCACTTTTGAATTATCAAGGGGTCGGTCAGTCAGAAAGATGAAGCTAGTTACCCATTCCAAAGCGTAGTAGGTACCTATGGAGAAGAACGGGCAAGAAACTCCATGGAGTTTACATGGAGTTTCATGGACTTTTAAATCAAAATATGGTTACAAAATATTGGTTACATCGTTCATGTTGAAATTATGCATGTGAGAACGATGCAGAACGTTAATAGCGTCCGTAATAAAAAGACAAAAGCAATTCAAATATTAAATTAAATTAAAATAAGTCGTGGCACCTAAGAAATGGCCAGTCCCCACTGACGGCGCCCGTTCACGAACATGACGCATGGATCAGCACCATTCAGCTCAACCATTTTGAAGGGAACTTAATGATCTAACACACACGCCACCACCAGCGAGACATTAGAGTGAGCATGACATACTCTCAGCCGCCAGGGCACATGCAAGTCAATGAAAGAAAAACCTAGTAAATGGTAGCTCTATAGTAGGTACATAGTACTCACACATGTGCTATGCAATTATACAATACTAAAATATTGAATTTATACAATGCAAAGATAGTTTTTACAATCTTCAGTTTTATTTTAGTATTCAAAGCTTACCGAGTAGCCTACTGAGAAACGAACGAAAAGTGAATCAGTTGTGGTTGCTTAGGTTAGACCTTAGCTAATTAGGCGTTGTTGAATTAGTTCAAACGGGTTTTCCTGTTACATTCAAACGCACACCGTATACAAAGTTCATCATCATTCATACATTAAAAAAAAAACCGGAGCTGTGTCGCCTGAAAGAAATGGTATTATTATTATAAAATTGTATGTGTAGGTTGCAACGTGACTCGCCAAAGCAGCGCGTGCCTGGAGCTGATCTGTGAGAAGTGGTCGCACAGCCTGCTGGAGCTGGACCTGTCGTGGGCCTCCGCCGAGCGCGTGCTGGACGACGCCGTGTCCGCGCTCGCCGACTCGCCCGACAGCAAGCTCAAGTAAGTCCTATTCACCACATTACAGTCTACTGACATCGGTGAAGGAAATCATCGTGACGAAACCTGGACTTATAGTAAATAAACGTCTGAAATCGCAAACCCGCTCGTAGCTCGTAGCTTCTCTGTTTGTGAAGAGGCCTGTGTCCTGCAGCGCGACAATAATAGGATAGTACTATATAATCTATACATATTATATTTTAATGTCGCTTGTCGTGTCTGTAAGGGTGACTGCGCTGTTCTTCCAAACTACGCAACGAATTTTGATGTGACTTTCATAATCAGTTAGAGAATTTAATTCAGAAGGTTTATGTGTATAATAAATGTATATTATAATAATGAAATTTCGGGGTTTCGTCAAGTCGTTAAAACCGTGCGAAGCAGTGTCGTGTCGCTAGTCTAGAATAAAATAACTCTGACGCTGAATTCATGCTTAATTATGTCCCTATTATTCCAGAGTACTCAACTTGTGTGGGTCGTCGGTCTCCTTGGAACCCATAAAGAAAGTTCTTCTCAAATGTCCCCATATTGAGTCCATAAACCTTAGCTCTTGTCGCGCTCTTCCAAGGGGAATGAAACGCTTGTACACGGGGAAAGAAATACAAGACCTCAAAGACAGCTTAGATCCGGAAAAAATAAAAGCCAAAGAAAAAAAAGAAGAGGAGAGTGCAAAGACAAAGAAAAGCGTTAAAAAGTCAGCAGCTGACTCCAAATCAGAAGCCGCCAAACAAGAGCCCTCTGCAGACGTTTCGGATAAATCTGATATCAAAACAGAATCAACATCAACAAAGGATACAACCTCGTCTTCCGTATTTCAAGAACCGAAAAGCTTTTCAGAGTCACCTTCGGCTGTGGCAGATAAGCAATCGGCTTCAAAAAGAACGCCAGTAAGATCTTCTCCAGATAGTAAAACACTTGAAGGAAAATCCGACAAGGAAATGACAGGTATGGTACCTGAAGGGAAAAGATCTACACGGGGAACCACTCCAAAACTATTAAGTCCCGCTACACAGTCAAGACCAGATTCTTCTTCCACCCCTAGGTCGGATCCCGTCAAAGACCTTGGAAGTCCCCATTTCAGTCCAGTCGCAAAACCAGACAGTCAAGTACAAAATAGTCCAGATGTCCAGACAGAGTTATTAAATCAAAGCCAAAAAAGCAGTAACTCATGGAATCTCGGACAGTTTAAAACCACACCCACACATATGTCTGAAGCCAGTCCTTTGAGTAGGTTAGAAAGTCAGACTAAACTAAAACATGGTAAAGTTATAGAGCAATGTAGTCCAACCACCTCACACGATAATAAACCTAGTCCTGAAACCCATAGTATCAAACAAGATAATATGAAGAATCCTAATAGCTGGAATTATGGTAATTATAGTCCTATGCCCCGCCAAGACAGTCAATTTTCCTCCCAAAGGAGTCCCTATTCAGCTCAACCAAGTCCTGCTCAACCTAGCCCTTATTCCACACAGCCCAGTCCGTATTCGACTCAGCCGAGCCCATACTCTTCACAGCCTAGTCCTTATTCGGCACAACCAAGCCCAGATACAAGTCAAATTATTAAACCAGAGTTGCAGAAGTCTAGTGCCTGGAACACCGGAAACTATAGTCCTATGCCCAAACATCATCCACCATTTTCACCTCATCCATCAACCCATGCTAGTCCCGACCCAGGAATCGGTTTAAAAAGCGATAACCTTAGAAGCAATCCGAATAAAACTCCGGGACATAGTCCAATGTCGCGACAAGACCGCATGCACCATAGTCCTTATTCACCCAGACCAAGTGTAGATGTGACTTATAGTAACAAAAAGAGCCCTGGAGTCGGTAACTACAGCCCGATGATGCGACCAGATTGTCACCTACCTAGTCCGGATAGAGGCTCGACCGCAAGACCTACAATTGGTGGAAGGCAACAAGACATATATGGAAGAACTGTAAATAAAGGGCTCGATATGATGCACAGTAGTGCACCACAACCCGAGATTCCCAACTCCTGGGGAATAGACAGATTTAATCAGATCAGTAGCGCCAACACAACCGCGAGCATCGAGTCACTGGTGTGGGGAGCGTCATCATTCAGCACGGAGCCGGCTCCGCTGCCGCCACGAGTTGATAACATGCCCACCATGCTCAACACGCCATCGCCACAGACATGGCCCGGTTTACCCTCGTTCGACAGTAGTGTTCAAAGACCTAATGACGATTTAAGTGATCCGTGGACTTTTGGTCAATTCCGTGAGCAGCCGCACCATGTGCACAACACCTTCGTGGATCAGAACAGTTTCGACTTGAGTGCTCACTTAGGACATCAGGCACACTCGTTACAGAGCTATTTGGACGACAACTTCCCAGAAACGTCTCGCGTAGAATGACGCTCTCGCCCGCCTTTGTTTTAGTAACTCAAATGAAACTGAATGTTGTTATGGACAAAATATTTTAAAATATGATAAATTCCTCCTTTGGGGAATATAGGGTGATGTTGTATTTAATAATGATTGAACAATTATATTATAGACATTGTAAATAAGATTTATTTAGTTAGAATTAAGAGTAATGAAGCTAGGAATGCATTAATGTTATTTTGCAGCCGATAGTTTATGAGATGATATAAAAGATAAGAAAATTATAATTATTAAGGATAGTAAAATTCATCCATCGACTTAGATATTGTTGGATTATACATACTCATGAGTTAGGTTTTAAAATGAGTCTTTGTTTTAAAATGCCAAAACCTGGTCAAACAAGGCCAAAATTAATTTATTTCTGTCCATTTTATTTGCTTTGAGTTTTAACTTTTATAGCATTTTTCAGCAAAAGATTTCATTAACAAGAAGAACATTTGTTTGTTTTAACTTTCTTAAATAATTACAATAGCATAAACACATTCCGTTTTACAGTTTGTAAAATTGTTTACATATAACACTGTTTTGTCTCAAAATTGCCGACACCCTAAACCTTTACTTATTTATTTGTGTTGTTAGATATTTTAGAAATTGTTGTGTTAACAATGAATGAAGAAAAGTTTTATTGTTGACGTGCTTTAGAGTAGGCCATAAACATAGGTATAAAGTTTACATAATTTGGTTTATAACTTAAAATACATAGAGAAGAAAATACCGCGATGGGTGTCTGATGGCATTAGATGTAACACATAATTATGATTCTGAAAAAGTTGTGAACTAGTTGCATGTCATTATTATATAATTTATCCCTTTATTTATAAACTTTGCTTAAAGTTAAGTAATGATTAGCGAATGTTTAACCATAATTTTTTGACGTTTAAACGTCACTTAGCTTTAAGCAACGTTTGTAAATAAACCCCTTAATGTTTCCGCAGTGTTGTTAAAACTTTGCAAGCTCCACCCAATAACTTACCCCAGTATCTGAAAGTCTATTCAAATTAACCTGTTGGCAAATCTCGTGTCAACTTATGTGCTTAATATACATACAGTCATACACACACTTTCTATATCATCAGTGTTCATATATTTTCTTATGAAAGACTTCTGAGGCCACCACGATAATTAGTAAGAGATGAACAACAGAATTAAATAAAGACTTGACCAGGCTTCCAGTAACTGAGGGTCTCATTTTCATTAATGGTTCGACCATTTGGTAGCAGTCAGTTTAAATTATAGACATGTTATAAATTATATTCAGCTTATTGTTTCCCTTACTTCACAAGAAAAAAAAACAAGCGATATCTATTCCAATTACTGCACTATTGAAGTATTTGTGTTGTAGAATTTCTAAATTGACTGTTACCTGTGTAAACTAGTGCAGCTAATATTGCTAGCTATTGTGAAAGTACTTGTAGAGCTAAATGATCAGATCACACTCAGCATCATTAATTCATTTACAAAACACCATTCTTCAAATCGTGTGTTCATGTCTGGCCTTTGTCTTCTCAATAAATAGTTTTTCTTGAAAGTATGATCAAAACTGATCTACACTCGGCGTCACAAAAATCGCACCACTTTAAGAATTCGCTTCAATGTAATTTTAACCCTATTAATCAATGGTAGGCATATGACTATAAGGTATCATTCGAAAGCCAATTTATTTAAATTTCAGAATAAATCAATAGATTAATTATTAGGAAATAAGCTAATGCAAATGATTAAAAAGTTAAATTTCATTTTATCAGCAAAAATTACAACAAGATCCTTAAAAACAATTTAAAACCTAGTGTTACTCCCCCTAGCCCTGATGACTGCTTCCATGCGTTCTCTCATGGACCTAATTAATGTGACAACAGTCTCTTGAGGAATGTTGTCCCATTCTGCAACAACGGCATCTTGGAGGTCTTGGAGAGTGGTAGGGGCAGGATCACGTGCCCGTACTCGCCGTTTCAGTTCATCCAGAAGGTGCTCAATAGGGTTCAGGTCTGGACTTCGCGCCGGCCAGCGCATAACAGGGACCCCAACTTCTTGCAGGTAGTCTCTTACAATTAATGCGGTGTGACAGCGGCCGTTATCGTGCATTAACGTGAACCCACTGCAACAAAACCCGCACAAGGGACAACCTGCTCCTCTAAGTTATCTGTTATGTACCGAGACGCAGTCAGCGACCCTTGCCCGCGAGCACTTCCAGTCCGAGAAACACACACAAGGTTCGTTTTGCCGTCGATTGACATGCCGCCCCAGAACATGCACGAGCCACCCCCGTATTCCACTGTCTCTTGAATACAGGTTTGTGCGAATCGTTCCCCTTGCCTCCTGTACACTCTTCTACGCCTGTCGTTGCAGAAAAGACACACCCTCGTCTTATCCTAGAAGAGCACAGCCCTCGATTGGTCTATTGTCCAATCCACATGGTCACTGGCAAATTGCAACCGGTCTCTCCTATGCTGTGCATTCAATTTCGGCCCTGTCGCAGCCCTGTGAGCTGCAATTTTCTTCTCCCGCATTCTTCTTCTAAACGTGGAGACGCTTACAGAAGTTCTGCGAGCTGGTCGCAGTTGTTGCAGCTCAACAGCATTGGAGAACCGATTACGTAAAGACGTCGAAACATTGAAGGGATCGTCTCTTTCGGATGTGCACCGTTTTCTTCCAGAGCCACGTCTTCGGATATGGCCACCAGTCTCTTGGAAGCGTTGGAACACTCGTCGAACGGAAAAGCGACTCAAGTTCAGTTGCCGAGCAACATCACATTGCCGCATCCCTGATTGCAGTAGTGCAATGACCTGAGCGCCTTCATCTGCAGTGGTATCCATCTTCTGGGGTATTTTTCTTGCTGTAGCTGTTTACGTGTGTTCACTTCAAAGGTTGGATAGCGAATGACCCACATTTATTATTTTTCTTATTTGGCAGCTCGTAGTTGTGACCTCTGAGGTCGTGGCTACTTACCGGTCAGTCCTGTGGGTGCCTCAAGTAAAACTTAAAGCCTTCAGCCAGGGGCGAATTTTTAATTACTAAGTGACCGCACGCTTAGGGCACCCCCTGTGGGGTAAGAACCTCGGCTTAGGGCGTCACTGAGGGGAGGGCAGCAAGGTGGAACGGGCTGGATCGAACTCATTTCATTATTATTAAAAGGGAATTTAAAGCTACAGGCTCAGCTACGGCTCGGGCTGACGCTTCGTCCAGCAAGGGTCGGGGGGAACCCACATTTAACCCGGGACGTCCGTTTTGTACCCTTGTAGGGAGGTGCAATTAGTGGCCGTTGTAATGCGTATTTTGACATTTTTTTTAACGTTACGTGCTAATGAGGTCTGTTTTGTTTAGGAATTCTAACTGTTGTTAATTTATAGGTCGTTAAACATACTTTCAATTGATACCAATATTAATTGGGTTTAATGTATTCGTTGATGGCGAGATATGCTTGAAACTTATTTTCGGAGAGGTGCGATTTTTGTGACGCCGAGTGTATATTATTCTCGGCTGTCAAATCTTGTGAGTTAGCTATTGAATTGCTGCAGGTAGTTGTCTTGGTTTAACATGAACAAATGATGCTGTTTTGATAATCAACATGATGACTACAAGTGCTTGTTATATTAATAATTACTTTCTGTTGCATTTTAAGTTTTCGGTAAAAAATTATAACTGATAATTTAGATCAACCCTTGCATTATAATGTCAGGTTCAGGATTTATTATATTTGGTCTTTATGTTAGCTTCTTCTTACTTTGCTTAGAAATATTACAATTGTATAAAACATAAATATTTATTTCCAAATACGTATGTTGTTGCAATATAGCGGCGTGGGTCTAGAGTTGCACCGTTGTCGAATTGGAATAAGAATCTCAATAAACACCTGCATAATTATATTCAGTATCAGCAAATCATGAATTGAGTATTACAACGGAATTAAAGCTCTAGATCCAGTGCGATGTATTCATTTCTTTTTTTTAAATCGTGCTTGACTTTCTAACATCATTTTATATTTTTATACTTTTATTAATGACGATAATGAAGTTAGATTTTTATAGGAAGATAAATCTAAATATCAAACGTAAATATTTATTTTAAAATTAAAGCCAAGTACAAAGTGCTTCTTTTATAAATTATATGTATAATATATTGCATAGGTACATACTTCGTGTTGTATTTAAAGAGACCGTTAAAACCACCAAATATTGTTTCCAATACCTACATTAGCCTTATAAATGCCTAACTTTTAACTGAAGAGATATTTTATAGTTTTATTAACTTATTAAAAAATGAAAAATTATTATCTTCTATACATAGAATGTATAAATATAATATTAGGTAAATATTATGTTAAATAATCGTGTACTATAGTATGTATAAAATAAAGTTGACTAATATCTGTAAGTTCTGTTATGTAGAGATTTTTGTTTGTAATATTGTTACACTACGAAGCGGACTTCTTACAGGTGGTCCAATTTTTATAATCTAACCAATAAAATATCGATGTGGTTGTACATTTACATTTTGAATAGAATGTACTATTTATTAAACTTCTTTTGTTGAGAAACATCATCCCATCTATTTTATCCATGTATCCCACTTTCGAATACTAAGTATAATAGTCACGGTGTAAGTATGACGAATTGGTCTCAATTCCATAAACAATATAGACGGCCAAAGTAATGACACGCTTTTATGCTTGTATAACATACTTTTTGATTTGAAACATGGTAATTGGTAACACTTGGGTGAATGGGAAAAGAGTGAAGCTCAATTAGTATGGCATACAAAGCTAAAGCAACCAAAAACACGAGCCTTTTGTTTTCGAGGAGAACATTAACCTGAAATAGAACCATCCTTTTTTTTTTTTTGCTAAAAATGTCACTTTGTATTGCAAGGTTCAATACAGGGCATAGTGTTGTTGGCAGAGAACTGATACTGAAGAACCTGTCAGTGAAGCAAATGAAAACATGGAAACGCGTTGTTAAAACATTTTATTTAGACAACAAGCATACATATAACGTGATAAAATATTTTATGCTGTAACGAGGTACTTATGTAATTTAAATTTTAACTTATAATTAGAAACATTGTACAAATTGCATTGCACATATTTAACATATTCGACATTGCTACAAGTTAGAGGGTAATGTTGAAGGGATAAGGTACAGTAAAAGGCTCGTCATTCATACATACATTGTCAATAAGTCGCTAAAATAAACTCAAATCATGGCAAGTATTTTCTGAACCCGAACAAAAATTAACCCCTTTTGGCACAATACATTTTAAATAATAGGTTAGGTATAACTGAACAAACAGCGCAGCCAGCACAGACACACAGAAAGCCATCTGGGAAGCTTCTGAAGCAGTATTGGAATAGATGCCAGTATGTCGGGCGGGAGCGTGTCGGCGTTTGCGGTGTGTTACGGTCTGATAATAATTAGTATGATATTTATTCCTTAGGATCCTAAAAATATAGCCTATATCAATTATTGTTTCGAGTATACATTCTTTTAAATACTGTCAAATACTTTGCATTTCCGCGCCACAGGCAAATTATTATCTCATTTTCGAACTGTGAGTTTCATGATAATGTTGGCACAAGTTAAAAAAAAATCGGACCAGTTAGAGTCGGACTCGCGCACTAAGGGCCGACGTACATCTGGCGAGGCGCAGCGCGGCGCATTCGTGACTGCCAAACAAATATCGATCTTGCACCAATTGAAATAAAGATGAAAATGCTTCGAGAGCGCGTCTAATAGCGGAAAGAAGCGCGCGTGTCAAATTATTTATTGTCAACTTTATTTTTGGTCAAGCAACGTTGATATTTGTTTGGCAGTGACAACCGCGCCGCGCTGCGCCGGCCCTATGGGCTCCGTAACACCAAAACTATTATTACTTACTTATACAAATGATATTCTATGACGTTTTTAACTGACTAGCTATTACGGTTCTAAAGATACAGACGGGGGCGCGGCGTAGTAAGTCTTGCTGACGCGCTTCCTTTGGGTGCGGAACCCTAATTAAGTAGTCGAAAAAACAAAATGTAAGAAAAACCTTATGTGCGACGTCTTCATTTCGCGACTATAGATAGATAAACTCGTTTTAAATTCCAATATAATTTAAATTAAATCAGAATTATTCAATTCATGTTTCATATTTGCGCCAAATTTTATTAATTTTGAGATTCCTAAAATAATACTTCGCGATTTTATGTAGACCACTCTCTTTATATATTTTTTTAATTAATCCAAAATCATAAAAAAAAAACTATAGCTATGTGCATTTCTTTGTCATTATCTCAATGACCTATTAATATTTATAAGATAACAATTAAATCATATACAGACATTTACAATAAAGCCACGTAAATAGACAAATGGAATGTAGAAGTTCAAAATAGTAAGTAGGTATACGTTAAATGCTGTCATATTCTTCATAGTTAAACTCAGTTGCAGGTGAAGGTTCCAATAAGTCCTGTTGAGGATTAGTCGTCTTTTTATCATTTTTAGATTTCTTGTGTTTATGCTTCTTTTCCTTTTTCTCCGATTTCTCATTGTAATCTCCCTTATCTTTGTCCTTTGATTTCTTCTTCTTGTGTTTTTTCTCCTGTTACAAAAAATAACATTAGCATAACGCTAATAAAAAAGGATTGTGTGGTTTTATGAAACTACGGTAAAAGTGAAACTTTTTTTCACATTATAGACATTTAACTAAAAAACTCCTTTCTTTCACTTTATCCCTACTCCGCGGCCGACCGTCACGCAACATGCAACACACAGACGAAAAAGTTTAAGACGATGTAATAAAAAAATCACTTTAAAATTATGTTTAAATAACAATGGTTGATGAAAATTCAGCTATTACCTTGTCACTAGGTTCTTTAGCAGTGTCTGGATCTTCGCCGCCTAAAGCAAAGTTTAGAAGTTAGAAAGACAATTATTACGAGAAACTATAGATGTTTTAATACGATTATTTGATATCAACTCATGCTAACCTTCAGGCGATCTTCTTGCACTAGTATCGCCAGCCCAAAGCGGGAAATCGTTATCCAACGGTATTTGTGCGTCAATGTGACGACTGTTTTCAAATATAGGCATACTTCCTATATCTACGCTATCAATATCGTCCACTTCGTCCATTGTAGCACGACTCTTAACTTTGTCAAGTGTAGTAGTGTCTTCATCTTGATTTGCTCTTGAAGTAAATTCTGTTGATAATTTTTTCTCTGCTCTAATGTACACTGATGAACTAACGTCGAAGTCTAAATCTTCCTCATCAATTGTTACTTTGGGATTATTAATATTCTCATCGTCACTGAAATAACAATATAGGCATTAAAAGTATATTCAAGTAATTTTCGCGTTTATCCAAATAATAGAGGTTCCCTACCTTTCAGTGTCATAAGCAACGTCTTGGTTAGGGCCAGATATTGCAGGAAGGTCTTCCAAAAAGCTACTGTCCAAAGTTCCCGCATAAAACTCGTCTAGACATCCAGATGAGGCTGACACATTCGCACCGGATGGCGTACTCTGTCCGCTAAAATACGCAAATAAACAATAATTAAAACAATTGTATCCTAACGTGGTTACACGCGGCCAGTTTTTGCAGCGATAGAAACGTGCGATTGCATCGCAAAACTTGCTGTAAGGCAAGCGGAGTAACGAAAAACTTTTTTACAAAAAAAAAAACAACCAACTTCCATAAAAAACACCACAAGGTGAAAAATAACTTTAATTTCGGAAATCGGTGGCAAAAAACGAAAAAACTAAACCAAAGAACCGACTTCCGAAAAGTTTTTACATTTAACTTTTTAGTAGTGGTACCTACCCCAAAAAAATCGTATACAACTACTTGCTTTGTAAATAACAGTAACATCATCAATATATAAGTGGAAAAAATAGGTATTATTGAAGCTAACTGAAAAGCTACCCAAGCAAAATTAATATTTATATAGGACCACCCTATCCATTTAAAAAATATTTTTCAAAATCGATCCACTTTTATTACTTGAGATATCGCGTAACAAACAAAAAAAAAATACAGACGAATTGAGAACCTCCTCCTTTTTGAAGTAGGTTAAAAAGAGTTAGCGACTGTATTGTGACTGAATCGCTGCAAAAAAAATCGCCGTGGGTAACCAGTCCTAAAAATGGTAACATAAGGTTAATTTAAAAAGTGATGTTACATGTCTTGTTGCGGCAGTCGATGTGGCGGCATTTCTATGCTAACTTGATTTTTAGGCCTCGTTAAGTCTGGACTAACATAATGACTTTGTGTGACTTGAGTCGGCGTTTTCAATCCATTGCCGGCTAGTGACTGTGCAACCTGCAATAAAAATATGGAATAGGAACATAAGAAGTATAGGAACCTGAAATGTACGTACTAGTATGCAATAAAACACTCACAAGTGGGTTTACACTAGGGGGCACAATCGGTTTGCCGGCACCAAGCACAATGCTGGGTGAACGATCACTAGCAGGTCGAGGTTCCGGCTGACCCGCACTCTGTCTCCGCTTATTTGCAAGACGGTCCACAAACAGGTTATAGTGGGACTCTTCTGAATTCTGAAAATAATAATCACTCATTGTAACAAAAAACCAGACAAGTGCGTGTCGGCCACGCACATTGAAGGGTTCTGTAATTGGGATGAATATTTACGAATGCACAGTATTGTTTTTATCGTCTACAAAAATAATAGGTTGGGGAAAAAGTTTCTTCGCATTTTTTAAGAAAATTCAAAACATTTTTTAATATAGTTTATTTACATTTAACTAAAGTATGTACATAGCTACCATTTTGTTCGATAACTTTTTGCCATCTTGTAGGTAGGGACATGATCCCATTGCTATAGAAATTTTGGGACTTCTGATCAAAATACCGCGACAAGTGGTTTTGGCAGTCCTCTCGTGATGTTAACCTGACACTGCCTAAAGAATTCTAAAGAGACCGAAACAGGTGGAAATCTGAAGGTGCAAGGTCAGGACTATACGGCGGATGCATTAACACCTCCCAGCCAAACTCTCTTAATTTTTGCTGAGTGGCTAAAGATGTGTGAGGTCTAGCGTTATCATGATGAAAAACCACACCCCTTCTGTTGATTAATTCCGGACGCTTTCTCTCAACTTCTTGCTTTAATCTCATCAGTTGTTCGCAGTAGAGTTCAGAATCGATGGTCCTGCCTGGTGGTAACAGTTCATAATGAATAATGCCCTTCCAATCCCACCACACACACAGCATCACCTTGTTGCGAGTTAACCCGGGTTTCGCCACAGTCTGTGAAGCCTGACCGGCCTTTGACCACGACCTTTTTCGCACGTTCTTGTCGTACGTGATCCACTTTTCATCACCAGTTATCAGCTTTTTCAAAAATGATTCGGTTTCATTACGTCGTAATAAAGAATCACAAATGAGTACACGGTTCATTAGGTTTCTTTCAGTGAGCTCGTGAGGTACCCAAATATCGAGCTTTTTTGTGTACCCAGTTTTTTTCAAATGTGCCCAAAACTGTTTTGTGGTCAATTCCCAGTTCTTCAGCTACGTCGTAACTACTCATATGCCGATCTTGCTCCACTTTTTCAAAAATGGCATCCATTTTATCCGTAATAGGGCGACCAGAGCGACGTGCATCTTTGACATCAAAATTTCCGGATTTAAAACGCTTAAACCAAATTTGTGCTACTCTTACAGACACTGCACTAGGTCCATAAACATCGCAAAATTTTTTCGCGGCTTACGTTGCATTTTTACCTTTTTTGTAGTAAAAGTTTAAAATGTATCGAATTTCTTCATTAGATTCACTCATCTTGACAGTACGAGAAACAAATGAAAATCACACATTTTCCTAATTTGAATTTGGAATTATGTTCTTTAAAATTTAAACTTTCAATGATACCAAAACCAGCCAGATACAAATAGTATAGCCAAAGAGATTTTATTACAAGTTCATACATACTATAATGCGAAAAGACTTTTTCCCCAACCTAATATATCCACAAACTGTTGCCTGACTATGTCATTGACTGTTGACTTGTTGTAATAATAAACATATTATTTATTTTTATTTATTATATTTACATACATAAATAGCAAAGTCACTTAAAAATATTATAATGTTTTTAATTATGGGTTCCAACAATATTCTACACGCTTATGTGCCGCTCGATTCACTCTGTCTACCCCGCAAAGGAAAGCGTAAATTTATAGCAGTGGTACATTTATGTAGTTTTCATTACTCTTTAACTAATAACTTCTATAACTTACTATTATCGTGATTACTTTCAGTTTTCACATACCCAAACTTTAATATTTCGCGAACGGGTCCCAGAACAATATTGACCTTTCCAACGACAAAACCATTCGATGGAAACGACGAAAAAAAAATGTTGTGTTTATGTATATCCATGCCAAAGTACAGCTTTTTAGTGGGTCAGTAATATATGATATAATTATAAAATCTATAATATTTACAAGATATAACAACTGAATCTATAATTTTATTTGGTATAATTATCAGTTAATATAATAAACGATTGATATAATTTTATATTATTATTTCTTTTATTCCATTATATACATTTTTAAATATTAGAGTATAAAAACTAGTAGCCCACCGGTATCGGGAACAGGGTCCAAGCTACCGGCGGTCAGGGCTCCAGAGAGAGAACCTCCTAACAATGCGAGTCGTGTCTAGAAGTACCGCTTTCTGAATCAAGCCCTTGATCCAGCTGCCCAACGAGAGCATCCTCAGGTGTTGGTCGAAGCTTTGGCTGTCACTTTTAACTATATTATTATTATGAATTTTTGCATGCTTTCTGTCACGGTTCCGGCGCTGCGGGGTTCCGGCGGTCCCATGCGAGCTTATCGTCGCAGATGTTTTTCACGCTCACCACCGCGGCTTCGACCACCTGCTCCTCAGCTCGGGAGCCGCCTCGCCCCTCCGCGCCTACGCGATTTTAAATAACACTCTAGGGGTAGGGCAGATAAGACTACGTGGAGTCGGTTTTGCAGCGATTCGTTTCTGTCACGCCGCTCCCGCAGCACGCGCGCTTCACTCGTTCGCCTTCGCGTGTTAATGGTCACTGTTCTAACCAAACTTAACCCAAATGATTCACCAACATAGAGGGGACCTGGCACTTCGCTCCGCTCCCGCCTTAACTTTCTAACCTAATATAACCCATTCGAGTCGGATTGCTTTGAATCGGGGTGTTAACCATAAAAGATGGTATCAATATTATATATTTTAAACGATAGGCCTAATGATTTTGGATTAAATAAACGTTATATCCAATAACGTTATACGAAATGAGTTTTAGTGTATCTGTATAATAATGTTATATCTAAAGAAATTATATCAACAGTTGGTATAACTCACGTTTATTATATCTTGTGAACGTTATTGAAATGAAAATATTCCAAATAACTTTATATGATATGAGACGCTCCCCTTTTTAGTACCAAGTGTAAAAGTTAAAGAGTAAAACGAGTTAAACCGCCAAGAGTTAAAGTAAAGTTTAGTTACCAAGAGTTAAACCGCCGCCACTGACAGACAAGCGGACTTGGCGAAACTAGGGTTCCTTGTTTTACTAGGAACCCTAAACCAACTAACTCTAATGAACTTGGGTCTTAATACAGGTTTTAAGAAACATTGTTAATATTTACTAACCTGGAAGTCATCAAGTTCTTTTTCAGTCTCTTCTACGTCTCTCTGGTTTCTCTGAAGTTGTTCTAATAAACTTGTTTTCTGTAGTCGTAAAAACGGTACATTGAGGAATTTGTGGAGTAATCTTAGTCCGAAACCATTTCTCATTGAGGACTCAGCATAACGCACGGGGGCAGTCCTATAAAAGTGAAATAATTTATGAGGCGAATGAATTCTTATTTTCCCTATATTATTATCCTCCTTTCAACCTTCACAATAGATTATTATAATTCTACACAAAATCTGTAGATACTGGATTAAAAGGTACTGGCGTCACTACCATACCTGATAAGTTTGGCATGATGAAGGGCTTGTTCAATGTGGTGGGGGTGAACTTGTCTATGGTGCTGCATGTCACAATGGTTCCCCAGCACCACAACTGGTATATCTGCTGGTACTTGAGATAGCTCCTTCACCACATAGTCAAATGTCCTGAAAAAAAGTTTTGCGTTATCATATTGTAAGATAACTCAGTATTTTAGTAAAGATTTACTCATTACTGCATGCGTAGCATGACCACTTCTGTCTCTACTCTACGAAGAGAAGACAAATCACTTTCTTAACAAAAAATCATTCTGTTCTTGAATTTTGACATTCGCCGTAGAAATCTTTCTACAATCTGTCATTTTGTCTTCCGTTTCTTCGGTGTCTATAGTGGCCATGCTCCGTATGCTGGAGTGAGGTGATAAAAGAGGGCTGAATGAGTAATTACAAAATTATGTAAGGGGGGACGGGAGGCCTTTACCTTGCAGTGGGGCACTATTTCTTTTAACAATATGACACTTGTTAAATACCAAAATGTTTAACAGTTACACAAATAATAAAAATAACATAAACTATCCTATGATATCCTGAAATTCCTGATGGAAAACCCCAATACTTAGCACTTTGCCTGACAAAGGATTTGAACTCCGGACCCCACGCTTGGCAGTCGCGCTTGCGACCGCGAGACCAACAGGGCAGTATCCTATATTGTTTGAAGGAAGACTAATGTTTTTGGTGGTTATAAAGAAACTAAATAAAATAAACCAGTCTCGCGGTCATGGTATCCACGTCTATAAATTAACGGATTTTTCTAAAAGCGTAAGTGGCTGAACGTAGCCGATCTGCTATTGATGGTAAGTGAGGACCCTACTGTAGCTTTGAATTATGCGTGATCCCAGGGGTTATTCCGTCTAAATATTCAATATGCAGAATAACCCATCCCCACGAAAACAGTATTTTCGGCGAATGCTAGTACTACTTCTGACATCCGGTAACGTGAATCTTATTCATTTACTTTTCTTCTCATATCGGCCCTTTAATATCGGTATTTGTGTCGTCAAGCTCTTGTGCATGTCTGCTGACTTTAAAAATCAGTGATGTGTCTTCAGCAAATAACACCATTTGTGGTCGGTTTTTCAGAAAAAAAAGATTTAATCATTTACAAAAAGAGGAACGAAATAGAATAGAATACTCTTTATTATGTCCACCAAATGAATAGGGATAAGATCTAAATATTAGAAAGGTTCGAACAAATAAGGCATGGTAAAATGAAATAATCGAAAAAACCTGTAATATCTTTGGAAATATGGAGAAACTACACTTTAAACGTTTTTGGAAGAGATTATTCCGCGCGGTACGGACAATGTATGGCGCTAGTATGAGG
Organism: Griposia aprilina; assembly: GCA_916610205.1. NCBI lineage: Eukaryota > Metazoa > Arthropoda > Insecta > Lepidoptera > Noctuidae > Griposia > Griposia aprilina. Next base: position 11,161,696 of record OU744286.1, read on the forward strand.
TTACATAGTCTTGACGTCACTTCTGTGATACTGCCGTCTTTGTCTAGCAGTTATTTTAAAACGTTTATAACTTGGAAATTTTTAAGTGTATACAGATTTTATAATATTGCACTATTTGCAAACAAATATTTTGAGTTTAAAATTTAAAAAAAAGCATCCCTATTACAGATTTACTTACTTACCTAAAAGTAGAAAGGGACTATTTAAGTATTACGTAAGCACCAAAGGGGGGTGGGCGGGTCTTTAATCTGCTTATTTTTGATGACATGGGGGATGGGGAGGAATGGATGGTGATTACGTCAGCAATTTTTTTTTACATTTTTTTGATTTTTCTGCAAAATTTAGTAATTCTGATTTGGACAAATATGACAACCCTACTTATTCGAAAGCGAAAAGCATGTTCAGGGATTCCCCAAAATAATTGATATTTCTTACTCGCTCTTAAACGGTGTTTTATGGTTAAGTTAGAAAGAACTCCAGTAGGGAAATTACTTAAATGGGCATTAAAATAGTCTATAAATTCCTTATTTTTAGACTCATGAGTCATGAATAACAATAAAGAAACCAGAACTGATTAAAAAAAATAGCTATGTTTACGTAAGCCTTCTTTTTTTTTTTGGTTGGGAAATCATCAAATGACCTCTCCCGCTCTGGGCGGAGCAGAAGGGCGTGTCAGACTCTTACTGACTAAAACCCACCCGTGTTCCTTCAGTTGCCTGTGCGCCAGAGCCACGGTAACTCTTTCGAACAATCCGCGACCCCGGCAGGCATCGGCCCTATCGGACCCCGTCAATTATGCTGACGTATCTTTGAGGCGCGCGTGGAGCACAACGCGCCGTCGACCCGAGCCTGGTCCTTACCGGACGGCGAGCTGCCCATTGCTCGCCGTCCGCAGGCCAGCGCCTACGGTGGCCGGGAGTCGGCTATCGACTCCCGACGCCCAGGGTGTCTCCTCCTGCGGCGACTAGGGGCGTGAGGGCGCAATGATTGCCTCTCCCTCACGCGCTCCGCCTCCTCCTTCGCGAGCATTACTGCTTCGCAGCAGGAGGTGACTGCTTCCCATTCCCTCTCGCTCCATACCATGGCCTGAATCAGGGCCGGACGCGACAGATCGCCGCCGCCGATCGCCGCCACGAGGACACGGCGGTGCTCCGCCCAAGCCGGGCAGACTTCCACCGTATGCTCCACCGTGTCCTCTGGTCGATCCACACAATGACAACACCCGGGCGTTTCCTTCCGCCTTATCCGAAACAGGAACCTCCCGAAACAACCATGTCCGGTGAGGACCTGCGTCAGGCGGAAGGTGAGGACGCCGTGGCGCCTCTCAAGCCACTCCTCAAAGAGGGGACTTACCGCCGCAATTGTGGCGTGCCCAATGTTTACGTAAGCCTAAGAGGGGGGGGGGGGGGGCTAAGAGTTTTGCTTACTTTTGCTGACAAGGGGGAGAAGGGGGTTAAAAATTACTTTAATGCTGCTTACGTAATAATTGAAAGGCCCCAAATTTTACATTTGTGGTGACGTAATGGGCGGTCTTATCGGTAAAGGCGATATTTTAAAGAAAATCTTTAGGATTCAACAAGAGACAATAATGCAGTAGTCTGTGGTGTAACAGAACGCCATGCTCACTTAAATGTCGCACTGATGGTGGCACGTGTGTTGGATCATTCGGTTCCATACGAAATGGTTGAGCTGGATGGTGCTGATCCACGCGTTATGTTCGTGAACGGGCGCCGTCGTCGGTTGGGACTGGTCATCTCTTAACTACCACTTATTTTTTGAATTGATTCTTATTTTTTTTATTACATTGTTCTCACTTATAGAAGTAACAAGAATAATGTACCCAGGATTTAGTAATATTTGATTTAAAAAGAGTGTCTTTGGAGTTTCTTGCCCGTTCTTCTCAATAGAGATCTACGTTTTGGAACGGACCACTAGCTTCAACTTTCTGACTAACTGACTGACTATTTGACAATTCAATAGTGCCTGTAAATGGTTTAATTGAAATAAATGCTTTGAGTTTGGACCCAATATTTAGCCTTGCGGTATTCCCATTTTTACTTTTAAACCCAATGAAATTAAACCGCTTATTTGAATTTGCTGCAGTCTTCTATAATTCAAATATGATTTTACCAAGCTAAGGGCAACTTTACCCAGTCCATAATGCACAAGTTTAAAGAGCAGTGTTTCGTGATTCACGCAATCAAATGCCTTAGATAGGTCGCAAAAGATACAAGTGCCTCTTCCCTTACGTAAAAGATGTGTTTTAATAAGGTGACACCGGCGTCAGTTGTACAGCGCTATTTGGTGAAACCATACTGTGAATCGTGTACGATGTTATTACAATTAAAATGATTGAGCATTTGATTTAACTTAACTTTTTCAAACACGTTGCTGAAAACCGGCAAAACCGATACCGGTCTGTAATTAATATTAGTGCCTTTGCTGAGCCTATAGATTTAGAGATCGTTAGTAAACATGCCCCATAGATCTCTAATAAATGTCCCATAGAGTCTAGTTGCATAAAAGCCTTTACAACGACCACAGGGTCAATATGTTTAAATTTAAATTCCTCAGAGCAGGCTGAAACATTCGCTTAATAAATCAATAGCAATTGGGAGAATATTGATAAAGAAAGTTGCAAATTCCTGGGCAACATCGATGTATGTCTTTTGTTTCTGTTCGTTTAAGTATTCATATTTTTTTACCCGACTACGGCAAAACCAAAGGAGGGTTATGATTTTGACAGGCTAATATATGTATGAATGTATGTTCATCTGTTCCCGTGTAACTCCTAACTACTCGTCGTATTTTTGATAAACGAGGTATCGTCGGAAGCGTCATGCATGATGTTTCGCAGGTTATAACGTCACATAAAATCCAATAGTGCAGCTAACAGCGGACGAAAAATGTTACCGAAAAAAATGTATTTTGAATTAATATATCGTGTTTGGTTTATGAAAGGTCTTAAAGAGTACTTTTTGAAAATATATTGATTTTCTATACAGAAACTCCGAATAAGAATAAAATAATATTGTGTTTCACACTGACTATTTTCAATAACACTAAAAACCCTTCTAAAATGTTATGTAGTAGCAGCCTACATAACACCATATTATGTAATTTGATACCTGCTTTCAATGATCCCTAACCCCAAAATTATTGAAAAAAAAGGAAACCTCGGTTTTATTGAGATCGGTTTCGGTTTTCGGAGTCACACGTAATCTTGCAAATATTTTTTAAAATTTAAGTAAAAGTTTCCGTCTATTACAGTTTAATGCACCTGTCCCACCGTCGTCGAGGAAGCGACTAGCTATCAATGATTTTCTCACTAAAGAAACGTACAAAAGATTGTAGGCGCATAATATATTACGTGTTGTCATATTTTAGTAATAGTTGATCGCTGACTATTCACGCCGCCAGCGAGTACTCGTTTGTCGCAGCGACAAGAGCTATCAAGAGAGTACTCGCTCAACGACACTCACATGGCGAGCAGAACACTCGCTGTCAGACTTTGAGGCTTTGTACATAAGCATACAAGCGAGTAATCTTTCGTCGCCGTCGCGCACTCGCTGCTTGTTGCTCGCAAACACGTTTTTAGTTGCTAGCTCTGCTTGCTTCTCGCTATTAAAGGAAGCGATTAGCTATCGACTATTTTCTCGCCCAAGAAACGTACAATAGTTATATGTAAGTCCCGTGTCTGTACAAGACATGCATATATTTATAGTTGATTGCTGACTGTTCATACTGCAGCAAGAACTCTGTCTCTTCTAGTTTGTTGCAGCAATAATGGATATCAAAGGAAACACTAGCTCAGCGACGGTTTTTTGGTGGGCAGAACACTCACTGAGAGACTCTCGTTTGGTAAATGCATACCAGCAATTGCCTGGACAGTCATTCTACTTGTCGCACCCGCTCATAGCCCAGTGATAAAACTATCCGTACTGCACATTCGCTGCATGTTGCTCACCAACTCATTTCTAGTTGCTAACTCTGCTTGCTTCGCACTAATTGTCAATGGTGGGACAGGAGTCTAAGGTCTAAGGCCATACAGTTCAAATGGTCTTTCCCTACTTTTTTCCTGCTTTAATAGCCCAGTCACTGGATAAAACCTTAGGGCAAATAATTTTAGATTTCTTCTTAAAAGTATTATTGAACTAGATTTGCACTAATGAAAAGAATTCTTCATACTAAATTTACCATTGTTCATATAACATGTACAAAACATTTACATACATTAAAATACTTGTGATAACTTTAATAATTATGTGTGAGAATATTAAAATTCATGTAGCATTAATTAACTTTTTATTTTATCTTGCTTTTATATTGATTTTCAATACAAACAACAATGTTACATTTTGTATGAAGATTTCAGTACAATCAAGAGAATTAATAGCAGAATCTTAAGTTTTAAAACAAATAATCTTAAGCAAAATAGTGGTAGTCATTTACTTAAAAAACACTAAAATAATAGAAATATAAACAAGGAGCACTTATTTTAAACATAGCAGTAATAAATATGACTCTTTTAATTGGCTAAAAATATTTTAAAATATAATAATATGCCAATAAGATGACTGGAAATATATTTTGACAAAATCTCTTTTTCTCAAAACTCACTTTGACTGTGTTACCGCTTTTTGGCTTACAGGGGCAGTGTAAAGACTGGTGAAAGTAAATTTTAAGATATCACTAATTTACTTAGAAGATTCCTTTTGTGTTTTCTATACATAATTATTACAATTTGGCCATGAATATACATACCAAGGTTTTGTTATATCAAGCATCAGTATCACACCATTAGCATTTTTATATACATCTAAGAATGTGGCATCAAGAACTGGTGTTTCATAGCCATCTTCAGATGCTGCTGCAGCAGATTGGTTTTCTAGTTTTAGACCCAAGGGCGGTTTCTTCTTTGTGCGACCTTTATCTACTACTTCCCATACTTCTACCTTGAAAATAACACACATAACATAACATAACATCACACCTGTATTCCCCGAAGGGTTAGGCAGAGGTGTACCTATAGCATACCCACATTTCGCCAGTTATGTTTAAGTCCCACAACTACTACTGAAAACAAAACAAACTTGTACTTGAAAATAAAACATATCAAATTCAAAACCTGTTTTGATATGTTGAAATAAAATAATTTATTCACATTTTGTATGAACTGTGTATTCTTTGTGCAATTTGCATAATAATTTTAATGAATCAATAATATTTAGTGTAGTGTGGAGTTACGAGCTTTATCGATGGCAAGATGTAAATTTTATTATCCTAGAACAAACCAAACATACATTGTAATATTGTGTTACTTTGTACTTTCACTCACTTTAACAATGTAGTCAGTATTTTTATATGTCCAGTGTATAGGAGCAACTTGTATTTGATCAGTTGGTACATAGTCTTCGATAAATGGTCCACCTTGTAGACGCTGCAACAAGCACGATTTGCCAACGTTTCTGTCGCCTTTTATCAGTATTTTCACTACAATCAATAAATCCTGATTAACCTCATGTATGAAACAAGATTGTAGAATAACATGCACACAAGTAACTTACTGTTAAAATGAACTCCTTTCGAAAATTTCTTTTGCAAGGAAGAAGACATAGGCAAAGGAGCTGGACAGCGATCATCGCCGCTTCTAGTTAGTTTTTTGAGAGCAGAAAACATTGTTGATTCTCTTTTTCGATATTTAACTAACAAATAACATGTAAAATATACATAAATAGACCACAACACTTAGCTGCAAGAATAAGAAACCAATATCAGCTGTTCAAAAGTAAAATAAAAAATATTGACGAAAAAACTCTATAATACAAAACACTCGACATCGACAGCGACCAGACCACAGATTACGAAATAAACCAAAGAATACACTAATTCTCCCTATATAAAATGTACTCTGTGACACTAATCTCCTGTATTTATAGTGTATTATCTATGTACTACTCTATAGTTTATTACTGCTTTAGATCTCGCCAGCCAGCGGGCTTAAGGCGGAACCTTCAGGGTAGCCCGCGAAATTAAAATCTTGTTACGTTTTTTGCAATTTGCAAGTCACTGTCAGGTTGTATTTTGATTAAAATATGATTCGCGACCGTACCAAATATGGCTTTACAGAATTATAATCATTAGAATCAGCAATACATCTCTATAAGTTCATATTACCCTATAGAATGACTATTTCATGACATCATGACATTTCAGGGCAATTCTAACTTAAGGAGTTGTATTGCTGATTCTAATGATTATAATTCTGTAAAGCCATATTCGATACGGTCGCGAATCATATTTAGATCACCATACAACCTGATACTGACCTGCAAATTGCATAAAACTTAAGAAAATTTGAATTTCGCGGGTTACCTTGGCGCATCCCCCTTAATAGGAGTTTTTAAAAAATCATTCAATTTCCAGTCAGTTCACTATGACAGTAAGAAAGATGAACGACTTTTGAACGAAATTGAATGGTAATGCTTTAGTTATTGTTCTGAGTGGTAATGCTTGTCTATGGCCTGCAGTTATGTCATTGTCTTTTTAATACGCAACGTTCAAAAACAAATTTTTATTATATTTTCACTTTACCGGTTTTTTTAAAATAAAAGCAATATGATTTTTTTGGGGATAAACATGTTTTAACTATGTCTATGTATGAAATTTACCTTAATACCATATCTTAAAGGACTAAAAAGCTCAATTTCTCGTTCGAAACAACTTTGTAACTTTGAAAGATTCAACGTGATGTTGAACGTGTGTGGATAAGTCATGCAGCAATGACAGGTGGCGTGGCGCAAACTACAAAAATATTTGTATTTTTACCAGAAAGGATTTAATTTTATGGAAGTTGTTCTCTAATATAGCGGTCGTTACAATTTTTTTTGTAAATCCTCTTCACAATGTCGTAAGTTTGTTTACTTACATAAAAATAGCTTAATATTGTACTTACTTTATAGATTTCGGCTCTTGCCCGGCAAATTCAAATTTTCTATAGTTTTTTGGAAATTTGTTCCAGCTAAGAATTTTTCATATGAAAATTATTAGAATGTCCAAAGTTTGACGAATGATATAAAATTGATGATTATTATTCAGTAAACATATAATTCCTTCAGTCGCGAATCGTATTTTAATCAATATACCGCTCAAAAAACCAAAGAAAATTTGAATTTGGCGGGCTACAGCTGCATATAAACTTTAATTAATGTTGTGATTTTATTTTTAGTGAAACACGAACATGTCGTCGTGTTAGTATGACCCAGCTGCTTCACCTATCGAAGTTCTTAGATAGTCATAGAGAAATTGCAGCTGGGTATAACAAATCCACCCAAGCACGGGAGCATAGCAAGCGAATGTGGGTAAGGGTTGCAGAAATTTTAAATTCTGCTGGCGATGGAGCTGTTAAGTCAGCATCTGAATGGTCAAAGGTATGTTTACCATATCACTGCAATGTTCTCATAGTATAGTTTTTCTGCTTTAATTATACCTAAATACCTACGTCAGAGCAATGCATGATAAATTTTATTTTATTTTTAGTACTGTGTAGACATGAAGGCCAAATTAAAAAGCAAAAACAGGCTCATCAACGAGAGCAGAAAAAGAACAGGTGGACTTGGTGTGAATTTGGAACTGTCTGAAATTGACAGAAAGTTCCTCCGTATCCTTGGAGATCTGGGATCTGGGCTGCCTGGTGTCAGGGTCGAACTGCAGGAGTCACTACTGTTACAAGTAAGTGTACTTAACTGCAATGTGCACGATCCAAAAACATACTCCTAGGTATACCCACATGTTTTGTTTTCTAATTATTTTTTAGGAATATGAAGACAACATTGCGGGTTTAAGTAACATGGATACCTTCTCAATCCACTGCAACTGAGAAGGCAATTTACCTAGTAGTTCCATCCAGTGAAGTAAGTATTTTATCATTGGATACATTGTATACACTATGTTATCTAATTAATTGGAGTAAAAAGCATGACACAGTAACTAAAACTTTTATTTTTAAGAATATAATGTTCAGTTTAGCATTACTTACTACATTTAAATTGAGTCTAAAAAAATACTTAAGAGGCTTACAAGAGCTAAAGCGCGGTCACTGTCGGATTTCATAGAAAAGAAAGAGACGCGCGATGACACAACGCTGGTAATTTATTGCAAAATATGAAGCAATTATGAATTTACAAAAAATCGATTTTTGGACTAAAAAAATTAAACACTATTACGTTAGTATGTTACTTGTAGAATAATCTGACAAAAAATCTTAATGTTTGCATGTATATTAGTATGGTTTTTAGTCGTTAAAAAGTTTTTTTAGAGGTATCTTCGTGATTTTTTTCTATCATATCAAGTCAATTGTATTATGTTTTCAACACACTATCTAACTAGCATATATATCCTGCAGAATATCATATATTTTTCTGATTTTGGTTACTGCAGTGGATCATATATTTTTAGGCATTATAAATTTGCGTTTAGGTCATGTAGTCCCCTTAAGTAGGTAGTTACCTATATTGAAAGTTACTGAAATCGTTTCAATGGTTTTGCGTTTAAGTAACACGTACCTATGTATATCATGAAAATAAATAATAATACCCATAATGTATTTTCATTTACAGGAACACCAACGAAGTGAGTCAAATGTAGTTATGGCTGAAGTTACGTCATCACAACACTCAGCTCAGTCGCCTGATAATGTACCTGTTCCTGCAAACCCACAACCTCCACCATCAAGGCACAACAGGGCAGGGTACAAGGAGGCGCCATGTACTACCTGCTGAAGCTGAGCCATCACCCTTATCCAGACAGGGCACAGCAGAACAGGGCCCGACGAGGCGCCGAAGGCGGCAACGACAGCAGCTGAGTGCTGCAGATGCAAGAGAGCGGCTGGTCACAGCTGCAGAACGAAGGGCTCAAGCAGAGTTGGCCAACAGCCGTTCTATAGCACGGGTTGCTGATTACCTTAGTGATATAGTTTCTATATTAAGAATCATACAAGCCGGGGAAATTACATTATTATTATGTCGTTTATTTATTTACTTTTAAATTTTTAAATATTTTTATAAAAACAGAAAAAACATTTAAAAATAAAAAAAATTGTGGTCTGCCGGTATCGCGAGTAGGGTCCAAGTTACCGGTGGTTAGGGCTCCAGAGACAGGAACCTCCTCACGATGCGAGCCGTATCGAGGAGTACTGCCTTCTGAATCAGGCCCTTGACCCAACCGCCTAACGAGAGCCTCGACAGATGTTGATCGAGGCTTTCGGCCATCAGGCCATTGGCCGATACGACAATCGGCACAATGACAGCCGAGCTCACATTCCACATGTCAACAGCCTCGTGTGCTAAGTCGAGATATTTAATTTGCTTCTCTTTCTCAGCTTTTGCGAGGTTCTCATCATGCGGAATGGTAATATCGATTTTGTGCGGCGCGCTAATCGATCTTTCACTACTATATCAGGCTTATTGGCGACAATAGTCCTGTCAGTAATGATAGACCGATCCCAGTACAACATAATATGGTCATTTTCGAGAACTGGGTCGGGTACATACCTGTAACATGGTACCTCAGAATCCACTCGTTTATATTTCAAAGCAAGTTGCTGGTGAATAATCCTGGCTACTTGGTTATGTCTGTGCAAGTACTCACCGTTAGCTAAACGAGAACAACCAGAGATAATATGTCTGATGGACTCACCCGGACGATGGCATGCCCGACACACGTCAACCGTCCCGTCTTTCATTATTATTACTAATTACATTACATTAAATTAATTCAGTTAGGGACAGCTTGTCCAAATGAGTGAAGGTTATAATTAATGTTTTAGTCACTTAAGAAAGTAGTGTGATACGAGTCAATACACTTAATGTTAAAAAAACTGCTGATCTATGGGGAAATTCCGTAGAGGTTGCAAAATGTATAATCAACACTGTAGCGCCTGAATTGGCAATTATTTTTAATAAATGTATTGACTATGGAGTAATTCCTGACTTAATGAAGAGTAGTAAAATAATACCTTGTTTAAATCGGGAAGCACATCAGACCCCACGAACTTTAGGCCAATTTCTGTGCTTCCCACCTTCAGTAAAATATTTGAAAAATTGATGCTAGATCAATTGCAAAAACATTTTAATAAACATAAATTATTAAACAGTAAACAATTCGGTTTCACAAGGGGTCGCTCTACTTACCGATGCTGGCGTTGAGCTTCTTGCACATATTTTTGAGGCCTGGGAGAAGTCGCATGATGCCCTAGGTATTTTTTGTGACTTGTCTAAGGCTTTCGATTGTGTTTCTCATGATACATTGGTCAGGAAATTACATCACTATGTTGTTAGAAACACTGCCTTGGATCTTCTTATTTCTTATTTGAATAATAGGATCCAAAGAGTGGACGTTAACGGCAAGCGATCCGCGGGATCTATTGTCAGTATGGGAGTTCCACAGGGCTCAATTCTTGGCCCGTTTTTATTTCTCGTATATATTAATGACCTACCTTACCTTGTAAAGAACAGTCATGAAATAGTGTTATTTGCAGATGACACATCACTTTTATTTAAGCTTAAACGACAACAGACAGCTACTGACGATGTAAATAATGCTATCGCTAAAATAGTGCATTGGTTCAGTGTTAATAATTTACTTTTAAACGAGAAAAAGACTAAATGTATTAGATTTCTGACACCTAACGTTAAACAGGTAAAAACCAATGTACTAGTAAATGGGACGGAATTGGATCTTGTGGACACCACTGTGTTCTTAGGTGTTACTTTGGACTCGAAGCTACAGTGGGGCCCACATATAACCAAATTGTCGAAGCGGCTAAGCTCTGCAGCCTACGCGGTCTATAAAATCCGTCATTTGACTGATGTCGAAACAGCCCGATTAGTATATTTTAGTTATTTCCATAGTGTAATGAATGTCGTACGGCATTTTGCTGTGGGGAAATGCAGCCGACATTCAGGCTATTTTTGTGCTGCAGAAACGAGCCATTCGAGCAATTTATAACCTTAGTTGTAGGCATTCGCAGAGGGATAAATTTAAGGAAATAAACGTAATGACTGTCGCATCTCAATATGTATATGAAAACCTTATTGTTACGTATGGAAAAAACCAAACCATTTTCATAACGTTTATTTTGTGTAACTTTATAATAAATAAGCTTTGAGGCCCCGTCGCCGCTGCGACTCTACATGTTTACATCTTTAAGTACCTATCAAGTCGTTTTGCTGACCACCGCAAATCACAAACACATTTGCTTGGAAAAAATCATTTCGCCCGCGCTTTACACGCGCGATCCGACCGCGAATTCAGTTCGTCTTCTGCCATCATACAGTGCTTCATTATTTACCCGACTAATCGCGTACCTGCGTGCTGTACGCAACATTAAGTGGTCCTGTCGAGCCGGATCTAGGATCTCGGCCACGTGTTTAGTCGGACTAAAACTTGTGTGCAGGGATGTCACTGCTTCGCACACCCCCAAAGGGTGTTAAAACACGTAGTTAGCGTGCCACGCAGCAGCTGACTACTACATAGTAAAAGTGAACAGTTACTGGTAAAATCAGTGAAAAGTGATAAAACCGCGAGTTCGTAGGCAGCGGCCCGTAAAAGGCTTGAGTATGAAGCGGCTCAACTTCAAGCACAAATGGACCTCGATTTAGCACTAAAAAGTGCACAAATTCAGAAGGACATGCTTTCGAAAAAACTAGAAGTCGATATAGCAGACTTACAAGAGGGCTCGGTCTCGAAAAGTTCGTGAATGGTTGAGTCGTGGTTCGACAAGCAAAAAGGCATCGCGTCCATCGCTAAAAGCGATTGTGCAGAAAATGTCGATCCATTATATTCGATGCCGATGGGTAATAAAACCTGGAATCATACAGAGCAGCAACAGGACTTCGTCAGCGAGCGCCCGCCGCATGGCGACAGCATCAACCGGTTGACGGAGGCATTGCACCAAGTACTTAATAGAAGTAAAGTTCGTGATAACAACAGAGAACTCCTTGCGCGCCTAGCAACATCAAAAGATTTGACGGTGTTCGACGGTGATCCTATGCAATGGCTGCAGTTCAAGGAGTCATATAAAGAGTCGTCACACTTATGCAGTTATAGCGACGCAGAAAACATTTGGCAGACCCGAGTGTATAATTAATAAAATATTCACTCAACTCAAGAAAATTCACCCACTTCCGACTGCATACCACACGGAGATCGTGAATTTCTCGATAAAAGTTAAAAACTACGTCACAGCTGTTAAAGCTAATAAGTTGCAGGAATACCTACAAAGTCCGGAAACGACGTCAATAATACTTTCAAAATTACCGCCCGCCCTTATCAATAAGTGGGCCGAGTATACCTATAAGAGACAGGATAGTTCTGTACCTAAACTAGTAATACTGTCGGAGTTTTTATACAGAGAAGCAACTATCGTCGCAACCTCAGGTGTGAGTTACATACACAGTCAGAACGACGACGTAACAAAGAAATACGACCGTAATAATATTAAAACTCATTCAGTGTTAGCGTGCACTACTACCGATAATAAATGTATGTTTTGTCGTGCAGCTCCGATGCACACTTTAGATATGTGCGGCAAGTTCAAACGCGCTATGAGACGTGATCGATGGGAATTTGTACGTGCTAAACATCTGTGCTACAAGTGTTTGAGCGCGCGGCATAATGAACCCGCCGCGTGCAGCGCTCCTGACTGCAGCGAGTGTGGACATCCACATCATCATCTCCTTCACTGGACGAAGCCTACCGCGCCTATGGCACCCGCAGCTGCGCGCCCGGCGGCGCCGGCAGCATCCGCGCAACCAGAGACGGTGCGCCCCGCGGTGGACGCAGCCCGCGTGCACCCATCGGCGCCGCGAGGACACTGTTGCCCACGCCCACACCAATGCGTCCACTAGTGTTAGTGAAACGTCAGTGCCTAAAGTTTTGTTAAAAATAGTGCCGGTAACCGTTCATGGACCTAAAGACAATATCCACACCCACGCGTTGCTCGACGACGGCGCCACCGTGACGCTTATTTCTGCTGATCTCGCTGATCAGGTGGGACTCCACGGTAAGACAGTCACCATGCGCGCCCGCAGTGCATGGGATTCCGGTGAGCTCGTGTGCCAAACGGAAAACGTAAGTTTGGACATTTCTAATAATACAGGCGAGCGTTTTAATTTGTGTGCTCGTAAAATGAAAGAACTTAATTTACCTATTCAGCGTTTATCGTGTATGGACTTTAGTAATTATTCGGACTAGGTATATTGACTACGACTTGTGCAAATGTGACGCACAACCTAAACTATTAATCGGACAGGATAATTATGATCTTATTACTCCTATCTTGTGTTTAAAAGGTAGGTTATAGAAAGAATGAACCTTAGGTTACAAAGACACCGCTAGGATGGTGTATACACGGTATTGTAAACAACATAAATATTATGAACGTGTCAGATGATCATATTACCAGTGATGACAGCGCGCAACGTTGTTATGATTCTGAGTTGAACGAGTTTGTAAGACGATCATTTGCGTTAGAGTCAATAGGTATATCAAAACAGCCGCGACAGAATGCGGACGAGTTGCGTGCTATCACCATACTAAATAAAACATGCGAATTAGTTGTTAAGCAATGGTTTGTAGAATTGCCTTGGAAACATGATCACTTTGTTATGCCTGATTCTTATCAAAATGCCTGTAATCGTTTAAAATCAGTCGAGAGAAAAATGTCATCCGACAACACTTATGCGTCGCGTTACCGGGAACGTATCCAGCATTTATTATCGAATAATTATGCCAGGAGAATAAACGAGGGGGAGTCTAGCGACCACATTTGGTACCTACCGCATTTCGGGGTCGATAACCCCAATAAGAAGAAGTTACGTTTAGTGTTCGACGCGGCTGCGAAAACACAGGGATGTTCTCTTAATGACTTTTTATTGACAGGCCCAGACTTGTTGCAGTCTTTATTTGGAATTATGTTTAGATTTAGAGAAAATCGAATTGCAGTTATTGCAGATATTAAAGATATGTTTCCTCGAATTAAAATTAAAGAAAAGGATCAAAATGCACTTAGGTTTTTATTTACAGATGAAGCCACTAAAAGGACGTTAATAAATATGCTATGACGTCATTAATATTTGGCGCGAACTGCTCGCCTTTTATCGCGCAACATATTAAAAATAAAAATGCATTACATTTTAAGGATACTCATCCGACGGCTGTTGACACTATATTCAAGCAACATTACATGGACGACTATATCGATAGTTTACCCGAAGTCGACCTTGCAAAACAAATGATAAAGGAAGTCTCTTTTATTCACCAGCGGGGCGGATTCGAAATACGGAACTGGGCTAGCAATGTACCGGATGTACTGGAAAGTGTACCAAAGGAAACTTTAAGTGACAGTGTCTGTTACGCTTTCGATAAAGATCAATCGGAAAGGACACTCGGATTGTTATGGTATCCTGCTAGCGACGAGTTAGGATTCAATTTAACATTGAAGCGTATACCAGTTGATGTTGTAAACTTAAAAAGAAAACCAACGAAGCGCGAACTGTTATGTATTGTTATGTCTATTTTTGACATTCATGGTTACCTGATACCTTTTCTAGTTAGAGGAAAAATTATAATGCGCGAAACTTGGAAAACAAATATAAAATGGGATGAGACATTGAATGATGAGTTAAATAATTTATTTCAGTGTTGGATAATTCAAGCTAAAAAGATAAATAATATTAGAATCCCGCGTTGGTATTTTCGTGATAGTGATGAGAGCGCGAGTAACGAAAACTTAGAACTACACGTATTTTGCGATGCGTCGCCGAGCGCCTACGCGACTGTCGCATACTGGCGCCAGGAAATGAGCAGTGGACATACTATTGTAGCGTTTATCGCTGGTAAATCTAAAGTTACACCTACGAAATCGGTTTCTGTGCCGTAACTAGAACTACAGGGTGCTTTATTAGGATGTAAATTAGCAAATAACATTAAAAAGGAACATCGCTTAAAACCAAGTTCAGTTTATTATTGGACGGATTCAACTATTGTTTTACACTGGATCAGAAATAATTGTAGAACATATAAAGTTTTTATCGCTAATCGTCTAGGAGAAATCGACGAACTAAGTAAGGCTGACGAGTGGCACTATGTGCCGACTGACGTCAACGTGGCTGATTTAGGAACTAAAAGTACCGACTACGTACTAAGCAGCGGCTCATCGTGGTTTACCGGTTCATCATTTTTACATCAATCACGCTCTGATCGGCCTCAGGAACCTAAAAATAAAATAAAAATTAATGAAGAAATATTAGAAAAAATAAACATAGTAAATGAACATAACAGAGTAAACGACTTACCTGTACCGGAGCCGACGCACTTCTCCAGTTGGTTGCGATTGCTTCGAACTACTGGAACTGTCTTGTTGTTCATAGATAAATGTAAGAAGATAAAAACAAGTGGACTTACCGACGAGTTGATGAAACGAGCTGAAACATTATTACTTCAACACTCGCAAGCCACAGCTTTCTCCAGCGACATATTGCTGTTGAAACAAAGTAAAGAAATAAAACGCGACAGTAGACTTCGCGCTTTGACACCCATATTGGATGATACTGGAGTACTACGTGTTGGTGGAAGAATTGGAGCAGCTAAGGATGTAGCAATGGACACAAAGTCACCTGTGATCCTGGATGGAGATGACCACGTAGCTCGACTCATTGTCAAGTATTATCATATCCGTGCTGGCCACGGATGCAACGAGTTGGTGGTCAATGAACTACGTCAAAAATATTGGTTGTTACGTCTACGTTCTATGGTCCGTACAGTTGCGACGCAGTGTCTGTTCTGTCGCATCAGGAAAGCTAATCCAAAGCCGCCACGAATGGGTGACTTGCCTGAAAGTAGACTCACACATCACCAAAGACCTTTTACCGTTACCGGAGTCGACTTATTTGGACCAATAGAGGTCACAGTTGGAAGATCAAGACCAAAACGCTATGGTGTCTTATTCGCATGCCTGACAGTACGCGCCGTTCATATTGAGATCGTGCCGTCTCTCACTGCAGACTCATTGATAATGGCTTTACGGAGAATGGCTGCACGCAGAGGTTGGCCAAAGAAGATCTATTCTGACAACGGCACCAATATGCGCGGCGCAGAAATTGAACTAAAGAAAGCCTACGACGCCGTAGACAAAAGTAGTGTCATGAACGAAGCCCTGAACAGTGGAGTTTCCTGGAGCTTCATTCCACCAGCTAGCCCGCACATGGGAGGATCTTGGGAGCGACTCGTGCGCAGCGTCAAGACTGCACGAAGAGACTCTGATTACGCTCCTAACTGAAGTGGAGAATATTATCAACAGCCGGCCTCTCGGTCATGTTTCCGTGGACCCTCGGGACGACGAGACACTAACGCCGAATCATTTCCTTATTGGTTCGTCGTGTAACTTACCCACCGCAGGAGTGTTTACGGACAAGGATCTATGTCTGCGCAAACAATGGCGTATTTCCCAGCGCTTGGCTGACCATTTTTGGGCCAGATGGGTGAAGGAGGTGCTCCCTGATCTAGTGCCGCGCCGAAAATTGGAGAGAAGAGGGTGCGCAATTGAAGATCGGAGATACAGTAGTTATAGTTGACCCTTACTCCCCCCGTAACTGCTGGCCTAAAGGTATGGTACAATCCGTGTACCCCGGTACTGACGGACGCGTAAGGGTTGTCGACATAAAGACTAAAAATGGCATACTTAAACGTCCTGCGGCCAGGGTAGCGATATTTCAGATTTTAGTTTTATAATATTTTAATTTAGGATACCGTTTTGAGTGTCGTGTCGACACTGAGGGGGAGAATGTTACGTATGGAAAAAACCAAACCATTTTCATAACGTTTATTTTGTGTAACTTTATAATAAATAAGCTTTGAGGCCCCGTCGCCGCTGCGACTCTACATGTTTACATCTTTAAGTACCTATCAAGTCGTTTTGCTGACCACCGCAAATCACAAACACATTTGCTTGGAAAAAATCATTTCGCCCGCGCTTTACACGCGCGATCCGACCGCGAATTCAGTTCGTCTTCTGCCATCATACAGTGCGCATCTAATTGCGCACTACGCGATCTATGAGTCGTGTCGCCGACGCAGGGTCTCAGGCACCTTTACATTAAACTGTTTCATTATTTACCCGACTAATCGCGTACCTGCGTGCTGTACGCAACACTTATTTATGTAAAAAAGAATATTAATCTATATTCTAAACACAGCGACACTCATAACATAAATACTAGATACAAAGATTTACTTATTGTGCCCTCGACTAGGCTCCAAAAAATTAGTAATTCATTTAAGTGCCAAAGTATACGTTTTTACAACAAACTCCCAAGTCTTGTTAAAGAACTGAGCCTCAATAGATTTAAATCATTTATTATACAGAAACTCTGTCAAAAAGGTTTCTTTAGAGTTAAAGATTACTTGGATGACAAAAAGGCTTGGGATTAATTTTATTAAGCTACTTCAATGTACCCCCAAGCAACAATCCATTTTTATGTGTTTTAGAATTAATAATGTCATTTTTATTGAATTACATGACATAACATATTATGATTTTTTGATGACATTTAAAGAGAAACCTGTCTGTGAATGTGAGTAGCATGCAGGCTAGATGAAATACATGATATTCATTTTAATATTGTGAATGTGAAGACTATGTGGGTCATTGTTGCTTCTTTTTTTTTCCTTTCAGGTAGTTTTGATCTTAGTCTGGCAGTTTGAGTAATTTTTGTGGCCTACCCAAAGGATGTCCTTTCTTTGGTATTGTTGGTTGAATCGTTGAGCTCCTTAAGTTCTGAGTTGAGCTGCACGATTACTGACAAATGCGTGCACTGACTGGACAGGTCCACTCAATCTGTGTGGTTTTTCCTCAAAATACCATTTCAGACAAATCTACATGGTCTTCACATGATCTGACCAAGATTATGTCTGGACTTTAAAAGAGACTGTGACCTCTGAGTTTGTTTCGGCCTTTCTTCTCAGAGTAGTCAGATAGGAAACGCCGACCTCATCTAGTTTTAAAATATCATTGACGTGTAAAAGTGTTTATACAAACCTATTTACAGAAATAAAATCATTTATCATTTGAGTATGTTCCAAATTATTACAAAAAATACCTTTGTTGATGAAAACCGACCAGCAAATTACTATCTCTTTCAGTCTCTGACGCAGCTGCCAGAGGCGCGCAACGAGATCCTGCCTTGTAGCAATGCCAATCTGCAATTCTCTGTTGTGTTAACCAGCTGGAACTTCACGCAAATTCACATATTGCATGAAGGCTTCTTGTTGTACCTCATTTTCTGTGAGTTCTGGTACAGATAAATTTGCTGCATTACAAATGTTGTGTAGAATCACACATGCATTTGCAATACAGCCAGCTACATGTGGTTGGTAGTGTAGCACTCTATGGACTAATAAACATCTAAATCGAGCCTTTAGTACGCCTATGGTCCTCTTAATTATGTTCCGGGTCTGGACACGTTTCTCAGTGTAATAGGCTTCTGGAGATTCTGGTTCTGCATTCAAAATTGGTGTCATCATTGTTTTCCTGAGTGGATACCCTGAATCTCCTGGAATAAACAGATAAAAAAATGACCTCTTACTATTGTTATACTGCAGCATTACCTACTATTTTTTAACCGACTTCAAAAAAAGGAGAAGGTTCTCAATTCGACTGTATGTTTTTTTTTTTGTGAGTTAGCTCAGAACTTTTTTCTGGGTAAACTGATTTGGATGATTCTTCTGATATCTGGTGCTTCACATGTGGTCTCATTTAAATTTGATCAAGTTCTGACCAGCAGTTTTTGAGTTATCCTTAATACTGGATATTTTTTCCACTTAGTTTATATTGATGATGTTTTAATAATTTCCTGTCACTGTTATTTACATATCCAGTAGTAGTACCTATGTACGAATTTGTGTGGGGTAGGTACCGCAACTAAAAAAAAAAAAAAAAAATTTCACTTTTTTTTGTTTTTTTTTGGAAGTCAGTTGTTTTTTTGTAAAAAAGTTTTTATTATAAGTACAGTACGATTCACGAAAGATGACCACAAATGGCGACCGTCTGCGCACGTACACTCATGAAGAAAAGACTTAAGACAAAATAATATTTTAATGTTGGTTAAATAATTTGTGTAATGTTGTAAACGCTGGTTATGCAAATAAATCAAACGTAAGTAATTTTAAATGTTTATTAAAATAAATTGAACCAAAAATATTATAAATATGTGAAACACATTTAGTCGCTATCGCTATTCTCAAGTTCCATGATTCCCTCTATCATGGAACTTGAGGGAATCGTGGAACTTGAGGAACTGGGGCCGGGTTCCATATTAAAGTCTTCATCTTCCGATGATTCAGGAAAATCCACATCTGACGAATCTTCGCTCTCGTCAGATTCTCCCACACGTATAATTAATTCCTCCGTAAGCACATCCACGATGTGGTCACTTTTTATATAGCTTTCTTCTATAGATTTTACTTTGTCACATAGTTTTTTCCATTCCTCTGGTCCCATCAGATTCACTTTTTCTTTAATTAAATCTATAACGCAGCCAATATTCCACTTTACGTTTTTACTACTCACATAACCCTTTATAGAGGCCCAAGCCATTTCTATCGGATTTAAATCCGGATGGTACGGTGGGAGACGGAGAACATCGTGACCATTTTCCATCAAAATTTTGTCAACGGAGTATTTCTTTAAACGAGGTTTGTTATTTTTTATTATATCGTACAATTGAGGTTTCAACATATTGGAATCAAAGCTGATTCCATTTTTGGTAAGCCACTCTTGCATGTCGGATTTTCGGGAATTAGATGTGGGAGCCATATCATATTCTTTATTGTGGTATGGGGCGTTGTCTACCACAACAACGGAGTTCGGTGGGAGATTGGGTACCAATTGAGTTCGAATCCATTTCTGATAATTTTCAAAATTCATGTCGTCATGATAATCTCCTGATTTTGTGCCCGACTTGAAAGTTAATAATGCATTGGGCACAAATCCAGCCTCTGACCCGGCATGAACGATTACGACTCGTTGGCCTTTTGAGATAGGCTTTTTCAGACCTGATGTAGAACCGTCAGCCCAGCCCATGGGTTTTGCATGTGTAGCATGGACGTACGATTCGTCAGTATAAATGATTGGTCTATTTTGTCTTCGATATTCTTGGAGTTTTTTTAGGTAATTGATTCGTAACAACCGAATAGCTGATGTTTCTATTAAAATATTTCGGTTATTTTCTGTTTTTTTCCACTTAAATCCAATTCTTTTTATTAATCGACCCAAACTTGTTTTGGATCCTTTAAAGTTAATATCTTGATGTAATTTTGCTCGTAACTTCTCTAAAGTTGGCAATTCTTTTTCAGTTAAATGAAAGTTATGGATACATCTCTTAATTACCCCTTTGTCAAAGTCGTCAACGTCGGAGGCAGGGTTACGGCGCGGTCTCTTTTTACCAGGGGTTCTAAAAACCACTAAAAACGGTGAAGATTTACTTTCTTTTATAATTCTTTGTACTGTCGATACAGACGTCTTTGTTGCCGCGGCCGTTTTTTTGTAAGCTTCGAGTATTTTAAAATCTTGTGAAAAATATTGAAACACGTTGTACACCAAACTTCTCGACTGTCTATTCAAAGTATTGCCTTTTCCTCGCGGCATTGTGATGGCTTAAAATAGCAAATAAGTTCAACACAATAACAAATCTCAACAAAAAACTTAACAAACAACGAAAACTTAACAAATAAAAAACAATTTAAAACAAAGAAACACTTCTTTTCGACTGTACTCGAGAGCAGTGTGAGCGCGTCGACGCCGCGATAGACGAATAGCGACTGAGCAGCCTATCACGAGACGCGCGCGCACCAATGGCGTCGCTCCGGTCTTGACGCATTCCGCCCGCGCCTCACCTCGCACCTCCAAAGGGACCTAAAATATGCCTTCTGCGCCGTGGGCATCTTTCGTGAATCTTACTGTACAGTATAAATTAACGCAAAACCAAAGAAATATGAGGCTACGAAATGTAAAAAATGTAGAACCTATTTCTTATTGTAATAATAGTTATTTATGATACTAGTGCAGTAAGTTGGTAATGACTAATGATAACAATTTTTATAATAATGAAAATATAACATTCACTATTGTTTTCTTTCACCCACATACTACTGATATATTACGCTTAGCGCGATCAAGATCTCTCTTGCACTCACTATTAATAAGTCCCAGGGACAAACATTCTCTCTGGTGGGCATTAACCAAAGAAGCAGTGTTTTTCCCATGGGCAGTTATATGTTGGCTTATCTCGGGGGGAACTCCTGAAAGACAGTATATTTTGGTACCAAATACCAATAGTATACAGAGAAGTTTTGAACAATTAAAATAAACATCATTTATTCAATCATAATCATTTCATTCACTCATTTTGAAACCCGATAATATAGACAAATTGGCATGCAAATACATACAAACACAGTAAAAATATTACCCTCCTTTTGGCAGTCAGGTAATAAATCATAGCAATCAGTACTAACCGAACCACAGTCATAATTTCATCACAAGTAAAAATGTTTACCACCCAACAAAGTGGGCACGGGTCAGCTAGTATTGTATATTAAAGTATTCATTTGTTATTTACATTATTATTAGGTCTTTACCTATGAAATTGCCGTTCTGCAGTACTGGCCATTTCAAATCAAAATAATTTTTGTTTGGCTAAGAATTCTAATTTCAAATTAATTTTATTATAAAAACATGGATTTTTTTTTCTAAAAGTAGTCATTTCTTTATTGATTAGTGTTACATTTTCATCGCATTTCAATCTTTTTCGTCATCATGGATACGTTAAAAATTCGAGTAATTATGGAATATGAGTACCGTCGTGGCAGCAACGCGGCACAAGCGGCACGCAACATCAACGACGTTTACGGAGCTAACACTACAAACCAACGCACCACCTGTTATTGGTTTGCTCGCTTCCGTTCTGGAAATTTCGACCTGAAAAATGAACCTCGCGGTCGTCCGAAGACTTTGGTCGACAATGACGAATTAAAGGCGATTGTGGAAGCTGATGATACACAATCTACGGCTGAATTAGCAGCAGCTTTCGACGTTAGCGTCAAAACAATATTGGTCCATTTGCGTCAAATTGGCAAGGTAAAAAAGCTTGACAAATGGGTGCCCCACGAACTCAATGATCGCCAGCGCGAAGTACGCGTCGAGACGTGCCTTGCACTGCTCAACAGACACACAAATGAAGGAATTTTGAACCGCATTGTTACCTGCGATGAAAAATGGATTCTGTTTGATAACCGTAAGCGCTCAGCAAGTTGGTTGGATCCTGGTTCAGCACCTAAACAATGCCCTAAACGAAAACTTACGCCTAGAAAAGTGATGGTCACTGTTTGGTGGTCTAGCGCCGGTGTGATTCATCACAGCTTCTTACCAAACGGGGTGAGCATTACTGCAGATGTGTACTGTGAAGAACTGAACACAATGATGGAGAAGCTGGCGCATCTCCAACCAGCATTGGTCAATCGCTCGTCTCCGCTGCTCCTGCACGACAACGCGCGACCTCATACTGCACAGCAGACGGTCTCCAAGTTGCAAGAACTGGGGTTGGAAGCTCTCCGTCATCCGCCCTACTCACCAGACCTTGCGCCTACAGACTACTACTTTTTCCAGAATTTGGATAACTTCTTGGCGGGAAAAAAATTTAATACCCGAGAGGCAGTACAAAATGCCTTTGAAGAATTTGTTGCCTCCCGTCCAGCTGATTTCTTTAAGAAGGGCATCAATAAACTGCCACTGCGATGGCAAAGATGCATTGATTGCATGGGTGATTACTTCGATTAATACAAATAAAAAATTCGTTTAAATTTTTTCATACAAAACGGCAATTTCATAGGTAAAGACCTATTATATTAATTATTTTACCTTAAAGCCATAAAGCCTCTGTAGTACTAAGGTTCTCCAAGTGAGGTCTCAGAGGATGATTGGACCAAATGAAAGAATCATGATTGGCTCCTGGATGACTAGCATCTACACTAATGATATCCATGTCAGCATTACAAATCTGGAAATAATGAATTGTAATTTTGGTGTAAATTATGTTAATTTAAAAAAAATACCTAGTTAAGTTTATTATACAATGGTTGTGATCAATACTAAATTAATTAATTTACAAACACATTAAAAATATGAGAAACCTGTTCTAATAAACATTTTTTTTAAAGTAATTTAAGGACGTATGAGAAATAAAATTCACTTACTAATTGAACATTCAAAGAGTGATAATGTTTCCTACAAAAATACCTTTCTTCATGTTCATTAGATCTTACTATTGCTATGTGAGTCCCATCAATGGAACCTATTTTACACCTGGGATACCAAACTTTTCATAAAATCTGCAAATAAAACATTAGTAACATTAATGACTATTTTCATTGTACTTATAAATAATATCTTATCACCATATTTATATTAAAATTAGCTGCGCCCTGCGGTTTCACCCGAAGCGGTATGGAATATACTTTACGACCTATTCGCAGACTTACCAAATACTTAGTCTGGCCATAAATACTGTTACAGTTAAAAATAAGAAAGATAGTACATTTGAATTTGGAATCTGTCATTTTTGTAGGATTGTTCATTGAGTTTTCTAATTTTGGCGCCAATACATTGTACAATATTTTGCGATATTAAAATGGAGTGGGGTGATAAAGAGAACCGAGTCGCTGTGATTGCATTACACAAAGTTGGTATGGAGTCAAATGCAATTTTTAAAACTCTCCATACGCAAAAAATAGGTATACACAAATAGGCATAGGTATACACAAAAAAAAAACATTAAAATCGGTCAAGCCGTTTGGGAGAAGTTCATGTCCGTGACTATCGCAGGACCACCAACGCCAATCGCATCCATATTTGGTAAATAATTAGTACCCAATTGGTACTAATTAGTACTCAAACAACAAAATTGGTACCTTAGTAGTTTTCGAGAAAATCGTCTTTGAAGATGGTGCTGCGGTAGTCACGCTCCCTTCAGCAGGACCACCACCGGCGCCGAAACAGGGGGCATGCTACAGCTATTCTAAGTATACAAATAATTAGTACCCATAAATGTGATTCATTTCGTAAAAAAACACAACTGAAACATTTGTATTTACCGAGAAATCAACGATGATAACTTTCGCGCGCTATTTCAGCAGGACCACGACTTTGAATGTTGAATCCAGGTTTCAGGAGCTTGTCGCTTTCCTCAAACCTACATAGAAGATAAAATTAGTACCCAAAATTCAAAATTAGTACTCTAGTAGTTTACGAGATGTACCATGCCATTGGTCGGGTGGCGGTAGTCACGGTGGCAGTGTTAAATTTTCATTTCAAGATTTCCCTATTAAAAACTCTGTTTTCTTCCCAATTTTATACAAAAATTAGTACTCCTAAAGAAGTTATAGTGACCAAAAATTCAGATTCCTGAGTGGTGTATTTTAAGAGAAATTAGCTTTCATTACTTTTCCATACTAAATCTCCGCGTTTAACCCGACCAAATTAAGTTGCCAATGGTATTAGCTGTTTAGGAGATGTACATTCGTGCACATAAATTTATGGTGTCGGAATAGTATTAACAACAGTTCAATATCTATAATTTTTGTACCAACTGTAAGTACATATTAAGAAAAAAAAAAAAACCTATCGTTACCCATGTCCTGTGATACCTTTGTTAATGACGGGTAGGTAGGGTAATCAAATAATTGTTTTTCTGTATTGTAAGTACCTACCTTCTGTATTGTTAAGTGAATATCATTAAAGAGCGATAGGTATTTCTTATTTATTTCTTTCCTACTAATTTACCGTTGCTGCAAGCAGTACCTAAGTATTAAAAAACCTAATTTACTGCAGTAACAATATGTTGCTAATAACGTTAAAAGGATTACATAAGTAATAGGCATTATCTGTGGACCTTGGGTGTATATTTATTTACCTATTCAATACCTATTTTGTTAAAGCTAGGTTATGAAGTAGTAGGTGTATTTTTAATCGAAAACACAAGCATACATCGAATAAGTTTTATTAATTATAGATCGAATCGTCGTTAATTTCGATCCAGCCTGTCCCTTGCTGCCCTCTCCCAGCGACGTCCCAAGGCTCCGACCCGAGGCTCCTACCCCACAGGGGGTGCCCTTAGCGTGCGGTCACTTAGAAATTAAGAAATTAGCCCTGGCTGGAGGCTTTAAGTTAGCTTAAGGCACCACAGGAAGACCGGTTAAGTAGCCAGGACCTCAGAGGTCACAACTACGAGTTGCCCATAAGGAAAAAAATAATGTGGGTCATTAGTTATCCAACCTTTGAAGTGAACACACGTGAACAGCTACAGCAAGAAAAGTACCCCAGAAGATGGATACCACTACAGATGAAGCCGTTCAAGTCATTGCACTACTGCAATCAGGGATGCGGCAATGTGATATTGCTCGGCAACTGAGCTTGAGTCGTTTTTCCGTTCGACGAGTGATCCGACGCTTCTATGAGACTGGTGGCTATATCCGAAGACGTGGCTCTGGAAGACAACGGTGCACATCCGAAAGAGACGATCGCTTCATTGTTTCGACGTCTTTACGTAATCGATTCTCCAATCTCCAATGCAACAACAACTGCGATCAGCTCGCAGAACTTCTGTAAGCGTCTCTACGATTAGAAGAAGAATGCGGGAGAAGAAAATTGCAGCTCACAGGGCTGCTACAGGGCCGAAATTGACTGCACAGCATAGGAGACCGGTTGCAATTTGCCCGTGACCACGTGGATTGGACAATAGACCAATGGAGGGCTGTGCTATCCTCGGATGAGACGAGGGTGTGTCTTTTCTGCAACGACAGGCGTAGAAGAGTGTACAGGAGGCAAGGGGAACGATTCGCACAAGCCTTTGTTCAAGAGACAGTGGAATACGGGGATGGCTCGTGCATGTGCTGGGGCGGCATGTCAACCGACGGCAAAACGAACCTTGTGTGTGTTTCTCGGACTGGAAGTGCTCGCGGGCAAGGGTCGCTGAGTACTCCTCGGTACATAACAGAGATTTTAGAGGAGCAGGTTGTCCCTTATGCGGGTTTTGTTGGCAGTGGATTCACGTTAATGCACGATAACGCCCGCTGTCACACCGCGTTAATTGTAAGAGACTACCTGCAAGAAGTTGGGGTCCCTGTTATGCGCTGGCCGGCGCGAAGTCCAGACCTGAACCCTATTGAGCACCTTTGGGATGAACTGAAACGGCGAGTACGGGTACGTGATCCTGCCCCTACCACTCTCCAAGACCTCCAAGTAGCCGTCGTTGCAGAATGGGACAACATTCCTCAAGAGACTGTTGTCACATTAATTAGGTCCATGAGAGAACGCATGGAAGCAGTCATCAGGGCTAAGGGGGGTAACACTAGGTTTTAAATTGTTTTTAAGGATCTTGTTGTAATTTTTGCTTATAAAATAAAATTTTACTTTTTAATCATTTGCATTAGCTTATTTCCTGGTAATTAAAAAACCAAATCAATTAATTTATTCTGAAATTTAAATAAATTGCCTTTCGAATGATACCTTAAAGTCATATGCCTACCATTGATTATTAAGGGAATTCATATGACTTTGAACGGAATTATTGAAGACCGACCCCTTGACAATTCAAAAGTGCCTGTAATTGGTTTATTTCAAATAAATGCTTTGAGTTTGAGTGAAAACTAAGTAACTTGTAAACCCGCTTATGGGAAGCGTGCGGTGACGATGAGCCGAGTTTCACGCTTTTTTGTTCACCCAAAAAGTACACATATATAGACAGTATACCTATAGCTCATGGAAAGCATTCGGTGACGATGACGCGAGTTCCATGATTTAGGTTCACGCAAAGAGTGCTCAACGCGCCTAAAGAATATTCCAGATTTTTTAAATGAAAACTCATTTAAAAAATCTGGAATATGGGGTAAGGAATTTATTTCTTATCTTTTCTATGTTAGACATATTAGATATATTGGTTAGTACCTCCTTCCCTTACCTCACGCTCGAGAGGAATGTAGTTATGTGAAAGAAAGGATAGTTGTTAGCTAAGATACCAGCCGCTAAGGACCGGTTAAGATAAGAATGGCTCCTGTAAGTAAAGTACTACTTAAATTCCGATCCGATAAAAAAGTATAATAATAATAAGCCCCCACACGTCCTGATTGACCATCTAATCACATGGGGGGCGGACACACGAATAAGAAATTACTGGCGTGGCTAACGTGGCTCTGAAAACCCGCAGGGCAGCATGTGGCGAGCTGTTGGGCAGTAGCGACCCCACGGACCCTATCTCCCGGGAGAAGTCTTGTTCCTCACCTCTGGCTTGCCTTTATTGGCCGGCTGGAGTGAACAATGAAGCGGGACAGTGCTCCCGCCTCTTTCTTGCCTTTATTGGCCGGCTAGAGTGGAGATTCGCAAGAGCAAACGTGCTCGGAGGAAGTATTCCAGTAAGATGCTGGTAGGGATCTTGACCGTACTTCCGGGATTGTCCTGATAGCCGTGGGATACCTCTCAACTCCTCATAAGCACCTCAGGACATGTTGCCCCTTTGTCACTTCGACACTATGTGCTAGCGATCATTTTTGGGGGCCCATTATTGAGTGTGCAAGTCACCCCCTGCCATTTTAATTGTGTATTTTATATAAAACATTGGTCAGGCAGGGGCCATAGTCTTTCCATAGTCCTAGATTACCAGTCCACTTAAGCTACCCAAATCCATAGTCCTATATATTTGTTTCCATATTTTGCAATAGTCCTACATCAACCGGGGGTTGTCCTTGGTGCACTTATATAGTCCGAACAGGGATAATCGTCGGTTGGTGCTTCATTTCATTAAAAACGTCTACCGGGCCCCTGCGAGTTGGCTTCGGCCCCTCGTATGCCTTCCAAAGGTCCGGGATCCCAGGGTCCCGAGAAATGTGAAGAGATTAAAATAATAATAAGTACTAAGGAGCTGCTCCTTATAGACATGGCCATAAAACAACAGGTTCGTAGATCCCGGAAGGATTTGTCGACATTTTGGATAGATTATAAGAAGGCCTATGACTCGGTGCCACATACATGGCTCATTAGGGTGCTGGAGTTGTACAAAATAGACGCAACTCTACGCACCTTCTTGATTTCTTGTATGGAGCAGTGGAGGACGATCCTTCTCTATCCAGGATGTCAACAGATCCAGAGGACCGATTAACCGATCAGGATTGAGCGAGGAATCTTCCAAGGCGATAGTTTGAGTCCGCTATGGTTTTGCTTAGCCTTGAATCCTCTAAGCACACTCCTGGAGGATTCAGGTCTAGGCTATCGGTTACGAAGAGGTGGTCAGGTCATATCACACCTCCTTTACATGGATGATTTGAAACTCTTTGCCCCCAACAATTTGCGACTGATGGAGCTACTGAAGGTAACGGAAATGTTCAGTAGTGCCATCAGGATGGAATTTGGTGTGGAAAAATGTGCAGTCATGCATGTAAAGCGAGGGGGGATTATGGAATCCGTGGGAACCCAACTTTCTGATTCTATACACCTTAGATCCCTCTCCTCAACCGAAACCTACAAGTACTTGGGTATGTCGGAAGCATTAGGCATCAATGCTGCCGACATGAAACAATCGTTGAAGGAACGCTTCTTTGGCCGCCTGAATAAAGTGTTAAATAGTCTTTGATCAGGCGGAAACAAGGTGCCTGCCTTTAACGGTTGGGTCATGCCGGTTTTGATGTATACTTTCGGCATACTCAAATGGACTCAGACGGAACTTGATGCTCTAGATAGGAAGGTCCGTACATTGCTGACGGCATATAGGATGCATCACCCACGGTCATCAGTGATGAGACTGTACAGCACGCGGAAGTGTGCGGTCGAGGATTCTTAAATGCTAAAACCGTCCACAACCGCGAGATTTGCAGTCTCAGGGAATATTTCCTTCAAACTGACGTCGGGATGCACCGAGATGTGGTCGCAGTAGACAAGAGCCTCACCCCGCTCTCCTTGGCAAAAGAGAACTGGCACAAACCTACAATACTAGATACTAACGACCGTAAGGAAGTATGGCAAGGCAAGGAGCTTCACGGACGCTTTTTCCGGGCCCTACATGGGCCTGATGTAGACTTTTTGGCGTCTGTATCCTGGCTGCGTTTCTGCGACCTCTTCGGGGAAACCGAAGGTTTTGTCTATGCGATTATGGATGAAGTTATCATGACGAATAATTATCGGAAATACATTGTCAAGGACGGCACGGTTGACATCTGTCGGGCATGCCACCGTCCCGGTGAATCAATCCGACATATAGTTTCCGGTTGTTCTCGTCTTGCTAACGGTGAGTACTTGCACAGACACAATCTAGTGGCTAGGATTATCCACCAGCAACTTGCCTTGTAGTACAATCTTGTGGAGTCCGAAGTACCATACTACAGGTATGTGCCCGACCCAGTTCTTGAAAATAGTCATACCACATTGTACTGGGATCGATCTATCATCACTGACAGGACTATTGTAGCCAATAAACCTGATATTGTGGTGATAGATCGACGAGAGCGCCGTGCAATGATTGTTGATATCGCTGTCCCTCATGACGAGAATCTCGTGAAAGCTGAGAAAGATAAAAAAGTCAAATATCTTGATTTAGCACACGAAGTTGTCGACATGTGGGGCGTGGACTCTGCAATCATTGTACCGATAATCGTTTCAGTAAATGGCCTAATAGCGGAGAGCCTCGACCAACACCTCAGGAGGCTCTCATTGCGCAGCTGGGTCAAGAGCTTGATTCAGAGAGCAGTACTTCTGGATACGGCACGCATAGTGAGGAGGTTCCTCTCTCTAGAGCCCTGACCACCGGCAGCTTGGACCCTGTTTTTGATGCCGATGGGCTACTATTTTTTATATTTTTAAATGTTTTATATGTTTTTGTAAAAGTATTTAAAAATGTAATTAATATGCTAAATGAATAAACGAAAATGATAATATTTATTCAAAAACTATAAGGCATAAAAATTAGAACAGTTTTGCTTAAATGTTAATTATAGTGCTAAGACTTACGTGCCTGAACTAGGTAATCCTGTGTTTCAGGCGAAAAGTGCTAAGATAGTATTATAAAAAATTATAAATAATCTAAAAGGTGACAATACACAAATGAATTATACTTATGTTGAGTAGCTTAACTCTTAGTTTCTAAATTTGATATATACTTATCGTAGTATACATATTTACTTTAACACAGTTAATAAATTCTCTGTATCTTCGTAAGATATATTTTGGAGAGCCTCCTTGAGAATTGTCTTACAATTTGTGTAGTTCAGGGAGTAAATGTTTGCTTTCGCGTTTAGTCTATTATAGAGGAGAGGACCGAGGTACAGGTAAAATTTGGATATAAAAGCATGTTTTGTTGTATTTTGTGGGCAGACTATATCCTTACGTCTTTTATTAGAATGTTCAGTGATGTAGGGTAGAGCTGTGTGTTAATTTAATACAATGCCCATTATAAATAGTTGCCGAACTGTTAATACTTCACAAGATTTGTACAGGAGGTTGGTAGGAAAAAGGAAAGGACGGAAAGTAGACACTTTGAGAATGGCCTCTGAGCTCTCTCGATGGTTAGTAACCTTGTTTTACCCGCTCCACCCCATGTGGTAATACAGTAAGTTAATATCGATTGACATAGAGCAAAGTAAACTTGTCTAACTATTTTTGGGTCAGTAATATAGCGTAACTTTTTAAAAACAAATATCAACTTGCGAATTATATTATTTAAAGTTTCTATATGTTGTTTGAACGAAAGTGTTTCATCTATTATCACACCAAGGTATTTTGTTATATTTGCCATTTTAATATTGGGACAAACACATTGGTTATCTGTGGGAATTGAGCAATAATGAGCATATAATGTTGTGGTACTAGGTGATGTTTGCTTGCGCATCGAAAACTTAATGTAATTTGTCTTGTCTGCATTTAATGTTAGTGAATTCCGTTGAAGCAATTCGTTAACAACATTGAAACCGTATTGCGCAAGCTTGTAGACATTTTTTTCTGAGTCAGCCGAAAAAAGAAGGGCAGTGTCGTCAGCATAAGAAACAATTTGGCCGTGATTTAGATTACAGAGATCGTTTATATATATCAAAAATAGGGTAGGCCCTAAAATACTTCCTTGGGGAACTCCGAAGGACGTGTTCTTTTCATAATCGCATTGCATACACATTGGGTACGGTCCTCTAGATAGCTCTTAAATATGTAGTTTGAGCTGGGTGCCTCTGAAGTCTGATACCTATGGCTTCAAGCTTGTGCAACAGAATAGGAATAGAAATCGTGTCAAAAGCTTTGGCAAGGTCCAGGAAGATTCCTACTGTGTGGTTACCTTTATCAAGTAGCTTGTGTATATATACATACAATATGTAACAAAAACCCTCTTGTTCCTTCTACCTACGTTTTAAGAATCGGTATACATACGTAATAAAGCAAGTCATTTATAAAAACTGTTCAACAAAAATAATTAAAATAAATATTTAATTATTAATATTTGTAATGTTTAACTGATTTCTTACCTCTGCAATTCTGCATGAAGCGATGACGCGAAACCAGAAATAGGTACAATGCTCCCGCCAATCTCTTTGATTGATGCCGCCGCGCCGCTGCACCGCCGCCGCTTGTTACCTATTTTTCTACACAAGTTCCTGACCTTGTCAGCTGTTGTTTATCAGTATCACTTTAACGAATGAATCTTTGAAAAAGTTGGTTTACGATGCTGAAAGTGACTTAGTTTAATAGCATGCGGGTTTGTGATCGGCCACACGTGCTCATTGTGCGAATTAAATACACCTGTTCTGACAAGTGAGCACTCGTCGGTGACAGTATCCATCTACTGTATTCTATTCTTGACTAGTAGTCGGAGGGAAGTAGTGATGACGAACACAAAACCATGAATTTCTAACAATCCGTGAAAATTGACGAAAACGCGGGTTGTAGTTCGCGCGTTTTTAATTTGGTTTCTTTTTTTTTATTCAGCCGGTGCAGCGCCGGTGCGACTATGAGCCGTCGTACCAGCCAGTCTTTATTCAAATAATACTTGCGTTCGATTTCTTTGGCGCTGAACACTAAGATGTTCCAAATTCAAAAAGTGCGCGGCAATGATAATTGCGGCGGTAGTATAAATCTGCAGAAATCCAGCCGCCTAGCATTCTTTCTCAGTCTTCGAGATATAAACCAAAAAAAAAAAACATGAGATTCTAACAATAGCTCAAAAGATAGTTGTTTTTTCTGAAACCTGAGCAAACCTGAGCTAGAAAGATATATCATTGCTAGAATTGGCCTCAATTATCATGATTTCATGAAATAGTCATCCAATAGGGTAATATGAAGTTAGAGAGATGTATTGATGATTTTTGTGTTTATAATTCTATAAATAAATATTTGTTACGGCCGCGAATGATATTTAGATCAACATACAACCTGATACTGACTTGCAAATTGCAAAAAACGTAATAAAATTTGTTTTTCGCGAGTTACCTTGGTGCATTATTATGAACGTTTATTATGGGATCAACCCTGTAATCACGAAAAAGAAATCAGCTGCTCCATATATTTGAGTTCACTTAGAAAATGAAAATATCTATATAATGAAGATGGAGGAGATTATGCGTTTTCGCGATTTCAGATTTCCTTCTCTAGGGCTCCGCCACGGTCGGCTAATAAGGACTTTGAAATGTGTGAAAATATTTTGATACTACTACTACCACTCCACTCCTCTTCTACTTTTTTATTATATTTTTAAAGTATTTTCATTCTTTTCATTTCTATTTTAAGTTATGAAACAACACAACTAATTACTTTGGTAGAATTAATCTACCCCTTATTAATAAAATGCAGTCATGTTATGCCAAAAATAATCTTCGAAAAATATATGCTAATCTGAAGGTTAAACTGATTGTAACTTTGCCCTGCATTTATTTATGAAGCGGGTAAATGTTAATTTGTACAATTTAAGTAGTTTAATTTACTAAAAATAATTTATTTAACTACAAGTAGGTACTTAGGTATGTATAATGTTACTTACAAGTGTACATGAAAATTACTTATTGTTACATTAATCTTTACAGTTGAACAGCAGCACCATTAAACATTAGATAAGCTCACGCCTTATTCTCAATTGGGTAGGCAGAAACTTCAGACAGCAATGCTAGGATCCATAGGGTCAGTGTATGTTGGTTTCATAAAACAATGTTGTAAGTTCGTATTTCAATACTCAGTCATGTCTCCAAATACAGGTAAAGGATCTGGTATATGAAGTTGATATCACTTTTTCAGTGCCCTTTAGCTTTTCTATTTCAAATTTCATACATGGAGTCCAAACAACATGTTGATGTTGCCCGGTTGTCCTTCTCTCCTACACAACTGTCATTTCAACTGAATAATATTTAAAAAAGTCTTGTCCAGACTTTCTGAAATTTTTCATTTACTAAAACTTTATTAAAATCTTGTGCTGTAGCTACTTTTATACTTGATATTTCTTTGGACAGATGTTAATAAGTCTGTGGGTGCTGTACCACTGTAATTAGTAGATACATTGGTTTTACTAAAAATAACCATTTAGTCCCACTTTGATTTCTTCTTTTCAAAAAACTCTTTTCCATCTTGATCTACAGTTGCATAGTATCCCATTGATTCGTATTTTGTTCTCATATATGCCATATAACCAAGGGCAAAAGTGAAACATGCAGACCCTATAGCCATAATAACAATATTCTGGAACAAAAAAATATCATTATATATCAATAAATATTTTAATATAAAATTAGAATAGAGAAAAAACATCACATCATCAAGTGAAAGATTTTCTCATAATAAAGGTGGATAGTTTACTCAATGGAAATTTTGGAACGAAGTTCCTTATCTCATGGACTCTGCAGATTTACTGACTTTTACCGACTAAGATTACAGACTTAGGTTAAAAAAAAAAGGAAAAAAAGGATGAATTTTCCATCACGAGTATCCGTCCCAACCCTTTCTTTATTTGTTTGTTTGGTTGAATGCACTAATCTCAGGAATTACTGGTTGAAATTGAAAAAATCTTATTGTGTTGGCTAGTCCATTTATCGAGGCAGGCTTGAGGCTAAATAACATCACGCTACAACCAAAAAGAGCGGAGCATAAATGAAAAATTTTGCAAAAACGGGCAAGAATGATTCCTTTTGAGAATTTCCGTTGCGTGTGCTGCGTAAATGGTTACAGTTACGCAAAAATCATGTATGACGGAATTGTTCCCCTTTAAAAGTTCAAAAAAAAGTCTGCGACAGCATATGTCCATCTTTTAAGGTTGACTCAATATAACCCTTTTTATGGTAGTAAAATTTGTTCTATGGATGTTCTAAATATACTACAAAAGGAACTTTGTTTCAAACGAGTGTTCCATGACACTCAAGCATTTTTTATTATTGAAAGAAGGCAACATTTACCTATTCTCAAAACAAGAGTCAAATACATTCAAACATGAAAAAAAAACCTGTCAGAAAATACTCAAAGTAAAATATATTTATAAAAAAACAATATTCAGTAGATAAGCTTGCTTCATGTCTAATAGAAGTGTTTATTGTTAGGTATTCACTTATCAATGTATAAATTGGTGGTACCTGGTGCTACCATACCACCACTCTATGAATATAGTTGACTTCCTTAAATTTTAATCCAAAGACCTTGAGTAAAATTTTCTATATGTATGATTTGTAATTTCCCACCATGTGATTTAGTTGTTCCCACTGTATAGTTAACATAACTCTTTCGTTTAATATAACAAACCAAAAATTATTTTATTGCATGTTTATTTAAACAATCAGCAATATTTGTCAATAATGTTACATAAAGATTGTATAGGTTATATTATTCAACTTACAGGCTTCGCATACAGCTCAAAATTAATAACTCGAAATGCTGTTGTCGATCTCATCGACCGAATCCCGTCGCCAGGCTTTTCTTGTTTATTATTCGGCTCCATGATTTAATTTATTAGTTTAAATTATATCAGCAGATAATCTGTTACCTAGTACTTGTCAGGATTTTATTAATGCTAGGAGTCTGCCTAGCTAGTCCATCGTCTGTTCTGATTTTAGGATATTATTCTTCAAAGTAAGCCGATGAAGAATCGGTATATGATCATCATCATAAACAGAACAGAAAGGAAAAACACTATATTGCAGTTCCCGTTGGTAAATCAATGTTGATGACCACTGATGACAACACTGACTTTCAGTATACTTTCAGTACTCTGTGACACTGACAGATTATTTTTCTTTTTTTATTGCACAGCACCACACAGCACAGTGTCCACAGTCCATAGTTGAGACTTGACAGTCTTGACACCAATTGAAACAAGACTATCTAGTCTGTGAATTGAAACTGACAAACGCTGACAATGGGGCAGTGTTTCCACTTAAGATTTTGGTTTTGCCCTAAATTCTTTAGAAATTATCCCTAACGATCCCTATTTTTTTCTTCTAAATTCCTTAATTTAGGGCGCATGATTATTAAAAGAAAAAGTCCTTTTTGCATATTTTAATATGAAAATTAATTAAACATAATTATTTAATATGCAGACTGAGAAGCCGAAGCATTACTTTTGCAGGTTTTAGCGGCATTAAGCATCGCACTAGTAGGTTCCAAAATTGAGCAGTTATTACCCAGCATTCCTAGCTTAGTATGAAGTACTCCGTTGAGGGTTTGAGTAGTCAGCCTGTTTCTTTTGTCCGTTTTTACGATTTTCAAATATAAAACAATGAATTAGGATAATACAATTAGTTACTATGGTTTCACGACCGATAGAAAAATAGCATTCGAAAATAATCCATAAATCTTATTACTAATTTATGATGTCCTTTACAACAAAGGTAAATAGTACTATCCAAAAGGTAAACTAACATTGGTCGGATTATAATACGAAACTAATATAGGGAATCCCCTAATAGGTAGCACCATAGAGCATGGAAAAATAGGGTTACCACATGAAGTAATTTTTGCCCTAATATTCCCTAAATCCCTGTCGCAATAAAAAACGGCCTGAGCCTGTACATGAAATAAGTAGATTCGCCAAAAAAGGGCGAAATCCCTAAAAGTGGAAACACTGCCATGAGGTATAGGGGTTTAAACCATTTGGTAAGTTTTGGTTTAAACTGAAAGCTCGTCTCGTTACAAGTAGCAGCACAGTCCAACGTCACACGAAAATGGAAGCATCTACCATACCACCCGGTAAAAAAGCTGCTATAATAGAAAAGAGAATAATGATTGAATGAATGATGATGAATCAATAACAAATTATGAAAGTTTTATAATTTACTAGCTTTTGCCCGCGTGGAGGTCGAAATTTATCCCACGGGAACGTACTACCGGGATAAAGTGTATCCTACATGTTAATCCAGGTCATAAACTATATGTGTTCCAAATTCCATCCTTATCCGTTCTAGTAGTTTTTACGTGAAAGAGTAACAAATATCTGTTTCAAATCAACATCCATCCATCCATCTATCCTCACAAACTTTCACATTTATAATATTCGTAGGATTAGTAGGATTAGGAGAATAGGATAGGATAGGATAACTTGTATTTGTTAAATTCAAGTTCATTTTTTGGTGAAGACTGGAGGTGTACGACAGGAATAACATTAGAGTTGAAAACCAATTCGAGGATGGTTTTCAACTCCGAATGAAAAACTTCAGAGATGTGTATTTAGTTTATCATATTAGATCAGTCCTACAATTATGTAGGACCATAGAAATCTTATATCTATGTATAGGACTGATTTAATATGATAAAATAAACACACACCTTTACTATTATTTACGTAATATCACACCACAAGTGCCTGTAACTAGGTAATAAAAGCGGACTTAGTTCTCTTGGGAGCATCACCTGTATTATGTATAAGAATTTCTGCCATATAAGTCTTCAGGTTTAAAAAGAATAGCACATATTCTCGACGAAATATCGGGTATACATATTTTTTTTGGTGATCTTTCTCTGAAGCTTTTTGTGTTTTATCACCTTTCGCAAATACTTGGGCCCCGTTTTTTTTTTTGCAGCTAACAGCTGCGCAACGGGAAATATTAATTCAATTATGCGTAAAATAAATCAGTTGTTTACAAAAAAATATGGATAGTGACAGCTAGCTGTCAATTTTTTGTACAGTCGCCAGCACATCCAGATTCTACAAACTGTCAGATTTACTCATTCGATTTTGATCGTAACAATCAACATTTTAAGGTTTCAAATCGCTTGGAGAAATTTGACAGTTTCGTGTAGCTTGACCTGCTGGCGACTGTACGTTGGATAGCAGCGACATCTGAAGTGAGTGAGCAAGTGGCAGTTTTTATCCCCACTAGAAAACAGTGACAAACTAGTATTGATGAATTATGACAGAGTTGCACTTTAAAGTACATAATAATTCTATATGACAGAATACCGAGAATACCGAGTATCGAAATTGTCCAAGATATATTTTACACCAACGTATTAGAGAAACAATCGCCCTAGCCAGGTTAGAGTTCAACTCCGTAAAAATACAGGACCCACGCAGCCGCCGCACGCGTCGCTTCTCCAAGTTGTCTTTCACAGTTGAGTCGACTTGGTAGGCACGAGTACGACGCTATATGCGCACGTATCAAGCATTCCTAGCGTAAGCTAACTTCTCATTGTACAAAAAGTCTATACAATGTGAGGTCAGCTAAAACTGGAAATGTATGCCGTCTGTTGGCTTGTTATGCCATCGTGTGTGTTATTGTGGCAAAAGTCCCGATTCAGTACGATATGGCTTTGTTTGTTACAGAGAATCACTGACTCCTATGACAGAGGCACATACACCTAGTTTAAGTGTCGGAGTATTAAAATTAAAATTAATTAAAATTATTGTGACCTAGTTATAAAACAGGAAAAAATGCCACGAATTGAGGAAAAATATTCTTTCTTGAATATTCCCCTCATTACTTCGGCACAAAAATTATAGATTTTCTAACTATTGCCATATTCTAATATAAATATAAAAGGCATGTATTTCTATGCTATTAAGATAAGATAATTCGATGACTATCTTAGACTACTTTTTTGACTAATTATACGAAAGTGTGACAATTAAATTCATCGTTTAATAAAGCTACCTACCTATTCTACTTTTGTGGATTTGTAGGTATTTCTGGGTGAAAACTTCAAACGTTGTTTGTATTGCTATTGACACTGACATAAGTCAGTCAGTCTCGTAATAACAAAAGTCTGGTACCTTGGTTAAGCTCGATATCAAAATAACATTGTGGCACCAGCATCTTTTCTTGACGATGTATTAGTAAGAGAAGAAGAATAAATCTTTGAAATCTGGTAGTTTTATTTATTTACCTATTAGGACATCTATGTACTTATTCCCCAATTATGTTTTTACCTTTCATCGGATTACTTAAATATCATACCAATATATTTATTATAAAATAAGACTTTATAATACTCATTCTAAGAAGGTTAACACTTTTAGAACCTTTATCAAGATGAGCTGAAACCCAGAAAAGGTTCAAAAGATTTGATCTGGTGGGCCCACTTTTGTCTAATGTTATACTCTAGTGCCGTAACCTAAATAACGAGAACAAAAGTCACAAGTTTTGTTTGACATATTCTAGGTTATGAATGTAAACGTCATCTCTCCGACCTGTCATGACTGGCTGTCGATGGTCGTAACTTTCATGGCAAAAGTCAAACATTTTCAGTTTTTATTTAGTGGCTAAAATATAATATATTGATTATTATGAAAAAAAACATTATTTATTGTAATCCGGGGTTCGTTACCCAGGTTTTATAAAACGTACATGTTACGGCCGGTGTCTCATACAAAAATGAAACGTCTCCTTACTCTAAACGATTTTAAACCTTAAGTGGTTGAAGATTAAGTTGAAAATCGAATGAGAAAATCTGACAATTTGTGGTAACTTGATGTGCAGGCTACTGTACATATATACGTTGATACATCGCAATCCATATTTTTTTAATTGGAATTATAGACTATTAGCCGCGCCCCGCGGTTTCACCGAATAAATTAATCTCGATGCCGTGGGAATATCGGGATAAAAAGTATCCTATATTATTCTTCTCCAGGTCTACCCATGTGCTGAATTTCATCCAAATCATTCAGCCGTTTTAGCTTGAAAGCATAACAAACAAACTTACATTCGCATTTATAATATTAGTTAGGATTGATCGCTATGTAAGATACACTACACACGCAGCAACTTTACTCGTTGACGATTCGGTGGTGATTCAAAACCTCACGTCCCACACAGATTTTGACAGCATATTTGTCAATAATGATGTCAAAATCTGTGTGTGGGGTAGATAGAGAATGCTGCCGATTCTCTTGTTACAAATGCATCTAAACTAGACTAAAAATCGCCAAAATTTCGTTTATTTCTGTCAAACAACGATTTCCCATTCTGAAACAGACTATAATTATTTTAGTTTGACAGCACTAAGATAGCACTGAGTTATAAGTTAAAGTAAAAATGGCAATTTTGCTATTTTGAATTTGACGTTTTTCATCTAAAATTTTGGTTGTCTAACTAAATCTCACTATTTTTAATGGCGATTAAAAAGGTGTGGAATAAAATTAGTGGTCATGAACTAAAATTAACACCAACACCTCGACTTAAGGTGCAAAAACAGTACTGTATCTTTTTTTCTTTTATTTTGCTTAGAGGTACCTCTAAATGGTGTGTCCTATCGCACAAATAATGAAAATTACGACCCCCTTTAAGAAACTCGCAAACTCCAAAAACTCAATGTGTAGGTAATTTTTTTTCATATTTTCCATACAAAAAGTGAAAATTTCATTAAAAAAAAAACACGTCGTGTCTGCCCACCCTGCGCGCCTACGGCTCTGAAAGAAATTCAAGGGTTAGGGCAAACAAGTAACACGTGGAGTCGCGATTGTCTAACACGATATTAGTTGTGTCAAAATTATTTATAAAGGAGATCTAAATGATCTCCTATATAAATAATTTTGACACAACTAATATTTGGCTCCATAAATTTTTGGGCCTTTCCCGAAAGTGCCGGCCAACAAAAACAAATGGTACGTGTGGTTAGTACTAGTTATTTGGAGCAATTAATATGGCACAAAAGTTGTGGGATTGCTCTTAGCCAAGTAACACAAGTTCAATGATTCGTCATTTTCATATATTTATTGATTTCTGAAAGTGTAGGGAAACATAAAATTATGATAAATATTGCTAGAACTAAAGATCTATAACGCGGCAGCTGTTTTTTTTAAACGTTAGCCGCACACTAGGAATTTCTCCTGTATTGTGGGTGCGTGTACAAACATTTAAACTCACATACACATAAAGCCAATTCAATTAATAATCTGTTCTATTGGACAAGCTAAGAAACCGTCA
This sequence comes from Griposia aprilina, assembly GCA_916610205.1. Taxonomy (NCBI): domain Eukaryota; kingdom Metazoa; phylum Arthropoda; class Insecta; order Lepidoptera; family Noctuidae; genus Griposia; species Griposia aprilina. The sequence continues at coordinate 11,202,166 of OU744286.1, forward strand.
TAAAACCGCCCAGCTGACGCCGGTCACCAATTGGTTCACGACACCTTATACACAAATGATCAGCCATTGTACACCTCTAACAAACCACGAACAGCATGCTTAGCACGAGCACCATTTTGTCGACGGGAGAGTAGACAAAAATGACGTTCCGTGTAGACAGTCTGTCTACACGGGACGTCATTATTCGCCATGCTAAAGACAGTAGAACACTTTCTTAAGTGTTCTACTGTCTTTAGCATGGCGACTACAAAATCAAATTGTCTTCACTGCCTTAGGCTGTCAGTTGTCAGTGTCATCTTAACAGTTTGAGATAGAAAACTTTCTTCTGAAATAGTCTACATAAAAAGGAACTAGACAAAGATCGTTAAATACGAAAGACACAATTATAGATTGTAGAAGGATTTCTACGGTGCGATGTCAAATATGGAGAAACGAAATGTAATTTTGTATAGAAAGAAGCTGTGTCTAGTTTTCGTAGAAATAGAAGGTGTCATGCTCAGCCTGCAGTGTCTAAACAGAAATTAAATGATGGGCTTCTAACTTGTTTTGCCTCACAATGACTTCGGATCATTAGTTTTAGCAATATCTATCATTATTTTATATTTTTTCAGCACTTTCAGAATTCAATAAATGTATGAAAATAACAAATCATCGAACTTGTATAACTTGACTTAGATAATCCTAAAACTTTTGTGCCCAAACTATTGCTCCACATTTGGAGCAAAACAAAAAAAGCATAATAAAAAAAAAACAAAAGACATTGCCTAAAGCATTTGGAAAAATCAATGGTACGTATGGTTAGAACTAGCCATTGCTAGTTCTAACCATTCGTACCATTGATTTTTCGGTGGCCGGCCGGCACTTTCAGAAAAGGCCCAAAATAGCTTTTTAAGGGGATGTGTCAAGTTAGCCCGCGAAATTCAAATTTTCTTACGTTTTTTGCAATTTGCAGGTCAGTATCAGGTTGTATGGTGATCTAAATATGATTTGAGGCCGTATCAAATATGGCTTTACAGAATTATAATCATTAGAATTAGCAATATTACTCCTTAAGTTAGGATTGCCCTCAAATGTCATGATTTCATGAAAATAGTCATTCAATAGGGTAATATGAACTTATAGTAATGTATTAATGATTTTTATGATTATAGTTCTAAATAAATGTTTGATACGGCTGCGAATCATATTTAGATCAACATACAACCTGATACTGACCCGCAAATTGCAAAATACGTAAGAAAATTTTAATTTCGAGGGCTACCTTTGCTCATCCCCCGTAAGATTTCTATAGTCTGTACGGAATTTTATTGATAGTTTAGTTCGATGTGTAAGAGAATCGGCACCATTAGCTGTCTAAAGTTTTTTTTGAATCCCTGATAGTAAAGTTCAAGTATTTTTGCGTTTGCTTTTTAAAGTGCGCGCAAAAGGAGTCTGCATGTGGCCGAAATCGGAAATAATCGTTTGCAGCCATCTCGACGTTTATCTCAGGTCTCAAGAGAGTGTGCTGTGTTCCGAGTTTTCCAAAGTAAATAATCACCTAGGCCGAAAGTGATTAAAACTGCTGGCAGGGATATAGCCTCGAAAGTCAAACACGCACGCAGACGTATTTTGCGCGCATTGTAGTATAGAAGTTTGACATTACACTTGTCAAATTACTACCGGGGTTTAATATTATGCGGTGTGTGGTGTGGACGTTTAATTTGATTTTAAAATCACTTGTGAGACGCCGCGTGCCACCACCGTCGCGCGTCGCCAGCGTTCAAAGTTGCTGCGTGTGTATCTTGCATTTAAAATTCACAAAATCGGATAGTATCATTATTGCGTAAAATACTATTGTTTATTTAATATTTTGTCTATTAATTTGAGAAGAATTAGAAAAAAAAGAGAAGACGCCAACTGGTCTCTATGGTTTATGGCTACCCATGGCAATTTATTTGTCAAAAAACACAATTATTTTCGGAATATTCTGAAAATGTTGACTATTACTCTATAATTACTTGTTAAGTTTCAATATTTTTCAATTTTATGTTATTTTAAAGTACAATTCTTTGTAAAATGGAGTCGGATTCTGCGCTTCACGCTGATGTACCTGATGGCGCGGAAGTGTCGCCTCTAGAAGAGAACCAAGCTGGAGAAGCTGTCGATGCTTCTGATAGTAATGTAACAAGTAACGAAGAAGCCGCTGCAGCTGAAGAGTCAGGTAATCTTTACTTATAAGTAGCATTGTTTAGTTTTATAATTTCCAAATGAGTTCTTGTTAGAAGTGACACCGTTATTTTGATTTGCATTTTGTTTTTTTTGGTGCAATTTAATAACTACGTGATAGTGCTTTTAATTAATAGCATTAGTAAAATCCACGATTTCAATGCAGTCAAATAAATATAACATACTATTGTAGCAACTAATGGAGGCCCTACCAGCAGCAGTGATGGTTTGGACATTGATGCTGCGGCACAGCTAGCAGAAGGTGAAGAACAACAGGCTGAAGAAGGTAACTAGATCTCCATAAGTAGCATATTGTTTTACAATTTCTAGTTTCAGAGAGTTGATGATTGAATGATTGAATGAGGAAAGACATGCTATGACATTGTAAAGGTCCTAAACTATAGATTATGTTTAAATGTCTTGGTCTGGTTGACATTTAGAATAAGAGCCAACAACATAAAGATTAAAATGATTGAAGAAAGTGGAAATTCTAGGAATATAATTAAAACCCGAATGTGTTAACAAACCATGTTCTAAATATTCGTCCTGCATGGTCTTCATGATATTGCAATGGCAGTTTATTGGTTTTGTATTGCTATAGATTACGTCAGGCCCTTCAGAAAATGCCATCATTTATGAACTTCATAATGTGCATGAAGTTTATAAATTATTGCATTTTCTATTACAATAACATAATAGTTTCAAATGTTAACTTTGTAGAGTTGGGGATGAATATATCAGATGTTATAAAGATTCTTTCTAAGGGCTGGTTAGAGATGCATCATGATCAGCATTCTCTATACATGTCTTTCAACTTTTATATTTTGTTGTGTACTCTGAAGATTTAGCTCTGAATATTTGACTGAAGTGAACCTATATTTTTACTTCTAGCTAACGCTGAAGCTGAAGCAGAAGCAGAAGCTGAAGCAGAAGCAGAGGAAGAAATGGACATTGATGACACTACAGCTGGAACGGTTGCAGATGAGTCTGCCTATATCGGAGACAACTGCTTGTCTACACCTGTAAGATATTGATATACTTATCACAAGACTTAGGGCTCAAACTTGATCAAAGCCTATAAAACTTTAATTGTTGGCACAGCTCTGCAGTTTGTGTTTTTTTTTTTTTTTTAAATTATTTGCCTAATTGCAACACCTTGTTTATATAGGACAATGAGAGCCAGCTGGATCCAATGATGAAAGACCAAAGCTTGGATGAAGCTGAAGGCCTTGCGGAAGCTGCTGAGGAGTCTCCAGACCAGTCCATCAGCTCAGCAATGCCTACTGATAGTGGAGTTGGTGAGGGGGATGGTGCACCAATTGTGCAAGATGGTATAAACTTGTACTATTTCTTTTTGCCTGGAAATACAGTGTGTAAAAAACCTTAAACAGACTAAAAATATTGAAATTGCAGATGAATCTAGTACAATGGACGAAGATATGGGTGGTGGCGAGGGTGTTGCAAGTAGTGACGATGTCAACGACATCAGTAGTGCGGCGCAGGACGTTCTCAGCACTGGCATAAGGTTTGTTTGCACCATAAATATTTTAATTTACTTCATATTTCAAATTAATTAGTAATATATGCAATTTCTCTTCAGTTCAAGCACAGCAGAGAGTGGCGCTGATATTTCTAGCAGTGGTCAAACAGAGGCACCTCTTATTTCCTCCACTGCCAATGGACCTGCAGTGCTACACTCATTCTCTCTTGCACCTCAACAGCATCAACCCAATGAGTTAGTATTAAATTTATGAAAAAGGAAACGCTCTACTTATTTAGCAACTATGTTTTGAATTGAAAGAGCTAGCAAGCAACTTTGAACTGACTGTAGTGTATAAGGAGGGGAATGGTATGCCCGGGCGTCGACGAAAACTATCGTGTGGAAGTATTGCGGCGGCCGCGCGATTTAGTGATTCCAAGGACATTCCATGCTGTTCCTAAGTAATTAGAGTTTACACTCGCCACTAATGTATACGAGAGCGCGGCCGCCACACAAAATTTTTCGCCTACGTCTAAATGCTGCCTAAATCCTCGACAATTTTGATATGGATGCTCATTGTTATTTCGTGTTTTAGGTTTAGCGACGCAGACACGTCCGAAATGGAAGGTGCAGCCGACACGATGCCGACAGTAAGTGAATCAATGCCGTTGCTCACCATGAGTGCGAATGGTTCTGCACTACTGTCACCTACTTTGCTACCAGGTAATATATTTTTGTGGCCATATGAATGCCCTTTTATATCACACAAATCGAAAAAGTTGAGTTTTAAGTTTAATATACAAAAATGCTTAAAAAAAATAAACTTTGTATATTATGCAAGTCTAGCTTGCTTGCCCTTGTTTGAAATGCTATGATAAAGAAAGAAAGTTATGTGGTTCAGTTTGTTAATCTTTGTAAATGAAGAAGACTTGTCACAATAATGGATGTTTTTTGAAAGTATTGTTTATTTGGTTGTACCAAAAGAGGAAGGCGGCGCGGGCGTGTCATCGTCGGTGGCGGCAGAGGGCAGCGGGGGCGCCAGCGAAGGCGAGGGCGCCGTGAGCAGCTCGGTGGCGGCCGGGCCGGCCGCCCCGCCCAGCCCGGCCGCGCCCGCGGGCCCGGCCGCGCCGCCGCTGCCGCCTAGCGACGCCGCGCACGCGCTCGCCACGCTCGCCAGCGCAGCGCTGCACCACCAACACGAACAGGTACTGACGCAACCTTCTTTTCAGACTTTGTGGTACACTACTCCTCAGCATTGTGGCATTTTTAACCCCTGAACAACTCTAGCTTTGATTTCCTAAGACAATAAATATTTTTCGTCATATACAACAAGAGCAAGCCTTTCTATGTGTCACCGCCAAATGCGATTGTGATTATTTAGCGGAAAAAAGGACAGATAATAATCAAATAACATCATTCATTGGTTGTTCAATATATATGGGTTCCAATATGTTATCCTTGTACAGTCGCCAGCAGGTCAAGCTACACGAAACTGTCAAATTTCTCCAAACGATTTTAAATCTTGAAACAATGATGGTTAAGTTCAAAATCAAATGAGAAAATCTGACATTTGTGGTAACTTAATGTGCTAGCGACTGTACATATTTCAAAGCATAATAAATAAAGATGCGCGTCACTGTGATCTCGTTTCTTTCAAACTTCGCAGTGGTCATGGCCTGAAGTACTCTTGGAGTTTTGCTTCTGCATAGACAGTTAGGTTTAACTTGCTTGTTTTTATCTTGTTTGCCTAAAGAATGTAGTTTGATTTCTCATAAAGACTGAAACACTTTTATAGGCTGAGTCGGAGGAGCCGAAGCAACATGACGAAGATGCGTGGTACACTGTCGGGATCGTGAAGGGCAACTCTTTTACGGTAATTATTTGATAGGGATTCTACAAACTCGGCTGTAAATATGGAGAATCGAGTTTCAGAAAGAAGTTTCTTTATGCAGGCGGCATACAGACACAAAACCGCACTTTAAAAAAAAAAACGATATCCATTATTTACGGCTGCAAACGGAATATATTTTTATTTGTTATTCATGTATTTTACTAATCCGTTTTGTTTAAATCTAGGTCCAGAACTACATTTCTGATCCTAACGTGGACTTGTCTAATTTGTCTCTGGATAATCTGCCGGACTTAACTGGTCTATCAACGACGGCGCTGGAACACGGCACAGCTTACAAATTCAGAATAGCCGCGATCAATTCGTGTGGGCGCGGCGAATATAGTGAAGTGAGTAAAATAGAATCACCTTAAGTCTACGATCTTTCCCTGTTATGGGATGATTGGCAAAAATATACATTATCGCTATATTCGTCACAATACTATTTCTCTTTTCATAGGAATCTGCATTTAAGACATGTTTACCTGGATTTCCGGGTGCACCGTCAGCCATCAAAATATCGAAGTCAGTGGAGGGTGCACATTTGTCGTGGGAACCTCCACAAGTGGCTGCTGAAGGAATATTTGAATATTCAGTGTACCTAGCCGTGCGGTCTACTACACCATCAAAGGTAATTTATTATTTTTGTGTTATTAAATATCAGTTTTAACCTCTATCACGTTTTGATTGGTGATAAGAACTTACATAATTATGCTACTGAAAATGGAGTTGTAATTCTAAACCCACGCGTGCAAAACAAACGAACGTTAATTCAACTCTCGATACTATCGTCGTTTCTTATTACCTTCATATTGTAGCGTAATAAAAAAAGGAATTCACCACATTAACGCGTATAATTAATAATTGTTAAAAAAATACACCGAAATTACAAATACATAAAAAGTAAAAAAGATAATCAAATTTAAAAAAATCTAATCATAATCAAAAAGAATTGCAGATAGGGTTGTCGATATTTATTATAAAAAAAAACGAGAAAAACTTGACAACTTGACAAACAAGATCGTTAATACGCTACGATAGTCTTGTTTTCGCTATACGTCCTAAAGAGCTCGATTGCAATCGGTATTCTAAGGACTCTTACATTAAATAATAAAATTTCCAGGAAATATATTGTTTCATAGACGGCGCTAAGCTAAACGGTGGTTTTGGTAAAAGACTTGTTTAGAATAAATAATAAAAAAAAAAACTGCCACATAGTCCGATCGTCGTGTACCGTCGAGGCAGGAATACCAGGTTTAATAGTGTAGTCTCGTCGCCTGCGCCTGCGATTCGGCCGGCCGAAAGGTTACTTATTACGACTCATAGGCTAGACAATTAGCCTGGAGGGTGAGAATGAAATTCGGCTTGATAAAAACGGTCAATACCGATTTGTTGAAGGTATTATTCCTATTGCTATAAGGCACTTGATGCAAAGAGTTAAAGAAAAGAAAGAAAATACGTTTATTTGCGATAAAAATAACGCAGAGAAAAACAAAAATACAAAAAAGAACGAGTTGGGGGGAAACTATGCGTTACATCCACGCAAAACAGCAATCGCTCAACATAATGCTACGGCCCTGCAAGATAGAGCTACAGCGCTGAATGACGAGCTGAGCAGTGAACATTCCCAGTTTACAAACGGAATAACTAATAACTTCATTAGATAAATCGACTGATTACTGTTAAATCGACTTCATTATTGTATTTCACTATGAGAATTTAAGCTTATATTAAAAAATCAATTACCCTAACTTGGTTCTACGCATGGTCTAAAAAACAAGGTCTGGAAGTCCGGGAGTGCACATGCTTACGTCACTACCTAGTTGCCACTTTATTGCAACAAAACACGAATTATGGAAACATTTTCAGTCACCATTCTGTTAAAAATATATATAAAGCATTTAAATTGTCGTATCGTTTTTCTAATCAAAAGAAACAATTCAATTTAAACATATACCAACGTAATTGTTAATTAAAACCTCCCCGTCCAATCACCATGTTTGGCAAGCCTATCCCTTGGGAGAAGCGAGCCAAATACTTGGGTGTCATACTGGACAAACATCTCTCTTTCGGTGAGCACATAAAGCAGGCGCGTCCGCGCGCTGCTTTCGCTCTCGGTAGACTCCACTCCCTATTGAATGCACGCAGCAAATTGTCACTCAAGTGCAAATTGCGCATTTACACAGCGTGCGTTCGCCCAATCATGACCTATGCGAGTGTGGTTTTCGCACACACAAAAACCCCACCACATCCATAGGTTGCAGGCCCTCCAAAACCGGTTCCTCCACAAGGCAACCGGCTCCCCTTGGTTCGTTCGGAACGAGATCCTCCATCTCGATCTTAAAATCCCCACTATCAGTCAATTCATGAAGCGCATATCCAAGCGTTTCTTTGATTCCGCGGCCTCACATCGCAACCCTCTGGTTGTAGAGGCTGCCAGTTATATCCCCCTCCCGTATCAGTCGTACCCGTCGTCCAAGGCATGCCCTGACCGACCCCGATGACCCCATAACCCTCCTCCAGGAGAGCAGTAAGGCCACCAGTACTATACAAACACAGACCGCCATCGTTCCGACCTCGCCGCCGAGGTCCGTTGCGAAGCCCCCGACGTAATTGTCCCCCCCGACCCTTGCTCGACGAAGCGCCAGCCCGCGTCGTAGTTGAGCCTGTAGTTTTAAATTCCCCGTTTAATAATAATGAAACGAATTCGATCCAGCCTGTCCCACCTTGCTGCCCTCCCCTCAGTGACGCCCCCTAAGCCGAGGTTCGTACCCCACAGGGGGTACCCTTAGCGTGCGGTCACTTAGTAATTAAGAAATTCGCCCCTGGCTGGAGGCTTTAAGTTTTACTTGAGGCACTCACAGGACTGACCGGTTCAGTAGCCACGACCTCAGAGGTCACAACTACGAGCTGCACTATAGGAAAAAAAAAAGATAAAACCTCATTGCTTTATCGGATTCGCACAGGCAATAATGGCGGTTGGGGAGTTATTGACGTAGGCTTGTGTCTCCCACGTGACCACTGTGTCTCGGAATGCCGAAGTATATTATTCTACCATGGTTTTAGTATTTTTCTGCAATGGTATCCATTTTAAGAAAATTATGCTTGTCAAATGCGGAACTACTAAATTAAAAAAAAATCTAGAACAATATTAATTGTCGGTCAAGTAAAGCTTAAAACAGGTTGAATATGTTTTAAACGTAAGAGTTATATTACAAAAAAAAAATGCAGGTATATAATACTGCAATATGAAATAACAAGGTTTTTATTTTTAGGAGCCTACAAAATCACAATTAGCGTTTGTGCGAGTGTACTGTGGCAAAGCGAACACATGCGTGGTCCCACAGGCTTCGCTCAGCGCTGCGCACGTGGACTCCTCCACCAAGCCAGCCATCATATTCCGCATCGCCGCACGAAACGAAAAAGGGTACGGCCCGGCTACTCAAGTCAGGTGGTTGCAAGGTATGTCTCAAAATGTTACTCATTGAAATAATTATAATTATTACAATATATTTTGTTATAAGGTCCTACTTTATTAGTCCCGGTCTCTTTGGGTAAATATCAATCATAAACAAGATTTGAACTGAAAGGGAGTGTGGAGGCAACCTTACAGGAACTTTTGATACATTGGTTTAGGTCTGTAACAGACGATACGCAATTTCACGACATTCTTTCTGCACGTGAAAAACTACAACACAGTATGGATCACATACAGGCGCTTAAAAAAAAAAAATCTTAAATTTACAATTGTGGAAGCGCAAAAAGAATGTTATGAAAACGCTTCGCGCTAAAAGAACTTCGTCTGTTAAGCCGCGTTTTCACTAACCTACCGAGCGATCATTTTGTTTTGGGCAAATGTTTGCTGATCTGGCGATGTTCGGTTAATACAGAAAGCATCTATTTTCACAACAACGAGAAAACGAACACTAGTTCTAAACAAAAGCTCGTACTGAACAGTTCGCTGGCGCAGCTGCGTTCTCATTCTCACTCGGTAGATATGGACGATCATGATGTTGATTTGGTTTTGGCTAGATTTAGATCTTTCACGCCGAAAAGAAGCGGTTAATGATTCAATCTTCTTTTTGACTTCCAGTGGTGTGCATCTCATAATATTGGCTATGTATTTTAAAGCACCGTTTTATATTGCGGTTTTTTTGTAATCGTTGGTTTGCGGGTCCTAAAAGCATGGGTGGGCGCTATAATTTTCAATTAGTTGGAAAGTTTTTTCTTGATTTCACTCCATATTCGCGTAGAATATAAAACAAATATCGGACACCAACTGAGCACGTCCAACGTTGAGCGAATGAACAGAGCATTAGGGAAACTGCATGCTCGCCGGTGACCGTCGTTTTTCACTGAATTAATGAGCGAGCGAGCAATCGTTAGCAGAGTCCAAACGATCATCACTGAACAAACATGTTCGCTCCCTCAAATGTTTTTTCATTTACCGCGTGAACAAACGCTATCTCGCTCAGAACTGTTCAGAAGACTAAGTGAAAGCGCAGCTTCAGGGGCCTTAAATGCACTATAATAATAATAATAACCCCACCGCCGTATCTTTATGTTGACTTCGTGGTGGGGCTTGCGCGCTTCGACCTCTAGGTTTGTGCCGGTAAACTTTACTTTGCCGGAATAGGTCTAGTGTGAGGAACTAGACCAAGAGAGATACGGAAACCCGCAGGGCAGCATGTGGCGAGCTGTTGGGCAGTAGCGACCCCACGGACCATATCTTCGGGTAGTAGTATTGTTCGTCACCTCTGGCTTGCCTTTATTGGCTGGCTGGAGTGAACGCTGACGAGGGACAGAGCTCCCACCTCTTTCTTGCCTTTATTGGCCGGCTTGAGTGGAGATTCGCAAGAGCAAACGTGCTCGGGGGAAGGAAGTATTCCAGTAAGTGCTGGTAGGGATCTTGACCATCTTCCGGGCTCTGGGAGAGTTCTGATAGCCGTGGAATACCTCTCCACTCCTCAAGCACCTCAGTGGACTTAGCATGACGCTGTCTATTTCTTCGAAGAATAGACACGGCAATTTCCATACAAAGTGACATTTCGTTTCTCCATTTTTGACATCGCACCGTAAAAATCCTTTTAAAATCTGTCATTTTGTCTTTCGTTTCTACCGATCGTTGTCTAGGTCCTTTTTAATGTAGACTATTTCAGAAGACAGTTGTCTAAGGTAGTGAAGACAATTTGACTTTTTAATCGCCATGCTAAAGACAGTAGAAAACATTTTACTCGACGGCCACAAAGTATACAAAATGGAATTTTTCACTTTTTGTATGGAAAATATGAATAGTTATTACCTACATGTTGAGTTTTAGGCGTTTAGGTCGAAATTTTCATTATTTTTGCGATAGGACACACCATTTTCGAGATATAAGCAAAATAAAAGATAAAAGTGAATAATTTTCCTAGTGCTATGGATGAAGGCAGGCAGGTCGATGTGGTTTACACTGATTATAGTAAAGCATTTGACCGGATCAACCACGACACCCTGATAAAGAAGCTAAAGTACATGGGCATTCGTGGAGACCTCCTGAGGTGGTTCGCGTCGTATATCGATAACAGGTTGCAAGCAGTAGTACTCAATAACTACATGTCTGGATGGGTATCTGTACCCAGCGGAGTGCCTCAGGGTTCATTGCTCGGTCCCTTCTTATTTGTGGTCTATGTAAACGATATCTTATTATGTTTCGCCGATGACATGCAAATCTTTGCCAAGATCTCATCTCTCGAAGATGGGTTAATACTTCAGGCTGACTTATGTCGTCTTGAAGAGTATTGTCGGGCTAACAAACTGGATCTTAATCCATTAAAGTGCTCTGTTATCACTTACACTAGGAAACGTGCAGTCCTAGCTACCACTTATACTCTATCAGGCCAAACTTTGCCGAGGTGTGATAATACTATATATAATATAATAAGATAATCCCTAGGTTAATCGTTTCCAATTGGTTTTCCGTTCGAGTCGTTTACGCTTATCATTAGTGATATAAGCTAGTTGCAAATAGGTAATCTCTCATAATAATATCACTTTGGTTAACGTTTACTATGTTGACTGTCGTACTCTAACGAAGCGTACTTTTACTTATTGGAATGTATTGATAAGTGCAAGTAATCACATTGCGACAGTACTTTAGAAATTGCAAGGTAGATCCTTCTATTCGGTGAAGTTTTCAGTGCTTTCAGACAGCTCGTTTGAACGTTTGCACAACCATGTGTACACTACAGGTACTTTCGCAAAAATACGAACGACTAACAGAAGTGGAGAGGGCGGATCCAAGGACACACCGCCCGCGCATTCGACCGTGGACGATTAGCTGCCCGGGCCGGAGTCAACGGTCGCCGTCGGTAAGCTACGTAGATAGCCGTTTTAAATGTTCACTTTTGCCGAGTTATTTTAATTTCATTGTTCACTTCGATCACGTGTCGATACTGCATAATGTGCTCCGAAAATGTGGATTTTAATATAATGTTTTCATTAATTTGTATTATTTTTATTTTTGGTGGACCAGGACTAATAAAGTAGGACCATGTATTTTTATTTGTATAATTTATTTATTTATTAATTTTCTTAAAGTAGAACAGCTCTCTGATGCGATTGTTGTAAGAAAAATGCACTGTCCAGTATATAGAGCTTAGGAGTAAAACCTAAAAAAGTCATATAAAAGGGAGAGACACTCTACTGAGATAGGGGTTCAGGTATGGGGAAAATAGAACTACGTACACATAAAGAGGACCTGTTTTTGCGCCCCGCTAGTTTATTATTATACTTATTTCTTCTTATTTTTTACACAGGATGGAGGGTGAGGGTGATACCTTTTTGATACAAACCCCTGCATCCCTATTCCGTAACATGTTTGCAATGTTAATTAATAGTGTTTGTTTTGGCAATACAAAAACTTAAAGTTAAATCAAAAAAGCTATGCGTGTCTGTTATCTTCGTTTTTTCGAATTAGCACGAACGTTGTGGCTCAGAGTAACCCCCCACAGGGGCCAAGCTCCTGGTCCGCTGACCGTTGACCGCGCTTTTTAGTGCTGCACCTATCAATACGCGTTTGTATGAAGTTTTCTCTTAGTCGGGTTACCCAATTATGTTGCAGATCGTCAACTGACTCAAACATTTTTTATTATTGTTCATAGAGTTGTTATAAAAGGCACGTACATACTTCAATCTGCCTAGCCTTTTCCCAACTATGTTAGGGTCGGCTTCCAGTAACCGAATGCAGCTGCATTCCAGTGTTTTACATGGAGCGACTGCCTATCTGACCTCCACAACCCAGTTACTGGGTAACACGATACCCCTTGGTAAGACTGATTGTCAAACTCTTGGGCTTCTGACTACCCGTAACGACTGTCAAAGATCTACGAATCACAGCCGCGACCAACGGCTTAACGTGCGTTCCGACGGAGGGGTCACGATATTTAATGGAAGGTCACCCATCCACGAGCGATCGCGGCAAGCGTAGCTTAACCTTCGGTCGACCCGTGCGGCTGTTATTATTTAGCCACGAGCCCTGGCAAATAATTCCATGGTTGTAACTGCTCTATATTAGTGCGCAACATCGCGCGTTCGTATTTTCGAAGATAGACGATGATTCCCGAAGCGTATACTTTTCTTGGGATGTCTGTACAGTCAAGTCTTTTATATCTTCGTCAGTTTTTAAATTCTGTCCTTAACAAGTCAGGGCACATTATACTTTTTTAAAGCTACGGTACCGAGCAGACGATTACATAGAAAACGATATTTAATTACTTAATAACCAAGACCAAAATAGCATAGACCTTTTACCAAAGTCGAGTTGACATCAAACTAAAACCTTTTGAATGGCCTGGCCATTTTTTGAAATGCTAGCTTTTGCCCGCGGCATCGCCCGTGTGGAAGTCGGATATTATCCCACGGGAACGTAATACCGGGGCAAAAAGTGAAAACAATCCTATGTTCTAACTCAGGTCATGAGCTATCTGTGAGTCAAATTTTATCCAAATCCGTTAAGATGAATCCACAGATATAGCCCGCCAAATTCAATTAATCCCTGGTTTTTTACAAATTGCTGCTCTGTTTTACGTCGTATGTTGATCAAAATGCTATTCGAGACTGTAAGACTGTACGAGTGATATATTTACTGAATAATAAACAATCATCAATTTCTTATCAATCGTCAAACTTTGGAAATTTGTTCCACCTAAGAATTTTCATATCAAATATTTTGAAAAATTCTTAGGTGGAACAAATTTCCTACTGGGGGTGAAAAGGTAACAGACAGACAGAGTTACTTTAAAATTTATAATATTAGTATGGATAAACCATGTGAGTCTGATTTTTAATTCGCTCTGACTTGTAAAGATGGCTGAATGTGATTCGGGGGTATTGACATTACGACTATTTACGACGCAATATTTAAATGCTGAGTGAAGTAGATCTATCGTGCAATGAGCAGACAAAAATAGCCCTTGAGGTGACGAACATATTTCGGATGTGACTGTACATTGTGGTGATAACTCATTCCTGTCTTTTTGAATTGTCAAAATGAAAATGATTGCTATCGTAAAGCCCCGTATTCATCAAAAATAATAGTTGCACAATATTGTTTAAGCAACATGTTCGTGTATTGCTGGCAACATGATCAAGTTTTGTATTCATTGTAAACAAAATTTGCCCAACACAATTTGATGGCTAAACCATTCAAAGCTACTTATACAAATGGACTTTAGTGTGAGCATTATTATACTGCTAGCGGGGTTTTATATTTTATGCTGTGTGAATGCATGACAGATATCACGCCGCCGCGCCGTGTCGTTATTTTAAAATGAATGAATGGCTTAATTTTTTTTTTTTGCAGATATAAAATCTACGGGGGTGAAGAGGACAGGCGAAGGCAGGTTACCGGGTGCTTCACCTTCCAAACAACCCAAGCAAATGTTGCACTAAGTGTTGAGTTTGAGACAGTTTTTAGACGTTTAACGACCAATACATTAGTTTGTACAGGACTACAGATTATTCAACAAGTTTTGTTTAAATCAAGGTTAGTACCTAACTAACTATGTTATTTAAGCATAAGTCACCATTGAGAGTGAATTCTCATTATGTCGGCTTTATAAACACGGAAACCTTTACCTATCAATCCTTATACACATTTGACTTTGCCACTTTCCTCTAGCTAGTATTAATAATGTTGATTGTAAACTATATTTTTATGGACTCGTTACCGTTGGTGACGTCAGGCGGTAATAATAGACTGATTGATGTATTAGACGCAATGAGATGGATTGCTAAATATGGAAATGTTATACACATATCTGTGGAATATAAATGTGGAAATAATGACTTTATTTTTTTTATTGACCTGGATATGCCTAAATGATATGGAAAATATAAAATTGGGTTCTTGAGCTAATTTCACCACACGTTAGCTTTAATTTATAAGTTTCTAGAATGAATTGTAGTTGAAAATTTAAGATATCTATACCACTTGTTCAAGAGTAGTGAAATTGGCTGTTAAGGATAAAAAATATACATGAATTCCATTTGGCTTTTAATACTTAATTACATATTATTGAGTACACTATACATTTGTTTCATTGCTATAAAATGCTATCTATTCAAAACTCCGGTAGGCATTCCAAAAGAAAATAAAAATATAAATTATTATTATTAATATTATTTTATATCTTTCGTTTTATAGAAAATTTCCTATATTCAAGATATTTTGCGTTTTATCATGATATTAAAGCAGTATCACTAGATTTATTATTTGGACAAGTTATAATTTTTTTATTGTGATATAGGTTCGCCTGGCACTTGTAGACAGTGTAGAACCTTGGTTACTGAAAACAAAAAATATTGAATTTGATTAAATTGATCTGTACCACCAACAAATAGTATTTAATTCAATTAAATAACAAAGCCTTACCAATGAAGTAGTTCCGAAGAGTTTGTACCATCCTATGACGATATTAGACAGGTTAAGGTCATCGAGCATGATCTGCGCCACCCCCATGAACACCTTTTTACCCTCTATGCGTCCATAATCGCCCCACACTGTCACCTGTGTATGCAAACAATTTACATCGTACTTGCTTTTTTAACTTCACGGGTTGCGAGATAACCGATAGAGCTGGAGATTTAAAATTAATATAATACATTAAGAGGGAACAGGGCCTGCGATTCTCCATACAAATGTATTCCCCTTCTTTCTTCCTGAATAACGCCTCTAGTTTTTTTTTCTTCATAAAATCAAGGACTGCTGTAGACACGTCCCTCTCATTTCTTTTTTTCAGCAACTAATTAGTAAAGACAATATGACCCTTCAAAAGTTACAAAAAATTACCAATTTTACCGCCGTGATTAGAGGACTACCAGACAAATTCGAAAAGGTTTTAACATAAAAAAAAATTATAGCCATCTAGATATACTCTTTCTTAAAAAAAAAATGTAAAAAATAATTGAATCGGCCCAGGTTTTGAGGAGACAAAAGGCGAATACGAAACGTCGATCTTGGCAAAAAAAATGTGATATAATCGGTCTGAGCTGCAGCTGTCACTGTCGCACTCTACGGGGGCAGACTTGAGGTAATTCGCGACGGCAATAGTTTCTTCAAATGCCTATTTTTCAAATTTCTTGTAGGCCCCGTCCCCTCTTAACAATTAATAGTCTCGGGCCGGGCTGTTGTCTATAGCGACTGGAAACCAAACTATTCACGCTACGTGGACGTCAGCGTCGCAATGCAGTGCTTTAAAGTTTAAAGGACACGATATAGGTATATGCGATGGGCATGCGCATCCGACGTTAGTGTGGGAGGAAAGCCGCCTTTCTGTATGGATTTTCGTCTTGGAAGTGCCACTAAATATCGCGGCATCCGTCACCCGACTATACACCGGACAGCATGCGACCAGCATGTCAGAATGAGACTAGTAAGCGCCGCTTGTGTGTTTATTCGAGCACTACACTTGGCATATTTATGAAAATATACGCGTTATTTAGTTAATACAATAAGAATATATTTTGCTTAACCCAAGTATCGCGAATATTTTGACAAATACGCCAAGCCAATTGCCAGAATTTGAAAAAAATATTAAAGCAGCTCACCTGTAATACGCAACCTTTGAAATTTTCTCTAAAGGTAAGCGTTTGTTGATAAAGTGGGTCGAGTGTTCGGCGCGCCGTACTCGTCTTAGCTTTAGCGATGCAGCGCTTGCCGCTCACTAGGTACACTTTAATGTACGGCGCGGGCAGGGTTCGTCTACCTGGCTGCGATACCAGTCCTCGGGCACGGATTACCTCCACCTGAAACAGCGTCACGTCGCCTTAGTACTCCAGGAAAAACTTGAATTCCAGATGGACGAAACCTAGGTATATTTATCTGGTGAGACTTGTTCAGATGATGTGAAGACTGGGTAAATTTGCACCCGTGGCCCAGTAAGGCATGAAAGAGTTCCGTCGTAAGCGTCGTGCCTGTGCAGCGGCTACGCTCCTTTAACCGTTCCACGAACCTTACAGACCAAGAAGTTTGCGGTAGGTGGTACAAAAGTACATAATAACGCTATTCTTTTTAAAGTTTTTTGATCTGTATCTTAAAGAAGCATGTCTTATTTTGATATAATAATTGCTTTTTTGTGTACTTCAACAAAATCATGCATTAACCTCAAGAAATCCTTTCTGGTAACACATAGACAGTTGTACGTCGCCCTGCGTAGGTGCCCCGAGCAACTGTCTCCCGACCAATTGCCCTGGGCCTAAACCATCGATGAAGTCTGACAGGCCGCCGCCGTCCGAGCCAGAGCCTCTCATACCAGGAGACCATCTAAAAACAGGTATCATGTTATAGTTTATACACGTAATTTATTATCAGCTAAACGGGTTCCATTAATTAATAGGAACTGGTGATGCCCATTATGCTCAAAGCGGTTTTTAAACCACACCACTGCAACTGGGTAAAGATCCCTCGATTTTGGCAATAAGATAATTTGAATATAAGCATACCTACTTTATATACCTTATATACTTAAAAGTGTAATGATTAAAAACAATTTACAAAAATGATTAAATATTGAAATGCAATTGTGTTATTGAAAATATTTTAAAATAAGGTGTAGGTAGATATCACATAAAAGGTAAATGTATGTAATGTAATAATACAAAAGTTGACCAGACCTTTTTAGCCACTACCAAAGGAATAGTTATAAAAAATAAAATAAAATACAACATTTACAACATTGATACAATAGTGAAGAAGAGGGCGGTAGTCGTTCGGATGCATCGATTGGTAAAGTTAAGGCAGAGCACGTGGATTCCAGGTACTAGGTTCTATTATAAAGTATCAAGACATCTAACTAGTAGATGTAATTGTGTAAAGGTGCAAGAAACGCTAGAGAATGGTCTGCATCTATTAAATAGATAGGTAGTAGATTTAATAGTGGATTAAAGATTAAATCTATGAAGGCAATGTTCAAGAAAATAATAGTAATGAAGTTTGGTACATAATCCATTTCTATTCTAACTTCGTATCAGTCTATCTACAATTTTATTTCATGTACTGTGTGATGTTTGATGTTTCTAATTACCCATAACCAACACCACGACCAACCTGTTCTCTCCTTTATCTTCTCATTTCATTGTCATTAAAGAAAATTATGCCTATGTTCTCCAAAACCACGTTTAAACAAAGTATGTGTTAGTTTTTCGTCATCGTATGCATAACTTGGTATGGAAAATTACTAGTGATTATTTCGGTGAAACATGCATGATTGTTGATGTAGATAAGTGTGTACATCGATCAGACAAAATTGTGTGTAACAGACCAAAAAAATAAGTGCATACATCATAGGCTTTCAGGCAACATTTATCATTCAATCACAATCGTGCGTCATGAATGCAGCTTCGTTCTCGACCGACGACTTCGTCTCTCATGTAACTGAGAATGTTATCAAACGTCGGACATGGAGGTGGAGACACTGGAGGTAAATGTAGCCGTCTCATGTTACCTACTTAACGAGAGGGTGCGATGCCTATGCAAGAGAAGACACGTGCGTGCTGAACGGAAAAGATGAGTGAAACACCAATTTAACTGGAATCATGCTTTGACAAGACGAAAGGCACACAGAGAGGGGCAAAGTATGTAGAAGACGAGCAACATCGAGGCGCACATATAAAAATGGAACTCTGCAGGCAGCTGGCGAACTGCGGCTTAAAACGGAGCGGCCGAGCGCGACTTACGAGGATCCCTCCGAGCTAGATATGGACACGAGGCTGGTGGCGCACACCTCGTGCGAGCGCTTGAAGGCGGTGGTGGTGGTGCCGGAGCGCTTGCGCCGCGCGCCGCCGCCGCCCTCTGTGCGAGACACGCGCGCTGTCGCACAGTCGCCGAGAACACCGGCGCAACATACATGTATTACCCGTCGAAAAGCACATTACACTACTTAGTTTGGATATCATACCTTTGCGAAACATTGCGTTCATTTTGAAACCGAGCTTTAACAATTTGAAACTTGAAGAAATATTCTAGTTTTTCATTATTGTTATTATATACAAATTATTTCACATAGGTATACTTATTATTTGATATATTTTGTGAATTACCGTAGTGTTTTCCATTTTCTAGTAGCTGATTTTATGAGCTAAGTGCCATTATTTACACAGGTATTTATTATTCAAGTAGGTATAGTAAAATTTATGGATGGCCAATCAATGTAACTTGGACATTAATAATATGCATGGGTAGAAAATAAGTACAGATCTATTTTAGGGGTGGATTAAAACTAAAAACTTTAGCGTCATACTCATAATACAATATAACTGGTGTCGTATCACATGACTCGGTGAAAATTTAAACACTCAGTGGTTAAATTGAATTGGTAGTTCTCCGAATACGAACATGTCTACTAAGTACATCATCTATGGAATTGTATAAGTATAGCTCTCACAGGGGGTACACATATTTGTGACAATTACTTTCCATTTTATTTTAAAACATTTACCAAATAAAGCTCTACATTAGCTGAATTACATAAGCGACATTGCACATTTATTTGTTTCATGACTGTAACATGCTGTGTTTTATAATTAACCATAATTATTAAATATGCTAATGCAGATGGCTTCTCTGTCATTTCTCGGTGACCTTCGTAATACGGACCAGTAATACGCGAGTGAGCTACCGCCCCGGGCGAGTGCACTATTGTGTCAATGCTGTTTGTGCCGAGCACCGCGAACCTGTCTTCGTCGTTCTCGCTGGAGGCTGACGAGGCCCGTGACACGCCACCCATGCCTCCTCGCATTTCGGGCCCAACTTCCTCGCTCCGTTGCACCGTAAACGAATTTTTTCCACGTTTACCAAAACCTAATCTCCGTTTCCGTCCTGCGATTATCGTACCAACACTTGAATTGTTTACTAAATTAAAATAAATATAAACCTTTGTTAACATTCAAAGGCCCAAAATGCATTTAAGGGTTAAGTCAGTTAATATCAATAGTGATATGATGTAATTCACCTGTTGCTGACAATTGCGAGGTGGAATTGCTCTTCTTGCCCATACCAGGACCGAAGTAGTCCCTAGGTTCCGCCTTCAGTAGCACATCGTCGCTGGCAGGCTCCAGTTCGCCCGCCCCACCAAGAGCAGTGTCGCTGAGGCTGCCGTCTTTGGTAAAAGTAACACCTTATTTTTTATGTTAGTTTAGGGTATCAAAATACCTGTATAATATCTTATGAGTTACCTGCTTTTTCATCTGGTGGCACATCTGCGTTGCTCAAACTTCGAGTGAATTGTCCGCGGCGCGACTCTCGTCTCTCTAGGGGTTGATGTTGTTGACTGCTGCCATTGCCGCGTCCGTTCTCTCGTCCACCATAGTCATTACTGCGCTTTGAATTCCGGCGGTGCGGAGGTTTTCCATGTTTTTTCATCGATTGTTTTTTATAGAGGTTTAAATCACGTCGGTGATAATTTGGTTGAGGTGCCGGATGCGTTGATTGAGGCGTAGCACAGGCAGGCGATTCATCCAAGGAGGAGGGGTCCATCGCCGCGTCATGAATGTTTTGATGAGTGTCATCAAGTGGCAGGTGTGAGGCGACGGGAGTGAGCGCACGACGGGGCGAGCCGAGGTTCGGGGGAGAAAGAGCAACAGACAAAGAATTAGCCATAATACTAAATTCTCGATCTAAATGATATGTCGCTGCTAAAGAATACGACCGGGTGCGAGCTTTCTTAATAATGGAAGGCAAAGGTTTTTTGAAAGAGAAATCAATACTGGATTGCGGTGAAAGGGAGTTGGGTGAACGATATTCTTGGAAGGTGGGAACTTCGTTTATACTAACGGTATTGCCGTACTTCTTTTTATCTTCAACTTTGGACTCAGTAGGCGTATCTAAAGTATTTTTTGAAGTTATACTCATTCTCTTAAACATGTTTTTAATTTGATCGGGTGTTGATAAATCTTGGGGTGAACTTGAACGTGAGCTTTTCAGTATCACTAATGAGTCAGAATTTCGTCTTCGCTCGATTTTAGGTTTATCTTTTTTATCTACTTTGGCCAGTGCTCTGTCAGCTTTGGGACTGTTGACTACGGCTTTAATTGTATTTACGTCCAACGGCTTCGTTTGATTAGGACTTTTTTGATCATAGTTGGTTTTCAGATCGAGGGATAGTAATTTTTTTCGACTAATTTGAGATATAATGGGATTAAACTCGGTAAAGTTTATCGATTGACGTGAATCTGATGCTTCGAACGAGTGAGTTTTATTTATTTTGGTGTTCTCTACATCTAAACTGTTCGGTTTCTCGATGCTAACATGTATTGTAGTTTCAGCTACACTGCCGTCGCTGTCATAACCGTGATATTGAGAATGTATCTCTTCTTTTTGTACTAAATCTACAGTACTACTGCTCATTGCAGCATTCTGATTAGCTTCTTTACCTATGTTAACAGTCGGAATTTCAGGAAGTGATCTTACACGCGGATTAGGTAAACTTTCTACGTTAGGGAGTTTTCTTCGTCTAATTCCTTTACTTACATGTGGTTGATAATTATCTGTCGCTACATTAAAAGGCTTTTCTGAGTTCCAGTTACTAATTTCAGGTAGAACTTGCACTTTTTTTCTGCTAGGATGGATAAATATTTTAGCTTTTGTCGGCACTGGACCATAATAAACGTTCGCCGGTAAAGCTCTTTGCTCTCTATTAATAGATGTAGTTGTAATAAGCGATGGTTTTGTTGTACGGGATAGTGCCATGTGAAAGATGTAATCTTTTTTGTTTTCAGTAATTTTATACGTATTGGTGTATACAGGATATTCGGGGCAACTGTGACTTCGTTCGTAAGCGTGCCGGTGGGAGCGTTCGCGAGTGCAGGAGCCGGCGGAGCGGCTGCGAGCGAGGATGTGGCGCAGGCGGCGCGTGGGGCGCGCGCGGTGCGCCGGCGCTGGCTGCGGGAGCGTGTAGGCGCGGGAGCGCAGGCGCCGGCGTACCGCGCGCTCCGCACTCGCCGGGATACAGATGGACGGCAGTAGCCGGTGAGGGGGACGATCAGTACGGCGATATCGGTACGGGTAAGGGACAGCGTAAGCACTATCGCAAGAAGAAGATGTACTGTGAGGAGGGAGGATTCGCTTCCGGCTGTAAAGTTATGTTAATAATAACTTTTTTACTTTAACTTCTTGAAATTGGGTGTATTAGGAGTAAACGAAATAAAACATATATATATTTGTAGGTATGCTGCGTTAGGTAGCTCGTGGATGTAAGTGCGTTGTATGGTACCTGAGCATCCTGGTGGGTCGTGGGCGCTCGGACTGCGTGCTGAAGGCGCTAGACGTGACGGAGGCCACGGACTCGAGGTCGGAGTCCTGCGCGGCCGTGTCGGGCGACAGGCGGCGCCGCGTGGCCCAGCCCCCCGCAGCCGCGCCCCCTCCCCCGCGCGCCGCCAGCTCGGAGTCGGATAGTCCTGCGTAATGTCTTTCCCACCCTACATTATAATTGCTCTCACTGATATACAAGTTTAATGATACCATTACGCTTAGCTGTTTCTCTATTATGTGCGTTCGTGAAAGACTATACACTTCTGTTGTTAAACATATTTATATTTGAACGTCAGTTATTAAACTGATGGTTGGTTAGTTAAATAATATTGTAAGTGTTTTAAAATTCTAATAGGCACATATTTAAATCACACAGCTGGCTGCCGTGGTCTCTGTTGTTATTAAGTGGACATCAACTCTGTTAATTTTAATTTTAAGGGGTAGTGTAGGTTTTAGGTGTTACCTACAAGAACTAGGACGAGGTGACACAGTGTGAAGTGTTAGTAAGCTGACCATACACGCGACGGTATGCCTGACAGTTACACCTGCACTGGTATTTGTGACCATGTGTGTGGCAAATGACACATGCATTCTCATTAGTATTTTGGACGTCGGGTTCGATAGGCGACCTTATCTGTCAGGTACACCGGTAGATGCACGGGCACATTTATAGAGTGGTGGCAGGTTATTGGGGCAGGGCAGCGTGTATTGACCTTGTGGCGTGCTGCGGTACGTGAGTGTGGCGCCAATGTGATGCGGGGCGATCCACTTACGTTCCTCGAGGTCCGCCGACACTTGCGCGCGTACTGCTCTCTGCCCACCCTGCCGGTACAAGAAATACTTTTAGTTTTATTGATCTTATTTTTGTAAACTGTGATCTAAGTAGAGGCCAAAAACAAAACAATGACTTAGTAATTTGGCTGAGTAAACAAACCAGTCGGTCTATTCTGTAAAAATACCACCGTGAAGATTTACGTGAAGTGAACTGTCATCCCACCTGATGCTAGGGATTGACAACTCACTTTAAACTCACTTCACCTTAGTTTTTACAGAATGGCGCCGCAGTTGTACCTAGGTACGAGTTAACGGACACAGTCCACCTAATTTAGGAACTGCTGCTGTTCATGTTTATGTACTAAGGCAAGTTCATCTAACCAGTAGCAAATACCATTTAGAAATGAATATGGTACCTGTTGATGAGGTATTTGTGGCAGTTGTCGCTTCTTGGGACTCGTTGTGGGCGTGGCCGTGGCTGATCGAGACTGAAAGCGCGGCGCGTACGCGTGCGTCGGCAGGCGCGACCCGTCACCCCGGTCCTCGTTCACTGCAATATCACATTTCATTGCTTTTTCATCGACGAATACTTCGTTACTAATTCTCACAATACATGCTATTGAAACTTAGATTTTTATTCATATTGATAATAGTAATACATTCATAACAAACAAGATATTCTTTGAAACATACATAACAAGTACAAACTTACGAAGGTTGCCTTTGAAAGATAAATCATTCATTAGGTTGTTAGATTCAGAATGACATGCAATTATTAGACACAATATGATATGGTTACATTAAAATTCATTAATTAATGCGCTGTACTCTTAGATTTGCTTCTATACAAAATTTTAACTTGAAATTGCAGCATAAGAATACAACGCACAACATACACCCATAATGGATAGCGTGCTCATATCAGGTAGAAAAGGACGAGGTCAGCGGAAGATGCATGAAACAAAATCAAAGTGGAGAGAGCTAGGAGGTGAAACAGTAAGTGGCAGTAAAGTGGTGATGAGCGGACGCGGCGAAAGAACGTGCGTGTCGCGACGACAGTGTTCCGTGCGGGGTCGAGGCCCGCTGTCATTGCGACGTCCACGGACCAATCGGAAAAACTTTGGAGCGCCGACGGGGTCAGATGTCGGCGTCCGTGGTAGTGATTGGTGGGTAGAGTCGGACGGCGCCGGGGCGGCACCTGTGTAGCGCCAGGCGTCGCGGTCGCTGGGCGGCGACAGCGAGCGCCGCGGCGACTTGCTGCGCGCGCGCGTCGGCCGCGCCGCGCCCGCCGCCGACTGCGAGCGCGCCACGCTGTAGCCGCCGCTCTACGCAAACACCAGCCCTTACACTTTAGCTACTGACAACTTACTTAACAAAATTTATTATTATTATTATTTAAAAATTATAGTAAATATATAATTATAATATTCTTATTAGAAAGCCCGCTTTGTGTTTATTCAAATAAAATATAATGTAGGCAACTATGCTACTACTTTACTTACTGACTTTTCAATCAGTAAATTAATGCTACTACGGCTACGCAGTGTTCTATGACTATAGAAAAAACGTGAAATGTACGGTGGTTTATTTGTTGAAATACCTGTTGTTAAGACATTGCAATATGTCTTGTAATTATGATGCTAGAAATTATACTTACGTCAGTCGTTACACGTAATGTAAAATTAATGGGCAGGCATGCGCCACTGGTTGCTAACACGATTATTGGTCGATGCAATCATTTGTCCTCAGAGGAATACTGACTAAAGTTCCTCAGGGAAATTGTATCTGGAAGTCATGCAAATAAGCATTTATTTGTTACTGAGTGGGATTCGAACCCTTAGGTCATAGAACAGAAGGGGTCTAAGAAACCTCATCATGCGCTCAAGTAAGTTAAACTTCAGTATGATAAGTAGGTTGGTGGGTACGTGTCATAATCCGGACAACTTACGCGTTCTCTGTTCATGCCGGCCCTCACCCTGCCCGCCGGAGACATGTCGCGGCGGCTAGACCGCGCGCCGTCCATATCCATCCGCTGTAAAGAAAAAGTTACCACCAAACTGATTCGCGTTGCTTCTGACCAAGAGTACCTACCTACCCATGTAGGATTGTAATTCAATGTAGGCAGGTATACAATTTTGTTTTGTGGGTGTTGCAGAAGTCAACCATACATTGTATTGTTTTTTTCTATAATCCTTATGCAAATAAGTAGTCTGAACGTTTTCATTGTTTGCTTCATCAACCTCACAATTTACGTGGCTGTTCGAACTTTGTTTCACGGCTAGTATCTACCTATTAGAAGGTTGCTTCGATTTTCAAAAAGAGTGGTGCTCGCGCAAGTTTTAGTAATAAGTTACTGTAATATTGTCGACCGCAGTTTTGAGCTATTTTCCTTCCCTCCCAATTCCCATACAACAGAACGAGCGGGATGCTCATCTTACGCGCGAATCTGACGCGCTTCTACCGCAGCATGGATCCACTGTGGTTCGAAAGAGACACTCTAGCAATGAGACTCGAGTCACCCGCACGCAATCGCTAACCGCACCCGCACCGCGAATAATACGCAATATCTATATCAGGAAACTCAAAAACTCTTTATTTTATAAGTGTTGGCCGACACAAGTGTGACATTTAAAAACCCAAGTGATAGTGCATCACCGTGACAGGAAGAAATTCAGTGAACACGTGGGACGTCTGCAAAGGCTGTCCGTGAGTCAACGTGTTTCGTTCAGAAGGTTCTCAAGTAAGTCCATCCATCCCTATTTTTCTCACTCATAACCTCATATTCCCTTTTGCTCTATTCTGTGTGTCGTCCAATAATTTCTAACCCCGCAACCCCGCTGATGGTCCTTCGAAAGCCGCGATAACTTATACACCAAATGGCTTTGTAGAGCTTTGTCTCTACAACTCGATGTGCCATATCAAAGATAAAATTTTGATTATTACAGAATACTTACATCATGCGCTGGCGGCGGACTGGAGCTGGATGCGAGGCTAGACAGCGAGTGATGGCGGCGCAGGTCGCACTCGCTGGGCGTGTCGGAGTCGGACAAGCGTGACGTAGACGTCGACGGCGGCGACAGGTGCTCGCCGTCCGCCTCGTCCTCACGATACCTCTGGTGAGTTAACATTAGGTTAGTTATTATTCGTTAAGCTCCAACAGCCCATCGGACCTCGTGATCACCACACTGGCAAATAGATTATAAGCCAAATTGTGGCCAGCATGTCGGGGACATAGCATGAGATGACTAAAAGACACAGACGTGACGTGCTGGACACAATTTGGCATGTCATCTAGAGGTTACCGTGGCGGCCACAGCCAAACAAACTTGCAAACAACTTGTGACTCAAGTTATAGGTGATGTAGCACAAGCAGGCACTTACTGCATCATTTATATGTGAACCCAGCTCAAGCACGTTAAGCTTTGTTGGAGGGGTACACAGGAATACTTGTAGTGCAAGTAACCGAAATTACTATAATCTTTTAAAAAAATGCATCATTTCCTCATAAAGATGGCGCCAAAAAGTGTTTTTGGTTTCTCGACTTATTTATTGGTCTTCAACTTTCCGATAAGTTTTAAAAACTTTAATAAAATTTATTAAATAAAATGAAATGCGAATTAAAATTACGCTTATTAATAATCATCATAATTGTTAATTAAGTCTTATTTACAATATTATTTCAATTACATACACATTTTTATAACAAAACTAACAAAATCCTATATTTTTTTAATGTTTTTTATTAGTAGGTGTGCTTTCAATACATATGTATCTTAGTTTCCTTCACGAGGAAAGTGAACCTTTCAATCACAATCTTTTAATAAAACAAATAGTACAGTCACGAGTATAAATATATAACTATGGACAGCTCGGCAATCATATCTGATTTCATGATTCATCCATTAATATATGACAGAAGATATATATCGCACTGATTATACAATACTGTTTTAACTCAAAATGTGACTTTTTAGTTTTTAGAGTTACAACAGTATTGTGTTATCAGTGCGATATGATAATTTGTGGAAGGCATATAAAAGTGGCAGCACAAATATGTGCCATCTAAGGAACACCAAAACTATCTAGCTAGTCAAGCGTTGCCTAAGTATTTGGATGCTGCATCGGCTTCAAAAATATGTGTCAATACAATATTAACGGACATGTCTAATTTAATTTGACCCTGTGTATCCACATATACACTCGAGAGCAATGAATCCGGGTCACTTAAAGAATGTTAAAAATCTCGGAAACTAAAAATGATAGGTTAATGCAATAAATTGTATTTAATAGACAATGTAATACTCCTTAAATGAAAGTAAAAAAAATATGAGTCACCATACATTTTATTAACACAAAATTACATAAAGAAAAAAACTGCTGATCTCTCCTTAAAACAAAAATAGGAAACATGAAATTTTTGAACTTTATTACGATTTTCTTGAATTTTAATACTTCGTATTGCCTCCTCGTGCTTCCATTACTGCGTTTACGCGGTTTGGCATGCTGTACACCAAGTTCCTTATACGATTTTGGGGAATATTCTCCCATTCCTCTGTGAGAGCAATTTTGAGCTCACGAAGCGTGATTGGGGGAGGGTTTCGTTGTTTTACGCACCTGCCTAGCTCGTCCCAAGCATGCTCGATCGGGTTGATATCCGGGCTGCGCGCTGGCCACTCCATACGAGTAATGTTCATCTCTTGAAGGTAGTCATTCACAATCCTACCTGTATGAGGTCGGGCATTGTCATGCATAAATATAGCATCCTCACCTAAATTGACCATAAATGGACCAACGTGATCATTGAGGATTTCTTCCACATATCTTACGCTAGTTAAAGAGCCGTTTTCTATGATCACCAGCTCTGTGCGACTTTCAGTAGAAATTCCGGCCCACACAAGTACAGACCCACCACCGTAGGCTACTTTTTCTTCGATGCATGCTTGCTTGAATCTTTCCCCTGGTCTTCGATACACTCTGTGTCTTCCATCGTGCTTGTAGAGCATAAATTTTGATTCGTCGGAGAACAAAACTTTTGACCAATCTTCAATACTCCAATTTACGTGGCTCTGGGCATATCTTAGTCTTGAAATACGATGCCCACGCTCCAGTTTAGGGCCGTTTGCAGGTCTAAGGGGTTTTAAGTTAGATTCAGCAAGCCGACGTCTTACTGTCCATGCACTTGGGTTACTTCCTCCGAGGCGTCGAAACTGATTTGTGAGTTCAGTTCCTGTGAGAAAGCGATTTCGAAGCATGGTGTTCACCAAGTATCGGTCTTCTCGTGCTGTGGTACACCTGGTTCTGCCCGTTCCTGGTCTGCGTAGGTTAGAACCAGTTTCTTCGTAACGTCGGAGAACTCTTTGTACTGTTGACAGCGACACACCGACAGTCCTGGCTGTATCGCGCTGACTCCGGCCGGTTTCCAGCATTGTAAGTATTCTGGTGCATTCTTCAGGCGTAAGCAACATAATTTCAGCTTGAATAATGAATATAGAGCACTATCAACATGGTTTATGTACCCACATAAATGACAGATTACAAACAAAAGCAAAACCAAATGCTGTAATTTCGTAGTTCCATCTTCGAAAGTGGCCCTTTTTCAAATTTGATTTTTTTATGATATAACTTTACAATAACTAAGAAGTTTTAATACCTTCATTTAAGGAGTATTACATTGTCTATTAAATACAATTTATTGCATTAACCTAGCATTTTTAGTTTCCGAGATTTTTAGGATTCTTTAAGTGACCCGGATTCATTGCTCTCGAGTGTATTTGCCGTTAACGCATGAATTATGAAATCGTTCTATAGTATTTCCGAGCTGTCCATAGTAATATATTTATGCTCGTGACTTAAGTACCTGAAGTTACAATAAATAAGAAGTTTTAATCAGTGTTGTAATTAAACACAAAATAAAAGTGTCTACTTTGAGTATCCGCCAATAAAACTTTTGCCTAGTATTTTGGTTAGTTACATATAAACACTGAGAATCTTCAAAGAAGACTAGCAATTATTAAAAAAATCTAGATCAAAGCGGGTAACCGTTTCAACTGCTAACCATTGGTCTCTATTTTAAAAAGCAAATTACATTCATGTGATCATTAGTTCATAATATCGTAAAGTTCGTAATATCATAGTTACACAGTTTTATTATTTTTTCAAGCTTCAGCGATTTTTTTTCTGGTTATGTGACCTTCGGCTTTACAAACAAGCAGTAGCTGCCGTATCGAAAGTCTTTATCACTTAGAACTAGAAAGTTAGGATGGTTCATTATCATAACACGATTTCTCGAGTTCTCGACGTTTTTCTTCTCGTTTCGAGTAATACCAAATTTCCCGGGAATCCTCGCTTCGGAAAGTCTCGATCAGACACCCTAGGTGCATATAGCTATAGTGTACAGTTCCCTTTATACTAAGAAATGTGAAGACACTAAACAAAATTTTCCTTCCGTTCATTAAACAACGACAACAAACAAAATACTTACGCTGAAGCTTCCCATCTCCTCGTGCGGCTTCAACGTGTACCAAGTAGGTTCGTGGTTCATCACTATGTTGTCTAAATCGAGAAGGACTTCTCCGAGGAAATCATTTGGACCGTAACGATTTAAGTCCCACACGGTTACCTTAAAAAATAATTCATGTTCCACTTAAAACATTTCATGTGTGTTACCTTAACAATATATTCTAGGCTTTTTGCTAGTGTTCTAGGTTAAGAGGTTGAATTTAAATTTGATTCGAGTATATTTGAGTTGAAAATCAACTAAATAATAAGTTGAGACAAGATTATAGATAGATATAAATAGATTGCGTCACAAAAAAGAAACTGATAAGGAATTCTGTCACACTTCGGTTACTAGCAACATATTTACCTCTAAAGTTCTCCTCTTTATATCTGTGATACGAATCCCACAATAGATAAAATTTTGATTCCATCGTGGTTCTAAAGTGTTAGCTAAGGTTTTCGTTCGTCGTTTGCTCTTCTCACTTTTGTCGGGTAGTAGGAATATTTTCGCATATGGACACCGAGGGGATCCATCAGACCGGGGAGTGAGACCGCTCGCCGATACAACTGTAACGCACAGCTGAGTAGCGCTCACGTCGAAGTATATTTTGAGCTGTATAATGAAAAACAAAATATCTATACTTAGTCACAAGTTCTATCGATTGGTTACACGATACTAAAGCAAGGCTTAATTGTCTTGTTTCCCAAAAAACAACGTATTTGCAAAAGCCGCTCACTGCGGATGAGCAATTTGACCTAGTTAAGTTTTTGTTACAAAAACCTCAATAAAAACGAGTAAGCTGGGATTGGAATTGCGCCAGATTAATAACATAGGCTCGCCCCTGGAACTTCGCCCGATTACAGTGACTGGCTCGCACTCTTTAACATTTGCGACTTTGGCTTCATCAGTTTTTGGAGTGTGGGAGGCATACAATGGGTACCCATTTTGATAAAAACGGGTCACACTCCTACTTTTGTATGAAACCTGCAGAGTTTGCTGTCCATTTCCTTCTCTTATGATGCCTTATCAGCACACAGGCATTCACCAACCAACCTGTCCTGAGCTAGGTCATTGCCGATAAGTACCTAAACGTAATACAAATAAAATCATATTAGGCTAAAAGTTACAAGTCACTAACCTGGATACGTCCAGTAACATTTGCGTTGTGGTGGTTGTACCGAGCGGGGCGGCGGCGCGAGTGCACGTCAGGAGAGCCCGGTGACGTGACGAGGACGCTCGGCTTCTCGCACCCACCCATCACCTCCGTGTATACTTCTGCGTACGTAGAACAAACTTAACTCTTTACAGGAAAATGTTCTTGCAAAGCCTTAAAAGGTTTAAAAGGGTCTCAATTTAAAAAAAAATAACTGACTATACATCCATCAATCAATTCAATTCATCATCTAGTAATAATGAAATTGTTCAGAAGTTCGTGAAGTCGTGACACCAATTTACTCCCTAAACGATAATACAGCTGGAACCTACTGCCAGAACGAAATTATTTAGGCCGGGCCAGGCCAATAAATCAACATTAAGAGTAACAATAAGAATTAAGTTACTCGTTATAAATACTGATACTAATACAAGACACGCTTGCACCACAAATCATTACGTGCATTTAGTGCTAAACATATTTAAAACATCATCCTTTCTCTGTCATTTTCAAACGATTGACAGAAATAGAACGATATTTAAATACGTTTAGCCAGTGGCGTAGCTAGTCCTAAAGGGGCCCGGTATCAAAATTTATTGGGGGCCTTTTTTACCCAACTGCACCGAAGCTTCAAAAAACAATACCTACCTTAAGTATTGTTTTTTAACCGACTTCACAAAAAGGAGGAGGTGCTCAATTCATCTGTATGTTTTTGTTTTTTTATGTGTCTTAGCTCAGAACTTTTTTCTGAGTGAACCGATTTGGATGATTCTTTTTTTATTTGATAGGTGGTGCTTCACATGTGGTCCCATTTAAATTTGATCAAGGTCTGACCAGTAGTTTTTGAGTTATCCTTAATACTGCATATTTTTTCCACTTAGTTTATATGGATGATGTGTTAATAATTTCCTGTCACTGTTATTTACACACCAAGTAGTGGTATACGAATTTGAGTGGGGTAGGTACCGTAACTAAAAAGTCATTTTTTTTTTTTTTAAATTAAAGTTATTTTTCACGTCTTTTAGTGTTTTTTTTTGGAAGTCGGTTGTTTTTTTGTAAAAAAGTTTTTTACAAAATAGCACACTCGACTTGGAAAGTAAAACTATTATTGTGAGTTTCTCGCCGGTTCTTCTCCATAGATACCTACTACGCTTTGGAATGGGCAACTAATTAGCTTCATGTTTCTGACTGACTGGCCTCGTGACAATTCAAATTTAAATGGTTT
This sequence comes from Griposia aprilina, assembly GCA_916610205.1. Lineage (NCBI taxonomy): Eukaryota > Metazoa > Arthropoda > Insecta > Lepidoptera > Noctuidae > Griposia > Griposia aprilina. The sequence continues at coordinate 11,234,176 of OU744286.1, forward strand.
AATTGAAATAAATACTTTGAGGTTGAAACCACAAACCAATTTTATTAATGTGATTTTTTTCATTAGGTTGGTACTCATTTATTACGGGCCTCTTATCAATAAGAATTACGGATAATATTTTACGAATTTTCACGTTGCGTCTGGGGGCCCCTGTAGTAGGGGGGCCCCGTATCATTTATACTGGCTGATACGGTGGTAGCTACGCCCCTTTGTTTAGCGTTAAATACATTTAGTGATTTTTGGTGCAAGCGTGTCTTAGTATTTATAACAAGTAACTTAATTCTTATTGTTACTCTTAATGTTGATATTGGAAGCTGCGTAGGTTCTTTATGCTTAGAGGGTACCTTTGTGAGTTCTCCACGGCAGAGCAGGGTTGCGTGTGGCAGTGAGAGGTCGCGACACCACCAGCTCCACGTGCAGATCATGTTTACTGTCGGCGACCACCGCTGCCACCTCGTCCGCACTCCGACCCTGGAGTGGCACGCCGTTCCATTGCAGGACTTCGTCACCTGAATATTGCAGTGTCGTTGTACATACATATCGAAAATTTAAAGGTCATTAGTTTATTTATGTGAACAATTTAAATGTTTTGTACAGATTTATGTAGTTTATGCACCGTAACTTTTACGGATCGAGCCACATTAGTAACTAAAGTCTAAACTTACCTATCCTAAGTTGTCCTTCTAGGTCAGCAATGGACCCTTTTTTGACTTTTTCCACCACTGCGACTCTCGTGCCATCCGGTAGGAGCTTGCCCCCCACCACCTTCAGCCCGAGAATAGCCGCTGAAGAGTGCGAGCTACCTTCCACGACGCTCTTCCGGAGCGCCATGTGACCGATCATGCGCGTGCCGTCCGCCGACACTTGCCAGCTCAGCGGGAACTGTCCACAACACTATTACATTAGTTATTTTATCATCAGCTTCACTAAAGTATTCGACACTAAAAACCTCTATTAAGTGTGTTTTTACTGTTTTATGAAAACTTGTACATTACAAGACAGTAACAGCTAGTCCACGAAGCTTTAACACCGTGTAATTTACAAGGAAGTGCACACTCAACATAGATAGGATGTAATGCATGCTCGCCAATGCAATCATGCTACAGCCAACAATATCCATTGAAATTAATATCGTCATAAACACGCTTTCTACTTTTTTTGTATAAAATAAATGTTTCAAGTGGTCAATCAAGTATTCTACTTATAAACTTTTGAGTAAAGTATGTTAAATTTATAAGGCCTAATTGTTGTACAGATGGGAAAACGTGGATTTTATATTTGCTAGTCAAGTACGCTGAACGCAATCAAGACGATTTTTCATACAGAAAAACTAAAACAACTGAATTATCTGTAAACATTTCCTACATATTAAACATAATCCAACCGCAAACTGAACTAATAGATAAATGAGTACTAATTTGAAGCAACTAACCGACACAATGTGAAGCGGTCTGTACCTTAGGGCAATCGCCTCTGTTCGAATCTTCACTGGAGGTGAAGGTGCTAGAGGTATCGATGCCCGAGTCTTTGGTGGCGGAGTCCTGGCTGGTCTGGCGCTCGGGCTCCCAGCGCAACGCGGCCCAGTCGTGCGGAGCGCCCGACGCGTCGCGCCCGCCGCGCGGGAATGTCGCGGCACCTTCGTGCCCGTCAAAGCGAACGGTCTTTTTTCTCCTTTCAGTGAACCGTCTATTGTCTGAGGAGTCTTCCCACAAATAGGCACTCTTATACACAGCTCGATCTGGGCGCGGGCCCTCTTCTGGTGCGTACGGGCGTAGGTACGCTCCTTCGCCATCGTCGCGGGCCCGCCACCGGCAATCGGTCACAGAATCGAAACTGCGTCCGCCTGACGGCCCGGTCCTCGCCACGTCGAATGGACCGCAAGCCTCTGCCTCGTAATCGGCCGGCGAATGATTAATCAAATTGTAATAATTGTTGGCAGCCACGTTGGCGCTTCGCAGATGCGGGTGCCGAACTGGAGCACATGCCTCTAGTTGTCCTAAGAATGATATCGAATGAATAACAACGTTTGCCTATACAAGGCATCTTGTCATCGCCCGCGTCCGTTTGTTATGGACCCACGCGCATGTACGCGCCCGGAACCAAAATGTATTTATCAATAGTACAATATTTGTTTTCCAACACAATTCGGGATTCCTATTCTATAATTCCTCAGTAACGACATTTATAAGAAGACTTACTGAACGTTTCATATGATTATTTAATAAACTAAAACTGCGTGTTTCTCCGGTTCAAAATAAAGTAATCGAAAGCGGTGATCATCACGCACAAGCGGAAAGAATGTGTCAAACTTATCCGAGTAAGGGCAGATTTTTCATTCTTCGGATAGCTTTTATTTGAGGAACAAAAATTGCGGTTGGCAAATTCTGTATAAAAAATATGTCAAACCACTGTTTTTATTCTGTAGATAAAAGTTGTCTGACGATTGAAAAATTGGTCCTAAGACAGTAAAACAGCAACAATAAAATAAAGTACACGACCACAAACAATTCTAACGGATTTATAGTAAAAAATATGAACAAGTACACTTCTTTTCGCCCAAGCATGCGTTTGTTTGAACCATAAATTTAGTGCAGAAGCCACCTACTAAAATAAAAATGTACAGTGTTTATAATATGTAAAGGTAAAATATCGCAATTTTTGGTTCAAACAACAGGAAACTGTAAAATGAAAAGAGCATTTACTGATTAATCGTGTCATTTAAAAGAAATGCTGTTACATACTTTTTCAACTTAAAAACAAAATGGTTTCAAAGGAAATGATAAAAATGAGTGAATGCTCTTCTTAAGATAGGTTTGAAGACGGGTGTCTTCGAAGAGATAGGACGTTATTAACAGCCATCACAATTGGTCCACCAGAGAAAGAAGTGTTATACGCAACAGTAATACTGATCATCACATCTAAACTTCAGCAATATAATTACAACGCATAATTAGATAAGTTCCCGACAAAACGCCCTCTCACCGATAAGAATTTATTCATTTTCTCGTTTAACATCGTCTGACGCTGGCTTCTGGAACTCTCGGAACTGCTCTTATCATTATTTGTACCTGCGAACAGGGGATGGCGTGGTGAGGGCCACTCGTCGCCAGATCGCAGACGCCAGGCGGTATGTCTCGCGAGGCCGGGCTGCCGGGCTGCCCGGCTGGTACCGGGCGCGTACATAGGGCATAGTGCTAACAAGTGAAACGTACGCGGCGGCAAACGTACATGAACAGTAATAGTAATGCTCCAAACCTAGCACCACACTGATTGACTCCTGTGTGCGAGGTTTGAAGCCTTAAGACTTGAAGTTCTCTGAAAATAAGACTGCTTGAGCAAACAAGTGTTGATGTCTTGAATGTAATAATATTCGGGCTCTAAATGTTACAATGGAACACGATTATAATTGACTACATGATTCAACGTGATGGAATACATATATGGATACAGATAAGTTTAGGTGCTCAACACTATCAGTTTCAGTGAGATATATTATACTTAGATAACTAACAGTCACAATTACCTGAGGCTACTTAAATTAATGAACACCTCGCACGGAACACCTTAACTTTATCATTGCGTAATGCCAGAGATGAACATGACAAACGTTATGTATACGGTTAAAGTACATGTACCTACTTAATGTATTTGTGGTGTAGTGTTGTCTGTAGGGTTCATAAACAAAATTAGCTTGGATGGAAAGGATCTTGTAGTGTTACAAGTGAAAGGATTGGGTGACGGGTGTTAGGCCAGCGTGCATACTTACCGCGATCACGGTACTCGTCGTTGTCATCGGAAACACACTCTGGAACTTCATCATCTGAAGAGGAAGACCGAGGCGGGAGGAGGGGGTGTGACGCTGGCGTGAGCGGCAACAACTGGGATGGGGGAGGTACCCCCGATTCGACCACCCCGTATGCAGCCTTTTGTCTCGGGTGTACGAGGTGCGGATGAGTTCTAGCCAATCCTTCAAGTTCCCCGTAACATCTCTGCTCTTGCTGACTGTATTGGCGACGAAGAGCGCTGCCTGATCTCTGAAGTGGGAGATTTTCTTTCTCCGCGGCACTATGTGCCCTCTCTAGTTTCGGCCGTTTATCGAATGACCCGTCAGGCTGTGGCGGTAGATCTCGGAGATCGTTTTCCATGCGCCATAGCATAGAATCCTGTCCAGCACTTTTGTGGATCCATTGTCCAGTTTTAGATAACAATTCTTGTTTCTTGCGGCATAGTATACATACCCATATAACCTGTAACAACGGACACTTATAAAAAAAAATGTGATAAGTAAAATGTATTAAGTTCTTGCTCCTTGAGTTGAAAAAACGAGTGGTCAAGATTGTATTTGTTACCGTGAAACTAAAATAGCAGTATTTCTATTTGAGTTTGATTGCCAACTGACCTAAACAAAGTCAGAAAAAGACTAGAGCGAGGATCTTATTGGTAGTTGTTCATTTAAATATTGTTAACCTTGTTAGAGCGAAGAGTGACTTTGCCCCCACATCGGGCGCAGCATCTGACCCTGCAGTAGTGGCACGAGTGGCCGACGCCGTCCGCAAACTTAGTCTTGAGGCAGATGTGGCAGGTGGCCGCGAGCTCTACTCCAGCCGCGCGATGCATCTCATTCCGAGTCCGGATCGTCTGCTCCAGCACCGTGACTTCATCTTGCTTACGTCTGTGGTAAAGTTCAATATAAGTACCAATGTGACTTGTTCAAATTCATATATAAGAATAGGTAAGTACTATCCAAGTTTATCTTGCGACTTCACTGACATACGGTGAAGAAAGACACCATGATTCGTGAGGAAACCTGGACATACAACCAATATAAGTCTGAAATTGCCAATTCCCCTTGAGCAAACGTGATAACCAATGTCCTGTATGTGAAGAGGCCTTTGACCTGCAGTGGTATAATAATATGCTGGTATTATAAAGTTTAATATCAGTTCGTTGTGCATCCGCTTTGATTTCGCTTTTAATTTCTGCAGCACACTCATAAATATGGTAGGGTACACCCTTACAATGAAATCGCGATTAATAGAATCTAGTCTTATTTAATGTTGGTACACATTATTATTTTCCTGCCATTACACATGCATATTATCCCAATTCATTTAAGGGTCGGCCCAGCATGTCTTCTTCCAGATAATTATCTCTATTTAGCCGCCATCTCAATACCCTGCTTTCTAGCCATAAACTCTTTCATACAATCCATCCATTGTTTTCGTCCGTATATACCTACACAACATTTGATATTACCTACTATTACATTCTTACATACATACATAACATCACGCCTGTAATCCCCTAAGGGCTAGGCAGCGGTGTACTTATAGTATCTACATCCACATTTCGCATTTACTACTTCCCTATTGGATTTAAAAGTTGATTAAAATTAAAATAAAATACATAAAATAGAATAGAATCCAAAGAATGGACGAAAAAGGGAGTATTTCAGTTTCAAATTCAAGAAATCACAATACGAATGTGAGGAGTGTAAAGTACCTCCCTAGTTGTTGTTACGGTCTGATACACAGTAATGCTTGGTTTCACCTTTTCACAAAAACAATATAGCATGGAAAATAACATTATCCGCCTGGTTAATCAAAAAATATTTTAGGTTTGATAGCAATCGGAAACTCTTTTGCAAAATTATCTAAATACATTATTAGATTCCTTTTAAATTTGTGTCGGAATATATTATAGCATGTAATTCGAAAGAAAAAAAAAACTTTTCTATTACTTGTTATGCCTCTACTTTTCTATTATGTCACTACATAATAAATATGTTATTCAAAATTTAAGCTATCTCTTATGTAGGTCAAAAAGTAGGTCAGATAAATAAATTGCAATACTACGCTCTCTACGTACTAGGGCGAATTTAAGACTCAGTTTTTTCAGCATTTCAATTAAATAATTAAACACTATAACACCAGTATTACCAGTTTCGCACGTATCTTTGAAATGTTAACTCGATAAAAATAGATAGATACCCCATTGTGCAATATAGCGCCTCACTCGATATTGATTAATAATAATCCCAAAAGAAAATGTCTCACAGTTAGTAAACATGTATCGTTAGTGAGAAAAAAGGACGTAATTGAATTATTGTATTATAATTTATATTGATGCGTCATTAAATCCACTGCATGTTTAATGCGACACTCCACACGCGCGATAACAAGCCATATCCCTGCCATCGGCAAACAGGAGCACGAAGGAAAATATGTAAAGCAATAGAGAAGTATTGAAATAAAGAAAGTAAAACACCAAATAAAACTGTTTATCTATGTCAATACTGAACCGAACTTATGAACACGGCCTCGCACGGGATACGGTTGTGTTCGAAAGCAGGAACTGAACAGGATCAGACAACACAATAGCGGCGGTGCCGATTTGCAGCGACGAGTATGCTATAGTTATTATGAATACCACCCGAGTAGAACAATGGTTAGGGATAGGATCACGGCACTTTCACGAATAACAGTGGTGCAGTACGTCGAATGTGCCTAGGCGACACGGGAGGGGCGAGGGTGGCGGGGGGCGCGGGCACACCTCATGATCTCGTGCTCGCGCTGCTCCTCCTGACGCTGCCGCATCATGACGCCCTCGATGATGGCGCGCTCCTCGGGCGTGAGGTGCGACAGGTCCGGCATATCGGCCATGGCGGGCGGCGACCGCGTGCGGGGCGCGGGCCCGCCGCGTGCTGCGGTGCTGTGCCCGCGGCGCGAGCTCGGCGCCACTCCACTCGGAGGTTTATTTAATAATGCCGGGCGGGCCAATGGCGCGCCGCCGTGCTCTGACGTCAGCGCGGCTATTGATCGTGGCGGCAGGGCGCGCCGGTCGCACACCCCGCCCGCGCGCCCTCGTCCCACGCCTCCACGTACATGCGTGCGCATATCAACTATGCAACGATCTATGTACACATCTATACTCACCAGCTGCTTACATCTAATTATTAACTTTGAGATTCAAATGTTTCACGGAGGAGTCGATGTTTCACAACTCCAGGTACTAGATAAAACAGATCGAGTAGGTACCTCACTGGACGTTTCAGTTACGTTTATAAAGCGCTCTTCTCAAATTCACCATGTTATGCCGAACGGTACCGTGCTAGAGATTCATCGCTAAATTGTTACTGATCATACGACTTTTGCAGTTGGTGTTTAAAGTCAGGTGAAGATCAATTATTCTAACGACTAGTATAAGCTAAGCTAAGTACGTAAATTCGTGGCCAACGAGAGTTTGGCGGTGACTGCCTACTAACAGTTCCTACAGTAGACTGTTTAAAATGCTGTTATAATAATAGGTAAGTAGAATATATACTTTCTAAATAAAAGTTACATCTGCAACATCGTTCAGTGATCATGAAGATCCGCCTCAGCAGTAAGAAGTTTAGGAGTCACCGACAAAAGGAATGTAACATGTCTCTCTTAATTCTAAGTAGTTCATCCCTGGTCTAACAGATGCCACTATCGGCCGCGCTCCGAGTTTTCATACCTTTCCACACATAAGATTTTTTCTTGGTGAAAGTCGTATAGTCGCATTATTAATAAGTAAACACTTGAACTCTTTTACGCAGCTGTAGTCACGTTATAGGATCGGACGTCGAGCTACGTCTCATAGGCTGCGATGCAAATTATAAATGATAAATGACTTTATTTCTGTAAATAGGTATGTACAAACACTTTTACACGTCAATCATATTTTAAAAACTAGATGAGGTCGGCGTTTCCTATCTGACTACTCTGAGAAGAAAGGCCGAAACAAACTCAGAGGTCACAGTCTCTTTTAAAGTCCAGACATAATCTTGGTCAGGTCATGTGAAGACCATGTACATTGGTGTCTGAAATGGTCTTTAGAGGAAAAACCACACAGATTGAGTGGACCTGTCCAGTCAGTGCACGCATTTGTCAGTAATCGTGCAGCTCAACTCAGAACTTAAGGAGCTCAACGATTCGACGAACAACACCAAAGAAAGGACATTTGGGTAGGTCACAAAAATTACTCAAACAGCCAGACTATGATTTAAATTAGCTGAGAGGGAAAAAAAAGCAACAATGACTCAGTTTCACAATATTAAAATAATGTGCAGATGTGGGCATCACCGTAGCATGCGCGTAATCGTTAGTAGCTACCACGTATACAGTAGCAGGCGCGTAGTCGATAGTAGCTACGTCGCGTCGTAGGCAGCGATATGGGCTCCACCGAATCAGGCGCGTAGTCAGTAGTAGCTACGTCGTAGGCAGCCATGTGGGCTCCACCGTAGCAGGCGCTAAGTCCTACGTCGTAGGCAGCGACGCGGACGTGACACGTGGGCTACGACGTAGCAATAGTAGCTACGTCGCGTCGTAGGGAGCGATGTGGGCTCCTCCGTAGCAGGCGCTTAGTCAATAGTAACTACGTCGTAGGTGGCGACGCGGACGTGGGTTCCACCGCAGCAGGCGCTTAGTCAATAGTAACTACGTCGTAGGCGGCGACGCGGACGTGGGTTCCACCGCAGCAGGAGCGAGCGTAGTCAATGATCGCTACGTCTCGTCGACGTCTTGGGCAGCGCGTATTCATTGCAGGCGTTACCGCAGCAGGCGCAGTCGATGCTAGTTACATCGTGGGCAGGGCTCATTCACTTCAAACCACACGGTAGTTGTCATTGTCACATAAGTCGATAATACGTCGATACGTCGTTTGCAGACTCCTTGAGTTTAAGGGAGAGCAAATAAGTAATTACTTAAGTAGTTTTATAAGTTAGAAGTCATGTATTTCCTTTATTAACTTTCCATATGTTTAAGATAAGTTATTATCGTTAGTTACTTTAAGTACAATAAGTGAAAATTAAGTGTCCGCTCTAATATACGCTTCAATATACGAGTACCTAACTACTTGTTAGTAATACTGTTTGTTCCGTTCCCACAGACATACCGTGAAAACGGTTTTGCGGGGCATAGTTCCTAAGTTAAGATTTTTACAAACTTTGTTTTTTGATATATAAATAAAAAATCCTAACTAATATTATAAATGCGAAAGTAAGTTTGTTTGTTTTTTTGTTACCTTTTCACGCCTAAACCACTGGAACCGATCACCCTGAAATTTTGCATATACGTTGTCAGGTGTACAGAAACGGACTTAGGGTACCTTTCATCGCGAAAAAAAACTACTGTTCCCGAGAAAAACAACAATAACGTTCTTATGATAATAGATGGCGCTACGTGTATTTAGAATCATCATTGAATTATAACCCGAATGGATGTCAAAGTCTAAATTAACACGAGCGAAGCTGCGGACAAAAGCTAGTAGATAATAATAATAATATACGTCGCCGTAGGCAATGCATTCAGTGTAAAACAGTAAGAGCAGAGCAGCCGACCGGCTAGGCGGCTCTCCCTGTTCGTATGCTGTTTTACGTTCCAGCAGCCGAACGACTCCGCTTGCGTGACCTTTAACACCCGCGCAGTCGATTGTGACAAAACTAGACTGCGAAGCCAAAGTTTCTAAGGGGATCAAGAGTATACGCTCGGCTCCCAACCCATGCTCTTCCAGCCGATCTATGTGAACGGCTTAGTCGGCTCCGAGTGCATAAATCCGCCCCAACACCTCCCGTCTGCGTAAAAAAACAAACGCTCTCCGAGCCGGTCTATGTGAACGGAAACGTTCCTACGTATTAAAATAGGTACTAAACCCGATTTGGGGGAGATTATCGTCCCGCGCGACACGCTAACGAGCGGAATTTTGTTGTGTGAAATGGCCACTAAAGTAGTGGAATATAAAAACTGCAATATTGTGTGTGACACATGAAGTCCTGGCGTTCGTTCATAACAAAAAAACAACCGACTTCCAAAAAAAACACTAAAAGACGTGAAAAATAACTTTAATTTCGGAAGTCGGTGCCTTTGGTTTTGTATTTTCGTGTTTGGCCACCGACTTCCGAAATTAAAGTTATTTTTCACGTCTTTTAGTGTTTTTTTTGGAAGTCGGTTGTTTTTTTGTAAAAAAGTTTTTATTTTTCACTTTTTAGTTGCGGTACCTACCCCACACAAATTCGTATACCACTACTTGTTGTGTAAATAACAGTGACAGGAAATTATTAACACATCATCCATATAAACTAAGTGGAAAAAATCTGCAGTATTAAGGATAACTCAAAAACTACTGGTCAGACCTTGATCAAATTTAAATGGGACCACATGTGAAGCACCACCTATCAAATAAAAAAAGAATCATCCAAATCGGTTCACCCAGAAAAAAGTTATGAGCTAACACACATAAAAAAAAAAAAAAAAAACATAGAGACGAATTGAGAACCTCCTCCTTTTTGTGAAGTCGGTTAAAAATTAAAGTGATGGACGAGGAAAGTTAAGTTCGAATGTGTTCAACCGCCTTTCTGGTGGAAGACATAGAAAGTGCTAATCAGTGGCAGCACTAGACCAAACGTGGACATCGGCGACATCAGCTTTGCGAGGCCCCTTTCATTTGCCAGTCAAAAAGAAAACGTTAAATTCAATGAGCTAAATTATACACTAATGCACGAGTACCTATATGAGTTTTATTGCTAATCAAATGATGACAAGAATTACATATTAAAATGCCTTTGAACACCAGGATGGCAACCAGTCGGTTATTTTTTAATGTGAATGCAAGTGAATACATTCATAAGAAGTTGGTAGAATCATCCCAGCGCTGATTTGCTGGATTCGTTTTCTCCTCGACCTATCGTTATTTCTCTTGACAAAGTTTATTTTCATTATGTAGGTATGTATCTATGTATTAGTATTTATTCTTTTACGTGTTATCTATCTCTTATGTTACACCTGCTATGTTTTGTTTCTGCATCACCCTAAGGTTGACTGGTAGAAAATGCCTCAGGCATTAAGTCCGCCTTTGTACAGTTTTTTTTTTACTTGTACATAAAGTTGTAATAAATAAATAATAATAACTACTTTAAAATAAGTAAATAACTAGTTTTTCACTCACTTATGTATTATAGTAATAACGATAAATTTAATAGTACACTGCTGCCTGTGAAAAGAAACTTCTGCTTGCGAGTCTGCGAGTTTTGTGAAACATGAATGAAACAGAAATAATTGACGTCACGGGGATTCCCCGAGTCTTGCGCGCGGTATCAGTTTATATTTTTTCAAGTATCTTGTTGGCCCTGGATTCCAATTCTTTTGAATCTGGGATAGTTCAATGGCAAAAAAAATATGATTTGTTTATAACTTTTATAGTATTGCCAGACCAATCTGCGACTCTGGATAAATTACACACGCGTACGGAAATAATTTACAAATAACTACTACTAGCTTGCAAAGGCCTCTCCCCATGACTTCCAGCTCTTTCGATCCAGGGCTAAAGTTGACCACTCACTGGCCGTTTGTTTTCTCTAGCTGGTCACGGGGACTGCCGCAACGCCTTCTGGCTGAACTACTAGAACGCGAAAAACGCGCGCGCGCTGGTTAATAACTAAACTTTTATAAACTTATAAAACATTTTTGCGAGGCCACCATATGCGCGAGGACGTCGGCGGTCGCTGACGTCGCCGACGCCTAACGCCGCCGCCACTGGTGCTATAAAATCTGTTATTTCACGTTTTAACAACCAAACAACGCAACATATCAAGAAAAAGAAGCGGAAAATCAAATCGAGACCTGTATGACATAATAAGCTGATCCATAAGAAATTCCGATATACCTATATGTTGCGAAGGAACTGCACAAAGTACCACCGGTCACCTTCGATCACGTCGATGTGACGCGATTGTTGAAAGATATTTTGATATTGCAGAAGGATCTGGCTGAGATAATGGACACGCAGGTACCTACATGACTTCAGCACAGTTAAATGAAGTCAAGAATGAGGTGAAGAACCTAAAACATGCTTCAATTGTGAATGACTTTCATTTAAATGTTAACCAAAATAGAGGACGCACTTGTAAAATAGACAGTTTTTGTATCGACAGTAGACCGGTTGAAAAATCCCCACACTGTAGAAAAATCGATGATTTACGATAACGGCAATACGTCAGCTGTTGCGTATGAGTCAAGTGAACGGACAAAAGATTCTTCTTTGTCACCCCAATTAGAAACACATTTCAATATCTCGGTCACACCTACTTCGGAGCGACTGCTGTTCAAGGTCAGCGAAAGTGATATAGCACTGCATGTAGATAGCAATACATTGAATACGGAGAAAAATCAACCATTTGTAACTAGTGCTTGACCCAAAATAAAAACGTACGCGGGTACCTTAAGCGATAGTGGTGAATGGAAACAAGAAAAACGCGATCAGGAGTAGATACTAGTAGGTACAAAAGAACATACACATACATACATAAACTCACGCGTTCTTCCCATGGGGGTAGGCAGAAACTACAGAACGCCACCTGCTACGATCCATACATACTCCTTTTGCCTCGTTTACGTTCATACATCTGGTCGTTCATACATATGTCTTCCTAGGGCGTCCCCTCCCGGCGTTTCCACTCACATCTGCCTTGTAAATACCTTTTGTTAATCGCCCTTCATTCATCCTCTCAACATGACCAAACCATCTTAGCATACTCTTTTCAATTTTTGTCACTACATCTTCCTTTAAACCGCACCGTTGCCTTATCACATCATTCTTCAGTCTATCATTCATAGTCACACCACACATGCTTCGCAAGGGACGCATTTCCACAGCATTTATTCTACTTTCATGCTTCTTTTCCCACACCCTACACTCACTTCCATACATAAGCGTAGACACCAGCACACCATTGTGAACAGCCAGTCGTTTTTTTTTGGACATCAACTGGTTGGTTACAGTTGCATGTGTAGCACCATTCTCTTTATTTCCCGCATTTACCCTTCTTTCCACATCTCCATCAATCTTTCCATCCCTTGTAAATAGACTCCCCAAGTATACGAACTCACTTACTTGCTCCACACACTTATCATTTAATTTCACATCACATACCGATACATCCTCTTCTCTATCAAACACCATGACCTTCGTCGTATTCACATTTATATTCATCCCTTTCATTTTAAATGATTCATCCATTACAGTCACCATGTCTTGCAACCCTTCCGCTGACGATGCAAGTAGAACTTGATCATCTGCGTAGAGAAGGCATTTGACAGGCAAAACGTTCATCGTCAATCCATACTCACCCTCTTTCAAATCTGTCAGACAACTATCCATGTACAAGTTGAACAGCCATGGTGACGCTACACAACCCTGTCTAACACCCCTCGAGATGCAGAACCAGTTCGTGTATGCCCCATTTATCCTAACACAAGCACTGGAATCCTTGTATAAAGATTTCAGTGCCCGTACTAAGCGCCAGTCCACACCGTACAAGGATAGTGTCGACCACAGTTCTTCCCTCCACACACTGTCATAGGCCTTCTCCAAGTCCACCGAAGCACAGTAGACTTTATTGTGCTTTGCCAGATGTTTTTCGGCTATGCACCTTAGGGAGAAGATCTGATCCATACATCCCATTCCCTCTCAAAATCCTGCCTGCACATCCCATATTTTCTCACTTGTCACTCTTATCACTGTATTTATTAAAATCTTCGCATATAGTTTGCCGACAACACTCAAAAGACTAATGCCGCGGTAGTTTTTACATTCCTACTGAGAGCCTTTTCCCTTATATAGTGGTACGATTACAGCCTTACACCAATCATCCGGCACACGGCCATATCTCCAACACATATTAAAGATCCGACACAACAGGCTTGCTACCACTCCGTTACCTCCCTTCAGCATTTCTGCAAACACTCTGTCGTACCCTGCAGCTTTCCCAACTTTCATCCCTTTCAGCGCTCTTACGATCTCATCTATTTCTATTTCATTCTCTTCATCTACATCTGAGCTTGGGTCTTCAGAACTGACGTCTGCCCAGTTGCCCACTCCTTTCACACTATCCTGACAACTAAATAAACTTTCAAAATATCCCTTCCGGCGTTCCAAAACCTTAGATTCTTCGCTTAATAAACATCCATCTTCTGCTCAAATAACATTCATTCTCGATGTTCCTGTCACTCCGCGAGCCAATCTTACCTGTTTCCAGAACAGCTTAACATTGGCCCTGAAGTTATCAGAGAACTTCCTGTTATACTTTTCTTCTTTTTCATCCTTTTTCATTTTCACCATCTCTTTCACTTTCTTTTTCATTTCGGAGTATCTCTTCTTCACTTTTTCCAAATCATCTGTCACATTCGTTGCCTGATTCATCCTATTTTGGGCCTTACAGGCTAACACATTAAGCCAGGCCTCTTTTTTCTTCCTCACAACCTCTTTAACTTCACCATCTACCCAAGAATCATTCGTTCTACTACCACCTTTTCTCTGCGCCAGACCACATACTTTTGTGGCTACTTGCACCATACAATTTCTTACTATATCCCATACTTCTTCTAGGCTGTAGTCATTCGTATCATCAAATATTTTATCCGTCTTCATTTTTACTTCCCTCATATATTCCTCTTTTACTTTTAATTCTTGCAGTCTTTCTACTTTTATTCTTTCTAGAGCAGTCACAGGAACTCGAACTCGATGACGCCAATGCCTGAACCGACCATCCATCCGACACATAACCAGATCACGATCAGTCCCTACATTAACTCTCCGATATGCTCTAGTATCTATAACTTTACACTTTAGTCTTTCATCCACAATCACAAAGTCGATCATACTTCTGCTGTCTTGCCTTTCCCACGTACACCTGTGAATCTTTCTATGATTAAACATAGTGTTCATAACAGACAAATTCTTCTCTACACATATATTTAGTAAACTCATCCCATTCTCATTCACTCTATCATCCCCATACGCACCTAATACTTTTTCGTACCCATTCCTCTTCACACCAACCCAACCATTAAAGTCTCCAAGCAAAACAATCTTCTCGTTTGACCTACATCCATTCACTAAATCCCTTAAACTGCCCCAAAATTCATCCCTCTCCGAAGGCGAGCTTCCCTTATCGGGTGCATAAACGCACAAAATAAAGATAGGGTTTAGGCCCACTTTTGTTCTTACCCATAGAATCCTGGGACTCACACAAACATAATCATTCACACATATCATCATCCGCTCGGAGAGGACCACCCCCACACCCTGACAGGCCCTATGTGTCTCTTGAATAAATAAATCCAATCCAAATAAATATGTCCACTCCCGTTCTTTTCGTCTCATTCACACAAAGCACATCTATCCCTTTATCCTTCACCATCTCACACACCTCATCAATCTTATCTGTTATACCTCCCTGCACATTCAGCGTAGCTAAGCGACATTCTGCCGCTCGCTTTTCGCCCCGTGGAAACAACTGACGTGGTGTGTGGCGAGCATCACCGCCGCCTCCGAGTTGATTATTATTAATTGAAATACTCATTTAGTTCCCACGAAAAGCAGGGGAAAAAATCTGTCGACACTCTACAGAGCCCCGCATGTAGAGGTAAGGCTTGTTAGTGCCTGGAGGTGCCCGATCCCAGACAATAGGCACGCTTGCGACTAGGCTCCCCCCTAGCCATGCAGCTCTCGACACGGCAACCTTAGCTTGGGTGTGTGTTGTTAGTACCACACAGAGGAAAACAATAGAATGCACCAGCTGTTCCCTTAGTCGCCTTTTACAACACCCACGGGATGACATGGGTTGGTTCTATTCTATCCGGAAACCGCACGGGCCACAAACGAGGATAAGTTTGTTACAAAACCCCATAAGTGGCGATTCGTCAGAGCCTCGTTAGTAAATTCAGCACGGTGTATCGCGGGCAGGTGAGGTTGACTTTGGCTCTTCAGATGTTGGTAGGGCCACTTACTCCCCCGTACAAAAGAACAATACTTGCTAATCGTTTGGTTGGTGCAAAAAGAAAAGCTGAACCAATTACAAAATTTAGAGCTGCTGATAATGGAATCCCACTTTTTAACCGACTTCCGAAAAGGAGGAAGTTATATCTTCGGCTGTTTTTTTTTTTTATGTATGTTCACCGATTTGTCTGTCAATTGTGAACCGATTTTGAAATAGTTATTTGTGCAACAAGAGAGCAAAGTCGTTTTTTGCTGCGAGTGCTGATTTTGAATCCTGAGTGTGGCGAGGGAATCAAAGGCCGAGATGCAAAAAACTTTGCTCTCGTGTAACACACATAACTTTTCACTTCAGCAGCGAGAACACTTTAGGAGATAAAATAATAAACAGGAATAGATTGAAATAACTATTTATTGTGAATCAAAATAATTTACATTGTAGGTAGAGGTACCAATTCAATAAAATGAAACAGTTTAAAAGTTAAAAGTAAAATTATTGCAATTCTGCAAATTAAAAGTAACAGATTTATTTGGCAACGTTATAGTTGCATTGAGTTGAGTTAGATTATCTGGGGTTAAGGTTTCTGTTTCGGTGTCGGATTGAGAAGGAACAACGGTGAACGTTGGTGACTCTGACGGCTTTCTGTATAAGTACACTGTGCGTCGTTGGAAGGGGATGGGCGTGGGTGAGACTAAGGATCCGAGATCGAATTCAGACTTATTGTTTCCACTATTCGCTTACAGATTTTCGACTTATTTTCTATTGAGTCTTCAATATAGCCTTCTGCAACCGTATTGGACTTCCACCCGCCGTGACGTTTTAAATTGGTGTGATCGGCTCCGGAATCAGCCAAGAGCGTTGCCGAAGTTTTCCGAAAGTAGTGACCCGTGTATAGCTGACTTAGGCTCTTCCAGTTTTAAGAAAGTGGCAATTTCTCGCGGTATAGCACCTATTTTATTTACTCCCATAGGCTGTCTTGAGCATTTATTATTATGGTATTGTATGAAAAATCGGTCGGTTTTTGTATTGGCTGGACACAAATTTTGGTATTTTTCTACAATAATTGCATATTCTTCGCGTACGACAATGGACCTGTCAAGGTTCGTCTTCGTATTTTTCAATTTTACTAACAGTAATTTATCTGAATGCTTTTCGATGTTATTAACTGTTAGCTGTAATAGCTTGTTATTGCTACACGATCCACTAATTTCTATGATCAGTACAACCTGTAATGAAAATATTACATAATTAATATGCATAATTTAACATTTACAGCATCTTTTACATGTCGTAATAAATATTCTAACAGTATTGCTAAGCCAGACTAGGATTCATTGCGCCTCCAAAAATTAGTAGTAGGCAGTAGGTACCTTTATACATAACAGTCTACACATAATAGTTAACAACATAGATTCATAGGTATCACTTACTTTAGCGCAAGAAAATTGCAGTCCGGAGCTTCATTAAGAAATTTGAAAAGTTTGGACTTTTTAGCCTTATGCCCAACTGAAATTCTTTTTAGAAAAGATGCGAGTTTTGCGTATGTTTCAATATGCACGTTATGTTTTGTTTTTAAAGTAGCTTTCAACATTGAGTAAATACTCCACATTGTAGATGATCGCTTCGTCTGTGATAAATCTAAAAAATAAGATAGCAACACCGTCTCCGAAAAACTGCTTGCGCCCTTTGTAAGTCTCCATTCATTGAAGACATGGTATGCTTTCAGATATTTCTCGCGAGACTTCTCAGGTAGGAAACTTAATTCTGCATTAATAACTTGTTGTTTTAACTCTTCCGATGTTAAAATACTGTTCTCGTCGCTAGTTTCACTCATATTTTACGATTATTTTAATATTTTTTAACTTATTTCAACTCTTTACGCCAGCCACGAAATTTTATTCCCGCTCTTTTATTTAAATTAAGGCGTGTTCGGAAATAGCACCCATGATATTTTATTATTCAAAATATATTACGTAACATTATTGAAACTAGAAATAAATATTTACAGGTTAAATATCAGTTTTATTTGCAGTACATACTTATTTTCGTTTAAATACAACAATAAGTTAAAAATTCAATAAATTACGTTAAGACATAATTATCTTTTTGCAAAATTTCTTTAGTTAGTACGAAATTCCGAACGTGTTTGTCTTTGAGGTCGAATTCAAAATCGGAACTTCGAAAGGGCTGGTCTTTGTGTCTCTCTCTCTTTCTAATGGCGGGAACGAGATAGAGTGTGAATGTTTCGAATTGTATGATTAACCCAAGGCTGAATAAGATATTAGCGGCTATTTGAAAAAAAAAAAAAGTTACTTGGTCTCACTCAGTGAGCAAAATCGCATTTTGCTCACAGATTTCAGGCAGCAAAACCTTCATGTTTGAGCTACTGAGGTGAATTTTTTTTTTTTGTTTGAAAGGGTATGCTCTCGAGGTGGTCCCATTGTCACCAAGTCAGATGAGAGGATCCCATGAAAACGAGAGAAATCCTCAAATTTTATAGGCACACCTATAGCGATTTGGGTAATTTTTATATTAACTCGTGCATTTGCTTTCGGAAAGCACCATTTGGTAAGTGGAACTGATGGCACGAAGACCAGAGGTGGCCACAGGAAGTACTCATTGTAGTTGCGATTCGATTACTTTAATATGGTTGCTAAGCAAGTTAAGCTCATCACAATACATATGGTGAAATGGAGCTAATGGTAGCTTCACCATTAGCTCCAGTTCTTCTCGTTCTTACCAGGAGAACTCCTCAATAATTAACGTCCCTGCATCGGGAAAAGCAATATATTGTAAAAGATATATATATATATATATATATATAAACATCCGAATTAATAACCTCCTCCTTTTTGAAGTCGGTTAAAAAGAGTAGCGTAGTCGTTACTATGAAAAAGATAATAAATGAAGACAGTAATTGCACGATGCATATAAAAACTTTGTAGCACAAACAAAGTTAACACTCTTTCTTGATGATGAACTTTGGCCGGAAGGAATACAGTTGCGGCGGTTTGTTTATTTTAATAGAAACAAGTTTGAGAACAGTGCTGAAAATAAAGATAATAATGGCCAGAATGTACGAATCAAACCATCTAATAATGTATAGCTGTGTAAACACTGATAATACTCTTTTTTATTTTTTTGGGTGGGAAATCATCAAATGACCTCTCCCGCTCTGGGCGGAGCGAAAGGGCGTGTCAGACTATTACTGACTAAAACCCACCCGTGTTCCTTCAGTTACCTGTGCGCCAGGGCCACGGTAACTCATTCGAACAATCCGCGACCCCGGAACTACTGATAACACTCTAGAAATGAATTCTGAAAACTTAATTAGTTTCAACTGTAAAAATGTTGTGAGATCTGTAGATTGTGTGAGAAAGCTATATGGTACTGCCGACATCATAGCACTCGAGACGAGGCTGTTGCCATATGACCTGACCTACCTCAGTAGTATTGACGACGGTTTTGGATGTACCGATAAGTCAGCGATCGACACCTCGGCGGGTATACTGCGAGGCAGACCACACGGTGGCATCGCTTTGTTCTGAAGCAAGACTGTTCCCAGTGGTTACCGTTGTGAAGCGTGTCAGTGTACGTTTGGCCGTGATAAAAATCAAATAATGTAATAATTGCTTGGCAACCATATTTTCTGTTTATATGCTTACCGATTCAAGAGACAATTTAATTGAGTCTACAGAATGTTTAGGTGCAGCGCCGGCCCTCTAGCCTTTGATCAGGGTAGTGTGTCATTGTCTTTCGGCGCCCTTTTCATATCTAGCATATTTATACTTCTAGACTTCCTTCTAGATCATAAATACATCAATTCCCGAAAAACAAATTCATTATACGCTCTTATGGTTCCCTGGAGCCATAAATGCACGACAGACATCTGTAACGCGATTTGATATCGTTAATGCGATGATCGCCGTGAAGAGGCGCATTCGCAAGCAGTGGCAACAGTTGAGATTTAGTTTGTCAAACGTTCAATGGGGTTGGTGCACGTTCGACGAAAATAAATAAGAATAATGTTTTTTTATTGTGAATTTGTGTTATATTCCTAGGATTCAAGAAGTGTTTCATTATAGTCAAAGATATTAAATTATTACTTTATCTTATATCTCTTTGATTATAGTCGTATAACAAGGTAACTGAAATTTATTTTAAAAATTTTGTTTTTCATTATTTATTATTCATAGGCAAATTTCTGAATGCGCCATGTTTTTAGCTTATGTTTGTCTTTGTCTCTCTAAAGTGCGTTTAGGCCGTACCCGTAAAACCGTACGGGGTAATATCGGGTATTACCTAGTACATTTATTATTATTTTATTTGAAATATACGCAAAGGAGCCATGCATGGGTGTATTGTCTTAAATGCGCTCATGAAGACGTACGGGTTGGGATCCCAAAGAACTTGATGAGTTCCATTGTGACCACTGGTAAGGGGTAATTTTGGGTATGCCTACCCGGTTTTGGACAAGGCACGGGGCAAAACCGTAAAACATAACTTTTATGTAATGATAATTTATTTCTTATTGAGAAAAAAGTGATATCGAGTGCAAAAAAATATGTTATTTAAAAAACAAACTAAAGAATATACCTAGCCTATTAAAGTTTATTTATATTCTTTGAAACGTGTTTCTTGCAAGATTTCGCCTTAGCAGCCCGATTTTACCCCACTTTCCCATAACTGAAGGTGGGCGTCCACTAATATTCGTGTATATTAAATGTGATCCATGCATCTGCCCAAAATTTTGTCTCCTTTCCAGTTGGATGGAGACAAAATTTTGATAGGTGGTTTTGTATGAACACTGAGGCTTCCATTACCGCAGTTGCAGATGCGTAAAACACAGTTAATGCACAAACATAATGGGCCAGCGTTACGGCCATGTACTGCAAATTAATTCAATCAATCAAAGTAAGTACACTTTATTTATCTGCAATAAAAAAACAAATAGGTCTACAAAAAATTTGCAAAATAATTTTTTACATCAAAAATTAATCACATTCCAAGTCCGGAGGTTCACATTCTCCAGGTAGATGATTAGCACAAGGGTTGTGGAACAAACTTTCAATACCTGTTCTACCCCAAGGAAACCTCTTAGTACGTCTTCGCATGTATTCATAGTCACGACATACTCCTTTATGGTATGGTTCGTGTCCCAACAAGTGAAAAGTTTGAAGGATTATAAGTGGGACGCAAAGAAAGAAAAACAAATTTCTGTATTTCCTCCAGGCACCCTTAGCAGGAAATTTTGGGCAGCACGGATTTGGTGGAATAGGTCCAGGGCGACAGTCTACCGGGGGACAGATGGGCCGGCATGGCTGGCACGGACAGGGACCACAGACGCACCGTGGTGGTGGCCGCGGAGGGCAACTACAGTACCCGTAATATCTGACCGTATTGCGAAAACCCAAGCCCATATTTACTCACGGTTTTTTTTCTTTATATTTGTTTTAGATTACTTAGGTACTTACATTGTATTTACGTAAAATTTTGTTATAAAATTATGATGAAAGCCGAAAATGTAAGTTTTTTCCACAGATTAGTGATCTTTATCACTATTAATCAGTGACATAATGTGATTTGTTATAGATAGGTGACATAATTATATTTTTTTACTTTCAGAATAATTTAACGGGTTCTTAGCAGACAGAAGTAAATCATCAAAAAAAAAATATAGGCGCGGTGACACAAAAAAAAATTGGTAAAAGATCGTAAAACCGCATGCCAGTGAAAAGAAGCTTGATTGCCGTATAAGGCAAAATCAAAATATTTTATCTCACATAAACCTACATGGGCACTTATGAAACGTCAGAAGCTAGGTGCAGGTTGTTTCCTATGGAAAAGAGCCGGAAAGAAACTCCACAGATAAGTACTCTTTTAAAAATAAGGGGTTTTTACAATGTTTCAAATTACAGTGTTGATAGGTATGGCTATAGAGTACATTGGGTATGGGCGGACTGAGGGGAGGTCAGCGTAGGCCTGTCAACAAGTAACAGGTACTCAACAAAATATAAAAAGGCCTACAAATCTACAGTCTAAAAGTTAGGCCTACAACGTTCTCACATTCACAAAATATAGAAGAATCTATGTATATTAAAATAAAAGCCTATTTAAACCAAATGACATGATTGCCATTACTACTGTAACAAATCGAATGAATCTGAATTGAAATTGTTGAAAGTTCATCGCCAGCATCATTTCAGGCTAGAAATGAGGCTCACCCAAAAATTGTCACACCGGTCCTGCGCTGTTCGCAGGCATGAGCACACCAGCACGATGTTTTGGACCCAACATCGTACGTCTCATTTAACTTATTTTACTCTTTGCTTGTGGTAACGAACAAAGAGCAAAAACAACTAAGTGCGTCACCTCATTGGCGAAATCCGCACTTAGTTGTTTTCAGTACGCAATCAGCACTTATTGGCCTGAAACACGGGCACCCGTCGCGTGTCTACGCGCGTGGACAACCGGGCGGGCTCCGTAGGAACGCGACGGTCCCCGTCGCGGAGACTGGACTTTTTTATTTACGCAGTGTCGTTAGTGCAATTTTAACGGTGTGCATGTACAGCCGTGTTGATGGAGAATGTAATATATTATTATCTCCTTTATGTATTTTTTATTTAAAAATAAGTATAAAGCATGTAGCCCACCGGTATTTCGAACAGGGTCCAAGCTACGGGTCAGGGCTCCAGAGAGAGGCACCTCCTAACAATGCGAGCCGTGTCCAGAAGTAGGTACCGCTTTCTGAACCGCCCTTGATCCAGCTGCCCAACAAGGAGGCTCCTTAAGTGTTGGTCGAGGCTCTTGTCTAAGTCATTGGCTGTCACGACTATCAGCACAATGATTGCTGAGTCCACATCCCACATGTCGTCAACCTCGTAAGCCAAGTCAAGATACTTGATTTGTTTATCTTTGTCGGCTTTCATAAGCTTCCCGTCATGCGGGACCGTTATGTCAACCCCGCTTTATTCGATTCACCACCACTATATCAGGCTTATTGGCAACAATAGTCCTGTCAGTGATGATGGATCGATCCCAGTACACAGGGCCGTATTTAAGCGTGTGGAGGCCCTGGGGCAACCAAAAAGTGTAGGCTCCGAAAATATTGTGGAACAGACGAAAAAATGTTTTTCACAGTTTTCAATCATTTTTAAACAGGGTGCATTTTTTAGATAGGTCAGTAAGGGTAGCCAGGGTAGGTACCTTAACCGTTGTATCTACATACAGTAGCAATGGCTTCCATTTTCATTACAGGGGTATTCGCACAAAATTACACCAATTACTCACGAATATCCTCATGAATACATACGATATAATTATCTTAACTGAAACTTGGCTAACACCTGAAATTTATGACAGTGAGTTCATAGATCACCGTTAAAGTGTGTACTGTTGTGACCGTGATCGCACTGCTACTAATAAACAGGACGGTGGAGGTGTACTAATTACTGTTTTAAATCCTTTTGAATTAGGTCTCTCATTAAAACAGTATAGTGATCTTTCACACACTCACATTGAACACATTATGGTTGAGTTGCCTAGTACGTTTGTCAACAACAAAAGACACATTGTGAGTGCTGCATAGATACCACCTAAAACTTCTACTTTAGTGTATGACAGATACTTTGCTCTTTACATTGCCACAAGAAGTGTTAGGCCATTCTAGTTGTAACGTATGGAAAACAAAACAATTTTTTTAACATTTATTTTGTGTGCTTTTATAATAAATTTATGCTTTGAGGCCCCGCGCGCTGCTGCGATTACGTTTACATCTTTAAGTACCTATCAAGTCATTCTGTTTACCACCACAAATCGTAGAGTACACATTTGCTTGAAAAATACATTTCGCCCGCGCGTTATACGCGCGATCCGACCGCGAATTCAGGTCGTCTTCTGCCATCATACAGTGCGCATGTTATTGCGCACTCCGCGATCTATGAGTCGTGTCGCCGACGCAGGGTCTCAGGGACTTTTACAATAAACTGTTTCATTATTTAGGTACCCGACTAATCGCGTACCTGCGTGCTGTACGCAACACTACTGTTGATAGTTTCTTTGTTACAGGAGAACAAATGGGGGGATCTCCCGGAAGCCAATTGGCTAGAATCCTCTGTAACAGATATTTCGAACACTGCTACAACATATTCTGGAGGACCCTCGGCTTGCGCAAGTTTAAATATCTTGATTTCAGTTCTGGGTGCTTCTCAATTTAACAACATAGTAAATGACAAAGGTAAAATTCTTGACCTAGTCCTTTCCAATAACCCCTGTAATGTTTCTCATATCTCAACTACATTACTTCCGATTGACACCTACCATCCTGTCCTGATGTGTGAAACCTGTTTCAACGTCAAAATTACCCCAATGACTAAAACTCCTCTCCACAAATATTGCTTTCATAGGGCTAACTTTGACAATATTAATCAGAACATACAGCAACTTAACTGGTTTGAACTGCTATGCCCTATGAAATCTGAAGAGGCTCGGGCTAAATTCTATGCTGAGATAGATAATATTATCAAACAAGATACTCCATAGGCCCGATCTAGATCAGTTAGCTAGCCCATATGATTCTTTCGTACTCTCAGGATTATCTCAACAAAAAAAAAGGCATGGATCTAAAATGGAAAATGTATAATAACATTTCTGACTATGAATCATTTAAACTATAAAAAACAGTTTAAGGATTGTGTTTTGGTTCGTAGATACATCAGTTTTGTAGAGCACAGTCTACGTAAAAACTTAAAACACTTCTGGACCTATCTTTCTAATCGAAAAGATAAACCTGGAATCCCATCTAAGCTTCTTTTAAAAAATGCTGAAACAAATGATCCAGGCATGGTATGTAATATGTTTTCTGACTTTTTTTACTAAGTATATGAACCGACATCTCCTTCGTTGCCTTAATAGAAGCTTCCGCAGGACAACAACGCACTACACGATGTGTCTATTTGCGACCTTTCTTTTAGTGAAGAGAACATATTAAATGAGTTTAAATCCCTAGATCCAGCGGAACGCCCTGGTCCTGATGGACTGCCACCTTACTTCCTTAGGAATACTTCGACTTCACTCGGCAAGCCTCTATTTATTATTTATAATAAATGTATATCTGAGGGAGTTGTACCTAAACTTTTGGAAGCATGCGTATATTGTGCCTGTTCACAAAAGTGGATCTAAACGCAGCGTGGAACACCATCGTCCTATTTCCATCCTCTCTGCCTTGTCTAAACTATTTGAAAGGTTAGTCCATAACGAAAAAAATCCTGTACTTCACAATATCATAATTCAACAACAGCACGGTTTCGTTAAACGGCGGTCGACCAATACTAATTTATTATTATTTTATAGCTTTTTGTTTGATTGTGTTGACAGCCGTATACAAGTGGATGCAGTGTATACAGACTTCTGTAAGGCTTTTGACAAGATAGACCATGAAATACTACTAAATAAAATAACGCATAACGGAATCCGTGGTAATCTTCTGAGGTGGTTTACCTCTTATATAACCAATCGCAGTCACAGGTTTGTAATCAATGGTCACCAATCTAACATCACACAGGTGATCTCTGGTGTGTCTTAAGGCTCTCTACTTGGTCCCGTTTTGTTTATATTATACTATATTAATGACATCTGGTGTATAAGTTGACGCGGCTTCGAAGGACCAATAAGCGGGGATGTATTTTTTTTGTTTTTGCGGGGTCAGAAATATTGGACGACAAACAGAATTGAGCAAAAGGGAATATGAGGTTATGAGTGAGAAAATAGGGATGGATGGACTTACTTGAGAACCTTCTGGACGAAACACGTTGACTCAAGGACAGCCTTTGCAGACGTCTCACGTGTTCACTGAATTTCTTCAGCTCACGGTGATGCACTATCACTTGGTTTTTAAATGTCACACTTGTGTCGGCCAACACTTATAAAATAAAGAGTTTTTGATATAATAGCGGATTATTATTAGCGGTGCGGTGCGATTAGCTCAAGTCTCATTGCAAGAGTGTTTTTGCAAATCACTGTGGATTTATGCTGCGATTGGCGATCGCTGCGGCGGAAGCGCCTCTGATTCGGCGCTTGTGATGAGCATCCCTCTCGTTCTGTTATATGGGAATTGGGAGGGAAGGAAATATAACTCAAAACTGCGGTCGGCAATATTATAGTAACTATAATACTAAAGCTTGTGCGAGCAACATCAGCCAGTGCTTTCGCAATACCAAGTTTTTACTATAAATCGAATAGGTCTACTAGTACTAGTACTAGTAGACCTATTCGACAAATAAATGATTGCCTTCTGCTGCAACAAGATTTGGACCGACTATCCTGTTATTGCCAGGAAAATAAGTTGCAACTAAGTTTACCCAAAGGCAACTTCAAAATTTTCTCAAAAAATTTAACTAAAATAAACTATATATACACGTTGTGCAATGCCCCCTGCTTGAAGTGGTCTTTATTCGTGATCTCGGTGTTCTTCTTGATTTCAAGCTTTACTGGACCTACACATAGGAAAGATTGTTAATAATGCGTATCAACTTTACGGATTTGTAATGCGATCAACTGCCGATTTTAAAAAGCCTTCTTCCTATATTTGCCTGTATAAGTCTCTTGTGCGCTCTCAACTGGAGCATGCCGTGTCCGTCTGGAGCCCATACTACAAAAAGTATGTTGCGATGATTGAGTGTCTTCAATACAAATTCCAGAGTTTTGTTTACCAAGATTTGCTTGGAAAGAATAAGCTCGCAACACTTGAAAAAAGACGAAAGTAGGTATTTAGAAGCCATGAATCTATATAATACTAGCTTTTGCCTGCGGTTTCGCCCGCGTGGATGTCGGCAATTATACCACAGGAACGTACTACCGGGGTAAAAAGTATCCTACATGTTAATCCAGGTTATAAACTATCTGTGTTCCAAATTCCATCTAAATCCGTTTAGAAGATTTTGCGTGAAAGAGTAACAAACATCTATCCATCCATCCATCCTCACAAACTTTCACATTTATAATATTAGTAGGATTGTTAGAAATAAATTTGACTGCATTGAACTGTCCAATATGTTATGTTATGCGTTTCCTAGGACAGTCCACAAGAGTAAGGTGCGCGCTGGCAGATTATTTTCGGTGGACGCTTGCAAGTCCAACTCTGGCTTGCGTTCGCCAGTTCGCAGAATGGTCGATTTCTACAATAGGACTTTCGAACATATAGATATTTTTGCATGTGCTCCAAATAAGTTCAAAAACCTTATAATTAAGGAGCTCTCTTGAATATTTTTTCTATATTTATCTTTTTCGTATCATTTCTTTCATAAATACTATCTGTATCTTAAACGCGATAATTAATTACTTAGTGAGAATAAAAAAAAACGATATTTATAAACCTAGCGATCATTATTTTTATCCCATAGTTAATCTGTGAACTAGACAGCGTTGTGGGCTGCAATATTGTATAAGTGTTTTGTGTATTTCACATTTCATGTTTTATATTGTAGCTGCTTGTTGTCCATTTTCAAAAAAATAAAAATGACAGTTCATCCATTGCGTTATTTATAGTCCAGTCATTTAAGCTTAAATTAGGTACGAATCTCGGAATTCGAGATACCCAGCTGTAAGTCTGTAAATACTTGTATATTGACACCCTAAAAGTTGTCTCTAAAAACCTACATATGGTAGGGTGTACGCATATATTAAATTTCAAGGTCAAAGGTCACAAAAATCGGTTTTTTGCGCTTTTTTTGTAAATATCTCATTTCCTATGGGTTTTTTGCTATTTGTATGTATTATCAATATTGTAGAATACAAAATACAAAAAAAAAAATCATACTGTGAACCGTTTTCGAGATAGAGGGCGGAGAGCGCGCGGTCACAGCATCACTTCAGGTCAACCGGTGCCTCCGGTCGAAAACGCGCCATATATAGTTGATGAACTATCGATAATCAATGATTATAAATATTTGTAAATTTTTATTATCTATTATATTATATTTTATCATTTTCTTCATGCATTAAATCTATATCTATTTATTCGAAACGATTTTCTGGAGCCTATCATGACAATTTTACCACCTGCTCCAGAAGATTTGCTAAATACAATTTTCTGCAACTGCAAGAGTGGTTGTGGTTCGCGGATGCAGGAAAGCGGGCTTGCAATGCTCTTTAGCTTGTGGCCAATGTAATGGGCAAGCTTGTCTCAATGCTCTACCATATCAGAGCGACATTAACGAAGATGGAACCTTTGACCCCGAAATCATGGAAGAACTTGTGACAAATGTCGTTGAAGACGATAATGAAGACCAGTTTGAAATTTACCAGCAGGCGGAAGACGACGATGAAGAGGAAGAAGATGATTAAAATTATAAATTGTAGTTTTTGCCCCAAATATTCCATTTTTTTACTTTTAATAAAAATAAATGTATTAAATGATATTTTTTAATAAAAAGGTTAATTCATAATTTATTTGTTTTTTTTTTCATCATGTAAGAAGTTATTAATATTAATTAGGTTAAAATTCAAATATAATTCCTATATTTTCATTAACAATTCTGCAATTACATGGGCAGGTAAGTGTTGTTAAATAAATTAATACTGAGTAAAAAGTGGATAGGTTAGGAAAAAAATGATAAAATATAATATAATAGTTAATAAAAATTGACAAATATTTATAATCATTGATTTATCGATAGTTCATCAACTATAGATGGCGCGTTTTCGACTGGAGGCACCGGTTGACCTGAAGTGATCCTGTGACCGCGCGCTCTCCGCCCTCTATCTCGAAAACGGTTCACCGTATAAAAAAAAAATTTAAACAAAATTTGTAGAGAATTTTGTATTCTACAATATTGATAATACATACAAATAGCAAAAAACCCATAGGAAATGAGATATTTACAAAAAAAGCGCAAAAAAACGATTTTTGTGACCTTTGACCTTAAAATTTAATAGTTGCATACACCCTACCATATGTAGGTTTTGAGACAACTTTTAGGGTGTCAATATACAAGTATTTACAGACTTACAGCTGGGTATCTCGAATTCCGAGGTGAACTTATTATAATGACTGGACTATTACGTTGTTGAGCAGATACATTTTTCGAACATATGAATGGATGGATTAAAATCCTTCAAAATCATTCAGATTGTGATTGAAAGTGGGTTACGCGATTAGGGTGCTGTTTCCTACACCTAAGGATAAAAAAAAAACGATTGGACCAACTGAGGTTTGAGTACAGGATGATTTCCACCAAACGGCTCGCATCTCATCGGATCGGAACGGATTTTACAATCTTTAAACGATATTAAATCGTGTACACAGTAATTAAAGTCTGTATTACCAAGTCGCGCATAGCAGCTTGACAGCGGGCGTCTTCCGCGACATGCGATCGTAGCCGAAAGTATGCTACGACGCGCGATCGGCTCCGTTCGCCTGTCGTGGTATCGTCAACACGGTAGGAATGAAACAATTTGATTGGGCGCAGAAACTGATACGTTCGCAAGCGACGCGACGGTACGCAGCCGATCGTATGCTTCGACATCCTGCCGGATGTGATCGGCTGTCGCCGCATTCTTTCGTATCCTTTCCGATCCGATGCGATGCGAGCCTTTCGGTGGAAATCATCCTTACTACTACAAAAGTCAGAAATCGAAAAACCTTTTTCACACTCACCTTTTATTTATGAAAAATAAAAACTTTGGTTTCGTAAAAGAAAATTATATTATGGGGTACCTAACTACCTATTTAATGTTTGAAAAATATTTGAGGTTATTTGAGTTTTCTATGATTTTATTTGAGTTCTTTAGAGGAGTAAAATTAAATGAAACATTGTTAAAATTATTAAATAATGAATTAATCAAGATTAATTTTGTTTTGCTTAGATAGTTTAGAGATTTTTCTATAATAATATTAGAGCAAGCTAAGCTAAGTAAAGGCAATTTAGTTTAGTATGTGTATGACATAGCTGTCAGTCTACTGTAAGTAATTAGATTTTAATTTCAGGTTACACACAAATTAATCTGATTAATCTGAATTAATCAAATTAATTAATTGATTAATTAATCAAATCTGATCTTCAAATTCTTGCTTATCTTTTTGTTACTAGCTGTTATTTTTTTTTGAACATTCTGTGTGATATCCAAAATCGTTCGTAGATTCCACAGTTAATAAAATGACATGGTACCTACTTATATTTTTTTTTGCGACGAAACAATAACATTGACAAATACTTCTTGAAACATGCATTAGGTACTAAGTATATGTATTCCAGCTGGCAGTCGCTATCCTCGTCTGACTACCGATGTAACGTGCAAACTCTCTTTCACTCTGATCTTTCTCCTCCCATATTTGCGGCTACTTTTACAAAGGTAAAGGTAATATTTCGTCATGCACAGAAAAAAAAAAGCATTAATTTGATATTTTTAGGATGCATATATACGTCATGAACGTATCAATGTAACAAAGTATTACCTACCTGTTTGTCTTCTGGCTGCACAGAAAAAATGTGCCTGGCTGTGAATACTCGTAGGTTGCTGCGGAGTCGGCAACTGCAGCCATACCTTTTCAAGTTATTTTTATACCTTTAAATTGCTGTAAAGTGCGGGTGCGTCTCATATCATATAAAGTTATTTGGTATATTTTCATTTCAATAACGTTCACAAGATATAATAAACGTGAGATATACCAACAGTTGATATAATTTCTTTACATATAACATTTATAAACTCTAAAACTTATTTCGTATAACGGTATTCGATATAACGTTTATTTACTCGAAAATCATTAGGTCTATCGTTTAAAATATATATTGATACCATCATTATGGTTAACACCCCGATTTAGAGCAATCAGACTCTGATAGGTTAGGTTAGAAGGTTAAGGCGGGAGTGGAGCGAGTGGGGAGCCTTAGCATTCGTCGTTATTTTTTTTAGGGATATTATAAATTGCACATCAAATAAATAATCACCTATCAATTTATTTCCATCATTTTAATACTGAGTGCACAGTAAATTATCAAGAGCAAACATACATAATTCTCACACTCATAGCGTGTGAGTATTGTGTATGTAGAAAGTAGTGTTCGGCGCTATGGTGACCTAACACACCTTTCTCCTATTGATAGAATATGGTATATGTATAGGATGGTAAAAGTTAAAGTCTTGAATTATAAAAGAAATAGCTATATTGTAACACTAACACTTAGTTACAAGAAATGATAAAAATTATAAACTATTTAACTAACTTATTGGTAAATTGTATGGTAAAATGGTAATGGTAATGGTTTTGAGTACGTGGTGTCTCTAATGAGATCTAAACGCGAACTGGCCCACGTTTTGGTGGACGAGCGAATGTGCATACTTGCATCCGATGCAATTATGCATTTTCGCTGAGTGTTCGATTGAAACTCGAACAGTGTATTTGTCTTCAATCAGCCGTACCTACGTCCTAAAAATTATGTCCAAGGGATCGGAACAAAATGCAATATTACTGTAGGTACTAGGAGAATTTAGGATCCAAGAGCGAGCGAAGCGAGCTCGGTACTTGGGGCACCCCGACTTGGACAGGTTAGGTTAGAAGGGGATGGCGGGGTCTGGAAGACCCCGCCATCCTCTTCGTGGTTAGTTTTTTTTAACCACCCAGAAGCAGGAGCCCCGCCAAGTGGGGCTCCGTCGACTACGCCTTATTATTATTGCCATTCAGAAATAAGGGGTCTCGCCTAGTAAATAGCGGTGCGCCACGAAAATTGTTGCGTATTTAGTTATATTTTGATTTGAGTATTTTGCTGTGCAATCAGTAATTTTGATTGGAATTCTGATTATATTTGGTTTCAAAAAGTTTTTTTTTGTTTTTTTTTTTTGCAGTTAAGAGTCGTTATTCAAAATTCCTTCTCAGTCACGTGATAATATTATTTTAAAGGAGTGGCGCTGGTGGACCCGTGTGCGCCCTCTTAAATAAGTACTACCCTTTTTTATAACCACCCAGAAATAGGAGCCCCGCCGAGCGGGGCTTCGTCGAGCTATCTTAGCAGGTGGTAATCAGTTACTAAGTATATCTAGTTAGGTTACTATGATAGAAATTACAAAAAAAAACTTTAAATTATTAACTACTACTATTACTATTATCATTAACTTTTTTTATTTTTTTTTTATTTGATATGGGTTTGCTCTTGACGCTAGTCTAGGTCAGAGATGACAGAGATAAAGTCGACTATGGAGTGAGCTTACCTTACTCTTATTTTTGTTTTTAAGTGGGTGTTTTTATCATATTAGACTAAATAGGTTTTATTTCTTTTGAGTGATATATCAAACGGTTTTATATTCAATGTATATTATACTTATAAATATTAGTTATTTTAAAATTATATCAATCGTTTATTATATTAACTGATCATTATATCAAATAAAATTATAGATTCAGTTGTTATATCTTGTAAATATTAGAGATTTGGTAATTATATCATATATTACTTACCCGTAAAGTGGATTGTAGGTAGTTTATTTTCATAACAAATGAATGTTTTTTTTTTTTTGGAAAAAGCCTATTATAATTATTTTAATTAAAAATACTCGCGGGAAAATTTTGATTGGCACCTTAGCAATAATACGTTTCCCCATTTATAATTCATTATAAGTACATAAAGATTTGATTTTGATTTCATAAACGATAAACATAGTGATCTTGCAGCCGGGTCTTAGACTAGGTACCTACAAGGAGATTTTTACACGCTTTTTAAGTATTCGTTTTTTTTGTATAATAAAAGGATCTTGTCAGGTAATTACGGTAATTAATCTATATCTACCTATACCTACACATTTTTAATGCTTATTACAGAAGTATTTAATTACGACTTACGAGGTAGGTAATATAACTGAGATGGCGGTAGGTAACATTTTTCTGTTAGAGATTTATCTATTATTCTTATGGTTTACTGTATTATATACTGTACCTACTGTAGTATAACGACCTGTATTATAGTTCGTCTCCCTTACTTATTTGTTGTTTGTAGGTCGTCTTAGCAAGATTCCGTTTGACCTTTTCTAATAGGTAGGATAAGTCTGTGAAATAGTAAAACAAAGAAGGAAACCTTATTGGTCTACCCTTTATAGCAGAACTTTTTATGTCATAATATCATTTTACTTACAGAGGATAGCATAAACTTCATTTCGCAGAAAATCGTTTGGCATACACTCATTTGGCACACAATCAAAACTCATAATTTTGTAAGTCTGAATCATCTTTAGGCATAAATTTCATATCCATAATAATTAAAAAGTGGAACCATCGTATCGCAGAAAGTTCACAGTCAGAATCGTCTTTTGGCATACATTTCATTTCGATTGTCAGTAAAAGGCAGAACTATCATATCTCAGATAGTTTACAGTCAGAATCATCTTTTCGCATACATTTCTTAACCATAATAATTGAAACATATCTATCACATTACAGAAAATTCATAGTTAAAATAATTTTGTATTTCTTACCACCTGCCAAGATAGCTCGACGGAGCCCCGCTTAGCGGGCCCCTATTTCTGTCTAAAGGGTTTAAAGGAACCTAACCAACCGAACCTGGGGGTGCCCCTGACGTCGACCATCTAGGGTTAGGATTTTCGCGGCGGCGAGCGTTACAACCACCTGCTCCTCAATTCGCGGGTTGCCTAGCCGGAGGGGTTTAAATTACACTCTCGTGGTAGGGCAGACAAGACTACGTGGAGACGGTTTTGCAGCGATTCGTTTCTGTCACCAACTTTTGTAGTAAGTACAACATATTGAATTTTTAAGACAATATTTTAATTGTAATTTAGGGTTAAAAATGCTATTTTATAGAAGTGCCAATATTCCTAATAAAATTATTCCAAATTAAATTCTGCCATCTTCATACTCGTAGTATGCCAAGTAAAATTGTACCAAATAATCGTTGCTCTAAATAAACGTTATGCTAAAAGAAATTATGCGAAATGTTAACTTTGCCAAAGGTAATTATGCCAAATCAAATCCTGCCATCTTAAAAGTATGCCATTGTAAATTCGGATATACAAACAGTCGGCCAAACAATAATTTTAATAAATAACTTTTATGCCTTAAAAATATTCGTCTAAAGAAGATTATGCCAAGTGTGTTATGCCAAATAAATTTCGGAACATCTAGATTCTGCCAGATAGAGGGAACCCAAACCTTATACATAGTTTCGCCATATTCGTCTGTCCGTCCATCCGTAAATCATAGTCATAGGTCCTTACATATCCACTTACGCGCACGAATCCAAAAAGTCACCACTTCGCAACACCCCCCAATTTGATCTCAAATATTTAACTTATCTTACTTTGGTTTTTTGTACCTATTTAAATTTAAACAAACTGTTAACATTATAAACCATTTCGTCTTTCAAAGCTACACTATTTATAATGTTCCGTACCAAATTGGAAAACGGAAAACTTATGGGAACACCTTGATCGCAGAGCCTGTCCGTCCGTTTGTCCGTCAGTCTGTCCATCCGTCCGCCGGCGCCGCGCCGTCCGTCCGTGCTCATTGCCAAATCCCGACTCACCACCGACTCACACTTGCGCAGATTTTTTTTATTTTCATTGTCCGAGTGACAGCCCTATGAAAGTAGGTAAGAATTTTGATCTCTGTCAATAAGCTTTCATTCTACTCCGTTATTTATTCATGTGCTTGTACTCCCCGTCATTGTAATAATTTTAATGTACTGTACCATACATGGGATCCAGAGGGATCCCATGTATGGTACAGTACATTAAAAAAAAACCAACCAACCAGAGGGTACCAGAGGGGTACGGAGATATTGAAGGGCCAAATCCAGTTTTTCTGAAGTTTTTTTACGAATACAAAGTTTTTAAACTATTAATAAATTGTAATTTTTCGTTTTTGTTTTTAGCAAAGTATTATCCGTATTGTTATCCGTTACATACAGATCCTATAGATGTAACCGTCCTAGCCTAAATCCCGTTAGAATTAATAATAATAATATTTTCGTTTCCCCACCTTTGTTTTCCTCGTACTAAAGAAACTAATCGTGACTTTGGCTGAATGCACATACCGTGCAAAGCCAAAGGAAAAAAAAGAAAAAGTCAAACTTTGACACAATGACACTTATGATTAAATGACATTATTTTTTCTAAATTTGATTGAATTATAAAAAACACGGTTTCTAATTTTGGATTCTTGAAATAAACTAAGTGGTAAATCTTTTCGTATTGTAATGCCATTTTAGATTGTCTTTAATCTTATGCAAAACTGGATTATATTTGGTACTCCGTGTAACCGATCAAATCATTTCGGAACACGAAAATGTAGTGAATTGTCGATTTACTCTATCCACATCACATCAGGAATGTATTTGTATGATAAGATATAATAGAAATTGGTCAGCAGTTATCTTAACAAAGTATTTGTAGTGTAATGCGACAACTACCTAAGTTGCTTTCTAGATATTGTCAGTTAACATAGTTATCGATGTGGGATTTACTGTGTACTTTACGTGAGTTGTACATTATTTATTTTTCTACTGTTACTTAGTTCGGAGCTACCTGCGTTGTCCGTAATAATAATTATAAGTATCCTTGAATACTCTGCCTTTATTGTGGTATCCCCTCCAATTGGCGTGATTCATTTTCATTCGGCGATGATGAGGCGTTGTAAGGCCGGTAGCTCGACGCGGCGGCGCCGACCGCGCCGGCAAATTGTGACATGTCATAAACATTCTGGTAGTGATTGTGTGTGGCCGCCGTCAGTACAAGCTCTAAGTACTTGAACATATTATTTTATTGTTCCAGTTTTATTAATTTCGGTGTTAGAAGCTAACAATACCAGTGAAAACATGGATTCAAAAACCCTTTCTTCTGCTATTGCCCAATTCTCAGCCAAATTCTGTGTTGTAAGTATTCATTTTATTATACCTATTGATTCTACTTCTACCTCTTGCATTACTATTTAAAATTTATAATATCATAGTGAAGCAATACAGTATGTTTATAATTATGTCTAACTAATGTAGTATAGAAAAAAATATTAGTTACATATATTTGGGAGTATGCCATTACAGTTTTATGGTATTCTATTTATAGTTTCAAACATCCACCCACATATAAATTGATTGATTTGAGGCGAAATGGTTTTATTGTTTATCTATCCTATTATGAGTGTTGCAAATTCAATTGCACACCCTATTATTTTATGAGAACTTTTACTATGTTTTTTCCACTTTCAATCATTCTTCTCTGTTAACAAGATAGGTACTGTACTAAGGCAAGATCTTGTGTTACCATAAGGAGAGCATTTTCATGTCATTATTTTTCCCTTATCCCAATCCATTCACAGACTTGAAACTACATAATAATACAACAGGATGGTCTATAAACAATCATTACATTTAATCAATTATACTTTAAGTGCTTCAGTCAGTGCGTGTTCAGAAAAACTTGAAATGATAATGATAAATTCTGATAAACCTATGTTGAGTCCTTGATAGCAAGTGCTGATGCCAACAATAATTATAAATAGTCTCTGTAGAGACCTAATTATACTATAATTTCGAAGCAAATAATTTGGTGTTTCTACATTTTGTTAAGTACCTAGGTACATTTTTTTTAATCTTGTTAAATAAATAAAAAATATGAAATACATTATTTATTGAATATACCTTAGTCTAATAAAATAAAAAAAATAAAAAATAAGCTATATAATTAAATTTTTCATAAATCTTAAGCATAATTGACTAATTTGACTAATTAGTAAAGTCAATAATTAGTTGTGTGGGGTACAACTAACTGATTTTACTAGTTACCCAAACCTAAAACTCTCCTAACCATTATTTGTTTAATATGCCAAATGTATTAATTCCTTAGGAACTAGAGAAAGGCAAGAGTGTGGTGTCATCTCCCTTGTCAGCAGAGTTTGTACTAGCTCTGCTGACTTTGGGCACCACTGACCCGGCACATTCTGAGCTACTAACAGCACTTGGGTTCCCTGATGACAAAACTGTAAGTATTAACTAAATATGGATATACATTCACAAAAATTATATTTGAAATAAGCTTTCCAGAAAATCTGCAGCTTGATGTTTTCTTATCCACACTAGTATTATAAATTCGAAAGTAACTCCTGTCTCTTGGTCTGTCTGTATGTTACCATATCAAACGTAAACCACTAAATAGATTTCAATAAAATTTTGCAAGCAGCTAGATGGTATCCTGGGAAAAATATAGGTTACTTTTTGCCTCAATAATAATCCTAAAAGGGGGTGATGTAGGGGACAAAAGTTTGTATGGAAAACTTAGTATTTTTTAAGTTAGTGATATGAAATTTTGTATTTGTGTAGATATAAAAAAATATTTGTTTCAGCAATTTTGTAAAATCATTATAATAAGGAATGAATTTTAAATTCACATAAGTATTCAAAATTGTGTGTACCTTTTTTTACGAGATTAAAGAAATTGGAAACATTCAGAATTAGTTTCTTGAGGTATTATTTATTTCATTATAACTGCCCACCAGCTTAAAAGTTGTTACAATTAGAAGCTATAAAATAACTTGGTTAATATGTAGGTTAAATTTTTAAGTTTTAAAGTCATAAAAAACTGTGCATTTATTATCTGTCTGTCTGTTGCCTTTTCACGCTTTAACAGCTGAATGAATTTGGATGATAGGATACTATTTGTCCCGGTAGCACGTTCCCGTGTGTTAATTACCGACATACAAACGGGCTAAGCCGTGGGCAGAAGCGAGTATTCTATAAGATCAACCAACAACGGAACCTATTTACCTAACATTATCAGCAAATTCCCCTAAATAAACAAGAAACCTCGCCTTGAAGGAATATCTTACATATTTCATACTGTCCCTAATTAGTTGACCATGCATGACTGTATTTGGAACTGATAAAGGTGACCAATTATTACCTACTAATTAGTGATAATCAGACTAGGTAGAACATATTTGTCATGAACAATCCAGCAGCTGCGTTAATTGTGAGAGTTCCTCTTGCACAATGTTTAATGATTATTAATCTTCTATTTCAGATTCGTTCATCATTTGCTGAAGTGTCATCTAAGTTGAGGTCAGTGAAGGGAGTCACGTTAAACGTTGCAAATAGGGTGTATGTACAGGAGGGTCCATATGACCTACAGCCTCAGTTGAAAGCAGATGCAGTTAAGGTGTTTAATGCTGCCATAGAGAAGCTGGACTTTTGTACTGGGGCAGCTGCTGTCAATGACATCAACCAATGGGTAGGTGCCTAATGGTGCTTATAAATAACCACTTGCAGAGCTATACTGCATGCTTAGTATTGAAAAAAAGATAATAATCTCATTGGGTTGTATTTTCAGGTTGAAAACCAGACCAATCACAAGATTAAAGATCTACTCAGCTCAGACAGTGTGGATTGTGACACTCGTCTAGTTCTTATTAATGCTCTTTACTTCAAAGTAAGTCTTATTTTCATACCATTTCTTACAGTATTAATAACTTCTAACTAGTTTGTATCTAAGGTTTTTTTTTGTAGGGTACATGGAAGAAGCAGTTTGATCCCGCGAACACAATGGACCAACCATTCCACATTACTATCAACTCCTCAGTGAACGTGCCTATGATGTACAAAGAGGATGAATATTTGTACGGTGATAGTGGAGACCTTGAGGCTCAGGTATAAATATAGCCTAGACTAAAAACGCGCCAATATGGCCAATGTAATTCACACTTGTTATGCTTGTTTTAAAAATAAAAAGATAGCGTTAACACTGACATTCCAGAATAATATTTATGTCTCATCGATTCCGCGAATATGCCGAGAATGTTCTGTTTCAAACAGTGCCTACAGTACTGGCAGACAACAACAGTATCATGATTCCATTATGATATGATAGTAAATTTTATTTAATCAATCTAAATAGATTACAATATACAAGCTAACACTAAAATATATAGGTATTTATAATGATTATGTACAACTAAAAAAGGGGAACAGTTCATAGGCCATCAAAAAATTCGTCCGCATCGCTGTCAATGGGATAAGTGCCCAAAAGGCTGGCAGCATTGCCACGTTGGATGGCAATGCTGATTCTTTGAGCTAAAAATAGGCCAGCCCTCTGGTCACGTGAAGAGTCAACCAACCGCTTGGCGATGTCCCGAAATATTCGATGAGCCAATATTTATAGTATAATT
Organism: Griposia aprilina; assembly: GCA_916610205.1. Classification (NCBI taxonomy): domain Eukaryota; kingdom Metazoa; phylum Arthropoda; class Insecta; order Lepidoptera; family Noctuidae; genus Griposia; species Griposia aprilina. The sequence continues at coordinate 11,273,127 of OU744286.1, forward strand.
AATGGTCTATTGAATTGTTTATTTTATGTGGGATTGAACCGAAATTTTTAAAACAACAATCAGTTTTCTAAGGAAAATTATTGATTGGTCCTTGAGCCGTGTATGAGTTTCTTTGACCTGTCACAGTGAATAACGTTCAACTTTATTTTATTGTAATAAAAAAGCGCTATAATGAGTTATTTTTATATTTCAGCTGTTAGAAATGCCTTACCAAGGCGGAGAAACGTCGATGCTCGTTGTGTTACCAAATGAAATCGAAGGTCTTGATAGTGTTTTGTCCAAACTGGCTTCTGGCTTTGATCTCATGTCGGAGGTGGATAAGATGTACAAAACTAAAGTGCAAGTATCTATTCCCAAGTTCAAGATTGAAACAGAAATCGATCTGACTGAAGTGCTCCCCAAGGTTTGTTTTTTACTTTGCACGTAAAACGATGAGTCACACAATACTTGGAATTATTTAATACCCACATTTTTTGCGACTACGGCTTATCTGGGATTAATGAAGGTCACATTTCATTGTCAACAGTCTAGGTACACTGTTATAATGAGTACTTTAAAATAGACATGACGCGGACGTCTTGGATAACAACTTCAGATTATGAAGTCTATAATGCTCAATTGTTTGTTATAGCTCGGAATACAAGCGATTTTCAACAAAGCAAATTCGGGTCTGACAAAGATTTTGAACGTCGAGGAACCTTTGTTTGTATCGAAGGCAGTGCAGAAAGCCTTCATTGAAGTGAATGAGGAAGGCGCGGAGGCCGCCGCGGCTACCGGTAAGCGTTATATATGATATTTGTATAGTCCTACATAGGGTTGCCAACTTTTTTTGAAAAAAAATACGTACCAAATTCTATGAATATGAAAAAAAAAGTATTTTCAAATGTATGGGTGCTTTAAGCAAATGCTAACACCTTTTTGTTGTCTTAATCAAAATTTAGATTTAAATAAATGAATAAATCGTTTTTGTGGACGATCTGTTTCTCTCTTCTTGTCACTTCAGATTCGTTACCGAAAAAACTCAGTGAGAGCTGAAGTGGCGAGAGGACAGACTAAATAAAAATTGATTTTATTTTATTTGGAAAGCTTCTTATGAGATATTGCCACTTGTCAACAGTATTTTTCTCTGCAAATTCTTTAACAATGGATATTCTTTTTTGACTCAATAGTATCGACAAATAGTTCAGTAATTAAATTACCCAGATAAATATTTAGTTTTTCGCAGTATGGTAAAGATTAGAAATAAAGTATTTTCGCATAATGTTATTTTTATGCAAAAGTATAAAGTATATTTATATAAATAAAGTAGAATACGTTATTATACAGTATGGTTGGCAACCCTAGTCCTACATGTCTTAGTAGGTACTACAGAAAGATATGTCTAACAATTTTATTTTTTATCTTTACTTTGATTACTAACATCGAATTTATATTGAAATTAATTAACGGTGGTCAGTGATATGATTATATTTGATAACACACTTTACATGGTTGATTAGTGACTGGGCAGGGCACAAGATAAATTAACTTATTGTGTTCGAGGTTGCAATTATTATTAGGTATAATAATATATCTTACATTGCACACACAGCCACATAGTATTGTAATTTTTCAATATAATCATGACTTGGGTTCATATTATATTTTCCCGAAAGGGTTATAATAACAGAAAATGTGTGTAGAATAATAAAACTGCACCTTTTTCTAAGGGTTCCAAAGAAGTTCACTGGCAATCATAACAATCTAATTGATATTATACTGCTTGGTATACTCAGTTTGTTTTCTAACTAAGTTATTAAAATACTGTATTATCTTAATATTCCAAATAAGAGTGAAGTCTTTATAAGGTTTATGCTTATCAAGCCATTTTGGCATTAGTGGTAATTTTCCTTATCATGTGGATCAAAGGAAAAATTAAACAAGTGTTAAAATACTTGTTTATAAGAAAAGTAAACATGGCTTACTCCAACCTACTCATTAGCGTAATTTATATTGACTGCTAATGCATTTTAAATATGTTTCCATAACTTTCCTTTCTATGTTTCTGCTTCTTACTAAATCTCAATGCATAGTTCTAAAATAGAGCCTTTATATTAATGGATTGAAAGCATTCTACTATCTGCCTAAACCTACTTGTACATTGTGATGTGGCGTTGTGTTAGTTTGTTATGCTTAGCGGTGTGCTGTTGAATGCTATTGTTGGTTTGTTACGTTGTGAAGTCGTGGATCGTTTGACTGTGTCGTGTGGTGTGTGGATGTACAGCGATGGCGACGCGTCGCGCGCGCTCGGTGCCCACGCTTTTCGAGGCGAACCGGCCGGCGCTGTGGCTGGTGTGCGCGGCGCGCCACGTGGCGCTGCTGGCCAGCTACCGGCCGAGCGCGAGCGCGTCCACTTCCGAACGCGATGAACTATAGTGGTGTGTGTGGCGCAGGCATGGTGATGATGCTGCGCTGCGCGCGCCCGCCGTCGCCGCGCTTCCGCGCCGACCGCCCATTCCTCTACCTGCTGCTCGGCTCCGATCGCGCCCCGATTTTCATCGGAGCATATCGCGGCAACAATTAGCGCGTACGAGTATCAACCCTAGAAATTCGCTCTTGACATTTCGTGGCACAAAGCACTCAAAATTAAATCAATCCCAATGGTATCTATAACAGATTTTCCAATAACACCGATACCCACATCTTTGGTCATGTAAAATACTGGCTAAGTGTTTGAAACGGCGATTAGAAGTCAGTAACCTATCTTGGAAGCATTTACACAAGATTTGACAATAGGTATCCGTTATAGACAGCATTTTGGTTTGATCACACTTTGACACATATACACGGTGTTAATAAATAAATTAACATTTTTAACGCGCTTACTTTTTGTTTTTTAACATCATTGATCTGTTAGTTTTTATTTTCAAAACTATAGAAGCGACTTAATTAACTGACTTGTTTCTAAATAAAATTATACTCTCGACTAGGAATACCTACCGTTTAATAGTTAACACCGTGTATAACTATTCATAATGTTAACCTATTTCAAAAATATTTTTAATTTGTTGTACGATGTTACTAAGTGAAATTTTATTAAAGTATAATCTTTTTATATATGTTTTAAATTCACCTGAAATCAATACACAAAAATACATTTTAGCGGTAATATCACATTAGGTTCCATTGACAACCAGCAGACAACACTACCAGCGGTGAAGAAAATGTAACTAAAACAACTGAGCAAAGAGTACCTACATGCTAGACTGTAACTAGCTGTGCCCCAACCACATCCGAGAGAAAGTCTGAAAACAAGCACTACCAACCACCTCATTATTCACTGCATCTTTATGGAACCTTCCACCACCCTTCAACACTTGTCTCCTGTTACCAGCCAATCAATAATTAACACTATCACAACACAATACATACCATAGTAACAATATTTTGTGTCATAAAAGACGAGCTCTGCTTTGTTTGGAACTTCATACTAAGCATTTTGATACCCTTATTTAGACGTAAAATTTATGGAAAGAGTAACGGAACGTTAAATACTTCGCATCGCCTTTTCTTCTTGCGATTGTTGGAACACTTATTTCAGCAGTGCTCATCATGTATAACACTCAATTCTTTATTGCATTCTTTAAGAATTCGAAAAAAAAAACGTAAATTCTAATTTTGATTCTTTATGAATTTGAATTCAATGGTAGATCGTTTCGTCACTGTCATTCGCCGTCGTAATCCTCGTAAAGAGGGTAGTTCACTTAATGGCCCTATACCGGAATTATAGACTCGTGTATCAACAAATTAGATGAGAGTATATAATACTGATAACATGTTTACATAAACATAATCAGGGGTATTCTTATATAACTGTTTTACTAGCGGTCCGCCCGCCCCAGCTTCGCTCGAGTAATCAAAGACTATGAGAGGGAGTTTAAATATATTTGTTAATTTATCCCTAACCTATAGGAGTTCTATACAAGACAGTAGACAGTAGTCAAGACTGAAAAATGTCCTACGGCTTACCATACACACTTTCCAGCGTTGTTTAGTCCCTAACACCAGGGTTGGGGACTATGACTTAAAAATAATTTTTCATTAACTTTAATTGACCAGCATATCATTGTACACCAGCGCATTGCAAACAAATTGAAATGTTCTCAATCAAAAGTGGCTGATACAGTTTAGGGATGATTATTAAATAATCCTTAAAATAAATGAAATACAAGATCTTCAAACTTCTAAAGTGTTGAAGAACTTCAATCTATTTTTGTAAGAAGGTGTTTTGGCTATACCAACAGAAAAGGCTAGATGACAAAAGAAGCTTTTTTTAAACGCCTTCTAGATGCAAACTACTCGTAGCATAGTGCGGCCGCCTTACCACTCTACAGTATTCTAATATGCTTCATAGCAAACTATAGTAAAGTACACTGTCTTATGACAAAAACCCAGCATCTTGGACGCTTTTTAGTTACGTGGTTCAAAGCTTAATTTTTGGTGAAGCGGAACTCCGAGATCGCGTATAGTGTCTATTTAATTGATTTTGTCCTCATTAATGTAATACACTTCCTTTATAAGATTATTTTTGGTCTTGTATACTTATGGTGTATGTGTCTTGTATATGTGGTAACATTTCTTTTAGTTCAAATGCTTTTCATTATATTTGCACCATTGAATGAGACCATTAAGATTTTGTAGGTCTAACTTGTAGACTGTAGATTTGTAGACCTTTTCTATTTTGTTGAGTACCTGTTACTTGTTGACAGGCCTACACTGTCATCCCATACCTATCAACACTATACTTTGAAACATTGTAAAAGCCCCTTATTTTTAAAAGAGTAACCGTGGAGTTACTTGTCGGCTCTTCTCCATAGCAAAACAGTCAATTGGAACCGTGAACTTAGCTTCTGACGTTTCATAAGGGCCCATGTAGGTTTATGTGAAATAAAATATTTTGATTTGATTTGACATCTGTAAGAGCGAGCAGTCTGTCAAACTTAATTATTCCGAGAAACTTTTAAGCCATCCGCATACGTAGAAATTTCGGAGTGCCGCAAACAGCTAGGAATATAATTAAATTAAATATTTAGATAAAATTGGCCCCAGGTGTGAGCCTTGTGGGACTCCAAAGGAGATATTATACAGGGTGTTTGGCAGAACGTTGAACATACGAAAATGGAGGATAGGTGGGGTCATCTCCTACTTACTCAGCCGTAATTTATTTGGCCCACCACGATAAAGAGTATCATCATCACCTGCCTGCCTTTTTCCCAACTATATGTCGGGGTCGGCTGCCAGTCTTACCGGATGCAGCTGAATACCAGTATTTTACATGAAATGACTACCTATGTGACCTCCACAACCCAGTAACTGGGTAATACGATACCCCTTGGTAACAGTAGTGGTCAGACTTTCGGGCTTCTGACTACCCGTAACGACTGTCAAAGATCCACGAATGACAGCCGGGACCAACGGCTTAACGTGCTTTCCGAGGCATGGAGAGGTCTCGGTGTGTAAAGAAGGTCATTCATCCACGGACTAACCGCGGAGAGTGAAGCTTAACCAGATCGATTGACCCTTGCGGCAGTTATTACTTAGCCACGAGCCCCACAAAGAAATATCTGTCTGCTAAATATGAAATCACCCGTTCAAGTAAGTTGTCATTGATACCATAAGCACACTACTTATAAGAAAGGATTTTGTGGGGAACCTTTATTAAAGCCTTGCTGAAGTCAGTATAAATGACGTTAGCCTGATGACCAGCATCAACAGCCCAAATTAAAAGTTTTGCAAATAGAACCAGATTAGTACTTGTTGATCGTGATCCAACAAATCTGTGCTGATGATCGCTAATGAATAAAGCTTTAGATGGTTTTGGAAATGCGGGCAGAGAAGTGACTCAAACACAGGCAAACTTTGAAAAAAAATGAGATGGGCCTGGAGTTTATTATGTTGTCATTGTTGTCCGATTTATATATAGTTATATTCTCTTTGATGTATAGGCACCATCTTTGCCGTCTTCCAAAATGGAATACAAGAAGGTAAGGATTGACTGTATATGAGCATAAGTGGACACTAACCGCCGCACAAGCTGTAATAAATATTACCTTTGTTAATTTCTCAACTTTTGAATTTTTGATTATGATCTCACGCTAATACTTGAAACTTCCCTCGACTGCCTTCCGTGTCCAACATCAGACCCTCGTTGACAGTCATACCCCAGATCTAAGACCCCTTAGATCTAAGGTTCTCATCGAGATGGATGAAATAAGCCCAACCACAATGTCACTGCTGTAAACTGATGAGGAGCTTTCTCGACTGTCTTCCATATTCATCGTCAGATCAACTCCAGATCTCTATTTGGTTAAAGTGTCATCCGAATTACATATGTGTGCCATGTTTCAATAGAATCGGTTCACAAGTGAAAATTCAGTAGGTAAAAAATCCATCAAACGCTTGTTGCCTACCCTTAGGGGTGGATTTTTTATTTCAATTTTATATATGGGACCAACTTCGAGGTATATCCTTTCAAATAAAAAAATCGTCCAAATCAGGCTACTCTGTAAAAAGTGGCGTGGTCAACATAAAAAAAAATTATACGCGTTGACTTGAGAACCTCCTCCTTTTTTTTCGTCGGTTAAAAAACATGATCCATTAATTAATTAAAGTTTATAGACCTCGTAATTTCTTTATCACCAAATGGTTGAATATGACTTCACATCAAAAAACTACAAGTATATTTGTTTGTCTATGTGATAGACAGATAGTTTCAAACTCAGTGAAGTTAAAATTTACTGGGAATTGTTGTTGAAATAAGAGAGGTCGACTATAGGTATAGTCAGCAACAAAAGTCGATAAACGCTGTTACTTGTACTCATTATCATCCAACTAAATGGATACAAAAAAAAAAATTGATACTTACTGCTTTTTTAGCATTTCATGTAATAGCTATGGGAAATATTTAACTGCGATGTTTTCTCTTCTAATGATGGACACTTTTTTTTAATTTCTTGCTTTTTCTTACAGTTGGTTGCAGTTACTTGGTTATTTAGTATTTCAGGACCCCAAAAATATGAATTATTTGAGGTTCACAAAAAGAGACGATTATATGATTATATTAAACTGTTCAATAATATTTTTAGGAGCGCAAAATGGGAATTATTAGAGGTTCGATTAAATACATGCCTTATATTATCTTAATTTCCCAACTACTCCGATTTTTTTAATACGACTTCCCTTTTCTTGCTGCCCGTACAAAAGCGAGCTTTTACGTTTTCTCCCAGCTGCGGTTTATAATATAAAGACTTTGATTTTGTGTAAGTGTTTTGATATTTTTTTGGTACCTACCACGTACCTAAAAAAGTAATGAGAATAACTCCATTTTTAAACTGCATGGCGAATTGCATGTAAGTGTTCAACACTACTTATTCGTACCTACTACTTACTGCAAGATAAGTCAGTTAGTTATATTCCAGTTATACTTACGTTTTTGTCTTGTCCCGTCTGGCCCCGGTTTACTGAACAACGATTAGACGATGTATTCACGTTTACCTCCATAGGTAGGTTACTTATGTTAAACAAGCTATGCAGTATGCTCTAGGTAATTACTTGTTTTTGCTTTAGTTTGTCGTTAAGGTTATTTTGATATCGTACAATTTTGTGCTCGACTGTTTGTTGGTCCGCTTTCTAGGCCGCTGAATCATTTTGTTGTCTATGGTAATGGAATTGGTGCTCCTTCTAAAGGTCGTGATGCATCTTGTAATTGTATTTCAGCAATGGGCATCACCATGTGTTGTGCGATGTTGAACGAGCCTCCCGTCCCCCGCTTCGTCGCAGACCGGCCCTTCCTGGTATTAATCGTAGTTGGGAGGGTCCCTCATTTCATGGCGGCGTACTGCGGCAACGAACAATGACAAGCACCATGGCATTACGCGTTTAAATAAGAGCAAACCTGTTAACGAAAATGTATCTCTACGTAAATAAATTGTTAACTTTGCTGAAATTACCTTTGGTTTTGATTCGCATGTCCAATCCCTAGAGTATTTATTTAATAGGTAGGTTTTAAGATGATTATAAATGATATTTGGAAAAATTCAATAGTACCCTGTGTTTTATATAAGTCCTAAATCCGCTAAACAAAAGCTACGTGACGTGACACTCCAGAAATCTAAGAAAACTGTTGGTAATCTTGGTCGGTTTAAGGAATGCTTGCTGGTTAACTTGATGTGGTTCGCTCTGTGCTTCTGCCTTAATTTGGCTTTTAATGTAAGTTGTTTGTTTGAATACGTCACAAAATTTGGTCTTGGAAGCTGTGGTTCTTCGAAAATAGCATGACACACCTGATTATCTTCCTACTGTATTCCAGCGTTTGGAGTTTGTGCGTATTCTGCTATGGTGAACCTGGCGCCGGTGCCAAGCTTCGTGGCTGACCGGCCCTTCCTGGCAGCCGTCCTTGTTGGAAGAACTCCTCACTTCGTCGCAGCATACTGTGGAAGCGAATAATAACAATGGCACGGTTACTTACTTTGAACTGCAGCAATTTAACACGCCCAATGTTTTTACTTTTGTACCGTACATTTCAATTTAAAATAAATTAGTTTACCATACCTATTTATATTCACTTAATAATATATATTTTTTCTAAATAATTCAAATTTATTTTAACCTTAATTGTTTTTTAATTTTTTTAAACAATTGCTATCGCACAATACCTATAATGTTAGGTACACACGCAGCGCCAGTGACTCACTGGCGACTTCAATATCTCACGTCCACATAGACTGAAATCGCTTGCGACCAATCTAATGTGAAAATCTGGGTATGGACGTGAGATTTTCAAATCGCCAGCGAGTCACCGCGTGTGTACTTAGACTTACCTACGTCCTGGCATATGGAACTAGTTCAAATTGACTTGGAAGATTGCAAGCAAACAAAAAACAAGTAAGTCTTTTTAACAGCACGTAAGTAGGTATTAAACAACACTAATGAGATATTGGTTACCTACTATCCTTCGTACTGGCAGGTGCATTATTTTGGACACTGATAGGAATTGATTACGTCGTCGAAAATAATTTTACTCCTGGAGGAACGTCAAAGATATCACTACTTACCCACATATTATATCCTGCTGCAGATATGGTGCCAGCACTACTTGTAAAAGTAGGTAACGTAATTTTGTGGAAGCTCCTTGAAACCAAATAAAAATACACCAGCCATAATCCTTAAAACACCGGCCGGCACTCTACAGCTATTTGAATGTCGTGATCGTAGTCATAATTGGCCTCACTGACCTAATTACGACTGTACACAAAATTACTCAGTTCGGTTAGGTCACTGCTAGTATTTGCTATAAGTAGGTAGATATTGTAATAAGCATACCAGGTTATAGGTACATATCTGAAGTTTCCTAACTTATACAATATGTCTGGGGACCAAACTCTTCAATCGCATATTTATTCGGTAGGTATTCCTGTGTCCGTTTCGATGGCGCGGCCACGACGATATATATAAAAAAAAACTATGCCAAGATTTTGTAAGAATTTGTAAAAGTTGATTTCCAAATCCATAAATTTGTCAAAGTTATGGTTAAAAAGTTATAAGGGTTTGAACGTGGCCGCGCCATCGAAACGCGGAGAACCGCGCGGCCACGGAGATCTTTAAAACTAACTAACTGGTTGAATTTGTAAAAAAATTGTAAAAATATACAAAAAAAATCTAGGTTTATATTTTACGAGCTGTAGGACTAAAACCCCCATGGCCGGGCCATTGAAACGGTTAAAAACACGTTATCGCCGATATCTCGCTGAAAAATCTTCGCAGAGGTCTGAAGTTTTTTGTAAAACCTAGATTTGACTTTGTCAAAATTTGTAAAAATACACAAAAAAATCTTAGGTGTATATTTCAGGAGCTGTGAGAGTAAAACCCCATGGCCGCGCCATTGAAACGGTGAAAAACACGTTATCGCCGATATCTCGCTGAAAAAGCATCGCAGATGTCTGAAGTTTTTGTAGAGCCTAGATTTGAATTTGTCAATATTTGTAAAAATACTCAAAAATGTCCTTGGTTTATATTTCAGGAGCTGTAGTACGGTACCGCGTGGAAATAAGTCGTGATTAACAATCAAAGAAAGTAAGTATGATCGAGATCGTTTTTCGCAAACAACTACAACCATACTACCGTAGAACTACCGATAACAGGCAAATGTATTTTTTTCACGATATAAAATTTTCAATACGGTTTGAATGTTTCGGATAGGGTGACCATGGCTTAACACTTTCAACTTCTTTCGAGGTACATTTCACAGGTGAAGAAACTTATGCTACGGCATGAAGGAGAAGTTGAGGTGCTTTGTGTGAGGGAACTTTATTCATCATATTGTTGGCCAAAAATCGTCTTGAAATTTCTCTTCAGTCTCACGAACAACGAATAAGGCGTCATTTCATTGTTCAGTTCTTGAGCAATAGTTGTAAATATAGGATTACTATAAAATATTTTTTCATTTTTGCAAGTAGCTGCATACTTAAGATTTTTTTTATTCACCTGCGCCGCATCAATTTTCGGCATTATACCTCTTACCATGTTTCTGTAACAATATAATAATAATAATAATATTGACCAACATCTCTTGAAACTGTCGTTAGGTGGTTGGATCAAGGGCCTAATTCAGAACCCAGTACTCCTCGATACGGCTCCCTACAAGACTAGGTCAACTAGCTTGACTCAATAATGGGAAAACTATTAAGGGGTAAGAGAGTAAGCAGTATGAATTACTTACCTTGATAAGTAGTATTAATTTGAAATCCAATCGTAAGGCGTAACGAATTCCAGATCGTAACAGCAGAACGTAGGTAGTTTTCCAAAGAAAAAAAATGCCCGAAACAGTGTGCAAATCAAAGTCCGTAGGAATGCCAAAATTTTAAATACCAAACAAATACCAACGATTTAACTGAAAGTAAAATGATGACTGCAAGCTCAGCACGAGCGTTGTTTTTTCGACTGATGAGTAGACAAAAATGACGTTCCGTGTAGACAGTACATGGAATACGGCAGCAAAGTAGACAGAATCAACTGAACGTTTTACCAAATTCACTCTTTTATTTATTTCTGTACAAGTGATTTGTAATCTTTAGAAATAAATGAATTCAAACCGTATATAAAGAGAACTACATCATTTTTTCTATAAGTGTCGAAGTTCCGTATTTTGAAACAAAAAAATATTACAGTAATATTGGCCTTAACCATTTCCTTGGTCATGCCCTATTAACTAAATGATATAAAATAGGATAAGATAGCTTTGTACTTCTGTTAATGATCACAGTTTTGCGTTCAAAACGCTCTCCTGTAAAACCATCATTTTGTAGACAACCGTATATACTTTGTGGCCGTCGAGTCCGTCGTCGTTCTACTGTCTTTAGCATAGCACTTACAAAATCAAATGGTCTTCATTACCATAAACAACTGTCAGTTGTCAGTGTGATTTAGACAGTTTGGGATAGGAAACTATCTTCTGAAATATTCTACATAAAAAAGTACCTAACTAGACAAAGATCGTTAGAAACGAAAGACAATTGTGATTTTTGTGATTATAATTCTGTTAAGCCATATTTGTTACGACCGCGAATCATATTTTAATCAACATAAAACCTGACACTAGCCTACAAATTGCAAAATACGTAAATCGGGCTACCTTTGCGCATTCCCCTTAAAGCTTAATTTTACGCTAACGGATCCCTGAATCAAAAAATGGTTTTTACAGACCTGTAATATTTTTTAAGGGCCTATCTAACGATACCCCACACCATGAGATAGACGAGAAAAAAAATGACATCCCCGCTTTACTTTTATTTAGTCTTAGACATAAGTTATGGGTTTGAGTATACAATTATTCATCAAATAATGCTATCTTACAGGAATTACGAATGTTGTGCAAAGTTATCTGTTATGGTTCTCGCACTGGTACTCAGAACGACAGTATTTTCAGCTTTCAAGCAATGCCCCTCCATTGCTTGATAGCTGAAAATACTGTGGTTCTAACCAAAATAACCTATTGTATACAATATCATAGGTACAGTGGGCTCACACCAAGTTTTTAGGGTTCCGTAGTCAACATGGAACCCTTATAGTTTCGCCATGTCCGTCTGTCCGTCTGCAGCATAGCTCAGAGACTCTTAGTACTAGAAAGATTTAATTTGGCAAGGATATACATATTAATCATGGCGACAAAGTAGTAAAATTAAATAGCGAACAATTTTTTTTTTGGTTTGCTTACCTTCTGTAGTGTAAAGCGGGGATGTCATTTTTTTTCTCGTCTATCTCATGGTGTGGGGTATCGTTGGATAGGTCCTTAAAAAATATTACAGGTCTGTAAAAACCATTTTTTGATTCAGGGATCCATTAGCGTAAAATTAAGCTTTAAGGGGGATGCGCAAGTACAAAGCTATGTTCTCCTATTTTATATCATTTAGTTAATAGGGCATGACCAAGGAAATGGTTAAGGCCAATATTACTGTAATATTTTTTTGTTTCAAAATACGGAACTTCGACACTTATAGAAAAAATGATGTAGTTCTCTTTATATACGGTTTGAATTCATTTATTTCTAAAGATTACAAATCACTTGTACAGAAATAAATAAAAGAGTGAATTTGGTAAAACGTTCAGTTGACTCTGTCTACTTTGCTGCCGTGTTCCATGTACTGTCTACACGGAACGTCATTTTTGTCTACTCATCAGTCGAAAAAACAGCGCTTGTGCTGAGCCTGCAGTCATCGTTTTACTTTCAGTTAATTCGTTGGTGTTTGTTTGGTATTTAAAATTTTGGCATTCCTACGGACTTTGATTTGCACACTGTTTCGGGCATTTTCTTTCTTTGGAAAACTACCTACGTTCTGCTGTTACGATCTGGAATTCGTTACGCCTTACGATTGGATTTCAAATTAATATTACTTATCAAGGTAAGTAATTCATACTGCTTACTCTCTTACCCCTTAATAGTTTTCCCATTATTGAGTCAAGCTAGTTGACCTAGTCTTGTAGGGAGCCGTATCGAGGAGTACTGGGTTCTGAATTAGGCCCTTGATCCAACCACCTAACGACAGTTTCAAGAGATGTTGGTCAATATTATTATTATTATTATATTGTTACAGAAACATGGTAAGAGGTATAAAGCCGAAAATTGATGCGGCGCAGGTGAATAAAAAAAATCTTAAGTATGCAGCTACTTGCAGAAATGAAAAAATCTTATATAGTAATCCTATATTTACAACTATTGCTCAAGAACTGAACAATGAAATGACGCCTTATTCGTTGTTCATGAGACTGAAGAGAAATTTCAAGACGATTTTTGGCCAACAATATGATGAAGAAAGTTCCCTCACACAAAGCGCCTCAACTTCTCCTTCATGCCGTAGCACAGTTTCTTCACCTGTGAAATGTACCTACGATATTATTGTATACAATAGGTTATTTAGTCTTAGACATAAGTTATGGGTTTGAGTATACATACAATTATTCATCAAATAATGCTATCTTACAGGAATTACGAATGTTGTGCAAAGTTATCTGTTATGGTTCTCGCACTGGTACTCAGAACCACAGTATTTTCAGCTATCAAGCAATGGAGGGGCATTGTTTGATAGCTGATAATACTGTCGTTCTGATTCACAATCTGTGATTTTTAAAGAAATAAACATATGTTTTTGTATCATATCGTTTCATTTTCATTTAATTTAGAATCCTTGAGATATAATTTCTAATACTATTAGGTGGAAAGATTTCTGTAAACAATAAGCCATGGTCACCCTATCGAAACATTCAAACCTTATTGAAAGTTATAAAATATGAAAAAAAAAAAAACTTTGCCTATTGTCAGTACGGTAGTTATAATTGTAGTTGTTTGCAAAAAAAGATCTCGCTCATACTTACTTTCTTCGATAGATAATCACGACGTATTTCTACGCGATACCGTACTACAGCTCCAGAAATATAAACCTATGATTTTTGTGTGTATTTTTACAAATTTTGACAAATTCAAATCTAGGCTCTACAAAAACTTCAGACATCTGCGATGGTTTTTCAGCGAGATATCGGCGATAACGTGTTTTTCACCGTTTCAATGGCGCGGCCATGGGGTTTTACTCTCACAGCTCCTGAAATATACACCAAAAATTTTTTTGTGTATTTTTAAAATTTTTGACAAATTCAAATCTAGGTTTTACAAAAAACTGCAGACCTCTGCGATGATTGTTCAGCGGGATATCGGCGATAACGTGTTTTTCACCGTTTCAATGGCGCGGCCATGGGGGTTTTAGTCTTACAGCTCGTAAAATATAAACCTAGGATATTTTTGTGTATTTTTAAAAATTTTGACAAATTCAAATCTAGGTTTTACAAAAAACTTCAGACCTCTGCGATGATTGTTCAGCGGGATATCGGCGATAACGTGTTTTTCACCGTTTCAATGGCGTTTCAACCTAGGATTTTTTTCTATATGTTTACAATTTTTTTACAAATTCAAACAGTTATTTACCTAAATTTCAGGTCTCTGCAACGCATAGTTTTAAAGATCTCCGTGGCCGCGCGGTTCTCCGCGTTTCAATGGCGCGGCCACGTTCAAACCCTTATAACTTTTTAACCATAACTTTGACAAATTTATGGATTTGGGAATCAACTTTTACAAATTCTTACAAAATCTTGGCATAGTTTTTTTTAATATATATCGTCGTGGCCGTGCCATCGAAACGGACACGGTATTCCTTAGTTCCAGACCCAATGAAAAGTTAACAGTAATAAATACTGGCACTACACTTGGCGTATTTGCGCAAATATTCACGCTATTTCGTTAATACAAAATGAACTTTATTTCAAAGGATATAGGGCATGTTTTGTATCATCCAAGTAACGCGAATATTTTGACGAATACACAAAGTGAAGTGCCAGGAGTGTATTGCCTATATGTAATGTAAAATTACTAATAAGAAATCGTAATTAACATTCATTTGAAACACTTGCAGCGCTTGGCATAGTGAGATTAGCTGCAAATGTGTGCCTCGACTTCTTCGGGGACCATCCGCTATTATTCGTGATTTTACGAAAGAAATACCCAGTATTTTTGGCTTCATATAGAGGTGAAGCTGAAGAAGATGACGAGTGGTAGTAGGTAGGTACGATACCTTATTTTATCTGAGTAGGTACATGTCTTTAGGTGGTTATTAATTATGCTGCTGGATAAGGACAACATAATGCCTGAAAGGGCAGTGAACAGCCGTAGTTGCCAGTTATGTAACTACCTAAGTCCGTGTAATAATAGCCTATTGCCAGTAACCGGGCAAAGATCTAGACTCCAGGCTGCTACTAATAACTGTCTAATAGAAAAACCCAACCGATATCTCTGCCGGAACCGCGGATCGAACCTGAACCGTGCTTAGGCGCTGACGTCCTCTAAACCAAAGGGACAGCTTATTTGAAAATTGGACAATGTTTAGGTATGTAGTACATATCTAACCTTCTCAACCTTAGTCAATCATGGTAAGTTGCTCTTCCTGGTTACACGTTGAAAATCGAGTTACTCGTCGAAATGAGGGAGTTCACGCCGCTAGGTACCTTTTAAGTAAACTTAAGTAAAAAAAATACAAATTAATAAGTTCTTAGGAATATGTGGTAATGTTCACTAAATGATAAGGATGTCGAAAACATAGTTATGTAGTACCTACCCACCTACAGCCAGACGTTCCGTAGAAATAGTTTTCTAGCTATTCAGCTTTTCCTCGAGCAAATCTTTGTAGTTGATTGTGTTGTCGGTTTATCTTCACGCTCTTTAATCAATAAATGTTTGATTAATTACGTGTAGGTACATACAAGGCGCACTTTAGAGTTGAACAATAATGTTCACAGTAAAAGATAGCACTAGTCAGCGGAACAGTAGGTAATCACATGTACTTAGACTTAGTTCTTACCTTGTTCACCATGTAAACATTCTCGTAGCACCTCATAGGTATGTACCGACACGGGTGTTACTCAAACTGCTTAAGAGGGGACGGGGCCTGCAAGAAATTTGAAGAAACTATTGCCGTCGCGCCTTACCTCAAGTCTGCCCCCGTGGAGTGCGACAGGGACAGCTGCAGCTCAGACCGATTATATCACAATTTTTTTGCCGAGATCGACGTTTCGTATTCCCCTTTTTTCTCCTCGAAACCCGGGCCGATTCAATTATTTTTTCATATTGTTTTTAAGAAAGAGTATTTCTAGGTTCCTATAATTTTTTTGTTATATTAATATTAAAAACTTTTCGAATTTGTCTGGTAGTCCTCTAATCATGGCGGCAAAATGGGTCATTTTTGTCACTTTTGAAGGGTCATATTGTCTTTACTAATTAGTTGATGAAAAAAAGGAAATGACAGGGACGTGTCTACAGTAGACCTTAATTTTATGAAAAAAATAAGATTGTTCTAGAGGCGTTATTCAGGAAGAAAAAAGGGGAATACATTTGTATGGAGAATCGCAGGCCCTGTTCCCTCTTAAGACAGGGTGCGCGAGTCGGTCGCATATTTCCCGCTCTTGATAAGTAAGTAAATACATACTTGTCTACTTGAGGGACTCAGTATAACTAGTACACTGCCTGAAGCTGCAATGAAAAATTCATATATACTTTTCCGAACTTGGACAGTTTCTATGTCCTAACCAAAGTAGGTTATAAAAAAAATGGCTAGTGGCCAGCTTTTATCACTATCCATATTCCAACTGAACCAACTTCTTACATACAGAACGTCGTTAAAGTAGGACATTCAGTAAATACTTTGAGTTGTTGCCAAAATTGGAAGGTTCCAGACTACCTAATGCTCATATTATATTTTATGCATTCCATGATGTGGCTGTATAGCGTAAGTAGATAGAAAAATGTCATCTGACCTCTGCAAAGGAGGATATAGATGGAGATTGTATTTTCCATCAGCTAGGTGATCGTTCGGTCGTGTTACCTACCGATAACTGTACTTAGGAATAATCCATGATCACATTTGTACCTCAGTACTTAGTGTTTATGTAACCCATAAATCCAACAAACGAATTATTTTTTATATCAGATAGTATTGATACTTACAAACTACATAGGTAGGTAATAAAACAGTTTACTGGAAATAAACCATTTGTTTCCGCGCTACTGTAATAATGTACCGTTCATCACATTGATTCTTATTTATGTTTGAATAAAGTGGTGTTATCGAATAATGCCGGATTAATTACTCCCATTAATTCGGCGTTAAGTGCTTACTTAGTTCAGTAATATGCGGAACTGACTGTATTTACTACAGATATGGCAGAGCGCTCACAGTATAGTCATAACTCTCGGTTCGTGTAGTTTTAACGAGCTATCTCGTGTTAGCTTCATCACCTGGTTGTGATTTATTGTGATAATCATGTGCTGACAGCTCTATCTCCTGTCTTGCTAATTATATAGGTAGGTACTTAATAAGATTATTGTTCATAGATATATGCAATTTATTATTGCGTTATTGTAAGATAATATAATTTTTCAGTGAAAAGCAGACAAGTCCAAATCAGAAGCATGAAAGCATATTATGTTTTGGCATCTCATTGAAACAAAATTTAACGTTATTGAGAAATTGGTCAGATTTGTGAAGTAAGATATGATTCAAGAATGTGCATTTATTATATTCTTCTTACAAATTAATTTACTGCCTGTAAAAACCAACGAGATACCAATTTATAATCTCCGGCATGTAAGCCATATCAAACCTCGCTCTCTCCTAACGAGTATTGAAAGGTTAAGCAAACAGTATTGCTTTTTTAACAATAAATGGCTAGAATGCGCAGCAATAAACAATTTTTACGATACAATGAATAGTATCACCAAAAAAGTTATTGGAGAAAAGTTTTTACCTCATTATGATTCAAGACCTCATAACAGAATACGGGAGTTAAAGTCCATCATAAGCTCACATTTGTCCGAGTCACAACCGGTGTACGGGCGGCTTTACATGACTAGTCCTACCGGAATGATGAACATACGGCCTTTTTCGGATTTGCACGGCTCAGTGCCAGCTAAGTCATACCCAAAGTATAATCCGGGACTACTAAATCCACTGCAGAGACCTGACGTAAAGCACAATATAAATACCGCGTGGAATACACTCCTACACCCGCATACTAGCGGATTAAATTGGCCGGCGCAATCTACAGAGTTTAATAGTTCGAGTTTTGTTTCTCACAACCGACTGAAGCCGCCAGTGACGATGACGAAGGCTGTTTCTGGCGTTCCACTCCAAATGATGGAGCATAAAAAATCCATTAACAAATTTACCCAAAACCTCGATGTCTTTGAACGACAATTCTATAAGGTAAGATTTTCGACATACTTTCCTAGTAAAAACCTTATTAGATATGCATTAGTACATAAACACTTAGTTAAACAGCATTTAGATGGATATATTTAAAGAAAAGATACATCTCAGACTATAAGTCATTGGTATAATGTTGGAAATTACTATAAAGAAAAAGAAACTATATCACTTCAAAGATAAGGTCCAAAATATATCGATTCATTGATCATCAATTAAAAGTGGCGCATAAAAATCCGATTATTTTCCATAGAAGCCACGTGGATAATAAAAATGCAATGTGACAAGAGTGACTATTGCTGAGGACTATTCTACTTGCTTAACTGTCTATCATATCTACCTGCACGTGATGTTAACTGCCCAACGGCAGTGCTCTGAGCTTGAGTCCCGAAAGATGACAAAATATATGTCCATCTAAGTAGGTATACAATACAGCTGGCTGACCGTAGGTGGGATCAGGATCAAGAAGCACCGTCATTGGCATCGGAAGCAGGACTGTTATACAGATATGGATTGCGACACAGATTAGCTAGTATTTTTTCTTGCTCACACCAGACTATCATCAATCTACCTATTTATTAAAGCAGGAACTTCATGTATAATTTGATATTGACACTAAACACGGATTCATGATTGAACTTGAACTGAATTTCACTAAGGCACTATGTTTTAACAGTAAGTAGGTAATCATGGGACCATGTCACGAATTCTGGCCCGTTGTAGCAATAAGCGCGTAGACACAGCAATCATAGTATACATATAACAACACAATAATATTAAACATTAAGTGAGGTGCTGTGACCAAAGTGGACTTACCGTCGTGAAACATATAAAATGTGATTTGTTGTTTGTTATTGAAACTAGTTGCAAGGCAATAGATTAATTCCGACCGCACTGTATGGTTATCAGTACCGGTGTGGTTACAAAATTGAAATTCAGTGTAGTTACCGTATTACCAATTGGAATTGAAATAATGTTAAGCCGTCCATATCTTTAATCACCGACCTGTGTTAACCTGTATTTACTATTATGTAAGTCATGAAGTCATGCTTCTTTCTACACGTAGGTATCATTAGAAGTAATCAAATCAGGAATCATGTTTAGAAATCCATGATAGGTATTTTAATATATTTCATGCCAAGTAATTTATAAAACAGTATAAGATTCAGTACTAGGTTGACCCAATTTCTTTTAGACCATAAATGATAAAGGATTTTATTTCTGTAAGTAGGTTTGTACAAACACTTTTACAACGTCAATCACTTTTTTAAACTAGATGAGGTCAGCGTTTCCTATCTGACTACTCTGAGAAGAAAGGCCGAAACAAACTCAGAGGTCACAGTCTCTTAAAGTCCAGACATAATCTTGGTCAGATCATGTGAAGACCATGTAGATTGGTATCTGAAATGGTCTATTGAGGAAAGAACCACACAGATTGAGTGGACCTGTCCAGTCAGTGCACGGATTTGTCAGTAATCGTGCAGCTCAACTCAGGAAGTCAGAACTTAAGGAGGTCAACGATTCGACGAACAATACCAAAGAAAGTACATTTGGGTACGCCGTATAAATTACTCAAACTGCCAGATCATGATTAAAATCAACTGAGAAAAAAAAATCAATGAGCCACATAGTCCTTACATTCACAATAATTTAAATAACATAATACTTTACAAGTAAATACTCATGTCATTGTATATATAAAATTCAACAATGTCAATGTGTATATAAAAAATCGGACATAATGTTTGCGAACCATGTAGATTGATGTCTGAAATGGTCTTTTGAGGAAAAAACCACACAGATTAAGTGGACCTGTCCAGTCAGTGCACGCATTTGTCAGTAACCGTGCAGCTCAACTCAGAACTTAAGGAGCTCAACGATTCGAAGAACGATACCAAAGAAAGGACATTTGGGTAGGCCACATAAACTACTTAAACTGCCAGATCAAGAATAAAACTGAAACAATGACCCACATAGTCCTCGTATTCACAATAATGAAAATAATATAATACTTTTTACAGCAAATATTCATGTCTAAATTAGTTAGCAAATTAAAATCAACATACACCGTGTAAATTTATTGGAGCAGCTCAATCCCAAGCCTTTTTGTCCTCAATGTAGACTTTCACAGTATAATAGGCTTTCTGGCATAGTTTCCGTTTTATAAAAGATTTGAATTTATTAAAGCTTAGATCTTGAATGTGGCTAGGAAGTTTATTATAAAAACGTATAGGTACATGGGCATCTAAACGAGCCACCTAGGTTTTTCAGCCTGGTTGTAGGAACAACAAAATTGTGTTTGTTCCTAGTATTTAATTTATATACATAATTTCTAAGTCCGTTAAAAATTTTTACGGCATTGTTGCAGATAACTTTCACGAAGCTAACGACTATAAGTCCTGTAGATCGACAAGAAAATGGAATGAGCTTCGTCCAATCCGGCTTATTTTTACTCTTGACCCTGATGACTCTCTGGAAAGAAGTTGACTCCGATACCAGGACTCAAATCGACCAATGCATTGGATTTAATGTTTCGGACAAGGTATTTATTCTATCGAACTACCAACTTACTTTCAACTTGAGGTCACCTTCGGTAATCAACATAGTGTCATAATCTAGTGTTTGTAGCAAAATGTAATCAAGTTAAGGTTGCCTGTCTAGTACCGATCTACATTCGATAATGGCTGAAACACATCTGCTACCATCCCTATGATTCTTTCTCCTCCCTTTTTTATATACTTGTACATATTATTATTTTAAGACATTAGTATGTAAATTATGTAAATATTATACTATAACAAAAAAAAATCAAAAACAGGTAAAAGAAACTACTAAGTACTACTCGGCGATCTGTTTGCTCACCGTAGTCATTATTAGGTACCCAACACATAGAAATAGATCACAGTGGATGTTAAATAGGTAAGTAGGTAAGCGGGTACCTATATACACTCAACATGATCATTTCAGTTAAAGACGAACTGGACATAGGCCTCCTCTAAAAAAGCCACAACGACGTCGTCCAGCGTTGCCCCCATCCAAGATCTCCTATTTCACAACAGAGCATGGCGGCTACTACCTACCTGTAGGCTTTTTATCAGCCAGAAACATTAACCTTTTTACCAACAACCTAAAGAACATAATTTCGTATCACAATTGCGAATATCATAAATAATTTTGCTTACCAGGATAGCGTTGGTCTTGTGAGACATTTCATATCAACGTTGCCCAATTCATCGAACAAGCTGAAATTGCGGCAGTCTTCGCGCCTGATGCTTTGGCCAGGGAGCGAAGTGAGCCCACGGTTCCGAAAAGGCGCGGCCGCTGCGTTGAAGCTGCAAGTAGAGCGGTTCAATGGTACAGAAACATCGGACACAATCGCTACCATACTCAACCAAAAGGTAACGTGTTTCTGAACTTACATTAAAGATTTTTCAGAGTAAATTCTGTAATAATATGGGGTGTGTTCTACCGATACGCCTGGATTAAGTAGGTGTCCTTAGTACCTGTTATAGAGCAGGTTGGCTCGTTCATAATGCTTGTAATGTGCAATGTATAGGTGGAAATTGACTCCGGTGGTGCGATACACGACACTTTCGATGAGGATGACGTGTCGGGGGGCGTCACCGCGGTGCTTGTGACCACGCTGTACGTGCGCGGGCGCTGGCGGGCCGCCCCCACCGTGCTCAACGGCACAAGACTCTTCCGCGATGCCGACGACGCCCCCAACCGTACAGTCCGCATGATTAGGATCAACGACGTCATGAACTATGCAGACCTAAGTGAGTGGGATGCTCAGGTAAGTCACCAAACTACGCCTCTGGTTAAAAAGTATTTTTATTTAATACACATTTTTGTATACAGAAAGTTGAAATGAGAATAAAAGATGTTGTTGCCTCCTGCACAAAGTTATTAATAATGAAAGTAAGTAGATTGAACATATAACGAGCCTTTAAGTAACTCAGTCATCACGAGGAATGTAAGTGCCAATCAGCACAATGTAAATGAGTACCACCACCACAAGGTTAAGTCTGTTCAGTATATGAGCGAATTGTATCCAGTCGAAGTTTGGAAGCGGCTTGTCAGCAGTAATTTCCGAGCTATGGCCCGTCAGCTCTTTAGTGTCAATAACGTCGCTTGGGTCGAATTCGGTGAATACCACGTACTTGCCGGGACCATTAGCCACCAATCGGTTCACTGTCACAATAAAATGTGGTGCTGGCATCTTTCGCCGTCTCAAAAACATCAAAAATATGGTTTCTATGATCCCAACCAATGTCACTATCATCGAATCACGAAGAAAAAGTAATATGATTGGCGTGTCCGCACTGTGTTTTGGAATATCGTAACCAATTTCGGTAAGAAACATAAAATGTCCATACAAACTGAAACAGATCAACATTAGTCGCGTGTTATCCTTAGCATCCATTGCTAGAGATATCAGAGTGAGCAACACGATGACGATGGAGGGCACCACGACGATGGCTGCTGGTCCTGCTGCTATTCTCTTCATTACAAATGTATATTTCAACATTGGATACGTGCTGTTAGGACAACAGCTGTACTTCCCTGCCAAACGTTCGTTTACCACGTGCAACAATTTCCAGCCTGGGCCATCTTGGAAGTCGTCCTTCACAACGGGTTGCTTTTGATAAAATGTAAAATTTACTTGTTCCCCTGTGTTCATCCACGATCCAAAATACAAAGTGCAGTTTTGTACATCGTAAGGCCAGCTCCGCAATGACGTGCGACAAATTCCGGAATGCGTTACGTGAGGTACACACGTAACCGTGCCGTTACTTCCTAACAAGCAAGTCGTGTAGATCCGGTCCGACGGGTACATAGAAGCATCCGCGTTAAACAGCGCCATCCTTGGCGTCCAGATCTCGTCGCTTTCCATCTGTGTTTCTTTTATATTACCATAATCTTCTGGTCTCCAAGTTAAAAATTCGTCCTGCCATTTCAGGGCTACCCAGCTGTGAAGTGTGAACGTTTCTTCTAAAGTATCGAAGCTTATATATTTTATCGCAAAGCGTACTTTCACAGTTACAGTTTGTTTGTGATCCTTCACTGGTCGGAAATCACCCATTGTTTTACTCGCACAGAGTAAATCCTCGTGGAGCTTCGCTTCATTATGAATGACTTCTACGCGATTTGCAGGACACTCACACGTGACGAGGGTCCCAGTGAACGCTAACAGCGCACAGAGCGCAAATAGAGTACCGTGCGCCAGCATGATTGAAGCGACAATGTAAGCTCTTATTAACTGAGATCAACACATTTTCGCTGGAAACCTAATACTGTGAGCCGCCCCCTGCGATAATAGTTGATACCCGCCATTTGCAGATGACAGCTGTGACTTGGTACCATTTGTTCTATTTAGTGTTATCTACCTACGAGTAGGTACATCTATTGAACTTACTGTATTTTTAACCGACTTCAAAAAGGAGGAGGTTATCAATTCGGATGTTTATATATATATATATATATTTATGTATGTATATGTATGTTTGGGCATAACTCTGTCATATAATATATAGACGGATTTGCAAAATTATTTTTTGTTCGAAAGGGTATGCTCGCGAGGTGGTCCCATTGTCACCAAGTCAGAATCTGATGAGGGGATCCCATGGAAATCGAGGGATATCCTCAAATTTGATAGGCACACCTATAGCGATTTGGGTATATTTTATAGTAACTCGTGCATTTGCTATCGGAAAGCACCATTCGGTGAAGTGGACCTGATGATGAAGGCACGCAAGGCAAGGCATCGGTGGCAACCGGAACCGGACCATCTCAATACGCGAATTTGAAATAGCAATATGACATTTGATGGATTTATGAGTTAGAATTGCGACACCTCCATATGAGTCAGGTCTGTCGCAGCGAAACAAGCCATAATCTTCTACACTAAAATAACAGTCAGAATTCAACCAAGTTTCGCATAATGCAGCAATATAAACTTTTTCTAAAAACAGAATTTGTTCAAAATCTAGTTTTTTGGGTAACACGCTTTGTGAGTTCCATTGCAAAATGTTAATTTTAACAGTCATTATTACCGAAATACTTTGTAAAAGAGGAAAAATCTTTAGGTATTATCTTATTTAGGAAACAAGATATTGCCCACTCCACGCTAATTCGAACAACAGTTATAATTTTGATCTTGAAGGTATAATTTTTCACAAATAAAATATACTTAATTTTATCTATCAGCCATCCAAATGAATTATTGTCTTCCGAATCCTCATTTTTACTTGCGTCCTCTTCCTCACTTGCGTCTCCTCTGCACGTATTCTCCCGAAAGTCCATAAAACAATCCTGAGTATGTGAAGCTTCAAATTGGGGCGTTTTCTTTTTATGGTTTTTCTTCTTATTTTTCTTTATTGTTTCTTCTTCTTTCTCTGTCTGTGTTTTGTCCATTTGTGGCACATTTTTTGTTTTTTGCCCTTTTGTGGCATCTCTTTGGATGGACACTGTTTTTTTACTTGGTAAAGGGCATGCTGATTTTAGCGCGAATGTAGCTTTTGACTGTAACACGGGTGACATAGGTGTACCTGTGGTAGGCGCTTGTGTAACTGGGTCTGTCTCATAGGAAGGTGTAAGTGTCTGCCTATTAACGTCTGCCTCGAAGGAGGGTTCAGGAGGAGGATACTACGTATTTTCTTTTCCTTAATATACACTGGGCAAGTTCTATCCAATGCCATGGGATTCTTTGTGCAATTCACACAGTTTTTATTTTTCACTTTTTAGTGGGTCAGATAATAATTTATCGAAGTTACAATAGCCTAATGTCAACTGCTCATCACCTTTTACAAAATATTTCGTTTCCCGATGCAAGGAATTGAGGAGTTTATTGTTGAGTATTTCTCTTGGTAAAAACCAGAAGAACTGGAGCTGATGGTGAAGCCACCATCAGCTCCATTTCACCATATGCATTGTGACAAGCATAAATTACTTAGCAACCAACGAAAGAGCATTGCTAGAGATGACGCGATTACGCAACTTAAATTCAGTCTCAAATTGACGCATCAGCATGACTAGTAGGTAGTGGTTGCCGTATGAAAAACTTCAATCTTAATTGGGTATTATTTTTGTACGACCTGAATATTTTGGAATATTGAACCGTATGAAGTAAGCCCAACAAAAGGTAACTGCTGTAAATCGTTGAGGAATTCCCTCGACTGTCTATGGTCTGCATCATCAGACCTGTAATGGCACTTATAACCCATATGGGTGCAAAGTTCTCATCAATATAAATGAATTAAGTCCAAACACTAGGTAGCTACTGTAAACCGTTGAGGAGTTTCCTTAACTGTCTTTCATCTTCATCATCAGACCCCTAATGACAGTCATAACACATCTGGGTCTAATATTCTCATCAATAAAAAATAATCAAGCCCAAACACAAGGTAACTGCTGTAAATCGTTAAGGAATTCCTTCAACTGTCTATGGTCTCCATCATCAGACCTGTAATGGCACTTATAACCCATATGAGTGCAAAGTTCTCATCAATATAAATGAATTAAAACGAATCACAAGGTAGCTACTGTAAACCGTTGAGGAGTTCCCTTAACTGTCCTTCGTCTTCATCATCAGACCCCTAATGACTGTCACAACCCTTCAGGTGTAAAGTTCTCATAAATACAAATTAATCAAGCCTAAACACAAGGTACCTGCTGTAAATCATTGAGGAATTCCCTCGACTGTCTTTCGGCTCCATCATCAGATCGATTCCAGACCTTCATTAAATTGTAGTTCTTTAAAATACTTAATGAAAAAATTAACAAACGCACTAGGCGCTCCTACGATTTTCGAAGGTTCCCCTCGATTTCTCCAGGATTCCATCATCAGATCCTGGTTTCCTTATCATGGGACCGCCCTTGAGGTATGTCCTTTCTAACAAAAAAAGATTTCATACAGGCGAATTGAGAACCTCCTCCTTTTTTTGAATTCGGTTAAAAAGAAATTGTTTCACAGTTATCGTGTTTACCTCCGCATTTCGGACATACAATTTTCGTTGTTGGACACATTTTAGCAGAATGACCGTACCTCCAGCACTTGGAGCATTGCGTAACAGAAAAAACGTAAGGTTCTACCAGTATTCTCATTTCGTAAATAAGTACATTAGAGGGCAACGATGGTCCTTCAAATCATATTCTCCATGTTTCGCTTTCAGTCCGCGCTTCGACACTGTAGTTAAGATTGCATTAAACACATTACCCAAATAGAGTATAATTATGTACAAGGCACAAGCCAATAAGCATAAACAGTTCAGATGTGTAGAGCCCACGTAGCTGCGCTACGCGACTACGCCAGCGGGCTACGCGACCACGCAAGCAAGCTACGCGCCTACGCTAACAATAAGCTACGCGACTACGCGGTCAATATGTAGCCCACGTGGCTGCGCAATGTGACATGCGCATGCAAGCTACTCTTGCGTAGTCGCGTAGCGCGTGAATTGTAGGAGTCCTCTTCAGTCCATCTCTGCACTGAATGCGAATGCGGGTGTGAAGTAAGTTCCTGGCGTAATTATAGATACAATTTCGAAGGCTACGGGCGTAATTATAGATACAATTTCGAAGGCTACGGGATTCGTAGCGGTAATGTCACCTAACCGCAATGACAGATCGCAGCGAAAACACATACATGGCGACAGTGCCGCCTACAGCTGCGGTCGAGCGGCGACAGTCTGTAGACGACATACCAGTAGTGCTATCAGTGGTTGTTAATAACGACAATCGCGCGCGCGCGTGTTCAGAGCGACAAGACGTATTTTTTGTTCGACAAATGTATTTCGCAAATCTGAAGAAGAGAAGTACCGCTGCGGTCGTAGATGTGATTTCTCGTTCGGAATCAAAACCGCAGCGACACTGTTGCTTGCGTTTATAGTCAAACGCAACGCCGCTGCCGTGTGCGGTCTGCCGTCGCCTTCGGAATTGTACCTTAAGAGACATCTTGTGTTGTACGCCGCTAGATAATTGGATTCACGTAGCTGACGTACTTACGTGGCTTCCCCGTGCACATGCTGTGGTGCGGTGGAGCACCGGCCTAAAATTATAGGTATGAATAGCTTTTGCCCGCGGCTTCGCCCACGTGGATTACGGAAAATATCCCACGTGAACATACTGCCGAGATTAAAAGTAGGTACCCTATGGTTGGTATCCAGGTTATAAACTAAGTATCTGTGTGCCAAATTTCATCCAAATCCGTTCAACTGTTGTTGCGCCAATCCGTAACATACCTATATCCAGACAAACGGACAAAAATACTTCGTTATTTTTCTATTATTATTATATAGATAATACTTATAGATATTGATACACCGTGCGACAGTGTTGATGTTCAGATAATGTTTTTAAACCTATTGTGTTCCAGTGTGTTGTTCAAATTTTCGCAAATTTGTTTTGTTTTTATTTTTCTGTCACGATTTAAGACAGAAAAAATACCTGCCTCATACTTATAGGTATTTTACTTAATATAAGATTTATGAAACCTGAAATACAGGCCGTAATGCTTATTTTTGGGATCAATGGTCGTTTCTTTACACGTACCAATTACAGTGCCAAGATAGAGTAGGTACTCGGCTGATAGGCCGGTAGCTATACAAAACACTCGGTCGAGTGCTCTGTCTTGGCACCGGTTATGTCTTGATCACACCGTTCTGCATAACCTGACCCCTCTTCCCCCTCTTCTTCTTTGTAAGAGGGGTCAGGTAATGCGGAACACTGATCGTACAGAGTAGATGGGCGACACAGCAAAATGATACTAGGCTGATTTTTTACACGTATTTTTTTACTTGGCACCGAGTCAGTCAGGTCAGTTTCGACGCTGCAGACTAGCGAGACAAAGGATCACAAAAAATAATTAGAAATTGTACGGTAGCGTGCTGCGAGCGACTCAGCGACGTGAGTGTGCTGAACTGCTGAGTGGCGAATACGCACCGAGTGTATGTTTATACCTGCTGAGTGGGCAAGCGAGTCAGTGCGGGGAAGAGTGGGGGTGGGCACTCGGTCTAGTAAATAGAACAGGTTCCGAAGGTCTCGCCTTTAACTCGGCCGAGCACTCGGTGATGTGTGTTTATACCTACCGGGCACTCGGCTGAGAGCACTGTACCCAAAGAACAGAATCTATTCTGTAACTGTACCTATCGGCCATCTACTCGGTACGTGTGATTAAGGCATTAGCACTATCCGCCACCCGGTATCGATATGTGTGAATTAGGAGAATAACGAACTGTTATATAAAATGCATTTTTATTACAGGCTTTAGAAATTTCTTATGCAACTCCGGGCCTCACTCTCCTGATGTTGATACCTCGCGGCAACTCGCTGAAGGGTCTTGTGCAACATGTAAGCAACACAAGCATCGGAGATATAACAGCGAAGATGAAAACCATGAGGGTAGCCGCCACTGTACCGATCTACACTTTGCGCATGACCTTGCTGCTGCCTAATAAACTGCAAGCCGTATGTCTATCTCATTTTTATTCTCATTTTTTAAAGTCTATATCATCTTGTACTGTAGTGTTTTGTCTCACTGGAGACATAATAGGTATAGCATAACCAAGTTCTAATCTTCATACATTCACCATCATTTGTTTGGATCAACTTATAGCGCATGGTATAATAAAATATACTTCGCCAGGTATATATATATATATATATATAAATATACTTCCGGTCACGGGGGTAACACAAGCCTACGTCATCACCGCTGTGTTACCAGTAGTGTGTAATAATATTTCCCCAATCGCCTTTATTACCTGTGTGAATCCGATAAAACAAAGAGGCTTTAACTAACAATTACGTTGGTTTAAGTTGAAATTGAATTGTTTCGTTTGATTAGAAAAATGAAGTGACAATTTAAATGGTTTATTTATATTTTTTAACAGAATGGTGACTGAAAATGTTTCCATAATTCGTGTTTTGTTGCAATAAAGTGGCAACTGGATAGTGACGTAAGCATGTGTCACTCCCGGAATGTCAGACCTTGTTTTTTTAGACCATGGTATACCATACATAAACGTTTTGAAAGTGACAGGTGATGATCTTATTACTTACTAATGATTCAATTGTTTAGTTTATGAATGGTAGCATCTCAAACTGTCGACTTAGCTGACCGTACATTTTGTTCAGTGTCCGTATATTTTGTCCGTTTTAGGTAGAGTTTTTGAGTGTTTATATTCTTATTAGAGAACAAGCCAAGCCCTTATGTTACAAAAGCGAACTAGGTTACATTATTCAAAGCTTTTTGCTGATCTGCTATACCTACACAATATACCTAAGTACCTTCTTTCTCAACTTCTTGTTCTTACCCTCCATGGCCTGTCCGTGTCTGGGGACGTCCTTCTTCGTTTTTATCTAGGTACCTACTGATATTCGTCTTACTTATCGATTCCTTGTTGTCAGTTGGGTATACCGAGACTAGTAGATGTCAGCAACGTGACACAAGCCAGTTCCCTGAGGCTGTCCCATGCTGTGCAACGGATCATGTTCTGGGCAGAGGCTGGACGCAACGCATATAAAGATGACGGTGGGTACCTACATAGTTACATTTATTTATATTCACTCTTCCTACTCAAACTTCCTACAGCATAGTATCGTGTAAATATGAACACATTAAAATAAATGAGCATATTTCCATTGATATACAAAAAAACCCAGTAAGTATATCAATGCTTATTTCTATGAAATTTCGAGATACGATGATAGATAAGTAGAAAGACATTCTTGCACACAGGTGTGCCTGTACGACGCTCTACAAAACCGAACTTTTTGTTAAACTCGCAGTGTTATGTTATCGGACGAGTAGGTTCTTCGGTATTCTAATGTAACATAACATTATGCCTGTTCTCCCCGGAGGGTTAGGCAGACGCCCCCTCCTACACCCACATTTCGCCAGTCTCAATTACCTAATTTATTTATTTATTGGTAAAAAACATATACAACATTACAGACCTAGGTACAAGTTATTGCACTGTTAGAATTTCAATAAAAATAGGGGGGGACGAGCTTGGACGGACAGACAGGCTGCGTAGGCTTTAGTAATATTAGCGTCCCGTCTTACCATTTGGGTTTTGTAATGTTGTATGAATTTCACTTCAATCAACCATTGGTTGGCACCACGAATAACATCAGCATTACCACCACCTAAAGTGATATACTTAAATTGTGAATCTTAAATCTTTGCTACGTGTTCTTCGATAACGTGACATTGTTATCCTTTTCTAATAATAATAAGGTGGTAGATATAAAATAAATAATAAGGTGGTAGATATAAAATTTTATTACACAGTATTTTATTTAGGAAACTGAAAAACATTATTAATTTATTAACAGAATATAATCTGAAATGGTGGTGGTCAACGTATTCATAGTCATACATTACAGTTTTAGATAAGCCACCAATCAATTAACCATTATCTCGTACGATATCGCATTGCGAGTGTAAGTGTATATGTTTATTCTGATAATAAAATTGATTACGTATGTTTTCAGGTATCGAATGGGACCCAGCTCCAGAATTAGAAGCCGTTGTGGATAGACCCTACATATTTTTCGTTCGCTGGCGCAACGTAACCCTTATAAATGGAAATTTTGTACTGTAATTTGAAAAAGGATTGGTACATATAAAACTAAAACTCGATTTTTAACAAAACGGACGGTTTTTTTTTTCTAGCACCTTGTTCTAAATATAAAACATAGGAACGTTTGTGGATACAATGCCGTTGCAGTTAGTTATTTCTCTTGGTTTGATATGGGTCACTGATTTTATGCTGTCCTGTGGGGTTGCCCTGTGGCTCGCAGAGCAGTCGACCGTGCGTTTGCACCGCGATCCCGCTGCGGTGGAATATGGCGCTCAATTCCGGCGAGCTCGGCCAGTAAGGGGCGCGCGCGAACGCCGCGGCGGTGTCGCCATAGCAGTCACGGATTATCAGCACTTCACTCCCACGACGACCGAATACCGCCCATTGATCTGCACTCTGGTCTAGTAACGTGTATTTACCTGCTTACAAATTTAATTATTAAATAATCGATGCAGGTAGTATAAATGCGTAATTAGGTAGGTTTAATAATCCTTAAGCATTCTATAGTTGTTAATCTAGCAAAATTAGGGGGTTTGCTAGAAATAAAATGTTACTATCAACATAGGTAAGTACATGACTAAATTCGGTTTACTACTGATGAGTCGAAGCTGGTATCAGCCTAACAGGAAATGTATACTTAGATAAGACTCGCCTACTTATCTTGCACATTACCTACGTTCTGCTTAGTCTTCGACATAGTTATAAGTATGTCGGTATAATTGGTGGTGCTTATATAGGTAGGTACATAGTTGCTTTACCGTGTTCCTTCTCCATGATAATAATATTTTCCATGAGTCCTGATTCTGTACCGTTGCCCATTAAAAAGTGTTTACCCAGTGGAGTCTCCACTTGCAATAGACAATGATCCCATTCCACGCGACCACCAAAATCACCATACTTCGTGATGTATTGTTCTCGTTCCTAAATAAACAAAAGATTTTATTTAGTACAAAACATGTACACATCACCTGATTCACCTGTGAACGCAGATAACACTCAATTCATATATAATTCTGGATAATATTCAAATATCAAGTAGGTACATACCTAATACGATTAACTGTATGATAAAAGAATAGGTGAGTCTATTTTTTATTACACATCCTCAAATGTAGGGTAACATCATAAAAATTAAGATACCGACGGCATTCAAAAAAAAACTCTTGTATTACCATAGGTACCTATTACAGGCAACAGTGGTGATTGTGATAGGGTTACTTTACTATGTGCAATATCAACGTCTAGAAGACGTGATATTTAGTGTGGATTAGCAGTATAGTACTTATTATTTAGTAAGTAGGGTACCTACCAATTCCATAGTAGCTCTAATATGAAATTTAAAACAGTCTAGACGCTTAGGTTGCGTGTAGACGGTCATCCAGCTTCCAACTACGTCTTGAATGTTTAAACTATGCCCCTTTTTATATAGAGGGCAAATATCATACATGGATATATTACGTGTTTGCACAAGATTATCACCACTTGCCATAAACAAAATTGTTAAATTAATTAAACATTTAATATTCATTATTCAAATATAACTCGTTTACTCGCGGAGTCTGCTTTACGAGAAGTAAAGATTGTGGCATGAATCTCAATGAGTTATGCTTGTTTTAAGAATATCTTATTAAATGAAATCAATATTGAAATTATCGTTACCACACACCGTTGAAATTTGATTAAAGATGACCAAACAAATGAACAAAAATATTTAATCATTCTCCTCACTACCTACCTACTTCGTATGGTCTCTTTAATTTACATTAACTGCCAGTAATTATGCATAATAAAAGCCTTTCTCTGTTCTCCGTAGACTGCCCGCCATAGCTCGCATGTTACAAAATCACTGGTAAAGTTTTAGGTAGTTCGCTATTTCTGTTCTCCGTCAATCTCGATGTCTACTGTGTTGAATATCTATTGATTGTAATTAGTAACAAGGTCATATTGATGTGTAATATTATATTTTATTTACATAATCAGTACGGAATATAAATATTAAGACAAAAATGGGTACGGTAGACAGTATCATCGATGCGCTTACAGCCAATAACAATCTACAAGCAAATGCCATCTAAGCAGGAAGCCCTGGACGAAACTTTAAAGAGTATTTTTTCGATTAGGTATTAATATGCAGTTTACATTATACATAATAATCTACAATCGTTTTCTACAATACATAATTCATTGAACTAGGTATTCATAATTTCATACCAACGATGTATATTTGATAACTATTGATTAATTTTTATGTGTGAAGCAAGATTTGGATATAGTCACATATGAATATCTACATGAACATACATAGGTACATAATGATTACTTTATATGGCCTTTAAAAATATAAATTATTCTCTAAATTAAAAATAATACGTAACCATCACCAAATTTAAAAAAATATTACGGCAAGAGTTGAATGACATTACCGATAATTTATAAAATTATAATCATTGATCAATAAAAACAATGTTACGTTGTATAATATATTTTAAAGCGAAAATTATAAATCGTAGTAAGTAATAAACGTATAAAAATATTTAATATGATGAACAATAACTTTAATTAGGCTTACATATCTGTACCTATGTTCATTGCTGTTGATTATACAAGTACGTTCCTCTTTTCTCTTACAAATAATGTTAGACTAGTTGTAAATACTTCATGTGTATTTTGGAATACTGCTTCCTGGAAATAAGAAAAAATACAAATTAAAATTATTACGAGTTTTCAATGAGTATTATGGTTTTGAGAGCGATAAAGTATGCTTACAACTAAAGTGAGAGGTATCGGTTATTTCAATAATAGATTTAACGTTTCTTATGTAGATTTTTATTTAATTTGAAAGTTTATAAGTGTAGTTACATTTTAACATTCTTATTTCTTGACATTGTCGTTATAAATACTCGTTGACTAGTACCATAACTTTATAATAACACACATTAGACATAACATTTTCCTGCTCGCAGCCGCGCTGCTGCGAGAGCCAGTGGAACATTAATTTAATGAAATCTAATCATTTTCAAACGGTTACAACATCTATAATAATTTACAGTATCACACACATTTCAAACTAATGCAATATAGGTCATATTTAGTCAAAAAGTTAACAGTGTAAGTAATATTAAAATGTGTAGTATAAGTATTCATTCAAATTTTGTAAACCATCAAGCTGCCGTAACTGGCCGTGGCTTACAAAGTGGATCGTGTAACTTCTTCATTGTCTATCATTATCATATTATAACAAACGATCGATTTAATTCATATTATTCTTACCTATGTTAGCATAAATTAAAAAAAAAGCAAGAATAGATTAAGTAATGTTATGGTATAAATAAGTAGGTAATAGGTACATGAATCTGGGTGGCAAAAAGGGTGCTGTATACAATTAGCACAATCGAATGTCTATAGATAGCTAATTATATTCGTATTAGCACAGTACCTAATAATAACTGAATTTCACATTATAACGTTTGTTATGCGAAGGAAACTTAAATGGATTCTCTTATTCCAGTTCACACGTAAGCGTACATAACATCTCCTTGGTAAAAAAAAATTAAAGCTCATGAAAATCCTTTCAGAATTCGATTTATGTTAACATTTCGAAGGAAGATTGAGGAAACGTATCCAAATAACACCTAGTCTTAAGACTCGAATTGAATTGTCGTAATTTCTACTACCTTACAAATTACCTCATAAGTTTCATTTGGTCGACAACTAGATATTTATGCTAAAAACAATTTAGCTTATGAAAAATCATTAAAACCCCAAACATAGACATTGGAAAGCAGTAATTATAACAATAAAAATAAAGGTAATTTAAATTAATCAAGCCAAGTAGGTACAATATTAGTACATAGGTACCTACACCTAAAATATACAGGTCGTTAAAAATCACGAACAGTAATAACCATTATTAATAGGTACATAATTATATATTGTAGTTAAAATAAGATTAGTACTTACACCAAATAATGTAGATTGTCCCAAATTTAACCATGCTAAAAGCCAAGAAAATCTGGCTCATCTAGCTAATGGTGCTAGCATCAGTTCAGCCCTAATTTAATATACAGGGATAATTTCACAGTTTCACGCGTTTATATTATATGTCATGGACGGAAACTGCAGAGAATTTAGGAAACACTGCCTCTGCCTTGGCCACATTTCATAACACAATTCTATAAATTGTATTCAGATAAATTGGGTCAGAGACGGTGGATTTAGTTGCGCACCTAATTATAAACTGTACCTACGGAGGCTTTATATGCACATAGCAGAATAATACAAGAGAAGATACAGCTGTTATGATACAAAAATAAAATCATTACCATTATAGCTGATATCAGACGCTTCTTAGAATTTTGTTGGTGTCGTGTGAACTGAAATGAAACAAAAACAACAGACTTCCAAAAAAAACACGAAAAAGTGAAAAGTAACTTTAATTTCGGAAGTCACACCGACTTCCGAAATTAAAGTTATTTTTCACTTTTTCTTGTTTTTTTTTTTTGGAAGTTGTTTTGTTTTTTTGTAGAAAAGTTTTTTTTTTTCACTTTTTGGTTTTGGTACCTACTCCACACAAATTCGTATACCACTACTTCATACGTAGGTAAAAACAGTGTCAGGAGATTATTAAAACATCATCAATATAAAGTAAGTGGAAAAAATACGCATTATTTAGGATAACTCAAAAACGACTGGTCGGAACTTGATCAAATTTATATGGGGCCACATGAGAAGCATCAGCTTTCAAATAAAAACAAAACATTCAAATCGGTTCACCTAGAAAAAAGTCTTGAGCTAACAAATAATAAAAAACTTTAAAAAAAATACGGTCGAATTCAGAACCTTCCTTTTTTTTAAATCGGTTAAAAATGAACAAAAAGTGAATCGTCTGATATCTGCGTTATAATTATGTCAGGAGTGAGCTACACACCTGTTCGGGTCGGCATTAATCTGCACAGCCGGCCAGTAAAATCGAATATATTTTGTTCTGGAAAAGGCCGCTCGGCTTAGCCGCATGTACCTAAACAGGCGGTAAAAAAACAACTATATCATGCAAATTCAGTGAAAGTGGATGCCGAACGGAGTTTGCCGATCGGCTCGAGACGAATTATGTAGTAAGTAATTGCTAGGAGTCGGCTTTGTTGTTCAACAAATACTGGCGAATCGAATGTGCCAACCCCACAATACCAAATTAGTCATGTTCGTGCGCCAGTGGGACTGATCCTTTTGATTGGTAGGTAGGTACCGGATGAGGATGATGATAAAAGTAATATAACTACAGTATGTTGCTATTGATATAAGTAACATGGCTTTTATACATTTTTACGTTTGGGATAATCTACGAGTTACAAAATCAACAATTATGTTTAATATCTTAATGGACATAGCGAGCTCGCGACTAAAATCAACTACCGTATTAATATTACAGTCATACAGTGCTTCCTATAATATATCAAAAAGCCCTACTTGCTGGTCGACAAAATTGTTTTAATGAATGAGATCACTATAGGTTCCAACTGCAGGCCGTGTTTGTAATTATCAACTCAATTTATGACATCGTCCATCCCAACAATAGAAGGTCAAATGTTTGTTTAGTGCGCGATCATAGATCAATGAAATATTTATTTACAACACATATACTAGGTTGGAATGTTAGTTTTAAAATGTTGCAAAATTCTATAAAATCATTACATTTTAGAATCCCTTCTATTTCGGATCTTTAGCCCTCAGTGTAGGTAATGTTTGATTAATTTGCCAACTTATATCCTACGCAAATTATATGTACGAAATTAAGCTATTGTATACATTTAGGTACCAAATCCCATTTTTATTTTACATATTGATACACTGTATTTTAATCATTTATTTGTAAGAAAGCACGTTATATCTTACTGGCTTGTCTGGATGTGAATATACCAAAAAAAAAACTAGATTTACTATTTTTGTCTTAGTTATCCCCAAGGACCTGATTAAATTTGTGACATCAAGCATTATTTTATATTTATAATTACTATAGCGATGAACCAAAGTAAATTCAAACAGGTATTGAGTTGATTGATTTTCCGTAAAACATAAAAAGAATTATTTAAAAAAATAATTAAGATTTGAGGAGTTTATTACAAGTGTATTTAATTTATTTTGAAGAACTACCGACTTCTCCGCACGCCTCATCACGAAGGACATGAGCATTACAACACGAGAATAAAAAGGCATATGAAATTTGATTTTAGATGTTCATCCAGTTTTCAAGTTTCACATGGGAACTTTAATTGGAATCCTTGCTCGTTATTTTTTTTTAATATACATAATTATTAGACATTTTTAATTTCTGGTCCAGCATGACCTTTGTAAAAAGATTATATTGATTTTGTAAAAAAGAGGTAAAAATTGCCAGTCTGTCTCAATTTATTGAATTTGGAGTACAGTTACATACCAATAGCTAGATCTATTTAAAAAGAGCATATCTGTTAGTATTACGACTGATGAATTGATCTCAATGATTAGTCCTTACGGAGTTCTAGTGCTTTAAATATGACATGAACTAGATTCCATTAGCTAATAACACATTTTTAACAATAAGGTGCTATAAAGTCATCTTTATTACATTCACTGATACAAGTAAGTAGGCCTCCCACTGCTCAAAATCATCCTTTATTTATAAGAAGGTATATCTAATGCTGTCATTAATATTTTGGAAGTGGTTGATGTGTTAATGCAAGTGTCTTGATGATATTTACTGTTTCATGAAAAGCTAACTAATTTACTAAATACATGAAATTCTATGTACTTAGTCACTTTTAGGAAGACTCATAACTAAATAGGCTAGTACTTGAGAAGAAAACAATGTAAAAACAAATATTCTCCATAAGAACTATCCATTTGTTAATATCTTACGAGATAGGAGAACAGGGTTACTCATAAACTCCAAAGATCACAATACCTTTTCCTTTGATTAAAACTTTAGAGTTAGCGTTGTACATACATACATAGCTCACCCTTTTTTGCCATGGGAGTAGGCAGAAAATACAGAATGCCACCTGCTATGAACCTTACATCCAGCTTTGTACAAAAACCTCTATTACTACTGGATACTGACAAATGTTGTGAATGGTGATTAAGTGACAAAAGCGAATTAAAACTTGATGGCATAATTATTTGAATACCCCTCATAAATTGTGCAACAGTCAAGTAATGTCAGTGTCAAACTGAGTTAATAGTAGCATTACTTTCACCTGTTATTAATCTACCTTAAAAATGTCTAACTTGATTTTATAAATACTTTAATTAACAATTTCTTCAAAGAAAATAATGTACCATCAATGAAAGTCCTAATCTTTAATTATTACCACACAAGCCGAAAATAATTGCTAGTACATACCAAATAACAAACAATAAAAGAACATGGCCAATATTGGGCAATTTTCGATACTGATTTTTTGCCACTAATGAGCTTGTTAACATTTCTTCAATGTCTTAGGATTTCATTAAAAAACTGTCTACTACATTAAATACTACACAATCTCCAATTGACTACAAATATTAGTCCAATAACTAGCTTTACTCTTATATATTAGTTTTAAGGCCAAATTGAAGTATTTTTTATAATAATTATAATCATTATGCATGATTGATAAAATGTTATTAGTTTGATAATGCAAGAGTAGTGGAAAAAGACCAGTACCAACACCATGTGTGTCCATCATGCAAGATACGTATTATACCCTCTTTAACAATTATGTCAAATGGAAACAATATTTATGGAAATTGTCTATACAATTCTGGAAATACTGTGTTCCATGAACATTACAGTGGCAACATAACAGATTTCTTCAAAATTCATAGTATTTTATAGCTTTTAATCAAACAAACTTCGTAATCCCTCATTCAGACTGAATCTAATATGGTAACACACTGGCAAATACATATACACATGCTTAAAGCCTTGCAGTTAATAATGTGTCACTAGACAAAGGATGTTTTTCAAACACTTTCTTTTTGTTGGTTAATTTCATGTTTCCTACTTGCATCTAATAAGTTGGCATTTGGCATCAAGGTCCAATTATTATTGGTGTATATTAAAAATAACTTAAATTTCATATAGTGTTGCTTGATGTCAAGGTAATCTTTTAAACACACTATCTTTGAGAAGAACCATTAAAACACTAACCTGCATATAAATAGAAAAAAATGTATATCAATATGTTTATTGGTAATTAGTTATTTAACAAGTTTTATGGCTAACTAGTTGGACATAAAACTTTATATGATATCTAATGAATAAGGTATTATTTTTATCTATATGACATGAAGTAGAGTTGATGAATATTCTTTTTTATTCTTATTATATAACAATGTAATGATCAAATAAATATATATCTTATTCATATTAAATGATTAAATATTTGCAAGGTTGCTGTATAGAGAGTATAGCTATTTCCCGACAACCCTCTGTTTTTTTTTTAAACAATGATGTGAAAGTAATACAGACTAATAAATCACTGAATGTCTACCTATTTTGTTAGTAACCTGTAATATAACCGAAGATTATTTTGAAGATGCTTAAAGGTACTTAAATAAGGGGTTGCCATTTTGATGTAGTACTGTTTTTGCTAGTTTAATTTGAAATTCCATAATTGACCCCACCTGTGTTCAAACCGGTGTTTTCTGAGGCTCCAGACGTAGCAGGTGCAGGCATGGCGATGGGTGGCGCCTGCTCTCCCTTGGGACGGCCTTCTCCAGCAGGCTGCGCGGTCACAGCCTGCACGCCGTCTGAGTCATCCCTCTCCAGCGTGTGGTAATCGCCGGACTCCTCTGGAGGACGCGGCTTGCACTTTCCGCAGCAGCAGTTGCAACAACAGCATAGGCAACAGCAGAAATAGCATCCGGTCAAAATGCCGCATACGATAAACAGGGCCTTGCACCAAGTGCTTGTCACTACGAAATAGGCGTTGACGTTTTCTTCTCCAAATTGCTCAGCGATATACAGCCCGAGAGATCCATAATTATCGTATATATTCCTTTTCGTAGCATCGCTTAGAATCGTATGTGCACGGTTCACTTCTTTAAATTTATCGGCAGCTTCAGGATTGTTAGGATTTTTATCGGGATGATATTTTAACGCTAATTTCCGATAGCTTTTCTTGACGTCGTCTTGTGTAGCAGTTTTTGGGACTTGTAGTATTAGATACAGGCTGTCCCCCGCAGTGGATAGTTTCCTTTTATCCATTTTAATAGTCCAATTTAGTAAACGGTTTTATGCAACGTGAACGAGAAATTAAAATGCAAAACTAAGACAATCCCTGAAGAATTTACGAATTACGATAACACGAACATCTCACTCTCACGTTAGTGTTGCCAGATGTGATTTTATCTAAATTAAAAATATTTTGTGTGTCTACTCTAGGTAGATGGCGTAGGCTTGGACTCGAGGCCTCATATCTGCCAATCCACGTAATGTATAATATGTTTAGTGTATGAAGACAATTTTAGATAATAGTTAATGATATAGGGCAGAAATGTTCCAAATAACTTCTAAAATCCAGTCCACACATAGACTTATGTCTACGCAGCACAATGATCTCGTTTCACTCGTTTCGACAACAAACAAACGACTTGATATATTTTTTTTCCTAATTGGCAACTTGTAGTTATGACCTCTGAGGTCCTGGTTACTTAACCGGTCTGTCCTATGGTGCCTTAAGCTACTAACTTAAAGCCTCCAGCCAGGGGCTAATTACTTAAATTCTAGGTGACCGCACGCTAAGGGCACCCCCTGTGGGGTACGGGCCTCGGCTTAGGCCGTCACTGAGGGGAGGGCAGCAAGGTGAGACAGGCTGGATCGAATTTATAATATTATTATTAGTCGGGGAAATTAAAGCTACAGGCTCTGCTACGGCGCGGGCTGGCGCTTCGTCGAGCAAGGAACGGGGGGGGACAATTACGTCGGGGGCGTCACGTTGGACCTCGGCGGCGAGGTCGGAACGATGGCGGTCTGTGTTTGTGCACTGTACTGGTGGCCCTACTGCTCTCCTGGAGGAGGGTTCATTGGGGTCGGTGAGGACATGCCTTGGACGGCGGGTATGGCTGATACGGGAGGGGGTATAACGGGTAGCCTTGACAACCAGAGGGTTGCGATGTGAGGCCGGGGAATCAAAGAAACGCTTGGAAATGCGCTTTATGAATTGTCTGATAGTAGTTTTAAGATCGCGATGGAGGATCTCGTTCCGAACGAACCAAGGGGAGCCGGTTGCCCTACGGAGGAACCGGTTTTGGAGGGCCTGCATCCTATGGATGTGGTGGGGTTTTGTGTGTGTGAAAACCACACTCACGTAGTTCATGATTGGGCGAATGCACGCTGTGTAAATGCGCAATTTGTACTTGAGTGACAATTTGCTGCGTGCATTCAATAGGGAGTGGAGTCTACCGAGAGCGAAAGTGGTGCGCGAATTCGCCTGCTTTATGTGCTCACCGAAAGAGAGGTGTATCTCCAGTATGACACCCTAGTATTTGGCTCGCTTCTCCCAAGGGATAGGCTTGCTGAACATGGTGATCGGACGGGGGGGGGGCGGGGCTGAGTCGCGGTTTCGAAAAGAGAACCGCTTGACTCTTGTCGGGATTGACTTCGATTCTCCACTTTCTAAACCAGTCACCGAGTTGGTTGACCGAGGTTTGGAGAGTGCGAGATATCGCATCCTGGCTGAGAAACGACTTGATAACGGCCACATGTGTTTTTATACAAACAAGCTGCGATAACATTCAACTTGGACCAGCTTTAATGGGCTATAAGGTAATGGTACTCCCATACGTAGTATCTCCATGTAGTCTGCGGTTCCCCCAAATAGGCGTTACTTAACGCACAACCATGGATTAAGTACTATATAGCGCAAAACAAACAAACGGGTGACTACTGACCTATGACGCAGAGAAGTCTTTTGGATCTATTGATCCAATCTTAAAAGTAAGTTCGAAAAGTTGAACATGGATCCCAAAAAATCCCTCCCGCCCTCATAACCCATCCCGAGCACACGCCCACGCAGATGTCTACAATACATATACCTTTGATTATATAAATGGTAATCAAAGACATATACAATGCAATTTCACCGGCCGGTACTGAGCGGGAAGCTTGATGTCCCGGCTCCCGGCACCGCGCCGCGCCGGTGGGAGTCAACGTCGTGCCGTTGCTGGCGCCGTCGCCGGTACGTGGATTTTTTTTGATAGGCAACTCGTAGTTGTGACCCTGAGGGATCTTGGCTACTTAACCGGACTGTCAGGCGGTACGTGGAAAAACATGCCATATATCTATACATATTTGCTTCTCCGGCTGCTGGGCCGGTGCTGGTGCCGGCACCGTGCAAGTGGAAAAACGCCCAATGTCAGGGAATCCCCAGTTAATTTTGCGGTGTTGCCAATTTCGTTCACGAATAATAATTGCGGTATGGCCGGAGTAGCTTATAAAAATGTTATAGCTTTTGATACCACCATCCCCCCCC
Source organism: Griposia aprilina (assembly GCA_916610205.1). NCBI lineage: Eukaryota > Metazoa > Arthropoda > Insecta > Lepidoptera > Noctuidae > Griposia > Griposia aprilina. The sequence continues at coordinate 11,315,535 of OU744286.1, forward strand.
GACCCTTGCTCGACGACGCGCCAGCCCGCGCCGTAGCTGAGCCTGTAGTTTTAAATTCCCCTTATAATAATAATAATAAAATAATTTCGATCCAGCCTGTCCCACCTTGCTGCCCTCCCCTCAGTGACGCCCTAAGCCGAGGTTCGTACCCCACAGGGGGTGCCCTTAGCGTGCGGTCACCTAGTATTTAAGAATTTCGCCCCTGGCTGGAGGCTTTAAGTTAGTAGCTTAAGGCACCCACAGGCTTGCCCGGTTAATAAGCCAAGACCTCAGTGGTCAAAACTACGAGCTGCCAATTAGGAGAAAAAAAAAATACCACCATCTATCCATTGGCCAGTTGTCTATTGTACCGATAGGTAGGATTGCTTTAGTTATTGTTCTGAGGGTAGGATACTTCATATTAGATTTCAAAACATGCGTGAGACTCTCGCACCTTAGAATTTAAACTTCTTTGGTTCTGAAAATAGTTTATTTTATGCATTGGTAACGATCTTGCTATTTCAGAATAACGAAATGTAGCAATTGTTACTCTTGCTACGTGATTAATCCGGCACTAATAATATGTATTAATTGTACCTACAGCCGCGCCGTACGTAGCGCAGTCTCACGTTTGCTTTGTTTGTAACAATTTAAACATATTTATTTACCTGGACAATTTGATACATATACATATTTGTAATGTGCTTGTCAAGACCTTTCTTTTGATATCAAATGTCGATTCGCACCAGTGTGCACGAGCTTAAAAATAAGACCTAAGCTACGGCTACATTGTAGCGATAAGGCGAACTGCACTTCGCACGCTCTCTCTCGCACACCGCTTGACGTCTCGCGTCTCAGCGGGTCGTCTTAGGGGTGGAGTAGTAGGAGTTGTTGTATACCCTTAGGCGCACTACGAGCAGCAAAGAAAACAAAAAAAAATGGGTCAGTACATTTTTTGTATTTTTTTCAGAAATTTAGCGATTTTATTGCAGTATCGGGTTAACCTTGACCATAGAAACTATTTAGGTTCTGAGAAGCATGGCCCTACGCCTTGGCGCGAAGGCGTAGTCGACGGAACCTCGCTCGGGGCTCCTACTTCTTAATGGTTAAAAAAAAATAACCACAAAGGGGATGGCCATTCCCTTCGAACCTAACCTGTCCGAGTCGGAGTGCCCCAAGTCCCGAGCTCGCTTCGCTCGCTCTTGCGTCCTAAGTTATGAAAGGATCCCTTCGACATTATTTTTACGACAAACGGCTGGTCTTAGACAAAAAATCACCAAGACGCTTTTAGCCTTATATTTAGGTGTTCTTTACAATATTTGTTTGTTTAAACATTTTCTTTTCCTCAGAAAGTTTAAAAAATATTCGAAGGCCTAAGTCTCGGAAACGGTGCGTCATCGTAGGACCATGCGTCTCCAAAAATAATTGGATCCTATAGACAAGTATAACCCGATACTGCAATAAAATTGGTAAATATCAGAAAAAATAAAGATTTTTGTTTTAAAGAAAAGAAAAAATGAAATAAATTACGTTTATTTGCATTAAACATGACGCAGAGAAAAACATACAAATACATAAAAGAACGAGTTGGGGAAAACATGCGTCACATCCATCCAAAACGGCAATCGCTCAGCATAATGCTACGACCCTATGCGAGACAGAGCTCCTGTGCCGTCAGCGACAGCTGGCGTTGACGTGATGACGTCAACTGGTGCAGCATACGAAAATATAAAATTAACAATAAATAAGAAATAAAATAAATACACTATACCTAGTTCTAAATCCTGCTAATCCTACTAATATTATAAATGTGAAAGTTTGTGAGGATGGATGGATGGATGTTTTGTTACTCTTTCACGCAAAACCTACAGAACGGATTTGAAAAAACCTACAGAACAGAATGAAATTTGGAACACAGATAGTTTATCGCCTGGATTAACATGTAGGATACTTTTTATCCAGATAGTACGTTTCCGTGGGATAATTTCCGACATCCACGCGGGCGAAGCCGCAGGCAGAAGCTAGTGTTATTATAATAATAATAATTTCTTTATTGGCATAAATAATATTACACACATTAGTGAGGCCCTGACTCCTGCGCGAGGTATATAGCACCTGTGTTACAGGAGCCAGTGTCTTCGTCCAATTACATTAGTCGATTTTTATGCATTATGAATTAATCTAAAACACATACCTACAAATAATAAAAATAGAAAATAAAATGATAAAATAAAATTATAAACATGTAAAACATTCCTTAAGTGGAGTAATTTATGAAAGTGTTTGGTGTATAGTGTATAAGGTGAGTAGTGTTTGTGGTGTGCGATGTTATAGAAACGTGTGCTTGTGTGGGATGTGTGAATTGTTTTATTTGTAGCTATTTTAGAAAGAGTCCGGTTTGCTTAAAGTCATGAGTAAGTAGCCATGATTTAACCTTACTTTTAGCTTCCTTCATTGTGAGTGGATTTTTAATAAGCTCTTTGTTTGTCCTATTGTACAAAACATGGGACAGATACTTCATAAGTTGCTTTCTAGCTGATGCAGTTCAACATTTAATCAATGAACAGATGTTTCGTACGGTGGGTTTTAAAAAAAATACTTCTATTGTATGGCGCAATAGGGTGCTGTTTGATGATAATTTCTAAAATATACGTCAGCTGAACTGTTAATACTTGACATTTCTCATATAAAGTTAATGTGGGGAACCTGAATGGCCTGAAAGTCATTACTTTAAGGATAGATCTTTGTGCCCTTTCAAGGCGAATCATATACGATTTACACGCGCCACCCCAAACCCGAATACAGTATGCGAGAACTGATTGTCCTAGTGCGTAATACACCGTGCTTAATAGCTCAAATATTATAAACATAATATTTATAAAATGGTAACATTACGGGCAACGACTCATGCGTCGCCGGCCTTTAATAATCTGTGCGCGCAGCTGTCATAAAAATGATAAAACCAGTATTTTTTTGTTAAAGTATAAACTGGTTTGAGCAAGGTTTGAGTGTTTGACACTGTTGTAAGTTTTCGCTCGAAAGCGCCCCTAAAGACTACACCACAGACTACATAGAGATACTACTTATGATTAAACTAAATGTACAATCACCAGCAGGTTAAGCTACACGAAACTGTCAAATTTCTCCAAACGATTTTAAACCTTAAAATGTTCTAGGTTAGGTTCAAAATCAAAATAGAAAATCTGACAGTTTGAAGTAACTTGATGTGCTGGCGACTGTACTCTGTGCTACACTCCAACCCGACTGCGGCTCGCTGTCGCTGTTATACAGAGAGCGCGCAAAGAGTAGTTCGCCGCAAAGCGACTCGCGTTACAGCGAACTACTCTTTGCGCGCTCTCGCGTTACGCGACAATGTAACCGTAGCATTAAACTATGAACATACATGCTCTGTGACTATGAACAGTGGTTGGAACTTTGGAACTTAGAGAAAAGTATTTCTTTTTTGCCCATGCAACTCTGTTTGACCATGTCATGAATGAATTTCGACCACTGATTTCTGATTTCCAAAGATTATATTAAATTATTTATTAGTATCTGACATCCACTAAAGTTACATGTTCTGTGACATCACTGTTTTCGTGATTTCGATAATTCGATTATCCCCGGGTAAAATCAATCGGTCCACTGATCAGGAGAATCCAATATAATCCTGCCCATGGACCGACTAAGTAAACTCTCGAGCAGGATATTTTGAACCATAAATATTTCGTAGAGCAGTTCGTCTGTCTAGTTATTTTTGGGTTATGAATGTGTGAGGATTATAGCAATTATGAATTTGCGTGGTTTATTTAAATTGTACCAAGACGTTTTACGCAGAAGACCATACTTAGTACAAGCAGTACAGACTGGAGCTCTGATGGGTTCGGGTGATTTAATCAGTCAGACCTTCATCGAGCGCAAACACATCACAGATGTAGATGTTAAGAGGACGTTAAAGTTTTCTTCTATAGGCTTTTTCGTAGGGGTAAGTAACCTATTCAACAACAGTTTAAAAAAAAAACATTGTAGTCACGCTCGTGCAGCATCAAAAAACTGTGCTTTTTTAAATCAAATAATGGTTCAAGCAAACAAGAAATATTTCTTGATATTGAACTATTAGTCTAGAGCAGCATCACAGCTGTAGTCCCTAATCCCTTAAACATGTGGGTTGAATCCTGACTGTTATGTCACTGTCTTATTGCAGTCTGAAAAATGTAATTAATGAGATTTCATTTTAAGCCATAGAATAATCTATACTAATAGTTATAACAAAGCTAGAGTGTTTCTTTTTTCAACCGCACTAATCTATGGAACTAACAGTTGGATTTAAAAGGTCTTTTTTGCATTTGATAGCCCAATTCTTGAGCATGGTTATAAGCTAATTAACATCACGCTATGACCCTTAGGAGCCCAGCAAATCGAAAAAAGCCAGAAAGAATTCTAAGCGAAAACAGTAGGCAATGCGATGCGAAGCGGTTGGTCGGGAGGCCAAGCAAGTTTTAGAAAAATGTGGCTGTTATTTTAGTATATTGTGTATCTTACAACTTCCATGTGAACAAAGTCACGGTCAAAAGCTAGTAATAAAAAAATAATAAGTCTCATCAATAACACTGTACAGACTGCTAAGGCTTAGAATATAAAGTATATGTTTTCATGCAATTGCAATGCAATAAACATGTTTAAACTGCACAGCAGAAGGTTGCAGTAACATTGTAGTCAGGATGCAGTTTATCAAAACCTTTATGAACACTTGTCAAGGCCCATCCTGGTTGAGCTGTCTGTGAATAATGCTAATGTTTCTAACAGTTTGACACATTCTACCTTTTGCTTTATCATTTTAGGGGCCTGCGTTGCGTGTTTGGTATGGAGCATTGTACAAGTATGTAGGCTCCAGTGGCACAGCTGTAGCTTTGAAGAAAGTGTTCATTGATCAGATTGTATTTGCACCATTATTTTTATTTGCTATTCTTAGTGCAGTGGCATTTATGCAAGGTAAGGACTCTGATAATATTATCAGTGATTTAGAAGCTAATTACATAGATGTGTTAAAGTCAAACTATTTACTTTGGCCATGGGTACAGATAGTAAATTTTACCTATGTTCCCCTCCAATATCAAGTTTTATTAGTTCAAGTAGTTGCTCTGTTCTGGAATACATATTTGTCCTGGAAAACAAATAAACAATAAATGATGGAACAATAGTTGGCATTCAAATTAAAACCTTTTTTCAATTACTTTTAATCATGTAAGTTTTTAAGTTCAATTTCTTGTAGATCGTATTATTGTATTAAGTATTTAAAACTTTTTTTTCTCTTTAAATGTAGCAGATTAAACAGAATCTCAAATATTGTTTAATATGCATATTTTCTTCCTTGTCTATTAAATAATGATATGGTAGAAATAGTGTGTTTTATGTAACATTTCACCCTGACCTAAGATAATGATATCAGATGGTGTGGCATGAGATCATGACACACTGTCTGATATCACTATCATCTAGCACCAATATGAAACATTATTATTATACATAGAAATACATAGTTACATGGTGACTAGAATAATAACAAGAGTACTATATTGGTACCTATTTATTTCATAGTTTATCAATGGCAAACACTTAAAATATGTTTTCTACACACCAATATAGATAATCATGTTATTCAAATTACATAATTATGTAAAGTCAGGGAAAGAAATTGTTGAGCCTATAGAGGTATGAGGAACAGGGTGTAAGTTCACTCATACCTCCTTAGAAAAGGGGGGATCCACCGACCAGACGGGTGTTGTGTCTGGTGGGCAACTGCCCGACGATTGATGTCGGGACGTTGTGGGACCAAACCTGAAATCGCGAAAACAAAAGTCAGCTGTTCTCTACATTTATGTTCGCATAACTCGTCAAAATGTAGGGTACAGCTGATTTTTTTCCGCGATCACTGTTTTGGTCCTTTATTAAAAGTGGTTCATAATGATGAGTACAATGACTAAGATTGTGTGCGTTATTTAAGTTACACATTGTATGTGCTAGTTGCGCGGTAAACTCTGCTTGCGCGATGCAGGATTTTGCGTGCCGTCAGTGTGACGCTTAGCTCGCTTGTGGCGTTTGTAGATGCCGCTACAAGCCGACTGTCGACTATTCTTCCAGCGTCATGCATGTGGTGACGGCAGCACAGCAAGATGAGCCGTCGAACTTTACACTTTGTGGTAATCTAGTTGTTATTTGTTAATGTTAATAGCTGAAAGGACAAGACAAGTTTTGTTAGTTATCGTGTTTTTTTAACCGACTTCACAAAAAGGAGGAGGTTCTCAATTCGTCTGTTTTTTTTTTTTTTAATGTGAGTTAGCTCATTACTTTTTTCTGGGTGAACCGATTTGGATGATTCTTTTTTTATTTGATAGGTGGTGCTTCACATGTGGTCCCATTTAAATTTAATCAAGGTCTGACCAGTAGTTTTTGAATTATCCTTAATACTGCAGATTTTTTCCACTTAGTTTTATATGGATGATGTGTTAATAATTTCCTGTCACTGTTATTTACACACCAAGTAGTGGTATACGAATTTGTGTGGGGTAGGTACCGCAACTAAAAAGTGAAAAATAAAATCTTTTTTTACAAAAAAACAACCGTATTCCAAAAAAAACACTAAAAGACGTGAAAAATAACTTTAATTTCGGAAGTCGGTGCCTTTGGTTTTGTATTTTCGTGTTTGGCCACCGTTTTTTTTGTTTATACTATACACTAGTTTTTGTGCCCGCGGCTTCGCTCTCGTGGATGTCGGAAATGACTATGCCTTTAGGATGCTGATGCGGCTGTCTAAGCACTGCAGCGCATCGGGCATGTTTGCCGACACTCGCATTGATGACTTTCATACAATCCTCAGAAAGAGAGCTGCTTCATTTCTTAGGCCCACTTGCTCCGCCAATCACTAAACACGTTTAGCGCTAATCGAGTTTAGAAACATAATTCTGTTTCTGTCAGATGTTTGAAGATGATAGACAGAATGATATTTCAAACTCGTTTATCGCTTACAACAATAAGGATATCTATAACATAAAGGACCTGCTTCACTGCTGTGTCGTTTTTAACCGACTTCACAAAAAGGAGGAGGTTCTCAATTCGCCTGTATGTTTTTTTTTTTTTATGTTTGTTAGCTCAGAACTCTTTCCTGGGTGAACCGATTTGGATGATTCTTTTTGTGTTAGAAAGGACATACCTCAAGGGTGGTTCCATGATAAGGAAACCAGGATCTGATGATGGAATCCCGGAGAAATCGAGGGGAACCTTCGAAAATCGTAGGAGCGCCTAGTGCGTTTGTTAATTTTTTCATTAAGTATTTTAAAGAACTACAATTTAATGAAGGTCTGGAATCGATCTGATGATGGAGCCGAAAGACAGTCGAGGGAATTCCTCAATGATTTACAGCAGGTACCTTGTGTTTGGGCTTGATTAATTTGTATTTATGAGAACTTTACACCTGAAGGGTTGTGACAGTCATTAGGGGTCTGATGATGAAGACGAAGGACAGTTAAGGGCACTCTTCAACGGTTTACAGTAGCTACCTTGTGATTCGTTTTAATTCATTTATATTGATGAGAACTTTGCACTCATATGGGTTATAAGTGCTATTACAGGTCTGACGATGGAGACCATAGACAGTTGAAGGAATTCCTTAACGATTTACAGCAGTTACCTTGTGTTTGGACTTGATTAATTTTTATTGATGAGAATACTATACCCAGATGTGTTATGATGACTGTCATTAGGGGTCTGATGATGAAGATGAAAGACAGTTAAGGGAACTCCTCAACGGTTTACAGTAGCTACCTTGTGTTTGGATTTAATTCATTTATATTGATGAGAACTTTGCACCCATATGGGTTATAAGTACCATTACAGGTCTGATGATGGAGACCATAGACAGTCGAGGGAATTCCTCAACGATTAAAGCAGTTACCTTTGGTTGGGCTTACTTCATACGGTTCAATATTGCAAAATATTCAGGTCGTACAAAAATAATACCCAATTAAGATTGAAGTTTTTCATAGGGCAACCACTACCTACTAGTCATGTTGATGCGTCAATTTGAGACTGAATTTAAGTTGCGTAATCGCGTCATCTCTAGCAATGCTCTTTCGTTGGTTGCTAAGCAATTTATGCTTGTCACAATGCATATGGTGAAATGGAGCTGATGGTGGCTTCACCATCAGCTCCAGTTCTTCTGGTTTTTACCAAGAGAAATCCTCAACAATAAACTCCTCAATTCCTTGCATCGGGAAACGAAATATTTTGTAAAAGGTGATGAGCAGTTGACATTATGCTATTGTAACTTCGATAAATTATTATCTAACCCACTAAAAAGTGAAAAATAAAAACTTTTTGTCAAAAAAAACAACCGACTTCCAAAAAATACACTACAAAGTGAAAAATAACTTTTATTTCGGAAGTCGGTGGCAAAAAACTAAAATAAAGATCCAAAGACACCAACTTCCGAAATAAAAGTTATTTTTCACTTTGTAGTGTATTTTTTGGAAGTCGGTTGTTTTTTTTGTCAAAAAGTTTTTGAAGAACCGCGACCCAAGCATGAAATCCTACAATGTGCAAACTGTCGCCGACGGCCGAGCTTTTTTTATTAAGTACAAGTACGTAGGTAACACAAACAGTCCTAGAAAATGCCACACACAAACAGTAGTTTGTGTAGTAACGATCGCGCTTTTCAGTATAGTCTAAAGTACTCTGTGATCGCGCTATACTAACCGACATGCGACAGGATCGTTCACTCTAATAGACCAGCGGGGTAATTACGTAACACACTAACAGTAGGAATAGGTTTCATTTTGACAATTCAACAACATTCATTGCGTTATTTACGTTGTTGAGCAGACAAATTTTTCGAACATAATATATGAAGCAGTGGATTAGCAATAGGCTTCAAAATGATTTAGAATGTAATAGATAGTGTGTTACATAATTAGGGTGCTGATATAACCCTTCAAGATAAAGTTAATAAAATCACATACCTACTTCATAGATAACACATATGTCTTTGACAATTCAAAAGTGCCTGTAAATGGTTTAATTAAAATAAATGCTTTGAGTTTGAGTTTGATATTTGTTGTCCCTAATACACACAAGTTACAAAAACACAATAGGTGAGAAAATCAAAAAATATGCCGAACTGAAAGAAGAAACTGACCAGAATTTGGAGGCAGGAAAATATCTACGTAGTACCCATTGTTGTATCCAGGACGACGGGTGATGTGCCCAATCACCTCCATCACAGCCTTAAACTAATAGACCTGAAAGACTTAATTTACATAACTCCAAAAAGCCGCAATTTTAAACATCTGCAGAATACTTACGAAGTTCATGCAAATTGAGGAAAGTGAAATTACTTCTCATAACATTAATTTTACGTGATTAGAAACCGGTTTGTAGCTAAAACTAGCCAAAGGGCTAGAAACAAAATTTATTTCAGTTTCATCCTACGATTACCTACATCCTTATATTTTAGTACAATTACTGTGATCTTACAAACTAGTTTAGTAATAATTAATAATTGATTGACATATAATAATAATTCAATTAAATAATTATAAGTGTAATAATAACAATTTAAGTACCTGCTTACCTTTTTTTTTTACGCACCTTTAAGTCTTGTACGGGGCAATGGAGGACGGTTCTTCGCTATCCAGGGTGTCGACACATCCAGGGAAATGATGAGCCTGTATGGATTAAACGGGGAATATTTCAGGGCGGGACCTCTTCGGGTAAACTGAAGGATTCGTCTGTGCAATTATGGACGAAGTTATCTTGATGAATAACTACCGGAGACAGAATTATTCTTATGAAAGACGGGACGGTTGACGTGTGTCGGGCATGCCATCGTTCAGGTGAATCCATCAGATAGATTATCTCTGGTTGTTCCCGTCTGGCTAACGGCGAGTACTTGCACAGGCATAATCAAGTAGCCAGGATTATTCACCAGCAACTTGCTTTGAAATATAAACTAGTGGATTCTGAGGTAGGTACCGTATTATAAGTATGTGCCCGACCCAGTTCTGGAAAATGACCATATCACGTTTTACTGGGATCGATCTATCATCACTGGCTGGACTATTGTCGCCAATAAGCCTGGTATAGTGGTGATAGATGGATTAGCGCGCCGCACAATGATTACGATTTTACCATTCCACATGACGAGAACCTCGTGAAAGCTGTGAAAGAGAAACAAATTAAATATCTCGACATAGCACATGAGGTGTCATGTGGAATGTGAGCTCGGCTGTCATTGTGCCGATTGTCGTATCGGCCAATGGCCTGATGACTGAAAGCTTCGTTGGGCGGTTGGGTCAACGGATTCAGAAGACAGTACCTACCTACTCCTCGATACGGCTCGCATCGTGGTCTCTGTCTCTGGAGCCCTAACAACCGGTAGCTTGGACCCTTCTCCCGATACCGGCGGACCACAACTTTTTATATTTTTAAATGTTTTTATAAAAATATTTAAACATGTAGGTATTTATATATGTATGAAAATAAATAAACGACATAACAATTTTACTAATTTAAGTATATTAATTAATTAAACAGTAAGTGGCAGGTCCTGGTGGACTCCCCGATGATGGCTACAAATCACTATACGACTGCGTGCAGCCCTAGGTATCCAGTGAGCCAGCATCGGAGAGTCTCATCTGTCCGCCAGCGCGCGCTGGATAGTGTTGGGACTGTCGCGCGTGCGGCGCATGATGGCCGCAAAGCCGCCTGTGTCAGCCGCCGCGAACATCGCGGAAGCGCGGCAGACCCATCAGCACCCGGAACGCGTTATTGTATTGAACGTGTAGATCGCTGTATGTCCGCTGTGTAGTTAACCCACAGGCTACAGGTGTAAAAGGATTAACAGTACGCTGCGCAACTTTGATAGTCTCCGTGCACCATGAAAACCTGCGCGCCAACATGTTTCAGCGGACACACAGCGCCCTGCGCTCCCTTTCAATATCCACACTGTCCTTAAGGCCCTCAGTGACCCAGTGGCCCAAATATTTAAATTGCTCGACTTTTTTTATAGCTGTCACTGAAGGTGAAAATCGGAACGAATGTTTATCGCTTGTTGTCCGGCCTGAAAACCATTATTTCACTCTTTTTCGTGATGTATTTGGGCCACCGCATAGGACTCACACATTTTCAGCCTTCGTAAGGCACCAATCGATGGGCTCAGCAGCACCATATCGTCTGCGTAGCTGATGTTATTCACTCACACACACACACACTCCATCTATATGACATCCGATGCCGGTGCTGCTGAGTTCATCGATCAGTCGGTTGACGTACAGGTTGAAGAGCGTGGGAGAGGTCAGCCCCCCCTGCCTCACCCCGCATTCCAGCCCGTACTCCTCCGAGAGCGCCTGCCCATCATACAAAATTATTTTGTATGGTTAAACCAATGCATAATAATAACACATTTTCTCTAGGTAGACAAGTTTTATCCCTTAGTTTACCCCATAGAATATCGTACGATACAAGATCGAACGCTTTCGATAAATCAAGGTAGCATGCATACACTGGGGTCTTTCTACTCGTGTAATACGGTACAGTTTGCTTGAGGCACAGGAAGGATAGCACTCTCGGTGGAAAGTCCGCCCCTGAAGCGGAACCGCGTCGTTTAGCGAGACGTGTTTATCCAGCGTGCCGCAGCGGTGAAACAAGTTGTTTCGCCGCTGCTGTGGCAGCGCTGCGCGCAAGGCTGTATCCTTACAGAATAGCACTGCAGATGCTGACCAAGCAGACTCTCCAGCACTTTGGCTAGAGAGATCAGTCTATAGTTGTTTACATCTAATGTATCACCAGTTTTATTTTAGATGATTGGTACAACTATTGTACGCATTAGATTATAGGACAGATGGGAGTGGCCTAAACACAGGGTGAAAAACATAGAAAGCACTCTGGGTATGTGTAAGTACACCTGCATGCTGCAGGTCCTCAATGCTAAGGCTGTCGTGACTAGCGTTGCCGGAGAGAATATTCCGAAGTATTCCCGTCGTATTATTCGCGAAACATTCGGAAGTATTGAGTAGTATTCGGAATTATTCCCCGAGAAGACATACAAGGAAAATATTTAGCTAAGTACATATTAGAATAGTTAGAATGAACCGCTGAGTCACGAGGCGGTATGCCACAGTTGCCATAATATAATCACGCTGACCGACACCGGGTAAGTAGGCTACTTATTGGATCACCTGGTAGAGTTCGACTATTGACCGCGAGATGGCGGCGCAATTACCATTGCAAATTACATAATTATGTTCCGCGTTAGTGATTGTGTATTCATACTCACGAATCTTCCTTCCTTCCTAACCTTGGTCACCGCAGCAGCAGAAAGCGCACGCAGGCGAGCACTACCGACGGAAGTTGTACAGTTACAGCTTTTACTTTTACCCGCTAGACGGCGTTAATGCCAGTGACTATATATTACTACGGGTTCATTCATAAAATTAGTCTAATACGATTTGAAAACTTCTGAATATTTATTTCATCTACTTAGATATGTACTTACTTAATAAGTTTTTGTATGCGGTCTATTAGGTGTTAAAGTGATAGAGGTAAATACATAGTTAGATACTAAAATAAGTTTTTATGATAGTAATGTAAGTTATAATAGGGAGGTACCTACCTAACCGAAAGGATAATCTAATTATTAAGTATTGTATATTATTTCAAATGTCTCTTTATTGATTAATTTCGGTTGAACACTACTTATTTATTACTTAACTATGTAAGTTACATAGTTAAGTAATAAATAAGTAGTGTTCAACTGAAATTAATCAATAACTAGTTACATAATGTAACTAGTTATTGATTAATTTCGATAGAACACTATTCTACAAAGAAATATATTTTTTACGACTATTTGTTTTACCAAAACATTTAAAGTACTTATGTATCTATGCCCTAGATACGTACTTTAAACTACGTAGGTACAACGTAAACGTACTTACTTTTATCTTACTTAACTAATTATTTACGTTTTTTCCATTAAATCGTAAACCAAAAACATTTTTACGAAGTAAACTATACTTGTAAATAACATCCGGACAACATCGGCCCATTCTAAACTCAATCATAGTAAAAATAAAATAATGAGTAGTCACAAGTAGATAAATAATTACAGGGAAATATTCCCGCATTGTAGGTACGTAGGAATCGAATAATACTTCGTTGAATTTATGAATGAACAACGGCTGCGGGGTTCGGTGGGTGTGCTATTGTTACGTGCAGACGAGCGCTGGCGTCGCCGAACGATTAACGAGGGATGTTCTCCATTTATAGTCTACTCTTGCCCGCTAGATGGCGTTAATTCAAGTAGCGGCATGGCAAAATATTTGCTAAACGTAACTGCGAGTCTCCTCAAGCTACATAAGCACACGAGTACATTCGTAACTACTGGGAATAATTTAATTCTTAAGTAATAAAACGTAGGTTACCTACTTCATACTTACAATATTTATTTTACGCTGCTTTTTAGCTGCGGTAGTATTCCTTCCAATCGAAGTATTCTTTTGAATGTTTCCGAATTATTCCGAATACTTCCGAAGTTTTGCAACGCTAGTCGCATAGAGTATAGTAATAGATTGGCTATACCCTAAGTCATCAATTCAGATAATTTAAGTAAACAAAGAAATGTCATTGTCAAAATGACAGGACAGTGGTACAAAACAATTTAATATTAAATTTTTCTATCTTTTCATTACAGTTAACTATTTATACGAGCTATGCAAACAAAATATCGTAGCCGAACAGTGTTTGTTCTGTGTCGGAGTCGCGGCTTATTATCATCATAATCAGCCCTTTTAAGTCCAAGTTAAAACAAGGAAATATAACAACTAACAACAAGATGAAACAGTTAACACGATGATAATAAAGCACAATTAACAAAGACGCAGCGAATAGTATTATCCGGGAAAAGAAAACGAATGTTGTGAAAAGACGCGACTTTGTAATTATGTCAAACGAAATTTGAGAATGTTGGGAACTCCGGTAGTGTTACCAGTATCATAAAATATTTTATACCACAAAATTTTCTTTTTTTAATAACTTTGTTTAAAACCGAAAACTTATAAAAATTAACACGGTATAATAATTTTTTAATTATTATTTTAAAAATCAGAACTTAAAAGCAAATCTAACCTTGTTTTCCACCATTTTATGTGAATTACCATTAAGACGATATTTTTTTGATCTGTTATCACATTTGTTTACATAAATTATCTGAATTGATGACTTAGGGTATAGTCGTGACGCGGGGATTTACCCCTCGCCATGCCTTTGATCACCGCACACATTTCATTCGTAGTAAAAAGAACACACTACGCTTACTACCTTCCTCAGCATCGGGCTCCTAACCAATGTTTGTAGGTAAAAAATATTTTTACAGAAAAAACAACCGACTTCAAAAAAAACACTACAAAGTGAAAAATAACTTTAATTTCGAAAGTCGGTGTCTTTTTGTATCTGTATTATGCCACCGACCTCCGAAATACAAATTATTTTTCACTTTGAAGTGTTTTTTTTCGACGTCGGCTCTTTTTTTTTTAGGTAAAAAAAAAAAAACACTTTTGTGAGTCGGCTAGTAATAAATCTAAGTTACAATAGCCTAATGTCAACTGCTCATCACCTTTTACAAAATATTCCTTTTCCCGACGCAGGGACGTTAATTGTTGAGTAGTTCTCCTGTTAAGAATCAAAAGCACTGGAGCTGATGGTGAAGCTACCATCAGCTCCATTTCACCATATGCATTGTGATTTGTGACGAGCATAAATTGCTTAGCAACCATATTAAAATCGAATCGCAACCCGTGAAATACTTATTATTGAGAAGTTCCGGTGGCCACCTCTGGCCTTCATCATCAGTTACACTTCACCGAATGGTGCTCTCCAAGAGCAAATGCACGAGTTACTATAAAAAATACCCAAATCGCTATACGTGTGCCTATAAAATTTAGGATTTCCCTCGATTTCCATGGGATCCCCTCATCAGATTCTGACTTGATGACAATGGGACCACCTCGAGAGTATACCCTTTCAAACACAAAAATAATTTTCAAAATCGGTCCACAATTGACGGAGAAGTCGGTGAACATACATAAAAAAAAAACGTACATACAGTCGAACTTAGACCCTCCTCCTTTTTGGAAGTCAGTTAAAAACTGTCTTACATGCTAAATTACGTGTAAAGTTTATAACTGATTGCAAAGTTGTTTGCAGACTATGCAGAGCCCTCAGGCTGGTCTACTGAAATATAGAAATCGAATATTTAAAACGTTGTAGGTACCTACTTATGATCTATATAGATTTTTCAGTGTATGAACTGCCTCGACCGCCTCAGTCTGACTCTGAACGTATAAATGTTGGTTAAACCAATTTTACATCATTCATAGATTACTATTGTTACAACTTGTTAACTCAATTCTCATGGACTAAGTGTGAATGTTAGGTCCAGGGCTAGGTCTCGGTCTAGGGTACCTGGACGCACTAAAAAATTATACATAATTATCTAGGTACTTTATAGCCCACTTAATTGAGATTTACAATATTTTACTTTAGGTACTATTATTTCATAAAATTACTATTTCCATACGATCCTGATGCTAATTAGGATTAAGTAATGACTGTGATACGCATGACTCCGCCTATTTACTATTTGGTGATACATCGTCGCGAATAGTTTTCTTTGCCTCTAAGCGTTTAACTACTCCAACTTCTACAACTCAGCCCCTAAGACAACCCACTGACCCTTTGAAGAAAAGAAAACAGATGATACTGTCAAGTGCGCGCAAGTTATTACAAGTCTGCGCGCGTGTTTGACCCATTGTTTGACCTTCAAGCATTGCCTTCAAGACTAATCTTGCCAATTTGATATCACTGTCTGTCAGCTGTCAGTCAGGAATATTTCACCGTCGCACAGTGAAACGAATGAATGGGAGAGGTTGGACATAGGCATTAACGAGAAAAAAAAAAGAGTGTAATTTTGAAAAACGAATAATACCATCGTATTTAGTTATCAAATGCCTTCAATATTTGTGCTACTACTATGAAAATGACTATATCGAGCTCTCTGTCGCCTGATTCCGGCTTCGTTTCAAGTTGTGGGCTTTACTATCGTATTACGCACAGCAAACGCGACATTTACTGCTAAGGCACATGGTGCACCAAACGTGCACCTTCTGAGATATAGGTTGATATTTTTTTTTACTGAATCCAGATCTCTGCCTCTTGAATCTTATCCTATTTCAATTTGTAGTATTTAGTATCATAATACAAATACCAAGAGCTGTATTTAGTCCTAAGACACATGGTGCGCCAAACTTGCACCTTCTGACATGCAGCTTGATTTACATATTTTTAACAAAAACATATTTTGTCCTTATTATTTTAAGCATACTGGTTTCGTTAGACTTATAATTATACAATTCACACATGGACTGTATTGTGGAATAGATATTAAGACTATCGATACAAAGTATACATTTCCTGAGAACCCAATTAAAGGAGATATAGGTAATTAAGAAAAGTGATTAGGGAAATAGTTACTTAATGGTTTACACAGAATAACTAATGCAGCAATGAGCACTAACAATCTGCTTATAATATTCTAATTTACCATGGCTCATCAGCAATTATGACGGTGTAATATTAATCAATAAATGAGGGTACCTGGATATAGCATAAATAAGTCACCGTAACTAGCTTTAAAATCAGTATTGATTTACACCTCGCATAGTCACGCTAATCTCGAAATGAATTTTCCAAATATTACTAAGAATCTTGGTCTTTACGTTGCTTTATGTGCACGCGCACATTATGATTTACGCGACTATAACTACTGGTTCAGTATTTAAAAGAGAATAGTTCTGTACAACTATGTAATAGTTCCAAATCAATATTAAAAGTCTGGTGTCGTCGATTTTGCTACCGCATTTTTGCAAATTGGATACAATCTGGAAGAAGCACGAATAAGTTCTGTAAGAAATACGAAGAGCGGCTGCAAGTTGCAATTCAGTGGCCAGAATTTCTTTTCAGACTTTTCTTTCTAAATCAGACGTTTCAACCTCTACAAATCCTAATCCCCGTAAATGCTTTGAGGATCTTGGTAACCGGCAAAAAAAAAAGACGCACTGTAGATGCTATTGGATGCAGTGGTAGCAGCAATAGCGCGGGAAAACAGGAGAAATCGACACAGCTGATCTAATGAAATACATAATGGAAAATGCAGAAGAGGCCTCCAAAATTGGCTCTGTATGTCTCGATGAAATTATCAAAATGGCGCTAAAAATACTTCCGAGATTTTGAAAATCAAGGAGGCGTTTTAAAATACCCCGGTTACTACATGCTGGTTAAAGAAAAAGAGAAGTGTTATCCAGGCAAAGAAGATCTGACAGTTACATAAATCTGTGCAGATAATAAAATTACAAGCTCATCACTTGGATGAGCTTGACCACGAGAAAACTTTTAAATTCTTTATATACTTCTGTTCATTCCAATCAATAGCTCGTTTTGACCAGCACATGGGGATTTGATGGATCATCCAGCCAAAGCATTTATCATCAAAAGACGAGTAGAAGTGAGCTAAGTAATCTGGCTAAGTGGCTAGTAACTTCACGATAAGTTTTGTGGCTCTACGACTCACCTCAAATATGTTATAATTTGGCAAAACGACCGACCATCTTCAACATCATTATATGCCCCCACAATGTTTAAATTTTTGAAAGAATCTAATGAAATGTACAGACAGAGCTGGCTGCAATTGAAGCTGAGATTAAGGCCTTAATGCCATCTACCACCACTGATGGAATGGAATTAGTGTTACAAACCAGCTGCTGTTGTCAACGATTGATAGTAAAATTAATTCTATTATGTCTGATACAACAGCTTCAGTGTGTGACGTGATATATGCAAGGCTAGTCCTAAAGAAATGAATAATTTGGAGTTTTTAATTATAAGGGAAACCAGTAAACAAGGACATGTACAAATACGGCTCTCTCGCGTCATGCTTGGATTCGGTCAATAGAATGTTTTCTACGTATTTCTTATAAATCTATATAAATAAAATTCAAAGTCCTGACTGAGATATCAACGCGCAGCCTAAACCACTGGTCCTAGAGATATGAAACTTGGAGGGTGTGTTCTTTATGAAAAGTAAGTATCCACTAAGAAACGCTGTTTTGAAATTCCACCCCTAAGAGGGTGAATTAGGGGGTTGAATTTTCTGTTAAACTTTTTATTCTCTGTGTCGATTGACCCGAACAGTACCTACACATACTCTTCAATTAAAATTATGAGACACGTGTATCACTGTTTTTCCAAAATCATCCCCTAACAGAGTCCATTATGATCTTTCTGAGGTGTATCAGTAATATGTGACATCCCGTTTTCGCGTTGGCTCGTGATATGCGACATTGTTAATGCAAGTATAACACACACACAACACATAACAAGCAAGTATACATAAGTGTATAAATAGATTTAATTAATCATTGTCGTCACCGGTATCCAATCTCAACCATGGTATCAAGATGTATCAAATACGTAACTGATATTACTATGAACTAATATTTCCATTTATAAGTAAGTAGCGGTCGCAAGCGCTTCTACTGAGCATGAAGTCCTGGGTTCGATTCCCAGGTCGGGCAAAGTATTATTGGGTTTTACCAAAAGGAATTTCTCAGTAGCAGCCCGGAGTCTGGAATTGTGCCCGGTTGATGACAATAGGCTTACCTCCTATTACATGGGACTTAAAACTTATTAACTGGCGCACGGGTCGGAACCTGACCCGATAGAGCTAAGTAGACCTGAAATTCGCATTCAGTGACCCCAAAAATATATAGTAAGTATAGTGAGAACCCCAGGTAAGAAACTTTTTTCTTTTTATGTTGTGCTGTGTTATTGTTGACGAAGATGATGATAAGGAGGATGATTAAAATTTGATTTTTAAATGGTTTGGTTGTAGTTATTATAATATTTCTATGTGTATTTATAGTTAATAAATAAAATAAAACTGGCGATTTTTATTGTGAATCACCCTACATAAAAGAAGGTGTACTTTTGGCGCAACATGTGTCTTAGCACTACGAGGGCGGCACTGAAAATTTCGGGAATCAAGGAAGTGACACAACATTACTATTTAAAAATGTATTTATTGCTTTTCGAAGTATTCTCCGCGAAATTTGACACCTTTTTCCATACGATGGAATCAATCATTGAAGCAACCAGTCCATTCGGAAGTTGGAGTCTCCAAAATGGCCGTTTTGTAGGCGTCCACAGCTTCTTCAGGTGATGAAAATCTCTGTCCACGCAATTTATTCTTTATTTTAGGGAAAGTATAGAAATCATTAGGGCTTAGGTCGGGGCTGTACGGCGGATGGTCTAATAAACCTATGTTTTCTTGCTCTAAAAACTCTTTTGTTCTGTGCGCGGTGTGAGAACTCGCATTGTTGTGATGGAGGATGATGCGGCGGTTGCAGTTCTCTTTACGGAGTTCAAAAACGACCTGTGGAAAACAAATGCTAGCATACCATTCTGCATTAACCGTTCTTTGTCCCTCAAGAGGAATAGTCGTAACATGGCCGGTTTTGGAGACAAACCTGGCCACCATTTTTTTTGCAACACTCCGTGAACGAACAATTTTTGTTGGCTTTAACTCATTTTCGAACACCCAAACTCGTGACTGGTTTTTTGTTTCGGGTTCGTACGCGTATATCCAGGATTCGTCATCTGATACGATGTTGTATACAGCATTTGAGGATCCTGCGTACAATCTTTCGAGAGTTCTGACGCACCAAGTAACGCGAGCCGCTTTTTGCTCTTCACAGAGCGAATGCGCTATCCATCGGGAAAACAACTTTTTTAGACCTAATTGTTCATGCAAGATTATTTGTATTTGACTCATGCCAATGTCTAAAGTTGCCTGAATTTCGCGGTATGTCACATGTCGATCTTCCTCAATCAGCTTACGCACAGCATCAACGTTTTCTTGGGTGACTGAAGTTTTTGGACGACCTTGACGGGGATCATCACTGAGCTTGACACGTCCACGTTGAAATTCAGCAAACCAGCGATACATTGTGGTTTTGGATGGGGCTTCATCACCAAATGCAGAAATCATCCGGTCAACACACTGTTTTTGTGTTAAACCACTTCGAAAGTCATAATAAATCATCGCTCTTGAATTTTCTCGAGTCAATTCCATTTTCTCAACGACTAAACAAGTTTGACAAAACCTTGTGAAAGACCGAGAATCTTTTTTAAATAAATAAATGGTATTCGAATTTTAAAACCAAGGAGTTTTCAATTAAAAAGATTTTAATATGACAGGAACAGTGGAAATATTCCATTCCCGATACTTTCAGTGCAGCCCTCGTAAATGCAGCTCTTGATATGCGTTGAAACGACGCCGGAATTGGGTGGCAGAGAGTTCGATACAATAATATTCATAGTAAAATTTCACATTTTCTCAAATCACTCCCGTAATACGAGACAAAGAAAGAAATTTGTCGAAACAAGTTTTGAAGGCATTTGATAACTAAATACGATAGTATCATTAGTTTTTCAAAATTAGACTTTTCTTTCCGGAAATGCCTATGTCCAACCTCCCCCATAAATTCGTTCCACTGTGCGTCGGTGTCAACTTGTCAAGTGTCACTAATCTAACCTTACAATCATATAATTTCAATTTCAATTACTTATTTGGTAGTTATAGAATTAAATGTCATTCAGTCGATGTAGTTCTGTGGTATTGGAAGGCAATATCGGTTTTCAAGCACTTGCAATCGCCTTTCGGCCCATTTGGCGTACAGTTAATTTAGTGCCTCAGTTTTGCGTGACACTCACAAGGCAGGTAATCACACAATCACTACTATTTATAATTTTTTTTTTCTTATCCAAAACATAGCCGATAGAATAAATTATTTTATTAAAGTTTGACCGGTCGATACCACCTAATCGAAGCTTACGTCACGGTAAGATTTTTTTCACATGATGTGCCGAATGCTTAGGCGAACCGAATGTTAGTAATTTATTTATTAGTTGATTTAAGTCATGGTCTCGGTTTCTTTTAGTAAGTATAGGTACCTGGTTAGTATGATTGTCTACATGAACAACAAATATATTTATTTCTTGAAGTAAAAAAATATTTGCACACCTTGTTGGATGACTGCCTCGAGGCATTTTCAGTTGCTATTTCAGTGACTTCTTTATTAATTACTTGGGACCCGGCCCTGCTTCGCATGGTTTTTGCGACTTTACAAAACAACAAGATTTCTTTATTTTATGATAATAGGTTTTTTTTATTTTATTATTTCATACAAGCTTGTTGTTAGTAATATAAATGTATTATACACAAACGGAGACACATATCAAGATGGTGAAAACCGCATCAAAATCCATTGTGGAGTTTAGAAGATTATACAGAGACATGAAAAGCAACTTTGTTTTAAACTATTTATGGATAGCTATGGTACCTAAAATAAAAAAATACAATGTCAACTCATAGTTTGGATCAATTATTTTTTGGGTAAAATTTCATCAGAATGGATATACCATTATGACTATTTGGTCTATGCCATGCACACCTAAAGTTACTTATTTTTTATCTGATAATTTTGAACATTCTCCTCTGTCATTCATACAGATGTGATAATGCTATTTTAATTATTTCAGAAAACCACCATGGAAGGTTTATCATTGGTTTCATCAAATAAGATATTTGGGGGTCATCAAAAGGTTTACTCCCACGAGTCTTCTGAACTAAAATGTAAGATGAACTTCTCAGTATACCTGCCACCTCAGGCGGAGTGTGGTGATGTTAAGTTGCCTGTCATATTCTACCTCTCTGGACTGACTTGCAATGAGCAAAACTTCATCACTAAATCAGGGTTCCAAAGGTATTTCTTTTTTATTTGTCCTTTTCTTTCTTTGTCTCTTTGGATTCAAAAGATTCAATGAACATAAACATGTTGTAAAATAATGAGGAAATTAAGGCAATAAGGTTATGGTTAAAAAAGGTGTGTTGAATATTAGTGATGCCTAGGGAAGTCTTCACCTTTCTCGGGCCTCATTCACCTAATACAGGATATGAGAAACATAACCACAGTTAAGGCTAAAATAGTTGAGGGTGGGTCGCGCCACAACGCAACGCATTTTAATTACTAGCTTTGACGCAAAATTACCGTAATGAGGGCATATCATTTTGTGTTCAAACTAGCCATAATGATACAAGTGTGGACAAGACCCTACAGTACGGCCGAAATATTTTGGCGAGTCCGAACGTCACCCAGAAGGCAGCGCAGTAAAAATTTTAGGAACCAAATGGTGACATGAAGCGAGTGTGAGTGAGAGAACATGTGCGAAAGTTCTTAGTGCCTAAGTTTAGACTCGCCAAGATAATATTATATTTCGGCCGTATTGTACATCAATTTCGTAAAGGAGGATGGGCGTTTTGGTTGGTCGTTTATTGGTTGCTTTTGGTTTTCGGATACCAGCTTCCATACATTTTTGCTCATCCTCCTTTGGTAAGAACCATCGCACATGTGTACCTATGCGATGGTTCACACATACATTGATAGGCGCGCCGCACTGTGCTTTTTTTGTATTGAAATGCGACGCGGCCCGGCTTCGGCTGTTATATTCGCTTAGCTTTAGATTCCCTAGGTACATTTATTAATACCTACCTATTTTGATACATAACATTATGCCAGCCCATTACAACGATACAAAAAATGTGTTTAAGTAGCTTTTGAACTTGTGCAGACTAGTAAAACTGTATGATAACTTGCTAGTTATTGTCCTTATCAAAAATATTAAGAAGCTTATCATTAGCCATTAAGAATACTTGTTTTTTCTTAATAATAATAGTTTTAGTTATATAATATATGAACACAAGACCATAATTGTATCAGGAAATACTTGACATAAATAAATAATATTTTATAGGTATGCAGCAGAGCATGGAATCATTGTTGTGGGCCCAGACACATCTCCCAGAGGTGTGAAGATCCCTGGTGATGATGATTCCTGGGACTTTGGAGTAGCTGCTGGATTTTACCTTGATGCCACTAAAGAACCATGGTCAAAGAATTACAGAATGGGCAGTTACCTTAATAAGGAACTTTATGAATTAGTGCTGCAAGCATTTAGCAATGTGGTTGATGCTGAGAGGATTGGCATTATGGGACACAGGTAAATCTATAAAATGTTCCAATCTACTTATTATTTTAATCAATTCGATTTTATGTAATTTTTTTTTAGGTAAACTGCATTTTAAGTCTTGAATAATCTGCTATTTTATTCTGAAATAATAGTTTATTGAGGTTGGGCAAGTAATCCGAACTGGATATAAACCAGATCAGATAAACACGTCTGTAAAACCAGGCACACCTTTAAATACACAATGTTGGTAACTTAATTGTACATGCTGTGGTGTCCTATTGGTAGGGGAGCTCAGAGGGTTTCCGAGAGAGGAGGTCGACTACACAAACCCCTACAGTGTAATAATTATGTAAACACATTGATGTTAACTTTAGATAAAATAAAAATAAAAAAATCTTTAAAAAAAAAGCAATAGGTAAGACAGTGTGCCGATTTTTTCCTTCAGAAAGTAAACTAAAAATGAAAATGCTGCCGCAGCATAGGACACGCGTTAATATGTATTTTTCTTTATTCTTTTGAGCTGAACCTTCTTAGTTCCACCGGCCAAGCTTCTACCTGGCCGGTGATAATTAATAAATGCTCTTTCAAACAGGCGCAACACGCAACGCGAAACGCACGCGTCACAAAGGTACCGGGTGTCGCGCGACGAGCGGTGGTTTTGAGTCACGCACGATTCGCGTCGCGTGTCGTGCCTGTTTGAAGGAGCCTTTAGTGTCCAAATAAGGGCACGTACTCAGGAGTGCAAAATTTTCTTCCATAAAGAGTTAGAAATTCATACTTTATGACTCTTGGCATACCGTAAATATTCTTAATGATCTGTACCCGAGAAATAATTTTAAATTTCGTATGGCTAAACTGACATAAGTGAATTTTATTCCACTGATAAAAATATCTGACTTGAAAAATCAGCCCTAAAGCAAATAGCTCGTGCAAAAATATATCGGTGTCTCATGATCATTCAGAAGCTTAGAAGCAGAAGTATTCAGACTTATTTAATGAAACTGACAAATAAAAAGAAAACTTATAATTTAATGTTTTCGTTAATTTTAGTACCTACTTATGTGCTTTTTTCACCTTTGCCAGCTTTATCGTACAGTTACTGGTCATCTCTGAATATCATTTGGAACATTGTAAGCTCGTTGGATAACTCATAAAATTAAGAAGTTTTTGAAATAATGAAGTCTGTTTATGGAGTACCACGACGATGTTCTAATTTTGCTGCTTAACTTTTAATATTCAATTTTAAGTGTTTGGTATTTAAAAAAAAATGGTTACCCACAAATCTTCGCAAACGGGTCAGCTTCAAACTCAATCAGTAATCAAATATATTGGGTTCGTTAATATTAACCTCTTGAATCCCACGTAATGAGACAATGATTATCTATTGTGTCTCGCTTGATATTGCGACCTCGGGACTCAGAGTTAAGAGATAAATGTAAAATTATGACCACATTTGGGTATTTTTATGAATAAAATTTTGTCAGATTTGCCAAAAGGTTCCATCAATCCGTCAGATATTTATAATTATATGTATTCACTGTCACTGAGAATAAATTTTATTCGTGCTGAATAAATATCCTCTGAAACAAATTGCAAATAAAAAAAATCGGAGGCGTCAGTTTTACCCATTTAAGTCGTATTGACTGAGGCTCCGTACGATGAGATGAAAATCAACGGCAGTGAACATCCAGTTATTTTTTGTCCTTCTTTAAATCTAAAAGCGGGCCCCTGACTGTACTGTACGACTCCTATCTCAAGCTTTTCAAATATATATTTGACGTTCGCTCATCACGTCCCATCTACTCAGTTATCAAGTTTTCGTGCTAAATATGCTTGCTGAAAAACTCTGGATTCCCTTACCATATAACCTACACCCTGTGCGAATTAACTAAATCTCGGTGGAATGGCGCCTGTCTCGATTCCCCGCGCGGAGCCCCTCGTTCGCCTTGTGCGTTCAGGGTGCGTAGTAACTCGCATGGGTTGGATAAGTGAACACATAATACCCACTGTGTATTTGACATATAAAGGCACTACACACACACACCGTCGTCGGGGGTCGGGTCGGTTTTGCCGCCGCGGGTAGTGCCGGCATTATGTAAGCCAGGCGAGGCGGCTCAAATATCCGCCGGCAATGCCGCCGGGTTTGTTGGAGGCATGCCCGCCGGCATAGTGTATACAATATATCTTTTGTTGATTCTAAATAAATAAATATCACTTTTTCAGCATGGGGGGTCATGGAGCTTTAGTATCCACCCTTAGAAACCCTGGTTTGTACAAATCAGTAAGTGCTTTTGCACCTATCTGCAACCCAATGGAATGCCCATGGGGTATCAAGGGCTTTAATGGGTATTTGGGAGAAGACAAATCAAAATGGGCCGAGTGGGATGCGACAGAGTTAGTCAAGAAATATGATGGACCCCCACTCACTTTACTTCTTGATCAGGTAAGATTTGTTAACAAATTAATTGAATCAAAATCTTTAAATAAGTACTTCCATATCATGGCATTAATCCTTTTTTTTTTAATAAAGATTCGAGAATTTGAATATTAAAGGAGTTCATTTTGCTGAAAAATGCTTTTTTTTGTGCAAAAATAACTTGAATGTTGTGGGTTGCTCTCCAAAGCTAGGCATTTTTTTAGTGAAAAGGTCTTTCGTCTGCTTTGGGACGAGTTCCGACTGATACTTGCCTACTAAAATAAAATGTAATGTTTTGTTTCTTTTTCCAGGGGTCTAGTGACAAATTTTACTTGGAGAAGCAATTACTCCCTGAAAACTTGGTGGAAGCGTGCCGGTCAGTCGGTGTGCCAGTCATACTTAATTTACGCGAAGGTTATGATCACTCATACAACTACATCTCCACATACATCGGCGAACACTTCGACTTCCACGCCAAAATACTGAAGGCTTAATTAAGAAAACCATATTATTGACATGGTCAATATTGTGAAATGCATTTTTAATTATCTGTTTTTATTTTTACAGTAAAGTTGTTATTATAAATAATAATACATTTCTTTCTATACACTCACATTTTCTGCTTATAGATATTAATGCTAATTTAATTTTATCACCATCCATAAATAAAAACAAAATTTTATTTTTCTAACATTAAAATATAATTTGTCAGGTTACATTTTTAATATTTTCTAAATAAAAATTGTTTAACTATGTATTTGCCAGTTCGTCAAGTTGCTACCTTCCCGTGTCGTTTTTCCTAAGAGTATGGTAATACTGCAGGAATTTATCTCTGTTCCCCCATATGCTGGTGGTACCCCAGTGACACCAAGCCCTGCAAATGAAATTGACATTGAGGATAAAGATACGTAGGATCCGTGCATTGATAGGTGGGTTATTACCACCACACAATAAGGTATTTAAATTTAGTCCAATAGGTAGGTACGGGCGTTTGCATGACACATCCGAGTTTTAAGATTTCCACCTAATAACTCGGATTGTACCGTAACGGCACATGGGAAATAAATAATTTATATGAATTAATACGAGTTTACACCCAGTAGGATAACGTCGCGTTTCATGATCGAACCGTCACAGGCAAGGTAGCAGGTGCGGAGGAGTGACGGTGCTCGCAGACCGCGCCCCGCCGTTCGTGAACGAAAAAATTAGTACTGTATGATGGATCACCGTGTTTCATACGCGGTTCGACGGTGTACAAACGGGTGGGGACCTTTGGCAAAAGCCTGTGATGCAGGTATCGGTGATAGAGATGACGCTCGCACTGCCTAGTCAACCCCTCATCAGTGGTAACAATTTGACAGTGACAGTGCCTATAAGTCTATGCCTCTAAGTGCCAGTAAGGGCGGTTTTCATAGCGCAAGTGTTACCACTGATCTGCGGTTGACTGTACAATGTCGATATTTTCCTAAAACTCGATATGCCATATTAACAGCCGCATACTGTACAGTGGGTGTACATACTCTTTCTTGAAATAAGACTTCATTCAATATTACCAATTTCATCTTAATGTATAGACATATTCGTTTTCAATTTACTTAATAGCTGCAATCATTGTGAAGTTTCAACTTATTGAGAAATGGCCTGACTAGTGATCAGTAACAATATTAAATAAATTTCAGCCTAGTGCCACTATTTTTTAAATCCAAGTTGTTAGTCAACAAACCTTCTACAACCTGTATGTATTAACGCCTTCTATCCTTGCGTCCTTTTAACATTCTTGCACACACACTGTCTTAAACAATATTTCAGTGTTATTATCTAATACAGTGGTTCCCAAACTTGACTGGACTGCGACCCACCTAACAAAAACTTCCAAATTCGGGACTCACCTCTTCGCTATCATGGATAAAAAAGGGGCATAGGCATATGAAAGAAGGACCGTTCTAATAAAAAAACAAACATTCAGTTACAATCGAAAATGTTAGTACTTAATGAAATACAAGGAGTGCTATTTCGCACCAGTGGGTCGCGACCCATAGTTTGGGAAATGCTCATCTAATACATAGTTTTACAATTATCTATAGAGGACATGTTAGTTTTATACTCACATTCCGAATAAAGCACCACCAAGATGCGCCGCGTGGTCAAAGAATTTCCATCCGAAAACTACGCCAGCTAAGTCAACGCTCATTATGAACTTTATAGCCTACAACATAAACATCAAAATATTTAAAAATAAGTATCCTTATGAAAATTAAGCTAATACCATCAAAGTAAGTTTAGTATGTGTTCTGTGTTTACCGTGCCAGCAGCGAATGTGTACATAGGCAAAAAGATTATGCTTAGCTTGGTGTCAGGATATTGAACACACACGTAGGCCAAAACAGACATTATTGCACCCGACTGAAAGAAAGAAAAGAGGAACATAAATTTTATTGTAGGATACTAACAAAAGACATCCTTCCTAAACTTGATTTCTAACGACGCCGGAAATTAAGTTTTAATATAACATAACATCACGCCCGTATTCCCCGAAGGGTTAGGCAGAGGTGTACCTATAGCACACCCACATTTCGCTATTTACGTTTAAGTCCCATGTAATAGGGGGCGAGCCTATTGCCATCAACCGGGCACAAATCCAGACTCCGGGCTGCTACCGAGAAATTCCAGATGGAAAAACCCAATGACACTTTGCCGGACCCGGGAATCGAACCCAGGACCTCATGCTCGGCAGTAGCGCTTGCGACCACTAGACCAACGAGGCAGTCAAATTAAGTGTTTTATTGATCATCTATCTGTCTTGCGAGCGAGGTGGACCGCCGCCGCCGAGGCACTAAGGCAACCAAAAAGTGTAGGCGCCGAAAATTTTGTGGAACAGACGAAAACAGGTTTTTCACAGTTTTCAATCATTTTTAAACAGGGAGGATTTTTGATATAGGGCAGTGAGGGTAGGTACCTTAACCGTTGTACCTACACACAGCTATGCTACGTGCAGTAGCATAGCAATGGCTTTCATTTTGACAATTCAACAACATTCATTGCGTTATATAATACATTGTTGAGCAGATACATTTTTCGAACATTGAAGCAATGGATTAGCAATATCTTTCAAAATCATTCAGATTGCGATTGAAAGTGTGGAACGCGATTAAGGTGCTGTTTCCTATAAGGATAAAAAAAAACACTATCGGACCAACTGAGGTTTGGGTACTACAAAAGTCAGAAATCGCAAAAACCTTTTCCTATAGATACAATTCGTAGGAAATGAGACTCAAACTAACTTTTCATGATGGAGACTGGCCACTAGATAAGCACTATACCGTAAACGTCTCAGATTTTGGGGATTCACTGATACAGCGAGCTACGATACATCGACACCCGTCAACGTCAACGTGAACGTGTACGAAAACGATCCCGATCCTTCAAGTACTTACTATGGGAGCAAGATAATTCAACGTATCATTTATAAGACCATCAACGCAGGCATGAAAAGAAAATAAAAAAGGGTACTTTGCGCATGTGAACTTTTTCTCGTTGATGAAAATCAATTTGTGGAGGCTCCTTTCTTGTGGATGCCCGTGGCTAGAGCCCCTGTTGCCCTGCCCTAAATCCGGCCCTGCCGCCGACTTAAGGAGTATTTCCACCAAACGGGTCGCATCGCATAGGATCGGATCGGAAAGGATCCGAACGGATGCGGCGACAGCCAATCGCGTCCGGCAGGATGTCGGCGCACACGATCGGCTCCGTACCGTCGCTTGCGAACGTATCCGATTCTGAGCCTAGTCAAATAGTTTCATACCTACCGTGTTCGTGTTGACGAGTTCTAATTTTTGAAAATGGTTGAAGTAGGTTGTCTAATTGGCAATTGCATTAGAAGAAGAAGAAAATAATCATAAAACACAGAAGAGGAAAAGTAAAATACGACGACAGGCGAACGGAGCCGGTCGCGCGTCGCAGCATACTTTCGATTACGATCGCGTGTCGCGGAAGACGCCCGCGGTCAAGCTGCTGTGCGCGCTTGTTACTATAGACTTTAAATACTGTGTACACGATATAATATCGTTGAAAGATTGTAAAATCCGTTCCGATCCGAAGCGATGCGAGCCGTTTGGTGAAAATCATCCTTTAGTGAACGTCGCGATAATGCGCTGGGTGCGCAGGACCGTTTGTTGTGGCAATGCTTGGGGGAGACCTATGTCTAGCAGTGCACACGTCATTCGGCTTACATAATGAGTAAAAAATAAGATAATACATTAAAAAAAAATATGCAATAATATTTAGTTTTTATTCCGAAAAAACTACAGCCAGGCTTGGATGTAGTATGCAGGACCGGCCCTTCCGCCCGCAATAATATGCCTGGACCTAGTTTTTGCGGAAATAAAACTAAATATATTTGTTTAACATTTTACTGTCATGGATTTCCGCAAAGTAACGCCCGATTCCATAACTTATGTTGAATTTAGTCATGTGCCACATACACTTATTAACATCGTTGCATGTGTTATGCGACCATCGAAGCCAGCCACCAGTATGTGATCAGCAAATGCTTTGTCAAACTCAAACTCAAAGCATTTATTTCAAATAAACCAATTACAGGCACTTTTGAATTGTCAAGGGGTCGGTCAGTCAGAAAGATGAAGCTAGTTACCCATTCCAAAGCGTAGTAGGTACCTATGGAGAAGAACGGGCATGAAACTCCATGGACACTCTTTTAAATCAAAAAATGGTTACAAAATATTGATTACATCGTTCATGTTGAAATTATGCATGTGAGAACGATGCAGAACGTTAAAAGCGTCCGTAATAAAAAGACAAAAGCAATTCAAATATTAAATTAAATTAAAATAAGCCGTGGCAGCTAAGAAATGACCAGTCCCCACTGACGGCGCCCTTTCACGAACATGACGCATGGATCAGCACCATTCAGCTCAACCATTTTGAAGGGAACTTAATGATCCAACACACACGCCACCACCAGCGAGACATTAGAGTGAGCATGAGAAACTCTCAGCCGCCAGGGCACATTCAAGTCAATGAAAGAAAAACCTATTAAATGGTAGCTTTATAGTAGGTACATAGTACTCATACATGTGCTATGCAATTATAAAATACTAAAACATAATTGTAAATCAGAACAAATAATTACACCAACAATTAATTTCTGATTGATAAATGATATGGAGGAACATACTGTCAAAAATTATAATAGGTCTTTACCTATGAAATTGCCGTTTTGTATGAAAAAATTTAAACGAATTTTTTTCATGAATTTTTTATTTGTATTAATCGAAGTAATCACACATGCAATCAATGCATCTTTGCCATCGCAGTGGCAGTTTATTGATGCCCTTCTTAAAGAAATCAGCTGGACGGGAGGCAACAAATTCTTCAAAGGCATTTTGTACTGCCTCTCGGGTATTAAATTTTTTTCCCGCCAAGAAGTTATCCAAATTCTGGAAAAAGTAGTAGTCTGTAGGCGCAAGGTCTGGTGAGTAGGGCGGATGACGGAGAGCTTCCAACCCCAGTTCTTGCAACTTGGAGACCGTCTGCTGTGCAGTATGAGGTCGCGCGTTGTCGTGCAGGAGCAGCGGAGACGAGCGATTGACCAATGCTGGTTGGAGATGCGCCAGCTTCTCCATCATTGTGTTCAGTTCTTCACAGTACACATCTGCAGTAATGCTCACCCCGTTTGGTAAGAAGCTGTGATGAATCACACCGGCGCTAGACCACCAAACAGTGACCATCACTTTTCTAGGGGTAAGTTTTCGTTTAGGGCATTGTTTAGGTGCTGAACCAGGATCCAACCAACTTGCTGAGCGCTTACGGTTATCAAACAGAATCCATTTTTCATCGCAGGTAACAATGCGGTTCAAAATTCCTTCATTTGTGTGTCTGTTGAGCAGTGCAAGGCACGTCTCGACGCGTACTTCGCGCTGGCGATCATTGAGTTCGTGGGGCACCCATTTGTCAAGCTTTTTTACCTTGCCAATTTGACGCAAATGGACCAATATTGTTTTGACGCTAACGTCGAAAGCTGCTGCTAATTCAGCCGTAGATTGTGTATCATCAGCTTCCACAATCGCCTTTAATTCGTCATTGTCGACCAAAGTCTTCGGACGACCGCGAGGTTCATTTTTCAGGTCGAAATTTCCAGAACGGAAGCGAGCAAACCAATAACAGGTGGTGCGTTGGTTTGTAGTGTTAGCTCCGTAAACGTCGTTGATGTTGCGTGCCGCTTGTGCCGCGTTGCTGCCACGACGGTACTCATATTCCATAATTACTCGAATTTTTAACGTATCCATGATGACGAAAAAGATTGAAATGCGATGAAAATGTAACAACTAATCAATAAAGAAATGACTACTTTTAGAAAAAAAAAACCATGTTTTTAAATAAAATTAATTTGAAATTAGAATTCTTAGCCAAACAAAAATTATTTTGATTTGAAATGGCCAGTACTGCAGAACGGCAATTTCATAGGTAAAGACCTAATATAAGCAATTAGGAAAATTAAACATAGCTCAATGACACAAGCTGTTTCAGAATGAAAATAGAACACAACAAATTTTGGGAAGAATTCAATACAATTGAGATTAAATTTAATTTCTTTAGTTGTTCAGATCATTTGCTGTGTTTGTTTGTCCTTATAATTGTGACACTGATTGTAGTAGTGGTTTTTTTTTCTAAATATTTAACTTTATTGAACTTTTAAAGCATACTTACGGCACCAAGACTAAGACCAGGCTGATTGAGTAGAACCTTGTACAGAAAGCTGGCAAAGCTGCTAATAACACCACCACTCAAGTACATGGCTACGAATTGTTCCTTTCCTAAGGAAGCTACTGCAGCTGTTTGGAGAAAATATATATGTATATTATTATCATTTTCATGTAAACCATTTTCGTAGGCTGTGGTTTTCTTTTTTGGTATGGTCCTAGTTTAAACCTTTCTTAGTCTTCAAGTTATATAATATCAGTAACAAAAAAAACTTAGTTTTATTTCAGTGTTAGGTCAATATTACACCATTATCTGAAGGTTTCCACCTACTATCCCAATCCATAACCAGACCAGACTGTATCAGCACATGCAAAGCTTATAATGAACTCATGAACTCAACTCAGAGCAGCAATTTTTGTGACTGCGAAGGATATGTTACAGTCCAATTATGGAACGGGATACTGGATGGAAGTTGAGACCTTTACAATTAAAACTATCAATAGTAAAATTATGTCATAAATCCAGTAATTTATTTCATTTTCTTGAATTCTGAATGAATGCATCAGACAGAAACATTAATTGTAAACGGTTCTGTTATGAAATATAGTTATATAGGTAAATATATTTTTCAGAAGTTTCCATTGCTGTTAAAAGCAAAAATGTAAGATACATACATATTAATTTATAAAAGTAGATAACTTACCTGGCATAAAACTGTATAGAACATACATATTTGCAGCCAAGTGCATTGCTGAGTAATGGCTGAATGTAGACAACAACATTGGAAGACATCTTGAACCTGATTATGAAATCAAATTAATTCAATTATTGACTTTTGCTATTCACCAAAAATCAAACATTAACCTCATTGCTTCAATTAAATGAAAACATACTTCCTGAGGGGTTTGAACAGAAATATTTGATCATATAGGGCTGGAGTGCCCTCACCCGCCAGGCGCCAAACACCAATACATTAGCAGCCAATATTGGATAAAACACTTTCTCACTATCTCTTAGTGACCTCCACCATTTGGTTAGTGGTCCTGGCTCAGCTTTTTGCTAAAACATAAATCAATATCTAATTAATTTGGCCACTAAATTGCGTAAACATTTAATGAATTTTGGATTTTATGTTTGGCATCAAACTGTTATTTCTAACACTATTTCAAAGTTTAATACATACAAGATGTGTCTTGAATTTTCTTTGCTGAGCACTCAACCAGCTGCTTGGTTTGTTGAGAAATGTTGAGGCATGTGCACGTAGAGTCTCATATTCCCAAATCACGCAGCCAGTTAGACTGACTGCGGATACCTAGAAGTGATAACAAGTATTTCTAGATGATTTAAATAATTCTTATTGAAAAAGTTTTAGAAATATTATTTGCAAATGTAGCTACTGTATTCAATATTGGCAAGAATTGCCCATCAGTCAGTTTAAATGATTAAGTACGTTGTCATGTTTATTAAGCTCTCATCAATATCAAAAATAATACTAAGGATACATTTAAAAATAATGATTTTTTGCTTATGATAAGTATCATTCTCACCCCAACTGTAAAAAAGAAGGGTTTCCACAGCGCCCTAGCATATAGAGGTCCGGATTCTATTTGTATTTGTGATAATGGATCCGGCTCGAGGACCGTCCGCCGACCGCCTCGCCGACTGTTGTGAATAGAGTTGCGGACCACCAACCGCACATGGCTGGGGCAACCACGGCTTTGCTGCAGGAGCAACGGTCTACTGAAATGTGCAAAAACATATTTAAACTTCAATTAAAAGCCAATTTAACCAGTAATTATAAATTTTTCGTACCAACTATTCGTCATCTCGGCCGCATACCAAACATTTCTAAAGAACATTATATATTTTTTTTTGCTATAGTTATTCTGTTACATTATTATAAAACCAACGTAGTTATTTTGTATGATATGCAAATGTATTACAAAACATCTATGAAAAAAAATCAAATTGAATAGCTTTGTGACAGGCTGACAGTGACAATTTTAATTAGAATGTCAATATCATTGCACTGACAGTAGTGACAGTGACAAAGTAATAAGGTTGAGGTTTCACTAGCAAAAGCGCTAGTCTTTAGTTTCCTCATTTCATCAGCCTCATGCAGCCTACCGTTATCCCTGTCTATTTGGAGTTAGCTTTATTGTCTTATTTCACTTGGAGATAAAACATATTCTTATGATACTGTTTTTGATCGTTTTGCTTGCTTAGCTTTGTTTCGTTGTGCTATGTTACGTTAAGCACCCCTTCGCATGAGCTGAGGACGGTGGGTGCCCCTGGAGGTATCTAAGAGATTTTACTCGGAAGTCGTCCTTTGCCTTCTCAGTAGCCCTGGCGGAGTGTGTTTAAACAACCATAGTTCTTGTTTACCCTGAACGTCGGGGTCATTGTACTCATCATTAAAAACAACTTATACTCAGGGACCAAGTAAAAAATATGCTGTTTCATACATTTTGTTGATTTATAATGTGAAATTATAAAGTGCTGAACTGTTTTTTTTTTTGGGGTGGTCCCATATAGTGGCCTCAGGGGGATCCGTCAAGGTTTTTACAAATTGCAGCGCTACTCCCACACGGTCAGAAGGTCGTCTTAGAGCGGAGTAGTAGGAGTTGCAGTATACGCTTAGGGGCATTATGAGGAGAAAATAGAAAAACTAAAAATGAGCGTCGCGAAGTGTCGCCACGCCAACATTCGGTTTTACCCGCAGCTATAGAGGTTTCACATCAAAAATAACCACGAAGTGGATAGAGAGGTCTTTGTTCACTCGCTTTGTTCACCCAGTAGACAGAATTCACCGTCATCCCCTTCGAACCTAACGTGTTCGAGTCGGAGTAACCCAAGTCCCGAGCTTGATTCGCTCACACTTGCACCCTAAGTTCTAAAAGGATCCCTTCGACATAATTTTTACGACAAACGGCTGGTCGTAGACAAGAAACACAAACAGACGTTTTGATGTGAAACATCTATAGCCGCGGATAAAATCGATTGTGGGGGTGGCGACGCGTCGCCAAAGTAATTTCGATGTTTTACATCTGGCAGTCGTCCCGTGACGGCTCACAATTTTTGATGAGAAACATCTATAGCCGCGGGTAAAACCGATTGTTGGCGTGGCGACGCATACCATGGCGACGCGTCACCACGCTATACGATGGTATGCTTTTTAGCCTTATATTTAGGTGTTCTTTACGATAGAATCGAGAAATTAACGATTTGCGAAAACAACATTTTTGATGTGAAACATATATAGCCGCGGGTAAAACCGATTATTGGCGTGTCGATCTTGCCCCACACTAGGAATTTTTCCTGTATTGTGGGTGAGTTTACAAACATTCAAACTCAGTACAAATTGCCAGACCCGGAACAGCTACTTGTAGGTCATACAAATATTTGTTCCGTGCGGGACTCGAACCCGAGACACGCAGCGCAGCAGTCAATCGCTTAACCGCTGCGCCAGCCGTGCCGTCATATTTTTTTCCTCAGTAAGTAAAATAATAAAAACTTCGAAGGCCTATTTATCGGAAACAGTGCGTCGTAGGACGGTGCTTCTCAAAGCTAAATGGTTTCTATAGGCAAAGTTAACCCGATACTGCAACAAAACTGGTAAATTTCGGGAAAAAATATACGAAAGCAATTTTCCACGCGCGTCAGTGCCCAGCGCCCCCAAGGCTACACTCTAACCATTTTGCCGGAGACGCTTTAGGTTAGGAACGTTAATATTTATGAACTGCCAAAACTATTTACTCTTAGATAAATGATTAGTCTCGCTGCGCTCGACTAGATACCGCTGGAGTACTTGTCAAATGCGGCAAAAAACACTACGCCGAAATCGGCGTACCCGAGCTAGTCACACTGCAAGCTGTGTGTGACGTGTATGTGCCAAATGTTTTATTAACTTTTGGGCATAATCCGAAGTAAAATGCCAGTTTGCGTAGTGAAACTGTATAAACATAATACTACAAGAAATAAGAAGGACACTGGGATCACATACCATCATTAAGTATCGTATAATTTCAAAATTTCAACATAAAATAACATGAACCTTAAACGCCATTCAGTGTTGCCGCGTATACAAGAATCAAGTTCCCTGTGGATGAGATTTTTATAATGTGAATTTATTGTTTTTGTATTTTATTATATATAACCTATTTCATTTATCTAACCTAGTTATTATTAATACTTAACCTAGTTCTATAAATTATTTAATGTTTATTTTTGTAATCTATACACATAAGGCGTTAAAATGTTTGCTGACACTGTTTCAAGGGGTAATTCTATCCATGAAACTGAACAACTTTCCCCAAGGAACATAGACCGATTTAAAAAAAAAAAAACTGTTTTCCATAAAAAATGCGCAATCAGCTGATTGACTTACTACGGGAAAACCAAGTTTATTTTTCGTATTTCAACACATGTTCCTGAAATGTAAACTTCGTGTCTGTACTTCAAAAATATTTGCGAAAAAAATATTCGAGGGGATGAAGGATACGTGAGGGAACACATTAGAATCATTTTTAATAATTAATTATTTTTTTTTTTTTTAATAATTTTTAATCTTCTAATCATTGTTATACATACCTACCTTCCATT
Organism: Griposia aprilina; assembly: GCA_916610205.1. Taxonomy (NCBI): domain Eukaryota; kingdom Metazoa; phylum Arthropoda; class Insecta; order Lepidoptera; family Noctuidae; genus Griposia; species Griposia aprilina. The sequence continues at coordinate 11,352,442 of OU744286.1, forward strand.
TTTCTAAAGAAGAAACCTACACCTAACGTATACACAAATATATTTATACATTCGCTTTTAATTTATTGTTCATTTTTAAGTATTTTCTGAGCTACATTTATGACTAATAGACCACAGCGTAAAACATTTTTTCCATTAACTCGGGAAACAATTGAGCAGCTGGTAACACAATCTTCACGCACACTAGTTGTCAATGTCAACGGACAAAATGTCAAGTGGCGATGTCTTACACACACTACACTAATGAATTGCCGCATTCACGGAGCTATTGTTTTTGGATAGCGCGTTATCTAATCATTTATCTATGTATTTACTATTACATTTACACTACTTGAGTATAAATAAAGCATGTTCCAGACGGATGTAATCCAGCTTACCAACAGAGGTGACCTTGCTTGTTGCCATCCATCTAGACGCCGGATGTAATCCAAATTTTGTTTTGACCTTCAACGTCCTTCGAGGACGGGCGCGCGCTCCTATCCGCAGTTGGAGCGAGTGGATTAGATCTGTTAAGTCAGCGGATTACATCTTACCAAAGACAGTTGCACTGCGGCAGATAGCGGGTGGGTAAATCTTTCAAACGTCAGATATCATTATCCTGATATTTTTTTTATTTTTGACAGATTTTCCGTACAAAATCTGTCAAAAATTCAAAATTATCAGGATAATGATAGACCTGACGTTATCTGACGTTTGAAAGATTTACCCGGGTGCGCTTAATGCGGGTGCAAAATGTCATCAACGGACCAGCGACACAAACGCGAAATTATAAATGAATCAGCCCCGGATCTAGAAGTTTTTTGAGACGGGGCAAAACCTGCAGTCTGCCGCCCCCCGCCCCGCCAATCCATTAACATTTTACATAAAGACTTATTTATTTAAATATACATGGACATCGAACGATTATTTTAATTAGGATAGGACAGGATATTTGAAATAAATCATGAGATTATAGAATACTAGCTTCTATCCGCGACTTCGTCCGCGTCAAATTTCGGCCCCCGACCCACCGCGTCGCTGCGCATGACTCGCCCACGATATTACTTGCTTTTCGGTTAGCGTTCTTTCTGACTTTTTTTTCTATCTGCTAGGTTTCTAAGGGTCGTAGCGTGATGTTAAATAACCTATAACCTTTCTCAAGAATCGGGCTATCAAATGCAAAAAGATTTTTTCAAATCAAACTGCTAGTTCCAGATATTAGCGCGTTCAAACAAAAACTTTTTTACAAAAAAACAACCGACTTCCAAAAAAAACACTAAAAGACGTGAAAAATAACTTTAATTTCGGAAGTCGGTGCCTTTGGTTTTGTATTTTCGTTTTTGGTCACCGACTTCCGAAATTAAAGTTATTTTTCACGTCTTTTAGTGTTTTTTTTGGAAGTCGGTTGTTTTTTTGTAAAAAAGTTTTTATTTTTCACTTTTTAGTTGCGGTACCTACCCCACACAAATTCTTATACCACTACTTGGTGTGTAAATAACAGTGACAGGAAATTATTAACACATCATCCATATAAACTAAGTGGAAAAAACATGCAATATTAAAGATAACTCAAAAACTACTGGTCAGACCTTGATCAAATTTAAATGGGACCACATGTGAAGCACCACCTATCAAATAAAAAAAGAATCATCCAAATCGATTCACCCAGAAAAAAGTTATGAGCTAACACACATAAAAAAAAATAAAAAAAAAAACAGACGAATTGAGAACCTCCTCCTTTTTGTGAAGTCGGTTAAAAAAAACAAACAAACTCTTCAGCTTTATTATTAGGTAGTAGAAGATTAGAATAACAAAAATACTCTTTGAGTCTTTTGTTCTGAAAAAACATCGATGTCCTTGTCATTATTAATATGATTGTCTGTTGTTATTGTTGTTGTTATGATTTTCAATCGCTAGACCGCGACACTCTACTAATGCAGAAAAGCATAACACCAAACAAGACAATCTAGAATACACGAGCGAGCGAAGCGAGCGCGAAAATTTTAGCACTTTGCCGCAAATAACTTAGATTTTTTATGTCATTAATCAACTTATACAGAAAACTTTTGAGAGTTAAGAATCGCTAAGCTATAAGAGCAAGCAAAGAATATTTTACCAGAAACATATCGCTCACCTAGCGGTATAATGACACATCTACTTTTTTCTTATTTTACAGAAATGAGGTTCAAAGATTTCACAAATGTTTGAAACGCAGTTATGACTTCATTTTACATTTTAGCATGGATTTTATGGCTTTAGCAACTAGTATAGACCTTAATAGATACGTAGGGATAAAAAAATCCACTTCAGGTTTCCAGGAGTTGCTTCATAACAGTCAAAGAAGAAGAAGAGCCATGCAATTGTGCCGTTATACTTTTAACAACTTCCAAAAATGTCATTTATGTCTCCAAAGCCATAATTATATAGGATGTGAAAACCAAGAAATAAAGACAATTGGTTAATAGAAAACAAAAGTTTTTATTTGAAATCAACATACATAAAAAGTTTAACAAAAATATTTATTATAATAACCTATATTTGGCTCGTGAATCGTTAAGAAATAGTCATCATTAAACTATAATAAATAAAATAAAGTATAATCACGTATCTTCTCTTAATTGTAAAGGTGGGTAATCATCGTACATTTTTAAACTTGTGGTGAGATAGTTACTCTCAGTTCTAAAAACAAAAGCACTTAAAAGCTTGACAGTTTAAGTTTAGAATCTAAACTTGATTTGAATCTGGATTTCATTAGGTACCTTTATCTGATAAAGGTACGATAATGAAATCCAGATTCAAATCAAGTTTTACCTTATCACTCCGAAATTAGGTATAAGGAAGTTTACTTTACCTTTAAGTATCTTTATTAATTGACTAAGCAGTAAACAAAACTATAAGCATTTAGGCAATATTAGGTACTTGCACAGTATGTTCATGATTATGACCTTTACTATTCGACACGGACCTTTTTCTCTGTGAAATTGGCTGGATGAATTTGTGCATAAAAAACTCACGCTTGTGATGCATAACTTCGCCTTTTTAAACTGTGTTTAAATACCTACGTAAAGCTTTTAAACGCGAGTATTCCATGCGCAAATCTAACTCACAGCAAACTACAGAGAGACAAAGATCCGTGGCGAATAGTTACGCAGGTATACTTAGTTACGAAGATTTAAACCAGGTATCCTCTTTCATTACCTACTTAATAAGAATTAATATAATAAGAGTATGAATATAATTAATAAGAAAAAGTAGGTATTTCTTATACTTATTTAAAGATTATTATAAAATCCTTCATAATAGCTGGGCACTATGTTAGAACGAAGTAATTGTAACAAATCGTTTTTCTTTGAATCAGAAATATTCATTTTTGAATCATAAGCTGCTTTTAAATTTATTTGTGATGGTTGCTTTCTTTGTCGTCGTAGCAATTTAAGCTTAGCCTGGATCCATTCTCCTTCAAAAGATGTTTTAAATTCATAGAAGTCACTATTTTTAGTAAATTTAATCATTGTTAACTCAGTCAGTTTTATTATATCCCCATTAGTGTCTTTCTGGTAATTAATGGCTTGCTCTTCAGTCAGTGCTTTCAAGTCATAAAAGTTACTGAAATGCATCTCATGAACAATGAAAGGGTTTCCTCTTTTTTTAGCATCTCGTATCAAATTAACATATTGGTCTGGTACGTAGATGGGTCCAGACTTTTTTGCCCTTTTTATTGATTTTTCGATCAGAGAATGGGCATTATCGCCTTCATTTTGACTATGGCCGCTGATTAAAAACTTATGGGACACAGAATTTATAGCTAAATGTTTGACAGATCAATATAAATAATAAATTAATTACCCTCATCAATTATTTCTTCAAACTGCACTATATTTTCATCAGTAGTTTGTTTATCAGTCATATTAGTATCAGAAATATGAATCAATTTTTCAGGTACAGTCATACCAAGTGCTTCATAATCAAAAGTATTTGCTCTTCTTAACTGTTCTATATGGGTATCATCCGGCAAAGAATCTGCAAAGTAAAATTTCCTCAAATTGAACCGCAGCTAGAGATCGTACATTCAACACTTGCGCGAAAAAAACATTGCTATAAAATCTAAAAAAAACATTTTCAGATTTTTTTTTGTTGTCTTTTGAACCGAAAATAATTATGGTATTAATATACGTACCTCCTTTCTGGGATTTACTCGACGTTGAAGAACTACTGGATGAATTACTCGATGAAGACGTTGAGCTGCTACTAGAACTACTACTACTCGATGATGAGTCACTGCTCGATGAGGATATAGAACGTTTCCGCTTTTGTGGCACTACTGATTGGTCATCTTCTTTGGTACCTTAAGTATAATTATTTTAATTCAATAACAATCATCTGCTTACTTCTACATACGTAGGAATTATTATAAGATTAAATACATAAATACAATTTATAAAACATATTCACAGTACCTTCGCAAATAGCATCTATTTCCTGAACATTTATATTATCAGAAGTATTGCTGTTCAAATGAGATATTGAAACTTCCGCCAAATCTTTACTGGTCGAAGCTATAGGTTCAATTATATCGACTGTCATTGACGATGCTGTTTCCCCTATAAAAATATTTGATTATAAGCGATGTATGAATTATAACAAGATGTAATAAATACAACCTTTGTTAAATTTTAATATTCAAAATGAAATGATAATAAAAAAAATATTTAAGATACATACCGCTTTTATTAAAGTCAGGATTGGTTTTAGAAAAAGGTGCTGCAGTCAAACCTTTTTTTCCTAATCGTACCAATCGCTCCATTCGGTTCGCCATTATTACAATAATTAGGTAATATCAAACGCCTTATTTGATTTTCTAAAATTTAAAGTGATATTTAAACTTCTGATTTTGATAAGCATAAAGATTAGGGAGTAGGTCGGCCCACTCTAAAACTGCTACTTAGGGCTTCTAACGCCTTTTTAACATTTATAATGATTAGTTAGACCGAGTCTTAGAGTAGGCCAACCTGCCTTTTAACCCTTACATAAAAACACTTATCAAACTCACGACATAAGTACCAATAACATATTTACGTAATCTAATTATAACGGCACATCTGTCAAATAAGTCGTTGTTTTACCATGTGAATTATATTAAGTAAAATAGCGATGTCACATTTGTCAAATGTGCCGTTTTTCTACTAACTTATTATGTTAATAAAATGTCACATTTGCCACTTACGCCAACACAGATTTAGAAGCGATTGCACCTCGCGGAGCGCCCCGCACAACTGACAAATAAGCCGTTGTTATGCGCGGAAGTGGGGGGAACGTACCAAGTACTACATTGACACTGAACGCCCTCTCTCAACAAATAGGAAAACTAACACCGTGCCGTTTTACTACTTTATAAATTATACACTTTTAAACACTTAGGCCGTAAAAACTCAATTTCGCTTTTTTTGTAAATGTGCCATTATACTGCTAGGTGAGCGATATTAGGAAAATTTTATCAATCGGTAATGCTCCAATCCAACAGCTGCGCCAGCGCTCTGGTTAACAATTAAAATAAATCGTGTCGCCTTTGCACTTACAGGCGTCGGAAAGGACGGGACGCCCCGCGCTCGACGCTCCCCCTACGCGAAGCAATATTTCTAAAATAAAGGATTTGTTCCTTAAAATTTTGGCCACAGAGGTGATAGAGGCGCTCATCTGCCTCTGTTTCGCCGCGGTATAGATCTGTCACAAGAGATAGAATGCTAACCTTTTTATATCGCCAAATAAAAGTGGAGCATGTGCTTTACAAACAAAGAGTTCCTGGCAAAATTCAACTGCTCCGTTCGCAACCCGCTCACATCGTTTGATGACCTATGCCTTTTTTTAACCGACTTCAAAAAAAGGAGGAGGTTCTCAATTCGCATTTAGCTCAGAACTCTTTCCTGGGGGAACCGATTTGGATGATTATTTTTTTGTTAGAAAGGACATACCTCAAGGGTGGTCCCATGATAAGGAAACCAGGATCTGATGATGGAATCCTGGAGAAATCGAGGGGAACCTTCGAAAATCGTAGGAGCGCCTAGAGCGTTTGTTAATGTTTTCATTAAGTATTTTAAAGAACTACAATTTAATGAAGGTCTGGAATCGATCTGATGATGGCGCCGAAAGACAGTCGAGGGAATTCCTCAATGACTTATAGCAGGTACCTTGTGTTTGGGCTTGATTAATTTGTATTTATGAGAACTTTACACCTGAAGGGTTGTGACTGTCATTAGGGGTCTGATGATGAAGACGAAGGACAGTTAAGGGAACTCCTCAACGGTTTACAGTAGCTACCTTGTGATTCGACTTAATTCATTTATATTGATGGGAACTTTGCACCCATATGGGTTATAAGTGCCATTACAGGTCTGATGATGGAGACCATAGACAGTTGAAGGAATTCCTCAACGATTTACAGCAGTTACCTTGTGTTTGTGCTTGATTAATTTGTATTGATGAGAACTTTATACCTAGATGGGTTGTGACTGCCATTAGGGGTCTGATGATGAATACAAAGGACAGTTAAGGGAACTCCTCAACGGTTTACAGTAGCTACCTTGTGATTCGTTTTAATTTATTTATATTGATGAGAACTTTGCACTCATATGGGTTATAAGTGCCATTACAGGTCTGATGATGTAGACCATAGACGGTTGAAGGAATTCCTCAACGATTTACAGCAGTTACCTTGTGTTTGTGCTTGATTAATTTTATTTATGAGAATACTATACCTAGATGTGTTGTGACTGTCATTAGGGGTCTGATGATGAAGATGAAGGACAGTTAAGGGAACTCCTCAACGGTTTACAGTAGCTACCTTGTGTTTGGACTTAATTCATTTATATTGATGAGAACTTTGCATCCATATGGGTTATAAGTGCCATTACAGGTCTGATGACCATAGACAGTCGAGGGAATTCCTCAACGATTTACAGCAGTTACCTTTTGTTGGGCTTACTTCATACGGTTCAATATTCCAAAATGTTCAGGTCGTACAAAAATAATACCCAATTAAGATTGAAGTTTTTCATAGGGCAACCACTACCTACTAGTCATGCTGATGCGTCAATTTGAGACTGAATTTAAGTTGCGTAATCGCGTCATCTCTAGCAATGCTCTTTCGTTGGTTGCTAAGCAATTTATGCTTGTCACAATGCATATGGTGAAATGGAGCTGATGGTGGCTTCAACATCAGCTCCAGTTCTTCTGGTTTTTACCAAGACAAATCCTCAACAATAAACTCCTCAATTCCTTGCATCGGGAAACGAAATATTTTGTAAAAGGTGATGAGCAGTTGACATTAGGCTATTGTAACTGCGATACATTATTATCTAACCCACTAAAAAGTGAAAAATAAAAACTTTTTGACAAAAAAAACAACCGACTTCCAAAAAATACACTACAAAGTGAAAAATAACTTTAATTTCGGAAGTCGGTGGCAAAAAACTAAAATAAAGATCCGTTGTGGAAAATCCTCTTGGATGTCCCCCACCCTGGTGGGGCGGAGGGGTCTGTCAGACTCTTACTGACCAAAAACCAACCCTGTGTTCCATCTCAAACCAGCGCCGGGGGTCACGGGAACGTACGAATCTTCCGCCATCCCCGACAGGTGCCGGCCCGCCTCTGCGGGCCCTGTTCGGTCGAGTGGGGGGAGTGAGGTGTTTGACTCCCCCCGCGACGTCTAAGAGGGGCGCGCGTGGAACACTACGCGCCGCCGCCTCGTGTCCTGATGTATGGGGGGCGACGGATGTCCCCAAGTCCGTCTTCTCTGGACCCATTTAGGGGGGCTGGAAGAGGGCGTTGTCTGCCCTCCGCCGACGCCCGGTGCGCCACCAGGACCTCGCGGAGCTGCGACCGACGCTGCTCCATATGTCACTGCATCGGTTGCTCGCCCCGCGCCCGCCATTCCTCGCGCCAATGATACAGTGACGCGAGTACCTTCGCCTCCAGGTCCCAGGGCGGGGATCCGGCCAGTGCACAAGCCGCCTCGTAGGAGATCATGCAGTACCCCCTTATGACTCTGACGGCCATCGCTCTCTGCGGCTTTCGCAAAACAGCAATGCTGCCGGCCGTCAGGTCAGCCGCCCAGATTGGGGACCCGTAAAGTGCCATCGATCGCATGATCCCCACGTAGAGCCGCCTGCAAGCGGCGCTTGGGCCCCTCAGATTGGGAAGCAGCGTTGACAGCGTCCCAGCCGCGCCCAACACCTTGGGCGCCAGCCACCGGAAGTGGGGGCCGAAATCCCACCGACTGTCGAGCACCAACCCCAGGTTACTTCATGGTGGGCTCGACAGCGATTCGAACCCCCCCCCCCCCCACCCCACCACAATGTGGGATCCGGACGGTGGCGACCGAGCCTCCAGGCCGATGCGCCGTATGCGCCGGCTCACCGTCTGTGAGATCGCAGCCGTCGCCAGCAACGCTGCCTCCCTGTATGAACTCCCCCGGGTCGTTGACGACCTATGCCTACGCTAATCACGTCGTGATTTCCTCAGTGCGCCACCCGCAATTATTGCAGAGTTGCGTTGCGCTTGATGGTGCACTTGTTTGCCACGTTTGAATTTGCCGCCGAAGTTGGCGCCCAGGGCGTAAGCCCCGGGTCGCCCCCCCCCCCCTAGATCTAGATCCGGGGCTGAAATGAATTGGTTAATCTCTGTAGAGATTTGCTATGGGAAATTACGTCTGAAAATTATAAAGATGACCGTTAAAAAAAAAAAACGCTTGGGTGATATTACTCCAAAAGTACAAAGAGATGGACCAAAATTCTAACGAAGGAATAATAAACTTAACACTTTAAAATTTGGTTACCATCGTGAAGCCATAAAGGTAGCTTGGTACCTATCTACATCTATACTCGAAAGGTTTAGGTAGTTAAATAAAGGTAAACCTTTTATTTCAAATGTTAAAATCATATTATTTTGAGTCCCCTAAGATTAGGCTCTATTCTGAATCTGAATTTGAGGAACTATCTGCCACATTAATAATAAAGCGTTCAGGGGTATCATCAAATTATTTTGTCTAATTTAAACATTTCTAACATCTGTTCTTCTTTTATTACATGACCCTCGCAACTTTTCCAATTCTCAGCAGTCACATTAGCTAAAGTTTCTGGCAAAAGAATGTATATGTCAGACATTATAAAAGTTTTATTTTTCTCGGCTACAAACCCTTTAGCTTGAGCCCATATTAACTCAATTGAATTGCGCTCACAGTGGTATGGTGGCAGCCGCAATACAGTGACACCATATAATTTTTTTTTATAATTCATCTACAACTTATAAGCAATCTGGTTAACCGACTAAACGTAATACCAGCTACTTCAGTTGCCATACTACGTCACACGTGTACTCTTCAATTTAGCAACGTTAGCTAATTGGTTGTATTTTCTAAAAGGTTTAGGGAACCTGTCTTTTTGGGCTCTTTAGAATAGACAGATTACAAAATATTAGAAGTGCTCAAGCAATTACATGAACGAAGAGTATAGTTTACGAATAAATGATAAAGTTTAACATACATTAATAAAAGAGGAAACTATCGTATAAATGGCAAATAACTTTAATTTTGTTGTAACGTATTTTTAAACAAGAAAGTGTCAACTATAAAAAACCCTTTTTACGATTTGTTTACCTATAGTCAGTGATGGATTTCGTAGTATAATTATACTATTTGTACCATTATTTCATAATGTGTAGTATGTAGTATCGTAAGGCAACTATATTACGCGAAAATACCATAATTTTATCTCCAAGTCGACCGATGTAATACCTATGTTGTTGGTCGGTCCTTTTACTTTTTAATTAATATCCTTAATTTTTTGTACGTATGGCAACACCAAATCAGGCATTGACGCTAGGCAGCCCGGCAGGGAATTCCCACGTAATGTTTTACTATACCGGCCATTATGACAGAGTAGGATGGATGTATTTTATGAATGAGTGTGACAGAGAAGTTTTCATAGGATTGTTTTCGATTACTATATTACACACAAGCCGGGACTCGAGTACTCGACAGTGAATAAGTCATAAATAAGTAGCTGCGGTACAGTTTTCTTAATTAGAATAGTTATAATACTTACAATATAGTGTTTGTGCGTGTATTAAGTACAGATAAAATACTATTTTGTGGTCGTAATTATTTTGTAAGGATGAGTGAAAGCGAGGACGAAGAAAAGTCTGGTGTTTCAACGCCGAAGAAGAAACGTATTGAAAGAGGAGATCTAAAAGTGAAGGAAAAACATAGACAGCAAAAATACAGGACCGAATGGGAGAATGACCCAAAATTTAGTAAGTGGCTTACTGTTGATCCTCAAAATAATTTCAAAGCACGCTGTAAAGTATGTAATGTTTCAATGATGGCCGCAAAGCATGTTTTATCGACTCATTCTGAAGGGCAAAACATGAGAAAAATTTATCTTCTATTCGTGCGCTAAACCCGGTCACATCTTTTTTTTCATCACCAAGTACATCTAAGGAGAATAACACTGTTAAGATGGCACGAGTTGCTGAAGTCAAGCTGGCTGCTTATTTGGCAGAACATAATATAGCTTTTAATGCTGCTGACCACCTCGGAAAAGTATTGAAAGAATGTTTTCCAGATTCAAAAATTTTGAAAGAAACTAACATTACGCGAAAAAAGACTGCGAAAATCATATATAAAAGCATCGGTCCAGAGCATAAAGAAGAATTAGCTAATAAATTAAAAATGTCTAAATTCAGCGTTATGACAGACGAATCGACAGACATTTCTACGACAAAAGCGTCTTGTGTAGTAGTAAGGTTTTTCAACGAGACTTCTGGCCGTATTGAGAGCAAATTCTGGAATCTTCATGAAATTTTCAGCGCTGATGATCCCAGTGCAGTAAACGAAGGAGCAACTGCAGAAAATATATATATTAAACTGAAAAAATCCTTTACGGAACACGGTATTCCTTTAAAAAATATTGTTGGTTTCGGGTCAGATGGCTGTAATGTTATGATGGGACGCGAAAATTCTGTTGCAAGCAGGTTCAGAGAAGATTGTCCTGGTATTATCATATTAAAGTGCACTTGTCATTCCGCCCATCTCTGCGCCAGTGCAGCATGTCAAAAACTACCAAATAGGTGCGAACAGTTGGCACGAAATAAATTTAGTTTTATTCACAATAGCTCAAAACGATCAGCAGCGCTAAAGCAATTTCAGGAGTTTTTTGATCTCAAGCCACAAAAAATGTTGCATCCATCACAAACAAGATGGCTGTCACTTCAGCAAGTAGTAGCACGTGTTTTAAGCAATTGGGATGCTTTGAAGTTGTTTTTCACTGACATGGCACTGTCGGAACGATCTCTGTCAGGGCAAGCAATACTCGATTTGCTTCTGGATCCATATATGAAGCTATATTTTGATTTTCTAGCATGGGTACTACCAAAGTTTACAACTTTCAACAAATACTTTCAGTCCGCGGAAGTTGTGGTAACAGAGCTGGATGCCAGAGTAAAGGACTTATACACGGAACTGCTGCTGTGTTTTATGGAGCGGAGGTATGTTAACCAAACTAACATAGCTGATATCAATCCAGATGACAAAAAAAAACACTTACCTAACGAGCTTCTCTACTTAGGAATCGGCGTAGCAACAAAAATTAACACACCTGAAATAAAGACAGATATGACTAGGCGGAAAGAATTTTTGAATAGGTGCAAAGATTTTCTTGTCGAATCTGCTGTGCAAATGCGAAAAAGGTGGGATTTTAACAACGAGGCGCTTATCAAAATTAATTTACTAAGTCCTAAAAATGCTTTAAGCCAATCTGTCCGAGAACAAAATCCAACCATTCTGTCTATCGCCTCAAACTTTCCAAGAGTAATTGACTTAGAAGACATTATTTTATTGCAAATTCTTGACGACCAATGGCGTACACTGCCACTAATCGAGTTTGATGAAAATATAAAGATGGAAAAAAGACCAGACGTGTTTTGGGCGAAACTTAGCGCTTGGTGTGATATGACTGAAAACTATCCGTTTAAAAAAATCGCCAAATTTGCCCTTGATTGCCTTGTTTTACCTCACGCAAACGCTGATTGTGAAAGAGTATTCAGCAAAGTAAACTTGGCAAAAACAAAACTAAGAAATAAACTTGCAACTCGCTCCATTGATTCCTTGATACTTTCTTGCGATGCTGTAAAAGAAAGTAAATCTAAGAATTGTATCGAATTTATGCCGACTGACGACATGTTGCGTCGTGTCAATGCCAAGGACGCAGTTCCGATTGACGAATTAGCTGAGATCGACGTCCACTTGCCTCAATTTGATTAATTAGTGTAACAAGCAAAGGATTTTACGAATATTTTTATAAATAATAAAACAAATTTTCACTTACGAATGCAATTTTATTTCAATTCAAAACAAAAACGCAGAAAAACGAAACGTAGTATAATTTTGGACAAGTAGTATAATTTTAATTTCCATAGACAATAATTTTCTGAAGGTCTAAATCCAACACTGCCTATAGTTAACTTTATTTACGTTGTTGACCAGACAATTTTTTCGAATATACGAAGCAATGGATTAGCAATAGACTTTATAATGATTCAGATTGTGATAGATAGTAAGTTACGTAATTAGGGTGCTGGACTGGATTACATCCGTCTGAAACATTGAGTTGTCACAGCGGTGATCCACTACCATTTGTTTGTTTTTGTGAAGTGTCAGTTCTTACTAATATATGTAGTTGTAAGTCTTACTAAACATTTTTGAGTCATATGATACTTGAATAAAGACAATTCTATTCTATTCTTTATGCAGTAAAACGAATGAACGGGGAGTTACGCGTGGGTGGTAAACAAATCGGAATTAGTCGGTAAGAAATCTAACTTGGAAGTAGCTCTCGTTGGCCGCCGCCACGGCACCGGTCGCTTCGCTCGCTCGCTCGGCTCGCGCGCGGTTGGTCACAGACTCACAGTTCTAAACTAACCTAACCCATTACTTTATCAACAAGTTTAATTTTGGGTATTTGATGTAAATATTTACGTTCCTAACTTATAGAATAGTAATTTTTATAAAAAAAAAAAAAAAAAAATTAAGCGTTCCCGGCAAAAAAAACAGAAGACCCTCTAGAACCCCCAAATAATCTCACATTCTTTCCAGTGAGGTTGCACGTTTCTAAACCCAACCCTCGAATTGTCCACTGGGGTTGACTTGTCCCGGGGTGGGTTGTTCGGGTCGAGTTGTCGTATAATCAAATTGTTTCCAAGACATTCTACCTACCTGTACACAAAAAAATAAAATATTATCATTATCATAATTTCAGCCGAAAGACGTTCTCTGCTGGACATAGGGCCGGTCAAAGTGGCGGTGCTTGGGGCACCGCCACTTTGACCGGTTCTGTGCTTCCCGCATCCAGGAATCCGCTGGATGAAATAATATTTAAGTAGGTAAGTAGGTACTTAAGTAATCTAGAATTATTCTAAATGAACATAATTCGAAAGATTATGCTAAAACCTTAGGTTAAAATCGTGGACGAAATCGACTGATTTTGATAAATTTTGTTCACTTTTTGCATCGAGATATAAGTACTACGTAGTACTTATATCTCGATGACTTTTTGTGAGAAAGGGAATAATAATTTAAACATATTTGTTTGTGATTTGAGAAGTCGAGCTCTTAGTTTTGCACGTGGCTGAAACGGTTACCTATCATAAGTTCGGAAAATATTTGACCGAATTTCATTTCACAACGTTTCAACTATTATCGTTTTGTTTTTATAAACATCATCGAAGTCACGTCTGCCACTGTATGAGTTGACCTATTATCAATTCATTTTTTTTCGTTACTCCGACGTTTCATTTGGTCGAAAAACGTTTTACCGAAGTTACACTTTGGCGAAATAACATTTGTTCGAAGTATTATGTTTCCTAACATTCATTCTCGTACCACTGTTTTAATTATTACGCCGACCTCTTCTAGTTTTAAAAATATGATTGACGTGTAAAAGTGTTTGTACCAACCTACTTAACAGAAATAAGCTTAGGGTCTTTGCATTTAAAAAGCATCGACCCCCGCACTTCCGCGGTACGTACAGTCTCATCACCGATGATCGTGGCTGATGCGTCCGGTTTGCGGTCAGCAGTGTACGGACCCTCCTATCCAGGGCGCGAGTTCGGTCTGAGTCCATTTGAGTATGCCGAAAGAGTACATCAAAACCGGCATGACCCAACCGTTGAAGCGCACCTTGTTTCCGCCTCAAAGAAGACTAATTAATACCTTCTTCAGGCGACCAAAGAACCGCTCCCTCAACGATTGTTTCATGTCAGCAACGTTAATGCCTAACGCTTCCGACATACCCAAATACCTATAGCTTTCGGATGAGGAGAGGGATTTAAGGTGTGTGGAATCCGAAAATTGAATTCCTTCAGGTTCCATAATCTCACCTCGCTTTACATGCATGACTGCACATTTGTCCACACCAAATTCCATCCTGATGGCGCTACTGAAAGTTTCAGTTATCTTCAGTAGCTCCATCAGTTGTAATTTGTTGGGTGCAAAGAGTTTCAAGTCATCCATGTAGAGGAGATGAGATATGACCTGACCACCTCTCCTCAACCGATAGCCCAGACCTGAATCCTCCAGTAGTGTGCTTAGAGGATTCAGGGCTAAGCAGAACCAAAGTGAACTCAAACTGTCGCCCTGAAATATTCCACGTTTAATCCATATAGGCTCATCATTCCCCTGGAACTGTCGACACCCTGGGTAGCGAAGAACTGTTCTCCATTGCCCCATACACGACCCGAGGAAGGTGCGTAGAGTTGGATCTATCTTGTACAACTCCAGCACCCTCATGAGCCATGTATGTGGCACCGAGTCGTAGGCCTTCTTATAATCTATCCAGCATGTCGACAGATCCTTGCGGGATCGACGAACCGGTTGGCTTATGGCCATATCGATGAGGAGGAGCTCCTTAATACCGCGGGACCCGTTCCTACATCCATTTTGAGAGGCTGACATAATCGAGTTACGTTCAATGTGCGATTTAATTTTCAGTCTCAAAATGGATTTAAGAAGTTTATAGACCGTCGACAAACACGTGATCGGTCTATAATTCTTGGGATCCGTTGGACTACCTGACTTATGGAGCAGATGGGTAACGCCTGTTGTTAGAAATTGTGGAAGCGACCCAGATTTTAAGGATGACTGGAACTGAGATGCCATGCAGGTATGTGAACTAGTTAGGCATTTCAACCAAAAGTTGTGTAATCCGTCCGGTCCCGGTGACTTCCAATTCGGTAACGTACGGACTGCTCTGGCAATATCTAATGGCTTAATTATTACTGGTTCCATGTCTGGTACAGTTCCACACACTCGCCCGACATCCCACATCCAGTCAGCTTCAGCGTGACAGACGGGCATCGACCAGATGCTGCACCAGAATGCACTCGTGGAGGCATCATCCGGCCGGCACACGTCTGACACATTTTGTTCAGGTCGCTCCCAAGCTCTGTAAACCCATCTGCGCTCTGGAACATGCTATTCTGCGTGTACCGATCAACCCGCCGCTTATACCGCCGAATACGGTTAGCCCATGCACAAACTTTCTGCTTCAGGAAGTCGATGCGCTCTGTGACACGGGACATGTATTCTCGAGGGCTGATTCCAGTCCCCGAGAATGCCCGCCTTACAAAGCGCATCACTCGTGGTTGTGTATTGCCCTCCCTGAAGCAGTATAGTTTGCCGATGTGTACCCTGGCCCCATCGTTACGACGCTCGATCCGGCATTGCTAGGCTGGTACGGCTGGTTTTGGTCGAGTAGCCACATCCCAGTTTGGAAACCCGACGTTAGCTAAACGACATGCCGCAACAGCACCCTAATACAGGATCGAATGTGTATCAACGAGATTCTCGCTGCTCTCGAACATATTCTTAAGCTGCGAGTCCAGGGCACACACCAGCGCCCTATTTTTTTTTGTGCATAGGTAGGCGTGGTAATCGGGTTCTAAGTTCGGTCGGGGTGGATCTGTACTCACGAAATGCATCCTCCAGTGCGTTCCTCAATCGGGCGTTGCACTGGCTACTTACTGAAGCAACCTTATCATCTTCCACTACTACACCGTGATTAGACCGCGGCGGTATTTCATCAATGGTTGATGCTTGCGCCGCGGTTTGTGCCGGACTCGAGATGATACGAGTATAGTTGCTTAGCTCTGAGCGTAGCCTATCAAGTGCGGCATCGTCCAACCTATCCCTTCGTTGGTTGACCCAAATTATTATTATTATTATTATATACACTAAAATAAATTACATTTGAATTTCGTAATTACATCAACAATTTAAAAATAATAAATGTACATTTCTTCAATAGTATTTCGACATTAAATTAAACAATATGACTTACACCTCTAAATTAAAAATAATAACAATAAACTAATTAATTAAAGACAAATTAGCATAGATTGATAAAAATAATTAAAAATAATAATATTAAATTTACAGTTAGATCAATAAATCAGAATGAACAAAATCCAATAAAATTAAACAACCCATGATTATCTGAATAAAATTACAGTTCTTCTACAGCATTTAAGTAGACACTCGTTCAATAGGAGTTTTATAAATTTTATTTTGAAATCGCTGCTGTAGACAGCACTTTTTATGTTAAGCAACCTGTTGAATAATTTTACAGACTGCAGCCTCAAAAAACGGGCATCCCCTTTTTATTTGCTTATTCTATAAAACAGGTAGGTAATTTTAAAAGCAAGATTAGAACTTTCGTGTGACAATTTTGTCCCAATCTGCAGATATAATTTTTTTCATTTTTTTTCTTTGGTTTCCATAAAAACCATAGAAATCCCAACAACTTTAAATCCACGTCCAAGTTGTTGGGATTAAAGATATATCTTTGATTGCAATTACTTGATGCTTTAAATTAAGTACATTATCAAGCAAACTCTCAATTTTTATCGTCAACCGGTAGTGAGTAACATCTAATTTTACACATATTATCGATTTAATTTTTTTATGGGCTTATTTCATGGTATTTGGATTCAACATCGAGACAAGTTGTTGCTTTGGCGCTAAGATGTACCGATAGCCGTAGTTAAGGAAGGCGGTACGTTACGAATAAATATTATGGTTAAAGTTTGTTTATCTTTTTTAGAATTTAATACAAATTGGTCCGATTTACCGACCCGATCATCATTGTAAATGTATCGATCCACTAACGGGTAGAAAGCCATTGTATCGATACAAAAATCAGGTGGATCGTATTCCTTTGTATCGATCCACACAAGTATCGGATCGGATCGAACATCCCTAGTGCTATCAGGCATGTCAGGGCAGGGCTTGTTAACGTTACCAAATAACAACATAATAACCGATAACTAACGTTAATTCCATTGTGATAATTAACTAATGTTAAAAAAGGTAACGTTATTTCGTAAAATTATCAGTAATATAACGTTAATTACAAATAAAGTAAAATATATAACTAACGTTAATTTTACCGTTAATTGGGCTACGTTGCTGTTCCGTAGGTTTATATTTTTGTGCGCTCGCATAGCGTTGGATCACTTTAGATGCACTGTTGCCGCTCCGCCTCGCGCCGGCTATGCCAGCCGCGCCGCCGCACTGTCGCACAGTGGATCGAAACTGCTATAATTATGAGGGACATTCGTTATGTTTTTACAAATTTCATTTTTTTTAAATACCTATCGAACGATCTCGTTATTCCGATGAATAATTGTCATTACAAGTTTTTCTCTAAAACAGATAGTTTGCCCGGTTTTTTTTTTTTTTTTTTTATGGAATCAAACAGAAACTGCTACAATTTGCCCATGTCTTGAAAGACCAGGCTTTCAAACTACTATATTCTTATCCTTTGACTTGTTGGCTATAATTCAACTCTATCAGCGTGCGCTCATAGTTGCCCTTTCAAAAGTTACGAGGTTCGGAAAAATGAAAAAAAAAGTAAGTCAAAAGTAGTTTTTCATTAATAATATCATAGATAAAACATTAAAACATTTATAATTAAGGAATGGCAATAATTTAAAAACATGTCCATCGAAAAATAAAAATAAAATAAAAATATAAATAAAATTTGTATTCAAAACAACAAAAAAGAAACAGCTAAACTCGAACAAAATTAATCACTATCACTGTCTTGTAAAGTGTGTACATCTATAAAATCCAATTCGGGTTCAGTTGGAAGAGCCACCAAAAGCTTGACTGCTCTTGGTGAGAGGACCAGTTTTTGTTGTTTCGACATTTTTGGCCTTAGAAAGGTCAGTTTCGGATCAGACGACAAGTGAAGATTGTGCAAGATATCTTCATTTGTCGCTATCATACTTACTTTTCTCGAACGATTCTCTCTATATTTACGAAAGTCTTTATTTCGAGCTTCTGATGCTTCTTCCGACAGTTTCCCGATTGGTAAATGTCCAAAATGCTTAATTATATCCGTACCATGCACTAGCAACTTATGTACGCTAGAGGGCATGTAATACCACGAATATAACTGTACATACAAAGTGGCAGTGTCTTTACAAAATTGGGAGAATTTAAGCACTTCCACTTGCTCACCAGAAGCCACTGTCTGCAGAATTATGTGGAACCTTTCGATCAGCTCTTCATTAACTTCTGTGATGCGAGCCGATGTTTTTGCATCACTAAAAAATCTTCTGGCAGTGTTGCCGTCATTTGTGGTGCCTGCCCCTTGTTTCACAAAATCGACCAGCAAGCCGTTTTCATCTTTAAAGGCTTGCTGGATTTGTTTTTTTCTTTGCGCCAATTTTTTTTTGTCCTCGCCTTTTGAACTCCATTTTTTGAAGTCCATCCGGTAAGCTGAAATAAAGGAAGCAATGCATTAGTTTTGAAAAACGTAACTTCTACAAAAAATATTCATGGGCATTAAAAATTATATACCTATATGAAGCAAGCATTCCATGCATCGGATCCACGCATGTAATGAAGACAATCCGTATTGGTACATATCTACATTTTCCGTTCTGCGGTCGATGTCTTCCAGCTTATTCATCTCTGATGGCTTCGCCTTACAAATGTCACACACAGCTGTCGAAGTTTCCGATATATACGAAGTAAGCTTTCCATCGATCATTGTCATTAACAGTTGATGTGTGACGGTCACTTCCTGCAGTTTATATGGATTAAGTTCATCTATGGCTTCTTTTTCACGTTTTACTGAACTTTCACACTCCTTCATGAACTTGAACTGAATTGGGCGGCAGTAAAACGTAGAAGACGGACGATCATTTTCCCAAAGTATTTCTTCGTCACGGATCAGCCTTATGGGTACTAAGCTGACCATAAAAACACTGGAATCGTCAAATTCTGAACTGCTAGCTATCTGCTTGTAATTGCTTTGACTAGATGCTCCATCAAAACCCCACTTACATATCAGCTTTAGATCAGCTTTAGATGATAGATTGAAGTCTATTGCATCAAGTAATCTGAAGGTAGTCAAATAAAGCAGTTTAATAGATGCTCCATTTTCGGTTATGGTGATGTCCTCTTTTTCAGGTTAACAGTTTAATTTCGCTTGCATTATTTTGTAGTAGGAGGGATACATAGATACTGCACCTTGTTCAATTGCAGAATCTCGTAGATTAATATATTGCTACTTGGATAAGTTAAGCGATATCCAGAGAGCTAGCGCTTTTTCAGGTGTATATAAACTCTCTTTTTTTTCTGACTTATGCAAGTTTTTACCTTATCAATATCTTCAGCATGGTTTAGCAAATGTTCCAGTATTTGACTTACTTCCTAATCCCCACTACTTTTGAGATTTTTAATAGTATCTCTCTGTATCTCTTTTGAAGACACTGATTTGAACAAGCGCTCTACGCGTCTTCTTTTTTGCTTGTTAGATAGCTTTTCAAAGGGTTTTCTCGGCGTACATTGTGAAGATGACGTTGAAGCTATTGGTGAAGATGGTGCCAAATTTTCTATATCTTCACTGACATCATCATCATCAGGATCGACATTTTCTGTTGTAGACTTAAGGGCTTAATGCCAGGCTATGGCAGATTCCAGCCAATCTCCATTTCTCTTCAAAAACTTGCTATGAGTCCTATTTGATCTTTCTCATCTTCCACAAACATTTGTACAAAAATTCTGCCAGAACTTCAGGAGGTTTTTTTCTTCAGTCCAGTTAACATTCAGCGTCTGCTTGAGGTATTCAAAAAGTTTTTTTACGTTCCGCAAAGGATCCAAACTGAACAAATCCAAATTATTCACTAGACCTTCCATATTACTCACAAAAATATTTAGGCACAAAGCAAGTAGTCTTGGTATTCAAATCACTGAATGATTTTATTTAAATTAAACCCTTATTTATATGGGTCGGAATAACTTCTTCCTATCCCTATCATTAAGATATATTGATAGGGAAGTGGAGTCATTAAATTTAAATTTCATTATGAATGTAGCTATTAGCAAATACGTAAAATAATTCGTAGAAGAGATAATTCGTATTCATTTTATATAATTACTAATATATAGTATTTTTTTACAATATTAATTAATTATCAATATTAATAAATTTATCATTTGCTTGAATTTTTTTTTTTAGATTTTTGTCCCATTTTTCGATTTTGGATCGTTTTGAAATTAATATTATTCCTTAATTATGAATGTTTTAATGTTCTATCTATGATATTATTAATGAAAATGTACTTTTGACTTACTTTTTTTTTCATTTTTCCGTACCTTGTAACTCTTGAAAGGGCAACTATGGGCGCACGCTGATAGAGTAGAATTATAGCCAACAAGTCAAAGGATAAGAATATAGTAGTTTGAGACCCTGGTCTTTCAAGACATCTAAAATATTTTTTTCCGGCCAAACTATCTGTTTTAGAGAAAAACTTGTAATGACAATTATTCATCGGAATGACGAGATCTTTCGATAGGTATTTAAAAAAAATGCAATTTGTAAAATAAAACGAATGTCCCTCATACAGCAGTTTCGATCCACTGTGCGTCGCGCGCCTCGGGCACTACTTCCACAAAACAAGTTACCTAAACAAAAAAAATAACGGTAAACTTAGCGTTAGTTATCAATTACCGTTACTAAAGATTAATGTTAAAATGCAGAATTAATAACGTTAAATCTTTTACCGTTATTTTAATATTAGGTCTTTACCTATGAAATTGCCGTTCTGCAGTACTGGCCATTTCAAATCAAAATAATTTTTGTTTGGCTAAGAATTCTAATTTCAAATTAATTTTATTTTAAAAACATGGTTTTTTTTTTCTAAAAGTAGTCATTTCTTTATTGATTAGTTGTTACATTTTCATCGCATTTCAATCTTTTTCGTCATCATGGATACGTTAAAAATTCGAGTAATTATGGAATATGAGTACCGTCGTGGCAGCAACGCGGCACAAGCGGCACGCAACATCAACGACGTTTACGGAGCTAACACTACAAACCAACGCACCACCTGTTATTGGTTTGCTCGCTTCCGTTCTGGAAATTTCGACCTGAAAAATGAACCTCGCGGTCGTCCGAAGACTTTGGTCGACAATGACGAATTAAAGGCGATTGTGGAAGCTGATGATACACAATCTACGGCTGAATTAGCAGCAGCTTTCGACGTTAGCGTCAAAACAATATTGGTCCATTTGCGTCAAATTGGCAAGGTAAAAAAGCTTGACAAATGGGTGCCCCACGAACTCAATGATCGCCAGCGCGAAGTACGCGTCGAGACGTGCCTTGCACTGCTCAACAGACACACAAATGAAGGAATTTTGAACCGCATTGTTACCTGCGATGAAAAATGGATTCTGTTTGATAACCGTAAGCGCTCAGCAAGTTGGTTGGATCCTGGTTCAGCACCTAAACAATGCCCTAAACGAAAACTTACCCCTAGAAAAGTGATGGTCACTGTTTGGTGGTCTAGCGCCGGTGTGATTCATCACAGCTTCTTACCAAACGGGGTGAGCATTACTGCAGATGTGTACTGTGAAGAACTGAACACAATGATGGAGAAGCTGGCGCATCTCCAACCAGCATTGGTCAATCGCTCGTCTCCGCTGCTCCTGCACGACAACGCGCGACCTCATACTGCACAGCAGACGGTCTCCAAGTTGCAAGAACTGGGGTTGGAAGCTCTCCGTCATCCGCCCTACTCACCAGACCTTGCGCCTACAGACTACTACTTTTTCCAGAATTTGGATAACTTCTTGGCGGGAAAAAAATTTAATACCCGAGAGGCAGTACAAAATGCCTTTGAAGAATTTGTTGCCTCCCGTCCAGCTGATTTCTTTAAGAAGGGCATCAATAAACTGCCACTGCGATGGCAAAGATGCATTGATTGCATGGGTGATTACTTCGATTAATACAAATAAAAAATTCATGAAAAAAATTCGTTTAAATTTTTTCATACAAAACGGCAATTTCATAGGTAAAGACCTATTATTAACCGTAACACTGTCAAATCAAGGTAACGTTATGAAAATGTTACCGGTATTTAAAGCCCTGCCCCTATGTCAGGGTCAACCCCGACCCTTGCTCGACGACGCGCCAGCCCGCGCCGTAGCTGAGCCTGTAGTTTTAAATTCCCCTGTTAATAATAATATAATCTCGATCCAGCCTGTCCCATCTTGCTGCCCTCCCCTCAGTGACGCCCTAAGCCGAGGTTCGTACCCCACAGGGGGTGCCCTTAGCGTGCGGTCACCTAGTTTTTAGAATTTTCGCCCCTGGCTGGAGGCTTTAAGTTAGTAGCTTAAGGCACCCACAGGCTTGCCCGGTTAAGTAGCCAAGACCTTAGTGGTCAAAACTACGAGCTGCCCATTAGGAAAAAAAAAAAAAGTCAGGGTCAATGTCAAATGACAATAAAATGTACTCTGTGATCAGTGATGGATTTCGTAGTATAATTATACTATTTGTACCATTATTTCATAATGTGTAGTATGTAGTATCGTAAGGCAACTATATTACGCGAAAATACCATAATTTTATCTCCAAGTCGACCGATGTAATACCTATGTTGTTGGTCGGTCCTTTTACTTTTTAATTAATATCCTTAATTTTTTGTACGTATGGCAACACCAAATCAGGCATTGACGCTAGGCAGCCCGGCAGGGAATTCCCACGTAATGTTTTACTATACCGGCCATTATGACAGAGTAGGATGGATGTATTTTATGAATGAGTGTGACAGAGAAGTTTTCATAGGATTGTTTTCGATTACTATATTACACACAAGCCGGGACTCGAGTACTCGACAGTGAATAAGTCATAAATAAGTAGCTGCGGTACAGTTTTCCTATCCCGACCCTTGCTCGACGACGCGCCAGCCCGCGCCGTAGCTGAGCCTGTAGCTTTAAATTCCCCAGTATAATAATAATATAATTTAGATCCAGCCTGTCCCATCTTGCTGCCCTCCCCTCAGTGACGCCCTAAGCCGAGGTTCGTACCCCACAGGGGGTGCCCTTAGCGTGCGGTCACTTAAATTTAAGTATTGTTCGCCCCTGGCTGGAGGCTTTAAGTTAGTAGCTTAAGGCACCCACAGGTTTGCCCGGTTAAGTAGCCAGGACCTTAGTGGTCAAAACTACGAGCTGCCCAATAGAAAAAAAAAAAAAAAAAAAAAAAAAACAGTTTTCCTAATTAGAATAGTTATAATACTTACAATATAGTGTTTGTGCGTGTATTAAGTACAGATAAAATACTATTTTGTGGTCGTAATTATTTTGTAAGGATGAGTGAAAGCGAGGACGAAGAAAAGTCTGGTGTTTCAACGCCGAAGAAGAAACGTATTGAAAGAGGAGATCTAAAAGTGAAGGAAAAACATAGACAGCAAAAATACAGGACCGAATGGGAGAATGACCCAAAATTTAGTAAGTGGCTTACTGTTGATCCTCAAAATAATTTCAAAGCACGCTGTAAAGTATGTAATGTTTCAATGATGGCCGCAAAGCATGTTTTATCGACTCATTCTGAAGGGCAAAACATGAGAAAAATTTATCTTCTATTCGTGCGCTAAACCCGGTCACATCTTTTTTTTCATCACCAAGTACATCTAAGGAGAATAACACTGTTAAGATGGCACGAGTTGCTGAAGTCAAGCTGGCTGCTTATTTGGCAGAACATAATATAGCTTTTAATGCTGCTGACCACCTCGGAAAAGTATTGAAAGAATGTTTTCCAGATTCAAAAATTTTGAAAGAAACTAACATTACGCGAAAAAAGACTGCGAAAATCATATATAAAAGCATCGGTCCAGAGCACAAAGAAGAATTAGCTAATAAATTAAAAATGTCTAAATTCAGCGTTATGACAGACGAATCGACAGACATTTCTACGACAAAAGCGTCTTGTGTAGTAGTAAGGTTTTTCAACGAGACTTCTGGCCGTATTGAGAGCAAATTCTGGAATCTTCATGAAATTTTCAGCGCTGATGATCCCAGTGCAGTAAACGAAGGAGCAACTGCAGAAAATATATATATTAAACTGAAAAAATCCTTTACGGAACACGGTATTCCTTTAAAAAATATTGTTGGTTTCGGGTCAGATGGCTGTAATGTTATGATGGGACGCGAAAATTCTGTTGCAAGCAGGTTCAGAGAAGATTGTCCTGGTATTATCATATTAAAGTGCACTTGTCATTCCGCCCATCTCTGCGCCAGTGCAGCATGTCAAAAACTACCAAATAGGTGCGAACAGTTGGCACGAAATAAATTTAGTTTTATTCACAATAGCTCAAAACGATCAGCAGCGCTAAAGCAATTTCAGGAGTTTTTTGATCTCAAGCCACAAAAAATGTTGCATCCATCACAAACAAGATGGCTGTCACTTCAGCAAGTAGTAGCACGTGTTTTAAGCAATTGGGATGCTTTGAAGTTGTTTTTCACTGACATGGCACTGTCGGAACGATCTCTGTCAGGGCAAGCAATACTCGATTTGCTTCTGGATCCATATATGAAGCTATATTTTGATTTTCTAGCATGGGTACTACCAAAGTTTACAACTTTCAACAAATACTTTCAGTCCGCGGAAGTTGTGGTAACAGAGCTGGATGCCAGAGTAAAGGACTTATACACGGAACTGCTGCTGTGTTTTATGGAGCGGAGGTATGTTAACCAAACTAACATAGCTGATATCAATCCAGATGACAAAAAAAAACACTTACCTAACGAGCTTCTCTACTTAGGAATCGGCGTAGCAACAAAAATTAACACACCTGAAATAAAGACAGATATGACTAGGCGGAAAGAATTTTTGAATAGGTGCAAAGATTTTCTTGTCGAATCTGCTGTGCAAATGCGAAAAAGGTGGGATTTTAACAACGAGGCGCTTATCAAAATTAATTTACTAAGTCCTAAAAATGCTTTAAGCCAATCTGTCCGAGAACAAAATCCAACCATTCTGTCTATCGCCTCAAACTTTCCAAGAGTAATTGACTTAGAAGACATTATTTTATTGCAAATTCTTGACGACCAATGGCGTACACTGCCACTAATCGAGTTTGATGAAAATATAAAGATGGAAAAAAGACCAGACGTGTTTTGGGCGAAACTTAGCGCTTGGTGTGATATGACTGAAAACTATCCGTTTAAAAAAATCGCCAAATTTGCCCTTGATTGCCTTGTTTTACCTCACGCAAACGCTGATTGTGAAAGAGTATTCAGCAAAGTAAACTTGGCAAAAACAAAACTAAGAAATAAACTTGCAACTCGCTCCATTGATTCCTTGATACTTTCTTGCGATGCTGTAAAAGAAAGTAAATCTAAGAATTGTATCGAATTTATGCCGACTGACGACATGTTGCGTCGTGTCAATGCCAAGGACGCAGTTCCGATTGACGAATTAGCTGAGATCGACGTCCACTTGCCTCAATTTGATTAATTAGTGTAACAAGCAAAGGATTTTACGAATATTTTTATAAATAATAAAACAAATTTTCACTTACGAATGCAATTTTATTTCAATTCAAAACAAAAACGCAGAAAAACGAAACGTAGTATAATTTTGGACAAGTAGTATAATTTTAATTTCCATAGACAATAATTTTCTGAAGGTCTAAATCCAACACTGTCTGTGATTACAATTCCACCGATGCACGGTTGAGGTGACGTCGGTAAAAAAAAATAATGTCATGATGTGGTTGTGTTACTGATGAGATAATCTGAAACTTTGTTTGGAACGTGCTTCGTGCGATTTATTCACAACCTAATTATTTAGTTCTGATTTGTTTGTCATCGCCAATGACAGACGCGTTGCGGAAATAAATAGAATTTACATTTTACCGTGTTATCAGTGCAATGCCGGTTCCTACTACCAAGTGCTAAAGTAATAGGTTTCCATTTAAAATGTCGCGTTTAGACCTGGTGATATTTGGCGCCACTGGCTTCACAGGCAAGCAGGCTGTGATTCACATGGTAAAGTTCGCTAAGAAGTATGAACTTGGATCTTGGGGTGTCGCCGGTCGCTCCGAAACGAAACTTGGTGCTTTAATGACGGAAGTCTCTGAAAAAATGGGGGAAAATCTCTCCAGCGTCAAGGTTATAGTAGCAGACATAGATGACGAGAAGGCTCTTAAAGATATGTGCGCTCAAACAAAAATGATAGTGAACTGCTGCGGCCCTTATCGTATGTATGGAGAGCCTGTAGTTAAGGCGGCGGTGGAGAACAAGACTAACTACGTGGATGTCAGTGGTGAACCGCAGTTCATGGAGTTAATGCAGCTCCGATATGATGAACAAGCGCGCGATGCGGGAGTTTTCGTTGTTAGCGCGTGTGGCTGGGACAGCATCCCGTGCGACATGGGCGTCATCTTCTTGAAACAACACTTTGCAGGCACACTCAACTCAGTGGAGTCCTACCTTAAGACGTATATACCACCGGAGATTGCATTAGAGTCACGGGAGCGTGGCCTCGTCAACTATGCCACTTGGGAGTCACTTATCTATAGCATTGCTCACCAAAATGAGCTTCCAGCTCTGAGAAAGAAGCTGTACCAAGAGCCTTTGCCACCCTTGAAGCCTAAACTGGAACGAAAAAAACTACAAAAGAAAGATAACAAATGGTATCTTCCATTTCTAGGGGCTGATGAATCAGTAGTCTATCGAACCCAGCGCTACTTATACCACAAGGAACATCAGCGTCCAATCCAGTTCAGAGCATATTTCAAATCTGGAAGTCTGACACAATCAATCTTCTTCATCTTTGGTGCAGTTTTACTTTTTATAATGACAAAAATCACATTTACAAGAAATATTTTACTTAAGTATCCGAAGGTTTGTTCTTTGGGCATGGTGACAAGGGAGGGTCCAACTGACAATGTGATGAATAATATTCACTTCACATTTCAACTTGTTGGGAAGGGATGGGAGAGTGGTGCTGATGTGGAGAACACAAAGCCAAATAAGACTGTTGTTGCTAAGGTGTCTGGAATGAACCCAGGATACGGTGCCACAGTGGTTGCAATTCTAATGTCAGCATTCACCATTCTTAAGGAGAGAGAGAACTTGCCTAGGGCTGGTGGGGTTTTAACTCCAGGAGCAGTTTTCAAAGACACCAAAATTATCCAAAAACTCATTGAAAACAACCTGAATTATGAAATAATTGGGAGCAAATAATTTTGTAACTTTTAATCTTTTATTTTTATTGCGGGCACTAAATGTGAAATAAGCTTAGGTGAAGTTTTTTTTATTTTCTTGTGATGCTGTGTAACATCATTAAATTAAAATACAAGTATTAATGTAGCTAAATCTAATCATAATATTCAACCTGACAGGTGATTGGCATTGGTAATGGTACAACTCATTCAATAAGCTAAACTATGATTACATCCATGGTCTAAAAAAACATATATTATTATCCATCCATCCCTATTTAAATAAAGTAGGTACAGGTGATGGTCACTCATGATAATTCTTGATTTATGAACTTTAAAATAAAATTATTCATATTTTATATTATGTAGTTGTTTAATAAATTACTTATTTTTTTAAATTATTAATTGATTTGTTTTACATGACTGCGGTGGTGCCCAAAAGGGTGTTTTTTTTTTTGCACTATTTATTTTGTGGCATTCATAAACATAATTATTTCTAAATACCAATTTACAAAGGATTCAACATCGAGCAAACCAAGTTCAATTGTAGCACCTCGGATAGGTTAGGTTATTGACCATTTATACAAAAATAGGGGTAACTTTGTAGCCATAGGAATGCCTCAGCTAAATATTTTTACTGTTCAAATGTTGGATCAGGGTTGTCTGTTACGAATAGGTTAGGTATCCAGAGTCTGAACAAAACAGTTAAAACTAAGTATATACTTACGAGTATCCCATAAAATATTGGGATAATATTGTTCATATTAGGGCTCAGCCCTGCTAATAATTTCAATGGGCTGAGGCACCGCCACAATAACTCTGGAATATTATAGTCTAGCAGCACAAGGGCTCCGTCCGTCCGTCGACACAACACATCCAAAAACCAGCAAAACAAATGAGGTACCTACCCAACCTGGATTTTTTTGGGACCTGCTGGTGGTGCCAGCTGCACTCCCAACAAAAATAAGTATTTGAACGACAAAGACTTAAGTAGGTACAGATTACTGTTCTCGGTCCGGGTGTTTTTAAATACCTACAGGATAGGTAGGAGCTTTCAGGATAATTAAAGATCTTTTTATTTTCAGAAAATTTCCTACCAACATAATAGGAATAGAAAAAAATATAATGTATATTAGTAGAATATCGTGCGAATGCCGAAATTCCAAGAACAATAGGATTGACCTTTTACTATAAACTGACTAGAGTCAGCTAGTCGCGCTTCTAATAAAAATGTGCAGCGCACGAATGAGTCCGGTAAAGGTCATTCTTATTTTTTCTTATTGTTTTCTCGTAGTACTACGTACCTACTTGTAGTGTTTGGGTGAGCGTTTCAATGTGAATGTGAACCAATAATTCCAATAAAATTGTTGGGTAAGTAATACACTCGTTGCGAACGTAGGTACTTATTGTTTTTTCGAGTTCACTCTACGTTGGACTTGAGAGTCCAGCGGCGGCGGCGCTGACCAAATAGTGTTCTGTGGCGCTGACTAACTGGCCAAGTGGCAACTGTGGTGGCAACAGACGTGTCAGTAAACTAGACTGTAAATGTTCCTGCTGCACATGCCTACAATTCAAACTTGTCTAGCATCTCATTCACTCGCAGACGCTGTTCCTGTGCAGAGCAATCGTCCGTCCAGAGCAATCGAGTATGAATCTTATTGGCTGCAGAGAAGAACTATTTCACCTTGAATTTGAAATAAGCGCAGAAGTTGTTTTCGTTTTTATTTTAAAAGATAAAATCTTATTTTACGCTGATGCGTCATGTTTATTTTTTAACCAATCTTCGTTGTGCATAATTTTTGCTCTTTGAGCTGGTACAATTTGATTAGGTAGGCAGGTTATTTTTTTTCTGTGTTTTAAAATGTTTAAAATCTAATAAAAACTAAATAAAAAGACTGCACCACTAGCGTTGCCGGAGCGAAATATTCCGAAGTATTCCCGTCGAATTATTCGCGAAACATTCGGAAGTATTGAGTAGTATTCGGAATTATTCCCCGAGAAGAATTACAAGGCAAATGTCTAGCTAAGTAGGTACATGTTAGACTAGTTAGAATGAACCGCTGAGTCACGAGGCGGTGTGCCACAGTTGCCATAATATATAATCACGCTGGCCGCTGGCTAGATGGCGACGCAATTACCATTGCAAATTATATATGTTCCGCGCTAGTGATTGTGTATTCATACTTACGAATCTTCCATCCTTCCTTCCTTCCTAACTTTGGTCACTGCAGCAGCAGAAAGCGCACGCAGGCGAGCACTACCGACGGAAGTTGTACAGTTACAGCTTTTACTTTTACCCGCTAGACGGCGTTACTGCCAGTGACTAAACATTACTACACGTTCATTCATAAAAATGAGTATAATACGATTTGAAAACTTCCGAATATTTCTTTCATCTACTTAGATATGTACTTACGTAATAAGTTTATGTATGCGTTCTATTAGGTGTGAAAGTGATAGAGAGGTAAATACATAGTTGGATACTAACATAAGTTTATAAGATAGTAATTTATGTTATAATAGGGAGGTACCTAACAGAAAGGATAATCTAATTATTAAGTACTTATGTTATTTCAAATGTCTCTTTATTGATCAATTGCGGTTGAACACTACATAATGATTAAGTACTTAACTACTTATTGATTAATATTGGTTGAACACTATTCTACAAAGAAATATATTTTTTACGACTATTTGTTTTACCAAAACATTTAAATTAAGTACTTACGTATCTAGGCCCTGGATACGTACTTTAAACTAGGGATACGTAGGTACCTACTTTTATCTTACTTAACTAATTATTTATGTTTTTTCCATTAAATCGTAAAGCAAAAACATTTTTACGAAGTAAACTAAACTTGTAAATAACATCCGCACAAAATCGGCCCATTCTAAACTCAATCATAGTAAAAATAAAATAATAAGTAGTCACAAGTAGATAACTACTTACAGGGAAATATTCCCTTGTTGTAGGTACGTAGGAATCGAATAATACTTCGTTGAATTTATGAATGAATAACGGCTGCGGGGCTCGGTGGGTAAGCTATTGTCACGTGCAGGCGAGCGCTGCCGCTGGCGTCGCCGAAAGATTAACGAGGGAAGTTCTCCATTTATAGTCTACTCTTGCCCGCTAGATGGCGTTAATTTAAGTAACGGCATGGCGAAATATCTGCTAAATGTAACGGCGAGTCTCCTCAAGCTACCTACGCACACGAGTACATTCGTAACTACTGGGAATAATTTAATTCTTATGTAATAAAACGTAGGTTACCTACTTCATCCTTACAATATTTATTTTACGCTGCATTTTTGCTGCGGTAGTATTCCTTCCAATCGAAGTATTATTTTGAATGTTTCCGAATTATTCCGAATACTTCCGAAGTTTTGCAACGCTAGTCGTGACCTCGTCCATGAACTGAAGCCGTACATAAATGATGTACCCGCCAAGATTGGATAAGTAGGTACTACTTCCATGGCAAGAAAGGATTGTGATAAAGTACACTATCAACTAGTGTTGTGGAAATTTACCCTGCACCCCACAAGATAAACCTCTACAATACTAGATGAAATAAAAACTTTGGTGATACACCTAAATGACAAGTTAAGTAGGTACTACAATCTTCCATTCACATTTTAGGTGCTGAGTAGATACACTTAGTTTTTATGCATCTGGGTCATACCAGAGGTTTATAGGAGCTAGTGCATACCATAAGATGCACTAAGTTAGTGTATCTAACTGTGTGAGACATGTAGAGCTAGGTTACCTAGGTACATTACGAATACTTAAGTAAAACATTTATACTTAACTTATTGTGGGGATAAGCAACTCCTCCGGTGTTTACTGTAGAAGGAACCTATCATGCAGGACAAAAAGAGCGTGCACACATCTATTAATAAACAAAGGGAACCTACCATTCAGTTTTATGTTTCAGGTTTTACCAGAAGTTTAGAATGCTCATTGCCTGGTGGTTTGGGCTGTATTGATGGCACTCACATTGCTATTATTAGGCCTGCAGGAAATGAGAAGAGATTGTTTAACCAATAACTCCATAAATGCTCAAATTGTGAGTACCTACCCCGTACAGTTATCAACTGTCTGTGCTGACATTATTATATATTTAATGTTACTTCCCACATGGAACATGAGCCTTATTACATGGGACTTAGACATAACTAACGAAATGTGTGTGTACTAAAGGTACACCTCTGCCTAACCCCTCTGGGATAAGCAGGTATAACATTATGTTATCTTAGTTTACTTAAATTTTATTAGGTAGTAGGTGCATATAAAAGAAGACATGCATTATACTTATTACTAAAATAAGACAACATATTTTACTAAAATAACAATTTTCTTCTTAAATTATGAAAAAAAAACTAGCAATAATCAAATAATGAAACAGAAACATAATAATGAATAAGTGTTTTTTTTTTTTTAAGTTTGCGAATCTGATTTGAATATTTAAAGTTTCGATGCTAGCCACGGAGGGGCAAATCATGACTCCTTTGTCAATGAATCACCATCCACTTGGAACAACTCCACCAGGCTGAAAACGAAAAGTCAAATCATTAGTCAATAATTAACAAATTGTAAATATCGTATGTTTTATTTTTAGTCTAATTATTATATATTAATTTAATTTGGGCCTTAGGTTATCCCCTAAGGCCTGACACTACGCCCGTGACGGGCACCCGTCGCGTGTCAACGCGCGTGGATACGCGGGTGGGCTCTGAGGGATGAATAATGAAAGATAAAGTGGTGGGGATATTATTATTAGTTGTTGGTATACATTTTTGTACTTCGGCACTAACCTGCCGGTTTTTTTTTGGGTAACACGGGCCAAAGCCAAGTGCTACCCCTGAAAGTACTAACCTAAGTGATAGTTGATGATAATATGCGGCGTGATGATATTATGTTTTGACTTTGTGTAGCAGTGGTGAATGATGTTTGTGCGTGTGATATTTATTAGGGCCCTGCGATGAACGCCGTCGCATGGCGACGAACAGCGCGGGCGCTCAGGCCTAAGATCAACACAATAATACCAATAGTGGACGCAGAGCCCGATACTTTTTTTGTATGTAATTTAAGCTTTTGTATTGGTTAAATGTTAAAATATAGTTTATATATTACATGAATGTTAATATACTTAACTTTTATTGCATGTACAAAAAATTCTTACTTTATGGGACACCAATATGCGTTAAATATCTTGTGGCTGCATCAGCGAGCCTCCCAAGGTTCAGGCTGCGCTATTAAAAGGTTCGCACGAGCAGAAGCCATACCAGCTGCAGCACGTTGCAGCTCCACCTGAGACAAAACTCTTCGAGCCTCATGTAGTTGAGCCAATGGGCGACCTAAAATACGAAATATAAATAACATAACATAATAATCGTTTTCAATAGTCATCATAAGTCTTAACCGCAATATGAATAGCTGTAGGGTTAGGAAATTCCACTCACTGCGATATCTTGTCTGCCGAGTGCGACGAGGCAGAGGCACTGTTGTAGCATCGGCCGGGGTAGGGCTTGGGCTGACGCGTGAGTCTGGCCAGGACTTGGGGCTGCAGCGATGTCGACAAGCGGCTGAACACTGACAGAACTCCCACTTTCAGTGTTGAGCATATCTGCAGTCGCAATCAGCGCTACCTCTCTAAAATACCCAGAACAAATTAGAAATGTATGTCATTATTTTATAGTCACACAGAGTTACATACTACGTGATAATCAAGAAAAAATACTCACTGTCCTTGTTCTGCACCCAAAACTGGTGTCTGCTGATGCATGCCTGCTGCGCTAGACAGTTGGTCCTAAAAAAATATGTAGTATTTATTATACTTTATTTGTTAGCCAGATTATTGCAAGATTTTAAAGTAATTTCAAATTATTACCATATCGACGGCAACTCCAGGTAAAGGGTCGACGGCTACTCCATGGACATTCCCTGTCCCATTACTGATAAAAATCTCAGCTCCATGTTAATGAAATATCGTCCACTAGGAGGCCCTCCGACTGTTGTGAGAGCATCGGCGTTTATGCCAGCAACAATTTTTTTCATTTTGCTTTTGTTGTTACTGACATACTGCAAAACAATAAATATATATTTAAAAAAACCGGCCAAGTGCGACGGGAAATATCAATAGCAATAATGCCATTTGTCTAGGC
This sequence comes from Griposia aprilina, assembly GCA_916610205.1. Classification (NCBI taxonomy): domain Eukaryota; kingdom Metazoa; phylum Arthropoda; class Insecta; order Lepidoptera; family Noctuidae; genus Griposia; species Griposia aprilina. The sequence continues at coordinate 11,386,147 of OU744286.1, forward strand.
CCTCCGAGGGCCTAGACAAATGGCATTCGCTTCGGAGCGATTCTATTTCTACAATCGCTATCGCTTTCGCTAATGATTCCAAGAACTAGTGATAACGCTCGTCAAAAAGTGTCCCTTGGCTATGCATCTCTGTGGAAGTACCTAATCTTTCGACGCTGTCGATCCATTTCATAATCGAATGTTGTTTACATTGTCTAGCAAATTTTTATTCGATGACCTATGATCACGTGACATTTCGATAGCTTATGCCAACCCCATACATTTTAGCTTTTCTACTAGCGTTATCGTTAATCGAATGTTACTTTGTCTAGGCCCTCAGCTATTCTTACTTTCTGTTTCCAATATTTTTTCATCATTGTAAAATTGTTAAAAGGTGTTATTACGTTTTATTAAAGTCCAGCGAGTATACAAATGGTGTTTCGTGTGAACAAATAAGCAGCCACCTCTGGTTTTTATTAAGTTCCTACTTACTTTTATTATTCAAAACACCGCGCGCCGAAAGCGCCATGCGTTGTTTTTGTAGGTAGGTAAGTACCTACCTACAAATTTTTTAAGATCTAAGATTTACAATTTCATTATAAATAATTTGTGTACGTAATGCAAAAATTAATAATGTTATTAATCAGCTGATAACTACGTACCTACTCTTACAGGTTTTTATTATTACCTACCTACATATCTAAAATATGCGCGGCGCGCGGCGCTCCATGCGCTCATTTTTAGTACCTACACGTTTTTATTACTAAAATAAATTTACTATTTTAGGATTATTTACTGTCCGATTAACAGGAAGGAAATTAAAAGAAAAAAAGCAAAACTAACATTTTATTAAATCAGCTGATAGCTACGTCACAGATTATTTAAGTTGTAACAGCTATACATTACTCCCTACAAAATCTCCTATACCTACCGCGATAATAGCATTCTTCTTGTCAGCGACCGCTGCGTGCTAAACTGAGCCTAAAATGCCCGACAATAGAGTTATTATCGTTTCACAGCCGCGTGGCCTTACAGCTGTGATGCCCAATAAAGGTACCATTCTAATTAAGCTTTGAAAATATGATCTAGGTAATTATCAAGAGTTTGTCATGTAGCTAGGTGATTTTCAAACTCGAACTAGGCTATTGGTAGCCGCACGCGCCGCTGTTAGGTGGGCGGGGCCTGCCGGTGGTCGACACGCGTCACGCACGCACACAGCGACATAGTCGTGCGACACTGCCTACCGCATACGCAACGGGGCGATTCTGTTCTACGAAAGTGGTGCATTCTGAAATACTGTCAAACTTAAATTACTAAAAAAATAAGTATGTAACTATTGATTATTGAACAGGTGTCGTAATTTTATTTTATTATTTATGTCTTTCATAACAGCCTCCTGAAATTTGACGAGGATGCAAAACGCCACATTGTATAAGTGTCATTGAAAATTTTCACGCGCCTTCGATATTTTGTGGTTTTCATATAAAATGTTATGTAAAGATATGTGTGAAATAACCAAAACAATTGTGTATTCCTAGTATAGAACGAATTTTGCATAATTAAAATAATAGCATTGGTTGGGCAGTATTAAATAAAGATAATATTTTTTGGTTATAAAATATTTACAAAATGGTGTCGGTCTATAGCAGTCCGTTGAGTCTTTAAAAAGGCTAATTAATGCCGCCAGCAGTATAAATACTCACATGTGTACAATTATTAAGCCAGAGGCAGGAGAGAAGAATTTTGATGAACCACTGTAATGCATAATCATCATAATCTATAAAGTAGTTCTATATGGGTTCACCGGTATACCAGTAGACTTGATGTAGACTGAAATAGTGCCATTACTTGAACTCAATTTTGGGGATCCTTGAGAAAAACAATAAAACCTATTTCAGATTTTTTGTACTTACAACTTGTATTTTTCCGCAATTAGCTTATAAAAAGGACCATTATTTACTTAATTCTCGGTGTAGTGTAGTCAGGTACAGTAGCTATCAAATATATCTGTACACTTTAGGATGGTTAAAAACTTCAGAAAACACACTAATATCTTCTTATGGGTGATGCTTTTTAATAATATTGTTTTCTTATTTTCAGTATTTTTTGTACCAACCATACAATGTTGTACAAAATAGTACAGCCGATAGAGAGAGGGAAAACAATACTAGTTATTATACCTTCTTGTATGAGGAAAATGGTAACTTGTGGTGGCCGCCTAAAAAAACATAGTACAAATTAATGAATTATGAGCAATCCAAGCCTGATAAAAAAGAATGGAGATTAATGGACTGCTTTTAAAAAGGATCAATATTCGAACATAATATCAGCTTTCCGAAGCTGAATTATTATCAATAATGGAAGAAAATTCAGATAGACGTGGATGACACTAGCATGGTTGCACCCCGGACAGATTTTTTAACGCCATTTAATTAATATTCTTTTCAATAGCCCCTCTTCTTATATCATATCTATCAATATCTCTCTCATGTTCACTTTCATCGGAGTTCTCAAGTCTTACATTTTCAGCATCAAGCGGACAGCAATAAACACCATTTTGTTGAACATTCTCATTATTCGCAAAAAAATATTTATCAAAACACGAGGATTCTGTTTCGTGTGTATTTCCAATGTTGACAGGTCCTACTTGATTTTGGTGACCTACGGAACCTTTAATATCGCTACAATTTACTTCGCACGAATCGTTTTGTTGTGCATTGATCGGATTTGAAGACATGTTAATTCTTGCAAGTCCTTTGATATTTTTTGCCTGATTCCTCCGGTTCTTACTCTTATATTAAACGGTTTTTTCAACATTTTATGAAACAAAATGCTTCACTTATTTTCACCTATATTAAATTACACGTACAATGAAATCACAACTTAAATTTGTGTTTAGCATATTATAATCGTTATACACACATGGTTAGGCAACACACACAGTTAAATAAATAAAATATAATATGTATAAGTACGTCCACCATAAAAATTGCTGTTGTTTGGTTGATCATATAAAAGATATATGTTTTATCATATGCTTTTCCCCAATTTGGCCGACAAATGGTGTAAGAATAAAGTAAAATGAATTTATATACAGCTTTACGCATTAAAATAACTCACGTGTATTTGATTAAAGAGCTGTTAGCTGTACAACAGAAATCAGTTGATCTTTAAGAATGTAAGCATTACATTGATTCACGTTTATGGTGTTCAGTAGTATTAGGCTTTTACTTAGCATTTAAAAGTGTTTTTACACCACAGAGGGCGCTACAAGCAGCTCAAAGCCGTATAACGGATTTACGTTGCATAATGATGGTACAAGTTTATGCTATTAAAGAGCATTAGACATTGGTGCCGATTCTCTTGTCACAAAATTCTCTAAACTAGACTAAAAATCACTAAAATTTCGTTTATTCCTGTCAAAACACGATTTCTCATTCTGAAATAGACTAAAGTGACACAACTTAACTATATTTTAGTTTGACAGCACTAAGATGGTACTGATTTATTAGTTTAGTGAAAATGGCAATTTTGCTATTCTGAATTTGACGTTTTTCACCTAAAATTGTGGTTGTCTTAACTAAATCTTGCTATTTTTAATTGCGATTAAAAAGGTGTGGAATATAATTAGTTGTCATGAACTAAGATTCCCCATAACACCTCGACTTCAGAGGCAAAAACAGTACTGTATTTTTTTTTTTGCTTATATTTCGAAAACGGTGTGTCCTATCGCAAAAATAATGAAAATTTCGACCCCCTTTATGAAAGCCTTAAACCCATATAACTCTACATGTAGGTATTTTTTTTTAAATATTTTCCATACATAAAGTGAAAAATTCCTTATAAAACACCCAGAGGCTGCCACCCACGCGCGCCTCCGGATCAAAAAAAAATTCACGGGGTAGGGCAAACAAGTACCATGTGGAGTCGCGATTGTCAAATTAGTTGCGTCAAAATGATTTTTAAATTTAGAGATATTTTATTGCAGAATAGCTTTAAGATTCACATAGCCAAAAGTAAGGAATTTTAGTGATAGTTTAGTTAGTTTAGTCCGGTGTACAAGAGAATCGGCACCAATATCTTACTACTTAAAAATGCTATTGTAGACCCTAAGGCACTAAAAACAGCTGAAGGCTGTATATCGGATTTACGTAGCATTATAATGGTTCATGTTTATGCTATTAAACAGCATTAAGCATTTATTTACTACTTAAAAATGCTATTGTAGATCCAAATGCATTAAAAATAGCTGAAAGCTGTACAGCTGCGTTGTGGTTTGCTGCACTAAAACTAAAGGCTTTACAAAAGCATTTTGATATGCCATTATCCAACCGTTATAAAGTGTAAAGCATCATAATAGTTTTGAAATGCCAATATAAATCGTCAAGGTGCTCGGTGAACGTATATAAGAGTTTATACGGACCTTAAGTTCTACATAAGTTTACTATACGTTTGTTAAAATGCTTCCTGGGTTACTTGGGACGCCATGGGAATCGCGCCCGTCGAAACGAATGGTGTAGGGAACACTTGACATGGACCCAGGAGCAATGGGATAAAATTTTATTTTGCGATGAGTCTTGGTTTGGATTTAGGCCTGATACGAGAAGGGTAAGAGTGTATCGACGTCCCGGAAATGCTGAATGGCTGATGCGTCCAGGAAGTGCATCCTTACAGTGGCTCCACGGTGATGGTATGGGCGGGTATTATGGAGAACAAACGAACTGAGCTTGTTTTTGTAGATAGCAATATGAACGCTGTAAGTTACGTTGAAGATGTCCTCGGGCCTTATGTTCACCCATTTGCACAAAGTCTTGGCTCTGATTTCACGCTGATGCATGACAATGCGCGTTCGCACGCAGCTCGGAGGACCAGAGAGTACTTGGCAATGGAAAATATCCGGGTATTGCCGTGGCTTTCACAATCGCCAGACCTCAATCCCATCGAGCACGCATGGGGCATCCTCCAGAGACGTGGTCTAACCTGCGGGGTAATTACGTAACACACTAACAGTAGGAAAGGGTTTCATTTTGACAGTTCAACAACATTCATTGTGTTATTTACGTTGTTGAGCAGACAAATTTTTCGACCGTATAAAACAATGGATTATCAGTAGGCTTCAAAATGATAAATGAAAAAAACTTTTTTACAAAAAAACAACCGACATATAAAAAAGTTTTTATTTTTCACTTTTTAGTTGCGGTACCTACCCCACACAAATTCGTATACCACTACTTGGTGTGTAAATAACAGTGACAGGAAATTATTAACACATCATCCATATAAACTAAGTGGAAAAAATCTGCAGTATTAAGGATAACTCAAAAACTACTGGTCAGACCTTGATCAAATATAAATGGGACCACATGTGATGCACCAGCTATCAAATAATAAAAGATTCATCCAAATCGGTTCACCCAGAAAAAAGTTCTGAGCTAACACACAGAAAAAAACATACAGATGAATTGAAAACCTCCTCCTTTTTTAACCGACTTCACAAAAAGGAGGAGGTTCTCAATTCGACTGTATGTTTTTTTTTTTTTTTTTTTTTTTTTTTTTTTTTTTTTTTTTTTTTATGTGTGTTAGCTCATAACTTTTTTCTGGGTGAACCGATTTGGATGATTCTTTTTTTATTTGATAGGTGGTGCTTCACATGTGGTCCCATTTATATTTGATCAAGGTCTGACCAGTAGTTTTTGAGTTATCCTTAATACTGCAGATTTTTTCCACTTAGTTTATATGGATGATGTGTTAATAATTTCCTGTCACTGTTATTTACACACCAAGTAGTGGTATACGAATTTGTGTGGGGTAGGTACCGCAACTAAAAAGTGAAAAATAAAAACTTTTTTACAAAAAAACAACCGACTTCCAAAAAAAACACTAAAAGACGTGAAAAATAACTTTAATTTCGGAAGTCGGTGGCCAAACACGAAAATACAAAACCAAAGGCACCGACTTCCGAAATTAAAGTTATTTTTCACGTCTTTTAGTGTTTTTGTTGGAAGTCGGTTGTTTTTTTGTAAAAAAGTTTTTATTTGAAGTCGGTTAAAAAAAAGAAAAATAAATGCATATTATTATGTTTATTTATTAAACTACCTACCTATAAAGCATGATCTCCTGTGGGTGTTTCCCCTACACACTACATATACTTAATGTTTCGTGTACCTCTGTTCGTGTAGTGTGTAGGCCAGGGTAAAACAAGCGCTGGGTACCCGGCTTAAGAAATTTCTAATTTGCCTCCCTCAAAAATATATACTAAGTGGAAAAAATACATATTATTGAAGCTACCTGAAAAATTATCAAAGTAAAGTTAATACAATTTATATGGGAGCACCCCTGAGGCATACCCTAACCATTAAAGAAATATATTTGGAAATCAATCCACAATTAAAAAAAATGCCAGAGATATCGCGTCACAAACATACAAAAAAATAACATACAGACGAATTGAGAACCTCCTCCTTTTCGAAGTCGGTTAAAAAGGTTAGATAACTATTTCATCAAAATATTCAAGGTTTTTCTATATTTTTTACAATTAGAAATTAAACAATTTTTAGAAAGAAATATGTTTTAAATTATTTCTTTACCTGAACATTGGTTGAAAGATTTTTGAATGCTAATTAATATGAAAATTATAATGACTGCAGTTGTTTTAACCGAAAGTTTATGCTGCGTGGGGGTTCACTAATCTTAATTAAAATAGTAGATTATACACCAAGGGGATAAAGCAATGTCATATGTCGCGGGCGCCCGCGCAGTCGTATTGAGTCCCGAGCGCAATGAAGGATTCTAGTGTTCTGAATCCTGAGTGCAGAGAGGGATTTAAGCTCGCCTAAAACGAAGGCACGATTAACCCCGTGGAAGATACTCTACTTTTCAGACCATCTACGAGACAATAAAAAGCATTTGTTATTTTAATAAATACTCGTACTTCGATTCTAGTACCTATTACAATCGAAGTATTTATTAAAATTACAATTACAGTTAGTATACCTAATTAAAACAATTAAAAGTTAAATGATAAGGAAGTGTTTTTTATGAGGAAGAGGATGAAGATGATGAAGTATTAGAAATACGTTTTGAAGATGTATATGAAGAAGAGGATGCGGATGAGATGAGGAAGATAGAACCTGTGAATTAAAATTGAAAATTGAAATTAATGAAATATTGCGAATAGGCCCTTCAATTGTTAGAAAAAAAAAGTTAAAGAAATCCCACCAAAAACATTTCATGTAAAATGTTGCCAAGACCACCACATAAGGTTTGCCCTGAGAAAAAGATATCAGATCTCATGTAGAGCCAAGCTTCTGAATCTACACGGCCTAACCCTACCGACCCTAACTTCACAAATTCTACATATCAGTTATAATGTATGGCTTCGCCGTTTCGCTACCGTCGTGGAGGTGATGCGAATATTTAGTTTCTGAAAAATGTATGGCTTGGCTGTTTCGTTACTTATAACGAAACAGCCAAGCCATACATTTTTACTGATATGTAGAATTTGTGAAGTTAGGGTCAGTAGAGTTAGGCCGTGTAGATTCAGAAGCTTGGCTCTAGTACATGAGATCTGATATCTTTTTCACAGGGCAAACCTTATGTGGTCGTCTTGGCAACATTTTACATGAAATGTTTTTGGTGGGATTTCAGTTCTTTTTGTAAGTTGCTAGGCAGTCTTTTTAGTGTTTATTTTTTTCTTCTTTTTTTAAGTTTATTGGGGGCACGGTAGTGTTTTCTCGTCTAGTGATCTTTGTTTACATACCAAATTTCGGCTTTCTAGCACTTTAGGAAGTACCCTAACATTTTGAAGTCTCATACAAACTTCCACCCCCCCCCCCCCCCCCATTTTAGGGGATGGGGAGCGAAAGTTATAAGTTTATGAATTTTTTTGTTGGTTCTATACTAAACTTAGATTACATACCAAATTTCAGCTTTCTAGCACTTCAGGAAGTAGCCAAACATTTTGATGATCATCAGTGTGTCAGTGTATCAGTGAGTGTGTCAGTGACGAAATCGGTGTATTTTAGATATCAATAAAATCTAAAGTATTATAGCTATTCAATTGAGATTTTGTATGTTTAATAAGTCTATTATTGACATCATATCCTGAGAATATGAACTATCTGGTACATCGGAAACCAACTTTATGAGGGTTCAAAAAAACGACGAAACACTTCGAGAAAAGGTAGGCAGTGCCCTTGCGCTTCGCTTGGCTCGTCTTGGCGGGGGCACTGCCGTGCCCCCAGATAACAAATAAGAAGAAAAAAAAAGGTAATTTAATGAAAAATTCGTCGTTAACTAATCCAGTGCCACTGAAAAGGGGATCACTAGGGACACTTGATGGAGGAGCTGAAAGATACTGGCGCACAGCTCCGAGAAGATCAAAATATTTGGGGTTCTTTTTCTCTTCTCTTTAATATAATTTATTATTAGTGACTTCGGGATAACAAATCTGTCGATAGGTGCGATTTGACTTGCTTCATAGTTACTGTTAGGTGCTGATGAGGCCTGCGGACGGCGAGCAATGGGCAGCTCGCCGTCCGGTAAGGACCAGGCTCGGGTCGACGGCGCGTTTTTTTCCACGCGCGCCTCAAAGAGACGTCAGCATAATTGACGGGGTCCGATAGGGCCGATGCCTGCCGGGGTCGCGGATTGTTCGAAAGAGTTACCGTGGCCCTGGCGCACAGGCAACTGAAGGAAAACGGGTGGGTTTTAGTCACTAAGAGTCTGACACGCCCTTCTGCTCCGCCCAGAGCGGGAGAGGTCATTTGATGATTTCCCACCCAAAAAAAAAAAAGAAAAAGGAGCTGATGAGGCCAGCATCTCAGATAACGTTGATTGTAAAAATCTGCCTGCAGCATAGTTAGCTCCAGAACTCGTCGTTGGTGGCTCTCGGTATCGGTAAAATCATGTCCAATTTTCTCTATTTGTGCGCCATGGCCTTGTTGACATAAAGAAAGCAGTTCGGACTCAATGTTTTCTTTTGTAATCTCATTGAAAAACTTAGTTTTATATTTTGGAAAATAAGTAGCAATTGTGTAAATCTTATTATTATGAAGTTCACCAAAGCGATTGGTAATTTCTTTTGTCCTTTTATGAATAATATTCTCCAGCCGTATTATTTAAATTCTGTCTCAATAGGTTCTGCAATGTGTAGGATCAGAGGGATCACGGATGAAATACAGGCCTCAGAACAACTCGTGGTCTTGGTGGCCTCTTCAAATACAAATAAATATAGTTTATTTCTCGCCAGCGTAGCAACAAGGATTACATATTAAAAGTACCTACTTAATATGGCTTAAGGATTGTTGCACAGCTCTCAAGTTTTATGTCATGTGATTTTTTCCATTTAACCCATTACTTTCAAAGTTATACCTCTTTCAATATTGTATGATTTTTTTCCATACTTAGTTTTTTTATTATTTATTTATTTCTAAGTACTTAATATCATTGTATTGCAAAATATATACAAATTAAACTGTTGTAAGTAGGTATGTACAATGATAATCCACACCACTTCCGTGACGTCATTTGTTTCTGTCCAAACCGGTTTTCTTATCAGTAGATGCACTGTCATCAGTGAGTCATCATTAGTGAAATAGTGACGTGCGCCAATCAGAGGGCATTAAAGATGCCTTTTTCTTTTTACATTTTTTTGTACCTAGTTGCAATATTTTGCTACCCTCGCCGTAGGAAACGTCAAAAATTATGAACTACCCCTTATATTTTTATTGTGAAGTTGCGATTTACGTGGATTTTGTAAAAATGATTCGTGATTTAGTAACTAACCTTGATTTGTTTGTGAAATTGAAAGTAGCGAGCAGTATAAAAGATAATAACTTTTAAACAGTAGGTAGCTTCCTACCATTAGGTCAAAACTATCTGATTTAAATGATGATAATGACGAAATCCGAATCCATAAGAGATATGGGAAAACTTTGTTAGGAATCTTTAGCTCTTTCTTGATCGTAACAATTTTGGCATACTTATTTTTATGGTCAAGTGTGAGTTGCCCATAAGAATGAGTGACAAGGCTCAATATTAGGTCCTTTCCTCTTTTTAGTATATATTAACGATCTACCCCATTTATTAAAAAACCAACCACAAATGGTGTTATTTGCTGACGATACTTCCTTAATCTTTAAGATAAATAGACGTGCATCAAATCTTGACGACGTAAATAACGCCCTACTGCAGGTACATGATTGGTTCACTGCTAATAATTTAGTATTAAATGGGAATAAAACTAAATGCATAAGATTTGCTTTACCGAATGTTAAAAGTAATGATTGTGACATAGTATTGAATAAAGAGAAACTAGAATTCGTCGATAAAACTGTTTTCCTGGGGATCACGCTCGACTCAAGGCTGCAATGGGGTCCTCATTTAACATCTCTTGCAGGACGGCTAAGTTCAGCAGCATATGCTGTGAGAAAAATCCGTCAATTTACTAATGTAGATACCGCGAGGCTAGTCTATTTCAGTTACTTTCATAGTATCATGTCTTACGGTATTTTACTATGGGGACGGGCTGCAGATATCGAGTCTATTTTTATTCTGCAGAAAAGAGCCATCAGAGCAATATATTGCCTCCGCAGGCGCGATTCTCTAAGGGAACTGTTTAAAGATATTAACATCATGACGGTACCTTGTCAATATATCTATGAAAACATCATGTACGTAAGAAAAAAATTAAATCTTTTCAGTAAAAGAGGTGAAAGACATTATTATATGACTAGAAATAGGGACCAATTAGTTCAACCAGGTTTCAGACTGGCTAAAGTAGACTCATCCTTCATGGGGTACTGTTTAAAATGTTACAATAAAATACCTCCCCACATACTCCAACTGAATGAAACAAAATTTAAATCTTGTATAAAACGCACACTATGCAGCCAAGCATATTTTAAATTGGGGGATTACATCGCTGACAAAGATGCTTGGCTCAACGCTGGTCCTGCTCCACAGGGGGCATAAATTAATTGATTAGCATTCGAAAATATTGTTGGAGCTGCTGAAGATTGTAAAAACAACAACATCTTTGCATTGTATAGATTCAATCTCTTAACAATGTATAATTGCATAGCACATGTGTGAGCACTATGTACCTACTATAAAGCCACCATCTAGGCTCGTCTTTCATTGACTTGAATGTGCCCTGGCGGCTGGGAGTGTGTCATGCTCACTCAAATGTCTCGCTGGTGGTGGCGTGTGTGTTGGATCATAAAGTTCTCTTCAAAGTGGTTGAGCTGAGTGGTCCATGCGTCATGTTCGTGAACGGGCGCCGTCAGTGGGGACTGGTCAACTCTTGGCTGCCACGGCTTATTTTAATTTAAATTTTTGAATTGTTTTTTTATCTTTTTTATTACGGATACTTTAAACGTGCACGTCTTTCTACATCGTTCTCACATTTTTAATTTGAACATGAATGATGTAAACAATTTGTTTTTTGTAACTAAGTATATGTTGATTTAAAAGAGTGTCCATGGAGTTTCTTGCCCGTTCTTCTCCATAGGTACCTACTACGCTTTGGAATGGGCAACTAGCTTCATTTTTCTGACTGCCTGACCCTTTGACAATTCAAAAGTGCCTATAATTGGTTTATTTGAAATAAATGCTTTGAGTTGAGTTGAGTTGACTTGACTTGACCAAAAAAAATATATGCCAAAATTGTTAAGATCAAAAAAGAACTCAAGTTTTCTCAGATTTTTTTCTGATATCTCTTATGGATTCCGATTTCCACCTGTTGACCAACTTAAAAAAAAAAACATTCTGTTTATCTCCAATATCGCAAAATATCGCAGTACCAGATTATAGATGCAAAAATAGGTTAATAATTTGTAGTATTTAAATCTTCAATCCGTTGTTTGAGAATAGCGAGATAACCATGAATTTATGTTTTTCTTCATACAAAAAAAATCTTTAAATATAATTCGTAAAACGTAAAAGTCATAGAACAATATTAATTGTATTTGATAGTAGATTTCATAAGTATTTTGTTTTTTTGAAATAAATCAATCAGCTTTGTTGATTCCAAGAAGTTTGAAGTCTTCTACGTTTAAGTATCAGTCCACCGTGGGCGCCGCCGTAACGCCATACCGATCCGAGTGGATCGCGACGCGGATACGTTCCGTAGAACGGAGGAACGGTACGGACAAAAGAACATACTGGACGCAGCTTAATGCAGCGAGCAAAAGACGGAGATTCGTTTTAATTTCATTGAATACGTTAGTCAATACATTGACGCGTCTTCATAAATACTGAATGACGAAGCGGTGGAGGAAGACGAATATTTTATGCCTAATTTTGGGGATGTGGAAGAGGATGAGGAAGAGGAATCCTCATCAACCCTATAAAATACCTCCCCACATATTTCAACTGACTGAAACGAAATTTAAATCTAGTATCAAACGCACACTGTGCAGCCAAGCATAGAAATTGGGGGATTACATCACTGATAAAAATGCTTGGTTCAATGCTGGTCCTGCGCCACAATGGCGCACAAACTAATTGATTAGCATTTCAAAATACCTACTGTTGGAGCTGCTGAAGATTATAAAAACTATCTTTGCATTGTATAAATTCAATCTTTTAGTATTGTGAGTATTAATAAATAATATAAAGCTACCATTTACTGGGTACGTCTTTTATTCACTTGAATGTGCCGTGGCGGCCGAGATTATGTCTTGTTCACTCTAATGTCTCGCCGATGGTGGTGCAAGTGTTGGATCATTTAGCTCCCTTCAAAATGGTTGAGCTGAATAGTGCTGATCTTTGCATCATGTTCGTAAACGGGCGTCGTCGTTATCGTCGGCACTGGTTATCTCTTAGCTGACACGGCTTATTTTAATTTAATTTGGTATTTGAATTGTTTTTATCTTTTTATCATGGACGCTTTTGGACATTGGACGCTGCATCGTTCTTACATGCATAATTTCAACATGAATGATGTAACCATATTTTGATTTAAAAGAGTTTCCGTGGAGTTTCTTGCCCGTTCTTCTCCATAGGTACCTACCTACCTACTACGCTTTGAAGTGAGCAATTAAGTTCATCTTTCTGACTAGCCGACCTCTTGGCAATTCAAAAGTGCCTGTTAATGGTTTATTTGAAATAAATGCTTTGCGTTTGAATTTTGAGTTTATAGGACTGCAGAGACACAGAGGAGAGGCCAAATTGCAAAGGTGAGAAAATGTCAATTTATTGATTTATATATACTTTATTGTACACTAGAAACATATATAACATAAAAAAGTTAAACACTACATAACATATGTTACAATAGACGACCTTAAATATCGCTAATTGCAATTTGCTATTCCCACATCTCTCTAGTGGAAATTGTCCCTTACACTTACACAGCTCGGCTTCATCATTGTTTTCCGAACATAGGCAGGTAGGTGCCAACAGACTTCTTAAGGCGCAGATATCCGACTTTTAATGATTTCAAATTGAACAACACGTCTAAACGAATAGACCTACTTGTTTGAAAAAAAAAAATGATAAACTAGACTATTTTCTTCGTAATTTGATATGTGAATATTTGAAATTATATTTTTATAACATAGTGTAATTAATTTGTAAAGTAATGTCTAACGCGAACACAAAAACGATAATCACGCAAAAACTATCGGGCGTATTTTCATGAAATCTGCACCATCTAAAAGACAATTTAATTACCCAAATTTGTGTATACGGCTTTTATTTGTATTGTGTTTGATAAATCAAGGTGGGTTGTTTTGCCAATGAACTTGATGCGCGTTGAAGCGGGGGCTCTTGCGGGCGACGGACGGCAGTGCATCGCTGACCAATGTCCGGGTAGAAGCTAACGCTCTGTGCAATTTTATTCGCTTAAAAGTTTCGCATGCTCCTCTCACTCGCTCAAGGTCGCTGGCACTTATCGTCGCCTTAACTAGTTGGTTGTGATATGATACTAATAATATCATAATTTAAACTTATGCCACAAGAGATCGATAGAACGGAAGTGGAGGTGCATATCTGTAGATCCTGCAGCTACCGCTGCACCACTGTTAGGGTAGGGTAGGGTGTTAAGTTCTTAACAGTCATAAAAGTGGCACCACCCGCGACACATAACTACTCCACTTTCTAACTCAAGTCTCAAAGTCCTACCATTGCCAGTTAACAGTGGCGGTGTTAGGCGTTGGCGACGTCAGCGAGCGCCAACGGCCTCGCGTAGGTAGGTAGGGTATGGGGCCTCGCAAAAATATTTTACAAGTCATTAAAAGTTTGGTTATTCGTAATTATTTCCGTACGCGTGAATAGTATTTTATTTTATCCAGAGTCGCAGAGTCCTCTTATGCAACACTATAAAAGTTATAAAAAAATGCAATTTTTGGGCCATTGAGTGATCCCGGCCTCAAAGAATTGTAATCCCGAGCCACCAAAATACTTGAAGAAAAATAAGTGATACCGCGCGAGACTCGGGGAATCTCCGGGTCGTCAATCATTTCTGTTTCATTCATCTGTCACAAAACTCGCAGACTCGCAAACAGAAGTTTCTTTTCACAGGTAACAATGTAGCTACCTGCTGTGTGCTGTATGTGTAATGTAGCTGTAATTATCTTATCGTTTTGTTTACTAACTGACTGAAAAACTAGTTATTTTTTTTCATTTTAAAGATGATATGATTATTTATTTAATAAAACTTTATTAAGAAGAAGTAAAAAAAAGCTGTAGGTTTTGTACCTAGAAGATGCCTCAGACATTAAGTCCGCCTTTGTGGCTGACTTAATGTCTGAGGCATTTTCTACATCGCAGGACTACTTACGGGATAGATAACGCGGAAAAGAATACATACTAATACATAGATTCATACATACATTTCATTCATATAGGTAACGAAAATTATAAACTTTTTCAAGAGAAATAACGATAGGTATAGGAGAAAACGAATCCAGCAAATCAGCGCTGGGATGATTCTACCAACTTCTCACGAATATGTTCACCTGCCCTCGCTTTAAAAGATAACCGACTCGTTGCCATCCTGATGTTCAGAGTGATTTTAATTTGTGTTTTAAATGTAATTCTCGTAATCATTTGATAGCAATAAAACTCATATAGGTACTCATAGATTCATGTATAATTTAGCTCATTGAATGTAACGTTATCTTTTTGACTGGGGAATTAAAGAGGCCTCGCAAAGCTGATGTTGCCGACGACGTCCACGTTTGATCTAGCGCCGCCACTGTCAGACAGGGTAGATACAACCGAACTTTTACACAAGTAAAGCGCCTATAATTTGTTAAAAGTAGACCTATCACAGACTCACATGTGTGGTTCTCTAAAAAAATGAATTAGCTCATAATTTCCATGTAGGCGTTATCCCGCTATATCGCTATCTACTGATAATGTAAAACCAGTTTGCCTTATGACCATTATGATGAGGATCAATCAGGTAATTGGTCTTGGTCACAAACTCAATAGTGGAGAACAATATAGGAATACGCAACGCACCTTTAGCGACTTAGCATTTTTCTTACTGCCTAATGATGATATGAAATGACACGCTACGGACGGTAACTCAAACACAAATTGCCAAAAATGAAATCTATGACAAGATCAATTATTAAAACTACTATAGGGTGGCGGAATCCGATCCTTATACGCAAATTTAAATGGGCTACCATTGGCTTTATTAAGCCGGTTCCTCGGTTGAATACATTTGATAACGTTAAGGGTTCTTTTGCTATGGAACAAACATTTTTATTGTGTTCGCGTCTGAATAGGGGGGTTGGGTGGGGTGGCTAGTGCCCTACGCGCATGCTCCATTCAGTCGGCGACCCGGTGCGACCCTCGTCAACTTCAGTCCACACCTGAGGAGCTCAGCGCGAACCCTCGTGCTTCTTCACTACAAACTATTTTAGGACTATAAAATCCTACCTTTTCAAAAGTAAGTGTTAACATTTTTCCTATAATGAAACGTGTTTGATTACGTAACTAAATCGCAAGTGTAACGTCTAATTAGATGTTCATTGAAGTGAAATGGTGCTTAGTACATATGGACACGTGTTATACGATAGCTGTGACATGAGCTGACACTTTAAAAATATACAACGATGATGGAAACTGAGGGCGCATGTGACGCAACTTTGATCCAATTTTTATTTTTACTACGAGTTCCTTTCAAAAGAAAAATGAAGCACTAGGTAGTTTTTCGGTGTTTATCTTGCGTTGGACACAGTGATCGTTGTTTAGTGAGATTTAAATAAATCAAATGGCGTCGAATCGATATCGTGAAAACATGTGGACAACCATTTTGAACGTTTGCTCTCATTTATTATTAGTGATGAATGGGATACTTTATTATAATATCTATGTTAAAGACTGGCTACGTTCCTATTTGAATCGTATAAGAAAACCTACTGTTCTAATTCTTAGTCTTGATTACAAATACCTCGTGAAATTTATTTACGATACAAATTTCTCATTATTTTAATTTGCTTTACAGAAATGATGAAGCCAAAATTAACGAGCCATCGTCATCTATACGAAATACTATTTAAACATCTAACATTGTGACGCACAACCACAACATAAGTTTCGAATTACTTTATTTCTAAGTATTAAAAAAATTATAACTGGTTTGTCGATTGCTTATGAAGTCGTAACTAATTAATACTTATAATTAATCTTTAGCTATTTATTACACATTATATAGTTATTTTTCTATAAAGGAATGGAAATTCGACTGTTTAAAGTTGAGAAGGGATTGTTTTCAACAAGTGTTAAGGAATTAATATAGATATAGAGCCAAGCTTATTGTTAACTATGGTAATATTTGCGTTTGGTTAGGTGCTACAGAAATGTTCTTTTATAACAAAATTGGTTAGTAGAATTAGATAACTGGAAAGGCAAAATAATGGAACCGTTTTCTGATGATTTGCTATGGCTTGTGGTTAGCGGGTTTGTGGTGGCGTTCGTATTGGCTTTCGGAATTGGTGCCAACGATGTGGCCAATTCGTTCGGCACCAGCGTCGGCTCCAAGGTCCTGACGCTCACGCAGGCTTGCATTCTTGCGACTATCTTCGAAATCGCCGGCGCAGTGCTTATAGGTGAGTCAAATTAACATTTTATCACAGTATTGTTAAAAATCGTTTAAACAAACTGACCTTATTTGCTGTCCCTACAACCTGAGGGCGGTTTTCTACTAAAGAGGTAGTTAGTGATTCCTAGTAACGAATAACTCTAATGAGGTAATCCTACCTACCTACTATGAGTAGCGTGGTGAATTTGAACCCCATTATTATAAGAAACCTAATATCTAACAAATGATGGCTTGGGGGACACTAGACCAACTCAATATTTGTGTAATTTAAGTACATCTAGCTCACGCTGTAGTTCTTAAGATGCTGTATTTTTTTTCATTTAACTTACACGTTTTGTGTATTATGCTGTAACTTATTACCGCTCATCTCCACAGGATATAAAGTATCGGACACAATGCGTAAAGGCATTTTGGACGTGTCTTTATATGCTGACGGTGGTGAGAAGTTGTTGGCTGCTGGTTGTCTGTCGGCGCTGATATCGGGTGCCATCTGGTTGATCGTGGCTACGGCACTGCGGCTACCTGTCTCCGGAACCCACTCCATGGTCGGGGCCACTGTGGGCTTCACGCTAACAGCCAAAGGCCCAATCGGTGTGCGCTGGTCTACTCTCGGGGCTATTGGTAAGTCACTCTTTACATTTCGTCTCTTGGAGTAGCCTTGCGGCGAGGACGGATCAGGACTATTCGTAATGTTAATCTGACATAGTGTTATCATATTAGCTTTTTTGTTGCTATAGTTATATTTATTTTATTCAACAATAGAATAATATTAACAATTAAAATATAATAACCTAACCTAACTAAAACTATTAACAAATTAAAAGATGGCGTCGAAAAATTCCTCAGCATCGCTGTCGACTGGTAATGTACCCAAGAGACTGGCGGCATTGCCACGTTGTATGGCAATGCTTAGCCTCTGGCCGAGGTAAAATCCAGCCCTTGGGTCACGGGAAGTGTCAAACAGGCGTTTGGAGATTTCCTTGAACAAAACATGGGCACTCGGACCCCACGGCCCGAGGGTTTCAACCGGTTTCTATAGTTAGTTTATTTAGGCACGAATTCTAATCTTATATGGATTAAGTTATAATAAGTATCTTCCTCTTGTAACACAGAGTTATTTGATGGTTATACTAAATACCCTAATATCGAAAGTAAAAACATGTTTTAACTTAATTTAAATTGCTGATTATTGTATGACTGGGACCAAATTATTGAGAGGCGCATGAAAATACGCTGGGGTCGTTTGATATCTTGGGATTTATGTCACATTGGCTTGATTATTCAGTAGGTATTCGTACTTACGCCAATTTTTCGATTTTTTCGGTTCATCTTATCAAATGGTTTGCGAGGGATGTTTTATGTACCGGAATAGAGTGAGATTTTAAGTGACAACATGAGATAAAGTACTTTTGACACCTACCATACCTATATTACATACCTACATACCTAACATACCTACATTCGTTTCCAAGAAATTATGTAGTCTGTTAATTAATCTAGATAGCGTGAAGGCTCTATAAGCCACAAAGGCATCGCTCGTTTCGCGACACGCGGTTCCTTTGTGTCGCGTGCGATCGCGCTTGTCGCGCCTGTTTGAAGGAGCCTTTATTAAGCCAGCCAACTGAAATTGGATCTACATTCTATGTAGGTACTCGTTTTTTGAGAAAGCTATTACGATGAGTATTATGTTCAATACCCACATTGGTACCCATAAAGGTACCTACTTGGGTTTCATTATAATAAAGAGTATTCTATTCTATTCTATAATGGCTGTAAGTAGGAAAGTTTGTGCTGCCTAACCTTGTACTTAATTGTGTCGAATCATAAAGGATATTAACTTAGTCTCTCACGTGGTCAAAGGAAGCGGCGGGACCTTGAATGCCCGGGTTCATTTAAAAAGAACGATATGGACGTAACGGTATTGTACTATTTTTTATATTAAAATCGACTTTTGTCTCCTTCCATCTATCTCGAGCAACCGTAGCAAATCGCGTAGGTACAGATCAATGTATTTGCCGTAAAATGAGTATAAGATAAAGAGATAATATTTCCAGTGATAGATTAAAATTAAGAATAATTACTGTAAAATGTCTGCATAGCAGTAGCACTTTGTAGACCTTCGTAGACCCTTTATGTGTATTGATCTTTGTCCCCAGTGGCGTCGTGGTTCATATCCCCGGCACTCAGCGGTACGGCATCAGCCCTTCTGTACTGGTTTGTGCGTCGGTTCATCTTGAGGTCGCCGCAGCCCATCAAATCTGGCCTCAAAGCTTTGCCATTCTTCTACGGAGCTACCGTGTCCGTGAACGTGCTGAGCGTGGTGCATGATGGACCTAAGTGTAAGCAAGCTCTTACAAAAAATTAAGGTTGAATCACACTCAAAGATTAAGCGAAGTACGTATAATTCGGTTATTTCTAGAATTCGTAGTCGTTGCGTAGCAAGGTGCTACGAAAGGGCTACGAATTCTAGAAAGCAACAAGTATTGCCGTTGTAACATATTCTGGTTGGACAGAACGCATGAAATCAGTGATAGTTAGAATTATTAATAACCGTCCATTGTTTCCAGTACTGGCTATGGACAATATCCCGCTGTGGCTGGCTCTAGTGTTCTCGATGGCGATTGGCGCGCTGGTTGCGGTCTGTGTACGCGCATTTCTTGTGCCCTACTACAAACGACGCCTCGTCGCGCCTCCTGTCAACTTCTCGCTTGGATTATCTAATGGTGGGATTTTTTAATTTCAGATTAATAAGAGTTTAATTCTGATTAGTTTGATTTGATTGTTATCAAATATTTAACCTTATAATACTTATAATATTACAGAAACAACTCCAGCGAATACTCCAACACACTCCAATAAAAGCAGCGTCGCGCAACGTCCTACGTCCCTCCTGTCTGAAGATGGCAAAGTGCTCGAGGCTATTGCGGAAAGTGCGGAGATGGTCACCCTGAGCGACGCAGACAAGACCTCCGTTGGGGTGATGAACGCCAGAAACCGCGCACTCCTAGCCACCATGGACGACTGCAGCATACTTTCCAGAAGTCTCAGCCCACCAAACAAATCACGGTTGCAACTCATAGATGCGGATCCTCAGATTAACACCTTGAAATACATAGACGAGACGTTGAGTTGTTGTAAAAGTTTGGACTCTGCGCAAATGGCCGGTATGGGCGAGAGTTACGACTCCAGGAATGGTTTTCTGGGCTCTTGCGACACGATAGCGCGCGGGGAGTTCGACAGGTTAGCGGCCGCGAGGGCCACACACTGCGTGGAATTTGATACACCACCACCACGAATTGACAAGGTGAGCTTATCTTATAATTTTATTTACTCCCTAACCTGAAGCACATGTTCAACCTTGTTCAGGCAAATAAGCAAATGAGTTCTATTTTAATTGTTAAGTTACTATTTTAAATGTGCCCCTTATTATAAATAACGATTATTATTATTTCATTATAATTGATTCACGTGTTGTCTATCTGCATGGCCCCAAACCTCTTTATCATTATAGTCTGGTATAGATTTCCTTATGTTGCTATTCTGCAGGGTCCAGACGGTGGCAGCGCGTGGAGCATCGAGCGCTGCACGGCCGCGGAGGAGGCGAGCCGCGCGGCCATGACGCCCAACTCCAGCGCCGCGCCGCTGCTGCGCGCCGTGTCCCCGCCGCCCGAGCCCGCGCCTGCCCCGCCGCCCGACGAGCTGCGGCTCTTTTCCTTCCTGCAGGTCCTCACCGCCACGTTTGGTGCGTTTGCGCACGGTGGCAATGACGTCAGGTAAACATGTTCCTACTATGTTGTTGATGATACCCTTACACCTCCGTTTCGGATTGTGCATTGTGACCACTCACGGATCATAGAACTACTGGTTAGACGTGAGAATCACAGCTTATGCATTGCGGTTCAGGACAGACAACCCACAGTGGATGTACTTGTTACATAATCACTATGAATTGATTTGCAAACAAAAAAAATATAACACAATTCTTTTGGTCCACAGTAATGCGATCGGTCCCTTGGTGGCTCTCTGGCTGTTATACTCTGAAGGGGGCGCCCACTCCCGCGCGGAGACTCCTCTAGCCATCCTAGTGTTCGGAGGCGTTGGCATCGCAATGGGACTGTGGCTGTGGGGCCGTCGCGTCATTCGCACCGTCGGGGAAGACCTCACCAGCATTACACCTGACACGTAAGTCGAGCTTCTAATTTCATGTAAAGAATATGTACCTCTACTTATGATCTTGATGGCACGCGATTTTTCGACAAAGAATGGTCTTTAAACAAGCAAATAATGAGCTCAGGTACTGAAGTTTCTGAGCTCCTCATTTGCATGTTTAGATACTAAAAGCACCCTGTAAATATGTGCTTAAATCATTACCTAGCTATTTCATCTGAGTTCAAAATACGGGATTTAGGTAAGTATGTCAATTATATAGAAAACAACAAATAAAGTAATGTTTTCTTTGCACACAGGGGCTTTACGATCGAGCTCGGGGCTGCGCTGACGGTCCTGGTGGCTAGCAAGGCCGGTCTGCCGGTCTCCACCACACACTGTAAGGTCGGCTCTGTCGTCTGTATCGGCTACTTCTCCGACAAGCCTGTCGACTGGAGTTTATTCCGGTATGCTAATAGAAACTACATTATGTGCTGGTTATAACTGTTTGCATCATGTTGTACGAAGCAAAAATTACTGAATTTCACTAGAAGTTCGATTTTTACTTAAGTAACTGTTTATAATGATTATTACTCATCTTGTTTAGGGACACAGCAATCTGTGTCTCTAAAAACTACTAAGTACTATAACTACTATAACTGAAAAGGGAAGCTCCCTATTACAATTAACAGGGCGCTTCCCTTTTCAGTTATCAATTTGTGAGTAACGACATGTTTTGTCTAACAGGAACATAATATTCGCGTGGGTGGTGACTGTTCCTGTCGTTGCGGTCATCGCAGCTCTCGCCATGCTGGCTCTAGAAGCGTTTGTCGTATAGATTACTTTACTTATGCATTGACGTGTGATGTAATAACTACCTAGAAAGTAACAATAATTCACCAATGTCTAGTTTTCCTCCTCAATGTATCTAAGTTTTGTGCTGAGATAAACTTGATAATGGCCACGTCGGCATCAATAAATCATTTACGGAATTGAAATTAAATTGAGTGTAGTGTAGCTCCAAGATTTTTTAAATTCGTATTTACTTCAATGTCAGCTCAAGTGAAGCTAAGCTAATGCTGGCGAACAAGCACACACCACAAGGAGATATATATAGGTAATACGTGATAAAATAAGTATACAATTAGGCCATTTTGAACAACAAATAGTCAGTTCAAGATTTAGGGAATCAATAAAACTACACCTACTTACAAGCAATACATTTTACATAAATATATATACTCGAAAGGTTTAGGTAGTTAAATAAAGGTAAACAAAAAAATCCACGTGACTCATAGATGTTAAACCTTTTATTTCAAATGTTAAAATCATATTATTTTGAGTCCCATAATAATAGGCTCTATTCTGAATCTGAATTTGAGGAACTATCTGTCACATTAATAATAAAGCGTTCAGTGGTATCATCAATTATTTTGTTTAATTTAAACATTTTCTGCTCTTTTTTATTGCATGACCCTCGCAACTTTTCCAATTCTCAGCAGTCACATTAGCTAAAGCCTCTGGCAAAAGAATGTTTAGGTCAGACATTTGAAAAGTTTTATTTTTCTCGGCTACAAACCCTTTAGCTTGAGCCCATAATTAACTCAATTGAATTGCGCTCACAGTGGTATGGTGGCAGCCGCAATATAGTGACACCATCTAACCTTTTTTGTAATTCATCCACAACTTATAAGGCATCTGGTTAACCGACTAAACGTAGTACCTGCTACTTCAGTTGCCATACTATGTCATAGGTGTACTCTTCAATTTGGCAACGTTATCTAATTCATTGTATTTTCTAAAAGGTTTAGGGAACCTGTCTTTTTGGGCTCTTTACAATAGACAGATTACAAAATATTAAACTATTTTATAAATCTAACAAAAAAATTGTGCTCAAGCAATGATATGTAAGAAGAAATGATAAAGTTAAGTTTACGAATAAATGATAAAGTTTAACAGACATTAATAAAAGAGGAAACTATCGTATAAATCGCAATTACCTTTAATTTTGTTGTAACGTATTTTTAAACAAGAAAGTGTCAACTATAAAAAACCCTTTTTACGATTTGTTTACCTTTATTTAACTACTTATACCTTTCGAGTATAGTTACCTATTTGAATTTTAACTATTTTATTGTAAATGTTAATTGAGCGGGCGTGGCTTCGAACACGTGCTGTGGGCCTGTGGCGTAGGAACGAACCAAGGAAAACGCAAATAAATCTGTTTCTATATTAAATAATAGTCCAAGTATTTGTCTCGCATAGAAGTTCACAAGTAATATTGTTTTTTCTTCAAACTTACTACAGCGTAATAGTTGTTAGACTAATAAATAACTACTGTCTAGTCCTAGGACTTCTTGGATTTTCATCTCTGCACATTTCCCGATACGGTTATCAAGTCCTTTTTTTTTTTTTTATCTAGCATGTGTTGGTATATACTTACTAGATTGACTGTGATTAAAATCTAATTAAAATCTAGACATCGATACTTACTTAAATAGTTACAAGTTCAAATGAATCTGATTGTCTGTCATCTAATTACATATGAATTGAATATATTTAAATCGTAGGGATCAACCGTAAATTCCTTACAAAGACTTTCATTGTGGTATTGGATGAATTGTTTTATGATTCCCGTTTATGATATTGCTAATGAGGATTGAAAGCATTGTCAAAATGTAATTTAATTTACACATTTTAAATCAAAATTGTCTTTGTGAAACGTGTACTGTACTAATACTTAAGTTACCTACGAGCCAAAGTAAAAATATTATGTTAGTTGCCTGTGTGATGTTTTCCGAATAAGTAGGTATTTGATAATGATGTAATAGCTCCGGAAGCGTAGGTAATGAAAGCCTTTTACTTCTGTAGGTACCTGATTGTACGTTAGTACTCTACGCATGCGCTCTCGGAGGTGGCGCAGACGCTAGTCTTATTTACCTGCATGACAGCTAAGATTGTACCAGTTGCACTGGCCTAATAAATGAACGGTGTGTATTTTCACGTTAAATAGAGGACTGACTGTTAGATGTAGAATGGGGCTTAGAAGGGTGAGTGCGAACTGTAATCTTGAATTATATTACCTACTACACTGTAAATTCAAATTGTCAACCTGTCTGCATGTTGAGTTGTTTAAAATTGTCGCTTAAATGCGGAGTATTTGCGTAACATACTAACAATAAGAAAAGCTTTCATTTTGACAGTTCAACAACATTCATTGCGTTATTTACGTTGTTGAGCAGACACATTTTTCAAACATATGAAGTAATGAATTAGCAATAGGCTTCTAAATTATTCAGATTGTGATTTACAGTGTGTACCGCAATTAGGGTGCTGTAAAACTTGACGTGCTTGCGTTTAACTACCACATAAAGGCTCGTGCACACTGGCGCGACGCGACAGCGTACACAAAGGCACCGCGTGCAGCGCGACGGGCGGCGCCTTTGTCGACACAAAGGCGCCGCCTGTCGCGTCGCGCCAGTGTGTACGAGCCTTAACATAATGTTACATAACAAAACCTACATAGGTTATACCCAACTTATGTAGGTATTTGCAGATTTCATTTGTAATAAGGCCATGGATGTTCACTTTTTCCTCGTAAAAAACATAGAGGTAAATTGTGTAAAATAAGAGCAGGTTTACCTCTACGAGATAAGTCAATTGTGTTGTGCTGTTGTTGCACAACTTTATAAAAGTTCTGTTTGGTCTTTTTGCATAACCTTTACTTAAGGCGGTACCCGACCAAAACCTTGCCATAGTGCGTTATTCAGAGGTTATTAACTCATTCACTATGGGTAATAAACTACATCTAAAAGCACATTATTAATGTTCGTTTTCCTATCATCACATTGCTCGTTCTTATTTGTTTTTATGTGTTGTAAATACATTTAAAATTTCCTCATAAAAAAGTGACTAAAATTATTGATAGCATGCATCTTTTCGCAAAGGTGACGTTCTAATAATTTAAAGATTACACTAATGGATAGATATTTTAAAAATCTAAATAATAGTCGTTTTATTTTATTTCAAAAGCTCATTTGTCTTTTTTTATTAAAATAATTCCACAATATTTGAGAATTCTAAGATAAATGGGCGTGCACAGGGAGCGGGACAGAGCGAGACTCAGCGACGGAACAGAGAAGGACCGAACGCTCAAGGTCGTTTGGTCAGGGAAGCGCCTTAAGTAAAAGTTCAAGTGTACGATTCAAAAACTACTTCTTACATTCTGTTTCAGTTTGTTACTAAGCATAGTTTGTCAGTCTGCCTGTCGTATTATGAAAATGTTATCTAAGTATGAAAGTGTTACATCTAACATCGGTATTGCATCGCGTTTTTAAAAACAACTTAATGTGTCGCATATGAATTACAAATTAATTAACAATAGGCGATATTATTGTTG
This sequence comes from Griposia aprilina, assembly GCA_916610205.1. Classification (NCBI taxonomy): domain Eukaryota; kingdom Metazoa; phylum Arthropoda; class Insecta; order Lepidoptera; family Noctuidae; genus Griposia; species Griposia aprilina. Next base: position 11,411,733 of record OU744286.1, read on the forward strand.
AATAAACATAGTTGAAAGTATCGTGTTTTATTTTGTTCCTTTATTGTTTTCGTCGCCGCCGTAAGGATCTAATAATGATATGAAGAAACCGTCATCCCATCAAAGATTTTACTATCGCCTCGAGGGCCTTCTTACTTTTTTTTATTTTTGAAAAAAAAAGTAAGAAGGCCTCTTACTTTTTTCTTTCTCTTTTTTTTACTCGTCTTACTTTTTTATTTGAAAAAAAGGCTTTAATCGCGGAGCGATTATGCCAGCCTCGTAGTTTTACAAGATAAATGGAAAAATAGGTAAAACTAGGATCTTAACTTAATTAATTTAACAATCAAATAATATAACTTAATAGCTAATTTGGATGTAGGTTTAGACAAAATCAAATTACACATGCCAACATCCCTTAACCTAAGTCCCGCTTCTGATTCCAAAGTTCTCCGTTCTGCCCCAACCCGAGCACACTCCACCAAAGCGTGGTAGGTGTCCTCCCTCATATTGCAAATCAGACAGTTTGGGGTGTTATGCAACCTTCATAAGATGCCCGAACGCATTCAACGGAATGTGCCCGGATCGCAGACGCATGCTTGTTACTAACAATTGTCTATTCATCTGTACTTCAGAGAACCAAGGAATCCTTGGTGGTTCAGACTGAATTGTTCTGTACCATATACCCTTCTCCACAGATCTTTTGTCAAAATATTCTTTCCACATATTATTGCAATTTGTTTTAACTTCTCTTAATATATCTGTAAAGAAGAGCAGATGATTGACAGATATTCAAACTCAAAACTCAAACTCAAAGCATTTATTTCAAATAAACCAGTACAGGCCCTTTTGAATTGTCAAAGGGTCAGTCAGTCAGAAAAATGAAGCTAGTTGCCCATTCCAAAGCGTAGTAGGTACCTATGGAGAAGAACGGACAAGAAACTCCATGGACACTCTTTTAAATCAATATATAGTTACAAAAAACAAATTGTTTACATCCTTCATGTTCAAATTAAAAATGTGAGAACGATGTAGAAAGACGTGCACGTTTAAAGTATCCGTAATAAAAAAGATAAAAAAACAAATCAAAAATTTAAATTAAAATAAGCCGTGGCAGCCAAGAGTTGACCAGTCCCTACTGACGGCGCCCGTTCACGAACATGACGCATGGATCAGCACCATTCAGCTCAACCATTTTGAAGGGAACTTAATGATCCAACACACACACCACCACCAGCGAGACATTTGAGTGAGCATGACATACTCTCAGCCGCCAGGGCACATTCAAGTCAATGAAAGACGAGCCTAGTAAATGGTGGCTTTATAGTAGGTACATAGTGCTCACACATGTGCTATGCAATTATACCTACTTTATTAAGAAATTGAATTTAATTTTTTTGAATTTATTCCTTCATAGGTTCCTGTTTTTGCCAACTTATCTACTTGTTCATTTCCCATCAGACCAACATGTGATGGAATCAAATGGAATTTAACTGTTTTGCCCATTTCCCTCAGTCTTAAATATAATTCTAGTATGGAATAAGCTACGGGCAGACCTCGTATGCCCGAGGTGCACCGAGCTATATGCTGCAAAGCGCTTTTTGAATCACAAAGTATCACAAATTTAGCATAATCGCATGACATCAAGTACGACAGACATTCCAAAATAGCATACAATTCCGCCGCCATTATAGATATTTTGCAGTTCAATGTGAAATTAGCTCCCGTGTTAGATTGAGGATCAAAAAAGGCTGCTCCTGTTCCATTATCGTCTTTGGACCCATCACTGTAAATCTGATAGAATCCGTCATAATTTCGTGCAATCGTTTCTACAGATTTCTTTAAAAGTGCTACAGAAGTATGAGATCTTTTTGGTCCTGTCATATCATTAATACTCAGGTTAATGTGTGACTTAATATCAATATTTGCCATCCATGTCGACAGTGAGAACATCTCTAGAACTTTAGAACGATGTAAAGTTTGATTGGACATCTCACTGTATACGATAGATAGCAACGGTTTTTTTCTTATTGCGCCAATATGATTCCTGTTCGCATACCGATGTTAATTTTGATATCATTAAAATAGTGTCACCGTCAACAATAGACTTAGCTTTTAAGCAAAATTTTGCAGCTAAATATTTCCGGCGAACAAATAATGGTGGCAGACATAACTCCGATTCCATTGCGTGGATTGGGCAACTTTTTAAAAAACCGCCAACTACTCTCATGGCTTGATTTTGAATTTTGTCCAGTCTCGAAATATTGGTCTTAGCGCTATTATCGAACAAAAAACTTGCATAATCTAACCGACTGCGAATGATTGCAATAAATAGTCGTCTTAAATGCAATGGATGAACTCCCCATGATGAACCTGCTAGCACCTTAAAAACATTTAAAAATTTCATACTTCTTTCACAGGTTTCATTGATCTGTTTACGCCATCTCAAAGATGAATCTAGCCAGAGTCCTAAATAATTAACTACAGGGACATTTTCCAAAGAAACATTGTTGATATTGACATTTGCTTGCTGCAATATCTTTCCCCTAGAAAATAAACATATTTTACTTTTCGTGGGAGACAGTTCCAGGCCCAATACTCCCAACAAATTTGTTAACTTATCTATGGCTTCCACAAGAGTTGTGGTCATAAATCTTATGTCTTGTCCAGTAATATAGAGGACGAAATCATCGGCGTATTGGGATACATACACACTCATAATCTCTTTGCAGATATCGCTGGTAAGTATATTAAATAAAATTGGAGACATAGGGTCTCCTTGGGCCAATCCCTTACATGTCCATCTTGTAATCGAAACATTACTCCCTACTTGTGACACAGATAAATGTCTCTCTCTTAAGTATTCCCATATATATCTACATATAGAAGCCCCCACCCCCATCTCATCCAGCTTAGACACTACTTTCAATATATTGACATTATTATATGCATTGTCTATGTCAACAAAACATCCCAATGTCTTTTGATTATTTGTGAAACCTATTTGAATTTGTGATACTAGTCGTACAAGATTGTCTAGGCACGACTGAGCTCTTCTAAATCCCACTGTATTCTTAGAAAACTGACCCTTATTTTCAAAAAACCATTCCAGACGTCGCGTTATAATGTTGTGCAAGGTTTTGCAATAACAAGATATGAGTGATATAGGTCTCAAAGATGTTATGTTAGTTGGGTTGCAAAACTTCGGAAGTATTCGGAATAATTCGGAAACATTCAAAAGAATACTTCGATTGGAAGGAATACTACCGCAGCAAGAATGCAGAATAAAATAAATATTGTAAGGATGAAGTAGATGACCGACGTTTTATTACTTATTAAGAGTTAAATTATTCCCAGTAGTTACGAATTTATGCGTAGGTAGCTTGAGGAGACTCGCCGTGTATTAGATATTTCGTCGGTGCGTTACGTGAATTAACGCCATCTAGCGAGCAAGAGTAAAACTGTAAATGGAGAACTTCCCTCGTTAGTCGCACGGCGACGCCAGCGCTTCATTCAATAATCAACGAAGTATTATTCGATGCCTACGTACCTACTATGCGGGAATAATTCCCTGTAAGTAGTTATCTACATATGACTAGGTACTTATTATTTTATTTTAGTATGGATGAGTTTAAACTGTGTCGATTCTGTGCGGATGTTATGTACAAGCGTAAAAATGTTTTTAAGTACTTTACCTAACTAACGGTTTAAAAAAAAAATAAGAAGTTAGGGTTACCTACGTAATTTTTTACGACGATGTTTTACCAAAAAGATTATCTCCTTCTTTTTAGAATAGGTAGTGTTCAACCGAAATCTTACTAAAGTACATACATAAAGAAACAATTGAAATAATATAGGTAATAGGTACCGTTTTACTATTTATCTCGGTAAATAATAATATATAATATAAACTCATCTTAGTACCTACCTACTTATTTACCATTATGTACATAGTATTCTCGCAAAACATCACTTGCACACCTAAACCGCATAAAAAAACTTATTACGTAAGTACATATCTAAGTAGATGAAAGGAAATATTCGGAAGTTTTCAAATCGTATTATACTCATTTTTATTAATGAACGCGTAATATATTTATAGCCACTGGCATTAACGCCCTCTAACGGGTAAACGTAAAAGCTGTAACTGTACAACTTCCATCAGTAGTGCTCGCCTGCGTATGCTTTCTGCTGCTGCAGTGACCAAGGTTAGGAAGGTAGGAAGAAAGGAAGATTCGTGGGTATGAATACACAATCACTAACGCGGAACATATGTAATTTGCAATGGTAATTGCGTCGCCATCTAGCGATCAATAGTCGAACACTTGCACGTGGCAGTGCCACCCCGCCCCGCGACTCGCAGCAGGTTCATTACCAGTAACTACCTACACAACTACCTACTCTATGCGTGGCCAAACATGTACTTAGCTAGATATTTCTTCTCGGGGAATAATTCCGAATACTACTCAATACTTCCGAATGTTTCGCGAATAATTCGACGGGAATACTTCGGAATATTTCGCTCCGGCAACGCTAGCTTGGGTCGCGCCCAGGTTTCGGTACAGGCACTACTATAACCTTCCTCCACTGACTTGGGACCTCATCTTCAGACAAACATTTGCTAAATAAATCAACTATCAACTGTTTGCTGGGAAAATTATAAATCATTGAATAAGAAATATCGTCATCCCCTGGAGCTGTATCCTTCATCTTCAGTAAATTAGATAGTTCCTGTTCCAAAATCTGTGCCTCCAATCGTATATTAGTTGAACTAAAAGTAGGATATATTGGCGGAATGTAATCTGGCGTTAATTGTCGTAAGAACTCACCAGCCCTCTCTGCATCCAAACAAATTCTACTAGTAGGATATCCTTTGAGCCATCGCATTTTATTCCACAACTCGATACTAGACACCATCTCACTCATACTGTCACAGAACTGATGAAAAGATTCTGCACTAGCTTTACGCATTAGTCTCTGTGCTGTAGCAACCGTCTGTTTAAGTATTATAAAACTTGTGGGGATGGGGTTCTTTTTCACCTGTGCTAATGCCAATCTACGCTCTGCTACTGCCCTAGACAACTCAGGAGACCAATATGATCTTGGAATAAACTTACTAGTGGGGTCTACACAAATCTTAATGTCTGGAATGGATGCACGAGACGCAAAATTAATTAAATCTATAATATTATCATCTTAAACTTCTGCCAATCTCCCTTTTTAAAATTAAATTTCGTTTTTTTCAAGTAAGGTATTTCTGTGGTTATAAGAACCATTAAGTGATCACTACCTAAGTTTTCATTTAAAACGCTCCATTTGAACCGAAGTGCAATATCTGCTGACGCAAACGTCACGTCAGGTGAACTTTTTTGCTGATTTAATACTAACTTAAGTCTGGTCTGGTCTCCAGTATTGAGGGAAACATACCGCCAATCCTCAGCTGCGTCGTGTATTTGCAAACCCCTGCGTACATTTTTGTATGACCAATTTGTATGATGCCCGTTGAAATCTCCCCCTATAAAAGTTTTATTTGACCATTTACAAAATAGCATTTTCCAATCTTCATCTGTAGTGTGAATATTAGGAGGACAGTATACTGCAACAATATTTTCCAAAAAGTTACAGTTAAATATTTTAATATGTAGAACTTGAATGTTTCGATTACGTAAGCTAAAATTAGTGATCTGTGCTTTGATAGATTTGTGGACTACAATTGGTATCCCGCCGTATGAGTCGTCCCGGTCTTGTCTAAAAATATCATAATTACTCATTTTCAAATAACTGTCTGGTTCAAGCCAGGTCTCAGATATAATGCATATGTGAATTTTATCCATCAATAAAAGGTTCTCAAAGGCTTTCATTTTAAGTCTTAAACTTTGTGCGTTCCACTGCAACAACTTTAACTTAACAATTTTATTTTTATGGTCCATTACTTACTAAGTCCGATAAAAAACTCTAAACACTTATTCAAAACAGGCCACTCAGACATGATCTACTACAACTAGTACTAACCATTCAATACAACACTTAATAACATTATTAAACTTTTATTTTATACTAAAACCTCGCATACAAATAATGTCTTTCAATCGTGTAATTAACTCGTCAAAATGTACTTGCCGCTCATTGTTTACGCTGTCACCGAGATCGTTATCAGTAGCAGCTGATTGCTTTGGAATGCGGTCCGGTGACTCCTGCTGTCCCCACCACTCCGTTTTACCAATGTTTTGCGAATGTGATTGCTTATTTTCATTACTTGCTTGCGGTGATTTTGGTCTATTCTGCGTAAATAAAGGTGGGAACTGACTCGGGGTATATTTATTTATGTTTCCCGATTCTTCCATCAGCAAACCATTAAAGCTGTTGTTGGTATTGATGTTCGACTTTTCGATATTTCTCACTGTTTCTAAACAAATTGGTGGTTTAGGTCGAACATACATATTGCAGGCAACGTGATATGTACAGTTGAACTCTGCCATAAGTTCCCTCACGCGCTTCTCTCGAGCATATACTGGACAACCATATGGTCACCCCGACAGTTCACGCATTTAAACATTGTAACTTCACAGTTATTGTGTTCTTTTGTGCACTTAGGGCATATAGTTTTTTTGGACGTGCATCTTGCTTTTATGTGAACAAACTTCCAACAGTTTGAACACTGCGTTACCGGGAAAATATAAGGTTCAACTTTGGCACGTAGACAGTCCACATACAATATAAATGCTGGTAGGTATGAACCTCTGAAGCCCACTTTGGCTACCTCACTAGGCACCCAGCCACATTTCTCATCTCGTCTTTGTAACCTTTTTAAAGCTATGATTTGAATATCATTAGGACACTTAATCACTTTTAATGCCTCTTCGTCAGACAGCTCGAGGTCCACATCCCGTATAATACCGTAGGAAATGTTTACGTCCATTGCACTATACACCTTCCACTCTTTGGTTTGGAATTCCTGACAGTCTAACAACTTGACCGCTCCTTCCTCAGAAGAACTACTACTTCTACTACTACTACTACTACTAGAACTATTACTTCTTCTTGAGTGGCACATGGCATAATAGGTACCGTTAATTTAAACTTGTGTTTTTGTAAGAATATCCAATAGTAGACGTAAATCCCTACGAACGAAATCTACAATGAAAAGAACATGGTTTTTATTTTTATTTTTTTATTTTAGATGGGTTTGCTCTTGACTCTAGTGTAGGTCAGAGATGACAGAGACAAAGTCGACGATGGAGTGAGCTTAGTCAGAAGAAGCCTGTTCACTCTCACTTTGAAGAGATTTGGATTGTATGCGGTCGGAAACACAGGCGCAGGTAGAGAATTCCACTCTTTTGCTGTGCGCATTATAAAAGATGTTTGGAAGCGCTAGTGCTTAGTTATTTACCATAGACCTTTTAACATTGTATAGGTACTTTGTCCTACAGCTACCCTAGAATAATACATAAAAAAAAAAAAACTACCAAACATTATAATGGGCGGCCTTGTCGCTTTCTGCGATCGCTGCCTTATAATTTATATTGTATGTACCTAACTCTACAGATCTAATTAACTACCTTAAAACGGGGTGAATAGCAACGCAAGGGTGAATCGCAACGAAACTTTAAAAGGGATTTTAACATTGAAATATTATAGTCTGTCGCCAAAAAGGACTCTAACGTGTATACTGTATTATAATTAACGATTACGTGTCCCTGTTGGCAACAAATTATATTATTTAAATGTTAAAATTCCTTTTAAAGTTTCGTTACGATTCACCCCTGCCGTTCCTATTCACCCCGTTTTACCGGTACTAGATGGATTAAGGGTCCTGCAAACAGGAGGGGGGTTCTAGTAGAACAATTAGGTACTATGAAAACTTCATAGAAATTGTTCTACAAGAGTCGCGTCGCGTCTGTCTGCGGAAGCCTTTATAAGTATTTTTCCTTATACTGGGTAGGGTACCTACAGAAGTCTATTTATGTCACGCTCATGCGTAGTTACGCGACGTAGGTACTTGTAGCAGGCTAGCTCTTGATTCCATAATAAATAATAATTCTATATTTAGATGGAAGGTTAAAAACCACTATGTATTTTATAGTCTGGGCTGGAATGATGAATCGTGGGGGTCTGTGTGGCCGCAAGTAGTTTTTAAATCACAAGTATTTTTAATTTGCCACCAACCAGCAATTTGGCCATTGGTGGATGACCCGCGAACCCATGATAAATCTGCGTGGTAAACATGTCCGACCAACACTCAAGACCTGCTCCATGGCACCACGCGTAAAATGTGTCTACATAAAAATTAAAAATGTATTACTTATGTTATGTGGGGAATTCCCCAAACTGTAAACTGATAAACCGTTACCCATCTAAATGCAACCGACCTCCTTTGCGCGAATTCTTACGAAGCGAGAGAATAAATGCCTTAGGTATCGAATCTCGGAAACGCGGCATACTTAAAAGTCTATGGAGAATCGACGAAACCTTTAATAAGCAATAACATCAGCTCGTCATTTGTTTCTTGTTCATTCTCTGTTCTTTGGGTTCTCAAAAATGGACATAGTTTCAAGAGCAGGCAAATACGGCCCCTAAGTTGACCCATAAGTAGATACGAACCATGAACTAACCGTCATGGCTTGATAAGACATTCTGTTCCCAAAAGTTTATTCATTACTGTCAATATCTACAGCAGAGATTCCGAAATTCCGGGGGTCGACATAAACAAAAACTGATATTGGGGGTCAACGAGGTCTAAAAATCGACCCCTAATAGTTAGCACAAGTTCTTATTTAAAACTTTCAAGACACCTACTGTATAAGTTGTGTTACGTGTTACATTCATCACACTGTTTTTTTTTTATCTTTGCGAAGTAATGTATTGTTCAAAAAATAATTACCTACTTAAGTATTTTTACGTAATTTGTAAATTAATAATAATTAATTAATAATTATTAATTACACTTGATATTTACTGAATTTTATGTCCACTTATTTTGTTAAATGATGTCAAGTTTCCAACCGCAAAGTTTTTAAATTGGTAAGTATTTTGTATCAATAGGAAAAAAAACTAGAGATAGGATTTTTAAAGTAATTTGGTTATGGGGGTCTGAGGTATCAGTCCATTTTGGAAAAGAGGTCTCTTGTCCTAAATAGTTTGTGAATCCCCGATCTACAGCAGAGATTCCCAAATTCCGGGGGTCGACGTAAACAAAAACTGATTTTGGGGGTCAACGAGGTCTAAAAATCGACCCCTATTAATTAGCACAAGTTCTTATTTAAAACTTTCAAGATACCTACTGTATAAGTTGTGTTACGTGTTACATTCATCACAGTTTTATTTTTTATCTTTGCGATTTAATGTTTTGTTCAAAAAATAATTACCTACTTAAGTATTTTTACGTAATTTGTAAATTAATAATTATTAATTACACTTGATATTTACTGAATTTTATATCCACTTATTTTGTTAAATGATGTCAAGTTTCCAACCGCAAAGTTTTTAAATTGGTAAGTATTTTGTATCAATAGGAAAAAAAACTAGAGATAGGATTTTTAAAGTAATTTGGCTATGGGGGTCTGAGGTATCAGTCCATTTTGGAAAAGGGGTCTTTTGCCCAAAATAGTTTGTGAATCCCTGATCTACAGTATTGATGGTCTAAGTTGACCTGTGGATACGAACTATGAACCAACCATAATGGCTTAAAGTTCCCGAAAGTTTATTTATTATTAATGTCAACATCTACAGTATTGAAATAAAAGGAAAAGAAGGAAGGAAGGGAGAGGGGGAGGGGGAGGGGGAGGGGGAGGGGGGGAGGGGAGGGGGAGGGGGGGGAAGGAGGTTAAGGAAATTCTTAAGGGAAATTATATGTGCGGCAACAAAAGTTTTCTATAGCACCTGCAACCTAGCGTCTTTTTTTATATGTAGGCGACGAGTTAATAGAACAGCTTCAATTATATTAATTCATCATCTTTACTATTCCAACAGAATATCAAAAAACCAGCGTCAATTTACGAGCGTAAATTAATATGACTCAGAGCTACCGATAAATATATTTACTTCTGAAATGATAACTCAAGTGACTAATGTTGTAAGTGAGTTACTAAGCGAGCTCGGGACTTAAGGCACCCCGACTCGGACAGGTTAGGTTAGAAGGGAATGGCGCACGGTGGATCGAAAATCGGCTGTAGAAGACATAGGATCTCGATTTCTTAAATGTTATTTTTTTTGCTGGAAATGACTTCTGCTGATCATTACTGTTCTATAAAATGTCATAAGAAGTAAATGTGTGCACAAATGGAAGAGTTATAATTTTTATAAGAAAAAAATGTATCGTCAAAATATTTTCATTTGTTTTTTCATATGAAACGATTCCTTTTAGTGTTTATGTTGAAGAACACGGACTTTTAACTACACGTAACATAAAATAGCATCACTCCTATATTTTCGAAGGAGTTGGCAGAGGTTTATAGTACACCCACACGTAGACAACTATGTTTGAGCTAGATATTTATCAACACATCATGAGTTTTAAAACTTTCCATACAACCAAATTACCAATTGTTTACTCTTCTAATGAGTCCGAAAAGAAGTGATTAAGTAACTACACTGATTAGGTCTTGTTTTGTGTGTTCTTAATATTTAGGTTAATAACATATCGAACTTTATAACTTGGACACTAAAAGGGATCGTTTTACATGTAAAAATAAATAAAAATATTTTGACGATTTTTTTTTAAAAAACGGCATTAAATTTTTCGTCAAATTGGCAACCAAAAAATCATAAATAATTAGCACTATGACCACCTCCAAGGATATTACGGTTAAACATGCCGTTTAGGAGATAATTCGATTTTTCATACTAGCTTCATACAAATTTTTCGTAAAAAAAATACATTTCCTTCGTTTTTGGGCAGAATTAACTCGGGTGTCATTTTTGTACATAGTAATGATCAGCAGAAGTCATTTCCAGCAAAAAAAATAACATTTAAGAAATCGAGATCCTATGTCTTCTACAGCCGATTTTCGATCCACCCTGTGGCGGGGTCTAAAAGACCCCGCCATCCCCTTCGTGGTTATTTTTTTTAAACCACCCGGAAGTAGGAGCCCCGCACAGCGGGGCTCCGTCGACTACGCTTGTCATTATTCATAATGCGCGGGCATTATGAATAATGCCCCTATTTATTACTTGGTCCATAACGTTGCTTAAGAATGATCACCATGCTGCGTCATATTAACAGTAGCTCGTTTTACAATATACTATATTCGCTTGAAAACCATTTATTAGACGCTAAAAGTTTGTCGCTTACCTATTAATTATTTAGACAACTAAATATATTTGAAGACGAGAATGACATTTTAAAGAAGCTGCCTTAATTAGCACCCAATTCTTAATAACACTGAATCGGTCATGAGCGAGCTGGCTCGTAAGTTCTTGATTCCGTAGTAGAAAGTAAGATAGGAGAGAAAGTTGTAAATGTGTGTTGACGAATAGCTTCGGCAAGAGCTGCTTAGCACTAGAACAAGGATTAGGTTTTCTTTGTATTTTTGAATGTGGGTGTACACTGTACTATATTAGTACCGTAAATGTACCTAACATCTCTGCCTAACCCTTCGGGAATTACAAGCGTGATGTTATGTGTATGTATGTATTTATGTATGTAGCAGTTACTTATATCATATGCATAATCAACATCATATAAAATTAAGGTTTTAATTTCATACTACGTACATAAGTAATACCTACATGGAATAATAATGATAATGTATTTCTACATTTATATCTGTAATTTTTATGGTGTACATAATAAAGAGTATTCTATTCTATTCTATTCTATAAGTACCTACTTTAGAAAACATAAATAGGTATGTAGCGAATTTGGTTATATTGAAGATCAAGTCTGGAATTAATAATATGCTGTGTACGTATGACATCATTATCATTTTGATGGGGGAATACTAAAACATCGTTCGGTAAAGTCCGGATGAGTTCGGATCGATTCGTGTCAGACGCTTTTTTTTTAAGTGTCGGGCTTTGTTCAAGAGAACTTTGTTTGTGGATCGACTCGATTCATCTACCACTCGCTCGGGCTCGACCATAACCATTCGTAGCTTGCGCGTTGCGTCCGACAGACTGGTGCGAGGGATAGCTTCGTGATTGTATTATTCCTATCTTGTTAGTCCGGTTTGCATTTGTGTCGTAAATATTTATTTTTATTAATTCCAAAACCAGTTTTCGTCTCAAATCGAAGCAATGCAAAGGTAAGATGAGTTTTGACTTTGTAGTTTTAACACTTAAACCTTATAACCTTGGTACTCGTGACAGGGAACGAACGGTTTCAACGGTGTTTGTTTTCTAAGAGACTCCTCAATGTGCAGGCCACGTTCAATGTTTTAATTAATGCTTAAAAACTGCAGGTTCTTAGAAGTCAAGCTTGTTGTTTTGCATGTGCGCATACCTAAGTAGTGTAGTATGTATACCTACCTAAGTATTTATTTTATTTTATGAGGTGCAACGTTTTTGTGGCATGTGTTTGTTCTTCAAAATAAGTCTGTCTGTACCAAGTTTAGGTAGGTACTTACTTGGTTCGACATGTTGGCATTTTGTTGTCAAAATTGGGTGACTACATTTGAATATGTTTAGTAAGTAGGTACCTATAGTTACAAAGCAGTTGATTTGATCACAGCAAGCGAATGCTGAAGATAATTAATTGGTAATGCATCGACGGTTTTTTTATCTGAAACTAAGATTGAGTAAAAACGTACCAGGTAGGTACATATAGAATTGTTCAATTCAACTTCGTTATCGTCTAAATTAGAATTTATGAAATAAGGAACTTCCTTATTACCTATATCAGTTTTTAAATAAGTAAAATGAGAAACAATGTGTCTTTGTAGGTACCTACCTACCCTTCCTATTTTGATCTAATTGTATAAACAGGTAAACCTATGTTTACCTGAGTCCTACTTACGTACCTACACAAATATATCTAACATTTTGATTGAACATTTATTTACTGTAATAGGTACCTATGTATCATACTATATACTTAACATTAATTAAGTACCTAGGTACCTACTACTATCGTATCCCGATATCCAGGAGGACTTCCACACCTACCTCCTACATACCTACTTACGGTACGAATAAGAATAAAAACACCAATTAAGGCTAAGTACATTAAAAATATCTCAAATCTCCAATGTTAGTTCAATTTCCAACTTAGAATGCGTCCATTTTCCTCCTTCGAGACTGGATGGTAGGAATGACGGGATGAGTGTGTGGGACAAGGAAAACAAACGCAACAAATGCAACAATGATGATGCGTAAGCGCATTCGACTCTTGAGGTTTGACTTTATTGTGTCCTTATAATTTATTGCTAAGTAATTAATATTGTGGTTATTAATCATTCATGACATTAAAATGATATAGATAAGGAATCTATATGGGTGGGGACAGTCATAGGTCAACATAGGTACATAAATAATTTGTGAAAACTAACAATAGGTACTTACCTACTAACCTACCTATTTAAGCACCATTGTTACTAACACCAAAATACTAACTAAATTGTTGTCCTTATAGTCTGAAATAAAGTTTTTATTATTATTATTGAAATTAAACTTACAAGTTGGGATTTTCCTCGTTTCGTGTTGCACCATCTTTTGAACCTACAATTTTTTCCGACCGTGCAAATAAAATTGGTGGTTAGGTACTTTGCCTTTATTGAATGATTAGTCCCGGAGAGCACAGTCCACCAACTGAGTTTTGAATGTGGCTTCTGATTGATCGTTAAACTCCCTTATTAGACTTTGTCAACAAAATCCACCAATTGAGTGATTCCGTACGTCCTGATGAAAAAACGGAACCCCTATGGGATCACTTGTGCGTCTGTCTGTCTGTCTGTCCGTCTGTCACAGCCTACTCCGAATCGGCTACTTCCCATTTGGTAAACTTCCCATTTCGTAAACCTCAAACTGTACCTACTAAAAAGTTGCGTTTGGTAAACATTTCGTTACTTCATACATTTAATCCCATTTGGTAAACTTTGTTAGTATTGTTATTTTTGTACGGTACAGTCAGTGTCAAATTAGTATTAAATTAGAGATGTATATATTTTTAAATGCTTCAGTCTTGAGATAGTATCTCGACCATCAAAAAGAATGGCTGATCAAGAAGAAGTAAAAAAAACGTATTAAAGTCTGTAAAAATACCACGATGCTACTAAAAATACCACGTGCTTTTCCCGCAAAAGAAGCACCGAGCGGGTTCTCAGGTAGGGATTTATTGTCCTTACCATCGTTTTAAACAAAAGGTGTGAATGAGATAGACATAAGTAAGTATACGTAAATTATATCTATTACCGGGTTTAACTTATCAGTTCACTCGTTTTATGCATAGTGCAAGGTCGTTGCAATGTCGGGTGAGGGATCTTCTAGTGGTGCAGTGAATTTAAAAATTATTAATAGTACACGAGGCGGTGAAATTTTATTACGCGCTGGGCATCAATATTATAAACAGAAAAATAATAAGGACTCAAGTTGGTGGCGCTGTGTTAATAGAAAAGATGGATGTTCAGCAAGTGTAACTTTGAATTCAAATCGAAGCCATGTATTAAGAGAAAATGCTCACTGCAGTTCTTGTATTCCGAATTTTGAAAAAAATGAAGTGAAAGTAGCCATCGAAAAATGTAAACAAACTATATGTGAAGATCTGAAGCCGATTCCAGCTACATACAGGAAATGTACTAAAAAGCTGAAAGATAATGGTTATGAAATTATTAAAGAATTACCAAATTTTGACAAAGTTAAAAGCAGTTTGTATAGACACAGAAATAGACAACTAGGAATCACAAAATCTCAGCACTCTAACTCTACAGAAATCGTGATTCCTGACCGTTTTAAAGACAATTTATTGTTTGATGAGATTGACGGTGAAAATAGAATGATTGTGTTTGGTTCAAAGAGTGCAATTGCACATTTAAATGACGTCCGTCACTACTTTGCGGACGGAACGTTCAAATGTTGTGCAAAGCCGTTTCTTCAACTATACGTTGTACACGGAGACATAGGAAGTACAGAAACTGGGACAAATATTGTACCATTTTTTTATGCAGTGTTGACAAACAAAGAAGAAACTACATTATGAAAGACTGTTTTACAAACTAAAATTTCATTTACCAGAGTGGACAGCCGATATTATTACCTTGGATTTCGAAAAAGCTCCAATAAATGCAATTAAAAAGACATTTCCAAACATAATTGTTAAGGGGTGTTTTGTTCACTTTGGCAGAGCGCTATTAAGAAAGGCAAAATCTCTTGGCTTATTACAACATGAAGAATCTCACTATCACGTCAAACTATGTATGGCTCTGGCACATTTACCAAAAGAAGACATAAACGATGGATGGCTATACGTTATGAGTCAAAGGTAAATTAATTTTGCAGTATTGAAATGAACGCGTTTAGTTCTGGATATTTCTTCTACCGCCATTTTCTACAGCCATTTTTATGCGTTAGAAACTAGGTAATATATGGTTTTTCGTATCATAATCTTCAACGAATTAATTCTGTTACAGTTTTGAAGAAAAAGCTATAACTGAATTCAATGATTACTTTGTGGATCAGTGGTTGGAAAATGAAGATATGATGAATATTTGGTGCTGCTACGCACAAAGACACCGCACTACAAACCTCATGGAATCTTGGAATTGGAGTTTCAATAGTGAAATTGGAAAAAGGCCATCAATTCTTTTATTTTTCGAAACGATATCAGGCAATATTAAACATTATGAAAATCTTCTGAAAAGGTACATATTTTTGTTTCAATGACCTGTATTTTTAGGCGACACATATGATAAAAATTATACATTATTACTTTAATTAATCATAACAATTTTTTACAGCTTTTATAATAATGGAGAAAGTATATCAAAACGAAGAAAAAAATCTATCCAAAATGATATACGAATTAACAATATTCTCGGCGATTACAAAAGTGGAAAAATATCATTGGAAAATTGTTTGAACGAATTATCAAGAATTGCTTGTATCACTTTATAATTTATTTATTGATTTTTAACTTTGTAGTGTAGGTAGTAAATTTTTTATGTTAATATTCCAAATCTGTGATTATATTTTATAGTTGATTTTGTGTGTAATTTTTAATGTTAATGTACCAAATCTGTGATTATTATTTGTTTTTATATTTAAAAGTTGATTTTGCATGTATTTTTTATGTTATTGTACCAAATCTGTGATTATTATTGTTTTTATATTTTATAGTTGATTTAGTATGTATTTTTTTACGTTAACGTACCAAATCAGTGACTGTTTATTTTTATATTTTATAAGTAGTTGATTTCGTATGTATTTTTTTATGTTAATGTACATTAACATAAAAAGATAGTACCAAATCTGTGATTATTGTTTTTTTATATAAGTTGATTTCGCATCTAGATTGACTTATGTTATTAAAAAAATAAAACTTGTCATCGAAATAGTCAAATCGAACTGTGATTTTTCTTAAATTTTTTGAAAGTTATTTGTACACCCCACTTTTTATTTCTGTTTTTAAATATCAATATGTGTAAATGGCATACGTACACATAATCCGACTATTGTACCTGTGATTAAAAATATTTAACAAAATAAATGACAATGTTATCATTAGTTTAGTTTTTCTTTTTTTACTTGACTGTACCCATTTCATCTGAAAGTTTACCAAATGGGATATAACACAAAAAAATATTGAAATGTTTTCGAAATGGGACTAAATGTATGAAATGTATAATGTTTACCAAACGCAACTTTTTAGTAGGTACAGTTTGAGGTTTACGAAATGGGAAGTTTACCAAATGGGAAGTAGCCTCCGAATCTACTAGACTGATTAAGTTGAAATTTATGAAATTAAGTAATTTTTATTTAAATTGTACCTACATTATATTAATTTCTGTGACCCAAACAAGGACGCGTAAGGTAAATAAACGTTTTTTTTTATATGGGTTTCACTTTTGGGGGGCAAACTAGGAAATTAAAAACAAAAGTTTTACAAACTGTACCGTGTGACATATCAAATGAAAGGGCTTACTAAGAGAGTCTCTAAGAGAAAGGGCTACAAACAGTTTTGTAGACACCAGTCCATTAGCGCCACTCCTTTAAAAAAATATTATCTCGTGACTGTAAATACGATTTAGAGGAATGTGGCCGCTTTTCTTTAGATCGAATATTGTTGCTTCGTGTCTCAATCTGAAAGTTTTTAAAAGATATTAGAAAATTCTAGACACACTTACCGAGGGTGCTTATTGAGCCGTTATTCAAAATTCCTTCTCAGTCTCGAGATAAAATTATTTTAAAGGAGTGGCGCTAGTGAACTCGTGTGCGACCTCTTAAGAATTATATGAATATTGACCGACGATATTGATCCCCCCCCCCCCCCTTTATGTCCGAAACGGCTAAGCCTGAAACTTTGAAAAAAAAATACATTAATTAGTTCTTTATTTACAGATTACAGGCAAACCTATAAGAAGTCTAGGGTCTTAAAATAACATTGTACATTTTTCAATATTGTGCGTACAAACTTACAATTATAGTTGGAATTTATGGCAGAACATGTTTTAAAACTACAATGTCAAGTTTGTTCTTGGGATCTGGGAGCACGGCAGTACCCCCGCCAAGATGGGCCAAAAGAAAAAGTAGGGGCACTACCTACCTTTTCTCGAACCTTTTCGTCGTATTTTTATACCTTCGGCTTGGATAATGCTAGAGAGCTCAAATTCTCAGGATAAAATGTAGTTAGTAAGCTTATAATTATGATAAAACCTTAAAGACTAGTGACTTAATTTCTTGCCATACCTATGCCCATCGGAGTGTCTGTGCGACGCGAAACGGCCAAGCCGTACATTATCTACAACAACAACAATCAACAAAATTTAATATATAGGTATTAATAATATATAAAAAAAAACATTTGTGCACTCCACCAGCAGTTATCATTTCTTGGCTAAATCTACCGCGGGTCGCGCGGACACAAATTCCACCTTCAGAATTTTTGTGCAAAATCTAGTATGAGAGTTTAACAACCAATCAGAAGTTGTTTCAAACTCAATTGTTGGATTTTGTAGACAAAGGCGATGACGAAGCCGAGGCGGAGGCGGATGGGAGGTTAACGACTAATCAGAAGCCACATTCAAAACTCAGTTGGTGGACTCTGCTTATATATTATGCGTCCCGGAGATCAAAATTAAGTCTTAAGGCTCCCACAGACAGGCGCGACGCGACAGCGCGACGAGCCGTGCCTTTATCGGTGTTTCTTCGAACGATATAATTTGTTTACTTATAAATAACTAACTTTTGTAAAGCTTTTGCCACCCTATGTCCATATTATGTGTTCTATGCCTACTTAGGTCACATATATTGTTTGGAACATACCTACCTAACGTGTGTACGTGCATAGTGCAGATTCAAATGGATATTTGATATGAAATTATGCATTCGCTCTGCACCCTTGCATTGTGAGAACTTCGCAGTAGTAACTTGATAGGTACTGCTAGGTTGCTGCATATTTTGTTAGGATATAAAATACAGTTGTTGAGTAAATAACGCAGTGTAGGCAGGTAATTATTATTGTGTCAATCAAACAAACATAACACATCGCGGCATTATTTTATTTGATTTAATCAGCTAGCTTCACCTATAGTTTTGTAACTGCAGATGGCCACATCTGCTCAATACAGTCATTGTCTGCTCCAGTAGATACCTACCTACTGTTAGCATCGGAGTGATGCTAACTGTACCCGGATAAATAAAACGTACCTACCTAGTTATTAGGATCTTTATTACATAATTTTCTGTCATGACTTCCGCTCGTCAGCTTCTTGTTTTTCTTCTATTCTTAACCTTTAGTATGCCGGAACGTAGATCCACGCCAGACACAATGGCTTTTTAATTGTTTCTGTAATTACGGCATTCAACCGGTTAATTCGTAATAGCGCTTATCATAATTATATGCCATTATTCTATAATTACTAGAAAAGGTTGCATACCTACCACAAACGAAGCAGGTCATAATCTCTACAGTAGGTACTTACCTACCAATGTACCTAGGATTCTGAGACTGAACTCACCATTTGGCTCAATTGGTAGCCAGTAGCCCACGTTCGCCCTACGTAAAAATATCGCGGCGGCATTTTATCGCGCACTTGACTTTCAACTCTCGGGAGCGTTGAGAATCTAAACAGTGTGTATCTCAGCGCGTCGAAAAAACACACTGGTGCCGATTCTCTTGTCACAAAATTCTCTAAACTAGACAAAAAATCACTAAGATTTAGTTTATTCCTGTCAAACGACGATTTCTCATTCTGAAATAGACTAAAGTAACAAACTTAACCATATTTTAGTTTGACAGCACTAAGATGGCACTGAATTATTAGTTTAGTGAAAGTGCCAATTTTGTTACCTATTCTGAATTTGACGTGTTTCACAAAAAATTTTGGTTGTCTGACTTAAATCTGGCTATTTTTTATCGCGATTAAAAAGGTGTGGAATAAAATTAGTTGTCATGAACTAAAATTCACCACAATACTTCGACTTCACGTGCAAAAGAAGTACTGTATCTTTTTTAAATTTTATTTTGCTTATATCTCGAAAATGGTGTGAGTTGTGACCTACTGCAAAAGTATGAAAATTTCGACCCGCTTTATGAAACCATTAAAACCCTAATTCTACATACAGGTAATTTGTTTAATATTTTCCAAAACAAAATTGAAACACGTCTGGAGGCTGCACCACATACGTGATCCCGGCTCTAAAAAAAAAAACACGGGGTAGGTCAAACAAGTACCACGTGGAGTCGCGATTGTCAAATTAAATTTTAGTTACGTCAAAATTGTTTTTTAATTTAGAGATATCTTTTTGCAGAATAGCTTTAAGATTCTCATAGCCAAAAGTAAGGAATTTTAGTGATAGTTTAGTTCGGTGTACAAGAGAATCGGCACCGATGTTGGATTTTCAATTCTCGGCGCTAAGCAGACCATTGAAAATCCAGTGTACCTACGATAAAATCCCGCCGCGATATTTTTACGTCCGTGCGAACATGGGCTAAGGCTATGTTAACAAATTACTGTAATAAAGACTAATAAAAACAAGGACCAATAACGTCCAGTGTCCAGATAAATCTATTAAAACTGTCAGCCCGACGACGCGCGACGCGTCGATTGTGTCCACTGTCCAGACTTGTTCGATTTAATATTTTTATAACACGCACGCTGGTTGCGAGTAATAAGCACAGCTGTTTATCATTGATTTCGTAGCAGGTGGTTGCTTTTTTTAAATACACGCCACCTAGTGGCCATCTTTGTAAACGTAGGGTAGTACTCGTTCATGTCTGTGTGTGTGTAAACGCCCTGTATTCAAAGGCAGATTTTATTTTCGAGTAATGTGTCGAATTTGGTGGATTTTGAGGCAATGTTATGACCAAGTTCAATAAAGTGTAATGTCCGATTGTCGCGATTACTACTCCTACGACTTATTAATGTTCCAATTACACATAAAACAAAATAAACTGAAAATGTTGACTTCAGCGCCATCTAACAGGAAAATGGCAAAGAGCAGACCGTATCATTAACCTTAAAGTGAAATTTAAACCAGACATACCTATTTTAATATGACTTGTTTGTTGTCGGCCTTCGTAATCGTTTTCATAAAGCTGCGTCCAGATAATGTTCTTTTGTCCGTACCGTTCCGCCGCGCGCCGTTCCGTAACCCCGTCGCGATCCAAGAACGCTAGTTCGGACATCGTTTGGAACGATACGGCGCGGCGGCGTTACAGCGCCGGCGGCGCTTCGGAACGCATCGAGGTAGGTACTTACGCCCCGATCCCTCGCGTCCAAACTAGCTTACTGAGGACCGCGACGCGGATTCGGAACGGAGGAACGTTACGGACAAAAGAACATATTATCTGACGCAGCTTATGTGGTCCCAGCTTAAAGCAGTCACGTTACGATACCATCAATTAAATTAATTGCTTTTTGTTACAGACCGGCCATGGACAACGACGGACTTCCTCTGTATCCTTCGGAGTTCGAGAACCAAGTTCAGGTAATTTATAATAATAATTGTTTCTGGTAGTTTTACGTATCATTAACTCGTTGTACAGTCAACTGCACGTTAGTGGTACCACTTGCACTACACAAATATCGCCTTTACTGCTACGACATATAGGCGCTGTCAATATCAAATTGCTACCACTGATTGCTTTTGACTGTAAGTACGGTCAGCAACGAGAGTTAATTAACACTTACTTTTACATCGCCTAAAATCTACCTAATAAAAATCCTATTCACCTAAAGACAACTCACAGCCTTAACCGCTGGGTCTATAAGCATACAATTTTGTACAAGAAATCCAGAGCTCAACAGTTAAAGAAGGATTTTCGGAAATTCATACCCCTAAAGGGGTTAAATAGAGGAAACATGTTCGTAATTTTTCCGATTGGAAACCCCATCGGACACGGCTTGTCCTATTATAATTTTAAATTGGCACAAAATTATCTGATACACTGCTTTTCAGAATCTCTTGGAATAGTTAAAAAAAAAAAAAACAAAAGGTTTTCACAACTTACCGATAAAAAAAAATGTTTTCAGTAATTGAAAAAAAAACTGTTATAAAAGTGCTAATCGACTTCCGTTGCTGACTGTACCTCGAAGAGAACATAATGGTCATTTAATAAATATAAGAACTTCTAACTTCTAATAGTAACAAGTTAACTCACAGGTTCTCAACCTTATTTTGCCCACTTACTTTGAGTTTTTGGTTTTTCTAGAGCTCCCCATTTTATTAACCGACTTCACAAAAAGGAGGAGGTTCTCAATTCGTCTGTATGTTTTTTTTTTGTTTTTTTTTTATGTGTGTTAGCTCATAAATTTTTTCTGGGTGAACCGATTTGGATGATTTTTATTTGATAGGTGGTGCTTCACATGTGGTCCCATTTAAATTTGATCAAGGTCTGACCAGAAGTTTTTGAGTTATCCTTAATACTGCATATTTTTTCCACTTAGTTTATATGGATGATGTGTTAATAATTTGCTGTCACTGTTATTTACACACCAAGTAGTGGTATACGAATTTGTGTGGGGTAGGTGCCGTAACTAAAAAGTGACAAATAAAAACTTTTTTACAAAAAAACAACCGACTTCCAAAAAAAACACTAAAAGACGTGAAAAATAACTTTAATTTCGGAAGTCGGTGGTCAAAAACGAAAATACAAAACCAAAGACACCGACTTCCGAAATTACAGTTATTTTTCACGTCTTTTAGTGTTTTTTTTGGAAGTCGGTTGTTTTTTTGTAAAAAAGTTTTTTTACTTACCATCAGTCGCGAATCTGAAACAGAGCTATTGCTATGATTATATTTAAACGTGTAATACAGGGTGTTTGGTGCATCGTGTGCCAAATTGAAATGGTCGACTGAAGGGGTCATCTGCTATCTGTTCAGACCCCTTAACACCTATCATGCCCTCTGTTGTTTTTTTTATCGACTTCTTATTGTTTTACTATAAAAAGACCCACATTTTACACACAAATACAAATTAAAAAAAAAGTATAAGGCTTAGACTCTGAATTTTAATTTGATTTAGATGTGTATTGTTATAAAGTACTTTTAAATACATAATTAGTGACATTAGTCATCTAGTTTTTTTTTAAATTTACTCGCAATGGTAAAACTTAAATTAAAGCTGTACATATTACAGCTGTTTACATGACTACAAAAAAAAAAACAGAAGCGACCGGGATCTTCCAACTACCTCATTAATTCTCTAGTCTAACTTCTTGCTAATGATGTGCCGCATGCCATAAAAATCATTTAAGAACTTTGTGAATTCGCTAGAATTGTGAATCGAATCACATAATATTCAAAATTATGATTAAAAAAAGGTTTTTTTGCTTAAATGATACTTGACAAACCTATTAAATCTGTTATCTTCTAGGGTAAAATTGTTATAAAATGTATTATCTGTGGTATAAAACTAATTGTGATTGACTGTAGCGCCACCTGTACTTTTTTTCTACTAAATTAATAAAGCGTTAGTACGTTCAAAACTATTCACGAGTTTTATTAAAAATCTGTCTCTTGTCTCTTATCTTTTCGTGTGATTTACTTGAAATAAAAATAACAAAATTGAATTTTTAACATTTATTTCATGGTTTTTTTTACAAATCCTGCTCAAATTGTTGGCCTCTGTTGTGAATGCAGGCTCGACATCTGTTTCGTATTTCGACAGTTATTGTGCGAAGTCGTATTTCCTCCTTAACGGTATTGAATGCTGTTTCTATGCGTTGGACTAGTACCTCCCTAGTTGGAACCTCCGAGGCGTATACCAGCTCTTTGGCACGTCTCCAGACATAAAAGTCTAACGGAGTTAGGCATGGAATAGGGCTATCAAAGTCAAAGTCAAAGTCAAATCATTTATTTCAAATAGGCACATAAAAGGCACTTTTGAACGTCAAAATTTACAAAAAAATAGAATTGATTCTAGTTGCCCCTTCCAAAAGGTAGTTTCGTATGGAGAAGAATGGGCAAGAAACTCCACCGTTATTCTTTTAAAAATGTTTTACAATATTATGTATACATTAATTATATGTGAAGACGATGCACCTAGAGTAAAATTACTATACCACAATAGGTAAAAATAATTAAATATAACGCATGACAGGTAAATTAATTATGAGATAGATACATGGTGCTCACATATTTACAAATAAGTATTGAAAAGTAAATGATTTTTCCAAAATTTCCCAAGTAATAATTTAGTGTGTGAGTTAAAGTAGTTACATAATGTAAAAAACAATGTCATAAAAATTATAAATTAAACAATTAAATTAGCAACCAGTTTGATTTTGTCTAGACTCTAGATTGTCCTATGGAGCAGGACCAGCATGTTTCCAAGCATTCTTATCTAGGATATAATCCTCTAATTTGTAATATGCTTGTAAAATTTAAAACTCATATTAATATGAGTTTTAAATTTTCTTTCATTTAATTGCAATATATCACAAGGTATTTTGTTGTAACATTTAACACAGTACCCCATAAAAGATGTATGTACTTTAGATAATCTAAAAAATGGTTGATCTATTTTATCTTTATTTCTAGTATTAAAATTATGTCTATCACTTATTTTATTAAAAAGATGTAGTTTTTTCTTACATACATAATATTTTCATAAATGAATTGACAAGGCACCGTCATAATATTAATCTTTTTAAATAGTTCCCTAAGAGATTCGCAACGACGTAGATTGTAAATGGCCCTGACAGCTCTCTTTTGCAAAATGAAAATGGATTCAATGTCAGCAGCCCGACCCCACAGTAAAATACCATATGACATAATGCTGTGGAAGTAGCTAAAATAGACCAAACGCGCGGTTGCTACATCTGTTAACTGTCTTATCTTCCTAACAGCATAAGCGGCCGAGCTTAACCTCCCCGCAAGAGATGTTATATGGGGTCCCCATTGTAATTTCTCGTCTAGCGTGATTCCCAGGAAAACCGTCTGATTAACAAATTCTAGTTTTCCTCCATTCAATATGATGTCACATTCGCAACTTCTAACATTTGGTAATTGAAATCTAATGCATTTGGTTTTTTTTTTCATTTAGTACCAAATTATTTACCCTAAACCAATCTTGGACCTGAAGAATAGAGTTATTCACGTTGTAAAGATTTTGTGACCGTCGGTCTACTTTAAAAATCAATGATGTGTCGCGTGGTCGCGCCCAATGCACGCATTTGGGATCATTGTCGAGATATTTCCTCACAGTCAAACGCCAATGCGCGGGAAAGTCGTCATTCTGCCTTCTGGAATACTATGGGCACACGTTCATTAAATACGGGCACCTCGGCCACTAATTTGGGCATGTCATTTTGTAGGAATTCCAAGTAGTCATCGCCATTGAGATTATCGGGCCGGTAATGAGGTCCAATTACCTGATTCGAAATCACTCCTGCCCAAACGTTTACACTAACCTTCTTTGAAAAGATTTCTGTGTTTTAACTGTTTTCCGTTTTCGTTGTCCAGTGGTGCAATTTGTGTAGATTGAGAATCCCATCGTTGGTAAATTTGGATTCATCCTTCCACAGTATTCTTTAAAAAAAAAACCAGGATCATCCACATCCGTGTGTAAAAGAAACCGACAAAAAGCCACTCGTCTGTCAAAGTCGCCAGCCTCAAGACCTGTAACAAACAAAAAACTCTTTTAAATTCCTCTTGAGCAGTAAGTAATTGCACACGAATATTTTTAAGGACCCGCTGTAAGGGCTAACTGATTCACTACCTGGAAGTGACGTCATACCATACCCATTACCTGCTAAACAAAGGCAACGTCAAACAAAGCTTGTACCTACGGGTTTATAGTTAGTTTAAAATTACGTACCTTGCATCGGAATGTAGTCGAATGAATGCTTTTCGTTTTGACGAAGGACTTTCCACACTTTCCATATTTAAAGATCAAGATGTGATGCCGCATTTCTAATGCTTCTTGTAGGGTCTTCCTCAAAAAGTGCCAGTATTCTCTCGTCCAGTTCAACATTATGTCGCACAATATGACCCCTTGGTTCATTAAAAGTGACACTGCCAGTCTCGCGTATGCGTCGGTATGTGTCTTGGAAGAGTCCGCGGCCAGGTAATTGTCTACCAGGAAAGCGTTCCTGGTAAAGTCGTTACGCTGCACGAGCGACACATGGGACATGGGCGGCTCCATAAGCGATCATGATGTCCACATATTCTTCGTTAGAGAATGTCGGCATTGCAACAACAAAAAACTCAACAAAGTTTAACAATAACACCGAAAGTAAAAAAAAAACGTAATAAGAACCAACAAAAGTCAACGAAAACAAAGTAACAAAATGAAAGAATCACGGAGTATGGTGAACTAGCACAAACGTTAAGGTGGCGGTTCGCGTCGCGACATAGACCGAAGACCAAGACAGGAAACTGAGACGGGAGACTGCGACAAGTGTCTCGGTCTCTTCTGCATGTACTGTGGGTAGAGACCGAGACCACAACCAAAGCTACAATTCATTCAGTATCGGAGTCTGTCGATGGAGTCAGTTGTGTTGTACTGTGTCATTAATTTACACTGTATTGGAAAGCCAAGTAGAACTTCTATTGGAGGAAGAAGAAGACGATGATTTGTTCTTATATTATTATTACAAATACAATTTTAAAAGAAGATTACCTATTAACGAATCATATTTAACTAGAGGCCAAGAAGGATCATTTTCAACTTCAATACCTACTCGACCCAAAACTTGTGTGTGACTTTTCTGAACGTTATACAATTAACCCATATGTAGTTGCGTAAGTTTCACATGTGGCCAATAGTGTCCTAATACAGCCGACTGAAAAACCTACCGCGCTCAGCAGCACCATGTTGTACGCGCAACTTAAATTATTGACACAGGCAACGTCAATATGACAATCGACGTGATGACTGCTATGCGCCTCAATCAGACCATTCACCTAAAACCAATATTTTGAATTTCGGTAGGTACAGCTTACAGAGTTAGTATCCCGCCAAATTATGTCTTTTTTAAATTTTAAATATGGAACACACCGCGTCACCGCCACGGGATCCTCAGTTGTAGCCTTGTAGCCCGCCAAATTCAAATATTCTTTGGTTTATTTGCAAATTGCAGTTCTCTTTTACGTCGTATCAAGTCATATGTTCTGTGCATATGTTGATCAAAATGCGATTCGTGACTGTGGGAATGATATATTTACTGAACAATATTCATCAATCATCAAACGTTGGAAATTTGTTCCACCCAAGAATTTTTTAGAATATTTCATATGAAAATTACCGCTACCGCGCGTGCTACATTAGCGCATCCCCCTTATACTCGTATATATATACACTGGTTGTTTATACACTTTCAAAGGGCTCGGCATTTTTATTTTATTTTAATCGATGGTTGTCTTAATTATTTAAAATTTTGCGTAACCGACTACTAACCAAATTTAGTTCTGTTTTTAAAATTCATTTCCGCTCTAAGATGGGGAGCAGCGTCTAAAGCGTCCTCCACTTGCTACTCGGATCAAACAAACACTACTTTCCGTGTATGAGAAATAAAAAAATCTTTTTGCATTTGATAGTCCAATTCTTGAGGAAGGTTATAGGCTAACATCACGCAACGACCCTTACGAGCCAAAAGAAAATTAAAAAAGTCAGATAAACGTTAATCGAAAATGAAGTAATAGCGCGGGCGAGTGATGCGTAGCGACGGGGTGAGCGGTTGCTGAAATTTCAAATTATTATACCTACCATGGTCGCGACCACACGCTAGTAACATTAAGAAAAAAAAAAAAAGGTTTTTGAAGTCCTAGTACCTAAAGCACAGGAATCTTTATATTTTGACCTGTACCACATCAGCAGATTGCACCTGTGAGAAACAAGGGCGCGTTGCTAGTTTATTATAAAAGGATATGGGTATTTCATCGCATCTTGTATGTTTTCTTACAGATAAAGAACTTTAACTCAAAAGTCCAGGCCCCGGCGGTACAACAAATGCCGGAGCCAATGCAAGCAGCACCAGCGGTATTTACAAATTATATTTTCTTTCCTACAGTTTGATTACGTATATTATACATACACAAGTCAATGACATGAGAAGGACGACGACGCTGACGATGGAATATCAATGACAAATAGTGCGAGTACTTACCACATTTAGAACGACTTGTTTAGAATGGTGTTTTTTTCGTCAATGCATGTCTCTTCATTCTCGAATATAACTATCTGAGGAATTTATGAGTTAATAGTGCTTGGAACAGAGCCAACAATGATTCAGATGTACTGTGGGAGCTTTTTTTTTTTGTGTGGTAAGTCATCAAATGTCCTCTCCCGCTCTGGGCGGAGCGGACATCCGGGCGTTTCTTCCCGCCTTATTCGAAACAGGAACCTCCCGAAACAACTATGTCCGGTGAGGACCTGCGTCAGGCGGAAGGTGAGGACGCCGTGGCGCCTCTCAAGCCACTCCTCAAAGAGGGGACTTACCGCCGCAATTGTGGCGTGCCCAGCACTGGGTTGCGACAGTCGCACTCTCCATGCCGCCATGAGATTCCGCCGGAGCTGTCCGCTGTGCCGCGATTTCTCGCGGCATCGGGTACTGTCGGGGCTAACAGTACAGTTGTTTCAGAAGCAGCTGCTGGGTCCCGAGAACACGGTGACGACTTGTCAGTTCTGCCACGCGTCAGTCAAGACTGCGGTGAAGTACACAACCACGTCGCGCACGCATATGGCCGCTGCACTCTGGGGCATGCTGTGGTATGTAAACTATGTTTCATAATGTAGATTCCGATTGCGGTTTCAGAAAAGTATCTTTAACGCTTAGGCGTTAACTAAATTATGTGTAGACACAAAATTTAGTTCCCGTTGCAACTATTAACATTTTTATGAATTTTGAATCTTTTTCTTCTTCTTAGCGTGTCGATGGCAATCGTAACACACTATAAATCACAATCTGAATCATTTTGAAGGATATTACTTATCCATTGCTGCATAACGAGAGTAAAGTTAATTTGTTTATTTTTCCAGTTGTTTGTGCTGTGTTCCGTATGGCGCTGAATCAGCTAAAAACTCCGATCACTACTGCCCCAACTGCCAGAGATACCTTGGTACTTATGTTAAGTAAATACAACGTTACAGTCCTTGTATTCAATATATTTTTATATAATTATCTACACACATACATACACAAACTCACGCCTTCTTCCCATGGGGGTAGGCAGAAACTAGAGAACGCCACCTGCTAAGAATGATCTATTTATAGATAATAGGATAATACAGATACAGAAAACTTCTCGAATACGACATGGATGGTTCAGTTAGACCCAAAATAAACCAATGAAAAACACGCCACGGATTTCGAGCGATGTTTATTTTGTTCATCCACATCGTTGAAAGATATTGTTTTGGGCCAATGACCGTTTATGGTGATAAAACCTTACAAGGAACTTGTTATTAAAATATCTGCTTTACCTACAGAATATAAATGTTAAAAACTTTTATTATATTTTATAATCTTTGGTGTACCTATGAAGCGCAAAAGTATGTGATAATTAGGAAACGTTTAAAATACTCTAATGGCTCTCTAAACAGGAAAATGACTGATTTTTATGTAGTTTGAGACTTGCCTTATATATTGTATGTATGAGAAAGACCTGTTAGTTCATTTTTCTGTGAACTTTTGTAATGTATTTCTAGCAGGTCCTAGAGGAAAACAAGATGAATTCTATCTCTCTGCGATATGTACCGATTCTACGACGTTTATGTCGTTTTGTTGTTATAATTATGATATATAGAAACAAATGTCTTAACTATATCAAAATAAAATAACTTCTTATGTTGTAAATTTCTACAAGCATACCGAAATTCAATGATTTTGTGCCATACTTATTAGTAGTAAGTTAAGTAACTACTACATAACATAATTTATAATACTAAATGGTATCGTCAATAAAGTTTAATAAAAGATTGTAGAATCTTTTGTTTCTATATGATTGTCATAATTTAACACCGATGGATTTACGTTATAATATTTCTATACGATGAGATACATACAACATGTGATTCTAAAATAAGAGTAATTTTAATGGTTATACTGTTTCGGCGACAAAAAAAAATACGAACTTAAGTGCCGTTCTCAATGACATGTTTGAAATGTATCTTATTTTTGTACTTATTTTAAATAAAGCATTTACTGTGAATACACACGTGTTTAATTTTTATTTAAGAGAGAAGGGCTGGACCACCTAATAAAACTTCAAATAGTCCATGATAATTATATTTATATTACACTTAAAATCGCATCACAAGAACCTTACAAAAAAAAAGGACCAAAGAAAACATACAGTTAGTCGTATGCGCAGTGTTTACGCGACGTACTGGTTAGTGAGCGCGCGCAGTAACCTTGCGCGGCGTATGGCGGCGGCTTCGCGCTGTATGTCCTCGCTGTTGTTCGCGTTGAGCTCCAGCGCGCCCGCCGCGCGCACGGCGCGAGCTCGGCGCCCTCCCTCGCCGCGCCGCGCGTGCAGCGCCACGCCCACCTCCAGCAGCGTGCCGTCCCAGATGCAGCCGTAGTAACCGTCCATAGCGTCAGCCGCGGTGCCCGTCTGTGTAACAGTAAACGAGCAATTGTACCAGAAGCAGACCTATACCCCACGGTGGATTATTTACAAGGATCACATTATAAATTTTAAGTTACTACAGACGCGTTACGACCTCAAATTATTCCCTTTTTTAAAACCACTAAAGTTTATAATACGCCTGAATTTCCACTTAAATCTGTTCGTCGATAGGTGCTAGTTAAATAGTTTTACAGCACGATGCGTACCTTTTCTGCGAGGCACTTGAAGGCGGTGGTGTAGTCAGGTTCGTCGGGCAGCTGGCACAGCGCGGCGGCTTGCGTGGGCGCGTTGAGTGCCTGACAGCAGCGCGCCGCGCGCCGCGCTATGCTGGGCTCGTCGGGCGCGCGCTTGGCGAAGTGCCACGAGCCTGCCGCCGCGCCGCAGAGGTATCGCCGTAGCGCGGCGCCCCAGCGACCTTCTGCCATCTCCACGTCGCCGTATAGACGGAGCCTGATAACGAAAATTACGTGTCATACACTAGATTGCAATTGTTAGATTAATAACGTATGAAAGCTCCGAGTTTGTCTTGGACATTACTGAAGGTAAAACATCGTGAGAAAACCTGGACTTATAGTTAAGAGCGCTTACACGGGTCCACTAGCACCACTCCTTTAAAAAAATATTATCTCGTGACTGAGAAGGAATTTTGAAAAACGGCTCAATAAGCGGCCTCTGTAAGTGTGTCAAGATTTTTCTAATACCTTTTATAAACTTTCATATTGAGACACGAAGCAACATTACAAAAAAACAACCGACTTCCAACAAAAACACTAAAAGACATGAAAAATAACTTTAATTTCGGAATTCGGTGTCTTTGGTTTTTAACCGACTTCACAAAAAGGAGGAGGTTCTCAATTCGTCTGTATGTATAACTTTTTTCTAGGTGAACCGATTTGGATGAATCTTTTTTTATTTGATAGGTGGTGCTTCACATGTGGTCCCATTTAAATTTGATCAAGGTCTGACCAGTAGTTTTTGAGTTATCCTTAATACTGCATATTTTATCCACTTAGTTTATATGGACGATGTGTTAATAATTTCCTGTCACTGTTATTTACACACCAAGTAGTGGTATACGAATTTGTGTGAACTTTAATTTCGGAAGTCGGTGGCCAAAAACGAAAATACATTTTTTTTTACAAAAAAACAACCGACTTCCAAAAAAAACACTAAAAGACGTGAAAAATAACTTTGATTTCGGAAGTCGGTGTCTTTAGTTTTGTATTTTCGTTTTGGGCCACCGACTTCCGAAATTAAAGTTATTTTTCACGTCTTTTAGTGTTTTTGTTGGAAGTCGGTTGTTTTTTTGTAAAAAAGTTTTTATTTTTCAATTTTTAGTTGCGGTACCTACCCCACACAAATTCGTATACAACTACTTGGTGTGTAAATAACAGTGACAGGAAATTATTAGCACATCATCCATATAAACTGAGTGGCAAAAATAAGCAGTATTAAGGATAACTCAAAAACTACTGGTCAGACCTTGATCAAATTTAAATGGGACCACATGTGAAGCATCACCTATCAAATAAAAAAAGATTCATCCAAATCGGTTCACCCAGAAAAAAGTTATACATACAGACGAATTGAGAACCTCCTCCTTTTTGTGAAGTCGGTTAAAAACTAGATCTAAACAAAAGCGGCCACATTCATTTCGATCGTATTTTGTTGCTTTGTGTCTCAAGATGAAAGTTTATAAAAGGTATTAGAAAAATATTGACACACTTACCGAGGTCGCATATTGAGCCGTTTTTCAAAACTCCTCAGTCACGAGATAAATATTTTTTAAAGGAGTGTCGTTAGTGGACCCGTGTAAGCGCTCTTAATACATACATAAACCTATGTCTTTGTCCTATCGGTAGGCACAAACTACTACTATAGTTAATATAAGTCTGAAATCGCCAATCCGTCTCGAGCAAGCGTGGTGATCAATACTCGTGCCTTCTCTGTGTGAGAAGAGGCCTTTGCTCGGCAGTGCGACAATAATAGGCTGGTATATTATTAAAGTATGAAAGCAACTTGTAATTTTTTTATATTAAAAACAATTGGTATTTTTGTAGAGATTGGTCAGATGAGGCACTTTTCGGGTAGAAAATGGTGAGATTCAGTAAGGAGAAAAGCATAAGTCTATTTTTTTTTTGATATTTTGTGAACAAATGTAGTGTTGTGGCATAAGTATTACGGTAATTTAGAACTTACCATGACGTATTATAAGGATACAGTTTCAAACTCCTTTCAAGAAGATCGGTCAGAGATTCCAACACGAATTTAGCGTTATAGTTATTCACATTCGATATGTTATTCGGCCAGAGATTGGTATAATCCACCACAAGTTCTAAGGAGTTGTCATCTATAAGAACATTGTGTATTCTGGCGAGGAGTGAGAGCATCACGCTGACGGCGAGCGGTTCTCTTAGGGTGGATAGGAACCCGTTGAAAGCGTTCCGAGCTTCGGAGACACCTGGCGCTTCGCGGGAATGTGTAGGGTTTCCACCTGCAGACCTCTTCACCGGGGCGGGGCCGGTGCAGTACACAGCTACGGCTGTAAGAAAAGAAAGGTATATCTAGATTTAATATAATTATGCCGTTACAAATCAAGGTCGCGCGTCATATTACTCGTATGTTAATTGACATAAGGTTCAAATTACAACTATTTAAAAGCGCTCGTAAAATTTTACGACTATAAAGATCAATACAATAAGATTAGCCAAACATAAAAAGTCCTAACATTAGAGCGAATTTTGATTTAAACTGTTCCTCTATGTATTTATAATGGCACTTACCGAAATCCCACAATGGTCTAGGAAACTTCCTAGTGGCTTTGCCTCGCTGCAGCTCAAAGCAGGCGGCACAAAGATCAGCGGCGACCTCGCCCGGCCCCGTCGTGATGCCCACTCCTTCCCATTCACACGCATTTATCAAACAAATCCAACACGCTTCGATTACCTGCCGATAAACAGAAGTTATTGTAAAAAGTAACACAATTAAAAGGAAGTAAAAATAAAAGGTTATTGGAAAAAATAAAATTTTCTCTCTCACCTTTTTTTTTTTTTTTTTGGGTGGGAAATCATCAAATGACCTCTCCCGCTCTGGGCGGAGCGGAAGGGCGTGTCAGACTCTTACTGACTAAAACCCACCCGTGTTCCTTCATTTGCCTGTGCGCCAGGGCCACGGTAACTCTTTCGAACAATCCGCGACCCCGGCAGGCAACGGCCCTATCGGACCCCGTCAATTATGCTGACAACTCTTTGAGGCGCGCGTGGAACACAACGGGCCGTCGACCCGGGCCTGGTCCTTACCGGACGGCGAGCTGCCCATTGCTCGCCGTCCGCAGGCCCGCGCCTACGGTGGGCGGGAGTCGGCTATCGACTCCCGACGCCCAGGGTGTCTCCTCCTGCGGCGACTAGGGGCGTGAGGGCGCAATGATCAAATGAATGATGCTCTCTCACCTGTGGTCTAGGAACGACGACGTCTCCGGAGGTCACGGTAGCGATACAAGCTTTGCATTTGTTTGCCAACATAGTCAAATTGATTCTGTGGTGTGGCCATTCGCTCAACACTACATTAATTTGTAGCAGAAGAACCTCCCAGGACAGTTGACGACATAACCGGTATAGTATGGGATCGTTGCCAGAGCCCAATTGGCTGCGAGCCTCGCCTTCTAATACTGAGAGCAATGATAGAGCCGCGCGGGAGCACCCGGCCTCCGCTCTCGCTCGCGCCGCCCCAGAGATAACGTAACCAAAGTCTTGTAAAAATCCTCTCGGCAAAGATATCAAGGCATTACACAACTCTCCCGCTGGCTTCCACGATGGGCTTATCTTCCACAGAGGTGACGCTGGAGCCATCATCGCCAACTTCACCAAACACATTCGAACTTCGTCAGCCGTCGAAGCCTCAATAAGGCGCTTCTTGAGTCTACCCATCTCTAACTCTGGCACAGACTTAAACTCAAAGTCTGGAGTTTCCCAATCGTCTGTAAGTAATTCTCGAGGTATATCCATGTTTTCATCGTCGATGTTGACGGGATCATTGAGAATCGTGTTCAATTGCTCATCGGAAACTAACTTCTTCCTTATGATCTCTGCTGATTCACCAATGTGCTTTTTTAAATACTCGTCAATTCTATCAATTGGGAGTCTACACTGTGAAGTCGCTAAGTGAAGGTAAAACGTTCTTAAATTTTCCCAGTCCGCTTCTGATAAATCAGACATTAAAACTGGGGCGAGCGCCCAGAACAAGAGATCAAAGAACTTTATGCCAACTGTTTTGAATTTGTTCAGAAAGTCTTGATGAGTAGAGGGCAGCCCTCCTTCTAAGGCGTATCTGACGGCATTCAGCGCCGACACTCTGTTTAGTAGATCACGTGCTACGGTGAAAGCGCCACTTGAGGCAGACCCTTGAATATCAAGCTCAGCAACTTGTCTGTGAATCATTGGGATCTCCCGCGTCAAGTTATCAGCTTGTAGAACTGCGATGATTCCCGTGTAATGATTTGCTATGGAATCTTGAAGTTTTTGTAACAATGAGGGCTCCTCATTTAACACTTCATAGCCCAAATTCAATGCCCTTATGTATCCCAAGATATCATCTCTTGCCATGCTTGCATAGTGAAACTCTCCCCAGGGCATCACTCTGTGTGGACCATATCCATAGATTGATGTTTCTCTCTCTAGCAGATTTGAATTTTCTCTACATCCAAGTATGTGCTTCTTGGCCAAAGTATGTTGGCCATAGAAGAAATAATTATAACATAAGTCAAAATGTATTTGCATTGCAAATTCATGCTGACTGATCAGAACACCACCGGCATTCCAGTTATGGTTCATATCACACGAGTCTTCAGTAAGATGTACAAAAGTTTCACTTACAGGAACTTTAATCTTTTTAGATTCTTTACGACCAGTACTTGATGTTGGTTCATAATATGACAATATCTCATCTAAGAACATAATACTTTGCAAGCGAGAGGCTTCGCACATTCGTAAGATTTTCTCGAAGTTTTGATTTATAGGAGTGTAGGCGCTGTCCAGTTGCATGCCAGGTCTGTCATACATAACAAAAAGTGTGAATGTAGTAGGAGGAGCTTTTAGCTGTTTAATAATAGTTATGTAAAATAAGATTACTAGTACTGAAATTGAAATAGTTATTAAATATAATTTAGTCTTAACTCTGAGTCCCGAGGTCATGATATCGAGACACAATAGATGTTTGTTGTGTCTAATTACGCAGGATTCAAGAGGTTAAATAAGAATATTGCATTATTTATTCATGATAATGGATAAACACAACACTTTTAAGTTTATATTGAACTAGTTTTTTTTATATACTTAAAATAATTTGATTCAAACTATGGTACCATAATAACAAATTGCAAATTCCTTTAAAAACAATAGGTACTTACATGTGGATGTAAGACATTTTGTTTGACTTCGCATAGAGTGCTGCCTTCACTGGGAACCTTACTATCCATCTGTGGTACAATACCAAAGCAAACTGCACCTGTGGCTGCTGAAGCAGCTCTGCTGGTATTTCCTGCGAAAGAGATGAGAGATTTGTTATGGATTCCATTCAGTCCGAGAAGCAAGTTATAAAACAGTCCTAACAACCACCCGACCCTTACTCGAGCCAGCCCGCGCCGCTGAGCCTGTAGATTTAAATTCGTCCCTAAATAATAATCCTGATCTAGCCTGTCCCTTGCTGCCCTCCCAGCGACGTCCTAAGCCGAGGTCCGTACCCCACAGGGGTGCTCTTAGCGTATTACCTAGCCTAGCCTAGTTTATAAGTTTTTTAAGGCCTGGCTGAAAGCCTTAATTTATTAAGGCAACCACAGGCAAGCCTGGATAAGCAACCGACAACCTCCTAGGTTGACCTGTGGGTTAGTAATTTAGAAAAAACAAAAACTCTTAATAACTAGAGGACTGGTTGTTTTAGTGCAGTTTAGGCAGGAGCAACCCATTTCCAGAAGTGGACTGTTATAAACTGGGTTTATTGATCACTAAGCAGTAATTTTTAAAGTGAAACTTTTATTACATTGTCTCAAACTTTTTCGTCTGTGTGGTGCATGTCGCGTGACGGTCGGCCGCGGAGTAGGGATAAAGTGAAAGGAAGGAGGTTTTTAGTTAAATGTCTATAATGTGAAAAAAGTTTCACTTTTACTGTGGTTTCATAAAACCACACAATCCTTTTTTTTGATAACATATGGTTCTAGATAATAACACAACAGAGTATTGGATTTAATTTATTACCTGTGGTGGGACAGCAAATGCTGCATCAGTTGACATGTACACCAGATCCTGCATTAACTGTTGCTGAATCTGAGGAGGCAGCTTGGTCTCAAATATATCTGAAAATTTCATAGGAATACTTAGTAGAGTAGGTAAGAAAAGTTAGAATAAGAATGAAGTTGACAGATTTCTCTCTTTCTAACTTCACATTACAATAAAGAATTCTGAAAAAACAAAAATCCTGAAAATATAAATCTGGAGACGTCAATAACATAATTTGGGGCTCATTCAGTCAAGTCAGTAGGTACCGAATATAGTTATAGTTAGTGTTAACTCTTTGAGTCCCAAGGTTGAGATAAAGAGCGAGATACACTAGATGATCATTGTCTCATTATGTGGGATTCAAGTGGTTATTATAAAGAACTACAAAATGTTATTATTACATTCTATTAAATATTAAAGCTTACCTAAATTCCAATGTAAAGTTGAAGCAACTTTCAAAGCAAGGATCTTCAGAGCCAGTTGTTTCCGTGTAAAAAGTGCAGGTGCTGGAGTGGTGGCCAATGGGGGGGTTGGTGGAGCATCCACATCCACCACGCGTTCACTAGTGGGCTTGGAGGTACCATTCTTGGTGTCCACTGATAGAAACTCCTCTATCAACTCACATGCTGTAGGTTCTGTAAACATGGCACAGTAAGACAACATTTAGTAACTTTCAAATTGGTTGAATTTGAATTAAACAATTTAGTTTGCAAAATACTTAATATATTGCTGCCTACAGTTTATTATATTAGTAGTAACAGATTTTGGTAGCTGTTAGGTGACGCTAGTTACAATAACCTATGGAAAACAGAGAAATGTAGCCCAAGAAATAGTTTCTGGGTTACTATTTAGTGTTTTGGAAATCATGTCATGCTTAATAAAAATATGGACTTTTTACAACATTTGAAACATGTAATAGCCATAGGTAAGTGCCATGAATTTCAGTAGTCAACATACTTTTCAACTCTAAATTTTTTGTTCTTTTGTTATTGTTGTTGTTGATTTCTAGTAAACATTTTTTTTTACCTGGATTAGGCTTGCCGAGATGCTTCTTCAGTAAATTTGGGTCTAGAAGAAATTCAAACCATAAGATTGTGTCTGGAGATATAGGCACGGTGCCTGGTCGTAGCAGGTCTACGTCCATTCTGAGTTATTTATGTTAGGTATTATAACAATTTGCTCATTTTACACACAATGTTGTGACCATTCAGAGGCTATGAAATTTCTACAGATTGTTTCAGATAAATGATAATTTGTTTTTATTTATGAGTCTTTGGCTAAATAAATGAGACACAATGAGATAAACTGATGAAGCCGCATCACAAATGACACAAAAATAATTAATTGACAGTGACAGCATCAAATGTCAGAATTTATTTATTGCCATTATGAAAAAATAGAATAGACAGGCTCTTACTTCTTTTTCAATTGTGTTCTAACTATTTAGACATTGAATAATTTGTTTAATTTTAGGGTGGACCTTAGACTATGAATCTGGCATCAGTTACATCCAGGGCTCCGGACCTCCTGGAGTAAATGTGTTCCGTGCTCCGGACAATCCTTGTAGTTTATGGAGACAAATCAAAATGTAAACAAACTACTTATACCATTTCGCCGGAAACGGTCACCGGTTTTATTTATAGCTACAACGTTAGCTAGAGTAGTGGTCATGGATGCTATAATCTTATTGATGTGAAACATCTATAGGCGCGAGTAAAACTAATTGTTGGCGTAGCGACGCAAACCGTGGCGACGCGTCGCGGTCGCCACGCTATACGATGGTATGTTTTTGTTGTTGTACTAATAAATTAATAATTAAAAAAGTTTAGTTGTTTATTAGATATTTTTATGTCCCCTGCGGTTATAATTAATAGAATTTGATTGACTTTTTTTTAGTAGGTACAGATTTAATATAGTAGAATACAATCAAGATTCATTCTAAATAAAACTCCGTTTTTGGGCAGTCGTGTAAAAAGCAAGTGGGTCCTGGATGGCGGGTACAGCTGGTCATTTAAAATTTTACACTTCAGTGGAAAGTAGGTATTTACATACAGCTCACTTGGGTATTCTATCTTATAAAAAAACAGAAATAAGAAAAATAATTGGGTTGTATCAGATTCTCTATTAATCCGTTAGATAGTTTATGCATATATGCTTTCTTTTTTGTTTCCAGAAACATTAGTACCTCTTTATAGACACATACCTGCTACCTAATTGAATATTGTAATCAAAATAGTACAAGTAGGAAGTTTCATTTCAACACGGTATCCAAGAAAGAAATTAAGTGTTTTTACTAAGAGAATTGCCTGTTTGATTTATATGCGTTATCTATTCGATAACCAATATCGGCGCTTCATTGATAAATATCATTGCGTAGGCAGACA
Organism: Griposia aprilina; assembly: GCA_916610205.1. Taxonomy (NCBI): domain Eukaryota; kingdom Metazoa; phylum Arthropoda; class Insecta; order Lepidoptera; family Noctuidae; genus Griposia; species Griposia aprilina. The sequence continues at coordinate 11,450,527 of OU744286.1, forward strand.
ACTTATTTTCTGAATACGGAGTTGCTGGTTGACCATTATAATAGAGGATCGAATAAAAATAATAACAGCGGTATAAATACGTTACGATTAGTGTTTATCAATTAATCTTGGGTAGATCGCTCATTGATTAGTTATTTGTGTGGTACCTTCATCAAACATTCATAGAGTGTACGTGAAGGATTATCAGTGCTGACACTTGAACGTTATCACTCGCGGCCCATTTTCTAAACAACAAGTAAGTTTATTATTATTTATATTTTCCTTGTTATTTTTTCTAGTAGGTATCTAATTAAATGAAAATATTTCGTATATTTTAATACGATATAAATGATAACTTCCCCTCCGTACCTAGACCAGTAGGTACCTACTTACTATTTGTTTTGCACTTTGATTTTTTCAGCATTACACAATAAATTGTAAAAAGCATCCGATTTACAGATTATTCAACCGTTATATATTTATTTACTTATTGAGTTATTGTATGCATTTGTACACAGCTAATACGTAAATGTAGATTTTGTTGCTAAACCCGCATCTATTTTCTTGGAATAAGATAGTAAACGTCACTGTAAACGTTTGATAACGTCTGTACCTACCTATATGAGTATATCAATAACATATCTATCACAAAGTAAGTTCTAATCGTAAAAATAACTGCTTTAAATTACTGCCGAGGAACTTTAGGGAAGAATTGAAGGTACTGCGAAGTTTCCCGGTTGTCTTAGGACTTAGGTACTATGAACCCATATTCAAAGTAAAGATTACGAGAATCGAAAATTGTGCCCCTCTTGATTGCTTTTCGAGGATCCTTAAGTAGGTAGGTACCTACTTCCGTAGCTGTTGATCGTCATCTAATTGGTATTAATTTCCTGACATGTTTGTTATCCCGCAGTGGAGTCCAACGCGTATCATCAGATAGAGGATGCCGCGGGTATCGAGATGGAGCTGTTGCACGTTGGCTCTGAGCCAGTCGGCATGCGGTGCCCTTTCTGCTACGAAGATGTCATGACGAACGCCCAGTATAAAAACTCAAGGTTCACGCACATCATCGCTTTAATTCTTGGCATATTCTTTTGGTGAGTATTTTTGGTAAGGTCATAATTTGTACATTTCGCACAAAACTTTATGAGCTCCCGGAAGTTGCACGCGAGTGGCTGCGCAGTATGCATAGTATAAAGGTGTCCGAGGGAACATTTTCACTCTCACTCAACTGTACCATGCGCGGTTTCGTTCTCGGGCCTATGTTCAGAGGGCTCATAAAGTTTTGCGCGAACTGTAACCTACATCTCATTAGTAATAAGATTACCTACTCTCAGCATGATCATACCACTGCCATGCAGGTATAAAGGGTTCAATACCGCGCCGGCCGTCTAATACAAATTGTCCTCGACATCGGATTGAGGTACTGGCGTTACACTCGTACGTTAATTTAATTACTACCGTCCTCCTTATTAGACCTTCGCTGCCAATTTTAGTTAATATTATTGCACTAATTATATCGTGCACATAATCATGTTCGATTTCAATATCATACATGCACACCTTGAGAAATTAGAATCATCGAGTCCAAAGATGATTGTACCTTTGTGTATCTAGCCTCTTGTACTTACTTACATATCTAGTAAGAAATAAGAAAAAAAAAAAAGGAAAGAAAAATAGTTTAATCTGCACAAACAAAACGCACATTACAAATAAATGACATTAAAAATACAGACATACTTGTAGCCAATAGACTCTATCCAAAAAATAAAAGTTTAACCTTAGGGCTTTTTGAAGCTTTCAATCAAGTTTTCCTCATACCTATAGAAAAATTAAATACAAATGCAATCTACTAAATCTCGGCTACATCTCAGATACGCTTATTCAATCTGTCTGCCTTTTCCCAACTTTGTTGGGGTCGGCTTCCAGCCTAACCGGATGCAGCTGAATACTAGTAGGTATTTTACATGGACCGACTACCTATCTGACCTCCATAATCCAGTTACTGGGTTACACTATATACTGTAAGACTGGTTGTCAGACTTTATGGGCTTATGACTAAACAACGACGTAACGACTGTCAAAGATCTACGAACGATAGCCGGGATCTACGTAATTTCACAAGCGTAATATATGATTCCCATTTAAAAATGTGGTAAGATTCACGTTTTTGCGTCTCATCCTTCTGCAGGCTTGAATTTGAATAAAGGTATATAATAATGTGCACTTATAAAAAAATATGGCTTATGTCATTATCAGCGCTAGTATTGACATTCTTATCGTGTAGGTAGCGGGTAACGTGACGTGTTCCTCAGGGTAGTATTCTTGGTCTCCCTCGAATCCAAAGTATATAACAAAGCGGTGTTATTGAGTATTAGGTCTACAGTTAAAGATAGTAATTACCTGTACAACTAATGAATAAAGATGAATAAATAGGGGTTTTGAGAAATTATAAATTATTGGATTCGTCGTTGAGGAAACAGATAAGAATACTACTCAAAAAAAAATACTACGAGGTAGAACTTAAACTTGTGGTATTTCTTTCCCTGTAAATCACTCACTGGCGGGATGTTTTCCTTAGAATTCTAGTCTGAAAGTACCTTTCCCTATAGCATATTATTATTCAGCGTTTTAAAGTGAAACTTTTATTACATCGTCTCAAACGTTTTCGTCTGTGTGTTGCATGTCGCGTGACGGTCGGCCGCGGAGTAGGGATAAAGTGAAAGGCGCTCGTCCCAGCAGCCGAGACCAATATGGCGGCGCCTATAGTTCGCATCAGCTGACCGTGTAGTGTATAGACTATTAATCATTAATGTGAAAAAAAGTTTCACTTTTATCGTAGTTTCATAAAATCACACAATCCTCTTTTTTAAAATTTTCTTTTTTCTAGTATTTTTTTTATGGTGTAGGCACATAATACATAGAGATGGTGATTCTATTCTTTCTGAATATTTTTTATTAAAAGAGTTGTGAACTGTTTACAGGTGGTTGTGTTGCTGCATAATCCCGTACGTCACGAAGAGGTGGAAAAACGTCGAACATTACTGCCCCAACTGCCGCCGGTATTTGGGCATGTATAGTAGACGATCTGCTGTACTGTAAGGTATTTTTACCCTTGTGATTTTTAACAGTTTCATTAGTTGTATGCTCAGACTAATAGAAACTCTTTTATTGGTCTGAGGTTGTATGTTCCTAGTATATTTTTAGACCTAACGTATGCTTGTCGTCGTCTGTCGTCAGCAAATGATGATGTCTGTATTCCCGGAATGAGTAGGCAGTGATGTATGTATGGTACATCCGCATTTATCCAGTTTTGTTATCGGCTGAATCTACTCTTCTCTATACGTAGAATTCAGGTTTTCGTTGAGACCTCAACGAAAACCTAAATTCTAAAATACAACTGATTTCAAAACCAAATCATATCTACTTAAATCTATGATTTGGTTTTTAAATTATATTTTGCAATTTGTATTTATACTATGTAGTTTTTCACAGTAGGTACCTAAAGGAACCATGTAGGTAATCAGAATCGTAAACAAATTCCTAGGTACTTTGTTGGTGTAGAATAGTGTAGCCAGAGCGATAGGTAGGTACGAGGAAACATATGTTTCTAACGTGAGATTACGGTTTAGCAAAATGTATGCTACTTGAACAGGGAGGCTGATTTCAGCAGATTTTTTCAATGCTTAGTCGAATATTTAGATTAATTTATGGGATCTATGCAAAGCTGAAAAATAAATTGGCATATTTCGCAAATTTTAAGAAAAAATAAATAATTTTTGAATAATTATTTATTTATTAAATTATAAGTAGGTTGAAATCGTATAAAAGACCCTTGAAAAAGTATATCACAGAATTAAATTTACAACATTTTAATATATGACATTAACTGCGAAACTTTTTATAATAACTTATATTTTCATAAAAAAATATACTTACTAAATAGTTAGCTATTATCTAACACATAAAATAAATTATAAATTCGACAGGTATTTGGTCAAACGTGATCAAATACATAATTATTAGATTATTTATTTTATAATAAGCAACTTAAAATTATGCATCGTAAAGTTGTATTAATTCTTTTTAGGAATTTTAGTTGCTGCTTCATCATTAGGTAGATCACATATTAATTGATACCTATGTATTTAGATACCAACATAGTATAAGCGCTTTTGCGTTTTGATATGTAATGAAATGCCATCCCAACAATGAAATTTCGATTTTGGGAACACGTGAAATTTATTTAAGAAATAGAGATGCTTAAAATTGAAATTGTTTTAGATGCTAGTTAATAAAAATACTTTATGACAAGTTAAATGACAATGAATATAATTTTTTAGACCATTGAAATTTGTTTTTTTTAAAGTCCTGCAGATTATATTATTGCTATTTATTTAATTATAAATAGATAAGGTACATATAATACGTCTTCGAGTGCAAGAAAGTTGACATCAAACCATCTGGCAGAATGGCTTACTTACTATATGAGAATTGAGATATATCACATGAGATTTTTTATTGTGACGCGTAAAACATCAACTTCATTTATATTACTTTAAAGCCTTATAAAATATGGAAGATTTGATGAAATACGAGAAAGAGGAAGATGATTATGATCACGATGGCGTATAGGAACCGACGAACGCCTTGCACTGAGGACAGTAGTGATTGGCAGTCTTGCAAGATCGCATGCAATACGGCACGAAGCAGCCGCAGCAGCATCTGTGAACAATGCAGGTAATACAAGTTATAATCAATCATAATTCTACTTATAAATAAGTTCTCGTTGGTGTTAAAAATGATTCCGCATCATTGCGACAAACAAATACGCGACAAATGTTAGGGCGACAGTACGATACGTCGACCATCAGTGGGGCGACAGCACATCAGCTCGACGTACGTTAGTGAGACTGATTGTTTTCTCGACCAACGACAGGATGGCGGAACTTTTGATCGACGAACAATAGCGCGACACAAGTTTCGGTCGACAAACTAAAGCGCGACAAACGTTTCTATATTTTGTTGCTAAAAGCAGTTTTTTTTTTAAAGAATGTTGTGGAAATGTACTAAGTAACCGCACGCTGCCAGCGCAGCGGTCCTACGGCCAGATCTACAAGACCTTCTACTCTGCGAAGCTTGTGCTGACAGGCCATCACGTCTGCCACGTGCTGCCAAGGACGGTACTTTTCTAATCCTACCCTAGTGTGTGACTGTTCAAACAGTCAGTGATTTATCTAAAACCTAGTCGTGTATGTACGTTGTACCAGCTGGTTTCAATTATCTATCTACACTACCTAGTAGTTGGCCTACGCAGTCTACTTGCCACTCTAACGGCTGGGACTTTTTGCACGTCGACAGCACAGACCGTGAACCAATACGTAGTGTAGAGAGGTAAGTGAATCTAGCAGGTTAGGTTAATACATATACTTAAATATGTACAAGTAACACGGCTAGGTCGCGGGCAAAGGTCACAGTCTGTTCTGAGCACTCGTACACACTTAGGATAAAGGGCATGTCCATGTTAGCACGTGGCAGACGTGGTGGCCGATTAGCACAGGCTTTGCAAAGTAGCAACAAAATATGCAAACATTTGTCGCGATTTAGTTTGTCGCGCGAAATTTGTGTCGCGCTATCGTTTGTCGATCAAAAGTTCCGTCGCCGTGTCATCCTGTCGTTTGTCGAGAAAACAACCAGTCGCATTAACGTACGTCGAGCTGATGTGCGGTCGCCCAAACATTTGTCGCGTATTTATTTGTCGCAACTATGATGCGGAATCGTTAAAAATAAGGTTAAGAGCACGGCCGATAATTCGGCCTACTTATATAAATATGGTGGTTTAACAATAGCGTGAATAGCGTCGTTGGAGCTACAAAGCGTACGCATGATTTCAATGAATCATCGTTAGAGTTGCCTATTGTAATGATTTATCGCTAATTAATAGAACATGAGTTGATCTCCATATGGGTACATGATACATGCGCAATATCATTATTGGAATTTGCTGAGAAATTTGTTTCTGCTTTATGCGAAACTGTTTTGTAAATTATGCTTATTCTTTCCGCAGGAGACAATATTATTTAAATACTTGCTGTTCCTACTACAGAATATAACGATCACAACCCTTCATACACCAAATTCCCCATTATTAGCATGACCATGACAGTGCAATGTTGTCAAAATTTACGTCTGAGGTGCCAACGAAGATCTTAGGTCTTATCAGTACGGAACGTTAGCGGTGGATTCTTTAGTCTTGTAAACAGGTGATTGTATTCGTTATCAGAGTCTATTAATAGCATTAATGTAGCCGTAGATTTTTTATATACTACTAGATATTAAATCTATGAATGTAGCTGTAGTTAACATATTTTGACAGCTGTTTATCGTCGGTGTTGCAATATGTTATTCTATTACTTGTTAATTTTTGTTTAGTAATAATGCAGCAGCACCTTATACATAAAACAACGTTTCTACTAAATTTATAACCATTACAATTATACAAGTACGGAAACTAGTTATGAAACGTATCTACCAAAAACTAGTTCTTTGCGTCATGATTTGCGGTAAAAACAGAAGTAGTTTTGAATTTAAAATCCAAAATGATGCTAGTCAAAAATCTGATGGAACTAGAAAGAGTCGGTTCTTTATCAGTTGGCCTCAAACACACGAATAATATTGACGGACATTTGAATACAGTAGTTGTTCTTGTGAATAGGGAATAAGTTATCTTATCGTCAAATAATATAATATTCTTGCTTACCCAGCTAAAACACACAGCGCTGCTGAAACGATGTGTGTGCGGTTGTTGGGGACATATTCAACTGTGGTCACGATGGATTTGTTGCAAGTTGGGCAGTTAGTGCCTGAGGGTCCAGGGCCCATCTTTGCTGGGCGGGCTCCCGGCAGGGGCGGCGGTGTCGTGATAACGGTGGTACGTGGCCCTGGGGCCGGTGGAATCACCAAACCAGGTGGTGGAGGAGGGTTATCGCCAAAGTACGATGGTGGCGGTGCAGGGTTAGGCCTCGTTTGTTCGTAAGGTGGCGGGAGACCCATTTTGTTTTCCACTGAAATAAAGCATTCGGAATTGTTAAGTTCTGTTCTCATATTCTATTTTCTGAAATGATTTTTGCGGTATTCGTGACGAGTGGACGAATCATCAGTTAAACAAACGTTACTGGAAGGCAAATGTGATGCAAGTCATGTAAATGATGTGCTATTCGGGTCAAGTTAAATTATCTAATGCAGACTTTGTCCAGTTTCTTAGCTAGACAAGTTATTAATAATCGTGTTAGTATACTATTGGTATAGCCCAAATCCCAAATAGAGTTTGTGCTACAACGATAACATGCATGATACCTATATTTTGGTTGTTAAGCATGAGCCGCAAAGCATTTTCGTCGCCTATTCCAGTCACTGAATGAGTCATAGGATTTATTATAGAATTCGTGAATGCGAGACGGTTCAAACTCTAATCGATTTAAAGGTCGTGATTTTAAAGATTGTGGTTTTGGAGGCGTTCTTTCGTGACGTGCGTAACCACTTCGACAAAATTTACACAAAAGCGCAAGAATAGTGAACCTTTTTCGAGGTATTGGGTAGGTACTGGGTTTGAAATGATTAATTGGAGAAAGCTATTGATTGGTTCGTGTCTGTTAATTGTCCTCTTTCGCTTACTCAGCTTTATTTAAAGTTTAAGGAAAACGTTCTGTGATTTACAGTTAACATGCATTACTTAAACCATTTCATGGTACCTACTTAGAAGTGGTAGGAAGCAGAAACAACAATGACAAAATTATGCGCGATAATTAACATGTAACGCGAGGTTAATGTGTTGATAAAGTTATGTTGTATTGTCCGTTCGACAGATATTGTTCGTTTTAGCTCCGTCAGCTGTGGACGGTTATGATGAAATTACAACTGGCGATATTCAGGGCGTGACAACACAGCTACAAGGCTTTGCAAACGGAAAGTGATAACCGGGACTGTCTAGAATTATAAGCAAGAAATAATTTGCGGTATAATAGAGCTCATTATTATACATTAGCGGCGTACTGAGCATGATTCAATACTCATTGTTCAAGATTTTGGGGTATTTTTTTTGTTCTACTTAAAGCAGATTTGGTTTGACAAATAGAAACAATAATTTAAAAAGACGAAAACATTTAATGGTACGTGGCTACTTAGTGCATCATTTAAGATTGTTATTTAAAGATGATAAGTGAATGTTTACAATGACAAAGCTGGGATGAAGGAAATGTTTTTACAGCATTTTCTAATTCCGTCAGTTCATATGTGACTCAGTAGAACAATATTACTTACTAGGAAAAAGTTAATGCATAGGTATATTTGTAGCTAGGTATACGAGGGATAGTTTTATTGAATATCTTCCTTTTTGTTTTTTTTGTACGTTATAGTTGTGTTCGGGTTTTTACGGTATTTTATCTCTAAAACCAGTTTACTTACTTGTGGCGTCCATAGTGTGATGAAATTTAACCTTCGGCCGATTTATTAATCCCTTTTTGGTATTTTAGCACAACACTTACAACCTGCTACAGTCTTTGTACCGAGAACAACGTTCTTAATGTAACAATCTGTTTTATATAACACAATAATCAAAAAACAAACTTGTTGGAATATCGTCTACGTTGTGATCTTACGCGGTTTACGCTGTGAGTGAATGCACTCGAAGAGTGCGCGGGCGCGTTACGTCCCGGCTGAGGGACAGAGACCTCCTACGATCTCTGACCAACGAGAGAGACAGAAGATGTGTCGTCACTAACTTGTTGTTTACTTCGTATAAACTTACACGTTTGCCGCCTAATTACAATAGCAATTAATGCGCAATACCATTGTAACAAAGCCTATGTGCACATCCTTATGTCACGTCACATCACAGGAGGAACCGCACCATTTGGCAACTGCACGGGATTTCTCGGGGCATTGTCTAGCGAGCGCCACCATTGTTTATGCGGAATGGATCGTTAAACTTACCTATATGGTATGCGCAGGCATTCAACAATTGACATCAACACTGGACCACCCACAAGGAAACATCGAGTTGATAAGTTTTATCCTAGAAATCGTGTTTCTTAATACAATGAGCGAAATAATATAAGCAGTATCGGTCCCACGTGTGTTGGCAATTTGGCATCTCTTGAAGTTACAGGGACTGTTATTGAGATGTTTTTTTACTCAGGCGTTTGACAACCGTCTCGCTTGATGATTTAATTGTAGGCGATGCACGATGAGCCGAACACGTGCACAGAAATGGCGTAGGGTTACTTAATCATTTTTGAAGTCAGCGGTTTGCTGTGCAAGTGTGTCCAGTTTGGCATTTTACGTTTACAAAGCGGAAAGACCTAGTAGATATTTACGTATCTGATTATAATGTTCGGTTCGTACTGTGTCGAAATCTCTAGACTACATGTTGTACATCCTCCTACGTTGAATTTGTCAAAATTTGTAAAAATACACAAAAAAATCCTAGGTGTATATTTCAGGAGCTGCGAGAGTAAAACCCCATGGCCGCGCCATTGAAACGGTGAAAAACACGTTATCGTCGATATCTCGCTGAAAAAGCATCGCAGATGTCTGAAGTTTTTGTAGAGCCTAGATTTGAATTTGTCAATATTTGTAAAAATACTCAAAAATGTCCTAGGTTTTTATTTCAGGAGCTGTAGTACGATACCGCGTGGAAATGAGTCGTGATTAACTATCAAAGAAAGTAAGTATGATCGAGATCGTTTTTCGCAAACAACTACAACAATAATACCGTAGAAGTACCGATAACAGGCAAATGTATTTTTTTCACGATATAAATGTTTCAATACGGTTTGAATGTTTCGATAGGGTGACCATGGGTTAACACTTTCAACTTCTTTCGAGGTACATTTCACAGGTGAAGAAACTGTGCTACGGCACGAAGGAGAAGTTGAGGTGCTTTGTGTGAGGGAACTTTCTTCATCATATTGTTGGCCAAAAATCGTCTCGAAATTTCTCTTCAGTCTCATGAACAACGAATAAGGCGTCATTTCATTGTTCAGTTCTTGAGCAATAGTTGTAAATATAGGATTACTGTATAATATTTTTTCATTTCTGCAAGTAGCTGCATACTTATGAATTTTTTTATTCACCTGCATTCATTTAATATTATTCATTCAATTTTCGGCTTTCCACCTCTTACCATGTTTCTGTAACAATATAATAATAATATTGAGCAACATCTCTTGAGTCTGTCGTTAGGTGGTTGGATCAAGGGCCTGATTCAGAACCCAGTACTCCTCGATACGGCTCCCTAGACTGGGTCAACTAGGTTGACTCAATAATGGGAAAACTATTAAGTGGTAAGAGAGTAAGCAGTATGAATTACTTACCTTGTTATGTAGTATTAATTTGAAATCCAATCGTAAGGCTTAACGAATTCCAGATTGTAACAGAAGAACGTAGGTATTTTTCCAAAGATAAAAAATGTCCGAAACAGTGTGTTCGATTTAGGCGGGAATTCAACAAAACAGAAACAAAGTCACCGGTGTATAGAGTATATTATTCATAAATCACAAAACTCGCTCATTAATTACAGTTCACTTCACATATTATCAAAAACCAGCGTAACTACTAAACCGATTTTGGCGGGAACGCCTGAGCAATTCCGCACACCCCGCTCACAACGGTGTTTTAAAACGCACTGTTTCGAATGACGCGGCGACATCGCGCGTCGGCTGGCAAGCGCGCGAACACAAAAGGCGGCCCCGCGCATGCGTACAAGGCAAGCATAGACCATGCGTGTGTGGCGTTGCGCGGGGTTGTCATTTCGTTTCGCGCGTTATTGAAAACTTAAAACTAAATAAAGAATGAGTTGCCTACATTCCACCCCCTTGTTCCTGAACATACTCGTCAGTAGGCAACACAATGACCTTTACAACCGGTCGTTTCAAAAAGCCCCTACAGGTTCTAACAGTTACTACTCTAATATGGCCATCGCGACCTGGGTGGACTGCGCTAATCACGCCCCTAGGCCACACATTACGGGGCTGATTTTCTTCTAAAATAAGAACCATGTCTCCCACATTTACGGGCGACACTTCGTGCAGCCACTTTTGGCGCTTTTGAAGAGTTGGAACATACTCTTTCAGCCAGCGTCGCCAAAACATGTCCGCCAGAGTCTGAGCCTTTACCCAAGCCTTTCTACTGGTTAAGTCCGATGCATCAAAAATACCTAACGTAGATGCACCCGTAGCTGTACCTATCAATAAATGATTGGGGGTAAGAGCGATGGGCCCGTCGGGGTCCGCACCCACAAAAGTTAATGGCCTACTGTTTAGGGTCATCTCTACCTCAGACATCAATGTCACCAGCAACTCCTCTTTAGGCGCCCGCGCCGACAAAGTAACTCTTAGTGCAGTCTTTACTGAGCGGACGAGCCGCTCCCAGCACCCACCCATGTGCGGAGTTGCAGGAGGGTTAAATTGCCAAGAAATGCCCTTGGTAACGACGAAATCATGAATTTTGTGATTCTCCATTGCCTGAATGGCAGCTTTAAGCTCTGCGTCGGCACCTACAAAGTTTGTGCCTCTATCACTGAACATGATAGAAGGTTGTCCACGACGAGCTATAAAGCGTCGGATTGCCATTATGGCTGAGTCAGCTGATAGTGAAGACGCGAGCTCAATATGAATACCGCGAGTGACAAGGCAAGTAAAAATAACGCCCCATCTTTTTTCATGACGCCGTCCTATTGATACTTCCATGGGGCCAAAATAATCTACCCCGCAATGCACGAAAGCTCTTCTTGTATTTACAAGTCTAGCGGCCGGTAGATCTCCCATCTTGGGTAACGAAGGGCGAGCACGACGGACAAGACAAAGCTGACATTTCGATACGGCTGATTTGACTGTACGTCGCAACTGAGTTATCCAATATTTTTCCCTAATACTGTTTATAACAGTTTCAGTATTGGCGTGATGAGCGCGCTTATGATATTCGAGTGCATTAAGGCGCGCGGTATAGCTGTGACCATCTAAAATAATGGGATATTTCTCATCAAACATTAATTCTGGTGCTGCACTCAGGCGTCCTCTGACTCGAAGCAACCCATCATATTCATACAAAAAAGGATCTAAATCGCGAATTTTACTATCACCTGGTAATGCAGTTTTCGTTTTCAGTAGTGTTAACTCCTTGGGAAAAGTCTCAACTTGACATTGTTTCAACAAAAGAATTTCAGCATCACGGATGTTACTAGCTGTTAACTTCTCAACCTGGTTCTTACGACACACACCTAAAAAGGCAAGAACTCGACCCGCAGATCTAACAGCCCGTGTCCAACTAGTGAACCTATCAACATTAAATTGAGATTCATACTGTTTTATTATGTGAATCTTCTCAGGACTCTCCAAATCTGTATCGACTGAGTCATCGAACTCGTTCACCGGCCACTGGTCTTTGTCCCGGTACAAGAAAGAGGGGCCTGAAAACCACAACTTACAATTTGTAGGCCAGTACAGTTTCGTGGCTTCATCAGCAGGGTTTTCAGCAGACGGCACCCAACGCCACTCACTTGGGTTGGACTTCCGGTCGATTTCTGCCAACCGATGTGAAACAAACTTCTGAAAATCACGAGGGTCCGAATGTACCCATTTTAAAACCGTTTTTGAATCGGACCACAAGTATTTGCGTGTTATTGTCAGCCCTTGCTCTTTAACAATAATGCAAGCTAACCTACACGCTAGGACAGCTGCTTGCAATTCAAGGCGGGGCACGGATATGACCTTCAACGGGGCGACACGAGCTTTGCCAATAACAAGTGAGACAGTTGGTTTGCCAAATTCATCCCTACCAACTAAATATGCTACTGCAGCGTAAGCTGATTCGCTCGCATCACCAAAAACGTGTAATTCGACAGTTGCAGGATCAAGCCCGTACCAACGCGGCACTCGCATGTTAACTAGCTGTTTTATATCCTGCAGCCACCTTTCCCATTCCTTGAACTCGTTTTCCTTCAGCTGATCGTCCCATCCTATACCAGATTTCCATATTTTCTGTAACAAGATCTTAGACTTTATCGTGTAAGGATAAAGTAAGCCTAGAGGGTCAAAGATACTCATAATAAATCTCAGATACTGCCGTTTAGTAGGAATAACTTTGCCGTCAACTACGTCAGGTGTCACTTTTTTAAACGATAAGTCGAACGCTAGCTCATCTGACTCCGGCATCCATATCATACCTAAAGTTCGTTCACCTTTATAAGGAGATTTATCAAAATGTACAGTACTGGGCACGACAGCTGGTAATTCTTTTTGAAGCTCGGGTGAATTGGTCACCCACCCCCTGATAGAGAATCCACCAGCGGAGTGTATCATGGAAACATCTTTGATTAGCTGACGTGCAATATTTATTGAATTAACACTATCTAGGTAATCATCCATGTAATGGTTTTCGTGAATTGCCTTGACGGCCTCAGGATACGAATCTCGGAACTCACTAGCATTTTTATTCAAGACATGTATGGCTGAAGCGGGCGACGACTTGGCACCAAAAATCATAGAGTCCATGACGTATGTATCAGGGTCGCGTTCCCTGTTCCGGCCTCTCCAAAGAAAGAGCTGCGCGCCCTGATCTTCTTTCCTAATTTTAATACGCAGAAACATATCAGCTATGTCCGCTGTATAAGCTATTGGGCCAGATCGAAACTTAAACAACACGCCTAATAAAGAGTTTAGCAAGTCCGGCCCTGTTAGCAAATAATCATTTAAACATGTACCCTTGTATTTGGCCGCGGCATCATAAACCAATCTAAGCTTATTTGGTTTATTCGGGTTAATGACCCCAAAATGTGGCAGGTGCCATACCGGGTTAACACTCAGCGGAGTATCCAACCGCCTAGCATATTTCTCAGAAATTAACCTTTCAATTTGACGAGAATACGATTTAGCATAATCGGGGTTTTTATCCATCTTACTTTCTATGCCGCGTAAACGTTTGACAGCATAATCGTAATTATCGGGTAAGTGTACAGCGTCCCGTGACCATAATAATCCTACCTCCCAGCCCCCGTCGACACGGTGACTAGTGCTATCTAGGATCTTACAGGCGCGTTCAATCTCAACATTTTTGCGTGACACTTCTGTGATACCGATAGACTCGAGCAAAAATTGCTGTTTCACAAGTTCATTTAAATCATCTAGATTATCATGGACTAGATTGACCGATTCACGAACAGACTCGCCACAAATACCTGCAGGCCCATGAACAACCCACCCTAACTTCGTAAGCGACGCTACGGGTTGTCCAGATTTACCCTGTCGTATTTCCTGATGTACTATTAACTGCCAATTATCCTGCCCGATTAATAACATTGGCTTTGCGGACGACATCGCACAACAATCTAAGTCTCGTAGATGTTTATTCATAACTAAAACTCTGGCGGGCACACTTTGGGTGGGTAAGTCTAAGTTGTCGATAGTACGTAATGCGATCTTATGACACAAACCGTTTGGTCCGCGTATTAGCGCAGTCACCCTACAAGAATTCTTATCAGTAACAACATGACCGCGTGCACTAACAATTTTCAACGGGGATAATGGTCCACTAAAATTACAAACACTAGAATCAATTAACGACACAGTGGCGCCATCATCGAGCAATGCATAACAATTATGTTCGACATTATTTACAATAATTGTAACAGGTACAATTTTTAATAATGTTTTTGTGTTCCGACATCGCTCACCCATACTCGTCACTGACTCGGCGTCCGACGGCGGCGGTTGTACGCCTTGTACGGCGGCCGCCTCCGCCGCGGCACAGGGCGGAGCGCAGGGGGCGGCGGCGGCGGCGTATGTGGCGCTGGACTTCTCGTAGTGGAGAAGTGTGTGATGCGGAGAACGACACTTTTCACACCGTTTTGCGCGACAACGAAACCGAGAATGACTTTGCACTAAACATTTAAAACATAACTTATTTACCTTTACGAAGTCCCACTTTTCTTGTTCACTTTTTTTTACAAACATATCGCACTCGGGTAGTTGGTGAACCGCACTACTACACAACACGCAAACATTCGATGACGACGATGTACACGGCGATCTACTCGTTGACGAAGATTCCTCGCTGGTAATGTGTACACGGTGAGTATGTTCCCGTTGCTGACGACGAGCAGGATCAGCGCGGCCGGCGCGCGAAGTGTTCACAGCGGCTGCGCTAGCGGGGTTGGCAACTACGGAAGGCCGGTTACGATGACTATTATTATGCTCGGTGCTTATGTTCAGTGGCAGGTAATAAGCTGATGCCCGTGACAAGTGACTTAGGAACTCGAGTACAATATTTATGTTCGGCGACACACGAAGATCTTCCTTATTATCGTTGTTAATTTTCATAACAAACTCGCCGTACTGCGCTCTTTGTACGTGAGTTAATTTACTTAGTATTTCGTGCGTTATTTGGGGGTTGTTTATATAACCCTCCGCTTTTATGTTTTTTAAAATGTACACGCAATTTCGTACAACACACGTCATATTTCTTAACTCGACGCCACTGTCGGATACTCGTGGTAGGCATCGAATTTTATGAAGTGCAGTTTCCAATAGTAAATTGGGGTGTCCAAACTCCTCTTCAAGCGCTTTTATTACGTCCGTTGGGTCGGACCCGGTACGCAGCAGACCTTCAACGGCACACTTTGCCGCGCCACGGAGCGATGCCTGTAGTCGTACGGTGTTCTCGAACAAGCTATACGTGGACGCGGTAGCTTCGTAGGTACGACGATATGCCAACCAGTCTACCGGGCTGCCATCAAACACGGGAAGATCATAATTTTGCCTTGGCCGTTTTGTCATGTTCGTAATGATAACGTCGGCTAGATGCATGATGTCGGAAGCTGAGACGGTGCCAGCGGTGGTGACCTCGGGCGGAGCGACAGGCACATATTTTGAATTGGCAGGGGCGGACGCCGCCGCGGGTTCGAAAAGCGCGCGAACGCCGGGCGTGGTGTACGGCGCATGCGCGGAGCTGTGAGCGCGCTCCCGAGTTAGGCCTTCGGTTGGGCACGCGCCGGTCGGTGCACTGGGCGCTGGTGGTATGTCCGTGTGCTCGCATGGGACTTGACTTGAACTTAGCCACTCATCCACGTTATTACCACTACAACAAACACTGTGAGCGCGGTTTTCTGGTAGGTCGTCCTCTATCTCCGCGATTTCTAACGCTAGTTTCTTTTTTATAAGCTGTTCCTTCAACTTGGCGAGTTCTTCTTCGGCCTTGTACTCTGCACGGAGGCGTAGCGCTTCGCGGCTTAAGCGGCTTGATCGTGACCCGGTAGACGTGGCAACAACTTCACTACGCGGGATCGTAGTGACACACGTCGTATGATGCGCTTCATATCCTTCCTCAGCTCCAGCGTGGGCTTTGCTCCGTGTTATGACGCCAGTAACTTTGGTTTCCATTTTGATCCGGCTTGCGAAGGACCAATGTTCGATTTAGGCGGGAATTCAACAAAACAGAAACAAAGTCACCGGTGTATAGAGTATATTATTCATAAATCACAAAACTCGCTCATTAATTACAGTTCACTTCACATATTATCAAAAACCAGCGTAACTACTAAACCGATTTTGGCGGGAACGCCTGAGCAATTCCGCACACCCCGCTCACAACGGTGTTTTAAAACGCACTGTTTCGAATGACGCGGCGACATCGCGCGTCGGCTGGCAAGCGCGCGAACACAAAAGGCGGCCCCGCGCATGCGTACAAGGCAAGCATAGACCATGCGTGTGTGGCGTTGCGCGGGGTTGTCATTTCGTTTCGCGCGTTATTGAAAACTTAAAACTAAATAAAGAATGAGTTGCCTACACAGTGTGCAAATCAAAGTCCGTAGGAATGCCAAAATTTTAAATACCAAATAATCACCAACGAGTACTCCGTGCGATTTAACTGAAAGTAAAACGACGACTGCAGGGACAGCACGAGCGCCGTTTTTTCGACTGATGAGTACCTAGACAAAAATGACGTTCCGTGTAGACAGAACATGGAACACGGCAGCAAAGTAGAAAGAGTCAACTGAACGTTTTACCAAATTCACTCTTTTATTTATTTCTATACAAGTGATTTGTAATCTTTAGAAATAAATGAATTCGAACCGTATATAAAGAGAACTACATCATTTTTTCTCTAAGTGTCGAAGTACCGTAACTATTTTGGAACAAAAAATATTACGGTAATATTGGCCTTAACCATTTCCTTGGTCATGCCCTATTAACTAAATGATATAAAATAGGAGAAGATAACTTTGTACTTCTGTTAATTATCACAGTTGCGCGTTCAAAACGCTCTCCTGTAAAACCATCATTTTGTAGATAACCATATATATTTGTGGCCGTCGAGTCCGTCGTCGTTCTACTGTCTGTAGCATAGCTAGCACTTACAAAATCAAATTGTCTTCAATAACACAAACAACTGTCAGTTGTCAGTGTGATTTAGACAGTTTGGGATAGGAAACTATCTTCTGAAATAGTCTACTTAAAAAAGGACCTAACTAGACAAAAATCGTTAGAAACGAAAGATAATTCTGATACCCCACACCATGAGATAGACGAGAAAAAAAATTACATCCCCGCTTTACGGGTACAGGAGGTAAGCACGCCAAAAAAAAATATTTTTTCGTTATTTATTTTTACTACTTTGTCGGCATGATTAATATGTATATCCTTGCCAAATTAAATATTTCTAGTACTAAGAGTCTCTGAGCTATGCTGCAGACGGACAGACGGACATGGCGAAACTATAAGGGTTCCTTGTTGACTACGGAACCCTAAAAACTTGGTGTGAGCCTAATGTACCTACGATATTGTAAACAATAGGTTATTTAGTCTTAGACATAAGTTATGAGTGAGTATACAATTATTCATCAAATAAAGCTATCTTACAGGAATTACGAATGTTGTGCAAAGTTATCTGTTATGGTTCTCGCACTGGTACTCAGAACCACAGTATTTTCAGCTATCAAGCAATGGAAGGACATTGCTTGATAGCTGAAAATACTGTCGTTCTGAGTCACAACCTGTGATTTAAAAAAAAAACACATGTTTTTGTATCATATCGTTTCATTTTCATTTAATTTAGAATCCTTGAGATATAATTTCTAATACTATTAGGTGGAAAGATTTCTGTAAACAATAAGCCATGGTCGCCCTATCGAAACATTCAAACTGTATTGAAAGTTAAATATTATGAAAAAAAAAAACTTTGCCTATTGTCAGTAGTTCTACGGTAGTTATAATTGTAGTTGTTTGCAAAAAAAGATCTCGCCCATACTTACTTTCTTTGATAGTTAATCACGACTTATTTCCACGCGGTATCGTACTACAGCTCCTGAAATATAAACCTAGGACATTTTTGAGTATTTTTACAAATATTGCCAAATTCAAATCTAGGCTCTACAAAAACTTCAGACATCTGCGATGGTTTTTCAGCGAGATATCGGCGATAACGTGTTTTTCACCGTTTCAATGGCGCGGCCATGGGGTTTTACTCTCACAGCTCCTGAAATATACACCTAGGAGTTTTTGTGTATTTTTACAAATTTTGACAAATTCAAATCTAGGTTTTACAAAAAACTTCAGACCTCTGCGATGGATTCTCAGCGAGATATCGGCGATAACGTGTTTTTCACCGTTTCAATGGCGCGGCCATGGGGGTTTTAGTCTTGCAGCTCGTAAAATATAAACCTAGGATTTTTTTCTATATTTTTACATTTTTTTTACAAATTCAATCATTTATTTACCTAAATTTCAGGTCTCTGCAACGCTTAGTTTTAAAGATCTCCGTGGCCGCGCGGTTCTCTGCGTTTCAATGGCGCGGCCACGTTGAAACCCTTATAACTTTTTAACCATAACTTTGACAAATTTATGGATTTGTGAATCAACTTTTACAAATTCTTACAAAATCTTGGCATAGTTTTTTTTTATTTAACTCGTCGTGGCCGCGCCGTCGAAACGGACACTAATTACGTAACACACTATCTATCACAATCTGAATCATTTTGAAGCCTATTGCTAATCCATTGCTTGAATGTTCGAAAATGTTGTCTGCTTAACAATGTAAATAACGCAATGAATGTTGTAGAACTGTCAAAATGAAACCCATTCCTACTGTTAGTGTGTTACGTAATTACCCCGCTGGAGTCGTTTCAAAATTCTGTAATACTATAATACTACTTACCTTATAGGTACTTTGTACCTATTTTTCTGTTCCTTCTTGTCTGTTTATATATGTGTGTACATAAATGGTTAAATAAATAATATGCTTTTTGTGCCAAAAACAATTTCATCCTATGTTTAAGTTTAGGTATAGTCTGCTCTTTCCAACTTTTGGGCAATTTGTTGTAGATAATTGGTGCCATGCAAAAAACACTTTTGTGCATAAGTGCAGTTTGTAATGTATGTACACATAGTTTGCTATCATCACGTCTATTTCTTGGATAATTGTCTGCCATACGAGGAAAAATAATGATGATATGGTACCTAATCTGTTTGAAAAATCCATTATGATCATGATGAATGCAGAAAGCAGCTGGCCACTCTACATAACTCACTAACTCAAGACTGACCCCACCTCTTACTTGTTGATTGTAGTCAAACGTCACTATTGTTAGGGGACTGCACACTGCACAGTGCACGTACCACTGTAATTGCGGAATGCCTTCTTGGGAAAGGCCTACCCTAATATGCTTACTAGTAGACTATCATTAAATATTCATGGTGCGTGTTGGACGTTTCCAAACTGTATAATAATACTGACCGACTGACGTTATTGAGAATTAAACTAAATGTATTACTTCCAACTGCACTTGGGTATTTTTAGTTGCTTTATTGAGGTTTTCATATTACCGATGATGCTCTTCTGTCTCTCTCTCTTTGACTTTTATGCGAACGTTCTTAAATTAAATCTTGAGTTTTCCACAGCTGGAAAACCTCCAACTTCAGAATCCAATGTCCGTTTCCTTTTACTTTAAGCTTATACAGGGTTAAATTAAATTAGTTAGCGAAACTCTGCGGACGTGATGAGTATCGATATGTAAGCACGATAAAAAAAAAAAAAAAAAGATTTGGTGTTTTTTTAGGATTCAACGACCCTACGATAGGTAGTGTTGTTACTTGAAGTATAAGTTGAGAAAATATATGTTTTATCGTGTTTAGATATCGATAATAATCAGCGGGGTAATTACGTAACACACTAACAATAGGAATAGCTTTCATTTTGACAGTTCTACAACATTCATTGCGTAATTTACATTGATGAGCAGACAAATTTTTCGAACATATGAAGCAATGGATTAGCAATAGGCTTCAAAATGATTCAAATTGTGATCGATAGTGTGTTACGTAATTTGGGTGCTGGTCTGTGAAGTTTACACAAAAAAAAACTGTTTTTTTCCGTGTCAAATATCGTCGCTCGCATGACTAAAAGTCCTATCTCATTTTTATGCTGATTTGAGTTAGGACAACTACAAATTATTCGTGATTCTTTACATTTTCCACTAATCATCGTTTCTCTATGTTATTTGGATCTCAAAACATAACCATTTAGAATTGCCTATTTGCCGATTTTATGTTGGTTAGAAATGTGGTAAAAGTTTATTTTTTAAACTGTTATTTCTAGTGAATTCACTAACAGCAGGCGACGGCCCCACAAAAAAAAAAAACATTTAGTTTCTTTTTTGTTCTATCATGTTTAGATATCCCATCACGTCTGCGGAGTTTCGCTAGGTAATTTAATTTGACCCTGTATAATGTCAACAGGTATCTTCCTTACGGTATCCTACAGTTTTTTTTCGGGATCACGTTTTGTTCTGCAAGTCTTTTATAAATTGGCTCAGCTGTCCTGTTTGCGATTTCTTGTAAGAACTTCAAACTTACCTACCTAATGGTTCCGGTGCAGTGTTACTTTCATGCATCGAGGTTTTGAACTGGATGTGGCGCATAACTAAGTACTGGGTGTGGCTGCACAATATGTGCTTCTGTGTGTGATTCATACACCCAACCCGACCAGTAATGATCTGTTCCTGGAAAAATTAACACTCGTGTTTATGAGCCGTTTGCAGTTTGATGTAATATCGTGTTAGACATATTGAAACGATAGTTTAGCCTACTTGTTCGAACATTAGGTTCAAAAACTCTTTTTTTATAAAAAAAAACAACAGACTTCCAAAAATGATATACACTACACAGTGAAAAATAACTTTAATTTCGGAAGTCGATGTCTTTGTCTGACAGTATGGGTATTTGGATAGGTATAAAATTAAAGTAGCCAAAGCGTTTGAAAAACAGTCGTGTTGTGTGGAATTTTGTTTATTTTTCGACCCTCAGGTACCATATGTTTTGTGTTAGTTAGGTATAATTACCGAATTCTTTGCCTTATTTGTTTGTGTTATGGATAGTTCTATAGAACCTTTTGTGCAGTGATAAATAACAACATGATACGAGGGGCGTTCAAGGTATCCTTGGCATGAGGCTGATTTAATAATTATATGAGTAATTTGACTAATTAAATAATTAATGACATTATCTAAGGGTATAAAGGTTAAATTTCATATATTTGTGAACATTAGTTTGCTAGTTATCCTTAATCAACGACAATCGGAATGGCTAACGTGATTATGTTGAAAAAAAATGAGCACCACGCTGGTATTAAATCCCTTACCAAACAAGGAAAAAGTCAAAAAAACTATTCACGAATAGATGGTGGCTGTTTACCAAGATTCTGCACATTCGTTATCTACGGTTCAAAAGTTGTCAAGTGAATTTAAAAGGGGCAGAAAGAGTATTGAAGACGACACTCGTTCAAGCGGCCCGGTTTCTGCTACTACGGAAGAAAACGTGAAATGAGAAGCTTATACTGGAGGATGCCCGCATGAAAATGAAAATGATAGCAAAGATAACCCACCTCTCCGTTGGTACCATGCACACTATTCTTCATGACCTTTCAAATGTCAGTGCAAGATGGGTGCCGCCAATGTTCACGGCGCCTCAAAAACAAGTGCAAATCGAGTGCTGCAGAGAGTTTTTAGAGCTCTGTGGTGAAGTTCCATCAAGTATTTTCGATCCAATTGTTACTGGATATGAAACGTGGGCTCATTATTATGCCCCTGAAAGTAAGCAGGAGTCCATGCAGTGGCACAAGAAGGGTAGGTACTGCGCCCCCTAAGAAATTCAAAGTCGTTCCGTCTGGCGGAAAAATACTGGGGTCAGTGTTTTGGGACTTAAAGGGAATTTTGCTGATTGAGTACACAAAAAAAGGTGAAACCATAAACGCAGCATCCTACGCATCAACTTTACGAAATTTACGGGAAGCAATTAAAGAAAAATGACCGCGGGGTAAACTGACCACCGGTGTGCTGCTTCTTCACGACAACTCCCCAGTCCACACGGCGCTTGTTTCCAAGGCTGCTCCGCGAGATTATGGTTTCAAAGAAATTAACCACCAATCCTGTAGCCCGGACCTAGCCCCAAGGGATTATAAATTTTTCCCTAAATTGAAAACAGACCTCCGTGGGAAACGATTTTCCAACGATGAAGAGCTCAAGGTGGCAATAAAAGCGCATTTTTTAGAGAAAGAGGAAAGTAATTTTTTACAGGGTATTGAAAAGTTAATTTCGAGATATAATAAATACATTGAGGTAATGGAGGATTACATTGAAAAGTAAAAATATTTTTAATTGAATTTACGTTTTCTTGCCGAGAATACATTAAACGCTTCTCGTATGTTTTAATTCTGCGTGCACTGTAGGTTATAAATGGAAAATCTTGAAACAGATTGGGAAATAATTATATTCTCTGATCCATTAAAACGCTAAAAGTTAACTTAAAATAGTGTAACGCCATCTATGGGTAGTTCATTTCAACAGTTGCTACCAATGCTTAGTGGTTCGCTGTTGGGCGGGCGAAAAATTGAGTGTGTCGCGAGAGGGCGGCTGCGGCGGCGGGCGGAACCTAAGGGTGCGCGCGCACCATTACATAACGGTAGCGGAGGCTTTGCGGGCGCGCGCAGCGGCAGGTGCGGGGCGCGGGGCGATCGATGCGCGCCCGGGGGGAGTCAGTCGAGCGGCGAGCGAGCGACATGGCGGCGCGCCCACCCCGCGCGGCGGCCCCGCGGCCCGGGCCGCGCGAGTAGGTCGCCATGCGCGATGCGGTATGAGGCAGCGCCGCGCCCGGCGGGCCGGCCCCCGCTAGCGGCGCCGCCCCCGCCATGCGAGCGCCGCCGCTGCTGCTGCTGCTGCTGATGGCGGCCGCGGGCTTGGCCGTGAGTCCGCTCGCGCGCCTCAACCCCTGGCTGAGCGCGTGCGACCTGGAGGAGGAGGGCGCAAGCAGCGTGCGCGAGTGCGGGGGCGCGGCGTGCGGCGGCGGCGGCGGCGCGCCCGACGCGCTTACTTTGCGCGACGTGCCGCACCTGTGCGCGCTGGGTATCGGTGCACGCGCGCGGCGCCTCGCCGAGCTACGGTTGCGCGCGTGCTGCGAGCGCTCGCCCGCCTCCGCGCTGGACCGCGGCGCGCGCGCCGACGTGCTCGCCGGCGGGGGGCGCTGCGAGCGCGCGCTGCACGACCTCCTCGGTCTCGACGCTATGGTTGCGCGCGTGCACTGCGATTTTGTCGACATCCTCAGAAGATACGATTGCGACCAGCCCTACTCCGTGCACACGTGTCACGAGTGCCAGGTGAGTGTCGCCACCAGACAACACCGTGCGCTCATCAGCCTGTCTGTTCCCATGTGTAGAAACGTTCACAGTGGTCGCTGCAACAACGGAATCTATCTCAGTCATCTTTAAAACTTACTGATCCATATAGACTGAAGTGTTTATGGTCCAAATGAGTAACAAACGCTTGTTTCCCAAAGGATGTCGCTGTGTGGGTTAACCCTCAAATGATGCGGAAATTATCATGATTGTTACGTGATTGAATTTCAGTTGCATAAAAAACATCATGGTAGTGATAAATCACCATTACATTGCGTTTAATCGCTCTCCCGGTTAGACGATTATGTGCGTGTATCGATCCAGTTGGGCAAGACACGTTTCTTAACCTAAGTATAGTGCGGGCAGAGCTGGGGGTCGCGTGGAGGCTGGCTGGTGTCAGTGTGGGTGATGGATCCGCCGCCCGACCATTTGTCAGCGCGTAGTGCGGGTGACAGGCGGCCGCAGCCACGCCATTACTGTGTGTCTGCCGATGAAAACTACGAGACAACTAGCAATTGGATAATGTATGGGAACATTAATAGGTACATTTAGGAACATATTTTATATTGTTGTAGATGCGGTCATTAGTTTGAAATCAAATACAAATATATAGATAAATTATAAACAAATGCTAAAATGCAGATGACATCCATCATAAATATAATCATCACACACAAATCATATTTTTTTTTGTCTTATATCTATCCAATATTCATTCATCCTACCATGAAGTTGTATTAGGATAATTTATTACCATCCTACAGCTATTATGTAGGAGGTAGGTACTTCATAAATACGTAGGATGTCAAGATCCACACACTCTCAGATATAATATATTGTGTGTTAATGCAGGGTTAATGCGGGCGTCAGATACACGCCCCTGCCACTAGTGTAGTGCTTGAGGAGGAGGCTCCAACTAGGGTGGAACTGGTTAATCCCTCACCGAGATAACGCAGATCGGTGCTCCCGATACTGTCGCACAAGACCAACCAATTAAATTCAGGGAAACGTGAATGATTGCTGTCATAAATGATTCGATTCACCGATAATGGCCGGCAGTTACTAAGAAAAAATCTTCGCGAAGTTATTGCTCTGTCGTGTGTCTACGTTTTCTTTGTAATTGTATCGAATAAAGCGAAGAAGAAATACAAATGAATTAGGTTATAAGTTACTAATTAAAAGTACTAATAAATTAGTATCACAGTCCTTTGCAATACCTATCTGAAAGATTTTCCTGTAATGACCATACTGGATAACGTCGTGCGATGAATCATAGGTAGTAAACACATCATGAAGCAGCTATTCAGCAGCAATATGACGTAGAATCGATAGATAGCTACTAATCTCGGAAATCTTAACAGATTTATTTATAGATGTAGCTGTTGTTCTCTGAGATATTGGACGCGGACCTGTAGTGGCTCATCTATATTTCTATTATTCACATGAGCCTCATGAGAAAAAGTTTTGTAAATAAACAGAATATACCTTGTAGACATATGGAAGGGTTTTCTATGGGGATTAGCTCCAATATTTTTTATGGTAAAATCACACTAAACATTAATGTTTCCTATGTCTCGAAAGTTGCTCACTGTTCAACCCATTTCATAAGCAAGCCTGTTCTAATAATAACTAAGTAAGCAAACCCCCGCACGTTACGCAACGCTTGAAGACCTGTCGCCAATACGAATTAAAATAAACACAATATTGCTAAAATGTTCTCGCTACACGCGACCACCAGATCAGAGCAGATGTATGTACGTAAACGAAACAAAAGGAGTATTTAAGGATCGTACCAGTCGGTGTCGTTCTCTACTTTCTGCCTACCCCCATGGGAAGAAGGCGTGGGTTTATGTATGGGTATACTCGCTAAATATTTTATTAGAAATGCTTTTGTATGAAATATACTAATTATGTTTGACAGATGTGGACCTAAACCTACTCTAGCATTGCTTTGTTAGTATATAAATACATATGGCTAAACAAGTCTGGTTTAACCCCAAAACTATTGGGAGCTGACGGGACATCAAAATAATAACCGTCTAACAAACATAACAGGACATCAATCCTGTATATGTATTGCTAGTTATGTTTTAGGTACTGCAATGTGGGGTCCTAATGGGGGCGAACCTATAGCCATCTTCTGGGCACAAAATATCTCGACTCTGGGCTGCTACCAACAAATTCCTAATGCCAAAAAAAAAAAACCAAAGAATCTATGCCCGATTTAAGAATTAAACCCAGGACCCAACGCTCAACAGTCGCACTTAAGGTTACACTCGTCAGTCATTCTTTCATACCAACGTCGTGTGGAGTTTACGCCATTGTTTCACAGTGTACAGTCACCAAAAGAAATAAGTAACCAAGGTCGTCGATATAGTTGAAATTTTGTAAGAAACCGATGAATGTTTTCGAATAAAATTTAATTTAATTAATAGAAAACAAACAGGTCATTTATCAATTTTAAATTTCATTCGGAAACACCCATCGGTTTCTTACTAAACTTCAACTATATCCGACGACCTTGGTTACTTATCACATTTTTGGTGACTGTACATTAAAAATTTGATTAACTTGTACTTGTGTACTTGTCTTGTTGTATTATCTAGCCCTGTATGGACACATAAATTAAACAAAAATGGTTTGATAGTTATGAGCGTCGAAACATCCATATTTAAACGCATCTTACAGAGTAAATAAGAGTAAATAAATAACTCCCGAATAAAAATGCCAAAATTTTTACCGTACAGGGATAGACAATATATTCAAGATATTAAATAACACTATTTTGAATAAATACATCGAGAAGTTTTTTCATAATATCTATACGCCCAAAAGTCTGTTAATGAAATTTTACGCTCGTTTTTGTTATAAATCTTCGTCTATTTCATAAAATAAATAAATAAAAACTAATTAAACAATACAACTAAATTAATAATTTTTAAATTAATAAAAATAAAAATAAAAAAAATAATAAATTAATTTTATTATTATTATTATAAACAAATAAACTGAATAGCATGCTTATTAGCCACACCCACCAACGAGTTCGAGCCGTCGATTAGTGCAACCCATCGAGGCCATCGAGGCAGACGTGTGATCCTCTAACAAACTTTCCAGATTTAAAAGATTTTCATAGATCTATATGTATAGTAGGTTAAACAAGAAACATACATGTAAATAAATATACAAGATATATATATATGAAGGAAGTCGCTTAATAAAAAACTATTCAAAAGCTCTTCTCCATTTCGCATAGTTTTGGTTTGGTCGACTTTCTTCGCTATTTATTTCACTTCCTTATGCTCCATGTGTTTAGTTTTCCTTAAGTCTCCCTAAGTTCTTTTTCCTGTTTCGGAATTTTGTTGTCTGCATACACACACGTAGGTACAGGTGTACTTACAATATTATATGGCTTTATATGGTTCCGTTATTCCACAATTACTTATGAATCTAAGAGAACTTAGCTATTAACTTTCCACAGGAGATTTCCAACTTAATTTTTTTTTTTGTAATGAATGTTACCAGAAATATAACACGATTTAATAACAGACCACATTGTAACTTAATCATCCTTATAATAAGTATCATAAATATTATGAATATTTCATGGATGACTGTTTTTCTCTAAAAAACCTATTCAAAGGACCTTAAAATATACCTTGACGCACTAGTCTTCCCTCAAGTATGATATACTCCGTTCCGCTAAGCGAAGTGATTATGCCAATACTTCACCAATACCCTCAGGACCATCTATTGTGAGTCAGTATTAGGAGAACGTGCCGCAGTAGAGGTTTATGGGTTGTTATGTATAATAAAGTTACCTCGAGCAGCTCATTTTAATACACGTTGTATTCTGACAACAAATGATTATATTGATACTAGTGCAGTTTCATTTACTGTGTTTAATGCCATTACGCGTTTTTATAATTTTTAACATGACGATATTATCGTGGTCGTCCACGGCATCACGATAACACAGGGAAGTAAAGCATAATGGTCCACATGAAGGACTAAGTGCGGAAACCAAAACCTCTAAAGAAGAAGAAGAAGAAGAGACAGGGAAGTAAAATGATATCAAAATATATGAAAACGCATCACGTTATAACGTGACGATGTCGTAGCAAATCAAACCTTCCAAAATCCAAATGGCACCAAACGTCCATGGTAAGTAAATTTATAAAAACATAGTTTTCGTGCACATCAACGGTAAAATCGTAAAAGTCGATGTCCACGTTAACGTGACGTGTGGAATTATAAAAGAACACATTGCAGTTTGATAAAATCGACTGTACCCTAAAGTACATACTATTATAATTATATAGTACATCAGATACTGCAGCGGCCGACAACAGAGGCATTGATGGGCGAACGGCACACATATGTGAGTCCATCAATGCCTGGTTGCGACCAAGGCTTGTATAGTACTTTTCTCAAATAATGCGCGGAAAAAACTAAGTAAATTAATTATAAATTCCAGAATCAATGACGAACAACGATAACTTTTCTCGCGGCACTATGTTCATTTGTTTATTTTTCACTGTAAACAGCACTATTTGCTAAGCCAGTTCGAGACTTAAATAAAATCTTTGATAAGTTACCTATTTGGTAGCCATGGGTCGAAGTAAAAAGTTCGTTCCATAAACACGACAAATTTGGATTTTCATACTAACATAGCCGGCCGCTGCTCGCATGTATTTGACCAGTACAGCATTTTCGATTTGTCTCGAAGAAGTTTGTCAAAATAATGCTCAAATTTCCAAGCATGTTTGAGGAAACAAACTTTGTGGCTAAAGAGGCTGATGTAAAAGAACACGACCTCTTTTTAAGAGGTTAACCGAAAATAAAGCCGGCTGAAACCCTTCGAATAATATTAAGGATGCCATAAAATTAAAAAGAATAAATGTTTTATTTTATTTTAATATTTAGGTGGTATATTTTTTCAGCCAGCTGGCTTTCAATTTAATTTTATGACGATTGGAATAATTCAAGGAATGGGCTCAATCTATATCATTACATTATTTATATTATTATAATTAAACAATTATAAAATAGTAACCTAGATTTTTTATCCGTTTGTCTGTTTGTTTGGATGTATGTTCTGGATTGGCGCAAAAACGGCTAAACGGATTTGATTGAAATTTGGCTTCAATAGTTTGTAACCCGTGGGATAAATTCCAACAAGCACGCGGGTAAAAGCTAGTACTAAATAAATCGAACATTTCACTACCTACATATTTTTCCAGTGCTTAATAGGATGATATTTATTTGTATTTAATTTCATGGAATTGTTGGATAATTTCATGTCTATGGTTAGTAAACCTAGCCATATAGGATGTATCTTTAAAGGTCACAGCTCTAGGTCAAATTAAAAAGTTTGTGTTGTCAATTTTAATTGATTAAAGCGATTTTTTAATGCCTGACTTGAATTCTAAAGCATTTTAATGAAAAAAATATGTAGCTGTATATCTACTCATCTAGATATTCAATGGTGTTTGAGGGAAACGTGAATTAAACTAGCTGGTGTCCACGGTTTACCTGAAAAGAGCAATCTGTGTGTTAATCCACGACGTGGTGAATAGTCAATCTGTGTGTCAAGTTTCATACAAATTATATCTTAATAATACATATGAATATTGAGTAACAAACATCCAAACATCCTCATATCATTAGTGACATAGAATGTGGTTTTCAACGTCGACTACTGTTTTAGTGAATATACTCGTAAAATACTTATGAATTTGTATTTGGAAGTTTTATATTTTAATCTTTTGGTTTCATAAGAAAGCGCTGGGTGACCGGTCACATAATAACGGCTGTTCAAATAGAGACCGATTTTTGACACTACTGATGAAAATGACAGTTTTATGACAGCCGGAACCGCTTTACTAGGAAGCCATTGCTTAAGAAGCCGGTAGGTAAGTACCTAAGCACTGTCCACTGTTATAACTTTATTTTCTTTTATGTTACGTTTATTAAGAGATGCTTGTCAAAGGATTGCCTGAAGGTGGCGTGTCGGTAGCCATTTCCTCTTAACGGCGATGTCACCTGCAGTTGAAACATCTGAAAGCTTTCAGCCGTTTGCCACTCCGTTAACCTCACCTATTTTTATTTTATTTGTAAAGCAATAAAATCCACCGGGAAGTAAGTGCCTGGATTTGTTTCACTTAGCGGAGGGATATTTAAATATTGAATGTTCGGTTATTTAAATCGAGACTGTTTTATTTTTTAGTAACAATAAGAAGCGACTAATGTGCGTTTGTTTTCCCACATTGCAACGTCGAAAACCAAACGCATCACGCAATCTACGCGTTGATTTGGGAGTACATTGAACTCACGGACCGAACGAACGTCATGAACCTTGAACACAAAACTTTTTTTTTTATGTTAAAAGCTCGGTTTAGAATACACCATATTTTTGCATTACAATGAAGGATTGCATTGGTTGAAACAGCTAAATAGAAACAATAATTTCTCAGTATTTCAAATTTTTCACATGAAGATCACACTAAATGCTACGCATCCTCATGCTTCTGCCATTCTGATTGAGTTAAAAGGCTCTTTGTTATTATACTCATATCTATAATACTATAATAGCAGCCTATTATTGTCGCACTGCCGAGCAAAGGCCTGTTCTCTTGCTTTGCTTTGCTTCGCTTCGCTTGCTCAAGACGGGTTGGCGATTTCAGATTTATCTATAAGTCCGGGTTTCCTCAGGATGTTTCCTTCACCAATGTCAGTAATATCCAAGATAAACTTAGAAAGTAATAGTCGTGACGGCTATGGTTAAGGTTTCAACTGTCATTCACGAGGTTGTGGGTTCAAATCAGGACAAGTATCAATGTGACTTTTTCAATTAAGGCTGCTCTCTCGAAAAAAGCTTGAAAAAAGCACGCAGATGAAGCAACTTTTCGTCGGCATTTACAGAGAAATTACATCAGATATTTTTTTTTGTAATCTAGCCATAATTTGTCCATCGGTATCACAAAATAAAATAAAAATACACCAAATCACCTCCAAATCATTGAGATGAACCATTTTACTCCTTAATTTTGTATCAAAAGAGTATAAAAAAAATATCTACTGCTTTGCAATACAAAGGAAAATGATTAGATTTTGTTACTTTTTTTTAAATATGTAGATATTATTTTTATTGTAATAAATTAAAATGGCGTCCGATTAATGCACTCGTCCTTAGATTCAGTTGGTCGTTAGGTCCACCCAAATCCTCAAGGTTATTGGTATTATTACAAGCCTTAATGTATAACACTCATGATCTACCTAACTTTTTCAGCTTGTCATTTTCCAGTCTAAACGAGTGTAGCTGAATACCACTATTTTACATGGAGCGACTGCGTATCTGACCTCCACAACCCAGTTACTAGGTAATACAATACACCATGGTAAGATTGGTTGTCAGACTTTCGGGCTTCTTGACCCGTAACGACTGTCAAAGATCTATGAATGACAGCCGGGACCAACGGCTTAAGATGCTTTCTGAAGCATGGAGGGGTCTCGGTATGTAAAGGCCGTTTGTCCACCGCCACGTCAACGAGATTGAGATGACGAAGTAGTCACCACCGCCGTCACCGGGACGTCACACTCAGTTCGAATAATCTCAATTCTCGTTGACGTCCCGTTGACGGTGGTAGGTGGACAAACGGTGTAAGATGGTCACACATCGACGGACCGGTCGTGGCAAGCATAGATAGCTTAACCTGATCGATCGACTCAATTCATTTATAACACTAAGTAGGTTTATTCATTTCAGACATTACGCCTACCTTGAAATTATTGTCTTTAGTCGTAGATACCGCTTAAATAGAGTGCATGTTTCATCTATACTTACTTGGTAAAATTTGTTTATTTGTATGTAGGGGGTAATCTCTGGAACTATCAGTCGGACTTAAACAATTCTTTTTGCATTTGATAGCCTCATTCTTTAGGAAGGCTATTTAACATCACGCTATACGACCCTTAGTAGCCGATCAGAAAGAACGCTAAACGAAAATTAAGTAATAGTGAGGGCAGGCGGTATGATGCGACGAAGTCGCTGGCAGAAGCTAGTTTTATATAAATATATTTCTATTTAGGGATTCCTCTGTATATGTAAAACTACATGTATGTGTGTATTTACACGACATCTATCAAACCTAGACATCTCGCAGCGATAGAATCGTATTGTTGATTGATAGGAATTTTGTTTATCTTCCCTACCGACATTCATGTTTACGGTATTTTACCTACATATTGCTTAGCAGTTTTTTTCTGTTTTCACCATCCCCTAAAATCTTTATATCTATATGTTGTTATTAAAATTGTACCATTCCATTCTTTAACAAGATTATTGTTATAAGCGACACTATCCAGCCAGAGTGCAACAAACATTGGTTGATTTTGTTATAAAAGACAAAATCTTTAATTTCTGTTTCTAGCTTAGGTAGGTAGGTATCTAGGTAATCCAGCGATAGATCGCACGACAAAGATCTATTCCCTAAAAAATCACTATGTAGACGCACCTTCGTATATCTACATACAAAGGTGTAATAATCGCGACATTTTAGAACACTTGGTACCATCGTTGAAAAAGTTTCAGAACAAAATTCTCTATGTAATCATAATTCATATTTGTTTGTTCCTCTGGTATGAGAGTGCAGGTGTTATCCGTGAATTAATTTAATATGTCAGGTAGCAATCCCGGGCCCTCCCTGCGTAATCACGAACACAACGTATCCATTCTTGTGCCATTGTTTTGACACTAATGATTTAGCGTGAGTGTTAAGTTTCTTACTATTTGTTCTCGTATTTTATGTGTTATTTTCCTTTGAGTATTTAATTAGGACGGTTGTTACGAGGAATTCGGATCCGCGAATAGTTCATCTTTGTTTGCAAAATAAACTTGTTGTATAGACTGTTCAATCATACTCACCATTAATTAAAAATCATCACTGTCATTAATATTGTATCTAACATTCAAATTAAAACTGCACTCGATATTATCTGCGTCACAGGCATCAGTTATGATTTTCAGACATCGGTTTAAACCTAGGCTGCTTAACCAATTTTGAAGCACGGAATAACCTAAAAAAAAAACTTCACTGATACCTTTGAAAAGGTTTTTATGCTAACAACTTATCAATATTTGGCGACAAATCTGAGGTCGATAATAAAATTAAGTGTGAAAATGTTTTTTATATTGTTGGAAAAAAAAAAATTAAGGCCTGGTTTGAAGCCCAGAAATCTGTTCACAAAAGACTATCGTCAGCTGATAGCTTTTGGCGGCCCAATCGAAATGCGTTGGCGAGCCACTGTGGCCCGCGGGCCTGGGGTGGAGCAGCCTTGGTCTAGTCGAACCAATTTATAGAAAACTCCACGTAACAACATACGTTAGTTACTATGGACGCCTTACGACTTCTTGCTTGTTCATACGCGATGTCTGAAAGTCGTAACTAATGGCTGTACCACAAATAATCACTATGATCAATAAGTATGGTGATGGAACACAGCTATTGGTCATAGTCAATAGGTATGTAGTGCTAACTGAGCCCAAGATAGTCCATATATATATATCTACAAGTATTCTGTTCAAGTATATAAAAGTCTACTGACAATGTATTGGCGATTTATAAGGACAGCTTTAAGCAATATGTTTGGGTCACGTCGTTATTCCAAGCTAATAAAAATCATTTCATTTGGCATATTTGAAAACTATTTTTTAATTCGTATAATATATATGACTTTTATCTACTTCTTGTCGTCTTGGGTACCTAGTTATATCAAATACCTACATTATATCAATTTCATGATAAACCCAAACTGCCAGTCTTTCCTCCTATTATCTCGTTTCTCACAAGTCCTAAACGTGTTATCGTTTGTTTATTAAAAACCAAATTTAATGATTAATACATGTTGTGACAAATAAAGTTCATTAGTTCGGCAATATTTTCCTTAATGTTACATGCATAGTGACAGTGGTATTAACTAAAAACCGCAAGAGTGTGGTTAGTGTAACTCTTATGGCCGCAGATCCGACTTCTACGTACTACCTGTAGGTACCTAGAAGTCTTATCTGTTGCTTAGTCACCAACTGAGATCACTTTATTATTACTGAAACTTATATTTTAAACAATGCCATTTGTAGTATAGGCAAAAGCTTAAACACCCCTGTAAGATGTAATAAAAGAGTCGTAATGTAAAAAAATTGATGAATAAGGTTTTTCGATAACACGTAGCGCTGCGAAAAAAATTAACTCAAAATTATTAGATACCTACGTCATGGTATCACAAAGTTTAAGTACCATCCACGGCTTAAAATCGATTCTATTACTGATTCTGAATAAAATTCTTCTAGAATCTACATGTATGAACGTAAACGAAGCAAAAGAAGTATGTAACATTTGTAGCAGGTAGCTTTCTGTAGTTTCTGCCTACCCCCATGCAAATATGTGTAGGTATGTATGTGTTCTGTTTGGATCACTCTATACATTGACGTTGAATTCGATTTTATTTTTAACTAGCTATATACAATTTATTCTTCTACAATATGCATTACTAACTGAAGAAATATTTAAGTGGCGGTAGTAAATCCCGTACAAACAGTATCACAATGATTTAATTTGTAGTGGAAGGAGTTCCTAGCTGTCACGCTACGTCCATGTCAGAGTGTGCCTGCCCGGAACCGGCAGTTGTTACATTCTGTATAGTGGGCGGATACCTTTTGTCGACCGTCTTCAGTCTCAAATTGCTCAATAGAGAGACTTTTATATTTTTCTCAGTTTAAATTGAATATCAATGAATTTTACAAGTTCAGATTATTTGAAGTAGACTAGAAATTAGTAGATATAATTTAGCCAATCGAAAAAAATAATTGCTAGGAAATGTCATGAAAATTCTAGGTATTTGGTAATGTTACTTTACACGAAGGTTTGTATGTGAGTAATTATTGGGTGCAGCTAGTTCCGTTACCTAATTATTTGAGTTATTATAAGTTACAACAATAAAAAATACATCTGAATGACTTCCCTTTGCTTATAATGGTATATATGTAAAAGTAAAATAGTCTGAATATCGAGTGAAACTCCTTCCCACTCCTCCTGTAATTGAAGCTTGCTTGCCGACTCGATACTTATGTTGTAGACGTACATTCGTAAGGTTAGATAAGTCGTCTCGAGTGCCGAAATCACCTAAAAGCAAAGTACGGTCGCGGGGGCCGGCTCCGAATGAAGTTTCATTCAAAAACATGCCTCGGATTGAGGTTAAGTGGTGGTGCGCATGCGTGCGGGCCGAGCATGCGTCCTGTGCCGCTGTCTCGCAATGATTTCACCTACCTTCCGTAGCATTTTGAATTTTACATATGTTCACTCTTGTCACAGATATCGCCAATTTATTTTTAATATAGTTCGAGCTTTGTGTCCATGTCACGCCATGGATACTATCAGCAGCTTGCAAATGAAACGTTGTCACGAACTCACGACCGTGGATAACCTGTGTCGACTCCAAGCTTTATGTTGTGTTTGAATATTGTCAAGTATTTCAATGTGGACTTGAGCTACCGTGTTAATGATGTGAGGCTGATAATTATCATCATTATACATAGTAATAATACATTTGTTAATTTAAACATGATAAAAAAGTTGAAATCCGCAATGCGAAAGCCAAGTCAAGACAGATGGGGACACATTCCTGCTAAGCCGTTTAACAAGTTACGACTATCAATACGGCGGGTTTAATAGATTTACGCGAAAAAAAAATAGGTCCCGAAACATTAGTCGTCGACACCTAACCAAAGATTCGAGTGGTACTGTATCCGAGACAAAGGGAACAAAAGGCAGGGGAATTACGGTTTCAAGCCTTTAGGAGCGAAGTTCTGTGGAGCCTTCATTAAAATCTGCGCTTATGTAATTAGATATAGTTACGGCTCTCAGTTTCCACACATGAATTAGCCGCGCGAGAGGTTTCCTCATAGAATCAGGTCACGATATTGATACTTATTCGAGATGTCGAATGATGGTACGCATTGAAGAAGCTTCCACAGGTGCACTCAGCGCATAAGTGATAAATAAATGATGATGATGATAAATGATATTTATTTCTGTAAATAGGTTCAATAAATACTTTTACACATCAACAATAAATTATGTTTTGAAACTAGACGAGTTCGGTGTTTCCTATCCGACTTCTCTGAGCCGAAAGATCGAATCAAACTCAGAGGTCACAGTCTCTTTTAAAGTGCAGACATAATCTTGGTCCGGCCATGGAGATTAATATCTGAGACGGTCTTTTGAGGAAAGAACCACGCAGATTTGAGTGGACCTGCACAGTCAGTGCTCGCTGTGACACAGTTCAGGTAGTGACTCTTGATAGCAACGAGCATAGGTGACTGGGTAATAATATTTTTATCACGGCGTAATCTTTTCTTGTATTGTTCGTACAGACATGAGAGTAGTCGAGTTGTCAAATATTTCTTTAGACAGTAATTTTTACCCCTTGAAACTGCATTGGACGTTCCTACTTGAGTATCGTCACTCGCGGAGGCGGCTCTTCAATGAAATATAATAGTGGCCCTTTGTGATTGCGAGATACAAAGATGTGCTTTAATTGAATTAATATACATTCCTATAATAAAAGCTTATTTTATTCTAATCAGTTTGCAAAGTAACTTCGATACGATGAACTGAAAATATCCTTTAATGTTTTTATCCTTATTTTACAAAACTAATAGCATGTTTACAAAACTGATAACTGTGTTCAAAATCTGCAAGTTTTTTTATTCATGTTGTTGATAGGGCCTGTCTGGTAGATATATGAATTTATACCTGGTAGAAGTTTCACAAAGCATACATCCTATTATTATGTCGAGTTCTAAGTCCAGTATCTACGACAATTTCAGTACGTGAAATAAGCAATATCATTATCACTGCACGACACTTGTCTCTCGATTTTACATCTTGTCGACTGATTCTGTCGCTAGCTAGAACTACCATTAAATATGTAAATCATGCTCTACATTAAAATCTTCACGCTGTGTCTTTATGGGATACACCTAGATAAGTCAGGGTTACTGATACTTGACATTGGAAATTTAGCTGTGTTTTTATTTGCTAAATAACTGAGTTTCTAATAGCTAAAAAACATTTTTCTGAACCGATGCTTCGTATAGATAGACTTAGAAAGAATTTTCCAGTTACGGCAAGAAATATAATTATCTGTAAGATCTATGTACTTGTTTAATGAACTTTTACATATGCATTTATCACAAAAGAAGAAACAAATAGAAAATTAATCCGTCGGATTCAAAGTAAATGACAAGTTCAAACTTTATGCCACGGTGCGAATTTAAGGGTTAACCACGGGTCACATTTATTCGATTGAAGACGTAACTTGGAACACTCGATCGGTATGATTGGCGTTCAGTAAAAAGGACTATAGTGAGAATCAGTGGTATAAATTTTCCTGTTAGTGGAACGGTGATGAAGTCGGGTCGGCGCGGCCCGTCTCCGGCGCTTCGGCGCCCTGACCTACTTGCATTACGACCCACATTTACACACACATTCGGGAATTTTAATATGACTTGTCACCGTTGAGGGAGACTCGTATTAAAGAAGTAATATAAAATAACAGGCTATAGTACTGGAAATGTGGATTGTAGTTGTGCTGTCCAGACAAAAAGAGGATAATATGCATACATACTCTCGTTTTTTCCCAAGGGGGTTGGTAGGAATTTTAGAACGCCACGTGCTATGCTCCTTACAAACTTCTATAGCTTCGTCAACCTGTTAAATGAGGTTTTTGTATTTTTTGTGATTGTTGTAACTCATGTATGGCAGTTTTAAGATACCAATAGGGTATTCTTGGGTAGGTCTATACTTTTTCCAGGTAATTCTTATCACAGTTCCCTCTCAAAATCAAAATTAAAATATTTTATTTCACATAAACCAACATGGGCACTTATGAAACGTCAGAAGCAAGGTGCACGGTTCCAATTGGTTGTTTCCTATGGAGAAGAGCCGGCAAGAAGCTCCTCGGTTACTCTTTTAAAAATAAGGGGCTTTTACAATGTTTCCAATTACAGTGTTGATAGATATGGGAGGACAGTGTAGGCCTGTCAACAAGTAACATGTACTCAACAAAATATAAAAAAGTCCACAAATGTACAGTCTACAAGTTAGGTCTCTATCACAGCTAGTTTTAAAATTAAGTACTATGGCTTAGAAATAGTTACCTTAACACTAACTTTCTTAGTAGGAACGCAAATTGTAAAGTAGCACTTTTTAAATGTGAAGAGTCACTCTGGGCTTGTTTGCATACACGAGCATGCGGGAACTTCTCCGCAAATTAGTGATCTTGTAATACTGTCTTGTAACCTCTAAAATATGAACTCTATACGTTTACCGTTGCCAACTTACACACACAAGTATGTACGCTACATTACTTGAACAAATACCGGTGAGTTGTGGAAATTTTGCGAGGCTATTAGTCCATATTAAACGCATTGTGTAGAGTGGTTACTGCTGCTAGACTTTCTGATTCTGATCTTTATAGCAGGGAAGTGATGTCATAATTTTAATAACGTACGGAGAAATTGTTGTTCGCGTATAAACATAAAATAATTACGCTACATTAATCATATCCGAACGTTCCTTTAAGGGCTATCGTAGAGAAGACAGCCATTTTTTTTACATAGATCACCATCAGCTTATTATGTCCACTCATTGACAACGTCATACTGTGAAAATTCAAACGAATTATCGTCGAAAGTCTCATCCAATAATAAGCCGTAGTAAAGTAAATAATCCGTCAGATTGTCGCTGTATTGTGATGCAAGCCACTCAGTGCTGACGGGCCTCCCGAACTGCGTCAACGCGTTTACATAGTCATGTTTTATTAATGCGATGCATAAATTACTTTGTGCAACGCTCGTTTAGTAAGGAAATTACCGAGCCTCACCCTTATTGGAATACTTTGGAAGGCTTCCATATTGACACGAGACCGCGGCACTTTGATTGTTAATTCAAACTAGTAAGGCTTCGTAGGGCTTCTCGCACATCATGGGTTGATGTTTTCAAGACAATTGTTATGGAGTTGCTGTTGTCAAAGTTTTCAATAAGTTGCAAGCGATTGAATACGACTGTTGGGTGGACTTCAGTCTGAAAACTTTTATTGTTTCTAAAGATTTTTATGTCTCAGTGTTTTATTTGTTTTTATGAGCAGTAATATTTCCCAACTTGACGTAACAGTTGGTGCATTACTTAGATTGCGGTAGAGCTCCATTCCAACACTTAGGACCTTAAAATAGTGCATAGAGATCGTACATTTCAAAACTGCACGCCCCTCCACAGAAATGTCTATACAAACATTTCAAATGTGTACGCAACAGGCAGTGGAGGGGCGTGCAGTTTTAAATTAGATGATCTCTACCTATCTAAACACTGCAGTCAGTCTCTTAAGGGGGATGCGCCAAGGTAGCCCGCGAAATTCAAATTTTCTTATGTTTTTTGCAATTTGCAGATCAGTATCAGGTTGTAAGGTGATCTAAATATGATTCGCGACCGTGTCAAATATGGCTTTACAGAATTATAATCATTAGAATCAGCAATACAACTCCTTAAGTTAGAATTGCCCTCAAATGTCATGATTTCATGAAACAGTAATTCAATAGGGTAATATGAACTCATAGAGATGTATTGCTGATTCTAATGATTATAATTCTGTAAAGCCATATTTGTTACGATCGCGAATCATATTTTAATCAAAATACAACCTGACAGTGACCTGCAAATTACAAAAAACGTAAGAAAAAAATAATTTCGCGGGCTACCCTGAAGGTTTCGCCTTAACAAGTTACAGTTGTGACGTTCCATTCAATGTTTGTTTTGTACAAAGGCAGCATCAATTGCATGTCGTGTGAATACGACAGCCTCTGAGTTCGAGCCAACCGAACGGCTTACGATAACTCGAAGCATGAAGCTTCAGCGAAATACTACGATAAATCAATATACGAGTAATTACTAGAAAGACCGGACCTTGAAACACGTGCATACGAGTAGGTGCGTAGCTTTACGTTATGCAACGGGTTCAAGAACCTGCGATCTATGTATACCTAGATATATTATATCTTTAAATTCTCTGTTCAAAAAACGTTTAAACAACGTTTGTACAAAAAAAACAACCGGCTTCTAAAAAAGAACACTACAAAGTGAAAAGTAACTTTAATTTCGGAAGTCGTTGTCTTTGGGTCTGTATTTTAGTTTTTTTGCCACCGACTTCCGAAATTAAAGTTATTATTCACTTTGTAGTGTCTT
This sequence comes from Griposia aprilina, assembly GCA_916610205.1. Lineage (NCBI taxonomy): Eukaryota > Metazoa > Arthropoda > Insecta > Lepidoptera > Noctuidae > Griposia > Griposia aprilina. The sequence goes on from OU744286.1 coordinate 11,490,519, forward strand.
TTTTTAGAATCCAGTTTTTTTTTTTGTACAAACGTTTTTATTTTTCACTTTTCAGTTATTTATTTATCTAAGTTACTTAATAGCCTAACAACTGCTCATCACCATTTACAAAATATTGTTTTCCCCGATTCACGGACGTTAATTGTTGAGGAGTTCTCCTAGTAAAAACCAGAAGAACTGGAGCTGATGGTGAAGCCACCATCAGCTCCATTTCACCATATATATTGTGATGAGCTTAACTTGCTTAGCAACCATTTTAAAGTAATCGAATCGCAACCACAATGAGTAGTTCCAGTGGCCACCTCTGGTCTTCATCATCAGTTCCAAATCAACGAATGGTGCATTCCGAGAGCAAATGCACGAGTTACTATAAAATACCCAAATCGCTATAGGTGTGCCTATAAAAATTGACGATTTCCCTCGATTTACTTGGTTTCCTCATCAGATTCTGACTTGGTGACAATGGGACCACCTCGCGAGCATACTCTCTCTAACAAAAAAAGAATTTTCATAATCGGTTCTCAATTGACGGAGAAATCGGTGAACATACATAAAAATAAAAACATACATACAGCCGAACATATAACCTCCTCCTTTTTGGAAGTCGGTTTAAAATCTACTTTACCTACTTAATAAACATCTAAAATTATATATGTATATCATATAATAACAGCACACAGCTTATACCTACAGCTGGGTCTCAATGCATGAAATTTTGCACAAGAGTTTCTGATATACCTACTTAATGATTTTTGAAAATTCATTCCTTAAAGGGGTAACATAGGGGGTGAAATTTTGTATGGAAGTTCGTGATTTTTGCCGATGGGTACCTAACGCCATCGGGCACACGGCTTGTTTTGTGCGGTTCTATCATTTCTGACGCGACGATATTATCGTCCATAAAATGTAAGGAAATAGGTGCACGTTATAACTATTTATTAAATTTAATAGAGTCTTCATATATTTCCATACATTTTACTTCTCCGTGTTATCGTGATGCCGTAATGTGGAGTTGGACGTCTACGATAATATTGTCAGGAAAGAAATTATAAAAGCGCACATAATACACTATACTAGCGAGGTAACCCCATCACAAGTATACTTATAACTTACCGGGGCTGACTCAATTTTGTGCTGTTGAACAATTGTATGAGAAACCATTTTTTTTTTTTTTTTTTAAATACAGAGGGGCAGGAAAATCTACGCGCAACCTGTTATCCAGTACCTACATGAATCTGATCAACCCTGCGTTGAATTTTTTTGTCGGTTATTAAAAGAATCATTTGCTGTTCCTTACATTTTGACCGCATTGGTATCGTACTTTTCTATGAAACAGCAGATTTTTTTTTTTGGTAACTGTCGAATTGTTTTTGTGCTAGGGGGGGGGGGGGATAATATGCTGAATTCATGGTTACAGTTTGCGCGGCGATGTAAGGTCACCAATAGTAATAAGTAACCAGGGTCGTCGGATATAGTTGAAGTTTAGTAAGAAACCGATTATTATTATTATTATATTAAGATAAAATTTAACTTAATTAATAGAAAAAAAAACAGTTAATTTATCAAATTAAATTTGAAAACATTAAATTAATTAACATTCTTACTAAACTTCAATTATATATCCGACAACCCTGGATACTTATCTCTTTTGGTGACTGTACCTGCTACGCTGTATATCAATACTTTCGTCATAATCATAAGGTAAAAAAATGAGGGCTGAGTAACGGAATTACGTCAGATCAGTCATTCGACACCCCATTGCCGAATATCCACGACTGACAGAGCAAGAGATAAACTCTACGGTAGCCTATTCGGTAAACATTATAATACACACTATTGATAATGACAAAAAATAACAGCACTACACGTTAGCAAACACCGTCCGCCGTCCATTAATTTAATGAAGTGCACTTAAAACATTTTAACTAAAAAGGCCACAAAGTGTATCCCTAGTTTAATATTAACGATCACTATGTATCATTTGGTTTTAAACTAAATATACGAAGGATGGCCGTTAAATAGTCTGGTATATTGCTCATGTAGTAACTACTTGAATTATGTACCTACAGTTCATAGTGCAAAGTCATAATTTTCATAATTAATCCAAATATTAAACTGTGTTTTTTGTATTATGTGTTTGTTATGCAATTTTATAATTTCCTGTCTATTTGCGTGTGGGGCAGTCATTTTATATTTCATTTTAATTTAATTCGAACTAAAATTTTGGATAAGGTTAAAAATTCACTGTCGTCGATTCCTCTGAGTACTTGGAAATACTACAAATATTCTACAAATGTGTACAATAAAGAATTACGGCATAATCAAGGTCATAGACGATGGTGGACCATTATTTTCTTTGTCTATAATCCCGTAGAACCCTAAAAACTTTACGTTGAAAACAACGACTAACAGAGCTGTATGTAACACGAGCTAAGTTGCCGAAAGTTTCTCGTTATAATTAGAGGGTGGCGGCAGGTCGCGAAAATTAATACCCTCTCTTTTTGTGGCGGCTGTGAGTTGCGGCCAAGTCAGCCCGGGCGGGCTCGTCTTAAAACATATAACATGTTCCCGCGCATCATTGTTGTGTTTAATTACCTTCCAAATTGCAACAAATTATATCAATACTATGTTGCAATGTAGATGTGTTCCTATAATATTTATGATAGAATAAGTTGGCAGCCAAGGATGGTTGTAGCGCATCTACGAACAATATAGTACAATACTTCTCGTAGCACTTCGTAGCCTCGTAGACCCAGACGTAGAATGAATCACTACGTTTTGTAAAATAATGTTCTGGCCTGCATCTGTATGCTTCAGGGAAACTACTACTATGAGCGGGATTTTGATGAAATTGTTCCCTAAATTAAGACAATTTATTTAGACTTTTTTTTTGCATATATGAACAAAATTTTATGGTACTCGAAGTATTCGCAGTTATTAGTTTCCTTAAACAAATGAAGAATAGTCCTCTACTTTTTGCATTTTATCTATGTCTACTCTAAATGTGCACCTCTAGCGTAAAAAGATGATATCACACACTTAATGGCATGCTACAAATATTGACTAAACGGTTTTAAATGAAACACCCGCGACAGTTTACAATATTTGCTAACATCGAGTTAACGACGTTCCCTCTCGGATGATGAACTGATAAAATATAATTGCTTTATATTTTCCGCGGCAAGCGATATGTGAAAATTGGTAGCGCTGGTAAAAACGAAGCAATTATGTAACAACGTCAGCGAATTAGTGTTTGTGTTGGCGTGAAGCCAAGTTGCACGCGGATGCAGCCCGACTGCGGCGTGCCGCGGAACTGTAGCGACCGGCGAGGGTCACCCATGTTTGATCAAACAAACAATTTATACTATTAATGTATTGTTGCACCCTGTTGGCCCGAACACGCCGTCAGGTGGAAAAGGTTGCTTATATACATCTGTGACTTTGAACATCAATGTCACATACAGTGATGATCAAAGGCGTAGTGTTCATAGCTTAATTCTAATTTTGTTTGTATTCTGTCGTTTCTGGAAATCAAATCGGTCCTATAATATGTCCAAAGTTTTCGTAATTGGACATGTGCACTATGTGCAGTTGCATTCTTCTTTTCTTTGTGCTACTAACAACACACTTAGGATTCACAGATTAGTATCTGGTGATAGTTCACCAATTTATTTGTTAAACGTCTCAAATCACATGTTCTTTGGTTGGTATACCATATCGGTAGACAAAGCTGTGTATACATATATCTACGGCCATATTACCTATAATATGTAATCTTCCCGGGTAACTTTCAACTCGTGCGGGATGGATGATAAACAAGTGCCTTGTTTTTATTCTTACCTGATTATCATGACGAATATTACATTATTAAATTGGGTGGGATGTAAATAATGCTTGTATCCTTCATCATACTCATTTTCATTTAATGTATAATACTTCGTATATGTGAGACTCCCGCTCCAAACGTTCTCATATGGCAGTACTACCTTACAGTTCGGGGCGTATGATACTTCCAGCCAGTCATACACGGTATAGTTCAAACTGGTTGAACTTATTAAACGCTCCGAAAGCGTTCAAAATGATCCAGTTTCTCTTCAATATGTTTGTTTTTCTATGCCACTGTTTACACTTGCTTTTAATGTAAGTAGTCAGATAGGAAACGCCGACCAAATCTAGTTAGAAAAATATGATTGTCGTGTAAACGTGTTTGTACAAACCTACTTACAGAATTAAAATAATTTTTAATTTATCATTTAATGCAATCACTTAGTCGGACTTTGATCGATACCCATTTGAACTTTCATAACTAAACGAAGAAAAAGGAGTATCGTTTCAGACAGCTTAACATAAGTTCGCAACTCTAGCTTCTTTAGTTTCTGCCCACTCTGAAAGAAAAAAAGATGTGAGTACCTACGCGGTCAAGATGTGTGGAACAGCTATTCAATAACGAACGAAAAATTTATACACTAGGGGTGTAGAATCATGTGTTGAATTCATGGTTATAGTTTGCGTGTTGATGTCCCTGTCACCCTGTATATGTACCATAATAAATTCTCGTCTATTTCCTTTTTCTTTCCTGTCTCCTTACTTTCGATTCTGAATCCCACTTGGGTTCAGAATCATGTACTAAATCCATGGTAACAGGTTGCTTGTCGATGTCCTTGCCGCCCTGTTAGGTATTTTGTTTTTTCACTAATGGTAAGTAAACTATTGTATGTTAGTTAGTTAATTAAGTTTCTTCTAAACTAATGTATTGATAATGTAGTTAGGCATAAGCATGGTAACAGTAAATTCTGTATTTTTTTGTACGCTTTAACTGGCAAAACATGCAGCTCCTTTTTATTTATTTTTTAATTCCACCCACAGTGCACTTGTATTGTACCTACTCATGTTTTACAAAAATAAAAATCTTATCTTTTTATCTTTATTTAAATTGGATTTTCATATTAGCTGAAAATTATCAGATAGAAAGAAAGAAAAATAATGAAAATGTGTTTATTGGCATAAGTACAAATAAAACACCTGAAAAGTAATCATGAGCAACTGAATCTTAAATCGCTAAATTCTTCAGGTCTCGTTGCAAGTATTTATGTCAAAAGGTAGATCGCACATTTTAAAACCACACAAGCAGTGGTGTCACTCAGAATTTTATCACTGAGAAGTTATAAAAGTGGCTCTCGATTGAACATCGGTAAGTGAATAAATCGAGTAGTCGACTAGAGCGGTAACCTAGCGCGTGGTTGAACGGCTTCCGCCCGAGCCCGCCGCGCGCCTCTAATTGGTAGCTTAATGTACCAAACCATGTGTAATGTCAACATAATTGGAACACCCCACTTTTGCTGTACACTGATTATGAGTGGTCTTTCACACCCGTCGCTCTTTTCTTCGATATTTTTGGGTTGAACGGTCTGGCGGTTTCATTGATTGCTCGTATCTTTAGAATATATTTAGTTCTACTATATTGCAAACTTTACTTAAGTGTTTTTGTTTTCATGGAACGTCGTAGTTCGCTCCTTCGCTAAATGAGTTAAACACAATGCAATTACCTACGTGAAAATACTATGAAAAGTAAAAAAAAAACTGATAACTATGTCTACCTCGCTATTTTAAAAGGAAGGTTTGTAAACAGGTGTTAATCTACACATCGTTAGCTTACTGAAGGGTGCATTCTCAAAATAGAAAATTATCTCAGGGGCAAACTATTATGAAGATTATTATAATTGAACTACTTCACTTATAATTCTTCTAAAAACGCCTTTGGCTGACTATTCTGTGAAGACGTAATGATAGAAATGCCGACATCGATAGTCGTAGCGAGATACATAACTGTAACAGAAACTATCAGTTTCTCAATATTATATTACCGCACAATTACTGGCTTTTAACCTACTCGTTTCTCCTACAATGTACTTACCACGTGTATATTCCTGCCCACAAACGACCCTGCTGAACTTGAACGGTGACCGGATTGACCGCTGATATTGACACCATGTTCATGTTGTCAAAACCATCCCACGTAGTAGGTGGTTTGTGACGTTATTGGAAAACAGGTGTTGAATTTATGTTATACCGAAAAAAAAAAAACTATACATGTAGCAGGTAGAAGTGAACGAATGCCAAAAAATATACACAAATTAAATAATTTGCAGACTCTTATATGATTTTACAGGCCATAGTTATTAACTTATAAATGTATATCAATTTTAATGAGCGCGCGAGCGGCTTGAAAAGTTGTGTTTAGATAGTGCACACACACACGGTGGCTGTGTGTGTGCGCTCGACGGGCGCGTGGCTCGCCCGCTCTCCTGCACGCGCCACTTCTTCACGGTAAAAGAAACACTTGAAATTCGTCTACGCCGCTCGCCGCTCGCCTCGCCTACTTTACTTTAGGCCCTGTTCAATTTAGAGCCAACTCGAGTTAGCTAGTCACGTTTCGATTTTTCTTACACACTTTCCTATAACCTCTCGTGTTTACTTGTTTACAGGAAATGTACATTCATCATATTCAATACGGTCATTCGTTCATCTGATGAGCGCTTTACAGCCGATTCTATTAATTAATGCAGACTGATGCCGCATTGTATCGAACAGAGCGACTTTCATTACTTTTGTACGAGTATTTTGGAGCGTATCGATGTAAACAGTAGCGAACCAATTGACACGATAGCGATAAGAGGCATAGAACAATCTCTAAAACCTTTTATGTTCAGGATTCTGTTCATTCCAACGATAATTCAACGTGGCTGCTCGAAATAACAGTGATTTACTGCGGAATAAATTACTTAAACACAACACAATCCGATTTTAGTATTAAAGATCAGCTAATCTAGTAACAGCCTACGTTTATTGAACTTTGCTTTTATCGAATAGTCCGGAATTACGCATGCAATCGTACATTATGTGTGCGTTTCCTCCGTTTCGCACTTTACGGGTAACATTAAATAGGCCATCGTTCTGTTTGAGTTGAAATCATAAAAGTTGTTCTCGTCTATTAATCCGTGGAGCGGGTGTGGGCGCGGGGTGGCGGCGCGGCGGGGGACGGGTGGCGCCGATCAAACAGGCCGGGGAATCAATATGGCCGCCGCCCAGCTGATCCGTGACCTCCGCATCCCGCGGCCCCCGCGCCCCGCACCCGCACACCCTCGCCGCCCGCAAACTTGACGCTTCTCTTTGCAAGTTTTCTCATGACGATCGCGATGTTGCTCACTGACTAAGCTTATACCGCACTTATACCCTCTTATTATATTTCCGCCTAAGTGGGGAAAATAATTACTATTAAATTCCAGTGTTTCAAATCATTACTGCCTACTGGTTATTATTTTCTAATTTTTGGTTACACAGGTTGTAACTAAATCTTTCCCGGGACTCTAAATTAGTTTAGTTAAAAATATGAAAACATTTTTTTTTTTAATTTTTACTACATAAGTAAGTAGATAAGATTAAAAATAATTCTATTGAAGGCTTGGGATACATTTTATTAGCACCGTGGTGCATAAAAAGTAAAACACAATTTCGGTAGCATTTTCCACTTCCCACGCTGATATGACAATAAAAAAAACATCATAATTAATTTTCATGAAAAACATTAATCACCCGAAAATAAATGTGAGCGTCGTAGCAGTTGGCTACGAGCGCTACTAAAGCTACGAAAAAGGGTTACGATTGTGCTACGGGGTGATCTCCTCAAAAATATTTAAATGGAGAATGGGTACTGCAGGTAAAGGGAGGGAGGAAGGGGAGTTACGCGTTTGAGTCTAGTGTAACCGTTCTTGGAATTTCAGCAGCGATGATACGCTGACCCAGTGCAACTGAATGAAGGTCATACACTCAATGAACGCTGTATGTATAGTGAGTTCTGAGACACGGCATAACGTATACTGAATTCCGAGGTTCTGACGATTCCAGATAGCCAGAAATCACGGTTCATTAATTTTTCGTGGTTCACGTTTTCACGGTTAGTTAATTAGTAGGATGGTCCATCCTTATATTTTTGTAATTTTTAATACAAAATAATATGGACTATCCTGCTTGTGTTTATGATTTCTTATTTTATTAGACTCATTTAACATAGCTAGTTGGTAATTGTTTAGTTAATATTCACATACTTTTCAGGTTTGAATATTCATGATTAAGTTAGCAGATTATATTATCAAGCGATATTTTTACTAAAACATCTAGGAAGCGACGTATACGTTCCATGGTGGTTACGTTCTGATAACTGGAAGTCGTCTGTCGAACAGTGGGGCAAGAGTCTCGTCTCGTACCTACATAGTCTATTTTGTTAGAGTCCACCCCTGATTTTACGAGTGGCAATTATGAATGAGCGTTGAAGCGTAAGACGATTAACAAGGTTAGTTTGTAAAGTGCGGTTAATTAAAAGTTATGACCGAAACGGACAGCGGCTGCATCGCTCCATAACCGTCCTCTGTGTTATAAAAGTTCATGCTGGTATACGCACATAATGACGGTATGATAATAATATGTTTACCCTGAAATAAGGGTTAAATATTACTGTTATGGGCTTAAAACTAGACTGCAAGCACTGAATTGTTAGTGGCATGCTCATGGACAAATTACAGCTCATTTGATTTTCAAGCTATGTTAGAGCTGTCGAATTCTGTTTCGGTGATTGGGTGACATTATTGTTTCCCTATTAGCTTTGCATCATCAAATTGATGAACTCCGAAAATGTATCTATGGACGTTTGATTTTCATGATTATTTGACGCATCGTCAGCATACGATGAAAACGGAAGTTCCCTAGCAACTGCTGCCTCATTCAGATTATATTTCCATTCGAATCCGACGTTTTACCATTCAACTTCAAACTAAGCTCCTTCTTTAACTCTTATCACTGCGTGTAACTTTTAAAATTGATGTTTTCTTCCATTCGGTTGACGACTTTAGTTTTAAAATGTGTTTTCAAGCAGACTAGAAATGGTTTTACGATTGCTGGCACACTTAAATAATCTGTAAGGTAGCATGTTTACTATTTTTTTTTTTCAGATAAACGGCACTCATGTTCCTATTCAAGATTTAGTATGCATCATTACACATAAAGAGACAGCTGTGAAGAGGATTTTCTTTTTAAATATGTATCGTTATCGAGTGTTGGTGAGATCAAAAAAGAAGATCTATCACGGTCGTTTGGGACGTCTCAATGGATTGAATTACGCGGGATTGTGGGTAATCGATATTATACCTATTTATTAGGGTGATTGTGTATGTGTGTGTGCGGCTTCGTCGGGACGAGCCCTGGGGACAGCCCGCGTGCCCGGCTACACGTGCCCCGCGACCTCCGCTGTCTCCAATGACTAAACAGGTGTTTCTTCATACAATTACTGTATTATTTATACAAGGTCCTGATCCTAGTGAAAGGTTTCGAATATACACAAAATCCACTAAACAATCTGCCGTGCTTAAAGTATTTTAGTAGAATTTTAACTTTAACACGTCTGTTGTTATGTTTCCGCATACGATGGTTTACGCGAGAAAGAAAATTGGTTCAGTATTTTTATATTACGAAGTGACACGCGCTTTACTTGTGTTAACCAAATGTACAAATACGCTGTGAATGTGTGCGTGACGACGATTAGCGTGAGCACATAACACACACGCACACACACTTCCAACTTCGCCATTGTCCCGGACGGTACCTAGAGCTCCTGCGGTTACACACACAGCGTGTTTGTATACTTGTTAACCACAAGTAAAGCGCGCGTCGCTTCGTGAGATAAAATACTATAACAGGAGACAGTGGTGGCGATTCTCTTGTCACAAAATTCTCTAAACTAGACTAAAAAATACCAAAATTTAGTTTATTCCTGTCAAACGACGATTTGTCATTCTGAAATAGACTAAAGTGTCACAACTTAACAATTTTTTAGTTTGACAGCACTAAGATGGCACTGAATTATTATTTTAGTGAAAATGCCAATTTTGCTATTCTGAATTTGACGGTGTTCACCTAAAATAAAATTAGTTGTCATGAACTAAAATTCACCACAACACCTCGACTTCAGGTGCAAAAACAGTACTGTATCTTTTTATTTTTATTTGCTTATATCTCGAAAATGGTGTGTCATATCGCAAAAATAATGAAAATTTCGACCCCCTTTATGAAACCCTTAAACACCTAAAACTCTACACGTAGGTAATTTTTTTTTGTCATATTTTCCATACAAAAAGTAAAAAAAAAGCGCCGAGGCTGCCCTCCTATGCGTGACTCCGGCTCTAAAAAAAAAACACGGGCAAACAAGTACCTACCACATGGAGTCGCGATTGTCAAATAATTAGTTACGTCAAAATTATTTTAAAATTTAGAGATATTTTTTTGCAGAATAGCTGTAAGATTCTCATAGGCAAAAGTAAGGAATTTTAGTGATAGTTTAGTTAGTTTAGTTCGGTGTACAAGAGAATCGGCACCAATGTTAACTAATTAATTGCCAAATCGATCAGAAGACTGTTATGAGGCGTCACTTGTTCGAAATAATTCGAGTACACTTCAGAGTATCAAATCGTTATCCGTATCCGCAGCACCGCAATTAATCCTAATAATATCTATTATTCCAATCAAAAACTTTGCTTGCGGCTTGTGTAAGAAGCAAATTCGTACAGTCGTGATTTGCGGCCAGGCACCGCCGCGCGCCGCTAGCCCTAGTTAACTTGAAATTCTCTCGAAGCGAAGGAGCGAACGGTTTAAATGCAAATAAGATTACAATTAGATATTTAGATCCTCTCACAACCCACTTATTTTGAAACAAGGTTTTTAATACCAGCCTTGTTTAATTAAGTATTTCATAGAAGATACTGAAAAACAAGGCTGTGTTAAAAAGGTAGCTTATTTAGAGACAGCTTCATTCAAATATAGTCCTTGTTAAACTTACAGATAGCAGCAAATGATCTCATCAGTCATTTACTCTTTATAGTAGCACCCATACTATTATTTCGTAGCAAGAACGAGTTATGGTACGTAATTATAAGTCTACGTATCTCTGTATAGTGTAGGACTGCGGTAATACGCCTTGCAAAGTGTGTGTCGGTTGCGTTGGCAAGGCTCTCGTGTCGTAATAACGGTGGAGTTCTATCGAGGCACAATGCCTCGGCCGGATTACTCGTCAAACGGCTCGAGATGTCGAAATTCATAAAACTCACCTTTTTGATACGCGCTCGAGAGGCTCGTCTTCGGCTCCCCACGGTTTTATTTTTATTGCTTTTTATTTTACCATAGCAACGTGTGTTTCGATGACCCTGTAACTTATGTTCAATGGGAAGCTTCGGTTTGCTGTCTTCTAGTGCAATGTTTATGTGCATGTGTTGTCCTTCTACTTGTAACTAAATGTCAGCGCTTTTGTGATTGTTTCACATTTACTTAGGTATTGTTGCGATTGGTTGAGGTTTTGCTTTAAATCCCAGATCGAAATTCGCTTTCATCACTAGTTGTGTTAGTGTTATTATGAACCTGCATAGTGACACTAACACAACGTAAGCGTTTAAGTTTGATCTCCAAACTAGCACTTAAGCAGTGCAAAACAACAATTTCGACGAAAAAGTAACCCACTAAAAGGAATCTTTAAAGAAGAGGCAAAAACTGAAGTTTAATGTTGAACTAATAAAGTAATGGTCACATTTATTATTGTTATGCTGTAACTCTCAGCTGCATTTACTTCAGCGTACAAAGCGGTGCAATTCTTCTACGAACATTACTAACCGTATCGAACAGCTGACCTACACCAGTCTGATGCAAGATACCGACTTGATACACTCAATTCAAAGCTAGTACAAATTCCCCGAATTATCTGTGATTTCTCCGATACATTCTGTATATTGAACATGCATTCAGTAGATTCCTGGATATGAGAGGGCAATCCCTAAAGCAGCAACACTGGTCACAACCCGCTTGACCCAAAAACCCGGTGGAGTGGCGCGGAGCGAACGATCGCGCCGATAGCGCGCGACTCGCCGCGTCGAAGCCTCAGCACTAACACACGACAACCGCATTGGCTCGTCTACCCACTCAACCACACACCTACATGTCTACTTTATTAATTAACAAGATAGACTTACAAAGGCTTCAGCTGCATTTACTCTACGTTGTACGACGAGGCCGGAATGCCATTAGTTTGTATCGGTTTTATCATCATCTGGAAGTCTGCTTCGAGGCTCATGCATGAGCTGAATATCCATATTTTTGTTGGTGCATGTTAATGCACCCACTACTACTACAGATTATATGTAAGTCTGTCTATCGACTTTACAACACGTTTGACTTTATTAATTGGCACAATAATTATTTATGTATCTGTCGAACTGCAACATCGAGACCGTTTATTATATACTAGCTTCTGCCCGCGACTTCGTTCCCTCGACCCTCCCCGTCGTATCGCATCGCCTGCCCGCAATATAAATTCGTTTTCGCTTAGCATTATTTCTGAGTTTGTTTCTTTTTATTCGGCTCCTGAGGGTCCTAGCGTGATGCTAGATAGCCTCCCTCAAGATTTTGGCTACCAAATACAAAAATATTTTTTCAAATCCGTCTGGTAGTTCCAGAGATTAGCGTATTCAAACAAACAAACAAAAATAAACATACTCTTCAGCTTTATAATTAGCTAGATTAGTATAGATTTACGCTAATATTCAAAGAGCCTAAATCGTGTCTAAACATGCATCTGTTTTTTATCTACTTCAGTTACACCAACGACCTTGTTGGCCACTTGACCTACAAACTAACTATTTGTACCAGTCTGAAACAGATCAGTTTGCAAGTTAAAGATACCCTATTATTACAGGCCTACATATAATAGTATTAATTCCGTGTACACATACAAGCGCTGGCTCGCCCACCCACTTGGCCAACACACATAGATACTCTGTCTGCACTTTAGTAATTAACAGAATACAATTACAAAGGAATGTCCACCGTCTATCAGTTTCATCGCCAGCTGAAGTCGGCTTACAGCTTCGTGCTTATTACTTGATTAATTAATAGAGCTTTGTCATTAATATACCTTATAAGGTGGTAACTACATACAAAGACGCAATGTAGTGTGCGAAGTGTGAAGGTTTGATATTTTACTCTTTGTCATTTTGTCTTGCAAGGTCTATTGCAATATCAAAATATTTGACTGTTTTATTGATAATGATGCTGGAGAAAAGCGTATAGTACAATCATCCGCATATCACACACATGCACTGTGTAAATCGCCCTTACTGCTACTACTTAGAGGCGCTATCAATTTCAAATGGTTACCACTGATGTGCGGTAGACAGTCAAGCAAAAACTGAATATTTTTATTTATTTCGGTAGCAGCAGTTACTGTCAATATTTTATTGAAGCTAGCTGCTCTAAAATATTCAATTCGATTTAGTTAGAGATTCATTAGAATGATGCGTAGTAGAATAAGGAGAGGGAGCAGTGGTGGCCCACTGGTAACGGCCGCGATTGACGAGTTGCAGGTCGTAGGTTCGGACCCAGACAGGCGCTTTACTCTGTGTAAATTATTTCATCACCACTGCTGTCAAAACGGTGAAGGCAAACATCGTGAGGAAACTGGCATGTCCTAGAACCAAAATATCGAAGACATGTGACATCTACCAAGCCGCACTGGGCCCGCGTGGTGGATTAAGGCCCAATCCCTCTCACAGAGAGGAGGTCTGTGTCCCAGCAGTGGGCACATGTTAGGCTGATTATGGTATGTATTGTAGAATGCTATGTAGAGTATGTTTTTGAAATAGGTCAATGGCTTGTCTGTTGGGAGTCGTAAAAGGAAATTCATCCATGTGAATTATTGGAACCACTAGTAATAGTAATCTGATAAAACAAAGTTTAAAGGTCTTCCAGATTCCTACTACATTTTTGGTTCGATGTTGGGATCATATTGTTTGTAGAAAATCGTGGTTATCCTTCCATCTGGAGAGAACAGTGGATTACGTCGGACTCCTATCAAAAAAAATCACACTGAGCTACTCCTGATTCCTACCACTTGTCGGTAGCGCAGGATTCGGACCCCGATTCCATAACGCCTGCTACTTTGATGATATTGACAGTGACTATCGTATCACAACATAAAAATTGCAAATATTTGAATGACTTACTGAACTGAAATGGGCAAAGCTGTTCGGTGAGGCACTTAGTTATTTTTATAGACACTAAATATTTTTAAGCTAAGGTTTTATGTAACCAGTTGCTTTATCAAAATAGGTATTGGTTATTTGAAATTAAATAACTTTTTTACAAAAAAACAACCGTCTTCCAAAAAAAAAAAACACTTAATGGTTGCGGAACCTATCACACATAAATTCGTATACCACTAATTGAAATGTAAATAACAGTGACAGGTAATTATTAAAACATCATCAATATAAACTAGTGGAAAAACATATGCAGTATTAAGGATAACTCAAAAACTACAAGTCAGAACTTAATCAAAGTTAAATGGGACCACATGTAAAGCACCACCTATCAAATAAAAAAGAATCATCCAAATCGGTTCACCCAGAAAAAAGTTCTGAGCTAAAACAAATAAAAAAAAAAAAAACATGCCGACGAATTGAGAACCTCCTCCTTTTTGTGAAGTCGGTTATAAATACCGCTTGTTCTAGTTTAAATCAGTGTCTAATATAACTGACTAGCTTTGGCCCGCGGCTTCGCCCGCGCGGAGGTTGGAAATTATCCCACGGGTACGTACTATCGAGATAAAAAGTATCCTATGTCCTAACCCAGATCATGGTCTACCCATATGGCAAATTTCATACAAATTCGTTTAGCCGTTTTAGCGTGAAAGCGTAACAAACAAATGAATAAACTCACTTTCGCATTTATAATATTATATACATACATACCTATACTCCATGGCCTTCGTCTTATTCACATGTATATTCATCCCTTTCATTTCATTGTAACATTATATATATATATAGTTAGGATTGTTGCTGTAGGTAATTTTTGCTTCGGGTACCTATCCTGTAATTACCTACAGGTAATCGTCGGTGTTGCTGTCTTTAACTTGTCTCCCAAATAACACGGTGATTAACAAGTCTTGTCTTTAAAGAATTGCAGTCTATTTATCTCAATGATAGTTCTAGGACAGTAGTTGTATTGCTGCTTTTAAAGTCATATTGTAGCGTTTAAAAAACGTTAAATAGCCTTTTAAAAATTCTAGTAAAGAAAAGTAGAACAACAGATTTCCAATATATTACCAGAGTTGACAAGGTTTTAACAAAATTTACCGCATATTTCTACTCGTACGCATACTCATAACATAATTTTGATATCGTGGCAGTAATAAGCACGGAGTCCGACCGCTAACGCTTCCAAGTTCGAAGAAGATGGATTCGATCCCCAGATCGAGAAAAGTATAATTGAGTTTTACTGTAAGAAAATTTCTCGATTACGGTCCGGAATTGGAACTGTGCCCAATAAATAACGATAGGCGTGCCTTCTATCACATTGAGACCTAATACCGTCATTGGAAAATTCGGTTATATGCGATAGTACCCTTCTAACTATTCCGCCGGGAATCATAGGGAGGAAATGAAAGAACACTTCAATGAAAAATCAAGGTCTGATGTTCGCATTAAAGTTTTATCTCCGTTTGTGCTTTATGAAAAAATATGAAGAAGATTAACTCGTGCCGGCGTCGGTTTAAGCTCAGTTTTTTTTGGTTGTAATATTTGGTTAAAAGTTACTGTAGCTTTAGAATTACTATTAAACTTTATGCCTTACGTGTTCCTATGACTTTCATGAGTATTTCCATAGGATGTCTCTAAGCAAATACTCGTGAATGATAGGAAACATGACAATAGTTTGCTGCGCTTGTCTTTTTTAAATTTCCTATGTCCATCATTCATGTTCAATAGTTGAAACATGGTATATGGATATTGCAACTTTCTTTAAAAAAGAAATACCTATATTATCTTTGTTCAGTTTTCAATAAGTCAAGAAAATTCTGAAAACCATGAAAACGCAAAATTAAAGTAACGCCGCCGGAATAAAAACGGTAGGAATTTTTTCGTATTTTTTTGAGATTGAATGATTTGAATTGTATATTAGTGGGACATTGTTATGTGCGAGTTTTCAATAAACATGTCATGAAGACATATGGTGTGTACGGGCGCGCCCGGCTCGTTCGGCTCTCTCGGCCGACAGCCTGCGATGTCCTCGCAACCTCCGCCTGAGAGGGGCGCGGGGGCGCGGGGCCGATGACCTGCCCTTCATCCCTCACCTCACTTCCCCAGCGACTCCTAAAATACATGAATGTCAACCTTAAAACTACGGTCTTAAAGATAATTTTCCTAAATTACATGTACATAAGTGAAGGTTTATCGGAAAAATTGTCATGCGCCATTCGCAATAGTATTCCGAGTGAGTTTGGTGTAAATTATTTGGTCAAAACCGGGTCTATTTGGATATAAACTCTGACTTTTATTGTGCTGATTCCAATACGAGAATAAAATATTTAGCTGAACAGTGGGTTTTTTTTTACTTTTGTTATAATATTGTTACATTTGAACGTTGTCTGTTTTCAACCAACTTCAATAAAAGGAGGGGGTTGTCAATTCGACTGTTTTTGTATTTTGTCAGTCAGAGCTTATATCCAAATAGACCCGGTTTTGACGAAATAATTAAGCTAACACTCAGAACTTTTTTCAAGGTAAACCTATTTTGATGATTCTTTTTATATTTGAAAGCTGGTGTTTCTCACGTGGTCTCATATAAATTTGATAAAGATCTGAACAGCAGTTTTTGCATTATCCTTAATAATGCGTTTTTTTTCCACTTAGTATACATATATTGATGATGTTTTAGTAAATTCCTGTCACTGTTATTTACATATCAAGTAGTGGTATAAGCATTTGTATGTGGTAGGTTCTATAACTAAAAAGTGAAAAAAGAAACTTTTTTACAAAACAAAAATAACCGACTTCCAAAAAAACACTAAAAAGAGAAAAATAACTTTAATTTCGGAAGTCGGTGGCAAAAAACGAAAACACAAAAACAAAGACACCGACCTCCGAAATTAAAGTTATTTTAAAAAGTTTTAAATAAATAAGTTTCAATTAGACTAATTGAAATATTGTTTGAGCGTCCGGTTTCTTAAATTTAAGGATGGATAGTAGGTAAGCTGAAGTTACACAGATACAGTTTTCATGACTAGATATTGCATGCTCTAGGTCCATGCAGCCTCACTACGCCAATATTTCTTAAGAAATAATGAGATAAGACTTTCTAACTGACATCGACATTTCAAAAAGTCCATTATAAATAAAAGTAGGTAATAAGACACGCAGGTTTCGAATCGAATCAAATATACCTAAAAGTCCGCATTTCTCAGGAAGTCAGTGAAATCTGACCTTCGTAAACTACCGGCGGTGGCGGCGTCCCACGGTTCGGTTGTCAATTTTCGGGTTGTCAGTTATCCGTATGAGAGCCGGATCGGTGTGGCTTAAAATGTGCCCGGCCATCGAGGTGCCACGATTACATGCGTAAACACCGGCCACCCATTCAAGACTTAACGGCAGCAACATTGCTTGACCGCGACAATCGATCGATCTGCGTCGTAGCCCGTAGCCATTGGGTACGAGCTCCTCTACATTTACGTGCTGAATGAATCACGTACTTTACAAAAAAAAATGTAATTGATTATCGTTTTCTGGTAAAAAAAAACGTACGTTAATTAATGATTTAAGTCTCGTAATGGCCACCGTGTGAGTTGGCAGCGAGCTAAACTGGGTAGCAGCTAGGATGCGGTCGTATATGGTAATGGTATCATTTCGCGTTGCAGTTTGCTAACTTTGCAATACTTTGGCTATTGGACTTGTCTGCAGGGTTTGCAGTTTTGCAGTGTAGCTGGAGCATAATGACTAGTACAGGCACCCCGCAGTGCATCCAATTTGAAGATTGGAATAGTTTCATGTGATAGGCAACGAAACCTTTATCTGGTAAAGAGGTTCCATTCATAGGCAAGTAAGGTAATTACGAATTTCTGCATGCGTTTGGCTTTCTAACTCAAATGATTGGTCTAACTAAGAAACTTCATTTACCTGCAAATTGTAAGAATTGCGATTTTAAGTCCGGACCTCGTTTGTCAGCCGCGCATGCACTCGTAGTTGCAGCTTATTTTGTTATTCTCTGATCGGCAGTGGTTATCGCGATCGATAGAGGTGGTTATATGTCGGTGGCCACGTGCACCGGTCGTGCAGGCCCGCGCCCCTCCCCCCGCCGCCCGTAACGTGACAGGCTCGCCACGTGAATTACGCTTTCACGATTAATCTAACCGCTATGGGCTTCTTTCATGCCTAGCTTTGTCGGCCGTCCGTCACCGCCAGCGTACCTACACACTTTTCCCGCAACATCTTAAGGAAATTTTACAATATTTGCCTCAATCAAATAATACATAATTGCCTGTTTATAACGATATTGTAAGACATCTGACTTAATTACTTGGTTACCCAGAAAGGGGTCGTGCGGTGATGAACATTAAAAATGTGTTGTGAACTACACTCGAATGGACTTTTGTTCTACTGTGTTATTCAAAACCTCAGCACGGAAGAAGACGAATACACAACGATGAACAATACTTCTATGAATGAGGCGGACGTCTGGGCCACTGCATCAGATGTCAATGAAAATAACTACATTATCAAATACCGTGTTTAGCACCCATCACAATCTCTTACCAAATCTTTCGGACGTTACACGCAATTTCAGCATACAGACTACTTCTAATATTTTGAATACATAAACAGTACACGTCTAGATAGTAAGCAAACGTATAAATAATTCCTGCAAACGCTAAATTAAAATAGGTTCCAGAAGGTTTACAGGCAGAACCAAAATAGTGTGAAACACATTAGACGGTATCGGTGTTACGTCATGTGCCTGCTGTGTCGAGCTGTCAAAGTAGCATCGTGATATCCATTTGTGCTGTTGTGTCTAGGAGGTCGGAGCAAGTTGCCCACTCGACGTGGGAAATGTGGTGCATATTTGATGGCTGGCAACCGTCGGCGCGCGCATCAACAATTTACGTCGTCGCTTACCTAACCGAGCCCGAGGCGATGCTTAACTACCCGACGCCCGAGTTGTCGATCGATGTTGCCGTTTAAATCAGAATTAAGGTTCTCTGATGAAGTGTTCTGCATTGTTTGAGTACAGCTGCTCCTCGGGGACACTTGCTTGCAATTTCGGCGTGTGATTAATCACGCCGCCCACTGACGAAAGCTTTTCTGGTAAACGTTTAATTTTGATCGTTGTTAATTTCACGAAAGGGTTGCGCCGATTAAATAGAAGGACTCGATCCACAAGTCGTTTATTAAGATGTGCGCGGTGGAAAGTTAACTTATGGTGTTATGATATGCCTCCATCCACCCGCGCCTTGTGACGCTCGATCGACACCACGTGGGCTGCATTCACAATAGGGTTTCGGAACATAATTGAAATCTATCTTCACCGTCACACTTGTAATCCTTTAAGAAGCCACAATACATGTGTATTATAATACAGAAGCAGTTAAGACGTTCAAAGAAAATAGACAACCCGATCGCACTCACACACGTCTATAAGGCAATTTCAATCAGATTGATAACGACTGAAAATATTCTTAAAACAATTATTAATCATTTAGAGTTTAAAAGCCTCATTGTATATGTTAGAAATCTTTGCATTTAACATAATTAATTATTTAGATGTCCGACAATTGTGTCCCGCTTCCCACATCTAAACTTATTTTAAGCTTATTGCCATTGTACTTTGAATCACAAAACAGCAACACACGAATTAATAATAAAGTATGACGAAATAAACCACAAAAAAAATTTTTTATTCGTAAACTAAATTACTAGCAATAATCGCCACACCACACAATTCGTGTTGAAATAAACAATTTGATGTTGGTGCCATACGTTATGGTTGTCAAGAAACAATTTTATGACATGCATTATTAAATTGCGTACCTTCGAGTGAGGAGAAATTTTAATAAAGCTCCCGAGAGAATTTCGTCAGAGTACTGAGTGCGACACCGGGCTTAGCTGATAGTGATGTGCCAACAGTTTTAGGCCGATTAACTAATTACTGTATATTCCGCTTTTGGCAAACGTTCATTATTTAGTGCACTGCATTGTCATAACTGAGTAGTATTAATGCGGCTGATTCTGTATAATCTAGAATAATGTTGGTGGTAATGTAATGATTTTGGATCATTATTGACCTTAGCTGTACATGATATTTATTTTTATTATTAGGAAAAGCCTGTGATGTCCCACTGACCAGTTCTTGTTGAAGGAGTTCAGCTCATCTCGCCATCTCCGTCTGGGCCTGCCGCGATGTCGTTTGCCATTAAGAGGGACCCATTGGTATTAACCAAGGGTTAAATATCGGTCCCATGGAGTAGGGACGAAATTTTTTAATAATAAGGATTGTTTTAATCATCCTAAGATCCAAAATGCTACCTTGTGAGTCAAAATTGGTTATTATTATTATTATTTTACTTTTTTATGTTAACATATCTCGGGATCATAGGGTCCTGTACCTTTTTAAGGCGTACGAGGGACGACAGGCAACTCGCAGAGGCCCTTTAGATCTTTTTAATTAAATGAGGCACTAGCCGACGATTATCCCTGTTTGCACTATGCAAGTGCACTCAAGGACAACCCCTGGTTGGTGTAGGACCAATGTCTTATATGAAATGCATAGATAAAATGGCATGGCCCGAAAATGGTCGCTAGCACGTACATACTGTCGTAGCGACAAAGGGGCAACTTGTCCTGTGGTGCTTATGAGGAGTGGAGAGGTATTTCACGGCTATCAGAACAATCTTGGAAGTACGGTCAAGATCCCTACCAGCACCTTACTGGCATACTTCCTTTCTCCGAGCATGTTTGCTTTTGCAAATCTCCACTCAAGCCGGCCAATAAAGGCAACAAAAAGCTGAGGAACAAGACTTTTCCCGACAGATTGGGTCCGTGTGGTCGCTACTGCCCAACAGCTCGCCACATGCTGCCCTGCGGGTTTCTGTATCTCTCTTGGTCTGGCTCCTCACCCTGGACCTGTTTCGGTAAAGTAAACTCTACCGGCACAGACCTAGACTCCAGGACTGCGCAAGCCCCACTACGACGTCAACGTGGTGATACGGCGGTGTTATTATTATTATTTTTATATACCTAATAATAATAATAATTTTATTTATCTGTAACTTGGTGACAAAATCAATTGTACAATAATTTGGTATAGAGATGTGAGACTAATAAATATCCTGGCTCCCAAACTAGGTTTATTGCCTGTGACTTGGGAGTCAGTGATTCCAAAACTTATGCTAACATAAACTGCGTCGATACACCTATACATTTATTATTTATAGTTATGATTACTTATTAACTACTTTACAAAAGCATTTGGAAAATATAAGAGAAGAGGATTGTGTGTGTGAGTGAGTGTGTGAGAATAGTGGCGAATTTATATGTGTCTCAAGTTGCTTAGGATTGGGTGAGAAGCAATTTTTCTGTTTCATCATAAGATTGTTCCATCAGCCACACATTCACCGTATTTTTACATTGATGATAATTCAATTTGTGCACTTGGAGAAATTTATTAATTTGATTATATAAACTATAACTGAGGTAGTTAAATTGACGTTTTGCGAAGGTGGTCTTATGTCTTACTGGTGGGATAACAATACCTGCACGGGGTTTGGTACTTATTTGTAATGGCAGTCGATGTCTTCTTAGTACATACACACTGTAAAACATATAGTCCTCTCAGTGACAATACTTTGCTATCCCTATAAAGTTCCATTGTTGAGTATCTGAACGACTTGCAAAACATAACTTTGAGAACAGCCCTCTGGGCCCTTTCTAATTTTAGAAAGTGTGATTTGCAATTGCTGCCCCATGCTGGCAAACAATATAAGAGGAGAGATTGGCAAAGTGAAAAATATACCAACTTTAGAGTATCTGTGTCTGCTGAGCAGTGAAGTTTTTTGAAAATAGATATGAGTTTTCGCGTTCTGGCTATCAGGTTATCAATGTGGCTATACCAATTGAGATGTTTGTCAATCAGTACTCTTAGGTATTTTATGTTAGGTGTGATTGTTAAAGGAGGACACATACGAAATGAATGTATTCGGCGCCCATGACTGGTGTGGGCTTGAATAGTGAGTGATGTGCTTGGCTGAGATTGATTTCTTAAAGAGAACGAGACTAATTTAGTTTTCTCTGCATTTAGAGTCAACAAGTTTGTGGTTAGCCAATCCATAACAGCGTCTAGTGCCATCTGAGCATTTTTTTTCTGTTTCACTCCAATCTTTACCGTGAATAAGTAGAGCTGTATCATCAGCGTAGGTAAACACCTAGCAGTTAGTTAGTGAAAGCGAACACAGATCGTTTATATAGATGAGGAATAAGGTTGGGTCTAGAATGCTTCCTTGTGGAACACCATATTCAATTTTAGCCTTGTCACTTATTACCTCACCAATTTTAACATGCTGGTGTCGATTTTCAAGATAACTTAAGAAAATATCCAGTGCAATATCACGTATCCCCATGCGTTCCAGTTTTGATAAGAGTATGGGCGCAGAGATAGTGTCGAACGCTTTCGATATATCTAGAAATATACCAACTCATCTCCGTTTGCTATCCATAAGTTTTGTCACCTTTTCAGAGAATGCAATAACCGCATATATCCTCTGTAGCGATTCCAGGTTTGAAGCCGTAAATTTAAAATTAGTTCTGGCTAAAAGGTTATGTGCTTGGAGGTAAGACAGCAGACGATTGCTCAATATTTTCTCTAAAATTTTTGAGATAGTAGGTAGTATAGAAATGGGTCTATAGTTACCGACACTGCCTCTGTCCTCTCCCTTGTGAATAGGGTGAATTAAAGCCGTTTTGAAAGCATCTGGGAAAACACCTGTGGACATTGCAAGATTGCAGATGTACGTGATATAGGGAACTAAGACTTTGGCGTGTTCATTTCAAGATGTTTCCAGAAATGCCGTCAATTCCTGCTGCATAACCTGATTTAAGATTGCTTATGATTCCCTCAACTTTGGAATTGTCAGCCTCCAAAATACAAATAGAGTGACAAGTTCATTCCAGACTAGAGTGAGTTGGTACGTTAGCATTTTGCTGTTGTATTTTTGTGGCCAAGTGTTTTCCCAGGCTCACGAAGTGACTGTTGACCATATTTGCTGATTTGATTTCATCAGTATCAATGTGTAGGAGTTCATTTGGTGGCGACAGACTTGGTATAAGTTATAGTTTTTATGAGATCCCAGGTTGCTTTAGAATTGTTTTTTCTTTTCTTAAATTCTGTCTTATCATAATCTATCTTCAATTTTCGCAACAATGAATTGCAGAAGTTACGATATCGAGAATACGTTATTTTTAATATGGCATTTTCTGTTTGTGCTCTTAAAGCTAAATGAATTTTATTCCTGTTTCGGATGCAGCGAAGTAAGCCGGTTGAAATCCATGGCTTGATGTTTGTATTCTTCCTTTGGATTTTGGAAAACCGAGTGTGTTTTCCAATTATATGGCTCAGTAAGGACGTCAAGACATCGGCTGCCACATTTGCATCATTAGCAAGAAGGATTGGAGAGAAATCAGTGCTTTCAATATCTTTTTGAATGCTTGAAATTGCTTCCAAAGCTCAAACCTTCACACATCGCTAACATTGTCGAAATTTTAGCGGTGTGTGAAGGTTCGAGCTTTGGCTCATTTAAGTTGATGCTCAAAAATACAGGTAGGTGGTCGGTTATAGGTGAGTCTATCACTATGGTTGTGCCTGGCTGCTTAGTTTTTAGGAGGAAGTGGTCTCAGCAGTTATTTACTCTTGTAGGATATAAGTGTGCTGGTAATAGTCCATGAGAGGCCGCAAAAGTGAGGTATTCATGTGAGTGTCTGTCTTTAAAATATATATATTTGCAAATCTCGGATCCCGGTCCTTTGGAAGGCGTACGAGGGGTCGAAGGCAACTTGCAGAGGCCCGTTAGACGTTATGCATGAAATGAGGCACCAACCGACGATTATCCCTGTAAGCACTATGCAAGTGCACCCAAGGGCAACCCCCGGTTGGTGCAGGACTATTGCAGAACATTGAAACAAAATTATTATTATTATACAAACATTTGTTTAAAGTGGTTTAGCTTTTGATATCTAATAATATCGCTACAGTACTGCCTCCAGACTTGACTAACTATTTAAACTACTTTCTTATTTATTAGATTATATTTTAAACACAAGTTTAAACAGCAACAACCGACAAAAACATACAAACGACAACTTCTGGTTAAAGATAAGAGAGTAGGCTTCATCAAAGCTAGGCGTACAATATGCCCCGAAGTATTTGAGACTACAGTTTAGGCTAATAGCCTCATTTTGACCTCGTTCCGAGCGAGTTTGGTATATATTATTTTCTTTCAATGTATACACTTTTGCTTAAAAGACATAATTAATATTTAGTGCGGAGTGAACCCATCTCTTCTAATAACAGCGAAGGTATTTCACAAGGACAGTTGCCGTACTTTTGTTTATAATTAATTCAGTCAAGTTTCAGCTTAAAGACGCCTCGTCTCGTCTCGAGGACCCAAAGTACGGGTTTGACTTATTTATTCACTTTCAACGTATATTTCACTTAACTTTTACTTACGCACACTCGTTTAAACAGTCTAAAGATATGACAGCCTTGTTGATGGAATGGTTGCATGCACGTCAGCTGTGCGGTTCAGGCTTCGTTTTCCAGGTAGGTAAAATTGTTGTTCTATCTGGAGTTTTTTAGTAGCAGTCTGGAAAGGAGAATGCCTAAAAATGTATAGGCAAAAAAACAAAGTTGATTGAAAAAAACACTTATGTGACCCCGCATAAGTGTTTCTTTCTAAAAACGACATTAATTCTAGACAACAAATATAAAATTACTTACTTTAAATAAAAATGCAGATCGTTTGTTTTTTCCAGTTCGTACCGCCACCTATGGGGTCTAGCAGTATATCTATATATATAAAAATGAATCCTTATTTCCCTTGGTCACGCCATCACGCGTGAACGGCTGGACCGATTTCACTATATATTTTTTTGTTGTGTTCGTTATTGTCAGGAGAAGGATCATATGAAATAAAAAAATAAGGAAGTTGATCGGAACGTTACAAAATTTAAGAAAACTTAACGCCAATATTAATTTTACATAACTGTCAATTGTTTGAAATAACTGTCAGCGATTGACAGGATGCGCGCTGCAAATATCGTTTAACACAGATGGATCGGTTGATAAATGAGTCGATAGTTTTAGTTTTAGGCAATAGTCAAAATTAAAACTAAACGACATATGACATTCATAGTTAAGACAGGTCAACGTCTGTCGGGTCAGCTTGTTACTAAATAAATTTGCAACAGAGTAGTTTGGAATAACAAAAGTATACATATCTGGAACATCTACTGTGCTGTCAAGACAGGATCACCAGATTCAGTGGTGTAGTCCCGTCGCAGGCCGAGAAGAGAGTTCACTACGACTCACAGGCAGCATTTAGCTTAGGGGTGGGACCGAAATTCGTCTTGATGAACACGGTCAATACCTAAGACAAATAATAGGGGATAAAATCCGTCATACAAGCAGAATTTTTAATAATACAGAATATGAGAAAATTTACATACCGTTTTGTTGAAGGTATGATTCCTATTGCTTGCACGCGATACAAAGCGTTCACTGAACGTTTCTATGACAAAGAAATCAAATATAATATCGAGACAAAGAGACAGAGGTTTCGATAAATTGAACGAATAAGAAATAATACGTAGCCAGTTTACAATGGAATAACTAATAACTTCATTAGAGAAATCGACTGATTACCGTTAAATCGACTGCATTATTGGTTTTCAATAGGGGAATTTTGGCTTATCAAAAAATAAACTAACCATTTAGTTCTACGAATTTTTCTGCAATGACATTGTAAGACAATTTTGTCAAACGCAGAAGTTCTAAATTTCAAAAAAATTAAGAACAAAATTAATTGCCGGTCAAGTAAAGCTAAAAATAGGTTGAATATGTTTTACACGAAGGAGACCATAAATTACAAAAAAAATATGCACGTATATAATACTGCAATGCGCACAACTTCCCAACGTACGACGAACGAAAATTGTTTTTTTTTTTAGTTTTTAGTAATGCATGAGACACCCTGTCTGGGTAGGGTTCTCGATACGCATTAATGAGGGCTGCTGTGACTGTAAAGTCACTCATTGCATTCGTCGCTGTTTTGTTGAAATAAGTGTTATTAGCACTCTCACTGCATAACTGACTTTCGTTTCGTTGTTTTGATGGTGGAATATGTGCAATATAACTACATGGCGCACTACCTATTTCTTTTTAACCACAGGAAACTCTTTATTCGACGTGATTATTTTGCGAAAAAATTCTTTCACATTCGATATCTTGTATGCCCTATTATCGTGACTAGTTGATAACAATACCTCTATTATATGGGAGTTTTATGTAAATGCGTACGCACCTCTGCCTACCCCTTTGCGAACTACGTGAAGTTATTGTGTAAAATAAATCAGAGTCTAGTCTGTTTTATCAAGACTTGCATAACTTGGTTTTAGGCCGGTCGCGTTCTGTTGATTAGCTGTTGAGATAAGGGTAGAATACGGTTTGTAGTCCTGGTATACCCGAGATCTATTTATTTTATTTATTTAAACATTTATATACACACATATAAACAGACAAGAAGAAAGGAACAGAAAAATACGTACAAAGGTGATGCTTATTTCTAAAGAAATCTCTTCCAGCATACCTGCGATAGGTAGGAGAGTATATTAAAAGAGATGTAGACAATGTGTGTAAGAGTATAAGAGAAAACAAAATACATAAAATCGAAAATAATTTTCCAATTAGGAAAATACAATATGAGGATATACTTACATACTTCTAAAATAAATATCACTAAAATATAGAATAATATAATGTAATTTAAATAATAAATACATTTATGTAATTATGACAAAGTGGAAAGATAGTGTTCTTTCACTCTACTTTTAAATACTGCAACAGTTTGGCAGTTTCTTATGTCAGGCAGAAGTGAATTCCACATCCAACCGCGTGCACTGGGAAACAGTAGGAGTAGAAGTCGGTTGAGTGGGGAGGGGATTTGCGTAGATTTCTAAGATGCTACCTGCAAGGCGCATCATAAAGACGGGCGTAGGAGAAGCGTTCCTGCAGATAGGATGGCATTTTAGGGTTGTGAAGTATGAGACCTATCTTTATAGATAGAGCATAATATTTGACTTGTTTATCTAAAGGGACTTTAAACGATGTCAATATACAAATGCTACATTTACTTATCACATAACATAACATCACGCCTGTATTCCCCGAAGGGTTAGGCAGTGGTGTACCTATAGTACACCCATATTTCGCCAGATATGTTTAAGTCCCATATATTAGGGGGCGAGCCTATTGCCATCAACCGGGCACAAATCCAGACTCCGGGCTGTGACTGAGAAATTCCAGATGAAAAACCCAATAATACTTTGCCCGACCCGGGAATCGAACCCGAGACCTCATGCTCAGCAGTAGCACTTGCGACCACTAGACCAACGAGGCAGTCACACACACATTACACACACACACACATGCTACTACACACACTGGTGCTACATTTACTTATGTATGAAAGCTTTTATAAGGAGTAATTTTCTACTAGTTAACCTCACACACATACTCGACAACGGACAGAAGTCAAGATGACAACGAAGCGCGATAGTTTATAGACTCACATTATACAACATTTTATTGGTTTCTGCATATCTCTCACAACGAAAATAACATAACGTCACTTTGCAAAAAAGGAAACCAGATCATGAATTCGATTTACACGGCCATTTCATCTATCTTGTAGAAAGTAACCGTTTCGATAGTAGAGTTAACAAATTGTTACAAATGGCGGCGTGGGCCGGGGTTCGTTCGACGGACGGAACCGGCGCACAATAACATCTGCCGGCGGCGGCGGCGCTATTCACCTAAGAGGCTGCGGATGCGGCCCGGCGCGACCCGTCGCGAGCCCGCCGCGCCGCAGTCCTCCCCGTAGCCGCGTAGCCGACCGTAGCGCTACGGCTTTAGGCGTAGCAAAATTTTCCGCTCTCAATTCTAATATTGTAGCAGAGTATTTTAAAAATAATGACATCCTCGCATGGAGTATTTCAACTTTATTACAAGTTTTGCGCTTAGCTAAACAAAGATTTGAATAACAATACCCGCTCAAGTATTTAAACAAATAAAGATGCGACTTCGTTTGCATTTCAGTTACATGTTGTCTAGACGTAATTAATAATGATTTATGAGATACTGGTTGAGGAAAATCAATGCAGCAATACGATAAAATTTACAGTATGCAAAGGTAATTAAGATCTTTAACGCGACCATTAGCAAAATCGATATCAATAAGTAACTAATACTGTTCATTTGATACTCCGAAAAACCGGCACGTTTTTATGTCAAACTCAGGATCGAGTTCATTAATTTCAAGAAAGAAAAACTTTTTGTTTTCCTCGAATAATAGAACGAGGCCTTTTCTTAAACCCAAGGCTATTTGTTTTCTATTGAACTGACTGTGACGAAAATATTCTTGAAACACAACTTCATTTTGGGTTTCGATTGTAGAAAAGAGGTTGCATATTTATTTTTTTATTATGAATCCGTTTTTAATAATATACCTTACGTTAACAGTTTTACTTTACTCAAGTGTACCATTTAATCTCACTAGATTACATAAAACGATATTAAAAAGACAAATAACTACTATACCGACACTTTGGATATCCTCCAAGAACAAGTAGTGTTGGTTGGCGCGGACGGAGATAAAGGACGGATACAAATACATGTTTTGTTTTAAACGGCTTATCTTAGTTCCGAGTGGTTCCGACTACTTCCGACTGCTTCCGAGGCGGCGCGGCGCAGGTAACGGAAACAAAATGTCTGATCAACCGAGGCCGGGATAACGCGATAAGAGGATTACTCCACGCCAGGAGCCTACTGTTTATTTGCTGTCTGTTAATTTTGCTCTTTATTCTGAAATGCTCGCTATTAATTTACGTCTATTTGACTTATTTGAGCGCTTTCTCGGGCTTGACATTGTCTTCGTTTCTTATTTTTGATAATTCGGTTTCTGGTTTCACATACCGTTAAGTCGTCTGCAATTTTATGTTGGTGATTGAATCGTTGCTAAGAAGCAATCGACAGTAATCTGTAGATATTGTAAACTTGTTAAGGTAATAATGGTGTACAGCAACAGAGACTGACGGATACTAAAATCCTCCATACAAACAGCATTCGGTGGCCTTCATGCCGTCTTATCTCCAATATATATAGTAAATAAATGGCCGGGATCACTGTTGAAAAAGTAATGACTGATCGTAGTTTTATTTTCCAAAATCTAATTCAACAACCGATTTCATTCAAACAAATTGCTGTTAAAAATATCAGAATAAATAAGAGCTAGACTCAATTCGATACGTAACCATCCGGTATGTTTTTGTAAGGCAATGTAGTTCGTTTTATTTTATCAAAAAAGTTCTTCTCTTTCAATTACATCTTTAGATATAAATATAGAGACATTATTTGATCAAATAGTGGTGGTCTTCCGCAAACAATGGATACAGATCTATCTGCGTTGCGTGCTCTAATTCCCGCAGCTAGGATACCAGCATAATAAAATATTCTGAGCTTAGTGCTGAGCTGACACAATTAAGATTGCAGTCAACACGCTTAGAAGAAACAATACAACTAAAACAGGTTTACAAATACTATCTCCAAAATTTCCCTTGAAAACGTTGTCCTAATAAAATATG
This sequence comes from Griposia aprilina, assembly GCA_916610205.1. NCBI lineage: Eukaryota > Metazoa > Arthropoda > Insecta > Lepidoptera > Noctuidae > Griposia > Griposia aprilina. The sequence continues at coordinate 11,520,344 of OU744286.1, forward strand.
ATTATGAAATGATACATTTCTCAGCGGGGCGGGTACTTAGCTGTTTAGAGGCACCGCTAATGGTAGCCCACATGATTTGATAACCGTGAGTCGACACTTGTCCGGCCGCCTCATCCATCAGCCATGTCTGCTATAATTCATACTAATACATTACACACCTTTTGGTGTATATATTTTTTACTTTGCTGGCCTATTAAATTCAATTTAAGTTAAGCCGGAGTCTTGCAGGGCAACATCATAATAATATTTCGGTAATTCAACAATTCTCATTTGTATATAAATGAGAATCGTAGAATGACACCATTGAAGTTACCACCACAATAGTCCCAATCTAAACTTTTCACTATGTCTTCTAGGACTAATGTTAAATATCGAATTTCCTGATTATCTTTTTAATTTATAGAATAAGTTATAGCATTTTATAATTGAGTACGATGTTCATAAGTTGCGGTTGAACTCCACGTTCTTCATACCGTATCTTTAAATCTTGGAAGAATGAGGAAAATATTTTACTCAATACATATGTACTGCTCCAGTTTCAAAACTAAGATTCCCCATAGGCATCGTAAATACCCGAACTCGGTCCTCGATATTTTTATAAGGTTTTCAACGGTCTATGTATTTGCTTTAAAACATTTTTTCTTTTTGTAATGTTCTTACTGCAGAAGCTCAAAGTGCATGCTATTAGCTTAACAACACTGATTATTCCCGGTAAAGAGTAAAACCTGTAAAGTTTTTGCATAACTTAGTGTGAGGTTAAATTCTGCATAATTTCTTTCGTGGAATTGTGCAATTTTCATATAAACAACTTTTTATTGAGAATGTTCTGAGAACAGTGTTCGTGCCTAGATTTAATGTGTGCAGAATATGTTTTCCTAATTAATTACGGACTAGGAGTACCGATGCAGTACAATATGTATATCTAGAAGCAATAAATTAATGTGGTCTGAACTGTCGATAATACAGCTATATCAATCGCCAGTAAACGTCGCTAAAGGCCATAATCATTGTATTTATTATCAGTAATCCCACCATAATGAATGGGCATCTTGTGCCAAGTATGCGTAAGCTAGTTTATGGTAATAGAACCATATAGCTGTATAGGTTGTGTAGTGTGTAGTGTTTTGTAAAACGGCTAGTCGTTATGTAAAACAGCAGCTTTGACAATGCATCTGCGACATACCTAAAGGCATGACACTGCCTATTAGAACGTAATGTATTTATTATAGTGAGTGAGTTATCCGTCGCTATTGGCCAACAGTGTACAATATAGATGCGGCTGTTAATCGGCTTGCTAGGTCACTGACCCGATAACCGCACTGACTTGTACGACGTACGTATGGCTATTAATCGCTAATGCTTTCATAATAAAACAATCTTCTTATACTTTCGTATTGGCGTAAAATATATGAGAATAGCTAATTCCATAGTAAAAATATTCGCCAGCCAGCTACGTGATAGCGGGGATGGCAGCTAAGGATGCAACGGATGTACAGTCTCAGTGTCAGTCGGGTGTCAGTCTTTTATACCTTCATTAGTTTTTATTTTGTTTCCTTTATCAAGTCAGGACACATAGTAAGTACCTTTTGAAGTTACGGCACCGAGCAGATTATTGCAATATTTAATTATTTGCTAACAAAGATCAAAATGCATACAGTCCGTTCACAGTTATTTTACCTCTGATTTTGCATCACTGTCAAAATCACAGTGATCTTTATTGACATTCCAATAAGGTTGCTGTTGGGTTGCTGCCACTGACAGAGTCTGTCAAAATCATTGTGATCTTTATTGACATTCCAATAAGGTTGCTGTTGGGTTGCTGCCACTGACAGAGTCTGTCAAAATCATTGTGATCTTTATTCTCGTTACAATATGGTTGCTGTTAGTTTGCTGCTGTAGAGGTAAAATAATTATGAATGGAACCTTCTACCAATGTCGAGTTGACATCAACCTACAACCGTTTTAAAGGCCTGGCAATTTACTGAAAAAAAAAAATTTTGGCGTTCAGTGTCGAAATTTTTAAATCCGTCTGATATGTAAAGAAGATGGCTGAATGTCACTCTGGGGTTTTGACATTACGAGGCAATGTAAATATAAATGCCGAATCGAAAACAAATTCTATCTGCAATAAGCAGACCAAAATTGCCGTAACGGCAACGAAAGTATTTTGGCTGTGACTGTACGTACATTTAAGTATCACCTACTTCGCCTAGGCTACTTGAGTGTAGGATTCAGAAGAAGAGCCTCCACGACTACTTGGACTCTTAGCAGTCAGCTCCGCCGCCGAGCCTTACTGATAAACTAATAATTTCACGACGACATAATCTATTTTTGTAGGATAGCTTGTAGCGACATGAAAAATAGTACCGGAAAGGTCGACTTAAACGGTTCCATTAATCCAAAGCAACCTTTCCGGTTTAGGAGGAAAATAGTATCGAAAATATCAGTATCTATATTATATCTTAACAATGGAATGAGGTCTTCTCTTTAGTTGACTTTCATTTTTTTTTTTATTTTTTTTTATTTGCTAACATGTAAAACACTGGTTAGTAGGCATGCATTAAAATTTCATGACACAGTATTCAGACATGCACCATGTAAGGGCACTGCAATTTGTTTTGTATCAATTTATTAAATTATCTACATAAAATATTGATTCTAATTATTACATTTTATTACATTATACTAAACATTAATCAGTAATTTATAAAATTTTATTTTAAAATACATCATTATTATCCATTAGTTCGTTCTTTTTGCCTTTTTCAACGTAAGTATTGGTTGCCTGAGACAATGATCGAAGGGCCACCATCAATGCTACTTACTCTCCCTCTATGGATATAGCCTTATTATATAATCATTGAAAAAATCGTAAAATCGTCATTGGTCGTCGTCGTAGTCGTTTTCAATGATGTCACAGAATCAGCAACCTGTTTTTTTTAAACATCTAGCAATTAGTTCAATTTGCTTTTAGAAGTATACAGCTTGACCAGATCCATGAGAGACATATATTTAATTTAATACTAATTATGTCATAATCTAAGCTTAAATATTAATGATAGAAGAAAGAATCAACTTAAAGAAATTGTCATATCGTGTAGAATGTCGTAGAATGTCCTAGCTTCTGTCACTTATACAGAGTGTGGCACCAAGATTAATCATATTTTTGTATTGTATTTATGCTTTAACATTAATAACAAATACATAAACACATGCAATATTTTCAATTAAGTGTTTGTTGTTTGTGTTTTAATATGTTGTCAAAACCCATAGCACGTTGTAGCATTTCGTAGCTCCAATCTGTAACTTATAAAGCGAGTGGCATCAAGATTAATCATATTATATTATAATATCGTATCTAAACTTAACGTTCATGATAAAATACATGGAAATAGTATTTTTTTAATTAAAGATGTGTTTTAATAAATTGTTAAATCTCGTAGCTCCAACTCTTGTAACTTGTATAGCATATAGCGCAAAGATTTATTATATTGTAATATGTATCTAAGTTTTAACATTAATGACAAATTGCGATTTCTAAATAAACTGTGTAGGAAATAATCGCTAAATCTCGTAGCACCTCGTAGCATTTCGTAGCATTTCGTAGCATTTCGTAGCGTTTTGTAGCATTTCGTAGCATTTACGGTGTAGCCGCACGAACAGGAAAATGTTCCCCTTTTTTTACTTTCACAGAAAGCCTTCCAAACATAACCATATCGTGAATTTAATACACACATCCAAAAATAAAACCCCTTTACAGAAAGTGAATACACAACTATTGACTATCTATATTTATTGACTCAAGAAAGTCACCGTTACTTTTATCTTGGCTTATTTAAAGGTAATAGTATAAACAAAGAGCACACATGGATGCGGTTATCGAGCGACACATCGCGCCCACTCTATGATTGATTGGATATAGGGTTGGAGGCACGTACCCCCTCCGCCTGCCCACCCTCGGCCCCGCGGCGTTGGATCGAGGCACCGACGCCCGCTGAGACGACGTTGCTTGACATGATGTTCATTTGTTCTGATTTGTTAGCCAACATTACGTGATTAGAAAATATTATGATGTTCCTCCCGGGATACGCAGCGGATAGTGCGTGGTTCTATTGTTGTAGCTATGTGATATTGAGTTTTTTTTAGAAGAAACCAGTTTGCTAAATCTATGTTAGTTAAAACCCTTTTTTGACCCTCTTAAAGCATATTGCTAAAGCCAAGCATGACGAATCAAACTGGTTATATACACGCAATCACTTTATTTATATTAGAAGTAGTCGCGTGATATACAGGTTCTTATTTTATGGAAAGCTATTGCTGCCCAATTTTCTTAATAGGTACTGTACCTACTTTGGATAACTCGGCTGTATCTGACACAAAGAAAGGCATAGCAAAAAAAACACGTTTTTTTCACCTTAAATGAACTTCCAAAATAACAACATTATTGTCAGCTATTGCTGCTTACGTCAAAAACCTTTGGCAAATGTTTACAGGCCAAATGCAGTGTCAACGAGCTATTAGATGAATGAATGGTCGTAAAAGGGCATTCTATTGGATATTAAACGATCGGGGTGTGTTAATTGGGGCATCCCCGACTAACGTGCAACATCAATTATGCGATACAACGAGGACATTACACCTTTATGCCGGACGTTAACGGTTACACAATATTTGTATTACATTATACCTAATGTCATTAGAGTATTGTGTATTAATTACGTCGATTAGGGGAGGTTAATTAAATTTTAAATGCGGCTAATACCTAATTAGTTTATAACATATTTAGTTGGTACTAGTTTCTGGTCCCGACTTCGTTCGCGTGGAGGTCGTAAGACATACACTATACTAAAATAACAGCCATATTTTTATAAAAGCTCCCCTGTACACTACGTTTGTAGTTTTGGTCTCAGCAGCCAAAATATGAATTGAGTCAGGACTGGTGACGCGGCAACAAGGGACGTTAGTCCATGTGAGGAGCAGCTCGTCCTGAGGGCGACACCCGTAGCCTTCAGTAGCAATTATTTTTAGTTTTTATTTTATTTTTTTGTTTTTGCATATTGTACACTTAGTTACAGGCTAGGCTAAAACTTAGGGGAACCCAATTCCCATCCAATCCAATTCCATTTTGGGAATTTCCCATTGCATGCCAAGTTTTTCGTTGTTAGTGAATTAATGAACGCCTGCGTTCCTGCATACTACCTAACTACTCAACGCATGGCATCTCTTGGTCGGAAAATTGCCAAGTTCAGCCTTCTAGCAAAATCTTTTTCTCGTAGTTAATGGTAAAAATAATTATTATTTTGGAACTTTTAGCAACAGTGTATCATATAAAACACTGAAACATTAATCCGTAAGAAAGGAAATTAAAACCTACTAGGGGAGGTTTTCGCAATAACAATGCAGCCTACCTTTCATACATGCGCCGTGAATACCGCTTAGGCTTCATAACTAATTAATCACTAGCTTAGTGAGCGTGATTTCCTGCGGGAATGAAAAATGCCGTCACGATAAAAGTGAGAAGGGTCTTGCGGCGCCACTAACTGTCACCGCGAGCGCTTGCACGATTCCAACTATAAGTTTAGAAGCACTACCGATTGTGATCTAGATTGTGAGGAGGACGATCCTTTGTTTGATTATTTAGTAGATAATTAGTTATGATATCAATCAAATCTTAAATTTGGATGCAAGTTTTAATGCATAAGTTGAATATAAGCCTCGTGACAAGCTAAGAGGGTTTTCCACGATGTTTTGAAACTGAAAGTAAAGACGACATTTGGACCTCTGATGATTTATCAGAAATACTGTAGTGAAGTTACTAGTGTATGTGTTGTGAATGTCTTTTTTTTGTAGAAAATGTGCGTTTTGTTTGTGCAGAATAAACAATTTTTCTTACTTTCTTTTCTTTCAAGTTCGGCAGAGAAACAATTTCTAACAACAAGTTAGGTCTTTAATATCGTACAAACTACTCTAATATGATTGATGAATGGTTGCTATGCGGTGAGTGACATCGCCTAGTTTAGTCAGATTCAGGGCTGATACTCGAGGGGTCCATTGCGCGTATCTCTACATCTATTGGTTCGTCGATTACCGCTCCGTCTTCCGACTCGAAATCACTTTACGGATCTTAGTACCCGCAGATCTATGTCGCGGAGCACTTTAAACCATTTATGATTCTACGTCTAAGTCTTATTTCTGCCTGAAGAGCTTAGTCGTGAAGTTCGGATCCTTTACTTAACTTTTTACAGTTTAGAATGCAATCTCCGTACGGTAATTACAAGAAGGTTTGTTAAACATGTGTTTCAGGAGACTTATCGACGTTGGGCGTGCAGTACAATGGTGCCACTGTGGGTGGAAGAAGGGGCGGAAGAGGGCAGCGAGGAGGGGGGCAGGTCGCGGCGCGCGCCTGCCGAGCACGCGGCGCGTTGGCACGCGCGGCACCTGGAGCGCGTGGGGCACCTGGACCGGCGGCGCGGCGGCGCAGGCGGCGTAGTGGGTCGCTGGGTGCGCGCCGCCGCCGCGGGGCCCGGCCGGCCTATCGTCCGCCTCAAGCCTTGCCTTTCCGTCTGCCAGCTCGTCGAGCAACACTGCCCCTATTTCCTGCCGGCGGATCGCGCGCCCGCATACCCCACACAGTACGCCGGCGAGCCTACGTTCCTATGTCTCGGTGAGTTTCCATTATTGGCCGAACGCAGTTTAAACTTCACAACTTAAATAGTCGAACACGTCATCCTTATGTCAATCCAGTTTGCTTTTAACTATTTTCAGGGTTCTGCCTGTTTGTGATTCATAGTCATATATATATTTAAAAGGCACTTATATACCTTATTAATTTACAAATTCACATAAAAATAAACATAAAAATTGAAATGATTAATACTTGAAAAAACAAGATCATTTATGAACTATTTACGTTACACCGAAACTAACCATTGAAGATATCTACGATTTGCAAGTAAGCACTGTAAATGTTGTACATACAGTTCAATAATGGATGTGGTAGGTGTCAGCTTCATTTGACTTGCGAAGACCTAAACACTGACATTAATTTATCTTGTTTATTATTCATTTTCGGCTACAGAAATAGGTACGTACATTGATAATAGAAATCCTCTTACGAGATAGAAGTATGAATGTGATGGCATTTTCGTATTCGGTGACGCTAACCATTATTTTAACCGTTAATTAAAATATGGTTATGGTTAGCCTCAGGATATTTTTATGAAATTCACGAGCATGCTGCACACTTGTCTATGTTGAATGGTCAACGGATTTCAAGATTAGGCGCAATTAGCCTTCCGCGATGGCTTGGCCTCAGTTCAAAACGATAGAACACAAAACAAACACTACCTCCGGCGAGTGGCATGCACTTTATTTTTCTTTGTGCTCGTAGAAGTATTTGTCTCTGACCAATTGTTGCTGTGCACTTTTCGGTTTAACTTTCCTTCCACTTTATAATTTATATATAATAAATAAATTCTGGCATCAGTTCGGGAATCTAAGTTCATTTATTGGTCTACTTTTGAACTAAACACGAATATACAGTGTGCTAACAGACCCAACACAAAGCCGTCATTTACGCATTTTGTACATAGAACTATGTAACTATGCAAAAATAATTGCCAGAAAACGACTTTTATTTTTGGTGGGATAATTCGCTGTTTACGGTAGTGCGCAGTGTAACGCACGCAAAACACATGCATGCGTTGCGTGCATTGTGCTTGTTGTATGCGCATGCGTGCATGCAATGGTGCAGGGATCGTCGGTGTATTTATAGTTAATTTATATAATTTAAAACGGGTGTTCGTAAAAAATCGTCAAAAAAAGTTTGATCGTTGACCTTTAATAACTCCATAACCAAAAGGTTCCCAGGTATGGTGCAGTACAAAGAAAAAATCACAATAATTGGAAGAACAAGTGATTCCTGGCTTCCATAAGCGGCTTTTTGCACCCGTTATAAACGGTGATAATCGAATTGTTCACATTTATTGTAGTATATAAGGCACATAGGAGCACACGTTCGTAACATAAAGTCGTAAGAAACAAAAACAGTCACTGAAGTCGAAATCGGCTTGTGATGTATTATAGATTTAGCATATGCATGGCGTGATACGGTTCGTCTAATATATTGCAACGACTGATTTCAGACCCGCGCATCCCGGAGACGGGTGCGCAGGCGAACAAGTCCAACTACGGCCGGGACGAGTGCTGTTACTGGTATTGCGAGGGGAGGCTGTGCTACCGGTGCGAGCTGCGGCTGAGCGAGACGGTGCGGCCGGACGCTGAGCGCTGCCCGCCCGTGGAGGAGCGCGGCGTCGGTTGCTCCGTTCCGTACGCGGCGACCGGCGCCAGTGCCCCCCGCCCACCGCCTCCGCGCGCCCTTCTCGCGTTGCTGCTGCTCGGCCTGGCCGCGCTCGCACGGACCCACTGGACCGCCCCCACACGTTTAGTGAAAGTGCGCGATTCGAGGTTATAGTTTTACGTTCACGTGCGTCGCACCCGCGCGTCCCGCGATCGCCGGCCAGCGATCAGAACCTCTGTTAGTGCAGAACTTATAATAATAAATAGCGTGCGGTTACGAGACCGACGGGGTACGCGAGCCGCGGCGGCGGAGCGCGCGCCGCCGCACCTCCGCCGCCCGCTACATACACTCTAAGTTAATATTTGTGTCCGCTCGTTGGTTACACCCGAAACATGGAAACACCAAATGTTCACTCATGAATTAATTTATGCATTTATCTCGTAAGCGCTGTTTGCCGATGTTCCGGCCAATATGTTAATATTTTTGGCAAGATTTGTAAACAAAGATACATGTTTTGCGTTAAGGCTCCCACAAACAGGCGCGACGCGACTCTAGTAGGACAACTTCTATGAAAACTTCATGGAAATTGTTCTACAAGTGTCGCGTCGCACCTGTCTACGGGAGCCTTTAAGCGAAAATGTTGCGTATATTTTACATAGTGTTTTACTGTTACATTGTTCATAAGGCACACAGTTTGAGTTCTGAATGCTGATCTAGTTTCTGTACCTTCATGGATAAAAGCAATATTTTACACGAAATTGTTAAGAAACATCAACAACTCAATAAAGGTCGCTCATGAAGTTTCAACCAACGTACATGCATAGGTACATATGTACGAAGCGTACTTTGTGTTAGGTATCGATTGATGATACTTTTATACTACATTATTATGTAGACCAGACACCTGATGCAATAAAATTCTTATATATTACATACGCGCCATAATCGCAAGCTTTGACAGGTTGAGATTCTCAGCATCCTCATTCGCCGTGGGATAAAGAGTAGGCCTCACGTCTGGGATCTCTTACCGTACCTTAGTTTGTACCTCCGACGCACAAAGTTTACGCGACAAGTTTCGGGAACACGATCCGGGCGAGAGAATTCTACTCTTTTGAACATGTGACAATAGGTAGGTATACTCGTACTGGAGGATGGTTTCTTAGAGAGTTATTTTTGTAATGTTGCACTAGTGCAGCGAGTGTGGGATCGAGGCCGCGGCGGCAGCACGCGGATTAGCACAGCACAGCCTAGCTCACACCGCCGAGGAACTCCGTAGAGCGCCTGCAGCCGCCGCTGCCGCCGCGGTGGCCCCGCCCGTTCGCATGTCAACGCCTAATTAATAGTGATTACATGATTATGTATAAATGAAATAATATAGGATTAATAAAGTAGTTGTTGTTTTGTAAGAAGTAAAATATTATGAATAATGCATATAATGAAAGTTATATGCAATATATTCCGTCTTATGATCTAACATTTTGGTAATACAGAATGGTTGAAAATGATTTTTATATGAATTGATTTTTAATATATATTATTGTATATGTATATCGTGTCGACTATTGATAATGGTAAAATGACCTTCATCGTATTGTTGTTTCAACATTTATAGGTAACAACATTTGTTAGTTTTGTTTTATTTTTGAAGAATATTAGAAGAGTATCGTTAAACATTATGTGATGAAAAACATAATTTAATGGTTATTAAGACTTTATTGAATGAACATTTGTTGAGAATATTGCCCTCGGATGGCATGTAGTTGTTGTATTCAAATAAATGATAATAATATTAAGTAAGTTATTTTTTACGTTTTTATCGTGTGTACATATGTCAAAAAAGGTTTGTTGTTTCCACTCCCATACTTAATCGTCGTCACCGAAGGTGCTAAAGGTCTATTAACGCTTCTTAAGACTTGGTTTGTGTCAACTTCAATATGAGCTGATCTGTTTGTCTGTCTGTGTGATGCACGCGGGCAGCCTCGCCGTACTTCCCGCAGTCCCGCTGTACTGATGCCTCCACACTCATATCACTCCACGTTTACAAAACTTCGTCTACAAGCCTATCAACTGTTTTCATTGAATTTTCAAGTGAAAATATCCCTTCAGTAAATAGTTCACTATATAGACTAGCAGTATTGAAAAGTGTGAGCAAGTCGTGACAATAGATCAGTGAGTCTTATTGTTTCAGTCGAGTACGTTGTTCGCTCGTGCTCCTCAGTGCCTTCACTCTGAAGTGAACGTGTCCTAGCTGCGCCTCATAGATGTGCTGTCACTGAACATTGAACTCGCATGAAGTCCGCATCGGAAATTCGCACTACATAACTGAATGCGCGCATACTTACCCGTTTGTTTTAGCTAAATGCATCGGTTTATCACTCGTTGTATTGCCTTCATCTCGTTCACGCTGTGACAAGGAAGGGTAGTGTAGTCTCTCCATCGCATCGTCATTACATTTGGTAACCGCAGTTGAAAGTAAAATGTTGAAAGTCATAGTGTTAGTCTCTTCAAGAGAGTTTATAGTAGGAATTAGAGTTCGAGAGATGTTAACAATAAAAAGTTTGAGATCGATTGTTTGCAATTAATTAACTACAGATATTGTAACAGTTAAATTGAAGTTCATGTCGAAAATTAATATTATTTGATAAATTCACAAATATAACTTTAATTTCATATTAAATCTAAGAATCTAACTACTTAGAATATCTTAATAGGGGAAATTTCTGGTAAATTCATTTCAGAGAGTCAGGTCTTTATGCACATTTTACTAAAATAAACAGCAACATTTGGCGAGTTGATCGTTGCCCTACTGCGTAGGCGCTCTTTCACGGTATCTACGTGTATCTATCTATATATAAATTAAATTATCAAATGTCTAAAATTTAGTCATAGAAAATGAATTACTAGAACATAATTAATTGGATCAATTTCGAGCACTCGTTAAAACTTACACATTGACCGTGCATTTCTTCTTGTGAGTGTTGCCACTCTACACTATCGATGTCTTCACTCGTTCACTTTATTAGAGTAGATAGTGAAAGACCAAAAGAGAGGAGTTCGGTTCGGATGTTAAGTACTGTTACTTTGATTTGTCATCTGTTCGATAACGTCAATCACGCCACCACAGCCCTGCAAGGTATGTTGACAATTTGCTACAAATATAATATAATACATCATGTTTTATCTCAAATATACATACTGTACAGTACACAACACACGAGCGCAACGAATACTATCAGTTTATAGCAGTCTCCATTTGTTCCCGAAATCACTTTGACGCAGACAGCGAATCAGCAATAATTCAAAGAAGATCATCATACTAAAGTCCGTGACGTGAGGCGAGCGGTGACAATCGGTGACGATATGTGCACACGCAGCGCACGCTCACCGACTACACACACGCACTCTCGCACGCGAACACACACAACGTGCCATTCTCTCTAGGTTTAGTGTAACGGGTGTATTCTTAATATTTCGTTAATGTTTGGTGATAGTGTATACATTATGTTTTGAAATAATATACGTATGTTTTGATGTATATAAATAAAGTGTAAATGTTTAACGCACAAATAATATGACGACAAGCTGATGTAAAGCAGTGTACGAAAACTTATGTATTTAGCTGTAAAATGTAACTGGAAAGTAAAGATTAGGAAATAATGCACGTAGGAACTCCCATGCTCCGTCTGCTGCCGAGTTCTCGTTTGTTTTACTGCCATATCGTGGTTCTCTTGCTGACGTTCCATTGTACTGCACTCTGTGCTCATTTGTCAGTTCCAGACTTCCAGCGCTCTCTGCCGCCCCTCGCGGTTAGGCAGCGGATCTTACCTCAAGTCCATTTCAATGTAAATTATTCGATAATCAGGAATTAACTAGTTGTACTGTTCTATATTTTAAGTCCCTCACCTTAGGTTGCGCGGCAACTCAGTTGACTGTCACACACACGCACAAAACAAACAGAAATATAGGCTTTCGGGGTCGTCCATCGATGATTAAGCATTTTAAATGTGTATTTACGTACATTATTATTCTCAAAAGTACATATAGTGTAATATGTAAGCAAAACACCAAATTGTAGCCTTTACATTTTCAGCAGTTATCCACGACATAGTAAATAATAAACAAATCAATGTACGGAACGTTCTAAATTTTTTCAATCGCTGTGATATGTACTTGATTTCATATGACGATGTTATATTCAGTCAGTACTGGTAAGTACTAATACATATGTATTGATGGTCGTTCGATGAAATGTTTCCGTAATGGTGATGTTACAATATTTTATACAACTTATGATTATTATTTTCGATGACTGCCAGTAGCTGTCACTATGCTTAGGGGTATTAAAAGTAAGATGTGGCTCAGCTGTGGTATTAAAATAAATGAGTAAATATAGACCTTATATGTAAAACGTGTTTCTAACTTCATGACTTAACACAGTGGAGTTTCTGGTTTGGATAAACTAAATAAAATAAGAAAAAGCATTGGAGCGGAAACGAAGTAGTACTCATCGCCAAGACTTATCGTATTTATATTTATTGTAATACCACATCCGAATCTTAAGAAACAACGAATATGATTCACGTTTGAAGATTTTGTAATGCATATTATTGATTTCATTTGTATTAATTAGTGCAGTAAAATAATGTCGAAAAATATGCGTTTTTTTTTTAGTTTCTGTGTCGTATAGTAAGCATCGGACATAAAAATACGGAAAATTATGAAATAATGGACGTTTTTATTTGAGTCGTCACTCTGATATTGTGCGAATCCTCTGAAGAAGTATTGTGATTGAACTCGGGTAACGTTACGGTTACCGACTACAAGTAACACGATACGATATGGCCTTCAATTGTTTAGACAGGAGTTAAGTAAATTAAGACACATTTGAAAATGTATCAAGTCTTATGAAGTTATAGTGTTATCAATACATAATACATTTAAATAGATTTAACAATTTGTACGTTATTTTAAACTGAAGGTTCATAGGTAAGCGATTCAGGTTTCAACCCCGAAAGTTTGTCTTCAAAGTACATTGTCCGAATTTAAATCGTTGGGTGATGTTATTTTTATAATTTAATGAAATCCAGTTTGGTTACAATGCAAATATGTAGATAAATCTAAGTCATTTTTGGAATTACGCAGTAAAATAATATATAAAATATATTATCCTGGCAGTTTATAAGGTACACGGGTGGGCAGATAACATGCCTTAATTACATGCATGAAGTCAATTACTTTCGTGGATGTTAGCATACGAGGCTACGGTGTGTGCACGCAGCTGGTAGATAGACCTAATGATTTTAATGGTGCAGGGAATTATGAGTGAAATCTGAGAAACAAGTCAAATGAAGTATAACATCTTCCCAGATAAACGAGTTTTTTTACTAAACTTGTACCTTACTTTGTGGAAGTTCAATACCAATTCAATTAATATAAGGGAGTTTGCAGACCTCAAAGTTAAATTAAGTCATCATTTTGTTTGCTTATTTTTATCAATGAGATGAGATTAATAAAATAATATTTATTTTCTGTTTTCATAAAATTTGACTATTTCATTTTGAAACAAAAGCTCTAGCAAATAACACCAAGTCTTGCCCGCGGGAGAAAGTTAATACTGTATAATACTGCGTTCTAACTTTGTGTACTTGTCCAAGTAAGTTCGCCGCAATACTTTGACAAGGTAGACTTTAAGTTAACTCACGAACTTAGAAAGCGCTTAACGTTAACTCAATCCCTAGGCATTTTAAAATAAGAATGTCATTCAAACAAAACAGAAAGTGTTCAAACAAGAATGATGGAATTATTAATTAGTAAATATTTGAAGTACCTGTCGGTCTGAATAACTTTTGGAAAATAATGATATATTTATCATTTAAAATTCCTTACTTTTTATTAGTAAAATAAACAATGTCAAAAATAACTGTCGACCCGTGTACTAGCACCAAGTTGTTAATATAGATGTCTCAATCATGTCTGTATTTAATACACGTTTAGGAGCATAGACGAATCTTGTGCTGTTGAAAGTTACGATGGTTAGAATGCCTGCGATCTATCTACTTATTTGTTGCATTGAAAGGTCTGTTCATAAATTAGTATAAATATAATGTATGTCATTAGTGTTATTTCCATTAAAAGTAAATGTTTTGTGTTAATTTTATAGCGTTATGTTGGCTCTAGGTGAGACTTGTAGCCGTTCATCTGACCGTACCATTTAGTTACTCTTTAAGTACGTTTTGTACCGTTTACACTGAACGTGTGGTTGCATGTTCGTGTATAGTTCTAAAGTATTCTGTACAGAATCGCATCGGTCTCATTTATTACTGATGAGTTCTAGATCATATAAATATATGTATGATTATGAGGACTTTAAAAAGCAAATGATATACCGAGGTTGAATGTTTATGTTAAATATTGTTTTGATAAACTATGTAGTTAGGATTGCACTGTTGATGAAAAGTACATTAAAATAATTGTCGATCTGTCATCAGGACTGCTTAAACATAATTTTAATCTCTATAAATAATATCATTAAATTGCCTAATTCATAGTGAGAAAGGTAGTGTAAAATAAAATCTTAACTCATAATGATAACAAGGGTAAGCACGTCGAGGGCGAGCGCGGCGCGCAGCGCGGGCGCGGGTGAGTCGCGGCGCCTTCTCTCACACGCGGGCTCAGATATATTGATATGATCTAGGATGTGTTTGTAGGTGTTTCTCGAGTAGTGATCGTGTAATAAGTCTTATGTTACGCCTTCTAAATGATTATAAACTGTTAGTGTGCGACGAGGGCTCGCGGGTGGCTGCGTCCGCCACTGCCGTCCGCTACGCTCGCCTACGCCATAGGCGCGGCGTAGCAGCCGCGTAGTCCGTCGTGAGCCGCCCCACCGTCGCATGTAGACATCGTTCGACACTCGAAGTAAGATTAATCACGTTCGAATAATCGTAGACAGATTTTGAAATTTAATATTATTTGCATTTTCCTAAGAGTTTAGAACGATTGAGACAGTAGGTCGCACGACCGTGTTATGATGAATTGTGAAGATGTTTATTAAAAAAATGCGTTTTTGAAAATGGAATAAAAACGAAAAATATTGTCATATTTAATAAAACTGTAATTAATAACTTAAGAAGAATTATTGGGAAAACAGAAAAACGTTAAATAAACCGATTAAAAATACAAACGTGAGTCTTATTTCTACCTGGGGTGTAAAGGTTTAAAATAAAAAAAAGAAATATGGTCACTTTCAATATTTCAATATAGAAATTTTCTTAAATACATGATGTAAGCTCGTGTGTGATTTTGACGTAGGTCAATATCACACACGAGCTTACATCATCTATTTATCTAAAGTATAAAAACTATGAGTTCCCATCAAATTATCGTTCTCGCAGTATATAAAAAGCGCACTCATCATCACAGCAGCGCATTCGCTACACACAATATACCGAACGCGTCCAGGCACACGGCCAGGGGCCAGGGGGCCGGGGGCTAAGGAGCCGGAGGGCACTAGGCGCGCGGGTGCAGCGCCTGCGTCACCAGCGCCACTAGCGTCGCCAGTGTCGCCAGCGACAGCGGCATCAGCAGGCCACGAGCGCTCGCACCACTGTGCCCGCTGTTGTCATCAGAATCCGACCCATCTGTCAACATTTTATGCTTAACACGAACTATAACATTTTATGGAAACTTCCACTTTTCCCAATCCCTTTACCATGAAGGGATGAATCTATTCCATCCCATTCATTCAGGTAGCTTATTTTTTTTCATCGTTCGCAAACCTTTTCTTTACTGGCCAACTGCACACACAACAATAGTTGCAATATTATTATTATTAGTACATTTTGATAGGTACCTATCTAAAATTGTACAAATTTTTTTAAAGGCTAAACTACTAAATATTGAGTTTTAAGTAGTGTAGCTGTGCGAGCTACAGATCAAGCTCTACATTTCCAGTATAAGCTGATCTCGCATTGTATAGGATTTCCTTAAAATGAGAAGTCAGCGTTGTAATCACCTAAACTTGGTCGGGTTACCACGATCTTGCGCTTCCTAATGACTTTTCTTATAATATCTCGTTAATTATTGTATGTACTACGCTGAAATTTTACAGGTAAAAAACTGAACTAAGTAACTTATTATTGATATAAAATTCAGTTTAGATATCCACATACAGGTTTATCGGTGGCCGAATAACTCCGCGCGCATTTTGACCGTGAACGTGGAGAACTGAATATCACCATAATTTCTTAGTTACTTATAGGATACTAATCAAACTTCAGATACATTTGAAGGCATTTACAAGCTACAAAATAACGTTTAAAGTAAGTCTTTATAGCGTTAGGACCTATTGAAGTGTTTTTATATTTAATTAAATAACCTTTAAACGATGCATTATTTTGGTTTTTTTATTGCACAACTAATTACAACTAATTCCTAAGAAGTTATGTACAAAAGATGATAAGAATCCGCTTAACCGTTTCAGAGATCCAGCAAAACCACAAACGTTACTCCAGCAGGATCTCGAATAACTTCGCAGCCGAAGAAAGAACAAATACAAAATAAGGTGTAACATTTACCTCGTCTAGACAACTAATTATATAGCTAATATTTGTTTCAATATTCCCATTATAAAAAAAAGAAATATCTGGCTGCAGTAACGTTTTAAACGTTAGCCCAGCAGGAAATGTTTTTGTGAAATAACTAAAAAACTGATACAAATAAGTGATACAAATTTAAAAATGTGCGTAATAATTACAGAAGCTGGGCAACTAATTATCTATAAGATTTAAATTACTATTTTCGACATTATATTGCTGGGGTAATGCACACGGCTGGAAGAGGGCGTCGTCTGCCCTCCGCCGACGCCCGGTGCGCCTGCTGCGGGCCGGGTGAGAGGATGAGATCTCTCGCTCCCTTTAAGTAAAAGTAAACGGGGCGACATCCTTGGGGTCCTTAGTTAAGATGGGCGTACCTCAAGGTTAAATTCTTGGCCCTTTCCTATTTGTTTTTATATTAATGACCTACCTTACATGATGGCTAACTTATCGGATATAATTTTATTCGCTGATGACACTTCTCTTATTTTTAAAATAGATAGAAAAGATACGGATGTCATACATGTGAACGATAGTCTGGCGGTTCTTTCGAAATGGTGCGCAGCTAATAATCTTTAACTTCATGCGAACAAAACTAAATGTCTTAAGTTTTCATTACCAAAATTAAATGTACTCCCAGTGGGTCTAAATTTAAAACTTGATGGCAAGGAACTAGATGTTATTACGAAAACTGTATTTCTAGGAATTACTTTAGATTCAAAATTGCAATGGGGTGCCCACATTAGAGCTCTTTCTGGTAGATTAAGTTCAGCTGCATATGCAGTAAGAAAAATAAGGCAGTTGACTGATATAGCCACTGCTAGGTTAGTATACTTTGCTTATTTCCACAGTATTATGTCTTATGGTGGTCTGCTGTGGGGATCGGCAGCTGACGTAGATTCAATTTTCATTTTAAAAATGAGGGCAATCCGCGCGATCTATAAAATGGGTCCTCGCGAGTCTCTTAGAAACAAATTTAAAGAAATCGATATACTAACTCTGCCTTCTCTTTATATCTTAGAAAGTATTTTATATGTTCGCAAAAACTTAGGACTTTTCAAAATAAGAAGCGATTTCCATAATATAAATACACGTAGCAAAACTTAAATTGTAATACCCAAATTTAGATTAACTAAAACAAGCAAGTCATCTCATACATAGTATCCGCTTTTATAACAAGTTGCCAAAGTCAGTTACAGAACTTAGCGATGGAAAGTTCAAAACCCAAATCAAACGTATACTTATCAAAAATGCATATTATAACATTAAAGACTACGTTGCAGACAAGGAAGTTTGGCAATAATTCCTTCTGCACATGTGGCTTCCCTGGTACCACAGTAACGGCATCACTAAGTAAATGTCTATTAACTGTTTCCAAATTACGACTTTTTTTGTTTCTTTTTACTTACTTCTTTGACATAATCTCATTATTTGACATTATAAGTATATACCTCGGATTCTTATTTCAACTCCTTATTTATGGCTTTTGTGGATAGGATTTTGATTCCGATTTGATGATGTCATTTGGTCTAAATAGGCTTTTATTTTTATAAAGATTCTTCTATATTTTGTGAATGTGACAACGTTGTACACCTAACTTGTAGACTGTAGAGTTGTGGACCTTTTTATATTTTGTTGAGTACCTGTTACTTGTTGACAGGCCTACACTGTCCTCCCATATCTATCAACACTGTAATTGGAAACATTGTAAAAGCCCCTTATATTTAAAACAGTAACCGTGGAGTTTCTTGCCGGCTCTTCTCCATAGGAATCAACCAATTGGAACCGTGCACCTAGCTTCTGACGTTTCATAAGTGCCCATGTTGGTTTATGTGAAATAAAATATTTTGATTTGATTTGATTTGATTTTCCGCAGCCTCCTTCTCCGAAATGACTTTTGCAGAAGGATATCACCGCGAGCCAGGACTCTTCGCCGCCGACCATAGCATTCGAAGAAGCGACAGAAGCGACAGGTCACTGCCTACTCCTGAGATGAGGGCACAGCGCGGCTCCTCCCAAGCGACACACTCTGCCAGCGTATGCCGTGCCGTGTCCTCCCAGCAGCCGACGCAGTGGTGACACCGAGCGTCCGGCTCCCTGTTTATGCGACACAAGTACTTCCCGAAGCAACCATGCCCCGAGAGCACCTGCGTCACCTGAAACGACAGGGAGCCATGCCTCCTCCTGTGCCAGTGGTCGAGCACCGGCCGGACCGCCTCGATGGTGACGAGGCTGGCGGTAGGGCGTGAGAGCCTGTCCCGCTATTCCACCACCAGGACCTCGCGGAGCTGCGACCGGCGCTACTCCATATGTCAGGGCTTACTCTCCTGGGCTAGACCTTCGGTTGATGTGTCAACTCGCCGTCTTCACCGGGCTCCCTAAGCAACTCGTCCGTGTCATTCTTTCGCTCCCTCGACCCGATTACGCAGCCCGGCTGGATAGTTGGCGGGCTGCTGCACTTGCTTCACGTGGTGACGATTCTTGACGATGTAGTACGATGTAACTAGTCCTTGCGTAGGGGTAAGGGTTGCTAAATAAAATACGCTTAGACAAGAACTTACTAATTGTTTAATGAAAATATAAGTATGAAGTTACAAGATTCTCTGGACCCGTTACAATTGTATTTCGTCGACCGGTCACTGATAACGCATGAAGGCAAGTGTCCGAGCAGCGCTATCTACCGGAGCTCCCGTGCCCCACGCCCGCGCCCCGCTTTCACTCATGCTTGGAGCTGCACTGCCATTGGCTGGCACAGGGTGGCGTGATGTACCGTACGTTGCTCCGCTGCCCGACTGTGTTGCCAGGTGGCGAAGGCCGTAACGTCCTTCTAGGCGTTGAAGGATTCAATTTGAAGCCAACGTGTCCCAGAAGAGGGGACACATCGTGCCGACGACCCGAGTGACCGACCCCTTGGTGGTGGCGACATCAGCCATCCGGCTGACCCCATCGGGGCCGCGGTGTAGGCACGTGACGCGCTCCAAGCACCACTGAAGCGGCGGCAGGTGTGCCTCCCGTAGTAGCAGAAGGTCGCTGCAGCAGATACCTCGCTGCTGTGTCCTCCACTGGGACCGCTGCTGCATTCCCGCCAGGAACTCCTTCTGCTACCTGGACCAGAACTGTTGACGGATTTTTTCGATGAGATCGTAGCGATTGGGCCAAAGTGCGGTAATGGGTGGCGATGGGACGGTAGTCAATGGCCTGCCCACTAGGAAGTGCCCTGGGGTTAACGGAGAGGGGTCATTTGGATCTGACGAGAGGGGAGAGATAAAACAGTGTAGCCAGCTCTTTAAAAGTCAAACAGGCCTCCCCAGCTACTCGTTTTAGATGGTATTTAGAGGATTTTATACGCGCCTCCCATATTTCGCCGAAATGAGGCAAATATTCAGGTTCGAATACGAAGCGGATTCCCTCGTTTACCGAGTAATTGAAGACCGACTCTTGGCTCTTCTGCAACATTTTACCCAGCTCTTTGCATGCACCTATAAAATGTCGACTATTATCACAATAGATAGCACAGGGTTTACCTCTTCCAGCCACAAACCTACGGATACATAGAATAAATGCTTCAGAAGTGAGATCGCTGACTGCTTCTAGGTGAACCGCCGTAGTGGTTAGGCACACAAAAAAACATAAATAGCTTTTAGTTATGCGGTTCCTACGGCTCTTACGGCTTGAAATTCTAAAGGGGCCCCCATAGGGCAAAGTCTACCCCACAGGAACTGAAGGCAAAGCTGCTGTCAGTTCTTACTGCTGGCAAATAACCCATGATTGATTCGAAAGGTTTACCTCGCAGTCGCGTACATACAACACTGCTAGGTAGTAGTGCGAGCTACATAGGTTTCTCCCTCCTATGGGCCAAAATTCTTACGAATGGCTGCAAGCAGTGCCGGAGGACCAGCATGAAATAAACGTAAGTGTTCACGTTTAACTAACAGTTTAGTGAAACTATGTTTCGCATCCAGGAGAATAGGGTGCTTCTTGTTATAATTTAAGTTAGAATTTCCTAGACAGCCTCCTAATCGTAGCACCTGTTCCGAGTCTACAAACGGATTAAGTGGCAGTAATTTAGATTTTTTATGTAATTGATGCCCTTTACTTAAAGTTTCAATAACTTCATAAAATTTCCCAAACTGACTAAGTTGAATTAGAAGAGTGCATGCCTTTTGGAGCTCTTCAGCTGATATTGCCTGACTTACATTTCTTTGACCTTTACAGTTATTAATAAACCTTAGCACATAGGCAACTGTTCTTTTCAGCCGTGAAAAATTTAAATCTACGGAAATCTATAACTTTCCTTATTATTTACAGTAGATGAGTATGAGGTGAGTGGGTTCCTCGTCTAACGGAGGTATCTTGGTGGACCACTCGCAGTCCTCTTGTTTTAAGAATGGAGGGCCTTCCCACCAAAGAGTTGAACTCTTCAACACGTGTGGGTCTACCCCTCTTGAAGCCATGTCAGCAGGGTTCAACCTTGTGGCGACATGACGCCACTAATAATCAGCTGTTAGCCCCTGAATTTCGTTTACTCTATTGCGCACAATAAATATGCATTTGGCTGCATTTTTAACCATCCTAATGCTACCATGGAGTCTGTCCACATAATTTTCTTATTTATTTTACATTTTAAGGACTGATTGACTTTTCTTTTTTGATTGAATTTCCTAGCCGGCCTCCTACTCGTAGCACCTGTTCCGAGTCTAGAAAGGGATTAAGTTCATTTTACAGAAGGAGGCTGCGGAAAGGTTGAGGGAGGTCGAGACCACTCTCCCGATCCGCAGCAGACGTGCCGGGCGTCGACGGACGGTGGTCAATGCCATTGTCCAGCCCCCATAAACGGGTCCAGAGGGGCGGTGGACTTGGGGAAGTCCGTGGCCCCCCATACAACAGGACCAGAGGCGGTGGCACGTAATGATCCACGCGCGCGCCTTTTGGACGTCGCGGGGGGAGTTTTACACCTTACTTCCCCGCGAACTTGAGGAGGCCCGCAGAGGCGGGCCGGTACTAGCCGGGAATCGTGGAAGGCGCACAAGTTCCCATAATCCCTGGTGCAAGTGTGGAAAAGGAACACCGGGCTGGATTTTAGTCACTAAGAGTCTGACAGACTCCTCCGCCCGCCTCAGGGTGGAGGACATCCATGAGGAATTTCAACTACGGAACAAAAAAAAAGAAAAGGTTGGCGTGATGTACCGCGCGTTGCCCCGCCGCCCGACTGTGCTGCCAGGCGGCGAAGGCCGTAACAGGTTTATCTACCGTGGAGCGTAGATGGGTTAAAAATAAAGTAAGTAGGAGTAAGCAAAGCGTTATTGTAATATTATACAAAGTTGTATAAGCTGGCGTGATCGCCTCCACTACACACAAGCACTAACTACCATGCTAAACATGCAAGTGAAATGAAAGTAACGTACAGGCAGCGCGTGACCAGTTCGCCGGTACTAAAATCACCGCTTATGTTCTATAATCTCACTGGTATTCTTATATTGTATGTAACTAATTGAGTCCTTGTTCTTTATGTAATTTCTCTATGTACAATATTCAGGAACACTCCACCGAGGCTATTTCCTGAACCAGAAGAATGATCTGGGAGCCGATGATTTTACACCTAGAAACAAAACACACACAAACATGGACAAGTGAACACGCCCCAGCCACCGATATTTTAATTGATATTACAACACGGTGACTGATTATTGTTGGTGACGTTTATCTAAGTGATTATAAACATTTAAAATTTTGGTGCAAACACTGAACAAAAATAGTGAAAATTGAATCAACCCAAGTTTGCTATTCCATATTTACCGAATCGATGAGCATTATTTTGTAAAATATGATTAAAATTACTTTTAAGTAGCTCGAATTTTGAAATGCACAACTGCGGGCTATTTTACCTGAAACCGTGGAAAACTGATGGCTATTTCATTCCTTATTACCCTGATCGATTCGGCAAATACGTTTCCATTATCAAAATTGTGAAAACCTTTAAAAGTGGTTTACTGGTTTGGTGCTACGAGTAGTACTAATAATATAATTATTAAATGCTTGCATTGCAAAGTGAGACTAAATTATATTTTTTCACCGAAAACATTTCACAATTCGACTGCGTTGTAAAAACTGCGGCAAACTTGATGCAAGGAGTGATACTTTATTTTTTGTTTTTTGTGATTTTGCCATAGTTTTTGTCAGCAGCAGGTAGGTTCGGATGCGCCCAGAAGCCGCGAAGTCGTCGAGGTCAAGGACCGGCCACCGTCAGTCACTGCACTCTTTCAACAAACCACCACACAGGCAACACCTCTCAGTATAAGTTATATTGAGGCCATCTGAAGCTACGAGTATATGCTCATTTTTAACCGACTTAAAAAAAAAGGAAGAGGTTCTCAATTCGCCTGTATGTTTAAAAAAAAAAATATGTGTGTTAGCTCAGAACTTTTTTCTGGGTGAGCCGATTCGAATGATTCTTTTTTCATTTGATAGGTGGTGCTTTACATGTGGCCTCATTTAAATTTGATCAAGGTGTGACCAGTAGTTTTTGAGTTATCCTTAATACTGCATATTTTTCCCACTTAGTTTATATGGATGATGTGTTAATAATTTCCTGTCACTGTTATTGTGTATACGAATTTGTGTGGGGTAGGTACCACAATTATAAAGTGAAAAATAAAAACTTCTTTACAAAAAAACACTAAAAGACGTGAAAAATAACTATAATTTCGGAAGTCGGTGTCTTTGGTTTTGTATTTTCGTTTTGGGCCACCGACTTCCGAAATAAAAATTATTCTACACGTCTTTTAGTGTTTTTTTTGGAAGTCGGTTGTTATTAGTAGGAAACTAAGCTGACTGGATTAATTTACCCGGTACCAGGGTTAGTTGCTGTTCATAAAACAAATTAACTGTTAATAAATCTACAAATTTGATAGTTTCTACGTAGTAAATCGATTAGTAAATGAAAAATCTAATTCATGTTATGGAGTTAGTACATGAAAACCGTTACCGAAATTAACGTAGAAGGTTATCAGAAATAACAACAATTAATTGTAACAAAAACAATAAAGAAGTAGCTACTGATTAACAGTTCAATTAGTTCTATAACAACATACAATAATTATTGGACAACATATTAACGAGAAGGTTTACAAAACAACTAACAGACAAACATCCACATTGACACAAGAGCAAACATGGAATGGTGGAGTCGACGAGTGGTTCGCCTACTGTCATTTATGAGTTGGTCAGCTCTCTTTATCACAGTCAAGAAAGTTTTATTGTAATTAAATTCAATTTATTATTTCTCTCTGGGATGCTATTTCAATTTGAAATAGAGCATTTTAGAGTACCTTAGTTCAAAACACAGCAATGTCAAAACATGAAAATTGGTCAGTCGGTGGTGGAGGTGTTCTACACATTTAATGGATAAGTAGACAAATACAGGATAATTATATTTGAAAACTTGATCTTTCCAAACGTAGACCACGAGTGCATTCAATGGTTACATTGGACTCCCGTTGAAGTCTTTTGTTGAGCAACGAAGACAATTTTTCTGTAAATTGCAATAATAAGTGATTTGAGTTTAAAGCCTTTCAGCTATCATTAAAGTCAAATAAAACCACCACTCAAAGATTATTTTAAATGCTTTGTGTGATTTGCACGAAGTGTGTTTTCATTGTGGAGAGAACTTTTGAAAGTTATCAGCGTCGTTAGTCACACTACGTTTCAGTCACATCAACGTGTCAGAGCGTCATTGGTCACGATGTGATGTCACAATCACGCGGTCTGGGTGTTGGCCTACCTCCGTCGAACAAAACGTCTCCGACGTTGTCGTCGCCTTCGGTGTTGTAGGACAGGCGCGCGTTACCTCCCACGGTGCCGCGCGGCGCGCTAGTGCAGCCGAGCCACCAGAATGCTGTCGACCGCGGGAACGCAGTATTGTCTGAGTCCACCTGAACATTAATTAATTAAATGTATGTTGTTAATGTGTGTATGTTTGTTTATTGTAAATTGTGGAAGCAGTTTTGTGACTGCCTGAAATAACCATCAATATATTTCAAAAGGACGAGCTCTTCTGTGCTTAACATACTGCCAATACCACCCGCCAAATGTGGTAATCCTTATGGCGTATATTACAGGGTAAATATTTGATTACTTGACAGTTCACACCACGTAAAGAAATTTGCTCTCAGAGCAGAATCCGCGGCCCAGCTTTGACCAGTAGTTGTCAGATTGAAGAAAGCTTTGTTAGGTACTTACACTGAAGCTTGTATCATTAAACCGCCAGTACGATCCTCTCTTGAAGAAGTACGTGTAACCGTTAGTGTACTGTAAGGCAGCATCAATGCGATTAGGAATGCCTTTCCAGTTGGAGAGGTGCTTGGGGTAGGAAGCCTTGACGGGCGGGCTCCGTGATGGGTCGAAACGCCAGAACTTCGAGCCTTTGTAGAAGTAGATCTGGCCGTTGCCTGACCAGACTAGAGCAGCATCCAGGTGGTTTGGGATACCAGGGAAATCTGGACCAAACAGTAACGGATTAGCAACTGATTTGTTTTGGATAAAGTTTTAAGTGACACAGAGCAAACATAATCACTTGAAATGAATACAGGGCTTTATCAACTAATCTATTGATTAAAATATTAAAAAAGAGTAAATTTTTAACACCATTCCATGATTTCAAGTTCCAGCTTTTCCGAAAAATAATAAAAATATAAGCCTACCTTCACTGATGTATTTAGGATAGTCTCCATCGACTAGGTGTCCCTTGTACCTCCAGTACTTGGATCCCTTGAAGAAGTACGTCGTGTCGTTCTTGGTGAAGGCTGCGTCTATATTGCGGTGCAGACCGGGCCATGCGTGGGAGATCCGGCGAGGGTAGCCGGACGCAACGCCGTCCTCCGTGAGTCGCCAGTAGTGTTTGCCTGGAAACAAAGAAGTGGAAGGTTTATCTAGATAATATTTTCATAAAACTTTCAGTTTTTTGTGTTTTCGTGCTACTACAGCTGGAAAAGTAACGCCGAATTTACAATGGTGGTGATGGTTTCGTTTGGTCTGGAGATGGTCCTAAAAGACTGCTCTTTCAAAACTCGAGGATCAGTTGTTTGCACGCAGGCAACAAAAGTAAGTACAATGCGAGTTCCCTGCCCTCAGAAAATTGATGTTGCTGTCTATCAATGTTTATCTTTCTCAAAGTAGCTAGCGTAAGTAGATTGTTACATTATTTTTGATTTTATCGAAAAACTTACGATGGTCAATAAAAGTCCTCAAAACATCGCTTCGTGGGCAAATATAAAGTACAATAAATAAATCCAAAAACTTCATACACGCCTAATTTCCATAATTTCCATACCTTTGAATATGAAAGTTCTGCCGTCCGCAGAATTGAAGATGGTGTCGAACTTAAGGTCGCCACAGAGGGCGGGGTCTTCAGCTGAGGGTTGCTGCGTAGTCGCGCGGGGCACAGACGGCGCGGCAGGCACCGGGCCTCCGATGTCCGTCTGCGACTTGTGACCGTATAAAGCCTGGGGATGATAGGAAATGTCAGTTTCGTGTTTAGATTTTAGGGAAATACACTTTCGTCGTCTTTCTAGCCTTTCGAACTGTCCTGTGTTGAGCTAGATAAGCATGTTGTAGTGTGCGTTTACAGACCCCCTAATTATCTGAACTTTTCTTTGTTTGAGTCAATAATGGAAGATGTCCTATCGAAACTTGCATCCAGTAACAAAGCCGCAATTATTTGTGGTGATTTTAATATTAATATTTTGGAAAGTAATTCAAATAGCAGTAGATTATTAAGCCTTTTTAAATCGTTCAATTTATGTAATGTTTTTACAGAACCAACTAGAGTAACTCCAATTTCTGCTACTTGTATTGATAATGTTTTCTGCGATTGTGATTATTTAGCGAAATCTATAGTAAATTATCTGCCGTCTGATCATAGTGGACAAACAGTATTCTTTAATTTTAAAGCACCATTGCAAAAAGTGCAAATACAATTTAGACCAATAACAACTGGCAAATTAAATAGATTCAATAGTACCCTTAATAATAAGTTAAATGTTCTGGGCCATAATATGAACGATGCAAATAAATTTTATCAGGATTTCTTTTCAGTAGTGCACAAGGAATTCAATAAAACTTTTGAAAAGAAAACAAAAAATATTTGCCCTAACTTTATATTTAGTGACTGGGCAACTAGAGGTATTAGGATAAGCAGGGAAAGACTGTTCGAGCTGTATGGCCTTAAGCCTTACATTAACACTGAAACTTTCAACAAGTATGTTGCTAAATATTCCAAAACTTTTAGGAATACCTGCAAGATAGCTAAAGCCCTGTACATTAGCAACAAGATCAAATCCGCAGAAAATAAAATAAAAACAGTTTGGAAAGTTATAAATAACGAAACTAGTAGGAAAAAAATACGAAGCACTGATTATACGTTGGAGACTTCACGTGGTGCCATAAGCTCTAACTTAGAAGTAGCTCAAGAATTTGTAAACTTCTTTACCGATATACCACATAAAACGACGGAAGGTTTAAATTCCTCACCGGATGTCTCAATTAATTTATTAAGAGCGAACGTTCCAGGCTGCCTGGTTAAATTTAAATTTAAACATATTAACCCTATGATAGTTATAAAAGCTTTTCGGCAAATAAAAATCAAATTGACCGAAGATCTATGGGGAATGTCAATCAAAGTTTGTTCATCCATAATCGAGACTATAGCACCTTACCTAGCTTTGATATTTAATTTGTGTGTAGATCAAGGAGTCTTCCCAGATTTAATGAAATACAGTAAGGTTATACCACTTTTTAAATCTGGGGACAGCAAAGACACCAATAATTATAGACCAGTATCCGTGTTGCCGGTATTCAGCAAGGTTTTCGAAAAGGTAATGCTCAATCAGATGCTTAATCATTTTAATACCAACAAAATCTTACACGATCAGCAATATGGTTTCACTAGAGGACGTTGTACGACTGACGCCGGTGTCACTTTATTAAAACACATATTTACAGCGTGGGAGGAGGCCCAGGATGCCATAGGAATCTTTTGTGACCTCTCCAAGGCATTTGACTGCGTTGAACACAAAACCTTGCTCTTAAAACTTGAGCATTACGGACTGGATAAACTTGCGCTTAGCTTAGTAGAATCTTATTTAAATGATAGACAGCAAAAAGTCCAAATAAATGGTGTGAATTCACGTGGTTTAAAAGTAAAAATAGGTGTTCCACAAGGCTCAATAGTAGGTCCTTTCCTCTTTTTAGTATATATTAACGATCTACCCCATTTATTAAAAAACCAACCACAAATGGTGTTATTTGCTGACGATACTTCCTTAATTTTTAAGATAAATAGACGTGCATCAAATCTTGACGACGTAAATAACGCCCTACTGCAGGTACATGATTGGTTCACTGCTAATAATTTAGTATTAAATGGGAATAAAACTAAATGCATAAGATTTGCTTTACCGAGTGTTAAAAGTAATGATTGTGACATAGTATTGAATAAAGAGAAACTAGAATTCGTCGATAAAACTGTTTTCCTGGGGATCACGCTCGACTCAAGGCTGCAATGGGGTCCTCATTTAACATCTCTTGCAGGACGGCTAAGTTCAGCAGCATATGCTGTGAGAAAAATCCGTCAATTTACTAATGTAGATACCGCGAGGCTAGTCTATTTCAGTTACTTTCATAGTATCATGTCTTACGGTATTTTACTATGGGGACGGGCTGCAGATATCGAGTCTATTTTTATTCTGCAGAAAAGAGCCATCAGAGCAATATATTGCCTCCGCAGGCGCGATTCTCTAAGGGAACTGTTTAAAGATATTAACATCATGACGGTACCTTGTCAATATATCTATGAAAACATCATGTACGTAAGAAAAAATTTAAATCTTTTCAGTAAAAGAGGTGAAAGACATAACTATATGACTAGAAATAGGGACCAATTAGTTCAACCAGGTTTCAGACTGGCTAAAGTAGACTCATCCTTCATGGGGTACTGTTTAAAATGTTATAATAAAATACCTCCCCACATACTCCAACTGAATGAAACAAAATTTAAATCTCGTATAAAACGCACACTATGCAGCCAAGCATATTATAAGTTGGGGGATTACATCGCTGACAAAGATGCTTGGCTCAACGCTGGTCCTGCTCCACAGGGGGGCATAAATTAATTGATTAACATTCGAAAATATTGTTGGAGCTGCTGAAGATTGTAAAAACAACAACATCTTTGCATTGTATAAATTCAATTTCTTAACAATGTATAATTGCATAGCACATGTGTGAGCACTATGTACCTACTATAAAGCCACCATTTACTAGGCTCGTCTTTCGTTGACTTGAATGTGCCCTGGCGGCTGAGAGTATGTCATGCTCACTCAAATGTTTCGCTGGTGGTGGCGTGTGTGTTGGATCATTAAGTTCCCTTCAAAATGGTTGAGCTGAACGGTGCTGATCCATGCGTCATGTTCGTGAACGGGCGCCGTCAGTAGGGACTGGTCAACTCTTGGCTGCCACGGCTTATTTTAATTTAAATTTTTGAATTGTTTTTTTATCTTTTTTATTACGGATACTTTAAACGTGCACGTCTTTCTACATCGTTCTCACATTTTTAATTTGAACATGAATGATGTAAACAATTTGTTTTTTGTAACTATATATTGATTTAAAAGAGTGTCCATGGAGTTTCTTGCCCGTTCTTCTCCATAGGTACCTACTACGCTTTGGAATGGGCAACTAGCTTCATTTTTCTGACTGACTGACCCTTTGACAATTCAAAAGTGCCTGTAATTGGTTTATTTGAAATAAATGCTTTGAGTTTGAGTTTGAGTTTGAGTTTTGGTAAGTAAAGTTATGTATCATGTTGGAGTCGGCGGTTTGCGTTGCAGAACGATTGTCTTGCGGGGTAGTGAAAAAGCAGTCTGTCTCTGAGTTATTAATTACTTTTTTTATTTTATTAATTACTAAAAACAACACAATTTAATCATAATAAACAAAATTGAGAAGCTTTTATTAATGCAACATGTTATAATTATTATCAGTATTTACCTGAATTCCTTGGATGTCATCCTGATCAAGCTGGAAGGCTGGGTCGTATATTTTGTAAACGGGAAACATGACTGATGAGCGCACGCTACTGTGCAACAACCCCAGCGAGTGTCCGAGCTCGTGCACTGCGACCTGCGGACAATATGTTGAATGGATAAGTTTTGTATTTATCGAATTTGGGTAGGAAATACTTTTAATACTCGTATAGCAATCTTCAATATACAGCTTAATTTTATTTGAGATTACTAAGTAGTAAGGCTAGTCAAAATTAATTTGCTATGTAACAATGAAACTATATTATACGCGTGTATTAGCTTCTGCCCGCGACTTCGTCCGCGTGAAATTTCTTGCTCCCCGACCCACCCTGTCGCATCACATCGCCCGTCCGTGCTATTACTTCATCTTTTCATAGCGTACTTTCTGACTTTTTTCTTTTTGCTCGGCTCTTAAGGGTTTTAACGTGTTGTTAAATTGCCTATGGCCTTCCTCGAGAATTGGACTATCAAATGCAAACAGAATTTTTCAAATCCGATTGGTAGTTCCAGAGATTAGCGCGTTCAAACAAACAAACACTTCAGCTTTATTATTAGTATATATATATAGTATATATAGATTAGTATACTCGTAGATATAACAGTTAGACCTCGGAATTAGTTACAAAATACCAATTTTAAAAAAAAGTTTACAAATCTCCATAAAATAAGGCAACCAATAACAGCTGGCTAACCAGCTGTTGTCACATTATTACCTGGAAGACATTGATTCCTTGACGCGAGCTGATGAACCACCTTTCGGCGTCATCGAAGTGAGCGTCGCCTCCAGACCCAGACCCCTGCACAAACGAGTCATTAAAGAAAATGGAAAATCAACATCAGTACCGATACATCAATAATTGTCATATTGTTATAAAACCTTAGCCAGCCGCACGTACAAGTCTCGGTAGGTAATTAGGTATAGTGATTGATTCTGCAATAACTCATATTAATTTTACTGTGTGGATACAAACGGCTCTTGTGAGATTATTAGCATGATAAGTAAGTTGGATTAAATTAAAGAATTTAATCCAATTTTTGCTATTTGTTTTTCGTTTGTGTGTTTACATTCAGACTATCAAGTCTTTGTGGTTGACAATTGAATATAATAAATGAGACCTTCCCTGATGCTTTCCTTCATATTGCTATGATTAAACATCTTATATACAATCCTTTAAAGAAACCCTAGCTAGGCCATAAAATTGTGACTTGTTCTAAAAACATCAATACACAACGCACAACGATTTCACTTGATTACTTGTGTCAACTCTGTCTGCCTAAAAAAAGGATAAAATACATATATCCAACATTTACTTTTCCTAGTAAGGCTCGGTCACGTGACATGACAGTCAGTAAACCACAAATGTATTACAAGTTTTCTAACTAGAGAAATATCGTCTTTCACCGTAATTTATGGAAAATTGGCTAAAAAGAAAAGTCTGTGTTTTATATGTTCAGTGTTTAGCGGCAGGTCCGGAACATAATGAATGGTATTGTAGACAAGTTGCTGATCTTGTTCTTTCCTATCTATCAAACAGGCAGCAAAAAGTAAACGTTAACGGGGTAACGTCCTCGGGGTTCTTAGTTAAGATGGGCGTACCTCAAGGTTCACATCTTGGCCCTTTCCTATTTCTAGTTTATATTAATGACCTTCCATACATGATGGCTAACTTATCGGATATAATATTATCCGCTGATGACACTTCTCTTATTTTTAAATTAGATTGAAAACATACGGATGTCTTACATGTCAACGATAGTCTGGCGGTGCTTTCGAAATGGTTCGCAGCTAATAATCATTTACTTAATGCGAACAAAAGTAAATGTCTCCAGTTCTCATTGCCAAATGTACCCCAAGTGGCTCTAAATTTAAAACTGGATGGTAAGAAACTAGATGTTATTACGGAAACTGTATTTCTAGGAATTACTTTAGATACTAAATTGCAAATGGGCGCTCACATTTGAGTACTTTCAGGTAGATTAAGTTCAGCTGCATATGCAGTAAGAAAAACAAAGCAGTTGACTGTTAAAGCCACTGCTAGGGTTGCTTATTTCCACAGTATTATGTCTTATGGCGTTCTGCTGTGGGGATCGGCAGCTGACGTAGATTCAAATTTCATTTTACAAAAGAGGGCAATCCGCGCGATCTGTACAGGGTGGATTTTTGAGATGGGGCAGCAAGGGCAGCTACCTTAACCGTTGTAGCTACAGGAAAATGGTCTTAGGAGACTTTCTTTAGCTTTTTGAGAAATTTTCATTTGCATTCAAAGATTTTGAAAAAAAAAAATACAATAAGCAGGAAAATGGGCAATTTTGACAAAAACTTTTTTTATGCCAATCGATCATGTTTCTGATGATGATTATGTTCAAAAACCTCTATTGGACCAACTGAGGTTTGAGCACTAGAAAAGTCAGATATCGCGAAAAACTTTACCAATACATTTCATTTCATTTCATTTGGAAGCTTGTAATTAGCATTTGTCAGTTGTTTACTATTTTGTTACCATTTACGTGTATTAGTCTGTAAGCTTTCTTAAAATTGTAAAAATAAAATAAAATAAAATAAAAATTAAAAGCTTGAAACTTTACATTTGGACTCACCTAGAATTTTTACTTTTGTGCTCTAAGATATATGAAGTGCTCAAAATGGTAGCCGTTTTGACGTTGGCATAGGTTTACTCTCTTTACTACAGAGTGTGTAGCAGCTGATTATGAGAAAGGATGAATGCCATACAGAATCGTGGTAAGTAAATCTTTGAGTTCCTGAACACTGTCATATTTCTTTTAATAAAGTTATTATTTTGAATAGCCCCACATATAAACATCAAAAGGCGTGAGATCAGGACTGCGAGGTAGCGACGGTATAGGACCATACGTTTCTATCCACTGCCCTCCAAATTGCCGGTTCAAATTAGAACGGGTTTGGATGCTGTTGTGTGGCAGAGCGCCATCTTCATCTTCAGAAGTAATTTTTGTCACAGAATTTCAGAAACCTTAAGCAACCAGGCAACAAACTATCTCGATTCTGTTTACAAAGCAAATTAAATTATGACGTGAACTCGTTCGAAATTCAAAGTTTAATTCTTTTTTATTTATTTTCGTCAGTCTTCATTGTAGCGGTTAGTCTATCCATAATAATAAAGTAAGTTGTAGTCTTTGATTATATAATGTCATTTCCTACGAAATGTATGGAAAAAGTTATTTGCGATTTCTGAAATTTCTAGTACTCAAACCTCAGTTGGTTCGATAAAGGTTTTTATCCTTATAAGCAACATGATCGATTGACATAGAAAAGAGTTTTTGTGAAAATTGCCCATTTTCCTGCTGACAAAATCTATGATTGCAAATCAAAATTTCTCAATAAATTTAGAAGGTTAAGGTAGCTGCCCTTGCTGCCCCATCTCAAAAATCCACCCTGTATAATGGTTCCTCGCGAGTATATTAATATACTAACTCTGCCTTCTCTTTATATCTTAGAAAGTATTTTGTATGTTCGCAAAAACTTAGGACTTTTCAAAATAAGAAGCGATTTCCATAATATAAATACACGTAGCAAAAATTAAATTGTGATACCCAAATTTAGATTAACTAAAACAAACAAGTCATTTCTAATAAATAGTATCCACTTTTATAACAAGTTGCCAAAGTCAGTTACAGAACTTAGCGATGAAAAGTTCAAAACCCACATCGAACGTATCCTTATCAAAAATGCATATTATAAGATTAAAGACAAGGAAGTTTTGCAATAATTCTTTCTGCACATGTGGCTTCCCTGGTACCTCATTACCGGCATCACTATGTAAATGTCTATTAACTGATCCCAAATTACGAATTTTATATATATTTTTTTTACATTTCTTTCGACTTAATATTCTCATTATTTGACATTATAAGTATAATTATACTTCCAGTTCTTATTTTAACTCTTTAAGACTTTATGGCAGGATTTTAATTCAGATTTGTAACAGTTGTCATGTCATTTGGTTTAAATAGGCTATATTTTAATTACTTTTTATATAAATTCATCTATATTTTGTGAATGTACGAACGTTGTCTGCCTAACTTGTAGACTGTATATTTGTAAACCTTTTTCTATTTTGTTGAGTAACTGTTACTTGTTGACAGGCCTACACTGTCCTCCCATACCCATTATCACAGTAATTTGAAAAATTGTAACAGCTACTTATTTTTAAAAGAGTAACCGTGAAGTTTCTTGCCGGTTTTTCCCCATATGAAACGACCAATTGGAACCGTGCACCTAGCTTCTGACGTTTCATAGGTACCCGTAGGTTTATGTGTTATTTTTTTTTTTTTTTGAATTTGTTATTGAATAACAATAATGGTTAGAGTACATCGTAGTCAGAACAAATATAATCGCAGGTTATATATATAATAATTGCTGGTTCCTAAACCAATCAATGTTTTACACCAAATATTGCATTGAACCCTTATTAAATCGTTTAGGCTATGTTTTAAGGCGTTTTAAGGCGTGTCTGCCTCGTTGGTCTAGTGGTCGCAAGCGCTACTGCAGAGCATGAGGTCCTGGGTTCGATTCCCGGGTCGGGCAAAGTGTTATTGGGTTTTTCCATCTGGAATTTCTCGGTAGCAGCCCGGAGTCTTGATATGTGCCCGGTTGATGGCAATAGGCTCGCCCCCTATTACATGGGACTTAAACATAACTGGCGAAATGTGGGTGTGCTATAGGTACACATCTTTTTTTTTTTTTTTTTTTGGGTGGGTAATCGCCAAATGACCTCTCCCGCTCTGGGCGGAGCGGAAGGGCGTGTCAGACTCTTACTGACTAAAACCCACCCGTGTTCCTTCAGTTGCCTGTGCGCCAGGGCCACGGTAACTCTTTCGAACAATCGGCGACCCCGGCAGGCATCGGCCCTATCGGACCCCGTCAAATATGCTGACATCTCTTAGAGGCGCGCGTGGAACACAACGCGCCGTCGACCCGGGCCTGGTCCTTACCGGATGGCGAGCTGCCCATTGCTCGCCGTCCGCAGGCCCGCGCCTACGGTGGCCGGGAGTCGGCTATCGACTCCCGACGCCCAGGGTGTCTCCTCCTGCGGCGACTAGGGGCGTGAGGGCGCAACGATTGCCGCACCCTCACGCGCTCCGCCGCCTCCTTCGTGAGCATTACTGCTTCACAGAAGGAGGTGACGGCTTCCCATTCCCTCTCGCTCCGTACCATGGATAGGTACACCTCTGCCTAACCCTTCGGGGAATACAGGCGGGATGTTATGTTATGTGTGTGTTTAAGGCTCCCGCAGACAGGTGGGACGCATCTCTTGTAGAACAATTATCATGAAGTTTTCATAGAAATTGTTAGAGTCGCGTCGCAACATCGCGTCGCACCGTCTTCGCGTCGCGCCTGCTTACAGGAGCCTTTAATAGGCGAACTAGCAAGTACGGGTTAAATTTTTCTGTTGAGCCGATGAGATTTTAAACTTTCCATTATTTGTCGTTTGTTAAGTTATTCAAAAGACGATTGAACAATAATGTACTTAAACTGAAAAAAAAAACAGCTCGATTTATCAGATAGTTCGACAGGTAGGTACTCTACGATTAGCATCGTCACTTACAACGAAACGAGTAAAAACTATGCTGGACAACCTATTATAATTCCAATTGTTCATTGCGACACGACCTGAATAGTGAAATATAATTTGTTTAAATGCTATTTAATGTGGACACAAATAACTTTACCCATGTTGAAAAGGAATTGACCGCGCTCTTACTTTAATATGACTTTTTAACCATAATTATGTAGGGAGAAAAAAAAGAAAATCTTTATCTTTGAATTAGTGGAAGTTATAACAACGCTTGTTTTTTAAATAATTTATGAATACTTACGGGCATGAAAGCGTGGGCAAGTACGTTACCAGGGCCATCGAAAGGACTGCCATCTCCGTGACTTCCCTTCTCAAACCTAGAGGGAAAAAAAAAATGTTATTAAATTATGTCTACAGCACTTGAAAAACTAACAGAAAACTGCGTAATACGGCAAACCATGAAATGGCAGTGACAATCAATAGTAATAAATGTTCCTATCCGATCAATGAATATCACGAATCGACAGTAACTTGCATTACTACAAGTAGTTACGCGTACATTCAATGACTAACATTCACGTAGTTACGCAACAAAGCTTACTCGCGGATTGTGACCAAAAACCTAAGTGAGTGATTCGGATAACCCTACGTACAATACGGGTGGCCACTGGCACGATTTCAATATCTGTGCACAGATCTAAACGATGCTCGGTGGCCGCGCTATATCCCGAAACACTCATTTTATTCTAACTTCGTTTCGGACGAACAGTGGACTTTTCTTTTTTTTTTTTTTAGTCACGTTACAATGCGAAATTGAACAGAAAGTCGCAGTACCAAAATGACGGATTACTTAAGACTGCTGTTAAGTACTTTAGCTACGTTATTATTTTGTAGTTTTCTGCTTTCCACGCCACTTGTTCAAATGTTTATCAGTTTAACCATATAAATTATATTATTAGGTGAAACGGACATACGAAACCTAATTTTGAACCGTTGTATAATGACCTCCACGCGTAATTGAGAATTGATATGCAATCTAAATCTTAAATCTAGTGTTACATATCCGAGTACATGATGAACTTGCCTGATTTCAATGTGGACTTGTCCGGACTGTTTCTGTGTGAAGGTAAGGTCTGTGTAGTCTGACCACACTGAGAAGGCTTTGGCAAATTCATTGTCAACCTCGGCGCGGTTCAGCTTAGATGGGTACTTAGAGATCCTGTAGGAGAGGTTCTTAACACTCCACTTTGAATCTAGACAAACGATTTGCATCAATATTTCAAATAATGGCAGTTCAAAGAAAATGTATGTTTGTTGAGGTTGATCATGGTCATGTAAAAATAATTATTTAATTTGAACAACAATGACGTTAAATAATATTTAGATGAAGGGGTACTCACTGTGCAGCGCGTATCTCTTGGCTCGGCTCTCTCCGAAGCCTACTTTGTCCCGCACGCCGCACCTCGGCGACGACATTACTTTTGTCGTTTCCTTGTCTAATTCACCTGTAAACGAACGTAAACAAATTATATTAGGTCTTTACCTATGAAATTGCCGTTCTGCAGTACTGGCCATTTCAAATCAAAATAATTTTTGTTTGGCTAAGAATTCTAATTTCAAATTAATTTTATTTTAAAAACATGGATTTTTTTTTCTAAAAGTAGTCATTTCTTTATTGATTAGTGTTACATTTTCATCGCATTTCAATCTTTTTCGTCATCATGGATACGTTAAAAATTCGAGTAATTATGGAATATGAGTACCGTCGTGGCAGCAACGCGGCACAAGCGGCACGCAACATCAACGACGTTTACGGAGCTAACACTACAAACCAACGCACCACCTGTTATTGGTTTGCTCGCTTCCGTTCTGGAAATTTCGACCTGAAAAATGAACCTCGCGGTCGTCCGAAGACTTTGGTCGACAATGACGAATTAAAGGCGATTGTGGAAGCTGATGATACACAATCTACGGCTGAATTAGCAGCAGCTTTCGACGTTAGCGTCAAAACAATATTGGTCCATTTGCGTCAAATTGGCAAGGTAAAAAAGCTTGACAAATGGGTGCCCCACGAACTCAATGATCGCCAGCGCGAAGTACGCGTCGAGACGTGCCTTGCACTGCTCAACAGACACACAAATGAAGGAATTTTGAACCGCATTGTTACCTGCGATGAAAAATGGATTCTGTTTGATAACCGTAAGCGCTCAGCAAGTTGGTTGGATCCTGGTTCAGCACCTAAACAATGCCCTAAACGAAAACTTACCCCTAGAAAAGTGATGGTCACTGTTTGGTGGTCTAGCGCCGGTGTGATTCATCACAGCTTCTTACCAAACGGGGTGAGCATTACTGCAGATGTGTACTGTGAAGAACTGAACATAATGATGGAGAAGCTGGCGCATCTCCAACCAGCATTGGTCAATCGCTCATCTCCGCTGCTCCTGCACGACAACGCGCGACCTCATACTGCACAGCAGACGGTCTCCAAGTTGCAAGAACTGGGGTTGGAAGCTCTCCGTCATCCGCCCTACTCACCAGACCTTGCGCCTACAGACTACTACTTTTTCCAGAATTTGGATAACTTCTTGGCGGGAAAAAAATTTAATACCCGAGAGGCAGTACAAAATGCCTTTGAAGAATTTGTTGCCTCCCGTCCAGCTGATTTCTTTAAGAAGGGCATCAATAAACTGCCACTGCGATGGCAAAGATGCATTGATTGCATGGGTGATTACTTCGATTAATACAAATAAAAAATTCATGAAAAAAATTCGTTTAAATTTTTTCATACAAAACGGCAATTTCATAGGTAAAGACCTATTATTTAAAGATTTTGCTTCTGTGATTTGCGGTTTTGAATCGTCATGAATAATGTAATTATAATAATTATGTTATCTTTGTTCTTACTACTAAGGCAGTTTAGGATCGTGCATTAGAACAGTTGAATTTCAATTATTAACTCATTTGCATCGTAAAACACTGCTGAGTATCAAAGGACAAACATAGACTTTTCGTAGCGAACGATGACAAGAAAGTAATTACAGAATCACATCGACCAAAACCGCACACGGAAAACGATGAATAATGAGGAACCGTGGTCACCGCGACCGCTGATCAGCTGTAACTTGGAGTTCTATGGCGACGCAATTGATTTACGTTCATAGTTACGGGGAATAACAATGTACTTGTTAAACTACGCCATAAGGAAATAATTGATTTAAAACAGTATTTAAAGATGGCTAGAATTATAATTTATGAGAAATAATTGTAATTAATGTGGCAGTCAGACATTATCTTTTTATGATCTTGAAGTGTTGATAGATGGCAATGTTTTTGATTCAATAAATCAATAATATTTTCTCATCAGATCGATCGATACAAACTTACTTATACAATATTAATTTGATCAAAGTAACAGATCGTAATCATGGCTTACGCAAACTGAATTTCAACAACGTAATGATTGCAGCTTTCTTGACCACAATTGATTGTCTCTTAATCAAAGCGGTCCTTAAATATTAGAGGACGGCGCGGCGCCACCTTTGAACAGCATTTACTTAACTGATTCATTACAAAGACATTAGTAGCTCAGGACACTACTAGTTAATAAATAAGTTTGAACAAGAGTCACAAAATAATTACGAGTACATCAATCACTATTTCACCTACAACAGATCTCCCCGTAATGCAATAACGTCAAGAAAATTGACAATTTGAATTATTCCAATGAATTTGGACTTTTTTAAATCATTAGAAAAGTACTACGGCATTTAAGGGAGAAATAATTATTAGTTGTACTATTAAAAAACCTTACATTCCCTGGACATATAATCATTATTTCCTAACAATTATTATACATGATTAATGTACCAGTTAGCAGTTAATTGCAGAATAATGACAGGCTTTCGACCAATAAGCCGATGTATTTGTAGATAGACTTACCTGAAACGTTAAGCCCGACAAAGCTCTGGAACTCGGCGATGGCTCGGCGCCACGAGCCCTCGTCCATGATGTGCTCACTCGACGGATTCTTTACAGAGGGACTCAAATACCCGTATTGCGATAAGTACATCTGAAAGTACACATCTCCTTCAGTCTGCCGTATCCAAGTTTGGAGTAGGCCTCTGTTCTCATACGAAAGATGTCTAGCTACGTGTTAGATTGTGCTTAATAGTGTACATAAGCTTTCATTGGTGCTTGTCTAATGTGAATTAGGTTCTAAGTGCAGTTCTAAAGTTCAGTCGAATGAAAACAGAGATTCATTAGCATTGGTACATAAAGACGATAGGTAGTATAGCTAACAGCTGTATCATTCACAAAAGGTTACTTTTTTTAATTAGGCGTTGAAATGGATTTCCCTACAAATTTTAGGAACGTAATTAACGAATATGATACAATCAACATTGTATCATATTCGTTAATTACGTTACGAATGGGGCTGCGGAGAACGCCGTCAAGTTATGTAAGCCTACGATTAAAAAAGCATACAGGTATAACATTGACTGCAAATTTTTTCTTAACCTACAGAAACACTACACATAGCACAACAGGCGAAACTCCAGCGATGTTGCTACAGAAACGTAGATTACGCTCACGTTGAGGAACGATCAAACCTTGCTAGACATAGTTCGTTCCGCACAAGACAGCCAGGCACAGTATGCAGGTGGTGTTAAGCGTGACTTTGGGCAAGGCAATTCAGTTTGGGCGAGGGGCTTTGGTCAACAAGACAAATGGGTTAAAGGGTAGATACGCAGTACAGAGAAGGCTCTCGCAGGTACATCGTGAAAAGTGATAACGGTCAATTTATGAACCGTCATATAGATCAAATGCGTTGTAGATCGCGTTTATCAGATAATGCTGCCTGTCCTGAAATTGACACGTGTGATTCATCGACGAATACGCGTGAGAATGCCGTTTCGCGGGGGGATGAAGTGAGGAATGAGCGTAATGGTGCGGTAAGTGACCAACAATATAAAGAAACGGTTGAATCCCAATCTAGAGATATTCCTTCAACTCAAGGTGTGGTCGCGCACGTTGTACGGGACGATATTACAAGTAAAAAATCCACTACACTCGGTTTACCACTTCCAGGACTGTTACAATCATGTCCTAAGCGGCAAAGAAAACCCGTGATTAGATAATGGGTTCGAGTGTTATTTAGAATTACGTTATTATTATTATTAGAATTAAGTTTCCTAGTTTCCTCGGATTATCTACATACCTATATAGTTTTATTAGGTCAAGTATTGTTATTCATTATGATCTTTATGTACTTATATCAGTTAATATAGATTGTTTAGTGGTGGAGGTGTAATGTCAGTATCTGCATAATTAGATATCTGTGGGTCAGTCCAATATTATACTTTGTACCGTGAACACGTCGTTCCATTTATTAAACCTAGCAAATGTTTGAGATAATAATTATCAATTATTTACAGGATGTAGAGGAAATAACTATCTTAGTAATAACACTAACAAGTAATTTGTCAAGTCTATTCAGCGCTATCGTTATCAGAGATATTACATTATATGTAGTTATAAAAATAATCCATTTCAACGCCAATATTTCAAAATTTATGTTTGCGATTGTTTTTATTTTAATGCAAAAAAAAACGACTTACCATCGCGTTGTCTACATTACCGAAGGTCGGCGTGGCGCTACTCCTGGTCAGGAACACCAGCGCCACCGTGGCCGACCAGAGTATCCTCAGACTACTCCTCAAACTGAAGAACGCCATGTTTCCTGGTGCTATCCTTAATCTTCTACTAGATATGCTCAGTTGATATTTCCTTATATTATCTAAATGACGGAATAATTGTCATTACTCTTGTGTCGTTTTTATAAGAGGGCGCACAACGGTCCACTAGCGCCACTCCTTTAAAAAAATGTCTCGAGACTGAGAAGGAATTATGAATAACAGCTTGTAAAGACCCTCTTTAAGTGTGTCTAGAATTTTCATATTGAGACACGAAGCTACAAAAT
Source organism: Griposia aprilina (assembly GCA_916610205.1). Lineage (NCBI taxonomy): Eukaryota > Metazoa > Arthropoda > Insecta > Lepidoptera > Noctuidae > Griposia > Griposia aprilina. Next base: position 11,561,848 of record OU744286.1, read on the forward strand.
ACGGGTGCGTCTCCTATCAAATATCTAAAGTCATTTGGTATATTTTCATTTCAATAGCGTTCATAAGACATAATTAAAGCCAGATAATATACCAACTGTTGATATAATTTACATTAACATTATGATAAATGATTTTATTTCTGTAAGTAGGTTTGTACAAACACTTTTACACATCAATCATATTTTTAAAACTAGAAGAGGTCGGCGTTTCCTATCTGACTACTCTGAGAAGAAAGGCCGAAACAAACTCAGAGGTCACAGTCTCTTTTAAAGTCTAGACATAATCTTGGTCAGATCATGTGAAGACCATGTAGATTTGTGTCTGAAATGGTCTTTTGAGGAAAAACCACACAGAATGAGTGGACCTGTCCAGTCAGTGCACGCATTTGTCAATAATCGTGGCGCTCAACTCAGAACTTAAGGAGCTCAACCACTCGACGAACAATACCAAAGAAAGGACATTTGGGTAGGCCGCATTTATATACTCTAAAACTTATTTCTTATAGCGTAATATCGGTATACGAAATAAGTTTTAGAGTTATATCCAATAGGATAATAATGTTTATTTAATCGAAAATCACTAAGTCTATCGTTTAAAATATATATTGATAGGTACCATCATTATGGTAAAAAGCCCGATTCAGAGCAATCCGACCCGGATAGGTTAGGTTAGATAGCTAAGGCGGGAGCGGAGCTCCAGCCTGAGCCTTCGTGGTATTTTTTTTATAACCACCCAGAAATAGGAGCTCCGCCAAGCGGGGCTCCGTCGAGCTATCTGGGCAGGTGGTAATCAGTTACTAGGTATATCTACTCAGGTTAATAACTATGATAGAAATTTGAACAATGATATTTGATAAGCTAACTACAGGGTACAACTTATCAATAATTAGACTAGGTTAGAATGTGTATATATTCTGCTGCAATTTTGCTTTGTATTTTTAACTAGGCGTTTTTATCATATTAGACTAAATAGATTTTATGTCTTTTGAGTGGTATATCAAACGATTTTATATACAATGTACGAGTATGTTATGCTTATAAATATTAGGTCTTTACCTATGAAATTGCCGTTCTGCAGTACTGGCCATTTCAAATCAAAATAATTTTTGTTTGGCTAAGAATTCTAATTTCAAATTAATTTTATTTTAAAAACATGGATTTTTTTTTCTAAAAGTAGTCATTTCTTTATTGATTAGTGTTACATTTTCATCGCATTTCAATCTTTTTCGTCATCATGGATACGTTAAAAATTCGAGTAATTATGGAATATGAGTACCGTCGTGGCAGCAACGCGGCACAAGCGGCACGCAACATCAACGACGTTTACGGAGCTAACACTACAAACCAACGCACCACCTGTTATTGGTTTGCTCGCTTCCGTTCTGGAAATTTCGACCTGAAAAATGAACCTCGCGGTCGTCCGAAGACTTTGGTCGACAATGACGAATTAAAGGCGATTGTGGAAGCTGATGATACACAATCTACGGCTGAATTAGCAGCAGCTTTCGACGTTAGCGTCAAAACAATATTGGTCCATTTGCGTCAAATTGGCAAGGTAAAAAAGCTTGACAAATGGGTGCCCCATGAACTCAATGATCGCCAGCGCGAAGTACGCGTCGAGACGTGCCTTGCACTGCTCAACAGACACACAAATGAAGGAATTTTGAACCGCATTGTTACCTGCGATGAAAAATGGATTCTGTTTGATAACCGTAAGCGCTCAGCAAGTTGGTTGGATCCTGGTTCAGCACCTAAACAATGCCCTAAACGAAAACTTACCCCTAGAAAAGTGATGGTCACTGTTTGGTGGTCTAGCGCCGGTGTGATTCATCACAGCTTCTTACCAAACGGGGTGAGCATTACTGCAGATGTGTACTGTGAAGAACTGAACACAATGATGGAGAAGCTGGCGCATCTCCAACCAGCATTGGTCAATCGCTCGTCTCCGCTGCTCCTGCACGACAACGCGCGACCTCATACTGCACAGCAGACGGTCTCCAAATTGCAAGAACTGGGGTTGGAAGCTCTCCGTCATCCGCCCTACTCACCAGACCTTGCGCCTACAGACTACTACTTTTTCCAGAATTTGGATAACTTCTTGGCGGGAAAAAAAATTAATACCCGAGAGGCAGTACAAAATGCCTTTGAAGAATTTGTTGCCTCCCGTCCAGCTGATTTCTTTAAGAAGGGCATCAATAAACTGCCACTGCGATGGCAAAGATGCATTGATTGCATGGGTGATTACTTCGATTAATACAAATAAAAAATTCATGAAAAAAATTCGTTTAAATTTTTTCATACAAAACGGCAATTTCATAGGTAAAGACCTATTATTAGTTATTTTAAAATTATATCAATTGTTTTACTATGTTAACTGATTATTATATCAGATAAAATTATAGATTCAGTTGTTATATCTTGTAAATATTAAAGATTTTGTTATTATATTATATTATATAACTAACTCAGGAAATACGATCTAGAGGAATGCGGCTGCTTTTCTTTAGATCGTATTTTGTTGCTTGGTGTCTCAATATGAAAGTTTATAAAAGGTATTACAAAATTCTAGACATACTTACCGAGGGGCCTTACAAGCTGTTATTCATAATTCCTCCTCAGTCATGAGATAATATTTTTTTAATACCGTAACATATACCTGTTAGTCTAGTAAAGTATAGTCGTCGATATCTTCGAGCACCACGATGATAATGTTATCTGAAACAATGAATTAGTAACAATTATTATCGCATATTATCGGGTGTAAGGGGAAGCACGTAACAACCGGACTCCTCAAATGTCAACCTCACCTGCGCGCGGTACACCCTGCCACTGACAGACGAGGCGCTGGCGACCGACCGATGGCGGTATAACCATCCAACAAGCCAACCTAAATTCTCCAGAGCGATGACGGGCAGCAGCGTCATCGTTGCAAAAGGATTGGCTCTGCGGTCACCAACCCGCTTGCCCAGCGTGGTGACTAAGGGCATTAAACCTTCCTATGACTAGGTGCCAAAACAACGGCCCCCAGTTCCCGGTGGTCCCGCTATTCCTGGTCAAGGTAGCGGTCACGGTAACGGCGGGACGGGGTGTGCGAAGAATCCCCGGGTTACGGCAGGCTACCAACGACGGCGCCTCGGCCTGGAGGTGGCCCTCAACAAGTCGGAGGCCATGGTGTTTCATGGTCCCCGGCGGGCGCCACCGTCCGGATCCCACATTGTGGTGGGAGGGGTACGAATCGCTGTCGAGCCCACCATGAAGTACCTGGGCTTGGTGCTCGACAGTCGGTGGGATTTCGGCCCCCACTTCCGGCGGCTGGCGCCCACGTTGTTGGGCGCGGCTGGGGCGCTGTCAACGCTGCTTCCCAATCTGGGGGGCCCGAGCGCCGCTTGTAGGCGGCTCTACGTGGGGATCGTGCGATCGATGGCCCTTTACGGGGCCCCGATCTGGGCGGCTGACCTGACGGCCGGCAGCATTGCTGTTCTGCGAAAGCCGCAGAGAGCGATGGCCGTCAGAGTCATAAGGGGGTACCGCACGATCTCCTACGAGGCGGCTTGTGCACTGGCCGGATCCCCGCCCTGGGACCTTGAGGCGAAGGTGCTCGCGTCACTGTACCGGTGGCGCGAGGAATGGCGGGCGCGGGGCGAGCGACCGATGCAGCGACATATGGAGCAGCGTCGGTCGCAGCTCCGCGAGGTCCTGGTGGCGGAATGGCGGGAAAGGCTCTCACGCCCTACCGCCGGCCTCGTCACTATCGAGGCGGTCCGGCCGGTGCTCGACCTCTGGCTCGGGAGGAGGCACGGCTCCCTGTCGTTTCGGGTGACGCAGGTGCTCTCGGGGCATGGTTGTTTCGGGAAGTACCTGTGTCGCATAAACAGGGAGCCGGACGCCCGGTGTCACCACTGCGTCGACTGTCGGGAGGACACGGCGCGGCATACGCTGGCAGAGTGTGCCGCTTGGGAGGAGCCGCGCCGTGCCCTCATCTCAGGAGTAGGCAGTGACCTGTCGCTGCCGGCCGTAGTGAATGCTATGGTCGGCGGCGACGAGTCCTGGGACGCGGTGGTATCCTTCTGCGAAACAGTTATCTCGCAGAAGGAGGCTGCGGAAAGGGAGCGAGAAATCTCATCCTCTCACCCGGCCCGCAGCAGGCGCACCGGGCGTCGGCGGAGGGCGGACAACGCCCTCTTCCAGCCCCCCTAAATGGGTCCAGGGACGACGGACTTGGGGACGTCCGTCGCCCCCCATACATCAGGACCCGAGGCGGCGGCGCGTAGTGTTCCACGCGCGCCCCTCTTAGACGTCGCGGGGGGAGTCAAACACCTCACTCCCCCCGCTCGACCGGACGGGGCCCGCAGAGGCGGGCCGGCACCAGTCGGGGGTTGCGGAAGATTCGTATGTTCCCGCGACCCCCGACGCAGGTGTGAGATGGAACACCGGGGTGGTTTTTAGTCAGTAAGAGTCTGACAGACCCCTCCGCCCCCCCAGGGCGGGGGACATCCATGAGGATTTTCCACCCCGGATCAAAAAAAAAAAAAAAAGGCTACCAACGACGACTACATCTGGCTACGTACAATGGACGTTCGATGACGCTGGACCATCACCTTGCCGAACTTGAAGTAGAGTCAGGTCGCATTAACTGGCATATACTGGGGTTATCTGAAGTCCGAAGACAGGGAGAGGACATGATATCCCTGGAGTCAGGCCACCTATTCTACTTCCGCGAAGGTGATCAGCTCTCCCAAGGCGGTGTCGGCTTCCTGGTCAACAAGGAACTCACTAGCAGCGTTGTGGAAATCAGTAGCGTGTCGACACGGGTAGCGTACCTTGTACTGAAAATCACCGACAGGTACTACTTGAAAGTGATACAGGTATATGCACCGACTTCGACTTGCTCTGACGAGACAGCCGAGGCCATGTATGAGGATATTGCCAAGGCAATGCACGGTACGACAAAGGCCCACTACAACGTTCTTATGGGGGACTTCAATGCCAAAGTGGGAGTAGAAGAAAGCAGCGAATCGAAAGTCGGACCGTTCGGTTTGGGACGCAGGAATCACAGGGGGCAAATGCTGGTCAACTTTTTAGAGTCGCCGGGGCTCTTCTTAATGAATTCATTCTTTAAAAAGAAGCCCCAGAGGAAGTGGACCTGGCAGAGCCCCGATAACGTGACAAGGAACGAGATAGACTTCATCATGACGGATAAAAAGCACTTAGTTAGAGATGTCTCCGTGATCAGCAGGTTTAATACCGGAAGCGATCACAGGCTTGTCCGAGGCACTCTAAATATCAATTTTCGAGCCGAAAGAATCCGCATGATGAGGCCAACCCTCCGACCTACGCAGCTCCAAGCTGCTCTAGGATCCGAAAAGATAAGCTGCTGGAGCGGATACTCGCAGCCCGCCTCGTCGGCCACTTGTGCAGAAAAGGGCCGGACTTGGACGAGAGCCAGTTCGGCTTTCGGCATGGGCGCTCCACCATCCACGCGATATCGCGGGTGAGAGTCCTGGCGGAGGGAACGGTGTCCCGGGGTGGGGTGGTGGTGGCGGTGTCCTTGGACATCTCCAACGCATTCAACACCCTGCCCTGGAGTTGTATTCGGGAGGCACTGCGGTATCATCGGGTGCCTCTCTACCTCCGCCGCATCGTTGGGGCTTATTTGGCGGAGAGGTGTGTCACCTACATGGGAGGCGATGGCGTTAGCCAGCGCCACATGTCGTGCGGTGTTCCACAGGGCTCGGTCCTGGGCCCGCTCCTGTGGAAAATCGGGTACGACTGGGTGCTGAGAGGCGAACTCCAACCGGGCGTCGACCTGACGTGCTACGCGGACGACACGCTGGTCACGGCCCGGGGGAGTTCGCACAGGGAGGCAGCGTTGCTGGCGACGGCTGCGGTTTCACAGACGGTGAGCCGCATACGGCGCCTCGGCCTGGAGGTGGCCCTCAACAAGTCGGAGGCCATGGTGTTTCATGGTCCCCGGCGGGCGCCACCGTCCGGATCCCACATTGTGGTGGGAGGGGTACGAATCGCTGTCGAGCCCACCATGAAGTACCTGGGCTTGGTGCTCGACGGTCGGTGGGATTTCGGCCCCCACTTCCGGCGGCTGGCGCCCAAGTTGTTGGGCGCGGCTGGGGCGCTGTCAACGCTGCTTCCCAATCTGGGGGGCCCGAGCGCCGCTTGTAGGCGGCTCTACGTAGGGATCGTGCGATCGATGGCCCTTTACGGGGCCCCGATCTGGGCGGCTGACCTGACGGCCGGCAGCATTGCTGTTCTGCGAAAGCCGCAGAGAGCGATGGCCGTCAGAGTCATAAGGGGGTACCGCACGATCTCCTACGAGGCGGCTTGTGCACTGGCCGGATCCCCGCCCTGGGACCTGGAGGCGAAGGTGCTCGCGTCACTGTACCGGTGGCGCGAGGAATGGCGGGCGCGGGGCGAGCGACCGATGCAGCGACATATGGAGCAGCGTCGGTCGCAGCTCCGCGAGGTCCTGGTGGCGGAATGGCGGGACAGGCTCTCACGCCCTACCGCCGGCCTCGTCACTATCGAGGCGGTTCGGCCGGTGCTCGACCTCTGGCTCGGGAGGAGGCACGGCTCTCTGTCGTTTCGGGTGACGCAGGTGCTTTCGGGGCATGGTTGTTTCGGGAAGTACCTGTGTCGCATAAACAGGGAGCCGGACGCCCGGTGTCACCACTGCGTCGACTGTTGGGAGGACACGGCGCGGCATACGCTGGCAGAGTGTGCCGCTTGGGAGGAGCCGCGCCGTGCCCTCATCTCAGGAGTAGGCAGTGACCTGTCGCTGCCGGCCGTAGTGAATGCTATGGTCGGCGGCGACGAGTCCTGGGACGCGGTGGTATCCTTCTGCGAAACAGTTATCTCGCAGAAGGAGGCTGCGGAAAGGGAGCGAGAGATCTCATCCTCTCACCCGGCCCGCAGCCGGCGCACCGGGCGTCGGCGGAGGGCGGACAACGCCCTCTTCCAGCCCCCCTAAATGGGTCCAGGGACGACGGACTTGGGGACGTCCGTCGCCCCCCATACATCAGGACCCGAGGCGGCGGCGCGTAGTGTTCCACGCGCGCCCCTCTTAGACGTCGCGGGGGGAGTCAAACACCTCACTCCCCCCGCTCGACCGGACGGGGCCCGCAGAGGCGGGCCGGCACCAGTCGGGGGTTGCGGAAGATTCGTATGTTCCCGCGACCCCCGACGCAGGTGTGAGATGGAACACCGGGGTGGTTTTTAGTCAGTAAGAGTCTGACAGACCCCTCCGCCCCCCCAGGGCGGGGGACATCCATGAGGATTTTCCACCCCGGATCAAAAAAAAAAAAAAAAAGGATCCGAAAAGATCCAGCTGGAACTTCAAAATCGATTCGCCCTGCTGGAAACCACAGGCACTGTCGACGAGAAAGCCGACGAGGTGGTCAAAGCGTTATGTGACGTGTCCCGCAGACTTTTCCCGTTGCAGCAAAAAAGTAAGGTGTCCAAACTTTCCTCGAAAACTCTCGGACCTATGAGGGAACGACGAGAGTTGCCATCCACGCAGCCGTCTTCGTCAGATAAGAGGGCCTTAAACCTAAAAAATAGAAAGCTGACGCGACACGACCTGCGGTGCTTCAACACCCGTGACATCAAGGTCGCGATTGAGCAGAACCGAGGGTCGAAAGTGTTCGCTCAGCAACTAGGGAGGTCCCATCTGACGAAACTAAGAACTGCGGATGGTAGAATCGTGACTTCAAAGTCCGAGATACTCGAGAAAGTCGAGGATTTTTACAGACACTTATACTCAACGCGGATGGCAAATCCAGCGGAACATAGTGAAGATGACCATCGTGCCGAAATAACGCGCCACTTCACGGAGGACATCCCGGATGTCGACCAGTGCGAGATTAGGGCGGCTCTCGAGCAGCTAAAGAACAACAAGGCACCAGGTGATGACGGAATAACAACAGAGCTCCTTAAAGCGGGCGAGGCTCCAGTCCTCAGAGAGCTAGCGAGTCTCTTCAATTCCATCATCCAAGAGGGTACAACGCCCGAGGCGTGGAGCAGAGCTTCAAAAAGGCGACAATACCTTGCTGAAGAACTATAGGCCCATCGCACTACTGAGCCACGTATACAAGCTGTTTTCGAGGGTCGTCACGAACCGTCTCGCCAGGAGACTTGACGAGTTCCAGCCACCAGAACAAGCCGGTTTTCGAAAAGGCTTCAGTACCGTAGACCACATCCATACTGTTCGGCAAATTGTGCAGAAGACCGAAGAGTACAACCAGCCGCTGTGTATGGCATTTGTGGACTACGAGAAAGCCTTCGACTCCATCGAAATATAGGCAGTTCTGGCCTCTCTGCAACGATGTCGAATTGATTGGCGATACATCGAAGTGTTGAGGTGTTTGTATGACGCTGCCACGATGACTGTCCAGATCCAGGATACGAAAACCACCCCCATCCAACAGCTCAGGGGAGTGAGACAGGGGGATGTGATATCCCCGAAACTGTTCTCCAAGGCATTGGAGGACGTTTTTAAGACGCTGGACTGGACTGGACAGGGTATAAACGTGAACGGCGAGTACATCCCACACCTTCGCTTTGCCGATGACATCGTCATAATGGCAGAGACGCTGGAACAGTTAGACCAGATGCTGCATAGCCTAAATGGAGTCTCTCGGCGGGTTGGCCTCGGCATGAATTTGGACAAGACGAAAATCATGTACAATTCGCACGTCTTGCCGAGTCCAATCCACATCGAAGGGTCGCTTCTCGAAGTTGTCAAGGAGTATGTCTACCTAGGGCAAGTCATGCAGCTCGGTAGACACAACTTTGAGAAAGAAGAATACAGAACGATCCGGTTAGGTTGGGCAGCGTTTGGAAAACTTCGTCAAGTTTTCTCGTCGCCAATCCCGCAATGTTTGAAGGCTAAGGTCTTCAACCAGTGCATCCTGCCCGTTATGACATACGGTGCCGAAACGTGGACACTGACAGTCGGGCTGGTTCACAAATTTAAGGTCACTCAGCGCGCTATGGAGCGGGCTATGCTCGGGGTTTCTTTGAAGGATAAAATCAGAAACGAAGTTATCCGGAAAAGAACCGGAGTTACCGACATAGCTTGCAGAGTAAGCAAGCTGAAGTGGCAGTGGGCTGGCCATGTTTGTCGGAGGACCGATGGCCAGTGGAGCAGACGAGTCCTGGAGTGGCGACCGCGTATCGGCAAGCGGAGTGTGGGACGCCCCCCAGCTAGATGAACCGACGACCTCAAAAAAGTGGCTGGGACAGACTGGATGCGGAAGGCGGAGGACAGGGTGCTGTGGCGCAGCATGGGAGAGGCCTATGTCCAGCAGTGGACTGCGATAGGCTGAGTTGATTGATTATAGCGACATATGAACAACCTAACTGTTTACGTCATCATCTTGGGAGTGATGCATTCACGATCATTTAGATATACAACTTATAACTTTATCCCAATATAGTAAGAAAACCGGTGATGTATCGATATATTATATAGGCACATTATTCATAAAATATAGGCATTTTATATTCATCGTTTATATTTGATTTATAGCTGTAGTCTTTAGGTTAGAGGTTTTTGTAGTGGTCGGCTCTGCGTCAAATCCGCGACATCGTTAATTGCTGTGAGTCAGTGGCCATCATCTGAACACTTATCCTATGACCTTTTTGGATTATCAAGACATAAGTTAAATACATAATAATTATTGTTTTGTAAAACAAAATAGCAACCACTCACTTGGGCGTGCGTGACTACGCGCGCTCAAATAGGCAACTAGCACCTACTAGCCTTGATGCGCACACAATGAGAGGCCCGTATTTACGGACCACCGTATTGCATTCGCGGCCGGGGGGCGTAGCCCTGGAACCGGTCGCCACGCCCCCTTACTGTGGCGTCGCGAATTCCCACGCACGCGCTCATTGATCTATGCACCTTTGCCTTATTAATACGTTTGCTCAGTCAATACCTACTTTCTTCAAATATTTTTGTGCTTATTATTCTTCTCTTAAAGTTATGAAAATATAACTTTAACTAATTACGATAGTCATTTTTTTATTTAGGTACTTACATCTATTATATTTTGTTAGATAATATTTGTATTGATAGTTTTATTTATTTGTAGGTAAACAGTCATTATTATTAGTTGGATAGAGTAATTGTAATAGTCCATTTATTTGTCAGTATATTGTTACAGAGATTTTACATAATTTTTACAGTTCATAATATTCTGCCATTTCCGGCGTACAAATACATTTTCGGGTGTTGGTTAGCTTCTCAGATATAACATTCAATTAAATGAATTAGGATATTATTCATTGCATATTAGTTAAATGTTAGTAATAGAAATGTCAAAAGGATTGAATTAAGTCAAAGAAATAATACGAAGAGAATAATACAGATAATTCCTAATATTTAAGTTTACTTTTAATTCATAAAATCATTAGTCGAGTAAATGCGGGAAATAAAGTGAATGGTGCTACACATGCAATTGTAACCAACCAGTTGATGTCCAAAAAAGCACGACTGACTGTTCACAATGGTGTGCTGGTGCCTACGCTTATGTATAGAAGTGAGTGTTGGGTGTGGCAAAAGAAGCATGAAAGTAGAATAAATGCTGTGGAAATGCGTTCCTTGCGAAGCATGTGTGGTGTGACTATGAATGATGATAGACTGAAGAATGATGTGATAAGGCAACGGTGCGGTTTAAAGGAAGATGTAGTGACAAAAATTTAAAAGAGTATGCTAAGATGGTTTGGTCATGTTGAGAGGATGAATGAAGGGCGATTAACAAAAGGTATTTACAAGGCAGATGTGAGTGGAAACGCCGGGAGGGGACGCCCTAGGAAGACATATAGTGACCTTATTGGTGATGTTATCCAGAAAGGTCAGGTGCGTAGTACTCACAACCGGCGTGCGTGTATGACCAGATGTATGAACGTAAACGAGGCAAAAGGAGTATGTATGGATCGTAGCAGGTGGCGTTCTGTAGTTTCTGCCTACCCCCATGGGAAGAAGGCGTGAGTTTATTTATTTATTTATTTATTAAAACTTTACGCACAAGTAAAAAAAAAAATACTGTACAAAGGCGGACTTAATGCCTGAGGCATTTTCTACCAGTCAACCTTAGGGTGATGCAGAGACAAAACATGGCAGGTGCAACATAAGGGATAGATAACTTGAAAAATAATAAATACTAATACATAGATACATACATACATATAACGAAAATAAACTTAGTCAAGAGAAATAACGATAGGAAGAGGAGAAAACGAATCCAGCAAATCAGCGCTGGGATGATTCTGCCAACTTCTTACGAATATGTTCACGTGCCTTCCATTTAAAAGATAACCGACTGGTGATTTATGTATGTATTAGTCGAGTAGTAGCATTTACTTATGAGATAATTGAATAATTTATGTTTAAATGTCCCATAGTTAAGAGTTTTAAAATAATCTGGTAGTTTATTATAAACTTTGGTCGCCATACAAAATAATTTATTAGAAAATAGTTTATTATTTCGTCTCGGTACATGAAGCATGTGAACTCTGCGGTTAGGTCTAGATAAAAGATCATTATGCAGATCAAATTCGTGCTTATTTTGGTACACAAAAATACAGATTTCAAAAATATATAGTTCTGGGAGTGGTATTTTTTTATTTAATAATGGTACACAGCTGTGAAGTGGGTGCGCTCCACATATTGAGCGAAAGTATATCTTCTGAGCTCGAAACACTGTGTTAATTTCTACAGAATCACCCCATATTATAATGCCATATCGCAGAATTGATGAGATATAGTTATGGTATGCACATAGTGCCGCATCAACACTAGGTACACGTCTTAATCTGTACAGAACGAATACGAACCTACCTTTGTACAGAGTTCGTATTGACGAACTCTGTACAAAGGTAGATAGGTCATATTGATGAGCTTTCCAATTACAGTTTTTGTCTATTGTTATCCCTAGGAACTTTGTACTCTCAACCTCTTCAATTGTGTCATCATCATGCTGTATCTTTAATTGTGGACGCTTACTGTTGTATGTTTGGAACTGTATCATTTTGGTTTTGCTTATATTAATGTGGAGATTATTTTGTTTGAGCTTTGTGATAATTTTATTTAGTGTCTCGTTAATTTTGGTCTGGTACTCACCTACGTCATAATTGTCGTTCAGAATGTTGAGGGTCGTATCGTCAGCATATAGTATGTATTTGTGGGAGGTTACGCTAGCTAAGTCATTAGCATACAGACAGCAAAAACAAAAGTGGTTCCAGTATGGTTCCTTGGGGAACACTACAAATATTTTCCCGATAGTGAGATTTACAGACGATTTCTTGGTGCCCTGTTAGTCTCGATATCTCAACACATTGTTTTCGATGGGTGAGGTAGCTTTCGAGCCATTTCAACGCGTTTCCTCTAATGCTGTATCGATCCAATTTGAAAAGTAGCATTTTATGGTTCACAAAATCGAAAGCCTTTGACATATCTAGGAAAACAGAGGTAATTGATATTTTCTCATTAAGACTTTTGGTTATCAATTTTAATAAAGCAAAACAAGCCAATGTGGTGGATTTGATTTCCTAAAACCAAATTAATCTTCATTTAAGAAGTCATACTTTGATATGAAGCTGTAAAGTTTTTCGTGCATTACTTTCTCAAAAACTTTTGAAATGATCGGTATGAGCGTTATGGGTGGATAGTTGTTCATATCACTAGTATCACCTTTCTTGTACATTGGTTTAAAAATAGAGAGCAAGCTTTAAACGTGAGAGCAACAAGCCTTGAAAAAATGAAAGGTTAATCATAAGGCTAATATGCGATGACAAAAATGTTGAGCATAAATTGAGAATGTTGGTGTTTATCTCATCATAACCAGTAGAATAGGTAGATTTTAAAGAATTAATTGTTTTGAAAACACTACTCTCATTAGTTGGGGTCAAATAAATAGTATTTGGAAGGTGAGCTATCGCTTGAAATCAAGAGGGAAGTTTGGTTTTTCTGAACCAAACTTGACTTATTTGATTTATTTACATTCTGGTCAACCAATCAAACGATTACGTTTCTCACAAGATCTGTCTAGCGGCCATTTCGATTTCAGCCTATATCTGAAATTAATTTCGATACAGTAGCTAGCCGTGCATCCGTTGCTAAAAAAAATACTTAGCGATGTTCCCAGTGTTCCCACGTAGTACCTAAATCTCCTAGATGTTGCCAATCAGACACTGTAGATGATATATCATTAATTTTGAATTTCGGTATTATTGAAAAATAAAAACAACGAAAGCTTATGAAGGCTTAGCCACTTTCACCATGCATAAATCTGAGTCATCTACTTCTTCCCTGTACATTCCTATAAATGCAAAAGTTTATGGAGACTCACCCACTTTCACCATTCAGCAGTCTGAGACTGAATTAACCGGTTCTTTAAATTCAGTAGACATTTCTACGCCGTTTAGGTGGGAAGAATTTCTTCCATTAAAGAAAAAGCGTAGGGCTAGATTTACTAGCGTAGCTAGAAAAATGCATAATAACAACGCAATAAAGAAATATACAAAACACAAACCTTCAGCACAACGTAAAGCTTCAGCTAAATATCAGCGGACACACCCTGAACAGCACCGAATAACACAATCTCGATATGAACAGAGAAATGAAGGACAGCGAACAGCTAAATGTGCACGACCATGGACCACCAAAGCAAAATCAGGTATGAAATATGACCTCATTATGCGTATTTAGATGACAAAAACATTGCTTTGGGAACTATGATACACAAGTGTCAGTGGTACAAAGCTTTCAAGTGGAAGGAGCAAACACTTGGCATGTGTTGGGATCCAGGAAAAGTCCAAAATGAGCCCTATGAAATTCTACCTGATTTATTGTACAGTTTAGTGATGGATCTTCATCCTGATTATAGCCATTTTATGAATCGCATTCGTAAATATAACAGTTTCTTCCAAATTACGTCTTTTGGTGGGAAACGAACGACATCCACAGGATTTATGCCAACTTTTAAAGTACAAGGACCGATATATCATTTAATTGGAAGTTTGCTGCGGTCATCACATTCATAATCAGCCTACAATGTTCGTGCGGGCCGTAATCCACCACGCGGGCCCAGTGCGGGTTGGCGGATGTCATATCTTCGAATTTTTGATCCTAGGTTTCCTCACGATGTTTTCTTTCACAGTTTTGAGAGCAGTGGTGATGAAATTAAATACACAAAGTAAAGTGCCTGCCTAGGTTCGAACTCACGACCTACAACGCGTAAGTCGGGGCCGATACCACTGGGCCACCACTGCTTCACCGTCATCACATGAAGAAAAAATAGAGTAGGTAGTGAATTTGAGGCGCTCCAATTTTCCGGTAGTTAAACCAAGCTTAATTAAACAACTTCAGAAAATGCTAAATGAAGCTAATCCTTATATAAAAGATTTGAACACAACATTGGATATAGTACCTGCTAAATCAACTAGCAGATGAAATCTATAATAAGTGTCTGGACACAATAGAACCAGCTGTATTAGTATTAGGACAAAACCTACAGCAATACGGGTTGTCTCAGCCTCAAAGGTCTGAAAGCTTACACAACCGGGTCTACCTGAGGGAAGCAAGTTACAATAGCGATTCTATAGCAGAAGTGGTGTCAATTAGTGAAGGCTCTCTAACGCATAAACAAATGGATATTCATGAGAAAATACTTTCCAGTACTAAGACAGGGGTAGGTGAGATCTTTTTCTTGGATGCTCCCGGTGGAACAGGTAAAGCTTTTCTTCTTAACTTTCTGCTGGCCAAAGTGAGAAGCTATCGCAATATCGCCTTAGCGGTTGCATCATCTTGAATTGCTGCCACGCTGCTGGAAGGAGGCAAATCTGCATACTCTACGTTGAAACTCCCTCTTAATTTAATACAAACTGAAACCCCACTCTCCAATATTCCCAAAAAAGCAATATGGCCAAAGTACTTCGTAAAACTAAATGAATTGTTTCGGATGAGAGTACTATGGCTCATAAGGGAGGTTTCGAAGCCTTAAATAGATCTCTACAGGATATAAGGAATAATAATAGTCAAATGGAGGATGGGGACTAACTGTATTGTTAGCAGGTGATTTCCGGCAGACATTACCAGTAATGCCCAGGAGAACGCGAGTGGATGAAGTCGAAGCGTGTGTGAAGCGGTCTCATTTGTGGCCATCAGTGACTAAACTTAGTCTTACAAAAAATACGAGAGTCCACCTGAGGGGAGATGTTTCTGCAGGAGTGTTTTCAGATCTTTTACTCAAAATAGGAAATGGTGATTACCCAGAAGTGGATATTAAAATAATTCTCCTTACAGAGTTAGGCACAATTGTGACCACTGTAGAAGAACTAATAGTTCAAATCTACCCAGATATTAGTAATATCCACAATCAACCTGCAGAATGGTTTTGCGAGCGTGCCATCATAGCACCAAAAAACAACCGAGCCACAAACATCATTATTTTGAGATCGTTCCAAGGAGCTGAAAATCATTATAAATCAGTGGACTCAGTGATAAATAATGAAGACGCCATAGATTACCCGGTTGAATTTCTTAACACATTGAAGCCTCCCGGTCTCCCAAATCACATATTAAAATTGAGAGTTGGCGCCCCAGTTATGTTTCTGCGTAATTTAAACCCGCCAAAATTATGTAATGGCACCAGATTGCGAGTGAAAACATTGCAAAGAAATATTATGGAGGCAACTATACTGAGTGGTTGTTCCCGAGGGGAGTTTGTGTTTATTACGAGGATTCCTCTAACACCAAAGAACTACCCCTTCGAGTTCAAAACAGTGCAGTTTCCCCTGAAAGCCTGCTTTGCATGACCATAAATAAATCTCAAGACCAAACTCTTAATTTAGTAGGGGTAGACTTAAGGGAGAACTGTTTTTAGACGATCGATACGTGGCCTGCTTCAGAGTAAGCTCACGGAGCAGCCTGGTGATTCTAGCACTTGAAGGAAAAACAAAAAATATTGTTCACAAAGAAATACTGCGGTAGGTAGTATTTCGTTGTAAACAATAATAAATTTGCATAAACAATAATCAACAACACAATTACAATTTTGTTGTATTAATTATTTATTAGCCACTTCTGGTTGTGTCCTAATTAGATCTTTTCACACTCGCTTTGAGTTCTGTTAAAAACATATTACTCTCATCCCAGAGATTAGTTTAGTTTTACGGAGAACTTCGTCCTTATTGCTTTGTTTGATATTGTCAGTTTGTATATTCAATTTAGATAGTGAGAGAGCTTAGAATGTTTGTTTTTGAAAAAATAATGTCATTTGTTTCCTGTAGGCAACGCGGGCGAAGTCGCGGGCAGAAGCTCTATAATTATTATACAGGCTGTTAGGCAGACGGTTGAACATACGAAAATGGCGGATCCGTGGGGCCGTCGGCTACGTGTTTAGGTCCAAGAATAAGAACGAGGCAATACGCATTAAAAAAATAACGAATTATTAATAGTTTGAGCAACGACGAAATTCATATAAAATTTAAAAAAAAACATGCGTGGGGCCTTTTTTTTTGGGTTGGGAAATCAAATGAATTCTCATGGGGGCATGTCAGACTCTTACTGGCTAAAACCCAACCGTGTTCCTTCAGTTGCCTGTGCGCCAGGGCCTCGGTAACTCTTTCGAACAATCCACGACCTCGGCAGGCATCGGCCCTATCGGACTCCGTCAATGGTGCTAACATCGTTATGAAGCGCACGTGGAACACGACGCGCCGTCGACTCGGGCCTGGTCCTTACCGGACGGCGAGCTGCCCATTGCTCGCCGTCTGCAAGCTGGCGCCTACGATGGCCGGGAATTGGACTCCCGGCGCCCAGGGTGTCTCCTCCTGCGGTGACTAGGGGCGTGAGGGCGCAACGATTGCGTCTCCCTCTCGCGCTCCGCATCCCCCATCGGGAGTATTACTGCTTCGCAGAAGCATGTGACGGCTTCCCATTCCCTCTCGCTCCGTACCATGGCCTGGACCAGGGCTGGACGCGAGAGATCGCCACCGCCGAGCGCCGCTACGAGAACACAGCGATGCTCCGCCCAAGCTGGGCAGACCTCCACCGTATGCTCCACCATGTCCTCCAGTGGATCCACACAATGGTAACACCCGGGCTTTTTCTCCCGCCTTATCCGAAACCGGAACCTCCCGAAACACCCATGTCCGGTGAGGACCTGCGTCAGGCAGAAGGTGAGGACGCCGCTGCGCCTCTCAAGCCACTCCTCAAAGAGGGGACTTACCGCTGCATTTGTGGCGTGCCAAAATGCAGCGGCCTGGGTCTTGTAATTGGGCCTAAACACGTAGCAGACGGGCCCACGGAACCGCCATTTTCGTATGTTCAACCGTCTGCCTAACACCCTGTATAAATTGGAAAGTAACTGTCTGCCTGTCTGTATGCTACTTTTTTCCGCCTAATCAATTACATTTCGTTTAAATTTGGCATGGAGATAAATGGCATCCTGGAGAACGACATAGGCTTTTTGGTTCAAAAATAATCCTAAAAGGGTGATGAAAGGGAGGGATGAAAGTTTGTATGGGAAACTTAGCATTTCTTATGTTAGGGATATGAAAATCGATGACGAGCTCGTGTCCAAGTACTAACAGCTGCACGGGTCGATCCATCAGGTTAAGCTACGCTTGCCGGGGTTGGGCTATGGATGGGTGACGATCTTTACATACTGAGACTCCTCCGTGGGAACACCCAAATACTCCGAAATATTTTATTCCAAATTTCGATGTTCCGATTTTCAAAAGTCCGAATTTCATACGAGTAATACCTAAGAATTATAATGTCTATTATTAAAAATCACGTTTACTTTACCGAAAGTCGTAAATGCGATTTGTTTGTTTTCCGATTTTCATATGTTCGAAGAATAAAATGCTCGATGGGTTCTCGGTCCGAAAAACGACATTCCGATTTTCAATACTTCGAATAAACTGCTAAAATTAGGATTCTGATTCTGATTCAATTAGTGTAATATTCAGAAATTCAAAATCTGGAACGTGTGATGTAATTTAAAAACGTCTACTTTGTTATTAATACTTGTGTAGGTATCAATATATATTTTTTGTGTTTTCTTCTTCTCCTTATACTCGTATATTTATTATACCTGCGTCGAGTACCATCTACTGCTATTGAATCCTTTGGGTTCATATCCCGTCTCGTCCCCCCACGAGCGGGAATGCTTAAAGCATTTCTCAGCGACAAAAAAAAAAAAAAAAGGTTAGGTTAGAACAGTGGCCATTGACGCCAGATCCTCTCTATTGTTGGTGAATCATTTGGGTTAAGTTAGGTTACAGTTTTACAAAGCGTTTTTATCTCGGAAATCTAATTAATCGGTACTTTAATAATTGGAATTTTGATTTTGATATTTCGAATTATCATTAAGTTGGACTTTTTGTTATTCGATCTATTGAAACTCGGTATTTTGATAATGGTAATTATAAACTTTAGGAATATTGAAATTTTGGAATTATAAAAATAGGATGAATGATACATCGGAGTTTTGAAACATTAGATGTTAGGAATTTTGAACCATTCGGAATTATGAAAATCGGTATTTTGAAATTCGTATTTGTGACTGACGGAATAAAGTTTTTCGTATTTATCTAGTGTACCCCTCCTCCGTGCCTCGGAAACGTTAAGCCGTTGGTCCCGGCTGTCATTTGTGGATCTTTGGCAGTCGTTACGGGTCATCAGAAGCCTGAAAATCTGACAACGAGTCTTACCAAGGGGTACCGTAGAGAGGGGAGGTCAGATAGGCAGTCGCTCCATGTAAAATACTGGTATTCAGCTGCATCCAGTTGGACTGGAAGCCGACCCCAACATAGTTGGGAAAAAGCTAGGCCGATTGATTGGATATGAAAATTCCAATTTATGCTTTTGGTAAGAAATAATAAATTACGTGTTTCAGCGTTTGGTTTAATAGGGTAAATGATTTTAAAATTCACACGATTATTGTTTTTTTTTTACCACTTTTTTATTTTTGTGGCGGTTTAACGCCACATGCGTACTACGCATCAAAAACCTGTCTCAAAGCCTGCATCGCGCAAGCAGAGGTTACCAAGCGATCAACATATATAAGACATCACGATATCAATCGTCGGGCTGTTGCCCACCAGACACAACACACGTCTGGTCCGAGGGTCCTCCCTTTTCTGTGGAGGATAAGTGAACTTTACACCCTGTTCCTCGTGCCTCTAAAGATTTTAGGAATTGGAATTTAGTCAGATTCCGTATCTTGAGGTAATATTTAGGTAGCGTTTATTATCTGGCTGTCTGTTTGTTTCTTTTTCACGCTTTAAGGGCTGGATTTTGATGATAGGTAGGTTACGGATAGGCCATGACCGATGGGTTAAGATAAAGGATACTTTTTATCCCAGTAGCACGTCCCCGTGGGGTAATTTCCGACCTCCACGTGGGCGAAGCCGCGGGCAGAAGCTAGTCAATGTATGAAGCGATCTGTCCTTTCTCAGTCAAATCACACAGACAAACACGGAAATTTTATTAACTAACCTTTTAGACTGGTCCAGTGCGAAGTTCACGCAATCCTCTCTACTTGAAACGTTAATGTCTTCGTTTCACTAGTGCGATCACGTCTCGTATCTCTATTACTACCGAAATTTGTAAAATATCGATAAAAAATAGAGGCTATTCATGTATAAACAACAATCGAATGTCCCACTTTGTTCACTTTTTTCTTTGCATTTGCACGAAATTTCAAACAAAATGTGTTCGCTTCTGTGGCGGGAACGGCTGAAATCGTTGCGCGACCGCGTGACACGACCTACCACAGACCGCGAGTTTGGGAGAGTGTGCGCCGCACCACCGCCGCTCCTTATAACGCAAGCGTCACCACCGCTCCCGCCCGCCGCGAAGCCGCCGCCCGCCCCTACGCACTGCAACTTTACAGGAAAACTTCATGCGCTTTAGTTGAATACTTTAAGAGGGCGCACAACGGTCCACTAGCGCCACTCCTTTAAGAAAATATTATCTCGTTACTGAGAAGGAATTACGAATAACGGCTTGTAATGACCATCGGTAAGTGTATCTAGAATTATCTAATATCTTTCATAAACTTTCATATTGGTTCTTTCATAAGAATTTATAGGAAACATCGATATTTACCATCAATTTATATTTCTGAAAATTTCAATAAGAGTCATCTTCATTTCTTTTCAGACATTATCGTATACCCATCATCATAATCATTAGAAGATTATGTGGAAAAACACTATTCTTTATAAAAATCAGGGACAAAAATGCCTTGAAAAAGGTTAAACTATATAAAAATAAAAATAAAAATAAACGTTCTAAATAATATAAAGTTCTTTGGGGAAGTCTATAGTTCAGTCAAGGATATTAACAGGCTTAACGCTTAAGATTTCACGTGGAAAATTACTTCCCATGAATACGTCAAATCACCTGTCAAATAAACTATTTACTGCAATTATTAATGTATTAGACCTCAATAATTACATTAATTATTATAATGTATGAGTATATAAGTAGAACTGCCGATTTTTAGTAACAATAACTTTATTCGATTAATTCTAGCAATGAAATTTAAATGCTGAAATACCCCTAGTAAATCTTTTGGTGTACATTTGTACGCCTACAAGTGATATGAGTAATGTACTTCAAGTAGCTGCCGATACAAACAAAATTTATTTATTTATCGTGCTTGTTATTGTGTACATACATCTGTTAATATTACCACAATAAATGATAGTAGCTGACTGTGACAGGAAATTTGAATAGTGTAGTAATTTAGAGAAAGGAAAGGAGCGGAACTTTAGAGTGTTTTCGCACCGGCCGATTGTTCAGCGTAGTAGTAAACATATAGTAGACGTCACGTAGACGCTCGTAGAAGCTGCGTAGAGGACGTATAGATCATTTAAAAAGAGAAAAGATGCTCACCAATTTTTTGCGAGCACTAAATTAGTGTTAAATAAAACAATACAGTAACCTGCAAGGTGCAGGGGGTCTCATGCCTCATATCAATAAGACGCCCAGGCGCGCTAAAACTGATTGATTTGATGATTTTGATTTGAAAGCTTACACGAAAGTCTGCTTTAAATTCATTTAAAATAAATGAGTTAATTCGCATTTAATCTTGAGCTTTAAGGGATGTAAGAAACTGCCTTTATTAGGCCAGTTTCTTTAAAATACGAATAACTTGAGCAATGTCAGTTTATAGGTCTATAGGAAAAACAGTGTTTTTCCTACAGACCTATAAACTGACATCTGAAGCTTTGTAGTGGTACTGCCTCGTTGGTCTAGTGGTCGAAAGCGCTACTGCTGAGCATGAGGTCCTGGGTTCGATTCCCGGGTCGGGCACAGTGTTATTGGGTTTTTCCATCTAGAATTTCTCTGTAGCAGCCCGGAGTCTGGATTTGTGCCCGGTTGATGGCAATAGGCTCGCCCCCTATTACATGGGACTTAAACATAACTGGCGAAACGTGGGTGTGCTATAGGTACAACTCTGCCTAACCCTTCGGGGAATACAGGCGTGATGTTATGTTATTTTATGTTAATTTAGTGCTCGCAAAAAAATCGTGAGCATCGTTTCTCATTTTAAATGATCTATGCGTCCTCTACGCAGCTTCTACGTGACGTCTACGAGCATCTACGTGACGTCTATGAGCATCTACGTGACGTCCACGATACGTTTACTACTACGCTGAACAATCGGCCGGTGCGAAAATACTCTTAAAGTCCAGCTCCTTTCCTTTCTTTAAGTTACTTCACTATTTAAATTGCCTGTCACAGTCAGCTACTATCATTTATTGTGGTAATATTAAAAAATGTATGTACACAATAACAAGCACGATAAAGAAATGCATTTTGTTTGTATCGGCGGCTACTTGATGTAAATTACTCATATCACTTGTAGGCGTACAAATGTACACCAAAAGATTTACTATGGGTATTTCAGCATTTAAATTCTATTGCAAGAATAATCAAATAAAGTTATTGTTACTAAGATCGGCAGTTCCACTTATATACTCATACATTATAAAAAATAATGTAATTATTGAGGTCTAATACATTAATAATTGCAGTTAATAGTTTATTTGACAGGTGATTTGACATATTCATGGGAAGTAATTTTCCACGTGAAATCTTAAGCGTTAAACCTGTTAATATCCTTGACTGAACTATAGACTTCCCCAAAGAATTTTATATTATGTAGAACGTTTAGGGAGTAATCAAGGCATACAACACACTTGTCTCTGATTTTTATAATGACTAGTGTATTTTTCCACATAATCTTCTAATGATCATGATGATGGGTATATGATAATGTCTGAAAAGAAATGAAGGTGACTCTTATTGAATTTTTCAGAAATATTAATTTATGGAAAATATCGATATTTCCTATAAATTCTTATGAAAGAACCAATATGAATGTTTATGAAAGGTATCAGAAAATTCTAGACACACTTACTAAGGGTCATTACAAGCCGTTATTCATAATTCCTTCTCAGTCACGAGATAATATTTTGTTAAAGGCGTGGCGCTAGTGGACTGTTGTGCGCTCTCTTAATGTATTCAACGAAACCGCATAAAGTTTTCCTGTAAAGTTGAAGTAGGTACTACATCTTGGTTACCCAAAACATGAAAGACCTGAAAACCTTCATACAATAAGGTTTGTATGCATGTCTTCAGTGTTGTGTTTTACTGAGACAAAGAAGACTGAAAATATAACGCTGAAAACAGACACTGTACATTTAGTAACAGTTCAGTAACTTAAACAGCAGAATGGTTCTATTTGGGGCAGTCGTGAATCATATGGAGCCGTTAGTTAACCTTATACGAACAACTACTACCTAACTATGTAAACACCTTATTGAAATGTACTTAGGTGCCTATATGAAACAAGCGGATGTATATTTCCATTTTTACATTTTGTAGGTTATTCTATAACTTTATATTAGGCAAAGCAAGCCTAAACATTTCCGATTTGGTAGTGATATGTTTAGGAAAAAAGTAAAAATAAAAAGTAATGTTTTCCTGTCTAACATTTTGATAAAGCTGTAAAAGGCAAAAGACTTACTATGCTTATCTTATGTTTTTTATATCTAGGTATACCTGTGGTATACCTGTGGTGAACCTTGGGGAATAACCCAACATTATGGATATTTTATACCATGCGGGCAGGCTATTCTGACTAACTAATAATCTATATATGTATATAAAAGGAGAAACTGACTGACTGACTCACATATCAACGCACAGCCGAAACTACTGGGTCTAGGAACGTGAAATTTTGCACACGGCTTCGTTATATAATGTAGGGGAGCACTAAGAAGGGGTTTTTGGAAATACGATCTTAAAGGGGGTGAAAAGGGGGGATTTTGTTTGTATGAAAAATCTGATTCCTTGAGTTAATAAACTTGAAACTTGGCACGAATACTTATCTATGTAAACTATGATCTTTGTAATTTTTCGTTTTTCTAAATTACTCCTAAAAGGGGAATTGGGGGGTGTCAAAGTTTGTATGGAAGAATTTTAACGCGCAGTCCGATTAACTCAAAACTCAGTATTTATACTTAAGACCAAAAATAAAGAAAAACCTGTATCAGGATTTTTCGGAAATCTACTCCTAACGGAAGGAAAAGGGGTAGTCAATTTTACAGGGGAGGATTTAACTGGGAGCCTTGATTAATTCAAAAGATTGTATAAATAATCTTTGAGTCAAGTCATGGAAACATCCCAAACACATTTTGGGTGGGAAATCATCAAATGACCTCTCCCGCTCTGGGCGGAGCGGAAGGGCGTGTCAGACTCTTACTGTCTAAAACCCACCCGTGTTCCTTCAGTTGCCTGTGCGCCAGGGCCACGGTAACTCTTTCGAACAAGCCCCGGCGACCCCGGCAGGCATCGGCTCTATCGGACCCCGTTAATTATGCTGACATCTCTTTGAGGCGCGCGTGGAACACAACGCGCCGTCGACCCGGGCCTGGTCCTTACTGGCTGCTTCCCTGCTTCCCATTCCCTCTCGCTCCGCACCATGGCCTGAACCAGGGCCGGGCGCGAGAGATCGCCGCTGCCGATCGCCGCCACGAGGACACGGCGGTGCTCCGCCCAAGCCGGGCAGACCTCCACCGTATGCTCCACCGTGTCCTCCGGTCGATCCACACAATGACAACACCCGGGCGTTTCCTCCCGCCTTATCCGAAACAGGAGCCTCCCGAAACAGCCATGTCCGGTGAGGACCTGCGTCAGGCGGAAAGTGCGGACGCCGTGGCGCCTCTTATGCCACTTCTCAAAGAGGGGACTTACCGCTGCAATTGTGGCGTACCCAAATGTGTGTGGCCTGGGTCTTGTTATTGGGCCTAAACACTAAGCAGACGGCCCCACGGAACCGCCATTTTCGTATGTTCAACAGTCTGCCTAACACCCTGTATAAATTGCGGTACGTCCCCTACGTACCGCCGCAATTGTGGCGTGCCCAGCGCTGGGTTGCGACAGTCGCATTCTCCATGCCGCCATGAGATCCCGTCGGAGCTCTGTCCGCTGTAACGCCCCGGCGTTTCGCCTCCTCGCGCCACTCCCAAATGTGCGCGAGGACTTTTGCCGCCAGATCCCATGGCGGCAATCCAGCAAGGAGGCTCGCCGCCTCGCAGGAGCAAGCCGCCGCGCAAGAAAGGGCTACACTTAATATATGAAAGATCATAAACATTAGTTTAGAAAACGTGACATATTTAAACTTATCTAGGTAAATCTATCTATCCTAAATAAAAGAAGAAACTGATTGACTGACTGACATATCAACACACAGCCAAACCTACTGGGACTAGGAACGTGAAACTTTACATACGTGTTCCTTTTATAATTTAGGAGAGCACCAAAAAGTGGTTTTTGGAAATTCGACCTATAAGTAGGTGAAAAGGAGGATTTCAATTGTATGAAAAATCTTATTTCTGGAGTTTATAAACTTGAAACTTGGCACGAATATTTATTATGTAAATTATAAAGTTTGTAATTTTTGTCTTTCTAAACTACTAAAGGGTCTAAACTAATAAAGGGAGATTGGAGGTCTGAAAGTTTGTATGGAAGAATTTTAACGCGCGGTCTGATTAACTCAAAACTCAGTATTTATACTTTATACCAAAACAAAGAATAAAGTCTATCAGGGTTATTAAAAGTCTACCCCTAACGGGGTGAAGAGGGGTATTCAATTTTACGGGGAAGAATTTTACTACTTGGCTTGATTAACTAGAAACTTAGTATAAATAATCTTTAAGTCAAATAATGGAAATTCCACCCCTTTGAGGGTGTAAAGCGGGATACAGTTAATATGAAAAATCTTATTCCTTTGGTTAATAAATTTGAAACTTGGCAATATATGCCTCAGTAAATAATAACCATTGTCACTTTTAGCTAAAAAAAAACCCGTCTCCGAAGATTCGGGGGTGACAAAGTTAATAAGTAAGGAAAAATTTTAACGTGCTTTTGGATTAACTCGAAACTCGGCACTATACTTAAAACAAAAAATAAAAAAGTATTTATAATAGGGTTTTTAAAAATCAACTCCTAACGGGGTGGAAAAGGGTAATAAATTTTGAATTTTACTGCTTGCTTCAATTAACTCGAAAATGGGTATAAATAATGTTAAATCATACAATGGAAACGTACCAAACGCTTTTTAAAACAAGCCCTGTCGAGGTGAAAAGGGAGCACTTATTATTTGAAGACACTGTTTATTTGAAAAATCTTATTCTATTGATCTATTAACTTAACTATTACTTACCAATATAATAAAGCTAAAGAGTTTGTTTTTTGTTTGAACGCGCTATTCTCTGGAACTACAAGTCAGATTTGAAGAATTCTTTTTGCATTTTATAGCCAAATTCGAGAAAGGTTATATTATATATGCTGACTGGGTTTTATGGTGGATTTTACAGCTTAATAAAATTAAAAATTGAGATAAATAATAATCTTTAAGTACATTACAATGGAAACGAACCCCATGCTTAAAAACAAGCCCTATCGTGGTGAAAACAGAGGACACTGTTTATTTGAAAATTCTTCTTCATTTGATCTATGAACTGAAAAATTGGGCCGAATACTTACGAGTATTTCATCTAAATAAATGATAAAGATCTTAAACATACATTTTCATAAACTTCCTTTCAAGGAGGGTGGAGGGGGTGTAAAATGTAACACCCCCTCCACGAGTCCTTGAGTTATCCTTAGAGGAAAGTACGAAATCCACGCGGACGAAGTCGCGGCCAAAGTGCTAGTATAATATAATTTCTTTTTCTGTATCACATCTGCTCCACTAAACAAGAAAACCGGCTTAAAAGAAACGACTCATCTGATCAAAGTGCCTCCTTACCCGATCCCAGCACAGTTGAAAATTGGGTTTTCCTAAAAAAAACCATGAATGGATGTATTAAAATATTAAAAGTCCCCTTCATCTTTCTGGACGACGTATAACAAACTGCTTATCAACATACGCACTTCGTTATACGTCGTCCAACTATTTAGGGCACGTGTAAGTGAGCCACGTCGTCTTTCTAAGTGGCTGCTCTTAAAGTGAGCAAATTGAATAGATTATTCTCACACACCCCACAATGATTGATTCTTCAACGCTCTACTGTTCAGGCGTACCTAATAAAAATATCAAATAGAACGTTGCTCTTTCTACGCAACAGTAAAGCTTTACTTTAATCTAGAACGATGCTATTTCTACTGCAATCAGATGCTGTCAACCTCTCTCGAAGAAATCAACGGTATATCATTATCATTTCAGCCGAAAGACGTTCACTGCTGGACATAGGCCTCCCCCAAAGATTCCCGCAGTTTGGTTTCGTGCTGACAGCGTCCAGCAGAGACGATGTAGGTAAGTACGTGCCTATACTTCGACTAACTAGACAAATAGGTATAATAATAATAATAAGAATAATGGCACTAATGGACTGCCTCGTTGGTCTAGTGGTCGCAAGCGCTACTGCTGAGCATGAGGTCCTGGGTTCGATTCCTGGGTCGGGCAAAGTGTTATTGGGTTTTTCCATCTGGAATTTCTCGGTAGCAGCCCGGAGTCTGGATTTGTGCCCGGTTGATGGCAATAGGCTCGCCCCCTATTACATGGGACTAATCCTTCGGGGAATACAGGCGTCAGGTTATGTTATGTTATGTTAGAATAATGGCAACACCGTGTCAGCAAAAGTGTCGTTTAAAATTTTTCGTTTTCTAATACCAGAGAAAAGAATTTTAACCCAATTTTTCAAGAGTTTTTCTATTTTAATTCAACCTACAGCCTGAATACTACAGTAAAATACAAAAAGAATCATCAAAATCCGACTACTCTGTAAAAAGTTATGCGTGGTCATAATAAAAAAAATAAAAAAAATAAAAATATAAATACGGGTCGACTTGAGAACCTCCTCCTTTTTGTTTCGTCGGTTAAAAAAGAGACCATATTCCACCAAAATGCAATAAATATAATTAAAAACTGCCGAATTGGAGGAGACATGACAGATGTCAGCTCCGATAAAACAATACTGAACACATTTGGAAAACGAAAAAAACGACGAAAATGGTGACAAGATCGGCCGCACTACGAGCACGCCCACCACCTCCGGTCTCTTCGCTCAGCCCCGCCTCACCGCCGCCGGTAACCAGCCTCACCGTGACCGCTATGACGATACCGGCCGCGGTAGTTGCGTCGATTTCGAGCGACGAGTATTTCTCCTCGCCCACGACGCCAACACCTGCTCGTCGACGTAGAGGACACCGGCCGCCGGACGGTTTAGGACCTCGAGGCCCACCGGCCTCTGATAGGTTCCAGCTCCCGGTGGAAGTGTGCAGCGCATGAGATGGACACGATCCATCAATGAAAACGTTTTACGTACAATTTTCCAATTTAACTTTTCTTGACCGAGAACAATTTTCATATTTCTTGTACTGACCCTATATTTTAAGAAGACAATAAGGAACATTTCCTTCCTACTTAAGGATACTCATAATTAATAGTTTATGGGATTTGTGGTTTGCATTTAACGAGAACCGAAGTGATGCCAATGAGACTGTCCTATAAAATCTAAACACAAGTGCTCGTACTAATAGAATGATAGTACCGATGTCTCGTGCGTCAATACGAGCTTGACCACCAACAAATTTCAAGTGATTCAGAATAAAAGCAAATGAATCACTCTTTTTCGACCCAATTAGTAACCATTTTCGGATACGTGTTTTACGGGAGTCAGTCAGCAAGCAGTGGATACAGGATAAAACGTACCTATATGTCCTTATACGAGGGCGTTCAATGTATTCTCTGTATGGGCATGAAACAAATAAACTCAATTAAAATTATTTTGATGTCGCAATATATTTCCCCATTACGTCAATACATTTATTAAGTACATCTCTAAAATTAACTTTTCAATGCCTTGTAAAAAATAACTTTCCTCTTTCTCTGAAAAATCTGTTTTTATTGCCGCCTTTAGCTCTTCATCGTTGGAAAATCGTTTCCCACGAAGGCTTTTTTCCAAATTAGGGAACAAATAATAATCACTTGGAGCTAGTTCCGGGCTATAGGGTGGGTGATTAATTTCTTCGAAACCACAATCTCGCACACCAGCCTTGGAAACAAGCGCCGTGTGGACCGGGGCGTTGTCGTGAAGAAGCAACACACCGGTGGTCAGTTTACCCAGTCTTTTTGCATTAATTGCTTCCCGTAAATTTCGTAAACTGGATGCGTAGGACGCTACGTTTATGGTTTCACCTTCAATCAGCAAAATTCCTTTTGAGTCCCAAAACACTGTGGTCATGATTTTTCCAGTAGACAGAACGACTTTGAATTTTTTAAGGGGCGCTGTACCCTTCTTGTGCTACTGCATTGACTCCTGCATACTTTCAGGGTCATAATGATGAAGCCACGTTTCATCTCCAGTAACAATTCGATCGAAATACTTGATGAAACTTCACCACAGAGCTCTAAAAACTGTCTACAGCACTCGATATGCACTTGTTTTTGAGGCGCCGTGAGCATTGGCGGCACCCATCTTGCACTGACTTTTGAAAAGTAAAGAAAGTCATGAAGATCAGTTTGCATGGTACCAACGCAGAGGTGGGTCATTTCTGCTATAATTTTAATCTTCATTCGGGCATCCTCCAGTATAAGCTTGTCAACTTTTTTCACGTTTTCTTCTGTAGAGGCAGTAGCCGGGCTGCCCGAGCGAGTGTTGTCTTCAAAACTCTCTCCGCCCCTTTTAAATTCACTTGACCACTTTTGAACCATAGATAACGAAGGTGCAGAATCTTGGTAAACAGCCACCATCACTTTGTGAACAGTTTTTTTTACTTTTTTCTTGCTTGGTAAGGAATTTAATAACAGCAGGGTGCTCGATTTTCTTCAACATTGTCACGTAAGCCATTCCAGTTATCGTTGACTAGCAATCTAATGATCACAACTGTTGAGACCTTATGATATCGTGGATCGAGCAGGTGGTAAATAAAATTCCAGTGTACAGTATAAAGTCTATTGACTGATGACCTTAATTAATAAGCACAGTGACACTTCTTACATAATCTATACAGAACACAAGTTATTGCTACGGCGGCGCGGGGAAACCACTGGCCGCTAAACTGCATGCGCGGGGAACATGGCATTTTGCATTGTTACATTATTGTTACCTGTAGTTCCTACATACCTCCCCTCTTTTTTTAAATAACAATTATTGTTTGGTTTATATTCTGCTGTCTTCTCTTGGCATCATTGTGGCCTGGCACCAACAATACAAATTGCAGATTGACCTACGATCGAGTAGCAAAATATTAATCACATGCACAAAATACACTTCAGTCACTTTTACCGTATTACACACATATCATCATAATGTCATAATCATATCATTATCATCATTATTTACAATGCAAAAAAATGTGATTTATTGGTATTCAAGGCGGGCACCAAATGTTACACTAACGTGCCAGATGTGACCATAAATAATACTCCGTTATCTAGAGTAACAAAATTTAGGTACCTGGGCCACTGGGTCACTCATGACCTGAATGATGACCTGGACATAGAAAGAGAACGCAGGGCGATGGCTGTCCGAGGTAATATGCTGATCCGCAGATTTGCACGCTGTACGACGCAAGCCAAAATAACCCTTTTCAGAGCATACTGCCAGTCTTTTTACACGTGCAGTCTGTGGGTCAGGTATACGCTGAGGGCATACAACGCCCTGCGTGTCCAGTACAACAATGTATTAAAGATGCTGTTGGGTCTACCACGCTTTTGAAGCGCTTCCGGGATTTTCACCGAAGCCAGGGTTGATGGTTTTCATGCCATTATACGGAAACGGTGCGCTTCTATATTCGGTAGAATACGTGCTAGCTCCCACAATATCCTGAGTGTGTTGTGCGATAGGTGGGACAGCCCCATGCTGGCTCACTGGATACGGCTGCACACGTAGGTGTCAATAGGTGGGACAGCCCCATGCTGGCTCACTGGATACGGCTGCACACGTAGGTGTCAATAGGTGGGACAGCCCCATGCTGGCTCACTGGATACGGCTGCACACGTAGGTGTCAGTCGTTTCAATTTTGTATATAGTGTGATTTTTACTAACATTAGGTTAAGACCGTTACTATCAACTTATGGATTATTTAAATCTGAAATAAAATTTATATTACCTATTATTATTATTATTAACATTTCGTTGGCGGTCGTCTTGCCTACGTGTGAATACATACATTGTTGTTGCAGTAATATTATATTACGTTACCGAGATTTTTTATCGAAAGCATTACATGAAATCTATCTATTTATCTATATATTAGGTCTTTACCTATGAAATTGCCGTTCTGCAGTACTGGCCATTTCAAATCAAAATAATTTTTGTTTGGCTAAGAATTCTAATTTCAAATTAATTTTATTTTAAAAACATGGATTTTTTTTTCTAAAAGTAGTCATTTCTTTATTGATTAGTGTTACATTTTCATCGCATTTCAATCTTTTTCGTCATCATGGATACGTTAAAAATTCGACTAATTATGGAATATGAGTACCGTCGTGGCAGCAACGCGGCACAAGCGGCACGCAACATCAACGACGTTTACGGAGCTAACACTACAAACCAACGCACCACCTGTTATTGGTTTGCTCGCTTCCGTTCTGGAAATTTCGACCTGAAAAATGAACCTCGCGGTCGTCCGAAGACTTTGGTCGACAATGACGAATTAAAGGCGATTGTGGAAGCTGATGATACACAATCTACGGCTGAATTAGCAGCAGCTTTCGACGTTAGCGTCAAAACAATATTGGTCCATTTGCGTCAAATTGGCAAGGTAAAAAAGCTTGACAAATGGGTGCCCCACGAACTCAATGATCGCCAGCGCGAAGTACGCGTCGAGACGTGCCTTGCACTGCTCAACAGACACACAAATGAAGGAATTTTGAACCGCATTGTTACCTGCGATGAAAAATGGATTCTGTTTGATAACCGTAAGCGCTCAGCAAGTTGGTTGGATCCTGGTTCAGCACCTAAACAATGCCCTAAACGAAAACTTACCCCTAGAAAAGTGATGGTCACTGTTTGGTGGTCTAGCGCCGGTGTGATTCATCACAGCTTCTTACCAAACGGGGTGAGCATTACTGCAGATGTGTACTGTGAAGAACTGAACACAATGATGGAGAAGCTGGCGCATCTCCAACCAGCATTGGTCAATCGCTCGTCTCCGCTGCTCCTGCACGACAACGCGCGACCTCATACTGCACAGCAGACGGTCTCCAAGTTGCAAGAACTGGGGTTGGAAGCTCTCCGTCATCCGCCCTACTCACCAGACCTTGCGCCTACAGACTACTACTTTTTCCAGAATTTGGATAACTTCTTGGCGGGAAAAAAATTTAATACCCGAGAGGCAGTACAAAATGCCTTTGAAGAATTTGTTGCCTCCCGTCCAGCTGATTTCTTTAAGAAGGGCATCAATAAACTGCCACTGCGATGGCAAAGATGCATTGATTGCATGGGTGATTACTTCGATTAATACAAATAAAAAATTCATGAAAAAAATTCGTTTAAATTTTTTCATACAAAACGGTAATTTCATAGGTAAAGACCTATTATATAAAATTCAATGTCCTGACTGAGATATAAACGCACAGCCTAAACCGCTGGTCCTACAAACATGAAATTTGGAAAGTGTATTCTTTATGAAGAGTAAGT
Source organism: Griposia aprilina (assembly GCA_916610205.1). Taxonomy (NCBI): domain Eukaryota; kingdom Metazoa; phylum Arthropoda; class Insecta; order Lepidoptera; family Noctuidae; genus Griposia; species Griposia aprilina. Next base: position 11,594,044 of record OU744286.1, read on the forward strand.
ATCCGCTAAGAAAGGGTTTTTCGAAATCCCCTAAGAGGGTGAAAAGGGGGGATTTTGTTTGTATGGAAAAATCTCATTCCTTGAGTTAATAAACTTGAAACTTGGCACAAATACTTACCCAAATAAATTATGAACTTTGTAATTTTTCATTTTTCTAAATTACCCCAAAAGGGGGATTGGGGGGTGTCAAAGTTGGTATGGAAGATTTTTAACGCGCAGTCTGTATGAGTGATTGAAGTACTTAAGTACATGTAAAAAAACTTGTTTGTTTCTGCATAAAATTAAATGCTTACTCTAACTACATATTCCTTATTACCTATTCAACTTTATAAGTAAAAATATAAAAGATATAAAAACTAAAACCCAACTACGACAAAAAGTCAACTAAAAAGGTTTATAGAAGACATCACAAAGAGAAGATCTTTTCACACACGCTTTGAGTTCTGTTAAAAACATATTACTGTCATCCGAGATTAGTTTTATGGAGAACTTCGTTCATATTGCTTTGTTTGATATTTCCTTGAGATAGTGAGGGTGCCCATAATGGTTGATTCTGAAAGAAAAAATGTTTCCTGTAGGCAACGCGGGCGAAGCCGCGAGCAGTAGCTATATAATAATTATTACATTGGAATTGGATTTATATACATTGGAAAGTAACTGTCTGCTTGTCTGTATGTAACCTTTTTACGCCTAAACCACTGAACGGACTTCGATAAAATTTGGCATGGAGATCGATGGTATCCAGCATGCGTAGCATGACCACTTCTCTCTCTACGAAGAGAAGACAAATCAATTTCTTAACAAAAGTCATTTTTTCTTAAATTTTGACATCGCGCCGTAGAAATCTTTCTACAATCTGTCATTTTGTCTTCCGTTTCTTCCGTATCTATAGTGACCATGCTACGCATGCTGGGGAAGAACATAGGCTTTTTGTCTCAAAAATAATCCTAAAAGGGGTGATACAGGGGATGAAAGTTTGTACGGGAAACATAGAATTTCTTATGTTAGGGATATAAAAATCGATGAGAAGCTCGTGGCTAAATAATAACAGCCGCACGTGTTGATCCATCAGGTTAAGCTACTCTTGCCGGGGTTGGGCATTGCATGGGTGAACATCTTTACATACCGAGAATCCTCCGTGCCTCGGAAACGTTAAGCCGTTGGTCTCGGCTGTTATTCGTGGGTCTTTCGCAGTCGCTACGGATCGTCAGAAGCCCGAAAGTCTGACAAACATTCTTACGAAGGAGTATCGTATTACCCAGTTATTGGGTTGCGGAGCTCTGATAGGCAGTCGCTCCTTGTATAAGCCTTCCTGACACAACAACCGTCTGGCCGGAGGGTCCTCCCTTTTCTTTGGAGGATGAGTGAACTTTATACTCATGCCTGTAAAGATTTGAGGAATTGGAATTTAGTCAGAGTCCGTATCTTAAGGTAATACTCGTATTTAAGTAGCGTTTGTTATCTGCCTGTCAGTCTGTTACTTTGTCACGCTTTAACGGCTAGATTTGGATGATAGGTAGGTTACGGATAGGCCATGATCTGGGTTAGGACATAGGATACTTTTTATCCCAGTAGCACGTCCCCGTGGAGTAAGTTCCGAACTCCACGCGGGCGAAGCCGCGGGCAGTAGCTAGTGTTTCTTACAAAATTTAGCTTGAGGTTCAATTTGGCATAGGCTATATGTTAGCAAATACATATATATACAATGATTTATGTAATGCAAACTATTTTAAACATATTCCCATACTTTTGGATGAGTAGAACACTGCTGGTAAGTTCTTTACCAGTTTATAAGACAAGACGAGGTTTTTTTTGTTGAATAAGAATGGACGTAAACATTTTTTCAAAGTAAGTATTATAATTTAAACAAAGTGAAATTGGAGGCGAATTGAATCATCATGTTAGATAGTAAGAAATTATGACAACATCTAACTGCATAACAATAACATCACTTACACTTTTTCATTTCATTTCATTCTTGGATGACTTAAAACATTTTTCATCACTAAAATAAAACCACATTATTCTCTCAATGTATGACTTAGCGAACAGAACTCGTTTTTGTCGGTGAGCGGTGGACAGCAAAATCTTCCGTGCTGGCTTACTACAGCTCGGCAGCGTAAACCAGCTTCATGCAGGTGATTTCGCACTGTTTATAAGCACATATTATGTGCTGTTGAAGTTATGCGGGTGGATAAAAACGAATTAGTTCTGTGTCGTGCCACGATGTCGTAGTGACGAGCTGAAGAATACGCCTTCGAATTTGGCCCACCTCGACGATGGTCTACTTCTCCAGAATCCGCATACCAATGGACCCATAACTGCGCGGTTTTCCTCTATGGATAAAAACAAAGTAATATTGAAAATAATGAAGATAAGCAACGGTGGATTGGTGGATAAAGCATAGTTAATTAATTACTTATTTTTCCTCATAAATTCATAATGTAATAATTTTATCAGAATCAAATTAATTATGATAAAAAAATAACTTTAATATATCCAGGTACATTAACATAACTACCTATGTATTGCAATATTTTACATTAATTTAGTCATAGGTACACATTGAAAGGTCAGGTGAGTTACGAATTTGAATTTAAATATTTCTAACGTAATGAAAATAATTATGTCACAAGTAGGTATATTGTTACTCACCGATATAAGCGCCTTGCAATCTCATTAATGGAAAGGTGTTGGTCATTCATAACAACGATTTCACCCTTTTTAAACATTATTAAATGCTGCATGATTGGATCAAGTTCAAGCACAATTGGGATCATGAACAAAGAACGCACGAATTCCATGCTCGTGTCTCAAACGTTGTAAATTACTCATCTATGAACGGGATTTAATCGTTAGCAATTCAGCTATACTCGAAAAGTTTAGGTAGTTAAATAAAGGTAAACAAAAAAAACCACATGACTCATAGATGTTCAACCTTTTATTTCAAATGTTAAAATCATATTATTTTGAGTCCCATAATAATAGGCTCTATTCTGAATCTGAATTTGAGGAACTATCTGTCACATTAATAATAAAGCGTTCAGTGGTATCATCAATTATTTTGTCTAATTTAAACATTTTCTGTTCTTTTATTACATGACCCTCGCAACTTTTCCAATTCTCAGCAGTCACATTAGCTAAAGCCTCTAGCAAAAGAATGTTTAGATCAGACATTTTAAAAGTTTTATTTTTCTCAGCTACAAACCCTTTAACTTGAGCCCATATTAACTCAATTGAATTGCGCTCACAGTGGTATGGTGGCAGCCGCAATACTCGTACAGTGACACCATATAACATTTTTTCTAATACATCCACGACTTATAAGGCATATGGTTAACCGACTAAACGTAATACCTGCTACTTCAGTTGCCATACTACGTCACAGGTTGTACTCTTCAATTTAGCAACGTTATCTAATTCGTTGTATTTTGTAAAAGGTTTAGAGAACCTGTCTTTTTGGGCTCTTTACAATAGACAGATTACTAAATATTATACTATCTTATGATTCTAATAAAAAAAATGTGCTCAAGCAATTACATGTACGAAGAGTATAGTTTACGAATAAACGATAAAGTTTAACATACATTAATAAAAGTGGAAACTATCGTTTAAATCGCAAATAACTTCAATTTTGTTGTAACGTATGTTTAAACAAGAAAGTGTCAACTATAAAAAACCCTTTTTACGATTTGTTTACCTTTATTTAACTACCTAAACCTTTCGAGTATAGGTAATGATTTTTTTAGGAAAATTATGATTACTAAAAGAAAATAATGTTTTGCAGCAGAGATATGCACTTACGACTTCTTGTTCAATAACCAGAGACGTTAGTTATTGTGCCAAACCTGTTAAAATGAAAGAGTGCGAAATATTATAACTGATTCAATTACATAAATTAATGATTACTATATATTGGTATTATAGTTATTGCCTATTGGTGAGACATACGCACACTAATAAAAAACAGAGCTCGCTTCGTTTTTAAAACATTTGTGTGCGTAACTATTCACACCGACACAGCTATCCGTGTGTGTGGGATGTAAACCAAATAGGTTTGCAAAGTGTACCTTTGTGCTCCCCAGCCACAACTTCAATAGGTACATTCAGACCAAACCCTTTCAAATAAAAATAAAAACTACCCCTGTTTTAAAGAGAGTTCCCCGCGGCGCAAGGCGGTCTGTTGATCTAAGTTTGGCAATGCTGCCAGCCTTTTGAGCACTTATCCCATTGACAGCGATGTAGACTAACTAAAAAGCAAAAAGCATCAAGTATATAATTTAAAAAAGAGAAGAGCTCATAGAAGCTCTTCCCTTTTTTAATTATATACTTGTAAATAGTAGGTACATATATTTTAGTGTTGGCTTGTATATTGCAATATATTTAGATTGATTAAATATAATTAAGTAACTAGTCAAATTACCCACATCATTAGTAAATCACCCGAATATCGAAAATACGTTGAACGCCCCTCGTACGTCATAACAAAGGGCTAAATCAAATTATCCTGTAGCGGTATCTACACCGCCACATGCGAGCTACACATCATACTGACGTCACGCAAATCCTGGATCGCACAAGCAGAGTTTACCGCGCGATTAGCATATACAGGGTGACAGGGAAATTCGATCTATTGCTTGAAAGGGGTTATACTAGAGGTCATTAGCAACAAATTAAGTCCCGTTAACTATGGGTCAAAATTGGATGGTAACCGAGCTATGACGGGTCTTCGATTTTTTTGAAATTTTCTGACTTGTTACCAAAAACAATGAATTATGAAAAAACTACTCAATTCTAAACATTAAATTGATACTTTTGTGAAAGCTGAATAATGAATAATCATTTAAAAAAATTATACCTGCCCAAAACTTACATAATCTAAGAAATAAAAGGCCTTTAGTAGCAATAATCTTTAATTTTTGTATACTTCCCGTAAATTTACGTAAATTATTGAAAAAAATACTGCATGACAGTTAACGTACAAATTAGTAAAATGACTAACTGGTTTCATAAGCTTTCCAAAAAACTACAATTGTTATATCATATTCCGTTAGAGTTAGAATAAAAAGTAGTTGATATATTCCGGATAGCAAATTTCTTAGAATCGAACATTGCACAAAATTAAGTTACTGCCATTTCAGGGTGTAAAGCGTATTATTTTCTGCCTATTGTTTGACAATGTCAATGTCAATTTTGATTTTACGCAATAACGGTCACCGTTAAACATCTGTGTTGCGAGGAGTACCTACCCACATTTTTATCAGTTTGTGTCGTTGATAATAAATACGCTAAAACGCTACGCCTGTCTTTTTGTGGAATGGCTGCTTTTCATAATGAAGAAAACGCCGCCATTTTGTATTTGTATGGGTTTTGTGATGGTGACGTCGCTGCAGCACGAAGAGAGTATCAAAGTACCACTAGAGTACCACTTGTCTTGTTTATGCAGAAGGGTCTGCTTGAAAGCACTGAAGAATTTCACTATCGTCGTCGGCAATAACAACGGATCTTCGTACTGCAGCAGCATCACCGTCACAAAACCAAAACAAATACAAAATGTCGGCGTATACTTGATTTTGAAAAGCAGCCATTCCACAAGGAGACAGGCGTAGCGTTTTAGCGTAGTTTAGTTATTATCAACGTAGGTAGGTACAGCTCGCGGCACGGATGTTTACTGGTGACCGTTATTGCGTAGAAGTCAAAATTGACATAGACATTGAATAACAATAGGCAAAAAATAACACGTTTTACAGCGTGAAATGGCAGTGACCTATTTTTGTGCAATCTAAGAAATCTGCTATACGGAATGCATCAACGACTTTTTATTCTAACTCTAACGGAATATGATATAACAATTGTAGTTTTTTGGAAAGCTTATGAAACCAGTTAGTCATTTTACTAATTTGTACGCTAAGTGTCATATAGTTTTTTTCCAATAATGTACGTCGATTTACGGGAAGAATACAGAAATGAAAGATTATTGCTACTAAAGACCTTTTATTTCTAAGATTATCTAAGTTTTGGGCAAGTATTTCTTTTTTAATGATCTCTCATTTTTCAGCTTTCACAAAAGTATTAATTTAATGTTTAGAGTGAAGTAGTTTTTTCATAATTAATTGTTTTTGGTAACAAGACAGAAATTTAAAAAAAATCGAAGACCCGTCATAGCTCGGTTACCATTCAGTTTTGACCCATAGTTAACGGGACTTCATTTGTTTCTAATGACCTCTAGTATAACCCCTTTCAAGGAATAGGTCGAATTTCCCTGTCACCCTGTATACAACGTCCCGACATCAACCGTCGGGCAGTTGCCCACCAGACTCAACACCCTGGTGTCGCTGACTGGTCGGAGGATCCTCCCTTTTCCATAGAGTGTGAGTGAACTTTACACCCTGTACTTCATACCTCTATAACCCTGACCAAATTATGCATTGGGCTACGTGGGAGGAGAAGTCTTTGCTAATTTACCCACTTAACTTTTCGCTATTATATATATATTAAATTACAAGGAGTTCTCTTACTTGAGAACTCTTTTAGAACTTACAATATAAACTTTGACATTCAAACTAAGTAGGTATTGTTTTTCTTTTTAACAAATTATTTACTAAATAACATTAACGAACATAAAACTTAGAACTTTTAATCCATCCAAACTTAGAACTTTTAATCTACAGTCATTAGAAGGACCTAATACTTAAAGAAAGAAGATAAATAAAAGGATATCGAAGAACCCAATGTAGAATTTCGTTCAAATGAAAGTGTTTAATGTGAGGTTGTAAAAAAAAATATACATGTACCGGACGGGCGTGATCGCTGGACTCGACGTGCATTTAGGAGATCGTAGTACTAATCCAGAATATACAGCATCCGGATAGCCCCCTCACTGTCTCAGCGGCGCTGACGTCCTATACCGACAGGTTACAGGTATTTTCCGAGTGTAAAGTTCTATATGCTGAAGTCTATGTGGATACGACTATGTTTTGAAGAAGTAATAAGTTAATAACACAGAAACATTACTTTTCAGGAGTTTTATTTTCAAGCACTAGATGATATAAAGTACATTATCGATGACTACTAATGTAGGGTGAGCCAACATGTAACGGGCGTACAATGTAGAGATGTTGATTCACTTGATGATAGCTGATTAGGTACATGGAGATGATGATTCACTACATGATAGGTGACTACTACTTACATGGACAAGTTTATTCACCACATGATAGGTGACTACTACTTACATGGACATGTTTATTCACTACATGATAGGTGACTACTACTTACATGGACATGTTTATTCACTAAATGATAGGTGACTACTGCATGGAGATGTTGATTCACTACATGATAGGTGACTACTACTGACATGGACATGTTTATTCACTACATTATAGATGACTACTACTTACATGGACATGTTTATTCACTACATGATAGGTGACTTCTACTTACATGAACATGTTTATTCACTACATGATAGGTGGCTACTGCATGGAGATGTTGATTCACTACATTAAAGGTGACTCCTACTTACATGGACATTTTTATTCACTACATGATAGATGACTACTGTATGGAGATGCTGATTCACTACATGATAGGTGACTACAACTTACATGGACATGTTTATTCACTACATGATAGGTGACTACTACTTACATGGACATTTTTATTCACTACATGATAGGTGACTACTGCTTACATGGACATATTTATTCACTACATGATAGGTGACTACTACTTACATGGACATTTTTATTCACTACATGATAGGTGACTACTGTATGGAGATGCTGATTCACTACATGATAGGTGACTACTACTTACATGGACATGTTTATTCACTACATGATAGATGACTACTACTTACATGGACATGTTTATTCACTACATGATAGGTGACTACTGCTTACATAGACATGTTTATTTTACTACATGATAGGTGACTATTGCAAGGATATGTCAAGAGACGATCCTTTTATACATTTGGAGTGTGGAAAAGCTATTTCATAATGATAAATGATTAAAGTCGTGCAATCGTGCATACACAGGTGTGCTACTGCGTAGTGATTCAGTGTGGAAAAAATCCTTGTGCGTCATTATTGCTTGACAACATGGAAGTAGTTTAACAGCATGGGAAAAATCCCAATTAAAATAACAAACAAACAAACAGATAAAATAACAATTTTCTGTACACATGGTTATTTTCCAGTTACAACTTGGTTTTGCAAGGCGTGACGCTCCTCTGAAAGCAGGTTGGATAAATCATATTTACGAACTTAACGAACTATTAGTGTTATAACTTATAAACTCAATCAAATAGGTTTTTCTCATGGATTAGATACCTACAGGTTAGGCCCAGGGCTAGGTCTTGGTCTAGGGTACCTGGACTTCACTAAAAAACTATAAATTACGGCTATATAGTCCACTTAATTGAGATTATAACGGTTGTACTTACGATTTCTTTGTAAACTCACTATCTTACGTATCATTCTAAGTTTTTACACAATTCTAAACATTATTTATGGTTTTGGTGATACATTGTCGCGAACAATACATGTACGTGAGAAAGCAACATATTAGAATACAATGTAGCATAAAACAGCAGGTATTCAACTTACACACACATTTAACTGTTTTGGCAACATTTAATCACAAAAATACCTAAAAATCTTGCCATTACAGTACTCAAGGACAAGAAATGCTACCAAATCCAGGTACATCAATAATCCCTTGTTGGAAGACATCTTGATTAGCGCGCATGCGCTCTGCGAGGGTCTTTTCGTGCGCGAGCGGGTGCCAAGCGCCGGGAGTGCACGCGGTGTCGTTGAGCGCAACGTGGTAGTGGCACCGGTGAGTCGAGCGCGCAGACGTTACGTACTCGAGGCGCATGTGCACGCGCGCTCAACTGTTCAGCGCAAGCCATAGACCTGAAAGGTAGCTATCTACTTAACACGAGACTGACAAAGAGAATCTCTGACTAAAAGACTTTTCTAATGTTGGCGTGCGCCGGGTGATTGAACGGTAAATGAGGTACAAGTGTCTTAACATAGGAACTGTAACAATATGATTAATGTAAATTTTCTTGTCACTTTCTCTTAATTTTAAGTAATCTCGTAGTTTTCAGTTTCTTTGTGATGAAGCTACAGCATATAGATATTATCAACCGATAATAGGAACCATATCATTAACCTAAATGAAAATAATGTTAACTATTTTCCGGAAAATCCATTACGTAAACAGTCACAAAATCAAACCCTTTCGTAATAATACATTTTCAATGACGCACCTATAAAGCCTGATGGCAGAGGGTTTCTCCATAGTCGGTAAGGAGACGAGTCTTGTAACACCAATCGTAATGCCCATAGCACTTGAGGGTTCAACAAATGGACATCTGCGTTGTGATTCTGTTCAAGTAGCCTAAAACAATGAAAAACACGATTAATGAGGACGCTGATCAAAACAAATTTTGTTTTCTTTTAAAATAAAGTGATTTACATCTACCACCTACGTGAATTGAACTAATAATATTTAGTTAACTAATTAAGTCAGACAATTTTTTTTTGTGTTTCAATATTATCTATCGCTCTTCGAATAACAATTTAATCGGTTAGAAAAGTTAAGTTATTTTGATATACCAGCGCTGCTAGCCAATTTGGATACTAAACTGCAGTTGCATTGGTAGTTACATGGATAGCCAACTACGGTGTCCAAATCAGCCGAAGGTGTCGACAGCAGGGGCACGGCCGAAAAGTTAACTTACTTCTTATAAACAGGTAAGAGAGGATAATCAGGAGAATGGTACCAGTCTTCTAGTGTTTATGAGTAGCAATAAAAATCGCAATAGCAATTGAAATCAATATAAACCACTGTAAACTCCAAAAATATTTAATTTACAAAATGAAAAACCTCTGCTTATATTCGTGAACATTTTCATCTGCTACTGGCTCTTCGCAAACAAAACCCATTGTGAAAAGCCATTACTCACTTTTTTTCTGATATTGGGGTCATTATTTTTTCTCCTAAATTAGCCTGCCTTTTATTGTTACTGTAGTGCAGCCTCTATAGAAACATAAAGAATACTACAATTACTGGCAAGTCACTGTGAAAAAGACTATGTGATGCCATTAAGTTTTATTTTTATATTTATTACTAGCTTCTGCCTGCGGCTTCGCCCGTATGAAGTTCGGAAATTACCCCACGGGGACGTGCTACTGGGATAAAAACTATCCTCTGTCCTAACCCAGGTCATGGCCTATCCGTAACCTACCTATCATCCAAATACAGCCGTTAAAGCGCGAAAAGTAACAGACAGAAAAGCAGATAATAAACGCTACCTAAATGTTACCTCAAGATACAGACTCTGACTAAATTCCAGTTCCAAAAAGCATGAGGAACAGGGTGTTAAGTTCACTCATCCTCCATAGAAAATGGAGGACCCTCCGACTAGGCGAGTCTTGTGTCTAGTGGGCAACTGCCCGACGATTGATGTCGGGAAGTCTTATACAAGGAGTAACTGCCTATCTGACCGATACCCCTTGGTAAGACTGGTTGTCAGACTTTCGGGCTTCTGACGACCCGTAACGACTGCGAAAGCGTTTCCGAGGCACGGAGGAGTTTCGGAATGTAAAGATGGTCACCCAGCCACGGCCCAACCCCGGATCAAGAGTAGCTTAACATAATGGATCGACTCGTGCGGCTGTTATTATTTAGCCACGAGTTCCTCGTCGATTTTTACATCCCTCACATAAGAAATGCTAAGTTTCCCATACCAACTTTCATCCCCTGTATGGGGTGATACAGGGCATGAAAGTTTGTATGGGAAACTTAGCTTAGGGAAACTTTTAGGATTATTTTTGAGACAAAAGGCTGTGTCGTTCCCCAGGATGCCATCTATCTCCATGCCACGTTTAATCGATATCCGTTCAGTGATTTAGGCGTAAAAATGTAACATACAGACAGGCAGACAGTTACTTTCCAATGTATATAATAATTATATAGCTTCTGCTCGCGGCATGGCGCGTGTTGCTTAAAGGAAACAAATGTTTTTTTTTCAGAAACAAACATTATAGGCGCTCTCACTATCTCAATTCAATATACAAACTGATAATATCAAACAAAGCAATAAGGACGTAGTTCTCCGTAAAACTAATCTCTGAGATGAGAGTAATATGTTTTTAACAGAACTCAAAGCATGTCTGAAAAAATCTTCTCTCTGTGATGTCTTGTTTATAACTTTTTAGTTGACTTTTTGTCTTAGTTGGGTTTTAGTTTTTATAACTTTTATATTTTTACTCATAAAGTTGAATAGGTAATAAAGAAAATGTTGTTAGTGTAAGCCTTTTATTTTATGCAGAAACAAACGCGTTTTTTTACATGTAGTTCAAAAAATCAATCTGCCTGCCTTTTTCCCAACTATATGTTGGGGTCGGCTGCCAGTCTAACTGGATGCAGCTGAATACCAGTATTTTACATGAATCGACTACCTATCTGACCTCTACAGCCCAGTAACTGGGTAATACGGTACCCCTTGGTAAGACTGGTTGTCAGACTTCCGGGCTTCTGTTGACCCAAAAAGACTCTCAAAGATCAACGAATGACAGCCGGCACCAACGGCTTACCGTGCTTTCCGAGGTACGGCGGAGTCTCGGTATGTAAAGATCGTCACCCATCCACCGATCAATCCTGGCAAGCGTAACTTAATCTGATGGATCGACCCGTGCGGCTGTTATATATTACTTAACCACGAGCTCCTCACATATACTTACTTATAACATAACATAACATCACGCCTTGTTTCCCCGAAGGGTTGGGCAGAGGTGTACCTGTAGTACACCCACATTTCGCCAGTTATGTTTTAAGTCCCATGTAATAGGGGGCGAGCCTATATAACCGGGCACAATTCCAGATTCCGGGCTGCTACTGAGAAATTCCTTTTGGAAAAACCCAATAATACTTTACCCGTCCTGGAAATCGAACCCAGGACCTCATTCATGCTCAGCAGTAGCGCTTGCGACCGCTACTTACTTATAAATGGAAATATTAGTTCATAGTAATATCAATTACATATTTGATACATCTTGACACCTTGGTTGAAATTGGACACCGGTGAGGACAATGATTCATTAAATCTATTTATAAACATAAGTATACTGGCGTTATCAATGTCGCATATCACGACCCAACGCGAAAATCGGGATGTCACATATCACTGATACACCTCTACCTCAGAAAGATCTTATTTGACTCTGTTGCGGGATGATTTTTGAAAAACTGTGATCCAAGTGTCTCCTAAATTTAATTGAAGAGTATGTGTACAAATTTTCGAGTCAATCGACCCAGAGAATAAAAAGGTTTATAGAAAATTAAACCCCCCTTTTCACCCTCTTAGGGGTAGAATTTAGTAAAACCCTTTCTTAGTGGATACTTACTTTTCATAAAGAACACACTCTCAGTCAGGACATTGAATATTATTTATATATTTTCTTCTTGAAAAAGACCTTCAGAGAAATTGGCCTAGTAGGTACTTATACTTACGACGTTACATCCTCAAGATTTAATTATTACTATGTAGTTTCACTTCTCAATGTACTAGGCGTCGCACATAATTTTTAGAGCTTTGGAAATAAAAATCAAATTATAAAATTCAAATCTACATCCGCCGACCGCAGCGCCATCTCAACGTAACTTCATTCCTTTTTTATGTGCGGGCGTCGCAACATCGCGTGTTTTGCAAAAATATAGTTTTAGTTAAAAAATAGTGTGTATTTAGTAGAAAAGACGATTATATTATTATGGGAAAACGAAAAAGGGAACGTAGTAATTCGAAAATTCGACGAAAGATAAAGCGTTTCGAGCGTAAACTACGTATCTCATCGTCAACAAGTAAGGATGCGGAAGGTTAGTGCGTACACGTCTTTATTACATTTATGTTCCTAATTTGAATAACGTAGCCAAATAATGGTGTGCAATTATTATGAATAATAATAAATGAACGAATTTGTTTAAAGATACTTTTTTTCGTCCGGTCGTTTTGCGATATTTTTTGCTGTCTACCTTTTACGGTAACTTTTTAATTTTGTTGGAAATTGTACTTTGTTGTTTAACACGTTCATAATAAGGATTAGATTCGTATGTTTGGTGTTACTTTTTGTTACATTCGACATGTAGGTGTAATATAAGTCCTAACTACGATCGTTAATTGCTAGTGGGAATTCACTGAGTTCTTGCACCTACATGAGTTATACTCCGTGACGTGAGCACGGCTGATAACGAATTAGTCTAGTGGCATATCGGGAATACGTACAATGACTTTAAAATGTATACAGCAGTTTGTCAAATAAACAGTTGAATGACGTAACGTGAGTACGTACTAAGACTAAAAGACAATACTGTCAACTACAACAGTTGTTCTTTTTCTTTTAACTTACAGAATATGACCGTTGTCACTTAAGGTCGCTAACACCAGACTCACTGCGGTTGTCTTTGTATTCAGATGAATCAGAAAATAATATTCCTATCAGATCTGGCGTTGTAGTCCCCGCTAGTCCACCGCATACCGGCGATACTACAGATAATGCAGATTCATCTAATCTGCTCCCTCAGGACCCTGGTCCTAGCTCGAATGAGGTCCCAATAGCTGATTCAGAGAGTTTACCGCCTGAAATATTAGAGGCGCTGGGAGATTCGACAGGCAAAGAAGAGGTCTTGGGGCCGAATATAAATGTGGAGATTTCTAAACGTTGGGGTAGGATATTAGTAGAAGGCTTGACTAAAGAGGTGAAGGAAGCCACTTTAAAGAAAACTTTAACGCCCGAGAACTTCACTTTATTGAAAGCGCCAAAGCTTAACTTAGAAATTTCTGCCATCGTAAGCGACAAAATTAAGCATCGGGATAAACTCCTCGAAAGAGCTCTGAACCAATTTGGGTTGGGCATTGCTGGTCTTAGCAATCTGGCTTCGCCTCTGATTAAAGAAGACCACCCAAAGGTGGAAATCTTGAAAAAACTGTCAGAAGTCAGCAAGATTTTTCTAGATTTACACTACGAGAACTCACAACACAGAAAAAAGTTGATAACTCCTTCACTGGATAAAAAAATTACCACTAAAATAACTGATATAAAACGAGATTCATCTCTGTTTGGAATCGACCTTGGAGAAAAGATCAAGGCCACAAAGACAGCAGAAAAATCAGGTCTTCAAATAAAGCGCAGCAATGTTAGCGTTCCTTCCACATTCAGACAACAGGGAAACTGGAGAGGCCCACCCAGGTTTCAATCAACCAGGGGTACCAAAACGGGTGGGCAGAAGCCGAGGTACACATCCAATCAAGGACACTCGACACAGCAAGGTCGGAGGCAGCCAGCTGTGAATCGAGCCCCTCCTTCCCGGAAGATGGACTACAAAACTCGCAGGAACCAGTAGAGGTAATGGTTCATGCTGATAGATTGCGACACTATGTTACCTACTGGCAAACAATAACCAAAGATCCAATATTTTTAAACTATGTTAATGGCTTAAAAAATACTATTGACGAGCTTCCTTTTCAAAAATTTGAGCCATCTAACCCACGGTTTAGTAAAACAGAGCGTGAACATTTGAAGATATCCATTTCAAAACGATTGTTTTCAGGGGCTATTAAAAAATGTTGTGAAGTGCCTGGCCAGTTTATTTCTAACATTTTTTTGATTCCTAAAAGCAATGGGTCGTTTAGGTTCATTTTAAATTTAAAATGTCAAAATGAATTTATTAGTCCGGAGCACTTTAAAAAGGAAGACATTCGTACTGCTACTAAATTAATAAGTAAAGATTATTTCATGACAACGATGGATCTACAAGAAGCATATTTTTTTAGTGCCCATTCACAATTCTAGCAAAAAATATCTGCGATTTAAATTTCAAGGTTCTATTTTTGAATTTCAGTGCCTCCCTTTTCGCTTGTCTATAGCACCTTTCGTTTTTACGAAATTAATGAAGCCAGTAGTAGCTCATCTTAAAAACCAAGGGTTACTCCTAGTTGTTTACTTAGATGATTTGTTATGCATAAATAACTCTTTTAATAGTTGCCTAGAAAGTACAACAGCAGCAGTACATGTTCTTGAGAGATTAGGCTTTATCATTAATAAAGAAAAAAGTAGCTTGATACCAAAAAAATACAAAAGTTTCTCAGATTCATCCCTTACAGGTTGGGGTATATATTGTAACGGTATGCGTGCTCATGGTTTTTGGAGTGACACAGAATCTAAAGGACAAATAAATCTTTTAGAATTGAAGGCAGCCCTTATTGGCTTACAGTGCTTCACAAAAGATCTTTATAATAAGGAGATTTTACTTAGGATAATACTACAGCTATAGCTTATGTAAATAAGTACGGTGGAATCCAATATACACACCTTAATGATGTAGCTAGAGAAATCTGGAAATGGTGTGAACAAAGGAAACTTTTTGTTTTTGCTTCTTACATCAAGTCTAAAGAGAATACAGAAGCAGATTATGAATCTAGACGTTTAAATATTGACATTGAATGGGACTTAGCTTTTTCTGCTTTTGATAAAATAATAAATACTTTTGGAAACCCTCAAATAGATCTGTTTGCCACACGATTGAACGCGAAATGTAAAAAATACATATCGTGGAAACGAGATCCTTCAGCGTTTAACATAGATGCGTTCACAATAGACTGATCGCCTTATTTTTTCTACGCGTTTCCTCCGTTCTCACTGATTCTTAAATGCTTAAGAAAAATAGTTACAGATAAAGCCACTGGGATTGTAGTTGTACCTTATTGGCCTAGCCAGCCTTATTGGGTCGGATGGAACGTCTCGTATAATTATGGTCGAACATCACTTCAGGTAAGTTCGTTTAACCATTCATTATTAATCATTTCAGTGCAACCTTTTTAGTTAGATCGAGTTCTACAAAATATTATTTAAACATTGTGGTGTAAAGACATTTAGGGATATATGCCGAGTTTGCGATAATATTTTTATTTTATGGCTTCTCAGTTGCCAACCTGTGAATTGAGCACTCTGAAAGTAGTCTTGGAGCCAACATTCTCCGTGTAATTTTCTGTGGGCGCGATGTTAAATCTCAATACCACGTCGTGAGAATCTGTGGACATATATATATGGTTTTTTTTAGAAGCTTGCTCATCAGGGCCTTAGATATCTCATGTGCTAATTTCTGTACCTACTTATAAAAGACATACTATGTATAATTATTTCAAATGCCAAAATACATACGAGAACATCAAGCTTTAAGCTTAGGTACAGAAATTAAAAAGTCGGAACTTTTGGGCCACCATAGAGGGTACCATTTATTTGAACTATTACGTCAATTTATTATCTAACAAGCTGACCCGACAGACGTTGTCCAGTCTTAACTATGAATATCATATCTCGTTTAGTTTTAGTTTTGACTATTGACTAAAACTAAAACTATCGACTCATTTATCAACCGATCCATCTGTGTTAAACGATATTTGCAGCGCGCATTCTGTCAATCGCTGACAGTTATTTCAAACAACTGACAGTTATGTAAAATTAATATTGGCGTTAAGTTTTCTTAAATTTTGTAACGTTGCGATCAACTTTCTTATTTTTTTATTTCATAAGATCCTTTTCCTGACAATAACAAACACAACAACTTTTTTTTTTTGTGAAATCCTAAAGACCAAGGGTAATAGGGATTCATTTTTATATTAGGTCTTTACCTATGAAATTGCCGTTCTGCAGTACTGGCCATTTCAAATCAAAATAATTTTTGTTTGGCTAAGAATTCTAATTTCAAATTAATTTTATTTTAAAAACATGGATTTTTTTTTCTAAAAGTAGTCATTTCTTTATTGATTAGTGTTACATTTTCATCGCATTTCAATCTTTTTCGTCATCATGGATACGTTAAAAATTCGAGTAATTATGGAATATGAGTACCGTCGTGGCAGCAACGCGGCACAAGCGGCACGCAACATCAACGACGTTTACGGAGCTAACACTACAAACCAACGCACCACCTGTTATTGGTTTGCTCGCTTCCGTTCTGGAAATTTCGACCTGAAAAATGAACCTCGCGGTCGTCCGAAGACTTTGGTCGACAATGACGAATTAAAGGCGATTGTGGAAGCTGATGATACACAATCTACGGCTGAATTAGCAGCAGCTTTCGACGTTAGCGTCAAAACAATATTGGTCCATTTGCGTCAAATTGGCAAGGTAAAAAAGCTTGACAAATGGGTGCCCCACGAACTCAATGATCGCCAGCGCGAAGTACGCGTCGAGACGTGCCTTGCACTGCTCAACAGACACACAAATGAAGGAATTTTGAACCGCATTGTTACCTGCGATGAAAAATGGATTCTGTTTGATAACCGTAAGCGCTCAGCAAGTTGGTTGGATCCTGGTTCAGCACCTAAACAATGCCCTAAACGAAAACTTACCCCTAGAAAAGTGATGGTCACTGTTTGGTGGTCTAGCGCCGGTGTGATTCATCACAGCTTCTTACCAAACGGGGTGAGCATTACTGCAGATGTGTACTGTGAAGAACTGAACACAATGATGGAGAAGCTGGCGCATCTCCAACCAGCATTGGTCAATCGCTCGTCTCCGCTGCTCCTGCACGACAACGCGCGACCTCATACTGCACAGCAGACGGTCTCCAAGTTGCAAGAACTGGGGTTGGAAGCTCTCCGTCATCCGCCCTACTCACCAGACCTTGCGCCTACAGACTACTACTTTTTCCAGAATTTGGATAACTTCTTGGCGGAAAAAAAATTTAATACCCGAGAGGCAGTACAAAATGCCTTTGAAGAATTTGTTGCCTCCCGTCCAGCTGATTTCTTTAAGAAGGGCATCAATAAACTGCCACTGCGATGACAAAGATGCATTGATTGCATGGGTGATTACTTCGATTAATACAAATAAAAAATTCATGAAAAAAAATCGTTTAAATTTTTTCATACAAAACGGCAATTTCATAGGTAAAGACCTATTATATATAGATTATCGTCTGGTTAATGGCCTACCAGAAGGTCACCAAAATTACAACGGGTTTTTAATTATTATTAATGGAACTACTCAACCACAGCTTTATATATGTACTTCCCGCTGAGTAATTCACATAATACTTAGGGTATATGTATATCTAGGTTATTCGGTAGGTACAAGCCAGTCATTGACTAATCTTACATTATAGGTGTATCATACGGCATTTAGTTCTTTCTTTCCTGGTAATAATTCGACAGAGTCTACGACAAACAATATGACAAAAAAAAAATGTTTTTGACCGCCATAGATCATTGTCATAGTATGTAGTTGTAATTCGTACAAGGCCTTGGCTCTTGTAACTCATACAATAACGATTGCAACGACTCTTTACGGTTATAAAATAACGTTATCAGGCTTGTGGCATGTTACCGCTCCATTTCAGTATTTTTTAAACATTCATAGACAACAAATCAGTGAAATCTTTTTTCTTTGTGATCACTAACACCCATATTCAAAGTCGCAACCTCATGATTTCCTCCACTCGACTCAACCTCACTTAGGTGGTTTGATATTCATAGTTGTAATTTTACTCGTCACCTAAAAGAGTTTCCTCAGTGGAGGTGAGTTCGAGTGGAGGAACCAACTGTCAAATATAAGGTACGTCGGCATCTACCTTGAGGCTTCCTTGAGGTTGTCAAAAAGGAATTTTCATCCAAAACACGCGTATTTTATCCGATTTTCATAATGTGTTTTGAAGAGTTTATTGAATATTTATACGATAATCGTTACGATTACATATCGGCATGACGAATTAGGTGTTGAGCACTTGCTGTACGCTGGACCTCTTACACCTCACACTTGCGATGCTTTTTACATTTTGCGTCCATCATACCTACCTTCCAGTGGATTTAGTAGAAAGTGCGGTAGTACCCGTAATTAAAAGTAAAATCGGTGATGTCTCCGACAAAAACAATTACAATACAGGCCTATCGGAAACGGCAGCACCAATGTCAGCTGTTCAATAGATGGTGTCATGGTTAATAATCTGAGCTAGATGCAGACGATATGGTGCTGCTGAGCCCATCAATCAGTGCACTCCGGAAATTGCTTGCTGTATGTGAATCCTATGCGGAGACGCATGGGCTTACGTTGCAACGTCAAGAAATCGCAAATGGTGATTTTCAATAGCAAATATGCGGCGTTAGGTAACGTTTCTCTAGTGACTATAAGCGGAACACCATTGCAGCATCTTGCTCAGATGAAGAACCTACCGAGGACATGTGGTCACGGAAGACTGATCTGATAATCTACATTTGAACAGGGAGCGTAGGGTGTTGGCGGTCCGGTGCAATATGATAACCCGCAGGTTTGCACGCTGTAATAGGGATGTGAAGGTGTATGTGTTGATGATTTTCATGCCATAATGAAAAAGAGGGCGGCGTCAATAATGGGTAGGTTGCGCGGAAGCTCCAACAGCATCCTAGAAACGTTGGTTGGCAAGGTGGACAGCCCATTTATTAGGCACCGGGTGCAGAGGCACGCGCAAACATGTGTTGCGCCATGTAAGTATTTTTTGTTTGATAGCTTAGTTTGTAATTTTTATTATCATAGTTCCTAAGTTGTTGTTACTAGTACTAAGCTAATACTATATGAATTCTGTGTACTTTTATTATGTGATCCGCAATAAACGAGAATATGTTTTAGAATATATGTATTTAGGGTTTGTTTATTTGTACTGTATTTGTGATTATGAGAGATCATTATAGAATATTATATTATTATAATTATGTTCGAGTTTTATTTGACAAACGTTGACAGTTCAAATGGAATACCAGAGATAACGCACTCACAGACTCACAGAATATATATACCCATAAAGGAGCACAGACTGCTCTCAAAATAAGCTTAGCCAATATAACAAACGGAATATTCCTCCAAATAATGACGTATTCGTGACGTATCGCCTCGACTCACACTCATTCGAGGAGCCTCATAATTTCCTTAATCTGACGTCTATGAATACCGATTTGGAGGGTCTTTCGAGGCACGCCTTGAGGTCTCCTCGACTGAGTGGTGAGTCGAGGAGCGTTCGAGGTTACGACTTTGAATATGGGTATTAGACTTACGAAAACCTACAGTACTATCAGAGAATATGCCTCCATTTTCGAGATACCATCCCAATCGTTTGTTCAAAATGAGTGAATTTTTTTGCAAAGGCATGACATCAGAGAAATGTGGCGAAGAGAAGATGATAGTCCCGAAACTCGTCCTGGTTTAGGAATAGGAATTATTTGAATATTGCGCCACTGCCTTGGAACAAAACCAGAATCGTAAAATTTATTGTACAGAGAAAGTAATAACAATTTACCGATGGCTGGGAGATTCTTCACCATAGAAAAGTTAATTTCATCACCACCAGGTGCCGTATCTTTTGATTTTATGGAATTTTCTAATTCATGAATAGAGATAGCAGCTTCTAATTTACTATTGGATGAACTTAGAACTACATTAATTACGTTTTTTTGTGTTTAATATTTTATTTGTTCGATAAAAATCAAAATATTTTAATGTTACACCAATACATTGCATTATTTAAAGCGTTAAAATCATCAAAAACTTTAGCGTTATTTGTGAGAATATAATCAATCTCATTTCTAGTTTCACCGTTAGGGGATTTCGAAGTCCATCTACGATTTGTTTTTTTCTGAAATTTGCTGTTTAGAATCGTGAGGTTGTGTTCGAACGCAAAGCTAATGATCATTTCTCCGATTTTACTTCGTCTTCCTGTGGTATGAGGACCCATTATGGTATCCTCGAAGTCTTGTCTACTTCCAATTTGAGCATTGAAATCACCCATTACGATAAGATTCTTATGAGAATAACCTTTAACTGCTTGGCCCAGCCCTGTATAGAATTTTTCGATATTTTTTGTTTTCTCTTTGTCAGTTGCTTCTGTGGGTGAATACACCTGAATAATAGTCAATTTTTCTTTATAGCTCGGATTCGCCATATTCAAGACGGCAATGCGTTCTGATATTCCAACTATTTCTTCGACATTCCTTGTATACTCTTCCTTTATTATGAAACCCACGCCGTGGTGGCCGGGTGTTTCGCCTATGTGGTAGAATAAAAATTGTCTATTTGTTTATATCACTTCCCCATGTCTTCTAACTTCACTTAGGCCCAAGATGTCCCAGTTTGTGTCGTTCAGTGCTGCTTCCAGTTCCATAAGACTTTCTTCTGATTTTAAACTTCTAGTATTCATTGTTGCTATGTATAGGTGTTTCTGTTTTTTCTTTTGCAATTTTGGATATCGAGGGTGTTTAACGCTTTAAATAACTTTAACTTCAACACAGACCATAGAATGATCAGAGCGAACCTCAGAGTCCCACCTAAAAATAAATGTAGGACCAATTACCATATAAAACCTGCAAGATTAAATCATGGAGAACCTCTCCAAATAAACAGAAAGCTACAAAACATACTAAATAACTACGATAATACAGAAACACAACTAACAGTACAAGAAAAATACGACCAGATGGAAAAAACTTTACAACAAACAGACAAGACAAAAAATAAACCTATAGATATAGAAATTCCAGATGAAATCAAAAAACTGCTAGAGAAAAGGAAAAAGCTATTAATAGAAGAATACAAGAACAAAGAAATTCGAATGGAAATATCACAAGTAAGCAAAGAAATAAGAGAAAAACTTAGAAAACAGAAGAAACGAAACAGATTAAGGAAACTAGAAGAAGAAATAACCAAGTCAGGAGGAATACGAAAAGCGCAGAAAAAACTAAACGAAAAAAACACTGGGTTCCTAAGCTGAAGGACAAAGATGGTCGCACCAGGACAAAAAGAACAGAAATTATAGGAGCAGCCACTGAATTTTACACTGCTCTGTACAAAAACCAAAGAGAAGGACAAGTAGTTGATCTCCTAGGTGATACAGACCAGACTCCAAAAATATTAGAAAAAGAGGTAGAAAACGCCATTCAAACCCAAAAAAGGGACAAAAGTGCGGGTCCAGATCATGTAACTAACGAGATCTCACTAAACACAAAGCTACTATCGGCAAAATTATTGGCAAATATATTTAATGAGATTTTAATAAGTGAATATATTCCCACCCAATGGACAGAATCAGCAATAATCCTTCTTCACAAAAAAGGTGATATATACAATATCAACAACTACAGACCAATCAGCTTGATGTCCAACATTTACAAGGTGTTTTCCAAAGTCATCCTAAACAGAATATCTAGAGTACTGGACGAGAATCAACCTATTGAGCAAGCAGGATTAAGATGTGGATATTCTGTCGTAGATCACATACATGCAGTCAAACATTTTTTTGAGAAATATAACGAGTACAACCTTCCCTTGTACTGCTGTTTTATCGACTACAATAAGGCATTTGACTCCTTGGAACATGACACAATCTGGCAGGCGCTGAAAGAACAAGGTGTTACGAACAAATACATCAGAATAATAAAAAATGTTTACACAAAAAGTTCAGCAAGAATACAGCTAGAGAAAAAGGGTACAACTATTAAAATCAATAGAGGAGTACGTCAGGGTGATCCACTCTCCCCAAAACTGTTTTCAGCAGTTCTGGAAAAAGTCTTTCGCAGACTGAACTGGGACAACTTGGGGATAGCAATCAATGGAGCCAGACTGACCCATCTTAGATTCGCCGATGATGTAGTTATTTTTGCAGAGTAACTAACTGCCCTCCAGGAAATGATAGTAGACCTAGCTAAATAAATCGGGTTAGTAGGACTTACTATGAATACCTACAAAACTAAACTTATAACCAACTATCAAAGACAAGAAATCATGGTAAATAACAAAATCATCGATTATCAAGATGAGTACACATGCTTAGGACAAATAATTTCCAGCATGAACCAGGGCGAAAAAGAAGTAGACAGACGAGTAGCAAACGCATGGAACAGGTATTGGTCCCTGAAGGAGATTATGAAGAGTCCAGATTTTAGTTTAAAATTAAAAGGGAAGCTATTTGATACATGCGTGCTGCCGGTCCTAACATATGGATGCCAGACTTGGGCTTTAACAAAGGTAGAAGCTAACAAATTAGCTGTGTGCCAACGTGCCATGGAAAGAAGTATGATGGGAGTAAAAAGAAAAGACCGGATTAAAAACGAAGAAATCAGACGGATAACGACGGTGGCAGACGTCACACGGAAAGCCAGAAAACTCAAATGGAAATGGGCTGGCCACACCCTCAGAGGCACAGACAAATGGAGTAAAAGGGTAACAGTCTGGTACCCGAGAAATGGCAAGCGACAAAGAGGAAGGCAGAGAAAACGCTGGAGTGACGAGCTGGAAACCACAGGAGGAAAACTATGGACTCGAATAGCAGCCGATAGGAAAAAGTGGAATGAAATGGAGGAGGCCTTTGCCAATGGGCACACATACCAAAACAGCCGGTGTCAATAAAAATATTTTATTATTTTAGATTTAATTACAACTTAACATTAATTTTATTGTAGTAGCATAAGTTTAAATGGTCTGAATAAAGGGCTTTTATTATTATTATTATTATAATACATTGCATTGAATTTGAATGAATCATCATTAATATTGTACTAAATAATTTAGCACTTATGGTTGGTGATTACTTTCTATCCACTTTCTGGACAAAACATATTTCAAGCACCAAATATTACAGAGAAATACTGCTTATATTAAGGCGGAACCTTCAGGGTAGCTGTCTCATTACCTAGTCCATACAATAGGCCTAACTCTCTCTTAGACCAAATTGCTACAAACCGATATACTCGGTGCTCTCACAGTACAATCCCTTCACTGGGCGGGACTACGACCCTTGGCATCAAACACAGGATACCCCTGTGTTCGCACGTCACGTGGCCTACGGGTAGTGATAATGACGCTTCGTTACCTGGAGCGGCGAACTTCCCTCATCACCGGTATTGGGCTAAATAAGGCCTTCCTGACAAACGGATGACCACACCTCAATGGTTGCCTGCACCCAGATCCATTGCAATCATCATACCACAAGGCTACTCCAAAGCATCACGTCTCAATTATGCATCAGACCAATCGATAAAAAAAACGCTAGCATAAAAAAGCCAGACCTGCAAAAATACACTCGTGGCAGAAAACTCATGTACGAGCCAAGCCGTCCCCATGAACAAAGAATACGGTTGAATACTCAACGGATTCAGCTTTGAATGGGACTTATTGGAAACCCATCGGGTTATTTGGTTACAGTCTGAATCTCCAGAACTGAGTGCCTATTCCAAATCCTATTCATATCGTGTCACACACGTTGTCGGCTCTTGACATGTGATCAACGTCACAATCCTCCCAGAAGGCTCGACCACCACAGACCAAGTATAATTCTTGTCTATTGGTTATTTCGCATTGTTTTAAATAAAATGTGGGAAATTATGTCTGTATGTTTATTTATTCAAATTAACTAATATTCTTGTATTTAATTTACATGACATAATTTTTCCAGGTTTGCATGCCATGAGCCTGTCTGTCCTGACACAAGATGTCGCTACTTGTAGCGTTATTTATTGATTTTGCAACGTCACAAAACCTCTGAAGTATCTAAGGAAGAAGAAGCCTACATCCGACAAAAGATTAGGAATTTGACTGCAACAACTTTTAATTTTAATAACCACGTTTTCAGAATTCAGCACTCTTTACAGTTAACTATGGTGGCTGGTAGTGTGTACTGCTTTGAGTGGATCATCATCCTGTAAGTGTTATATATTTGTGGAGCAACTCCCAAATAAATGAACAAAATAGACATTTGCTTACAGAAACAACCTGATGAAAGTAGGTTTGAGTTTGGCCTATCTCCGTTACATTCTTGGATTCGCTTTTTAGAATATTTTGTTAATCTTGCGTACAGGATGGATGTTAAGAAGTGGCAGGTTAGGTCGGATGATGAGAAGAGACAAGTAGCAGATAGGAAATCGTATGCACAGAATGAGTTTAGACGTACATTCGTTTTAATAGTAGACAAACCAAGAAGTGGCGGAAGCGGGACATCGAACGATGGAAATACGGCACGATTTTTTTTCTCTAATTCTGTAGTTTCAGCTGAAATTACGGGCTTAAATAAAGATTTGATTGATGGTTGTTCCACAATTTTACAAGCCTTGTCCTCGGGTTTTAATATTAATTCGGATAAATTTAATGAATATGCTTTGGAAACCGCGCGATTTTTAATTCAAGAATATCCGTGGTATAATCTCCCAGCTTCCGTTCACAAAGTCCTCATCCATGGTGATGAAGTGGCACAGTATGCTCTATTATCTATCGGGGAATTAACCGAAGAGGCAGCAGAATTTAATAACAAATATTATAAGGCCTTCAGGCGGGATCACACGAGAAAAATGTCGCGAGTACTTACGAATACGGACTTAACAGACTTTTACTCAGCTCAGACCCATTCATTACTAGTCTTCGGAAACTTCCCCGTAAGAAAAAGAGCGTTATGTCGAGGCAGGTTTTAGGTTTATTACGAATTTAGTTTAAATTGAAATTAGGTTGGTTGTTGTGGTTATTTTAACTTAGTTGTGCTTATGATTACGTTTGTAAATTAATTGTAGTTTTTGTTTTCTTGCCTTTGTCGTATATAATATGTATAATGTATAAAAGAATACATATTTAATTATATCCCCTTCATGAATAGCATTAATATCATATTCAGATGTATTTCCGAACGAGGGACAATAAATCTCAAATATTGACTATTTTTTATACATAAACAGTACATATTGTACAGTTTATTGTATATTATGTTTTAAATTATGTAAATAAAGCATTAATGTACATTTGTGAAGTATTTTTATTATTTACCCTTTAGAAAAATCTCATTTAATAAAGTAAGGTATTTATGACCGCGCTTGTACGGCGCATGGACCAATTTGCACCGTCGCAGGTATACATCATTCGACACTCGAAGCAAGATTAATCGCGTTCGAATAATCGTAGACAGATTTTGAAATTTAATATTATTTTCACTTCAGTAGCTCAAACATGTAGGTTTTGCTGCCTGAAATCAGTGAGCAAAATCGCATTTTGCTCACTGAGTGAGACCAAGTATTTTTTTTTTCTTTTTTTTTTCAGAAAGCCGCGAATATCTTATTCAGCCTTGGATTAATTTTACAATATGAAACATTCACACTCTATCTCTTTCCCGCCATTTAAAAGAGAGAGAGACAAAGACTAGCCCTTTCGAAGTTCCGATTTTGAATTCGACCTCAAAGACAATACGTTCGGAATTTCGTACTAATTAAAGAAATTTTGCAAAAAGATAATTATGTCTTTTAATGTAATTTATAGAATTTTTAACTTATTGTTGTATTTAAACGAAAATAAGTATTTACTGCAAATGAAACTGATATTTAACCTATAAATATTTATTTCTAGTTTCAATAATGTTACTTAATATATTTTGAATAATAAAATATCATGGGTGCTATTTCCGAACACGCCTTAATTTAAATAAAAGAGCGGGAATAAAATTTCGTGGCTGGCGTAAAGAGTTGAATGAATAAGTTAAAAAATATTAAAATAATCGTAAAATATGAGTGAAACTAACGACGAGAACAGTATTTTAACACCGGAAGAGTAAACTAAAACTAATATTTTCATTACAGGTTGTACTGATCATAGGAATTAGTGGAGCGTATCGCAATAACGAGCTAATACAGCAAACAGTTAATAATATCGAAAAGCATTCAGATAAATTACTGTTAGTAAAAATTGAAAAATACGAAGACGAACCTTGACAGGTCTTTTGACGTACGCGAAGAATATGTAACTATTGTAGAAAAACACCAAAATTTACGTCCAGCCAATATAAAATCCGACCGATTTTTCATACAATACCATAATAATAAATGCTCAAGACAGCCTATGGGAGTAAATAAAATAGGTGCTATACCGCGAGAAATTGCCACTTTCTTAAAACTGGAAGAGCCTCAGCTACATATACACGGATCACTGCTTTCGGAGAACTTCGGCAATGCTCTTGGCTGATTCCGGAGCCGATCTCACCACTTTAAAACGTCACGGTGGGTGGAAGTCCAATACGGTTGCAGAAGGCTATATTGAAAACACAATAGAAAATAAGTCGAAAATCTGTAAGCGTACAGTGGAAACAATAAGTCTGAATTCGACCTCGGATCCTTGGTCTCACCCACGCCCATCCACTTCCAACGACGCACAGTGTATTTATACAAAAAGCCGATCAGAGTCACCAACGTTCACCGTTGTTCCTTTTCAATCCGCCACCGAAACAGAAACCTTAACCCCAGATAATCAAACTCAACTCAATGCAACTATAACGTTGCCAAATAAATGTTACTTTTAATTTGCAGAATTGCAGTAATTTTACTTTTAACTTTTAAAATGCTCCATTTTATTGAATTGGTACGTCTACCTACAATGTTAATTATTTTGATTCACAATAAATAGTTATTTCAATATATTCCTGTTTATTATTTTATCTCCTAAAGTGTTCTCGCTGTTGAAGTGAAAAGTTATGTGTGTTACACGAGAGCAAAGTTTTTTGTATCTCGTGCCTTTGAATCCCTCGCCACACTCAGGATTCAAAATCAGCACTCGCAGCAAAAAACGACTTTGCTCTCTTGTTGCACAAATAACTATTGCATTTTCCTAAGAGTTTAGAACAACTGAGAAAGTAGGTCGCACGACAGTATTATGATGACTTGTGAAAAAGTATATTAAAAAAAAATAGTTTATGAAAATCGAATAAAAACGAAAAATATTGTCATATTTAATAAACCTGTAATTAATAACTTAAGAAGAATTATTAGGAATACAGAAAAACGTTAAATAAACCGATTAAAAATACAAACGCGAGTCTTATTTTTCCCTGGGGTGTTAAAATAAAAACCAGAAATGTGGTCACTTTAAATATTTTAATATAAAAATCTTCCCCTACGTCAATATCACACACGAGCTTACATCATCTATTTATCTTAAGTATAAAAACTATGACTTCGCATTAAATTATCGTTCTCGCAGTATAAAAAGGCGCACTCGTCATCACAACAGCGCATTCGCTATACACAATATACCGAACGCGTCCAGGCACACAGCACACATAACAGTCAGTGCCGCGGTCCGCGCGGCGCAGGCAGGGGCCGGGGGCCAGGGGCCAGGGGCCCGGGGGCTAAGAAGCCAGAGGGCGCTAGGCGCGCGGGTGCAGCGCCTGCGTCACCAGCGCCACTAGCGTCGCCAGCGTCGCCAGCGCCAGCGGCGTCAGCAGGCCACGAGCACTCGCACCACTGCGCCCGCTGTTGTCACCAGAATCCGACCCATCTGTATACACAACACTTTATGCTTAACACGAACTATAACATTTTATGGAAACGTCCACTTTTCCCAATCCCTTGACCGTGGAGGGATGAATCTATTCCATCCCATTCATTCAGGTAGCTTATTTTTGTAATCTTTCGCAAACCACTTCTTTACTGGCCAACTGATTAAAAACAAACCATTCTTGGATAACTTAATGAATAAGTTGATTTATCCCGACATTGTACTGTCTGGGACTAGTGGACGTGCCCATTAAGTTCATGCTACCGTGCTATTGTGCACTGTGAGGTTTACCAATCTTCTTACATAAAGTGACAACTTAATAAACATGTGCATTAGGACATTGGACACAACAAAACGATTACATTCACAATATGTATAATGTGCTATTGTCTGATACTGTGAACTCCGTTTCTCTCGAACTCTACAGATGTACAATAACTGCTCGATTAAGATGACCAGCAAACAGTCGGCAAATAGAATTAAATTTATTGCATTTCACGATTGCGCGTTTATCATTGCATTTTTAACTTTATGCCAATGATAAAATGATGAAAGTTTTACGACGCGCGTTCGTGAATTTAAAAACTATAACCGTTATAGTAAAACAAAAGAAGAAATGGAGTTGACGGTACAAAATCAAAATGAAATTAAAATAAACCTACAGATGCGGATGAGTGAAGACGCGGCGGAGGTGGTGAAAGCCTCCTATTAAACAACGCGGCTCGGGGCCGCGAGTGAACCTCATGTTACAGTCTAGCGCCTGAAGACTGAACGCTCACCACTGAAACATCAACTTGCCTTTAGCAACATTACTTTAGTTCCCCGACACCGGTACCACTAATATGTGCAACTACTGCTAACTACTACACCATACTATTTACATGGATTTTTGTTGTTGATGCTTTCGTCTCTCAGTCCACATAGTTACACTACACTATTCGTGAAATCTGAACACTGTATTTTTTAATTACTAACCTTTACCATTTATAGTTAAGATCATTATTATGGACAGAATAGTCTCATATCATTTGAAAGTCGCATCACCATATTTAGTGCTTTTTTTGACTAAAATTTTCTCATTTGAAAATAGTGAATTAAACGACAGTCACTCCAAAAATTGTGTATGATTTCATGAAAAGTATTATTTTTATAGGCAAGTTAGACGAATCACAATGTAACTCAACTATAGACATGCATTACCTAGGTACTATTTCTATTCAAAGTATTTTGAAAGGCTCCGTTCGAAAAGTTTTCCGTCCAGGAACCGTTTAGTTAATATTACCACTAATTTCAACATTCAGTGGTCTACCGTATTGTTTTCTATCAAATAAATCTACTTTAATGTTAAAATATTAACTCGCTGTGTCACAGTGAGTCAGAGTCATGCTTCACGCTTGTGTTAGTCACAAAACTAATCTATTAAAAATATATGGACATGAACATTTATGTCAACACTAATAATTACAATCAGTGTTCATTCTTCATGCAACTGTTACAATTATTTATACAGGGTGGTTTAGTCATCTATATCCATCAAAGGGGTGATTCTATACGTCATTCTAAACAACTTTCGCTATGAAACCAATATTAGAATTGTAAAAAAAAAAATCATTCTTCGAAATAGTCTGTCTACTGTTGTGTATGTTCTTTTTTCACGAATCGAATAAGAGGTTCGCAGCTAAAGTTATTTAAAATGAGGGGTAGACTCACCCCCTTAACGGACGCAGTTGACTAAATTGCCACCCTGTGTCTGTATGACGTATTTCAGCAATACTAGAGAACCGTTAAGTTTAGTCAATATCAGTATTTTACCTATATATTCAAAATTTACAACATACAAATAATTAGCTATTGTGCACAATCTTCACCGACAAAGCAGTCGAAAAAACTGCAATTTATATGAATGTTGTGTTATTATTACTTAGATCTGTGATACACAGTGCTAATAACCCAAATCACACGTGCTTTTATTTGTTGAATTCAGTTCAAAAACTTTATCTTACATTGATACTGATCTTCATCGATCTGACGAAAACAAACGCTGCAATTTATTAAATGTTCAACACGAGTACGTTTATTTTATGCTTGGACACTCCTGTAAACCAATGACTTTCATAAAAATAAAATTGATATATTACGTATTACCCTATTACCCTATATTATGTATCACCATTTTCGTGAGAAATCTAAATCTGTGTTCAAATTAATTGTACTAACTATAAGGTTATTTCCTTAACCACAGTTAAAGATTACCTAGATCCCGAAATGCTGATGACTAAGTTATACTTTCTTAGGTAGACAAATGATCTAGGCAGCTGAGGACCGTCGTATCATGGAATGGCTGACTAGCCCACCTTTCTATGCAGCCTGGCTGTCTAAAGGTTTGTCTACATAAGAGCGTAGATGAGTTAAAAATAAAGTAAGTAGGAGTAAGCAAAGCGTTATTGTAATATTATACAAAGCTGTAGAAGCTGGCGTGATCGCCTCCACCACACGCAAGCACTAACTACCATGCTAAACATGCAAGTGAAATGAAAGTAACGTACAGGCAGCGCGTGACAAGCTCGCCGGTACTAAAATCACCGCTTATGTTCTATAATCTCACTGGTATTCTTATATTGTATGTAACTAATTGAGTCTTTGTTCTTTATGTAATTTCTCTATGTACAATATTCAGGAACACTCCACCGAGGCTATTTCCTGAACCAGAAGAATGATCTGGGAGCGGATGATTTTACACCTAGAAACAAAACACACACAAACATGGACAAGTGAACACGCCCCAGCCACCGATATTTTAATTGATATTACAACACGGTGACTGATTATATTGTTGGTGACGTATAACTAAGTGATTATAATTATTTAAAATTTTGGTGCAAACACTGAACAAAAATAGTGAAAATTGAATCAACCCAAGTTTACTATTCCATATTTACCGGATCGATGAGCATTATTTTGTTAAATATGATTAAAATTGATTTTAAATAGTTCGAAGTTGAAATGGAAAACTATAGGCTATTTTACCTGAAACCGTGGAAAACTGATGGCTATTTCATTCCTTATTACCCTGATCGATTCGGCAAATACATTTCCATTATCAAAATTGTGAAAACCTTTAAAAGTGGTTTACTGGTTTGGTGCTAGTACTAATAATATAATTATTAAATGTGCTTGCATTGCAAAGTGAGACTAAATTATATTTTTTCACCGAAAACATTGCACAATTCGACTGCGTTGTAAAAACTGCGGCAAACTACATGCAAAGAATGATACTTTAGTTTTTTTTGTTTTTTGTGAGTTTGCCATAGTTTTTGACAGCAGCAGGTAGGTTCGGATGCGCCCAGAAGCCGCAAAGTCGTCGAGGTCAAGGACCGGCCACCGTCAGCCACTGCACTCTTTCAACAAACCACCACACAGGCAACAGCTCTCAGTATTAGTTATATTGAGGCCATCTTAAGCTATATGCTCATTTTTATTAGTAGGAAACTAAGCTGACTAGATTAATTCACCCGGTACCAGGGTTAGCTGCTGTTCATAAAACAAATTAACTGTTAATAATGCTGCAATTTTTTTAGTTTCTACGTAGTAAATCGATTAGTAAATGCAAAATCTAATCAATGTTATGGAGTTAGTACATGAAAACCGTTACCGAAATTAACGTAGAAGGTTATCAGAAATAACAACAATTAATTGTAACAAAATCAATAAAGAAGTAGGTATTGATTAACAATTCAGTTGGTTCTCTATTAACATACAATAATTATTGGACAACAAATTAACGAGAAGGTTTACAAAACAACTAATAGACAAACATCCACATAGACACAAGAGCAAACATGGAACGGTGGAGTCGACGAGTGGTCGTCCTACTGTCATTTATTAATGAGTTGGTCAGCTCTCTTTATCCTAGTCAAGAGAGTTTTATTTTAATTAAGGTCAATGTATTATTTCTCTCTGGGATGCACAGATGTCAAAACAGGAAAATTGGTCAGTCAAAGCGCATATAGCAGAACTGCGGGTATTTCAAAATTATATCTTTATACTGACGTAAAAATTAAGTTATTTCTCAGTAGGTACATTTTGGACTGTATTTCATCACATTTAATGGATAAGTAGAAAAATGCAGGATAATTAAATTTGAAAACTTGGTCTTTCCAAACGTAGCCCACAAGTGCATTCAATACCTGCATTGGACTCGCGTTGAAGTCTTTTGTTGTGCGAGTAACACCTTTTTTTTTTAATTGCAATAGTATGTGATTTGAATTTCAAGCCTTTCGGCTATCATTAAAGTCAAATAAAACCACTCAAAGATTCTTTTAAATGATTTGTGTGGTTCGCACGGAGTGCGTTTTCAGTCTGGAGCAAACTTTTAAAAGTTCTCAACGTCGTTAGTCACACTACGTTTCAGTCACATCAACGTGTCAGAGCGTCATTGGTCACGATGTGATGTCACAGTCGCGCGGTCTGGGTGTCCGCCTACCTGCGTCGAACAGAATGTCTCCGACGTCGTCGTCGCCTTCGGTGTTGTCGGACAGGCGCGCGTTACCTCCCACGGTGCCGCGCGGCGCACTACTGCAGCCGAGCCACCAAAACGCTGTTGACCGCGGGAACGCAGTGTTGTCTGAGTCCACCTGAACATTAATTAAATGTATTACATATTAGACATTGTAAATTGTAGACTCAGTGACTGCCTGAAATAACCTTAACATTTTCAAAAGGACGAGGTCTTCTGTGCTTAACATACTGCCATAACCAAATGTGGTAATCCTTATACTCGTAGCGTATATGACAGGGTAAATATTTGATAACTTAACAGTTCACACCACGTCAAGAAATTTGCACTCAGAGCAGAATCCGCGGCCTATCTTTGACCAGTAGTTGTTAGATTGAAGAAAGCTTTGTTAGGTACTTACACTGAAGGTTCTATCATTAAACCGCCAGTACGATCCTCCTTTGAAGAAGTACGTGTAACCGTTAGTGTACTGTAAGGCAGCGTTAATGCCATCAGGAATGCCTTCCCAGTTGGAGAGCGGCTTGGGGTAGGTAGCCTTGACGGGTGGCCTCTGTGATGGGTCGAAACGCCAGAACTTCGAGCCTTTGTAGAAGTAGATCTTGCCGTTGCCTGACCAGACTAGAGCAGCATCCAGGTTGTCTGGGATACCGGTGAAACCTAGACCAAACAGTAACGGATTAGCAACTGATTTGTTTTGAATAAAGTTTTTAAAGTTACACAGAGCAAACAAAATCACTTGAAATGAATACAGGGCTTTCATCAACTAATTTATTGATTAAAATATCAACTATGAATATATTTTTAACACCATTTCAAGATTTCAATTTCCATAATTTCCGTTTTTTTTTTTAAAACAATCGCCTACCTTCACTGATGTCTTTAGGATAATCTCCGTCGACTTTCTGTCCGTTGTACCTCCAGTACTTGGATCCCTTGAAGAAATACGTCTTGCCATTCTTGTACGTGAAGGCCGCGTCAATGTTGCCGGGCAGACCGGGCCATGCGCGAGAGATCAGGCGCGGGTAGCCGGACGCGACGCCATCCTCCGTGAGTCGCCAGTAGTGCTCGCCTGGAAACAAGGGAGAGGAAGATTTAATTAGATAATATTTTAATTAGATAATATAAATATAAGATTTAATTAGATAATCAGCGTAGGTAGATTGTTAGAACCTTCTTGATTTTATCGAAAAACTTACGATGGTGAATTAAAGTCCTCAAAATATCGCTACGTTGGCAAAAAAGTATAATCAATAAATCCATAAATTGGTACACGCTTAATTTCCATACCTTTGAATATGAAAGTGCCGCCGTCCGCAGAATTGAAGATGGTGTCGAACTTAGGATCGCCACAGAGGGCGGGGTCTTCAGCTGAGGGTTGCTGCGTAGTCGCGCGGGGCACAGAGGGTGCGGCAGGCACCGGGCCACCGATGTCCGTCTGCGACTTGTGACCGTATAGAGCCTGGGGATGATGTGAAATGTCAGTTTTGTTTGAATTTTAGGGAAATTAGCTTTTGTCGTCTTTCTAGCCTTTTGGTTAGTAGGGATAAGTGTCATGTTGGAGTCCGGGTTTGCATAGCAGAACGATTGTCTTGCGGAGTAGTGAAATAGCGGTCTGTCCTATGTAAAATTTCTACATTTATATCTATAATTTTTCATGGTGTACATAATAAAGAGCTATTCTTTTCTATTCTATTCTGTCTCTGAGTTATTAATTAAAAAAACAACACAATTTAATCATAATAAACAAAACTGAGAAGCTTTTCTTAATGCAGCATGTTTTAATTATTATCAGTATTTACCTGAATTCCTTGGATGTCATCCTGATCAAGCTGGAAGGCTGGGTCGTATCCTCTGTAAAAGGGAGCCATGAGTGCTGAGCGCACATCACTGTGGGACAACCCTAGGGAGTGTCCGAACTCGTGCGCTGCGACCTGCGGATGCGCCAATATGTTGAATGGACAAGTTTTGTATTTATCTAATTTGGGTAGGAAATACTTTTAATATGGCAATCTTGAATATTCTGCTTAATTTTATTTGAGACTACTATGTAGTTGGGCTAGTCATAATTAATTTTCTATGTAAAAAGGAAACTATATTATATACTAGCATCTACCCGCGGCTTCGTCCGCGTGAAATTTCTTTATCCCAACCCACCCCGTCGCATCGCATCGCCCGTCCACGCTATTACTTCGTTTTTGCTTAGCGTACTTTCTGCTTTTTTTTTCTAATCTCTAATAAAAATCTCCATGAAACAAGGCCACTTTTCGCCAGCTATTTTTCCATTATTACCTGGAAGAGATTGGTTCCTCGCCTCGAGTTGATGGACCACATCTCGGCGTCATCGAAGTGAGCGTCGCCTCCATACACCTGCACAAACGAGTCATTAAGGAAAAATGGAAAATCAACACCAGTACCGATGCATCAATAATTATCATATTGTTATAAAACCTTAGACAGCCGCACGTACAATTCTCGGTAGGTAATTATAATGAATGATTCTGCAATAACTCATATGAATTTTATTGGGTGGATACAAACGGCTCTTATGAGATTATTAGCATGACCTTTAAGTTATTCCAACTCACTTCCTATCATTACTTTCTAAAATTAACGTTTGCTATTTGATTTTGTTTGTGTGTTTACAATCAAACTCATATCAGGTCTTTGTCTACCCATTGAAGATTATAAATGAGACCTTCCCTGATGCTTTCCTTCATATTGCTATGATTAAACATCTTATATACAATCCTTTAAAGATATCATAGCTAGGCCATAAAATTGTGACTTGTTCTAAAAACACCGATACTTGCACAACAACAGTTTCACTTGATTACTTGTGTCAACTGTGTCTGCCAAAGAAAAGGATAAAATATATCCAACGTTTACTTTTCATATTAAGGCTCGGTCATGTGAGAATAAGTCAGTCAGTAAACCACAAAAGTATTAACAAGTTTTTCTAACTAGACAAATACCGTCTTTCACCGTAATTTATGCAAAACTGGCTAAAAAGAAAAGTCTGTGTTATTTATTCAGTATTTAGCGGCAGGTCCGGAACATAATGAATGGAATAACAATAATGGTTAGTGTACATTGTAGTAAACAGAACAAATATAATAATTTGTTTGGCACAATAAAACGTTTTATTATCTCATTATCAGTACAAAAGAACTTTCACTATTTAGGCGACCACTTGTTACATCCGTTATTTTTATTTGTAACAACATAATGGGGCATTCCATTTTGTTGTAAGTTCATGTGTTAGTTCATCTGATAATACGGAAAATAGTTGCTGGTTGCTAAACCCATCAATGCTTTACAACAAATAACGCATTGAAACCCTTATTAAATAATTTAGACTACATTTTAAGGCTCCCGCAGACAGGCGCGACACGGCACCGCGAATCGACAGCGCGACGCGATTCTTGTCGATCAACTTTTATGAAGTTTGTCAAAGTCATTGTTCTACTAGAGTCGCGTCGCACTGTCGCGTCGCGCATATTTGCGGGATCCTTTAATAGGCGAACTAGCAAGCACAGTTTGAATTATTGTGTTGAGCCGATGAGATCTAATACTTTCCATGGCTTATATTATTTATCGTTTATTAAGTTATTCAAAAACCAGTTGAACAATAATACACCTAAAGTGAAAAAAAAACAGCTAGATTCGTCAGAAGTTTCGACAGGTAGGTACTCTACGATTAGCATCGTCACTTACAACGAAACGAGTAAAAAACTATGCTGGACAACCTATTATAATTCCAATTGTTCATTGCGACACGACCTGAATAGTGAAATATAATTTGTCTAAATGCTATTTAATGTGGACACAAATAGCTTTACCCATGTTGAAAATGAATTGACCGCGCTGTTACTTTAATATGACTTTTTAACCATAATTATGTAGGGAGAAAAAAAGTATAACTTTATCTTTGAATTAGTGGAAATTATAACAACGCTTGGTTTTTGTATAATTTATGAATACTTACGGGGAAGTAAGCGTGGGCAAGAGTGCCACCAGGACCATCGAAAGGATCGCCGTCTCCGTGCTCTCCTTTCTCAAACCTAGAGAGAAAAAAAATAATGTTATTAAATTTTGTTTACAGTACTTGAAAAACGAATTAACAGAAAACTGCGTAATACGGCAAACCATGAAATTGCAGTGACAATCAAGAGTAGGTAGTAAATGTCGTATTCGATCAACGAACATCGCGAATTGACAGTAACTTGCATTACTACAAGTAGTTACGCGTACATTCAATGACTAACATTCACGTAGTTACGCAACAAAGCTTACCCGCGGATTGTGACCAAAAACCTATTATGAGTGATTCGAATAACCCTACGTACAATACGGGTGGCCACTGGCACGATTTCAATATCTGTGCACAGATCTAAACGATGCTCGGTGGCCGCGCTATATCACGAAACACTCATTTTATTCTAACTTCGTTTCGCACGAACAGTATTCTAATTTTTGAATAAACTTTCGATTAAGCACGTTACAATGCGAAATTGAACAGAAAGTCGCAGAACCAAAATGACGGATTACTTAAGACTGTTGTTGAGTACTTTAGCAACGTTACTTGTAGTTTTCTGCTTTCAATGCCACGTGTTGAAATGTTTATCAGTTTAACCATATAAATTATATTATTAGGTGAAACGGACATACGAAACCTAATTTTGAACCGGCTGTTATTCTTATGTAGTTAGGCAATATTCAATTCAATCTTTACTGTTTAAGAAACCTCAAAACAATGGTGAAAATAACCGTTGTATAATGACCTCCACCCGTAATTGAGAATTGACATGCAATCTAAATCTTAAATCTAGTGTTACATATCCGAGTACGTGATGAACTTGCCTGATTTCAATGTGGACTTGTCCGGACCGTTTCTGTGTGAAGGTAAGGTCTGTGTAGTCTGACCACACTGAGAAGGCTTTGGCAAGTTCATTGTCAACCTCGGCGCGGTTCAGCTTAGATGGGTACTTAGAGATCCTGTAGGTGAGGTTCTTGACACGCCACCTTGAACCTAGACAAACAATTTGCATCAATATTTAAAATAAAGGCAGTTCAAAGAAAATGTATGTTTGTTGAGGTTGATCATGGTCATGTACAAATAATTATTTCATTTAAACAACAATGACAATAAATAATATTTAGATGAAGGGGCACTCACCCTGCAGCGCGTATCTCTTGGCTCGACTCTCTCCGAAGCCTACTTTGTCCCGCACGCCGCACCTTGGCAGCGACATTACTTTTGTCGTTTCTTCGTCTAATTCACCTGTAAACAAACGTAAACAAATTATATTTAAAGATTGGCTTATCTGGTTTGCGGTTTTGAATCGCCATGAATAATGTTATCTTTGTTCTTACTACTAAGGCAGTTTAGGAGCGTGCGTTAGAACAGTTGAATTTCAATTATTAACTCATTTGCATCGTAAAACACTGCTGAGTGTCAAAGGACAAACACAGACTTTTGTAGCAAACGATGACAAGGAAGTAATTACAGAATCACATCGACCAAAACCGCACACGGAAAACGATGAATAATGAGGAACCATGGTCACCGCGACCGCTGATCAGCTGTGAGTTGGAATTCTACGGCGCGCGGCGACGCGATCGATATTACATTCATAGTTACGGGGAATAACAATGTACTTGTTAAAATACGCCATAAGGAAAACTACTTCACATTTAATATCTGAATTGCAGGAAGAGGAATTAATGAACGCGTGTCATTAATATAAAGAGACATTTATGTAGGTCATGTTCTTATGTTTCAGGTAGGTTACCAGGTATTCCTAATATAAATGAATGTACTCTATGTGGACGAGATCATTAAATCTTGAAAGGCATCATAACGTAGTGTTTGTGACAAGCTCGTCCGAACTCGTGCAGTGACCGATAATGAATTATGTATTTATATGTGCCGTCTGTGCGTTATTTGCTTACATAACAACACTGCCTTCAGTCATAGTCAAGACCAATAAACTACTTCTCGTGTCAAGGCACGTACGTGTACGAAGACGAGCCGAGCTCTGCCCACATAATTCTAGCGTGTTTAAATAGTCGGTTGTGGAGATCGCAGACTTATAAATTGCTTCGTGGATGTGATTGTAATAACTGTGATGAGGACCAAGGCTGCCCGACCAACTGTACAAAACTAACGACCGGCTAATTCAAGGGTTACCGTTAAAATGTTTATATTTGCAAATATCATAATCAAAGCAAGTATAGCGTAGTTTGTTATCGTCATAGATGATCAGATCACAAAGGCTTTTGATCCGTTCTGGTTGATAAAGTAAAAATGTCTATTGAGGAGTCTTCGCTGGCTTCTGGCCAACTGAGAACCCTGATGAAATGACAGGCTAGCAGACAGATAGTTTCAGTTGGAATTACCGTTTTGCAAGGTCAAGGTGGTCCGGATGTGGGGGCTAATTTCACATCAATTATGTCAACCTTTGTAATCTAAGAAACGCTTGGTCACTTACACGCACCTAGGCTCGCTTCTCCGTTACCGCACTACATTACATAAGCAGCTATTATAAACGATGCAGCTTTACATACGGAGTTGATTAATGATCTTTTTAATCCAATTAACATAATTGATTTAAACCAGTATTTAAAGATGGATAGAATTATAATGAATGAGAAATAATTGTAATTAATGTGGTAGTCATACATTATCTTCTTATGATCTTGGTATGTGTTGATAGATGCCAATGTTTTTTATTGTTTGTTTGTAATATAATGATAAATTAGTTATATTTTCCCATCAGATTGATCAATACAAACTTACTGATACAATATTAATTTAATCAAAGTAACAAATCATAATCAAAGCTTACGAAAACTGATTTTCAACAACGTAATGATTGCAGCTTTCTTAGACTACAATTGATTGTCTCTTAATCAAAGCGTAATGATCCGTGAATATTAGAGGGCGGCGGCAACTTCGAACAACATTTACTTAACTGAATCA
Source organism: Griposia aprilina (assembly GCA_916610205.1). Taxonomy (NCBI): domain Eukaryota; kingdom Metazoa; phylum Arthropoda; class Insecta; order Lepidoptera; family Noctuidae; genus Griposia; species Griposia aprilina. The sequence goes on from OU744286.1 coordinate 11,633,879, forward strand.
TTCCAAAGACATTATTAGCTCAGGACACTACTACTTATTTAATAAATAAGTTTCAACAAGAGTCACAAAATAAATACATATATATTTCATCTACAACAGACCTACCCGTAATGCAATAACATCAAGTGATTTGATAATTTGAATTATCCCTCGGAATTTGAACTTTTTAAAAATCTTTAGAATAGTACCTACTGCGGCATTTAAAGGAAAAATAATGATTAGTTTTACTATTAAAAAACCGCACGTTCCCTGGACATACAATCATCCTTTCCTAACATTTATTATAAATGATTAATATACCAGTTAGCAGTAAATTGCAGAATAATGATAGGCTTTCGAGCGATAAGCCGATGTATTTGTAGATAGACTTACCTGTAGCGTTGAGCCCGGCAAAGCTCTGGAACTCGGCGATGGCTCGGCGCCACGAGCCTTCGTCCATGATGTGCCCACTCGACGGATTCCTCACAGAGGGACTCAAATACCCGTATTGCGCTAAGTACATCTGAAAATACACATCTCCTTCAGTCTGCCGTATCCAAGTTTGGAGTAGGCCTCTGTTCTCATACGAAAGATGTCTAGCTACGTGTTAGATTGTGTTCAATAGTGTACATAAGCTTTCATTGGTGCTTGTCTAATGTGAATTAGGTTCTAAGTGCAGTTCTAAACTTCAGTCGAATGAAAACAGAGATCCATTAGCATTGGTACATAAAAACGATAGAGTTAACAGCTCTATGATTCACAACAGGTTACGTTTTTTTAATTAGGCATTGAAATGGATTTCCCTACAAACAACTCATTTTAGGAACGTAATTAACGAATACGATACACCGTTGCTCTCAACGTGAAGAAAGACATATAGTGACGTGGTCTAAGCTACTAATTAGTTTGCAGAGCTCTCGTTTATCTCGTGCAAGTACTTACTGATGTTATATTATCTCACCTCACCGCAAGGTTACCCAGCCATTGTTTATTGTCAACGCGCTTGATAACGTGAACCATGTCGTTACAGCAAATACATGGATAAGAAGATAATTTCTTATCCGACATGTAACTTAGTTCATTCCATTCATTTCGCAACGTGATAATCTCATTAAGGAGAATTATAATAAACCTACGTAAGCAGATGTAAGCTTTGGATTCAAAGCTTTAAGTTTAAATTCTGTATGTAAAGAAAGGTTTCGTATATCGTTAGAGGGCTGCATTCGCTTGTCGCGGATGGTATACGGAGACATGGCGACCTTGGGCAGTGGCGGTGCGCGTGCGCTGCATCTCAATGCACGTGCATATCTCCGCACACTAGTGCGAGCGCCTGCAGGCTCTTTGTTCCCCCTCACGCCGGGGAATACTCACAACAATGTCACTGTTAGTCCCGCAGTCAATACCCCCAAAAGCCCGTGTTTACTATTGCTTGTCCAATGCGTTCCATGCCAAGAGAATACTAAACATATTTTCAAAGATTTCTTCTATTTGTTAAGCAAATCAAACGTACGTTTTACAGATATCATCACGAATGAGTGATTGACCTCAGTAGGCATGAAATATACCTAGAGGTACTTGCATTTCATATTTTATTACTCAGTATTTCCATTGTTTGTATCTGCAATTCCAAAAGTTTAATGATAAGAAAAGCTCTCATATATGCCCATTACATAATGTATTATATTGTAACTTTAATATTGCACCCAGCGATGCATAATTTTGAATGCAAATAAATCAATGTTTATGTAGATGACTAACCGCGAGAGAATCGGTCAGTTTTTGGGTGCGTTGGGCCAGGCCGTTGACACTGTGGCACAAAGTTGCACGCCATTGTTTGTTACACAAACCAAAACGCACGACTTGTACGTCTCACCTCGTACCAATGTAAATATTGTAGCCATGCTATTTGGTCTACATATCGTATTGGTAACAATGTTCCTGAGCAAACTATTGTTCCTTACATGTAAGAATTCTTTGGAAACACGCAGTGGTTCACGATACACAACGAGTATTGTCGGGCAACTGCAAAAAGTAATGTCTCGCTGGTAAAGCACATATTTATCTTAGGCAAATGTGAAAGGAATAAGAGCGACCTGTATTACAGCGGAAGGATTATTGATGGAGGCGTGTAAATAATGGATTCGAATGAGCATATCGGGGTCAGTGTGTCCCCATGAGTAACGGGTACTGTCGGAGCCTGCGCCCGCGCTGATCTCACGGCGCAGCCTGCGGCGCTGTGCTCCACAGACCTACTTAACTCATGCAAATTCTGACAGCCTCGGGGGACGTCCAACGGCACGTATCACGCATCATCGCTGTGTAACAATGCTAATTGGAAAAAATAACTCTGATCCGATGTTTGACGACTTAAACGACTATACACTTCCACCATCATAATACCTGTCAAACCCATCTCACGTTGGACTGCTTTTAAGGGCAATCATATATAAAGGATTTTTTAACGATTTGAACCGTTGCTGGTAATTTCCGCGTATTCAATTTCCAATGTTTCATCGTGAATTACAATGGAACCTACAGTTTGAGCTTTCATTTCAAGATTAAACCAATAGGAACACGCTCCAATATATAGGTTAACTGTAAATCGCAAACTTAAACAACTGAACGTGATGACATTTCATGTAGACATTAAGGATGTCGATATGTTATGCCTGTTATTTTCAATCGAAGTAACGGGTCGGCTGCGAGTAACGGCATTTTCAATAGAAAGGATAAGTAGGTAGGTACCTACGTGTCGAGCTGTACCTAATCATAATTTCCAAAACCACGTGCTGCCACTGAGTCATCACAACTAATGTTTTTGCGTATATACTACGAGCTTTGAATGACCCGACCATTTGAATTAATGAAGTTTACAGAGCTCATTGCTAGTACAGACAATTTTGTATTGCGACCTATTAAAATAAAGACGATGCATGAAACTGAATCATGAGAATACTGAAAGTGCGAACTATTTGCAATCAAATCTCGAATCAATTTACTGATTGGTATATTGCTGTGTTGGTCAGCCAATTTTATACAGACAGTTTTACTGATACATATTTAAATGACTAGTTCACTAATCGGAGGCGGGCGATCCGATTTCAGTAGGTATAGTAAATATATCCGAGTAAAAAAGTGTAAATGCGATTAAACTTACTAATAACTTGCGCTAATTGTCGTGTAAACAAAAGCAGGTATTCTTGAAAAGAAACACTTGTGTCATTGACCTATTTATTATTATATCATGATTCATAATTTCCTCTGTTTGTAAAAACATATAGGTACGTAGATACTTACTCATTACTAAAGCCTAATCTTACTCATAGCTTTGTTAGTAATATCCACTTCCGATTCCTGACCTACCTTTTGTTTATTAAGTACGTCATTGTTGTAGGTATAGTCCCTACATTTTGTGATATGAGCTTATTTTATCAGAGATAGGAGTAGATGTCCTTCTAATTTCATGGTTTGTAACACCTTGAAAGGTAGGTTCTTCATATTAGTCACTGCCAATAATAATGTATCAAATATTTTCCTTTGCCAACCAAATGAACTTTGTAACACTTACTCACTGGATAAACATATATTAACGGTACTTTTGTGTCAAGAAGTCAGATCATTCACTAACCCATATCGCCCACATAAACAAAAATTACTCATTCCTCTAAGGTTATTGTTAAACGATAGCGAAACTTTCATACGTATTTAAGATCGCATGCAAACACAATAACGACTGTCAATAAAGCAAATATAATAATTACATTAGCATACGATGTTACGTAACATAATGGAGTATGATAATCGTTATTAGTATTCAGAGAGGCACGACAAAAAAGGCACAATATGTACACACATGTGCAGGAGAACGCCATGGGCTGATTATCTATAGCCAAACGATTACAATGTAAACTATGTGAGCATTTAATGACACCTATGTATGATTGCGTACTTTACTCATTGTACCCGCTGACATTGGCTCGGATTCACGTGGAACCATCATTAAATTGCCCCTCCGGTATTATGGCAAAATTGAGAGCCGTCCATACAGTGCTATAATGTATTGTGTAACTATAAATCACCTTTAATTTGCATGAGAATTGCTTTTTAGCATGTTAAAACAGGTACGTTCGATTAATGTTGCTGATGATCGTGCTCTTAGGAAACAGCGACGATGTTACTCAATCTTAGTATGAAAATGCGTTTAGATACTGTATGGCCGATGGTCAATTTATGTTGATGTAAAATAATTAAATTAGTATATATTTGGAAAATATAAACAATGCAAGTCTTTAATAAAACCAACAACCAAAAAAGGCGAAGTACGAATAATTGACTCCACAAGATTCTCACAGGTGTGAACGAAAGGTATGCTATCAACTCTGACCCTACCAAATAAAGCCTGCCCCTTAATATGTAGTGCACATGTTCTAACAAAGATAACAGGTTGCTATTACAGGCTATCACAATAGCCAGCTAACCATAAGCAGTAGTCCAAAGTGCTTAATAGGACTTGTTGTAAATATGCGTCGCCTGTCACGCGAGCATATTCCAGGAAATGCATCTGCTCTCAGCGATCTCTCAGATATGCTCCCGAGAAGTCCTGACACGTGTACGTATTCGTCAACACTTCCCTGTATGAGTAATGACTAATGATGTAGCATGTGTCGAATATGCCAAAATGTTGTCTATATCGCATGGTGATAGCGGTTATACTTTGACAGAGATTGAAGACGACACGTGCTAACTGTATCGAGATTGATTGTTCGTGTCTCTATCAATTAATCAACCTGTTAAAATAGCTTGGTTTTCTCGAGAAAAGAAATCGACTGTTGATTGTGTTGTGTCAGACTTACTTACTTTAATTTTTTCAGTCAATGTTTTGCAACGTGTTTTTTGTATGGTTTATTTAAATTATCAAAAGCAAACAGTAGATAAGATAGTGTGCATTAATCCTCAGAAGTCTAAGCAGGCAATAAATATAGTGCATTTATCTTGTACAATGCTAACGACCCGCGCCGCCTACGCCACTTATATTGCAGCACCTCTGTACATACCATCTGTGATTACAATTATGCGCTCTTATATAGGATGTATTCAAATCAATGCAACAAAAAAACTAAGTGGTTGCAAAAAAAAAATGTTTTTGGAATACCAAATGAATGATGTAAAATCAAAGTGTAAATTATAATAAATATAATAATAAACCCGCAGGGCAGCATGTGGCGAGCTGTTGGGCAGTAGTGACCCCACGGACCCTATCTCCCGGGAGAAGTCTTGTTCCTCACCTCTGGCTTGCCTTTATTTGCCGGCTGGAGGGAACAATGACGAGGAACAGAGACCTCTTTCGTGTCTTTATTGGCTGGCTAGAGTGGAGATTCGCAAGAGCAAACGTGCTCGGAGAAAGGAAGTATTCCAGTAAGATGCTGGTAGGGATCTTGACCATACTTCCGGGATTGTCCTTGTCCATAGTCCAATATCTTTATTTCCTTAGCCTGCAATAGTCCTGCACCAACTGGGGGTTGTCCTTGGGTGCAGTTGTATAGTCCGAACAGGGATAATCGTCGGTTGGTGTCTCATTTCATTAAAAACGTCTAATGGGCCTCTGCAAGTTAGCTTCGGCCCCTCTTACGCCTTGCAAAGGTCCGGGATCCCAGGGTCCCAAGAAAAGTCAAGAGACATAAAAATAATAATAATAATAGTCAATTAACGCAAGTAACAAAACTCATAATGTTAGTAACAATATACTTACAAACTATGTTGGTAAAACATTAACACAGAAACAATTTGTGACATCACTGCTGCAATGTGACAGGCCCAGCGGATACCTTGCAGCAGTGGTTCATAAACGCACAATCTAGCCTGCTCGCTACCATAGGTAGACAGGATGATGTTGGTGCTGCCCCGCACCCTACTAACCACGGATGCGCAACGCTTCCGCGTCACCGTGTAGAAGCAGTATCGGGGCAACCCCATCAGCACCCTGAATGTGTTATTGTATTGAACACAAAGGGCACTATCACTATATAAAATATTTGTAACTATTCTTTACAAATACCTTATACTAAGAAGCATAAAGTATTTGTAAAGAAAACATTTAAAGACTACTTTTGGAATTACCTATAGAGGGTGACAACTGAGGTGACGAGGTAATAAAGAAGTATGAAAGCAGAAGCCCTGCTGCGCCGACCCCAAATTAAGGGGACGAGAATGGTGATGATGTTGAAGTTATAAGTTAATATTCCACGATCTATCTTTACACATTGTATAAACAGCACAGCATCTTGTTTTCTCATTACACCATCTCGTATATGTAATTAAATAAAAATTATGTATATATATCACGCAATTGCATAAATTTGTACAAATTATCGATGGTCTCGTTTTATAAACCACGTGGGGACATGCCTATAGGGGGGCATGTTTTCACCACTGCACGCTGCGCCACCAACTACTCGTGGATTATATTAATGTTATTATGGTGTTGGCACAACATAATTAGTTCACCTACGAGTATTAAAGTTATTTATTCCCTATTAATGTCTTGACATAATTCTGCGTATTGAATGTGTTATAGATATCAATATTTATGCATGGTATTAGGAATCACCCTTAATAAATAATCTATAAAACTCAATCGCAAACGCAAAGACGTAAATGACAGATGTCAATTATGTAATTACAGCCTACGCTAGTTAATTCTTTCACAATGCTAACAATAACACTGAGTACACATCGTAAGCGCATCGGGGAAAATGGTTTTTCTAAAATTACTATTCAATTCAAATCCGACATATTTGTTTATATTTTTCTACGCGTTTATAACAATATCATGTAAAGGTTTTTCTGTTTATATGAATAATAAAATGGCGGTGAGCTTTGTACACGTGCCGTCTCCATAATGAATACATATTGCACACCTAGATAAAGAGTAGCACAACTCAAAATACTTACCTCTTTTTTTAGGAACAGCAAAAAACGTTTTACTCGTTTTATATTTGACCGATTTAAAATTATTGTTAAATGATGTTGTTTATTATTTTACTTAGATATTAATTTGCTCAATTAATATCTTAGTAAAATAATATACAACATCATAAAGATTCTGATAGTCGCAATAACTTGATTTTGGATTATTTTGACTTGTGCCACCCTTTATCTAGGTGTGCGATATATATTTTCCTGTGAAAGTGTCATGTTTCAGGAATGTTGATGTATAGAGGGACATCGACGCATAAACTGTAACCATGAATTCAGTACAGGATTCTGAACCCCCGTAGCGTAGAAATTTGTCGTCTGTAATAAAAAAAAACTGTTGTTTCATAGAAAAGTGCAATGCCTACGCGGTCAAAATGTATGAAACAGCATTTTGTTTTTTAATAACCGACGAACAATTTCAACGCACGTGGATTCAGAATCATGTACTGTATACGCCATAGATAAACAAAAACATAGAGCCTTCCATAAAATTCTCATTTAAAAATACAAATGTTAATGATAAATTGCTCCCATGCAAACATCAGATGAATAATTAATTTGGACCGACGCGACGGCGACACCTATTTATATAAGATAAAATAACATGTTTGTTTGTTTGTCCATCCCGTCATTGTTTTATGTTAACAAATCACATTAAAATGCAACTTAATTGCTTTTTGCGTTATATTTTTGTTTTTTTCACAATATACAACAGCAACATTGTGAGCGACATTTTTACTATGAATTCAGCACATGGTTGTCACCAGCGTAGAAATTTTACGTTTCTTATTAGACATAAATCTGCTGTTTCATACATTTTGACTGTGTAAGTTGTAAGTATTGCACTTTTGTATGAAACGGCAGTTTTTTTTTTAAATAACCGGCAAAAATTTCTACGCTATGGTCTACAATCAGGTGCTGAATTCATGGTAACTTTTTGCGAGTCGATATCCCTTACGCCCTGTATACCTATATATAACTTTCTGGGTAGACTATAAATTATGAACAAGCTAAATAATTGATGGAAAACTTAAGCTAGTCATTATTAAAGTATAGGTATTGAGTTTTGGCATACCTAACCTGAATTTGAGTTCATACCTTCTGAAATATTGACCATTGATAAACTGCGGTTTAGCGACAGGCGCATCAAAGCTGCGCGCGCGGACCTCTGACCGCACTTATTCATGCGCACGCGCAAAGGATGGATAATTACCTTGTAATTAGTTTCAATTACGTTGCGATTGACGAAAGATTAAAATAGAATTTATCGCGTGTGAAACTCCACTTTTCCGTAGTAGAATGTAGAAAATGTTTTTTGCGGTAAAGTTAACCCGCCCTTTGTGTGTGTATCTTCACGTTTGTCACGTGGACCACGTCGCATTGTCTTACTTTTCAAATATAGTAGACTTTGATCTGATAATTGCTTGCCAATCATCGGCGACCCTACACGTGTAACGCGTCATGGCTTTTAAATACATCGGGTCAACCTACGAATGCACAGGATTCTTTTCTATCCATGATTCTGGAGGTACCTACGTTGCCTACTGCATTCCAATTAATTGTAAGAACAGATAGATTACATGGCTACAAGTTAAGTGCTCGACCTTATCCTATGATAGGGTATTAAAGGATATTATTGTGGAATGTCTGCCTCAGTAAATAAGTATACCAGTTTGCAAAAACAATATAAATAATGTTAGCCACTAATTTTATAACTGAACTAACTAATATTACTAAGCCCCTTTTATTAAATTATTGCGATGTCTTTTTTTTTAATTTCTGAGCTAATGAACTATCCTTTTTCGCCGGATAAGTGACTGAAAAACTCTTTTCTTCGAGAGCTCAACTGTCGCTAATGAGGCACAATTACTTTTCTATTGTTACCGAACTTAATTAGTTCGATCGACAGATGTGGGGATAAATAAGCGACACGTGTAGGCAACATAATTTTCCTACATTTCAGACTCATCAAACAAAAAATCATTCAAGAATAACTATGAAGCCAAAATCCCTATTTCCCTATTGTAAATAAGACGTAGGTAGGTCCGTAATGTATGGATATGACATGGTATCACAATGAGATCAAATATATGGTACCAATCAGATGGTAGTGACGACACCGTGAACAATAAGCAGTAGCGATCAGAGGACGGTGGTCATGGCGCGCGTGCCGAAGGTCGCCGCGCGCTTCCTGCGTGCGTGACGCGCATGCGCGCCGACCTGCCACCATCAACACCAGCCACCACTCACCACTAACTCACCACTCATCGTAAGTTCATCTCCACAAACGCATACATGCAGAAAGCACATAACAATCCCGTTACCAAAAAAGCAGTCCGGTCAGATTACGGTAATACAGAGGTGACCCGGTCGCTTTTTGTCTCCGCTGGACACAAGCTATTGTTCAAGCATTACAAACGTCTCATTTATGTCATCGGCACGCTTTACCGTGTTAAACAAACATCTCTTAATTTTATATTTTAGATAATAACTTATCAAGCTTTATACGCTCAAAAAATAATAATAAAAATAGGCTAGTTACTACCTATACCTATCTTTTAAGAGATCTGGCGACATCTCACACTTCGTTATCATATTTTTTCCATCATGTTCTGCGAAATCCTAGCAAAAAATTTTTTTCCCAGGATCGTGAATCGTGTCGACCAGGGTTAAAAGACTTACGGTTGGTGGCATCGTACGTTAAAAATATTTTGTTTTTGTTCACGATCTCAAGAGCCTCTCGCTAGTCGGCAGGCTCTGGTGTGATCTGGTACGGAGATACGCATTTCCCGAAATGCATAACAAGGAGGCGGTCGACACCTTGTTGACAGTTACATATGCACGCGGCATGTAAACTAGCACAATATACTTTAAATAGACTACTGCGGAAAAGATGTAACAAAACGGCATAATCTTTTTAATAAATATTGAAACATTAATAAAACCTAAATGAAGCACGTCAACGATTATGTTTCACCAGTTCATTGTTCTAAACATTCAAAGGAAATTTTCCGAGAGATGTCCCCTCGTCGTGTGGGACACGCGTCGAATTTTTATATCGCATTAATCGTGTCGAGTAGGAATGATGAAAACAAAGAACATCACAGGTTCTTGGCACTTTCTGCCTCGGCTATTGTTCTCCCGAGGAGCTTTAGACAGGAGAATGACCCTCTGTATATGGATACGTTTATCATAACAGTACCTGTTTCAAATGACAGGAAATGCCTGGCTTATGACAATGTGCCGACCATAACATCTTGGGTTTATCACGTGGGTAAGGTACAATGACCTATAAATTGTGGCCGAAAATGCCTGCATTACATACTGCCTTACAAAAATACCTTATCGTGACTGAATTTGATGCTCGACGCACGACATTCGTCTGTCCGGAGGCGTATCCTAGAAACGATTTCTGAATTTCAATATTTCGTGTAGCACTCATTGCAGCCCGAGCATTTGTTTGGTTGGTTTCATGTAGTTTCAACGTAATATATCTGATATTCTATTTTAAGTATGGATGAAATATGGGATATTTTTATACGGAAGTACATATTATGACGAATGACATTTTTAATATCGCAAATAAGAATGTAAACAAGTCTGGCGTGACAACGAGTTGGCGACGCTGTATAATATTTTATGGTTTTTCCATGTCATCAAGTGTCGTCGGGCTTACCTAATACCTATCTGTTAATGATAGCTCAAACCGGTCTTCATGGAAACGAATTAATGAAACCACAGATTGCTCTCGACTAGGTAGATAAGTATTAAGTCTAGGTTACCGCTGATCTAGTTTCTAAGACATTATATCGATAAAATGAATGAACCCACATTGTTTTATATAGGCTTTTCTTATCGCAAGTACACCATTTTTCAGTAACGAAAAGTTTAACCAAGTTACGCCACCATGTTGTGGCTCTACATTCGTTCAGTAACATTGTCGGCACTATTATGAATCCCGTATCAATAAAACTCAGTGCTTTATACTTTACAAGAGCAACCGATTTATTGTTATTGTTAGTGAAACGGTGGTTTTCCATTCAATTTTCAATGTTGAGTTTTCATTGAGGAAAATCAGTTATGTCTACGAAATGATTAATGACATAAATAGTAGGTATAATATTAAGAAAATCAAGTAAATATTAAAAGATTGGATGATCGATTACAATCCTAAGCACAGCCCAACCAAGCCTAAGGTTCTATGTTTTTATCTTTTAGTTAGTTGGTATATTTTACCGATTACACCTCCTCGCAATTACTAACTAGAACTTTTGTTATGTATGTGCTTGCGACACATAACATTTCAATTTCTTTTTGATATCGGATAGCAAAGAAAAGCTTGTTATACAATACCTATATTAATAAACTAAGGCAATGGTAAAAGCGGTCGCTTTTTGTAGCAGAATTTAAAATATGAATATAATTACCCTAAGTTCGCCATACGAGTGGAAGCGGGTTAGTAGGACGCATAAGAGCCTTGACATAACCACGGCTATTTTACACGGTTTTTCAGGCCTTATCGTTTAATTGATTAGATTGTAATTTGGCGATTGGCATTTTTATTTATCCGCGAAATTACATGACTGTTAATATCACAAGGTATCTTTTAATCGTGGTGTGGGACGGACCCCCGTTATATAGCCTGATCACGTTTGGAAGGCGGTCCAAATGGATGCGGAAGGCAAGAACCGAGTGTTGTGGGACAACATGGTAGAGGCCCATCTCCAGCAGTAGCGATGCGAATTAATTGTTCGTCAGATTTATCTATGTACTAGCTTCTGCCCGCGACTTCGTTTGCGTGAAATTTTGACCCCCGACATATCGTGTCGCGTCACATCGGCCGCCCGTACTATGACTTTGATTAGCGTTCTTTCTGACTTCTTTTTCTTTTCGCTCGGCTAAGTATTGTAGCATAATGTTAAATAGCCTATAACCTTTCTCAAGAATTGTGCTATCGCTGGTAAAAAAAAAAACTAATCCGACTGGTAGTGCCAGAGACTTGCGCGTTCAAACAAACAATCAAATAAACTCTTCGGCTTTATTATATTATATTATTAGTATATAGAGTACGAGTATAGATAGATATAGATAGATGTAGGTATACCTATCTTCGTAGTGAAGGTTTGTCCAAGAATGTTAAGGAAATGCATATTTATGCTCTAAGACTTTGGCGAGCCTCAATAACAAAACGTGATTGTCTTTCAAATAGTTAAATCTTTTGCTATAACTTTCCTTTGTTGGCCTCTATCCTCAATAGTTATTTCATTCCTGCTTATTCCCATTTATGTGAGTAAGTGCAAAGAATGTAAATAATGGAGCTGTTTCATAATAAAAGGGCTAAGATCATCGTTTGTTTCGTTTTATTGTAAGTACCTAATAAAGAAGAAGAAATAAATCAATTACTTTTTATGGTATTGGATTTGTGGTTTCTGCGGTTACACAACTTATCTTTCTACAAGAGCAGTGAGAAAAACTACCTTTTCCGCTTTTATATTTCCACAATATTACACGCTCTGCTGACTTACATAGAGGACTTAAACATAACTGGCGAAATGTGGGTATACACCTCTGCCGAACCGTTTGGGAAATACAGGCGTGAAGTTATAATAATCTTACAATCATTTAAAATATTTTGTATTAATATTGTCTTTGTTTATAAATTATTTCCATAAAAACAACAAGCATTAATGATTAAATAAATATTACGCATTTATATTCAAACGAGTAATTTATTTATTAACGATATTGAATTCAAGACAGCTTACTAGAAGTTATTAGCAATATATGACTGTAATAGGAATGTCTACTTATGCGGCATTAAGTTGTGAGTCGGATAAGGCTGCGGTTATAAGTCAGCGGACAGCGACTAGCGGAGCGGGCGCTTTGTCATATAATATGTGAACATTAGCAAATATTATACTAATATACATAGTTTTTTTTTTCAAAACCTTCGCAATCATGTCACCATATGAATGTACAGGCGGTTTTGAGAATTTAGAAGCAACTATAGATATATTTTTCCTCTAACCATTCTCTGCTGCTGGCATGAGATGAGCTATAATTGCGACCGTAGCCAAAACACCGTGGTACTCGTGGTAGAGAATAAAAAAACAGATTATAATGTTGGCGCTCATGAGCTTTCAAAATCTTTTTCTTTTTTTTTCAGATTTATTTTCTCGTTTAGTTTAGTTCATTGCCTCGCTCTCCGCTGCCACAAAACGGCAGCCTTAGTATGTAGAGTGGTGCGGGTACTGCGTTGCCGTGCGGTCGCCGGTCGCTGTGCTCTATGACCTAGAACTTGACGGCTAGCGAGCTCAACAACTCGTGACTCAGGCGCCGCGCCGTATTCCGAGAAACGACGAGATTTTATTATTTACGTATATCCTCTAGAATTATTAATTCTTGCTGCACTAAGTGTGACTCAGTTCGCGATTAGAGGTTTATGTGCACTGTCCGTTTTGTTAGGAAACTTTTAATTGGGTAGGTATCAAACATAGTATTGTCTTGTACTATTATGTATTCTGTGGTATTGGTATGATTCTCCTATTACTATTGGGGTGTTAGGCCCTTTAACACGGCACGTTTTCATTACGGTGAAATTATAAATAAATAAATAATAAATATAAATTGAAAAAATTCATATAAACCGCGCCGTAGATAAAACGTGTCCGTCAACAACCTTCCATAGTGATCCATACAACACTAACGACAGTGGCCTACACACGGCTATTAAACCATAGTTTTTCACGGCAGGAAAAATGTGTGTACAAAGGGTCTTACTATGCATGTCTAATATTATGAACTTATGACACTGCGAGTCCCAGATCCTTGACTTCATTGCTAGATTTTCCGGAAGTTAGAGTCTACGGAAACCTGACGTTTGTATAATTCCTATTGTACCCTTCAATTTTCATTAAAAACTGATCCTTCATGATTGCATAAAATATGATTGACTTTGTGATTTGTAAAAAGTTATCTTTTATTATTGCTACAAATTATTTGAAGCAAAATTAATCTCTATGAAATAATCTCCGTTTTTTTTCATTAAAGCTTAGTAAGCTTAGTTTTCTTGATCCGCTATAAATAACTAACAACAGCCTGTGTAATGCAGTCGGCGTCGCTCTCATTTAAAACTGTACGAAATGTATGTGCACATCTTATCAACCAAAACCACTTTATCTTAAAATACGTCATAAACAGACAATGATAACTCTTCTAAATTTAAAATAGCAATTAGGGCAAACAAACTCAACAAACATCTCATGTTTGGAAAACCTACTATTTACAAAGAATCAACAAAACTATTAAGCAGGTAGTATCAGACCGGACTCGGAAAAAGGATGTTGATTCCATGATTAATTTATAGCCTTTGATTCATACACAACATTAGCGTATTTTACAAATACTACACAAATGACGTAATGTCCATTGAAAAAGTATAATGACCAATATCTTGCTACACCCATACACACACACTTAACACACATGTCTTATATGGTGCGCGTGAGTCACGATCCGTGTTAAACAAACGAAATGAGAAGACAAACAAAGTGTTCTAGTGCCAAAGCGAAAGGCGGGCCTCTTATCTCGGCCGCACTACATCGATTAATGAATGAATATGTTACTACAAACACCTACTAGTGTGTTACTCTACCTAGTATCATTGTAGGGGGACTCAGATTCAATTTAATTCAGAAGCGCCGATGAACGGCTGCGGCGTTCTGAGAAAAGTTGACTCAGCGACCGCTATCCGCACCCACGTATTATTTCCGATTCCGATGATAATAATTATCGATTATTTACAGGATGTAGAGGAAATCCGTATTACAATAAATACCTTAGTAATACCACTATAAGTACTTTGTCAAGTCTATTCAGTGCAACCGTTATCTACAATAGTCAAGCGAGATATTAAATTATATGTAGTTACAAAAAAGAATCCATTTCAACGCCAATATTTCTAAACTATTGCGCTAGAAGAAGCAAAAACTGTACAGTTCGATTTGCGTTTTTTATTTTTATTTTTATGCAAAAATTTGTAATCGACTTACCATCGCGTTGTCTGCATTACCGAAGGTCGGCGCGGCGCTACTCCTGGTCAAGAACACCAGCGCCACCGTCGCCGTCCACAGTATCCTCAGACTACTCCTCAAACTAACGAACGCCATGTTTCCTGGTGATATCCTTAATCTTCTACTAGATAAGCTCATTTGATATTTCCTTATATTATAGTTTTGTAAAAATTATCTAAAGGACGGAATAATTGTCATTACTCTTATGTCGTTTTCTTAACCTATTTGGTTTGTAAGTCTAATAAAATATAGTCGTCGATATCTTCGAGCACCACGATGATATGTTATCTGAAACAAAGAATTAGTAACAATTATTATCGCGACATGTGAACAACCTAACTGCTTACGTCACCATCTTGGGAATGATGCATTCACGCAACTCATATAATTCATGCAACTGTTAACTTTATCCCAATATCGTAAGAAAACCGGTAATGTATTCAATGTAAGTATTAAGTATACCTATATAGGTACGGTCACCAAATGTGATAAGTAACTAGGGTCGTCGGACATAGTTGAAGTTTAGTAAGAAACCGATGGATGTTTTCGAATGCAATTTAATTTGATAATGACCTGCATGTTTTCTATTAATGCTATTAAATTTTATTCGATAACATTAATCGGTTTCTAACTAAACTTCAACTATATCGACGACCCTGGTTACTTATGTCTTTTGGTGACTGTACAATTCATATAATATAGGCATTTTACATTTATCTTTTATATTTTATTTATAGCTGTAGTCTTTAGGTTAGAGGTTTTTGTAGAGGTCGGCTCTGCGTCATAACCGCGACATCGTTAATTGCTGTGAGTCAGTGGCCATCATCTGTACACTTATGTAAGATCTTTTTGGATTATCAAGACATGAGCTAAATACATAATAATTATTGTTTTGAAAATATAGAAATATATATGTATCTTCATTGTAATGATTACTCATACAAGTAGGTTAAAAATAACTAGATACAGATTTTTGGGTACTGTTGGGTACTATGATTTCAAATAGTTAGATTTATAGGAAATTTTAAAAGTTCAATTAACCTTTTATCATAAAAAGCACAACGCTCTAACTTAAAGTTCACTTTCGCAGTCTTATTTCCTACCTAACAAAGATTTATATTATCTTATTTTTTTAATGCACATCTAGTATACGTATTAGCTATGAAATAAGTATTTGCATAACTCACAAATAAAAATTACCATTATTATCTATTTTCGTCGCCTGTGATGAGAATGATAGGGCCATACCGATCCATACTGATTGCACTTGCACTACAGTCATTCGTAGAAATAGGTCTGTCAGTCATACACCGCTAGATGACCTACATATTTTCGACGTGAGTTGCAAAGGGCTTGTCAAAGAAACACCTAGCATTATCTTCGTAAATGATAAATTGTTTGTAGCCAACGGTACATAGTACGTACATAGCGGCTACACAATGTGGGGAACTGATTAGATATTCAGCTGTATGTATTGCATGTCCGTATACTCAAGAGATTTGTGATTCACTGCGGATTTAATTATTTACTATAACAAAGCAGTAGATTGAGAATATAAGCGCAGATGGTTTTTCTTCATGACTAAATATTACCCAGTTTATGGTCTTTCTAAAAGTGCATGCTTATATAATCAGGCTATGACGTTCCCACTAATCGGATACAGGAGAGGGAGAGAGAGTGGGGCGTAATCCACCAAGATATCACCCAGGACGGTTGATAGACACATGTCTCCGAATTCTGGTTCTAGGTTAATTTATAATCACAGGCTTCTAAACGTCTACGCTACTTTACAAGAGCCCTCTCGAGAGTTGATACTAACTAACAACAACTTCAATAACTTTATGTTATTGTTAATTTATTTACTTTATTAATTTACGCATGTTTTCTGAACTTATCTCCTAATTACTTGTTTCCTGCATCATGAGAAGAGGAAGGTATACTGGTTAACACGGACCTCTACATAGACCGCTACAATACAAGGACTTCAAGAAATGACTTAATAAACTTCTCAAAACTATTAATATGTAAAGTTTAAGTAGATTTTTTTCGAATGAAATTAATTAAACTAGAAACTTTTCGTAACTACTTGATTGGCAGGCAACTCTAATTATAGGATCCACAAAAAAGTGGTTTACATACCTATTTCATATCCTAATTCACTGGCAACAAAATTTCCGGGTGTTTATTAATCAGCAAAAATAAATGGTAAAAAATTGCTACACTCTAATATTAACCTTTTAATATCATTTAATAATATCAGATAAATACTGGTATTCAACTGCATCCGGTAATACTGCCGACCCCAACTTAGTTGGCAAAAGGCTAGGCAGATGGTGATGATACAATAACAGAAAACTACATTTTAACAATAAATCATGATAAACATGTAATTAAGGCGCTTCCCCGACCAAACGACCTTGAGCGTTCGGTCCTTCTCTGTCCCGTCGCTGAGTCTCGCTCTGTCTAGCTCCCTGCGCACGCTCATTTATCATAAAATTCAAAAGAAAACGTGAATTATTTAGATTTTTAAATAATATATCCGTTAGTGTAATCCTCAAATTAATAGAACGCCACCTTTAGCAAAAGATGCATGTAATCAATAATTTTAGTCACTTTTTTACAAGGAAATTTTAAATGTATTTATAACACATAAAAACAAATAAGAACGTACAATGTGATGATAGGATATCGAACATTAACAATGTGCTTTTAGATATAGTTTATTACCCATAGTGAATGAGCTAATTGCCTCTGAATAATGCACTATGGCAAGGTTTTGGTCGGGGTACCGCCTTAATTCGAAAATCAATCTTATAGACGTGATATATCCGTCAGGTCAATCACTACGACCAAAACCGAAAGCGCAGATCTATGAGAGGTGTCGCCAGCAATGTTCCGCTCGCCGAGGCGTGACGGCGCGGAGGTGACGCTGCGCCCGCGCCGGTTTCACCGACATTGGATTCGAATCTCTTACCTAACATCATTTACTCCAACATTTTTTTTCTATGGCATATAAACGATTGCATTCAGATATTTTCGGTTATCTTAGTGAAACTGATTATATTTAATTACTGTTTAATCGATACGACCCCGACAATCAAATTGCAATCGATAACCCGGACTGTGTAAATATGATGTCAAGCTTAATCATGTAATTGATAGACTAGTTCAAGAGTTCCAGAGCACTTGCTAAGCTTAAACGTTTGTCTGGATCTACTTAAAAGCGTACATAAGATTAATAAAGAAAGGTGGAAATATTAACTAAAACAACAGTGAGCACTTCGAACTTTGTTTACAAATAAATTGTTATCCTATTCGGTGCAGCGTACTAAGTCACCATAACATTATGTAAAATACGAACAGTTTCCGTTATTTTAACCACAGCTTACAGGTTATTGTTTATAATTTTATATAAATGTTTACATTTGTTTCACAAACTATAGGTACCTACGTCATTTCAAACAAGAAGTTTCAGAGAATCAGTAGGACAAAGTGCTTTTAGGTCAGTTTGACTTAATATTCGTAGTATTGGAAATTATATTGAATGGTATTTCCAACTTACTTCGTTTTATTAAAATGATGATTCATAGGTTGGTACTAATAACTTAGTAAGTTAGGTATTTTATTTTAATTTTTATTTGTACTAAAAATCGCAAAGTGTTTTTCATTATTTGGCGTTTATCTGTAAGTGTGACGGCATGGAAGGCGGTATAAAATGGGAGACAAAAACATATTGCGCCTAGCAACATGGGCCGGCAGAAGGGGTTTCTAATTGATTAATCATTAGGTATGAAGTTCCAAAGAGATCCCAATCTTCAATCTCAATGTCAAAACGGTAATAAACCGATCATTTTATGTGCCACCATAAAATACACACGGAATTTCGTGAGCCTACCCGAGAGCCTTTAAAGTTCGCGATTGACATCATCGGTTCATTGTACATGCGCTGTGATGACGGCGGGTGCGATTCTGAGATGCATCTCAATGAGAGCGCATGCGTCGTGTGGTCCCGCCTGACGAGCGCCCGCGCCGCTTCGCATTGACACGGCATTGGAACGCTTCCTGCTTCCGGATCCTCGCGGGCAATACTAATAACTTATCGTTATCGAGATATCATGCTACTGGCTAGTGTGTGTATTTGCAATATTGTTGTAATGGAAAAATTACTATAATAATGTTTAACTGTGATGAATTCAGTCGATAGACGTGTGAATATTGAATGTCTCGTTAATGGCTGCAAGTGCGACTGCTGAGCATGGAGTCCCTGATTGGGTTCCTAGGTTGGGCAAAATGTATTGGGTATCATTAGAAATTTCTCAGTTGCAGTCTAGATTCTGAATTTGCCCGTTGATGGCCATAAGCTCGCCCCCTATTACATGGGACTTAAACATAACTTGCAAAATGCAGGTGTACCAAACCTACACAACCTTGAGTAACCTTTTGTGGAATACAGGCACGCTGTTATTTTATTATCTTCTAAACTACTATGTCTATTATTCCCTATTAATGATACTCTAAGTACCTACCTCCCATTTTCCTTGTAATTCGTGTTACTACTCGTATATAAAATAGTAACTAATGGTGGAAACTGCCGAGGCATGAGTCAAACAATGTTTTGGTTGAATACACCTCAGGGTCACAAGTGACTCCACATCACCCTTACGGACGTCAATTATTACGAACAGAGAATATTGTGAACATTACTAATGTATGGCTTAGGTCATCATTATACGTGAATGTTAAGCCAATCTGTGGTTTCCGATGCAAATGCATTTACATATTATCTATTTTTCTAACATCATGTAAGAATAAAGGAAATCATTTCCTCGATGAACACTTGTACATTATGTATGCAGCGGATTCCATGATTGTATAATTGCATTTCATTAATCATTAAACAAATAAAGGGGTAGTGATTTGAGGTAGGTACGTATTAACATAACATTAAAGCTTTGAATCACAGTCTGAAACTTCATGTTAACAAAAACCCAGTTTTTAGTCAGTTGCTAGCCATTAAACTTAATTGGATCTTTTGCTTGGTTAATAGTAATCGGTATTATTATATTTATTTGATAAACAAATATATTAATTAATTGTAGGAAATGTTTTATATATTTTCATTTTGGCAATAATAAGCAACATGAACAGATCCCTTTTCTTATTTTTCATAATTATTTCAAAACAGTAAAACTGTAACACGTTACCAAAGAAAGCAGTCCGAGGTTAAACTTTTTTACGAACAGACGGAGAATGGTTGTTTCTGTAATTTAACATTGAATTTAAGTAGCGACCACATGCATAATTAATGTGCCCATGCTTTCCAACATTTCGTGTCAAGTTCGGCGGCCTGACAACGTAGTGACTACACTGCACTGTGACTCACTACGGTCGCAGAACAAACTAACCGAACATATTTGTTGACTATACAACTTAGGGGACTCTTGCCATCTACTTTTATTAATTTTAAAAGGTATTAATGGTCATAAGTGAGGGTCTGTTATATCGATTTACTTGGTCAGTTACCTACATGATATATGTTCACACAATGAAAATATGATCACCACATGTAGCCATTCTTATGACAAACTTTGATTGCAAAAGTTTAAACTTGACACTGTAAGATGCATGCTTAAGGTATTTTAGAAAACACATAAATTAATGAATCAAATGTATGTAGATGTGAAGTATATATGTGTACTGGCCCCAAATGTGTCATGAGATACATACCAACAACCAAATTACCTTGCAATAGGTACATCCAAACAACAAACTTTAAACAAACTAGAATAAGCTGAGGCCGATAAACAGTAATTAAACATTGACAAAAATGACATCTCGGAAACTCGTAAGTCAAATAAAGCGAAAGCCCTTCAGCAAAAACTATTTCTGATTGCACTGTATTATCAATAATTCAATTTACAAAGCAATTAATCAATACATTCTTCACACAACAAGTACAGTAAACTAAAGGAATGCTCAAAGAATGAGTTCATACAGATCTTAGTGTTATCAGATAGATAATGTTTACGTCCTTATCCACGAAAATTATCTGATAAGGAGGACGGCACGCA
This sequence comes from Griposia aprilina, assembly GCA_916610205.1. NCBI lineage: Eukaryota > Metazoa > Arthropoda > Insecta > Lepidoptera > Noctuidae > Griposia > Griposia aprilina. The sequence continues at coordinate 11,654,976 of OU744286.1, forward strand.
CGCTTGGCTTCTTTCTTTTAAACACAAAACCAAATTTAATGTTTTGTTACATGTTTTATAGCGTCTACAAATATTTTAAAAAGAAAGTGTATTTTTACATCAGTCAGAGGTAATCTTAGCAGTCTTATCAAACGACAACAGTGTGATAAAAGTAATTTTATTGAGAGCGTAGACAACGCTACGTTTGGAAAATTGAAGTTGAGTTTTCATCAAAAGATTTTCTTACGCTTAAACATACATCGTGCCAGTTATTCAATAACTTTGATTGATAGTGAAACAAAGTTATCAAGTTTAGAGGCAGAGGTCAACGTAGTTGTAAATAAAAGGTGCTCCTATTATTGGGATAGACCATAGTTTACTACGCCAGAGCTACTGTACCGTAGCATTACGACAATGTCAGCTGGCGACCGTGACACCAAACCGGCAATACTCCAAATCACCAGATTTCAAATATTGCACAGATTTCATAGACTTCGTGAATTAACTTTACAGAAAGGTGAAGGGATCACGTGAAGCAGTTAGTTCCATTAGTTTATCTGTATTGGCAAGTATAATCACTCAATGTTATAATCAAATTGATGAATGGTTATAAAGTTGACTTTAGTGGAACCTTATGTGGTTACCTATAGTTAATCAATAATTATGTTATCTAAGTATTGCAGGCTTGTTTGTTAGTTTTTCATAACACATGATCATCATTAAGGTGAAGAGCAATAAAAATAACTTTAATTATGACGTGCGGTAATCAATGTATCTAGCGATCTGTCCTTTGTTCGTCTAATCACACAGACAAACACGGAAATTTTATCAACTAACCTGTTAGACTGGTCCAGTGCGAAGTTCACGCAATCCTCTCTACTTGAAACGTTAATGTCTTCGTTTCACTAGTGCGATCACGTCTCGTACCTCTATTACTACCGAAATTTGTAAAATATCGATAAAAAAATAGAGTCTATTCATATATAAACAACAATCACAAGGCACTCTCGAGTCACCGAATGTCCCGCTTTGTTCACTTTTTTCTTTGCAATTGCACGAAATTTCAAAGAAAATGTGTTCGTTTCTGTGGCGGGAACGGCTGCGATCGTTGCGCCACCGCGTGACACGACCTACCGCAGACCGCGAGTTTGGCAGAGTGTGCGCCGCGCCGCCGCGCACTCCTTATAACGCAAGCGCCCCCACCGCTCCCGCCCGCCGCGAAGCCTCCGCCCGCCCGTACGCACTGCAACTTTACAGGAAAACTTTATGCGCTTTCGTTGAATACTTTAACTTGTTTTTTATTGCACTCACTTCCAGTTTCCTCAAAATTACCTGATATGCATGCATTATGAAGATGCATCACAGAAATTCGCAAAGTTCGATAACATCTAAAAAGTAGTATTAGGTACTCATGAACGTATGTATCATTCCTACATAGTATTATACCTAAGCAAAACTAATCTAATCGCTAGAAAACTGTCCTGAGCTACGAAACGTAACGTACGTAACGTAACAATCCTCCTGAAAAGTTTCGCATCATCATAAGTACTCGCCACACACATGGCTACTCGCATACAGCGTCAGCTTGTAATTCATTAGGTACAATATTTTATAGCGAATATAATAATAATAAATCTTATATTTTATATTGACGTATTCATTTACTTTGATGATTTAACTAAATGAATACATACATTTTCCTGTAGAAAACTGTAAGAAAAACGATCGAATTATAATAATTGAATTATCACCTAATTGAGAACAATGGATAGAGAAAATGTTAGACATAACTGTAATTACATGTTGTTACATGCGACGCAGGTTAAAAGGAAAATAACTACAAGTACATAAGTCGAGCTCGATTATATAAGATAGAATCGTGCAAACATTTTGCCAGGTTCCTTCATAAGAATTTATAGGAAATATCGATATTTTCCATCAATTAATATTTCTGAAAATTTCAATACGAGTCTTTTTTTTTCTTTTCAGATATTATAAGGCAATTAAAGGGATTGTTCGTAGGTATAGCCATCATCATGATCATTAGAAGATTACGTGGAAAAATACACTAGTCATTATAAATATCAGGGACAAAAGTATGTTTTGTATGCCTTGATTACTCTAGGAACGTTCTACATAATATAAAGTCCTTTTGGGGAAGCCCACAGTTCATTCAAGGATATTAACAGGTATAACGCTGAACATTTCCCGTGGAAAATTATTTCCCATGAATATGTCAAATCACCTGTCAAATAAACTATTATCTGCAATTATTAATGTATTAGACCTCAATAATTACATTGATTATTATAATGTATCAGTATATAAGTGGAACTCCCGATTCCTAGTAACAATAACTTTATTTGATTAATTCTTGCTATAGAATTTAAATGCTGAAATACCCATAGTACATCACCTGGTGTACTACATTTGTACGCCTACAAGTGGTATGACTAATGTACTTCAAGTAGCTGCCGATACAAACAAAATTTATTTATTTACCGTGCTTGTTATTGTGTACATACATCTGTTAATATTTACACAATAAGTGATAGCAGCTGACTGTCACAGGAAATTTCATTAGTGTAAACTTAACTTAGCGAAAGGAAAGCAGCGGAAGTTTAGAGTGTTTTCGCACCAGCCGATTCTTCAGCGTGGTAGTAATCGTATCGTAGACATCACGTAGATGCTCGTAGACGCTCGTAGAGGACGGATAGATCATTTAAAAAGAGAAACGATGCACACATATTTTTTGCGAGCACTAAATTAAAGGTAAATAGGACAATACAGTAACCTGCAAGGTGCAGGAAGTCTCATGTGTCTGATGTTTCATATCAATAAGATGCCCATGCACGCTAAAGCTAAAGCTTACACGAAATTCTGCTTTAAATTCATTTAAAATAAATCAATTAATTCGCATTTAATCTTGAGCTTCAAGGGATGTAAAAAACCTATATTAGGCAGTTTCTTTAAAATACGAATAATTTGAGTAATATCAGTTTATACGTCTATCGGAAAATCAGGGATAAGTCGGTGAAAATGTGTCTGGGATTTTCTGATAGGAAATTGTTTGTTTACTGTGTACTCGTGGTTGGCACAGTGCCAACGCCGCTGGTAATAAATGATCAAAGAAACCTGATACACATACATTTGCTAACTACCTACCTACGCACTACGTAAATACTTAAGACGCTGCCTAAACGTAGGACACTGAAAGACGCTCAGTTTTTTGTCGCAGTTAGACGTATTGATTCATATTACAAGCCAGTTTTTTTTTTTGTGTATTTTCAGATTTTCAAAGAAAATACTTTTTTTTTAATATGACGATAAACAATCATAAAATTGAGCTCAATAATTTGTTCTTCGTAGAATAATTTTCAAAATGTTGAGCGTAAACTATCATATTTTATGTAACGATAAGAAATACCTAAAAATTGTTCAACTGAGCCGTGCATTTATTTTTTAATTTAATTAAAACTGCAAAATAACTTTTATTTTGGTGGTCATTCGATTCGACTAACAACAAACGCATCGCTATTTGAACTTTATTTGTTGCCGCGATGCGCTGTTTGTCGTTCGTTCGTCAGTGCTTCTTACCGCGCCTTAAGCCTTTACGAGCCACGCGTTACTCGTAACAATTACGTTTAAACGTGTCGCTGTACTTATAATAAGACCATTGGCTCTTTAATAACGGAAATTAAATCAATTCGTAATATTGTGAAGCTATTGCACCAGAAGTAGATGAATATTCAACATTCTTTACAACTCGTGCAGTTCGACTGTACCAACACGTACTACACCCTGTATCGGTGCATGATCTCTTACTACGGAACCTTGGTAGTTTACTACGACATTTCCTACCTTGAAGCTAACTTTGTACGTAGCTTTAAGTTTTAAAAGAGAATCTCTTACACGCAAAGATTGCAAGGGGTGATCCAACTACAGTTTCCTTTTACACGCAAACTTTTCATACCAGAGAAAGTCACGTCTAATCTAGCCTTTTTTACGTAGGTATTAAGTGGTTAGGCGATTCATTTAATTAATTTACCAAGTTCCAAAGACAGGAAACTTTAATTAGATTACCCCATACTAAACACAACCCAAAGGTAAAAGTGATAACTTTCGACAACCAATACTGATTCACGCGCAAGAAAGAAATAAATATCCCTACAAATTCATTGCTCAACCACATTCTAGGTACAATCAACTATTGTACCCCTTTTTCCCAGTAATCAGTCACCTATCGATGCAGGTAACGAGGTACCGGGTAGGTACGTGGTGTCTGGGGTTAGCTCATCGGGCATGACAATACCGACCTTGGGAAGGCCTGTGATGACAAACCCATTGTATGTGGTGACTAAAGCTCTAGGGTGGTGGTTGGTGGTAGCTTCCCTTAGCCGCGGTGAGTCGGTGAGGTGAAGGTCGTACATACGGTACTGTAGTGGCATCGTGGCAATAACAGGCGATGCCGTCTTTGATATTGTGCCAACTTTCTTTGTTACAATGTGGCTGTATTGTTTATTGTGTCACCTAGCTTTGCAAAGGTTTACACTATTTACATGTTCTTTGTGTTTTGCTCGCGGTGTATCGTTAATGTAAAGTTATGAGATGTTAGTTCTAATCAAGGATCTTTTGTAGGGAAATAAGGAAGACAGTTTTGCATACAATTTCTTTCAGGATTTTCATAATGTTCATGGCTAGGCGTGGTCTTAGATTTTACTAGATTTTTTTAAATTATATTTCTCATGACAAATTTTTATATTGGTAAAGTAACTAAATAAAAGCTTGATATTACAAACTCATTTGATTGACTCGTGAAAATGCAGATATATAGGTAAGTAGGTCATATCGTAATAATATGTGAATGTACACTGATAAACACAGTTAGTCAATATTTCAAAGGGTGAAAAGTTCGAAGATTATAATGCACATACGTAAGTATTGCTTGTCCTTATGTACCTAAGCCTTATTGTACATTGTCTGTGTACTTTAACCATCAAAATTCTGGAAAATAATTCTACAATGCGTAATGCCTCTAGAAATTCGTGACATTCAACGAAATATTCTAATTTCCATGAAAAACGTTCAAATTCCTCAAGGCGAGCACAATAAAGCAGCAACGAGTTTGTTCTGGGAAGCCAGCGCCGAATACACCGGGGTACGAATCTACGATCGGGCCCGATTACGATGGAGGCCGGTGATTCAATCCACCCTGGCTAGGCGGCTCACTCATACACTTAACAGGTAACTTACGATTCTATGTTTGAGGTTTTCCTAATAACAATTTTGATGCCTTTCTTTAACTTACAAACAAAAGACATTTGATTGTATTTAAATTATATGACCATTTCTTTATGCGGTTGGAAAAATCAAGGCAAGATTTGAATTTCCAAATGACTAATTCAGTAGGTTTTCAATAGCTTTGATTTGGCCATCCGCACGTACACATTTTAAACATACGAGTATATAAAGACAATGCTGTTACGCTTACCAGGAAACTTGCAGTACGAAAAGTAAACACATTTTTTAGGTTTTCAAGATGTAGCGTGGGGTTTTTTAAAATGCAAATAAAAATTGTCATTCAAAACCTACTTGCAAGGTTACAATAGAGCTCAATATAAGTAGTACAGGTAAGCATAATATATGTGTACTGAGTTGTCGGATACGGACACTATACTTATTCATCTTGGCATGAGCATAACTTAATTGTGTAGGCTGCCAAAGGTATTGATTTGTCGCAACATTCCGCCAGGATTATTCTCCCATCAAGGCTTTAACAAAACTTTCTACTTCTCATGAATCAAGGTAGGTACAATGGTACATATACTTATAATTAGTCTAATTGCCTCTTTCATCTCGAGTGACATAACAAACAACATTACAATAGCGTAACTTTAGTTCCCAGATCAAAATTAAAGTAATAGACATAAACATACTTATTAAATTTTATGGCTTTACCTGGTACCTATTACGATTACACAATGCTGTGGAAGGACTCATCAACGTCGCGGACTTGTTAACGTGTCCCGATACTTTTCATACGTGTTTTTTTTTTTTTTTTTGCTTCAGCCATGTTTCAAAAGTACGTTAAACCTACGTCACACGATCGATAATTATTTAATATCGTAATTATGATTTCAATAAAAGGCGCTAATTGCTCAGTTCCTGCGTTGCTCAATCGCATGTTCTATCAAAGATAAGCTCTAACAAGCGGGCCCTCTCTCTCTGATTGAATTGAATGGTTGTCGCTGACAGTGATTGATTCCCAGAACAACGTAACTATGTAACCTTCTTCTAATACGTTTTATTGCTTCTGATGCTATCAGTCTTTAGAGAAACAGAAAGTCCTATCTAGTTGCATGGCTCACAGTTTTTTAAACTTCAACGTTATTCTAATACATTGTTCTAGTGCGTTTGTAGGTCAAACGCACTAAAACTAATGAACTTCAGAAATATATTTTGTATTTGCAGATCTATGAAAAGTCGGTTAAACAATTGTTTTTATATGTATATTCATGTAATTTGCTATCATTTATTGTGCTTTTATGTGTTGTGTTATGTATTTTGTGTACACTTAATAAATGATTTATCTATCTTATTTATCTATCAAATACGTGATGTGGCATGTATGTAATAAGTACCTAAGTAAGATATCACAATCCACGATATTTTAGCTTTAAGCAATTTAGCTTGATCAATCCAACTGAGTATCAGCATTAGATAAATGGGTACCAATATTAAAAAGTTATTGGGTGATATTTATTGGTATTGTAACTTAAAGTGCGCTGCAAAAAAGGAGATCTAGACTTAAGGACTACATCGTCCCAACGTCACCTATCAATCAATCTCTGCCGTAGCAATGAAATAATACATAGGTATGCATGCATATCTCGCAAACAAATATAAACAATAATACTATATAGTAAAGACATTTGTCTTCTTTAACGGCTGCTCTAGACTTAACAGCGTGGGACACATTCCGAACGTGTGTGGCGTTCGATGGACGGCTAGTAAGCTCGACTGCAATGCCATTCATCGTGACGACTGGCTATCGGTACTATTGGCGAAGAATTTTCACTTGTAAGACAGCTTCAAGGAATGGGAGAGAAGTTGTACAAATGCTCAAAATACACAAAATGAATTTTCTTTGTTCTAGGACTTAGGAAAATAGGTATCTAATCAAAATAGAATCAAATTGAAATAAAATAGGTATTTCTAATACCTATTTTGATTCAATAACACACTGATTCGTTCCTCTCCTTTTTATATACATGTGCATATTATTATTATTTACGTATCTCGAGACCATAAAGTCCCGGTCTTTTGGAAAGCATACGAGGGGCCGAAGCCAACTTGCAAAGGCCCCTTAGACAATTTTAAATAGAATGAGGGCACCAACCGACGATTATCCCTGTATGCTACACTGTGCAAGTGCACCCAAGGACAACCCCCGGTTGATGTTGGCAATAGTCCCAAATGGCAGGATATGGAAACAAAAATAATTATTGAACTATGGGTTTGAGTGACTACGATGGACTGATTACCAAGAACTATGGAAGGGCTATGTCCCCTGCCCAATGATAATATAAATTTCACGAAAAAATGACAGGGGATGACTTGCACACTCAATAATGGGCTCCCGGGCACTGTCGCTAGCACATAGTGACGTAGCAATAAGGGGGCAACATGTCCTGAGGTGCTTGAGGCGTGGAGAGCTGTTCCATGGCTATCAGGACAATCCCAGAGCCCGGAAGATAGTCAAGGTCTCTACTAGCTTTACTGGAATACTTCCTTCCTCCGAGTACGTTTGCTTTTACGAATCAAGCCGGCCAATAAAGGCAAGAAAGAGGTGGGAGCTCTGTTCGTCGGCAGTGTTCCCTCTAGCTGGTCAATAAAGGCAAGCCAGAGGTGAGGAACAAGACTACTAACAGGAGATAAGGTCCGCGGAGTCGCTACTGCCCAACAGCTCGCCTGATGCTGCCCTGCGGGTTTCTGTATCTCTCTTGGTCGGGCTTGTCCTCCTCCTGTTCCGGCAAAGTAAACTCTACCAGCACCGATCTAGAGTTCGGAGCGTGCAAGCCGCACCACGACGACGTCAACGTAGAGATACATTTTAGAACGATTAACTTGCATATTATGTCGATATTATCTTGTTTGAAAATAAAAATAACGCACTCTAACTCATATTTATAGAAATCACTCAGGATCGAAAAAAAAAGTTTCCGTTTCCTGATGTTTAGACGTAACCTATATTACCGGTTTTTCAATAAATTAGGAAAACCCATAAAAAAACCTAAATCATTAAGTTACAAGCTTTTAGATAATATTTAGGTAAAACCCATCTGTGATCAAAATCATCCATAAAGGGATATGATAATAAAATTTACGTATGAAAAATAACTTACTGCCTCGTTGGTCTAGTAGTCGCAAGCGATACTGCTGAGCATGAGGTATCGGGTTCGATTCCCAGGTCGGGCGAAGTGTTATTGGGTTTTTCCATCTGGAATTTCTCGGTAGCAGCCCGGAGTCTGGATTTGTGCCCGATTGATGGCAATAGGCTCGCCCCCTATTACATGGGACTTAAACATAACTGACGAAATGTGAGTGTGCTATAGGTACACCTCTGCCTAACCCTTCGGGAAATACAGGCGTGATGTTATTTTATGTGTAAGTTATGTTATGAAAAATAAATTAATGAAATAAAAAAAATATAAATAATAAATTATTACTATATTTTTTATTTGTACGGTTATTTATATGGTTTCAATTTTTTTTTTGGAATTTATCTCTTCTTTAAGACCGAATATTGTACACATTAAGTTTAAAAAAAATTGATGGAAACCATTTCGTAAAAAAGACTTTCTCCATTGAATGGTTGAGCTTTTAAACAAGTTCTCTATTTTCATAGTATATAATTATGTATAGTTGTGGTGTATATAAGTGTAGTAAAATATAATATAATTATAGATGTTTAGTTGTGTGTAAATAGAGTATAAGGTACAATGGGGTTAACGTATCCATGTGGATAAACACCCCTTATTAATAAAGAAAAAATAATGACAAAAAAAAAATAAACAAGTTCATATTTAACTGTATCAAGCCTTAATTATGCAGCAATGTTCGGTTCGCACTGGAAACAGTTTGGCAAGAGATCCGTTGCTATTGCCAAGTTAGACCAGCAGTCGGAACTGATGCGATTCACCCGCACTCGTGACATTTGCCAACGACCTTCCACTGCCAAGTCGATGAACTTCCATTTAAATCGCTTTAATTGTAACCGTAAATATTTGACTTACAATGATAAATCAATTTTGAAGAAAATACTGCATTGTTTGAAGTATAGGTACGTACCTAATGTGTGTATAAGTACCTAATGTGGTGCAACGTGAGCAAGAATATGTTGCTTCAGACGATGTCGTTATGATTCACTGTCTAAGCGACTTCAAAAAGGAAGTTTCTAAAGCCCTTTTTGAAGGTGTGTCATCCTTAAGAAGGTATCGTTTGAGGTTTAATTCAAATACGAGTGTAAGGTTTTGAAGAAGTTCTAGCCGTCTAGAGGTCTTAGTAAATGAGCAAAAGTTGAAGTACTACCTCATTGACCTGCAATTGTGATCGATCGTATTAGTCAACCATTTTCGTTTCATCACCACTGCTCTCAAAACGGTGTAGGAAAACATCGTGAGCAAACCGGCATGTCCTAGAACCAAAAAAATCGAAGACATGTGATATCTACCAACCCACACTGGGCCCATATGGTGGATTATGGGCCACTCGCTGTCACAGAGAGGAGGCCTGTGTCCCTGCAGCGGGAACGTTATAGGCAGATTATGTATTACGCAACGATCGATTAAAAACAAAAATACATCCACCAAATTCTTGCATAAATTGAAGGTTTATCAACTCGAATTTTCGCCTTCATTACACCGCGCTGCATTGACTTTAAAGTTCACACAAATCACACTATCCTAAAACGTGATGCTCCACGCCTTTTAAAGAACGTAACAATTAGCAAAAGAAATATTTTCGAAGATTTCATAACACGTATTACAAACATTCCTTTCATTTTTCAATTGTGAGTGTAACTTAGGGTAATGTCTTGTAGTGAATTTGTGAAGCGGCCATAAACCGAACGATAGTAGTAAATGCCACGACGATACGAATTCAAATCGACGTGTGCCGAGAATGCGTGAAATAAAACGATGCTTTATAACTTGAAAAATATTTTAAATTGTTATCACAAAGCCCGTAAATCCCGCATACCAATAAAATAAATCGCGTAAGTAAAATGTTAACTCATAAAATAGACAAAATACCAGTTAAGCTTAATACATATTTATTTTCTAAATTCCTCGAAATTCCTGCATGCCATCGTAACTTACTCTGCGTTGCCGCGAATCGGCAGATCAATTTACATTGTTCGTTTCATTTATGTAGCAGTTTACCTACACGTGTCATGAATTTATGATAAGTATAAAGTCTTCCATAAAAGAATGACAGCAAGTGATAACTAAGTAAGTGCATTGCTTTGTCGCGTGCGAACTATTCTGCACATTAATCAAAGGTTTTACATTAGGATTATTAAGTTAACGCAAACTGTTTACACAAGGATTAGATGCGCCACAATTTTCTGCAATCTGGTGTAAAAGTACTAACAATCAACAATTCATTTGTTTCGTATACGGTTAATCTTGGATAACCAAAACATGAATGACCTGGAAACCTTCATACAATAAGGTTTGTATGCATGTCTTCAGTGCTGTGTTTTACTGAAACAAAGAAGACTGAAAATATTGCGCTGAAAACAGAAACTGTACATTTAGTAACAGTTCAGTTACTTATAGAGCAGAATGGTTCTGTTTTGGGGCAGTCGTGAATCATATGGAGCCGTTAGTGAACTTTACACGAACAACTACTACCAAACTATGTAAACACCTTATTGAAATGTGCAGGTGCCTATATGGAAAGAGCGAATGTATTTTTATATTTCCAGGCGCACTTGACACAATCAATTGTTAAGGGTAATTCCATAACTTTTAATTAGGTAAAGCAAGCCGCAACAAAAAAAAAGTTTAATTGTTTTCCTGTCTAACATTTTGATAAAGCTGTAAACGGAAAAACACTTAGTATGCATATGCTGTATTTTTTATACGTATAGCTGTGGTATAATACCCAGAACCATGGGGGACTAACTAATAATATAATAGGATTTATTTTTCCGAATTACATCTGCTCCACTAAACAAGAAAACCGGTTTAAAAAAATGACTCATCTGATCAAAGTGCGTCCCTACCCGATCCCAGCACAGTTGACAGTTGGGTTTTCCTAAACAAATTATATATGAATGAATATATTCTAAAATATTAAAAGTCCCCGTCATCTTTCCGGAAAGGAGTTCATACGCGCTTCTTTATAAACTTTCCAACTATTTAGGGCACGAGTCAGTGAGTCACGTCGTCTTTCTAAGTGGCTGCTCTTAAAGTGAGCAAATTGAATAGATTGTTCTCACACACCCCACAATGATTAATGCATCAACGTTCTACTGTTCAAGCTTAATAAAAATATCAAATTGGAAATAGACACAGACACACCTTCCTGCCTCAATTGTAAGAGTCATCTAAGAGTTTCCTGAGTACATAAAGTAAACACATGCGCATAAAGTCCTGTCTCTCCCTGAAATTTTCAGGGGAAAGGTAGACCTTACCTAATTCCCAGAGTATTCTCTGGTATGCCTTTATACCGTACCTTTATACGAGTCTTGGTAATTTTGAAGTCTCCTTCGCTATAGAATGACTAACAAAGTCAGCTTCCCTATTTACTATTTTTGTACAGGTACCTACAATTTAAAAGTAGCAGATCAAGTCACTGTTCCGGTAAATCCACATTCCATTATTACGCAGCTTCGTTCTTACATAATAGACAGCCAGTTCTATGATTAACTAACTATTTTTAATTCAGAATTTTTATTATACCTACAGAAATTAATAGGGGAAGTACATTTGAATATCTTCTTGTCATGTCATTTGGTCTAAATAGGCTTTTATTTTTATATAGATTCTTCTATATTTTGTGAATGTGAACGTTGTAGGCCTAACTTGTAGACTGTAGATTTGTGGACTTTTTTTATATTTTGTTGAGTACCTATTACTTGTTGACAGGCCACACTGTTCTCCCATATCTATCAACACTGTAATTAGAAACATTGTAAAAACCACTTATTTTTAAAAGAGTAACCGTGGAGTTTCATGCCGGCTCTTCTCCATAGGAAACAACCAATTGGAACCGTGCACCTAGCATCTGACGTTTCATAAGTGCCCATGTTGGTTTATAAGAAATAAAATATTTTGATTTGATTTGATTTGATCTTGTAATAGAGTATGTAACCAGAAGAGGTATGTAAAATAAACGCAAAAGTAGAAAAAAATATAAATATTAGAAAACTTCAGTTTTAATAAACCTGCACCGAGTATAGTTTTATTATTGCTAGGAGTTTTATTATATTACCACCATTACGGAAACCCATTGATTACTGTCCCTGTGGCCGAAATCGGCTAGATGGCACCACTATCATCATCAGATTGACAACGCTACAGTAAAGCTTTACTTTAATCTAGAACGATGCTATTTCTACTGCAATCAGATGCTGTCCACCTGTCTCGAAGAAATCAACGGTATATATCACCATCATTTCAGCCGAAAGACGTTCATTGCTGGACATAGGCCTCCCCCAAAGATTGCCACGACAGTCTGGTTTCGTGCTGACAGCGTCCAGCGGAGACGATGTAGATAAGTACGTACCTATACTTCGATTAACTAGACAAATAGGTATATCTACCATGTCTAGAAATAACGTATTTATAACAGGAAGTGCAAACTTACTACAATTTTAACATTTAACTTTTCTAGACCGAGAAGAATTTTCTTATTTCTTGTACGGACCCTATATTTTAAAACAACAATAAGGAACATTTCCTTCCTACTTAAGGATAAGTTCTCACAATTAATAGTTTATTGGGATTTGTGGTTTGCATATAACGAGAACCGAAGTGACGCCAATGTGACTGTCCCATAAAATCGAAATACAAGTGCTCGTACTAATAAAATGATAGTACCGATGTCTCGTGCGTCACTACGAGCTTGACCACCTAAAAAATCTTAAGTGATTCAGACCAATTGAAGCACATGAATCACTCTCTCTCGGCCCAATTTATGACAATTTTCGTCCTACTAGAGTAACTCCAAACAATTAGTGGATACAGGATAAAACTAGGTATATCCTTATACAAGGAACGTTCCATGTATACTCGATATGGGCATGGAAAAAACGTAAATTAAATTAAATTATATACGAGGGAGTAAATGGAAACCGAGTTATAATGGGTTTTTAGCGCCGTGTGTTACACTCTATTTTCACTACGATTGCGAGAAAATAAAATAATACAATATTAAATAGTTTATTAAAAATTAAATAGACAATTTGTACTATCCTGGATATTTAATGAGATGTTTTTTCCCGGCAACTTAATTTCAGTCCTGTGAAGATGAATGTTCAGTTGACTATGGTGTAAACGTGGGAGATACACGTAGTTCCAGGCTAGAGGGTCCCTCGTTCGAATGTTCTGAATTGAGAATCAGCAAGTTGACTCATCTCTTGATGGTCGTGGACTAGTTGGGAGAATATTAAATTTGATATCAAATTTGTTTTGAATGGAGTTCTCTACATAGCCTTCCGCCACTTGATCGGAACTCCATCCATCGAGGCGTTTTAGCTTTGTTATCACCAGAATCCGCCATGATTGTGGTGGATGTTCTTGGGAAACAATGGCCAGTGTACTGTTCCGAGGCAAATTTATATAGGTGGCGATCACTTTTGGCATGTTGCTTAATTTATTTTTGCCTATAACTTGCCTTGTGCATTTTCCGTTTTGATGATTGAGAAAAAACCTAGGCGTGCCCACTGCACTCGACCGAAAATCTTGGTACGCATTGTTTTTTTTTTTGAAATTCGCCTTTTATAACGAATTTCCTTTCCTTATTTGTCTTTGTATTGGGCAGATTTATGGATTGAAGATGGGTATCAGTATCGGCATCTTCCACTGTTATGTTAGCCAGTTCTATCCCTCTGCAGGCACCGCTGATCCCAAAAATTAAAGCAACCTGTGAAACAAAAAATAAGTGTGCTAAAACTGTATTTTGATTGGTACCTACCAATTTACTTGTTGAAAATAATAGAAAAACGTTTAAAAAATGTAAGTAGGTACCTTTGTTGCCAAGTATTTTTCATTTGGAGCCAAATTCTCAATATCTTTCCTCGTAAAAACTTTGGATTTCTTGGCCTTATAGCCGGCGGATTATTTCATAAGAACACCGAGATATTTCTTTATATTGACATTATGTCTTGTTTGTATAGTTGTTCGTAACATTGAATATGTGCTCAAAAGGGTTAAACTTTCATATCATTTAGACAGTTCATCAAAATACGTAAGAAAAACTCCTTCCGTAAGCGAATCCACTCGTTTTTTTGTCCTCCACTTCATAAACTTTTCGTAAGTATTTAATTATATGTTTCGTGACCTTGACGGCAACAGATTGAAAATTATTTATTTTCCTTCTTCTTCCATCTGCAAATTAGGGTCTCAATTCTCACTAGATGATGACATTTTCAGTGTAGTAAAATAAATTATTACGGTCACCAATTTAATTTGTAATTAGAGAAAAATTCTAAAGATTTCGCGCCAATGCCTTTATTTTTAACCGCCTTAAAAAAAGTTGACTGTATTTTTTTAATTTTATTTCCGTAGCAACGCAACGCACGCATTTTACCGAAGAGATCGCCGCTTTTAGTTCCATTTTCAATGTTAAAAAAAAAAAAAATGTTCTTCTTTTTCATTAGACAGTAATAATTCGAGTCTTTATTGATGATTATTCTACTGATGAATAAAGACTTTTTCATTTTTGTAGGCTCGTTAGTAAAAGTAAAAATTAAAAAAATAACTTTTTGCCCTAGAGGAAATTATACATATATTTATATATATATATAATTATACATATAATTATACAATGACGGACTTATTGAGCAAGAGGAGTGTTTTTTTTTTTTGCGATGTAATCCCCCGTAAAGTCAATACATTTATTACATCTCGAAATTAACTTTTCAATGCAATGGAAAAAATTACTTTCCACTTTCTCTGGAAAATGCGCTTTTATTACCGCCTTAAGCCCTTCATCATTGGAAAATCATTATTAAGAAATTTCCTTGAATTTATCTTAATTGAGAACTCTTTTAGAACTTACAATATAAACTTCGAAATACAAACAAAGTAGGTACCTATTTTTTTTTCTTTTCAACAAATTATTTACTAAAAAATAACATTTAATTTCGTAAATAACATCAACGAACACAAAACTTAGAACTTTTAATCCACCCGCAAAAGATTACGTGCGCCTATAATTATGTCTATGTACATTATAAGTACCTAATACCTAAACTCTGTTTTAAGCTAATGTTAAATGTATGTTCTGTTGGTGTACTTATTGAATCCATGTGTCATGTTCGTGAACGGGCGCCGTCCGCGTCAGTGGGGACTGGTCATTTCTTAGGTGCCACGGCTTATTTTAATTTAATTTAATATTTGAATTGCTTTTGTCTTTTTATTACGGACGCTTTTAACGTTCTGCATCGTTCTCACATACATAATTTCAACATGAACGATGTAACCTATATCTTGTAACCATATTTTAATTTAATAGAGTGTCCATGGAGTTTCTTGCCTGTTCTTCTCCATAGGTACCTACTACGCTTTGGAATTGGTAACTAGTTTCATCTTTCTGACTGACCGAACCCTTGACAATTCAAAAGTGCCTGTAATTGGTTTATTTGAAATAAATGCTTTTAGTTTGAGTTTGAATAAATAATAATAATACATTAAAAAAAAAACAGCGTGGTCGCAAATATTCATAATAGATAAGGAATGCGAACCCGATGCCAGAACAAAGTAACGTACAGTACCTACTTAGGGAAACTCTATTTACGTTTGATCATCCAGAATGCAATTTTTTAATTTCGTTTTGAGAATATCAAACGAGTTCGCATTGCTGACCTCTTTAGGTAGCTTATTATATTGTTGCAATCCCGCAAAAAATATTTTTCTCTGACCATTGACTGTTTGCACTCGTGTTAGTAATATAATTAGGTAAGAAATGTGTGGATACTTTAAAATATGCCAAATATAACAAGGGAACACCATAAATTATGACCACAAATCTCGGTTGTAGGAGCCTAATATGTTAAAAAATAAAATGAAAAATACCAATTCCTTTAGTAGACTTTAATGAGTCTGACGCATAATTTCGTATCCATAAGTTGATTATTTATTATGAGATGCGCATGTCGCCGGTAGAACAAAGCTTTGAAACCTTCACAAGTTGCCAAGGGCATGCTCAGTACTTAGTCTTAGTACCTGTACATTATTATAATAAATTACACTTCCTTAGCTTATGGCTGCAGCACTGTCTGCACCGGTACTGACTCGAGTGTTCAGCCAAATGTATACATCATTCTTTGTTTACAATCATTTGTTTGTTTATTCCTGTAAAATACTGCAGTGTCATCAGTAGGGTATAACTTGTCTAGTTTTTTGTAACACTTAGGTATACCCGATAAACATATTATTAGACGAAGCGTAAAATGGTAAGGACAAAAGTCATTCACTAACGCAAGCAGTGAGTCACCGGTAAACATAGTACCTAATAACGGTGAAATGGACCGGTTGTCCGCCGGAGATCTTCGATAGTGGAGTTTACATATTCTGGGAACATCCTTGCTAAAGACATGAGGATTAGCCGCGAGTAATAGCACTTTCAAATACAAAGAAGTCACAGGATTATTTTGTACAAATAACATTGGAACCTGCCAGGTATGCAAGTTACCGCATTAAGTAAACAAATTGTGTAAATATATGTTATTGAGTACATGAATACTAGTGGTATTCGCTATTGCTGGACGGCGGCCAGTGCTAGGGTGTACTAGGCACACATCCAGCGCTTCCTAGTACACTGACAGCATTACCTTCATATGTCGACGGAATACCTAGTGCCTTAGTGCAGCAGGGATGTATCACATTAGCACCTACCGCGCCGGCCGCACACTTGTTGCACTATTCTGCGAAACAACCTAAGGCAATGACCTGACACACAGAAGGCTACCGACATGCAGTGTCAAAGTACAATGCACGAGGAAAATACGTTACGCTTAACATCATTGTAATTAAACTATGTAAGATACTGCCCACCATAAGCCCATTATTAAAATGTCCGGTATTTGGTACAAAAGTGTGTGGAATATAAACATGGTAATTACAAATCGCTTAAGATTCATGTGTTGTAGTTCGCGGACTTTGTACGAATCCATGGAGATGAACACGAAGGAGGAAGCGATAGACCATGACCCTGCTGCGTCATGCGCAGTACATAAAACTGTTGACGAACGATAACTAGTCGATTAGTGTCGACGCAGTCGATATCGTTGCGATATGTCGTTCATTGCTCCGTCTGCTCATTTGTGCATGCAGTAGGTACAATGGCCAGCAGGTCAAGCTACACGAAACTGTCAAATTTCTCTAAACTATTTTGAACCTTAAAGTATTGATGGTTAAGTTCAAAATCGAATGAGAAAATCTGACAGTTTGTGGTAACTTGATGTGCTGCCAACTGTACGTTGACCATAGTAATCGGGTGCACGTCGGGTTATCATAGTAGTATCCGCCGGTACCGAATCGCCGGCAGGGCAAGGCCGTTGTAACTTTGCTTGTACGAGGTGTGTTTGCCTGCTCCGCATCTCGGACATGGCGCGCTAATTCCGCGCGCTCACACTGAATCACTAATCATCAGCAAGCAGCGAGCCCCATCAGTATTCCGGCAGCAACCCGCCTGGTCCGTACGCTAGCAAATCGCTAAAAATACAAGACGGACAAGGGCACTTCATGGCCGACATGAACTTACTTGAATCACATAAAACAGCTATGTGAATTAAATATTTCTTTTTGTTTTCTTTTCCTGAAGTTTCAAACGCAAACTCAACTTTATATAACTCAAAACCAAATGTGCGTTTCGAAGAGGAGAAGAAGAAGAAGAGAAGAAAGAAAAATCCTCTTTTTTTCTAGAAGAGCCGGGAAAACTTAAGGTTGTGGTAGTAGTAATGTATAAAATAAATAGAACTGTAATAATGTGTATAAATGTTTTATTTAACCCTATAGGTATATACATACTTACATAATATCTGGCTGTTCTACCAGCACCAATATTGCTAAAAGAAATATCGGTATTCGCTTAATTTAAATACCTATAACACCGCGGATACCGGATAGGTACCCTATCCGGTATCTAGCTTAACTCGAATGAAAGCTGCTGTAATCAGATTAGCTGACACATAAGCAATTGCAGGCTACGACATTGATTTTATATGTCATGTCAATAAATAAACTATAGGCATCTTAAAGCTATTTACCTATAGTAAAGGAAGACATCTTATTTTTTAGTACAATTACTTACGCATAAACATTTTTTTTTTAACAATATTACAAAAATGCATCCATTGTATCTATTTCAATAAATTGAGCTTTCATTCCAACTGCTGGCGTCAAAAACTCAAAAATGCATTTTCCCAACAAAAATCCGTAAAATATATAAACCTAATTAATATTACAATTATCATCATTGACTAACTTATGTACAGTTGAATAACAAACGTTACACAAAGCAATTCGTTACAGGCATAACTAAATAGGACATCTAGGTAGGTAGCCATTTTATTATTGAGTGATTCAAACTAATTTATAAGATGAGAGAATCAAATAAAGAACCTAGTAACATTATGTGTGTGTCTTATGCTTTTGTTGACGAATACCACAATCAACAATCGTCGAATGTTTTCGCACTAGGAGCTACGAGGTGAGACGCCGCGTAGGCGCTGCGTAGCGTTACGTAGCGCTGCGTAGCGTTGCGTAGGAGCTGCGGTAACGCCAGCGCCGTGAACGTTCCTATTATTATCGTTTCGATGCGAAACACTACTATTGACTTGTACCTTATAATTAAAACCGAAAGAAGATAAATAGAAAGATATCGAAGAACCCAATGTCGAATTTCGTTCAAATGAAAGTGTTTATTGTGAGCTTGTAAAAAAATATTTTCATGTAAGTAAGAACGCAACATATTAATATACAATGTAGCATAAAACAGCAATTATTCAACTGACACACTCACATTTTACTGTTTTGGCTACACTTTATCACAAAAATACCTAAAAATCTTGCCATTACAGTACTCAAGGACAAGAAATGCTACTAAATCCAGGTACATCAATAATCCCTCGTTGGAAAACCTGTATATCTTGGTTATCGCGCATGCGCTCTGCGAGGGTCTTCTCGTGCGCGAGCGGGTGCCATGCGCCGAGAGTGCAGGCGGCGTCGTTGTGCGCAACGTGGTAGTGGCACCGGCGAGTCGCGCGCGCAGACGGCACGTACTCGAGCATGCGCACGCGCGCACATCGGTTCAGCGCAAACCATAGACCTGAAAAGGTAGGTATCTACTTAACGTGAGACTGAAAAAGAGAATCTCTGACTAAAATACTCTTCTAATGTTGGCGTGCGCCGGATGATTGAACGGTAAATGAGGTACAAGTTGTCTTAACATAAGAACTGTAAAAATATAATTAATGTAAGTTTTCTTGTCACTTTATCTTCATTTTAAGTAATCTCGTAGTTATCAGTTTACCTTGGTAATGAAGCTACGCAAAGGAACTTGTATCTTTAACCTCAACTTTTCATCGATACTAGTAGCGATGCATATAGATATTATCGGTTAAATGAAACTAATGTTAACTATTTTCCGGAAAATCTCTTACGTAATCAGTCACAAAATCAAACCCTTTCGTAACATTTCATTTTCAATGACCCACCTATAAAGCCTGATGACGGAGGGTTTCTCCGTAGACGGTAAGGAGACGTGTCTTGTAGCACCGACCATAATGCCCATAGCACTTGGGGCTTCAACAAATGGACATCTGCGTTGTGATTCTGTTCAAGTAACCTGAAGCAATGAAAGGGCACGATTAATGAGGACTGGAAAAAAACTATTTTCGTTTTATTTGAAAATAAAGTGATTTACATCTATCAGCTTCGTGAATTTAACTGATAATATGTAGTTACTTAACCAACACAGATTTTCTTTTTAAATATTACAATATTATCGCTCTTCGAATAAACATTTAATCGGTTAGAAAAGTTAAGTAATTTTGATATACCAGCGCCATAGCCAATTTGAATACTAAACTACAGTTGCATTGGCAGTTGTATGGACACCCAGCAACGGTGACCAAATCAGCTGAAGGTGTGCCCTGCCGAAAAGTTAACTTACTTCTTATAAACAGGGAAGAGAGGATAATCAGGAGAATGGTACCAGTCTTCTAGTGTTGATGAGTAGTTCGCTGGATCCCATATGAGAATGGACACATTTCGAAACAACGGATTTTCCAAAAAGTTAAATTCAGGCTTCGCTATCACCTGAAATCAATATAAAATACTGTAAACCCCAAAAATATTTAATGAATTAAAAGAAAAACCTGTTTGGTTATATTCGTGAACCTATTCGTCTGCTCCTAACTAGCTTTTCGCAAAGAAAACCCATTGTGAAAAGCCATTACATTTTATTTTTATTGAGAATGGCGTCTTTATTTTTTCTCCTTCTAAATCAGCCTGCCTTTTATTGTTACTGTAGTGCAGCCTCTATAGAAATATAGAAAATACTACAATTACACGCAAGTCGCTGTGAAAAAGACTATATGATGCCATTATGTTTTATTTTTATATTTATTATTCGTCTTGAAAAAGACCTTCAGAAAAATTGGTCTACTTATTAATCATTTCAGTGCTACCTTTTTAGTTAGATTCAAGTTCTACAAAATATTATTTAAACATTGTGGTGTAAAGACATTTAGGGATATATGCTGAATTTGCAATAATATTTTTATTTTATGGCTTCTGTTGCCAACCTTATCACATTACCTGTGAATTCAGCACTCTGAAAGTAGTCTTAGAGCCAACACTCTCCGTATAATTTTCTGTGGGCGCGTTGTTGAATCTCAATACCATGTCGTGAGAATCTGTGGGCATAAATATTTTTTACAAGCTTGCTCATCAGGGCCCTATCTATCTCATGTGCTAATTTCTGTACCTACTTATAAAAGACATACTATGTATAATTATTTCAACTGCTAAAATATATACGAGAACAAGCTTTAAGCTTAGGTACAGAAATTAAAAAGTCGGAACTTTTAGGCCTACATAGTAGGTATAATTTATTCTATTTAATACGTCAATTTATTATATAATTACCGTCAGGGTAATGGCCGACCATTAGGTCACCAAAATTACAAAGGATTTTTAATGTTTTTTAACAGAACTACTCAACCACAAGTATATATACTTCCCCTTGAGTAATTCACATTCTTAATACATATATGTATATTTAGGTTATTCGGTAAAACCCAGTCATTGACTAAGCTTACATTATTGGTGTATCATACGGCATTTAGTCATATTTAGTTATTTCCTTCCGGATGATAATTGGACAGAGTCTACGACAAAAACCATCACAAAAAAAAAAATTTTTTTGACCGCCAATCGTGACCATAGATCATAGTCATAATAGTTATAATTCGTACAAGGCCTTGGCTCTTGTAACTCATACAATAACGATTGCAACGACTCTTTACGTTTATAAAATAACGTTATCAGACCTTGTGGAATGTTTCCGCTCCATTTCAGTAATTTTGAAACAGTCATAGACAACAAATGAGTGAAATCTTTTTTCTTTGTGTTCTTTAAGTTTCAGCATCTGCTATAGTAGTAGATAACGCCTACTCGTACAACGACAATGCTACTCGAACCTCACAGAAGTAACCAAATACACTACACTTGTTTGTAAAATAGTCTTTATATTTATGATCACGAGCTCACACTCGCGAATTTAGAAGTAATGTTGACAGAGAATAATAAACAAAAGTCAGAACACAATCGCCACCCGCTACGATCCTTACAAATTCCTTTGGCTTCGTTTACGTTCATACATCTGTTCACACACGCACGCCGGTTGCATGTACTACGCACGTATATTTAAGTACCTATTACTTAATTCTCAAGACAAAGTAGTCATACATTTTGCTTTCAATCATCTGTGATATATATAAGGATGTAAAGGATTACTAGTAGGTATGTAACGTAACGTAACCCGACCTGCCAATAAGCATTAAGCTGGGCTTCCGTACCTACGCAAAATACACGCTTTGACGTGAAGTTGCGGATTACCAGCCCGGATCACCTATAACCTATGACATACAATTAAGGGGACTACATGACCTAAACGCAAATTTATAGTACCTAAAAATATATGATCCACTTCAGTAACCAAAATCAGAAAAATATATGATATTCTTCTGGATATATGCTAGTTAGATATTGTGTTGAAAACATAATACAATTAACTTGATATGATAGAAAAAAATCAAGAAGATACATCTTAAAAAAAAAATACTGTTAAAAACCGTACTAATATACATGCAAATATTCAGATTTTTTGTCAGATTATTCTACAAGTAACATACTAACGTAATAGTGTTTTAATTTTTAGTCCAATGTATAGACTTTTGACTTGACTTGATTTTTGTAAATCCATAATTGCTTCATATTTTACAATAAATTACCAGCGTTGTCTCATCGCGCGTCTCTTTCTTTTCTATGCAATCCGACAGTGACCGCGCTTTAGGTCTTGTAAGCCTCTTAATGAAGTCATCCTCAGAAATACAACATGCACTCTTCAGCACGCCGCCGCTGCCCGCCGGCAACGCGATGGTCCGTACATACATATAAGAAAGTAGAACAATAGAAGTAAACAACGAGGTATATAATAAGACCTGATATTACACCTATTCTTCAACTGTATATAATTAAGTAAACGGCTACTTTTTTGTCAATGAGTTATTGGCGGATGTTTATACCTACTGGTACCTATGTACATAGGTACTTACTTGTTTACGTTAGTAACAATTAGGTACAAAAAATTATCACTTAAGACTTACAATTAAATCGTGAATTTGTATTTATGGAAATCAATAGGGCTGGTCACCTGTTCACACTTTGACACCAAAAGAAAATGCCGAGACGATGCCATTTAATGGAAAATAAAACTGATCAATAATGTATGTGGCAACAAGCCCAACCCTTTTGTTTATCACAGCTACAGAATACTTACATTACATTTTACTTATTTTTGTTTTGATATTCATCAAATGAGAGGCAACAAACAGTACCGATTGGTCAATACTGCTAAGAGGAAAATCAAAGAAAATTGTTTTCATAAAAATATCCAAGAAGCCATATTTATGTACCTTCATATCCTCCATCTTCTCAAAATATGAAAAATTAACATCTACAATTCATATTTACAAATAACTACCTCGGTTTGTCTAGGAACGGATAAACTTACATTCCCTTGGACCGTTACTGCCAACATTATAATATAATACCAGCAATACATATAATGGCTCAGAGGAGCGCGGGAAGCTCCTCATTGCCGGCGTATTGTATGTTGGAAGCGCACAATGGTACAACATGAATTATGCACGCCCTTTACGTGTGGGGTTGATGACACCATGCCAACAATACCACACGTATCCTGGACAGCTTTTCTTTCATTGCTGCATAAAATACTTTCATATTTAGAAGAACCTTGCTTACGGACGTACGGTATATTTATGTACACCCTTTTATTTACCGCCATTTCTCTTAAGTTATAAATCAAAATGAGTGCAAAACTTTGCCAAAATAGCGCGGTTTCGGCGTTTGAAGTCCGGTCATTTATATAAATCATAAACCTCCTACTGTGGTTTGCACTTTCTTTACAGTACTGGCCACCATAAAAATTACAAAGAAAAATTAGATGAACGATTACTTAGTATCAACATAAACAAGTTATTACTGTAGTTACGATTCGTACCTTGATAGCCTCAACTTGACGCAAATACAACGAAATCTTCGGTTATCCTTAGCCATCTAGCTTTCCATCAGACATGATAATCATGGACCTCCATTAACATGGGCTAGATAAAATAATAAAATTTTCATAATTGTATTTTATTTGAGTGTGGTAGTCTTAAGTATTGTATCAAGAGAATCCCTGGATTACAAAAATATGTAGATTAACCTGTAACTGCGCTGTAAGTGATTATTCCAACACAAGAAAATAAGTTAAAACGAATCATGTCTGAAATCGAATAGAGCTCGAGAAACGAGGGGTTGTATGTGGCTCCGTACATTTCCATATCATTCGCCACTCCCTTTCTTTAGCAGAGCCTGCCGCAGATGAGCCGATATGAAGACGAATTTCAAGTTAAGCTCCATCAAAAGCTCCGGCAAAATGCTTTCCTCAGAAACAAGCTGTTTAATTTTATATTAGGTACTTACTTACACTTGCGATACTACTTAAAGTTTCTTTGAAATGCGATGCATCTTTCTCGCTTTCTTGTGATTCTACATTGTCGTAGAACTCTCGACATAGTTAAAAGCTGGTATTTTCCTGCGTAATTAATGTTTTGTTTTGTTTTGCGGAAAGTCAATAAACATTAGTCTGCGGCTCTGTTGTCGGAGTTGTTGCATGTATGTGTCACAAGTTCGACTTGGCTTGCAACCAGCTGAGTCTGGAGAGACTATCTACAGCGAACACAGTACTGTGTTGTCAGGTCACAATATGGTACAACTGTCCAGTAAAAGAAGGTTGCTCAGGTAAGTTCCTAATTTGGAAGCGGAAGCCTATCGAGTGTTGTGGCTCGAGCAGTATACCTGGGAAAGAATTGTGGTAAATTGGATTGATTTACTTCTTGATTGATACGTACAGTCCTTTACGTCCTGCCATGTACCAGGTAAAGGAAAACAGTACGCAAATCTTTAATAAACAATAAGTAAAGATGTCCTTACACGTGTCACCCCACTCGGAAGCATGTGTCATTGTCTGTTCCATGTCTGGGCTATAAAGTTATCAGCAGATTTTCGAGAAAGGACAAAGACATGTGGTTACTCAGTGACTAACACAAATGCAATAAAATAATAATATTATTCGTTGCAATTGTGAATCATCAAATTTTTTACCTTTGACATTTAGCATGCGTATTCAGGTGTGAAGATAAAAAATGCAATTTTGTGAATGAATGGGCATGACATAGGCTTAAACACAGAAACCTATCCCGACTTTTTTTTTTGCGGTTACAAGGCTTTTTAGAAAATATTGACTTATGGAAATAAACAAACAATACAAATTTTATACGACTATTAGCATAACTGATATAAGTTGGATTTTCCGGTGCGGACGCATTGGTATTACTGAAGAGCGGCGCAGGCGCCGGCGCCACTGGGCAAACTTATCGTAGTTAACACAATCGAATCAGCATATCAAAGCATGCGTTTCTGTGTAAAACATAGATAGTGACTTGAATAAATCAAAGCGTGATAACAGATTGTATAACGAGCAAAGCAGTAGACATTTGCGTGACAATAGACTAAACTTACAACTTAGGGCTGACCAAGAGAACCGCTAATACAGCAGACGACACCCAAATTACGTACCATGATTTTTTTGTCATGTTCTCTATCTCGGTAGTGTAAAGTTGCGTTAGACCATAGTTTCCCAACGGGGGCGGCACCGCTCCCTAGTGGGCGCTGGAGCTTTTCGTGGGGGTGGTAGGTATAGAGAGAATTAATCTTTAATTTGTGATTATTAATAGAAAATAGACAGACATATAAAATTGGTATAATTAACTATTATGTAAAGAGGGTCATTGGATTTTTTTTCTTGTAAATGGGCGGTAGTCCATAAGGTTGGGAACCTATGCGTTAGACGTACCATCAGCGCCTAAGTCATACTACAGCAATATCTGCTCTCCTGAATATAAAACTGACATGTTGATGATGTAGAAATGTGCTATTTAGTCCCGTGATTTAACTAAAACAAGCTGTTAACCCGATAGATTTCGAAGAAAAATAATCAAAAATAAAGATTTTTTTACTGTCTTCATTAAAAATTCATGCACGCCTGTAAACAATTTCTGAAAAGTACATATAAGACGAAAAAAAGTATTATTTTTGTTCATGAGTATTTTCGTGGTTATTCTAACATTCATTTAAGCATATCCAAACCGGTTTTTTTTAAATATATGTCTGTGGTTTTGATTTTAAACTTTGAAGGCCCAGTTGCTTTCTTTGTACCTGCAGAGAATTACTAAATCATACCATGAGAACATAACAAAATTTTAAGGACTATTAATATGACAAAGGATTACAGCAGAAATGGACGATAATTTATACTAAAACAACATTTAATTCATTTAGAATCTAGTTTCTTCCTAACTTCTAAAGAACGTATGGAATTTTGAGGAAAATTATCAATTAGGTACCTTCCTGCAGTCTTAGCACAAGCACCGTCTTGTCGACGGAAGAATAGACAAAAATGACGTTTCGTGAAGACAGTACGACGGCAGCAAAGTAGAAAGAGTCAACTGCACTTTTTACGAAATTCAGTAATTTATTCACGTTTATCTTTTATTTTGCTTATATCTCGAAAATGGTGTGTCCTATCGCAAAAATAATGAAAATTTTGACCCCCTTTATGAGACCCTTAAACCCCTAAAACTCAACATGTAGGTAATCATTTTTCACATTTTCCATACAAAAAGTGAAAATTTCCTTTTTATACTTTGTGGCCGTCGAGTAAAAAGTTTTGTACCGTCTTTAGCATGGCGATTAAAAATGAAATTGTCTTCACTACCTTAGACAACTGTCTTCTGAAATAGTCTACATTAAAAAGGACCTAGACAACGATTGGCAGAAAAGGAAGACAAAATGACAGATTTTAGAAGGATGTTTAACTTCAAGGAAGGATTCAAAACTAGAGAAACGAAATGTCACTTTGTATGGGAATAGTCGTCTCTATTCTTCGAAGAGATAGATAGCGTCATGCTAAGCCCGCTGATGTGA
Organism: Griposia aprilina; assembly: GCA_916610205.1. Taxonomy (NCBI): domain Eukaryota; kingdom Metazoa; phylum Arthropoda; class Insecta; order Lepidoptera; family Noctuidae; genus Griposia; species Griposia aprilina. The sequence continues at coordinate 11,682,029 of OU744286.1, forward strand.
AATTATGATACCAACAAAAAGAGAAAAATTCCATTGATCCCCTAAGACGTTATTTGTTTGTAGTTTTTAAACGGTTATAATGACGTCGTGTTAAATTATTCTTTAAATTTATGTATCGTATCTGACACCTTATTCTAAGTACGACTTAGGTTTTTCGGAGGCATAATTATACGAATTAGGTACCCGGGGTATGGATACCGTGGTATCGTGTTTAGATACCGATACCCATCACGTCTGTGAAGTTTACGCAAAAAACAGCAAAAGACTACAATAACGTAGGCGGCCGAAGACTCACACAAAAAAAAAAACATCAAATTTATATATATGTTCTTTATCATGTTTAAATATCAATACCTACTCATCGCGTCTGCGGAGTTTAGCTAGCCAATATGAAATAACCCTGTATATATACCATATAATAACCATGTAAGTAGTAAACTAAGTTATGTAACACCTAATCAAACAAAAAAAAAAGTGCCTAACAATAATGTTTAATTTAATTAAATATATATAGTGGACACCTGCATCATAACATTACCATACATATTGGCAACAACGTACTTACTGACATAATAATGTAGTTATTTAATCTATTTCAGTGAGTAATCCAGTGAAGTCCCATGGACAATAATTCGTGTAATTCGCATACGATTTGGGCCGTTCGTCGAAGAGGCCAACTACGCATGTCAATGCGTTTCACAAAGCGAAGATCCGATGCGATAAGTGGCACAATACACGGTCGATCACCTACCATACTGACCATACATACACGTATCATAATGTATATATAGATACTAATATTTCAAAGGGAAATAGTGGTCTGCTTCTTCTGGTCTTACGAATTGAATAAAGCTAGACGACTGACCCATCTGTGTAGGTACCCATCTATACTTTTTCAAACCCATATTTGAACCACTCAACCTCAAAAAAAAATTAAATGTATTGAACGTTAATGGGCTCATTATCGGTTTCTGACATAGCTAACAAGAAAAACAAATAATAAAGCATTGTAACCAAAAGCGCATTTGGGGCGATAACTGTAAATGGACTAGGCATACCGACGTGCGGCTAAGAACACTCATACCACGGCCGACTCATGTGTATTGTGAATCATGCGCAGTGTACGCATCGCCTTAGCGGCTTTGAGAATAGGTACATCAATTTATAGTAATAGAAAAGTACATCCGTCGTAGGCAAATAGCAAGCTACTCATTCATATTTGCCAGAACTGTAACAATAAATAAAGTGATCCACATGACCCACTAGTCCCGACGAACATGACATTTTTTGCCGAAGAAATATCAGGAGGGATGGAGGCATATTATACCAGATCCAGCATGGGTTCTTTTCTTGACTGTGCTGGGAGACTAGCTGTAACAGTTGCTTAACTGACTAATTCTTTAGTAGCGCGAATAAGGACGACCTTATTTCTAAATATGAAAGTAAAGAAGGTAGGCATTGGAACAAGTAGGTACGTGACTTACCAATAAATTTTCCTAATTCTGAGCCAAGCAATGCTCCAGCGCTTGTGACAACCGCACAAGTGTTATAGTGACGTCCCTCCTGCAGCGGTGCTCTCGGTATCCCATACCCGAGCCTCGCAAACGGTTCATCGTCAGCTGTCACAGTCCGTAACTTCACACCTTTCAGGGCACACATCACCTCGTCTCTAGAACTCGTCTTACGATTACTGCTATTATATTTAACATCATATGTATTATGAGCGTCTAAGCCCGATGTAAATACTTTGCTTTCCACCATAAGGACTCTATGAAACTCTTTTAGCAACAGCTCCTTGAATTCGGCGCTTCGTTCTTCACAGTCCGTTGAAGACAAGTCGTTGCAAACATATTTATCACTGTCGAATTCTAATAACGGCTTGTGTATATTGGGGAACCTGGGACTGCCGTTACTTTTTCTCACTATGTTATTGGACGGAAGGACAGAACCAGCTGTCTTGTTAGATGTTTGACTTGATCCGCCACTGCTCCAATAACCGCCGACTGCCGACCTCCGGTTTTTACGAAGGAAATCGATTCTTAAAGTAGAGTCAAATGGTAATTTAAATTGTAGTTTTTCCGCTGCGTACTTATCCTGGTAATTAACACCGGAAACCATTGTTTTAGGTGGATTTTCTGACGTCCTGCTCGAATTTCTTTGCTTTTCGTCGTACATCCAGTACTGGTACCAAATTAAATACAAGTAGCCGCACATACCGAAGCAGAGGATGTTAATAAATATCCAAACCGACATCGCTGCAGCTTTCATGATTCTTGAATGTTAAACCACACACTGAATTAAATTCCGATAGCACGATTATACTTTGCAACCTAAGACGATGATATAAGAAAACAGTTAACTGTTAGCTAACCTTGAATATAAAAATCACAACCGTAAAATAGAAGAGAACTGTTTCGGCTGAATCTGTATTCGTTGGGCGGACTGTGATCAGCTGATAAGGCGTGCACTGCGCGTGCGTACGATCGTCTGCAAACGCCGCAGCGCCCTTTGTCTTATTACTGTAGTAAAGGAGAATGGGCATCGAACTATGGGTTTCTGCCCTGAAGCCCAATAGCCATAAGATATATACCAATGGAAAGAGCTTTTCAAGTAGAACCTTTACTACTAACACGACTTTTGCCAATTGTTAGACAGTTGGGAGTTAATGACCTAAATAGGTAACAACTTGGACACCGACGTTAAGGACTCTTGGCACCCAATAGCCATAAGATATACACCATTGGAAAGAGCTTTTCAAGGATAACCTATGCTACTGACAAGACGTTTGCCAATTCGGAGTTATTGACCCAAATAAGTGACTACTTGGGCACCGAAGTTTAGGAATATTCTTAGCGCCCAATAGCCATTAGTAATATACGAGTATATCAATGGGTAGAACTTTTTAAGACAAAAATTTGCTACTGAAACAAATTTGGATGGGACGGCAATACGACATTTATACTTGTAGATAGAAGAAAACAGTTTGGCTAAAGAGATATTTTTACCTCAATAGCCGAAAAGTAGTTGTACAATACATGACTGCCTACCCTTTAGGGAATCCAGGCGTGATGTTTTTATTTTAATATAATAATGATGATATTTACAAGTTACTCTTTATTAATTAGTTAACTTATGACGAGCTTTAAGCCGTCACATTTATGACGATTTGACGGCGAACAAACTAATAATTCAGTCAAGTCGTACGGCATACGAGTATATCGAGTATAGGAGACCATGTTTTCAAGCGGACGGTCATACCTAGGCTTAAAAGATGATGTTTGCAAGGCACAGAAATAATTAAAGTTAATTAATTGACGAAATACCTGAATTTCAATAATGCTTAATTACTCATATTTGGCACTCTGTACCTCCGCACTGAATAACAATCGAGAGAAGTCGTGATATCACGAAATATTTCCCTAGAAGAGATCTTTTCCATTGGCATATTGATATATCTTAACGCTCGTGGGGGCTGCTACAGGCTTAGCATTCTGGCCGGCCGACTCTTAAAAACATTGCTCCTAAAACGGCATTTAGGAGGACAATGTTTTAAAATGTCCGTATACTCGTATTTTATAGGTTTAAAGGTGATATTTACAAGACACAGAATTAATTAAAGTTAATTAATTGACGAAAACCCTGAATTTCAATAATGCTTAATTACTCATATTTGGAGTAGGCTTATGTAACTCTTTACGGAACCGACTCACTGATCCGGATCATTGAAGTGATTCAATATATTGGTTCAGTAACAACGTTTCAAACGGATCATTTGGATCTGAAAGATTATTTTGCTCTGTGCTCTTTCCGCGCGACGCGTCGCTTGCGAGACGACTGAGCAATGAACGAGAGAGAGAGAGACTGAAAGACTGACACACTGAGTCACTACTGACTCGCGAGTCGCGAGTGAGCGGGTGAGATATTACAATCTATACAAGTCTGAAACAGATCCCAAATAAGATGTGTATCACTCTCAGTGTTTCATTGTCGTTATCCATGTACGTAAAAATTAGCACTAAGGCGCTTACATATAAAATTGAATACGATACGTTAGTATTTTGCATAAAATGCTTGAAATAACAAGTTATAGTTCGTAAGTGTATACGTAATATTCTGTATTTTATATCCTTTGAGCCGATGAGCCAAACGATCCAAATGAAATATATCAGTGTTCCGGATCATTTCAGTGATCCAGATGCAAATGTTCCAATCACAAAAATGAGACACTTTGCCCACGCCTAATTTGGAGCTCTGTAGCTCCTCACTGACTAACAATCGAGAGGAGACGTCATATCACGAAATATTCCCATTGAAGAGATCTTTCAATTGGTATGTGTCATAACGCTATTGGGCTTTAGGGAAAATTCGCCCAATCACCTTTACCGGCTTGAAACAAACCAAAAGGACTCCATAATAAATAAGAGAAACGTGATAATAAACTACCCCTACACAGCCGGACTTCTTAAAAAAGTCTGAACGTAATATCTACGTGATTATTACTTTTTAACCAACTTCAAAAAAGGAGGAGGTTATAATATGTTCGTCTGTATTTTATTAATGTAGGTATATTTTCGTCAATAAAATTGTAGACCTATTTTGAAAATTCTTTTTTATGATGTTATATCAAATCTTGATCCCCCCGGCTTATGCGTTACTAATAATACCTATATATTTTTTTACCGCGGCGTCGATTGCTATTTTTTAGCCTTTTGACGATCATATACCTAACTTGGTTACAATATTGTTTCTGTTAGTTTATTGTAAATTGAAATAGTCACCGTAGCCGAAATCGGCATAGGATGTATGATTAATGATTATTAATATAAACAAGCTGTTCGTGCCCGGAGTCGTCCGGGGTAAATTTCATACAAACATAGCATCCAAAGTTCCGCATTTTCCGGTGGATTTTCCAACAAAAATATTTTATACAAACCTTGTCCAGACAGTTATAAAGACAACAAAAAGAAAATTTGCCAAATGGGTGCAGCAGCTTTGAAGTGATGATGACATACATGTGCATACAGTGTGACAAACATTATTGGCAAGTAATTTTTATTTATATTTTTAAGTAAAACAAATGCATATTAATCAGGAGTTTATTTCCAAAATAGTATTTCATATAAGTAAAGCAGATCCAGTAAAAGCAGTTCTTCACAACCTGAGGGACTGATTCTATTTTCATATCTAAGTAGTATAGTAAAATTAATAGGACAGTAAGTGAATTTGAATGAAATGTGTTGTATGTGCGTTGGTAAAACTTTAAAACTAGTCTTACTTAGTAATTGGTTCACTTGTGTACCTTGTACAGGATATGGCACAGTTAATAAGAGTACAAATCCTAAAAAAAAAACAACCTACATATCTGTGCTCCAAATGCAGGAAATACGTCACGATGATGTATAATAATGATTTAAGCGAGAATAGTTCTGAACTGCTCAAAATATACTTGTCAGCAGAACTGTTATCCCCATAATTCCTTTACCTACAAAATGAAGAGTCGCAACCATACTTTGGCATTTTAGTTAATTCCACCGTTTATGGAAGCGAAATAAAATAAATCAATATTTTTTATAACTTTTTACAGTAGGTCACACTAAAAATATACATTGTCATTCATTGGCCTCCACGGTACACCTACACATTTAAAGCTAATAAAAATCATTAATAATTTACTTATTGCACTAGATATAAAATATTTAAAACGTCGTTATTAATTATGATGAGATTATTTATTGTTATAAAACAATTTCATTAAAACACTTATTATTCAGTTTTAGGTTCTTACTTAGGGGGGCAAAAATTCAGAAATTGTCAATTTTGAATGATCTCTGTACACAAGTAATTAATAGGATCAGGTTTATATATACATATACATTAACTACACGATGTTTTTATTTTGTACGAATGCAATATGAATTCTACTTTAAGTACGAAGGTCTAGTTACAATCAGTCTACTTACAATATTAATATTTAGTTATCAATATTCAGACTAGATATTATGAGTAAGGATACCCATTATCAATTTTTATCCAAAATACTCTTTTGCCACCAGATCTAGATTATAAAATGTAATATTAGGTCTTTACCTATGAAATTGCCGTTCTGCAGTACTGGCCATTTCAAATCAAAATAATTTTTGTTTGGCTAAGAATTCTAATTTCAAATTAATTTTATTTTAAAAACATGGTTTTTTTTTTCTAAAAGTAGTCATTTCTTTATTGATTAGTGTTACATTTTCATCGCATTTCAATCTTTTTCGTCATCATGGATACGTTAAAAATTCGAGTAATTATGGAATATGAGTACCGTCGTGGCAGCAACGCGGCACAAGCGGCACGCAACATCAACGACGTTTACGGAGCTAACACTACAAACCAACGCACCACCTGTTATTGGTTTGCTCGCTTCCGTTCTGGAAATTTCGACCTGAAAAATGAACCTCGCGGTCGTCCGAAGACTTTGGTCGACAATGACGAATTAAAGGCGATTGTGGAAGCTGATGATACACAATCTACGGCTGAATTAGCAGCAGCTTTCGACGTTAGCGTCAAAACAATATTGGTCCATTTGCGTCAAATTGGCAAGGTAAAAAAGCTTGACAAATGGGTGCCCCACGAACTCAATGATCGCCAGCGCGAAGTACGCGTCGAGACGTGCCTTGCACTGCTCAACAGACACACAAATGAAGGAATTTTGAACCGCATTGTTACCTGCGATGAAAAATGGATTCTGTTTGATAACCGTAAGCGCTCAGCAAGTTGGTTGGATCCTGGTTCAGCACCTAAACAATGCCCTAAACGAAAACTTACCCCTAGAAAAGTGATGGTCACTGTTTGGTGGTCTAGCGCCGGTGTGATTCATCACAGCTTCTTACCAAACGGGGTGAGCATTACTGCAGATGTGTACTGTGAAGAACTGAACACAATGATGGAGAAGCTGGCGCATCTCCAACCAGCATTGGTCAATCGCTCGTCTCCGCTGCTCCTGCACGACAACGCGCGACCTCATACTGCACAGCAGACGGTCTCCAAGTTGCAAGAACTGGGGTTGGAAGCTCTCCGTCATCCGCCCTACTCACCAGACCTTGCGCCTACAGACTACTACTTTTTCCAGAATTTGGATAACTTCTTGGCGGGAAAAAAATTTAATACCCGAGAGGCAGTACAAAATGCCTTTGAAGAATTTGTTGCCTCCCGTCCAGCTGATTTCTTTAAGAAGGGCATCAATAAACTGCCACTGCGATGGCAAAGATGCATTATTGCATGGGTGATTACTTCGATTAATACAAATAAAAAATTCATGAAAAAAATTCGTTTAAATTTTTTCATACAAAACGGCAATTTCATAGGTAAAGACCTATTATTACTGGCAAAGTGTAAAAGCACAGCTCAACTTTTAACCCGACTGCGTGACGCAAAGGAGGGTAATGTGTTTTTGTACTTTATGATAGAAACCACTTTTGCTTAAAATTCTATGTTCAATGCTTACTTTACAATGTCAGATATATTTTAAATATAGAATAAAATTGACGTCAAAAACGCGGGTCAAAAAATTTAAATTATTCCTAGAACAATGATATCTGGCATTGACAAAATTAGCCCCTAAAGCTACGGTTTCGTAGAAGAACGGTGGACGCAACATAGCGTTTGCAATTTACCGGCGAATGACGACACTAGAACGTTATTTATGTAAGTACGTTGGTGTGTTTTTCTAGAGAGCGTTTTTGTTTTTGGCTGCTGCCATCGTTTTCATGACAGTTGTCACTGCGGCCGTAGCTTAGTGACTTACCGTATGCACGACTTCACCAATAAGCCAGATAAATTTCCATAATTAAATGGTTACTTGATCATCGCAGAGCATAGAGGCCGTACCATCAACTTTCAAACACATCCTTGTAATTCAGCCAGGTATTTACGCATTAACGTGTATCCCGATTTCAGCGACGCCGTGCTCCGCCGAAACTGTTCTTCTTAGCAGCGAGAATCTAGCTCGCGCCTGAACTGAATGGATTCCATGTGGATGCATGTCATGGTATGCCCCAAGAGTTTTGTTCAGTGTGGGTTGTTGTTCCATCTGTTGTAGGGCGGGGGACCCGGCGCGGCGTCGCGGCGCGACAGCAGCGTGGAGTAGTGCAGCAGAGGGACCAGCGCGCCGCCGAGCACCATGGCACCGAATGTCGGCTTGTGAACCAACCTATAATAATATAATATATCGTAATAATATTATTTCAAGACTATTTTTATGACACAAATGTATATAGGACAATATAGACAAAGAAACCTTAAATTAAAGTAGCACAGGCAAATATTTTACTGCATAATACTTACCAAGGTATAGCAATGATGAATAGCGTATACGAAAAAGACAGGACCAAGTTCACCCAAAACCTTGAACACCGTCTTAAATTACTTGATATCCACTGACATTGTAAAACTGAAAAATAAGGACGACAATATAGTCATGCACATAAGGTTGAGCTACAATTAGCGCTCCAAAAAAATAAGGCAGCGCTCATTTTATTGATAGCAATCGAAATGGGATTTATTAACTTGGCAAATGGTACAAAGCCTTATTAAATGTGTCTCAAGGCAAACTACAGGGATTCAGATTGCGACTAAGAAATCTCATATATCATCTGCAGCTTAGAACAGAGAATTTTCTAATAACGTTTAATAATACACCTTATTGTCAGTTTTGTAAAACGCAAAATTGTACAAGCACTAAAGCCACCATAAAACGGCGGAATCCGGCTACGCTCGTGTGGGCTCGTTTCGGTTTGTGCGTTATGGTTAGGTTTGGTTAGCTATTGAATTCAAAGGTTTAAACTTACGTAGTGTCACCCAATCAGGATGCAAAGTCATTGCAGACGCAAAAACTTGTACAAATCCCAAAAGACGATATTTCCATGTGTGCAGATTTGCATCTCTTCTCTCTAAGTCATGGAGCTGCTGCAAACTGTAGGAACCTTTGCGCAGTACACAAATGGGATCAGCACTAGGGAACCTTGTTGGACTGTAAGCTTGCAGGTTACCCCCTTCTACTACACCCACTGCTGTATACTGAAACGAAAATAGACATTTGAAGTAATTTGGTAAATGTAGAATGGATTTTCCGGTGCTTTTACTGCATATTATATATTCTGATTAATAATAATTCGTTGATTTTAATTTTCATGTAAGAACTTGATATTTTCACTTAATCAGCACTTAAGAAAAGTAAATGAAGTGCAGATACTTTCTGCTTCTGTATGTAATCTTCATTCAGCAGGCTGTTGCTCAACAAAGGCTGGAGCAACAGCACCATAACCAACACATATTTTAATTAAACTTACAATATCATCCTCACGCCCTGCATACGAGAAGTGTATTCGAAGGTCACCTATCTCATGTTCTAAAGCACTCTCTCCATGATAGTAGAAACCCGAATGTAGTTTGATGTCACTACGCTCCGGTCTGGAGTCGGACCAAATCTCATAGTAGTCTACTACTTTGCGCTTCACATCAATCCCTGAAAATAAAGTAATTCATATCAATAAGTCTTAGTCCACTTTTCAAACACATTGGTGCCGATTCTCTTGTGTACCGAACTAAACTAACTAAACGATCACTAAAATTCCTTACTTTTGGCTATGAGAATCTTAGAGCTATTCTGTTTGACAATCGCGACTCCACGTGGTAGGTACTTGATTGCCCGTGTTTTTTTTTTTAGAGCCGAGGCACGCCTGGGTTGGCAGCCTCGACGTGTTTTATATGGATTATTTTACTTTTTGTATGGAAAAAAAAATTACCTACATGTATAGTTTTAAGTGTTTAAGAGTTTCATAAGGGGTCGAAATTTTCATTATTTTTGCGATAGGACACACCATTTTCGAGATATAAGCAAAATAAAATTACGAAAAAGATATTGTACTGTTTTTTCACCTGAAGTCGAGGTGTTGTGGTGAATTTTAGTTCATGACAACTAATTTTATTCCACACCTTTTTAATCGCGATTAAAAATAGCTAGATTTAGTTAGACAACCAAAATTTTAGGTGAACAACGTCAAATTCAGAATAGCAAAATTGGCATTTTCACTAAACTAATAATTCAGTGCCATCTTAGTGCTGTCAAACTAAAATATAGTTAAGTTGTGTGACTTTAGTCTATTTCAGAATGAGAAATCGTTGTTTGACAGGAATAAACGAAATTTTAGTGATTTTTAGTCTAGTTTAGAGAATTTTGTGACAAGAGAATCAGCACCATTGTTTAGTATGAAAGTCATGTGCCAAGTTTATACAAAAACTATTTTTTTTTTTATTGGTAAGTGACTCCAATAAACACAGATTTACCCAAATATTTTACACACTATATCAAAGCATACAGTTGAGGAAAGATATTCTTGTGATGTCTTTCTTAAAAATTGGCAAGAAGCTTTGCAGAATCTGGACCAATGGAAAGAATTGAGGAAGCCCATTGAGGGTATGTATTTAAAGTATGATAATTTTGTAATTTTAATGCTAGAATTTTTTTGACATTTATTATGAATTTATTTAATTTTATTTTATTCTATTATGTAATGTTTGTAATTGTCTTTTATGGGCCTAGTTACCCGAAATAAATGAATTTTAATTTAATTTAATTACCGTGGACTGTGGAACAGTACAGGCTAGCTTATTATAATATAATAATTCCATCATTTGTTTTTCATGGCAGGCCTAGTATCCAAATAAAACTAAAAACAAAGAATAAGTAATAATAACATACCTAAGTAAAGCCATCCAATCTTGACATTTTCAGCAATATGAGTCTCACTGAACAGGGGCATGGAAGGAGGGTTGTGATGGCCGGGTCTGATGTAGAACAGGGAGGACTCCACCACATAGTCCCGCCAGTCTTTATGGTACCAGTATGTCTTGTGAGACTCCTCAGCTGGTTCACTTAGAAAATTCTCTTGTTCTCTAAAAAAATTACTTACATTTAAGTATATTCATGAATGAATCCAGTTAGCTGGTTATGGGACTGATTTGATTTTTATGTCTATACAAAAATGTGTTTTAAACAACAGCACTGTGAAAAACTAACAGCAGACGAAACTATACTAAAAAATGGTTGCAGTTTACACTGTTTACATCTATTGCTGGGCCACATTCCCACTTACGTAGTTTCTTCAATCCATTGATACATTTGTACTCTCTTCCGTAACTTAACTGCTTGTACTTGTATATTATAGTCTGGCTCAGATATTGGTTCTAGTATTCTCAGGGGGCCCACAATGTGCACGACTCGGCCCTCATAGCGCGCCGTTTCGTCACTAGTATGGACGTCAATACTCTCTGCTGCCGACACCAGTTCCTCTAGCATCAGATTACTTTGAATTGTTTGGATCTGAAAATTACAAAACAAAAATATAGAAAATACTTCATCAGTTACAAAAGTACTACTCCTACTTCCTAGGCCTTTGGCCTTTGGCTTTAAAATTTGCTTACCTCTGCCCATAACAGAAAATATGTTACACCAGAAAACAAAATGAGACTCAGAATAGTAGTGAGCCATGTTTGCTTGAACTGGTTTCTAACTGCTGTCAAGTCCATCTGAAAAGAATAATTGTATTAGGTTCTGGAAAGGGTGTCAGAGGTCTAAAAAAACCCACCCGTGTTCCTTCAGTTGCCTGTGCGCCAGGGTCACGGTAACTCTTTCGAACAATAGAGGTCCAAGGGGCGAATAAAGAATGAGTATGCTTCTGTAGTTTAGACAATAAATACGAACATGGGATTAAAATATGTTCTATCAAAAACTAACCTTCAGGCACAGATTGTTTATTATTATATTCTAAAACATTAATACACCTATCTAGTTCACAGATATTTTTTTAAGCAGAATACATACTGGTTTGCTTTTAATTTATTTCATAAAACTGAGAACTAAAACACGTAAATTAACGACTTGATTTGACTTTCCCGTGACAAATTGACATTTGACGATATTCTTTTGCAAACACCAACATTGACAGATTGATTAAATTTCATCCTGGACAAATGGCCAATTTGGCTTCGAAAAAAAAGAAGCTTTGTTACCGAAATTGTACTTTTACCGTAATAAATTATATTGTTATTTTAGTCATTGTCCTATTGTTGTCTTAAGACCATTTTAATGGTCTAAGACAACAATAGAGATTTACAACAGTTTTACGTGATGGGTCGTCTAAGGTCTCCCTTACCAGCCAATAGGGAATACGAGATTACACAAAGGTGAGACAGCAGATGGCGCCACTTTGACATGAGGTAAACCCTAAAGGTAAACAAAGCAATATGTTAAAGGCGCGCGACACCATTTTTCGGCTTAATTTTATCCACAAACCACAATATAATATAGAGTAATTTCGTGTTTGCTTTTTTATAACATTATCTAGTGCAACAGTGGCCTCGAGCGGGAGCCATTGGCTATTGGCCATTGCTATTGGCAAAAAGGTTCCCCAATCCCCATCTGTTATCTGTCAAGACTGTCAATGTCATATTGACATTAAGAAATCGTGTGCGTTTGTTATTATTTACATTTTTATATCGCTAAGAAAACGATTAATTAAAACTAAAATAATTAAACAAAAGAATAACAGACTATAATATGCGTCCGTATATCAAAAGATTGAGATATTCAAGCGGTGGTGGTTTACATTTCTCTTATTTTTTTCAAGTTGCATCGAGAAAATATCATCACAACTTACCGATTTTCGATTTCTACAAGAAAACTACAGGTGAGTTATATGTAATAAACAACATATGACATTTAGTAATAAAAAACTGTAAGTCCTATTGGAATAAACCTATAACAAGGTTAGGTTTCTAGAGTAGTTTGGTATAAATTAATATCACACTACTTTTGATAATATTGTCACAGGCCACAGCTTTCAGTTTAACACAACACCATTAGATATCCCTATAGTTAATAAAATAATTTTTGTTCATGTTATAGGTGAATCAATATCAGACGACTACCTAAAGCTATTGAAGAAGAAACACCCACACATTGATGAGGTAACTCATGACCGCTTGCAGTGTACCCTGCAAATACTACAGAAGTTTGGTATCACGCCCGAGGAGGCTTGCCGTAACCTGCACGTTTTTAGTATGAACCCAATCACTATGGACAACTATGGGGAGATACTTAAAGAATGTGGTTTTAGCAGTATTTCTGCTAAACACATCATAAAGTGAGTAGTGGGTTAAAAACAAGTAATGCATGGCAAAAGATTTGAAGTAACCCAGACACAAAACCGTTATTATCATTTTGTACTTATTTTCAGATACCACACACTTGTAAGATCAAGAACAATAGCTCGGCTGAAAAAAGAAGGCTTGCTTCCTACAGACTTTGAAATGGAACAAACAATATTAGACAAGTTTCAAGAATGGCCTGCCAGTAGTAAAACTTTACAAAACTTTTCTGATACTGATACATCTATATGTTAGTAAATTGTTACCATTATGTTATTATTCACAATAATTTTGATAGTTATATGCATTACCTGCACTTCCCTAATCTTAAAATAAATACTGGTACCCTGGTGGATAAAGCAAAAGCCTCTATTATAAACAACTACAATAAAATTTTAGTGTATAGTATTTTTCTAAACAAGTCATATTAGATTTTAGAACAATCATTCTAAAATCTAATATGACTTCTTTAGAAAAATACTTTTTTGATTATTTATATATTTATTAAGCAAGGCACATCAACAACATATTTACAAGGATTATTGCTAAAATCTAATATGACTTCTTTAGAAAAATAATTTTTTGATAATTTATATATTTATTAAGCAAGGCACATCAACAACATATTTACAAGGATTATTGCCAAGACTAATGTGAACTTTTGTTAATAAGTATCAACATAAAATTTTATGATTTCAGTAACAATCCGCATTAATGTACTAGAAAGATTTCTTCACTGGAAGCTCTCAGTGACACCAGAAGAATTTCAAAAGTACTGTAAAAACTACTTACCACTGAAACATAAGCCAATGTCGGATATTCAAGAAGCAATTGACATAGCATACAATGATATAAAGTTTGACAAAGCAGGCATTAGAAGAAATGGCTTTGTCATATCTGCAGATCCTTTACATACTAAGCTTATATTAGAAAATGTTGGAACTCTGGCTGGTATGGACATTCGAGATGCTTTGAAAAAAGAACCTGCTATTTTGAAGAATAACTATAATTCTTTAATACAAGTTCGAGATGTTTTAGAGGTAATAATTATTGTAAATTAAAACACTTTGAAATATAATGCAACAACTACACTACATTGAATACAAATAATATTAACAGCTTTAGTAGACACCATCTGTTATACAATATGAAATTGTATTGTACGTATAAATCAGTTCATAATCTTTTTTCTTAACTTTTATTTTCCTAAATGGAACTGTAATTTTATTTCAGGAGTACAGAATATCATTGGAAGCTCAAAGGCGGTGTCTGAAGGTATACTGTATGAGACCAGAGACAGTTCGCGAGCGACTAGAGGAGCTCAGGAGCTCAAAAGAGTACCAAGTACTGTCCACAAATCCTAGGGTGAGAAATGTTTTGGAAATTGGAACTAGTTTATTATGGGTGCAAAGATAATTTCAAATTAACAAATTATTGTTAAGGCAGCAAATAGTTGCAGTAGAAACTGTACTTAATGTAACCCCAAAACACAATAATACAAAACAAAAGAGTATTATTTATAATCACAATATTAATGTTGACATTGTCTTTCAATTTCCAGATTCTTCTACTCGTAATACACAAGAAGAAAATGCTGAGCCGTCTCACCAAGATGGAGTCTGCGAAAAAACAATGCTACAGCCTGAATCACTTAGTGTCGTCCACAAAGGTGTTCAACAAGTAAGTCATGTATGTCTTAATGAACATAACGGTTTCGAAAAAAGACACATTGATTTTATTGGCAGTGTCAAGTGTTGTCGACAACTCAATTGCCCAACGACAGCAGTAACCTTGACGATTGATTGATGGATGAATAAATAATAATTCACCGGTTAGCACAGATTCGAACTGCCAACTGCCCTGACAATTTTACTCCTACATAGAATTGACATAACATAAGTTGTAGTTTCATAATTTCTGTGATCGCGAGAGGCGCTGCTTCACCAACATTTTTGCGTTATCGTTTTACTACCAAAACCGTATAAAATCAATAGATTTTATTTTTCTGAATCCAAAAACCCATAACCAAACAAAAATATTTTCAGAAATTTTTCGCGTCGGGTCTTGCATGACTGCATTTTCAAATATGTTTAAAATAAATTCCGAACTGATTCATAATTTAATTGAGAATGTAGTTGAACGATAGATGTTAGATAGGTACCGAAAACATAATTTTCAAACAACAGTAGCGTCGCACGTTCCCAGGAAACCATTTGAGAAAATAAAAAATGAGACAAAAAATCAAACTAGTGGACATTGGTCAGTTGACGCGAATAAATATTTTTTCAGAAGTAAGTGTCATCTTAAGTTTTGAAACTATTTTGAAAGTGTTGAAACATTTTACCGATCGGTAACTGAAAACTGTTGGACTTTATGAAAAAAGTTGCCCAGATGTAGAAAAAATAAAAATAGATATAGGATGATGCCACGGAATGTATGGAAGCTGGTACCCGCTCCAATAGGAGTAAATGATATATCATTAGAAAGGTATTAAGAATTAGTACAAAAGAATTCCAATGACCCTTGTCTTGATTCCTTGTCCGATCTGAGTAATACAGGTTGGAAGTTGAGACGAGGCAGCAAGGAAAGCTACCTTAACCGTTCTAGCTACAGAAAAACGTTCTTAGGAGACTGTCCTTAACTTCTTGAGCAATTGCTAACGGCATTCTCAAATTTTGGGAAAATGATAAGTACAGCTAGAAAAACGTTAATTGTTACATTTTATTTTTATGTTGCCAATCGATGCAGTTTCGTATACCTAAGGATTTAAATATACTTTTGGATCAACTGAGGATGAGTACTAGAAAAGTCAGAAATTGCATAAAACTTTTTCCGTACCTACATTTCGAAGTGATCGTTAATATTATCCACGATCTTTTACGACTTTTGCTATGAATTATTAAAAGGAAGGCGTAATGTTATGTATGTAATGTATTCATTCATCATCTGCGTAGCTTTTTCCCAGCTATTTAAGGGTCATCTTTCAAATTAAGTGGATGCAGTTGAATATCAGTATTTATAATAATAATTTTTTTATTGTCAGGCAACTGAGGCCCATAGAGATAAAATACACAAATAACAAACTAATACATAATAAAACTAAAACTTGTGTTAGTAAATATTGCTTATAACTATGTTAGTAGCTCTTCACTTCACTAGTTAATTGTCCTTGTGCTGGCCTGTGGTATTTACCCGCGGCAGCGACGGAACACCACGTCCTGCGGCCAAGTCTTCTTCCAAGATGACGAACAAGTAACAATTAGGTACTCGAACCACGAACGCTTTGAAATTGATGTTGCGGTGCGACTCTAGTAACTGCACCCTCGGCATGTACTTCGTCTTCTGGCGTACGTACTCCACGATATCCTCCGCCTTAGTGCTGTAGTGTGGGCGGGAGATGTACACCGGTGTGTTCGGCTTTGCGGCACGCACGCTCACTCCGGAATTCGTAGGAGCTTTGCCGCAGCGGTTCTTGTTCGCTCGCGATCGGTGCTTCCTCCTTTGCACTGTCACGAAACCCTCATCATCAGCCCTATTCAGCGCCTTCTCTGGCATTGGCTTCATACTTGGAGCGCCTGGGGCACTCGCGGTGGCGCTAGCAAAATCCTTTTGTAAGGGTTTCGCCAGGGCTGCAGACACTGGCTGCGGGACGGGGTGAGAGGCTCGGGCGGCGCTGCGTGGAGGAGCCGCGGTGAAGGGCGCGGGGCTGCGGGGCATGCAGGCCGTCCGCTCTGCAAGCTCATTTTACATGGAGCGATTGCGTATCTTACCTCTACAACCCAGATACTGGGTAACATTTAGCTCATTGGCTAAACTGGTTATAAGAGTTTTGGGCTTCCGAGTACCCGTAACGATTGTCAAAGATCTACGACGCCCAACGGCTAAACGTGCTTTCCGAGGCATGGAGGTGTCTTAATAGGTACGTAGGTATTGGATGGTCACCTATCCACGAACCGGCCGCGGTAAGCGTAGCTTAACCTTTGATCGACAGCCGTGGTGCTGTTATTCCACCACAAATCATAAATACATGTAATTTATTTATCCATTTGAATAAAACATTTTTCATTCATCGTCTACTATAACATCTTTAAGAAATAAGGCAGGGGCTGCAAATCCCGTATGGCCTAGGTACCAAACAATTGATATTAGTAAACTTGGCATCTACAAAACAGTTTTTTTTAACAATGTTGCTATGAGACATCGTAATAAAAGGTAGAAACCTATGTACGTTTTTAATTTCAGACATTTTGTGTTACCTATAGAATAAATTGACCCCCATAAAACTGCGACGTTTCTGACCGGTACTGTCTACCGAGTCGGGTTCAGAATCACCTAAACTAACGATTTTATACGGTTTTGGCCGTAAAACGACGCGACCTGATTTTAAATATGTCTAAAACTGAAGCAAACAAGTATTGTGTCTAAATACTTTCTATGGTATTCAATATAGCATAATATATTCAGGCCCGGACTGAGGGATCCAGGGCCCCTAAACACTTGACATTTTAGGCCCGAACCCATTTTGTAAATTTAGCAAATAAAATCCACTAAGTTGTACAGAAAATATATATTTTTAACCGATTTTAATTACTTACTATAAATAAACAGAAATTATGCAGTCTATGCTATGTATGTCACCATATTTACTTCAACGGTCGTCATAAATCGACGTTTCTAAACATTGACGTTCTTTTCCTCATATTCCTTAACACTCATGTTACCTACTTGAAGCAAATTACTTTCTTCAAACAACTTATTTACTGTAATTTTGTAAAAGCATACATTATTGGTTTTTCGCATAGCTGGTGCTGGCAGTGATCGAACGGTGATCTTTCTAATATAAGCTTGGATGCTAGTTCATGCTAGAACTCGCTTCGCTCGCTCGAAAATTTTAGCACCACCTGAGATAGGTTAGGTTTCTTTTGACTAATTCATACAGTAATAGGAGTTACTTGGCCTACTTATGAAAGTAAGTTTTAAAATAAAGAGTAACTAAGAGTCAATAGTGAGCTCGACGATTTTTAGCACCCCGCCTCGGAGAGATTAGATTTTTGTTGTCAATTTAATATAGAAATTAGAGTTGCTTTGTAGACTTATGCAGAAAAACTGAAGAAATAAAACTATTATGCCGGAGTAAGCGGAGCGAGCTCGATTTCTTTTTGCATCGCGCCTTGTGAGAACAGATTTCTATTTCTTTCCTACGGGTGCTATAGGTACCATAATATGAGCCCCGCCCCCCCTCTACCCCAAAGCGTGGGGCTGTGTGCCTAAGCGTAAATCCGAGGCTGAATGTACTATTCTTCTTTCCGTAGTTACGTCAACAGTTTCGGCGACAAAGTCTGCGGCAGAGACATAGCGATACTAATATCTTCGTCTCTGAACAACTTGCCGGCCCACAACGACGGCGGCCAAGCAGCGCTCGTCAGCAGTGTGTTGAGTCAACTGAGACGACATAAGTACTGGCTTCACGTCGCCATGAATGCGATTGATGAAAATATACAGTTTCTCAAGAAGAAATTCGATGACCAAATAATTTTTAATAATTGTTTGATACTGCTGTATCCGGTGTAAGTATTGTTTTGAATTCCGTATACATTTCGAGTCCAACATTGTTATGGTAATACGAGATATGGTGCCTTCTACAGTTTGGTAGAGTGCAGAGTTGCTTTGTATAAATTCACCATAGTTCTACTCTGTCTACATCAAGGCATCGCGAGCCAAGGCAAGCGCAAGGGTATCGCGATAGCGCCTATTTGTTTATACAAGTAGATGACCAATGTCCAGCGCCATTTTATTCTCTTGAATTTCGTCTAAAACTCGTCATTCGCCTGCCCTTATCCTGTCCCAATTAATTTGTGGTTGGCGCAACTTGTCTTTCTCTTCCATACTTCTGTATTAATCGAACTTAGTCTAAAACTCTGTTCCTATAAATATTTTATTAGACCCGTAAATATAAAAAAAAGGATTGTGTGGTTTTATGAAACCACGGTAAAAGTGAAACTTTTTTTCACATTATAGACATTTAACCAAAAACCTCCTTCCTTTCACTTTATCCCTACTCCGCGGTCGACCGTCACGCGACATGCAACACACAGACGAAAAAGTTTGAGACGATGTAATAAAAGTTTCACTTTAATTTCGTGGGCATTTCATTAACAACATGGTCTTTCTATTTCCAGTTCCGAAGTAAAATACTACATAGACAGCTTGGTAAGCATGCGCGGAGGACAAGAAGCAAATGAACGATTAAAAGAGGATTTAAGCTACAACGTTTATTTTAACAGCCTCACTGATGACCAGATTCTGAGCCTAGTGTTGTATACCATTGAGAAGAAGTACCATTTTAGTGGAGACGGTATTTGGGTACGACAGGACGGTGTTAAGGTGGTTACGCAAACAAACTGACGATATTGTGACTCGCGGATGCTATTGAGAGGTCATGCGATGAGAAAGTATAAATATCAAACTGCGTCGGACGCAAATTGTTAAGTGTTGTTTAATATACTTTACCTTTGTTTATTGGTCCAATGATTTAATACTTGGCCAGCCTAACCGGCCTGGTTATCACATTTTATCATTTTACATATATTTGGTCTAGATATTTTCTTTGGTTTAGGCTGTAACTCTGAACAGAGCGCTGTTTTGAAAACTGCACTCGGTTTGAAGTATGTGAATGCTCCCCTTTTAATTAAACTGAACAAAGTTGTTACCTGAGCAAATTTTTTTTTTTTTTGTATGCACGTGTTTCTGTGACAAATAAACCTATTTTTCTTTCTTTCTTTCTTTAAAGTATCAAGCTTATCTTGCTACTTTACAGTATTCGTTTCATGTTAAGTTGTACATATTATGTAAGTGTGTATTGCTTTGCGTGTACATATGTATAAATGTAAGATAAGGATAGTGGTCACAATTAAATAAAAAACTCACTTTAAGCACATTTGTATAATAATTTCTCGTCTTCCTTATAATTAAATATTACAAAATATCTAGCTTATTGCTGTCTTAACTTACATAACTTAGTATAAATGCTCTATTAAACAATACAATGCAGAGGACACAAGTCAAAATATTTATTTTATTTTACTATTTATAGATATACCCTGCTATATTATTTTCAAGAACTGTAAAATGTTAGCAGATATTTATATTCTGTAAAAACTTTGGCACTTTTATTAGAAGAAATAAATATAGATATTGTTTTTTTTTTGTCTTAATAATACAAAATAACTATATTTATACTAGACCGCATTATTGATCTTCGGCGAAGATTCAAGTTGTCGCAAATAAGTAGTTGAAATAATTTGTAAAAAAATATTGTCTACATTATTTACTAACGACTAACCAATTTAAGCAGAATAATTTGCGATAACGTATCCCAAATATTAAAATTATAATCACTTATCCTAAATACATAAAATGATTAAGAAATGGTTAATGATAACTGATCACTACCTGATAGCATAAGAAAAAGGGCTAATGGCTACAGAATATTTATTCCATAGAATATTAATTAAAGCATTCACCATGAAAAACCCACTTGTACACCGTTTAAAATTCAACACTCTATCGATAACTGTCGTCATATTAATGTGCAATGCCCAATGAGGGCAGAACTATACGTGACTGTAGGTTCTATGGCTTCAGCTTTCTAGATTCTGGCTCTTATCATAAAGTAACTGGAGCCGAGTCGCGGTCCCGTATACTTGGTTTCGACGCAACGAATTATCATAAGTGCAACGAGTACCTAATGCAACGCCCTCGTCGTGTCATCGACCCGACGACCCCAGTTCGTGGCATGACGAAGGAAGGCTCTTATTATGTATCTACAGATCAGTAGGTATACAAGGTGGAGACAACGATATGACCACAACAGTCGGCATACGTAAATTCAATCAAAGATATCCAATAGCTTAGTCACTACAGCTAGTGAAAGATTGGATTTTGTACCTATATGTTGATTTAAAAGAGTGTCCGTTGAGTTTCATGCGCGTTCTTCTCCATAGTTACCTACTACGTTTTGGATGGGCAACTAGCTTCATCTTTCTGTCTGACCGACACCTTTACAATACAAAAATGCAGTTAATTGTTTTATTTGAAATAAATGCTTTGATTTTGAGTTTGGCAAAACCCATAGTCGGCCAATCACTACAACATATTTAGTTTATTAGAAAAAAACACATTTTTTTTAATTTCGATGCTGGGATTTATTTGATAGTTCTAAAATACCCTTATGCATAAGTGTTGCCAGTGTGAGATTAATTAAAATAAACCTAAGTAGTCTTCAAAAGGCCTATTTTCAGTAGTTTATTCCAAGAGATAAGAGAAGTGGTTTTTAAAAGGTTTTTCTTTTCAATTATTTTCATATTGTTGCCTCCACATTGTATAAGCTAATAGGCTTATAGTGGCTTTGCCTGTTTTGTGTTGAAGTAGCCGTTCTTCTGGTATTTATGACACCAGAAATTGGAGTTTAGTTTCGGTTTCGGAATTGAAAATTAACCGACTCACTAGTCCGTATATCGATTCTGGGGTCTTACATTTGAACTACTCTGCGCTCAATATGAAACGGTAATGAACAGTGATCGGAGTAGGTAGATTGATTTTTAGTACTTGTATCATAAATGCACACAGAAAGAATAACATGGATAAGCCATTTTTCCGGAAAGTAATTCCGGTATTTCCGGATTTAGTATTTCCGGCGGGCGTACGCATTGTTCTGATAACCGGTTATTGTACCACCCATGATCCTTTGTTCTGATTGGTCGTTGGGTTTTGTCAAATCGTGACAAAAAAAAAATAGGAAGAATAATAAAGAATAAAATTGCTCATTTTATTACAATTCCTACCTTTTTTTTTGAGGATGGCAAATCATCAAATGACTCCTTCCACTCTGGCAGAATACAATTCCTACATAAGTTCCGGTTTTTTTTTAATAATCCACCAATTCCGGAGGAATGTCCATAGTAATATATACGTTTCGGATCAATGACCCCAGTTCAATCTACCTACTCCGATCACTGGTAATGAATATAGACAGGTTTATTTTACCATTCCACCCTGTGGAATAAAACTGTCACTCACTCTGTAAAACGACGATAAGAAACAAGAATATTTTGTTATTAAAATAAATAAAAATAATAAACTAATCTAAACTACCTAAAACTCGATGTCTAAATAAGCACCTAGTGGGTGCTGCGCCCTTGTCTGGGCGACTTACTTATTAAATATTCTTTGGCACAAGCTGTTCACGTTTTCAAAACTTATTTACAAACTACAGTCTAACGTATCATCTAACACTTGCTAAATTTAACTCGAGAAAATATAGTAGGTAATGTCCTATACATTACTATATTTTCTCGAATCAAAAAATATAGGTACGACTATTCAGAGAACTTGTTAATATAAAAAGATGCACGTATCAACGATAACAAGCACTGTCAAGATAAGGCACAAGGAATGCACGAGAAGCGAAGTCAACGAGTAATTTACTCAATGAATAGTTTCAACTACCCGACAAAATGATAATAAAACGGAGCTTTCAGAAATGTTATGTGACGTGACGAGAGTTACTTTGATTCAGTTTTCAGTCAAGCACTGTCACATCACACTCCTAATTCTAAGAGTTCTCAATCTCAATAGCACTCTAACGGATAGTACCTGCTATTCGAAATTATAACTCTCACCAATATTTAGAGTCGGTCTGAAGTAAGCGCTTCCTTGCGTCCCGCACCCCTGTGTACGCCCGCGCACACCTAGCACTCGCCTCTGATTGGTTATCGTGCAATATATGACACAATTTCAGAGCGGCTGTAAACTTTGGTGAGAGTTCTACTAAATAATAATAGTAAGCTTATAAATTACACAAAACCTACAAACAAATTAAACTTACAAGAGGCACATTTGTTTATGTCTATTTATATTTAAATAAGTAAATATTTACATTATTGCAAAATCTTTAAAACGCTTCATAATTGTATAACTACAAAAATATAAAAAATTACCTTCCTACTTCGATATCTACTTAATCGCATACCAATTATGGAATTTATATTTAAATACCTAGTACCTATAAAGTATACATACATATATTCTAATAATTATCCACTTTATATGAACTCATTACTGTATAAATATACCAATCAGTGAATTAATTCATATAAAATATAGAAACCATCAAGCATGCACTACTTTTAAACAATGGAGAACAAAACAACGGTAGAGAAGATATCTGATCATTTCCTACCCATCTGCTACATTACTAGCTAATACTCCCTTTCGAAATTACTCTGGCTTAAAACACTAACGCTAGGATAATTTCGAAAAGGAGTATTTCAATTCAAAAAAGGAGGCAGCGTAGTGTACGCCTGTCCGGTGCTGGGCTCCATCTTAACGACTACGGGCTGCGTGAGGTCGGCGTGGCGCTCCATGTCGTAGTGCTTGTCGTGCGCCGCAAGCGCGCACTTTTCGTAGTCGTCGGGCGGCGCAGCATACCGCGGCGGCTCGTCCTGCAGCGCGCACGCCGCGTACTTGTCTTCGTGCTCGTGCGAGCGGTACTCCAGCTTGTCGTCGTGCGCGTGCGCCTCCATCTGCGGCGAGTGCGCCGCCATCATCGGATAGTCGCGCACGCCCAGCGGAGGTGGACTACCCTCCCCGTACTCGTAAGAGTGCCGCGGCGCGAACATCTGCCCGTCGTGGCCATTGAGGACGGTCGTGTAAGAATACGCAGCTGGCTGTGCGTTGAAGCCCGGGTATCCACCGCTGCTAGATGACAGTAAATGATGCGAGGAGAGCTCGTAGGAATGCTGGTACGACCAGGAGTCTGACGGGGCGGGCAGGCCGTTCTGCGGGAACGCTGGCAAGTTGCCACCGATGCCGGAGAACCCACCACCTAATGTTGTCGAACTCGGTGAACTGGAACCGATGTACCCTGTTTTGCGTGGAGGCTCTCGTTTGCGCCATTTCGCTCTTCGGTTTTGGAACCAAACCTATTAAAAATAATATTAATGAATACACTGTATTTACTGTAGTTAGGCTTTGACTTAGCTCCAGCAACTTGTAAATGCATGAAATAGTTTGTTTACAAACCTGTACTCGTGATTCAGACAAGTTAAGTTTTAGAGCCAGTTCTTCTCTTGCGAACACGTCGGGGTATGGCGCGCGCTCGAACGCTCGCTCTAGTTCCTCCAGTTGATACGCCGTGAAAGTAGTTCTGAGGAAGAAAATATATGTTTAAAAACTTAAAAAGGAAATAAATATACCTAAGAAGTAAAATCAACCAAAAATTGCAGCCTCTTTTGAGAACTCACACTTTACACAGTAAAGATACTGTATCATTTGGTGTAGGTAGGTGTATTTGAAACTCATGGGTGGTTTTCAAACAATAAACCACCCCCCAATTGAAAAGTAACTTGTTATACTCTCAATTATACATTCACAAACAAAAGTTTTATCTATCAATCACGAGTACATCTACCATCTGACGCGTGCAATATGGCTGCGGGCCGCACGCGCATGCAGAAATTGATTGAGCGTGAAACGAAATTCACCCCCGTTGCGCGCGAGCACCTCTAATTGCCTGCCAATTGACTTTAAACTTATAGCGGCATCGTGTTATTAATTGTTACACCACATTTTTATTTGATATTTAATACAACACGTTATTGTGCCCGTCATCGGGATTATAAAAAAAAAGTTGTAATAGTGGACAAGTTATAAGGTACCTACCTAAAGTAACGTTTTTTCGTAGGAAACTACTCATCATATAATTTCAAAGTCCCTAGAGCGTAGTAACAAAATAATACCTCCTTGATGTGAGGAATTGTTACTCAAAAACGTAAGGTTACTATGGAATTATTATGTACCATTTAAGGTCCTTGGTCTGCACCTATTGCTGAGTAAAATAAAATAAAAAAGACTTGTGAGAACCCAAACGACTATTTAAACATAACTGACATAGCTACACTACCAACAATTTAATTCACGTTGTAAATATGTATCTAGAGATGAACTACATAATTGTTCCCGTACGCTATCTACAAAGCGATCACTGGGCTGGTGTTGCAACTACATTCATTAAGCGCTGTACCCTCCATTCAAGAGATGGTGAGATAAGGCAATTGACTCCCCGCGGACATACGGGTAATTAATCTGAACGAAACATGTATCCTTTGTAGTTTTATAGCAGTTATTGCAAGACGCCTGTATCAAGTGTTGTTACTTAGAAAAAGGTGCCGCCAGTGGTTTTGTCTCGATCATAAGGGTGTCGAGACATTATGAATTATATTTTCACGCGTTTTTATCTTATCTGAGAAATCTTAAACTGGTTTGTTACTAAGAAATAATAACCTTTCTTTATTTTGTCCCGTATGAACGCTATTGTTCCCAAAACTGTATGGGATTGTTCAGAGAAAAAATAACATCAGTCGATATGTGAGATTCATAACTCATTACAATATTCTATTGTCATTATTTTGTCCACAATCAACACGCTTGACATACAAATTGTTGATAGCATTATATATAAATATATATGTTGATAATACGTAGGTTAATATAAGGGGTTCTAACCATCCAGATAAGAGTAACCAATCCCTTAAAACCCACCTATAAACCTTATATTAATATACCTTTAAAATAATATACTTTTACAAATCCTATGAGCAAACTATTAATTCATAAAAGTAAACATATCCTACTAATATTTATTATAAATATGAAAGTTTGTGAGGATGGATGGATGTTTGTTACTCTTTCACGCAAAAACTACTGAACGGATTTGGATGAAATTTGGAACACAGATAGTTTATAACCTGGATTAACATGTAGTATACTTTTTATCCCGGTAGTACGTTGTCGTGAGATAATTTCCGACCTCCTCGCGGGCGAAGCCGCGGGCAAAAGCTAGTAGGTAATAAACCACATCCAGCCATATGGTTTTTATCACGTATTAAAAATCATCGTATTAGTTATGCAAATAATTAATAGAACAGGGGTGGTTCTCGACGATACGATACAGTTAATGCGGGGAGGGTGCGCCTGCGCCGCGCCGGTCACCTGTGACAGCGGCGCGTGCCGATGCACGTGGAACCAATGATACCACTTAGAACCAAAAGATTTGAAGAGTACAGACCGTTTATTACAACTTGTCATTTCCTTTTTGTTGGCACTGTTGACTGTCAATGTAATTTACGTTGTGCATTTTTTGTCGTAGTTTTAGTGAAAATAGTGCACGAGAAATTGTGGAAAGGTTTCGTACTTTGTGCGAGAGAGAAAAAGTATGCTCAGAACTATTGTACTATTCATGGTGAACGGTCTGTAGTAGTTTGTATTGACAATATGAAAGTGATACATACTCGGAGAGCAGTGGCGGCCCAGCGGTAGCGGCTGCGACTTACGAATTGTACGTCGTAGGTTCGAACCCTGGCAGGCGCTTTACTTTGCGTAAATTATTTCATCACCACTGCTCTCAAAACGGTAAAGGAAAACTCCGTCCTAGAACCAAAAATTCGAAGACGTGTCACATCTACCAAGCGCACTGGGCCCGCCTGGTGGATTACGGCACACTCCCTCTCGCAGAGAGGAGGCTGTGTCCCACCAGTGGAAACATTATAAGCTGATTATGCTTATACACTCAGAATCCTTTGAAAACTTTCCTTTTGACAATACATCAAAATCCGTTGCTTTATACTTCAGGCTTCATTCATAACTAACTACGTTTGAAAAATGACGCTGGCAGAATAATCGCATTCGGCACAGTTGCCTAAAACAAAATCAATTTTATAAAATAAAATAAATCGTGTTTGATAAAAATAAAACCCAAGGGACTTCATATGACGCCAACGTACACAGGACGCGTTGCGTCGCCCAATGCCAAGCTATAAATGTATAACCAATATACAGTAAAAAGTAGTGATGAGGGTATCCTATCGACAAATGACATTTATAAGCTTACGCAAAGTTTTATTTACGAATATAAATAAAAACTGATTCAATATTTCCATACTTGTTTTATTTCAAAGGATCGTTAGTAAGAGAAACCAGTATAAATTATAAGTATTAAGGAAACAAATGCATAACTTAATTAGAACTATAAGAAATGTGCTACATCTCTATTTGTTTCATGACGTCATCCGTTGACTTAATTTCAAGTCCTTGGCACTCAGAGCACGTTATAATCAATTCTGATTAAGGGTGTCTGTGGTCTTTCTTTCTTTCATTTCAGTTACTCCGTTTGTTTTTTTTTGTTTAAATAAAATGCTTTACTTCAGTTAACCTTTATTACCGTATATCTAAGCGGCAGAATTTTTCAATGGTTAAGAAAGTGTATTTCTGCGTGTTTTCTCGAATGGAAAGCAGTATTTAAATTATACCGCACTTGTAGCAGTGTACCTATTACAGCACTGCTTTATAAAGATTTGTCTCTGTTCCTTTCTTTACTCATGTAACGGTAGCGTTTACCCGTGAGGCAGAGCACCTGAAGCGAAAACGCAATGGTGAGTACATGCCTGAAACACAGGACGATGACGAAATTCAAATGGAAACGCCAATATGATTTTGAACAATACTCACAGTCATAATCATGAAGTCAGACTTCAGAAGACATTTACCGATACAGTGCTACACTATGCCAAAGTGACACTGATGCCGATTCTCTTGTCACAAAATTCTCTAAACTAGACTAAAAATCACTAAAATTTTGTTTAGTCCTGTCAAAAGACGATTTCTCATTCTGAAATAGACTAAAGTGACACAACTTAACTATATTTTAGTTTGACAGCACTAAGATGGTACTGAACAATTAGTTTAGTGAAAATGGCAATTTTGCTATTCTGAATTTGACGTTTTTAACCTAAAATTTTGATTGTCTTAACTAAATCTGGCTATTTTTAATCGCGATTAAAAAGGTGTGGAATAAAATTAGATGTCATGAACTAAGATTCACCACAACACCTCGACTTCAGGGGCAAAAATAGTACTGTATTTTTTTTTTAATTTTGCTTATATCTCGAAAACGGTGTGTCCTATCGCAAAAATAATGAAAATTTCGACCCCCTTTATGAAACTCTTAAACCCATATAACTCTACACGAAGGTATTTTTTTTTTAAATATTTTCCGTACAAAAAGTGAAAAATTCCATATAAAACACGCCGAGACTGCCACCAATGCGAGGCTCCGGCTCTAAAAAAAAATCACGTGGTAGGGTAAACAAGTAGGTACCATGTGGAGTCGCGATTGTCAAATTACATTTTAGTTGCGTCAAAATGATTTTTAAATTTAGAGATATTTTATTGCAGAATAGCTCTAAGATTCTCATAGCCAAAAGTAAGGAATTTTAGTGATAGTTTAGTTAGTTTAGTTCGGTGTACAAGAGAATCGGCACCATTGACACCCGTAAGCTTTTGACGTCACAGAACGACTTCTATGTATAATCGTCTGTGGCGCTCGGGTAGTGACAACTAACTGTTTTGTAGAGATACGAATATTAATTATCGACAAGGATTGGTACTCGTAAACAATAACAACTATTTAAGTCCGGACCGGCTCCCATCTGAA
Organism: Griposia aprilina; assembly: GCA_916610205.1. NCBI lineage: Eukaryota > Metazoa > Arthropoda > Insecta > Lepidoptera > Noctuidae > Griposia > Griposia aprilina. Next base: position 11,710,770 of record OU744286.1, read on the forward strand.
GGTCATAATTGCTCAATTTTCCCTTTGTTATAAAGTAGTTAACAAAGTTCATACATATTTTACTGACCTCAAATTATTTTTGATAGTAGTATTTATAAATATTTCCACGGGCGAAATCAAACAGTGACAGCTTTCGCGTCACATCACTGGCCGACTTTATATAAAGTCCTGGTCGTTCTGGGGACACTAAAAATATTAGGAGTTTTTATTTTTGCCGATTTTGAAACAAATAAGGGCTTCTTTTGTGTGGAAAAATAAAAATAACTTGCTATATTAAATAATAACAAGAAACAAGACCTTTAAATAATGTACATTTATTTTTATAAGATAATAAAAACGAAGAGCGTCTATTGAAGTCATGGCACTGAGGGCACGAAAATCTGGAACTTCTATACATGTCCGTGGCGTTGAAAATGTTACTTGAAGAGTGTGTGCGCAATTAGGGTGTAGGTTCCTACCACTATCCCAAATTATTTGAGGTCGGCGCAGCATGGTTTCCTCTTCCATGCATCTCTAGTATCAGTCATCTCAGTATCTCAGTAACCTAACCATATCTTTCACTCAAACCATCCATCGTTTATGTAACCTTCCCCATCACAAAGCCATCCACATTTATACTCAATACTTTCTTTACGACATGTACCTCATTCCTCCGCATCACATACGCATACCATGACAATCGATTTCCCCACAACTTTTCAGTCACCGGCGGACTTTCCGACTTCATACCTAGTTATTTCTACAATCTATATTTTATCCATTCGCGTAACACCATACACGTAACGTATCTATCAGACATCCAAACCGTGCAATACATATTTTTCATATTATTAACTTAAGAAAGGTCTACGGAATTCTACGTAGCATTCCGCTACGAAAGCTCTACGAAGATTATTCGTAACCGACTTGCTACGCGTAAGACTGCTACAACACAGTCATCTTCGTAGCAAATAGAAAATTCGTAGCAGTGCGGGCGTAGGCAAGTTCTGTACGATTATTTGTATTAAGATTTTATGACTGCTTTAATAACTGAGTAAATATTTATTTCATTATTATTCTTTACATTAAACTGGAGGAGAATATAATAAAAATCAGAATAAACACTCACCTAGTTTTCTTCTTCTTGATTCCGTTGTTGTCGCTCTTCTTCTTGTCACTCTTCTTGGAGGTGGCGGGGGGCGGCGGTGGGTGCGGGTGCGGCGCGGGGTTGGGCTCCGGCGCCTGCAGCAGCAGCGGCTCGTCTTTGCGCTTGTGCTCGGCAGCGACGGGCGCGAAGCCCGGCAACTCGTCACGGTACAGCTCGCCGATGTCGCCCACCACCACCGCCACGTGCCGCTCCTTGCCGAACTCCCCGAACATATGCTCGTCGAAGGGCCCCTGCTCCATGTGCGGCCCCGGCTCGAAGGCGCACTCGTAGCGCGGCGCGGCCCCGGGCCCTTCGCACACGTACATGTAGCCGTCGGCGGCGGGCGGCGGTGGGCCCGCTACCTCGGCGCGCACCTCGCTCGGCTCCGTCGCGCCGCTGCTCAGCTCGACCACCGAACCGAACCCGACACACAGATTTATCTATCTACTCCGATATTAAACAATTTGACTTCATTTAACCAAACCCCCGGGATCGACGAACGCTCGCGCCGTTCGTATCCTCGTGTCCGTCCCGGTTAAATGGCTTTAATCAACTTTAACGAACTAACCGAATTTGCTCTACGGTTGGTCAATTTATATTACCATAATACGTCGCTCGACGTAGGTTTTAAACCAATGACTAGCGCGTCCGAGACAGTCGAGAGCGTGCGTGCAAGTGCTATTCTCGCTCATAGTGTCGGGCCGGAGGGGTCAGATTCGACTACGTGGAGCGGGCGCTTAGGCAAGTGGCGCGAGTGTGCCGGGAAGCCAATCGCAGCGTAGTGCAGCCACTCCCCCGGCACAGCAGTGCGGGCCCCCCTTGCGCGGCGGCTGCGGGCGCGCGCGGCCGCACCGCCGTCGTCGGCGCACTATGCGGGATTCCCACAGACTCTCCCGATATTTGTTTGTATCGGTGCTATTGTAGGGCGCAAACGCCCACATCATTATTTTGAAAGTCCATAGTACTTTATTGTAAATCCGTATCAACACCACTCATATGTCTCTTACATGATTTATAGCCGTGGGAAAAGAATCACATCTATTGCAAATAATAATCCTAAAATCATTTTCACTATCCTAATATACTTACCTGCAGAAACTACTTGTATGGTAATTGATTTCCATACTACAAGTTGAAATTAAGCTTTGATAAGTACCGTATACAAATGAACAACCTGTTATGTACACTACCCCAACTAAACAATTAAAAATTTGCTAAGCCGAAACCAATGCACCAGACCACCCATGACTGTATCACCAGTAGAACAAGGCTCGCACGGTTGCAGCTGATATGAATGCGCGCTACTTCGAGACAGCCACGCGGCGCACTAATGCCGATCGACGACACCATCGCTTAATTATTAATTAACAGTTATTGCTGGCTATTATTAATAAAACATTCGCCCTGACTATTGGCACTTAGATTAAAGTCGAGGGAGTAATGGCGCATTTTAACAATTTCGGTTGTTATTTAATTGAAGTCAATTTAGATGATCAGAGTCTATTTAGGTTGGTGCTGGCGCTCGCCAGCGGGATCTCTGCTTCATTGGGCTTATTGGTGACTTTCAGACAACACGAATTGCACTCGCTGATGCACTTCTCGTCGCATTTGCAGTTTGTGTGCTTTGAAACAAATGGGTCACGGTCAAACACACTCTAGTAAGTCGTGTGTTCATATTATTGTGTTCAAGTGCATTGTTCTGCTAAAGATGGATTGTTTTTGTGCCACAGAACTGTGATGATTGTGTAGTGCGGAAACCAAAGTGGGAAGTGTTATGACGATAGTAGTTGCGTGCTCTGTTCAAGGATATTGTGTTGTCCGCAACGGAACATTTCGTACCGCCTGAAATTAAGCATTACTTACGTAGGCGCCTCAATAGCGAACGTAAAAACTTTAGAGCATTTCTATACTGTAGAAATCGTGAGCTTAGACCGTAGTTACATTGCAGGTAAGTTGTTTCATCCATAGTAAAATCTATGAATTCGTAGAGTGCATTTTTTTTAGTTAACTTGTTAAACACTGTTCAAGTCCCGTGTTATTCTTAGACAAGTCATGTTTATTTTCAGAATTTAGTTATTATTTGTTTACCTACTCAGTGTATAAAAATTAAGAGACACTTATTTCGTGAGACACACGTGAAATTACATTACATTAAAATATTTAGCTATACCTCCATTCAATTTGTTTAATCTTAATCATTGGTATAACCCAGTATCAGTAGAAATGACTACTCTATAGAAGTTGCTAAACGTACAGTAAGGTATCGATTCGTAACACAAAAGGCTCCATGAGTACATATTTGTTGTAAAATCTACGGGAGAGGAGAGGAATTTCGTAGGCGGTACAAGACCATAAAGCGCACTTTTTGTTAATTTTGCTTTACATTCGACATCTTTCACTCAAACTGAAAGTCTGAACACAAAACGAATCAAAAGTGAAAAACCGGCCAAATGCGTGTCAGACCACGCAAAGTGAAAGATTCCGTAGTTGGGATAAATATTTACGCATTCACAGTATTGTTTTTATTGACCGTACAAATTAGTTTGTATTTCATAGTATTTTTCTATAAAACTTTGGAAAATCAAAGTTATTTCAGCGGTAGTAATCGAAAATATATCAACAAACTTTTGACTTGAATAGCAAAATCACTAAGAACCAACAACCTCATACCTATTAACACTGTAATTTGAAAACATTGTAAATGCCACTTATTTGAAAAAAAAGTAACCATGGAGTTTCTTGCCGGTTCTTCTCCATGGGCAACGACCAATTGGAATGGAACCGTGCATCTAGATTCTGACGTTTCATAAATGCCCATGTAGGTTTATGTGAAAAATAATATTTTAATTTGAACGATTTAGATAAGGGGGTCAAGTGACTAAAAAAAAATTGCACTTTAAAGCTTTATATTTTTCAAACGGATCCTTGAATGGGAAAATCTTCATGACGTACTTACAATAGGTTTGAAGGACCTATCCTACGACACCCCACTTAATGGAATAGACGAGTAAAATAAACTTTTATTCACGATTTTATTCCACTTGCAGAATAGGCTAATCTGCCCTAAAGCCCAATAACTTAAAGATGTAGCCAAGGGATAAATTTCTTCAAGGAGAATATTTCTTATTATGACGAGTTTTTAGGCAGTGAGGAGCTACAGAACTCTAAATGTGAGCAATTAAATATATGTTAAATTCTGGTATTTCGTCAATGAAATAACTTTCACCAATTCTGTGCCTTGCAAACATTTCTGTGATCTTTTAAGCCTTTAAAAGGAGAGAAGAAAGTTATTATGGAGACAAGACGTCATTTGAGCCGAGAATAAATTATCAGAGCCGTGAGAATGTTGCAAAGGTTCCCGGCAACGTCTTGTAGCAATCGATCTGGGCAATACGCAGAGTGATCCTTTAAATGCATATTTTTATTGTTTAAGCAAATTAAATTTATTTGCATGTAGGGTTAGCTCTATAGTAAGACAAAAAAAAAAAAAAAAATTATTCATGAAAACTCATTATTTTCTTTAAAAAAATGGGTTGGTGGAAATGTACATATTTATCCAATCAGAACTAACCTATTGGGAACAAATGTGCAGTGAGATAATAAACTTACTCAGTATGGTATTTATTGAAACAATTATTGTTTTTATTGAGGCAAAGGCTAACATTACATTTGAACAATGTATAGTTGAATATCCCTCACAATTAGGGTATTTGCATCGCAGGGATGCCCCCTATCAAAGGCCAATGACCTTGCCCATCTCTGCGAATTTCTTTTGGTGAAGCAACTGCTACAGCACTTCTTTTTTTTTGGTATGTATCTCATTTTCTAGAAGACTAGAACTTGGACGACCTCTTTTATTTTCTATTGCTACTGCCATGTTACAGAGGACGAAGGACAGTTCATTTCTAAATGTACCTAAATTGAGGAAATTTTTCTTAGGTACATTTTTATCATTTTTTTTTTTAAATATATTTTTCACACGGTTCTACCAGGTATAAAAGATGAAAAAAAAATACGAATAAACCATTTTCTGGTCATCATTTGGCCTGGATCACCATTTGCCTTGTGGTGGTCATTGTTATTGAAGTGCAATGATTTTTACAACTGTTCAAACATATGTTAATGGACATAGCCATATTTTGGAGACCAGTATGATCTTGTATTGGGAAAATAATGGACTGGCATATATATTAGTATTCCAAAAAACTTTTTCAAGTATGATAAATTGTATGCAGTTGAATTTTCTGTTTTTTTTTTTGTGGTATACAGGTTTTTTCTTCCACTATACTTGCGATGAAATGTTCTGTGAAACAGGAGTTAAAGCATGCACATGGAGTATCTAATTGTGACAACTCTGGTCTTAAATTAGAATTGCCTTTGAATGTAATTTTGGCTCATCAAATTCCATGTTTCTTTATTTCCAGATTAATTTTCGTTTATCTAATAATCTTGAAAATCTATGACCTGTAGGGTCACTATTTTCTACAACCTGGTTGTCTATTACCACATTTTCAATCAAGAGAGGGTCACCTTTCGTGGCTTTGTTGGTTTTCTGTGTTATTCTCATCACTTTCTAACATATTCAGTAACTCATCTCTGTTGTACCTTTCAGGCAGATTTTCCTCCTCTTCATCAAACTTCTCCATATCATCTTCCGACAACCACCCACCTACCACAGATGCTAAATAATGTTCAATATCACTTCACTAGCTTACATACTGACCAATTTTATTGCAGTATCGGGATAACCTTGTCTATGGAAAACATTTAGCTTTTGAGAAGCATGGTCTTACGACACTCCGTTTACGAGAAATAAGCCTTCGAATAGTTTTGTAACTTACTGAGGAAAAAATATTTTTTTAAACAAAAATTGTGTATTCGCAAATCGTTAGTTTCTCGATTATATCTTAAAGAACACCTAATTATAAGGCTAAAAAGCTCGTGGTGTTTTTGTCTACGATCAGCGGTTCGTAGTAAAAATAATGTCGAAGGGATCATATTAGAAATTAGGATGCAAGAGCGAACAAAGTGAGCTCAAGACTTGGGGTACCCCGACCCGGACAGGATAGGTTCGAATGGGCCTTTGCCCTAACCTGTCTGAGTGGCGGGGTCTTTGTTCGCTCGCTTCGCTCGCTCACTAGACCCCGCCATCCCTAATGATGATGATGATGTTTAATATTTTTTCAAGTCGTAATATCACTGCGAAGCAGGAGCAGCTCGCTAGTTTTCACGTAAACCTTTGTCAACTACTTAGAATTGACTTCCACGTGAGCGTGACAATAGAAGAAAAGATTGTGATTAAACAATGTACAACCGCCACACGTAACACGATTGCAAATAAATTAAAAACCCGGAAAATTATACATAAATTTTAGTCACTTATTCTCAAGCGTCGTTATAAACTGGAATGTCTTTCGTAGTACTGAACTAGTGATTTAAAAAAAATCATATGCTATTTCAAAACTTAAAAAAAATCATGCACCATTCTATCTTTTGGAAAACCGGAGCGTATGTATCATCATCACTGCTTGACGGTTCTTATGGCCGATTGGTGATGACGTATCGATAATGTAGCAATAAAATAATAAAGTCAAAAACAAATTGTTTAATTTGTCTTCATAGTCATTTTAGGCTTAGTGTATGTCAAAGAACACTTGTTTCAATCAACCTAGCCTAGAGGCCCACAAATTACACCTATAGCTCAGTATCACCACATCAGAGGTACAACCACATTTCTCAAGTAATATACAATCTCATGTGAAAGAGGCAAGTCTTGTTAGTTTTGCTCTAGTTTCTCTTTACCACCAACCGGGCACATATCCACATTCTTAACTGCTGCTTATTGAGAATTTTCTTATGGGAAACTCTATAACACTTTGCCCAACCCGAAGATCGCACTGCGTCAAGCTTAGGGTTCGTGCGTACGACCACTATATCTGATCCCAAACCGTTCTTGTGCCAAAGATGTAAACAACAGTGGCCGCTCGGAATATAATATTTTTTTTTAATTTGGTTTAGTGATGTGGATGTATGATTTAAAGTTCAGGGGTAATCGATGTTTCCAATTATAATTATATTATTTCCGCACATAGAGGAGATTAAATTATTTGAATTTTGATCACTTCCGTTAATTTTCATTATAAAAAATGTACTCCAAATTAGTAGTTTTATTGATAGATTACTTTATATGTAAAAAAAAAAATGTTTCATTCTCATACTCGGAAAGTAGTGTTTGTCTGATTCGAGTGGCGGGTGGAAGACGCGGCTGCATCTTTGGGCGAGAAAGAATCATAGTAATTGCTTCCCTCTCTCTAACGGGCGCGAATGAATTTTAAAAATATAACTTTGTTTCATTAGGTAATCGGCTACGAAAATTTCACATAATAAAAAAAAACGATAAAAATAAAAACAAATTTCTGCGGTCTTGTGAGTGTATAATAAACAGCAATTGTAAATAATAAAAATAATACCTATTAAGCGGAACGGCCCGCGGCGGTGACGCGGTGTGTTCCATATTTAAAAAAGACTAGGTATATAATTTGGCGGGGTACTAGCTCTGTAAGCTGCAGAAATTCAAAATATTGGTTTTATAGACTAAAAATGAGTCCCATGTTATTATTATAAACTAATATTTTAGAAAAACTACAATTTTTTATTTTCCTTAAATTCGAAATGAAAAGTAGAGAGTTTATCACGGGTGAAAGTTATCAATTCTTACTCGGACTATAGTCGCCCTCGCTGCGCTCGGGCGTCTAAATACTTCGTGTGGGAATTGAGTCCTTTGGACCCTTGTATAACAATTTATTATTTCTATAAATGTGTATTAAATACTCTTTGTACATATTGTCGATAATTATTATGTCACATGACCTACTTCAATGACAAAAAGAAATTTCGACGAGAAAAAACGGATGTCAGTCGTTTAACGTTTTGTATGAATTCAAAAATCGTCCCAAATTTTCGCTATTACTGATAAATATTTACCACAATCCACAGGATATTATATGTGTGATCCACAGGATGAAAAAGTGATTGGGAAATGTGTGCTATTAGGTGCGTTAGTAATAATCAGCGACGCGCAGATTATCGCGTTATATTCTTAGGCAAGTTCAATGTTATCGCTTTTGGTTTCTGGAAAATAATTTAATGTCTTTGATTTCTGGGCACCGCCTCTTGTTATACTCCTTACGTTACGCTTCTGATTCTGACCAAAGAAGTCTAACGAGTTAACGAAGAATAACAAACTAAATAGATACGTTACATTTCACATCGTTTCCATTGTAATAATGATGTCAATTTGTTTTTGTTCCCAATAAAAAAAATAAAGAAACATTTATTTTTATACTTGTTCATCGCTTTTTTTTTATTTAGATCCGGGGGCACTACCGTGCCCCCGCCAAGACGAGCCAAGCGAAGCGCAAGGGCACTACCTACCTTTTCTCGAAGTGTTTCGTCGTTTTTTTGAACCCTCATAGAGTTGGTTTCCGATGTACCAGATAGTTCATATTCTCAGGATATGATGTCAATAATAGACTAATTAAACATACAAAGTCTCAATTGAATAGCTCTAATACTTTAGATTTTATTGCTATCTAAAATACACCGATTTCGTCACTGACACACTCACTGATACACTGACACACTGATGATCATCAAAATGTTGCTTGGCTCTACATGAGATCTGATATCTTTTTCACAGGGCAAACCTTATGTGGTCGTCTTGGCAATATTTTACATACAATGTTTTTGGTGGGATAATGTAGTCTCGGTAAGTTTTAAGTGATTTCAAATACTTAACAAATCAGAAGAAAAATTAATGTTCTCTATATACATATAACAAAATCGTAGCGGAGTTAAAACTGTACCTACATTAAAGATTTTGGAAAAGAAGTAATTGCAACGAGGTCTGGGAACGATTCTTATGCCAAAGATATAGTTTTAGAATTATTGTTATTAGAATGTTTGTCTGTTTATCTGTTTGTCTAAATGTATGTTCCAGCATCACGCTATTTGTTATCATAAGCTATATTAGGTAGAGATAATATTTATTTGCTTAAACATATCATACAAGAAAAGACATGCATATAGGATGGTAACAACATTATTAGGTACAGACATGTTTGCCACATGATGTGACGTGCAAATGTCAAGAAATATTATTAATTAAAACATTCTCTTATAATAACAGTAAATTAAGTAGGTAATTATAAAATAATAATAATATTGTAATAAATTTAAAATAACACAGTACCTACATTACATTATGCTCGAATTCTTCTATAGTTTACCGCAAATCGTAAAAATACGAGTCAAAAGATTAAAATATTGCAGGTAGTTACAGATTTAACCTTTTAAATTATTATCATCACGCTATACCTTTACGGAGCTAACCAGTCAAACATGATATATCAGGGTGGATGTTTGAGACAGGGTAGTCTTTAACCGTTGTACCAACAGGAAAACGGTATAGGGACACTGTCCTTAACTTTTGAGAAACTTTGATCAGCTTTCGCAGATTCCGAAAAAAAAAAAAAACAGTCATCAAGAAAATTGCCAATTTTTACAAAAACTTTTTCTGAGTTCGATTCTGATATTTTTTGAGATTCTTCTTTTGTCATATTGTTATATCTACTACTATATGATAGTTCGTAGAACGTACGCATAAAAACATAAGGTTTTGGGCCTCTTCTGTCGTATAGGCATAGCTGGGCACTACTAATCAAATAGTTAACTTCGTTAATCGCTAATCCGTTACTAAAAAGTTAACTTCGTTAAACGTAAAATTGTTACATTTTGGAAGATTTAACGGAAGTTTACGTTAATCGTTAACTCGTGATATAAATTTAATTTTGTATGTCGTTGTGTTAGTTATTAGTGGTTACGTTATGGAAGTTTAGGCAGGACTTGAAACATTTATGAAAGAAGGGTGTATCATTACAGTTTGTAATAATAATTATTTAGATTTTGTTAGAACGTGTTAAGCGCGGCGCGGCGCGGTCCACGCGGTACCTTTTTGGCAAATAGTAGTAGTAAACAGAAGTTAATGGGACCGTTAACAATTTTTAAGGATAACTTAAAAAATAATCTGTTACTCGAAATGTTAACTTCGTTAATTAACGGATTAACTGTCTTGTTTGCATTTATAGTTATAATAACAATAAATATCTATAGTTAGGTGACTGATATTGAGAAATCCCGTGTGTTCACAATCTACTGTTATATTATTTTAATGATAGCCGTTCGTCAGGAATAATCTGTAAGAATGCATCAGTAAGTGTATCAGTGTTGAGCCATCAGGTATAGTATGCTGGAACTAATAAAAAAGTAGATATGGAAGGAAAAGACATGTTGCTTCTCACACAGACACTGTAGGTACGTCGTTTGCCCCCGCGTCGCCAGACCTGACTCTCTGTATATGTTGGCTGCTGAGACCAAAACTAGAAACGTAGTATACAGGAAAGTTTTACAAAAATGTGGATGTTATTTTAGTACCTATATTGCGGTACCTTACGACTTCCACACGAACGAAGTCGCGAGTAGAAGCTAGTCTGAAATATTACGGATTTTCAATTTCCATTCGAATATTTTGTTGTCATTACATTGCCGACGGTGAAACTGAGTTTACTTGTCCAAGATATTTCAAGTATTGCACCCACCTAAAACTTTTCCATGACAACACAATTTACATACTGCCGAGATGATTATAAAATGTAGGTTTATGTATGTAACCCACGAATCCGTCATTTAATTTCGAGTCCACACAGTTTATGTACTCAATTACTATGTAAATATTATAGTTAAATAGGAGCATGCTAGGAATAGGCCAGGATGATGTGCAAGTGAGTCATGTGACGATCGGCGCGTAGGCGCTTCACATAAAATCTCTCTGGCGACGGAGCACGCTGCACGACGCAGAATCTGCCGCCCGCTCAATTGGACTCAATTGCTTTAATTGATTTCAATTGAAATGACCTCGCGCACCGGCTCTCGGCTCCCGCTCCTAGTCTGACACTTTTACATCTATCTTTTTTGGAACTGACATAAAAGCTCTAAGATAAATTTCATTGCCCTCAATAAAACGAATCATTCGTTTGTCACTGCAATATCCTGTATATGTTGTGTGTTTGTGTCTATGTATTGAAGTAATAACAGACTTTAGTAATACCTATCACTATCTTTGCACGGTTATTTTCTGTACTTAGCTACTAAGTTCCACAATGAAAGTCTTGAAATTAGTTCAAATATTTTTGCAAATATTTGTGTTTTACTTAAACCATAATTGGATCAGCAAATAAATATGCCGACGATTTCGAAGAAATATCAAACATTTTATAAAGATAGATATCAGATATTCATTCTGTAAAGACACTCTCAATTATTTACTACTAAACAGATCCCATTCTGCGGGGTTTTGATAGAAACCTATATTATAAATTTTGGTCTAGTTGTTGTTCTTTGTTTTATGAAAAAAACAACTCCTACTACTATTAGCCTGCATCATCCCACTGCTGGGCAGAGGCCTCTCCCCATGACTTCCAGCTCTTTCGATCCAGGGGTAAAGTGGACCACTGGTCGTTTGTTTTCTCTAGCTCGTCCCGCCATCTTCTACGGGGCCTGCCGTGACGCCATCTGGCTGTGTCAGGGCTCCGTAGTGGTTACTTTGGCCCACTGCTCATTGAGAAAAAAACAACTAACTTAGTAAAACTTCCCCGATTAATTTTACTCTGTGTTTTAACCTAACCTACTATAGGCTATAAAAAATCGTAAGTATCAGTAATCTAAGAAAAATTACAAAAATCTCTCAGATCAGTGACCAGCGTAGGTACATATTGCGTCTCATTTTTTTTATTCTAACCTCCGAAGGAGCAGATGGCCATGTTAAATTCAGTAAAAATATTTTAAAATCTCATTTTTACAATTCGAAATAATGACTTTAGGTATACACGATGACGGTATGGCATTAAAAAGACATCACACATTTTGGCACGTGTTCTATCCGGTGCACAATTGGTCTTAATTAGGAAATAGCGGCGCGGGCGCAGACGCCGCTGTGCCGACCATCTTCAACCGACGCGCGATGTCAGCTATACCTACTCGAAAATAAATACCTACATACATCAAAAATATTTTATTAAATTCAATAAAATATACAACTATTCACTAGCTGTTCAATACCATAACTACCACCTTTTCTATAAAATAATAAAACATGATGTAGTCGCTACAATAAAGTTCACGTCCTAAATTATTTAAAAAGCTATAAGTATATTATATTAAAATCGAAATTATATTCTTCAACGCAAATGAAGCTGCTGTGTCTTCTTTTTAGTTGGCTTTTTAGGTTTGTTTTTACCGCTGCCCCAAAAGTACGATTTGAATTCCCTGTTTCCCGTACTAGTGCTTGGTTCATCACCATTACTATTTGAGTCCATGTCGTCTAAGTGGACATTTTTACCACCTCCATATACGACACTCCGCCGATGTCGTTGATCAGTTACAACTTCTTCTTCCACTACATCATCATCACTAACATGTATCGTCTTCATTTCTTCCTCAAATCTTAATTTCTTTCGAACAATGCGAGCTCCTGGCTTTTTATCACTTACTGCGTCAGTGGTTGCTATTACACTTACAGTCTCGGGTGTAATGAGGCTGTGGTCATATTCATGAGACTGAATTTCTTTCTCTTCAGTATGAGGTAGGTACTTAGCTTGGATTTCAGCATTTTTTACCGCATGAGATGATGACATTTGCATGGAAACTGATCTAGCACGTCTGAAAAAATGTAAAATACTTAATTCGTCCGAAGGTTCTTTACAAAACATTTCTAAATCTAGAATTGATCTTCTGTCCGCCGATCTTCGTATTCCTTCGTAGTGAGCCACTATATCTTCGCTGTCTGAATCAACTTGAGTCATTCGCTCGTTTATTATAGTTTTATCTATTATTTGCATTTCTAAACTTGATCCTGTTTGTACTGCGGCATCAGTCGCAAAAGGAGCTCCCATTTTACCTAATTCTACTTCGGCAAACGAAAAGAACCGTCGGTCATTAAATTCTTCTTCAATGATTTGGTCGCCTAAAATTTGTGACATGTTTTTCTTACGATTACATCTGATGAATCGGGACAATCTACTAATAAAGGAGCCGACCGTCTTTTTCTGTATTCGTATATCCGTGCACTCCATATAATCTTGCATGGCATCGCTGCGAAAAATATCTTTTGGATCTTCAGTATCATGTGGAGAACGCATAATAGGGTCCAAGTACAAACTGAAAACAAATCCAAATCTGAATGAAGCTAATTGTTTAAAATACAGATCATTTAATCTGCAAATCCGCCTTGATACGATAAACAGTCGATCTTATAAATTGGCACACACATTATACAACATGCAGTATCACTAGCCACTACACAATTGACAACCAGAAGAAAATTAAGATACAATAGTAAGCTCCGTGTTATACAGAAAGTTAGCCGTTATGGTAAGTCTAGACAAACTAAGTTAGTAGATCCGAAGAGACTGTAGCTAGGCTGCTATTAGATGTCGCTACCCATTACGTCTGTGAAGTTTAACCAGTTAATTAAAAAGGCCCTACAGCTGCAAAAGTTCGCTTTTAGGAATTAAATGTTGATTGTGTTTTTTAGAGGCAAGCTGGGGTCATGGATACAACTTTACATGTCAAAAAAATTGCGATTGTTTGTCCCAGACTTATTCCATGCATAATCTATCCTCGACAACTCCGACAAGGTACTGTTTATAAATATTGAAAACAACTCACACATTCTCAGCAGCGTCGGTGTATATGAAGAAAGCATCGGAAACTTTGGGCACACAGCGTTTGAGCCAGTAGTGCACGGTGTACAGTATGGTAAGTAGCACCGCCAAGAACGTTAAAGCTGCGAGACAAACGTTGCGCTGGAGCCATGCCGAGCCCCCGCATGTCAGGTGATCTTCATCGTATATTTCTGTATGAAAAAACTATTTTCTTGATAAATGGTTCCTTTCTTCAAATTATCCTTTGTTGGAAACGGAACCAACGAATCTTAGTTGGACACATCTTTTGCCAACATGGGCTGACACTCGAAGTGTATATATGGATAAGAACATCTACAGACAAGAAACACAAGTAAGTAGGTACCTACCAGCAGGGAGCGAAATCACAAGGAAATAATAGTCTGGAAAAAAGGTCTTTAGCACAGGTTATGTACCGTATGAGCCACAGTTTGGCACGCCGTCACAGGCGCTGAGCGTGTCGATGCAGACACGCGCGCCGGACACCTGGCACTCGAGGTGCGCGGTCGCACAGTGCGCGTCACTCGTCAGTAGCATGCGCGCAGGTGTCATCACCACCGTCATGCGCTCCAACTGTATACAAACATCTTTAGTTTTTCCTAGTTCTTACATTGCAGATCCACCTCTTGGACATAGTGTCCAATTTAACCGGCAATAGCCTAACTGTAAATGCATGCCATGCACAACGAGCGTTCCCAGTGAGAACATGAGTTCGAACCTCGCCTGTGACACTGTTGCCGTGAACCTACTCCTAGCACAAACTTGATTGAGTTAGAAAGGTTAGCTCGTTCGTTTTAAGTCCAGTAAAGAGAAATAAACATTTCTTTAATACATTACGAATAGTCTGCAATGTTCTAATTCCAATGTCATGTCATATTTTTCCGTTCAAACCGAATTTTATGCGGGTAGGTAACTTATTTTGCCGACTGTGGTCATAGTTTTAGCTATTATCGTCAAAGATGTTAACTAACCATCACGTTACAATAGAAGTTAAATAAGAATGTAAACTAACAGTAAAGTTGGTGATAGCCAGCACTAGTCTGGACGAGTTGAACAGGTAGACGTGTCTGGCAGCCGCCTCGTCGAAGTCACAGATGTTGAAGAGCGCCGGCCCCACGTACTGACGTAGGTACCGAAGCGCCACGCGGTCATGTATCTAAGCATATTAACACAATATAATCATTTAACCATAAAACTTTTATTTAACTTGCAATTACAGTATTGACATTTTTCAATCAGGGTGTTCCAGGGTTTCCAGTTTTCGTCAGTTTACATTACACAACGCTGGGTGTAATGTAACTGGAAAACAACTTTCTTTCAACTTTCTGCCTCGACCTCGTCATTCATAATATGTATGGTGTTAAATTTTATTGCCCTGCTTTCGTTTCATAACATTTTCAGGTAGAATTTATAAAAATCTACTTTGTATGAATTTATATCTTTCAAAGGAAAACTTTTTCAACAAGAAAATCAAGAACAAATGAACTTAAAAGTACCAAACCTCATCGTCTTGCAGTTCAATAAGCCGCAGCAACTCCTGCGCATCTGATATCTTATCGGTATACTCAGTGGAGGAGGGGAGCTCGATGTTAACCGGCAGGTGGTGCGGCCTGACGTGCTCGATGGGGATCGCGTGCATGAACCGCTTCTTACGTCCCATCACATTGCTGCTTATAAGACGTAGGCACACATGTGTATACAAATACCCATTTACAGACTTATATCTCCATAGAATAACATTATCTAATTTACCTTTATTCGAATTTAATTGAAGTAAGAGAAATTAAATGCATCAAATCTTTTTATCTTATCCATCTCTATCTCTATTTGCTAGCTCATCTCTAGCCACGGCAACTTTCTCACAATGCACACATCTTTGTTCCAATGTGTGTCTATCAGATATCTATCTTGTTTACTGTTCTTCTCAACCAAGACCCGGGTAAGTAAGTTAAAGATACACGAACTAACCCAAACACTGTAACGTTGTAGTTTGATAAAGAAAACTACAAATTAACAAGTATACTAATTAACCTTGGTGACAATAATGTTACGTTTAGTCCTTGCGTTTCTTCATCCACACTCGACGTGACGGATTGGTTCAGCATGACAGCCATTAAAGATGCCGCTTGCACCATGTTCTCCCACGATTCATGATCTACTAGAGTCATAGGTTTCACGCTAGAAGATATAACATTGTCATTCCGGTTCGACTAGATTTATTAAAATAGGAAAAAAAATCCTTATGGCGTACCTACCTACAATGTTGATACAATGACCACAAAATAAATTGCAAAATTGCTCTTATTAGGTGTGAACTGTATTTCGTACAAAAGTCATCTGTTTCAGTATTTTATGAAACTAGCCACACCTACCGACAAAACAGAGTGGCAGCTAGGGACATCAACGCGCAAACTGAAATCATGAATTCAGCACATAATTCTAGACCCCTAGCGTAGAAATTTTTAGTAGGTTATCAATTAAAAAAAAACTGCTGTTTCATAGAAAAGTGTAAGGCAGAGCTATTAAAGTTTTTTTTTTTAATACCTAACCTATGAAAAGTTGCAACACAGGTGGGTAAAATCCAAAAAAACAAAAAACATTTACTGAATCCATGTTAACAGGTTGTACGTCGATGTACGTTGACGTACCATCCTGTATACAAAATAATACTTTACACAATTTTCTGATTCCATTGCATTTTTTTTCTTTTTTTACTGTTCCGCTTCGACCAACGGAAATACGAGTAGGCCAATAACATACGACTAGGCGATCGCTTAGCGATGTATGTAATCTGTTTGGTCCTATAAATTATCTAGTACTATGAACTTGTTCTATGTGGATGATATTTACTGTTCAGACCTCTATTCGGGGGTAGATATGTACAAAGCATACCCATTAAGATACTAAAATATACACAATTTCCCGCCAAACGTGGGTTGCGAAATTCGGAATAGGTGCTAGGCCTATAGTTGTAGGTAATCTATGTAGATTGTAGGTTTGTATGTAATATATCTAAAGATTGTGCGCTTGACTCATTTAGGAGAAATATACTTAAACAGATTACACATAAAACATACATTTCAGGCGTAGTAGCAGTAGTCGTAGTACCACTCACTTCAGAAGCCAACGTTTCTGGATAAGTAATTATAATACTTTTCTTCATATCATTATTTTGTTGTGTAACTGAAAATAAGCAGATTTTATTAAATCACCCGTCAGTGAGTTACTTGTGAAATGAAGACCTAAAAATATATTTTCATTTCTCATACACGGAAATTAGTGTTTGTTTGATCCGAGTAGCGGGTGGAAGACGCTGCTCCCCACCAAGGGCGGGTAAGACTCATAGTAATTGCTTCCCTCATTAGGGCGGGAATGAATTTAAAAAAATTCTAGTAAAACACCTTTTTAAAAACAAGCTTTTATTGAACTAAAAAGTACTAAATAAAACTAACGTTAACATAAAACTTATAAGCTTATCTGAAAGTGTAAAAAAGACGTTCACGCCTCAAGCTTTTTAAGAAAATATTAAAGTTTTATGTTAACGTAAGTTTTATTTAGTACCTTTTAGTTCCAAAGAAGCTTGTTTTTAAAAGGTTTTTTACTCACACTTTATTTTGTAATTTTTAGCATTACAATTTCTTTAAATATCCTTTCTGTCACCTCTTGAAAGGTACTTGTAAAGACAAATCCCAAACGCGCCTTTACACAAAGTATGGTGTGAAGCCATCCGAGTTGCACTATCCAAGTCATGCCACACTTTAGACCGGACTATCATCATAAATTAATGAATACTTATACAACATTTCGTGCCTGTGCTGTTGACCACTGAACAGTTCTCTCGTATGGAGCCAGTCCCGGGTGTAGCAGCCAGATCATGGTAAACTTCAGAACGAGCTATCATAATTGTATGCGTATAAAAAAAATTGTGTGTCTGCTGTTGACCACTGAAGAGTTCTCTCGTATGGAGCCAGTCCTGGGTGCAGCCGCCAGATCATGGTAAATTTCAAAACGAGCTATCATAATTGTATGCGTGCATAAAATTTTGTGTCTCTGCTGTTGACCGTTGAGGATTTCGTTCGTCTGGAGCTAATCCTGGGTGTAGAATCACAGGTCATGCATCATAAAAATGCATTGTCTTCGAAACAGAATCAACGTGTGAAATTTCAACTCCGTAGGATAAGATGAAGTTGTTTTTTTTTCAGCTTGCAAGATTTGCCCAGAACTAATATACATACATACATACGTCTAAATACCTCGTATGAGAATTGATTCTTTTCGACCCTTGTATAACAATCTACTATTCTTTTCTTAAATTAAGGTATTTCACATGACTATTTTGTAATTATGACTTACATATTGTTTACCTATCTCTACCAAAGGATTTTTTTTTTCAAATAATTATGTACCAACCAATGTAAAAGTGACCATGTGAAAATATTGAATAACGAGGACTAGTTGTAAAAAGCTTAGCATTATCGATTATGTATACACTTGGTAATTAAGACTCAATACCGTTTAACATAACTCGGTCAACATCTAGAGCTGGGGGCAGTAACGGTCCACTCCTCCCGACATCGATGATCACAGAATCATTGTTATTCATAGTCTGCATTGAATTGAACAATTTATTGGCGTCTTGTGACAATCCCTCCGCATTTGATGTGTCTTCTTCTTCTAGATAATTTGTTCTGGAAATATCATGTGTGCAAGATTTTATGAAATAAACTACTTTTTATTTAATGATTTGTTTTTAATTTAAACAATACCCATATTCAGGTTTAAAATTGGTATAATATGTAATGTTCCTGCAAAAGGCTAGGGACCAATACTACTATAATGTGGTTAATGTATAATGATCAGTAAATAGGCATTTAAGGGGCAGCCAATAAGAGAGTTAAAATCCTCGTCATTACATCCTACCTATCCTACTTACCCTTAACTCCTTCCTCTTTCAACTTACGACATCTCTAGGAAAACAGAGATTCCCTGAATATTCTCAACACGAGACGAGAGAAGAAGATATACCTGTAGCTGGCAGACGGTTGTCTCCAAGTTATAGCGTCGGTTCTGTACTTGGTAGAGATGAACCGGGTTGTGTTCGCGGGACGTCGCGTGTACCACGAAGCATTAGGCGCTAAGAACACTGCAGGATACGAAACATTGATGTTTTTATATTCGTCTCTTACTCGATAGAGATGGTAGAGCAAGTTGCTACTTAGGTATCCATAATATCTGTTTTGCATTGATACGGTTGCCCTTAACTGGTTTGGTTAAACGATTTGATGTTTTAAATGACAGGTAAGTATCACTAAACTTCCAAAAAAGTTATAGCAGTGATTCATCTCGAATAAGAGAGGAGAGATATTTATAGGTATATAATTCACACCTAAGAGAAAACTAATAATGCTAAGAAGCTATATGTATACAAGGTATAACAACACCCATCACGAAGCCGTCACCTACGCATTCTGTACATATAACTAAGTAACTTTTTCAAAATATAATTGCTGGAAAACGAGTTTCATTTTTGGTGTGAAAATTCTCTCTCTGTATACGGTAGTGCACAATGCAAGGCACGCAAACATTGTGCTCGTGCATTGTGCATGCAACGGTAGATAGATGGAACGTGGGGATATTGAAAGTTAATTTATAACATTTAAAACTAGATTTCGCAAAAAAAAAAAAAAAAATGGAACTTTGACTTTCAATACCTCCGCCGTAACCAGAGGCTCTCGTACAAAACGTAGAATAGAAGAGAATATTTATTTGCTCAGAATGTAGGTATTTACAATAAAGTGGTAGTAATAATATTAAAGAACCCGTGACTCTCGGCTTCCTTATGGGTATTTTTACACCCGCTAGGTATGTCACCGTAAGATTGTGAACACCGTTAGTTTATAATAAACTGTCGAAAAATTGTGAACTTTTTCAATATAACGCATTTATTTTCGTTAGTTTATAACCTATCATTGTCAAATTGTGAACGAACCAATTTGTCGGTTTGCCATGTATAGATTATAAAACTATCGAAATGTTCACAATCATTTTTCTATAGTATAAAATCTCACGAGATATAGACTAACGATGTTCATTATCATACGGTAACATGTACATCAGATGAGGGATCCTGGTGACTACACATAAAAGATCTATATGATAACACTTAGTAGTACCAACCAAATGAGTAAGTGCTAACTGGTGCCAGCAGATATTACAAGAATGACTGTATCAATTAAAAAGTCATTCATATTTTGAATGAATCTACCTACGTATGAAGTTATGAACTTCGTGCGTATGACCGGACACATTAGGTATTAATATAATAATACAAATTGGCTGACTCCAATAAAATCCAACATGTGATTCATTTATTTTGAAAATATGCACGATCAAAGGGCGGCTGTTGAATGTGGGGTCCTGCATGGGTTCGATTCCCTGAAAGTTGTTGTTGTATTACGAAAATCTATGTAGCAGCCTGGACTCTCGATTTGGTTGAATAAATGTTACATATAATTTATGTTATGATCAAATCAACCCTTACTACGGTAAAAGCTTTGATATCTTCCTATAATCTAAGAAGTTACACAATCTACACCCGCCTGCCCGTATCCTTAATTATGTGGGGTCACAGTACGTTTATTTTTTCCATAGGTACTAAGTAATTTTTTTTTTTTTTAGATGTCTGCTATTTAGGATTTAGGTATCTACTTACATCTTAATTAGCCGTCATCTCAAAATTCACATCCTTCTTAGGCTTCATCGTTCACGAGGAAAATAAGTAGAACGGGTTAAAAACACACTTAATGAAGCCGAGAGTCACTTGTACTCCCCGTCATTGCATTTTTTTTTTTGTACTCGGCCAAACCTGCGAACCTTCTGGTTACAGAGATATTGAAGGTCAAAATTCCAACTTTTAGTCACGTTTTTTTACGAAATCATGTTTTTAATTTTACACCACAACTTTAAATAACCCCACGACCACCGTTGGATGCACCCATAAACGGGTACACTACATAAACACGAAAAACTTTATTCCGTCAGTCACAATACGAATTTCAAAATACCGATTTTCATAATTCCGAATGTTTCAAAATTCCTAATACAACAACTCCGATTTATCATTCATCCTATTTTTATAATTCCGAAATTTCAATATTCGTAACGTTTATAATTACTATTCTCAAAATACGGAGTTTCAATAGATCGAATAACAAAAAGTCCGACTTAATGATAATTCGAAATATCAAAAATACGAATTCCGATTATTAAAGTACCGATTAATGACGATTCCGAAACAAAAACGCCTTGTAAAACTGTAACCTAACCTAACCCAAAGGATTCACCAACAATAGAGGGGATCTGTCGCTCGGCGGCCGCTACCGCAGCACGCTCGCTGCGCTCGCTCGCCTTGGCGCGTTAGTGGTCACTGTTCCTAACCCAAAGCCCATAACAGACGCTTGTACCCGATATATATAGGGAGAAGAAGAAAACACAAAAAAAACGTTTTTAAATTACATTGAACATTACAGATTTTGAATTTCTGAATATTACACTAATTCAATCAGAATCCTAATTTTAGCAGTTTATTCGAAGTATTGAAAATCGGAATGTCGTTTTGCGGACCGAGAACCCATCGAGCATTTGATTCTTCGAACGTATGAAAATCGGAAAACAAACAAATAGCATTTACGACTTTCGGTAAAATAAATTTCGTGATTTTTAATACTAGACATTATAATTCTTGGGTATTATGAAATTCGGACTTTTGAAAATCGGAACATCGAAATTCGGAACAAAATATTTCGGAGTATTTGGGTGTTCCTCCCATAAACACAATGATTTGCGTACGTAACGTTGTGCACTACCGTAAACAGCGATTTTTCACATCAAAATTAAAATTCGTTTCCCAGCAATTATTTTTGTGCAATGTTACTTAGTTTGATGTACAGAATGCGTAGTTGACGGCTATTTGATGGGTCTTTTTACGCCCTGTATAGGATACAAGAGAACGTGTCACCAATAAATTATACTGACCACTTTCATTGTGTTCTGTTTTAGCAAGCCCTTGCAAAAGATTAACAACGTCATCGTCAATTTTCATATTCGGTTTTGGATCTTCGTCTTTAGTTTTGCTGAGGTTTTTTAAGATGGCGTCCACTATTTCAAAGGGATTTGAACCTTGTTCTGTTTCTTTATTGCTGTTAAATAATAAGTCTGTTGAGAGTCTTGGTTGAGAGTCGGGTTTTTCATGTGGAGCCTGTGACCTGAAAATGTAATGTGGGGCGCCTATAGGTAAATATTTCTGTTTAATTCATATAAATAAAAAATATATGTAGGTGGTAGATGGTTATTTAAATAATTACGTCCGATAGAATAAAGCTTCCTTTTCAGCCACCAATTTCTTGTTTTTCTTAAAATCTAGTCTGCTGTAAACATTGTATTTATATTTCCCACGTTGTTTACTCCTAGGAGATAGACGCAGTAGAGGATATGATAATCTGCAACATTTAAAATATTTCTATTCAATTAGGTAACGATTTCAACTGATTCAAACAACTCAGCCACAGCACAGTATGGTAGTGCATAGTAGTACACTGCTTGGACATAAGTCTTTCCCAAGTTTCGTCACAACACCCTTTCCTCCGCTTTCTGCATCCATTCTGTCTCAACTTTTTAGGGACGACGGATTCCACCAATTACTTAATAAGATTTCATTTGATTTATTTTTTGTTTTGTAGAACACTGATCACCCAATCCATTTTTGAAGCCCTCTTATTCATAAATGGACAGTAATAATAATGAATAAAGAAGGTACCTTTAATCAATAGTAAGCCACAAAATGATTCTAACTTACAGTTCTCAGACAAGAAGCAGGCACAGTCAACCCTACTCGAGCTAAACCAACTCCAGCTGCCTTTCGTCCGCCTATATTCATAGTACCCACTTCCTACGAAGAATTAAACCATGATGTATCTACTCGTATTACAACATCACCTGGCGTCTGGTGTGAACAGATCAGTATTCAGGTCGACCTCGTACCGCGGAGCGCCTGCGTCGTCCCCGTCGCTAGTGCGTCGCCCGCTCACTTCGTCTGATATCGCGAACTGCACCAGAGGCAGAACCTTCGTCTTGTAGCTCACACCAGGCCTAATAAACATTTCAGACTGATCAACGTCCGACCGACCGACCGTCCGACCTGGGCCGTCTCTATTTAGATTTCCATCGACACGCTAAGAAGATGAAGACTTATCTGTTCGTTCTGTTATAATTTTAAATTTAAATAAATATCCTCAACGAGTGGAAATACTTAAATGTAGGTAGAGTCACGAGCAAAAATACCTTACACTTACGCCAACATTCAAAAGCGATATGTGTTCGTGACAGTCCAGGGAATAGACAAAATATGTAATAATTTTCTGTTACGACAGCGCGGGCGCAGGCCGATTCATACTAGCTCTTGTTCGTTCAGATAATAAGAACGTTACGATTTTTCTGAAATTTTGGATAACTAGAGGCGGACTAAGCCTGTCGGGGGCCCGGGGCGGCAAAACAAAATGAGGCCTCCCCGATCTTCGCAGTTTATGTACGTATTTATAGTAAATTTTTACAAAAAAATTAATAACGATGTAATAGTAGATTGTTATACAAGGATCGAAAGGTATCAATTTCAATACGAGGTATTTAGACGCCCGAGTGCAACGAGGGCGGCTATATTCCGAGTAGGAATTGATGACTTTCACCCGTGTTAAACAATCTACCTACTTTTCATTTCGAATATAAAATAATAGTTTTTCTAAAATATTTATTAATTATAATAACAACATAACACTCATTTTTAATCAAATATTAGTCAATAAAACTGATATTTTGAATTTCGGTACAGCTTACAGAGTTTTTTTTTCTTGTGGCTTCGTACGGTTTGTGCATTCAGCCAATGTCACGTTTAGTTTCTTTAGT
The DNA here is from genome assembly GCA_916610205.1 of Griposia aprilina. Lineage (NCBI taxonomy): Eukaryota > Metazoa > Arthropoda > Insecta > Lepidoptera > Noctuidae > Griposia > Griposia aprilina. The sequence goes on from OU744286.1 coordinate 11,734,650, forward strand.
ACGAAGAAAACAAAGTTAGGGAAGCTTATAGAGTTAGTATCCCGCGAAATTATAGTCTTTTTTTTATTTTAAATATAGTACACACCGCGTCACCGCCGCGGACCGTCCCGCTTAAGGTGGATCCTCAGTTGAAGCCCGCCAAATTCAAATATTCTTGGTTCTTCAAAGGTTTTTTGTAAATTGCAGCTCTATGTCAGTTATGTTTCTGGTCACCGCAAATTACAAAAAACGTAAGTAAATTTGAATTTCGCGGGCTACCTTAGCGCATCCCCCTTAATAGGTATTTTTAATTGACACTGGCTGTTTATCACCCGCAAAGCACCCGGCATTTTTTTATCGATATTTTCTTAAATAAGTAAAAAATTTCGTAGCCAAATTTAGTTCTATTTTTTCGTTTCTAGAGAGGGAAGCAATTGCTATAAGTCCTTCCCGCCTTAAGACGAAGAGCAGCGTCTTCCACCCGCTACTCGGATCAAACAAAACTACTTTCCGTGTATGAGAAATGAAAAAACAAGTACGTTCGTAATTTAATTATAGGTTAGTTAAATATAACCTATAATTAAATTAAGAACGTACTTGTTTTTTGAGTACCTACTCATCTACATCATGGGCCCAGCTTCCGGTAGGATTATTTTTTTCAGGGAGTTGTATTTTCATCTTTACATTATGCTATTCACGGACGTGGCTGCTACTAAAAGCAGCGACGTCCCTCGTGATGTCCCCTTGGGAGGGGATCATCAAGAGCGAGGCGAGTTTGTACTTATGTGCACCCTATCTCGAAATTTTACAGAAAGAGTTATTTACTTTGTCGACATTTACTAAATTTTTTGAGAAATAAAAATGATAGAGCGAGCGAAACGAGATCGAAAATTTTAGCACCCCGTAACTCCGTCTCGGGAAGGTTCGGTTTTCTTTACAACATTAACACATACCTACATTAATACGTAGGTTCTAAATTTGACGATCAATTAACTAATGTTAATTGATCGTCAAATTTAGAAACTTTGAGAATGAAGAGAATGTACGATGCAAGAGCGAGGGTAGCAAGCTCGAAAAGTTTTGCACACCGCCTTATGTAGGTTAGGTTTTCTTTTGAATATTCATGCAGAAATAAGAGTTACTTAATCTAAGTTACTTAGTGTAAGTCTAAGTTACTTACGTCTTAAAGAAAAAAATATTATTAAAAGAATGTTGAAAAGAGCGAGCGAAGTAAGCTCGAAAATTAAAGCACCCCGCCTCGTAGGTTTAAGTGAGGTTCTTTTGATTATTCGTACAGAAATAGAAGTTGCTTTGCGGATTTATTTATGTAAAAAAATAGGAGAATGGAAGATGTAAGAGCGAGCGAAGCGAGCTCAAATGTTTCTGCTATAACTGCTTTTCACTGAACATAAGTTTACAAACAGTAGGTAATTGTATGTAAAAACTAGCTTCTGCCCGCGTAAAATTTCTTGTTCCCCCGACCCACCCCGTCGCATTGCATCGCCTGCCCGCGCTATAACTTTATTTATTAAAACTTTTAGCACAAGTAAAAAAATACTGTACAAAGGCGGACTTAATGCCAGAGGCATTTTCTATCAGTCAACCTTAGGGTGACGCAGAGACTAAACATGGCAGGTGCAATATACGGGATAGATAGCATGGAAAAAACTATAAAATACAAGAATAAATATTAATTACATAAATACTAATACATACATACTTAAAAACAAAATAAACTTTTCACTTCAGTAGCTCACACATGTAGGTTTTGCTGCCTGAAATAACACATATAACATCACGCCTGTATTCCCCGAAGGGTTAGGCAGAGGTGTACCTATAGCACACCCACATTTCGCCAGTTATGTTTAAGTCCCATGTAATAGGGGGCGACCCTATTGCCATCAACCGGGCACAAATCCAGACTCCGGGCTGCCTGAAATCAGTGAGCAAAATCGCATTTTGCTCACTGAGTGAGACCAAGTAACTTTTGTTTTTTTTTTCTGAAAGCCGCGAATATCTTATTCAGTCTTGGGTTTATCATACAATTCGAAACATTCACACTCTATCTCTTTCCCGCCATTAGAAAGAGAGAGAGACAAAGACCAGCCCTTTCATAGTTCCGATTTTGAATTCAACCTCAAAGACAAACACGTTCGGAATTTCGTACTAACTAAAGAAATTTTGCAAAAAGATAATTACGTCTTTTAATGTAATTTATTGATTTTTTAACTTATTGTTGTATTAAAACGAAAATAAGTATTTACTGCAAATAAAACTGATATTTAAACTGTAAATATTTATTTCTAGTTTCAATAATGTTATGTAATATATTTTGAATAATAAAATATCATGGGTGCTATTTCCGAACACGCCTTAATTTAAATAAAAGAGCGGGAATAAAATTTCGTGGGTGGAGTTAAGAGTTGAATAAGTTAAAAAATATTAAAATAATCGTAAAATATGAGTGAAACTAGCGACGAGTACATTATATTAACACCGGAAGAGTTAAAACAACAAGTTATTCATGCAGAATTAAGTTTCCTACCTGAGAAGTCTCGCGAGAAATATCTGAAAGCATACCATGTCTTCAATGAATGGAGACTTACAAAGGGCACAAGCAGTTTTTCGGAGACGGTGTTGCTATCTTATTTTTTAGATTTATCACAGACGAGGCGATCATCTACAATGTGGAGTATTTACTCAATGTTGAATGTGCCTATGAATCTATATTGTTAGTTATTAAAATTTGTGTGTAGACTGTTATATATAAAGGTACTTACTGCCTATTGAGGCGCAATGAATCCTAGTCTGGCTTAGCAATACTGTTAAAATATTTATTACGATATGTAAAAGATGCTGTAAATGTTAAATTATGCATATTAATTATGTAATATTTTCATTAAAGGTTGTACTGATCATAGGAATTAGTGGAGCGTGTCGCAATAACGAGCTATTACAGCTAACAGTTAATAATATCGAAAAGCATTCAGATAAATTACTGTTAGTAAAATTGAAAAATATAAAAGACGAACCTTGACAGGTCTTTTGTCGTACGCGAAGAATATGTAACTATTGTAGAAAAATACCGAAATTTACGTCCAGCTAATATAAAAACCGACCGATTTTTCATACAATACCATAATAATAAATGCTCAAGACAGCCTATTGGAGTAAATAAAATAGGTGCTATACCGCGAGAAATTGCCACTTTCTTAAAACTGGAAGAGCCTCAGCTATACCCGGGTCACTGCTTTCGGAGAAGTTTGGCAACGCTCTTGGCTGATTCCGGAGCCGATCTCACCACTTTAAAATGTCTCGGCGGGTGGAAGTCCAATACGGTTGCAGAAGGCTATATTGAAGACTCAATAGAAAATAAGTCGAAAATCTGTAAGCGTATAGTGGAAACAATAAGCTGAATTCTACCTCGGATCCTTGGTCTCACCCACGCCCATCCACTTCCAACGACGCACAGTGTACTTATACAGAAAGCCGATCAGAGTCACCAACGTTCACCGTTGTTCCTTCTCAATCCGCCACCGAAACAGAAACCTTAACCCCAGATAATCAAACTCAACTCAATGCAACTATAACGTTGCCAAATAAATCTGTTACCTACTTTTAATTTGCAGAATTGCAGTAATTTTACTTTTAACTTTTAAAATGTTCCATTTTATTGAATTAGTACCTCTACCTACAATGTTAATTATTTTGATTCACAATAAATAGTTATTTCAATCTATTCCTGTTTATTATTTTATCTCCTAAAGTGTTCTCGCTGCTGAAGTGAAAAGTTATGTGTGTTACACGAGAGCAAACTTTTTTGCATCTCGTGCCTTTGAATCCCTCGCCACACTCAGGATTTAACTTTAGAATCACTCGCTACGCTCGTGATTCAATCGTTGAATCCTTTGCTTGCTCAGGATTCAAAATCAGCGCTCGCAGCAAAAACTGACTTTGCTCTCTTGTTGCACAAATAACTATTGTCAAGAGAAATAACAATCGGTAGAGGAGAAAACGAATCCAGCAAATCAACGCTGAGATGTTTCAGCCAACTTCTGACGGATATGCTCACGTGCCTTCACTTTAAAAAATAACCGACTGGTTGCCATCTTGATGTTCAGAGGGAGCGCATTCCAAAAAAAAACCGCCTGGACAAAGAAAGAAGAATGAATGAAGCCAGAACGGTGAGAAGGACATCGTAGAAGACGATTTTTGGTGGAACGAATATTTTTACTATGGGCAGAGCATAAATATTGAATTTGGGAAGTCAGGTAAGAAGGAGAAGTGGGTTTGTCGAGAATAGAGAACAACGTGGACAGTGCCCTTAACTCTCTGCGCTGACGAATGGGTAACCATTTTAAAAGCATCTGTGCACTGACAAATGGTCATACTTACGAAGATTGAAAACAAATCGAATGCAATTTTGAGAACCCCTGAACCGGGATATGTCGAAATTGGTAACAGCGTGACTGACTATTATTCCGTTCCATCAACCGTAACTCAGTAGAACAGTACTTATCACCTGAATTACGAGAACTAAGGAGAGTTTTCGTAGTTCAATTATTAGAAACTACAGATCAGTCTGTGCTAAATAAAGGCATTTTCAATTACTTAGGTTTGACGTCAATCATAGTATCAAAAGAATCCTCGTCATCAAATAAAGTGTCGCTGGGTAGGTCACCGGGCACCAGGATAGCAGATACATTGACTAGCGGCACCTCCACGACGATGTCATCTGCCGGATTGGTAGATTTCTTCAACGCGTCCTCCAAATTCTCCGTTGTAGAAGACGTTGTCCTCCGTCGAGTAGTTCTTTAAAGAGGAATATTAACATTATAATTTAAGTATAATGGCTTGACTTTATTTATTTATTTATTTTTTATTGGTTCACCAACGATTGTTTACACTGGATATATCCTATAGGTAATATGCAATATATACTGATTCTGAATACGGTAATATCAACTTAGCTGGACAAAGCAAGGCCCGTTTTAAAACAAATGGTGGCAGTTATTATAGTTCAATCTCAGATTTTTGCCGCCAATGCAGGCGGGGCGGCGCCAACTGCATCACGCTGCTTGAAAAGTGAGCTTGTTTGAACTTTTTAAATGACATCGGGATTTTTGATTCTTTCAGTTTTCAATTTTATTTCAAACTTTTTTTGGATAATCATTATCTCCTATACCTCCTCGTAGTAGTGGTGGTGGTCGTTGGCTGTGTTGTTTTCAAAGTATACCGGTTGTCATTTGTGGTTGATTCAGACTTCATCACATTATCCGGCAAGGCGCCCCAGTACCCGCCGAAAGTCTCCCCTATTTCGTACACTAGCAGCTGATTTTTACTGTCACGACAGGAGTCTATCAGGCTCTTTTCAGATATGAGCTGAATTACCAATATTATGTTACTGCCTGTTTCTGTCCTGTCAATAATATAATAATTATTAATTTTATTCAAATGCCTGCCTCGTTGCATCTATAAGTGGTCGCAAGCGCTCCTGCTCATCATGGGGTCCTAGCCCGTCCAAGTTTAGATTAGTAGCAGCCTGGAGTCTGGATTTGTTCCTGGTTGATAGCAATAGGCTCACCCGCCCCACAAGCGTGCGATTTAAACCTAACTCCCGAAATGTGATAATTAGTACTTTAGACCTCTGGCTAACCCTGCAAGAAATACAGGCTGGTCGTGTTTGTTGCTAGCTTCAGTTGACTTTAACTCCTCTGAAAGTGCTTGCAACGGCCTGTAACTTAAGCTATTAAGAGCTCAATCAGTCGAGTTAATAATTAGATACTACGTCGTTTTAGGAAGTTTGCTTTTGCAAGACCAGCTGGCAACAATGTGCGTTAGTGGTTTTAATCTATGAAGCTGAATGAAAAATTCGACGCATCAACATTCACTTACTGAGAAGATACTTTCATTTTATACAAACCTAATACTAACAAAGCAACTATAAGGCAGTTCCAATCGCGAGAAGTGCAGTATTTGTGAGTAAGCATCGACGACTTGTCTACCGAGGAACACGGAAGGCATAACGCGCCGCCGGCAATATTCTGACATATCTTTCTGATAGACAAACTTGCGAACAGCTATTGCTAAACCCGCTTCTTGCTTTACAAGCAATAATAGAACCAATAACAGTCTCAAACAGTACATGATTGTTAATATTCGATATCTACTTTTTCACCATAGTTCGAAGGTGGCATAGCCCTGTAGATAGGTGCTATAGTACCGAAGTCAAAATATAACGAATCTGCAGTAGGTATTTAGGTAAAGGTACCTTACACACTTGCCCTGGGAATGAATATCAATTTGTTTAGGTACCTACCTATCTAAAACTTTTTAATTCCTCAAATTGTAGTTAATGGTGCCGATTCTCTTGTCACAAAATTCTCTAAACTAGACTAAAAATCTCCAAAATTTTGTTTATTCCTGTCAAACGACGATTTCTCATTCTGAAATAGACTAAAGTGACACAACTTAACTATATTTTAGTTTGACAGCACTGAGTTATTAGTTTAGTGAAAATGGCAATTTTGCTATTCTAAATTTGGCGTTTTTCACTTAAAATTTTGGTTGTCTAACTAAATCTGGCTATTTATAATCGCGATTAAAAAGGTGTGGAATAAAATTAGTTGTCATGTACTAAAATTCACCGCAACAGCTCGACTTAAAGGTGTAAAAACAGCACTGTATCTTTTTTTATTTTATTTTGCTTATATCTCGAAAACGGAGAATATAAAAAAAATATCTCCCTATCGCAAAAATAATGAAAATTTCGACCCCCTTTATCAAATTCTTAAACCCCTAAAACTATACATGTGGGTAATATTCTTTTCATATTTTCCATACAAAAAGTGAAAAATTCCATATAAAACACGTCGAGCCTGCCCCCATGCGCGCCTCCGGCTCTAAGAAAAGTTCACAGGACATGGCAAACAAGTACCACGTAGAGTCGCGGTTGTCAAATTAAATTTTAGTTACGTCAAAATTATTTTTAAATTTAGAGATATTTTTTTGCAGAATAGTTTTACGATTCTCATAGCCAAAAGTAACGAATTTTAGCTATTTTAGTTCGGTGTACAAGAGAATCGGCACCAATGTAGTTCCTTACGTGACTAACTATTCATCATCTTCCTGCCCTCGTAATATATTACTATGGATCAGCGCCACACGTTTTCTACTTGTTATTACCATAAACAAGTAAATAACTCTTGTATTGGGAAATAATATAACAACCAGACTTACATCTGTTAAGAACCTGAATATGGTTTATGAAGTTGCGGGCCTAACTTGTACCTATATGAGTAGGTACCTATATAGTCTCCATTGTGGTTTTAAACTGCTTTGATGTGATGCGGTGCGGGTCACGCGACCCCTATCATTGTCCCGGCCGACGCACGGCAGCCGCCGCGTCACGCCACTCCATTTTTTATAACAAAATAATATTAGAGAAAGGGCAATCGGGCAGTCAATAGGTTGGTACACACGGCTACATATCAAGCTATACATTTCCAGTTTTAGCTGACCTCGCATTGTATAGGTTTTTCGTAGGTACAATGACAAGTCAGCTTATACTGGAAATGTATAGCTTGATATGTATGTAGTCGTGCGTACATGATGTAGAATGAACATGATAGATATAACTACTTACAATACAATATTAGGTATAAGCAGGCAACGCCATGGAGGGTGGGTAGTTACATAATTGTAGTTTATTAAAAAGGGAAAATTAGGAGGCTCTGTGTGTTTATTGATAAAGCACGTCCAGGGTAGTTCTGCCACCATCGTCATTTGCATAGCCCAGCTATGTTGGCATTCAAATGTCAGTTAAATAAGCTAATTCTTAAGTAGCCTAATCTACATGTCGCAGCCAACTAGCGTAATTAGGCTTTCAGTTAACAGCCTAGCCTTTGAAAGTAACGCTTGCTCGGCTCGCGCACTGTTCGTCACAGCTCTAACCTACCTGATTTGGTCGGGTTGCCTCGGCTTAGTTACTGCGACCAATTCGCCTCGCACGTGGTTGGTCACAGTTCCAACCTTACATAACTATACTATAATGAATATCATTCAGGCCGCTAGTTGAACGGCGCCGTGTAGTAAAATGGCTAGGCTGTTAATTGAAAGGCTAATTAAGATAGTTGGCTGCGACACATATACGACGAAAAATGAGCCGTGTAAAATACAATACAACGTCAAACAACAGCTTATACATAAAAAAAAACATATGGAAAAAACAACCGACTGGCATCAAACGCCCTATGATTATGCTTAAATGCCGGTTAGGTGATGAAAATTATGTAAAAAAATATATTTATCGAGAATATCAGCGTAACCTCTCAAAAATTGTAGATGCAGTATAATTTTCGTGATAGTAACATTACAAACAGCTGATTGTCAAAATGTCAATGTTAGCCGTCCTGACTGTCACACACATGACAACAGAGACACAACACCCCGCCTGCCCGCTAGGGTGTAATGTTCTGTGCCTAACACACATTAAATCACCAAAGAATCGAAAGAAAATTACTGATAAACGTAAAGTTTATTTAATATAGGAAATATGGCTATCGCAGAATATATAGCTTCTCTTGCGCAAAATCCTTATTTTGGCGCTGGTTTTGGTTTATTTGGAATCGGTGCTGGTGCAGCAATCTTACGAAGAGGTGTACAGACGTCTGTAATACTATTTCGGAGGCATTGTATGATCACTCTTGAAGTTCCATGTAGAGACAAGTCCTACCAATGGTTGCTGCAGTGGATAACGCACAAAGGTGCCAAACAAACTCAGCACTTGAGTGTAGAAACGTCTTTCCTCCAAAAAGACTCTGGCCAAATAAAAACTACATATGACTTCATTCCCAGTGTAGGTCAACATTTTTTTAGGTAAGCCTTCCAAGTTTCACAACAGTATTTTTAATTTTTACGATGACAAAATTTATCTGGCATATTTCAGGTATGGTGGCACATGGATTAAAGTAGACCGCACAAGAGAACAACATACTTTAGATCTTCATATGGGTGTTCCATGGGAGACTGTAACCCTAACAGCATTTGGAAGAAACAAGGAGTTATATTTTAACATTTTAGAAGAGGGTAAGATATTTTATTTGACTTTAGTATTATGACATGCATACTTTATTATATAATTTTTATTTGTTCAGATAAGTTACGGTCATACCCTAATTATTAATTTTCTGCTTATGTAAACATGTTAACATGATATATGAATTTTGGATTGTAGCTAGAACAATGGCTCTAAAGAAGCATGAAGGGATGACAGTTATGTACACAGCCATGGGGTCAGAATGGCGCCCATTCGGTCATCCAAGACGACGACGTCCCCTTCCCAGTGTGGTGCTCCGTGCCGGCTTGGCAGACAAAATCCTTGATGACTGTTTGGACTTCATCAACAGTCCCCACTGGTATACTGACAGAGGAATCCCATATCGGAGAGGTAAACAATCAAATACTTATAGAATGCCCAAAATATCATGTTTCTCTTACCTAAAACTGTTGCTAACCAATTAATTTTAATTCTGTGACAGTAGGGATATTTTATTCTCCAAATATAAATGAAAATCTTAACTCTATTGTTTGTCTGGTTGAATTTCAGGTTATTTGCTATATGGTCCACCAGGATGTGGAAAATCTTCATTTATAATGGCTTTGGCAGGTGAATTAGAATACAACATATGTGTACTGAATTTATCAGAAAGAGGACTCACTGACGACAGGCTAAATCACCTTCTTAGGTATTGTTTTAACTTGATTTTTACAACTCCAAAAAGGGCAACAAAGCATTTACATGATTTGATCCTTACCAGCAGTACTACTGCTGTGTACAGTAATACTAGGATAATATTTTTGTTTGCATACAGCAATTTGAGGCCTGGCCAAAAAATATGATTTGAAAAAAAAAACTAAAATCCATCTTCTTTCGACACTTGTTTTTTGCTTTGAAGTCCCCATCTCAAAAGTTCGCCTGTATGTGCTAGATAGAACATTAGTTTTTTTTTTTGTTTTTTTTCAGTGTTGCACCGCAGCAGTCAATAATATTATTAGAAGACGTTGATGCTGCCTTTATTTCCCGAGAAGACACAGCTGCACAAAAGTCAGCATATGAAGGTCTTAATCGCGTAACGTTTAGTGGACTCCTCAATTGCCTTGACGGTGTTGCTTCTACAGAAGCCAGAATAGTTTTTATGACTACAAATTATCTAGAAAGGTAAGATCTCTGTATGATACACCTGTGCACTGTACTGTTAAAAGTTTGTTAGTAGTAGTAGTAGTCATCATAATTGGACTCCATTGTACTTCCCCCCATTTGGTCCATTATGCATAGTGGGTCCTGGATAGCATAGCAAACCTAGCTCTGCCCAGAAGCTTCCTGGCGATCAACAGGCTTCGCGGAACGACCACTGTCCCGAGGATTTGCTTACCGCAGCATTACAGGATGACTTGGGTGGCTAATTCCTCGGCGCTAAAGCAGCCTCTGCAGAGTGGACTGTCTGTGGCGCTTACATGGAGTAGATGTTTGTTTACGGAGCAGTGGCCTGTAACTGTCCCTATCATTATTCTAAGGTTTTTATGTTTAGGCTGCGAAGTTGCTAACATAATCGTGGGCAAACCTTCGGTATAGCCAATTTAGACTGTCTAGTCAATAGTCCGGGACCATTATTGTGTCGTTACTTATGTAGTTCTGTTAATCTCCGGCGAATCCATGTATGAAACTGTGAGTATGCTAAGGGGATGAGTTAAAAGTGTGGTGTGCACATTATCACATACCCAATCAGAAAGAAATGGATGGAAATAAGCTGCATAGATGGAGCCATCAGCACAATCAGTAACCAGAACGACAAATTTAGTGTAGTCATACAAAAATGCTGTTCGAATTTTTTGGAGTAATATAACGAAACAAAAAAAATTAAAACCAGCATGTCAGCTCTGTGATTCTGATTACAAACTAGTTTGTAATTCATAAAGATTTTCAACAAACTTTTTTTCGGCTTTTCGATTTTCGAAATGGTAACCCTACTTCCGCTAGTGCTAGTCGGGTAACACCCCCCTTCCCACCTTATGTAATGCGGAGCAGTTGCTAACTACACTTACGTTAGAGGTCATGTTAAAGTTTGTGCTTTGCATTATTTTTTCAGATTGGATCCAGCATTGATTAGACCAGGCAGAGTAGATATGAAAGAGTTTGTAGGATATTGTGATCAAGAACAAATAGAACTTATGTTTCTAAGATTTTATAAAGGAGATAAAGCACCGGAACATTCAAAAACATTTGCAAGAAAGTATGTAAATTTGACAGCTATTTAAAATATGGCATTTATATGTGTGTATTGTATGTATAATAATATCTATCATTTGTTTTGTGTTGCTTAGGGTCCTGGAGCAGAAGAAAGAGGTGAGCCCAGCGCAAATTCAAGGATATTTTATGTTCCACAAACATTCGCCACCTGAAGACGTTTTGTTAGACGTTCAAACCATATGGACACTTTAAAAGTTGTTTTTTTTTAATGAATTTAGATAAAGGTTTTAGAAAAATATAACGAAATAATATTTTATTCTTTTATTTTTAAGAATATAATAATATACAGTCTGTAACCATGAATTTTCTTTGAACTGTCGTTCAGATATGTACTATCATTATGAACGTACATAAAGAAAACTTTTTAGTTTGTAAAACTACAATAGAAAGATTATTAAGAACAAACTATATGTAAGAATATAACATAATAACACAAAATACTTACAATTAGCAATGGCAAATTTTCAGCCAGACAATTATTTTAAACAACCTAGAACGGCAGTTATTAACTTGGAATCCCATAACAAGAGCACCAACTTACTCTTCCGTTACGTTACGTTTGACTTACAAAGATGGTACGCAAGAGGAATGTAAGCCCTAAGAAAGATTATTAAGAACAAACTATAAGTAAGAATATAACATAATAAAACAAAATACTTACAAGTAGCGATGGCAAATTTTCAGCCAGACAATTATTTTAAACAACTTAGAACGACAGTTATTAACTTGGAATCCCATAACAAGAGCACCAACTTACTCTTCCTTTACGTTACGTTTGACTTACAAAGATGGTAGGTACGCAAGACGAATGTAAGCTATATACAGGTGCTCGGAAATTCGAACTATTCCTTGAAAGGGGTTATACTAGAGGTAATTTCCAACAAATTAAGCCCGCCAACTAGGGGACGAAAATTAATGGTTTCCGAGTTACGGAGGTTTTTAGATAATTGTTCAAAGTTTCAGACTGGTCACCAAAAACAAATAATTTAAAATTCAATAAGCAGGCAATTTGAAAAAGATCTGTAACAATTTTACTGTATTTTTGACGATTGCCAATGATAAGTAAATAAACGAAATTAATGTTCTGATTACGTCTGCATTATTTTAAATTTAAACCCGTGCAAGTGTTCATAACATTTTTACCTTGTAAGAAAGGTTATGAAATAGGGAATTTATTTCCGAAATTTGTACGCCAAGTGTCATACATTTTTTTCGAGTAAAACACATCTGAACTTCAAAAATTATAAAATAAAGAAGGTTTCCTTTGCACTCGAGGCCTTTTATTTCTGAAATTATGGGAATTTATGGCATGTATTTTTTATAAATGAGCACTCATTTATCATCAGTCAGAAAAATATTAAATAAGTGTCGAGAGAGAAGTAGTTATTTTTAAATTATTTGTTTTTGGTGACAACTCTGAAAGGGGTTTGAAGATTTTTGTATGGAGGGTGGCCGTAACGTCGGCCGTCATTTTGTTTTTTTTTTCAGAATGGCGGTGCACAACGAAAGTTATATATTTAGATAGAGGACACATATACAAACAAAACATGTAATGTAACATAATATTCTAAAACGTCAGGTTTCGGAGTTATTCACCGAAATATAAGTCGAAAACTGAACCTTAAAGAAACAAGGATTTTTTTCCCTCCGGCAGGCTTAGCTTAACGCTTTCTATTTATACGAAGAATAGACACAGCTCTTTCTGTACAAAGTGACATTTCCTTTCTCCATTTTTGACATCGCATCGTAGAAATCTTTCTACAATCTGTCATTTTGTCTTTCGTTTTTAACGATCTTTGTCTAGGTCCTTTTTATGTAGACTATTTCAGAAGAAAGTTTTCTATCCCAAACTGTCAAAATCACACTGACTACTGACAGTTGTCTAAGGTAGTGAAGAAAATTTGATTTTGTAACCGCCATGCCATGCTAAAGACACTATAAAACTTTCTACAGTCGACGACGGCCACAAAGTATACGGTTATCTACAAAATCATGATTTTACAGGAGAGCGTTTTGAACGCAACACTGTGATAATTAATAGAAAAACAAAGCTATCTTCTCCTGTTTTACATCATTCAGTTAATAGGGCATTACCAAGGAAATGGTTAAGGCCAATATTACTGTAATATTTTTGTATTCCAAAATACGGTACATCGACACTGAGAAAAAATATTGTAGTTGTCTTTATACCTCTGTGTTAGTATAAAATTGAGAATCAAACAGAAAAAAAATCCTATGACAAAACAAATAATTCTGTGTCGAATTTCGTAAAAAGTGCAGTTGACTCTTTCTACTTTGCTGCCGTCGTACTGTCTACACAGAACGTCATTTTTGTCTACTCTTCCGTCGACTAAACGGTGCTCGTGCTAAGCCCGCAGGTAAGCATATTGAACTATGAAAACATAATTGCATCATGTTTATGTAATATGCGACTGTCCACAAAAAAATTACCTTATGGTCGGTGGCACTTACGACATTGTGCTTATGCTAAGTAAATTTGTACGATTTTTATTTCTGAACGACTTAAGTGCCAATGACCATAATGGTACTTTTTCTTATGGAGTGTCACATATTTTAGTTATGGGCGAAATATCCAAGCATATAGATTACTTATTAAAGTTGTTGTTGGTTGTAATGGAACGCACGGGAGGAAAAAGTCTAAGAACCATATACCTATCTATTGTTGTCGTTAGATAGATAGCCTTTATCGATGACTGTGCGACGACATTCAAGGACTGATAGAATTATATTGTCTATCATCAATACCGATCTGTCTTTTACTGAAAATAAGTTATTACGTTCGGCCGTAATCAACATGGTTAAGTACTACAAAATAACAAATAATTTCGTTATAACAATTGTTATTTTTATCTTTGAAAATCTCAGAAACGTGACGCTTTATGATGTTATGTTATAGCACCTTTAATGTTTGTATAAGTGTCCCCTATCCAAATATATGCCATTTATAGTGCACCGCGATTTAGAAAAAAAAAAAAAAAAAAATGGCGGCTGATGTTAGGGCCAAAACCTTCAAACCCCTATGAACAATTATCTAAAAACCTCCGTAACTCGGAAACCATTAGTTTTCGACCCCTAGTTGGCGGGGCTTAATTTGTTGGAAATTACCTCTAGTTAACTCCTTTTAAATAATAGGTCGAATTTCCAAGCACCCTGTATAAAGAAGTCAAGTGAAAAATATTAATTTGTACAAATTAATATTTTAAAAACGAGAATAAAGAAAAAGGAGGAGGATAAAGTATTTTATCCTTCATTTACAAACGTTGCTTATATTTAAGAAATGATTGACGTCTGCCGAGGGTCAGGCAGACAGGAGGATCGAGCAGTTTTCGTTAATTAGTTGATAATGAACTTAAAATAATTGATTATAATAACTAGGTGTGAGTGTGATGTTAACTAAAATAGTAGGAATGCGCCTTTCTTTGACGCATATAACCCCCAAATAAACAAAATCTTAAAAGCACATCACCCGCGTCGGCGTGTTCAAATCCTATCTTAGCAGTTACGCATAGATAGTTGCATGCTGGGATTGCCAGGTTCATATAGTAAAATCAAAACATCTATATTATACCATACTTATATCAAGAATTCGTACAAAACAATCAATCAATTCAAAAAATTATCATCTATCAATCAACAACATAGCAATCGCTCGTAAGTAAAAAAAATAAACTTAGCCACAAGCTTCAAGGCCTTAACAAGGTTTACGACAGTTGATTGCTTTGAGCAAGCAAAATAAATTATTAGTCATGTCATATGTCTCTTGACTAAACTTTCGAGCGTTTTGTAACACTTTGTTGCTAACATCTCCACGATATGTTTGAAGTATTTCCCATTGCCAATTAGCAGATAATTTTGTCATATCTATGATCTCCTGATTTCTATCTCTAACTTGAAAACTAAAAGCTTTTTTAAAATATGATAATGACAGACAAAGTATTACCGGTGTGTCTTTATGATAGTCTTGCTTGAATACAACTTTAAATTTGATAAGACAAATAAAGTTGTTTGATAAAGGTGCATTTGGATCTAATAAAAATATATTGTGCAATTGCAAAAGATCCTTCACATACTTAATGGGCGATTCTGTTTTTGTGTTCGGAAAATCAGTTGTATCGAGTATTACATACTCTGGTTTAGTATTTGATGTCATTGGACCAGGCATTGGTTGATAGGCAGTATTTGCATTAAGAGTTGGCATTTGTAGAATTTGTAATGGTGGACTGGTAACTATCATTTGTGGAGCAATAGTCGGAACAAAAGCATTTATAGGTTGTTGGTGCGGCCAAAGTCGACTTACGAAAATGTTACTGTTAGGAACAGTCGTTTGTTCTTTCATTATATCTAAAGCTCTTTCCGACATTAACTCAGATGCTGGCTTCACCTTAATTCTTGGGGCCGATGTTTCTGTTTTACTAATCTCTTCAGAAGTAACGCTATTTTTATTATTATCGTCTTGAACCTGTTCTGTACTTGGAATTGTTGCCAAGGAAGTAGTAGAAGTAATGATAGGCAAACAGAAGTTAATATCTTCATTAGTAGTATGGCATATACTTTGTTGGGCAACTGTCTTATTAGATCTTGATTCATTGCCTATTCCCAATTTCTTTGGTAATTGTTTGGGATTTGCTACAGGGTTGGCATTTAACAGTTTTTTAGAATCAGAAGTACTTGCTTTACTATCTAGATATGACAACATGGCTGGCATTACGTCCAATTTAGCCTGGTTGTTAATTTGTTCTAGCTGACTTGTTTCAATGTTTGGTTGCATACTTGTTCCAATCTTTGCTGCTGTAGAATCATTACTGACTGAAACATTGCACAAAGAATTGTTTAGGGCAGCAAGTTTAATTGAATTATTGAGTGGTACCGCATTAGATTGATTCGGTTGAGACGCTTCAGATAAGTTAACCCATCCAGGGTCATCATCTAAGTTAAG
This sequence comes from Griposia aprilina, assembly GCA_916610205.1. Lineage (NCBI taxonomy): Eukaryota > Metazoa > Arthropoda > Insecta > Lepidoptera > Noctuidae > Griposia > Griposia aprilina. Next base: position 11,750,894 of record OU744286.1, read on the forward strand.
GTCGCCGCGTAGTTTTGTTAAAATTCGTATGTAATTTGTGTCTTTAGGATGCAACGACTGTGCTTTCGCCATCCACACAATTTCCAGACTTTTATGCTCCATATACCGAAGCAAACCAGTACAATTGAAACCCTGTTTATTAATAGTTTTTCTTCCAATGCTTAATACTTTATGTTTTAGTTGAGATTCATTGCTTATCTGAGCATTGTCTTTTTTTTTGTTTTGGTTAACATTCATATATAACATATCTACCTCTGCCGACTCATATTTCTTATGGTATGAATTAACACACATGGATATAATTCCTTGTATTATTTTATAATCGCCAAGTTTTGCCTCTATGGGTTGCTTAACCTTTCCACTATTCTCCAACTTACCTTGGTCAGATTCACTGTCAGATGAATCATCAATGTTTATGCATTGATCATTGTTTAATGGACCATCAATACTATTACGAACATTACTTTTAGAGTCCTCTTCATCAGATAACAATTTGTTACTATTGCTTCCTATAACAACCGTTTCATTAGAACTTCTCGATATAAGACGTGTTTTTCTTTGTGTTGGTTTAAATCCAATGACTTCCCCGCCATCTGAAGACTCTCGACTAAAACATTTGTTTCTGTCTTCATTTTGCAGGAAATTACTCTTAAAATTGTTAGTACTAGCAACATCTTCTTTTGAATAAATGGTATAAAAATTGGATTTACTAGGTGCAACAATTTTGTTGCTACTGTGAACTACCATGTTACTCAATCCCGTTATATTAGGTTTGTCATCAATTTTGATCAAATTTACTGTACATTGTCTGTTGAATATATTTTTATATCTTGCCCTGAGGAGTTCATGAGTCCGGTTATGGACCGCAAGAGATCTTGTATTCAACCAAACACTATTACATAGCTTACATGATATCAATTTCTTGTAATCTGCCTCCCATGGCATTGGACTTTTACCTCTCCGTCTTGAGGATTTCTTTTTTTTGGGTTTAGAAGTTTGGAATGATTGTTCCGATTCGTCATCACTAGATGAAGACGATTGTAGTATCAGTCTTTTCCTTTTTGACTTTTTCTTTGTAGAGTTACATGGTTCATTGGCTATTTGGTCTGTTGGTTGGTGTGGTTCTATAGTTTCAGGAGCTTGTTGGCTTGAACTGACAGTGTCTTGTTGTGGCTGGATACAGAATATTTCCTGAGGAAAAATAAAACATATTGATTTGTATTATGTTGCTAGTTGTAACGACTTATACATTTTATCATCAGACTAAGAATGGGACACTAACGGATGACAGTAAAAGCAACCCACAATTGCCTAAAGAAATAGCATATCCTAAAAACGTTCAGGCTCAGAACGTCCCTTTCCCAAAATGTCCCTTGGTTTCAAATAGTCCCATTCCCGAAATGTCCACTCCCCATAATGTGCATTTCCCAGAATGTCTCTTTCCCGAAATTACCCTTTCTCAAAATGTCCCTTACGACAGCTACTCGTTTAAACTGGGAATATTTGAACAACATAAGCCATGTTGTCAATCAACTTTAAATCACAAAATAATTTAAACCAAAAGGTCAAAAGCCTTTAATGACATACTTATAAACCAAAAGGTCAAAAGCCTTTAATCACATACTTATAAACCAAAAGGTAGCTAAAGCCTTGTATATTAGCAACAAGATCAAATCAGCGGATAATAAAATAAAGACGGTTTGGAAACTAATTAATAATGAAACTAACAGGAATAAAAGACACAATAATTATTTCAAACTCGAGACTTTTCATGGTCCCATAAGCACTAGCAAAGAAGTTGCTTAAGAACTTGTAAATTTCTTAACCAGTACCTATCTCACTTAAAACTACTGAAACCTTAAACTCGTCACCCTCGCGTTCTATTGACATATTAAGAGCAAATGTTTCATCCTGCCCAACTGAATTTAAATTCAAGCATTTATATGCTTGAATTAATAGTAATAAAAGGTTTCAGGCAAATCAAGATCAAACTAACCGAACATATATGGGGAATGTCTATCAAAGTTTGTTCCTCCATTATTGAGACTATAGCGCCGTACTTGGCCTTAATATTTAATTTGTGTGTGGATCAAGGAGTCTTCCCGGATCTAATGAAATACAGTAAGGTAATACCTCTTTTCAAATCAGGGGAGAGTAAAGACACCAATAATTATAGACCCGCATCTGTGTTGCCGGTTTTCAGCAAGATATTTGAGAAGGTAATGCTGAATCAAATGGCCAATCATTTTAACACCAATAAAATCGTACATGATCAACAGTATGGTTTCACCAAGGGACGTTGTACGACTGACGCCGGTGTCACCTTATTAAAACACATATTTACGGCGTGGGAAGAGGCCCAAGACAGTGTAGGAATCTTTTGTGACCTCTCCAAGGCATTTGATTGCGTCGACCACGAAACCTTAATCTTGAAACTTTAGCATTACGGACTTGGAAAACTTGCTCTCAGTTTAGTAAAATCTTATTTAAATGATAGACAACAGCAAATTCAAATAAATTTTGTCAATTCACTCGGTTTAAAAGTAAAAATGGGTGTACCACAAGGCTCGATATTGGGTCCTTTCCTCTATTTAGTATAAATATTAATGATCTACCCCATTTGTTAAAAACCCAACCACATATGGTGTTATTTGCTGACGATACTTCTTTAATTTTTTAAATTAATAGACTTGCATCAAATCTTGCCGACGTAAAAACCAAAATCCAAAAAAAAAACCAAATCCAAAATTGGTTCACTGCTAATAATTTAGTATTAAATGCTTCGATCAATAATAGCACTAGATTCAGGATCAGGAACAAAAACAAGTCGCTGAAGTGGCCCCGTTTGTTTGTGTAAACGTTTATGTTTGTGTATAAACATTTACATGTCATACTACGAAATATAGAAAAAGGTTTTATAATATTAACAACATCAGTTCATTATAAACCTTAACACTCAAGCATATAGTTCAATTACGATTGCAAAATATTTATATGTAAGCCCTTCTGTCATCGGAGAAATGTAAAAGGAATAAATAAAAATTCATTTTTATAATAAGTACAAAAATATTATATTATATAAATATTATATTCTAAAATGAAACTTAAAACCTAAGCAATAAGGTTAAAAACCTTGTGTTGACAATTTCATGCTTACTCTACTTTGGAACTAGACGTAGTTCTTGGCGTGACATTTCAATGCTCAGAACAGAACACAGTAAGTATTGAAAGACGTAGAGTTGCAGAAATATTTTTTTTAGTCGAAGGTTCGGTTTGTATGGTAGCAAATATTTTTGACCGATTTCAAAAAGTAGTAGGACTAAATTAGTACAATAGTTATTTTTTATAAGATACCTATTGCTATTAATTGTCTGCGGGTTGGCTCATTGTAATCAACCCGTATAAAAACTGGCTGCGTCTACTCATGTACGCGATTTAGAAGTTCGAATAAATATTTGTATTAAATTTAAATTATTTATTTTAATTTTATTTTTGATGTGAAACATCTATAGCCGCGGGTAAACCGATTGTTAGCGTGACGACGCGTCGCCACGCTATATTTTCTTTACAAAATAATTTTTGATGTGGACCTTGAACATAGGGTAAATAAGAATGAATTTGCAATGTTAAGCTTCGCTTGCCAAGGTCAGTCTTTGGATGGGTGACCATTTTGATTCTTGATTAGCTCGCAATAGCGAAGCCGCCACATTAAGCAGCGCTTGCCAAGGTCAGTCTTTGGATGGGTGACCATTTTGAGTATATTGTGTTTTACATTAATTAGCTCGCAACAGTGAAGCCGCCAGGTTAAGCAGCGCTTGCTAAGGTCAGTCTTTGGATGGGTGACCATTTTTTATGTGAAACATCTATAGCCGCGGGTAAAACCGATTGTTGCCGTGGCGACGCATGCCACGGCGACGCGTCGCCACGCTATACGATGGTAGTTTTCACATCTCCCAGGCGTCCCGTGACGGCTCAATTTTTTTAATTTAAACTAAACTGCAAATAAGAGTGTATGGTAGGTAAATAACCATGACTGCAGGTGCGTGCGAGGTGGATGCTTTAACTAATGTATCTGGACAATCGTAATAGGTCTCTTTAAGGGGGATGTGCTGAAGCAGCCCGCAAAATTCAATTTTTCTTGCGTTTTTTGCAACTTGCAGATTAGTGTAAGGTTGTATCTTGATCAAAATATGATTCGCGACACTAACAAAATAATGTGTATTTACATAATTATAATCATAAGAATCATCAATACATCTCTCTAATTTAGATTCGGATTGGTCTGATTTCGAACCAATCCGGAGGAAATCTAACTTAGAGAGATGAAAAATAACATAATAATATATGATATAACAATACCACTCCATGCATTCCCTGTTCCAGAACAGTCGATGTTTGTTACAACAGTTGGCGCTTTGTCGCAAACATTAATCATACAATCATAATATTTGCTAAATTATTTTTATTTACTATTTAATTATTTTTATTTTATGAAAAACACATACATAATGACATAAACTTACCGAAAAAAAGATATTACTTCCAAAATCTTGGTGTTACGGTGGTTATTTAGACAACTTTTGAACGCGCACTGTGACAATTTTGACGTCTTAACGTTGGCTATGTTTGGACAATACTAATTTGAAATAAGAATTTAGTGCTATTATTGATCGAAGATTAAATAGGAAAAAAGTACAAATTGTGAGATAGTTTTAAATCAAGAGAAACTAGAATTCGTCGATAAAACTGTTTTCCTGAGGATCACGCTCGACTCAAGGCTTCAATGGGGTCCTCATTTAACATCCCTTGCAGGACGGCTAAGTTCAGCAGCATATGCTGTGAGAAAAATCCGTCAATTTACTGATGTAGGTACCGCGAGGCTAGTCTATTTTAGTTACTTTCATAGTATTATGTCGTACGTCGTACGGTATTTTACTATGGGGACGGGCTTCAGACGTCGAGTCTATTTTTATTCTGCAGAAAAGAGCCATCATACCATTATATGGCCTCCGCAGCCGCGACTCTCTAAGGGAACGGTTTAAAGATATTAACATCATGACGGTACCTTGTCAATATATCTATGAAAACATCATGTACGTAAGGAAAAATCTACGTTTTTTTTAGTAAAAGAGGTGAAAGACACAATTATATCACTAGAAATAGGGAGCAATTAGTTCAACCAGGTTTCAGGCTGGCTAAAGTAGACTTATCTTTCATGGGGTACTGTTTAAAATGTTACAATAAAATACCTCCCCATATACTTCAAACTGAATGAAACGAAATTCAAAACTTGTATAAAACGCATATTATGCAGCCAAGCATGTGCAAATGCTTGGCTCATTGCTGGTCCTGCTCCACAAGGGCGCATAAACTAATTGATTAGCATTTGAATCTACTGTCGGAGCTGCTGAAGATTGTAAAAACTATATTTGCATTGTATAAATTCAATCTTTTAGTATTGTATAATTGCATAGCAAATGTGTGAGTACTATGTCCCTACTATAAAGCTACCATTTACTAGGTTTTTCTTTCATTGACTTGAATGTGCCCTGGCGGCTGAGAGTATGTCATGCTCACTCAAATGTCTCGCTGGTGGTGGCGGGTGTGTTGGATCATTAAGTTCCCTTCAAAATGGTTGAGCTGAATGGTGCTGATCCATGCGTCATGTTCGTGAACGGGCGCCGTCAGTGGGGACTGGTCATTTCTTAGCTACCACGGCTTTTTAATTTTAGTTTAATATTTGAATTGTTTTTGTCTTGTTATTACGGACGCTTTTAACGTTCTGCATCGTTCTCACATGCATAATTTCAACATAAACGATGTAACCAATATTTTGTAACCATATTTTGATTTAAAAGAGTGTCCATGGAGTTTCTTGCCCGTTCTTCTCCATAGGTATCTACTACGCTTTGGAATGGGCAACTAGCTTCATCTTTCTGACTGACCGACCCCTTGACTTGAGCTTGCTTTGATTTGAGTTGAGTTGAATATTACAAAATAACATTATAGAAATCAAGAAAGTCTTGATTTTGCTCAAGAAAGTCTTGATTTTGAACAAGGCTTAAGTCAACGTGTCGTGGCCAGGAGGTTAAATCTTCAGCCGTTCTGCAGTTCAGCGAGTTTACCAAAGGTTTCTGGAGACTGGGCAGTATCGAAGAAGATCTGGGTCTGGGCGACATAGGGTGACAACTCAAAGGGATGACCGCTTCATTGTGGTATCAGCTCTACGAAATTCGACACCTTTCTGGCGTTGATCTCCAGCGACGCTTACTTGAAGATCGGGGTGTGGCTACAAGTGATAGTACTGTAAGAAGGACACTACGTGAGCAGAATTTAAGAGCACACAAGCCAGCAACCGGACCACAATTGACCACAGCTCATCGGCAAGCCAGACTTCAATTTGCGCAGAATCACGTCAACTGGACTATAGGCCAATGGGAGTCTGTTCTTTTTAGTGATGAGAGTCGGATGACTTTATGCGGTTCTGATAGACGCCGTAATGTCATGCGACGACCAGGTGAACGTTATGCCCAGTGTTGCCTAGGAGAAACAGTCAGTTATGGTGGGGGCTCTGTAATGTTTTGGGCGGGGATATCTTTAACTGGACGCACGCAGCTGATTTTTATAAGAAGTGATACTTTAACTGCGTACGCTACATCACAGAGATCTTGGAAGACCATGTGGTACCATATGATGGCTATATTGGGGAAATTTTTGATTTTATTGATGATAATGCACGGCCACACGTAGCGCGTATTGTCACCGATTATCGTGAAGAGTTTTATTAGGGTTATGTCGTGGCCAGTCAGAAGCCCTGATCTTAACCCTATTGAGCACTTGTGGGACACCCTTAAACAAAAGGTTAGAGTCCGTAATCCAGCCCCTACATCCTTAGGAGACCTGGAAACCGCCATCAGGGAAGAATGGAACTGAATCCCCCAAGAGACCATCAAAACCTTCATTAGGTCACTAGAACGGCGAATGCAGGCCGTGATTAGAGCCAGAGGGGGGAATACCCAATATTAAACTGCAACAATTGTGTTCATAACACTTAAGACTGAAAAATTAGAGTGTGTTTAAAATTAATCCCAAAATGTGTAAAATTATTATTTTCAATTTTACTTAAATAATATATCTTTTTTAATTATTTTTTATGTTTATATTGTGCTACAATTAGTGTTAATAAACAAGTCAAATTAAACATACATTATTAACTCATTTTGTTTGGTTGCGCTAAAGAAAAAACGTGATTTCCGGAAAAACTGCAGGTGGGCCGATTTTTTTGATGACCAGTGTAGTTTTTAGAATATGATTGACATGTAAAAGTGTTTGTACAAACCTACTTACAGAAATAAAATCATTTATCATGAAATGACCTGAATTATTATGAAATTTGACATTAAATATTTCTTGGTAAGGTTGTGGTACTTAAGTACTTGTTTGATGAGGAATTATAGGGCATGGCAACCATTTGTGAACCCAAGTTACATGCTCAAAAACATGATAAGTAATTGAAAGTTAATGAGAACTTACATCCTTTTTTATCACCTTGATTCTCAAGTTAGTTTGCTTCTCACAGAATGTTGTCTTAATTGTGTGGAACTTGTTTAAAACCTCTTTACATTTCGCACATATCAGTTGTGGCAGACCATCAAACGGCTCAACCTGAAATGAAATGTTTAAAATTATTTAGAATTCCTACTTAATGTTCTGATGCCAAAAATAACTAGATATTAATTAAGAGAATTTATTCAACAAAACTTTAAAAATCATAAAAAAGTCTTGTCAAAATTGGATACCTTTAAGAAGAATGAAAGCTAGATTACAGGAATAAATAACAATAAGAGACATAAAAGTGTGACTAGACAATCCTTACTTCTATATCAAAGCAGTATTTAATTTGCTGCTGCACACTGGGCACTATCTGGTACTGTCCTAAATCTTCAAGACATAACCGGCATGTGACAAAAAGCTTTGGGTCAACTTGTATTTCATCCATGGTTAGGTACTATGATCCTGTAAATAAAATTAATATGTAGATTAACTAAAGTAATCTCACAAAACAGGTTCTCTGACTAACCAAACAACAGTTGCAGTAGTTTTAACTAAATATTCATCATCAGGTCATTTAATAAACACCTCTTTGCCATAGGAGTCACAGACAGTACAATGTACAGGGCCTGCATGGAGGACGACGAGACAGTAGCTCATGTGCTTCTAAACTGCCCGGTGGTCGCCACATACAGGGCAGAGTACTTTGGTAACCCAGGTACCTTCGGTGAGATTGTCAGTAACAGCAAGGCGTTACTGGCCTTTCTTGACAAGCTGAGGTGGATCGAATAATCGCTTTTCCCACCCGTACACAAAATACGCGCATTAAGGTGGACTTGCGAACAATAGCCCGTATTACTTAACCACTCACCACAGTAATATAGTATCTAAGCTTCTAAGCTTAGTAGGTTTTTAGCATAGTATTTTAAACCATAAGTTAAAAAAAACCAGACAACCTAACTAATCAACAGGTTTACAGAAAATTACATTAGGCAGTAAATAAATTAACATTGGGCAGGATAGATGAGCATTTTAAACATACCTACTCACCTAATATTCGACACTAGTCTGTGAAATGTTTGGTAGACCCTAAACATCAAGAGCTTACATGCTTCAAATACAAATAATTTATTGCTTCAAATATAATTTTACTAGAAACAGTCATGTTCACAGATAAACTCTTAGCTCATGTCTACTACAAACAACAAAGATATAAATAATAAAGTTGTGTTGTACAACATGAATTTCAAAGAGAAGAAACCACAGACAGAACATATAATATGTAAGAGATTATTAGAATATGAGGTTAACAGAGAGGACTATAGACTACGACTGAATGAATGAGCCGTAACTGAGGTGCTGTCAAAATTTCAGGGGGATAGAATCAATTTTCCCGCCGAAATAGGGTATTTTGTGTCATGCATGCATGCATGATCAAAATGGATTGGATCCTTAGTCAGAGGAATAACAGTTGTTATTTTTCAGTAAACTCACCGTATAATTTACAGTTTCTCAAATCATCATCATGTAAAATGTCTACACAAACAAAACAAGATAAGTAGTACATGTGTGTTTTAGGCTAAAACTTGTACGTATTCACAAAACGAATACGAAGAACAAAAGAAATTCTGTCTTCTATGTTGTTAAATGAATAGTTTATCAATACGTTAACTGAACATCGCACAGCACAAAAAACTAAAAAAGAAATTAAAAACAGGGTTATGGGGTTCGATGATCACGAAACGATCGCAACAATTTATTCACACTAATGTCGTTGTCGAGTGTCTCTCTCGGGCTCGGACTCGCTCACTCGCCCAATCACCAATCCATAACCACAGAGAATAGAAAGCTTATTTGATTTCAAACAGGAAACAATCAAGTCCGTACTACGTCATCTGTTGTCGAATAGCGAAACTACATCAACAGTTCCACTCTGCCATCTTGTGGAGTATAGGTAATCCGACCTTCGGACATATCGAACAAAGCTCTGTTAGCACCTAGTTTCAATAAGTTCGAATAGATGGAGCTATTCAGATGACTGGAAAATTAGGATTAGGAATTTTCCTGCCCTCATGAGGAGCAGTAAAGTCATACCCTTATTTAAATTAGATAATAAAAACGACATTGGCAATTTCGGGCCTATTTCTATCCTACATAATATAAATATTCACTATTATAATATTAAAAAAACTTAATACTCAAGCAGTCGCTATTTTAAATTAAATAGCCTCCTCCATGATGAACATTATGGCTTTACAAAAGGTCGTTGGACTACAAATGCGGGTGTTGCTCTGCTAAAACACATAATTATTTACCGCATATGGGAGAACTCGCAAAATATTATTGGAGTTTTCTGTGACCTCTATAAAGCCTTTGACTGCGTGCACCATAACACGCTTTTGTGTAACTACGCCATTACGGTGCCCAAAACGAAGCTCTCACAGTAACAGATTAGTATTTACATAATAGGTTCCAAAGTGAATATGTGAATGATGTAGAAACATTTCAGGCTACTAGTTCAGTTAGGTGTACCTCAAGGCTCAATACTGGGTTCATTCTTATTCTTGGTGTATATCAATGACTTACCATTCTATTTAAAGGGTATCTGTGACGTTATACTGTATACAGATGATAACTCTCTTTTCTTTAAAATAGACAGGAACAAACAAGAAACGCGATTTTTTGCACGGATCCCATCATGTGCGAGTCCAACTTGCACGTAGCCGGTTTTTAGTTCATTAAAAGATTGGTATAAAAAAGGTTTTTACTTAAATTTTATTTTGTACTTTTTAGGACTAGTTTTTTTTTAAATATATTTGTTCTATCACCTTCTCTTGAAAGGTAGGTACTTGTAAAGACAAATCCAACGAACTCAAACACACCTTTACACAAGTCATGGTATGACGCAGTTGCACTTTCCTAGTCATTCTATACTTTAGAACGGGTTAACATAATTGAATGCGTGTACAAAACTTTGTGCCTGTACTGTTAACCACTGAGACCTCTCGTATGGAGCCAATCCTGGGTCAGCAGACAGGTAATGGTGTATGAATGCGTATATAAAATTTAGTGGCTGTGTTGTCAACCGTTTAGGAGTTCCCTCGTCTGGAGCCATCCCTGGGTGCAGCACCTAGGTCATGGTGGACTTTAGAACGGGCTATTATGATTGAATGCGTATATATAATTTTGTGTCTGTGCTGTTGACTGCTGAGAAGTTTCCTCGTCTGGAGCCAATCCTGGGTGCAATAGCCAGGTCATAGTGGACTTTAGAACGAACTGTCATAATTAATTGCTTAAGTAAAATTACTTGTCTGTACTGTTGACCGTTGAGGAGTTTGTTCGTCTGGAGCCAATCCTGAGTGCAGCAGCCAGATCATGTGGACTTTCGAACAGACTATCATAATTAAATACTTATATTAAAATTTGTACCGTTGACCGTTCAGGAGTTCTTTCGTCTGGAGCCAATCCTAGGTGCAGAATCAGGTCATGCATTATAAAAATGCCTTGTCTTTGAAACTGAACCAACATGTAAAATTTCAACTCCGTAGGATAAGAGGAAGTGGTTTTAATTCAGCTTGTAAGATTTGACCCATACATACTAGCTAACTTGGTGTATAAAAAAATCAATCTTGTAATTTTCAAAAATTAATCTGTATTTTTTCTAATTATTCTATTTTTCTTTAAATGAATCTGTTTTTTTTTAAAGTTTTTATTTAACTTGCAATGTATGTATGTATGTATGTTTGTTCGGGTGGATTCTTGCTACTCAATTTTGAAGCAGATATCTCCAACCGATTGAGCTGAAATTTTGTATATACGTTTAGTTTAGATGACAATACAATATGGCGGACCATCGAAGATGGCGGAATAGTTATTTTTAATGCATTTCTACAATATGGGTATCAAATGAAAGGGCTTGCTGAGAGTAAATCGAAAAATAATGTGACAACATTCTAAATCCAATATGGCGGAACATCCAAGATGGCGGAAAAGTTATTTTTTATGCACTTCTACAATATAGGTATCAAATGAAAGGGTTTGTTGAGAGTAACTCGAAAAATAATGTGATGTCATTCTAAATCCAATATGGCGGAACATCCAAGATGGCGGAATAGTTATTTTTTATGCACTTCTGCTATATGGGTAACAAATGAAAGGGCTTGCCGAGAATAATTAGAAAAATATTCTGACATCACTCTTAATCCAATATGGCAGACTTTTGAAGTTTTTTACGCTTTCCTATAGTATGGGAATTAAATGAAAGGGTTCGCTGAGAATATAAAAGCAGGTTAAAAAAAAGTACAAAGGTTGAAAAAAAAACAGATTAAAAAAGTACAAAAAATAAATTATAAGCAAAAATCTTTTAAAAAAAAAGCTTTTATTTAAATGCTCTAAAAAGAAGAAAATATTTTTTTCCTTTAAAATTTTATCTATCAACTTATAACCTCATTATCACAAAGTTAGAATAAATAAGTAAATTAAAAAATAAATAAGTAAGTTAGATAGTTAAAATTTTAGAGGAAAAAATATTTTTAAAGCAAAAATCCTTTTTTTTTAAAGGATTTTTGCTTTTAATTTTTTCTTGTATTGGCAAGTGCTCGTGAAGCTTTACACATTGGGCTGTGTACCGTTCATAATACAATAGTTTTAGAGGTGAGAGTCGCACTTCAGGTGTAAAGCTTCATGTGCTTTTGATTGTACAGTCGCTAGCAGGTCAAACTACACGAAACTGTCAAATTTCTCCAAACGATTTTAAACCTTAAAATGTTGAAGTTTAAATTCAAAATGTTTAGGTAATGATGCGCAAGTTCGCTTAAACGCAATGTTTTACGTCACGTCTGCCACTCCTACGACTCAGTAATGAACTAATGACGGTAATGCTCCAATGGGTTAAAAACTCCAACTTCACTCGTGAGATGGCATGATTTGAGTGTTCCCTAACCGCCATTACTGTCAAATTATTGTGTTGTTTAGTGTTAATCACCAATTAAAATACAACGATAAAAATGTATGCGACTTGCAGAGTGGCCCATTAAAAGATGAGTTAAGGAAAAGGGAAGCTTACGATTGATAATAAAGCAGATTTTGTGGAACATTACTGGCTTTCCAATGTTTTCTCTTTATAGCCTTTTCCCTTAGATTTCTTATATACAGGGTGGCCGGAACATTGACATAAAAAAAAATTAGGATCTCCGTATAATGGGGTATCCGAATCACCTCCATGTATGTTCCGCGACTTTTCATAGTTTGCGAGTTCTGATTTTTTTTCTGAATTTTCGAGAATTTTTAGCCCGACCAACTTAAAAAAAATCAAAAAGAAAAAGTAGAATACTTGTTCGAAATATTTTTTTGGAACTGTATTTTCTTGAGTAGCACTTTTATGCATAAAATAATCAGCTCTGTAACTGTGTTATGAAAATGGTGGTATAAAGTGAAAAATTTACGTTCGGTGAATTATGACTAAAATTTTCAACATTAAATTAAATATCTAAACAGGTGACTTCATGGTTCCTTAGTAGGCCTCAAGAATGCGCCAAATTCCCAGCTTTCATAATCATAAAAAAAAGTAAGACTTAAAGTGGCTACTTTGGCTAAAATCGGCCTTCAAAGACAGCGAGGTGGAAAAGTCACGAAATCAAATATCAGATTTTAAAAATATATGGCGATTTTCTCGTTCATGAGGTTATTAATTCGGTCTCTTATCCTCTCGGCCTATTGTTATTGCAGGTAAAAGAGTTGCGCCCACGTTTACAACCCATGATCCGCGAGAACGGATAGCGCCAAATTCATTAAACTTGTTAAGCATGCAAATTAGTTTTCCTGCAGTAATTTTTGGTTACATAATAAACTAATTAACCTTAAGAACGAGAAAACGGCCATTTTTTTTTTAAATCACGTCTCATTTTGTTAATTCTTCACCTCGCTGTCTTTGAAGGCCAATTTTAGCCAAAGTAGCCACAATAAGTATTACTTTTTTTAATGGTTTTGAAAGCTGAGAGTCTGGCGCATTCATAAGGCCTACTGAGGAACTATGAAGTCACCTGTTTAGATTTTTAATTTACAGTTGAAATTTTCAGTCATAATACACCGAAAGTAAATTTTTCACTTTAGACCAACATTTTCATAACTTTCATCACAGTTCCGAAGCTGATTATTTTATGAAAATTCAGTTGCACAAAAAAACTCGACTGCCTTCTATTTATTTTTTTAAGTTGATCAGGCCGAAAATTCTCAAAAATTCAGAAAAACATTCATAACTCGAAAACTGTGAAAATTCGCGGAACATACATGGGGGTGATTCGGTTACCCCACGATACGAGGAAGCAAAATTTTTATTTGAACGTCAATTCTCGGGCCTCCCTGTAGAAATCTTTTGAAAATAAATGGATTCCCATATATTTAAAATGAACAGGTGCGCAAAGGGTTTAATTGATTAATAATTGGCGAACATATAAGTAATAATAAAAAAATGGTAGTATACATTATAGTAGAAAAGACACAATGTACTAAAAACTATAACAAAACGGTTTGTCTTAAGTCTCTTTTTTCTTCCTTTTTTTGGGTGGGATATGATCAAATGACCTCTCCCGCTCTGGGCGGAGCGGACGGGTGTGTCAGACTCTTACTGACTAAAACCCACCCGTGTTCCTTCAGTTGCCTGTGCGCCAGGGCCACGGTAACTATTTCGAACAATCCGCGACCCCGGCAGGCATCGGCCCTATCGGACATCATCAATTATGCTGACATCTCTTTGAGGCGCGCGTGGAACACAACGCGATGTCAACCCGGGCCTGGTCCTTACCGGACGGCAAGCTGCTCATTGCTCGCCGTCCACAAGCCCGCGCCTACGGTGGCCGGGAGTGGGCTATCGACTCCCGACGCCCAGGGTGTCTCCTCCTGCGGCGACTAGGGCCGTGAGGGCGCAAGGATTGGCTCACCCTCCCGCGCTCCACCTCCTCCTTCGCGAGCATTACTGCTTCGCAGAAGGAGGTGATGGCTTCCCATTCCCTCTCACTCCGTACCATGGCCTGGATCTCGGCCGGACGCGAGAGAATGCCGCCACCGATTGCCGCCATGAGGACACGGCGGTACTCCGCCCAAGCCGGGCAGACCTCCACCGTATGCTCCACAATGTCCTCCGGTCGATCCACACAATGATAACACCCGGGCGTTTCCTCCCGCCGTATCCGAAACAGGAACCTCCCGAAACAGCCATGTCCGGTGAGGACCTGCGTCAGGCGGAAGGTGAGGACGCCGTGGCGCCTCTCAAGCCACTCCTCAAAGAGGGGACTTACCACCGCAATTGTGGTGTGCCCAGCGCTGGGTTGCGACAATCGCACTTTCCATGCCGCTATGAGATACCGCCGGAGCTCTGTCCGCTGTGCCGCAATTTGCCGTGCCAGCGGAGTTACGCCCCGGCGTTTCGCCTCCTTGCGCCACTTCAAATGTGCGCGAGGACTTTTGCCTCCAGATCCCATGGCGACAATCCGGCAAGGAGGCTCGCCGCCTCGCAGAAGACCGTGCGGTATCCCCGGACCAGCCGGATGGCCATGACCCTCTGTTATGCGGTCAACGGGCAGGCGGGTCGGCGCCTCAATGAACGCGCCCACACCGGTGCCCCGTAAGGTGCCCCATGGACCGCACGACCTCCGCGTAAACCCTCCGGAAAGAGGCGTTTGGACCCTCTAGATTGGGCAGGAGCCGCTTCAAGGCAGCCCCGGCCCGGTCCAGTCCGGGAGCCAAACTTCGGAAATGCTCAACGAAGTTCCACCGGCTGTTGAGGACGAGTCCCAGGTACTTCATCGTCGACTCGACGCCGATGTGACCCCTCCTGCCGTTATTTGGGAACGCGACAGTGGCGCGTTCCGAGGACCATGAAAATACATGGCCTCGGACTTGTGCAGGGCCACCTCGAGTTCCAATTGCCGGATCCTCTCAACGACTATCGCAACCCCGCCTGTCATTAATTCGACCGCCGCCTGATTGTCTTAAGTCTAAGTCACTGTCAATTTGCTAAGCTTATTTTGTATATCGGAACTAAAAATCAGTAGAAAATAAAATTATTATTACTGCAATCAGACAAAAAAAAGGCGTGTGTCGTGGAACACTCGGTTGAAATGAAGTTAAAAATTTTAAAATATTAACAATGCTGATAGAAATGTATAAAAAAACTATTTTTCAATGTGGTCTCCCTCTACTTCAATACACTTTTTACATTTATTAAAAAAGGCTTTTAACCCGGTCAAAAAATATTCACCGTCTTTGCCTTCGAAATATTCGTTTACCGCCGCCTTCATTTCATCGTCACTGTAAAATCTCCGTCCTCTAAGGTCCTTTTTTTAACCGACTTCACAAAAAGGAGGAGGTTCTCAATTCGTCTTTATGTTCTTTTTAATTTTTTTTATGTGTGTTAGATCAGAACTTTTTTCTGGGTGAATCGATTTGGATGATTCTCTTTTTATTTGATAGGTGGTGCTTCACATGTGGTCCCATTTAAATTTGATCAAGGTCTGACCAGTAGTTTTTGAGTTATCCTTAAAGAAAAGAAAGAAAGAAAGAAAATGAATTTATTTAGCACAAACTACAAGGCACACAACACAACATATAATAAAACAAACAAATAAAAAGTGTAAAGTGTATAGTGAGAAATTAGTAGGAAACTAATACTGCATATTTTTTCCACTTAGTTTATATGGATGATGTGTTAAGAATTTCCTGTCACTGTTATTTACACACCAAGTAGTGGTATACGAATTTGTGTGGGGTAGGTACCGCAACTAAAAAGTGAAAAATAAAAACTTTTTTACAAAAAAACAACCGGCTTCCAAAAAAATCACTAAAAGACGTGAAAAATAACTTTAATTTCGGAAAATAACAAAACCAAAGACACCGACTTCCGAAATTGAAGTTATTTTTTACGTCTTTTAGTGTTTTTTTCGCTTGTTCCCAACAAGTCACACCTCAACGGGTAACAGTGTGACTCGTTGGGAATGTTTTGGATAATAATTCCCAACGAGTCACAGTTACTGTTACACTGTTACTCGTTGAGATGATCCCACCTTGATTTAGGGTATCATTTAAGCTATCACCAATTTAATTAGTTTTGTGTTTCTTAAATAATAGGGTTTGTCCTCAAAATAGTAGATCTGTCACCAAAATGTAGTCACCAAACAATGCAAAATCAGTTCCACAATAAATCACCTAAAATCCTGAGATATAAGGTCTAGTACCAAATAAATGTTTTTGTATGTATTATAATAGGTGTGTCCTAATAAGTATTTCAACAATAATGAGGCGTAGCCGACGGAGTCCCGCTTGGCGGGACTCCTACTTCTGGGCGGTTTAAAAAAAAATAACCACGAAGGGGACGGCGGGGTCTTTCAGACCCCGCCGTCCCCTTCTAACCTAACCTGTCCGAGTCGGGGTGCCCCAAGTTGTACCAAATACCTGGGAACAATTTTTGTTTATCTGAGAACGAGTAACAGTATGACTGGTTGGGATTATTTTTAAAATTAATTCCCAACCGGTCACACTGTTACCCGTTGAGGTGTGACTCGTTGGGAACAAGCTGTTTTTTTTTGGAAGTCTGTTGTTTTTTTGGAAAAACGTTTTCAAATTTGATAAGAGGAAATAGTCGCTAGGATAAGAGGAAATCAACCACCCACCCTACAGTCCAGACCTGGCTGGTCTGGACTGTAGGGTGGGTGGTTGATTTCTTGAAATCCTGTCTCCGCGAGGGCATACCATAAACCGGACTCCTTTCGCCAGTTTGCCTCTCCTTTTCTCGACAACCACTTGACGCACTTTTGTCAACAATACGGCGTAATAGTCTCAGTTCATTGTAGTTTTTTTGGGAAGGTAGTCGATGAACAAAATTCCTTCACAATCCCAAAAAATAGTGGCCATGAGCTTGGATGCCGATCTTTCCACTTTGAATTTCCGAGGCGGCTTTTCTCCCTTTTCTATCCACTGCATTGACTCCTGTTTTGACTCCGGGTCATACTGTCGGATCCATGTTCCTTCAACAGTGACAAGGCGAGAAAAAACGTCGTCAAGATTATCGCCACAGATCTCCAAAAACTCCTGCGAAGTTGTGACTCGACGCTGCTGGTCCAGCGGTGTGAGCAATTTCAGCACCCATGTCGCACACACCTTTTATATGTGCAAATGATTATGCAAAATGTCACCGTTTCATTCCTTGCTAATGCCTATGTCTTCAGCTATCTGCCACAACTTGATTCGCCGATCTTCGAGAACATTTTTTTTCACTTTTTCAATGTTTTCTTCGGCAACGGCGGTGTTTGGGCGTCCCGACATGGGATCATCTTCGAGCGACTCCCTGCCGTGTTTGAAGTCTCGGCTCCAAGCTCCAACGTTTTATGGTGGCAAATGAAGGTGCAGGCTCCCCATAAACAGCAGACATCTCTTCAAATATTTCCGTTGGCATATTGTTCTTCTTTGTGAGGAATTTTATGACAGCTCTGTACTCCAATTTCGTGCAAAGCGCGGATGACTCAGATATGGTGATGTTAATGGTTCAATTACTTAAAGCGTAATGAGGCGAATGCCTTTTTTTTTTTCCTAACATGGCAACTCGTAGTTGTGACTTCTGTGGTCTTGGCTACTTAACCGGTATTTCCTGTGGTGCCTTAAGCTAACTTAAAACCTCCAGCTAGGGGCGAATTTCTGAGTTTCTAAGTGACCGCACGCTAAGGGCACCCCTGTGGAGTACGGACCTCGGCTTAGGGCGTTACTGAGGGGAGGGCAGCAAGGTGGGACAGGCTGGATCGAATTTATAATATTATTATTAATCGGGGAAATTAAAGCTACACGCTCAGCTTCCTCAGCGCGGGCTGGCGCTTCGTCGAGCAAGGGTCGAGGGGGACAATTACGTCGGGGGCGTCGCGATGGACCTCGGCGGCGAGGTTGGAACGATGGCGGTCTGTGTTTGTGCACTGTACTGGTGGCCCTACTGCTCTCCTGGAGGTGGGTTATGGGGTCATCGGGGTCGATCAGGGCATGCCTTGGACGGCGGGTACGACTGATACAGGAGGGGTATAACTGGCATCCTCGACAACCAGAGGGTTGCAATGTGAGGCCGCGGAATCAAAGAAACGCTTGGAAATGCGCTTCATGAATTGACTGAGAGTGGGGATTTTAAGATCGAAATGGAGGATCTCGTTTCGAACGAACCAAGGGGAGCCGGTTGCCTGACGGAGGAACCGGTTTTGGAGGGTCTGCATCCCATGGATGTGTGAAAACCACACGCATAGGTCATGTTTGGGCGAATGCACGCTGTGTAAATGCGCAATTTGCACTTGAGTGACAATTTGCTGCGTGCATTCAATAGGGAGTGGAGTCTACCGAGAGCGAAAGCGGCGCGCGAACGCGCCTGCTTTATGTGTTCACCGAAAGAGACGTGTTTGTCCAGTATTACACGCAAGTATTTGGCTCGCTTCTCCCAAGGGATAGGCTTGCCGAACATGGTGATAGGACGGGTGCTGCGAATGACATGAAACTTGGTATTTATACTACTTAGGATACTCGCAATTAGTGGTGTGCAGCGCTACTCATTGGTGATAATTAAAGGTACTTAGGCTCAAAACTTTTCAGCCGCCCCTCGTATATTTAGAACAATTTGAACAATAGAACCAATTTGATTACGTTAAAAAAGGTTATATTGAGTCAACCTTAAAAGAAAGACATAATTATGCTGTCCCGGACTTTTTTTTTTAGAACTTTTTAGGGAAACAATTCCGTCATACATGATTTTTGCGTAACTTTAACCGTTAACGCAGCGCACGCAACGGAAGCTCTCAAAAGGAATATTGTTTTCCCGTTTTTTTTTCATTTATGTTCCGCTCTTTTAGGTCGCAGCGTGATTTTATATAGCCTAAAGCCTTCCTCGACAAATAGACTATCCAACACAAAAAGATTTTTTCAATTTCAACCAGTCGTTCCTGAGATTAGCGCGTTCAACCAAACAAACAAATAAAGAAAGGTCGTGACGGAAACTCTTACCACTTTTTTTCGCCTAGCTCCCATCGGCCAAGTCCGTAACGTGCGATAAGGAACTACGTTCCAAAAATTTGGTCTGAGTTACCGCATTAGATATTCAAGTCGTCATGGCATGCCAAAAAACGCCCTCTGTTGTTGAGTAAAGGGTAACATAATTGTACAACAGAGGGCGCTATTTGAACAAATAAATTACTCTTTTTTGGATGTACTTGAAAATTCAAGTATCTAAATAATAATTTACTGTTATTCATTATAGAACAGGTAAGCACTTGAAGAAAAAGCAATAGGTACTTACGAATAATTTTTGCAGAAAGATTCAGTCACTGCACTCACTCGCATCGATCACTAATAATTAGTAATCGATGCTCACTCGCACTATTTTTACCATTTTTACATTAATTACGTTACTTTGGTTAATGACTTTGTCCTGTCTCCTGTCTCTCGACCAAGCAGAGCAGCATGTTAAAAAAATTGCTTTAGGAGAAATTTATTCGCACACACCCACTATGCTCAGATTACCTACAGAACAATCTGTAATCAGACCTTGTAATAATAATTAAATGAACCGGAAACTAGTAGCGCCGCGGCAATAAACGTAATACAAGGCGTATTATTGTTCCAGAACATTCTATATTAGTTTATGCCATCTTGCGGGCAATAGCCTAAACTCTAACAAGATTACTTCTATATAATGACGGTGACGTACAATAATAATTTATAGTGTTTTTACAAGCTTTTAATTAGTTTCACCCTCGGAACAGAAAAAACAGGTTTCACCTGTCCCGATGTCTGTCCGTAATCTAATCTTGCAAGTTAAATTTGATACACTTCCCGGTTACCGATTGAGCTGAAATTTTGCATGCATGTGTAAATCGGATGACAATGCAAAATTAATATGACAGGGAGCTGATCTGTTGATGGAACCGGAAGGTGGCCATAGGAACTAGGTAGTTAAACGAGACAACCCCATCGAGTTTGGACTCGTTTGATTCGTCTTGACGAGTACTTTGGTGCTTGATGGTAACCAGGGTCTGATAATGGAGCTGGAAGATGGCCATAGGAACTCAGTTATTAAACGACATAACCCCATCGAGTTTGGGCTCGTTTGATTCATCTTGACGAGTACTTTGGTGCTAGATGGTAACCAGGGCCTGATGATGGAGCTGAAAGATGACCATAGGAACTCTGTAAATAAGCGACACAACCGCGTCGAGTTTGTTTCGTCTTGATGGGTGGACCGTTTTTGATGGGTGGTGAGTGGTGGTAATTTGGTGGTCGTGAATATGCGACCCCATCTTTGGGAAAATAAGTTCGTTCGTTCATTCCGTTTGTTATGAATGTGGATTCTGTCTTTGATTAGATGGATGACCCAATGCCAAGGTGAGCACGTGCCTAGGGCTAAATGGTATGAGGGTGTATAAACATGTCATATCGCTAACGTTGCGCTTCAAGGTACCAGGGCGAACCCTGTTGTACTGAAGCCCTTATCCCCCTACAATGGACCTCTGGGGGGATGGACCAAAAGCTTTGTCCATGCTGCGCCCCCTCCTGCGACACTTCCCGGGGGCCGGCTGCCCGGAGGCCGGCCAGGTCCGCTCGGAGCTCCTCATTCTCCTTTCGGAGTAGCTCCATGGCGGCTGTCAAGCGGGTGACCTCCGCCCGCATCTCCAACATTCCATCCGACGGAGGCCCAAGGTGTAACGCCTCCGCTGCCGCCATAATGGAGGCTGTGGCAGGGGGTATGACCTTGTCTTTAGAGGACTGAATCCTCTTCAAGGCCACACCCCTGATCGCGGCTACCACGACCTCCGCAAACCTGGACACTCGCTCCGACTTGGAGGCGCCAGCGGCGTCCGGCTCACCATCGGCCGGCACGGCTGGGCTGACTCGACTCGGTTCGCTGTCCTCCTCGGTGGTGAGCCCTCCGCTCATACCCCGCTCGTGTACTCCACCCCGCTGAGTAAATTTTCTGCGGGCGGCGTGCTTCCCTCCATCAGAGGACGACCCCTGGCCATCCCCTGATTTGGGGCGCTTCTGGTAGAGCCTTCGGTTCTTCTCAACAGCCCCCACCACTACGCGCTCCGGGCTCTTGAATGAGCCCCTCTTGCCCGATGGGGCGTCGGACTCCGGTCACTCCCCTCCTCTCCACTAGTTTTTTGTTTATTTGTATTTACGATATCCATATTTGATCGCACGAGTGAGGGGGTTGTAAAAGGTCCATCCTAGGTTCACCCCCTGTCCCTAGGTAAGTGTACATTTTTAACCCAACCAGAGGGCCCACTGGTACTCTGGCTGGGAGTTCGCTAGTGACTGATGCGCCACCTACAACTACAAAGTAGTAGATGACACTACTCCTCAGCCATTCATACCCTCGCCACGCACCAAAACTTTACATTAGAGGATTTTTTTATAGAGGTTATCTTCCTCGCGGCCCGGGCGGTTAAACCAAGACCCTCGACCCCCGTCAAAAGTCAGAGACATAACCTTGACAATCTTCGGGGCTACGAGACTAACGGTGGCAGAAGGAGAAGACTCCTTCCTGCCTGCTCGGCGGCAGAGTTTGTGCACACCGAGCCCGCTCTTACTCCGCCGCTGTGCGTCTCTGCTTAAACAGAAAGACACACGCTAGAGCGTTCCTCCGACAGGAAATTAGCGTACGGGCAACTAGACCCATTAGGCACACAATACCTAAAGGGGAGTCATTGACTGCATCCCAGGGTGTACCGTCCCGGAGACTGGCCTTTCCCCCAGACGCATCCAAGGGAAACTCCAACCCACGGGCACACGGGGCGGTTTCCTCTCCTAGCACCCTATCATTACCCATGGCCTGTGCTTGAAACGGATGAAATGGGATAGTTGTTTGTTATCTTGAGCACATGCATACTTCGCGCGTTCGCAAAGCGTTTCGTGGAACATTCAGTTCATTCAATGAATATACTATTCCAAAAAGGTCACATGTCTCTATATTTAAAGGTTTCAAAAAACGATAAAACTAATAATTATTTCCCGAGGAAATATAATAGGTTCTGATAAAAAAGAAATACATACGTTTCTTTTTAGGGCTAATTAGCAATCGAAAGTTACAGAAATACTTCGATGGTAACGTTATTTTATGTTGATATGAAAACACATAACTACTTATGTATTTCCTAAAATATGCGTGACGTGCCCTTTGCAATGCATATTATTTAAATATAAAGTTACCTATTACTTATGTAATCCTTTTATACTTACGTTATTATCAACATATTGTTACTGCAGTAAATTTGGTTTTTAATACATACTTAGGTACAAGTGTTACCCAACTGATAAGGCGCGTCGTGAATCTTCGTTCGCACAGAAAATAAAGTAAGGACCCGAAGATTAACGAAAGAATGCTTAAACTTACAGTTAACCTTAGTTCACTACTATAAGGTTCATCATAATCAGTGATCGGAGTAGGTAGATTGAACTGGGGTCATTGATCCGAAACGTATATATTACTATGGACATTCCTCCGGAATTGGTGGATTATTTAAAAAAAACCGGAACTTATGTAGGAATTGTATTATGCCAGAGTGGAAGGAGTCATTTGATGATTTGCCATCCTCAAAAAAAAGGTAGGAATTGTAATAAAATGAGCAATTTTATTCTTTATTATTCTTCCTATTTTTTTTTTGTCACGATTTGACAAAACCCAACGACCAATCAGAACAAAGGATCATGGGTGGTACAATAACCGGTTATCAGAACAATGCGTACGCCCGCCGGAAATACTAAATCCGGAAATACCGGAATTACTTTCCGGAAAAATGGCTTATCCATGTTATTCTTTCTGTGTGCATTTATGATACAAGTACTAAAAATCAATCTACCTACTCCGATCACTGATCATAATACACTGCAGCTGTTAGTTCTGTCTCACTCGCAAGTCGCGCCCCTTTGATCAGAACGACTAACATGCCACGCGGCGCGCGCTAACATGGCGGCAGCTGCCGACCAATAGCGGTGAGAAAAAAGAAGCGCGGTGCGTGGAGCGTGCCGATTGGTCAATAGCATTTCCCGCGCTTTGAAAATTCATCTTCTGCGCAAGTACATCGGTAAGCCATATCAGTTGGGTACTACGTACTGCTTGCAGCAACGGTAAATTATTAGGAAAGAAATAAATAAGAAATACCTATCGCTCTTTAATAATATTCATATAACAACACAGAAAGTAGGTACTTACAATACAGAAAAACAATTATTTGATTACCCTACCTACTCCCGTCATTAAAAAAGGTATCACAAGCCATGGGTAACGATAGGCTTTTTCTTAATATGTACCTATATAGGTTCACAGTTGGTATAAAAATTATAGACATTGAACTGTTGATACTATTCCGACATCCATAAATTTATGTGCACGAGTTCTGTTTTTTTTACGAAATGAATCACATTTATGGGTAACTAGCACTTTGCCCGCGACTTCGTCCGCGTGGATTTCGTACTTAACGCTAAAAAAATTAACACCCCCTCCTCTCTCCTTGAAAGGTAGTTTACGAAAATATATGTTTACGATCTTTATCATTTATCTAGAATCTAGAAAAATTGGCCCGAATATTTCTTTTATCTAGATTCTAGATAAAATAAATATTCGGGCCAATTTTTCAGCTTATAGATCGAAGGAATAAGAATTTTACAAGTAGCTAGTAAGTTTCCATTGTATGATTTAACATTATTCATATCCATTTTCGAGTTAATTGAATCAAGCAGTAAAATTCAAACTTTTTTACCCTTTTCCACCCTATTAGGAGTTGATTTTTAATAAATCCTAATACACACACTTTTTATTTTTTGTTTTATGTATAGTGCCGAGTTTCGAGTTAATCCGAAAGCACTTTAATATTTTTCCTTATTTATTAGCCACGCCTCTTCTTAAAAAAATAATTAGGTAGGTACCCCATTTTGCCCCGTTAGGGGTCGATTTACGAAAGACCCAAAACTTATCGTTTCGTTTCTGTCAAAAGTATTAATACTGAGTTTCAAGTTACATAATCGGACCTCGCGTTATAATTTTTAAGCAAGCATTCGTGCTCAGTTTCAAGTTTTATAACCAAATGAATAAGATTTTCATATAAACTGTATCACCTCTTTTTATCTGCGTGGGTGGAATTTTGATAAATCGTTTGGGATATTTCCATAACTTGACTCAAAGATTATCATACGAATTGTCGAGTTCATCAAGCCACGCAGTAAAATTCTGCCCTGTAAAATTGCCTACCCCGTTATGAGTATATTTTCGCAAAACCCTGATAGATTTTATTCTTTATTTTGGTCTTACGTATAAATACAGAGTTTCGAGTTAAATGGACTGTGCGTTAAAATTTTCCATACAAACTTTGACCCCCATTCCTATTAACTTTTCCACCCCTTATTTCCTATGTGAAGGGTTTTTCTAAACTAAAAGTGTCAATATTTATTGTTTACTGAGGCATATATTGCCAAGTTTCAAATTTATTAACCAAAGAAATAAGATTGTTCATATTAAATGTATCCCGTCTTTTCACCCCCACAGGGGTGGAATTTTGAAAAATTGATTAGGATCTGTCCATTATTTCACTTAAAGATTATTTACACAAATTTTCCAGTTGATCGAGCCAAGCCTTCGATCAATAACAGTACTAGATTCCCGATAAGCGCTTCAAAAACGGCCCGAAAAATAAGAGCACAAATACTTTTGTGCTCTTATTTCAAATTAGTATTGTCCAAACATAGCCAATGTTAGGACGTCAAAACGCCACAGTGCGCGTTCAAAAGTTGTATATATAACCACCGTAACACCAAGATTTTGGAAGGAATATTTTTTTTTCGGTAAGTTTATATCATTATGTATGTGTTTATAATAAAATTTAAATAATTAAATAGTAAATATAAATCATTTAGCAAATATTATGATTGTTTGATCAATGTTTGTGACAACGCGCCAACTATTGTAACAAACATCGACTGTTCTGGAACAGGGAATGCACGGAGTAGTATTGTTTTTCATATGTTATTTTTCATCTAAGTTAGTTTTCCTCCGGATTGGTTCGAAATCAGACCAATCCGGAGTAAATCTAAATTTGAGAAATTTATTGATGATTCTTTTGATTATAATTATGTAAATACACATTTGTTATTGTCGCGAATCATATTTTGATTAAGATACAACCAGAGGCGGATTAAATATCGAGAGCGCCCTAGGCAAGCACCTCATTGGCGCCCCTATAACGGCCATATATTACAAATTTTAACTAGTATGCCCCATCCCGTGGGAATTCTGGGATAAAATGTGTAAATCTGGGTCTCCAGCTATCTACATATCAAGTTTCATCGCAATCGGTTCAGGAGTTTTTGCACGAAGAAGTAACACACATATTTTAGCAGTTATAATTTGATTCGTGAATTAAATGCAATCTAGAAACGTCAGATGTTCGCGATCGACGCGACGAAAGTAGAAAATTGCAGTTGTAACTTACTCTTATAAAATAAATCAGTGGAATTTCACTTATCTTTCTAGTCACTGGATGAAGTGACTAGAAAGTTCACTGGTAAACGAGTGAAATTTTCAGTTGTTCACTGGTTAAACCAGTAAATTTTGCATCCATTCATTCAATCAAATAATTCTTACATTGTTTACATGTAAAGATTGTCCGACGTAAGTAAATTCATCCTGACAAAAATACTAAATTTCAATATTAAAATGACTTTTTTTAAAAAATAGTAACTAATAACTTTTCCAAAAATCGATTTAACAGGATATTTTTATTTTATAATTTTTTGGTTTTAAAAGAACATTTCTGAAGTTCTATGTATATTTCTTGTTCTATGTATATAATCAAGTTCTATGTATATTTTTGGTATTGAAAAAAAAAATCGTCAATTCTTTCAAGTCCACCGCTCATTTATTTGTTTCTTTTTTTTTCTTTTAGGTAAGTTAGATGTGTTTTGTGATAGACACAGCCAATTAAAGAACTGCTCTCTCGAAAAAAGCTTGAAAAAAGCATGCAGTTGAAGCGACTTTTCGTCGGCATCTACAGAGAAATTACATCTGAATTTTTTTATCAGTAATCTACATGATATAATACGTAATTTGGTTTAGCCATAATTTTCATATCGGTATCAAATAATTTAAAAAAAAAACACCAAATCACCTCCAAATAATGGTTTTGAAACCATTTTACTCCTTAATTTTTGATCAAAAGAGTATTAAAAAAAATATCTACTGCTTTGCAATACAAAGGAAAATAATTTGGTTTTGTTACTTTTTTAAAATATGTGTTATTTTTATTATAATAAATTAAAAAGGCGTCCGATTAAGGACTATGTCTACATCACCCCCGCACTCGTCCATAAATTCAGTGCGGGGCGCATCGTGATGCTAGGTGGACGTATGTCGCGTTGCGAGAGCTCAGCATTACGAAATAAAATCGTAAAATATTACTGCAGAAATTGAATTTTGTAAATAGTGGAGTAGGTTTTTTCTGATTCTTGTAAATAAGTAGTGTTTTATAGTTATATTAATTGTACAGTTTTATTAGTTTTTAAAACATGGGGAATAAGCAGAAACGAACAAAGGGGGGTCTAAAAAAATATTACAAACAAATGGGTATACATTTATCAAGGTAAATTTAAAGTTTTAACTACATTTTCATTACACACTATAGCTTTACTTATCTTTCTTAGAAGTAGATAGCACAGAGTAAACGGACAGACGGTAAGCTTCATACAACCGCGCTGTGATAGGTACACTACTACAAGCAAGCCGCGTGTGTGCGCTTCGCCTGAACGAAGCAACTGGCTGAGCCAATATGAACCTGCGGGGTAGTTACGTAACACACTAATAGTAGGAATGAGTTTCATTTTGACAGTTCAACAACACTCATTGCGTTATTTACGTTGTTGAGCAGTCACATTTTTCGAACATATGAAGCAATGGAATAGCAATATGCTTCAAAATTATTCAGATGGTGATAGATAGTGTGTTACGTAATTAGGGTGCGGTGTCTCTTCGCACGGACGAAGCCGCCAGTGGACGCGCCTCATGCTTGTAGTAGTGTACCTATCATAGCGCGGTTGTATGAAGGCTCCCGCAGACAGGCGCGACACAAAGGCGCCGCTCGTCGCGCGACGAGCGGTGCCTTTGTGTCGAACGCGATTCGCGTCGCGTACTGTTTATAAAATACCTACCTCATTCAAACAAAGTCGGAAGTATAACGCTTCTGTGTCATATAGTAGTGAACGATCACAGAAGGTCCACGTCCACGCAATGACTTTCAGCCAATATTACAAATTTTACTTTTCGGTAGGTACCTAAGTAATTCTGATTCGTTGCGATTATTTGTGACATATTTTATTATTTTTCAGGTCTAGTTTACGAGTAGATACAAATACAGACGAAAACTTTGCCAAAACTGAAAATGCTCCTGAAGTAGGTATTAATTGTGATTATAGGTTAAGTAGGTAGGAAGATTATAGGTTAGGTACTTGCTAATAATTTGTTAGTTTATTGATTACTGGCGTAATTATTTTCAATTATATTTATACAGGGTGGAATTTTTTAACCTCACCTGGAGAGAAAGTACTCTAAATACTGAATACGAATAGGTATTAAATATGTATTACTGTGTGTTGCGTTTTTTTTTACTTTTGTCGTAAGAATGGCGGTTATCGTCGATTTTGCTAACAGACGTGAAATGTATGCAGATTTTAGTACAAAAGTGAACCGTTTCTGACGGTAGTAACATCTACCCCCAATACAGAACGGTTGAACTTTAAGATACTTTTCATAATACTAGTAGGATCATGAATAGCTCAGTTGGCAGATCGGCTATATCCAGTAGGTTTAATGTCGAATACTTATTATTCGATTTCTATCGGGGCTGATATCAATCAATCAATTAAATCAGCCTATCGCAATCCGCTGGTGGCACAAACTAGATACAATAAGAAAAAAAAAATGTCAATCATGTTTTTATTATAATTATCACTTTCATTATTATCCATGCGGGGTAAAGCGGGGCAATATATATTTAACTAATCATATTTTTTTTTAGGAATGTTTTGTTGAGTTAAATCAAATAAAAAATTCACTACCTATACTCAGTGAATCAGTTAGTTCTACCAGAGAAGTTGAAGGTGATTCAGTTGATTTGGATGTGAATGTCAGTAATTACTTTTTTTTACAAATTATGAACATTTTTTATTTATTTTACTTGTAAATTATGTAGAACTGCATTCATTTTAGGAACAAGATGATTTGGGCACTCAAAAACTACGTTCTCTACCGGATGACACGTTGACTCACAAGCATCTTGTAAGGTCTGTCGAGGAACTTGAAGATTATTTTAATATTTAAAAAAAATACTGAATTGGTCCAGGCATTCTTGAGTTTTGCGCTTAGCAGCCCATTTAGCCATTAATTTTAGTTAAAAAGATACATCAAGTTGTTTACCTCATGTTGCAAGCCAGGCTGATTTATACTAAAGGTAAAGCTTTTACTCACGGCCTCGAAAGCTTTTAACAATTTTATTCGTAATCATAGCCCGAAAAGTACATCCCTATCAATAAATAATAAATAAAAACAAAATTGGACTACTTTATATGCGGTTCACATATAAAATAATTTAACTTTCATGATGACTTGACCTTCTGTTATTTCGTTACTCTGTGACGAGACTAGGCGAGGCAATGCGTGGCGGCGCGTGGGCCGCGCCGCACGTTTTCTGTTGCATGCGGGTAGCGGAGTGGCGCGGAGAGGGGTCGTTAGCTCCGCCCAGATGCTCAAGGTTATTGGCATTATTACAGGCCTTAAAGAATTAATGCTTATTCATCGAAAACTGCTTAGTTGAAGTTGTCAGAATTTGTATTCAAAAGCATTTTGTATATTTTTAATTTTTGATGGGAAAAATTATTCTAAACCATAAATTTTAATAATTTTTAACTTTTAAGTAAGCTAGATTCATTTAAAACATAACATAACATCACGCTTGTATTCCCCGAAGGGTTAGGCAGAGGTGTACCTATAGCACATCCACATTTCGCCAGTTACATGGGACTATAGATTCATTTAATCAAATGAAAATGACCTAAAAAGAAAAAAAAAACATTTTTTTTTTCAATTTGACAACTTTAGTAACGAACCTTTTTTCAGTTTTTTTTTTTAAATACTTCAAATTATAAAAATAATAAACAGAAAAGAAGTCAGTTCACGTAGAAAGTAGAATTAATCACAATTTATCTTTAATGAAAAATAAAAAAAAAACAAAATGATAAACTTGGAAAAAATTATGATAGGTGTTTCTTAAAAAAAATAAGAATTTTAGAGATCTTGATATATACTTTTTTTCCAATAGTTTATTAAACAGCACATCCAAAAACAAAAAAAAAGCCAAAACAAGAACATTAAGGTATGTTAATTTTTAAAAAGGTGTTATTATTTAAATGACAAAGGTTATTTTTGGGATATGCGTAACTTTCTTCGGTTGACTAAAAAAATAAAAAAATGCTTAGACCTATTTTTTTATTGAGGCTCCAATTTGAGCGAAATTGAAAGAGGTTTCATACATTAGTAGTTGAAACTCACTGCTTTAAAGCAGTGAGTTTCAACTAAACAATAGTTGTGGCCACCATGAATATCTAGTGATTCAACCGAAAAAATGCACTACACGTGAATTGCACTGCTTGAATCAGTGAAGTTTCACTGGACAACCAGAGAGAACCATTGCAAAATGAGTGAAATTCCATTGATTCATTTTAAGAGAGTACCTACATCTTTATTGAATTAACTAATCTTAGGTAATTTTAATTTTATGATTATTTTCTAGGTCTAAAAACTGATATGCGTGCGCCCCTTATAATCTCGCGCCCATAGGCACGTGCCTAGTTTGCCTTAGGGATAATCCGGCTCTGGATACAACCTTACACTAACCTGCAAGTTGCAAACAACGCAAGAAAATTTGAATTTCGCGGGCTGTCTTAGCACATCCCCCATAAAGAGACCGATTAAGATTGTCCAGATACATTATTTATAGCATCCACCTCGTACGCACCTTCAGTCATGATTGTTTATACTCTTATTTGCAGTTTAATTTAAATGAAAAAGTATATGATTTAAAACCAATATTTATTATAACTTCTAAATCGCGTACATGAGTAGACGCACCCATTTATAATTCGGTTTTTATGAGCCAACCCGCAGAAAATTAATAGCAATGTCTTATAAAAAATAACTATGGTACTAATTTAGTCCTACTACTTTTTTTAAATCGGTTAAAAATATTTGCTACCATACAAAACGAACCTTCGCTTAGATAAATATTTTCTGCAACTCTACGTCTTTCAATACTTACTGTGTTCTGAGCATTGAAATGTCATACCACGAACTACGTCTAGTTCCAAAATAGAGTAAGCATGAAATTATGAACAAAATGTTATTAACCTTATTGCTTAGACTTTAAGTTTCATTTTAGAATAAATATTTTTGTACTTATTATAAAAATGACTTTTTATTTATTGCTTTTACATTTCTCCGATGACAGGACTTAGATATAAATATTTTGCAATTGTAATTAAACTTTATGCTAGAGTGTTAAGGTTTATAATGAACTGATATTGTTAATATTATAAAACCTTTGTCTATATTTCGTAGAATGACATGTAAATGTTTATGTTTGTGTAAACGTGGCCACTACAGCGACTTGTTTTTGTTCCTGATCCTATACCTAGTGCTATTATTGATCGGAGAGCCGAGCAGTAAAATTCCCTCCTGTAAAATTGACTACTCCTCTTCATCCCGTAAGCGGTAGATTTTCGAAAAACCCTGATAAGCTTTACTCTTTATTTTGGTCCTAAGTATATTTACTGGGTTTCGAGTTAATCAGACCGTGCATTAAATTCTTCCATACAAACTTTGACACCCCCAAACTCCCTTTAGGGGGTAGTTTAGAAAAACTAAAATGATAAAATTTATAATTAACTTAAATAAGTATTTATGCCAAGTTTCAAGTTTATAAACTCAAGAAATAAAAAAAAACATACATTCGAAACCCCCCTTTTCACCTCTAAAAACCAAAAACCCCTTCTTAGTGCTCGCCTACATTATAATAGTAACACGTATGCAAAGTTTCACGTGCCTAGTCCCAGTAGTTATGGCTGTGCGTTGATATGTCAGTCAATAAATCAGTTTCTTCTTTTATATGATAGATTTACCTAGATAAGTTTAGGTATACTACGTTTTCTAAACTAATGAGTAAGATCTTATATAATATTATAAACTGTATCCCTTTCTTTCACCCTCAGAGGTGTGGAATTTTGAAAAGTCGTTTATGGTATTTCCATAACTCGACATAAAAGTTTTTTTTTACCATTTTTTGAGTTAATCAAGGCTCACAGTAAAATCCTCCCCTGTAAAATTGACTACCCCTTTTCACCCCGTCAGGGATAGATTTTCGAAAAATCCTGATACAGGTTATTCTTTATTTTTGGTCTTAGTATAAATACTGAGTTTTGAGTTAATCGGACTGCGCGTTAATTTTTTTCCATAAAAACTTTGACACCCCCTAATCCCCCTTTTAGAAGTTATTTAGAAAAACGAAAAATGGCAAAGATCATAGTTTACTTAGATAAGTATTCGAGCCAAGTTTCAAGTTTTATAACTCAAGGAAAAAGATTTTGCCGTACAAACTTTGACACCTTCTCATCCCCCTTTTGGGGGTAATTTAGAAAAACGATTGATGACAAAGTTCATAATATATTTGGGTAAGTATTCGTACCAAGTTTCAAGTTTATTAATTCAAGGAATCAGATTTTTCATACAAACGAAATCCCCCCTTTTCACCCCCTTAAAGATCGAATTTCCAAAAACCCATTCTTAGTGCTCCCCTACACTATAAAAGGAAGCCGTGTGCAAAATTTCACGTTCCTAGACACAGTAGTTTCGGCTGTGCGTTGATATGTCAGTCAGTCAGTCAGTTTCTCCTTTTATATACACTCGAGAGCAATGAATCCGGGTCACGTAAAGAATGTTAAAAATCTCGGAAACTAAAAATGATAGGTTAATGCAATAAATTGTATTTAATAGACAATGTAATACTCCTTAAATGAAAGTAAAAAAAATATGAGTCACCATACATTTTATTAACACAAAATTACATAAAGAAAAAAACTGCTGATCTCTCCTTAAAACAAAAATAGGAAACATGAAATTTTTGAACTTTATTACGATTTTCTTGAATTTTAATACTTCGTATTGCCTCCTCGTGCTTCCATTACTGCGTTTACGCGGTTTGGCATGCTGTACACCAAGTTCCTTATACGATTTTGGGGAATATTCTCCCATTCCTCTGTGAGAGCAATTTTGAGCTCACGAAGCGTGATTGGGGGAGGGTTTCGTTGTTTTACGCATCTGCCTAGCTCGTCCCAAGCATGCTCGATCGGGTTGATATCCGGGCTGCGCGCTGGCCACTCCATACGAGTAATGTTCATCTCTTGAAGGTAGTCATTCACAATCCTACCTGTATGAGGTCGGGCATTGTCATGCATAAATATAGCATCCTCACCTAAATTGACCATAAATGGACCAACGTGATCATTGAGGATTTCTTCCACATATCTTACGCTAGTTAAAGAGCCGTTTTCTATGATCACCAGCTCTGTGCGACTTTCAGAAGAAATTCCGGCCCACACAAGTACAGACCCACCACCGTAGGCTACTTTTTCTTCGATGCATGCTTGCTTGAATCTTTCCCCTGGTCTTCGATACACTCTGTGTCTTCCATCGTGCTTGTAGAGCATAAATTTTGATTCGTCGGAGAACATAACTTTTGACCAATCTTCAATACTCCAATTTACGTGGCTCTGGGCATATCTTAGTCTTGAAATACGATGCCCACGCTCCAGTTTAGGGCCGTTTGCAGGTCTAAGGGGTTTTAAGTTAGATTCAGCAAGCCGACGTCTTACTGTCCATGCACTTGGGTTACTTCCTCCGAGGCGTCGAAACTGATTTGTGAGTTCAGTTCCTGTGAGAAAGCGATTTCGAAGCATGGTGTTCACCAAGTATCGGTCTTCTCGTGCTGTGGTACACCTGGTTCTGCCCGTTCCTGGTCTGCGTAGGTTAGAACCAGTTTCTTCGTAACGTCGGAGAACTCTTTGTACTGTTGACAGCGACACACCGACAGTCGTGGCTGTATCGCGCTGACTCCGGCCGGTTTCCAGCATTGTAAGTATTCTGGTGCATTCTTCAGGCGTAAGCGACATAATTTCAGCTTGAATAATGAATATAGAGCACTATCAACATGGTTTATGTACCCACATAAATGACAGATTACAAACAAAAGCAAAACCAAATGCTGTAATTTCGTAGTTCCATCTTCGAAAGTGGCCCTTTTTCAAATTTGATTTTTTTATGATATATCTTTACAATAACTAAGAAGTTTTAATACCTTCATTTAAGGAGTATTACATTGTCTATTAAATACAATTTATTGCATTAACCTAGCATTTTTAGTTTCCGAGATTTTTAGGATTCTTTAAGTGACCCGGATTCATTGCTCTCGAGTGTATATAGATAATTATTTGTATACTTAGAATAGCTGTAGCATACCCCCTGTTTCGGCGCTCGTGGTGTTCCTGCTGAAGGGAGCGTGACTACCGCAGGACCACCTTCAAATACGATTTTCTCGAAAACTACACTAAGGTACCTACCAATTTTGTTGTTCGAGTACTAATTAGTACCAATTGAGTACTAATTATTTACCAAATATGGAAGCGACTGGCGTTGGTGGTCCTGCGGTAGTCACGGACATAAAAACAACCCTTTGTATTTTACTGTGTAGGTACATAAATAATTAAATTAATAAATACATAACTTAATGATATTCTCACGCAGCACGAGCACAAAGACATTTGTCGTATTAATCCAACTGGGGCGGTCAACAGGTAGACATAAATAAAAAAAACAATTAAAATTTCTTATTCTTTATAATTACAACTATTCGGTCTAGTAGATTAATAGTTATTGTAATTAATTAAATAGCGATTTTAGTCCTAAAACAAAATTCATGATTACATTCAGGATTAAAACAAGCACATTTGTCAATTATTATTTAAACACTATTCAAATTGATATTCTTGAAATATCATAGTCAAAAATATTTCACAAAATGCATTTGATTATCTGAAATTAACTTATAACAATTTATCCTAATGGGTATCTGTTTAAATCACAAAATACTCTGGGGATACTTCAAATTAACGAAAATATTAGGTAGTTAACATTTAAATTGCATGAACTTGCAACATGTTATCACAGCACTCGCAAAAATTGCAGTTGTCAAAAGACGAAATATTTACAACATGGAATCATTTACACAATGATAGCCCCAGAGGAAAGTTATGAGACTCTAAGAGCAGTCAATTTGATAACATACACCATTAACAATAAAGTAAACTTTTTACTTAGCTTACAAATTCATTAATAGATACCTAACTAAACAAACGTAATGTTAATTTATCTGCGATGACGTCGCTTCTTCTTATTGACACGCACATTTCCGTTTTGGGGTTGATTAGACGTTCCGCTGGACGATGGCGGCGCTACCGGCGGCGGTGCCACGGGCGGCGGGGCCACCGGAGCCACTGGGGGCGGCACGGGCGGCTGCTGTACTATCACGAGCCCAGTCATAAGGTGGCGTTGTTGCATGTTATTATTTTGTGTGGGGCCATTCTGCCTTTGTGGAACGTTGACGGCCCTGGGAGCTGGCACAGGGGGCTGCGCGGCGTCAAGGGCAGTCCTAAGACGCTGCCGCATGCGTCTGCGCGCACTACGTGATAGTTGCATGCGTTCCGCACTGTTATCGTCCTGTATAATATTATCTATGGCAGGTGGAGATTCCTCTTCAGAAGAGGTGCTGGTGCGTTCGTTCGGGCCGGTGTTGTGCCTGTTTTCAATTCTAGCTCGCATTTCTGCTTCGGAACGCACTAGAGCGTTTGCTTCACGTCCAAGCGTAGCAAATGCTCGGGAGAGTCTGGCTACGTCGTTTTGTAAATCTTGCAGGAAAGGCTCTAAGTCATGAGCGTGTGTGTGCGAGTTTTCGCGATTGTTGCCGCGGTTGGCAACACGTAGGACAGCACGGGGCTGAGTTTGGGTCGCTAGCTGTTCATTTGGCGTACGACGAACAGATAGTTTCCCGCTTATTGATACGGGTGCAATTAATGCCCTCGCGTCTATACCGCTCACTACCAGGCAATGTCCACGTTTCTTTAGAGAGCCTTCACACGATCTTACAGACCATACCTAAAAATAATTCAAAGTTAATACCTTATTACATCAAAAATATGAGTTATGTACTGTTTTTCATAATATGCATAATTCTTTGCTTACACAATCAGAAAAAATTGCTTCTCGATCATTGCCAGAAATGGTGACTGTGTACGAAAATTCGTGTGCTACCCAAGGGGATGCTGCCATGGACAGCCATGCACATACATTATCATCTGAAACAATCAATGTTTTAATTAGATTCTAGTAGAACATAACACTGGCACAGATTATTAAATAAATATTGCTTGCTTACTGGTTATTTCAATGATTAAAAAGAATATTCCCATGTCTGATACTCGTACTGCAGTGACAATTCTTCCAGGTACTGTAGAAAACTGCCACGCTTGTACATATTCACCATTTTCAGATTTGCCCTAAAAGAAAGTATATTAGAATATTATAATTGTGATAAAATAACAGTGGGTTAGGCTGTCGACTCTCAGTGTTACTTTTAAATTGTAGTTGTTATTAACAAAACTTGTCTTGTCCTTTCAGCTACTAAAATTAACAAATAACAACTACCACAAAGTGCAAAGTTCGACGGCGCATCTTGCTGTGCTGCCGTCACTACATGACGCTTGCAGAATAGTCGACATCGGCTCAGTTGCCAAAAAGGAAAAAATAAAATATAATTGTAGTTCAAATTACATACCAAGTTTAATTTCCTGACTGCGCCAGAAGGAGGGTTATTTGAGTTATGTTAAATTTATATGGAATGTGCTGACAGCCATATGTATTTAATTTCAATGTGAAAATATAATTTTATTTAAGATTTTACAATAAATTTATGTGCATGTATGACCAGATGTATGAACACAAATGAGGCAAAAGTATATAAGGATTGTAGCAGGCGGCATTCTGTATCCCCATGGGAAGAAGAGAAGAGTTTATGTTTTTTACAATAAATGACTAAAACTACTTGGGTTACCTCAATAAGTTCAGGAGAGTGGAAATAGCGTAGATGATTGAGCAATCGAGCCGCAGGGAGCCTGACTCCATTTCCATTCTTGCATGAGAGACAACGAAAGAGACCTTTGCAAGCTTGTGGAGGTCTCTGTGTAGATTGCTGTAAACGTGAACAATATAGCTTAAAGTTAAATTCTTAAGTAAAATAAGTGAGAATACTTAAAAACACGTATAATAACCTTTATAGCAGTTATCAAATATGCGAGTAAGACCATGGCAGCCATGAATGTTGGTGTAGGGAAATGGAAAAGGTTTATCTCCATTACATGCATTTTTATTACTTACACTAGACTGCTCGCTTGCATCATCATGTACACTTTCATTTTCAGGTACTTCAGTTGTGTTCTCTTTAGCTGGTGTATTATTCTCAGTGCAGGAATCTGTAGTAACTTTTCCACCAAGCTTCTGAAATTGAAAATAATATAACAGAATTAAGTACATACAATTATTTAAACACAAAATATTTGTTTTCATTTGAGATTAATTTGAGTTGGACAACCATTGAAGGCCTTGAAGGCTCTCAGTGAAAGTATATTTTATCAAACACTAAATCAATAGACATGGGTTTTAAATGGGAAATAATACTAATTTTATAAAAAGGAATACTTACAAAAGCTCTTAGTTTTCTAACATTTGCAATGAGTTCTTCCATAGCATAATTTCGAGTTCCGAAAAACAATGCTCTGCAAACAGGGCATACATCAAGGCGCATTTTACATCGTCCACATACATGGTGGCCCTCATTACATTGAAATATTTGACCTGATGGAATCTCATAGCAGACGGGGCATTGAAGTAGGTCATCTAAATCTGGCAGTGAATCAGGCTGGAAAAATTAAAACATTATAGTCTGTACTGACTCAATCTTGGATTTTAGGAATATTTTTTATAGACATCTGCTTACTTTGTCACTTCTCATACACAGGATGTGTTTAAGAGATGTGATGTGAATAATGCTTTGCACCCTGAATTAATAGGTCAAGATATTTTGTTTGTATTTTATTATTTTCATTAGGTACAAGCACAATTTTTTCAAACATACACAACAGTTGGTAAAAGGTTGCAGGTGGAAAACTACTCGAACTTTCGAAAATTAGGTATTTAAATTTATGTTGGTCTTATTTGTTTTCTATTAGTTTCTATTCTCTGTGTTTATGTCACCCAGTGTGTGGTAATTTTGTCAAAGTGACTTGTGCAAGGCTTAGTTTTATTAGTAATACAAAAAAGTTAAATTATGATAATATCAATTTCAATGGCAGTTAATAGGCTTTCAATATTCTCATAATTATAAACCCAAATGCAATAAAATCAACAAAATTAGAAACCAGAATAAGCCACTACAGTTATTACAAATATTTTTTGTCCTACCTACATAGGTAGGAAAAAAAATATTTCTTGACTTTTTTCATGAAAGTATCTTGCCAGAGAGTAGTCTCAAACTTTACTCGAAAAGTAAGCTGCAAAAATCTTTAAAACAATAATTTACGTAAATCACAATAATATTATTCTTGTGCAAACTGTTTCAGAATAGGAAGTGAGAAAAAGGATATCAAATAAATAAATGTTCCATTGCTTTCCATCAATTCTTGCATTAGGATTTGTAGTGTAGTAAAGGTAACATAGAAGGTAGTATAATATCTACGCAATTCATAAAATCACACGTGTAAATAAAATTATTAATGGTGACGTTTTTTTTCTAATACTGTGATTTTGAGAAAATTTATCAGTGTTTAAAACAATGCAATTTAAATCTAATGGTAGATCATTTCATGTTTAGAGTCTTCCCTTTGCTACCCTTTACAATAAATATTAATTTATTAAAATTGCGAAACATAAAATGGTGGAGCAATTTTTGTGTACAACAACCGTGAACTAAACAATTCTTTAATTCAGGAAATATTAAAAAAATAAAAAGCTGGTCATCAGAAAACTAAGTATAACTAAGTGTAACTGAATAAGTGTTCAACAATTGCAACAACGATCGAAAATCCTTTTTGCAAAAAATATCGACCAACGGACAAGGTTGAACAATGGAAGCTATATTGTTCATATTACACTGTAGCAATTCTTGTATACATACCTTAACCTCCACTTGTTCCGACATAGCGAATTCAATTTCTCAGCTTTCAAGAAAATAAATCTTATATGTTAGCCTAACTAGCAAGTGAACAGTGGAACTGGATAATTTAAGCCCTACAACACAGCTGTCGTTTCACAAATGGCGTCCATTTAAAATTACATGTACAATAGTGTCATTATGAAATAAAAATACTAGTGGGTATTGCAACAACACAAAATTATATTCTCAATATATGCCGGATCCACACAAGGGTATCAATGTGGATGGCTATAAGAGTAACGATTGATGGACTGTGTGAAAAACCTCCCCGACCCTTGCTCGAGCCAGCCTGCGCCACTAAGTCTGTAGCTTTAAATTCGTCCCCAAATAATAATAATTCTGACCCAGCCTTTACCCTGCTGCGCTCTCCCAGCGACGACGACCTAAACCAAGGCTCGTACCCTGCAGGGGGTGCCCTTAGCGTGTTGTCGCCTAGTTTGTAAGTTTTTAAACCCTGGCTGGGGCCTTCATTTATTAGGGCAACCACAGGCATGTGGTTATGGTATATAGAGAAGCTAAAAGGAAAACCATTACAGCTATGTGACCTCGCGCATTTGTGCCCATCAAGATGGAGGGACCAAGTCTTAGATTTCAAATCAGCCTACATAAAAGTTTAGTACTGTAAATCTTAATTGAAATAACTGTAGGTATTTACACGGACTAGAAAAAATCATTTTTGTTTGGTCCGTGGGTACCTATATAACCCAATAGGATAATTGAACTTATATTTATGAACAACTTTCTCAATGGAACCAACCAAAAAAAGACGAAAAAAAACCAGATTATCCAAACATTTTGTCCATGTCATCGATGCCATCTGAAAATAAATATAGGTTACCTAAGTAACCCCGCAGGTATTTTTTTAATTTTCTTCGCGATACTGGTATTTCAGTTATTTCAACTACACCATGTTTCTCCCAAAGGTTTCCTGAAAGAAATTACTGCTCAGCAGTTAACTGTTGCCGTTACTGTTAGCCTGCATCATCCCTGATCCCACTGTTGGGCAAAGGCCACTCCACCTGACTTTCGGATCTTCAGCAGTTAGATAATATTTAAATCAAGAGGCTATTTGGATTAACACATTTATTAACACCACAATAAAATTATAGTTATTATTTATTCTGTTCTTAGCAACACAGCTCATTAACAAAAAAAAAACCCGATTATACAGAAATATCTAAAAAGTAAAAAAACATGTATTGGCTCTTTTTGTTTAAATACATACATACTACATACATACAGACATACTTATTTTTGCTATCCACAAAATGTACTATTCGTGCGTAAGTACTCGTATTCCACAGTACTCGTAGTTTATGAAGTTTAAATTCATCTCAACCACAGACCTAGTAGTAATATCCCAATACCAAATACGGAACCCATCGCTGTTCGTGACAAGTGCAAGTCTGACTCGCACACGAAAGTGCACGAAAGGTTCCATACCACAAGGCAAAAAAACACAAAAAAAAACACGGTTCTTGTATGGAGATCCCCTTTCATTTTAACTTTATTTTATTATATGTTGTTATAGCGGCAACAGATATACACACTGAAAATTTCACCTGTCTACCTATAACCGTATTGAGGTTCATGAGATACAGCCCGCTGACAGACGGACGGACAGCGGAGGCTTAGTAATAGGGTTCCGTTGGCGCCTTTCGGGTACAGAACCCTTCAAAGTAGGATAATTATGTTAAAGCCAAATTAAAAACTAATTTTGTTTTTAGGACAAACTCAGCACTCCACTCCACCAGCCCAAAGGTCGAGGTCACAAAGACACAGTCTGTTAGTATAACAATAGTTTCCTGCAGGCAATTTGATGTCCACTAAGCTTACACAATCGAAATCTTGTAAGTATCGATACAAAACCATCTCTCAAAATTTGTTACGGTGTTCTATCAGCGAGACGGGGTGCCTATGACGTCATCCTAGTTAGTCACTGAAGTTATCCAATACGAAACTCTTTAGTTCTGTGCTGGTGGCCCGTCAGGGTATATATGTTCTGTGGTGGTGGCCCTTTAGTTCCCCCCCCGACCCTTGCTCGACGACGCGCCAGCCCGCGCCGTAGCTGAGCTTGTAGCTTTAATTTCCCCGTATAATAATAATATTATAAATTCGATCCAGCCTGTCCCACCTTGCTGCCCTCCCTTCAGTGACGCCCTAAGCCGAGGTTCGTACTCCACATGGGGTGCCCTTAGCGTGCGGTCACCTAGTATTTAAGAATTTCGCCCCTGGCTGGAGGCTTTAAGTTAGTAGCTTATGGCACCACAGGATTGACCGGTTAAGTAGCCACGACCTCAGTAGTCAAAACTAAGAGTTGCCCAATAGGAAAAAAAAGCCCTTTAGTTCTGTCTGTTCTGTGGTGGTGAATGTCATCGTCACGTCTTGATTGAACAGAATGTGTCATTTTTTACTTGTAGCGTAAATCACTGTTTTATTTTGTGTGTCACTCTTCAAAAAAAAAAAGGACTCTAAAAAAATTGTAAATAAAAGATTTACAAATTATAATAAACAGATTACCCGAGTAATCTGAGCACCGGACCATAGTAATGCAAAAACTATGGCATCTTCTAATTTTCTGGTTTTGTTATTGATTTTCAGTTTTTGCAGATGTAAGTTGCATCGGTTTTGTCTGAGTTTTTATTGCTGTAAAAGTTAGTAATTTGTAGTGATGGCCGTTGATTGGATATCAATCATGTAAAATAGTCCATAAAACGATTGATGCTGCTATTTGTCGATATTCTAAAGCTCTCAAATATTTAAACATCTTGATTTTCCTTCCTGTATTCTTTCAGTTACTTATATTTTGTTATTTTCTAGTTGGAAACTTACAAAGGCTTCATGAGAATATATACTCATCAATCGAGGGAGGAGCAGCATGTTTCAGACGTCTAAATGGAACTCATCAAACAGGGTGTTCATGTATGTGCATGCAATGTTCATGATCATAATTATGTTCTATTTCAAAATCATAAAAGGGCAGTGCCTAGTTGAAACAAATAGACCTAAAGGCCTTAACATTTAAAAAAAGTTGTTGTAAAAGTCACCACCTAAGGAAAAATAATTTTATTGAAACACTTGTAACACTAGATTGTTTTGGAAGTTGGGGTTTTGGTATAGTTTGTTATATGTTTTTTGCATGTAGTTTGATCAGATTTCAGTGCTATATTATCCAGTATACATCCATAAATTGCCAACTAATACATTATCCAGGATACTCAATAGGTAAAACTTTTTTTTAGCTGGTGAAAATGGTGCAGTAGGTGTGGTGCATATGATAAAAGAAATCAATGATGCACATTGGCTGATACAAAATGCCACAGCTGGGCCTTACATGGTTGTTTTGAGCACTTCCCTGTTCTCTGATGTTATTGAACTTCTCATGGAGCATCCTGTCATTATTGCTGGAATTTTAGTACATGACAATATTACAGGAAGGTAATTGTTATTAATCTATGCATTTTTTTTGCTAGGTACCTACCTTTTCTGCTATTATTATGCCAACTGCAGGGCAAAGGCCTCTTCTGATACAAAGAAGGCACAAGCAATGATCATCACAAGTACATAATTATTAATATTGTTTACTGTCTTACAGTGCTGGGTCATTCAGTCAAGAGGCAAGATGTCCCAATGAGTATTCATCAGCTCCTGGGAGTACTTGCTCGGCTACTGCAGCTAATGGTATTACATGGAATGAAAAAGGAACTGGACTCTTACGAAAAGATATCCCATTCCCCATATTTTATATGCCCCAGTCAAGATCATCAGAGATTGATAAAATTGATCAATGCTATTCAAAGTATGTAAACTATGTTACAAGGCTAGGCTCATGTAATTTTTAGGCCTTAAAACAATTCTGATGTTAATTGAGGCATTAACATTTTCAGGTATAATATTATAGACAAATCCAATCAAAAGGGGAGACCACTTTGTTCAGTACAATTGCATTCCTTTATGTTTGCTGCGGTTAACGCTGAAGTGTGTCTAAGAAGGTTTGTAGAATGGCATTTGCATGTTTTTATATCAATTATGTAAAGGTATGTACCATTGCAACCTTTTGTTTGTGTGCTTTTCTTTGTTAAAATAAAGGCTCCCGCAAACAGGCGCGACGCGACAGCCCGACACAAAGGCGCCGCCAGTCGCGCTGCACGCGGTGCCTTTTTGTCACGCTGTCGTGTCGCGCCAGTGTGTACGACCCTTAAAACTGTTTTTTAAACTATCATTATTTGTTGGACAGCGAATATTTAGCTTGCAAAAAGTGGACATACCCTGAAAGAATTGATATG
Organism: Griposia aprilina; assembly: GCA_916610205.1. Taxonomy (NCBI): domain Eukaryota; kingdom Metazoa; phylum Arthropoda; class Insecta; order Lepidoptera; family Noctuidae; genus Griposia; species Griposia aprilina. Next base: position 11,794,155 of record OU744286.1, read on the forward strand.
TTACACGTTGATATTATGTAAATAATCATTTTAATATTTTGTGTCATTTTAATGTTTTTTCTTATATTGATAGATCAGCTTCATCAGCGCTGTTGACACCTACAAAAGTATGTGATCCCCTGGGTGATAACAATGTCTACTATTCTCTCTTCCCTAGGACAATGGTTTGTATTACTTTTCATGTATTAATGTTAGATACTCACCTTGTAAGAACTTGTAGACTGTTGCGTTGTATAAACTTTAAAACCCTGAAATCATTGCAATCAATAATTGGGACCATCGGATGCCCACCAGGGCCGAAAAAATCTCAAATTGCCACCACTTACTGAAAAGCGCAGCATAGGGCCTCCCTCCGTAAGGTGAACCAGTCCACCTGGTGCAGGGTAAAACATAATTATTATTGTTTTTTAATGTTACAGGCCAATAAGAATTCTCAAGCAGTAACATTAGTGACGGCACGAATTGATACAGCTTCTTTATTTGATGGTGAGTCAGAACGAAGACTTTTAAAATGTCATAGGCTCGCACCAGTACGAAAAATATTGCATGTATTATTATATTATCAAACCTTTGCTTTGAGCAGGGACTCTTCCCAGATGCCTTGAAAATAACCCTAATAACGCCTGTTTACAAGAGTGGAGACAGATCAGACCCGTCAAACTATAGGCTAATTTCAGTATTGCCATCTATCTCGAAAATACTAGAAAGACTCCTAAACTCACGGTTAGTTAAATACCTTTCTAAGCATAACATTCTGTCGCCGTCTAAATTTGGGTTTCGCCAGGGTAGGTCTACTGAGGATGCGGTCCTGTCACTAACATCTACAGTGGTTGACAGGGTGGATAAAGGAAGCAAGTGTGTGGCAGTTTTCCTTGACCTCAAAAAGGCCTTCGACACAGTATCTGTCCCCATACTGCTACGCATGCTTGAAAACATCGGCATAAGGGGGCCCTCTCTTGAACTATTTAAATCCTACCTGACTAATCGCAAGCAAACAGTAAAAATAGGGGATTTTACTAGCTCAGAAGAAATAATTTCGTACGGTGTCGGGCAGGGGACTGTACTTGGTCCGACATTGTTCCTGATCTATATTAACAACTTATGCAATTTGAGTATTGACGGGGGTCGCATTTTCACATGCGCGGATGATGCCGCCATAGTCTTTGTTGACAAGACTTGGGTAAAAGTTAGAAGGACAGCCGAAACTCGCCTGTCAAAGATTGCAGAGTGGCTCAACAGTAACCTCCTCACGCTAAATGCCTCCAAGTCCAACTACATATGCTTCACCAAGTATGCACGCACTAAACCTCCACTCGAATACCAAATTATACCCACTGCTGTGCCAACCCCCTAATACCTGACTGCTCTTGTGCTAGAATTGACAGGTTACAATTTACTAAATACCTGGGCATCATGATTGACCACCGTCTGTCCTGGCACATGCATACTGAGCTAATAATGAAGAGGGTTAGGAATTTAATATGGACTTTTAAAACATTGCGACACGTTGCCTCAAAAAATCTTCTACAGCAAGTCTGTATCATTGGCCCAATCCATACTTACGTACTGTTTGCCATGCTGGGGTGGGACAACAAAAAATATTTTTTTGGAACTTGAGATGGCGCAGCGTTCCCTGCTTAAGGTTATGCTCTTTAAACCCTACAGATTCCCTACCCAAAGCCTTTACCCAACCTCTGACCTCCTGTCTGTAAGGAAACTACTTACTCCATCTTATCCTGTGAAAGCACAAATCCCTTCCGTATGATCCCTCAAATCCGAGTATTAGTAGCAGGAGAAGCTACTTAGTCGCTCCAACTGTCCCAGTCAGATCTGTTTTTGCTAAGAGACAGTATGAAAGGAAATCTTACCATTTATACAACCTGCTGAATAAAGAGCTACACATCTATCCCCTGAAACTCCGTGACGGTAAACTAGCGGTGACTGAATGGCTTAAGAATAAAACCTACGACGAGATTGAGTCTTTAGTATCATCGCTTCCATAACTATCCTATAATTAATAGGACCGCGGTAACGAAGTTGTTAGTGGAGGAAGCTGTGCCTGGCTTCTTCCGATCCAAAGACTTTGTCGCAGGGCTAACCTAAACCTAAAAATTAATAATATAAACCCAAATTAAATTATCTCATATACACAATGCACACGCACACTATTACACACACACACACACTTTCGCTCACACACACAAACACACACACACGCATGAATGCTCTAAAACTCGCTCGCATACATCACACTAGCGCTTACTTTATACTTAGATTTTCTTTTTTCTTTATCTTTGTTTTACAATTGCATAACTGATTTAATGTTAAGTGGAGGCGCGGAGTCACCTAACACAAGCATCCTCTTTCTTAAAAAGTGATCTCCAACTCATGTGTGTAAAAGCATTTTAGGTAATTGCAATAAACATTTTTATTTTATTATCAACATTCTATCTTCTCAGGAGTATCTCCTGGTGCGGCGAGCTCCGTGGTCGGCATGGTGACACTACTTACAGCGGCCACGACCCTGTCTCAAATGATTTCCGTTAAAGATGCGCCAGCGTATGGTAAGGAATTATGTTCACTAAAGTAATCGACAACTTGTTTTGCAGTCGCGGTCATAAAACGCGGGATATCACGAGGTTCAACAGCTTCGAGTCTTGGCGTTAGTGTATTACAAAAACATGACATTATTTCAGATCAAAATGTGCTATGGACATTATTCAACGGTGAAGCGTTTGACTACATCGGTTCTCAACGTGTCGCGTACGACATACGTAAGGGAGAGTGGCCGGCCGGCGCGCCCCTGGCGGTTGACGATATTCGCCTGCACGTTGAAGTGGGCCAGATAGGTGGGTCTCTGTCGAAATCTGACAGCACTTGGCCCATTCACGCCTTCGTGCCGTACGTCAATGAAATACCTGAGGTAAGGGACTTATTTCAGCTCTAGGGGAAAGTCTCACTTTTACGAGAAATTCAAATGTACTTAATAAAATAGAATACTCTTTATTATTTACACCACTTATATCTATACTAATATTCTATAGAGGTAAATTTTGTTTGTTTGTATGTAGGGGGTAACTCTGGAAATACCAGTCGGTTTTTTTTTTTTTTGCATTTTATAGCCCAATTCTTGAGGAAGATTTTAGGCTATTTAATATCACGCTACGTCACTTAGGAGCCGAGCAGAAAGAGAAAAAGTCAGAAAGAACGCTAAGCGAAAATGAAGTAATAGCGCGGGCGAGCGATGCAGGGTGGGACGGGGCACAATAAATTTCACGCAGACGAAGTCGCGGGCACAAGCTAGTGACAGATATAGAAATAGAAATCATTTATTTGCATATAATGTAGGTTTAATTTAATTTTTATGAATATTCCCGATACATTTTACCTTACGGCATCCAAAATTTTTCAAACAATAGAATTTATAAGAATTGAATTAGTAAGTAAGTACTTATTATTATAACAATATGCTCTTATACAATTATTGTATTATATACTGTTTTATAATTAGGTATTTAGTCAAAATAGTAGGTAAGTGAATCTACCCAAAATAATGTAACACTCGTATTATTATGTACAACTTGCTTTTGCCCGCGGCTTCGCCCGCGTGGATGTCGTAAATTATCCTACGGGAACGTACTACCGGGATAAAAAGTATCCTACATGCTAATCCAGGTTATAAACTATCTGTGTTGAAAGAGTAACAAACATCCATCCATCCTCACAAACTTTCACATTTATAATATTAGTAGGATATAGAATGTAAATTATCAAAATTATTATAATAATAGCATAACAATAACTTGAACATTCAACCGATAATAACAAATTAATTACCCACAAACAGCAACATTTATTGAATAGTTGTGTCATTTAAAAACTCGTATTATTGTTTAAAGTAATAACATTTTTCCAATAGCAGTTTTTATAACTGTTTTTTTTTAACATTTTAAGTTCTTTTAATTTTTGAGGCATTTTGCACCCATTGATAATATGTTATTCTGTATTAGACGTTTATGACCAGCTGTGTGTAATAGGTTTTTATATTGTGACCATACTTTTTTTTTTTTTTTTTCCTATTGGGCAGCTCGTAGTTATGACCACTAAGGTCCTGGCTACTTAACCGGGCAATCCTGTGGTGCCATAAGCTACTAACTTAAAGCCTCCAGCCAGGGGCGAAATTCTTAAATACTAGGTGACCGCACGCTAAGGGCACCCCCTGCGGAGTACGAACCTCGGCTTAGGGCGTCACTGAGGGGAGGGCAGCAAGATGGGACAGGCTGGATCGAAATTATATTATTATTAACAGGGGAATTTAAAACTACAGGCTCAGCTACGGCGCGGGCTGGCGCGTCGTCGAGCAAGGGTCGGGGGGGGGGGGACAATTACGTCGGGGGCGTCGCGTAGGACCTCGGCGGCGAGGTCGGAACGATGGCGGTCTGTTCTTGTGTACTGTACTGGTGGCCCTACTGCTCTCCTGGAGGAGGGTTATGGGGTCATCGGGGTCGGACAGGGCATGCCTTGGACGGCGGGTACGACTAATGCGGGAGGGGGTATATCTGGCAGCCTCGACAACCAGAGGGTTGCGATGTGAGGCCGCGGAGTCGAAGAAGCGCTTGGAAATGCGCTTCATGAACTGACGGATAGTGGGGATTTTAAGATCGAGATGGAGGATCTCGTTCCGAACGAACCAAGGGGAGCCGGTTGCCCTACGGAGGAACCGGTTTTGGAGGGTCTGCATCCTATGGATGTGGTGGGGTTTCGAGTGTGCGAAAACCACGCTCGCGTAGGTCATGATTGGCCGAATGCACGCTGTGTAAATGCGCAATTTGCACTTGAGTGACAATTTGCTGCGTGCATTCAATAGGGAGTGGAGTCTACCGAGAGCGAAAGCGGCGCGCGAACGCGCCTGCTTTATGTGCTCACCGAAAGAGAGTCTATGGTCCAGAGTGACACCCAAATATTTGGCTCGCTTCTCCCAAGGGATAGGCTTACCGAACATGGTGATCGGACGGGGAGGGGTGAGGTTGAGTCTCGGTTTCGAAAATAGAACCGCTTGACTCTTATCGGGATTGACTTCGATTCTCCACTTCCTAAACCAGTCACCGAGTTGGTTGACTGTGGTTTAGAGAGTGCGAGATATTGCGTCGGGCTTACGCCGGTGTAGTAAATGGCCGTATCGTCTGCGAACAGAGCCAACTGAGCCCTTTTACTTTTGGGGATATCGCTGGTGAATAGCGTGAAAATGAGAGGGGCGAGCACGGAGCCCTGAGGGACTCCGGCGCGAATGGGACGGGGGGAGGATAGCGCTCCTTCGATGCGGAATCGGAAGGTGCGGTTCGACAAAAAGTCTCGCAGGATGAGCACGAGACGATCTGGCACTTTAAGTTTGTATAGCTTATATAATAAGCCATTGTGCCAGACTTTGTCGAACGCTTTCGCTATATCGAAGAAAACAGCACCCGTCAACGAACCACGTTGGAAGCCAACGCTTATGTGTTCGACGATACGGTGGACCTGTTGGACGCACGAGTGTTGGGTTCGGAAACCGAACTGCTCGTTAGGAATGAGACCTTTTGTCTCGGCATAGTCTCTGAGACGCTTATAAATAAGCCTCTCATAGATCTTGCCGATGACGTTGAGGAGACTGATGGGGCGGTAGCTGGAGGGAGCGGATTTAGGCTTGCCCAGCTTGGGAATGCCGATGACAGTGGCCTGTTTCCACGCTTGGGGGAAGTTGTTATTGCTCATGGCACCATTGAAGATGGTGGTCATTAGCATGATCAGGTGGGCAGGGAAAAGTTGGAACACCTTATTGGTCATTCCATCAGAACCGGGGGCTTTACGGGGCTTAAGGCCCTTTATGAGCTCTTGCACTTCGTCAGGGGTGACGGGAGGCAGAGGGCACTCGGGGTCTTCTACGGGGGTGAGGGAGGCTCTCCTTTCGACTTCGGCGTCGACCTCAGAGAGGTGAGCTTGGTCTACAGGTTGAGAGCTGGGCGAACATTGGGCCTCAAGACTGTCGGCTAGGCACTCGGCCTTGTCGACATCATCGAAAGCGATGGTATTATCTGGGCGGATCAAGGGGGGCATAGGGGCTACTTCTCGGGATTTGAGTTTCCTCTGAAGCTCCCAGAATGCTAGGTGGGTAGGCTCTAGTTCGCTCAGCAACTTATCCCAGCCCGTTTCACGATGCTCCGCTACACGTGTCCTTACAGCTCGCTGTAAGTAGCGCATATGGGCTCGGTTCACGTCGCAGGGAAAGTTGCTGTACGCACGGACAGCCGCGTTCTTCTCAGTCATCAGTTCACGTACATCGTCCGGCAACTTCCAGCGACGGTCGTCCGTCGCTGGAACTTCCCTTGAACAATCGTTCAGGACTGATTGTACGTGTCCAGTGAATGAGTCGATCGCAGCCGTCGTGTCAGCGATAGAGTCGAAGAGGTCGGGGATGGAGTCTAGGTGGGGGGACGTGTTGCATTTCAGGCGTTCGCTTACTTTCCTCCAGTCCGTTACCACTTTTGTGGAGGGGGGTTGATTGGGGTCGGGGAGGCCTACGCGAGGGGCTAGCTTAAGCACAACTGGTCGGTGGTCAGATGATAGTTCGTGTATCATCTCTATAGAATCCAACCGTAGGTTGATATTCTTTAAAAGTGATACATCGAGCACGTCAGGGGTGTGGTCAACCGAGTGGGGGAAATGAGTGGGAGTCATCGGGGCGATGACATCGAAATTTAGAGGGGTACAGAGGTCGAACAAGTGTCTCCCTCGGGTAGAGATTCTGGTACTATTCCAGGCGTGATGTTTGGCGTTGAGATCCCCCGCTATGATAACGGAGTCACTCAGGCCGAGGAGTAAGGTCAGGTCGTCAGTCAAGAGTTGGAAGTTCTCTGATTGGTTCGTAGGGGGGAGGTAGACCGATACCAAGGTGATCGGTTGGTGACCTGTCATGCCTAGCCGGCAAATGGCGACTTCTAGTCGTGAGAGGGGGGGCGGGTCCAAGGGGATGCAGTAGAGGGATTTTTTGTAGTAAATGGGGGTGCCTCCCTTGTGACACCGAGTCCTGTCGTTTCGAACAACCCTATCGACGGCGTTCGCATGTGGGGTTTTAGAAATGTCTCCTGTACGAGGAGGACATCGATCTGGTGGTCGCGGAGGAAGGTACAGATTTCGTCGCGCTGACCTTGGACGCCATTGGCATTGAAGTAACCTAACTTTAGGGATCGGGGTTTTAGACGCGTGAGGATTCCGTTATCCATTAGTGGGATTGGGGGAGTTGACGAATGATTGGAGCGCGTGCGTAATATCCGGGTACGCGTTGTATATGCATTGAATGGCGTAAAGGTTACCGGCATTTCTGGCGGCAACGATTTCATTGGCCATTTGACGGGCGCGAGGGGTGAGGAAGGCAGTGAATGTGCCTGAGATCACGTTGAACGGATCCATGGGGTTGGGGCCTACAGCCACGGGTGTGGTTGAGGAAGGAACGGGCGCGACTGGGGCGGGGGTAGTGGCTTTAGGAGCCGGGGGGTTAATAGCGAGGGGCGCGGTTGCGCGTGCGGGCGCGGGCGCGGGTGCGGGCGCGGCCGCGAGCCCGTGTGCGCGAATGCGGGGGTCCATCTGATGAGCGACGGGGGGAGAAGGGGGGGGTTGGTTACGTACCAGGGCCGGGAAGGCCTGTTGGTGCTGGGATAAGTTCCAAGCGTTGGGTCTCTGGGGACTCAGGCGCTCGGGAAGTTGAGTGGAGGGGGCTTCCCTTCCCTGACGAGCGTCCGTACGCTTCGTCAGTTTAGGGTTTGTTGCCTTAGGGGCTTTGGGGCAGCCACGGTAATTGGCTGGATGCCCGGAGAGGCCACACAGCACACAGCTGGGTGGTTCCGTGCAGAGGGTACGGTCCTTGGGACGGGAGCACTCTGAAGTGCCATGCCCACCCAGGCACTTGACGCACCTGGGTGTGGCATGGCAATTCTTTTGAGAGTGGCCGTATAACTGACAGCGGTGACACTGGCCGACGATTCCAGTCTTACGGGGCTTTTGGATATCGAATCCAGTGAGATGGCAAAGGGACTTTATTTTAAAAATCGGGTGGTGTCCTTCGACGGGGGGGCATACAACAAGGACCATGTTGTATGGCTCGCCGCCTCGGGCACGGTGCATGCGGTGCACCTCGGCTACGGGGATACCTTGTGACACAAGGTCTTCTTTGAGGTCGGAGGTATCGATCTCCTTAGGGATCCTATTAATTACCACGCGGGTCTGGCGGTCCTCGGGGAGGGAGTAGGTGTGAAAGGACACACCTCGTGCTCTGAGGAGCTTCGTGAGTTCCCTATAGTCGTTAGACTTAGGGACCTGGACCTTAATGCCCTGCTCGGTTGAACGGGCACTGGTGAAGCCGATCCTGAGATCGACGCACCATTTGGACACTTCAGTCCGTTTGGATTTGTCTTGAATGAAGACAGGGGGGGGGGGGGGTGGGGGTCTTTTTGGAGTTGCTTTCTAGGAAAGCTTTGAGAGCCGGGGGGGGGGCTTAACGCGGGGGGGGGGGCGGTCATGATGGCGACGACGGGGGTCGGAGTCAAAAGGGTAGGCGGGAGAGTGACCGATTGGTCCCTGATTTTGTTGGCTTGGGAAGACGCGAAGTTCTTCTTCCTTTTGGAGAACGAGGTGACGGTCTGGAAACCGTCATCCTCGGAGGAGGAGTTGGTGAGGGTTTCCGAGCCGGAGGAGTACGGGGAGACGGGGCGTCTAGTCGCAGTCCGTTGGTCAGTTTCCATCGGTACGGGGGGGAGGGGGGCGGTTTGCACCGGGGAGGGGGCCTCTAGTGCATCGCTAAACTTAGCGATGGCGGCAGAGTTGTCGGGAGGACAGGGGGTGGGGGGCTGCAAAGCAGCGAACTTAACGCCGTATTTGGCGAGGAACTCGGGGTCCTTTAGGAGGACCTCCTTGAGGAAAGTTAATAAAATGGCATCCCCCATGTTGGGGGGGTGCGGGGCTACTAATTGGGGGGGATGTTGGAATATAAGATTCCGGCCTAAAATTCCCTATGCCTAACTCCCCGGGTGGGTGTTCCCGGGGATGAGTTACCCTCCCTGTCGGGTATAGACAGGGAGGTGAGTACCTATGGTGAGCCTTAAGCTTGTAAACCCGTCGCCAGTCTTATTGTGCGAACAGGGCCCTGACAGTCTAGCGCGAAGGGTGTAGACACACCTTAAAGACACTAGGTGAGTAGCTGTGAAAGGAAAACTGTCACCAGAGCCGACTAGGAGATCCCCCAAGGCCGGTTAGCTCTGGGACCCGTCCAACTGACTGCCTCGCCCTGAAAGGGTTCGGCGGGTGTGTTGGGACAACACCCCACTCGGATCGTTAGCACCGCTAGGCATCCACCGAGGACCACGAAACTGTGGTTTTGCCCAGAAGGGGCCTAATGAAGCTACTCACACTATCGCGCAGTTAAAGAAATAACACTTTGCATTGAAAAAGGCAGTTTTTGATTGATCACTTAATTCGACCAATTAATTAAAATAAATTTAATTAATTGACCGATGATCGGATGCAGCCGGGGCGGCTACGAGGGCGCTACGAGGTTCGCAGCGAGGAAGAATTAAACTACGACAGAAATCGAGAACGGGAGAGTGCGAGCACACAACCATTCGCGACCGATGCCGAGAGTCTAATGTGTGACCATAATGGTCTTATGTGTTGTCTTATATCAACCAGGGTCCGATTTAAGAGGGGGGCAAGCCGGAAAAATAGCCAGAGCGGTAAAAATAAAGAGTGGCAAAAAAGAGGGCGCCCCCGGGAGGTTGCATGGAGTTCTTAATTTACTCTCTAGGACGGAAAAATCTTATAAAAATTACGTAAAATAAAAATGATTATGACTTAAATACGTATGAACCGACTTAATTTTAACAGTTTGGTCCTAATCTTTTTAACTCCGGAAACGATTTTAATAAATGTGTATTGTTTCCCAAGTTAAATGGTCATACGTAGGCAGGATTAGCCCGAGACAGGGAAAAGTGGCCCAAGGGAAAAGAGGCCTGTACCTATATCCAGAAGTGACTTGAAACAGGTTGATGATGCTGAAGTTTAAAGATACATTATGTCTATAAAAAATATTTCAATATATTCAGTAGTTTATGACAATCTTTTTAACAGACATTCATAATAATACGTATGTACTTTCAAATATAAAATTTTGTATACATTTTCAGAAGCCCCAGTAGACTTACATATGTGAATATTATACAATTTCAACAATATCATTTATAGAGTGTGGCGTAAATAGTGGTCTAACGTTTAGGGGTCGAATCACCATATATATTTAGCTATGACATACCACAATTTGGACCATTTTTTACCTAAGGTCCCAGAATTAAATAGTTTTTAATATTTTTTTGAAAAACTTAATCTTCTGTACTAAATTGCCTGCAATTCCTATAAATGCCATTATTTTGTTTTTGTTTATAACTTGTGTCCTGCTGACTACATGTGCTATTACACGCCACCACCACCACTTTTTAAAGTAATGGGCACCGACGGAGTAGTACATTTTTTTCACACCATTCGCACCCCTAGTCATAATTTTCCAGAGATTCGAGATGAAAGGCGAACGGCAGGCTTGTATGGGAATTTGGTACTGCTAATAAAATTTCGTGTTTTGGGATATTTTTCGTTTTAATTGGTAGTTAATATGATAGATAAGCCTTTTTTGCATTCTTAGATTTTTAGAAGTTGGGACGAAGTAGTTATAACCAGTTTTATTTTTTAAGGTTATGTTCTTGTGTACCAATGTCAAGTGTTACATATAGGTAGGTACGAGTACATAAACATTGTTTTGGCGATAAAGTAAATGTTCTAGATTGCTTGATTGATTGTATCTTTGTAGTGTTTTACTTACCATTAAGTAGGTAGATTGAGATGAGGATCGTACCTACTCAATGGGGACTGCGCGCTGTGAGCTAGTTGTCTAGTACTTTTGTTTACATCTTACGCCTCTCCGTTCCTCGCCGGCCGCGGCCGCGGTCGCTCGAGTGTTACCGCGCCGCAAGACGCACCGCAAGTTGCACCGCGGCGACTCGTGGCACGCTCAACTTCTAACACGCAAGACGCACGTCACGCGAGCAGTGATGTTTATATGGTGTTAGCCCACGTTCCCACGGACGCATCAGTGTGGTATTTTCCAGATCTAGCTACGGCAACGTGCAGTTTCCCCAAATACGACACCCAAACTTAATGTTGAAGCACCTAAACCATGATACGCTATCACCAATATATTTATATTATTTATTGTGGCAATTAATAGGCAGTTTTATTTACTTTTTAGTACACATGTTCAGCATGAGGCTGCCATGTCAGTTTATTATTAATATGTATGGTACTCCAAGAATTTTAAAATAAATAAAATTTGAAAATGCATGACTTTGGTTGTTTAAAGATTTATAACTAAATTTAGTTTTACATAGAGTGGTACTGACGATGCTTTCAGCAAGGTATTGAAATTCAAACATGTTTACTTGCAGATTGCAAATTTCCTCAACATGTTTTCGAGTAACCTGCAGAAAAACATATCGATATCGTCAGAGTTCTCCACTAATTTCCCGCCATCGTCGCTGCATTCATTCCGAAGAATTCTTAAATATGAAACTGAAAGTGGACTGTTACCCGAAATTCTATTGGCTGACTTCCAGGCTACGTTCACTAATAATTTTTACAATTCTGCCTTGGATGATTATGAGAACATTGATTTTAGCTACCACAATATCACGGTCGACAACAATGGTACATGTGAGTATGATATTAAATAAAACATTTAAAAACATTATCCTCCTTTTGGGCTTTGCCACAGTGGGGTAAAACATAATCAATGCTTCTAAATTTCCTGACGTCTAATTTATTTCCAGTTATATCTACCGACGCCCTTTTGGCAAACGGAACGATGAAAGAGACCGACTCGCAAGTGAAAATTGCCCGGCTCGCAACAGTCCTAGCACGCACACTGTATCAAAGAGTTTCAGGAAAGCCCTTTATCGGTAATATTTCTGCGTCGGCGCATTTGGTAAGTGCATTATTTTTGACAAGAGGAATTTAAAATAAAGTGGGATCTTATGGGCCTGCTCCTTCCATCATAGACCTCATCCATCGCTTTCCATCAGGCGACATCCAGGCAAAAGCAGGCCAATTTCGAAAGAAAAAAATGCTAATAAATCTTTTATGACAAACATTTTAAATTTTCTATGGATTTGAGGGGACGTAATAATAAAAATATGTAGTACTTGACAAAATAATGTCGGCAGCAAAAGATGGAAAATCCTCACCAAAAAATTTAATTTGGCTTGCACTGACAAGTCTGACTGATTGGTGACTGTTTCGTTGTAGGTAGACGAGATGCTCTACTGTTTCCTGCGGAGTCAGGCGTGTCGCTTGATACAGGCAGCGGAATATGCTTCGAGCGGGACTGAAGACAAGCCGCCTGAGCGTCCCGCGCCTCTGTACGTGGGCGTCGCCAACTGGTCGTCCACCGCGCCTGTGTTCGCGGGACATCTGCTCGCTCTGCTCACTGGCACACCCCTGCTTATCAACCGCACGGCGTGCTATGATATTAATGCACCTGTAAGTACTGCCGTTTCTATAAGTAGAAACTTTGTTATACCACACCATTGATAACCACTTGCGTTCTGAGAGGGTGTGTGTCGCCATACTATAGAATATGTCTGATGTTTCAGGGTTTCTCACAATACTATCTTAGAGGTTGGAATCACAGTGGAGTTTGTATACAGACGACAATGAATATCAGCGATGCACGCAGCCCTGCATTCACTATTCCAGGTTAGTCCATTATTGCTTATTGTATGGAGATTTGAGTTAAAGTAGTTGGTCGCTAATGCTTAAAGGAGATGCCTTTCAAGATCTCACACAACAAAACAGTCCTTATGGATGTTTTAACCTTAAGTATAGAATCTATGTTAATCGTCGTTTATTACCTGACTTATTTATTCTCTTTTGCGACTTTTCATTGAAGTTCTAAATAAATCGTAATTCGTCGAATCAGACTGCCGTAAATTGCTCAGGATCTTCTCAACAATTCTTTTGGCGATCTACATCAATGTTCATAAAATCACTCGATATAAGTAAATAAAATAATGTGTCGCGTCAACTCCAGGCTACGACCTAAAGTCGGGCGAATACTCGACTTGGACGGAGTCAGTATGGCAGGCGATGTCGGCGCGCCTGTTCGTGTCGGCGAGCGGCGCGGGCGCGCGCGTGGCGGCCGGCCTGGGCGCCGCGCTCACGCTGCTGGCCGCGCTGCTCACGTACTGGCTGCAGACACACGCCGCAAGGATATTCACTGACGCAGCCGCGCACTCTATAGTCAACGACGATGCCGCTTCTGGGTAAATACTTTATTAAAAACATTAAAGAAATATTGTGTCCTGATGGCCCAGTGGTTATGCCTCGCCTCTCATGCACGAGGTTGTGGGTTCAAATCCGGGCAAGGCAAAAACATTGTGAGGAAACCTGGACACATAGGTAATATGAAAAAATCGCCAACTAGTCTTGAGCTAGCGTTGTGATCAATGGTCTTGCCTTCTCTGTATGAGAAGAGGTATTTTCTCTACAGCGGGACAATAATAAAAGGCTGGTATTGTTATAAAGAAATAGTTGTGCTCTATGTTGTTGAACAAACCAACCTGTGCCACATCGGTCTGACCAAATGCGTGCACATACACGCTCCGGATTTTGGTCCAATCTGACAGATGTGGCTCATAACTTATAGAACTCTATGCAAAGTAAGTTAATTCTGTGATGTTTTTGTTCCAGCATACTGAGGACTGTCAACTGTTGAGAACAACACCAAACGAAGTATTAGGACAGAAGACTGTTGTTTGTGAGGGTTACATGGGAAGCAGTCCGAGCTTCGCAGGTAGTTTAATAAGAAAACATTCCACGCCTGTGTAGTGAAATGAACACTACCAAATATTGGTTTAAGTCAAAGCCCTCTTCACCATGATTACGAGGGCGGCACTGAAAATGTATTTATTGGTTTTCGAAGTATTCTCCGCGAAATTTGCCACATTTTTCCACACGATGGAACCAATCATTGAAGCAACCATTCCATTCGGAAGTTGGGGTCTCCAAAATGGCCGTTTTCTAGGCGTCCACAGCTTCTTCAGGTGATGAAAATCTCTGTCCACGCAATTTATTCTTTATTTTAGGGAAAGTATAGAAATCATTAGGGCTTAGGTCGGGGCTGTACGGCGGATGGTCTAACAATTCTATGTTTTCTTGGTCTAAAAACTCTTTTGTTCTGTGCGCGGTGTGAGAACTAACTCACATTGTCGTGATAGAGGATGATGCGGCGGTTGCAGTTCTCTTTACGGAGTTCAAAAACGACCTGTGGCAAACAAATGCTAGCATACCATTCTGCATTAACCGTTCTTTGTCCCTCAAGAGGAATAGTCGTAACATGGTCGGTTTTGGAGACAAACGTGGCCACCATTTTTTTTGCAACACTCCGTGAACGAACAATTTTTGTTGGCTTTAACTCATTTTCGAACACCCAAACTCGTGATTGGTTTTTTGTTTCGGGTTCGTACGCGTATATCCAGGATTCGTCACCTGATACGATGTTGTATACAGCATTTGAGGATCCTGCGTGGAATCTTTCGAGAGTTCTGACGCACCAAGTAACGCGAGCCGCTTTTTGCTCTTCACAGAGCGAATGCGGTATCCATCGGGAAAACAACTTTTTTACACCTAATTGTTCATGCAAGATTATTTGTATTTGACTCATGCCAATGTCTAAAGTTGCCTGAATTTCGCGGTATGTCTCATGTCGATCTTCCTCAATAAGCTTACGCACAGCATCAAAGTTTTCTTGGGTGACTGCAGTTTTTGGACGACCTTGACGGGGATCATCACTGAGCTTGACACGTTCACGTTGAAATTTAGCAAACCAGCGACCAATTGTGTTTTTGGATGGGGCTTCATCACCAAATGCAGAAATCATCCGGTTAACACACTGTTTTTGTGTTAAACCACTTCGAAAGTCAATAAATCATCGCTCTTGAATTTTCTCGAGTCAATTCCATTTTCTCAACGACTAAACAAGTTTGACAAAACCTTGTGACAAGACCGAGAATCTTTTTTTAAATAAATAAATGGTATTCGATTTTTAAAACCAAGGAGTTTTCAATTAAAATGATTTTAATATGACAGGAACAGTGGAAATGTTCCATTCCCGATACTTTTAGTGCAGCCCTCGTATTAGAATAAGTAAACTAGGGAGTTTATTTGTATAGGATTTTTTACGTTTTGCTAGATATACGTTCCCTGTTTATGTCGTATAGAATTTGAAATAATCAATAATAACACTCACAATATGTAATAACTTATTATGGTGACCATACACGTTACGGTCTACCGGAGAGGTCTACCTGTGCAGGTGTCCAGCGCAGGTAGACCGAAGCCTGTATTAGAGTACACGTGACCTTGTTTTTTAAACCTGCGCAGGCGACCGGCGCGAAATCTAAAATTAGTTCTTTCGAGTGACAAAATACTGTGATATACGAAGAGAAATTAATCTGACCTCTCTGGCATACCGGACTGTCCTAACCTGCGATGAGATGTGGTCGACATGCACGCACACCTGTACAGAACCTCTTCGGTGAACCATAGAGTATAAAGCTTGCAATAGAATAAATTATAATATATGTCAGAAAACGTTTAGATAGATTTAATTTACTTTTTTCATTTCATTTTTATTTATATTGACGATAATCCTAACTCAAGTTTTAAAATGACAACAGAATAAAAAGAAAACTAATACGCGTAATTTTTTATTTGTTAGGGTTTACTATAACGCCCCTATTTCCCGATGCCGATTCCCTGATTCCTAGTGCTCCTCGACATTATGGCGCTAGTAAGGCCTACTACTTCTGAATCTAGTGACGCTGATTCAGTACCTCGTAAGTGATACAGTCACTTTGTACTGCATTTTTTTTTTTTGTTAAATTAAACATATTTTCAGTAATTTTTTACATTACTAGCTTTAGAGCCCGCGGTTTCGCTCGCGCGGATGTCAGAAATTATCCCACGATAACATAAAACCATCCTTCCATGCCACCATCTATTCCATATAACCATCTATCCAACCATGGATTAAAAGTACCTATCCCATGTCATATTCCGGTCATCGGTCGTGGTCTACCTGCCATCAAAATCCGTTCAGCTGTTAGCACATTCGAGTCCACCCACATTTCATAGAGCTCATATGCCATACCATAAATATTGCTAGAGGACCTTGAGGGTGGTCACGTTTGTGATAAGGCGAATCCTCGAGTTCTTGGCATTATTTTCGAACACGTGTTATAAAACACTGTAAAACGCTTTATCAGTGTTTTTAAGGGGTCTTTTGACGTGATAACGTCTTACAAATCGATGAACGCCGGCTGCACGCAAGAAAAAGCATGACTCATTGTCACGTTCCGCCTGAGCCGAGCATGCAAGCGAGAGCGCGGAACAAGCTATAGAGGAACGATCGGCCTAAGCGTTCGGCTTGTCACGCATCGATCTCTCCTAGACTCCTTAAGACGTTATCACGTAAATTTATCGTCCGTAAACCGACTTTACAGACAACCATTTTTTTTTCAGTCATGCGTGTGAAGTGATATAATGAAAATAATTAGTTAGATCGTGGATAGTTATAATTAATTTGTAACAACTGATTAACGTTCAGTGTCCTACTATTTACTTGATCGTCGCTCATGATTTCGAAAAACCGACAAAGAGCGAGTCGGTCTTGTGCACCCAGAGTTCCGTAAGTACCCTGGTGGGAAAAATATTTTAAAAATTTCTTACATAACAAAATTTTAATTTCTTGCGATCGCATAACTAAGTTTGGTTCCAAAAGTATTTTGCTCATTTTCAAAAAACTATGACATTGTTTAATAGTTAAACATCCATCAACGATTTAAGTACCTATTTGAAAATGTTCCCTTTGTAAACTGAAGTTTAAACCCAAGGGTGTGGTAGTATTTTTACGTTTTTTTTTTCATCTTATGTTAAAAACTACGGCACATGAAACAAATTAAATAAGATTTACAATGTGCGAATGAAGCCCTTTCATGTGATACCTCATTTGACCTAGTTACTACACTTTAAAATTTAAAATCCCCACTTAGGCCCGTATTGCAATGAAACTGGAATAGTTTTTCAATTCTTTCACTGGTGCCGATTCTCGTGTACACCGAACTAAACTATCACTAAAATTCCTTACTTTTGGCTATGAGAATCTTAAAGGTATTCTGCAAAAACATATCTCTAAATTTGAAAATAATTTTGACGTAACTAAAATTTAATTTGACAATCGCGACTCCATGTGGTACTTGTTTGCCCTAACCCGTGTTTTTTTTTTTAGAACCGTGGCTTGCTTAAGGGGCAGCCTCGCCGTGTTTTATATAGATTTTTTTTACTTTTTGTACGGAAAATATGAAAAATAATATTACCTACATGTAGAGTTTTAGGGGTCTAAGGGTTTCTTAAAGGGGGTCGAAATTTTCATTATTTTTGTGATAGGACACACCATTTTCGAGATATAAGAAAAATTAAATAAAAAGATACAGTACTGTTTTTGCACCTGAAGTCGAGGTGTAGTGGTGAATTTTAGTTCATGACAACTAATTTTATTCCACACCTTTTTAATCGCGATTAAAAATAGCCAGATTTAGTTTAGACAACCAAAATTTTAGGTGAACAACGTCAAATTCAGAATAGCAAAATTGCCATTTTCTTTAAACTAATAATTCAGTGTCGTCTAGTGCTGGCAAACTAAAACATAGTTAAGTTGTGTCACTTTAGTCTATTTCAGAATGAGAAATCGACGTTTGACAGGAATAAACTAAATTTTAGTGACTTTTAGTCTAGTTTAGAGAATTTTGTGACAAGAGAATCAGCACCACTGTCTTGTTATACAGATGGACAAGCATTATTTATATTGATTACAATTTTTTTAACTGCTTGTACTTTATTAATTAGATGGTACGTATGTACGATGTTGTGTTGACAAAATACGAGATTTTAGACCATGTCTGTACGAGGACACGCCGTCGGCGTCTGGCAACACTGGTGACGTTTTAATACGTTCATTACCAAGAGCCATCTGGAGGGCTTATTCTAGTCGCATTTAGGATACTAGGAGACCTCATGGAGGGCTCATTATAAATTTAGGGTTTTCTTAGCAAATAGGCATCGTTATAAAATGTGAAAATAAAATCAGTTCTTTAATTTAACAAGATATATTAGTGCTTATGCGAATTGGTTTGAAACCGATCAGGCTCAGAATGTCTCTTTCCCAAAATGTCCCTTTCCCGTAAAGTCCCATTCTCAAAATGTCCCTTTGCTACGACAGCTACGTGTTTAAACTGGGAATATTTAAATAACATAAGCCAAGTAATAAATCAACTTTTAATCGATCGGGCTCAGAATGTCGCTTTCCCAAAATGTTCCTTGGTTTCAAAGCGTCCCTTTCCCGAAATGTCCCCTTCCCATAATGTCCCTTTTTCCAGAATGTCCCTTTCCCAAAATGTCCCTTTCCCGAAAAGTCCCTTTCTCAAAATGTCCTGAACCATTGTCAGATTTTCTCATTCGATTTTGAACTTAACCATAAACAGTTTAAGATTTAAAATCGTTTGGAGTTTGACAGTTTCGTGTAGCTTGACCTGCTGGCAAATGTACCTACTATAGTGGACGTGGAGTAGAGTGGAATTAAAATAGATAATAAAGTTATTTTATAAAATATATATTCTACATTTTTTAGGGTTCCGTACCCAAAGGGTTAAGAGCGTTTTCAAAAGAAAGTGTACCATGTCTGAATTTAGGATAATATTTTAAATATCAAATCGATATTTTTAAGATTCAGATATTATTAAGATATATGATAGTTTATGAAAATGATATTTAATTGCTTGCAGATTAATCAATAATACGAGAAATATCAAATCAAACTGGCACTGTGAAAAAAAAGGCAGTTTTGCAACTGTCCTAAAAGCTAACTTTTCTACTGACTATGATGAAAGACGCAAATGATTTTGATTGAGTAATTCTCATTTTTTTTTAAATAGGTCAATTTAATTACCAAATCAATTAATTACGTATAATACTAGTTTTAAGCTCGGTTTTGTCACAGCTGATGCCAAAGTAACCGTTACTTTTACGATATCATTTATTGAAATGCAGTTTAATCCGCAAAGTAAATATTGTATTCCGGAACATCAAAACCATTTTGAATAATGCATTCAAATTATTTACACCCCTTGATATTAATAATTGTTTAAAACTAAGCAGTTCTTCGTTGCAAAACGGGGGACAGTCGCAAAACCGACAGACCAATTTTTCTAAGGCTGAGCTTATACCAGCGCAAAACTAAATCAAAAAATTTACGTGGTTAAAATAAAATCAACAATATAAGTAATATACATTTTTTTATGTTTATTATATAATCAGTCTTTTTAGGAATTTCTTATTTCGTAATTAACAAAATTACCTAAGCAGAATACGACGTACGAAGTATATTTGTACTTAATCATAATCATAGAATGTCCTACAAGACATTAATTCAAACCAAAATTGGTCAGAGTTACATGCACTACGAGTACTTATTACCTACCACAGTCATAATTTAGGCACTTATTTTTCACTCTATTAAATGTAACAAAGTAACATTTTACTTCAAACATAATAATATATTATTACAAAAACACAAATAAATTGACATAAAGGCCAAATCTGAGATCAAGTTTTCATACCTTGTTGTCACAATCTTATTTTGTTACCTATTGTTTTGTGATACATCCGTATCATCACAAAGTGGCACTAGAGGTAACCGTCACTTCAATCTTAATTCATAGTAAAAAAAATATAAAGATTCTAAATAAAAACTTTTTTAAAGTATTACAAATTCAAACAACAAACAATTGGTTGACAAAAAATAGGCAGGTATTGTACTATATTAAATATACACAATTTTTGCAAAAAATATACAGGGTGGCAGGGACATCCAAGCGCAACCACGATTTTTGACCGCCATTCGTAATTCTTTTTGTCGTTTATTAAATGAAAAATCTGCTGTTTCCTACAATAGTGTTATTACACTATTGTAGGAAACAGCAGATTTTTCAGGGGGTGGGGGGTGGGGGGGGGGTGGGTTTGTGTAGGTATTCCTACACAGTCAAAATGTATGGAGCAGCATTTTCTTTTTATTAACCGCTTAAAAATATTTCAACGCCGGTGGGTACAGAATTATACGGAATCTATGGTAACAGGTTGCGCGTCGATGTCCCCACCACCCTATATAGATTAAGCTAACAAAAAAAAAATAACAAAAAAAGGGCCGTTAAGGTAACCGTCGTCGCTTAGAAAATAATTGTAAATCTGATAAAAATTTAAAAATCAAAACCCTTTTTTCCAAATAATAAGTTGTGATTCAAAACAAAAATCATTCAAAAAAATCAGTCCAACAAATACTACATTCGTCTTCAGGAAAATGATCATATACAGATAGATTGCAATCACTGCACCAAAAATATGAAGTATTTAATGAGTAAAAAATGTCAGTTCTACTCATGGGTGATATGAAATGTTTCGATCTTCGTGCAACATTCGTATCCAGCTCCTGTCGACATCCATAGCAATTTTCAGTAATGACAAAGTGAGTTACAGGCCAGGGCCACTTATAATCATTGTTATAATACTGCACAACATTTTTTGATAGTATTTTATCAATATCATAAAATATAAGCATGTTGCAGCGCTTTGATATGATGGTTTGGTTTTAGCAACTTACAGTGTAGTTCAATCTAAAACAAAACAAAGAAAGTAACGGTAGCAAGAAATATTAAGCTATCAAAACTTCAAGAAAATCGGTAACAGTAGGAAGAATGGAAGCCTTTAACTTCTGCTCAAAACAGTAGTAGGTATATTGAGTGAAAGGCTAAGCCCTACATGTAGTCTTAGCCGTAATGTGTCGGTTTTGCGACTTTGCAGGTCAGCCTTTATGTCACAGGGCAAAATATCGCAACACCGGCGTGACGTTCTCTTGCCATTTTATATTCAAAATTATAATAAAACGAAAACATTTACCTACGTTTAGTATCAAATGTATGTAACGTTAGTTTAGGATATTGTTCATCATGTGGAAACAGTTAAATTATGTAAATATACCTGAACGAGTCGATAATGTGTGTCAAACCCGATAGAAGAAATCTTGACGGCCGTTGCGCGCTCTTAATACACCTCAGTTTACTAGTAAAGTATAATGACAACTAGGTTTTTTTAAATGGCATTCGGTGCACGTTTATGATATTGTTGCATTTCAAAAACTAAAATACTTAGTCTAATAAATTTTCAAATGGCAGTATTAGCCATGACAAAACCTGCACGTCCGGTTTCTACCACCTTTTATGGTATTTTTCGAAATCATATTGTATTGAAATGAGCATAAGACTTAAATTACAAACTACTGGCTACGATCGACGACTCAGAGTATTTCAAGTGATAGCCAAAAAGTCATGCTACTCTAGTACAAAAAGTTTTCAAAATCGTTGTAACATCGAGGAACTTGAGTGCCAACACACACGCCACGCCAAAACTCACACCTTGGTGTTTAAAATTGTCATTTTTTACTCATTACAAAGTTTAAGTAAATTTATTGTATGAATTTAACTAGTTTACAGTGTTTAATGCTTTCCATTCATTAAAACCATAAATTACAAGTTAATAGACTTCAAACATAGGCGACAGTCCAAAAGTGAGGAGTACATTTTTTTTTAAAACGCTATGAAATGGTACCCTAATAAATTACTAAGACTCCGCTGTCCGTCCGTCTGTATGTCCGTCCGTCACCAGGCTGTATCTCATGAACCGTGATAGTTAGACAGCTGAAATTTTCACAGATGATGTATTTCTGTTGCCGCTGTAACAATAAATACTAAAAACCAGAATAAAATATTTAAGGGGCTCCCATACAACAAACGTGATTTTTTTGCCGTTTTTATAGATAATGGTACGGACCCCTTCGTGCGCGAGTCCGACTCGCACTTGGCCGGTTTTTATGAAGATGTGTCATGTATCACCGAATCTCGTACACAATCGTACGAGGATGGATGTAAGCTCGTACCTCGTACCACGACCTCTGAATCTCATACATGTACGAGAAACCTCGTACGGATGGCAACACTGTGCGTGACAAGTAACAGACGGAGATACTTTCGCATAAAAGTTAGAAGGAAAGAAATTACTTCCATGCATTATTTAAACCTGCGTTTCGTTTCTCACGTTTCTGGTTTCATGGCTGGTGTCAATGTCAAAGTGACAGCTTGCTGTCATGTAGCTATCACCATCATCATGACTGGGTCTTTGATTAGAACGGCGAAATGCATTATTAGTGTTATAAAGTTCCCGGCCGCAAGAGCGTCGTCTATTGCAAATTATTTTATAAATCGTCCTGATTATCGAAATTTTTCGTACAAGCGGAACCCTAAGATGGCAGATAGGACATTGCCTCAAGTATTTAAGTACGTAGATGATAATGTGGAAACTTTCAAGCAACTTTTAAAGGAAGCGGTTGCTATTCCATCGGTGTCGTGTGACATCAAGTACCGCAATGACTGCGTCCGAATGGTGGAGTGGATGCAGGAGAAGTTAAAGGAAGTTGGCGCGACCACTCAGCTCAGGGATGTAGGTTATCAGACTATTGATGGACAGGAAGTCAAACTGCCCCCCGTTTTAGTAGGAGTTCTGGGAAGTGTAAGTATTACTCATAAAATTTCCTATATTTTTTCATAATTTAATTTAGAGCAGTGGCGTAACTATACCATCTGACGCCCGTGGCAAATTCATTGGATGGGGCCCCAGTAAAAATCGTCACGGTGTAATTTAATTTTAATAGGTCACTGAAGTAGTTACCCAACAGTATTACTGTGTGCACTTTTATTCAATATACTTATATTATATAATAAATGTAATTTTCAAAAGCATAGGTATTAAGTACATATTATTATTTATAATAAAGTAACAATATATTTATTAATAAAATTAATTTCTCTGAGCTTTCTGTTCCGCAAAAGCATCAAAAACATCATCAAAGTTTAAAGATCGGACTAGATATAGAATTTTCAATAGACAGAATAGCTAAGTTACGTAGCCTGTCTTATCCCATAGAGTTCCTTAATAGACTTAAATAAAATTTACAGTTTTTACAAAAAAAAAAAAAGTTAAGCTGCTTTTGAGCTTGCAGCCTCTGGGGCCGGGGGCCGCTCGGGCCGGGGGCCCGGTCAGGCCGTGGGCCCGTGGCATTTTGCCAGCCCTGCCACCCTATAGTTACACCACTGATTTAGAGTTAAAGTTCAGTCAGAGGGTCATCTTAGGGGAGGTTTTCAAGTCAATCCTTCAATTTCTTCTAGAGATTTGTCAAATCAGCCCACATTTGCGTACTTCTGAGTTTAAGGCTAGTTTGATTTAATACTGGCTTTTATAGGCTGAACTTCTGGGATCCTTGATAAAATTAAATTACATTAATTAAAAATATTGATTTTACTCATCACTCATTTATTATAAATGGCTACAATTTAAATGCACACCAAAATAATTTTTAGACCCTGAGCTAAATATCAAGTAAAATATGTTAACTTTAAATAAAATAAACCCACTCTATACCGAGGTGCCTAAAGAACAATGCCTAAGTTCCAAAATAATTATACACTCATCAGAATAATTAAATGTGTTGTATTTATATTCTTTTTCCTACCAAAATGGATGCTGAATGCTCACCAAATCTTAAGTTGCTCACCAAAAATAAGTTTGCTTCAAAATCGAAGAGCGAGCATAGCTAGCTCGGGACTGGGGGCACCCCGACTCGGACAGGTTAGGCTCTAAGGGTTTTTTTTTAAACCACGCTGAAGAAGGAGCTCCGCTAAGCAGGGCTCCATTGACTACGCCTTATAAATAAAAAAGGAAAATAGGTTAATTTCTACAATACTTTATGAAACACAATTTGGTGATCCATTCAGGTGGACACAATTTGGTGCATATTTAGCTTTTTTTGGTAGTAACATAGGTACTTTTCTGACAGGCGTTTAAACATAAGCTATTTAAAACTAGCTTTTGCTCGCCGCTTCCTCCGCGTGATTGACGGAAATTATCCCACGGGCAATTACCACTGGGACAAAAAAGCATCCTATGTCCTAACCCAGGTCTTTTATCCAATTTCGTTCAGCCGTTAAGGCATGAAAAAGTAACAGACATACTATATTTCCAATCCCCCTTAAATTCCTTAAAAAAGTACTTACACAATAATTTCAATATTACATGTGGATTTTAAAATCATCCCCGATTTTACGTTGCGGAATGGCCGCCCACGTCCTTTGTAACAGGAGGCGAAAAATATTTTTTGGTGTGTGTATGTGGCTTCCATATTAGGCAGACCTCTTCTTTAAAGCATATTTCATGCGCGCTCAATGGGATTCAAGTCTGGCGATTGAGCATGCCATGGTATGGTAACACGTTGATATTAGCAACTATGTTGGCAACAACTGGCACTGTGTGGACGTGCATTATCATGCATAAATAGAAATGAAGCACCAAATTGGGTCTGCAAAGGAATGACAACATCTGGGGGCCTACTCCCCAAGATAATGTACGTAATTTCGGGCATTACTAACTGAGTATCACCTACGGACATAAGATTAGTTTGCGGCCCGAAATATGAATGTATGACAACACGATTAGGCAGTTGTCCCTACTCCCGATGTACTTTTGCGAATCCGAAAAATTGAATGACACTTTATTTGATGAATTGACTACTTTCGGACGGGCCCGTATTTTCGTTGGCGGATTTGGAGAGTAGACCCCTGATACAATCGTTTCAGCGTAAATCTGTGCATTGAGATTGCCTCTTATCCAAATCAGTTCGGTTCTTCCGCCAGTCCAAATACCCGCCCATATCATGATTGTTCCACCACTGTACGCATGGACTTCCTGGCATGATTTTAAACGTTCTTGGCGTCCAGGGGTCCTCCAATATCGTTTATCGTCTATTATCTGGCCTCATACCAAAGCTTGATTCGTCAGAAAAACAATACGCCACTCTTCTGCCCAATGTCTGTGTTCACGATCTCATTGTAAATGGGCTCTGCGATTGCGGGAATAGGTGGTACAGGTAGCGGCCTTCGGGAACGGAGATTGATTTCATGCAAGCGATTTCTTATTGATTGATCGCTTATCCCTGAAGAGCTATAAAGTCTCGTAACCAAAATCATCGCGGTCATTGTACGATTTTGTCCAGCAGTAATTTGTATGTAACGATCTTGTCTGCGTGTGGTGATGCGAGCTCGTCCTCCTTGTTGCTCTGCCACGCTGTCAGTGATGCGGTAACGTGTCCAAAGTTGGCCTATAACACTCCGCGTTTCTTGCGTTCCCAGAGCGATTGCCACAGCACGTTGCCGAGAACGAGCTTCCAACATTCTTCTCAACTCGAATGACGTTTTCTCTCCAAATAACGTTTTTTGTATTGATTCCACTCTGAAGTATGGCATTTTACTGATTTGGATTTCTGAAACCCGTTGCAGGCATACGACTTGACAGAAGATTTTAATTTTTTGACCGAAATTATAAAAACTATTCCCTTTTAAAATTACGAAATTTAATAAAAATGTATCCATAGGAGTTAAATACAAAAAATATAATAAAAAAAACAGATTTTTAGTAACTAGCAAAAACGTGCTTGAACCCTAGACACTTGATGTGTGTAGAAGTTCAATTTCTATTATTATAAACTAGCGATCCGCCGCGCCGCCGCTGCTTCGCATGGTTTTTAGGTCTTGCTTATATAAGTTTATTATTAAAATATTATAATAAACACATAAACCTTCCGGAATAATTTCTGTAAATGATGGTGAAAACTGCATGAAGATGCGTTGCGTAAGAAGAACAACGTGGTTACACAGACAGACACGAAAAGCGACTTTAATTTATAATATATATTAAGCTAATGCCTGGCGGTTGTTGCAATACTTTTTTATTTTATTTTTGTTAGGATCCTTCTCTGGCGCGCACACAACAATTTATTAAGGTTTCATCACAATCGGTTGAGCCGTTTTTGAGTTTTTGCGAGACTAACGCACGGCGATTGTTTTTTTTATATACTGAGTGGCAGAAACGTCGGCGTGCAAACTGAAACCATGAATTCAGCACATAATTCTAGACCCGCTAGAGTAGAAATTTTGCGTCGATTATAAAAAAAATGGTTGTCTTTAAAGTCAGTTTACGGACGATAGTTTTACGTAATAACGTCATCGGGTCAGGCGGAACGTGACAATGAGTCATGCGTTTTCGTGCGTGCAGCCGGCGTTCATCGATTTATCGTTATCACGTCAAAAAAATACCAGCTGATTCATAGAAAAGTGCAATACCTACGTGGTCAAATTGTATGGCAGAGCTATTTTTTTAATTTTACGTTATCACGTAAAATTATCGTCCGTAAACCGCCTTTACAGACAACCATTTTTTTAAATAACCGTTTAAAATTTCAACGGGGGGCGGCGGGTGCTCAGAATAATGTACTGAATCCATGGTAACAGGTTGTGCGTCGATGTCTCTGCCACCCTGTATAGAAAACTAGCTAATGCCTGGCGTGTGTAGCCACTGCCTTTCATTTTTTTTTCTAACCACCCCTTTAATAGAGACAACAATAATCAGCGCCACTCCTTTAAAAAAATGTTATCTCGTGACTGAGAAGGAATTTTGAAAAACGGCTCAATAAGCGACGTCGGTAAGTGTGTCAAGATTTTTCTAATACCTTCTATAAACTTTCATATTGAGACACGAAGAAACAAAATTTGATCTAAACAAAAGCGGCCACATTCATTTAGATCGTATTTTGTTGCTTCGTGTCTCAATATGAAAGTTTATAAAAGGTATTAGAAAATTCTAGACACACTTACCGAGGTCGCTTATTGAGCCGTTTTTCAAAATTCTTTCTCAGTCACGAGATAATATATTTTTTAAAGGAGTGGCGCTAGTGGACCCGTGTATGTGCTCTTAAGCCGCTTTTGAGGTTTAGCGAGACTAACGAACAGCAATTGATTTTTACTTATTAAAATAAGAAGAAGATGATAAACTCAAAGCATTTATTTCAAATAAACCAATTAAAGGCACTTTTCAATTGTCAAAAGGTCAGTCAGTCAGAAAAATGAAGCTAGTTGCCCATTCCAAAGCGTAGTAGGTACCTATGGAGAAGAACGGGCAAGAAACTCCATGGACACTCTTTTAAATCAACATATACCTAGTTACAAAAAACAAATTGTTTACATCATTCATGTTCAAATTAAAAATGTGAGAACGATGTAGAAAGACGTGCACGTTTAAAGTATCCGTAATAAAAAAGATAAAAAAACAATTCAAAAATTTAAATTAAAATAAGCCGTGGCAGCCAAGAGTTGACCAATCCCTACTGACGGCGCCCGTTCACGAACATGACTTATGGATCAGCACCATTCAGCTCAACCATTTTGAAGGGAACTTAATGATCCAACACATAGATAGAAGAAGCCTTAAAATCAAATACCAATATTTTTCACCTTTATTAATTATTGCTTCAATAAGAATGTTATCGAACCAGTTATATCTTTGATGCATGTTTATTACAATTACAGATTATTTAATATACACGATGAATACTTAAACTATTCATTCGACTTTCTAAAATAATAAATAGGTAAGTATGTCTTTTATTCAAATAGAGTTTTATTTTTATTTTAGGACCCCTTAAAGCAAACTATTTGCATATATGGACATTTAGATGTTCAACCAGCGTTGAAATCAGATGGGTGGTTAACGGAGCCATTTGAGCTGGTGGAACGTGATGGCAAGCTGTTTGGCCGTGGTTCTACTGATGATAAGGGCCCAGTACTTGGCTGGGTTCATGCTATTAATGCATACAAAGCCGTTGGTGAAGAGGTAAACATATTGTAACTTATCATTTTATTTAATAATTTCTTATATTTTATGCTCACAATTTTTGTTCTTCAATACTGTTGATACAGTATACTTTGCTGCATTATTTGTCTTATTATATCATGTTATCTGCTACAAAAGATAACATCAATGAGAAGGAGAATCTGTAATAATAACTTTCTTTCTATATCACCTTCAAAGAATTATGAATTCTAAATATAATTATTTTCAGCTGCCTGTGAATTTGAAGTTTGTGCTTGAATGTATGGAAGAGTCTGGTTCAGAAGGTCTAGATGCTCTACTCTTAGAGAAATTGAAACCAGAGGGATTCTTTAAAGATGTAGACTATGTGTGCATATCAGATAACTACTGGCTCGGCACCACTAAGCCCTGCATCACGTATGGCCTGCGTGGTATCAGCTACTATTTCTTGGAGATTGAATGCGCTCAAATGGATTTACACAGTGGTGTCTACGGTGGAACTGTCCATGAAGGTATTATTTGATTTGATATGTTTCTTAAGTTTTTTTTTATATACTAGCCTCAGTCGAACCCGTGCAGAAAACTAACCACATAGCGTCTGCGGTCATCGAGCCATCACTACATTCCGAGAGTTACATGATAAAACTAATAAAACAAAACATTAAAATACAATAGAAAACTTATACACACATACATTTTATGATGCATAACTATGACGAGAATATTGCTGCAGCTACAGCAGGAACAATGGTATATTATCTGACTATTAAAACAGTTTTCATATATAAATCAAGACGAATGCCAAGTATTCATTGTTTGTTAAAATATTTTTTATAATATATTTAACCCTTTACATTTGCTACCAACATCGTTATAATTATGTTTTGCTAGAGTGAAAATCGGAAATAATAGTTTGCCACCATCTCCACGTCTATGTATTCAGTCTTTTCCAAAGTAAATAATCGCCAGCATTATGCCGAAAGTGATTAAAAGTGCTGGCAGGGATATATAGTCTTGAAGGTCAAACACTCGCGCAGACTATCTTGCGCGCACTTTACCTACAATAAATGAATGTTACATAAAACTGATAAACATTTAATTATCCTTTCACAATACTTTTATCTTGTTGATAAATGCATACCTTGTTTCATTACGAAACCTAGTTACTATGGAACTCGATACAGTCAACGCTACACTTATCTTAATGATACAAAGATTTCATGATGATTTAAGATACAGGAGTTGATTGGCCACTGAATTTTGAATATAATAAGTATGGATTATAATCTATCTACACTTAAATTTATGGTCCCTCTGATAATACATATTAATTAAAATGCCTACAATTTTTGTATTGTTTTGAATTTCACACAAAGAAGTAATGCCGATGCCGTCAATTGAGAATGATTGTTCAATTTACAGCGATGACTGATCTAATTTATCTGATGAATGAGCTTGTGGACAAGAATGGCAAGATTCATATCGACGGTATCTACGACTCGGTTGCGCCGCTGACAGAGATTGAGAAGAAACTCTATACGAACATTGATTTTGATACCGATGGCTACAGGTACGATGTTCTTACATTTCTTCCTTTTTACCTGACTGCGTCAGAAGGGTAGTTTTATTTTTGTCCAGTCACTTTAGCATAAAAAAACTTTTTTACAAAAAAACAACCGACTTCCAAAAAAAACACTAAAAGACGTGAAAAGTAACTTTAATTTCGTAAGTCGGTGTCTTTGGTTTTATATTTTCGTTTTTGGCCACCGACTTCCGAAATTAAAGTTATTTTTCACGTCTTTTAGTGTTTTTTTTGGAAGTCTATTGTTTTTTTGTAAAAATGTTTTTATTTTTCACTTTTTAGTTGCGGTACCTATCCCATACAAATTCGTATACCACTACTTGATGTGTAAATAACAGTGACAGGAAATTATTAACACATCATCCTTATAAACTAAATGTAAAAAATATGCAGTTAATACTGCATATAAAAAATATGCAGTATTAAGGATAACTCAAAAACTACTGGTCAGACCTAGATGAAATTTAAATGGGACCACATGTGAAGCACCACCGAATCCGAATCGTCCAAATCGGTTCACCCAGAAAAAAGTTATGAGCTAACATACATAAAAAAAAATAAAAAAACAGGCGAATTGAGAACCTCCTCCTTTTTGTGAAGTCGGTTAAAAAGGGGTCAACCTCGGAATGACAGATAATAAACTAAATTTTTGGGTATACCTTCATTTTTGCGTTCTAAAAGTTGTCTCAAAAGTCTCATAAAATCTCGTTTCTGCGTCGTAAGTTATTCAAGGTCAAAGGTAAAAAAAAAACGTTTTTTTTTTGCGATTATCTAGTTTTCTATACTGCCGCGCTAACGAAGAATACAATAACTCGATTTTGGACGATTTTGAGTTATATATATATTCGGAATCAGCGAATCGATATCTATTAACTCTCTAAGTAACTTTTTACGAATCGGGTCGGGTTGTCGGGTTTTTCAGTAAGCAAGAATGCAGTAACTTATACTTCACTATGAAAGTTCAAAACTTTGAGCGCGTTTTTCTCGGAAGCGTCAAAATCGAGTTATTGTATTCTTCGTTAGCGCGGCAGTATAGCTCCAATGATTTTGAGATCTATTAAAAAAATTGTAGAGCATAAAATTTGCGACAGATTTTGTTCCAAGCATTTTTTCATACGCTCAACCGTTTTTGAGATAGAGGGCGGAGAGCGCGCAGCGCTCAACCGCTCAGCCATTCATACTGTAATGCAAGGTCAACCGAGAATCTGTATAGTTTCTACTCTGCGCATTAAGGCTCTTGCACACTGGCGCGACGCGACAGCGTACACAAAGCCACCGCGTGCAGCGCAATGGTTGGCGCATTTGTGTCTGGCTGTCGCGTCGCGCCAGTGTGCACGAGCCTTTAAGGGGACTACATGACCTAAACGAAAATTTATAATGCCTAAAAATATATGATCCACTGCAGTAACCAAAATCAGAAAAATATATGATATTCTTCTGGATATTATTATGCTAGTTAGATAGTGTGTTGAAAACATAATACAATTAATATGATATGATAGAAAAAAATCACGAAGATACCTCTAAAATTATATTTTAACGATTAAAAACTATACTAATATACGTACATACAAACATTCAGATTTTTTGTCAGATTATTCTACAAGTAACATACTTACTAACGTAATAGTGTTTTAATTTTTTAGTCCAATGATCCAGATTTTTTGTAAATCCATAATTGCTTCATATTTTGCAATAATTTACCAGCGTTGTGTCATCGCGCGTCTCTTTCTTTTCTATGCAATCCGACAGTGACCTCGCTTTAGCTCTTGTAAGCCTCTTAAGAAAGAAGGAAAAAGAAATGAAGCTGTTGTCCAGCACAATATTATCAAAACCATTTGAAATAAGTAAAGACAATTGTTTGCCAGCTGTTTTAAATGTAAATTGATACGCCATACGGTATCTGAATGCTATTTGCGGAATGAGTCAGTATTGAATTATCTCATTGTTTACGATTTTGCGGTCTTTGAACCCTAGACGTTTGAGTGTGTTTACTTACTTACTACATATTAGACATTATGTATTTATTACATTGTGGTAACTTGAAACCAATGCTCGTGCATTATCCTTATTCCGTATATGTAATCGTTGAAATAGTTTTCTAGTATTATAGTACCTATGTTTTTGTCAGTAACAGAGACTAATGGTCGAACTTTCTGACAAACTGGGGACCTCGTCGATACCGCCTGGGGGGGGGGGGTAATCAGACAGTCTGAAATGCTTTTGAAACTCGTCATCAAATGTGCGTTTGATCGTTAATTACTAACATCAATCAATAAAATATGGATCTAGTTACCACGAGTTCTTTACTAACGATAATTAATTCTTCTTTGTAGAAAATCCATAGGTGCTCCTAAATTGGCTCAC
The DNA here is from genome assembly GCA_916610205.1 of Griposia aprilina. NCBI lineage: Eukaryota > Metazoa > Arthropoda > Insecta > Lepidoptera > Noctuidae > Griposia > Griposia aprilina. The sequence continues at coordinate 11,826,091 of OU744286.1, forward strand.
AATGGCGACAAGGAACAAATATTGATGCACCGCTGGAGATACCCAAGCCTTTCACTACATGGCATTGAAGGTATAATTGTATAAACTGTTATTTAATGATGGTCAAATAATGAGTACCTAATATTTCATTATTTCATGTAAGTAATAATTTGTCATCTAAATACCTTTTTAGGAGCTGCTTTCCAACCCGGAGCGAAGACTGTAATTCCAGGAAAAGTTATTGGCAAGTTCTCCTTAAGAATTGTACCAAACCAGGAACCCGAAGAAATAGAGAAGCTAGTCTTTGATTTCGTCAACAAGAAGGTTAGAATTTAAATTAGAACTTCTTAGTAACACAATAAATTTATGGTACGGGATTCCCCTGAATGCCTCTGTAAGCGATAACAAGACTGTCATCGTTTTACACAATAGTTTGAATAATTGTGATATTTATTTAAATAATACCTAATGAGAAAAGTAATGGGCAGGTTTTGCAAGAGATGACTCAGGGATTTTACCACAATTAATACCAGCATGTTATTTGATGTATATTCAGACAATTATGAAATTATTCCTAAAAACTACATAAAGGTATTAGTTGATTTTTTAAGATATCTTTGAAGTAAACAGGGATCGGTGATAGTTGCACTCGTATTAGAGCATGTCAAATAGGTAACTGAATCCACCTCAACTGAGGCAGCGTGTAAACAAACTAGGTGTAACGAATGATTTGAGCAAGGTACGAATTCAGCTTTAGGGTTTATTTCTTGAATACTTTGCTGAACTCCTGAATACTTTCCAGCCATAACAGCAGCATTATAATATACTTGGCCTCTCCAGCTGCTTATATCTAGGCCATCAGCTTGAATCTTATTCAAAATCATCTTTGAAATTCCTTCAGCGGTTTTCTCTTTAGTTTCAATAAAATCTGTAAAAGATTCCACTACTTTTACTTTCTGATTTTCAAATACTACGTATCTTAATACCTGACTTGTTTGATCTTTATGAGAAAGGTCTGGAGTGCTATCGAATATAATTGAATAATACTTAGCCTTTCTTATTCGTCCAATGATATGTTGGCGAACATTATGTCCCAAAATGGCAATAAATTCGTTTTGTATTTGTTGTGACATATAAGTGATTGAAATTTTGCCAGACAATTAAGATCTTACAAGATGTTCACGAAGTACAGGATCGTATTTTGCAAATAAATGAACCAATTCTGAAAAGTTTCCTCTATTGGTACTGGTGTCGTTTTCTATATGTCCACGTAAAGCCAAATTTTGTTTGGCAGGGAATCTTATAACATCAAACATTCTGATAAGAATTTCCTGCCATTTCTTTGTTTCCTTTGCCACTATATCATAATCTTTTTTTGTCAATAGTCTGTCCTTTTTGAAGCCTGCTCTCCAACTCCTTCCATTTGCAATAATTTTGGTTGTATACTGGACTTGATTCATGACTTGAAACCTTAGGATTTAATTTATTCCAAGTATTAAATCAATCAGATGAGCAAAATTTAGATCCATTCGGTGTATCTACGTTCTCAAATAAACGACAGCAAAAGCAAAATAATGATGCTTTGGATGGAGAATAAGCCATCATGCGCCATGACGCGCATGCAGGCGCGTGCATGTAGGCGTCAAAAAGTTTTACGTATTCCACGTAAAACTTTTTCGCCGCTAGTCAATGTACGGTAAAACCATTCCTTAGTAGGCCGTCTTGTCTCTCCTTTTGATGTTAAAGAGTACGAATCTGAGCGTGTTACTGTTGACGTTTCAGCGAAATTAGTATCAATATGCTGAACAATTTCCTGTCCTTGCTGAATGAGATGCAATCGGATATTGTCGTCTATGTGTTCAGGCCATTTTCCAATATCGTCGAAATTTTGGTATTGAATAACAGACAATGCCGATGTTGTATTAATCTCAGTTTCGGAACTATGCATGTCCATGTCTGGACTTACAGATGGAGAATCTAATTCAGTGGATCTTGTTGGAAATTGATCTTTAGAAATAATTTCGACACTTCTAACAGGTACCAGATTAACAGTGTCAAGTTCTTGTACTTTTTCAGCTTGTTCTGAGTTGGAAGGCCCAGTTGTCTCTGATGAATTTAAGCCTAACGTGGAATCTGACGTCTCAGGAACAACACTTTTCACATATTTAAGTAAAGCCCCTTCATTTGCTCTAATATTTTTCAACTTACCTCTTCTCTTATTACGGTAAGATTTCCCCACTTTCTTTTACTCTTTTAATTTTTGATGCTAATATCATAAATATTAAATGATATAGTACAAGTTAGATTTGTAAGCGAAACCATCGGACATTTCAAAAGAAATACCTAGTAAATTTAAAAAAAAACTTGCTTTACTGAAATTTTCCGATTTTAGGATTTCGTACCTCAAAAGGAAAAAATGGAACCTTTATCTATCTTTACTTTTATTAAATCATTTCATTGTCCGTCTGTCTGTCTGTCTGTTAAGACCTTTTTTCATAGGAACGAGTACATACACATATTAAATTGTTTATATCAGAGTTTCCGGTCTAGATCCCATTAAAAGGTGAAAAAAACCAAACTTGTAGATCAACGCGATCAGATGTGACCATTTATATTGTAAAATCTTGCAATTTAAATATTACCGTATATATTTGTACGAAACCTGTATATATATGGGTACGCGAGTGTAAAACTCGCACTTGGGCGGATTTTTATTTTATTTTAATAAATTAATGTTTGAACAACACATCAGACAGTCCAACTTACAATTACATAAAAGACAATGTCCAAAATCGCCCTGTGCAATAAAAGCATCAGACGTACACGATAATTAATTGTCTATTTTATTAATTAAGTTGAAAATACTTTTATAACACGGACTAGCTGCATGCCCAAATTAAAATTAAAAGTATTTTACGCGACTAATATCATTAATCACCGCCATCTTCGGGTGCGTTCCGAATTGCACTGTAATCGATTTGAGCGTGCTTACGGGTGTAAGCACGCTCAAATCGATTACAGTGCAATGTTTCGAATTAGCCTGAGCGCGATAACGATGTCCCTTGAATCGTCATAGATGACGTAAAGACATGCGCCATCTTGCGTTAATGGCATGCCTTTTAATAATATCATCGTGAGCGCTGTCAAAAATTACAGTTGTGCATTGTACTGTTGAATTGTTTTGAGTCGCATCTTTGGTCTGATACATCTCAACCAACAAAACAGAAGTGACAATGCGTTGAACTTCTATTTTCCAGAAAATATCTAGTCGGTCTTTCTTTCTTGTACAAGGTTTGGGGTTGACGTTGAGCGAGCACTGTGAGCAGTGTGAGCGCGTTCACAAACGTTCCGAATTGTTGACAGCTCGCAGCTGTTATAATCGTGATATCTAAATCGGAACGCAACTTATTGATGTGAGCGCTGTGAGCGATTATGGCGTAATTCGGAATGCCCCCTTCGCCAAACGTTATGTCATGTCGTGTCGAATAAGATTAGGGATACCCAATCAATTTTAATCGATGTTTTGCTTTTTTTAACTGTTGCAAATTTTTTAATCGGAATCATATTTGAAATTTATTCCGATTATAGTGCAAATAGAAGCTACAATAAATCACCATTCCATTATTATTATTCACTAAAAGTATAATGAACAGGTAGGTGGGTAGGTACTCGTAGTAGTTTTAAATAGATAGTAAGAATAATGCTGAAGTGAACAAAACCTACATATTTCATCATCATAATTATTCAGGGTTTTCTAAGATCGTTTAGAAAAGTGTGTGGTTTACTTCTAACTAAACGACCACTTACGAGTTTAGGACGATTAATATAAAAAAGATACTTATCGTTACTGGATGAATTATAAATGTGTTCTTTAAAAAAAACTATATTACACACTAGATACAGATGTTATTATTAATATTGTTACAAGTATAGAAGAAGTAGAGAAGTATCGTTTTATTATAAGTGGTACATTGTCATACTTGTAATGGTATTAATATTATTTGATGACAAAAGTTGATGTAATAATGTTTGTAACGTATGTCCATAGTAAATCTTAGGGAATACTTGTTATCTACCTATATTCTTGCAAATAAATATATCATTCATTCATCGTTTTTAACGTATCGTATTCAGCACCCCTATTTTTGACGTCACTAAATGGTCACTTGTCACATTATTACTTAGGTTGTATACCTAATTATCTAGGTAGGTATTAAAAATAGCTAAACGCATTAGGATATTGTTTTTCAGTTTCTTAAAAATCAGTCGGAGTCACGGAGTTAGGAAAAACGATAATTTTCGTGGTTCGATTATAACCTCAAAATCTGATACTTTTTTTGAAATTTATCTATTCTTTAGCTAGTCCGCTATAAATATTACATCCTATAGGAATTTACTAATGATCGCCAATACAACACACAATTTTCCGATGCTCTTGGTTCCAGGGCGAACAATGTATGGGCTCAGAGCAATATCCTTTAATATTTAATACTCACACAGTTGAATGTAGGTACACGTAGTGGAAATATTAAATTTTTCACAAAGTTGTTGAATAATTTCACAACCACTACACGTACTTATTTGCACAAAAACCCCTATTTGGAAAGCGTAACATAATTAAGATACCAGACAATGTGAAATGGACAACTGACGATCCATCAATAAAACTTTCTTTGAATTGTCAAACTTTGTCAAAGCATCACGTACTTCCCCATACCTTAAAGGGACTTCCCCGTACGTGTAATAAACTATATTGAACTTAATGTAATATGTAATAGAAGTCATTCTCGCTGATTATTAGTCATAAACGGGGAGTTGCCACAAGTATAGACGTTATTGCCAGTCGTTATAAAATATTATTCAAAGAAAAAGGATTACCCGACTTCGCCACAAAATAACTAAGGAAAAATTCCGTGTTCCTTTCAATGGGTCCGAATTTGTAGTTGTGATAAAAATATAAAATACTTAGTTCAAATATTTACAAAATATCTTTATTATTTATTGTTAAATTTTGCCGCCCCCTAAAAAGAGCCGCCCGGGGCGGGCCGCCCCTGCCGCCCCCACTACGCTACGCCACTGGTGTAAATAACCTAGATAGAAAATAAATATCAGTTACATAGTGATACAATGGCAGCCTTACCACTTATCTATACTATACTAATATTATAAAGAGGTAAAGTTTGTGAGGTTGTGAGGTTGTAAGGGGTAATCTCTGGATCTACTGAACCGATTTTGAAATTTCTTTTACCCATAGAAAGCCACGTTATTTGTGAGTGTCATAGGCTATATATTATTCGGAAAAATGAAAGACTTTTTCGTGGTAGTTGGATTTGCAAAGTTGGAGAAAAAACGGTCGAACGAAAATGTCTCTTACGAACGCTACTTGATGAACGCTGCAGAGATATATGATTGAGTTCTAGATAATAGTTGTAGAGCTTGATAATGCCTACAAAAAAGTCACGGACAGCATATGTCTAACTTTTATATTTAAGTCACAAAAAGTAGTTTTTTTATATAAAAAAAAACTTTTTGCAAAAAAACTAACCAACTAACTAACTCCTTTTTGAAGTCGGTTAAACAATAGTTACAATAGTCTAAAAATTTCAACTGCTCATCACTTTAAAAAAAATATTCGTTTGCCCGATGCAGGGACGTTAATTGTTGAGGAGATCTCCTGGTAAGAACCAAAAGAAGTGCACCTTATGCATTGTGACGAGCATAAATTTCTTAGCAACCATACTAAAGTAATCGAATCGCAACCCGTGAAATACTTATTATTGAGTAGTTCCGGTGGCCACCTCTGGTCTTAAACTCCACCAGTCAGAAGACCACCAGTCGGGTGCAGTCGGTGGTCAGTTCCACTTCACCGAATGGTGATTTCCGAGAGCAAATGCACGTGTTAATATAGAAAATACCCAAATCGCTAAAGGTGGCGTGCCTATAAAATTTGAGGATTTCCCTCTATTTCCATGAGATCCCTTTATCAGATTCTGACTTGGTGACAATGGGACCACCTCGAAAGTATACCGTTTCAAACAAAAAAGGAATTGGGCAAATCCGTCTATACAGGGTGTAATTTTTTTTCAAAATCTGTGAATGCAATTCGAGATTTCTCAAAAAGTTAAGGAAAGTCTCCTTAGACCGATTTCCTTAGTCCTTGCTGCCCCATCTCAAAAATCCACCCTGTATATGAGGGAGTTATGCCCTAACAAACATAAAAAAACAAACATACGAATTGATAACCTCCTCCTTTTTGAAGTCGGTTACAAAATTATTTAAATCGTTAGGTCATGTTTATTGGTAGTAAATTTAACGTCTCAAGTGTTTAAAACAAACGACTTTTCCCTTTTACTGCATATTTTCTTACCTCGGGTTGGAACTCCTGAAAGACAATATATTTTGGTACCAAATAATAACATTACATCTAATATAGTATACCTACAGAGAAGTTTTGAACAATTAAAATAAACATAATTTATTCAATCATAATCATTTCATTCACTCATTTGAAACCCGTTAATATAGCCAAATTGGCATGCAAATACATACATACATATGCAGTAAAAATATAAGCCTCCTTTTGGCAGTCAGGAAATAAATCATAGCACTCCGTACTAACCGAACACACCCATACAGTCATAATTTCATCACAAGTAAAAATGTTTACCGCCCAACGAAGTGGGCACGGGTCAGCTAGTAAAACATAGTCTTATGGTTACGCATTCGGAAAGATGGCAATATTTCGCTATTTTGATTAATTAATCAATATAACTAAATTAAATTCGCTCTGTATTGCACTGAAATTTTGAAGTTCGTTTTTTTTTTCTGAAGTGTTTTTTTTTTTGAGGTTTTTTGTTTATGATTTGCTATAATGGCACTGGATTAGGCGTTGGGACAGCTTTAGGTGCAAAAAAAAAAGCATTTGGAAGGGTTCAAAGTGCTTTTCTACTCCGAAAATTAAATGGCCAGTGTAACGATATTAGTTTCCTACTGCAATTCGTAATCAATATTTTTATTACAACTTTCAGAATGCATTCTCTCAAATGATTGTATTTTTGTTTACAGTGGGCGGCTCGGGGCTCTCCCAACAAAATGCGCATCACGGCACAGAGCGGGCGCGCGTGGACAGAGAACCCCGACCACCCTCACTACCAAGCTGCGGCGCGCGCTACCAGGATGATCTATCTAGTAAGACTTTGAGAATTAAGACTAAGAAAAATATGAAAAATAAAGACTACTTAGTTGCTGTAAATCCTATAAAAATTATAGGCTATTGCAGTCTATTAATGCCGTACACAACACGTTGTATGTAATGGTATGGTTGGGGTCAAGAAGTAAAAAAAAAGTTTTGGGCCAACACAACAAATAAATAGTTCACAATACTTGGTTATGGTATAGAGGCAGCTTAGAAAAAGATAGAATGAACTGCGGATTGGCTGATAATCGCAGTAGACCGGGAAACGTGGAAGGAGGAAAAAGAAGCCTTGGACGTGCAGTCGGACAGCATAGTAGGCTTATAATAATATATTAATACCAGAATTGAAAACACCGTGGTCGCAAGCGCAACTTAGAGAGCGAAAGGTCTTTTGTTCTGTGTCGGGTTTTCTGGGATAATAGCTCAGAGTTTGGAAATAATAAATGATGAAATCATAGTACTCATACTAATATTATTAACGCGAAAATAACTGTATTTCTGTTTGTTTGTTACTTACCACGATTAAACCAACAAAAAAATAAATACAGAATCATAATTGGTGAAATACAATATGAATTTACGATTAATAATGTAGGAATTACAATTTTAGATGCTTGTACTAGGATAATCCTGTATCACAGGCGGCAGAAGCTCTAACAATATGCTACTAGTACGACAACAGCTTACAAAATATAAGAATATTTAAGTTAAAATACAAAGTACACTTAGATAACAGCTATGTATAACTAAAATGAACTTGTTTGGTACAGACGGAGCCCGACATGTCCCGCGAGGGCGGCTCCATCCCCGTCACCATCACGCTGCAGCAGGCCAGCGCGCGCAACGTGCTGCTGCTGCCCATGGGCGCCGGCGACGACATGGCGCACTCGCAAAACGAGAAGATCAACGTGCGGAACTACATCGAGGGCGTGAGTCTACACTTATTATATCACTAGCGATCTGCTCCTGCTTCGCACGGTTTATACGACTTAACAAAATATCGAGATTTCTCTTTTATATGTAAATAGAATATTAGTCTATTATACACATAAACCTTGCGAAATAAATGCTCTAAATTAAAATGTACCTCGGGATTATTTACTTAAAATTAATCTTGATAATAATTCAATTACAAATCCAGAATCAATAGCGAATCAATTCAATAATTATTTCATTGACAGAGTTGTCCTTATATAGAGTCGGGAAAAAACGTCACATCAGGCATTTTGAGCAGACAAAAATCAATGTTCATGGCCCCAAGTTTACACTGTGATATCTTAAACATTATAAAACAACTTAAAAATACTAACGGCGTGGGTTATGACGATGTCTCTACCAAAATAATTGAATCTGTCGGTGATATAATATGCAGCCACTTAAATCACATCATGAATCTATGTATCACTACGGGTAGCTTTCCTGATGGTGGTCACTATTTAAGAAAGGAAATTGAGACCTAATCGAAAATTACTGGCCAATATCGCTGATACCAACTATGTCGAAGATTTTTGAAACATACATTTACTAACAATTATATACGTATATGAAAAAAAAAATTGTAGTGAGCAAAAAGGTTTCAGACAAAATAAGACAATCAATATGGCGGTCTATGATTTTCTACACACCGTCATTTTACGGATGGATGAAAAGACTGCCACTTGCGCTGTGCTATGCGATATGACACAAGCTTTCGACTACGATAACCATACTATTTGAATTAATAAACTTGACACATATGGAGTTAGATTTTCTTGAATTAATTGAATTCTATATGTCTAATCTACAGCAAATCACAGCAATCTCAAGAATAGATCGTACCAAAAAGCCGACTACGTATTTGTCTCAAGAACGTATAGTGAAATTCGGTATACCGCAGGGAAGCGTTCTAGGACCATTATTATTCATCTATTCTATACAGGGTGGAATTTTGTAATGCCACCTGGAGGGAAAGTACTCTTAATACTGCAGATAGAAAGTTTTACTCAAACGAAACATTCCTTTATTTTTGAATAGAAAGCAAACTGCATTCAAAGATTTTCGAAAATTCTCTTCTCCCACACCCGGGAATCGAACCGGCTAAAATCTGAAAAAATTATACCCTGTACTTTTATTGCATCGATCGTTAGGGTCAATTATAAGGATGAAATCTCTCTAACAAACATGATAAATTAAATGAAAACCAGGAAATCTTAAATTAATTTAATTATTTACAAAAAATGGTAAACTAACTAATTAGTTGCTCGAAATGGGCTCCATTCTCTTGGATACACAAATTTATTCTTTTAACGAATTCATTTCTAGTAACCTTTAATAAAGTGTTGTGGTGAATATTATAAATCGTATTCTGAACTTCAACTCTCAACTCGTTGTCATTCGCATAAGATTTCATGTAAATTTGATTTTTTACATATCCCCACAAAAAAAAATCTAATGGGGTGAGATCTGGCGATCTCGCAGGCCATCTGATTGTGCCGTTTGTACCAATCCAGGTATTAAAATGGTTATTAATGTAGGCAGTAGTGATTCTGCTGTTATGTGCTGGAGCACCATCTTGCTGTAGAATTATTTGGTTTCGCTCTTCCTCGGGGAAACCATTTAACTCGTTTCTTAAGAGATCCAGTATTTCAATATACTTGACAGTGTTTAAATGACCTTCGTACACGTGGACTAACACTACATTATTTCTCATAATTCCGCACCAAACGTTGAAAGAAAATCTTACTTGATTGTTAGTTTCATGAACACGAACAGGATTCACTCGAGACCAATAATGGTTATTGCGGCGATTGTACATGCCATTATTGCTGAAGTTGGTTTCGTCAGACCATACAATGTTACTCAAAAAATTAGGGTTTCGGTCAATTTCTCCAAGCATGTTTTCACAAAATTGTAATCGTCTGTCACGATCCCCAATATGCAATTTTTGCACCAACCGACCTTCACGATAGCATTTATACTTATACTTTTTCAGCACTTTAAGTACGCGAGTGTGGGTTGTTCCTAATTCATTGGCAGCATCTCTACTTGAAGCCTTTGGAAATGATTCAAAGTATGTTAAAACATCTAGTTCAAAATCGAAATAGTTTTGCTGAATAGTTTGCCGTCTCTTCTTGAAACCACCCGTATTCTTTAAATTTTCTACCATTCTTTTCAATACGAACCGAGTTGGTGACTGACGGTCTTGATATCTCTCTCCATACCACCGCAGAGCTAGATTCACGTTTTTGTTATTTAAAAAATAAGCTTCCATTAAATCAAACTGTTCTTGATAAGCCATTTTCACCGTGAGACAAAATGTGAAATGAGTTGTAAAAACAATCAAATGTGAATAACAACTAAGACAATCTAATTTTCAAATTTTAATCTAACATTCCATATTTAAATTACCTCATACACGCAGCTACGAGTATGTCGCAAAGGAGTCTGCATTACAAAAGATGGATGTTAGTTAGAGAGTTTAACTTGACTCATTGAATTTGTAACTTCAGATTTCCTGGTTTTCCTTTCATTTAATTTATCATGTTTGTTAGAGAGATTTCATCCTTATAATTGACCCTAACGATCGATGCAATAAAAGTACAGGGTATAATTTTTTCAGATTTTAGCCGGTTCGATTCCCGGGTGTGGGAGAAGAGAATTTTCGAAAATCTTTGAATGCAGTTTGCTTTCTATTCAAAAATAAAGGAATGTTTCCTTTGAGTAAAACTTTCTATCTGCAGTATTAAGAGTACTTTCCCTCCAGGTGGCATTACAAAATTCCACCCTGTATACTAATAATAAAGATGAAAACTTTGTTTGTTTGAACGCGCTAATCTCTGAAACTACCAGTTGGATTTAAAAAATCTCATTGCATTAATTTTGATAGCCCATTGCGTGAGGAAGGCTATAGGCTATTTAACATCACGCTAGGACCCTTAGGAGCCGAGCAAAAATAAATAAAAGTCAGAAAGAACGCTAAGCGAAAACGAAGTAACAGCGTGGGCAGGTGATGCGATGCGATGGGGAAGGTCGGGGGAACAATACATTTCACGCGGACGAAGTCGCGGGCAGAATCTAGTAGTTTTATAATAATAGTCTAGAAAATTACTTTCCGAAATCTATTGAGGATCCCGACTCTTTGCAGACGATAGCACAGTCACAATAGCATATAAGAAAACTGAGACCTATGAACTTGACATTAATAATGCTTTGGCTTCTATAATTTACTAGTTAGACAATAATAATCTTAAAATTAATTTAAATAAAACACAAATCTTGCATTGTAGTCAAAGAATACCAGTAAGAAATCATATTAACTTATGCTTTAAAAATCACACCGTATGCAGAGTTGTTAATGCCAAATTCCTTGGACTAACAATTGACAAAAAATTTGATTGGAAAGATCACATTGAAGAAATTAGTAAAAAAAAATGTAGTTCTCCCTACGCATTGTAAAAGCTCGTCCTAATCGTAAATACATTGCTTACTACCTATCACGTACTTGTTGCATCGATCCTTAGATACAGCATTATTTTTTGGGGAAACTGTACACATAAAGATGTTATATTTAGAATGCAAAAACGATGCATAAGAGCTATGTTTGGTCTTAAAATTACAGACAGTTGCAAACCATATTTTATTAAACATCAAATTCTCTCACTTCCTTCTTTGTATATATTAGAAACGGTATTATTTTTTAGAAATAATCCCCAACTGTTTCCGAAGTCTTCAGATGGTTCCGAAAGAAGTCAACGTGATAATCGGAAACTTCGTTCACTTAGTGCTAAAACAGCTCTCATGTGTAAGAGTGTATTCTGCATGGCCCCAAAATTATACAACAAGGTACCAAAGGCATACAAAGATTTGAATATTAATAGTTTTAATAAAAGCATGAAGAAGCTTTTAATAAATATATGCTACTATAACGTTGCCAACTATTTTAATGATGTACTTTAGACATTTTTATTATTGTTTTTATTAGTTTAACGTAACTTTATAATTTTTGTACGTTGAATTATATTATTACAAGCTGACCCGACAGACGTTGTCCTGTCTTAACTATGAATGTCATATGTCGTTTAGTTTTAGTTTTGACTATTGACTAAAACTAAAACTATCGACTCATTTATCAACCGATCCATCTGTGTTAAACGATCTGTGTTAACGACTGCCAATCGCTGACAGTTATTTCAAACAACTGACAGTTATGTAAAATTAATGTTGGCGTTAAGTTTTCTTAAATTTTGTAACGTTCCGATCAACTACCTTATTTTTTTATTTCATAAGATCCTTCTCCTGACAATAACGAACACAACAAAAAAATAAATAAGTGAAATCGGTCCAGCCATTCACGCGTGATGGCGTGACCAAGGGAAATAGGGATTCATTTTTATATATATAGATTATTGTATTTGTACGCCTTTCTAGGCAAAGCATGTTGAAACTTTTTTTTGTAATCGTTCCAATTGATTGTAAACCAACACGTGTTTTTGACAAAGAAATTTATCTTATCTTATCTTATCTAAATGATGGTGAAAACTACATCAAAATCCATTGCGTAGTTTAGAAGAACAACGCGGTCAGACTGACACGAAAAGCGTCTTTCATTTATGATATGATGTATAGTTAACCTTTTTATCGAAAATAGATCAAAAAAATAAATACCTACTCTTTCCCTTTATCAGCCGAAAAAGGAAGATAAATAGGGTTCAAAAATTGACGGCCTTATCGTAATCTGCGGTTTCTCAGGAATACCTTCTACCCGAGGAACAGGAACGGTCATATCGGACGTCTACTTATTAAAACCACTATACCACAAGCCCGCCGCCTTGAGCGCACGCGCAAATGCTTCTTCAGACCCGAAGCATTATTATTAGTATTTAACGTTACCCCTTTACTCGCGTACCTTTTACCGGAATTACATGACTTGTTTCAAACTTAAACTCACCTGGAGTAGTCATAAGGAGGTCATGGCACAATTACGTTTCTCCGTTGGGCCGTACCTATTCGTGGTGACGGAAAAGCGTCAATTGAAATTGGGTCAGCTGGTTTCGGTCACCGATTAGTGTAAGTTGTTTTTAGGTTGGCTATATTCGGTCTGAACCTGACTACGTGACTAGTGTTTCGTGGAAACTTATTCCAGTCAAAACGATTGCGCGACCGACCGCGACCTACCTAATGAAACGAACATATTCGGTTAACGAATCTGGCTAAACTAAAGGATAGCTTTTACGATAATTTTACAGATCTTATTCGTCATCTAATATTGTCGTCGATAATACTGCAAAGTTTCCTTATACAGCGATGTCATCTAGGTTTAAACCATAATACCGAATTTCCTACATTGTCAGGGCAAGCAAGCTGGCTGTGATTGACTAATGGCCCTCGTGATAAATGTTATTCTACAAATATTCTGTTGCTGGAGGCAGTGGTGGCCCAGTGTAACGGCCCCGCCTTACGAGTTGTAGGTCGTAGGTTAGAACCCAGACAGGCACTTTACTTTGTGTAAATAATTTCATCACCACTGCTCTCAAAACGTCGTGAGGGAACCAGCATATCCTAGAAGCAGAAAGTCGATGACATGTGACATCTTCCAACCCGCACTGAGCCTGCGTCGTAGATTACAGCCCACTCCCTCTCACAGAGAGGAGGCCTGTGTCGCAGCAGTGGGATCATTATACGCTGATTATGCTAGTATTTTAAACGAGGATATCTTAGCCTTTTGTTATAGGGCGGGTAGGGCCACGCGTTACAACTTGTCCTTGTTTCTACAATACTATGCAACATCGAATATGTAAAACAATATGGAAAAGCTGGATATGTAACATCGCGTAATATTTAAGTAATTGTTGTGTCGTAATGTAATTCTTATGTCACCACTATTGAGGACTTTTGCAGAGAGGTTGAAATGAAAATTATAACAACCAGTCTACGTACCGGCAGGGGTAGTCAGAGATGTATACCTAGCACAATTATATTTCGCCGGTTTTGATATTAGTACCAATATATAATGGGGCGAGGCCATGGCCGTTAACCGGGCACAAATCCAGACTCCGAGCTGCTACACAATTACACTATACCCGATCTGGGGATTGAATCCAGGGCCAGTAAATCAACGAGGCAGTCACCTATCTACCTACCTACTTAATAAAAATCTTAAATTCATTTACTGACAGATAACGCACACCCTAAACCGCATACATAACGAAGGTGTCTCTCCTAAAGGGGTTACATAGGGGATGAAAGCCGTTTCTCATTTTTGTCGATGGAAAATCCCTTCGGACGGGCACACTGCTTGTATCTATATAAATTACAAATATCGACATATAATAATAATGTCACCAATATCATCTTTGCAGGGCTTTGTGACAATTCCGACAATATTGTGATATCATTAAAACGGCAAAAACATGACGTGTGATATCGCAAAATTCTGATGCATTCGTGTGTTTGCAAATAAAATCCATCCGCGTAAAAAACCCGTGTATTTTCCCCTCGAAAAGGGTGGGCTCGGCTTCGTGACTCTTATCACGTGTACATACAAAATTCCCGAACCGAAAACATATGATTTAAATGGATTTCCTCTTCTTTACTAGGTATAAATATATTTAGGTATTTTTATTTTAAATCACAAAATTTTAAACTTTGCAGCCGTTAAGATAATGTATTGTAATAATATGCAGTGATTCTGTGAAGTTAACTTTTGTGAAGTGAATGCTTTAAAATGTTTTGTAAAGCTTCTTTGTCAGGGGCCCTATACGTTTATGCCCTTTACTTTTTTATTTGCTATTAGAAACTGGGAAGAAAAGAAAGAAAAATAGTTTATTCCGCACAAACTAAACGCACATTACGACTAAATGACATTAAAATACACATACACAAAATACCCAAAAGCCTCGTATTCAATCCATAAAAAGTTAAAGACACAATAAACAATACACAACAAACTTATACATTGCTCTGTGTTGCGACACTGGTCTGAGGGCCTAGACAAATGGCATTCGCTTTGGAGCGATTCTATTTCTACAATCGCTATCGCTTTCGCTAATGATTCCAAAAACTAGTGATAACGCTCGTCAAAAAGTGTCCCTTGGCTATGCATCTCTGTGGAAGTACCTAATCTTTCGACGCTGTCGATTCATTTCATAATCGAATGTTGTTAACATTGTCTAGCAAATTTTTATTCGTTGACCTACAATCACGTGACATTTCGATAGCTTATGTCAACCCCATACATTTTAACTTTTCTACTAGCGTCATCGCTAATCGAATGTTACTTTGTCTAGGCCCTCTGCACTGCACTGCTTAAAAGATCGAAACTTATTTTATGTCATGTAGGTACGCACAAAAATGGGCCAAAATAATTGACAAAGTAAGCGTAGTTATTTAGTATCACAATAATTATTAAATATTTTGGACTCTTTAACCTTGCAAGGTTTCTGCTTGATTGACTTGTAAACATGTTGCGAGTGTGATATACAACAAAAAATGGAGGATCGTTAATAAATAAATTCATGATTTTCCTGGTTGCAGTTTTAAAAGCATTTTTTTTCCCGAATAAAGTTGTACCTACCTAGTGTACCTGTGTGTAAGCGGAATTTCCTCAAAATATCTCCTTTATCTTTACCGAGTATAATTTTAATAGTTATTAGTATTAACCAGACGCGACTGTCTTACAAAAAAAACTTTTTTACAAAAAAACAACCGACTTCCAAAAAAACACTAAAAGACGTGAAAAATAACTTTAATTTTGGAAGTCGGTGTCTTTGGTTTTGTATTTTCATTTTTGGCCACCGACTTCCGAAATTAAAGTTATTTTTCACGTCTTTTAGTGTTTTTTTGGAAGTCGGTTGTTTTTTTGTAAAAAAGTTTTTATTTTTCACTTATTAGTCGCGGTACCTACTCCACACAAATTCGTATACCACTACTTGGTGTGTATATAACAGTGACAGGAAATCATTAACACATCAACCATATAAACTAAGTGGAAAAAATATGCAGTATTAAGGATAACTAGGATAACTAAACTCAAAAACTACTGGTCAGACCTTGATCTAATTTAAATGGGACCACATGTGAAGCACCAGCTATAAAGAATCATCCAAATCGGTTCACCCAGAAAAAAGTTCTGAGCTAAAAAAGAAATATACAGATGAATTGAGAACCTCCTCCTTTTTGTGAAGTCGGTTAAAAATAAGAATTTTGCTTTTCTTTTTCATTGATGTTGAATTAAGTAGTTAAAATAGTTATAATGATAGAGATTAGTTTTAATGTCGTGACTCATCGATCTCAAAAGGGGACATTTTATGTATTCAATACAAATTTTTAAAGATACGTAATTTTAAAAGAAATAAATTAAATAAAAAGGCTCCTGCTCGTGTGATGCCATCGGCTTTAAGGATTTAAATTGTGATAATCCAATTTCGAATAAAACAATGCTCTGGAAAATCCAATGCACATAAACCGAACTGCTTAAATCATTATTTTCGATTATTTTATCTAATTACCAAGTATGTAACTATTAAGTCAATATAGTGACTATAACTCTACAAAAATATATAAAATAAAAAAAACTATTCATTTGTTTTACTTTTTCTCAATTATTTTGGGGTCGGCACCCAGTCTTACGAGATGCAGTTAGATACCAGTACTTTACATGGAGCGTCTGCTTTATATCTGACCTCCACAACCCACGGTAACACGATACCCTTTGTAACTGTTCCCGCTAATTTCTTTTATTATTGTTACAGATAAAGTTGTTCGCGGCTTACTTCCACGAGGTTAGCAAACTCCCAAAGGAAAGCAAGTAAATTATTTAACATAAGTATATTTTGCTACTCTTTGGAGGTAAGAACGTTGTGCACGACGAGCAGTATGTTCAAGAGAGATTGTCTGCGTTCCTACCGTTAAGTACACATATTACATAATTATAATTATGTATATTTAATCTCGCATAATATATCTCGGTGCCTTATTCGTACAATTGGGACTGGTGTCCTGAATTATTTTACTTTTTTACATATCGTAATGTATTCTTAATGTTGGCTATAAATTCACTGACGCTTTTTTATATTACGCAGACTAAGTTCCGTTTTGTATTATGTAATTTTGTTTGTTTTGCTTTATTTGCCTGTATCGTGTAAAATATTTTGAAAAATAAAAATTTCTTATATTTACTTGACATTTTTATTATATCCAATTAATCAACATTCTGATGCTACACGCCCTTCATCGTCAACTGTTTTTTTACTATAAATTTTACAGTGTTCGAGCATGATCGAGTAGGTATTTTGTTTCTTTGTGTACGCTGACCCTTACAATCAACTGTAATCACGAATTTGTCTACCATAAAGGCGCGGGCCCACCGCGGTGCACGGAGAGGCTACGCACGTGTATTAAGCTTCGCTTTGTAAGAAAATGTATGTGGTTGTGTCCACTGCAACCCACGGAGAGGCTACGCATGAATTGACGTCATTGATACATGCGTGGCTTGCTCGAATAGGCGGTGACATAGCTCAACGCTGTCGACGTGGGTCTACGTTTCCACTGCAGTACCTACACGAAGACCCACGACTATGTATAGCGTGGCACGGCGCACGGAGAGGCTACACACGTGCCACTGCAATCCACGGACACGACTGAAAACTGCTCTGCGATAAGCGAGCTGTACATAGGCATGGGTCATGGGTCATCCATGACTATGTACAGCTCGCTTATCGCAGAGCAGTTTTCAGTCGTGTCCGTGGATTGCAGTGGCACGTGTGTAGCCTCTCCGTGCGCCGTGCCACGCTATACATAGTCGTGGGTCTTCGTGTAGGTACTGCAGTGGAAACGTAGACCCACGTTGTCAAACAAATTAATACACGCAGCTAAAATGCGCCGCGTGCCCGTGTACAGCATGCGCCGCGGTGGGCCCGCGCCTTAATATGGTTTAGAATGTTCATTAATAGTGACGGTCATTGCGAGGTTATAGAAATTATGGCTTGATAATGTCGATGTGTAGTAAAAGTGGAAAATTGAGGAAAAAGAACGCATCCTCACATAAGGTTACACAGTAGGTCGTACCCACTTACTAATTGAGAGGTATCTAGTTTCTAGCTAAATTAAAGGCAACCATAAATACATAGGTACCTATACACCTACATTACTTACACGTTCCTACTGCTGGGACGTTGGCTTCCTCTCTGTGAGTCGGTGTGGGCCGTCGTCCACCTTAAGGGCTTAGTGCGGGCTGGTGGATGTTATTTAAAAACCCAGAAACAACTGGTTCGCTTCGTTTTCACCTGCTTCTAACTGCAATTAGTATTTGCAGTTACCTAGGCTTGCAAATGCCGTTACGGTACCGGTATTGAAGTACCAGTTCTCATAAACGCGATCAGTACTGATATTAACTGAAATATTCTAACTATAGGACTTTTAGATTTAGAACTTCTAGAAAGTACGCAATAAACAAACATTTCAACAGATCGTACTTTACTCTAGACTTAGATAAGATAAAGGGTCAGAGTAGGAAGTACTCGACAAGGAAAATAAGATGAAATTACATCGGTATATTGAAACATAATTATTATGTTGATCTGGGGATTTTTCAACTCGTGGTCTATCCGCAGCCTATTTTAGAACTTAAGGCACATGCACACTAACCGATCTCATAAAGGAGAATCTTTTTTTCTATAGGTTGTGTTAAAGAAAGAATTTTTTTTAGTACCTAATACAAAACAAATCTGTAATAACGAGCACATAACAGAACTCGATCGGTACTATATAGGTACTAGGGGTATGATCGGCCTGTAAACTGATTTTAATACCGTCATAATTTGACGATATGGTTGAAGACATGGTTTAGCGATTGGCTGGCGCTGCGTGTCGTGGGTTTGATTCCTGCACAAAATGAATATTCATAATATTATGACCGACAGCACAGCTACTCTACTGCTACGCTACTGCTACGCCACAGCTACGCTACTGCTACGCCACAGCTACGCTACTGCTACGCCACAGCTACGCTACTGCTACGCCACAGCTACGCTACTGCTACGCCACAGCTACGCTACTGCTACGCCACAGCTACGGTTACGCTAAACCAATAGAGCGATGAATGCTGGGCCGGACATCCAGCGTAGTGTTACTGATATCAATATATTATAGTGGATGAAATAGGCAATTGACTGCTTATTTTATTATTTGTCCACAGGCTTTCGAGGTCAGCAAGATCCCAAGACAGGGAACACTGGGTGTAGCTATAGTACCTGAGATGGTATTATTTGGGTAGCTATAATAGGTAGATGAAGTTAAATAGGATAGAATACTCGCAACTGTATCTACCCTCGCTTCTTTTTACCGACTTCCAAAAAGGAGGAGGTTATATGTTCTCTTTTTATGGCTGTATGTTTTCTTTTTATGTATGTTCACCGTTTTCTCCGTCAATTGTGGACCGATTTTGAAAATTATTTTGTTGTTTGAAAGGGTATGCTCTCGAGGTGGTTCCATTGTCACCAAGTCAGAATCTGATGAGGGGACCCCATGGAAATTTTATAGGCACACCAATAGCGATTTGGGTATTTTCTATAGTAACTCGTGCATTTGCTCTCGGAAAGCACCATTCGGTGAAGTGGAACTGATGACGAAGACCAGGGGTGGCCACCGAAACTACTCGATAATAAACATTTCACAGGTTGCGATTCGAATTATTGCTGGGTCTACTTGTTTCTTGTGCCGAAGCCCTCCACACACACACCACCACCTTCTACTTGTGTTTTTTTTTAACCCATCCCAGCCTAGTGCCGGCAGTCTCGACTAGATAGCGACACTGTCGCAAACTACCGATCGATAATATTAAGGTGAATCCTCAGTCGTAGCCCGCAAAATTCAAATTTTCTTTGAATTTGACGATTGATATGAAATTGATGATTATTATTTATGTTGTAACTGCCAGGTACATTACTTTAATATGGTTGCTAAGCAATTTATGGTCATCACAATGCATATGGTGAAACCACTATCAGTTCTTCTGGTTTTTACCAGGAGAACTTCTCAACAATTAACGTCCCTTTTTTTTTTTTTTTTTTTTTTTTTTTTTTTTTTTTTTTTTTTTTTTTTTTTTTTGGGTGGGAAACGTCCCTGCATCGTGGATAAGCAATATTTTACAAAAGGTGATGAGCAGTTGACATTAGTCTATTGTAACTTAGATAAAATAATAACTGACCCACTAAAAAGTGACAAATAAACAACTTTTTTCCAAAAATACAACCGATTTCCAAAAAAAAACACTACATAGTGAAAAATAACTTTAATTTCGGAAGTCGGTAGCAAAAAACTAAAATGCAGATCCAAAGACACCGGCTTCCGAAATTAAAGTTATTTTTCACTTTGTAGTGTTTTCTTTTTGAAGTCGGTTGTGTTTATTGTAGAAAAGTTTTTTTTTGCAAGTAATTACAATTGATAAAGGTTTAAGTTTTTTCCAAAATCAAGCTCACATAATTCCTGTTACCTTATCACATTGATCACATTGTTTTAGGTGTTTATCATATTCTCAGTTTTCGCCCTGAAGTCCTACCATCTCCAACATAAACTTACGAGTGGTAACCAATCTCAAGTATGTGTTTTTTCATAAAGCATTTAGAAAAAGAGAGTGAAGATAAAGCAATAGATATTCCAATAGAAAGTCCCGACGATTCGACATTTTGTCGATCATTCTATTGTTGTCGGATCAGTTCATCTGAAGGCGGGGATGACCATTCAAAATTAGGAATCGTCATACTCGAGTAGGTCAATGGCACGGTCTCTCAAACTTTGCCTATACCAAGTAGTAAGACCTACATTGTATAGTATTTACATGTTGAATAAAAAGAGGTTGACCGTGACTGAGCTACGATCGTCACGAACGACTTTTGAAGACTCGAAAAAAACACCAAACTTTTCAGATGTTCCAAATTATCTGTAGAGAAGCTATTACGGAAAGAGTTATTTAGGATGATAGTTAAGCTAAAGAATATATAGATGAAAAGTAGCGAGTTCAGATATTTTCATAAAATGACCTGCAGTATAGGTACTTTAATGGCCTTAAATTGGCAGTGGGTGGTTGTTAACAAAATTGTGTTGGTAGGTACTTCTTGTTTTGTAATCGTATTAGTTTTAGGTACGACAGTCAAGGGCCCTGCCGATAAACGCTGCTCCTGCTGCGGCCATTGTTGACACACGCACGAAGTCTTACAGTTATGTGACCAATACAGTTAACGGTTACGCGCAACGATTAATTTATCAGAGATTATATCTCATTTAGCACGGTTTTGATCCGATGTGTATTGTGTGGGCGATTTATTATAAAGTATTCTTTTGATTTTACCTCCCGTTGACATCGGCTGGTGAGCTAACGCATACCAGTTTACAATGCTAACATAAAAGAGGATAGCGACCGGCCCTCATTCACTCAGTCTGTCTCCGAGTCTCGCTACAGTGCAACGTTACGCTCCGCATGTTATTTTATATACCAATGTACCGTGCATAAAACTTGTATTAAACCGGTATATAATTGTGAGACGCTTTAGTTATTAAATATTTTAAATAAATTCAAATATTTATTTGAAAAACCTTCGTTCAGCATACGGACATCACTCGGTGAGTTATTTGTTTTGTTTCATTGTACCTGTTGTTTGTATTGGATTTGGATGGCTGCAGTAATTTTAGAAAATCACAATATTTATGTTTGCTTTAGAATGGTTGAAGATTTAACTTATCTTTACTTAAATGGCATACCTAGATACATACTGTTCGACTGTTTCCTTAAAATTACGTGAAAATTGCTGTCCAGTAATCAAACAGACAGGTTCTCACAAATCTTGTGTAACTGTGCAGCGTGTGTATCAACACACAACACAGGTCCGTCACCGCCTGGCAGATTATCATGCACGCTTTCTAATTTACTGTGACAAATTTTCGCAACAGTACGGGCACATAAACATCCATGTCGCTTTAATTCGTTGCACATTACTAGATATAGACCTGTTTAAGGCTGCTTAATCAATATGACGTTTTCAGGAACTTTATAAATACTTTATTAAGGACGGGTTTCTCTTTTAGAATTAGCTTGTGTCTTTATTATTTTCGCTGTTTTGGCGTGTAGTACCTATTCTGGTGTCTGGTCAAAATTAACATTTTACTTACCTAATGTAACTTCAGACGTTTTAGTAGATGCAAATACCAGTTTCGCAAAATTAGACATGACATAAGAGTGATCAGACTAAAGTTTTCAAAAATCTGAACTTTGTTGGTTCCTTAACATATCTCTAAAAAAAAAAAACTGCCGAAATTTGAAAAAATTGAGAATTTGGTACAAACGGCTACATTGCAAGCTATGCATTTCCAGTAAAAGCTGATCTCGCTTTGTATAGGATTTCCGTACAATTAGAGGTCAGCTTATACTCGAAATGTATAGCTTGATATGTAGCCGTGCGTACGCAATCAAGAACCAAATAAATAAATAAATAAGAAACACGCAAGCAACTTTCCGTGTTAGTTCTCCTGAAAGCATTACAGCTTTTTGAGCACAAGACAAGCAATTACAAGGTCTTGGCTACTTCGAATGCAAATCATTCTTCGAAAAAGTTGACGTGGGAACTAATACAAGATCCCTGAATGATAAATCTTTTGTTGACTATACCTTTAGTCTTATCTGTAGCCCTTTAAAGATACTATCTTTATTGTTATGATACCGATGCGTAGTGCGATTGGTTTAATCATGCATTTCAGAGAATTTAGATAATAATTAATATTATCAGGTATCTGTAGTACCTACCTACCTAATCTAGTTAGATTAGGTCCTCATGTGATAGCCAATTCTGGGTACGCTTAGGAATAAACATTATTATTATGCATTACCTACTTTAGGAATCATGCTGATGGCATTGACAATTATTTTCTTACGATGAGAAGAATCACTCATTTGATGTTTTCCTTGGAAAATTGTGGAATAAATTGTAATGTTAATATATGAGGGGCGTATAATGTATTCGTGGTATCGGCATGAAAAAAAACATAAATTTAATTAAAATTATTTTTCAATGTAATTCCCCATTACCTGAATGGATTTACTACATCTCAAAATTAACTTTTCAATACCCTGTACAAAATAACTCGCCTCTTTCTTCTCCTCTTACACGAAGGTCTTTTTCAAATTAGGGCAAAAATTATAATCTCTTGGGGCTAGGTCTTTTTTTTTTTTTTTTGGCTGGGAAATCATCAAATGTCCTCTCCCGCTCTGGGCGGAGCGGAAGGGCGTGTCAGACTCTTACTGACTAAAACCCACCCGTGTTCCTTCAGTTGCCTGTGCGCCAGGGCCACGGTAACTCTTTCGAACAATCCGCGACCCCGGCAGGCATCGGCCCTGTCGGACCCCTTCAATGATGCTGACATCTCTTTGAGGCGCGCGTGGAACACGACGCGCCGTCGACCCGGGCCTGGTCCTTACCGGACGGCGAGCTGCCCATTGCTCGCCGTCCGCAAGCCCGCGCCTACGTTGGCCGGAAGTCGCCAATTGACTCCCGACGCCCAGGGTGTCTCCTCCTGCGGTGACTAGGGGCGTGAGGGCGCAACGATTGCCGCACCCTCACGCGCTCCGCCTCCTCCTTCGCGAGCATTACTGCTTCACAGAAGGAGGTGACGGCTTCCCATTCCCTCTCGCTCCGTACCATGGCCTGTACCAGGGCCGGACGCGAGAGATCGCCGCCGCCGATCGCCGCCACGAGGACACGGTGGTGCTCCACCCAAGCTGGGCAGACCTCCACCGTATGCTCCACCGTGTCCTCCGGTCGATCCACACAATGCCAACACCCGGGCTTTTCCTCCCGCCTTATCCGAAACAGGAACCTCCCGAAACAGCCATGTCCGGTGAGGACCTGCGTCAGGCGGAAGGTGAGGACGCCGTGGCGCATCTCAAGCCACTCCTCAAAGAGGGGACTTACCGCCGCAATTGTGGCGTGCCCAGCGCTGGGTTGCGACAGTCGCACTGTCCATGCCGCCATGAGATCCCGCCGGAGCTCTGTCCGCTGTGCCGCGATTTCTCGCGGCAGCGGAGTAACGCCCCGGCGTTTCGCCTCCTCGCGCCACTCCCAAATGTGCGCGAGTTGGGGCTAGGTCTGGGCTATAGGTTGGGTGGTTAATTTCTTCGAAACCACAACGTTGCACCGATACCTTGGAAACACGCGCTGTGTGGACCTGGACGTTGTCGTGAAGAAGCAACACACCGGGGTGGTCAGTTTACCCCGTCTTTTTCTTTGATTGCTTTCCGT
Organism: Griposia aprilina; assembly: GCA_916610205.1. NCBI lineage: Eukaryota > Metazoa > Arthropoda > Insecta > Lepidoptera > Noctuidae > Griposia > Griposia aprilina. The sequence goes on from OU744286.1 coordinate 11,850,529, forward strand.
AAATTTCGTATAGTGGATGCCTAGGATGCTGCATTTATGGTCTCTTCTTTTTTGTGTACTGTATCAGCAAAATTCCCTTTGAGTCCCAAAACTCAATCGCCATGATTCTTCCGGCGGTCGGAACGACTTTGAATTCCTTCTTGTGCCAGTGCATGGACTGCTGCTTACTTTCAGGGTCATAATGATGAACCTACGTTTCATCTCCAGTAACAATTCGATCGAAAATAATTGATGAAACTTTACCACAGAGCTCTAAAAACTCTCTACAGCACTCGATTCGCACTTGTTTTTGAGGCGCCGTAAGCATTCACGGCACACATCTTGCACTGACTTCAAGGTCTGGTCATGAAGAATAGTGTGCACGGTAACAACGGGGAGGTGGGTCATCCCTGCTATCATTTTCATCCTCCAGTATAAGCTTCACGTGTTTCACGTTTTCTTCCGTAGAGGCAGTAACCGGGCCGCCCGAGCGAGTGTCGTCTTCAATACTCTCTCTGCCCCTTTTAAATTCACTTGACCACTTTTGAACCATAGATAACGAAGGTGCAGAATCTTGGTAAATAGCCACTACCTCTTCGTGAATAGTTTTTTGTCTCTTTCCTTGTTTGGTGAGGGATTTAATGACAGCGCGGTGCTCGATTTTCTTCAACATTGTTACGTTAGCCATTCCAGTTGTCGCTGACTAAGGATAACTAGCAAATTAATGATCACAACTATATGAAATTTTACCTTTATATTCTTAGATAATGTCATTAATTAATTAATCGGTCAAAATACCCACATCATTGGTAAATCACCCTCATACCGAGAATACATTGAACGGCCCTCGTTAACTCGTATATAGTCTTCCAAACCGTATTTCGGCCATGGCGGCCAATCTCAACGGAGACTAGCCTTCGGCGCGGGAGATATTTTGGTGCACAAGTGTGTGCGGAGACACAGGAGCAGTCTTTCATCTCTCAATCTCATAGACGGATGGGACGGCAATCCGACACGACCGGAGAGAGATCCGTGCTTTCCGGGCCATGGGGATATCACACCGCCAACTTCCAAACTCCGGGCTGTTTCTCAGAAATTCCTAATGGAAAAACCCAATAAAACTTTTGCCCGACCTGACCTGGGAATCGAACCCAGGACCCCACGCTCAGTGGTTGCGTTTCCAACCACGTGACCAACGGGGCAGTTAGTGTTAATCATACGTAAAAGATAGTATATTTAGTTGCTTATTGTTTCGTACATCTAAATAATTCTGGGTAAGTTGCCATTACTGCAAGAATTAATGTTCTGGGAGCCCCTGCAATGAGCTCACATGTGTTATTTGTATTGTTTTTGCATAGCAAACGTTTATGCACAATCTTGGTATACTTTATATTATCATGTTGGAAGAAGAGAAGCTACAAGGCTTTCTTAGCACACCTAGTTTATTTTTGTAATTGTTTCGTTATCTCCCATATCTACAAGGACCAATTTCTCTCGCCTTTACATCATCAGGTATATAAAAGATCAGTCGTGTAGAATCAGTTTCCTTTTTATGTTCAGGCAAAGTTTTATAAAAGAAAATGAAACCCAACAAGCGTACAAAGGTTCGAACATTAACGTTGGTTAAAGAGCGGCCGTGAAACTGAATAGAAAGTTCTAGTCATATCTACACAATGGAGTAAACTACTAATGATCATCATCATAGAATGGCAAATATAGAAACTTGTTTTCTATATTTCTTTAAAAGATTTATTTTTCTTCCAACACTTGTGTGGAGGTGAAATATGGAGTCAAAACTTCAACTGATGAAGTGATGAATTTCAATAGTTTTTTCAGAGGAATAATATAAAATAGATTTTGGTAACAGGTAATTAGAGCGAAAAAAGCTTTAAATTTCTGCTCTTCCTAAAAGACTTCTTCAAATTATTCTGCGAAATAACCGAAATACTTCAAAATAGTATCGGCCATAGCACATTCAATGTGTATACTGTTATAATCATCGGTCAATTGTTATTCCGGCAGCGTGCCGGTTCTGTTCGAGGATTTTATGCAAACGTTACGTGCGCAATGTGGTGTGTGGTGGCCTTAATGTTTCCGAAAAATGGACCAAACGAGCCGAGGTCGCCAGAAACACTCGTAATATTGTTCGAAAAAGGCACAGGTAAACAATTTTGGAGGACGAAGTCTGTATTATTGGTATAATGGTGCTGAAATTACGGGGAAGCTACGTGTTTCAATGTAAAAGAACGAATTAGTATTTAGAATTATGCTTTAATTGGAAGTAAAAGGAGCTTAAACCATAATGAATAGATACCTGAAGCTTCGACCTGGTGGACAACCAAATAGAAACTGGAAAGCTAGCCCACTTGCAATTACTAAAACTAAGAGAGGTTTTAGCGCGGCGCAGAAAGGTGAGAAGATTGGATGATAAAAACTGTTATAATTTTGTAATTTCTTCTCCTTCTTTGTGCGTCCCTGTTCCCGTAAACAGGGAAGAACAAAAAAGGAGAAAAAGGACTTTGATTTATGAATCTTTTAAGAATCTTCTTCATAATGGTCACTAGAAAAGTTTTGTATATCGACAACAATATCAATTTTATCTCTTCTTTTTTGAGTAGGCTTTGTATCATTGTAGGTATAATGCTCAATTTACCGAGTTTGCTGAAAATTCGGAGTGTTTGTTCTTGTGATGCAAGAAGTTCTACTTATTCCGTTGATAGTAAATAGACAGGGATTCACAATATTTTACCACACTGCTTTGTATCTACTTTTTTCCAAGGTCCTAAGTGTGTCAACTTGATTTAATAAAACGGTATAATTATAATCTTGCTTTTAGGAAAATAGTTTTTCACGTAGTTTCGTAGTGGAGTTTTTTTTACCCAGCTGGTTTCATCATTTTTGTTAACTCTTAATGACACCCCAAACTAAGCTTTCCTACAGTTTTACTAGGTGTCTACAGATTTTTCCTAAAGTTTTCCCGACAGTTTTCTACACTTAAATAAATATCTTTTCATAGTAAGTTTCTTAAACAGAACCGATGTGCGAATGCGCGATCTATGAAGTCTTTGCATTAAACTTAAATCTTGAAAGGTGTTTCAATAAAACCTTCAATAAAATGTCTGAGGTTCGCTGCTCGTTGAATAAAACCGTTAGTAATTCAAAAATACGCGATGCGCAATACGGCGCAGTTTGTGACGGTCGACCAACACACAATGCGATATAAGCCCAATAAAGCTTTAATCAAACATGTTCTAGTAAATACACGATGCCGGGATTTATTTCTTGTCGCTTAAATAATGGGAATAATCTGGAATCATATTATAAGATCATTTAATCGCTGCTTTGTTGCATTGCATATATTTATGAGACAATGATGGATGCTGGGAGTTATTGAATTGTAGGAGAAACCACAATAACATATTGCGGGAAGCCCGAGCCCTTTTTAAAAGAACAATGAAAATTCGTGAAATTGTTAAGTACTGCGCCCGGCGAGCAGAGGCTGTACAATGATGGCTTTAACACGTCATAGAGTACACTCTATGACGTGTTAAAGCCATCATTGTTCCAGCGTGAAAGAGAGACGGAGCTATATATGACCGATAGCACTAACCCTTTTTCTCAATGGAACCATGATGGTATTAGCACGTCATAGTAAGGCAGCAGATGCTAGCTCGTCAAATCGTTGCATTGGGTTTTCAGTCTATGTAAAAATATTGTACAGCGTTAGTAGTATACGAACGTACAGATTTTGTACAGTTTTCCATATTTGTTTGAACAATGTGTTCTCGCAATCGCAAATGAAAATGTCATTCCAAGAATCGTGCAAGCACAGCCGTTTCTGCTTAAGATCGAGACATGGCTGATGATGACGTTCTTTACCCTAGCTTCTTCTTCTGGACTTCAAAGTTTTTATCTTTTTACATTCTAGCGTACCTAATGCTTCAAAATATCCATTACTTAAAGTAAGTATTAAGTTTCAGTATGTGATTGTCGTTATTAAACTGGCGAACATAACTGACATGACAAAACTAGGAGGCGAAAAAATAAATTAGGTACTATAATATATGAACATACCTAGCTAATACAAAGTGTAGTACTTAAGTCGTTTCATGGGGGTTGGTCACATACCTACGTATTTGTGTTTTATTTTTCCTAAGTGAGTAGGTGTGCCGAGTTAGGTGTGGTATTTAAAATACGTGTGAATATAGTTATATTTTAATATGCTATTACATAAGAGAGACGCATATTTTGATTATAAGTTATAACTGCAGAATAACAAAATTTTCACTAGGGTTTTGAATGTGGTGTTATTTAGGTATGTACTATATAGTATACCTACCGCTTTATTGTTAACACATAGCATATCATCACACCTGTTTTGCCAGCAGGGTTAGACAAAGGTGTACCTATAGACATAGTGCACTCATATTTCGTCGCTTTATTGTTTTAGGTACATTGCCTAATTCGAGTAACGGTTAAGAAATAGAAACTTCCATGCACGTAATCTCTACTTAAATATACCAACAAACTCATGAAATAATTTCGTCATAATAGAATATGGACTTTGATTTACACTTTACTGAAACCATCCTAACTAATAATATAAATGCGAAAGTATTTTTTTTTTTTTGTTACGCTTTCACGCCAAAACCACTGAACGGATTTGGAAGAAATTTGCCACATATATAGACCAAGACTAGGGTAAGGACAAAAGTTAGTTTTCATCCTGGATCGCAGACGAAGTGGCAGGCAACAGCAAGTAGAACATAATTTATTTGCTCTTATGCTAAAACCAAAATATCCACATTCTAAACAATAGAGCACAAAGTGGTTATTCAAAAATAGTTTGATGTCACAGAAAAAATAAATGGACAAACAATAGACTTACTGTCATACTAATATATTGTGAAATCTAGTTTCTACTATTTAAATATGTGATTCCATACAAAAAACCATACCTACTCATTGTTACCTACACATTGTGTTCCAATCAATCACAGTTTTTGAGGTAGATATTTTCGAACATTATCAATACTGTAGTGACACGGTTTTCTGTCCGGTTGTGTAATGTTTTGACGATGACGTGTTGCCTGACTTTCGCTGCAGCATTGATTTCAAAGGGAAATTCCAAGCATTGAGCGGTACCGAGTGGCGGTGGCGCCACTGTATGACCTACTCGCGGCTCGCGGGAGGCTGGGATTCCCTGTGACGTCACTCTGCTGGCCTCTCGAACTCTCGGTGCACGTATGCACCATCTGAATTATTGATAACATAATTTCACCGCGAAGTTTTGTTCCTTCCGTTTGAGTCTGTAATCTTACGGTAAATGATAGCTCGGAATCACAATTTATTTCGATTCCGAGGTACATTAGGTAAAACCAGTCAGTGTTGTTAACATCCTTGTTGTAAAATTGTAAACGAATATTGAATGAATACGGTTGAGCACCACTCTTTAACGTGAGGTCAAATGAAATTAAATGATAATTGCTGACTCATCATTTCTCGGAAACGGCACACTTTATGTCCCACTTTCGTTTACATAAGACGGTGTTATTTCTTGTACATACATGTTATATCCTTTTAGATGAGTCACTCTAAAGATTATAGAGGTTAAATCTTAAACGTTTTCCGTAATCATCAGTGTCTGAACATAAGAGGAAAAACAAGTCTGAGAGTCTACTAATGATTCTTGAAGGTTTTCTGAATATGAACAGTGCATCGGGTGAATTATGTCATTGGCCGCATTTGTGGACTAAGCAACATATTGAATTTGCACGTTATGTATAAAACGTTATAACACGTTTGTCCGAAGCATGTATACGTACGTACGTACTTGATTGCAGTATGTAGACTCGTGTCGGTTATCAGGTCAAGCTTTAACAAGCGTTACATTATGTAAAATACGGCTGGGGTTTTCCCATCCGTATAATCAATGCATTCCGGAACATAGTGGGGACAGATGATACGAGTAACAAGCCCCGGTCGAGGCTGAGTGTGGTAGATTCGAGGCCATTCATCAATCACACGCCATTGCCGGATATCATTAAGCAGCTAACAGATATGACCCTCATTTTTGAACCTAGATTATTTTATTTAATTAGGTATAGAGATCTGACACACGATAATTAGCTAGCTTTCACAAGTTGTTTATATACCTACAGGTTGATAATTGGTCTACTTAGTAGTCAAGTTTATTGGCAGCATAATTAAAGCGAGCATGATGCAGTCAAATTCCAGTTTTGTATGTATTTGAAGAATTTAATTTGGATAACAAACTAAAACTTGTTTGAAAGGTTAAATAAAACAATCAAAATTAAAAAAAATAGAGGTAGGTACCATCTTAGAATAATCTAACAGTGAAGATACTCAGATAATGTTTAGCTTCCTAATGTTCTTGTTCTGCTATAAGGTGCAGCCATAAAATAAATTATGATTAAATTATACTATAGGTAATGAGACCCAAATATCTCGAATGAGTGAAATTTTAAAGTCGAGGCGAATCGTAGGTAATGGCATGCTGTATGTTTTGTGGGTAGCTGACCGCACTACCCCACCTCTGCTCCGAGGAGAAAGCGCGGTGAAATGCTCACAGATAAAATACATTCTGTCTGGCTTAGCTTTGCGCTTTTTATCATATTCAGAACCATTGACCCGTAGGCTCGTTACGTTGTGTTCGACAATACCAACCTATTGAGCATAACAAATGTAATGGGGCCGAATCTGGCCGTGTTTTATATGTTGGTAGTTACTTACCATATTTAAGTTATTCAAACGTATCAATGAAATTTTTGTTACTATTCTTACCTAAGTTGTAATTAGGATGTGCGTAGGTATACAATCTGCGACTAGAGATGGGTTTATGTCCAGGCATTTGGGCATTAATTTATCGTAGACAATATGCCCAATTTTCCTAAAACACAAACCAATCTCTATCAGCGATTAATATATTATGAAAATCTACACATGCAAAGCGACTGACCATTGAGCAATCATCTAAAACTGAATTGCTCTGTTTTTTCTAACATACGTCAAATTATATTTACTCGAAAAACCCTATTGTTCCGCCTGTAGGTACCTACCTATTTAAGTATTTCCAACTAATCCCATCGCGACTTGTCAGAACAGTGTAAACAATGGCAAACTTGGCGCAAGAATTTTAAATAAGACCCAATTATAAGATCATTAATAAAGTACGTGTAAAAACATTTTTCCTTTGCAAAATATTGTTTGCAGGTGACACCTTCTATTCCACCTGAATTTTAACATGTTAGCAATTATGAGTCAGTGTTGATAGGTATGTATGATCATAAAATGACACATGTAAACATAGTATTTAACTCCATGAACTCGTATATAAATAGTCAATACATACTAGGTTGTTAAACGCACAGCATCAGTTTAGGTATATCGCTTTGATTTTTCCTACACTTTAACGTAGCTTGAAGAAACTTTTTCTGAAATATGTTGTCTTATAGTTCCAGTGGTATCATGTTGAAAGTAGTGGCGGTGGGCCTCCTGGCCATTGCGGCCGTCAACGGCCAGTGTTTCTACAAAGATGACTCCTCAAAGAAGTTGGACCCTGAAGCTCGCACCTCATTGTACCGAGGACAGCTGGAGTTCACTCTCAACTTGTTCAGTGCCATCAACAAGGCAGTCCCTGACGACAACATCTTCTTCTCTCCGTTCTCCGTGTACCACGCGTTGGTGCTAGCTTACTTCTCCGCTGGTGGACAAACTGAACACTCATTGAAGGAATCCTTGAGGATTGCTGAGAGTATGGTAGGTAACACGTTGTTTTTCTATTTCTGATGATATTGTTGTTTGTATTTTGCCTTGATCCACAAAAACAACCTACCTATTCAAAATGGAAATTAAGAACTGTACCGGTATAATAAAGAAATAATTTGTCATTTGGTATTATTATTTGGTAGAAACACAATGGGTTTGTTATGAAATGAGTGTTATGTTAATCATAAAGACTGATAAAAAATTGATATGTGATTAAACTATAAAACAGAATTTAAACGGCATCGTTTAATCAATTCTAGGACAAGATCAACCTGATGACGGCATACAAGGTGGACCAGCGATCGCGGGCGACTAACAACAACAGTGACAGCTATGAGTTCACGAGCGCCAACAAGTTGTTCACGGACAACGGGCTGCAGGTGCGGCAGTGCATGCTGGACCTGTTCGGCGACGAACTGGAGACGCTGGTAACTATCGCCACTGTATTATTACATAGTGTTTGCTACAGTGTGTTTGACGAAACTTAAGCGTTTGCTTAAGTGTTTACCAAACTGTTCACTGTACTCAATCTGCAGAAAGTTTCACCATCGATAGCATAAACAGCCTACGTATCCTTAGTTTGCTCAAGTATTTTACCATGTAGGTACTTGTAATAGCTTTTCACTAAACTCTACAGTTTAACTACTGCGTAGACGCCATTTTTTCTACACGGAAACAATGACAAGGAAAATGCAGTCAACGCGTCGTAAACAAAAGTATTGAGTCTATAATAAAAAAATTGAATATCATTTGCAGAATTTCCGTGAGAACCCCGAAGCTGCTCGCGTTTACATCAACGACTGGGTTAGCCGCGTCACCAAGAACAACATCAAGGACCTTTTACCCGAAGACGGAGTCTCCCAGTCTACTAAACTGGTGCTTGCCAACGCGGCCTACTTCAAGGGCGTGTGGGCCTCCAAGTTTCCTAAGGAGAGGACGAAGAAAGAAGCGTTCTTTGTGTCCGAGACTCGTCAAACGCTCGTGCCGTTCATGAAGCAGAAGGGAACTTTCCACTATAGTAAGTGATTATTTTATACAAAGAGATACGCAGAAAAGTTTCAAGATTTATTTTAAGCCTGCTTTTGTTTCCACTACCGTGCTTTTGTTTCTGAATGGAATTTCAATTTGTGGAATTTGCACACAAAAATCGAATATGATCATACTTCTTCCCTAGTCCCAGTTTATTAAACAAATCTACCATAATTTTATAGTAAATGTTTATTGTCCATTCCAGTGGTAAGCGACGAGCTCGGAGCCCAGATCCTGGAGTTACCGTACAAGGGCAACGACATCAGCATGTACATCTTGCTGCCCCCTTACTCCATGAAGGAAGGTTAGTCTACTTGTTCATATTATTTTATTATATAACAGCAATTCGGTGATTTGATTTGCCGTAACTGCAATCTCGCAATAAACCCAGATTTGTAGCCAGTCTGCCAAGATGTCGGCCATGTGCGATCAATAAAATAAATATAAGTAAAAATCGCATTAAAAACATTACAACAATTGCTCTGGTGATTTGCTGAATGAATAGTATTTTCTCTCTCAATCGTTAAATTCCTTAATCAGATCTTGTCAGTTTTCAGGAGACGAGAATATACTCTTCTAAATAAAAATTATCCATATCGGTTATAAAATGCTATCAATATGCGGAAATATAGTACAAAAGAAAATACAGTCGTATTGAGAACTTCCTTGAAGACGATTAAAATCTTTGTTTTGTAGTAAAAAAAACACTTTCGATTCAATCGCCTCTCGTTTGAGTTTGATACAGATCTGAACGCTTAATCTGATATGAATGATGGTTACTGTTAGCCGTGCTTTCTAGTTCACTCGGTTGATAACGGTACACTCCAATTTAAGTCTTATGGATTATTTCTTGCTTTATTTGACCTGCTGCTCCCGAGGTTTCATCCATCATACCTTACTTGCTACTGCAGCTATTACTACTTATTCGTGTGACTCCTGGGCATAACTAGTCAATATTATTTAGTAATTATTCTGAAGCTGGTGGCTGTTGCAGTTCTATGCTCATTCTGTACGAATATGTAGCTTATTTAATATTTTTTAAGGGACACAAATATCTCATATGTATCCACTAAATTATTAGGTACCTCCGTAGCATGTGCTACATCATCATGCCTTAGGGTATCAGATATAGATATTAGACCGTTCCCCTAAAATCATTATTTTAAACATGTATTTATTATATAGACCGTGCTTTGTCTAAAGGTGTAACCAACATTATCGCGAATCTGACTCCGGAGCGCCTGGCTGCAGTAGTGGAAGAAGGCTACATGGGTCGTGAGGTGATCGTCGAAATTCCCAAATTCACCGTTGAAAGGAGCCTTCCCATGAGAGACGTAAGTGCAAGCAATTGCTTCATAAAAAAAAATAAGGTTGCTGTCATCATTACCCACCTCCTATTGGGGACGATGTCTCTGCGGTTGAACCTGTATATTTCAATCCACCACACAGAGAGAGTACCCGAGATAATTTAGATAACGGCATTCATCCCCGGTAGGTAGTCAGAAAACCTTCATGCTTCAGCAAAAGTCTGAAAACGGGACAATCTTCAGTTGTCTAATGATTAATTATAAGATCGCGGAAAATGAGGGTATCTTAACTGTTTTAGTTTTAATATAGTGGTTATGGTACATTTTAGGGTTCCACAGCCAAATGACCAAAACGGAACTCTTATAATTTCAACATGTCCGTCTGTCCGGATGCCACACAGCCATTTTGCTCGGAGACTATTTGCACTATATCGATGAAAATTGAAAAGAAGGTGTATTTATGTGCACCTCTAAACAATGGTGTAGTAAAAAAGAGGAAAAAATAATTAGTGGCACTCCCCATGCATGAAAAAAAAATGCACATGAGCATGTGGGGTATTGATAGACCCCAAAATTTAAAAGATTATGATGTTTCTAAGTGACTTTGCTATAGTTTTTGAGATATCCGATATTTTCTACAACCGCAGAAATAACTTTGTTTTTATATAGAATAAGATACTTGTGTTCCAAGGGCATTGAAAACGAATAAGTAATTTATTTGTTTCAGGTATTGGAAAGACTAGGAGTTGGTGACTTGTTCAACGGGACTGCAGACTTCACCACGCTGTCGGAACAGCGCGGCATTCTCTTCGACGACGCCGTTCACAAGGCGAAGATTCAGAACGACGAGGACGGTAAGAAACCGCAAATCAATTAGGGGTTAAGAGCTACAAATCGGCAAGTCATTGTCGAAATATTACTCGTTACTCGACTCATCATTATGCTAAAGCCCGCTTAAATAAAATTCTGAATCACACGGTACTTAACGAATTAGGAACTTTCACTATTCAGCAAAAAGGAAGGCTATAAGGAAAACCATTAACTTAAGCTATTTTTAATAGTGTTTTATTTTGACGTTTTAGCTGAACAAGTGTAGCATATACCATGCTTAAATTAATCTTGAAAAATTAAAACTGAGATAACCAATCGTAGGATAACTTTTGTTCTCCGTGCACCTTGTTATTTTACCGTTTGCGACTATCACATCCATATGCCTCATTGTTAAGGTGAGTGTTCGTTTACAGGCACAGTAGCAGCAGCAGCAACAGCGATCTTCGGCTTCCGATCGTCCCGGCCAGCAGAGCCAAGCCGCTTCATTGCCAACTTCCCCTTCGTGTACCTCATCTACGAACGCCCCACCAACTCCATCCTCTTCATGGGTGTCTACAGAGACCCCAAGAAGTAAGCTTCGAAGGACATGCCTTTAAGTAGTGATTAAAGCAATTTTATACAACATGTATTACATTTTATATACTACATAGTATTAGAATTAATTTTGATCTGTTTGACATAGCAAAGTAGTTGAAGATTCATGAAAATAATTACGTACATGACGACATATGTTAATAAAGACTCTTTGACACATGCGAAACATGACAGTCATTCAATTCGTGAAATAGAAACAAAAAAAGTTTGTTTCGCTAAGTGTTCAGCAAAATATTTATTCAATGGTTTAAAAATTTCAAATTAGTTGGGTTATCTTTTAACAATATTTTGATACAAGTAATATGTTTAATACATCAAATGAAACTCATGTTTTAGTTATTTAAGTTCACCTCATTTTAACTCATTAAATAAGACAATGTTTAGGTATACATAGATTCATAATAAAATTCACGTTTATGGACATTTTGTATAATTATATAAAAATTAGGTACTGCAATAATAATTATGAACTATTGTGATATCAAAACCAAGGCATAAACCCAAAGACGGTCGCCAGCGCACATTTTCAGCTACTTCATAAGTTAAACATATTTAAGAGTAGTTATGTATTTATTTATTTTTGTTCTAAGGCTTTTTAATACAAGATCTTGATTAACGTCGTTGAAATTGTTTCATTTAAATAAGGTTAGGTATTTTTGTAATGACGCAGTAGGTAAGTACATCTTTTTTTTACTAAGATAAAATTTAATATTATGTGATTAAGGACATTAAACTGAGCTATGTCTAAGTGGCATAATCCAACAATTCGTATTTTATTTAAACCCTGTGAATATTTTCACACACATTTTCTCATCATGAATGTTTGCGAACAAAAATGACGATGTAGTTTTTATTAACCCGTCAAGCGATCGCCTAATAAAAGCCATTTCGGTGGAAACGGTTGTCAGCAGACAACTCAACTCAAGGAAACCCTACAGAACAGATTTATAAAACTAATAAGAAGTGGAGGTTATGGAAAAGAAGAAAGGGAAAGGAAGAAAGTAAAAGGAACATGATACGATAGGAAATGAAAATCGTGTACGTTAGTATAGTAGGCCGCTCGTCAGTGGCAACACTTATAGCTACCTTGAGCTGGCCTAGCGTAGTATCTAACTACGGAGTTTCAATAGAATAGGAGGCCAGCTGATCCCTAGTACAGCAAAATATGTTGTTTCAACAATATTAAAAATAAAATCTTATAGATCCTACGTCAATGGCCTGGCAAAATGCGTTGGGAATTCCATGTAGGTAAGACGTGACTGAATCTTCAGTAAAGCAATTATAATCGTATAATGTGTGTAACTTTATAAGCTTAACCTTAGTTGTCTCACGATTACTTCCTGTCGCTCATTATCAAAACAGCAGCTTCCATAAAATGAGTAAAATGACAATAAAAATGCCATACACATTTTGCACGGATGACCAACTTTGCACAAACTACTTTGATTAAATGGCTCGATCGATTAATGACTCAACATTAAATGGCTCGATCGATTAATGACTCAACATTATGTAAATTAAAATGTACACGGACTGCAAATGACTAATTTGTTCTAAATATTTTCTGTAACAACACAAAATTATTGTTCAACGTCTAGACAGCAATTTTCAAAAATAAAACTCAGTTCCATTGTCAGCCTGGTCGTGTACGGAATACAAAGCAACTGAATTAGAATACCACATTAGGTTTATTTTTGATAGTGGCGTCAACTGCAGTGGCGTGTGTCGTATAATTCTCCCAAGAAGCTCATATAAGTCAAAGTAATGTAGAATTAAATAGCGATGCATTTTTCCCCCGTATGAATAAAATAAATGCATGTGAATAAGTTTGCAGAAAATAAACGTACTTATGATGCGATCAGTGACCGTGTCGTATTTGACGAAGAATAATAATATATGTTACTGAGATCTCTAACCATGACTGTTAAGATTAACACAAGAGAGTAAACGATGGAGCGTGCTACCAACTTGTGAACTAAATTCTTGTTAAATGACCCATAAAACTGACTATAAAAGTATTGTGGAGCGAAGGTTCGGGGAATAAAGTAACATCGCCTATGAATGCGTTTTTGGGTGATCCATCGAGTGCTAGACGGCAAATAATCGATGGACACAATAAGAAGAGCAATTTTCAGAAATCATCTGTTACTGCACCTACAAACCTACAACCAAAGACGGGCCACTAAAACAATTAGCAGTAAACTTATTAAACGTCATTTTGACTTTGGTAATTTGATTTGATTGGCAGAAATACAATGATGTTATCTCGGTTAAGGGGCATGCGCCAAGGTAGCCCGCGAAATTCAAATTTTCTTACGTTTTTTGCAATTTGCAGGTCAGTATCAGGTGGTATGGTGATCTAAATATGATTCGCGACCGTATCAACTAAAGCTTTACAGAATAATAACCATTAGAATCAGCAATACAACTCCATATGTTAGAATTGCAGTCAAATGTCATGATTTCATGAAATAGTCATTTAATAGGGTAATATGAACTTATAAGAGATTTATTGCTGATCCCAATGATTATAATTCTGTTAAGCCATATTTGTTACGGTCGCGATATTTTAATCAAAATACAACCTGACAGTGACCTGCAAATTGCAAAATACGTAACAAAATTTGAATTTCGCGGGCTACCCTGAAGGTTCCGCCTTAATCGACGAAAGGTGGTTCGTTGTTCTAAAACTCATTGTGAATCGGTTTCAGCGCTAAATTAGCAATTTGATTACAATGTCAAGTAAGTTTAGTGTTCGTGAGTCTACGACAATAAATTAACGTTGTTATGGAGTCTACATAGACGCGATGTTATCGCGCACTGTCCACTTATCTCTGCTCTATGTAACTTCCGTGTAAGATCTATTGTAGAAAGTTAAAGCGGTTAATGAAAGCTTCATTTTGGTAGTTGATTTTTTACAAATCAGCTTTAACGGTTTTCTAATCGCTATGAAAAGGTTAACCCTTTTGATTCGAGATGACGCGTGAGTTCAAATCAAATGTAACTACCTACTAGATATATCTGACACGATGTTTATGATAGATCTGGGTAACAGGCGGATTAAAAAGCGAATTAGAGATCGTCAGCCCCGACGTCGAGTCAACATGAGGTAAAAATGTTTATGAATAGGTGCTACTCTACAAATAATTAAAAGTTATTCAATAAACATAATCCTTTTTTAACTGTTGTGTTTAATTAAGTACCAACTTTTGAAGCTCTAAAACAGAGCAGATTTTAAGCAAAAGGTTTAAGGTCAAAACAATGTTTAACGTTCTTCGACCAGTTCACCCTGAATAAGTACTGTTAGGAACCACACAATATTGCTAAACCAGCAATAGGCACCGGCCAGCCTCAACGTCTGATTGAGACCTATAAGAAATTCCAATTCTGTTCCGTACCTGATAGCGGGATGAGCAACAGATGAAGTGATTACGGACAATACGGCCGCTGCCGCCGCCCAAATAACATACCGCGGCCGCCGCGCACCGCCACCGGCGCATTACTGCCGCTGAGAAAATATTGACGATTACTCATCTATTACTACTAACTGTTCATGTGACCAGACATGAGTATCCTCACCGTTCAGTTGAAAATGCAGAATGCTCAGTTTTCACTCATAATGTACGATTTCCTGTAAGCGCGCCAACTAATGACGTCTGGTAATGTGGTTGTTGAGTACTTTGTCTGTTGTTTTCACTCTGCGTGTCATTTATCATTTTAAATACTTATTCGTTAGTTTCTTACAGTGCTTTCAATAATTACATTTTGGAAATAATAATGGTTATTTTGCTTTAACTGCGATTTAGCTATACAAAGTAGGTAATAGGTTTAATCGGATAACTGCGGTCATGAAATTTTTTGATTTAACCGTGAATCATTTTATTTGATTAACTGGTTAGCAATTGTCGAATTTTGCAACTTTTCTCCCACGTTCTGTATTGATTGCAAGTTATTCCGAAAAGGTACCTACGTGCTCGTTTTTGCGGAAATAATAAGACTGGTTGTATACGAAAATCCTTGGAGTGCAGGACATCATTAGATGGCTTTTATATCAGTTTGATTGATATGGTTATGTATGGATAAGCCAGTAAACCTCCACTGTAATGCTTATAAACTGGTAAATCATCATATTATGTGGTAAAACTTACAGTTTTTCAAGGGCAATCAATCCTTATACAAGGTGGCAGGGACATGGACATGCAAACTGTAACCATAAATTCAGCACATGATTATAGACCCCATAGCGTAAAAAAAATTCCTCGGTTATAAAAAAATAACTGCTGTTTCATCGAAAAGTGCAATACCTACGCGGTCAAAATGTATGGAGCAGCAAAAATTACTACGCTATTAGGACGTTTAAAATTATGTGCTGAATTCATGGTTACAGTTTGCGTGTCGATGTCTCTACCACCCTGTATGTTTGAATTTGGAGGCTATGTTAACTTAAGCATTAAGTTATATCAAAGTGATAACTGGAAAATCGTCTCTAATTTATGATGATTGACGGCCCATCAGTCGGAGAAAGTTGAAGTGCCTCACAATATTCACAAGTCTATTTACATTAAGTATGCTACAGCATTTGTATATTTTCCTTTCATGCGATAACATATCTTACGGGCACGACTTGTGTTGGACTTTATATATATGAGCTTGTTTTTTTAATAGTCGTCGGAGCGCGCGCCAACAGATAGGTACCTACCTATGTTTATATGAAGGAAGGTTATCCGCTATACTTCCGTTTTACTGTCCGCTTTCTTGAGCTCATAACTTAGTTATTTTGAATTCGTACGATCGCTCTGTTTACTTTATAAGGATTCTTGTCTGCCCTTATGTATCGCTTTTCCCTGTTGCTATTGATACGAATCCAGTTTTTTTTTTTTTTTCATTTTATTGCGCGTATGTTCTATAAATGAATAAAAGAGGTGTTTATCTACACTATTTATCTAAAATTGTTTCTACACCTTTTTATAATTTAATATGCTTTAATGACCTTATAAAGAGGTTGTTGCTTGTTTAACATCGTTTATACAAAGCGATGGTTGGACTGAAATTAATTGGGTGCGATGTTCTTTGTGCCGGTCGGGACGGACTGACGGACGATTAATAAAGAGCGCAAAAGTAAACAATGAGTGGAAAGCAGGTACGTAAATCCATCGGAAGTATTTGTGGCGTCGATAGCATCGGTCCGTCCACAATAGAACTAATTACCGCCTTAGGTCGATGCGTGTGCGCCGGAACCGCGAGAAACAATGCCCGTCGACTACCCGCCAACTATTTATATATGCCTTTTGTTCACTCATCTTAATGTTATCACAATGGCTTCGGTGAGGCCCTAAACTCGGTAAACTGTTTGGAATTAACACAATATTTGGGTCATTGTTCGTTACTTACTTAATGTTTTTGTTTTTTTCACGTTTACCGTATCTAGTTAATAACAAAAAACGGTTAAAGAGCTTCTTTAACACCATCATCCTGAAGACTCTTCAAGTACCAACCTAGGTATCTTTTAGATTATTATGTACCCTATATATTTGATTAGTACTTTTTTATTCCGTAAAGCTGATCGAGCACCTACTCCGGTACCGTCCTTATTTGCAATAACGATTAGGACGTACCTACCTAATGTGTATAATAAACTGTGTTTATCCGAAGTGCACGGATAAATTAATGTGTGCCTACATTTATACACCCAGAAATAATGCTGGTAGTGTCAATTCGAATTATAAATCACTGCATTTTTATTTTGTTTTTGGGTTTTGTGGTTTTACCGGAAAACCCCTTTTGGATATATAATTTGAGCTTAAAAATAACTTTCATATTTTTTCCTGGTTAGTGCAAAAATACGTCTTTCTACGTATTATTTTAAAAGTGGTTGATCTTGAGTTCAGTTGCTTACTTCTATAGCAAAGAGAAAAGTCCGGAAACGAAGGTGTTTCATCCACGTAGATAAAGATTTGTGAGCGGTCTTGACGATGTATTCTCATCCGCCGCAGCCCTGAAGATTGACAATATTTATACTTACCAAATTAATTCGTTATTAGTTAACATAACTAGCCTGTGGTCCTCTAAAGAGTGCACATACGTGCACATGTAAAGTACACTTACTATAGCCAGTTCTGTTTAAAAAAGTCCTATGTATGAGTATGTATGTAATAGAAGGAGCAAGCCTCTTGCCATTAACCAGACACAAATCCAGAATTCGGGCTGCTACTAAGAAATTCTTAATCGACTAACTAACCTTTTAGCTAGCCTCCGTGGGATCGAACCCACGGCCATATGCCTAGTATCAGTGTCCAACGAAGCAGTGAGGCAGTTCAAGGCTGTCAGTTTTACTCCTACCCTAGACAAGCGTATGTTTTTCCAAGTAGGACGGTCTTAATTAAAGCATTCGTAGTTCTGATGGTCTGAGTCTGGATTTGTGCCCGGTTGATGGCAATAGGCTCGCCCCCTATTACATGGGACTTAAACATAACTGGCGAAATGTGGGTGTGCTATAGGTACACCTCTGCCTAACCCTTCGGGGAATACAGGCGTGATGTTATGTTATGTTATGTTAGTTCTGATGGGAGTTTCATAATTCAAAAATTCAAAAAAATGGCATTCAATTGACCTATTTTTAGTACATACTTATAATAAGATTCTAAATCTGCATGTAGTGTTCTCGACTACATTTCAATTGTAAAAGTAAAAATGCAATGAATGCTAGCTCATCGTTTACAATACAAGGTACAGGCACTTAGTTGACTCTTCAGAGTGTGTGTGAGGCCAATAATATCATTTGCTGTCGATAGCTGGTAGCAGCTGGATGACAATAGGGCCAAGTTTAATGGCGTAAGATTGGAGAAGCCTTTGTCTAGAAATGGGCGGTTGTTGCAAGTCGATGTTTATATTCCTCCTGCCCTCATCTCAATTCATTTAAACACGGCGCAGCATGCTGGCCGATGATATTGTTACAGGAAAAAAAAACAAAATATCATATTATATAAAAAAAACATTTTATTAGCAAACTAACATAGGAAAGTACAAATATAAGAAATTCATTATAAAACTGTAAATGTTGTAAAAAATTATGGTAGCTACATTTATTATATTACACGTACCTTACGGTGTGATACTGATTTAACGTAATCAGATTTAATCTGACTTTATGTCTGACACTAGGCTTCCACGCGCCACGCTCTTGCGCACCTTGCTTTAAAAAGTTACTTATCTAAGAGTTCTAATGTCAAATTTAATAAAATATTTCATTGGGTTTCAGTAATTTCAGTTATTTTTCTACGTTTATTTTGACGATTATATGGTATTTAAATATCGTTTTTTTTTACCTCCATGGAGTTGATCGGTAATATGAGTTACACGAAAGCATGCATTGTCTTTCACATTTTCAGTTAAATGATCGACGGAAAAACCCAATACAGTAGATTAATTAACATGCAAATTTTAATTTTGACATTATGTCAATATTCGTAGGCCTTTATAGTCTTGTTATGTCTAAATATACTCGCGGTACAAAAACAGGTTCTCTTAAAAAAACGTGTCTCGTTCGTCAGAGGTGGAGCATGCAGACGGCGCGGGCGCAGTAGCAGTGCACGTGACGCCTAGTGTTCGGAAGACCTCAGTGATTGAATCAGTGCAGTGAGGTGCTGGCGAGCACCACACTCACACTGACTAATAGATATACAGATAAGCAAAAAATCACAGCTCCGGTTAATCAAAATACAATTATGTTTTTGTTTTCATATTTTCTTCACCTTAAAATATAATTCTAAAAATAAATAATGAAGTATTGTACAGGACGGCTCAGCTTAAGGGCGACGTAGATAAACCTTTTCAATGTTTATAATATTTATGAAACAGGACAAAACTTACTAACGACTATTAATTTATCGAGAATTTCAGTTTGAGTGAATTAAAGACAAAATTTATGTTAATAGATAATGTTAATTGAAATGAAATAAGAGCCGACAGCGACGCCTTCATGAGTCGAGAGACGACCAATAAAAAAACGACCAAAATCAATAAATAAACAGTATTTACAAAAGTATTGAATATTAAAAATCATCTTCGATAGCGAGTCATCCACGTCTCCCTTACAACAACTCCGATACTATATAAAATTAAATTATTCATGCAATAATTACTCATAGATCCTTATAAACAAGACATAATTATCAATAAAATCTAATAATCAACTCAGGAACAAATGCAATAAAAATCGATCAATATAATCCTTTTCAATAATAAACCTTTTCAAAATAATGTACTCAAAAACCAACATAATTTAATATATTACATGAATATATTAACAACCATTTATGCACTCACATAATTTATGAAGGTAGCCATAGTATCTTAAAGTAATCTGGTAAATCTCTCAATGTTTCTTATTTAGGTACTTATTAAAACTATAAATTCGCTAGTTATTCAAATACCATCTAATGAGATACAAGTGGTAGAGTATAAAATTTACTTCCAAAGTCAACTTTTCTATAAAATTCATTCATGATACATATTTACAAGATAATGAGTATTGTTAAAGAGTTTCCTCTGGCTTTACAACTATACTTTGAAACATATTTACGACAATCTCAATAGAAAGCTTCATAGTACTCGCAACATATGCGTACTATCCGAGGAGACAGTGTAGGTACAAAATTCAGTCTGAAAATAATTTTGGAGGATGTGCCGTGTGAACTTTAATGCGATGCAAAATAATTTGTTCTGTATATAACTGTATGATTATTTAGTAGTTCTTAATCGACAAAAGCTTTTTTGTAGAACTTTCATCTTTAATCATATCAACTAGGTAGGTACGTACTTATAAAGCGTTCATACAAAATTATAGTAAAAATAAACCGAAATACTTAAAGGATTGAGACTCAGAACAAAAAAACTTAAGTAAATTCCACGCAAACACTTGTTTATATTTGCAGTGTCACAGTCACACAGGAGCGTCGAGGGGCAGTGTTCGTTTACAAATAGCTAAATACTGAACATTATTTGTTCATCAGTATTGCTACTGGCAAGATGCATATTTATATCGGCAACTTAGCATTTATAAGTAAGTAGAGAAGCTAACAGCGGCAGTTTCAAAACAGAATGTGAGAGATGTCGTCAAACTTATAATTAGTTCAACGTTAAAGCCGATACGAAGGATACTACATAAAATTACTTTAGAAACTGTAATTCAAGTTACAAATAAATTCAATATTGATATCTCTATATAGAAATCTTTAACGAACTGCTGAGTTCAATTAATTTGTTGATTTACATTATTGTTTTATTAATGTCTTCCTGTTTAATAATAGGGTTTTCGAAATTGTCAGTTTGTTTTAAAGGTTATTCTTGTACCCGGGTAAGAGTAAATAATTAAATATGCCATTATCGGAGCTAATAAAGCTGTTTCTAAAATTAACAAATCGGTATAGACGTAGGTAGATATTTATGTATTCCATATAGCTTGTGGACGGAAGGGCCGAGTGACGAAACGACTTTAGGCAAAATATCAATTTTACGAAATGAAAAAACTCTAGTTAAGTTTCAGACGTAAATCAAGTAAAACTTTATGGTCTGTTATTTTATATTCACAAGTTAGTCGGCAGACAGGCAGTTTTAAGCATAGCTCAATTAGTTTCAATAGACTTCTAATGGAATAGTTTAATAGAAAAAAAAATATTAGGTCGTGCCGCTTTGACATTGTGTGTAATACCGCGCGCCTGACGTGCGGAGGCCGAAATATTATAACTTGACCTTAATTCCGGTGGTTTAATTTCAATCACGGTACATAATTGAACCATTGTAATAGACACTGCATGGTATAACCTATTAACGTATTTATTGTAGTGCGCTGATACATTGATCAGTGACCACGTAATGGCCTAACAATACTGCGACTACTAAGTAAAGTATCTGAAGTTAACTTTTGTGCCAGTTGTATTAGCATTCAGTTTTGTTTACTATTGTATCGCCTGGTTAACCGTTTATTTTCTCTCATACTAATGTCTGCATAAGTATGTAGCCGTGACCATATAAGTATTCCTTTCTAGAAAAAAAGAAACATTCAGTTGTACTAAATAGGCATCAAATTGAACTAACTGCCACTACTAAAGAATACTGTTTCTTAGAAAATATGTTGATTATATTATTATCATGTTGCAGAATTAGCTAATTTACACTAATTTAACTAATTTTCGTTATGATAGTGAGTATTCATTGTCATTAGATGATAGTCATTATTTAGCACATCTATTGTGAGGATGCACTTAGCGAATTTGACGTAATGACGTATTTAAAAAAAATCATGTGCACTGAAAGTGCTTTCACAAAACTTTCTGGCTATTCACTACATGTCGCATGATTACTATGTAAGAGTCTCAAATGAAAATAAAAAGAAAAACCATTCTTTCACATCGTCACGAAAATAACGATAACATTCAGTTCTATAGAAGAAATAAACTGAGTACAAACAACCTGACTGCGTAGAAAGGTATCTGAAAATGTCAGTGAAACAGATTAGAGTGATGTCTATACTCGTATTAGGTAATTACTTTCACTAAGTGGAAGGTAAGCATGCACAGTACTTTCATGCACTTTCATCCTCAAGATTACTGTTTCATGGCTAATAACTGGTAGGTATAATAATGGGAAGATATAAAATGATTACTTACATAGGTGTTCGACGGTAAACAATGTCTAAGAACCTATCTAGGTACGTATATATAAATAATGACAGGGCGAGGCCCTGTGTTATAAACACAGACGGAACAAAGAAAGGCCAATTTGTTAGACGAGAAAGGGAGCACATTTTAAAGACCGCGATTGAAACAGCACTTGTATTTATAATTTATAGCAATCTGAGGGCAATCAGGCCTCTCCCAGTATGAGGCGAAAGATGTAATATTGGGAATGAGAAACCGTTCACTGCATCGCGTCGTCCGATATGGACACTCGAATAATGGTCCCTGCCGTCCCGAACAAGCTATTACGTTCCAATTTCCGAGGAGTACATTATAATAATAGCACAAGTATTCAACTTTTTATACAAAGCTTTATCTTAAACATCGCAGAGTAACTCTAAATAAATAGAAATGTCGAAAAATGATAGTGCAGCCATACTCGAAAAAATAAAAATCACTTCAAACCGAGAGGAGCACAGTGAAGAGATGCGATAGTTGAGCGGTGAAAGATGCTGGGTTCTGAATACTCGTTCTTTTAGTCTTTTTTATTTTTATTTTTAGAAAGTTCAGTCGGTCGCACAGCGGGAGAAATTACTACGGCGCCGCGGCGACCAGCAACACCAGCGGTGCTCATCATTGTTCACTATTTATCTGATTTTACTTTGAGACACATTGTCGATAATCCACCGTTTAAACAAACACTTTAACGAACCACATTAGGTACTCAGCGTCGTGTCGGGGTGCCATTACTTATATCAAGGAACTAGCGCCAGATATCTACCTACTTATACCAAATGCATAACGTTGTTTACAAATATGACTTCTAACGTAAACTAGTATTTATGACTAATAAATATGCAATGTAAGTTGATTTTATATAATCTTGTAAAACACTTAAAAGTATCTGTTCTTAGCTAAAGCTAAAATGTATACGGTAACGGGCGGAATTACATACAAATTAACAAATAAGATTAACGGCCGAGAACATTCACATCTCTCTTTCGTAACTGTCTTATTTCTCTATAAATTATTACTTTATTAGCACCTTACCAAATTCATCTGTGATATTTTCAGCCTTTAAGTATCGATTATAAGAAAATACATTTGTTATTATATCACCATGATAAAGTTCAATTGACTATCAATGGGGTGTGAGCGGTGAGCGGTGCGCGGGCGCGCGTTACCTCTGCTTGTTAGGCTTGACTGCGCCGTTGGCGGCGGCGGTCTTCTGCGCGATGTGCGTCTGGTAGTGTTTGGCAAGGTGCGCCTTCTGCCTGAAGCTCTTGCCACACAGCGAACACGTGAATGGCTTCTCACCCGTGTGCGTCCGCACGTGCACATTCACTGAGTATTTGTCCTTGAATCCTTTCGAACAAATGGAGCAGTAGTGGAGAGATCTCTCTTTCCTCACTCCATTGGACGTAGAGGTAGCCGCCTGAATGGCCGTCCCCGACTGCGCTTGCGGCGTCGGCGCCGGGTTCTTATTCTGCGGTTTCTTGTATCTTCTATTTCCCGGCTTCGTGCTTGTCACGGTAGGCGATGCTGTCACTATTTGCAAGTGCTGGTTCAGCTGGACCTCCCCGGCGGGGATCATGGTCACTAGTTCACCGTTGACGTGATGTATGTTATAGACACTTCGCGTCGGGTCAATAGGTTCTACGGTACAGAACGGTTGCATCGATTCTCCGAGTTCCGTTGCTATCCTCTTCAACTTTTCGTAGTCTTCCGGGTAGTTGGTATCTAGTCGTGACAGTAAAATGTCGTCTACACTTTGCGTCGATGATGGATTTTCCCCATTTGAAACAACAGAGTTGTTGGGGTCTTCTAATAATATCGAAATATTTAAACGATTAGGTGGTGAAATCGCCATCAAGAGTTCATCTTTGCTGTCTTGGTACATTGATGGTACATCAGGTTTGTTGTTATTTGTCGCGATGACTCGTTTCAGTTCACTACTAACATCGACTTTTGCAGGATTTTTTTGTATAGTACTATATCTAATAAAGGCTTTTCCCTGTAACGCGCTTCTGAGCAAAGATTCATTCGATTCTGTATTTTGATCCGTTATTTTCCAATCATTGTTATTGTTATTAAATTCTACTTGACTTTCTAATAAGGCTGGTGTTACGAGAATAGATGAACTATGAGAGTCATCTTTTTTGTCACTACTCTGAAACTCACCTTCTTCGTAACTGTAGGGTTCCACTTTCACTAAATCACTAGTACTCAAATCAGCGTGTTGGCTTTCTGAGTCACCATCCTCGTAAGTGAATCCCTCTACTTTTGGTAAATCTTGGTTGAAGTCATTGGGGAATCCGTTCATATTTAATATGGATTCGAGATCTAAGGAGTTGTGCGGCTCTATGTCAGTTGGACTAGACATAGAGACGTCTTCTTCTTTAGCCCAGTACCGATTCGAACTGGTTTCCGTCATATCATGATTTAATACAGTCAGTGTGTAAATTTGTCCGTCCGTGTTGTTTATTAATTTATTTGAAATTGCCGTGTCTGTGCAGGGATGCGTGCCATTAATATCGCTTTCCTGGTTCCAGTAAAACTTGTTGAGATCCTCTAACATGGTAGTATCTAAGCGATCACGTTCGCGGTCCACGTTCCAAATGGAGTCGAAACTTTGTAGCGTTGTGGAAGTGGTGGCAGTGGCCATGGCACTGTTGGCGCCGATGTGCGCACCACCCACGCTCAGCAAGCTATTATTGTTCTGTTCTTTGGGCTCCTCTGAGAGCAGCGGGTTCGACCTCGAGTCGGGTGATTCCATGAACACATTTACAGAACGCATCTGTTGTTTGTACTGAGCATCAGTAACCTCGTTGGACGTCACGAAATCAAAGAAATCCGACTTTGACAGTTCTGGGGCAGTGGCCGTCATGACTACCGTTTCATTTACAACCGAGGACGACAACTCGGTTCGTTCCCCTGTCAGTTTTGCTACATCAAACTCGCAATGTTTGTGTTCAGTTTATCTTTGTACTACAATAAATATATCTAAATTTAAATAAGTGAATAACCCGGTATGACTTGTACTTTATTGGCAGTCGCTAGAGCGTCGGTAACTGAGAGTGCGGGAGTGCGGGGCGCGGGCTGGGGTGCTACTCGGACGTGCCCAACGTGCTCGAGTCAATCGGCGGACCAATCCAGTGTGCGAACTTGATCCGTACGTTCCTTTTTCCCATTATTCACCCCAACCCTATCCTTGTTGGTCGAGAACTTAATTAGCCAGGCTTTTGGCAAAGTAAGTGCAATTGACCATATTATCCATGATGTGATGAACGTGTCCGAAGTCAAGGAGCGAAGTCAATCTGGAAAAAGGAAAAAAAAGTTTAATAACATTACTCAATCAACAAAGACAGCAGTATTATAGCTTTACATATCTACATAGATATATACTTAAAGACTAGCTAAAGTAGTGGAGTACTGGGAATGTTGTTGTAACGAAACTATACCGCGTCGGCATCGCATATCATAAAGCAGAATATATCCGTATCTAAATGTTTAATTAATAAGCTCGCTCCGAGTCTTTAGATCCTGTATAAAACCAGGGCGAGCAAGTCACGCGTCGCGCCTATCAGGCATCACGTAGCGCCTGCGCGCTGAGCCCGCGCTGCGCCGCCTGCGCGGTGCTTTCCGAGCCAAGCCGGCTTTCAGCGCGAACACCAAATAATAAAACTGAACATTACATTTTATTAAAATGAAAGCAGAATTGAGATCATCACACGCTATGTAATTGTAGTGGTTGTCTAAATATTTTTACTTTCTACATTATCATACTCATTTCCACATCCTTCGTAGTTTATATCGTATTTTAAAGTGTTTAAAATGTGTAATGGTTATGTTCTGTTATATTTAACGCTGGAGGTTTCCGTACGTGTTCGATATACATGTCGTAAAATGAGAAAGGTCTGTCAAACGACACGATGAATTGGAGCAAGCGCGAGGGACCGAAACACTCGATATTAAGTTTCATCTGACAGCTGATACAATGGTAACTCGTTGATATTTGACGAAATATTATTTACTTGCTGTATAGTTTACAGACACCAATAATATACTATGCGCACGTACTTATTACTCGTATTAATTCTCGTAATATTAATATATGATTTTCGTATACGATTTGATAATCTATATATATAAAAATGAATCCCTATTTCCCTTGGTCACGCCATCATGCGTGAACGGCTGGACCGATTTCACTAAAAAAAAATTTGTTGTGTTCGTTATTGTCAGGAGAATGATCCTATGAAATAAGAAAATAAGGAAGTTGATCGGAGCGTTACAAAATTTAAGAGAACTTAACGCCAATATTAATTTTACATAACTGTCAGTTGTTTGAAATAACTGTCAGCGATTGACAGAATGCGCCCTGCAAATATCGTTTAACACAGATGGATCGGTTGATATAATGAGTCGATAGTTTTAGTTTTAGTCAATAGTCTAAACTAAAACTAAACGACATATGACATTCATAGTTAAGACAGGACAACGTCTGTCGGGTCAGCTTGTTTATCATAAAATTGTATAAACTGTGTAAAGACATATATACAAAAAGTTTTTGTTTATTATTAACAATGTTGTAGTAGATACTTAATTAAGTAGATGGAACAGTAACTCTTTAATTTAATTCTTTACCGACTATGGTACATGACATACATCACTCACTACCACCCCACTACCACCTCACTATCACTCTGTTATAAAAACAAATAAAATATCGTGACGTCTTCGAATGTGGTTAATAACTGTTGTTAACTTCAAAACGGAATGTAATACTTGTGAGCCATAAAAAATCTTGGAACGAATCTTTAATTATGAACAATGACGTTATTTTTTGTTTGAATGTTTGTAGTTGTTCGGGCTCGTGTATTTTGCTACAATATCTAATGAATTAGGGAATTATAAATTATATTTCATGCAACTAAGTTTATATGCTTTATATGTGATGTGGCACAGAAAAATGTTTATTTCTGGGACGATGGAGGATTGGGGATGGGAGTGAATGTCTCAAACCATAAAAGCCCTTTAAAAAAAAAAACCGTCGACTCCTATTTCTAACCGGCGAAAAAAAAAGAAGGAGGTTCTCATGTCGACCCGTACATATGTTTTTTCTGTAAACTTCTTCTTTCGAAGATAACTACGACTTATATATCGTAGTAATTTACTGAATACAAAGACTATCTCAGTTTGGTAGAAGTCTAGGGGGGCGGGAACAACAGCACCCGTTGACCCCCCCCCCCCCGTATCCGCGCCTGACATTACTGTAATGGATATAACATTTATTGACGCTACATCTAATAAGTTTACACTTTCTGATGATTTTTGTTGTATACCTTGCAGACTACCAGCGCTGGCCAATTAAGTAAGCTTAGCTTAGTGAAGATCATAAATTAATCTCTATTTACTCTCTTGCGACTGGCTCTTAAAATTCTAAATTCAATCAGTACTTTACATTGCCACACAAACATATTTTAACTGTAATAAATTGTGTACAGCCTGTCATTAGTTTAAACGAAACACTAAGTTAACATGCGAAATTGTTGTGTAACTAACACTGTTAAAAATTGTGCTTTTGACATTACTTAAACCCTATTTCACAATCGTGGAACGTACCGAGCGGTGGATTAACTTTAAATTGCTTATAGGAAACATTGTAGATGGTTCTTGAGGCATAAGTATCTATCATAAAGGTAAAAATATTGGGTTAAATTGCTGGTATGTCTACGTGTAGTTTCGTAGTGGGTAATCCCAGGCTTTGGTAGGTAAAGGTGCAGGTAACCATTATAGTTAGCTGCGCTAAGGTCGCCGCAGTGGTTTTTCTGAGAATCTGGTCTCGTAATAGCATCGTACGCTATTAACTTAACCGATAAGCGTCCATTATTGCCATTGGGTCGAGTTTGTATTCGCAACACAGCAACAAATAGTTCAGCGAGTCTTTGTAGGCATAATGAATATGCATATTTAAAAAAAATGGTCACCTTTTAGCGTTATAAGTAAACGGCTTAAAAAAAAAAAAATTTTAGGTTCTCTCTTTTTAATTCAAGAATACTTAGGGTACCTTCTGAGAAAACAGCAGCTGCATGAAGATAGTTAATGGCCACTCTACTTGACCTAGATTGTTTTATGGTGCCTACCTGTGTCAAAGTTGTAATTTGACTTCGAAGGTCACAGGTTGACGTAAATCTAACCTAATTGGTACAAAACAATAGTAATCAAATTGGGTGAATTGAGTAATTAGTTAAAACAAGAATTATCGACAAGCAAGGATGTGAATTTGATGACTTTGTATTGAGCAGTGGCAGCGTGGCGCGGTGCATGTGGGTTAACGAGCGCGGTTGCGCCACGCACGCTGCGCCCGCGCCGACCACCGATACCAACAAACATTAACTGCTATACAAACGTTATATCTCTTGTATTGCTGTTCTAAATTATTATTTTTCATAAGAATATTTTTCACAGGAAAAAAGCTATTGTAGAAAAAGCCTCAATATATTTTCTAATTTGTTCTCGTAGGCAGCTTTACCAACAGTTTTACCAGCAGTCAAGAATGTGATTAGTAGTGAGAAGACCCGGCGACGTATACAGAAGTTACTAATAACATTTCTATTACCTATTGATGCGACTAATAAGGTAGAGCTACGGAGAAACCTTACCTCTCTTATATATCTAGAAATCTTAAATTGCAATGTTCGTTAGCGCGAATACTCATTACATTTTATACCCATTTGTATTATTCTACCTTCATGCCATCTGAGGCAAGTAATTAATGCTTGTAAAAGATTTATGAACCGATATCTATTAATAGCATTCTTAAATTAATTGAAGAATATATTATTATAGACGCAGTGAACATGTTGTCGTAATAAGCTTTGTATTATGCGCAATTACAACTTTATATCTAAAATAGCTCTGCCGATTCTGAAATTGTGTTTATTATGAACGAAAATAATGCATGTCATTTTATAAAATAGTCCACTTCATATCGGTATCGTAGATCTAGTTCGATATCTATAATTAACACGAATAAGCGGCCTCGATATCGCAACTACAATGGCCGACTTTATCTCCGCGAGCTATCGAACGATGTCTACAAATTGCGTCGTATTTACAACAAAAATACGCGGACAATTAACTGTGAAGTTCCGATGTGACGATAATGACTAGTCGGGGAGCCGGGACTGATCCAGCGCATGATCCAAGTGTTACGCGGAGCGACCAGCACTGCGACCAGCGCGGCCCGCGAGTCCGCGACCGACAGATCGGACGGCGATAGCTGCGACCACATTGTGACGGTTTTAATTGGACGTTTTACATAGAATTGATTCGAAATAAACCTGAACATGCCGCTGCTGGTCATTCTCTGCAATTCAAGGCGACGTTCGACGTGCAGCACGATGTTATGATTGTGTGTGACTGCGAATTGATTACGTTGTTATTTTTACAATTAAATTATTTGAACACAAAGAAATACTCAATTAATGAGTTATTATAGCCAGGAATTATTTTTGAAGGTAACTCTTTGAATCCTTAAGCACTTCAAATGTTAATGTGTTGTTTGTATCGAGTAATAAGTAACTAAACATGACGTTAACTTGTGTAAACTTGTAATTATCTTCATATCATTGTGACATTAACGGTAAGACGTAAAACTTATAATTTACTTTATGACATAAATTACATCATCACCAGCTGACATTTAACAATGCTAACATTTTGTTTAAAAATTTGAAATTGTACCTTAAAGGCATAAGGATCCACAATGATAGGAATGATTTGTATAATTGTCGTTCTGTTTCATATCAATTGGTATTAGCTAGGCAGCCGTAAATGGGAGCTGGTTGGCTCGGCCGCATACCAGAGCGCGTGGCCGGCGGCGTGACCTCTGACATTTAAGTAGAAGATGACCGCTTGCAGCGTATGAACAGCCTTTGATCTCTCACACTGTTGCAATTTTATGCCAGATTATTATAACGAGTCGGATACCAGTAAAAGTGAAATTAACGTTGCGTACTGATCTGTTGCCGGGCGTTACTATAAACTCGAATGACACGCGGTTAATTGCGGTTCATGCAATTAAAGGGTTCGCCACGAGCGTGTTTCTAAATTCCGAAGATTCTCTATGTTCACCCGAGTTAATGTTTCTAGGCGCTCCTTTATCTATGGCATACTTTTATAACTTTCCACATTGATTGAAAACGCGTTTGATGTTTCATACACGAATTAACTCTAATTTAAATAGGCAAGTTAGGTTTGTTGAAATATTTTTGCAGTTCAATTACACCGGTACTAATTATGCTCGAAATCTGATTAAACAATTAATCTGGTAGATAATAAACGTGGCGGTACTATGTGCGAGTCAGTAGTAAATCTGCTATAAATGCCAATATAGGTCGATTGCGGTTTACACACTGATTTATGGCAACTGGGAGACCGGTGGCTACGCAAGGATGCACAATCTAGTCGTGACATTAATGGCGGAGATTACTTGCTTACGCACAACTAGAGTGCGTCGAAATCTGACGTAAAATATGGTTAGTATTTATATCGGATAGTAGTGCTCGTGTTCCCACGCGGCGCGCACACTGTTCCCGCGCCGACACCGACTCCAATGGTTGGACACATGCTAATGTTGCTAAGATAGATTTCAACGATTGAGAATATTTAATGCACCGCGATGTCACAGTAACTCGTACATATCACTTATTGACAGCACAGTCAGAGCAGTGCCCTTTTAGCAGACGTCTACAACTCATTATATCTATTCCTATATGCAGATGCCTAGAGTAGCAATACAACAAATCTTTTAGAGAAATCATAACTCTAATCCCATTTGTTAGTGTTGTCTATTTGAATAAAACCAAAATTGATTACAAATTTGAATACAATAAAAACAATCTAGCTTTCTATTAGATATCTTATTTATGTGTTACCAAATAAGAGATGTTTTATTGATGTCTATAATCGCTAGGTAATGAATTAGACTGTTAGATTCTACATTTCTACGAGCGGGTGTGCCGACCTGTCGTTCAGGTTTAGCTCCATTAGGAACCAAAATTATACTGTGATGACCGTTTTGTCCTAGAGAACAGCTCAGCGGTTCAAGCTAATTGGACACATGACTAGACTACGTTACGTAATACAGCTGATTTCGTGGATTCGATTCACGAACTTAATTAGCTCATCCATTTTGGGATTGTTAAATAAATAGCCAGTAATACGTATAACAATTTAGTTCTGTATAATTAGATAAACGATTAGTACATAACAACAACATCAACAACCACAACAACAAGAAAACAACTCAAAATGTTGCATTTTTTGTATATAGTTAATTTTACTCAAACAAACAAAATAACATTAACGTGAACTGTCCTGTGATGAACTTTAATTCTGTATAAAACACATTAGTTACTAAAGAAAAGAAACTTAAGCACTTATTAAAATATCATTTAAAGGGGTTTGTTTTTAATTTAATTACAATATATTGTAATTAAA
Source organism: Griposia aprilina (assembly GCA_916610205.1). Classification (NCBI taxonomy): domain Eukaryota; kingdom Metazoa; phylum Arthropoda; class Insecta; order Lepidoptera; family Noctuidae; genus Griposia; species Griposia aprilina. The sequence continues at coordinate 11,882,240 of OU744286.1, forward strand.
ATATCGTTGCTTAGTGATATATCACTAAGCAACGATATTTTGAATAATGATTAATAATAACGACATCATATAATAGCTACAAACTATTTACCTATTAGAATCAAAGTTGACATAATGTAAACAAACGTTCCTGGTATTCATCTGCATCTGCATAGGACAATATTGTGTGGGATAAGTGTCAATCACGAGTTCGTGTTGAAATAAGCCATGATTGGCCTACATCACAGGTGCACTCACAAAAAAGAGAAACTGCAGTATTGCGTCGTACGAAAGAAAATCTTATTATCGACATAAGGGGCGATATTCGAGACGGTCGTCTGCTCCAGTTACAGAAAACGCTCCCTCCGATTTGGATCCGGTTCGATCTGGTTTCGTGCGAACCTACCTCCACTCTCTTATGGTGTTTTAATCACTGTTATTTACGTGAGTAGGTTCCTGCGCAGACGTTGCCGGAACAAAAATCGATATTGTTAAGTAAATAAAACGAAACCGTTTCCTCTCAATTTAACCTTCCTCCTCGTTTAAACTACTCTTGAATGCACACAGTTTTTGTCTCAGTTTAGCTGTCACAGTAAAAATAAACAGTTATGCATTTAAGACATATCGTTACGTATTTTGCCGTAACTATAATAAGGCCACACCAAGTCAAACATATCTCGCTAAATTAAAAAGTAACTTCTCCAAAAATATTATGCAGTTAAATTAAGGGGACTACAGGACCTAAATGCAAGTTTTATAATGCCTAAAAGTATATGATTCATTGCAGTAAACAATTTCAGAAAAATATATGATTTTCTGCAGGATATATGCTAGTTAGATAGTGTGTTGAAAACATAATACAACTAGTTTGATACGATAGAAAAAAAACACGAAGATACCTCTAAAATTTTCTTTTATCGATTAAAAACCGTACTAACATACATGCAATTAATCTGTTTTTTTTGTCAGCTTATTCTACAAGCAACATACTAACGTAATAGTGTTTTAATTTTTAGTCAAATCAATAGATTTTTTGTAAATAGATAATTGCTTCATATTTTGCAATAAATTATCAGCGTTATATCATCTCACTTCTCTTTCTGCTCTATGCAGTCCGACAGTGACCGCGCTTTAGCTGTTGCCAGCCTCTTAAACAAGGAAACAATGACGTAGACGTTCAATACAACCAATTGACTTAACGTAGATACTATCTCCATATGACTTTTATAAAAAAGGTATTCTTATTATTCGTCAGGTATATATAAATATAATTCGGTGCTCACCTGATAAATCAAATTAGAACAAAAAACTGTGTCGAATGAAAAGGTCGCGTTGAAATGATTTTGAAGCAACGACATTTGATGTCCAGACAAAAAAGTCAGTTAGCATTTGACAGCCGTAGCTTCTCTTGTGTAGTGAAAATAAATGAAGATACTGACTAATTGGTAGTTAACATGCACGTTCGATTATGTGCAAAGCGTGCTAATATAACACAGAGGCAAATTGGCGTTAAGCTTTTGCCAGGCGGGACAATAAGTGGCTGGAAAACGAAAGTAGCACCTGGTGTAGTTATGCTTTGTTATTTTTATCAGTTACTTTTACGAATATTAATATTGAATTTGATACTTATTTACACGTCAGTGAGCATTCTTTTTTGCTTAAAAATATTAACAGTACATACATACGATGTGCCACCAGTAAAGGTAGGTTTAGATTTTTACACGCAATGCAGTTAGTTTAAGAAAGTGTGAAGTACCTACTACCGAACCGGATATCAACCGGATTTCAATTTTTATTAGTTTCCTAACTATTGATTCTGAGGTGTGTAGGTACATATCCCTAATAATCTGGTATAACGTCTGACTAAGCAATGCAACCGCAATCGTCTGCGGTTAATGTAGAGAAGATATATGTATGGATTAGCCCAAAGGGGCTGACGTCACGGAATAAAGAATACGGTGAACCAGCACAGCCATACCTACAACAATTATAATAAATGCAGCAGTTACAATAAATACATTCTGCTGTAACGATTGCCGAAAAACCGTCTACCTAGAGACAAAATAAATTGAATCCACAAATAAAAAGAAAACCACGTTTATATACCAATACCATGCAATAAGTAATTCCGGATTTTGTGATTATAAAATAACCGAGAGCAAAAGTCAATGTAATTATTCGTTCATGTATTGATCTCGGTATAAATAAACGAGTTGTTGCAAATTATTACTTACCATTCGGGAAGTAAAATTATAGCGTGCATAAACGCTAATGTTTCTTATACGAACTCCATGCACATATAATTTTAATGTAGGTATAATGACCAGATACCAACAATATATGTACGTAAGTAACTACGTACGTACTTTTTGCTATGATGAAAACTTTTGCGTAAGGGGTTTCCGGCCACACATTTTTTCTGTAGATACCTACTTGAAATTCAGGAAATTACTATTTAGCTAAAATTTTTAAATATTTTTTCTATAAAAGCTTTTATAGGATTTTTTTTTGTTAAAACTTAAGTAAACAAGTTGTTAATTACACAATCTCTTAAAAACTCCAACTTAATGCCTCAATATATATAATGATATACATTAATAAACATGCAGTTTCTTTTCGTTCGCGATTAGCATGTTGCCGAATCGAATGCAATCGCAGCATGGATTCCATTTAATAATAATACATTCAGATTGGAGCCCACACTGATCACCGTAGCCGCAATATTTTAATACACTATTCATATCTATTTGATTTAATACTCGTATGTATAAATCATCTCACTTTTTTCGCCGACATGTGCAATGTGCATAGGAAACATTAAAAACACTATTATATTTACATAATATTAAGTAATTAAAGCTTGAAATAATTATTTAATCGTTGCCTGTTTAAAGTTCGAACAGTATTTATTCATCCAAAACATCTTGTTTACGCTTGCGAACTATGTATGGGCATATTTTTATTTAAATGTTTTAGTTAGATATGTTACATCGATGCACTAGGGAACTTTTCCAATTATACATAGTAATCTATAGACAATTATAAGCTGACAACAGTCGCGTTTTACGTTGTATCTCGGTTCGCAATTACTAACGGGTAGTAATATCTCACATCGCGGCTAGCAATATGTCTGGCACGAATCTTAATGAAGCTCATCTGTTTAACTGTAATCAAACGACGCTAGATCGTTAAGTGCACCCAAAACATCTATACATGATTAAAATGGCATCTCTATTATGTAATCCAATCAGAAGGTAATCAATCAACTTTAAACGATTTTTATATGCACGCCAACCAATAATTTTGCAGATACAACATGATTAAAATACTGGCGGAAGAGAAGCTTTACCATCTAAACTTAAAAAAAACTGTGATGACACTGATGATGTAAATCTAAAGATAGCTGTTATAGCGGGGCGTTGTCCAGCCAGTTTTACGAACAATGCAAACTTTGTCATAGTCATAAATTAAATTTCTGATTAATATTGCATTCGATAATGTTTTACAGTTCATTTATAAAAGTTATAAGACAGCTTGAACTGTGTTGAACTAATTCTACTATATCGACAGAAAATAGGATCTTAATCAAACTTTTTTTAATCAAAGGATTATAAATTGATTTGTACTGTTTTCCTGAACACTAACAGGGATGTTTCGATTTTGATCACTAGGAATTTATGCGAACCCCAACTTTGGATATCTTAGCACGACATGGTCATAAACAGCTTCCAAGTTACCAAGTATGTCTACAGAAGCAGTAGTCGTGTCCCATAAGTAGGTAAGCGTGCATATAACAGCGCACAGATCGCTTTCCACGGTGTAAATGACTTTAGGTTAATAATTTTCAAATCGTGATCTCACATCAATTTATTTCACCATTAATAGTTTGTCCTTATTTATAGGTATTATCACGTCTATCGCTCGGAGAGCCGGAGCAGTTTCGTAAGCTGCAGTTTAACATCATTTGCATTTTCCACGGCGGTGTCGATGTGGCCCCGTGTCGTACATCGAGCGAACCGCTAATAATTACTATTCACAGGCTTCATGTATGTAGTTATACTGAACCAATTTTCGAGCTGTGTTCACTAGTGAAGTCAAACGTAATGTTTTAGAAAAACTATTTTAGAAAATGTCAGAATAAAATAATAATTGACATAGGAAGCAAGCATAAGAAAAAACAAAGCAAACAAAAGCAAAAAAAAAAAACAAAAGGAAAAGCAAAAAAGAAGCATAAGATACAATATGTCATTAAACTTTAAGTACCTACCTCTACCATTAAAATTTAATCAATATTATGGGTGGCATCTATTCATGTTGGAACATTAGAAATGGTATTTAAAGACAGGAAAGGACGATTACATTTATATCAAACATGCTTCCGTCCAAGAGTAGCTCAAAATTTGAATAAGATATTAATATCAGTTGTTTAATAGCTGTTGTCATATCGGTTACAAATTAGCGCAAGCAGTGTTGGTGCTATTTGCCGGCTGCGCGTAGGCAGAGGCACGGCTCGCGGATGTCGCTGTCGGGATGATCCAGATACACGACGAATCCTTTCACCGAGCGCAGCCTTGAGCACACCGTGTCCCAGGACTGACCATTACCGACGCACTGTTGTTAGTGTCCTATCGATTAACATAGATCGGTACTAAAAGATTTAGTGCGCTCAGACTATCAATGTTTATAGACTACACTATTGTGTTCGACTTCTCGCATTTACGATATGTACAGCTAGTGAATCGGGTTAGCAAATGTTAGGCCGGTCCCAGGCCATCCAAGACGATGACGAAAAATACCGGACATGTCCGCCAATTAAAGCTCGAGCGACGAAGACGGTGCGCCTGCGCACTGTGGCGCACCGCGACCGACCACGCGACGCGCTCTTTTGCAATTTAAATCAATTAACAAGAGATCGTTATTCGCGTTGTTAATGGGTTTTTTAATTGGATACAACAATTTTTTTTCTTTGTTTGTCCTGTTTCTTTTATTAGGTCCGTTGGCAGAGGGCAGTAGGCACCGAAAATTTAGTCATTCATGGCAAGTGAGAGTAAGAACTCACAATGGATGCACCACGTCATAATACTTATTTAGGTATTGCTAATCGAATTGGGTACAGTATAATTCGCTGTTATCACAAAGAAAGTAGATGTTGTCTAAACCTAATACTTCACGTTTGTTGTTTCACTTGGAATACTTTAAATTATTTTCCAGTTCTCAATGTAGAATCATTTCTACATTTATGGTTATATCAACATTCAAGTGGATGGGCTTCATTTAAAAGCCTTAGTCTCCACATTAAAATCTTAAAATATCACTTCCTTGAATATATAGTTTAATTAGGTTGTCTTCTTCTACATTAATACGCCCTTATATAGTTTCCTGGTTCCTCTTCTACATAAAGTGGTGTAAAAAAATGGTATGTCAATTGTTATTCGCCCGTGACACTTTACAATGGAACTTTCGTAATGAATATAGCCAAATTACAATTCGCAAAAAAAGCAAGCGCGCAGTATGGCAGCGTAGCTGCCAAACCTGAATATACTTTTTAATTGAAGGGTTCATACTTTGTGGCGGTTTATCAAGGTAATTGCAGCAGGTTTTAAGTGAAACCATGTTTTATTTAATATTCTTTCTTAAAGTGCTCTACATATTGGCATTTAAAGACTGCGAACCGCAATGTTGAATAATTTATTACAAAATGCAGTATTACTGCTTACTTTATGAGATAAGAATTTTACCAGTTATGTGCCTACCTACGTATCTAAAATTTTAGAGTTTTTATAGTCTACTAACATAAAAAGTATAAAAAATGTTTTCCACACTAAGTTCAAGTCTATTTAAAAATTGGGTAGTAGCTATCAACCCAATTTTTAAAAAGATTTGGAACGGTAACTCTGTAATTAATGAACGAATAATGAATGCTTCTTGCTCGATAAATGAATATTTGTTTTAACTTTATGACGTAGTTACTTTGTGTATCAGTAGTATTTGAGGGTCTTTTGTAAGAACCTTGAAGTCCTCAGGTTCCTCCTGTCTCTTAGCGAAATATTTGGAATCTGTTTACACTTCCTGTTTACCTAGAAACTTTAAAATAGCAGCAAAATACTGCTTTCAAATTAAACTTTATTCATGGCTGGATTTGAGTTGAATGATCTTTGATCTTGGTTTCCTTTTGTCCTTTTTGGGTAACAGATATTGTATGTTTCAGTACCTTCAGCCGTATCAGCGATACTTTTAGTTTGGCAATGCTGTTTCTCCCTTGAAATGGTCTTATGTTACATACTAAATAGTTCTTATTAAGGAGTAGTTATTATTTAAAAGTAATTCGCCATCGAGACAGCAATATTCAAAAACTTTCCCAAAACATATAAGCAAAGACAAATAGTTACATTACAGTTAAGAATGTGACCTACAGTGCCATGTTGTAAATAATGTTCGAGAATACATAATGATCGAACAATTTATCATAATATCCACTCTCATTTAACTAGGTTTCTTGTAGTACAGAGATGGCGAACACATGGTACGACAAAAATTCTAGGGACGTTTGATTGTAGATTGCAATAGATTTGCGTTAGAGAGATCGTTCTAATGGACATAAAGGATTGTAAAACAATTATTATTTGTTACAATTTTGTCTATTATATAGACATCAGTGGCACGTCTGATGCACATTTTATTTAGCTTCAATGACCCCAAATGCAAAAATGTTCGCCATCCCTGTTGTAGTGCGCCCGCGCCGCCCGGTACGGCGCTCCGCGCTCCGTGCCGGGGCGGCGGCGCGCGGTGTACGCGCAGCTCTTGTAAGTACCACTCAGCGAAAATATTTGTAAGCCCAAACGACACATAACACGGATAGCGACTAGATTTATTATAACACAATTCAGATTTATTATAGCACCTTCACTTTTGGTTGAATATGACAACATTGACTGCAAAAGATTTATTGTAATTTGTGTGACAAAATAAACTAGATGTACAAAGCTGCGGAATATTGAAATTATGGAATTCAATTTTACTTTAAAAAAGCTTTTATATGGACATCAGTAAATTTATTAATACTACTGATGTAATTAAATTGTCAGCGAATTTCCAGTCGGTATTAGTTTTGGTCGGTATTAGTTAGCCGGCTAGGTTTTGTTGTTTGGTGACATAATTGTTTAATAGTGTTACAGATACTACTGAAATACATAAATCCATCAAATTACATAACCTAACCGTGCATTCAAAATTGTTACTGGCGTAACGTAACTGTATAACACCAAATGTTATACAATTTTGATTTGTAGATACTAACTTCAACATTGAAATCGTTATTAGGGGTAGGTAGGTACCATTTCGATATCTTTTATTTGCTGGACAAATATAAATTAATAGGAAGTATTGTTCACTGTTATAACTTGTTGCCCATTGAAGCAATTTCAATTGTGCACACTTGAAATTTTATGATTTATTAGCTATTCTCTGTTGTAGCCATAGAAAGTTCAGTCCTCTGAAATACTAACACAAAGGGCCTTTAAGATGTTTAAAACAAATCACAGCTGCATTTCGTTCGAAAATGCTTAGGAAATAATGTCCGTCCAATGAAATGTTATATTTACTAGGATATATAAAGTTACTGAGAGCATTCTGTACATAATGTACAAAAAAAAATACAAAAATATTTATTTCAACCTAAAACATTGTGTCATACATAAATTGAGGCAGCCCCAGTAAGTTACAAAAAGTACTTGTATCGGAGCTGTCTCGCTCTTCCTTTAAGTGGTAAAACTATAAACTCAATACCTTTACAACTTTAATCTCAGGTCGAAAACAGAGCAATTAAATAGCAAACGTTTCTAACGTTGCACTCTGTTGAAATCTAAAAATTTTGAATTACAAATGTGCGTGAGTATTTACGACGTGTACAAGACATAATTCATTGGAAAGCGGGAAGTTTATCAGCATTATTTATACGACAGGATTGACACCTGCAACCCGGTGGCATCGGCAGCGTACGGACTAGAACGCGAGGCGGCCTGCGATCCGTGCCGATCCTCGCCTGTTACACTGATGCACATTTGTGATAAATTAGACACGCCACACTCGAGAACCAATCTTGACGGTTTGCAATCAGTTTTGCGAAATGCTCGTTTCCTCGTAAATTGTTGGAGGTACTCCGCGAAATATCGCCGCGTATGTTGTGACGTGTGTTGTGAACTGGACATGCGTTGTTGGCCTTGGAGATTTCAGATTTCTAGAAGTATTATGGCAGCTTTGATCTCTTCACAGGGTGAAGATTAAAATGCTGCAGATAATTTAAAACAAGAGTGTATGCAGGATACAAATTAGAAGTTAGTGATTCAATTATTATTAATTTCGTCATTAACCCATGATCATTTCAGTGGCGCTTGCAAGCGTTTATAGTTGTGCTGTTGAACATCGAGGGCTCATTCTAAATTAAAAGAAAGGCTGTCGTTAACACAAACAGACAGATTTACTAACGCAAATTGATTTCTTTAAGACGTTATAATTCAATGTTGTGGACGAGAACCAGTACTGGTTTAAGGATATTATTAATAAGTGGTCAGATTAGATTCTAATCATTTAATAACTTTGACCAGACAAGAAGGTTCGTTTCCAAATTAAATACCATACGGTATACATATACCTAGGTCGTTTCTTGTTTGATTTGAATTATCATTCTATTGAATTTCAATTTAACTAAAGCACATTTTTTGTACGAGTATTCACGAATCGTTTATCTAGGACAGAACACAAAAGCTTCACATAATTTGTTTGTTCCGATCAAAACGTGCACGTACGTTCGTGATCTAGTTTTATCTTCCACAAATGTTTATTTAACGAATTGCTTTACGTTAGAATGTATTTATAAGAAAAAACTAGTAGTCTTAACTAATTCGAACTTATGGATTCTTGTAGTGCGTCTCGGCGGGCACTGGCCGGCCGGTGCGAGCGCTTGAACTGCTAGCTTTTGTATACAATGTGTAACTTAAATAACGCACAACCACTTAGGGGGTCATTGTACTCATCATTATGAACAAGTTTTACTATGGGACAAAACCTAAAATCGCGAAAAATAATCAGCTGCTCCCTACATTTTGACGAGTTGTGAATTTTTTTTATCGAGACATTTATTATAATTTCCGTTTTTATCACTCACAGCGCTTGACCGCATGTACAATTTTCATTAAAAAAAAAATGTGCAAGATTTACATTTGGCTAGATTTACAGAGGTCTCAGAATGTTAAAAAGTACTGCAACCTCGCCTTAAAACAGAAATAAAGATTAAGAGAATTTAAAGCAACTACATAAAATTGAATAATTATTTGAAACGTTACTTCGTCGAGTCTATATTGTGGGTATGAAAACAACGATTAAACCGCCAGATAGTGGTTCGCAAATTAGTCGGTAAGCAATTTCACTTATGATTAATTTGCTACAGTAATGACAAAGATTGAGCGTCGCTGTTAGAACGCTCTCTATTCAAATACCAACATACTTTTTGTTCACCTGAATGAAGTTTAGGATTCCTTTTTTGTTATTCAGTGGCCATGCTATACTTTATTAATAAACGCTGCTTAAACTTAAGTAATGATTAGCGACTGTTTACACATACATTTCTGACGTTTGACCGTCTCTTAACTTTAATCATAGTTTATAAATAAACCCCTATAAAAATAATAAATTAAGTACACAGAAAATATGCCTTTGACTTTCTGCATTAACCGCATTCGTAAGATAATATAGCAAACAATAAACAATATGATTCTTTTATTAGCAAACAATTTTACACAGCTTTCTATATAATCCCCTAACCGTACAAAGAAATGATCTTGTGGCATATGTGTATGATAATAAGGGCCCATTATGTTCTAAATAATAATGTACTCTGATTAGGCGAATGACTGTCGGTGTTAGAGACCGTCAAATTGTTCTTTAATCGATAACAGGCTACGACTTATTTTTCGTTTGAAATTCATATACAAATAGCTTAATAGCACGAATAAAGCTAGAGTCATGGCTTACATCAAACTATACGGCACATAACAATACTTATAAGTACATACATATACTTTTCCGATTCGCATCATTGAGTTATTGTAAGCAGGTCAAATAAAACCAAGTAAAAGTAGGTATGTACTCTCTATTTAATGTTATACCTACGATAAATTGAAATTCGCTATTTTTATAATATATAGGTAGCTTGTCAAAGCTTTTTTCCTTTTAGTTCACCCAAACAGGGTTATACCCAGGTTATTTATTTCAAAGAAACGAGATCTAATAAAAACTCTACATAAAAAAGAAATAACTGGAAATATGACAAGTTGAGAGGAAATAATGAGACAAAGTAAACTTAAGGTCCTGTCAACCAGGATGTAGGTGGGAGGCGGTTATTAATAAGACCACTGAACTAATTTTAATGGAACTTTCTCCGCATTCTCATCTTTATTTTGAGGTCATACTGACTTGAGTGAATAAGAAATAATTTAGGGCGAATTTCATCAATGAAACTGATCGCGATCACCACATCTAAGCCGCGTTCAAGAGTCGTCAGGGTCATCATTGTTTTAGAATATTTTACACTGACAGCTTTTGAACGTGGTTATTGCGTAGTTAAAACTTAACACCATATACTAAATGCAATTTTCACGAGACAACGATTTACTAGATCTGCACAATTTACATCAGACCGACACTATCGCTTTTACGCGATCGTCCCAACTGTAAGTTGTAGCATTGTGATCCTACAGATTCATTTGTTTTAACATTTTGTACCTATTTGCTTTATTAAAAAAATAAACTTCTTTGAAGTTTTATAATGTATTTTGTATTTTAAATACAAGTAAAAAAAAAAATGTTTTAGTATGCCTTCTTTGTTTAAAACAATGCAGGTGATAGCTATCTCAGTTTCAGAATTAGGGCACAGTACGAGCACAACTTTCTAATCTCATGCATTTATGTATATTAGCGTAATATCGACATATTCAATGTGAGTGCTCTGTACAGTCGTGGTCCTCCTGCTAAAGTGCTCGATAGAAACAAATTGGTTCAACGAGGTGTGGTGTGCTCTAAAACGTGCGGCGAGCAACTGACCTCGACCCCAGAGATGCGAGAAATTGAAAACGCGCCCCACTTAACCTGGATACTGAATCCATTAGGCGATTAGATCAAGCGCATCAATAACATCTGTTTTCATTAAATACGCACCAGCTGTCAAAATGTGCTTATTTACGGCCGCCGCGTAATTTATTACTTTGACGGACATGCCTTTAGAAACATAAGCGCAAAAACATTTCTTTTGTCCAATACAATATGTGTACTCTTTAAAGTACAACAGACATAGCGCTTCCTCCGTTTCCTCAATATGCTTGAATTTAATGTGTTTTGTTAATTACTGAGTGCAAGCTTGTTCTCTTCTAACGACAAGAAACTTTAAGGTAGTGAGGTTATATTCCATAATTATTAAGTAAAACATTATAAATTATACTGCTTTCACATGTGAGATGAATCGCGTCGCCAACATTGAAGTAAACTTTATCTGAAGTCACTTGTTAAGTTCTAGTGCCCATCTCATGCAATATTGATGTTTTTTTGCTTATTTGAAATGGTAATTTACGGCGATGGAGAGGATAAAATAGACCCTTTATATTAACTTTATATACCGTGTCGTTAGAGAAATTAACATTACAAATACGCCGAAACCATCAATATTGCATGAGACATTGGAAGTAACATCGAAATCTGTACGTATCTACACACCATACTTTGAATTACGACAGAGCATTGTGTGATCTTAATAGATGTTATTTTTCACCATGACCACAAAACTTATTAATATTTTAATTGGATTCCGACTTTAATTACATCTAAAGACTTTTTAATGAAAAAGAAACTCGGTAGCTAGTCGAGTAACAATGATTAGAGATGACCCACAAATGTTTTATAGAATAGAATAGAATACTCTTACAACTAAATAACTCTCTACTCTCTATTTAACAAAATTTTTAGATATAAAAAAATAGAAATAGCTCTCCATCCAATAAGTATCTCGTCAGTAATTAAAGAAGTGCGATTTGAATTGATCGCTCTCAGTTTCGCGGAGTGTGGCCCTGTTGGCGTATACGATTTTATGTTTATATTTCTTTATGTAATTTTTCAAAACTTACTAGATACAATAAGGTGTGAGCTTGGCAGATGAGACAAAAAAAAACACACACTGAAGTAAAAAATACAGGCACAAGTACGCCTCGTTTTTTTTTCTCTCGATTAAACAGCTTTCTAGATTGAGATAGTTTCTAATTTAGAGCAACTTAATGGAGTCCAGACGGGACTTATTAAACTTTCTGAAAACCAATTAGTTTTTATTGACTACGAGCATACATAAAATTCTACGATAAATTAACTATTAGAACTACAGACCACTACTAACCCAGAATTGGTCCCTTTGGTCTTTAAATGCGATTATATAAATGCTTACTTCAATCACAATTAAGCTAAATCTCTCTATAACTTCAAGCTTTGATATTACGCTCGCCTTTGTACAGAGAATATCCATTCACCGACTGTGTAATCATAACGGACAATAAAGAATAAGTTTTTTTGACGTTACAGTTCAGCATGATCGCAACGCAATTTTAATCTACATTCGTCGCGTGCACATCGCTTCTCATTCGGTGCGTGGAAATAAAAATGATTCAGAAGCCGATCAATTAACTAAACTCACTTATTTTATTAACATTTAATTTACGTTCAGTTCAATAATAATTCAATTTTATTTATTAATATTTACTTTATTTTCTTGCCGACGCAAAAGGGGCAAGAATACACGAGTTCTGTATTTTGTTATACAATGTAGGTATGCGGTTGTTACAATCTTTTGTCTTTTTGTAGCTTTGGTCCTTTCGTACGTAAATATGCCATTGTCTATGGTACATTATAATAGTATTCAAAGTACCTAAATATGGCTACGTCATAAAATTTGCATATTTCCTTTGAAGGGCTTTATTCCAGTTCTCTTTATTTGAATTTCAGTAACCTGTAGAAAAGATTTGCATAATCAGCCTATATGTTCCCACTGCTAGGACTCAGGCCTCCTCTCATTGAGAGGGAATGGGCTGTAATCTACCACGCGAGGCGAGTGCGGGTTGGTAGATGTCACATGTCTTCGAATTTTTGGTTCTAGGACATGCCGGTTTCCTCACGATGTTTTCCTTCACCGTTTTGAGAGCAGTGGTCATGAAATTATTAACACAAAGTAAAGTGCCCGCCTGGGTTCGAACCCACGACCTACAACTTGTAAGTCGGGGCCGATTCCACTGAGCCACCATCGTAAAGACTTGCATTGCAAAAAGATGCAGGTAAAGTTTTTAAAGTTCACTATTAGCTTTTGGTTCAGTACAATATTTAAATATTTCGCAAATGAAATGAGGTTCATTAGTCAAGCTATGCAAAGGTTAATATATTAATAGAGCGTTCAAGACTTTAATTGATAAACATTATTATTATAAGCCGCTCCACGTGGCACGTGGTCCGCTATCTGCTATCGCGTATCGTAGCGCGCCACGGCTCCACGAGAGCCGTCAAACTGGAAACTCACTAATAAGTAAAAAACTTGAACAGGATTCTAGTTTAATCCACGACATGATTAAATGCGGAAAAATATCAATGACAAAAGGAGACATACCTACACGCCCTAGTTAGTATACCTACATGTGTACAAAAGTTGTATTTATAAAAAGCGAGGTGTCATGTTTGTCGGCGGACGCCGGCGCTTGCCGAATATACTTATGATGAATAGTAGCATATGCAAATATTATACTAAAATATGTATTTGAATAGGCCTTCACTTAACAATATTATGGATTGGCAATTAAATACATTATGTAAATTCTTGTAGTCTCTTTAGGTGTGGAAAAAATGTGCAGAATATATTTGAAATTTTATGAATGTTTAAAGAAATTAGCATTGTTCAAATAAATTAATCACATTAAATAATGAAAAAGCTACCAAAAATTTGCTGCACGTATTATTTTCCAATAAAGGTGCACAGCGCGTTGATGTCTTTTATATTGTAAACTATTGTAAAGCTACAAACAGCTTAACTAGTGATACAATAGTAGCAATATTACAATGTTGTACATTTCGGAATTACTTGTTGATAACACCCTGCTTTATGCAGTAATGCGGCTCTATTTCAGCTGTATTAAGCTACTAAACATTGATTTTGCTCGAGCACTCTTTCGTACCACATAAATCTATCGGTGCTCTAGATAGATAACATTAAAATGATACCTGGAAACACGCTCAAGCTGAAGGTAGTTCCGTGTCTGTTGACGTCCGGCAAACCTTCGACATTTCCGAACAAACACAGTTGAATCACCCGCTCGGGAGCAGCGCGGGTCGCAGTGGCTGCGGGCGGGCGAGGGGCGAGCCCGGGGGGAGCGGGGGTGGTGGGGGGCGCGAGCGCCGCGTGCGAACATACGCCCGCGAGGTCGCTGTCTTTTTACTCGCATTACCTCCTGACATTCGAACTTAATGGAGTTGCCTTATTGAAATTTAAGCAGAACGACTACCGACGTAATGGAATAAAATTAGGTTATTGTAACGAGAAAACGGTCTTCGAGTGGCCATCTTTAAGCTCTCGGCGGTCCAATAGGAATTCGAAACATTCAGCAGAGGCTGCGCGCTTCAGAAAGCTAGTCGTCTCGCTCACGGCGCGCCCGCGGCTCGCATGCCAGAAAAGAATAGATATAGGAACACGGTCCTATCGACGAATAGTCATTGTTCTTGGCCGTAATGGAACAAAATAAAGACAGAACAGCGGTTTTCGTGACTGTGAGACGAAACTATCCAAGTTAACGAGAGCGAGTGAGAAAGAATATAAGGTTTCTAGGGTCGATGGCCGAGCGAAGGAACTTAAAATCGGATTTTCTTAAGAAATATGCTTCATTTAGGACACGTCTATCATAATTTTAAATGTTGTTCGTCAAGCCACTGTGTTTATTGATGTTAACAAATTATTATCGATGTTTAAATACATTAATCAGCTAAGCCGCATTGCAGCAATACGTATGTTATTAATTTTTCTAATGGGAATCTTGTAAGTGAAAAACGATTAGGTATGGTATAAAATTATTAATAATAAATTAATTAAGTTCATTATGTTATGAAGAGGTCATTAACTAATTATTACTTAATCATAATTGTTTCTAGTAAAATTTACGGAGCGATGACGCAACGGTCAGCATGAATCAGTGTCCAGTGCATCCCGTGCGTCCCGCGGGCGCGCGGTGCGGCTAGCGGGACCGGGCCCCCTCCCCCTCCCGCCACGCCCCGCGCGCTCCCCGCCCCCCGCACACGGACCGTTACGCCGGCGTCCTTGGCTGAGTTCTTTCTTGCGCGGGCGCAGCAGGTCGGTGTGAACTCGTTCCGCACTGCCTCCACTGTGCACGTGTGCCCACTGTGTTAGTAACCTAGCCTTGCATGTGTGTGTGTGTATGTGTGAGTGCATTAGATTACTCCTAACGGATATTACGGAATTTGTTAGATAAATACCACAAATATGAACTAGCTATATTAACAAATAGTCTTTATATAGAGCAAATTAGTTTTAGTAGTATATTTTTATAAAAACGCGTAGCTATTAACATTCAAGTAAAGCAATATCTGTAACTTGCAGCGCAGAGTGCCGGCGACGCCTGCTTGTCTATTATGAATCTTATTAGAAATGGCTAGCCTTCTTGACATTTTCGTATTACAGAGCAGTTTATCGCGTTTTAAACTTTATCTCTTAATAATCATAAGGTATTGTTTTCCCATAGCTACTTGGGAGAGTATCTATGGGGAAATTGTAATGAGCTGATGTAATTGAGCGATGATTGGAGCCGCGAGATCAGACAAGTCCATTGTCATATATTCAATAGCATCTGTTTGGACCAGCCACTGTCATACACCATGTCCACGATATGAGAAACACATAGAAATAAATATTTTAAATCTGAAACTCCCTACCTTACAAAATGAAATGCATTGAATGGAAGCGAATGTTATTGAACTTGTAATTAACAGACAAGTCTAGTTAAATTCATGTCTGAATGCAACGTAATGAGCGCGACCCGCGACCCCTCGTCCTAGCCATTGCATTGTGAGATTACGATCTGTATATCACGTAACTTACAATTACGACCTTCATCAGCTGGGCTTTATCGCTTTTCCCACCAATTCTGGGGTCGGCTTTTAGCCTAACCTAACCTTACAGATGCTTCTCAATAATACGTTGACGCCGTAATATTGCAAACAGCGACATCTATAAATTTCGGTTCTTTTGAGGTTTTATTTGTTTTTCACCAAGAAAAGATTATAAGTTAGATTCTTCGTTGCAGTCCATTTTGTTATCAATTTATTTTGATATCCAAGCGTTCAACGCACGGCCTACGCGGCTACACTGCGCCTGCTACGCAAAGTCTATGCGGCTACACCGCACCTGCCACGCATAGCCTACGTGGTTACACCATATCGTCACATCCACGGCAAACTTACGAATCTGCAGTTTTAGTGAAATCGATATTTAGATGAAAAACTGTACCTAATGTGGTACTACACACCGTGGAAAATTTACGTATTTCTATCTCTGACGGTTACAGAATTCAAATTGTTCGATTCTGCGGATGTTATGTTTAAGATATCGTTGATGTTTGATTTCAAAACGCTCCCCTGTAAAATGCATTTTGTGCAGATTCGTAAGTTTGCCGTGGATGTGACGATATCTGCTATGCAAAGTTTACGCGGCTACACCGCGCCTGCTAGACAGAGTCATGGCGGCTACGCCGCTTTTTCTACACTGGGCCTTCACGGGTACAACGCGACTACTACGCGTGGCCTACGCGGCTACAACAGAACTGCTACCCATGACCTAAGCGGTTACATCGCTACTTCTGCGCACGGCCTACGCCACTTTCTTTGCAGTGTCAATACGGAGTAATGTAATCTTTAGGCTGGGTTTTCGTGACTTTTACAATACGTCTACGCAGCAGTATTGGTGGTACGTAACCGTATCATAAAAGTTCTCTGCAATACAATGAGCGGTCTCAATGTGTAAAGAAAGTAAACTCACCCGTGAAATGGAAGATTTAAACGCAGCTTAGCCTCACAAATCAATCGTTTGTTATTTAGCTACGAGCCCCCGATACACGTCACTAATGACATTTATCAATAAATAGCAATGCCTTACGCAACATCCTTTGTTACTCACAATCCTATTTGCTACAGACTCATACACGACACAATTAAACAGATGACCTACATTGCGCAGCCTTAAAAAATACAACACGACAGAGATTCCACGAAAAGTAACAATAGTCTCGTTCAGAATGGATTTTGATATTGGCAAGATAGCTTTTTAAAGGTTTTTTTTTTACATTCTACTTAAAGCGTTCTTGTGGGCTTTTCCTATACTTATTATGGGGAAAACAGAAGGTTGTTTTTTTTGTTTTTCAATGAGAGTACTGTGGCAGTGATGGAATAATTCAGAGTTTAACCATCTTTGAATTGCCCATTTTTTTTATTGATGTAAGTTCAAATAAGTAATCTCTGATATCATAATTGGATTTACGGTAACGTCTATTGTTTATGTGGCATACACAGTATAGTTCAATTTATATTGTTGACCTAATACCTACTAATTGGTAAACCAACGGGTGTTCACATTTTAATTAGGTCTTCAAACAAATCAAAATCAATAGTCTTCTTTTGGTATTAAACTACCCGATGAAGAATGCCGAAATATTATTAAAAGTATTCAAGCAACCTGCAGAAAACTATTTTTAGAACATTTAGCTTAACAAGTTTCGAAATACGAACCAGTAAAGGTCGGTGGAACTAGAGGCTGCGTTACACCGGCGCCGACCAACACTAAAACAGTTACAGCAGTCTTTAATTACTTTTTGTTCTTATTACCGATTTTATTTTCGTACTCGAAAGCTTTTAAGATGGCGCTAATATCGTGCACTTATCGAGCATTGAGCAACGAGCAAGGACGATCACGCGGCTGATCGTGCGGCTGTCGCAACCACCAGCGCCCGCGCCGCGCCGTACGAGCGCAGCTATCAACGAACATGCACTACTAGTTTACTACCCCGACTTCACTCAGCGAACATACGACACTTGTTTCGCTGCTAAAGTACTCGACTGTAAAGTACTGTCAGATTGTCACATATTGTATATAATTTACTTACTATGTTTCAATAGTCTACGTCTTGAGACGTCAGTTACAAAAGTGTATTTAGATTGTATCAAGTGTTGTGTGGGCCGAGCTTTAGTGTGCCTCCGACGCTGCCTGACGTGTCTTCTGTTAACAAGTTATCATACGAACAAACGCACGTGGCCACAAGGAAGTTGCACACTTGCACAGCCTCCATCAACTTTATAATTACACAAATATGCATGTATCACTGCTATATCGTATAGGAACTATTTAACCATTATTATGGGCCATAAAACATTTTACAGCAATATTAAATCCAGCTCAGTCTACTGCATCAAATAGTCATAAATGAAACCAAATTAAGGAAGTCAGACCTAAGATATTGGATAAGTCGTTAAATGGACATAAGGTATCTGATTCTTATACGCTAATATAGTATTAATAACAGTAACTTATTATAGTCCTAAGTTAGAACACGCTTCCCTTTAATAAATATGCAAGTTCGTAGTTACAGCGTCATAAATCTTGTTTATACATAGACAAAGTACAAATGAGTGCCTTCTGGCAACGTGCTGGATGGCGGAGCCTTCGGAGCCGGAGCGGGCAGGACGCGCCGCCCGCCCGTCGCATATGGCGGCGCGCTCCTTCTATAAATATTAACTTACATACCGATACCGCGCGTATTTGTAACAACTCAATCATTCCTACACAGATCATGCGAGAATTTGCTTTCTGTGAAACAACATGTACGTGTGCCGAAATTAACGCCGCGCTATTGTAATGTGAACTTTATGGGTACACGAATAAATTAGGAAATAATAAAACGTAACGCGTGCTGCTAAAACCTCATGCGCCTTACCTACGTATCGCGCCATGAATCAGATTAAAGTACTTACACACGTTTATTAGACGCACACGGACGCACGGTGCTGACGTGTGCACAGTGTTGGCATCGTGCACGTGCACAGTGCGCGCGTGTGCGTACACACACACGCCGACCCGGGAGGTTCAACGTACCAGTCGCCACTACGAGAGTTCCTTGTTCCACTTTACCACTGACACTATATTATTATTGTTCCAATGGAGTTTCCGATACGGCCGACGCTTTTTTTAGAGTCCTTATTTTTATCTCCATAGTTGCTAAGAGAAATGTATTTCTGACGGTATTGATTGCTTATCCTGACGAGCTTTAGCTACAGTATCTGCTTTGTTCTCGTAATTCTTTTGTAATAAAAGTTATATTAAAAGTAAATTAGTTTTATGCTTACAAAGTCAGCGATGAGAATCGTTGAAACTGTGTCACTTAACTACTACTACAGTAGTTTAAATAAAAACATTCCATGTTAATTGGACCTGCATACCACGCTCCAATCAGTCGAGAATTTCGATTTCAAAGTTTTAATAATAATTCGACCAAGTAAATAAATGTACTACAATTTTCATTTCCCTATATCCGATGGCCTTGGATTTTTATCAAGTCAAATTAAAATATCCAAGTGCTCATTAAAAATAAGCTTTCAAATCATTTAGGGCACTAACACCCTTACCAAATTGTGCAAAGACTGAAATTGCGTAAGTAATTTTGAAAATATATAATTGTATAAGCAATTATTGTTCTAAAGTGCGCACAGTTTAAAAGTTTAGTATTATAATAAGTTCCAAAGTCGTAAAGCGATTTATAGTACACTATCATTATACCTTGTTATTAAAATAAATGTCAGTTAACGAGTCACAAAGGATAAATATACATTGAATATAAATGCTTTGCTATTTATGAAGTTCCATTAAAAGCTGTGCCATGGAAAAGACATCAACGCGCGATAACGCTACGTATAGTTTATGCACAGCATATGAGACACATAAATTGATGAAGTATGTAGTGTAAAATGTTACATAATAAATAGGGTTTGAAAATTTTACGTACCTAAACAGCAGCCTATTTGATTACGTCAGTTACTTTGTAAACAGTTGCTTGACAATACTATTAATTAATAAGTAGAATAGTTCTGCCGACTCCGTAACTTTTATTGATTTGATTTTAATACTTAGTACTATATTACTATATTAGTATTATATCTTACTTATTTTGTCGTCAATTGGTTCCAACAATGTGACTCATCAAGAAAGTAAAAATTGTAACGATATAGAACTCTGTGAATTGATTTTTTCATGGAAGCAATAAAGGCAAATTACTGTCTTGATGTTAGTTCAAATTATGGTTGTATCTGTGCCACGAATTTTGTCTACAGATATGAATCTGTGTGTTCCAATTAAAATTAAAAGATTTCGCGAACTACATAATACGTATAAATAGGGCCTAACTGTGCGCAATACCACTTCATAAACTATAAACCGGTTTTGCAACATGTCAACTTGTGTTTTTTTAACATTCACACAAAGTTTTATTTCTTTTTTATTAACGTTATTAATCGTTGTGCTAAACGCGTGCTAGCATGTTTATACCAGACTAATAATAATGTGCTCTTACGACACTGTGCTTAATTATAATATTCTTCGAGACACGCTAATGTACATATATTATATTTGTTTGAATATTGGCTGATAAACGAAATATCATCGGTTGCTATGCAAGTTTGTTCTAATCGTAACGGTGAACTTTTAGTACAAGCAGGCCAAATAAATGGAGCACTATCATTTTAAAATAATGCATTCAAATAAAGTACATGAATGCTACACAAACCACAGATAAACACAGCCTTCTCAAACAATTCTATTATTGTAAAAAAAATACCCAATAGATATTTTATTTTGTATTTCAAATGTTTTCTATAATTTTGTATTATTACATTATTGTAAGTTGACAGATAAATATTTTTATGTGGGCAGTAATTGATGACCTGCACCATGATATTAATTTGAACAATCAATAAAGATGACACATTCACAAAACAGAACATTTGTACTTTTATGAGCTTTTACATATATCCAAGCTTTCAACTACAACGAAAGTCATATTTTACGATTGTCAGAATCAATCAAAATTAATAAAACAATGACCATTTCTTTTTAAAATATCTAAGCATATTAATTTTATGGGAATTTATGTTTTGAGAAACCATCAAGACCCAAAAAGTTTCGTTGCAATTTAAAAGTACTTTTTTAAAATATGCTTAACAGATTAAAAATATACTCTGTCGTCAAACACGATTAACGCCAACTCTTATTGCGTCACCTAGTCAAATAAAATAACGTAAAGTACGGAGTATCTTAGTGCTTAAGCGGTTGCAGACTCACGGTAAAGGTTTTTTGTTACGAACTATCAAACGGGTTAATGAGTCTTTGGGCATCATTTATAAGGAAAAAGACTAGTACAAGAAAAGTCTGATAAAGCATTCAAAGATTGGGTTTCTAACTGTTGTACAAATGTAAATAAAAGCACTGTAATTACTGTACTATAACTTTTTGAAGCAATTTTAGCAGTCATAGATCAATGAGACCCAAAAGCTACTAAAAGCCTTCTCTCCAAATTGGGAGGCTGATTAAATGACCGGATATTTTTCGTTAAATATGAACTATATTTATAGCTGAGTAACAGCCTCCTGCACACATTCTATTACCAAACGGCATAAATGAAATATGTCAATATTAGTTTTGTTATTAGTTAGGCAGATGTGAGTGGAAATGCCGGGATGGGACGCTCTAAGAGGTCATAATAGTGAGCTTATTGATGTTCTTCAGAAAGGTCAGGTACGTAGTACTCGCAACCGGTGTACGTGTATGACCAGATGTATGAACGTAAACGAGGCAATAAGTGTATGTAAGGTTCGTAGCATGTGGCGTTTTGTAGTTTCTGCCTACCCCCATAGGAAGAAGATGTGATTTTATGTATGTATGTAGTTATTAACAACGAAGTCTTTACACTAGTCTTCATTATTAGTTTGTCGAAAACGCATGTGTAGATGTTTTCGTATAAAAAATTAAATAACATAGACCATTTTGAATAACAATTTTTTCCTAATCCAGCCAATTTTTATGCTAATAATATTCCATAACTAATAAATACATATAAAGGGTACCCCTGGATGTATCGATCAAATCGAATAGAACGAAAAGGTCGCCCTGAAAAAAAAAAATTGCTCTGACAGTTTTTTTAATGATTTTTTTCTTTGAGCGTTTTGCGAAGTGATTGAATAAAAACAAAAATTGGTCATAACTTTTGAGCCGTAAAAAATTGCACCGACATTCTAAGGGTTAAAAAGTTAAAAAATGACCTTGTCCACGCCCCTATTCGATTTGATCCATACATCCAGGGACAACCTGTATATTAATTTTTCTTTATGTTTTATACTAAGAAGCGAATGAAATGGTATATGAAATATGGTCGGATGAAGTTGCCATTTCCATAAGGGTATGAAGCATCATCATCATTATTATTGAGATGAAATTTTAATAAAAAATTGATTGATTGAAGTGTGAGTCTTATTCCTATTTCAATAAGATTAAAAATATAGTATAGTACGATCGCAAACTATAGCGAAAGCTGCCAGCACTAATGAAAGCAAACGTGTTTTACTCTTAGGTATGTAAAATTCCTTTAGTGCTAGCTTTGGAAATTGTGAGCTACCTAGGATTGACGTCACTGACTACCGTCATAAGTTTATCTGAATAAAATATTTTTTATACTAAATAGGTAGGAACTGAATATTAATATAGATTCGCGGAACGTGATTAAATGTAAATAGGCAATACGATTTACACTAAAATCCATTTGCGACATCACCTGCCCAAAATTACTGGATGTTTGAATAAGTAACTATAAAAAACTCGTTAGATATTCTTATATTTTACGCGTGTTTTTACATTACGGCAGTCGTATAATTTTTCATCTCTTTACATTAATAAGAAATTATTTTAAGTGTTTAATTATAGTGTACGTTCAAGAATACAAGCTGATTCATCTTAAAGATTTTTTCCAAGCAAATTACGTATAATACATCTGTATGCATACATACTATATTGACGCAAACACGATGTCTGTGCCAAGCAAAGGTTACCGCAGGTTGTCTGTCTGCTCACACGCGCTGAACAGCGATGAGACTTAACTGACTGCCCGGTGCCCTGCCCTTGACTCTTGCCCTACGTTAACGGCATAAATTCGTGGCCAGAACAGCGTCTTTAGCATCCTCAGACGCGTCTGCGGTTACAGTCACAACGTCACTGTAAACTATGATTATATTTGGACACTGCCAACCCACCATGATAAAACACGTAAAAACAATAGATTTCAACGTAAAAAAAACAAATTAAAGCGATGAAAGAAAAACGGCGGTGTGATCAAGTTTTAATAAAACAGTTCAGAGATGAAGTGATGTGGAAATTAGTAACCATAAATCGA
This sequence comes from Griposia aprilina, assembly GCA_916610205.1. Taxonomy (NCBI): domain Eukaryota; kingdom Metazoa; phylum Arthropoda; class Insecta; order Lepidoptera; family Noctuidae; genus Griposia; species Griposia aprilina. The sequence goes on from OU744286.1 coordinate 11,905,780, forward strand.
CTCAATTTATGTAATTTTTTGTTGTAATAAAATCCGCGAAGCCTTAATAAATCGAGCTCAAGCCATACATGAACAAAAGCATTGTCAACCAAGCGGCTGGACAGGTATACCAGTTGAAAGTATTAACATATCGCAAAGGTATGAGCTCGTGTTCAGACACCAGGAACCATACCTCGATATACTTAATTTGTTTTAATAAAAATAAGAGCCTCGAAGCCTTAATAAATCATTTTCAAGCCGCTGAGTGGTGAGAGACAACGTTGTCCCGGTTGAGTGCAAGTTAAGCATAGCTTGATATAGTTATTGTCCATCATTCATACGATTCTATTCATTAATTCAATTCGTTGCAGATTCAATGAGCAGCAGCAGCAGCGGAGGTGCATACAGACGAGATGACTTGCGATTGACTTTCACCTTCAGTGTACAGTCATAGACATTCACGTCATTTTCAACACATTTGCTCAAAAAATTCATTTATGATGCCTCTATACATGGTTCGAAAGTTAAAAATTACGCACCATACAACGGAAAGTGCAGTAAAATAGGTACTCACACCTAAGTACCTATTTTGCCGCATACTTTGTCGTATAGCGCCGTGCGTATCCTTTACGGTTTCTTTTTAATTTCCATAAAAATATTTACGAACTACACCAAGGAGTTTCACATTACGAGAATAAATAAGCTAAATAATCGAACCTCATTAGAAGCGCTTTTGCTCAATACGTTTGTCTCACTTTAATACTAAAGAGAAAATGAGACGAAAGATGTAGTTCTAATTTTCACCAGGCACACGTGGCGCCATTTGCAAATCCGCGCCATTTTCTTATTAGAAACGTCAAAGATTGTTGCGACTTTTCGACTGATATTTATAGGTATATACAAAATAATGAGTTCAAGCGAGGAATCCAATATTAATATTGTACTGTTTCTCGCTAATGTGTTGAAAAACGTTGTATGACACACGTGCGGAAATTCTTATTGACAAACTCGTGACTATGGTAAGCCCTCGCCTTCGTCTCGGGCTTACATTCGTCTACTCGTTTGTAAAAACCAACTTACCGCACTAGTATCATAAATAACTATTCTCATTCCTAGTGGAACCTTGGCAAATTGACAATGACAAAATGTTACTTAGTCAAAAATAGTTTAAAACTATAAAATTTTATGTTGCTCACCTTTTGGTTTGATGCGACACCTGACGAGTTTATATCTGTAATAAAAGAATTGAATGTTAATTTGCATCCGAACATCGATAATAAAATGTGTGAATCAAACTTTAATAATTAATTCCAAGACTATAACCTTGGATGAAACAAATATTTTCATATGGTAATTATGAATGAGTTCTGCTTAAGCGTTGCAAACGATATTATATGACACACGAATTTATTTTATTTTTTTCAAAAAAGAATACCTAGATTCCATGCAGCCGTTTTTATCACAGCAAAGTAAAAAGAATAACAATGAAATTGCTTCAAACTCAATAAAATTGTTAAAATTGGTCTTTAGCGAAGTCTTCGCGAAGGTTTTGAGGATTATAAAGCGATGATTTGCTGCAGGATTCAGAGTAAATTGGTTTTTATTATCAAAAATTTCGGCGTTACGAGTTTCAAGGGGAGTTAACACTGCCAGCTTTCTACACGACGTTATTATTGGCCATAACTGTGGTATTCAATGCCTTGTTCCATATTTAAAGCACAGTCGTGGTGGGAAGTTCAGATGGTCGGTCGTGATAAACATATAATAGACTATGAATTAAGGACTGATTGTTGTTTTTCCAATAAAAGAAATGTCTATTCAATTAAATACCAGTAAAGAGTACAATTAACTCTGAACTATTTAAAGTTAATGCCCACAACCAATGTCAATTCGCATGCGTGTGGTGTGATATATAATTATATTTATTGTGTATGTAGAGAATGAAGGAAATTATTCATAACTAGTCAACCATTTAGGTAGTTTATACATAAGCTTAATGCACATGCGCGCATAAACTGGTACATTAAACGTTAAAAGGTTGTTTGTTTAGTTGGAAACTGGTGCAAAACAAAAGTGGTGCAAACCGCAGAACCAGTCCTGCGACAGGAAGCGGCCTCGAGCCGCGCCCCCCTCCACACTCGCCTCGTCCCGCGCGCCCCCCGCTCGCCCCTCACCTGCAGCGCGACCACCTGATCCAGACAAATAGTGTCCTTCGCGTAGTGACGCATGCAAGTGCATTTCACTAATAATACCGGACAAGTCCTTTCCATGTCCGGTAAGCAACAAGCTGTGAACACGACCAATAAGTGTCGTATCATATGATACGCGAGATCTTGCATAAAGCCGTATCGATGGTTCAATCACTTGCGTAATCGTCCGTGTTCAATTGCTTTACATGTTCTAATTTATATTTCAATATCTTAGTTCTGCATTTCCTTATTTTCTATCCAGATGAAAATATATCAATAACGGGGAAATGTTAGTAATATTTAAACTTAATTCAACACCATATTTGTATGAAGCAATCAATGGAACTAAACCAATCATTAGCGGAGTCGATGCTTTGAATAAATACATAAAAATCAAGCAATAGTTTAATAGGTATATATATACAAGCAATGAATCTGAAATGATCTAATCGCGAAGCATGTATTAATTTAAAAATTTTACGTTATGTTGCAAAAATTTATTTATTTACCTATCTACCGAAGTCGAATAATTAAAAATCTAACATCTACATACACACACATTTTTCCCATGAGTGTTGAGGGTGGGGTGGAGAGGTAAACATTTTATAAAGATATTTTGCTAACTTGACAAAATTAGAGACCGGCGATACATGTGCGTGGGACGAGCTTGCTTTATGAATATAATAACGAGTCGTGTGATGATGCTCTACTACGCGGTTGACAGTCTGTCGACGCCATTATGTCATGAAAACATGATCCATGAACGGAATACGGGATTCAATGCATGTGCCAACAAGCAGACACTTTCTTCGAGAAGATAGTCATCATTTTACATGCAACAGTTAAGTGCTAATAAATTAATTCTGTGTTGAGAGTTAATAAATAAATTTTAAAGCCTAACATTGTGTTAGCAGTGACATATCTTAGAGATACATACTACAAATATGTTACATCTCATAAAATCACTAGGTTGTGATTTTATCTGCGACTTCACAAACATAAATGGTTGCGTATAATGTGACAGAGATCTATTGTACTGATACTGATAGCTCTATATGTGTGTGGAAAAAATGCAATAGAGATACCACTATAATACATATGCGTGTAAGATTTACTGTCGAATGAATTAATGAGGCCATTATAGAGTCTGTCATGTAGATCTAACCTATATTCCGGCTTGCAAAGGGTGATCCATGTACAACAACATCGTTGCATCAACGTGGAACTTAAGGAATCCGAACCCTGTATAGGTGCACGTAGGTATATGTATAGATTCCAAGCAGCTGGCCTTTTCTGACAAAGAAATCTGTTACTAACTATATAAATCGTGACTGAAATGTATCTCAAAATAGAATTGTTATTGTATAGAGAGTAAAAGAGCAATGTTGTTGATGCGCACGCGGCGCGCGGCGGTCGGCGCCGCCGGTCTGCGCTGGTCGGGCGCGCAGCACAAAGCCGCTCTGCGTAACAGGCGGGTCTCATCGGACCGCCCAAAGAAACGATCTCATAGAAAGTAGAGCAACTCATTTATTTATTCAGTGCAGCGGCGGGTGCGAGCGAGAAGCCGACGCGAAACTGGCTCATTAAAATAAAAATCCGATTCTTGAGTGCAACACGCGCGAAGTAAAATAAAAGTTTCCGATGAATTTTGCTCGAGTTATTCCAAAAAAGGCGCGCGAAACGCCTCCGCAACGAGATCACAAGATACAAGTGCGAGGTGAAACCGACCGCGACAGCCTCCGACACACGCGGCCGCAGCCTCACGCGTTTACTTTCATACGTCGGTGGCAAGAACGCTTTGCTATTGTGATTCACTAATACATCTCCAGTAAATATCCACATCGGATCGCTGAAAACAACCCTTTTGTCGAGCCACAATATGAATTTCTTTTCCGTATTAATATGTGTGTTTTCACTGTAAGAAGCGAGCTATTGTGTGAACATTACGCAGCCCGGCGTTGCATTAAGCGCGCGATATAATGCAGCTCTATAATTATAGTCACGAGTCACGTTATCCGCACCCGCATTCGCTATGTAAATAGCACCACCATACACGACATTCCGCCGTTCGACAAAATATAAATCGTTTCTCATTTTGCATCTATCTCTGCGAGCGAGTTCCACATTAATTAATAAAAATACATTTATATCGATTGCAAAAACATTACGCAGGTTTGTGTGGGCAAGTGCTCTCGATCTGCATTCCGCGATGGAGGCGGTCGAGCTGGCCGGCCTGACACGCTGTCATTATTTAATGTTATTTTCGCGTACGATTTTCTTCATTTATGTTCGGCTATAATCGCGTCGGCCTTACTGATATTTTCAGAACAGTTCACGTCAATTATACGCATGAAATTAACAAAAAACAAAAGAGACGACGATTGTGAAAGCGCAGTTGAATCCTTCTAGCTTTTAATATATTAATTAAATTTATGATTTACTGACTCGCGAGTCGCAACCACTTTATACTGTAATGGTCAATAAAAATGATTTCAGACAGTGATCTCATTTGTGTCAATTATATTTTGGAAAATGTTTTTATTGACAGCAATAATGATAAAAGCAATCAACTATATGTAATTTGTGTTCGCCATGTACCTACATATTAAAGTTATAAAGGATATTTATTCGTTAGATGCATATACTTACTGTTTTATTATAACATACGTGTAATTATAATAATGAATCGATCGAACGGCTCAATTGGTTCCGGAGCTAACTTGTAATTAATGCAGAACTTTGAACTCTCCGTACTTACATATAACTTTCACAAGCAAATGTGTCTATAAACTAAGGGTATCTAATATGTAAGTACCTTATGTGAAAATTCTCAGTGTAGTAATAAATAAGCCTAATACATATATAATCGCCTCTGGTTTCAAAGTAAGTTCCCCTGTACTTTCTGGCTGATAGCTGATAATTTAGGCTTATTTGCCTATTAAGTACAAGTAAAATCTTATATATGGACACATTTTTAATCATAATTAAAGGTGCCATTTTAATGGTATGGCGCCACCAAGCCAATGTTTCATAGTATTATAGTGAGATGGGGGAAAAGTAATGCCCTGCGCCGCCTGCGCGGCCTGATTAAACTAAATGTTCTATTGATCGTTAAACAAATAAATAATACCCAACTTACATAGGAATTATATACCAGATGGTATTTAATACCATAAAAAAACATTTTTTTAATGATCATTATTACTTAAGAAATGAATATGTAAAAAATAGTACGACTGCAGTGCCAGATTCCTGAAATTCCTGAACAGTGTAAACATTTCATTTTTATTTAGATTAGTTTTATTTTCATTTCTATTGATTTTAATATAACACAGTAGGTATTACATTTAGATTGAACTTTAGGAATTCATCTGAGTGAGAACAAAAGTTTTGACTCGAAAGGTGTATGAAGCGAGCGTGCGCGCGCGCCGACCGAACCGCCAGATCAAGTTGTCACGTCAATCAAGAGGAGAAACGGACCTGCACTCGACTTACTTTATAATTTACTTACACATTTTGGAACATATCATTCAATTTTATGTACCCATCTATAAGTATTGAAGTTCACTTAAGCTTATCTCTTCGTTTTAAAACCCGATATTACTTCTTTGGTAGGGCTTTCGCTTGTAAGCCATTACCTCGATTATGGAGTCTTTAATTATAGTTTTATCGTTCAAAATGTAATTAAGTAAATAGTGTATCAATTATTTAATCTGGGTTACCATTACGGTAGACTGCGGAATACAAAAGGGCTATATTGTAAGATTGGTCATGCAAATAGTATCTACAATTGCAGAGATATAACAAATAAAATAAATACCTATCTACTCTAGTTATATTAAAGTTCTTTACACTAAGGTACGACAAGATAAGAGTAGGTAATCAAATCGCCATCCTTGTCCCCATTCTTTGATCATAATAGCTATTGTGATAATCAATATTTTAAGTAAACAAAAGCTTAAAAGACTTCCTAAAGACATTTTCTCGAACAGTGATTGAACAAATATTTGTCACTGGTTCATAGTGTGAGGTCGTAGTGTGAAGTGTCTCGGGGCGTTCGAGTGAGCAATCATACGCCATGTTTACAAAAGCCGCTACTGTGCGACGCGTACGCATACTCACACCTGTTAATGCACAATTTTATACCCATTTAATGTTTTTAGAAAGCGTATGTATTAATCAAGTTAGTAAAGTGTTAAATATGAACAGTTTGAGTGTGTGATGGTTGTGTTTCAAACAGTTATGTTTTATGGAAATTGCAAACAGAGATCGTTTCCTTGTCCTGCTTATTATTAAGCTGGAAATTAAATGAGTAAATAATAGCGTGGAGCATAACTCTCGTGTGATATTAAGTAACATATTACTAAATACACTTCATCTACAATGTTGCCTGCTTCAATATATTTAATGAAAATTAATGAGTAATAAAATAGTAGGTATTATATATTTACTTCACCTATAAATCCGTGTCTCAATCTCAACGAAGCTGACTCACAGATTTTCCTCAAAATGGAAACAGCCGACTGTTTACATAACCTAAGACTTAAATAAATTGGAATACAATACAATAGATACATTAGATCATGTTATTACTACATTATATCAAACGACTTATAAAATATGACTGCATATGTATAACTAACGTAAACAGTCGATGTATAAATTGTAAATCAAAGATCGTAGCACGCCGCTGCGCTGTAACATTTTTCACGTAGGCATGTAGGCAGACTAGACACAGCCTCGCCATTACGTCCCGCTATTCAGAAGTCATAGCACAATTGTTTCACTAATGAATCATACTTCAAAATATGTAGTTTCTTTAAAAATGAAAGACATGTATGCCCGAAATCGCCACGGCGATGTTTTAAGCGCCGAGCGATACCTATGAAAGAGAAACGCTCCGCATGTTAATATTGTAGATAATATGTGTGTTATGTTGCATACATTGCGTAACAAGGCCGTCTGCAACAATGTGTAGAAATTTATAATAGTTAATTAAGTTGGAATACATTAGCATCTTATCGTTGGCTAATATCATCTAATTAGAACTTATATTATTGACCACATGGGTTAATGTTTATTTTTCGGCGTCATTTTAGATCCCATATTCGACTACTTTCATATTTACCTTTTCTATATTTTAGACAGTAGTACCACAAAAGCTCTAGTATCCATGTAACGAACCTACAGGTGAAAACAAAGGAGAATCATTATTATCAATAAAACAGGTGCTTTAATTGACAGTGCATTCCTATTGTTTCATCTGCCGACATAGTAAATTAATATTTTCTATTGATTTCTATCACAGCACAATACTCTCAAATGTCATCTTTCATACAAAATTTAACAGATAAGAAGTTAGACTATAGATTCGACATTAGATTAAGCAATTGAACATCGAATAAAGCAATTTATTTTCTTTGTCAAGCTCCGTCTTAGCTTCCGTTTCTTTAGAACACGTTATGAAGCTAACTGCTTGAAATTTTAATTGTAAAATAGGAACCATTTTTATTTCTTTCTAACTTCTAATTTATCATTGTCGCCGGCCCATCTGTTATTTGAAAACTCCCCATGAAACCAGGGAAAGACCTCACTTTATATTTTTAATATCTAGCTCAAGATGCTAAATAAAATGTTCCCAAATTCAACAAATTAACAATAAATTGTTGAAATTAAGTAATCATAAATAATCTTTAGTGTGGTAGATACCACGCTAAAGATTACTTATGATTGGAACTCAGATGACTAGATTAAATCCTTATAACAGATGGATCTACCTAAAGCATTATTAAAAGCGTGAGTCGACGTCATAATTTAAATTAAGTGCAAATGAGTACGTTTTCGTACATAAAGTTACTAGGTGTGTCTTTTAGATTTATTTATGGACTTATTAAAAACTAGCTGATAGTAAAATATTAAGTTTAAAGCATTTTAAATTACGGAAGACCAAACTTACCTACATAAATCAGGTGTGATGTGTGCAAGATTGAAACTGTGAGATTCTGTGACAGACTTAAATCTTGTAGCGTTACAGGAATGATCGACTTGTACCTACATGCATTAAAAAAAACTAAGTTTTGGGGTTCACCATATGAACAAACTTCCTGATCGATTGGATCCATTCCTTAAATGTAAAAGATTGATAATAATTTTATTTATTTTACATGTTTACCTTTAATCTGGTCGCAATGTTAGTTACACGTTCGTACAAAGGCGGCTATGATGGCCGTTCACATTACGAAGATCTGTTGCCTCTGGCTGATGTCTTCCTATTACCTACTCTCCACTTTAATATTGTCAAAGCTATCAAGACCCCTTCCAAGACACACTGATGTCTGTAATATACGTCTTTACCGTGAACACTGATAAATGCTTGCTATGAATACCTACATTTTTATATGTCATGATATATCATGACATTGCGGACACATCCGCCATCGCCCGCGATCAGGATCGGTCGAGTCACGAAGCGCTCAGTATCATATAGATATAATGCACTTAACATTGTTTTGCGTCCGGCTCGTTGCATAATATTTACCGGTAGCTAGGTACTACCTGTCACACCGCGGGAGTTACGTCGGCTACCTACTGCCGTAATATTAAACAATAATTACTACAGCTAAAAGGTCGAGACCGCAAGCAGAGCGCTCACTCTATTATGGACGCAATAAACGCTCCGGGCATAATGTTTAGGGCTCTATTAACTACGATGCCGATTAAATTCTACATAATATCGTTGCATTATTTCATATTACTCTTCCAATATATTAAGTCTACCTTAATATCAAGAGAATTTCGATATTACTTCGTTGTTCACACTATAGTATTACACATTTACTCTCTTCTCACTGAAATTCAATTTTATTGCGGATATTATTCTGCATGCTCAAAAATTACGTTGCAGCCTAAGTTTACAGCTATGATATACTCGTATGTTCTATGTAGGTAAATCCTACAAACGTTTAACGTTTTATAATGGGTTTAGAGAACACGATATCCACGAAGTCGTTACAAGTGGTATTTGGCCATAGACTCATTGAATCCGGTAACGGTATTTCAGCAAGTCACTGCCTAGTATTTTTATAATATACTTGTACAAAACATTTTGTACCGCGAATCACGAGCATGTACGTACAAGGTATGTACCTAGGTACCGTCGTCGTGGGCGGCTGATCGTTGCCCCGCTTCTGCATAATATCTAGGTGGATCGTAATGGCAAATTCCAGTATAAGTGAGAGTGCCTGATTTAAGATAAGATTACAGACTTTAGATGTAGAATTTATGTCGCATGCTGTAGTGAAATATGGACACTGTAATATGTATTTTAAACAACTGAACAGATTACTGTAAACCAAAAGTTGATTACCAAACCACTTTTTGCAAAATATTTTAATAAGTAATCTCGCCTACATCGCAACAAGCAATAACCGGACAAGTCACTAAGCATCGATATAAGTAATAGTATGCATATTGTAGGAAAAATTCATCAATCAACCTGACATGCTAACCATAGATTTATTGGCATATCAATCAAGATCGTAATAAAACATAAATAGAAATTCAAATACCGAATAATTATTTTCTTTTTAAAAGGATCTAAGTATAATTTTTCCAATACTTGTATGTAGGTAGGTACTTATACACGCAGATAAAGAATTAGTATTGATAATTAATTCAAAGTTTATGAATGTTTCATGGAGGGTAATTCAAAAGATGTTATAATGACAAATATGATGTCTATTAGGTGATGTACCAACTTAATGCCACGGAGTGCAATAAAATTCTGTAACACGTTAAATTATATCAATAGAAAATTATTTATTTATTACAAATCCCAGTTTGTTCATCATCCTAAAACTAGTTATGATAGTAATTTGATTTTAATAACGTTTATTATCATCAAGATTGTTATTGTTTAACCTCTGACTCTCGTAGCTTAAGCCCGCCAATTGATTTCACTTTCTATGAGATGACAAGACGTTTATGTATTAGAAATAGTTACATTTTCCTTAATCGCTGGCAATAAAAAAAAATGGTAATTAACAACATTATAAAATATTAATTGGTAATTAACCAATTAATAAAAATCATCACAAAAATACATTTACATAGCAAAGTTCAATATAGCAAAACTGATGTACATTACACGCGTCTAAATGTCAACGTCATTGTTGCAACTGCATAATGCGCTGATACTATGCATGACAACACCAATAAACATCGGACATTATCATATAGATCGTGATATCTTGCACCAGTGACTAAGCATAGCAATAAACATGTTATATGCTTTTTGCCAATTATATTATATTTTGCAAAAGCATGTGGTCTTACGAAGCTGGTATGGGATAAGTTTCTCATAATATATTCTGATTTATTTACTTCTAATCTGACGTAAAACTTACAATGTACCATAAATTATTTTTTCACCTCAGCACCTCAAACAAGCATGTTTTGTTGTTTACAGACTGAGCAAAATTCGATTTTGCTGCGAGCGTGAGACAAAGTAACTTTTTAATTATCTTTTTTAAATGTCGAGTACTGTGCTGGGTCTACTCACAAAATTCGAAAGATTTGAACTTCACTTTGTTTTGTCACTTTCACTTCGATATGAAAAAAAAGAGATAGAAACAAGTCGATTCGAAGTTCGATTTTCAAATTCTATACCTAGTAGGCCCAAAAAAGAAACAAACAATAAAACGAACGTTCGAATACACATATAACCGTAAAATCGAAAATCATCTGTTAAAGTTTTAAATGTAATGCATTTTTTGATATTGTTTGTTTTACAAATACACGTGTGGTATAATTTTTACCATGTTGTATTTTTTTACCTTTAGGTAATACCTATGTTCTCGCTGCTGAGGTGGAAAGTTGATGAGACGCGAGACCAAAGTTATTTGCATGTCGTGTCTTTGAATCCCTCGCTGCGTTCAGGATTCTAACCAAAAATCACTCGCTACGCTCGTGATTCAACTGTAGGATGCTTCGCTTACTCAGTCAAAATCTACACTCGCAGCAAAAACCAACTTTGCTCGTAAAAGCGAAAATGTTATCACTACACTTCAATTTGAGTTTGTTTTACAGTAAACTTCAAGTTACAATAACGCGAGCTTTTGGAAAATATTTTTCAGAACTTTCATAGTATGTATCTTCATTACCAGTATTTATCTATTCAAAAGCTCTCCGAGGTTAGTGTGTGTACTAAGTCTTAATGGAGGATCATCTCTAATGGAGCATGCATCTTGATCGTTTCAATATATTCGCAAATGGTGAATCGGTCTCAATTAAGTGCCTATCTCCTTGTACGAAGTATCGAGCAACGTTGGTGGGTTGCTGAGGCTTGTTCAAGCCCTTAATAGGTAACAGTAACACCGTTTTTAGAATTTTTGTTGGTTTGCCCGTAAATTTATGTGACATCAATTAGAATATGTATCATGCATGACACACTAATGCAGCCTGTACCCTTGTACATACTTTGAACGAATATATCTGATGATACGTCAATGTATTCGTTTCGTGGTTATCTCGAAAAGCCGAGACTTTTAATTAGATGTTCAAGTTAGAACATTGGAGTTAAAATATGAGAAGAACATAATTATCATGTATAATGAATCTGTGATTAAGAATATATATATATATGTTCATAGCATTTAATTACTCGTGTCGATGGCTGTCTATATTCTCGAGCCCGCGGTGCGCTTGTGCCACGCGCCCCAACCGGATGTTCCTCACCAAATGCACAATCACACTAACACAAACTCTCACGAATTTTTCTCCCAACGCTTTCACGTCTTCCACTAATTATTATCCACTTTATCGGGCATCTTCAATTTGATTTACGTCTAGCTCTTACACAGCTCAATTGGTACACTTTTTCTTTTCGGCGAGATAATTTAAGTCTACATTAGTTGCGACCGGTGTCGATACAGGTGCGACTCGCGACCGCTCGCGGTATAGAACGCTAATTACTTACCGCCAGACTGGCATTACATTATTACACCTATAACCTAATGAGGATTTTGGGCTTAATTGCATTTGTTCGACGCTGCTATAATTAGGATCGTTATAGTTAGGTACGTCTAAGGTTTACTACTTAGAAAGTTATGTTTAATTACAAATTCGATGTTTATGACGTATTTCACACGATTGAGTATTTAATTGTTTTCCGTACATTTATTGTATTGCTGAATTCTCGTTAAAGTCTATAGTGGAGCTTATTTTCTGAGAAACCTCGTCACAGGCTTAATTTTTATGGGAACGTTAAAGTTGTATTAACAGCAGATGACGTTTGTATTAATTAAATTGTGGATATAAAACATGACAATACCTAAAGAAACCAGTATAACGTAAAATTATGTTCTTATACTTATAATTACTGGTTTATTCTTGTTCATAAACGTCGATTTAGTAACATTGCATAAAAAAATGTCTATGCACAATAAAATAGTTGACCCTTCATGCGAATAATAATAGATAATAATTAAAAAGCCCAATAGGTTGTTTCATGTACTTACTGTACTATGTTTATCGTTAAAGATGAAGAATGCTTATAACAAACGGCTTTCAAGTCTATCGAGTGTTTACAATCAAAGAAACTAATTAAAATATCAATGGCATTAGAGATGTATGGAAGAGTATGTGAACTATTGTATGAAAAAAGTCTTGCGTTATGTAAACAGAATTTAATTAACTCCGATTAGTTCTCCAGGCATCAAACAACTTAACGCATTTACCTACATTTTATAATTAGCCGATTCTTTAATGAGTCATCGATGTCGAAGAAGAGGAAGGTTGTAGAAAAACTTGCATAGAAGAAAATACACGTGTACCAAAGACACGTGTAGAATAGACAGTATAACATTAGAGATTGACTACCACGTAAACATCTATAGTGCTAAGCGTGTAATTCTTGATCGCGTTGCAATATTTTACACCACAGAATTATACATTTTTGTGTTTGAAATATTGGCCTGAAAATGGTCTTATAAGTTATAACAGTTCTAATTGGTTTTTTTATTAGAATCCAAATAGGTTTTATGATTAAGACCTTAACTCTACATTTAAACTATTTGCAGATGTGTAGGCTTTAAATCATAGTTAACCTATTTGAGTAATAACTTCAAAGCCGCTCCTGACTAACCTTCCCAAAAATTCCATTGTTATTTTTACAATGAAACGCCATTTTAGCAACATGTCTAGCAATTACCTCTGTCACAACACAAATTTCAAACAAATAATGAGACGTTCGAGTTCAATTGGTCAATCAATAACCATGACAGGCGCAACGTGTGCGCAGTGTGCAGGCGGCGAACAGTGAACACTGCCTCACCGCACAAAGCGGCGACGATCAAACATTATAAATTCAACTTTCTTTGTTAATGAACTACTGAAGATCAATTTAAAATGTTGCGAAACTTAATTTTCAATAATAAAAACTTTTATTAAGTAAATTTTAACTGTAATTATAATAATGCAAACGTGAACGCTAATGTAAGGTTTTCATCACGACTTTCCTTCGTTGTCTCTTTCGGCGTCATCGTCCGCGCTGCGTGTGATGCAAGCTAACATTAACCGTAACACGAAGTCAGCAGTGCGCGCACGCACGCCACACACACGCCACTCGAGCGCCACGCCACACCGTCTAGTGACTCATTATAGGCCACTGCCAGTGGCGTGAGAATCGCATCAGACAAATCGTGATTTGTCTAGATAATAGCAGAAGCGCAGTTTTTATTTGACATAAGTGTGAGCCATCATGTACTTAGGTACATTAGCCATTTTAGACTTTCTTTTTGAGTTAAAATAGGACTAACTGAGATTTATTAAGATTCGTTTGATTTCATATCATGCAATTGATCCTAACTGCTTCAAAATTATCATCTGCAGTTAATAAGAAACACCTGAAACAAAGAACATGGAACCTGTTGAGATAGAAAATAATTCTATTTCTGTACGAAAATTAAACCAATTTGAAAATGTAGCACTGTGGACAGCGACAATGATATAGATGAAAGAGATCAAGCTGCGTTTGAATTTCTATTCGACTATAACTATTTACCATAGCTTGGCAATAGCTGAAGTTTCAGTATTGTCACGCTCAAATCAAAATCGTCAAAGGCAAGCAAAATGGCAAGTATTTTACGTATAGCGGGAGTCGTGGTGTGTTACAAAACGCGGGGTATGGCGTGACGGTATGTCGCCGACTCGCCGTGCTCCGCCGCCACGCGAGCAGCCATCATGCTCAGCCGCCTAATGATATCACTGAGCTGCGGGCTGTACGAGTACACACCCGCACCCTAATTGCGTATTCATCACAAACTCGCAATCTGAATCATTTTGAAGGATATTGCTAATCCATTGCTATATGTATGTTCTCAAAATTTGTCAGCTCAACAACGTAAAAAACGCAATTAATGTTGTTTAACTGTCAAAATGAAAGCCATGCTACTGTTAGTTACACAACTACCCCGCCGGAACGTATCAACCAGACAAATCACTAGATAGGCTTTGTTTCTCCTCTGATGAACAAAATAGAAATGATTTTCTTGAACGAGTCAAGAACGAAAGAAAGGTTTATTTTGGTAAATAACGTGGATATTCATTTTTGGAACGAAGTTCCTTATCACACGGTACGGACTTGGCGGATGGGGGTTAGGCGAAAAAAAGTGTAAGAATTTTCCGTCACAAGTTTCCGTCACGACTCTTTCATTATTTGATTGTTTGGTTGAACGCACTAATCTCTTGTACACCTTTAAAATTTAAAAAAAAAGTCCGGTACATCATATGTCTATCGTTTAAGGTTGACGCAATATAACCCTTTTTATGGAGGGTTATATTGAGTCAACCTTATATGGATATTCTAAATATACTACGAAAGGAACTTCGTTCCAACCGAGTATACCACGACACTCATGCATTCTTATTTTTGTAAATGAAACAAAATAATATTATATATAAAGATGCAGGCATTTTACTTTACTTCAACCGCCTGGATGAAAATATTCATACACGGAACAATATAAAATATCGCTTACTTGTTGTTTTGACAGAAGTAGAAAGTAAGACTTACTACAAACGCTTTGAGAACTTATTTAAAAATATATAAATCAAACATGTTATTACAGAATTGTTTTGGGTAATAAGATTTCAGGAAATACCCAGACACTTTCGATTCGTCTCAGAAGCTTGCCACGCCCCACTAGTTTCATAAAATAGACAATTTGAGCAAACATATCATTCTATAATGTGAAAAATATCTACAGTTATTTACGTTTTAACTAATACATCAATTCACAGCTATTTATTTGAAGAAAGTACTAAAAGAGATGCTTGACCAATATTCGTGGTTTTTGTACCGTTTACGTATTATTATTGCCAGACTTCAAACGTTAAAGTACTTACCTAAGATTTTTTGGTACCTACAGGCTGTTTATTTTTCACTATCAGCTATGTAACTTGAGACTAAATTGGTGAGTTTGACATTTTGAAAAAATATTATTCTAATGTCCAATTAATCAGAGCTTTCGTAAACGAAAGTGTTTCCTTTGTATTTAAAAAATATCGTATTCGATCATAAGTAACACAAGCAAGCGAATAATATAATTGTACGGAGCACAGAGTGATCATTTCAGCGTGATAATAGAGCAAAGCTCGGCGTGGGTAGCGGTGGTGGCGGCGCGAACCGGATCTAAGCGCGCGATAAATCATGTTGCGCGCGAGTCTCGCACTTCGCCCCGCGACCACTTCGTTCGCCCCTCGCACTGTCTACGTAAACAACACTTTAAAGTTTATGTCGACGATAGCCCTTTAAAAACCTGAAAATGTTTATCCATATAACACCATATGCAATTATTATATTCAAAAATTGAAGCCTATATCCCTGTTCCCCTAATCGCGAATATATTATCTACAGACCTACATAAAGCTAACCCATCCATATCACTTTATGCCTAAAAAGTCCAGTCCGAATTCCCATTAGTCCGAATCACTGAATATGCAAAACCAACTCCATGGACGGAAACCCTTGAACCTAATCCACCCTGCGTCGAAGTGCCCTCATTTCATACAGCTCATTACGGTTAGAGAGATTTATGTCAGCGTAAAGTATTTCGGGCTGAAGTTATTGAGTTAGTTAGGAAGGGGTACAGTGGTTAATGGTTTGTGCATTTGTTTTGAGGTACACAATGTATGAAAATATTAACAGAAGCGTGAAAAAAAAATAGTCATTTTCTTTTCAAAAACATGTCAGAATCAGATAATCAGGCCTGCTCTATGTTAACCAGACCAACGGGTTTCGCTGCTATGCTCTACAATTGCATTACTCTTGTAATTGATCAATTAGGTGCACTCGCTAAGATGGAAAACAAATGATATAAGTATTGGCGGCAGTGCATAAATCGGTAGAAAAGTAGGTTTGATAAATTAGCATTTTGACAGCTGTAAGTACATAATGTACGTATCTGCTGATATTTAAACTAAAATTTTGCTCGCTATAGCATAGCGCATAGTTATTTATTTATTTGACCAAACACCATCTGAGTAATAACCAAATCATTTCATGTACCTTGGATTTAGGTATGTTTACACGACCTTGTATGCGTGTGGTAGGTTATAAGTACAGATTACTTATAACTCAAAGATCGGCCGACTACTAAGAAACACTAACAAACTTAATGCAACTAATTATTTATTTATTCCGTAAAACTTCATTAAATGAAATACAAATTCCATGCATACATAATATTATGTTCAAACTAACATGCAACATTATAATCTGTGAAATTCATGCTATTAATATAATGTTCGGCTTAGCCGAGATATTTCGGTTAACTGTAGATATCTAGACACCAGACAATAGAAAAGCATCAAAATATGTGGCTTTAGGTACTATTAGCGATATTTCTAAAATAAATATCATCAACATTATGGGAGGAATTTTATTGCCGGTCCGGTAGCTCGTCCCACGCGAATTGAAATCGAAAGAATAGATTCGAAACACGCCCGTGATCATAAAAATACTTTCAAGTGAACACGAAAGTGTTATCAGTTTGAATGGCCCTCAGTGATTGTTTTGGAATTTGGAACAGAATCTGAATGCGTGTGATATACAGTTGTACACAAAGAACAAAAGTGCACGTTGAGATTGAGAACAAATATCTGCACAGTGTGATAAGTGTGTAGATACTCGGCGGTGCGCGGTGGTGTGAGCCGTCGGTCGCCGGCGCGGCGTCTCGGCGCGCGGCGTGTGCAGCGCCCGCCTCTGCCGCGCAGCCGTGCGGCCACTGCACTCGCTTCGATTTCACTTTTATTAGCAATCCACTTAATTGGATACCACAGTTGCGGTTTTATTCATTTTGCAGATTCATCTGGGACGCATTTTTAGTATTGTAATAATGGCAAAGCCCGATAAGGCTTCAGTTCTCAATGGGAGGGAACAAATGAAGGTAGTTAATGTTACCCGCATTATGAATTACACGTAATAATTTATATCAATCTTTATAATCTGAGACTTTTGAATTGTCATTCTATGGACTAGATAAAGAAATGTGTGTAACTTCAACAAAAGGATCATTCAAGAAAAGTATTTTCTAACTAAAATTGTTTCAGAGTGAGATCATGGATATGCCTTGCCTGCCCATTAGGATTCTTATATCAGCCGGTCGAGTCCACGACTCAGACGCCACCTAAGTTATACCACAGCACTCGGCCCTGTACCTTGTCCCTGTTTAACCCCAGCTAACTTCCATAATATTAAAAATATTTGTCTTCAGAGTTCAGGTAAACAATATGCACCTAACTTCTCAAAGGTCCGCAAGACAAAAACTGTAGGTATATTTAGGTAAACTTCCTTGAAATGCTCCGGTTTTATCGTTAAGACATGAAGGTCAGTTGAACTGCTGGAAAAGTACAATGCGAATTAAAATTTAATTTATACCTAAAACTACGCTTGTAATCCCACGCTCGACAGCTCGGATTAAATGACATTAATGGAGTTTTTGTTCAGCAGTGCGCTGGTGGAACACAGCCGTGTATTGTGAACCTAGTACTGCGCTGGCGCCGACTGCCTAGGCCCACCATCCACAGACCCGCTACATGTGACGCAGGACGCTCAGTAACTACAACAAACAATGGCAACGAACATTGTATACGTGACTACAACTGCATTCAATTACGCTCGTACATAAAGTTCCTTAACTCGTTTATTTTTGCGCAAATTTCGTACATATTTGGGCAAAATTATTATACAGGAAACAACCCACAAGGACGTCTGAGATGCTGCTTGCATGATTTAATGCTTCCTAATGTCTAATTCAAATCACGTACAGATACAGAGCTAGGCCCCTGAAAAACAAATGTTGGAATTGTCAGAACAAAAATAGATCTGAGCTCATGGATTGATGTCTAGAAAATTGAGTTTAGTGGGCAAATTGAATTAGGACACAGTGCCGTAGTATACAATAGTACAATTTGCATTACCTGCTGATATGTATTGTACTATTGTGATACTGCTAGTTCGGTTCTGCACTTGAATGTAGGTAGTAATTTAGCCGTTTAATTTCCGCGTCGAAGTGTCACTGAAGGACGTTTGAAATGTCATTATCTCAATCGACGCGTGCTTTTGTACTCTTAATATTATTTCTTGCTGAGATCGGTTTGTAGCACAACAGAATGAATCATTGTGGTTTTTATGGTATTAATTAATGTTATTGTATCATTTATACTATCTTATCCATATTTAGAAATAGATCATTCTCAAAATCGTTATGAATAGCACACTTTTTATAATTTATACATCCATTATTTTTTTACTTCAGTTTTTTTTCTTTTTTATAATTTTAACATCAAGCTTTTTGGCAAGAAATTGCATGAAAATATCATTATGCTAGTCAAATGTAAAAATGGGATAATTGTAGCGGGAATGGCTACAAGCTACGGCTCTACGAAGCTACGACATGCTACGACTACGGGCGCGGTGTGGGAGCCTGGGAAGCCCCAATGAGGATTTGAAATTAGGTCTCATACATTTATGGTCAAGTACATAATTGTTTGTCTTAAGCACGACTTACTAATTAATGATAAAAACTTAGATAAACCGGAACTGTTTATATGTACAATCATGACTTTCACTTGCACTCTATCATAGAATATTCCAACAACAAACCAGTTTCTGATTTTGTGACTAGTTAGAATTTTAGCTAGAGCTGTACATTTTTTTACGCTGCATATTAATTTGCTTATCGTACGACGATAAACTAATGGAATTCTGTTCGAATTTCATTATAATAACGAACAGGTTTCAAATAAATTATGGGTTAGAAAATGAAATTGCCAAATTAATTGCTCATAATATCAGCATAATTTTCGAATGACTTTGTGACAAACTAAATAAAATAATGCAGTATGCTGCATCGTTACATATTGCGCTCGTATTCGTAGTTCCGGGGAGTTTGTTGCACAACTTTTTCTCAGCTGCTGTAAATATTTTCCCAATTAATAGTTATTTTAATGCTGGGTGACAAGGGAAACCCCTTGCTACTGCTATAACAGAATGTTAAATATGTTGAGACAGACAGCTCGTCGGAACTCAACAACGACGCTTGAGTAACATAAAATATTCAAGTAGCAACAAGTGACATGCGGTCAGGATATAATGATTTGCGCCAACACGACTTCACATTGAGGAAAAACTTAGTACACATTGGTAAGAGTAGCGTACAGGATGTAAAACAAAAGCAGCCTACACGTGGATGTCCTCATTATACCTCTAATAGGAGGACCCACTTCCTAGTGGCCAAACAAACAAACAACGTAAGCTAGTGCAAAATGCTAAACGGCCCGTCCTCGTTCTCCTCTTACAAATACGCGGCAGCCTGATTGTCGACATACTTACGGAGAGTAATGGCCTCTCCTTACTCATATTGATTAAAACACATTGATATAATGGATTCAGATAAGCGATAAGTGCATTTTTACCTTCACATGAAAATACTTATCAGAAGATTTTCCATGTAGTTAAAAAACGTATTTAAAGTAAAATTACTAGGTATAAAATGTAGACGTACCGAATACATGTTAATTTGTTGCGGAATCCGAGAGCAATAACCGACGGCACTGCTAGCGGTATTCGGCGGTTTCTTCGACTCTAATATTCGACAAAAACCACCGTCTGCTGTGTATGTGTGCCTGTGTTTATGCACGACTACGAAACACTTCATATATATGTTTGATTTGAGTGTATTTCTACATATTAAGCTTAATGTGGAGATTAGTCACGCTACGGCCTTTAAAAGACGCTAGTCTGCGTATCTCGTATCGTATATTATTTAGATTTCCGAAACCATGACGTTATCACTACCTATACTCGAAAACGTTCTACGTAATTGTCATTTGATATATAAATAGATTAGCTACAGAACATTTAGCTAACAAAGGTTTAATTATAAATATTATATTAAAGGTAGTAAATAATGAATAAGTTACTGTGTTATTAACACTAGGATAGATGTTTATGTATGCACAAAAATATATTCTATGACAAATATTTACACATGCGGCATTATTCAGTAATATAAAGATACTTGATTGGAAAGGTAATGTTTAATATTACTTTATAGTATGTTGAGCAAAGCGAACGCGAACAGACCGCACAGCTTTACATTATTTTTGTTTTTGTCTATATCTGTACCGGAATGAAAGTACCTAACGATATTTTCTTCTGCTGTCATTAATTTTAGCTATGAGGATTTCTCTGTATGAAGATTTCTCTGTTTATTATAATAAAATGATCATTAAGATTCAAGTAGAAAAGTATATATTTTTTGATATCTAGAGAATAAATTCAAAACCGACAACCACCTACTGATTCGGTAGAGTAGATTGGCAACCAAAAAGCCGGACAAGTGCGAGTTGAGCCCACGTGGAGAGGGTTCCGTACGATGAATATGTTACCCACCAAAATCATTTCATGTAAAGTAGGTTGCTAATTCTTAAAGGACGCTTTTACTGTTAAAAAATTATCAAATCTAATGTAGAGCCAACCCCTTAACTCCACAAGGCTTAACACTACAAACCTTTCATCTTGGTCAAAATGTATGGCTTGGCCATTTCGCGGCCGTCACAGACACTCCTATGGTCTTATGGTAAGAAATTAAGTCACTGGTCTTTAATGTAGTGTCATTAATGTAATGTCAGCCATACATTTTGACCAAGATATAAGGTTTGTCGAGTTAGGCCTTGTAGAGTTAGGGACTTGACTCTACATTAAATCTGATAACTTTTTAACAGTGAAGGCGTTATGTAAGTCTTGGCAACCTACTTTACATGAAATGTGTTAGTTGGTATTTCATTTGTTTTTGTAGGGTGCTCTATTTCTTTTTAACCGACGAAAAAAAAAGGAGGAGGTTCTCAAGTCGACCCGTATATATATATATATATATATATATATATATATTTATTTTAGCGGTGATATTATACTGATATTACACAGGCATGTTCAAATCATAACCCTTTCTTCTAGCATAGTCGGGTAAAAAAGGTATTTCTTGCACCCCAGTAGTTACTTTTTTTATAGCCAACGGAAACGAGTTTCTTCTTTGTTGTTTATGTATTATACATGCTAATCTAGCTTTCATAACAAATTGAAGTTGGTATACCAATATTATCCGTAAGAAATACAGACGTGCACCTCCCTTTAAGAGGGTTGGACGGTGAAAGATACTTAAATTTTTCTTCGTTATGTGCTAATCCTAACCTGCATACCTTATTCAGCTTTCTAGGGCTTCGGGAAGTGTTCTAGAAGTTTTGATGAGCAAGTGACTAAGTCAGTCAGTGACCAAATCGACGTATTTTAGGTATTAATAAAATCCAACGTGTAAAAGCTAGACACTTGAAACATAGTGTATTATATAAACTTACTAATTACATTTTATCCTGAAAATTTGAGCTCTCTAGCATTATCCAAGCCGAAGCTATGAGGGTATGAAAATATGACGAAACGCTTCAAGAAAATGTAGGTAATGCCCCTGCTTTTCGTTTTGGCTCGTCTTGGCGGGGGTACTACCGTGCCTCCAGATCATAAGAACAAACTTGACATTGTAGTTGAATAACAAGTTCTCCTGTACATCCCAACTGCAATTGTAAAAGTTTTTACGAACAATATTGAAAGATTTACCATGTTATTTTAAGACCACAGAATTCTTATTGGTTTTCCTGTAATCTGTAAGTAAAGAACTAATTTCTGTATTTTTTTCAACATTTTAGGCTCAGTAATTTCGGCCATAAAGGTATTTTTTTATATATTTTCTTAAATTACTTTAAATAGTTTATTTTAAAATAATAAAAAAAACAATAAATTTAAGCCCTTACAACAAGCCCTTTCATTCGACATGTAACACGGTACAGTTTACAAAACTTTTGTCTTTCATTTTATAGTTTGCCCTCAAAAGTGACTCCATATTAAAATAACATTTATTTACGTTACACGTTAGGATTTGGGTCACAGAAATTCATATGTATACCAAATTTGAACTTAAGAAGTCCAGTAGATTCGGAGAAATCGACTGTTACAGACGGACAGACAGACACACGATTGATCCTATAAGGGTTCCGTTTTTTCATTAGGACGTGCGGAACCCTAAAAAGATTTATTATATAGATAGTAACACAAGCAAACCTTTTTACCATTTCAAAATTTACAAAAGAATCATTCAAAGTGAACTACTTTTTATGTTTTACTCTTCTAGGAAATGCTATTGTATATTTACCGAAAATAAAGTTTTCGTTATCGATCTACCCTATTTATAAAATATTACACCTAAACTTTTTTTATTCCAACTTTGACTAATGCTGTGCTTAATAACAAAAACACAATAAATTCCCCCATTACTTGATGTTTATTTTAAAATACTTTAACCATTTGAGAAGCAAGTGTTTTTAACGTACGATGATTATCATGTCGTAACTTTATAAAACCGAATTGATTAATTGAATTACCTAACCACCCATCAAGACATACAACTACAATAGAGGTAACAGTAAAATATTCATTTATCGTCAATGACCAGGTGTGATACAATTTTTCATACGGAACTGATTCGCATACATTGATAAGTACCTAACTTATCAAATTATTAGATCTTTATTGTTGTTATTTTAGTTCTGCTTAATTTATTTCTTCAGTAAATTAATAACGAGGGCGAGAAACTGTTATTTCTTTTAGTACCTATCTAGATCAAATCTTCGCAACTTGATGTTTATTTATTGTGTGATCTATGAAAGTGTATACATAGAAACGAATATCTGTTAATAAAAAGGAGAGTTAATTTCCAAAAGTAAAGAAATGGCACGAGGTATTTATAGGTATCATCACCAAACTATCGTTTATAACATTCCTTTTATTTGAAACCAAAAGTAAATTGGAATCTAAACTTAAGAGATAAAGCTTGTAAACTTTTAATTAGTAATTACGTAAACATTCCTTATATGTCAATAAAAGCGTGATTGACACAAAAACACTCTTCGCAAGTTTTTTTGTGTCAATCACGCTTTTATTGGCAAACAACATTTTCCTCATTGCGTGCTGAAAGTTATCAATCAGCTAGAGCCTAATTAATTAATCGTCTGTTTTTGTTACAGGGGTAAAGGTTACAAGCTGTTCGGCAAGGACAAACACTTTCTGCGCAGGAGTGCACGTCGCGGTCGGCCGAGCACCAACCTTCCGCGTCGCACCGCGCCTGCGCTCCACACGCGAGGGGTCAAGGCTCCAACACTGCCCATTTTGCTCTAATTTACTCAACTAAATAGTTTTTTGAAGTCATTTGCAATTTAATTAGTTCTTTGCAAAATTTAAATTTATTTTTGTGGTTGTTAAGGTTGAATATTTGATATTGTGCACCTGCTATGTGGTGAAACAGACTCTGTCAATAGATAGTAGCGTAGGCTACCGAGCAGGATAAGGCATTTAAAAAATCTTGTCTCTTTAAGATAGGTACGGGCAACTGACATCCCTTTAAGGCATTAACTGTTCATGAATCATTCAAAAGTTTTCAAATCATTCGTGTTTCTAAAGTAAATGAATAAAGCGTGGGCGGTTCAATTTTGAAATAATTATCGGACTCTTATCAAACCCAACAATGAGTATTTACAATAAAAGTTTGTGTATTATAATGATTAATTACATAATAAACAATTAACGGAGGGAGATTTGTAAGCTGTCATTATCGCACTTTCTCCGAAAATCATAACATACCGGACAGGCGGAGTCGATTCATTGCAAAGTATTTTACACCTTCAAATTGGCGAGAGTTATAAATTGTTATATTATGTTAGCTACGTACAGCATCGAGTTACGTGGCCATCGTCCCACGGTTTTTATTTGTGATTGGCACTTATGGAAATTCAATTGGTACTCTTATTTTTTGGTTAAAAAAAGTCATAACTTGGACCGTAAGAGCTCCGAAGAGTGGTACTGAGAAGGTACACTCTCGGTGCTTATTTGGAATACCTACATTCAATGCGCCATTACGACGTGATAGAACATCAAATACTCAAACGATACATCTAAACATACACATGAATAAATGATATGATCAATAGAAATGAGACTGACTTTGCTCAACGACGTAACGTTTCTAAAGTATGGATAAACTAAGCGAAACTCCCTTCAGACTGTGTAGTCGATTCCCGACGAACGATACCAAACATTACGTTAGGCCGCTTATTCCACAGAAAGGTTACTGTTTTCACATTACGTCGTACACAGCCTTAACCAACTAGCAAACAGTACTCCGTGTAACTATTTTCATTCGCAAGGCTCTCTAATTAATCAATTACAATGTGCACAAGTAGGTACATAAGGTATAGAGAATTTCTTCAGTAAGTATACTACACATTATTGGACAACGTCGACGGACACAAGCTAATCGTTTTATGGTACTTAATTATGTTTGAAATCGCACATATCTACTAATATCTAAATATACATCGTATCTTTGTAATTATCAAACAAACTATTAAGAATTCACTTTCCAATGGTTTTCTCGTTTCTATATGGACGCGGACGCAGAAATCTAAAGTCTTATTTATACGACTCTCGCGGACAAGATATTCTATTGTTCTTATCTTAAACCGACATAGTACTCTATGTTATTGCACGTTTGTTTGCGTGGCCGATACGAAACTGCTTTGTGCCTTATATATGTATACATATTTTATGCCTGTATGTATGCAATTTTAACATGTATGCAAATCAAACAAACTGAAACTAATACTTTAAATATATATACTAAGATTTAGTTACTACTTACCTTACTCAGTCAAGGAAAATTATGATTAAAAACCAGGTTTTTTATAGTCTAGACACTCAGTTGTCTCATAACGCAGCCTCCAAGTCGTTTTATTTCTGAAAAGATCAATTGAGAAAAAATGGGTTTTATATTTTTGACATTGCCAAATAAGAAAGCATTTCCGGAACGGTGACTCGCCATAACATGCGAAAACCGATACCATTCTAAATGTGATGCCTATGCCTTATTGATTTTTTTAATCAGAAGAGTGTCAGAGAAAATTCTAGAACTATCCTCAACGACATGTCCTCTCACGCTTACAGTTTCATTCAAATTCGCGATAATTTGTAACGTACCTACTTTCGATGATACATTGGCAAAAAACTTTATAAATTACTATACATCCAAATAAATTGGTGTAAGTTACAAAGTTATTTTATTTGATTTCTAAAATAATATATATTATTAATCTACTTGAAACTGCGCAGTTTGTTCTTGATAAGCTAATGGATTTTAATAGGTTCAAACTTTGTCAATCGATTTCTGAAAACATATAACCTTAGTGAAGTCATTTAGATTTTTCATAACCTTCGTATACCCGCGGCTTTATACTTAGCTTTTCCAGAGAACATTTGTTTAAAGATATGGCTGGCAATAATCAAAAATCCTATAAAGAAAGTTTAGGTAGTAACGTACATACACTATAATGAGCCTAGCACAAACGGACTAACGTGTATACCTCTACATTCATGCTAACAAAGAAACCAAGATTTTCCAGTTCAGTTAACTTTTACAATATACACAAATTCTATTATGGTTGATTGAGTAACTTCACCTTAAACTTCCGGAAAAAAAATGTTCATCATTTGCTGTTCTCTTTTGTTAGTTTAGTAGGCGCAAATATAATTTTGACAGTGACCCACTAGCTGAAATCGGAGTGGATGCCGAAACAAAAGCTATAGAGGTAATAATTGTTAATTTTAAACGAAATATTTATTTAACAAATGTACGCTTTTATAATTCCTCACATGATATATTATTGTGGACGTCTTAGTGACGAGGTATTAGTGTGGATATTAACGTGGTCGGAAATTTAAAAGCGTTATCATATATTTCCATACATTTTACTTCCCTGTGTATGTCGTGAAGCCGTAACGTGGACGAGGACCTCCACAAAATTTCGTCACGTTAGAAATTATAAAAGCGCACATTTTGTCATTAAAGTTGCCACGACAAGTCTTAAAAAAAATTAAACATTTCAGTTCGTCATTTAAATGAGATCGACTAGACACACCGATTTCCAACGTTCGGAATTGGAACACAATTAAAAGGACAAATCGTGACGCATTATAAGGTATAGTTAAGAATATCTGTGGCGGCTGAGCGGTCGTGTGGAGCGTTTGATTGCGTAACGCGATCATGCGCCGACGAGCCACGACGACCGGCGCTCATGCTCAGCATCCACGGAGCTATTTCTATTCACTGCTCCTAACAATACACATTAAGGCAAATACAAATAAGTAATGAAGGTGCATTCAAGTTTTTGAATTGGTTCAGACAATGTCCTCCAATGTACCACTTTGCTTTGGTGTATGGATTCCAGCAAGCTTATGAGAAAAAGATAGATGTTATATCTAACATCTATCTTTTTAAGAGAACAGAAAAAGTGCGATCCTGGCAATATCAGTTTAAGATTGTGGTAGACTATTCGGTACCTACCTCGTTTGCTATGCTTCTTATTCCACAGCGACCACTTCCTGAACATAGTGAAGATCAGAATGTCTACTAAACTCTTATTCTTAGGCATTTACTGACAACTAAGTATTTTAACTGCTAAGGTACAACAATATCCATAAAGATTGTTTATCCCAACCTCAATCTAACACCACATAGATTATGGTCGTCTCCGGATCATTGGTATGAACAAAATGTCTGTATGTGAATAAATTCTCTCGATTACAAATCAGACTTACTTCCCGAATACTCTCCGGGGCAAATGCAAATAGATTCTACTTAAAGACTCGTAAGTAATAGCGTGTTAGGTTTAAAGGCCCCAAAGGTGCATAAGTCAGTAAGGTGCACTTATCTTTATGATATTGATGGGAACGATGACTTATACACTCACTATGATAATTTTCTCTTAGCCCAGCGACACATTTCCTGAAAATTACGCGATGGAAATTCAGAGTGCTTACGCCAAAAATGCAAATTACCTAAATACAA
This sequence comes from Griposia aprilina, assembly GCA_916610205.1. Lineage (NCBI taxonomy): Eukaryota > Metazoa > Arthropoda > Insecta > Lepidoptera > Noctuidae > Griposia > Griposia aprilina. Next base: position 11,933,456 of record OU744286.1, read on the forward strand.
AAAGTTAGGCCGCAATTACGTCGCCTGATTTTCATTGTAAATTAAGTTCGCCGAATTTCCGTCACGTAATTTTCGGCAGGTGCTATGCTTATTACAAAGAAACACGCTTTATCCAATTTTTTTGAAAATAGTAGAAGCTAAGTGGACATTTTTGGCTTGTAGACCACAATGCTTTTAAATTACCTCATAAGTATATCACATTAAGGCTCCTAGAAACAAGCGCGACACGCGTCGCGACACAAAGGCACCGCCTGTCGCGCGGCGGGCGGTGCCTTTGTGTCGCGTACGATTCGCGCCGCGTGTCGTGCCGGTTTGTAGAAGCCTTTATACTAAAATTACATCGTTTAATTTTCATTGTAAATTAAGTTTGCCGATTATCCATCACGTAATTTTTAACATATGTGTTGCTACGCTTATAAAAATGAACATCCTCTGTCCGACATTAATAGTAAGTAAAAGTTAAATGGAATTTTTTGATTTGTGTACAAAGATATTATGTAGATATTCATTTGCTTCGTATTCTACGTAATAAGATGCCATTTACCCATAAGTGGGATTCTTTCTTTTTCAACTTGCTGCAAGTCAGTGATGGTATTGCACGCAGTGATGTCACGAATTCAACAAGCCATTCGAGTTCGACTGAAGGTAGTGTTGCGAACAATACAAGATCCCCTTGCCGGCTCCGAGCTAACAAGCTCCATCACCTTCATGCCATCTCATTGTACTATCGCCACGGGCTAATTCGTACTGTGACGTCGTATCCTTTGTCCAATTCAATACTACTCTCAAGGTAACCGCGGCCCGCTATAAAATACTTACTTAAGACAATAAAACACTTATCGTGGAGATATCGTTAAATGCTTTAATAACTGCAGATCAGCTAACAATTAGGAATATGGAAGTTTTATCAAGATTCTTGGAATAACGGAATTCTTTTGAAAAAAATCGCCACCAAAAATGTTTAATGTAATGGGCAATTCAATAAATGGCACAAATGGCAAGTGTTTTGAAAATTTAAGCAGTTAATGTGCTGTTGAAATCAATGTAATGTTTGGTAAAAAAGCTCCATATAGAATATACAGTTAAATATTTTAGGCACTTCACTTGCATATTCTGTAAAATATGCAAACAATATGTAGATACACTTCTTAGGTTTACCATCATTAAATATACTAACTAAGTATGCATTATAGGTATATAAGAAGTATTTGTTGTAATCTAAAGCATTAACCCATAAAGTTAATTCTGAACCGGATGTAAAACAACTGTACCTATAAACATGAGTACTTGCTACAGACCCCGGTTTTATAAGACAGCAAGTTTTTCTTCCGTTCATACCTGACTTTTAATTTAGCTTTAACGTTTTTATTAGTCTCGACGTGTAATTTGAGTGACTCAGAATCAGATCAACAAAGTCAGAGGAACAGTGAAAAAATGCAACATTTTAAATGTTATTTAATAGACCAGATACCAATAAGAATCTTATTAATCATGTGTGCTTATGATAAATTCGCTCTGTTTCTCATTAAAGTTGACATAAACTAGGTATGTATAATGCCATAATTATGCTACGTATCCATTTGTACTTTTTACTGTATGTAGCTAACTAACTAGTCATTTCAACAAATGTGTGAAAAAATTGATATCTTGATGCCATCTTCCACCCTTTAATTCATCATTACACGTAACAATAAAGCTGCGTTACATTTCCGTGTACAATTGACAGTTACTTAAAAAAAAAACTTATTCTAATAACTATCAGGCAGGCTTATTTGACTTCTCTCACGAAATCTATGCATGTGTCCGTGTTACCTACATTCCGTATGGTCAATCGTGGGAAAAATATAGAGAAAATTTAACTTATAGGTAGTTAGTGTATGTCATATTCTATGTATGCAGTGCGCAATGTTCGCACGAGTTCAATAGGTGCTACTGCGCGTTGAAGTCTTTTGAACAGAACATGACACGGCCATCGACACAAGGCGATCCTGTCAATATTTAGTGATGCTAGGCGCCTCAACGTTCAAATATGTTTACAAAATATATTGTAGGTATATAGTATGTTATGATTATGATAATAACAAATATAGTATGTGATATAATGTGAGTAAATAACTATGTGTAAAACTAACTTTGTTTAACACAGCTTCCTACTAAAGGTGAAGACGTGTGTGCCGTTGGAACGTGGCTACTGTTTCTTTAAGCTTCCCTTCCAAATCTAGAATTTTCATGTAATTAAGCTGAACTCAAAGGCAAAAATTGCATTCACGTATTATGTTCTTGTTCAGGCAAGTTCCAGACGTAATAATCAATGCAACTTATAAGGTAAACTATACAACAATTGCCTCACCGCCCACATTTATACTCTCCGAGTGTTTCATGAAATAATTACATACTTTTTACTTCATCAGCGTACATAAATGTCAATATTATTATCAACCAAATGATAATTTCTTCATCCGTGGAAATATTAATTCAGCAATAGATATCGCAACCGATATACTGGTTTAAACCTAAATATTACAATTATTAAATACTAAATCGTGTCTTTGTAAATTAAAAAACAAACTTGCCTTTCTATGAGGTACTGGATTAACATCTAAGGTAATAATAAAGTATAACAAACAGATAAACTAAATGCAAAACTCACCTTCGCCTATGATGAAGCGATCCAATAAATATTCTGAAATCGGATTAACACTCCAGTGAAATAAGCACGAGTCGTAGCACTTAGTCTGTAGGTAAGGTAACGCGACAAGGGTCGTGTTCATGAACAGGCGTCCACGTGGGGGAGCACAGGGGTGGCGTCCCGAGACAGTCCAGGGTGGTGGTGTCGGGCTACGGAGAGCTTCGGGGTGCCGGCGGCGCGCGGGTGGCGGTCCAGCGTCCGGCCGCACTACGCGCCTCGCAACGGTAAACTGGCTGGCAGTGCCGATACAGCCTCTCCCTCGCTTGTATGAGTGCCTCCAACCTCCCTCCCGAACAAATAGTACCGTACGCCGCGCTTGTGTCTCGCTAACACTTATTATACTTTTATTAGTGTTCGCGTGCGTCTGCATGTGTGCGCAACACCGACACGCCGCGACGTGACGCGGCCTGCGCCTGTGTGGGTGTTGGAGTAGGTAAAGTAACTACCTATGCGTGCTTTGATCTTACGATTCGGTATGCACGGCCGCGCGGGCGCACGTAGCACCGCGGCTATACTTCACTTCTATAATATCTAGTCAATAATTTTAGTTTGGGTTTGTGTAACACCACACGTCGTGTTGAGACAACTATCTGGGCTAGTAACCGGTATACACAACCACAAGTATCTTCACTTAAGAAATACTTATTTTTACGCAATCATATTGAACTCATAACCTATCAATAAGATCGCAATATCTTTAATTACACGGTCATATCCAAACTTCATCTGACAATTTAAAAGTAAAACCTTACACTGCAAAACTCGTTGGTTTAACTGACTAGTGACTGTTGAACTGCTGGGAGTAGGATCCTGAGTTTGATCGCCGGGGCAGTCGAACTGTTTTTCCAAGAGGAGTCTGGATTTGTACTCGATAGGCTAGTGGTAATAGGCTGCCCTCTATTACATGGGAACGGGACTATAACAACATGGGCAAATACTATAATAAATAAAATATACCTTCTATTCCTCTGCTTTCCTTTTCCCCCTTACAGGCATGATGTGCTAACCTTGTAGCATATTTCATATTATATTCTTGTCATTATCTTTTGTTAAACCAGGTGCGTTGCAGGGTTAGGTTATAGGCCATTAATTTTCTTATGATTGTGTATTGACGGACGATTTTTTTTTTTCTAGTTTAGAAATCCTTTGGGAGACTCCCAGCGTCCCACTTCACTGTTCCTCCTGCTAAGTCGGGAGTACGGTACTTAGATACTCGCACATGGTATGTAAGTACTTACCCCCGATATATCTAGTATCTATATAAATAACATTTGAAATACCTATGCGCAGACGCCTGAAATAAAAAACATAAGTAGGTCTAGGTATTTGCTTACTTGGCGGCACGAATAAATGCCAAGTACTGGCAACGTGATATTTAAGATCACTCGACCTAATCTAGCGTTCAAATGCCCGCCTACTATTATGTTTTATCTTTTTATGAATGCGGTGTTGTACTTACTGTACCTCGTTCATGAGCATTGCCAAAAATAAACTTTTGCAGCAGAGCTGTAAATCCTTGATTGGCAAGATAACGTCAAGTTGATTCAGATAAGTTATCATCGAGAACAAGCGTGAGCGTAAGGGGCGGAGCGTAGGTTACGTGCTTCAATTTAGGCCGGTTTTACCCGGTAGGTTACTCAAACAATCTATAAGTATTTCTTCACAGAAAGGTAAAAAAAATCATAACGTTAGAATTAATTTGGCGTCCAGATAAGCGTACGTGCAAGGTTTGGCGTACAAGGTATGTATTAGCAGTGATAGACTAGATCCCTTAAAATTCCTTGCCCTTGGGAACTCGATGTCAGTATAGCTGGAATATTCTGTAAAAATCTCACCGTGAAAACTTAGCTGAAGCGAGCTGTCATTCCACCTGATCCTAAGGAAAACCCCCCCAGCCCCCCAGCCCCGCCCCCCTATCCCATCGACAGCCCATTTTAAGGTCACTTCACCTGAGTTTTTACAGTGAAATTTTTACCAAATAGACCGACTGGTCTAAAAAACACCGTCGTAGCCGTTGTACCTCGCAAAGTATATATTGGGGAGATCTAAGTAGGTACAAAAGAACAACAGGCAGCAAAGACAGTTGAAACTGTTAAGCTAAGAGCGAGCGAGCTAACTATAATTTAAGTTAATTAATAATGTTAATGTTGTTGCTTTATACATATCTCGGTTTTTTTTACAATCATAAATTAAACCCCACAAAAAAAAGATGTAAAAGATTAAAATAACACAAACTCATAACAGAAAAAATGATTGAGAGCAGTGTACTCGAGTTTTGCTGGTGACCGTAAAAATCGCAAAAAAAAAAAGGAAAATTTATGAATAAATAAAAGATTGTATAGCTAGGTACCGTTGAACTATAGACCTCTGCCTAACTCATGCGGACATACAGGCGTGATGTTATGTTGGGTAGGCTATGTGTTTCGCAAATTTAAAAAGAATATGCTACAAATCTTCAAAAGTAGATAAGTACCTATAGTGCCCTAAGTTTTTACCTCTATCATATTATTGTAGGTATCTTCGACGAAATAACAAAGATTTCGAAGGTTCTTAAGAACATTATTTTTATAGGTATTCTGGCATCTTTTAAAATGTATGTGAAATGCTCCACGCTTGCTCTTTATTATTTCAACGGCCAAGCAAACACCTGTAGGTACTGTGCCCAGTATCTCGTTCAAATTACTTAGAGCAAGTCAATATTACGGAGCTGTGCTCTGGATAACATGACGGAACAGCATCTGTTTTATGCAACTGAAATTTGAATTCTACCTCTAATTCCTCAACGCTCTAATGTTGACTGTAGCCGTCGGTTGTAGTACTACAAAACTTTTTTGCAAAAAAAACAACCGACTTCTAATTTAATCTTTTTATTTTTCACTTTTTAGTTACGGTACTTACCCCACACAAATTCGTATACCTCTACTTGATATGTAAATAACAGTGACAGGAAAGTATCAAAACATCATCAATATAAACTAAGTTGAAATAATATGCAATATTAAGGATAACTCAAAAACTTGATCAAATTGAAATGGGACCACATGTGAAGCACCAGCTATCAAATAAAAAAGAATTATCCAAATCGGTTCACCCAGAAAAAAGTTCTGAGCTAACACTCATAAAAAAAAATTAAAAAATCATACTGTTTAAATGAGAACCTCCTCCTTTTTTTGAATTCGGTTAAAAAGACCTAAAGCAAAAACGTCGCTCTAAATTTTATGCATAAATATTGAGCTTAATTTTTGTGCAAAATATTGAATGGTCGTGGGTGGACCCCTTACACTACACAAAAATATTGGACAACATTTCAGTGTCGATTAAACTTTTCTCGATACAAACACGGCGCGCAGCGGCGCGGCGCCGCGCGGTGGACTGATATTTAACGGGTAAGTAATAGATGATATAACAACAAAATCTCTAATATTAACAACATATAACAACGGAACCTATAATTTTATTTAATATTGCGATTAGTTAATATAATGAACGATTGATATAATTTTAAAATAACTCATTTTTATAAGCAACATACATTTAATAATAGGTTGGGGAAAAAGTTTCTTCGCAGTTTTAAAGAAAATCAAAACATATTTTAATATAGTTTATTTACATTTAACTAAAGTATGTAGGTACCATTTTGTTTGATAACTTTTTGCCATCTTGTAGATAGGGACATGATCCCATTGCTATAGAAATTTTGGGACTTCTGATCAAAATACCGCGACAAGTGGTTTTGGAAGTCCTCTCGTGATGTTAACCTGACACTGCCTAAAGAATTCTGAAGAGACCGAAACAGGTGGAAATCTGAAGGTGCAAGGTCAGGACTATACGGCAGATGCATTAACACCTCCCAGCCAAACTCTCTTAATTTTTGCTGAGTGGCTAAAGATGTGTGAGGTCTACCGACATCCTGTTTAAAAATGCATTCATCTAGTCCACTGGTAATGTCGATAAAAATCTATAATAAACTACCCGAGGTGCTCAAAAATGAGGGAAAAATTGCTATTTTTACTAATAAATTTAAAAAAATATTACTAAATAAATGTTATTACAGTACAAATGAATATTTAATTGAAAAATCCATAGAACTGACATAATAATATAAATGAATAATAAAAATTTAGATTTAATTAATAATTAATAGAATTTTGTATTTAATTTTACTTAGAATTTTTTTTTTTTTTTTTTTTCATGTATAAATATTTCCTCTTCCTTCAAATTTCTATTTTGCTGTGCCCGACAGGGTCCACGATTGGTACCTACAACTAATGTTAAATTACCACCTAAGCACATTGTGGAATGCAATAAATGATTGAGTATTGAGTATTGAGTCTAGCGTTATCATGATGAAAAACCACACCCCTTCTGTTGATTAATTCCGGCCGCTTTCTCTTAACTTCTTGCTTTAATCTCATCAGTTGTTCGCAGTAGAGTTCAGAATCGATGGTCCTGCCTGGTGGTAACAGCTCATAATGAATAATGCCCTTCCAATCCCACCACACACACAGCATCACCTTGTTGCGAGTTAACCCGGGTTTCGCCACAGTCTGTGAAGCCTGACCGGCCTTTGACCACGACCTTTTTCGCACGTTCTTGTCGTACGTGATCCACTTTTCATCACCAGTTTTATCAGCTTCTTCAAAAATGGTTCGGTTTTACTACGTCGTAATAAAGAATCACAAATGAGTACACGGTTCATTAGGTTTCTTTCAGTGAGCTCGTGAGGTACCCAAGTATCGAGCTTTTTTGTGTACCCAGATTTTTTCAAACTTTTTTTTGTGCCAAAACTGTTTTGTGGTCAATTCCCAGTTCTTCAGCTACGTCGTAACTACTGATATGCCGATCTTGCTTCACTTTTTCAAAAATGGCATCCATTTTATCCGTAATAGAGCGACCAGAGCGACGTGCATCTTTGACATCAAAATTTCCGGATTGAAAACGCTTAAACCAAATTTGTGCTACTCTCACAGACACTGCACTAGGTCCATAAACATCGCAATTTTTTTTCGCGGCTTGTGTTGCGTTTTTACCTTTTTTGTAGTAACATTTTAAAATGTATCGAATTTCTTCATTAGATTCACTCATCTGGACAGTACGAAAAACAAATGAAAATCACACATTTTCCTAATTTGAATTTGGAATTATGTTCTTTAAAATTTAAACTTTCAATGATACCAAAACCATACAAATAGTATAGCCAAAGAGATTTTATTACTCGTTCATACATACTATAATGCGAAAAGTCTTTTTCCCCAACCTAATATAACATCGTTTGACATACATACATACATACATAACATCACGCCTGTATTCCCCGAAGGGTTACGCAGAGGTGTACCTATAGCACACCCACATTTCGCCAGTTATGTTTAAGTCCCATGTAATAGGGGGCGAGCCTATTGCCATCAACCGGGCACAAATCCAGACTCCGGGCTGCTACCGAGACATTCCAGATGGAAAAACACGATAACACTTTGCCCGACCCGGGAATCGAACCCAGGACCTCATGCTCAGCAGTAGTGCTTGCGACTACTAGACCAACGAGGCAGGCAACGTTTGACATACCATACATTAAATATAAAATCGTTTGACATACCACTCAAAAGATATAAAACTTATTTGGTCTAATACTCGTATGACGAAAACTTAGTGTTGTCGAGCTGTGGCTTCTAATTTAAACTTAAAAAAACAATAACTTTGTATTTTGTTTAATAAATATTTAAAAGTATTTTGTCTTTGTTTTATTCTTTGTAAGTTCTATCGTAGTTATAGGTAATAGTAACCTAAGTAGATATTAAACATAACTAGTAACTGATTACCACCTGCGCTAAGATAGGTCGACGGAGCACCGCTCTGCGGGGCTCCTATTTCTGGGTGGTTTAAAAAAAAATAACCACGGAGGCTAAGGCGGGAGCTGCGCTCTGCTTCGCTCCCGCCTTAGTCTTCTAACCTAACCCATCCGAGTCGGGGTACTCTGAGTCGGGGTGTTAACCATAATGACGTTTTTTATATATATTAAACGTTAGACCTAATGATTTTCGATAAAATAAACAATACACATATTAAACGTTAGACCAAATGATTTTCGATTACATAAACGTTATATCAAACAACGTTATACTAATTAAGTTTTAGAATAAATAAATGTTATATGTAAAGAAATTATATCAACAGTTGGTATATCTCACGTTGATTATATCTTATGAACGATAATAAAATGAAATTAGACCAAATGAGTTTATACGTTATGAGACGCACCCATATTTAACCGTAGAAAACTTAGGGCCCGTTGTTTGATCAGTAGTCAAACATATTAATAATTAAAATAGCATAATCAGCCTATAGTGTTCCCACGAGTAATTCCACTTTGCCCCACCAAGCCCGCCACCCTGGTGTGGCAAAGTGGACTGCCTAAAATTTTGCAGTGGAATATGCCCCACTATTCTGATTTGATGGGGCGGATAACACTAGCATAAACACTTTGTGGATTCTGCCCCACTAGGGTTGGCACCTCAGGATTTGTGTATGAAGGTTAATGAGGCGTAGCCGACGGAGTCCCGCTTCGCGGGACTCCTACTTCTGGGCGGTTTAAAAAAAAATAACCACGAAGGGGACGGCGGGGTCTTTCAGACCCCGCCGTCCCCTTCTAACCTAACCTGTCCGAGTCGGGGTGCCAACCCTAGTGGGGCAGAATCCACAAAGTGTTTATGCTAGTGTTATCCGCCCCATCAAATCAGAATAGTGGGGCATATTCCACTGCAAAATTTTAGGCAGTCCACTTTGCCACACCAGGGTGGCGGGCTTGGTGGGGCAAAGTGGAATTACGCGTTCCCACTGCTGGGACACAAGTCTCCTCTCTTTGAGAGGGAATATAGTTAAAATGCGTTAGTTAAACTAAAAATTTGTTAAAAATGACATAAGTATGTTGTTTGCCAAATGGTTAATCTAACTATAGTTAAAAAAATATCAATTTGCTATGAAAGTTAACCATGCGCAGACATAGTTAAACTTTAACTATTGTCTGATTCTGATTGAAGATTTAAACATTACAAATTATTAAACTATTTTTGCATATAATCTGGTACTGTGATATTTTGCGATATTGGAGATATACAGAGTGTTTATTTTAAGTTGGCCAAACAGAAGGAAATCGGAATCCATAAGAGATATCAGAAAACTTTCTTAGAAAACTTTAGTTCTTTTTTGATCTTAACAATTTTGGCACATTAATTTTTTTGAACAAGTGTGAGTTGTCCATAAGAATGAGTGAAACCCACCAATATTTTTTTTATTGCTCTTCGACTCTGTTTCATGTAAGGATCATTTCATAGTATCAGAGAAAAAAAATCGGGACGGTGCAATACCGTCCCGATTTTTTTGGTTGGTCAAATTTTGCAAAATATTTTTTCATGCAATTTGTATAATCAATTTCATTCATTTTTATGGACAACTCACACTTGACCAAAAAAATTAAGTATGCCAAAATTGTTACGATCAAAAAAGGGCTATAGTTTCCTAACACAGTTTTCCGATATCTCTTAAGGATTCGGATTTGCCCCTGTTGTCCCACTTAAAAGAATCACTCTGTATTTTTTTAAATTCTCTATTCCGCACCACCCCAGAGGTATAGAACTAGGCACGTTTTCTTTTAATCAGTGGTATCCCCAATAAGCCTAATCCACTACAACAAACGTTCTTCGTCTTTTGACGACAAAGGTATCATTTAATATTCAGAAGAGTCAGATTCGGGATCATTATGCAATGATGAGTCTACACTTAAAAACTCTAAGTTCTCCTGATCATTATCGTCAATAAATGTCGTAGTCATGATTAATAAAGCTTTTGCCTCTCCTGAGAGGGCTTCGTGCTTTCGTTTATGACGTTTTTTTTTTTAAATATATCAGTCAGAGCTGATTATCAAATTATTCAGAATATCTTCATTAGTAGCCTTTCTACAGAATTTCTCGAATGATGTGTACGATATCTCCTGAAGCTATATCTGATATTTCGAGCTTCAACAGCTTCTGCGGATAATTTTTCAATCGGCACTAAACTAAAATGTTCAATGATAGCTGCTCCGTGAGCAAGCACTTTATGTACACTTGCAGGCATGTAATACCAATTACAGAAATCAACGTACAATGTCATGGTGGCTTCAGCATAATCTTTAAACTTAATTGTATCTATGGGTGACCTGAAGAAATTGTCTCTAGTATGGTTTTAGATCGTTTTATTAAATCCTGATAGTCCTGTGATCGAAGCTGTAATTTCAAAGTTTTCAATGAATCTTCGGTATTTCCATTTACAATCTACGTCGTTGCGAATCTCTTAGGGAACTATTTAAAAAGATTAATATTATGACGGTGCCTTGTCAATTCATTTATGAAAATATTATGTATGTAAGAAAAAATCTACATCTCTTTAATAAAATAAGTGATAGACATAATTTTAATACTAGAAATAAAGACAAAATAGATCAACCATTTTTTAGATTATCTAAAGTGCATACATCTTTTATGGGGTACTGTGTTAAATGTTACAACAAAATACCTTGTGATATATTGCAATTAAATGAAAGAAAATTTAAAACTCATATTAAAAGTACACTTTGTAAACATGCATATTACAAATTAGAGGATTATATCCTAGATAAGAATGCTTGGAAACATGCTGGTCTTGCTCCATAGGACAATCTAGAGTCTAGACAAAATCAAACTGGTTGCTAATTTAATTGTATAATTTATAATTTTTATGACATTGTTTTTTACATTATGTAACTACTTTAACTCACACACTAAATTATGACTTGTTTTTTTTTGAAAAATCATCTACTTCTCAATATTTGTAAATATGTGAGCACCATGTATCTATCTCATAATTAATTTACCTGTCATGCGTTATATTTAATTATTTTTACCTATTGTGGTATAGTAATTTTATTCTAGGTGCATCGTCTTCACATATAATTATTATATATACATAATATTGTAAAACATTTTTAAAAGAGTAACGGTGGAGTTTCTTGCCCATTCTTCTCCATACGAAACTACCTTTTGGAAGGGGCAACTAGAATCAGTTCAATTTTTTGTAAATTTTGACGTTCAAAAGTGCCATTTTATGTGCCTATTTGAAATAAACGATTTGACTTTGACTTTGACTTTGACTTCCATCATTAATCCTCCTCCATTAGTACTCCAAAATCCACGTAAATCGCAACTTCACAAACATTAAATATCCACTCACGCGCCCTTGTCAAAGTGTGACGTCGACAGGAACACCCCGGAACATTTTTTGTCGGCGCGCCACGGGTGCCGCGGCACTTATACACGACTCGTAAACAAAATATTTCTATGAACCGATAATAAACAAATGACTGTTTCCTTCTAGGGACAGACCAGGCATGGAACATGTTTTAGAACAATAGAAACTTTAATTTTAAATATTGTATGGTGGTACGGAACCCTGCGTGTGCGAGTCCGAATCACACTTGGCCGTTTTTTTGTGTTGTAGGTGTCAAGCTGCGATAGTGCAGGCCTACTGGCAGGCAGTGCGGTACCTAAATATTTTGATTCATAATTTCAATTTAAATGCGGTTTTACCAAATACTAATTCTATTATCCGTTTCTGACCGGTCAGGATACGTATTTACTCCTTGGATCTGGATTTTCAGTATAGTATAAACTTAGTACTCTGTGGTCAGGATCATAGTTCTGGCTGATGAATACTGGCCTGCAAAGAGTCTAATAATAATATAGGAGCTGGCCTGCCTGATCTAAAACATTGAACAGAATAATATTAATTTTTTCCGTTAGATGTCGCTATGATCTACCGAAAAGTAGCTGCTCCTACAGAACAAAGTCATATTTCATATTATTATAATAAAACGTTTAATCTGACCGAATTGTTCATTTCAATAAAACATAATAATAATTTCCCATTAAGAAATAATAATCATTTTATATGGCAACTGCAATTTAATAATGTTATGTGTATAATCTGTCTACACTTTTTTATTAATCTGGCATCCCTGCCGGGTGTGTGAGCGACGTACGAATTGTGTATCTGTAATTTACTTAATTTTAAGTGTAAACAATGAGTTTAATAAATTGTTTAGCCGTGCGTTATTGAAAAATTCCCTAATCTCATTGCCAATGTCGTAATTTAGGTGTTTTATACTCTTTTTATATTGATGTGAGGTTCTCGTGCTTTGTCTTCGTGTGTGACAATATACTCAAAATGGCGCATCAACTGGCACCGTCTGTAAATTGTTCATTGGACGACATTGACCTCAGCGCTCTAAAGGTAAACTTTTAAAGTAAACTCTTATTATTAATTATACATCCTGAATATCCAGAAAGCAGGGGCTCCCTAAACTTCCAGAAAAAAAGTAATCAAAGGGCAATGATCTCACAGGGCGTGAATCATAAGTGAAGGTTTACTTGAAATGGCATAATAATCTTTTTATGCTATTTCATTTACTTTGTGTGTCATTTCAGGATCCTGCTGGTATATTCGAACTCATAGAAGTAGTCGGAAATGGCACCTATGGACAAGTATACAAGGTATGTACTAGATTAAAAACCGGAGCGCAATAATAAACTATACCCGTACGTATAACTACACCTATCTGTAATTAAATTGATTGCTTTTATTGGATCTCTCCTCACGGTCTACTTACTCGCTGTAATACATGACACTGCTAGTAAAAATTAACTTAATAGGCTCCAATGAAAGCATTACAATTAAAGAGCACTGTCTATTAATGTCAATGAACTTCATTAGTTCCCATCAGTGGACTTTCAATAGGTACCACTACATTTTAAAGTGTAGAATAATTTTACTTCTCTATTAGATTGGGTATTTTTTTCAATTCAGTCATATACATAATAATAACTTTACTTTGATTTTGAATTCTTGAATCTTTAAGAGTAGAAAATTATATGTTCTGTTGATTTATACACTCACACATCTGGGTCAGAGGGTCGTCAGGTATATTATTATTCTGCAAAAAAAAATGTACATTGATTCATATTTAATGTTATATGCTTCACAAGTTTATGACATGACCTAAAAAATAATGACAAAAAAATTTAAAGGATGGAATGTATACTTTATCATTTAGATAATTTTCACAAAATATTGTGTTTAATCTCTCTTTCTAGAGCTTTATCTAGAAATAGAGTTTAAATAGTGGAGTAGATAGACAGCATAATAGTTACTAAGTTCACAACATTTTACTATCATAAAAATAATAATGGAATGAGTTTGGAATAAAAAATCATTAAACAATTTTTAACACATACAGCTCAAAAGGCACATTCACAATGTCATATAGGTACTAATCTGATCAAGAAAGTTATACTTTATATTATATTACAGCTGTGATTAGATTATCATAATTTATTATTATCAGCCTTTAAACAGTACTGCTAAACATAGCTGGATAGATAGTCATAGGTCTTATGGAATATTGCAGTGGTCATATTTTTAGATAGAGTGGTGATCATAGGATAATATTTATACCAGATGAGAGAATGCTGCATACAAATAATGCAACCCCATAATGTAGATCATTTATTGCCAACAGTAAATTATTAAGGTAGACAAATCTAGCCAGAGAACATTTATTATACTTGAAAAATAAATACATCAGTAACTTAGTGGTTCTTGCTGGTTTTCGATTAGTTCTGAGTATTGTCAATGCTATGTAGTTTTTTGGTTGTTAAAAATTCAAACTAAACAACCTCAAATATATACTAATCTTTAGCTAGAAAATTATCACATTCACATAATTCCATTCAAATAACTCAATCTGATGATTAATTTCTAATTGCTTACAAATAAAGAAAGAAATAATACTTCCAGTCTCTAAAACATAATCAACACAACACACCCAGGTTTCAAGAACGCTAGTATCTCATTTTGATCTAAAAGCTACCAAGATGCTCATACACTTTGTGAGGATACCAATATACAAAACTTGAGTGAACATTAAAATGAAGAGATAAAAAACAAACTAAGACAAATAATTACAATAAAGTTATATTATTCTTGGTCCATCATATAATAAATGATCAAATTTTAGGGACGTCACACAAAAACAGGGCAACTTGCCGCCATTAAAGTTATGGATGTCACACAAGATGAGGAGGAAGAGATAAAGCTAGAGATAAATGTGCTAAAAAAGTACTCTAATCACCGCAACATTGCCACATACTATGGAGCTTTTATCAAAAAGAGCCCTCCAGGAAAGGATGACCAACTGTGGTTGGTTATGGAGTACTGTGGAGCTGGTATGTGTCCCTTGTACTTTTTATGACTTATTTGTAATATGATTAATACCCCTTAATTGTGAGTCAACATTTCTGTTTATTTAGAACAGGTAAATTAACAGAAATGTTATTAGTTTTCTATTTTCATGTATTACCTGATACTATACCTACTGATGCATATTTATTATTTCTTGAGCTAACTCAACATAGCTGTGCATTGCAGGCTGCTGGCCTGACATTGAGTTTCATATTTTAACATTGCGTTTTCTAGGATCTGTGACGGATTTAGTGAAGTCCACTAAGGGGCAATCATTAAAAGAAGAATGGATTTCATACATTTGTAGAGAAATTCTAAGAGGTCTTAGTTATTTACACTCTAACAAAGTCATTCACCGTGACATTAAGGGACAAAATGTCTTGTTAACAGACAATGCTGAAGTTAAACTGGGTATGTATTCAAACAAACAAGTCTAGATAACATTCTGATATTTACATTGATATTTGCTTCGTAACACATTGTTTATTACACATAGAGTAGGTTGTACATTCTGCTTCCATGTCATGTCACTAAAGAATATTTGTTGTGTTACTCAAATTCTAACAAGACAAATAATTTGTGCAACCATTTATGTTATCAGTGGATTTTGGAGTGTCGGCGCAACTCGATAGGACTATAGGTAGAAGAAACACATTCATCGGTACTCCTTACTGGATGGCGCCAGAAGTGATTGCGTGCGATGAAAACCCTGATGCAACATACGATAATCGTTCTGACCTTTGGTCGCTCGGTATAACTGCTCTCGAGATGGCGGAGAGTCAACCGCCCCTTTGTGATCTTCACCCGATGAGGGCTCTTTTCCTCATTCCAAGGTATTGATTGACATTGACATTTTATAGCAAAACCTATAGTTTCTAGTGCAAACACTAATCAAATAACTTTAAATTCCAGAAACCCGCCGCCTCGTCTCAAGTCAAAGAAATGGGCTAAAAAATTTCATAGTTTTATTGAAACTGTGCTTGTAAAAGACTATCATCAACGGCCGTACACTGAACAACTTTTGAAACATGCATTTATAAGGTAAACCATTATTTTAATACATCAGGGAAAAAAACCAGTTATACTAAAAGGAAAACATATATACATCTTTTTTAAATTATATTTTGTAGAGACCAACCCACTGAGAGACAAGTGAGGATACAACTCAAGGACCATATAGACAGGTGTAAGAAGCGGAAGCAGGACAACTCTGTGCGGGAAGACTACAAGTACTCCGGATCGGAAGGCGAGGAAGAAGAGAACGCAGTCGCCGGCGAGCCGTCGTCCATCGTACACAACGCGGCCGCTCACCAGGGCGGTGACACCCTGCGTCGGAACTTCCAACAAATCCAGGAAGGGCCAAGGTAGGTCATCACTCATACAAAATCGTTTTGCCTATTAACTTCTGTCGCTTAACATTTGTGTCATTAACCAGACCTGCCGAAGCGCCTCAACCCCAGCCGCCCCCGAAACGTAACAGCAAGCGTGAGGAACGTGAGGAAATTCCAGGTGACATAACTATCTAACTATTCTTATCAGACATTTTGCAATAACTATGTGATATTCATTAACACTGTGCTGTTTGTTGGTACTGCAGAGCCAGGCCCACCGGCAAGGCCTTCTATTCCACAAAGACTGATCGTTGTACCAGACCCACAGGCACAACAGCCTAATAGATATAGGTAAATATTGTCTTTTGTATAATGTAATAAATTATTTTGTAACTGATACTATGTTTAGTTGTATGATAAATATTTTATCTAAAAAATAGTGCTTTGGTAAGAGACTAATGAAAGTGGTAATTACAGGCCTCTACCACCGACACCAAAGTCGTCCGGCTCGTCAAACAGTTCGGGCTCCAACAACGGCACGCCGCCGGCCAGCGGCCCGCAGCCTCCGCAGCGCGGCTCACATCAACTGTTCAAACCCATGGTACGTGTTTGTGCCACCGCTATTATTTATTATACTCCGGAAAATATGCGTTGATCTTGATACTAATCACATCTGCAGCTACTCCCGATTTCAAAGATTTTATTTCAGTATTGCACAATAGCACCCAGCTTATAAATATAATGACTTTCTGTGGCGTCTCAATAACTTAACTATACAAATAAATTCAACAAAAGTTTTGGTTAGTCTCAGTTTGTATCTAGCATAGAAGAAACAAAGACTCGTCTAGAAATGCTTATGATGATAGACACTTGTATCGCGCAATATTTTACTGAGTATAGTAACGACTTTGATTGTGTATTCTGCTAAATTATTATTGTATGTACTTCTTTGTTACTTTAATTTTATTAGCTTTTTGTTTTTATTTTCATGTCACGCTGTTAACTTTCTTTGCACATCCGATTTAAACTGCAACTGCAGATTCCACCGAGAAGGCCAGAGGTAGGTTATTTGAGTTGCGTTTATTATTGATATGATTGTATCGCTACGATATATGTATTGTTTAAAGTTGTTTTATACTTACTTACTTACTTGGCAGGACTTGGACAAGTTGGCTGCACAACTTAACGAACTCGGCGTCGTGTCTGGTAACGAGCCTCCTAACAGGCCACCTCGCGCTCCCACTAATGGTCAAGGTATTTACTTTAGTTTTCAAATTTCATAGATGCTACTAAAACTTTCATAAGACATTAGTCATGTTTCTGGTCTATATGGGATCTGCTCGACAAGTTTCGAACAACCCAGCTTATAACGAGGCTACGGCGCATACTCGCGACTGGAATGAGTCGGCCAAAGTTGCTAAACTCTAAATAAACACGTAAACATATTTTTCTATATTGTCAAGTATAAAAATCTTAACATCCTAATGTAGGACCACCAGTGGAAAGAAACCAACCAGAACCGGCGGCGTTTGAAGACTCCGATAGCGATTCGGACGCCGAAGAGAGTGGTGGCCGAGTGCGCAATGATGGCACCTTACTAGCTAGCGACCCGCCTAAACCTCTGTAAGTAGCTTTTACACATTTGAATGAACATTATTGTGCATATTATTCATTATAATTGTATAAAAGCGCAACTAATCTTGATTACTTTTATTTTATATTTTGTTTGCATTTATTTTTTTGGACCATATTTTTGTTCGCCCTCCCCGTCCCGTTCGGTTGTGTTTGCCTGTCAGTCCCGAGTTCTGTTACAGGCCGGGGCTGAGCGCCGTGGCGGAGGACGGCGGCGGCGCGGGCGGCGGCGCGCCCACGCGGCCGCTGCCGCCCACGCCCGACGACGACGACACGCACGCCGACCGCACGCTCGTCATGAAGCGGGTGAGTGTCCCCACACACCACGCGGTGTTCCGCTCTATGCTAACACGATCATAATCATATTATTTTACTTCATTACATAGTGTTTGATATAGAAACATGAAGCTCGATCCATGACCCCCTTGACTACATACACATGAGCAAAACTTAGTCAGTGCTTAAGACATCTAATATGCATACATAGCCTATTGATTACTCTAGCTAAATCTGTTAACATATTAATTATATCACCACATCTGTTTTTACGGATAATGTGTACGCCAGGTGAAATGAAGTGGATATTAAAATAGACTTTTTCGAAGTATAAGATTAGGTATAAAGAATACTAAACTTATTTTTCGAAAATGGACTATTATTATTGAGCGCCTATTCATTACAACTGGGCGTATTTGTGTGACATTTGTGCTATGTTGTGTGTGGCTTGATGAAAAACAGCAACTGACAGAATGGGGCCCCATGTGAAAGAAATTGACTGTGTTTTATTTGGATTTTATTTTCATGAATGGTTTTCACGCCAAAATAAGATCAGTGAGCATAAAATACTGCTAATTCGTTTTTATTTGTTTATTTCTTGGTTCTTATCATTTATATGTACTTTTTGTATCGGGCATGTTTGACAAACATCAGAGAGAGAATTCCGAAAACAATAAAAGGCAGTCTGATGTTGATGAAGCAGTGTTACTGAAGGATTGGGATTTCGCCCGATTTTTCCCATCGAAGAGTTCTGAAAAAGAAGAAAAGCATGATACACCCAAAGAATCCGAGCAGAAACGAGCTCAACTGCAACGACAATCACGGTTAGAAATGGAAGATGCCTGGTCTAAATATAAAGCTATAGCCACTCCCCCTTCTCGACACAAGCAGCTATTCCATAAACCCACCGAAAAATCGACGCAGGACAAATTAGCGGATATTTTGAAGCACAAAAAGGAATCTGATTCAGACGTCAATTCTCCAAACCGCTTTTTCCGTGGCTTCCGTAGAGAAAACTCTGACCTCTTCCCACTGCCCAGTACACGTCACTCCGCTATATACTTTCCGAAACATGAAAGCCCAGCAGGAGCAAATAAACAACTACGATCCAGTGGAATATTTAACAATTCACGCAAACAAGTTATGAAATCGTCGGCTGGAGAACCTATTTTAACAGATTTCATAAAAACTAACGATAGTTTAAAAATGTCAGCACAAGGTGATACGAGAAAAAGTGAAAAGAAAAGAACCCCCGATCGAAAAATTGTAGCCAGTAACCCTATCGATGCACTCAAAAATGTTGCTGCACTTATCAGACAAGATAATGAAAGCAACGGGCCAAGCCGACAAAGCAGCGTAAATAGTGATTCTCCAGCAACAAGCATTTGCTTCACGAGTAGCACATCTTTTGAAAAGGCGGGGACGCCAGACTTAACAGCGAATACCCACGAGAATAAATCAAATTCAGATACTGCAAATGAAGGCAGTGTGGTGAAACCACGCAGAGAAAAGACTGAATCTGATATAGTTTTCCGGCGAAATTCCCAATATAACCGGCATTCAGAGCTTATGGCAAGTTGTGGGCAGGAAGCGGTACTCGCTCAGGATCAGGTAAATTGCTCCCTGCTCAGGATAGTTTGATTAATAATTTATACTTACATTTGGTATGAGGGTTTGGTTTTCTAACATGGTTTTCACTAACATCTACAATAATAATATAATATGAACGCTTAAAAAAAAGAATTGTATGTTTTGTATTTAGTTTGTAGTGGTGTTGGTTCATTAAACAATTAATTAAATGTATGGGAATGGTATACGGCTCTTGTTTGTCATACTTCATACTAAAATATCTACTTCGCCTATTTATCACTTGAGGAAAACATTGGTTTTAGATATTGCTCACACGTCTTACATTTTGGCGTGATAATTCTCTTCTATTTATTAGAATTATTTAGTATTAGTTCAGATCTGTTTGGGAAGACAAAAGGTGCAAATAGGTAGTGAGTAAGAACTTTTAACAAAGTAGAGAAATGATGGTCATAGTTTTAACAATCTCTCAACAGCTTCATCACCTAACAATGCAACTCATTATTTATTTTAACTAACCCGTTCTTTTTATTCATTGTCTAAACGCGATACCGTCTTCCTGCCAAGAAATCAACACATGCAAAATATATGCGATACCTACTTACGCCATCAACACTTGAAAATTAACCATTTAGGAATGCTGCCTAACGACATGTCACAGAAGCTGGCAAGAAACAATCATCAATTTGTGAATGTGTTTTACTACTGCATGTTTGGCTGCCGTTGTATGTCGAGCTCTGTTATTGTCCAGATTATTAATATTGCTATACTACATTATAGAAAAGTTTGTCTAAGTTTGAGATAAGTTAATAGTAACATAGGTTTATGATTTTGTGTAAAATATTTGTAAAACTTGTGTTATTTTCGATACAATTACAACTATAAATGAATAATTATTAATTAAAGTACTCCGCGGATTTTTTTGGTATTTAATAAAAATATAAAATTAAATATTATACAACACAATATTATATTAATTACTTAATTAAGAGAGAAGTACATTTTAAAATTATACTTTATCAAATGCCACAGATCTACGTGTAATGAAGTTGATTTGAATGTTATAACAGAAGTAACCTTTAATAAAAATCTTGAACTTGGACGTGTTCCAGGATATAGTAAAATGTTATATTGGGTGTAGGGACGGTCGAGCGGTGCCAACGAAGGCAGTGGATCTCGCACTAGCTCGGTACTCCCCGACCTGCTGAGCCAGGCGGGACAGCCGACCACCCCTCCACGCCACGACAAGTCCACCAGTGAAGAGGTATGTTCATGTGCACTTATACAAATATATATGCGCCTCTCGTACGCATTTAACGACCTGGGACTTATTTAAACTTGATTCGTGCGATTCAATTGACATATTATATTAATTATGCGGATGAAGCATAACTTCTACTCGAGTTGTAAAAGTGGCCCCGGTTTGCTTTGTGTTACACTGGTGGCAATTGTCATTATACATAATAGATTTTACTCACCGCATAGATAGTGCTATCTGAATTTAAATTATAATTGTAATTTTGTGATTGTGTGGCTTGTCACCGCACACTTGCTGAAAGGGTTAATTTACAATGGGAACTCTAGTAACATGCCACAATGTATTCATAATTAAATATTACTCAGGTGCTTCCAACGCTAGCTGCTTCGTAAACATAAGTAAATCTATGCAAAATGTATTCCCCATACTTTAATTTGCAATTTATCCGTACTTAACCATTATTGCAAAGTCAGATAAACCAACAAACATTGTTTTTATTTTTAAATAGAAGTAACAATACTTGCTCAGTTATCTAATCATTATAATCTCCGAAGTATAACATTAATAAAAGACCTAAACAACATTGGACCTAATTAACATTGGAGTGTCAAGCTGTACGTTGGAAGCTCCTGCTCCGGATCATGACTGTGTGGTGTCTCAAGCTTTTGGTTTATCGTATTAATGTGATAATGGTTGTCAATCATGCAAACTTCCTGGAGCCACTGCGCGACCGGTTTGCAGACACCTGTTAACACTGCGTAAGTACGAAACGAATTGATGCAAGAGGAAATGCTTAAGGTTCTCATAGATTGTTGTTTGTTGAAAGTTAGATCTGTATCTCACTTCTTCCTTGTATTTATGCATTTTCTAGTTACGCTTTCATTATGTTCGGAAATGTTTTGTTGATCATCGAATGCAGATCGATACATTTGTTAAAGCTTTCTATAGTAGTCCAATTTACTTGAGGGCTGCTTAATAACAGTTGTAACTATAGCAGAGGTCTTTCGGGTAATTAATTAATTGCTATACAGCTCGTCATGTGAGGCTATCGTTAAACTATAAACAGTCATATTTACGTTTGTTAAAAAAAAACTTCACGCACGCTGTGGCGCTAAATAAGTAAACCTAACTACAAAACGGAAAGGTTTTGTGAAAGCAATGTGAACGACTATGTGAACAATTCGAAAACAAACTCTAAACATCATTTTATAATACAAGCTAATAATAGCTGTAGTAGAAATATCGGAGTTAATGTAATTAAAATAATAAAATAAATGGGAATTATCAAAGAGGTCTTTATCAAGTCTTTTCAACGAATGCATACATATCTACATCATACACAGCGAGTTCATGCCTGCTGCAATTTCACGTCCATTATCACATTTTATGTTATGGTCATGAATGTAGATAATAGCCATCAAGCTAATAACTTTCCAACTGTATTGAAATGACATCTAATCAATGGGAGATGGGCTTATTTGACTAACCATCACTTATTAATTTACACGGTTAATGCTGCGGCAGATTGTGCTGCAAACATTTGATTGAGATCAATCTTTACTGCAAAACTTATAAAGTAATATTTTCTGTTTTCTCTGTTCCAGTATAGGCAAGCCATTGCCGGAGGCACGCCTCTTTCCCATCATCATCACCATCCGCCCCCATCCTCTGTCCAATCCACGCCGTCCAAATCATTCGTAGTGGGCGCCGCTTCACCACATCCCTTACAACATTCCCCCTCGAACTCGTCTGTGGGATCCCATCAACAGTTCCTTCCCTTGCAACAGAAGCAGCGTTCGTTCCTCACGTTCGGGTTCGGCGCGGGCTCGACCGGCAGTGGTGGCACCGGGGGCTCTGGCGGCAATGCCTCGCGACGTGAGAGCCACGTCAACGTCAATGTCACTCCGACGGGACATGACCTGTCCTCCGATACGCCCGAAATACGTAAATATAAGAAGAGATTTAATTCGGAAATCCTTTGTGCGGCATTATGGGGTAAGCAAATACTATAACTTCTCTCAACATGCTCGAGTAGTCACTTCCTTGTGATCATTTATGTTAATATAATCTTAATCTTTCAGGAGTTAATTTACTTATTGGCACCGAGAATGGTCTAATGTTATTGGACCGTTCAGGTCAAGGAAAAGTATATCAGTTGATCTCACGACGCCGCTTCCAACAAATGGAAGTGTTAGAAGGACAAAATATTCTTGTGACTGTTTCTGGAAAGAAGAATCGTGTGCGCGTATACTACCTTAGCTGGCTCAAGTCCAAAATCCTGCGCACCGACGGACTTAGTGACGTAAGTTGATTTTAAGTCTAGTACGCATAAACACTAATATTCAATTTTAATGTAAATAATAATAATACGTATTTTAGACTAGAAATGCACATTCCAGATCCACAAGATTTGAATTATTTTCTAAGAAACAAAACAGTTGGAAAAACATTTTTTTTTATTTAATGATGCCCATTCTCTTGTCACAAAATTCTCTAAACTTGACTAAAAATCACCAAAATTTTGTTGATTTCTGACAAACGACGTTTGCCATTCTGAAATTCAAAGTGACAAAACTTAACCATATTATAGTTTGGCAGCACTAATGTCATTTAGTTATTCAATTTAGAGAAAATGGCAATTTTATTATGCTATTCTGAATTTGCCATTTTCCACCTAAAATTTTTATTGTCAAACTAAAAATTTTGTCATTAATTAAAATTTACAAAGCACATTTCTCTACTACATAGTTCTTGAATGTTTGGATGCTTGTGACTTTGGAAATCATTATGGAAGCTTATGTGATTGCAGCTGTTGTCGATTCACGACATAACAAACAGACTGCCGGCTTTGGCTTTCCTACGGTGACGAGAATACCGGAGATTTTCAACTTACTGAACGACAACCGGATTATCTTTTCTCGACGTCACATTTTTATTAGTAAATTAGCTTTATTACGCTGAAATAAATAGCAAGCTAATCATGCTACCTGAATAAATTCTTAAATGCTGTAGTTTGTCGATTTAATAAATTAAAGGTTAGGTTAAAAAAAAAGTCGTTTTCTTATTGAAAACCGAAAAACCATCGCCGAAGTTATATTACGAATACGTTACCGAATTCAGGTTATTGCATCTTAATTTATTAAAATATATATATTAATATAGTTTTACGCCATCGTTATGTTCTCTGTTTAAAAACTAAATTATTATTTTTTAAATAAAATTATTGATAAACAATTAAAGATAATTATTTGATTTTACTCAGTTTTTTTTTGTACTTCGGATCATTTCGTTCACTTTCATTCACTCTTTATTTAATTTTTTCCGACAAATCATGGTTTCTAATCCACTCAACGTAGCAATTCTCAAACTCGATTTTAGCTGTGTCAAAATTGTTTTTAAAAGAGAATCTTGTTTGCAGAATAGCTTTTAAGATTCCCATAACCAAAAGTAATAAATTTTTGTGATAGTTTAGTTTAGTTCGGTGTACAAAAAAATCTGCACCAATATCAATTAATTTTAAAATATTAACACCATTGACCAGATGAATAACTACAATAACTTCTTATTAGTGTTAAAACAAAGCATGTTACATGCTTCGTAAAAGCCGGATAAACTGCTGTGTTAAAAATTAATCATAATACAATTTAAATTACAGCAAGCAGAAAGGAGGAATGGCTGGATTAACGTAGGTGAACTGCAGGGCGCAGTTCATTTCCGCATTGTCAAATACGAGAGGATCAAGTTTCTTGTAATCGCCCTGAAAGACTCCATCGAGATCTACGCGTGGGCGCCCAAACCATATCACAAATTCATGGCCTTCAAAAACTTTGGAGAACTGCAACATAGGTATGTATATTTTTTCCGGAAAAATATGCACATCAGAAGAACTTTATTTCTAAAAGTATTGTTTACTGAGAACAAGTGTGAAGATGTTTATTTCATTTTCAGGCCTCTTTTAGTTGATTTGACTATTGAAGACAGCACAAGACTGAAAGTAATTTACGGATCAGCAGATGGCTTCCACGCCGTTGATTTAGACACTGCCACGGTCTACGATATTTATATTCCAAAACATGTAAGTACATTATACCCACAAATTAACTTATCTCCCCAAGAAACAATTATTAACCTATCTAAACATGTACATAACTACATTGTGATGCAAGTGTTCAAAGTTGCAAAAGTTTATCAGAGCTGATGAGTTGAAGTGCTGAAATTTGCAGTTTGCTAATAGGGTCCGAGAGTGGAATGACAAATGCTCACGCGTATCAAACGACGATTTTAAACACACTTGCAAAGGAAAAATAAATATTTCATAAACTTATTATTTTGTGACGGATGTCAGTCAGTTGCTTAGAATATATTTTTATTTATTTATTTTCCAACTTACATCTATCATTACAGGGGTAACATAATGCGATAGTGTACTTATCTAAAGTCTCATATTAACTTATTATTATAATTAAATTTTGTAACTTATTACAAATAATGCATTATTTCAATATGACACTGGAAAAGCCCTAAGAACACTTACATAACAAGTACAAATGTTCTAGTACGTTCACAAAAACTACTTTCAAATTGTTTCTAACGCACTTCGTAAATCGTTTTCAAAGCGCGCGGAGCTCCGTGTAATGCCTTTTTTTTTTTTGTGTGGGAAATCATCAAATCACTTCTAGGGCGTGTCAGACTTTTACTGACTAAAACCCACCCGTGTTCCTTGCCTGTGCGCCAGGGAGGCCCTGGCTGTTCTGGACTGGATATATCCAGGATAAAGAGACTACCGAAAGGTTGAGGTCATGTTTGAAACCAAAATTGCCAAGTTGCATGTTGCAATTTCTTAATACGAATTACACCCTGTCCACTACGTTAACCGTTTTTTGACAGATGGAACTAGTGATTGCAGCAACGTAACATTTAGATTATCGATTCTATTATTGACACTTTAATTTGTATGTAGTACCGATTATCGTTTTTTAGCCGTCGAATAAAACAATGTACTGTTTCTATGCCTGTGTTTATTGTTATTTAATACAAAACCATATAAATTAGCGTAACACTCCATAAAGCGTAGGTGAAAATTCATAGGATTCGAGAAAACCCAAATTTTATGTATTTTTAAAAGAAAAAAAAACATAATTCGTCTCTAAATATCACTTTTCGCTAAACTCTCAATTTTTCTTTTCCTTCATTGCTTTTCCAGTAGATACCTGATACTTTTACAAACCTTTCGATATAACCAAATTTACTAAAAGATCAAAGAATTAAAAATTAAAAGAAGAAGTTTACTAACCATTTTCTAAAATCATAGAATAGAATACTCTTTATTATGTACACCATAAAAATTACAGGCATAAATGTAGAAAATTTATATAGGGTGACACAATGGGCGGACAATCATCTACGTATGTAAATGAACTTTGACACCAGTTATATCAAAATTTTACTACAATTCTAAAAAAATTATACAATTTGACAATTTGCAAATTCGACCTTTGCCAGCATTACCGATTGTTTCATCGGCACCTTTAACCTTTTAACCGCCTACGTCGGATTAATCCGACAAATATTTTCTGGCCCATTTCGCCAGAGTCGTATATTTCCGACCAAAATATCACTGCTCGTTTAATCAGCTTTTTTTATTTAATTACGCTGTATTCTATCAAAATTATGTTTATATTAGGTAAATAGTTAACTAAGTAATCATTTACAGTTTAATACACTTTAGTCTCTTAATTAGAAGTCCTAAAAATAAAGTCCAAAGTTAGATGAATTACTAACATTATTTTTAGAAAATTGTATTGATGTGCAACGCCCATGACGACAAAATCCGACATGAGGGACGGGACATATGCCAAGATTTACTGATACAAAAAATAAACATAAATCAAAATATTTCTCTTTATACTGACTAATTAACTTTAAAACAAATACAGCAATTGTTAATAAAACATGTTTTTACAAATATTTGTGAGTATTTCATTTAATTCCTTTGAAATTAAGTAAACTTACTTGTGAAATGTCAGCAACTGAGTTGATGGTTCCCATCCCTAGCCTACATCTTCCGAAACTTACTTTGTTAGTACGCCCAGCGCCACGGTCTGATAAAGACGACCGCTTCGTACGTCATAAAGGAGTGCCGACTTCTGGAAATTTCCATCAGTGTTGTGTGTTTCTATCAGTTTTACGTTCGTGTGTCGATAAATGTGTATTGAAATTTATCATGACCACTCATTAAATATTTATTTTTAAAGACTTTTGTTTGTATTTCATAAAACCAGTGAATAAAACTAAATTGTGATTTCAGACTGTTGTATTATTTATTATACTCAAGTTTCTATAATAAATAAGTACCTACATATTTACTTTCCATTTCGAAAAAAGACGGCATTAAATACAGTGAAAAATTCTGCCGTTTAGATACCTACGGCAAAAAACGTTGACTGAAGTAGTTGAGAAACACGGGAGTAGACAAAAATAGAAGGAAGAAAACCAGGAGTTGTTTTTGTTTCTTTGGTACTTATTTACACTGGTATTTCTTACTAGTGGATAATGTTAAATAAAACAAATATCAAAATATTTACTCAGTTGTTATTTATATAAAACGAAATATCGACATCGAAAAATTGTAGGTATTGCACATCCCTCTTTGTTGTAGGTATTTATTTTTCGATTCAATGTGTCGGGCGCTGGGGGCACGACAACTGACATAAAGTTGGGCGGTTAAAAGGTTAAATATATTTATTTACATTTGTACCTCGTTAGGTAGCTGATTAAATGAAGAGGTCTTCCCTGTAATTTATACCCTTAAGAGGGCGCACACGGGTCCACTAGCGCCACTCCTTTAAAAAAGTATTATCTCGTGACTCAGAAGGAATTTTGAATAACGACTCAATAAGCGACCTCGGTAAGCGTGTCTAGAATTTTCTAATACCTTTTATAAAGTTTCATATTGAGACACGAAGCAACAAAAAGGAGTGGCGCTAGTGGACCCGGGTACGCCCTTTTAATGTCATTGTAAAATTTTGAGATAACTGGTGTCGAAGTTCATATACACACGGCTACATATCAAGCTATAAATTGCCAGTATAAGCTGACCTCTCATTGTACGGAAATCCTATACAATGCGTGATCAGGTTATAATGGAAATGAATAGCTTGATATGTAGCCGTGTGTACGTAGATAATTTTTGAATTTTGTTAAACTTCTTTCATTAACTGTTTGATGTTTTAGAAAATTTGGTTACATCGAAAGGTTTGTTAAAGTATTAGGTATCCAATGGCATAGCAATGAAAGCCATTCAATTTGAAAGTTTAGAGAATAGTGATATTTAGTGGCGAATTCTAGGAAATTTTCAAAAATACATAAAATTTGGGGTTCCTCGAATCCTATGAATTTTCATCCAGGGTTTATGGGGTGCTTAATTGTTGCAAATTGCTCAAATTATCACGTCCTCGACGGAATACGTCAAATTTTACAAGACAAGGTGACAGGGACATCGACGTGCAAACTGAAACCATGAATTCAGCACAATGACAAAATAGCGTATAAATTTTAGGTGGCTTATCAAAAAAAAAACAGTTGTTTCATAAAAGAGTGCAGGTAATACTTACGTAGTCGAAATGTATGAGGATTTTTTATTTTTTTTAATAACCGTCTTGTAATTTCAAAGCATGAAGAATCAAAGGGCTCAGAATCAAATGGAGAAAGGGTTCAGAATCAGGTACTAAATCCATGGTAACAGGTTGTGCGTCACTGTCCCGGCCACCCTATATTGTATACCATATTATCTATATATATATAAAAATGAATCCCTATTTCCCTTGGTCACGCCATCACGCGTGAACGGCTGGACCGATTTCAATAATTTATTTTTTGTTGTGTTCGTTATTGACAGAAGAAGGATCTTATGAAATACAAAAAATAAGGAAGTTGATTGGAACATTACAAAATTTAAGAAAACTTAACACCAATATTAATTTTACATAACTGTCAGTTGTTTGAAATAACTGTCAGCGATTGACAGAATGCGCGCTGCAAATATCGTTTAACACAGATGGATCGGTTGATAAAGGAGTCTTTAGTTTTAGTCAATAGTCAAAACTAAAACCAAACGACATTCATAGTTAAGACAGGACAACGTCTGTCGGGTCAGCTTGTATGTTTTATATGTGAAAGTTTGGATGTTTGTAACTTAATTACGCAAAAACGGCTGAACGTATTTGGGTAAAATTTGGCGCACAGATAGTTTACAACCTGGATTAACACATAGGATAGGCTTTTTATACCGGTAGTACGTTCCCGCGGATTAATTTACGACCTCCACACGGGCGAAGTCGCGGACACCAGCTAGTTTATCATAATTTCAATTATTTTAGGCTTATCTCATGAAAGTTCATAGTTGAGGTTTAACGAGAATCGCACTCATTTCTGACTAATATATAGTTTACTGTGGCGTACTTGTACAAAGTAAAAAACATGCACGTAATACACTGCATTGTGAACCTAAAAGCTGTGCAATAAGAGCCATTTTCGAGAAAATGTGTTGAAAAGTCACTTTCCGTTTGTGACTGCTTATCTATACTATATAATGGAGTTTGATGCGGTTTTCACCGTCATTTAGAGAATTTTTCCCGGAACGTTTTTATACATTAATATTTGACTTATATATTGCACAGAAATCTCGATGTTTTGACATGACGCCATATCAGTGCATTTCAGCCGTGTCAAGCCGGCCGGGTCGCCAGTAAATAATATAACTTGGTTTCACAGTATCTAACATGGTATAATAATATACTTCGCCAGGTATAGCATTCCGGTCACGGGGGTGACACAAGCCTACGTCATCACCGCTGTGTTACTAGTAGTATGTAATAATAACTCCCCAATCGCCTTTATTACCTGTGCGAATGCAATAAAACAAAGAGTTTTAACTAACAATTACGTTGGCATTGTTTAAATTGAATTGTTTCGATTGATTAGAAAAATGAAACGACAATTTAAATGGTTTATACATATTTTTTAACAGAATGGTGACTGAAAATGTTTCCATAATTCGTGTTTTGTTGCAATAAAGTGGCAACTGGATAGTGACGTAAGCATGTGTCACTCCCGGAATGCCAGACCTTGTTTTTTTAGACCATGGTACCTTACGTGTTTCTTTCTTATACTTATGTCTATCTTTTAATGTTTCCAGACACAAGGAGCGATTGTCCCACACTGCATCGTGCCTCTCCCAAACTCCAATGGAGTTCAGTTATTGTTATGCTACGATAATGAAGGAGTCTATGTGAACACGTACGGACGAGTAAGCAAGAATATTGTCCTCCAGGTTTGTATTTTCACCACATTCGTATACTTGCGACAGGTATTTTAATAAAATTTTAAATGATGTGTATTGGTCTTCTTTCAGTGGGGTGAAATGCCAACATCGGTAGCCTACATAGGCACGGGACAGATAATGGGTTGGGGCAATAAAGCGATCGAAATTCGTTCAGTAGAAACTGGTCACCTCGATGGCGTATTTATGCACAAGAAAGCACAACGACTCAAGTTCTTGTGTGAGCGAAATGATAAAGTGTTCTTCTCTTCCGCCAAAGGTGGTTCCTCTTGTCAGATATACTTCATGACGCTCAATAAACCCGGCATGGCCAACTGGTAGTGCAGGGGCGCGGCAGGCGTCGAGCGCGCCGCTCATCTGTGATGGTAACCGCACGGCGCCGCGGCGTCCCTTACTAAGTGCATGCCCGTACTGTACAAGATAATGCCAGTAGATTAGTCAATATTACAAAATCATGTGCTTTGGCCACTCGAAATTCAAAGACTTGTGATAGTGACAGAAATTAGTATATGTGCTCAAAAGACAATCCACAAAATAATATTACATTCAAGTATTCGAGGACCTTCTAGTAAATGTGGCATTTTGTACTGATGAAGATAATTTTCATTACAAGCTATTAAGGAATATATATTATTAAGCAATAACCTTTAGGATAAATGTTTTGATATTGACAATTATGCGTAAGTAAGTTAATGTGCTTAGGTTTTATATTATGTTGCAATTGATAATTTCTAAAAGAAAATGTAATTGAAATCAACTATTAATTCATATATGCCATATTGTTTATAATGTTAAGATAGTTGGGTGATGATTATTATTAATTGGTTACATAATTAATTTTATGATATTAACAAAGAATAATGCCATGTCTGACAGGTTATAAGTAATTATAACAAACATTCAACAAAACACAATTAGAGGTAATGTAAAATTATTCTTCAATTTACATTTGTAAGGTTCATTCACTTAACAAATTGGCATTTAGTCAAGTCACTTTGTATCATAATTATCACACCAAACTACATTTTTTATTAATGGATAAATCCTAAAAATTTGGTAATATTTATTATTTATTTGTTATGTACTATATTATTTACATGTATAAAGATATAACTGTGCATATTGAAAATATATATTTGACGACTTTTATTTGAAATACCTTAGCCCAATAAAATTTAAAAACATATTTGAGGTCCTTTTATTGCAAACGTTATAATATAGAAAGCTTAAGCATTTCATTCAGTCGGAAAGGTGGAAGTGGGAGGAGCAGGGATGTGGGGAGGAATTGGAACCGTTCATTCCCAGTCGCCCCCGCGAGGATTGCCACCGGAGGCAAATGGGAATAAATATTCCCAGTCGCCACCGCCACAGCGGTGACTGGGAAGTCATTGCCCCCACTTCGGTTTCGCTATAAATTGGTGCCGATTCTCTTGTCACAAAATTCTCTAAACTAGACTAAAAATCACTAAAATTTCGTTTATTCCTGTCAAAAGACGATTTCTCATTCTGAAATAGACTAAAGTGACACAACCTGACTATATTTTAGTTTGACAGCACTAAGATGGGTGAGAGTCAAAATGGCGGGTGTACCTTAACTAATCGAATCATCCCATTTACCAAAAAAATGTACTATTAAGTACCTCGGTTTAAAAAAATTGCACCTTTTTCAGAACCAAAATGGTATCAAAATTTAGATACACCCGCCATATTGACGTCAAAATGGCGGGTGTTTGTTGATATATCAATATTTATCCATCACTCATTAAATACAATTATATCTAAAAAAATGTACTATTAACTACCTCGGTTTAAAAAAATTGTACCTTCTTCAGACCGAAATTGTATCACAATTTAGGTACACCCTCCATATTGGCATCAAAATGGCGAGTGTTTATTAATATATCAGTATTTATCCATTACTCATTAAATACAATTATATCGAAAAAATGTACCTAAAATGTACTATTAAGTACCTCGGTTTAAAAAAATTGTACCTTCTTCAGAACGAAATTCTTCCTCATAGTCTTCATCCCCATAGTCTTTTTCTGATGATACTCAATGTAGGTAAACACAAACAAAAATATTTAAGGTACCTTCAAATCGTGCAAAATTACGAGAATTAAATAAAATTAACCAATAAATACCGTAGTTATATTTAAAAACTAAAACTACATTTTATATTAGCTAGATATTTTTGTGCTATTCTTATTTAAAAATAAAAACACCTTAATTAATGCTACTACGACTAAAATTTGTACGTTGTAGCTACTTATTTCTTAACCGACTCATTGCCACCATCATTTTCATGCATACTTTAGCCAGGCCCCGAACATTGGACGATGACGCGCCAGGCGCGTCATGGGCCTACATCAAGGATGACGTACCTAGACCGTCATTGGCACCCTGTGATGTTTTATACGTATTTCGCCGGTATCTTGCGTCGATCTGCTAAGAGAAAAAGTTGTGTGTGTGCTTCGATTCGTATTCGTTGGTATTCAAAGGAAATATGGCCTCACAAGGTAGGATTTATTTATTTTAGTAAAATGTTACGGGGATCGTAAACATTTTTGTAAATTTACTTGTATTAGGTCAATTGTTTGCGATAATAAACGTATTATTTCTAGATAATCAGCAAGGAGACGAATTTTTTCCTGAATGTAGTCAGGCATTATTCACTAATGAGCATGAACATTACCAACAAGATAACAATAAAGAAAATGATGTTCTTCCAGAATGTAGTCAATCGATTTTGCATATTTCAAAGAAGCATAAATTTATGGGACCATGTACCATGACCAATAGTCAATATACAAATTATAATTCAGACACTAGCATTGAAGAAATTATGGATTCTGAAGAAGAGGAATGTGAGAAAAAGAAAACAAAGTTTAATGCAAGAATATTTAAGGAGGAACCTAAGTCGCCCATTAAAAATAAATCAGACCCCGATTGTTGTGCAGCAAAAAAATATTTTAAAGCATTGTTCTCAAAAGATTTAAAAACAGAACTGAATACACAAGACGAACTGCCTCCAATTTATGCTCAATTGGAACATGACTTGGGTATAATGCTAGCATTTAGATTAAGAAATGTACCAGCAAGTAAACGTTTAGAGTGTTATGAAAAATTAATTAATGTGGTGAGACAATATGAAGACTGAAATAAAAGACAATGATTGACAAAATAAACATATATTGATTGAATGATTACAAGACAGACAAAAATAGGTAATTTTTGATATCTAAAAGTCTAATTTTGATTAGATTTATAAAAATCAGCTTTTTCACCACAACTATTTGTATGAGTGTTTTTTTTTATTGTAAAAACAATTTAAAAAAACACTCATACATTTTAGTTGTGAAAAAAACCGATTTTTTTATAATGGTTTAGATATACCTACTAAGATAACAAAATCGGATATTTTTATTTTATATGAATATATTAAATGGATATTTTTATTAAAATAGTAAAAATTGTTTATTTTGTACAGAATAGACGCAAAATAAAGAAATAAAAGTATATATTATGGTGGAAGCGAAAGGGTAGCCCGCGAAATTCAAATTTTCCGTGTCACTCCCACCCCATACAAGTTTGTAAACTGTTACCAAAGGTTATCTATCCCTGACTTATAAAATATGTATTCTAAATTAATGGCCAAGGGTATTGTCAACTTCAATGTTTAATTTGGGATAAAAAGTGGTAGTTCTCTTAATCTCAATTTTTTTAAATCTGTTTTTAAGTAAGATCGATGTGACGCGCCAGGTGCGTCAATGGCCTCCCGTGATATTTGCTTATGACGCGCCTGTGGCGTCATTGGCCATGAATCGGTTAAGGCTTGCACGATTAGAAGGTAGTAAATAGATATTTAACCTTCGAAGATCGAAAATAAACCGCCCATTTACCTGTTGCACTAAACAATTGAATCGTCAATTTGGAGGGACCAACTTATATAATCGATATCTTTATAACGATATATGTTACGGGCATCCAAAATCAATAATATTAAAGTACAATTAAGGTGTAGAACATTCCAGGAGTAGTCTATCAGTTTGGTCCCTCCATCTTGATATCATGATGGAGGGACCAAGCATTTTGTTAAAATATTATGTATATGATGAGGTAGCAAAAATTATAGCAAAGGTAGGAAATAGTAGATTAATGGTATTATTTTTTATATATGTATGACAGACATTGGAGATTTGGTCCCTTCATTTTGACGCTCACCTTTTATTCACATACCTAATCATTTGCATTTAGTTTGGCAAAAAAATATATAAATAAGTATGCGTCTAGATGTATCAAAATAAATATTTCGTGATAATTATAAAAATAAGTAATTACGAAACATGGTTGTTTTATTTCTCAGGAACTAATCAACTGATCAAGTGTGGGTATTTTTTTATTTAGGGTACATTTTAGGTACATTTTTTCGATATAATTGTATTTAATGAGTGATGGATAAATATTGATATATTAACAAACACCCGCCATTTTGACGTCAATATGGCGGATGTACCTAAATTTTGATACAATTTCGTTCTGGAAAAGGTACAATTTTTTTAAACCGAGGTACTTAATAGTACATTTTAGGTACATTTTTTTGGTAAATGGGGTGATTCGATTAGTTAAGGTACACCCGCCATTTTGACTCTCACCCAAATTGCCTATTGCCATGCTTTTGTGTTTTGAAATACGTACAGTCAAAAATCAGCCAAGTGTGTGTCGGACCACGCACAAGGAAGGGTTCCGTAGTTGGGATGAATTTACTGCAAGAACAAACTTAACATAGTAGTTGAAAAAATGTCCTGCCATACATTCCAACTGCAAATGTAAGTTTGTACGCACAATATTGAGAGATTGAGAGATGAGAGGTAAGTATGTATTTTTTCAGTACCTAGCTGAAGAAGATTTTATCAATTTTTCACTGACATCCCTATCTGTGTACATTGGGTGTACTTATCCAAACTAGGATAGAGTTTGGATAAATATGGCGAAAATTACGATGAAATTCATATTTTAGTTGATATTTACTGAAATATAGTAGTATGAAACTGTATTAGAGTAGGGTGACCATGAATTGTCACAATGAAGTGAGACTGAATCGTGATGATTATTAGAATGTTCGATAGTCATCTTAATTTTTTTAGGGCGAGTTATACTTGTAAGGCATCCTATAGCATACTTCAATAAAAGTCAAAGTCGCAAATCGATTCTTTATTCAAAATCAACACAAAGGCATAAAAATCTAGTAATAAAAGTCAACAAGATAAATAAAAAAAAAATTAACATAACATTTATAAATTAACTGACACGAATTTAAGACACAGATTGTAAACTAATATTATAAATGCGAAAGTAAATTAGCTTGTTACCTTTTCACACCTAAACCACTGAACCGATCATCCTGAAATTTTGCATATACGTTGTCAGGTGTACAGAAACGGACATAGGGTACCTTTTATCCCGAAAAAAGTACTGTTCCCGAGGAAAACAATAATAACGTTCTTATGATAATAGATGGCGCCAGGTGTCTTTCGAATCATGTTTTAATTTAATTATTGTAGAAACTTTAGTAGAGTTTTTATTTTATTTTATTTAAGTACGTAATACCTTTTGTAAGTCTAGAGTGTCGATAGACCGGTTTTTCATCCTCCTAACTATAATTTCCCGAACAACCCGAATTGATTGTCAAATTCTAAATTAACGCGAGCGAAGCCGCAGGGAAAAGCTGGTAATATTATAAATGCGAAAGTAAGTTTGTTTGTTACACTTTCACGCCAAAATGACTGAACGGATTTGGATGAAATTTGGCACATGGGTAGACCATGACCTGCATTAGGACATAGAATACTTCATGTCCGTGACTACCGCAGGACTACCAACGCCATTCGCTTCCATATTTGGTAAATAATTAGTACCCAATTGGTACTATAGAATAGAATAGAATAGAATAGAATACTCTTTATTATGTACACCATAAAAATTACAGATATAAAAGTAGAAATTTTACATAGGGTGACACAATGGGCGGTCTTATCGCTAAAAGCGATCTTTTACAGACAACCTTTGGATGGATTCAAGGTAGAAGGAGAGACAATAATGCAGGTAGTCAGTGGTGTACCATTTACATATACAACAAATACATACATACATAAAACATATACCTATCTACATAATATAATATATACAATAATAAACATGAAACAAGAGTAAGGAAACTAAATGTAATGACAATGTTTAAGGAGAGAGGAAGTGTTTTTTAACCAGAATTTTAAAAGTGGACAAAGATTGAGCACGCCTTATCGACATGGGCAAGGCATTCCATAACCGTACTGCTTGAACTGTAAAAGACTTGTCATAAAAACTGGTGGAATGCCTCGGCATCTCTAGTCTTAAGTTTTCCGATGACCTCAGGTATCTATTATGTGTGTCATGAAGGAACTTGAAACGTTCTTTAAGATAAGAGGGGGTTTTAGGGTTGAACAGAATACTGTAGAGCTGAAACAAGATATGAGAATTCCGGCGAAGACGTATGGGAAGCCACTTGAGCTTTGTACGAAATTCAGAAATGTGATCATACTTGCGCAGGCCAAATATAAATCTTATGCAAAAGTTTTGAAGTCGCTCAAGTTTATCGAGTTGCGCCTCAGTGAGATCGAGATAACTGACATCAGCGTAGTCAAGGATGGGAAGTAAAAGGGATTGTGCAAGCGCAGTTTTAGTGGCAGTTGGAAGAAAGTTCCGCAATCGTCTCAGGGACTTACCAGATGCAAAAATTTTGCGACTTACGTCCTGTAACTGAGGACCCCAAGACAGATGTTTGTCGATCCAAACCCCAAGGTTCTTAACCTTTTCGCTGACTGGAATAGCAGTTCCGTTAAATTGTACTTGGGGAAGCTGCGACCAGTTTATCTTGGGGGTCATCCTTGAGCTGCCAACAACAATGACCTGAGTCTTTGATGGATTAACCTGCAACCCATGTGCCTCACTCCATTCGCAAATTGAACCCAAATCTTTGTTTACTATATTAATTGCATCAGCCAAATCCGAAAGGGCAGCTTGCTTATATATTTGTAAATCATCTGCATAAAGGTGGTAGGAAGAAAGAAGTTTTATGGAAATAGAGTTTATAAATATTGCGAAGAGTAAAGGAGATAAAACGCCACCCTGAGGTACACCGGCAGCAGTATAACACCAAGAAGAGCAAGACTCTTCCATGCATATACGCTGCCGGCGGCCATACAGGTAACTATGAAACCAGTCAATCGCCGTTGGAGATATGTTAAGCGAGCGAAGCATGCCAAGCAGGATATCGAAATCGACAGTATTAAACGCATTACTAAAATCCAGTAAGCAAAGAACCGTTAGATTTCCCGCTTCCATGCCTAACCGAATGTCATCAGTGACGTTAACTAAAGCTGTAGCGGTGCTGTGACCAGGACGAAAACCGGATTGGAAAGGATTCAGCAGACTATTCTTACAAAGAAAAGCACTAAGCTGATTGTGGACAAGACGTTCAAGGACTTTTGAAAGGAAAGGTAAGATGGAGATAGGACGGTATTCTGAAAAGGAAGTAGGATTAGATTTTTTGGGTAAAGGAGTGATTTTTGCCTCTTTCCACATCGATGGAAAAACGCCATAGGTTATAGAGTAGTTTAGGATATAGCATAGGATAGGAAGGATTTCGTCGAGGACTGGGAGTATCATTTTCCGACTTACACAATCACTACCAACTGCGTTGGATGTGATTGAAACTACGCTCTTCTTAACATCACAATCAGAGAATTGACTAAAAATAAATGGGGGATGATCCGGAGTTGGAAGGTTTGAAAGATAGTTTATTGTAGCTGCCTTCATAGTCCTATTACAGTGGGACACAGATGAGAAGTGTTGATTCAGTAGATCAATATCTAAGTTTTTAGGAATCGATTCCTGGCGCGGTTTTCCAACTCCCAAGGATTTAAGAAATTTCCAGACTTTAGCTGGATCTCCGTTTTCAACTGAGGTGTGGATATGGCGGCGTTGGGCATCTCTACACACCCTATTGCAGCGATTACGAGCATTCACAAGAACCTCCCGGTTCGACGGCGAGGGTCGACACTTAAATTTAGTTTTAGTTACAGCCTTCCTGTGCATGACACTTCTTATATCGTCTGTAAGCCATGGTGCCGGAAGATGTTTAATTTTTACAGCACGAATGGGAGCGTGGACATCGTACAGCTGCACAATATTGTCTGTCAGCAGGTTGACTTTATCGTCAATCGACTCGACGCTGACTAAAGGAGACCAGTCAATGCTGTTAGCATCTCTTCGGAGATCATCTGTATTCATGCCACTAAAGTTGCGCTGCAGGAGAATATTAGGTTTTGCCTTAGGTGGGCGAATTTTGTAGGAGAGGAATAATAGGTCATGGTAAGAGAACATGTCAGCCGGGCATTGACCATGCTTGCTGGCATGTTGAGGAGAGGAAACAATGAGAAGGTCCAAAAGTGAGGGATTACAGTTTGGAAAGTGGTGTGTGGCATTTAAAGGAAGGATTGATAAATTAGACGACTGAACTATTGATCGAAGAGAAGAACTAATTAGTACTAAGTACTAATAAAAACTAAGTACTAATTAGTACTCGAACAACAAAATTGGTACCTTAGTAGTTTTCCAGAAAATCTTATTTGAAGGTGGTCCTGCGGTATTCACGCTCACTTCAGCAGAACCACCACCGGCGCCGAAACAGGGGGCATACTACAGCTATTCTAAGTATACAAATAATTAGTACCCATAAATGTGATTCATTTCGTAAAAAAAACAGAACTGAAACATTTGTATTTACCGAGAAATCAACGATGATAACTTTCGCGCGCTATTTCAGCAGGACCACGACTTTGAATGTTGATTCCAGGTTTCAGGAGCTTTTCGCTTCCCTCAAACCTACATAAAAAATTAGTACCCTGCAAGATAAAATTAGTACCCAAAATTCAAAATTAGTACTCTAGTAGTTTACGAGATATACCATGCCATTGGTGGGGTGGCGGTAGTCACGGTGTTACATTTTGATTTCAAGATTTCCCTATTAAAAACTCGTGTTTTCTTCCCAATTTTATACACAAATTTGTACTCCTAAAGAAGTTATAGTGACCAAAAATTCAGATTCCTAAGTGGTGTATTTTAAGAGAAATTAGCTTTCATTACTTTTCCATACTAAATCTCCGCGTATAACCCGACCAAATTAAGTTGTCAATGGTATTGAGCTGTTTAGGAGATATACACTCGTGCACATAATTTTATGAATGTTGGAATAGTATTAACAACAGTTCAATGTCTATAATTTTTATACCAACTGAGTACCTATAAAGATACATATTAAGAAGCAAAAAAAAACTATCGTTACCCATGGCCTGTGATACCTTTGTTAATGACGTGGGTAGGTAGGGTGATCAAATAATTGTTTTTCTGTATTGTAAGGACCTACCTTCTGTGTTGTTAAGTGAATATCATTAAAGAGCGATAGGTATTTCTTATTTATTTCTTTCCTACTAATTTACCGTTGCTGCAAGCAGTACCTATGTATTAAAAAACCTAATTTACTGCAGTAACAATATGTTGCTAATAACGTAAGTATAAAAGGATTACATAAGTAATAGGCATTATCTGTGGACCTTGGGTGTATCTTTATTTACCTATTCAATACCTATTTTGTTAAAGCTAGGTTATGAAGTAATAGGTGTATTTTTAATCGAAAACAAGCATAAATCGAATAAGTTTTATTAATTATGGATCGAATCATCGTTAATTCCGATCCAGGCTGTCCCTTGCTGCCCTCTCCCAGCGCCCAACGTCCCAACCCAAGGCTCCTTACCCGCAGGGGGTGCCCTTAGCGTGTTGTACAGTTTGATAAACCTAGGTATTGAGAAGTTCAAAACTCGTTCAGTATAAGATTAGTGCCGTGTGATAACCGGACACCGAAATCGGTTAAACATGAATGTAGATATTATGAAGTGTAACTTTTAAATAGTTATTGTCTTCTTGATAACAAAAGATGCAATTAGATTTTGAATAACTATCTCAAAAACAACTTTTTAAATTGTCTACTAAATTAATATTATCTAGATACGTCGCTGCTACGTTGTCACCGCTCTGCCACCGTCACCCCGCGCCGCACCCTCCGCTACTCTTCCCGGTGGTGCGGCGCGCGTATTCAATTATCTATACCTATACCTACCTGAACAGTCAATGAACCAAAAAAGGTTCCTAGAATGAAACGGATGAAATGGGATAGTTGTTTGTTATCTTTAGCACATGCATACTTCGCGCGTCCGCGAAGCGTGTCGTGGAACAGCGAGTTCATTTTTTATTCGTATAAGGTTTCAAGATTTATTTTAGACGAAGAAATTAATGATTATACAATTTCAAACAGGTCACATGTCTCAATATTTAAAGGTTTCAAAAAACGATAAAACTAATAATTATTTCACCAGGAAGTATAATAGGTAGGTACTGATAAAAAGAAATATATATGTTTCTTTTTAGGGCTAATTAGCAATCGAAAGTTACAGAAATATTTCGATGGTAACGTTATTGAAAGTTGATTTAGGTATTTTAAATATATGTGCTTGACGAACATAATAGGTACCTAGGTCACATTGATATGAATACACATATTTCCTAAAATATGCGTGATGTGCCCTTTGCAATGCATATTATTTAGTTACCTATTACTTATGTAATCCTTTTTTTTTAATACACCTAACTACTACTTCATAACCTAGCTATAACAAGATAGGTATTGAATAGGTAACTAAAGATACACCCAAGATCCACAGATGATGCCTATTACTTATGTAATCCTTTTAGACTTACGTTATTAGCAACATATTGTTACTGCAGTACATTAGGTTTTTATTACATACTTAGTACTGCTTGCAGCAACGGTAAATTAATAAGAAAGAAATTAATAAGAAATACCTATCGCTCTTTAATGATATTCATATAACAACACAGAAGGAAGGTACTTACAATAAAGAAAAACAATTATTTGATTACCCTACCTACCCGTCATTAAAAAAGGTATCACAGGCCATGGGGAACGATAGGTTTTATATGTACTTACAGTTGGTATAAAAATTATAGATATTGAACTGTTCTTAATACTATTCCGACATCCATAAATTTATGTGCACGAATGTACATCTTCTAAACAGCTCAATACCATTGACAACTTAATTTGGTCGGATTATACTCGGAGATTTTGTATGGAAAAGTAATGAAAGCTAATTTCTCTTAAAATACACCACTTAGGAATCTGAATTTTTGGTCACTATAACTTCTTTAGGAGTATATAATTTGAAATGAAATGATGAAATTTGAATTTGTGGATTTTTGTATAAAATTGGGAAGAAAACAGAGTTTTTAACAGGGAAATCTTGAAATGAAAATTTAACACCGTGACTACCGCACGCATGGTATATCTCGTAAACTACTAGAGTAGTAATTTTGAATTTTGGGTACTAATTTTATCTTGCAGGGTACTAATTTTCTATGTAGGTTTGAGGGAAGCGACAAGCTCCTGAAACCTGGAATCAACATTCAAAGTCGTGGTCCTACTGAAATAGCGCGCGAAAGTTATCATCGTTGATTTCTCGGTAAATACAAATGTTTCAGTTCTGTTTTTTTTTACGAAATGATTTTATTTCATTTAATTTTATTTATGGGTACCTACTAATTATTTGTATACTTAGAATAGCTGTAGTATGCCCCCTGTTTCGGCGCCGGTGGTGGTCCTACTGAAGGGAGCGTGACTACCGCAGGACCACCTTCAAATACGATTTCCTCGAAAACTACTAAGGTACCAATTTTGTTGTTCGAGTACTAATTATTTACTAAATATGGAAGCAATTGGCGTTGGTGGTCCTGCGGTAGTCACAGACATGAATACTTCTTATCCCGATATTCCCACGGAATCGAGACTGAAGCTTACTAAGACTTAAGCCCGCCATACTGGGAAGATGCGATGGCACAAGGGTGTCGACA
This sequence comes from Griposia aprilina, assembly GCA_916610205.1. Lineage (NCBI taxonomy): Eukaryota > Metazoa > Arthropoda > Insecta > Lepidoptera > Noctuidae > Griposia > Griposia aprilina. The sequence goes on from OU744286.1 coordinate 11,975,902, forward strand.
CATATGTTGCATACCACGCCAAAATCTGAACTCCCAAGGCGTTATCAATGCAGTTATAAACATCATTGGGCGTTATGGTCATTCCGTCTGGTCTTTTCCATCGACGCATACCAAGCCATTGAGTTCTAAAACAGCTGGCACCCGCCGGGTTGATAAGAGCATGACGGATGATGTCATTGATGTTGGCGTGCCGTGCTATCTGGCTTGTGCTCCTACTGCAGGATAGCTCATGGAGTCCAAGGCAGTCGACACCTTCACCACATTGCCAGCAATGCGAAGAGCACCCAGACACAGACAAGTAGCGAGCCAGAAGGTGGGGTAACCCAGCACTGTGCCTATGTTGGGTGACAGTAGTACCTGAAGCGAGAGACCAGACTCCCACTCACCCACAGACACAGCCAGCAGTGAAACTGTTCTATATTTACTAAAATAAAAAGATACAAAAACTTTTTTTTAATCCAATTAATGCAGTTTTTCTCTATGTAATCGACAACATGCATATTTAGAAACTAGGTAATTGTTTCAGACTTGTCCATTACATACAGATCAGCACAATACATACTAGTCAGACCTCTTTACACTACAGCAACTGTTTGCAACTCAAACATTTTTTCTCCAGAGCACAGACATATAGTAGGAATAAAAAGAAAATATCACTAATTTAAATTTACCAATTTATTACATTAAAAATACTAGGAAGGAATCAAGCTAGAACTGGATAGACCTTTAGTTTCTTTTGATGACAAGGGAACTAGCATCAGCCCAGGTACAGGCGGCTGCATTTCTAGATCCCGTAAATTATTTACTTTAACTCTAAGATTACTACGGAGTTTGTTTATGTCAATATTTAACTGATTTTGATCAGTTTCCAATAGCGTCTTCGTCACTTCGATATTGTGTTTTATTAAAACAGATCCAACAGTCACCCAACATTTGTTTTGAGATGACTTAGAAAGATCCCGCAGCGCCTCACGGTTCTGGTTCCTTCTTTTATCCAACAGTATAATTTCACGCTTATCCGATAAGATTTCATTTGCTAATTTTTCGACTGACACTAAGTACTTCAAAACATTCTCTTGATCCTGCATTTCTTTGTTAATCTGCGAGACACAATGTGTTCTCTAAATCAGTATTTTAGGTGGAAGCAACAAAACATAAATTTTAAATAGTTTGAAGTCAAATGGAACAACCTTCATTAACAAAATTCAATTTACACTTGCATTAAAATTTTAGCTGAGATTTCAAGATTTCTTTTGTGGGTGTACAATATTCAATGGGGCTCTCTTTCAGTTTGAGCCACAGGTTTGAGCAGAGCACAAAGCAGCAGAATCCGAGGTGCAGAGCAAGCTGCACAGAACATAAATTTACTCTTATGGAGGCCAGCAGCCAGCAGTGAGCACAGCGTATACTTAATACCACCAGCTCCAACTGTATTACCAGTAATTAGATAAATTAATAATTTCATGTCATGTCAATCAAATTAAAAGACAATTCTTGTTTTTTTTTTTTGTACGGTTTTTATTTAGTTTTAGCCTATGTCACGTTTAGTTTGTTTATTATGAAGTAAACAAAGTTAGGGAAACGTAAATATTATTATTAAAAATTATAACGGGATTTAGGATAGGACGGTTTTTTCTATAGGATCAGTATTATTTAATTACAGTGATATATTGAATAATGAGCTAAATACAATGACGAAAACCTACAACTTAATATTATCTATATATTTAAAAGAAAGTCGTGTTAGTTACACTATTTATAACTCAAGAACGGCTGAACCGATTTGGCTGAAAATTGGTAGGGAGGTAGCTAAGAACTGGGAGAAGGACATAGGATACTTTTTATGCCGTTCCCGTCGTTCCCGTGTGACGTGACATAAAACGTGGTATTACAAAACGCAACTGACATGCAAACGCAATTGACAGAAGCATATTTAAAAAAAAAGTCTTACCGGTTGATGCATTCTTAGATAATGTAGGCCATACACGCTACGGTCTACCGGAGAGGTAATCTGTGCAGGTATGCCTGCGCAGGTCAACCGAACAATGGTAGCGTGTATGGGGACGTTCCGGTTTATCGGAGCGGTCTTCAGTTCTCTAAAGCGATGGCATCGAATGTGGACGATGACACGCTGGCATTGCTAGGTCTTGCTTTAATTTTGAAGAAAAATTATACGAAAAACAAGCGAAGAAAGTGGTGTAAGCATTGGTTATTGAAAACGAAAACATATAGTCATGTTAATTTATTAAATGAATTGAAATTTGAACCAGAAGATTTTGAAAACTATCTTCGAATGGACGAGAAAACATACCTTAAATTACTTGAAATGGTTACTCCTATGATAAAAAAAGAAGACACAGTTATGAGAAATAGTATTTCTGCGCACGAAAGATTACGTGAAACAGAGGTAATTTTAATATGTTTCAGGAATAATTTTTCCAAGTGCATGAGGCGAAATAATTGTTGAAAATTTTAGGTCCTCATAACTTCTGCCAGTTGCGAGAAATCTCAATGAGAAAACATACCTTAAATTACTTGAAATGGTTACTCCTATCATAAAAAAAGAAGACACAGTTATGAGAAATAGTATTTCTGCGCACGAAAGATTACGTGAAACAGAGGTAATTTTAATATGTTTCAGGAATAATTTTTCCAAGTGCCTGAGGCGAAATAATTGTTGAAAATTTTAGGTCCTCATAACTTCTGCCAGTTGCGAGAAATCTCAATGAGAAAACATACCTTAAATTACTTGAAATGGTTACTCCTATCATAAAAAAAGAAGACACAGTTATGAGAAATAGTATTTCTGCGCACGAAAGATTACATGAAACAGAGGTAATTGTAATATGTTTCAGGAATATTTTTTCCAAGTGCCTGAGGCGAAATAATTGTTGAAAATTTTAGGTCCTCATAACTTCTGCCAGTTGCAAGAAATCTCAATGAGAAAACATACCTTAAATTACTTGAAATGGTTACTCCTATGATAAAAAAAGAAGACACAGTTATGAGAATTAGTATTTCTGCGCACGAAAGATTACGATGGCTAGTATGAAATGATTGAGAAATATACTCTGAATTTTGACTAGTGGGAAATGGAAGGCAGGGTGGGCTAGGACTTCCGGAAGAAACAAAACTTACAGGGGTATATGCCCTACTGGAATTAGGAGAGGACTGATATGCATGTTGTCGATATTGCTGAGCAGGAACATAGCTTCGTTGATTTTGTTTCAAAATATCTCTCATGTTAATATAGGCATGCTCGGGAGTGAGGTTTCCTATTTCTGCTTCAAAAAGTAAATCATTTATAAGTTTTTCTGCGACTATTATTTGTTTCGCATCTAAAGCCCTCAATTTCATCGCCACATTTTTGCCAATAATATCGCACCTATCTTCTGTTACAATTGGGCGAGGACGCTTAAAGTGATCTCGTACCGATTCCAATACTTCATTTGGTAAGCTTTCATCTTTTCTTTTTGTTTGACAAGGTTTTGGTGGGCGAGATGAATTATTATTTGACGATGTTGATCGAGCCTCGTTGTCGGTAGATACGCTGGTGGATAAATATTCTTCAGCGGCATTTGAAGAGTCTTCAGTGTTGTCTTTCTAAAAACATAAATAATTACATATTATATTAATAAAATAAAATATAAATAATACAATATATATATTTATTAATTATGATATATTTTTGTGTCCTGCCGCTATAGATATTTCACATCAAAAATAACTACTTATTGTATAAATGATAAATCTGTTATTTTTCCTACATCTGAAGAAGAGTGGAAGGAAATAGCAAAGATGTATGAAGATCGATGGAACTTTCCTCATTGTCTTGGTGCAATAGATGGAAAGCACATAGCGATTGTTCCACCGGCTAATAGTGGATCGTATTTTTATAATTATAAAGGGCAACATAGCGTGGTTCTTATGGCAATTGTTAATGCAAAATATCAATTTATGTATATAGACATTGGCGTGAATGGCAGAATATCCGATGGAGGGGTTCTACAAAACACTACATTTTTTGAAAAATTAGAAAATAGTGATTTACATATTCCAAGCAGTGAATTGTTAACAGGAAGTAACCGAAATTTACCATATGTATTTGTGGCAGATGACGCGTTCCCATTACGCCCCGATATGATAAAACCGTTTCGGCAGGCAGATTTAACATCGCAAGAAAGAAAAATCCTGAATTACAGATTATCACGCGCGAGGCGGACTGTTGAAAACGCTTTCGGGATAACGGCATCACGATTTCGGATATTTTATACTCACATAAATTTAGAACCCGAAAATATCGATAAAGTAGTGAAAGCATCTTGTGTATTACATAACTTTTTAATTGAACACTCAAAAAAGTCTTATGCACCTCAAAAATCTTTTTATCGAGAAAACTCTGAAAACGGGACTATAATTTCTGAAGGATACAATACACAAAATAGTACCATGGAAAACTTGGAAAGAAGAAACCCAGGAAATACTTTGAACAACGTGAAGATAGTCCGAAACAATTTTATGAATTATTTCAATCAGGAGGGAAGGGTTCCATGGCAAAATGATCATGTAAATTAAAAAATAAGGCTGAACGGGCAGACTAGGTAGTTCTAAATACATAGTTATTATTAGTGATGTACAGGATCGTTAAAAATGTAAATACACGGATAGGGATCTTTATTTTCGATGATACGGATATCCGGAACATCACTAATAGTTCTATTATAAGCTTTAGTGAAATTTAGAATGACTGTAAATACAAAATAATTATGTGTTACATGTATTGAACTTAATAAAAAATTATACTACAAAGTATGAAATATTTTACTTACCTCACAACTATTTTCGTCATCACTATCTAAGTTGGATGAAGATTCCCTTGGAGTGCATTGATCATGAATGAAATTGAACAAATCGTAGTACCACAGTTTAATACGGTACACATCATCAGCAGATGCCCCCAGACTTTAAAGTTTTCTCATATTTCTTCTTTTCCTTCCTAACATTGCTTCTTAAGTTATTGATCTTTTTCACAACTACATCTTTGTTCGCATCTGGCTCAATTTCTCTCAATTTTTCTATTAGTAATTTATAAGCAGCTTCTTTTTTGTCTCGATTATGGTAATCTTTGTTTTTAATTTGCCAAAGACATGGATTACTTCTATAAATTTCGATAAAATCTTCAAGGATTTTTTTAGTTGAATTTGGTGGCGCCATTTTCTGGCAATACGATGCGAGCGATGAGACAACCGTCCGAAAGAAACACTAGAAAACAACTGACGCGACTTGCGCAGGCGACCGGAGTACACGCACACACGCACAGGTACACCGTACGGTGTCACTCGAAAGAATCGATTTTCGATCTTGCGCCGGTCGCCTGCGCAGGTTCAAAAACCTGCACAGGTCTATTCCCACACACATTCCGGTCTACCTGCGCAGGCATACCTGCACAGGTGGACCTCTCCGGTAGACCGTAGTGTGTATGGCCGGCATAACAAGGAATATAAATACTCTCTGCCGGTTTAAAGTTTCTAACCCCGACCTCTTCGACTCTATCGCTGACACGACGGCTGCGATCGACTCATTCACTGGACACGTACAATCAGTCCTGAACGATTGTTCAAGGGAAGTTCCAGCGACGGACGACCGTCGCTCGAAGTTGCCGGACGATGTACGTGAACTGATGACTGAGAAGAACGCGGCTGTCCGTGCGTACAGCAACTTTCCCTGCGACGCGAACCGAGCCCATATGCGCTACTTACAGCGAGCTGTAAGGACACGTGTAGCGGAGCATCGTGAAACGGGCTGGGATAAGTTGCTGAGCGAACTAGAGCCTACCCACCTAGCATTCTGGGAGCTTCAGAGGAAACTCAAATCCCGAGAAGTAGCCCCTATGCCCCCCTTGATCCGCCCAGATAATACCATCGCTTTCGATGATGTCGACAAGGCCAAGTGCCTAGCCGACAGTCTTGAGGCCCAATTTTCGCCCAGCTCTCAACCTGTAGACCAAGCTCACCTCTCTGAGGTCGACGCCGAAGTCGAAAGGAGAGCCTCCCTCCCGCCCGTAGAAGACCCCGAGTGCCCTTTGCCTCCCGTCACCCCCGACGAAGTGCAAGAGCTCATAAAGGGCTTTAAGCCCCGTAAAGCCCCCGGTTCTGATGGAATGACCAATAAGGTGTTCCAACTTTTCCCTGCCCACCTGATCATGCTAATGACCACCATCTTCAATGGTGCCATGAGCAATAACATCTTCCCCCAAACGTGGAAACAGGCCACTGTCATCGGCATTCCCAAGCTAGGCAAGCCTAAATCCGCTCCCTCCAGCTACCGCCCCATCAGTCTCCTCAATTTCATCGGCAAAATCTATGATAGGCTTATTTATAAGCGTCTCAGAGACTATGCCGAGACGAAAGGTCTCATTCCCAACGAGCAGTTCGGGTTCCGAACCCAACACTCGTGCATCCAACAGGTCCACCGTATCGTCGAACACATAAGCGTTGGCTTCCAACGTGGTTCGTTGACGGGTGCTGTTTTCTTTGATATAGCGAAAGCGTTCGACAAAGTCTGGCACAATGGCTTATTATATAAGCTATACCAACTTAAAGTGCCAGATCGTCTCGTGCTCATCCTGCGAGACTTTTTGTCGAACCGCACCTTCCGATTCCGCATCGAAGGAGCGCTATCCTCCCCCCGTCCCATTCGCGCCGGAGTCCCTCAGGGCTCCGTGCTCGCCCCTCTCATTTTTACGCTTTTCACCAGCGATATCCCCAAAAGTAAAAGGGTTCAGTTGGCTCTGTTCCAGACGATACGGCCATTTACTACACCGGCGTAAGCCCCGACGCGATATCTCGCACTCTCCAAACCACAGTCAACCAACTCGGTGACTGGTTTAGGAAGTGGAGAATCGAAGTCAATCCCGATAAGAGTCAAGCGGTTCTATTTTCGAAACCGAGACTCAACCTCACCCCTCCCCGTCCGATCACCATGTTCGGCAAGCCTATCCCTTGGGAGAAGCGAGCCAAATACTTGGGTGTCACTCTGGACCATAGACTCTCTTTCGGTGAGCACATAAAGCAGGCGCGTTCGCGCGCCGCTTTCGCTCTCGGTAGACTCCACTCCCTATTGAATGCACGCAGCAAATTGTCACTCAAGTGCAAATTGCGCATTTACACAGCGTGCATTCGACCAATCATGACTTACGCGAGCGTGGTTTTCGCACACTCGAAACCCCACCACATCCATAGGATGCAGACCCTCCAAAACCGGTTCCTCCGTAGGGCAACCGGCTCCCCTTGGTTCGTTCGGAACGAGATCCTCCATCTCGACCTTAAAATCCCCACTATCCGTCAGTTCATGAAGCACATTTCCAAGCGCTTCTTCGACTCCGCGGCCTCACATCGCAACCCTCTGGTTGTCGAGGCTGCCAGATATGCCCCCTCCCGCATTAGTCGTACCCGCCGTCCAAGGCATGCCCTGTCCGACCCCGATGACCCCATAACCCTCCTCCAGGAGAGCAGTAGGGCCACCAGTACAGTACACAAAAACAGACCGCCATCGTTCCGACCTCGCCGCCGAGGTCCTACGCGACGCCCCCGACGTAATTGTCCCCCCCCCCGACCCTTGCTCGACGACGCGCCAGCCCGCGCCGTAGCTGAGCCTGTAGTTTTAAATTCCCCTGTTAATAATAATATAATTTAGATCCAGCCTGTCCCATCTTGCTGCCCTCCCCTCAGTGATGCCCTAAGCCGAGGTTCGTACCCCACAGGGGGTGCCCTTAGCGTGCGGTCACCTAATTTTTAAGTATTTTTCGCCCCTGGCTGGAGGCTTTAAGTTGGTAGCTTAAGGCACCCACAGGTTTGCCCGGTTAAGTAGCCAGGACCTTAGCGGTCATAACTACGAGCTGCCCATTAGGAAAAAAATAAAAATAATAATAAGTTTCTAATAAAAAGCCACAAAGCAAACTTCAACTTCAAAATTTCTAATATTGTATTGCTGTGCCGTTTATCATCATCAATAAAAATACCATGCCGCGATCAAGACGATCAAATCTTTCTCGACAAAGCCGTAATGCAAGAGTAAATCGAAACATTGCGAATGAAAGCACTGAAGAAGAGCAAGTAATTGCACGTGAAGAGCGCCGCCATAGTATGGCTCGACTTCGTGCTTCTCACTCACAAGAGCAAAGGGAGGCAGCCCGTGAAACGGCTCGGTTGGCAATGCGAAATCGTCGAGCAAACCTCAGAGATCAACAGCTAGATAATTTACGAAGCAGAAGAAGAAATTCATCAAATACTGATTTGAATCGGGCAGCGTTTCAATACAATTGCAGCACTGATTACTGCTTGCATACTAGCGTTCTCATTGGGCCAATGGTACCTCCATTGGCCCAATTTTGCGAGTATTGTGGCGCATTAAAGTTTTCCGGAGAACCGCCAGGATTGTGCTGCCTTAGTGGCAAAGTGAAATTGCCATTATTGACTCCGCCACCTGAGCAAATAATAAAAATAATAATAAATAATCACCACAATAGGTACTCAAAGGAAAATTCAAAGGTGAGGAAGTTCTCATTCCGAGGATCCCGATGATCCCAACCGACATGCCATTTGAGTTTAAACGACTTCAATTTCCGATCCGTCTTGCATTCGCCATGACTGTAAATAAGTCACAAGGCCAATCGTTGAAAGCTTAGAGTAATTAGACTTACAGTGATAGTTTCATTCAAAATTCCGTTCAAAGTTGAAGCAGCAACACAATGAATGTGTGCATATACGGCACGTAATTACATTTGCCGACACGCACACAAGCAAACGAGTAATGTTGCAAGTGAATGACATTTTCCCCAAAAAGTGGGGAAAATGGAACTGTTCCAATTTTGCCAACCGTGCCGGTAGGCATAGGCATAGAATTATTACTTAAGTTGCGTTTAGAATTATTTATTTTATTATTTATTTAATTTTATTTATTTATTGATTGCACAGTGTAGGTACACATAGTTACACATTTATCTTAACTAATTAGTGCAGTACGGCAAAACTGTCTAAAAACGGAACGAATTTGTAATCTTTGAAAAACAAAACAAAAACAAAACACACACACGCACACACATTTCTTTCTTTGTCAGTATTGTTTCAATCCGTGTTTTATCAGGCAATAAATGTGAAAATTAATAAGACTATCTAAAATTCTGCCAGAAAAATGGTTTTTAAAGTTAAAATTTTATAATATATGGTTACTGGCACCCCCATTTTTTGCACTCTTTTGTGTCGAGCTGCATATGACCCTGGTAGGATAGACACCAAAAAATGGTAAAAACATCTTCACTTCATCAAAACAAAATAAAATCAACAATATTTTTTTCGTGGCATGTTTGGACCCTAGTAATATTTAGAATATAAAAATACCTACTTATATGTGGATTGGGATTATAGGCAGTACACAATTATAATAACAAAAAATAGGGTAAAATATTTTCCTATGCCTAGCAACATTTTCATTGTAATGGCGTCTGTCAAATTTACGATTTATTATTTGGTTTTGATGAAAGGTTTTTTATAAAAATATAAGATGCTAGGCAGTATTTACACGTGAAATGAGATCTTTATTTTTTTTTCATTATTATGTGATGAGTTAAGACACCCTTTCACTGCCCAGTACGTAATTTTTTTGCGAAATTGCGCGAGCTCTTTACAGCAATACATGATCTTGAGTACTGACCTGACCAATCTATTATTAATCTATTACTATACTCTATGGTACTGACGCGCCAAAAGTCGTAAGTAGCCTTAAAAGGCTAACTTGAAATGGCTTCACTTTAAGTGCGACTACTGCGGTTTTAGGCCTATTAATTCTATGGTTGAAAGTTTGTGTTCTTAATCTCGAACATCCATGTTTTTCCCAAGGCCAATTATATGTGGCATGTTCACGGGTCGGAAGACCTTCCGCGTTATTTGTTTTCGCGCCTGATAAAAAAACAAAAAATGTAGTTTTATCACAAGATGCTACAATAAATGGCAAATAAAGAATCATTGAATAATTATATTTTTTTATTTACAATTAACCTAATTTAAAAAGTAAAAAATATGATCATGTGATATTGCCTTTCAGGCGAATCAAAGTTCGCCGGGTCAGCTAGTATAAATATAAAGGAGTACGGAGAGAAGAGGTTATTATGAAAGGATGAACGGTCATATTAGGTCTTTACCTATGAAATTGCCGTTCTGCAGTACTGGCCATTTCAAATCAAAATAATTTTTGTTTGGCTAAGAATTCTAATTTCAAATTAATTTTATTTTAAAAACATGGATTTTTTTTTCTAAAAGTAGTCATTTCTTTATTGATTAGTGTTACATTTTCATCGCATTTCAATCTTTTTCGTCATCATGGATACGTTAAAAAATCGAGTAATTATGGAATATGAGTACCGTCGTGGCAGCAACGCGGCACAAGCGGCACGCAACATCAACGACGTTTACGGAGCTAACACTACAAACCAACGCACCACCTGTTATTGGTTTGCTCGCTTCCGTTCTGGAAATTTCGACCTGAAAAATGAACCTCGCGGTCGTCCGAAGACTTTGGTCGACAATGACGAATTAAAGGCGATTGTGGAAGCTGATGATACACAATCTACGGCTGAATTAGCAGCAGCTTTCGACGTTAGCGTCAAAACAATATTGGTCCATTTGCGTCAAATTGGCAAGGTAAAAAAGCTTGACAAATGGGTGCCCCACGAACTCAATGATCGCCAGCGCGAAGTACGCGTCGAGACGTGCCTTGCACTGCTCAACAGACACACAAATGAAGGAATTTTGAACCGCATTGTTACCTGCGATGAAAAATGGATTCTGTTTGATAACCGTAAGCGCTCAGCAAGTTGGTTGGATCCTGGTTCAGCACCTAAACAATGCCCTAAACGAAAACTTACCCCTAGAAAAGTGATGGTCACTGTTTGGTGGTCTAGCGCCGGTGTGATTCATCACAGCTTCTTACCAAACGGGGTGAGCATTACTGCAGATGTGTACTGTGAAGAACTGAACACAATGATGGAGAAGCTGGCGCATCTCCAACCAGCATTGGTCAATCGCTCGTCTCCGCTGCTCCTGCACGACAACGCGCGACCTCATACTGCACAGCAGACGGTCTCCAAGTTGCAAGAACTGGGGTTGGAAGCTCTCCGTCATCCGCCCTACTCACCAGACCTTGCGCCTACAGACTACTACTTTTTCCAGAATTTGGATAACTTCTTGGCGGGAAAAAAATTTAATACCCGAGAGGCAGTACAAAATGCCTTTGAAGAATTTGTTGCCTCCCGTCCAGCTGATTTCTTTAAGAAGGGCATCAATAAACTGCCACTGCGATGGCAAAGATGCATTGATTGCATGGGTGATTACTTCGATTAATACAAATAAAAAATTCATGAAAAAAATTCGTTTAAATTTTTTCATACAAAACGGCAATTTCATAGGTAAAGACCTATTATAAAGGACAGGAGAAAAAAATGTGATCGAAGTCGCCTACGTCTGCGCCACACAGGTAAATGGGGTCGTCGATAAAATGAAGTTTGGCAAGATGGGCTGGAGAGCAGACATGACCCAGTCTCACCCGTATTAGAATGGAGGTCTCCATCTTGACAATCTTTGCCCTGCTAAACCACGGTTTTTCCGGAATGTCGGGTTGAATAAGTGAAAAATAACGACCCTTTGATTTGCTTCCGATGTCTCAAGCTACCTTCCAGGTGTCCCGAATAAAACTCTTTGGTAACGTTACGAGGTCACAGCAAAAATTAGTATACGGAACTAAGTCCCCACACTGCACCGCATCACCGGCGAGTGTATCAGCCACTTCATTGCCATGGATCCCAGCATGGGCCGGGATCCACGCAAATTGTAGTGAATTACCCTCAGAGATGGTTCTGAACGCAAATTCTCTTATTAAATAAATTATAGGCAACTTCGATTTGTGTTCGAATGCGGATTTATTGATGGCTATAAGAGCACTTTGAGAATCAGTAAAAATAATAGTTTTTTTAAGCTTTAAAACTCGAATATATTCTATGGCTTTTAAAATGCCGAAACATTCCCCCGTAAAAACAGAAGTCTCCGGGGCAGTTTTATTTTTTGTACTATGTTGTATTGATTGGGAATGGTACGTAAAGTAAAGTACCTATTCCAACACAACCCGTCGGAGAACGCTTGGCAGCATCCCTAAATATATGGTGGTACTGTAGTGTTCAGCTAGAAAATGATTAAAACTTAAATGGCAATCGGCATCCGATTTATTTACAGTTTTATTTCATGATAGGACGGAATTGTAAACTCTCTTAACTGCTGCTAAATAGGGGCAGTTTTTATAGCTAACAACTAAACAAGGAGGGTCCCAAGGAGGGTTATGGGACCAGTAATTTGAAGATTCAATCTGCAACACTAAAGATTCCAGTTTAGGAATGAGAGGATGAGTTGACATCTGAAGAATCCGGAACAAATATTTGTCAGATAGGAATTGTCGTCTAAGATTTATAGGAGCTTCCCCGCATTCAACTTGGAGTCCATTAATGGGACTAGACTTCATGGCAATTCAATGGGACTAGACTTCATGGCGATTCAATTTTTTTAAAGCCACTAGCAGGTTCTAAAACGAACAATCCATAATCCAGGGTGCTTCTGATGATTGCGTTGTAAACGAGTTTCAAAGAAAAGGGATGGGCACCCCACCACACACCAGAGAGGCATCTAAGCATGTTAAGGTGATTTTCACATTTGTTAACAATATAATCACAATGAGGAGCACCACTTAATTTATAATCGATTATTAAACCTAGGTATCTGAATTTATCTTTAACTGGAATAGGTATTTCCCTAAAAAAGAGATTTATTTCAGGAATATTTCTCTTCCGGGTGAATAAAACAGCTGCGCTTTTAGACGTCGATAAATCCAAACCGTTTAGAAATAACCATGACTCTAAAGTAGATAAAGCAGAATTGATAACAAAGGTAGCTTGTTCAACAGATTGGCTTGAAGAACACAATAATAAATCGTCGGCATATTGAAGAACCTTAACATGGTAAGTTAAGGAGGAGTCCAAATCAAAAGTACAAATGTTGTATAGAAGGGGACTCAGCACAGAACCCTGTGGGAGATCTCTCCACACAAGACGAGATAATTTTACGTGATAACGTCATCGGCTCAGGCGGAACGTGACAATGAGTCATGCTTTTTCGTGCGTGCAGGCGGCGTTCATCGATTTATAAGACGTTGTCACGTCAAAAAATCAACATCTCCATAGTTTGGTACTGTAAAATAATCAGACTTAAATCTCCATTATAGGTAATGCTAATGATCTTCTAAAAAAGAAGCCTAGTATGCTAACAAGTCAATTCTATTCTTAATACGTAAAGTAATAAAAAAATGGTTGTCTGTAAAATCTGTTTACGGACGATAATTTTACGTGATAACGTCATGCCGGAACATGACAATGAGTCATGCTTTTTCGTACGTGCAGCCGGCGTTGATCGATTTATAAGACGTTATCATGTCAAAAATCTAATGTATACGGTTTACATTGGGTCTAGTGCGAGATAGTGTATTTTGTGCTATTTCAAACAACTGGTTTTCAGTAAAAGAGTGTTTGTAAAATGTCTTAATTGCTCCATGGTTTTCCTTAGGCGGATGCGCCAAGGTAGCCCGCGAAATTCAAATTTTGTTACGTTTTTTGCAATTTGCAGGTCAGAATCAGATTGTATAGTGATTAAAGTATGATTCATGACCGTAACAAATATGGCTTTACGGAATTATAATCATTAGAATCAGCAATAGAACTCCTTAAGTTAGAATTGCCCTCAAACGTCATATTTCATGAAATAGTCATTCAATAGGGTAATATGAACTTATAGAGATTTATTGCTAATTCTAATTTATATAATTCTGTAAAGCCATATTTGTTACGGTCGCGAATCATATTTTAATCGAAATACAACCTGACAGGGACCTGCAAATTGCAAAAAACGTAACAAAATTTGAATTTCGCGGGCTACCCTAAAGGTTCCGCCTTAAGGGGGATGCGCCATGGTAGCCCGCGTAGGTCAATGTCAGATTGTATGTTGATGATTAAAATATGATTTCAATTCACATTTTGTTCGTACACATTTTTCTGTCTATCCTGTCTGGAACAACTTTTGTTTTTTATTCAAACAGGTGCCAAAGTGAGCACTGTTATTACAATGATTAAACGTTCTTAATAGCGGACCCTGGCTACCGATGTTGGTACAGTAGAATGGAGGAGAAACCGAGAAGATGTTTTAGTAATAGGCATAGGTCATACACTTATAAGAGGTGTCTTTCGTGGATATTACTCAACGGTTACGGAGCGAAGGCATTCTGAAGACAGTCCTTGATTATATGCCCCTATGCGATATTTTGATGTGAAACATCTATTGCCGCGGGTAAAACCGATTGTAAGCGAGGCCACGCATGACGTCGCGACGCATCGCCAAAATAATTTCGATGTTTCACATCTGCCAGGCGTTCCGTGACGTCTCAATTTTTTTTTTTGACAAACCTCGTACTCCTTTATGGGTATATAATGTTCTGTGCTCCATGTGTGCTCCTAAGTATATATGTTCTGTGCTACTAATATCCGGTAGGTACCGGACATAGTAACGAACTGTCTTATGGACTAACGTCTCGAAACGAACTACCTCCGTTCTGTTCTGTGCCGTCTGTGCGAACTACCCTAGGGTAGCGGTGGGCGATTCCGAGATGTTTTAACAATCGAAGGAATCGGAGTCGTTAAAATAAACCATCGAGTCAACCATCGACTCGCCGTTCTACAAAACAATCGAGATGTGTTTCGATTGTTTCGAGTCAATGGAATCGACCGCTAGCGCTAGTTTTCGATTGTTCGAATCAGTCACTCTCACTTACCGAGTCTCGCTCACTCGGTTACCGAGGTCAGTCGATTGTTGCATGCATCGAGCCGAGGTGCATGTTAGTTAGAGGCGAGAGTATGCCAGACTCGAGTCGAGCGAGCCGCGCATAATTTGTGAACGTTTACCTATAATTACGATTACGATGCACTGTTTTATTTTTAACTAATTTTAAATTCATCAAAATGCCACGAATTTTTAAAAGATCAATAGTGTGGGATTTTTTTAATAAACCATTGGTAAACTGTAAAGTGACATCAGTGGAATGCAAATTGTGTAAAACTGTTCACAAGTACTTCGGCAATACAACTAACCTCAATGATCAATTGATCACCTAAAAAGGAAACATCCCATTCAGTTATCGCAAGCATTAGACTTACGATTAAGACTTTTTTGAAACGATTTTGTGATTGTTATATAAGATTGTTGATTATCCCGTGCCAGACTGATTTTACCTTTAAATTTAAATAGGTAGATAGATAGTTTATAAGATTAAAAAACGATGCTACATAAATATTTAATTAATAAAAAAACAGATTAATAAGAACCCTCGATATGTTTTATTTATTTTCATAATTCCTTCTATCTAACTAAACGCACCCACGATACAGGAGAAATTCCTATTGTGGGGCAACGCAATCTATTACTATATTCTATGGGGCAAAGTCATTAAAAAAAAAAAACGTACCTAAGTTAACTACTTACATTTTATTGCCGTCGTGGTATTAATTATTTTTGATTGATCTTGTTGAAAGAATTAGTTTGGATTAGCAATCACAATGCAAATCAAGAACTCGCGAAACTTTAAACCATCGAGGAACAACTCTCGAATGAACGCGCCATGCGCCAGTCGCAATAACAGACCGAGTCGGACTCGAATCCAAGTCAAAACAAACGAGAACCATCGAGATGTTCGAACAATCGAATAAAACTACTCGCCATCGCGCATCGCTACCTTAAGGTATTTATTTGTATTCTGTGGAACAACCGCACGGCTTCGCTACGCTACTACCGGTTGCCGCCATTTTGATTTCGCCTCTTCTAATTAATGGCTGCCGCTGCCCGGTACTGACGCTTCCGCCGCGTGAATTGATCGCGAGTCACATTTCGCATTGATTGAACATCAGATTCAGCTGCGGCACAATACAAGTTCTAATTCGTTTTAGCCTGGTTATCGGGCAGTGTAACTGATTAGTTGCTTGACTTCATTTGGCGACTGCATCCTTAAAGATGGATGGGCCGCCAAACCGGGGCTTTCGTGGTGGTGGTCGTGGAGGACCACCAGGTCTTAATCCAAGAGGAGGAAGAGGTGGTTTTGACATGCGCGGGCGGTAAGTTATTATCAATATTACTACTATAGCAACTAGGTATCAACCATGAAGTCACCAGTAAGTTTATTGTAAAATTTAAGGTTATCTGACCCGTTAGATCTAAAAATAACCAAATCATTATGTTCTACAACAGCACTGATGTTATATGTAAATTATTGACTCGTTTCAGGGGTGGACCGGGCATGAGGGGCAGAGGCGGCCCGCCACGAGGCGGCCTTCCGTTCCGTGGTGGACCGCGAGGTTTTCGTGGCGGCCCCATGAGAGGTGGTGGCGGCGGCGATAGAGGTCGCAGTTTTCCTCCAGGTCCTCAAGGTCCGGGACCACACCCAGTGCCCACAATTGAATCACGTGGTGCACCACCACAACGTAAGTTTTACCTGTTAATATTCCTAGCAACATGTTTTCTAGTATGAGGTTAGTTTAGCTACAGTGTTACAGTTGAACATAACACAATCTGAGTATAATGTTCCCACTACTGGGGACTGAGGAGACAGACGGTTGATTTTAATTTTACCACGACAATGTAGTAACAAAACATTCTAATAACTAAAACTATGTTGGAGTATTTAAAGTTGCAGGAGATCGTCTCCTGCAACTTTAAATACTCAAACAAAATTTTGTGTTAATACATGGGACGCACTAAGAATTTCTGGAATGAATGAGAAAGAATTACTATGAAAGGTCAAAAATTATTTATTGTTTCTCAAAATACTCTCTTTTAGCTTAAATGCACTTTTTCATTAGAATAAACCAATTTTGAAAATGTGCCACTCCTCCGTTGTGACCTCATAACATGTTTTTCATACTCTTCAACAGCCTCTTCTGGTGATAAAATTGTTGACCACATTATAGGTTCTTAATCTTTGCAATAAAATAAAAATCACAAGGTGCCAGGTCGGGACTGTATGCAGGATGGCTTATATATAAGTTGCAAACACTTTAACATTCAAAAAATTTGTTTGTCTGTTTTGCCGTGTGAGAACTGGCATTGTCATGGTTATTTAACTTGTTTAAGCCTCTGTCAAATTGTGTGGGATCCACCGAAAGCACAGCTTTTTCATACCGAAATGTTTGTGTAGGATGCATTGTATTTGACTCAGGCCTATACCTAAAGATGCGCGAATCTCATGGTAGGTCACATGCCTTTGTTTCAACCATACACACAAAAACATACACATACAACACACAGCATCACTGTGTGCCATTTGTTTATGTTTTTGTTGTGCCGTGACCGTGCTTGAATTCTGAAAACCAGCTATAAGTAGTTGTCTTGCATGGTGCTTTATTGCCAAAAGCAGTTTGAAGCTGAGGCTGTCAAATTACACTTAATCACACTATGACTGAGCTGTCAAATTAAATTTAAAATTGTAGAAAATCATACTACGAAAATTTTCACACATTCAATTCATGGTGATGAAGATGAGTTTCTGTTTAAGTAACACCACAATTTAAAAACAATTGACAGTAAAATGTAAAAAAAAACTATTCTACAGGCAGCCAAAGTGTTCCATTTTCAAATATTATAATTACTTTTTAAATATTGTATAAGTAAGTGGCCAGTTGCAGAAACTTATAGTGCGCCCTATGTAAACATGTGACAGTGCGCAAAGACATAATACTAAAATTTGAATACAAATTGTATGAAACTAAGAGTATGTTTTTACTTTGTGCACAGGTGGAGGGTTCAACAATCGTGGTGGCCCTGGTGCCATGAGAGGCCGAGGAGGCCGGGGACGAGGAGACTTTGGCCAGCGAGGTGACAGAGGGGGTGGCCGTGGCGGTATGCCAATGAGAGGTAGAGTTTATAATAATTCAAATCTTCTTCTATACAATTATTAAGGAGTTTGCTAGCCATTTAGTCATAATACAGGAAGAAGAACAGGCGACAGAGGCCTTTCATTCAGCCTTTTGTTTTGTAAATAAATAGAATACTCTTTATTATGCATAGTGCACAATATGTAAATTACCGTACCATTACCATATAATGTATAAAATGTATGTAGGGTGAAACTATAACATAAAAGTATGCCTGTTTTACCCAGAGGGTTAGGCAGAAGTGTACCTTTAGTACACCCACATTTCGTCAGTTATGTTTACATCCCATGTAATAGGGGGCGAGCCTATTGCCATCAACCAGGCACAAATCAGGCTGTATTAAGAAATTCCAGATGAAAAACCCCAATAAGATATTGTCTGACCTGGGAATCGAACCCAGGACCTCATGCTCAGCAGTACTGCTTGCAAACACGGATTAATGACGCCGCCAGGTGATACTATGGGTGGTCTTATTGGTCGGTAGACTAAAGGGAGATGGCGAGACCATACTGCAAATCTGTGGTGAACCGATTTTAAATATACCACATAAATACATACATAAGACACATACTTATTTTGGTCTAATAAATATGAAAAAAAATTGTAGGACGTGGTGGTCGTGGAGGCCACGGAATGCCACCGGGGGGACCTCCTGGGGGGCCGGGCGGCCCGCACTCGGGCGTTGGCCCGACTGGTCCGCGGCCCGCGCCGCCGCACGTATCAGCTTCGATACCGCCGCTGCAGTCACAACCTCAACAAGCCTTCAAAAGGGGTGGAGGCCCACCGCATGGAGGACCTGGAGGTCCACCAAAGAGACCAAGGTTTGAGCATTCAGATTTCCATAATTATATTCCATCTAAAATAATACCCAAAAAATGTTTAAATCCTGATTTGTTCTCTCTATTTTTTTGTGTGTAATGTGATGAGTAAAATTTATTTTGACTGCTCAGATTCGACGGCCCTCGTGGAGGCGGGCGGCCGGCACAGCAAGGCGGCTACCAGCAGGCGGCCCCGCACCACAACATGCCACAACAAAACAATGGCTATGAACCATCGTACGTATTTAAAACATCATGTCAGACTTTTTTCTAAATCTGTCTCTGTATTTATACATGATGATCCAGAAAACGATAGGAATGTGCCGTCTGAAACACAAATGACGATTTTCTTTAATCTGATTTAACAATACATTATATCATTTATGAGTTGCCCTATCCCATTTTGCTGAGCAAGGTACAATCTTTACAGACACACTGGATATCAACCTTACGAGCCGCCCGCAGCTGATCCTTATGCCCAGCCCTCATACACGCCCAGGTAAGAAAAAAATTAAGAATAGAAATAAAAACTACTTGGGAAGTAAACTTTTTAATGGTACAATTAAATGTCATCATTTCAAACCACTTTTTATAACTATGATGAAACAAATCTATCAGATAGGAATTGCCGTCTGAAACAAACATGCAGATAATGTAGATTCTGAGAAATTACTACAGTTCAGGCATAATTGTTGAACAGATACAGGTTTTCAAAAGCATGTTTTTCTTTTATTTTACCAGCTCTTATCAGGGTAACAGTTACTCAACACCAGCTCCGGCTCAACCCACCTCAGGGTACAATTCCGGTAGCTATGGCTCTGGTTACGGTTACTCAACAGGCGGCCAAGGCAGCTATGAAAATGAAGGATATAGGTTAGTACACCTTCATAAATCTTCTAATTTCATAATAAAACATTAATGACAGTGTTTGCTCCAATAGGATAAACAAATAATATTGATAAGCACAAAATCAAATTAGGATTAAAAGAGAAAATTTAGGCCTGCAAGTCTTGTAAAACATGTATTATGTTTTTCCTCACCTTTGACATTTTTGGCAAGTTTTCTACAAGTTGTGTATACAACTAGGCTGTGTAAACAATAAACGAAAACACTATACGTAATAATGTAGAATACATCATGTTTTTTACCTTGGTGTAAATGCAGGGTTAGAGGTAGATTATATTGTTTTGTATTAATATAATTAATTTGCATTGAACCTCAGCGGCAGCGGCGCTGGCGGAGCGGGAGACGCCGGCTACGGCGGCGCCGAGCAAGCTTACGGAGGCCCGGCGCCCGCCTACGACTCATACTCGCAGCCTTCATACAATTCCTACCAGCAACCGCAGCCGCAGTATAACAATAACTATGGTAAGTTTCGAAAATATTGAATCTGTGTAGAAGCCAACTTCTGCTACATTTTATTCAAATTTCATAAGTGATATCCCAAATGAATATTTCTAACTCTTCGTCCTAGATGAGCGAAAAGTATGATAAGCCACAGCACGTAACAATTGCACACAATCGTAATTGGTAATAAGGAAACATCATATTATATTATCTGCCTGATCCACATAGCATGTTGCTTGTGATCTGGATGATGATTTTGGGCTTCTACTATTAGAAACAGCTTTTTTATTATAATATACATATTTGACTTGCTATCACATGCTCTCATTCATCGGTCATTTAGGATGAGGTGGGACAACTTGCGTCACTACTATGTATTCATTCCTATTGAAAATAATCCAAGAAACTTATACAATTTCTCTTTATGCAACAAGGTCACGACATTTACAATAGTGATCAATGCTAATTAGTCTGCCAGAAGTAAAACATACATTAGGTCATACTTCATATTTAATTTTGGCAATAAATAAGTAATTTATGAAATAACTAGGTTAAGACAATAAGTAATGAATGCAAGGGCTTACAACCAATATAAAGAAGTATTCATAAACCAGCAAATGAAATGAAAGCATAATTTAAAAACGGTATGAATCTAGGATCATTGAAAAGTATTCCAAGGATGTTGTGTATTACAATAAAATAGCAAAAAAACATTACATTTTTAAATATAGTTTGCAGTTTTCTTAGATTCAATGTCTAGGACACTGAAAGATTGGTATATGAACCAATAGAAATATGGTTTTTAATTAAAGTTGTAGGTAACTATTTTGTAAATATAATATGATGCCATCAAAATTTGGTTCAAATTTTTTGATAAACTTGGATGAAAATCAAAGAAAACTGCGAATGTAAGCCATTTCCTTGAATGATTTGATACCAACATTGAACAATGTTATTGATGGCAGCAATTAAAGTGTTGGTGTTTTATTGAGGAATTAACACATCAAATCCTTTATAAAGTTCATGTAGTGAACTATGGAAAAGCTATTTTTCAAATTTTTTATGATGACAAAAGAAAAAGTGGTGATCATATAAAACTGTCTCGTATTTTTCAAATTCAATCTTATTAGATAGGAATCAGTTTCCATAAGGGTAAGCGGTCAGTTAAAGCAACTGAGCTAATAAATATTAAAACCACACAAATAAATACCAAATATAGTAATGATATTACAAAAAAGGAGTATTTATTTTGTAAAATAATTTTGATGATGTAAATCTGATTACATATATTATGCTATTAGACATGAACCAGTATTATAAAAATGTAAGGTATTTATTTAAACAGCGTAAGGCTATTTGAGGATGAGGACCTTCAATGGATTTAGCTACATAGTGTTAAGTTTAGTGTATTTATTTGTGGATAAGTTTTGACGTCTATTATGATTGTTTGCATTACAGGCAGCTGGTGATCTGTTTGACTATACAGAATATCATTAACGTCTTTATGGTACACATTCAAAATAAAGTATCTGGATCAAATTATTGAAGCTAATGGATGTACTACTATACAATGCAGTTTGCGATGTATACGTCACATTTTAGTTAGGTGAGAGTTTGGACAGAGTGAATAATAATGTAAATGACTGAATGAGACCATTGAGAAGAGACAATAATAAATATACTGGGGTGTTTTTTTTAATAATGCTACATCTTATTAGAAGGGAGTAAGTACTAATTTCACAAAAAAATTACCTCAAAACAATCTATTATTATTATTAGGACTGTCACTATTTTACTGAGCAAAATTCATATACAATATATAAATGTTGTAGCAACTTCTACTTTGGCTCATTTTTTTGTAACAATGGTATAGTAAAGTACCATAATGTTTTAGTTTTAAGGACTCAATTCACAATAAAAATATGAACTAACATATAAATGTGTATGCTTTATTCCAAAATGGGCGAGCTCATGCTTGCATAGCACCAGTTGAAGATTATTTTAGTAATTAGACAATTATTGTAATGACACAACCTACCAACCTGATACACATTTGAGCCATCCTTAGTCATAGTTTAGAAAAGTAAGAATACATCCACTACGTATATGACAGTACATATTATGATCAGGTGCTATTTTTGAAATGGTTACCAAATAGTTTTGCTCTCAATTGTCACTGAGTCTTAAACAGGACAATGAAAATATGCGTGAGACATATTATATTACTTCCATTGATAATAACTGACTATACACAACATTCTGTACATAGACAGCTAAACATAAGCCCTTGTAAAAGTTTAAACTCCATGTTGGATGGAATAAATATCTTGTCCGATCTTTTAATGCAGCCATTTTGCAAGTGGCCAATTACAGGACAAGGTTTAGAAATGGTATATATTAATTGTCCACATTAAGCCTTGGACCAAAATAGCTGAAAGTCATGGCGAGGCCTTTCCCCAACAGGGGGATGCAGATGGACTATGTTGAAACAAACTTTACAGAAATGGTAGGCTAATAAATGAAAAACAGATGCCAAAGTTATTTAAAACTGACGGTGTATACTGTTAATACCCACTGCATTTCATTTTGCTGGTAAATAGTCTGTTTTGGGCATAAAGAATAATGATTCCTGAATCCAGATTCATCACAAAATACAAATTACGTGTATTACCAAAGCATTCGTCCCAATTTATGTTTGACGAATAATTGATATTCGTATTAAATGAAAATAACTAGACATTCAAAATTATGAACAGAGAATATACAGGATGAGCAAGACGATTTACTAGTAATTCTTAAATGTTGTGTGGCCTTTTATTTAATAGTCCGTACACTCAATATTACTCTGTGTACATAATGATTGGGACGTGAATATCCTTTAATTTTTATAAAAGTTGAAAGCGTAAGTTCAGAGTTGTTTTACGCCCATAAGTACAGAAGCTCGGACAGCAAAAATCTTGGTAGATTACTCTTTTATTTCATTTATATTTAAGGTGTAAAATATATTTTGAATTGCAGAAAAATAAATTGTATGGAAACTCATAAGGGAAATGCTTCAAATGATTTAATTTGTAAGTAACAAAACGCGTCAAGAACAAAAATGGTGGGCTCATGTAACAGATAATAATATGGGCTATATTTTAATGAACTTTAATAAACTAGGTAAATATTCTCTAGAACAAGGTATTTGGTCTGCAGCACGAGAGAAACTTACACATGCCTCTTCTTATTTTTGTCTACCTGCTTTGAAGATTCATTTTTAGAATACAAAATAAAGACAAACAGGTAACATATTTTTCTTAAACCATGATTTTGCACAATTTATTATAGTAATAAGGTTATACATAAGTAAGTATGCTAGTTTTACCTTCAAGAGAGAGGCAAATTTTTCCATACTATAGCTTAATAACTTTAAAAAATGATGATTGCAAAGAACAAATAATTGGTAATAAATGAATGTCACCTTTGAGTGCCCTGAAAGGGTAGGCAGAGGATATTCACAATTTCCTCCATGATATTATAGGACCGAGCCTATCAGGTCAGGTACATTAATTAAGAATTATAAGACTGGACGTAGTATAATATTTCTGTAACAACAAGCCCATGCATCGTTATTTCATAAGACAAGACTAATCGAAAAGGTTGAGTAGAGGTTCTAAAGTCAGTTTTTGTATTAAGACGTTAACTGCAGTAAGAATAAAGTTCAAAATACAAAAACTGGCTGGAAGTTTTAGCTGTGACTAATGTTAGATCTCGATTTGTAATGAGATGTTTAACAGGTAAAACTAACTTAGGTAAATTTACTTTGTCCAGGCCATGATCAAACAAAAATAATAATTAGTTAAGTACGTATTTTACTCAAAAGTAAAGGTTGTCGTTACTACGAAGATAATAATTTCATGACTAGATTGTAGAAAGACAAAAGGACAGTAAAAAAAAGAATGTGCTTTTTTAAGCAATTATTATTCTAGACACACTCCTTAGTTGACACCCTGAGACGGTCACGCACGCTCATGCTGGTTTTTGTTCGAAAAAGCGTTATGCATACCATTCTTTGCAGAAACTTGCACATTGCATAATAATGAAAATAATATTAGAAGAATTCTCTCAGGTGCAACATGGTGTGCATGCGTACTAAGAACAAAACACAAATACATTACATTTTTTTAAATTAGGAAAGTAATTCTATAAAAAATATACACTTGATCTACAGTTTTGTTGTGATGCAGTATGATGTAGATTGATTTCATTTGTTTACAATACTGGTTATTAATTTATTTTATTTTAATCCTTTTACTCGCTTTTCAGGAATGGGATGAAATTGATCAACCCACTTAATCAACTGATATTGTTAATATTGAAAGGCTGCAGTCGATAGACTGTAGAGGATGGGAAGTCTTCCAAATCAAGTAAGTCACAATTCAGCACATTATTTATTAATTTAAAATAATATCTACCTAAGCACTTTAGGTGGCCTTCAGAAAAGGGGCAGTAATGGCAGATACGGTTCCTCTACTGTAGCTACAGGAAAACTTTTTTAGGAGACTGCCCATTACTTTTTGAGTATTAATAAGAAACTAGAAAAGCCACAAATTGCAAAGAACTTTCCGCACATATTGTAGACTTCGGTAATCTTATCTGTGATCTATTTTTATCATGAATAGAAAATATGGGAAATTGTGGGAGGAAAAACGAACGAAAGTCGCGGACAAAGCACGCGTATGATATCAATTGGTATGATTGACGAGTTGTAATGATTCATGCGTCATGGCATGAGACCGTGGATGTAGGCCGGCACGGAAAATCCGTTTGTTGCCAAAGCTTTACTTCATTATTCTACACTCAAGTCATTTAGTTATTGACATGGTAATTTTATTATCACGCCAACTGGCTGTTGGTCTTTAATAAAATGTGAATCTTATTTTTTTCTTTTACCATAGTGGTCCACAGTTATGGTGGTCTTATATGACATTACTTGGGTTTAAACATGCTTTATTTATTCTAAAAGAACATACATTATTCACTTAGCGAATAAATACAATTAAGGTACGGGTAAGCGTAGTCCAGTAGCTAATAGTTTAGGTAGGTACAGTGTTGCATTTTATGTGCATGACTAGCTTATTAGCACTTGATACTAATGTTCCATTGTTGTTCCCAGGTTTGGCAGTTCCAGGGGAAAGACGTCATGGATGTGTTACATACAGTGTATCAATTTTGAAATAATAAACGCTATAAAAAGTCTCTTTCATTAATTTCATTTAGAAATTCATTGCCACTTCTTTGATTCATCACTTACACCGTCGGTCGCATTGACCACTTCAATCTGAAACAAATGATTAAAGATGAAATTATTCATTCACTATTGGCTGACTGATTAATGATTGGTGTAAGCTGTTAAGGCTATACCTACATTTTTGACATTGCTTGTTGAGATGGTGATTATCGGCCTTTAGTTCGTAGGCTTGTACTCTTTTAGAAAAATCGGGTGTACAGTCAACCGCACATCAGTAGAATCCGGGCGTACAGTCAAACGCACATCAGAGGTAAACAAGTTGATATTGTCAGCTTAAGATCGGTTTTCGTAGTGCAAGTGTGTTCATTGGATTACCGTTCGATCGGTTACCAGAATAATAAGGCTTATCCATTCTGTGTGTGGTTATGGGTTTTAAGTTACAAGACGTTAGGTACATATTCGCGGAGTCACCTAACACAAGCATCGTCTTGCTTAAAAGGTGATCTCCAACTCATGTGTGGGAAAGCACTTTATGTAATTGCAATAAACATTTTTATTTTTATTTATTTATTATTACATAAACTCACGCTTTCTCATAGGGAGGGGAGGGGTATGGAGAAACTACGGAACGCTACCTGCTACGATCCTTACATGCTCCTTTTGGTTAGGTACAGTCATAGTAAAACAGTTTACTTTTTTGTGTGCGCTAAGGTAGCCCTAAACTCACGCTTTCCCATAGGGAGAGGTATGGAGAAACTACGAAACGCTACCTGCTACGATCCTAACATACTCCTTTTGGTTAGGTACAGTCATAGTAAAACAATTTACTTTTTTGTGTGCGCTAAGGTAGCCCGCGAAATTCAAATTTTCTTACGGATTTTGCAATTTGCAGGTCACTGTCAGGTTGTATGTTGATTAAAATATGACTCGCGGCCGTAACAAATATGGCTTTACAGAATTATAATCATTAGAATCGGCAATACAACTCCATAAGTTAGAATTGGCGTCAAATGTCATGATTTCATGAAATAGTCATTCCATAGGGTAATATGAACTACTAAGAGAGATGTATTGATGATTTTTATGATTATAATTCTATAAATAAATATTTGTTACGGCCCCGAATCATATTTAGATCATACAACATGATACTGACCTGAAAATTGCAAAAAAAACGTAATAAAATTTGAATTTCGCGGGCTACCTTGGCGCATTAACTGTGCTTGGTGCACGATGCGTCATAATGACGTCAATATCTGAATGTGTCATTCAGCACAGAGTACATTTTAAATACAGGGTGGCCCAGAGAGAATGCACTTTTGATTTCGCGCGCATTTCTAAACGACAAAATGGCATGTCCGTGACTACCGCAGCACCACCAACGCCAACCATATTTGGTAAATAATTAGTACTCAATTGGTACTAACTCGGAACAACAAAACTGGTACCTTAGTAGTTTTCGAGAAAATCGTATTTAAAGGTGGTCCTGCGGTAGTCACGCTCACTTCAGCAGGACCACCACCAGCGCCGAAACAGGGGGCATGCTACAGCTATTCTAAGTATACAAATAATTAGTACCCATAAATGTGATTAATTTCGTAAAAAAAAAACAGAACTGAAACATTTTTATTTACCGAGAAATCAACGATGATAACTTTCGTGCGCTATTTCAGCAGGACCACGACTTTGAATGTTGATTCCAGGTTTCAGGAGCTTGTCGCTTCCCTCAAACCTACATAGAAAGTTAGTACCCTGCAAGATAAAATTAGTACCAAAAATTCAAAATTAGTACTCTGTAGTTTACGAGATATACCATGCCATTGGTGGGGTGGCGGTAGTCACGGTGTTAAATTATCATTTCAAGATTTCCCTATTAAAAACTCGTGTTTCCTTCCCAATTGTATACAAAAAATAGTACTCTTATAGAAGTTATAGTGACCAAAACTTCAGATTCCTAAGTGGTGCATTTGAGAAATTAGCTTTCATTACTTTTCTCTATTAAATCTCCGCGTATAATCCAACCAAATTAAGTTGTCAATGGTATTGAGCTGTATATGAGGTGCAAACCACTTTAGGGCCGGCTTTTCAATCGCCAGGTAACTTGACGAATGTTTTTCATTTTGACAGTTTTTGTTTGGGCAATCTGTCAAAACGCCGCATTTATTCTTCAGGTAAAAGTTATTTAATCATTGAAAAATCGGCCCTTGGATAGGTAATCTCTAAGAGGGTATTCCTCTGTTATAAATATAACCCTTCATAGTGCGTGGTCCGACACGCACATTGCCGGTTTCTTTTTATACACTTCCATAACAACGTAACCAACAAGAAATTCCTCTCTAAAAGCCTAGTAGGGTAAAGAGGGGGCGGCATTGTCAGTTTTACACGCGGGCGGTGAAGCACCCAGCAGCGGGCCTGTGCATTGGTTTACTTTCTTTACTAAAGAGCGGGTGGCAGCTGACAATGTTATAGAATGAATGCTATAGAGAATCGTGGTAAGTAAATCTTTGAGTTCCTGAACACTCTTATTTCTTTCTAAAAAGTTTTGTTTTCTTTAAAGCCCCGCATGATAAAATCAAGAAGCGTGAGATCAGGACTGCGAGGTGGCTACGTTATAGGACCTTAAGTTCCTATCGACTGCCTCCCGAATTGCTGGTTCAAATTAGAACGGGTTTGGCGGCTGTTACGTGGCGGAGCGCCATCTTCATCTTCAGAGGTCATTTTTGTCATAGAATTTCGGAAAATATACATAAGCAACCTGGCAACAAATTATTTCTGTTCTAAGCAAATATTAAATTATGACGCGTATTCGAAGTTTAATTTGTTTTGTTTATTTTCGGCCAGTTTTCATTGTAGCGTTTAGTCTATCCATAATAAAAAAGTAAGTTGAAGTCTTATTTCCTATGAAATGTATGGGAAAAGTTTTTTTGCGATTTCTGGCATTTCTAGTACTCAAACCTCAATTGGTCCAATAGAGGTTTCTGATCAATAAATGAAACATGATCGATCGCCATAATAAGTTTTTGTGAATATTGCCCATTTTCCTGCTGACTGTACATTTTTTTCAAAATTTTGCTAAAAGTTAAGAAGTCTCCCAAGACCGTTTCCCTGTAGCTGCAACGGTTAAGGTAGCTGCCCATCTCAAAAATCGACCCTGTATATTTTTATTAAACCAAAATTACACCTTGTATTAAATCTTTGCGTTTTTATCAGACCCAATTTTTTGTAAATAAGCTGGTCAGTGTCTGGTTTTATGTTGACCAAAATATGATTCGCGACCGTAGGTATTTACAGAATTTTAATAATTAAAATCATGAATACAAAGTTCATAAAACCCTATTGATTTATATTTCATGAATCAATTGGGGTAAATTCGAAACAATGGGTACAATGGGCAATGTGGTCAAAGGAAAGTTAACCTCAATTTTGAAGGAAAATAAACCATTGTCTAAAGAAAAAGCTATGAGTAACTACTGCGTGAGGCAGGAATCGATCCCTAATCTCTGTTTGAGATAGAACTTCAAGGGAGGCGAAATCCGCAATATTCTGTCTATGGTTCATATTAGTGCCTACTATCGAAATAAGAGAGCTCAACAGTTACTTGAACGGGTAAAGAAAACAACAAAATGATTTCTTAAATTATATTAAAGATACATCTACACCTGCGACTCAGGCAGTGTGGTGATGATGTCAGAATCACCAGGGTCGGTGATGGCGAGTGTGCACACCCTGTAGTACTTTCCGCAAGCTGTGCCCAATTCGATGTTGTTGCCACTGTAGTGGTGGACGCCAGTCTTGGCCAGCAGTGCATAATACTCGATTTCCGATTTCCTATAACAATGTTACAACATGAAATACAATACATATCTATACTATTTAATAGATTATAATATAAATCATTCATATAAAGTACGTACCTAACCAGTAAGTTATAAATGCATAAACACAGTTTAATGTTAAAATTAATAAACACTTAATTTGCTCACCTGTCAAAGTTCAGCAAATGAGTTATGACTACTCCATAGGTTTCCCATGTGGATCAGAAACAGTCATGGTTTTAGGTGTATTTAATGTGTTTTAATTGAAATAGCATCTTATTATTACCCTGCTGTAAGATCTGTTGGTCTGTTGTGGCAAGACACAGTTAGAAATTGATTGTGGCGTACAAGTGGCCAAAGTTGCTTTATAGAACAATTGACTTGAGTAGTTGATCGAGGTAATCTATTTCATAATTTCAAAATGACTGTTTCATGAAACACTATGAGGGAATCCATACTTCTTAGTCCAAAGACTCCATATGCTTCCCTTTGACAGACACAACATTGGGAAACTCTACTTCTCAGTAGTCTCACCTTAGAGGAGGAGCATTTTTAGCGATGATAACCAGCTTAGCTTTGCCTTGACGGAGAGTCTTCAGTGTCTGCTTGTAGCCAAGACAGTATTTGCCAGATTTCATAACCAGGGCCAAGCGGGAGTTGATAGACTCGATGGTCTTTTTCTGAAAAAAAAAAAGAAGCCATTGAAGGACTTGACTGGACTTGACATGTCAGAGTTACTGATGACGCCTCATTTGTTTAATCATCGATGAATATAAACTGGTATATTTGCATTCATCCGAAAACAACGGCGGCTGGAACGGCCTAGCCTAATGAAGATTCTACGAAAACATTTATTCTAAGTAGGTACAGCTAACCTACAAAATGCATAAAACATGTTTGATACGTTCTCAACCTTACAAATTATGAAATAAGCAAGCCTATCTTGTATCAATTGTTCTTGGACTTTAATTTTATTTAGGATTATTAAATTAAAAAGATAAGAAATAACCCCGTTCAAGTCCTAAATATGTTTCAAAACTCATACACGTGTAGGACACTAACCTGTTTCTTGGCCGCAACCATTGTGTTTGTTGTTGTAATCACGAATTACTGAAATAGAAAAGGAGAAATAAGCTTTTCTTTGAAAGTACGAACACCTACGATTCCAATGAATATTTTAATGTAATTTCTAAGAGAATAAAATGTAACGCACCTCTCGTAAAAACGCGTTGCAAAGAAAAGAACGAAGAATTAGTGATTCTATGAATGAAATAAAGTACAAGGAATGAACGAACTATTTGAAACTATTGACCGATTGACATTAGTCGATACCATGGAATTAGTATGTACTTTAAAGTTTCGCCGATACCGATCGGCAGTACCAAAGACCTATGCGTAATAAATAACTGATAAGGGTCCACGTATAACCGTAGCATTGCATAAAATGGACCCAGGGCCTGTAACAAATTCAACTTAGCGACCCCCTATGTAGAATTTAGTTGGTCTCTAGGTTTGTCGATACGTTATTAAACTACTAAACTCGTGAGTTTAGGAGATATAATAAAACAGTAATTTTATAAAACTAGTTTTTCTCGATATAATACTAGCCAAATTGACGACGTTCGAGGTTTGACGTTCTTTTCCTCATTTTTCTTAACACTCAAGTTACTTGAACTTAGATATATATATTAGTCTATGGCTTGAACCAAAGTCCCCCCCCCCCCCCCGACCCTTGCTCGACGACGCGCCAGCCCGCGCCGTAGCTGAACCTGTAGTTTTAAATTCCCCTGATAATAATAATATAATCTCGATCCAGCCTGTCCCATCTTGCTGCCCTCCCCTCAGTGACGCCCTAAGCCGAGGTTCGTACCCCACAGGGGGTGCCCTTAGCGTGCGGTCACCTAGTTTTTAAGAATTTTCGCCCCTGGCTGGAGGCTTTAAGTTAGTAGCTTAAGGCACCCACAGGCTTGCCCGGTTAAGTAGCCAAGACCTTAGTGGGCAAAACTACGAGCTGCCCATTAGGAAAAAAAAAAAAAAAATTTACCAGTTTCGATGAAAGAGCGAGCGAAGCGAGCTCTACAATTTTAGCACCTCGGATAGGTTTTCTTTTGACTTACTAATTCATAAACCTCCTATAGTGATAGGATTTACTTTGTTGACATAAGTAAAAACCTTTAGGAATTAACTCAGAATTAAAAGTACCTAATCAGGATGCAAGAACTAGCGTACTGTTACTGTAGCTAAATACTGTTTATTTTATTATCTACTAGCTTTTGTCCGCGGCTTCGCCCGCCTGGATGTCGGAAAATATCCCACAGGAACGTACTATCGGAATTAAAAGTAGGTACCCTATAATCCAGGTAAACAATGTATTAATTCCGTAAAACATTGTTTTCATATAGCACTATTGGATTACGCGGCGCACGCCAGTAAAGCTCCCAGTCTGCTTGATTTTTTCCGATATTTTCAACAATCATTGTCTTAGTTCAGCCAATTTAGTCACATGGCAGTGCACCTTTAATCAAATATTTAACTTCGTTAATCGCTAAACCATTACTAAAAAACCTAACTTCGTTAAACATTAGCGTTATATTTCGGAAGATTTAGCGAAAGTTATCGTTAACTCGTGATAGAAATTGTATTTTACTATGTCGTTGATTTACCTACAAAAAAAAAATGTATGGGCTATGGAAGTGTAAGCATGAAAAAATTATAAAAGAAGGGTGTTTCATTAGAGTTTGTATTTTTTATTGAAATCCCTTCTTAAAAAGAACCAGGTTTTTAATAAATAATAACAAATTATCATATAACACTAATAAGCAATATTAATCAACAAAATTTTTTACGTGAAGTTTTTTTACGTATAACTTAGAATAGTGTTGATTGTACTTTACACAAGTCCATTCCACTTTCTTAGAGTCTGTTATACCGATAAATAAACACTTTGTGCATGTGTTAATAAGTGTGTCACTGTCACTATTATTTCTACACTTGTTAAACTACAGTAACTACCAAATATAGCACTCAGGCAGGGCTTCTGCGCTTTGAAAATGCTTTCTCGTTCACTACAGTGACCCCAAAATATTATACCAAATCTTAAGATGGAAATTACTAGACCATAGTAAGCCACTAATATTGTCGATAAATTTACTTTCTTTGATAGATTACGCAACATAAACGCGGCTGTGTTCAAACGTTTACATATCTGTGAACATATCCTACCAACATAACTGTGAACTGAAAGAGGACGGCACCGTCGATTCAGTGTTGCTAATTAATATAAGGTGCCCAAAATTGAGTAAGTTTTCAAGAAGGAAATTTCACATTAGACATAATCGTTTAATAAGAATTACAGTTTTTACAAATTAATAACTATGATAGCTATATAAAAAAAAAATAAAAAAAAAGATAATTTACAGTTACGTAGGTACCTACGCTAACAGTTAAGTCTCTCAGCAATAAACAATGGCTTTATCTAAAAAGTAATCCAATGAAGTGGAAAATCAGCAGATAAAATGTTCCACGGGGGGGATACAACTTTCATTTAATGCGAAGTTAAGTAGGTACACTACCCTGCAAGAGGTACTTGGTTGTCTAGCATTTAGTTATGACTGTACCTAACCCCTAACACCAGATTTGACGAATTATAATTAGCAGTGGTACCAAGTGGTAATGTAGTGTAATAAAAAAAAAACAAATTGCTTTACAATAATTTATTGAAAACCAGGTCTACAGTAATTGTGATCTTTAGATGAACCTGCATACACAACTTCATCCTGGTTGTGAGGCCATACTCCACTTATTTCCGTACCACTATCATCATTATCCCTATCGCTTTCGGTTTCAGTGTCACTTACCACTTCTATAATAAAAGGTTTATCTAAATACAAATCATGTTTTAAGTATTCTCCTTCTAACCTGCGAAAGTGTTTACAATGCTGTGCCCACTCATGAACTGTAATAGCGTCAAAAACTTCTCTAACTAGGCGGGCAATTTCAGCATTTTTGTGCTTAATATTTACATCAGCAACTTTTCTTTTCATTTTGCTCCATATGAGTTCAATGGGATTGAGACCACAGTGATAAGGTGGTAAATATAAGTATTTGTGTCTATTGTCTTTTAAAAAAATTTCAATCTCATATACAGGTTCAGGCTTATTTCTCAAAGCTGAGGTTTAGTCAAATTCACTCCGTAGTCAATTTTATTTTGGGTCAACCATAATTGCATATCTTTTTTTAAGGAACTCGTATTTGGGACTTTATTCACACAAATACGGTGAGAAGGAGCATTATCCATCACTCTTATGGATGGCTCTAGTAAATTAGGCACAATTTTTTCAATAACCCACTTTTTAAAGTTGGTACTATTCATCTCGTCATGATAATCACCCCTTTTTGTGTTTGATTCAAACACAAGTAGTGCATTTCTAACAAATCCAGTATCTCCTCCCGCATGAACAATAATATATCTTTACCCTTTCGATACAGGCTCCAATACTCCGTCTTCACCCTCTCCTTGCCAACATTTACCCGATGTGTGCGAAGAGTGAATATAGGTCTCATCTAAATAAATTATAGGCCGGGGCTGGGGAGATTTATTATTTTTATCCACTGCATGCAAGTACTTAGCTCTCCAAGCTCATATTTCATTACGCTCCATAAGAACCTTCCGATTGGATTGAGGTTTTTTTTAAACGAAATCCCACCTTGTGAAGCAGTTTTCGCAGACTCTCTCGCTGTCCTGTGTAATTTATAACTATGTCTTTAAGACCTCTAGAAGCTTTTTAACAGTAGGGACCTCTTTTTTAGCAGAATAAAATTCATGTAATTTCCTCCGTATAACTCCCATGTCAAAATCATCAACATGCACAAATCCACTTTTACGTTTTCTCTACTTGCCTTTTTTTTTCTTTTTTTTGGGTGGGAAATCATCGAATGACCTCTCCCGCTCTGGGCGGAGCGGAAGGGCGTGTCAGACTCTTACTGACTAAAACCCACCCGTGTTCCTTCAGTTGCCTGTGCGCCAGGGCCACGGTAACTCTTTCGAACAATCCGCGACCCCGGCAGGCATCGGCCCTATCGGACCCCGTCAAGTATGCTGACATCTCTTTGAGGCGCGCGTGGAACACAACGCGCCATCGACCCGGGCCTGGTCCTTACTGGACGGCGAGCTGCCCATTGCTCGCCGTCCGCAGGCCCACGTCTACGGTGGCCGGGAGTCGGCTATCGACTCCCGACGCCCAGGGTGTCTCCTCCTGCGGCGACTAGGGGCGTGAGGGCGCAATGATTGCCTCTCCCTCACGCGCTCCGCCTCCTCCTTTGCGAGCATTACTCCTTCGGAGAAGGAGGTGACTGCTTCCCATGCCCTCTCGCTCCGTACCATGGCCTGAACCAGGGCCGGACGCGAGAGATCGCCGCCGCCGATCGCCGCCACGATGACACGGCGGTGTTCCGCCCAAGCCGGGTAGACCTCCACCGTATGCTCCACCTTGTCCTCCGGTCGATCCACACAATGCCAACACGCGGGCGTTTCCTCCCGCCTTATCCGTAACAGGAACCTCCCGAAATAGCCATGTCCGGTGAGGACCTGCGTCAGGCGGAAGGTGAGGACGCCGTGGCGCCTCTCAAGCCACTCTTCAAAGCGGGGACTTACCGCCGCAATTGTGGCGTGCCCAGCGCTGGGTTGCGACAGTCGCACTCTCTATGCCGCCATGAGATCCCGCCGATGCTCTGTCCGCTGTGCCGCGATTTCTCGCGGCAGCGGAGTTACGCCCCGGCGTTTCGCGCACATTTGGGAGTGGCGCGAGGACATTTGCCTCCAGATCCCATGGCGGCAATCCGGCAAGGAGGCTCGCCACCTCGCAGGAGACCGTGCGGTATCCCCGGACCAGCCGGATGGCCATGACCCTTTGGGACGCGTTCAACCGGCGTGCTGGTCGGAGCCTCAATGATAGCGCCCACACCGGTGCCCCGTAAAGGGCCATGGACCGCACGACCCCCGCGTAGAGCCTCCGGCAGGAGGCGTTTGGACCCCCTAGATTGGGCAGGAGCCGCTTCAAGGCAGCCCCAGCCCGGTCCAGTCTGGGACCCAAACGTCGAAAATGCTCGACGAAGTTCCATCGGCTGTCGAGGACGAGTCCCAGGTACTTAATCGTCGACTCGACGCCGATGTGAACCCCTCCCGCCATTATTTGGGAACCCGAGAGTGGCAAGTTCCGAGGACCATGAAAACACATGGCCTCGGACTTGTGCAGGGCCACCTCGAGTCCCAATTGCCGGATCCTCTCAATGACTGTCGCAACCCCGCGTGTCATTAATTCGGCCGCCGCCTGGTGCGACCTCCCCTGCGCCAGGACCAGCGTGTCGTCAGCGTAACAAATGACGCTGGCGCCACTAGGGAGGTCGGCGCGCAGCACCCAGTCGTACCCGATGTCCCACAGATGCGGCCCCAGGACCGATCCCTGTGGGACACCGCACGACATCTCTCGCCGGTTCCATTCTCCCTGGTGGCCGGGGTAAATGACGGCCCTGTCCGTCAGATAGGCCTCGACTATGCGACAGAGATAGGTCGGCATCCGGTGATACCGGAGTGCCTCCCTGATGCAACTCCAGGGCAGGGTATTGAAGGCATTGGCAATGTCTAGAGACACCGCCAAGACGACCCCACCCTGGGCCACAGCATCCCCCGTCGTGAGGGCTCGCACGCGCATGATGGCGTCCACCGTAGAGCGCCCCCTGCGGAAACCAAACTGGCTCTCCGCCAAGTCCGGCCCCACCCGCACCAGCCGCCCGACGAGGCGGTCTGCAATGACTCTTTCAAAGAGCTTGCCCACCTCGTCGAGCAGCACGATGGGCCGGTAAGCGGACGGCGAGTCCGCAGGGCGCCCCGTCTTCTTAATGAGGACCAGTTTCCCCGTCTTCCAACGAAGTGGGAACTGGCCCCCTTCCAAGCATGCGCTTAGGAGCCCTCTAAGTCGAGACCCGAGAGCCTCCAAGGCCAGGACCCAGGCTTTTCCAGGTAGGCCGTCGGGTCCTGAGGCGGTATTTTTGGCACTCAGCCTACGTACCGCCACTCTCAACTCTACCTCGGTCACCTCAGGAGCATCGTTGTCGTCGTCGGTTATGTGGTCCACAGTGGACACCGCAGGAGGCGGAGCCATGGGTAGGGGAGTGTGCTCCCCTCGCGAAGGGAACAGAGCGCTCACCACGCCCTCCACGAGCTGAGGCCGGAGACTCTGCGTTAGGGGGGGAGCCCATGGGCGGACTTTCGCCTGCACCATTTTGTATGGGCGTCCCCAAGGGTCCCTGTTCAGAGTCTCTCCTTGCCTGGTGTCCGAATTTTTGTACCAGTTTCTTCTGCTGCGTGCCCTTCCTTAAGTATTTATGAAATTAGTCCTTGACTCACACCTGAAATATAAGATAATAAAATAAATGTTAGTAGAAATTTGAAATCTGGCAGGTTAGTTGGCTCACTCACTTAGCAGGTTACCTAATAGATGTACGTTACCGTTACGCTAACCTGCAGCAAGAATAGAAACGATTATTTCGTGGACTTAAATAATTAGTTAAGTATCGGGTAATTTATAACAAGAGAGTTGACAACACTAACCTGTCGCTGCCGAAATACGTTTGTATATTTGATTAGATGGAATAATCG
Source organism: Griposia aprilina (assembly GCA_916610205.1). NCBI lineage: Eukaryota > Metazoa > Arthropoda > Insecta > Lepidoptera > Noctuidae > Griposia > Griposia aprilina. The sequence goes on from OU744286.1 coordinate 12,012,836, forward strand.
GAGACCCCGCCCGAGCTTCTTCTTCAAAAAAGGTTTTAACCTTTAGAATAATGTTTCGAGCATAACTTTTAATAGCTTTCAGCATAATTAACTTTATAAATTCAGCAATATCACGACAAAACAACCAGAGAACCCGAATGTACACTGACAATCCAATGACATTTCAACATGATGGCCGTAGTTCCAATTTTCGCCATTTCACAGATAGGTTGGTAGGAGTGTAACAGTAATCCAGGATCGAGTATTAGTAAGGAATTAATTAATTTTGAGATTGCCAGAAATAAAAATACCAGTTTTCTCAGGTAAATATATTGAATGGAAGACATTTCGAGACTTATTCGTAGGTTTAATACACAACAATAGTAGGTTAGATGATGCACAGAAATTGTATTATCTGAAAGGGTATTTTAACCGGGGAGGCGGAATACTTGTTGAGAAATGTCGATGTGACTTCTGACAATTACAAGGTTGGTTGGGATAAATTAGTCTATGTATGTACAATAATAAAAGATTTCTAGCAAACGGAATTTTACAACGTTTCTTAAATGAAAAGGGTATAACTAACGAGTCCGCAACAGACATAAAAATACTCATTAGTACAACATCCGACTGTTTAGGCTCGCTAAAAAATTTAGGAATAGATGTGGCATCATAGGATATCTTAATTATACACATTGTCAGTGCTAAATTAGATCGAGAGACTAGAAGGGCTTGGGAATTAATGGTACCATCGGATCCAACGGATAACTTACCTACTTTTGATCAATTTAAGGAGTTTTTAGTGAATCGATATCAAGGTTTAGAAAGCATAGAAACTGAAACGGCCACCAGGATCCCACCGATTTTGGGTACAAATATACCGATTTTAGCTGGCAACTCTACCCCATCCCCGATCACTTCGACTCTATCGCTGTCACGACGGCTACGATCGACTCATTCACTGTACACGTACAATCAGTCCTGAACGATTGTTCAAGGGAAGTTCCAGTCACGGATAACCGTCGCTGGAAATTGCCGGACGATGTACGTGAACTGATGACTGAGAAGAACGCGGCTGTCCGTGCGTACAGCAGCTTTCCCTGCAACGCGAACCGAGCCCATATGCGCTACTTACAGCGAGCTGTAAGGACACGTGTAGCGGAGCATCGGGAAACGGGCTGGGATAAGATGTTGAGCGAGCTAGAGCCTACCCACCTAGAATTCTGGGAGCTTCAGAGGAAACACAAATCCCGAGAAGTAGCCCCTATGCCCCCCTTGATCCGCCCAGACAATACCATCGCTTTCGATGATGTCGACAAGGCCGAGTGCCTTGCCGACAGTCTTGAGGCCCAATGCTCGCCCAGCTCTTAACCTGTAGACCAAGCTCACCTCTCTGAGGTCGAAGCCGAAGTCGAAAGGAGAGCCTCCCTCCCCCCCGTAGAAGACCCCGAGTGTCCTTTGCCTCCCGTCACCCCCGACGAAGTGCACGAGCTCATTAAGGGCCTTAAGCCCCGCAAAGCCCCCGGTTCTGGCGGAATCACCAATAAGGTGTTCCAACTTTTCCCTGCCCACCTGATCATGCTAATGACCACCATCTTCAATCGTGCCATGAGCAATAACATCTTCCCCCAAGCGTGGAAACAGGCCACTGTCATCGGTATTCCCAAGCCGGGCAAGCCTAAATCCGCTCCGTCCAGCTACCGCCCCATCAGTCTACTCAATGTCCTCGGCAAAATCTACGAGAGGCTTATTTATAAGCGACTCAGAAACTATGCCGAGACAAAGGGTCTCATTCCCGACGAGCAGTTCGGTTTTCGAACCCAGCATTCGTGCGTCCAACAGGCCCACCGCATCACCGAACACCATAAGAAAAGTAGAGTAAAAGAACACTATCTTTCCACTTTATCATAGTTGCTTATGTATTTATTATTTAAATAACATTATATTTTTATATATTTCAGTGATATTTATTTTAGAAGTATGTATGTATGGTAGTATATTCTCTTATTGTACGTTTATATTTAAATTAGAAAATTATTTTAGATTTTATGTATTTTGTTTTCCCTTCTACTCCTACACACGTTGTCTTCATCTCTCTAATATATTCTTCTATTGCAGGTATGCTGGAAGAGATTTCTTATAAATAAGCATCACCTTTGTACCTATTTTTCTGTTCCTTTCTTCTTGTAGTTTATATATGTGTGTACATAAATGGTAAAATAAATAAATTAATAAGCGTTGGTTTCCAGCGTGGTTGATGACGGGTGCTGTTTTCTTCGATATAGCGAAAGCGTTCCACAAAGTCTGGCACAATGGCTTATTATATAAGCTATACGAACTTAAAGTGCCAGATCGTCTCGTGCTCATCTTAAGAGACTTTTTGTCGAATCGCACCTTCCGTTTTCGCATCGAAGGAGCGCTATCCTCCCCCCGCCCCATTCGCGCCGGAGTCCCTCAGGACTCCGTGCTCGTCCCTCTCATCTTCACGCTATTCACCAGTGATATCCCGAAAAGTAAAAAGGCTCAGTTGGCTCTGTTCGCAGACGATACGGCCATTTACTATACCGGCCTCAGCCCCGATGCGATATCTCGCTCTCTCCAAACCTCAGTCAACCAACTCGGTGACTGGTTTAGAAAGTGGAGAATCGAAGTCAATCCAGGCAAGAGTCAAGCGGTTCTCTTTTCGAAACCGGTTCTCAACTCCACCCTCCCCCGTCCGATCACTATGTTCGGCAAGCCTATCCCTTGGGAGAAGCGAGCCAAATACTTGGGTGTAATACTGGACAAGCACCTCTCTTTCGGTGAGCACATAAAGCAGGTGCGTTCGCGCACCGCTTTCGATCTCGGTAGACTCCACTTCCTATTGAATGCACGCAGCAAATTGTCACTCAAGTGCAAATTACCCATTTACACAGCGTGCATTCGCCCAATCATGACTTATGCGAGTGTGGTTTTCGCACACTCAAAACCCCACCACATCCATAGGATGCAGACCCTCCAAAACCGGTTCGTCCGTAGGGCGACCGGCTCGCCTTGGTTCGTTCGGAACGAGATCCTCCATCTCGATCTTAAAATCCCCACTATCAGTCAATTCATGAAGCGCATTTCCGAGCGTTTCTTTGATTCCGCGGCCTCACATCGCAACCCTCTGGTTGTCGAGGCTGCCAACTATACCCCCTCCCATATCAGTCGTACCCGCCGTCCAAGGCATGCCCTGACCGACCCCATAACCCTCCTCCAGAAGAGCAGTAGGGCCACCAGTACAGTGCACAAACACAGACCGCCATCGTTCCGACCTGAGGTCCATCGCGACGCCCCCGACGTAATTGTCCCCCCCGACCCTTGCTAGACGAAGCGCCAACCCGCGCCGTAGCTGAGCCTGTAGCTTTAATTTCTCCGATTAATAATAATATTATAAATTCGATCCAGCCTGTCCCACCTTGCTGCCCTCCCCTCAGTGACGCCCTAAGCTGAGGTCCGTACCCCACAGGAGGTGCCCTTAGCGTGCGGTCACTTAGAAACTAAGAAATTCGCCCCTGGCTGGAGGCTTTAAGTTAGCATAAGCCACAGGAAAGACCGGTTAAGTAGCCAGGACCTCAGAGGTCACAACTACGAGTTGCCATGTTAGGGAAAAACAAAAAAATGGCAACTCTACCGATCTCGCTCTATGACATTCGATTCGAGACCTCAGACGTCAGACCGTCAGACCACTTGCTCACGTCACACGGTCACGTCATTGACGTCACTCGGTAAGGTATCGGTAATCGGCAGTACAGAACACTACTCCGGAGATCGGCACGGCACAGTCGGCAATAGTGAACTTGGGGTTGTGCTAAACTATATTTATATACTTAATTATATTAATTATCAATTAAAAAGAGCTTTTGCTTGAAAGACAAGTCACTTTTTGATAACATGTCCGCAAAAAATGCAAAAAAAGTTAAAAGTTCAGGACCCTCCGCTATAGGAAAATTCTATCTTATAGCATACAATGGTATCCAAACTTTGGGGTAAGTTCAAAATTTAAATAATTTCTACTCGCAAACAAAATAGCATGATTGTATTGTAATAATGTATTGTTACCTATTATCCAAAAGTAATTGTAAGCTATTCATAATACTCAAAGCACTAGAGAAACAAAATCTGTTACATATTGATTATGTAGTACTGATAAATATCTTTGTGTAATAATCAACTTATTAATTGATAGTTTTCTATTAACGTTTGTGAATTTTATAAAACCCTTATAAGAATTAGTTACAATAGTAGGTAACTACTTATAGTACCTACTTAAAAATATTGTGCTGCTTCAACAAATGGCATGTTTTGTTGTTTTGTTGTGATAATTCAAGTAAGTATATTATTATGGCAGGTGAAAGTTAAAGAGTTTTGGTATTTACATAATAATATTAATAATAAAATAGCAATATTTTACACCTCTCCTTCTCGGTCTCTATGCTGTTTCAGAGGAGAACAAGTACCTATCTGGTAAAAGATAGTTAACATAACTAATGTTTGTTTCAGATGGTCATACATGCTGTTGCAAACACTTTCACATTTCCTAAATCGTGGAAGTTTGGACACCTTCTGGCCGTTAATTAAAACAACTGTGGTTATATTCCAAAATGCTGCAGTTCTTGAGGTAAATTTATTAACAACATTTAATTAATATTTGGCAAGCAGCAAGCATAGCGTGGGACGCTCCGTAGGTAGATGGACCGACAACCTTAAAAAGGTGTCTGGGACAGACTGGGTGTGGAAGGCGGAGGACAGAATGTTGTGCAGCAGCCTGGGAGAGGCCTATGTGCAGCAGTGGACTGCGATAGGTTGAGTTGATTGAACTAGTATTTGTAGCAGTATCCTAATAATACAGCAAATAACCACTTCAATTTGGCAAGCAAAAATACACAATATGAAAATAAAAATACAATTATAAACCTATTCATATGGAAAATAAACAGAGGTAATATTTTAAATAAAGAAATTGATCCCCTTTCAGTAGGTAACATGCACCTTATTAATATAATTTATAATTGGAAGGGCTTTGTACTGTTTTAGGAAATATGAACATTTATAATTTCTTTTGCATCTATGTCTAACCATGTCTAACACAGTTTTTTCTTAAAAACTGTGCAAAAATGACAGCAGCGTTAGAAACGTAAGATATATTATTCTACACACCATTTATTCTCCGTTTATTGTGTTAATTCTCACTCAAATTACAAAATAAATTAATATTTAGGTACTGTGTTTGTATTTACTGTCTTGTCATTGTATTTAAAATCATTATAATTATGCGTATTAATGCATATGTATGGTACATAGTTAATCAAGCTCGCTTTTCCACAAAACATTATACTTGCATGAATGTGTCAGTACATAATTAAACATTGATTTTGCACTGTCACTCACTCATACCAAACACACATACATATCGCTTCAGTACGCCTCGCCACAGTAGCCACTCGCCTCGCAATTCGCGCGATTGTGTTAATGATAGTTTAACTGACAAGGAATGAAAAGGACGATTATCATTAATAGCAAGTTTATACCAAAATCTATGGTACATAACTAAACAATAATATGTAATTTTTTGTTGAAAAACTTGTTTTGGTTGGAATATGGCACAAAAACATGACCTCCATCTCGTAATAATAACGCTATATTTTTTGTTTACATTACGTGTATAAGATTCCTACTGCTTTATTTTATTGATAAAATTTTCGAAGTTCAAGTTACACATACAGTTAAAAGTTAGGTACAGGTAAATGCTTGCCACAGTTACAAGTTTGCAACCTATACTAAACCCTAAACCTTTGTTCTAGCTTCCCATACTTCCCCGAAATCTCGTCTTAGGGCAAGATTCACAGATCGCACATTGATCTTTACTAGGTAAAGTAAGCGTTCCATACAAATGAGAACCCTATTCTTAAGTATATGTGTATTTGTATAAGCAAATGTTAGCAAATGTTTCATTGGAATATGAATATTTATATAATGCTATATGAATAAGGTTCACATTCGTTTGCGAACGCTCACAAGCAAAGTCAACGTGCGGTCTGAGAATCATGCCCTTAGCTACACTAGACCTAGGATCCCAAATGCCTCCAATTTATCTGCTGTGATTGTTATCACACTTTTTAAAAAACACATGAAGTGGTGCATGTGACGGAAAAGGTCATAGAATAAAATTATCTAAGTACAAGTAAGGTCAGGTGGGGTAAGAGAGATACCGGGGGAAGAGGGACTAAGGACCATAACTAGTAAACCGAAGCGTTTACGACTATGAACGTTCCGTCGATAAAACAGTGAAGGCGAAATAGTTTGAACGGTTTTCAATAGATGTCGCTACGTAACTCAGACGCCACAAAAAATGAAAACACGTTTGACAGTTGTGAACTCGACTAGCACAAAGTAAGCACGTTTTCTTGCTAACCAATATTTTGCTGAAAAAAGAGTGCTGGAAATATTTTAAATGTAATGATACATGGAGAAAACTGTAAGTATTTATTTTTATTAACCATTTTAGTTTAAAAACAACTAATAATATGAGTTTCTTACGCTTGAAAATCCTAACCTCCGAAAACAATAGCTGGGGTAAGAGGCTCACTATTCACGGTGAAAGAGGAACATATGTTTCTCTTCCCCCATGTCAGGGGTTGACCAACATTGTGAATAATTTATCTATCTTCTATCTATCTATTTATATAAACAAAAAAGAGAAGTCAAAAGAAAAACTAAAAGACCGATTTAAATATATACATATATATATCACAAACAAATAAAAAATCAAATCTTTTCTTTTTAGTATATTATAATAGTTTAGATAAATAAAGTTTCATGCGTTGTGTCCCTCTCTCTTTAATTGTAATATTTTGTTGTTGTTTGACTGTTGCAGGAATGATAAAACATGCCGCGAAAATATATAAGAAAAACTGATAGAAGCAGTTATGATAATGATAAATTAAGTGAGGCTGTCAATGCAGTAAAAAATGGAACAATATCTGCATACGCTGCATCAAAACTTTATAATATACCAAGAACAACAATTGTTAACCGTGTATACGACCGCAAAGGTTTAAAATCCAAAACTTTAGGCAGGTGTACTGCATTGCCTACGGATGTGGAAGAAACACTTGCGGAAAATCTCCATGTCATGGAAAATTCAGGGTTTGGGTTAACGCGCAAGGAAGTGATTGAATTAGTTGGCCAATACGTGGTTGAGAATAATATTAAAACTCCGTTTAGAGATGGGATCCCTGGAGAGGACTGGTTTCTTGCTTTTAAGAATAGACATGGCCTTTCCGTTAAAAAACCCCAGGCCGTTGAACATGCACGTAAAGCTGCATGCAGACCTTTCGTGATCTACAGTTACTTTGATTTATTAGAGGAAACTATCAATGAACTGGGCTTACGTGATAAACCATCGCATATTTGGAATCTCGACGAAACCAGCTTCAGCAAGGACCCAAGTAAATCAAATGTTGTCGGTCGTCGAGGCTATACGTCTACAAGAACCATCGCCTCTCCAGGGAAAACGAATACAACTGTGCTTTTAGCATGCAGTGCCGCTGGTGACAAAGCTCCGCCGCTAATTATATATACAGGCAAAAATATCTGGGACGAATGGGTTTCTAAAGATGGGTTTCCTGGAACAGTTTATGCTGCGACAGAAAAAAGTTGGATGGAAGCGACAGTATTCGAAAACTTTTTCGAAAAAGTTTTTTTGCCAACCGTTGAAAATAAACGCCCTATTCTCTTGCTTTACGATGGTCATTCTACTCATGTGGGAATTAATATTATACAAAAGGCACGAGAAAACAACATAACGATTTTAAAAATCCCACCGCATACGAGTCATTTATTGCAGCCTCTGGATCTAGCGGTAAATAAATCGTTCAAAGACAAATGGGACATAGCGTTGGTCAAATGGCAAAGATTGAATGTCGGCAAGGTTTTACCCAAAAAAGAGTTTTCAACGATTCTTGGTCAAGTGTGGACTCAGATAGATTCTCAAGTATGTCAAGCAGGCTTTCGTAAAGCAGGGATATACCCAATAAATAAAAATGTCATAGCTGAAGAGAAATTTGATCCAGTTCAGTTAGCAGAATGGAAGAATGAACAGCTACAAAAATCACAAAATCAGCTTGTTAAACAAATATCCCCCAAAAAGTTGAGTGAAATCGCACTAACTGTTTTAAATGAAACATTTATAATACAGCAGGAAGTTCCTCAGTGTAATTTAATAGAAGCGTCACCAAAGTACGTTTTACACAGCGAAGAAAAAGCTGCTCCATTGCTAAATATTGAAAATGTTCAACAGCGTCCTAAAGTCCAAATTCTTGACAATCAGCGTGTATATACCAATGTCACATTTGAAGAGTTGCTTCTGAAAATGATTAAACCTGGAAAACCATCTTTGACAACCAAAAGAACAAAAATAGCGCCAGGAGCAGAGGTCATCACTCATGATCTTGTGTACGAAAGATATCAAATAAAGGAAGCAGAAAAAAAAGAAAAGTTGAAAAAACGAGAAGAAAACAAAGCAAGTACAGAAAAAAAGAAACCAACGGAAAAAAGAGCGAGCACAAATAATAAGACAGGAGCAGAAAAAAAGAACGGGGAGGAAAGGTGTGAGAACGGAGGTGATTATAAGCAGACTGATGTACAGGTTTCTGGAGTGGATATGTCATTACCAGGTCCATCAGGTCTTAACAAAAAGAGGAAAATTAAAAGTGAGTCAAAAAAGAGTAAAACCATAAATTCTACAAAAAAAATAATTCGACGAAATAAAAAGCTCAGAAAAATATCATCATCCTCATCTACCAGCATATCTGATTGCATGAGCGTGCATGAGGATTCTGATATTATAGATTTGACCGATGAAGAATATGATATAACAAGAGATTTATACAGTAACGAATTTTTACAAAATTATGAACCCTATAGTGAACAAGAGGATGAAATCTTTATCTTAGATAAGAAAAGCAATGTGGTGAAGAAAGTTGGTAAGAATTTGGACAAGCGAAGCAAGGAGACAGTGAATTTTAGAGAGGAATCAGATGAAACTAATATGGTAGCAGGGGAATTTAACGGCGAATGGGATGGGCTGACAGAAGTGGAAAACGAAGAGTATTGTGCATCTAATGAACAAGTAGTTACTGAGGGGAACAAGGTGGTACATGAAGTCAGTGGAATATCGGATGAGAGAAACGATGTGCTGGAAAAAGTTTGTGATAGTTCGGATGACAGATATCAGGCGGCAAAGGAAGTTGGTCAGAGATCGCATCAAAGGAACAATAATACTATGGCAAAAGCAGGTAATGACAAATGGGATATGAAGAATATAGAAGAGAAAGAGAATTATAAAATAAATGACAATGTCTTGATTCGATACTTTATCAGGAAAAGGTGGGTGTATTATGTAGGTTACATAGAAAATATACTTTCTGGAAGCGATACTAGTTATGATATAATGTTTTACAAAACTTACAAAAAGCCACTGAAATTCAAACTCGCTAAACAAGTAGATCGTGATACTGTTTTAGAATACTCTGTAGTCAAGAAAGTTCGCCTATCTCAAAATCCTAGCAATTCCAAAGAATTTATTTTAGATGAAGAAGATCATTCATATTTTTCATAAATATTTAAGAGGCGCTGTACCTACGCCAATTTAATTGATTCAAGTGCCTTGCTTCAAAAATAATTTCAGGTATTTTATAATAGTTTTGGTGTTACTTTTTAATAGTTTTAGTGTTTTTTTATAATAGTTTTGGTGTTTTTTAGAAGAATTAAAAGACTGATTCGCAATGTTGATCTCGTTACATAGTACCATTGTTATTTAAAACTAGTTAGGGTGAGACTGTTTATTACTACTGTTTGTATGATTAAATAAAAATATAACTGATCGACTTCTTTTTAGTTTGCCACCCCTGATCGAACCTGTATGCCCCTCTTACCCCGAATTGATTTATTCTTCTTTTTCATTCCAAATGATACCTTATTTCATCGAAATTAAGATCTAATATTGATCGAAGCAGTTTTGCCTACAAATTAACGAACATTTAGCAACGAATATTTTAATTCAAACTCCAATCTTAGGAAATACAATGACTGTCCCTCTTACCCCATGTGAGGGGGAAGAGGAACGTTTATTTAATCTTGACATTTACGTCAATATCGTCGTAAGAAGTGTTATTAGCGTAATGACATTTAGCCCACGGGAAGCTAATACATAAAGGCAAGTTTTGTGTTTTCCAAATATCTTAAAAGACTTCAACTGTTCGTCCTAGCAGTCAAAATATTTTACTGAAAATAAAGTATGTTCCTCTTACCCCACCTGACCTTAATTTACATAAGCATGCCTATAGGTTAAACAATTTCAAGTATGTCTCTACCTACTGTACATACATGTTTTAACTTCGTCTCCAAGTACCTACTGTTAAGTATAATTAACGCTGGATCCAGAAATTTTATGAATGGGGATAGGTAACTACCTACCTCCCAAGTAATACAAAATCGATACAATGGAAAAAGTGGAGACCAGAAATTTTCTTCTAGCTTCAGTAGAAAATTTGATAGGTAATAGCAACGTCTTATTTCTGTATAGCAGCATTTTACTAACTTTGTAGTTCCTAAAGCTATATCTATATAGCTATATCCTCTTTTTCAATATTTTGTGCAGCCAAAGGTTTTATTTGAGATATTATTTATGACTCTGTACAGCTTCTAATACAGCTGTAAGCATAACACAAAACTTTAAAATTGTTTAATATTGCTCTGTTTTCTAACGACTATACATATAGGTAACAACTGTTTAACAGTGTAGATTGGTGCTGTGTGCCAGCTGTTTAAAAACATTACATACATACATAAAATCACGCCTTCTACCCATGGGGGTAGGCAGAAACTACAGAACGCCACCTGCTGCTACCCTTACATACTCCTTTTGCTTCGTTTAACGTTCATATATCTGGTTATATACGCCCGTTTTTAAAAGCATTTCATCGTAATATGTGATAGTCTTTATCTGTACAAACATATTCCGAGAAGAGTTTTAACAAACAATAAGTCCTATAACCAGCATCAAATCCAGCCTATAACCAACCTCTTATAGTTCGCGTATCATACGTACCTACTCTTTTGTTTTTAAACGTAATGAACCAAAAATCGTGTGGTGCAAAATGAACTGAAAAATTAAAATTAATATGGATGGCCTACCGATTTTTAACGGTTCTAAGCATGAATTTTGGCCAATACTCTGTAACATAATTTGGAATGGTCTAGCAACCAGTCGTCGTCGGCATATAGGTACTTCGGTATGTGAAAACCAAAGAATCTAACAAACTAACATTTGCAAATGATTTTAGTTTCCCCTTGTAATGACGCAAGCCGTATAAGAGCCGCACTTAAGAGGAGGCTCCTTAAATTTTATGTGATTTATTGGATCTTTTTCTTTCTATTTACTAAACAGTTACGTAATTGTAAACTTTTCGCTCGATTCATTTTTTATTCGAAAATCATGTCTTTTTTAAAGATTATTACACTTTCTAGCAAGATTGCTCGGTTTTTATTTCTAAAATAAATATTAAGAATACGATAATATAGTTTATTATCTATCCACAAGATAGTTTTTCTCTAGATCAATTATTACTTTAGTTATAAACGAATTAAGAATTGAGACTTACGTCGTTTAGTTTCGGGCGCACGCGATATTCAACATTATTACTGATGTTTTAGCGTTTAGTATTTATTGGCCTAACCGATTTCTTAGTGCCGCGCTGGGCGCCGTCGAGAGAGGACCAGAGGGCCTAGACAAAGTAAAATTCGATTAACGATAACGCTAGTAGAAAAGCTAAAATGTATGGGGTTGACATAAGCTATCGAAATGTCACGTGATCATAGGTCAACGAATAAAAATTAGCTAGACAATGTAAACAATATTCGATTATGAAATGAATCGACAGCGTCGAAAGATTAGGTACTTCCACAGAGATGCATAGTCAAGGGACACTTTTTGACGAGCGTTATTGCTAGTTTTTGGAATCATTAGCGAAAGCGATAGCGATTGTAGAAATAGAATCGCTCCGAAGCGAATGCCATTTGTCTAGGCCCTCTGTTGCGCTCGCGCGGGATTTGGGAGTTATTCTAATAATATACAAATATTATAACGTATTGTCATACAATGGAAAAGAAAGATACTAAAAGGATTGTATAGGATTTCCGTACAATGAGAGATCAGCTTATATTGGATATACTCGTATATAGCTTGATATGTAGCCGTGTGTACCTACGCGGATACAAAAATTTACAAACCGCAAATATGCGTGTAAAACAGTTGAATTTAAACCCTATGTCGAATACAAATAAAGACGACGCGCGCAAAAGCTATAATAGTTGAATTTTTCGCGGCATAGATTTACTAAGTAACCGCATCAAGTGTGTAAAACAGTTGCATTTGGACCTTATGGGGTACATAAAGCCACCACGTGTGCGAATGTTAGAATGGCTTACTGTTATCAAAATACATAATTGTGTCAAATAGGTAGTCTCATGAAAAACAACAAATCGTAAAATATTTCTTGCTTTTAATACGTTATTTTTGTTTTCAAATATCGCAGCGACTTTACTATTTTTGGAGTAAATACATTGCTCCTTAACCACTACCTAAGTATGTCGCTAATTGACTGGACAAGCATCACAAAACGATACTTCATTCATGTGGATGCATCGCGTGGTACGGCTGCTGCATCTTGCGGCGAGTTAGTGATGTGCATATGCAGATCCACTAGCGTAGGCTATCGACAACAACGTTGATTGCCCAACGAATATATTGCTATAATAATAATAATAATAAAACATTGGTTAGGCAGGGGCCATAGTCTTCCCATAATCCTAGATAACCAGTCCACTTAAGCTACCCCAATCAATAGTCCAATAACTTTGTTTCCATATTCTGCAATAGTCCTGCACCAACCGGGGGTTGTCCTTGGGCGCACTTGCACAGTGCATACAGGGATAATCGTCGATTAATCCTCATTCCATTTAAAATTTTCTAAAGGGCCTCTGCGAGTTGGCTTCAGCCCCTCGTACGCTTTCCAAAGGTCTGGGACCCCAAGGTCCCGAAATATGTTAATATAAAAATATAATAAACATTTATTTCAGAAAAAACTATCCATATTTCAACACACACATTTTAAAAACAACCAATACACATTAAAATACCACAAACAAAACAAAACAACACACAATAAAAAGCAGAGTTACACACATTGGGACCGGGAGGAACTCTCCACTATTATACATAGTTTATTTTTCAATTGGTCAACCGTTTTAACCCGTTTGGAAGTTAAAAAAAAAAAAAAAAAATAGAACCGGTTACGTTGGTTTAGGCTAAATCTTAAATCGCCAAAATCGCCGTAACCGGTTTTTTTTTAATTGTTTAATTTTTTTGATTTACTTCATATTTTTTTGGCAACATTTTGTTTAAGTATTTATAATATAATATTTTCTCGTTTTTATTTATTTTATTTTCAGGACCCCAAAATTTTTTTTTTACAATATTAAGTGGAAAAATCGATAACTTTCCGATTTAGTCAATCACTAGCGTACCTATATGTAAAATCAATGACTTGCATAGCACAACGATAGCAACCGATGTTTTTGTGTGAGTAAGTTGCACGGTGCATGGTAAATGCACGCTGTGCATTTGACGAGATAAGGTTTAAAATTGATTGTGTAGTACGTTCTGATTTATTTAAACGTTAAATACCAACGGCGCTCGGGTTAGGCTCGCCTTAAAAAAAAATACAATCATGGACAAGGAAAACAACTTAGTTTTCTCCGTTCCACTGGAGATTCGCTGTTCAAAATCATAATACATAATTATAGTTAGAATTTTGCGTCGACGCGGTGGCGCGCGCTCGGGTCGCTCGCGGGACATGATGCGCGCAGTGGCGGGGTGCATTTGGGCGGAGCTTGCGTGGAAATTATTTTAGAGTGCCTCGTCTTAGGATATGCGTACTGTTTTAACCTGTTTTCTCAGCCCATATAATTAGTTTATCATGCCGGTAGACAACAAGTTTAATGCTGCTAAAATGCCATTCAAAAATTTGTCTGTATAATTTGGGGCCCAAATTAGTATTACAAGAGCTGTATAGCGGTTTATAATGCCTTATTTTAGACTTTTTATAAAGCTTTGAGAAAACGCGTATTCCACGCAGGCGAAGCCGCGGGCAGAAGTTAGTCCATTATAAAACTATTTTGGGCTACTTGGGCTACCAACGTAACTTTCATGCAATTCCAAAAGATATAGGTAGGCTTACCTACATAATCGATAACGTAACTTTATGCCTATGTTGTTAAGGGATAGGCAAATTGGATTTGTCACCAACATTTCGCCAGTTAAGGCGGTACCCCGACCAAAACCTTGCCATAGTGCGTTATTCAGAGGCTATTAACTCATTCACTATGGGTAATAAACTTCATCTAAAAGCACATTATTAATGTTCGATATCCTATCATCACATTGCATGTTCTTATTTGTTTTTATGTGTTATAAATACATTTAAAATCTTGTAAAAAGTGACAAAAATTATTGATTGCATGCATGTTTTGCTAAAGGTGACGGTCTATTAATTTGAGGATTACACTAATGGATAGATAATTTAAAAATAGAAATAATTCACGTTTTATTTTATTTCAAAACATGTTTTTTGTTTTTTTTTTCTCGTGAATTCTTTGATAAATGATCGTGCGCAGGGAGCGAGACTTAGCGACGGGACAGAGAAGGACCGACAGCTCAAGGTCGTTTGTTCGGGGAAGCGCCTTAAGTTCCATTGTGTTTGGGGGGCGAACGGATTACCATTCCCGGGATCGGACCCAGGCCACAACGCTCAGCTGTCGCGCTTGCCACCAGCGGGGTAATTGCGTAACACACTATCAGTAGGAATTGCTTTAATTTTGACAGTTCAACAATATTCATTGCGTTATACGTGGTTGAGCACACAAATATTTAACGAACTTAAGAAGCAATGGATTATCAATATCCTTCAAAATTCTCACATTGTGATTGAGAGTGTGGTACGCAATTATGGTAACACCGACTATGCATTTTGGTGCTAGAAAATATTAGGGAACAAATTGAAGTGGTTATCTCAAAACATTTCTTGGTACCGAAACAATAGAAGTATCGATTAATCGATATTATGTACCTACTTACCCGATATTTCAAGTCGAATAGATATGGACACCTACTGATACATGTTTTCGGATATCTAATTACGACTTAATAACATGTTTTATGAAGTTTTCTTTTTTTTCAGGTTGTGCACTCGCTAATAGGCCTAGTACCGTCTGGAGTAGCCGTGGTGTTGCCACAAGTATATTCGCGTGTCTTCCTAGTATGTGGTTGTCTACTAGCCACTGAAGCAGCCCCCCTCAGCCCCGGCCTGCCTCTATGTATACTCGCCTGGTCCATCACGGAAATTATAAGATACGCTTACTACACACTCAATTTGATTAATAGTGTGCCTCAGCTGCTGTTGTTCTTCAGGTAACAATAATTTAATATTTAATTTAAAAAATCCCAAAATATAACTGTTAAACTAGTTTTTAGGGTTTTGGCCGTGTCAGTCCGTCCGTCCGTCTGTCTGTCAGCAGCTTAGCTCAGACACTTAGTACTAAAAAGCTACACTGACAAAGTGGTAAAATAAAATCTAGAGACGTAAAGTTGGCCCGTGCGCCCAGATATTGTTCGGACGCGTCCGGAAACTCTACATATAAGTTTCCGATTTGCGGTTTGAAAATTTAGAAATTTTCGATTCGATTAGTTGATTTGAGTTGAGTATCGTTTGAAAAACTTGGGAATGTTATAAATATACATACATATATACATACGTACATAAACTCACGCCTTCTTCCCATGGGAGTAGGCAGAAACCACAGAACGCCACCTGCTACGATCCTTACATACTCCTTTTGCCTCGTTTAGGTTCATACATCTGGTCATACACGCACGCCGGTTGCGAGTACTACGCACCTGACCTTTCTGAAGAATATCACCAATAAGGTCACCATATATCTTCCTGGGGCGTCCCCTCCCGGCGTTTCCACTCACATCTGCCTTTTGTTAGTCGCCTTTCATTCATCCTCTCAACATGTCCAAACTATCTAAGCATACTCTTTTAAATTTTTGTCACTACATCTTCTTTTAAACCGCACCGTTGCCTTATCACATAATTATTCAGCCATTCATAGTCACACCACACATGATTCGCAAGGAGCGCATTTTCACAGCATTTATTCTACTTTCATGCTTGTTTTGCTACACCCAACACTCACTTTCATACATAAGCGTAGGCACCAGCACAACATTGTAAACAGCCAGTCGTGCTTTTTTGGAAATCAACTGGTTGGTCACAATTGCATGTGTAGTAGCACCATTCGCTTTATTTCCCGTATTCACACTTCTTTCCACATCTCTATCAATCTTTCCATCCCTTGTAAACAGACTCCCCAAATATACGAACTCACTTACTTGCTCCACACTCTTATCATTTAATTTTACATCACGTACCGATACATCCTCTTCTCTTTCAAACACCATGACCTTCATCTTATTCACATTTATATTCATCCCTTTCATTTTATATGATTCATCCATCACAGTCACCATGTCTTGCAACCCTTCCGCTGACGATGCAAGTAGAACTTGATCATCTGCGTAGAGAAGGCATTTGACAGGCAACTCATTCATCGTCAATCCACACTTACCATCGGATATATATGACACTCACCCTTTTTCAAATCTGTCGGACAACTATCCATGTACAAGTTGAACAGCCATGGTGACGCTACACAACCCTGTCTAACACTCCTCGAGATGCAGAACCAGTTCGTGTATGCCCCATTTATCCTAACACAAGCACTGGAATCCTTGTATAAAGATTTCAGTGCCCGTACCAAGCGCCAGTCCACACCGTACAAGGATAACGTCGAACACAGTTCTTCCCTCCACACACTGTCATAGGCCTTCTCCAAGTCAACGAAACCACAGTAGACTTCTTGTGCTTTGCCAGAAGTTTTTCGGCTATGCACCTTAAGAAGAAGATCTGATCCATACAGCCCATTCCCTCTCTAAATCCTGCCTGCACATCACATATTTTTTCACCTGTCACTGTTATAAATATACCTGTAAGAAATTGTAATATGGTAAGAGCTCTGCCTCGATGACTAAATGATGATAACATTATTACTGAGGAGTTGAAGCGTAAACTTTGTTACAAACATGGTTGAAAAGAGCGGGTCCGTCCGGAAATAATAATCCTGGAGGCCCAGAAATTCTGTTAGATATTAATGAAGATGTAACAATAGTAATGGCTCCAGGAGAGGATGAAAGGCCAATTTCATTGCTGTTCGATGTACATTTCGAAGAACTTGCATTCATAAAAGTTCATTGCGGTGTTGAGCGGAAATTCCATGTCAACAGAAGTCATTCTGAGATCACACGATCAGAAATCGCCAGAAACGATAGGCGTGCTGTTAGACCTATCTTTTCACAGCACTGAAAAACAACAAACTATTGCTGTTAAAAATAGTATTACAACCTGCAGCCTAATTGCGCAACACTCCACTATCTATCACAATCTGAATCATTTTGAAGCCTATTGCTAATCGATTGCTTCATAAGTTACAAAAATTTGTTTGCTCAAAAACGTAAAAAATGTAATTAATGTTGTTGAACTTTCAAAATGAAAGCTATTCCTACAGTAAGTGTGTTACGCAATCACCCCACTGTTTGCGTAAAAAAAACTGTCAAAGGTGGGCAATTTCAGAACCCTACATTGCGCGTGCGCCGACATGCTCTTAGCCGGTTTTATACTTATACTAGTAATGCTATATAATAGCCTAGTAACTGCACTGAAGCATTACTTAAAACTAGTTTCCACCTTTAAATCACGTCAAACTAGTTTTAAGAAATGCTTGAGTGAGGTTCTGTAAGCGGTACGGACTTAAAAATGTTGTTTAGTTTAAAAAAAACACACAACTAAAAGAATATTTCTTTGTTTGCAGATATTCCACGTTTTTAATACTCTACCCAATTGGAATAATAGGAGAGCTCCTGTGCATGTATCACTCTTTGGAGGAGATCGAGCAGAAACAACTTCTTACAATTTCTATGCCTAACAAGTGGAATGCAGCCTTCAATTACTATTACTTCTTAGTGTTCTATATGTTCTTATACATTCCTATTTTCCCCTTCTTATTTGGCCATATGTTGGCTCAGAGGAGAAAAATGCTTGGCAAAGACGCAAATAAATCGAAATAATGACTTCTTATAATTTTTATCTTACTTATCACATTGATCGTAAAGCAATAAGATAGGAGGATGACCTAAAGATGACCATAAGATCATTTTGGTGAGAGTAGCGACAGACAGAAAACAATGGAGAGAGTTGGAGGAGGCCTTTACCGTAAGGCAAACCGAATTAAAAGACATTCTGTAATTTAAGTGCAGATTTAGTCTTTAAAATGTTTCATTTTTCTACTTTAAATCACTTTTATACAGTTTTATTTTCGTCTAAAATTCCATTTAAGACACAGTGTAAAAATGTAAATATTTCGGAAATAAAGGCTTTATTATTATTATTATCACATTGATAAGATTTATAGTACGCACATAGGTAGGGCTTTATTTTCATATTCATACAAGAGCCCTATTGGGTTATAATAAATACTAACTAAAGGAAAATCGCACTGGGCCGCGCCACGAACGCCGCACGTAGCGTATTTGCTGTAAGCTTTGCTCACGTCAACACACAGCAACAAAAAGCACACACACAGAAACAGCATCGCATTAGCGTATTTTATTTTTATTCGTAGTGCGACATCAGAACCGCACCGCGTGGTATTTGATCTCATGATGTCATTCATTAGCACGCATATGATGACGATTGTTGTCCATCAAGGATATCTATGGTGTCCATAGTCGGATACGGTTTCAAATAAAGAATTCTTAAAATCCGTTTCGTGCGGCACTTGCAGTTGTAAAGTCAAGTGCGCATCCATTTTAATTATTCGAACAATTATATCTCTTTCTGATTGTATATGGTCACAATAATTTAATCGTGATTGCTCAATGAGCGGTAAAAGAATACTCAAATTGTTGCAATTTATTAATTGTATTACTTTTCAATGTAGGCATATTAATGACTTGAGTTGGGCTGGGACATAAAATTCTTGGTTGGGTTATGGGCAATGACATAGTAATAAAACTATTATTATTACTTACATACTATCGTTTTATTTTTATCGCTACTGATTACCTACTGTGTATGATACCTACTTACGCCCCAAGTTTACAGGGGTCACAAATTTTTGCCAAAGTTGTATTTAAAAAATGTTACAACTAATAAAGTGTCAACAAAACACTAGTATGAAAATTATCTGTAGGTACCTAAGTACCAACACAAGATAGCAATAAAATCAAAACTACTTACAAGTCAGAAAGAAAACTGCAGTTATCGTGCTTGTAGGTTCTATTTGAATATACAGGGTGGCACATCGACGCGCAAATTGTAACCATGAATTCAGCACATGATTCTAGACCCGGGGTAGTGTCGAAAAAGTTCGTCAAAAATCTGCTGTTTCATAGAAAAGTGTAATAGGTAGGTACCTACGCGGTCAAAGTGTATGTAACAAAAAATATTTTTAAAATAACCGACGAACAATTTCAACGCAGGGAGGTTCTGAATCATGTAGGTACTGAATCCATGGTAACAGGTTTGCATCGATATCCCTGCCACCCTGTATAATTAATTATATTATTGGATTCATATTCAGTCTTATGAACAATCTGATCTATGATGAATACCAGGTGCGACATAATTTAAAGTGCAATAGGTACCTACGCGGTCAAAGTGTATGTAACAGCAATTTATATTTAAAATAACCGTCGAAAAATTAAAGCGCAGGGAGGTTCTGAATCATGTAGGTACTGAATCCATGATAACAGGTTTACATCGATATCCCTGCCACCCTGTATAATTAATTATATTATTGGATTCATATTCAGTCTTATGAACAATCTGATCTATGATGAATAACAGGTGCGACATAATTTAACAATAGGCGATTACAATTAACGTAGGTACTTACCTATCTGTATCTACACAAAATTGATAAGTAGGTATGTACTACCTAATGTAGGAAGTAGCTAGGTACTACGCTGTTGCTGGCGTATTATGTACTAGTAGTATTCCATTACTGGATTGTTATGGTTGATAACATTGGAACAAACAGATTATAATAGCGTAAATATCATCAATTATGATCAATATCTGCAATGTATAATCGGCATTGATTTGTAATAAGCCTTTGATATGTAAGTAGCTATTTGGTAATATCTTTATCTTCTTACCTGGCTTGGGTCTATTAAAATATTCAGACTGTTAGCGAAATCACAGTCGATAAGTCGTCCTCGGAGCATCATGGATAAAAAATATACGGCGCTGGTGCTAGCTTTCTTGGTAGCTGCGGCTGATGCCAACTCTATCAACCTGAAAAGTCAGCCAACATCGAAGCTGTTAGAAGCTAGGTAAGTTTTTCTTTTTGCAAAGTTTTTTAGATGCCTCGGTAGGTTGTACGTTTCACCTTAATAGGCCGTGAATATTACCTACCTATTAGCGACAGGCCGCGATGCTCTAAAGCAGGGGTTCCTAAACTTTTAAGGTCAACACTCACCAAATCCCTTTTATTTTTTGTAACCCCACATCAAATGATTAATATTCAAAGACAACTAGGTAAATCTTTTACTGGGAAATATTCCTAGTTAAAGTTTTAATGTCGCACCTTCGGTAGGACTAGGCATAACTGCAGTTTTAGTGATTTTACAGGAGAGTTATTTTATGATCTTGTCGCGCAAAGATAGTCAAAAAAATGTAGGTACCAATATGACAAAGGCACTTTTAAACCCTCTGGTGGCATTTAAACTGATTTTGATACGGGTCTTTGTTCTTTCGGATAACAGGGACTTTTTAAAGCACTTTGGCATACTTGTCATTTTTCGTTTTTTTGTTAGAATGCCCTTGTCCTACTGATGGTGCGATATAAAGAATGAAATTGTTTCACTGTTTTATTAATAAATTGCTTTGTAGTTCGGTATTATGTCCGACAGTTGTATGCGCATGTCTGGGGTAGCATCCAATCTCGACCTGATTTAGTTTTTTGTATAAGTGATGTTTTTGTAGAGCTGAAAAACCTGTTACACGACGACACGTTGTGACAAAAGGGAGCAACTTAAGGTAGCCTCTTTGGCTACTTCGTATTCACTCCTAACACCAACCAAAAACACGTTCAGAGAAATCAGAGACACAGATTCAAATGTGTATTTTAATGTGAAAGAACTGTGAAGATCTATTAATGTTCCGCAATCCAGGACGGCTAGCATCCGAGGTTAACTGCTGATGATAAATGGATTTTGTACCCATTCAATATCAATGCCACCTTCCGGGAAGTAATCTCACAGTGACTTTAGGAGATTTACCAGGTGTCAAAACATTCAATTTTATCCTCTTCTATGTAGGTAATCCATCCATTGAATTTTCTTTTAAAGGCTGATAATTTGTCTCTCGCGATAAATATGGTTGTTTATTTTTCCGGCCTAGCCAAACTGTAGTAATTTCGAGGATCTCATTAATTAAAACATTCGGTAAGATAAGCTAATTTTATAAGCCGTTGCAAATCATGCAATACTTCGAAAATGGTCTCAGACTTGTTTTGCCCCATTTGGAAAACCTTCAGCTCTTTACGAAGTTCATATAGCCTGGCTAGAACTTTGCCTCTCGAAAGCCATCGGATTTCGGTGTGCAAGAGGGGTTATTCGTATTGACTATCCATTTCTTCGAACACTTTTTTGAACAATTTTGTCTGGAAGTGACGACTTTTCACGTAATTGTCAATATTTACAGTTTCATCAAGAACTTTCGTTAAATCAGATGGCATTTTTTTACTACAAGGTCGATGTAAATCGCAATGCAACTTAACAGGCAACAATAAATCATTTCGCGGAACCCACTTTAGGAATCACTGCTCTATAGATATCTCTTGATTCTTTCGCCTTATCAATCTTGCATCAAACTGAGCCTATAATTTTATTTAATCATGGCCCATGATACGAGATTCGAGGACTTGGCGATAAAAGAACATATAAAATCACCGACCACATGCGTGCCGACCACGCTGTGTAGGGTTCCGTAATCATTAGGAGCCTACCTATTTAGGTGTGTTAAATGGGGTTAAAGGTTTTTTATTGACTATCTCGTAAGTTTTGTTATTCTGTCATAATCTTACAGTAAATTTTCATATTTTTTACATATTTCGTTTCCGTAATGTGATTTATGCGTACGATCTATTGTTCCTGCCTGCACTACAGCACCGACTCCTAGATCAGATAAAGCGCGTCATCTATTGATCTATCTAGGTACCTAACTAATTACAATTTTATATATAATTTTTTTAAATACACAATTTCGGGTCAGGACGCTCTTGAGCTCCGGCCCCCGGGCCACCCTAGCTCCTGTGACCTGCCAAGAACGTGAGGTCCAATCCAAAGTTCCGTTCCATCCTGCATCATGCGGAAGTGCTATGCTAAATATCTAGACACTGAGCTTTTTTAATTTTGTCATATTCTTGCAGCCGTAATTGGGGTGATCTCGGTCAATCTGCTACGGTAAACGACTATGTGGACAACACCATCGACATGCTCGTGCCGCTCATCCAGCAACATGGCCTGGATCCCATGGACCTGCCGGACGTTATCGAGGGTTTTGAAGTGGTAAGTATCTAGTTTTTTTTTTAAAGAGAACTGGTTCTTGTTCTTGTACCTAGCAACAGATTACCTACTATGTGGCACGAATTAAGAAAGGGCTATGGTAAGGACTGGGCTTGCAGTCTCGACGTAGATAGCAACGCTGTCGCAAACTACCGATCGCTAAATATTAAGGTGAATTCTCAGTTGTAGCACGCCAAATTCAAATTTTCTTTGAATTTGACGATTGATATGAAATCGATGATTATTATTCGATACGTATATGATTCCGACAGTCGAGAATCGCATTTTGATCAACATACGACGTAAAACAGAGCTGCAATTTGCAAAAAAACTAAAGAAAATTTGGATTTGGCGGGCTACAACTGAGGATTCACCTTAATATTTAGCGATCGGTAGTTTGCGACAGCGCAGCTATCTAGTCGAGACTGCCGGCCATGGACTGCGATAGCCGTGATAGGCTTACTTGAAGGATCGTTCTCGCTATTTTTTGCCTATTCAAGACAAGCCAGATTAACCAATGGCTTCCAACTAATACCTATTCATCCATATTTATTTATTTATTTATTAAAACTTCTCGCACACAAAAGTATACAAAGGCGGACTTAATGCCTTAGGCATTCTCTACCAGTCAACCAAGGGTGGTGAAGAGATAAGATGGCGGGTGCTCTAAATAACAGACATTACTAATAATAATAATAAATATTAAAAAGATAACATAAGTATTTATAAATAAAATAGGTATACAAGTACCTAAACAGAATATAAACTTATAATACACATACATACATATTTACTAGCAACTTCGTGAGTCATGGGCCTTTCCTTCCATATTAACATTATACCTACATTATTATTATAGCATAATATCTTTAATCTTTATTATTAAAGATTATAAATATTGATTGAGAATAATATACCTAATTAACATGACCAATGTTTTTCTTCTGGTTTTTTTAGAGGCCCTTGCTGATTACGTACAGCGCGTGGTTGAAGATCCACGATGGTTACATGACTGGTCTAGTGAACGTGTCCCGTTCCGGCGACCAGCAGGTTGACTATTTCGCCAAAATGTTGCGCGTACGCGTGCAGCTGCAGTTTACTGATCTTCAGGTTCGTGCTGAGTTTTTTTTTCGCTTAGTGAAGTGTTTAAGTAGCGAAACTTATGTCTAATCATTCTTGTTTTACTCGTTGCAGTTCATATACAAGTACTTGGTGAAAGCGATGAACATAGGACCCACGGGTGGTATCATTGCCACTCTCAACCGCTTCGTAGTCATCGTCGACGTACTTCTTGACTTCAATAATGACGAAATTCAGCTTCAACAGTTCTTACTCACTGACATTGGGTTTGTTCTTTTTAAATATTGTATTGTTTTTTAATAAGTACCTACTTGTACAGTGTGCCCAACTCGCGTGGTGAATTACTCGTACAGCCCAGTCCCTCTTACAGAGAGGGGGCCATGTCCATGCAGTGGCAATATTACCTAGCTTGTGCTACTGAGCGCCCATTATATCTTGGTAGATGGCCGAATCGGTTGTGGTGGCGTCCTTTAGAACTAAGGCCGATATTGCAGATAAATCGAACTACTGAAAGTGCACATTGGCACATTTAAAGTACTTTTGCTACACAAATCACATTTATTTTTTAACGTATTGTTTTTCCTCAGCCGTCTCCGCGTGCGTTTCACCGGCAACATTCTCACTGACTGGCTGGTGAACCCCGTACTCAACGTGTTCGTCAGAATCTTCGATACCATCATCATGAAGGTTGTCGAAGTCAACATCCGTAGAGCTGCTCAAGATATAATTGATTCTATTAACTCCAGTGTCAAAGATGTCATCAAAGCCATTGAAGCATATAATTAGTTCGTAATTAGCTACGAATTTCTATTTCTGATTTGAAACTGTTATTACGGGCTTGCAAAGAGATTTAAGATTTAACTAAATTATTTAATGTCTTTGCCTACCTGCTACTTATGAAAACGATGCTGATATTGTTAATTAAAATTAAACAATAAATGAGAATATGTGTATTTTAATAAACCATGTACCTACAATAATTTAACAATAATAATTATTAGTGAGATGAAGGAATGGAAGCTATACATACCTATTGTAATACTGGCCGCGCCACTAGCTTTCAAGGAGTGGTATTTTAGTCCAATCATTCCTAAGTACCTACATCTTAAGATTCTCTTCTTACCTCATGTGAGTCACTGCCATGTACCTGTAGGCTATAGCTAAGCTATAACTACCTACATTACCTCTGTAAATGGAAAAACAATGGGAATTCGCAGCCACACGTGCAACCCCAAACATTACCTTATAAGGTAGCGTTTTTTGTTCGACAATCGAGAAACAGGAGTGGACGTATCCTGTCATGTTCAAGGTCGACACATTCCACGCTAGAAGGGTATAAAAGCTCTTGCATGAGCTAGTACGAGTTCAGCGGAAAGCTACCAGCCGATCACGCTTCTACCCACCACCTCCAAG
This sequence comes from Griposia aprilina, assembly GCA_916610205.1. NCBI lineage: Eukaryota > Metazoa > Arthropoda > Insecta > Lepidoptera > Noctuidae > Griposia > Griposia aprilina. Next base: position 12,038,139 of record OU744286.1, read on the forward strand.
GTGTTCGAAACGGTCCTGTTGCGCCACCATACACATGTAACGCCGCGCCCGGAACAGTTTGGGTTCCGGGCCGAGCAAAGCACGATGCTCCAGCTGTCGAGGGTACTGCACCCGTGAACAGGACGGCCGTGAACAGGAGGGAATGCGCCGCAGCAGTATTCCTTGACATGGAAAAGCCGACAATTCGACCGGGTCGGGCCTAGTGTACAAACTCACCCTCACCACAGCGCCCCGTCGCTTGATACAGGTGGTCTCCTCCTTCCTGCAGGATAGGCTCATTATGGTCTCGGTGGAGAACGAGCTCTCCAGCGCACGCCCCGTAACCGCGGGGATGCCACAGGGTAGCTGTGTCTCGCACCGTATTTTTAGATGTGGCACAAGCTTTTGATAGAGTTTGGCATAAGGGTTTGATATACAAGCTAAGATTGCTAAGCTACAAGCTAAGCTGCACAATGATATTGCTGATATCTTGCAATCATACATTATAGATAGAATGTTTAGTGTAAGACCTACCTTTTCCGAATTAAAAATTATGCCTTTAATTATGCCTAAGGATGCCTTTTCCGAATTAAAAATTATTAAAGCAGGCATGCCTCAAGGTAGTGTGATGGGTCCAGTCCTCTACCTGTTGTACACGTATGATATACCAGAGCTGGAAAATAAAACTATTGCAATCTTTGCGGACGACACTGCCATTATGGCGACAGGTTCATGCCATACGGAAGCAATAAAAAAGGTACAAATCGCTGTAAACTGACTCGAACTGACGAAGTTCATGACTGGGCACCTAAATGGAGAATCAAAGTTGCTGAGACACCAGAACATTGCTTTATCAATATCCCAATAGAGGTTACGAAAGCTATCCCCTCATAATCTATATTAGCTAAATCACTTCTCAAAGAAAACTCCAGTAAGGGCATTCCAAGTTTTGAATTCAAGCCCATTTCTTTTGTCACAATTAAAAAAGCATTCAAAAGTCGTAACATAAAAAAGCACTGAAGACTTATGGGGGATTTCCGATAAGGTTCTTATAGATATCATTGACACAATTGCCCCTGTGTACGTTTACATCGGTACGTTTCCTGATTTAATGAAACGTAGTAAAGTAGTACCAATTTTCAAATCAGGTAGCAAGAGTGATCCCTCTAATTATAGATCTGTGCTACCAGCATTGAGTAAAATCTATGAAAAAATCATGCTAGACCAGATGTTGTCACATTTTAACTCAAATGGGATTTTACATAGTCACCAGTTAGGTTTCACGAAAGGTAGTTCGACGACTGACGCGGCAGTAAAACTCATCAGTCACATTTTGGAATCATGGGAGAAGTTCCAGGATGCGATCGGCATTTTCTGTGACCTCTCAAAAGCGTTTGACTGTGTTGACCACAATACACTGATCTGTAAATTACACCACTACGGAATTCGTGGACAAGCTGCTGTTCTTGTTCTTTCCTATCTATCAAACAGGCAGCAAAAAGTAAACATTAACGGGGCGACGTCCACGGGGTCCTTAGTTAAGATGGACGTACCTCAAGGTTCAATTTTTGGCCCTTTCCTATTTCTAGTTTATATTAATGACCTGTCTTACATGATGGCTAACTTATCGGATATAATTTTATGCACTGATGACACTTCTCTTATTTTTAAAGTACATAGAAAAGATACGGATGTCTTACATGTGAAGATAGTCTGTGCGGTTCTTTCGAAATGGTTCGCAGCTAATAATCTTTTACTTAATGCGAACAAAACTAAATGTCTTAAGTTTTGATTACCAAATGTACCCCAAGTGGGTCTAAATTTAAAACTTGATGGCAAGAAACTAGATGTTATTACGGAAACAGTATTTCTAGGAGTTACTTTAGATTCAACATTGCAATGGGGCGCCCACATTAGAGCTCTCTCGGGTAGATTAAGTTCAGTTGCATGTGCAGTAAGAAAAATAAGGCAGTTGACTGATATAGTCACTACTAGGTTAGTATACTTTGCTTATTTCCACAGTATTATGTCTTATGGCGTTCTGCTGTGGGGATCGGCAGCTGAAGTAGATTCAATTTTCAGTTTACTAAAGAGGGCAATCCGCGCGATCTATTAAATGGGACCTCGCGAGTCTCTTAGAAAAAAATTCAAAGAAATTGATATACTAACTCTGCCTTCTCTTTATATCCTAGAAAGTATTTTGTATGTTCGCAAAAACTTAGGACTTTTCAAAATAAGAAGCGTTTTCCATAATATTATATAAATACACGTAGTAAAATTGAAATTGTAATACCCAAATTTAGATTAACTAAAACAAGTAAGTCATTTTTTATAAACAGTATCCGCTTTTATAGCAAGTTGCCAAAGTCAATTACAGAACTTAGCGATGGAAAGTTCAAAACCCACATCAAACGTATCCTTATCAGAAATGCATATTAAAACATTAAAGACTATGTTGAAGACAAGGAAGTTTGGCAATAATTCCTTCTGCACATGTGGCTTCTCTGGTACCTCATTAGCGGCATCACTATGTGAATGTCTATTAACTGCTCCCAAATTACGAAGTTTAGTTAAAAAAAGCATTTTTTTTTTACTTTCTTCTTCGACTTGATCTTCTCATTATTTGACATTATATACCTCTAATTCTTATTTCAACTCTTTACTGGCTTTTGTAGACAGGATTCTAATTCAGATTTGTTATAGTTGTAATGGCAATCATGTCATTTGGTTTAAATAGGCTTTTATTTTTTTAAAGATTCTTCTATATTTTGTGAATGTGAGAACGTTATAGGCCTAACTTGTAAACTGTAGATTTGTAGACCTTTTTATATTTTGTTGAGTACCTGTTACATATTGACAGGCCTACACTGTCCTCCCATATCTATCAACACTGTTATTTGAAACATTGTAAAAGCCCCTGATTTTTAAAAGAGTAACCGTGGAGTTTCTTGCCGGCTCTTCTCCATAGGAAACAACCAATTGGAACCGTGCACCTAGCTTCTGACGTTTCATAAGTGTCCATGTTGGTTTAAGTGAAATAAAATATTTTGATTTTGAATCAAATTGAATGTATCAAAGTCACTTCACATTGATTTCACCAACAAGAATTGTGATTACCACCCAATCTACATAAATAGTCAACAAGTGCCATACTGCGCTTTGTATTTACAAAGCGCACGTCAAACAGAAAAGACAGGAACTAGACATGCGTTTTAAAAACATGTATTGGTTGATTGGATGGGGTTCAAAATGTTATTAGATAAGCATATTCTTATGCCAATATGGACATAAACATAAGGCATCCAACTGTGGCGCTGTACTTAACCGACCAACATCAAAACTATACAAACATTTCAGAATAAGGTACTCAGGAGTAATAATAATAATAATAATAATAAATCCATTTATTTTCAGGCAACTCAGGCCCATAGATTACCTTAACCTAAACATACATATTTTCACGGAACAGAAAAAACAGTGGAAGTGCAAAGTGGGCGTAGCAAGCGTGCCACAAATAAGCGTAGTTACGCTTACTTGATCCCAGTCGTGTTCTAACATCACGTCGAGTCGCTATTCTCGCGATAAATTTATTTTTCCGTAGCTATGCCGTATTGTTCCATTTTGGAGTGCAAAAATGATAGTAGGAGAAAACATTAAAAAAATGGAGTCGTTTCGTACCATCGATAAGTACGATTTTATTTGTTTTCTAATAAAATCCACGTTAATTTTAATTCACTAATAATTTAATAGAACGTCTAGTAAAAATCAACATAATGTCATTAAAATAAAGTTTATCTTGGTTTGAATGTAATCATTATTTCGTTCTCGAAAGTTCTTCGCTACTCAATTAGTGATGTAGTCTGGTCGGATGTTGAATTTATCGATTGATATCGATAAAAGAAAATAAGTAATTTAATATTTATTATAAACATTACAATACAAATTCAGCGTAATATAGTTACGCTGAAAACATTCAGCATAAGTATTTATTTATTTGGTATTTATTAATTTATGTAAAACACATTAATATATATAAAGTAATTCATTTATATTAGTACTTAAATATTTTATTTTTAAATAATACGTAGGTACTACGATATTTGTCTTACAGTTTTACTGAACTCCCAACGAGTCTTATTTTTTTCGAATTAAACAAGAAATAGATTATCCATCGATATCGATAAAGTAATTTAAAATTCAACATGTTCTGCACTGGTCGAGTAGCAGTAGATAACGACCTATCACGCGAATGTAAACCTTATGTTTAAGTTATTGAAGTTTATAATTGCGACCACTGAGAAAACCGCCATCTATGGTCGGGTAGCGGAATTTACTCAGCAATCGAATCTAGTTTGCATTAAAAACATTTTGCAATAAAGCAAAATAAATCCAATTTGCAGAGATTGAAGGTTTATTCTCTGATGAAGGATCTGTGACTTATGCTAGTTTTGACTAAAATTAAAACGACAAATCAAACGAATTGTTTATTTGTAGTGGACTGTATGATTATCAGTTTATTTGTGTGAGTTTGGCGACAACGGTTCCTATTGTGAGTTTGTTGCATTGCACTTCCACTGTTCCACTGTTCCGTGCATATTTTAATATAAACAAAGCTTGTGTTAATAAATAAGGCTTATAACTATGTTAGTAGCACATCACTTTGCACCAGCTTGATTAAGTGCTGCACCTTGGAACTTGTCCACGGAAGCGACGGAACACCACGTTCAGCGGCCAAGTCTTCTTCCATTCCATGTAATAAGAAATAATGAATAGAAGATAATGTGTATGTGTGTTTTGTGTGTGTGTGTGTGTGTGTAATGTTAATGTGGAGTGGGTATATAATAAATGAAGACCGCCATCTTGACCTAAAAATGGAACCCGTCCCTAAAATAATCCAAAAATTTGCTGAGGACCATGAACCTCTTATAGTTTTAAAAATATGATTGACGTGTAAAAGTGTTTGTACAAACTTATTTAGAGAAATAAAATCACTTATCATTTGGACGTAGTTTAGCAGAAAGGACTCAACCCACAAAAAGTAATTTTTGAGTTATCGAGGTTTTAAGTTTAGGTGTGTATTGCTGCAATGATGTTACAGTTGGAATATTTTGGTTGGAGACAATTTTGTTATATTAAATATAGACATGCTTCTATCAAGTTGAATTTATTAAAAACTGCTTGGGTAGTTTGGGTTATTACAGTGGTTTGTAGAAAAATACCCGTATTTATGTGGGTTGGTTCGCATCATTAAAAAATCAACCTTATCTTTGTAGTATCACGGATCTTTTTTTCTGAGTGAAAGAACAAACTTTTAGGACCTCTTTGGCATACACATAACTCATTTTTGACCATAGTATGGGTTGAGTCCTTTCTGCTAAACTACGTCCATTTATCATTTAACACCGACTCCATCGACATGTGAACATCGAGGCAATTCAGCTGTTAGACCAAACAAATATAGTGTGTTTTGACTAAAACGAACGAAACCTTTTGATTTAGTGTAGTGTAAAAAGTGCAGAAATAATAGTGACAATGACACACATAATAACACAATCATGAACAAAGTGTTTATATCGTTATATTAGACTCTAAGAAAATGGAACGGACTTGTAAAGTACAATCAACACTATTCATGTTTTAAAATAATTATCACGTAAATAATTAAGTTAGATTTAAATTGCTTATTAGTCTCATAGGCTAGATTGTAATTAATTATTAAGAACTATAGCGGATGTAACTAAACGTCTCCCTGAACGCATTGGTCGAGGCAAGTTGCCAGCACGATTTTTACTATAATGCGTTTTCGAACGCACCTTCGCGCATGCGCCTCGCGCCGACCTATAATAGCGTAGCCGGCGCGAATACCGGCCACTGGATTGGCTGATGTTAAGTTGGTAGATATGAGTTGAGTGAATAAGTTGGCAACACGGCGACAGGGGGAATTCTAACGGTGGTGTCTTAATGGTGTATTTAGTTTTAGTTGGCGGTTTTATTAAAGTTTATGCCAACAACAAAACCCTTTTAATCTAAACTGACTCACCCCAACTACAGAACCTGGTTCTTTGTCATAAAGGATAAAAAAATAAAAACACCAGCACCATCAGCTTAATCGTCAGCATCGCCATTACCGTAGCTGGAAACCACCACAAGAAGCGGGAGAACCGTTAGATTCCCGCGATAAGTTTCTCATTATCGACCTTGAACCAGTCTCAGCGGGAAGTGATGTAGGCTATAGCTAATATACCTACATTACCTCTGTAAATGGAGAAACACCGGGAATTCATAGCCACACGTGCAGCCCCCTTATAAGATGGCGTTTTTGGTGGACAATCGAGAAACAGGAAGGGACGCATCTTGCCAGCTTCAAGGCCAACTTTATGCCACGCTAGACTAGAAGGGTATAAAAGCTCTTGCACGAGCTAGCATGAGTTCCCCCAGTCCGATCACCATGTTCGGCAAGCCTATCCCTTGGGAGAAGCAAGCCAAATACTTGGGTGTCATACTTGACAAGCACCTCTCCTTCGCTGAGCACATAAAGCAGGCGCGTTCGCGCGCCGCTTTCGCTCTCGGTAGACTCCATTCCCTACTGAATGCACGCAGCAAATTGTCACTCAAGTGCAAATTGCGCAATTGCGCAGCGTGCATTCGTCCAATCATGACCTATGCGAGTGTAGTTTTCGCACACGCAAAACCCCACCACATCCATAGGATGCAGGCCCTCCAAAACAGGTTCCTTCGTACGGCGACCGGTTCCCTTTGATTCGTTCGGAACGAGCTCCTCCATCTCGACCATAAAATCCCCACTATCCGTCAATTCATGAATTGCATTTCCAAGCGTTTCTTCGATTCCGCGGTCTCACATCGCAACCCTCTGGTTGTCGAGACTGCCAGTTATACCCCCTCCCGTATCAGTCGTACCCGCCGTCCAAGGCATGCTCTAGCCGACCCCGATGACCCCATAACCCTCCTCCAGGAGAGTAGTAGGGCCACCAGTACAGTGCACAAACACAGACCGTCATCGTTCCGACCTCGCCGCCGAGGTCCCCCGCGACGCCCCCGACGTAATTGTCCCCCCCGACCCTTGCTCGATGAAGCGCCAGCCCGCGCCGCTGCTGAGCCTGTAGCTTTAACTTCCCCGAATTATAATAATAATGATCAAAATTCGATCCAGCCTGTCCCACCTTGCTGTCCTCCCCTCAGTGACGCCCGAAGCCGAGGTTCGTACCCCACAAGGGGTGCCCTTAGCGTGCGGTCACCTAGTATTGTAAGAAATTCGCCCCTGGCTGGAAGCTTTGAGTTCGCTTAAGGCAGCAACAGGACAGTCCGGTTAAGTAGCCAAGACCTCTCAGGGTCACAACTACGAGTTGCCAATTATATGAAACAAAAAAAAAAAAATTGTATGAATTCTACTTTCTTCATTAGACGCTCGACACTTGTCATGTACGGATGTGTGCCTAGCTCTTGCCGTTTACGGCTCAGTGTCGCTGAGTCTTTTTCGTTGCGATCTTCGATTGATTAATTAATAAATTTTTCGTATTATTGATCAAAAAACAAGTGCCTTTTTCAAGGTAATTCTACAGCTTCTTTAACGTGCGTTTGCGTGAGTAGCTTCCCTAGGGCCCTTCGGGAAAAAACTACAGTTTCGTGGTCCTCGGTGGAAACCATACGGTGCCAACGAAGCCATGTGGGGTGTTGACCCAATCACACCCGCCAAACGCCGTCTGGAGATTTCCAAATAGAGTATGCCCTTAGCGTGCGGTCGCATAAAATATACGAAATTCGCACCGGGTTGGAGGCTTTGAGTTTGCTTATGGGGGCCACAGGATACTCCGGTTGTGTAGTCACGACCTCGGTCAAATACGACATGACATACTCAAAAAAGAAAATGCGGGGCGGTCTTTGGGGACTGCCGATAGAAGTGAAAACTAAGTAACTTGTGAATTGTATCGTCGAAGCGTTCGGTGACGATGACGTGAGTTTCACGGTTTTTGTTCACCCAAAAAGTACACATATACACAGTTTAAATATAGTTCATAGAAAGCGTTCGGTGACGATGACGCGAGTTCATTGATTTTTGTTCACCCAAAAAGTGCTCCTCGCGCAAGTTTTTTATTTAATAAGTTACTGTAATATTGTCGACCGCGGCATTGAGGTGTTTTCCTTCCCTTCCAATTCCCATACAACAGAACGAGAGGGATGCTCATCTGACGCGCGAATCCGACGCGCTTCCACCGCAAATGAATCCACTGTGGTTCGAAACAACACTCCTGCAATGAGCTTCGAGTCCGACGCACGCGTCGTATCGCACCCGCACCGCACCGCGAATCACGCGTTGTACCGCATCACGCCGTGCCGCAATAAAAACCGCTCCGCAACCATACCGCTAATAGAAACTCAAAAACACTTTATTTTATAAGTGTTGGCCGACACAAGTGTGACATTTAAAAACCAAGTGATAGTGAGAAATTCAGTGAACACGTGGGACGTCTGCAAAGGCTGTCCGTGAGTCAACGTGTTTCGTTCAGAAGGTTCAAGTAAGTCTATCCATCCCTATTTTCTCACTCATAACCTCATATTCCCTTTTGCTCATTTCTGTGTCGTCCAATAATTCTAACCCCGCAACCCCGCTGATGGTCCTTCGAAAGCCGCGATAACTTATACACCACGCCTAAAGAAGTTTTCACTTCAAATAATTGCATGAGGTCATTGTCCAACATGGGCTCACAATAATTGTTTATTTATAACTAACTAACTTATATTGTAAAGTGCCTATGCTTATGCCATGTGAACTATAATATATTAATACTAATAAACTTCGTTAAATTGTTAGAACTGTGTTTATTTTAAAGAGTTCCCAAAACCATCCATACACAACATCCTCTACATACCCTACCTTATGTGGCCCAACTTTCTGACCCATCTATAAAAAGAGTTTCACCCAATAATGAAGTTTGAACTTGATTAGGTATTGGATAAAACGTTACATACTTTACTGATAACAAAATAAGTTACTTACCAGCGCAATGGGGTGCGGAGGAGTGTAGTGTACCTACGCGTTGAGACTCTCTATAGATTAACACTGGACTCTGTGGTTGTGACGCTGCACCGAAGCGGCACCGCTCAGTGGTTTGTGATCAGACTGTATGTACAGTCGCCAGCACATCAAATTACCACAAACTGTCAGATTTTCTTATTCGATTTTGAAATCATTTGGAGAAATTTGACAGTTTCGTGTAGCTTGACCTGCTGGCGACTGTACTGTCTTGTCTCCGCTCGCACATTTGCATGTCGCCGCTGCCACTGCGGTGCCGTAGCAACGACGTTGCGAAGCCACACCTCTTTTGTAACCGCCAATGCGGCGCCATACCTTAAAACTATTGCGGTGTGTCGCCACAACGTATTGTATAGAGCGACGGGTTCTTAGAACGGGATTTGGTTGCACGAAGGCACAACAAAATATCCAACCAAATACCCTTCTTTAGACGTGTATACAGAAGACGGCAGGTGTCACGATACAGTACTACTCTGAAATATTCCTGAACGAATTGTGTCAACTGTCACTGTCATGGTTCAATAAATAATTAATCTGCAGATTGTCAATGTCAAAGTGCCACATGTTTTCAATTTCATTGAATTCTTTTGATTTTGCTACTTTTTCAAGCAAATTGATTATTTATAACATATTTAAACAAAAACTCCACTCTATATATTGTGTGATTAAAATTGTGTTATAATGGGAAAGGCTAAAAAGTTTAAACCCTCTCAAGTTGGGAAGAATTTAGCTTTAGCAGATCAAATCGAGTCAGTAACCTCTGTGAAAAATAAAAACAGAAACAAAGAAAGGAACAGGCAAGATGACGATGAAGAAGTAAGTGTAACTGATTTAATGTCGATTACGAATTCACAATCCGAAAATATTCATACTTACATGAATCTTTGGCTTGACGAATGTTTGTGTTAGAGTACTTATTTAATACATAACTCTAATTGTATTTTTATTCTTCAGTTCGTAAATGCAGACTTATCTAAAAAAATCTTAAAAGCCGCAAGAAGGCAACAAGCTGAACTAGGGGAAGCTGAAGACGGCCCATCCCCTGCAAAACATGTGACACTTCCTGCAACATTCAAAGGTGAGAAGGTACCTGAAGAATTAGGACTCTTTGTAAACAACTTAGAGACAGTAGAATAAAACTGCTGTGCAATTCATCCAAGGCAGGAATAAGAAAACCATAAAAATAACTTTATTTTTAATTGACATTGTAACAGTAAGAACAGAAGAACTGATACATCTGCTTTCAAAAATAATACTTGTATAAATTGTTTTCTGCAGGGAAATGCCAACAAGAAAATAAATGAAATATAATAATTACTCTCCACAGATGTAGACTCTGACGATGATGCTGGATCAGATAGAGATGACTTGGAGCCGGACACATATTATGATAATGTAGAAATAAATGAAGAAGATGAGGAAGCACTTAGAATGTTTATGTCAGCCAAACCTGAGAGGACTCGCACTCTAGCAGATATTATAAAAGAAAAGATCACAGATAAGCATACTGAGCTACAGACTCAGTTTTCAGATGTTGAAACATTAAAGTTACAAAACATTGATCCAAGGTAAGATTTATAATAAAAGAAAAGGCAGTATTTATGCCTTAAAAAAATATGTTTGAAAAGATATGTATCAACTTCTTTACCATTATGGTATTTTTTTTTGTATTAAGAGATGACTGTTCTTCATTAACTGATTGGCATTTCATTTTCTAGAATAAAAATAATGTACGAAGGTGTCAGAGATGTATTACAAAAGTACAGATCAGGAAAACTGCCTAAGGCATTCAAAATGGTTCCACACTTACAGAACTGGGAACAAATATTATACATCACAGAGCCAACAACCTGGTCAGCTGCAGCTATGTACCAAGTAAGTTTATGAAATGGTTATTTTATCAATAGAAATGTTACAAAGTGTCTCTAATTATTTCACCAATAGACTGGCTATTGGTGAAATAATTAGAGATACTTTGATAACCAAAGATTGTTTATTGCAGTAAATTTCTATCAGCAGTCAAGAGAATTCATAAATGCAGCTGTTGGCATAGCTGCCCTTTGCAATCAACACTCATGATGTACACTTATTACTTCTAGGCTACCAGAATCTTCGCATCAAACTTGAAAGAGAAGATGGCACAGCGATTTTATAATTTAGTACTGCTTCCTCGTGTGCGAGATGATCTTGCTGAATATAAAAGATTGAACTTTCATTTATACCAAGCATTACGTAAATCACTCTTCAAGCCTGGCGCTTTCATGAAGGGTATACTATTGCCCTTACTGGAGGTAATTTAAAATTTGTATTTTGTTCTTTAAGATTGAACAGCTCGACTTTGGTATTAATATTAATTATTTGCGGTATTTTCTAGGCAGGAGATTGCACACTACGTGAAGCCATCATTGTGGGTTCAGTGTTAGCACGTAACTCAGTACCGGTGTTGCATTCCAGTGCAGCAATGTTAAAGATAGCAGAAATGGATTACACTGGAGCAAGTTCCATATTTTTAAGAATACTCTTTGACAAAAAGTATGCATTGCCATACAGAGTTGTAGATTCAGTTGTTTTTCACTTTATAAGGTGAGGATACGTTTGTTTTATATAAGCCTGAAAATTAACACAGTTACAAGGGGGAATTGTATTTAATATAATTCCACTGAACATTGGAGACATACTGCATGCTACTGATTTCAATGTTCTTTATAATGTGTACAAAATTCCACTAAACTTTTGTCTTTTCAGATTTCAAAGTGAACATCGCAATTTGCCAGTTCTCTGGCATCAGTCACTGTTAACATTTGTTCAACGTTATAAAGCTGACATATCTACAGAACAGAGAGATGCCATTTTGGAATTACTCAGGAAACAGTCCCATCCTACCCTCACCCCAGAGGTATCTTAAAATTAATTATAATATATATTTTTTGAAATAATAATAGATTTCCATGTAAACTATTTAGTGTGCAATTGTTAAGTTTTTTGAGTGTTTCATGGTATATTTACAGATCCGGAGGGAATTACAGGCTGCCAAATGCCGCGATATTGAAGTTAATGAATCAGTAACAAGTGCAATGGTGGTTGAATAAATGTTAATTTTAACAAAATAAAATACAAATTAAATCAATCTGTTTTATTTTCTTTACAAAATATTTACTAATAAGTTCGAAAGACAGTTTAATGTGTTTCAGAACAATATAATTTCATATCCTTAAATTGTTAATATTTTGAATTTTTATTGGCCTATCAATTTGACTGGTCACCAAATGTATAGGTGGTATAACCGTTGATCCACATTCACATTTTCGCCCAGATATATAGTCAAATGAGCCAATTCTATTGTTACATTTCTGACAGTGCAGTTTTCCCTTAGTCCACTCCTCATTTTCGACTTTTTCTCTAATCCATTCGGGCACTTTATCCTCACTGACGTACATGAACCTCTTTATATCATAACTGTCACATTTTTTAGGATCACATGTAAGAGAACTGTCCAGGATGCACGTATCATCAAATAATATGTGGCGGCATTTGTGGCACTTTATCGCTTGTGAAGTCATATTTCATTTACTAATAAATTGTTTCTGAAAGGTTGTAGAACGGCGTATATGAAATAAATAAGTAAATACAGTTAGAGAGTAATTAGAAAAAGAGTTCAAAAGGAAACATATATTTGATTTCAATCACATGGCTTTCCTATCTCAAGCTCGGTGAACGAAAACTGTCTCAAAAACGTACTCTACTCAGTCATCTGTGGCTCGATGGCTTTGACTCTGACAGACTGATTGACATTGACACTCAGGCATGGAGCAATATTTTCTTTGTTGGAATTTCATGACCTGGCTACTGTGGCTTTTAAGTCAAGGAGTTGTGCTCATGAGCCTCACCATAGGGGTGTGTTCAATGCATAGTTCAATCGCACACAATCAATGGACGGAGTGTCTTCTGAACTGCTAAAGTAAGATCCATTCCGTGCTTTGTTAAGCGTGAGCGACCTTATAGTCCAGCAGGTTTACGTGTCGCGGTCGGTGGCTTTAATTGAAATTAACGAAATATCAGTATGAAGAGTGACAAGGTCTGTCATGTTTTGTACAGATAAGTGCTTACTAGGCAGACGAGCCGGGCCGCATCGTGATAAAATAATTCGATTTTGGTCTCAAATACAAGGCGGATTTTGTGCAACACTAATTAATGTCTATCTTAATAATAATCTCACATCCACAAACAGATTTTTAAATCACTAGCGAGTCATCGTGTCGATCAGAGTCACTGCGTGTGTTTCCTGTCACCTAGCATTAGATTCCATGACGTGGCGTCGCGGATGTCGTTTATGAGCGTTTAAGACTGCACCCTTGTTAAGTGGCAGCACTGAACTAAGGTTCAATTCAAGGGGCCTTTCCTCTACAGGGATCTTCAATAAATTCAATCCATGATTTTGGTTAGATTGAACATGTAATGCTAGATTGACGTACAAATATTTTAATTTGACTCAATCAGATTGACCAGGTTCAAGCTGTAGTCACATGGAATGATGAGTAGAAAATCATTTTTCTTAATGAAAACAATCAAGTCTGGAGTTTCGCCGGTTTTGGATTAATACCTACTTTCTGCATTTGGACTTTCATTCTTTAATGTTAGGGTCACCAATGCGAAAGCCTCATTAACGGCATCACTATGTAAATGTCTATTAACTGTTCTCAAAATACGAAGTTTTTTGTTTTTTTTTTACTTTCTTCTTTGACCTATTCTTATTATTTGACATTGTAAACTTCAAATTCTTATTTCAACTCCTTATCTATGGCTTTTGTAGACAGCTTAGAATACAGGTTTATAATTCAGATTTGTTACAGTTGTAATGCCAATCATATTATTTGGTTTAAATAGGGTTTTATTTTTAGGTAGATTCTTCTATACATTGTGAATTGCCTAACTTGTAGACTGTAGATTTGTAGAACTTTTATATTTTGTTGAGTACCTGGTACTTGTTGACAGGCCTACACTGTCCTCCCATACCTATCAACACTGTAATTTGAAACATTGTAAAAGACCCTTATTTTTAAAAGAGTAACCGTGGAGTTTCTTGCCGGCTCTTTTCCATAGGAAACAACCATTTGGAACCGGGCACCTAGCTTCTGACGTTTCATAAGTACCCATGTAGGTTTATGTGAAATAAAATTTCTTGATTTTGATTTTGAAAGAAGGGAGAGGTAAACCACGTGCCTCCCCAAAAACAACTATTTTTAATTTTTTATTAGCCTAAGCCAGAGGCGGATTAAATATCGAGAGCGCCCTAGGCAAGCACCTCATTGGCGCCCCTCTAACGGCCATATAGTATAAATTTTAACCAATACTTATATGATAATTAGCTGCACCACACTCTTTTATCCGCGTGATGCCCCATCCCGTGGAAATTCCGGGATAAAATGTGTAAATCTGGGTCTCCAGCTATCTACATACCAAGTTTCATCACAATCGATTCGGTAGTTTTTGCACGAAGAAGTAACACACATATTTTGGCAGTTATAATTTTAGTAGGGTAACTACAAGTGTCCTGGCCTATACCTATAATTAGGTATTATAAGCCAGCACATGTGAACTTACCCTTATGCAGGAATTCAATGCAATCTAGCAACGTCAGATGTTCGCGATCGACGCGACGAACGTGGAACATTGCAGTTGCATCTTAATCTTTTAAAATAAATCTGTGGAATTTCACTGATTCAACCAGTGATTAGAAAGTTCACTGGTAAACGAGTGAAATTTTCAGTTGTTCACTGGATAAACCAGTGAATTTTGCATCCACTGATTCAATCAGATAATTCTAAATACTTAGTTTACAAGTAAAGATTGTCCGACGTAAGTAAATTCATCCAGACAAAAATACTAAATTGCAATATTAAAATGACTTTTTTTTATAGTAATAACTTCCCCAAAAATCGATTTATCAGGATATTTTTATTTTGTAAATTTTTGATTTTAAATATACTTTTCTTAAAAAAAAAAGCAGATATCAAGTTCTATGGAATTTCTATGATTTTGAAAAAAAAACTCGTCATTTCTTTCACGTCCACCGCTCATATCTTTGTTTATTTTTTTTTCTTTTAAGTAACTTAGATGTATTTTGTGGTAGACAGCCAATTAAAGAACTTAAAGAATTAATGATTTTACCTATTCATCGAAAACTGCTTAGTTGAAGTTGTCGGAAATTAGTATTCAGAAGCATTTTGTATTTTTTTATTTTAAACAAGAATAAATATTCTAAACAATAAATTTGAATATTTTTTACTTTTAAGTAAACTAGATACTTTGATAAAAAATAAAATTGAAAAAATAAATAGTATTTCTAAAGTAACGAGCCTTTTTTCAGAGTATTTTTAATATTTTAATTTTATAAAAATAATAAACAGAAAAGAAGTCAGTTCACTTCATACCATTGCGCGGCAATAACCGTAGAATTAATCAAAAATTTTCTCTATTGAAAAATTCAAAAATAACTTGTTATTTTTTTTTCCTATAGTTTATTAAACAGTACATTCAAAAACAAAAAAAAAAACACCCAAAAATAGAATATTCTGATCAGTTAATTTTTAAAAAGGTGTGATTATTAAAAGAAAGGGTATTTTTGGGATACTCGTATTCGTAACTTTCTTCGGTTGACTAAGAAATTAAAAAAAATGTTTAGAACTATCTTTGAAGTGAGGTCAACAATTTGAGTGAAATTGAAAAAGGTTTCATACATTAGTGGTTGAAACTCACTGCTTTAAACAGCAGTTGTGGCCACCATGAATATCTACTGATTCAACCAGTGAATTTCAGTGTTTGAATCAGTGAAGTTTCACTGGACAACCAGAGAGATCCACTGGAAAATAAGTGAAATTCCATTGATTAATTTTAAGAGAGTACATCTGTATTGAATCAACTAATCTTTTAAAAGTTAATTTTAATTTTATGATTTAATAATCATAAAACGCACGTCATTTTTTAGACCAAGATAATTCTTGGTCTAAAAACTGACGTGCACGCGCCCGCTTGTAACCTCGCGCCCATAGGCACGTGCCTAGTTTGCCTTAGGGATAATCTGCCTCTGGCCTAAGCAATACTCTATCTCCGGCCTAAGCTGTCTCACTCCTGGGCAAAGGCCTCCTCCACTCCTCCGAACATTCGCGAGCCCGCGCGTCCGTCTTCCAGTTTTGACGGTACCTATCCAGCTCGTCTTGCTATTTCCTATGCCTACCGCGACCTCGCCTCACTGTCTCAGGGCTATTTGCAGTGCTATTTGGGTCCACTGTTTGTCCGGCATGCGGCAGACATGTCTTGCCCAGTCCAATTTAAATGAGGCAGGCTTTTGAGCCACGTCAGCTGTCTCAGTTTTGGCGGGCAGTATTGTGTTTCAAACTCGATCCGTTAATGTGATTTAGTATACTGCGCTCCATTGCTCGTTGGCAGATCTTGAGATTGGACTTCTGGATGTTAGTCAAAGACCAAGTCTGTGGACCATAGGTTAAGACGGGAAGAATAAACATGTCGAGGTTTTTAGAACAAGTTGCCAAAGTCAGTAACAGAACTTAGCGATGGAAAGTTCAAAACCCACATCAAACGTATCCTTATCAGAATTGTATGATATGAGATTAAAGACTACGTTGAAGGCAAAGAAGTTTTGCAATAATTCCTTCTGCACATGTGGCTTCCCAGGTACCTCATTAGCCAGTGGCATCACTATATAAATGTCTATTAGCTGCTCCCAACATACGAAGTTTATTTAAAAAAAAAAGTTTTTTACTTTCTTCTTTGACATAATCTTCTCATTATTTGACATTTTACACCTCTAATTCTTAATTCAACTCTATAGTATTAGCTTTTGTAGACAGGATTTTAATTCAGATTTGTTACAATCATGTTTTGTTTGTTGTTTGTTGCAATCATGTCATTTAGATAGTCTTTTATTTTTAATGTTTTATTTATCTTTTTTTAAGATTCTTTTTTATTTTGTGAATGTGAGAAATTTGTAGGCCTAACTTGTAGATTTGTAGACCTTTTTCTATTTTGTTGAGTACCTGTTACTTGTTTACAGGCCTACACTGTCCTCCCATACCTATTAACACTGTACTTTGAAAACATTGTAAAAGACCCATATTTTTAAAAGAGTAATCGTGGAGTTTCTTGCCGGCTCTTCTCCATAGGAAGCAACCAATTGGAACCGTGCACCTAACTTCTGACGTTTTTTATGTGCCCGTGTAGGTTTATGTGAAATAAAATATTTGATTTGATTTTGATTTGATTTGATGAGCCTGCGTTTCAGTGCCATAGGCAATTCACCCTTGAATAGTTACTTCATGGACCAGTAGCTCTTCCAGGCGTTTTCCATTCGTCCTATGATTTCTTTTTCTGGCCTCGCCTGGAAAAAGACTATCTACTTGGCCCAAGTAAAGGTATTCCTGGACATATTGTAGTGTCTCCCCGTCTACTTTTATAATAATAATGTATATATAAAATAATAATAAGGCTACATCGCCGTGTCAACAAACTGTCTAATTTTCCAATTTTTTATAATTTCAACAGTAATAATAATTTTGACTCATTCTTGCAGTAGTTTATCATTTTAAATGGGGAAATAATAAAGCTTCCGAAAAACAAATTAACTTCCAGCGATATGTGGTTGACTTTAATACTAACTAAGCTGTGTTAAAATGAATTACCGAAAAATTAATACAAAATTAACCGACAAAAATGTTGTATTTAACGAACAAACATGAACTTATTCAAATTATAATTCTACGAAAAGTAATCTATACTTTCAAATAAAATAAACTAAATTTCCAAAAAAAAAACACTAATCTTCCGAAAAAATTACTAAGTTGCCGAAAACAATATGTTCCCGAAAATCCTAACCCTAAACGGTCGATGTCAGGGGCACGCCGAGGTTTGTTAGGTTAGGTGTAAGGTTGATTCTAAATTTATAAGCTGGTGGAAAAATATTACGTCAGCAAATATTGTATTAATTTTTCGGAATTTTCAGTATTTTTAACCGACTTCACAAAAAGGAGGAGGTTCTCAATTCGCCTGTTTTTTTTTATTTTTTTAATGTGTTTTACCTCAGAACTCTTTCCTGGGTGAACCGATTTGGATGATTCTTTTTTTGTTAGAAAGGACATACCTCAAGGGTGGTCCCATGATAAGGAAACCAGGATCTGATGATGGAATCCCGGAGAAATCGAGGGGAACCTTCGAAAATCGTAGGAGCGCCTAGTGCGTTTGTTAATTTTTTCATTAAGTATTTTAAAGAACTTCAATTTAATGAAGGTCTGGAATCGATCTGATGATGGAGCCGAAAGACAGTCGAGGGAATTCCTCAATGATTTACAGCAGGTACCTTGTGTTTGGGCTTGATTATTTTGTATTGATGAGAACTTTACACCTAGATGGGTTGTCACTGTCATTAGGGGTCTGATGATGAATACGAAGGACAGCTAAGGGAACTCCTCAACGGTTTACAGTAGCTACCTTGTGATTCGTTTCAATTCATTTATATTGATGAGAACTTTGCACTCATATGGGTTATAAGTGCTATTACAGGTCTAATGATGGAGACCATAGACAGTTGAAGGAATTCCTTAACGATTACAGCAGTTACCTTGTGTTTGGGCTTGATTAATTTTGATTGATGAGAATACTATACCCAGATGTGTTATGACTGTCATTAGGGGTCTGATGATGAAGATGAAAGACAGTTAGGGGAACTCCTCAACGGTTTACAGTAGCTACCTTGTGTTTGGACTTAATTCATTTATATTGATGAGAACTTTGCACCCATATGGGTTATAAGTGCCATTGCAGGTCTGATGATGGAGACCATAGACAGTCGAGGGAATTCCTCAACGATTTACAGCAGTTACCTTTTGTTGGGCTTACTTCATACGGTTCAATATTCCAAAATATTCAGGTCGTACAAAAATAATATCCAATTAAGATTGAAGTTTTTCATAGGGCAACCACTACCTACTAGTCATGCTGATGCGTCAATTTGAGACTGAATTTAAGTTGCGTAATCGCGTCATCTCTAGCAATGCTCTTTCGTTGGTTGCTAAGCAATTTATGCTTGTCACAATGCATATGGTGAAATGGAGCTGATGGTGGCTTCACCATCAGCTCCAGTTCTTCTGGTTTTTACCAAGAGAAATCCTCAACAATAAACTCCTCAATTCCTTGCATCGGGAAACGAAATATTTTGTAAAAGGTGATGAGCAGTTGGCTATTGTAACTTCGATAAATTATTATCTAACCCACTAAAAAGTGAAAAAAAAAACTTTTTGACAAAAAAAACAACCGACTTCCAAAAAATACACTACAAAGTGGAAAATAACTTTAATTTCGGAAGTCGGTGGCAAAAAACTAAAATAAAGATCCAAAGACACCGGTACACACCTCTCCACCAAATAAGCCCCAACGATGCGGCGGAGGTAGAGAGGCACCCGATGATACCGCAGTGCCTCCCGAATACAACTCCAGGGCAGGGTGTTGAAGGCGTTGGAGATGTCCAAGGACACCGCCACCACTACCCCACCCCGGGACACCGTTTCCTCCGCCAGGACTCTCACCCGCGATATCGCGTGGATGGTGGAGCGCCCAGGCCGAAAGCCGAACTGGCTCTCGTCCAGGTCCGGCCCTTCTCTACACAAGTGGCCGACGAGGCGGGCTGCGAATATCCGCTCCAGCAGCTTCCCCACCTCGTCTAGCAGCACTATGGGCCGGTACGCGGACGGCGAGTCCGCAGGGCGCCCCACCTTCCTGAGCAGGACCAGACGACCAGTCTTCCACAAAGTGGGAAACTGGCCCCGCTCAAGGCACGCTGTGTAGAGTCCTCTCAGCTGGGGCTCCAGCTCCTTCAGAGCGAGGGCTAACGCTCGGCCGTGGATCCCGTCGGGCCCCGGAGCCACGTTCTTGGCCCGGAGCCGCATCACGGCCGCCACCACAACACAACGTCAACATTACAACAACAACATTATGACCTTCCCCAGCTTCCAGCAGGAGGGGAAGGCGCCGGTGCGGAGTATGCCGTTATAGAGGCGAGCTAATGCCGCCACCGTTCTAGGTGGCAGGGGTCGAAGTGCGACGTTTGTGATACCGTCGGCACCGGGGGCTTTCTTTGGCTTAGTTTGTCTGATTGCCCTCAGTACTTGGCCCGGGGAGACGAAGATTGGGTCCTCGTCAGGAGCTACCGGCGTCTTGAAGTACTCTCCAAGGTGTTGCTCGACTGTTGCGACATGGTCATGGGCATCCGTGGGGTTCGGAGTGAATTGACGCTCCAGGTGGGCGGCGAATATTTCGGCCCGGTCGGCCGCCGTGTAACGGAGCGCCCCGTCGCTGTTTACCAGCGGGCGCACCGGGGCTGGGGTGTTCTTTAGACGTCGGCAGATTCTGTGTACCGACTGGCAGCGCGAATTGCTAGGCACTCATATTTATGCCTTCGGCGCGCACGCGACGCCGCGCTCATGAAGACACAGGCGACACCGTGCGGCAACCTTTAGACAACAGCGCGCTGCGCTGTGATTGGTTATAAATGCTCTATTTTTATTCGCTATATTTTTTGTAAGTGTTAGATTTAATTAATGTACATGTTTTTATTGGCTAGGACAAATATATGTAAATACTATTTAAGACACGGGATTTTTACAAAATATACGAATCAATATTCATACACCAACGAGTATTTTCTTCAGCCTTCTGATATCTCAGCAAGTACCAACAGTCTCTAAATGTCCAAAGGAATAACGAACCGATAAGGATCGAGCGAGGCATATTTCAGAGTGATAGTTTGAGTCCACTTTGGTTCTGCTTAGCCTTGAATCCTCTAAGCACACTGTTGGAGGATTCAGGTCTAGGCTATTGGCTGAGGAGAGGTAGTCAGGTTATATCTCACCTCATCTACATGGATGACCTAAAACTCTTTGACCTTAACAATTTGCAACTGATGGAGTTACTGAAAGTAACTGAAACTTTCAGTAGCGCCATCAGGATGAAATTTGGTGTGGACAAATGTGCGGTCATGCATGTAAAGCGAGGGGAGATTGTGGAATCCATCGGAACCCATCTCACGGATTCCATAAACCTTAAAGCCCTCTCCGCATCCGAAACCTATAAGTATTTGGGTATGTCGGAAGCGTTGGGCATCAATGGTACAAACATGAAGCAGTCGTTAAAGGAACGCTTCTTTGGCCGCCTGAAAAAAGTATTTAATAGTCTTTTATCAGGCGGAAACAAGGTGCGCGCCTTTAACGGTTGGGTTATGCCGGTTGTGATGTACTCTTTCAGCATACTCAAATGGATTCCGACCGAACTCGACGCCCTGGATAGGAAGGTCCGTACGCTGCAAACTGCAAATCGAATGCATCACCCACGATCATCCGTAATGAGGCTGTATATCCTGCGAAAGTGTGGAGGTCGAGGCTTTTTAAATGCTAAGACCCTCCACAATCGCGAGATATGCAGTCTCAGGGAATATTTCTTAGAAGCCGGCGTGGGGATGCATTGAGATGTGGTCACAGTGGACAAGGGCCTCACCCCGCTCTCCCTGGCTAAAGAGAACTGGCGCAAACCAGTAGTGCTTGACACTAATGATCGCATGGAAGTGTGGCAGAGTAAGGAGCTTCACGGACGCTTTTTTTGGGCCCTACATGGACCTGATGTAGAACAACTAGCGTCCGTAGCCTGGCTGCGTTTCGGTGACCTCTTTGGAGAAACCGAAGGTTTTGTCGGTGCAATTATGGACGAAGTTATGATGACAAACAATTACCGGGGATTTATTGTGAAAGACTGCACGGTTGACATCTGTCGGGCATGCCACCGTCTAGGTGAATCAATCAGACATATTATCTCCGGAAGTTCTCGTCTAGCTAACGAAGAGTACTTGCATAGACACAACCTTGTAGCCAGGATTATCCATCAACAACTTGCTCTGAAATACAGCCTTGTAGAATCGGAACTCCCGTACTACAGATATGTGCCCGACCCAGTTCTCGAAAATGGACATATCACATTGTACTGGGATCGATTCATCATCACTGACAGGACTATTGTTGCCAATAAGCCTGATATAGTGGTGGTGGATCGATTAAAGCGGCGCGCAATGGTTGTTGACATAACGATCCCGCATGACAGGAACCTCGTGAAAGCCGAGAAAGATAAACAAACCAAGTTTCTTGACTTGGCTCGCGAGGTTGTCGACATGTGGGATGTGGACTCAGCGATCATTGTGCCAATAGTCGTGTCAGCCAATGGCTTAATAGCCAAGAGCCTCGACCAACACCTGAGGAGGCTCTCGTTGGGCAGCTGGATCAAGGGCTTGATTCAGAAAGCGGTACTTCAAGACACTGCTCGCATTGTTAGGAGGTTCCTCTCTCTGGAGCCCTGGCCACCGGTAGCTTGGAGCCTGTTCCCGATACCGGTGGGCTACTATTTTTTATATTGTTAAATGTTTTGATATTTTTTATATTCTAATATTTAAAAATGTAATTTATGTGTATATAATGGAATAAAGGAAATAATAATAAAAACCAGCATGCTTCCAGGTGTTTCGTTGCACATTACTTTGGTCTTCGACATTTTATTCATCTTCAGTCCAAACTCAAGGATTGAAAAACTACTTAGGTACAATGCAAAAAGGTTTCTTCTCTCCGGAGAATCTGATAATGATTTGTATGAAAATAGATAGGTAGTTTCACTTGACGGAAGGCTTCTCTCAGCTGATGAAATAAAACAATATGTCGCATGTGCGTGATATTTTATTCCACTGAACTTATTCCACGAGAATTTTGCGCTGTTCAATGAATGCAAACTTTTGATTAACTATGTGACTAATGTGCTCTGTTTATAATGCTCTAAGTACGTACATGTAAGTATTTAACATGTACTGTTTACGCATATTATTATAACAATAATGAACAAACGTTCAATAATTTGTATAAAAAGTATACCTAAAGCAAAAATTTGTGGCTTATAAATTAACTGTCATAATATCTTTCCAGTCAGTGCTTAGAATAACGTAGATATAAATAAAATATTGATCGTTGTCACTATCATTATTGGGTGCACAAAATTAATAATTGCTATAGGAGTGAAGATCCTTAAAACAATGCGTTTCATGCTGGTTATATCCATATACACTGAACATTGAGTAGATAATAGTATAAAATAGAGTCTGTACTAGCCGGGCAAGCTAAAGTCCTGGTTATGTGGGTATATAGAAAGAGCTGCATGTACCAATAACTTTTTTAAACATGTAAGTACATAGGTATTATTGCTTAGTACAACCTATTTAATTTGATTGCAGCAATAGACGTGCTTCCGGCTTTAAAATAAAAACATTCTGATTCAAAAGCGTCATTATAAATAAACGCTATAACAATAACTCAATCAGAAAAATATACCTACCTACTTTTTATTGCCTAAATCCACATGTCACTTTATTATTTTCCGTTTAACTTAAGAATTCTTTAGTTTTATTATTACACTCCGACTGTTGATTTGCAGATAGGTAAATTATATATTTTTATACATGCCCAGTTGGTTAATAAACTTATCGCCAGGGTACAACGACTTTACTCAGAGTTGTAAAAAAATCAGGCTGGCAGGGAAATCGACGCGCAACCTGTTACTATGGATCCAGTAGGTACATGATTCTGAACACCACTTGCGTTGAAATATTTCGCCGGTTATTAAAAAAATAAAAAAGCTGTTCCATACATTTTGACCGTGTAGCCGATGAAAAATTTCTACTCTAAGGGGAGGTTGCGGGTTGCGCGTCGTTGTTCCTGCCTCACTGTATAGTAATCACACTTTCGGTTGTTCCGAACTAGTTCATTGACACTCCACTGCTCTATTTCTAGAAGAAGAAAAGGAAATAAATGTAAAATAAATAAGTATAGAGTTCCATATTACCTATCTATGTGGTAGGTATTTCATAGATCGAGTCTCTTGTGTCCCGAACACAATCATTTACCTATTACTAACGGCAGACTCACATACATAGGCATTAACTTATTACTGATAGATCTTAACCCAACAGTTCACACATTTTCAATACAGCAAATAACTCAACAAGTATTGTAAGTATATTAATTAGCTTAATATTACAGTTGTCACGATTCGGCAGACACGCAACATGCTTTAGAATAATGTTTTGTCAATAACAGAACTTGTTTATAACATAACTAAATGTACACTTTTCATATAATTAATGAGATATTTAATAACAATAAGATATCTGAATGGTTAGGAGATATCATACACGTGTTACTATTTGTATCCACCCACACATACATTCTGTAATGCTTTCTGATAATGCATCAATTAATTTATAGGGACTTAGGTGCAAATACATGAAATTTTACGAGTATGAAGGCAAGGAGACTTTATTGTCGATATTTTCGAGTACCTACCTACCTTTATAATAAGGTACCTATTTTATAATTATATTTTTCATAATTTGATTGGTTTTTATTTTATTCGAGTCCTCTATTTGAATGCTAAAGAGACATGATGAGCATTTAAAATATGAGTAGGTAGGTACTGTTTATATGTGGTCAAAACTCATAACATTTGGTATACCTACATGTAATTAAATAATTTGTAATTATATAATGAATAGAAAGGACATCCTGCCGAACAAACTTAATCTCACATACGACAAGTGTGTAGATCACCTGCAATATGAAAATAAAACAATCAAGTTGGTAGGTAGGTATATATACATAACTGCCTATAAGTAGGAGAACTTAGGTAGTGGGAGTAGGTAGGTACCTACTTGAAATGGAAAACGGAAGACTAGTTAAAGCACACAGAATGTATGACACAATAGGTTCAGCATTTCAAAATAATGATACGTGCGCTTAATTTTCAGCTTAACAATATAAAATTTCGATCACAGACAAAATTACATAATACAATGCACGCGTTAACTTTGCGCTTATGTTCTTGAAATATAAAATACTTAACTTATCGTTACAATATTCTAATATAATTGTGAGATTATTCAAAGCTGAAACAACCAGTTTTCTGTGACTAAAATATTTCAAGGCAACAATTTTTAAATGATTAAGCGAACATATTTTCGCAAGGTGACGACTTAAACTACACTTATATCTATTGAATTCAGAAGGGCATTCTCAGCTAAAACCGCGGCACCTATATGCTATTTTTATACAACAATTCATTATATTACGTATAGTCACAGAATAAATAATAGGTAGTACCCATAGTATAGCACGGCTCCAAATTGCTTTACTTAATATTTAAAAGTTTATTTGCGACAAGTTAATGTCTTTCTCAATAGACAAATACCGATCGATGCTACTTTTAGTTAATGGTGTCTAGTTTGTAGGCGTGAGTGGTACCGACGTGGTTATAAGTAGTAAATTAGTGGCTGAAAGATATTTAAGTGTCGCAAAAGTCAGTTCTGTGTACTTAGGTTCACAAAGTTGTAAGTAATACATTAAATAATTAAACTAAAGCGCCTGCGCACTGCTTGGAGACGGGCGACTACAAATCCATCATTCAGCAGTAGTAGGCCTTTAAGATGGTTTTGAGTAGCGATCATCACAAAACATACATACCGTAAGTTCTAATCTACGCACAAGCCGAATTGAATCAGCAACAATTCATTGTAAATGTGATAGAATTACCTATGTCGGAGAAAATGACCAGTGTGCAATACGAATAGACTATAAAAAAAGGTAACACAAGTGCCCCATTCAAAGATTCGGTGCACCTGTGCCTGCAAACATACTAAGCGTTCGAAACTCTACGTTAATCAACATTAATATAGACAGTAGA
Source organism: Griposia aprilina (assembly GCA_916610205.1). Taxonomy (NCBI): domain Eukaryota; kingdom Metazoa; phylum Arthropoda; class Insecta; order Lepidoptera; family Noctuidae; genus Griposia; species Griposia aprilina. The sequence continues at coordinate 12,063,997 of OU744286.1, forward strand.
TAGCTACGTTAACTTTATCGATGGTAAGTAATAATATTATTTTAGTATTTAGTGTCTAGGATCTTATGTTATCATTATGACTTACAAACAAAATTACACCCTGTGCTTAAGCGCTATTACTCAAACTTCTAAATCATTCTAGCGTGTTTGAAATGTACACTTGTGACGGCTCTAGCAAAGTTTAGAAAATATTGAAGGGCTCACTAGCTCTAGCTTATAACCAAAATAATGACAATAGCAAACGATGGAGATACGCGTGGATTTGTAGAATGTACATGTTCGAACACCGTTTTTTTTTAACAAGTGCCTTGAGAGATATATTAAGGGCAATAGGAATAAACAAAATTCGTAGTGAATAGTATTTCATAACGAACTTACTCCGGTGACCGAGTTAAACAGGTAGGTATGTGTATTTGCGTAGCAGACTTGTAAGTACCTAAACATTTCTATATGTTTACTCAAAGTTATTTCGATTGGCTTATTTTGGAATGACTTTAATTGCTCTTATTTAAAGGGACTTGTTGTACTCATAATATTAATATAAATATTAATCTAATTTCACTCGGTTTTATTTTATTTATAGTGCTTATAATAATAAAGTCGGTATTGTATTGTTATAGCTATGCAGTTCTTCTAAAGGAATCTGAAATTGAATAAGTAACGAACGTAAATATTTAACATCAACTGTTTTAATTTGTAAATACATTTTAAACTTGGTCTATATTATTTTCATTTATTTATATGAAATCTCTGTTTTTATACCTAATCCAAAGCGTAAACATAAAATAAGGTTTAATTTGCATGATGTCAGGAACTATTTAATTAATGGAACAACGAGATCTGCCATATGCTAGTCCATGTTTAAATTGAATCAATTATCAGCTTTGATGACATAGGATCTTTGAGTTTCACTAATGATTTAATTATAATGTTTAATATTTTTTTAAACATACGTAATGGTTTATTATATTTAGTGATAACTATTTAATTAAATGACATTCAGGCAAATTTTAATTCTATAACTACTAAAGCAAACAACAATGCTTACATGTAGATCTAGAATGCTCGGCATATAATGATAGTAATATAAAGCAAAGCTATTACTTTTGATAAACTAGATAGATTGAAGAATAAGTATAACATCTGGGAATTGACCAATTTACAAACCTAAGTCTACCATATCTATATATTTACATTAAATACAACCTACTACGCGCAGAAAATCAACGGTAGACCTAATGTGCGATGTTCCATGCTCATTTATTATCATTTATTTTTAAGTCAACCACTGAACTTTTTATTATTAAACGTTACGGTTACTTCTCTTGAAATTAAAGCTGTAATGTTTAAGGTAAACAATATTTTCTTTGGTACTTTACGAATGCGTGCATTGAATAGCGACTTAAAACGCATTTTTGCATTACTGTTATTGTCTTAAGTTGAACAGTAAAAAAATCGTAGCGTGAGGCATTCCTGTGTTAATATAAGAGTGATGATTGTAATTTGAATATACTAAGTACTTTTTGAAAATGTAATCATGTAAAATGATCAATTTGGCAGTTTTCATTACACAACTATGTTTCTAGTGCTTGTCGACATAAACTCGCTATTTAAGTTAGTATTGCCATGCGATACAGATGATGGTGTTTTTATAAAAGCGATCGAAGACATGAGACAGTATGTATCCAAAGTTATAGCTTAGCCAGACGGTTGATGATGAGTTATAATTGACGAAAAAAAGAAGATAAACGAGACGACGACGACGATACATAAAAAAAAAAAAAAAAAAAAAAAAAAAAAAAAAAAAAAAAAAAAAAAAAAAATATTAGAAGTACATTGTTATAAGCGTGCTCGTGTAAGTATCACTGAAAAACAGATATTAAATTTTATATAAACTCGCGTTATTTAATACCAAATTAAAAGAGATTAGAATTAGATCCTATCGCAGATTCAAACGGAACACCAATACCGTGCATAACAATTATATAGGTATAATCTGTTCCAATTTTTTTTGATGAAAGTGTAAACAAGTCTGTTCAGGCTAAATTCTCACGCAATCACACACTAAAGGGAATTAGTAATACATTCATTTGTATTTAGAAGGTATCAACTTTATATCTCATCACTTTTTCCAACAATTATTGTTTCAAAAATCGTCGACTAAAATTGAGGAAATAAAATAACCTCAATTAAATGAAAAACATCTTTAAGGCGATTTAAAATTAGAAACACGTGTTTAATTAAATAATATAATTGTATTCAAATAACCAAATCGCACTACTAATTGTGGCACTACTAATTGGCAGTGCCTACTAATTGACGGGTACGTTTTCTAGCCCATTTGTTTACATTTTCATCAAATTGTTTTGGAACAGAGTGTATACTTTAAACTAGGTATTTTTAGGTACTAGATTGACAGCAGCAGTCTCGAAAAGACGTGAGAGAGCATATCAAAAGGGTTTGTTAAGAATGTACCTGCTATCAAATATGGTGCAAGTTAAAATAACGATGTTTTTTAACTGACCGGTATTTAAAAAGCAAACACCTTAGTTAATCATAAATACGCCTAGCAGGAAAAAAATGAATGTACAATGAAGCTCTCATTTAAATAAAAAGATAACGTTTGAATTGAATACATTGTAATATGAAATGGTTAAAGAGTGATATGACGCAGTACGATATGATAATGACGGATAGGATAGAATAATTGAGAGTCCTACGTGCGGCGACAAACGAACTGTAGCTCTATCTGGTTACTGTACAGTCTGTACACATAACATTGGATGTTATGAGCCACTTACGTAATAATCATACATCCTAAACATACGGTGGGCTTCATTATTGCTTATAATGATATATTGGCGAAATCTCTTATTCCGTAACTAGGATACACATTAAAACATAAAGTTAATAATTTGAGCCACAATTATAGTAATTAAAGTAAAGTCGGAAGGGAGACGAGGATTTTAATATTAAGTATGAATATTGAAATGGTTTAAAATGTTCGTAACCATTCGCCGTCAGATTGCGAAGTACTTGACGCTGTGAGTCATAAATACTTTAGTAAACAAATATAAGAATCAAGAATAGTTTAATAAAATATTTATGTAGTTATGCATCATTGAAGACAACGTGGCAACGAATGTGTGTATACGTGTGTCGAGTGAAACCTCAGAAACGCACTTCCACAAGGAGCAGTTCATAATGTCGTTCATAGTAGTGTTACACATACCTAGCTACTATGTAAAGGCAAGGAGCAAGGACGGGTAGAAAGCGTTTATCGTTTAGGTACTCGCTTCTGGAAATACAGTTCACGGTATTTACGTAGTCTCTCAGTCTTATAAGCCTCATTCTGAATTAGCTGAAGTCTAGAATAGAATAATTACGTTGATACATTAGTAAGTCAATTTGGATAATATATTTGGATTCATTAACTTAAACACATTAACCGGAAGGGTTGATGAAAAATACGGTCAGATAGTGCTGTTGTACACATACCCATACGTAATACATCATGTAAAAATTTACTTCTCTTAAAAGCCTGTAAATTACATACATAAAATTAAAGCACCCAATATATCCACCACTTATTGCATCCCTAACCACTCGTGTAGTCGTACACTACCATATAATGTGAAACGGCTTCGTGTCTTTTCGTCGAATCAACCGGATCCGGCCCGCTGGACAATCTTAAAGTTTTACTAAAGCGAACATTATTGAAATTTTATTACAAATGGACTCGGCACGGGCGGGAGAGGCCGCCCGCTCGTGAGATCGCGAGGACGTGTTTATTTAGGCGTTAACGGAAGTACAAAATTGGTCCATGCGTCGGGTGAGGGCCGCGTCAGAGGAAGCCTCGGACATCGGCGGGCCGGCAGCGCGCGATGCGCCGGCAGAAGTGGAAGCGCGCGCGCGGCGGCAACGGGCGCGTGCAGCCGGGCGGCGCCTCCCCGGCTGGCGAGCCCGCCAGCGAGCCGCACGACGCCGACTCGGCGAGCGAGCGCGACGACGGCCGGGAGCGGGGGGCGCTCGTCTCGCGCGCCTCACACTACCTGTAGAACGAGTGCGAGTGCGGCGGTGGCGGTAACGCGGGTGGCAGCGGCGCGTGCGGCTCCGACGCCGAGCGCTGCACGCCCGGCGTGCGCTCGCCGCGCCCGCACCGCCCACCGCGCTCGCGCTCCCCGTTCCAGTTCCACTCCCACTAGAGACATAACCAACGCATTACTACTAATGACTAGTCATTATATTACGCAGCAATAGGTTGCAGGTGGTGAACGTCACCTCATTCGTTTGAGGCACCGAGAGAGAGGCTTTGGGTAGCACTGTGGAAGGGGTGTGTACTGGCTGCGCGTTGTGGTGCGTTGTGCCCTCACGCGCCTGCAACAGCTGCAGGATACGTCGCACGTCTGCTGTAAGCCCGGACTCCAGCACGGCTACACGACGACTTAACTCTTCTAGTCTTGTAAGTACGGTCGCTACCGATGCTGCCGTCGCAGCGGCTCCTACATTTTGGTACTGTGGCGACATGCTATCCTGTAACACGAATAATCTTAGTAGGTACGAAAGCCGTTCTTTGGTTTAAAAAGTTCCGTGTGTTTAAACCTTACCTGTGCGATTGTAGCATTTTGTGCTTTGTCATGGGACAGAGCGAGCGCGGCGGGGCGGCCGTTGCAGGCGGCCTGGTGCAGGTTGACGGCGGAGTGCGGCGCGGAGCGGCAGGAGGGGGTGCGCGCGGGCGCGGGTGCGGCGGGGGCGAGGATGTCGTCGCACGATACATGCTGGTGCGCGGCCGCCGGCGGCGACGGTGATGCGTTGGTGTAGTATGAGCTGGGGTTGGTGCTGAGGCTGGACACGGGCAGCGTGGCACTGTGCGCGGGTGTGCTCACGGCCGGCTCGCCCGCTGCCGCGCACGTCAGTGGCGACGTGTCGTTGAGCGGGCCCGCCGACGACTGGCGCCGCACGGCCGCGCGACTTCTATACGTTTGAGGCGTGGATTGCGCTGGAAATTATGCACGTGTATAGTAATTTATAGTGACTGTTACCACCTTGGGATACAAACGTAATTCAACGAATCATAATTAAATTAGTTAAGTAGTGGTATGAGAATGAACAATTTAGCACGTAGCTTACTAATTATTGATTTTTCTCATTTGAATCATGGTTTGATGGTGAAATACCGTAGGTATTTTGATGCATATTGTTAAACTTGGTGTTGCTGTGTAATAAAATTGTTCCAAATATTTTATAACCAATTCAGATGTAATTTTGGGTGAAAGTTCCGGTTGACAGTTGCGTGCCCATATTGTACAGATGAGTATTTTACATGGAAACCATTCAACCGGTACTTTGATGTGACTAATTTGATTTTTATAAAACATTTTTGATGTTGATTCATGCACTACAAAGTAGTATAAATATGCATACTTACAGTACTTGTTGTGCAGTGGCTGATGTGTTTTATGATGGTAGAGGTCTGGGAAGCTCCGTTTAAGTTGCGCTAGCATGCCTGCACACAAGGGCCGCGCTCAGAGCGGGGCGGACGGTACCGGGGGTGCGGGGTGTGCGGGATGCCGCCAGGTCGAGAGCTACGCGTCATCACGAAGCTCTCTCCTATCAGAGCCACGTGGCTGGCGGCCACCGTGAGCTCGTCAACAGTGCCGATACTAAGTGATAGCCACACCGCATCCCCTCCCACGTCACCAATAAATAGGAATATAAATAAATAAGGAAACAAGCGTAACACATGCTGCCCTAAATGAAATAAACTTTAATTAGTCGCTATAATTTTATACGTCATATACGTAATTTTTAATTATTCATGTCCAAATTGATTGATTACAATGATATTTGTACATTTGTAGAATTTTGCAAAAAGTTAAAAACTATAATATCACATAATGTGCCCGTATGCATACTCGATACCGATATAACATATGAAAACTTTTTGCAAAATATAAAAAATATAATGATAGAAATTATTAAAATATCCCACGACAAAAATTAATTCCCCTAACGAATCAAACAGAAAAATAAAATTGAAATTGTAACGGATCACAAGGTATTACAGTATAGAAGAGACAAACATGGCGAAGGGAAATGCATATTGGTCATCCATTTACTATAATGTGTAGGTCATCTACTCTATGAATAGAGAGGAAGGTACCACAACATGCCACCCGGGGTTTCTGTGACTTTGTATTCAACGGGCGTTTGTGGTAGATCGTAATATTAAAGAAACAAAGGGTTCATTCCTCGTGTGAGAGCGCGTGCTTACCGGTGATGGAGTTGAGTGTAGTGGAGCGCTGCTTGCTGAAGTTGAAGTTGAGCGGCGTGACGTCCTGCCCCGCCTTGTCCGCGGAGAACTCGAGGATGCCGCGGCTGGCCGGTGACTCCGTGTCGTCGTCGCTGCACTGAGAGTCCTGCAACAGCGGTGAAGTACTTCAAATGTATCTGATGCGCAAATTCAGGCATGCATTCTATTGAGAACATGTACCATGTTTCCACAAATCATAAAAATTTTAGTGAGCAGCTATCTCGAACAACACTAAGCCCGCTTGCACCACAAATCACTAAATGCGTTTACCAGTAAACGTATTTGAAACATCATTCTGTTTCTATCGATCGTTTGAAGATTACATACACGCATTTAGTGATTTGTGATGCAAGCGGGCATAAATGACGAATTAAATGCACATTGTAAAAATTTGAACTTTGTTAAAAACGCTGATAAAAAACATCGTTAGTAAAAAGGCAAAAACGCAATAATTATTTAATAATCAGTTGTAATAGCAAGTAATTTAAAAAGTTAACATAATATCAGAAACATCTCGATTTTATACCACCTGCAAAAGGCTTCACTCACCACTTTCTCAGCGAAGGTTTCAGTGTGCGGTCGACGCGTGGTGCGCGCGTACGCTTCCCGCAGCAAACGCGCATCGCATGGGTTCTCATAGCGCATGCGACGCTTAGGCTCAATACCACCTAATTCTTCCTACAACATACGAGAAGAAAAAACATCACGTTTCTGTCTCTTATCGGGAACTTTCTCCGTGCTACACAATGTCAACGTCATCGTAGACGTGCCACGGTCGTAGCTTCGTAGCCAACTCGTAGCACATAACAGAAAAATATATTCCTATTATGAGAAAAAAGTCACTCTACAGAAATTTTATATCAGGCGCTTTCTCCTTGCTACGTAATGTCTACGCCGTCGTAGACGTGCTACGACCGTAGCCGCGTAGCCATACTCGTAGCATATAGTCTTGCTACAATTTGCTACGAAACTGCCTTGAGAATAGATTGTTTTAATAATTGTCATCTTGGGAAATCATTGTAATGCAGTCGTGTATTATTGTAAGACAAGTTATTTACAGGTTTTTCTCATAATTTTAGTATTAATATAGCGTTAAATATTTTCTATTTTGTATGGCCTTATTTTATTATCTTAATTTATTACGTGATACTGACATCTCTCATGGTGTAGGTGATCTCGAGGTTGTTGACGAAGGAGGAGCGGAACTCGGGGTAGAAGTCAAGTACGTCGAGCAGGTCGTCTCGATGTACCCGGTGCAGGTCGCAGTACGTCAGTGCTCGCACGCGGCAGTTGCTGCGGCCCACGGTGCCGTAGATGCACGGGTTCTCACCGAATATATCGTCTTTACCTGCAGAATACAAGACGATCATTAGTATTGGGTGAGAGATTTTCATAAAATATATCAGTATACGTATACGTATTATTATGGATTTAAAAATGAATCAAATAAGCTGCACAGATTCACGACATTTTTAAATTTTTATAATGGACTAAAAGTATAAAAAATTCGTGAATCTGTGTAAGTCCTCCATCAACGAAACAAACTTTTTAATCATGCGATACATGATATCAAAGTTTATTAGACAGGGAAGGAGGGCCGAACCAAGCATTGATTGTTTTCTTCAGAAAATTAAAAGAAATAACTTAGTAACTCACCTAATATAGCCATAACAATGTCGTCCTTTAGGATTTCTATGGAACCTCTGGATATAAAGTAAAGGGAGGTGAGGACATCGCCGCGATGCACCAAGGTCTCGCCAGGGGGCGCATGCGTCGTTTTGAACCTCAGCGAGAGGGCTCTATAAACAAAGCAAAAGAAGCCGGTTAAAAACAGCTATATGTATGTGGAAAAACCCGTTGGAAGCTATTTCGTGGTTGGAAGTCATTGGAATCGTGAGTTGTTTTTAGGTTCATTAAAACTCAACGTTATTTATCCATTTGAAGTTGAATTTTCTGTATTGATAGACAATAAATTTGCAATGGCGTTTTTGGGTAATGTTGTTCGCAAAGTTTTCCCACACACGTGAACTAATGTGCAAAAATGATGATGGAACCCGGTAAAAAAAATATAAACGACGATCTTTATGATTCATCTACTCGTAGTAGTAGACAAAGAATCTATAATCTTAAAATTTTGTGAATACACGATCTTTTCATCACAATTACACTAGTACAAAAACTGCAGTTACCTTAAACATCCTGGACTAGCACCATCAAAAGCTGAGCAATTCGCGAGCAAGTTTCTGTTGAGATGAAGACAGATGTCTGCTTGGAGGCACTCTGGGAATCCCTTTAGTAAGCTGGACGTGTCGATACCGTTCGTGTAGCTCCAAGCGTGTTGGAAATACTCCTCCAGTCTTTGTCTTAAAGGATTCGTTATCTACAAGTATCGTCAACAAAGAGTTAATATTATGATGTTAACGGCATATCAGAGCGAGATAGAGCTATTAATCTTATTATCGCTGAAAAGAGAGCAAACGTCACAGAGCTACCTATCGTTAATGTCATAACTAAAATATGGACCTTATGTATATAACATGTAAGTTGGAAATAGTGTTCAAATAGTAGTCAGTCTCTTACCTGATGAAAGCGAATAAATTCCCGTACTCTTAATATCTGTGTATGATAACGAGCTGTTCCTGAATATAGTCTTTGTATAATAGCTGATACATTACCGAAGATACTGGCATACATGAGAGCTGCAAGAAGAAAGTTTTTATGTGATTTTGCCACGTTCTTTCATGGAGTGCCGTGATAACAACTTTTCTGACCCGGTGCAGTGGAGCAACAGGTTTTAATTCTTCCACTAAAGAAATAAAACTATCTTCACATATATAGAAGGAACGAGCATTGAATATTATGACAAGTGATTGTTAAAACATTTAAGTCTAAGTTTAGGGAAAAGCAGTTCCCTGCTTATATAAACTTAAAAGGCACTATCGTACTCCTTGGTTTGATTCCCACAATAGTCCTCAAGTCACCGCCGGGCTTCTACGAGCCTGAGTGACAACGTGAGCACCGGGTCAGAGAAGTCGGTGGTAAGTCACAAATACTTACAGCCAACCAGCATAACAAATATCGTGAAACCTTTCTCCATGTCAGTGTTCGGCGCAACGTTCCCAAACCCAACACTTGTTAGCGAAGTGCACGTAAAGTATAAAGCGGTTATATATCTAGATCTGAAAAGCAACAGTTCATATTAGTTTGACATTTTAATTGTTTATTCTAACAAAACCATTTGTACATTACCTCATGGATGGACCAGTGGAGTTGTCATAAGATGCTTGGACATCATTCGCGAGAGCATCCAGCCATCCTATTGGCGCGTGAAGCTGAGGGCGTTCCCAACTGCCTATAGCGTACCTGGGTAACAAGACGAGCATTGTAGGACAGATGAACAGTTGCAAGTTAGCTAAAGAACGATTGAAATAAAACTTATTGAACCATGGGCTTGCCTCACTTGGCCTGTGTAAGTATGGGATTATGTTTTTATGTACTTCAGTACCTACCTAAATGGAGCTATTCAATTACAACGAGGTTAATTTGCATGAGATTTTCACTACATAAAATGATAACACGGGTTGTCTATTGCACAAAGATTACGTTATAATATTCAGAAAATTGGGATCTCCTTGTTTTGAATTGCCCTCATGGTACAAGTATTCCTAAATACTCACCATAAGCAGGCCAACCAATGAGCAATAAGGACAAAAGTGGCCATAAGTAGAAGCAATACGGCGGTGCCATATTCGGAGTATCTGTCAATTTTGCGTGCGACGCGCACCAGCCGCAGCAGGCGCGCCGTCTTCAGCAGACCGATGAGAGTCGTGGTCTGCAAGCACCACAACCACACCTCAGAACGATCCGTGAGCCACTGTGCAACGCAACTTAGCCGCAAACCCAACTCAAGCGTTATATGAAACGTTCGCTTAAAACTAAATAGCATCAACGAGGCCTCGCAGCGAAAACCACGCTAACTAAGCAAAAACTGACCTATGAATGCTGCTGAGCTCAAACTTAGATATATGTATGTAGTTTGCAGAATTAAAAGCGATTATTTTAAAACTATAAAATTAGCTGGCTTCGTACATAATGCGGTGCATAATACTGTTTGATTACTGATATCACTTCACTGCCAATTACAAGTCTCTCTACGTTTGTCTGACCACGGTGCCTGCACCATGGTGTCAAATTGTGAATGTTTAATTTAATGGTCGTGTGAGTTTAAGTTTTAAGCGAATACAATAATTAGAAATATATACAAAGATTAGTAATTTTCATACAACTCAGTGCATAAAAAAAAAACTCTTGAAATGTTTTGTAAATATCCGAATTTAGAGATTTTGTGGACTTACCTACAGTTATCAACTTTTTCGGCGGGTGTATGATTATTTATATACCACAGTAAAAACGGGTATGTTTTCAAGAATTTTGTATTAATTAAATTAATGTATGTTTTAGAAGAGCTCTTAAGATTGTATAATAACAAACAATATATTATACTTAATTTATTACAAAATAATGTGTTTATTTTATTTAGAAAAAGTTATATTTATTCATGCTTTAGATTGGCGGCTATAATAAAGGACACACAAACAGGTTTGAGTTAAGTTTATATTAAAATGTAAGTCTAAGTACTGTAAATACATAGTTGAAACATTCACACGTGGTCGTTTTGTGCTGTATTTATCATGGGAAGCTTTGCTTGTGAAGCTGATGCTGTTTGTCGATGGATTGCTCTCGATGAGTGACTCAAAGTATAGGTTTTGAAACGTACCCCCCATGTCTCATGGGTTCTCAGTTTGAACCGTGCACTGCGGGTAGTTTTAGATTTGATTTAGTTTTATTAAGTTTGGATTTGGAAAAAAAGGAAAAACAAAAATAAATAAAATCGTTTGAAAACAATTTATTTAAATTTAAAATAAATATAGGTAATCCTTATGTATACAAGAAAATAAATAACAATGTAGATGATAATTTTAACCAATTAGAAAATTTTAACAAACACAAATTACGATGAGTAAATAAATGTAAGTGGGTATACAGATCAGTGGCGGATACAGTATTGTACATCAATATATTGATATATTGCTTGATGTAAGGTGGGTGCTTCAAGTAGTTATGTAAGTTCGGGACGGACACTATAACTTGGTGCTTCTTGTCGTGAATAAAGGCGATCTATTGATCGGTACATAAAGTCTGGGAAGTGTGAGCGTAATTGCTACCAAGCTCTGTGCATATCGTGACTCTTGTACGTACTTTTACTAAGAAAAGCCAATGAAAAATGTTCCACCGATGTTGTTTCGCTATAAAATCATATCCGCATGACAATTATGTAATTAAATTTCTTTTTCAACATCTAACTAAATTACCTACTTTATGACTTCTAAAATAATTTTCGTTCTTGATGCTATTTTAGTGAATCTAGTTAGTGGTACTAATCAGTACGTACATTATGAGGTTCTTAACTATATCAGTAAGTAATTATGCAAGTAGGATATCATTACAAATCTAAGTATATAATTTTACTGGTATGTGCTAATAATAAAGCTAAAATTTTATGCTCAAATATAAAAAAAAGATGATACATTTTCTGATTACCAAGACGCGTCTAACGCCACCATGTGTGGTGGTATTATCATGAAACACTATTCAAATTCAGTTTTTTAAAGTTGGAAGGAGCGACCATTGAGACTCACGTATATTTTCTTATGATTGATTAAATAAACGCTACGCAGAGCGACTTTCTGCTCGGATCTAGCCATGTGGTAAATGTCGGTAGTCGCTACCCTGCGGCAAGCTCGTGATACAACTAGTGAGCTCCGAACATGTTGGGAACGGTGTACGACTTGGAATGATTGACATTTTGCTCATGGGAAGCGTCCATATCTTCCATTAACGCATTCACTTAGTGGATTCAAAATGGCTAGTGGAAATTAATGAATAAAATATGTCAACTAAAAATATAATAAAATTGAGTGGCAGCAACATAAAAATAGTTCACAAAGATGGTATACCTCATCACTTTCCAGCCCCTGCTGTAACAAGAAATGGTATTACAAATTCAATACGCACCCACCTTCGGGCATTCTCCACAACGTGACTATTTAACAAATGATAAAATAAATCACGACTGGTTACTAATAGTCAACAAAATCAACAGGTAATAAGTAGTTGTCTTAAATCAAAATAAAATCACAAATCAACTTTGCTTACGAACAAAACATACTGGATGATATGATTTTAGTCGGTTTTACACAGTTTGATTGTTTTTAAAATAATTTACTATGAATAACTAATTGATTCAAATATAAAGTGGGATCTTTAAATGATCAGCTGTGGTAACCTAATCGATAGTGACAGTTGCATTGACTGCATTCCACAACTACGTGATTCGCTATAATTACCAGAACTTCATTTGTCCGAAAGAACCGCTCATCCCGAACGAAACAATCTTTAGCAGTTCAAACACTGTATAAGTACTTATTGTTTCGTCTTGAAATGTTTATCGTGCAACCCTAACTTGACCTAGTTCGCTTTCATAGTCTTATGACCTATTTTACCCTTCACAATGCGGAATGTATCGTGCTTCGCCACCCTAATCTTGTTGTACTGTATGGCCTCCACTTGTGACCACTGTGTTATTTTTATATACTAGTTTAACTGCATCGATATTTTGTGAACTCTCAGTGTATTAAGTTCGGGATTCCGAGAGCTGTGACACCGTTTCGGACAACTGATCGTCTGGATATCCACCGTGAAATGCAAACTTACTTAGTTCACGTTCTAAAAACGATTTGAATCGATTCTCGCTGTTTGGCGAGGGAGCCGTTAGTGCGACTATCGATACGAGTTTGCGAATCACGGTAAGGCCGTTGGTGTTTTTGTCTTCTATTCAGCCATTCATTTTTGTTGTCTAATTCTAAAATTAAGTTTGTGTAGGTATCGTATGTGAGATGAAACCAAATGTGGTGTATGTAGGTGGTAAAGCAGCTCACTTCGTCGGTGTCGGTGCCGAAAAGCAGCAGATCGAACGGGATAGCGGCAACGAGGTCGATGAGGAACCAGCCGCGCAGGTAGTGCATGGCGATCTTGGCGGGGTCCGACTCCACTTCATCGGCCACGTTCACGTACGTGGTGCGGAAGTTAATTAGGATGTCTATTATGAATGTGACGTCCACTGGAAATAAAACATGCTGCGTTAAATTTTACTGCTCTAGTTTACACTGAATATGCATGCAATGTAGTTACATATTACTGTTGAAACAGTGTGAAAATTTTCCGTATGAACCATATATATGATCTATAGTTGGTTGACGGAATTGTATGGAGTTGAAGCAGAGCCCAAAGTTTTGACCTTTCTATTGCTACTGTCCATTTATTCAAGAAGTCTAGTAAAAAAAAAAAAAACGCTGTGTCACTGTTTAATTTATTTGAAATCTCAAATTTTAGAGATGAATATTACCGATCATGTCGATGACTACTATGGGGTCTTCGCCGAAGCTACGAGAACGTTTATCAAAGTCGGGCTCGTTCAGTTGGAAGGCGGCCACATAAGGAGTAAATATTGCCGTGTAGATCACCAGTATAAGGATCAACCAATCCCAAGCGGCCTGTAAAACAAGTTTGTGCAAATTTAATAGACTACAGCTTACGATTTAAATATTTTACAACAAAACTATTTGGAATTGTGGCGTGTTGCGTGTCGACTGTGTCGAGTAGAGCGAGGTCAATGCGACGAATATAATTTATACTTTTCTTATGTGCAAACTACAATATGAACAATTCAAACGCTACAGTGTAGTTGTTAAATAATTACAGGGTAGATAAGATTTGTAGAGCAAAATTGAATAATCGTTGTTTTAAAATTTGGAATGTCATTCGTACACATGAATTTGCTGACGTAGATACAATTCTTACCTTGTAAGGAGAATGGTGGAGGATAGTGCAGGGGTGAGAAGGCTGCGTGGTTCCCTTGTGGCCGCCCGTCGCGCCCAGAGACAGTACCTGCGAACAATGACGTCACCACTGTTTATGTGAGCCTACGAGTAAGGTAGCTGTGGATTGGCGTACTTACACGCGCATTCAGGACAATACACGGAAATACTCATATGTCAGTTTAGCTATAAGACCTCACGAGATCGTTACTTTCTGTTGAATTGTAGGTACATAGGATTATTTATAGTAAACCCACGGAATATTTGCTCTATCAAACCTAATGTTTAGACAATGGATTAGTGGACTTTGTCGAAACTATACATTGATGAAACAAAGAGTAACATGTTTTTATACATATAAACACAACTTATTCCGAAAAAGGATGTCAATTAGTTGCTAACTATGCCGAATTACCGGGCAGGTTATTTTACGACACAATTTCCTTATTAACCGTGATTTATAAACAATATAAAACTTCGTATGGAACATTTTTGTTTAGGCAAAATACATTTTTTTCCGTCTTCGTTATTTACACGAAATTACCTACATAATGATTACAGATATACATAGTTTAAAACTACTAGAACAGGTACTAGGTTATAATATACGTGCTATAAGTATGTTTAAGATAAGTAGGATGCATTATTAGGTACGTCAGCAAAGGCATTCCCGATGAAATGAGGAAACAAAATCCATTCTCAAAAGCTTAAGATTTATAACCATGAAAAATCAATGGATGCAGTATTCGTGTATGTACGAGTATGGATGCAGAGTTGCAGAGTAGTGACTATTTGTGTTTTCAGGTCGATTAGATTCTGTGTATAGTAATGTATAACAAAAGCCTATTCGATTAAGAACACATCTATTGAAAATAGTGTTAAAACGTTTAGGTTCTCGGAAGTTTAACGGTCCTATTTTAAAATATTGTTGAACTACTTTGATATTTTAAATGAATGAACAATAATGGTGAACAATATCGTGTATCAGGATGGTCCATATTCCACCGCGGGTTGTAGAGGTCGCAGGGGTGTGAAACATGTGAATAGTTAATTTGGTGCTTTACGTTGTAAGCGCTATTATTTAGTATTAATTACGCAATAGTTTTTCCTCTATCGTTGCTACCCATCTGTCACAGAAAATATTATTTAAGTTAGTACCAAATTATTTGACAAGCAGATACCAGAGTAAATTAAACCTTTTGATTTACAACATTGAATGACAAAGCGCTGTATCCTACGTAGTAAAAGCGGTAAATCGAGATCGCTTTTAGATCGCTTAAACTTAAATGTAATAAACACTCATCGCAACACATTATCTGGCAAAGAGATAAATGGATTACCTCCTTGCCGATGGTGGGCAACCCGTTGAGGCCATTACAGGGCGGTTCTAGGCGAACGACGCTCTTGCGTGAGCCGCGGAAACCAGTGTCACGCACGCGCACCGACGAGCGCCACGTGGAGGGCGGCAGGTCGTCGCGGGAGCCGCGCGCGGAAGCGGCGCGGCGCGATGTGGTGAGTGCGGCGCCAGCGCCGGCGCACGGCGGCGACACGATCAGCGGCACGTCCGGCGCGCGCTCCTCCATGCCGCTGCCGCGCCAACGTCCTCACCGAAACCCGCCGTGCTCCGACGCCTCCAGGTGCTCACATTCCAGCACGGCTCGCTCGAACGCCGACGCCGACTCCAGCAGTGCGATTGCCGTGTTTTGCATAGATGATCGATCTATCCCCACGTACACTTCTCAACCCTCGTTCTCTTCTAATCCGGTAATCGTATTTATGTATTAGTAAACAATCTCAGTTACTGCATGGTAGTGTTCACGATATTTTTACGATGGTATGGTTTTGTATATTTTTTATAACAGCGAAATGGTATAAGAATGGACAAAAGGAAACGCAACTATTTCGTATAAGTATTTGGAAGCACCAGCTTAAGTTTCCACAAATGTCGGCTAAGACAGTAGTTCAAGTGTATAGAGCACGTCTAATAGGCATACAGCTACGAGCGCCTGAAAGCGGAGAACGAGGCCGGGCTCATTCAAGACCTGTGTCAATGGGAGGCGGTTCTTTTCATCTTTTTGTGCACATGTTCAATGTGCGCAAGACGTTCTCTCCGTTGTTGGAGCTCGAGAATAATGACAGACACGAGAAAACTGACATTGAACGACAATACAATACGAATATCGAATGAAACGTCTTGTTAAACCAACCCGTGCTGCCATTGTGATCTCAGCATTATAGAAACTGATACTTTAGCCAATTCGTGTATAGATCTGTATGTTGTTATCTTTTACTTTAAGTAAGACTTAAGTCTGTGTGGATAGTGGTGAGTTATGAAGCCCGATAATAAGTAACGAGTAATTTTGAAAAAAGCTGCGCAATAGCAAAGCTGAGTAAGTATTTATTAATGTTTTAAAATGTATCAAATAATGACAGTACAGTCAGGTATTTCACTAATTGGTGAGGAAAATGTTCCCGAGTAGTGAATAATTTTGGATGAATGAAAAAAACATGGATCACGACTAAATCAAATACAGAATGTTCCACTCCTAAAGGATTTCCTTTTTTATAATATTGATTTAAATTTGGAAAATATTAAAACAAAGTATAATATGGTTTATAAAATTAATTATTAAAATGTTTACTATTTTAGAGCATATATTGAATTTCGTTATGTGATACAGCTTTAAAGATCTTTTAACACCAAAATAACCTTTGAATTTTATAAAAATATCCCAGATTATGTTGTTTTAATAAGAAAAAAAACCAAAGGAGCTTAGTAGCTTCCCAACACTCAGTGTTAGAGATGTGTAGCATTGAGTGCCATATTACGTAAACTAGCTTTTCGAGGCCCAGGAGACGAGTGGCGAACTTGGAGCATACATAATATGGACACGTTCTCAGAGGAACACGATAATACACACATACATAATTCATAAATTATGAAGGCGCTTTGTTTATTACAAAACACCTCATCCCCTTCGTGGAAACTAACTTCCATCGCCGCAAGCTCTTCGCCTCAGATTCCCATTGATAATGCCAATTCAAAGACCTTTTACAAGAATAAATTCCTAGTGGTACTTAACCTAAATCATTAGCATTTACATTATTTGCAACTGTATTTCTTTGTTATTAGCACCGTTTTATTTTAACAGACTATAAAAGTTAATTAAAAAAAATTAGCTAATCTATGTTGTGTTACCGGGTTCTGGAGTTATATAAGTTTATTTTTATATTCTGCCTTCCTACCTATGTTAAATAATGAATTAATTATTATAAGTTGCCAGTGTTATGAAATTAGGGAAAAGAAACGAAACGACCTCTGCAGCTGTCACTGTCACTCCAAATTCAAAACGATAATGTAGCAATAATTGGTGAAATATGTCACATACAACAAACGACTTTAAGCATATAACGTTATGTAATAGTGTCCAGTAGCATAACGAACTGATGTGGCTACAGATGAATTAAAGCTGTGCATTACGCCAACAATGCGAGTTTTGATGAATATTGTATGTAGCGCAATTTAAGCCTGAACTGAACCCCTGGGAATCCTTCCAGAATGTGAAATCGTGGGAGGGGCAGCATGCTCTGCATATTTTTACAATAGAATCGCCGCCATACTATGAATAGTTAGGTACAATATAGCGTCTGTAACTCTCGTTACAATGAAGCTTCCAAAGCGAGAAGCACGGCTTTATCATAGAAATACAATGTAAACGACTAAATAAAATACAAAATAACTAGATAATGGCTAGATATAAACTACTCAGTCAGAACCAACAAACCCTACAAGAAATTATGAAAGAAGAATGGTTCGATGATCTTTCATAAAATGTTGTAACATTCGTTCAATCTAAAAGCATCAACATGTGATAATGTATGTGAACTAACTTCTTTTACTAAGAAGAGAAAAAGTAGATAAATAACTTAGACAAAGGAAACCATACCATGGTAGTCATAACTCCAAGCATGGATCGCGTTTTTCCCCACAAGTATAACAAAACAAAGCAAGAACCAACCGAAAGAATATATAATGCTAAGCCCGCAACGAAACGAACGAAGAAAAACACCTCGACAATTTTGACGCACTGATGTTCACTGAGCAAACTAAGCACCGGACGGCACCACACTCGATATAATGGACCAGTCAATAAGCCTAAGCAATATTTGACCACTTTTAGCTATGTGTGTAAAATGTTACTAAAAACACCTATGGCAGCGCAACAAAATCCGCAAAGGTCGACTGCAAAACGATAATAATAATTTTTACTTTTTAATGCAGTCGATCGATTAAGCGCTCGACTCGTTTACAGCACGAACGGCCCGTTTTGTGAGATATGCGTTAGGTTCGGTGTGTCGTGTTGCAATTATACGTTTTAGCTATGATTCGCGGCGGTCGTTCGCTAAAGGCGAGTCGCCTAGGAACGATATTAAGATAACAATTCGATGGCAGTGTGAGAAGCGGCAGAGTCCGCAGCGTGGTCGCTGGACGTAAACTCGGTGGGGCACTGTAACGGCGCACGCAAGAGGTCGCTGTGCGCGCGTCGTCCCGGCGCGGCCCGAGCGGCGGCGGACGCGGCCGGAGACGACCGAGCACAGGCGTGACCTCGCACAACCTCCCCTTCTACCATCGAATATTTCAGCTGAACGCACGGTGACACCGTACCGCGCGCCGTGTCGCTGATGAACCGCTGTGGCCCGCCATCACGTGACACGTCGATATTAGGGCCCCAAAGCTGACACACTACTAACAAATAATTTAATTTATTTTATGATCCCTAAGGCGTACGTTTTGTAACGTATTTATTGATCCCTAGCAATGTTTTCATTTATTATGATAATGTGTTTGTATAGGGACAGTAGTTGATTTGCTTTCTATCTACTCCATGTTGATTTGGCACTAGAGTATTATTATGATTGAATTTTTAAGTATTCATTCTTGTACTAGTGTAGCATCAACCGACATTATGATTATGATACAAATGATATTTCTAGCCATATCATCTATCGCTTAATATATTCTTCCTTTCTGTGGCCTTCCCTGTGGATCTTCCAATACTCATGGAGGGAAGATTCACTCATAAAAAAAAACTCAAAACATGTTCCTCTTAATATTTCTAATGGCCGGGAACATAGATCCACGCAAGACACAATGGCTTTTTAACTGATTCTGTAACGACGGCATCCAATCGGTTAGTTCCGAATCACATGCTCACAGCACAACTGATTTCCAACATACACTATGTAGCCAAAATGATCACAAAAACTACGAATTATTTTCATTGAATAAATTAATAACTTTGACTATCGCTTTGGTCTAGCGGGCCCAAGTGGGACTACTGAGCTTGTAGGGTCGGTTTGATCCCTGGAACGGAAAAAGTGTTAATGTTTTTTTTATTTCGTTGGGTTTTCTATGTAAACTAATTGAGATTATTGGAGGTTTCATTGTTTCAGTTGGTCCCGCGGATGAAGAGTTTTTAAGAGACAGAACGGAACTCATTGCGCCCGACATCGACAGCTATATACACAGCTGCTACCATTACTGAAAACCAGTGTACTGAAAAACATGCCTTTGTGTATTCTTGAGTCAAAAAAAAGCCGAGGCTTAACTTTTAGACACTTTAGTCTAAAAGTTAAGCCTCGGCTTATAAAAAAACAATATTAAACTATAAAGTAATAAAATTAAAAACCTCACTTCATTAAGTATCTTTTGAATTTATATAAATACGGTTTTCTGGCTATACGCCTTACTTAAATTTTCCAGTGAACCCTGATACAAATAAAGATTGATTGATCGAATGTTTTCGAAATTAAAAACATAGTGACTATTCATTCAAGTCACTATTAGTATTTTCAAAATAAGGTAAATGTAATAGGTTTGTTCTTGTATAAGATTGCAATTGCTAGCATCGTTTTTTTTTATATTTTATGGCTTGATTACTCGACGGATGCCACGAAAGAATGTTCAAATTAGTCCATTGTTTTGTTTACTATCTAGCTTATTCTTGTTTCGTTGTTGCATGTCGTTGTTAAATACATGCTTTTTGTTTTTCACTTGTTTTGAGAATTGTACAATACATCATACATGTTCCTGTCAGTGTCATCTTAATGGTGTTATCCTGTTAGCATCTGTAATTATTTTAGTTGCCATGCTTTATTTATAATCTACGTCAGTACGCCAGACCGTATTTATATATTATGTTTTCTACTCCGCTTATAATAATTCACTTATACTACACTTTATTTATTTACCACAACAATCTTGTTTACTTGCATCTTTTATCAATCTGTGAGTTCTTTTATTTATTATTTTCTGTAATATTTTTATTTATCGTTATTAAATTATATTATCTATTCAATGATGTCTTCTACATACCTTAAGGTTGGTTTTTGGAACGCGGGTACTTTGGGCACAAAACACCACGAGTTTATAGCAGCATTACTGGGTTTGGACGTCGACATTATGGCGATGGGCATTAGGCATTAGGTGAAGAAGGGCACGCGCCCTCTGTGCCTGGATATAGGCTGCGGCAAAAATCGCGCCCATTGTCTGTCAAGAAGGGACGTGGTGGCGGTGTTGGTTTTTATATCAAGCACGGTATTAATTTTCAAAGCCACTCGTACTCTGCTAGCCCATTGCACACCACAGTCTAGCAGATGTGGGTCACAATTAGTGTTCGCGGAATTAAGCCAGCAATAAGTACCGCCTACCGCCCGCCCTGGCAAGATGTTGATCTTTTCCTAGACTCCCTACTCCCTAACGCAATGTGAGTACCAAAGACGGAGAAGTTAGTCTCATTTTTGAACTGCCTAGGCCTTAAACAATTGGTGCAGTCACCCACGCACTTTACAGTGCAGGGCAACTCTCTGATAGACATCGTCTGTACAAATGTTAAATCAGGCTCTGTATCAGTTCATGTAATACCCGATCTAGGTGCGCACGCGTTGATTTCCAGCGAATTTTGTTTAAAACGCCTGACAATTCCGTCACGAACAATAACTTATCGACCACTAAAGGATATTATTAGGGATTGTTTTGATCAGGACCTCGAGTTACTAACTGGAAAGCGTTAACCGAACTACAAGATGTCAATACTATGGTCAATGAATTTAATTCGAAATTACTTACACTATTTGACATCCATGCACCTCTAAAAAAAAGTGTTATTAAGGAGCATTGTTACCCTTAGATTACTGAAAATGTTAAATTTATGATGCACTTAAGGAATAAAGCGCATACAGAGTATATTAAAAACAAAAAATCTGATTCTAAAAACTTATATTACAAAGAATTAAAGTCACTTGTTTCTAGGTCTCTATTTTACGAAAAGTCAGCATACTATAAACACAAAATCAACAGTCAAATAAATGATTCCAGGGCGCTTTAGAAAAACCTAAACTTATGATATTCCTGGTACTACCTGTGACTTTGGACGCCGTGACTGCTGTAGTGAATACATCTGTTACATCCTCATCTTTCCCCGAGTTATGGAAAGTTGCCAAAGTGCACCCATTATCGACGATTCTTAATGCATTAGACATGAAGGATCTTAGACCTATTAGTGTACTGCCGGTACTTTGTAAATTTTAAGAGAAAGTAGTTTGTGCGCAATTGGTTGAATTTTTAGAGACTAATAAAATCCTCCCAGTTGTTAAATCGGGGTTTAGAAAGGGCCGTAGTACAACCACGGCCTCGGATGTGACAGACAATATCTTGTCGGCTCAAGATGATGGTATGTGCACTCTTTTGAAGTTGCTTGATTTTACACGCGCGTTTGACTGTATTAACATTCCTCTATTATTGTCAAAGATGTTTTTTTATGGATTTGACGAGGACACAATAAAATGGTTTGATAGCTATCTTGGCGATCGTACGCAATTCGTTGAAATACGTCGGGCAGACGGCTCAACAGTTGTCTCTAGACAGCGCTCAGTAGGAAGGGGGGTTCCACAGGGCTCGATTCTTGGGCCAGTATTGTTTATTTTGTATAGTGCTGATTTAGTTAAAAATATAAATTAATGCAAATACCATATTTATGCCGATGATACACAAGTTTATATATCTTTTAAGCAAGAAGACTATGAACAAGCATTAAACTATCTTAATACAGATCTTGAAAACATAGTGCAATGGTCAAATGCCAACACGCTTGCCTTGAATTCTACAAAATCCAAGTATATGCTTTGTGGAACCGAAAACCAGTTAGGTAAAATTAAACCCTGTGCCAGTTGTATGACTATTATGGGAGAGCCTATTGAACGGGTCTACGAAGCACGTAATCTAGGTCTTATCATGGACACGAAACTTAGTTTGCACTAACACGTGTCTGAGTCTATCCGTAACTGCTATTATAGACTTAAGATTATATACAAAGCCCGTCCCTATCTTAGTGAAGAATTGCGAGTCTTGCTTGTGGAGTCATTGGTTTTATGTAAGTTAAATTATGCGGACACGGCATATGGCCAACGACTACTATCAAAAACTGAAAGAACGATCCAAAGACTTTAAAACGCCCGTGCACGGTTCTGTTTAAAAGTTCCCTATAGGGGACATGTTACACCTTTTACTTACTTATATGACAGACTATCGTGAACAAGAAGGCATAGAATCGGTGAGAGAAGAAAATCTTCTCATCAGCTTTCCATACCACAGCACAAGTCGGCGGCCTTTATAGGTAATTTTTGCTACGCAGCTACTAAATGCTGGAATAATATCCCTCCTCCCATAAGGTATAGTAAAAGTTGCTCGACTTTCAAATTAAAATTAAAAGAATTTCTATTAAACCAATAAAAAGATTTTGAAAATGTTCGAGTCGACATATCTGCCATATGAAACAATTTATTTTATCAATTTTATCGATTTCATTATTATTATTTTATTTTAATTTCAATTTGTTTTAATTTTTTTTTTGTCAATTATTATTGTTCGTACCATAAATGGAAATGAAAACCGCATGAAAATCCGTTTCGTAGTTAAGAAGAACAACGCAGTCACACAATTTTACCTTTTAGGTCTAAGGACTTTCTACATATAGATTTATTAGTTTAGCATACGCAGGTATTTGGTATTTATTTTAGTTATCCATTAATCACAACACAACACACACAACCATGTCATAACACTTTTAATTTATTAGAACGGACACACACTTTTTATTATTCTTCTTTTATGGCACTCGTGAGTTGCAGCTGAAAATCAGCGTCAGTTGGTACACCTTCTATTGTCATTTGACATTATGCTGAGCTGAGGCCCCTTTGGCATTATAATCTTTGTTTTCCGTTTTTTTTAGTTTTAAGGTGTATTTTTGTTGCTGCAATGCCAATAAACGCATTTTTCTTTCTTTCTAAAGTGGTATACTAAGTTAGTTATGCGTTATCTACATTTTTTGTATTATATAAAAAAAAGACTTGAAACCATTAGAAAACAAAATCAATAATTTCGAGAGATACTCCGCTAAATGAAAATAAATTCAGGGTGTTTTCCTACGGAGGCTCTACGCGGGGTTCGTGCGGTCCATGGCCCTTTACGGGGCACCGGTGTAGGCGCGTTCATTGAGGCTCGGACCAGCACGCCGGTTGAACGCGTCCCAAAGGGTCATGGCAATCCGGCTGGTCCAGGGTTACCGCACGGTCTCCTGTGAGGCGGCGAGCCTCCTTGCCGGATTGCCGCCATGGGATCTGGAGGCAAAAGTCCTCGCGCTAATTTAGGAGTGGCGCGAGGAGGCGAAACGCCGGGGCGTTACACCGCTGCCGCGAGAAATCGCGGCACAGCGGACAGAGCTCCAGCGGGATCTCATGGCGGCATGGAGAGTGCGACTGTCGCAACCCAGCGCTGGGCACGCCACAATTGCGGCGGTAAGTCCCCTCTTTCAGAAGTGGCTTGAGAGGCGCCACGGCGTCCTCACCTTCCGCCTGACGCAGGTCCTCACCGGACATGGCTGTTTCGGGAGGTTCCTGTTTCGGATAAGGCGGGAGGAAACGCCCGGGTGTTGGCATTGTGTGGATCGACCAGAGGACACGGTGGAGCATACGGTGGAGGTCTGCCCGGCTTGGGTGGAGCACCGCCGTGTCCTCGTGGTGGCGATCGGCGGCGGCGATCTCTCGCGTCCGGCCCTGGTTCACGCCATGGTACGGAGCGAGAGGGAACGGGAAGCAGTCACGTTAAGGACCGGGCTCTGCTCGATGGCGCGTTGTATTCCACGCGCGCCTCAAAGAGATGTCAGCATAATTGACGGGGTCCGATAGGGCCGATGCCTGCCGGGGTCGCGGATTGTTCGAAAGAGTTACCGTGGCCCTGGCGCACAGGCAACTGAAGGAACATGGGTGGGTTTTAGTCAGTAAGAGTCTGACATGCCCTTCCGCTCCACCCAGAGCGGGAGAGGTCATTTGATGATAACACACCCAAAAAAAAAAAAAGGGTGTCTTCCTAATGTGCAGCACAGGTGTGCACAGCGTTGAACAAGCGTAGCACCCGCGTAGCGCACGCTTAACACTCGCGCAGCACCCGCGTAGCATCTCGTAGAGGTCTCGTTGAGACCGCACAGACGCAAAGCGAGCGCTACGTCGGCGTCGTTTCGACACTAACAAAGGGTTTACAACGAGGAAAAGTTATTATTTCTAAAAAAGATTATTGTAAATGTTCGCGAGATGGTGCTAAGAGCCAAATCTATTAGCACGAGTTAAAATTAATGCAAATATTTATTATTAATATAATGGTATGATATATCATATAACCAAAGAGGCGCTAATAATCATATTTTCTTTTTTTCGTTTCTTATGTGATTATTTTTATAGATCTTAACAATTAGAATTACTTCAATCAGTTTTGCAATAAAAAATTACAGCCACTACAAATATAATAGACACTTATTAAACACTACTACATAATAAGTAGTTAATGTGTCTATGAATGACGGTCAGACGTATTTAACTATTCCCTAGAAGAGAGTCCCAACCATTATTAAACATAATGGAAATAAAATTTGCACAGCAAAAACTCCTCGAATCTTCATTTGATATAATGATAAATGCCATGGGATTTGACAGCAGATTAAATTGCCTTTTATCGACCGCGGGTCAGACTCACTTTCTTCGTTAGTTAGTGAAAGTGTTGCAATAACCTATGTAAGTAGACGATGTAACTGCGTGACGGGGAAGATGGGCGTTAGATTGGCGAGCGCTGCGAGCCGGCCTCGACGCCGATTAGCACGCGATAGTTCAAGGACTCGATACACAAAAGATAGCCACACCACGTATAGATAACTCCTTCACGTTACGCAACTAACCTTTCAGATTCACTGGCGTGGGAACACGCTGATGTGGCTTCGAGGCTGTTACGGTTGGTTTTAAAAAATACAAAGCTGGTTTTGCAAGTGAGTGTTTGTTTGACAAATAAACTGCAGTAAAAATATATAAATAGTAGTAAATTATAAAAGTTTGTAAAAGTAAGAATGATGAGACTAAATAGCAGTGTATGATTTTACAAACGAATGTTTTTGTCACCCAATTTAATTAGTCCAGCTATCATCGTTATTTTGTTATCTTAATTAGCCGTTATCGTTAAATAAATTATTTAACATAGTAAAACGTTTCCTACATTTTCTGGTGTTTTATCTGTAAGTACGAAACCTGAAAGTCCATATTTAAGCTCTATAAGGAGTATAGAGCCAACACAATACAATACAATACCTACTGTTAACCATGATAGAAATAGTTATATAACCTCATCACTGAGTTACTGGTCTGGACGAAATTATTACTTTCGACGACAAACAATTGTATGTCTCTGAGTTAACCAATAAGCGAGGCAAATGGTAGCAAAACTTTCAAATGAAGGTATTTTGAACCGAAACTAGAAATTCTAGGTATTTAGGTGATCAAACGAATTCATTATGATGCTTCTCACTCCGTCAGTGGCTGAATATCATCAAGTTCTAATGAAATATGTATAATTAAGTACCGCGTACGTCGTCTCGACGCAGCATGAATATGACTCGCTGGAATTGAATTTATGCATGAAATCTTGCGTGTACACGTCTCTATTTCCATCAGGAGACTGGCAATACCCAGGTGTAGCATCCACGAATATCGTTTAATTAAACAGGGATTATCTCATCACTGCACTCATAACGGCGAAGGGAAACATACTGAGGAAATCCTGCGGCATGTTATAGGCCCTATTATTTGAAGACATGTGGCAGTAACCAACCATTACATCTCACTGCTGGGACATTCAGCCTGTAAAGCTCTTGTCTGTGAAAGGGTCACAGACAGTCTGGTTGGTCGGATTGATCATGTATCGATAAATTCTGCTAAACAGCTATTTTAATATGCAGAATTAGATTTTAACCAATGAAAAAAGGAGGCCGTTTAGCGCTGCCTCAAAATGAGTTACTTACATTAATTCACTAAAATGTTTTTATTTTATTTTTCGCTTTTCAGAAAGTTTTTTAATTCATTGTTTTTGGAGCCTTTATGAAAGTACACGCTTACTATTTCAAAAAAATATATTAAAAGCACAGGAAACTTTTTAATTTTGTTTCTGAATGATGGGCGCCACATGTCACGCTCGTAGCACGTGGGACATATCTTTGGTGGACGTGATTCACGAGTTACAGTTGTAATAAGTTGAGGTTTACATTAGGAGGGTTTTACAGCTTTACAGTAGGAGAACACAACGGCCGCCACATTGTAAAAAAATATAACATCTTAATTATGGTTACTAAGGTCCCTATTACTAAATCACTCTTATTTGAATGATCCCGATTTTTTTATCATTTTGGAAAATAACTTAATAAGTATAAAATTACCTGATTCATGATTTCATTGATAGTAAAGTTACCTATTGTGAATGTGTTACTTCATTTTTATAAAACTTGGTACCTTATGTGGTGGTTAAAAATATTATCATTATATAAATTGTATTATTTTGTGTACTAGGGAGAAGTTAGGCTACATACGGACCGATTAACTAAAATTGAACATTCAAATAGAAGGAAGTTATCACATGGGCATAAAATTTAAAAATGCAATAACCCATGCTCACCTGAAAGTTGATTCAATGCATTGGTTATGGTAATTGGAGTTCTAGATCTGAAATAACATTCGCAAGGCAAGCAAATTACTGAGGAAGAAGAATAATCAATATCTTACATATAAGTTGGTCAAGGTGGACCGACGACTGGTGCAAGTTGTGGAAATCTGCTGGTTGCGGAAGCAGAGGAACAGTCGTGCCGATGCTTGGGGAGACCTATGTCCAGCAGTGTATCTTTTATCTGTGATGATGAAGTTTGTCAAGGGAAGGTGATAAGGTGGGGTGGTGATATTTCATTGTATGCAACGTGTCTCTGCATGATTTTTAATATTGGAGGTAAACTTGACGCAGTGAGTGTGTGTGAAGTGATAACTTGTAATGAAGTAAACTTTCAGTAAATTTTGTCAGACTGATGGGTAGAGGCAGGCATTTCGGCAGCGGCTCCGTGTCGTTTCGGGTGACGCAGGTGCATGGTTGGACGCTCGGGGCATGGTTACTTCGGGAAGTATCTGTGTCGCATAAATAGGGAGCCGGACACCCGGTGTCACCACTGCGTCTACTGCCGGGAGGACACGGCGTGGCATACGCTGGCAGTGTGCCGCTTGGGAGGAGCCACGCCGTGCCCTCATCGCAGGAGTAGGCAGTGAACTGTCGCTGCCAGCCGTTGTGAATGCGATGGTCGGCGGCGAGGAGTCCTGGGGCGCGGTGGTATCCTTCTGCAAAACAGTAATCTCGCAGAAGGAGGCTGCGGAAAGGCGAGAGATTTCATCTGCTCATCCGGCCCGTAGCAGGCGCACCGGGCGTTGGCGGAGGTCAGACAACGCCCTCTTCTAGCCCCCCTAAATTGGTCCAGGGGCGACGGACCCGGGGATGTCTGTGTCCCCCTGTACATCTGGACCCGCGGTGGCGGCGCGTAGTATTCCACGCGCGTCCCTCTTAGACGTTGCGGAGGGAGTCAAACACCTCACTCCCCCCGCTTGACCAGACGGGGCCCGCAGAGGCGGGTGGCACCAGTCGGGGGTTGCAGAAGAATTATGGAGAATTACACCGGACTAAGAAACTACCCTCAAGTAGTCTAGTTTTTAAGAAGGTTATCTTTTAAATTGTATTTCGTAATATAAGTGCCAAAACTGATGGCCGAACTGAGCGACAAGACCATAGAAGCCAATATTAATAGAAAAACATTTTATATCAATATTGTAAGCTTCTTAAAGCTACTTCGCGTGGATAAATCCACTCTCTTGCAGAAATCCGTGATCTACTTAGCAAACTACTAATCAAGAAGCTTTTCTGATAATCTACTTATGCTTTCCTTAGTTCTAAGTAAAGCTACTTCCAAATGATATTAGTTGTCGATGTCGCAATAGCCGACGAGTATTTACTAAGAAAATGTTCGCCAGCGCAATTAGTTTATTTCATAATACGAGGGGCGTTCAATGTATTCTCGGTATCGGCATGAAAAAAAACGTAAATTCAATTAAAATTATTTTTATTTTTCAATGTAATCCTCCATTACCTCAATGCATGTATTACATCTGGAAATTACCTTTTAAATACCCTGTAATAAATAACTTTCCTCTTTCTCTGAGAAATGAGCATTTATTGCCGCCTTGAGCTCTCCATCGTTGGAAAATCGTTACCCATGAAGATATTTTCTCAAATTAGGGAACACCTAATAATCACTTGGGGCTAGGTCCAGGCTATAGGGTGGGTGATTAATTTCTTTGAAACCACAATCTCGCACAGCAGCCTTGGAAACACGCACCGTGTGGACCGGGGCGTCGTTGTCGTGAACAAGCAACACACCGTGTCAGTGCTCAGTTTACCCCGTCTTTTTTCTTTGATTGCTTCCCGTAAATTTCGTGAAGTCGATGCTGAGGATGTTCTGTTTATGGTTTCACCTTTTGTTTGTGTAATCAATCAGCAAAATTCCCTCTGAGTTCCAAAACACCGTGAATTGGCCATGATTATTCCGGCAGACGGAACGACTTTGAATTTTCTTAGGGGGCGCAGTATCCTTCTTGTGCCAATGCATGGACTCCTGCTTACTTTCAGGGTCGTAATGATGAGCCCACATTTCCTATCCAGTAACAATTCGATCGAAAATACTTGACGGAACTTCACCACAGAGCTCTAAAAACTCTCTACAGCACTCGATTCGCACTTGTTTTTGAGGCGCCGCCGTGAGCATACGTGGCACCCGTCTTGCACTGACTTTTGAAAGGCGAAAAAGGTCATGAAGAATATTATGCATGGTACCAACAGGGAGGTGGGTCATCTCTGCTATCATTTTTATCTTCATTCGGGCATCTTCCAGAATAAGCTTCTCAACTTCTTTCACCTTTTCTTCCGTAGAGGCCGTAACCGGGCCGCGCCGCCCGTGCGAGTATCGTCTTCAATACTCTCTGTGCCCCTTTTAAATTCACTTGACCACTTTTGAACCGTAGATAACAAAGGCGCGGAATTGTAGTAAACAGCCACCATCTCTTTGTGAATAGTTTTTGGACTTTTTCTTGTTTGGTAATGAATTTAATAACAGCGCGGTGCTCGATTTTTTTCAACATTGCCACGTTAGCCAGTCCAGTTGTCGTTGACTAAGAATAACTAGCAAACAAATAATCACAACTGTATGAAATTTTACCTTTATAACCTTAGATAAAATCATTAAATAATAAATTAATCAAATTACGCACATCATTAGTAAATCACCCTCATACTGCGAATACATTGAACGGGCCTCGTAAATGAATGTCACTAGAAGCTTGTTGGCGTATCTGTTTTCATTGAGCAAAACATTCTAAAGGGCTATCTGAAGTAAGAATTCTTAACGTAGAACAACCTTAAGAAATGTTTTTTTTTAAGCTAAGACGGAATGTAGGAAAGGATTTTTTCAACAAGTTATCACATAGACATCAAAAGCCTTCACAGTTAAGTGTTCCTTGGGCTAGGAGTTTTAAAAACCCTTAGTTATTTTGTCGTTTGATATTGTTTTATAAGGTACCTTGAAGTAGGTACCTACATTAAATATTGTCATTCAGAATTCATGTCATCCAATTATAATTAAGTTCAAGCTAAAATGGCGCGAAAATGTTACCAAAGTAAAGCATAAAATAATCTTTTGAACCTTTGACTCTTTAATGCTGTGCTGTTTATCTCCTACCATAACTAATCACGAACGGCCATAAAAGTGCTCTAATCTTAAATACTCACTGAAACATGGCAAATGCAATGTATAGATTTCTCAGTATATACTGACAGGCGATGAAATATAGAACTGAGTAGATTAAAAACGTTCTCAATTTGAAATGTTACTGACATTTGCCTCATGCGCTGCGCGGCCTGACATGGTATTCCAATATGTACATGTCGGGCACACTGTACATTCAACTGTTTGTTTATTATTGATAAACTATTTTGACGGGCGCACGATATCCTAGCAACGTGACTCGAAGGCGCAATCAGGTCGTAAATAGATGGATCGATACATTCTAAATTACTTATTTTGCTTTGCTATATCCATAGGCTCTGGTTTTTATGAATTGCAGTTTGTTAGAACGCACAATTACAACGGGATTTACTTAGATGGTTAGATATTCATGTTACGTAACTGATGAAGAGATAGAAAATACTACAAATTAATCTGAACGTATAAAATTATCTGAAACGTTGGATACAATCCCTGAGGAAGGCTATGGAAATAATAATTATGTATGCCTACGCTAAAGTATTCCAAAAAGGTCACAAGAAATCGATCCGAGAATGTTTTCCTAAATGAAAATAATTTCGTTGTTATCAATGACAACAAAAGGTTGACGTTCAGCGGTATACTTAACCAATCTGATAAAACTGTGTATAATCGTCATCATCATCATTTCAGCCGAAAGAAGTCCACTGCTGGACGTAGGCCTCCTCCTACCACCACCGCTTCGATTGGTTTTTAACCGACTTCACAAAAAGGAGGAGGTTCTTAATTCGTCTGTAAGTTTTTTTTTTTTTTGCTCTGAACTTTTTTCTGGGTGAAACAATTTGGATGATTCTTTTTTATTTGATAGGTGGTGCTTCACATGTGGTTCCATTTAAATTTGATCAAGGTCTGACCAGCAGTTTTTGAGTTATCCTTAATACTGCATATTTTTTCCACATAGTTTATATGGATGTTGTGTTAATAATTTCCTGTCACTGTTATTTACACACCAAGTATTGGTATTTTTGGCCGCCGACTTCTGAAATTAAAGTTATTTTTCACGTATTTTAGTGTTTTTTTGGAAGTCGGTTGTTTTTTTGTAAAAAAGTTTTTGTTCTTCTCGCATCCAGCGGATTCCTGCGGCCTTCACAAGGTCATCGATCCATCTTGGCCTTCCAACGGTACGTCTTCCGGTACGCGGTCGCCACTCCAGAACTTTTCGGCCCCGTCGGCCATCTGTTCTGCTAACAATGTGCCCTGCCCACTGCCACTTAACTTTGGAAATTCTTCGGGCTAACTTCGGGTAAACTGTATATCTATATGTATATAAAAATGAATCCCTATTTCCCTTGGTCACGCCATCACGCGTGAACGGCTGGACCGATTTCACAATATTTTTTTTGGTGTTTTCGTTATTGTCAGGAGAAGGATCTTATGAAATAAAAGAATAAGGAAGTTGATCGGAACGTTACAAAATTTATGAAAACTTAACGCCAATATTAATTTCACATAACTGTCAGTTGTTTGAAATAACTGTCAGCGATTGACAGAATGCTCGCTGCAAATATCGTTTAACACAGATGGATCGGTTGATAAATGAGTCGATAGTTTTAGTTTTAGTCAATAGTCAAAAGTAAAACTAAACGACATATGACATTCATAGTTAAGACAGGACAACGTCTGTCGGGTCAGCTTGTGATAAATATAATAGAATAGAATATTTTGTTTGCGAAGGATGTAGCTTTATAAAATACGAGGAGACCTAGCATTTAGAATTCTTGTACATTGCATTGCATGCATACATTAATTATATTTTATTACTTTTTACTAATTATTTATTATTAATAGCTTTTAGTGCACCAACTAGCCAAATAGTATTTGCTAATGGTGCCGATTTTCTTGTCATAAAATTCTCTAAACTGAACTAAAGATCACCAAAATTTTGTTTAATCCTGTCAAACGGCGTTTCCCATTCTAAAATTGACTAAAGCTTGACTAAAGTGACACAACTTAACCATATTATAGTTTAACAGCACTAATGACATTTAGTTATTCAATTTAGTGAAAATGGCATTTTTCTATTCTGAATATGCCGTTTCTCAGCAAAAAAAAAAAATTGCCAAACTAAATCAGACTATTTTTAATCGCAATTAAAAAGGTGTGGAATAAAATATACAAAGCACATTTCTCTACTAGTTCTTGAAAGTTTGGATGCTTGTGAGTTTGGAAATCGTTATGGAAGCTTATGTGATTGCAGCTGTTATCGATTCACGACATAAAAAACAGACACACTCAGGCAAATTCAAGATGTCCTTGGTAGGGCTTTCCTACGGCGCGGCGGCGACGAGAATACCGGAGATTTTCAACTTACTGAACGAAAAACCGGATTATCTTTTCTCAAGATAACATTTTTCTTAGTAAACTATCTTTATTACGCTGAAATAAATAGCCAGATAATCATGCTACCTGAATCGATTTTTAAATGCTGTAGTTTGTCGATTTTAACCAAATTAAAGGTTTTTTCTTATTGATAACCGAAAAAATATCGCCTAAGTTCCAAACCGTTTTCAGTGACAAACCAAGCAGAATCACATAGGTCACAGATAATAAAAACAAATATGGCTTAATTCATCTTACTATAGTAAAATATGAACATTAATATAGTTTTACGCCGTCATTATGTTCCCTGTATTCCATTTAAATAATTTTTGATACACAATTAAAGATGTTTGATATGATGATGATGATGAAATGATGATGATTTGATTTTATTCAGTTTATTTTTGCACTTCGGATCATTTCGTTCACTTTCATTCACTCTTTGTTTTAATTTCAGACAAATCTTGCTCTATGGTCTACTCAACTTAGCGATTGTCAAAGTCGATTTTAGAAGTGTCAAAAATATTTTTAAGTTTAGAGAATCTTGTTTGCAGAATAGCTTTTATGATTCTCTTAACCATAAAAAAAAAAAATTGATAGTTTAGTTCGGTCTACAAGAGAATCGGCACTACATTAGCCAACTAAAACTTTGACTAACAAGGCTGATTTATTCATTACAATAAAAAAAAAACTTCTTCTGTACTATGTAAACAGAAAATAGCTTTAGAGAGTATTTATTTTACATAAGAACATGACACAGTTCACTTACATGAGTTAAAAAAAAATAGAATTAAGTATACCAAAGAAATCCAACCAAAGTTATTATTTAAAGTTAAGGTTGGCTGCAAAACAATCTCTTAGATCTTTAAAGACCAGATGTACTTATAGACCCTTAGATTGGTATATAGTTAGTATAGTTCGTATAAATCATAGCGAAACTTTGCCGGCAAACAAGTTTTGAAGTCATATTCTATTTGTCTGTCTGGAAACTACTCAATTTCTCGAGCGTGGCTGGTGACAATGTACCTGCGTTGCGATTGAAATTGTCTAGTTATAAAGCTGCACATGGAATATGAAAAAAATAGGGTAAGTGTCCCAGTCTAGTAAAACAAGATGAGCTAATCGACTTTGTTGTTATGAATAATATACAATAGGAATACCTTACGTCTGCAGCGGCTTGAAATGCAACAGTTGCACCAAAAAGATGTACCAGCTAGGAACTCCTAGCTGGTATGTTTATTGGTAGGTGTGTCATATCAAATTGCACTGCTTGAAGACTTTCGTTATAAGATGGCACACCAACACGACGAGTTGAGTCGAAGTTCTTATCACCATGACCCAGCTGCGTTCTGGCTATGGCTTATTAGTTAATACGCTGATGAATGAACATGGCATAACTTACTAAGGAATGGAAACATCCTCAGACCGGTAACCCATACAAAACGCAATGCATACAAAAGCATGCCCCTTTTCTCTATCTTTACAGTGGTTGGAGAATTAAAGCGCAGATGCACAAACACTCAGACTAGAAACACTAGGAGTCTAGTCCTTATAAATATCTATTCTTTGCGCCATTTGCTCATCTACTGTCCTACTGGAGATAAAGGTTAATATTAGTTTTTTTTAAACAATACAGACAACAAGACAATACAGTACACAGACAGTACTTTTTGGTAGTAGTGTTTTACTTAAACCGAATAAGGTGGCTAACGCTATAATAATTACGTTTTTAATAGGGTCTATGGGAAAAATTATAATAAGCTCCGAACGTTAAGCGCTAAATAAATCGTTAGCTAGTGAGCTTATCTCGTTTAATTAATTTGTTAATTCTAATCTTGTGTAAGTTTAAGTTGATTGATTGAACGACTGATTGAAAGTTGAATGCCCAATCTAAGCGGCGCAACCATGTAATTCGCACGTGATGTGCAGCTGAGGAGGGATGATTGGAAAAACAACTTAGACGGGGGTAAAAAGAGGTGAAACCATTATTAACCTATTCACCACACGGCCGCAGAAGAGAGTGAAAGCTAGTGATTAATCCAAACCACGTTGATGAATGACTAACAAATAGGGTAGTGAGTATCAAATAGTTGATGGAGTCGCGTAAGTTTACACAGTATTTGGAACAGACTACGTTAAATAGGATAGTCTAAATCCCATCAGATAGTGATAGAGTAAGCTGCCTTCTTGTGTGCGTACGGGATTACGTGCTGAAGACAGATACCTTACACCTATCTAAAGCCAGTAAGTTTAATAATAGACCGTCCATTGAAGCATATACATATTCAGCCTATAGTGTTGCCACGGCTGGGACACAGGCGTCCTCTCTGTGAGAGGGAGTGGGCCGTAATCCACCACGCGGGCCCAGTGCGGGTTAGTAGATGTCACATGTCTTCGGATTTTAGTTCTAGGACATGCCGGTTTCCTCACGATGTTTTCTCTACCGTTTTTGAGAGCAGTGGTCATAAAATAATTTACACAAAGTAAAGCGCCTGCCTGGGCTCTAACCTACGACCTACAACTCGTAAGCCACGGCCGGTACTCCTGGGCCACCACTGCTACATTGAAGCACATAACAGATGACAATAATATTTGATAGTATAAAGTGGAATGCTACTAAGAAGTAGATGACACATTAACAGGTCTGTATTGTAGTGTCTACTGAAGTATTTATAATCATCCAATTATCCAGAAAAGCTGCACTTTAACGGTTTTCCGCGCAGTATACTTTTATATCGGAAACGGTGACAAACACATAATATTTATGTTACAAGCTGTCGTTGATGGAGTCTTAAACTTGATAGTCGTAACTCCTCAGGGACCGGCGACAAAATGTCATAATCCACAGCAGTATATACTTATAGACGTTACAGGGATATTAAATTCTTCCCCCAGTTTCATTATGTTATAGTTTGTGGTTTGTTGCTCCAAACAGAAAAATGCTGATCCAAAAACATTCGCATAACTTATGAAAGTGGTTTTGATTAAAATAACAGGCAGCGTGCTCAACACTATAGGGTTTTCATTTTATTCTTGCTTTGTTAGGGACAGAAAGGTAAGTGTGTTACATTTCTACCCTTATTTCCAGTGGAGCCTTAATTTATGTCTATCTATACGTCATTATCATAAATAATTAAAGTCACATTTCGAGTCTGTCTGTGCGAACGCGTTGTTCTTTTAAATCGGCATCATTTAGAGCATTTATTCCGGTATAAGACATTAATATTAAACTTCTATATAATAAATAATCTTGATGTTTTGTCGAGTCGTAAAAACCGTGCGAAGCAGGGGCGGTTCATTACTTCCTCATAATCATAACCATCGAGCTAATCTTACAATGACATAAGCGACGGGCAGCTCGTCTACTCACGAATGTTGGGCAGGTATATCTTGTTTTTATTATTGTACGAGTAATGTGCAACACATTATAAAATAAAAGCAGGAGAGCAATAAAAGAAGAGGCTAATGTACTAAGTAAATGGAATACCGGGTAGTAACTGCATCAGCGGCGTTTAAAGCCTCGCGCGACAGCTGTAATGTGATTTGGTTTTAAAGTACACAGTTGAATGTGAGGGTATTTTTATACTAGGAATAGAACATGTTTCAGGTCATCATCCTCTAGAATTAGTGTAGTGATATTGGTCGTGTGTTTACACGTATAAATATAATATATTGGTGATAATGATAACTGATTTTTAAACGTTCTCAAAAAATATATCGTAAATATAAGTAATAAGAAAAAAATACTAAAATATGAAAAAAATTATAATGCTGAAAATAAATGATGATTACCGCATGTTTTTACCAAGCACTGCATGAGAGTTGCAGATTTCGCAAGAAAACATCAACGCGGCTACGACCGTAGGCGCACGGCTACGTGCGTAGCGGGGTCTACGCGGGATCTTAGATAACAACAATTATTTGCGCGTAGTCTCAATATTTTTTTTAATGTTGCTGTCGAATGACAAATCATATTTGTTCCATGAAATTCATGGAAGAAATAATATTGTCATTTGATAGTCCCAAGTAAATTAATACTGTTACAAGAATCATAGCCAATTATAAACACGCACATATTTTTGAAAGCATGGTATTAACAAAGTTAATGTAAACAATTACGGAACGTAAAAGTTTTATTAATTGTTGAGATTAATATAGTAGTTAGTACACCTTGGTTTATCACTCAACGCACTTGAATCAGTGGACACAACTTTCAATTTTATATAATAACTATTGTTAAAGGTAATGATAATAATGAGGAATAAATATTTTAGTTTGCAGAGCATATACACAAATTATATGAATATCTAATAAACTCATCTGTAAAGAGTAAAAGAAATCTCTATTTGACGCGTTTTGATAATTCATATTTATTGACATGATTGAGAATAATAATATACAATTGGCGTTGTTTGTTTTACAGTTACATGTTTTAGGTATACTTTAAATTCAACCACTACATTTTAATATATATATATATAGCATTTGATAAAAATATTCTATTGCTGTGCATGCATTTTTAAATCACATTATACAATTAGAAACTCGTAACAACCCGTCGGCGACCCCGCGTCCATATATTTTACTCGTATACGTAGTACATATAAGTTTGATAGTTGAAAAGCGCGGCTGTAGAACACAAGAGGGCCTAAGAGTGAAGCTAACGAAGTACTCACCACCTTCTCCTCAATGATCTCATTGTTGTTGTTGTTGCTCCCATATTTTAAGGCACCGTTTTCCATGACCACAAGTGATCGTCGTGTGTTTAACAATATCTTTAACACTATTTGTCCTCATTTACTATACATTTTTACAATATTAACATAAGTTCAGTGATATTAAATTACACATCGTCCTTATGTTTCTAACATTTCTAATGTTTATTAGATAAGTTTATTATGTTACTGATATATCGTTTTGTTTGTCAGTAATTATTATTATACATTTCATTGGACCTGAAAATCGAATACGCGTAAATTTAAATGATCTTGGATTTTTATGTTTAAAATTCTTTGTAATTAGTTGTTTATCAGCATTTTAATATCTATCAAGAATGTGAGAATTTAATTTTGATCAACATTGTTAGTTTAAATTTAATTACCTACATTAAATTAGTATTAATCACACACACATTGCACTTACAAGTATTTAAATATTATTAGTAAGAATTACTATTTGGCTTACTAAATGCTTACTACTCAAATCTGTCATAAAACAAAGTAGACAAACAATAGGATCATTACTTATTGTAGTTCGTAACCTACATTTACTTTGTTTGCCGGTTACACATGAATATTTCTATTGTTTTTTATTTAGACTTCTACGCCAACTCTTGTTCTAATAATATGCCATGCTGAATTAATTAAAGACGTTACATAATTTTACTGATATTAATATGACATCCGTTGCTACGTTACTTTTCTTTGTAAACACATTTCTTTGTTCGTCAAATCACTTCGATAAAAATATCAGACGGCGATTGATAGTGTCTTAATACATTTTGCAATATTCCAGTTCAAGTTTTATAATTTGATTAGTGTTTCGAACTCCACTGATGAACATTCACTTTTACGAAAAGTTTTCGCATCGATAGGTATATAAAATAATTACCTAACGATTTTATTTTTTAAATTGAAAGGCACGATTGTTTTAGGACACATGATATATGTTTAGTAGTAGATGCAGTTTGTTAACATCGTGTCGGGTGTCGGTGTGCAGGCGACGCGCGGTGTCGCTCGGGGAGCGGGCGGGCGACTCGCGGGCCGCGTCATACTGCGGCGCGCGGCGAGCGGCCGGCCCCTCAGCGCCCCAGCAGCGCCGCATACCCGCACTCTGCGCTCACCCGCTCACCATCGCCGACCACCATACCTCCGATACGCACCATCCTTTATTATTGACAGACGACCTTGCCCCACATTATATTTTCTCCACTAAAAGGATTTATTAGGTCAATGATGGACGGATGTTGAACATTTGTGTTAAATGGAAAACAATGACTGGCATCATTGACCCCGCGTGAAATAGCACACCGAGTATTTTTTCCAATTCTTCTTTATTAATATTTTCTTTACATGGAGAAGGTTTGTAAACGAATACTTTCTTAAACCACAATTAAAAAAATACTACATACCTAACTTGTAACTTGCATGGGTGTTACGTTTTTTTTATGATTAAAGCATTTGGAGGCGTTTAATCTATTTCAACGAATGCATTCAGTGTAAACAGATACACAAAACAAGTGAAGACAAACTTATTTCAAGAACATTAAAGTAGCCTTTATTTGTCTAACCACTTGGTTAGACAAATAAAAAAATGCACATCTGCACCAGTCAATAATAATAAAAAAATGGCTTGTGCAAACATTCCCGTCCTGAGTAATTTGAGAGTGAAATCATTAGGCAAATATGTAACTACAAATATTTCGTAATCAACATCAATACCCAGTCGAAGCAGTGAAACATAACTCTAGCTTATAGTAACGGTAATTTTAAGCACTAAGAGCAAAATATTATCGCGAAGCTTTCCGCATTTCATCGTTGAAGTTAACGATGCTTTTCTAGTAAAAGTCACAATCAAGTACTTTATTTTTACTAGGTACCTATCTTTTCTTTCTTGAACCAATGCTTTTGCGAATATTTATATTCACAATTTGTTTTACATTTGTGAAAAAACGCAATAAATTAATAAACCACTTGAATAGTTTTCAATTTTTTTTTAATAGTAACACTTGCGTTGATTTTTGTTGACACATATTTAGATAAAAAATCGTATCTCGTTTTCAAACGTGAGTATTCCAAATGGAATGTTGGTTTTCAAGACGTTATGTTATAACAATAATTATATAACAATAAAAAGCTTGTAAAAAAGAGTTTTCAAGGGAAACTGAATTCAATTGTATAAACATTTCACTCACTCTTTTGCTGTTTTCTCTGTAAACGTTATTAAATAAACTTCAGAAAATATATGTAGACTATTTTACATTTTGGAAGATCTGTATCTGTTCGACAAGTAAAGACTATGTATTTTTAAGCCGGGACCGGCAAACGTTAATATTTTCTTAGGGAAAATAATTATAAAAGCGGGTAGGATTCTATCTAAAAAGGATGTTTCCAGAATTTCATTAATGTGTTTGTTACTAACCAATGCATGCGTATGTGTGTTTTCTTGAAAATCTCTTGTGAAGCGATTTTAAGTTTTAAATTAACATAGTTCAGATACATGTTTAATCGCTACCTAATAATAAATTATAATAGCTTTAATTTCATGTTGAAATAAAGAAATACAACAGACTATATAATCCGATAAAAAATGTGATTACCTACCCACCACAATATTGCCGGTGAGCGCCTATTTTCCGCGGTTTCAGGTAAACAAGCCAGTAACTCATTCTTGTGCAACTATCTTCTGTTACCCACTTCCTAAAGTAAATAGTTCTGACGTGGATTGCACTCTGATAGCAAATTAATCTCATATATAGATACTAAAGGTAAACACATATTGGATAAGTCTGCACTGCAGTGTTTATTTTCAGTGTATTCTCAGTTACAGATTTGATAAGGAATGGTATGGTATAAGGTGCAGGGAATTATAGTGTAATTGCATACAATTGTCCATTAATCAAATTTAGTAATAGAAACATAATTTTAGTTACCTACGGACTTCTGATTCCACGCGATCAATTCTGCAAAATATTATGCTTAAGAGGCTTACAAGACCTAAAGCGCGGTCACTGTCGGATTGCATAGAAAAGAAAGAGACGCGCGATGACACAACGCTGGTAATTTATTGCAAAATATGAAGCAATTATGGACTTACAAAAAATCTGTTCATTGGACTAAGAAATTACTACTACTACTATTATTATTATTACTTGTAGAATAATCTGACAAAAAAATCTGAATGTTTGCATGTATATTAGTATGGTTTTTAATCGTTGAAATAATTTTTTAGAGGTATATTCGTGATTTTTTTCTATCATATCAAGTTAATTGTATTATGTTTTCAACACACTATCTAACTAGCATGTATCCTGAAGAATGTCATATATTTTTCTGATTTTGGTTACTGCAGTGGTTCATATATTTTTAGGCATTATAAATTTGCGTTTAGGTCATGTAGTCCCCTTAAGTAGGCAAAAGTAATGGTTATTGAAAATACAACGGACAGGTGCAGATAGCGTCAAAAATATTGGGCGAACAGATTGTTCAATGGTCTGAATAACTAAGAAAATTAATCTTTGTCTCCATTTGATACAATTCTTGAAAACCTTGTCCTGTCTGGCTTTCTGGTTTGGTGCAAGTTGCATGCAATGCGTGCCGTCTGATACTTACGACCTCAAGTGCCGTCCTAGGCCTTGCGAGTCTCAACATTCATCACTGTCTTGCCCCGTCCGACGATGCCGTTTCCCTTATCAACCTTGGGTTGTATGCAAAAAAGAAGCGATTGGGTAAACTATCATCAAATAATTAGAACAACTACATCATTACTACCTACATCATTCCTAATTATGTTTTTGCTGTCTTTAAAAAGAACTGATTTTATAATGAGTTACAACAAAAACTTGTAACTTTTATTTTGTTTATTAACCCTTCGAACGCAGATCCTCGCAAGATACAATGGCTTTTTAATTGTGTCTGTAATTACGGCATTCAACCGGTTAAGAACTTGTTTGAACCGTCCAGTTAGAAATTTAGTAACGCAATTGTTGCTACAATTGCGTTACGTAATACAAGACGCAAAATCTGTGAGTCTAAAGCCTCCCTCCTTTCCACAAACGTTTCCCGCCCCCATTAGCTTCCGAATTCTGTAAACAGTATTTACTTATGTTATTTACTTTTCCGTACCCTTATATGTGTTCACCAAAATGATGGTCGATTAAACGTTTAATTAAAATGCACAAACCATTTGGTTTTATCTTTATACTTATTGTGTAGCTCTGCGCGTTATTGTGTGCGCTTCCCGAATGCGTATCGCTTTCCTGTAAGGGTGTTATTTATTTCGCGAGTTTTGTTAAAAGTACGTTGACAGTCAGTTGACTGACGCTTGCTGTAAACGCAATAACAAACAACACAAAATATAATGAAATTAACTTTTTACGGCCCACGGGACTAAAAACAATTTTAAATTGTTGACGTTTTGAGAGCATGGGAGCAGGCTTACGAGGTGGGACAGACAATTCGTTTTAGGAATTGAGAACAACGATGATTTATTTGAAGTGTGACGTGTGATTTTGTATCGTCACGCTACCTTCGTCCGCTAAGTGAGCAGAAACCCTAGTGACACGAGCAAGTGTCGCGTTAATACCGTTTCTTGTAACGTTCAGCTAATGTAATACGTGTAAAGCTATATAATATTAAAGGAAAGGAGTTACGAAACTAACTGTATGTTAAACTAACATAAAAAGCCAGCGCGATCGTTCTGCTTAACCCTTTAAGAATGAAGACGGACATGACAAACGTGGTAAACTTGTATTGATTTGATTGAATGTGTTAATAATATGTATATATTGAGTGAGTTTTTGTTATTATAGCTTAAACTATATGTATGCCTTAGTTAAGGTACTTAGTACATATAAGGATAATTTTAAACTAAACATCTGTAACTTGTACCTACTTTCTGTGCAAATAAATAACTATTCTATTATATAATCGTAAACATGGTTTTCAACTAGTTTGCGTAGCAATCATCAATCTGATGAAGAACCGTGAAGGTTTTTTTATGACGATGCTAATCTTAGTTATTTGATTTAGCTTTGAATATCAGCTTTAACAAACTATGACCACAAACTTCCTACGATCTTACACTACTATAGAAGTATGAACAGGGTGTAAAGCTCACTCATACTCTATGGAAACTGCTCGACTATATATGCTAGTCGCGCGGTAAACTCTGCTTGCACGATAATGCAGGATTTGCGTGACGTCAGTATGACGTGTAGCTCGCATGTGGCGATGTTGATACCGCTACACTACGTTACAATAGAAAGAAGTGCAGTTTTGTAAGAGAGTATCTTTAAGCAGTCTGCACACCAAAGCCGTCGACCCACCGACATGGAGTCGACAACACGCGCGGGTACAAGTTGCCGACATGATTCTATTGAAATAAAGCCGCCGACATCAAGCCGGGGGTGAGTCGGCGGGTTTGGTGTGTAGACTGCTTTAGGTAAATGATAAATGATTTTATTTCTGTAAGTAGGTTTGTACAAACACTTTTACACGTCAATCATATTTTTTAAACTAGATGAGGTCGGCGTTTCCTATCTGACTACTCTGAGAAGAAAGGCCGAAACAAACTCAGAAGTCACGGTCTCTTTTAAAGTCCGGACATAATGTTGATCAGATCATGTGAATACCATGTAGATTGGTATCTGAAATGGTCTTTTGAGGAAAGACCCACACAGATTGAGTGGACCTGTCCAGTCAGTGCATGCATTTGTTAGTAATCGTGCAGCTCAACTCAGGAAGTCAAGACGTAAGGAGCTCAACGATTCGACGAACAATACCAAAGAATGGACATTTGAGTAGGCCGCATAAATTACTCAAACTGCCAGATCCTGATTAAAATAATCTGAGAAAAAAAAAAAAAAGCAACGTAAGGTACATTGGAGTAACTCATCTTTTGTTTTCCGCCCGACCGACGAAGAGATTATAAGGGTCGCTATATTTTGCTGTATGTTATACAGTAAAAACAAAACAAAATGTAATTACCCAAGAAGTTAACAGTTTTGTGCTACTTCGACTAAATGCATACTAATTATGGACTTAATGACTTTTTAATTAGGTACCTAAATTTTGCAGACGAACAATATCAAAAAAATGGTTTGTATGTATGCCATGTTGCTGAGCCCGCGACTTCTCTCGCGTACCGTAGGTTTAAACAGAAACTTGTCAAAATGTTCTACTGTTTTTGCCGTCACTAGGTAGGATTAGACATTACAGTTTTAGGTGATAAGCTATTCACCCTGACATTATCTAATCATTGGTTTTATGGGATAACGCGAAAAGGGCAAATAGGGGGGGGGGGAGGGAGCTTGGGCTTAGAGTGCCTGTTCACTATGTTGTCACTGAAACAACATTACAGTATATCTCATTCATCCATTCGGATATTTTTCCTAACCCTTTTTTATGATAAAAAGCAGTTCCATTTGTGTTTTAATGTAGTATTGAAGATAGATGATAGACATCTAGATACATGTCAGTCTTTTTTATCAAATGCCTTTATCGTTATAATAAAGATTAGTTTAATCTAAAAAAAATTGTTACTAACTCTTAATAGTGTTGATATATTGCAAACAAGCAAAACACTCGAGTCATTGCATTAACATTGATCAGGCAAACGTATCTACAACGTAATTCCTGTCATTATAATGACACTCATGAAAGGTACCTATGTTTATGCTATTTCATGGATGAATCAAATCTTTGATAAAAACAAAAAAAAACAGCTAAGTGCGAGTTGGGCTAGCGTACAAAAGGTTTCGTACCAGCAGACCCCTAAAAACAATAGTTGAATAATTATTTTATTTTCGAAGTTGCCTGTTTGTCATGATTTTTCAAACCTTATCACTTAGGCGGAGCGGCAGGCCGGGCTAATATTATGTAAAGTGTGATAATATGACTCTCTAACACTTGATGGAGATTCATTTATTGATAGCAACAACTTTAAAAATAAACGAAAAAAGATAAGATATAAAATGTAAATTCCATTAGACTTCAAAATCTGTCGAGTACATATAATGTTATTTATTACGCTACGGACTGTAATATTTTGTGCTGGGTCACACTTATAGGATACATCAGGATAGAAGGGCCAGGATCGCTACACAGGGCGGCGTGCTGCCTAAGGAAAGCTGGCGTGACGATTTCCTGACGGACTCGTTCCTGATTGATTGGCCGGAGAAAGCAAAATTTAAGAAAATTGTAAAGGTATGGGAAGACCTTTGACCAGCAGTGGGACAACATAGGCGAAAACAAAAGAAAAAACTTACCATTTTCTGTGGAGAGTTAACGTTCTGGACTTAAACGTACTCGAAGGAACCTCGTAGGCTTTTTTTGTTGGTAAGTAAAAATCCGACATAGCTCTTCTAATTACTCGAGATATAAAAACAAGGTTTTATTGTTCCTACCAATTTGATAAACCATTTGCCC
Source organism: Griposia aprilina (assembly GCA_916610205.1). Taxonomy (NCBI): domain Eukaryota; kingdom Metazoa; phylum Arthropoda; class Insecta; order Lepidoptera; family Noctuidae; genus Griposia; species Griposia aprilina. Next base: position 12,108,989 of record OU744286.1, read on the forward strand.
CGGATTAGGTAAGATTATATCTAGCAACATTATTTTTTACAAAGTGCTGCGTGTGCAATATTTCCTACAGTCGGACTTTTAATTAGCTGCTGTAAAATTATACTTCTAAGGGCCCGTTGTTTTATACATAGTTAAACATGATCAATAGTCAATTTAATAGCTGTCAAAGTTTAACTACTTTGTCTGCACATGGTTAACTTTTATAGCAAATTGTCAACTTTAGTTAGCTTAACCATTTATCAAACCACTTAACAAATTGGTAGTTTAACTATTAGTATGTTTGACTACTGATCAAACAACGGGCCCTTACTGTCATTTTACTAAAGAAACAATTGCTTATGCAGTCAAGTGGCGACACATAAGCTGTCATTTTACTGCAGCTAATTAAAAGTCCGACTATAGGAGTGGAACTGACCGCTCGTGTCGCTTTGGTAGAATATTTCGGAAAACTTGATATCCATCATAGCTATATAGAGACAGGAGTCAAACCACAGTCGAACCAACGCGACGTCATGCAATTTCGAACGTGTTTTTTTTTCAAAATTAAAGTCTGATGTGAGACCAGTCTTTTAATTATGCGAAATAATGCCTATAATATTTCCCAATGGCAACACCATTTTTATTCAATAATTATATTATATGTAATCCATAGGAACCTAATATAAGAAACCATAACGGATTCGGACAAGAAAACGAGCAGCGTAACGTTATAACCGTTTATTCTACACGGAACTAACTTTTAAAATGCACTGCCATGTGCTTTTATACCCTTTTACAATTAAAAAACGGCCACCAGGTGGCGTGCTAAGCAAATTCCGGAAATACAAATATTAAATATTAATTTAATTCAGTTTGCAACGATTTCCGTTTACTAATCGAAGACTGTGTTTTGAGCACCGGAATTCAGTTGCACAATGTCTCAATTAATTTACAGAAACATTTACAAAATAATCTGCACCCAGTAACATTTAATTACATTATAAAACCAAAAGCTAACACTAAGAAACATATGAAGTTATCTGGTTTTAATTTGGCTTCTTATAACAAACAAAGTGAGCTTCAAGTTATGTTTTGGTTACTCTAAATTTTACAACATTCAGGCGTTATATAATGTTATATAGCTCTGTAAAGGATAACCTTTATCTCACGTAGTATTTGTTTTTTGAAAGTAATAAGAAGAATATAAGATTACCTTTGCTGGCTGTTGTTGTATTCCATCACACCTTTTCGATCCCCGTGAACATCTGCGACAAGGATAAACTATTATCATAATTAACTAATTTGCTAAGTCACGATGCATTGTACTTAACAAAATATCTGTCATCACTGCGCCTTTGGGCATTACATTAGCTAGATAATAAAGATTATAGTCGTATTCACCATATAAATAATAATTATCACTAAAGTAGAGCGTAAAGACCGCGGTTCAATCGCGCGATACCGTCAGTCTGAAAGAAGCGCGCATGCCGTGCGCAGGAGCACGCTCCACGCATCTCTCGTCACTAATATAGAATACTCAAAGTTAAATGATAATATTAAATTAAATAAGTTTGCGTTATAGTAAATTAATATTACCTTCGTGATCGTTGAGATGGGTGCAAAGAAAGATGGGAAAGAAGCGAAAAATGCGGTACCTCCGAAGAATGTGCCGCCTAAACAAAAGAGTGCGCCAAACACGTTTATGAGGACGTTGTTCTGCTGGATGTTGCCTATATTCTATTTTGGCAATAAAAGAGACTTGGAAGAGGATGACCTACCGCCTCCAAAAAATATGTATCAATCGAAAGCGGTCGGAGATGCACTGGAAATGTGAGTTCAAAATAATAACTTAATATTTTTCAAATGGGTTGTTGCCGAAGCGTTCACAGATTCAATATTTTTATGATATATTTAATGTTGCTTTAGTTGCAAATTGTCTGGGTCATAAGATATACAGTAGGTATACGATAATATCGTGTGAGATTAGATACTCAGTTTAATAAACTTTCATCTAGCCAAAAATGCACTTCCTGATAATTTATAAGGCATTTGTAACAATAAGCAAGGTTAAAAATCTTTACAGTATTAGGTACCGGATAAGAATAAATTGCATAATATTATTATGTTTAGTTTAGTTTCAAATATCATTTTGTCAATAAATACCTGGTGCAAGAATAAGCTCATCACTGTACCTATGCTATTCCTAAAAGTTAAAGAAATATGATTTTCTTATAATATAGATAGGTCAAACAGTATTAGATCAATATAATTCGCTTGTTCCCAACGAGTCACACCTCAACGGGTAACAGTGTGACTCGTTGGGAATGTTTTGGATAATAATTCCCAACGAGTCACAGTTACTGTTACACTGTTACTCGTTGGGATGATCCCACCTTGATTTAGGGTATCATTTAAGCTAAATAATGAAGCGAATAATAAGTGAAGTGAATAATGAGGCGTAGCCGACGGAGTCCCGCTTCGCGGGACTCCTACTTCTGGGCGGTTTAAAAAAAAATAACCACGAAGGGGACGGCGGGGTCTTTCAGACCCCGCCGTCCCCTTCTAACCTAACCTGTCCGAGTCGGGGTGCCCCAAGTTGTACCAAATACCTGGGAACAATTTTTGTTTATCTGAGAACGAAAATATTTCGTGGCGATAGATGATATAGTAACAGTGTAACAGTAACTGTGACTCGTTGGGAATTATTATCCAAAACATTCCCAACGAGTCACACTGTTACCCGTTGAGGTGTGACTCGTTGGGAACAAGCTATATAATTTAGGCATGTATTTATATTGTTTTATTAAAAAAAAACTTTAAAAAATAGCGGATAATTTCGGAAGTCGATGTCCCTGGTTTTGTATTTTCGTTTTTTGCCTCAGACTTCTGAAATTAAAGTATTTTTTCACTTTGTAGTGTTTTTTGGAAGCCGGTTGTTTCTTTTTGTAAAAAGTTTTCATTTTTCACTTCTTAGTTGTGGTATCTACCCCACACAAATTCGTATACCACTACTTGATATATTAATAACAGTGACAGGAAATTATTAAAACATCATCAATGTAAACTAAGTGGGAAAAAATACGCAGTATTAAGGATAACTCAAAAACTACAGGTCAAAATGTGATTAAATTTATATGTGATCATACGAAAAGCACCACCTTCCAAATAAAAAATGAATCATCTAAATCGGTTTACCTAATAAAAAAAATTGAGCATAAGTTCTAACACACATAAAATAGAAAATAAAAAATACAGTCGAATTGAGAACCTCCTCCATTTTTGAAGTCGGTTAAAAAGAAATACAGATGAATTGAGGACCTCCTCCTTTTTAAGAAGTCGGTTAAAAAGTAAATTATTTTTCAAATGTTTCAATATTTGCGTTCTGTTTTCATCACGTAGCTGAAGCAAGTACATGTTTACCCAAGCTCAGATCTTTGTATTAAAGTTTCAGCGTATGATATTGAACAGACTATGCTCGTATCCGATTTGCTTGCACTGCGTGTGTAATATGAAATTCTAATACAAAGTTGTAAACAACAGTTTCGTCTAAAAGTGAAGAACGCTGCGCTTCGCCGCGTGCATGTCCGCGACCGACTCTTGAAATGTACATAATATCTACAACATGTGTACGAGATTCAACTTCTTTATGTTAATGTTCGCAACCAGAAAACAAAAGGGCCAACACAAGAACAGAGTGACAATTACCGTTTTTTAAGAGCGTTAGCATTGTCTTAATCTGTCCTAAAAATACCTCAATTTTTTTAACATTTTGTCAAAGTTTCTGATATTGATGGTCGCTGAATGAGATTGCGACTAGATTTAAATCACGGGAATTGGCTAGCTGGCTCCTTCTCCTACTCTTGTCTTGTATCTGATGAACAGCAACAATCTACCCACCCCGCTGAAAGTGCCCGTTATTATGGCAATATTACCTACCTAATATTTATCGTTTGAAAATTGGTCGGAGCTTTTTGTAGGACGCTATGTTAGATGATTCTGTAAGAACGCTTTAAAGCTTCTGGCAACAGGCGCGACAAGCAACGCAACACAAAGGCACCGCTTGTCGCGCGACGAGCGGTGCCTCTAAATTATCCTAACCTAATCCATGTTCTGGATTTACCTTGTTTATGAGCTTACAAAATTTATATGTATATTCATTTACCTTTCCAATATCAATATTGCCTTAGGTATAGATTAATAAACAAGGCCACAAGGGTCTCATTTGCCCCTTACTGGAAACAGCCTCAAATAACATTGAAATGTCCCTTTGCCGATAAATCGTGACACACTGCCTGATCTGTTTTCAGTAAGACAACCTCAATTTCACCTTAACGGACCGCGGTCAAACAAAGTTCTCCTATAATACTAGGCCAGGTCAGCGTCACTAAACACAGAAATGCCCCTTTGCCGATAAATCGTGACACATAGTCTGATCTGTTTTCAGTAAGGCAACCTCAATTTCACCTTAACAGACCGCGGTCAAACAAAGTTCTCCTTTAATACTAGGCCAGGTAACATGTGCCCATAACCTTAGATTATATTAGTTGTAGGTAAAGGTGAACCTATTGATTTTCTCCAGTTATTAAATTAATGCGCATACTTACATCTCTAGCGTTGTACATTATTTCGTGGTATGCCAATTTATTTTTAATTAGGATTCCATTACAATACCGAGGGCTAACATATTCGTCGTGCTGGAAATGTTTTGCTTAATCATTGCTTTTGATGTTTGTATGGGCAATCGTAAAGTACGTCATCAGGGAGGTTTTTTTCATCCGTTCGTAGGCATAGTTAGAGCTTAATGTTATTATAATATCGGACTGTTATTGTCCCTCTGGAGAGGCGTTGATTGATCACTTCGCTTGTCCATTGCGTGTTGGCATTGCAGAGCATTGGGTTGGGGTTGGTCAGGGTGTCTAAGGTTGACTTAAAAAGTACATATACAACAAAACTCACATTGCAATGGTACATAATTTGTCTTCCTATATATCAGGTTTTAAACCCTTGTAAAATCACGATATCACATATCTGTTTTGTAAAAAGGTCAAGTAACTCGTATCGTTTAGCTAAAAGGTAAAGCCATCATTTCCACCCCTTTAATATCAGTAGATAGTATGCGGGATGTGAAGCATGTTTAGTTATAGAAGCCATTTCGAACGAACGAAGCCGGGTCCATGATATACGACTCAGTGCAGCTCAAAGGCTTCCTCTTGGAATAAGGAGAAAGTCTATTACGTCATACATTAGGTACGGTTTTAAGAATGGCATTTAACTTTGAACTGATGAAAATAGAGTCTTTAAATACAAAATGTACTACTGAAAAGTTTCAGGACAATATTGCTGCAAGAAATCACACGGACATTTCTTATTTTTTTTTTACCATATATGCGATATTTAATAGAGATCCTAGATTACCAAATATTATGAAACAATCAAGGTTTAAACAGTGATAACAATACAATGGCTGTGAAATATTAGTTAAGAAAATAACATTGAATCTTGATAAGGCACAAGTAAATATTTATTGCATCCTCCACCAACATAGTTAGGTACTGAATATAACTAGAAAGCAAATAGAAGAGGTAGTTCAGGGCACGTCGGCCATCGTTTTGAAAATAAAAATACGTTTTTGCAAAAACAAATGAATACGTGCCTGCGAGGCTGGGAACCATTGGTGAAATGCTTGGTTTTAAAATTCGTATGATAATGCTCAAATAGATGTCTGCGAGGGTTTTGAAGAACTAGCCGTAGACACTATGATGATTCTATATTAAATTATTCTATTTGCTTTAGACAGTGCTTACGAATAGGTATTTATAAGTGTTTTCATTTATAGGTGTTAGCATAAAACTCTATCGTTCAACCCACAGAAGAACAAAGGCAGAAGAAAAAACACGGTTGCTCCCACCGTCTCAGTAAAGTCTACATTCGCAAAAAGACAATATCCTGGGCAATCATCCCATTTATACAATCTTCTTAATAAAGAACATGACATATACCTACTAACATACCGCGAATGCAAAAACGCTTTGTCTAAATAGCTTAAGTCAAAGTCCTATGATGAAGTGGAAAATATGGTGCAATCGATGAGACTATAAGTATACGCATAATATATTACGCTATGTTATTTCTGCAGTTAATGGAAGATAATGTCCTACACAATTTTCCGACCCCAAGACTAGTCGTAGGGTTAGCTAGCAGAAATTTATCTGCATTTTATCTCAAATTTCAATAGATAGTAATTAATCTCCACCATGTATAATGTGTAGTTAAAAAACCTCAATCCCACACTTACTCACACCCACTACTCACATACAAATTCACCCCTCACACCATCTTCTATACACATAACATATACATTCCAGCGCGTTTTTTTTTGCTTTTCATAAAAATACTGTTTTTTTCCATTTAATTTTGTTTTTATTTGTATAAGTATTATATATCTTGAACAGGCTCAATAACTAAATAGCAATTATATAACCTGGGGAAGGGCGGATTAAAAGGATCCTGCTCATTGTAATTAGAATATGTTGATGCAATAACAATTGATTATTTATTTATTATTTCATCGTAAAAGCTTATTTTGTAATTGGTTATTTTCACGATTCAAACTCAAAGCAATTATTTAAAATAAACGAATTACAGGCACTTTTGAATTGTTAAGGTTTTGGTCAGCCAGAAAGATGAAGCTAGTTGCCCATTCCAAAGCTTGTAAGTAGGTACCAATAGAGAAGAACGGGCTAGAAACTCCACGGACACTCTTTTAAATCAAATTATTGTTACAAAAAGTTGAAACAGGTAGTTCAACTTGTGTTCAACAAGTGTCGAAAATGTTAAAAGATTAGATATTTAAAATTTCATTTCATGATGGCGTCTTTGGTTGCATCATCTGAGATTGTACGCGCTACAGCCACCCATACGGTACCACATGCAGGCACCATCACCGTTCAATTGTTTCCCGGACTTCAAACCACGTAACTTCTATATAGGAAAATGTCATCCCGATTCCGATGTCAATGTAAACAAAAATTTGCCATGAGGCTCGAAACCAAAATAATTTGGTTTCCAGCCTCATGGCAAATTATTGTTTACCCAGCTTTATCCATTATTTTGTTGGCTTGTACATCCAATATATATCACATTACCCATGTTGCCTCATATAAAATTTAAAAAACTATTGTTTCAGCAACCTTTCTAGACGGATTAACTTTTCCAATAAACTGTGCACGTAAATAAAAACTTAGTTTCTGTAACCGGATTTATAGTAAAGACCACTTGTATGCATGTTAAGTGTATCGGAATCGTTCAGAAGCCATATAAATAATTATATTACAATTTTATTAGACGTGATCGGATTACTCACTGTAGTTTAAAAAAGCTTACCTGTAAATGTTTTATACTCGTAGTAAGTACTTTGTGGTTCCCGGTAAAGACTGAGCTAGGTATTGGCTAGGTATTGGCTAGGTATTACAAGGAACTGTCATTAAAAAAACGTTTACTTCGGACATATATGTATGTATAGTCCAATTGGTTAGTATAATAATAAATAATAATATTGTGTGTAATAAATAATAAAATTAAACATGGAAAACATTAAAAAAAAACAATGAGCATGTTCCGCAGCGGACGTTTATGAGGTGACATTCAAAAAATGCGCGATGTGTTTTTTTACTTTTTATAATAATAACTTTGTTTCCAATTTTATATTTAACATAAAGGCTATAGGTTAATACTATGATACTATTGTATTATAAATCACTGACTATCTCCACTGGCACCCAAGCTAAGATTAAACTTGTGTTATGGGTGCCAGGGCTCTCTCTATTAATACATTTTCCAATTTATACAAACTAGTACCACTACATTGACCTGAAATTCGTCAGGAGACGCAATCAAAACAGTCATGGTAACTAGATATCTACCCTGAATTATAAGCTTTAATTGAATAATGTTTTTGAATATTTAAAGGCGATTGTCATTTCTAATTTTCAAATCATGCTGATATTCTTATTACTCACCGTGTCGCATAGGTTAATCTGACATAGGAACCGATTATAGTGCACAAACAGGTAATTCCAGAAAGATGCGAATGATTCTATTGATCTCCTTATATGTAACCAAATAAGAATTGAAATGGTCCGTCAGCTGGTTGATTTATATTTTTATGACATCACGTTGTTATCATGTTATCAGGCGCTGATAAATAAAACGTTTCAATGATCGATCGTAAATGAACATGTTTTGATCACTAACCTTGAAAGCTGATTGGTGATCGCAGTTTGTATTGTCATTGTGGAGCATTACTTTTGATGGAAATCGTAGAAGAAAAAGATAAATTGAAATACTGAGATGAAGAGAGATTACGAGGATACATTTAGTGATAGACTAGACACCGAAACTTCATAAGCAGAAATGGATCTACAGTCTATACTCACATTAAAGGACAGAGCTGCGGAGCCCCACCTTTTTGATAACGACTATTTATGGACAGTGGTCATGGTGTCTTTTGAGATCTTCTTCCAGCTTCTAGATTCTTGAAATACTACAGTCGGACGTGGTAAACTTCGGCTGATTCTTGCGTCATGTCCGCTGAGGACTTTTCACTAAACGCTAAGTACTGAAAGTCTTCGTACAATCAGTTCAAATTGAGTAATCCCATGATTAGGGGTGGACGTTTACGGGTATTCCGATTATGATGAAGACACACAGTAGTTATTTTTTTATTTCCACGTAAATTCAAGTGCATTGTATATAACCGCAGTCTTGGAAATAAAATCGAAACGTTTGAATTATTAAGAAGGTTATTAGTCCATAATTCAAGGAAAAATGTATCTTGTTGACTTTTGATTTGTGAATAACATTAACGGAGCGTGTTGTTGGTCAATCAATGATATTTTATGTTTCTGATCGGACTTGTTCCGAATAATCTTCGTCTGTAATGCGATGTCCCATTAAGAATGTGATTTGACGTTCACTCACTATGCCTGAGTTATGAGTTTATGTGCTGGGAAGATTATAGTGTAGATACCTACACCTACCTATACAGGTACTGATAATATAGGACTTTAATTGAGAATTACTCGACTGTTAATATTAAGACACATGTCATGGCTTTCAGGCATAGGTTTATAAATACAGTTTTTAAGTCCCATAAAAAAGATGGCGAGCATATTGATATCGTTTAAAGATTACCGAGCACTTTACACGTTTACATCAATCTTTTGATATACGAAAACCTTCCTTAATATGCCTAGACCCAAACTGATCCGAGAGCCCCATATATTAACTTTATCTCACTATAAAACACAATTTTAAACAGTATAAATTGCATATCATTCGATTAAATATAACAAAGAAATAGGTATCGATAAGATAAGAAAAATAACAAAAATGCGATATTCACTAGATACCTATTATGTTTATTGTGTACCCATTCCGTAAGATTAAATTAGAACCCTGGCTAATGTTGCAATACTGCATAACCTTGTTTGTGAACTTTAAGTGAGTAAAATAATCATGAATGGGACTGACTATGACGCTGTGTCGAGAAAGTAATCGAGAAATATAAAAAAAAAATAGTAGATTACTATTACACTAAGGGGATAAAGCAGTTTCCTATGTCGAGGATGATTTATTACGTCCCGAACGCAACGAAGGATACTAGGGCTCCCGAGCGCAAAAAAGAGGGAGTTAAGACTAGAATTCTGAGTGCAGCGACGGACTCAAGCTCTCCTAATACACCTTTATCCCTGAGGAGAATATACTCTACTTTTCGCACTAACTGAGTTAATAAAAGCCATTTGATTTTCGAATAAGTAAGTAGCTTATGAAACTGTTAAATAACCGGGGAATACCTAGTATTGTGCAATTTCATACACAATTTTATCTAAACTTATGCATTTTCATCAAAAATACAATAATATCGTAAATATGACGCTCTAATCCACCATTGTAACGCGGGGTACGCGCCACTGCAACCGATCAGCTATTTCGATGACATGCCGTATTTAGTACATAGGTACTTCCATGTATGCCATTATTGCCTAAGATAACGTAGAAGAAGCGAGTCTAATATGCATATTATTCAATCATTTTGGACTTGACTATTTACCTATAGAAAACAACTGTTTTTATTGTTGTATTCATTTTCGTTTTATCTATTTAATAAATATACTCTTATGAATCAGAAGCTTATTAATTTTAAAAAACCTACCTAGAAGTATTTATTTAAAAATAACAGAATAGAAAAATATCACAATAACGCGAAACCGTTAGACATGGAAATAATTGAAATCGATGGACATCATGATGAATGATCATGGATTGTTCCTAATACTCGTCCGTCCCTACCGTCTCACTTGACAAATTCTCTAATAATACATTATTGGTACTTAATATTCCACAATAATATCTTTATTTAATTGCGTTATTTGATTATTTTGTTCGTCGACGGCAACTAAAACCTATGAACTGACAACTCAAGGTTAAGCTGTACTTTAATAGAAACAAAAATGTTTTTTATGGCTAAGTTGTCATACAAATTTTTAGATGAGGTTCCAAATTCAAATCACATACCGACCAGCAGGTTATATTGAAATTCAGTACAATATTATTGCCCGGCTAGAGCCTAGGGCTCTAATGACTTGTTTCAGGTTAGGTTTGCACGACCTTTATAATTTTACAGTAACGAGCAAGATGTGTAAAAAATGGTTTTAGAATATAGATTTTCTGGATAGTAGGTAAGACGACGATAAATGTAGAATGGTAACAAACAGAAATACTTGCTTTTGCATTGTTATGTCTAAATAAGGATAACTTATACTTTTTAATCAACAAAATGGTTTAATTTGGCACAAGTTGTCGTTCGTTGTAAAAACAGGTAGAAAAAAGAAGATGATGCCATAGAAATATAAAATGATGCATTAGACGTGCAACATTTAACTTTGTTTTAACAGCAATTTGTGAAAAGTGGCAGAAATATCGATTTTTAATCAATGATCTATATGGTCAAGCGTAAGCGTTCATCGAACGCATTTTCGCAGTACAGACGCCGCGTTTTCAAACCGATATTTATTACAGTCGTGAAATGTTTGGGATCCCCTCAAAACACTAAATAAAACACTTTTTTGTTTACAGTAATTGGCTTAGAGAAGAAAGAGAAGCAAAAACGGCTGGTCGAGAGCCGAAGTTTGTGAAAGCTCTTTTCAGAACATTCTTCTGGTCTTACATGCCAGGAGGTATTATGCAATTCAGTTCAATAGCTCTTAGGTAAGCACATAATGAAACATGATTATGATTATCAAAGTAGGGGAAAAAAATCAAAATGTTTTTTTTTTTATAGTCACAAGTTATTATTTTGCTATTAACCTTCAATTAAGTTTAAAAAAAAACAAAAGAGCATCAGATGTATTATTAACGCCATTTTCCTCCTAGAACGACGTCACCATTGCTGTTCAGTCGCTTGCTTCAGTACTGGTCAGCCGACTCGAACATGTCCCGAGAGACGGCTATGTACTACGCCATCAGTATGATACTGATGAACTGGGTGTCAGCGTTCATGAACCATCACGGAGCTCTGTTCTGCCAGCAGTTCGGTATGAAGATGAGGTGCGCTGTCGGCTCTTTGATGTTTAGAAAGGTTATTTTTTTTTAAGTTTGCCTGCGCTATCCTATTGCTGAGCTAAGACCTCCCCCAAATCCTTCCAGGCATCCTTTTTCAAAGCTATGATCGTCGATCCAACCCTTGCGGTACGTGACCAGGTCGTCTTGCACCCACCGTGTGGAGACTGTTGCCCAGCAGTCACTGCGCATGCGGCTGACATGACCCACCCAATCCCAATTCAGCTTGGCAGCCTTTTGCATATGCTCCAAGAAACGTACTTAGAAGATGAACAAAATTCAGAATAAAAGCTATTTCAATTTTGACCAGTCTACAAGAGCAGCTTTATCTCATTGATATTATCGCCGCTATGGAATAGAATGCCTACCTTTTTTGGTTGCACAAAATATCTTGACGAAGTAAACAGTTTTGACGGAATACCTAATTATAATTGATTGATTGGTCTCCTCACTCATGCCTATGGTCAAAGTGGTGATATATGTATACTTTATTCTGATAAGTTTTCGAATTTACTCCATAAAACCTTTGCACTCACACTGTAGCTTTCACGTTGTAAAATGGGATTATTTTTAGATAATGCGCATGAGCAACGGCTCGCTAGGTGAGACGACGGCCGGAAAGGTTGTGAACCTGCTGTCAAACGACTTGCAGCGGTTCGACCTGGCCTTGATGTTCCTCCACTACGTGTGGATCATCCCGCTGCAGATTGCCGCCGTCGTATTCCTCGGGTACATGCAGGCGGGGACGGCCGCGTTTATCGGATTCGCTGCCTTGATCATCATTGCACTTCCTTTCCAGGGTAATTTTGTTACTTATTTATTCTTGTTTGAATGTAAAATTTAGCAGCATAATATGTGCATGCAAAATTGGAAAAAAACAACAATACATACCAACAATAGAATTATTAAACAATGCGCAATGCACTTATCGAAGGCAACGCCAAAGGTTGGATATTATTTTTCCCATTATATTAAGAAATACTATTCATAATCTTTCTCTACAATGTAATGTATTTTTATAAGCAAATCAGATTAAGTTATCTTTATCGTACTATTGAACTACAGATATATACCAAGAAAAGTATGCGCTTCGGGAATCAGTGCCTATCTTCAGAAATACGAACACGCGATGATGAGATCTAATATAGAGCTGTTATTATTATTATTACTGCATGATTACAAAATTATGGATTTACAACTCTTTCCAATTCCAAAAAAACCTTTCAAAATTTTTGAGTGACGATTTGCGACTGGAGGTGGTAACCCGACATAGAAAAAAACGCGCCAGAACATAGAAGTATTGCCTCTGGGGGGTTACTCAGTGGCGAGACGTGCGTGCTAATTCAGAAAAACGAAGACTACTGAAGCGCATACCATTTCTGGTTCACGTGTACGTCATAATATATCACCGTCAAGAGCCATTATTGGTTCCCGATTTGAAATGGCACATAAGACATTGCACTTTGTCGGCAAATCTTTAGGAGTTTCAACGTCGGAAAACCACAAAGCCACAAAAAAAAAAAAACACAATACAATGAAGCTACATTTTTACAAAAGTAAAAGTTTTAAAGCCCCGTTATTTTTCAGGTGGTTTGGGACAGTACTTAGGTAAAGTCAGACTTCGCACAGCTGAAAAAACAGATAATAGAATTAAAATAATGAGCGAAGTTATCAATGGAATACAGGTGAGTAACTCTAGACATTTTGAATAAAGTATATTTTGTGTTAATTAATATACCTACTTGGTTTATAAATAATTATCGTAACCTGAAAAAAATTGAATTTAACATAGAATTTCCTAACATTATGTACCTACGGCAAATTTGAATTTGAATGAAATCACGTTTACAGCTTATTCTTGAAATTTTCAGGCCACCAGCTCAAAAGAGAATGAAGCTACCAACCACAAAAATATCATAGATTTTGGTTGTTCTAAATCAATGGTGCAGCTTCATATATTAGGGAAAATGTGATAAAACATTTGTTATGTTTTAGGTAATAAAAATGTACGCATGGGAGATTCCGTTCCAAACCGTTGTGGGTCAGAAGCGTGCGGAAGAGCTGAAGGAAGTAAAGACAGCCACACTCCTGAGGACAGTGTTCCTCGGGTTTATGATGTTCACGGAGAGAGCTTCATTGTTCTTCACTGTTCTCACTTACGTCTTGCTAGGAAACGTTATGTCTGCTAATGTGGTAAGTTTGTTTATCTTATATTTAGAGATGTTTTAATATTTCTTATTTTTGTTTATGGTCGTCAGCTTTGTGTGTGTTCAGCTACGTCCTAAAATAATTTATCTTAGACATAACAAATTAATCTTTGTAAAAAATCTTCGTATTTAGTTAGTAGGTACCTTCAGAATTTCATAATATTTCACAATGTTTAGGTACTTATGAATATTATATTTGAAATGACTGAGTGACTATACGACTAGTAGCAAAGCGAATCGTCTTTCGGCCTTCCACTTCGTATTAATTCATTTCAAAATTCATACTTCAACCTGAGACTTCAACCTCCTCTATCATGTGGGAGTCTTCTCGCCCACGTTCGCACGGACATAAAAATATCGCGGCAGGATTTTATCGCATACTGGATTTTCAACGCTCGGCTTACCGCCGAGAATTTGCCGCCGTTGAAAATCCAACAGTTTGTGTTTTCAACGCGCTAGGATGCACTCTTTTAGATTCTCAACCACCGAGAGTTGAAAATCCAGTGCGCGATAAAATCCCGCCGCGATATTTTTACGCCTGTGCGAACGTGGGCTTACCTACTCAACAGCTCCATTAGTCTAGCGAGTGATACATAATTACTTGTTGAAGTGATGCCAACATCGGGTTTTGTCCGAGCTCTTTGTGCGCAGCAGCCATAACATTAATCCCATGCAGAGCCATTACAATAAAATCACAAATCCCGTGACACATAAAACGTTATCTGTGGTACATTCGCAATTCAAGATTGCCTGCATTTTATTGTCACCGTGTTGAAGCGGCTAGTCAATTTTTGGCACCGAGGCTTTTTCGATTTTGAACATGCATTTTACCCAAACGCATGGAAGGATATAATATCGGATCAGAAATGTTTTGTCATCACTTAATTGTATTGTTCCTCTGACCAACTTCTATTAAAAAATCCTGAGTAAATAATAATGATAACGTGGATGTGTGAAGTGCGGCTCCAGACTAACCTAGCATAGATTATAATTTGGATGGTAACATCCTAATCCTAACTAATATTATGAGTATAAATGCGAAAGTGAGTTTGTTTGTTTGTTTGTTACGTATTAACGCTAAAACGGTTGAACGGATTTGGATGAAAATTGGCACACAGATAGTGACCTAGGTAAGGACATAGGCTACTTTTTTTAACCGACTTCACAAAAAGGAGGAGGTTCTCAATTCGTCTGTATGTTTTTTTTTTGTTTTTTTTTTTTTTTGTTAGTGATAAGTTTACTTCATTATACTGTATGGATTCTCAGTGGTCGGATATAAAGATTTATATGATTTAAATAGTCATGTTGGAAGTTGGAACATAAAGCTGGCGAGTTATCAGAGCGTGAGACCGGCGCGCACTGCATCCGATTCTAATCGAACTGTCATCATAGATTTCTTTCTCAGAGCTGTGTACAACCACCGTAAGGTCTAGTTTTGCAATAAACACCGTATTCGCATATCGCCTTTTACCTTGCAGTGAATTATGTTAAGCTGCATTGAATTGCATTATATTTCATATTGATGGTAAATAGCGTTTCAACGTTTCTGCTTGAGAAAAAAACTGGAGAAAATATCATACCTACTAGCGACCTGCGTCTGTTTCGCACGGGTGCTATGGTGGCATGTCAAAACATCGGGAATCCTGCGCTATTTTTAAGTTCAATATGAATGTATTTACACGCACTAATCTTCCGGAATAAATGCT
This sequence comes from Griposia aprilina, assembly GCA_916610205.1. NCBI lineage: Eukaryota > Metazoa > Arthropoda > Insecta > Lepidoptera > Noctuidae > Griposia > Griposia aprilina. Next base: position 12,124,500 of record OU744286.1, read on the forward strand.
CTAATTTAAATGATCGTGAAAATGGCATAAAAATCCATTGTGTAGTTTAGACGATTTAACGGGTCAGACAGACAGACAGACACGAAAAGCTTTTGACTTTGTTTAATAATATGCGCGAGCGAGCGAAGCGAGCGGTGCCACTGTAGCGGTCGACGAGCGCTACGTCCAAGTTAAATTTCTTACCGACTAATTCGGATTTCTTAACCCAGCCCACACGTAACTGCCCGTTAAGCCATTTTACTGTTAAACTAAACAGTAAAATGGCTTAACGGGCAGTTATCTAATTACCCATTTAAATTTTGGATAGGACTCATTTTTATTTACTTTACTGCTCAGTTTTTACTGCCGAACTTGTTAATAATCATGGTTACCCTACCATATGACTCTTGACGTAATGGATGCGATCAGAAGCGTCATCACTTTGCCGTAGGCATTTTAACGGCGACCAAACGGACGACGCGGCGGCACCGTATGTATAATGACGAATTATACAATCGGCCTGCGACATATAGATGTTTGTAATATGTGTAGATGTATTCGATGCCTACATTACATGTTTTTTTCCAGTTCTACCCGTTACAACAGTTCATGAGTGCGGCTCAAGTGAACATAACATTAATCCTGCCCATGGTGCTATCATTCACTGCAGAACTTGTGGTGTCTCTGGGAAGAGTTCAAGAGTTTCTGTCGCTACGTATGTATTGTACAAAGTACTCTTTCTTAATAGACAAAAGTAATTTGGCACATTTTTTTTAATATCAAGAAATTTTAAATATATAATTGTGTTCCTACTTCTGGGACAACGACAATATAGCCCTAGGATTATGTAAATTTTAACACCACGCTTATCACAATTCGTAAATTATGGCTAACCTGTAAATATATGAAAAACATTCGAAAACAAAACCCATTCCTCAGCAGTCCGGTAGAAAGAATTATCGGCCCTTTTGCGTCGTAACGCAACTTGAGCTACAACTCGGCCTTAGTTAAAGCATACCCAGGCAACAAAAATATAAATGATTAATACGTAAAGCATATTTTGTAACTATTAATTTCATATCTTAATGGCACAGTCATTATCTTATTGCCTAATGTTTAAATTTTATCAGAAATCATTATCTCTGTAGGTTACATGTACCTATCTCAGTATTAGTAGCATGCGACACTATTAACATAAATAGAACAAGAGTGACAGTTAATTCTAAAATAATGGAGAAGCTAGAATTGTCATAAAAATGTTAAGTCGTTACGAGAGTTCACACTTAACCATTTCATGTTTTTTATATGAGATTTGACCCATATGAATTTCAGACGTTATGCGTCACTTTAAGCCCTGCATTCCACTGTGGCGATATTCGACGCATGTTGGGAAAATGTGAATGTAACCTTGTAGGCTGAAATATTTCTTATAAAGTTTAAACATTTTGATGGTGACGTACGTCATATGGTATGTTATTCATTAGAATAATCTGTAATTTGAACGATTGACTTTTTCACATTTAGGGTCTTTTATTTTTAATAATAGTACTTGATGATCATTTATTTCTTGTTATTTTCCGTTACGTCAGTCGACGTCTAATCTATTTTTTGCGACACATAAACGAAATGCATGGGTATAATGGCAAGATCTAAAGAGCATACAAATTTAAAGTTAAAGAAATATTCAAGTCAAGTGAACTTCACGTAACGCTACAGTGCTTATCATCCTAACTTTCACGTAGAGTTGCCAAAACGATATGTTTTAATTTACAGAGGACAGGCCAGACTTGGCGGGGCAGTCGGAGGAAGTGTCGTCCAACTTGTTCCGCAACTCGTCGTTTAAGAGCGAGTTGGGGACGAGTCCTTCCATCCGACCGCTCTCCTATCACCGGAAATCGGATGGAATGGCTCCCGGTAAGAGACATTGAATTAAAATACGGTAAAATTATATTGACAAAGCAAATGGGTTTACAAATTAGCCTAATTTCCTGTATCATTACGTTCACATACCAATCACACTGATGATGTTCCTACAACAAACCGTATGCGGTTAGATATATCTAATTATACAACGGTTTTGTTAAATTAGTTGGGTGGTTTCATTTTATTAGATGCCCGACTTGTTAGTGAAATTTCGGCAAATAGTAAAGATTAGTAGGACTTTGCAATCAATTAATCAGTTTTCCGTAACATTCACGTGCACATATTTATCAACAAATAATGTTAGCAATATTCAGACAATATCGTAGCACGTCTTCACCTGTTGGTTCGTGAAAACTTTGCAAAGGTCAATAAAACTGTCCGAAGTTCAAGTCATATGTTTGTAGGTAATAGTTTCGACGGGTTGATAGTTTTGTGAAATACTCGTATCTATTAAAGTTCAATTACCTCTCTCGTACGTAGAATCGCGACGAGATCTTACCTCGAAATGTTGTTTATGTATTTTAAGCTAGCGTTCGCATTTAGTCCTATTAACTACCCGGGAAAATTAAAAACAGAATTTTTATGCCCGTAGATGCTCAAGCATGAGTCTCACTTTAAAATATGGATCTTGTTATTGCATAATGGAACAAACATAAATTCAGGTCGTCATATTTTGAATTTGATTCCAGACCCGGCTTTAGATGCACAACTCAAAGCGCCGGCGAAACCCAAGTTCTTAAGACATATGTCACATCAGGATGACTCTGCCTTGGTTTTGCATGACGTGTCGGCCAGTTGGACAGGGGACCCCAACTCTATGGCGCTTAAGAATATCTCTATACGGCTGCGTAAAGGGAAACTATGCGCTATCATTGGGGCAGTCGGGGCTGGGAAGGTAGATTTCATTGATTTAGTTTAGTATAGATACTTAAATTATGAACACGAAATATTGAGTTGTCATGTATCTAATTATTTCTCTAACGATAAAATATCAGCTAATTCTGTAAAGTATAATTTGTTGTTATTATGACAAAAAGTTTTAAGTGACTATAAATCTTTAAGGTCATATCAGAAAAGATATTAATTAATTGTTACTTTCTGATATTAAATCTATAAAGACGATAAGTACATTAAATAATCTTTCTAACTATAATATTTGGAAACAACTTGTTCATATGATTTGTTTTTCATTCTCAGTCCTCGATTTTGCAACTACTACTAAAAGAATTGCCTTCGGCGACTGGCACTGTTTCAATATACGGCAAGATATCGTACGCTTGCCAAGAGGCGTGGCTGTTCCCCAGCACCGTCCGAGAGAATATACTTTTCGGTTTGCCTTATGAACCCGAAAAATATAAGAAGGTACGTAAATAAATCTAGATTTGCATATACTACCTATTTTTCTCTTATTTGTTCAATTTATTTGGGCCATCGATAGGTTTACAGATAGGTAAATAGTGTCATAGATATGCTCACAGTTTCACCGATAAAAAGAATTAATCATAGCAATAAAGGTTACAGATTAAAAATATATTGTTATGTCTATGTTTGTGGCAACATTCCAAGCGAAAACAATATGAGGTGCCATATTGCCGCTTAACGCCCCGAAAAGCCTTAGGGTGCGGAGTTTTAAAATTATAGTACCTACCCTAAGGCTTAATTGGTGACCACTTCAGCTTAGCATTTTTTTCAAAACACACGATTAAATGCAATTCATTCAATTTTACATTTACCTTGCAATGCAGTGGCACGAAATAAAATGTGGTTTTCATGTTTTTAAAACAAGTAAGCTTTTTACTGTTGAGGAGCACTTAACCTTGTCCTCGCATATTTATGTACAATTCGTTCGTGTGCTCACATACTTGTGTGTTGTATAGGTGTGCAGGGTGTGTGCACTCGAGAAGGACTTCAAGCAGTTCCCGTACGGCGACCAGACGCTTGTGGGGGAGAGGGGGGTGTCCCTCTCAGGAGGCCAGCGAGCCAGAATCAATTTGGCGCGCGCTGTTTACAGAGAAGTAAATTGATTTCTATTTGTTGCTAAAATATTGAACTCTTAACAGCTGGGAAATGAACAATTTTTGTATGGACTCGTATATTCGGCTGAAAAGTTTATTTTTAATACTTTCTAAATTACTTGTAGGACTACTCCGTCGAATATAAATTTAAGATATTATTCAAATAAACCTAGGTACAAAAATGTCGGTCCGGTACAACTTAGCTCAGTTAAAATATATTTCAAGAAAGATTCGCTTAAAATATACACTGACGCAGTTCCGACTACACGACTTAAAGACCTTGAATATCCGCAAAATAATGAAAATACGGATATTATCCATTCAAACTGAAGCACACTTTCGATGGAATTCCTCATTTAAATATTCAGCTTGAATAAACAACCTTACGTAGTCCATTTTAATAATCGTAAGAGTACACTGTGCTTATTTTCATGAGTTCTATTTTTGGAATTGAGCATGTAGTGCTAGATATTACGGTTACATTCAATTGAAAATTCCTACTTATAGATTTCAAAGAAACTTTTTTCTTTTTGTTCTCTCACAGTCTGTAAAGCATTTGTCTGTCGGCAGTCGGAACTAAGGGTGTGAGTGCCAAAACTTAACTACGGAATAAATGTAACGAACTTTACGAACTAAAGGAGAAATTAAGGAAATGAATTTGATTCAGCAAAAGGTTCATATATTATTATATATAAGCTTTGCTCTGGTTACCAGATATTTATTTTCTTTGTTTCTAAGATCTTTGATTCGCTCCCAAACAACTTTTAGCAAGTATCATTTTAAAAATGTATGGTGTACCTCTGCGCGGAATTCATTTCCTCAATCGCTTTTAATGATTCGCACTGGAAAATGAGAAGAAAACACCCTGTTTTTCGTTTTTACTTCGGTTTAAGGTCGGAGCTAAATGTAGAACAGCTTTACTATTGCATGTACGCCATGGCATATTCATAAACTTGAAACAGCGTAGGTACTTCGTCGTTATGAAAGCCCCATTTTTCGCGTAACAGTGCGTACAGTTCTAACGTAGAGAAAATTAACTTTAGGTACTTGAACTGCGAACGACTACGAAGTCAAATAAAATGAAATAAGCTATAAACGCTCATACTAGCTACGAGAAACCTCTCGGCCCTCTTGCCAATGAAACTGATCGTTATCCTATGAATCCGTTTTTTTATATTACTAGCCTGTCAATATGTCCCGTTTTTCTTGCTAAATAATGTTTTCTTTCTAGGCTGATATCTACCTTCTGGACGACCCACTGTCCGCCGTGGACGCTAACGTGGGCCGCCAGCTGTTCGAGGGCTGCATCAACGGGTACTTGCGCGGACGCACTCGCATCCTTGTCACTCATCAGATTCACTTCCTCAAAGCTGCCGACTATATCATTGTGTTAAATGAGGTTTGCAAATTTTTGTTTTGTTTTTAATTGTTTATTTATTTATTTTCGTTAATTTAATTACTTTTATTGGTTGCCAATTAGTCTATCAGTGTTATTTTCCTTATAATCCTTTCTGTAATTTGGTTTTTTTTCTGCGTATTTTATTACACCATAACTTTTTGTTATTTATTCAGTGGAGTGATCGTTATATGGCAAATCTCTTAATCATACGGTCAAACTTGAATGTCTTCTCTGACCAAAATATGCTATAAAGTTATTATACTATAAATAAAGGAATGAATTTATTATAGGGTCGCATTGAAAATATGGGCACATTCGACGAGTTGGTTTCATCAGGCAAAGATTTCTCCATGATGCTGTCCCAGCTACAGGAAGGCAAAGACAAGGACTCTGACAGCCTTGGATCACGAGTAAGTTATCCAATTGAACTAGGACAGAAACCAAGGTGATGTTCAACGAGGATTGATTTTAGAGGTGTGCAATTGGAGAGGCCCATGTCCAGCAGTGGACTGCTGTAGGCTGATGAAGATGATGAAAAATGCCAACTACTCGGGTCGTGTGAAAGTTCATATGGTTATAATGGTGAAAAGTAAATACTTTGCATCAGAGCTTTACGATATGTAGGTGCATTGTGCTCTTGTTCGTAGTTCTAACAAACAATCAAATTGTCGTATTTGCAAAACTATTTGAATTATGCATTCCAATCGGTACGGTTGATACAAGTTTATCGATTGCTGTACTGGACGGCCGTGATATCGACCCCTACTCAGCTGCTAAAGCTACGTTCCATTGTCGGCCCAGGATATGGTAATTTATGTAATTGTAGTCTCTTTTGTTCGCTCAGCACCTAATAGGGCACTTAATTTGTCAATTAGCATTTCTCATAATGCTTTAATTTAAATTCAACGTATTCTCAGCACGCAGGATTATTATGATATTTAATTGGAATTTAATTTATCTTGCACTACATTAAAGGTAACGACCATAATAATCCGGAGCGGGTAGCTCATAATTTTGATCATAATTTTTAATTAGTGTCATAGAAATAAATCTTACTATATACAGGGTGTAAAAAGACCCATCACATAGCCGTCAACTACGCATTCAACTAAGTAACATTGCACAGAAATAATTGCTGGGAAACGACTTTTATTTTTGGTGTCAAAATTTGCTGTTTTCGGTAGTGCGCAATGTAACACACGCAAAACATTGTGCTTATGGGTGCATGCAACGGTACAGGGGTCGTGAGGGTATTAAAAAATGTGTTATAGCATTAGAAACTTATTTTCGTAAAAAAAAAAAACTGTAAAAGTTGGAATTTTGACCCTAAATATCTCCGTAACCAGAAGTTTCCCAGGTATGGTCCAGTATAAAAAAATGATTACAATGACGGGGAGTACAAGTGGCTCTCGGCTTCGTTAAGTTTTTTTTTACACCCGTTAATACATCGTACTCAGATTTGTTTACGAAGCAAACGTTCTTAAATAGTACCCAAGTACCTTTTGGTACCTCATATATTGTTTATGTCTTCATATTTTATGAGCATCTCACCCCGTACTTCGTAAAAATACAAATTATCCCCAAAAGGTCTAAAGGAATCCCGGCATAGTGTCAACTAGCTTGTTCAAATATGTTAAGGGTATCCCATACCTACCCATATAAAAATGAGCTTAGGTCATTCGTTTACTGCTGAACTCTAACTTTAATATTTTTCAAATATGTTAAGGGTATCCCATACCTACATAAGAATGAGCTTAGGTCATTCGATTACTGCTGAACTCTAACTTTAATATTTTTCAAATATGTTAAGGGTATCCCATACCTACATAAAAATGAGCTTAGGTAATTCGTGTACTGCTGAACTCTGACTTTAATATTTTTCGATTTTTATGAATTTTATGTCAGCACTTTGATGCATCAAAGTGCAATAGTCTGTTTATTTTTTCTTCTTTATTGCTGTCCGCTTCATGAGATGAGGTTGGGAGGTCGCCCGAGGCCAGAGACTCGAAAAAGCAACAACACAAAATTATGGGCGAACGTGAAATTCATAAAAATCGTTCATCCTGGCTAAAGCCGACGCGCGACGTTGCTCGTATCTATTTTACTTGTTTCGTAGTTTAAAATGGTAGAATGTTCTGGTATTAAAATCTTTTTAAATACCTACCTACACAAAAAATATATGAAGATGTATTTTATTAGTTAATAGTACATTTTGATTCAAGTGGAGAAATTTTGTTATTGCATTCGAGGCGGAATAGACACACGAGCCATAGGCGAGGGTGTTATGGAGCCGAGAACTGCAATAAAAAATGTCCACGTGTATCAAACGACGTTTTTCAATACACTTTTGAAGCAATAAAATAAAAGAACGAAAAATATTTTTGACATTAAGGCGGAACCTTCAGGGTAGCCCGCGAAATTAAAAATTTCAAGTTCAATGCCTATAGTCGGCGGTGATTGTTTTTCTTAAATCTCGGCAAAGAGATATGCGTCTTTACGACGTTATAATTTTTTGAATATTTAAATTATGTAAATAGAATAACATCAAAAACCATAAAAATTACAAAAAAATACGTTAAAAAAAAAAAACATTTATTTGTGTTCTAAACTCAAAATTATTTGAATTTTCTATTTTTCATATTAGGCTGTTTAGCGGCTCTGCCTCTCCTTTAACCTGCGAAGGTAAAGCGCGGGAAAAAAGCAAATTCAGTCTTATTTAAATAATGCCAAGAATATTTTCATTGCTTCAAAAGTGTATTGAAACGTCGTTTGATACACGTGGACATTTGTTATTGCAGATCTCGGCCCCATAACACCCTCGCCTACGGCTCGTGTGAGTATTCCGCCTCGAATACAATAACAAAATTTCTCCACTTGTATCAAAATGTACACCCTCAAGGGAAGCCTTTAAAATAACCTGACCCACCCCGACCACAATCAGAAAAAAGAAAAAAAAACAACACTTTTATCACGAGTCTCGACCAATTTGCACGAATAGGTAGGTAGTATGGATAAGAGTAGTACCTACTTAGATCGTATGTAGGTATTTCAAATTACTACAATGTTGTTTTTTATCAACAGAGCATCGAAGAAAAAGATAAGCCTGCCTTAAAGACCATGGTAAGCGTGACCGAAGGCGAAGATTTACAAGAATTCGAAGCTCAAAAGATGGAGGAGGAAGAGAGGCAGTCCGGCAACCTGCGCTGGGAGGTCATCTCGGCTTACTTCAAATCTGGAGGAAGCGTTTGCTTCATTATCTTTACGCTCTCGATTGTCGTTCTGTCTACCGTTACTGCGGGTTCTGTTGACTACTGGGTCAGTTATTGGTAAGTCGGTATTGTTCGTATGAATGTTGATCTACTCGAGACACTATGATTTTTTAATTGTTTTTGTAATTAGGGCATTCAACCGGTTAATCGATGATCATCATCATAAACTCAAGCCTTTTTCATGTGGGGGTAGGCAGAAACTACAGAACGCCCGCCACCCGCTACGATCGTTACATACTCCTTTAGTTTCGATTACGTTAATACATCTGGTCATACACGCACGGTTCAATCGATCATATTTAAACGTTTTAAAAAAAAAATGCTCTAGAATAAGGTATTAGGTAAACGCTACAGCTTAAAGTTAATGGCTCTATGCCAAAATTGAAATAGGATAAACTGTTGGGCGTGCATAACAGGCGTGATATTATGTTATGTTAACTTTTAATTGTTTCGTTAAAGGACAAATCAAATGGCAGTGTACGAGGAGTCCCTGGGCGGCGATGATATTGGTATGTACAAATTAATATCCCAACGTGATGGATTAGTTACATAAGATAGCAATGAGAATGGTTTTAATTTCACAATTATAACAATTCGAATCTTTGTGTTGACAGTTCGTATGATGTATGAAATTATAAATTAGAATAATATTAACTGTTTAAGCATTCATGAATTCAGTATGAAGGCGTCATGAGCAGTCATATCGATGTATCATTCTAATTCAATAGAACTCAATTATCTATCAAGAATGATGCAATATTTATGAATAGTTGCTCATTTGTCAGCTTACAATGACAGCCTAGCATAATAGAATGTACTTAACTCCAAGTTTTCCATAATCACATAAATACAATATAACGTACTACACTAGTCCCAAGTGGTGGGTCCTAATTAAAGTAGCTAACTAACAGGGACCACTAATTAATAACAAGCATCGTTAGGTAACTTGATTCGCGCCATAAATCCTTGAGCTCAAGAGTCAAGCTGGTGGGTCCAATGTTTAACTGTAACAAATACCTTAATAGATAGGTAGGTATGTAGTTCTCATTAGGTAGTATATTTCGAAATATGGGAAATATGTTTTTATTTCAAAAGTTTTCACTTTGACTCTAGCATTGGTTTAACACTTGTACTAGGTAATATTATATACTTTTCAACACATTGGTCTAAAATAGTACATTTTGATACAAGTGGAGAAATTTTATTATTGCATGGAGCCGAGAACTGGAATAACGAATGTCCACGTGTATCAAACGACGGTTTTGAATACACTTTTGAAGAAATGAAATAAAAGAACGAAAAATATTTTTGTCATTAAATAAATAACACTGAATTTCCTTTTTTTCCCCGCGCTTTACCTTCGCAGGTTAAGAGAGACGCAAAGGTATAAAGCCGATAAACAGCCTAATATGAAAAATAGTTTTTTTTTTTATATAGCATAGAATAGAATAGAATACTCTTTATTATGTACACCATAAAAATTACAGATATAAAAGTAAAAATTTTACATAGGGTGACACAATGGGCGGTCTTATCGCTAAAAGCGATCTTCTACAGACAACCTTTGGATGGATTCAAGGTAGAAGGAGAGACAATAATGCAGGTAGTCAGTGGTGTACCATTTACATATACAACAAATACATACATACATAAAACATATACCTATCTACATAATATAATATATACAATAATAAACATGAAACAAGAGTAAGGAAACTAAATGTAATGACAATGTTTAAGGAGAGAGGAAGTGTTTTTTAACCAGAATTTTAAAAGTGGACAAAGATTGAGCACGCCTTATCGACATGGGCAAGGCATTCCATAACCATACTGCTTGAAAAAGACTTGTCATAAAAACTGATGGAATGCCTCGGCATCTCTAGTCTTAAGTTTTCCGATGACCTCAGGTTATATTATCAGGGGGGTTCGGGGGTTTTCAGGTTAGGGGTTTATATTTTTGAGTTTAGAACACAAATAAATGTTAATTTGTTCTTAGACGTATTTTATTTTTTGTAATAATCATGTTTTTTGATGATATTCTATATAAAAACATAATTTAAATATTCAAAAAATAATAAAGCCGTAAAGACGCATATCTCTTTGCCGATATTAAAAAAAAACAATCACCGCCGACTGTAGGCATTGAACCAATTTCGACTAAGTATAGGTATAGTTATTTGTGGCAATTTTGATTTCCGCACACGTGTTGGTAAATGAAAAAAACGCACGCGTGTGAAATATATTGCATGTTGAACCTAACCATAGTGCGAAAAGAACCAGTTTTCGAGGAAGCGTATTGAAAATGCATTTACGAAGCCTGTATACATTGTTCGAAAGTTAAAAATGACGCATCATACAACAGAATATGCGGTAACATAGGTACTCCTACCTAAGTACTTGTTATACCGCATACTCCATTGTATAGCCCAGTGCGTATCCTTTACGGTTTTTTTATTTCCATCAAAAATATATATAAGAATTCCACTAAGGAGTTTCATTTTACGAGAGTATATGCTGAATAATCGAACCTCCTTGGAAGCGCATTTGCTCAATACGTTTGTCTCACTTTAATACTAAAGAGAAAATGAGACGAAAGATTTAGTTTTAATTTTCACCACACGCACTTGGCGCCGTATGCAAATTCGTGCCATTTTCATATTAGAAACGTGAAAGATTGTTGCGACTTTCTGAATTCCGACTGATATTTATAAACAAAATAATAATATGAGTTCAAGCGAGGAATCCGATATTAATATTGTACAGTTTTCTCGCATATGTGTTGAAAAACGTTGTATGACACACGTGCGGAAATTGGTATTTACAAACTCGTAACTATGCTAAGCCCTAACTCGTTTGTAAAAACCAACTTACCGTACTAGTATCATAAATAACTATTCTTTAATCAATATATGGGCAATGCACATAGTATGGAACTTTACTATCTTTATAGAACACAAAAAATGTTTCTACCTATGTCCGTTATAGACTTTAAAACCATCTAATCAAAGTACCCTTAACCGATATCATTAGAAAGGCAATAATGCAAAAATAGTTATAAACTATGCAAAAAATGGAAAAACAAAATCTTCATGAATGGATGAATGGGCCAAATGCATTGTTTTATCGTAGTAGCACACGCCGGGTATCCGCTAGTAGGTACACGATAAATGTAGGTGTCTGTATATAAATTCCTTGGACACATTTCCGTTTTAAAAACTCGGTGTACTTTTGCATGTCTTTCACTAACAGTGTTAGGTTGTATTTCGTAGTAACTGTTAATCAATAGTAAAATAGTTATTTAATAACTTATACGACACCAATTTATTAAAGTAATAACTTCGTGGGATTCCACAAGTGTGCTTCACATTGCTCTTATTAAAGATTCAAAGTATAAATTGAAATTAATTATACAGTTGTATTCTACTAACATGACTCAATAACTTTGTTCTAGTGTTGCAGCAAAAGTCTAGTAAGGAGACTGTTTTTTTTGTATGGGAAGTGGTCTATGAACCAATAGCGATACTGTAGTGGTATCTCTGTGGGGATTCCTCAACTATACCCCTGTGCAAAGGGTCATCAAAATCTAACCCGGCAGTTTTGAGAAAAATAATACTTTAGAATTCACATTTCTTGCTATTTTTATTTTATTTTAGAAACGTTCTAACGGGTATTTCTGAGTTTATAATACTTAATTAATGTGTTTTTCTACTAGACAAAGTTACTTGCCACCTCGACAGTACCGAATCCCAGTTTTATTTTTTATTTTTAACCGACTTCAAAAAAAGTAGGTTCTCAATTCGTCGGAATCATTTTACATTTTTTTAATATTTATGTTCACCGATTACTCGAAGATGGGTGCACTGATTTAGAAAATTATTTTTGTTTGAAAGGGTATACTTCCCAAATGTTCCCATAGTCACCAGGTCAGGATCTGACGATGGGATCTTGGAGAAATATAAGGAACTCATCAAATATTTATTTATTTTATTTTTAGGAAAACTTACAGCTAAACAGATACAGTAAGTAATAGTTTAAACAAAATATGGCCAATTACAAGTTTTCACACCTAATATATGTATAAATAGTTATAAATAGTATAGTTTCTATATATTATAAGCTCACCTATAACAATTTGGGTATTTGTTATAGTAACTCGTGCCATTTGCTCTCGGAAAGCTCCATTTGGTGAAGTGGAAATTCTAAAGTATAATTTTTCTCAAAACATGCCAGGTTAGATTTTGACGCCTTGCACAGGGGTATAGTTGAGGTACCTAACCCACAGAAATACCACAACAGTATCGCTATTGGTTCATAATCCACTTTTGATCAGTTTCCTTTGATATTATAATGAAATATGCCTATTTATTTTTTATTTATTTATTTATACACGACGAGACGTGTCAATGTCGGTCTTGTCTGTATTAAAATGGTATTGCGTTTTTCCATCCTTAGATAAAGCTAAGAACTTTTCATAATAAGCTTAAGTACCTGTACTTAAACCTCGTTATTTTCTCAAAAGAAAAATGCGATTGTTTCGCTATTGATCATATTCCATCTTCTTTCATAAATAATTATGATACTCTGTAGGTGGCAGCTTCGTAGAATAAACGTGGTACCATGTAATTACATCATAAGCTACTTAGCCAGTAAGCCGCGTGGTAAAGCTTGAAATTCAAATAGCCTCAAGGAATGCAATGCCAAATCTCAACTGAAACCACGTACAGACTATAAAGAGACACATATGTAGCAGGCACTGGAATGCCACGCAAACCTAGCACTTATGGGCTAGAGCATTTATATGCTAACCAAACTGGTTTCATATAGGTATTATAATAACAATATACTATTACTACTAACTTTTACTAATTGGTCTTGTGACAAGCACTTGAGTGGGTACTGGATTCAATCTTCGGGTTGGCCAATTGTGATAAAAATTTACAATTAAAAAATTCTCAGTAGTTCCCCCTTTACATGGGACTAACTCGCTTAATACGGGTGACAACTTTCCCTCCAAGGAATACGGGCGCCATGTTATGTACAGGAATTTCAGCGTAACGATATTAATCAGTGTTGTCTTATAAAATGAGAATTTTAATCCAAAAACCGAGCACACAAGAAAGGTCACACCTATTACCAACAGATATACTGAAGCGGATTTCGAAAGTAGGAAGCGACTGTTTCAGCAATCTAATTAAAAGTTCAGCATAGAAAGTGGATTGTAATCAATTAAGTAACAAAAGAAGGTGAAAACATATAGTCAACTGTTTTTTGGTCTTTGTTATCTATTATCTAATTCTAAAGGAGTGTTACAGTACGACACAACTTAGATGTAGGTAGCATCGGCAAAATTCGTAAAACCAATTACATCCGAACTGAGTGCGCCTTCAAAATCACCAATCGAAATAAAAACGAAAATCGAAATCGCTTTGGGCGAAAATGATCTTTACGCAAACGCAACAACTTGAACAGTCATATAATAAAAGCAAATACTTCGTAAGATTGATTCGTAGATTTACATGAACTTGCTTGTAGAATAAATGATCTCTTATACAAAGTCTGCATTATTTGTTTGTTTTGTACATTCGATTTGAAGGATACAAGGCTAGAACGATGAACACCACAAATCAAACTTTAATGTTAAAAACTTCACTTCATTTTGTTTAAATTATTTGTATCATTGGATTATTACATATAATTATGTATCATGATAAATAAATACTACCCTATATTATATAAAAAAGGTTCTAGTTTTGTACCCTTCAATGTAATTCATAGAGTTATTAATAAAAAGTTATTATTATGTAGTTAGTCTTTATAATAACATTATGACACATATGTTTAGTCATTATAATTAAGGGCATTTAATAAATGGAATAGGTAATATTAAAAAACCATGGCAATATGTTTTTATTGGCTTTGAACGACATAAAATCAGATATTATAAAAATAGCTTATTCTTATTCGATGTTTGTACACCTTCGATTTCCATACTTACACCCCAGTCCTTGTCTGATGATGAGTCATTTAACTTTATGATAAATTGATCCTAATATTGGTCTGTTTTAACCTCGTGTCGCATATGCTCTTTTTCGCATTTTATCGCGTGATCGACTACTTTTTCCCATTCGGATATTCCAATTGATTCGGATTTCTCCATTAATAGTTCTTAGACATTCGTTAGATTCATTGTATCATTTTTAGAACTAACGTGGCCTTTCACTTGGGCCCAAATATTCTCGATTGTCTTGAAATCCGGGTGTTAAGGAGGTAACCATAAAACAGAATGACCATGTTCCGCCATTATTTGGTCAATTGAGTCTTTATAGTGTTTTGCTTTATGTAATGATGCCATACAATTCTGGTTTCAGTAAAGTCAAAGTCAAATCATTTATTTCAAATAGGCACATAAAAGGCACTTTAGAAGCTCTAGTTGCCCCTTCCAAAAGGTAGTTTCGTATGGAGAAGAATGGGCAAGAAACTCCACCGTTACTCTTTTAAAAATATTTTACAATATTATGTATACATTAATTATGTAATAGTAGAAAAAGTATAATTGCATAGCACATGTGTGAGTACTATGTACTCGTACCTACTATAAAGCTACCATTTAATAGGTTTTTCTTTCATTGACTTGAATGTGCCCTGGCGGCTGAGAGTATGTCATGCTCACTCTAATGTCTCGCTGGTGGTGGCATGTGTGTTGGATCATTAAGTTCCCTTCAAAACGGTTGAGCTGAATGGTGCTAATCCATGCGTCATGTTCGTGAACGGGCGCCGTCAGTGGGGACTGGTCATTTCTTAGCTGCCACGGCTTATTTTAATTTAATTTAATATTTGAATTGCTTTTGTCTTTTATTACGGACGCTTTTAACGGTCTGCATCGTTCTCACATGCATAATTTCAACATGAACGATGTAATCAATATTTTGTAACCATATTTTGATTTAAAAGAGTGTCCATGGAGTTTCTTGCCCGTTCTTCTCCATAGGTACCTACTACGCTTTGGAATGGGTAACTAGCTTCATCTTTCTGAGTGACCGACCCCTTGACAATTCAAAAGTGCCTGTAATTGGTTTATTTGAAATAAATGCTTTGAGTTTGAGTTGAGTTTGAGTTTAATTATATGTGAAGACGATGCACCTAGAATAAAATTACTATACCACAATAGGTAAAAATGATTAAATATAAAGCAATGACAGGAAAATAATTATGTGATAGATATAATTATATGGTGCCCACATATTTTCAAATATTGAAAAGTAGATGATTTCTCTAAAATTTTAACAAGTAATAATTTAGTGTGTGTGTTAAAGTAGTTACAGAAGTGTAAAAATCAATGTCATACAAATTATACAGTTAAATTAGCAACCAGTTTGATTTTGTCTAGACTCTACATTGGAATGATTCAGTCACGTGCATTCACACCGCTGTCTCGGGTTGAACTGAGAGAGGAATATATAGCGCGAACAGAGTTGAATGGCGCGGTAGTGAGCGATTTTTATTGGTTGTGTAAATCGGAAGTGATCGGTTCTACGAATTTTGTCGAAGCTACATATAAGTTGTGTCGTACTTTTACTCCTTTATGTTGTAACGTAAACATTTAAATAGTTTTGTTAATGAATACCAACATGGTTCAATAATATTTCATTCATAGCTCACGAACTCGAAGTAATAACTCTTAACTAAATATCATAGCACGTAGAAGTATAATTGCATAGCACATGTGTGAGCACTATGTATCTACTATAGTAGATACCATTTACTAGGTTCGTCTTCCATTGACTTGAATGTGCCCTGGCGGCTGAGAGTATGTCATGCTCACTCAAATATCTCGTTGGTGGTAGCGTGTGTGTTCGATCATTAAGTTCCCTTCAAAATGGTTGAGCTGAATGGTGCTGATCCATACGTCATGAACGTGAACGGGCGCCGTCAGTATGGATTGGTCATCTCCTAGCTGCCACGGCTTATTTTAATTTCTGAATTGTTTATATTTTTTTGTTTTTATGTTTTTTATTATATACACTTTTAACGTGCACGTCTTTCTACATCGTTCTCACATGTATAATTTCAACATGAATGATGTAACTAATTTTTTTGTAACTATATGTTGATTTAAAAGAGTCTCTATGGAGTTTCTTGCCCGTTCTTCTCCATAGGTACCTACTACGCTTTGGAATGGGCAACTAGCTTCATTTTTCTGACTGACCGACCTCTTGACAATTCAAAAGTGCCTGTAATTGGTTTATTTGAAATAAATGCTTTGAATTTGAGTTTAAATACTGCAATAGCTGTAAAGCAATGTATTCAATCATTTTGTATCAATTTAGCAATGTATAACCGAGACACATAGTTTCAGTACGCCAAAAGAAGACCAGCTGTTAACGCTATATTCCTGTCCATTCAGAACCTGGTTTAGACGTGCAAGTGGGCCTATTTACGGTGGGCCAGTACCTTATGATCCACGGAGGGCTGGTGGTGATCTGTGTTCTGATGGTGAACCTGCGAGTGTTCCCTTTCGCCTACCTTTGTGTCGCCGCCTCCAACAAGCTACATAACACCATGTTCTCCACCATGCTGAGGGGAGTCATGCGCTTCTTTGACACCAGTTCTTCAGGTATGTTTAACTTTATTTTGAAAGAAAAGAAAACTAGGGTGGCTCGTAACAGCGAGGGGTTAATATTTTATTCAGCGTTCAAAAGTCTTATAAAGTTTTGAAGGCCAGAAAGATTTATCTATTGTTATTACGGAAGAACTAAGCTCTCAAAATATTATTAAAGTAACAAAATAAATTGTTTTTGCTTTCAATATATTGAGAAAATGAGTCTACAATTTTGTTTTTATATCTTTCCGAGCAAATTATAAACTTCGTAACAAAAGTGTCAAAATGAAATTTTCTCCTCATAAAATATTTTCCCACAGGCCGCATATTGAACAGGTTCACAAAAGATATGGGTTCTCTTGACGAGATCCTGCCTCGAACTCTGCTAGATGTGCTACAGATCTACGGAACCTTAGCTGCTATTCTAGTCCTCAATGCTATCGCTCTGTACTGGACCCTGGTGCCTTCAGCCGTGCTGCTTATACTGTTCTTCTTTATGGTCAGGATATACATGAAGGCGGCTCAGGGAATCAAGCGATTGGAAGGCACAAGTAAGTATTCATGAAAGATTGTTAGGCTTGCCTTAAAAAGTGTAGGAATACGTAAAATCTATTACAATGACATAAAATGACGCGATCTTTCGTAGTCCAGACGGCACGTTATAATTTTCACGGTGGCCTAATATTTTGACGTTACGAACCTTTTTCCTTTGACAAAATATTATCAGTTTTTTTGTTTTTTTTTTTCTCATTTGCTTAAAATATGATTGACGATTTAGGAACTGTAATAGGAAATTCATATTATGAGCATGCGGATATCGTCGTGATGTTCTTAATACCTCGTCCAAGTTTTCTAACCATTTCGTTTATTTCAGACAAGAGTCCCATGTTCGGTACAGTGACGTCATCGCTTAGTGGCATATCTACCATCAGGTCAGCCAATGCCCAGAAGAGACTCATTGAACAGTTCGATTCTAACCAGGTATTCTAAACTTACGTTTATTGCAAATCGCAAGATTCACTTACTTATTTGATTAACATGAGGATGAACACTGAACAGCCTTGATATTGTAGTGTCTTACATTTCAAATACCTATTAAAGAACCTCAGTTCAGATTCACATGACTGTTCCATGTTACTGGCAGCCAGCCAAGAGAAAACCGCGACATAGGTACACAACTCATCCATCTTCTAAATGCCCGATAAAGTCGCTAAACGCCAAACTTGCTGGGAACGAATCAAGGTTCCTATAAGTAAAAAAAACACTAAAAGACGTGAAAAATAACTTTAATTCCGGAAGTCTTTGGTTTTGTATTTTCGTTTTTGGCCACCGACTTCCGAAATTAAAGTTATTTTTCACGTCTTTTAGTGTTTTTTTTGGAATTCGATTGATTTTTTGTAAAAATGTTTTTATTTTTTACTTTTTAGTTGCGGTATCTACCCCACACAAATTCGTATACCACTACTTGGTATGTGTATTAACAGTGGCAGGAAATTATTTACATATCATCAATATAAACTAAGTGGAAAAAATATGCAGTATTAAAGATAACTCAAAAACTACTGGTCAGAACTTGATAAAATTTAATTGACCACATGTGAAGCACCAGCTATCAAATAAAAAAGAATGTTATAATAATAAAGTTAAGTTAATAATAAAGTTCTGAGCTAACACACATAAAAAAAAACAAACAGTCGAATTGAGAATCTCCTCCTTTTATTGAAGTCTGTTAAAAAAGCAAATAAAGTCACAAGGCGAAAATTATATTGAAGACGCTTTTAGAAACCTAGTTTTCTGAGAGCCTATTCCATGCAGATTAACCCTGTAGGTTAACTTACATGGAAGTTATATGACAAAATACATAACTTGATAAGTAAATCGCTAATCTTAGAATAGTAAATGAAACATTATGTTTGCTCCAGGACTTGCACACAACTGCATGGAACAGTTACTTGAACGGAGGCACCACGTTTGGGTTTTACTTGGACACCATGTGTTTGGTGTACCTAACTACTGTGATATTCGTCTTCCTCTTCCTTGACTTCGGTATGTATTTACAAACATAAATATTTTATTAAAGACTTATTTTTCAGCAACGTTCTGTAAAGATTGAGGTTATTGAAGAAGATAAGGTTTTTAGAAAACAAAGCCCCCGAGTGTGTTTATGATAACGTTACTCGTAGAAAAGCTCTCCTACTTATCATATTGTAATAGTGAATATCGATTAACTATAAATTACGCCAACGTAAGCGTTACGTAATTACGCGTAATTACGCGTATTACGAGGCAAAAGGAGTATGTAAGGAACGTAGCAGGTGGCGTTCTCTAGTTTCTGCCTACCCCCATGGGAAGAAGGCGTGAGTTTATGTAATGTATGTATAAATTACGTGTAGGTATACCAAAGTTGTGTTACAGGGAAAGTAGTTCGCACCTCTTTAGATGAACTTAACTCCGTTAGGGCCAGTGATACGGTACACGTAAATGACTTTCAGGTTTGCTAATGTAAATTTGAATGTTTGGAAAGGTTTAATCTTAGCAGTGCCTACCCACCCATAAAATAGTGTCGTGAATGATAGACTGACAGAAAACGTATAGGCAATAATATAACAGGGAAGCTACTTACGACTTATTGGTATTCAAGACTATTCAGTCAGGATGTTTCGAAACTCCGCCTCCGGACAGGTTCACCCTGAGCTGAAAAGTTTGCCTACCAAGTCGCAGGCAACAGCTACATTTAAATAATTGGAATCGAAGTAGTAGTAACTTTTAGTAAAGGCTTCCGCAAACAGGCGCGGCGCGACAGCGCGACGCGACTATAGTAGAACAATTTCTATGAAAACCTCATGGAAATTGTTCTACAAGAGTCGCGAGTCGCCTTAAAGGAGCTCGTCCGCGGAAGTAATACCACCACACCTATTTTTATCGTCAATCAGCGTTGCTATGGTTTGTAGGGAATATGGTGTCGGTAATATTACAGCAAAGTCGTTTCCGCTTTGCCTCTAGCCTCTGTGATTGCGAGGCACTTGTAATGCCTCTGATATTGAAGATTTCTATTAGAGGGTGGTGACCACTTACCACCAGATAGGCATCCTGTTTACTACCCAATCACATAAATAAATGTTAATATATGTGTGTGTTGCTAGGCGACGCAATCCCCGTAGGCAGCGTGGGGCTGGCGGTGACGCAGAGCAACACGCTGACCGTCATGCTGCAGCACGGCGCGCGCATGTTGGTGGAGTTCCTGGCGCAACTCACCAGCGTCGAGCGCATTCTGCAGTACACGCGCATCGACACCGAGCCCGATTTGTTCGAAGGAAGTGAGTGCATGAGGTGGTAGGTAAGAACCTACCACCTTGTTTCTTCTATCTTCTATTATTGATTCGGCTCAGTTTTGCCTAAGGCCGCTTGTTAATTACCGTTTTTTTTTTCACCGGCAACGGATCTTGTTTTTCATATTTGTATTTGTAGTACTTGGACACCGAACCGACGTCAGATCAGATGCAAGTACCTACATTTACTTCCACTATTACCTAAGAACCACCACACGCCTTGTGAAAAAAACGGTCCGTTTTTTTACGTATGTACGACGTACACATCTGTGTACAAGCGAGGTTAGGCTATTAACAAGATGGTTGTACTCGTATGTATTTTTTAATACAACACCAACAGTTTACTAATCCTTTGTTTTTTCAGAGATTGCCATGCCGCCTTCTTGGCCATCACAAGGCCGAATTGTGTTCCAAAACGTTTCCCTACGATATGCTCCAAACGAAGACCCAGTACTTAAGAACTTGAACATTATAATCGAAAGTGGACATAAGGTATGTAAACCTATTAGATAATATTCATTCCTGCTAAGTCGTCAAATATGTAAAACTTAAGTACTTAAATAGTAGTAATATCTATAATTGTTCGCTCGTTCAGGTCGGGATCGTGGGGCGGACGGGCGCCGGCAAATCTTCCTTGATATCAGCTTTATTCAGATTCGCCTACCTCGACGGATCAATATCGATTGACGGACTCGATACTTCCATGGTTTCGAGACAGGTACGAATTTCACGGTTACGGTATTACTATGCGAGTCCGTGCAAGCGGCCATTATTTTCTAACTTATGGTTATTTCCAGGGCCTGCGATCAAAAATTTCAATTATTCCTCAAGAGCCGATCCTCTTCTCTGCAACAATTAGATACAATTTGGATCCGTTTAATATCTACAGCGATGAGGACCTCTGGAGGGCCCTCGAACAGGTTAGACTCTACAGTAAAACTTGCCTGTGTATTGTTATTGATTTATTGCGGTTTTTATTACATTTGAATATTACAGGTTGACTTGAAGTCGGCTATTACTTCGTTGGACTTCCATGTAACAGAGGGCGGTGCTAATTTCTCAGTGGGGCAGCGACAGCTGATGTGTTTGGCACGCGCTGTACTGAGATCCAATCAGATATTAATTATGGATGAAGCGACGGCGAACGTAGATCCTCAGTGAGTATTTGGAGTATTACATGCATACTTCACAACAGTGCAGCAGTGATTGACTTTCGGGGTTGTGTTGCAGGACGGACAATTTCATCCAGGAGACGATACGGCGACAATTCGTGTCGTGCACTGTGCTGACGATAGCTCACAGACTCAACACTATCATGGACTCGGACAAGGTGCTGGTGATGAGCAGTGGCGAGGTGGTGGAGTACGAGCACCCCTACGTGCTGCTGTCCGACCCCGCCAGCCACTTCTCCGCCATGGTGCGCGAGACCGGCGATAAGAACAGCGCCAACCTCTTCCGGATAGCCAAGGACGCTTACTTCCAAAGCAATCTGAAAGAAAACGCGAGATAAACTAAATACAAGCACAATGTAAATCAATAGTTACTATTAGAATAAATGTTGTATATATATCTGTTAATGGGTATGTTAGAAGCGAGTGTTACAGAAAGTAGTAGAGTATTGTGACAGTATTTAAGATTAAGTCAGTGAAATAAATGATGAGATGTTGTTATTTTATGATTTTGAATTGTACCTCGTTATTCTTTTAAAATAATCAGCACCTGCTGCGTATGCGGCTAGTATTTTGCCTACGGAACATTCTATACGCTAATAGGAATGCGATGAATATTAGACCTAAAATAATTCCATGAACTTTGTGTTTTTTGTATAACACTTTCCATCTGCTATCAGGACAGAAGTAGCAACAATCTACACCCATTTTACATTGTTGGTTTTATACATCATTACTCTTGCCTATTTGGCCTGTTATTTTATTGTAATTCTTTCATGATGCGATATTTTACGTAACTGGATATTTTACAGGTGGCATTTACCAAACATGACATAAGAACTCCAAATTGACAGATATCTCCTGATAGGAATTCAACTTTTTGTGTCACAAAAAAAAAACTCATAAAGAGGTTGCATGATTTTCTTTCCCATTTCGGGACACTAGACATGATAACAATAAAACTTCTGTGTTGTCTCGTTTAGTGGCCGCATAGTGTTAAAGCAAATTCATTGGTAGAGTTAAAGAATGAACGTAAGATTGAAGTGATCAGGTAACCAGCGAAAACCTGTATAACCACGAGTATAAAACACCTACATACACCACTTTTAACGTAAACACTACTTCTATCAAAGATGTATGCATTCATTGGTGAACACTTAACAGCGACATACTGAACGAACCACACAGCAATCAAGATGGATTGAGCATCAGTATATCGTAGCCAGCAGAATGTATTTAACTAAACAGAAGATAGATGTATACCTAGCCTTAACCTTGTGTGTTAACATAGAAACGTGTTTTGCATTCTTTCGTTTGGTTTCTACTGGAGGCAGTGCTAGCGAGTTCTTTATAACTTAAAACACAAATAGCAGCTTTGCTGCTGCTATTATTACAACAAGGTACCTTTCGATCGGATGGGGCAGTAGCTTCATACCGTGCAAGATCAGGAACCATCATCTACCTAATGCTGAAAGTCCCAAGACAGATTGCATTAAACAGAAGGAGAAAAAATAAATGTTGTGCTTATGCTGAGTAGTTCGAACTAAAGTTTAAAAAGGTATTATGAACGAACTTAAAAATAACATTAGCAGTGTCTTGGAAAGATGAATATTTTTGCCAGCATATCTGTTTGTTTGACTGTACGTAATTATGTAGAGTTGAGTCTACGTTTTCAAAATTCCACACGCCAAATACCATCATTATAATTTGTAACGGAAATTTAATAACATACGTAGTCTAGCAGTCATTTACTTTATCTGATTCGCTCTAGTGTAAATCAAGCTCGGGTGTATGTATGAGCGCTTTTTCTACACATATAGGTAAACTCTCCGCAATATTCAACGCAATGCAACGCGCAACCACGTGGCTAGAACAAAGGAGAAAGGGCGTGGTGTAGCTATGCTAGAGTGAGCATAGCCAGAGAAAATACATATAAAGCATAATAGAGATCTACAAAATTAAAGAATCACCGTTAGTTTAACTAAATTAAGTAATTGTACGTATTTGCCTCCAGCAGGGGATTCAAAACAAAAGTATACCTTATATTTTTACAAAACAATAAATCACAATGAGCTGAAACTCTAAGATATAGTAATATTTTAAAAGATATCAGTGTCAGGTTGGCCATTTATGTATTCTCTTGTGCACTACATGGAGTAGGTATAGGTCTTATAAATAATGTTATACTCAAGAAATTCACTTACGCTACAACAGTGTTACCGACGGCCTCTGCCACAAGACCCTGACTCCTGTGCATGTGCAGCATTAGTACTATGACATCGTTTCAAGGCCACCAATAGGTACATGATGACCATGAGCAGCGCAATAGTCGCGAACAGCACACGGGGGTTTTTAAACATGGAGTTACTACAACAAGGATTCGGCCCGTCGCAGCATCCCATTTTCGTAACATTAGTATGCGTTAGCCCAAATATGTGCCATTTTATTTCATGTTTTGTGCTTCATGATGCTAATTTATATTCATTATTTACAAATAATTAGGTTGGTTTTCGTTGTCATTTTGATAGATTTTGATTTACTTTTATGACATTTTTTACATGTTGTACAGAATATAAATAAAGGGCTTATTCTGATCGGATCCCACAATCCGATCCTACTTTTTGGGATTCCTTAGGAATATGGATAAATTAATATGCTATTCTAAACCGATCCTAGTACGAAATGATCCTTCTGAGAAACGATAAAATGGATATGAAAAGAGTACAAAATATTATTTGAATAATTATTCTACTTAAACCATTTTTAGCAATAAATTAAACATTTTAGAAATATGTATTAAAAAAAATACAAAAGAAGATTTCCTGGTTTTCCTTTCATTTAATTTATCATGTTTGTTAGAGAGATTTCATCCTTATAATTGACCCTAACGATCGATGCAATAAAAGTACAGGGTATAATTTTTTCAGATTTTAGCCGGTTCGATTCCCGGGTGTGGGAGAAGAGAATTTTCGAAAATATTTAAATGCAGTTTGCTTTCTATTCAAAAATAAAGGAATGTTTCCTTTGAGTAAAATTTTCTATCTGCAGTATTAAGAGTACTTTCCCTCCAGGTGGCATTACAAAATTCCACCCTGTATATACTTTTATCGAATTCACGTTCGATAAAGGCGAATGTTCAATTAAGCGCGAATATCCACGGTGGGCTGAAAATTTACCTAGTGGACTTTAGGGATTCATGATATTAATTGAGTTTAAAAAAAAAAAACAATTTTTTATTTTTTTCAATTTATTTTAATAATAAAAACGTTTACAAAAGGTGTAAATTTAGCCAATAGTAGTATAAATATCCTATACAATTATAGTGCGTACTAATAAACTAAAGCTAAAATATTTTTAATTACAGGTGCAAGTAATGATGATTCGGAATTAGAATGCTTAGCGTCCCGCCCGAACTAGGTTTATTCAAACCTGTGTTTCAGACCATCACTTTACATTTTACATTTTAATTACATTGGGACAAAGTAAAAGTAATATAAAAATAATCTATTAAAAATAAAACTAAATCTATCCTATGTAAAATAATTATAATACAAAAGTACTACTAGTTACATACGAGGGAATAAATTAAATCATGACAAAATTTCTAGAAGTTTTTCTGTGTCTGTGTAATTGAGTATCGCTAAATATTCTGATAAGATTGTTCTACATTTTTTATAGCTAACACTATAGAGGCTTAGTACCTTGTTCAGCCTATTATACAGAAAAGGTCCTAAGAATACATAAAATCGATTAGCAAACGCATGTTTAATTTGAGGCTTGATGCAAACCAAGTCCTTCCTTCTCTTGTCGGAGGGTACTGGGTCAAAAGGAAGTGCAGTGTGCTGGTGTAGAACTATGCTGAGAATGAATAATTGCCGTACTGTTAGCACATTACATGCTATGTAAAGCTGGTGCGTAGGAAATCTAAAAGGGCGAAAGGTAGCAACCTTTAGAACTGCTCTTTGAGCGCGCTCTAGGGGGAGTAAAATTGTTTTTGCAGCACCACCCCAAGAAGTTATGCAATATGTAAGAATGGATTGACACAAAGCTAAATAAACCTGTTTAATTAATTTATAATCAGCTATATTCCGTAAATTCTTAAAAACATATATTAATTTGCGCACTCTAGTACATAGTAAATCGATATGTTTGCGGAAATTTAGGTTGGAGTCAATAGTGACACCTAGATATTTCAGATGGTCAGCGTTAGCTAAAGTGGGACACGAACATGCAGTGTCAGCGCTCGTGCAACAATTATGTGCGTAAATTTTTAGATTAGTAAGCGGTATGTTAGTATTTCTCATTGTAAATAAAATGTGTTTTGTTTTATCTGCATTTAATGTTAGGATATTATCATGGAGCCAATCAGACACAATGTTAAAGCCTTTCTGAGCATGTTCATATACCTCAACTCTAGATTTAGCTGAGAACAATAGAGCGGTATCATCCGCATAAGACATTATGATACCATTTTAGAGTGGCAGACTGCACAGTTCATTTATATAGATTAAAAATAACGTGGGGCCCAAAATGCTACCTTGTGGAATACCAAAACAATTATTTTTAAGTTCAGAACTTGTATACTGACCTATTTTGACACATTGATGCCGATCGCTGAGATAATCAGAAAATAGTAGAAGTTGTGCTCCTCTTATCCCAAGTGTTTCAAGCTTGTGCAAAAGTAAAGTACAAGAAATAGTGTCGAAGGCCTTGGCAAGGTCTAGAAAAATCCCAATTGTGTGCATACCATTATCCAGATTCGTAGAAACATAATTAGTTAATTTGTGTACTGCTTGGCTAGTTGATCTTAAGGGCCTAAAACCAAATTGATTATCTGAAAGTAGCCCATTATCTTCCAAATATTTTATCAGTCTACTGTTAATGATTTTTTCTAAAATTTTTGAGAGGCCTGTTAACACTGAAATAGGTCTGTAGTTATTCACACAGTTTTTGTCTCCAGACTTGAATACAGGTGTGACCACAGCTTTTTTAAGCAATTTAGGGAATATACCTTTAGATAAACATAGCTGAAAAATGTGGGTTAGCGGCGGGGCTAGTAGGTATTTAAATCTTATAAGTATATTATTAGGTATGTCATCCCACCCAGTAGCACAAACATCTTTTAACCCGTTTATTACTCTTACTACTTCGTTAACGTCGGTATCTAATAAAACAAAAGAATTTATTTTAGAGGATGTCGTAGTCAGGTTTTGATGGGACGAATTACTAGAATTTAAAGACTTTTCAGCCAAGTTTTTACCAACGTTAGCAAAAAAATTGTTTACTTTATTCATCGCATCGTCTGGGTTTGTCTCTGTTGATAGTAAATCTAGCGGAGGTTCGGGATTTTTAGATCTAAAAGTATTAGTTTTTATAAATTTCCAGACCAGTTTACTATTTTTTCCCGCCTTCTGTAATTCATGTTTATCATACTGATTTTTAAGTTTTTTCAAAAGATTATTACAGAAGTTTCGATACCTTTTATATGAAACAGAAAGTATTTCGTTATCAGGTGCAAGTTTCAATTTAAGGTGAAGTTTGTCTCTATGTCTTATACAACGAACGAGCCCGGGTGTGATCCAGGGTTTAATACAACTATACTTTCTAGGCGTTGTCTTAGTGAAAGAGTTTTTCCTTATTGCATATTGAAGCGAATTTATAAAATACTTCAAAGAAATATTTGCATCGTTTGAATTATAAACAGGGTCAAAATTAATACCGCGTATGCCAGTTTCAAGATTTGTCATATTGACTTTAGTGTAGCTACGCATGCAGTTTTTTCTAGGTGAACTTATTTGTAATGTTAGTAAAACAGCTTGATGATCGGTAAGCGAAGAATTAGTTACCACTGTTTTGGATGGATTTTTTGATTTTAGAATGATATGGTCTAAGCATGAGCCGCTCTGATGCGTGGGGTGATAGTGAGCTGGTAAAAGTCCATGAAATGAGCAAATATTCAGATAATTATGTACATGGGTATCGGTTTTCCCGGAAGCAATGTTAATGTTAATATCACCCAGAAGTATTATGTTTTTAAAAGATGCTAAGTTTTTTAAGTTTGTGTCAAGTGAGTCTAAAAATCTGTCCATATTTTGAGAAGGAGGCCTATAAATAGCCATGACTACTGTATCGGGAATAATTTTAATAATCAAGCAATTACTATCTTGGAATACCGGTTCTTCTTTGATTGTTCTTAAATTATTTTTGATATAAACTACTAATCCATCGTTTTGGTTTATGTTTCTGTCTGTTTGGTATGAATAATAACCGTCAAGAGATGGTAAGTTTACTGTCAGTTTAGACAACCAACATTCTGTTAAGACGATAATATCACAGCTTATGTCAAGATTCTGTAATAACACTTCAAAACCGTGCATGTTTCGATTTATGCTCCGAATATTCTGTGTGAGTAGGGTTAACGTTTTGTCACCAGAAGGAAGAAGGTGTTTACAGTCCACAACATTACAGATTTTAGATTCAGACACAGAAAAACTATCTAGATCACAAATTAGCTGATTTGTCATGCTAGTTACAAACTAAGTGGATATATAAATAGAGGATAAGCTACCTGTTTAAGTGCTTACTAATAAAAATATTCGGTGGCGCTCTTAGGCACCTTCATAGTCAATTGAGTTAATGTAGTTGATCTCTGCGTATTTGCGGGCCGGGCAACTTACATCGCCAGTTGGATGGTCGCATTTTCTCTTAAAACGTTTGCACGTCGCACATTGAGAGGGAGAAGATTTCCTGCTGCATTCCTTGAAGGAGTGTCCAGTCTCTCCACAGTGGTTGCAGGTAGCACTAGTTTCTCGGCAAAACTTGGCTGCGTGTCCGAACTGCTGGCAATTGAAGCACCTGGTGACTATCGTGAAATCTCTCACAGGGCATGATGTCCAATTAATAAAAATACGGCTTTGGTTTATAATAATTTTCCTCATGCTAGCGGGTAGTTCCAGGATGTAGTTACAGGTAGGAAGGTCTTTCTTACCCGATTTATGGCTTAATTTGATGCTCGCAAGGAAGGACTCCCGAGTTATATTCGGCAACTTGTCTGAAAGGTTTTGCTCGTAAATACAATCGAACACCTCCTTCTCGGTAAGGGCAACGGGGACACCAATGACAGCGACCCTTGGGCGGCGTTTAGAAGGTTCTTCTATTGTAAGGCCCGATGAAACTAATTTGTCCGAATTTTTAAGTTTCTCAATGTCGCCGTTATTTTCGGTGCTGATCATAACGCCCCCATTTTTCACTTTTCTCACGCCACGGACATGAAGCTTAAGTTGTTCGGGGGAGATTAACTTTTGGACAAGTGTCTTGGTGTCGTCACTTGTTTGGGTCTTATCGCTGGGATAGATGGCGACTGATCTCAAATTTGCAGGACGGACAAAGTTATCGGTACCTTTCTTCACCATGCTAGCAAAAGTAGTACTTTCCGTGGGATTCAACTTAGTCTCTACGACCTCTTTGAACTGCTGGAGAGAGTCGACAACGTTCTGGTGAACCTGTAGGTGCTGGATTGTGGTATGGGCCTGGATCGTTTTCGTCTTTAACGATTGGTATAGAACGGCCATCTGTGAAGTCCCACTGGAAACCTTCCGGCAAAGAGTGGAGACACGAAGCTTCTGGTCCGAGTTCATTTTGCCATCACCGACAATTGTGCAAACTTCGTTCAGAATGGCATCTATAGATCCTATCCATTTCTGAATCTCCGGCGTACTGATGACTTCTAAAGGCAATTCATTCTCCGCGGGTGCTGGTGGATTTGGGTCGCTCGGGGGTAATGGTTCGGTAGGCGTCGGAGGAGGACTTCGGTGTAATAATTGGCTACGACCAAACGGGCTCGATCCTGGGTTAGACATTGTACCAGAAACACTTTATTGTTTATAAAAAATATCTAGTTCATCTTGCACATGAAAGTTTGTAAAAACCAACAAGACACACGCGACACACTTTACTCTAAACTGACGCAATAGTTATATTTATTTGTCGTAATTGTTTATTGCATTATAATCAATACGAAAAACACGTCCGCTTAGTCTCGCGACGCGTAAAAGAAGCCATGAGCAATGACATACATACGTATATATTTCGATTCTACCATTATTACAAGACTATAGTAAAGAGGACGCACCTCTTAATAGTGAAATAAAACAGCTATGAATAAAAAAAAAATATGGAGAAAAACAAATTCATTCACATTAAGCTAGGTTGTACCAGTTCTAGCAAAAATAAAAAATAAAATCCATGTTACTAAGTGATAATAGGTATTCATTGAAAATGTTGAAAACCAACACCCTAGATCAGATATTTAAGTACTGTGATCACAAATTTCTAAATTGGTCAGTGTTTTTTTTTTAATGTAATCCTAAATAACTATGCTATTGATTGCAGTCACAAAACCAATAATTAATATTATGAGTCAAGTACAAAAAAAAAAAGTTTAATTAAGTCATGGTTAAAAACGTTTTATCACGTAACTTTGACGCATTGTCTTTAAAAAAGAAATGTACTATACTACCATAAAAAAATGGCCCTTTTAATGAAGATTTCAAAATGGTGCAACACTTGCTACTTATTTTTCCATAAAAAATATTATAATGATTATCAGCAATTTAAAACATAAAATACTCGAACAAAAACATATCAAAGTATGATAATGATGCCTTATTGTCGTATTATAGCAAAAGTTAACAATAATGAAACACT
This sequence comes from Griposia aprilina, assembly GCA_916610205.1. Lineage (NCBI taxonomy): Eukaryota > Metazoa > Arthropoda > Insecta > Lepidoptera > Noctuidae > Griposia > Griposia aprilina. Next base: position 12,154,888 of record OU744286.1, read on the forward strand.
AGGAAATATTGCAATACAATATATAATATGCTCTCGACTTGGTGACAATGGGACCACTCCCATTGTCACCAAGTCAGAATCTGATGAGGGGATCCCATGGAAATCGAGGGAAATCCTCAAATTTTATAGGCACACCTATAGCGATTTGGGTATTTTTTATAGTAACTCGTGCATTTGCTCTTGGAAAGTACCATTCGGTGAAGTGGAACTGATGATGAAGACCAGAGGTGGCCACCGGAACTACTCAATAATAAGTATTTCACGGGTTGCGATTCGATTACTTTATTATGGTTGCTAAGTAATTTATGCTCGTCACAATGCATATGGTGCAATTCTTTTGGTTTTTACCAGGAGAGCTCCTCAACAATTAACGTCCCTGCAACGGGAAATGGAATATTTTGTAAAAGGTGATGAGCAGTTGACATTTTTAGGCTATTGTAACTATTGTAACAGATAAATTTAAAAGTGAGTCACTAAAAAGTGAAATATAAAAAACTTTTTTCAAAAAGAAATACAACCGATTTAAAAAAAAACACTACAAAGTGAAAAATACATTTAAATTGGAAGTCGGCGGCAAAAAATTAAAACTTACCAAGTTTCAACAGTATAGTTCTTATAGTTTCGGAAAAAAGTGGCTGTGAGATACGGACGGACTGACAGACAGGCAGACATGACGAATCCATAAGGGTTCCGTTTTTTGCCATTCGGCTACGGAACTCTAAAAACACACATTTCGGGTTCTTTTCCAAACCGTATTATATTGTCACTATGTCAATTTAAGAGACAAAAACAAGCCTAGAGCGACATCCGGTGCAAATTAAATTTCTTTTTTTTTTAGCAATAAGACAATCTTTTACTTTTTCTACTTCTTGTGGATTCTTAAGTAAGTGCTCTAATATTCCCGCAATGCTTTCATTTCCATCTGTTTTTAGTTTTGAAACATATGCATGTGATAATTCGTCTAAAGACATAGTTGTCAGAGTATGTTCTGTACGTCTCTTTTTTGCTTTGGACCTAATTCAGTAAAAGGTTTTCTAGGACTTCCTTCGGTCGATGTGCCAATAGATGCTTTCACTAGAGATGGAGTTACAAACTGTGTAGATGTACTGTGAACTGATTCATCGTCTTTTTGCACAAAAGCTCTCATAAAATGTGGCCAAACTATTTTTGGCTCTAACCATCATCATCATCAGCCTACAGCAATCCACTGCTCCAATTGCACGCCATTCAGCTTAATTCCCGGCAACTCTTATTCAGCTGCTACTAGCCACCCTGCGACGAACGTCACTCCACCTAGCCTGAGGGCATTCTACCTTATGTTTGCCGATTCGCGGTCTCCATTCAAGAACATGTCTACCCCAATTGTCATCGATTCTACAGCTAATATGGCCGGCCCATTGCCACTTCAGCTTGCTTATTCGGTGAGCTATGTTGACAACTTTGGTTCTCTGCCCGATCACCTCATTCCAGATTCTATCCTTCAGAGAGCCTCCAAGCATAGCTCGTTCCATACCTCGTTGAGCGACCTTGAATTTAGGGACCAGCCGTACCGTGAGCGTCCACGTTTCGGATCCGTAAGACATAACAGGTATGACGCACTATCTGAAGACTTTAGTAATTAGGCTCTGCGGAATACGTGATGAGAAGACTCGACAAAGCTTTCTAAACACTGCCCGGCCCAGCTAAATTCTTCTCTTGGCCTCCTTCTCAAAGTTGTTATTACCAAACTGCAGAGTTTGCCCGAGGTAAACGTGTTCGAACTCGAACAATCTCGAGAGCACTGCCGTTGACAGCAATCGGTCCCGGAGTGACGTGTTCGTTCAACCATAACCTGGGTTTTGTCCAAGTTCATCCTGAGGCCAATGCGTACAGAAGAATCAACTTCGCCATCCAGCATCTGCTACAAGTCATGCAGCGATTCGGCCAGTATGACAATATCATCTGCAAATCTCAAGTGTGCGATTTACTCGCCGTTGGTGTTAATGCCGCGTCATTCGCAGTTCAGCGTCTTAAACACATCCTCTTATGCGTTAGAGAACAGTTTCGGGCAAATTACGTCCCCCTGTCTAAACCCTCGACACAGGGGAATATGTTCAGTTCGCTGGTCCTGAATTTGGACGGTCATAGTTGCGTTTTCACAAAGACAGGTTGCCCAACCGGCTAATGTTTATGGTGTGCCGTTACATTTGGAATTGTACCTTTATAATGTAGGACGACGCAGCGCCACTGCCCCGGCATCGCAAGGCACTGGAAACGTATCGTGTGGTCTCGCTCTTAGAATATTGTTGAAGTGGCATTTCTTTTGATTTTACCTGTTATAACTGTTACTTTACGATGCCATGTCGATAAAGTGTACCTACTTTTAACTTCATTTATATGTATCGTTTTACAACAGGGCCAGGGATCATTTCGTACTGGGATCGGTTCGGAATAAAATATGAATTTTGTACACATTCCTGACGAAACACACAAGGTGGGATCGGATTGTGTCATCCGATCGGAATAAGCCTAAATAAAGCACATTTCAAAGGCAGCAGGCAAAGATGAATGGTGCAGTAATATGTGAAGTATAGGTTAATATATATTTTTTTTACATAATATTTCGCTCATTCCACACAATCCCCGATAGAATTTACTATAACCGCTTGTCACCATTAGTAGCTATAATAGGATGCTGGGACCACCCAAGGGCTTCGACTATTTTAACTCTTTAGCCCATGATACAACCAGTCAAACAAACCAAAAATCTACTACATAGGTACCTACCTACCTTTTCCTTCAAAATTCATTTCCGTTAAGAATACCGTTGTAAGAATGGTAAACTACTTATTCTTTATTATCAGTCTTTTTTTATTTACGTAAGAAAATAAAAAAAAAGTCTTAGACGTGGAGAGATAAGAGTTTAAATAGAAATTGTGTCACAGTTCATATATGTACGCAACGGAAGGACGAACGGAACGGGACGGGGGGTTCGGACGGAACAGAAGGTTGAACGGTACGAAGTTTTCACTGCTGCGTAACTGAAGCAGGGAAAGTTCGATTGTATTTACAAAACAATTTCAGGCGAGAACGGCTTGCGCTTGAGATTAAATACTGCCTTACCTGCTAATGAAATACGAACTGCCATTAATTATTTTCAGAAATGTGTAAATCTAGGCAGACTTCGTTGTATGTGCTTACCTTCTCAATTAAATATTTTCGTGAAAAATATGCGTGTTCTCCTCATTTATTTCTGGCTTGAACGATACGTAGCTAGGCCCCTTACACACGGTGATAATCAGTACTATATTTACTGTATAGTTTTGTGATCACATGGCAGTTTCATACTGCATTTGTTTTTAACCGTTTAAACAGTGGGATATTGACGTGTGGTTTAATTTTTTTTACCGATCATGACGGCCGTCTCCGCGGCCGTTATGTGGCGGTCACCGCTCTTTTAGGAAACCGTAGCTTTACGAACTCGAATGCAGTCATGAGCTCGAAGTATTGCAACGAATATTTTTCAATTAAAACGCCATTAAAATATAAATAATATTATATTACAAATAACTAATAATTTATTAAGCTTCCTTATTATCACTTTCATATTTCGTTTTGCTGATTTCAAACAAAATCTTGGACATGTTGTCCCCTGTTTCTTTGACCATGGACGTGAACTTGCTGTTGGGGTTGTTCAGCAAGGTGTGCGGGTGATCGAACTCGGCGACCACTCCCTGGTCCATGACCAGCACTCGGTCCGAGTCCATGATGGTGTTCAGACGATGCGCGATGGTGAGCACCGTGCATGACGCAAACTGACGACGGATTGTATTCTGGATCAAAGCATCCGTTCTGAAATGGAGAAATGCATTATTAATACACGTACTGATTATATCCACCGGTTGATACGACTACGAGTTAGGAGCCAGGATTAAGTAGCTAGGTATTAGGTATTAATAAAATATAACATAATAACTTCATTTTCCTGAGGTTGTGTAAACCATAGTTAACAATAATTTTCTTTTCTCAATTATAAATTTCGTGTCTTTAAAACAGTTAAGATACATATTCGATATTAAAACAGGATTTTCCTTTATAAACTCACTGAGGATCGACGTTGGCAGTGGCTTCGTCCATGATGAGAATATTATTTGAACGCAGGATGGCGCGCGCCAGGCATACCAGCTGACGTTGCCCCATCGAAAAGTTGCTGCCGCCTTCAGACACTTTATAATCTAGTGCCGGAATGCCCTCTTTAAGCTCCACCTTAAATAATAATTTCATTCAGTAATTAGTTTACTTCGCAGGTGCCGAGTTTCTGTTCAAGATATAATTAAATTTTAATCTTATACCTGCTCCAACGCCCTCCAAATATCATCGTCACTGTAGTCGTTGAACGGATCCAAATTATACCGTAGTGAAGCAGAGAACAGGACTGGCTCTTGTGGAATTATTGATATTTTCGATCTCAAAAGCTGGGAACATAAAAAGTTATCGCTGCATTAATGTTCCAAATTAAAAAATAACATGCACTCCTGAACTTGATAATGGCCCCTGAACAAAATTGCCCACTTCGAATATTTTAAAATTCCATTAATATAATTAATTTTACTTTGCACTTGATGGTCCTTTTGTAAATTAAGTAAGCGTCTCTCAAAATTGTTAACAGAAGCCATAATAACAAATTATTGTACCTTTTTGGCTATTCCTTGCGTATCAAGGCCGTCAATTTTGATGCTGCCCGTTATATCGCTAAGCCGGAACAGAGCCGCAATTAGTGATGATTTACCAGCTCCAGTTCTTCCTACCACTCCAACCTACAAAATGATTTATTAAACGTTAATACAACGGTACACTTTATTTAAATTAAATGGCACAGAATATAGTGCTGTACCTTCCATCCGCTTTTAATTTCGAAGTTCAAATCTTTCAGCACTGGTGGGTCTTCGGCTGCATACTTGAGGTATACGTTTGAGAAAACCAAATTACCAGAAGCTGGCCATTCTTTTGGTGGTTGTATTGCTGGAAAAAGTATGTTTCAAATGAAGCAGAGTTGGCGGAATCTAGAAATGTTAATGAGCCCATTATGGGCCAATGGGCTCATTAACATTTCTATTGAGTTGTATCTTAATAATAATGACTAAAACGATGCTCTTACTTCCGTGCTCCATATATTCCTCTGTGGGTAGCTTCGTATACTCCAAGACCCTCTCAACTGCCGTCATTTGTCCTAGAAAGTCGGCGGTGAACCTAGCCGCCATCTGCAACATCATTGTGAGGACCATAGACTGACTGACGGCCAGGCCCACGCTACCAACCGGGATCAAATCACCTGTAGAAAGAGCACATTATATGAAGAACTTTAAGCTAGGGTTTTACACGAATTGTGAGGAATTTTCGTTTCTTCGATGCTGTTGGGCTGCTTCTTTTATTATTTGTAATATGTATTAATGAAATGTACATCGTATATTTTGCTTCACTTAGCAAATTTCATAGGTACCTAATCTTAGCGATATTATTATTCGATGTTAACGTCTTACTTCTTACAAATCTTTAGCCGGAGCGAAGTAAAAAAAAAGCTTAACAAACCATTTAGCCATCAAAAACTTTTTTATATAATAATAACAATATATTTCATGTTTTTCGGTTAACCCATACGGAGGTCGGAGACCTATAGGAAAAGATATACAGAGTGGTGTCGATAACGACATTAATTGAAAATACGATCCCCACTAGTTAATCACAACTATTTAAACAAAATAATTGCAAAAAACAAACAACCGACTTAAAAAAAAACAGTACAAAGTGAAAAATAACTTTAATTTCGTAAGTCGGTGTCTTTGCATCTGTATTTTAGATTCTTGCCTCCGACTTCCGAAATTAAAGTTATTTTTCACTTTGTAGTGTTTTTTTTTGAAGTCGGTTGTATTTTTTTTTGTAAAAAAGTTTTTTATTTTTACTTTTTAGTGAGTCAGTTATTAATTTATCTAAGTTAAAATAGCCTAATGTCAACTGCTCATCACCTTTTACAAAATATTCGTTTTCCCGATGCAGGGACCACAGTTACGCGTCGAAATTTAAAAAAAACATGCTCTTACAAGGGTAGCACGTCACGCACGAGTCAGTGGGCCAGGAACAAACTCCAGCAAAAACCCCTAGATGTATTTCTTTCCTTTTCTTACACAATAAATCTTCCGAATGCGGAAGTGATTACGAACTATTTTTGCCTACACTTACTTTGTTTAGACAAAAATGTCGAATTGAGAACGTAGCTATCTTCTCAGTTTACTAAAAGAGTAGTGCGCCTGAGCAATCTTTGTTTGCATATGATAATAGGAATTAAATCGTTATGGTTATTAGGTCTAAATTCAATCAGCAATACAATACAATATTGTATTATTTCTGAGTAGCCGCACATTGCATTTGGTTGTGTTTTACGCATGTAGGTAAATTAAATTGTTTTGATGTGAATGACCTAATGAACTTGCGTGGCGAAATCGTAATGTATTCACAGAATGTGTTCAAATAGTTAAAGTAAAAAAAAAACCTGCGGCTATATAGTTGATTATAATTTGATAATTTTTGGTATAAGTATCACTAACGCGATACCCAGTATGTGGTTTCGATTAAAGTCGTATTATCCCCACCACTCTGTATAGCAATAAAATTAAAAAGTATATACCGAAGTCACCCAGAACAAAGATTGCCATCACAATTCCGAGGTAAGCCAAGCAGAGAGCGTCCAAGTACAATCCGAATGCAGTAGAACCTCCGAGAAACGTGTAGAAAGCACTGGTGTGAAGATTCTGTAACATTTAAAGAAGCAATAGTAAGTACGAGCAAATATTTAATTTTATTTTAGTTTATTCTATTCGGGAAACTTACAGCTAACTTATAGAGTGTTCAGTTTTTAAAGAGGTCAAATCTAAACCTCGAATACTGCTTACCTGTGCCTCATCAAATGTTTTGAGCAGTCTCTCCTGGGAGCCCGAACTTCTAATGGTGGAAAGTCCGGAAATAGTTGAGTTAATCATTCCAAATACTGGACTTTTCGCTGTGGGAAAGATTTCAGATTATAAAAGGTGTTACAGAAGAAGGTTTTAACAGTTGAAGTGACCATAGTCCGTGAATTCTATACTTACTCGTTCCTTCCAATCGTTTTACAGCCTGAGCAGCATTCAGGTACCATCTCAGTAGAAGAATGAAGACTACCATCAGCACGGAAGTGGGTATCAGCGTCCATGGTAAAGCTATGGCGTTCAACACTAACACACTCATCAGCGATAGGTACATTTGAACGGTTTCCAAGATACTTCGTGGTAGAAGCTCATCCATTGCTCCCATATCCTTTGAGAATCTGTTAAGAACACGACCTGTGGATGAAAGACTAACGTTTCATTGTAGCACAAGACAGAACAATGTTACTAACTTATTTCAACGAAGAAGCTACTTCGTCGTTCTCAAGCAAGTTACCTATATTATGGCTGATTCGACCACTTTACCGCACGAAAACGTAACCAGGAAGGTCATTGAAGATAACAGTGTGTATTACGCTGGCTACTTTGGCTATTGCTATTGCAATCGCTTGGCATAAAAGTTAAGGCCTAATGACCGTAACCTTGGCATAAGTCCAGTTGTAATTACGAACTTCAGGGAATCGTTTTATAGTTACTAAGTAGGCTTTATTACGACTCATTGTATAGAAGCGGTTTTTGAGAAGACCCATGTTCAACTGTAGTCGACAATAGTGGCAAACAGATCGAACTAATGTTAGGCGCTTCATAATAATTAAGACCATGACCGCTACGTCAAAATAGGTTCACTATAGATACTCGTATAACAATATTGATTTTTACTTACCCGAAGGGTTGGTATCGAAAAATCTCATTACGGCCACTATCAATTTCTCGTAAATGATATTATGAAGATTTTCTGAAGCTCGCATAGTCATCACTACGAAGGCAAAAATTCTAATGTATGTCAAAAAAATTATTGTCAATATCACTCCGCCGTAGACATAGAGGTACTGGGCTGTTGTTAGTAAACCGATTTGAGCGTTCATATCCGTATCTGGAACATTAAAAAAGAAATCAATAACCTATAAGAAGGTTCCCTATTATAAAACCATGGTTGTCCACCGCTCCCGTTAGAAGGTTATAAGTAGTAAAGCAAGTGGAGGGTCATGAAGGTCGTCATTTTATAAGTTGAACTTAGGAGATAGGCGAAAAACTGTTTATTTTTGCAAGCAGGAACTGTCACTTGAACAACATAGTGATATTTCGTTAACGTACCTGCAAGTTGTCCATCAGGTAATCCTTGTTCATATGCGTCTACTTGGTTGGTCCTGAAATCAAAGTGTTCAATAAGTAATTAATACTTTATTGAAAGTGCCGATGACGTTCTAAATCAGTTGTAAATACAGCCTGGTGGCCTAAGCTGCTTAACTTTTATTAGATAGTGTTTAGGAGTTTACGTCTCTTACCAGAAACTCAACCAATAATCTGTGGTGGTGGCAGCAGCCTGCGTGATGAGCAGCACCATGAAGGCCATGAACACGATACACCAGGAGCCGACCGCGCTCAGGTACTGCTGCAGCACCTCCCACTTTAAGCTGCCCGACGCTCTCTCTTCTGCCTTTAACACTTGAGTTGTCTCCTCTCCGTCATTGTCATCGCTTCTCACTGAGATCTTTGATATTCTTGGCATAAGTGCTGGTTTTTCCTTTTAATAAATACAACAAGTATAATTAAAGGGTGTGCTATCACTAGTACTTCCACATTAAGTATTCAATTACCTGTGGTTTGAAAAATCTATTTAAGAATTGTAAGAATATTATCGTGAAGGTAAAAAAGTCCACGTATGTTTACGTTCACATTTTTATTTGTTTGTGTTTTAGAAGCATGTTCAACGATGTAGACAAGATAATGTTGAAAGCTGTTTTCTGGCAAACGTTCAAGTCGCCAGTTGAAAAGAAAAATACTAGATTTTGAGTGTGTACTTACTTTTTTTTCACTATCTTCGACATCGCTAGCTTGGTCGGATAGAAGGAGTGAGAACTCAGTTCCAGACTTGACCAGCTCATCATACGTGCCCATATTTTCGATGGAACCCTGTTAAAATATCATAATCTATACACATAAAAATCAATTGCTGCATGTATGAAAGATCATCACTTGAGAACGGCTCGACCGATTTTGCTATTTTTTTTGCTAAGTTTATAATATTGTCAGGACAAGGATAGCATGAAATATTTTTTTTGAAAAACTTCCCGGGAAAGTCGGAAATTTGGATGGAGATAGAGACATAAAATTCACCCGGGCGACGCCGTGCACGAACAGCTAGTTTAATATAAGCCTGCGATCGTTCACTTTTAATCAAGGGCCTGTACTGACAACTAGAATGAACAAACTTCTTAGATCATTGCTATTGTCATCCATCATTCTTACTAGATTAGACGGATTAGTTTTAGTGGTTTTTTGCTATTAAAAGAGAAATCTTGCTACCCATTTTCGTTACTTTTGCATACAAAATTGTTGTATCTAAATAGATATCATCTCAGTAATAAAATGCAAGAAATTACTTGTACAATATTAATATAAACAAGTTAGTTAGGCCCTTTTGTCAGAAAAAAAGATTTCAGAGTAATACTAGAATTAAAAAACGCCGACGAAAAATTCACAAGGTCACAAATTATTTACAATGTCCAATTTCATTTAATGCCATTAATCAATTTCGGCGTTTAAAACCTGCTGTGCTAGAGTGACTCGATCGTTGATAATAGTTTTTATTGAAAAGATAAGTTAATATTACATGCTTTGCTTATCTTTCTTAATATTACTATTTTACTAGGTTATTTATTCTTTGAGGAACTCTTTGTAAGAAGCTCGTCCGGGGTTCTACCACAATGCCTACTTCTATCGCTAAGCAGCATTCCTGCGTTCTGGTTCGAAGGATATGGATGTCGATGTAATATAAGTAAAGGGCACATGAGACATTACAAAGTTGGAAAATTCAGTTTTGATGCCTCTGGCACAGTACCAAGATATCATCAGTCGGTGCAGATGACACTTACCAACAAGTGAACCGCCTTTAAATTTGCCAGATAACAACATAAAAGATAATTAATTCTATTTCCACTTACCTCATTCAGAACTACAATAAAATCAGCAGCTTTGAGGTAGTGAATCTGATGGGTGACCAGTACACATGTCCGTCCACCGAGGTAGCCTTTTATGCAGCCTTCAAACAGCTCTCTGCCAACGTTTGCATCCACTGCCGACAGTGGATCATCCAGCAAATAGATGTCAGCCTGGAAAAGTATCAGCGATTTAATTTGTCATACTACATAATGATTCATACGTAAAAGGGTAACGTTATTTTTAGTGTGTTTATTACCACCCAAATGTTAAATATTTGTTGTAATTGTACAGCTTTAGCTATAGCTAAATACTTCCAATCGAGAGCAGTGGTGGCTCAGTGGTAACGGCCCCGACTTACGAGTTGTAGGTCGTTTGAACCCAGGCTGGCGATTAACTTTGTGTATTTTTTTTCATCACCACTGCTCTCAAAACAGTGAAGGAGAAACCGGCATGTCCTAGAACCAAAAATTCGAAGACGTGTGACATCCAACCCGCACTTGGCCCGCGTGGTGGATTATAGCCCATATCCTCTCACCGAGAGGAGGGCTATGTCCTAGCAGTGCGAACATTATGGCTGATTATGACTTCCGATCATCATTGTAACATATTTGTATCTTCTTATTCTTCGACTCTTAAATCACAATTTTCAATGGTAAGAATCGAGATAAGAAAGATAGAACCTCGTTGTTATTGCTAGCTAATAAAGTAACATTTCCGTCTTTGAATTGTTTTCTGCAGCAATTAATTACACGAGTCAAAATATAACAATGAGATTTTAATCTATATTCAATGTCTTTGATAAACCATTCAGATGTCGAAACAATATGATGTAATTCGTCAACTCTTTAGAAATGTTATACATTCCACAATACGCTTAATAAAGGTTCGCAGAGACTGTCATTTTAATATCTTATAATACAATCAATATTTCAGAATAGGTAACATGTAAGAACGTAGGTAAACACGTGACTGTACAATCCAGTTATTAATAAATCTATAGATTTACCTTATCAGTTAATACCACGATGTTTAAACTTATGAGTTCTCACTCATAAGTTTAAACGTCGTGGTATTAACTGATTATTTATTTTTGGTAGGACTATTTCATTGATATCTCTATCCACCAGAAATATATAATAATATCAAATATCTACAATCAAACATGTAATAATTTGAAAAGACCAAAATTTCAAGCAAATTTATAAAAATAAAAAAAACACTGGTCTGCATACACCTGTGATAACAATCGTTAGGCGTGTAAATTACCTCACGATAAATGGCTCTGGCCAAATTAATCCTGGCTCTTTGACCTCCTGATAGAGAAACTCCTCGCTCTCCAACCAATGATAAGTCACCATACGGGAACTGTTTGAAATCTGGCAGTAACGAAGACACTTTGCAAACCTGCAAGCAAATAATAAACAACAAAAGAAATGAAAAAAAAATACCACGCCAGCTCGGATTGGTGTGAATTAAATATCAGCAGGAAAATTGACTCTTGTCATAAAATTTTAACGTCTCTCGCACAATCTCCATTTCTGGTTTTACATTTTTTTTTTTTCATATTTTTATTCCCGGTGAAACGGATAGCAGAGGTAGCCACCACCGTCAACAATCCGTATCGTTAAACAAAACAATTCCGATACTTACATTGCTTTCCCTTTACAATAAAAGTACCCTACCAATCAAATACTACACACATCACACACACCACACACACACACAACACACATCCACACACACATCGTGGCTACATCCATTTTATTAGAAGCAAATACTGCCAAACTGTTTTCTGTAAAATATTATTATGTTTTTTGAGAAATTAAATTTATGATTATTATTATTTTTATGACTTTGTCAACATGTGGTTACTGATCAAAATATTTAAGTAAATACCTCTTTGTATTTCGTAACATCATACGGCAGTCCAAATAGAATGTTATCCCGCACAGTCCCTGGGAATAGCCATGACTCTTGACAAGCGTAAGATAACTTTCCAGATATGTTTAGATTACCACTAGTCACCGGTAATTCTCTTATGAGCAGTTGTAGTAGAGACGTCTGTAATGATAATATTTATTTAATTAAACACCGTGCAAAGGAACGCAGACAAGAAAAAAGTATTTTAATGATCGATCATTACCTTTCCAGAACCTACAGGACCAATGACAGCGCACAATTTGCCCTTGCGAACACGTAACGATATATTTTTAAGCGTCATTTCTTTAATATTCTCATTAGCGGTCCAAGATGCGCTAATTTTATTAAGTTGAATAGGATAGTCAGCCATATTAGGTTCTTCAGTGGTTTCTTTTGGAACCACAACGTCGGTAGGAGAGTACTTCTGAGGTAGCACGATGCGTGATTCGTCCAATTCTCCATTCTTGGAGTTGAACAAATTTGTATTAGCAACATTTTTATTAATTCTTGGCGTAACTTGCATGTCTGTTCGTTCATCTGTTTACAAAAGATAAATAGTTATAAAAAATAATTGCAACTGTACAGAAATGAAGCGATGTGGTCGTTGGCGTTCGTAAAGGGGTGTGTGCATGGAAGTCACACATCGCTAGAAATTTTGTTGCATCTTTTATTCAACACGGCGCGTCGCGAATCCCAACGACCTTTTTGTGGAGTCTACTTTAATACAATATTTACCCATCATGAGGAAGCCCTGTATACGCTCAAAAGATACCAACATTTCGGAGAAGCTTGCTATTGCCATTGGTAAAATCATTGTAACGTTCACTTGAATAATACTGAAGAACTGCTGAATAGGGTAAATCTGAAAATAAGAACAATATAATTATGAAAGAGATAGATAGACAAAATTTAGATTTTCCAAACGTACTTCAGCAATATTTTAGTAATTACCGTTGTGGCAGTAATCATGTTGCCGGTGAGTGAGAGGGTTAATACTGTGAAGAACATGATACTGCGGTCAGTGAACAACATGAACCCTAGGAACATGCTCCGAATGAAGATGGATTTCCTGAGGGCAGTCATTTCGAAGGCGCGCGCCGCCTTCACAACCAGCTGGAAGGGTTTCTCCCAGGCGTACATTTTGATGACCTGAAATGTAAATGTTTTGATGTAAACTCGGGCCCAGTGTTATGTACTTCAGTTTGGTAAAGAATCAGTGTTTTCTGCTGAATACGATGGTACAAATGTGTTTAACTAAAAAATTGTTCATAATTATGTAGTAGTTAAGTAAAGCCCAAGAGCTTTATTATGTACCTGTATACCGTTAATAATTTCACTCATCAACTTAATTCTTTTATCCGTCCTCTTAGCTGTAGAGCGTCTAACAACAGCAGTGAGCTTCGTCAAGCCGGCTAAAAAACAAAAGAGTATCGGTTAATATGTTGCTGAGAGGCTTCAGCAAGATTTAAGAAAGATATTCGATAAGTTACACCAGGTACCTTGGAGAGGTAGAATTAATATGACGACCCCAAAGAGGCCGACAAAAGGTGCCCATCCAGCGGCTTCGTACAAGAAGTAAAGAACGACGGCGGCTTGGATAGGGACCACCCACAAATAGTGCAGGAACATGAATGCGTAGTCGAACCTCGTGATGTCGTTCGACAGCAAGTTCACCAGCTTGCCTCCTGCCACATCACCCACTGACACTTGACTCATGCGGAGTAACTAAAAGAAAAAGAAAAGCCATGCATTTCGGTTACATCTGTGGCTCCACAATGAACGTAACCTTTGGGTTTAGTGGGTTTGAACCCACTAAACATGCATTTGAGTACCTACATATTGTTCGAGAAAGTTAATTTGATAAATGATAATGATAAATGATTTTATTTCTTTAAGTAGGTTTGTACAGCCGAGTTCACTAATATATTGGCAGTGACAATGTTTCAAAATATTGTAAGCGTTAAAATGATCATATAGTTAGATAGGTACAAACTTAAACATCAATAAAATGTTAACATATAAACTGTTCATAAGTATGCTACGGTAGTACAGTCAAAAATATCTGACTGCTTTTCGGAACATAAATATCTAAATACTCTATAGATTTCAATATATTTGGTGCAACTTAGGATTCGTAAATATCCATACAGCTTTGAATATTCAACTAAATGGCCATTACCCTTAAATTTATTTTTGGTTGCCGGAGCAGAAGTACTAGTAATATGCAACGTTGCAAAGACTGTATCAATCTGACAATGTTGCTGTATTATTTGATTAATTAAGTTTTAGGAAATCTTACGGTCAACGCAGACTATACCTACCTATTCGTTTAAAACTTTTCAGTCGGTTTAAAAAATAAAAATAACATTTACACTTAAGCATATTAGTATGTAATTTTTATTTTAAAATTCTTAATACTTATTTTGTTCTTCTGAAAACCTGACATTTAAAATAAAGGTAGGGAACTTCCAAGCGAGGTTTTAGCAATGGTGCTGCCAGTTTTAGAATCTGGTGACATCAATAACATCTTGCAAACGTTTACGCATTGATGCAATCATGTTTGAACAGGCGGCGCTACTTCTAAAGCCTTCCCAAATCTCATATACGTGGGCCCTTAAATTTTTGACTGATCTAACTCGCATCGAGTCCTAATTTTGAACCATTAAACCCCATACGTTTTCTATGGGGTTTACGTCAGGGTTTCTTGGCGGGAGTTTAATTAAATGTAAACCTTCTTGTTGAGCTATCCACTCCTGGACCCTTCTCGCATTGTGGGCGGAACTTCCGTACAAATTCGATTCGATGGCCATCGGGATAAACAGTTTTACCAGTCGGAAGAAAGACATTTTTTAAGACGTCCTCGTAATCGATACCTGTCATACGACCAGTGACTTCGCATATTTCCATAGGCCCAGCGAAGAAGACGCTTTCCAGTAGGTATTCGGATGCAAGATGTCATAACTTACAACTTCAAATTGAATTTGTTTAGAGAAGAAAGAAACAGATTACAATAGGATATACTTCTGTAAAAAGATTGTTTAAAGAATTGAAGACAACAATTTGAGACACGTCAAATTATCAAGGTATTTTTCATAGAAAAATTGCATAGATATTTGTCAACCTAACTTTGTGCCAAATAATATGAAAAAGGGCTAGCGCAGTTTTTAGAGTCTTTGTCTGTAGCAATATTATTGATATAATGTAGTCACATATTTATGATGTCATAGATTGTTTACAATTTATTGTATGGCAAAGCTGTTTAGAGTTTTATGACCATTGCCTATATATTTTTGATTCATGAACATGCTCATATATGTATTAAAGAACTCGACTATACAAACACTTTTACACGTCAATCATATTTTTTTAACTAAACGAAGTCGGCGTTTCCTATCTGACTACTCTGAGAAGAAAGGCCGAAACAAACTCAGAGATTACAGTCTCTTTTAAAGTTCAGATTGTTACTATGCTTGCTCTTAACAAACCAGAAAAATATGTAAGTTAATCTGATTCTTACCTTTCTATACAAAAGCGAGGAGCAGGCGATCTTGATTTTCATACTGAACCGCATCACATACAATGTGCTGTGATGCTGGCACATCATGGACAAAAAGTTGATCCCCAGCATAGCAAAAGCATAGAATCCAGCCTCCTGTTGAGTCATCGTACTTTCTACTGACCAGTAGGAGAGGAGCTGTGTAAACAGCAAAGGTTGGGCTGTCCTGTGAACATATCATTGAATTTTAACTTGCGATGATAACCGAATCAGTGTGATGTGTTTGTGAGTATTTGAGGTTATGTTAGCAAAACAATAACAAGAGAAATACAATAACCATTCTAAGTATTTTTAGGTAATCTATTTATTGTTTTGTTGTAGGATACAATCAAGAATATGTAACTATGCTTATATATCTACGTTTATCAGTAAATGATAATAATTTTCATCTCTTTAATAATAAAAACACACAGCATTAAGACAAGAATAAAAGCTCCTATAAAGGGTGGCAGGGACATCGACGCACAACTTGATACTATGGATTCAGCACATGATTTTGATACTTTGGATTCAGCACATGATTTTGATACTTTAGATTCAGCACATGATTTTGATACTATGAATACAGCACATGATTTTGATACTTTAGATTCAGCACATGATTTTGATACTATGAATACAGCACATGATTTTGATACTATAGATTCAGCACATGATTTTGATACTTTGGATTCAGCACATGATTTTGATACTTTGGATTCAGCACATGATTTTGATATTTTGGATTCAGCACATGATTTTGATACTTTTACTTTGGATTCAGCACATGATTTTGATACTATGGATTCAGCACATGATTTTGATACTTTGGATTCAGCACATGATTTTGATATTTTGGATTCAGCACATGATTTTGATACTTTGGATTCAGCACATGATTTTGATACTTTGGATTCAGCACATGATTTTGATATTTTGGATTCAGCACATGATTTTGATACTTTGGATTCAGCACATGATTTTGATACTTTGGATTCAGCACATGATTTTGATATTTTGGATTCAGCACATGATTTTGATACTTTGGATTCAGCACATGATTTTGATACTTTGGATTCAGCACATGATTTTGATACTATGGATTCAGCACATGATTTTGATATTTTGGATTCAGCACATGATTTTGATATTTTGGATTCAGCACATGATTTTGATACTTTGGATTCAGCACATGATTTTGATACTTTGGATTCAGCACATGATTTTGATATTTTGGATTCAGCACATGATTTTGATACTTTGGATTCAGCACATGATTTTGATACTTTGGATTCAGCACATGATTTTGATATTTTGGATTCAGCACATGATTTTGATACTTTGGATTCAGCACATGATTTTGATACTTTGGATTCAGCACATGATTTTGATACTATGGATTCAGCACATGATTTTGATATTTTGGATTCAGCACATGATTTTGATACTTTGGATTCAGCACATGATTTTGATACTTTGGATTCAGCACATGATTTTGATACTTTGGATTCAGCACATGATTTTGATATTTTGGATTCAGCACATGATTTTGATACTTTTACTTTGGATTCAGCACATGATTTTGATACTATGGATTCAGCACATGATTTTGATACTTTGGAATCAGCACATGATTTTGATACTATGGATTCAGCACATGATTTTGATCATTTGGATTCAGCACATGATTTTGATACTATAGATTCAGCACATGATTTTGATAATTTGGATTCAGCACATGATTTTGATACTTTGGATTCAGCACATGATTTTGATACTATGGATTCAGCACATGATTTTGATACTTTGGATTCAGCACATGATTTTGATACTATGGATTCAGTAAATGATTCTGGACGCCCGCGTAAGTGTAATATCTACGCGGTCAAAATTCATACAGAACAACAATAAAAAAAAAAAATAACTGACGAATAATAACTGACGAAATATTTCAACGCAGGGGTGGCCAGAATTGGGCACGCCACAATTGTGGCGGTAAATCCCCTCTTTGAGGAGTGGCTTGAGAGGCGCCATGGCGTCCTCACCTTCCGCCTGACCCAGGTCCTCACCGGACATGGCTGTTGCGGGAGGTTCCTGTTTCGGATAAGGCGGGAGGAAACGCCCGGGTGTTGTCATTGTGTGGATCGACCGGAGGACACGGTGGAGCATACGGTGGAGGTCTGCCCGGCTTAGGCGGAGCACCGCCGTGTCCTCGTGGTGGCGATCGGCGGCAGCGATCTCTCGCGTCCGGCGCTGGTTCAGGCCATGGTACGGAGCAAGACGGAATGGGAAGCAGTCACCTCCTTCTGCGAAGCAGTAATGCTCGCGAAGGAGGAGGCGGAGCGCGTGAGGGCGAGGAAATCATTGCGCTCTCACGCCCCTAGTCGCCGCAGGAGAAGACACCCTGGGAGCGGGAGTCGATAGCCGACTCCCGGCCACCGTAGGCGCGGGCTTGCGGACAGCGAGCAATGGGCAGCTCACCGTCTAGTAAGGACCAGGCCCGGGTCAACGGCGCGTTGTGTTCCACGAACGCATCAAAGAGATGTCAGCATAATTGACGGGATCTGATAGGGCCGATGCCTGCCGGGGTCGCGGATTGTTCGAAAGAGTTACCGTGGCCCTGGCGCACAGGCAACTGAAGAAACACGGATGGGTTTTAGTCAGTAAGAGTCTGACACGCCCTTCCGCTCCGCTCAGAGCGGGAGAGGTCATTTAATGATTTTCCAAATCAAAAAAAAAGGGGTGTCCAGAATCATGTACTGAATCCATGGTAACAGGTTGCGCGTCGATTTCCCTGCCAGCCTATATAACAAGGTATCAGCTTTTATAATCTCTGTATATTTTGTTATTGAATATTTCATAATACGTTCTGCTGCGAACCAATGTTACTTTAATAAGAATGTGCTTAAAACGCACTTAAAGTAAGTTCTTTTAAATAAGTAAATAATTTAGAAACTAGTTATAGGTACAATCGCCAGCAGGTCAAACTGTCAAATTTCTCCAAACGATTTCAAACCTTATCATGTTAATAATTAAGTTCAAAATCGGTTGAGAAAATCTGACAGTTTATGGTAACTTGATGTGCTGGCGACCGTACAAGGTTTAATTGAAATAACTGAAAACCTGAAAAACAAACATCTTAAACGATTTTTACTATGGGACCAACCCGAGATCCGAAAATCGAGAAATAAATCAGCTGCTCCATAGATTTATGATCACAAGGAACATGTCATTTTTGCATGCTCAAAACGAATAAATGAAAATATAGTATAATTGTGCATACCTGGCTGCGGATATACTAATTACAAATATTGCTGCAGGCATATAGGAAAGCCAGTAGGCACTCCGTATTGCCTTCCATAGCGATGGCTCCCGGTTTTTTCGTGCTGCTTCTTCTAACTCCTCAAACCAGAATCTAAAAAGTTTAACAAGAAATATAATACGTCGAGTCATACCCCATCACATACCCTTTGAATCACTACTTTCCTGATAGATAAACTGTAAGTCGGTACAAGAGTTCCTCTAAAAATTTTTTACAACAAAATTGTTAAAAAAGTCTTAAATTGCCTTGAAAATTTTGATAGCTTGCAAAATTAAACACGAACTGATTAAATATTTTGAACGTGCTACAGATACGAACACTTATTTGCAAAGTTATTTATCGTTAATATGGCTAAGGTACGAAGCTTTTAACCAATTTACGAAGTCTCACAAAGCCGAAAAGAGATGAAATTTATGTCTCCTCGCTCTTATATTAAGATGACAAAATCTCGTTACTCACTATAATTTGCTTTGTTGGAATGAAGTAGGACAAGAAATGTATGGGAATATAACGATAGTCTAGTTTTGTTAGGCGTAAAGAAAGTGCTTGTAAAGTCTGAATAGAATTTATAATCATTAAAATCATCAGTACAACTCGCTAAGTTCAAATTGCCCCATGGAATCGACGTATATACATCATGAAATCATGACATTTGAGGCCAATTCTAACTCAGAGGCTTGGAAATACAGAGTGGTGACGTCATAACGACACTAAATGAAAATACGATCCCCAATAGTTAATCATAACACCAAAATCCAAAAATCTAATTTATCAAACAAACTAAATGCGAAAATAATCTAAATTAAACGCAACAGCCTTTATAATATTGTTTACTAACCTCATCTGACCTGTAGGCACTACACTTACGTGAAGTGTAAATAAATAGTGTGTGTAGTAGGCACCATTTATTTGGCGGTCCCTTGTATGCGTAAAGTTTCATTCATGTAGGTAACAATAATATTAAAAAAATGGCGCGCGGTACAAACTTCAGCAAAAACCCTAGATGTATTTATTTCCCTTTCTTCCACAGTAAATCTTCCGAATGCGGAAGTGATTACGAACTGTTTTTGCCTACACTTACTTTGTTTAGACAAAAAAGTCGAATTGACAACGACGCTATCTTCTCAGTTTACGAAACGAATAGTACGCTTCAGCAAACTTTGTTTGCTTATGATAATAGGAATTTTATCGTTATGGTTATTAGGTCTAAATTCAATCAGCAATACAATGCGAGATTGTATTATTTTTGAGTAGCGAGCCGTACATTGTATTTGGTTATGTTTTACGCATGTAGGTAAATGAAATTGTTTTGATGTGAATGACCTAATGAACTTGCGAAATCGTAATGTATTCACACCATGCGTTAAAATGGTTAAAGTAAAAAAAAAACCTGCGGCTATACCGTTGATTATAATTTGATAATTTTTGGTATACGTACCACTGACGCGATACCCAGTATGTGGTTTCAATTAATGTAGTTTTATCCCCACCACTCTGTATGAGATTATAATTTTGTAAATACAATACCATCAAAAACATAAATGTGAAGACGGGAGCCAAGTTCAATATTAAGAATATGCGTGGTTGTCCATTTCGCCGACAAAATAATTGTGATCTAAATGGGTGCCAAGTTCTATAGATAATCCTGAACATACAACATTTTAAAACACAATTTCTTGTTTTTTTCTGCTCCAACAATGTTTGATAGTTAACCTCTCAAGTCTGTTAAAATACGTTTTTATACTCCCTTGTGGTTCACATGTGTACCACCCACCTCCCCCACGGCCCCGCGCGCGCCGCTCTCCTGTTACCCGCCCGCTCACCCCGCACCGTGCGAGGCGCGGATCCTCATTGGGACGAATTCAGTCAGCATAATTATTAATAATGCGTAACTTTAAGCAAAATGTTGCGAAACACGTAAGTTAAGTAAGTTTCTCCCAGCGACTGCTTACTTACACACCACCATCGCCTCTTCATGTGTGTAAGTAAGTACAATAAGGTAAGCAGATAGGGTAAGTAAGGTGTACCTACCTATGTATGTGCCGAAAGTGTTTTCCAAACGTGTCTATTAAACTTTTATAGACAACAGGAATCGAATCTGGGCTCTTGTAAATCACAGACTGTAAGAATGTATTTCTTTCGTAACAATTGTTACAATTGTTCGCAATGATGTCAGATCGCTGAGCCGACGCTGCCAGTTGCAGTTTGTGTTATTATTGGTTGTCTAAGTTTTATAAATAATGTGGTATACAAAACAATAAAAGCGATCTTTTATTACGGAACCTATTCTCCTGCGAAAGAAAAAGTTTTTGTTGCTATTATAATTTTGAAAGGCGCTAGGTGTTAGTAAAAATCGATTGCTTGGAAAATATTTCAACTCGTAAAAAATCACTGTTTCCAATTTTTTTTCTTTTGTATACACACAATTACCCAGCAGAACGCCAAATTTTAAATTTGTTGGTCATCTGGAAGTGGGTTAGTTTTTTGAACTATATGTCAGTCAGTCAATGTTAAAAATGACATTTTTTTTTTGATAATATCTCTAATAACTGTTAGAGCTGTATTTATGAAATTTGGGATTCTAGTTAATCTAGGCAGTAAATAAACCTAAATTTATGTAGTTATGTTCAATAGATTTTGAGTTATTAAGAGGCCAAAAGTGTCTTCAAATGGTTCGTGTAACACGACACACGACTGCTGCGTCGCGCGTCACCAGTTCCTTTTTCTTTGAACTTGGCTTGACACGCTGCCGCGTGTCTAGATGTGGGAGGCCTATGTCCAGCAGAGGACATCTTTCGGCTGAAATGATGATTACGAAATACAATGCCTATGTTACGGTCGCGAATCATATTTTGAACAACATATCTGACACTGACCTGCTAATTGCAAAAAAAACTTAAGATATTTTTAATTTCTCGGGCTACCTTAGCGCATCCCCCTTAACATGGAATGATTAACCAAAAGACGAATGAGGCCTTTTCGTCTCTGGGTACAATTATAAACATTTCAGTGACAGACGAAGTATGCGACTATTATGGGCCCGTTGTTTGATACGCAGTTAGACATGACCAATAGTCAATTTAACAATTAGTCACTTGACAATAGTCAATAGCTGTCAAAGTTTAACTACTCTGTCTGCGCATGGTTAACAATTATAGCAAATTGTCATTTTTTAACTGTAGTTAGCTTAACCATTTGTCAAACAACATACTTCTGTCATTTTTAACAAATTGTTAGTTTAACTAACGCATTTTAACTATTAGTATGTTTGACTACTGATCAAACAACGGACCCTAAGTCGCATGCTTCGTCTGTCACTAGGCGCTTTAGTTTCTTTTAAGTATTTGGCCTAAAGTCGACAATTTAATCGTAAATCAAAGTCCACAAATTAGTCCATGAGACGTCACAATGCCATCACCTTGGGGGTACAATCATTCCATTACAAATCATGTTTTGCTTTATTATTACTTTTTATCGATAATACAATGGGCACTCAAATACCCGGGAGATAACTCTTTATTATCACTTCCTAATAAAGACAAAAAAAACAATATTACTTATTAGTCACTGAAGTTAAAAATATACAACATTTAATTCAGTTTTGAAATAAGTAGGTACGCAAATATTTTATTTACAAAATGTTCATATACTACATGACGATCAAAACATTATGTAATCTTTTTTTTTTTTTTGTCATTCTGAATATCAGCACAAAAACAAAGAAACCTACCGCGTCTATGCGTATTTCTAAATTTAATACTGTTATCTTCTTTCAGTAGAATTTTGTACTCTCCTTATATAAGTCTAGTGACTCTAGTGTTAAAATGTTTATGCACTTTGTTTAATGGGCCTATCTATTGGAGAAAGTGCGTAAAGATAACAGAAAGTCGTCAACATCGTAGGTAAGCACAAACATATTACACGTGGTGCAGGCTCTCTATACTAATATTTGTGAGCATGAAGCTAAGGCATGAGGGGATGTATCAATTGAAAGATGGAAAACACGACATGTGCGCAGAACGGTATCGATCCGTTCGGAGAGGTTCCCTATTGTTTGCTAACATTTTCGATAGCCCACATCCGTATATTGTATTAACGATTAACGTTATCTAAAGTGTGACGATTAAAATGTTATTTTTATTTTCAGCATTTAGTAGTTTTTTTAGTAGTAGTTATTCCTATTGAATAGGTTACACACAAGTTATTGTTTAAATTCTTACCTTTCAAAATATTCTCCTTGTTTTTCTGAATTGTATCGTTTACTGGGAACGATTAGATCTTCTTCCTCCACATCTCTTCTGTTTCCAGTAATGAGCACAGGACATATCCACCAAATAAAAATACGCGATAGAATGTTCGGTTTTTTCCTTTTTCTACGGTTCTCTTCGTCCGCAGTATTTTGTTCATTATTTTTATATTCTTTGCTCATTTTGAATGTTTACTAAATATTATTTCACACACTTATTACTACTTATACAAATTTGTATTATTTTCGTTTGTACAATATTCTGAACATGACTCTGGCTTAATGTGAGCAATGATTGCAAACTAACTATTAAATACACCCGTCTTTCGACTAGGTGTCTAATCGTGAGCTATATAAAGATAACAATCCTAAAGATACATGTACCCAACAGCAGAACAGTTATCACTCTTTTAATACCTAAATTTGAATGATTATAGCTTTGGTATCGTTTTTTTATCGCAGTGATTAGCCTAAATAAGCATATTGTAACTGCGCAAGCTGGCTATGTAAAACTTATTGAAATTCTCTTTTTAAAATTACATTATGCATTATCCTGTAATAACAGACGTGTTATCCTTTGTTTCTTTGTGATCGATGCAGGTGAACGGGCAGGTCAGATGACATCCAGGGATATCATTAGACACCGGTAAACATAATCGAAGGTAAAGAAAATATTGTGTAAATATTGTCGCAATTGTAATAGTAGAGGTGTTATCTCTAACGTTGTTTTTTTTTTAATATTGTGCTGTTTTTCAATCCTTACCGAATTTGTATTTTTTGATGACACGATGACGCTAGTAGGTTAA
This sequence comes from Griposia aprilina, assembly GCA_916610205.1. Taxonomy (NCBI): domain Eukaryota; kingdom Metazoa; phylum Arthropoda; class Insecta; order Lepidoptera; family Noctuidae; genus Griposia; species Griposia aprilina. Next base: position 12,178,835 of record OU744286.1, read on the forward strand.
GTAAGGTACGGAAGCAAGCATTTTAAAACGTTAATAGTATTCATCTTATAAACATTCATATGAAGTTCATATCTTCTGCGTGTGCGATTTATGTCGACGCGCCGAAATTGTTTTCAAGGATGTCTTTTTTTCAGCTTATCCCAAAATTATCAATAAAGAATCAATTTGAGACTGACAATATTTATCTAGGATTGGTCACGGTTTAAACCTAATGCTGTAAAATAAAGAAAGCAGGCTTTTTCAGGTTAATACTCTCTGTTTTATTTTATGTGCATCGATGAAAAATCATGGTTCTATTAAGTCGAGGTTCTCCGGACCTGTAGGCCTTTGAAATGCTGCTTCCGCCTCCCCCAAATGCAGCGCGACGTATTTATTTACGATGCGCCGCCGACCATTTCGCGGAAAATCCATGCCACGGTATAAAATATTTGCAGTTGATGAACTGAATTAGTTTTTCTTAAGTTCGATTTTTTCCCTTAGGACACATTTTATGGTTTCTACCTACGGTGTAGTGAACTTAAATTATTACTTAATATGTCCTGTGTATCTAATTAGCGTTTTCACAGTATCAGATAACGACACCAACCCGATACCGATACCGATTCGATACCGATATAATTATTATCACCCCGGTGATATTGGTGAATATCGATGACCATCGCGACGCAAGAAACGACCACAGTACGACGTCCACGTCTCGAAGTTGGCAGTGCGAAAAGTGTGTTCAAGTGAAAGAAAGTCCGCTACTCTCAACCCGTACTGTGTCTTCGCCGGTGGATATTGTACCGATATCGGTGTCGGTCGCTGTCTGCGACGATAAAGGTGACAACAACAACACCAATACAAAAGCTTTTATGGCCGGAGAAGGCACAACATAAGGAAAACTGGAAAAGTATGGGGGAGACCTTTGCCCAGCAGTGGGGGACAACATAGGTTACCTAAAAAAAAGGAACCAGGTATTAAACGTATGCGATTATCTAACCGCGCCAATATCGTTTCGGTGTCGGGACGATGTCGGGTCGGTGTCGTTATCGGCTAATGTGTTGTGTGGTAACAATCAACTAATTTTATTAATGAAACAAAGGCAGAAATGTATTTTCATACAAAACTAGCTTTTGCCTGCGGCTTCGCCAGAAAGAGAGGTGGAGGTGGTGGTGGTGGGGGGGGTGGAGGTCGGAAAATTATCCCACTAGATCATTGATATTAGGTCCCGGGATAAAAACGTATCCTATGGCCTAACCCAGGTCATGGTGTACCATATGTAATCGAAATCCGTTCAGCCGTTAAAACGTAAAAATATGACAAACAGACAGACAGACATACAGAGTTACTTTCACACATCATACATCCGCTGCGAGCTTCGACCTCGGGACGAGCTGCTTTTCAAACGGACAACTGTACGTCGCTTGCTCCCGCGTCACCAGTCCTAACTCTCTGTATATTTTGGCTGCTGAGACCAAAACTATAAACGTAGTATAAAGGGTTTTTTTTTATAAAATGTGGCTGTTATTTTAGTATATTGTGGTGTCTTACGATTTCCACGCGAACGAAGTCGCGGGCAGAAGCTAGTTTCAGATAAACATGGTTTTGCGGTAGTAGTCGAGAGTTACAAGCCACGCAAAATGTAATTTTGATAGAAAATACCCAAGTTGTAATTTTGTTCGTTACAAAAGGAACTCTTGTGCAAAATTTCATGCTTCTAGACCCAGCAGTTTAGGTTAGGTTAGATTGTACGTAGTCTGTCAGTATATTTTTTTTATTTGTTAGGAAGACCATCCGTGTGCTCGATGGTATTTCCCATCGACAAAAATGGTGAATTTCCATATAGTTTAATTCCCTATCAAACCCCTTTAGTGGCAGAATTTAAAAAATCCCGAGTTTAACATTTTTATTATGTAGAAAGGGCTAAAAATGGTCTTACTGTTTCGCTTATACTGTAACCATATTCTTTTGTTTTTTATGTTTGCCACCGCTCATCAAGACACGTAAATATCGACAGCTCCCTATGATGGAACAGTCACCGTACTTTATTGTCAAGTGATGTACACCTACTGCTACAGCTATAAATTATCGAATCTATTATTTTAGGACAACAAAATTAATTTAGTATATTTCTAAACCGTCCCCTGTTATGTAAGGTTGCCGTCCCATCCCTATTGGATTATTTACCAACACAAAAGTGACATAGATGCAAGTATCAATATGTTAAGAGTTACAAACCAACAACGATACGATACGTCATCGACAAACTTGCTTTGTTACGTTATGTTATGTTATGTTGTACGCCTGGTTAGGCGGTAACCATATAGTATGGTTATCGCCTAACCAGGCTACGTTCACACAGTGCTATTTTTCAATTACCTATATAGGGATTCGATATTTTATCATATATGTACAGTAGTGACAGTGACTTTTTGTATTCGTAACTGAAAGTTGTTCACAAAGAGCCAATAATGATAGGAATCACGGATTCGAGAAAAAACTCTTGTGTTGCTAGCTTCGTTATTGGAAAAAATCATTACGATTTTTATAGTGTTCCATGCATTTGGTCGTGTTTGAAACAGCATTTTTTTCCTATGTTTCGTTGTCGTTGCCAGAGTGAAAGTTTTTATATTAGTATACAGACAACCGGACATATCGTATATTATGTGTAATTAATGTAGGATCTCATACTAGCGGAGACAGTTCGATGGAGAGTGAATATAGTAGTATGGATGAATTTAAAAGACGATAACAAATTATATACGACTCGCACTTGACTATAATGTTATCGTTAATAATTTGTAATGTGTCTAACACTATTGTAAAATGACAATTAAACGTCATGATACCGCATAGAAATAATCACATTTTGAAAATAATATTAAAACTATTAGGTCCACTTGCACGAAAAACTTAACTCAGAGTTAGTTGCTATAAATGATAAATGATAAATGATATTATTTCTGTAAGTAGGTTTGTACAAACACTTTTACACGTCAATCATATTTTTAAACTAGATGAGGTCGGCGTTTCCTATCTGACTACTCTGAGAAGAAAGGCCGAAACAAACTCAGAGGTCACAGTCTCTTTTAAAGTCTAGACATAATCTTGGTCAGATCATGTGAAGACCATGTAGATTGGTATCTGAAATGGTCTTTTGAGGAAAGAACCACACAGATTGAGTGGACCTGTCCAGTCAGTGCACGCATTTGTCAGTAATCGTGCAGCTCAAATATAACTCTCGAGTTAAGTTTTTCATGCAAGTGGGCCTTATATAATAACGAGATATTTTTTCGTAGCTGTTGCAATTTCATAATTATGTAATGACGTGATCTTCTATTATTTGTTTTTTTTTCTAACCGCAGGATGTGCGAATTTTTAAAAGGTTGTTTACCGGTCTACCCTCGATGACCGGATTTACTACGTACGAGTTTATTAAAAAAAAAAAAAAACGATTAGACTCAAAAATCCAACTGTTTTTATTCCCTCTAAAATACGATTAACTCATGGCACATGCAAATTACAATTTATCGTGTTTTGAACCTAAAACAAGGATGTATATAAGACGTATATTTTTTTCAGGACCTTAATACACTAATTTGACTAGGTATTTAAAATTGATTCTAAAACTGGCAAATTCGGATAACCCCAAACACCGCTTGCTGCTGATCTTCCGTCAGATATGCGTACTTAGTTTTAGGATTAGAAAGTAACCAATCAGTTGTAATGTATTTTTAATGAGTGTACTGCAGTGAGCCTTGCATCAATAAAAATCGCGATAAGGCATATGACGATCAATGGCAAAGTAAATATTACAGTAGGACTAGTTATCAGTGCACTGCCGTCCACGACCACAGGTGAGACCACGGATATCGATCTATGGGTGAGACCGACTGATAACGTAGTTCCGTCCACACGGCAAAGTCACGGGCCACGGCGCTTTACTTAGGTATGTACCTAGTGACATTTATGAATATTTAGAAGTAAGGGTATCATTCCAGTAGTTTTTAAGGGTGTCAAAATGAGGTAATCAAAATCCAAGATGACAGCTACGAAATTATATAAATTATGTGTCGTATCCTGCTTCCATGTAAACTTATCTTAGAATTTTAACAAAACCCTATGGTCATAGTATCACAATTCATAGAAAATAACAGACTATGATATTCTCTGGCTGACAAGTGAAAGGATACGAAGCACAGTTACCTTGGGTTTATGTCGTGAAACAAAAACAGGACTAATAATGTCTTGTCGAAAAGTATAACCAGGTAGAAACCAGCCTGCCTGCGATACTGTGAGTTGATTCATTAGTCCAAGCTACGACATTACTCCAAAGTCCATATTGGTCATCATGACACACAAATATGCAGTAACTACTTTTAATACTGAATAACTAACTAACATAAATAACTGACATGAAAACCAATCGTTTTTCTTAAAATGAAATTATTAAGTCAGTGAATCTGCCTGCCTTTTACCAAATATGTTGGAGTCTAACCGGAAGCAGCTGGATACAAGTACTTTACATGAAGCGAGTGCCTATCTGACCTCCACAACGCAGTTACTTGGTAACACCCTTTGGTAAGACTATGTACCTAACGACTGTCAAGAACCTACGAATGACAGCCGGAACCAACGGGTTAACGTGCTTTCGAGGCGCGGAGGGGTCTCGATAATGTATGGTCACCCATCCACGAACCGACTGCGGCAAGCGTAGCTTAACCTTCGATCGACCTGTGCGGCTGTTATCATTTAGCCACGTGGGGCTTGTAGCTAATTATTAAGTACCTATTAATTAATGTGTAAAATTAATAAGAAAATAAGGCTTTGCTGATAACGCTAGAAGGTTATTGGATTACATGTTAATGACATTAGGTATTAAGAAAGACCGGTCATGAATACCTGATACCTATTAGTTACTTGATACAATGAACCAGAAGAGGTATACCTACCTAGCCTTTGTAATAATGTAAACGCCACCTACCTGCGGGAACGCTTCTCCCTCCGCTTCGGCCGTCCTTGTGATGCGCCTTGCAGGTCACATCTTAGAAATCTCCTCAAATCCCCTCCCCACTCAACCGACTTCTACTCCCACTATTTCACTGTGCACGTGGTTCGGTTGTGGAATTCACTTCCGCCTGACATTAGGAACTGCCAAACTGTTGCAGTATTTAAAAGTAGAGTGAAAGAACACTATTTTTACACTTTGTCATAATTATATATGTATTTATTATTTAATTTACATTTATTTTTACATATTTTAGTGATATTTATTTTATAAGTATGAAGTTATGTATGTAAGTATATTCTCATATCGTATGATAACATTTAAATTGGAAAATTGTTTTTGATTTTATGTATTTTGTTTTCCCTTCTACTCTTGAACACGATGTCTACATCTGTTTTAATATACTCTCCTATCGCAGGTATGGTGGAAGAGATTTCTTTAGAAATAAGCATCACCTATGTACGTATTTTTCTGTTCTTTTCTTCCTGCCTGTTGATATGTGTGTACATAAATGGTTAAATAAATAAATAAGGACTTGGCGTCAACTGCTCGAGTACCTAGACGTTACAAGCCTGCTCGTTTAACACTCGGCTTCAGCCAAAATATACATTTAGGTATAAGCTGCGGTCTCGTGGATGACTTAGGCCCACTAAACACGTTTAGCGCTAAACGAGTTTAAAACATAATTCTGTTTCTTTCAATTTTTTGAAGATGAAGGAGACAGAATGATGTTTAAAACACGTTTAGCGCTAAACGTGTCTAGTGATTGGCGGTGCAAGTGGGCCTTAGAAAATTAAAACTTAGCAATGCAGCTGCTGGGCAGAGTAATTTTTGAATATATTCGATGACTTATCGATGAAGAGCAGCTACAGAGACGGACGGGTAAATGTCGTGTAATGTATACTTTATAGATTTCCACTTTACTAAAAAAGTTACTTTATTAAAAAGTGGATATCTTCAAGGCTACAATAAATGTGTGAATAAATGCAATAACATCTTTACATTTTATTTCTGCAAACATACATTTCATATCTATGAATTATCTTTAGGTACGCACACGTGACGCAGAAATAAGTAAATAGCAAATATTTTTTACTTTTTAAGCCTTTTTCAGTATTCACCGACTTTCCAGCCGTAGATATTACCTACCGTTCACATAATTCATCATTTACTGAGACACAAAATGCAAGCGATATCACGTTGCCATCAATCAATCAATCAGAGGAAAATTATAGCAACCTTCGAAAATTTCATCCAGTAGAAGAAAATAAAAAATACCCAGTAATTTTCTGCGAATGTATTTTTGTTAAACTTCAATGAGCTGGCAAATACCTAAATACAAGCGTAATATGAGTCAGTGCCTTTTCTTCATAATGCGAAGGCAAAGCGCACGAAAAAGAAAGCCTTTTCCCAGAAACATCTGTTAAAAAATATTAAATTTCATGAAGTTTATTTATTCTTTCGCTGGAAGTGTGTTGAAAAAGTCGTATGAAACGCGTGAGCATTTGTGATTGCACTCTCGGCTACATAATGCCCTCGCCTCTTATACACTTGCACCAAAATGTACTTACCTAATAGTTTATACCATAAATCAAATTGTCTCAAGTAACGTAAATGGTGGTTACATTAATCTTTCAATGAAACTAATATTATTGTTGCATTTATTATTTACAAAATTCAATAGTAGACATGCAGTACAGCAGATATTATTTCGTTAGTCTAAATTATTAAACTCGTATCACAGAGACAGATAAAGGAAGGTTTAAAGGAATCTTTTGGAATGCACTGGACACACTTTTGATATCAATGAGTCGCATGTGCATTTAGATTCTACTAATTTTTTCTCTATATGCTCTACCAACATCTTGACGTGGCAAATAGGGACTTTATCACAAACACAGGTCTCACATGTTTTTTGATTATCAGGATCTGTGGCAGTAGTAATAAAAGGATTCTCGACATTATCTGTTGAGAGCCCTGGGAAGTAAATAGAATTCGCGAGTTTAACGGCATTTGATCTTTCGGAGGTAACTGGTATAGGGTTTTCATTCCAGTCGATTGGATAAATGTCACTATTTGAATAAGCTGTTTCTAAAGTCACACTTTCGTCAACTGTATTTGCGGCATGGTGAATTAAATTGAAATTCTCGTGAGAATGTTTCAAAACCATATCGTCTTCATTATTTAATACTGCAGATGTTGACACTTCACCTGTGAGTAAATCGTCAGGACCTGAATGAAAATTTACAACGATATCACTATTTTTGTTTTGAGTGCCGTGCATTATGTAAGGAAAATTTTCATTTTTCGTATTGTTAACCAGAAACCCTTTCCAAAGACTATCAATTTTATCATTATTGGCTTGAACTATAGATTTCATGCAGAAGCAAGAACCAAGGGTAACGTCGCAACTACAGTCCACCGTATATCCTATATAAGGTGCACGAGGAGTCTGATTATTAACCACACGGTTTTGTGCGTCTAATTTGTTTTCATCATTTTCACTCATTTCTATTTTTGGTATTGGCTTCATACTCTCGTCTCTGCCTGCTGAAAGGCCTTTGGGTGGTGCTTGGTCTATACCAGTTTTGGGAAATTCACAAATGTCACTTTTGTTAACAGCTTGTTCTGCATAAAGATTTACAAAGACTTCTTTGGTTCCAAACAAGTCTGGAAATTTCAGAATGTCCACTTTGTCCGTATTGTAACAACAGTCACAAGTATTATACATGACTCCATTTGATTTGCTGTCTGTAGTAATATAGTCCGTTTCTGTAGTTCGCGCGTTTTTATTAATTTGCGGTTGCATGATGTCACATGATTTGGCTTCCATTCCCAAATTAGGAGGCACTTGAGATGATATATTTTCTTTAAGAATCATAGAATTGTTTGAGTTCTGTTTTGAGAATTTTGATACCACAGAAAAGTTTTGTACTTCAACATCATTATACTTTGCTTGTAAAATATTTGTGTCTTTTTCGGGCAATTCTGTAGGAGGTAATAAATGGTCTCCTATATGAACAATATTTGTACGCGTCGCAGTACTATTTTTGCATCTGCAAATATCTTTCAAGCGTTGAAAATCATTTTCAATTAAGTTACATACTTCCTCTAAGACTTCCGGTAAAATTACATCTTTTCTTTCGTTTAAAACACATACACATTGGACACGTTTTATTTTTATTTTCAAATATTCTTGTAAAAGCCCATACGCTCTGTTCCAACTGCCTTTATTTGGTAATTCTCCGGGGCAACCACATTTCATTTTATTAGCACAATCTGAAATTACTTGTTTAACTCTTTGCAAAATAGTCGAAAACAATTTTTCTTCTTCTTCTGGAGGTATACATTTAGATTTACAAGAAAACGATCTAAATTCTTCAAACTTTTCTTTAATGTGGTCCTCTAATAAATGAAAGGCATTTACTTCTAAATCTCTAGAATCATCCACATTAATACCGTTGCAACAAACACACGATTCTATTGTGTTATCGGTATGTTTAAGATTTTTTGAATCAATGACTTCATCTTTATGTGTATTTTCGTGTAACTTATCATCAAAAAAGTTATTCATAAAGCTTGTAAATTCTTCAAATTTAGCTTTACATTCACATTTTGTACAATCGTTAAATTTAGATTCGTCATATCTTTCCTTTGTCACAACATTTGGTTTCATTAACGAATTAGATTGTTCAATGTTAGATAACTTTGGAAGTTTCCGTCGACGTTCAACATGTTTGTTTTTGGAAACCATTAAACCATCGACATTATGATCAATGGTTTTTAATTTTCTTGTGATTTTTTTATTGGAACTGACTTCAACTAAAGTAACGCCCAAAAAATTGATAATATATTCACTACTACTTGAAAATAATTCTGTCTTTTGAGGAACGTTGCTCATGTGAGATTTTTGTTTCATTTCTTTGTGGATATTTATATAATTGTTACTTTTTGGCTCGCTATTAAATTCATTGACGTCCGGAACATCCTTCGATTGCACCACTTGGCACTGATTTGATTGAATTTCTGCTTTATAGAATTCCTCAGTTTGAGACCTTTTATGATCTTTTTGCATTTCTCGATATATATTACAGTCACAATTATTTGTATTTATACACTGAAATGGAATATTTTTGCTACCATCGTCGTATTTTTCTTGGTTGTTCTCTTTGTTAGATTCAAAGTTAGGTATACATTTACAATTATTTTCATGACTCTTATCGAAATAAACGGTGCCCATATATTCTGATTCAGTGGTGGCAGGCTGTTTAAAAAATGATGCGTGCTGTTTATCGGTCCTCATATGAGCGTCTTCACAAATATCACTTATATTTACTTGCTTTTTATTACTCGCTGTTGAGATCGATAAATTAAGTTTTGAATCATTTTGGTTAAGAATGCGCATTGCCGCTTTCATTGTAGTTTTAGAACATTTAAATAGATCGCTTTTATTATGTTTTATACATTTCTCTTGGGGAACTAAGTTATACTTCCATGTAGCTAATGTTTGTAAAAGTCGATCAATAGAAGTATTAGATGGTATTTTACGAAAGCATTTGCAGTTGCTATTACAAGTTTCAGATGGTAAGCTGCCGTTTTCTTGCAGTTCAGGAGATGGAAGATTAATGCTGATAGGTTTTGTTTGTTTTACAATAGAACTCTGTGGCATTATGTCTTTTAGTGACTTTTGCTTCCATGGGGATCTTCCACTGCTGTTTAACTGGGCATTCTGTAAACTTTTACTATTTTTTTGTGGTCCACATAAACATAGGTTGACTGCATACGATTGACCATGAACTTGTTTTTTGCTTTGTTTGGTGGATTTTTCGTAAATTGAACCTTTTTTAAATAAACTTATACTATCCTTCCTCCTAGTAGCTCCAACTTTGTTTTGATTTGAAGTCTTTGGAGATTCATCTCTACTAGCAACTCCTAATTTGTTTTGATGTGAAATCTTTGGGAATTCGTCTCTCAAAGTACCTCCTATTTTGTTTTCAGTTGAAGTCTTCGGGGATTCATCTCTTCTAGCGGCTCCTAATTTTTTTGGATTCGAAGTCTTCGGGGATTCATCAGTTCTAGTAGCTTCTAATTGGTTTTCATTTGAAATCTTCGGGGATTCATCAATTCTAGCAGCTCCTAATTTGTTTTGATTCGAAATCTTCGGGGATTCAACTCTCCTAGTAATTCTTAATTTATTTTCATTTGAAGTCTTCGGGGGTTCGTCTCTTCTTGCAGCTCCTAATTTGTTTTGATTTGAAGTGTTTGGGGAATCATCTCTACTAATAGCTCGTGAAATTTTTGTTTCTTTTTTTTTACTTTCTCCGTGGTATTTGGAAGTATCTCTTGTGATAGCTGAAGTATCTTCATTTTCTAAGACCTTAAATTACAAAACAGAATATGATTGTGACCTGAATCAACTAACAGCTAATAGGGAGTATTGCTGCAATGTTCTGCCGCCAGAGTAGGTACAGCACTAGCACAAACCGTAAACAGTTTTTTGACAAGTCCTTCAAAGCAGTTTTTTTGGATCATCCACTTTTAAATGTCCGCAGGATGCCATAATATCACAGTAGAGGTTTTATAATACATGAATAATAATAAAACTATAATTATTTAACACGTTTTCACTAATTATTTGTTACTAATAAATATGACATGATGCATCATGGCGGTTTGTGCTAGTGTGGGCCCCTACGCAGAGTTTTGCTTAATGTTCCCTATTGAAATTAAACTTTCCAACAAAATATTTCAGATGCCTATAACGTAGCAACTTACCGAAGCCTCTCTGACTAATTTAAAAATATTTTCTTCCATTACTTTCAGATCTTCTTTTTTGATAGAGTCCTGTAATAAAAAAATAAACAAAACAAATCAATACAGTCAACATACTATATCGGCTTATTTATCTATCACTGACCATCTATTCCAATTTTATCATAATCTGTATTTTTTAAAATTATCAATTTATTCAAGTACCTCATGATGAAATTTATTGTGATTAAGTTTAGGTAGGCGGATTCTATAAAAAAAGAAACGGTAGAAAATGTGTAAGTTTTTATTTCTTTCCTTAAAAATCATGATATTATAGTTTTTACACAAATATAATCAAAGTCATCTAATACCGAGGTTTATGCACTATTAGAGTTAACGGACCCGTTCTAAAAGATTTTCGTAATAATACAAGCAAATCAGGGTTTTTGCGAAAAAACAGTTTGTTTTAGGTGAGCCGATGCGTATGAACACTGATTGTAGATACGGTCGTTATCCACTGTTGGATGCATTGACTGATTAACAGCTTTCGAGCCATGTTCTGACCAACCAGAATAAAGATGTTATAAATTTACATACTCTTAAATTAGCCAGTCAGTAGTCACATTTCCAATACTTAGTATTAATCTGCATGGTCTTCACATGATCTAACCAAGATTATGTCTGGGCTTTAAAAGAGACTGTGACCTCTGAGTTTGTTTCGGCCTTTCTTCTCAGAGTAGTCAGACACAAAACGCCGACATCATCTAGTTTAAAAAGTATGAATGACGTGTAAAAGTATTTGTACTTACAGAAATAAAAGCATTAGTAAGTTAGTATAAATCATAATCAGTCTGGGTTTGTGTAAAGTCCTGATAATATTGTCTTTATTATGAAAAGCTTTCTAAGTTTCCTATAATCCGGTCCTTTGCACTAGGATTTCGGTAACAAAAAAAAAACGATTATTCCAATTATCCTGCGACATACAAGGTCAAATTAAATTAGCCAGCGAAATTTCGCAGACGTGATGATCTAAACATGAGAAAAAAAAAATATGTTTTTTTTTCAGTCAGCGACCGCATACGAGTATAAGTTTAGTTGAACTTGAACGATGAGTTTACAAAATCAAATATAGATACCCATCACGTCTGTGAGGTTTATACAAAAAAAAATACGTTTTTAAACCGATATTTCAAGTAACTACACTATTTGTGGTCGTTTATCAAAAAAAAAAAAACTTAGTACCATAATTTTATGGTGTTATGCTATTGATGCCTATCACAAATGTGAAGCTTACTAAAAAAACACAGTTTTTTTTAAAACTGATATTTGAAATAACTACACTACGTAAGGTCATTGACGCTTATTTTTGTTAAATCTTTTTTTTTTTTATATTAAACGTATTTGAGATACGTTTAATAAAGCATTTATTTCAATGAAACCAATTATATACACTTTTGAATTGTCAAGGGGTCGGTCAGTCAGAAAGATGATATCGATACTTTCCTATCACGTCGACGGAGTTTCACTAGCTACTTAATTTATTTTAACGTTAAATAAAATTTAAAACAATCCATATAATTAGGAACCACCTATAACCTTTTTATTATAACCTTTTTGTGATCTAGTGCAATGGTGGCAATGGTCTAGTAGGAGAAGAAATTGGCAGTTAAGTTCCCTATTCCAAAATACTTACCAAAATGTTTAAGGGCTGATTTCACCAGTGAGATATCCTATATCCGTGGAATAAAATTGAAGTCTGACAGTTCTAGTATGGAAAAACTGCCAAAAATTCAAAATTTATTCTCAGGTTAAGACTTATTCTAGGTATAAAAGTTTGGTGAAATTCACCCTAAGTGATAAAATTACGTTCTGCGACTGAAATTACTATACTCTATGGACCGGAGTATGTCACCCGACCGAGAGAAAACTTGTTAAAAAAGCACAATGATAGACGCACGTGTACTACACAAAGCGTGGCAGGAAAAAACTTAGAAGCTTTGCCTCTGTGGGGGTCGGTTACTCTGTGGCGCGACGTTCGTGCTAAATCGGAAACACGAAGAGTACCTAAGCGCATAACTTTTTGGTTTAACTGGACATTGTTTTTATTCGTAATGGGGCGCAAGAGTGAGTTTAGACATATAATGACTCAAAAGCGAGTCCAGGACCATCCATCGTTCTGCATCCATATTTAGGGAAACTATCATAACGATTAATTTTACCTTCTTTAGGTCTTCAATCTGAAGTTTTAGCTGCGTAACGTCCTGACTAGTTTGCTTCCAGAAGGTCAGTGGTGTCGTCTCGCCAGCCTGCCGGTTGACTACCAGCGTGTTTGTCGCTGTTGCCGGTTTAAACGGTGAGTTCAGAGGCATCAGGCACGGAAACATCGCAGCTAGAGAAATATCACCAACATGATTCAAACGTTTGATTAAAGTACAAAGTTCGGGCCTATGTGAAAATAAAAAGTATTCATAAATCAAATCTCAAGAAAACGCATAGTCTTGGCCATTTGATATCTTTTGTGTTTACCTCAGTGTATAAATCACGCAACTGGAAAAATAAAGTTGAATATGCATGAGCTCACCACACATAATTTATGCATTTTACAGAGTACAGTACAAGGTACAGTACTTAGTACGTAATACAACATCAAGTAGATCCAGTTTGGTGAGGAGATTCTGGTGCTAAACATGACGAAAAAAGAGCATCAGAACATCACTAATATTTTAATATTTATGCTCTAAGTATGTGCATTCATTGTTTAGTACATACTATAATATGTGATTATTATAATTTTCTTTAATTAATTAATACAAGAATTTTCCAAAGGCTGCTTTAATTTATATGTTTGCGCTCTCCTGGAAAATGTTGTTCGAAGAACTTACTTAGTTTAAAATTGGTGCAGGTGGCACTACCACAAGGTGAACCCTTCCTGGGTTCACTTTGTGGTGGTTCACATGCACAAGACGGTGGTCCTGATGCTAAGATGTCCTTCGCCCGCTGCTCCACTTGCGCGCTTCGCTGCCGGAACAGGTCCTCGGCAAGCTGGTTGGCCATCTTCTGGGCGCGTCGCTCTATTGCTCTCTGTTGCCATCCCTCCTTCAGGTCATCTTCAAGAGTTGGTTTCATCTTTGCTACGTCAGCACACGTTTCTCCAACCCACTATTGGAAATAGATATTAAACTTTTAAACAGAAAAAGAAAGACAGTTAAATAAAAAAGTAGTTTTTGAACATAAGTAGTATTTGTAAACAAGAATATGTAGTTATGTCAAATATTTTACCCTTGCGTGGTAGTTTTCAATAGATGTAGCAATAGCAATATCTAGTTCACTCTTTAACAATTTCGAGAAGAAATTTCTCAAATTGGTCTTTATAACACTAGGTCGATCCCAGTTGTGTCGGTCTTCGAGACATTTCAGCAGCTGGCATGGCATCTGCGAGCCGGATCCGCCCAGCTCCGTCTGCAGGCCTCCGAATAGATTCGACAACAAGTTGGAAAGTATTCTGCCCCGCAACGACGTACACGAACAAGACTCCTACGAAAGAAAAATCCGCTATATATATTTTTTTCTCTTCATTTAAGTTACATATAGTTAAAGCATAAATTGGGTGTTTCATTGACGATCGACAATCATTTTTGCCCATGTGCCACCCTAAATACGGGAACTTTGTGAAACATAGGCGAAAAGGTCGTAGGGCTTTAAGTATGCGTACGTGCGCGTGACCAGCCACTAAAACGATATTATAAACCGTTGTAAAATAAATATCACTTCCTTATATCATCAGTTATTTATAGAATTCGACCATTCAACACGGCACGACGTTGTGGTACAAAATCATAATTTTGCCGTGCCGAGGTATGTGGCCGAGCCCTTACTACTATTGTACCCACTGTCAATACATCTTAGGGGTGCTACACACTTGTTCGGGTCGGCATGGTTTGGCACAGGCGGGGCGGTAAAATCGAATATACGTGTATGTATTTTGCCGTCCGGCGTTAACGAATCATTTATTTATTTAAACATTTATGTACACACATATATAAGCAGACAAGAAGAAAAGAAAATAAAAATAGGTAGGTACCTATAAAGGTGATGCTTATTTCTAAAGAAATCTCTTCCAGCATACCTGCGATAGGAAAGTAGAGGAAGAGATGTAGACAGCGGGTGTAAGAGTAAAAGAGAAAATAAAATACATAAAATCAAACAATTCACTTAATTATGAGAATATACTAACGTACATACAAACATACATACTTCTAAAATAAATATCACTAGAATATTTATGATTATAATGTAATTCAAATAATAAATATTTACACAACTATGACGAAGTGGACACTCTCAACCCCGAGTGTTTGACTCTTCTTTTAAAACCTGCAACAGTTTGTCAGTCCCTAATGTCAGGCGGAAGTAAATTCTACAACCGCACCACGTGCACAGTGAACGAGTAGGAGTAGAAGTCAGTGGAGTGGGGAGGGGACTTAAGGAGGTTTCTAAGATGCGAACTGCAAATAGAATGGTGTTTTAGAATTGTGAAGGAGGTTGAATAGCAGACAATATCCGCGATTTCCTGCGAAGTCGAATAGGGAGCCACTTGAGTATCGTTTGAAATTTGGTAACGTGATTATACATTTTAAGGTTAAAAAGAAAACGAATACAGATATTTTGCAAACGTTTATGTAAAAGTTTAAGTTCAAGTTTATGTAAAAGGTCCTCGGTGGCATCTAAATAATAGGCATCGACGTAATCGGCTGTATAAGAGTTTGAGCAAGAGAGATTTTGGTGTTCAAGGGCAAGAAGCTCTGGAGACATTTCAACGAATGAAACGTGTAGTGCACTTTGCGACTGACTTGAGCAGCAACATGAGCAGTCCATGATAAGTAGGAAGCCATGGTGACCCCCCGGTTATTAACCGTATGTGCGTATTCAATCTGAACTTCATTCACACATAGTAAAGACAGCGACGCAACATCGAGCCTACTCCACATATACCTGCCGCTTATAATCATGGCCTGGGATTTCCTAGGATTGATTTGTAGTCCAAAATCATGCCGTTACGAACAAGTACTTAGCACGCCTTATACGACCTGACTGATTGTGATTGTACTTACGCCCTGACTGATTGTGTCAGACTACATGATAATGTAATTAATATGAATTACTCATAAATATGCCTAGAAATTGATCATTCATACAAAATTTTAACACATCATGATGATTACAATTTAATTGAGATAAGAAGATGTATACGAGGTAAGTTATACCATACAAAATAATGGGAAAACGTTTAAATATCTATAAAACTAATTGTGAGAAAAAAAACAATTTGTAGTCAGTAATAAAGCACTTCGAATTGAACCCGCTACTGAAGTATGTAAATACTGACCAATCGAACATCTCGAAAGAAGAAAGAATTATTATTAGTCTAATAACGACTTGATTATACATAGATACATATGATCTTTTCCACTGAACTGTTTCATTGGCTTCGCGGCCTATACGGCCGGCGGTGGCAGATATTAAGCTTGCTAGTGGCCATATCGTACGTTTCATTAAAAAATACAAAAACAACGTATTTCTCGTGCTTCAAAAATGTCCCAGACGCTTTGATATTTCCAAGCGGAGCAATACCTTTATAATCAGTAATATCATTTAACAATATATATTACCAGGAAGTGATCTTCGGGTGCGCACCTACAAATAGCCGCGAGAGACGGCGTACGCTTCACTTGCACTTTCTCATCCACGGGCATCTTGCACCGGCACTCTAAAACCTTTTCCTCTAGCGCAAGCAGGTTCTCCTTCTTCTTCATCAACTCATCCAACTGTCCCTGCCTCTTTTTGTCGCATATCATCTGGCATTCTTCTAAGTCTTCTATCAATGCTGCCTTCTTTTTACGTAGTTCATCATGCTGCAAAAATAAATGTAATATGATACCATCTTTACTGTGGATGGTGGTAATTAAAATATCATAGTGGCCCGGAGCTAAACTGGGAGAATTGGGTAGTTAGGTTTGGTTCCCTATTTTATCATTTTATTACTTACCTAACCAAAAAAAAAAAGTAATACCTTTAATTATACATCTCAGTGTATAACTTTATTATACTTAGAAAGTAGAAACTGCGCCTTTATTCGTGTAGAAGTCGAAAAACCACATAGTATAATCTCATGAGTTCATAATCCGATTCTAAAGTAATACCTATAGCAAAATTCGGTTGACAAAAAAACCTACTAATGAATCTAGAGGAACTGTCCAAAACCCAGTACTTTTTGCATGATGAGGAAACAGAATGAAGGCCTCGTTCCCAAAACAAAAACTACAAATTTCTTCTGTCGGCTTCAATATAAAGTGAACGACAATTATAGTTCCATTTGAGTTTCAGAAGAGAGACAGCAATATTTAATATCAAAATATATTATATCGTCCTATCATAATAATTGTTCATAAATTGTAAACTCATGCTTTGATGACAATTTTGTTAATCTAATCTAAATAGCATGACAAGGTCAAGTCACTAATTGGTAACAATATTTCGATGGATGACTTATTTTATTAATCAGTTTACGGTAAAGATTCGTCGTCTTTATTTCTAAAAACCGTAAGGGTTTCTATGGGATCATTAAAAGAGTAACGGTAGAGTTTCTTGCCCATTCTTCTCCATACGAAACTACCTTTTGGTAGGGGCAACTAGAATCAATTCTATTTTCTTGTAAATTTTGACGTTCAAAAGTGCCTTTTAAGTGCTTATTTAAAATAAATGATTTGACTTTGACTTTGATAACTTCAAGTACTTGCTGTACTCTGTTGCTCACGAACGATTTCCATTTTGTGACGTCACCATGCAGCCAGCCTAATACAATCATAGAATCCGTCCAAGCGTATGTGTTTTTGTCAACATTGTCCCATTTGAAAGATTTCACGAGCTTTTCCATGAGACGCGTAAGTAGTACAGCTCTACATAGTTCAAGCCGTGGTAATGTTAATTTTTTATTGATAGACGATAGCCTATACTTTGCAGCTATAAGTCTACTCACGGGCTCGTTTTTGTTATCTAATGTCAGTAGGTAAATAGCGCACCCCCAGGGAAGTCGGTGGCACAGTGGTCACGTGCTACCGTCCACAGCGAGGCTCCGGGGAGGCCCCTTTATATTCTCCCAAGGGATGTGCCTTACAGGCGTTGCACAGGGGGGGTTCCGGAATTGGTCTTTTAAGAGGAACCGGGACCCCCCCCCCCCCCTATGTGCTAATGGTGATCACCGGGGTGGTTTTAGTGAGGTAAAAATACTACATTCCCCGACCTCCGTCCCCAGAGGTCGGGTGCCTTTTGAAGGTTTCCTCCCGAAACCAAAAAAGCTAAAAAAAAAGAAGGTAAATAGCGCGTAGGCCTTTTCTGACGCGTCGCAGAACCCATGCACTTGGAAGGGTTTTGTAGTATCCCCCAGCCATCTCGGTATCTCATATTGGGTTATGTTATGCAAGTCACTTGTAAATTGCTTCCATTCTTCTTGTACGCTGACAGGTAAGGTTTCATCCCAATCGCATCCTGATAGCCAAACGCCTTGAAACATCAATTTTGACTTTACTGTCAGCTTACTCTTTGTCAGTTACTGGTGTAAGCCAGCCAAGTGGTCGAAGATTTTTGATATTTCGGACAGTAGCTTTCTTTTTGTCAATTGTTTATTATTGTCAGATTTTATTTTGTTTGTGAAAGTAAATGTGTCAGTTGTTGGATTCCACTGTACACCCAGGGTTTTTGTAGTTCCGTCGTTTGTAAAGTGCGTGGTAGTCTGGTTATGGTCTGATGATGACAAGCTTTCGATCAAGGTCGGGTCATTACTTGACCACTTCCGTAACGTTAGACCAGCTCCTCTCAGCATGTTGATGCGTTGTTTTTGGATTTCTTGGGCTTGTTCGATGGAATTGGTACCACTTAGTACGTCATCAACATATATCTTGTTTGTAATTACATCTGCTGCTAACGGATATTTCCCTGCGTCATTATTCGCTAGCTGTTTTAGTATCCGAAGTGCTAGAAAGGGTGCCGCCTTAGTACCATAAGTCACTCTGCATAACTGGTACTCTTTTAATGCACCTCGGTTTGGCTCTCTCCACATTATCTTCTGCAAATATTGATCTTCTTCATGTACTAGGATCTTACGATACATCTTCTCACAGACTGCTGTAAACACATACTTGTATAATCACCATCCCAGTAGTAGTGTCAATAGGTCTTGATGAAGCTTAGTACCACACTCCATCAAATCGTTCAAGCCGTAACCGGTGTCAGTCTTCTGTGTGGCGTTGAAAACCACTCTGATTTTTGTTATCACTGAGTCCTTGATGAGGTAAGTAGCATGTTGGGTTGTTGTCATTCTTACTCTCTTTCATGTGTCCCATCTCCCAATATTATTGCATGAACTTAACGTAGCTTTCCGATAAATTGTCATCCCTGGTCAATCTACTTTCTAATTCCATGAATTGTGCTACTGCACGTGGTTTTGATTTGCCCGACAACTGATTAAAGTTAGGCTTCATCGGTAAACGAACTTCATATTTGTAAGCGCTTTGTTGTTGCAATAAAAACTCCTCACAATGTCTATCTTCTGTTGTCATTCAATTGCATGTTTCCCCGTTGATGTATTCCACTTCCCAATACTTTGCCAAATTATCAACTTCATTTATGACGACGTTGCAATTTTATGTCTTGTTGCCGTTGCCTGACAGAATCCACCCTAAACGTGTCTGCTGAGCCATGGGTTCGTTGACCTTTCCCTTTACCAAATCATTCATTAAAATTTCAGAAAACACGAGTGCATCTAGAAGTATGTCAATGGGCCTGGATGTGTTTGTAGTCTGGATCGGCTAGTGTAATGTCTCTCGCGTGAGCCCAAGGCTTCGCTTTTTTTTTTTTTGGGTTGGGAATTCATCAAATGACCTCTCCCGCTCTGGGCGGAGCGGAACGGCGTGTCAGACTCTTACTGACTAAAACCCACCCGTGTTCTTTCAGTTGTCTGTGCACCAGGGCCACGGTAACTCTTTCGAACAATCCGCGACCCCGGCAGGCATCGGCCCTGTCGGACCCCGTCAATTATGCTGACATACTTTGAGGCGCGCGTGGAATACAACGCGCCATCGAGCAGAGCCCGGTCCTTAACGGACGGCGAGCTGCCCATTGCTCGCCGTCCGCAAGCCCGCGCCTACGGAGGCCGGGAGTCGGCTATCGACTCCAGACGCCCAGGGTGTCTCCTCCTGCGGCGACTAAGGGCGTGAGGGCGCAATGATTGCCCCTTCCTCACGCTCACCGCCTCCTCCTTCGCGAGCATTACTGCTTTGCAGAAGGAGGTGACTGCTTCCCATTCCCTCTCGCTCCGTACCATGGCCTGAACCAGGGCCGGACGCGAGAGATCGCCGCCACGAGGACACGGCGGTGCTCCGCCTAAGCCGGGCAGACCTCCACCGTATGCTCCACCGTGTCCTCAGATCGATCCACACAATGACAACACCCGGGCGTTTCCTCCCGCCTTATCTGAAACAGGAATCTCCCGAACCAGCCATGTCCGGTGTGCATAAGTGGTTAAGCTTGCGCTTAACTGCTGACGCTGTATACCCAGTCTTTGAGTTGCATTCTCAGTGATCAGGGTTATTTGTGAACCTTGATCAACTAATGCCCGTAGTGTAATATAGTCGCCACTAGCTGTCGCTACCTGTATTAATGCAGTTGCCAATAATATCTCGTCATCATTATTCGAGGCGAAGTTATTTTGCATGGCTTTTGTTGACCTGGTTGTCGTTGATGACGACGATTTAAGCACAGTGTGTGTTGCTGAGGGCGTTTGCGCTGACTTGACAATATCGTTGTACAATAATGTGTTGTGTGATTCGTTGCACTTTCTGCATCTTTTTTGTGACGCACAATAACCCTTAGTATGCACAAACACACTTTTTACACATCTTATTTTTCTCAATAATTTTTTTATTTTCCGAACCTGCCATATCAGTGAATTTGGAACTTTGGAATAATGCGTTATTAGTATTGCACAATGAGCAAATACTCTTGTTAAATTGCCCAGCATTGTATGCATGGAAGTTACGAAACTGGTTTGATGAACTTTTATTAGGTTGCGAATACGTTAGCTTATGGTTTTTGTTAAATGGATATAGCGCATTATTGAAACGTGTTTTTTTTTGTGCAGGTTTATTCCCGTTTTCTGGATTTTTCCTTTGCAAAGGTTCTAATGCCATAAACTTGTTTTCAACAAAGTCCATAAAATGATTAAATGTAGGTATCTCTGGCGGATCTGACCTGAACTGCATGTATTCAGAATAAGTTTCGGCGTCAAGTTTTTCGCATAAGACGTAAACCAGTACAGGGTCCCAAGAGCTAGTATCTACACCCAAGTTATGTATGGCGTTTATGGTTTCATTGCTAGTGTCATATAATCGCTTAATTTCAAATGCAGATTGTTTTTGTAAATTAGGTTAACGCATAAATACTTGAAAATTCTAGGTGAATAGCAGAAATTTGTTATTATATCTATGGTTTAATATTCCCCAGCACGTGTCGTAATTTTCGGGTGCAATATGTAAATGCTGTACGAGCTTTTCCGCTTCACCGCGCAACCTCATTTTAGATGTTGCGGGTTTAGTTGTTGTGGGTTTTTGCAATAGCGGGGTTATTATGAATCGCTTCTACGTACAGATCCATGAAAGTAGGCCATGATGGGTCCATATTGGCTCACTTAAAGTTCTTTACCCGAAATTGTTCTTCCTAATGATTTGTAATCCGAATGATCACTCTTCCTAAAATTTTTCATCCTAAAGATTTCATTCATACTATTTGTAGTGCTACCGGCGATGTTCATAACACTCATGTTTCCGAAAATTGTAATTAATAATATCATTAATGTAAATATATTTAAACTCCTACTGTTTTTTATCATAGCGCTTTTATCTGTAAACATAATTACCATAATATTTTCACTCATACTCAGAAAGAAACATTTAAATTTCGCGACAAATTTCCAGGTAGCCCTCGCCGGCCGCTGCCGCGGCACCGCTCGCTTCGCCCGCTCGGCTCGCGCGTAGTTGGTCACAGTTCTAACCTAACCTAACCTATGGATATCTTTACAGGTACACACCGTGCGAAGCAAGCATTTCCAAAAGTATACGTGCTAATATGCCAACAAACTTGAACTTGAGACAAGTAAT
The DNA here is from genome assembly GCA_916610205.1 of Griposia aprilina. Classification (NCBI taxonomy): domain Eukaryota; kingdom Metazoa; phylum Arthropoda; class Insecta; order Lepidoptera; family Noctuidae; genus Griposia; species Griposia aprilina. The sequence goes on from OU744286.1 coordinate 12,200,786, forward strand.
ACATGTATTTAACTACTTGTACCATGGTACTATTATTCTTATATGTTATACATGTTATGTGAAAATAAAGTTACGCAAAATTAATGTATATAATACTGATTATTATGAATAAAGAGATATCTAAACAAAAAAGATATCACTTTGAATAATAGTGTAAAAGTTGGTTATGTTGAGAAAATATAGGAAAACAAATAAAAGTATAATAGATGTTTATTGCTACTGACATTATGAAGTTGAATGTTTCGGAATTATGAACATTAGAGACAGAGTAGTTAGGAATTGTGATTGTTAGGATGAAAAATGTTAGGAAGAACATTTTCGGATTTCCAATTATCGGAGTTGAAAATTTAGGTGAACTTTGGCGCACCCGGCCATGATGCATAATTTCCGGTGAAAGTTGGTATGTCAATTTTAGGCAAAGATTGTTGTTGATGTATAGAGGCGTTTAGGTTCATGTTTAACACCCGTTTTACCTTTGTAAAGGCCATTTCATGACGACTAAAATCGTCATAATACTCGTTAGGTATGCCTTCTAGTTTACCATCAATCTGTAAATGTAACTTGTCAATTGCAGCCAACCGAGACTAAGTCTTTAACATATCTTCAATCTCCCATTTCTCCTTAACGTCGTCAATGCTCCTACTCGCCACTAACCCATTAAATGCACGGAAATTAGCTTGTTGCAACTGCTGTAACTCGATTAGCTTGTCCTCGAGTAGCTCCGCTTTTGGGGACTTATCGAAAAGGGTCTTGTCAAACTCAACGCTTGACTTACTATGGCTGGCGTTGGTAGGTCCGCTCTGAGGCTTGACCTCGTATGCTGCCACCTCCTGACGAGCTCCTTGGTACCAATTTTTGATAACCTCATAAATGTTATTCATAAGGTTTTTGGTGAAATATTGATGATTTTTATCATTCACTGTGCTCAGCTCCTGATTCTTCTCTTGACATTCCGCCCATAACTGATCTAATCGGTCAAGCCTTTTTCGAATGTAATTGGAGTTCTTCCTGCTCACCGAATCTTTCTTAAAATTAGAATGTATTCTCTTCACCTCCTCGAAAACCTCAGCTTGATGCGCGATTAAAGCTTCCATTATCAATGTGGTAAGTAGAAAAATGAACGATCTTATTTTAAATATAGAAAGTCTCCCTTTTTTCGTACTGCCTATCGTCGCTCCGGAACCTGGATCACTGCTACCTCCCCGAATGCTCCTGTACGGCAACACACGAAGGCACGGTATGATACGGCACGACATAGCTCACAAGCGACGTATTACTGACCGATGTATCGGACTGTACGGTACTTGCAAAGGTTTCGAAGGACCAAAAAAAATTATGTCCGGTGGTGTTAACCAAACAGTAAAGTCTGTCAATGCAAATGCAAGGTGCAAGTATGCAGAAAATGTCAAGATAATGCAAGGAATGTCAATGAATGCTCAACGGATATGAATCTTAATAAAAATGCAAGTTGTCCAACTCAAATCACGTCTAATTGAACACTAATTAAATTATGTACAAAAATGCACCATCTAGGCTCCGCCGTATGACAATGCATTCCCAAATGTAGGTCGCGATCAAAGTGCAAATACGCGAGCCTACTAACTAACTTATTGCATCAAAAATACATATTTCAAAACCATGTACCTACGTACACCGTTCACCAACTTCGCAAAAAGGAGGAGGTTCTCAATTCGACTGTATATTTTTTTGTGTGGTTTTATTTTTTGCTCAGAACTTTTTCTAGATGAACCAATTGCATGATTATTTTTTGATGTGAAACATCTATAGCCGCGGGTAAACCGATTGTTAGCGTGACGGTGCGTTGCCACGCTATATTTTCTTTACAAAATAGTTTTTGATGTGGAACTTGAACATAAGGTAAATAAGAATGAATTTGCAATGTTAAGCTTCGCTTGCCAAGGTCAGCCTTTGGATGGGTGACTATTTTGATTATATTGAGTTTTAACTTGATTCGTTCGCAATAGTGAAGCCGCCAGGTTAAGCAGCGCTTGCCAAGGTCAGTATTTGGATGGGTGACCATTTTGATTCTTGATTAGCTCGCAATAGTGAAACCGCCAGTTAAAGCAGCGCTTGCCAAGGTCAGTCTTTCGGTGGGTGACAATTTGGTTAATAATTTTGTTTTACATTGATTAGTTCGTAATAGTGAAGCCGCCAGGTTAAGCAGCGCTTGCCAAGATCAGTCTTTGGATGCGTGACCATTTTTGATGTGAAATTTCTATAGCCGCGGGTAAAACCGATTGTTGACGTGGCAACGCATGCTATACGATGGTATGTTTCACATCTGCCAGGCGTCCCGTGACGCCTCAATTTTTTTTATTTGAAAGCTGGTGTTTTTCATGTGGTCCTATATAAATTTGATCAAGTTCGTAGTTTTTGAGTTATCCTTAATACTGTGTATTTCTTCCACTTAGTTTATATTGATGACGTTATAATACTTTCCTGTCACTGTTATTTACATGTTAGAAATACGTTAAATTAATCGTTTGACTTTGACTAATCGAGACGCCAGCGCTACCAGGTGGCGCTCGACATAGTCTTTACCATAATGCTTGACCAGAGTTAAAGCAGAGAGTTTGTTGTTGGCGGTTAAGCAGTGAATACGTTTGGAAACTGTCGCGCGTTCCGTATAGTTGTGTCGTGTACCTACAGTGTGTGATTCGCTAGTGTGATTAATTTGATCGTAAATTATAATTTGATTTGAACTGCAAACGGATTTTCTATTGCGCAATAACCAACACTACCCATAGTACGCCCACAGTAGTTAAAATATGGCTGACGATAACGAGAGAGACGTACCTTCTCCGTCATACATATCAATTAGTGGTACACGAATTTGTGTGGGGTGGGTACTACATCTAAAAAGTGAAAAGTAAAAACTTTTTTACACAAAAAAACCACCAAGTTCCAAAAGAATAACAAAAAGAAGTGATAAATAACTTTAATTTTGGAGGTTGGTGTCTTTGATTTTGTATTTTCGTTTTTTGCCACCGACGTCCGAAATTAAAGTCACCTATTTTTCACTTTTTTGAGAGTTATTTTTTTGGAACTCGCTTGTTTTTTTTGTAACAAAGTTTTTTTTGTAATAAAACTTCAAAATGTATCGAATTTCTTCGCTAGATACACTCAAATGACTGCGAAAAAAAAAAGAGTGAGAGCCAAAATTAGCGGACAGAAAAACAATTGAAAAAAGGCGGGAAATCATTATTATTTTTTATTTTTCTTTTCTAAATGTCAAGTATTTTATGGTATCAAAACCAGCCGTCAAATCGTACAGCCAAAGAGATTTTACTAGAACTTTATACCTACAAAATAAGAAAAATCTTTTTCCCCGACATATTACTTAAAGAATATTGTTTCGAACACAATGGAGGCTTCATTATTTTGTGCTATTACGTTTGCGGTGATTTTAAGTAGGTATTGTGCGCGGGCTCATTACTAATTACGTGACGCGTTCGAAGAGAGCATTCGTCGTTGAGGAAGAGAGTAAGGAGTGACCTGGACACTGTTGTGGGCTGTTTAGCTAGCTCGCTCCTCGTGGCTTCATTAACCGGTGTTTTCTTCGGCATGAGATCACTGCACTTCACTCACACACAAATAATGTTCACTCAAAGTTGATAGGTTGCTGTATTAGCAGCCCTACATTATGGCGGTTATAAAAGTTCCAGAAATTGCGCGCGCGCACGTAATTATGAATATGTGACTTCAGCGATGTCATCAAACGAAGGGTCCATCGTGAAATATATCGACTCCATGGCGGTTGCGAACTCAACTGCCTCTAACATCAGTCGAAGATGGCCGAAGTAAGTCCTATTGTGTCTTAATCATTATGAGAGGGAAAGGGATGGATATAGGAAGCGACCGAATGCTCATCATAATTTAAACATTTATATACCTAAATTAAAGAAATTGCGTAATAATTTGACTCATAGAGTCTAAAAAGCTAGGCATTTTAGACTAAGGGAGTCAAATTATTGTATGCTACATTTTTACAGTACAGTACAGTTCTTGCGAAGCTACAGTAGTAGCGCGTGGAAAACGATGTTTTTCATCCGCTGATAACTGACGCACCGTGCGCATGGCTAGAAGCAGACTAGATTTGAGTCCAAATGCAACCCTGTTAAATTGAAATTCTCGAATAGGGTCAGCGGTATTAACTCATTATTATGCATCGCTAATGAGACACAATTGATTTTTATTGTTTATGGCTTTCTAACGGGCCATCTGGGACCTGACTAGAGCGGAAACAAAAATTCTGATAACTTTGATGCTCATTAGTAATAGCAATCTGAAGATACATCCGTCTTATATCTCCGGTAATCGCAATTGGAAATAAGCGAAATTTTAATAATAATGAAAATAGGTCAGCTTGCTAAACATATTTTTTTTTCTAATTCGGCCCTGTGTGTAGGATGTCATTAAGTGACACGCCATTATGACAATTTGCACTAGCATCGAGGGAGATGCGAACTTTAGTGCTTAAAAGTAACTACTACTACTACTAGGTAATAGTCACTTGTTAGGCAGGATAAAGATCCTGCCTAACAAGTTAGAACAGAATGATGCGATATGTAATACCCCTTATCGCGATCCACAGTAGGATTATTAGAAACTATTTCTGTTAAATAATTTTTATCGATGTATTTCTGAATAATTTCGTTATAACTGGCATGGAGCTCAGTATCTCGCAATTTAGAATATTCTAAAGAAAGTAAACGTCGATATACTACATAATGGGAATTTCCTAACATAATATCTGGTTATGTACAAAACGATAACGCAGTACATTATCTGCCGGTGGAGTCACGTGACACAGTAGCAGAGTACTGCTACTGAAGAACAAAAGATTAGAGAAGGCACACGTAGACAAGACATTAAACGCTACAAGGTACAGCCTAATTTGAATATTGTGCAGCACAGTCCCAGATATCAATCGGTTATATTATTAATTAGGTTGCCTCTGGATATAAAAAGCGCTATCTATTCAAGCTCTTTTAAAAATCATCTTAAAAGTTTCCTGTTGAATAAGTGTCTTTAAGCTGTTGAAGATCTATAACGAAATTCCTGTATACGTTTTATTTGTGCATTGTTGTAATATTAAACGTGTTTTTTCCCTATGTAATTTAATTTTCTTTTTTTATACCATGTAATTTCAGATACAATTTATTGTTCATGGATAAACAAACAAAAAAACAAACTGCTGCTCACACTCCATTTCTGACGGACAACAGAAAGTTTTCTACGCTAGGAGGTCTAGAATCATGTGCTGAATTTATGATTTCAGCTTGCGCGCCGTCGTCCCTGCCACCCTGTATAAGTTTAACTGGTCGTTGTTTTGCAGAAAGTTCAGCTAATCCCCGAAAACTTAAAAAGGCTGCCGCCCTTAATCATGTAATTCTTTTCATTCATCGCACAGTCACATTTTCATAGACTGTTAATCATTTGTGCGTGGTTGTGCATTACATAACCAAATAATAAAGTCATACTCATTATAAAATGTCACGTACCTCTTCCTTAAGATTCATATTCTTCTGTTCTTCTTGAAATAACTCTTTAGAAATACGTGCTTTTTGCTCGCGCAATCCGATCAACTCCGCTCGCGTAGCTCGTTCAGCTTCACACGTCAGCGTACGCGCTGAATCGGCTTCGTTTTGTAGCAATTCCAACTTACGTCGTACTTGGCCTTCTTTAAACTAAAGGGAATACATTTATAATTGCCTACACCATGTATGTGCCTTGATCACTTCTCATAATATCTTAACGATATCGCGTTCATATAAGATGCAACGTGATAAGTACGACCAAACAAAACATCACAAATAAAATAGGTATACTTTTAAAATTCAGTGTCTACTAAATAATACGTATTCATGCGTGTAGTACCTACGAATAAAACAATAAACCGTGTGTCAACTATGATTGTTAATGTTCTCGTATATTTAGTCACCTTAAGGTCTAGATCGTACTGCGCAGCCTTGCACAGTTCCTTTGCCAGAGACGCTTCGCCATTCGCCGCGTCCTCACACATTTGCAGCTTGGTGCGCGCTAAGTTACACACTTGCTTCTCCATTATCGTTAAATTACCCCGCTCCTTCTCCACAGCTTCTCCCCTGGTTTTCAAGCTTTTAGCTAAAGGGTCACAATTGCTCTTAAATTCATTCCGCTCTGCTACTAATTTTTCAATCTGAAAAAATAAAGAAATGAAGAATGAGCTGTGTAAATAAAATGATCTGTGTTTTTTCAATTTACCATACTAATAAAAGTATAATAGTATAATGTTCAAACTTGTTTTTTAATATCATCTTGTTTTTCTTCGGCTAGTGCGATTCGCTTCTGGTAACCCACTTCGAGGTCCTTCCACGCAGCCTCGGCGCGTTCCAGAAGCTCGATTCGCTCAGCCTCCCGTCGCGCCAGCCGACTGGCGCGGGTGCGCAGCTCGCTTGTCTTTGTATCTACAGCAGCTAGCTTTTCCGCGCATTGATTACCCAAACAACATTCCTATGAAGTGACAAAACTAAAATGAATACTTTTTTGGAAATACCTATGTCATTCTATCAATCTGCACACATCAAAAAAGACTAAGCAACACGCATCATTTACAGAAACTGCATGTTTTATTAATTGATACTTTATTTTTTTTCTTAACAAAGTAGATTGGTATACAATATTTTTGTTCTCGGAAACATAAACTGGCTGATTTTAAAAATAGTAACTTTTCGATTATATTTTGATTTCATTAAAATAGATTTAATTCATTTTTCTCGATTTCATGTGTTTTCGTTGCTTGATTTTTATATTTATCTCACTTTTATTATTTTAACATAATCAGTTTTTTTTTATTGTGTGGTGTGTAATTTATTATGTCATGGAGCGACGCCATTTGACTGTTGATGAAATGCAGAGAGCTGTAGGACTGCTACAAGCGGGAAGAAATCAGTCCCAGGTATCTCGGCATTTTGGTGTCAATAGGAGCGTGATTTGTCGTCTTTGGCAGCGTTAATACAGGAATTAATACAGGAGATCCTGCTGAGCAGCACCCAGGACATGGATGGAGTATGTACAACTGACTGCGAGACGTCAGCCGATGTTAACAGCCCGAGAGATAGGTTTAAAGCTACAATTATCAAGCGGTGTTGTTGATAGCCACCAAACCGTGAGAAATAGGCTGCATGAATACGGCCTACGAGCACGACGCCCTATAAGGTGCCCAAGCCACGTCATGAGAATCTGGCCCGTTGACACGAATGGTCTAGGGAACACTTGACATGGACCCACGAGCAATGGGATAAAATTTTATTTTGCTATGAGTCCCGGTTATAGTATATCGTCATCACGCAAATGCTGAACGACTGAGATGCGTCCAGAAAGTGCACCCTTACAGTGGCTCCACAGTCATGGTATGGGCGGGTATTATGAAGAATAGACGAACTGAGCTCGTTCTTGTAGATGAAATCGAATTGAACGCTGAAAGTTATGAGATTTCCTCGGGCCTTATGTTCACTCATTTGCACAAAGTATTGGCTCAGATTTCACGCTGATGCATAACAATGCGTGTTTGCACACAGTTCGGAGGACGAGAGAGTACTTGGCAATAGAAAACAAAATGGCAATGGCAATGGTAAAAAAAAAAGTCGTTATATAATCTAAATCTAATTGGATTGAAATAAATGATTTTAATTTGAATTTGAATTTGAATAATTTTGTAAAACATGAAAAGTTAAATTTCTATTTAAGTTTATTTTATACTACGTATGTTACGGTAGGTACACGGGTCATACTCAGAAAAAGTGTACATTTTAAATTTGTAACTAAACTGATAGGTAACGATACTGAGAATCTCCGTCACGAAACTGGTGTCATAAACTATAGTACACATGGAGCGATAGGTACAATATAATGGCGTCTCCCTCTCTCTAACTCTACTGATATTTAATGCCATATAAACGAACGAGTAAACCGATTAACTAAGCTAAACTTTGCAAGCACAGCCATTTAAAAGGGATACTCACAACCGAGTGACAGAACAAATTTTATATTAAATGTGTAAACTAAGCTTTACAATCTCTCAGTTTCTTAACGTTACGAAATATAACGAAACTGAGGTCAAAAACTGAGAAATTATAACCTCATAAATTATTTCCATTAAAACAACGTGTTGTATTTATGAGAACTGGGTGTATTTGTAAATATGTAGAGCGAAACTATCATTACTGGATAAATTTGTACAAGATAAACAAATTTTTACATAAGGGAATTGTCGTTAATCACCCTGAGAATTTTGTACAAAAACCACTTTCAGCAAGAACACTTCCAAATTCGTTTGACAACAAAATGGCCTCGTTGTCTAATGATTTTCACAGATGCTAAAGTGATGCCAGAATATTAATTAATACAGTGCAAGCCTTTAAAGCAATGCGTTCGGAATAATTTTTCGTTACTAAACCTGAGTAACGAAATTTTTGATTTCTGGGACATGTTTATATAGCTGTAAAAATATGATGTTACGATGTAAAACTGCATATTAAAGGCACACATTGTAGATAAGCTTAATAAAAGTAAGAAAATTGCAACCAGGCTCGAAAATAGGGATAAAAACTCGTAACAACAAGCTTCGGAAGACACACACGTATCGATTGGGACATTAATAAAATGTATGACAGGCAAGTTGCAATTTATGTATGAAAAATTATTGCTTTAATTTTGTAAATGAACATATAAATAAATAATCAAAAATTTACTACCATATACCTCTATAATATGAGAAAAATGCAAAAGTATGCATTTCTTTAGATATTATATTTTCAAACAGGTAATGAATTCATGGGACATAAAAATTCGCATTACAACTGTTCACGAGGATCGATACATCCGGCTAAGTGCCCGCCGAGAACGCACAGTTACGGCTGGTATGTTACAAAATCGCCTACGGTTGACAACGGGTACTCGTGTCAGTGACCAAAGTATCCGGAATCGATTGCACGAATACCAGCAAACTTCAAAACGACGTGTTGTTCGAATTCCTTTGTCCAGGGCTCAACGTGCCAATCCTTTAAGTTTCTGTTGTCAACACTTGGACGCTGACCGTTTTGACTGTCAGTACGTGAACCACTGCTGCATAGTTCACGTACTGACTAATGTTAAAACTTTATTTTAAAAAAAAATTTTGTTCGATATTAATGTATAATTTTCAATTTAAATGTACCTATTGTCTGTGTCAACTCATTAGGTAAGTACTAACATAGGTTAAGACTATTGTTACTAACCCAATGGATCTTTGTTATCTGAATATATAAATAAATCACTATTATTATTATTATTATAAATCAGTGGAGCATGGTGCTTTTCACCGATGACTTCAAAGTAAAAAATATTAATGACGATCGGCGCATTAGGGTGTCGAGGCAACGACGCAGCGAACGGTTTTCGGAAGTCTATACATGAAGTGGACCGTTTTGGTGGACCCAACGTAATGATTTGGGGTGGGATTCGCTTAGACTGCAAAACTGAGCTCGCTATTTTAAATGAGGATACCGTAACTGCTTAGCGTTACATTAAGGAAGTCATCGGGCCTCTTGTGATCCGATTTGCACAGCAAATGGGACCTGGGTTTGTCTTGATGCAGGACAATGCCCGTGCACACACAGCTCAAGTGCCTCAATCTGTGCTGGAAGACTCTCACATTCAAGTTTTACCGTAGCCAGCAAACAGTCCAATCGAGCACATGTGGGACCAATTGAAACGAAGGGTTAGAGAGAGTGAGCAAGAGGTCTGCAACCAGCAGCAACTGATTGACGCTTTGAAAATTGCCTGGGAAGAGATTCCAGCTGAAAACGTGAGGTATTTGATCGAGAGCATGCATTTCAGGCTTCAGGAGTGCATTGTTAAATGAGGACCCCATACGCGTTATTAAAAAACATCAAAAGAAATAAAAAATTAAGAATATTTTAGATTTTCGTGACTTTTCGTTGTTAATGTTATTTATCTTAAATTGTATTTTTTTATTTAAAGTTAAATAAACATATTTATTGATAATTTATTTAAACAGTTACTAGCCTAAACGGTAGACAATAACATTGTTTTATGTTTTCTAAAACTAAACAATTAATTAATTTAATAATTTTCATGGTACACCTTAAATACCTAGTGGCCCTTATTTTGTTTTGACTAGTATAAATTACGATAGTAAAAATCGTTCAAAAGTTCAAAACCTTACATGTTGCTTAGACTTTTTTGATGTGTGATTTGTCTGTTACAGCTGTCATAGTTTTAAAGGTCATATTCAATATCCTTACGGAAGTAAATGATATCTAGGAATGCCAAGGACCAGACTAACGGCAACGGGTACTACCATTCATTGTTTACGTACTGCATTGATTTTATCCAGGGTTTCCTTTTCCTGTCGTTTTGGTGCTTGTTTTTTCACGGATTGGCAACAACCTTGACGTTGTCCTTTATTTTCAAGTACCATAATTAATTTAGTTTCCACCGGTAATTTAACAATGGGGCCGGTTGTGTGCGATCCGAAGCTTCCATTGACTGAATTAGGAACGATAGCTTTCCATGTGGCGGGGTTCCGATGAACATTTCTTTTATTATATGGCTTAGGCACACACTTGGCAGCACAGGAGATTTCTTTCTTCTTAAGTTCCACAAATCTAAAACATAAACGTTTACAATGACCCCCAAATGGTGTAAATCACTAGAACCTATAGTAGGCAATCTGAGAGATGATTAATATACCTATTTATGCAATAAAGATTGCTAATAACTTTAAAACCAGCATCAATTTCAAGAGCATTATCATAGCAATTAAAGCATTGCAGGGAGACGGGTCATCGAGGTGTTTTAAAAAGAAAGATGGCGGACTTATAAAGGCTATCTGTGTCGTGGTGTCCGAGACGTTGCCAGGCGAGCAGCGCACAGATCAGGTGCTGTTGCTCCGGTGGCTCTTCGCTGACGCAGCTAAGGCCGCGCTCCTCGGAGTCCAGACGCTGCTGTGCCGCCTTAAGAGAGCCCTGCACACAAGGTATCGATTAAACAAGATCAAACAAAAAACCTTTTGTTGAATTACATTATTTAATTAATACGAATACTTTTTTACAGTACCGGGCGGTTTTTTTTTATAAGATTGAAATAAGGCTACCATCGCCTTCCCTAGGACGATGCGCACTGAACTCCTGGAGTATTCTTTAGTTTTACAAATAAAAGATCATAAGCTCAATGCAATACAAAATTACTAGTAGTAGTCACTAAAGAGAGATAGCTCACTCTTAATTTTATGAATTTTAGAGTGTAATCTAGAATATACAAACTATATTTCTCATGTATGTACTAAAATCGATCGACTCATTTTTCTCGTCCAAACCCCAAGCCTAAGTTACCTTCAGGTCCAAACACGGTTTCATTTCAATTGCCTTCAAAACGTTCCAAATTAGGAGACTCGTCATGGACGATGATTTATCCAATGGTATTGGTTCTTTTTCTCGCATCGGTTTCGGCAATATTTCTTTCTCCCTGGGGGTCATCTACAAAATGTTTATGTTGTATAATTCTCCTCAATAATAATTGAGACAGGCAACTTGTTCATTTCAGTTTCTTATAAGTAGCGCTTCACACTTTTTTTTGCACACCAGGTGGCCTAAAATGGACGCTTTGGCAGAATCATAATATGATCTGCATACAATTCGTATATCCCGCAATTCTTCTGTTTGACAGCTGCTATTTGACATTAGACTTCATTAAAGCAATGCTTATTTTGTGGACCTTTTTACGAAACTTCATACAAAACTGTCAAACAGATGAATTGCGGGATATTAATTGTACGCGGATCATAATATGATTCTGCCAAAACGTCCATTTTAGGCCCACAGAACATACTTTAGTCTATTTCGTCATTTGTTAATTTTTCATTCTGTTTAAAGTTGAAGTAAGAGTGAACTTGCTCTAGTGCACAAAATTCGAATGTAGAATCGATGTCAGTACTACAATTGCCAGTTTACTAAAAATGTTGTTACTCATTAACCTTTTGGAGCGGTTCATCATCACCATGTCAGCTGAAAGAAGCCCACTGCTAGCCATAGGCCTCCCCCAAGCATCGCCACATCGACCGTTCTTATGCTTGTCACTTCCAGCGGATTTTTCGCTGCCTTCACCAAGTTATCGGTCCACCTTGTGGGAGACTTACTCACAAGGTGGGTAATAATAATTATCCTCCCGACCGATTTCGGTCACGGTGGCCAATTTCAACGGATATTAGCCAGGTACGCAGGAGATATTATAGTGCACAAGTGTGTGCGCAAACACAGGTGCACTCTCTGTTCGTTTATTCTTCGATGAGATGGCAATCCGACACGACCCGGGAGAGACCAGACGCAGGACCAACGGCTTTACTTGGCTTTACGCAGCACAAAGTTAAGCTAGAGCAAAGTGAAGCGCTACTAACATAGCCTTAAGCCTTTTACTAACACAACTTTTGTTTATATAAAAATATGTATGTTTAGGTTAAGGTATTTTTCTATGGGCCTGTGTAGCCTGAAATAAATGGTATTATTATAATTATTTACTTGCTTTCCGAGGCACGGGGGTATCACACCCCTAACTTCCAAACTCCGAGCTGCTACTGAGAAATTACTAATGGAAAAACCCACTAATTCTTTTGCCTGACCTGGGCATCGAACCCAGGACCCTACGCTCAGCGGTCGGTTGCGCTTGCGGTTACGAGACTGACATGGCAGACAAGATGGGTTGGTTCATAAAAAGGTGAATGTGTACATTCGGCAAAAGAATTAATTAATTAGTTTAAGAAGAAAAAAAAAACAGTATTTATCACAAAATCTGATTTAGTTGCCTTTTGCCTCCATACTTAATTATCTCTGCTTATAGGAATTAAACTGACAGCTTAAAAAAATTGTCTTACCTTCTTTATTTTCATGATTCTGCGCGGTACAGGTTGCATAATTATGGTTTACCTTGGTAATTCCGCTAATATTTACTTCAATATGCTCTTGGAAACCCAACGAGAAACAAATTTTCATTGTTTCTTAAATTTTTGATAACCGACCATTAATGTAAGTATATATACCTATTTTAAATTTCCTGCATTTGGGAGTATTATGCGTCGTCCTAATTGGCTAACGATCGTACGCATTGCATAGATCAGCACTTTTCCGTCACCTTACATAAATTACAGGGTAACGCGATAGTACATAACCAGCGTTCATATTCAGCTGTACCCATTCACACAACATCCGTATAAGTTACGTAGTAACTTATATTATGTTAGTAGCATAAGTTACGTGGTAGTTAAATATTTTGAATAAACCATCATCTTTGGCTATCCATGACTTATTATTCAAGCTAACAACCAAGTTGTGTGCGACCCATTCAGCAGCGTATACACTAGTCAAAAATGGTGTTACTTAAAAGCGAAATTGCTTCAATAATAACACGTTTATTTAAAAAAATAAAACAAATGTATGATGTATCTTCATCATCAAATGATTCGTAGAAAAATGAAGAGTTAGTGTCGGTGGTATTACTGAGGATACGTGCACAGGCGAAGCTAAAATTAATATCGACATAGTAGATGAAGAGTTCTTAAGGGGGTGAAGGCATAGGTAGAGCTACTTCATCTGCAATAATTACAGTCTGCAATTTACTTTTTAACCTTAATTTTTGTACTGCGTTAAAGTATATAAAATACTGAGCCAGCGATTTCAAAAACAGGACGTCTTCATTCTCAACTTCATTATCTTTCTCTTTAAACGCTTTAACTTTATCTTCTTTGATTTGGATCATTCGACGCTCTTAATCGGTCAAATCTGACTGGTTACTTTTGCGTTTTCTTGTCGGAGAATCAATTTGAGATCCAATATCCAAAGGTTCAGTGGGCAACTAATGGCTCATCAGCAGAAGATACCACCTCGGTTCTATTAGACAATTCAGTAGAATTATCTTCATCAGGCAACTGAAAATTTTGTTCTGATCTTGAATTATTGGATGGTTGACTGGTTTCATTATCATTAATTTCTAAGAATTCTAAGATTACATATAAGGAGAAAATTAATGCTATGAAATAAAGCATTTAATGTAAAAACAGTCAAAAGTCTAAAGGTTTGTTTTTCAGTGGTAACAGTGTATGTAAAGTATGAGTTGAATAAGTGTCCTACGATTTCACATCTGAAAATATAGGTTCAGGTACACGAATTATTGAACACAGGTACCCCTTTCAATGTTAAATATGTGTATAAGTAGACTAAAGATGTGGTTTCTGTGAAACGAAATACCACAATATACACGATATAAAAACATTATTCAATAGTGTTATTACGTTTTCACGACCAAAATCACCAATGACCCATTTAAAATATTAAAAAAAACTATATAAAAGAAAATTAAATGTGTCTCGTTTGTAAGCGCATCACTTGAGAATGGCTGGACCGATTTTGATGCGGTTTTTACTTATGCCTTAAGGATATTACCAGCAATGTTTTACACAATTAGTAGAAGATTAAAATGAAAATAATGAAAAACATCAAACAGATCAATCAAACAAACATTTGCAGTTGGGCCAACTACTATGACCGCTGGGTCATTGCAGTCTATTAGAATTCTGTTGTCTCTATTATATTTATAAGTCAATAGTCTTCATAAGAAATAAATAAATGTTGTATCATGTTTATTTTTAAAATACGTAGTAAGTCTATTTAGTAAGATTTTTTTGTGTTTTACATGCAATGAGTACGTTGTTTTGCAGTATTGATACTTTAAACTTTTTACCTAATGGCCAGGAAGTGTAATAACACGATTGAATAATGTAGTCATATCGTGTATATACAGGATGCTTCGAAATTCGACCTATTCCTTGAAAAGGGTTATACTAGAGGTAATTTTCAACAAATTAAGCCCGCCAACTAGGGTCGAAAATTAATGGTTTCCGATTTATGGAGGTTTTTAGATAATTGTTCAAATTTTCAGACTGGTCACCAAAAACAAATAATTTAAAAATAACTACTACTCTCTCGATACTTATTTTTTATTTTTCTGACTGATGATAAATGAGTGCTCATTTATAAAAAATACATGCCCTAAATTCCCATAATTTCAGAAATAAAAGGCCTTGAGTGCAAAGGAAACCTTCTTTATTTTATATTGTTTGATGTTTAGACGAGTTTTACTCGAAAAAAATGTATGACACTTGGCATACTAATGTCGGAAATACATTCCCTATTTCATAACCTTTCTTAAAAGGCACAAATGTTAGCAACACTTGTACGGGTTTAAATTATTAAAATGCAGACATAACCAGAACATTAATTTCGTTTATTTATTTATCATTGGAAGTGAAATTATTACAGATCTTATTCAAATTGCCAGCCTTGATTTTTTATGCAAGCACGCAGCCTCCAATCCATACAAGTGTTGATAACATTTTTACCTTTTAAGAAAGGTTATGAAAAAGGGAATTTATTTCCGAGATTTTTATGCCAAGTGTCATACATTTTTTTCGATTAAAACACGTCTCAACTTCAAACAATACAAAATAAAGAAGGTTTCCTTTGCACTCAAGGCCTTTTATTTCTGAAATTATGGGAATTTAGGGCAAGTATTTTTTTTATAAATGAGCACTCATTTAGCGTCAGCCAGAAAAATAACAAATATATGTCGAGAGAGTAGTAGTTATTTTTAAATTATTTGTTTTAGGTGAACAGTCTGAAAATTTGAAAAATTATCTAAAAACCTCCGTAACTCGGAAACCATTAATTTTCGACCCCTAGTTGGTGGGCTAAAATTTGTTTGAAATGACCACTAGTATAACCTCTTTCAAGGAATAGGTCGAATTTCCAAGCACCCTGTATATGTATTTATTTATTTAAACCGTGTGGTGTCGGTTACGAATAGCACCAACGCCGTCTTCTCGGCTTGTTGTTAAAGTCGACTAAGAGACTTAACATTCAAAGGGCGACAATAGAGTTCACCCCTCATCACACTGAGTCTTGCAGAAAAGCGGTGAAAAGTGGGCTGGGATAGTTGATTTAGACAATCTGCAGTCTCTGCCTACTCCCATGGGATTATGGGCGTGAGTATATCTATGTATGTACATTTTTATATCGTCGGGTATACCCAAATCGAAGATATATCAGAGAAAAAAAAACACCCCTGATGAAAAACAAACAGCAATATCACACATTTAGCCATCGAATCTTATAGTGAAATATTTACAGAATCATATAATTAATTATCATTAAAATTCTGAGCTACATCCTGTGTCTGTTCGCTCTGGGTTTTTGTTTCATACTTGATGAGCATTCTCCTTTCCACATTGCTGTGAAAATCTTGACGGAAAACACATTCGTGTTGTAAAGCGACAACTCTCTGGAAGCATGTACTAAAATTATTACTCAATTCAGCGGTCTCCGATTCATACAACACTTTTCGAATCATTAATGTAGGTGAATACGGGAAAGATATTGATGGAGGTGTTCGCAGCAATTCGCTTTTTTTTTTGAAGAACTTGACAATGGTGATATTCAATTACCATCCGAAGAACGATTACCAAACACCTAGTGATATTGACGCACCATACGCATCTTTAGGGGATGAGGCTTTCCCCCTGAAAATATTCTTAATGAGACCTCGAAGAACACAAGCAACAAGGAATTCAAATAAATCAAAATTTAATTTCAAATTGTCTACCACGAGGGTCGGAATAGAATGCACCTTTGGAATGGCTGCTAGTAAATTTAGAATTATTTTAAGAAGATTCGAATAATCTGTTGATAATGCAATTAAAATTGTGAAGGCAGTCTGTCTGTTGCACAATATTATAATGCATATGGATGCGAGATAACCAGAATTATCTATAACAAAATAGCCAAATAAATAATAATTTTGGAAGACTTCGACGTAATAGAGTTAATAGTCGTGCAAAAACAACAGCAATTATAATGCTAGAGAACTATTCGCCACTTATTTTTCAGAAATAATTCATAAATAGCAGCTTATTTCCTTTCAAAATCTAATAATGAATACCTACCTATATGTGGTCGTCCAAGCTAAAAGGGTCCAGTAGTGGGGTATTGAGTTAAAACTAGATTCGGGATTTAGAATAGTAGTTTGATTAAAAAAATAACCGGACAAGTGCGAGTCGGACTCGCCCACCGAGGGGTCCGTAAAGGACATCGTCATAAATGGCCCCAGGACCAACAAACATCTGACGTACATAATAATTATAAATATATTTTATTATACTAATTGCGAATATCTCTATGAAACGGACATTCTGCGTTCCTTAATGAATATTTAAAAGATATGTAACGATTTACGACATCACATCAAAAATGCTGCCATCTTTGACAATTAGATTTAAAATGACAATTAGTGATGCCCAATATTTAATTTCACACATCGAGAGCGAGATTACTTGAGTTGACCACCTGCTCATGGATGTCATACGCAAGTATTACGGTAATGCGACAGTGAAGATATTCAAGATCCGAGAGGAAAAACCATTGTTAGCGGAGTGTAATTTTTTGATTGTTGTGTAGTTGTGTGTGTGTGGCTTCGTTTAAATGTTGTTTGGTGTTAGTGAAGTATGTTTATTGTTTTGAGTAGCTGTAAACATATACTCGTAAGTTATCACTTTATTTATTTTTTGGCGTGGGGAATCGTCGAATGACTTCTCCCGCTCTGAGCGGAGCGGGAGGGTATGTCAGACTCTTACTGACTAAAACCCACCCGTATTCCTTCAGTTGCCTGTGCGCCAGGGCCACGGACACTCTTTCGAACAATCCGGGACCCCGGCCCTATCGAACCCCATCATTGGTGTTGGCATCTATTTAAGGCGCGCGTGGAACACAACGCGCCGTCGACCCGGGCCTGGTCCTTACCGGACAGCGAGCTGCCCATTGCTCGCCATCCTCAAGCCCACGCCTACGGTGGCCGGGAATTGGCTATCGACTCCCGACACCCAGTGTGTCTCCTCCTGCGGCGACTAGGCGCGTGAGGGCGCAGCGATTGCCTCACCCTCACGCGCTCTGCATCCTCCTTTGCGAGCATTACTGCTTCGCAGGAGGTGACGGCTTTCCATTCCCTCTCGCTCCGTACCATGGCCTGAACCAGGGCCGGACGCGAGAGATCGCCGCCACCGATCGCCACCACGAGGACACGGCGGTGCTCCGCCCAAGTCGGGAAGACTTCCACCGTTTGCTCCACCGTGCCCTACGGTCGATCCATGCAATGGTAACACCCGGGCGTTTCCTCCCGCCTTATCCGAAACAGGAACCTCCCGAAACAGCCATGCCCGGTGAGGACCTGCGTCAGGTGGAAGGTGAGGACGCCGTGGTATCTCTCAAGCCACTCCTCAAAGAGGGGAGTTACTGTCTAAGCTTTAAATTCCTCACCGGATGTCTGAATTGATCTATTAAGAGCGAACGTTCCAGGCTGCCCGGTTGAATTTCAATTTAAACGTATCAACCCTATGATAGTTATAAAAGCTTTTCGGAAAATAAAAATCAAATTGATCGAAGATCTATGGGGAATGTCAATCAAAGTTTGTACATCCATAATCGAGACTATAGCACCTTACCTAGCTTTGATATTTAATTTGTGTGTAGATCAAGGAGTCTTCCCAGATTTAATGAAATACAGTAAGGTTATACCACTTTTTAAATCTGGGGACAGCAAAGACACCAACAATTATAGACCAGTATCCGTGTTGTCGGTATTCAGCAAGGTTTTCGAAAAGGTAATGCTCCATCAGATGCTTAATCATTTTAATACCAACAAAATCTACACGATCAGCAATATGGTTTCACCAGAGGACGTTGTACGACTGATGCCTGTGTCACTTTATTAAAACACATATTTACAGCGTGGGAGGAGGCCCAAGATGCCATAGGAATCTTTTGTGGCCTCTCCAGGACATTTGACTGCGTTGAACACGAAACCTTGCTCTTAAAACTTTAGCATTACGGAGTAGATAAACTTGTGCTCAGCTTAGTAGAATCTTATTTAAATGATAGACAGCAAAAAAAAACAAATAAATGGTGTCAATTCACGTGGTTTAAAAGTAAAAATAAGTGTTCCACAAGGCTCAATATTAGGTCCTTTACTATTTTTAGTATATATTAACGATCTACCCCATTTATTAAAAAAACAACCACAAATGGTGTTATTTGCTGACGACACTTCCTTAATTTTTAAGATAAATAGACGTGCATCAAATTTTGACGACGTAAATAACGCCCTACTGGAGGTACATGATTGGTTCACAGCTAATAATTTAGTATTAAATGGGAAAAAAACTAAATGTCTAAGATTTGTTTTACCGAAAGTTAAAAGTAGTGATTGTGACATAGTATTGAATAAAGAGAAACTAGAATTCGTCGATAAAACGGTTTTCCTGGGGATAACGCTCAACTCCAGGTTGCAATGGGGTCCTCATTTAACATCTCTTGCAGGACGGCTAAGTTCAGCAGTATATGCTGTGAGAAAAATCCGTCAATTTACTAATGTAGATACCGCGAGGCTAGTCTATTTCAGTTACTTTCATAGTATCATGTCTTACGGTATTTTACTATGGGGACGGGCTGCAGATATCGAGTCTATTTTTATTCTGCAGAAAAGAGCCATCAGAGCAATATATTGCCTCCGCAGGCGCGATTCTCTAAGGGAACTGTTTAAAGATACTAACATCATGACGGTACCTTGTCAATATATCTATGAAAACATTATGTACGTAAGATTTTTTTTAAATCTTTTCAGTAAATGAGGTGAAAGGCATAACTATATGACTAGAAATAGGGACCAATTAGTTAACCAGGTTTCAGACTGGCTAAAGTAGACTCATCCTTCATATATATAACATTTTAAACAGTACCCCATACTGTTTAAAATGTTACAATAAAATACCTCCTCACATACTCCAACTGAATGAAACAAATTTTAAATCTTGTATAAAACGCACACTATGCAGCCAAGCATATTATAAGTGGGGGATAACATCGGTGACAAAGATGCTTGGCTCAACGCTGGTCTTGCTCCACAGGGGCCCATAAATTAAATTAATTGATTAGCATTCGAAAATATTGTTGGAGCTGCTGAAGATTGTAAAGACTATCTATGCATTGTATAAATTCAATTTCTTAACAACGTATAATTGCATAGCACATGTGTGAGCACTATGTACCTAGTATAAAAGCCACCATTTACCAGGCTCGTCTTTCATTGACTTGAATGTGCCCTGGTGGCTGAGAGTATGTCAAGCTAAATCAAATGTCTCGCTGGTGGTGGCGTGTGTGTTGGATCACTAAGTTCCCTTCAAAATGGTTGAGCTGAATGGTGCTGATCCATACGTCATGTTCGTTAACGGGCGCCGTCAGTGGGGACTGGTCATCTCTTGGCTGCCACGGCTTATTTTAATTTAATTTTTTGAATTGTTTTTTATCTTTTTATTACGGATGCTTTAAACGTGCACGTCTTTCTACATCGTTCTCATATTTTTAATTTCAACATGAATGATGTGAACAATTTTTTTTGTAACTATAATATGTTGATTTAAAAGAGTGTCCATGGAGTTTCTTGCCCGTTCTTCTCCATATTTTTTTTTTTTTTTATATTCTTATATTTAAAAATGTAATTTATATGTATATAATAAAATAAAGGAAATAATAATAATAATATGTTCCATCCATAGGTACCTACTACGCTTTGGAATGGGCAACTAGCTTCATTTTTCTGACTGACTGACCCTTTGACAATTCAAAAGTGCCTGTAATTGGTCTATTTTAAATAAATGCTTTGAGTTTGAGTTTGTTATTCGATTACTATTGGCTTGGTTTTTCCCGACTTTTGTCGGTAGGCCTGGCGAATATGTTCCACCGGTATAATCAGATCCAACGCAGAGTAAAGCTTCGAAACAATTACGTTTGCGTTCTCATCCTCTTGAATGGGTACATTTCTAATCTCAATCGTGGTCTCACGTTGCTTTCTTTGTAATTCTTCTACTTGGTCTTCCAGTATAATAATCCTAGCATTTGCGGCTTTGTTTTGCATCATGTATTTTCATATATTTCCTCCAACGCCAAATACAAAGTATTTGTTTGCTCCATAGTTTTTTGTAGTAGCGAGTAAGAATTTATAATTGTATTATTTTGTTCTTTGAGGTCCTTAATCGTATCATTTAGGTTTTGAAGTTTGACGTCTTGATTTTCTTTCAAACTCGAAAACATTTTCAGTATATCGCTTTGCATTTGAGCGAAATCTTCCATTTCAGAACATATTTTTCTTTTCCTCGAAGTAATGAATTCACGGTCCTCTACATTACAAGTAGGTAGTTCTAGTTGTGATGAATATAAGCATCTTGATCCGTTGGGGGCGAGCACAACATTATCTGAGATTTTTGCATATACTGTGCGGAATAGTGTGCTTGTGTTATCAGGCGCTGGGATCGTGATCGCTGCCAACTGAATGTCCTCAAAACGGTTTTTAACTGTATTCACTCGTAGCAGAGTTTATTTTTGCAAACTATAACTTTAAGTATTTTATTAAAATTTTACCTGTTGGTGGCACACACGTCTGTTCGCATTAGAGGCGAGCGAGGAAGGGGGCGCTAGGGGGAATGAAGCCCTTTCATACGATACCCCACATGACACGGTTAACTCACTTAAAAATTTGGACACCCGTTCCTTGCTTATAGACCCTGTTTTTTTTAAATTTAATTAAAAATGTTAGGCGTTCAGATTTTTCTCTTCTGTTAATGAAAAAATATACAAAATATTTTTTAAACTTAATGAAGTTTATAAAAATATTTTGTATTTTTTTTTTGTAATTCTCTTCTATACAAAATATGTATTGTAAAAATTAAAGCCATACGATTATGACCGCGCATACCGTTGTTTAACCTCGATGATTGATTACGTACTTTAAACAAAGACTATATTTTTTATGATTAAATTACAAATGTATAGTTTTCAGATTTATCCCTGTACTTGTAGTATAAGACGATATTATTTACCAAATTTCATAGTTCTAGGTCAACGGAAAATACCCTATAAATTTTGATACCCTTGAGAGTGTCGAAATATAAGTTTTTTGCGGCATAAACAGCCGTATCTTTTTTTTACGTTAACTTAGAAGTTTGATTTTTAGACAGCTTCAAGGGCCTGAGCACCTGGACCTGGGACCTGAGTATATGGTTTTAATTTCAATTCGACACCTCCACGCATTCCCGAGATAAAGGTTCTTGACAGACAGACGGACGGACAGACAGACGGACAACAAAGTGATCCTATAAGGGTTCCGTTTTTTCTTGAGGTACAGAACCCTAAAAAACACAGTTCTACATGTTTGTTACATACCTACATTTTTATTTATTAATGTAGATCAAGATATTGTACGTGAAATCTAATAAAACGTTACAATGAGTTACTTATCTATCTTACAATCAATAAAAAAAGGATAGGTATATACATTATACATAGTTTATTAAGAAGGTCCACTCGTCGGTGATTAATACAAAGTGAGGGAATACAACAAAATAATGGAATAAAAAACTAAAATTAGGTATTTTTACTCCATTCATAAACTAACAAAATAACAAGACGAGATTATTTTTCATATTCATATACATTTATTCACATTTAAATAGAGTAAGTGCAATAGGTGGTTTCACATGTTACATTATTTGGTCATATATTCTATTTAGCCTTAGTATGGCATGTGAAGCTTAATCATGCAAGATAATAATATTAATGTAGCTTAAAGAAAATGTAGATACTATTAAAAAAAAAGGATGGGTATTTAGTCATAATCAATTCATGTCTCTGAGATTCATAGTGCCTAATGTCAATTATACCTGGCCATCTACAGTGTCCAGTACCAGTAAAAAGTCAGTTTATTTTTTTATTTTTACGCTTCTATGTGACACGTTATTCCTGTAACCACTCATTTATTGAGTAAATCATTTTTTTTAAGAAGTAGCTCTTTAAGCTTTTTTCTTAAATTTAGGTAGAGGCAGATTCTGAATGTCTGATTGTAACCTATTATAAATTTTAACTCACATAGCCGAGCATTTTTTTTAAACACCGTAGTCTTTGGTGTACATTCTAACACTAGTCGCTGACCATGCCTTGATTTACGAGAATGGGTATTATCCCGTGTATAAATATCACTAACCTTCACAAATAGGTTAAAGTTTGATTTAACGAACACACAAATTTGAAAAATGTACATACTCTGTAGGGGTAATATTTTGAGTTTATTAAAGTGAGGTTTACATGATTCATATAGAGGAATGCCAACAATTGCTCTTATGCAACGTTTTTGAGATAGAAACGCCCTCTGGTATTCTGTTGAGTTTCCTCACAGTATTAACCCGTAACGTAATAAAGCTACATAACCATGATATGCCAATGCCATGATATGTCTGTTTAAAACATACACGAAACTATTTACTTTCTTGCAGACTCCATCAACATGTGCTTTCCAATCTAGGTACTCGTCCATGGTGAATCCAAGAAATCGCACATTGGTAGATTCATTAATTTTTGTACCGTCATATGAAATATGCCCTGGAACGATCTTTGATCCACGGGTTTGAAAATGCATAAAAGTCGTCTTGCTGATATTTACCTGCAAATTGTTCCTTACTAACTACCCTATAAAAAAAAAAAAGGGATCCGAGGATACCTCCTTGTGGGACGACGTAACTGTTGATTTGATACTCAGACCTCTCTTGTTTTACTACGGCGTTTTGCTTCACGATTATCCAAATATTCTTCTAACCACTTTAGAGCTGGGCCTCTCCCTCTGAGTTATCTAACTTTTTTATCAGCAGTTCATGAGAAACAAAGTCAAACGCTTGCGAAATGTCAAAAATTGAAATTTCCAACTCAGATCTCAGATTTTCAAAATTCCTAGAGTTTTTGGTAAAATTTATATACTTATGTGTTGATTTTTGATAAGTAAATGCATACTTTTGCGTAGTTTAAAAACTTATAATGAATAAAAATATAATGTAAATACAGATGTGATTTTTATTTAATGTAATATTTTCAATAATGGTTATTCAACATGGAAAATACGCAAGCGGTCTCCAGGACCGACGTCAGGTGGTAGTGTAACTGTAAAACACGTCAGGTGCTTAAGGGTTAACTATGTCTTTTTTAACGGGCCCTAACTCTACTCACTGGTGCTACCCCTGGCCCCTTGCGTTGCTGTGCTCGCGCGCTGACGCGTGACCAATGACACTCAAACGAGATTTGTAGCTTTGATTCCACGATCGCACGATCAAACCCATCGTATCATCGTTATAAATTATTTCCTGTGCTCGCGCGATGACTTGCAAGCTTGAATTAGGACACTCTAAAGAAATGTGTGTTTAATCTGGTCCTGCGACAAAATCGCATCGTTTGCTCATACGATGGTAGCTAATTAGGACGACGCCTTAGTCTTTTTTACAATTAAGTATTACTAAAAACAAGGGTTATCTTTATTATTAAACTATTGGTTCACTTCTTTCTACAATGTGTAACTGAATTAATGCACATTATGAAAGTAGTTTGTTCAGAATCGTTTACAGAATCGATTTCTGTCATTAAGTAAGATAAGTTTTTATTTCAATTACCAAGATAATATTTACGTAATTTAAAAAGCTAACAGTCTCAAAATAATAACAATAATATGTACAAGTATATAAAATGGAGGGGAAATAATAAAAGGGCATAAAAAAATTCGTCCGCATCGTTGTCAACAGGAAAAGTGCCCAAAAAGCTGGCAGCATTGCCACGTTGTATGGCAATGCTGATTATTTGGCCAAACATAGGCCCTAGTGTTTCAACCCCAACCGGCTCGAATATTATAAGGTATATTTATTCATACTTACACGAAATATTTAAGAGATACACCTATAGACAGGAAAATAATAATTTATGTGCCTTTTTTATTTCACCTAATTATTATAATTTTAAAACTGCTGGAGATATTTTGCATTAAAACCTTTTCAAATAGGGAATCTTTTAAAATAGGGAATTTTATGAATGACCCGCCCAACGTAGCGGGCGACGCGGGCTCGCGGGCCGCGCCGCGCCTCGCCGCCGCGGCGGGACGTCTCGTCAATTCTCTGTCGAGCAGTGTGTTGGTGAGGTTGTGTTCGCATGCATGTCTCCACTCGACCGCGCAAGCACGGTGGTTATTTGGCGTCCGGTTACCGCACTCCACAATCTGTATGCTACCGGACGCAAACATCTGCCCTCATCTCCTTTACATGAGACCTAACACTGGCACTGGTGAACTGAAATGGACGTGCGCAAATACACCTCTGCCTATCTCTACGGGGGATGCAGGTGTGATGATGTTAAATATAAACCAACGTAGGTAGACTTCGTAAGTCGATCTAGTCTTATTTCAATAGCTTATCGCAAGCTTACAATAATAATAAGAAAATGTGAATTTAAAATACAATACCACCTAAACATAAGTAGGTAGATACATTATTTAATTCCCTCCTTGAAGTTTTACGAAAAGGAACCTAGGTGCAATAAAAACAAATTATAAAGCCTCGTGCACACTGGCGCGACGCGACAGCGTGACACAAAGGCACCGCGTGCCGCGCGACGGGCGGCGCCTTTGCGTCGGGCTGTCGCGTCGCGCCTGTTTGTGGGAGCCTTAATCCTAACCTACAGTACCTACCTACACATCTGCAAACTAGGTAAATACTAATAAACACCTGAAAGGTGCTACTCGAATTCACATAAGTTAATGATCTCTGTGAGGTTACGAGTGCATCGAGCCATATCCGTCAGCTGATTCAAAAATCTTACCAGAGATAGGCAGTCGTGGACATACCTATTATTGTGGGTACACGCTCTTTTTGAAAATTTCCTTACCTACAGAAAACTCAATGTGGTTGCCCAACGAAACTGGACGAATCACATCACGATCGGCACTCGCGTGGTAGGTACTTAGTGCCTCCCTATGATACTTGTTATTGTAGCACACCACCTTGTTTTGATATTCCTGGTTGCGTTTGTTGCCCGAAGCCCGATGCGTGCGGTGCAACACGCTGATCGTGCTGGTTTAAGGAGGCGCGGAGGAGGGCTCGCGCGCTCGTGTTCTACTCTTAAAAGCCGCGCGATGTCCTACCACGCCGCCCCGTCCGATCACCATGTTCGGCAAGCCTATCCCTTGGGAGAAGCGAGCCAAATACCTGGGTGTCGTATTGGACAAACACCTCTCCTTCGGTGAGCACATAAAGCAGGCACGTTCGCGCGCCGCTTTCGCTCGCGGTAGGCTCCACTTCCTATTGAATGCACGCAGCAAATTGTCACTCAAGTGCAAATTGCGCGTTTACACAGCGTGCATTCGCTCTAATCATGACCTACGCGAGTGTGGTTTTCGCACACACGAAACCCCACCACATCCATAGGATGCAGGCCCTCCAAAACCGGTTCCTCCGTAGGGCAACCGGCTCCCCTTGGTTCGGTCGGAACGAGATCCTCCATCTCGATCTTAAAATCCCCACTATCAGTCAATTCATGAAGCGCATTTCCAAGCGTTTCTTTGATTCCGCTGCCTCACATCGCAACCCTCTGGTTGTCAAGGCTGTCAGTTATACCCCCTCCCGTATCAGTCATACCTGCCGTCCAAGGCATGTTCTCACCGACCCCGATGACCCCATAACCCTTCTCCAGGAGAGCAGTAGGGCCACCAGTACTGTGCACAAACACAGACCGCCATCGTTCCGACCTCGCCGCCGAGGTCCAACGCGACGCCCCCGACGTAATTGTCCCCGACCTTTGCTCGACGAAGCGTAGCTGAGCCTGTAGCTTTAATTTCCCCGATTAATAATAATATTATAAAGTCGATCCAGCCTGTCCCACCTTGCTGCCCTCCCCTCAGTGCCGCCCTAAGCCGAGGCCCGTACCCACAGGGGGTGCCCTTAGTCTGCGGTCACCTAGAAATTAAGTAATCCGCCCCTGGCTGGAGGCTTTAAGTTAGTAGCTTATGGCACCACAGGACAGACCGGTTAAGTAGCCAGGACCTCAGAGGTCCAGAGGACTCAGAGGGACCTCAGAGGACAGTAAATACTACGAAGAAACTAGCGTAATGGGTGTAAAAGCTAAGAAGGAGGCAGTATTTATTATGTGTGTCAAGTAATTTTAAATTATTTATTTTTTTAACCGATTTCGAAAAGGAGGAGGTTATCAATTCGGATGTTTATATATATTTTTTTATTTATGTTCGGGCATAACTCCGTCATATATGTATAAACAGATTTGCAAAATTCTTTTTAGGGTTCCGTAGTTCTGACAAGGACCCCTTATACACCCACAAAGTGGCGCCGACAAAGTGGTAGAATAAAATTTAGGAAAAAAAAATTTTTAGGGTAGCTCCCCTACATGTGAAGTGTCGGGTATCGGGTATCATCGTGTTGGGTATCATTGAACAGGTCTTCTAAAATGACTTGAGGGTTTCTAAAATTATTTTTCGATTTAATGCTCCATTTACGAAATATTAAACATTAAAATGCAAATTTTTGTTCCAGTAGGGCATCCCCCCCCTCTAAAAGCTAAACTGCAGGCTTGAAAAATCTGAAAAAATTCACGATGATAGTGCATATCATGAACTTTAAAGGAAAATTATAGCGGTTAAGATACATTTATTACTTTAGCAGTAATAGTCGTTGAACTTGGGTGTTGGATAATTTTGTACCAAATATAAAATCCTTCGCATTAATCCTTTAGAGTGACTAAGATGAAGTAGTTGCTTGTTAATAACGGGTAAAGACTTGCATTGAAATATAATTTAAAAAAAAACACATGAAAAGAAAAAGAAAAAAATAAAATATGTTATTATAACTTTCACAATACTGCCGCTAGATGGCGCTGTACCAACGGGTTACGTTTTCATTATATTCCGAATAAAGAACAACAAAATCGTACTATATTGTGATAACGAGCTACTACGGAACCCTACACTGTGCGTGGCCCGACACGTACTTGGCCGGTTTTTTGTTTGAAACGGTATACTCTCGAGGTGGTCCCATTAAGTCAGAATCTGATGAAGGGATCCCATGGAAATCGAGGGAAATTTTATAGGCACACCTAAAGCGATTTGGGTATTTTTAATTCTAACTCGGGCATTCGCTCTCGGAAAGCACCTTTCGGTGAAATGGAACTGATGATGAAGACCAGAGGTGGCCACCGGAACTATTCAATAATAAGTATTTCACGGGTTGCGATTCGATTATTTTAATATGGTTGCTAAGCGATTTATGCTCGTCACAATGCATATGGTGAAATGAAGCTGATGGTGGCATCACCATCAACTCCAGTTCTTTTGGTTCTTACCAGGAGAACTCCTCAACAATTAACGTCCCTGCATCGGAAAAAGGAATATTTTGTAAACGGTGATGAGCAGTTGACATTAGGCTATTGTAACCTAAACAAATTAGTAACTGACTCACTAAAAAGTGAAAAATAAAAAGTTTTTATTAAATAACACACTCAAATATTTTATTTTTAAATATTCTATGGCTTTTGTACCAGCTATATATGTACCTCTGCTAATTTTATTTTTAATACGTCAACCTATTCATCAGGATGAACAAGCGGATTGGATACTTTCATTGACTTTAAAATATTTCGTTAATGAATAGATACACCATATATAAGTCCCAAAAATATTGGACTATTTCCGCCGTTTGAGGTTTTCCGCACCTGCAGCAGCCGCCCCAGCACAGCCCGCCGTGCTAGGAAGATGGAATGGCGCAAGGGTGTCGACACACGTTGGATCCCACACCATTATGGCCATTCCGTCTGATCTCTTCCCATCTTCGCGTGCTAAGCCATTGGGTTCTAAAACAGCTGGCAGCCTGGCGGTGATGTTATTAATGCTGGCGTGCCGTGCTATCCAGCCTGCAGTCGACACCTTCACCACATATTAGGTATTTTTTATCCCAAAAATAATCAAACTACAATCACACTTCCACTGTACAGTCAAAACAAATCAAAATGGACGAAGTACCTACTACGCTAGACCCATATACGTGTGCGACTGCCTGTGTGCGTAGCTTTATAATGTGACCACAATTTTCTCTCACAATCAGTATAACTAATTTAATAAATAAACAAAAAATAAAAATAAAAAAATAAAAATAATAGTAATAATTGCGGAGTTATTTTCAAAATAAATAGCGTAGAGTCATCTCAATTACCTCCTTCCCTTTTTGTGTATATATATAATATATGTATAATGTAGATATATATTATAGTAAATATGTATGTATGTGTATTATAAGTTTATATTCTGTTTAGGTACTTGTATACCTATTTTATTTATAAATACTTATGTTATCTTTTTAATATTTATTATTATTATTAGTAATGTCTGTTATTTAGAGCACCCGCCATCTTATCTCTTCACCACCCTTGGTTGACTGGTAGAGAATGCCTAAGGCATTAAGTCCGCCTTTGTATACTTTTGTGTGCGAGAAGTTTTAATAAATAAATAAATAAACAATGTTTTACACATAATAGAAAAAAATCAGTGCAGGTTTTATGATTATAACTTATTATTCTAATTGGGGGGTTTGGTGGTGTGGGTTACTTCCGGGACATGTTGTATATAGAATTGACTCTGTTGGGAACTACTTGCACGATGCGATAAGGATCGAAAAACCATCGCAAGAGGGACAATAGTTTCGTATACCTATGCTTTACTGTTGGGCAGAAATCCGTCCGATAATTAATTGACCCTTTCTCCATTCTCAATCACTGCTCGACTGTATTATCGACATACATATTGTATGTTTTTACTTAGGTACTCTATCAAGAGGAAGGGGCACCCCCATACATAAATAAATGCATAAAACATACCAGTTCATGTTCCTTTTCATTATCAGCATCTCTATCTCTATATTCTTGATTATAATATACGAACTTTTGGTTAGTTTCCATTTCAAATTAAACTGACTTGATTTCATATGATTTACTGTATTTACATTTGTTTCAGATCAGAGTCTAATTATTTATATGAAAATTCACACGTTACGGAAAATATCATTTTAAATTTTACACATAATTTATTTCAAAATTCACTTGACATTGTGCTTGACAATGGTACTTTGTGACAATGACAGAATAGGCTCTTGACTTTCATCTTCTTAGTCTTCCACAGTTCATTCCAGCCATTCAATGTTTGCCTCGAAGCTAATTAAAAAAACTTTTTGTCAGCCTTCCTTGGAAGAAAATAAATGATTCTAGGAAATAAATTAATGATTCTGCAAAACAAACTGCAAATAAATGTTTCTGAGGTGCCTATCGGACCGCCTAGGGAGAGCAGTGGTGGCCCAGTGGAATCGGCCGCGACTTACAAGATGTAGGTCGTGGGTTCGAACCCAGGCAGGCGCTTTACTTTGTGTAAATAATTTCATCACCACTGCTCTCAAAACGGTGAAGGTAAACATCGTGAGGAAGCCGGCATGTCCTAGAACAAAAAAATCGAAGACATGTGACATCCACCAATCCACACTGGGCCCGCGTGGTAGATTACAGCCCATTCCCTCTCAAGAGAGGAGGCCTGAGTCCCAGCAGTGGGAACATTATAGGCTGATTATGTGAGGTGCCTATCACGAGTAATTGAACCTAGGCATGAAAACATCCACCTCTATTGTTAACATAAATTATAGGTAATAGTGTAGTGTTCCTAGTTACATTAAATTACATACAGGTTGTAAACATACCCATCACATAGCCGTCAACTACGCATTCTGTACTAAGTAATATTGCACAAAAATAATTGCTGAGTTATGCAACGGTACAGGGTCGTGGGAGTATTTAAAGTTGTTTTACAACATTAAAAACTTGCTTTCGTAAAAAAAAAAAAGTCTGTAAATCTTGGAATTTTGACCTTAACTCCGTTACCAGAAAAAGGTCCAGGTCCAGTACAAAAAAATGGTTACAATGACGGGGATTACAAGTGACTCTCGGCTTGGTTAAGTGTCTTTTTACACCCGTTATAAGAATTTAATTCATTACATTATATTGATTGAAATTGAAAAACAAGCGTTCCAGCCCTGCCTCGCGTAGTTTTTATGAATTGACAAAACATCAAGACTTTTTTAAATTTATTGTATGTTTCGTATTAATGTATTAAACACAAACCTTTTGAGAATAAATTCTCTAAAACATGTGAAAATCGCATCAAAATTCGTTGCATAGTTTAGGAGAAGAACGCGGTCACACAGACAGACACGAAAAGTGACTTTAATTTATGTAGATATAGATATGGGTAGATATCATCAGACCAGATCCCAAAAGACCATTTCAGACAGAAATCTACATGGTCTTCACATGATATGACCAAAATTATGCCTGGACTTTAAAAAAGGCTGTGACCTCTGAGTTTGTTTCGGCCT
This sequence comes from Griposia aprilina, assembly GCA_916610205.1. NCBI lineage: Eukaryota > Metazoa > Arthropoda > Insecta > Lepidoptera > Noctuidae > Griposia > Griposia aprilina. Next base: position 12,232,221 of record OU744286.1, read on the forward strand.
TTCTTCCCAGAGTAGTCAGATAAGAAACGCCGACCTCATCCAGTTTAAAAATATGATTGACGTGTAAAAGTTTTTGTACAAACCTAATTACAGAAATAAAATAATTTATCATTTATCAGATCCGAAAAAGTCAATTTGCACCTTAAAGAAACTAAATGAAATCGGTTTATTAATACGACCTTAATAGGTACCTACTTTATGTTCAACGGATACAGGAGCGATATCATTATATCGCCAATAGGCTAGGGTACATGTCTTATTCTTAGTAAAAGTGGAAAGTATACTTTCAATAGTTTTCATATCGCTAAAAGAAAAGTATGGGTAGGTACGTTTAAAAAAAGACGAATCATGAAAGGCCCACTCACAAGAAATATTCCAGAGATCCGAAAAGATTGCCATCAATGTCACACGCAACGATTATCTCAATAAATTCTCATCGTTACAAAATATCATGCAGGTGATTCACCATTACGTGCATTCGAGCACAATGCACCGTGGCTGAAGATAAAACGAGAAAGAGTGATCGCACCCTGTCGCCGGCGCCGGCGCCGCCTGGCTCCCGCCACTAACGGTCCTTGCCTTCCAAGTACAGCAGCATTAACTACATTGATGCTATATTTAGCACAGTCACCATGCCATGTACAGCACTTACCTGTAGCCAGTACCAGTTGCGTCTAAAATAGAAAAATTAGACTCCAGCCAAGTCACACGCGTCTGCGATGCTAGTCTTATAATCATGCGCTGTAAGTATTAAAAAGGCAATCTAAGTACCTATGAAATGAACTGGCAAAGTGTTGAGAAAAACATGCGGACGTATAGTTCCGGATTTGTACAAACGCATATGCATATATGTACAAATCCAGATATACACCGGTGCTATTGTTCCTAAATGTAAACGAGAAGTCGAACCGCGTCTATGTATATAATAACTGATTGATTATGGCGAGTTTCTTATTTGTGCTCAAGTTTACTCAACAGAAAGTAACTATTGTGAAATTCCAGCCAAACGGATGTATCAAAAATAGAATTGACGAAATGAACTCGTTTAAGGTAAATCAATAAATACACTCAATAATGACAGTGCATCGTTACTGAGATGATTCACCGCTTATCTAAGTTTCGATCAATGAATATATAATTGACGTTAACATAAATACAAAAACTTTAACTACACTTGGCTTCCTATTAAAATAGATTTAAAAAAAAAAACATTAAAAAATAAGTTAGTATTTAACACTTGCTTGAAATACAATTATTTCCTAATGGATATTCACAAAGGTAGCAGTAGTATAGTATAATTTATATTGCGGAAATACCTATGTGTAGAAATAAGTTTTTGTCAAATAATTAATTATGAACGTTACGTACTCGTTACTTAACAAAAACTTTATTAGTATTTAGCAGTTACTACAGCACTTACACACAGTACCCAAGCAACACATAAGCCAGATAACAGTATACAATGTAATAATAAGCAATTTAAAGCTTAAGGCGGTACCCCGACAAAAACCTTGCCATAGTGCGTTATTCAGAGGCTATCAACTCATTCACTATGGGTAATAAACTACATCTAAAAGCACATTATTAATGTTGCATATCGTATCATCACATTGCAAGTTCTTATTTGTTTTTATGTGTTATAAATACATTTAAAATCTCCTTGTAAAAAGTGACTAAAATTATTGATTGCATGCATCTTTTGCTAAAAGTGACGTTCTATTAATTTGAGGATTACACTACTGGATAGATAATTTAAAAATGTAAATAATTCACGTTTTATTTTATTTCAAAACATCGATTCAAAACTTTCGGCATAGACAAATGCTGTATTGAATGGTTTTTGGGCTATTATTAAGCTTAATAAATTCTTTATAGCACAGATTTCCTTTTTTAAAGCTTAATATTGGTCCTGAACTGAACTATTAAAGATACGCTATTCAATTTAAAGCATCCGAGATCGCTGAGAGCTGCATAATAGCTGATGTGATAGCATTTATCTGTTTAACTTTGGTACCTATAAATTTTCATTATACTGCTTGATGCTGAATAACCAATTTTCTGTTCTCTTCAAGCTGTATTGTACTGCAATCATAACCAGTTAATCAGTAACTGAATATTTGAAAGTTTTGTTAGCTTTTGTTAAGCAGATGGCTGCATATTTGAAAATAAGTAAGCTCTTCAAGCGCATGATTACCATCATATAGATACAGCTTATAGCGTTGACAAATATGAATTTTAGATTTTTATACAGAAAATAACTGGATACTGAGTATTCGTAAGGCTGATTATAACTCTACGGATGTAAATCCGCCATATATTGATATTATACGGTTTAAGAGTACTGTTATTTATGGTGGAAGAGGGTTCCGTAAACTATGATTTTGCATCTTCATCAACAATTTTAGATGAAAATTGCAATGAAAACTCTGAGAACAGCGATTCGAGTGCTAGTGCTTTTGAAGAAATGGAAATATTCGTAATAACTTCAAAAAAAGGGCAGTGCACAAAATTATTTCGCAAAGAGCATTAAAAGATTTACTAGGCATCCTTAATCAAAGACTGCTTGAAATAATATTATATATGCCTGCAAAATAATAATACATGGACTATGCGTCACAGAAGGGGTTGTTAATATTGTTAATAATAAAACCAGAGTTTGTATGAGTTTATTTTATTTTAAGTTTATTATAATCAATAATCAAAAAAACAGCTACAAGTTTACGAAAATAAAAACAATATCTCAAATTCTCAACATTAAATATATTGTATATCTACTGTTTTCTTATTTCTAGCATAATTTTTCATAAATCGTAATCTATTGCCAGTAGTTCGCCATTATTTTTGGGCCAGCGAAGTTTAACATTGTTTTCCAATTTCTCGTGAGTCAAGTACTGTACTTAGTATATGTGTATTCACTATAAAATTACATGCGCAATAAGAATTCACTTTGTTGATTATAACATATATGAAACCAAATTTTACTTGCTGAAATTCAATAATATAACGATGGCAGAATAAGGCGTGTTGGGGAGAGTCACAATCGTGAAATTATAATTAAAATTTTAACATTTTTTAAATATTATTTACATATTGTTTCCATAAAAGCACAAAAATAATCTAAATACTGAATATTGACTGAATTACTGAATTTGAGCACTTTTAACTGGTTTAAAGAGTTTTAATAGCTGTTAAAAAGGTAGATTATGCTTATAGATTAAGCTTGTTACACATTTATTCAACTACTATGTTGCAATAATATTGCTCTTATTCAGTTTAAAGCATTTTATTTTGTGTCCAAATTGCTTCTGTAACATCTTGTAAGCGCTTATCTAGACATTAACCAGTCATCTATGTCAGCTTGAAGTTTGCAGAAACGCTTTTATCCAATGATTATTCAGCCAACCTGTGTGCTTGGGTACTCACTACCACGGTACTACGATACTTACAGTAGTTTGAGTTTGTGGTAGGGAACATGTGCATCAGTGGATCATGGGGAACAGTGAATCATTTGTGAAAACTCTGTATCTAGTGTACTCACACACACACACGCGTTGACTTCGCTAACGCTATCCCCTACCCTGCGCCACCCGACTAGTCGCCGTCACTGAAACACAACGGAAGGACACGCGACATCGCATCGGTCAGTAGGTAAGTACGAAAAAATTATTTACGTAATGTTTGAAATTACTTTAGTTCAAAGTTATTTAGATATTTTAAAGTCTTTGCGTACTTTCCTTCAGTATGTGTGTCTAATTGTATAAAACTGTATTAAGTTGTGTGATATAAACGATTTATATTTTGTTAAAAATATTATTTCTGTTATTAGTAAATGGGTTACAGGGAATCGTGGGTTTGGTGGATCGTGATCCACTGTTCCCCAATAAGTTTCGAGTTTCAAAGTATACGTACTTGTTTACAGGTAAACATGCCATGTGATAGACAAAGGAAGACACAGATTGGTCTTCATTCAATATTTCTCTCAATAATTGAATATTAACCAAGATCCCGTTCACCCCTCTGCGAAGGTATTACCAAAAAGTATCAAACTCTTTAGCTCAGAATCCTACTAGCTCAATTGCACTAACAGTTTGATTTTGTAACATTTATTTTTTCGTTTTTAGTTTTTGCAAGATTTAAGTGCATTTTTTGTTATTTTCATTTGTTCTATTGTTTATGTTGTTACTCAAGATTTTTCCATGTTCAAGAAGGTGTAGGTATATTATGTTGTAAAATTAAACAAAAGTTAGTAGTAGAAGTTGCGGATTTTCTCTTATAATTTTCTGTACTATTAATATTATCAAGTATTTTGTGATTTTGCAACTAAGACTGATTAAAGCAATGACTGATAATTATATTTTATTTGTAAAAAATAAAGAGTTTAATTAATATAATAAGTTTTGTTGAGTTATAAACGCTTATGATTCATAGTACCCCATTCGATCCACTGTAACTCAAACCCTGATTCAATGTGACCCATTCATGGGTCACAATGGATCAATTCGCTATAAGAAAAAAAAACAATTTTGTAAAGTAAACCAAACTGTAAAAGAGGCATTTGAACAAATTATGTTAAAGATTAGCTTGATACATATTATAGACATGCTTTTATATATTCCATTAAAAACCTCGGTCAATAAAGCCGAAATTTAGCCCAAAATATCTTTAGAAAAAAAAATGTTCCTTTGAGCCCCATGTTCCCCGACCTACTTGTTAGTATAAATTTCCTAAATCTGAAATATGTTTAAATACGAAAGTATTTTAAACTAATATCGTGTTTATTTTTTATATAAATAGCTCTGTCAATCTAGTACTTAATTACTAAGTGGTTTGTGGTTTTCTAATAGCTCTCGTGCCACTTGAGATCAGTCGCCAACCTAAATCAAAGAAATGACTAATACATAAATTTAATTAAATATCAATCAGTTATCTCACTAGAAATTAACAACAAAGGGAATTTTAATAGATATTAATTAATAACGCGTTATATGGTGACGCTGATATCTAAATCTGTAACAAAATGAGTGGCACGAGTCACGCTGATACAGAATGCACATATATCATTAGTTTTAAACAAACCCAAATAGGTGCAATAAGTTAACATATATGTGAATGTATATTTTTTCCGGAAATAGAACAACTAGGTACCTATGTGCCTGACTAATATTGATTTGATTGATTTACATGTAAACACGATGATATATCAAGCTATAAACCAGTTTTAGTTGACCTCGCCACGAAAAGCCTATACAACGGCTTTTCGTACAATCTCAAATTCAAACTCAAACTCAAAGCATTTATTTCAATTAAACCATTTACAGGCACTTTTGAAGTGTCAAAGAGTCGGTCAGTTAGTCAGAAAGTTGAAGCTAGTTGCCCACTCCAAAACGTAGATCTCTATGGAGAAGAACGGGCAAGAAACTCAAAGGACACTCTTTTTAAATCAAGATATTACAAAATCGTTGGTACATTATTCTTGTTGCTTCTATATGTGAGAACAATGTAAATAAAATAAAATGTATATTAAAAAAGAAAAAGATTAATAAAAATAAGCCGTGGCAGTTAAGAGATGACCAGTCTCAACTGACAGCGCCCGTTCACGAACATGACGCGTGGATCAGCACCATCCAGCTCAACCATTTTGTAGGGAACCGAATGATCCAATACACGTGCCACCAACAGTGAGACATTTAAGTAAGTGACAATGACAAGTCAGCTTATACTGGAAATTTATAGCTTGATATGTCATCGTGCGTACTCGTAGATACTGTGTAATAGTTAATTTGTCTATGTTATGTGGAGTATTGGCGTATGTTGTAACAAACATGTCACAGTCAGCGAGCATTGCATTATCAATTGGATTAACTTGACAATCGAGGACAAAAATTTATCAACATGAAGATCCGTTATTTGAGAATGAACGTGTACCTACCAATACTGGGTCTCGGTTTTTTCCAGTTCGATTGTACATATCATTACATGGCATGCAGCGGCCGGCGCGCGGCGCGCACCGAAACGCGGACACTCGTTCAGACAAAACAAATTATGAAGGCCTCGATGTAATTCCAACTTGTTTACCTTTACAATATTCATGTCACTGAATTTACTAGAAACAAATGGTGTTTTTTTTTAGATGGGTCACTAATGTTAGGTACATCATTATGTGGTAAACGTAGGTATTTGATGTGATTTCAATTCGTTTTTGTATATTTTCCTTCACCATCATTTTAAACAGAAGCCTGCAAAGTAATCTCTATCAGTAAGACTAGTTATCCAAAGAAAATGCGAACATCAGGCATAATGATATTATGCCCTTTATATCTACGCGAGTACTAAGTGAGGTAACAATTAAATAAAAATACCATAGAAAAGAGGGAAATTGCTGATATAAACAATGATGATTATGACAAAGACAGCAAAGACAATGGAAAAGATAATGTAAGAGTAAAACCAATGAACCTCACAAAAGTAAATGAACCACGATGAGCAAAATCGCAAGGCCGCGGTACGTTTAAATGTTTGAATACGTAACCCGTTTGTGCGTGAGCCCCGAGCGCGCGTCGCGGTGGCGCGGGAGAGTGTTGGCCGCTGGTCGCCATTGGCCGTCATGTGGCGTATCAATAGAGCCACATATTGTGTCCGACGCATTGTTACCGGCCGGCCAGATGACCCCACTGCACGCCACAATAACACTTCAATACGCTGATCACATGCCACCGGAACACTGATCTACTCCGTCAATAGCGTCACCGTGATGTTAAACCGTCTCGCAACATTCTGACGATGCGTAGCGTAGAGTCCGATGATCGATGTGAGAAGCTTGGAGGCCAGTGACGTAGACACCACGCCTTCCACCGCTAGCTTGCGGTTACCTTCTGGAAAAATATACGACTGCAACGTCACACGCAATCCAAGCACGAGAATAAACTTCTCGTATGGCATAAGTACTTACTTTATAAACATAATTGTGTCATGCTCATCTACATTTAAACTGCTTGTGAATTGAAAGTCTTCGATGTGTCTACCTATTCTTAGTAGCCCAAAAAGTCTACTTCTCTGCTTATTATTAAAATTCTAAGTGGATTCCAATCCTTTGATGTATTAAACTGGACAATAATAATGACACCTGACTAAAATTCATGACTTCCATGAAACTTCTAATACAGTACCTACTTACTCATAAAAAATATAAGTAAGTAGGTACCTACTTACAAGAAATATGTACCTAAGTACCTACCTACTTGCACAGCAGAAGTCCTCGTTGACTTCCCCGCTATATTCTTGCATTTTACTATATATCATCCTGTTAATTGTTACATTTTATTATTGTCGCAAGATCAGTTCTTCTTGCATTTCATGATTTTCTTACAGAATCTTTGATCATAAAATTGCTGCCGGGAATCTGGTTATCGTTAATGCTTAGTACTTTTTTAGGATGAATTCACATACAAAATTAAGTAGCGGTGAACCTTTTTTTTTTTTTTTAGGATGAGTTCACATACAAAATTAAGTAGCGGTGAACCTAAACTTTAGTTTCAGGGGCAGTTGTATGTTTATTGACAGTTTTTTTTTACATTATCATTATCATTTTTTATTATTATATTAGTAGTCAATTATTATTCAATTTCGTGTCTAGCTTTGTGTAATTGTTTTACGTTTATATCTACAGTGTGCGATTGTACAACGTTATTAGTATCGTAACCATATTTATACAAATCAACTACAAACTATTATAATAACGCAACATGATCATCAAGAGGACCTTGATCTCAGTAGCTGTCAATCCGTCAGTAGGTACCTCACTTTTGCAATCGATTGTTCAAGGTTTTCTGTGTATCAAGTATTTTTTTTTTAACTTTAATCGTTTAATATTTTATATTATTGTGTCCAGGTTCGCTCTCGTCCGTTTAGCGCGTACTTGGCGAGCCTAGGATCGCCTCGGAAACCCACAAATATCTGACATTGAACTGATCTCCCAGTCAGTGAACCCATTCTATTCCGCTTCTTCTGTTTCTATCTACCACGTCTTACGCTTCAATAAATTATACAATAAATTCAATTATCTGATACACTGAATTTTAAACAAACACACCTTAATTAAAAATAATATTTCTATTGCCTGTTTTGAGCCGATCAAGCCAAGTGATTAAGATGATTAATATGAGGTCACTGGTACTACAACATTAGTTCCAACGAAAATTAATGCCCTCAGTCAAACAGCAAAAATAAACTACAAACCAAGTAGGTACCTATCGTAAAATTGAATCTATTTTTGCAATCTATCTTGATGGCCGCGCTGAAGGGACTTTTTGCCCCAAGAGGCTAGAATCTGGCTTGAGAAATAAGAAACAGTGAACTTTCAACCGGTAGGGCAAGTGTGCAAGTACAGACACAGGTTTATCAAGTTCCGTAGGGCTTTATCATCGAGTCGTGAAATGAAACACAACGATGGCGATGGCTATAAAACCGGAATAACTAGAACATATTAGTTCACTGGTGAGAGCTTCGCTAGCCACTGGGTTTAAGAGAATCCGAAACAGTAGTGCCCTTTATTGTTAAATTAATTACATAAAACTTGATAAAACAATTTAAATGTTTATTTGAACGATCGTTATTTCCCTTTTACCAGAGGAAACCAGGCACAATACTAGTCATATATAACGAGCTTACCAACCTCTACAGGGTTATTTGTAACTCGACGTATTCCTTGCAGGACGTCAAAGTAGGATTGAAATGCAACAAATTAAACTACCAAATGTTCTACCGAAATTCAGTTTTTTTTTCGTAATTTTTGTGTGACAAAAATAAAAATTACAGAAAATAAAATGTTTAATTAGTGATCTTTGTCCAAGTTTTAGGCATTTTTGAACTTTGATTTATTAACAAAGATCTGCTACGGCATCAGCTATGATTATAACTTAAATTCCCGTATAATCATACCGTAAATCATTTTTAAATTGGATTTTTCATTAAAATACTAAAATTCTAACTGAAAAACTATTGAATTTCGGTAGAACATTTGGTGGCTTAATTTGTTGCATTTAACCATAATAATGAAGACCTGCAAGGAATATGTCGAATTACAAATAACCCTGTATAATTATGTAGCTAGTCAGACTGATAGGAAACAAGTGGTAACCCAATAGAGACAATACCTGCGAAAACTGGACCCCAAAATCAACCCTGAAATACAAGGAAACCAGTTGCACGCACATTATGAGCTACGAACTCAAAACATCTCATTAAAAATAACTGCTTCTGAAAAATGTCAAGCATACGTATCTTTAAAAACCTATTAATTCTTTAAAAAGGAAAGTTGACGAAGTTACAGATTTAAGACTCCTTGTCCAGAAAATTGGTGCCACAATGTTTTATCCCTCGGGCGCCGAACAGCATTCCTAAGATCCCGGCGAAATTACAAACACTTATAACATTGGGCCACAGGGCCCACAAAACTGAAGTGTCACTCGCTTGCCAACCGTATCTATATAGCTGATGTCCATAGACAGTGGAAACTGCCTGGTAATCCATCGTATATGGTATATATATTGTCGCCAGTTGCTAGCTGCATTAAACTATTCCTTTATACAAACACAAATATTTATTAGCATTCATAAATCCATAATTTATTAAGTAGAATTATAGCTAAGACATGCATATTTGATACAGTTTCAGTAGAACTAAGCATGTCTGCCTTTAGAAATTTAGTACCTATCATAGTGTGATATGAAAATCATTTTCCGGAACTCAGTCCACGTAAGTATAACGCTTATTATAAGCTTAACGTGACGGGGACGAACTCTGGCGCCGTGAATTCGTAGCGCTTTTAAGTAGGTATTAATACGCACCGACTGCGCGCGCGCAACTCAGTAGGAGGCAGCTTGCGCTCGGTTCGTGTCGTTGCTAATCAGGCGTTTCGCCTAGCTGTCGGCTAACGTGCTTCGTCCGCGACTAATATTGCACCGACAAAAATGACGATATTCACTCCGAACTAACTTTGCGTGACTAGATTCTTAACACGAGGACTTAAAGACTTTTTATTTATATTTAAAAAATATTTTAATTCTTAATTCAAAATGGTTAGTGGCAATAAAGATCCGTGTGATCTCAAAAAAGTGCCACCGAAGAACCGTGAGAAGAAGACGAACAATTATAAGAGAGCAAATTGGTTTTCAAAAACATGGTTCGTCTGGATGATGCCCACTTTCTGGAGAGGGTACAAGCGGGACCTGTACGACTCGGACCTGACCAAACCTAAAGATAGCCACCTCTCCGACAAGCTTGGCGACCGGCTTGAAAAGTAAGTACCAACTGATAATATTTTAACACCCTTCGTTTTTTTTTTTATATGAAACTCTTTGTAACATACAGAGTTATTACAAAAGTCCCTGTGAATGTTGACCTTTAGCTTCACAAGGTAATGCGTAAATAAAAAAGAAAACCCACAAAATAACTTGTGTGCATATACTCCACTGGCATTTAACAAGCAAGACATGTTAATAAAATCCGTGCGATCACGGCCACATGTACAATACCACAATGAGTAGACAAACAAACTTAATATTATTTGCGTAAGTAAAAAAATCCTGGAGCTGACAATTTGTCTTGAATCATCAAAATTATTCAAGACAAAGTATGTACAGTCACAAGCACATCAAGTTACCACAAACTGTCTGATTTTCTAATTCGATTTTGAACTTAACCTTCGACATTTTAAGGTTTAAAATCGTTTGGAGAAATTTGACAGTTTCGTGTAGCTTGATCTGCTGGCGTCTGTACTTAAATATCTAACTCTTTTATAGTTGTGACTGAAAGGCACAGAATTTTACATAAACGTCGAGATGCCGTCTGCGGTAGTTTCAAATTCACACTCATGCACAATAATGAATTTATAAATTTTATACAATTTTGTTTTATATCCTGAAGCTATTCTATAGCATAAATATTTTCAGCTATGCATATCTTCATCTTTTACCTGCTGTGCAGATAATTCTTTTGAAAAAAATTTTTTCTTCATAATTGTTCTTTCAACTTGTAAGGAAAATTATACACATTTTGGACATTATGGTAGGTATGCCTAAAACATCCTAAAAATAAATAACAATTAGTTTACTGTTTCCACTCCTGTTTATGAACGTATAATCATTTATTTGTCTCTGGGCCAGACTAACTTAAACCACTAAATTGGTAGGTACTTACGCAAATTAAATTATGTTTAAACACGTATGCATGCAGTGCATTGGAACCGTTACAAGATACCTACTTTCACAATCACATAAAATATGCACTGCACTCAATGTAGTAGGTACCTGCATACTTCCCAAGTACGGCATCAGAAGATTCACTAACTGGTTGACAGGGTGAAGCGATTCGAGCAAAATAAAAAAATCTTAAGAGCCGCTACGTCTGTTTGCAATGTTAATACTAATTATCTTTATCTACCTACAATAAAAAAATCAACAACACCCCACAAAATTTATTCTTTGACATTGTTTCTGTAACTCTTCATCCGGCCGAATTTAACGTCATCAAGTATTCCCACCAATTTTTTGTATAATATTTTCCGGAAAGTAGTTATGTGCCAAAAAAAAATATAATTACTTACCTTATTATTTATGACGTCAATGACCAATGGAACAATAGACTAAATTGTAGGTACGTACTTATTATTATAACGATACTTTTAAAATTATCCCACCGATAACAATCAATGCAATTAATGAACATTTAAAAAAGATAACAAAACCCGAAATAATAATATTTTATCTACCTTGATAAACAGATTTAAGGACCAAATACTTATAGGTATTTAATAGTCAATTAAGGGGACTACATGACCTAAACGCAAATTTATAATGCCTAAAAATATATGATCCACTACCAAAATCAGAAAAATATATGATATTCTGCAGGATATATGCTAGTTAGATAGTGTGTTGAAAACATAATACAATTAACTTGATATGATAGCAAAAAATCACAAAGATACCCGTAAAAATTTTTTTAACGATTAAATCCATACTAATATACATGCAAACATTCAGATTTTTTGTCAGATTATTCTACAAGCAACATACTAACGTAATAGTGTTTTAATTTTTTTGTCCAATGAATAGATTTTTTGTAAATCCAGAATTGCTTCATATTTTGCAATAAATTACCAGCATTGTGTCATCGCGCGTCTCTTTCTTTTCTATGCAATCCGACAGTGACCGCGCTTTAGCTCTTGTAAGCCCCTTAATATACAAAACTCACTGTATACCTTTTATCTACGTACCTGTTACAAGAGCTTTTCATAATTTCGTCAGTTTAAAGATATATATCCTACCTATTTGTTTTTTATTTGACTCATTTAAATTCATCGTTTTAAAAAACTAATTCAACTGGTATTATTATGTTATCTCTAAATAGTTAAAACGGTCAATATATCGTACATTTTCATGAACTGAATTTTCTTTTTAAGTACATAGTTATTATTTTCAGCGTCATTATTCAAATTTTAACAAAATTTTAAAACGTGTAAAAAGGTAGTGAAGCTCCTTACGGAAACCCTTAAATCCCTTACCATATTCTTTTTTAATAATTAAGTACCTATATTAAGTATTTGATAAGAACTGTGATTGTAATTTTCCTTAGAATAGAATAGAATGGAACTTATTTGCAAATATGGGTAATACATAAGTAGTTGTAGGTATCTCAATACAGAGTTCTGCCATATTTCACCATTCGGCATGCAAACATTTTCATTACTTATATAAAATTGTTAAAATTCCAATTCTCATTTAAACATTAACTTAGTTATTACACTCTCATTAAATAACATTATTAAAAAAAAAAACCTTTAAACGTATATTTAGGTAATTAAATAATACCGATGTTTGTGCTGGTAACAATATTTAAATGTCACCGGCACAGACATCAGAATTATTATACAGACATTAGAATAATTATAATATGCAAGCGGTTAAATATCATATTATTAACCATAGCCGCACGTTTCACGTGCCCATGATAATAATATGGAGTAGGTACCTAGTTATCTCCATGTCGAGATTCATAATCTTATCCCGAATAGCATGAAATTGAATAATACACACATTTTATACGCATTAAGTATTTTTACACTAATTTAAAATATGATAAAGATATATTGTGCCATTTTAGCACAAGATTACTTCTACAGCAGGTAGATATATGCCTTCATAACCTGACTCAAGACGACAGGCACCATGTCGACATCAAAACTGGTATTAATTCAAACTATTGCTTTTTACAATATTTATTAATTAAAGAGATTAAAAATGTTATAGACCTCCACTGGATAAAATTCTTATATGTACAGTCATGGACTTTAATTGATGAGCCACTTTCAAGCTTATCAATTTTGCAGTTTTATACATTCACGAGATTAGACGATTAAACACGAACTCGAACCGCATGCTCGTGAACAAGATGACAAATTACTAATAATTGGAAATAGTCTTATCCATAGAGGTTAAATGATAAATGATTTTATTTCTGTAAATAGGTTTGTACAAACACTTTTACACGTTAATCATAATTATTTTAAAACTAGATGAGGTCGGCGTTTCCTATCTGACTACTCTGAGAAGAAAGGCCGAAACAAACTCAGAGGTCACATTCTCTTTTAAAGTCCAGACATAATCTTGGTCAGATCATGTGAATACCATGTAGATTTATCTGAAATGGTCTTTTGAGGAAAACCACACAGATTGAGTGGAGCTGTCCAGTCAGTGCACGCATTTGTCAGTAATCGTGCAGCTCAACTCAGAACTTAAGGAGCTCAACGATTCGACGAACAATACCAAAGAAAGGGTATTTGGGTAGGCCACAAAAATTACTCAAACTACCAGACTAAAATTAAAACTACCTGAGAGGGGAAAAAAAAGCAACAATGACCCTTATAGTCATCACATTCACAATATTAAAATGAAAATCATGCATTTAATCTAGCCTGCATGCTACTCAAATTCACAGACAGGTTTCTCTTTAAATGTCATCAAAAATATCCTATTACATATGTTATGCCACGTAAATCAATAAAAAATACATTATTAATTAAAGGTTTTATAAAGGTTGACTACTAAGTTGTCCAAGATAAATCAATAAAATGTTGCATACGTTTATCCAATCTATTTGATAATGACCTTCTTTGAATTAGAGATCATTAAATACTCGTTATTTCTGAAAACCTATTATTCAAAGACAATAGTGCCGATTCTCTTGTACACCGAACTAAACTAACTAAACTATCACTAAAATTCCTTACTTTTTTTAGTTTAGGAAATTTTATGACATTTATAATAGCTAAAACAGAAATAGTAAATAAAAATCATAATAAATTCTTCCAAGAAAGCGGCAGTTAGGTGTTATTTTGGTTTATGTGCAACAGTTATCATAATTGTCATTCATGAACGTCATCTTGGACGTTACGCGTTCGGATAAAATCGTGGGTCCGAATTTTTCCGATGTCGAAGTGACCAATCATAATTTTTCCGTACGCTAACGTTACTATCGCTACGCTAAAACAATTGTCGCTAGGTTACGGTTGTTAGACCTGCAATTGGTTGATTTTGGGTAGTAACTCTGTTCTATGTACGAGTTTATCCAACTAAACCCGATTTGCTATACACGGCTAAAATACGAACAGTGGCAAGTGGCTTATCAATTAAAGTCCGTGACTGTACCTACTAAATAAACAAAAAAATATAATATCCTAACCTAACTAAAACTATTAATAAACTACTTATTGCTTGATTTAAAAGCTAACAGTCTTAAAATAATAATATTAATATGTACAAGAATATAAAAAAGGAGGGGCAAGAATCATAGGGCTTCAAAAAATTGGCAACAGGAAAGGTGTCAAAAAGCTAGCAGCTTTTAAATGTTGTAAATATAATCTTGGAAATTGAAATAAAAATGGAACATTTAAAAAAATCAACAATGAATGACATACCATTTTTTTCTACTCCCCAAACATATTTTGGGACTCGATCATAAATTGACACAAATACTAAAAATCTCATAAAAAATGTAGGTCAACCAAATCTACATTTTTTATAATAATATTTTGATTAATGAACACCACCTGATTAAATTGGGCGACAAATACATATGTGACTAACCGATATAGACATTTCTATATTTGCAAATATTTTACATAATATCATATCATTTAAATCAAATTATAATTATTATAGTATTTTCCTCGACCCTCGAATAAAAAGCTAAACCTACCTAGGTTGTTTTTTTTTAGTAAATAAGTTATTATTTTGTCTTTTTAGTTATGGGACCTACCCCACATTAATTCGTATACCACTACTTGCTATGTAAACAACAGCGACAGAAAGTATTATAACATAATCAAAATACACTAAGTGGATTAAATACGTGTTATCGAAGCTAACTCAAAAACTACCCAGGCAAAGTTAATAAAATTTATACGGGACCACCGCGCAATTTTTTTGTCTACCAAATGCAATAAGAATTTTCAAAATTGGTTCACAATTTTATTCACGAAAATAGCGATGAACATACATTTAAAAAAAACTTACACATGAACATATAACCTCCTTCTTTTTAACGCTGGTTAAAAATTGCGAGTAGGCACACCCGCTGCCATTTTAATTTTGTTCCAGGTATTCTGAACCGGTCGTAGGTACATAAGGACTTAACATACATTTCCGCGTTACTTTATTAATATCTTGGCTCTTCACTAAAAGATTCACCTTGTAAGCAGATGCTGTATGCCTAAACTAATTAAAAATATGCATAAGTACTTCATGCTGTTCATTTTGTTAGTGAAATGCAGTAATTTCGCGTAGATAGGTAGATACCTCTTTTATCTATTCCTTGAGTAAAGATACCTAACTACATACAAAGGTACTATGTAGGCCTACATACTACAATACAATGGGTTTTTTAAATGGATTTGAATTTAACACAAACAAAACAGTGATAGACAAATTATTTTTTAACGATGCCCATTACATGTTATTAGACAATGGTAGGTATTGCTCGTTAAAACATTAAGGCCGCTCTTGCACTTAATGGATCCAGAGCTGTTCTCATTGAGTCAATAAATGACTGTCATCATAATTCTTGTTTTTTTTTATAGCATACTTTATGTGCCTTTATCTACAAGTTTTTCTCAGTATCCCTGTTTCTTAGAAAACAAAGGTTACCTTACTTAATGCAACACACTTGAACAATTCTCAATAAGTATTGCAAGGTGCATACTTCTTTATTATAACACTAAAATGATGACGTACATAAACGACTCGTGCTTTGAAGAATTATTTTATGTATGTACAATTGTATACACATATTGAATATTAATAATTCTGCTGCTTGATTAATAGCTACATACACCTAGCAATACTCATAACTTAGTGGTTTACATAATACAGATAATTGCTTTCAGAAACTATCATAAAACTTTTATCCCGAGGGATGCGATAACTTTCTGCCTACCCCTCAGACCCTTTGGCGGTTATCTGGTAAACTAAATAAGGATGTAATAATCTGCTAATGTTCGGCCACTATGGATGTAGAGCTGCCTCATCGTAGCTGCACATTGCGCGATACTCGAAGTAATTGACTAAATAGCCACGCCTCGAGTGAGGGTCAACTTAAATTGCGAACCGCTATATTGCTAAAGCAATATTCAAATATTCGTTTTTTTCCATGCACAAGTGTTAAATGTCTCGAGATATTTGAACCGAATTTGCAAACCAGTATCAATCTATTACCATAAAGATGTCCGCATGCAGTACCTTGTGCATTAATTCGCAAATTCTTTGGAAGTCATTCAGTTATTATCAAACCAGTTAATCACGGGCCGGTTACGGTGCATCGGAAAAAACAACAAAAATATCTCCGCATGGGATCTTACTGAATGCATGCCCAATGTTTTGGGGTCATAATTCATATTTATTTGATTATATGTAGTTTCTGTCATACCTACATTACCACTAGTAGCACTTGGAATTATCCGTGCAATTTTCCAATTGCATTCTTCCAATACATCCACTGTGGACACGTCAGCGTTCGCATCGCATCGTCCTCTATGTTTATGTATTTACACCGAGCATACGTTACCCTTCACCTTACCCCACTTGAAGCTACCGCGCCGGATATTTGCTACATTCACTTACTGTATAGTAAGTGACGAGCGAATGCTTTGACAGGGAGACCGAGCAATGAACAACGTGCATACTTCGCAAGAGTAGGTATGCGTAGAAGGAGCTTGACCGCAAATTAATACACTAAGCCTTGGCTGGTTCTAGAAACACGCAGAAGATTGTTAAATTTCTTAGTCAGACTTTAACACAATCCTGCCTGGAATTATTAGCAATTTTTTACACTAGCAGTTTATTATCATGAGCTAATTATTGTACAGTAACCGTGACGTAAATAATTAATAAAAAAAAATTGCAAAAACTATTTATTATTATAATTACGTCGAAGTCCTTGCTGACAAATGTATTGCTGTGAACGGCACTAACGCTATTCAACAAACAAAACATGATACATTAATTACAGCTCAACAAAAAGTTCATTGGGAAACTATTCACACGACTTCCTATGTTTTTTTACAAGAAATGAATAGTCACAAAGTCTTGCACACATGACTTCAGGACTTAATAGATTAAACTACTTATTAATAATAATTATGCAAATGAGTGAAGTCTGTTCTACTTTTCCGCATATATTTATAGATGATTGGAGTTAGGCAACCCTTATTGCTACATTGAGACCCGAGAGGTTGTACAGCACTTCACAATACTTGATCAACAAGTCACGTGAAGTCACGCAGATTTTGATCTCATCCATGGCTTTCAAAACCATAAACAAGATAAGGTTCAATAAAAAAAATGGTACACAAAAGAGGTGGTACACGAAAGGTTCATTGGTTAAGTCATGCCTATGTACAAAACTTATACAATTTATTTTTACCACACAACTTATCACTTTAAATACTCAGGTAATTAAAACGGTATCCTTATTCATTTAATTCTGAAAATGATTCTGACGCACATTCATGAGAACAAATATATCATGTTGTATTTAACAAATCATAATTTAAAGTTAATTTACATAAAAGATTTATAGTTTGCCGTACTTATAAAAAGCGTTGTTTTAGTAATCGCAAGTAGTACCGCTGAACATGAGGTGCTGGGGTTGATACCCAGGTGGGGCAAAGTGTGGTTGGATTTTCAATCAGAAATTTCTCAATAAAACTCAAAACTCAAAGCATTTATTTCAAATAAACCAATTACAGGCACTTTTGAATTGTCAAGGGGTCGGTCAGTCAGAAAGATGAAGCTAGTTACCCATTCCAAAGCGTAGTAGGTACCTATGGAGAAGAACGGGCAAGAAACTCCATGGACACTCTTTTAAATCAAAAAATGGTTACAAAATATTGATTACATCGTTCATGTTGAAATTATGCATGTGAGAACGATGCAGAACGTTATACGAATAGCAGCCTAGAGTCTGGATTTGTGCCCGGTTGATGGCAATAGACACGGGCCTTCTTTGGCCCCTATTACATGGGACTTAGACATAACTGGCCAAATGTGGGTGTACTATAGGTAGGTACACGTCTGCCTAACCCTTCGGGGAAATACAGGCGTGATGTTATGATGTAATTTTTTTGTTTATAAGATTTTGATAAGATTAAAATCTTATTTCGCAACAACATAATGGTGGATATTGTTTCGTATAAAATACTTAATGTTTTCAAAACAAAAAAGGGTAACAGGTGTCGATCGGTTATAAAATTTACGCATCTACTGAAATTCCGTCATATTTTTCAGGCATATTCAAACACTCACGGTATTGGACTTGAATTTGATACTGGAGATTTATTTATTTATTTTATTGGATCACCAAAGATTGTTCACACAGGTTCTATGCTAAAGGTTACATGCGAATGTGTGTATGCAACAGTGCAACAATCACATAAAGAAATACTCCGCATGTATAAAGAAGTTGTAAAAAAAAATATGATTAATCTAGTTTTAAATTACTTTAGTGATGATTGATATCATATTGATATACAACAGACAAGCAAAAGGTTGGAAAAATCGAGAGCATGGGTTCATGGCTACGCGACGCAATAAAACCCACAGTTAACCCCACCCAGAACTCGAAACAGTTCGATTAACTCGAAACTCAGTATTTATATACTGAGTTTCGAAGCGCGTTAAAATTCTTCCATAAAAGTTAAAAACTTTGAGACCCTCCAATCCCCTTTTCGGGCATAGATTAGGAAAAAAATTACGAACTTTATAATTTACCTAGATAATCGAATTCGTGCCAAGTTTCAAGTTTATTAACTCAAGGAATTAGATTTTTCAAACAAAGAAAATCCCCCCTTTTCACCCCCTTGAAGGTCGAATTTCAAAAAACCCCTTCTTAGTGCTTCCCTACGTTATAAAAGGAAGCCGTTTGCTATTGTATATAAATAGATATATAGATAAATTATTTCTTCTGAACTACATAACATAACATAACATCACGCCCGTATTCCCCGAAGGGTTAGGCAGACGTGTACCTATAGCACACCCACATTTCGCCAGTTATGTTTAAGTCCCATGTAATAGGGGGCGAGCCTATTGCCATCAACCGGGCACAAATCCAGACTCCGAGCTGCTACCGAGAAATTCCAGATGGTAACCCCAATGACACTTTGCCCGACCCGGGAATCGAACCCAGGACCTCATGCTCAGCAGTAGCGCTTGCGACCACTACACCAACGAGGCATTCTTCTGAACTAATCGACTTTAATTAGATAAATAAATCCTGACGGATAGTCTAGCTAGATCTTCAAAGAATGTTCTTACAAACTAATTGACAAGAGAATAAAAATGTTAAGTAGGCATAGTTTATTAAAGAGATACATAAAAAAACTTGTCTATTATCGCATCCCTAACCACTTGTAACAAACATGAACAAGCTTTTCATCGAAGAATAGTTTATGTGGTTACAAAATACAATATTTGGAGACAATAATACGACGATAAATAAAAATACTGGTCGTAGGAGTATTTTGAAACTATCAAATAAATCGCACACCTAGATAAAGAGTAGCACAACTCAAAATACCTCTTTTTACAGAAAAAAAGTTTTACTAGTTTTCTATTTCACCGATTTAAAATTATTGTTGTATATTATTTTACCAAGATAATAGGTCTTTACCTATGAAATTGCCGTTTTGTATGAAAAAATTTAAACGATTTTTTTTCATGAATTTTTTATTTGTATTAATTGAAGTAATCACCCATGCAATCAATGCATCTTTGCCATCGCAGTGGCAGTTTATTGATGCCCTTCTTAAAGAAATCAGCTGGACGGGAGGCAACAAATTCTTCAAAGGCATTTTGTACTGCCTCTCGGGTATTAATTTTTTTTCCCGCCAAGAAGTTATCCAAATTCTGGAAAAAGTAGTAGTCTGTAGGCGCAAGGTCTGGTGAGTAGGGCGGATGACGGAGAGCTTCCAACCCCAGTTCTTGCAACTTGGAGACCGTCTGCTGTGCAGTATGAGGTCGCGCGTTGTCGTGCAGGAGCAGCGGAGACGAGCGATTGACCAATGCTGGTTGGAGATGCGCCAGCTTCTCCATCATTGTGTTCAGTTCTTCACAGTACACATCTGCAGTAATGCTCACCCCGTTTGGTAAGAAGCTGTGATGAATCACACCGGCGCTAGACCACCAAACAGTGACCATCGCTTTTCTAGGGGTAAGTTTTCGTTTAGGGCATTGTTTAGGTGCTGAACCAGGATCCAACCAACTTGCTGAGCGCTTACGGTTATCAAACAGAATCCATTTTTCATCGCAGGTAACAATGCGGTTCAAAATTCCTTCATTTGTGTGTCTGTTGAGCAGTGCAAGGCACGTCTCGACGCGTACTTCGCGCTGGCGATCATTGAGTTCGTGGGGCACCCATTTGTCAAGCTTTTTTACCTTGCCAATTTGACGCAAATGGACCAATATTGTTTTGACGCTAACGTCGAAAGCTGCTGCTAATTCAGCCGTAGATTGTGTATCATCAGCTTCCACAATCGCCTTTAATTCGTCATTGTCGACCAAAGTCTTCGGACGACCGCGAGGTTCATTTTTCAGGTCGAAATTTCCAGAACGGAAGCGAGCAAACCAATAACAGGTGGTGCGTTGGTTTGTAGTGTTAGCTCCGTAAACGTCGTTGATGTTGCGTGCCGCTTGTGCCGCGTTGCTGCCACGACGGTACTCATATTCCATAATTACTCGAATTTTTAACGTATCCATGATGACGAAAAAGATTGAAATGCGATGAAAATGTAACACTAATCAATAAAGAAATGACTACTTTTAGAAAAAAAAAACCATGTTTTTAAAATAAAATTAATTTGAAATTAGAATTCTTAGCCAAACAAAAATTATTTTGATTTGAAATGGCCAGTACTGCAGAATGGCAATTTCATAGGTAAAGACCTAATATTAATTTGCTCAATTAATGTCTTAGCAAAACAATATACAACATCATATAGATCCGATAATCGCAATAACTCGATTTTGGATTATTTTGAGTTATGCCACACTTTATCTAGCTGTGCGATTTGTTAACATGGAATTTGAAAAAAAAAATATATATATAAGTAGAAGTGATCGTGCTGACTATGGGTTTTGCCTATCAACCAACTGGCTACCTATAAGTGACTAAACTATTGGATATATTTGATAAAAATTTTGTATGCAGACAAGGAACGTCATTAGAATTTAGATATACAAAGTGAAAATTAATGTCGTATCGTCGTCTCCGCATTGTATACTAAAGTTTATTTCGTGACACAACTCATTTTTCGGTAAATTTACTTTCCCAAATAAATTCAAATTATTGCGAGCGTACTGTTAATACGCATGATAGACACGAACTACGATAAATTATAACAACGCAATCATGTCGATGTCGGGTTTAACGCCTCGTTGGTGGCAAGTGACAATGATGACGTACGATATTTACACAATTAACACACAAATTTGTGTAGTTTCCAATAAAAGGTACATTGTACTAACTGGTATGTCTAAATATGGAAATGGTCAGTGTGGTCACCTTCATGCGTGAAACCCAATTATGAAAACCCAGTGAGTTTCCATTAAGTTTCCATCCCATGACTATTCTAGAGTAATCGATAAACAAATCGATGTACCTAATTGTTATTTCAATGATCATTCTTTAGTGACCAGTGGTTTCGATTAATTTACGTTACGTACTTGTGGAGGCGAGACGTTCCGCGTATTGCTAAGGCGTGTCCATAAACATCTAATTACATAGAATTTATTGTACCACGTTATTCCATAAATCTCCATAACTCTATTAATATTTTCCTCATCCTTTTCCTTACAAGAAAAATAAAGTGCTATTATTTTATTGTTAAAGAAAATAATAGTTAAAATAATAATAGCGACAATATTTCTTCATTATTGTTATAGGTAAAGGCCAACGTCATTATTTTATTGCCGCTGGTGCAATCAATTATTTTTTATTTTTAAATAATATCGCTTATTTGTAATGTTTTAA
This sequence comes from Griposia aprilina, assembly GCA_916610205.1. NCBI lineage: Eukaryota > Metazoa > Arthropoda > Insecta > Lepidoptera > Noctuidae > Griposia > Griposia aprilina. Next base: position 12,254,802 of record OU744286.1, read on the forward strand.
TTCTACAACTGAAGGAGGAAGAACTTACCTTAATTTCCCGTTTTTACTGGACATTTTCCTTTAGTAAGATAGGTAAGATAAGAAATAATAAGTAGGTTATTTAAATCCAAAATAACATTTTTACAGTAATTGTGACCTACATAGGTCACACACTCACACACACATTCACATTATTTTTGGTATTCACATGAATAAGCAACTTCCTTATTGTATTGACATTCATGTACAGCGCACTGGCTACAGATTTTACAGGATATGGAAATTCTCAAGTGCTCTTTACGAATTTGATGAAACATTTGTGGAAGTGTTAACACTCCCTTATATGTCACTTTATTTACACACAACGCTTAACACTCTAACAAATTAATGATAATAAAATAACAAAATACATGATACAACTGTTTGTTTACCCTTCATCTAGGTCTAAACGCGTTTTTCTCAGAAGCATTGTATTTCCCAAGCCCAGTTTTGTCATAGTATTTTACAAGTAAACATGTGCTTAAATAACCTATGTTTGAGTAATACAGTGTTGTAATCAAATTGATGAAATTCAAGTATCCAGAACTATTCAAAGTCGACCCTTACCCGATAAACCGATGCATGTAAACGATCCTGAAGACGTTATTCTCAAACAGGGCACGTTCTACATTCGCTATTCTAATTGTCAACATACTAGGTATTACGTAATAGCTGTTACAAGTTGCGTTTCCTGTCTAATTCAGCGTTCCGGGTAATTGTGATTATGTACCAACCTTCTCATTGGCTAATGTGCACGATGACGGCGGCACATCGATAACTGTCCCGGACGACGGCAGCGGACCGTTATTAACCAATTCAACATGAGACTTTGGACCCGTTTCACTAAACGCTTCCCCGAATATTAACAAAACCTATTCTCCTTGTAACACCTTTCCGCAGCAAGCTCAGTCGTTTTAACTAGTTCGAAAGTTCAAATGAAATTTATAATAAATCAATCAAGACTGTAATCTACTACAAAATTAGTATAATGCATCCTTTCCATGCCTGACCCGGTCAGTGTGTATAGTGCCATGCGCACATGGACACACCCATGGATGGGTGTGTCTAGATCATGATCACGTCAGTAGATCAATCGGGTATAAGGTTAGGAAGCTGCCAAGGTTGCATTGCATGCCACGCCTGAATCAGCATGCTATCTGATTTCCATCTTAATATAAATCTAACAACGTAAAATTAAGGATTAATGCACTATTTATAAAACGAAACCTCAACTCGACTGGTTTCAATGACAACGACTTGGCTATTAGGTTAGTACGACTTTCGTATGCACAAAAAATATTTACTTTGGAGCCGGACATAATGTTAGTAATTATAATTTAATGTTTTTTAAATCGTTGATAAAACGTCTGGCTTAACTTATACGTATATGAAAAATATATAGTAGGTACCTGTCTATTACTCACATAGATATGTATATAAGCATGACAGCAATGTAGCCAAACATAGTCAGAAATTAACGCAGCACTTCGCCGATGTCTCGACTAGATAGCGACGCTGTCGCAAACTACCGATCGCTAAATATTAAGGTTATTCCTCGGTTGTAGCCCGCAAAATTCAAATTTTCTTTAGTTTTTTGCAAATTGCAGCTCTGTTTTACGTCGTGTGTTGATCAAAATGGGATTCTCGATTGGGAACGTGGGAATTATGTATTTATCGAATAATAATCATCAATTTCATATCAATATCAAATTCGAAGAAAAATTTAATTTGGCGGGCTAGAACTGAGGTTTCACCTTAATATTTAGCGATCGGTAGTTTGCGACAGTGTCGCTATCTAGTCGAGACTGTCGACCCAGAATGTTACTTCTCACTCAACGGATGGCAGATTGCGTTTCGCGTTATTACGTTCCTATCTGTGTAATAGACATGGAATGAATTTCGTCAAAATCTACTAAGATTAACATTCGTGTAAAAATTATTGCAAACTCAAACCAGGACAATAAAGGATATATTTTTACTATACAGAAACCTCAAGGATTAAAAAGCTCACGTACGCGTCATCTCATAAACATCTTGCGAAGTTATTGACATTAGAGTGCCTACTTGTATACTTCTTTGTTTCGTTGCCCCTTGCTACGAGGACATATTGATTGTACAGTACTCAAACCAAGTGTTTAAAAATATTGACACTGACTCTTAGTTTGTGCAAAAAAAGGCTCAAAGAGTAAAACAATTTTTTTTCACTCATCTTGCTCAAACAGCGTGCTACAGCGGGGATAAAATAGCATATTTACCTCTAGGAGAGAAAAAAAATGTTTTTGTCTGTTACCAACGAGCCTACAAAAACGAAAAAGTATTTATTCTCAAGTAGAACAGTCATGAATATTACTCGACGTATTACTGTTTCATAAAAGAGAACATTTTATTTTTGAAAATGGAACTATAAGCGGCGATCTCTTCGGTAGAATGCGAGCATTGCGTTGCGGCTACAAAAGAAAAAGAAAACTATTTAATATTGTATTGGATTATTTTATTTTCACGCGATCGTCGTGAAAAGTACAGTGTAACACACGGCGCTAAAAACCCATTATAACTCGGTTTCTATTTACTCTCTCGCTAAAGCTCGGGAATAAAACTATATTCAATACTCAATTCTTTATTACATTCCATATGTATTACATAGATGCTATAACAAAGTAAAAGACCAATATGGACCTTGTCGGACACATCAAAATTAGGAGAAAGGAAGCGGGCTAAGCAGCATTTCAAGCAATTCAATATTATTAAAAATTATTAGATGAGTTTAATTGGGTGTATAATTAAGTATATATATATATATATACTTATATATTATTAGGTTTGTGTATAGTATATTCATTATTTTTATTTTATGTATTGCACAATAATAATTATGAAATTAAATTGTAATTAATGGTAGGTACTTAATTAAATGGTAATTATTATGAAAACTTAGAAGTATTATTATTGAATTATGCTATTATTTATGTATTCAGATTTTCATAATATATATTCATATACATATACATATAGTATATAAATATTTTATAATGTTTGGTGAATAAGAGAGAGAATAATTTAATTTTGCAATCGATTTGTCATCTAAAACTCCTTTACTGAGTAGTATTAATTAGATTCCAGTTTTTTTTTTTCAATTAATTTATAATTATATTTGTTTTGCTTACTTCTCTAATGTCATTTCGTAATTTATTATAATTTTTTATGGGCATAACTAAAGGGCTAGTTGAGAGAATTTCGAGTCGGCATTGAGGTATGTTTATTTTGTTTTTGTTGTGTCGAAATGTGTATCTTGTTTGTGTTTCTTCGCAAGTGGTATAAAAATCTGGGTGTTTTCTGACAAATTTACACAATTCTAAGATATATAAACAGAGACGTGTGAGTATTTTGTGTTTTAGGAAGTGTGGTTTGCAGCTATCTGTCTGGTCTATGTTGGTTATTACCTCGTAACTACCTCATATATAATGGGTCATTTTAGCCCCTTGTATCACAATCTATTATTTTTTGTTTAATTTATTATATCTCTGCTGGGCTAATACAATACCGAGATAAGTGATGTTTACACGTTGTTGAAGTCTACAAAAGAACTGAATAGGTAATTAATGAAGGGATATTATGGCACGAACTAATTAATAGTCACCGACGTCACTATGATATGTAAATAATTAAAGGAAACCATTGATTGCACAAACGATTTTATCGACATCGATGATCGGCCGCAAGCCACCGATCTCACGTGTAACCGGTGTTGTACTTTAATGTGTTTGCTTAAATGTTTGATTGGGAATGGTGCACGTTGCCGTTATGTGAGCCGAGCAGACGGTCGCCAGGCACACCGCATGCGTGTTGCGCCGGCGCACGAGAGATGTGCCGTGCATCACACAAAGGCCTAGAATCTCTGCCAATGGGAAGTATTAATCAAGGCGACGTAAGACTTGTTAACGCATTTACACATACAATTACATTGTGTACATGTCAGGTCCACATAGCGCTGTTTAAAGCTTAGTCACCATTTTATGTGACAATAAAGAGCAATTGCAAATCCAATTTTTCTATTAACATTTTGAGAGTCGTTGCGTCCGCATTCCGGATTTTCAATATACATTCGAGCGTGTTATAAGTACATGAGTTTCACCAAGGGCACCAGCAGTATCATTCAACATACGCACGGTTCAAGTTCTTTGTGCAGTGTTAATACAATTTTACCGTTTTAAACGAGTTTTCATGGATTTGTACTGCACTCCTTTCTCCGCTGCATTTCTCAGGATGTTTTGGACGTTAAATGACTTCGAAATGATTACATTTCACATTGCATTATTTAATCATATTAACTACATAAGTAGGTACGGGCTGGTTCACGAGTCGTCCACATGGTCAATCAACTGCCGTCACCAAACGCCGGCCCGTGTGTCATGTATACGATACCTTCATGATTCACATTCACTGCTATATACCTTATTGCACATATAATACATATTCGCTAATGATTTGCATTGTATTTAACACCTGTCATACCTGCATTATTTACCTTTAATGAATAGGTATTGTTGAAAATATTGTTGGAAGAACCCGTGGTTAAGGTATAAACAGCCGCATGGGACGATCGATCAGGTTAAGCTACGCCTGCCACGGTCGGTCCGTGGATGGGTGACCATCTTTACATACCGAGACTCGTCCGTGCCTTGGCCCCGGCTGTCATTCGTGGATTTTTGAAAGTCGTTACAGGTAGTCAGAAGTTGGATAGTCTGATAATCAGTCTTACCAAGAGGTATCGTATTACCCAGTAACTGGGTTATGGAGGTCAGATAAGCAATCGTTCCATGTAAAAACTGGTATTTAGCTGCATCTGATTAGACTGGAAGTCGAGCCCAACATAGTTGAAAAGAGGCTGATGATGATGATAAAAAGATTGTGCTACTTAAGCCTTATTAATCATAACAATCAAGCAGTTTTTGAGATAACAACCGAGCTTGCAGGAACATAGTCGGTCACCCGCCGTGGGAACGAGTTTGCTTTGCACCTGCAGTTGCAGTGGGTTATAAATAGATGTGAGAAGTTAGAAAAAACTTCTAGAGCCTATTGAACATGACACTGGACAATCTAAATAAACGCTTTCCTAGACATGATATCTGTAAGGTTCGCGCGTGAGTTTGCATAAAGTGTTACTGATCGATGCGCGGCCTCCACAAGGTGCAGCGACGCTCACATAACACGACACATGTTTGCATCCATTACTTACCACTGGGAATTGATTTTAATAATTTGAAAGGTTCGGTTTGGAATATGGATATGAATCATTATTGTCAGAGAAAATTATACATCTTTTAGAAAGCCCGTGTTTCGAGCCATATATTCGAAAATATTTAAATGGTATGTTCTGTATATGAAGACGATGCTCATGGCTTGAGTCTCAATCTTTTTAAGTTTTTTTTTTAAGTATATATTTTTTTGTAAGTATTTTTAAATTACATCATTACCTAGGTAGGTAATGATGTAACCTATATTTGATTATCTTAATTTATAAAAACTGAGTTCATGTTAGTGCAGTCCTTAGTGGCGCTTCAATAGGTACAAGGTTGGTGTGAATTGCTCGGCCGTCTTCCATTGTCACAGTGTTGATCATCAAGTAATTAAGTAAGCACTGTGTGAACAGTTGCCGCTTGCCGAGTTACCGCACGCTAGTCGATGACCCTAGATGTAACAGATAAGCTAATAATTATATCATCTAATAAAAGAAAATTGTTTTGAAAGTGAGACATTGCTATATTTTCCATGGCGATATTTTCATACAAGCAGACTGATTCGACATCAATAAGTAATGTAGGAAACCATTATTAGTAGGTAAAACCCCTAGTACACTACACGATATTTAGCCTATATGATATGATATTTAGCTGAGGCATTTTTTTTATAGGGCCCTGCCCCGCTTTCTCTTACTACACTATCCTAATTTAGGGAAAGGTTCCCTGAATATCGTGTAGTGTAATAAGGCTTTAAGTACTTAACCGCACTAATAGCTTTACCAGTAAAAGCGTGTCCGTTTAGTGGACAGTTTAATCCTCTATTACACTACACGATATTTAGGGCCCGATATTTAGCTGAGGCCTATTTTTAATAGGGACCCTGCCTCGCTTTCTCTTATTACACCATCCTAATTTAGGGAAAGGTTCCCTGAATATCGTGTAGTGTAATAAGGCTTTTAGGCAACAATTGACACCTAAACCTAAAGTCAATTTACCATAAACTTGACTCCGTCTAGACTAGACTCTCAATGCTTTGCATTAACCTAGTAGATAAAGGCATATTACATTGTTAATATTTACAATTCACACATGGTAGTTATTGTCACTGCCACCTGCAACTTTGTACCTAATGAGCATTTCTTTATTCACTATTGATCCTGTGTAGTACGTCAATATAAATAAATAAATGCCTACCTATTCATTATGTTAAATCGAATAATAGGTACATAAAGAGATATCATTAATTTAACGGATAAAAGTGCCCGTTCGATATTATTGAAGACTTGTAAAAATTGTGGTAATTAAAAACCTCCATTCTGTTTCATTGGAGCTCCCTCTCCGTAGTGCAGAAACGGATGTTCGAATCACACTTTCACGACAAATCTACATTGTGGAACTCGAAAGCTCATCTGCACGTCATCGCCAGTGCGACTTAGTAGATGAGTAGATCAACATACCTAACTTTACCTCGACACTGCTTCCCGTGTTCTTATTATTCATATTCACTGGCTGTGCTCGCCATACCATTGTCGACATAACTTGCAGCTCTCTATATCCACTACACATATTACGACGATTTTTTATCATAACTTAGAACAATCTTGTCTACCTACATCATGAATTCATGTCGTTTAACAGATTTTTTTCACTTACCTACAATATTGTATAATTATCAGCAGAGTAATTGACGAATAATATTAAGGTTATGGCGAATGACGACGGCGAAATGACGAATAATATAGGGTAATAAGTATGATATAGTGATTTTTCGAACCCATGTAACTTGACGTAGAGTGATCCTAGGGGTTTGGTCCCATAGTAGAAAACGAAGAGAAAACGATATTCTTTCGAAATATAACTTTTTTAGGGTTCCGTAACTCAAAAGGAAAAAACGGAACCCTTATTGAATCACTTTGTTGTCCGTCTGTCTGTCTGTCCGTCTGTCTGTCTGTCCGTCTGTCTGTCTGTCCGTCTGTCTGTCAAGACCCTTTATCTCGGGAACGCGTGGAGGTATGGGGATGTGAAATTAAAACCATATACGAAAGTCTACAGTCCGTAGAAGCTGTGAAAAAAAAAAATGATACGGCCGTTTATGCCGCAAAAAAACGTATAATTATTTCGACACTCTCAAGGGAATCAAAATTTATAGGGGGAGATACGCTATGAAACGGAGGTTTAACTTAAGAGTATTAATTGCATACTGTAGTTAAAAACTTAGAAAATCTTTAACTGTCCTTATGGCATTCAGAGTATAGTATATACTATTAGTAATACACCATATTTTATGAAAGTAAAATTTCCTTAAAAAAATATTATGATTTTCTTTCAACTCACTAATGTCCGTTTCGTGACACATGAAGCATTGAATAGGACAGTGGGTGTCTTGAAACGGACTAGGAACCAATGCAATACCTTGTGCCACATAAATACGCAAGGTTGCACAAATTCTTTGCTTTTACACAATAACTCTTATTTAAGCAAGTCAAACACTTTGGTACAAAACCAAATTTTTCTTTGGTTCCAAATTTTGAAGTGAGTTAACGGTATAACCGCTGGGACGCTTTTGATCAGTTTGTGAGGTCACCGCAATGCGCCCATGGTATGAATTTCCTACCAAAACGTGTTCAGAGTTTTGCGCCCATGGTGTGAAAGTCATACCAAATTTTTTTGGTTTTATTTTCATCCTTGTTTATCCTTGTATCACCACTATTAAGCAGTACTTTCCAATTCCATGGATTTAGTTTCATACGTTATCTGTTTCCGAACCGTTTGAGATATGACAACCCTAGAAGGAATTAGTCTATGACATTAAAAAATATCATTTTCGCTGCCATTGAACGAGCGACCCGTCGTGAGTCTCAACTTTGGATGCTTTTAAATAATTAATATTGTGCTGTGGTAAGTGGTTTTATTCATGTTTCGTATGAAGAACTAACACACCATGATTTTTAAACCATAAAACATATAGGACAACCCCTGTTTTTCTTATTAGAAAAAATCTTGTTGGAATCTGTGAAAAAAGTGTCTTTGTTCATCTTAAACAGTCGTCTACAAACGGAAACATCGTATATTCAAATACAACGCACACCTTAATATAGCCCTACTCACTAGCATTCATAAAAAAATACAACGGTCGCAGAATACCAAGAAATGACGCCGCTTATCGGGTTTGTTTACAAACACTCGACGCGCGAGCCGACGCGTCATATGACGTGTACAATGTAGTGGGAATACCTAAGCGCGTGAGTACAATTTAGTGTTAGAAAAGTCTGGTATGCTTTTCATACCAAAAGCGTCCCAGCGGATAAAGAAAAGAAAGAAAGAAAGGAAATAAATTTATTTAGCACAAACTACAAAGCACAAAACAAATACCTACAAGTAAAAAATAAAAATAAAACAAATAAAAATAAAACAAATAAAAAGTGCATAGTGAGACTTTAGCAGGAAAGTATGCCTCGCGGCTGCACTAAATAGGTCCAGTTCAGCAAAAATGTCAGACAACATAGTGCCTGACGCTGGTTTTCAACTGAACCTGAAGTGTGAGGTGACTATGTAAATCAGTTTTGTACTGCAATGTGTGTTGAAATGTATATTTATGTAAATAAAATAAATGATTGTAAGAGAATAATAATAACGAATATTTCAATAATTACGAGTAGTATACCATTAAATAAAACTGCATAACAAACCATAAACAAACTGACAAATAAATGAGACAGACGCATGATATATTATCTAGAGATCTATTTATTTTTATAACAAAACAAAACAACAACAACATGTGGGGTATCGTATGAAAGGGCTTCATTGGCACAAGCTTAAACAGATTTTTAATTATTTTTAGAAAAAATATACGTTTTCCCTCTTTTATATATGTATAGGTACCTAAATAACTTTGGTGTACTTGTAGTACCTAACAGTTTTCACTGTTATGCGTACCTACTTAGTCCTTTTTTAAAATTTTGTAATTAAACACAATCCTAAATAGGTAGGTACCGACCTACTAAACAGGCGCGACGCGACAGCCCGACACAAAGGCGCCGCCCGTCGCGCTGCACGCGGTGCCTTTGTGTACGTTGTCGCGTCGCGCCAGTGTGCACGAGTCTTTATACATATTATATTTATTTTAAAATATCATAACGTGCAATCATTGCGCAAACATTTACCAGACGTGATCATAGATCCTATTATTCTTGCCTCCCATGCCGCATTGTTTGTTGAAACCTGGGGTTGTCGTAGTGACACTTTTGAACTTGGTGGTTTTGATGAGGTGTTCAGAGTAGATGGCTGAGCTATAGCTAATTCAAATCTAGGTTGGGGATCTATCACATAATGTACGTCGCACTTTTCTTAAGAACTCTGTGTCAGATGGATCATGTAAAGGATACTTTCTTTTTTTTTTGGGTGGGACACCATCAGATGACTTTTCCCGCTCTGGGCGGAGCGGGAGGGCGTTTCAGACTCTTACTGACTAAAACCCACCCGTGTTACTTCAGTTGCCTGTGCGCCAGTGCCACGGTAACTCTTTCGAACAATCCGCGACCCCGGCAGGCATCGGCCCTATCGGACCCCGTCAATGGTGCTGACATCTCTTTGAGGCGCGCGTGGAACACAGCGCGCCGCCGACCCAGTCCTGGTCCTTACCGGACGGCGAACTACCCATGCTCGCCGTCCGCAGGCCCGCGCCTACGGAGGCCGGGAATCGGCTATCGATTCCCGACGTCCTGGGCGTCTCCTCCTGCGGCGACTAGGGACGTGAGGGCGCAACAATTGCGTCACCCTCACGCGCTCCGCCTCCTCCTTCTCGAGCATTACTGCTTTGCAGAAGGAGGTGACGCCATGCCCTCTCGCTCCGTACTATGGCCTAGACTAGGGCCGGACGCCAGAGATCGCTGCCGCCGATCACATGTAAAGGATACTGTTTGAGTAATCCGGGCGCTGCGAACGAACACTGTGAGTGTATACATTTTGAGATGTTTAACGTCCGGTTGATTGTCGTTTATAGATCACTACGATGTCTTACCAATGTTGCTGAAGATTGCATTAATACAGCAATATACGAAAACAGCCGCAATGGTAATAATTCTCGCCTGCTTGTTACTAGCACTAGAAAAACGAACACTATTATAGGCAATGTTTTTACTAACTTTGATGTACAATGCGATACTATTCATTCTTTTTTCAGTCACCACTTACCAAATCTGGATTAAAGATATATATGTAAAAAGCAACTTTGATTAGGTTACCTAACTAATTTAGGTATGAAATGTTAGTATAACCACACTTATAAAACACATAATATAAGTAAGTATAGGTTTTGGAAACTGAATGCTCGGAAAAATCTGCGAGACTCGATTCCTGAACTATTCATAAGTAATATGTACCTACAAATTTGTACGGAACCCTCAGTGGGCGAGTCCGACTCGCACTTGTCCGGTTTTTTTTGTTTGGACGACTTTCACATTTAGGCCAAAAATGTATGGCCGGTGAATCATCTCCTTCTTAATGTGGAGCCCAAATATTACCAAACTATAATTAATAATCTTTGTGAGCTAACCTGTTTAGATTATATGCACTAATAAGAAAGAAAGTAATCGAAAAGATCCGCTTATGAAAAAAAAAAAATATCAGTCCAGTCCTGCCTGGGGTGAAAAGATGTTACGATATTTAACATTAATAACTCCTGCGCATAATTTCCATATTTCCTTCTTATTTTATGGCAATTTACTTCTAATAAATTATAAGACAATACAAGTACCTAATTACAAAAGAACCGTTAATTGTACAATTATAACTTTGTACTAATTGCTGTAAGCGCCTGCAATAAACGATAAGTAAATAAACTTAAGTACTTAATTACCTACTGCAATGCAATAAGGACATTTACAGTGGCCGTCGCTCCTGTGCAGGGCCGGATTTAGGGAACGGCATCCGGGGCTACAGCCCCGGGGCCTCCACAAAAGAGACTTACAACTTTTCCTTTGATATTTTTTTTCGCTGTTTTACCTTTACCTATAGTACCTACTTTGTACAAACATGATTAGGTATATTGTTCTTAAATATGAAAGAAACGATTCGAAATGTTTTTGATTTCAGATAATTCTCGTTTTCGATTATATTTATATGTTTGTTAAATGCTAAAAGAATCTACTTGGTTTCACATTCAATTATTTATTAAAATCTCTAGTGAAAAAATTGTTCATTTTATTTGGAAAATAATTTGGGAGGAGGGGTGGCCTCTACTCCTTTGTTGCCCCAAGGCCTCCAGACGTCTAAATCCGGCCCTGCTCTTGTGGAAAACAAGCAGTTTTCCTGTAATCTAAGCTGTCATTGCAAGGGTAATAATAAAGTTAGTATTATTATTTACTTTTCCATTGCCTTTTGCTCTTTCTTCTTAGTAACAACACGTTCGTACATCAATACCTACTCACGCCTTCTTCCCATGGTTTAGGCAGGAAGTCCAGAACGCGACATAATCTACGATCCTTACAGACTCTCTTTGCTTCGTTTACACGTTCATATTTCCATAAATGTTATCTTATAAACTCAGTACAATAAAAAAAGTATAAAGTACAAGGACCGAAACATAAATTGGTTACGAAACACCTACTATAAAATCTTTATAGTAAACTAATTAACCAGAACAAGTCACTTCCTCCTTATTTCCTGGTTTAATTAAGTCGATATAAGTACCTACATAGTGCAATTGTTTACATCAAGTGATGAGACTGTGTAAGCTTGCACACGATAGTATACCGGTTGATATTCTCGGTCGCCTGACTTGCCTGACTCGTCGGGTCATAGCCTTCGGACCTAGCAAGTTCATACTGTGGTGTTCATATCCTTGTTTACATTTTTTAAAGCGATGCAACCCTGATTTAATCAGAATGATTAAACTGATCAAAAGCTTTTAATTATAATGCAGAACGTTTTTAATAAGCTCTCGGATTATTTAAACTATATGCTTTGTAATTTACGATTAAATACATACAAAAAGTTTTTTTTTCATAGGATAAAAAACTATATTATGTCATGTCCAAGAACCTCTTTGGTATTATTAATTTTAAATTCTTAAGATATTATGTACGCACGATTACATAACAAGGTATACATTTCCAGTATAAGCTGACTTCTCATTGTACGAAAAGCCTATATAATGCCGTCCAGTTGATTGGTACGTAATAGTATGATTGAGTCTCAAGTACAGGTTACTATGTAAGGATACTACTTATATGTTTTATTTGTTGTTAAGTGCTTTCATCAGACCTTGACCAAGAGTCCAAGACATTGGTAATGAAACTGTCAAAACTTCAAAATAACCTTTATGTAGTGGTTGTCGTTTTTTCTAGTTAAATATGTGTAGGTACTTGTAAAGGTCTACGGCAATTATGTACTTTATAATTTTTATTTATTAAATACTTACGTTGATATTCATAAACCGACAGATTAAGATAATAATCTGTCAATGTGCAATACCTTATAAACTAGCTGCGCCCCGCGGTTTCACCCGCGAATGTCTCTATCCGGTGGAAATATCGGGGCAAAAAGTATCCTATGTCCTAATACAAGTCATTTTCTACCCATCTGCCAAATTTCATCCAAATCCGTTCAGCATTTTTAGCGAGAAAGCTTAACAAACAAACAAAAATTTTTTTTTTCTCTTTATAACTTTAAGTTAGACTTCAGCTTTAACTACTTAGCACGTGAGTAGGTATATTTTTTTTAAATCAATGACACGTCTCATGATTCTACTCTCAATATCTTTTAAAGGTTTTTCGTGCCCTTCTTTGGTAATATCAAATTACAATAAAACCACATTCTTCAACATTTCAATCTGGGTGCGGATTAAAGGCACATTAAACGTTGATTTCTTTTTAATAAGGTCAAATATTGTCTTTTTGGTACAGTCTGCAACAAAAGTTGATTAACACTGTATCTTTTGCAGTTTTGCATAGTATTATCTAAATTAATACAAAATGAATTGATGATCATCGCATTCACGTCATCTCCATACGAAACTATCGTTTGGAAGGGATAACTAGAAACTTTTTTTTTAAATTTTGACTTTCAAAAGTGATTTTGACATCGAAATGCATGAAAGCAATTATGCTTTTCTGCATTTCATGTAATGGCTAAAAGTTCATACTCTTTAAGATTGTATATCAGTCAGTACACATTCTTAATGAATATTTTGCTCAATAATTAAGATAAAAAACTGCCGTTCTGTTCTGTAAAAATCCCACCGTGAAAACATTGGTGAAGTGAGCTGTCATTCTACCTGATGCTAGAGATTGACACTATTTAATTGACAGCTCACTTCAAACTCACTGCATCTAAGGTACACTGTGAATATTTAACAGAATAGATGGGTGGAAGTTTTAATCGACTTTTATTGCTGACCGTACCTACTAAAGACTTCTGCCAAGTAATGGAGGTGTCAAGAGTCGCGTAATAATAATAATCAATCATTAGACAGGCTGTGTAAACCGTCGTTGTTGCTTGTGATGCGCTGAAATAAGGACAAGGCGAAACGCGTAGCACGGCCGCGGCGAGCGCTACGCCGACGCACGGCCCCCGAGATCGTAAGGAGGACGGACTCTCGTGGTCATGTGACCGGCCGAACATCGACCAACACATCAAAACATTTACTTACAACGCGACGGTTCAAGGATCTTTTGACGCGTAGCCAAAATAGGAACTAACGGCGCCATCTTTTATTTTCAATATAATTTCTGCGACTAATGTTTACAAACAACGCCCCAAGACAATGTCATTCGGGCGCCAAAAGATTCTTGTAGTACTATAACTACACAAGACATACACATGAAGGTTCATTGTATACAATAAACCAACAATATATAAACAAAATTAAACTTTAAATAAATAAACCAGCCATCTAAATACTTATAAGTAAGTAATCGTAAATTCATGTTGATTTATTGCATTCTTCATGAATGCATTTTGAATATTGAATTACTGTAAATTATGTTTTCGCTGTCTTGATGTCTTAAAGGCTCCTTCAAACAGGCGCGACACGCGACGCGAATCGCACGCGACCCTAATGCCCCGCGTGCCGCGCGACGTGCGGTGCCTTTATGACGCGCGTCAAATGAATGTGGCTCCGGTGTCGAACCCAAACAATTATGGCTGCATAATTCCTTTATGAACATTCCATATTCCTACTTTACCTTCATGCTCTACAACACAGTGTTAATTAAAAAACCTGGCGTTTTGACGACAAAAACAACTCGTATTACTAAATATGTAATTACCTAATTCAACTCTGCCGAGCAAATAGTGTATGTTACAGAAATATTTGGCTAATTACAGCAAAAATATAATATGTATAGTACGTACGATACGTAGACAGCCAACTGGTCATTTATGATCACATAGATACTTAATAATACTTATTTTGTGTGCTTTCAGCTTTTTAACCAATTGAACATGAAACACAATGTAATTCACATCATTCTAATGACAATGGATAACCATGAGTGCAATTGTTGAATTGCTTTAACTAAACTCATTTTTTGCCTATTTATAAAACATTCTTTGCCACGAGAAATAAGATATCTGCATCGGTCTTCATAACTAAATTAACTGCGCGTGAGTTCCATCTAGTTTCTGAACGACGACACCCTTTGATAGCGCTTATTCAATTATGTCATTGTTATAACACGTATTGTGTACCTACCATTACAATATTATGTCCATCCTGTATCAATTTCACTCACTTTCACATGCGTCTTTGTAAGATATACTGCAAAAGACAATCATGCGTTAATAACCCCGTATGTTCAAGGTGCGAACGTGAAAAGATCACCGGAACAGGAAGTCATCAAAAACCATTAACTGATTATCATAGGAATGCCACAGAGATATCATTTGCAGTTGTTAATGAATGATACCGAACGTAGAGAGTGTTACCTCTCACAGTTTACACCTACTATTTTATCAGAACCGGTTAAATGCAAGTTAGCGTCATTATGTAGATATACTTGATTGATAGAGCCTTCAAATTGACACAACCGCCGGTTTTGGGTTTTAATATATGAAGTTAGCATTTTTTTAGAAACTGTGGCCTTTGAACGATTCAATTTGATTAAGTATAAAAACAACGTACATGAGTTGTAATTAGTAGGTGCATAATTACCACTTCTGGTATAGACCACCCCACAGTTCGTATCAGCTAAGACAGTCACACGTACGTACTATATACGTTAAAACATAGATATTATTAGCTGGGTTAATGCAAAGTAAGTTGTGCACTACATTCAGCATTGTCTTGTTTATTAAGAGGTGGCTAGCAGTAGTGGCAGTACCACATGAGTGTCATCATGACGCAGATCGATTAAGTACGTCAACGATCGAAACGGGTGTGTGTGCAAGCCAAGCGTACCGGTTAGCTATCGATTTTATTCAGAACATCGGATGCGCTTTCACTTTTGCATGTCATTTAAAGGGTTTCTTATCTATACGATAGTACCTACTTTACGTACGTTATTACGAAATAATGTCTTTTAATGTTTCAATATCTTTTTAACTCTTCACCGTATAATATTTATTTATCTATTTATTAGTATTGTCGATCACTTATTGCCGAGATACATACATAAACTCACGCTTTCTCCCCATGGGGGTAGGCAGAAACTACAGATGTTTTATATAAAATTCCAGTTCTCTTTTTGATGCATCTTTTCCACACCCGCATGGCCACTATAGATACTGAAGAACGGAAGACAAAATGAGAGATTGTAGAAAGACCTCTACGGCGCGATGTCAAAATTCAAAAATAGAATTACTTTTTGTTAATAATATGATGGCTTTTTTCGTAGAGTTGAGAAAGAAGTGGTCATACTACGCATGCAGTAAGACCGGAATAATAAAATAGTTCCACCTTGGTGCTTCTGGCCTTCTCATAGGGTCAACTTTCTTTCGTGACCATTCGTAAAGCATTGGTACAGATCTCTTCTTTCTTTTCTAAATCTTTAATTTGTTAGCTTTGGTCCCTTTGACATGAGGTTCGATACCATTATCAGCGTACTGTGGTCATTCACTTTAGGTGAGATAGGAATAGAGTGACTACCCATCGTGGTAGCCACCATGGTGTGACGTGACTTTCTGAAACCATTAAACATGGTGGGAATACCATAGCAAGCTCAATGCTCTTTTCCTTGGTATAGTTGACACCCGCATGATAATTTGTTACATGATTGACGTCAACTGGAAAACAGTTGAAATTGCTCTGAATGGCAGTTTGAATTTAGAATGATATAATGATTAGAGATTACTGAGATTTTCATTAGAATCAAACATATCTGGGATACATTCAATTATTAAATTTAACTCGGGTATGTATTATATAAAATGTGCTGTACTGTATAAGCATAAGTTGTTTGTAAAAATTGTCGCTGTACTTATATCGATAATTCTATAGAATTCACTATTTTATTTGTCGTTGTGTTAAAGTAAATACCTTCAACCTCTTCTCTTGAACTCCTAGTGATCACAGAAGTACTCACGTGTTTCCAATATGTGATTAGGAAATTGTAAGACGTCACACCAAAACCTTAGTAGAATGAACAACCATGGAACAACCGACAATTCTTTTTTGCTACCTTTTACGTTGCCGCGCGCGTTGTAGTAACGATTATGTTCTAAAAATAAAACAAAAATGTGTTCAAAAATAAACCCGTTTTTTATGCCTAATATTGAGAATTTTATGTTGGATATATGCAAGTAATACCAAAAGTAAGTATTTAAGTCTACTTGATCATATAAGTAATGACGAAAAAGCTCAAAATTACATTTAAAAACTACTAAAAGTTGGTGAAAAGCTTCTTTACAGGAAAGTAATTGTTTGCATCTAAATTATTCTTAGTTTGTATTAGTCAATCGTGTAATATGTATTTCCTAATTTATGTTATAGGTATTCTGTACCAACCTTTTCTTTCTTTTTTTGGTTTTCTAATTCTTGTGTTTATCAGTGGAAACTTGTAAATGGCCTTCAATTGCATATTGTTTAGGAATACTGTACCTATAAGTTAGCTGTAAGTTTACCGAATAGAATAAAATAAAATAAACTTCGTAATGTTTTATGATCAAAATTTCTTCATTTAATGTATGAGCAATCTGAATAATTAATTCAGTCGTGTAGTATATGCACGTGACATTAATTATACTGTGTTTGTTTCATTACCTCTTCTCCCTGCATCTATTAAGTTCCTGTTGCTAATATACCAAACTATGAGCGATTAATCGCCTACTAGCCTGCGGCTTCGCCGGCATGGAGATCGGAAGTTATCCCACGGGGACATACTATCAGTTTCAAGAGTATCCTATGTCCTAACCCAGGATGACCTGGGTACACAGGTAGACCCTGAGGTCTACCTGTGTGCCAAACATCCAAATCCGTTCTGCCGTTTTTGCGTGATTGAGTAACAAACATCCAAACAGGCTAGGATTTAAGCTTAGGCCCTGGCTTAGGGACCTAGCCAGCCTAGGGGCCCGAAAGCTACAATAATTTGGAGCTAATCATGTCATGGTACCTATAGCACCCGTAGGAAAGAAAAAGAAATCTGACCTAACAGACGCGTGATGCAAAAAAAAATCACATCATGGTTTCTCTTATTTCTTGAGTTTTTTTGCGTAAGTCTACAAATTAACTCCTATTACTGTATGAATAATAATCAAAAGAAACCTAACCTATCCTAGGTGCTAACATTTTTGAGCTCGCTTTGTTTGCTCTTACACCCAAAGTTCTCTTAGAAACATCATCGTTCAACCACTGCTATGCGAAAAATCAAGAATGTAGGTTTTTACAAAAGTATAAAAAATAAGTTGTTTGTAGAAAGTAAGTTGGTTCAACTAGGTAATTTGAGTGCTAAGGAGTACGAGGAAAAGAACATCTTTGCTTAGAAACGTCGATTTATGACGAACGTTTAATTAAATATCGGGACGTACATAGCATAGACCGCATCATTTCTGATGTTTATTAACTAATAAAAGTCGATAAAAAAAAATATGTCAAGTGCCTAGGGGCCCTGGGTCTCTAAGTCCGAGCCTGCATACAAACATTCACATTATAATATTAGTATGATAGTAGGATGCAAAATGTCAGGTTGAGAATGACTTCAGGCCGATTTAGTCTTTATTCATTGTATCAAATGATAAATGATTTTATTTCTGTAAATAGGTTTGTACAAACACTTTTACGCGTCAATCATATTTTAAAACTAGATGAGGTCGGCGTTTCCTATCTGACTACTCTGAGAAGAAAGGCCGAAACAAACTCAGAGGTCACAGTCTCTTTTAAAGTCCAGACATAATCTTGGTCAGATCATGTGAAGACCATGTAGATTTGTCTGAAATGGACTTTTGAGGAAAAACAACACAGATTGAGTGGACCTGTCCAGTCAGTGCACGCATTTGTCAGTAATCGTGCAGCTCAACTCAGAACTTAAGGAGCTCAACGATTCAACGAACAATACCAAAGAAAGGACATTTGGGTAGGCTACAAAAATTACTCAAACTGCCAGACTAAGATTAAAACTACCTGAAAGGAAAAAAAAGCAACAATGATCCACATAGTCTTCACATTCACAATATTAAAATGAATATCATGTATTTCATTTAGCCTGCATGCTACTCACATTCACAGACAGGTTTCTCTTTAAATGTCATCAAAAAATCATAATATGTTATGTCATCTAATTCAATAAAAATGACATTATTAATTCTAAAACACATAATCACAGTATAAAATGGATTGTTGCTTGGGGGTACATTGAAGTAGCTTAATTAATCCCAAGCCTTTTTGTCATCCAAGTAATCTTTAACTTTATAGAAACCTTTTTGACAGAGTTTCTATTTAATAAATGATTTAAATTTATTGAGGCTCAGTTCTTTAACAAGACTTGGGTGTTTGTTGTAAAAACGTATACTTTGGCACTTAAATGAATTACAAATTTTTTGGAGCCTAGTCGAGGGCACAATAAGTAAATCTTTGTATCTAGTAAATTCTAGTATCCATTGTATCCTCCCTAAATTTTACCACCACAGACCAACCGACTGATTGTAAACTTTTCAAAGATACATAATAATAATTTCACATCTTTGATTTATACATTGCAACTCTGGGATTCATATGTATTTTTTTTTAACTGTTTAAATGCTTATATTAATGGCCATAATATATTGTAAGGCATCCACTGCTTGTAAGAAAAAGATTTACAAAATTATATGAAGCCAGTAAAAAGAAAATAAGAATCTATGGACTTATTATTTTTAGGGTTATTTTTAATTGAATTAGTATATAATACTGAGTTCGTGTGTCTACGTGAAGCAAGGGTCAAATTTTTAATTTCATCTCATACACGCATAAGTACCTACTACTCGTACTATACTCTACTATTCTATTCTTGGTTTCATAGTGTTCACGATGTTGTTAAAATTCTATAGGTTATTCATTTTCTTATTATATTTTACTGAAGCAATAGCTTTATAAAGGCCCTACTCACATTGACGGTTTCCTTGAAAAACCTAGATAATAATTTATTATAATTAGTAGAACTTTTAGTTAGGTGGGTACACATTACATGTCCTACGCATACATACTCATATCAATAAGCCGAGAGAGAGGATCTTTCACGATCAACGTTTTGTCGTGTTTTGTAAACAATGTTACGATCACGAATCGCGCGATTCTTAGCGCGTAGCCCCGAGTAGCTCGAAGATATTCTTTAGGGGCGGGCCACACAGGAGGGACGTGAGACAATGACGGGACACCAGACGCGACAATAGTATGCAGATGGAAAAGCGACGCGCCTGCGTCTTATCCTCTCTGTATATGTTGTGCCAGAGCGCTTTAATACATTTTTAACCGACTTCACAAAAAGGAGGAGGTTCTCAATTCGGCTGTTTTTTTAATTTTTTTTATGTGTGTTAGCTCATAACTTTTTTCTGGGTGAACCGATTTGGATGATTCTTTTTTTATTTGATAGGTGGTGCTTCACATGTGGTCCCGTTTAAATTTGATCAAGGTCTGATTAGCAATTTTTGAGTTATCTTTAATACTACATATTTTTTCCCCGTAGTTTATATGGATGATGTGTTAATAATTTCCTGTCACTGTTAATTTACACACCAAGTAGTGGTATACGAATTTGTGTGGGTTAGGTACCGCAACTAAAAAGTGAAAAATAAAAACTATTTTACAAAAAAACAACCGATTTCGAAAAAAAACACTAAAAGACGTGAAAAATAACTTTATTTCGGAAGTCGGTGTCTTTGGTTTTGTATTTTCGTTTTTGGCCACCGACTTCCAAAATAAAGTTATTTTCCACGTCTTTTAGTGTTTTTTTTGGAAGTCGGTTGTTTTTTTGTAAAAAAGTTTTTTGTATGAAGAATAATGAAGATACGTGAAAGGGTCGCCGCGTCTACGTCCCGTCCTCGTCTCACGGCCCTACTCTGTGGCCCGCGCCTCAGATAGTACGTTGTCTGTACAGTGCAGACGAGGCACCCAACGCAACCTTTATACTACTGTAAAATGTAAAATGAAATCTATAATAAATGTAATTTAAAATGATACTGTAAAATGACGCATACGAGTACTAGTAGTAGAGTCTGTACACGCTTGATAAAATAATGTAATACCTAATGTAATTCTTACTACTAACTATTCCATTCGATCTTACTGGAGTCGTCCTATTCATTTGATGCATTAAGTATCAAACAGAACGTTACAATCATGTAAAGTAGGAAACAAACATGCAAATAAGAACATCAAAATACCAATTCGTAATTTATGTGTAATGATGATATCATTGAAGATTAGAAACTGTATTGATATTCAAATTCTAAGTACCTGCGATGTAATGTCATTCAGCATAAGGTCAAGATATCGTATCAACAATGTAATGGTTCCATGTTAAGTTGTCATGTGAGTCTTGCCAAATTTTTAAGTGCAAAATTGATGGAAGGAATTGGATGTTACAACCAAAGTGACATTGAGCAGTTCACGTGATCTTATATGACCAGAAACATGGAATTAAGACGAGAAATGAAATCATTTTAAAATGAACAACACTATATTATAGACTAGTTGCTCTACTAATTACTAATGAGACACTTTGTTACAGAAAATGGCTGGAAGAAATTGCCCTAGCGAGCAAGCAGGGCCGTAAACCATCTTTACTTCGTGCCATGACCAAGGCTTTCTGGATGAGTTACGCTCCTTCCGGCATTATGTTCCTCATACAAGCACTCGTACTCAAGTGAGCAATTTTGTTGACTATTTTCAGTAGTCACGCGAATATCACATTATGTCAATTACTAATCATCTGTTGGTATTTGTTACCTTCCCGGGTCATACGTAGGACCTGGAAAAATTTACACTTCAAAGCAAAAAAACTGAATAATCTTGAAAGAGTCACAATTTTTTGTTTTTTGACAAGATGTTCGTTTATGGCTATTTAATCATTTTCGTCTCATAGACGGCTAAACTCTAGAACTCAGTTAACATAACTTTAAACGATGTCACTCAATTGTATTATTTTTATAACCAAGTTATTTTCTATCTTAGGCCTTTCCAACCCGTAGTTTTGAGCTTGATGCTTACATACTGGGAGCCAGGCTCGACCATGACCTATGAGCAGGCAGTGTACTGCGCCACGGCCGTCATCATGATGTCGCTGGTCATCGCCTTCCTCAACCACCACGGCACCTATTCCACGCAGCAATTCGGTATGAAAGTCCGCATCGCCGCCTGCTCACTTATTTATAGAAAGGTAAGAATAAACTCACTTTAATAGAACATTATATTGTTACTTATCTCAACGGAAAGACCTGTTATAAAATAGTAAATGGCTTTATGTAAAGCGATCTAGCATTAAACCGCACCATTGCGCCCGATATTGCAAAATTAGACATTCAGTTGACGTCAATTAAATAATTTAATCTATTGACACTAAAAATTTTCATTCAAATTACAGTAAATGTAAACACAAAAATGTGATATGGACTTTTCTCTCAGAATTCAATTCTGAGAAAAAAATCTGTCCTAGGCAAACAGTATGTCCATTTTATTAATGCGTGATTCGAAAATTATGAGTCATTGCACTTCATTATTTTAAAAAACATTATTTATTGCTACGTGATAGTGGGAGGCGATGGGCAAGATTTCACAAACGCTTGGGTGTAACACTATGAAAGTATATTTACAACAAAAGAAAATTCATCCGACCATTTGAATTTGAATGACCATTTGACTAGTGAGAGTTGGACGACAATCGATCTAAGATACAGAGATATTTGAATAAAAATATTTTATTCATAAGGAAATAGGCTTCAGGTTTTATTAAATTAGGTACAATAAGATTTTATCAGGATTGTTTTAAGTAAATACGTAAATGTTAAAAACCAGATTTTTAAAGAATTATCAGGGTCAATAAGCAAACATTACAATTAAAGCAGTAGGTACCTTCTTACTTAAATTTTATTATAAACTTTTAAACTTTATATAAGACATACCCAACTACCTGCACTGCTTGATGTAGATAAACCCCTAAAGATCGTAAAAATGATATGAATCGCACATTGTAGGAGAAAAACTAGTCAGAGGATGACGATGCAATTTAATAATAAGTAAATTATAATTTTCCCCTTCGTGACAACCAGGTAATGCGCATGAGTTCCGGTGCACTGGCGCAGACCACAGCAGGACAAGTCGTCAATCTCTTGTCAAACGACGTGAACCGTTTCGACTACGCTTTCATCTACACGCACTTCATCTGGCTACTCCCTCTCCAAGTCATCGTCGTCTGCTATCTCATATACCTGAAGATAGGCTACGCAGCCATCGTAGGAGTCATCGGCATTGTGTTGCAGACAATTCCGGTTCAGTGTATGTATATTTTTGATGCTTTTGTTTCACCAGGATGTTGACGCAATGGTTCTTCTAGAACTGAGAACGGGTACAACAAAGGAATACCGAATCAGTAGCGGAAGTTACTTTTGTGATAATTTCAATATCACGTGGTAAATTGTAACAACTCGAATGCTGGCTCCATGGAAACAAAATATCCCAGTAACGTAACTGAAATCATACCAAAAAAACATAAACAGCAAAACATAACACCACAAATAAATAAAAAAGATATTATGGATTCCAAAGTTACAACTTCCTGGTTATGCAATTACAGTAAAAGAAATATAAGGCCCATAAATTCCTGTCGCCCGATCCAATCAGTGGGCAGTGCATCTTTAATAAAGGCAATAACCCTAAGAAACCTTATTATTATTCTTGCAGCTTACATGAGTAAATTGGCTGCAAGGTTGCGAATGAGGACCGCGTGCAAAACTGACGAGCGCGTGCGAATTATGGACGAAATTATTAATGGCATGCAGGTATGTTGATCTGGATTTTCTAACGTGCTAATTACATAAATATTATTGAATTTTCAACTAGGTCAATATTAACAAAAATGCTGATGCAGTACTGGTAAAGCTATTATTTTATACAGTGAATCAGACTATCGCCTCAATTTGGCAGAGTCTGATGGTTTTAGGCTTATAGTGGCCTATATGCGTATCGAGATACGATTTTTTTGCTTCTACCAGGGTTGCAGTAGTTAACTATATATTTCTTTGACGTTCTGTATGACACTCCGATTCACCAATCAGCGTACTAAAACCATTTTAAAATAATTTCACGGAAATTTTTGACACTCGTAACCTAATTATGTCCCTCATAACCTTTCGATTCTGCTCGAATACGACAAGATAAAAACATAATGTAAACTCCGCGTGCTTAATGCCATTAAGTGACATGGTGCCCTTCATTTTTTACAACTGTTTTTAGTTATTAAGTTTGGTTTAGTCATTAACCAGAACTTATTTTTGCACGTTTACCGAGAAACCGCAAGAGAATAACAAAGTATGAATGCATGACTTTAAATAACTACGTCAATAGGTATCCTTAATTAATGAGGTTTTGGGTTTTCAATACAAATACCATCTTCAAGTTTTTTTGCTGACATTCAAAGAAAAAATCTATTTCTTAATATTTTTTAACTTAATAAGTATAAATAATTTTAGGTGATTAAAATGTACGCCTGGGAGAAGCCATTTGAGCAGGTAGTAGCTCTGGCTCGTAAGAACGAAATCAAGCAAATCACGTCAGCGTCTTACCTCCGAGGGGTATACCTCAGCTTCATGGTGTTCACCGAGAGGCTCACCCTGTACATCACTCTGCTCTCCTACTCGCTTTTCGGCTACCAAGTTACTGCAGACATTGTAAGTACCTCAAACAAACCTATCGTAGTTTCTATGTTCAATTGTTCAATAGTTTTTAAATTCGATACCTTTTTTTTAAATTACCTGAAATATGCCTCTCTAGTCTCCTCTCTGGAATTCGTACCCCGAGCCCCAAGAACTGTCTCGTTTGGGACTCACTGGCTACTTATACAGTGTCTTGTTTGGGACTCACTGGCTAATTATACAGTGTCTCGTTTGGGACTCACTGGCTAATTATACAGTGTCTCGTTTGGGACTCACTGGCTAATTATACAGTGTCTCGTTTGGGACTCGCTGGCTAATTATACAGTGTCTCGTTTGGGACTCACTGGCTAATTATACAGGGTGGCAGGAACATCGCCGCGCAAACTGTAACTATGAATTCAGCACATGATTCTAGACCCCCTAGTATAGAAATAGTACATCAGGAATAAAAAAAAAAACCAGCTGTTACATAGAAAAGTGCAATACCTACGCAGTCAATATGCACGGAACAGCATTTTTTTTTTAGATTAACTTACTAAAAATTTCAACGCAGGGGCGTTTAGAATCATGTACATAGGTACTGTATCCATGGTATCAGGTTGCGCATCCCTGCCATCCTGTGTATTGTAACCTAGCTGTAGGTCAATATTTTAAGCTACTCATGTCGTCTCAACTTCCTGCTAACCTGTGAACCTAGTTACTGTATTACCTGGATACTAAACATTTTCTATTAGCATCTGTTCGTGCTCCGTGAGTATTACTGCATTAAACTGCGAAATGATAAAATTCGAATCAACACAATTAAACACATTGAGCAAAAGCTTAATCTTTCAAAAGCCATGTAATATCCAACTTATCTGATTGTGTAATAACTTTTATGGACCAGTGCAGTGTACGTGTATAATTTGCAGGTTTTCCCACTGGCGCAATTCTTCAACACCCTACAAGGAACGCTATCGATAATCATGTCGAATGCCGTGTCATTTTTGGCAGAGGCGCTGATATCAGTGCAGCGCCTCGAGGCATTCATGTTGTTCGGTACGTGAGACCACACGGTCTCGAGCTCGCACTAAGTGCATGCCCTATCGACACTATCATTCTTCTACGAGTCCAAATTATAACTGAGACTCGACGCTAATAATAACACTAATACTTAAATTACCTAACTATATTTACGTGTCTGTTCTGCACTACTGCCTGTATTGGCTAAATTATTTAGTCAAGACATCTAACTACTTCTAACCACTTCGAGTCAATTAGTTATTAGAACGTAAGCAGTGTAAAGACATGACATTTTGGTGGCGTTTGGTTAAGGGTTCCAACTAAAATGAACGTCTGATGTTATGTGTGATACAAGTTATAGTTTTCAATTAAACTCTTTCACATAATGTTAGAGGCATAAAATATCAATGTTAGTGATAGTAGAGATGATACATAACAGTAAAATTAACTTCATACTGCAGTAGTTTATGGCCGCTGCTGCTTCCAATCATCAAGAGAGTCAACAAAATCAATGTTTTCCTCAGGCGTTCCCGTTGGCACAAATGTTCAACATACTACAGATGACTTTTGCTGTTTTTTTGCCGTCAAGCCTTTCTATGACCATGGAGTCCTATTCCTCTGTACAGCGTATTGAGGCAGTATTACTTTTGGGTACGAGATTAGTCAGAATAGTTTTGGGTGTAAATGTCGTAAATGATGCACTTGATGCGTCATTACTGTTCTAAAGAATATTTCATTAACCAACGTTTATTGTGTTAACACGCATCCTGTGATGTCACTTATTCTCTCTTCTTATCTACATATACCTACTAACAATCACCTATAGACTAACCTAGAGGGGACGCTTTATGTTATAATTTAATTTATGTACCGGTTCAAATAAATATTAATTTATATATTACAATCTTTAAAAAAGAAAAAAATATGTATTTCAATGATAAGAACTAAGAACAAAAGATACTTGATACAAACAGGTTTTCATTTCGCATTTCATAAAACATAAACGAAACAAACACAACAACAACAACAACAAAACAACAGCACCATCATCATCATTGTTATATGGTAACAATTATTGTCAATATAAAGATCATTATAATATGTCGATGTGTAGAATAATAATGACTGTATATCTATTCAATTAAAGTAAACTCGTATTATGTATGACAACAGATGAGCGAGAAGACCTTCGCAGTGTTCCAGACGTAGACATCGCTAAATTAGTACAAATGGTAGAGAATAAGAAGAAAAAGATTAATCTGAGCGAAGTTGACCTACGTCCTAACACTTTCAAGAAAATCGATGAGGAGGGCATTTACAATCCAGGTAAGTTAGAAATAACTGAACGAAAACAAACAAAATACAAGCCACATGCACAAATCTAGCTTCGTTATGGTGGGTACATAAACGTGAAACGTAACATTAATCTTTATATAGGTATAAAAGGAACCCGTGACTGTCTGACTGATCTACAAACACGTAGCTCAGACCACAGAACGGTTTGAGCTGAAATTTGGCACACAGATAATTATTATGACGTAGACATCCGCTAAGAAGGGGTTTTAAAAATTCGACCTTAAGGATGTGAAAAGAGGAGATTTTTTTTGTAATGAAAGTCTTATTAAGGAATAAGATTTTTCATTAAAAAAAAATCCCCAAAAATCAATTAATTTTAATTTCAAGTTTATTAACTCAAGGGAGTTAATAAACTTGAAACTTGGCAATTATAAAGATTGTCATTTTTTTATTTTTCTAAAATACCTCCTAAGGGGGGATTGGACGTGTCAAAGTTTGTATGGAATAATTTTAACGCGCGGTCCGATTAACTCGAACTCAGTACTTATACTGAAAACTAAAAATAAAGAATAAAGTGTGTCAGGGTTTTTCGAAAATCGTCCCTGAAGGGGCACTGGGGTTATAAAAATTTTAAAGGGTGGATTTTACTGCTTGGCTTGATTAACTCAAAATCAGTTTAAGTTATGGAAACATGCTAGAAATTTTTTCAAAATTCCACCCCTGTGGGGGGTTAAAGAGGGGATACAGTTTATATGAAAAATCTTATTCCTTTGGTTAATAAACTACAAACTTGGCAATATTTTCCTCAGTAAATAATAAAGATTGACTTTTTTTTAACAACTTTTCATAGAGTATCTACAAGGTGTCAAAGTTAGTAACTAATGGCGCTGCCGGATTATTTCAAAACAGGGTTAATGCAAAAAAATATATGTGAAAAAGCCGTGTAAAACTAAAGACAGAATTTATTGAAAGTGGTTCCCATAACATTTTCACGAAATTAAAAATTTATATAGAGGGGTATTTTCATATTCGTATTTTCATACATGAAGTATTTTCGGATACCCCTGGACATGAGGAATCAAATTTTTTTTATGACGTCACTTTTTGGACCTCTCTGTATAATTCAACGGAACGATATGTCTTGTAATGGCTCTATGGATGAATACTTAATTGAAAAAATCAATAGTATCGTATTATTCAAATCGGGACAAATATCCTTGCATCATGTATCCGCGGGGTAATTACGTAACACACAAACAGTAGGAATGGGTTTCATTTTGACAGTTCAACAACATTCATTGCGTTATTTACGTTGTTGAGCAGACAAATTTTTCGAACTTGTGAAGCAATGGCTATGGCAATGGCAATGGCAATAGGCTTCAAAATGATTCAGATTGTGATATATAGTATGTTACGTAATTAGGGTGCTGTTTTACGCAGGCGGGAATGAGTGATGATGATTTTAAAAGATGACAAGAAGAAAGCTAATGGTGGGTACACATTGTATTTAAACCGTTACATACGCTGAAACAAATTCGCCTTGTTGTTGTGACATTTCATGTTGCATTGCATATATTTGGATGGCATGTTCGTTTCAACGTATGTTACAACCAGCTTCCGCCCGCGTCTCCTCGCGTGAAATTTCTTGTTCCCCCGACCCAACCCGTCGCATCGCATCGCCCGCCCGGGCTATTACTTCGTTTTCGCTCAGCGTTCTTTCTGCCTTTTTAGGGTTCCGTAGCCAAATGGCAAAAAACGGAACCCTTATGGATTCGTCATGTCTGTCTGTCTGTCCGTCCGTATGTCACACCCACTTTTTTCCGAAACTATAAGAACTATACTGTTGAAACTTGGTAAGTAGATGTATTCTGTAAACCGCATTAAGATTTTCACACAAAAATAGTAAAAAAACAATAAATTTTAGGGGTTTCCCATACTTAGAACAGAAACACATTTTTTTTTTCATCAATCCCATTCGTGTGGTGTATATATAAAGTATAATGTTATTTGCTGCTACGGAACCCTTCATGGGCGAGTCTGACTCGCACTTGGCCGCTTTTTTTCTTGTAGCAGCAGACTTAACATTTATTTTCTTTTTTTTCTGGTATTTAACCGGTGAATTACCCCAATTTATTTATTTATGTAGGTACCTATCTCTTTAAACTTTGTTTTATATTCCTAAGTCGTCGTCGTTGCGATAAAAATACAAACCCAAAATAGTATTCACCAGCAATACGAAAAATATTTGAATGGACGTGTTATTCGTGAGTTATCTAAGAGTTGCTCGCAAAAGCTGATGATCAAATTATTGTAACACCATTTATTACATTTAATAACAACATAATGCGATATTTGATCTTGTTTTAGATGAAAGCTATTTTTTATTTAACAAAGTATACAGTGCTAAGAGTTACAGCAACTTTAGCACAACGGGTATGGTTCGTCGAACATACCTCAAATTCACCTTTCTTTCCTATTTTTCTTTTTAGTTTGTATTTATGAAATAGAGGGTTAGATAGTAGCGATTTGAATATTTTGACAGCCGTTAAGAGGCGTTCTCTGCACTTGCCACCAACTGTTTCCACAGAAAAATAAATTACGCAAAGGAAAATTCCGAAAATCCGAATGTTGATAAAATATTCACTTGTTAAAATTCTACGCCGATCTGCCGCACGTGTTTATCAACAAAAAACACGGCGATCGGCCTTTGCCGCATTGAAGGGGTTAACCGTTTGAATCAGGCGGCGAGATTCGTATTATTAATCCAATGGTTTACTATTATCCTTTGTAGTCTAGTTGTGCCAACACGGATATTCGGATCGATTTTACAAACTATTCGGCACACGTTTCAAATACTGTATTGTACACTGCATTGTTAAACTTATATAATACTAGCTGCGCCCCGCAGTTTCTCCCGAAGTAGTATGACATATACTTTACAACTTATTCTCAAACCTACCAAATATACACAGAAATTTTCATAAAAATCGGTCAAGTCGTTTCGGAGGAGTTCGATAACAAACACTGTGACACGAGATTTTTATATATTAAAAGAAGATATAAAACTAACCTACCCTATGACCCACGGGTTTGGTAATATAATGGTTTATTACGACAGAGCGACGACGTTTCAACTTTTCAATAAACGTAATGATAAATGATAAATGATTTTATTTCTGTAAGTAGGTTTGTCCAAACACTTTTACACGTCAATCATATTTTTACCCCACCTTATATTATATATCACCTTATATATTCATATTTTTACCATAATTTTATTACCCCACCTAATCGAGCATTTTCTTCACCATGTTTTAGGATTTGAGTGCAACGAAAAAGGCTTGATGAGCTCTACTCTATGCCCGATGCCAGTGAACCCAGATGTAGGCATTCTGATCCAGAACGTGAGCGCTAGCTGGATTGACGACGGACCGATCACGTTGAACCAACTAAACCTCCTGGTGCCTAAAGGAAAGCTTTGTGCCATCATCGGCTCTGTC
Organism: Griposia aprilina; assembly: GCA_916610205.1. Classification (NCBI taxonomy): domain Eukaryota; kingdom Metazoa; phylum Arthropoda; class Insecta; order Lepidoptera; family Noctuidae; genus Griposia; species Griposia aprilina. The sequence continues at coordinate 12,285,139 of OU744286.1, forward strand.
GGATCCGGAAAGGTTTGTTGTCTCACAACGAATGTTTCATTATACAGGTCTTGTTCAATTTACTCTACCTTCATCAGAAACTAGGTAGACAGTTACGATACATAAAGAACCCTTGGAAAGTTCCTTCACAATGTTAAAACACGTGAGAAAATCATCAGCCACGAGCCAAATGAGGCTTCTTGGCGAACTTACGCAAATGTAAACTTAATATGCGTAACTTATTTCCGTACTTCACAAGTACCTTAAACGCTACTAAACGGACGTGAATTCACAGTAAACGTTAAATAAACAACACTGCCAATAACATCAAAACGATACCAGTTTTAAATGTGTCAACAAGTTGAACGAATCAAATGACCGATATTGATTCAAGTACACGAATTTTTAGCACATCCCAAATATGAATGATTGTATGACAAATGTTCCATTTACACTGTATCGAAAAATACTAGATACTTATCAAGTTTCAACTGCAAATTAACATATTATATGCCTACTTAGGCCCTAATTTTCAATGTCCTTTTTGTTTGTAGAGCTCAGTTCTTCAATTACTCCTGAATGAACTTCGGTCTACCAATGGCCGAATCTACCTGTCTGGGCCTCTATCTTACGCAAGTCAGGAGCCATGGCTATTCGTGGCTACCGTCAGACAAAACATCTTATTTGGACTGCCCTACAACTCCAAAAAGTATAAAGAAGTAAGTACCTAGATATACCTACCTACTAGTGTCTAAATATTCTCTGAAAATACTACTGAAAATATTGAAATAACAGTGTTATCTGTGAAACATTTTTTTTTTCATTTTACACGTTTTTAAGAAAAGAGTTTGAATAGTAATGCACAATTTAATTCAATTTTAATTTGTTACATAACAGTCAAATATCACCACCATTATCGCTACCATTTTTTGAGTGTTAATTTATGCTAATGCTGATATCTAATTTAAATTCCTATTTTTCCAGGTGGTAAGAGTGTGCGCTCTCCAGAAAGACTTTCAACAGTTTCCTCACGGAGACCAGACGCTCGTCGGTGAACGCGGAGCCTCCTTATCGGGCGGTCAGAGAGCCCGCATCAACCTCGCCAGAGCTGTTTACAGACAGGTATGTGTGACTTGCTTACTTTTATGCTATGCAAGGAAAATAAGAAATGTATTTCTAAAAATCAAGGTTTACTGCTCGATATTTTAGACCACACCAAAATCTAGATGATATTGCTTTTGTCAGACTTAGAAACGCAAATTATCTAGCTAAATACCTTAATGAAACACTTGGATATCCTCTCTCCGCTTCTAGATAGGCAAAGCTAAGATTTTACACCTGGAAATAATCCCGGCGCGCACTGCACTCCAGCGACATCGTGGTAATAGTCCAATAAAATTACGCTATTCCCTGAAAATTAACCGACAGAGCTTACCATTAAGTTTTACTACCACTTAGTTTAAGCCGTGCTAATGAACTGACTTTTAATTTGCACTATGGCGCCTAAAAGCAACTGACTATTTAATGTAAGTAAGGCAAAATGCAGCAACAGAAATGCATTTAATGCATTTTAATCATGATCCGTTTAAAGTTCACAAAATCCTCGAAAAGAAAACGGTTGAACTCGATCATCAAAACAAGAAACGCCGTATTAGCTCCTTCTGTTTATTTATTTATTAAAACTTTATGCACACGTAAAAAAATACTGTACAAAGGCGGACTTAATGCCTGAGGCATTTTCTACCAGTCAACCTTAGGGTGATGTAGGTACTTATTATTGTTTGTGTCTAAATACTGTAAACAAATAAAACATCTAAATAAACAGTGCCACAGTTTTTTAGTAAAACTTTTAGGGAAAGCCTATTTGTTGACACATTGGCACTTCTATTTCAGGGAGGGCTCTTTTTCATTGCCTCATAATAAACGCTCACTTTTGTTACCAGGCCGACATCTACTTGTTGGACGACCCCCTCTCCGCCGTGGACGCGCACGTGGGTCGCCAGCTCTTCGACGAGTGCATCAGCGGCTACCTGCGCCACACCACGCGCGTGCTGGTCACGCACCAGCTGCACTACCTCAAGGCCGCTGACTACATAGTCATCATGAACAATGTAACCTAACATTTATTTATTTATAAAGCAATTGCCCTCCGTATCTGTCTCTATCCTAGGAGCTTCGGAGTGCATTGGCTGCATTTTTTATTTCGATCACCCCTCTGGTTGGTAAATGGATCCCCACGCCACACCACACGAGTCCGCGTCACGCATCAGCTGTACTAACTCAAGGCCGCCGACTACATCGTTATCATGAACAATGTAACGTAACATTTATTTCTAAAGTCATTGCCCTACCACTCTCTGTATCTGGCTCCAGCTACTTTTTCCTCGTTTTATCTCCCTATTATTATGACTCAATTCGTTGTTGATCTTTGTGGAACACCACACCACACATGTTTCTCGCATTAGCTGCACTTCCGCGACAACGGTAACTTAAAATCAAACTAATATTATTTAAAATGTTTATCAATATTCGGTGCTTTTATAATGTGGCTTGTAAAAGTGACTTGTATTATTATTCCTTGTATAAATTAAACCCTAGATACAAATAAAATAAAATTACAATAAAATAATTACCAGACTCCGTACATCTTCGATCCTACCTTGAACTTGGAACCTGTGCTGGGTATTGGGACTGCTAATCTTTCTTATTGGTTATGAGAACTAACCGGCCGGCATAAGTAATCACTATGTGCGGCACAACGTACTCGTTACGCACAATCTGAACTATTTCAAGGCCGATGATTACTTACATCATCAACATTAACAACGTAACTTATATAATTATGATCACCTTACTTTTATTTCTTTTGTCATTAGCCAGGATGGACTTCTAGCGGGTTTCTTTATCAACGTATTTACGAGAAACCCTTTAAAACATGTCGGCTTATAACTGAATTAGTTTCGGAACCTAAATCAGCTCCCTGTGGCATAACACTTGCATTAATATGTACTTACGCAACAGCTGCATTACATCAAGGTTGCCGTCTACCTCGTACAAGAAATACATAATTCTTAGACCATATTGCAATTGTTTGTTTGTATTTATCTGATGTCAAAGTCAAAGTCAAAGCATTTATTTCAAATAAGCACTTTTGAACGTCAACACATAACATAACATCACGCCTTTATTCCCCGTAGGATTGAACGTCGACATTTACATTAAATCAATAGAATTTAAAAAAGAAAAGTTAGTTTCGTAGGGAGAAGAATGAGCAAGAAACTCCCACCATTACATTTTTTTATGTTTTTAATATTTTGCTCGCATTAATTATATCATTATACATATTTGAAGACGTTGCTACTAGTTTTTTTTTTTTTTGCAATTAATAAATCAGTAAGATGTGAGTTAAAGTAATCACAGAATGTAAATCAATGTTATAAAAATAATAAACTCTACAATTAAATTAGCAACCAGTTTGATTTTGTCTAGACTCTAGATTGTCATATGGAGCTGGACCAGTATGTTTCCAAGCATTCTTATCTTGGATATAATCCTCTAATTTGTAATATGCTTGTTTAAAAAGTGTACTTTTTATATGAGTTTTAAATTTTCATTTAATTGCAATATAACACAAGGTATTTTGTTATAACTTGTAACACAGTACCCCATAAAACATCTATGTAAATACTATAACTAATCTGAAACATGTTTGATCAATTTTATCTTTATTTCTAGTATTCAAATTTTGCGTACCACTTATATTAATAAAAAGATGTATTTTTTCATACATACATAATATTTTCATAAATGAATTGGCAAGGTACCGTCATAATATTAATCTTTTTAAATTGTTCCTTAAGAGATTCGCGGCGACGTAGATCATATTAAACTGGCTCAGACAGCTCTCTTTTTCAAAATAAAGATAGATCAATGTCAGCAGGCCGACCCCACAATAAAATGCCATAGGTACGACACAATGCTGTGGAAATAGCTAAAATAGACCAAACCTAACAGCATAAGCGGCCGAGCTTAGCTGCCCCGTAAGTGATGTTACTCGTATTCATGAGTTCCCCATTGTAATTTCTCATCTAGCGTGATGTGTCACTAAACTCCACACATTTTCTTTGCCTATTCCGTAGGCTCGTGTAACTACTTATATTGTTGGCGGACTGTTGCTAATTTAGTGTCTCTAGGGTTCGACGAGAGGTACCTATTTATTACATCAATGTGTTGGTTGAAGTAATTTTTGTTACAATTATTGTCCATTAGTTTACCACATCATTTAGCTCCTGGAATACGATAAATTATTCAAATATGACGCGTCAGGGTGTGTGACTAGAATGCCACCGATCGAGAATTCCTATATGGACATAATATTAAATGCCATTCACGACCTCAGAAAATTAAGTAATCGTTTAACATAACAAACACAACATAACATCACGCCTGTAATCGTTTAAGTAATAATTAATCACTTGCCTTAATTCGCTTTTTGTTTCAATAGGGGTATGTGGATGCTAAAGGATCATACGATGAGTTGGTGAGCACGGGCAAAGACTTCGCCAAGCTGCTGTCATCCAGTCATGATGAAAACGACGACAAGAAAGACGTAGAGAAACCTCCGCCTATGTCCAGACGAACCTCTGCTAGAGTAAGTGAAACAAACTTATAATTTTAAAAGCAAATAACATGATGTGACAATTAAAAGTAGCCTTGGGTCCTGATATAACTCAAGAGTTAAAGCAACAATAAAGTCTGTAATTTGAAAAGTAGGTTGAAAAGTAATTAACATACTTAGTTCAAGTTATTATGTAATTTTATATTCACGCAAAAATATTAAGTTTACTAATATTATGATTATGAGTCTTAGGCTAAAAACTTACAGGGAAGGGGAACAAAAATTTATAGTAATACTTACAACTTACTTCGTTGATACACTTGTTCATAACATTTGTAACGAATATCCCCTATATATAATTTATATTTCTATGGATATCCCGGATCCCATCACGCATTCGCCAATCCGATACACCACAACACGTTATTCATCGTACGTGACAAGTTTTTTTCACTTCAAACAAGAACGTGGAATCCTTAACTACGCTTCTACCCCTTTGAAATTCTAAGAACAAATACTTAAAATCAAACCTTAAATATTTGTTCATAAGTTTCAATTCTGATACGCACGCTGACGCAAGATCTTGATTGAATTTAAATTTATTAATAGGACCTCAGAAATGGTTGGAATGGTGGCGGAGTAAATTCTTATGACTACTTATTGCTTTTGGTTTACCTATACGCTTAATTTTGTTTTATATATATAAACGAACGACGACGAACACGACGACGACGTGTTTACGAATATTCGTAGAGTCAATTTGATTTCGAGTACTTGGCAATCGGATTTTATTACTTTATTAGAGACTTAAATATAACCTTCCATTACAGCAAATTTTGCAATATGCGTCTATTAGAATGGCTCAAAACGATTAACTTTGTAAAAATCTTGACCTATAAATTATGTTATTTATTTTCAATTTGAGTACAATCACGACTTATTGCACTATTGACGATATATTATGCTATTTAAAGTAAATTCAGCTTATTTGGAGGGTTTTAACGGGAACACTACCGAGACCTCGAGTTCTGACCCTTCTATCGGCTAAGCCCCTGTTCCTAAAAATAACTTGCCTGGCATTTTTCCAATTGGAGGTTTATAACGACGCTATTAACTTCACGTTATAATATAATAAGCAACCGAGGCTGCTGTTATGAATAGGTACGTCGCGCACACAAGACCTGACCAGAGTGACCAGTTGTGATCTCTCTGGTATTATCACCATTATACATTATCCAGCTATCAACAACGCGTCGTCCGTCGCTGTGTGAATCAATGGGCGGCTGCGAGGTGGCGCAGGAGATGGAGGAAGAGGAACGCGAGTCGGGCTCGATGGGCTGGCGAGTGTACGGTGCCTATCTGCGGGCAGGGGGCCGCGCGCCGCCGCTGTTCTTCATGATCGTACTGCTTGTCGTCGGACAGCTGTCAGCTACGCTTTGTGACTACTGGGTCACCTTCTGGTGAGTTTAATTCTACCTTTAATGTTATTACTTAGCAAAAGATTATTATTTGGATACTAAAATTAGTTTTAAGTTATTTTTTTTACTAAGACTAGGTACTGTTTGGATTCTCTGTAGTCTGAAATAAAGGTTTATTATTATTTCCTTTATTTCATTATATATGTATGTATACAAATTATATTTTTAAATATTGGAATATAAAAACATATAAAAATAGTAGACCAGCGGTATCGGGAACAGGGTCCAAGCTACGCGGTCAGGGTTCCACAGATAGGAACCTCCTAACAATGCGAGCCATGTCCAGAAGTACCGCTTTCTGAATCAAGCCCATGATCCAGCTGCCTAACGAGAGCCACCTCAGGTGTTGGTCGAGGCTCTTGGCTATTAAGCAATTGGCTGTCACGACTATTGGTACAGTGATCACTGAGTCCACGTCCCACATGTCGACAACCTCGCGGGCCTAGTCAAGATACTTGATTTGTTTATCTTTCTTGGATTTCACGAGGTTCCCGTCATGCGAGACCGTTATGTCAACAATCATTGTGCGCCGCTCTACTCGATCTACCATCACTAAATCAGGCTTATTGGCAACAATAGTCCTGTCAGTGATGAATGATGATGGATCGATCCCAGTACAATGTGATATTTTCATTTTCGAGAACTGGGTCGGGCACATACCTGTAGTACGGCGCTTCCGATTCCACAAGGCTGTATTTCAGAGCAAGTTTCTGATGGATAATCCTGGCTACAAGGTTGTGTCTATGCAAGTATTCTTCGTTAGCCAGACGAGAACACCCAGAGATAATGTGTCTGATTGATTTCCCCGGACGGTGGCATGTCCGATATATATCAACCGTGCTGTCTTTCGCAATAAATCTCCAGTAATTATTCGTTATCATAACTTCGTCCATAATTGCACAGATAAAACCTTCGGTTTCTCCAAAGAGGTCACTGAAACGTAGCCAGGCTACGGATGCTAGTAGATCTACATCGGGTCCATGTAGGACTCGGAAAAATCGTTCGTGAAGCTCCTTACTCTGCCATACCTCCATGCGATCATTAGTATCAGGCACTACTGGCTTGCGCCAGTTCTCTTTAGTCAAGGGAAGCAGGGTGAGGCCCTTGTCCACCGCGACTACATCTCGATGCATCCTCACGTCGGCTTCTAGGAAATATTCCCTGAGACTGCATATCTCGTGATTGTGAAAGGTCTTAGTGTATAAAAAGCCTCGACCTCTACACTTTCGCGGGATATACAGCCTCATTACCGATGACCGTGGGTGATGCATTCGATTTGCAGTCAGCAGCGTTCGGACCCTCCTATCCAGGGCGTCGAGTTCAGTCTGAGTCCACTTGAGTACATCAGAATGACCCAACTGTTGAAGGCGCGCACCTTGTTTCCGCCTGATAGAAGACTATAAATACTTTCTTCAAGCGGCCAGAGAAGCGCTCCTTCAACGATTTGTTCATGTCAGTACTATTGATGGCCAACGCTTCCAACATACCCAAATACTTATAGGTTTCGGATGCGGAGAGGGCTCTAAGGTTTATGGAATCAGAGAGTTGGGTTCCCATGGATTCCACAATCTCCCCTTGCTTTAAATGCATGAGCGCACATTCGTCCACACCAAATTCCATCCTGATGGCGTTACTGAAAGTTTCAGTTACTTTCAGTAGCTCCATCAGTTGCAAATTGTTTGGGGCAAAGAATTTAAGGTCATCCATGTATAGGAGGTGAGATATAACCTGACCACCTCTCTTCAGCCGATAGCCTAGACCAGAAACCTCCAGCAGTGTGCTTAGAGGATTCAAGGCTAAGCAGAACCAATGCGGACTCAAACTATCACCCTGAAATATGCCTCGCTCGATCCTTATCGGCTCGCTATTCCTCTGGATAATTCGACATGCTGGATAGCGAAGGACCGTCATCCATTGCCCCCATACACGACATCAGGAAGGTGCACAAAGTTGCATCTACTTTATACAACTCCATCACCCTCATCAGCCATGTATGTGGTACCGAGTCATAGGCCTTCTTGTAATCTATCCAACATGTCGACAGATCCTTTCCGGAACGACAAACCTGTTGGCTAATGGCCATATCAATGAGGAGTACCTCCTTAGTACCGCGGGACCCGTTCCTACATACATTCTTAGAGGCAGGCATGATGGATTTGGTGTCTATATGTTTGTTAATTTTAGCTCACAAAATGGATGTAAGCTTGAACTTTATAGACCGTCGGTAAACACGTATAATGTTTGGGTTCTGCGGTGCTACCTGATTTATGGAGCAGGTGGGTTACTCCTGTCGGTAGGAACTGGGGTAGCGAACCAGATTCCAAAACAGTCTGGTATTGAGCCGCCAAGCGAGCGTGCGACTTTACGAACCATTTGATCCAAAAGTTGTGCAGTCCGTCCGGCCCTGGAGACTTCCAGTTAGGCAGCGGACGGACTGCACGAGTTACATCTTGGGGGCAGATGGTAATAGCCCCCATTTCTGGTATTGGATCGCAGGCTCGCTCAACTTCCCTTATTATTCTTAAAATTGACTGAGGGTTATCGCAGTCTATTCCTGGAGACCAGTTTATCTGTAAGTGCCATCGGTTAGCAAACTAAATCATCATCATTATTGGCGCGTTACAATTTCCAACAATCCCATCCATTGTTGAGTGGCCAATGATGAGCAAACTATGTATAGATGATGATCAAACTAACAGTGGAAAGTTATTTTTGGAGCGTTGAAAGCTGATTTGATCAGATTTTGAAAGCAATATTTATTCTTGATGATTACCTCCATTTAGAAGTGTATCCAAAATTACCAAGATTAAGTGATCGTAAAGCAATAAAGGTCAACCAGAATAAAAATGAACTCTTTCACAGGACAAACGAAGTCACGACACTAAAGGAAGCAGCTAATAACAGAACAACAAAGGATTACCACTTCGATCGGTCGGTGCCACTTGAAAATGGCACTTTTAATTTATCCAGCTATTTCTCGGGAGTTAACCAACAGCCAGGTAGAATAATTGCCATTATCGTTTCCTACTTGATTAAAAGTCCCAAAAGTTACTTTGTGCAAGATTTTCGTCAATAATTGTTGTAAAATTCATTTGATGGTTAACTTGGGTTGTAACTTTTTCAATTTGGCTTTTACCATTGTTTCATAATTCAAAAGTTTTTGTTTTGCAGACTTGAACATCCACGCCTACATAGGACCTCTTGACACGGCACAATATTTATACGTGTACTCGGCGTTGATCGTGTGCTGCATCTTCTTCATCACGGCGCGTGCGTTCATGTTCTTCAAGGTGTGCATGACGGCCTCCCGCAACCTCCACAACGATATGTTCCATTCCATGCTCAGAGGCGTCATGAGGTTCTTTGACACTAATTCTTCCGGTAAGTACCTACAGCGGTATAACTAAGCCCAATTTGTTACCTTTTATTGGTTTCACGATAGTTTCATGTAAACTACTAAAATTGGGTTCCAGACAATCTGGAACTCCACAGTATCCTTTACCTATCTTTTGAAAAGAGTTACCATTATTATGTTTGTTCACAGGCCGTATACTGAACAGATTCTCCAAAGACATAGGAGCGCTCGACGAATTATTACCTCGTTTCCTGCTAGAATGTATCCAGATCTACCTGGTGATGTTCAGTATCCTGGCTCTCAACGCTGCTGCCCTCATCTGGACCCTGCTGCCTACCACCATCATCCTACTATTGTTCTATACAATCCTCCAAATATACCTCAAGTCAGCACAGGGTATCAAACGGTTGGAAGGCACAAGTAAGAACCACTTGAAGAGTAATTATAAATACGCACCACAAACCCAAAGTTATGCTATGTACAGCACCAGAACAGACATTATTTCCACTGTTTCCTACTATTATTGGACACATGAACGTTATATGTAAATTAGATCTGCATATTATTGTCTTCAATTAAACTGGTATCGTGAATCTCTAATACTCGTACGTACTTCGTCGCCTAACAATAAACCTTTTTTTAAACTAATAAATCGATTTCGTTTTAGCTCGGAGTCCAGTATTCTCTCATATGTCTGCTACCCTGAATGGTATTAGCACAATACGGTCAGCTGGCGCAGAAAAGAGACTGATTCAAGAATTTGATAGATTCCAGGTAAGCAAATCTTGATTTCTAAGTTACCATATTCTTCGGTCTCAAACTCATTAATCTTCTGGATTAAATTGGTTAAGTTCTCATAAATATCAGAACATTGTTAGCTGTAAAGCAATAATGACCCTATGATGATATACCTCTATTGAAGTGGCCACTAAGGAGCTCATGTCAATCATGAAATGTTCATCATCGTAGCCTATTCTCAATTTTCTTTTATGGTTTTGACTTCCTTATATACTATGCTATATGTGCAGCTACATTTAGTTATACTGCAGAGCTGAAAGCTGTCTCTTATCTTATCATAAATTGTTTGTCGTCTTACAGGACATCCACACGTCGACTTGGAGCAGCTACCTCGCAAGCGGAGTCACTCTGGGCTTCTGGCTGGACTTCATCTGCGTCATCTACCTTGCCATCGTCATCGTCGCCTTCCTTGTCATCGATAGCAGTGAGTACTACTACTTGTTTTATAACCGACTTTAAAAATGACAGAAATTGTTTCGACTTTAAATACGGAATTTCGATTCTATAACAGTCACAACTTTAACAATCTTATAGCAGGTGCTAACTAGTTACCTATTGAAATCATCTTCATTAGCGGATTGCAACAGCTTGCTTACAAACATAGGCATTAGGTACTTGAAATGAATTACACAACTCACTCCGTGAATGTGTAGCACATAATATATAATACTCCTAACGACGCGACGTCTACACAACAATCACAACCAGATTAAATCTAATAATAGAAAACACAAAAGCCATACGACAGGCGTTCTAATAGCAGTAAACAGCGGAAACAACATAATATCCTAACAACGTGATTCATTGAACAGAAACGATATTCTCCGGAAACGTGGGTTTGGCGATATCGCAGACGTTGATCCTGACGGGGATGCTGCAGTTCGGCGTGAGACAGACCGCGGAGGTGATTTCGCAGATGACCAGCGTCGAGAGAATACTGCAGTACACCCACATCGAACGAGAACCCAAGTGGGACAAAGGAGGTTTGTGTTTTGTATTATCTATACAACATCAGGTAAAAACCGTTTTGTTTGTAGTAGGTTTATTTGTCTGAAAAAAAGCAATGTAGTAATATTGTTATGCTTCATAGGATTAATAAAATGTCAATTTTCTGGAAGCAGTTTGAGAGTATTAAGCACGTCTCCCAAACTACGTAAATAATCATCGAAACAAAACAAATAATATTTTAAATGGGTTTACCTACTCATAGGCGCTTCGTTGTCTATCTCTTACTACTACAGTATCGAGGAATGATTTTCTTATTATTGCTAGTCGGGTGCATAAAATTAGACAAAGTTAGTGGAGAATAACGATACAAAGGCCCCAAAATGACGATAAATTGACCTTGTTTCACGGAGGTAATTTTATCATAGAAGGCATATTCACACAAAAACATTGGAAGGGAATTCCTTCTTCTTCTTAGCGTGTCGATGATAATCTAAATGGAGTCTGCCCAGAATCTGACTAAGAGCTTGGCACCTTCAGTAGGAATTCCTTGTCCATCTGTTATTAATGCTTAGGTATGAGAAGTAGCTGTGATACAAGATTGGGTACTTTAGCGCTAAACAAATAAATTTTAAAAACGTTGTCAAATAACGAGTACGGGTAAATACATATAATAATGTCGCAACTAGATCCTATCGTTATCATCACATAGGTACCCATATCAAACGTCAAACGACGAACTTAGTGACGGAAGTCCAGCACCCTAATTACGTAACGCAGTATAGAAGCCTGTTACTAATCCATTGCTTCATATGCTCGAAAAATTTGTCAGCTCAACAACGTATATAACGCAATGAATGTTGTTGAACTTTCAAAATTAAAGCTATTATAGATGATCTACATAAGTATATAGATAGGTTGAATAAAGTTAAAATTCCTATAAACTAATGCTAATAGGTACCTATTACATAAGTTTCCTCAATGTATTGTCATTTCCGGAACAAAATGTTCCCAATGTGATAATAATGCAAGTAACATAAAAGAAGGCTGTTAACTTGCCCGTTCTCCAATCCGTTCACCAATACCAGCTTGATTCAGAACAACTCAGAAGTAGGACATAGGCAGAAGAATAATTAGGTACCTACCTATAGCTTAGTCTAAATATCTTCTCATTTATATAACTTTTATTTCACAGAAATAGAGACTCCGAAAGGCTGGCCAGCGCGCGGGCGCATTCAGTTCAAGAGCTGTTACATGAAATACACACCCGAAGACTTGCCTGTGCTTAAGAATCTCAATTTAGTTATAGAAAGTGGATGGAAGGTAAAAATACAATCATTTTTAAGGTTCCGTACCCAAAAGGTGCCAATGGGACCTTATTATCAACTATGACTCTGCTGTCCGTCCGTCCGTCCAACCATCTGTCACAGGTCTGATCTTTTGAACCGTAATAAGTAGACACTTGAAATTCACAGAGTGCGTACTACTATGTGCTATTACAAATAATAAAAAATAAGAAGTTAAAAATTAAACGGAGCCCCAAACAAGAAACGTGTTTTTTTCGGCGTTTTTTGCTCGATCGATAATATTATGTAGTGTTAAATATTATACGGTGCACGGTGGTACAAAACCCCTCGTGTGCAATCTGACTCGAACTTGGCCGCTTTTATTATTACAGAAATTATACTTACATGGACGTTTCTAACATTTTTAGCTTATTGGCTACCCAGATCGGGTAAAATCACTACTTTACTCGGTATGTAAAGTAAAAAAACTGACAGCAACTTTTTGAATACAACTGTATTTTCTTTTAAAAAAGAGCAATGTTTCCTTTGATAAAAAATATTTCGAGTAGGAAACTACTATCCCTCCAGAATCTGATCGAACTTTCCCCCTGTATAATGTTCGTCATGTTCGTAGGTGGGCATCGTAGGTAGGACGGGTGCCGGCAAGTCGTCGCTGATCTCTTCGCTGTTCCGGCTCGCCATCGTAGAGGGACAAGTGCTCATTGATGACGTAGACACATCCTTCTTAGCTCTACAGGTAAGCATAAGTCTTGTAATACTTTTATTGATTAATTCTACAAGGTAACAGAATAGGTACAAGAGGTAAAGCTTTAGTGAAAAGAACGCTTTCTGAATCAAGCACCCACACTCCACAGCCCGTGCTGGTGCTACCACAGAGGCGCATAATGTATTGCTTGGTTAAATTTTTATAAGAACACTTTAATTAAAAGAATTGCTTACTTGTGTGTGCCCAGGAGCTGCGGTCGAAGATATCCATCATACCTCAGGAGCCGGTGCTGTTCTCAGCGACCGTGCGCTACAACTTGGATCCGTTTAACAACTACGACGACGACCAACTTTGGCAATCCTTGGAAGCTGTGAGTTTATAGTTTATATAGTCTAATAGTATGGACTACTTGGAATGTACTAAATATTTAGCAAACATAAATTTTACCCACACCTCGCGATAAAAATACCCGTGGTCCGCATAGTTGCTGCATTCCTTGTCAACGACACTAAGGCACGCCGCGTAGCACCAAAATGCCCAAAAACGAATTGTGAATTCACATCGCATAGTCTTAAGTATAAAAAATTCAGTGTTTAATTTGCCATCATCATCGGAGGATAGCTCGCATTGATATGAAAAGATTTGCCAGTCAGACTGCCCAGGGTAGGTAGTATCTACACTTGACGATCGCCACTAGTCATTTCTTTTAAGGGTGATTATAGATCTAAGGTCGCTCGTTCATAGATCGATTTGTCCAGGGTTTTATTTGGATTATATTCGATGGGGTACGTCATGTTTTCATGAAATAGTCATGTATGAAGTTTTGTGTTTCCGCAGGTGGACCTGAAGGGTGCGGTGCCGTCGCTGGATTTCAAGGTGTCGGAGGGCGGCTCCAACTTTTCGCTGGGCCAACGCCAGCTCGTGTGCCTCGCGCGCGCCATCCTGCGTGCTAATCGCATCCTCGTGCTTGACGAGGCCACTGCCAACGTCGACCCCAAGTATGACCAACACCAACCACCATAACCATCCATCTATCACCACAACCACCAACAACCATCTCAACTTGTGGCACAATACGGTTCAAATACCTACTGCTATGTTTATTTTATTCGCTCATGCTCATTACTCGTATCACCAGTTTAAGCTTACACGCTTACAGTTTTAATTCCATAATCATTTAAACCTTCAGGTTTAGGTACTTATACTTAGTATTTTTATCTCACGAAGCGATGCTTGCTTTACTTGTGTGTGAGAACCATTTGTACCAACACGCTGTGAATGTATGCGTGACGACGAGTAGTGTCAGCACATAACACACACACGTACGCACACATTTCTTCGACTTCGACTTCGCCTTTGTCTCGTTTACCAAAAGCATTATTTAGATCAGTATAAATCAAGAAAGCAGGTTAACACTATGGTGTTCACCACGTTATAGGAAGTATTCGGGTAGGTAAAGTAAACAGCAATTCACTGTACAGTCGCCAGCAGGTCAAGCTACACGAAACTGTCAAATTTCTCCGAACGATTTTAAACCTTAAAATGGTAATGGTTAAGTTCAAACTCTAATGAGAAAATCTGACATTTTGGGGTAACTCGAGGTGCTGGCGACTGTACAAGAGCAGAGGTCGCACGTCCGCATCGGTCGAGCGCCAGCAAGCAACTGACCACTCTGCGGGCGTGCGCCGCTACGCTAGTTTATTACCTCGCTAAGCTACAAACACAATCCAAAGAAAAATTGCCTATATAAATATTATTTTGATTCTAATAAATAAAGTAGGTATAATATGTTTAACCAATAATATTAGGTTTGTTTCTATGGTATTAAAAGAACTAAAATTCAAAAATTATCATCGACTTGGGACGCAGCCTGTATACTTACAGCGTGATAAGGCATTACCTATCTACTTTTGTCAATGTTGGATTGAATCTAAAATAATGAATGTGTAGTGACTTACAGAATTCTCATTTTCAGAACGGATGAATTTATCCAAAGAACAATAAGAACGCGCTTCGCGGACTGCACCGTGCTCACCGTGGCGCACCGACTGAACACCATCATGGACTCGGACCGGGTCATGGTGATGGACTCCGGGCGGCTGGTCGAGTTCGACCACCCCTACCTCCTCCTCAACAAGCCCGAGGGACACTTCACCAAGATGGTCAAAGAAACCAGTGATAAAATGTCCGCGCAACTATACCAGATAGCAAAGAACACATACCTTAATAATGGCGGAGTTATATAACAGTGCCTCTCTCTATAAGTAATGTAAGTTATTTGTTGTAAGTACTTTAAATTGTCATCGTGTTGGAATAATGTTTTTGGAAAATATGATATAATATCATTAGGTACCTTTAACTATTATGTACATGACTGACGCCTATGTAGCACTGCCCCGTATCCTGTAGGAGCAGTGATTTCGATATCATTATATTCATAAACAACCACCCAGCAACCTATATAATTAATTGATTATGTAAGTAGTTCTAACAAGTATGTTCTAACAAGTGAAAGAGAGCTTTTTTATTTATCAATCAGCATTAAAAAAACTAGGTATTATATTAAATTTTTCGATCAATTAATTATTCTGTATTAATTTATAACCAATAAAACTTTTTTCAACACTAGTAGGTAATGATAGAAGTTAAACATACACACGCCTTTATTAATTGGTTAGAATGGTTACTCCCATATCCAACAATGTTGTAGGTATGTATGTAACTACCTACACGTTAAGGGGTAGGTACCTATAGCTAATTCATACAAGCGTCTGAACCTATAAAATCAGAATAAGTGGAAATCTTAGCGATGCATTATTCCAATGCAGATTAAAGAATTTTATAAGAGTGTGAGTAGTGTTAAGTACAGTGCAGGAAACAAAACTGTGTTATTTATTTTATTATGAAATTGTATCATATCATTAATGATTTCTAAGTTTGAAATGACTATTACGAATGCCATAGAGGTTAGCCTCGAAAAATAAAACATAAGCTTTATAAATCTTTTTTTATTCTTCTGCTACGCCCGCCCGCTACACCTGCCTCGCGCGTCGTTACGCGTAAATTAACACGTTAAATAACACATAAGGCAGATTTGGCCAATATTTAGAACGTAAATTAAAAGTATTGTTAGTGACGTTAGACCTTCAGCGATAATTCGGGAAGTGATTTTTTCGACACATGAAAGGGTTTTAGTACATTGAATAACGCATCAAATAAAGCGTTGACTACGTAAACTTTCTCATTCACATAATTATGTAAAATAAAAGCCTAGTTCATATATATTTTGTTTTATTTACTACAAAAAAATCATAGTATTGCAATATAAATTGCAATTATTATCTTATGTAAACCTATTCAATAGTAATTATCATTTTATACAGTTAAATATCATCCAAAATAAATATTACCAGATTCAACTTACTCGGTACCGGGTGATGATAACTCCACAAAGGTTGCACACAAAAACTACAATAATAAAACACAAACTGAGCTCGCTAATATGGCGCCACGCTCTTTTATACACTAGGTGGGTATGACGCTATTATTGCGAGATTGACAGTTAAAATTATTTTATATTGCTTTGCATCCAAATTACGATTTTAGGGCATTAATAATCTGTAATTATCTAACAAGAAATAATGTGATATAAAATAACACATTATGAGGCAGAAAATGGCACGTGCCTACAATCGTCCATCCAAGAATACTGTAAGTACGTCCCTTTGCTTAGCTGTAAATCAAGCAAATGGCACACATATTAAAACAATTATATTAAATAAACAACGGTAGCAGTATAAAATGTTTTTTTAATTACATCCCTTTAACATCTACATAGGTTTAATTAAGATAAAGTTATTGGAACCTCGTAAAACAATAGAATTGAACAAATTAATCACCTCCTATTCAAAATAAAACTCTAGTACATACAGCAGAGCTATCCCCAAGAAATAAACATAAATTGCCTATAACAGCGAATATTACATTTAATTTAAGTAAATTGAGAACATAAATATCAAATATAGGTAAATACTTAGCTCCTTCTTAAAATCAGAATATCCTGCACTATAAATTCTATTTTCTTGGTTGATCTGGTGAGATTACAAAAATTAACTGCCTAACAATTCTCCCGGCAAAAACTCCACACCTCGTTATTCGCTCTTCACAATCAATTCTGAAGCCTGATTGGTTCGTGGTGGTGGTGCGTTAATGTCGTCTCCCTATTGGTTGACACCCGACGTTAGTACCGCAAAGATCCACTGGTGGCAGCACCTTTGCGTTGACGGCTACCGCGCTGTGCTGCTACGCGTTCTGTCACGCCATCTAGCGCCTAATGTGTGGAATATTCACACAAACACATGAAAACAATTCAGTATAACAAAAATATTTATATAAGAATATAAATCAAAATAAGATTGACCCATTGGTCTAAATTAAAATGCAGACACCATTAGTTAATCAATAGATTTGACCCCATTGGTCTTAAAATATTGACCCCATTGGTCATAATGTATTGACCCCATTGGTTTTAATGTGTTGACCCCATTGGTCGTAATGTGTTGACCCCATTGGTCCTAATGTGTTGACCCAATTGGTCTTAATCAAAATATAGACCCCTTTGGTCTATATAGAGCTATAGAGATTTAAAACAATCCGACTTTCCGTAATCCGCTATTCGCTTAAGTCGTCATCATGTGGTCTATTGAAACAAATCCATGGCTTTAACTTATCCACAGCAAATATACTAGAATATTTTGTATCCTTTTCTTGTAAGAGGCGTTTGCTTTACTTGATAACGGTCATGATCAAAAACATTAGTAATTTTGTAAAGGGTTTTGATACTTTGGGATTAACTTTTTAATACCACCCATAAAGGGAATTTGCCGTTCAACTCTTACTAAAGCCCCAATCTTCCCAATATTATATTTGATAGACTTGCAACAAGATTTATCAAAAATTGCTTTTTGAGTCTTTTGTGTGGATTCAATATGAGATGAAATCTCATTACGAATTTCTTCGAGGCTTTGTTTATTGAAGTGATATCGTCATCAATTGCTAAATAACTATTACTTGAGCCCTGTAGCCTTATCTCAAAAAGAGCCTCTGCAGGTGTCCTAATGATACCCTTGTTGAAGGTATTATTAATAACCCACTGGACATCGGGCAGGTGGTCATCCCATTTGCTTTCAGATGAGCCAACACATTTAGCTGATAATGAATCAACAATAACTTTATTGTATCTCTCCACCTGACCGTTGACTCGTGGAGTACCAACTGCATTTAATATATGTTTGATGCCTTTATCTATTACAAACTTTTTGAACCTATCACTTGTAAATGATGTATCTCGGTCAGATATAATTCGTTTAGGAACGCCAAAGATACTAATAAACTCGCGCAAAACTCTAATAGTAGTGTTTGATTTTGTACTTTTCACTCGTTTCAAATAGATGTATTTTGTAAAAGCGTCAATTAAAACAAGAATATATAAATTACCCCTACTACTACGTACAAATAGATCCGTATGATCCATGTGTATATCAACCGGCACGTCTACTTTATGGATTGGCAGACCACAGACTGTCTTTCGGTGAGCACATAAAACAGGCGCGTTCGCGCGCCGCTTTCGCTCTCGGTAGACTCCACTCCCTATTGAATGCACGCAGCAAATTGTCACTCAAGTGCAAATTGCGCATTTACACAGCGTGCATTCGTCCCATCATGACCTACGCGAGTGTGGTTTTCGCACACTCGAAACCCCACCACATCCATAGGATGCAGACCCTCCAAAACCGGTTCCTTCGTAGGGCAACCGGCTCCCCTTGGTTCGTTCGAAACGAGATCCTCCATCTCGACCTTAAAATCCCCACTATCCGTCAGTTCATGAAGCGCATTTCCAAGCGCTTCTTCGACTCCGCGGCCTCACATCGCAACCCTCTGGTTGTCGAGGCTGCCAGATATGCCCCCTCCCGCATTAGTCGTACCCGCCGTCCAAGGCATGCCCTGTCCGACCCCGATGACCCCATAACCCTCCTCCAGGAGAGCAGTAGGGCCACCAGTACAGTATACAAACACAGACCGCCATCGTTCCGGCCTCGCCGCCGAGGTCCTACGCGACGCCCCCGACGTAATTGTCCCCCCCCCCCGACCCTTGCTCGACGACGCGCCAGCCCGCGCCGTAGCTGAGCCTGTAGTTTTAAATTCCCCAGTATAATAATAATATAAATTAGATCCAGCCTGTCCCATCTTGCTGCCCTCCCCTCAGTGACGCCCTAAGCCGAGGTTCGTACCCCACAGGGGGTGCCCTTAGCGTGCGGTCACCTAAATTTAAGTATTGTTCGCCCCTGGCTGGAGGCTTTAAGTTAGTAGCTTAAGGCACCCACAGGTTTGCCCGGTTAAGTAGCCAGGACCTTAGTGGTCACAACTACGAGCTGCCAATTAGGAAAAAAAAAAAAAAAAAAAAATTATGGGTTATTTTTTCCAACGTTTTGTCTAAAGCGAAGCGGCCAATATCGTCATGATTCTGTTTGACAATTTACCATCGAACGCCTTTAGGCACAACCCATCTATCTCCATCAGGTATGATTCTAAAAAGCTTACCATTTTTTTATTTATATTTTTTTTATATCCATAACATCGTCAAATTCAGAGTTACCTACTTAAAATTAATGCTTAAAATACCAATAATCCGTTGAAGTTCTGAATCCGTATTTTGTACTGTTGAGAGCCAGTCTGTTTCTATTATAGAATTAACCATTTATTCTGAGTGATTACTACTGATGGACGGGTTGTGACTCAAAGCGTCCACAGGAGCCATAGACGATCCCGCTTTGTACTCGATTTCAAAATAAAATTCCTGCATTTGGGTCCACCATCTGGCTACCCGGGGTATCATATCACGTTTCATGAGTGGATCGTGGGTGGATTACAATCGGTCACGATCTTAAAATGTATACCTACTAAAATATACCCGAAATTTCTGTAACGAGGCTACCACTGCCAGGGTTTTAAGGTCATAAGAGCAATAATTTTGTTCCTCATGGCTAGTTTGTCTGCTAAAATAAGCTACGGGTTTTAAATTATTCTGTTCGTTTCTTAGGAATAGTATACCACCGATACCTATTTTGCATGCGTCGGTGCGCAATTCTGTAATGGATTTTGAATCATACAGGGCATTAGCCATTAACCTTAAAAACAATCTTAGCTCAAAACCGATATTAATCGGTTTTGAACTAAGATTGTTTTTAAGGTATTGAATGCATTTTGTTGATCGGGCCCCCATAGCCTAAACATCTATAGCCACGGGTAAAACCGATAGTTGACGTAACGACGCGTCGCCACGCTATGCATATTACTTGTCTATACTTATACTACACTGGATCGCAAAAATTCCGGATCGCTAATGAAAACCGTGATATCTCCATAAATTATGTACCTAGATCGCTAGAATAAATAATATTTATTAAGCAGGTTACTAGTGCCTGTTTTAAATCTCTAAAGAGGTTTCATTTGTACAAGTTACAGATTTAAAAAAAAACTGCTCATTGAAAAATTTCAAAATTTTAAATTAGGAAAAGAATATTTTTTCTGCTTTTGTTTCAAACCGAGCTGTCATTATAAATGGTTCTTTGGATTGATCAGAGTATTCAGTGCAATATCAAGTCGTTAAAACCTGAAGAATGTACACTGTTTATTACCATGGTACAAGAAGGAAGAAGTCAGCGTATCACTGCTAGAACAGTAGGAGTATCTTTATCAACGGTCCAAAGAGTACTCCAACGATTTCAAGAGACTGGCATAAACATCAGGAGGCCAGGAAATGGCAGACCAAGGTGCACAACTACACGAGAAGACCGATTCATCGTGAGCACTATGTTAAGAAATCGACATCTCACGGCTGTTCAGGTCCGAAACAGTCTTCAAGAAATTCACCACAACAATGTGAGCTCTGATACGATTCTGCGACGTGTCCGTGAAGCTGATATAAAGCCTTATAGACCAGCAAACGGCCCCAAACTGCTCAGAGAACATCGAGTTGCCAGGTTACGGTTTGCTAGAAAACACATCCGATGGACGGATTAAGATTGGTCCAAAGTTATGTTTTCCGATGAGTCCAGATTTTGTTTATATAAGCACGACGGGAGGTGAAGAGTATTTAGACGACCAGGAGAACGGTATCATCAAGCGTGTTTTGCAGAAAAGGTGGCATTCGGTGGAGGATCAATAATGATTTGGGCTGGGATTTCTTCAGAGGATCGCACGGAGTTAGTGATCATAGAAAACGGTTCTCTGACTGCTGTCAGATACGTAGAAGAGGTTTTAAATGAGCATGCTGGTCCTTTCGTAGTGAATATGGGTGCAAATTTCATTTTTATGCACGATAATGCGCGACCACATACTGCTCGTTTGGTCAATATGTATATTCAAGTCGTCGGTATTACCTGCATGGAGTGGCCAGCTCGCAGCCCAGACTTAAATCCCATAGAACATGCATGGGACGACCTCGGGAGATGCGTGAGACAACGCTCTCCTGCTCCCGTTACCTTACATGAGTTAAGGAATGAGCTAGTGGAAGAATGCGCAAACAGACCAAAATCGTACTAAAAAAATCTTTTTTTTATTTAAAAACCCCAACGCAAAAAAGAAAAGCGAACATTTAAAAAGTCAAAAAGAATGCCTATCGTTGAGCCATCAAATTCGATTGAGTAACACCATATATTTTAATTAGGTATAGAAATTGATGGATGGCACGGTAAGGTTTACTCGTTGAAATGGCGCTAGCTTAAAGCAATAAAAATAGCTAAAATAGGAGATTGCATATTCATTACTCATAGCGCTCCCAGACTTAACAATTTAACACCCAACAAGATTTTCTAAAAAAAAAAAATCGTATCGAAGCAAGTTGGTTGGAAATGCTGGTAAATTAATAGATAGTCAATCAAATGAAGGGTCTGACTTACATAAGCGGCGGTACCCCGCCGCGACATTATAGCGCCATTTCAACGAGCAAACCTTATCGTGCCGTCCATCAATTTCTATACCTAATTAAAATATATGGTGTTACTCAATCGAATTTGATGGCTCAACGATAGGCATTATTTTATTTTGACTCGCATGGACAGGCGCAACGAGAGCACCGGGCGAAGTAGGTGGCGGGTTACTTTTACCCGCGCGACTGTTTCGCAGACGTACGGGCCCATGGAGAGCCGATTGTCGAGTGTGACCCCCAGGTATTTGGCGGTCTTGGTCCACTTGACTTCGGTCCCCATGAGCTCAAGGCTCGGTGGGTTCATGCGGCCGCGTGCCGTGCTGATGATCGCGTGCGTTATACCTGTATTCACCGACAGTCTCCATTTGCTGAGCTAGTCAGGGAGGTCGTCCAGTGCGCGCTGCATCTTGATAGCCGTGATGTACGCGGCATCGTCAGCGTACAGCGCGATTTTTGCGGTGTGCGTGGCAGGTATGTCGTCGGTTTACACAGAGTACAACGCAGGCGAGACACAGCTTCCCTGTGGCACCCCGGCGGTTACGGGGCGTGCGCTGGAGAGCTCGTTCTCCACCGAGACCTTGATAAGTCTATCCTGCAGGAAGGAGGAGACCAACTATATCAAGCGACGGAGCGCTGTGGTGAGGGTGAGCTTGTAGATTAGGCCGGCGTACCAGACCCGGTCGAATGCTTTCTCCATGTCGAGTAATACTGCTGCGGCGTATTCCCTCCTGTTCACGGCCGCCGAAAGAAGGTGCAGTACCCTCGACAGCTGGAGCTTCGTATTGTGTTCGGCCCGGAAACCAAACTGTTCCAGACGTGGCGTCAAGTGTGGTATAAGGTGGCGCAACAGGAGCGTTTCGAACACCTTGGAAGTGGTGGGTAGGAGGGTGATCGGCCGGTAGCTTTCTGGCTTTAATATTATGTTCTTCCTGGGTTTGGGCAACATTATGACCTTCCCCAGCTTCCAGCAGGAGGGGAAGGCGCCGGTGCGGAGTATGCCGTTATAGAGGCGAGCTAATGCCGCCACCATTCTAGGTGGCAGGTGACGAAGTGCGACGTTTGTGATTCTGTCCGCACCGGGGGCTTTCTTTGCTTTGGTTCACCTGATTACCCTCAGTACTTGGCCCGGGGAGACGAAAATTGGGTCCACATCAGGAGCTACCGGCGTCTTGAAGTACTCTCCAAGGTGTTGCTTGACTGTTGCGACATGGTCATGGGCCTCCGTCGGGTTTGGCGTAAATTGACGCTCCAGCTGGGTGGCGAATATACCGGCCCGGTCGGCCGCCGTGTAACGGAGCGCCCCGTCGCTGATCAGCATGGGGCGCACGAGGGCTGAGGTGTTCTCTAGACGTCGACAGATTCTGTGTACCGACTTCCAGTCGCTATCCGCAGCATCGATTAGGCTCTCCCAGCCCTCGGTGGAGTGCGCCTGTACTTCGGCCTTCACCTTGTCCGTGAGCCGGTTGAGCTGGTTTTTGACTGTGGGGCATCTGTTTTGTTGCCACCGCTTGCGAAGACGCCTTTTGACGGCGATCATGTTTGCGATGCGTGCAGGGAGCGTGTTATAACGACCTTGTGTTGCGGATGAGGTGCACTGAGAGGTTACACTGAACACTCACTAACACAAAGTTGACGGCAATTACTTTTTGAACTGAACCGCATTAATATAGCCACTCGCTTAACGTATTGTTTTTCAATGCCATAGATAAGTCGCAGTTTAGCTCATGCTGCAGCTGGGGCCACACCAACGGTCAACGTCAATGCCCATCATCGCCATAAACAACGCGCTAATTATCCCAATTATTAACGCGATAATTTGAGTGGCGACACTTGAACGGCCAACGTCGATACTAATTTATTTGTATTTCAACTTGGATGATGACGCTACTGCACTGTATTTAAGAGAGAGTAAATTTTTGTTACAAACGTAAGTGTGGCCGCTTCAACGCAATAATTCTGGCGTTAAATCTCTTTGATGTGCTCAAAGATACCGCCACCCGAATCATTCGCCTAACGTCAAACGACAACGTGAACGCCCTTGTCAAATTATGGCGGTAAGTGTTGGCTACAGCTACGGTTAAAGTCCATCATCGCGATAATCAACGGCGTTTCCCGTTTGTGTGTCCTCAGCATCAGGCAGTCAGAACAATAACGCTGGTGTAGCAGGAGCATATTAGGTACTACAGCAAAAACTGTAATAAAGAAAATAATAACTAACTTTGAAGTTGATCGTTAATCCTCTCCTATTCATTTATTTCTATACCTGACTACTAAGTTGACCCGACAGACGTCTCTCTCTTCTCCAAATTGCAATAAAGGCCAGCCCACATCGGCAGACAGCGGGGTAGGGAAATTTAAATTTACTAACGTAAATACGTACGTACCTAATGGTAACAAGATATAGATTCCAAAGCTCGGACACCAACCACGGAGCATCAAAGGGGATTTCTCTCTGCGGTATTTGAAAAGCGCGCTGGAAGGTACCGCGGTGAGATGCGAAGGCATGCGAGTGTGGCGATATGCGCCGGAGTCCGCTAGCATACGATCGTGGGGGAGAGGCAGTGCAAGCAGGGGTGCACTCCGCATTTCCCCCGTGGCACACCGCAGGATGCTGCCGGCATGCCGCGGCATCCAGTAGTGCGGCGGCGGCCGCTGGCCACATCGCAAATCATCAGTGTGCGTGTGGCGGCATCGAGGAAGATTTACCACCGGGAGGTGGCAAATCTTCCTCGTTGCCGCCGTCCACCGTCTGCCGGTGTGCGCTGGCCTTAATTCATACAAAAATGTCAAAGAAAAAAGGACGTTCAGTTTTTCCCGAATTTTAACATTTTCCGGGAAACTTTTCCAATTTCTAAAACAGCATTTCATTTTTATTTAAATAGATAGATTAAGTAGGTACCTATACGATTTCAGTACTAAACATAATAGTATTATTGATTGACGATAACTTTTTTCTTTAGATTTATCGCCAACGGCTCACCACATGAGAAAATGTGATTGACAATTCGAGTAAATTGCCAATAGAATATTATGGTGAAGTGAAAAATTAAAGTGGTGTCGTTTAGTAACTGACTTCTTGCAATCAAAAACAATTTGCACATCTGCCTTGCTTGATATATTAATTTTAAATCACAAAACGAGTCACAATAGAAATAAAACGATTATTTAACATCGACAACGTGGCCGGAACGACTGTAAGCAGTTCACCATCATCGGCACAGCAATAGGTACTTTACTCACTGCTAGACATTGGCCTCTCTTAACTCTTCGGTTGTGCCAATTTCCACTCATCCAAGTTCAACCCGCGTTGGCAACAACGTCGCCTCCTCGGATTATGACAAATCCATGATTGGTTCTAGGTGCAGTAGACTGGTTCTGGTTCAGGTTCAGGTTCTGGTCGCTCAGTGGCCGAACACCATTTAGACTCAGCCCCCCCCCCGCCCCCCCTTCGCCTTGCCCCTCGGTTTACTTATTGTAATTAATGTACCTAGTAGTATCTGTATGTAATCTGTGATTCAAACAAAACAAATGTATTACAATAAAAACAAACTAAAAAAGGAATTAATTATTCAAAAAGAATCAAAGAAAAAAAACGTGAGACCTATTGTAAAAAATGGTTCATATTGTGGTAATGTGAATGTGATAGATATATATTCGATGTTTCGGTCCACGGAACAGAAATGTTTCGGTCACGCCACCTGTCTCATTTATCATGAATGATCATTTACTTGCTGGCTGTACTTGTTGGCAACATTGTAAGTGGTCTCTATGGTGTCTCACTTGCTTGACCAGTGATGCCAACTTAGTGCTTTCGGCACTCTGATGCATTTTCACTCATTCATCATCATTGCATACGTGCATCATTGCATGGTAACTCAGTGCTTAAAAATAGATTTTAGTGCCTAGCGCGCCATCAAGTGCATTTACAAGGGATCTTTCATTTTTATTGGACAGACATCCACATAAAACTAGCCCAATATACAAACCGCATCATGGCCATAGAAACAAAAAAAAAACAGGCTGTTTTGTATCGGGCAATTCCTGAATAATCTATCCCTGCTTGGTCTGCTCTACATTAGGTCCGTGGCTCCATGGCTCTACCTACTACAATAAACGCTGGTAATATGCCAACTATTTGAAAATCTTCTAAGGGATTACTTGGCATTAAAGACCATTCACATTCGGTCTTATTATACGAGAGCGGCACTGAAAATTACGGGAATCAAGGAAGTGACACAACATTACTATTTAAAAATTTATTTATTGCTTTTCGAAGTATTCTCCGCGAAATTTGACACATTTTTCCATACGATGGAACCAATCATTGAAGCAACCATTCCATTCGGAAGTTGGGGTCTCCAAAATGGCCGTTTTGTAGGCGTCCACAGCTTCTTCAGGTGATGAAAATCTCTGTCCACGCAATTTATTCTTTATTTTAGGGAAACTATAGAAATCATTAGGGCTTAGGTCGGGGCTGTACGGCGGATGGTCTAATAATTCTGTTTTCTTGCTCTAAAAACTCTTTTGTTCTGTGCGCGGTGTGAGAACTCGCATTGTCGTGATGGAGGATGATGCGGCGGTTGCAGTTCTCTTTACGGAGTTCAGAAACGACCTGTGGCAAACAAATGCTAGCATACCATTCTGCATTAACCGTTCTTTGTCCCTCAAGAGGAATAGTCGTAACATGGCCGGTTTTGGAGACAAACGTGGCCACCATTTTTTTGCAACACTCCGTGAACGAACAATTTTTGTTGGCTTTAACTCATTTTCGAACATCCAAACTCGTGACTGGTTTTTTGTTTCGGGTTCGTACGCGTATATCCAGGATTCGTCACCTGATACGATATTGTATACAGCATTTGAGGATCCCGCGTGGAATCTTTCGAGAGTTCTGACGCACCCAGTAACGCGAGCCGCTTTTTGCTCTTCACAGAGCGAATGCGGTATCCATCGGGAAAACAACTTTTTTACACCTAATTGTTCATGCAAGATTATTTGTATTTGACTCATGCCAATGTCTAAAGTTGCCTGAATTTCGCGGTATGTCACATGTCGATCTTCCTCAATCAGCTTACGCACAGCATCAACGTTTTCTTGGGTGACTGCAGTTTTTGGACGACCTTGACGGGGATCATCACTGAGCTTGACACGTCCACGTTGAAATTCAGCAAACCAGCGATAAATTGTGGTTTTGGATGGGGCTTCATCACCAAATGCAGAAATCATCCGGTCAACACACTGTTTTTGTGTTAAACCACTTCGAAAGTCATAATAAATCATCGCTCTTGAATTTTCTCGAGTCAATCCCATTTTCTCAACGACTAAACAAGTTTGACAAAACCTTGTGACAAGACCGAGAATCTTTTTTAAAATAAATAAATGGTATTCGATTTTTAAAACCAAGGAGTTTTCAATTAAAAATATTTTAATATGACAGGAACAGTGGAAATATTCCATTCCCGATACTTTTAGTGCAGCCCTCGTAACGTCATTAATAAAAATGAGGTTTTGATACATGTAGACATGCAGTTTTATTTTCAATGCTATTCAAAGATTTAGTGTTTTTTTTTTTTATAATCACGGTTTCACGTTAGATTTACCGCATTTTGTGGAAAGCAGTTGGCCACACTGTGCTTGACAGACAGACACCACACCGTCAAAGTGAGTGACAGACAAGTACTGCCTGCCTGCCTGCCATATTAAGCCGCTCAACGAAAAGCGAACGTTGTTGTCAAGTGAAACCAATCGCAATTAACTTTCTAGAAATCTATATTTCTGTAAGTAAAACACTTACCTATTAGCATGTTTACTACATTTTGTATAAGTATAACATAAACCTTTTATTTCAGGTAAAATGACATCTGAAATATTTGCTACCCCTCCATCGGTTTCATGGGCGCAGAGAAGTGCCCGTGTGTTTTTGACGTTTAACGTAGAATGTGAGAAACCAGATATTAAAATTGAGAAAAAGGCAATCTCGTTTAAAGGGATATGTACACCGGATCAGGAGTTACACGAGGTTGTCATACCATTATATTCAGATATTGATCCAGACAAAAGTTCTTACACAAACAAAGGGAGGTTAATCGAGGTAGTGTTGGCTAAAGCTAAAATTGACGATCCCTTCTGGCCTGCCTTAACCAGTGACAAAAAGAAGCACCACTGGCTAAAAGTGGATTTTAACCGTTGGCAAGATGAGGATGAGAGTGGAGATGACTTGGATGACATGAATGACATGTTCTCAAGCAAATTGGGAAACTTCGGTGATGAAAATGAGAAAGAGACCACCAGCTCATCTGATGAAGAAGATCTTCCAGATATAGAGTAAAAGATCTCATGTATTGCATAGCCAAAAAATTCAATTAGATTTAGACATTTGTAATTATGGACAATATTTGTGCTTTTATACAAGGAATAGTGCGGTAGTGGTAGCTCCTAAATGTATTACATATAATAAGGTTAATAGGAGTGTGGTCTGCATAACTGCATTCATTTTTGTTATAGTTTTTACTAACAAGTTAACTGGGACAATAGATACCTATTTTAATTTAGTGTCATGATAGTTGAATTAATTTTCATGTAAATTACATTTGGCAGTGATTGCTAATTTAATTTCACTTTTAATTAAGTTCTCTTTCAAAAAAAAATATAACATGTTGTCTGTGGTTAGATACTCTAATATTACATTTATTACAAATTAAGTCTTGAAACATGCAAAGGCCTGTACTATAAGTAACCTTATAATTATAATGCATTGAGGTGCACTTACACGGGGAACTTATTTGCTCAATTTATATTGGTCCAATATGACCTCACACCCTCTTCAAGCAAATGATTGACTGTGATGCCAACGTGAAGCAATTGTTGCTTAAGATACAGCTCTACCATAATGAGCAATATGACAAAATATCTCAACAATCTAGATTGCTACAATAGTTCCTGTTGCTGGCTATAATTGCCTGTGTAAGCGCAGCTTTATTATATTTGTACTCATTCATTCATGTGTAAAATATTTTGTTTGTGAACAAAATAGAATTAAACATCATTATTTTAAACAAACTCACTTCAACTTTTAATTAAATTTAAACGTTTTTTTAAAGTGTTATTTATTCACAATAATTGTTATCATATATCAAATTAAAATCTCCGCGAAGTTGCTTTTTGCCAAAAATCTTAATGATCAAATGTAAAAGGTGTACTTAATATCTTTATTTTTAAAACACCAACCGACAATGTACATTCCAAAGATTAAACTATATGGCTGCTATAAAATCCATTATGTTTATTTTTTGATAGCATTCTCAGCAGCCCGATATTGAGTAGGATTGCTATGTGAGCCATGATACCAATGTGTTAGTGCATACTGTATTTTTCTTTTCGTATGAGAATGTGGTCCACACCACATTTACTGTATTCTAGGTTTCAATATTGTTTTTAAGAACCACCTACTAGTTCTAATTAGTGCATGTTTTTTGCCAAATCTGCTTGTTTTCTCAGTCTTGCGCCTTGCAAATATATTTGTCAAAAAGGAAATCTCATGCATTAAATTATGTACTTTATTATGAAATCTTTTATTTTTTTTAAACGGGTTTGCTGAATGTTTTACTAATTACTTATGGCAATAAAGTCAATCATTTATTGGCGTAGAGGGAGAGGGCCGGCGCGGGCGCCGCACGCACACCTGACTTGCAACCAGCGGGACGAGGCTGGCGAGGAGGGTTGTAGAATACAGTTTGTCATGCTGCACCGCAAAATCTTTGCTGTGCGGGCGCCACAACGCATTAGGGGGCCAAACTAGAGTTCAGTTCAGCATGCTACCATGCTAAATGGTATTAGCGATGGCTTACAATGTACAATAGGCCGCACGTCTTTTGCCTTTTCCGAACTATTTTTGGGGTCTTCTTCCAGTCTTAACCGGATGCAGCTGAATACCAGTATTTTACATGGAACGACTGCCTATCTGACCTCCACAACCCAGTTACTGGGTAACACTATACCCCTTGGTAGGACTGGTTGTCAGACTTTCGGGCTTCTGACGACCCGTAAAAGATCCACCAATGCCAGCCAGGACTAACAGCTTAACGTGCTTTCCGAGGCACGGAGACGTTTCGGTTTGTAAAGATGGTCACCCATCCACGGACCGACCGCGGCAAGCGTAGCTTAACCTGATCGTGCCTAGCGTAGTACCTAATAGTTTCAACATAATAAGAGGCCAGCATACACTGATTTTGCTATCACTGATGTGCGGCCTACTGTACAAAAATTCCTGAAACCTTCCTTTGTGACGGCAAAAATATGGCTGGATTCCTAGGAATTTTATCGACTTTCATTAAAACCATCCATTTTTTTTACAAGGAGCCCGTTTCATGGATTTAGGTAATGATCACAGACCACGGCGGCGGCGAACTTGAGAAGTATATCGTCCCAAACAGACAAGCCGGGTGCGGTCGGTCATGCATGCATGTAGGTACCTATGTGAACACGGAGCCCGCCTATACATCTGGCGGGTTCTACTCAGGGTACCTACCTAGGTGCAGTGAATATGTAAAATGCTCCCGCTCCCCCGGCAAAGTCAAGTTATGCTACCGTACCTACCTTATTAATCATATAGAAATGATTGTTTAAGTATTTTTCTTGACATCATCCATACTACCATAGGTACACTCTGCAAAGCTATTCGGCTTACATCCCACACACGGATAGCTGTGTCGATATGAATAGTTACGCACACAAACGTTAAATAACACGAGCGACAGCGAGCTCTGTTTTTTATTAGTGTGCGTATTTCGCACCAATTGGCAATAATTATAATACCAATATATAGTAGGTAATCATAATTTTATGTAATTGAATCAGTTATAATAATTTGTACTTGTTCATTGTAACAGGTTGGGATCAATGGCTAACGTCTCTAGTAAGTGGGAAAGGCGTCGTAAGTTTAAATCTCGAGTGCAAAACGCCACACCGCCATATGGTCTACCGACCAGTAATTCGCCACTGTCTACTGAACTCTTACCTATGGACTCAAAATCAGGAGATACATTACCTAACAGCGGAAGATCGTGATTGAGTAACCACGTCTCCTGGAGACAGACTAAATTCACCGACGTACATAATTTTCTTACATCTTCTATGGAAGTTTTAAAATGTTTACAATTAATACTAATGAATTTACAATTATTATATGTTATTTTGTGACTACTATCCATAATGTAACACAAATACACAAACAAACAAATAAAAAAACTTTAATATTAAGATCACCTTTATTTGAAACGAAACGCCGAAACGTAATGCCATCAGGCCAAAAGTCGTCATTCAAAAACAAATGCAAATTAATCTTTGAAACAAATAACTTGTATGCGTTTTATTTTCGATTCGTTTTCATTTTGTTTATTTTCAATGACACAACCTCGCCGGTCTTATCTTTTATGTAGCTAACAATATTCTGCTCACAAGTATCCTTAGAGATGTTAGAAATAAACAGAGGTACTTTTATGTCGGCAGCTTTAAACTTGCTTACCTATGACTAAATTAATGTAAAATATTGCAATAGGGAGTTATATGAATATATCAGAATATTATATTAAAGATATTTTTTTATCATAATTCGAATCTGATAAAATGATTACATCTTGAATTTATGAGGCAATATAAGTAATTAATAATTAACTATGCTTTATCCACCAATCCAACATTGTTTATCTTCATTATTTTAAATATAATTTTGTTTTTATCCATAGAGGAGAACCGTGCAGTTATGGGTCCATCGGTATGCGGATTCTGGAGAAGTAGACCATAGAAGAAGTGGGCCAAAACCGAAGGTGAATTCTTCGGCTCGTCACTACGACATCGTGGCAAGGCACAGAGCTAATCCGTTTTTATTCACCCGCATAACTGCAACAGCACATAGTGTGTGCTTACAAACAGAGTGTAATCACCTGCAGGAAGCTGGTTTACGCTGTAGTAAGCCAACACGGAAGATTTTGCTGTCCACCGCTCACCGACAAAACGACTTCTGTTAGCTAGGGTAGGTAGGGTTCGGTAGGGTTCCGTACCTCAAAAGGAAAAAACGGAACTCTTATCGGATCACTTAGTTGTCCATCTGTCTGTCTGTCGAGACCCTTTTTCTCAGGAACGCGTGGAGGTATCAAGCTGAAATTCTAGCCCCCAACTGATTACATGTGGAGTTCCCCAAGGCTCTATTCTGGGCCCATTGCTGTTCTTAATATATATAAATAATATAACAGATATAGGACTACGAGGTGATGTATCTCTCTACGCTGATGATACAAGTCTCTACACTCTATACTATACTCTTATAGAACAGGCACAAGATGACTTATATAGATTGTTTAATTGGTTCCAGTGCAATCTACTGACAGTTAATACCTACTAATAAAACAAAGTACGCATTATTATTCTGACTGAGTGCTGGTTGAGCAAATGCTCAACTACTCCCTTACTAACCGACTACAACTCGCACGCTTCGTCGTATAAAACACAGAATGAGGGCGTGGTTGTCTTGTCTATGTGAGAGATTGCTTTGTTACCGCTGTCGAAACACCTAAATTTAATGAGGCAAACGTACTTCTCGTCAAATTCTCAAATAAAGCTGCTTTTATCGCAATTTATCGTTCTCCTTCATACAGAGATTTGACAGGTTTCCTTGGTAGCTTGGACAGTTTGCTTGGTACGTTAACTCAATTTAAAACTGTAGCTATTATTGGAGACATTAACCTTAATATTACACCTGGGAGCACCGACCCAAATGCTGATGAATATCTCAATCTTACAGCTTCGTATGCAATGCTGCCAGCTTACACTCTCCCTACTAGACTCTCGAACTGCCTTGACCATGTGATACTCCGTTCTCCAAAATCTGCTACTACACTAATAATTGATTCTCTCATCACTGACCACTCTCCTGTTATTATTTTCTGCAACCTCAATGTAAAAACCAAAACTCCCCACCTCACCAGATTAAAAATTGTTTTACCTCGGGTTGTAGACCAAATTAACAGCACAGATTTTTCCTTAGTCCTTCAGTGTCTCAACCCGAATGAAGCTGCAGAATCTCTGGTTTCCATTATGTCCCTAGCCATCAAATCGCACTCACATGTTTCAAAAATTCCCAGTAGAAAGCGCATCATTAAGCCATGGATTACTCCTGGCCTGCTGAGGTGCATACGTCACAGAGATAAGTTGCACCGTAAATTTAAAAAACACCCAGAGGATGAAACATACAAATTGATTTTCTGTCGCTATCGCACCTTCTGCAATAATATTTTTAAAAAAGTCAAGCGTGAATATGAACGTTCTGAATTTCGGCAAGCTAGAAATAATCCAAAAGCTACATGGAAACTTGTCAAACGGGTTGCAAGCTTAGGCCAAAGCAGAGACTCGGCCTCTGAGTTACTAAACTGCAGTCCCGAACCATCGCAGTCAGTAGACAAAGTCAACAACTAATTTGCGAATGTTGGTGGACTCTTGGCGGCTAAAATCGAACACTCTGTCCTCTATAAATATCTCTCGGATAGTTCCCCCAAACATTAGATCCCGGGTACGACCATACTGTCCGCACCAAAATCAATGGCCCTTCACAGTGTGGATAGTGCTGAGCTGGTATTTCCTTAGCCTTAAAGTCAATTGTGCTGTTGGATTTGACGGTATAACCCCCTCAATCCTGAAGGCGACTCATCACATTCTTATTCCGATCCTTATTTTCATCTTCAATCTGTGCTTTTCTACCGGAACTTTTCCTGATGTTTTCAAAACAGCAGTTGTCCACCCTATCTATAAGTCGGGAGACAGGGATGTTGTCGCTAATTACAGGCCCATTTCAGTGTTGAGTACTCTCTCTAAGATATTCGAAAAAGTTATTAACCATAGACTCACCAAATACCTTAATAAATTTAACCTTCTCTCTAATAATCAGTATGGCTTTAGGAGTGGAAAGTTCACCGAAGATGCTGTACTGGAACTTACAGATACGATTATTGGCCATTGGGAAAATAAGTACAAAACTCTTGCCATCTTTTTAGACCTATCCAAGGCCTTCGACACTGTCTCAATTCTCATACTTCTTTCGAAGCTAGAGCATCTTGGTATTCGCGGGACAGCGCACGATCTCTTCAGGAGTTATCTATCAGGTCGTAAACAAATTGTAAAACTCGATAACTACCTCGGCAATCAGGAGACGACTACTTTTGGTGTACCCCAGGGCAGTGTCCTGGGACCCCCACTTTTTCTCATATACGTGAATGAGCTGTGTAAGTTATCCTTACCCAATTGCAAAATTATAGCTTATGCCGATGACAAAGCTCTAATGGTTCATGGCCGGAACTGGACTGAAACTCGCCTCAATTCGGAGTTTGCCCTGAGCACCGTCATGAGGTGGCTGACCACTAATCTTCTCACTCTAAATGTTAATAAGACCAAGTTTATGACATTCTCTACTATGAAGTCAAGTCAGCCCCTTACTCCAATTGAAATTCGTGCGTACACCTGCCCAAACTTACACGCTGACTGTGACTGTCAACAATTAGAAAATACCCCTGCAATTAAATATCTTGGAGTCACTCTTGATAGAAACCTGAAATGGAAGCAACATATTGCTTCAGCTGTAGCTCGTGTGAGAAAACTCATCTATGTTTTTAAAAAGCTCAGAGGCGCGGCTGATTTTAGCTGTTTATTAACTGTCTACTTTGCACTCGCTCAGTCTGTTCTGGGGTATTGCTTAACGGTCTGGGGTGGGGCCGGCAAAACAGTGATGCTGCGGGTTGAACGAGCGCAGAGAGCTGTCCTGAAGGTGCTGGCAAGGAAACCGATCCAATATTCGACCTCCTCTCTATATACCCTCTGCCAGGTCCTCACCGTCAGACAGCTATTTATCCTCCAAGCTGTTCTTCGCAAACACAGCCAACTTACCTTTGATCCTAAATGCTGTTCTACACGCCGCTCGAATAGGGTTTGTAACACTCAGTCTCGTAGAACTGTAGCTGCAAGTCATCACTACAAACACTTAGGTTCTAAAATCTACAACACATTAAACAAAACCTTACACATCTACCCACTAACCAAGACCAAATGCAAAACGGAACTTAACGCCTGGTTAAAATCACAAAATTATCAAGAAACTGAGAAACTCGTGGAAGTGTAAAATACACACACACCCCACAAAACCACACGCAACACACATTCCACAAATACCACAAACACCACTTGCACACTCATTGACTCTCGCCCACACACCCATTCACCCTACACTCACCACATTAGCTCAACATCCCAATTCATGTCCCGTGCTGTTTTATGTTTGTATCTTATATTTTGCCTTTTTAATATTTTATTTTATTATTAATTAACTAACTCTAAATTAATTAACTGTCTTAACTTTACCTTGGATTGGAACATCATTCCATTCTGTATCTGAAGAGGGGCGTTGATAGGTGCGCTACAGTTTATACTTTTGCAGCTATCATAGTTTTACTTTTTGTACTTTGTGTTGTGTTATTGTTCCAAAATAAACATTTTTTATTTTTAATATTTGCTGCTAAATATAAAAAATACAAACACAACACACTCTTAACATAAATGGTAAAATTCTAGAAAAATCTAAAGCAGAAAAATACCTTGGACTTATACTGGACAGCGACTTGTCCTGGAAAGCACATATCGAGAAAATAAGAAATAAGCTCTCTGCCTTAACAAGCACACTGCACAGAATTGTTCGTTGTCTCCCACCACAGGTTTGCTATATGATTTACAACTCCATGGTGAAACCTCATTTGGCCTACCTAATTGAAGTGTATGGCTGTACTTATAAATCCAACCTTCCTACCTTCAACCTTCCTTATAAATCCTTTTGTGGATAGGATTTTGATTTCGATTTGTTACAGTAGTAATGGCAATCATGTCATTTAATCTAAATAGACTTTTATTTTTATATAGATTCTTCTATATTTTGTGAATGTGAGAACGTTGTAGACCTAACTTGTAGACTGTAGATTTGTGGACCTTTTTATATTTTGTTGAGTACCTGTTACTTGTTGACAGGCCTACACTGTCCTCCCATATATATAAACACTGTAATTGGAAACATTGTAAAAGCCCCTTATTTTTAAAAGAGTAACCGTGGAGTTTCTGCCGGCTCTTCTCCATAGGAAACAACCAATTGGAACCGTGCACCTAGCTTCTGACGTTTCATAAGTGCCCATGTTGGTTTATGTGAAATAAAATATTTTGATTTGATTTGAACCTACAAACCTTACAAACAGCTCAAAATAAAATTATTAAAGTTCTTTTTAAATACAACTACCGAACATCTACACTAAAACTTTACAATAACACAAAGCTCACGAATATTTCACAGACATATAGGTATAATACCTGTACACTTGTACATAAAATTTTAAACAAAAACATACACACACAAATAACTCTTACAAAACAATCACAAATAAAAAACAGATACAGAACTAGACAAACAAATGACATAGCGTTGTGGGCGCCTAGAACAAACTACGCTAGGAGTACTATTCTGTATGAAGGAGCACAGCTTTACAACAAATTGCCTCGGAATGTAAAAGATCAAAAATCCATTTTTTTATTAGAATTCAATCAATTATAATTATTATACATTGGTATATGTGGGTATATCATACGCACACAAACAGTTTAGCGTTTGCTATTCGTACCTGACCGACCGACTCATTAATTTACACACACAGTGACAATCACCCGTGTGTGTGGGATGTAAGCCGAATAGGATTGCAGACTGTACATAATATTAATGCGAAATATGCAAATGTAACTTTGAATGTCTGTCTGTTATCTTTACACGCCTGCGCCTTAACGGCTAAACGGATTTAGATGCTTATTGTCACTCAGGTACCTATACCATTTTAATATTATCATCGAAATAGTTTATCGTCGCCACTTGCCATTGACCACGTAGGTATTACCTACATACGAGTATTAGGTAACCTATTTTATAACTTCAAATTGTATCTAATAATACTTTGAATTGAGTGGACCGATTTAAATGAAATAAATACTAAAATAAATAGTACCTCAAGATACAGGTTCTGACTATATTTCCAATTCCTTGAATCTCTTAAAAAGCGGTACCTACATTTTATTTTTCAATAATCTTGTGAATGTTAAAATCATCCCCTATTTTAACCCCTCGAGATGATTTTACAAAAACGCTGAAGCCTTTGATTTTAGGATATACGAGTCAAAGGCTGAAACGTAGTTTTCTCTGTGTAGTCTGTGAGATGCACAACTCCCTTAGAAAAATATTGGACACAGCGACTCGCTTCTGATTGGATAAGGGAAAATGATGCTTGACAGTTATAATTTTTTATTGTTGGCTATTTTAGGGAGGCAAAGGCATGCATTATACAGCTACATACCCTACACAAACCACCCAGATTAGTTTCATTCATTTCATTCAAAAGGAAAAGGCAAATGAAAATAACTACCAGATGTTTGGCAATAAATAATATTATTTATTAGGATTATTCGAAACTTTTCTTAAATTTTAAGCTTTCACTTACATAACTGAAGACATAACATAACATAACTTTTGCTTGCATCAAAATACGTGATTTCTGGGTAAAAACCTTGCCTCAAAATGCTTATGACACACACATATTTCACCCAATTCAACCATACTTAAAGCACGCAGGAAAGCACAGTTTATAGAATCTAATGCGTCTACTTTCACAAGTAGGGAACTTGTGTAATATTACAACGTCCTGTCACGTATTATTAGGTACAGCCCGGTACACAACACTTGTTATAGCGCATTATGAAAGTCTCGACGCTAATACGGAGAAACTAGTGCTCAACACATTAAAAACTCTCAAAAAGAATGTATATTATCGGAATCACCATCACGAAAAATACCTTGTGTTCCCCGCGAATGCCAACACAACAACAATAACAAACAAGAAGATGGCTAACCGGCCGGCAGCCGCAGGGGACACAGGAGCATGAAGGAGTTGCAGAGGGCGTACAAACGTCATGTATCATTTTCCCGCTGTCATTCGTGTGTCTTCGTTTTTTTCCTAGAAGATTACTGGCCGGATAGAATACAACTGTCAGTTTCAAATAATGAGCTTTCGAGAAATGTCTATTCCGTTATGTATAGTTTTTAAAGGTTTAATTTTCTTCTTTTTATTCATAAATTATTATTTCACAATTTGAACTCTAAATAGTGAATTAATAATTTATTACAAAAATATTTAAATGAAGTTACTTACAATAAAGTTAAGTAAATTACAAACAATAATTTCAAATCACATAATATCAACCGGACCTAAATTATCTCTTTCAAAACGAACTTTCCTGTCTGTTATAAAAAAAAAGGATTGTGTGGTTTTATGAAACCACGGTAAAACTGAAACTTTTTTTCAAATTATAGTCATTTAACTAAAAACCTCCTTCCTTTCACTTTATCCCTACTCCGCGGCCGACCGTCACGCGACATGCAACACACAGACGAAAAAGTTTGATAGGATGTAATAAAAGTTTCACTTTAAAATGTTTGGTTACCCTATTATAAAGAGATAGACAGCCTCGTTAAGCATTATCTCTCTCTGCTCGTGTTTTTAGTACGAGAGATCAGTCCTTATGTCCATGAATAATAATTATTGCCGAATGTGTACAAAAACAACTGTCATTGTAACTATAGTAAAAATAAGATTGTAAGTATTCTGTTAAATTAAGATCCCATATTCATACTAAAGTGTACACAACTTTAATAAATGTATAGTCACCTTATTAGACTCAGGACTAGCGTTGCAAAACTTCGGAAGTATTCGGAATAATTCGGAAACATTCAAAAGAATACTTCGATTGGAAGGAATACTACCGCAGCAAAAAACCAGCGTAAAATAAATATTGTAAGTATGAAGTAGGTAACCTACGTTTTATTACTTAAGAATTAAATTATTCCCAGTAGTTACGAATGTACTCGTGTGCTTATGTAGCTTGAGGAGACTCGCCCTTACGTTTAGCAGATATTTCGCCATGCCACTACTTGAATTAACGCCATCTAGCGGGCAAGAGTAGACTATAAATGGAGAACATCCCTCGTTAACCGTTCGGCGATGCCAGCGCTCGCCTGCACGTAACAATAGCACACCCACCGAGCCCCGCAGCCGTTGTTCATTCATAAATTCCACGAAGTATTATTCGATTCCTACGTACCTACAATGCGGGAATATTTCCCTGTAAGTAGTTATCGACTTGTGACTACTCATTATTTTATTTTTACTATGATTGAGGTTAGAATGGGCCGATTTTGTCCGGATGGTATTTACAAGTTTAGTTTACTTCGTAAAAATGTTTTTGTTTTACGATTTAATGGAAAAAACGTAAATAATTAGTTAGGTAAGATAAAAGTAAGTACCTATACGTTGTACGTAGTTTAAAGTACGTATTTAGGGCCTAGATACGTAAGTACTTTAAATATTTTGGTAAATCAAATAGTCGTAAAAAATATATTTCTTTGTAGAATAGTGTTCAACCGAAATTAATCAATAACTAGTTACATAGTTAAGTAATAAATAAGTAGTGTTCAACCGAAATTAATCAATAAAGAGACATTTGAAATAATATACAATACTTAATAATTAGATTATCCTTTCTGTTAGGTACCTCCCTATTATAAAAGAAAGAAAGAAAAAGAAAGAAAGAATAAAGTTTATTTTGACACAGTACGTGAAACGTGAAACACAAATAATAAAAAATAAAAAGTGATAACAGTGTGTGCCTCACGGCTGCGCCAAAAAGGTTCATTTCAGCATTAATGTCAGACAGGTGCTGTCTGACGCTGGTTTTCTAATGAACCCTTAGGGACTAGTGACGGGGAGTACAAACAGTTTCAACATACCTAATATATATTTTTATACTTATAAATAAATGAATAAACTAGTACAAACTTACTTTGTATCAAATATAGTAACAAAAAACAAAAACAAAAAAAATATAGAATAAAAACACAAACATACAACAACACAACACAAACATAACAACATACAACAACAACAAACACAACAACAACACAACAAACATAAACAAAACATAAATTACTATCATTTAAACTTGTTTTAGTATCTAACTATGTACTTATTTACCTCTCTATCACTTTCACACCTAATAGACCGCATACAAAAACTTATTACGTAAGTACATATCTAAGTAGATGAAACAAATATTCGGAAGTTTTCAAATCGTATTATACTTATTTTTATGAATGAACGCGTAGTAATAAGGCATTAACGCCGTCTAGCGGGTAAAAGTAAAAGCTGTAACTGTACAACTTCCGTCGGTAGTGCTCGCCTGCGTGCGCTTTCTGCTGCTGCGGTGACCAAGG
Organism: Griposia aprilina; assembly: GCA_916610205.1. NCBI lineage: Eukaryota > Metazoa > Arthropoda > Insecta > Lepidoptera > Noctuidae > Griposia > Griposia aprilina. The sequence continues at coordinate 12,325,702 of OU744286.1, forward strand.
TTAGGAAGGAAGGAAGATTCGGGAGTATGAATACACAATCACTAACGCGGAACATATGTAATTTGCAATGGTAATTGCGCCGCCATCTCGCGGTCAATAGTCGAACTCTACCAGGTGATCCAATAAGTAGCCTACTTACCCGATGTCGGTCAGCGTGATTATACTTTGCTTCTTTTTTTTTTTTTGTTCCGGGGTGGAAAATGCTCATGGATGTCCTCCGTCCTGGGGGGGCGGAGGGGTCTGTCAGACTCTTACTGACTAAAAACCACCCCGGTGTTCCCTTCCCACATTTGCACCGGGGATCATGGGAACTTGTGCGCCTTCCACGATCCCCGGCTAGTGCCGGCCCGCCTCTGTGGACCTCCTCAAGTCCGCGGGGGGAGTGAGGTGTAAAACTCCCCCCGCGACGTCGAATAGGGGCGCGCGTGGAACACTACGCGCCGCGCGCCGCCTCGGGTCCTGTTATATGAGGGGTGGCGGACATCCCCAGGTCCGCCGTCCCTCTGGACCCGTTTATGGGGGCTGGAAGAGGGCGTTGTCCGCCCTCCGCCGACGCCCGGTACGTCTGCTGCGGATCGGGAGAGTGGCCTCGACCTCTCTCAACCTTTCCGCAGCCTCCTTCTGTGAAACGACGGTTTCACAGAAGGAGATCACCGCATCCCACGACTCGGCGCTCCCGACCATCGAACTAGCGACGGCCGGAAGTGACAAGTCGGCTCCAACTACTCACACGAGGGCACGGCGCGGTTCCTCACATCCGGCACACTCTGCCAGCGTATGCCACGCCGTGTCCTCCGGACAGTTGACGCAGTGATGACACCGAGCGTCCGGCTCCCTGTTTATGCGACTCAGGTACTTCCCAAAGCAACCATGCCCCGAGAGCACCTGAGTCACCCTAAACGACAGGGAGCCGTGCCTCCTCCCGAGCCATTCGTTGAGCACCGGCCGGACCGCCTCGATGGTGACGAGACCGGCGGTAGGGCGTGAGAGCCTGTCCCGCCACTCCGTCACCAGGACCTCGCGGAGCTGCGACCGACGCAGCTCGATCTCTCGCTGCATCGGTCCACCAGCCCGCGACCGCATCTCCTCGCGCCACCGGTACAGAGACGCGAGGGCTCTCGCCTCTAGGTCCCAAGGCGGAGATCCGGCTAGTGCACAAGCCGCCTCGTAGGAGATCGTGCGATAGCCTCTGATAGCCCTGACGGCCGTCGCCCTCTGTGGTTTTCGCAGCACTGCGATGCTGCCGGCCGTCAGGTCAGAGGCCCACACCGGGGCCCCGTACAGGGCAATGGATCGCACGACCCCGAGGTATAACCTCTTACAGGCGGTGCTCGGGCCCCCCAGATTGGGAAGCAGCGTTGCGAGCGCGCCCGCCGCGCCCAGCAACTTGGGCGCCAGTCGCTGAAAGTGGGGGCCGAAGTCCCACCGGCTGTCGAGCACTAGTCCTAGGTACTTCATGGTAGACTCGACAGCAATTCGTGCCCCCCCGACCACGATGTGTGATCCCGGCGCTGGCGCCCGCCGAGGGCCGTGAAAAACCACAGCCTCTGACTTGTTGAGGGCCACCTCCAGGCCCAGGCGCCGTATGCGGCCCACTACCCGCGCAACCACAGCCGTCGCCAGCAACGCTGCCTCCCTGTGCGAGCTCCCCCGGGCCGTGACCAGCGTGTCATCCGCGTAACACGTCAGGTCCACTCCCGGTTGGCGCTCGCCCCTCAGCACCCAGTCGTACCCGATGTTCCACAGGAGCGGACTCAGGACCGAGCCCTGTGGAACACCGCACGACATGTCGCGCCGGCCCACGCCGTCGCGTCCTCTATAGGTGACACACCTTTCAGCCAAATAAGCCCCAACGATGTGGCGGAGGTACGGGGGCACCCTAAGGTAGCACAGTGCCTCCCGAATACAGCTCCAGGGAGCGTGATTATACTACGGCAACTGTGGCATACCGCCTCGTGACTCAGCGGTTCATTCTAACTATTCTAATATGTACTTAGCTAAATATTTTCCTTGTAATTCATCTCGGGGAATAATTCCGAATACTACTCAATACTTCCAAATGTTTCGCGAATAATACGACGGGAATACTTCGGAATAATTCGCTCCGGCAACGCTACTCAGGACACACTACAGTAAGACCACGTACGCACAGACGTAAAAAATCGCTGCGGAATAAAAATAGGCCTAGCGCGGTTTTGTCCCAACTTGAACGTAGGCTAACTAGTTTTTCTCTCAGGATTAACTTTTCGGTGCTTGTAAGCATTCCAGTTGTAGTTTACTTAATAATTCCATGGGTGCACTGATCACAGAACATATTATTATACCATTTAAAACCCTTTTCTTTTTTTTTTTGGGTGGGACATCATCAAATGACCTCTCGCGCTTTGGGCGGAGGGGAACGGCGTGTCAGACTCTTACTGACTAAAACCCATCCGTATTCCTTCAATTGCCTGTGCGCCAGGGCCCCGGTAACTCTTTCGAACAATCCACGACCCCGGCAGGCACCGGCCCTATCAGACCCCGTCAATGATGCTGACATCTCTTTGAGGCGCGCGTGGAACACGACGCGTCGTCGACCCGGGCCTGGTCCTTACCGAACGGCGAGCTGCCCATTGCTCGCCGTCCGCAAGCCCGCGCCTACGGTGGCCGGGAGTCGGCAATCGACTCCCGACGCCCAGGGTGTCTCCTGCGTCGAATAGGGGCGTGAGGGCGCAACGATTGCCACACCCTCACGCGCTCCGCCTCCTCCTTCGCGCGCTTTACTGCTTCGCAGAAGGAGGTGACTGCTTCCCATTCCCTCTCGCTCCGTACCATGGCCTAAACTAGGGCCGGACGCGAGAGATCGCCGCCACGAGGACACGGCGGTGCTCCGCCCAAGCAGGGCAGACCTCCACCGTATGCTCCACCGTGTCCTCCGGTCGATCCACACAATGATAACACCCGGGCGTTTCCTCCCGCCTTATCCGAAACAGAAACCTCCCGAAACAGCCACGTCCGGTGAGGACCTGCGTCAGGCGGAAGGTGAGGACGCCGTGGCGCCTCTCAAGCCACTCCTCAAAGAGGGGACTTACCGCCGCAATTGTGGCGTGCCCAACCATTTATACCCCTGCCACGGATGAAATGTCATCAGAGACAATGAGTACCTATTTATAATTTTTAAGAATTTTGTGGAATTAACACTTTGGTCTTTGGTCTGCTACCGTCAGCTAACGTAGATAGAGAATTTCTCTTTCTCTGTCTACGTCTGCTAGTGACTAGCTCAGCTGTAGACCGCCAAATTCAAATTTTCTTTGGTTTTTTGCAAATTGCAGCTCTGTTTTACGTAGTAGGTATGTTGATCAAAATGCGATTCGCGACTGTAGAAATGATATATTTACTGGATAATAATCACCAATTTTATATCATTCCTACAGTCGCGAATCACATTTTGATCAACATACGACGTAAAACAGAGATGCAACTTGCAAAACCCAAAAAAAATGAATTTGGCGGGCTACAGCTTACAGTTAAGGATTCAGATAATGTCACGTGGGATGCGATCAAAGCAGCATAGATAAAACATAAAACACTATCATTCTAACAACACTAAAAAATACTCCGTGTACTCGGTGTACTGTACACTGACACGTACAGTCACGGACTTTAATTGATGAGCCACTTGCCACTGTTCGTATTTTAGCCGTGTATAGCAAATCGGGTTTAGTCGGTTATACTCGTACATAGAACAGAGTGACTACCCAATATCAACCAATTGCAGGTCTAACAACCGTAACCTAGCGACAATTGTTTTAGCGTGGGTAGGTAGCGATCTCAGAATTAGAGATGAAGCGTATATACTAGAACAGATCCAGGGACTAGGTATTTAATGAGACTAGGTTGCACCTATTCCAACTTTAAAAATACTCGATCCACCTAGTCTCTATCTTTAGTCTCACTGTGCCTAGGCGGCGGCGCACGGCACGGCATTCCCCGCCCCCGAGCCCCTCTCGTGGCCCACTCGAGTCGAAGTACCGGTGCGGGGAAGCGAGATAGCAAGTCAACTTTGCCGCTCACTCGTGTTTGCCTAAATTATTCGTATGTCAGTCATTTGATTTGAACCATATTTCAATGGTCCTAAAAGTAACGCAACGCGTATTCGTGTTTGCCTATTTTGTACACTAGGTACTTGTAAATACTCGATGCGATGAAGACTTTATACTGAGATGCAATGCAGTCGAGAATCAACTACGGACTCATGCAAATGTGATCTCGGTGGACGCGGGCTCGCCGCTTTTTCTTGCCATATGATAGAATGAGACTAAAGGCAGTTACTGAATTTTTATTTTAGCCTTCCTTTTAAGCTTTAGTTATTGTTCTGAGGATAAAACGTAGTTCTCTATAATCTGTGGAATGGATTCAAACGTGCCCGAGCCCGACTCAGTGTGCCCACCTTAGGGTATTTTCCCCTAGATTTAGAGGATTTTTGTACGTTTAGGGGATTTTTTTGGGTATTAAATTGTTTAGAGTAATATTAAAGGGAAAAAAAAATTGGGGATTTTTAGGGAAAGTTTGATTTTAGGTTCGCAAAAGAATTTAATGCGTGACTGCATGTATTCGAACGTAACTTGGTGTGCTGATGTTGTGATGTACCGTTCTTTATAATATATTTTTCTCTTTTGCGTTGATAGATTTGTGTATGCGGAAGGGAGATGTCGAATACGAATAATAATAATTATTATTATTTTATTGTCAGGCAACTGAGGCCCGTAGATGAAATACACAAATTACAAAATAATACATAATAAAACTACTATAATGCTACGGGTACGGACGTAGATGTGTAGTCTACTTTAATAAATAAGAATAATTCACCTAAATTTGTGTTTTATTCGTAGAATAAATTGTAAGGGAAAAAAAATTAAAAGTGCCTAATTTAGGGAAATTTCACGAGGAGCCCGGGGAAAACCAAAATCAGATGGTAGAAACACTGGCCCGACTGCCTGTGTTGGTGTTGTTTTTGTTTTGATTATTTATAGCAGTTTTGTTTGTTTACCTAACTTAGCTTTTTAAACGTGACGTGCAATTAGCAAAAATGGATGGAAACCAAATTCTTGAGAGAAGTCTTCAAGTTGATTATCCCTACATAATTGGTTACATGAGCGTCGATGTCCGACGCGATTATTTTCATGATTTATCCCAACTCAAATATTTAACATCAGTTCCGAAAGGGAGAATTTGTTACAACTTAAACCACAACATTGAAAAAGCAGTCAAGCGTACTACTGACGACAACAACGAAAAAATATCTCTAATGCTGAAATTTCTCCTCGACCAAAAATCCCGATTAGAGTTTCTGAGTAACCAACCTGAAACAACTTTTATAACCTATCGCAGAAGTTTAATAAGTGTAATGTGTGCGAGTTATAACCATGAACCACTAAGCATTGTGGCAAGCTTATTCAATAACTGCATATACTTGTGTTCCATTGATAATTTACAAGTTAAGAAAAGTATTCTTCCCAGTGATCAGAATGCCAAGTTTTGTGCATGGGGTTATAAATTTGAACAATATATGTTATCAGGTAAATAATAAAATAATATATATACATATATATTGTAATTGTTTTTGTAGGCAAATAATTATTCATCAAGTTATATTTGAAAATCTTTGATTTTAGCTTTTCACTGTAGCTCATAAAGACAAAAACAAATTGTTATTATAGACAAGTATTGTTATCCCATAGCACACACACACTATCACATACTATTTTTAACTCATACATAGAAACTATTCATATAGCATGATTAAATAGCTATTTCTAGAATTTCTTTTTTATTTTACAGATTCACCAATTCAACAACCAAACATAGAAAAACCTGTTGTTGAAAATGAAGAATTTTCTATTTATTACAGTTCTCAGTTAGGAAAGCATAAGCTGTTTTACGGTGCCCAAATAGATGGAATGCTTGCCACAAGCACAACTTCAGAACCTCCCGACCCAAACTATTTAAATGCCAATCTAGCATATTTAAGGACCAACAAGTTTGTGGAGTTGAAAACAAATAGAGAAATACATAGTAAACGCCAAGAACAGAATTTTAAGTAAGTAATGAAATTAAACTTTTTATAGTATGAAAATAGGCCACTGTAAATGAACTTGAAATGCCCCAAAACTACCATGGCAACATCAACCATGGTTATTAGCAGGGGCGCCGACTCCGTCGGTGCACGGGCGCTCCAGCACCCACGAAAGGCAAATAGTAGGTGCCGAGCACCCATGAGCATAGGTATAAAAACTGATGAACTTGACTGAACAATCCGGCTCTGACCGATATCTCTTTATCATCACTAGGCGCTCTAATTAATAGGTTGGGGAAAAGGTTTCTGATATATTTTAAAGGTATAAAGTTGTAGTAAAATCTCTTTGGCTGTACTGTTTGTAACTGGCTGGTTTTAATACCATTTTAAAGATGAAATTTTTAGAACGAAAATTACGAGTAAAAACTATTTCGCGCCATTTTTCAATTTATTTTCTGGCCGCCAAAATGAGTAAATCTAACGAGAAAATTCGATACATTTTAAAGTTTTATTACAAAAAAATAAAAAAAATGCGACAAGCCGCCCAATAAAAATGTGACGTTTATGGACACATTGGACTTGACCATAGAAATATCTTACTTATATCTATGGACTTGACGCAGTGTCAGTAAGAGTAGCACAAGCTCCCTCCTAAGAGTATATAATATATACTCGTGGGTAGAAGTGGGCGATACAAATCGTTTATACATAGATACAATATCTATGTATCGGCACAATATCCAATACCTATAATTATATCGGACGGCACTGCATCTATATCAGGTATCCGCGTACTTATAGCGAATATAGCGCGATGAGTTACAGAACAACACACTAGCGATATCGTATCGCATGATCTTAATTAGGATATTCGGTTCAAACTGATTCGGGTACAGTAGTAGTACGGCGCACGGCGCGGCGGCGGCGCACACTGGTCCCGAATGATAAAAAAGTGGACATTAAGAAATTTTTGACAGAAGGTCAACGGATTCGGCTGATTTTTTTTTTGTAGACAGCTGATGCAATTACAAATCACTTTTATAGATTGAGTTTTTGCCAAATAAGCCGTATTTTCAGAGAAAAAAAATATTGAAATATTTTTTGTATGAAAGAAATCCTAATTTTGTCTTTATCTTCCAAGATTCAAACGTATTCAAAATAAAACTTAGCGCAGCTTGTAGAGGGGCTAATTGCTCACTACTTTGTCATAGACTCTCTTCTGCGATTTTGTGCTCCTTTTGAGTTACAGGCACTTTAAATATTTTTTGTATGAAAAAATCCTAATTTTGTCTTTATCTTCCAAGATTCAAACGTATTCAAAATAAAACTTAGCGCAGCTTGTAGAGGGGCTAATTGCTCACTACTTTGTCATAGACAGTCTTCTGCGATTTTGTGCTCCTTTTGAGTTACAGGCACTTTAAATATTTTTTGTATGAAAAAATCCTAATTTTGTCTTTATCTTCCAAGATTCAAACGTATTCAAAATAAAACTTAGCGCAGCTTGTAGAGGGGTTAATTGTTCATCACTTTGCCATAGACACTCAATTGCGATTTTGTGCTCCTTTTCAGTTACAGGCACTTTAAATTTTTCGTTGTTGGATGAGCTTTACTAGTTTTTTGTAGACAGCTGATACAATTACAAGTAACTTTTAAAGATGTATTTTTTGTTAAATAAGCCGTATTTTCAGAGTTAAAAAATTAGTTCAGGCGGATTAGAAATAATCTTGTTAAAGATAGACTAAGATGTAATAACATTTTCTTCATTAATAAGTAACTCTTATAAATGTCTTTCTATTAAAAAAAGTCTTATTTTAAATATATCAAATAAACAACTTGGATATCTCAAAACGTGTACAGACATGTTCAGGTACAGGTAATTTATTGTGTGACTCATATTCAGATTATAAGCATTTTTTGGTAATGAGTCATTGCTTAATTAGCCGATTACTTACAATTTGGGCTATATTTGGTCATCTAACGCTAGTGAATGCGTCGGAAACGCTGAATGATAAAAAGGTATAAATTGCAATTAAAACTTTTCCTTCGTACTTTAACGGGCTTAGGACCGTCAAAATACAAACCTATATAATAATATAGGTATTGTATTAAGGCGTACTTCAAATTTTTTAAGTACGCCTTAATACAATACCTATATTATTATAGATTTCTTTCATACAAAAAATATTTCAATATTTTTTTTCTCTGAAAATACGGCTTATTTGGCAAAAACTCAATGTATAAAAGTGATTTGTAATTGCATCAGCTGTCTACAAAAAAAAAATCAGCCGAATCCGTTGACCTTCTGTCAAAAATTTCTTAATGTCCACTTTTTTATCATTCGGGACCAGTGTGCGGCGGCGGTACCGTGTCCTTGCGATGTGCTCGGGTGGGAGTGATGTAGCTATAGACGAACGAGCGAGAGAGTGCGATACGCTTATGTCTAATACTAATTTTAAACATTAAACTACCAATAATAAATATTTGTAAATAATTTACAAAATGTAGGTATATTATGAACGTTTTTTACATACGCCTTCATTAATTACCTATAATTAAACAGTAAAAAGTTCAATTCACTGATAAGTACTTGACCTTTATAAATAATTGTTAAAAATATAAATCTAAAAAACCGAAACGACTGTACTAGTTTTATTTCAGAGTGCCATATTATCAACACTACCAACTATATTCGAGTATACAGTTACAAATAAAAAAACTTTTTTACAAAAAAACAACCGACTTCCAAAAAAAACACTGAAAGACGTGAAAAATAACTTTAATTTCGGAAGTCGGTGCCTTTGGTTTTTTTTTTTTTTATGTGTGTTAGCTCAGAACTCTTCCCTGGGTGAACCGATTTGGATGATTATTTTTTTGTTAGAAAGGACATACCTCAAGGGTGGTCCCATGATAAGGAAACCAGGATCTGATGATGGAATCCTGGAGAAATCGAGGGGAACCTTCGAAAATCGTAGGAGCGCCTAGTGCGTTTGTTGATTTTTTCATTAAGTATTTTAAAGAACTACAATTTAATGAAGGTCTGAATTCGATCTGATGATGGAGCCGAAAGACAGTCGAGGGAATTCCTCAATGATTTACAGCAGATACCTTGTGTTTGGGCTTGATTAATTTGTATTTATGAGAACTTTACACCTGAAGGGTTGTGACAGTCATTAGGGGTCTGATGATAAAGACGAAGGACAGTTAAGGGAACTCCTCAACGGTTTACAGTAGCTACCTTGTGATTCGTTTTAATTCATTTATATTGATGATAACTTTGCACTCATATGGGTTATAAGTGCCATTACAGGTCTGATGATGGCAACCATAGACAGTTGAAGGAATTCCTCAATGATTTACAGCAGGTACCTTGTGTTTGGGCTTGATTAATTTGTATTTATGAGAACTTTACACCTGAAGGGTTGTGACTGTCATTAGGGGTCTGATGATGAATACGAAGGACAGTAAAGGGAACTCCTCAACGGTTTACAGTAGCTACCTTGTGATTCGTTTTAATTCATTTATATTGAAGAGAACTTTGCACTCATATGGGTTATAAGTGCCATTACAGATCTGATGATGGAGACCATAGATAGTGGAAGGAATTCCTTAACGATTTACAGCAGTTACCTTGTGTTTGGGCTTGATTAATTTTTATTGATGAGAATACTATACTCAGATGTGTTATGACTGTCATTAGGGGTCTGATGATGAAGATGAAAGACAGTTAAGGGAACTCCTCAACGGTTTACAGTAGCTACCTTGTGTTTGGACTTAATTCATTTATATTGATGAGAACTTTGCACCCATGTGAGTTATAAGTGCCATTACAGGTCTGATGATGGAGACCATAGACAGTCGAGGGAATTCTTCAACGATTTACAGCAGTTACCTTTTGTTGGGCTTGCTTCATACGGTTCAATATTCCAAAATATTCAGGTCGTACAAAAATAATACCCAATTAAGATTGAAGTTTTTCATAGGGCAACCACTACCTACTAGTCATGCTGATGCGTCAATTTGAGACTGAATTTAATTTGCGTAATCGCGTCATCTCTAGCAATGCTCTTTCGTTGGTTGCTAAGCAATTTATGCTTGTCACAATGCATATGGTGAAATGGAGCTGATGGTGGCTTCACCATCAGCTCCAGTTCTTCTGGTTTTTACCAAGAGAAATCCTCAACAATAAACTCCTCAATTCCTTGCATCGGGAAACGAAATATTTTGTAAAAGGTGATGAGCAGTTGACATTAGGCTATTGTAACTTCGATAAATTATTATCTAACCCACTAAAAAGTGAAAAATAAAAACTTTTTGACAAAAAAAACAACCGACTTCCAAAAAATACACTACAAAGTGAAAAATAACTTTAATTTCGGAAGTCGGTGGCAAAAAACTAAAATAAAGATCCAAAGACAACGACTTCCGAAATTAAAGTTATTTTTCACTTTGTAATGTATTTTTGGAAGTCGGTTGTTTTTTTTTTGTCAAAAAGTTTTTTTGGAAGTCGGTTGTTTTTTTGCAAAAAAGTTTTTATTTTTCACTTGTTAGTTGCGGTACCTACCCCACACAAATTCGTATACCACTACTTGGTGTGTAAATAACAGTGACAGGAAATTATTAACACATCATCCATATAAACTAAGTGGAAAAATCTGCAGTATTAAGGATAACTCAAAAACTACTGGCCAGACCTTGATCAAATTTAAAAGGGACCACATGTGAAGCACCACCTATCAAATAAAAAAAGAATCATCCAAATCGGTTCACCCAGAAAAAAGTTATGAGCTAACACATTAAAAAAACATACAGACGAATTGAGAACCTCCTCCTTTTTGTGAAGTCGGTTAAAAATACAATGATGTACATGAATCGAACAAAACCGAAACCTAAAAATCACAGTACTACTTTCGTTTCCGACTTCCACACAGATTCAGCCGATATATAGGTATTGAAATATATAGATGCTATATCCGATATTCCAAACCGATACATAGATACGGTTTGATATAGTGTAAAACCGATATTACCCATGCCTACTCATGGGCTCTTGCTCTATCACAGAATATAATTATTATGTTCTGTGATAGAGCAAGAGCCCACGACGGCCAGACCTTCGTTATTTTATAAAAGCTGAAAGTTTTTCTGTGCATGTCCCGTATACAGGTAAGAACGACCAGCGACTATAGAGTTTGGGTTGTGGTTACTTGGGCTGGTAACAGGTACGAGTATTATAGGTGTATGAAATAGTACCTTAAATTCGTTAAAGTATAAAGCTCAATTTTTTTATATTATCTTCGGGATAGCTTTTTTTTTTTGTTTTGGCAATTGAGCCGATGTCGACTATTCTGCCAGCGTAACATTTAGACGGCAGCGCAGAGGCGTGCCGTCGACTATTCGCTTTGTGGTAGAACTACAGATGTTAGTCGCTGAAAAGACGAGGACAGGGTTTAGTACAACATAAATATTATTCTAAATTACTATCTTACTTAAAATAGGGTGATAAACAGCACAAAAAGACACAATACATATTTACATAATTATTACGAACCAATCAAAATTTAATATCATTTTTGTTTAAAAAAGTTGTTAAAATGTTAATAATTTTGGGAGAGAAGTGGGATAAAAGGGAATGGAAGATAGTTGGAAGAGGAATGTTACATTTGGAAATTTTTCGATAAAGATCGAAGGATTTGGTGTTCAAGGAGCAGGAGAAAAATATATGGTCCAAAGTTCCCTCCGCAAGACCGCATTCACACAGGGAACGGTCGCTAACATGGATCTTATTCAGAAACACTGGGCTACAACAATGTCCGAGCCTTAGTCTGCAAAGCTACGAAACAGTTCGTTTGGACAATTTTGGATATTTAAAAAAACCAAGGTTTCCGCTGGACGTCGCGCTGTATAGCTGCATAGTAGATACCCTTGGCTTTTGAGGTCTCATTCCACGTTTTTGTCCATGAGTCGAACAATTTGGGCTAGGCACCATTTCGCAAATCGTAGTTATGAGCTACGAGGTGTTTTCGATCAGCCGGATTCGATGTGGCATACTTTGCTAACGAATCAGCACACTCATTGCCAACAATACCCGAGTGACCAGGGATCCAGGCTATCTCGATGTCCAAGCCGTTTTGGGAACAGTCAAATAATAAGTTCTTAATGTCTATTACAATTTTGCTATGAATTTTACTATGAAGTTGATTTTGTACTAAGGCCTGAATACTACTACGGGAATCCGAAAAAATGACTGCTTTTGTTATTTAATGAGATTTGATATAGTGTATGGCTTCTAAAATGCCAATACACTCTCCTGTAAAGACTGATGCTTCTGGAGGACATTGAAAAAGTAAGGCAATTTTTGAATTTAGAAAATATACGGCTACTCCGGTACATTCTGATTGTGATAATTTTGATGCATCAGTAAAGAAAAAGTTCCATCCTTCCCAGTAACGTTTTACGGCTAACTCGAAGTCTCGTCTTGCGTTTTGGGAATTCTTTGATATACCTAGTCCCAAAACGGCTTTTGGTTCGAAATGAATCGCTTCATATGCAGCAGAAAAGACAGGGATAATTGGATATTGACAAACAGGCGAGGAGAGGTGTTTAAGCTCTCATTAGCTCTCCCTATTTATCAATAGAGGAACTGCTTTATTGTTCCAATAAGGAGAATTATTAAAGGAAAGGTCGATTTGCTCTAAAATTGGGAGTAAAGGATGGGATGAGAGGGAGAATACTTTAGACAGGAAACGATTTGCCAAATACTGTCTTCTTAGGTATAAAGGCGGTTCTGCACATTCAACTTGAAGCGCATTTCTGGGAGAGGATTTCATGGCTCCAATAATAATTCTCAGACATTTGGCCTGGATGCCGTCTAATTTCTTGAGCGCTTCCTTGTTGCAAGGCTCAATAAGGAAGCAACAATAGTCCAGAGCGCTCCTGGCGGGATAGCTTTAGAAATCTCGTCGTCCATTGCCAGACACTTATGACAGTTGCTACCCCCTGCCAGACACCCTTAAACTTTAATAAATTATAATTATACTTTCGTTAAAGTATAAAAGCTAAATTTTATTTAGGTTACTTGGGGTCTTATAAAAAAATGTTACTTATCGAGGTAACATTTTTTTTAAGTAAACCAAACAAAAAAACCAAAAGCCATTAAAAACTATCCGGCTCAACAGCCGGATAGTTTTAATGGTTTTGAAATATTGCCAGACACATTGAAAGTTCGCTGTAGACCGTGCGAGCGCGCTATAGCTTACCTGGATTTCATGCCATCACAGGTTGTGATTGTTACTAACAAAATATGGACCTGCACCTTAATTACGTAACGCACTATCTTTCACTATCTGAATCATTTTGAAGCCTATTGCTAATCCATTGGTTCATATGTACGAAAAATTTGTCTGCTCAAGAACGTAAATAACGCAATGAATGTTGTTGAACTGTCAAAATGAAACCCATTCCTACTGTTAGTGTGTTACGTAATCACCCCGCAGGTCTGAAATAATTGTTTATTATTATTATATCTATTCGCTAGGCGAGCTATTGAAAAATACCAATTTTAGTACCCTAACACGGACTAAAAAAAAAAAGGACTCCGCGCCACGCGTATCGAAAGTGAAGCACTGTAGGTATGCCGTTTGTACAAACATGCCACACGCACACATTTACATCATAAGATGCCTACTACGTGCTACTACGGCGTCATTGTAGGTACCTACTGTTTACGTCAAGTAATAAAATAATGCCTTCTTGTGTTGTGAATTGGTGTAAAAATAATTCGACATCCCAGAAAAAAAAGTGACAAGGAATAACATTATACTTATAACATATCACGCACACATAGATCGGTACGGTGCTTCACTTTCGATATGCGTGGCGCGGAGTCCTTTTTTTTCTAGTCCGTGAACCCTAATATAATTTTCAGAAGATATAAAATGCTTCGGTGTTGGTGTCAGTGCTACCTAGCTGGGCTAAAGGGATTACTTGTAGGCTACAGAAACGATGATGGCATAATACAAAGAGTGCAATGTTTCGATACTGATGACATCGTGAGATATTGTCGGGTAAGATTTTACGTATCTAAACTACTATTTTATAAAGATTTTTTGTATGTTTGTTTGTTACGCTTTCACGCTAAAACGGCTGAACAGATTTGGATGAAATTTGGCACATGGGTAGACCATGACCTGGATTAGGACATAGTATAATCTTTATCCTCATATTCCTACGGGATCGAGACTTATGCGGGTGAAACCGCGGACCGCAGCTAGTAGGTATAATATAATTATTATCAACTCGTCGGTCGTCCGGCGGCGAGATGAGCCGACTACTTTGTTACCATCGCGGGTAGACCCTGGATGAAGGTGGCACAGGAGCGTGGGGATTGGCACATGAAAAGAGAAGCCTATGCTCAGCAGTGGGTGAAGTCGGGCTGTTGATGGTGGTGATCTGATCGATCTGATAGGTATTATAACTTGGAACGTAATTTCGACACCAGATTTAGCGTGCGAGATCTCGAGTTGCTAATCTCGACTCGAGATTGCATTCCCTAGCTGTAGTCTCTGTCGAACTTAAGTCGTACATTCCTTTACTGCTACGAAATAAAGACGCTGTTAATTTCAAATGGTAACCATGAACGTGCGGTTGATTGTATGTACAGTAGATATTATAAAATGATCCTTAAAATAGATTATATCGCTTTTCAGGACGAATGGAAACCACAAATAGCTATAAATTATTTAGATTATTTTCTAACGTATGTAGAGAATTGTTTCAAGCCTCTGAAAGAAACTTCAGATGATGATTTTGTATCTAAAGAGCCAATAACACTGAAGTTTGATATTGATACCAACCAAAAAATAACCGTCAGCAAGGATATTCAAGAACAAGTGATTTTACCGGAATGGTATGTAGGCGCCACTGACGTACAGCAGACTGTACCTAAATAACTTTTATTTTGGAATGGGACCCTGTATTTCCATGATTCCGACTCTCCTTAAAAAATAATGCTAGGTTCAATCGGGACTGAAATGTTACCTTTCTATTTTATTGATTTTTTTATGTAAGTAATACACATTTTCTGACTCCTAAGACACAGGCACATACACCTACTTTAGGAGTCAGAGTATTAAAATTATTGTGACCTAGTTATAAGTCATGTCTTTCAATCAAATTGTAATATGATGATTGTTTTTTGGTGAAATAAAGAATATTATTATTATTTATTACATGTCAAGACAACATATGTGTTTTTTTTTTCATTCAAAGCATAGGTAGCGTCGGTGGCGTAGCGCCTTCTCCGCTGCAGTGTTTTCAAAATACACATCAGAATGTTGTAGTCTGTATTGCAAACTTCGACCAGGGGGGGGAAGGTGTTTCGAGAGAATATTCTGCAATACTTATTCTTTTTTCGACGGAGAATATTCTCGAAAATTGGAGAATTTAAAATTGAAGTAATTTAAATTTATTTAGTAGTTAATTATGATGGGCAGGAGCCAATAAATATAAGTTCTACCAAATACCAAATAACGACAATAACGTCTTCAAAGTCTGTTTCAAAGAAACCCTGATTGATTG
Organism: Griposia aprilina; assembly: GCA_916610205.1. Taxonomy (NCBI): domain Eukaryota; kingdom Metazoa; phylum Arthropoda; class Insecta; order Lepidoptera; family Noctuidae; genus Griposia; species Griposia aprilina. The sequence continues at coordinate 12,341,336 of OU744286.1, forward strand.
ATCATTAACTAAAGTCATTTTAGCGAGTTTGAATTTTATTTTTATTTTACGTTAGAGTTTTTTCTTTTTATTCTAAAGACAACACTGTTTTATGCGTCCTGCGCACAACTCTGGAATTCTTATGAAAAGTACTTCATTGTCAGTTGTTTTCTTCAATGTTGTTTCAAGTTTTCGCAACTATCTCTGGGTCGGCTTTCAGTCTAACCGGATGCAGCTGAATGACAGTATTTTACATGGAGCAACTGCCTATCTGACCTCCACAAACCAGTTACTGGGTAGATAATTTATACATACAATAAAATAGTATCTAACGAAGTCAAAACATTGAATATTTTTGATAAAAAGTAATAATTGCTACGAGGTGTGTCTGCAGGTGAGTCTGATGCAGAAAATATAGTTTTTAGAATTTTTGTCTGGATGTATGTTCCGGATTGGCGCAAAAACGGCTGAATAGATTTGGATAAAATTACACACACAGATAGTTTATTAACACATAAGGTACTTTTAATCTCGGTAGTACGTTCCCGAGGGATATTTTCCGACATCCAGGCGGGCGAAGCCGCAAGCAAAAGGTAGTATTAATAATAAAATCTTTATTTCGAGCGAAGACTCAGTTAGAAGGTAACATTATTAGTAAACAGCACGATATGGTGATTTGGTGATACATGTTACTGGCAGTTATAATTATATGGACAGTCCACTCTGTCAGCTATCATTTTCAGAACCTTGTTAGGGCTGGCCATGACTCGTACCACCATTGATGTAGCGCGCTTGCGCATTATAACAACTACAAGAACAATCTACACGGACGGACACAGCTTAGTATGAGCGCAGGCAGGCCGATACTCAGGGAGGTGCATCTTCATCTACACATTATGCTGTTCACGGAAACAACAGCTATGGATTTCCCAAAGACCCTCGGATGCAAGAGCGAGTGAAGTGAGCTTGGTAATTTTAGCATCCCGCCTCGAATAGATTTAGATGACACCAACGCTATAGGTTAAGCTAACGACATGCTTTCCGCTAAGGTTAATGCAGTGTTGACAGTTTTTAATTCTTGGTTCGAAGGTAACAATTGTTACCTTCGAACCCCTTTAAGCTCTTAATTAACTCTGAAAAACCAAAATAATGTTATTTAGTACAACAGCTCGTAATAAAGACAACATGACGATCGCACTTAACGAAGTTAAAATTGACATAGTTAATGAGGTAAAGTTTCTAGGGGTACCTATACATTGACAAATATTTAAATTGGAAAAGGGAATTGCAAGCCATTGAGTCGTATATTTCCCCAGCATGTTATGCCTTACGCAGTCTTAGAGATGAAACAGCCATAAAACACCTTAAATTAAACTATGCTCTAATAGAATCAAGGTTGAGATATAGTGTTCAGTTTTGGAGGAATGGTTTTAAAGGCCAGAGAGCCTTTGTACTCCAAAAGAGAGCAATTCGAACCATGGTCCGGATATTACAAATAGAGAGCTGTCGGCCGAACTTTATAAATTTAAAAATTCTTACTGTGCCCACCCTCTATATTTTAGTATTGTTGGTGAATTTAAAAAAATACCTGCATTATTATGAAACAGATGAGGAGAGACAGTTGAGGGAAAGTATTCGCAGGAAAGATTTTAAAAGCAAAATAATACTCCAACTTAAGATTGTTCTGTTAAAGGAGGTTTTCTCCGATTCTTTACTTTTTATAACATTCTTTTTGTTTTTCATTCCTGCCTTGACATTACGAATATATATTTCAATATGAATACATGCAAAGAGATATAAGATAGATACAATAAAGAGGCTATGCGAAAAAATGTCATAGAAAAACTGTGATGCCACGTCTCAGTGATGCCATCTAGCATAATATAGCAAAATTAGAGCGGCTACTGGGAACATTTTCATACAAACTTTGATCTCGAGCGTCAGTAACACCATCTAGCATTGAATAGCAAACATACGAATTAAAGAACAATGGGCAACTTTATATGGATCGTGGGCCCAGTGTTGTAGATGAAAAATGAAAATCCGAATAAGCTTAACATTTTATTCTATGGCAGCATTACTCTAATGAATCAAATAAAAAAGTTACAGCGGTTCCTAAAGTCCAATAATTACAGTTACAAATAAAGCCTAATATTATGGCCTCAAGATGCATATAATTATGCATTCCGACTGGCAACATGTAGATACAATTATTATATCTACACCACAGATCTACACGTTGCCAGTCGGAATGCATAATTATATGCATCTTGAGGCCATAATATTAGGCTTTATTTGTAACTGTAATTATAATATGTCCCACTCGCTCCTGTACTATCGATAAAGTTCGCTACCTGCACTCGCGCTGATCGGGTTTCAACAATACCAGTGCGAGTTCTGTCCTACTCAATCCTGAGTAGGTATTCCTTTTTATGTCTATTTCTAATAGTTCACTTAATCTATTAATAATTCATTAGACAACGAAAATGTATAAACATTATTTATTGGCATCGTTAGGTCAGAATATTAGTATTTGTAACGGTAATTATTGGACTTTTGAACTTGAACTTTTAGACTTTTTTAAGCTCCGCAGCATACGCTGTTAGAAAAAATCGTAATTTAACCGACACAGAGACAGCCCGTTTAGTACTTAGTACTTTAGCTATTTTCATAGTGTTATGTCGTACGGTATTCTGTTATTGGGAAATGCCACCGACATTCAGACTATTTTTATTTGGCAAAAAAGAGCTGTTTGATCAATTTATAAATTAAGTCCGAGACAATCTCTCAGAGAGAAATTTAAGGAGATTAATGTAATGACTGTGCCTTCTCAATATATTTATGAAAAGCTTTTACATGCTCATAAAAATATAAAATTGTTTAAAAATACAGTGATATCCATAATATAAATAGTAGGAATAAACACAAATTTGTTGTACCTACAACAAGGCTCAAAAAATAGGTGGCTCGTTCAGGTGTCAATGTATACGCTTTTATAATATACTTCCAAGCCACGTTCAAGATCTAAGCCTTAATAAATTCAAATCATTAATTAAACGTAAGTTGTGCCAGAAAGCCTTTTATACCGTTAATGATTATATTGAGGGCAAAAAGGAGTTGCTCCAATTTTTTCATACTGAATGTTTTTTTTAATACCATTACCATTTCAGACACAAATCTACATGGTCTTCACATGATCTGACCAAGATTATGTCTGGACTTTAAAAGAGACTGTGACCTCTGAGTTTGTTTCGCCCTTTCTTCTCAGAGTAGTCAGTTATGAAACGCCGACATCATCTAGTTTTAAAAATATGATTGACGTGTAAAAGTGTTTGTACAAACCTACTTACAGAAATAAAATCATTTATCATTTACCACTGTAACTTTATTATTTGATTCATTAGAGCAATGCTGCAATAGAATAAAATGTTGAGCTTATTCAGATCTTCATTTTAAGACGGGTAAGAAAGTGCTACAACACTGGGCCCATTGTGCCCGTTCTTCTTTTAATAAAATATCCTGTGGTAGTGATGTTACCATTTAGATATCAAGGTATCGATAATAATGAAAAAAGTTACAAAGACATATTTTTTTTCACATTTTATTATATTCAAACAAATGGCAAAAAATTTGGAAAGCAATAAAATGATCAGTAGTTTCAATGTTTACAAGTTATTTATTTATAAAATTTATCTACATACAAATGACTAAATTATAATTATTATCGTCTAATGACCCAGTGTCAGACAGCTGATCACGAGGTCGTGCGTTTGATTCCCACAGGACACAAATATTTATGTGATGAATATAAGTTTTTGTTAGTCTGGGTGTTTCTTATGCATTATAAGTATTTACAAAAAAAACGTATATAAGTATTATACCCATTGTCCAGTAACCATTGTACAACTCTGCTTAGCGAGTTTAAAACAAAAAAAAAACAATTCAGAAATAAAAATAAGCCAAGCTGCAATAAGCAAAGAGATGACCAGTCCTTACTGACGGCATCCGTTCACGAATATGACGTATCGATCAGCACCATTCAGCTCTACCAATTTGAAGGGAACATAATGATCCGACACGCACGCCACCACCAGCGAGACATTTGAGTGAGCATGACATAATCTCAGCCGCCAGGGCACATTCCAGTCAATGAAAGACGAACCTAGTAAATTAGTAAATCGTCGCTTTATGTGCTACATGTGCTATGCAATTATGCATTATTAAGAGATTGGATTTATATAATGCAAAGATAGTTTTTACAATCTTCAGCAGCTCCAACAGTATTTTCGAATGCTAATCAATTAATTTATGCGCCCCTCTGGAGCAGGACCAGCGTTGAGCCAAGCATCTTTGTCAGCGATGTAATCCCCCAACTTATAATAATTATGCTTGGCTGCTTAATGTGCGTTATAAACAAGATTTAAATTGCGTTTCATTCAGTTGGAGTATGTGGGAAGGTATTTTATTGTAACATTTTAAACAGTACCCCATGAAGGATGAGTCTGCTTTAGCCAGTGTGAAACCTGGTTGAACCAATTAGTCCCTATTTTTAGTCAAATAGTTGTGTCTTTCACCTCTTTTACTGAAAATATTTTATTTTTTCCTTACGTATGTAGCGGTATCAACACCGCCACATGCGAACTACACGTCATACTGACGTCACGCAAATCCTGCATCGCGCAATCAGAGTTTACCGCGCGACTAGCATATATACAACGTCCCGACATCAACCGTCGGGCAATTGCCCACCAGACACAACACCCGTCTGGTCGGAGGATCCTCCCTTTTCCATAGAGTATGAGTGAGCTTTACACCCTGTTCCTCATACCTCTATACTGGTGACCCCGAACTTGAACGTCAGCGCAGCCTTCGTACAACTAGTACAGCGTGACGTCATCATCACATCAGCATCACTCCCGCAAGCTTTAGAGCGGCGAGTCACACAGCCAGCCAGGACCCACGGCTTCAACGGGTATCCTGACCACCAGCATGCAGCGCCCGCGCTTACCTGGTCACCACCCTCAGCCTCAGCAGCAACCTTGGCACAGCACACTGCACTCTCGGCCGGTCCACAAGCAGAGCCTTCAAAACCCTCTCCTGGTCCACGCCAGCAGTCAGCCTCAACCCGGCGCTGTACCACATCCGACGCACTGGAGCATAACGCAGCGCCACCCCGACTCACTGGGGAAACCTTCGCAGACAGTTCCGACTCACCGTGAACTATGCGGCACCCGGTTCCGACTCACTGGAACCGCAGCTGGCCCTGGCAAGCATCGCAAGATACAAGACTCAGCCCACTATCGACCTCCGGTCTCCGGGGGGGAGTGATGTAGCGGTATCAACACCGCCACATGCGAACTACACGTCATACTGACGTCACACAAATCCTGCATCGCGCAATCAGAGTTTACCGCGCGACTAGCATATATACAACGTCCCGACATCAACTGTCGGGCAGTTGCCCACCAGACACAACACCCGTTGGTCGGAGGATCCTCGCTTTTCCATAGAGTATGAGTGAGCTTTACACCCTGTTCCTCATACCTCTATACGTACATGATGTTTTCATAGATATATGGACAAGGTACCGTCATGATTTTAGTATATTTAAACAGTTCTCTTAAAGAATCCAGCCTGCGGAGGCAATATATTGCTCTGATGACTCTTTTCTGCAAAATAAAAATAGACTCGATTTCTGCAGCCCGTCCCCATAGTAAAAAAAATACCGTAAGACATGATACTATGAAAGTAACTGAAATATACTAGCCGCGCGGTATCTACATTAGTAAATTGACGTCTTTTTTTGCGTTTTTTTTCTTCGAGCATAATTTTGACGAAGCAGTTGGAAGCCAATTTTCTTCTCTACGGTCTATTTGAACAAACCGTATCCACTTTTCACGTTCTACTTTATTTACATTCGAAAACCTAAAATATCAGAAAACTACTTGAACGAATAATAGTTGTTCCTATAATGCATCTAAATTAAATTACCTACATAATTATGTTCAAACAGTATTATATTTTAAGAGTTATTTATTATTTACCTCATTAAATATTATCGATAATAAAATCGGTAAGCAACATTACATCTCTACAAGGCTAGTAAAGCTACTTCGCAATAGAGGGCGGTTATTCAAAAATTAGCAAATGTTCTAGATCTTTAGATGAAAATTATTTAACTCTAATTACTGAGTAATTTTAATAAATAAGTACGTTAATAAACCGAAGTTAGGTCTAGTCGTTTTACAATAACGAGATTTGCAATATCGCAACGCGTAAATCAGCATATTTTCTTAGAAAATATTTTTATTTTGGTGGACACAAATGCGACTTGACAGTCTTGAGTAGCCTTGACATGCAGGCGTACCACACTAGACTGAGCGACTTTTGTCCACTAGGACAAATGTATCGGATTACGATTTTTTTCGTTATGTCCCGTCTATTGTTACCTAACGTAATGGCACCAATAATCGACAAGCACCCATAATCGACACTTTTTTCCTAAATCTAAAAAAATAAGAGTAGGGAACTAATTGTTCAAACTGGCAATACTTAACCATAGAAAACATACTTCGTACTGTTATCCAACGTCGCGCCACTGGCATCCGCCATTTTATTTAAAAATGGCGACGTTATAGGACGACTGCAGAAAGTGTGCTGTTGAAAAATCCACGTTTGTTAAGGAAATCGTTAAAGAAGTGAGTACAAAGATTTCCTAATTATTTTGATAAATTTTGGTCCACTTGAATTTAAGTTTATTTTATGGATTGGTCTGGAAATTCTAGAGATAATTTTAATGATTGATCTTGTTGATAGGTTATTTTTTTAGTGACAGCCGGTGTCGATAACTGGTATAGGGTATTTGTCGATTCCATGTGATCGACAAGTGTCGATAATATTTTTTTTAATAGATATGTTGTTCACAAAGGAATGTTGCCATTTATTTTTTGCTTATTAGGTCGGTGTTTGAAATAGATCAATCCATGTACTACCACCAGTAATCGACGATGTGTCGGTTATTGGTGATAAAATGTGTCGATGATTGGTTGTTGCAGATGGCTCCAAGAAAAAACTATACTCCTGAACAGATGGGAATGGCCATTGAGGCCGTAAGAAACGGAGAAAAAGTTGCAGTGGCAGCTCTTCGATTCGGGGTACCTCGAATTACTCTCCATGATAAGATAACTGGAAAGACTCAAATAGGTTGCACTATGGGGCCAAGTACCGTTTTGACAAAAATGGAAGAAAATATTTTGGTAAGATGGATAATAGCATTATCCGAAAGACATATTCCCCTGACAAAAGAAAATTTATTGGACAGTGTTCAAAAATTTATAACCGTACAAAACAGGCCAAGCCCCTTCACAAACAATAGACCTAGTAAAAAGTGGTTCCAGTCCTTCCTCAAAAGACATCCGGAATTGACACAAAGAGTACCTGAAAATCTAACAAGAGCACGCGATGAAGTAACTGAAACTAACATTAGAAATTGGTTTGAAGAAATAGAGAACTATTTAGAGAAAAAGGATCTGAAAGATATTTTAAACGATGCCCAGAGAATTTTTAATACCGACGAAAGTGCGTTCTTTTTGTCGCCCAAACCTGGTCGGGTACTGGCCAAAAAAGGAGACAAACATCTTTATAGTACCTGCGGCGATGACAAAGATAACCTTACGGTCCTAATCACAGGAAACGCAGCTGGACGACTTGCTCCTCCTAATTATGAACGTGTAGCTGCAAGTGTCAAGTCATACATCCGTCCGCTGCCGCTGCCAACCGTGTACTGGCGCCCCGCGCGCCGAGAGGGGTATTTATACGCGGCGCAGTTTGGAGAGCGCGAGGAAAGCGATCTACAACTGCGATCCGCGCGCCACCACACGTATTATTTAACAACTACATTTTGTAAATACATCTTAGGAAATCCACTACTTGTGCCCATGTATTTTTCTATAAGACCTGTACATATTTCTGTGTAAGCTATCCTAGTCTTGAATATACCTAATTTCATAACTACATCTGGAGTATCATTTACACTGTCAAAGCGCTACAGTGGTGACCCCGACGTGATATTCATTTTGTGAAGATCTCCAGATCAAGTATTCACCATGCCTAACGAAAAAGAACCAGAAGTATCAGGTGTGTCGACGTCGCTGCGCATCCCACCCATCTGGCGTGACAGAATACGCTTGTGGTTTGCGCAATTCGAAGCCATCATGTCTCCGCAGAAGAAGGGTGATCAAGCCATGTACGAGCTCGTTGTCGGACACCTTGAGAGGCAAGACCTGGATGAAATATCGGACATCATTCTCCATCCACCGGAAAACCAAAGGTATGCCGCACTGAAGAGTCGGTTGCTCCAAGTGTATGAAGAATCTGAACAGCGTCAAGTACAAAGATTGTTGTCCGAGATGGAACTCGGCGACATGAAGCCTTCGCAGCTGCTACGTCGAATGAAGAACCTCGCCGCGGACAACATCTCCGACTCAACGCTGCGAATCATGTGGACCAACCACTTGCCGCAATCCATTCGAGCAGTCCTCGCTGTCAGCGATAATATCGCTAAGAAATCAGACATCCACGAGCTGGCAGTGATGGCTGACAAGATCCTCGAGCAGACGCAACCATACGGCGTTGTCGCGGCAGTTAGCTCCACTCCCACCACCTCGCATGCATCTACGTCACTGGAAGAGAAGATCGACGCTCTCACACGAGAAATTGCTGAGTTGAAGGTAAAACAATCGCAACAACACAGCTATAGACGCAGATCGTTTAACAGGCGACACTCACGATCGCGTTCGTCGAGCCGGACCAACCACGATCGCGCGCGAAACGACCAATCAGCGATCTGTTTTTATCATCGCAAGTTCGGCAAAGAAGCGAGAAGGTGCACGCGGCCGTGCAGCTACGAAGACAGCAGCGCCCGCTCGGGAAACTAACACCTGCGTTGGCTGAGGCGGGAACCGGCGCAAGCAACTCATCTTACCGCCTATTTATAATAGACAAAAACTCACGTTTATCTTTCTTGGTTGATACTGGCGCCAACGTATCCGTGATACCGAAGAGAAAAGGCGGGAACGCAACACCAACCGATTTCTGTTTATATGCCGCGAACAACACAGTGATTCCAACGTATGGTGAGAAGACACTACAACTGGATCTCAACCTACGTAGACCTTATACGTGGAAGTTCATCATCGCCGCAGTCAGCAAGCCCATCATTGGCGCCGATTTTTTAACGCATCATCAGCTTCTTGTCGACGTAGCCGGCCGATGTCTCGTCGACAAAGTTACCAATCTCACCGCCAGAGCACAAGTCACCTACTCCGCCGAACCTACTGTGAGAAGTATAGATGTTGATAAGCCTTATCACCGGCTACTCAGCAAGTACCCCGACATCCTTCGACCGTCATGTATGAAGGAGACTCCAAAGCACCGTGTGGAACACCACATCGAAACTACCGGCCCACCAGTGTACAGCAAGACCAGACCATTACCACCACATCGATACCTGCCCGTGAAGAAGGAGTTCGAGACGATGATGCAGCAAGGAATATGTCGTCCCAGCAAAAGTCCATGGTCCAGCCCGTTACACGTCGTACCAAAGAAAAACGGTGACATTCGCGTATGTGGCGACTACCGCAGACTCAATGACGTCACCAAACCAGACCGCTATCCAGTACCACGACTCAAGGACTTCACGTACCTACTTCACGGCAAGAAGATATTTACTACGCTTGATCTGAATCGTGCGTATCAACAGCTGTCTGTATATGAACCGGACATCGAGAAGACCGCCATCACCACTCCATTCGGTTTATTTGAATTCCCTCGAATGTGTCCAGGTCTCAGAAACGCCGGACAGACATTCCAACGGTTCATTAATGAAGTACTCATCGGGTTAGATTACGCATTCCCATTCATTGATGACGTCATCGTCGCGTCAGATAATGAAGCATGCCACATCGAAGACTTACAAAAGGTGCTACGTAGATTAGACGACTATGGAATAACAATAAATCCATCGAAATGCGTCTTCAGCAAAGAAAATGTCAAGTTCCTGGGCTACGAAGTGTCAAGTAACGGAATCAAGCCACCACATGAAAAGGTCACTGCAATCACTGCCTACCCCCAACCAGTGACAATTCATGAGTTACGTCGATTCATCGGAATGGTAAACTTTTATCGCGACAGCATTCCAAATGCCGCACACATACAAGCACCACTCAACGCGTACCTACATAATTCCAAGAAACGTGACAAAACCAAAATAGAGTGGAACACAGAAGCTTTACAAGCATTCGAGTTGTGCAAAGCCGGCATACAAAACGCAGCTTTGCTCGCTCACCCATCCGCATCACCGAACGACGCCATCTCCCTAATGTGTGACGCATCGAATACCTGCGCAGGAGCCGTACTACAACAACTTGTAAACAAGAAATGGATACCACTGGGCTATTTCTCAAAAAAGTTCTCCGACACACAACAACGATACAGTACATTCGACAGAGAATTACTATCCATCTACATGGCGATCAAACACTTTAGGAAAATGTTCGAAGGAAGAGAACTCATTGTTTACACCGACCATAAGCCGCTAACCTACGCTATTCGCAAGCCGCCGTCAGACAACGACACACAAAGACGCACTCGACAATTGTTATTCATTAGCGAGTTCACTACGGACATTCGTCATGTGAGTGGAGTAAACAATGTTGTCGCCGACGCACTGTCACGCATCGAAACCGTCGACCTACCATCGCCAATTAACTACGATGACGTATCTCAAGCACAAGAAAGGGACAGCGATATACCCAACTTATTGAAGCAAACAAATATTCAACTCAAGAAAATCGTCATGCCCGCTTCAAACAAGCCAATATTCTGCGAAACGTCTACGTCACACGTTCGACCGTACCTACCAACTGGCTTTCGTCGCATCGCCTTCAACGCCGTGCACAATCCAAGTCATTCCGGGTTACGAACTACACGCAAGCTCATGCAACAACGCTATTTCTGGCCCGCAATGAACACCGACATTGGCAATTGGGCAAAAACGTGCATATCTTGCCAACGCTCGAAAGTTCAACGCCACAATCACAGTGAAGTGGCAGCGTTCCCACCAAGCGAACGATTCCAACACGTACACATCGACATCGTTGGTCCGCTACCTACTTCATCGTCTGGACATCGCTACCTGTTGACATTGATCGACCGCTGCCCACGATGGCCCGAAGCAGTACCTTTACGGGAAATCACTGCCGATATCGTCGCCAAAAAGCTATATGAAACGTGGATATCTCGCTACGGGTGCCCTGCAAGAATAACGACAGACCAAGGACGACAGTTCGAAAGCTGTCTATTCCGAGACCTCGCACAACTACTGGGAGTCGAACGAACCCGTACCACTGCCTACCACCCGCAGAGCAACGGCATTGTCGAACGCTGGCACCGAACACTGAAGACCGCACTTATGACTCGCCTACAAAATAGCAACAAATGGATCGCCGAGCTACCTACAGTGCTAATGGGATTACGAGCCGCCGTGCGTACAGACACCGACACCAGCGCCGCGCAGCTCACCTACGGCCAAGCATTGCGACTGCCTGGGGATTTCATAGCACCATCACCAGCAGCGAAATCAATGGATCACAACTTCGTCGATCAGTTACATGACGTCATCACGAAGTTAACACCAACGTACAAATCGCATTCCAACAAGCGATGTATGTTCGTGCACAATGATCTACAAACATCTAGCCACGTGTTGCTACGCGACGACACCGTCCGCAAACCGCTACAACAGCCATACAAAGGTCCGTACAAGGTCATCGAGCGCAACGAGAAGTTCTTCACCATCCAACTGCCAGGAAGATCAAGCACAATATCGATCGATAGGCTCAAACCGGCATACACTATCAGCACTGAAGAACAAGACCACACGAGTAGTGAGACGCCCCAGTCAGCTGCAGCTACCAGCGAAGATAACACCAGCCTACTCCCGGCCAACACCAGCGAGCGCCGCACCAGATCAGGGCGATTAGTAAAGACGCCTGTACGTTTTCACTAGGGGGGGAGTACTGTAGCTGCAAGTGTCAAGTCATACATCCGTCCGCTGCCGCTGCCAACCGTGTACTGGCGCCCCGCGCGCCGAGAGGGGTATTTATACGCGGCGCAGTTTGGAGAGCGCGAGGAAAGCGATCTACAACTGCGATCCGCGCGCCACCACACGTATTATTTAACAACTACATTTTGTAAATACATCTTAGGAAATCCACTACTTGTGCCCATGTATTTTTCTATAAGACCTGTACATATTTCTGTGTAAGCTATCCTAGTCTTGAATATACCTAATTTCATAACTACATCTGGAGTATCATTTACACTGTCAAAGCGCTACAAACGGATTCCTTCATCCATCGCTGCTAGTGTACCCGATGAATGGGCGGTAGGAAAATCAGAAAGCGGGTGGATGTGTAGTAGCACTTTCTTTGAATATATGACGAATGTATTCAATCCCTGGTTGGAAGAAAATAATATTGAAAAGCCTATTATTATTTTTTTAGACGGCCACAAATCCCACCTCACGTTACATCTATCAAATTTTTGCTCTGAAAATGGAATAGAGGTTATAGCTTTATATCCCAATTCAACACACATACTCCAGCCCATGAACTTGTCTGTGTTTAGACCACTGAAAGAGTATTGGAAAAAATTAGTAAATGAATGGAAAATGGAAAACCTGGGATGTAATCTGCGAAAAGATAATTTCGCACCTGTAATGCAAAAAGCTCTTTCAAAACTGACGCAAGACTGCATCAAAAATGGCTTTCGAGCAGGGGGTCTTTTTCCATTCGGGCCAGATTACATTGACATGTCGAAAATCAAACAAAGAGAAGTAGCAGCATCCACCAGTATAACAGATCCGGCGCAGACAGAATTTGTGAAGTATTTAGAAAAAGAAATCGTCAATGTGTTTTCAGCAATAAAATTACAGCAATTCAACAAATTTTACTACGAAAACAGAAACATGCTGGAAAATAGTCTCCCGGAAGAGGACATAGCTCTATACACGATTTGGGCCAAAAATAAATCAGAAGCCACGCTGTCTCCTCCAAGCGCTGATTTTTCAGTTTCGAGTACAAAAGAACCAGACGATATTGCTGGCCAATATCGGTCTGATGATCTTGACAATTTACCTGCACAAGAGGAAAATATTTTAACTACAGAACTACCTGTTGCTTCTCCAGACAGGCTTCTCAGTTTGCCTACAGATGCAGAAGCAGAAAAAAATCGAAACTCTAACAATTCCGTCATTGAAAATACATCGGAAGATGCAAATCCTTCAGATGTCATCCTACCTATTCCTTCCGCGTCAAACTCAAGAGGGCAGGAACATAATTCCATCGAAGTTGTAAGTCCCAATCTGCCTGCAAATGACAATCATTTTATTGAAGAACCACCTGAATCCTCTCTCAATTTACCCAAAGATTTAGAAGATCACCTAAATCAGCATCCAAGCGACATCGGGGCTGAGAATAAATCCCAGGAGGTTCCATCAGCGTCAAGCAACAGAAGGCGTGAAAATACTCTCGTCGAATACCGACCTAATGTTCTTTCCAATTTACCTGCAGAAAAGGAAGATAATAATCAACCTCCTGCTCCTTTAGCGAATTTATATACATGTCTCAATTTGTCACAAACACAAAGTGCTGCTACTCTAAACTGCCTCTCTAAAGAAGCAACAGGTCGCCTTACCTTACTAGCTAACCACAGCACTAGGTACCACTACTGAGAGCACACCCCAAAAAAAAACTATGGATGCTACTTTGGGAGTCTTTGTCCCATCTCCTTTCAAGAAAAGTCTATTTTGGCCTGAGAACGACGTCAATAAGAAAAAAAGATACAAGCGAGAAAACATACAATCGACAGTGACAAGTAAAGCGTGGAAAGAATATCATGAAAAGAAAGATACAGAAAAAAAGAAAAAAGAGGAAGAAAAAGAAGAGAGGGCAAACAGCGACTAGAAAAAAAGAAATTAAAAGAACAGATTGCTGAGGATAAAAACAAGTCGAAACTCAAATAAAAAAGGAAAATTCGAAAAGAATCAATATCTGATGACACAGATTTGGAGGTACCATATGCTGAAAGTGAAGCTAGTTATTTAGAAGAATATGAAGATGATTTTCATTTAGAACGAGAGCATGCAACAAAGAGAGTTTGTTTAGACAAAAACTTAAAATGCATGTCGGCCAACAAACAACAGCACGCGTCTTCTTCAGGTTCAGATGAAGAGAATTTGCCTTTAAACGAACAAATTTCTTCCAAGACTACAAAATCAAAGCAAATCATGAAGCTAAGTTCTTCGAAGACGACAAAACCAAAGAAAAGCATGAAACTTTCTAAAGGAAGTTATGTGATAGTAAAATATGAAGGAGAATACTTTTCAGGTAAAGTGGAAAGTGTGCAATCAGGTAATAATTACGAAATAAGTACAATGGTGTTAACAACAGGCAATACTTTCAGATGGCCTAATGTACCTGATAAAATATTGTATAGACATGAAGAAATTATAGAAGCAATAAAGGAGCCTATATGCCTTAACAGAAGAGGTTTTTACAGAATACCGGAAATGGACAAGTATTTGCCCGATATACATGGTTAACTACTTTTAAGTCTATACAATTTTGATATAAGTTTTTATTATATTTTATACTACGTTTGATTACTACACTCGTACGTAATTTTAATTTTGGATCTCATTTTTATTTAGTAGCTAAGTAATAGTAACTCATTGTTAACTATTTCTAACATAACAATAAGTCTGGTAGTTACTTAGTTACAAAAGACTGATTAATAGTACGTTTTGTTATAACTTATAAGATACCTACATTGATTATAGAGAAGATGCTACATAATTTATGATTATAATTTAATTGATGTTCCTTACACAAAGTTGATTTGTAGTATTTTTTTTTATATATTATTACAATACTACTTTTAAGCACAATAAATATGCGCTTAATAATTATCTTATTTTTTTATATATTACCCCATAACTAAAATAGTTGCCTACCTCTGAAACTAAATAAGATAATAAAATTATGAATCAGTATCTTTACTCATGTACCGGTGATGTCGATCAGTAGGTGTGTATTACTGGTGATAGGTCGATCACTGGATGTCAATTATTGGTTATTGTCGATAACTAGTTGTTGGATACTGGGCTTTTTATGTCGTTTACTGGAGATTTCAAATAATTTTAATTATTTTGTTTTTTCTGTTAGCCTGTATATTTTTAAGAAATAATAATCCACCATATAGTTTCTTGACGATATATTTCATCATTTTAACTAATTACTGTTTTCCTCAGTGTAAAAAAAAACAAGTTATAATTGATCTAAACACACATCCTCCTTAAAGTGTCGACTATTGGTGCCAATACATTATAATAATTTAATGTCTTTGAATACGTGTTATCTTTTCGATCCATAAAATACCTCAAAGAGTACTATAAGTATTGAAATACCTCCAAACAAGCGAGCAGAGCGTTCAATTACATTGGAAACGATTGAATAACGAAGCAAGTTTTTAAAAATAATTTGCAAGAAATTACAAAACTATTTTTTCAAATGAATTCGAACGAAGGCCTGTCCAAATGTCGATTTCGACTACGAGTTGTAAAATTGATATCGGTCGTTTAGAAGGAAAAGAAAATTGGTCAACATAGCGCTGCAAAGTAAGTGCGCTGCTTTTAAGGGGTAGGTACTCCTGGCGGGTTGGACACTATAAATGGAAAACTTATAGAACCTAAACAACCAGCTACTACAGCAACTGGAGACGTTAAAGCAAATTATGAAACTACTTTAGAAGCATATCATAAGATGGATAGTACGGCGATGCTTATTTTGATGTCTAACATGTCGGATGCCACTTTACAAAAGGTCATGGGATTCTCAACAGCCAAACAGGTTTGGGATGAATTGCACACTTTGTTCAACGGTGTAGTTGCTTGCCCATTCTTCTCCATACGAAACTACATTTTGGAAGGGGCAACTAGAATCAATTCTATTTTTTTGTAAATTTGGCGTTCAACAGTGCCTTCTAAGTGCCTGTTTGAAATAAATGATTTGACTTTGAACGGAACATCTGAAGACAAAAGCTATTCATTATGCTACAGTTTCTTTGGCTATAAAAAAGATCCCTCACACAACATGTCAATGCATATAACCAAACTGAAAAATATATGGCATGAATTGAAAGTGGAACTTCAAAAAGGTGAAATGAAATATGACCTTCCAGAGATATAATTAATCTGCAAGATCTTGGAAACTTTACCCGACGAGAACTACTTCTCTTTCAAGTCCAGTTGGATGTTGATGTCAAGAAAAGATCGAAATATAGACAATCTGACAGCACAAGTACCTATGTGCTTACGATCGTTCACTTTTGACTAAAGAAGATAATACTGGCAGTACTAATGCACAAGCTCTAGTTGTACAAAATAAGTATAAGAACAAAAACAAGTGTGGATATTAAAAAATGTCGCAAGTGGATATCGGACGGGAAACCTCCTAAAACACATGTACCATCGACAAGTCAAGCTAACAATACCATTCTGACCCTGTCATTGTTGGAAGTTGATACAAATGAGGTTGCTAATATTATTGAAGCAGATCTTGACAGTTGTTTTGTTGATAATAATGGTTCTACAAGTCATGTCACCTGTCGAAATGACATATTTTCCAGCTTTCAACATTTCAGCAATAATCAAACAGTAACAACCATGGACCTAATATACAAACGTAACAACAACAAATGGCTCAACAATTCAAGCTATTGGTAAAGGTACAGTTGATTTGATAGCTGACGTTCGAAGTCGGACACAAAACATTAGACTGTGTGATTGTGTATGTTCCAGCAATGAAGAAAAACTGGTTTTCCGTACTTGCTGCTCAAGATAAACTTGAGAAAAGTGTCTTCACATCTGAAAGAGAATTTTGTCAATTGACAGTTGATGGAAAAATAAATTTAATTGGCAGAAGAGTCAAGAATGGAGGACTCTACAAATTAAATGTAAAGACTATTATAAATTCATCTCCTGAATTGAACTCATTGTCAACAAAACATATTTTACAACTCTATCACGAAATATTTTCTCACCAGAATAAAAGACACGTGACAGAATTGATTGAAAAGGATTTAGTATGAAAGTACAACTCGATTCTGAATTATGTACAGGATGTGTATTTGGTAAAATACATAGATATAAATTTGGAACAAGAGAGCGAGCTAAAGCACCAGGAGAGATCATTCACACTGATGTATGCGGTCCATTTCCCAATTCATTAAAAAAATATCGTTATTTTGTATTATTTAAAGGTGATTTCAGTAAGTATCGCCATGTTTACTTCATCAAGCATAAGTCTGAAGTAAAGGATAAACTTGGTGAAATGATAAATGAGACAAAGACTACTGGTCATATTATAAAGACAGTTCTCAGTGATAGTGGAGAATTCCAGAATAATGCTGTGAAGGAGATTCTGATTGAACATGGCATCCAACACCGTTTAACAATGCCTTATACTCGTACGCTGGAACAAAACGGGTGTAGTGAGAGAGAAAACAGAACTTTGGTAGAAGCTGCTCGTACTTTGATGCACGCTTACGAAGAACTTCCACTGTCCTGTTGGTCTGAGCTTATCAACACAGCTGCTTATGTTCTGAATAGAACTGGACCGACTTCTATAGAAGGAAAATCACCATTTGAGTTATGCTTTACAAAGAAGCCTTCAATCAAACATTTGAGAATAATGTGTACTGAATGTTATGCTCATGTTCCAAAAGAAAAGAGAACGAAAATGTCCAGAAAAGCTTAAAAATGTATTTTCATTGGTTATGATGGTGATGATGGTTATCGGTTACTGAGCTTAGACAATAAATCGAATCCAACATTGACACGGTCAAGAGACGTAATATTTAACGAGTCTGTCATCAGATCTATTGGATTAGAGTCAGATGTCTCTGAAACAAAAGAAAAAAGTCCAATGGTTGAAATGGAGGTTCATTTTCCTAAAACTAGAGAAAATCATCCAATGTTAGATGCAAGGGAGGATATATTACAAGACACAACTATTTCAGGTGTGCCCCAAACATTGAATGATGCTGCGAGATTTGGAGAAACAATTCCCAATTTGCCTACAATATCGGATGAAACTAGTAGAAAGGAAGAAGAATCCAATGAGTTCTATATTACGCCTGAATCATCAGATGTTGGTTTATTAGATGATGGTGATGATGACGAACAAGACAATTCTGTGACAAGGATACTAAGAGATAGATCGACATAGTGACCACCACAACGATTTGAAGATTTTATTATGTCTACTACTGTTAGTGATTTTGATGAACCCAAATCATATAAAGAAGCAATGAAAAGTCCTCAGAAAGCGGAATGGTTAAAAGCAATGGATAGCGAACTAAAATCTCTAAAAGAGAAGAAAACTTGGATTTTGGTGGATAAACCAAAAGACAGAAAACTGATTTCTTGTAAGTGGGTGTTCAAAGTGAAAACCAATGCTGATGGAAGCCTTAACAAATATAAGGCAAGATTAGTAGCAAGAGGTTACACACAAAAGAAAGGAGTTGATTATAGTGACACATTTAGTCCTGTTGCTAGAATGGCCACAATAAGATCGATTCTTAGCATCGCTGCAAATGAAGGATTAATCCTCAGACAGTTTCATGTAGCAACTGCATTTTTGAATGGTTCATTAGATGAAGATATCTACATGAATGAACCAGAAGGATACAGTGATGATACGACTAAAGTATGTAAGTTGAAGAGAAGTTTATATGGTCTTAAACAAGGTCCAAGATGTTGGAACAAATGTATTGTTGATTATTTGAAAGTTTTAGGATTCAAACAATGTGACACAGATCCATGCTTGTTCATTAGAAACCGACTAAACAACAAAATAATTCTTGGACTCTATGTTGATGACGGTCTAATAGCTTCAACGAATCCAAAGGAATCTGAAAAAAAAATGAAAGAATTGAAACGGAAGTTCAAGATAACCACAAAACCAGCCTCTTACTTTCTGGGTTTGGAAATCTTCAACAACAACGATGGTTCCATCAAAGTCTGTCAGAAACACAATGCTAAAAGGATATTGGAACGCTTTGGAACGAGTGAGTGTAAAGCCGTTACGAGTAGTACTCCAATCCTCAAAGAAGCACAACCATGCTCAGTAATGGAGGATGAAATTAAATTTCCTTATCGTGAAGCCGTTGGTGCGCTAGCTTATTTAATGACAGGTACTAGACTAGACATATCATACGCTATTAGTGTCGTATCCAGAAAAATTACAAATCCCTCTTTAGAAGATGTTAACAATGTTAAACGCATACTTCGTTACATTCAGGGAACCCCAGATACAGCAATTGTATACAAAAAAGGATACAAAACTGGAATCTTAGAATGGTTTAGTGATTCTGATCATGGTGGAGATTTTGATACAGGACACTCCTGGAATCTTATGCATCTATGCAGGAGGAGTAATCTCTTGAGCAAGTTGTAATCAGACTTTTGTAGCTATTTCAAGTACCGAAGCAGAACTTCTTGCGGCTAGTGAAGCGGCTCGTGAGATTGTTTGGCTAAAAGACTCCAATGAAATTACTACTTTGATAGAAGTCCCTACGTTACCAGTCGATAACGATGCTGCTATAAAGCTTTTACAAAATCCAGAGCTACATCGTCGAACAAAGCACATTACCATTAAACCCGGGGTTCAATTCCCGCACGGAACAAATATTTGTATGACCTGCAAGTAGTTGTTCCGGGTCTGGCTGTTTGTGTATGTGAGTTTGAATGTTTGTAAGCGCGTCCACAACACAGGAGAAATTTCTTGTGTTTGGCAATGTTTAAAAAAAAAAAACATTTTTATGTTAGGGAATTAGTCAGGTACTGAAAAAGAGCTTCATGAGAAGTATGTTCCTACAGAATACCAATGTGCTGATATTTTGACTAAGCCTGTGCATAAACCTAGACGAACTAATTTCAGGAATGGTGGGACGATAAAGAATGTCGAAAAAGGGAGGAGGCTTTCTCTGATTCTTTACTTTTTTATCACTCTTTTTGTTTTTCATTCCTGCCTTGACAGTACGAATATATCTTTCAATAATATGTAATACGTGTTATCTTTTCGATCCATAAAATACCTCTCAACATGTTCAACATAGTCCTTAATATCAAGCAGTGCGGATTTTTAACAGGTTGTCATTGGACTTAAAAACTATAATTTACAAGAGCTCCTTTATGTGAAGACTCAAAGCGTTCCTTTTGGAGAATTGTCTGTATTCGATAGACGATGACATATGGCACATTTTTTTTTTATCTTTGTTAATGTGAGACTGGTTATTATTAGTATGTAGTAGCTTGTAATGGTATTGTCATTTTAATTGTATTGAATGTTTAATTTGTAATGTTATTGATTACACTATGCAACAAATTATAAACTTTTTTTTGTTGGGTTTACAATATGTAATTATGACTCATCACCTTATAGCTATTTGAAGTATATGAATAAAATTTTTACATCACGTCAGATTTAGTAGTGAATAGCATTTATTGTTTTTCTTTAAATGCGTATGAAAGAGTGACATAATTTTTTATTGTACATTT
This sequence comes from Griposia aprilina, assembly GCA_916610205.1. Lineage (NCBI taxonomy): Eukaryota > Metazoa > Arthropoda > Insecta > Lepidoptera > Noctuidae > Griposia > Griposia aprilina. The sequence goes on from OU744286.1 coordinate 12,361,995, forward strand.
TTTTTTTGGAAATATTCTTTTTCCTCTTGTAGTTAGTAGTCGCAGTATACCTCTGCAGGCTCCAACAGTAGTCTACAAGCATGGCTGGTTCCCATCTACCCTGATAACGCTTCTCATACTCTGCAATTTCTTGATGAAATCTTTCTCCGTGTTCATCACTCACTAAACCCATGTTATCTGGAAATAAACTTAAATGGGTGTATAGGAAATAGATTTTAGTGACATTTTGATTCTGTAGTTATTTGATTTCGAAATACCTTTCCACTATTCGGTAGATGGGCCTGCTTCGTCGCCTTCTTCCATTCTCAAACCGGACGAACTACAAAATCTTTCCGGCCCCTACTGGAATGTCTGGAGAGATTGTGGTAGCGGCATTGATACTGATTACACGTTAGCGTTAATAGAGTATTTTGATTTTTTTGAAAAACTTTCCACAGGTGTCAAACAGAAGTCAACAACAGTCGTCTACGTGATTTTTAGGTTCACGCCACTCGCCACTGCATTGGTACACGAAAAGGCAATTGTTTTATAGTACCCATGTGCCAACCCATCAAATACTTATAGCATTTTAAACAACACACTTTAGGCACCTACGATTTGTCTTGATTTTTAATTGCGATCTTATAACTAATAAGCTTCATAACACTTCTCAAACTAGGGAGAAATAGGCTTTCTTTCACTTTTAGTAGTGAATTCACCACATACATAACAAATTAAGTTAGGAGAATTAACACAAACACGCGGCATTTTGTAGATTCATGAGTAATCTAAATGTTTTGATGACTTTTGTACACAGATAGATATATTTTTATGACTACCTACCCTCTAAAAAGTGATGAGGAAAGTATACAAAGTAAGATTCCCGTTAACTATGTTTTGGGACGTGATATCTAAATATAAATCCCTTATTTTCCTGTGTACCCTTGGCTGTTCCCTTGAGAGTATAGTGGAAAATAAATTTTAACCACTGTAGGTACCCTTGACCGTGAAACCCAACCAAATTAAAAACACTTCTTTAGATTTATGTGACACTGGTACCTACTATAAAGAAGAAGGATCAAAATTCACCCACGTCCTATAGCAAAGAGAAGTATCTCAAAAAAAAAAGATAAAAATGGGTATAAAAAGATGGCATACTTCCAAACTCTATCCTTACAGTCTAACATATAAAAAAATGCTATGAAACTTCGTTCAGGGGCAGCAATATCTACAACGAATATATTACATATTGAGAAATACTTGGCTATCTTGACTTAACTTCAATTATTGAATTCCATCATCGAAGAACTAAGGTTTTTTTCTCACTTGTTCGAACACCGAACATCAAACTAGTGTGAATTATTATAACTTGATTGTTTAAGCCTCAAGGGAATAGCCAAGGGTACACAGGAAAATAAGGGATATAAATTTGTTTTCTATATTTTACTAAGTATGCTTAACACGAATTACCATTCGGGATACCGGTGATTTTTTTTGGTGTTGCATAGTGTTATTTTTTTAGTTTTGTTTTTTCTATAATTTATTGCATTATGAATGTGTATTATTTATTTATATATGATTTCAAACACATTGTGAATTGTTCTTGAATAAATTGAATTGAATTGATGTCGAGGCAAGTGGCGCCTAATTCATCCTCGCCTCTCAAATTGTATCGATCGATCATGCACTTAACTAGAAACGGAAGATCCTCTGTTGTAAAAATTAAATCATGCTTCGCGAGGCGCCTTTGGCATAGTTCTGTTATCGTCTGGCACTGCTTTGCTGACAGAATAGTGCAGTACCTACTAGACGAGCTGTTGCAGTTTTTAAAACCCACCAACCACTCAGTACAATATAGAAAGCACTTACAGGCGTCGGACTAGGCAGGTCGCCTCGTCGGTGCCCGATACTCACAAGTAAAATTTAAAAAATAAAGGCTTTTTCTTAAAATTTGAGAGCCAGAGAGGCACCCTCCAACCTCTTTTTCGATGACCCCTCTGGTTACTATGGAAGAACCGACCCTGCCTAATACTTATTAGGGCTTGAAAATATTCGTCATTTCACTCTCATAAATACCTACTTAGATTTATATGAGTGAATCATAACTATATGATAGCTACCTACGTACCTTTTTGGTAGGACTATCAATCTTCTTTCTTTCACAACTTTTTACTAGCTATCAAATTCCAATTTGTTGTCAGAAAGACTGAAGTCTTTATGTCAAAACTCCAGCAGTTCCAGTCCCTACAAAGAAAGTACAAACAAAAAATTCTCAAAACATGTAACGGCTAAGAATAAAAGTGTCTAAGTACAAAATTTCAATAAAAATGGTTTCGTATATTGGAAAACTATAGAAATGATAAAAAAAAAATGGGTCAAATAGATGAGACAACGTCATCTACGAAAATGGCAAAAGCTGCAGCGGCCGTGAAAAAAAGCTCATCAAAAGGAAAAGGCCCCTCCCGTGATTCCGTTGGTAAACAGTGTTACAAGCTCTCCGACCCCAAAGTTCAAGCCGCGCTTGGTGCTGTTATATTGATAATAGTAGTTCTGGCTTGTCTAGTTCACAAGTGCCGCACTCGGCGTAGTAGAAGCTCATGCTAGTTAGTAAGTACCTACCCATAAACATGTAGGTAATTTTTTTTTATGTAACAGTTAACATAGAGTTAATGAAAATAAATAATGTTGCCAGTAAGGTCTAGACTAGCGTTGCAAAACTTCGGAAGTATTCGGAATAATTCGGAAACATTCAAAAGAATACTTCGATTGGAAGGAATACTACCGCAGCAAGAATGCAGAGTAAAATAAATATTGTAAGGATGAAGTAGATGACCTACGTTTTATTACTTATTAAGAGTTAAATTATTCCCAGTAGTTACGAATGTATGCGTAGGTAGCTTGAGGAGACTCGCCGTGTATTAGATATTTCGTCGGTGCGTTACGTGAATTAACGCCATCTAGCGAGCAAGAGTAAAACTGTAAATGGAGAACTTCCCTCGTTAGTCGCACGGCGACGCCAGCGCTTCATTCAATAATCAACGAAGTATTATTCGATGCCTACGTACCTACTATGCGGGAATAATTCCCTGTAAGTAGTTATCTACTTATGACTAGGTACTTATTATTTTATTTTAGTATGGATGAGTTTAAACTGTGTCGATTTTGTGCGGATGTTATGTACAAGCGTAAAAATGTTTTTAAGTACTTTACCTACCTAAAGGTTTAAAAAAAAAAAAAACAACCGACTTCCAAAAAAAACACTAAAAGACGTGAAAAATAACTTTAATTTCGGAAGTCGGTGCCTTTGGTTTTGTATTTTCGTGTTTGGCCACCGACTTCCGAAATTAAAGTTATTTTTCACGTCTTTTAGTGTTTTTTTTGGAAGTCGGTTGTTTTTTTGGTAAAAAAGTTTTTATTTTTCACTTTTTAGTTGCGGTACCTACCCCACACAAATTCGTATACCACTACTTGGTGTGTAAATAACAGTGACAGGAAATTATTAACACATCATCCATATAAACCAAGTGGAAAAAATCTGCAGTATTAAGGATAACTCAAAAACTACTGGTCAGACCTTGATTAAATTTAAATGGGACCACATGTGAAGCACCACCTATCAAATAAAAAAAGAATCATCCAAATCGGTTCACCCAGAAAAAAGTTATGAGCTAACACACATAAAAAAAAAAAAAAAAAAAAAAAAAAAAAAAAAAACATACAGACGAATTGAGAACCTCCTCCTTTTTGTGAAGTCGGTTAAAAAATAAGAAGTTAGGGTTACCTACGTAATTTTTAACGACGATGTTTTACCAAAAAGATTATCTCCTTCTTTTTAGAATAGGTAGTGTTCAACCGAAATCTTACTAAAGTACTTATATAAAGAAACAATTGAAATAATATAGGTAATAGGTACCGTTTTACTATTTATCTCGGTAAATAATAATATATAATATAAACTCATCTTAGTACCTACCTACTTATTTACCTTTATGTACATAGTATTCTCGCAAAACATCACTTGCACACCTAAACCGCATAAAAAAACTTATTACGTAAGTACATATCTAAGTAGATGAAAGGAAATATTCGGAAGTTTTCAAATCGTATTATACTCATTTTTATTAATGAACGCGTAGTAATATATTTATAGCCACGGGCATTATCGCCCTCTAACGGGTAAACGTAAAAGCTGTAACTGTACAACTTCCATCAGTAGTGCTCGCCTGCGTGCGCTTTCTGCTGCTGCAGTGACCAAGGTTAGGAAGGTAGGAAGGAAGGAAGATTCGTGGGTATGAATACACAATCACTAACGCGGAACATATGTAATTTGCAATGGTAATTGCGTCGCCATCTAGCGATCAATAGTCGAACACGTTCATTACCACTAACTACCTACACAACTACCTACTCTATGCGTGGCCAAACATGTACTTAGCTAGATATTTCTTCTCGGGGAATAATTCCGAATACTACTCAATACTTCCGAATGTTTCGCGAATAATTCGACGGGAATACTTCGGAATATTTCGCTCCGGCAACGCTAGTCTAGACCCGCTAATATGCTTAGTCGAGCGAGATTCGTATATTACAACGATGACAGGTAAGTTTATGTACCCTAGTGAGTAGCAATTCTGTTTTAAATAGGTACACACGACGACATATCAAGCTGCGTTGGAAGACGGGGAAACTGGTCCTCATTAAGAAGCCGGGGCGCCCTGCGGACTCTCCGTCCGCTTACCGGCCCATCGTGCTGCTCGATGAAGTGGGCAAGCTCTTTGAAAGAGTCATTGCAGACCGCCTCGTCGGGCGGCTGGTGCGGGTGCGGCCGGATTTGGCGGGGCCAGTTTAGTTTCTGCAGGGGGCGCTCTACGGTGGATGCCATCATGCGCGTGCGAGCCCTCACGACGGGGGATACTGATGCCGCGGCCCGGGTGAAGTCATCTTGGCGGTGTCTCTAAACATCGTCTCAGGGCGGCACTCCGGTATCACCAGATGCCGACCTACCTGTCGTGTGGTCGAGGCCTATGTGACGGACAGGGCCGTCATTTACCCCGGTCACCAGGGAAAGTGGAACTGGCGAGACATGTCGTGCGGTATCCCACAGGGATGTCCTCGGGCCGCATCTGTGGGACATCGGATACGACTGGGTGCTGCGCGCCGACCTCCCTAGCGGCATCAGCGTGGTGTGCTACGCTAACGACACGCTGGTCCTGGCGCAGGGGAGGTCGCACCAGGCGCCAGCCGAACTGATGACACGCGGGGTAGCGATAATCATCGAGAGGATCCAGCAATTGGGACTCGAGGTGGCCCTGCACAAGTCCGAGGCGATGTAAACACATGGCCTCGGTCTCGACGGTGGCGTGTTCCGAGGACCATGAAAACTCCTCGGAACGCGCTACCATCGGGTTCACATCGGCGTCGATGAAGTACCTGGGATTCGTCCTCGACAGCCGGTGGAACTTCGTTGAGCATTTCCGGTGTTTGGCTCCTAGACTGAACCGGGCCGGGACTGCTTTGACGCGGCTCCTGCCCAATCAAGGGGGTCCAAACGCCTGCTATCGGAGACTTTGTCGGAGTTTGCAGTATGGCCAAGTCAGGTTATTTGAGTTCAAAAATTAAAAATAGTAGTAATGTAATTAAAATGACATGGAGTATCATTAACAGCGAAACGGGAAGGTCATGCAACCGCTGTAGTAACTACACGCTTGATATTGATGACAATATAATTAATTCAGATTCCCAAGTCGCCGCGGCCTTTGAAAATTTCTTTGCTGATGTTCCCGTATCCACTACTAAATCTCTAAGCTCATCACCCACTGCTGCAGAGTCTTTACTTAAGGAAAACGTTCCTGTATGTGATTCTGAATTTCATTTCAAATATGTCACCTGCAAAGATATAATTAAAACCTTTCACACATTAAATGTTAAAAAGACCGCAGATCTATGGGGTAATTCTGTGGACGTTGCTAAGTCCATAATAAACATTGTAGCACCTACTTTAGCTGTTATTTTTAATAATTGTATTGATCGTGGTGAGTTTCCTGATCTTATGAAAAACAGTAAAATAATACCGTTATTTAAATCGGGTAGTACATCAGACCCTACTAATTATAGACCTATTTCAGTACTACCTACCTTTAGTAAAATTTTTGAAAAACTTATTTTGAATAACTTATTTTGAATCAAATGCAAGGATTTTTTAATAATCACAAATTACTGCATAACAAACAGTTCGGTTTTACGAGGGGTCGTTCGACTACTGATGTCGGAGTTGAACTTTTAGGACATGTTTATGATGCATGGGAGGACAAATGCGATGCTTTGGGAATGTTTTGCGATTTGTCCAATGCATTCGATTGTGTTCTTCATGAAACATTGATCAGGAAACTGCACCACTACGGAATCCGAAACGCCTCTCTGGATCTTCTTACTTCTTACTTAAGTGATAGGATTCAGAGAGTTGATGTTAATGGAAAAAGATCACCCGGATCGGTAGTAAGAATGGGGGTCCCCCAGGGCTCAATTCTTGGGCCATTTTTATTTCTTATTTATATAAATGACTTGCCTTACCTCATAAAGGATAAACATGATATAGTGTTATTTGCAGACGACACTTCACTTTTATTTAAACTGAAACGTCAGCAGCTGATTACTGACAATGTAAATAGCGCCCTTGCAATAGTAGTTAACTGGTTTAATGTTAATAACCTACTTCTTAACGAGAAAAAAAATAAATGTATTAAGTTTACGATACCTCATGTTAGACAAGTAGAAACTAGTGTTCTCATAAAGGGTGAAGTGCTGAAACCCGAAAATACCACAGTTTTCTTAGGCATAACTTTGGATACCAAGCTTCAATGGGGCCCCCACATAGATAAATTGTCAAAAAAGCTTAGCTCTGCAGCATACGCCGTTAGAAAAATTCGTGGTTTAACTGATTTAGAGACAGCCCGTTTAGTATACTTTAGTTATTTTCATAGTGTGATGTCGTACGGTATTCTGTTGTGGGGAAATGCCGCCGATATCCAGACAATTTTCGTTTTACAAAAAAGGGCAATTCGTTCTATCTATAAATTAAGTCCCAGACACTCCCTCAGAGATAAATTTAAAGAGATTAATATAATTACTGTGCCTTCTCAGTATATTTATGAAAATCTTTTGTATGCACATAAAAATATTAATCTGTTTAAAAAATACAGTGATATCCACAATATAAATACTAGAAACAAACACAAATTTATTGTTCCTACAACCAGGCTCAAGAAAATAGGTGGCTCGTTTAGATGCCAATGTATACGTTTTTATAATAAACTTCCTAGCCACATTCAAGATCTAAGCTTTAATAAATTCAAATCTTTTATAAAACGGAAACTATGCCAGAAAGCCTATTATACTGTGAAAGACTATATTGAGGACAAAAAGGCTTGGGATTGAGCTGCTCCAATAAATTTACACGGTGAATGTTGATTTTAATTTGCTAGCTATTTTAGACATGAATATTTACCGTAAAAAGTATTATATTATTTTCATTATTGAGAATATGAGGACTATGTGGGTCATTGTTTCAGTTATATTCTTGATCTGGCAGTTTAAGTAGTTTATGCGGCCTACCCAAATGTCCTTTCTTTGGTATTGTTCGTCGAATCGTTGAGCTCCTTAAGTTCTGAGTTGAGCTGCACGGTTACTGACAAATGCGTGCACTGACTGGACAGGTCCACTTAATCTGTGTGGTTCTTTCCTCAAAAGACCATTTCAGACACCAATCTACATGGTTCTCAAACATTATGTCCGATTTTTTTATATACACATTGACATTGTTGAATTTTATATACACAATGACATGAGTATTTACTTGTAAAGTAGTATGTTATTTTAATTATTGTGAATGTGAGGATTATGTGGGTCATTGCTTTTTTTTTCGCAGTTAATTTTGATCATGATCTGGCAGATTGAGTAATTTATGTGGCCTACCCAAATGTCCTTTCTTTGGTATTGTTCGTCGAATCGTTGAGCTCCTTAAGTTCTGACTTCCTGAGTTGAGATAAGATAAGATAAGATAAGATAAGATAAGATAAGATAAGATAAGATATTCTTTATTTGTCTAAACATGGTATACATACAAGAGCATGCAAGATTAAAATCAATTATTTAAGTCCAGTCATGTTTAGCCGTAAGTATCGGCGTACAAATATTTCTATAATATTGAAAACTATTATTATTTTTATTGAAACTAAAAAATTATAAAATTCCACAAAAAGAAAGAAAGTTATGAGTTATATTATTATAAAAAATGCACAAAAAGAAAGAAAGTTACCCAGAATTGCAAATACAAAATTTTTAACTTAGAGACCTGTTAATTCAAAATTATTATTATATCATCATGTCAACATTCAGATTGAAAAAATAAATCACAAATACAAGAACAATGTCAAAGTTTAAAAATGTATGTCAAATTTGAAAGATACATGTCAAAATTACAACCGAAGTCCAAATTAATAGATTTATGTCGATTTTACAATGTTGATTGCTAAATTACAATGTGATCGTCTAGATCATGTCAAATTACAAGATTAATGTCAAAATTACAGGATTTATGTCAAAATTATGAGTTAAATGTTCAGATTACAGGATTTAGGTCAAAGTTATTTACTAAAGAACTTTTTCGGCTAGAAATTCGGAGACACTGTAATATGCTTTATGCAAAAGGAACAGTTTTAATTGACGCTTGAATGCATTCCTATTTAACTCTTTCCATCGTTTAGGCAGTATATTAAATATAGTGGGAGCCATGCAGACGATACTCTTGCGCATGAGTGCCGTTTTTGCTGAGCTGCACGATTACTGACAAATGCGTGCACTGACTGGACAGGTCCACTCAATCTGTGTGGTTCTTTCCTCAAAAGACCATTTCAGATACCAATCTACATGGTCTTCACATGATCTGACCAAGATTATGTCTGGACTTTAAAAGAGACTGTGACCTCTGAGTTTGTTTCGGCCTTTCTTCTCAGAGTAGTCAGATAGGAAACGCCGACCTCATCTAGTTTAAAAATATGATTGACGTGTAAAAGTGTTTGTACAAACCTACTTACAGAAATAAAATCATTTATCATTTATCATTTATCATTTACGGGGGGGTCGTGTGGTCTATGGCCCTTTACGGGGCACCGGTGTGGGTGCGTTCATTGAGGCGCCGACCAACCCGCCGGTTGAACGCGTCCCAGAGGGTCATGGCCATCCGGCTGGTCCGGGGATACCGTACGGTCTCCTGTGAGGCGGCGAGCCTCCTTGCCGTATAGCCGCCATGGGATCAGTAGGCAAAAGTCATCGCGCACGCTCACGCTCACGATTGAGAGGCGCCATGGCGTCCTCACCTTCCGCCTAACGCAGGTCCTCACCGGACATGGCTGTTTCGGGACGTTCCTGTTCCGGATAAGGCGGGAGGAAACGCCCAGGTGTTATCATTGTGTGGATCGCCCAGAGGACACGGTGGAGCTTACGGTGGAGTTCTGCCCGGCTTGGCCATGGTACAGAGCGAGAGGCCTTGGGAAACTGTCACCTCCTTCTGCGAAGCAGTAATGCTCGCGAAAGTGGAGGCGGAGCGCGTGAGGGTGAGGCAATCGTTGCGACCTCACGCCCCTAGTCGCCGCAGGAGGAGACACCCTGGGCGTCTGGAGTCGATAGCCGATTCCCCGCCACCGTAGGCACGGGCTTGCGGATGACAAGCAATGGGTAGCTCGCCGTCCGGTAAAGACCATGCCCAGGTTGACGGCGCTTTGTGTTCCACGCGCGCCTCAAAGACATGCGCACCAAATGACGGGGTCCGATAGGGCCGATGCCTGCCGGGGTCGCGGATTGTTCGAAAGAGTTACCGTGGCCCTGGCACTAAGGCAACTGAAGGAAGACAGGTGGGTTTTAGTCAGTAAAAGTCTGACACACCCTCCTGCTCCGCCCAGTGCGAGAGAAGCTATTTGATGATATCCCACCCAAAAAAAAAGACAAAAATATGTAAGGCAGGATTCAAAAGTAAGTGTCTCGTAGTATAGGTATCGATTAATTATTTAAATGTGTTAATTAGGCAACGTAAACCCGGCGTTATTTTTTCCGAGGCTGTCCAGGGTTTCTAAAACTTCTGGCTTAGGCACCATTCACGACCAGTCGGGTAATAACCCGACAAATTAATCAATGAAAAACTGCTCAAGCATTATGCTGTTTTGTCTGGTCGTCAACTAAAAATAGTTTGCCTACTTCGAATCGTCGCGTCGCGTTGTCAGCGAAAAAACCGTCCAACCGCGTGTCGGGACACGCACAGTGAAGGGTTTCGGAATGAACATTTTTTATCTACTCATGCACACTATTGACCAACACCAAAAATAGTTTTGTATTTCATAGCATTTAGTTACTTAACAAAGTTATTTTTGAGGATGTAACCGAAAACATCCCCATATCTCAAAAAATGCGTAGTACGTAATGTAGTTATCTTCTTTAAAACAATTGTCGTTTAGTGTTTTTAAATTTCAAGCAGCTTTTTTTTCAGAATTATTCTACTTATTACTTAATTAGTTGAAAAGTTTAAGGGTTTAAAAGTTTAACATTTTTTACGACTTTCGAGTAGCATATTATCTCACCAACTATACCTAGTCTTAAATGAAAAAACCCCTGCCCACAGCAAAACTGTGTTTATCACTTAGGCTAATCAACTATGGAGCACAACATTATGGTATGTAGGGAGACACAATATTATGGTATGTAGGTAGACAAAACATTATGGTATGTATGTAGACACAACATTGTGGTATGTATGGAGACACAACATTATGGTATGTATGAAGACAACATTATGGTATGTACGTAGACACAACATTCTGGTATGTATGTAGTCACAACATTATGGTATGTATGGATACACAACATTATGGTATGTATGAAGACACAACATTATGGTATGTATGAAGACACAACATTATGGTATGTAGTACGTAGACACAACATTGTGGTATGTAGGGAGACACAACATTGTGGAATGTAGGGAGACAATATTATGGAATGTATGTAGACACAACGTTATGGTATGTATGGAGACATGTGTTGAGGCAGACAGAATTGTTACTTCGTCTTAACGGATTTTTGGTAATAAAGTGTCTGTTTATTTATTTATCTCCACAAATTACATTCCTACTACTTGTATTAAGTAAACAGATTTTTTGACAAAAAAATGTAATTTGTGGGAGATCTGGAGTCTAAACTAAATCTAGGCCTGTAATGTAAAGTATTTATGACTTTACTGTGTTCCAAACAGTACCAACTAAATTTACTATTTTATGGACGTAAAAAATATTTAAATTATGTTTAAAATAGCGAACCGTTCCCTGCTTCGCACGAGTGGAATCTACAGAATGGTTAGGCAGGTCCGCACGGTCGATTTTTTATCGCCAACTGGATTCAGTGCACTCTTAGAGTATATAACTACTGTAATTATATACTCTATGAGTGCACTGCTTGGCGCCGAGACTTGTGTGTATTTTTTGACGCACTGTTGGATTCTCAATACTCGGGTCAGCACCGGTTGAAAATCCCGTGCGCGCACACCTACTATTACGTAGCCGGTTTCTAGTAATGCATTTCTGGGGTCGGTTCCCTTGAATTATTGGGTATTTAATTAGATAGATACCTATTGTGGCAGAATTAAAACCATGAAGCCCTTTTAAAATGTTTAATCCCTTTATTATTGGAATGAAATACGTCAAATAACATTGTACACACATATTAAGATACACTTTGTTTCAGAAAACCAGCACTTGGCAGTAGCAGAAAAAATTATGAAGGCAAGATCAAAACTCACGCCAAACCAGCCGATGGTATACCACTGGCATCCTGAAAATAAACGAGTCTCTAAGAATAATTACTTTAATACCTACATTGTAACCACTAAGAAACGTAAGAATATAAATCCACCAATAGGCACTCTGTAACTCTGAAATCTTGTAAATTGTAACAATAAATAATGGATTATGTAACCTATCTACTTTCATTGAATAGCGTACCGTATAGCTTTCGTTATTTGATATTTATTGAGGATCATCATCCCATGTACCGCTACCGTGGCCCCAACCAAATTCATCTTCATAATAATTTGTCTCCCAGTTTTCCCAACCATCTGCATCATGATCATCGGCATCTAAAAAAAAAAACGGAACGTCGATTGACAGCAATACTTATACAGGGTAGATGTTTGAGATGGGGCAGGTACCTTAACCGTTGTAGGTACAGGCAAATGGTCTTAGGAGATTGTTCTTGATTTTTATTTAGACATTTTGATCAGCATTCTAAGTCCCGTATTACAGAAAGTCACTCAATACTCAAGCATTACTTAAAACTAGTTTCAACCAATCAAATGGCTCGAATCTAGTTTTAAGTAATGCTTGAGTATTGAGTGACGTTCTGTAATACGGTCCTTAGATTTTGAAAAAATGTGAGCAAGAAAATTTAAAATTTTCACTAAACCTTTTTTTGATGACAATCGATCCTGTTTCTAATAATAAGGATCAAAACACTATCGGACCAACAGCTGACAACTTAATTTGGTTGGGTTATACGCGGAGATTTTGTATGGAAAAGTAATGAAAGCTAATTTCTCTTAAAATACGAATACAACACTTAGGAATCTGAATTTTTGGTCACTATATCTTCTTTAGGAGTACTAATTTCTGTAAAAATTTAGGAAGAAATCACAAGAGTTTTTAATAGGGAAATCTTGAAATTAAAATGTAACGCCGTGACTACCGCCACCCCACCAATGGCATGGTATATCTAGTAAACTACTGGAGTAGGTACTAATTTTCTAAGTAGGTTTGAGGAAAGCGACAAGCTCCTCAAACTTGGAATCAACATTCAAAGTCGTGTCCCTGCTGAACGAGAGCGCGAAAGTTATCATCGTTGATTTCTCGGTGAATACAAATGTTTGTTATGTTTTTTTTACGAAATGAACCACCTAAAAGGGTAAGAATTATTTGTATTTAAGCTATTCTAAGGAATAGCTGTAGCATGCCTCCTTTTTCGGCGCTCGCTCATGGTGGTCCTGCTGAAGACGATTTTCTCGAAAACTACTAAGGTACCAATTTTATTGTTCGAGTACTAATTACTGAGTACTAATTATTTACCAAATATGGAAGCGATTGGCGTTGGTAGTCACGGACATACTTTTCCCATATATTTCGTAGGTAATGGGACTCCTACTTACTTTTTTAGTGATGGATAGACTGTCCGCAGACATTAATAGTGCCTCTAATTGGTTAAGGCGAAAGCGTCAGGGTAGCCCGCGAAAATCAAACTTTCTTACGTTGTTTGCAATATGCAAGTCTTTTTAGGTTGTATGATGATCTAAATATGATTCGCGGCCGAAACAAATGTTTATTTACAGAAATATAATCATACAAATCATCAATATCTCTAAGTTCATATTACCCTATTGACCGACTATAGGATCATGAAATCCTGACATTTAAGGCCAATTCTAACTTAAGGAGTTGTATTGCTGATTCGTATTACTATAATTCTGTAAAGTCATATTTGTTACGGTCACGAAGAATATGTCAATCAACATACAACCTGACTCTGACTTGCAAATTGCAAAAAACTTAAGAAAATTTGAATATCGCGGGCTGTCTTAGCGCATCCCCCTTAAGGCGGTACCAATTAAAGATAAATAAATTAAAATAACTTTATGGACTATTAAGTATTTAAACCTGGCGGCTATTAATAAAAAGAAAAGACATTGGGGCGAAAATGTTGTACATTTTTTCTGGTCACCCAAAATCTCCACCCAGGCCTCAACAAATTCCATTGAGAAAATTATAGTTTATATTCAAAATATAAACTTCATTCGAGTATTTTTTTGGTATTTTCTATTAAATTTGCTCGACTACAAGCCCACGAAGAGAATATTATAGTAAAAAGTTTTTACCTTTAGCAGTGTCGGCAGGCTCAGCAGGTTTTGCTGTAAGCGCAAATGCTCATTATTTAACAGCAGTCTCAATTTCTTAATAGATTAACACAATTTACTGTGTGCGTGAAAAAGAAGTGTCGGGGCCGATTTGAACCCGACTACGGCAACACCAAAAAGAAAGGATTATGTTACGTATGTGTTGCGCATGTTTCACCGTAGCGCCTAAACTACTCATACTCATCCGATTTTATTGAATGAGGTGTCAATAGATTCGTCATTAATGTCTGGGTGTCAAAAGCTACATTTTATACGAACACAGTAAATATAATCACATCAAAAAAAAGTGGGAGCCACGTGTTTTTTTTTAACCGACTTCACAAAAAGGAGGAGGTTCTCAATTCGTCTGTGTTTTTTTTTTATTTATTTTTTTATGTGTGTTAGCTCATAACTTTTTTCTGGGTGAACCGATTTGGATGATTCTTTTTTTATTTGATAGGTGGTGCTTTACATGTGGTCCCATTTAAATTTGATCAAGGTCTGACCAGTAGTTTTTGAGTTATCCTTAATAATGCAGATTTTTTCGACTTAGTTTATATGGATGATGTGTTAATAATTTCCTGTCACTGTTATTTACACACCAAGTAGTGGTATACGAATTTGTGTGGGGTAGGTACCGCAACTAAAAAGTGAAAAATAAAAACTTTTTTACAAAAAAACAACCGACTTCCAAAAAAAACACTAAAAGACGTGAAAAATAACTTTAATTTCGGAAGTCGGTGGCCAAACACGAAAATACAAAACCAAAGGCACCGACTTCCGAAATTAAAGTTATTTTTCACGTCTTTTAGTGTTTTTTTTGGAAGTCGGTTGTTTTTTTGTAAAAAAGGTTTTTTTTTTTTGATTGTCACATTAAGTACAACATGATAGCTTATAGCGGATGTCAATTGATACCGATAAAAAAAAACTTATTTGGTAGGTATCTAAAGAAAGGTCTTAAGCCCCATTTCCACGGTGCAAGTTTATTGCATGAGGCATACTATAAAATTGAAGCAACTACTGCCTGGCACCGTCTAAACAACTGTGTTGCAAGGCAACAGTTGTATACAGGCAAGTTAGTTGCCGTTCCAAACTGGTATATACCAATTTTGAACGGCAACTTGAATTGAACCTTCCGTGTAAATGGAGCTTTCAAGGAGTAGTACTTTCTGAAAATATATTGGTTATTTTATAATGATACATACATAAACCCCAATCAAGAATAAAACAATTATGTTTTACTCTGACGGTTTTCAATAACACTAGAAACCCTTCTATAATGTTATGGAGACCGCATAACTAATCATAGGTCTGCATAAAATTCCTTTTGCTACCTACCTTCAATAAACCCTAACCCCAAAATTATTTAAATATAGACACGTTATCAGAGTCACACGTAATCTATACGATTTATGGCATAATTACATGACACTTATTTTAGTAATGACGTGTGACTCCGACTATATATTATGGTCTAAGATCCGGTAATTAGAAATATATACCCACAACTGTTATTTGACAATGACAAAAGATTATAAGTTAGATAATATACATTGATCAATCGCAAATGGGCTACATCACTCCCCCCCGGAGACCGGAGGTCGATAGTGGGCTGCGTCTTGTATCTTGCGATGCTTGCTAGGGCCAGTTGAGGTTCTAGTGAGTCGGAACCGGGTGTCGCATAGTTCGCGGTGAGTCGGAACTGTCTGCGAAGGTTTTTCCCCAGTGAGTCGGGGTGGCACTGCGTTATGCTCCAGTGCGTCGAATGTGGTACAGCGCCGGGTTGAGGCTGACTGCTGGCGTCGACCAGGAGAGGGTTTGAAGGCTCTGCTTGTGGACCGGCCGAGAGTGCAGTGTGCTGTGCCAAGGTTGCTGATGAGGCTGAGGGTGATGACCAGGTATGCGCGGTCGCTGCATACTGGTGGTCAGGATACCCGTGGAAGCCGTGGGTGCTGGCTGGATGTGTGACTCGCCGCTCGAAAGCTTGAAGGAAGTGATGATGACGTCACGCTGATGTACTTGCACGAAGGCTGCGCTGACGTTCATTTTCGGAGTCACCAGTATAGAGGAATGAGGAACAGGGTGTAAAGCTCACTCATACTCTATGGAAAAGGGATGATCCTCCGACCAGCCGGGTGTTGTTTCTGGTGGGCAACTGCCCGACGGTTGGTGTCGGGACGTTTGTATATATGCTAGTCGCGCGGTAAACACTAATTGCGCGATGCAGGATTTGCGTGACGTCAGTATGACGGGTAGCACGCATGCGGCGATGTTGATACCGCTACAGGTTGCCTAGCTAAATCGCGTACCGATGCTGTTAAATAATATTTAAATTATAATTAACTTTTTTCGATCTACTTCCCCGATTTGTTATTCAGAAAAAATATAGGTTGTCTACTTTCTCCTCAGAACAACTATGAAGTTGCCAGGTATAAACAGATGAGCAAGCGTTATTAATATACCTTCACCAGTTATTTAATCTTTTTTTTTATGAGATGAAAGGTTATTTTATTCTCTTCCTCAGCAGTATTAGTTTTTTTTAGCAAAAGTCTGTCACACTCACATCCATGGTTGCCTAGATTTTAGATATTAAGATTTCAGCGCGAGCGTGGAGTGACAGAGAAGAGTTGCGCGCGCCACTCCTTGTGACAGACTGGGATGCAGAGAGCTTTCTTATATCTATGGACCCGTAGTTAAGAATTTTTAGGCAATATTAATATAATGACAAAATTAAATATTAATTTGGGTAGTTACTTTAATGAAGACTTTGAAACAAATGGAAGGAGCTTGTAATTACTACAATTTAAGTGATTTTCTTAGTGAAGCTGAATTGTGGTATGACACGTGGAAACAAAAAAATGTGGCACAGAGTGAACGGAAGGAAATGGATTTAGTTGCGCTAGTAGAAGAGACACAGCTGTTATTTCCCACCATAAGACAAGCACTTACTATATCAATTGCATAGCCCTTCACAACATGCACTATCGAAAGGTCATTTAATACTTTACGAAGAATAAAAACTCGGTTAAGGTCAACAATGACTGAAAACCGTCTTGTCGGCCTCTGTATGACGAGTGAGCGTACAAAGAGGGTTCTGGAAGCACAAAATTAATTTGAAAAAGAAATTTTAGCTAGATTTAGCCAGAACTCTCGCAGGTTATTATTGAAATAAGGTACACCTTATTTCAATAATAACCTTTTTTATATTAATAATTTACTGCACTACAGTGCAGTAAATAAAAATCATTTTTAATTTCCTACTACTTAGTTTATTTACTTCTACCTCACCCCTTAAAAAAAGCTGGGTACGCCCATGGATTAAAGCCAGATTAAATATTAACAGTGGTATCAATTTTTCTATCAGTTTTTGTCAATTTCATATCAATCGTCAAGCTTTGGAAATTTGACGATTAATATGAAATTGATGATTATTATCCAGCATTCTTACAGTCGCGAATCGCATTTAAATCAACATATGACGTAAAACAGAGCTGCAATTTGCAAAAAAACAAATAAAATTTGAATTTGGCGGGCTACAGTTGAGGATTCAACTTAACATCTAGGCAACCGTGGATGTTACAAACTTTTGCTATGGCAACCTAATACTGTAAGGTAGGGAATAAAATAACCGTTCGTTTCATAATTAAAAAAAACTAAAAACCCGCATGCATAAAAAGACAATCAATGTAAAATCAACTACCGAAACAAGATCAAAACATCAGTAATATTAAAAAAACCAATAAAAAGAAATCGAAACAAGATCAAACATTAACGGCAAATTTAAAACATATCGATGGTAGTCCTTCAGAATTTAATGCAGCATGATAACACACAGTTGGAGGCATACATAAAGAGACATTAAATAATTTAACTTATCAGAGCACAGCACGACGCTCCAGCTGTCGAGGGTACTGCACCTCTTCTCAGCGGCCGTGAACAAGAGGGAATACGCTGCAGCAGTATTCCTCGACATGGAAAAGGCATTCGACCGGGTCTGGCACGCCGGCCTTATTTACAAACTCACCCTCACCACAGCGCCCCGTCGCTTGTTACAGGTGGTCTCCTCCTTCCTCCAGGACAGAAAAATCAAGGTCTCGGTGGAGAACGAGCTCTCCAGCGCACGCCCTGTAACCGCGGGTGTGCCACAGGGAAGCTGTGTTTCGCCTGCGTTGTACTCTGTGTACACCGACGACATACCTGCCACGCACACCGCAAAACTCGCGCTGTACGCTGATGACGCCGCGTACATCACCACTTCACTGTCGGCTGACCACGCGGCCATCAAGATGCAGCGCGCACTGGACGACCTCCCCGACTGGCTCAGCAAATGGAGACTGTCGGTGAACGCAGGTACGACGCAGGCGATCATCGTCACGGCACGCGGCCGTATGAACCCACCGAGCCTTGAGCTCATGGGGACCGAAGTCAAGTGGACCAAGACCGCTAAATACCTGGGGGTCACACTCGACAATCGGCTCTCCATGGGCCCGCACGTCTGTGAAACTATCGCTCGGGTAAAAGTTACGCGCCACCTACTTCGCCCGGTGCTCTCGTCACGCCTCTCTACGCGAGTCAAGCTGGGGATCTACAAGACCTAGAAGAAGCTCCGGACGCAGCAGAACTATGTGCTGCGTCAAATAGTTAAGGCGCCTCGGTACGTGAGGAGTTCTGTGATCCACAGGGACCTGCGTGTCGAGAGCATCGATGCATTCACAGAAAACCTGGCGAGGAGAAAGTTCGCGCGTGCCGACGTCTCTGAACAACACCACATCAGGGACATTGCACCATGGCACGCGCGACCGCCCGACTACAAGCGCTTCCCGCGCACCCTATTCGCAGACGTCGCGTTACCGGACTTGACGCCTGAGTAAGTCGCCTTCATTTTACACGCGACCTACTCAAACAATAGAACTCCACACCCATGACATGACACCCGCCGCGCACAAAGCGTCCTAAGTTAATATAGGCGTTACGTGCGCGGATCACAGTCACACATACACTACTCCACACTCGCAGAAAAACACAGAGAAAACCACACGAGCGACGTACACACACCTCAAGTCGCTCGATACTCACTACAACGCTCCGCGCCCTGCAACGCTGCCGGCTAGATCTGGTTTCGTTGTAGGGAGCGGGGACAGCCGCCACTGTGGACGAGCGCCAACCAAAACCGACGCCCTCGTTGCTTGATCGGCTCTTGCTGGGCCTTCCCTAGGGAACTAGGGATCTCACCCGGCAGGGGCCTGGTCGCACGGGCGTCGTGAAGCACTTCGGGCGCTACCACAGTTACACCCCCAGAAACACACTACAGATTGCTGAGGGGAGGTATACCCCTCAGTGACTAGGTGTGCAATAAAGCACTCCCTCCCCCTCCCGCAGGAGGGAATCCAAGGACGGGACCCCAGGTTTGGGGACCGAGAGACCGCAGCCTCGGGCAAGGGGCCAAAAAGCCCCAAAACTGATACCTCGCGCCCCCTACGGGGGCGCAGAGAAGACGTCGAGCTTAACTTATCATTCAATTCTATGCCTCCGACTGCATGCTGCATAAAATTTTGAAGGACTACCATCGATATGTTTTAAATTTGCCGTTAATGTTTGATTTCTTTAGTTGTTTTTTTATTATTAATTCTGAATTTTTGATCTGGTTTCGGTCCTTTTAGTTGCTTTTACATTGATTGTCTTTTTATGCAGGCGGGTTTGTTGTTTATTTACTTTTTTTATTTTTATTGATGTCTTTTTTTTATTTACCTAGTATTACGGTCATGAACTTGATATACTTTTTTAAATGCTTACGACGAGCCCTTTAGTTTGATACCCATATTGCAGAATTCGAAACAACTTTTTTCACTCCAAACAATGGCATCTCACAGCCTGTTCGTATTTTTTAAACTTGTCTACGAACACTTGGGCGGTCAAGACGTATCTAACGATGTCTTTGTTCTATAAATCCGTGTAGCAGTTTGAAAGATAGGAGGTAATAAAGAATATTACATACATACAAAATCCGTGCGAAAAACACTTTCCTTGCAATCAGGTAAAAAGTCAATTATGTTTATACCTGGCAACTTCATAGTAGTGCTGAGGAGGAAGTAGACAACCTATATTTTTACAATTCCTTGTGGCATATTCTCTCAGCTAAAGCTCGATTTTTATGATTAACAAATCGAAGAAGTTGATCGAAAAAAGTTAATTAGAATTTATATTATTTAACAGTATCGGTACGCGATTTAGCTAGGCAACCCATTTGCGATTGAAAAATGTATATTTATTAACTAACTTATTATCTTTGTTATCGTCAAATAACAGTTATGGGTATATATTTCTATTACCGGACCAAGCACTAATACGAAAACCGATGTTTTTTTGTTAGTATATATGTCTTGTTTATATCTTCTTGGTAGGCGTTTTTGTCGTAGTTGGGTTTTAGTATTTAACTGTCTTTTTGATAAAAAAAAAAATTTAACCGGATCATTGGCTTTTGGAACTTAACCAACTGGTAGTGTATCAATACTTGCAAATATGTATCAGATATTTTTTTATCAACACTTTCCTTTGGTTTGCTGTAAGTATATCATACTCTCGGAAATTGATCCTCATTAGTGACACTCTCGGTTGGTGTAACATTAGTCCCTATTTTTTTTTTCTAAAGTATGTATCTTTGTCGTTATAGGAAATGAAAACAATTTTTCAAAAATCTAATGACACCATTATAGTTTTTATCAAAAGCGTCTCCAAGACTCCTGAGTATTTTTCTTTCTTATAAGCGGTTTGTTTGTTGTTAGTTTCGGGTTTATATACACCTATAATAATAATATTATTATATTTCATATTTACGTACCTATGGTTGTTTCGCCTTTCATCATATTAAGGATATGTCGTTTTTCTTTCGAAAGATGCTTTTTTCCGTTTAGGTGCATGGTCATTTGATCCGTGCAAGTTACCGAAGCCTGAAACAATTTAATCATGTTGGTTTTTGGTATGCAGCATCAGTTTTCATTTTCACTAACGTGGCGGGGACACAATAGGGGAAGAAAAGGTATACTTGCAGTCGTAAACCGTGAATACCTGCCAGAACCTCAGTAGATTAAATCCGAGTAGCTAACCGGAATCAGCGAACTTGGAGAGCCAACACAATTTAACATACGTACATAAACTCACGCCTTCTTCCCTTGGGGGTAGGCAGCAACTACAGAACGCCACCTGCTACGATCCTTACATACTCCTTTTGCCTCGTTTACGTTCATACATCTGGTCATACACGCACGCCGTTGCGAGTAGTACCCACCTGACCTTTCTGATGAACATCACCAATAAGGTCACTATATGTCTTCCTAGGGCTTCCCCTCCCACTCACATCTGCCCTTTGTTAGTCGCCTGTCATTCATCCTGTCAACATGACCAAACTACGAGGGCGGGTCAATAAGTCCGTGACTTTTGGAATAAAACACAGTTTTTTTGATAAAAAAATAATTTTATTTTTCAACGTAGTCTCCCTTGAGCTCTATACACTTTGTCCAACGCTTCTCCAATTTTTTTATCCCTTCCAAAAAAAATGATTTGTCGAGGTCCTCAAAATAGGCCTTCGTTTGCGAGATGACTTCATCATTGGAGTCAAATCTTTTTCCACCAAGCCATTTCTTCAGGTTTGGGAACAAGAAGTAGTCGCTCGGAGCCAAATCTGGAGAATAGGGCGGATGAGGGAGCAATTCATAGCCCAATTCATGGATTTTTGCCATGGCAACTGCACATGTGTGCACCCTTGCATTGTCTTGGTGGAAAAGAACTTTTTTCTTGGCCAAATGAGGTCGGTTTTTTTTCAAATCGTCATTGAATCGGTCCAATAAGTTGGCATAATATTCCCCATTGATTGTTCTTCCCTTTTGAAGGTAGTCAATGTGGATTATCCCGCGTGCATCCCAAAAAACAGTCGCCATAACTTTATTGGCTGACAAACCCACCTTGGCCTTCTTCGGCGCCGATTCACCCTTAGAAACCCACTGTTTTGACTGTTGTTTGGTCTCTGGTGTGTTGTGATGGATCCATGTTTCGTCCACGGTTACAAAACGGCGCAAAAACTCCTCCATATTGCGATTAAACAACGCCAAACCTTCCTGTGAAGTTGTTACACGATTGCGTTTGTGGTCGACTGTGAGCAAACGCGGCACCCATCTTGCGGAAAGCTTTCTCATGCCCAAGTGATCATTCAAAATTGAAACCACTGAGCCATGCGAGATCCCTACGGCTTCCACAATCTCTCGCACTTTCAATCTTCGGTCGGCCAACACCATATCGTGAATTTTTTCGATTGTTTCGGGTGTAGAGACCTCAACTGGGCGTCCAGGACGTTCGGCATCTTCAGTGCTTGTACGGCCACAACGAAATTCAGTAAACCACTTTTTTACCATTGAAATCGATGGTGCAGAGTCCCCATAGTATTTATCAAGCTTAGCCTTGGTCTCGGTAATGGTTTTTTTTCGCAAGAAATAATGCTTAATAAGCACACGAAATTCACTTTTTTCCATTTTCTCCTCAAATTAGTGAGTATTCTGATAAAAATAGCTGTCAAACACAAACTAACTGACGCAGCAAGTTTAAATTTTGACAGGAGTCAACTGACAGATGCCTGTTGACAGGAGCAGTGTTGCTGTTTCAGTAAAGAGGTCAGAAATTCAAAAAGTCACGGACTTATTGACCCGCCCTCGTATCTAAGCATACTCTTTTAAAATTTTGTCACTACATCTTCTTTTAAACCGCACCGTTGCCTTATCACATCATTCTTCAGCCTATCATTCATAGTCACACCACACATGCTTCGCAAGGAACGCATTTCCACAGCATTTATTCTACTTTCATGCTTCTTTTGCCACACCCAACACTCACTTTCATACATAAGCGTAGGCACCAGCACACCACTGTGAACAGCCAGTCGTGCTGTTTTGGACATCAACTGGTCGGTCACAATTGCATGTGTAGCACCATTCACTTTATTTTCCGCACTTACTCTTCTTTCCACATCTCCATCAATCTTTCCATCCCTTGTAAACAAACTCCCCAAATATACGAACTCACTTACTTGCTCCACACTCTTAACATTTAATTTTACATTACATAACGATACCTACATCCTCTTCTCTTTCAAACACCATGACCTTTGTCTATCTTGCTAGGATTCCGTTTATTAAGAAATGGAAAATTAATTTGAGAAATATGGAAAATTGGTCCATAGAGTCATGAGGCACGAGGTCGATGTTGGTGAAAATGCAAACTGTATTTTGTATTCGAAGTTTGAAATTTCCGTTTTATTTTATATCGTCACTGACTCACGAACTCGTGAGATGAGAACAGCCGAAATTGACAGTCATCACAACACAAAAGGAACGCTAGATTGGAATACCTTTTCGTAATGTAGCATACTGAATAAATTCATAATTTAGTTTTGCAGTCATTACAGATTTCCAGAACTATCTTAGGGCAATTAGTTAAACGCCGATAGTAAGAACCTACATAATATGAATCGAAGAGTATGTAACTCGACTACAGTACCTTGCATATAGCACAGTACAA
This sequence comes from Griposia aprilina, assembly GCA_916610205.1. Lineage (NCBI taxonomy): Eukaryota > Metazoa > Arthropoda > Insecta > Lepidoptera > Noctuidae > Griposia > Griposia aprilina. The sequence goes on from OU744286.1 coordinate 12,385,519, forward strand.
CTCCGGCGAGATGGGTATAGTAACTGTCTTCGCTATCTCGCTTGCCGCAGGCTTTTCAGTAGCTTTGAGGCTTCTCTTTTCGCGTCGAATAAGTTGCTCTCTACGACACAACGATAATAATTAACAACAGTAAAGTTTATTCTTTTAATTTACTGACTTTTCTTTACTTACACACGATCTCGCATGTTTTTTTGTAGCAGGAAAGGGTTCTTCGGAATCTTGCGACCCTCGACAATCCTGATAGGGAAATAGACATAATTATGTAAATTATTTAGGAATGAGTTACAATGTATAATCGTGGGTGTTGTCTTACGCGCGATGCGGCTTTCCCGAGTAGTGCGACTCCGCGTGGGACTTAGACGTGATGTGGATATCACACAGCTCGCAGTACAGCTCCCTTGCTCTCAGAGGCATCTGAAAAATCCAAATATTTTATTTCACATAAACCTACATGGGCACATATGACGTCAGAAGCTAGGTGCACGGTTCCAATTGGTTGTTTCCTATGGAGAAGAGACCGCAAGATACTCCACGGTTACTCTTTTAAAAATAAGGGTCTTTTACATTGTTTCAAATTACAGTGAAACAGAAAGTTAAAATACGTTCCACTATATTAAACACTGCCATTTATATTCAAGAGTTATTCGTAAAAACAAAGGAATGCTGTTATACAGGATGGCAGGGACATCGACGCATAAACTGAAACCATGAATTCAGCACATGATTCTGGACCCCCTAGCGAAGAAGTTTCTCGTCAGTAAACAAAAAAAATCTGCTGTTTCATAGAAAAGTGCAATACCTACATTTAAATACACGGTCAAAATGTATGAAAAGCATTTTTTTTTTATTTACCTACGAAAAATTTTTACGCTAGGGGTCCAGAAACACCTGCCAGAGTCGCGGATCTGCCAGGGTCGCGGATTGTTCGAAAGAGTTACCGGGGCCCTGGCGCACAGGCAACTCGAGGAACACGAGTGGGTTTTAGTCAGTAAGAGACTGACACACCCTTTCGCTCCGCCCAGAGCGGGAGAAACAGGCTGGGTGTCGATATCCCTGCCATACTGTTTACTGCCTGTGTTGTAGGGAGCTTCTACAGTATGAGGAAGCTGAATGGCTTAACTGTGCCGCCTGTAATCTTCGACAACTCAGTCATCCCGTTTAGCTCCGAAGTTAAGAATCTTGGTCTGCATGTCGACACTTGTCTTGACTGGCGAAAGCAGGTCACGACTGTAAGTCAAAAAGTCACCGAAACGTTGCGGTCGCTCTATCGATTGAAAAACCGTCTCCCGTCACACAAAGGCAATGCTTGTACAGTCTCTAATATTTCCCATAATTAACTATGGTGATGTGTGTTACTATGACCTGAATGCAGATCTCCTCAATAAACTTGACCGCCTTCTCAATAATTGCATTCGATTTGTTTTCAATCTTCGTAAGTATGACCATGTGTCTGCGCACAGACTGTTTTTAAAATGGTTACCCATTCGTCAGCGCAGAGAGTTGAGGGCACTGGCCACGTTGTTCTCCATTCTCGATAAACCCACTTCTCCGTCTTAACTGACTTCCCAAATTTAATATTTATGCTCTGCTCATAGTAAAAATCTTCGTTCCACCAACAATCGTCTTCTACGATGTCCTTCTCACCGTTCTGGCTTCATTCATTCTTCTTTCTTTGTCCAGGCGGTTTTTCTTTGGAATGCGCTCCCTCTGAACATCAAGATGGCAACCAGTCGGTTATCTTTTAAAGTGAAGGCACGTGAGCATATCCGTCAGAAGTTGGCCGAATCATTTCAGCGTTGATTTGCTGGATTTGTTTTCTCCTCTACCGATCGTTATTTCTCCTGACAAAGTTTATTTTATTTATATGTATGTATGTATGTATTCGTATTTATTTATTAATATTTATTCTTGTATTTTATAGTTATTTCCAAGCTATCTATCCCGTATATTGCACCTGCCATGTTTAGTCTCTGCATCACCCTAAGGTTGACTGGTAGAAAATACCTCAGGCATTAAGTCCGCCTTTGTACAGTATTTTTTTACTTGTGTATAAAGTTTTAATAAATAAATAAATAAATACTGTTTAACAACCAGAGTTTTATTAAGTTTATGTTCATCGTGAGTTTAATAATCTCTTGTTTTATTCACATTAGATACCCATCACATCTGTGAAGGTTCGCCAGCTAATTTAATTTTACCTTGTATAGTCATGGTGATGGTTGTGGAAGGATGTATTTATTTATTTAATCATTTTTGGAAAACCAACTCCCTTGGTTGACTGGTAGAGAATGCCTAACTAAGGAATTAAGTCCGCCTTTGTACATTTTTTGGATGCGATAAGTTTAAACAAATAAATACAGCTTGGCATGTACAATGGTGAATTTGATAATAACATAAATATGGCCAATTACAAGTTTTCACAAATAGCATTGAGTATAATAATGCTACACGTCGTTAAAACGTGGAGCCGGACAATTTGTTACAATGTAATCTTCTATTCGGACGACGATGTTCACATAAATTTTGCTTGGTGTTTACTGTCAACAGCATACATGCAACATCTGGTGCTGACAGCATCACAAGCAAAGGTGCACAAACATATTCTTTGCAATACATAATTGACCTAACACAACATGGTATGCGAAGGTATAATCTATATTATATGTATTATCGACTATCGTACATTCGGCTTGACTATCACGGTAGCATTCAGTATTATAGGTAGGTAGGTAATACGGGCTGGTGTCCGCAACTCCACGTCATTGCGCGTATTTTGCGTACGATGCATCATTCAGTATTACTAATATCTCTCAATATCCCTTTAAAAAATACAAAAAAAAAACAATTACTTTGTCACTTTTCACGATTAACTTATTCACATTTCTTGTCTCTGAAGAAAAAACAAGATCTGCAATGATAAGAAGTAAGATTTAAGTTTCCTATTGTCGTCTTACACATGAATTATGTGAACCAATAATGTCGACAGAATACCTATTGAAACATTACATTGTCAAATTGTCCAATTACCTCTATGGGACGCTTGGAACCAATTTTGGCTTGTTGAGCTAGCCATTTTTTCTGATTCTTGCTATGATTTTTTGAAATGTAGTGTAAACGAGCTGCAAAAATTCAAAAAGCTTTAACAGACAGTGGAGGTTGCCTTTTGTACAGTTAGCAACGAAAGGCGATTAACACTCTCAAATCATCTATAATGATAATGAATGACAAAAAATATTCCATACACGGTTATCAGCATTTTATGTAATAGTTAAGAGTTAGTATTATTTTTTGACATCTGTACCGAATTTGATTTAATATTTTGTTCAATGAGCTATCATGATTTCAAAATCTGAAGTGTTGATCGCTGTTCGTAGCTGACAGTGAAATACAAAAGGGGAGCTGTGGACCAAAGCTAGTAATTAACATTAATATATTATAGCAATATGTACGCTTAATGTACCAAGCACTTAAGTACGCTTTAAAAATCTGTAGGCTAATTCACATAATTTCATGACACGCCGATTAAGTTGCTGCAGCAGTTAACTTCAAGTTTATGGGAAATACTATATTTTTGTAATATTTAAAGTGCGCGTAGCAGTAGAATGCGCTTTTATTGCACTTTCGTGACGAGAACTTATCGAGAGCGTATCTGGCAGCGGTAGAGAATACGAAAAGCGTTGTTATGACCGGAGCATAACCAACTTCTTATTTTACGTGAATTAGGCTACAAAGCCTCAGAGGTCAAGGTCTCTTTTAAAGTCCCTACAATTTATTGTAATGGTCAGATAATATGAGAACCATATTGGTTAATGTGGTCTTGTGAGGAAAGACCCACTCAGATCTGAGTGGACCCATGGATATCTGACTGAACCTGTCCAGACAGAGCTTGCCACCTTTGTTTTCTCATTGCAATGTGTTTGTGGGCGTTTTGATAAGTATTATAAATATATTACAAATTTCGCGATGTCGATGTTTTAAAGAAACCACAACACTTAGTGGACTGTTTTTCGGTCAATGAGTGTTTTCGTCTTTTTAGTGTAACAGTGTCATGACGAACATTGTCAAGAATAAAAGATGTGAAGAGTCCAAGAGGCCTATTTTTCTTTGTGCAGAACGTATTTTGAGTTCATCCCACTACCTTACCCTTAATTTTGTAGATGATAGAAAGTCGAGTTTGACACCCTATTTTCATGAATATATAATAAAAGGTAGGCAATTATTGAACAGTTATATATATATACAGGTATAATAATAAATTAAATCCACACAAATACCACTCACCTCCATCCATATTTGAAAACCCATGAGCACATACACCACAATATTCAGGTTCCATAAGGCGAAGTAGGACCCTGGGAAGTCCCTTCAAAGTTGGCTTCAGTACACCACATTCTAGGGAAAAGAAATCGGTAAAAATTATTACGATGGCACTGACAGCAGGCATGAGTACTTAACAATTTTTAATTTCGTGACAATTTGTCTCCAACCTGCAATATCTGGGTTGTTTCGAAATAGGCATGGGCAATTGCTACATAACAGTGATAGAATAATAGTATGGAGGCACATTTCCAATGGGAAATGAAGGTTAATTGCAATAGGTTCACATGGTCACGCAAAACTTACGTAATAGGAAGCTCTCAGTGTCATTTTCTCTGTGAAAACTCTGCTGGTTTGGGGGGCCTGCAGGGCCATAACCTCTTCCCCAAAAATAATGTGATCTAGGATGTGGAGATTGTTCATGTTTGCTAGAAACTTGGGCAGCATTTGCGCCATATCTTCCTCCAGTTTTAGAATCATCTTGATCATGGATTATGTAATCACTGAAAAAAATATTTTGGTTTATAATAATACTGTTTTCTGTAACAATGACCAGTGTGAGCTTTTAACAGAGTCCAAGAGGCATTATAGCAGTTATAAATTTATGTTACAAATGCATCTCTAGTCTAAGTATTGAAATAAATTAGGTATTTGACTTTGAAAAACATGTCAAGCTTAACAAGAACATAACTTTATTAACAAAAAAACAACCACATTACCTAAAATCATCATTTTCAGGCCCTGCAGATTTTTCATCAAGCCATATTATGTCGTCAGTGGCCTTAGATGTATTAACACACCCATCATATTCCATAGTTATCAACAGCCTGAAATGTAGCACTATTTGTATTTCTTAGCTCACACTTTCCGTTTTGATCAGAAAACCAAATACATATCAGCACTTTTACGTTGGCTTAAACTATATTAGTAGGTAAAAAAAACTACTAGTATATTTAATTTGATAAGTGCTGTTTTTATTGATTCAAAGAAAAAACAACAATTTTACAGGTGTAACAGTAGATTTTTACAAAATGCATATTCTTGCAAGGCTAAATCTTGCATGACACGTTTAAAACTGAGTCATCAGACTAAGTATTTTTACAGCTTTTGAATAATGGTTACCTTTTTACCGTTTAAATAATCGATATTAAGTCTACTGAATTAAAGTACACAAACAAACTTAATCAACGACTTCTAGTAATGTTATTCAACTCTTTGTTATTTTGATGGCTTCTATCACTGTACCACTGACATTTAGACACTGTATGCACTGTCAGACAGATGTCAGCTCTGTGACCAAAATAAAGAGCAAAGAGCTGTTAGTATTATTTATAAGTATTTTTATGGCCTGGTTGCTAAGACCTTTTAGCCGTCTTTAGTTTATTTAATTTCCTTCACTCTTCGGGCTTTCTTTGGCGGGAATTTGAAGCCCTTTCAGCTCAACTTCTCGCCAAAGAATCCGCAAAGAGCTGTCTACGGCAAAGAGGCAAAGAGTTGTATAAATCGGGTAGTACAACTAGTACATCGGAAACCTATTTCAGTGCTACCCTATAATAAAAATTCGGAAAAACTTATTCTAGATCCAACGCAAAGATTTTTTGAATGTCTGTAAGTAGATACATGTTTATGCAAATGCCTACATAATTAGTTATTTAAATAAAAATATTCAAGTGCTATAAAATAGCACTGGCATTTCGTTGTTTTATTGCCTATCCAATTGTATATTTTTTTCCAAAGTCGCTTTGAGGAAGTCCTAGTCTCCCGAAATATTTACGAGTTATTTTCTTATTAAGTGATTATTTTTCCAAAATGCATGTTCTACACAATCATTTTGAGGATCTTATTGGATTGGATTTGATCTTATTGGATTTGGGATGGATTAGGTCTCTCGTATTTATCCAAAAAAAAAAAAAAAAAATGACAGATTAGGTTGGGCACGGGCACCATAGTGAAAAAAAAAACTAATAGCACTAGAACAGATCGAACAACACTAAAGTTTCTAAAATACTTTTTGCAAATTGAAGTAAAATACATGACACCACTAATTACTGCTATTGTCGCAGCATTACCTCCAGGCTTAGTTAATGTTATAGGTGTGTTATTTCTTCTTATCTATATGCTCGTGCAACATACTAATGCACTGATAGCTCGTAAAAATGTCTTTAATGAGTTTATGTGAAATGGTGTCAAGTTAGTATAAAGTAAAATGTTCAAAAAGCTAAAGGACAAATTGGCTGAGGAGGTGAAGTCATCGCCTCAAAGGATTCAACAATTTGCACAAGCTGCTCAGGTGATTACATTTTATCGTAAACAATCAATAACATGCCACTGTACCAGTGACCATAATGCTTAGACCTACATCATACTTAGGTAAGGTACTACGTATTAACTATTATTTCTACGTAATATTCGATTGTTTGGGTTCTTTTATTTTATCAACTTTCACTTTTTCCAAATTAAACAAGTTGCAGGTAATTGGTGTTAGATTAAAAACTTATTAATGTTGTATGCTGTGTATTTTAATAAGACTGTTGGTACAGGCTGCTGTTACATCTGCCTCCAGTAGTATAACTGATATCACAAATAGTGATCTATTCTCCATTGGAGATAATGGTGAGTCAATAATATAATTTACTTTATAACTTGTTTGTGCCTACAGTAGTTAGAATATAATGTTGAATTGATAAAATAGTGTTGATCAAATTTTCTTATTAGATATTTTAATTTTCCAGATAGCCAGCAGCCTCGCTCTGGCAAGGTACAGTCATCATCACAAAGCAGTCAACAGAATACATTCCAAGATGTTGCTCTTGTCCAGCCCTTACAGTCTAATGAGTCGCTAGACTACATGTCTTCACATGACATACTTGTAAGTTTATTTATAATATTATCAAGCAGACCACCATCTGCAGTCTCTATGGTGTGGTGTCTAGGTGGCGCCCCACCTTTACACCATGTAAACAAATTCAGATATATTTCAATATTTTTTGGTTTAATTTCATCCTTACTGATATAAGTGTAGGTTAAATTAATAATACCAAAAGGGTAAAACATGCACATAAGTACTACTTTACAATATCATTTTAAAAGTGAATAGCATTATAAATATTATATTTTTATTTTACCTTCGGTTTATTCTAATACCTAGATTCACCTTGACCTCTAAAATGATCAGAACACAACCTTGAATATTTTGTGACTGAAGTGCTTGCGGCGTAACAATTTCCCATTTCTTGTGAAGTTAATTGTTTCTAGTGAATATTAATAAATGCCTTTGTTCCTGCTTATACTACCTAATGGCACAGCACTGATGCATTCTTGCAGATTAATCCTGAAGAACGGCTATCACTTAAATAACAAAGTTAGATTGTAAAAAAATAGTATTTCTCATTAACAGTCACCTAACCATATGTATTTATATTATTAATTTATTACAGTGGTGTAATGAATTAAAATGCATTGTCAATTTTAATTCTAAGACACTTAGTTTATAATAGTTTGTTACATTGTAGTAGCTTAATCCCAAACCCTTTTTTTGTCCAAGTAATCTTTAACTCTATAGAAACCTTTTTGACTTTCTTTTTGATAAATTTAAATTTATTAAGGCTTAGTTCTTTAACATGGATTGGGTAAATATAAATGTTTCCAAAGTAAATGAACTTACCTACCTTTTTCATATATAGGGCAATGGTGCCCTCTAGCGGGAGAAATAGGCAGTAGGTTTCCTCAAGATAGTGCTCAAATCAAGTGTTACACTTTAACAATTGGTTTAACACTAAAATACTTTGTTCATATTTTATTTGCAGGACAATCAAAGACAAAGACGGCTATCAAATAGCTCATTTGCAAGTGATGTATCTTTTAGATTACCAAGTTATGAAACTCCTTCTATGTATCATCTACAAGTAAGTTATATTTACATTTAAAAATATTATTTTATGGTATTTACAATACCTTAACACTAAAAAGATCTAAGTAGTTTAGAAATCCTACTTATACCAATCATCTTTTTTAGTCTGATATGGAGGTATCGGCGAGTGAGGCTGAAGAGCGAGGTTTCTCGAGTGGTAATGTAAGTCTTGATCGGGTAACGAAGGAGCAGCTGTATGCTGCATACCGACGCACACAAGAACGATACACAAAGTACAGAACACAATATGGCGATCTAGCTCGTCACTATAAATTACTAGAAAGAGAAAACGCTAAAGCAAGAGTAAGTATCTACAAGCATGAATCTCTCTTTCCTTTTCTCTTTTAGTTCATAAATGTCAGATAGCTTATTCTTATTCGTATTTTCAGAGTGTTTTAGTTGAAACCCAAGACAAAGCTTTAAGAAGAATATCAGAGCTTCGCGAACAGTGTGCTTTGGAACAAAGTGCAAAGGTAGGTTATAACACAGACATTTCTTTTTTAATTCAGATGCATACTCCCGTTTAGAACGCGTCCAATGTTTGGCAATTACCTTACCTTCAGTTTGGTGGCGTTTGATACTTTGAACTATTGAGGATTGTTTCTGGTGCAACGGATTCCTGACCGGAGTTAACAGTATTTTTTGTATGATTCGAACGCGTTTAAAGTCGTAATATTTGTCCTAGATTTGGAGCTTTCTTTTTAATGTTTACAGCCACACCTTTTTACTATACTCCAGTGTCAGATAAAATCATCATCTGACGTCTTATCACATATATAGAATTGAATTCGACATAGTTTCTTTAATTTAACCTCCATGGATCATATTATGATAGGTACCTACCTATGAAGTGTGTGATTGAAGAATAATGTTCTTTCTTTGTTATAGGCCCACCTTGAAAAAGCCCTTCGTATTGAAATTGAAGAAAAGGGTATGAAAATAGATGCACTTAATACTAAAGTGCAATTATTACAAAGTAATACAAACATTTCTAGCAGTAATGACAAAAATGAAAACAAAACTAACACAAGTGAAGGTGATGGTGATGTACAACTAATAAATCTATCTAATGATAATGAGGTAAATCAGACCAATGAAGAATCTTCAGCAGCGGAAATACTCGTTCTGAATAATAAGATTGAAAAAATGGAACAGTTACTCAACAAGTATAAGGAGTCGCTAAAGTCAAGTAAAGAAAAAAAATCCCAAATCAATACAGAGATACAAATTCTGACAAATGATCTTGAAAATAAAAACAAAGAAATCGAACAATTCAAGCTTTCTATGGAACAATTGACAGAATCAAAGCAAAAGATTGAGGAATTAAATAATATCAATGAAGAACTACAGAATAAGATTAACGTCTATGAGTTCAATAAAACGAGAGAACTATCAACACTAGAACTTGACTTTCAAAAAGCTCAAGAAGAAATAGTAGGATTACGTAACAAGATTGAAATATTTAGTAAGAAAGAAGAAGAATATGCTATTTCCTTAGCAGAAAATAAATTAAGTATTCACAAAGAATTGGAAAGTAAAGAAGCAGAAATAAAATCGCTTAAAGATCATCTAGAAGCAAGTAAGAAAGAAATACAATCACTGAATATAGTTGTAAATGACTATAAAAATAATTTTTCGTTATTGGAAGCAGAACGGTCTAAGCTTAGTCATGATAGCTCTGAACTGACATTAACAAAATCTAAAATATTAGAGTTGGAGTCCCAAATAGAGGAACTGTCTAAAAAATGTCAGACCTTGGAACAAATAAAAACAAAAGCTAATGAAGGGTATAAATGTCTCCAGTTACAATTGAAACAAGAAACTGCAGAGAAGTTAGCTATGATTGACAGAAACACGTATTTAGAAAATAGAAATTCTCATTTGAGTGAAGAAAACGCTAAGAAAAGTGCTCAGATAGGGAATTTAGAAAGTGAACTACAGAAAAGGGAAAAATATCTAAAAGATCAAGCTTTAGAAGAGTCAAAGAAAGACGAACTACTTGACGAATTAAGTATATGGAAAGATAAATACGCAAAATTAGAATCGGAAATACAAGAAGAAAGAGATGAATTAATAAAATTGCAATCAGAAATCGAAAAACTGTTAGCAAACCATGAGTTACTGCAAAATCAAAATGTTGAGTTTCGTAAAGTTGTTACTGATTTGAAATCAGAAAATGCCATCATGCATGAAAAAATTGTTAGAAACACAAAAATGAAAACAAATTGTTTGAGACTTGCAAATGAAATTAGGGATATGAAGAAAATTATTCACTTAATTTCAATGGACGCGAAATCCTTGCAAACAATTAATAACGAAGCATTTATCGCTCTTACTAAGGAAATAAATTATGCATTGAACAATATTTCATACAGTGAATCTAATTTAAATACCAACAAACTAAATGAATTAAAACGGGAAAATACAATATTGCAAAACGAATTACAAATAGGTATCGAAAAATATGATACACTGACCACAGAACTAAATGTTTTACGGGACGAAAATAATAATTTGAAATCAACTATCAGTGAATTTGAATTAGAGAAAAACATTATAGATGAAGAAGTAAAAAATATAACCGATCGCTACAAAATGGCTACAAATGAATTAAGTTTTGTTAAAGAGGAAAATGACAATTTACTTCATAAGATTAATGAATATGAGAACAATTTTCAAAACCTACAAATAGCTATGGAATTTGAAAAAACACAACATTTAGATTCTAATGAAAAAATAAAATCCTTAGAAAACGAGAAACAAACATTATCGGAAAAACTTGATTGCTTGGCAATCGAAATCAATAAAACAAACAAAGATTTAGACACATTTAAGGATTTGCATAGTCATACTTTGGAAGAGTTTGATGCCATGAAAAACGAAAATAACTATTTAATAGCTCATGCTAAAGAACTAGATAAAAAGATTGCTTGCATCGATAAACTACAAGAGGAAAACAAAAAGTTAACACTCGAAAATATATCTTTAAAGAGTCAAGTTGAAAGTATTGCTGACAGCTATAAAAAATTGGAAACTGAAATCAATGACGTACGAGAATCACATACCGTAATTGAGTCAGAAAAAAATCATTTGAACGAAATAATTGAAAAATTGGAAAATAGTTCGTTTAAAAACAGTCAAGATAATGATAGTCAAACAGATGATTCATTACAACAATCAGCATCTGAACAAAATTTAGGCGAAATTTGTAAAATGAGAGTAATTGACTCAGAGGAGGCGAATCCACAAACAAGCATTGGTACAGATAATGAACTTCAAAACCAATACAAATTATTAAAGAATGATTATGAGATACTAAAAGACGAAAACAGACGTTTCAAGTCTGATATTGAAGGCCTACAAACCTATTTAACAAAAATATCGAAAGAAAACAGTGTTTTGAATGACAAGCTCAGAGAGTTAATAGCCACAAGTGAACATTCTACTGATATCAATGACATTTCAAGCGATTTAGCAGAACTGCAAAAAGAAGTTCAGTTGAGAAAAGAGAAAATTGATGATCTTTTAAGAGAAAATGTGTTATTGGTTGAGGAAAATTTGGAGCTCAAAGATCAATTACAGTCCCAAAATTACGTCAATCCGGAAATAAAGGCATTGAATGAAAATGAAAAGGATTCTAATGTAATAAGGGAAAAGTACCACAATATGTTGCAAGTAAACAGTACATTAGAAAAACGATTGAATGATTTGGAAGAAATGAACAAATCTGTAGATGGAAATATGTTACAAATGCAAGAAAAGAACGAGAAATTAAAATTGTCTAATGAGAAGCTTGAAAGGCGACTTGATGAGGCTCTCGTTAGTCTAAGACATTTGCATGCATTGCAAGAAAACACTGAGCTTGAATATTTGCGAAATATACTTTATGAGTATCTTACAGGTTCAGGAACACATTCCGTTACATTAGCTAAAGTGTTATCAGCTATAGTCAAGTTTGACGACATGCAAACACAATTAGTTATGCAAAAAGAGAAAGAAAGACAAGGATTCGTAAGTATATTGTTTATATTTTAAAAGTAATGCGGCCTAATTTTTCAATAATCAGATATATTTTATCTGAAGGATAAGTATGAAAATTTGACTTAGTCTGTAGTACAAAAGCCGTCAAACCGCAATATTTATTTACCTGATAAAATTTATAACTATTGAAAAATCAGCCTTAGTATACAATTTTTATTACCTACATTTTTCTCCTCTGGGTCATCCTATACTAAAATTGTATTAACAATTATTTTTTTGTTTCAGTTGCGACAGCTTGGCATTATCTGATATCAAAACCAACCAGAAGATGCTTTGTTATCTTTTTAAAACGATTTATTAAATTGTTTCTTTAGAAAAATAATCAAAATGTAAATTTTATAGCAGTTCATTATTTTCTTATTTGTAAATTATTGTTATTTTAATAAATTATGTTATGTTTATTGAATTATATCTATTATAAAGTGATCCAATTATTTGGATAGAATAGTGTGTCGGATTGATGTATGTATGGATATTCAACTTCCATTTAGGTGTCGTCTAGTGTTAGTGAAAACGAACATTGGTGCCGATTCTCTTGTACACAGAACTAAACTAACCAAACGATCACTAAAATTCCTTACTTTTGGTTATGAGAATCTTAAAGCTATTCTGCAAAAAAATATCCCTAAATAAAAAAAATAAAAATTTCGCAACTATAATTTAATTTGACAATCTCCGACTCCACTTGCTAGGTACTTGTTTGCCCTACCCCGTGATTTTTTTTAGAGCCGGAGGCACGCATATGTGGCAGTCTCGACGTGTTTTGTTTCTTTTTTCACTTTTTGTATGGAAAATATGAAAAATGATTACCTACATGTAGAGTATTAGGGGTTTAAGAACTTCTTAAAGAGGGTCGAAATTTTCATTATTTTTGCAATAGGACCATTTTCGAGATTTAAGCAAAACAAAAATGATACAGTACTGTTTTTTCCCCCGAAGTCGAGGTGTTGTGGTGAATTTTAGTTCATGACGACTGATTTTATTCCACACCTTTTTTAATCGCAATTCAAAATAGCCAGATTTAGTTAAATAGCCAAAATTTTAGGTGAAAAACGTTAAATTTAGAATAGCAAACACATAACATAACATAGCTGGCGAAATGTGGGTGTGCTCTAGGTACACTTCTGCCTAACCCTTTGGGGAATACAGGCGTGATGTTATGTTTATGTAACTAATACATGTATGTAACATTTTCCACACAAAAAGTGAAAAATTCCATATAAAACACGTCGACTCTGCCCCCAATGCATGCCTCCAGCTCTAAAAAAAATCACGGGGTAGGGCAAACAAGTACCTACCACGTGGAGTCACGATTGTCAAATTAAATTTTAGTTGCGGCAAAATTATTTTTAAATTTAGATTTTTTTTTTTGCAGAATAGCTTTAAGATTCTCATAGCCAAAAGTAAGTAATTTAAGTGATAGTTTAGTTCGATGTAAGTACAAGAGAATCGGCACCAGTAGCTTTCATTCCTTTTCCATACTAAATTGTATAACTCGACCAAATTAAGTTGTCAATGGTATTGCTCCACCGTGTCTTCCCGTCGATCCACACAATGGTAACACCCGGGTGATTCCTCCTGCCTTATCCGAAACACCCATGTCCGGTGAGGACCTGCGTCAGGCGGAAGGTGAAGACGCCGTGGCGCCTCTCAAGCCACTCCTCAAAGAGGGGTCTTACCGCCGCAATTGTGGCGTGCCCAGCACTGGGTTGCGTCAGTCGCACTCTCCATGCCGCCATGAGATCCCACCGAAGCGCTGTCCGCTGTGACGCGATTTCTCGCGGCAGCGGAGTTACGCCCTGGCGTTTCGCCTCCTCGCGCCACTCCCAACTGTGCGAGAGGACTTTTGTCTCCAGATCCCGTGGCGGCAACCCGGCAAGGAGGCTCGCCGCCTCGCAGGAGACCGTGCGGTATCCCCGAAACAGCCGGATGGCCATGACCCTTTGGGACGCGTTCAACCGGCGGGGTGGTACATCTCCTAAACAGCTCTAATGCTGTTGTGAAAGACTCGGGACTAAATAAATAGGTAGATGATGGGAGAATTCTGTTCAAAGATGCTTTAACTAATGGATCTCGAATTTGACTAGTAATTGTCTCTCGACGCATTTCTATACTTTCGGCTCGATAGCCACAAACTAATTGTAACAGGTCTGAAGAGATTCTATTCAAATCACCTTTTTGAAATAATTCTTCAACCTTCCCGCTTAAATGATCAAAATTGACTTCTGTATCGTTAGCACACAAAAGGTGATTACGAATAGCTTCTTGTAATGATTCTTTTTGTTTTAGGATGCAAAAAGTAATTGCTGCATATGATTTATCAGCATGTGCCAAGTAACGTAATAATAATAATAATTTCTTTATTTGTATAGAATGCAGGTGTTACAATAATGGTGTTAGTTTCAGATATATTCCAAGTACATTCTGCCTGTTGGCATACAAAAATATAGTGGTTAACTTACAGATAATTTAGAAACTAGATGCTTAAATTCCAAATGAGATCATGGATCCGCTATGTCTATCATTATTTACAGAATAAATGAGATATAGTGAAGCAAATATTACAATTCATCATTTATAAAATTGGTAACAGTAATAACATTTCTCTGTTAGCAACGACGACAGGAGTTTCATGAATTTTGTTAAGGGCTGATCCTTAATGCAATTCGGCAATTTGTTAAATATCCAAACCAACCAACCAATATATTTGTTTGTCGGTGCCATACCGATAGTTTTTTTTAAAGCAAAGCAGTGTTATATCTACCAGTACACAATAGACTTTGATATTTTGATCTTATGGCAGTAATTCGCAACTTCGTATCATTTAATGCCGGAAATAGATGCTTGTTAGTTTTAACGAATATAGCTACTTCGAGAATGTACCTACTAGGAAAAGTTAGTATTTTATGTTTCTTGAAAAAAGGAATGCAACTATCTGTAACCTTGAGATTAAAAATCGATCTTGGGCTTTAAATATAGACTGTCGTTCGGAACAATTACCCCAGAATACTACACCAAACCTTAGAACAGAGACCACCAAACCGTGATATGCAACCATTAATGTATCAACGTTAACTTTCTTGGACAGATTGTAGAGAGCATACGCAGACGTGCTTAATCTTTTGCAAACTTCTTCAGCCTGCGGTTTCCAAGTTAATTGACTGTTAATTAATATACCCAACAATTTTGCCACGTTAATGCTATCAATAGTTTGTAAGTACTTTATAATTAATTTTTAGGTTTAAAGGAAGAATTTTTTGATAGAAATGCATTATATTTGTTATAATGAGGTTTATTTATTTATTTATTTATTTATAGTTAATTAAAACGGTAAAACACCAATTACATTAATTAACATAGAAACAATTATTACGTTGACAATAAGTTGTTTATAATCTAATTTAAAACTAACATGGAACAGTGGACTCCCTTGCATACTTTCTCTCACAGAACACCAGACAAATATGTATAAGTTTATTCCATTCATCCGCAAACACATCACATTCAGGGTTGGCAGTCAGAAGGGCATTTAGCACCCTCAGAGTACGACAGACTGGGGATTCGGCTCTGGCAACAGTTTTGGATGGCAGTTGCGCAAACAGATTGTGCCGGCGGCTCTGACGGTGTCCGATGTATTTGTCGGGCACAAATAATCGGCAGAAAAGGCCATGGAGCTCCGGGCAGTCGATACGTCCCCGTAAGGTCTTACAGGCTACCGTGAGCTGATCAAGGCCTCTTCTCACCTCCAAAGAATTAAAGCCCAAAGTCCCTAAAAGATAGTTGGTTGGGTACATATAAGGAAAGAAACGGTATAACCTTTGGAAGAGGCATCTTAGAAAAGTTTTCTGCACCTTTTCTAGCATCAGTGTTTGAGTCGCGGTATAGGGGTGCCAAACACAGGCACTGGACTCGAGTTTGGTTCGAACCAGAGCGGTGTACAGCAGCCTAATAACATTTGGACTACGAAAGTCACGAGCATTTCGCAAAACGAATCCCAAGCGCCTGAAAGATTCCTTTGCAAGGGTAGAAACGTGATCTCTAAAAGTCAAACAGCGGTCGAAAGTTACTCCCAAATCCTTTATATTGTTGACACGAGTAATTACTTCACCACCCAGATTATAGTCGTAATGAATTGGTCGCAACCCTCTACCATATGTCATGACGTAGCACTTGCTTGTATTAAAAAATAGTTTGTTTTCAATGCTCCATTCATAGATGACATCAATATCCCTTTGTAGGAGTTTGCAATCCTCGTCCGTTCGGATTTGTGCGACTAGCTTAAGGTCGTCTGCATATAACAGGCATTTAGCAAACTTAACATTACTTATAAGGTCATTTATCATGATCAGAAACAGAGGCGGCCCTAACACGGATCCCTGACTTACACCCGAGCGTGTATTATAAGGCTTGGACTCGAAACAGCCATGTCTTACAAACTGCTTGCGATCGCGCAGATAGTCCGAAAAGAAGTTAAGAAGACCGGACGAGAAACCGATGGCCCCCAGCTTTTTCAAAAGCACGTCGTTGTCAACTCTGTCGAATGCTTTCCGGAAATCAAAATACAGAACGTCGACCTGCCCACCGATGTCCAAGCCACGGGCTATGTAGTCTACGTGAATCAGTAAATTCGAGTTTACGGAACGACCCGGGCGAAAACCGTGTTGGGCATCAGATAAGGACATATTTACGCGTTTGTAAATGAAAGCGTGGAGTATATGCTCGAAAACCTTGGCAATGGTTGGCAGGATAGCGATAGGTCTGTGTTCCTCTACTGATGTTTTATCACTGGTTTTAGGGATGGGAGTGACTCGCGAAGTTTTCAATTGCTCAGGGTATACGCCGGACTGAAGGGCTAAGTTAAAGACATGACATAGAGGGGGTGCCAAGATATCATGACATCCCTTAAGGGTAAAGGCTGGAATGTTATCAGGGCCAACCGAGCTACATGGTTTGAGTTTAGCAACCGCCTTAACTACATCCGGTGGGGTTAAAAAGGGAAGAGGAATGTTATCTCCCTCACTACTCACATTGAAATGTCTAGGGTCCAATTCAGGTGTATCGGGCAGAAACACACTAGCAAAATACCGAGCAAATGCCTCGGCCGCATTGACACCCGAATAAGTCTCACCATTGTACACCACGTTTGGCTCGAAACCGCCCTTTGATCGCAGGCTAGAAATATGCTGCCAGAACTGTCGCGGATTTTTGCCTATGGTATTTTCCAAACTATTACAATACAATCTGTAGGCGTTCTGTGTTCTTGCTTTAAGATCCGATCGCAGAGCACTAAACTCCGCATAAATAAGATCACAGCGTGAGACTTTCCATTTATTATGTAGTTTGGTTTTACGCTGCGTATCGTTTACAATATCTTTAGTAAACCAGATTGGATAACGCCTATTTCCAGTGACCATTCTCTTCTTCTTTGGAATGGAAGAATCAAATAAGTCATACATTATTCTGTAAAACTCACCAGCAGCCGAGGGTGCGTCGTTGCACCGAAGAACATCTTGCCATGGGGCAGAACGAATTAGATCGCTTAAAAGTGCGTAGTCCCCTTTTACAAAGTTCCAATCCCTACTACGGTCAATGTTGCTGGGGTCCAATTTTTCACTATACCTATGTGATGTGACGGTAATCGCAGTATCTAACGGAGGGTGATACAAATCAATTGGGACCAGCTCTGTACCTTTGACATGCTCGCAGTTTACTTCTTTATGATAAGATTATTATTATTGAGCCAGTTTATTATTAATTTTAGAGAATTATTTATTTCATCTTCTTAAATAAAGCTCTTTGTTGAGGCAGTCTATTAGGATCGTACTGTACGGATAAAGCGGGGCCAAAGACCCAGGAATTCCATACTTTAGACTCAACTTTTCGATTTAATTCAGGTGCACTTTTACACAGCTTACTCAAAGGTAAGAAAACAGAATATCAGGAAACAGAAATATTTTCTTTACAACAGATGAATTTCTACTTCTCAGTTAATTTACAAAGATATAACAAGCATGCACATATTTAGGATTACTAGCAAGCAACCCACTTCGCGACCACGTCCACTTGCAACCTTAAAATGGAACTAAATCCTTTAAAATGCAATTTTTTACATTCTTCAATTGAATTTCTATAAACGCTAAATACCTATACGTATTTTTTTTTCATCAAGTAATAGGTACGTTAAATGCCTTTTTTTTGTTTTCGGTGGAAAACCTTCAAAAGGCACCCGGTCGGGGAGTGTGGGATTTTTAACTCACTAAAACCACCCTGGTGATCACCATCAGCACATAGGGGGGGTCCCAGTTCCTCTTAAAATACCAATTCTGGTACCCACCCTGTGCAACGCCTGTATGGCACATCCCTGAGGAGACTGTAAAAGGGCCTCCCCTGAGCCTCGCTATGCACGGCAGCACGTAGCCACTGTACCACCCTCTTCCCTGGGGTCACTCGGTGGGCGGACAGAGTCCCCACTTTGTGCGCCTGCCACCCAAAAGGTCCGCCGAAATCCACTTACCGATCAAGGTAAGTAAGTGGTGGTGGTGGTGGTGGTAGGTAAGTGGATTTGGGCGTATTAGGTGCCAAGGTGGTTGCCTCCCCGACGCCTCCTTCTTCCAGCAGGATCAGCTTTCTCCCGATCCCGCTCGGCGGCCTCCTTGACTATAACGGTCTAACAGAAGGAGGCTACTTCCGTCCAATTCTCTGTCTCTGCCAGCATAGCCCTCACTACTGTCGGCAGAGACAGATCTCGCCCGATCCTGGCAACCAGAACCCGCCGCTCGGAGGCCCACGCAGGGCACTCCTCGAGCGTGTGTTGTGCGGAATCCAGGCTGCCTCCGCAATGGTGGCAATTTGCCGTGGCCTCTCGCCCAATTCTGTTCAGGTACTCACCGAAGCAAACATGTCCTGTGAGCACCTGGGTGGGTTAGCCTGAAGGAGATGCGCTCCCCTCTTTTCGATGTGCGGCAGAACGGCTTCGACAACGCGCTTGCGCGAATATTGCGGCTACTGTAGCCACTCGCGCCACCACTCGAGCGCGTGTCGCCGTTCCCGCCGCCTCAGCCTCACGAATGCGCTTCGTGACTCACTTTTCCCGCTTTGGCGGATATTGCGAATCTGGTAGTAGACCTTCGCGTCCATATCCGCCAGGATGTTCAACGGCGGAAAGCGCGCTAAGAGAGTTGCCGCCTCAAAGGATATCGTTCGGTATCCTCGTGTGGTACGAATGGCCATTTTCCGCTGCAGTCTATTGACTTTAGTCCTGCAGCGTCGGACGTCTGACAGTTTACCTCACCAAACAGCGCTCCGTAAAGGACCATCGATCGCACGACACCCTCGTAGAGACGGCGAACTTCCTCCCGAGGTCCCACAAGATTGTGCAGCAGTCTATGCAAAGCACCCACTGCCTTCTCGACCCGTGGAACCAGGCGCTCGCAGTGCTCTTCGAAGCCCCACCGACCGTCCAGGATAAGGCCAATATACTTTATGTATCGGCCCGCCTGGACTTGTGCATCTTCGACATGGCCCAACGAGCTGGGTGGCTCTCTGCTCCTCGGCAGTTTATGAAACCATTACGGCTCAGTTAACTGAGGCGCTATCTCCAGACCCAGCCCGCGGATTGACGCCACGACTTTTGCCACCCCGAGCTCAGAAAGTTGGATGGTCTCCTCGAAGGTCACCCCGCCGGCCAACACCAGAGTATCGTCTGCATAGCAAACGATATTATCGCCGACGGGGAGATGGACACGCAGGACTGTATCGTATGCTAGGTTCCACAAGAGAGGACCTTGAACCGACCCCTGCGCAACTCCACACGTAATCTCCCTCCGCTGAACGCTACCGTCCCGGCCCACATAGCGAATGTGCCTGTCGCGTAGGCATGCCCCGCCAATGTTTTGCAGGTAAGGAGGCACTTCGTGATGTACTAGCGCCTCCCTAATTGCACCCCAGAGTAAAGAGTTGAAGGCGTTGACGATATCCAAACTTATCGCCAACGCCATCCCACCCCGGGACACCACCTTCTCCGACAGCGCGCGGACGTTAAGAATCGCATCTTCGGTAGAACGCCGCTGCCGAAAGCCGTACTGGCTATCAGCAAGGTCGGGACCAACTCGCGACAGGTGCTCGACGAGCCTTTCAGCAATCACTCTTTCAAAGAGCTTAGAAAGAAGAAAGTGCTCAAAAAATAAATTCTATTCTTCTACTAATAATAAAGCTGAAGAGTTTTTTTGTTTGAATGCGCTAATCTCTGGAACTAGCTGTCGGATTTGAAAAAATCTTATTGCATTTGATAGCCCAATTCTTGAGGAAGGTTATAGGCTATTTAACATCACACTACGACCGAACCGAACAGTAAGAAAAAAAAGAAAGAACGCTAAGCGAAAAGGAAGTAATATCGTGGGCGACTGATGCGCAGCGAAGCGGTGGGTCGGGGGCTGCAGTTTCACGTAGACGATGTCGCTTATAGGTTATAGAAGCTAGTATGCTATAATCTCACGATTTATTTCAAATATCCTGTCCTATTCTAATTAAAATAATTGTTCGACATATCCATGTACTAAGTCCATGTATATTTAAATAAATAAGCCTTCATGTAAAAGGTTAAAGGATTGGCGGGGTGGGGGGCGATTGAGTGCAGTTTTTGCCGCACCTCGAAAAAATTCTAGATCCGGAGCTGAACTTAGCCCCGGGGCTAAATTGTCTGTGGTTCAACAACTAATTTTATTCCACACCTTTTTAGCTGTTACTTTTTCGTGGTGAGTTTCGTGCGTTCGGACAATTCAGTGGGTGAAAAACGTCAAATTCATAATTGTAAAATAGCCATTTTCATTAAATTATTAGCTCAGTGCCATCTTAGTGCTGTCAAACTAAAATATACTTAGGTGGTGTCACTTATGTCTATTTCAGAATGGGATAGCGTCGTTTGACAAGAATAAACGAACTGTTGCAACCTTGTGTAGACTGAGACTTGGTCACTGTTGCAGTCCAGTATTTCTAAATAAGATCCGTGTTCGTGACAGCTCCTTGTGCGAATGCGGTCTTGATGATGGAACTCTGGACCATATATTTTTCTCATGTCCTTCGAATTCCCAATCCTTTGACTTTATCATACGCTTTCCAAAATTAAAATCCCCTTCCTACTAACTTCCATTCCCTATTGACTAACTTTTCTCGTAAATTAATCCAAATTTTATCAATATTTTTAAAAGAAAATGGTACCTACCTATCAAAATGTAGTTCGGTGTGGGATAATAATAACTTTTATTATATAATTTGTGGTGTTTTAAAATGTATTTACTTATACGTATAAATTAGAAGAGAAAAAAAAAAACATGTTAACTAACAAAAAACTGTCGTGTCGTTTCAGCTACTAACATTTAACTACCACAAAGAGCATAAATAGTTCGACGGCCCGCCTCGTTGCTCTGCCGCCACTACATGACGCTGGCAGAATAGTCGACATCGGCACAGTTGACAAAGAGGTTTTTTTTTTTTTTTTTTGATTTTAGTCTAGTAGGCATTGGTGACAAGAGAATCGGCACTAGGGGTCACAAAGCCGGTTTCACCGAAATCGAAAAAACCGGCTAAACCGGGTTTCACGCCATTTTTAGAAACCGGGTTTCAGGTTAGCGAAAACCGATTTTCGTTTTTTTTTTCAATAATTAATATACTTATTAGACGAGTTAATTTTTTTACAATGTACCTACATATATATTTTCTCATTTACAAATAAAATTATTATATTGAATGTTTTCAATATAATAATTTTCAACCTAACAGGACGATCACCACTATAGATACGGAATTTGAGAATGGTTTAACTGCCTTCAAATTATAGATGTCCTTTATGAAAATAGAGGCATAAAAAGTAAAAACCTTTTGCAGATGTACAATAATTTGTTGAAAGTTCCTCCCACGAGTGTCGAGTCTGAAAGAATCTTCTCATCAGCCGGTTACCTATATAAGCCAGATTTTTGGTGATTCTCAGATGTTATAATTGTTGTATTTTTTTTTAGTTTATTCACTGAAACGGAGTTTTTCATCTTATTTTAGTGTTCTCTGATTTAGCACTAAAGCTGATTATAAAGACTTTAGAATCATAAAAATAGGTTATACTAAAAATAATCGAAATAACCGAAAAAAACGGAAAACCGGTTCTGTGACCCATAATCGGCAACATGGTCCTATATGATTCTGCTAAAGCGAGCTTTTTGACCCCTTGATGTGGTTTCTTCATTGATCTTCCTGGCCTAAAGGTTTCAAGTGATTTTTGATAAAGTGAAAATATTTCAGCCTTACACTA
The DNA here is from genome assembly GCA_916610205.1 of Griposia aprilina. Classification (NCBI taxonomy): domain Eukaryota; kingdom Metazoa; phylum Arthropoda; class Insecta; order Lepidoptera; family Noctuidae; genus Griposia; species Griposia aprilina. The sequence continues at coordinate 12,408,087 of OU744286.1, forward strand.
ATCTAAGAATTTCTCCACAGTTATTTTTGTAGGTGGTACTTCCCTGATTTATAATGAATATTAAATAAAGCAGCGAATTTTACCGAGTACTGTATTAACAACATAATATATAATAATAATTATACAGGGTGGCAGGCACTTCAATGCGCAACTGTAACCGTGAATTCAGCACATGATTCTAAACCCCCTAGTGTGGAAATCTGGTGTTTCATAGAAAAGTGCAATACCTACACATTCATAATGTATGGAATAACAATATTTTTTTAATAAGTGGTCCAGGTTCATACACTATATAAACGGTAACAGGCAGCGTGTCGATGTCCCTGTCAGCCTGTATACATTATGATTGTTTGTACCAAAACATTATGGTATTGGCACATCAAAGTTTAGTAAGGGACTGCCACATAGGTATGAGACAGGCCACACTATGAAACCATTTTTTTTCCAAAATCTTATTTGATGTGCCATAATATAAAGAGCCAGGCACCAACAGTATTTACAATTTAATCTTAAAATTATGCACTTTCATTTTCATTCTCCGATTGATAATCTGCATCATCATCAGTAAAATTGAAATCATCATCTAAGTCAACGTTATCCATTTTCATCAACATATCTTCTATCTGTGCTTTTATTTCTGGTGTTAACTTTTGCTGTCCTTCTTCTTGTTTGTTTATAGTCCTGAAAAAATCATTTTTATCAACTTAAACATTGTTCAGTTATATCATAACAAATCAGTGTCAGCAAGAACTCTATGACCTACCTACTTGCACCATAAATCACTAAATGCATTTAGTGCTAAACAAATTTAAAGCATTGTTCCATTTCTGTCAACCATTTCAAAATGCCAGAGACAGAATGATGTTTTAAATATGTTAAGCGTTAAATCCAAATAAGTGATTTGTGGTGCAAGTGGGCCTCTATAGGTATTCAAGTACATAATCATGATAGTAAGTACAGACCTCATTATTGTTCGACGTTTTCTTTCCGGTAAATCTTTTAACATTGCTTTCAAATCTGTATTCTGGGGTTCTTCCACAGCTGGTGAATCTTGACTCTAAAAATTTTGACAATATTAAGATAATAATTAATGTTTACTAATGTAAGTTATGAAAATCATAACACAGATTTAGCAATAACTTATTTACCTCGACTGGTTTGCAACACTTAGCACATGTTTTCTTGTCTAAAGCGCATTTAGTACATATCATGTGGTAGGCATATTTTACTGTTTTCTGCTCGCAACCCACACACTTACGAGGTGCAGTCAATGGCTTGTACTTTTTATATTTAATCTTCCATTCAAGTATATCTTTGCAACGTTGGCACACGCCAGTTATATCCAAAGAGTTTATAAACTTAGTTTTATGGCTTTTATCATGTAGATCATTTTTAAACGCAGTTCTATTTTGATGTTTCTGTGGTCGTTTCCGTAAATTGCTTCCCTTTGAAGTACTCATATTTTTTGAGCTAATAAATTTGAAAAGATGTAAGTTATGATTTCCTTTTGTATTATGACTATGAGGATAATTTATCACAACTCTGTTAACATAACACTGCAATGTGTACCTAGTTATAATAGGTTATGTTATCGTCGTGCTGAAGAATTTGAGTTGACATCAAGTTGACATTGACTCTGTTGAGCTGAGTGTTAGGTTCGCTGTCAAATTTTGACAGCTGGTCTATTATAACCATGGAATTAGTATTTACTAATAGACCTAATATGAAAAACTAGACTGAGGTCACCAAAAATCGTATCATACAAAAATGAACCATAATTGTTGCCTTTTATGTTTACGTTTGTTAGGCTATCTTAGCCTTAGCTTAGCTGAGATTGTTATATTGGATCCGTGTATTTACTATCAGAAGGTACAACTGGAATGCTTACAAGCAACAAGAGTCCTTTTCTAGTGTTTCCTTTCCTTATAATTTACACACAGTACTACACACACACACTTATACAGTTTCTTGAATAGTAGGACACGATGGTAAATTTTAAATATTACATTTAAACAGCGCAAAAAGATGAATTCACTACAAATAACCACCTGGATGATCCCCATTATACTCGAAAGGTTTAGGTAGTTAAATAAAGATAAACAACAAAAACCTCGTGACTCATCGATGCTAAACCTTTTATTTCAAATGTTAAAATCATATTATTTTTAGTCATCCTACTATCCTACTAATATTATAAACGTGAAAGTTTGTATGTATAGATGTATGGATGTATGTATGGATGTTTGTTCCTCTTTCACGCAAAAACTACCGAATGGATTTTAATGAAAGTTTACAATAATATAGCTTATACATTAGAATAACACATAGGCTATAATTTTGAAAGATTGTGTGTGAATTGTCCAAAATATAACGATAATTTTCAAGTAAGTCAAAAAAAAATTGCCATCTGCGAGCTATTCTGGCGTACGCGGCAAAAACTGTAGAGTTTACACGTATATAATGTATAATAGAAATGTTTATCTTAATTAGTCCTACAAAAAAGTCAGCGACAGCATATATCTATCTTTTATGAGTAAGCCAATATCGCCAAAACAGTGAACCATATCTATACATATAATAAAATGGTAGGAAAGTCAAAACTGTACATTGAATATTTTTTTTAAAGAATACTTGGGGTGTGATCTACAATCGATACCGACGCCAAAAATTTATTTTTTAGAATTTTTGTCTGTTTGTCTGTATGTATGTCCGAGATAAACTCAAAAAGTACTGGGGTAAATCTTTCAAACGTCAGATATCATTATCCTGATAATTTTGAATTTTTGACAGATTTTCCGTACAAAATCTGTCATGATAATAATACAAATACAGGATAATGATATCAGACGTTTTAAAGATTTACCCACTGCATGGATTTACTTCTTTGGCACGAATATTATTAAGAAGTCGGGTCAACATATAGGCTACATATTATCACGCTATCACCTACGGGGAACGATCAGTGAACCTTTATTTCTTCAACGCATTCTGTAATAACGTGTAGTCTAACGACACATATTTGAATGTTGTTATTATGTTAACCATGCTATAAGCTAGCTTCACACTATAAAAATCACGCAATATTAGTAACTTAAGCCGATAAACATAATTAAATGAATATAAGTAGTATCAAGACAATTTTAAAGTAACGCCAATTATGAGATTTCAAAGATTAAATATAATAGGAATATAATATATCTTTATTCTATATATTATTTATATTTTATAGGACTTCTTCCCTATTCTGTATTCCTTATTTTCTCCATCTGCTTCAGTCACAACTTATGACTTAATTCAGCAGAATCACGATAAAGTCATTTATTCAAAGCAGGCTGAAAATCAGCACTTTTTGAAGGTCAATTTTATAAAAGACAGTCTCCCTCTGTTACTGCACTTTCTGTAGATATGAAATGTAAAGAAGAAACGGGTAAATGAATGTTATTTTAAAAGGTATAATCGTAGGTATTTTTGGTGCTGTATAGCGTTCACGCAGACGACGTCGCGGGCACCAGCTAGTATACAATAAAAAATTATAATATATTTCTAATAATAACAAATTGATTTTTATATCAAAATAAATACTTTTCTTAAACTTCGTCTTTTACACTACATCAATTCTCAATTCTCAATTCTCAATTCTTTATTGCGTACCATAATGTATACAGTTGGTAGGGAAATAATTATACTAGTCACAATTATGGACCCTGTCGGGCACAGCATAGATCAGGTAGGAGAGAGGAGGAAGAACACTGGCGGTTTGATATGATACATTTTATTATTAGTTGAGTAGTTAGTAAGTTATATTGTTTTATAAATTATATACATTTATTTATTAATTATTATTATTATTGTAATTATTCATTATTGTTTTATTTACTTATTATTATTTTTATTTATTACGTAATTAATAATTATTATCGTTAGAGTAAGTTATTTAATTGACGCATTAGAATTTATTATAAAAAAAAGTATTATTAGTACAGGCGTATCTTTAATAGTGAGTATTTTGTAGATACAAATACATAGGTACGAAGTTCCTTACAATTTATCATTTAAGTATTCGCTTATACTATAGTAGCATTTGCTTTCAAGAAAAAGCTTCAATTTATTGATAAAGATGTTATATGTATTTAAATTCTTTATTATTTCGGGTAACTTATTATAAATTTTTATGGACATGACAAAGGTACTATTGGAGTGCATTTTTAGTCGCGATATTGGTAAGTTTAGTCTATTTTTATGTCTTAAAATAATTTTCGTTTGTATGTCCCCTCTTTTTGTAAAGAATTCTGGGTACTTACGCACGAACTTACAAACTTCAAATATATAGAGACAGGGTAGGGTTAAAATCTTTATTTCCTGAAAGTGGGGTTTACAGCTATCGGTGGCTTCAATATTTACTAAGATTCTAATTAGTTTTTTTTGTAGGGTAAATAGCGTGGGCGCGTCAGTGCTGTTGCCCCATAAGATGATACCGTATTTAAGCCATGCGTAGGCGTACGCGTAGTACGTTACTAGTGCAGTTTTAAGGTCTGTAGTTTTTTTGATCTCGCGGAGGGCGTATGAAAATTTCGATAATTTTCCTCTTACTTTCTGAATGTGTGACTTCCAATTTATATGTGTATCAATGTTTAGGCCTAGTAGGGTAAATTTATCAACTGCTTCCAATTTATTATTTTTAAAGTTAAAATTTATATTTATTGGTATTTTTTGGCTAGGGTGGAATGATATTATTTTAGTTTTATTGAAGTTGATTTCTAGGTTGTGTTCAGTCATCCAGTTTATTGTAGAATCTAGTATGGAATTTAATTTATCATTTAAATTGGTGTTATTTTCGCATGAGGTAAGTATAGATATGTCATCCGGAAACATGACACATGGCTCATTGATTTTATTAGGAAGGTCGTTTACGTAAACAATAAATAAGAAACACCCTATTACGCTTCCTTGCGGGATTGAGGCGGTGATTTGTTTGCTGTCGGATCTGATTAATTCTATTTCATTTTTGCTATTGTTGTAATATTCGATTTCAACTATTTGTTCTCTATGTTTCAAATAAGATACAAACCAGTCATAACATTTGCCGCGGAGTCCTATACTATATAGTTTATTTAATAATATTTCAAATTTTACTTTATCATATGCTTTAGTCATATCAAGCAGAAGTCCAATCGCGTACTTGTTATCATTTATGATATCAAGGGCTTTTTGAATATATTTGTAAACGGCCAAGATAGTGGAACGGTTTTTTCGGAAACCGTTTTGACAGTTATTAAATATATGATATTTTTCACAAAACGCATATACTCGATTACACATGGCTTTTTCGAATATTTTGGAAGCTGTCGGTAAGAGGGCAATGGGGCGGTAATTATTCGGATCAGTTTTATAATTCTTTTTGTGAATAGGTTTTATAAGAGCTTTTTTTAAGAGATTGGGAAAAACTCCTTCTTCAAATGACTGGTTCAATAATTTATAAAATGGTAAGGTTAATTAATCTGCACATTGTCATCATTTAGACGATAATTAATATTTTAATAGTTACGACGATTTTATTAAACGAGTGCGCGTAAGAAGTCGCTCATGGCTGAGTGCGCGACTCAAACGCGGGCAGACACGTGAGGGCAGACGTCATCGACGGTCGTGTCCGTTTTGCGAATTTTCAAGGCGCAAACTAGCGTGTTGTTATAAACGCACTGTACCTATGTAATGTAATAGATAGGTATTGGCAGGTTTTTTGTGTGCTTAGGAGTTACACGTATAAGATTTCATTACTTTTACTATTACTTCTAACGGGTTAGGGTTTTTATTTTAATGACTTAGGTTGGTATTTCTGTTTTTTTTGGTGTTTATAGTAATAGTTAAGTTTAGTTGATTTTGGTGTTTATTAGTAATAGTTAATTAGTAACGAATTACTTCGTTTTTATTTTATAATTGTCATAAATTAGTTACATTGATAATATAAAATAAATTAATAATATAGCTGTTTTACATAAAAATAAAACCGATATTATGTGCCGAGAGGGAAAACATACAGCATTGTTTATGAAGAAGCAGTGTATACTTATCCTTATTTGCGCGGTCAATAGTTCGGATACTTTAGTTTAACTTAAGAATACTAGATGACGTAACTATCGCCGACGTTGTATCTAGTCTGTGCCAGCTAGGACGCGGGAACCGCTGTCACTTTCCGAATTCATAGTCTTCACCAGGAAGAACTTCCTACAATGCTGTATGTTTTCCCTCTCGGCACATAATATCGGTTTTATTTTTATGTAAAACCGCTATATTGATGTGCCTCCGGAAAACATACAGCATTGTTTATGAAGACGTGTTTGTTATCTGCTGGTGAAATGTTTTATTAAAACACAACGCTATGATGATTATCAAGTGTTTATTCTAAGAATTAAGTAGTTACAGTAGTAATCATTTATTTATATTCTTATAGTTTTGCCACAATAATGTCTTTCAAATTCTAGGTTTTTTTTTTTTTATATATATATGTCTATATACATGTATCTGATCTTTTAAAGTTAAAAGTAACGATAATTACGATTTAGATGTTCTACGAAAAATCAAATTCTATAGGAATGTATTACTGATAATTGGTTAAATTAATGATGATTGTTTACAAAATATTCAAGGCATTTTTTATCCTTGTAAATTAAGTAGAAGTAAATGTATCGAAAAATGTATTACGACTGTCTTTAATGAGTTCTATTTCGCGACAGTAATGATTAAAGAAGGTATTGGATGATTTCCAATTACCCCGTGATAAAATATCATCAATTGGTTGATTATCTAACCAATTTAAGGAAGCTACTGCTGACCTACAGCTTCCCGGAGTTGCATGAATGCCACTATCTCTGAGAACTGTGCGTACCCAGTTTCCAATTACAGTGCGTGAGGCAGCTTTTGTTTTACTAAATACAGTGATAAAAAGATTGTTCAAATTGTTAACTTAAAGTCTCTTTGTTGCAGTTTTTTTTTATTAAAAGCCTAACTAAAGTGACAGGACATATGTTTTTATCATTATTTTGTGAAAGTTTCCATGCGGACTGTCGATAATAGTGTGTATCGGTTTTAGATCCAAATGCAGGGATTAAATAGATATTATCGCCATCGTCTAAAAAACTGTCATTTGAGATTTTCAGCAAAGTTAGGTCGTGAACCCTACGGCCTGATGCCAGCAATAAAACTGTGGCTGTTTTACGTGCTAAATCAAACAATGTGTCTTTAGGTGCATGTGACGACAGCCAATTTAGTACGATACGTGGATCCCACGTAAATGATGGCTGTACTTCTTTGGGTTTGGTGACTCCTATCGCCTTAAGGGTGTGTTTAATTATAAAATTAGAAAATGTTTGTTGTTCCACGTGAGGGCCACAAAAAGTTAAGACTGCCGATTTGTGGACTAGAATAGTACTATAGGCTAAATTCTCTTTTAGAAAGAGAAACATTAAAAATTTAGCGATGTCGGCAGGTTGAGGAGATTTTGGGTTTACTTGAGAGTTCGAGCACCATCTCAACCACCGTCTAAGTGGTGACAAATAGGTTGACAAAGTTGAACGTCGCCAGCTCTTCTTTAGTAGTTCTTTATCCTGTGTGGACCAGTCTTTTATTTGGGCACCCCACCCCCAATTTTCCAAACTTTCAGGGTCAATGTCTGTACCTGTGGGGGAGGCTGCGATGTTGCCAGATCTATCATGGTCTTCGATAGGTTCAGAAGTTCGTGTGGGTGGTCTAGAGCTCTGGATTTCAGATCTTGAAGCCAGAAAGCTCGAGGCCACTCCGGAGCCACTAACAAGTAAATTCCCGTTGCATTCTTCAGATGTGCCAGAACTCTGGGCAGCAAGCTGGGAGGAGGAATCACCCACGCTAGCCGTTGGTTCCATGGTTTGCTGAAGGCATCTATATAGTTTGCCGATCGATCTCTGCAGTCTAGTGATACGTAGTTTTTTACTACGGCGGTTTCTTGTGTCGCAAACAAGTCTATTTCTGGAAGCCCCCACTTCCGAAAGACTTCAACTGTTGCTCGAGGCAGAAGATGCCATTCCGCGGGTGGTTTGCCTCGTGATAGCCTGTCTGCTATTATATTGTATCTCCCCGGTAGGTAATGGGCTGATAAGGTTATGTTGAACTTGTCCGTAAGATGTAGTAGTTTGAAGGTTAAGGCTAGTAACCCTAACGATCTGGTTCCTCCCTCCTTTCGAATATATGCAATCAGGGTTCGATTGTCTGATTGGATCAGCACGTGTGACTCCTGCAAAGTCTTCGAATTCATTTTGATAGCTGCTATTACTGCATATGTTGTTGCAGTGCCATCTTCTTTGGTGAGTTGCCCATGCGCCTGACATTGGATTCCCGTCTATATGGGCACCCCAACCCCAATCCGAAGCGTCCGTCGCAAGTAAATGGGTAACAGGCTTTTTGTGTATAGGCGATGTGCGACATGTGGCTCCGCGCCACCACATCATCTCTTGATAAGCAACTTGAGGCAATAGCTGTTTTTGACGGGGTCGTGTTTTGTTGAAGTGCCGTAGGAAGATTTGCATTTTGCGACAGTGTAGTCTTCCTCGGGGAACAACAAAGTTGGCGAAGTTTAACTGACCCAGCAGACCTTGCAGTTCCCGGAGGTTGATGTGACATCTCAACAACGACCGGTCTAGTGTGTAGTTTATGCTTTGTCTCCTTTTTACTGGTAGGGACATTGTATTTGCAGCTGTATGCCAACGTATGCCAAGGTATTCCAAATCTTGAGTTGGTACGAAGACAGATTTTTGGCGGTTGATTTGCCAGCCCAGATATTCCAAGTGCCTCACGGCTTCCGCAGCCTGAAGACATAACTTGGATTGGTCTTGGTTGACCAGAAGGAAGTCGTCTAGGTAGACTAGCACTCGACATCCCTTCGCACGCAAGGTCTCCGCGACCCAGCATGTTACTGAGGAAAATAGGTGCGGCGCTGAAGCCAGCCCGAACGGTAAACATGTCATCTCGTATAACTGGTCTTTGTAACTGACTCTTAAGAAAGGCCGGTGCGATTTTGCCGCCCGCAGGTGAAAATAAGCCTGAGATATATCTATTTTTTAACCGAGTTCACAAAAAGGAGGAGGTTCTCAATTCGTCTGTATGTTTTTTTTTTTTTTTTTCTTTATGTGTGTTAGCTCATAACTTTTTTCTGGGTGAACCGATTTGGATGATTCTTTTTTTATTTGATAGGTGGTGCTTCACATGTGGTCCCATTTAAATTTGATCAAGATCTGACCAGTAGTTTTTGAGTTATCCTTAATACTGCAGATTTTTTCCACTTAGTTTATATGGATGATGTGTTAATAATTTCCTGTCACTGTTATTTACATACCAAGTAGTGGTATACGAATTTGTGTGGGGTAGGTACCGCAACTAAAAAGGGAAAAATAAAAACTTTTTTACAAAAAAACAACCGACTTCCAAAAAAAACACTAAAAGACGTGAAAAATAACTTTAATTTCGGAAGTCGGTGGCCAAACACGAAAATACAAAACCAAAGGCACCGACTTCCGAAATTAAAGTTATTTTTCACGTCTTTTAGTGTTTTTTTTGGAAGTCGGTTGTTTTTTTGTAAAAAAGTTTTTTTATCATCTAGTCTCCAGGTTGGAGAAAATCTGGAACCGAGCCGTGAGAAATCAAACGAAAACACTTCGTTTTGACGAACTTATTCAATTCTCGAAGATCGAAAATTGGGCGCATCGACCCGTCGCTTTTCTTCCGCAGAAAAAGCTTGGATATAAAACTGGGCGTTTTCTTGGAGACTAGTCGCAAAACACCGTGATCAAATAGATCCTTGATTATCTGAGACATTGCAGGGGATGGCTTGGTTGCATATTGTTTCATGATCCTTCTTGTTGGCATTAACAGATGAGGTTTTTTGTAAAGGTGTATTCGAAACCCCGAGATTGCTGAAATTATGAATTTGTTTGCACCAAGTGCTTGCCAACGGGTTTTGAACGAAGTTAAACAACCTCCCCTGAAATGTGTTGGGTAGTCATTTTTTTCCGTCTTTGTTTCGAAATGAATAATTTTTAGTTTGTTTGTAACCGTCACTTTTCCCTTTGTACGTTTGTTTCGGTTGTTGTTTTTTGTAAGTGTCCCGAAAATTATTATTTTTAATATTTTGTGTCTGAGGTCTGTATTTTGAGGTAGACGGTGTTGGTTCCTTGTATTTTGTTTTTAGTTGGTCCTTAGTTTTGTTAGCTTGTGTTGGTGATAACCAGAAATGTGGTCCTCCGAGGGATTGGATAAGAGACATAAGTTTTGTCTTGTCAAATAAAAACTCTTCACTAGGAGGTATATTACTAAGCGCAGCTTGAATACTTTTATCCGGACTTTCGATAATTATCCTTTTACGCCTACTTTCAATACATTCGGCCCTTTTACCGCAAATTATTTGTAAGGTTTGTTCAGACAATTTATAAGACGACGACTCATTACCGAATGTTTCAGAAATCTTATTAAAAAGGTTATCGGATTTTAACTCGGCAGGGTTATTGTGAGCCCAGTCAATGATACCATGTAGGCCGGATTGCAAAAGTTCCCTCTGATGTAACAAGGCGTTGGTAGTTGCAGCCATGATTTCCTCCGTTGAGGCCAAGAAATCTTTCCCTTTGTTCAGACAACACAGTTCATCGTTAATTTTTAAATTGCAAAAGCCCGGAAACGCGAGCATTTCTATCAAAGCCTTCTTATAACGGATATGTTGCCACGTGGGAGTATTAAAATGCTGCAAACTTATTAACTGGCGTAACCGTTTTTCATCAGCCGATTTAAGAATGTTTTTCTCATCAAAACTAGTTTTACAGGCTCCCAAATCCAACGACCTAGGCGTTTCTGATACTGGATTAGTCAAAAAATCATTGTTGATAATATCAGCTTGTTCGATCACGTCACTTGTATTTACATTAGTACTCGGTACGTATTGCTGTTGCATTATAAAGTTTGTAAGAAAACTGACCTGGTTGTATAACGCATCGATCCGAGGATCGACCGTTACCTGTGAATCCCGCTTTTGTTTCTTGCGTGGAGGTTCCCCTCGTTCGGCTTCGCTGTCCGATGAACTGCTAGCGCCCGAGGAGTCCTCCTTTTCTTCTCCTTGATCCCTCTCGGAAGTCGCGGAGTTCGAAACGATCGACCGATTGGCCCCGGCCGGCGGTGGCCTCATCGGGTTCGTCACTCGGCGCGGGATTCATAACGAAAATATCGTTATTTTAGTGTTAGGATTGAAAATACAGGCAATAATTAATGCACTACTAAATTGTCTAACACTAAGTTAGATAATTTTTTTAAAAGGTGAAACGATTAACCAAATATTTTTGGATTTCGACCGCTCGCGGTGAAAGTACACAACGCTATGAATTCGGAAAGTGACAGCGGTTCCCGCGTCCTAGCTGGCACAGACTAGATACAACGTCGGCGATAGTTACGCCATCTAATATTCTTAAGTTAAACTAAAGTATCCGAACGATTGACCGCGCAAATAAGGATAAGTATACACTGCTTCTTCATAAACAATGCTGTATGTTTTCCGGAGGCACATCAATAATAGAATTATTAATACTACGGAAGCGTGATTTTGATTTTAAATTAGCAAATAAGAATAGTTTTTGGGATATTAATTAGTATGTAGCTATAATTATAAATTGAATAAATAATATGTAAATTGAATAGGCAGGTATTGCATTTTTTGTATTTATTGCGTACTGTATTATTTGAAAGTGCAGAAAAAGTACCTACTAAGAATTATGCCGCGAAAGCGTAAGTCTAATTTTTCCCAAAGCTCTAATAAAGCTCAAGCTGTGAAAGTAGCTAGACTTAACGAGACGTTTCCACAAGCCGAACTGGAAAGGCTTGAACAGGCGGAGCGTGAGGCAGCTCACAGAGCTGCTGAGACACCAGAACAGTCCCAAGCACGGCGTCGGCAGCATGCTGAATATCTGGTATCTCAACGGGCTGCTGAGACACCTGAACAGTCCCAAGCTTGACGTCAACACAACGCTGAGTATCTGGTATCTCAACGGGCTGCTGAGACACCTGAACAGTCCCAAGCTTGGCGTCAACACAACGCTGAGTATCTGGTATCTCAACGAGCTGCTGCTGAGATACCTGAACAGTCCCAAGCTCGACGTAAAAACAACGCTGAATATCTGGTATCTTAACGAGCTGATGAAACACCAGAACAGGCCCAAGCTCGGCGTCGACAACATGCTAAATATCTGGCATCTCAACGGGCTGCTGAGATACCGAACAGTCCCAAGCTCGACGTCAAACCAACGCTGAATATCTGGTATCTCAACGGGTTTCTGAGACACCCGAACAATCCCAAGCTCGGCGTCTTCGGCAGGCGACTCACCTGGCGTCTCAAAGAGCTATAGAAACCGTTGAAGAAGCTGAATCTCGCAGACGCGCTGTTGCTGAAAGTGCATAACAGCGACGAAAATTTTCAATGACTATAAACAAATCGCAGGGTCGAACCTTAAAGATAGCTGGCATACATTTGGGCACACCATGTTTTTCCCATGGCCAACTCTACGTAGCTTGCTAACGCGTTTCTAAATCGCAAAATCTGCATGTTTATGCTGAACGAAAGAAATCGTATAACATAGTTTAAAGGAGTATATTGGAGTAGCTATCTATAACTTTAGCATTACCGCCAATTTTATTATATATATACGAGTACATCCATAAATTTAAACTCACAAAATATGGCGTTTATAATATGCGTTTCTTGGTTGAAATTTCCTTATTTGACAACCTAAAGGAAGCCTCAAGGTAGATGCCGACGTACCTTATATTTGACAGTTGGTTACTCCACTCGAACTCACCTCGACTGAGGAAATTCTTTGAGGTGAGGAGTAAAATTACAACTATGAATATCAAACCACCTAAGTGAGGTTGAGTCGAGTGGAGGAAATCATGAGGTTGCGACTTTGAATATGGGTGATAAAATCACTAAGATTTAGTTTATTCCTGTCAAACGACGATATCTCATTCTGAAATAGAATAAAGTGACACAACTTAACTATATTTCAGTCTGACAGCACTAAGATGGCACTGAATTATTAGTTTAGTTAGTGAAAATTGCAATTTTGCTATTCTGAATTTGACGTTTTTCACCAAAAGTTTTGGTTGTCTGACTAAATCTGGCTATTTTTAATCGCGATTAAAAAGGTGTGGAATAAAATTAGTTGTCATGAACTAAAATTAACCACAAGACCTCGACTTCAGGTGCAAAAAAAATACTGTACCTATCTTTTTAAAAAATTATATTGCTTATATCTCGAAAATGGTGTGTCCTATCGCAAAAAATAATGAAAATTTCGACCCCCTTTACAAAACCCTTAAACCCATAAAATTCTACATACAGGTAATATTTTTTTTTTATATTTCCCATAAAAAAAGGGAATATTCCAATTATAACACGTTGAGGCTGCCCGACATACACGTGCTCCCGGCTCTAAAAAAAAATCACAGGGTAGGTCAAACAAGTACCACGAGGAGTTGCGATTGTCAAATTAAATTTTAGTTACGTCAAAATTGTTTTTAAATTTAGAGATATTTTTTTGCAGAATAGGTATAAGATTCTCATAGCCAAAAGTAAGGAATTTTAGTGATAGTTTAGTTAGTTTAGTTCGGTGTACAAGAGAATTGGCACCATTATCGAATTCCCTGAACTAAAAAAAACTGATTTTATGGATAAGAGATCATTTATTATGGTATATTTCTTGTTTTTCATAAAATTGAATATATTTACATTAAGAATGCAAAATTGAAAAAAAAACCTTTTTCTAGAGATCGATCTTGTAAACCTCGTTTTTTTTTGTGAATCGATATATCAGCTTACGATTCGAATCGATTTAAAAATCGATATTTTTCGGAAAGAATCGCCATCCCTACATCAAACGTTTCAATACAAGAATCAACGGTACTTGCTAAACTTGCATGAACTGAAACAGTGTAGGTACCCATACGACGAAAAAGTAACGAAATGCATTCGTGTGTAACGTTTCGTTACTCGGTACTAGATGGCGCACCCGTTACTCAGTACCGAATACCATAGATCATTCTCTTCCGAATACTATACGGTTCGCTTAGCTACAGCTAAAGCAGCGTTGCCAACTCTACGTCTTTTTACGTAGATCTACGTATTTTATGCCTTTCATGCAAAGCTACGAACTTCAGTCCCAGAATCTACGTATTTTTTAACAAATTTGCAAAATAACATACAAGTACTCATTGGGCTAAATGGGCATAATTTCCAGTACCAATACCTACGCGAAAAAAAGTTAATTAATGTTCTGTTTCATAACTAACGCACACTTAGTTCGCCTCGTCACACAGCAAGAAAGTGTGCATTCCTTAAAGCTGTGACTTGATTCATGTGAATGTGTTAAACGAAAATTCTCTTCGCGCACGCGCCTTAAAAAATGTCAAACTTAACCTAAAACGAACTAAGATTTTGAAGTGGTTTTGGTTTTGTTTGAATTCGATATTTTTCAGCTTCCTGCTTAATTTAATTGACTTTAATTTTGGAAATAAGTAGTGACAAAGGCTGAAGAATTTAAGGTTTTTCAACCCTGACACACTGCTGGACTCAAATTTAAAACGTTCTGTACCATCTATAGCTCATTTGGTGCAAATGTTTCCAGGTACTAGCATTTTATTCATAAGTTAAGTCTGCTGCAATTTACTTAGTTTTCAATTAATAATTTATTTTCATTATTATTTATGTTCTACAAATCTGACAGAATCAGACCGTGAATGGAGAACTCTAAGAAACACAAATCTACCATTTCAACGGGATCAGCTAACCAAAGCAAATGTGTCTTGGCGTCATATTTCAAAAATAAGAAATGGCGTTTCGTCTCAAAGGTTTCCTTTACTGGCCCAATTTGCACAAAATTTATTAACATTGCCACATAGCAATGCAAATGTCGAGCGTCTGTTTTCCGCAATCAATCTGATGAAAACTAACATCAGAAACAGACTTTCCACTGACACGCTAACAGGCTTACTTTTTACAAAAAGTGGCTTAACAATAAACCGCGAGCCTACACAGGAACACATTCAACTATTTGATAAAAATATGTATAAATTGAATTTGCCTGATGACAATGAATAATTTAAAGTAAAAAAACCGGGCAATTGTGAGTCGGACTCGCGCACGTAGGGTTTCGTATGATATTATAATAGAATTTTAGTCACATAGCATTTTGCATTAATAGCAACATGTAACATGTATTAAATCAATCTTATTTGATTAATTTAAATAAACTGTTTATCAAAACTCTTCATTTCACTTAAAAAAAAAGTACGTAGATCTACGAACTTTTCTTAAGCAAATTTTACTAATTCTACGTCATTTTCTGATCTGACCTACGCCTTTTTAACCGACTTCATAAAAAGGAGGAGGTTCTCAATTCGTCTGTATGTTTTTTTTTTTTTTATGTGTGTTAGCTCAGAACTTTTTTCTGGTTGAACCGATTTGGATAATTCTTTTTTTATTTGATAGGTGGTGCTTCACATGTGGTCCCATTTAAATTTGATCACGGTCTGGCCCGTAGTTTTTGAGTTATCCTTAATACTGCATATTTTTTCCACTTAGTTTACATGGATGATGTGTTAATAATTTCCTGTCACTGATATTTATACACCAAGTAGTGGTACACGAATTTGTGTGGGGTAGGTACCGCAACTAAAAAGTGAAAAATATAAACGTTTTTTACAAAAAAATAACCGACTTCCAAAAAAAACACTAAAAGACGTGAAAAATAACTTTAATTTCGGAAGTCGGTGGCCAAAAACAAAAATACAAAACCAAAGACACCGACTTCCGAAATTAAAGTTATTTTTCACGTCTTTTAGTGTTTTTTTTGGAAGTCGGTTATTTTTAAATCCGAGTTGGCAACACTGAGCTAAAGTTACATGCTCTGTGGCTACAGCTCTACTGTACTGATTTGACAAGAAACTATTGATTTAAGTTTTTTGAAGAGAAGAATTTAGCGAATTACCTCAGGTTTGCCTGACATTATTGTAACAGGATAGTGGATAGCAGATCCCACGGTCAGTGGGTCGTCATAAGGGCAGAGCGCCTAAACGTTCTAAGAAAGTCATACTCAAATACGGAAGTAATAATCAAATAATTTATTTTGGAGACCACAGGTACCTACTGAAAAACTTTGAATATTTTAGTAAATCTTTTTAATATGACGATAACTACACGAAAACTTGTACAAATTGCTGCATGGGGAGGTTTGGTCCTCGGAGGTACTGGGTTTTATTTACAGAACCGAATTATCGATAGGGTAAGAGGTTACGATTACTATAGATGTGCCTTGAAAAAGTTACGAGCTCACTCTGGTGCCGTCCACTATCTAGGAGAGCCGATCAAAGATAAGCGATTCAAGCTGAATGACACAGTTAATAACTTTTCTGATGGCGAGACAGCTAGATTTAGAATACCTGTTTCTGGACCTAAAGATAGAGGGACTTACTATTTCTGGGCTGAAAGAGATAGTGAAGAATGGAAAATAACTAGAGCAGAGTTAGAATTGAAATCTAAGAAAGATGAAAGACTTCTTATTGTGAAATAGTACAAAAGTAGTGTGATGATGTAAATGTATGAACAAAATAAACCCTAGAATAAATTAGATAAACTGTTAAAAATGTTTCTACTTACCTATCAATCTCTGTAAGTTGTAAGTAATACAATTATGTGGTAGAATATTATTATCAAGCTAAAATAATTTCTGTTGTCAGGTAATTACTGTTAGACCAAATAAAAAATCAAGACATAGTGCTGCAAACAATACAGTGACGCATGTAAAACTACACCTTGCTCTGCATACATGCTTACATGCACACATTTACAACCAAACTACACCTCACTAAGTGTACACATGTTTACGAAACTGGGTCACGTCACTATTGGCAGTGCTATGTCCTGATCTTTTATTTGGTCTGAGATACTGACCTGCTAGACAGTGAGACAATTTAAATAAAACTGGAACATCAAAATTATTGAGAAATAAAACTTGTGATATTTTTATTTTATAGGCTACTACTACTGGCTGATAAATGGAAATGACTGAAACATTTTTTCAAATCTTTAGTACAGATGGTCATAAACCCAAGAATTATGGTTATGGTCATCTGCTTTTAGGGCCTATAAAAATACTATTTCACACTAAAGTGAAGTATGCTGCCATATTATCACTCTGCATAATATAGGTAATAGTTTTTTTCCCGTTACTGCTACTAATTCCCACTCCATAAGTATAGATTTTTTGAGCATAATATTTTTAAATATATTAACATTACTCAGCAACTTCCACCATTTTAAAATAAATTTTCAGATTTTTAAAAGCTAACAATGTTCGTTGGGACTGCAAAAGAAAAATTCTACTATCACAACACTTTATTGTGCCTTGTTAAAGCAATGGAAGGAAAAGATATAACAGTGGACCTACGTAATGATGATTCGTATGTCTGTGGACATGTAAACAGTGTGGATGGGTAAGAATTCAAAAACCATCAATATTGTGATACAAACAAAAATGAGCAATAGTATTAACTTATTGGCTCTGTAGTCCAGTAGGTTTAAAATTATTATATTTTTGTTACAGTTACATGAACATTTCTTTTTCCAATGCAGTGTACTGTGATCCTCAAGGAAATGAACATCTTTTTAAGAATTTGTTTTTACATGCCCGTAATATTAGATATGTACATGTCCCTGAAACTGTAAGTATGTCACTGTCCCTATTGTATATAATGCTGGTAAATAAGGAAATTTACATTTATAACATTGTGAGTAATTTTATTTTTAGACATCTATATTATCGACAATACAAAATGAATTAGGTGGAAATAAAAAGCCCCGTCCTGACAAGAAAGACGTCAATACCTCCAGAAAGGTGAAAAAGGCACTTAGGCTGCACATGGAAACTGTGGCTTCTTTGGGAATAAAAGAGTAATATGTTGACATAGTAATGTATTTTATAACTATTTGAACCAAACGGATAGCCTAGCCCAGACTTTCCGAAATATACCGGATATTCCCGATTAGTAACACCTTGTCGTTAAAACTGTCGATGTTGCTGTTCAGAAAAAAGTTTCAATTCGTTCATAGTGTTGACGAACGGGATTTTTTTCCCGATCATACATAAGCTTACTTCAAGACTCTTGACTCTTGAACTAAGCCCTTTCCTCATGAACGCGTAGTGGTATTATATTGAAATTCATATCAAATACTCAGATCAGGTAGTAACTTTAAGCTGTAACAAAATCAAACTTCTATGTCAACGCAATCAAACGAAACAGCAATTTAAGCCGCATATTTTGAAACTCGCAACTACTCGCAAGGGAATCAAAACCTAAAGGATACTTCCAGTCGACCTAGAATCTTGAAATTTGGCATGAAACAACGTTTTATAGCACACATAAAGGAAAAATTCCGAACACCTTAAATTTTGAGTTACATCATATAATTATATTTTTTAAAATAATTATAAACTTATTACCCTTTTCCTCATAACTTTTACTTAGATACCTACAGGTTTGTACGGAACCCTCGGTGCGCGATTCCGAGTCGCACTTGGCCGGTTTTGTCATACTGCGTCCACTTTATCGGCAGCGATCGGATTGTTGACGCAAGTACCAGCAATCGGATTGATTGCCGATGCCAGTTTCATTCGGATTTTGTTAGTGATCAATTCATTACAATAATAATATTTTTATACTTACAATTAATTAAGAAAATGACTAATCAGGACTTTCTATTTACAAAATAGAAAGTCCTGATTTGTATTTTTTTTACAGGCAGGGCTTGGAACTGGTATCAAAAGTACAGGTTCAGCCAGGCATTACTAACCGGGAAAAATCGAAAAAAGTTCCGTTCGTCAACATTGTGAACAAATGAAACTTTCCTGACCGTCAACAGTGTTGAGAAGGTCAGACAAGGCGTTACTGATCGGGAATTATCGAAATAGGTAACTATCTCACTAAGCAGCTGCTTAGGCAACGGTCAGTAGCGCACTCTTGTGGCTATATTATTAACTATTGTACAAGTGTACCACTAAAAAGTAACTAGATGGCGTTAGTGTTTACTTGATATTTTGACTTTTATAACATTTAGGAAGTTTTTAAATAGTGTTCATAATTATGTACAATTGAAGTACATTTAATTCCTAATGTCAAATTTGAAAAATTTAATTAAAATTCACCCGCCAACCTGACGTCAGGATGGCGAATGATATTTGCTATGCATACAGATACGTATATTTAATACCTAATTAAGTACAAAAACATACATTTATATAGTTTATTTTTGATGTATTTGGAAGTCAGACACCCACGATTCTGACGGATACGATTTGTAACCCTGATAGTAAAAACGAAAATATGGATTAAAACAAAATATACATAAAGAAATATTTATTTTAGCTAACAATGTTGTAATTTTATCATAAAATTATAATAATTCACCTTATTTTTAGAGATCTGTCCGATTACTTTATTGGATACTTTTTATTTCAAATGCGCCTACTTTGATGTTAAGTAATACCTCTACTACATCGTTTTCTAGTTTTTGCAGCAATAGCTTTGCTGTACTGCCAGGCAAGATTCTGTACACTACAGCTCAAGCTTTCTGTAAAGTACTATAGGTAAAATGGCTATCATGGTACATAATATTTTATCTACAGGCCATAGTAAAATAGACTGACCAATTAATCTATATTTGAAGTCATTTACTTTTCATTTTCATTTGAAGAATAATTTCCACATTCTTTATACGTAATATTCTGACGATTTTCGTTTGAAATTGTTCTATTGTCATTAATTGACATAGCGTGTAAGCAAGTGCTGTCACTTCCCTTATCTTTTACATTTTCATTTTTATTCTCCCTGTTGAAAGAAGTCATATTGTTGTCGTGGTCGAGCGCGGCATCAAAGGGTGGGGTCACCTCGTTGTGCACGGCTGCTCTACGCACCCCGTTATCATTAAAAGTAGACAGAAAGAACTTCTGTTTCTTATAATTAAAATTGTTAATTTCTTGACTATTGGAATAGTCTTGAACATAATTATTGATGACTAAGTTTTTGAAATCATAGTTTTCTTGTTTCGGTGATTGTAAGCTATCATTGCTTGGCGTTTTGTAGGAAACATCTAGTTGGCCATTGACGACATAGTTCGCCTTCGATTTTGACACGGTTTGCATGACATTGGTATTTAGTTTTTTCTGTATGATAACAACTTGTTTGAATGAAGGCTTCATAGACCGGTGGTTCATAGGCTTTTGGAATACGACATCCTTGTCCTTATACGGTATTATTTGTGGTGTTGTGGTCGGTGGGTCAGGTGCTTGGCTGCACAAGAAGTTTGACTGATTGATGCTGGTAATTATTGAATTTGGGCTCGGCGATGATTGCATCACGTTTGGTCGTTGCACCGCGTTAGGATTCAATGTACCTAAAATAAAAAAGTATCCATAAGTAATGACTAGGGATAACTGCAATGCTGCGTCGTTTTGGTCTCACAGATTTTCTCTCAAAGTTTAGTAGTATTTTATTTGGAGGTAATCTAAACCTCACATTTTCAGAAAACAAGTTTTGGAGAGCAGTTTTATGGAGGAAATTCAATTATTTATTTTGCCTATAAAGCTGTGCGCTATTTATTAGCTCAAAAATGAACAAAGATTCTAGCACAACTATTTATAATCATCAGATGAGTGTTTGTCATCGATATTGTGAGTAAAATAACATTGCATGGCACATTTGCTACTAGTACGGTGTGACATCATTGATCAAAGTTCACGCGACGGATTGCCGTCTTAAAAGGTTCCGATAACAAATATTAAGGTCCGTACATGGCCAGACAGAACACCGATTTAATTCGAAGAACTTTCTTTGATAAAATTTTTAGTGTTCTATTCGAATACTTTAGTCGCAATATGTTATTGTTTACCTTGTGGTTTGTATTTCGCCAGCTGCGCGTACACTTGTTTGACGCGTTCGATATTGAGCTGAGAGGCCTTCGAGTGATCGACCATGGGCATGGGGTAGTCGCGGCCGATGATGCATCGCGCCGACTGCTGCACCGCTTCCGGCGCTACCCACGGCTCGTGGATGTACCGCGTCGGCATGTTCTTCAACGCTGGAATGTATCTCCTGTAAATAAAAAGTTATGCGTGGTCATACATAAAAAAAAAAAAAAAAAAATATATATATATATACGGGTCGACTTGAGAACCTCCTCCTTTTTTTTTCGTCGGTTAAAAAATAGTTTCATAGCATCAAATCTTCGCTAATAAAAGCATTGAAATACGGAAGTAGGTATGCATTTGGGTATTTAAAATTATTAGCAAAATAGGCGTGACGCTACAAGAATGTAGCACACGGTACTTGTACGTCAAACATCATGCAAGCATCACTGACGAGTCACCCACAATGCGTCACACCCTTGAACGAAATTGCGCAAAAAGTCATCGAAGACGTTCCAGTACACTAGTTGTGTACTTGCTAAATATTATACAGGATGGGCCATAAGTTTTTGCACTTTTGAAATAGCTTTCGCGGGTTGCCGTGCAGGCTATTGGAGTGGGCCTAAAAATACGCGGCTCCTTGGTTCTTGGAAATTTAGGCACAATAGACCGGTTTATACGAGGGTTAGGTTTAAAACCTTTTTATAAAAACAATGATTATTAACGTGGTTAACTTGGACGCTTTATGAATTACACGGTATACCCAATTCATTGCCAAAGTATTTTTAATTATATTATAAGTTAAAACATTTTGAGGTAGACAGTAGGACCAACAAAACAAAGTAAACAAGCCGCGGATGTTCACTTGTATTCACGAGACGACGCGCGTGCTTTGAGATGCTCTGGCGATACCTACCCAGCACCCTAAGTACGTAACACACTATTAATCAGAATCTGAATAACTTTGAAGGATATTGCTAATCCATTGCTTCATATGTTCAAAAAAAATTGTCTGCTCAACAACGTAAACGACGCAATGAATGTTGTTGAACTGTCAAAGTGAAAGTCATTACTACTGTTAGTCTGCTACGCAATTACCCCGCTGAACGACTTCGCAGTAAATAATTAATATGGATTTAATACTTCATCGGTATTCAAACAACATTATTTAATTATAAAGAAAAAAAATCGTCGATAACTGTTCATCTATTTCAACAACTACGAGGGCGGCACTGAAAATTTCGGTAATCAAGGAAGTGACACAACATTACTATTTAAAAATGTATTTATTGCTTTTCGAAGTATTCTCCGCGAAATTTGACACATTTTTCCATACGATGGAACCAATCATTGAAGCAACCATTCCATTCGGAAGTTGGGGGTCTCCAAAATGGCCGTTTTGTAGGCGTCCACAGCTTCTTCAGGTGATGAAAATCTCTGTCCACGCAATTTATTCTTTATTTTAGGGAAAATATAGAAATCATTAGGGCTTAGGTCGGGGCTGTACGGCGGATGATCTAATAATTCTATGTTTTCTTGCTCTAAAAACTCTTTTGTTCTGTGCGCGGTGTGAGAACTCGCATTGTCGTGATGGAGGATGATGCGGCGGTTGCAGTTCTCTTTACGGAGTTCAGAAACGACCTGTGGCAAACAAATGCTAGCATACCATTCTGCATTAACCGTTCTTTGTCCCTCAAGAGGAATAGTCGTAACATGGCCGGTTTTGGACACAAACGTGGCCACCATTTTTTTTGCAACACTCCGTGAAAGAACAATTTTTGTTGGCTTTAACTCATTTTCGAACACCCAAACTCGTGACTGGTTTTTTGTTTCGGGTTCGTACGCGTATATCCAGGATTCGTCACCTGATACGATGTTGTATACAGCATTTGAGGATCCTGCGTGGAATCTTTCGAGAGTTCTGACGCACCGAGTAACGCGAGCCGCTTTTTGCTCTTCACAGAGCGAATGCGGTGTCCATCGGGAAAACAACTTTTTTACACCTAATTGTTCATGCAAGATCATTTGTATTTGACTCATGCCAATGTCTAAAGTTGCCTGAATTTCGCGGTGTCACATGTCGATCTTCCTCAATCAGCTTACGCACAGCATCAACGTTTTCTTGGGTGTCTGCAGTTTTTGGACGACCTTGACGGGGAGCTTGACACGTCCACGTTGAAATTCAGCAAACCAGCGATAAATTGTGGTTTAGGATGGGGCTTCATCACCAAATGCAGAAATCATCCGGTCAACACACTGTTTTTGTGTTAAACCACTTCGAAAGTCATAATAAATCATCGCTCTTGAATTTTCTCAACGACTAAACAAGTTTGACAAAACCTTGTGACAAGACCGAGAATCTTTTTTTAAATAAATAAATGGTATTCGATTTTTAATACCAAGGAGTTTTCAATTAAAAAGATTTTAATATGACAGGAACAGTGGAAATATTCCATTCCCGATACTTTTAGTGCAGCCCTCGTATCTTTGGAGGAATTCGTCCAGAGAGAGCCAATGACCCCGCAATTCGATCCAGAAAATTGTCGTCATTCTTAGTGCCAGGTTTGAGGAATGCCAATAGCGTAATGATGAATATTTAGACGGTATAATTTTCCCGTCTTTTAAATATGCATGAATTTTAAAATTGTCACAAGATTTATTTTAAACAAATTGTCAAAAGTTCACCAAGTTATGACACACCCTGTACACATTGAGATCATCATCAGATCATATAATCGTTATAGTAAATGACTTACTGCGAAGATATACTTTTATAAGTACCAATGTACCTATTAACAAAGGCGGAATCTTTTCAACGACCCTATCTTAAGAGCGACTGTAAAGGCGAAAGCTAGGTGATAGGCTTATTCTATAACTAAAATGATTGATTATAATAATTATAACTTACATTCTTCACGATAGCATAGATAAGCATGATTACTCAGACAAAGTGACAAACCTTATAAAATCACCATTAGGGTCAGTTTTCCGCCCGAAACGAACCGGGCAGTAGCAGTGGAAAAATTGTTGGAAGAATGATGAGCACGAGAGCCACATCCACATGCCCGCATTGACGGACCAGTCGGCGTCGAGAAGCAATTCGTCGAACACCTGCAGGGACGGGGATTCTCCTCAAATTAATACGTGTCGACGATGGTCATACAAAAAGTGATTCCACTGTATCGCAAATAGCCACAACATACAAAAGATTGATGTGAGTAAAACCATCTGAATATTTTTTTTTATATTACTTTATATACTGTTGTTGTAAACGGAGAGAAAAATTAAATATGACATTTTTTTTGAAAAATTGAGCATCTAAACAAGAACTGTCCTTGTAGTGAAATGTATTTCAATATAAAAAAAAACACACATCATTCGAATCGTAGGTAATTCGAGAACTTAAATTCAATTCAAAATGAATGAAATGGCACTAAAATACTAAGTAACGAAGCTCTCCTTGCCTTCATTCCTTCTTCCCATGAGATCCACAAGTCTCCCCTCGTAAGGAAGCAAGCAACTGCATGCCTGGCCAAGTGGTGAATCCATCCTTCTTCTCTTAATTGTATCATTACTGCATCTATCCAAGGAAATCCGGTTTGGCCCTGTAATATAATAAGATAAAGATGAGTTTTATAATGATGAGTGAGTTGAGTTTTTGAAATTCTTTCAAAATCAAACGGGTGGTTGTAGTTTTTGGACGTGCAGTAGTTTTAGGTACTTACAGTAGCCCATTTCGCTAAAGCTTCTTGATTCTTTTCCCATGGTATTTGGACGCATATGGGATTTCCTTCCATACGATCAAAGTTAGGGTTGCGGGTTGCAGCACAATAAAAAAATTCCCTCCATAGTATTTGCCCATGAAGAGACAGCGGTGGTCTTACTCGTTTAACTCTTTTGTACAATTCCGTCAACTGATAGTAAAATAATCTAGTTGACAAACAACCAAACCTATAAGAAAGGTATTTCATTAGTTCAGTACTTAAGGCTTATCATAAAGTGACAAAACTGAAACAAAAGAATTGTAGTCATTTACCTCAAGTAGGGTGATAACCCTGTCTGGCTTGCCAGCAGTGACTGTGGTGTCATTTTTGGCCGCCCGAATGAAGCCACCCAAGCTTTTCTTTCGAGATGTCTTTCTAACCTAGCCAAAGCTTCACTTTCCCCTCCGATCCAAGCTGGAGGTTTTAAACCCTCTATTTCGAATCCTGAATGTATTAAATTGTAAAACATTTCATTAAGCCGTCATAATTATATTTGTATCATATTAATAACTCAATTTGTCGTAACTTACCAAGTTCTTCGAGAGTGGGTACGCCAAACCGATCATCATGGTCATCGGTTACAGGCGTGGTGGCGCCGTTGAGCGTTTGGGCTGATATTGGCGCCTCCGCCGGCGGAGGAGGAGGCATGCTGGCGATCAACGCCTGGAACTGGTGGTACGTGAGAGGCGCTTTGCCACCATTTCGTTCTATTATTCTGAAAAATAATTAGATAGGTAATTAAATTATTTACGACTCAAATGGAAAAGAACATTACATTTCAAATAACTTACTGGTCTAATTTGTATAACGTGTGAGAAACACGAGATGTGACGGTGATGCCGACTTCGCGACATTTTGACATGATATTGTGGTCTCGCACTCGGCCATAGGGCTCGGGGTCCTCCTCGAAGGACAACGCGGTGGTGCCCCATTCTCGAAATAGTTTCGGTAACGCATCGGCAGGTTGCCCTCTAATCACGAACAGCCGGGAGTTAAGTTTCCGTAAACTCCTATCTAAGTCTTCTAAGCATTGCAGCAAAAACCTGTCGAGATAAGTTTATCGATTGAATAAATAAAACTGCATAATGTCGAGCGTAGTAACTTCCTACGTAATACGCGAATTATGTATGACGTATGTCGCCTACGTGTGCATGGACTGTAACTCATACATCTCGTGCATAGATTAAATCATTATTACATTGATTTCGCTCGCAGGAAAAGATTGTAATTTAACGTTTTATTATTCAAAGCATTACCTCCACTTATTGATGCCAACATTAGAAGAGCTGGCGAACCAAGGATCGATAATAAATACACATCTGAACGTCGCTGCGTTCACTAGGCAATCCTTTAACGCTGGGTTATCATGGAGGCGCAGGCCTTTTCGGAACCAGTGCACTATGTGCTTGCTGCCAGGCCGGCGAGCGGCGGGCGGGGGCGGGGTGGGCACTGTGGCGGGAGGCGCGTGCGGTCGGACGTCCGGAGCCGGCAGCGTCTCCGCGGCAGCTGACATCTTCATGTATTTACCCACATCGCACCTGGTGTAGAATAAGCTACTTTTGATATCTGGAATTGGTTCTTCAAAATTAATACACAATAGAGTTATTACAAAATATTCTTTGTAGGTACTTACATGTGGAAACAAAGCACATGTTTTATAACCACACGTTGTGAATACTGCGTGCCTTCGTCTGTAAATACTTTGACGTATTTTTTCTTAAACTTATCAGAATAATTGTTAAGTGCCAATTTCACCAATGAAACTGAACTCGATCAGCACATTTAAACTGATTTCAAGAGCCGTCAGTGTCAATTTTTCACAACAATGTTGACATGAAACTGACAACTTTTGAACGCGGTTTAGTTGAGCTGATTGCGTTCAGTTTCATTGGTGAAATCCGCCCTAAGTAGTGGTGGGTATTGTTAGGTTAAATTTGCATTAAAATTTGTTGATGGATTGTTGGTTAGTCAGTTGGATAGATGAGAGGTAAGGAACAAGCAAGGGATGCGCCTAAAACGTCGTAGGTTAACCCATGTATTCTTATTTATAATGTTTGTGACTTACCTAACTATGCATTTATACCTGCCTAAGTGAATCAAACAGTCTTGAATGACTAAGTACAACGTGATAATGTTATTTGATTATCAGTTATGCTGACACAATAACCTAGCTGTTACCTACGTAACTTTATGTTGTTTTGATTAGGTACATTTTGCTGAGGTGTATTATTAACTAAAGCACTTGTAGCTGTCGTGCTCGTGATTCATCCATCATAGAAGCATAATTTATTATTGTGGTGTTCCATTATTATTTATACCGAGCTTAATAATGAATTTCCAGCTATATTTCGTTCCGTAGAAAGCTAAACGATTGCCTGAACTCTTGTTAGCCAATCCTTCTTTCACCGTAGGTCATACAATTGGCTTTCATTTACCAACATACTTAGGTTAAGTTCAAAGTTTTTGTTCGGTAATATTAGGGACTGCTGTCTCGAGATCGGAAAAGGGAGTTCGGTGAGCACCCGAATTTCCTATTCAGGGTTTCCGCGACGATATTGTAATTATACTGTATACATAAAGTTGCAGTACCTATTTGGTGGGCTAGGGGCCTCCCTGTTTTGTTAATAGGTAATTATGTATTTAAATACCTAGACGTGTGTGCTTCACCATCATCAGCCTATATTCGTCCACTGGTGGACGTAGGCCTCTCCTAGTGAACGCCACTGAGGCGGCTGGCAGAGACTGGATGAAGAGAGCCGAAGATCACGCTCAGTGTGTGCTTGTAGGTATCTAATCTAGTCACAACATTTATGTTTTTTCCCGCTGCTATTAACCGGTAATATTTCCGTAGATGTATTACATAATTGCGCTGTATTCTTATTTCTTTCAGTAAATGATCATTTATTTTCTTATATTTTATATTTCTTCTGGTCCTATGTTTCCTATAGTCTGATCCTATATAAAATGTACTATGTGAGTCTGATCATTTGGAAGTACGGCAGAAATGACATAAAGGTACGAACAAAATTACACAACGGACTTTTTTCGAAATTGACGGGCTACAATGGTGCATTTGTTATAACATCATGTGACGCCGGCCATGTTGGCATACCTGTCAAGTTGTTAGCGACTTAGCGCTATTAGCTCAGTCACGCTTGTGTAACTGGTACGAACGTGTTTTGGGCGCGTAAAAGTTGTTTATTTTGAAGGATTTCGTCCTGTTTTAAGGGAGTTTTACATGGTTTTTATTACACATTTTGATGTAAATTTAAGTAGCGTAGCACTATACTGTATTATTTATAAGGATTAATTTAACGTAGGTATCTCGTGTTTATAGAAATTATGACTTAGTTATTGTTTTGATAACCTGTGGGGCAAAATGACATAAGTACTTACATTCGGGGCAAAACGACATATCAATGATGGTGGCTCAGACTACGATAATGATCCCAAAAAGAAGAAGAAAATGGGTACAGAAGACTCATTACTATGAGGCCTCAGATGTTGAAGATTTTTCAGCTGCGTCGAACGGTGACGACGATGGCCGCGCATGTATTTACTGTAACGACTATAGATCACTAATAAAGAACGTAACGACCTCTTTTCCCGTTCCGAGCCCGGTGAGTGCTGGCTACGGTGCGACATTGTTCACTTTGGGCTCATACATCATGTGGTGATGTACCCAGAAGACCAAAAACTTCGTCCGTGAAATATATACTTCATAATTTTCTTGTTTAATGTGTATGTCATTTTGTCCGTACCTACTATACGAACAAAATTAATTTCCTTAGAGGTTATGGTTAATTAAAATTCCTATTCAATTACAAGTTTAATAGGTTAAAACTAATGAACCAAAGCTGATTATTAAAATTAAAGACTGATTGTAACTATGATAATTAAAAATATAATGATTAAAAAACAAAATCATGTGTCATTTTGGACGTACTTCCCCAACTATCTGTGTTGTGTATTCGAGTTGCGAATGTTGCGATTAACACCACTGGACTATTTTTTGTGGGGCTATGTTAATGACAGTCTATCGTACCTACGGAGTCTCGTATCGATTGCAGCCTTAAAACTCAAAATCCGTTACGCGATTAACGAAATAGACCCGCCATTTTGCCAAAAAATTATTGAAGATTTTTATGAAAGAATCGTCATTTGTGAGCGTGGTCGCGGTGACCATTTGCTCGATATCATTTTTCATTCTTAATTGCCATACCTTACTCTTTCTAATACAATAAAAAATTGAATAATTTTCATCTAAATTATTTGTTTTATTTTGTTTTAAAAAACCAAAGTTCTTGTTAAATAAGCTCTTTCTTCTTTCTCTTTTTCACACCAAGCTATAATAATTTGTAAATGACACTTGGATGATTCAGTAGATAAACCGTTAAAAAAGTACTTTTTATACCTGCATTATGCAACTTTATGATCTGTCATCGCGGTCGGCTTCCAGTCTAACCGGATCGAATCCGGATATAATTATTAAGTTATTATGTAACATTTATATTTGGAGCCAATAATTATACCAGTTCTACAAAAACAAAACTAAACTTAGCTTTTCCTCGAAGAACAATAACAGATTTAACGTATATAATAGGTCATATTTTTTTGTGAAACGCAGCAATGTTGGCAACTTTGCTACCGGGAAAAGGACGTTTTGCGAAACAGAAAATTCATGAAAGCTTACAAGTTCACGCTGATGTCGTAATGTTAAAATTGAAAAGAATTTTCCTCAGAAATTCGTTTTACAAAGAATTGCTACTAACAACGTGCTTTTAAGTAATGGGGAAAATTGAAATATCCAAAAGTACTTATTACGAAGAAGACATGTTTAGGTACTTTATAGGACATAGGTATTTTAGTTTATAAGTATTGTTATAATTAATAATTATTACCTGAGTTCAATATTGCTGTAAAGCAATATTGGACACTTATTACTTTAAATACATCAAGCACCAACTGACCGCTTATAAGTTGCTGTAAAACTATTAAAAAAGTAATTAGGGGTGGCACTCCCCATCCATGTAAGTGGGATGAAACAAATAATTCAATGGACATACATAAGCGTGTAGGGTGTTGTTGGAACCCATACCTAATTAAAAAGATTATGATGTTTCTAAGTGACTTTGCACATTTGACTTAAGTTTATTTATTTATAAGAGACCATGCCCTCTGAGTTAGTTTCAGCATTTCTTCTCAGGGATCAGTCAGCCAGGAAATGCTAGCGCCATCTGATTTAAAAATATTGACCTAAAAAAACGCTTAAAGTGTAGGTACACATCTACTTTAAAGAGTTGTGTAAGATCTACTTGCAGAAATAAAAATCTTATTAATTTCATAATATGTCATATTTTCGGTTACTAACAAGTTGTAACCGAATGTAAGCCATATTCTCTCCTATAAATAGGAAAGAACAAACTGTGAAAAACAAAGTTATCTAGAAATTACTTTGTTTTTAATAGTTTTTGCGGCTAGTAATTTCATCCCGACTACGGAATCCCTTACTGTGCGTGGTCCGACACGCACTTGACCGATTTGTTTTACATATGCAAGGCATCTATCTAATAGGTAACGAAGGTTCTTGTTTATAATTCAAAAGTGTATAAATGTTAAAAACTTCTATCAGCTATTCCGTAACATTACCTACCTACCTGAAATTACCAGACAACTTACGTTTGAAATATACTTTAGTACCTACCTTATTCCGATAAAACCTACAGTCGTCAAAGCCACGTGAAGTAACTAAAATAGAAACCAACGTCGCGTTTGCCGTCTGTCGATAGGGTCCAAGTTCGCAAAGGTTACGAGTAAAGTAGGCCGCACGTCAGTGGTAAAAAAAAACCAGCACCCTAATTGCGAATCAAATTGAGTTTTGAAGGAAATTCCTAATCCATAGCTACATAGGTTTGCAAAATTCGTCTGCTCAGCAATGTAAATAACGCAATGAACGATCGATTGACATTTTATGTGTGTTACGCAATTACCCCGTAGTAGGTATACGTAAGTTGGCCTCGTATTATATTGTTCAGTGTCACCACCGACGTGCGGCCGATTGCACTACCTATATCGCAAATTAGGTATTTTCAGAATCATAAATGAGCCTATTTTTTTTTTCCTATTGGCCAACTCGTAGTTTTGACCACTGAGGTCGTGGCTACTTAACCGGTCAATCCTGTGGTGCCTTAAGCTCCTAACTTAAAGCCTCCAGCCAGAGGCGAAATTCTTAAATACTAGGTGACCGCACGCTAAGGGCACCCCCTGTGGGGTACGAACCTCGGCTTAGGGCGTCACTGAGGGGAGGGCAGCAAGGTGGGACAGGCTGGATCGAATTTATAATATTATTATTATACGGGGAAATTAAAGCTACAGGCTCAGCTAAGGCGCGGGCTGGCGCGTCGTCGAGCAAGGGTCGGGGGGGCATAAATGAGCCTAGGTTCAAGGCTCCTACAAATAGGCGCGAATCGCACTCGACTCAAGGGCATCGCTCGTCGCGCGACAGGCGGTGCTTTTGTGTCGCGTCGCTTGTTGCGCCTGTTCGTAGGAGCCTTCACACGGGCATATTTTTTTCGCGCACTGTATTTTCAACGCTGTGCTTAGCGCTGAGAGTAGAAAATCCAAAGATGTGTTTTCTTGACGCGCTCTATTACTCTCAATGCTCGGCTCAATAATGACTGTTGAAAATCCAGTACGTGAAAAAAAACCGCCCGTGCGTACCTACGGGGTAATTACGTAACACACTAACAGTAGGAATTGGTTTAATTTTGACAGTTCAACAAAATTCATTCGTTATGTTGTTGAGCAGACAAATTAATCGAACATTTGAAGCAATGGATTAGCTATAGGCTTCAAAATGATTCTGATTGCGATAGTGTGTAGGTTGCTGTTCGCTCTAGCCGCAGAACTGGATACTAAATACCTGAGCGAAACCCGCGCGGTATTTACCTCTACCCACAGCGGCTGCGAATACCGCTTAGGTATGAATCAATTTTGAAAAGTTTTTTGGAATTGCATAGAGTTATACAAAATAGGTACCTACTTAAAGTACTTTCATGGTGAAATTTCTTAAACCTCCGACCCACCGCGTCGCATCGCATCACTACTTCGTTTTCTCTAAGTCGTGTTCTTTTTGACTTTTTTTCTTTTTGCTAGTCTTAAGGGTCGTAGCGTGATGTTAAATAGCCTATAACCTTCCTTATGAAATTGAACTATCAAATGCAAATAGAATTAATCACGCGGACGAAGTCGCGTTCAAAAAACAAACAAACTCTTCAGCTTTATTATTATTATTAGTATAGTTTATAGATTAGTATAAATAGATTCAGACTTGAATCTGTAATTGTGTCTGTAATAAAATAATATAGAATTACAGATTCAAGTCACACAGACCGTATTATCCATTTCTAAACCTACACTTTTTATTAACATGGATAAGTACGACGCGACGTTGGGAAACACGGTATCTGTGAGTGAGAACAGACGCACGTCACTTGCATACCTACGCTTTTATGAGAGTCGGTAGTCAATAAGTATATTAGGTAAACTTCCTGATCGTCCACAACTACTGCACGACCTAATAAATAATGTTATTATTTTGTTGTTTCTTCGTTGTGTTTAGCGACATACATAAACGCTTGCGGCGAACGCATTGTCTGATAATCATGGCAGTTGTTGCTGTGTGAACCAATTTATGTATCGACGCATTTTTAATGCGATATCTAAAGAAAGATAACAGCGCCATTATTGCAAGAAGATGAGAACTGTTATCTTAAAACAAGTGCTATCCTTGTAATTGTAGTTATTTAATAGATTTGAGCCAGAAAGAAATGTTTTTTCACCTATTTTGATATTCTCTCTAGAGGGATTTCTAGGGTTGAATAATACCTTCTATTTCTTGGGATCCTGTGGAGACTAGGTTGTAAAATGACCCTATATAATTTTATATTCGGGTTGGCCCATATATGAATGATTCCAAAGTACGCACTGAAGTAAAGAAAGGGGAATGAATTTACAAATAGAAGTAAACCTGATGGATGAAAAACATTGCAAGGGATGGCATAGCATTGAGGTTGACAAGGGCATTACTAAAGTTGGACAGGAAATCACATAATGGTTGCTCCGCACTAGAGAAAACCATTATTAACATCGAGAATTCTAGGCCCAGAGAAAATAATTTATTTGAATGCTGAAAATATAAATGGAGAAGAAAGAAAGAAAGAAAAATGGGTTTATTGGCATTGCAGCAACAAAAATGGAGCGACTAATGGACCGTTGTACCAGCCAGTCTTTATTCAAACAATATTTGCATTCGATTTCTTTGGTGTTGAACACTAAGATGTTCCAAATTCAAGAAGTGCGCGGCAAAGATAATTGCGGCGCACTTATATAGATTAAAAAGTCACTACTGCCCGCTAAAAGTTTCTTATAAAAAACACTACCTTTGGGTGTACTTAAAGGCGAACCAAGTCGTCCTTTTCGAATAGATGGGATGAAAAAATATTTAGTTGTATTGTTATTAGACCAGCAAATTGATTATTTTAAAGCACAGATAATGTAGGTATTATGATTATGTTCAGATACAAATGATACAATATATCAAAGGAATGATTAATATGGTGAATAATAGTTGAGATAGCTATGTGTACATATAGATCATATTGGATGGTAATACAGTATAGTCAAATAAACATACTTACATGTCATTCCTGTTTAGTATAAAGAATTTGAACTCACCAGTTTTGCTATATTTTTAGCGAACTATAACATGCCACAGTAAATTACTTTTGAATTTATTTTACTATGCTGAAATATATGGAGAGGTCTCTTTATTTTTAGAACTAAAAATATTATAAAAAAATAGCATTTTAATTACTATCATGACAAATATATTTAAATGTACCTATATTATCATACAAACAATACATAGTTATTTATTTTGAATGTGTTTACACATAAAATGAATTATTGAATAAAACACTTACCTCTATCAATTTCCATAAAAAATATTCAAGTCACAGTCCAGTAAGTAATTGTTACACAAAACAAACTCAATAAATTAAACAGGGAACGATTACTGTATTGTACTCAAAGAAGCTTAGCTTTTACAAAATGCAACTTCTCATTACCACTGATCTACAGAATCAAATTAATAAGCCCCACTGAAACGTTTCCAAAACATTAATGGTCTTACAAGTATCTAAGTAAACACAATAATAGCCTGTGCAGCAGGATTCTACTCCTTCTAGAACGTTTAGAATATATTACGTCGATATAAGGGAGGAGGTAATCACAGAAGTGGCGTCAGGCGCACAAATCTACTGAATTACGCGAAATATGAGAATATTATAGAAATGTCAGGTCCGTCCACGCCACTTGCAACGTGACCACAACGTGACGTTTATGTTTGTATTATGCACGCACACACACAACTGTGTTTATTTTCCAATACGTAATGAATACAAATATCTGATAAACGAATATACCTTTTCAGCAAAGGACTTAGATGTTAATATTCTGTAGCAAAACGATCGAAGCACAGTTCTACTATTAAGAATTAGAAGTGTCCGTTTAATTAAAAGCAATCGCAGTGACATTAACTTGACAATGACATAAATGACAGTTTACCTAGTTTACGTCCAAGTGACATTGTAAAAGTGCGTCCGGAAACCTTGGATTAATCGCAGAAATGTAAGATTTTTGCTATTTGAGTTTTAGCAACCGCAACATGATAACTAGTTTAGATAAATGATTGGTATGGCTGCGCACGGCGAGACCAATCATTGATCTAAGATAACAAGTTTGCTGCCTTATACCATTGAGGTCTAAGTGAGTGAGGCCTAAGTGCTCCAAATAATAATTACAGTATGTATTGTTGTATAGCCTACTTTTATCGGAAAAATAACGATACCATGCTTACTCATATAATAATAATAATAACAGTATAATATAATAGTAGCGGACTAATCTGGTTGGGGGCCCGGGGTGATAAAAACTAAATGGAGTGCCCCCGCCCAGGAATAAACGTCATATCACGCTAGCTACGTCAAAAACACAGAGTACTTTTTATAATTTTAACCTTGAAAGGTTAGGCTTTTTTTGACCATTTTATAGAAACACTTACTTTTTTACTTTGTCAACAACAGAAAAGCCAGAGCATCAGACGAATTGAGTATCGTAGAGTGAGCGGAGCGAGCTCGAAAAATTTTGCACTCCACGTAGTTTAAAATTTATTTTGAACATTTACACAGAAATAGGAATTATTTTGTCAACATATTCAGATTTTGAAAATGTAGGATACAAGTGCGAGTGAAGTGAGCTCGAAAATATAACACCCCGCCCCGGATTAGTATGTTATTCTTTTGGCTTTTTGTACATAAATAGGAGTTCCTTTGTCGCCTTACGCAAAGAAGTCCGAGAAAACAGAGAATGTAGGTTGTAAGAGCGAGCATTCGAGCAAAGCGAGCTCAAGATTTTTAGCACAATACGTTTATATTTGGCATGCGTAGGGGGCCCGCAACTACAAACTACTTTTTACTTACTGAACATAATAATATAATTATGTTCATTATGTAAAAGCCAAAATATTATTTCGGTCTTGTTTTGGATTTGATTAAAAAGTATTTCTCGAGTTTTGGGGGCCCCTAGGGCCGTCAGGGCCGTGGGCCCGGGGCGGATCATCCTTGCTACTCCCCTCCAACCCTTAGTCCACCAGTGTGTATAGCTGTATAGCCCAAGAACTTGCGCGGTTATTGTGTTCATGGAAAGTTTGTTTTGAATTTTTACCACAAGATTCAGACGTATTATAAATTCTTTCGTCCGTTAAATATGGCATTTTGGACATGGGATATTTATTTTCGTCTTGTCATTTTTGCTGCTGGCACCACGAGTGGCATACCAGGAAAGGAAATGCCAGGGTCAAGGGTGACCAGCGAATTTAAAAACTTTTAGAGAGTTGTAGTGTAGTGGTCTCCCATCTAGGTTCAGTGCAGCTTTATCAGCTTCGTAGCCCGGTGGTGGTAACCGCTAATAACTCGCTAAACCTGTAACAGGATTGATGTAGTGAATTAATGTTCAAAGCTATGTTGATGATAAGATGTGCCATGCTGTCGGACATAAGATACACATCGTCAGCATAAAGTATCTTCAGAATGGAGATCTTTTGTCATTTGAATTTTGCTCTGAATCCACGACACACTTTTGTCAGTCCAAAACTTCGGATATTTAGTTGAATTCTATCACTACAATACTGTAGGGTACTTCATATCAACTAGAATACGAAGTTTACTTTTTTTATTTAATTATGGGGTGGCGAGACAGTAATTCTCTAACCTTTATTGAATGAATATAAAAAATATTAGGTCTTTACCTATGAAATTGCCGTTCTGCAGTACTGGCCATTTCAAATCAAAATAATTTTTGTTTGGCTAAGAATTCTAATTTCAAATTAATTTTATTTTAAAAACATGGATTTTTTTTTCTAAAAGTAGTCATTTCTTTATTGATTAGTGTTACATTTTCATCGCATTTCAATCTTTTTCGTCATCATGGATACGTTAAAAATTCGAGTAATTATGGAATATGAGTACCGTCGTGGCAGCAACGCGGCACAAGCGGCACGCAACATCAACGACGTTTACGGAGCTAACACTACAAACCAACGCACCACCTGTTATTGGTTTGCTCGCTTCCGTTCTGGAAATTTCGACCTGAAAAATGAACCTCGCGGTCGTCCGAAGACTTTGGTCGACAATGACGAATTAAAGGCGATTGTGGAAGCTGATGATACACAATCTACGGCTGAATTAGCAGCAGCTTTCGACGTTAGCGTCAAAACAATATTGGTCCATTTGCGTCAAATTGGCAAGGTAAAAAAGCTTGACAAATGGGTGCCCCACGAACTCAATGATCGCCAGCGCGAAGTACGCGTCGAGACGTGCCTTGCACTGCTCAACAGACACACAAATGAAGGAATTTTGAACCGCATTGTTACCTGCGATGAAAAATGGATTCTGTTTGATAACCGTAAGCGCTCAGCAAGTTGGTTGGATCCTGGTTCAGCACCTAAACAATGCCCTAAACGAAAACTTACCCCTAGAAAAGTGATGGTCACTGTTTGGTGGTCTAGCGCCGGTGTGATTCATCACAGCTTCTTACCAAACGGGGTGAGCATTACTGCAGATGTGTACTGTGAAGAACTGAACACAATGATGGAGAAGCTGGCGCATCTCCAACCAGCATTGGTCAATCGCTCGTCTCCGCTGCTCCTGCACGACAACGCGCGACCTCATACTGCACAGCAGACGGTCTCCAAGTTGCAAGAACTGGGGTTGGAAGCTCTCCGTCATCCGCCCTACTCACCAGACCTTGCGCCTACAGACTACTACTTTTTCCAGAATTTGGATAACTTCTTGGCGGGAAAAAAATTTAATACCCGAGAGGCAGTACAAAATGCCTTTGAAGAATTTGTTGCCTCCCGTCCAGCTGATTTCTTTAAGAAGGGCATCAATAAACTGCCACTGCGATGGCAAAGATGCATTGATTGCATGGGTGATTACTTCGATTAATACAAATAAAAAATTCATGAAAAAAATTCGTTTAAATTTTTTCATACAAAACGGCAATTTCATAGGTAAAGACCTATTATTGCAAGTAAAAAAATAAATACTGAACGAAACCGTGCGACCTCAATACCTGGCAACATTTGTGTGTTCTTTCAAAAGTGACCGTCTGAGAAATGTACGTAAAATTTTAGGTTCTAAAATTTCATCGTTTTATATCGCTTTGAATATAATAGATTTTTTATTGGAAATCATAAAATAACAATTGTTATTTAAGCTTTCTTCGGAAAATGGTAAAATTTTCATTTGTAACAGATCGTTGGATAAATTTCAGTGACGGGACGTAATCATGGGTCGTGTGATTCGTGCTCAACGTAAAGGTGCCGGTTCAGTGTTCGTTTCACACACTAAGAAAAGGAAAGGAGCGCCTAAACTTCGATCCTTGGACTATGCTGAACGTCATGGTTACATCAAGGGTGTCGTGAAGGTACGTTTGTTCTCGTAAATTCATAATAAAAACATTTGTGTGTATAGTACACAAACGTGCAAAGAGACGCATGGATAGATGGTTCCTTGCTGTTTGGACTGTCCTTATCATAACTTGGTCGTAGCTAGCAGATAGGTCTACCTACATTATCCCAATAATGCTTAGGCAACTTAACCTATAAATGTTAATTCAGAGTATCATTAAGTTATTTGCAGCTAGCATGTGATTTTCCAAAAATACTCTGATGTTCAAGCTACATACCGTCCCTAATTAGCCAGTAGGTGTTCTTCAAATTTATTATATTTAAATTTAATCGCCAGGACATCATCCATGACCCTGGCCGTGGTGCTCCTCTGGCAGTCGTTCACTTCCGTGACCCATACAAGTTCAAGACTCGCAAAGAACTGTTTATTGCCCCTGAGGGTCTGTACACCGGCCAGTTTGTCTACTGCGGCAAGAAAGCTACCCTTGAAGTTGGTAAGTTTAAGCTTTTTATATATTTGCTTGTAGAGAACCAGCTCTGGTTAGTACATTTTACTAACACACTCATCAGCTAATTAGCTGCTAGTGTGTCTTACCAAATAATAGTAATAATTTCACCAATTCTGTAAATAGTATGAAATAATTTTCAATTGATACTAACTGCTGGATATTGATGCAGGTGTCCATCACCATCACTCAGTTTATTTCTTGATTTTAGTTATTTAAGTATTTGTTCTTTCTTTTAAAACTCCATACCTATAATTTTAATAATCTGATTTGATTATTGTTGATTACGTTATTGTAGTATTAAAATATAAAATAAAAACAATTTTGCCACATGAGTTTTATGATAATTGCTTTACTTTTCAGGCAATGTCATGCCTGTGGGTGCTATGCCTGAGGGTACCATTGTATGCAACCTAGAGGAGAAAATGGGTGACCGAGGTCGGCTGGCTCGTGCCTCTGGAAACTTCGCCACCGTCATTGGCCACAATCCTGATGCCAAGCGTACCAGGGTTAAGCTGCCCTCAGGAGCTAAGAAAGTTCTGCCATCCAGCAACAGGGGCATGGTTGGTGAGTATTGTTCTATTACAATTGACAATTTTTATAAACTTAAGTATAATTTAGATTTGTAATTAGGAGTAGTTCATCAATATTTAAGGACTAAATATTGATTCTTCTAAAATTTTTAGTATTTTGTTCATGATGATTTTCTCTTACCTACTCTGAAAAATCTTGATTACACAGAGGCTCTTTCTGATGATTTATAGGCTAGCAACTAACCAATATTATTTTGTTATCTCTGTTTTAACTCTTCATCATCATTGTGCAGGTATTGTCGCTGGTGGTGGTCGTATTGACAAGCCCATCCTGAAGGCTGGTCGTGCGTACCACAAGTACAAGGTGAAGCGTAACTGCTGGCCTTACGTGCGTGGTGTGGCCATGAACCCCGTTGAGCATCCTCACGGTGGTGGTAACCATCAACATATTGGTGAGTGCTACCTTCAATACTAATTGTTGGATTTAGCCTTTGGAAATTGATTAAGAAGTCGTAAAAGCACATGAAATAAATGTTGCATAATCTAAAAATGGTGCATTATTTTTATCACAGGTAAGGCTTCGACTGTCAAGAGAGGAACATCCGCTGGTCGCAAGGTCGGTCTCATCGCCGCCCGCAGGACTGGAAGAATCCGTGGTGGCAAGACCGATACCAAGAAGGAGACGTAGACATATTTTTATGCAAAATAAAATCCATA
The DNA here is from genome assembly GCA_916610205.1 of Griposia aprilina. Taxonomy (NCBI): domain Eukaryota; kingdom Metazoa; phylum Arthropoda; class Insecta; order Lepidoptera; family Noctuidae; genus Griposia; species Griposia aprilina. The sequence goes on from OU744286.1 coordinate 12,447,651, forward strand.
AATTCCATTCTTGCTTGTTTAACTGCTACTTAGTTCTTAGACAATCTATAGTTGCCCCTAAAAATTCTTCATGGTAAGTTTATCTGCAGGAAGCTGAAGAAGCTTCTCCAAAAACAGGTGAGTTTATTTAAAAAAAATCTGATTATTAAAATTATTTACTGGATAAGATTTACTGTTATTATACATGAGTAATACACATAACATGAACCTTTACTATGTTTGTTTTTCTTCTAGGGTATTAACAACCATTCTGAAGTATATGCTATCTGCATTAACCACCATCGCTTTTGACCAACTCCTGATGTTTGCTCAAGTTGGGCACTTGCCTCTGGAATAAAAGAGGTAACAATTTCTTTTTTTAATCTGTTGCAAATTATTAAATAAAACTAAAGATACCTATTTATGATTATGAAGAATATGAATGTTTAAATAAAAAGTTGGCATTGTAATTATTACAGTGACAAACTTTTTTTTCTTCTATAATGGTATCCTGTTACATTTTAAAATTATACCTTTTCATAATAACCACCCCTTGCTATTATCACAACAAAAGCAATAGGATATCTATTCGGTTTCTGTTCATGATGATTTTCACTTACCTACTCTGAAAAATCTTTGATTACACAAGAGGCTCTTTCTGAGGATTATATCCTCTTGTAACTAACAAATATTTTTATATATGCATTTACTAAAACCTATTCATCATTCAGCAGATATCCTGAACACTGACTGTGCAGCAAGTACATGGTGAATATTAATGCATCTTCATTGCATCATAACACTGGTTGTATGTAGGCAGCGACTAATGGCAGGCTATGGACATCATCATGGCGGACACCAATATTATGATGAGTAAGTAAAATTGCCTTTACGTCACAGAGGATGTTTTTGGGCTGAAAACAGAATAAAATTAATTTCTGACAGACATTAACATGAATCTTTTCATAAGTTAGTGAAGAATATAAAGGTGTTAAAATAAATAAAATGTGTGCGATCGAGGGACCCCCGGAAGTTCCTTACGCGATACTTGCACGCGTACACACGTATATAATAGAGAGAGAAAGTCGCATGGAGCGGACATAACGCATTTTCTTTACGTGACGATTTCTACCACTTTGCTACTACCGAAAAACGCGTTAAGGAACTTCGTTCCAAATGTTAGCCATCTTAACTGTTACAGTGACTTACTTTTTGTCCTGTAAAACTGTATCCTGTTACATTGTAAAATGATAACTTTTTACTATAGATCCCATACCACTATAATAATTGTCTAAGTTGTTTAATAAGTAATAAGCATCCCTTGCTATTATCACAACAACAGCAATAATATATCTATTCAGTTTCTGTTCATGATGATTTTCACTTACCTACTCTGAAAAATCTTTGATTACACAAGAGGCTCTTTCTGACGATTTTATACTCTTGTAACTAACAAATATTTTTATTTATTTATTTACTAAAACCTATTTATCATTCAGCAGGTATCCAGAAGACTGGACTAGACTGCGACTACATGTTGAACAGCAATGCTTCTTCATTGCATCATTTGCAATGACCAATGAGCAACATCATGGCATACACCAACTCATAAGTATGTAAAACATCCTTAGGTCCAAGAGGATGTTCTCTGGCTGAAAACTGAATTCTTCTTGTGTATTTTTTAAAAATAAATAATGGTATGTATCTATGAAAACTCCTTGTTTTTTTTATCTCGTTATCTTGTGGCAATCCTGCCATTCCAAAGGAAATATTCACCCAGGCTTAGTATGACGCTTTCTACTATTACGTTGGGGAAAAAGTCTTTTCGCATTATAGTATGTATGAACTTGTAATAAAATCTCTTTGGCTATACTATTTGTATCTGGCTGGTTTTGGTATCATTGAAAGCTTAAATTTTAAAGAACATAATTCCAAATTCAAATTAGGAAAATGTGTGATTTTCATTTGTTTTTCGTACTGTCAAGATGAGTGAATCTAATGAAGAAATTCGATACATTTTAAAATTTTACTACAAAAAAGGTAACGCAAGGCAAGCGGCGAAAAAATTTGCGATGTTTATGTAACTAGTGTAGTGTCTGTGAGAGTAGCACAAAAGACTGTCCACGTTGTATGGGAATTTGGCTCGGTATGAACAGGCACTAAATAAAATATAGGTTTAATAGCTTATACCAGTAGGAAAGTGTATATCATATTATGGTTGTATCGTGATGCTTGTACGACTTGTTTGGCTTACTTGTTTTTTTTAAATAAACACATTTTTACGGCCCATATTTAAGCTGAGGTCAACGTTGGGATTGGTTTCGGAGTCCATAGGCGTGCCGGGGTCAACGTGAGAAGGGTTATCAGTGTCTATAATCAAAATCAGAACATTACTTGAAAAATAATCACCCTAAAACGAAGAAAACAATATTCACGAAGCCAAGAAACAAAGTGAAAGACAATTAGGACAAGTGACTTGAAGTGACAGACAACTGACATTGATATAAACTTTTTTTTCTGTAATCGATTTAATAACTACTAAATATCGATTCACTGACCAACTTCGATACTTTTAAATACTTTGGTTTTCAGATTTATGGATAAAACATGTTTGAAATAATGTAAGTGATTATAAAAATAGCTTGACTTTAATTGACTGTAAACTCTAGAACTCTAGACTGTTATATTAATAGTGAGGACGTAGTTGAACTTCAGAATCGATTGGTAAATAATTATTTTAAAGTAGACGATTAATTGTTGACATCACTATGAATTAAGGAAGGTCGTACTGTCAATTTGTCGAAGAGTAAAACAATTTCAGTACTTATTAAATACACTATTCGTGGGCGCGCAAGTTGATACAAAAGTATAGAAGAAATAAGCGTTTAAAAACTAAACATGATTTTTGATTAATTTGTTTCTTTTCAAGCATCGTGTCCACGCGAAGCCGAGAATGAACAATTTCCTTTGGTTTAAGCGTTTTCAATCCGGAAATTTTGATGTCAAAGATGCACGTCGCTCTGGTCGCCCTATTACGGATAAAATGGATGCCATTTTTGAAAAATTGGAGCAAGGTCGGCATATCAGTAGTTACGACGTAGCTGAAGAACTGGGAATTGACCACAAAACAGTTATGGCTCATTTGAAAAAAACTGGGTACACTAAAAAGCTCGATATTTGGGTACCTCACGAGCTCACAGAAAGAAACCTAATGAACCGTGTACTCATTTGTGATTCTTTATTACGACGTAATGAAACCGAACCATTTTTGAAGAAGCTGATAACTGGTGATGAAAAGTGGATCACGTACGACAAAAGTGTGCGAAAAAGGTCGTGGTCAAAGGCCGGTCAGGCTTCACAGACTGTGGCGAAACCCGGGTTAACTCGCAACAAGGTGATGCTGTGTGTGTGGTGGGATTGGAAGGGCATTATTCATTATGAGCTGTTACCACCAGGCAGGACCATCGATTCTGAACTCTACTGCGAACAACTGATGAGATTAAAGCAAGAAGTTAAGAGAAAGCGGCCGGAATTAATCAACAGAAGGGTGTGGTTTTTCATCATGATAACGCTAGACCTCACACATCTTTAGCCACTCAGCAAAAATTAAAAGAGTTTGGCTGGGAGGTGTTAATGCATCCGCCGTATAGTCCTGACCTTGCACCTTCAGATTTCCACCTGTTTCAGTCTCTTCAGAATTCTTTAGGCGGTGTCAGGTTAACATCACGAGAGGACTGCCAAAACCACTTGTCGCGGTATTTTGATCAGAAATCCCAAAATTTCTATAGCAATGGGATCATGTCCCTACCTACAACATGGCAAAAAGTTATCGAACAAAATGGTACCTACATACTTTAGTTAAATGTAAAGAAACTATATTAAAAAATGTTTTGAATTTTCTTAAAATATGCGAAGAAACTTTTTCCCCAACCTATTATTTCTACGAAGAATAGACAACTCTTTCTAAACAAACTACAAATTGACATTTCGTTTCTCGCATTTTTGACATCGCACCGTAGAAATCCTACATTCTGTCATTTTGTCTTTCGTTTCTAGCGATCTTTGTCTAGGTCCTTTTTTATGTAGACTATTTCAGAAGAAAGTTTTCTATCCCAAACTGTAAAAATCACACGACAACTGAACTATCAGTTGTCTAAGGTAGTGAAGACAATTTAATTTTGTAATTGCTATGATATAGACAGAAAACTTTCTACTCGACGGCCACAAAGTATATACGGTTATCTACAAAATCATGATTTTACAGGAGAGCGTTTTGAACGCAAAACTGATAATTCATAGGAGAACAAAGATTAATCTTCTATTTACATCATTTAGTTAATAGGGCATTACTATGAAGAAAATGGGCCAATATTACTGTAATATTTTTTGTTGCAAGTTAGAAAGTACTTCGACACTTTGAAAAAATTGTTTAGTTGTCTTTATAAACGTGACTTAATATCAATAAAAATTGAGAATCAAACATACAAAAAACTATGACAAAACAAAGAATTCTCAGTCGAAATAAGTTAAAAAGAGAATTTCGTAAAATGCCCTATTAAGTAAATGTAAATGTAGCTAAAAAAATATATGAAATAATTCTTTTTCTTTCTTTCTAAGTATTTAAACAAACCCGGTTAGGTTGGTTTATGCTGTCATAGCGTATTGAAACAGTAGGTATTGTGGAACCGTTTTAACCCTTCCAAGCGGGTTAAAACGGTTGCCCAATTGAAAAATAAACTATGGTAGCAATATATTCGTTGGGTAATCGACATTGTTGTCGATAGCCTACGTTAGTGGATCTGTACTAGCACATCACTAACTCGCTGCAAGTTAGAGCATGCGATGCATCCGCATGAATGAAGTATTGTTTTGTGATGTTTACATTGCTTGCTTATCTAGTGGTTAAGGAGCAATGTATTTGCTCTAAAAATAGTACAGTCGCTACGATATTTGAAAACAAAAATAACGTAGTAAAAAAACTTGTTTACAAAAAAAAAAACAACCGCCTTCAAAAAAAAAAAACACTAAAAAGTGAAAAATAACTTTAATTTCGGAAGTCGGTGTCTTTGGATCTGTCTTTTAGTTTTTTGCCACCGACTTCCGAAATTAAAGTTATTTTTCACTTTGTAGTGTTTTTGTTTGAAGTCGATTGTTTTGTTTTTTGTAAAGAAGTTTTTTTATTTTTCACTCTTTAGTGAGTCAGCTATTAATTTATCTAAGTTACAATAGCCTAATGTCAACTACTCTTCTCCTTTTTACAAAATGTTCCTTTTCCCGATGCAGGGACGTTAATTGTTGAGGAGTTCTCCTGGTTAGAACCTTAAGAACTGGAGCTGATGCTGAAGCCACCATTAGCACCATTTCACCATATTCATTGTGACGGGCAACCATATTAAAGTAATGGAATCGTAACCCGTGAAATACGTATAATTGAGTAGTTTACACTAGATCCGGTGGCCACCTCTGGTCTTCATCATCAGTTCCACTTCACCGAATAGTACTTTCCGAGAGCAAATGCACGAGGTACTATAAAAAATACCCAAATCGCTATAGGCGTGCCTGTAAAATTTGAGGATTCCCCTCGATTTCCATGGGATCCCTTCATCAGATTCTGACTTGGTGACAATGGTATACCCTCAAGGGTATACCCATTCAAACAAAAAGAATTTTGCAAATCCGTCTACATATGACGGAGTTATGCCCGAACATACATAAAAAAATATATGAACATCCGAATTGATAACCTCCTCCTTTTTGAAGTCGGTTAAAAAGCAAGAAATATTTTATGATTTGTTGTTTTTCATGATTTTAAAGACAATTATAGTAAAATACTTGTGTAGCGTGGTCTTAACGTATGTGTGCGGGCGTCCCCTTAAGTGAGGCGACGCGACAGGAGAAGACACCCCCGCTCGCGCCCTCGCGCCTCCGCCAACGACCAGTGGACTAACGGACGCGAGTGCATACGCCACGCTCGCGAATGCTCGTGATAGTTTTAAATTGTTTACTCCATTACCTGTTTGTGACTTGTACACTGTGTTCTGATTGTAATAATACACCTTTTCGTTGTAAACTTGCGTCAGAACTCATTTAATTGACCCGACATACACCCTGAAGAGAACTATACCATACACTTGTATTTAATTATTTTAATTATTCCATGATTGACAAAGATTTTGTTTTTGTTTCGGTTGCTACATGAAACACAAATAAATAAATAACACGGCATTCTTATATTTTGTCACGATCACGGTCGCAAGCGCACTAGTTGGCCTGCTGCTGCTGTTGTCTAGTTGGCTAGTTGGCCTGTGAAATGAGCAGTCTGAACATGACGCGTGGACAAGACACGCCCCCTAGCCAGTTCTCCTGTATATTTCTATGATTTACATGCTCAGGGAATCATGACCACAGCATATTAGTGTTTCTATGAGGAAATAGATAGCGCTAGTACGTCTGTTATATAGATTGCATCAGTAGATCCTGATGGCTGCTGTTATATTTGTTGATTTTAATGCCGGATGGCGTTGGTTGCCAGTTCTTGACGATGCGGGAAAAGTTTGATTTATGATTCCTGGGCTCTCAGGTGCATAGCTGGCGAATAACCGTTACACCGTATTCTACATATTCTACAAATAGCTAGAGAAGTCGCAAAAACTAGTATTTATTAAAGCTCCATATACACCGGAAACAATGTTGAGCAATATTCACGCAACAATGTCTCCAGCTACATTTTGATGTTGGATAGTTTTAAAGTTTGTTTGGCTATTTTTGTTGTATTTGTTGTTCTTCGAAATAAATGTTTCTACTACTGTCCTACCTACTATTGTTACCATGACGTGCAGTTAAAATAATATCGACTTTCAGTTGTCAATAAGTGGAATAGTAGATTATTCCCATAAAAAACAATTCGATTCTAGAATTACGAGTAGGTATAGTTAGTTAGTTCATGAATATTATTTGTTGATGTTCCAAATTCAAATCACATTATGCACCAGCCGGTCATTACATTATTATTGCCCGGCTAGAACTGACTTGCTTCAGGTCAGGTTTGTTTGCATGACAATCAATTTGCCACTAGCGAGCAGCTGGTGTGAAATAGTAGATTATACAACAAGTCGAAAAAAGGGAATTTACTTCGAGGTAGTTGGATCCCGAGAGCAGCGAAGGATTTTAGATTAGAACCCTGAGCGGAGCGAAGGATACAAGGACCGAGATGAATTCTTTTTTCACGAGTTGTGTAGGTACCTCTCCTTTTTTACCATTGACTGCGAGAAAATAAATAGTACCTAGTACGTAGGTATAGTATTTAAATTTATAAAATTTTATTATATGTAGGTATATAATATTATGTATAATCTGTAATAAGAGAACAAAGGATTAGTTATAGGTAAACATTAAAAAACTATAGTGACAATAAAACAGTTTTCGATTTGAGTAAGATATATATTATACGAGGGCGAATCAAAAATTCTTGGAATCAATATTAAAAAATGCAAAGATTTAAACAAAAATATTTTATTTTTCTACATAATCTCCCTCCAATGCAATGCATTTAGAATAACGCGTTTCTAACTTCCTTATTCCTTGTGAAAACAAATGTTTTTCTTGACTCTCGAAAAACTCCTCTACGGCAGCCATAACCGCGTCATTATCGTAAAATTTTGTTCCACGAATGTCCTCTTTTAATTTTGGGAATAAGTGAAAATCACTTGGGGCTAAGTCCGGAGAATATGGTGGGTGGTCAAGGAGATTGAAGGAGCGTTACCTATCTTGAAGAAACAACACGCCCAACGATAGTTTTCAACGACGTTTTTCTTTAATCGCTTCACGCACTTTCGGGATTATATTTGCATAATAGGGTCCAGTAATCGTCTGGCCTTTTGGTATGTAATCAATAAAAAGGATTCCTTCACTATCCCAGAACACTGAGGCCATAACTTTGTCAGCGGTAGGAGCAACTCGAAATTTCTTAATGGATGGAGAGGATGGTCGTTTCCAAGACATGCTTTGTCTCTTAGTTTCAGGATCGAAATGGTGGACCCACGTTTCATCCATGGTGACAAGGCGACGGCAAAAATTATTCGAATCACGCTGGAACATTTCGAGATTACGCTTAGACATTTCCAAACGTCGCTTTTTGTTTTCGTCGGTTAACATTCGTGGCACCCATCTTGCCGACACTTTTTTGAACCCCAGTGAATCAATTAAAATGGATTGAATGCTACCAAATGATATCTTTAGGATCTCAGCTATATGTTTTATAGTTATTCTTCTGTCTTCCAAAACCAGATTCTCAACCTTTTTGACATTTTCTTTCGTAACGGAGGTTGAAGGCCGCCCAGAACGCGGGTCATCTTTACAGCTTGATCTACCTCTTTTAAATTCAGCCACCCAGTACGCAACCGTAGACTAGGGTACAGCATCATCCCCTAATGTCTGCTGAATGTCCGAAAAAAATTCCTTCGTAGACATCTTTTTCAAACTGAGATATTTTATCACGTAACTCACTTTTATCCATAATTTTGGTTTTTAGCAACTCGTTGCACAAAACAATTTATTATGTGCGAACGAACTGACAAAAACAAGTGACAGTTTGCATAAATATTGTGTGATTGACACTCTTTAATTTGAATATCAAACTTCTCCCAAAAAGATATTATATAAGGAATTCTAAGAACTTTTCGATTCAACTCGTATAATTGTATAGCTATAAGGAATAGCTCCATTTAGTCAGCCATTAAGTACTTTTAACACGCTTTTTTTTGTGTGCATAATTTGTATAATTCGCGCTTGTTTCAAATTCAAAATGTTTTTATTCACTCAGTGACTAAAAGAGAGTTTTATTCACTGTTGTCGATTAATGAAATGCCCTTTTTAGAGTGGCAATGGTAAAAAAACATTTATTTAATTCCAAGTAAAGCGAATCGACGAAAAGTTAACGTAGCACACTGCACAATCTTGAATTTCAAGCCTACATGGTACAAACAAGGTAGGTACGCCTATCTTTCAAAACCTCAAAGTGTGGACCAGTGTCAACTTATCAATAGGGGTGTTTGTTAGGTTATTATAATCGCATAGTAAAAAGGCCAAAATGTTAAAGAACACTTTTATTACAAATTATTAACACTTAGGTACTTTTTGTACTATCAATTACGGTTATAAGCATACATTCAACCCTTAGGAAATAGGTATAATTAAAAAGATTCATTCTTATGAACTAAACCATCCATGCTGAATTCCGATAAATCTATGTCACTTTCATCTTTAGCGGCAACCCTCGTGGGTTTGGGTTTTACAAACGTTTTGTGATTTACGACTGGAACACTTTCAGAGTCGTCTAGGATTGAGCTGCCGAGACTAGTGTTGCTGCCAGTTATGCTGGCAGCCTTGGCCATCGAACCAGCCAGAACATCTACTGCTCCGACAAGCGGGGCCGTAGAAGTGTCGTTACGTCGTGCCAACTGAGATTCTATCTTTTCTTTTAATTCTGCAATCTTTGGACTAGTGGTGCGGGTTATATTTTGTATTTTTGTGTCATTTTTTAGTGGTTCGTTTTCAATGCTGTAAAAAAACAATACATTTGATAAGTGGATGAAGAATAAATCGAGATGTACCTACTCGTTATATGCCATTGCCACTTAGCCCTATAAGTCTCTAACATTGTTAAAACTACCCGTCAGTTAAAATCAAACAACATACCTGGAAATGTCCCATTCTTCAGCATCGAGGTTCACTAAACCTAATTCATATTTTTCATTACCATCGCTTTTCTCCGTAATGCTTTGAGACGGCGACGCACTCACGGATTTCATTTGGATTGCATCCATGTCGAATAGTACTTTCTTTTTATTCAAAGACGATGCTGAAGAAGCATTCTTCAGAACACTTTTCGTTTGTTTAGTTGTATTTTGGGTGTTGTTACCCAAAAAATGCTTTTTAGCTGGAATACCCAATAGTGATTCGACATCATCACTGCTGTCTTCATTTTTCCTAGCTGGTGGACTTTTAGTAATCTCATTTGAATTTGAAGAACGCTCAATTAAAGTTGTAGCAGACTGTGTCCGCAGCAAGTTGTCATCATTAATTGTATATTTTTTGACAGTGTGATTATAATCAGCAGCTGCGGAAGCAGGTCTTCGAGCTGGCGACTTAATCAAGCTCTCGATAGATTTTGATGTCTGTTGCACATTAGTTGTATTATAATATTTATGATCGCTTTCATCAGATCCGTCTTCGGAACTAATAACAGTTACCTTTTGTAGTGCTTTAGGAGAATCGTGTACAGAATTCTTGACTTTACCATTACTGCCCTCCTTAGCCTGGTTATCTGATCGTGTAGTCACATTTAATGAGCTACACGATGCGTTTTGTGTGATATTAAATGCCCTAAAAGGACTACGCCTGGCTGCAACAGGACTATTAGTCGCGGATCCCGGCGGAGTTTTCAATAAAGTCATGGCCCGCTTTGCTACTTCAGCATTCAGTGATTTACGCTTATTTTTTACATTCGTATCGTTCATTTTCACCAATGATAATGCTTTTGTTTTGACATTAGAAATAACAGTTGTCAGGTTTTTAAAAGGTTTTGATGCTTTTGTTGGAGATATGTATTCCTGTAATTCGGGAACATCCTTTTTTAAGTCTGTTGTACTAGAATCCAAGTACGCTAGAATTTTATGTCTCACTTTTTCATGAGCGGAATTTTTCTGAAACATGCGCAAGTAATATTAAATAAACATCTCATTTGGTAAGTCAAAGTTATCGGTAAGGATTTGTTGTAACTACTACCTTGGCTTTCAGTTCTTGCTGCTGGTGTATTTGTAAACGTTGTTTTTGGAAGACACTTCGAGGTAGTCTAGGTTTGAGTGGGTCCACGCCAGCCGACACTAAACGACTATGTACTTCTTCGGTTATCTTTGCTCTTACTACTTTCATCGGACTGTAATCACATGCAGAAACTACGTTTATTTGAATAAACATACCTACCGTAATTACTAGATTGGCAGGTTTTAGTTTTACCTTTGGTCCGCAAATAAGACATAGTTCAACAATGTGTCTTCAATAGCAGATCTGGCGTACATACTAGTATAGTACCTACCTCAATCAATGTGCCGAGCGTTTTTCCAACTATTCCAGTTTAAGCGGATGCAGTTGAATACCATTATTTTACATGGGGCGACTACCTATTTCACCTCCACAACCCAGTTCACAATTTATAAAACTTTCTATACTTATGTAGCGGTATCAACATCGCCACATGTTTGCTACACGTCATACTGACGTCCTGCATCGCGCAAGCAGAGTTTACCGCGCAACTAGCCTATATACAAACGTCCAACTCCCGACATCAACCGTCGGGCAGTTGCCCAGCAGACACAACACACGTCTGGTCAGAGGATCCTCCCTTTTCCAGAGTATGAGTGAGCTTTACACCCTGTTCCTCATACCTCTATACTTAACCAAAATAAACTGTACCTATTCTATGGTGTTTTACGTATGTTAAGTATAAATTAATAATAATACCTTACCTTCCAGGGATGACAGGAGGAGAATTTCCTTCTTTTGAATTTTTAATATGATTAGATTTCAGTTTTTCTTTCTTTATTTTTGGTGCCTTTGCAATTGAAATCTGCGAATCACGTGCATTTGGTGTATGTTGGAGTTTCTTTTCCGCATTTTTGATCTTATTAGAATTTTCCATTTTATTAGTTGTCGTTTCCTTTAAGTCCACAGGTTTTATTTGCAATGGCTTATCATTTTCTACACTTGAAATATCTGAGGAACTGGAAGTTATAGAACCAATATTTAGCAACTCTTGTGCTTTGCGATGAAGCTTTTCAAGGGTTTTTCGGTCAGCTTCTTGATCTGATTTATTTGAGTTTATTTTCCTTTTTATCGATTTCTTCCTGATATTAGAAAAGCTGGGTATTTTCGTCGGAGTCTGAAATATGAAATATTTCAAGTAGGTAATGAAACGTAACGTTTTTATTCATTCTATTGGATTAGCCAAGGGACTTACTGGTGTATCATCGGTAGTGTCGATATGTCCGTTTGTTTTAACATTATCACTTTGTTGCAATAATATTTGTAAGTGGCCCGCTCGCTCTTTCTCTGCCTCTGCGAGAGCGCGAGACTCTTTAGCATCCCTGGCAACATCGTTTAACTTCTGAAGCAATTGCTCGTATTGCTTCGACTGAGCTTCCGCGCGATTTGACCAAAGTAAAACTTGAGCATTGGCTTCTTTGTTTCGATCAGCGTTGTCTTTTTCAGTTCTTATTCTCTAAAATAGATACACTTATGCCTGTAATTTTTATTATAGGTTTAATTGTCTAAGCTGAGTTCTCAAATTATACTTACCGAATCTTTAAGTTCTGTTTTCAGTGCCAATATTTCTGCACCCTGTTGTTTTATTGTTTCATGTAATTGAATTATTACATTCGTTTCGGTTGGGGCAGGTTTTTCCGTTTCCTTGTCTTTCAAAATTTTAATAGATTCTATGATCTGGTTTCTTAACTTGTCCATTTCCTTATTATAATTTTCATGTTCCTCTTTTTTCCATTCCTCAATTTTGTTTAATAAGTATTCTTCATTGTTGGTTGATACCACAGCGTCTCTCACATCTTTTTTTACTTCTTGGATGGTAGTATCAGTATACGATTTAGCTTCATTCATTATTGTTTTTGTTGAATTACTTTGGTTAGTTGTGTTAGCAATAATTACTTCCATTTCTTTTAGTTTATTTTTGAGTTCATTTACTTCTGCACTTAACTGGGTATTTTCGTTGTTCATAGTATTTTCTTGTTTATCTTTCTGAGGTGTCTCAATTACATTCGAATGTCGTCTGGATAAGTGACTCTTCAAGTAAAGTTGGTTCAGAAATACCTTGTCGCAATAATTACATTTGTTATACTGAAGTCCATCGTTCGATGTCGATGGAAATATATCCCCTTTGTGAGACAGGGTTTTTAAAATCATGGTCGCTATGTTATCATTTCCATATGGCAGAGGAGTCTTAAAACTATGCCTCGATCTTTTCCTCAGTCTTCGTATTTCTTCATCCTTTTCTCGAAGATCCCTTTTGCATGTATCCAGGTCCTGTAAAAAATATTAAATATTTACTTGTGGGATTGACGGAAAACTTGAGGTATTAAACCATTTTTTTTAAATCTAGGTACCTGTGCTAGAGATGTTATTTCTTCCCGCAACACGTAGACACTCCGGTCTAAGTAATGACGACAAAATTGTTGATACTCAACAGCCAGTTGTGCAAGTCTGAATAGTTTCAAAACACCTTCGTCTAGTATGCGTACATCGAACTCAGATTCAATCACGCAATCTAATATCTGTTCACCAAAGTTATTTTTATTAGAATTACTTATAAATAATTAGCGACCCGCCCATGCTTCGCACGATTATTACTACTTGGTAAAACATCGAGATTTCTTTATAATACCTACGTTAGTTTTCGGGACAAATTCTTTATATGATGTTGAAAACCGCATCAAAATTAATTGCGAAGTTTAGAAGAACAAAGCGCTCATATACCTTCAGACAGACACAAAATGCGGCTTTAATTAAATGTATACTACGTAGAGATGACAGAATGTAAATAGTGGCCAACTATTATTAAAATGAAGGTGAAAAAAATGTGGTCCTTAGTTCACACTACGATAATGTAACCATTTCATACCATGTCACGTAGTTTCTCCAAAACTGAACCTTTTCACGCCTTAGCGGCTGAACGGACATTAGATGATGAAATTTGGTACACAGGTAGAACATGACATGGGTTAGGACATAGGTTACTATCGAAGCCGGTAGTCCATTCCTATCCATGGAATAATTTCTGACCTTCACGCGGGCGAAGCCGCTGGCAAAAGCTAGTTGGATATGTGTAACTAATTGTTGTTGTTGGTAAGCAATAGGTCAGACCTCCCTATTCCCATGGATTTTTATAAATGCTACTGAGCTGAGGTAGAAATATGGGGAAGAGCATCCTTTTACGAGCGTCAACATAGGTAGGCAGGTACTGTCATGAACAGTCACGTGGACAGCATTCCCCCTATTTTAATGTTCGCAAAATTTTGCAAGTGAGTTCCGTCAGAAAAACTTCTGACGGAATTCACTTGTTGCTCATCCAAGCAAAGTTTTCGTTTTTTTGTCTTCTGATTCGAATCATGATACCTACTGTACAACATCGGTAATAAGAATACTATTACACTAATAAATATTTTTAAAAGCAGTTCTAATGTAAGTACTTCTTGGTATTTTTTGTTGTAATAAATTAGATAATATTAATTCTTACGTCATTCAAATGTTGTTCGATGATAACAAATTTTCTTTCTTTTATTATACTTTCTATATCTATCAGTCCTGTAACAAAATGTTTAATTAATACGACACTTTATAATGTTACGTTACATAAAAAAACTTTTTAGTGAGTCAGCTATTAATTTATCTAAGTTATAATAGCCTAATGTCAACTACTCATCACCTTTTACAAAATATTCCTTTTCCCGATGCAGGGACGTTAATTGTTGAGGAGTTCTCCTGCTAAGAACCAAAAGAACTGGAGCTGATGGTGAAGCCACTATCAGCACCATTTCACCATATTCATTGTGACGAACATAAATTGCTTAGCAACCATATTAAAGTAATCGAATCGTAACCCGTGAAATACTTATAATTGAGTAGTTCCGGTGGCCACCTTTGGTCTTCATTATCAGTTCCACTTCACCGAATGGTGCTTTCCGAGAGCAAATGCACGAGTTACTATAAAAAATACCCAAATCGCTATAGGCGTGCCTGTAAAATTTGAAGATTTCTCTCGACTTCCATGGGATCCCTTCATCAGATTCTGACTTGGTGACAATGGGACCACCTCGAGAGTATACCCTTACAAACAAAAAAAGAATTTTGCAAATCCGTCTATAAATGACGGAGTTATGCCCGAACATATATAAATAAAAAATAAAAAAATAAAAAAAATACAAACATCCGAATTGATAACCTCCTCCTTTTTGAAGACGGGTAAAAACAGGCTGTTGCTTTAAGTCACATGCATGCAATCACTATGTAGGTAAGATTGTTGAGAAACTAATATTAAAATAAACCAAGCGTTCACCCATAGCTAGGAAGGATCCATGCTTGGTTTATTTTAATATTTTAAATCTTAGATACCTAATATACTCACTAATTTTATTCCAGTCTATATGAATACGAGGTCGATGTGTGTTGAAAGTAAAACCAGATTCTTCAGCTAGTTTAGGAAAATGGTGATGAAGTTCAAACGATGTTTTGCACGCCATGGTGTAAAATTACATTATGTTACTATTTTTAAGCACGAGAAGTGATGAAATAATTCGTAATTACTCGTTGATTGACAATGCGGTACCAATGTTTGTTTTTTATTCGTTGCCTAGCAACGTCGTACCAAATATTATATAGTTGAAAAGTCGAATGCAGCCTGTCACACACATGTGTCATTACTCGCTATTATTTTTATATAGCTACGTGTGTAACAGGCTTCAGGGTATGAAACCACATTTTATGGGCCTCTGATTTAACCTTGGACACCTGAATCTTCCAGGCACGTTTTGAAACATATTTTTTCTTGTGTTTATTAGATATATAATTTGTGTTGTGTGTGCGTACACTCAGACTGCCTGTTGGTCTAGAAGTCGTAAGCGGATCTTCAATGAAACCAATGAAAACAAATCAAATCAATTTCCTGTGTTATTGGGTTTTTAACCGACTTCACAAAAAGGAGGAGGTTCTCAATTCGTCTGTATGTTGTGTGTTAGCTCATAACTTTTTTCTGGGTGAACCGATTTGGATGATTCTTTTTTTATTTGATAGGTGGTGCTTCACATGTGGTCCCATTTAAATTGTATCAAGGTTTTTGGGTTATCCTTAATAC
Source organism: Griposia aprilina (assembly GCA_916610205.1). Classification (NCBI taxonomy): domain Eukaryota; kingdom Metazoa; phylum Arthropoda; class Insecta; order Lepidoptera; family Noctuidae; genus Griposia; species Griposia aprilina. Next base: position 12,463,546 of record OU744286.1, read on the forward strand.
TGCAGATTTTTTTCACTTAGTTTATATGGATGATGTGTTAATAATTTCCTGTCACTGTTATTTACACACCAAGTAGTAGTATACGAATTTGTGTGGGGTAGGTACCGCAACTAAAAAGTGAAAAATAAAACCTTTTTTACAAAAAAACAACCGACTTCCAAAAAAAACACTAAAAGACGTGAAAAATAACTTTAATTTCGGAAGTCGGTGGCCAAACACGAAAATAAAAAACCAAAGGCACCGACTTCCGAAATTAAAGTTATTTTTCACGTCTTTTAGTGTTTTTTTTGGAAGTCGGTTGTTTTTTTGTTCCTTTACGAATGTCTGCTGGGAAAACGTGGATTTGGAATACAACTGTGTCTAACCCTTCGCGGATGTTATGTGTGTGTGTCATTTTATTATTTATAATACCTATATCACATTTGGTGACTGTACCTACCTAAAGATAAAAATAATTAACCAGGTCGTCCGACAACTATATCGGACGACCTGGTTAATTCAGTTTTGGTTAATTAAGTTTAGAGAAACCGATGGATATTTTAGAAATAAATTTAATTTGTTAAATGACCTATTTGTTTTCTATTAATTAAATTAAAGGTGAACGGCAGATTTAGTACAGCATACTTTTTTTGTTGTTTTGTTATAGAATTTGTACCACTTAATAAGGCAACTAAGCCATTTATTTTCATGTAAGTATACTATTTTTAGAACTTCGGATTAATTAATAATATCAATAAAAAATAATTTATTAATTAAACGTAATAAAAACATAAACTAAACGCAGTTATGTTTTTAGAAGTTGCCATAATTATGTAAAATAACACAAATATTGTAATGATAATTAATTATTTAGAAATAGAAATAACGTTAAATATAATTAAATACTTAATATTATACCTAAGAATGCATAATGTCTTTCAGCTCTGAGTTCAGATACATGCTGTTGTTTTGGATGGTGGTTTGTGACTGCATCTAAGCAATTAAGCGAATTATCTGGGTACCTAAGCTTTGCTCGCCATGAGGGTATTACCCGACCTGCCCCCTTCTTAGATGAAGAAATATGAAGAATAAATTAATTATAAGTACAAAAAAATAAATGTACTTACAAAAACAAAGTACTGTTTTATTAACCTAGGTACTCTCCAAATCCCATCAGAACCTCATCATTATCAAACTGTTGCAGTCCGCTGCTGGACATAGGTATCTCCTAATGCAACCCATTGAGTAGGTACGATCCTCATCTCAATCTACCTACTTAATGGTAAGTAAAACAGTACAAAGATTGCGACAAGCAATCTAGAACATTTACTTTATCACCGAAACAATGTTTATGTAACAATCTACAATGGTACACTAGAACATAACCTTAAAAAATAAAACTGGTTATAACTTCTACGTCCCAACTTGTAAAGATCTAAAAATTTAAAAAGGGTCTATCATATTAACTACCAATTAGAACAAAAAATGTCCCAAAACACGAAATTTTATTAGCTGTACCAAATTCCCATACAAGCCTGCCGTTCGCCTTTGTTCGAAAACATTCATCGGTTTCTTCCTAAAGTTCAACTATATCGACGACCCTGATTACTTATCTCTTTTGGTGACTGTACGTTTTAGTTGAGGTGAAGGGGTTACTATACTTAGAAAGAAAAACAAATTGTTATGTGATCATTAACCACTTTGCTTGCTTAACTTTATTAGTCCAAGATACAGAGCCTGTTTCATCGTAAGGTAGAGATATCTATAGCAATGCCTAGAACTAAGAGGAGCAGTCTCATGGATAAAGGGGCGGCCTGGCGACATACTACTGATTATTTATTTTTTTGTATTTTTTTATATGCCGTCGACCGATAGTTAAAGCAACTGTAAGGTATTAGAAAAGTGTGCAACGTTCAACTCGATACCCAAAACGTGAACTCAAAATACGCAAGTGCCGATTTGTAAGGTGGACAGCCTGAATATTTTGCAACCAGCACACGGTCTGTGCTCGAGTTTAAATAGCTTTGTACAAATGTAAATGTTTGCGTATAAAAATAATAAATAACATCGCTTTGGCAGAATCGTGTGTCCATAGAGCAGCGAGGCCAAGTCGTGGAAGTTTTGTCGTCGGAGGAGGCGTGAGCGTGTTGTTTAGGCGGCCGGCTTTTCCTCGGAGACGGCGGTGGCGCCGGATGCCACGGATCCACTCTCGTCTGGCGACGCCTGGCACGACAGTGACGGGAACCTCTGGTACAGAGCAGCGCGGTACTTCGGGTGGCTAGAACAATAATTTTGCATTAGAAGTTAATAAGCCTGCGTTGTATTGCCGGCAGATGAGCGGCGAGCCCGGTTGACTATCACAAAAAATGGGCATGGGCTTATGGGGGCAAATCTTTAGGTATGATTTTTCGTAGAAAGTACAGACCTGATACCATATACAATAGGATTGTAGACGGCGTTAGCCTTAGCAAAGAGTGATCCCCAGATAGTAGCAAGAGGGCTGATGGGCGCGCTTTCGAATACACCCGTGTAGTTGATCACGAGGTATGGTGTCCACGCCATGAACCACAGCGAAATGGTCATTAGAGCTACCTGAAACAATATATTACGATTATTAACCAAGAACTTGAGTGAATCCCGACAGGTTTACTAACATTAATCAATTAGAATGTATTAGACCTTTGCCAATTTGCACTCAGCGCTGGTGTTAGCTGCTTCTGAAGACCGAAGGGAAGCCACATTCATTTTCTTAGCTTGTTCCCTCATTCCCTTCTCGTGAGCTGCTACGGCCTGATGCAAAAGAAAAACATTATAATACACAAATAGAATCAAGATAATTAATTAGTCCGAAACGTGTTTTCCGAGTTACCTGGACAATAAAGAAGTAAGAATAGATGATAAGCAATAGAGGCATGAAGTATACGAAGACGGAGTAGATAAGGATGTAGCTTCGGCTGAACCAATCTTTGGACAAGTAGTCAGTGCCACACGCAGTCATGTTTCCTTCAGGCACATATCTGTAATATTGTAATAGGTAGGTACGTAAAATTAGTAACTAATTGATTATTTTTCGTGAGACTACCACATAAACGAAATTTAGGAGTCCTTACCGGTTCCAGCCGAAGAATGGTGCGAGAGTCCATGCAAGTGAGAACAACCAGATACCGAGAATACGTAGAAGAGCTCCGTTGTTAGTCATGGGCTTGGCGGCGATACCTTTCACGATTACATTGTAGCGGTCGAAAGCTATCATTGTCATAGTCCAAATCGATGCGCATCCAAATAGTGAGCCCGCACAAGCGTAGAGTTCACATGCAAGAGCACCTGAAGGAAGACGAAGAAGAGTGGTTATAGCTAAATGCTAAAGAACAAAAAAAAAAAGTAGCATCGCGCAATACTTACCCCATACCCATGTTTCGTTGTAACAATTCACTACCATAGCCGGAGACATAGCGCACATCATCAGGAAGTCGGAGAAAGCGAGATTAACCACTAGCAAGTTTGATGGAGTTTTAAGACTCTAAAAAAAAAAAACAAAGAAATTATTTAAAAAAATATAATATATGAAAGCAATAACTAACCAAAATCAAAATTAAATCTACCTTCGTTGACATAAATATGTAGATGACCATTCCGTTGCCAGTGATAGAGACGAATCCAAGACAGCCGATAGTGAATCCCAAGAGTCCGTGCCAAAGCGGGTTCATCGGAGGAAACTGGTACCTGAATTATAAAAGTATTAGAATGTTGCTAAAGAATAAGACGTCTTAAAAGATACAAATAGTTTAAATTATAACGGGCACTCAAAACAAACAGAACTTTAAAAATATTCAAACTCACCAGTAAGGATCGACCATATGAAGCATATCTGGCGGCACCTTGTCCACGACGGTCTGGTTGGAAGCGCCATATGCCGCTACTTGGCCACCCCATGCTTGCAGGGCAGCTATACCGGGCCCTGGATCCAGGGTCAGTGACATCTTCGTTGTCTTCACCTTAGAATTGTGCACCGGTTAGCTAAGAATCACTCACAAAGTAAAAATAAAAACAATCTGGAAACCACTTTGCGCTTACTTAAAATTAGGAGAGGAATGCTCCGAGATGGTTATTACAAAAATACTGAAGAAAATCGTTAAACGAACTACTCCAGTCTTAAGTGTAGGTACTTTAACCAATCCCGTGGTGCAGCGGGGCTGCCGTGGCTGTGGAGGCTACTCGTCGGGCTCAGGTTTTGCAACGTCTTTTATATGGAGACCTTTAGGATTACCAATGACGTCGCGGAGAAAATCAATATTCATAATGAGATATACGTATCTAAGAAGGTGAACACATTACCTATACAATACTTGGAGACAATTTTTCTACAGGCATGGACTCGCGTTATAAAATAATACACACCATTTGCTTCAGGTTCAGGCAAGTGGTAAGAAGAGGTAAAATTTTGCTACCTGACCCTAGGTATATTCAGAAAGTAGGTAAGTAACCAATAAGTTAGTAGAAAGTCAAAAAATCTAACAATTTGGGAAATCAAAGCTCTTCCATGGGTGCTTTAATCATTCAGAGTTCGTACCTAATTAGCTATTTTACTAGGTCTCTCTGTTTACAGTCTGCAATCTCCAACCAATCCTTTAAAATAAATATTAGGGGTAAAATTAGTACACATTTCAACCCTGCATTTCTTATGTCCTACTTGGCTAATATCGTTATGAGGCCACTAAGAAGTACCTGCTATAACGTTAACAGGATTACACCCGCTAGCTGTCGTCGCATTTAAATCGCACCTTCCCCTACTTACCTATTCATAGTACCTACCTACATTATATTTAGAATAAAAAAGAGCGATATTTGATGTGGGTGGTTTCAGTTTGCAGGAGGATACGAGAACCATTTGCGATTCCCAAAAACAATCGGTGGATATCAGTATGTTGGGCCACAGAAGGGATGAGCTCAAATGGGAAAACATTCCCATGTTTAATTAATCACACCCAAGAGGGCTATGATTTATTTTTTATTTTTTTATTCTTCTTTTATGAGGGCATTGATTCAAAGAAGAAAGATGAAGTATGAAAGGGGCGCCGCTTACCGAAACGTTATGTGGAAATCGGTTATCATGTAACGGCCATGTATTGATGAAGAATGATTAATGACTATGAGAGAAGGGAAACTAAGTTTGGGAAAGATGATGCGCGAAAGATGGTGAATATTAAAATGACGTCATTTATAGGAGAAAAGACATGCTGTGCAGGCCCTTAATTAAAAACCATGCGGACAGTCCGCATGTTGTGTTGGCCCTGGTTTGTCCTCTCACCCATCTATTGTTATGTTATGAGCAGTGATCGGAGTAGGTAGATTGAACTGGGGTCATTGATCCGAAACGTATATATTACTATGGACATTCCTCCGGAATTGGTGGATTATTAAAAAAAAACCGGAACTTATGTAGGAATTGTATTCTGCCAGAGTGGAAGGAGTCATTTGATGATTTGCCATCCTCAAAAAAAAGGTAGGAATTGTAATAAAATGAGCAATTTTATTCTTTATTATTCTTCCTATTTTTTTTTTTGTCACGATTTGACAAAACCCAACGACCAATCAGAACAAAGGATCATGGGTGGTACAATAACCGGTTATCAGAACAATGCGTACGCCCGCCGGAAATACTAAATCCGGAAATACCGGAATTACTTTCCGGAAAAATGGCTTATCCATGTTATTCTTTCTGTGTGCATTTATGATACAAGTACTAAAAATCAATCTACCTACTCCGATCACTGGTTATGAGTTATATGTCATTCATTGGAACCGTCTTATTATGTAGTTTAATCGTTATTATGGCAGACAGATGTTGGTTAAATTATAGGTACATGAGTAGTAAGTAGGTCTAACTACTAAAGTTTTATCAGCTTTTCACAGCCCGACAGTAGGCAAAGGCCTTCCATCCTACATAATTTTAATACAATAGGTATTGAAAATGAACACAAATTGTATTTTATAATAACTTCAGATTTCCTCTGGATGTTTTCCTTCACATTGTTTCCTTTATGCTTAATGCATAATCAGCGTATACTGTTCCCACTGCTGGGACACAGGCCTCCTCTCTTTGAAAGGGAATGGGCTGTAATCTACCACGCGGGCCCAATGCAGGTTGGTAGATGTCACATGTCTTCGAATTTTTGGGTCTAGGACTTGCCGGTTTCCTCACGATGTTTTCCTTCACCGTTATGAGAGCAGTGGTGATGAAATTATTTACATAAAGTAAAGCGCCTGCCTGGGTTCGAACCCACGACCTACAACTCGTAAGTCGGGGCCGATACCACTGTGCCACCACTGGTCCACCACTGGTCCCTATATAATCCGCTCCGTTTACCTATACCGTTACCTTTAATAAATAGTATACGTTTTCGTTTCGAATAAGCTATCTTAGTAATGCAGTCACGTCGTCGGAGTGGAAAGAATAAATAAGAACGGCCTCTTATCGATAAACTCAAACTCAAACTCAAAGCATTTATTTCAAATAAACCAATTACAGGCACTTTTGAATTGTCAAAGGGTCAGTCAGTCAGAAAAATGCTAGTTGCCCATTCCAAAGAGTAGTATGTACCTATGGAGAAGAACGGGCAAGAAACTCCATGGACACTCTTTTAAATCAACATATAGTTATAAAAAACAAATTGTTTACATCATTCATGTTCAAATTAAAAATGTGAGAACGATGTAGAAAGACGTGCACGTTTAAAGTATCCGTAATAAAAAAGATAAAAAAACAGTTAAAAAGTTTAAATTAAAATAAGCCGTGGCAGCCAAGAGTTGACCAGTCCCTACTGACGGCGGCCGTTCACGAACATGACGTATGGATCAGCACCATTCAGCTCAACCATTTTGAAGGGAACTTAATGATCCAACACACGCCACCACCAGCGAGACATTTGAGTGAGCATGACATACTCTCAGCCGCCAGGGCACATTCAAGTCAATGAAAGACGAGCCTAGTAAATGGTGGCTTTATAGTAGGTACATAGTTCTCACACATGTGCTATGCAATTATACATTGCTAAGAGATTGAATATATACGGTACAAAAGCGGTTTCTCCAACGGAACTGATACTTCTCAGGGCTGAACACCGCTTCCTTTACAGGCATATTATCAGTCGTGGGTATAAGACTCGAGATTCGAGATTTCCATCATAGGCATATCGCTCTGCAAGAATCTTACAAGAATTAAAAGTCAGTCGATAGGTCTATTTTGGTAGGTAATTATATGGTGTAAAAAAGGCGGTCAGAGGAGTGGAGGGATGACCTTAATTATATAATTATATTTTTTCTTTGATTTCTCGATCTACAATAAGCCCTTGAGCTTTAATCAGATTGGTTGTTTCTTCACTTGGCAGTTCGAGATTATTCACATCCAGCGATGCGTCATCTCGTTATTAGATTTATCAGTGTCGGTTAGATTGACGCTATTCGTTCTCTTTTAAGTCTGGGTAGGGGTAGAGTCTGAGGACTTTAGAAGTGTCACAGCAAGTTCAATTTTATACCGTTGGAGTCTTTCCTTGTAATTTATTGTAGGATCTTTCTACCACCTCCGTGATAGTTGGCATTTTTAGGTACTTATTATGTACTTCAATGTTTTTTGTGAACCAATGTGCCCCACCTAAGGTTTTAGTGCATTATTTTGGAAGCGCTGCATTATCTCAATATTCGAGTGGCTTGCCGATTCCCAGAGCTCATACCACCAACCATAACCACAAATAACCATAACCATACCACCAACTACCATTAACACACATAATGCCACCACCATTAACCACCATAACCCACCATTTTTACCGTAATGTCCATACAGGTCTAAGGATGCATTTATAGATAAGAAATTTATTTTCCAAGCTTAGTGATGACTGACTGCCCATGAGCCAGTGAATGTCTCTTAGTTTTATGATTGATTGATCCCTTTTGGTATTTATAATTATGTTTACGCCAGGTAAGTCTTCTGTCGATGTGCATACCTAGGTATTTGGCAGTCCTTTTCTGGGGCAGAACGTCTTCACCGAATCTCACTTGTGGGCAGTCCTCTCTTATTAGTTTCCAGTTGCTCACCGACTAGTTTAAATTTTTCAAAAGCCGAATGCTGGAATCGAACCGACCCAAAACAGTAAAAAAATACGTGTACCTATAATTATTTTGTCACTTAGCGATCCAAGTCAATCAGGATCAATCTCTGAAACTATGTTTTTTTTTTAAAGCGGTGATGGTCATACAATAACGTCTGTCCAAAATGATTTGGACAGACGTTATTGTATGACCATCACCGCACGAAATCCGCATGAAATCTGTTACATGAGTAACAGATTTTTTTTCTGTTCCGTGGTCCAAATTAAGAGGGTTTTTAATACCTACTTGTAAAAATGGTAGATTTTCATGACGCCCGCCGCGCTTCTAGAGAACCGTAACTTTATTAAGTAACTATTTAACAATAATTAACATTGTGTTTTTTGTAGCACGAGAGCGTTACCTAGTATTTTTTGCGATGTTGGACGTCCATTGTTTATTGTTGCAAATCTTGTGACGGAGAAAGAAGTATGATGATGATGTCAGCTCAAGGCACGCGATCATAACGATGTAAAATAGGACCTAGATAAAAGGGTTTTATTCAAAATATGTAGGTAGTAGGTAAGTTTAAGTTTAAGCCCACATAACATTATTTGATTTGATCGTTTCTTCATCTGCCATTTGTTACGGCCAGAATGTTCATTTCGGTGTTTCATGTGCTTTCAGATCATTATAGTCACAGTCACAGACATTATATTATTAAAAAAAATAAGTGTTTTAATTCCTCCGACCAGGGTTAGGCTATCAGTGCCACCAACGCAGTATCTAATCGTTCATAAGCAGTGTGTGCTCGTTTCTACCGAAAAAGTAAGAAAAAAGCGTGACTGTTCCAGCCCCCTCCCTGTCTCAATAATTAAGAATCTGACAGACCCCTCTGCCAGCCCCTTATAACTGCATCAGGGAGCGGAATTCGCAAAGCTAATTTTTGGGCCAAACATATTTGAAGTTTTTGCCATTAAACGTTACAAAGAAGAAGGATAGAGGGCAACGCAAAGGTTCGCTCCAACAAAAAAAAAGAGTGCCCTTTTGAGCCTAATTCTGCCTAATTGGAAAGACGGACAGACACTGACACAGACATAATGACAATGACAAGGTTAAATGGTCTAAGATGACGACGAAGATTTTGAAGAAAGGTTTCTAGTTTTTTTGTTTTTCCATAGAGTAATAAAAAACTTATGAATAGTAACACAGTTTTTTTTAAGTCCACTGTCAATGTTAATTGTTAAACGTAGTGTCAAACTGTCTGTGTCATTAGTAATCTGTGGTCTGTGTGTCAAACATAGACTGATATGGTAGGCCGGTAGGGTGTCAAATGTAATGTGAATTATAGGTCTTAAAACGTATTTTTTTATTATTTTACGAGTTTTATTTACCTTTTTTATTAGTAATTTACATTGTGGTACATTGGTATAGAGATATTTTGCTATAAACTAGTTTTAAACTCTTTGTAGCTACTGTCAGAATAAATACATTAATGATGGATCTAACCGACGAAAACATTGAACTTAGCGAAGACGAAGAAGAAGAAATTACAGCTGAAGTAGTACTAAAAACCCTTCAAAGTGCCTGGCAGAACGAAAGGTTAGCTCCGGAAATACTGCCTCACCGTAATGATATGGTCGAATGCATGCTGGGACAAATACAACACATGGAGCGCAATATAAACAAACTTCCTAAAACAGACCTTCGTGCTACTATACATAAAATGGAATTGAGTAGAATTAAATTTATTATATGCAATTATCTTAAAACTAGGCTAAGTAAAATAGAGAAATTTTGTATACCAATATTAAATGAAGAAAGACAACGGGTGGAGACAGCGACTAATTTCCTAACCCCGTCAGAGTATAAGTATGCTCAAGAATATCTATTGAATATGGAAAATCACATGAAGACTGTTGTTCTAGACAAAATGCCTGGCAATATGCAAATGTTTGAAAATAATAAAATGGCAGAGCATCCTAACATGCAAAGCCATGTGTTTCTGAAAGCCAATGAAACAGTAAATGGTGTTGTGCTAGAAGACCTTGCTGGCGAGGATGAAGAGATAGACTTAGAAGGTTTGTATGCTTTATGTTCTTTTGTGGATTATGCACAATTAAATATGATTTCTAATGTATACCTATGTGACAAAACTGAAAACATAATTGAAAATATTTCATCTATTATATTGCTTGCTGTAACTGTTGTTTGTTGTATTTGTTGCAGAAGGATCACAACACATTTTGCAATACAAACCTATTGCTGATCTTGTGAAGAATGGAAAAGTGCAACTTATATGAAATAAAATCAGTCTTCACAACAATGTTTATTTTGTTTCTCTCGTCATAACCAAAACTCACTATATATAAAATTCTTATCAAATGATGATTGGGTTATCCAGGCTATTCAACTGTTTTGAAGACTGAATTATATGAAAGTAAATAAAAACTTATTGTATTGGAAATTTTGGTAAGCATAATCAGCTAACTTATTTGGGAGAAAAGGTAATAAAAAAGAGTATCCAGAGAACATGATATATGTATATTTTCATGACACTGATGTATAATAAAACAGTAATCTCAATCTATAAGGCAATGTTTCATTAAGTTTATTCTCAATTAAGGCAAAGTCACACTTACTAAGTAGGTACACAATATCCAACTTATTTAGACACATACATTTTAAGCAATAAGTACAGTAGTTTTTATAAATAAATTACAAATTCAATTTGATGCTATAATTTCTCTTTAAAATTGAATATAAAAATATATATGGCTGGAATGTTCTTTAAATCAGAACAGAATTTTAATATTTTGTGACCATTCTCACTACGTAACCTTTAAGTACCGACTGTGGAATAATAAAAATTATAACCACATATCTAGCTAGCTTAAGTACACAGTTATTGTTTCAAAAGTTGTTTGCAGTTTTTAAAGAAAATTTAAGTAATATTGGCAGTCACAGCTCCATAACTGAGGTCATTATAAGTACTAATATAACTTATTTTAAAAGTTTTTAGGTAACAATAACAATTCAGGTTTTACATATACCTATTTGTGATAAATTAATTAATATAAAAATAACATTGAAGTTCTTAATTTCAAAGATTCTCTATTCACTAATTTACGCCATAAAGGCGCATATAATCACACAAAGCTTTAGGCTTTAATTTAACAACAATCAACCTAAAAGGTTTATAAATCTTTGTAAATAAACACACTATCATTATCGCACCAAGACAACAATGTGACGTCAGTAAGTAGTACTTGTCGCAATATCACCTACAAGTGCAATTAGATAGCAGTTGATTGATGGTATCAACCATTCATATCAAACCAGAGGGTGCAGGGCCTAGGAGTAGCAGTGTACTGTGTGCAGGGCAGCCAGATTATGTTCATCGACCAACCAACCGATTATCCTTTTTGAGGTGACCAATACATTGACTGACGTCGAACAACCGACATATAATTGCACCATTTCAACACAGTTAAAAATTTGCTATATCAAAATTAATAATTCGATTATTATTTCGATATGAACATTAAAAATTATGTAAACTCTGATGTTTAATTTGCTAGACCAAAATAACAGCCAAAGAGTTTATATTATGGGAGATATGTAACAGCAGCTGTCTGACTGTCTGTTACTAATCGCTGGCTTATGTCATGTTGACAAAAACAAAAAAGGTCGATTGCAGCTATCATTTTAGTCTAGCAAACTAAAAATCTACTGTAGTACTTACAAAGCTACCAGGTTATTTTGACGCGTGGCCAATATCGGAACTAACTCACAAAAAAAATTAGCACCAACGCCCTCCTTTCCATGCCAATTCAGACGCCAAAAAAAAAACCTAGCAATGGTAAGTACTATTGCTGATTGTTCTCGTCTGCGTCCACGTATTTGATGTGCTCTGCGTGCGCGGCTGCGGCGAGGTCGCGCAGACTCTGCTCGGCGGCGGGGCCCAGCTGCTGCACCATGCGCGTGAAGTGACCCTCAGGTTTCTGCAGCAACTCGTGCGGGTGACCACACTCCACTATCTCGCCTGCTTCCATCACCTGGGAAGGATAGGTTTGTTGAAGTTCATGTGGTTGTTTACTTTAATATGGTTAGTCATTTGTAGGACCTTGGAGGCAGTGCCTTTTTTAGTAGCTGTAATGAAACTTATGATGGCATTTCACTTAGCGTATATATCCAAAATATTCGCGTTATTTGGCTAATACAAAATAAACACTATTATTATTTCAATAAAGTTTATTTTGTATTAGTGATGAGTACAACCGTGGTCTCTCACCTTGCAACGGTTTATACGCAACAACGGCACGTGGGTATTGCTCGTGTTTGCAACATCGTTTATATAGGAAGTATCACGATTTTCCTGATAGACTCCACTTTAATTCGTTAAACTAATTACTTAACTGATAGATTTCTCAAAAGCACCAACGATCATATCGATGTTCCTGAATCACTGGCGGATCACAGATGTCACTTAATATTTTTCGCTTTACAATCTAAAACAAAAACATAATGTAACTCACAACAACTCTGTCAGAGTCAGCGACAGTGTGCAATCGATGAGCCACCGTGATCACCGTGCACTCCGCGAAATGCGTCCGAATCGATTTTTGTATAAGTGCATCCGTACTGTGGACAGACAAAAAAACTAGATTAACAAATTAAATAAAATTTTGTAAAAAGGCTAAAAATGTGAAGAATCCTAATAACACCCAGTTAATACTTCTTTGACAGCCTCGGTGTTCTGTGGGCTCGGTCTAGCGGCCGCAGGCACGATTGGTGAGCGCGGTGGTCGTCCTAGGGTCGTTTGTTGGGTCGGGAGAAGTGTTATTGGGTTTTTCTATTAAGAGTTTACCCAGTAGCTGCCCGGAGTCGGGGTTTGTGACCGGTTGCTGGCTGGCCCTAATCATGGGACTTGAACATAACTGGTGAAATCTGGGTATTAAGATACAGAGTGTATATACTTCTGCCCAACCCCGAAGGGTTGAGCTGAGGTAATAAAGGCATGATGTTATGTTAATACTTCTTTATTAGTTATGTTAGTGAAGAGTCTTACTTCGGATCAACATTGGCTGTAGCTTCGTCTAGCACGAGTAGCTTGTTACGCCCGAGAGCCGCTCGCGCCAAGCAGAGCAGTTGTCTCTGGCCAGCACTGAAGTTTGATCCTCCCGACTGCACCGCTGACGACAATGACGTCACGCTGCGCTTCAACTCCACCTAAAATAAATAAAAACCCGTTTATTATAGTGCCATAAGTGCTATCATCGACTAGTGAAAACGACTTTTTTATTATCAACTTTATAGAATTAACAGTGCGTGAAAATTGCAGAAATACCTGTTCCAATGCCGTCCATATATCCGCGTCTGTATATTTATCGAATGGATCCATATTGTAGCGTAAACTGGCGGAAAATAAAACTGGTTCTTGAGGAATAATGGAGATCTTTGACCTCAGTTCCTGTAAAAAATAAAGGAAATATTAATTTGCTAAAAAAGGCTTTAAATAGAATTAAAAAAAAATACAAAGAAACAAAAAAGAATAACAGTTTTCATCATACGGTACCTTCAGTGCGATGTCACCCGTATTGACTTCATCAATGAAGACGTTTCCTTCAATGGGCGCCAATCGGAACAGTGCTGATATCAGTGAAGATTTACCAGCTCCCGTACGACCAACTACTCCTACCTGTAAAATATTGAATACTTAATTAGTTCGCATCTACGATTCCGCATTTGTGTAGGTAAGCATAGCCTGCTTGTCATTGTAGACATAACAAATGGGAATTGTCAAGACTTACCTTCCACCCACTTTCAATAACAATATTCAATTTCTTGAGCACTGGGTCGGCATCCTTATCGTATCTTAGCGAGAGGTCTTTAAACACAAGTCTGGCGCGTTGTGGCCAGCCGGCGGGCGGTGCAGGTCCATCCGTGACCTCCCGGGGCAGTGACGTAAACTGGACCACGCGCTCCACACTCGTCATCTGCGAGATCACCTCTGTGGCCTGCTTCACACCGTACTGCACCATGTTCACCAGGATCAGACCCTGACTTATGGCCAGGCCGACGTTCCCGGACTGTGTCGTTCCTATTGAAATAAACATACAGTGGAAAAATATAAGTAGAATACTCTTTATTATGTACCTACAGCATAAAAATACAGATACATAATTATTTGTAAATGTATAAATTTTACATAGGGTGACACAATAAGCGGTATTATCGCTAGATGTAAAGACAACCTTCAGGGTAGCCCGCGATATTTCAAATTTTGTTACGTTTTTTGCAATTTGCAGGTCACTCTCAGATTGTATTTTGATTAAAATATGATTCGCGACCGTAACAAGTATGGATTTACAGAATTATAATTATTAGAATCAGCAATACATCTCTATAAGTTCACAATACCCTATTGAATGACTATTTTATAAAATCATGACATTTGAGGGCAATTCTAACTTAAGGAGTTGTATTGCTGATTCTAATGATTATAATTCTGTAAAGCCATATTTGATACGGTCGCGAATCATATCTAGATCACCATACAACCTGATACTGACCTGCAAATTGCAAAAAACGTAAGAAAATTTGAATTTCGCGGGCTCTTTTGGCGCATCCCCCTTACGGGAGAAGGACTAACAATACTGCAGGTAGTCTGTGGTGTACCATTTACATAATACAATACACACTTAGAACATATACTTAACGTTACTTACTTATGTAACTAAGTGCTACCAACTATTTTCCGTAAATAATATAGAAAATATCTACATGTTTATGAACTTAATTATTACTGTTTAAGTAATTATAACATAAAAAATTAACTAACTATGTCACTATTCTTAAAACATTATGTTAAATATTGTTAAGAAATCAGTTGTCTTAATAGTAATTATAAGATCTCATGCCGCCTGTGATACAGTCATACAGGTATCATACTTTGTAATACCTAAATTATTTCTAAGATTTATACTTACTGTATTTTATTAATTTTTATTTTTGGATAATGTTTTTTTTTTTTAATTTACTTATCTAAATATAAGTACCCACTGTTTATTTTTAAACTAAAGCAAACTTGTATTTTTCTAGTGAGGATACTAACCATCATCCAGGAACAAGAATGTGTAGGCTACGACGACTACATAAACTGCACAGATAAGACTCAACCAAATGGAAAATGCAGTATTTGTGACGATTGTTAAGTACCTGAAACAAGAACAACAAATACATAACCCATAGCAAAATTAGTAGGCACCGTACGTACAATAACATTCTAACTAGGTAGATAATAGAAAAGAATTTGATGAGTTTGGTGTTTATAGAGACCAAGTTGCTACGACGAAGCTGCGATTACGTAACCGCTACGCTTTCGTAGCAAATACATTAGATCCACTACGATCGTTATTATCTGCTACGGAGGCGTAGCTGACAATGTTTTCTTTTGTTACATCTGACAAGACATGCATTATTTGTATGATTTCTTGTAAAGCCACTAAAATGTGTTCGACAAAAACATCATCGGGCACCCAGCGCGGCGCGCATGCGTGCTATAAAACTTGATTTAGGTACGACTGTTTGAAGATGTTATTTCTTAGACTAGCGACTGTTTTGTAAAGCTAAAGAAATAAAGAATTTGTTTAAAGTCGTTTCTGGGAATTTAGTTGAAAGTTATAATTATAAAAATGCAAGAATTTTGAAAAAAAGTAAAAAAAAGAAGATTTATAATAAATAAATAAATCTTGCCATATTATATTTAATATGAACACTCAGATCAAATAAAAAAAGATAGATACCGCACGTAGAATAAGAAACTGTAACCATTTTTTTTACTATGTGTGAGTCAAAGAAGAGTTGCCACTTTTTTTTTAAAAATCCCTGAAAATTACGTAATAATAAAAATAGGTATTATGCGGATGCAGAAGTAAATCTGTCTGTTTGTTTGTTTATATTTTTATATTTACTGGAAACAATATTCTTTAACGTCAAATAATCAAAGATATGTAAAACGTATTTCCTACGTTCAACATCTCTTTGAATTTTCACACGTTTTTATCACTTTATAAATAGATAGTCCAGTGGGTGTGTGTGAGCAGGGAGAAAAATTACAGCAAAAAGTAAAACAATTATATGTATATTTGAAAAAATATCTTAATACAAAAAAATCGGAATTAATGAGTTAAAAACAAACCACACTAAATGGTTGCCATTGTGGTTCATTTCGGCCCAGTCTTATAGCACCTATCCATTCATCTCTTATTCAAATATTCCTTGGAAACCTAAAACCATAATATTTCATAGTAAAACAAAAGGTATGTAAGTAAGTACTCAAGAATTTAAACAAAAACATAAACAAATTACAAAATATATATTTACCTTGACTTCAATTAACGAAATAAAATCAAGTGATTAAAAAAAAAACAACGTTCTGTCCACTCTCTAATTAATTATTTTTCTATTACTTACCCACATTTTGGGCTAATAGAAATAAGAACTACTAGCAACACTCTCCCGGTACGTCATTTCGGGACATTGACATTATCTGTTCCGAATAACCTCAAAATTGTGTTGGAATGTAAAAAAAAAATAGTTTTATGTGTACTTACGTGTGAAACGATATTCCTTCAGACTTTTTGTTCACTTTTGTATTGTTTTTGCACCATTTAATTACACAGGACGGCATTTTGTAGGCAAACTTACTGCACGGCGCCCCATGAGATACTAACGAAAAAGAGCTTAGGTTGATGCACGTGTGTGCGTGAGCGCGTGTGTTTACTTGGAGGAGCTGAGTTTTGTGGCTTCACTAACAACAAAGGCCGCGCGTGATCTACCTTTTGAATAGATCAATTATCTGAAAGATAATTTTATTGCCTACAAAAATGACCTAAATGTTAATGGTCGTATTTTTCATAGTTCAAAAGTTATATTAACTTTAAAGTCAACAAATGGATCAGCTGCTGCAAGTTTTGTAGCACGTGTATTTTCAAAATTACATAAAAAATAATATAATTTTTTTTTCGGTATTTTAATGCACGAGGTCGTTTTTGTAATTATTATTACTTACAGGAAAAAAATAAAACAAAGTTGAGAATTTGTTTATAACAAATTGTAAAGTTAATAAACAATGCTATTGTTAACGAAAAAAAAAAATTCTTAACTAATAATTTAAACAACAAATAAAAAAAAAACGATTATAAACAATTAAAAATAATTATTAAGAAATTTTTTTTTTTCTAAAAATCATAATTGACAGTTCTCTATAAAATTGTAATTTTTTTTTTTCAAAAATATATAAATAGTCCATTTGTTAACAAAATGTTTATAAACAAATGGATAAAAAAATTATTTTTTTCAATTAAAAGATGTCTTTTATTGACATAAAAACGAAAATATAATAATAAATAAAGAAAAAAAATTTCTTTACAACATAATTGTGCTTTTTCTTTTTTTGTTAACTTAAAAAAAATATTATTAACAAAATATTAACAATTTCATAACTTAGACGACGCAATCTTGTTTAATATATTTATAAGAAGAGGTCCACGAAGCGAAATAATTTTAAGGTAATTATTTAAACATTTTTTTTAGTTTAGAAGGATGATGGAAATTGGACAAAATTTTCTTAATTAACAACCGTCTAGAATATTGAAAAATATGTTTTTATAAAAAATTCCAACGGGAATAAATTTTTTAAAGTGTTTAGATTATGCAATAATTTTTTTAGATTTTTCAATTAACTTTAAGTACTTGAAAATTTTTTTTTTAAGTGACGTACTCGCTTTCGAGGCCGTGCGCGCAACCTAACAATGGCGCGCGGCGGGCTATTTTCAGCGTTAAATTAAAATTATAAATAATGGAGCTACAGTTCCGGGAGTTGGAACTTTTTTTTTACTAAATTTCCTCCTCTTTAAGGATCTTTTTTTCAAATTTCGAAAATATTTATAGTTTACGGACAATAAGCAATAAACGAAACGCTATTTTTTGAAGGTGTTTAATTGTTAATAACTTTTGGAATTTTTTATGTGCTAATTCAACTTTTTAGCACAATGGTCTAGACATTATTCCGAATCGAATGAGCTAAACCACATAATTTTAGCAGTAGTATGTCGAATTAACACCATTTTTAACTTGTCGACTAGACTAAAGGTAAAAATGCTACGCAAGACGCGAAAAAAATTTGCGATGTTTACGGACCTAGCGCAGTGTCTGTGAGAGTAGCACAAATTTGGTTTAAGCGTTTTCAATCCGGAAATTTTGATGTCAAAGATGCACGTCGCTCTGGTCGCCCTATTACGGATAAAACGGATGCCTTTTTTGAAAAAGTGGAGCAAGATCGGCATATCAGTAGTTACGACGTAGCTGAAGAACTGGGAATTGACCTCAAAACAGTTTTGGCACATTTGAAAAAAACTGGGTACACAAAAAAGCTCGATATTTGGGTACCTCACGAGGTCACTGAAAGAAACCTAATGAACCGTGTACTCATTTGTGATTCTTTATTACGACGTAATGAAACCGAACCATTTTTGAAGAAGCTGATAACTGGTGATGAAAAGTGGATCACGTACGACAAGAACGTGCGAAAAAGGTCGTGGTCAAAGGCCGGTCAGGCTTCACAGACTGTGGCGAAACCCGGGTTAACTCGCAACAAGGTGATGCCGTGTGTGTGGTGGGATTGGAAGGGCATTATTCATTATGAGCTGTTACCACCAGGCAGGACCATCGATTCTGAACTCTACTGCGAACAACTGATGAGAGTAAAGCAAGAAGTTGAGAGAAAGCGGCCGGAATTAATCAACAGAAGGGGTGTGATTTTTCATCATGATAACGCTAGACCTCACACATCTTTAGCCACTCAGCAAAAATTAAGAGAGTTTGGCTGGGAGGTGTTATTGCATCCGCCGTATAGTCCTGACCTTGCACCTTCAGATTTCCACCTGTATGGGTCTCTTCAGAATTCTTTAGGCAGTGTCAGGTTAACATCACGAGAGGACTGCCAAAACCACTTGTCGCGGTATTTTGATCAGAAGTCCCAAAATTTCTATAGCAATGGGATCATGACCCTACCTACAAGATGGCAAAAAGTTATCGAACAAAATGGTACCTACATACTTTAGTTAAATGTAAATAAACTATATTAAAATATGTTTTGAATTTTCTTAAAAAATGCGAAGAAACTTTTTCCCCAACCTATTATTTTCATATAACAATAACTCAAAATAAAGTAGAATGAGCGCGCGGCGTCGAACTTCCAAACATCACCAGTCACTTCACAACAATGTCATATAAAGCCGCGAATACACTCGGGAACAAAATGTTCCCCAACATGACGCGCAACGTTCCATCTACATGACGCTGCAACGTTGCCCTTTCTCCCGCAACATGCTGCGCAACATCTTGGAGCGCATTTACGTGACGAGGGATATATTGCTATCTCCCACTCCAAAAGCGAGCGCACGTGTTGCGAGTCAATGCCGCGCTATTTCTCATTGAAAATATGAATTCCTTTTTCTGGTTTTAGTAAGTAATTTCGCATCCACCACCTCCTTTTTCGATGACGTTTCGCTAAACTGCTCGAAAGAAGTATATACGCAGCACTAATCGCCACAACCTCCTCGGGCGAAATTTCTATAAACACTGACTAGTCTGGCCTGCAAAATGTTCCGAACATTCTCTCGGGACATTCACGTAGTTATCGAGTGCCATGTTCCGGAAGATGTCGCTCCATTTGTCCCCTAGTGTATTTGCGGTTTAAACTAAACAACTGAACACAGCTTCAAATTCACGCTCACGATGTGACACATGAACTTACTAATAATATACCACACTTTAACCTACTGAACCTTACCACAATCGAAATTGAGTAGCAAATTGAAACGCAGTCCTCTCGGTAACTACAGTTACCAAAGGCAATTCAAGCGTAATTAGAATTAATTTTTAACTTCTTTTTCTAGAGTAGTTTCTTACCAAGCGGCAGTGTGTACGTCTTGCTTGTCGTCGAATTGGTCTCGCAGCATCTCCTGGGCGCCGCAAGCGCGCACCGTATTGAGTCCCGCCATCGTCGCCGAAACGTGCGAGAATACTGGGCTGCGGGTCGTACCCTCCACCCTAACGAAAATATATTATTACTTCTTGTTATTCTTTGAGTATGAGAAGTCTCTTTGGAGATTCAGAGGCAATTAAGAAAATAATAGGAAATGTTCCACACTAATTTAGGACTATCAAAGAGCCTCAAGGCTCTATGCTAACTAAGTCTGAAGGATAGAGCAGATATAGCCACAATAAGTGTTCAGTCAATTGAACAATTGACGCTATCATTCTTAAAAGCTTAATCAATCACCTTTTAATAGCCTGTGCTGTGCTTAGGAATATAATGGTCCAAATGTACATGAGAGCTCCGCACACCGCCGTTGTCAGCAGCATGTAAGGGCTGACGATCGCTACCATCACGAGGATACCTAACATCACCATGAAAATCTGTTGAAGAAAAAATAATCGTTTTAGAAGTAGCTCCAAAATCATTCGAATAAACATGATCTGACTAAAGAGGTTGTTACATACTTGTATGCTGTCCAAATACATCCTGGGTAGGATCTCGTCAACGACGCCCATGTCTTTGGAGAACCGGTTGAGGATACGACCTGAGGGGTTGGTGTCAAAGAACCGCATGGTCGCCGCCAGGATGTTGCTGAACATCTGGTTGTGCAACTTGATGGAACTGCGCATGCATACCCACAGGAACAACATTGATCTGAAAATTACGTTATTTTTAAGAAGCGAGTAATAGCTGGTTACTTCTTTAATGCTTGAATTTGTACTTAACGTTACTGTTAGAAACGCTCACTCTTAAGAGTTCCTAGATCTCCTATCCTGAGTTAAACTTGGATTATGGTGGCTAAACAATACCTACATAGACTCATGGCCATCATCATAGATGTCTATTTTATTGAGTAACAACGAAGCTCTGTACGTCGAGTGCTGTAATTAATTTATATTAATAATGGAATTAATTTGTTACCTACAATTACAAACTTGATCTTACCTTCCAGTAGTAAGTAGGATACATCCCAAAATTCCGATCGCCCAAATATAAATATAGTACTCGTGGTTTAGTGGCTCGTATGTTGATGTTATGTTCTGCATGGCTAGCACGGTCTTCACCATCGTATCAATGACAGTCATATTAGGTAGCTCTGTCGACAATGGTGCTAGGGTGGTCGGCAACTCAGTCGTGAAGTTTCCACTGGTACCATTACTGTCACTGGAATAGTTGCCATCCCTTAGGCTATTGAAGAGAGTAGCGTTCAAATTATCTTTGTCCAGTATGTGTTTAGTTTCTACGTCATTCATCCTGAAAAGGTCAAAGTTAAAGGTTACGATTACGTTTATGCACGGTCATTTATTTAATGTTTTGTTAACCTTAAACCACAGACAACTTAGCCCCGTAGACACCTCATTAAGAACATTTTATTCGAATAAACTTTCGCCAAAAGTCAGGGGGGGCCGAGGTGCAAAGAGAGCTGTGATTGGCTATTTCAACGTCAAATGTCAGACGTCAAATGACTCATAGTACGGCTTAGGGTTGATATGAGACTCGATATTTTTTATCGATAAGCAACATTTGTAAGTACTTAGATTTATTTATCTATTGAAAAAGGTACAGCGATCAAATACTGATCTCGCATTACAGCACAGAGAATAGAAGGGATTAGTATAGAAAGAGTCGTAGGGTGCATAAAGGAGTTTAGGTAAAATAAAAGAGTGGCGTTTATTGCAAAAAATACTATAATTACAATATTATGTGAAATGAAAATTGTTTTCAATGTAAAAAAAAACAAGCATTTGGCTTAGTTGGGGTCAGCAGGAGTCCTAGGAATAGTGTAACATTTTTATTTTTTTCTATTGGTTCTTAAAGTGTATTAGTTTTATGTACACACGTCGTACAGTATCTTTAGGATTCGATTTTCTTGTAAGATACGGCAGTCGTGTGTTAATATACTTTTACATCACTCTTTTCTTTTTTCTCTTTTTTTCATCAATAAGATGATTAGTGTTTTCGAAATCAAATTGGTGTAGCCATATATTAGGAAATAACTTTTCATTCGCACTGGTTTTGCAATGTTTTTGTTACGAAGTACATTGCACGGCGCTCAGGTTTTATTAGTTTATTGTTGTCATTACTGCGAATCACAAACTCACACCGGCGACAAATGGTAATTACCATACCAGAAGGATACAGTAGTCCGCCTTTATCCCGTGTGCGTATAAGGGAATTCCTTTTTTCTTTCAATGACATTAATGCTTGTACACACTTATTACATTGGATTCTCGTTATTAAAAAGTGAACAACAAATCCAGTAATATATTCAATTTTTTTTTTCTGTTATAGCGCTTATCCATATTTTCTTTAATTCTAGGCATTTTGGAAACCTTTCAAATAAAATAATGTTTATTTATTTATTTTATGTTTCTGGTAACATAACGATATTTTATTTGTAGATTTGTTATCGATTCATCATCACTAGTAAACTGTTACCGATGATAGAGCGAGATAGTCATATATAAATTAAAACGTGAAAGAAAGAGATTTTTCAAAAGACATCAACGAGCGCTACTGCACCTTTGCATGTGTTTCGTTTTCAAAAAAATTCTTTAAATTAAATTTTGTAATTATTTTTTGCTTTTAAATAACTTATCGGTGAAATATAATGCCGTCTTTGTGTAAACTCGAAATTTTGCTACATTTTCCGCACCATTTCACTGCACAATACGGCATTTTGAATATTCTTTTCGATTTTTAAAACCTCAGAACAATAAATAAAACACTTGATATTATTACGTCAACATTCAGTAACGGACTGACTGGCGCTTCCTAGACGAGTTGGGGGCGTGGCAATCACATATGAAGCCGTAGAGCTAATGCTTGGTGAGCGCGGTTGCTCTCCTATGCGGTGTCTACGGGGCTAAGTTGTCTGTGCCTTAAACATATCTAAGTATCATTTTAAATTTTACTACCAAAAATACCTACGATGTTGTTCATTCAAACCATCTCATTCCACAATTCAGGTTCACTAATGTTTCACCAAAACACCATTAACAATTTTTTAGTTTACAACCAACGTTTCGTATAGGTACTATTTATTTCACAAACAAACAATTCATTCTGCAAACGTTTTATTTTATAAACACTCGCTTTACTATGTCATTTCATTTTACTTTACTTTACTTTATTTTTCAGATAGGCTAGAAGGGCCTACAATGGATAGGTTTATCAAGCTACATGTCATACATGTGGCTTGATAGATCTTCCTCTAATTGGATGCTGTTTCTGTTTTTGTTTTTTGTACGCTTGTGTGTTACTACTAACATAGTTTGTAAGTTGTTTTTTTTGGTAATACTAACACGCTATTGGCCTTCGATGCCTGATAATAAACGACTTTTATTTTATTTTATTTTATTTTTATTTACAAAAAAATATTTGCCAAATGCTTCTCTTTACAAATATTTGGATGATATTTAAACATTTATACATTTTTCATTCAATATTAAGATTATTTTGGAAAAATCATGTTTATACTAAATATCATTTTATAATACATTTTCTAAACCAGTGACACAATATTTGAAATGATTATGGAATATGGAGCTGAAAATAACAAAGATATTAAGCCAAGAATTAGCGTACCTATTCGATTATGAAAAAGCGACTATCTAAAGTTTGCAATC
Organism: Griposia aprilina; assembly: GCA_916610205.1. Lineage (NCBI taxonomy): Eukaryota > Metazoa > Arthropoda > Insecta > Lepidoptera > Noctuidae > Griposia > Griposia aprilina. The sequence continues at coordinate 12,487,348 of OU744286.1, forward strand.
AAATTTTGAAAACGTAGGTAATCCTACATAGCTGCAATTTCCATTTGGGTCAAATAATTTACAGGCAAGTACTGAAGTTCTTTAAACCTACTAAAGTATTTTTTTTTTCTATATAGGTAATCTAGTCGTTTATGGCACCCGCCGGCCGCTTACGCGGCACCGCTCGCTTCGCTCGCTCGACTCGTGCGTAGAGGGTCACAATTTTATCCTAACCTAACTATAAAAAAAAAAGAACTAATCTAACTAGTTCGGTTCCGGGTAGCCTACTAAATATAATCTCTTATTCTATTAGTGCAAGTCGTCTCTGGCATATAAATTTGTGCAAGAAAACATACCCGGGCCTACTTAATTTTTTAATCAAAGAATTCGTAATAATAAGTTAATATGTAAAATGTTTTTATTCCAGACGTTTTTTTATGAGATAAAATGATGAAATGACAAATCATGTTTTTGCCAATCGTTGATTGTCATGTAAAAAATTTGTAAATTATTTTTTGGTGAACTGACAGGACACCCACAATACAGTGTCTAGTAATAGAATAACAACATAAAATAGTTACCAATGCGTGAGCCACAGGTCGCTAATGGAGGTGACAACCTGTGCCAGGATCACGCTGACGGTGGTACCGAACAGCAGGCCCCACCCGGCGCCGGCGCGGAAGTATTGGCGGTACACCGCACCAGGCACGCGACCTTAAGGGAAACAATTATCAACTTAGCATAATATGTGTTTATTGTTACATTACATTGGATGGCCTGGTTGGTCTAATTTCGTTGTCAAAATAACGACTCGACGAAGTGATCGCAAGAGCGACTGTAGACCATGTGTCCCTGGGCCTGGGTTCGATTCCCAAATCAGGCAAAGTGTTAGACGTAGGTACCTTTTGGTGTTTTCTATCATGAATTTGTCAGTAACAGCCCGGAGTCAAGATTTGTGCCTGGTCGATGATAATAGGCTCGCCCTCTATTAAATAATAGGGCTAAAACTCTCAAAGATAACTGGCGCAATGTGGGTGTACCGTACTTAGACTTACGTGTAATAGAGGCGTAGTATGTTATCTGTATCGGTGCTACAGCACCGATATAGATAACCAAACATTACGATTATTATTGATGATGTCAATATATGCAGTTAAGCCATTGGAATATAATCATAACATGGCCATAACGTCGTGTCAATTATTATGACGTCATCAAATTATACGATGCGGCTGTTTTCTCGTGCGGCTGATTTTTGTTCGTGCTCCGCCCTTTGTGTACTTAATTTTGTAAAACGGTAGACGGTAACTGTACAATTTATTGCCTCAATGATAATTTACGTGAGTAGGTGGAAAAGGTAGTAGGTAGGTAGGCCTTTTTGATAAATTACCATTTTCATGAGATGCCCTGCATCATCCATAGGTTACTTAGGTGTAGTGTCAACGCGAGCCCCATTCTTTTATGAGGTAGGTAATAAAAACGGATGAAACCCTATAAAATAGGTACCTAGAAGACTTTTGAACTGTCAGAGTCGGTCCGTTAGTCAGAAAGTTGAAGATAGTTGCCTATTCCAAAACGTAGATCTCTATGGATAAGTTCACGAAAGTCTACGTTTACAGATCGAGGTAAGTAGGTATAGGACTATAGGTATAATAGACACTCATTATAGAATAATAGTTACTAATTACAATCAGGTTCATGTGACAATTGTACCTTCGTGATTGTGGTTTATTTAATAGTAAATCAGAATCATCTACAGGTACATTTATAATAAAATCGTAGCGAAGTTAAAATTGTACATTTTTTTTATTTTTGTCTGTTTATCTGAATGTATGTTCCAGCATCACGCAAAAACTACCGGATTTATTTTTCAAATTAGGCTACTTGCTATGGGGGATGAACAATACTGCTATTTATTCGTATTCCTCTATACCTATCTAGTTTACCGCAAATTGTAAAAAGACGACCCAAAAGGTTAGAATATTGCAGGTAGTTACAGATTTAACATTTTAAGGGCTAATACTACCAAAGTCAGATAAATTTTATCCGTGGAATAAAATTGACGTGAAAAACTGACTAAAATTCAAAATTTACTCTAAGGATAACTTATTCTAGGTATAAAAGTGAAGAGCATTAACCTTTATATATAGAGCTAAGCAGGCAATCACGGCATATAGGTACAGGATGGATTTTTGAGATGGGGTAATAAGGGCAGGTACCTAACTTAACCGTTGTCGCTATAACAAAACGGTTTTACGAGACTGTTCTTAACTTTTTGAAAAATTTTGATCTGCGTTCAGAGATTTAAAAAAAAACATTACAGCCAGCATGAAAATGGGCAATTTTCACAAATACATTTTTTGATGCCAATCGATCCTGTTTCTTAAAAGAGTCAAAAAACTCTATGAAACCATGAGGTTTGAGTCGGTACTAGAAACGTCAGAAATCCCAAAAAAATACTTCCCATCCATTTCGTAGAAAATGACACTGATGAGCGAGAACACAATATACCAGTGTATGACAACAGTCGAATTATTCCATTACTTCACTGGGCTGTGAATAGGGAACGAATATAGCAGATAGTTACAGATATAACTTTTTTAATGATTATCATCCCGCTATATCTTAAGGAGAGCAATCAAAAATGACATAGGTTATTAGTACGGGTATAATTTTATACCGCCTGAAAATCGTACCAAAAACAGTTTTCTTTAGTGTAAAGATATCTGAGTTTCAGCTGCTTGACTTGTGGTCAAGTCCATAGTTAGAGCATGTCAAAGTTGTAAAAAACTTTAAAACATACTAATTTCACGCCAAAACCCTTCAGGGTAGCTCGCGAAATTCAAATTTTCATACGTTTTTTGCAATTTGCAGGTCAGTATCAGGTTGTATGTCGATCTAAATATGATTCGCGGCCAAAGCGAATATTTATTTATAGAATTATATTCACAAAATTCATCAATACATCTCTATAAGTTTATATTACCCTAATGAACGACTATTTCATGAAATCTTGACATTTGAGGCCAATTCTAACTTAAGAAGTTGTATTGCTCATTCTAATGATTTTAATTCTGTAAAGCCATATTGTCACGGCCGCGCATCATAATTATTTTAAGCAATATACAACCTGACAGTGACCTGCAAATCGCAAAAAACGTAAGTAAATTTGAATTTCGCGGGCTACCTTATCGCATCCCCCTTAAGAGACGGTTTTTAGGATCATATTCAACCCAAAAAAAGTGGTCAGCGCATGGAAGTGGGGATATGTTAGTCACGTCACTGTCAAAAGTAAAAGTATCGCAAATGTCAAAAGTAAAATGCGTAAGTGAACATGATTGTTGCGATGGCACATAGTTCGTAGCACGTACACAGAAAAACATTAAGTTTAGGGCTCTACTAACTGTCATCTTTGCTTATAATAAAAATTAGTTTAGGTGAATGTTAATGAGAAATCCCGTGTATTTACAATTTACTATTATAATATTATTTTAGTGATAACTTCGTCAGGAATAATCTGTAAGAATGCATCAGTCAGTGTACCGGTGTTGTGCCATTAGGTAGTATATGCAGGAACGCAGGCATTCATTAATATACTAAAAACGAAAAACTTCGCAAGCAATGGGAAATTACTAATGAAGGCTGCGGGTGTCGACCTCAGGATGAGGTACAGCTCACACGGACAACTGTAGGTACGTCGCTTGCTCCCGCGTTACCACTCCTGACTCTTTTCATATTTTGGTTGGTGCGACCAAAAGTACAAACGTAGTAAGTACACAGGAAAGTTTTATAAAAATGAGGCTGTTATTTTAGTATATTGTGGTGTCTTTCGACTTCCACACGAACGAAGTTGCGGGCAGAAGCTAGTAATTAATACAATAAACGAGAATTAGTTTTTGCTAGCATCCTTATCTCGAGGTCGACCGTCGTCACGCTAGCAGTTTAAATTTTAACGACTATTTACAGTAGATTTATACATTATTTATTTATACATCTACCTACACATTTCTGCCGATTCACCGTTAACCATCAGGAAATCGACTGTAAATGACAATCACACTAGGTACTTACACTAGGACGCCAAGTTATAAGTGATTTGGTCAGATTGCTGACCAAATTACTTATAACATTCAAACATCATCATCACTCTAACACAATAACGGCTGGATGACATTAAGATGTTTGGCACATAGATAAGCAAAGAGCTTTGGCACAGAAGATAGAATTATAACCGGTAAATTCCCGGGCAAATACAAATTTGCGTAAATACTGGGTATATACGCGGGTAAATTACCCGATGATGGGTATTAATGTTTATAAGAACGAATTTATTTAAACGTGTTTGTAATAACTTTTTATGTTGATGAGGGCAGCAAAGCGGACAACTTGCGCCGTGGAGTAGAGGTGCGGTGGTTCTGTTCTTCAAAAAAGGTGGAAAAAAACCCTGCTGAATATATAGATCCATCTCACTTCTGCTGAGCCACGTATACTAGCTGTTCTCGATCGTCTTCACGAACCATCTCGCCAGGAGACTTGACGAGTTCCAGCTACCAGAACAAGCCGGTTTACAAAAAGGTTTCAGTACCGAAGACCACATCCATACTGTTCGGCAAATTGTACAGAAAGCCGAAGAGTACAACCAGCCGCTGTGGCATTGTGTGTTATGGCATATTTGGACTACGAGAAAGCCTTCGACTCCATCGAAATATGGGCAGTTCTGGCCTGTCTGCAACGATGTCGAATTGACTGGCGCTACATCGAAGTGTGTGTGTGTGTGAGTAAGTGTCTGTTTGTATGACGCTGCCTAGATGACTGTCTAGATGCTAGATAAGAAAACCAGCCCCATCCAAATGCTTAGATGGGTGATACAGGGGTCTGTGATATTTCCGAAACTGTGCACAAACTGACTAGACTGGACAGAGCATCAACGTGAACGGCGAGTACATCTCACAACTTCACTTTGCCGATGACATCATCATAATGGCAGAGACGTTGGAACAGTAGGACCAAATGCTGCACAACATAGATGGAGCGTCTCGGCGGGTTGGCCTCGGCCAGCATGAAGTGGGACTACACTAAAATTATGTACAATTCAACCATATTGCCGAGTCCAATCCACATCGAAGGGTTGCTCCTCGAAGTTGTGAACGAGTATGTGTACCGTGGGAAAATTGATCCAGCTCGGTAGACACAACTTTGAGAAGGAAGCCGACAGAAGGTTCCAGTAGGGTTGGGCAACGTTTGGAAAACTTCATCAAGTCTTCTCGTCTCGGAGGACAGCGAATTGTGTCGTAGCTTGGTAGACATTTATGTACTGCGGTGGACTGCTATAGGCTGGGTTGATAATGAAGACTATATCTGAATAGTGATGTCTTCAGTAAACCTACGCAGTAAACCCTATAAGAATGTTATTCATCACCTAATGTTTTATTTTAATTTCAACCGTACGTCCGCTAGGATTTCCCATCGTCAAAATGTCGAACATACTTTCATCCCCTATTTAACCCTTCTAGAGGATTCGTTTTCAAAAATCCATCCTTAGCGCTCACTTTCGTTAAATAACGTACTCTTGAGCAAACTTCTACGCGGGCAGACGAAGGAGTTTAGGCTGTGCGTTGTCTGTCAGAGAATTTAAGATTTTTATTAAGTAGACAAGCCTTTGTGTCTGATGGGATCTGCCATCGGCTAAAATGACGAACTTCCATACAAATTATCATCCCTTATTCAACTCAGGGATGAATTTTCAAAATTCCTTCTCTAGTGCTTACTCCCGTAATAAAGGAACTCTTGTGCTAAATTTCATGATTCTGTGCGTTATCTGTCAGTAAATTTAAGAAATTTATTATTGTAGATTACATATAACTTAACTGTTTTTTGTTCAGATCAATATAAAATCAATTTTATATAGTCGAAGTTCGAGAAATAGAACTACGCACACACGTGCGCACGTTATCTTACAATAACATTACTGTTATTAAATATATATAAACATTTAACCATTAGTTAGGGGTTAGGGTATTTACCCAAATGGGAACTTACCTAAATATTTTCCCTTTTGTTATATACCCGACGCGTATCTTGCAGACCTCCAAGATGACAGATCACGAAGTAAAATGTACGAATACATACATTTAGTCATTTATTATTAAACCATCTATTGAAATCATATTATTATTGTGTCTAATATTATGGGGAGAATCAATCTGAATTTTGCTTAGTGTACCTACTTATATTTAAACTAGCGACCCGCCCCGGCTTCGCACGGGTGCAATGTAGATACCAATGTGGTGTCAGTGTGGAGTGATTAATAAGTAATATTACGTTACTAATAAGTAACATTTTGGATTGATTTATATGCACGCGCCGCGCCCACCGGCCGCTTCCACCGGACGGACGTACAGCCTGACGGCCGCTCTGCCCCGGCATTTTAAATCTGTGATATCTTCTAAGATATTCGTTTTAATGATATACTGTAAAGGGCCATATTGATCTATATTAAATGCACAATATATTTAAGGTACTTAATTGGATAAAGATTACTGCTGTATTGCTTAAAATCACTTCGTAAATAAGCCATTATTTCTCGTAAAAAGTAAAGGATAAAAAATGCTCATTGTGGGTTGTCCCTAAGAGATAGACATATACCATCGCGGCCTTTTTTGTAGACTTTTTTAAGGTGTACAATACTGTAGTACATTATTTTGATCTATCTCGTAGGGTTTAGCCAGCGTTTGCAATGTAAGCGCAAAAAAATGTGTTTATTTACGACATGACATTAGAAACCTCTAAAATTATCAGTATTTCTCTACTATATTATGCATATACCTATTATACATATAAACCTTCCTCTTGAATCATTCTATCTATTAAAAAAAACTGCATCAACATCCGTTGCGTAGTTTTAAAGATCTAAGGATACATAGGGACAGACAGACAGCGGGAAGCGACTTTGTTTTATACTTTGTAGTGATTGTCCCTGAATGTAATATGTGGTAAAATTTTACCCATTAGTGAAATCACACTAAAGGCCATGACAACTATGGAAGTGGCAATATTACTGTCTCTTAGTCGAACCATATTCGTTAGTTCATGATTCAAATTACCTGTTCCTGTTAACTCGGCAGACTCCTCCTGATCCGCCTCCTCTGGCGAACCACCGTCTTGTAAAGTACTGGTAGTACTTGTATGTGACTGCAACAAACAGTATTTAGGTGTCGCATTAATAATATAACTTACTAGCCTACCCGACAAACGTCGTCCTGTCCTTTCTATAATTCATAAAAAATCATAAAGAAAAAAGGACGTTCAGTTTTTCCGAATTTGAAGATTTTCTGGAAAGTTTTACCAATTTTTCTTTCCATAAAAACTTGTTTCGGACTATTACGAATATTTTAGAACAAAATAACCAAATCGGTCCAGACGTTCTCAAATGATGCGCTTACCAACGGAAGGCATTTTATATTTATTATACAGGGTCAAATTACATTATCTAGTGAAACTTTACTCGCGTGTTGGGTATCGATAACAAAAACAAAAGAGGCAAAAAAATATTTAAAAAAACATCTTTCGAATTTTGTTCAAAAACTCTAAATGAAACTGTTATGATGAATGTTGTGTTAAGGTTTAAAAAAATATCTAAGTTAATCCACGAAAATTTTTATTGTGTACAAAAAACAGCTGATACAAAAGCGCGCGCACGGTCTTACGCCGCTCGCTGACCGATTACGGGCATTGACCTCAACGCTCCGGCCACATGATTCATGTGCTCTGGCTGCCTTATACGAGTAACTACCTATGTAGGTACTTGGTAGGTAAACAATTACATTACAAGGGTTGTGTACTTATCTAAGTAAACACTAACCTACTTTTCCTTTAAAACACAATCGTTGAAAACAAACGTTTATTTTATCTATGGTAATATTTGGGACCAAAGTTGTCAGGGGCGTAGCTACCGCCGTATCAGCCGTATCAATTATACGGGGCCCCCAAGCTACAGGGCCCCCCGACGCGAAGTGAAAATTAGTAAAATATTTTCTATTGTTGATTATTATTCTTATTGTTGTGAGGCCCGTGATGAATGAGAACCTAATGAAAAAAAAAAATGAATGAAATTTGTTTGTAGCTTCAAAGTCAAAGCATTTATTTCAATTAATCCATTTACATTTGAATTGTCAAGGGGTCGGTTAGAAAGATGAAGCTAGTTAGTTGCCCAATCCAAAGTGTAGTAGGTATCTTTGAAGAAGAACTGGCAAAAAACTCACAATAATAGCTATACTTTCCAATTCAGTGTGTTATTTTGTTAAATCAATATCTAGGGTTAGGTATAGTTTTTTGATGCTTCGCTGCAGTAGGGTAAAAAGGGCCCCCAACAAATTTTGATACAGGGCCCCGTTAGGACTAGCTACGCCACTGAAAGTTGTATAGGGTGGCAAGGACATAGACGCGCCAACTGTAATCATGAATTCAGCACATGATTCTCTAGTCTCTGCCAGATAAGAAAAAAATAAAGGTCTCGCATGCCTACCTGGATAGAAAGTGTTCTCTTCCGGAGGTACTGTGCTTTCGGCTCATCGGGCTGCTCTTCCTCCTGGAGCAGCTCAGCAAACAGTGGTGATCGCGACACATCCTCGAAACTGCCCGAAGTCTCTACTTCGCCCTGAGAGAAACAAAATGGCATTTTAACTCAATATTCAATTCTTTATTGCATTCCTATGTATTACACAGATGGTCTATCAAAGTAAAAGATCAATACGGACCTTGTCGGGCACAGCAAAATTAGGAGAGAGGATGAGGGTTAAGCAGCAATTCAATATTATTAAAAATTATTAGATGAGTTTAATTGGGTGTATAATTATGTATATATATAATTAGGTTTGTGTATTCGTTATTTTATTTTAGGTATTGCACAATAACAATGTAGGTAATTATTATGAAATTCTTAGAAGTATTTTTATTATTATTGAATTATGCTATTATAAATTTATGAATTCATATTTATCTTTGATTTTCTATATTCATATTATATTATATGTATATAATTGGACCCGGTAGATGGCGCTGCGATCGCGTTCTAGGAAACAGGACAACGTCTGTCCGGTCAGCTAGTATTATATATATTTTATAATGTTTGGTGAATAAGAGAGAATAATTTTATTTTGCAATAGATTTGTCATCTAAAAACTCCTTTACTGAGTAGGTAGTATGACTTAGATTCCAGAAATTGTTTCAATTTATTAATAAATATATTTGTTTTGCTTACTTCTCTGATGTCATTTGGTAATTTATTGGACATTTCTATGGACATAACTAAAGGGCTAGTTGAGTGCATTTTGAGTCTGGATTGAGGTATGTTTATTTTGTTTTTGTTGTGTCGGAAGGTGTATCTTGTTTGTGTTTCTTCGCAAGTGGTGTAACAAACTGGGTGTTTTCTAAACAAATTTACATAATTCTAAGATATATAAACAGGGAAGTGTGAGTATTTTGTGCTTTAGGAAGTGTGGTTTGCAGGTGTATGTCTGGTCTATGTTGGTTATTATTCGAATTAACTTGTTTTGTAAAAAAAAAAATGATTTGTGAATCTGTACTGTTACCCCACAGCATGACCCCATAGCTGAGCCATGCCTGGGCATATCCATAGAGTAAGTGACAAGTGCAGGTCGCAGGTTGGTAGACTTTTTAATTTCGCGTAGGGCGTAAATGAAAATTTGGATAGTTTAGACCATAGTGACATTATGTAGGTAGGTATACAAAAACCGTTATTTATTCTAACTTCGTTAGGCTTGTTACTAGAAGTAATACAAATACTTATATAAGGAAACGTCGCGCGTCCTTGTCGATGTTATCTCATAGGTACAGTATTGATATTTTGTATCAGGCAACACTTTGCCACAAGTTTTATAACTTATATAGAGATTGCTAGTTACACTATTGTAGGTACGTAAGTCAGTACTCTCAATCTATATTCGCGCCATGTTCTCGTTTCGATGAATCAGCGTGACTCAGCATAATGTTAATGATAACGCAGAATTTCAATCATGAATAATAAACAGCCTGTTATTTTGATTGAACTTATATTAAAAAGTATAAACTTTTCAAACAAACAAATTAAATTGAGATCAGATTTTTAACCGCCTTCTGAAAAGGGGGGAGACCTTTTTAGAAGGCGGTTAAAAATCTGATCCACGGTTGTCAAATCGTCGGCCTAATTCGTTAACCTGCTAAGTCCATTTTCAAATAGTTTACAGGACAAAGAAAAATCTGAATAATATCTCTATTAATTTAGCAATCAAAATTCTGAAAATCCCGTTGGTTTCTATAATTTTTCTTGAGCTTTTAACAATATAATATACCTAGCAGCATAACTTATACACATTTTATAAAAAGAAAAACAATTATTTAGCAGTTTGTCGAGGTGAAGTTTCAATTTGCTTGAGGACTTAGCAGTTTTTTATTTAAATTGAGTAAGTATGGTGTATAGATTTTGACGCGTCGCAAACGGCACGTGGGTCTGGGAACGTTGTCAGTACAAAACTGAGGTTCCAACAGGATTTAGCAGGTTTGCGTTGTGGAGATTGGCTGGTGGTCAGAAAGCAGTTTTTCGGGCATAGCATTTGTCACCTAATATCGCAGTTATTCCTTAAACGATACGGTAGATATTAGATTGAACTTTTAACTAGTATAGAAAGTAAATTTTGCCAAAAAATGGACTTAGCAGGTTAACGAATTAGGCCGACGAAATTATTGTCACGAACATTTGAAATCACCAACACGGCAATGAGCAAGCGTAGCAAGCGTGGTGGTGGTGATCTTGCTCGTGCCTTTATTCAGTGATCCGCAAGAGCTAAAATATGGTCCGCGCAAGATTTCAAACAAAATTATAGAAATCTTAGGACGCGTTTGAATCTGATTCTGTGGAGCAGTCTTGGTGCAGAAAAGCAATATCATACACTAAAATTTGAGATATCGCTTTGCGCTATCTTATGTTTTTCTCTACAAATGATTTTTGCGAATAAGGATTTTCTGCTTTACTGATAATTAAAAACAAGTCCAGGAATCGCTTGAAAGTAAGTGATGATTTGCGTGTAGCTATGAGCAAAAACGTTACCGCAGAAATTCAAAAACTTGTACCGAAGATGCAAGCCCAAAAATCTCACTAACTACTTGTTAATTAATATTACTTTTGAATTTTACGATTACGTATGTTAAACTTTTCGATTAAAGTTTATTTTTACTTTGATATAGTTTATTTTTTAACCCTGTGGTCCCTGCTAAAAATATTGAAATAAAAAAAAATCTCTGGCCAAAAAAAAAGGTTGGGAACCACTGCTTTATGGTTTTCTGCAGAAAGCAGAAAGCCCTTGCTCTGCAGTAAGACAATAATAAAGAAAGTTTTAGAAATAAAAATCTTGCATTGCCATTCTATAATCCACTTATTATAAGTACCTAGTTTGTCCCCAATGGTATTTCGGTTTCTATCACTTCGGTACTTTATTAGACCGGAAACTCTGTTCTACAAAGGTTCAACTCTATCAGTCGATAATTTCTGTGAATACCGAAACAATGAGCAAAGCATGTAATGCTTTGTAATAAGCCTGTATCGTTATAATGAAAGTATGCGTTGCCTTAGTCACAGTAAATAGGGCACAGTATAGTGGCATTTTCTTTATTTACAGACTAATACGCGCCGATCACCATCATTGGTATAAATTGCTATGAAGTGCTACCTATTTAAGTAATTTACAAACAAACAAACAAGTAACAATGTTTTGTTATTTCAGTTGGCCTAAACAAAATTTGAATTACATCGCTCTACTTTTTTCATTTTTAAATTCCCTTAATTTCTATATTTTATTTTATTTTTGAGGTACAATATTTGAATATTAACCAGCAACGAGGTGGTTTCCTTTAGTAATTTTCTTTATAAAAGCAAGTTAAGAGTTTGCATGCATGATAAGTTGATAACACACAGTCGGAGGCATACATAAAGTGACATTAAATGATTTAACTTATCATTCAATTCTATGCCTCCGACTGCATGCTATCATTTATCATGATGTATTAAATTTTGAAAGACTTTTATCGATTTGTTTTGAATTTGCCATTAATGTTTTGTCTCGTTTCGATTTCTTTCGTTGGCTTTTTATTATTATTGATTTTTTTATCTTGTATCGGTCCTTTTAGTTGATTTTACATCGATTGTCTTTTTATGGAAGCGGGTTGTTTTTTCTTTTTTATTTGTATTTTTAGTTATGGTCCTTACAAATGGGGAATATATAAACGCACTTTAAAAATAATGTTTCACACTTTAAAATGTGCAGCTTTAAAATTAACTATATGAACTACAAAAATAATGGTTTCTACTATAAATATGCTTAGCTTTAAAATTAATTGAATGAACTATAAAAATAATGGTTTCCACTATAAGACCGAGCGAAGCGAGCTCGGGACTTGGGGCACCCCGATTCGGACAGTATAGGGTAGAACGAATCGCGAATGGGGATGGAATGGGGATGACGGCTCCCCTTCGTGGTTATTTTTTTTAAACCACCCGGAAGTAGGAGCCGCGCTAAGTGGGGCTCCGTCAACTACGCCTTTAAACCATTATTTTAGTAGGTATTTTAAATTATGTTGTTTATGAAATCATTAAGCACTTTATATATTTATTTTGTAAGGTTCATATTTGTTAAAGTGATCATATTAAATTATATGTATTATTATTTTAATGTGCTGATATACAATTTTATAGCTGTTTTCATTATGCGGTTAGATTCATTTTTTTTTAGGGTGAAGAAAACTGATAGCAAGCCCTGTGAGAGATCGGACTCTACTCAAAGCCACGTAAGCCTGACCTTTAGTGAATAGCTGCCTGCTTAAATCAACACCCGCCCGCAGTCTAAACTTGTACCCTGCAGTTTATGCACTGTCACTGCTCAGCATAAAATTAAAGGGAACATACGTCGCTCAATCATGCCTTTACTACGTAAAGCATCAAACTCTGACGTAGAAGGCTCGATCCGGACACTAATACCAGGTTGGTTGCCTGTTATACCATCGTCGGACAGCTAGACGCACTGCAAGTCAGCATCCCTACCTAGATGTTATTCCACCAATTCGCACTAAGCGCTTCCAAATATCCTTTATAATGCGCACAGCAAAAGAGTGGAACTCTCTACCTGCGTCTGTTTTTCCGACCGCACCCAACCCAAATCTCTTCAAAGTGAGAGTGAACAGGCTTCTTCTGGGTAAGCTCACTCCATCGTCGACTTTGTCTCTGTCATCTCTGACCTAGACTAGAGTCAAGAGCAAACACATCTCAAATAAATAAAAAAACATAAAAATAAAGTTTGCACTTCTATATCTTTTAACTTTATCCATGCTAATTAAAAAACACTGGTAATTAAAATAGCTAAATTAAAATCACACGCTTTCCAAACCAGGCACAAAACACTACAAATGTCAATTGACAACTGCCAATGATCAGACCAACTCCTTAAGAGTATATAATTATGTTCTGTGCCAAGCACTGACCTCTAATATACAAGAGATCAGTGGTGCCAAGACGTTTGAGTATTATTGAACGAATGTAACGTATGATTTGTTACGTCATTCACTTAACCAGTACAAGCTTTATTTTAGTTTGTGAAATTGACAAAAAAATTGGAAAATCACGCCACATAATCTCATTTAATTCCATAAATACTTATTTACAAAACCAAACGGCTTCCAAAAAAAAATCACTAATAAACGTGAAAAATAATTGAAAACGTGAAAAACAACATCTAAATTGGATTTAGATGTCGCTAAAAACTGGTCTGATCGATTTGGCGTGGCGTTTGACCCCACCAAGTGTCAGGCTATCATAGTAGGGAGCTCCTACAGTATGAGGAAGCTGAATGGCTTAACGGTGCCGCTTGTAATCGTCGACAACTCAGTCATCCCGTGTAGCTCCGATGTTAAGAATATTGATCAGCATGTCAACACTTGTCTTGACTGGCGAAAGCAGGTCACGACTGTAAGTCAAAAAGTCACCGGAACGTTGCGGTCGCTCTATCGATTGAAAAACCGTCTCCCGTCACACATAAAAGCAATGTTTGTACAGTCTCTAATATTTCCCATAATTGACTATGGTGATGTGTGTTACTATGACCTGAATACAACAGTACAACTTATAGAAAAAAGGAAAAACTTACTCTCAAATAACCCTAAAAAAACCAATATAGTAACCTGATTAAACAAGGAAATCAGAAAGAACATCAGGAAATGATAAGAAAATTAAGAGACGCTACGCGACCACGCAACGCTAACGCTAACGCTAGAAAGGCATATAAAAACAACAGGGGGCGTAAAGAAAGCATTTAAAGAACTTACTCTCTCTACTCCTTCTTCCAACTCTTCTCCACTGTTGTCCCGCCGTGGCGGGACATCAGTGGAGAAGAGTACCGCGAGACAGAGCCCAGTGGAAAGTGTCAGAGGAGGCCCATACCAAGAGGCACGCTGAACTGCGTGACATTTTATCATGAAACCAAAATACACGATTTAAAATGCATTATAGAACCGTGTAGTTCAGAATAAAGGGTTTTTTTTAATGTCTTTTACATAATTATCTCGGGACCCTCGGATCCTGGACCTTTGGAAGGCGTACGAGGGACCGAAGCCAGCTCGCCTCGTCAAAAGGGCCTTTTTTAACAATTTTAAATGATAAGGGGGCACCAACCGACGATTATCCCTGTATGCACTATGCAAGTGTACCAAAGGATAACCCCTTGATGGTGCAGGACTTTTGCAAGATATGGATAAGAAAGATATTGAACAATGGGTTTGGGTAGCTAAAGTGGGCTGGTTACCTAGAACTATGGAAAGCCCTTGCCTGACTAATGTTTTATATACAATACACAGATAAAATGGTAGGGGATGACTCGCATACTCAATAATGGGCCCCCGGGAACTGTCGCTAGCACATAGTGACGTAGTGACAAAAGGGGCAACATCTCCTGAGGTGTTTGAGGAGTGGAGAGGTATTCCACGGTTATCAGAACAATCCCAGAGCCCCCGGAAGATGGTTAAGATCCCTACCACTACTTACTGGAATACTTACATCTTCCGATCACGTTTGCTCTTACGAATCTCCACTCAAGCCGGCCAATAAAGGCAAGAAAGAGATGGGAGCTAATGGAGCTATGTTCCTCGTCAGTGTTGACTCCAGTCCGCTAATAAAGGCAAGCCAGAGATGAGGAACAAGACTACTCCCGGGAGATAGGGTCGCTACTGCCCAACAGCTCGCCACATGCTGCCCTGCGGGTTTCTGTATCTCTCTTGGTTTGGCTCCTCACCCTAGACCTGTTTCGGCAAAGTAAACTCTACCGGGAGGTGGAGTCACCTGGACCTGGTGCCTGGAGTTCGGACCGTGCAAGCCCCACCAGCCCACCGCGACGTCAACGTAGAGATACGGCGCGGCAGCGGTGAGGTTATTATTATTATATGTTACTTAAACAAATAGTTTTGTTTTACTGTTTAAAGATATTGAATCAGCTGAAAGTTAAATATAAGTACAACTGTTTGCTGTTATTACGATATACTAATTCGGCGTTTAATGGCTTTTCTGCTTTACGTATTAGCATGACAGTGTTACCTTTTTTTTTATTAAAGGGGTGGAAATCTTCATGATGTCCTCCGCCCTGGGGCGGGCGGAGGGGTCTGTCGGACTTCTACTGACTAAAACCACCCCTTGTTCCCTCGCACATTTGCTCCGGGGGCTATAGGGGCACTTAAGCACTCTTCAACGCAGATGACTGTGTTACCTACTTCAACATAATAAGTACACAATAATAACACACAAAACACACTCATAGACATAATAATTATGTTTTTTTTTTAGTTTTGTCCATTGTTAAGTATAGTTTCATAAATAATAAAAGTGTTAGCAGTTTCTTTTTTGTTTTTTAACTGTTTTCGAAACGAAAAGTGTAAAGCGCATTTTATAAATATTATGTTTTTGTACACACATATTATATGAATACATGAAATAGAAAGAAATACTTTTCTTTTTACTCTAGTTAAAACACGGCACAGAAATGAATTCAGATTATCTCGGTGTTTATATCAGATTATTAGGTAGGTATACCTTTATCGATTGGTTTAGAAAGGATTGGACACAAACCGAACTAATGAGTAGGTTTTTCGTTTCGAAAATTCAAAAATGATATAATTCTAAAGGATTGGCAGTAGGCAACAATACAATACTTAACTGTATGATACATCACGCAAGAATTTAATTTTATTTTATTTTTTATAAAAAAAAAAATTGTTTGTTACTGCTTTTATAGAATATACCTAGTTTAACCTTTTTCTTTAACGTCTTTTTTATTAAGTTAGCCCTACTACAGTTAACGTTCGCTAACAGCTTGTTTCTGTAGAAAATGTTGTGGGTAGTATATTTGTAAATTTTAATTTTAAGACTACACTATTTATGCCTATACATATATACTACTGTATATACTACTATTTCTTTTCCCAAATATAATAAATAAATAAATAAGAAAAACCTACTGTTCCGTTTCATGAATTTTGGCACGGAACACTAAAAGAGATCTCTAATTAACTACTTCTGCTATAAATTGCCAAATGATCAGTCTCAATGAGCGTGATGCAAAGACAAGGCCAATTAATAAAATAACAAAATTAACAAATCACACTGTGCTTTCAAGCGTTACCGTGTAAGTACCGAGAAACGAAGTAATCTTTCCGTACAAACTTATTTAACAAGATAGCATTAAATTAAGTAATTACAAATTAATCATATTAAAAATAGTTTCCTTTGTCTTACAGTCGTTGTTTATTGTGTGTTGCGAATTTGCGATATAAAGAGAAGATCTTTTGGTAGGTATACGGTAGATTACTGAATCTAAATCATGCAATCGGCAAAACCGATCATTCATTTTTTTTTATGAAGAGTGGGACCTATACATCAATAATCAATACCGATTGTGGGTTTGTGCAAACGCTTCACGACTTCACGTGAAGTGTGAAAGATAAGCAAAACAACGGAAAATGCTAGTTGGGTACAAAATGCAATCGTGATAGCTGCAAGCTTATGCCAGTGTTCCTACAGCTAACATGTACTCATGATTTGTAATATATATTATACATTCTTTAATTCGGATACATTATCGCAATCCATATAGTATTAGTAACAATTACTTATAAAACTATGTTAGTAAACTTTCACAAAGCAACTAAAAAAGACGTGGCCCAACACACTTTAGCACGTGCTTCCGTACACAGTGCCTTATAAAGGGACTCGTTTATTAATGTTTTTAGGATGCTGTTGGAGCTTCCGCGCAACCTACCCATTATTGACGCTGTCCTCTGTACACGGGCTGCCGCGAACATCTGCGAAGCGCGGAAGCCCCATCAACATCTTAAATCCATTATTATACTGCACGTGAAGGCTCTCTGCGTATATTTCACACACAAGCTGCACGTGTAGACGTTTTGGCACGTTTGGCAGTATGCCTCAAAAAGCGCAACTGTAACATCCTTACTACAACGCGCAAACCTGCGGGCTACCATATTACTTATACACCGAACCGCCAACGCTACCTCTCTATATCAGCATCGTCCGATAAGTCCTCCGTGACTGCAGTGACTCTCCGCTTAAAGTCACTGGAAGAACATTATCCTACGAGCTAGACTTAGATCTGAAAATCAAAAGCTCACTTTTTTTGACATTATATGTCAGTCCATGTGACGCAGCATATGACTCACAAACAGCCAACAAGTTCCTGAGCGAGCTAATTGATGGACTCAGCAAGACCATGTCGTCTGCGTAGCTGAGATTATTTACCACAGTGCCATCAATCGAGCAACAGACGTTGGTTTCGCTGAGCTCGCTAATCAACCGGTTCATGTAAACATTAAACAGGGCTGGGGACGTTAGTCCAGCCTGTCTAACACCACACTTCAGGACGTACACATCAGAGTGAGCACCCGCCCATCTAACACTGTTAGTCTGCGAGCTGTACCAAAACTTCAGTACATTAATAAGCTCCTCGGGTACCTCTAGAAGTTTAAGCTTCGACCAAAGCTCGTCGTAACAAACCAAGCCTTGGAGAGGTCGAGAAAAGCAGCATATACTGGCGTTCCTCTATCTGTGTCTGTGTAATCCATTAGATTTTCTCGGAGATTTAAAAAGCTTGCCCAAGACGATGTGCAAAAAAATATGCTCGGACTATCATTCCTAAAGAACTTAATCGGAGACTAGTAGGTAATTAATAATGATAGAGCGGATTAATAAGGCACTGCGCATGACGCAATACATGTCAATGCGTATGTTACAGATTGATTAGGTATCAATCTATCGATTGTTCATTTGGACGACAGTTTTGTTGAGAGATGATGGTGCTGCGATAAGTCGCATTTAGTCATGTTTGATGGGCATCACCCATTCTTAGGGTATGTATTAGATGTTTGGGGACTTACGTTGTGCAGGATGACGACCTTGTCCGCGGTCTTGAGGTGGTGTAGCTGATGCGTAACGAGGATGCGCGTGGCGTGCCTCAGCAGCCCCATAACACACTCTGTCACCAGGTGCTTACCCACGTGGGTGTCTACGGCGGAGAGAGGGTCGTCCAGCAGGTAGATGTCAGCCTGTTAGCGGACAGAATAAACAAATAAAACTCAAAAAGTAAATTCGGTAATTATAATATAATATGATTGTTGTAGTTGTAGTGTGGAAATCGGTTGTCATGGTATGGGCATGTGATGCGGAAGGATGAGAAAAAGTTGTGAGGAAAGTTTTGAGTATGAATGCTGATTGCTATAAGAGTAGGAGAACACCAAAGAAACGATGGATGGACTGTGTGAATGATGATATTCCTAGAAAGGGGGTGACAACTAATAGAGAAGTATGGAAGACAATAGCATTTTCCGCCGACCACGAAAACTTTGGGATAAGGGTAAGAGTATGATGATACAGTGTTTTACATCGTCTTACAACTGCCCGTAAAAACGCCCAACCCGTTTCAATTTAGAAATAGTACGTACTTTATTCAAATATCAATTGAAACATAATGAATATTCTCTATTACCTCGACTGTACACAGCTACACAGCGGCTTAACCTCAAAAGAGTCCAACTCCCGATAAGTGACTTTCAACTTTGACTCAACAGACATAGGCATCACTACCTCCTACTTACTTCTTCTTCGTGTTACTCATTACTTAGGCCTTTATGTCCATTTTAACTAACTAAGCGACATCATAGCGAATGCCTAAATAAAAGCGCGTTGTTGGATTTTGAACTTTCGACGCTGACCCGAGCGTTGAATCCAACAGCGCGCTTTAGTATTAGTGAAAACGGAGGGGTAATTGCGTAACAAACTAACAGTAGGAATAGCTTTCATTTTGACAGTTCAACAATATTCATTGCGTTAGTTACGTACGTTGTTGAGCATGAGCACACACATTTTGCGAACGTATGAGGCAATGTATTAGCGATATCCTTCAAAATGATTCAGATTCTGATTGGTAGTATGTTATGCAATTAGGGTTCGGGCATAAGTCTATGTCCGTTATGAAGGGACAATCGTCGGTCCTTCATATCGCTTCATTTACTGGCAGACTAGCTTTTTCCTGTACTGACCAAAGTTAGATGATCGACAGCATAGTCGCATCCAGATCACATGCCCCACCTGTCAAAATTCTCTAGCAGCATCGTAGCCATGATATTATGCTATTCCTTAGGTACAGTCACCAAAAGATATAAGGAACCAGGGTCATCGGGTATAGTTGAAGTTTAGTAAGTAACTGATGGATGTTTTCGAATTAAATTTTATTTGATAAATGGAGTAAGTATTTGTTTTCTATTATTTAAATTAAATTTTATTCGAAAACATTCATCGGGTTCTTGCTAAACTTCAAATATATCCGACGACCCTGGTTACTTATCACCTTTGGTGACCGTACATCCTAGTCAAGGCGCTAGAGAGAACTTATCAATGTACAATAAAGATTTTTTATAATTAGTTTCTCTCTCAATATCTAACTCTTTCATATATAAATTCTTGATAAAGTAGTAGACAGTTTGTAGACATGAGTAATGAGGAAATCTTATCATGATGAATTGATGACCCAAACTCGAGAGTACCTAGCTATGCGCTTATCGATTATATCATTTTACTTGACTATACGACCATATTATTCTTCCTTTTTGTTGCGGTAGGTAGACATTTGATATTCATGTTATATCTACTAGAACGGATGCCCTGAAGAAGTCATTAAGTCAACACTTAAATAACTCCTTTCATCCATAAATGCTTCGACAACTAAGTTATCGTTCAACAATTATCGTAGATTAAATAATATTATCATCAAACAATTCGTTGTTGAATATTTGCTTGCTTCTAAAGTACATATTGTAGATATCCTATCGTAGTCAGAATTCCCCTTTTTGTTGATATTTTAAATCCATAAATCGAGGAGTGTAGTAAACAAACATTGACGCAATCCTCCTAAATCGCAAATTATATGGCGGGTTTTATAAGCTGTACCCACCCCTATCTTAAACAACTTGGAAAATAAGTAGGTATATCCTACCACTAACCGCCCTTATCGTTACGCCTTGCGTCATCGACTTTGTTAAGAATCCATAACAGCGCCCCAAGTACGACAGAGTAGAACATTTGGCTACAAGTACCTACAGCAACGCACACTTAGGTACGGGCAGTAACGAAAATCTGTTGACTATATAAAATATAATTAAAAATTTAAAAAACCCCCAACGCAAAAAAGAAAAGCGATCACTAAAAAAGTCAAAAATAATGCCTATCGTTGAGCCATCAAATTCGATTGAGTAACACCATATATTTTAATTAGGTATAGAAATTGATGGATGGCACGATAAGGTTTAATCGTTGAAATGGCGCTATAATGTCGCGGCGGGGTACTGCTAAGCTTAAAGCAATAAAAATAGCTAAAATAGGGGATTGCATACTCATTACTCATAGCGCTCCCAGACTTAACAATTTAACACCCAACTAGAATTTCTACAAAAATTTATCGTATCGGAGCAAGTTGGTTGGAAATGCTAGTAAATTAATAGATAGTCATTCAAATGAAGGGTCTGACTTACATAAGCGGCGGTACCCCGCCGCGACATTATAGCGCCATTTCAACGAGCAAACCTTATCGTGCCATCCATTAATTTCTATACCTAATTATAATATATGGTGCTACTCAATCGAATTTGATGGCTCAACGATAGGCATTATTTTTGACTTTTTAAATGTTCGCTTTTCTTTTTTGCGTTGGGGGTTTTTAAATATTTTAATTTAATTTTAATTTTTTAAACTTAGTTTAGTTTTGTTTTGTATATGAGTTAACAGTTGTGAGCGTTTTTCAGGGTATATTTAGACACTACATCAAATAGCTTTGCAGAATCAGCTTATCGTGTTGCCACCATTACATTGTATGTAGAATTAAATACTGATCAAAACAAGTCCAAACACGACATATCTGCTATTATTTTTTCAAGAGTGTACTAGTGTGCTGGATATCCTGGCAGCATCGGACCAAAAATTCCATAATTTTTCATATTCATATAGCGTACATGGGTGTTTAAAATTTTAGGTCACAAATATGTTTGAAAGTAAAGTAAATACCCATTATGCGTCTAAGATCCTTACCGCAGCTAACAAAAGAGCTGATTACCCAGAAACGGCTGAACCGATTTTGATAAAACATGTCTAAAAACCATCGCTAGAAAACCTGCTTTCAAATAAAAAAAACCGCATTCAAATCGGTTCACCCGTTTAAGACCTACGGTGCCTCAGACAGACACACAGACACACACACACATAGCGGTCAAACTTATAACACCCGTTTTTATTGCGTCGGTGGTTAATTCTTCAATATCCCTATAACCAGAAGGTTCCCAGAAACGGTCCAGAAAAAAAAACGCTCAGAATGAGGGGAAGAACTAGTGACTCTCGACTTCGTTAAGCTTCTTTTTACACCCGTTACTTACCTGTCTATAGCAAGCCCTGGCGAGCCCAATTCGCGCGCGCTGTCCGCCGCTGAGGCTGATGCCGCGCTCGCCCACCAGCGTCGAGTCGCCCGCCGGCAACTGCTCGAAGTCACGCACCAGTGCACATGCACTCACTACCTTCAAATTTCCACCAGTTTATTAATGGGAACTTAGGTATTTATTTTTAAACCAACTATACAATTAGCGGTTCCAAAATAGTTGAGCTAGGTACTTAGGTAGATCGGACGGGGCCCGCAGAGGCGGGCGGCACCAGTCGGAGGTTGCGGAAGATTCGTATGTTCCCGCGACCCCCGACGCAGGTGTGAGATGGAACACCGGGGTGGTTTTTAGTCAGTAAGAGTCTGACAGACCCCTCCGCCCCCCCAGGGCGGGGGACATCCATGAGGATTTTCCACCCCGGATAAAAAAAAAAAGAAAAAAAGGTGCTTAGGTAGATAGTATGTATACACAAAAGTGTTTTGACTACATCTACATAAACAACTTGCAACACTGGTGTTACACACGCTATGTGGTCAAGTTCCCAAATTATGGATTTCACTCGATACTATGACATTATTTGATTCTCAATTTAAGTCACCTTTTTATAACGAATACGGTCATACGGCAGTCCGAAGAGAATGTTTTGACGGACGGTAGCTACAAAGAGCCATGGCTCCTGACTGGCATAGGAGACTCTTGCACCGCCCAACGATATCTTGCCTTGTGACGGAGACAGCTCACCCAGAATTACTTGGAGAAGGGACGACTAAACGGAACAAGAAAAAAAGACAATTAGGTACATAATAATGAGTGATGATGAATCTCTTTGTATTAGTACAGTGGCGACGGAATGTCGATGACAATAATAATAATATAAGGAAGTGATAATAGTACGTTTAGTCATTATTGTTGACATAACACCCGTAAATAATAATTACATAATGAGTAAGTACTGAAGTGCTCGTAGTTTTTTATTGTGTACCAGTGGTTAGTGATATTCAGACTATAAAGATACGTCCGAAGTTACGGCAACGGTGGTGCAAGCCTTCTCAATTAACTAAACGAGGTTAATAATACATTCTAGTAATACCTTTCCAGAGCCCACTAATCCGGCGATGCCCACGAACTCCCCAGGCTGGGCAGTAAGCGTGATGTTCCTCAGGGTGTTCACTATCGCCTCAGGTTGCCAACTCGCACTTAGCCCATTCAGCACCAATCCTGTATGCTTCGGCTTTTCCTTCTCAGTACCATTGCTTATTATAGGCTTCGAATCAATAGCTGGCACTAACTTCTTGGGCGTCAGTTCGTCCAACAACAGGAATTCCTAAACAGACCATAAAACATTTGAACGATATCCTATCATTCGTACTAAAAAATAAAAAACATTCGTGTTTCAATATCAATATTAGTTCACTACGTCATTTGCGGTTTACCTCAAGCCGTCTGATGGAGACTTTCGTTTCTGCCAGAAATGCGAGCGCCAATGGGAAAAATATGTTACAGGCGAGTTGAAGTAGATTGAAGTATTGAACGAGGGAGAATGTGATTTCGGCTCGGATGTCGCCGCCTATGAGCACGAACGCGACGATGGCGGAGAACAAGATGAAACGTTCCGTGAACACACTCAGCGCCGTGGAGAACCCTTTGATCATAGACGTGCGCATCACGAAGCTCACCTCTAACCTAACAAAAAACATTATCACCGTTAAGTATAGTCTCTAATTATTAACAAAAAATATACATAATACATGACACATAATTAATGGGCAACATCAGGTAAGTAGGTCTTATTCACAATCCAAAATGAACATGCAAAAAGGAGGTTTTATTATTCATATTTTGTCGTTTAGATTGGCTGTACTTACTTCCGCAGTTTATCTACCAGCCTTTCAAAAGGCTTCTCCCAAGCATACATTTTGATGACCTGCACGCCGTTCACCAGCTCGCTCATCACCTTTACTCTTTCATCTGTACGTTTTGCAATTTTTCCTCGTAGAGTTCCTTGAAGATTACTTAAATATGCTAGAAATAAGTACATACAAATAACTTGATTAGAAAAACGCTTTCAGTGTAGGTATGTGTAGCTACATAACTGAAAAAGTAACTGTAGGTATGTGTACTACTGATAAAGTATTTAATTATTTGTTTCTACACATTAATTCAATTGTGTTAACGTTTTAGAAGCAAATGCTTCTCAACCGACATCATCATCACGCAACCTATTGTGTTAAGGTATTTATTCATCATTTGCACACGACGTGTGTTTATCTTAGTCGGGTATAATAAAAATGTCATTATCGTACTTATGTACAGTGATTTTCATTTACCTTGGACTAGCACAGTTTGTAGAAATATGACGGTGAGCGCGGCGAGCGTGGCCCAGCCCACGTGCTGCCACACGAGGTACGACACTACCGGCACTACGATGGGCATGACCCACAGGTAGTTCAGAAATAGAGCCACCAAATCAAAACGATTTACATCGTTGGACATCAGGTTGATCACCTGTCCTGGCTCCGTTTTATTTAACCCCGTGCGATCGAGTTTTAATATCTAAAATAGAAAACATAGGTATATTTAGACCTAACTTATTTGTCTCTCATGCACGTAATTGTACATAATATGAAATTTTATGGAACAAGTGTCCCACCTGTAGCGGTGAGACGCTCAAGTCCATCAAGTTTAGTAAAATTAAGTATTTAGGTATGAAATTAATCGGTATACTTACTTTTCTATACAATAATGAACAGCTAGCTATTCTAACTCTCATTCCTACTCGTCCTTGACTTAACTGTATGTGATTGAGCATCAAAGCTGTCACTATACTCAAAATATTCATAAGAAAGTTGTAAATATGTGCATTTCTATAACTTTCTGGAGTTTTGTCCTCAGAAAAATAATTTATGAATAACGCTAGGGTGAATGGAATTAAAGGCCTGAAAATAAAATAAAAACTAAATCAGCATGCTTGTTTATGTAATTTATAATAATAATCTTGTGTTTCTTTATCACAATGAGTCCACATGTTTGATTCATGACTTGGTGACTTGATGTACGGTTGTACACAGTATACCGCTTCATTGAAAACGTACAGACACTGATTGAGATCGACCTTTGCCCGCTGCCGATGTCTGTCTTGTAATTACTACTGTGCAGTTACTTTACAATACGACCATGGAATTATGTTCATAGTGGGAAACAAATCTAAATAAAATACCATACATCTCTGCCCAATCCAACCCTAATTTACTTCGGGGAATATATCTGTCATGTCACTGTGTGATGTGTGATAACTAATCTAGACAATATTTGACTATCTTTCTCGTAGGTGTAGGATGTGGACACTTTGCAATCTCTATCTACTTTCTGGTACAAGAATGAATGTACTATAATTATAGTAAATCACAGGACTCACCATAAAAAGATGAACAATAAACCGACAATCAGACCACACAATAAGTACTCCACCCAAAACGATCGTACAATGGCCTTCGAGAAGGAAGGCTTGATTCCTTTTTTCTTGGCAGTGTCGAGTTCTTCCTGCCATGCCTGCTCGAGGCGGTCGCCCAGCCGACCGGAGTGGTCGCCGTCTCGGGCCTTCCACAGGTCATCCACGGTAAGGCCATGTTTGAAACCACGACGAAATAGACTAAAGCTCCATCTGTAACAAAATTAGAAAAATATGTATTTTATGTAGAAAATAGAATTTATAGCTTATTTTATACCACGTCGAATAAACACTATTTTTATGAATTCTATGCAAAGCGGCCAATTGTAGACATGAAAAGCAACTGACCTTCATTATGAAACATTAAGAGCCATTCGAAACAGATTCTAAATTCAACAAGATTCTTGACTATTTTTGTACGTGCTATATCATCATTTATTCAGCATCATCAAATCAAAACAAACTTTTGATTGTAAAGCCCAGTCAAACCAAGCCACACAGTAACATTAAATTATTTTAAAAAAAACATACATAAAACCGGCTCATAGATTTCCGAGAAACACCCGAGTCCCGGACAAAGAAACTTAGGGAACAGCACACCCAAAATTTTACTTGATGACTAATTTGATCTAATTTGGTAGTCCGGGGAGAGTAGGTACGGGTGGGACACCAATTACCACTAATATATAATTTTTATTGACATTAATAACGATTGCAGACAACCTAAAAAAGAAATACCTTATACTTATTACCATAAATTTATCAGTGTTTTTAGATATTAGAAAGGCATTTGACTACAGACTACAAAAAAGTCCAAAAAAATATGTTATGTTTATATTGTCACTTGGCCTTCTCTTAGCTGATTATGTGACTTCTCCCTGAAGGACTTGGTTATGTAAGATGATGCTGGATTGGCCTACTTTATCTATTTAGTACAACGTAGGCGTACCGCAGGGATATATTTTATGACCAATTTGATTCTGTTCCAGATACGTGTGGAAGCGATAGCGGGCAGTTATTTTATTAATTAAAAAGATATAACAGTACGCCTCGTACCTACTGTTATTATAACAACGTTGCTGAAGCAACAGTAATCAATAAATTAATGATCATGTCATTTATTTTGTTCCTTTTGGTTACCGGTTGGGTTTGCTTTAAATCATTCTCAGAGATAAAAAAATATACCTAGGTAAGTAGGTACTGCAATACCGACATACCAAAACTCTAATAATCGAAAAACAACTTATTTTAAAGAATAAATTCGAAGTAGGTAATGTAGGTATGCTCCTCGTTATACATGACAAATTGACTAGCGCATCCAATGTGATACAGTTGTATCGTGCTGTAATAAAGTTTTATTATCGTGGCGAGGAATTAATAGAGACAAATGAGCAGTTTCGTTAGTAACGAGGTCGTGCCTTGGATACCTACATACAGACTACAAAATTAATATGTTC
Organism: Griposia aprilina; assembly: GCA_916610205.1. NCBI lineage: Eukaryota > Metazoa > Arthropoda > Insecta > Lepidoptera > Noctuidae > Griposia > Griposia aprilina. Next base: position 12,514,252 of record OU744286.1, read on the forward strand.
TGTTTGCCTTCGCAATACAGTTTTATCTAATCTGCAGAAATGAAATCTATAGGTATATGCCCATACCTTTAATAACGCATACATAACCACCTGAACAGACAGAAGCAGCTGAAATAAGAACATTTTGAACCATAGCGCGTAAATATTGATTGATTTTATTTTAGTTCGCGAACAAGGAGCAACCGCTCAAAAATATTTCTTGGACAAGAGTCGTGACCGAGTGTGTTGGGTATTGGAGGATGAAAATACTGTAAACGTAGAAGCTTTACATACAATGAACAACGCCGATTCTTTTCAATTAGCCTATCGTTAGATACAAAAAAAAAAGTTAGTATTTAGGACCAATGCCCTGGAAAATATGCATTAACCATAAGGACTTCGGCACTGGCACAATTTCGCTAGGTAACGCTTGAAAATCCATGGTATTTATTTAGGTTACAACACTTGCAACTGCATCGCAACCAAGTTGTGCTACCGCACGGGTGCAACGGTGCTACGTGAACTCGGGCCTGGTCTAGCACGCTATTAGAAATCTGAACTCAAGTCAAGACTGTCTTTGGCGTTTAGCTTCGTTTCGGATTAAATAAGACTACTACAGAGTAACCCAACTGAAACTGAACCGAATTTAACAATAAATCACAATCATAAGTTTTGTGAACTACTAAGGCACCGCCAATCACTAAACACGTTTAGCGCTAAACGAGTTTTAAAAATCATTCTGACACTGTCCTCTTCAAACATTTGACAGAATCAAAATTATGTTTTAAACTCGATTATCGCTAAACGTGTTTTAGTGATTGGGGTTGCAAGTGGGCCTTAGTATAATCACAGAACACATAATAGTACAAGGTATAATCAGCGGGGTATAATCAGCGGGCCGCGAATACGGATACTTTCTTACTCAATCGGTGTCGGTGCGCGTGACCTTAAAACGATAGTTGATGCCACTTGACGCTTTGCGTGACAGAACATGCGTTGCGCGGGTCTTTCCTTTCTTTTTTTTGTTTTATTTTTATGTGCAGCAGGAATTGATTCCGATCCTGGGGGATAAAGCTGCCAAGTTACTCTTTTTGAAGTACAATTTATCATTACTTAATTTCAATTGTGACTTATAATTTTTTTAAGTTCCTTTAATTATCAATGTGTGTTTTTAATCTAAAGTTAAAGGTTAACACTTTGAGTATGACAAAGTATTAATTTACTTAAGTAGAATATAATCATTTAATTACAATTTAAAATATTACAAAGATTTAAACTCAATTGATCCGCTTGTTCCCAACGAGTCACACCTCAACGGGTAACAGTGTGACTCGTTGGGAATGTTTTGGATAATAATTCCCAACGAGTCACAGTTACTGTTACACTGTTACTCGTTGGGATGATCCCACCTTGATTTAGGGTATCATTTAAGCTATCACCAATTTAATTAGTTTTGTGTTTCTTAAATAATAGGGTTTGTCCTCAAAATAGTAGATCTGTCACCAAAATGTAGTCACCAAACAATGCAAAATCAGTTCCACAATAAATCACCTAAAATCCTGAGATATAAGGTCTAGTACCAAATAAATGTTTTTGTATGTACTATAATAGGTGTGTCCTAATAAGTATTTCAACAATAATGAGGCGTAGCCGACGGAGTCCCGCTTCGCGGGACTCCTACTTCTGGGCGGTTTAAAAAAAAATAACCACGAAGGGGACGGCGGGGTCTTTCAGACCCCGCCGTCCCCTTCTAACCTAACCTGTCCGAGTCGGGGTGCCCCAAGTTGTACCAAATACCTGGGAACAATTTTTGTTTATCTGAGAACGAAAATATTTCGTGGCGATAGATGATATAGTAACAGTGTAACAGTAACTGTGACTCGTTGGGAATTATTATCCAAAACATTCCCAACGAGTCACACTGTTACCCGTTGAGGTGTGACTCGTTGGGAACAAGCTAATTGATCTCATTATAAAGATATTAAATATTTTATAATAATTTCCTATACATACCTTAAGTGTATAGATACTCTTATATTGTTTATGATAGTTGATTTAGTTCCTATAAGTTACGTACTATTGGTATGTTAACTCACTACGATAAATGTTTGCAATGTAAAAATGCCAAATATTTGATTTTAAGAAATAAAAAAGTAATTTGATTGACATTTAATAGTATTTTATTTATTTATTTGCTACCTAATCACCTTCATATAGAATTTGTAATGACATGTAGTAATAAGTTATTGTAGGTAAATTGATATTGTAAATATAAAGTATTGAAGGTAGTTCAGTAGCCGTACTATGACGTGCTAATACCATCATGGTTCCATTGCGAAAAAGGGATAGTGCTATCGGTCATATATAGCTCCGTCTCCCTTTCACGCTGGGACAATTATGGCTTTATCACGTCATAGTACGGCCGCTGTTGTTATAAGAATTTAGCCAGTCATTATACTTGTGCCTGTACGTTGCTACGTGTATCATTTATTCCCGTATACAGAGTGCTCCCAACCCGAGAATTGTTCAGTGGCGACGAGGCGCGAGGGTAACCTAAACTTAATAGACAAGGCGTGTTCGCGTGTTAGTTGGTGATTATAATAACAACAAAAAAATTAAATGTCACTCGGTAGGATTACAGAGATCGACATACATAAGGACGATTGTAGGTTATACGTCGATCGTCATGAGCAGTACTTTTAAGTAAATAAAATACCGAGTGACTTAAAAGTTTGACACAATCGGTTCAGCGTAAATCTGTGCATTTAGATTGCCTCTGATCCAAATCAGTTCGGTTCTTCCGCCGATCCAAATACCCGCCCATTTCATGATTGATCCACCACTGTATGCATGGGCTTCCTGGCATGATTTTAAACGTTCTTGGCGTCCATCAGGGGTCCTCCAATACCGTGTAGTCTAGTATCTGACCTCATACCAAAGCGAGATTCATCAGAAAAACACAAAATGCCACTCTTCTTCTGCCCAAATTCTGGGTTCACGAACCCATTGTAAACGGGCTCTGCGATTACGGGGCTCAATAGGTGGTACACGTAGCGGTCTTCGGGAACGGAGACTGACGTTATGCAAGCGATTTCTTACGGTTTGATCGCGACATTTATAACACTCTGCGTAATGCCCAGAGCGATTGCCACAGCACGTTACCGAGAACCAGCTTTCAATATTCCCAAGACTCTGATCATTTCTTCTCGGCTCGTATGAAATCTCTCCATACTAATGTTCTTTTGTATTGATTCCACTCAGAAGTATGGCAGACATTTTACTGATTTGGCCTCAAACCCGTTGACCCTGCAACGGGTTTGAGGCCAAATCAGTAAAATAAAGAAATACGACTTGACAGAAGATTTTCATCTTTTGACCGAAATTCAAAAACTATTCTTTTTTCAAATGACGACTTCTACTCGAAAGTATCCATAGACGTTAAGTTTAAAAAATACAATTAAAAAACCTGATTTTTAGTAACTAGCAAGAACGTGCTTGATCCCAAGACACTTTTGATGTATGTATATGTCAATGGAATACCAATAGGTACCAACTTTGGTATAAAAGCGTTAGGTCTCGGGTCTCGTTAGGCATAAGAATCTACGTCATCATATCTAATCTAAACTATTTCAAAAGAAGCTTTAAGGCTCGTGGACACTGGCGCGACGCGACAGCGTGACACAAAGGCACCGCGTGCCGCGCGACGGCCGGCGTCTTCGTGTCGTGCTGTCGCGTCGCGCCTGTTTGCGGGAGCCTTTATGTTGACGCAAAACACAAAGCTCTATCTTTAATCATAATACTTACCACTTACTTACTATCTATTACCTATTAAAATAAAATTTTGGTTATGTTGAAATATTGCATAATTTACAATCTTAAAAACCTTTTTATCAAAATCTATCGCTAATTAGGTTATCTTGATTTTCCCGTGAACAACGTGAATTTGTCTTAACTTAATTTACTGCCTTTTCCCTTTTTTTTGCCTTGCTTTTATCTTTGCTGCTTTTTTTTTTCTTTTTTTAAGATGGGTTCGGCTTCCAGTGTAATAGGACGCAGCTGAACAAAAAGCTACTGTCAAATTAAGTTCAAATATGTTCAAATACCTACGTAAGTTTTATTAATGCTGAAAAAATCTTAAGCCAGAAACTTAGAATTCATATGTGGTAGAGTTTCACAAATTATCAACTTAATTACACAAAAACAAAAAATAGCAGGCAGTACGCACTGGTTAAAGACCTAGTCTTGAAACAATGTCGTATGGGTCAAGAGAAGACCTGACAAAGTTTTCCACGCTGCCCAACCCAACTGGAATTCTTCTGCCAGCTTCTTTCTCGAAGTTGTGATCATGACTCCGAGATGACTGTAATTGTAAGAGACTTAAGTCTTGTCTTCATTTCAGTCCTAGGCAGTGCAGCATCTGGTCTAACTGTCCCAGCGACTCAGCCATTATGACGATGTCATCGACAAAGCGAAGTAAGATGTACTCGCCGTGCACGTTGATTCTCCATTCCACTCGTGTCTCGAAGGCAACTCGTGTCTTTCAATTGCAAAGGCACTTGATGAACAATTTCGGTGATATCACATCTCCCTGTGTCACCTCTCTGAGCAGTTGGATGTGACTGGTTTTCTTATCCTGGATCTGGACAGTGATCGTAGCAGCGTCATATAAACGATGTAGCGCCAGTCAATTCGACATCGTTGCAGAGAGGCCAGAACAGCCCATATTTCGATGGATTCCTTTTCGTAGTCAACAAATGCCATACAAAGCGGCTGATTGTACTCTTCAGTCATCTGTGCGATTTGCAGAACAGTATGACTATGGTCTACGGTACTGAAGCCCGGCTTGTTCCGGTAACCTGTCACAAATCTCCTGGTGAGATGGTTTGTGACGACTCTCAAGAACAGTTACTGGTACACGTGGCTCTGAAATGAGATGGATCTATATAGTTCTTCAATAAGATTTAATCATCTTTTTTTAAGAACAGAACCATCAGAACCATGGCGCCTCGGGCCTCCTCTCGGGCGCTGTATTTTCCTGGATGAAGGATTTGAACAGACTCGCAAACTCTCTCAGGATTTGAGCCCGCTATACATACCTAAAGAGCTTTTTCTGGTATTTTCACCATCCACGCTGATGACGCCGTCGCCGCCGACGAATTATACGTCAGACGCCGCCACCACGCCACCGCCACCACGTAAGGAAGGCATCGATCGGCGCACACCTCCAGTCGGCGTAAGTGGTACGCACACGATCTTCTTTCTAAAGAGGCCGCAGAGGTAGAGTAGGGCTTTATATGTTATATGTTAGATAAGACCAAAATTGTAACACAGCTCTTACCTGCAATATTATGTACTAATTCTATGGGTACCTGCAATGGCGGTTGATCTTATATAGGTAGTTGGCAACCAAACAACCTACCCAGAGTTAGCAGACGACACAATAAAACTCACAAAGCCAAACTAAGCACTTTATAATAGACGTATACTTTATGGCATATTGATAAGTAGTTACCTGCGCATAAAATTCATTTTTTTAGTGAAATTGCGTCGGTCGTAGAATATGCTCTGCTCAAAGGAAAAACGTTTATGGGTTATTTTTATTATAATACGAGTATGTCCGATAGACTTATTTACATAAGTCGGCGAGCACAGACAGGTTTTGCATATGTTTTGTAAACGTTTTCTCCGAGCAAGCTGCGATCGCTGTATTTATTCGATAGACTTGGGTTGTTTAAACAAGCTATAAAGTTAGGGCAATGTTGTGATTCTGTGTGTCGTAATAGTGATAATTTTTTAATTCTTGATAAAATGTATAATTATTATTATGTAATGATGTTAAGTTTAAGTATCGTAACTGACCCGGCTAAAGAGTCTTATAATTACAAAATATGTCCCAGAAAAACAGAATATACCTATACTCGAAAGGTCTAGGTAGTTAAATAAAGGTAAACAAATCGTAAACAGGGTTTTTTATAGTTGACACTTTCTTGTTTAAAAATACTTTACAACGAAATTAAAGTTATTTGCGACATAAATGATAGTTCCTCTTTTATTAATGTATGTTAAACTTTGTCATTTATTCGTAAATTATAATCTTCGTACATGTAATTGCTTGAGCACATTTTTTTATTAGATTTATAAAATAGTATAATATTTTGTAATATGTCTATTGTAAAGAGCCCAAAAAGACAGGTTCCCTAAACCTTTTAGAAAATACAACGAATTAGATAACGTAGCTAAATTGAAGAGTACACCTGTGACGTAGTATGGCAACTGAAATAGCAGGTATTACGTTTAGTCGGTTAACCAGATGCCTATTATGTTGTGTATGAATTAGACAAAATGTTAAATGGTGTCACTGTATTGCGGCTGCCACCATACCACTGTGAGCGCAATTCAATTGAGTTAATATGGGCTCAAGTTAAAGGGTTTGTAGCCGAGAAAAATAAAACTTTTAAAATGTCTGACCTAAACATTCTTTTGCATGGCTTTAGCTAATGTGACTGCTGAGAATTGGAAAAGTTGCGAGGGTCATGTAATAAAAGAAGAACAGAAAATGTTTAAATTAGACAAAATAATTGGTGATACCACTGAACGCTTTAATAATAATGTGACAGATAGTTCCTCAAATTCGGATTCAGAATAGAGCCTATTATTATGGGACTCAAAATAATATGATTTTAACATTTGAAATAAAAGGTTTAACATCTATGAGCCACGTGTTTTTTTTTTGGTTTACTTTATTTAACTACCTAAACCTTTCATGTATAATGGAACTGGCTGGAATAAGCACGTCGCTTCGCGTAGCCGGCGCACGTGGGGAGCCTAGGCTTAGATTCAAAGCTCGTGCACACTGGCGCGACGCGACAGCCCGACACAAACGCGCCGCCCGCCCGTCGCGCTGAACGCGGTGCCTTTGTGTACGCTGTCGCGTCGCGCCAGTGTGCACGAGCCTTTACTATGTGGATTTTGGCGGGAAAACCAAAAATGGGACTGTCTATAGTGAAATGATAGAATCGCGGAAAATATCAAAGCTTAATTAAAATGGTGTCAAGACAGACAAGAACAATTAAAAAACTTTAATTTCGGAAGTCGGTGTCTTTGGTTTTTAACCGACTTCCAAAAAAGAGGAGCTTATATGTTCGACTGTATGAGAGTTGTTTTTTTTTTTTTTTGTTATATATGTTCACCGATTTCTCCGTCAATTGTGGACCGATTTTGAAAATTCTTTTTTTTGTTTGAAAGGGTATGCTCTCGAGGTGGTCCCATTGCCACCAAGTCAGAATCTGATGCGGGGATCCCATGGAAATCGAGGGAAATCCTCAAATTTTATAGGCACACGTATAGCGATTTGGGTATTTTTTATAGTTACTCGTGCATTTGCTCTTGGGAAGCACCATTCGGTGAAGTGGAACTGATGATGAAGACCAGAGGTGGCCACCGGAACTTCTCAATAATAAGTATTTCACGGGTTGCCATTCGATTTTAATATGGTTGCTAAGCAATTTATGCTAGTCACAATGCATATGGTGAAATGGAGCTGATGGCGACTTCACCATCAGGAGAACAGGAGAACTCCTCAACGATTAACGACCCTGCGTCGGGAAAAGGAATATTTTGTAAAAAGGTGATGAGCAGATGACATTAGGCTATTGTAACTTAGATTTATTAATAACTGACTCACTAAAAAGAGAAAAATAAAAACTTTTTTACAAAAAATACAACCTACTTCAAAAAAAACTACTGCAAAGTGAAAAATAACTTTAATTTCGGAAGTCGGTGGCGAAAAACAAAATACAGATACAAGGACACTTGTCAAGACAGACAAGAACAATTAAAAAACTTTAATGTCGGAAGTCGGTGTCTTTGGGTTTGTATTTTCGTTTTTTGCTACCGACTTCCGAAATTAAAGTTAGTTTTCACCTTTATTAGTGTTTTTTTGGAAGTCGGTTGTTTTTTTGCAAAAAAGTTTTTATTTTTCACTTCCTACCTACCCCACACAAATAACACTACTTGATATGTAAATAACAGTGACAGGAAGTTATTAACACATCGTCTATACTTATACATTGATATATATGTTACGTAATGTTATGTTATATAACTCAATATAATAAGCTTATTGGAAAAATACGCATTATTAAGGATAACTCAAAAAGTACTGGTAAGATCTTGATAACATATTTATGGGACCACATGAGAAGCACCAGCTTTCAAATAAAAAAAGAATCATCAAAATCGGTTCACTTAGAAAAAGTTCTGAGCGAACATAAAAAAATTAAAAATACAGTCGTATTGAGAACCTCCTCCTTTTTTTGAAGTCGGTTAAAAATGGGCTTACTCGCATCCAATCACCATGGGCGTCGCCAAGGGGGGGCAGGGAGGGGCAGCTGCTTCGTCTTCCCGTGAACGTTGAATGCGTTCATGATCATAAAATAATTGCCAACTTGTCTATGGAATATTTACAGTGCAGTTGACGTTTAACCCGTCGCTCGTCGCGTGTTGTTGTCGCGACAGTTCGGCTGTATTTCTCAGCTATTATAGCGTTTCCAACGCTATTAAACACATGCAAACAGGTAAATCGCCTGGTTTCGACGGTCTCAATATAGAACATTTTAAGTATGCTGGGGAGCACTTACCTAGAGTGCTTAGTATGTTTTCTGTGCCACTCTTATTTACTTGAGCCATTGGTGCGTAGTGTGCGTACAATTGTGGTACCCATTCTAAAAAACAAGACGGGTGACGCATCCAATAAAGTTAACTATCGACCCATCTCACTTGCTACAATAACAGCGCAGCGCAATAAGTTAGCAGTAAGCGCAGCAATAACTGTTTGACAGCCTGTTGAATGGTAATCTCATGAGGCACGTCGACCTGCAGGACGCGCAATTCGGCTTTAGAGCCGGTCTCTCGACAGAGAGCGCCATACTCTGCCTGAAACATCCTGTCAAGTACAACATAGACAGAAGGACGTGTTGTATACGCGTGTTTTCTCGACGTATCAAAAGCTTTTGATCTCGTAGCATATGACGTGCTATGGAAGAAACTCGGAAGCGCGGGTGTACCGGTGGAATGTACCTCTCTTCTCAAGTACTGGTACTCAAATCAGAGAAATTAGGTGAGATGGGCCGGTACTTTGTCGGACGACTTTAAGTTAGAATGTGGTGTGAGTCAAGGGGGGTTAATTTTGGGGACCGAGAGAACAAACCCTCGGGCAAGGGCCCATAAAGCCCCAACACGGATTCCTCTGCGCCCCCAACGCAGAGACGACCACGCGAGTCGCGAAACAAGGGGGGTTACTAAGCTCGCCACTAATGTTTAATTTGTAAGTAAATAAGCTGATTGAGGGGCTCAGTAGCACTTATGTCGCCTGCTTCATTGATGACTATTATGTGTTAACAATATTAGCTATGCAGACGACATGGTGCTGCTGAGCTCCACAATCTGCGGATTAAGGAATCTGGTGTCTCAGTCTGAAGCATTTTCGATGTCGCCCGGGCTTAAATACTACTCCAAAAAGAGTGAACTACTGGTACAGAGCTGGTACATACTATACCGCATATATTTCTACTGTCATCCTTAACGGTACAGTCTTAAAAGTAGTGGACAGGTTTAAGTAACTGGGTCACAATGTAACAGGTGACCTTTAGGATGACGAGGACATAGAGACGGAGCGCAGGGTTTGGCGGTGTGCGGCAAAATGCTTGCTCGCAGGTTCGCACGTTGCACCAACGAGATGAAAATAACACTTTATAGGGGGTTCTGCCAGTCGTTCTACTCGAGTGGCCTGTGGACACAGCGAACCTACACAGCCCCGCGCACCTAGCATAATAACGTTTTAAGGCTCGTACACACTGGCGCGACGCGACAGCATGACGACGGGCGGCGCCTTTGTGTCGGGCTGTCGCGTCGCGCCTGTTTGCGGGAGCCTTTTAAGAATGATGTTGGCCTGCCGTGGCGCAGCAGCGCGTCTTGTATGTTATTTGTGATATTGTGATAACTTATATAGGTAACTTATATGGAAATTCTCTGAAATAAATAAATAATAATAATAAAACAATAAAAATGTCTGATCAGGTTGTCCAAGATAAATAAAATGTTATAGAAAGGCTTAAAATTTTAGGCAGGTGTATTTTATGAAACTACAAATGTTACACATAACTTATCTAATCAATAGCAAAAGCTTTTGGTCTACGAAAAGACAAAACTAAAGCCAGAGCAAACGATGCCAATCTTAAATTATCAATTTCACAATGTGTTGTAATATTGCACAATTGTCAAATTCGATGGCGGCGGCATTACCAAAAACTTTTAGTTATGTAAACTAAGCCTAATCCTCAAGGTCCTCTGAATTGTCAAAGGATTCATAATCGAAAACTTGGTAAGTACCTGTAAAAAAATGAGTAGAGGAAGGGAAGGCAGAACGGACCACTTAAGCAAGAACTAATGTAGAAAAAAAATACTATTCGTTTTATCAAACATTTCCAAGAATTAAACTGACCAACAACCTTTACTCTACGTCACTTATTAATTAGAATTAAATATATTCATAGATAATATTATTAAGATATTAGAAGATACCTAAAAACTCAAATTGGACCGTTTTAACTCGAGGTAAAACGGACCAAACAGGAAGGTAAAATGTCCTTTCTTAAAAAAAAACAGTCAGAACATTTTGTTCACAGAGAAACACTACCTCATCATCACCTTCGTCACAACCAGCCTGCACAAGCACAATGTACCCAGACGAAAATCTGGACATTGTACCTATATCACTTGATTCTGAAAAAAGTTTTCATCGTCGGATAAACTGTAATTTTTCTTTTTTAAATGTTTTATCAATCTTCTTTCCTGTTTTCCCTTAGAAAATTTTTGGACCTCTGATGTCACCTAATGAACAATCATTTTTTCATTTTTAAATCATGTCCTAATCATCCGGTCCGTTTTGCCTTTTGGCCAGGGGCGTAGCTAGCGCCGTATTAGCCGTATCAATTATACGGGGCCCCCAAGCTACAGGGGCCCCCCGACGCGAAGTGAAAATTCGTAAAATAATATTCTATTGTTAATTATTCTTATTGATAACAGGCCCGTAATGAATGAGTACCTAACGAAAAAAAACAAATGAGTGAAATTTGCTTGTGGCTTCAAAGTCAAAGCATTTATTTCAATTAAACCATTTACATTTGAATTGTCAAGGGGTCGGTCAGTTAGAAAGATGAAGCTAGTTAGTTGCCCAATCCAAAGCGTAGTAGGGTATCTTTGAAGAAGAACGGGCAAGAAACTCACAATAATAGCTATACTTTCCAAGTCAGTGTGTTATTTTGTTAAATCAATACCTAGGGTAGGTATAGTTTTTTGAAGCTTCGCTGTAGTCGCGTAAAAAGGGCCCCCAATAAATTTTGATACAGGGCCCCGTTAGGACTGGCTACGCCACTGCTTTTGGCATAAACCACATCAAACAAAATGCGTATTGCTATCGTCCATATAGTTTGATAATTAGTTCAATCACAAGTCACTTTGCATAAAGAGACCGCCAGAACAAAATTATCATGGGCCAATACAAACTATAGATCGATTGAAAATCGCCAAAGCGATTTTTAAAACTTGGAAAAACAAACTTTCCTTGTTAAAACAGTGCTCACGTTGACGGCGGCGTTGAGTACGCTGACTAAAAAACTGAGAATGAATGGCTTTCTCATGACACCACTCATTCAGATATGGCGTTATTCCTTTCAAAATTATTTAGGGGGACATTTGTAGCTGTAGGGGCCGGCTGATCTTTCTTTCCCCTACGCCCATCGGTGAGTAAGAACCTACACAAGGTGTCAAAATACCCAACACATAGCCGTCGACTACTCATCCTGTACCTACATGAAACCAAGTAATATTGTACAAAATAATTGCTGGAAAACGACATTTTCATTAAATCTCCGTAACCTGAAGGTTCCCAGGTATGGTCCAGTACCAAAAAAATTACCACAATGACGGGAAGAACAAATGAATTTCGGTTTTAAATGCTAATCCCTAGTGCTCATAATGTTTTACAAATGCTCTGAAGTAGCACTCCTTGGATATCTCTCCTTTGGAGTTGGACCCAAAGGTAAAGGACAATATTTGCAGGAAAGCTCTTCCCCAACACTACGGTACGGCAGGTACAATCAGCAAAAAAAGTAGGTTAACACTGAACAAGGTTTCAGATAAGATTTACATATGTATGAAAACTCGCTAATACTAATTCTAATTGTTGGTTGAAAAGTAGAGCACTCTTTGGTTGATATTATATCTTTTTTTATAATTATTTATTCTTTGATACTTTATTAGTGTGTGTTTTGAACAATAATAAAATTAGGCTCATGATTCACAAAATAATTAATATTCCGAAATACTTTTATTGTAGGTACCTACGAGGCTGAATCAAAAAGTTCTTATAATTGCATATATATAAAATCTTTTTGGGAAAGTTCGATATTCAAATTAAAGAGTGTCAATCACACAATATTTATGCAAACTGTCACTTGTTTTTGTCAGTTCGTTCGCACATAATAAATTGTTTTGTTCAACGAGTTGCTAAAAACCCAAAATTATGGATAAAAGTGAGTTACGGTGATAAAATATCAGTTTGAAAAAAATGTCTACGAAGGAATTTTTTTCGGACATTCAGCAGACATTAAGGGATGATGCTGTACCCTATTCTACGGTTGCGGACTGGGTGGCTGAATTTAAAAGAGGTAGTCAAGCTGTAAAGATGACCCGCGTTCTGGGCGGCCTTCAACATCCGTTACGAAAGAAAATGTCAAAAAGGTTGAGAATCTGGTTTTGGAAGACAGAAGAATAACTATAAAACATATAGCTGAGATCCTAAAGATATCATTTGGTAGCATTCAATCCATTTTAATTGATTCACTGGGGTTCAAAAAAGTGTCGACAAGATGGGCGCCACGAATGTTGACCGACGAAAACAAAAAGCGACGTTTCTAAGCGTAATCTCGAAATGTTCTCGTGATTCGGATAATTTTTGCCGTCGCCTTGTCACCATGGATGAAACGTGGGTCCACCATTTCGATCCTCAAACTAAGAGACAAAGCATGTCTTGAAAACGACCATCCTCTCCATCCATTAAGAAATTTCGAGTTGCTCCTACCGCTGGCAAAGTTATGGCCTCAGTGTTCTGGGATAGTGAAGGAATCCTTTTTATTGATTACATGCCAAAAGGCTAGACGATTACTGGACCCTATTATGCTTTAATCCCGAAAGTGCGTGAAGCGATTAAAGAAAAACGTCGTGGAAAACTATCGTCGGGCGTGTTGTTTCTTCAAGATAACGCTCCTGCTCATCGATCAGAAGTTGCGCTCAACGCAATCCGCTGTGCTGGCTTCAATCTCCTTGACCACCCACCATATTCTCCGGACTTAGCCCCAAGTGATTTTCACTTATTCCCAAAATTAAAAGAGGACATTTGTGGAACAAAATTTTACGATAATGACGCGGTTATGGCTGCCGTAGAGGAGTTTTTCGAGAGTCAAGAAAAACATTTTTTTTCCACAAGGAATGAGGAAGTTAGAAACGCGGTATTCTAAATGCATTGAAGGGAGATTATGTAGAAAAATAAAATATTTTGTTTAAATCTTTGCATTTTTTAATATTGATTCCACGAATTTTTTGATTCACCTTCGTACATAATAATACTAATATACTAATAATACTAAGCTAATCATACATATTTCTATGAATCTTCTAATATATACAAATCTCGTGTCACAGTGTTTGTTACCGAACTCCTCCGAAACAGCTTGACCGATTTTTATGATTTTTTTTGTGTATATATTTGGTATGTCTGAGAATAGGTCGTAAATTATATTTCGTAACGCTGCGGTTGAAACCGCGGGGCACAGCTAGTCCTAACTAATATTATAAATGCGAAATTATGTTTGGTTTTTTGTTACCTTTTCACGCCTAAACCACTGAACCGATCTTCCTGAAATTTTGCATATACGTTGTCAGGTGTACATAAACGGACATAGGGTACCTTTCATCCCGAAAAAAAGTACTGTTCCCGAAGAAAACAATGATAACAGATGGCGCCACGTGTCTTTCGAATCATAATTGAATTATAACCCGAATTGATTGTCAAAGTCTAAATTAACGCGAGCGATGCCGCGGGCAAAAGCTAGTAATATTATAACTGCGAAAGTAAGTTTGTTTGTTACGCTTTCACGTCGAAATGGCTAAACGGATTTGGATGAAATTTGGACATAGGTTAATTTTCTTCCTGGATCGCAGACGATGTCGCGGGCAACAGCTAGTTGTCTCTATAGTCAAGATATATTACCTAACTTAGGTTTTTTTTATTAAGCCGGCTGTGCGCTACGGACCAGCCAGCCAGCCCTCTAGCCAGCCAACCAGCCAGTTTGTATATTTAAAGGACACATTAAATTAGGTACCTACCCACAAACGTAGACCAACATTATGCACAATGGTAGGAAAGTCAAAACTGTACATTGTTTTTTTTTTTTTATAGATAACTTGGGGTGTGATCTACAATCGATACCGAAGCCAAAAAAATATTTTTTAGAATTTTTGCCTGTTTGTCTGGATGTATGTCCGGGATAAACTCAAAAAGTACTGGACGGATTTGCATGTTTTTTTTTTGTTGTATAGGTATTAAGTGTGAGCAACATATAGACTATAATTGATCGTGGAAACTTGAACACCTGATGCAGAACCGCAACAGACCAGCTAAACTATAAGATATACAAAAATGGCACCATAGCAAAAATTGTTCCACGTGATGAGCATTTTCTGCTGACGTATAAATTTGAAGATCTGGAACACCTGATGTGGAACTCCAAGAGCCCAGCTACACTATAACATATAATGGAACGACGTCTTATCAAGAGTTGTTCAGCCTGATGAGCACTCTCTGTTGACGTATAAAAATTGAAGATCTGAAACACCTGATGTGGAACTCCAAGAGCTCAGCGACACTATCTATACATCTATACATAATAATAAAATGGTAGGAAAGTCAAAACTGTACATTGAATATTTTTTTTAAAGAATACTTGGGGTGTGATTTACAATCTGATCTGAGATGATTTATTCACTGAGGGATAAATTTAAGGAAATAAACATAATGACTGTCGCATCTCAATATGTATATGAAAACCTTATTTATGTAAAAAAGAATATTAATCTATATTCTAAACACAGCGACATTCATAACATAAATACTAGATACAAAGATTTACTTATTGTGCCCCCGACTAGGCTCCAAAAAAATAGTAATTCATTTAAGTGCCAAAGTATACGTTTTTACAACAAACTCCCAAGTCTTGTTAAAGAACTGAGCCTCAATAAATTTAAATCATTTACTAAACAGAAACTCTGTCAAAAAGGTTTCTATAAAGTTAAAGATTACTTGGATGACAAAAAGGCTTGGGATTAATTAAGCTACTTCAATGTACCCCAAGCAACAATCCATTTTATACTGTGATTATGTGTTTTGGAATTAATAATGTCATTTTTATTGAATTACATGACATAACATATTAAGATTTTTTGATGACATTTAAAGAGAAACCTGTCTGTGAATGTGAGTAGCATGCAGGCTAGATTAAATACATGATATTCATTTTAATATTGTGAATGTGAAGACTATGTGGGTCATTGTTGCTTTTTTTTTCCTTTCAGGTAGTTTTATCTTAGTCTGGCAGTTTGAGTAATTTTTGTGGCCTACCCAAATGTCCTTTCTTTGGTATTGTTCATTGAATCGTTGAGCTCCTTAAGTTCTGACTTGAGCTGCACGATTACTGACAAATGCGTGCACTGACTGGACAGGTCCACTCAATCTGTGTGGTTTTTCTTCAAAATACCATTTCAGACAAATCTACATGGTCTTCACATGATCTGACCAAGATTATGTCTGGACTTTAAAAGAGACTGTGACCTCTGAGTTTGTTTCGGCCTTTCTTCTCAGAGTAGTCAGATAGGAAACGCCGACCTCATCTAGTTTTAAAATATCATTGACGTGTAAAAGTGTTTGTACAAACCTATTTACAGAAATAAAATCATTTATCATTTATCATTTAATCGATACCGAAGCCAAAAATATAGTTTATTGAATTTTTGTCTGTTTGTCTGTATGTATGTCCGGGATTAACTCAAAAAGTACTGCATGGATTTACTTCTTTGGCATCAATATTATTAAGAAGTCGGGTCAACATATAGGCTACATATTATCACGCTATCACCTACGGGGAACGAGCAGTGAACCTTTATTTCTTCAACGTATTCTGTAACAACGTGTAGTCTAACGACACATATTTGAATGTTGTTATTATGTTAACCATGCTATAAGCTAGCTTCACACTATAAAAATCACGCAATATATATAGTATAGTAGTAGTAGTATATTATATATAGTAACTTAGGCCGAGAACATAATTAAATGAATATAAGTAGTATCAAGACAATTTTAAAATTGCGCCAATTATGAGATTTCAAAAACATCAAGTCGAATTACATGTGTAAGCCCTTTTTTAACCGACGAAAAAAAAAAGGAGGAGGTTCTCAAGTCGACACGTATATATTTTTTTTTTATGTATTACCACGCATAACTTTTTACAGAATAGTCCGATTTTGATGATTCATTTTTTAATGGAAAGAGTATACCCCAAAGTTGGTCCCATTTAAAATTGAAAAACGAAATCCACCCCTGAGGGTAGAAAAATAGGGGTTAAACACCCACAGAATGATCCCTTGTGAACCGATTCTGTTGAAACTTGGCACATATACGTAGTTCTAATGATGCTTCAACAAAAAAGAGACCTGAAGATCATCTGATGATGGAGACGGAAGACAGTCGAGAGGGCTCCTCGACAGCTTACAGCAGTTAGATCGTGTTTGGGCTTATTTCATTCATCTTGATGAGAACTTTAAGCCTAGCTGGAGTATGACTGTCATAGAGGGTGTGATGTTGGGTAAGGAACGCAGTCGAGGGAAGTTCTAAATATTAGCAGTGAGAGTATACTCAAAACATTCAAAAGCTTATAAATTAATAAAGGTAATATTTATTACAGCTATAAACAGCAAATCCTTAACTTCTGGCATATTCCCTATAAAATGGAAAGTGGCAAAGATGGTGACTATACATAAATGGGATAACAATTTCAACATAAAAACTATAGGCCCAACTCAATTTTGAGTGGGAGCCGATAGTAGGATTCGGCTGGGTTGGTAACCTTCATCAGTGCTTCTCGTCGTCTATACCGCAGTGCAACGCGTGTGTCCTACTGGTTACGACTTACGGAGTAGAAACGTCGACACTCACGGTGAGACTGGTCCATAAGTTTAAAGTCACTCAGCGAGCTATGGAGAGAGCTATGCTTGGAGTCTCTCTGAAGGATAAAATCCAAAACGACGTTATCCACCAGAGAACCAAGGTAATCGACATAGCTCAAAGACGTAGCAAGCTGAAGCTGCAATGGGTTGGTCACATCTCTCGTAGAAGTTCAAGAGTGGAGAACGCGTTTAGGCAAACGTAGTGTGGGGCGCCCGCCGGCCAGGTGGACTGACGACTTGCGAAATGCGGCTAACAGAAACTGGATGACGAGAGCCAAGGATCGGGCTCAATGGCGTTCACTAGGAGAGGCTTACGTCCAGTAGTGGACGAATATAGGCTGATGATGATGATGATGAATGGTGCAAAAATAAAGAAATGTATTTGAACTCAATGAAGTGTTACTACGTTAAATATACAGGAACAAATAATCTTATAATTAAAGGCAAAGTAATAATAATATTAAAACAGACTATACACAGACATAATCAGGTAGCAAAAGTCATCCATCAAAAACTAGCACTCAAATATAAACTCATACAAGATATGAACACTCCTTATTACAAGTACGTACCACAAACAGTTATACAAAATATCACTCTAAGACTAAGTACCAAAGTAAAATATGTTAACTTCAAATAAAATAAACCCTCTCTATACCGAGGTGCCTAAAGAACAACGCGTTAAGTTCCAAAATAATTATCATTACTCATCAGAATAATTAATTGTACGTGTTGTATTTATATTATTATTGCCTACCAAAATGGATAAATGCTCACCAAATCTAACTATAGAAGGTCGACATCAGGGGCACCCCGAGGTTCGGTTGGTTAGGTTCCTTTAATTAAACCCTTTAGACAGAAATAGGAGCCCCGCTTCGCGGGGCTCCGTCGACCAGCTTATTAACCCTAACCCACGCCGACCGACGTCAGGGGCACCCCGAAGTTTGGTTGGTTACAGAAATAGGAGCCACGCTAAGCGGGGCTCCGTCGAGCTATCTTGGCAGGTAGTAAGAAATTAAAAGGCGTTTATAAATCTTTATGGCATAGAATAAAAAGGAAAATAGGTTCATTTCTACAATACTTTATGAAACACAATTTGGTGAGCATTTATCCAATCTGGCAGGTATTTCGAATTTGTTGGTAGTAAAATAGGCACTTTTCTGGTAGGCGTTTAAATACAAGCCCCAAAAAAGCGTCCAAGATGCTGGGTTTTTGTCATAAGACAGTGTACTTTACACTTTGTAGTTGATATGTAGCAGAATACTGTAATATGATGTGGCCGCCGCACTATGCAACGAATAGTTTGCGTCTAGAACACGTTCAAAAACGCTTTGATTGGCATCTAGCTGTTTCTGTTGGCATAGCTAAAAAGACATCTTCTTATAAAAATAGCTTGAATTTCGTCAACACTTTAGAAGAACGAAGATGTTTAAAGGACGCATTGTTTGTATGTAAATTTCTTAAAGGAATTATCGACTAACCTCCACTGCTCGCACTCAATATCTTGCGTGCTCCGTCCGTCATGAATTCCGCGTAGACCTGTTACTACTCTTTGTCCTCCACAGAGAAAATCGGTATAGCATATAACTGTCTATATGCTAGGTTTTGCAAGGTTTTACTATGTAATAGCGATCTAATCGATTTACACTTTGAATCCCTAAGCTGAAATCAAAAATTCTTGACTGTTTGTCTGATTTCTTATGAAACCTCTATGATGACTTTTGAATCTAGCATATTTTTCCCCGATAGTAAGATTGCTTGAAAACTTGTCATGTACCCAAGTTGTCAATTAACATAATTTAATTTGGGTAATGTGGTGTTTACCTTAAAGTACCTAATTAATCCACTGTACTAAATTTTAATTTCATATTTTTTTTAAAGATATCTGTAGTGTAAGCCATTGTTGGTAGTCCTAAATAAATAAATAAGTTCATTTATTTGAAACAGAAACTGAAAAGCGAAAACTAAAAAACTTTTTTACAAAAAATTAAACCGACAAAAAAAGAAACTGAAAAGCAAAAAATAAATCTTTCAGTCTAACTAAGCTCTTAAATTTATGTAAATTACAAATTTTGAGTCAGCGCCAAACATACAAGGGGCCATGAAAACTTATGGCAGCTTGATTGATCGTCGTTAATCGATCTGCGGTGATTGTTTGGCGCCGACTCAAAATTTGTAATTTACATTAATTTAAGAGCTTAGTTAGACTGAAAGATTTATTTTTTGCTTTTCAGTTTCTTTTTTCGTCGGTTTAATTTTTTGTAAAAAAGTTTTTTATGGATATAAATAATTTAAATTTGATCATGTTGGCGAGGTTAATAGTCGTTTTTAAGAGTCATAGATGGAGTTGTGTTTTGTTTTTTTTGTTTTTCGAGAAGTCCTATAAATACTTACATACAGAATAGTATATAAGTATTTATAGGACTTCACCCCTATTCTGTATTCCTTATTTTCTCCATCTGCTTCAGTCACAACTTATGACTTAATTCAGCAGAATCACCATAAAGTCATTTATTCAAAGCAGGCTGAAAATCAGCACTTTTTGAAGGTCAATTTTATAAAAGACAGTCTCCCTCTGTTACTGTACTTTCTGTAGATATGAAATGTAAAGAAGAAACAGGTAAATGAATGTTATTTTAAAAGGTATAATCGTAGGTATTTTTGGTGCTGTATAGCGTTCACGCAGACGACGTCGCGGGCACCAGCTAGTATACAATATATTACCAGCGGGGTAGGTAATTGCGTAGGTAACACACTAACACACACATTTCAACAACAATTCAAATTGTGATTGATAGTGTGTTTTGTTGCATATTGTAGGTGCATCTGTGCTGCTGATAGGTAGGTACCTACAACACAAACCCACCGAGCATCGATCGTCTCTAATATCGATTGATAAACATGTTCTCTGGACACATTCGTAATGCACTGTATTACCGATAACATGCACGAGTGGTGTGAAAATGTTACAAATAATTAATGATAACACATTGACCTTGAAATTGAGAAAAAGAGCAGAAGTGAGTCTATCATTGACCACAAACAGGTACCTACCTACTGAAACGGTTCAATAGTCATTTAAATTTATATATTTTGTACTGTGTCTGGATTCATCATTAATAAACTGAACATAGGTAAGTAGGTATCTATCGGTTTATGTTTGTGCCGGTACCGACTTGTTGGAAGCAAAATACGATTCGCGTCACGATCATTATCAAACTCGCGTTACATAAAATCTTTACCACCGCGTAGGTAGCACATTTAATTACTGAACAAAGTTTATTGCATTTGCACAATCTTATCGTAGGTACATAGGTGTAGTGCACTTAATAATACTTCGATTAAATTTCACTTAACACTGCGATGGATAAAAGAGGCACCGACTTCCGAAACTTACACATTTATGTGAGTTTCGGAAATTGGTTCCTTCTATTCTATTAGTTTGATTTGAACAATTTTGGCACCGACTTCCGAAATTGCGTAGTACCTACCTAGATTATTCACTTCGCTATTTTGAATCCCGAATACAACGAAGGATTTTTAAGCTCGCCCAAGACAAATACTCTACTTTTCGCACCTACTGCGAGGTAATAAAAACCAATTCGATATTTATTAGGAGTTTATGAAACTGTTAAATGACCGTGGAATAGCTGTGCAGTGTCATACACTATTTACTACATATTACAACACAGACCCCCCCCCCCCCCCCCCGCCGCGTCTGTCGACCTGTGTGTCTGAACGCGATAAATTCAAAAACTACATCCCGTCTTCACCAATGCACGGAGTGATTCATGAGGAAGTTTTAAATGTATAATTCAGTAAGGTTTTGTGTAAATTGGCTGAAATATGACGATGATTGTTGAAGATGTCGGAAAATATCATGCCGACGCGCCGCGTAAACCAATAGAGTTTTATGAAAACAATTGCAGTACGTTCCCGTGAAATATTTTCCGACATCCACGCGGGTGAAGCCGGGGGCAAAAGCTAGTAATATAAATAATATATCGTAAATTAATTTCGACACCTAATCCAACATTCTAAACGCGCAACAGAAATCGATCAGCTGTTGCGATGACATGCCGCCATTACCGCCACTTATAATGTAGAAATAGCAATAATTTTGGACTTGGCCATATAGGTATAGAAAACAGTTGTTTTTAATGTTGTAATTATTTTTGTTTCATCTACATAATGCATTATATTTACTGTTACTAAAAAATCTCTATTCGGTTGCGAAATTAAATTATTATTATTTTGTTCGTCAACGGCAACTAAAACCTTTAAGGTGAGAACTGGACGAGCTGTATGTACACATTAATCAACAAAAAAAAAGTTGTTTTGGTAAAAAACTGCTCGCTAATGTCAAATTATGTCATACAAACGCAAAAGCAAAAGCAAGTCATTTAAGCCCTAAGCTCTAAATACACTATAAATACAGGCTCTAGCCGGGCATTAATATTGTACTGGATTTCATTAGCTACTAATTCGAAATCAAATTGGTTTTTGTTATTGGTGAATTAGGTAGGTACTTAACTCACAGTAGGTGCGAAAAGTAGAGTATTCTCCTCAGGAATAAAGGTGTATTTGTCTTGGGCGAGTTTGAATGCCTCGCTGCTCTCAGGAGTTTAACTCAGAGCTCCCTCGCTACGCTCGGCAGCCCTATCCTTCGTTACGTTCGGGATTCAATATAGCGCCCGTGGCCTAAGACACTGCTATATCCCCTTAATGAATACCTAATCTACTACATATTATTATTTTTATGGCCAAACAAAAAATGCCCAGATTTAGTGGTACAGTTCTACGTATGTAGGTACCTATACATAATATAACTTAGTACAATCGGTTTTAATTTTGTTTTATATACTTACCAAGTTTATAATTTTTTTGGTGACGTTAAGAGGCTTACAGGAGCTAAAGCGCGGTCACTGTCGGTTTGCATAGAAAATAAAGAGACGCGCGATGTCAAAACGCTGGTAATTCATTGCAAAATATGAAGCAATTGTGGATTTACAAAAAATCTATTCATTGGACTAAAAAATTAAAACACTATTACGTTAGTATGTTACTTTATTGTTGTAGAATAATCTGACAAAAAATCTGAATGTTTGCATGTATTACTAGTATGGTTTTTAATAGTTATAATATATTTTTAGAGGTATTTTCGTGATTTTATTCTATCATATCAAGTTAATTGTATTATGTTTTCAACACACTATATAACTAGCATATATCCAGAAGAATATCATATATTTTTCTGATTTTGGTTACTGCACTGAATCATATATTTTTAGGCATTATAAATTTGCTTTTAGGTCATTTAGTCCCCTTAACAATACGTAGGAGGATACGCGATTGCTGCAGTCGCGTCCCGCGTATGATTTACTGACATCCATTGCAAATATTGCAATATTATTATTTTCTATCTCCATAGTCTAGGTATATCAGATCGCCACAAAAATTTAATAGGGAAAACAAGACAAGATGGTCTTTAAAAAGTAATCATCTAAACCGGTTTCGATTTGGACAAATATGGAACTCGATTTAAAATTGAGATTTTGTGACACCTTTGTGGTGTCCGTAAAATATATTATGAAAATTCTGATTAAAACTGTTGGTTCAGTGAAAACCTATACCTATTAAAAAAAACAATAATTTAACGAAACGGTATAAGTACCTACCTAGTTTTGCTACAGACAAAGTTGGTTCATGGTCATTATGATAAACTCCAAGAGCCCGTGACTTATGTACGTAAAAATTAAAACAGTACCGTTTCTGAACTATGTCATCTTGTATCAGCAGGAATGGTAAAACTGCTAAGTCATGCTAGTATAAATTATGTTTTTTGTTAGAATAAAGCTATGGTAGGTATCTACCTAATATGTATATGCGTAAAAATTGATTTCAAGTTGCCAAGAGCTAAAAGTCTTAGGTACAACCCATTTTTAGCATGAAGGTCACGTTGACAAAGTGGTGATGATGAATATTGATGAATAGATAGGTACATACGACTACATATCAAGCTATGAATTTCCAGTATACGCGGATCTCGCATTGTATCGTACAATGAGAGGTCAGCTTATACTGGAAATGTATAGCTTGTTACGTAGCCGTGTGTACCTACATAACCGTTTAAAAACCAACCATTTCAACAGATACCTAACTTAAATGTAAACACTAAACATAGAGCATAGATTCTGCCTTACCTGCTACTATTTGATTTACGGTTTTCGTTCTCAGATTTTTGATCTCGTGAACCTAATCAAACAGCTCAGATAGTGCGGAAGCAGTAACATCAGCGTAGATAATACTACACACGTGGTAATACTTACGTTAAAAATATTTTCGAGATGAAGTTTGCTTTGTCGTGAGGATTCTTTTGTTTCAATACCACTTTTGAGTCCATTTTTCACTGACTTATGAAGCACAAAGCACAGTTCAATTTCGTCTTCTGTTTCCTGCAGATCTTGTCGTCAAAACACACCAATATATCCGTTTAGTTTATTAATATACACCGACGAATGTTGCACAGCTTTAAGCGGTACTGTCACATGCAGCAACTTTATAGCCATACGAGGCAGTGTTACTTATGAAATTTCCAATACAGTAAGTATTCGTTTTCAAAACAGATTGCATAATATCCTACTCATAAATTTTAGTACAGTTCGACCGATTCACTGACCACTTGGTTGTTTAGGATTGCAATGGACATTAATCAAAATAACTATGTAGCAAACAATCCGCTTTAAAAAACTATGGATTAAATAGTATCTACAAAAATATAAATTCTGTTTTTTAAGTATCTCAGTTGAGTAGATTGGTATTGGTAGATTGAAAAACCGCGAGCTCTACTCCACAAGCATATAGCCCGAGCGTCGCCGGCGTACTGACGGAAAACCCGCACGCCTGTGCTCTGCTCTCTCATCACACAGCTGTGGTATATCACAGAGGTTTGTGTGCTCTACTGTAGCTGTTCCATCTATAAATAATTACCTACGTTTAAGCGTCCTCAAAGATAACAACACAGTGTTGTAACTCAGTGGCAACACGGAACACACAAGAGGAAGAGTAGTTAACTCCCGAGAGTGATTTATCAAAACACATCTCAGATTCATTGAATCAATCAACAAGAATTGACCAGAGTTGGATCCAAATAAATAAGCTGCGCCGACATAGTAATAAATGTGACGCAGGCAATTGATAAGTTAGGGAAGTAGGTACGGTACCTCTAACATAACACTAAACAAATAATAATCAATATTTTAGAAATCTAGAAGGAAATCCTAAATTAGCTAATTTAAATATCTACGTAGGTACCTACCTATTTCTATTTTCGTGCTCAATCCTACTAATCCTATCCTAATAATCCTACTATCCTACTTCCTAGTAATATTACAAATGTGAAAGTTTGTGAGGATGGATGGATGGATGTATGGTTGTTTGTTACTCTTTTACGCAAAAACTACTGAACGGATTTGGATGGAATTTGGGACACAGATAGTTTATAACCTGGATTAACATGTAGTATACTTTTATCCCGGTAATACGTTCCCGTGGGATAATTTCCGACCTCCACGCGGGCGAAGCCGCGGGCAAAAGCTAGTAAAGTACCTATATAATTATCTATCCGCCCCTGACTCTCCAATAGCTAAGAAGAGAAATCATAGTACCACATCGATCGCAGGATAATGCACAACACCCAGTTTAAAAATAAATATAAAAACCATTTTGTAAATAGACAGTTTCGGAAGTCAGTGACTTTCATTTAGGTACATAAACAGGGTGGATTTTTGAGACGGGGCAGTAAGGACAGGTACCATAACCGTTGTAGTTAAAGGAAAAAGGTCTTATGAGCGTAACCTTAACTTTTTGAGAAATTTTGAATGGGCAATTTTGCACTTAATCCTTTTTTTACGGCAATTGATCCTGTCAGAAATTGCAAAAAAACTTTTCAGCCTTTTTCCAGACTCGTAGAAAATGAGAATCCATGTAATTTATTCATGGTGAATAGACTGACTGCTACAATGAAAACTGGCCAAAAAAAAAAAAAAACTTCAAACGAATACGAGTCGTTGCAATCTTGATAGTTCGATGCATGCGGTTTCTAACATTTGCTGACAAAATATAATATATCCTACTCAAATAATTTAACTTAAAAGCTTATTTTTGCCCTAATGGATGCAAAGGGTCGCAGGGATGATGATAATGATGAAAATTGTACGCCCTGGTAAATATCTGGGTACCCACTTAACGTCTAATTATAACAATTATTCAGAATAGGTATTTATAGGTACGTACAATAATTTTTCCCGGACTTGTCGGTCAGGTGCCGCGTGGGTAGTTATTATCAGACCGCCGAATCATCAGGCATGACCAAATGACGAATAGTAGATATCAATTCAATAATAAGCTCGCCCCTTTGTCGAAATGTGGGTGTACTATAGGTACCTACTAGCTATTATAGTGTATTATCAATTTATCAGCAATGAAGTAGGTACACCTCTGCCTAACCCTTTCGGAGATTACAGGCGCGATGTTATGTTATGTTATACCAACTGTAACATAAAATGTTCAGTGTTTATTTTTTTACTTTGAGATCGTACTAAAAACTCGTGTAAAGGTAGGTATTTACAGTTTCAGGTAGGTAAACCCCGTCACGGCTGACGTCCTCGAGATTTTTATATCCGATTCAAGGAAATGGTCATTCCATGAAAGAGTGAATCCACATTTAAAAAAAAAAAAGTCATTTTTATGGACAAGTTGCACTCGACCAGAAAATATGCTAAAATTGTTTTCATGAAAAAAGTTCTTATGGTTTCTAAGACAGTTTCCCCGTATCTATAATTGATTCAGATTTCCCCAAACTGTCCCAGTTAAAAAAAAACACTCTGTAGGTACCTAAAGTTTTAAATTGCAAATATGAATTAGACGGCATCGGCAGTTAACAATAGGTACAAAATAGCGTTTGTAATTTACCGCGCTACATGTGCACATGATGTGTACATGTGATAAAGTGAACTTCAGAAGGAGAAAATGATCTTACGATGCATTGAAGAATTTATAAACTTGGAACTGCAGAGTATATGTACTTACAGGCAGGTAAGAGTTATGGAAATGTGGTATGCATGTAATGTAGTTGTTGAATGGAGTTATTTACTGTGATTGTTGTATTGTTTGCATAGATAAACTCCAGCACTTCAGTTCAAAGAGGCTATGCTTGATATTAGAATAATTCAATCTTTTTACAAAACAATTTGGAGGAGAATCGAATTCAATGTTAGCTTGTAAACTACAAATCTAAATAAAATAGGTACGTTTCCAAAAATAAGACTACCGAGTAAGTACCGTTCATCCAACGTTGTGAATATTTGGGCGTCATGTTACTATCAATATTGATCAGATATCTTTGCACGGGTTACAGCTGTTGCAGGTAAAGGTATGGTACATCTTTATAGTCATTATGAAACCACCAGCAACGAGCTCCGATAACGGGCCATGAGTGTTCGTGATTTTTTTAAACGACGTCGTTTAATACGTCCATAATTTGTAGTTTTAATTACCCACCTATGCTCGAAAGGTTTAGGTAGTTAAATAAAGGTAAACAACAAAAACCACGTGACTCATCGATGCTAAACCTTTTTTTTTTCAATGTTAAAATTATATTATTTTTAGTCATATGTTTATTAATATATTCTATTCTGAATCTGAGGAACTATCTGTCACATTAATAATAAAGCGTTCAGTGGTATCATCAATTATTATGCCTAATTTAAACATTTTCTGTTCTTATTTTATTACATGACCCTCGCAATTTTTCCAATTATCAGCAGTCACATTAGCTAAAGCCTCTGGCAAATGATTTTTAGGTCAGCCATTTTAAAAGTTTTATTTTTCTCGGCTAAATACCCCTTAACTTGAGCCTATGTCTTGAAGTTGAAATATCATGTCTTGAAACTATGTCTGTTTTCCAAGGATAACACTCTTTAGGCCATGTTTCTTCTACATACTTATTTAAACACATTTATCAATGTGTACTACCTGTAACCATACCTATGTTTAACAAAATAAATTATTATTGATTATTGATTATTGATTATTGTGTTTCTCAGAGGATGAAAGAGGTCATGTTTTGAAGCGTTTTTCTTCGGTGATGGAAATGAGAGTACGGAGTTAGTCTGGCTAGTACCAGGCTTGGGTTCACTCATTTTTCAACCATACGAATTTAAAAACTAATAACGATAAATAACAAAAACTTACAACAACTAAATAACAAAAACAAAATAAACGAGCTATATTAACAAAATCGAAACGCACACGCAACATCGCAAATGTCGAGAGTGCTATCAATGGCGTTTGGTTAGCCGACTAAACGTAATACCTGCTACTTCAGTTGCCATACTATTTCTAAAAGGTTTACGGAACCTGTCTTTTTGGGCTCATTACAATACACAGATTACAAAATATTATTCTATTTTATAAATCACAACAAAAAAATTGTGCCCAAGCAATTACATAGTTATACGAAGAGTAGTTTAAGAATAAATGATAAAGTTTAACATACATTAATAAAAGAGGAAACTATCGTATAAATCGAAAATAAATTTAGTTTTGTTGTAACGTATTTTTAAACAAGAAAGTGTCAACTATAAAAAAAAACCTTTTTACGATTTGTTTACCTTTATTTAACTACCTAAACCTTTCTAGTATAGGTGCTCTACAACAGCATTGAAAACGACAATGTATTCGCTTAGAGCAACTTATAGTTATTAGAGACACGTCTCTAGCTATTTGCTTGAAATCAACATAAATATAGGTAACGTAAAAGTATGATGAAGAAGTAAGAAGTATTTCTATGTAGTACCTACTTATTCAATTTCCTTAACTGCATTTCCATTAATTACAGATTGCTAATAAATCTACTTACGTTAGGACAGTGCTCACGTCCTAACGATACTGGATGTATTTACTAGAGCTTCCCTGCAACAAAAAAAATAAATGTGCAAGGATCCATGTGATCCACAAGTTCCGTGTAGTTCTTACTTAAAAAAAAAAAAACAATGTTTGGATTGGGTTCCGCAGGGATCAGTAGGTACCAATAAGTCCCTTGATTAACATACCGTATAATATTTTTTTCTATTAAAACTGGACCTAATACCTACTTCTGACCCCTATGGAACTCCAATCTCAGTGTTGTTGCTGCTTCCTCTTGCTTTAAGGCTCGTGCACACTGGCGCGACGCGACAGCGTACACAAATGCACCGCGTGCAGCGACGGGCGGCGCCTTTGTGTCGGGCTGTCGCGTCGCGCCAGTGTGTACGAGCCTTTAATGTTTACGGACTCGCAATATTTTTTTACAGGAAACAGGTAGATCTTAGATAATGTGACATAACGGACACTATAATAATAGTCTAAAGATCATTTATTTCCTTGATATCAACAAACTCTGTTTTCTATGTAGCCATCAACTGCATTTCAATAAGATATGGATATGAAAAAAAAACTACTTACGTTGAGAGTTGGAACAAGAACAATAAAATCTTAATATCCAGGTGATCCAGAAGTTCTGTACGTACTTATAAACCTACAAAGAAAAAAGAACTGTTTGACTTGGTGTTCCGCAGAAGTTAGAACTAGGTCTTGCGTTATACCAGTATTCTTTTATATAACTGGACCCAGTACCGACCCCTTAAGAACCCACAATCGCCTTGTTGTGTAGACTTGTGGGAGCAAGCTCTTACTTACAGAATTGTTTAAATGGAGGCCCTCGCGGGATAAGCCCGCGTCGCCAGTTTGAAGTGTTTGAACACCTCCATACAAGTTGGTTGACACAATCGACGCGAACGAATTTCGTCCCGCGACATTTTGCACTTTGCAGGAAACAACAAATGGAAAAGCTCATTCATTTTTATGGAAAAACCAACACAAATACTCCAAACCTCGTTACATATTTCACGAGTTCAATTTAATTAATTTCGTGAAATTCAAAAGCAATTTTAGCTACTAAATTTCACCACATTCATTTAATTAGGTAAGTAATGTTTCTTTATTTAAGAATCCGGAAAAGAGCTAGAGTTCCTGACAAATCTTGCAGAGTTACCAATTCGAAGTGGCAGTAGGACGGCTATGTTTTTAGTCGGAGGACCGATGGCCGTAGGGCTTGGGCCCCTTGGAGCAGATGAGTCCTTGGGTGGAGAACGCAAATCCGCAAGCATAGCGTGTGACTAGCCAGATGGGCCGACAACCTTAGGAAGGCGGCTTGGACAGACGTGATACGGAAGGGGAGAATCGGGTTTTGCGGAGAGACATTTGTCCAGCAGTAGACTGTGAAACCTTTAAGATCATTGAAGATAATTTACCAAGTAGATAGTACGTAGGTACGCGAACGAATTAA
Organism: Griposia aprilina; assembly: GCA_916610205.1. NCBI lineage: Eukaryota > Metazoa > Arthropoda > Insecta > Lepidoptera > Noctuidae > Griposia > Griposia aprilina. Next base: position 12,543,959 of record OU744286.1, read on the forward strand.
TTATTAGTGCCACATGAGTCCCACAGGCTTTCACGTAAATAGGTAGGTACTCGTATCTCTTTCTACTTTATTTTTTGTAGGTAATAATAATAACAGCACACTGCCGAATCAAGGTCTTTCCTGTTGAAGAGATCTGCGCAATGAACATTAATTGGTGCAAAACCACATGTGACGATGCTCATGCTAGCACATTTACTTATAGGTCTGTACCTATAAGTAAATATGCTAGAATGAGCACTGAGTGAGTGACTGTTCACTGACTTTAATTGATGAGCCACTTGCGACTATTCGTATTTTTGCCGTGTATAGCAAATCGGGTTTAGTCGGTTAAACTCGTACATAGTACTGAGTAACTACCCAAAATCAACCAATTGCAGGTCTAGCAACCGTTACCTAGCGACAATTGTTTTAGCGTAGCGATAGTACCGTTAGCGTACGGAAAAATTATGATTGGTCATTTCGACATCGGAAACACTCGGACCCACGATTTTATCCGAACTCGTAGCGTCCAAGATGGCGTTCAAGACAAACTCAAACTCAAAGCATTTATTTCAAATAAACCAATTACAGGCACTTTTGAATTGTCAAAGGGTCAGTCAGTCAGAAAAATGAAGCTAGTTGCCCATTCCAAAGCGTAGTAGGTACCTATGGAGAAGAACGGGCAAGAAACTCCATGGACACTCTTTTAAATCAATATATAGTTACAAAAAACAAATTGTTTACATCATTCATGTTCAAATTAAAAATGTGAGAACGATGTAGAAAGACGTGCACGTTTAAAGTATCCGTAATAAAAAAGATAAAAAAACAATTCAAAAATTTAAATTAAAATAAGCCGTGGCAGCCAAGAGTTGACCAGTCGCTACTGACGGCGCCCGTTCACGAACATGACGCATGGATCAGCACCATTCAGCTCAACCATTTTGAAGGGAACTTAATGATCCAACACACACGCCACCACCAGCGAAACATTTGAGTGAGCATGACATACTCTCAGCCGCCAGGGCACATTCAAGTCAACGAAAGACGAGCCTAGTAAATGGTGGCTTTATAGACAATTAAGATAACTGTTGCACATAAATCAAAATAACACCTAACTTCATAGCTATTTCTGTTTTAGCTATTACAAATGTCATAAAATTTGCTAAGCTAAAAAAAATAGTCAACCTTAGAAAAATAGTTTTATTTCGTTTAGCAAGCAATCAGTCACTGTCTTCGCATAGGTTTTCAGAAATAACAAGTATTTAATGACCTCTAATTCAAAGGAGGTCAGTATCAAATAGATTGGATAAACGTATGCAACATTTTATTGATTTATCTGGGACAACTTAGTAGTCAACCTTCAACCTCTATGGATAAACTACTTATTTCCGATTATTAGTAATTTGTCATCTTGTCCATAAGCATGCGGTTTGAGTTCGTGTTTAATCGTCTAATCTCGTGAATGTATAAAACTGCAAAATTGAAAAGTTTGAAAGTGACTCATCAATTAAAGTCCGTGACTGTACATAATGTCTAGTTACGAATAAATTGTTGTGAATGCAACAACGACTTCAAATCATAGACGCACTCTAGGATTTATTTCTGGCAGGGGCACATGGGCCAGACGGTTAAGAAGTGTCTCCTGCATCTAGTATTGCACTATGCTGTTTTTGGTGGGTGTCACGGTAGTGCCCCCGCCAAGACGAGCCAAGCGAAGCGCAAGGGCACTACCTACCTTTTCTCGAAGTGTTTCGTCGTTTTTTTGAACCCTCAAAGAGTTGGTTTCCGATGTACCAGATAGTTCATATTCTCAGGATATGATGTCAATAATAGACTAATTAAACATACGAAGTCTCAATTGAATAGCTCTAATACTTTAGATTTTATTGATATCTAAAATACACCGATTTCGTCACTGACACACTGATGATCATCAAAATGTTTGGCTACTTTCTGAAGTGCTAGAAAGCCGAAATTTGGTATGTAAACAGAGTTCAGTATACAAAAAAACACTACCGTGCCCCCAGATAAGCTTAAAAAAAAAGAAGAAAAAAATAAGCACTAAAAAGACTGCCTAGCAACTTACAATGTAACGTTGTAACGTTCCGTTTTTCTTTTAAATAATTATAAATTACATAAATAACGATTTAACCGTTAAAATAGGCTTCTTTTAAGCATTTTGTTTACTTTTATAAAACCAAATTGCGAACACCTTTATTCAACTTCTTTTTTCGGCTTCGGGGGCACGCGTTCGCGTCGCTCATTCTCAGCGGCGCGACCTTCATACGTGTGCCCTCTGGCACAGCCACGGTGGTCGCCGTTTGTTTTTCTAATACGAGTACTACTATGAGTCTATTAAAATCAGTTTAATCCCCATATTGGGTAAGTGTTGAACAATGTCGCTTTTATATTTCGTGTACCTACTTATCTAAGACATCATATGGCGTTACCTTTTTGCTCACAACCTCTTTTCTGTTAAATTAGTATGCCTTCTGCTAAACCATTTGCTAAGCAACCTATTTGCCATTATCGCTGTGCATTTTTATGGAATGTTCCATACCTCAAAAAATGTGCAAGTCATCATGTACTTCTCACTCACATTTTGTAAACTCCGTACTGATTGTGAAAACCACACATCACCTTCATTAGCGCATAGTACATCTCTCTTTGCTTCTGCCTTGGTGTCACAATCAGCGGAGATGACTTTTTGTCCATCTTGTGACACGCTGGACGTTAATTCCAGGGTCCAAAGTTCCGGGCCACCACCATCCGGCAAATCAACGCACGAACGAGCTCCGCGCCGAGTACCTATTTACCCGCGTGGCCGCGTCGAGTTCCCTCCAGGGTCTGGCAAGATCAACTGCCGACCGTCACCTTTCCTGGCGTCTTCAGCGTGCCACACCACTGCGGCTGCATCACACCAGGCTGAGCCAGGAGAGTACGCGCTACTCCCAAGGGAAGTTAGGGAATCTTGTGACCATAAACTTATCTACCCCCTATTTCTTATTCTTTCTAAATATACATTTTATATGCTGACAATCTTGTCAGCATATAAAATGCTCCAAAAACATTTCATGTAAAATGTTGCCAAGACGACCACTTAAGGTCTGCCCTGTGAAAAAGATATCAGATCTCATGTAGAGCCAAGCTTCTGAATCTACACGGCCTAACTCTACCGACCCTAACTTCATAAATTCTACATCAGTAAAAATGTATGGCTTCGCAGAAGCTTGGCTCTACATGAGATCTGATATCTTTTTCACAGGGCAAACCTTATGTGGTCGTCTTGGCAACATTTTACATGAAATGTTTTTGGTGGGATTCATTCTTTTTCAATGTCACATAAGAATAACTCCAAAAAAAAACATGTGCGTTCGGGGGACCCCTGTCAGTAACAAAGTACCTTACGCGATACTTGCACGCACACATACTCGTATATAATAGAAAGAGACAGAGAGAGAGAGAAAGTGTGAATTTAATACGCGTCTTTAATAAAGAGCGATCTAGTATAAGTTTTTAGAAGCTCTCAAGAAGTTGTCGCCATCTTGGGTATTTGACCCTCAAAAACCATGAAAACGACATCCAAAATGAAAAAAATCAAATTTTCGCAGCCCCCCTCTTGGATGTTCATTTTAACCTCGCTATTGGCTTCAGCACCCTCAAAAACTTTGAAAACTATGTGTCTCTCGAGACAGAAAAGGTCGCATGGAAGAAGCATTACACTTTTTCGTTACGTGACGATTTCTACCAGTTTACTCCTACCGCAATCCGCGTTAAAATACTTCGTTCCAAAATGCAATTTTAGCACCCCGACTTGGATAGGATAGATGTTCTTTTGACCATAGATGCAGAGTTACTATGTCGACGTAAATACACTCGAGAGCAATGAATCCGGGTCACTTAAAGAATCCTAAAAATCTCGGAAACTAAAAATGCTAGGTTAATGCAATAAATTGTATTTAATAGACAATGTAATACTCCTTAAATGAAGGTATTAAAACTTCTTAGTTATTGTAAAGTTATATCATAAAAAAATCAAATTTGAAAAAGGGCCACTTTCGAAGATGGAACTACGAAATTACAGCATTTGGTTTTGCTTTTGTTTGTAATCTGTCATTTATGTGGGTACATAAACCATGTTGATAGTGCTCTATATTAATTATTCAAGCTGAAATTATGTCGCTTACGCCTGAAGAATGCACCAGAATACTTACAATGCTGGAAACCGGCCGGAGTCAGCGCGATACAGCCAGGACTGTCGGTGTGTCGCTGTCAACAGTACAAAGAGTTCTCCGACGTTACGAAGAAACTGGTTCTAACCTACGCAGACCAGGAACGGGCAGAACCAGGTGTACCACAGCACGAGAAGACCGATACTTGGTGAACACCATGCTTCGAAATCGCTTTCTCACAGGAACTGAACTCACAAATCAGTTTCGACGCCTCGGAGGAAGTAACCCAAGTGCATGGACAGTAAGACGTCGGCTTGCTGAATCTAACTTAAAACCCCTTAGACCTGCAAACGGCCCTAAACTGGAGCGTGGGCATCGTATTTCAAGACTAAGATATGCCCAGAGCCACGTAAATTGGAGTATTGAAGATTGGTCAAAAGTTATGTTCTCCGACGAATCAAAATTTATGCTCTACAAGCACGATGGAAGACACAGAGTGTATCGAAGACCAGGGGAAAGATTCAAGCAAGCATGCATCGAAGAAAAAGTAGCCTACGGTGGTGGGTCTGTACTTGTGTGGGCCGGAATTTCTTCTGAAAGTCGCACAGAGCTGGTGATCATAGAAAACGGCTCTTTAACTAGCGTAAGATATGTGGAAGAAATCCTCAATGATCACGTTGGTCCATTTATGGTCAATTTAGGTGAGGATGCTATATTTATGCATGACAATGCCCGACCTCATACAGGTAGGATTGTGAATGACTACCTTCAAGAGATGAACATTACTCGTATGGAGTGGCCAGCGCGCAGCCCGGATATCAACCCGATCGAGCATGCTTGGGACGAGCTAGGCAGATGCGTAAAACAACGAAACCCTCCCCCAATCACGCTTCGTGAGCTCAAAATTGCTCTCACAGAGGAATGGGAGAATATTCCCCAAAATCGTATAAGGAACTTGGTGTACAGCATGCCAAACCGCGTAAACGCAGTAATGGAAGCACGAGGAGGCAATACGAAGTATTAAAATTCAAGAAAATCGTAATAAAGTTCAAAAATTTCATGTTTCCTATTTTTGTTTTAAGGAGAGATCAGCAGTTTTTTTCTTTATGTAATTTTGTGTTAATAAAATGTATGGTGACTCATATTTTTTTTACTTTCATTTAAGGAGTATTACATTGTCTATTAAATACAATTTATTGCATTAACCTATCATTTTTAGTTTCCGAGATTTTTAACATTCTTTAAGTGACCCGGATTCATTGCTCTCGAGTGTAGTAAAGTTAAGGGAATAAAAGAACTTGGTTTGCAAGAGCGAGCGAAGCGAGCTCAATAAATTTAGCACCCCACCTCTAATTGGTTTGGTTAGTTTTTCTTAAGACCATTCATATTATTAGCTAAAATGTTTTCATGCGTTGAGGAAAGCTGTATAAACTTTAGACAAACTCAGACCGCACTATCTTTTTAATACGCTTTTATTAGCATTATATGTTATCCTGAAATCCTCTCGCCGACCTAGGCCGGTGTCGGTGCATTGTTGGCATAGCATACCTCTGTGCCCAAGTACGAGCCAAAACTAGCTAGCGTCTCCGTAAGCGTAAATGATATTATGAAATATTGTGCAGCGCCTATAGTGGTCACAGAAATAATTAAAATTCGTATCATGAGCACTACAGATTTCAATAGGTAAGAAATCTAATATCGCTGCCACACACTCGTTGAGTGGCATGGGTAGTAGTAATTAGTATAGCGAGGAAAGGAGGAAGAGACGTAGTGTGACCACGTTACTCGTCATGCCGCACGTCATGCTCCTCATCGTCTGTTTTTTGGCGCGAGTCAAAGGCCCGGCAATACGAGTGCGAGTGACGGGCCACATAATCGCGCGAAAGCAGTTCGACGATTGACGACGACGTCTTTTTATAACATTTTAATAATTTGCTATACTTAGGTACTATAAATGCATAGCGCGCACGCTGCCTCCCACAGTTCGACGTCCATTGTGTTGGAAAGGCGAGCGACGTAGTGCGGAGCGTCGCGATTAATTGCGCGATTAGAGCAGTGTGTGGGCAGCGAGGGTAACATCGCAGCAGCGCGAGGAGCAGAGCGATGAGCAGCGCGAAGAGCATAGTGTGGCAGTGATATGACGTATTCTATTCGTGACGTATTAGTTCCTAATGTTTTTCAGCTGTCGCCATACAAAACGGCACCATGAGTGAATTTGACAGAAGGTATCGAAAAATATGCTAGCGATAGTAGTTACGTAGCTCACTACATTTTGAGGTATGAAACATAATGTCATTAAAATTATGTATGTTTTTGAGTCAAAATAATGTCTGCAAGAACTTAGATAATACGTTAGTGGCCGTTGAATTTGAAGACCAACGACGTGAACAACGTGAATTTTTGAATTTCTCCAAATGTAAACTTATTTCACTTAATTTAAGTCAAAAACGCCGCAAACCACACAACGTGAAAAAAACTACAAATTTACTATAGAAGACACTCGACAACTCGACAGTGACTTAAAATATAAGGAATAAAAATTTTACAACCAATAAATACCATAAATAGTCCACTAAACGCCAACCTTTCTATTTAGTCGGATTAGTATTTTTTTTTTTTTGGGCGGATGAGCCGTTTTTTCTTCTTATTACTAAGATAGAAATAAACAAAACATAAGGCGGAAATTAGCTAGACGACAGGATCTATCGAGTTTACCTTAGCGCCTGCGCTTACGCAGACGCTAAGGTTAACTCGATAAATCGTGTAGATTTCGATAATGCTTGCATCTATTTGACGATAACAACTCATGGTACACGTACTGTAATAAATAAAAACTTTTTTACAAAAAAACAACCGACTTCCAAAAAAAACACTAAAAGACGTGAAAAATAACTTTAATTTCGGAAGTCGGTGTCTTTGGTTTTGTATTTTCGTTTTTGACCACCGACTTCCGAAATTAAAGTTATTTTTCACGTCTTTTAGTGTTTTTTTTGGAAGTCGGTTGTTTTTTTGTAAAAAAGTTTTTATTTTTCACTTTTTAGTTACGGTACCTACCCCACCCAAATTCGTATACCACTACTTGGTGTGTAAATAATTTTTTTTTTTCCTAATTGGCAGCTCGTAGTTGTGACCACTAAGGTCCTGGCTACTTAACCGGGCAAACCTGTGGGTGCCTTAAGCTACTAACTTAAAGCCTCCAGCCAGGGGCGAACAATACTTAAATTTAGGTGACCGCACGCTAAGGGCACCCCCTGTGGGGTACGAACCCCGGCTTAGGGCGTCACTGAGGGGAGGGCAGCAAGATGGGACAGGCTGGATCTAAATTATATTATTATTATACTGGGGAATTTAAAGCTACAGGCTCAGCTACGGCGCGGGCTGGCGCGTCGTCGAGCAAGGGTCGGGGGGGGGGACAATTACGTCGGGGGCGTCGCGTAGGACCTCGGCGGCGAGGTCGGAACGATGGCGGTCTGTGTTTGTGCACTGTACTGGTGGCCCTACTGCTCTCCTGGAGGAGGGTTATGGGGTCATCGGGGTCGGTCAGGGCATGCCTTGGACGGCGGGTACGACTAATGCGGGAGGGGGCATATCTGGCAGCCTCGACAACCAGAGGGTTGCGATGTGAGGCCGCGGAGTCGAAGAAGCGCTTGGAAATGCGCTTCATGAACTGACGGATAGTGGGGATTTTAAGGTCGAGATGGAGTGTGTAAATAACAGTGACAGCAAATTATTAACACATCATCCATATAAACTAAGTGGATAAAATATGCAGTATTAAAGATAACTCAAAAACTTCTGGTCAGACCTTGATCAAATTTAAATGGGACCACATGTGAAGCACCACCTATCAAATAAAAAAAGAATCATCCAAATCGGTTCACCCAGAAAAAAGTTATGAGCTAACACACATAAAAAAATAAAAAAATAAAAATAAAAAAACATACAGGCGAATTGAGAACCTCCTCCTTTTTGTGAAGTCGGTTAAAAATAATTATGATGCGGAAGCATCACTCTGCCAATACCTACTCTATCACTAGGTCGGTACACGCATAGAGTATAGTAACTATAAAAGGGTACACGTAGGTACCTAGAAACTCATTTCAAAAGACATCAGGCTAAATTATGAAAGGTTTATTAACGAATTATAAAAGGCTGGCCAAACAAAAAAAAGTTAAAGTTCGATAGAATAATGCTACGCTTTGGTTTATTCTTTAGGGTTCATAAAGTCGCGGATTGTTCGGAAGAGTTATCGTGGCCCTGACGCACAGGCAACTGAAGGAACACGGTTGGGTTTAAGTCAGTAAGAGTCTGACACGCCCTTCCGCTCCGCCCAGAGCGGGAAAGGTCATTTGATGATTTCCTACCCAAAAAAAAAGGGGTAAATAAAAATAAAAAATTGAAAAAAAATATCTACAAATGTATACGGAACCTTCGGTAGGTGAGTCCCACCGGGCAAAGAGGAATTGCCGTTTTTTGCGCGGTTCACATTATTCCAGTCCAGTAATCCAGGGAGACAATGCATTTCAATGCTAGTTTGGATCATATCGTCTACATTATTCCAGTCAGTCAGCCAGACAAAAAACAACAATGCCGAGCTGAATGAAAATCCAGTCCCTGGACTGGATTGTACACTGAAATGGCTATATTCCACTACATTCACATTATTCCAGTGGCATTCCAGTGCTGTTTTCGGTCGCTGGACTGGAATGTTACTGGAATAATGTGACCCGGGCGTCATTAAAATGTTGCAGATATGATTTGCGGAACTTGCGGATGTTGGCGACTGGTAACGCCATCTGACGTAATAAATATCCACAATTTCTGATTGGCTCTCTAACTATTTTGCCTATTTTGTTTGTTGAATTATTACTTTAATTTGAGTAAAATAAAACACTAGCATTGTACATACATATTTTTAATAATGGCAATAAAAATTACAATAAATTAATTTAAAGCCTACAGAGATCTTTGTACTTTGCGCACGTGTTGGCTTTTAGATTCTTTTAAAGCTTGCTCCAACTTGTTTGTTATATGTAATAAATTAGGTAAGTCACACTGAAGTAGAACATGGTTTACTTTATTTTGACAATGGCTGGCTGCCTTGGCATCTTGTATACTTGAATTTATCTGTATTGGAGTTAAGCTTTTGTCATCTACCTTCTCATAACCTATTCTGTCGTTGTGTTCACTGTATTGTCCAAAGTTTTTTGGTTTCATGATCATAAAATCCATGGCAATCATCGGTTTTATTTCCTCATTGCAACTTCGAGAGGCTACCTGTGAATGCACAAAACTTTAAGTAGGTAACATGTATCATTTAATATTGGAAGAAATAATAGTTCTGAACATCAAAACATATTTATATATTTGTTAAAATCCCTTGGTTAAGTATTAGTCTTGGAACAACCTACTCTCTCACTAGGAGTCGGGCGTTTCTAGCTGCGCCACAGTTTAAACTATTGCAGATATCATTGTTTAACATTGTTTGTCTTTGAATGTATTTGTTTTTGTTCCCAATAAACGATTATTATATTATATTTACACAATTTATTTTAACTTACCTGGATTTCAAATCTCCAGGATAGATCCTGATAAGTTGGGTCTTTCTGCTGCAGAAGGTTCAATGCATCTGATAACTCTACCTTCTTAGTGTTGTGCAACTTTATCAACACTTCCTGTTGCTCTGTAGAAAAACCCGCTATAGCCAATGATGACTTTAGGTCAGCATCTGACAACTGAATAAAATATTTTAATAGTATGCTAAGAATTCATATAGTATGATGAAGACCCAGTGTGTTTTCCTTTTCCATACAGATTAATGCAAAACAACAGTGCAAAACATAATCTTTGTTGAAGTGTAACCTAACTTAAGCAAGATGCTAGATATATAAGTACTTACATTTAGTCTACATCCCTCTACTATAAGATACACCAATGCATGAACCAAATTTTGGACTGCTGTTAGTGAAACATCCAGCTTTTCTGAAAAGAGAAATGATAATGAAATACACCAAATAATTTCTAGTGGTGGATTATCACATTCATCACTTGGTAAATGTGCCATATTCATCTGATGATACCCATCATTTGTCATCTACAAAGGTAATACAAAATTGGATGAAATGTGGAGCAAGTAAAGATTAACAGCAACAAAATAAATAAAAACAACAAAAAGAAGAATATGTAAGAAGTTAAAGGGGAAACAGACAGGAAAAGGGAAAATAAAGTATGCATCTTGGTGTGCTTCTGTAGTCAAGTTTGACATGACTCATTTTGATATTGGTTTGTGAAGCCAAGTTTAAAATAAAAAAGGAATGCCGCTGCAGCCAGCACGGGGTCCCACACAAAACAATATTGCAGTCAGCACTGATTACGCAATAACTTTACACAGAGTTTTTTTTTTTAAGTTCTTGAAAGCCGAGTTAAAGTTACTTCTTATTTAATAAACTATTCAGTGGCATAGGTCTCGTTAGTGGTGGACATTTGGACCAAGCCACATACATTTCTGCCCAATGTCCTTTGAATACTGACACCGGTAATTGTATGAATAGCTAGCACAGGAAGCAAAGGCATACCCTTAAAAAAAAATTAAGCGCTCCATATCAATGTATAAAGTCTGGAACGTTTTTTCGCCTGCCTGCATAACTAAGTGTACACCTTGAGTGTACAGTACACCAACCAAATATCTGAAATATCATTTTGACAAAGTTTTAATAGAAGATGGGAGGCGAGCTAACGAAAGAAAAGGAATAAAACAAAGCCAATTTCGCAAGAATCAAGTAAAAAAAGACAGAAAAGTTTACGTCTTGAGTTCTACTTAGACGAAACGCAAAAAGCTAACAATACAAGCAAAACAGACATGAGAAATATAGTACTTAAGAGTATTTTCTCTTACCTGCAGCAATACTATATTTTTTATGATTGGTTCCATTATTAAGGTAGTCCAAAGCTAATTTACAAAAGTCGATCAAAACTGAAAATAATAATTTATTAAAAGATTACTGAAAACGAAGTGATAAAAGAGCATTTTAGGAATTATCATTTGATACTGACCTTGTATAGAATGCTGGTTTAATAAACTAAGATGTTCTTTCTGTAACTCGCTTAAAAAAATAATCATTGTCTTTATAGAAATTAGATGAAACACCTATGTATTTACAATTTATGTCTAATTAAACTCTATGATTTATGTGGTCGCCACTGTTTTGACTGCTTTTTCGTGATGTTGATCTTGAATGGCATTGACAAATTATCAATAATGTCAATTTTAAATGTACTAGTCACTTGTCAGTGGCTGCTGATTTGTCTATGAATGTCAGTTGCCATGTAATAGGCATGGAATTAGTTAGTACTAAAAAGTAATAGGAAAGCTAGAACTATCAAAGAACAATGGCCAATCTCCTAGCAAGCTTGGATTAGAAAAATCTAATAAAACGCAACTTAACGATACATTATTACATAAGTCGTTTCATTTGCCTATTTATTAAATATTAATTATATTAATATATTATTACGGCATTTAATAATATATTTTCGAAGTATGGACCATATAGGTAGTAATTACGCCAAATGATTTTTGGGGTTATGTGGTATATTTAAAATTACGATATTGTGTTTCACTTGTGACTTTATTTGACTAAGGGCTTAGGTCTTGACATCAGTTTTTAAATAATACCTCAGTGCATCTAAAAAGTAAAAAAATGGTATGTTATCAGGCTAGTTTTTTGGAAAACAATGAATAAAATGTAATAAAACAACCAATTTTTTCACACTTGTATGTTTCCAGTATTTTTTTAAGATTTTAATGGGAGTTTTTGATAACCTTTTTAGTGTGAACTTATTGCCTACTTTTGTAGCTATCGAATGAAACCACTTTTATGCCTGTAGGACCTCTAATATTGGTAGATATGGCAAAATAAATGAACCCAGCCGCACTCAGTACTAAAAAAGTTAAAATGGCCGCCATTTCAAAACAGTAGGGGCAAAATGCCTTATTATGGATTTGTCGATAAAATTGATCATATTGCTTCGCCTTAACGGGTCGGACACCAGTCACCAGACACATTGTATAATTTGCCTCTCCTTAATTTTGATTACCAGTGGGCAATATTTGTATTTTTAAGAAAGTGTACTATGAATATACCTATTTAAAATAAAGATTTCATGAATTACAATTTTTTCGACTATCACTTTCACCTTTCACCTTTGTAGCAGGATCAATTGCACGGCTATTACGCTTCCGGGGTAACAGGGGCACTATGTCCTGGCAGAGTTCTTTATAAAGTGGTCGACTGAGTCTTTAATTAACTACAAACTCAAGGTCGGGCACTAAATTTGTATTGAAGCAGTCACGAAGTCGTCTGCGATTCCTTCTAGGCTCCAAACGCTCTTCTCTGAGAGCCTCTTCCACCAAAAACATACGTACAACCATTTCGCTACAATTATAAGTATGGTACTTTCACTTTAACACTTTCAGCAAATCAAATATAAAACTCAAGATACTTGTAATATTTCATTACATTCGATACTTACGATACTCAAAAGATAGCTAGGTATTTTGTTGTCGTGTATTTTGACATTAATTTGACGATGTAAGTCTAGTCAAACTCAAATTATCGGTCGGAATTTCTCGTTCAGAGTAGGGTTTACGATACAACCAGGGGCGTATTTACCCTAGGGCCAAAAGGGCCATGGCCCGGGGCGGCAGACGGCGAGGGGTGGCGCAAGCCGCACCTCGCATTCTCTTTGTGCGCCTTTCTTTTTGATTTTATATGCCTGAAGAAATTTAAAATAGCCTACCTAATTAACAAAAACTAAAACTCATTTGGTTTTAAGTTTGATAGACATCAAGACGCGGGGCTATCGTATTACTGACCGGCGCGCGCGGTGGCGGGGCGGCGGGGTGTCCGTCGGACTCCATCGCGACTCGGGACTAGTCGGGATGTTTTGACGTCGCGCTTGCCGTTTTCGTTCATAGGCGAGAGCGATGGTCAGCGAGGGACGATGCTTGTACCAGCCTTAAAGATTGGGGCCAAATAATAGCGGTTCTTGAAGCTATAAAAAGTGACTCTGACAAAATTTTACAAGGTGTCGACACAGATGTAGTCGTAGTATCGTAGTATCAGTTGCGGCTGTAAGTCCCCTTTTTGAGGAGTGGATTGAGAGGCGCCACGGCGTCCTCACCTTCCGCCTGACGCAGGTCCTCATCGGGCATGGCTATTTCAGGGGGTTCCTGTTTCGGATAAGGCGGGAGGAAACGCCCGGGTGTTACTATAGTGTGGATCGACCGGAGGACACGGTGGAGATCTGCCCGGCATGGGCGGAGCACCACCGTGTTCTCGTGGTGGCGATGATCTCTCACGTCCAGCTCTGGTCCAGACCATGGTACGGAGCGAGAGGAAATGGGAAGCCGTCACCTCCTTCTGCGAAGCAGTAATGCTCGCGAAAGCGGAGGCGGAGCGCGTGAGGGTGAGGCAATTGTTGCGCCCTCACGCCCCGAGTCACCGCAGCAGGAGACACCCTGGGCGTCGGGAGTCGATGGCCGAGTCCCAGCCAGCGTAGGCGCGGGCTTGCGGACGACGAGCAATGGGCAGCTCGCCGTCCGGTAAGGACCAGACCCGGGTCGACGGCGCATCGTGTTCCACGCGCGCCTCAAAGAGATGTCAGCACCATTGACGGGGTCCGATAGGGCCGATGCCTGCCGGGGTCGCGAATTGTTGGAAAGAGTTACCGTAGCCCTGGCGCACAGGCAACTGAAGGAACACGGGTGGGTTTTAGTCAGTAAGAATCTGACACGCCCTACAACTCCGCTCAGAGCGGGAGAAGTCATTTGCGGATTTCCCACACATAAAAAAAGGCATTTCCAGTCACTCATTATTTTTTTAGAAAATCAACGGGTATCTTTTGATACTTTTGACGAGGCTGGTAAAAGAAAATCCTCAGAAGAATACAGAAACAGTCACAAGAGAATTATTAAGAGAAAGAAACGAGACGATGAGTGTCGTGAGGAAGAAGTGTTGTTACAAGAACGTGTCCATTTCAAGGTTAATACCTTCTTCCAAATATGCGACCAATTGTTGGGCGAGTTAAGGATGCGATCGGTAACCGCCAATTTTGCATTTTTATGCAAATTATATACAATGTCTGAAGCAGAAGTTAGAGTGAATGCCACAAAACTCCAAGAAGTATACCTGATTGATCTGGCCGATGATCTACAAAAAGAATGTGTTCTTTTAAAACAATTCTTGACGTCTCATTAAAGTAAAATGAGTCCAAGGCTACTTATTTAAACAAAAGATTTGAAGGAAGCATTTTCATAGACTGAAATAGCATGACGCATATTTCTGTGCACTGCGCTGCGGTGACAAATTGCAGCGCGGAACGTTCGTTTTCCATACATATTAAAAAAACCGTTAATAAAAATTATCTACGTTCCCGTTTAAGCGAAGAACGTTTAAACAGTTTAGCTATTCATAACGTAGCACTTGACTTGACAAAATTTGTTAATGGTTCCGATTCTCTTGTACTTGTAAAATTCCTTACTTTTCGCTATGAGAATCATAAAGCTATTCTGCAAAAAAAATGTTCTTGACACAACTAAAATCGAATTTGACAATCGCGACTCCATGTGGTACTTTTTTTTTTTTTTTTTTTTTTTTTTTTTTTTTGGTTTTTGGCTTGGAACGGTTTGTGCATTTAGCCAATGTCACGTTTAGTTAGTATGAATAAAACAAAGTTAGGGAAACGAAAATATCATTATTAAAAATTATAACGGGATTTAGGATAGGACGGATACATCTATAGGATCAGTATTATTTAAATACAGTGATATAATAAAGGATAATGAGCTAAATACAATGACGAAAAATTACAACTTAATATTATTTAAAGTAATGAATGAGACTATGCATTTATATACAGGAAAGCTATTTGTGCAAAGTAAAGAAAGTATTGAGGTAGGAAAAGGAGTACGGAGAGACAAGAGGTTACTGAGAAAGGATGAACGGTCATATAAAGGACAGGAGAAAAAAATGTGATCTAAGTCGCCTACGTCTGCGCCACACAGGCAAATGGGGTCGTTGATAATATGAAGTTTGGCAAGATGGGCGGGAGAGCAGACATGACCCAGTCTCATCCGTATTAGAATGGAGGTCTCCATCTTGCCAAACTTTGCCCTGCTAAACCACGGTTTTTCCGGAACGTCGGGTTGAATAAGTGAGAAATAACGACCCTTCGATTTGCTTCCGATATCCCAAGCCACCTTCCAGGTGTCCCGAAGAAAAGTCTTTGGTAACGTCACGAGGTCACAGCAAAAATTAGTATACGGAACTAAGTCCCCACACTGCACCGCATCACCGGCGAGTGTATCAGCCACTTCATTGCCATGGATTCCAGCATGAGCCGGGATCCACCCAAATTGTAGTGAATTACCCTCTGAGATGGTTCTGTACGCAAATTCTCTTATTAAATAAATTATAGGCAACTGCGATTTGTGTTCGAATGGGGATTTATTGATGGCTAGAAGAGCACTTTGGGAATCAGTAAAAATAATAGTTTTTTTGAGCTTTAAAACACGGATATATTCTATGGCCTTTAAAATGCCGAAACATTCCCCCGTAAAAACAGAAGTCTCTGGAGGCAGTTTTATTTTTTGTACGATGTTGTATTGGGAATGGTAAGTACCTATTCCAACACAACCCGTCGGAGAACGCTTGGCAGCGTCCGTAAATATATGGTGGTACTCTAAGTGTTCAGCTAAAAAATTATTAAAACTTAAATGGCAATCGGCATCTGATTTACTTACACAGTTATATTTTATGATGGGACTGAATTGTAAACTCTCATAGCTACTATTAAATAGGGGAAGTTTATTGGAGCGGTGAATAGGGGAAGAAAGAGAAAGGAATTTTTTATAGCTTACAACTAAACAAGGAGCACGTTTATGGGACCAGTAATTTGAAGATTCAATTTGCAACACTAAAGAGTCCAATTTGGGAATGAGAGGATGGGTTGAGATCTGAAGAATCCGGAACAAATATTTGTCAGATAAGAATTGTCTTCTAAGATATAAAGGAGCTTCCCCGCATTCAACTTGGAGTGCATTAATGGGACTAGACTTCATGGCACCCGAAATAATGCGTAATGCCTTAGACTGGATGCGATCCAATTTTTTAAAAGCCATAACACTAGCAGGTTCTAAAACGAACAAACCATAATCCAGAGTGCTTCTGATGATTGCGTTGTAAACGAGTTTCAAAGAAAAGGGATGGGCACCCCACCACACACCAGAGAGGCATCTAAGCATGTTAAGGTGATTTTCACATTTGTTGACAATATAATCACAATGAGGAACACCACTTAATTTAGAATCGATTATTAAACCCAGGTATCTGAATTTATCTTTTACTGGAATAGGTATTTCCTTATAAAAGAGATTTACTTCGGGAATATTTCTCTTCCGGGTGAATAAAACAGCTGCGCTTTTAGACGTGGATAAATCCAAACCGTTTAGATGTAACCATGACTCTAAAGTAGTTAAAGCAGAATTGATAACAAAGGTAGCTTGTTCAACAGATTGGCTTGAAGAATACAATAACAAATCGTCGGCATATTGAAGGACCTTAACATGGTTAGTCAAGGAGGAGTCCAAATCAAATGTATAAATATTGTATAGAAGGGGACTCAGCACAGAACCCTGTGGGAGACCTCTCCACACAAGACGAGATACCTCATGATCTCCTATTAACATGTTAACAGAGCGTTCACTCAGGATATTAATAATGAAATTGGACAAATTTAATGGGACTTGTAAGGCTATTAATTTATTTTGTAAAACTGATAAGACAACATTATCATAAGCTGCATTAATATCAAGGAAAACTGCAACGGTAGAATGGTTGTTAGAGAAGGATAACCGAATATCGGACGTGAAAATACTTAAACAGTCAGTTGTACTTTTACCTTTTCTAAAACCATATTGTGATTCTGCCAAAAGACCCTTACTTTCAACATACCATTCTAAGCGATTTTTAATTACGTGTTCCGCTAGTTTCATTAGAATTGAAGACAAAACTATGGGACGGTATGAAGAAACATCAGATGAAATTTTATTTGGTTTAAGGAATGGCAACACCATTTGACGTTTCCATTCAACAGGGATGTTACCTGTATTCATAATAGAATTAATAAGCTGTAGATAATATCTGAGGATGTCATCATTTAAATTAGCAAAAAAGGAATACGGTATGCCATCAATGCCTGGCGCAGAATCCTTAGTTTTATGAATAACACCCTTTAATTCAGTGAGAGTGAATGGAAGACCTAGCGTCGTATGGGTGTCTTGGATATTGGATACGAGAGACAGGTTAAGGTTAATACCCTCAGGAACAAAAGGAGGAGCTAATTTATCTAAAAATTTACTGGCTAAAGAATCGGGTATAGGAGAAGGGTTGTTATAAATGGACCTAAATCTACGAATATTGCGCCAGACAATCGTAGGGTGAGTATTCGGTGAAATTGATGAGCAAAATGTACGCCAAGATTCGAATTTTTTCTTCTTAAAAACTTTATAAGTTTCATTTATTAAGTTAGTAACTATATCAAAATTAACATCAGACATATGAAGGTTATAATTGTATTCAGCCTCTTTACGTTTGTTAATCAATTCTGTGCACTCTGAGTCCCACCACGGAGGCGAAGGGATTGCAGTAATATTGTTATTTTTTACAGGAAATACTTCATCTGCCGCTGCAATTAAAATGAGTGCTAAAGCTTCAGCACAACTATTTTCATTGCCATCAGAAATAACAGGCAAGGAGCAAAGTTTTCCGTCTACAATGTTTCTAAATTTGTCCCAGTCATTACAATTTCTATTAGGAAGTTTATGTTTTAAGCTTGATCTCCTTAATGGTGTATTTGATTTGGGAAGAGGATAAGAAATAACTATTGGAAAATGATCACTACCATACGTAGAGGTTAGAGTATGCCAAGTTAATGAAGAGGCTAAGTTTGGAGAACAGATAGAAAGGTCGATTGCGCTTCGGTTCTGATTGGGATCTGAACGACGTGTGGCAGCTCCTGAGTTCAAGATGCATAAGTTATGTAAGTCTATTATATCTAGTAATTCATCGCCATAACAATTAGAAGTTGAACAACCCCATGATTGGTGATGGCAATTAAAGTCTCCCAATATTAAGAATGGCTTTGGAAGAAAGGAAAAAAGATTATTAATTTCTTGAAGAACAGAAGAAGAAGGGTGAGGAATGTAAATAGAAACAAGACAAGTATGATGCACTTTAATAGCTACAATTGAAATTTCCTCACTATGAGGAGGCAAGGTAATAATAGAGAAAGGGATAGAATTCTTAATAAGTATAGCTACTCCACCATACCCATCAGATCTATCCTCTCTAATGGTTAAATAACCGTTAATTTTAAAAATATGACTAGGTTTGAGCCAAGTCTCTGCTAAAGCAAAGGCAAATGGCTCATGTTTATTTAAAAGATATATAACATCACTCTTTTTGCTTATGAGACTGCGGCAGTTCCACTGGATTATTTTGGATGTGTTGTCCATTATGGGTGGAGTGAGAAACATTAAAAGAAGGGGCAACGTTGGACGGTGAAATGTTGAACTGAGACAGAAGATTGTGTAATGCGCAAAGAAAATCGTTTATGGAAAAATTTGTGTCTTTTGTTTCATTAATATGATTATTAGAAAAACCACAACCATTTGATGGTTGAGGAATGTCAAAATCTTTAATAATGGCATTGTGAGCCACCTTATTATAACCTTGTACAGATTTGGGGGGAGAGCGTGGTTTGAGAAAGACAGTCTTTTTATAGCTACTTGAAGCGGGCATTCTATTAGCTGAAGAGATTGACGGAGAATCTGCAAATTTTTTGGAAGGTGAAGATAAAAGTGTATCAGCATATGATTTAGTTACAGGTGCATATACTTTAGCTGCTTCAGCATAAGATACTGAACTTTGTGCCATGTATGATTTAATTAATTTTTGCCTAGAAAATTCTGGGCAAGACTTATTAGTAGCATAGTGATAACCCGAGCAAAGGCAGCAAGATGCACTTTCTTGTTCTCTTTCGCAACTGTCCCCAGTGTGGCCTTGGCCACATTTATAACAACGAGGTTTCGACCTGCACTGAATTTTAGTGTGACCAAAACGACAGCAACTGAAGCACTGTACAGTAGGGAAAATATATAAATCTACAGGTAATGCATTATAACACATAAAAATCCTTTTTGGTAGAACCTGCCCATCAAAGGTAACAACTATGGATTGGGATGGTTTCCAAAGAGTTGTACCATCAACAATGGTTTTAAAATTGAGGCGTCGAGCTTTTAAAATTGGACCGCAACCAATTGGTACTGTTATATTATCAATAACTTCCTCCGGAGACCATTCCGCAGGAACACCACGCACTAAACCCATTCTAGTAACATTAAAAGTAGGTATAAAAGCTTTATAATTATATGTCTCAAGACTATTGTTCGCAATAAAGGAATTTGCGTCCAGGAAATTTGAAAAAGATAGGGATATTTTATTGCGCCCTATTTTTTTGACGCTACCATTTATTACATTTTGAAAGGCATTGTGTTTTAAGAACTTGCCAAATGTGATTGGGTGCAATGTCGTTCCATCATCTGGTGAAATGGTTTTTTTTTGAACATGAATTACAAACGGTGAGCTGTCAGTTTTATCATAAGTTTTTCGACCTATCTGGGTGGGAACAATTATGGACGGAGCAGGAACATCAGATATTGTATTATTAGGCACATCGGTGGAAACAATAATTTCGGTGCAGTTAGGCTGTAATGTAGTAATTGGTGTTGAGTCCGTGCAACCACAACCCGAAGACTCAGAACCGTGGTTTTTACGGGTACGGCGGCGTTTATTGCAGTGTTTGCAAACATGCACACGACTTCTTTTTAAGTGACGAGCCGAAGACGACCCATCGGTATCCATGCCCGATTCATTAGAAATAGTAACATAATTGCCTGCCGGGGGCACAAAGACCCCCGGGTCAGGCGGCTCGTTCATTTTCCCGCTAAATAACAAAAAAGAAACTTACCACTATCGAAGAAACTAAATAAAACTAGAATGAAAATACAAGTAAAAGAAAATAGAACACTAAAAACTACAACTACTGATCTTATAAAACAGGTTTTTTTAAATTTTAAAATTAATCTCAAAAAGGACGCGTCCACCAAGTTGAAGTTTCCCGCGCTTTTTTTTCCATGTGGTACTTGTTTACCATACAATGTGTTTTTTTTTTTGAGTGCGTGACGTTATTTAAGTATATGGAATTTTTCACTTTTTGTATGGAAAATATGAAAAATTCTTACCTACGTGTTGAGTTTTAGGGGTATGAGTCTTTTAGAGGGGGTCAAAATTTTTCATTATTTTTGCGATAGGACACACCATTTTGGAGATATATGCAAAATAAAAGATACAGTACTGTTTTTGCACCTGAAGTCGAGGTGTTTGTGTGAATTTTAGTTCATGACAACTAACTTTATTCCACACCTCTATAATCGCGATTATAAATAGTCAGGTTTAGTCAGACAATCAAAATTTTAATTGAAAATCGTCAAATATTCAGAATAGCAAAATTGACATTTTCACTAAATTGATAACTCAGTGCCATCTCAGCGCCGTCAAATAAAATAAAAATAAATACGGGTCGACTTGAGAACCTCCTTTTTTTTCCATCGGTTAAAAATATATTTAAGTTGTGTCACTATAATCTATTTCAGAATGGGAAATCGCCGTTTGACAGGAATAAACAAAATTTTGGTGAATTTTTATTCTAGTTTGAAGGCATTTGTGACAAGAGAAACGGCACCAATGTCATTGAAGAATTTGTTAACCAAACTGTCCATCGGAAAAATAATGAAAATATCTACGACTAAATATTATGTGTTTTTTTCTTTGTATGCCCTTTTTAGTTTTTTCATTCACATCAACACACTGCTGGGTTTTATTTTATAGGTAGTTAATTATAAGGTTTTGCTTTTTCAGTTACTTTATGGGGCGGCAAACCTTACAGGCCCAGGGCGCCAAATCTTAAAATACGCCACTGGTACACAAATCTTAAAATACACAACAAATGTCAAAATGAAGTTCGGTAGTAGGAAACGTTCGAATGTTTGGCCGATGCTTCGGTTTTATCACTTCGGAGTAGACCCCCGTGTTTTGCTGTAAGGCGAAATTGCAGGTATATTGAATGAAATATAAGATGCAATAACAACTGTTTTAACATAATCTACCGCCAGAGAAATATTTATATTAGTGTAATATGAACCTGTTCCTTGTAGTAGACCATTCTTTGTAGGAATAAATATTATGGTTAAAGTTTGTTTGTCTTTTTTAGAATTTAATACAAAGTGGTCCAATTTTTCGATTCGATCCTCATTCTACATGTATCGATCCACTAACGGATCGAAAGCCATTGTATCGATACAAACATCGGGTGAATCATATTCCTTAATGATCGATCAACACAAGTGTCGGATCGGATCGAACATCCCTAGAACATGTTAGCTGGCTCTGTGGTTGTCATTTTCTTGACGTAGACGTAGTTGCTGAGTTTTTCAATTTTGTAATTTTGTTGACATGTTTCTTTAATTTTACCTAATTTAATTGCTAATAGAATCGTAATTAATGGTCAAAGAAGTAACTACTTCAACATGGCTTTGAAAAAAGTCAAAGGGAATTTTGAGAGGATGTTCGATAAAAATCTCACGGATTTAGTTCGAGGAATCAGAAATAACAAAGATAATGAGGTATTTATTTAAGTATTGGTGCTTTATTTTCCCTCAAACATTCATTTAAGTCAGTAATACAGCCAATCCTAGTACCTGACCAGGAAAATGTATTTTTGTTACTTTCTAAGTAGGTACCCCTCCACTGTCAGATTTATCGTCTCAACCAGAATAACTTGACTAGTTTCTATATTAAATTAAATATTTAGCTGGAGATATACCCACTTAGATAGAATTGTCTAAAAGCGTTGGTACCATGTGTATAATTTTAGCAGAAGCCTTGTAATGTCATTTACTATCTATATAAATTGAGGCTTTCAATTCAATTCTGTTCTGTATTTAATTAAGATTATGAATCATACGAAATTTTACATCTGCAACATACTTGGTTGACACAGATCCAATGTTTACTCTCCATTATTTAGTCATTGTTGTCAATGATGAGAGTCAATATGCTTCATTACAGTAAACAAGTACAACATACCTTTACGTCTGTATGTCTATCAGGTTTTGTTGAAAATTTCGACTGCTGATAGCATTTTTGTATGTTTGTTAATCTTTTGCATCATTTGTAGAAAAATGACGGTCCATTACCGTTAGACTAACCTGCAGGGAATAAATTAATACATATTATAAAAAAACTAAATATCCATGTATCCATGAAAATACTTTACTCTGTGTCATATTTACCATCTCATTTTTAGTCAAAGTATATAGCACAATGTATGGAAGAAATCAAAGTCGAGCTGCGCCAAGACAACATAGCAGTCAAGGCCAATGCAGTGGCAAAACTGACATATGTAAGTACCTACTTGAATATGTATTCTTATATATCACAATGTATATAGGTATAAAATAAAAATTAGATAAACATTGTTAGCAGTAAATGGAGCCCTGATAACATACCCACATAGCACCTTATCACTTTATGCAACACAAATACAGGAGTAATAAATGTTTTCAATAATTCAGAGATGTTCAGCTATTGTTTCATTTATCTGTGGTCCCTAATTGACACCCATGTATTTGTCCATAAAATACTTTCTTTGTAAGCTCTGATTTCAACAGATGTTGAGGCACTATCAAGTGCATGGTAGAATGTAGATATCTGATGGTGGTCTTTCTAATAAGTATGCAAGTAGAATCAAGCAATAAGTTTGACCATGGTCAAGCTTATTTAGGTATCCAGGAAATTGCTAAAATTACAGAGCACAAAATCGCCGCGCCCACAGCATCTAGAGGTGGCGGCAGTAATAAAATTCGTAGCAAACGAAAGTGCGTTGAGCGCACACCTTTCGTCACTGACCCTATTTGAAGCCGTCAGTTTCAATTATGTCATTTATGTCGTAGTCCGAGAAAACAATGACATGCTTGGTTTGTATTGAAAGTGTTGATAAAGCCACCTCTAGCAACAGCCGCCAAGGCATCCCTGTGCTCTGTGGCCAAAATTCACATACTTATGATACCTACTACAAACTTGTTTATTTTAATAGCCAATCGGCCAAACCCATTAAAATTATTTCACATGTATTACAGCTCCAAATGCTGGGATATGACATATCTTGGGCTATCTTCAACATAATAGAAGTGATGAGTTCCAATAAGTTCACTTATAAGCGTATTGGTTACTTAGCAGCTAGTCAGTCATTCCATGCAGATTCAGAACTACTTATGCTCACTACAAATATGATAAGAAAGGATCTCAATGCACAGAATCAGTATGAGGCGGGGCTGGCACTCAGTGGCCTCAGCTGTTTTATATCACATGACTTGGCTAGAGACCTGGCTAATGACATCATGACATTGGTAAGTATTACTCTAATATCTATTTTATTTGACTCAGTGTTCAGCTAAAGTACCCTTTTATGATTATGATAAGTTAGCACATCAGCTGCACCTTATGCAACTAAAAGTTGATCATGTGTGCAATCACACATGCATTAGATAAAGGACATTGCAGAAATGCATGAGGACACTTGCCTGATAAAAATTTAAACACTTTTTTATGCTGGCAGATAACAGGCAATAACATGGTTGTTTTGAAATTGTTTGTAGATGAGCTCAACAAAACCATATTTAAGGATGAAAGCAGTACTCATGATGTACAAGGTATTTTTAAGGTATCCAGAGGCTCTAAGACCTGCATTCCCAAAACTTAAAGAAAAATTAGAAGATCCTGATCCAGGTACAACTATTATTGTAAAAGTTGGTGCTACAAAATATGGCAAGCCTTATTCTGTTATAACACATTTTTTTTTATCACAGGTGTCCAATCAGCTGCTGTTAACGTAGTTTGTGAATTAGCAAGGAAAAATCCTAAAAACTACCTCTCATTAGCTCCAGTGTTCTTTAAACTGATGACAACATCCACTAACAACTGGATGTTGATCAAGATTATCAAATTGGTATGTATTTCTAAGTATAGTCTAGGAAAAAAACTACTCATAATTTTTTTTCAGGACCCAACATGCGGCATTATCTTTTTATGTTAATAAAAAAACCCTAAAATTTACATTTGATTAAACAGTAACAGTAAGAGATGTCGTTTACCTTAACTAGTTAATCAAAGACTAATTAATAGATAAATTTACTAGATTTCTGTAACATTTTTGATATAAACATATCTGAAATAACTAATGAATTCTTCACAGTTTGGTTTAATGACACAGTATGAACCAGACATTGGAAGAAAAATAACCCAAAGCCTCATAGATCTAATTTGCAGGTACCACTAGTGAACTTTACAAAAACAGAGTTTACCCAAAATGCTAGATTCATTCACCACACCTCACCATTGAAAGTTAATACAACATAGTGTATGCCACATTCTGACTATACCACAGCTGGAACATTTCAAATGAAACATTTTTTTTTTTTTTTCGTATACTTTAATTTCTTCTGAAACTTAATTGCCATTACAAAGAACTTTAACATACATCTGCAACTCTACATTTCTAATGTTCTAGCTTATGAAATGAAAATATATTCCACACGAATGACACTTATGAATTGGCACATCAGGCTCACATTTTTGTATTATTTTTGCTGCTGTTATTATACCAAAAAATACCAACATTTACCCATGTGTCGCCGTGAATTACAATAAAGAAGGAAGGAGCAGAAATCACATTTAGGGTAACTTTAGAACAGAGACATGACATCATCTAGCTATTGGTTGCTATCACATAAGCTAGTCTTATGTAGTTTCATTGTGTTTGTTGCAGTTTGGTGCCTTAACCCCATTAGAGCCTCGACTTGGCAAGAAACTGATAGAACCATTAACTAACTTAATACATAGGTGAGTCAGTTACTGTCCATTGAAGCAGGAACACCACCAACCTGTCCAAATTGTTCTGTTACAGACAGTGCCTTCGTCATATTAATTATGTAGACAATATTGTGTCGTCCTGACTGTACATGTAGTCTCTATGGGGTGAAAGGAGTATAATGTGTGTTCTTTGGCATATTATAAATAGTTAGTAAGATTTTAGTAGATGCTACAATAATTATTAAATCTTCCAGGTAGTCAAGTATAGTATAGTTATTGAAGGCGTTTATTCTTTAAGGAACTGCTTGCATTGCTTTTTTAACATTTTGTTCAAATAAGCTTATTATATACACTGTAGCACTTTGAGGTTAATTAACACATTAGAGCTTCAAAACACTAGTTTTAGGCTTGGATTTGTAATATAATTAACATTTGTTCACAAAGCAATGTACATTATGTAAACACAGCGCCTTATTGAACTTTTATGGCAAGATGTAACAAGCAATGTGAACCACCAAAGACTTAATTAAATTATAATATTTTAATTTCGCGGAGTGACATAAAGACAGGATAATTTTTAAATGTTATGAACTATTTTGTTATCATTCTGGTGTTTCAACATTCTAAATAAAACAGGGTGTAAAAAGACCCATCACAAAGTCGTCATCTGCGCATTCTGTACATTCTGTCCATTATTAGTAACAACAAGTAGGAAAATAATTGCTGTGAACTTTTGTTTTTGGTGTGGAATATCGCTGTTTACGGCAGCAAGTGACTCTTGGCTTCGCTAAGCGTCTTTTTACACCCGTTATAGCCCGGGGAAATGACCTAGATGTTAAAACTAGCTTTGCATTTATTAAAAAACAATGATTTTTAACTAAATGTGTAGGGTACATACAGAGGAATTTTCTTGTAAATAAATTTAAGCCTATAAATAAACGTTAAACTGAACGACAACGAGCCTTTTCGACCAACTCTTAAAACTGTCCAACAGTGATGAGACCCATGTCAATTATGAAAGCTTATGATGTCCCCATAATTTTACTCGTAAAGTAGCTAATTTCAAATCAAGTTTAAGTAAAATATTTTTACCAACATTTTTGTAAGTATAACTAACACTCCAACGTAAGGTCTATATCAAATGAAAGCTATAAAATTCTCTTCATTTTATTCTAAGTCTGCTAAATTTAAATAAAGCGCAAATAGCGCGCGCGCGCTTAGAAAATATTATTTATTTGTGAACCAAAAATTCACAAAAAAATATATTTTTCATGTTTTATTTTTATATTTTTTAACTCAAATATCTCCGAAAGTATATAACCTAGGATATTCATCACTGAATATTTTTTGTTCGTAATCTCTTACTCTGTCGATTGATACGTGTTTCATCGCTGGACGCCAGTTTTTTTTTTTAAGGCGGTACCCCGACCAAAACCTTGTCATAGTGCGTTATTCAGAGGCTATTAACTCATTCACTATGGGTAATAAACTACATCTAAAAGCACATTATTAATGTTCGATATCCTATAATTACATTGCACGTTCTTATTTGTTTTTATGTGTTATAAATACATCTAAAATCTCCTTGTAAAAAAGTGACTAAAATTATTGATTGCATGCATCTTTTGCTAAGGGTGACGTTCTATTCATTTGAGGATTACACTAATGGATAGATAATTTAAAAATCTAAATAATACACGTTTTATTTTATTTTAAAACTTCACTTGTCTATTTTTATTCAAATAATTTCATTATTTTTGTGAATTTTATGATAAATGAGCGTGCGGAGGGAGCGAGACTCAGCGACGGGACAGAGAAGGACCGAACGCTCAAGGTCGTTTGGTCAGGGAAGCGCCTTAAATAGCGGTTGGTAGTTATTCCAGGTTCCATACAAAAAATGTTCGAAACCCAATTTTTGTAATCACATTTTCCGCGGAGTAACGATTTTGTAGGTACATATTACAACAAAAGTTTTCCTGTTAACTTGTTTTGTTTTAATTTTTATTTACGAAAACGCGATTTTTCCTTGATGTTGTCCTGAAAAAAAAAAAAATATATTTGTGTAAGTGCTAAATAGTACCTAATAAACTTTTCAAGACAAAAAACACTGTTAAGATTTAATACATAGTTCGTAACGTAATTTCCCCGGACTAATAGCAAGCCATGAAATATTTTAGTGTACAATAAAGTATAGGTATTCCATGTATTTTACTAATAAGCTAAAAATTTAGGAATTTTACCTTATTGGCGCATACTTAAATATTAATTATTAAGCAACAGTAAATGTGAGTAATATAATAAGAATAATAATTATTATTACTAGTGGTCGGCAATTCCGGTGCAATTACCTAATCTTGCAAAGAGCGCGAGCATAGGCGCCCTTTTGAATTACTAAAGAAATCCCAGGAACCAAATAGAAAATTCGGATGTCTACTGAGTACTTAACTGATTTCTTTGTTATTATAATTCTAGCCCTGTTTTAAAAAAAAAAATCCTTGCTTTTTGTGAGAGAAAATGAAGTTGATTACTACAAAATCTGAATTTTCGATCACTAGTAAAGTTATGACATATTAACACGGAGGTATAAAAGCATATGTTTATGGGCAGTACGTCAGCGATGTCGCTGCTGTATGAGTGCATTAACACGGTGATCGCGGTGCTGATCAGCATCAGTAGCGGCATGCCCGGCCACGCCGCCTCCGTGCAACTCTGCGTGCAGAAGCTCAGAATACTCATTGAAGACAGCGATCAAAATTGTGAGTCACCTTCCTCACTAAAATTTGAAAGAAAGAAAAATAGGTTTGTTTGTCAGAGAAACACGTGCATTCAAAAAGAGAACTTAACTTGGATAGAAACAAAATAACAGATCTTTATACTAGATCTGTTATTTTTTTTAATCACGAACGTAGTTATTTTTCTTGTTTTCTCGTGTCCGTCTGTACTAGCTTGCTCATGCTTGATGAGAAGATTACTCATTCAACTAGACCAGCTACTCCTACCAACTTAGTGAGAGTGAAGTCGCAAATGCCAATAAACGCATTTTTCTTTCTTTTTCTTTTCTTTAAATGGTCCTGTCTTGAAAGGGCAGACATTCTTTCCTCTTGTTCTACCATTGTTTACGGTTGGTGTTGCTGTATACGATCGTTGCAAAATCTCGAATATACCCAATGATTGTAAGTAAAATTCAACAAATTTATTAGTCTTAGTAGAAATTGCAAGTAGACCACTCAATAATGCGGACCTAATAAAAATTACTACCAATTTAATGTCGTGTTCATTTGGCTACTAAATCATGCTCCAAATTGTTGACAGTGAAATACTTGGGCCTACTGGCTATGTCAAGAATACTTAAGTCCCACCCGAAGTCGGTGCAGGCCCACAAGGACCTTGTTCTCGCGTGTCTCGACGATAAGGACGAGTCAATCAGGCTGAGAGCTTTAGGCTTGCTGTATGGTATGGTAAGTAACAACAATCTTTTTGGTAGTAAATTCATCTCTGGAATAAGTAAAGTTAGAGAAATTAAAGGTTAGGCTAAATGGCTTACCTACCGACTTAAATTGTCCTTATATTCAAATCACAACTGTCATTCCTTGACAGCTGTATGAAATGCATAAAACTAGGCAAACTGACGTAGTGTGCAAATTTGCTTTAATTACCCAACATTGAAAACAATACTTTTGTATAATTTTGCAGTTCAGTAAATGTCATTCAGTTCCCATCCAAAATGATTGAACTGAATGGTGCTGATCCATGCGTCATGTTCATGGACGGACGCTGTTAGTTAAGGGGGATCCTTAGCTTTAGCCCGCCAAATTCAAATTTTCTTTGGTTTCTTGCAAATTGCGGTTTGTTTTACGTCGTATGTTAATCAAAATGCGATTCGCGACTGTAGGAATGATATAACTTTGGAAATTTGTTCCACCTAAGAATTTTCATATGAAATATTCTTAGGTGGAACAAATTTTCAAAGTTTGACGATTGATATAAAATTGATGATTATTATTTAATAAATAAATAGAATAGAATGCTCTTTAGTATGTACACCATAAAATTACAGATATAAATGTATGTGTAAGTAATATCATTCTTACAGTCGCAAATCGCATTTTGATCAACATACGACGTAAAACAGAGCTGAAATTTGAAAAAAAACAAAGAAAATTTGAATTTGGCGGGTTAAAACTGAGGATTCACCTTAAATTAAATTGTGTTTTATTGCAGGCAAAATACCCATATACAAATAAATATAATAAAAAGTAAAAAGTAGAAACAAAACATGGAGGTACTTAAGACTTGTAATCTCTTAACTGCCATTGAGTACATCTTTGTATTTTTAACTGTTCTGTATTGTTTTTTTTACGTTGTTCTTAACCTGAACAGGGTTGGTTTACTCTTTCGTCGGATACTCATGGAACAGATAATAAATATAACCGTTTTTAGTAAAGGGACTCCCAATAAAAAATCTCACATTCCAAAATCCCATTCTAATCTCAGAACTTCCCAACCAGGTTTCAAAAAAGAACCTAATGGAAATAGTAAAGAAGCTGATGGTCCACATGGACCGCGCGGAGGGCACTTTGTACCGCGACGAGTTGCTGACGCGCATCATCGAGATCTGCTCGCAGAACAACTACCAGCACGTGGTCGACTTCGAGTGGTACGTCACCGTGCTGGC
Source organism: Griposia aprilina (assembly GCA_916610205.1). Lineage (NCBI taxonomy): Eukaryota > Metazoa > Arthropoda > Insecta > Lepidoptera > Noctuidae > Griposia > Griposia aprilina. Next base: position 12,573,838 of record OU744286.1, read on the forward strand.
CGAGCTCACCGAGATGGAAACCAGCGCGAAACACGGTGAGTTGTACATGCTAGACTATAGCAATGACGGCTGAAAGAACAGCTTAGGTGTCGCTTAATTACACTGGGTTGCCGTTATCTGTCACTTCACTTCTGTTCATAACAATACATATTATTATTACCATGAGATTGAAGAGTTTTGATTACGCGTAAATAATCCGTAGCTTAATTTTTCCATTTTATCGGGTTTAAAATACATTCCCGGACTCCTAAATCGAGCCACCGTGCATTTTTAGGTATAGGCCTAAAACATCAAAATAATGATAAATCAGAGAAAAAGTTTTATGTAGTTTTGAAGCTGACTTAGTGGCCATCATTTCGGTATCACTAATGTTTCAAATTTGAAAAAAAGAAGAAAATCGGAGTTTGGTCGCTCTTAAAGCTACAATCTTTTATTAGAGCATATCGAAGTCAAGAGTTATTTCGTTCTTTTGCATAAAAAGAGTATAGACATTGTTTTTCCTTATTTTTTGTATTCAACCTGACGTTCAAATTATGGATACCGCACCTGAAGTAGCCGCGAAAACTTGCACTTCTTCAGTCTGGGCTTAGTCAGCGAAACGTAAGTGCACAACTTCATGCAAGTCGTTCTGCCGTTCAAAGAATTTACCATCGATACCTGGAGACTGGCGGCTTCGTGATCCTTCCAGGGGGACCACGAAACCGGGTCTCTACAGCACGACAAGTTCGGTTTATCTTTACCACCAGCCTGCGTAATCTTTATCTACCTCAGTACAGGTCCAAGAACAGCATCGAGACTTTCATGGGCTGACTATTTGGCGCGCGAACTGTTAAAAGAAGACTTGAAGAACGTGGCCTGAAACCTCATACGCCAGTCAATGGTCCCAAACTGACACAAGCTCACAGAATGACGCGCCTATAGTTTGCACGCGAACATTTGCATTAGACTCAACGTCAATGGAGCCAGGTTCTTTTTACGGATGAAACCAAGATCATGCTGTATGGTAATGATGGGAAAGTCTGGCGGTGGGTCTTTGACACTCTGGGGCAAAATTCCCACCGAAGGAAAAACTGGCCTTGAGGTTGTGACGGACGCGGTTACGGCCACTAAATAGCGACCGGTACATTCATCAGTGTCTAGAGGCTCATGTGATGCTATAATTATGCTGAGTTTGCGGACCATGCAGAATTTAATTTGTATGCATGATAATACAAGGTCGCTCACTGCAAGAGTGGTTCGAGAATACCTGCTAACCTGCATGACGTTAGTATCGCAGTAATGGAATGGCCAGCAAGAAGCCCCGATATGAATCCAATAGAGTACTTATGGGATGAGCTGAAGAGACGTGTTCGAACTAACCAAACAGCTCCAGAAACTTTGCTGGAGCTGAAATCTTCTATCTTGGAAGTATGAGAGAACGTTCCACAACACGTCATAGTGGCATTAATTAATTCCATGCCGAACCGCATGACGGCCGTCGCAAATAAATAAACATTTATTTCTCTTCCACAAAGACGCCTTAAACATAATATGGAAGACTAGCTTTTGCCCGCAGCTTCACTCGCGTGAATGTCGGAAATTACGAACTGGTGGTGACACTAGGAAAACCTGTCATTGGAGGTATCACAAGTTAATAAATAAACGTTTTCTAGGAAACCATTGTTTTCCTAGTGTAATTTTGCCCCTGAGAAACGCGAATAGACTTATTGCGAGTAAACTGTTTTTTTTTAGTATTCCGATTTCAAATTTGGAACAATGGCAAACGGCAATGATAGTAAGTGACTGGATTCAAAACCACTTTTTTTTCTGTGTACCTACATAACCTTATTTAAAAAGATAAGAGACCTTAACACAATAATATGCAGGGTGGCTCGATTCAGGTGTCCGGAAGTGTAATTAAATAAATATGTAACTTAAGAGGGCGAACACCGGTCAACTAGCGCCACTCCTTTAAAAAAATATCTCGTGACTGAGAAGGAATTTTGCATAACGGCTCAATAAGCACCCTCGGTAAGTGTGTCTAGAATTTTCTAATAGCTTTTATAAACTTTCATATTGAGACACGAAGCAACAAAATACGAGCATCATGCTGAGTGGAAGCCTTCTTGTCACAGTCATGACGTGCAGCTGTCGACTATTTCTGTTTTGTGCTCGTGATTAAAGATCTATTTTGTTTGTTTCTTTTTATTTACATTGTTACCTGAGCAAATTTTTTTTTTTTGTATGCTCGTGTTTCTATGACAAATAAACCTATTTTTCTTTCTTTCTTTCTTTCTATCTAGAGGAATGCGTCAGTCACCAAAAGAGTTAAGTAACCAGGGTCGTCGGATATAGTTGAAGTTTAGTAACAAACCAATGGATGTTTTCGAATGAAATTTAATTTGATAAATGAACAGTTTGTTTTTTATTAATTAAATTAAATTTTATTCGTAAATATCTATTGGTTTCTTACTAGAAACCAATGGATATTTACGAATAAAATTTATATTTATATAAAAAAAAACGATTATTAATTTATTTATTTAACCAGCATGCGTAGCATGACAACTTCTATCTCTACTCTACGAAGAGAAGACAAATCACGTTCTTAACAAAAGTCATTATTTTTTTGAATTTTGACATCGCGCCGTAGAAATCGTTCTACAATCTGTCATTTTGTCTTCCCTTACTTCCGTTTCTATAGTGGCCATGCCCTGGTTACTTTTCTCTTTCGGTGACAGCCGCTTTTCTTTAGATCGAATTTTGTTGCTTCGTGTCTCAATATAAAAGATTATAAAAGGTATTAGAAAATACTAGACACACTTACCGATGGTGCTTATTGAGCTGTTATTCAAAATTCCTTCTCAGTCACGAGATAATATTATTTTAAAGGAGTGGCGTGGTGCAAGTGGACCCGTGTACGCCCTCTTAAAACATTCCTGCGCAAAGAGTCAACGGCAGCCCAGTCGAATGAGGCGCCCCCCTGGTAGCAAAAAATTCTAGGATTTAGTTTGCACGTTTGTGTTGTAGGTTGTTGAGCATGATTTGATAGAAAAAGATTAACATTTGTGTGGTGTGTCAGGGCGCATGGTGGCTGCGCAGGTGACGGAAGTGGGCGCGCGCGTGGCCGAGGTGCGAGAGTTCGCGGCGCGCGAGTGCGGCGCGCTGGTGGCCCGCGCGCTCGCCGTGCCGCCCGGGCCCGCGTCGCGCGAGGTGTTGTATGCAGCCGCCTACGTGCTGGCCGAGTACTGCCGGTAACTACTCACTACATATAAGAACGGCGCGCTGGTGAAACCGAAGTTTATCCCAACGATTTGATTACTTTGCCACTGGTTGAGCTGCAGAATGGTGCTGATTCATACCTCATACTCGTGAACGGGCGCTGTCAGTAGGGACTAATCGTCCCTTTGCTGCCACGGCTTATTTAATTTTGAATTGAATTGTTTAATATGGACGCTTTTAACGTGCACGTCTTTCTACATCGTTCTCACATGTAAATTTTAACTTCAATGATGTAACCAATCTTTGGTTTTAAAAGCATGTCTGTGGAGTTTCTTGTCCGTTCTCTTGCATAGGAACCTACTTCTCTTTGGAATGGGCAACTGGCTTCTTCTTTCTGACTGACCGACTTCCTGACAGTTTAAAAGTGCCTGTAATTGGTTTAAATTAATTATATGCTTTCAATTTGAGTTTTCTGGCTGGCTGACCACTCAGTGGAACAATTTGTTTAGCGAGGAGCCAGTGATGCGCGAGTCGGTATCGGGGCTGCTGGTGTGCGCGGGCATCGGCGGCGCCCACATGCGCGCGCGCGCCGTGTGCGCGCACGCCGCGCTCAAGCTCACCGCCAACCTGCTGCGCTTGTACGAGGCGCGCAACGACCAGGATGCTGCTATATCAGTAAGTTACTTATTTCTTTTCATGACAATATAAAATATTTGCCTCTGTTGTCTCTTATAATCTACTTATTAAAAATCCGAAATTCACTGTCGGACTGAACCGCTAGGTCTAGTAGCATGAAATTGCGCAAGGGTTCCTTAAATACCTAAGGTGAGTCCGCTTTAACGTCCTGGCCCCGTTTGTTGCTTAAGATGCAGGTCGGTCAAACGTCTAAGCAACATTTGTTGCTTATTCGATTTGCTGCGTCCAAATCGATTTTGTATCGCTGGCACACTGTACAGCTGCCAAAAAATTACACCAGGTGGCTCCGTATTAAATTTCGCATATTTACGTATGACATGCTCTGTGTCAGACCATAGACTTTTTTTGTTAAAAAAGTTGAAAGTCAGCGCTCCGCCATTTTGGTCTGAATTTTTTACGAACGATGCGCGCTCCGTAGATATTATGTGTTGACGTCGTAGTTAATAACCCAATGTATTAGTGTTATATATCATAAAAATCCTCATTAATCAAGGTTTACGAATATCTATATGTGTCATAGGTTTTGAATCAGTTTTATTGTGTTAAACTCTTCATGAAAAATGAGGCCCTAGCGACACGCTACGCGCCGGCATTTTCGTGTTAAATTACGTGTGTTTTACTAAATAATTTACTAAAGTAATGCTTTGTAATATGGACATAAGTTCATTATTAGGATTTAAACATGCTCAGAACGTTAAAATACTATGAAGATAGTTCAAGATCACGAATAATCTAATTCGTTCCGCAGTACAATTTGTAATAAGCAACTTGAGGGCGGGACGTTAACGAGTTTGACAGATAAGGGTTCGGACGAATGTTAAACGCGCATACGCTTCGTTGTTTTTCCAATTCTTTTGGTATGGCCGGTACTGAATTGTTGTAAAATATATATAATTATTGCATACAAATGATTGCCTATCATTTCAAACATAATTACACAATAATCATCTAAAATAAATTAAATCCTATTTGTAAACACACATGTGGCAGAACCCTTATGTCGTCCCTCTGGACCTCGCAGGAGGTATCAAATTGTTGAGGGAATGGGGTGTTTGTTTTGGTGTATTGTGCTACTCTGAGCAAACCAAGTAAGGACATATGGGTATCGAAAAAAAGCTTAAATAGTCTAGTTTACTAATAAATAGGTTTAGTTGACACAAACTACAAAATAATGTACAAAAATTCAGTAAGAACAAATATTTTACGGAAATTCAACACATATTTTTAGTTTAACATTTTATTACAGTTCTTTCGACTATGAAGTCGTAATGTAGTTTTAACACCTGTTGATTCTGTATGGTTTCAGCTACACACACGATTTTTTATTAAGGTATAAGTTCGGTAGTTTTCAAGTTATTACACTTTATGTTAGAAATGACCGGTGCGCTGGCGCGGTCTTAGGCTAATATAGTAGCTGTGGACGTTTGAGCGGAATGTTTTTTGAAAATTCATCATATGTGGTTAAATTAAAGTTGAAAGTTTGTATTGCTCATCATTTTTGTCGATAGGAAATCCAGTTGTGGGCACACGGTTTGTAAATAAATAAAATACAATTTATTTCCTTCATAGATAATCCGCGAAGCCCTAGCGGGTTTGCGACCCCTGCTATGCAGCGAAGATATGGAAGTTCAAGAGCGCGCGCACAACGCGACGGCTCTACTGTCGCTGGTACTGCGGCGACTGAGCCCGAACGACTGCGCGCTGCAGGCCGACAGCGCGCAGGCGCACGGCCCATTACCTGACGCCATACTTGTTGAACATGAGCAGAGGTACTATTTACTTTAATAAACCGGCCAAGTGCGAGCCGGACTCGCACATAAAGGATTCCCTACCACAAGACAAGAAACGCCGAAAAAAAACCTTTTTTTTTGTAGCAGACCTCCCTTTAGTTTTTTTTTTATTTGTTATTTTAGCTTCAATAGCTCTGAAAATTGCAACTGTTACGGTTCAAGAGATGCAGCCCGCTGTCCGTACGTCAAGGCAAAAAACGCCGAAAAAAATCACGTTTCCTTTATGGGGGTATTAAAAGGGGTCTCCCTTTAATTTTTAACTTTATTTTATTTTTATTCATTGTTGTTATAGTGGTAATAGAAATACACACTCTGTGAAATTTTCAACTATCTACCTATTACGGCTCATAAGATACAGCCCGCTGACAGACAGTCGGACGGACAGCAGAGGCTTAGTAATAGGGTACCGTGTGCACCCTTTGGGTACGGAACCCTAAAAAGCACAGCCACATTACATACATTAAACTTATAGTAGATACAATCTTAAAAACCAAAGGACAAATGCACATGACAATTAAGGCGTACTTAGCGATCACCACAATAAATTGCTGCCTTGAAATTTAATTACTTACTAGGTTCGTACTTTTGAGTAATACCGGGATTTATTTAATGACTTGTTTTAGGGTATCATTTAAGCTATCACCAATTTAATTAGTTTTGTGTTTCTTAAATAATAGGGTTTGTCCTCAAAATAGTAGATCTGTCACCAAAATGTAGTCACCAAACAATGCAAAATCAGTTCCACAATAAATCACCTAAAATCCTGAGATATAAGGTCTAGTACCAAATAAATGTTTTTGTATGTATTATAATAGGTGTGTCCTAATAAGTATTTCAACAATAATGAGGCGTAGCCGACGGAGTCCCGCTTCGCGGGACTCCTACATCTGGGCGGTTTAAAAAAAAATAACCACGAAGGGGACGGCGGGGTCTTTCAGACCCCGCCGTCCCCTTCTAACCTAACCTGTCCGAGTCGGGGTGCCCCAAGTTGTACCAAATACCTGGGAACAATTTTTGTTTATCTGAGAACGAAAATATTTCGTGGCGATAGATGTATTTATTAGGTGATACAACTTGATGACAAATATAAATTTTGGTGATAGAAAATATAGTTCCCCTTGTTTTATAGATTCTGCTACTTATATGGAAAACATATGACTTTCGAAATCTGTGCAGTCACTTAAGTGATGTTAGAAGCAAACATAGTAGAATATTTGCGATCACTCAAAGGCCTTAACACCTCGTATTCATAGGGTAACAGTTGAGAGACAGTTGCTACTCATTGTTTCTTGAAACAAAATGTGCCTGGAACCAATGTTGCTCAACTTTTGTGTCCTAATTAACACGTGGCTTTAGGCACACAGCCATAGTACCATTAACACATTTAATTTGCAGCAATGGTGTAGAGAACGAAGAGAACGTCGAAGACATAAACAACGAGAGTTCAGTTCAGAGCTTCAGCGGCGGCTTGATAGAGGAGCTGGCAGACTTGTTCGACGGAGAGCTGAAGCCTGTCGCGCCCAAAGCACAGAAAAAAGTGCCCATGCCTTCAGAGTATGTGATTTGTTATTATTGCCCTTTGAACCTTTGAACCTTGTTTTCTTTAAAAACCTTTTCTGTCTGTCTGATGTGGAAAACCAACCAACCAGTCACGATTTTACTCGGTACAATTTCGACTGGTTGAGAGAATGTCCTGGAACTTTAGGATACTTGCTCGACGGCCGATGCATTTTATACGAAGTATAATTATTATATATTTTTTCTGTGATTAGTAAGTCATTAAATATACAGGGTAACAAGAGATAAAAAATAAAATTGATTATTTGTGTGAATTATCTCACGAAGCTATTATATGGTGTGAAAAGACCCATCACATAGCCGTTATCTACGCATTCTGTACATCAAACTAAGTATCATTGTGCAAAAAGATTGCTGGGATACGACTTTAGCGATTTAAAGTGATTTTTTACTTATATTGTACTTATGGGTGCATGGAACGGTACGAGTTGTGGGGGTATTTAAAGTTAAGTTATAACATTTAAAACTTGTTTTCGTATTAGAAGTTGGAACTGTGACCTTCAATATCTCCGTAACCAGAAGGTTCCGAGGAATAGTCCAGTACAAAAAAAGAACACAATTACGGGTTATAATAGTGGCTCTCGCCTTCGTTAAGTCTCTTTTTACACCCGTGATAGTAATACTAGAAACATGTCATATTACAGCTTGAACCTCGAACAATGGCTGTCCCACGAGCGCTGGTCGTCGGACAGCTCGAGCTCGGAGGGCGAGGGCGAGGCCGCGGTGTTCGCGCCGCCGGCCAAGGACGCGCGACCTATCGCGCAGTTCACGCCGGACGAATTGGCCATGGTACGACTTGAACTTACCGTCATAAGGCACGTGTCTCACCGCCGGCGATAACGAGATGCGAGTAGAGCTAGCAACTAAAACCGAGTTGGCGAACAACGAGCAGCGAGTGCGCGACGGCTACGAGGGATTACTCGCTAGTATGCATATGTACCAAGCGTGAGTGTTCTGCCCGCCATGCGAGGGTCGCTGAGCGAGTACTAACTTTCCTAGCTGTTGTCGCTGCGACAAACGAGTACTCGTCGGCGGTGTGAACAGTCAGCGATGAACTATTTGTATATGTATCTCTTTTACATACACGGGACCTACAATCTTTTGTGCGTTTCTTGAGCGAGAAAATAGGTGATAGCCGGTCGCTTCCTCATCGGTGATGGGACAGGTGCCTTGCCATAATCGATTGCAGGGTTAAGGACATGTACGAGTATCGCTCGGGCGTCCTACTCATGTACGAGTATCTCTCGGGCGCCCTACTCATGGTAGTGGAAGGAACCGTGGGGTTTTACTTTTCCCTCCGTTCTCCAGACGAATTGCTACGTCGCAAGCCGGTCGACTGTACTAGACAGATAGTAGAAAAACGTAGTTTATTTGTGTTAATTGGTCTTTATCCTCACAGTTACGCGAGGCCCGGAGACAGGAGCAAGCGAACAACCCGCACTATCTGAAGGACGACTCGCCGCGGTCCTACCAGCAGGACGACGTGCCCATCGCTGAGATAGCACTCGAAGTGCCTCTACAAGTTTTCAGTATGTATCCTAACGTACGGTAAAATCATAGCTGCTGTGGCGCGTAACACCGCGGTGGAATGTTGGATTTGGATGTTTATTTGTATTATTTAGTAATCTGGTCTCTAACAATTTCATTATTCTTCGCAGCCAAGAGATCTGATAAATACATAATATCACGGGAAAGTTCAAACAAGAAGAAAAAGGAGAAACGGACATCGAAGAAACGAAAAAGCAAAAAGGATAAACCATCGAGCGACTCAGACAGTGAGGGTGAGTCAAGTGTTCTTAGCATTATCATAGTGGAACTACAGCAAGGTACATCTATATAGGTTGTAAAAAATACCCTCTCGTAAACAGGGTCAATTTATATAGCTGGCGAAACTTCTCAGACGTGACAGTATCAATAAAAAAAAAAAAAATTACCCGACTAAGGCATAGCCAAAAGGAAGGGTTATGAATTAAGCAGTATATGTATGTATGTAAGTGTGTAATTATACAATAAAAAGCATGATTAAAATGATTTTTGTCAAGAGTAAATAGGTTAATTACTGCTTTTCCTATTACTCTTATTTACGTTGTCGTAACGTTTATCAAGCGTTAAAACGGAAAAGTATAAAATAAAAATAAAATGTTTAAAAACTGTTAACCAACTGCGGAAAAATAAAAGTAATCAAAAAAGTACGAAACAAGAAAATATTTCAGACTAAAATCAAGACAGGTACAAAAATGGTCGAGGTAAAGCCGTGGTCGCATGCCATGTCGTACTTTTTAGATCACTTTTATTTTTGGTTTTTTTTTTTTGTATATATTAGTTTGTGTGTTGTCCAATGTTTGGTCTGTTTTGTGTTCGTGGAACGAAAGTTACGAAAACCTTTAAAAAAAAATCTAGTTCTGTCTAAGTTCTGTCTAGTCTAAGTTTGAGTTCGATACCGTAAGTACCATAATTCGTGAAGTTTGACCAGCTAATTAAATAAGATCGACTCTGATGTATGGACTCTGGTCAGGGAAGCTATGTTGATACTACAATACTCAAATCGATTGTTCTGCATGATGTTTTTCGAAATGAAACTCATGGAAAACGCTTTATAAATAAAAATAAGTTGATTTTCAATTGATCATGATTGATTGATTGTTGATTTTTGATTGACTGATTTTTCATTCTTTGTCATGATTTCATAGTTTATTATGTACAAAAATGTTATGTATTTACCACCACTATTGTGCCATTACGCCTTCATCAGAGACAACATGAAGGTAACCATCACGACTATAACTTTAAAAGGGGTTTGCAGACGTTGTGCTATAGTATACCATTGTTTGTGTTAGTTCATATGAGATAAATCCTTAGAGGGGTATGCAGACATGTGCTGTAGTATACCGTAGTTCATTGCTGTTTGAATTAGTTGTAGTTCATATGAGATTTAAAGCGCAGTTTTGTCAAGTTCTTGACACGCATACGAGGGCGACACTGAAAGTTTTTAGAACTGGCCACTTATAAACGATATAATAAAAAAACAAGTTCCTATTTTGAAAATGGAACTCTTCGCCAATATTATTGTGTTTGTATTGTATTCATTTGTCATTTGATTACGATTTGGCGGCAAATTGAAAATTGTCTGTGTCACGTCAGCATGAATTTAACGCGAGAAAATTTTCGTACAATGATTTTTTAAGACTTTCGATGTCATTTAAGACAGCAAGAAAGTTATGATAGACTTCTATTGACCTTTCACGATGAAGCCCCATCTCGTGCCACTGTTTACAACTGGTTTAATGAGTATAAATGTGGTCGCACTAATTTCACCGATGATCTGCGTGAGGGACGGCCTTCTACGGCGACGACTAAATATAACATCAGTGTTGTGCGGCGTATGATAGAGACTGACAAAAGAGTGACTTATCAGCAGATTCGGACATGCTTAGGCATCGGTATGAGTCAAGTACACAAAATCCTCCATGAACATTTAGCGGTCAGGAAGCTTTGTGCTCGGCGGATACCTGATAATTTGACAGAGGCCCAAAAACTCCGTCGTGTTGATTGGTGTCTTGATATAGTTCAAAGATTTAACGGAGGTGACTCAAATGCTGCGTTCGACATACTTACAGGTGACGAAAGCTGGATTTATTGTTATGATCCTGAAACTAACAGACAGTCCGCTGTCTGGGTGTTTCCTTCCGAGGAGTTGCCAACTAAAGTTAAGAGAGGTCAAAGCGTGGGAAAAAATATGGTGGCGTCGTTCTTCAGAAGGACAGGTCATTTCGCAACACTTGTTTTAGATGGTCGAAAAACAGTTACTGCGGAGTGGTACACTAACAATTGTTTGCCACTTTTGGAAAAAGTTCGGGAGAAACGACCTCGTAGTAGGATCCACCTCCACCACGACAACGCCTCTTCGCACACCGCCAAGCAAACAATCGACTACTTGGCGACGTCAGACGTAGAATTACTGGGTCACCCGCCCTATAGCCCCGACCTCGCACCTTGCGATTTTTATTTATTTCCGAAAATAAAAGAAAAACTTTGAGGAAAACGTTTTATGGACACCGAGGAAGCAGTGGCTGCGTTTCAAAATGCCGTCGAAGAGACCCCTAAGGACGAGTGGGCAAAGTGCTTTTCTCAGTGGTTTCATCGGATGCAGCGATGTATTGGTGTAAATGGACACTATTTTGAAAAGATATAATAAAACTAATAACTTGCTAGTTTGTTCAGTTTTTGATTTTCTAAGAACTTTCAGTGCCACGCTCGTAACCATCGCGACTATTATTCTTATCTTGACCAGATTGACGCCAGAATACTACTCCCTACTGCGCGACGATAGCGAATATCGGCTATCTTCGAATAGGTGTCTGTAATCTAAACTGTTGAACGCTATTTTGTTAAAATTATCTCGGGTACTCAAGCGCAGTGTGTGTGTGTGTACGTGAGGGTGTGTTGCAGTGTACTCAATTATTAAAATTTAATTTCGTTAGCATTTGATTGTAATTAATATTTTTTATTTCATGGATAAATGTCCTTATTATCTGTGGTTTCAAGCAAGTTGTCTGTATTTTTTTTATTAAAATGAGTAATTTATACAAGTTCATTAATGTAGTAAAACCTGTAATATTTTACAGAAGAGGTCCACCAGGCGCGGCCCGCGGTGGCGGAGGGCGGCGAGCTGCCCGAGGGCGCCGCGCTGTCGGACGACGAGCTGCCCGCGCCGCGCGACGACCCGCACCGCGCGCTCGACCTCGACCTCGACCAGTCAGTGCCCAGCTATAACTTACTGAATTGCAGCTTACTGCACACGACACGAGCTGCTTCATTTTAACAGTTTCATTCATTCTTTTCTGTACTTTATCTTTATACGTGTAACAAAACCTATCGCCTAGCCGTTATCTGTGCATACTGTACATCAAACTACGTAACATTGAGCAAAAATTATTGCTGGGAAACTCTTTTATTTTTGTGTGTTAAAAATCGCTTTTTACGGGAGCGCGCAACGTAACGCAAGAAAAACATTGTACTTGCGGGTGCAAGAGTGTGGGGATATTTAGGGTTAAGTTATATACAAGGTGATATTTGAATCACAGTTTTGCTACAATAATTGTTAACCGTGTATACCGTGTATAACATTTAAAACATGTTATCGCGAAAAAAATTTAAAAGAAAGTTGGAACTTTGGCATTCAATTTCTTCGTATCGTAACCAAAAGGTTCCCAGGTGTGGTCCAGTACAAAAAATGGTTACAAAAGTATAAGTGACTGTCGGCTTCCTTAAGCGTCTTATTGTACCCGTTATAGGAGAACGTTAGGCGATGATGAGTTTCCAGTTTTAAATTATTTATACACATATCGTATACTTACAGGCCTCTACGTGAAGAAGAGCTACTCTCGTCAAGAATACATCACTACCCCACGCCTGAAAGCGGACTGTTGGAGAAAAAGCCCAAGTCGTCGAAGAAGAACAAATCCGCCGACAAGACGGCCGGGGACAAACCCACGAAGAAGAGGAAGGAAAAGAAAACTAAACAAAAGACCGCAGATTTAATGCTCCCAGAAGTAGCTAAGGAAGTAGATGAGGCGCTGCTTATTGACGATCTAAGCAAGACAAATGGCGAGAAACCAACGAAAGATAATGACGTAGCGGAAGATGACGCTTTAGTTGTTGAACCTCACACGAAGGACACAAAGACTGAAAAACATAAAAAATCTAAAAAGGAATCAAAAGATAAAGAGTCCAAGAGGAATAAATCAACAAAGAAAGGTATTTTAGCTTTCTTATAAAAAGTGTTATTAGTACCTACCTACATGTTACCAGCTTAGCTTAGCTTTTCTTTGGCTAATGTGTTACGTTAGCCAAAGAAAACCGTACTTCCTTCATCTAGCGATTTCGTTCTACCAATTCCCAATGCAGCTTTTTATTTATCGACTAACTTCCTTTTAAGCGTAAAGGACTATCTAGTTCGGATATAAGTGATTTATTCGGAGCGATCCCTTGATGAAGGAAGGAGGAACAGGCATGACTACATACACAATATTTTAGGCATATAAAAGAATGAAGGCTACTTGCTGATATTTAAAAAAATCGCACATCTCTGACTAGTATGTAGCTCTCTGTGCCGTGCACAGAAAAAGCACGTGTTAAATACACTGCATTATGAATCTAAAACCTATGCAATAAGAGCCATTTTTCGAGCAAGTGTGTTGAAAAATATAACCCTCCGTATCAAAAAGTCCTAAAAGCAAATGGTTCTAATAGCAAAACGACCTATAATTACTACGATTCTAGCAAAATGTTCTATTAGTAAATCGTTCTACAAGCAAATGGTCCTAAAAACGAAAGAAGGGAAATTATAGTCATACCATACCACAGGGAAAAACCACACCCACCCACACCCTTGCTGTTCGGCAAATTGTACAGAAGACTGAAGAGTACCATCAGCCGCTGTGTATGGCATTTGTCACTTTGAGAAAGCCTTCGATTCCATCTAAATAAAGTTCTGGCCTCTACGATGTTCAATTAACTGACGCCACATCGAAGCGTTCACATGTTTGTATGACGCTGCCACGATGACTGTCCAGATCCAGGATATGAAGTCCAGCCCCATCCAACTGCTCAGAAGGTGGACTGAGCTGGAGAGGGTATCAACGTGAACGCGAGTTTTTCTCACACCTTCGTTTTGCCGATACGACATCGTCATAATGGCAGAGTTGCTGGAACAGATGGACCAGATGCAACCCAACCTAAATGGAGCCTCTCGGCGGGTTGGCCTCGACTAGCATGAATTTGGACTAGACTGAATTCATGTACAATTCACACATCTTGCCAAGTCCAATCCACATCGAAGGGTCGCTTCTTTTCACTATAGTCTATTCGCGTTAAGAAAATAGTGACTCATCAGTGCAACTGCAAAGTGAAGGCGTATTTATACTGGGGTCATAATTAAACCATTAATATTAAAGCAAACTTTTTATTACACATTATTTTCAAATATTAATATTAAGTAATTATTTTACAATTTTATCAGAATCGTCAGAGTTTTCATCAACATTTATAATAAAAGAATTCTGTTCCGCGAGTTCCATAACATTGTCAAGTCCCACATGTTTCTTCACTGACCCCTGGTCACAGCATTTCTTCCATTTGTTCGAGTTTATTGTTGCTATTGCGTCATAAAACAGCATTTTAAATGTTGAGTTATTGGCAGCAATATAATTCTTTATTTGGACCCACACCAACTCAATTGGATTGAGTTTACAGTAGGGCGGCAGGCGGAGAATTTCAATGCCATTTGCTTTAGCGGTTTCGTTGACTAATTATGTGTATTGCGGGGCAATTTCGCCAACCTAAACTCATATCCATTGTAACGCCTTTACTTAGAAGCCAGCAGTCTATTATCTGCTGCTTATTGCATTGAGGTGTCGGTATCTTCTCGGATTTAACAGAGTGATATCCCATTACTTTATCCATGACGACAACGCTTCCCGGTTAAGTTTTGGTATGATATTTTTGACAAGTTTAAAAAAAAATCGCTTCGTGTTCGTGTTGATTTAGATTCAAATAATAGCAATCCGGGTTCCATAAATCTTTTTTCACTTCCAATGTGCAAGCCGATCAGCCTTTTACCTTTTCCCGTAGGAGCTCTCGGACTGTTAGATAAACCGGCTCGATAAGCATCCTTCTTATTCTTGATCGTCGAATCTACCCATGTCTTTGTTTTAACTTTTACCCACATTTCATCAAGAAAGTATATATTTTTATTAGCTTCCCTGTGTTCTCTCTTTTTATTAATGATAATTGCTCTCCCGTTTCGCAAAATCGAAAACAAGCTCAAGTATTTTATGGAGGGTAGTACGTTTGAAAGGAGGAATATCTACATCATCATTATATAGTAACATAACTTTGTTTAATGTCGGGTACTCATTTTTTAAATATAATGAATGCACTTTTCTCCTTATAGCACATTTGTCTACGTCATCAAATTTGTCAATCGTAGATAGCCGTCATAGCCGAGCTCTTTTTTTTACAGACGATTTTAGTGCATTCGTTTCCTTCTGTTCTTAGGTACGGTATTTTCAGAAACACCGCATGCACAAGCCATTTGCACTACTATACCCTCGATAGTCACGTTTTGCTCACCACAATTTTTAAACTACTTAGGAATCGTTATAAATCACTCGTCTTTCTCCGCTATGAATTATTGATCCACTTTTATTTTTACGAATAGGTGAGGCATTCGTTTTTAAAATTGACTAAAGACGCGTCCGTACTATCTGAAGGGCTTACATTACTTCAACCGGTCAATGTGAAGCCGGCTTTCTAATTGGTATTGGGGCGTGTCTGAGTGACAACGATGAATCACTATTTTCGTAACGCGAATAGACTATAGAATGGTTCAACCTCGTAAAGCTACTCCCTACTACTAAAATCTATTATAAATAAATTTACAACACAAGCTGTAACAGACAAATCGTGGGAATAGCTTGGTGTCATGTCGTGATATTGGATTCTTGCAGAAGTAACAATAAATATGAATGGGACAAACATTAAATAAAACAAAGTACTCTTTCAAACAAACAAACAAATATATCAAACCATTGCATATTTGTGAAAATTATGCCAGGCCGACAACCCTAAAAAAACACACAAATACGTTACCTATACAGGCGCATTAAAAACCTACTCTTTTCTAAATAGGTTTTAAAAAAAAATTGCCTTCTTTTTTTCATTTCAATAATACCTTTCAACATTAATGTCACACACACACACACCCAGCCATGACGATAAAAACCTACTGATTTTTCGGCATTACTGTACTTCACAAATAGGACGTTCTGATAAAAAGACGTAAGGACGATTTGCTAGTGTCGTTTTGATTGTAGGTCGTTTTGTTATTAGGACCATTTGTTTTTAGGAGTTTTCGATACGAAGGGAAATATAATACCTATATCTGAAATGATTGTTTTTGTTTAATTCACAGGCAAACATGAAAAGAAGACCGGATATGAAGAAGCATTAGGTATATCTACGCCTAGCAAAGAAGTCATTTAGTGTACATAATAAGTGAATTGCTTAATTTTCTTCATTCATGTCACGCTAAACATGCTGTCTCAGTGCAATTGTTAATTTGAACAATTTAAGGATATTTTTTATTGATGATTAGTTCAACTCCAATATGTATTAGTTTTTAACTCCATATTTGAAAAGCGAACTATGTCCATTTATATGAATATATTATAATATTTCCATAAGTCTATATAGTAACAAATAAAAAGCTAAATATATTAATCATAAACAATTTTATTATTTATAAAAATAAAGTTGACAATATGCAGCTTTTCAATTTAATGATTTGATGGCAGTAACTGTGGCAAGATACAAAACAAACCACACCGTATACAAAATAATTTACACCTATACAAAAACAACTCAAAAACACGTGTATGTGTATTCTAGTGTTACTAGATCAATTATTTCGTTTCTTTCTGATACTGTCGCACACGCCGCCCTTGGATTTACCAGTGCCTCCAGAGACTTTCTTGGCGTATATTCTTATCTATGACATTATAAAAACAGGGAAGGTAAGGTAAGGGCTGATTTTTCAATCATTTGAAGATATTAATCGAGAGCTAATTTTATTTTTTGACAGTTGCACAATAACTTAGTATGTTTGATTACAGGTTCAAAGTCCAATAGGGGGACCATCTATAAAATTACGTCAGAAGTTAAGAAGGGAGTGGGTCAATAAAGTGTGTCAATGGAGGGAGGGGGGACGAGTCATAAGCTTCGTGACGCCACATGTATAAATCTAAAGTATTAAAATTCTAAACTTCAACTGTAACGAAAATCTTTAAATTACTATCAATCTTCTCTATATATAAAACTAGAAACCACAGATTACATTTTTCAGATAGAGACGTCACTCGAATATTTCGTGGCGCCCGTTAGCAAGAAGTAAAAACAACAATCCATGAAGCAATATATGTATACGTATAGGTACTAGCTATATGTATATATTTTAATGCTTCATATAGCTACGAGGGCGGGTCAATAAGTCCGTGACTTTTGGAATAAAACACAGATTTTTTGATAAAAAAATAATTTTATTTTTCAACGTAGTCTCCCTTGAGCTCTATACACTTTGTCCAACGCTTCTCCAATTTTTTTATCCCTTCCAAAAAAAATGATTTGTCGAGGTCCTCAAAATAGGCCTTTGTTTGCGAGATGACTTCATCATTGGAGTCAAATCTTTTTCCACCAAGCCATTTCTTCAGGTTTGGGAACAAGAAGTAGTCGCTCGGAGCCAAATCTGGAGAATAGGGCGGATGAGGGAGCAATTCATAGCCCAATTCATGGATTTTTGCCATGGCAACTGCACATGTGTGCACCCTTGCATTGTCTTGGTGGAAAAGAACTTTTTTCTTGGCCAAATGAGGTCGGTTTTTTTTCAAATCGTCATTGAATCGGTCCAATAAGTTGGCATAATATTCCCCATTGATTGTTCTTCCCTTTTGAAGGTAGTCAATGTGGATTATCCCGCGTGCATCCCAAAAAACAGTCGCCATAACTTTATTGGCTGACAAACCCACCTTGGCCTTCTTCGGCGCCGATTCACCCTTAGAAACCCACTGTTTTGACTGTTGTTTGGTCTCTGGTGTGTTGTGATGGATCCATGTTTCGTCCACGGTTACAAAACGGCGCAAAAACTCCTCCATATTGCGATTAAACAACGCCAAACCTTCCTGTGAAGTTGTTACACGATTGCGTTTGTGGTCGACTGTGAGCAAACGCGGCACCCATCTTGCGGAAAGCTTTCTCATGCCCAAGTGATCATTCAAAATTGAAACCACTGAGCCATGCGAGATCCCTACGGCTTCCACAATCTCTCGCACTTTCAATCTTCGGTCGGCCAACACCATATCGTGAATTTTTTCGATTGTTTCGGGTGTAGAGACCTCAACTGGGCATCCAGGACGTTCGGCATCTTCAGTGCTTGTACGGCCACAACGAAATTCAGTAAACCACTTTTTTACCATTGAAATCGATGGTGCAGAGTCCCCATAGTATTTATCAAGCTTATTCTTGGTCTCGGTAATGGTTTTTTTTCGCAAGAAATAATGCTTAATAAGCACACGAAATTCACTTTTTTCCATTTTCTCCTCAAATTAGTGAGTATTCTGATAAAAATAGCTGTCAAACACAAACTAACTGACGCAGCAAGTTTAAATTTTGACAGGAGTCAACTGACAGATGCCTGTTGACAGGAGCAGTGTTGCTGTTTCAGTAAAGAGGTTAGAAATTCAAAAAGTCACGGACTTATTGACCCGCCCTCGTAGCATCAAATCTGCAGTAGGCTCGGCCCTGTACCTTCCCTTTTAGTTAGGTAGTAGTTTTTTTATATTAACTATAAATAAAACATTAAATCCAATTTCAAATATTTTATTTCTTCAAACTTTTTTTACAATATTTGAAGCCCAATTCATGAACACAACATTTGCTCGCGTTCATGTTTTTATACTACACAATATCAGTGCGTTTCACAAACAAGTACGCATTCCAGATTTTCGTGCAAGGGTCAATCAGCTAAAGCGATGTCGGTATCTAATAATTTTCCATGTCAATGTTTAAAAGCAGAATCGTCAATGTCCATACAAGTTAAGTCGTCAAGAAAAATCTACAAATTAATCGAAGCGCATCCATTCATAAAGAAATTGTAAGCGCATCCATTCAGTACATTTATTATGATTTTTTTCATTTTTCATTTTCATTCTATTGAGTACATTTTATATGAATGGATGCGCTTACGAAATCAAATTTATAACAACATAATATACAATTACGCGAGATGCGTTCCTCTTTTTTTTCATTTAAATTTAATAGTTTCAATATTTAGCGTTGCGTTATTAGATGATTTTATCCAACAAACGTATTTTATGATACGTTTGTTGGATAAAATCATCTAATTTATTACTGGCATTTATTGAGTTATCTCAATAAATTTAAAAGGTGTCTCAACACCTAAATATATTTATATTTGTAAAAAAAAAAAATGTTGTCATTGTTAGTAATTACATAATTGTTTGTTTAGACGAAACCCATGAACATTTTGAGAACAGCTCAATCTACCAATATGTAAATTAAACTTCTGATAATTACTATACAAATAAATTAAAAATCTATTGAATTGAGTAGTGTATCTCCAGAAGCAAAGCCTACCTAAACTGGTCGGTTATGATTCCCTATCTTTTATTCTAAGCTATAGCACCGTGCTAGAAACTGTCTGACTGACGTATCAGTGCACTGCACAGCCCAAACTACTCTGGCTAGAGACGTGAAATTATGCACAGGGGTTCATTTTATAATGTAGGCGAGCATTACGAAGGGGTTTATGGAAATTCGATATTTAAGGGGGTGAAAAGGGGGTATTTCGTTTCTACAAAAATCTTATTTCTTAAAGGGGATGCGCCAAGGTAGCCCGGGAAATTCAAATTTGCTTACGTTTTTTGCAATTTGCAGGTCAGTATCTTAAAATGTTGACAATTAAGTTCAACACCGAATGAGAAAATCTGACAGTTTGTGGTAACTTGATGTGCTGGCGACTGTACAACATCTTATAACTGTATACCTACATTCGTAGCAAATAAACTTCCGATTCTGATTTTGCAATTTGCAGGTCAGTATCAGGTTGTATTGTGATCTAAATATGATTCGCGGCCGTATCAAATATGGCCATACAGAATTATACTCATTAGAATCAGCAATACAACTACATAAGTTAGAAATTTTGATTAGCATTCACAGATTTTGAATAAAATGTACAGTCAGCAGGAAAATGGGCAATTTTCACAAAAAAAAATTATGCCAATCGATCATGTTTCATTTATGGATCAAAAACCTCTGTTGACCAACTGAGTTTTGAGTACTAGAAAAGTCAGAAATCGCTTAAAAACTTTTCCCATACATTTCGTAGGAAATGAGACTACAACTTACTTTTTATTATGGATAGACTAACCGCTACAATGACAACTGGCCGATAATAAACAAGAAAAAAAACCAACTTCGAATTTCGTCGTCATAATTTAATTTGCTTATAAGGGTAAGGCCGCAGCTGAGCGATAAAGTAGTTAAATTCGCGAGCGCTCGCGCATACTGAATGTTATGTACTTTTCAGACAGGGATTATCCGTAGCGAGTAGGTACTTTAAAGTCTGTTGTGTAAAAATGTAAACAAAGCAGGGGCAAAATGGTTACACAATCACTCACCAAATCGAATTAGCCTACTCATTCATCTGTATTTTGAAGGTTTTAACTTAGAATAATAATATTAAAATTTAATTTACTTAATTATGAAATCTGACGTAAAGTGAGGTTATGAAAGATAAGGCGAAAATTTTAAATTAGGTACAGTCGCCAGCACGTCAAGTTACCACAAACTAGCAGATTTTCTCATTCGATTTTGAAGTTAACTTTCAACATTTTAAAGTTTAAAATCGTTTGGAGATATTTGACAGTTTCGTGTAGCTTGACCTGCTGGCGACTGCACTTAATTGTTGTTTATTATGCAAGTAATCAAATCAAATCATTCAATTAATTAATGGATTTGTAAATGGCAGTGCAATTTCCCATCAATAGCTATCTATATAATATCTTCCAAGGTCGGGGTGATCCGTTTATTTTGTGATTACGATCAGTCCTTCATAATTTTGCGGGCTGAAGGGCCGGCGTACACCTGGCGAGGCGCAGAGCGCGGCGCGGTCGTCACTGCCAAACAAATATCGACGCTGTGTGACTAAAAATAAAGTTAAAAATTGATAACCTGAGACGCGCGCCTCTTTCCGCCTAGACGCGCTCTCGAGCTAATGTAAAATTTATTTTCAACTTTATTTCAACTAATTCAAGGTCGATATTTGTTTGGCAGTGACGAATGCGCTGCGCTGCGCCTTGTCAGATGTGCGCCGGCCCTAAGCCTGTCTATGCTGAAGTTTAGTAAAGTATATGTTAAATTTTAACTTTTCTCATAGTTTTGATAAAATGTTTCTAGAAAGTTTTTTATGTCAATCGTATACTACTTACACCATTCTAGGCATATTTAAAAGATCGAAATCAACTTATTTACAAATTAAACTGATTGATTACTAAATGATACTAAATTATAATTATAAAAAAATGTAGACGTACCTTCTTAGCGATATCGCAGTAATTGTTCAAAATGTCCACCATTTCATTCTAAACATAAAAAAAACTAGCACGTCTTTGCAAATTGTTTGATAAACTTCGTCGAAGCGTGTCTCTATCACTTTTTAAAACATTAAAAGCGTCTATTATTCGCTGTTTTAAATCACTAACACTTTGGGCTTCTTCGGTATACACTGTATACACTAAACGTTTTAGTTCGGCCCACAAATAAAAGTCAACGGGATGGGGTGTTAGGTCTGGTGAACCTCGGCGGCCAGTTCATAGGTCCACCGCGACCTATCCACTTATCACTGAATTCGCTATCAAGATACACGCACAGATCGTTCGTAGTGAGCTGGACATCCGTCGTGCTGGAAGTACATGTTTCGCTGATAGAACAAGGAACCTCTTCCAACATGATGTCGATGACGGAACGTATCATTTGTAGATAGTTTATTCCAGTCAATCGACCTTCGACCTAAACGACCAATTATGCGATCGTGAATTATCGCTGCCCAAACGTTGACACTGAAACGAACTAGATGTGCATGTTCTTTAACTTTGTTTGGGTATTGGAAGCTTCACCAGTGTTCGTTGTGAACGTTTTAAATACCAACGAGGGTAAATGTAGACTCGTCGTTCCACAAGATGTTAGCCTCCGCATGGTTCTGCAGCCAGTGACAAAACTCCATGTGGGGTCCGGGGTCCGGTGCATGCAAAGCTTGCACGCGTGGGAAATGATATGGAAACATGTCCCAATGGACATGGCTCCATACCATTTTAATCTACTACTTCATTCAATAATGAAGTAGCTTCCACACCACATACTGGCTTACGCCAAATCGACAAGCGGCTTGCCGACTGCTCCTCCTCGGCTGTCTTTGGAAATAATCCAGTAAGGTGTCTTCAACGTGTCTGGCCCCTGCCCCTGACATGACTGAGTAGCCGCAACTGCCCATGATCAATTAAAGAAAGAAAGAAAACACATTTATTTAGCACAGGCTACAAAGCACAACATAATTATACGTACAAGTAAAAAAGAAAAATAAAACAAATAAAAAGTAAAGTGCGTTGTGAGAAATTAGCAGGAAAGTGTGCCTCGCGACTGCGCCGAATAAGTCCAGTTACCGCTGATACGTCCGTAATATTAGAGCAGTGCTGGGAATTTGAGGAGCAGGGATACCGTTCCTTTGCAAGGACTGTAGGTGTTCTTAATCTGCGCACATTAGACTCGCATCGTCTAAGTTTTCACCAAACATGATATAAAATCGCACCATTGCTAGGTAGTTTACATTTGAGTATTCGTACATGTTTATGTTATCTATCACCGCCATCACCGGGCAGCCGATGCATACGTGGAAACTTAAGACTCCTTCAAACAGGCCCGACACGCGACGCGAATCGCACACGACACAAAGGCACTGCTCGTCGCGCGACAGGCGGTGCCCTTGTGTCATGTGCTTTTCGAGTCGTGAGTCGCGACTGTTTGTGTAATTCCACTTTGCCCCACCAAGCCCGCCACCCTGGTGTGGCAAAGTGGACTGCCTAAAATTTTGCAGTGGAATATGCCCCACTATTCTGATTTGATGGGGCGGATAACACTAGCATAAACACTTTGTGGATTCTGCCCCACTAGGGTTGGCACCTCAGGATTTGTGTATGAAGGTTACACTGTTACTATATCATCTATCGCCACGAAATATTTTCGTTCTCAGATAAACAAAAATTGTTCCCAGGTATTTGGTACAACTTGGGGCACCCCGACTCGGACAGGTTAGGTTAGAAGGGGACGGCGGGGTCTGAAAGACCCCGCCGTCCCCTTCGTGGTTATTTTTTTTTAAACCGCCCAGAAGTAGGAGTCCCGCGAGGCGGGACTCCGTCGGCTACGCCTCATTAACCTTCATACACAAATCCTGAGGTGCCAACCCTAGTGGGGCAGAATCCACAAAGTGTTTATGCTAGTGTTATCCGCTCCATCAAATCAGAATAGTGGGGCATATTCCACTGCAAAATTTTAGGCAGTCCACTTTGCCACACCAGGGTGGCGGGCTTGGTGGGGCAAAGTGGAATTACTCGACTGTTTATGGAGCCTTTAAACAAGGCGTACGTCACACGTCACGTCGTGACTAATCGCAGGTGACTGAAAGTATGAGAGAGGGAGCGCCCGATACGCGAGCGGGTGGCGATGCGCGAGCGGCTCGTGCGCCTGCGAAAGGATATCAAAGAGGCCAACGGCACGGTGCGGCGAGTACCTATCGACCTCAAAGAAATCAATCGGCTTCAAAGAATAGGATCGCGCTACGAATTCGTTGATAAATTCAGCGCATTAGGTAAGGTGTGTAAGATTTGAATTTCGTTTTTTATCTTTCAAATTTCTGTTTCTATTGTTCAAGTATGAAATGTTTACTTCAAATGTGTGTATTTATTGCTAATCAATTTCTTTGTAAGTTATTCAAAAATAAAGAAAATAAAAGATTCTATGCCTTAAGCTTCTAGTCCGTTCACCTATTATACCCATTTTTTTCCAGACAGCAATAAATGTCATCCACTGGCTATATAAAAAAAGAAATTGCTGTTAGTTAGTCTCGCTAAAAACCAAAAACGGCTCGACCAATTTGAATATTTTTTTTTGTTAAGATCGGTCTAAAAAAAAATGGTGGTAAGAAAAAAAGGCTTTGCAACGCATACCGGGCTTTAGCTAGTGTATATAAAAGTGCTGTTTTAATTGAATTCATACTAATATATCCCAATCCTAACTAATATTATAAATGCGAAAGTGAGTTTTTTGTTTCACTTTCACGCTAAAACGGCTAAAGGGATTTGGCACATGGGTAGACCATGACCTGGGTTAGGACATAGGATACTTTTTTATCCAGATATTGCGACGGGATCGAGACTTATGTGGATGAAACTGCGAGGCGTAGCTAGTATCCTACTTCCTACTAACATTATAAATGTAAAAGTTTGTGAGGATTCTGAGGATAGATGGATGGATGGATGTTTGTTACTCTCTCACGCAAAAACTTCTGAACGGATTTGGATGTAATTTGGGACACATATTATAGTTTATAACCTGGATTAACACATAGGATACTTTATATCCCGGTAATACGTTCCCGTGGGATAATTTCCGACGTCCACACGGGCGAAGCCGCGGGCAAAAGCTAGTAATTTCTATATTTAAAATTTGCTTCTGCCTGTGACTTGCTCCGCCTGAAATTTCTTGTTTTAACATAAAAGCATACAGCATACAGCTTTGCCTCATTACTTTGTTTTCACTTAGCGTTATTTGTGACTTTATTTTTATTTTTGATCCTCTCCTTAGGGTCTTAGCGTGAAGTTAAATCGCCAATAACCTTCCTCAAGAATTGGGCAATCAAATGCAAAAAGAAATTTTCAAATTCGACTGGTATCTAGTTCCAGAGATTAGTGTTCAAAAAAACTCTAAATAGGTTTATATTAGTATAGATTGCAATATATGTGAGGTGTCCACACCAGGGGAGGTCATACAAATATGACCACCTGAGACAAGGACGTAGGGGAATCAAAAATACAGGTACAAATACAGGTTAGATTTCTAGTGCCCGGCTTTAAAAACCAACCTGTATGTCCTGTTTAATAAATTATACAGTAACTACTCAAGATTTGTGATTATATGTTGTTATTATCTTTGCAAATAAGTCGTTAGTGTACCTTGCTTACTAAATAATAGTTTATTAGTATGGATAGATAAATAAAACGCAACACCATAACCATCATCTCTCTGTACTGCACTTATAACTGGAGGAAATATCCGATTCACGTGTTTTTATGTATAAGTATCAGATGATTTGTTTTACTGTCTGGGAAAAGGGTATAATATATGAATGAAGTAGAAGTCTTTAGCAGAGAAAACATTTGAACATTGTACTCATAGAAAAACTGCACACTAAAGTATTTTACACTCATCTACCTTAAATACACGTCGTAATCTACAGCAACCGCTAAAACTAAGGGAAAAAGTATAAAGAACAACTACAATACAGATCTAAAATAAATTTATTATATTCAAATGAAGCCAAAAATAAATATTTAGACAGTAATATACTTTATATATTTCGATTCAACTGTAGATACCATAAAATATGCATGGCATCTCTGTAGATTTTGCCATGTAAGATTGTGGCAAATTAAAAAAATAATTGTTGCTATTTACAAATAAACATACATAATGTACAAAATACTAATTATTGCGTCGTTACACATCTCAACGTACACCTTTACTGTACTCTGTGGGTGTACTTCAAAATTAACAATACATACTTTTAATATGTTCGTAAATTAATGTAATAAATGAAATACTTTTACTCGATCTTGATTGATATTAAATAGCAAATTACAATTTTATAACGCCTTGAAGCATTTCAACACTTCACTACAACATCAATGTTATTTTAACTATCATTTGAATTAAGCATGTTATCTAATAGGTTTACTTATGCTAAATGTGTTTCAATAAATAAATCAATGAACTACATTATTTAATCTAATTGGCTCTGATGCATCCAGTTTTAAGTGACAAATCTTACATATTCGATCAGCAACTCTCTGTTTCTGTAAATTCATGACTTTCAATAGTAACTACAAATGGTGTTATTGGAATACATAATTTGACTTTGATCGAAGTGCATTAAGAATCTATTGAAGGGGTAACTCACAAGTTAAGTGCTAACTAGTTCACAATGTACTTCAGCTTATATTCATATAATATTAATATAATTACAATAAAGCCTATCGATAAGTTATGAAATATATGGAATAGGTAGACTGCAAGTATGTCATAAAAACAGTGATAGGACCAACCAAGTTTTCTGTGAAATGGCTAACAGACTTCAAAGTTGAAATTTCGGCTCCCAATATGAAAAAGGTTCTACTTTTCATTTAGAAGTATTAAATGGCTATTTAGCGATTTGTCAAAACTCATTAGTAAGACGGTAGTGATGCTCATTAGACTCACAGATTACTTCATTATGAGAACACGGCGTTATCAGGGACTGTTGCATGTTTACAGATCAAATCACAAACTTTTCTTTTTGTATATATTTATGTGACAATCTCGTCTATGAGCGCAACTAAGATGGATCTTGAAAGTTAGATGAAGGCCAATGATTAATGAGAATAAATAACAGTGTATAACCTTCCGTATTATTCTCGTCCTTAAAATGTCATCCCTGCTCATTTCACAGAACGTGGCGATAGCCCTATACTTTTATATAATTATGTCATTACAGGCGACAATGAGCGTTACATAACTACTAAGCATTACAATCACATGTGCCAAAAATTACAACTGGATTACGTTAGACAACAGTTATGACCAATTAGATAGTGATGGTAAAGATATATGAAAATACTGCAATTTTTTACTTGTTCTGCGTAAACTCAGGGAAGTCAAATTTCACCTCAACTCCAGCTTTCTTGCCGAGATTTACGATCTCTGCCAGCTGCACCACGAGTTTCGCAGCCTCGTCGAGGTTATCACGCGGCACGATGCGAAGTCCAGACTCTGAGATTATTTTTCTCGCTTCATGCACTTTTGTACCCTGTCAAAAAGTTTTAAACTAAGTATTAAATATTCTATCCATATTCAAATATGATTACACTCATATTTACATATTATACACTTCACTACTACTATGTGAATTAAAGGTGTAATTAAAATAGCTGAAAACCTCTGAAGAGATCATTGTGCTCATGATTAGGAACAACTTTTGCAATGGGACCTACCTTGGTTTTCAGTTCAACCCTTAATAAGTTAAATTGTTAAATTCTTTATTAAAAACCAATTGTTACGCAACGCGTAACGCCTTAGTTATATTTAGAATCACTGCAAAAAAAATTGTGTTATACTTTTAAAACACAATTTTTCCTTCGGTTACCAAAAGTACCTATCAATCAAATAGGTATCTAAATAAATGTTGTGTAAAACAACATGCGTTGTGTTGTGCAATAAAAACTTTATTACAAAAAAAATTACAACCAACTTCAAAAAAAAACACTAGATAGAGAAAAATAACATTTTTTTCGGAAGTCAGTGTCTTTGGTTTTTAGAAATCAACATCCCCTTTGTACGTATTTTGGGAAGAAATCGAGAACCTCTTTTTTGAAGTTGGTTAAAAAGATTTTTGATTGTTTTTTTGCGTTTTTGACCAGTGAAGAGTTTTGACAATGACAAAAATACACTGTTGGGAAATGGTTAGGCAGATACTGATAGGGAATCAAATATGATAACAATGGTAAAAGAATAATTCATAATACATACCTGTAGACGAACAATAACAGGGATTTCGATACTAAGGTTCTTGGCTGCAGTAACAATTCCCTCTGCGATGACGTCACACCTCATGATACCTCCGAAGATGTTTACCAGTATGGCGGTCACGTTCGGGTCCGACAAGATGATAGTGAAGGCTTCCTAAACCAGAACAAAAATATTACTACTACATTCAATAATATAACTATTATACATTGACCTCCTTACTAATAAACGTTGTATAGTGTCTGTGTAGTTACACAGCGATTTCTCTCTTTCAGTCGTCAGTAATTTGACGTTCGTAAGAAGACAAAGCTTTGTGTAACTGTATTATACAGACGCTATACAACGTTTATTAGTAAAGAGGTTCGTAGTGTCAACGAGACGCACCGTTACAGCCTGTGCGGTGGCGCCACCTCCGACGTCGAGGAAGTTGGCGGGATCACCACCATGCAACTTAATGATGTCCATTGTAGCCATAGCCAACCCGGCGCCATTTACCATACACCCAATAGTACCTAAGAAAACCAGACATTTTTATCACAACATTTTCTGTAGCATTCGTTTATTCTTAATAAATTCAATAAATGTCATACCATCAAGTGCAATGTAGTTCAAGTTTGACTTAGCAGCTTGGATTTCTTTGGGATCTTCCTGAGTCGGGTCCCTCAAAGCAAACAGTTCCTTTTGTCTGTAGTCAGCGTTGTCGTCAAATCGGAACTTGGCATCTAAGCAGAAGACTGAAACAAATATTGCAAGACTATATTAAGATTAATAAAGTTTTGGTTTTTGGGTCCACAACTTTGCAACTAGCAGATAATATAACGTTGTTTGGCCTAAAAACTAATGAATAGTTATGGCAAAAATATACCATTTTCAAAACGGGATCATTGTACACACTGCTGCATATCAAGCAACACATATCCAGTATCAGCTGACCTCGCATTGTATAGGCTTTTCGTACAATGAGAAGTCAGCTTACACTGGAAATGTATAGCTTGACATTTAGTTGTGCATACTACAACTTTTATGGGACCCAGTCCGAATGCTTTAATACCTGATAACTTTGTTTTAGAACAGAAGAATGATTTTACAAATTTGCAACGTTATACTACGTTCTATATAGTTTCATCAACGGTTCGATTCCGATCGGGTCTCGTCCCTCACCCATTTTATTTTGATGGCTAAACTAAAACTAAGTCGAAACGAAACCCAATCGCTACGGGAATGAATGAGCGAATACCAACCTGAATTTGAAGAGTCGCAAGAAAGTTCAATAAAAGTATAAATATGAAGCGAACTTGCAAAATTTTCAAACTAATAGAATGAATAATTATCATTAAAGTACTTACATTTGCCAGAAATGACATCTTCCGCGTATGGGTTCACCTCAACTAGAAGAGCGTCTGTTTTCACAAAGAGGTTGTACAACCTTTTAACCATATCTGCTGCTTCAGCTGTGTCTAGACCAATCTAAAAAAGATGCTAGTATAAAAACAGCTTCCCACAAGTAAAATATTGATTTAAATCTCGGATTTACATCTGCAAACTAGGCCTACTGTTTACTAGATCGCCACTTGTTTATGCATTTCCTTTAAAAGGAAAACGGCATAGTGAAAGCCACAGTGCGGTGTTCCTTGCTCTTTAAAACCAACCGCACAACAAAGGTTGGTGTAGCACTTGGTTTCAATGAGTTCATCGGTCACAACTGCCCATTAAACAACGCCGAGCTGTGGCAGCAACTGGTGGCCTCGTGTGCGGCGTAACTTATCAAATTACCTTGGTTAAAACACGTTTTATTTGTTCCTCCTGGAGTCCTGCAATGATGTCTATAGGTTCGTATGTGATAGCCTCAGGATTCGATGCAGCCACATCTTCAATGCTCACACCGCCTTGAGAGGATGCAATAATAACTGGACCCTAAAGACAACAGATTTATGAAATTGTTAATAGGTTAGTGTTGGAAAGGAAAACCAATCTACTATTTTACTAGGTGTGGAAGAGTTTATACATACATTAAAGCTGCGCTCCATCATGACGGCAACGTAAAATTCTCTACGGGGGAACTTGCGCTCGGTCACCATGACCTTATTGCAGATACGTCCCCCCGCGCCAGTCTGCTTCGTGACCAGGTACTGATTTAGCATCTGGCTGGCTAACTCACGGGCGGCTTCGGGCCTAAAGTAATAGTAAGTACAGCTTGTAGTGAATAACAATACCCAATATATTCAGGATAGTTTGCAGAAGGTAAGATGAAATTGGAACAGCCAACATAGTCAGACCCATTTAAGACGTATGCACTCGAGTTTTCATGCAGTGAGTGTCGAGTTATTTCATAATGCATTTAAACAGACTCTTTCAATTTAAATACAATTGTATGTATACAGTACTCAAAATTGGTGATTTTATAGGTTTTTTATGTGCCCTTTTCAAATTTCGATTTTGCCACCTCGTGTCTATGCCGCTCGCGCCGCGGTATTGATAAAATGGCGCCTAAAGGCAGTTTTTTGACAATATCTCCTTCCTTTCAAACTCATTTTATGATACCAAACATTTGTAGACAAAATTAAATTAGAGAAAATTTTCCTACCATTTTTGTAATCACAATTTTATTCGTAAAATCAATAGTTTTGGTGTACAGCTTTCGGAATATGACTATTATTTTAAGCTATGCAAAGACAGACTCGCGAGGTCTACAGCTCACAGTGCCGCTAGTTTATTTTGTGAACAAGGGAATCGGCGCCAATATCGAAGATATCAGCGCGAAATTAAAATTTTACAAAACAGTCGAGGGCCGCAAGCAGGAGGGTCTTGGGACGCCTGTTGTCGACCGCTGCTCTAGTCTCTAGTGTGTACTGTAGAGGTTGTCTGCATGTGTCAACCTTATGTTGACTGGCTGGACATATATTATCGTTGGTTTGCCTCGAACAGTCAAGCGAGTTTAAAAGAAGATTTATAGAAAAAGTGATGGTAGATTGTTTAATAGGTAGACAGGCAGAGCTAGGGCCCGCCAGTGTATAATTCCTTGATAAAATATATTTACGTTCTAAGGAGTACTGCGTTATTTATTAAATACACGTAGCTACACCACAATTGGTGGAGGCGCCGAAGCGCAAAAGTACGCAAGCTCCCATTATTTTTAAGGCGTGTGCAGAACTAAATAAAATATCGCACAAGTTCGTTTCTCGTGTTGCGTGCACAAAGCTATATATTGTGCGAAGATAATATCATTAAAGGAAAGCCAAGCAGACATATTTCCACGCCGGATTTAAAGCTAAGTGGTGATAAGCAACTATTGCACCATGTCCAACGTCGTACAATTCTCAGGCACTGGTGCAAGTTGCTTTAACGAATTCCTCGCTCAATTTCGTCTCGTTGCGGCTATCAACCAATGGCCAGAGACCAATCTAGCGCTCATTTTAGGAGCCTACTTACAAGGTCCAGCACTCGCGTACTTCAAATTTATATACAAAGAAGACTTAAATTTTAAATCAATTTGTGACCTCTTGAGAGCGGAATTCCCTTCCAATTTAGACTACGTCGAAAAATTTTATAGTGCACACCAACAAAATAACGAAGACATTATCACGTTCTTCCATACATTAGCAGACATTGCTTTAAAAGCAAAAATTACAGACGAGAAAATTTTCATTAAAAAATTTTTAAAAGGGGTTACAACAGATTATAAATTAAAATTGGGGACAAAAATATATGCTTCTAAAGCGGAGCTTCGAGCTACTCTCGAACAAATGAAAGAAATTTTCGAAGAGTCTCGTTATGAAGGGATAAATTTACCCATACAAACTCCCAAAGGTGTTCCAACTAAAGTAAGGATAGAACATCCTCTTTCTATTGATAACCAAAGATCCCCAATGTCTGTAAGTCCATCAACCCCCATGCCTTCACCGTCTACTACAACCCCTCAACACTCATCCGGAGAGCAACGAGTTGAAGAATCATATTATACCCCAAGGTATAACTTTCGACCAAGAAACCAGTTTACGAATAGAAATTATCGTTCTCCCTTTACCCCTAGTACAAGAAACCCACAGCACACCAACCACCCAAACCACCAAGGACACAGACGCTAAATGATGACAGGGAGGTGCAGACTGTGTCCAGAAAAGAACAACTCCCATATGAGAACAACAAAAAAAGTAAATTTGGTCCTTTTATCAACATTATTGTAGGTAATCAGGCCTACATTGCGCTGATAGACACCGGAGCATCAATTTCGTGCATATCAGAGCAACAGATGTTAGAGCTTCAGCTCAAGTATACCAATGACCATGCGAAACATTTTGTAAGATCAATTTCGGGTGCGTGTCTGAAAGTCGTCGGAGAGACAAAGATTAGCTTCATTATGGACTCATGTGTATTTGTTAACAGTTTCGTGGTAATTAAAGACATTAACCAGAAACTAATCCTCGGTCAGGATTTTTTCTACAAATACAATGCAGTTATCGATTTTCATAATAATTGTTTAACGTTAAATGGATGCATTCGTGCAGATTTTTGTATTTTTTCTGAACAAAATGATACGTCTATGTCAAATACTTTGGTATATCAAGATCACTTTGACAAAAAAAATAAAAATAATATTGTCTCAAATGATCACATCTATAAAGAAGAAAGAAGTTTAAAGTCTATTACAAAAATTGATTATATTTTTTTCACAAAACTAATACAAGAAAATGATGAAAACTTTGCTTATTCATTATTAAAAAGCTCAGATCCTATAGAGGAGTTTAATATAAATCTTGATTTAGAAATTGTTGAAAGGAAATCACTGAAAGAACTTCTTTATTCTTTTAGAGAAAATTTTGCTTTTACGGCCTCAGATTTAGGTAGCTGTAAATTAGTAGAAGTAGACATTAAAACAATCGATGAAATTCCAGTTCATCGACCACCATATAGAATGTCTCCAAAGCAGCTTGATATTATTAATTCTCAAGTAAAAGAAATGTTAGACAATGGAGTGATTCGTGAATCAAAAAGTGCATATGCATCACCAGTAGTATTAGTACAAAAACCTGATGAAACTTGGCGATTTTGTATAGACTATCGAAAATTAAATAAAAAAGTCATTACCGATAGTTATCCTCTACCAATTATTGAAGATATCATGATTTATTTATCAGGAGCGCGTTATTTCGCAGACTTAGATTTAAATTCAGGTTATTGGCAATATCGTTTATGCGAAAAAGATAAACACAAAACCGCATTTATCACTCCATCAGGCTTATATGAATTTAATGTTTTACCATTTGGCCTTAAAACAAGTCAAGCTGTTTTTCAAAGAACAATGGACAAAGTCCTAGCGGGCATTAAATACAAAAACGCCATTTGCTATGTAGACAATATATTAATATGGGGTAAGAATTTCTCTGAGTTCCGAGAGGCTCTAGAAGAGGTAATGTTACGACTCAAGAAAGCAAACCTTACATTAAAGCCAAGCAAATGCAGTTTTGGTTATTATAAAATATCTGTGTTAGGTCATGAAATCTCTGGAGACGGTGTCAAACCAGATAACAAAAAATTACAATCATTAAAATCATTAAAACCCCCAACCAATACGAAACAAGTTAAATCTGTTTTGGGTTTGTTTTCTTATTACCGCAAATTTATAAATAATTTTGCTGAGATAGCACTACCCCTTACAAAATTATTAAAAAAGGGAACAAAATTCATTTGGTCACAGAAGCATCAAGAAGCATTTGATATAATTATAAATCTTATGAACGACCCACCAATCTTGCATTTTTATTCAAACGATAAACATGTGTTAACTCGCCTTTATATTGACGCCAGCGGAGAAGCGCTAGGGGCTTGTCTTATGCAAGGTATAGACATCATGTATCCGATATCATATGCTTCGAGAAAACTGAATGATTGTGAGAAGAAGTATTCAACAACAGAAAAGGAATGCCTGGCTTTAGTTTGGGCACTGAATTATTTTAAACATTTCTTATGGGGTTTAAAATTTCAAGTTGTGACAGATCATAAGGCGCTATGCTGGCTGAGAGATAGAAAAGACATGAATGGTAAGTTAGCTAGGTGGTCGCTGTGTATTCAGATGTACGAATTCGATATCATTCATTGTGCAGGAAAAGATAATGTCATAGCAGATTTTCTAAGCAGAAATCCTTTATGTCAAGATGAAGAAGACCAGAAGCCAATATTATCTCAAGAAGATGGCATGCAAGTATATAAGATAGAAGTTATGAAAATGAAAGATGAACAATTAGGAGATGAGTTCTGTAGGCAATGGTTAGATAGAATTGCAGCTAGTGGTCTTAGCGTTTATAAGGGATTTAGTGTCATAGACGGTATTTTATGTAAGAAAGCTAGGAGGTTGAATAGTATTTGTAAATTGGTGGTAGTTCCGAAGCGTTTGTTACAAGATATCTTGCAGGAGCTGCATGACGATCCTTGGTCCGGCGGACATCTAGGGCTTGCCAAAACGCTGGCAAAATTCAGAGCAGGATACTTTATCAAGGATGCAGAGAATGAAGTAGATCAGTATGTGAAGAGCTGCATATTATGTCAAGAGCGAAAGAAGTCCAATCAAGTGGCTCAACTGCAACCTGTGGCAGTAACTCATCTAATGGAGAAAGTAGGGATCGATTTATTAGGCCCTTTTAGAAAGTCCGTCAATGGTAATAAATATGTAGTCGTTTGTGTAGAATATGCTACACGTTATGCTATCTGCAAAGCAATTCCCAGAGCTACTGCTGAGAAGATCAGCGAGTTCCTGATTGAAGATATTTTCTGTCGGTTAGGTGGTATTAAAGATGTGGTTTCAGATAGAGGATCAGTTTTCACATCACGATTAGTCAAGGACACTATTAGTTATTTCGGGGCCAAATCACGTTTCACCACAGCATTTCATCCAGCAACAAATGGTCTGGTTGAAAGATTTAATAGGACTCTTACTCAAATGCTATCCATGTACGTTTCTGCCGACCAAAGGAATTGGTGTAGTTATGTCCCTCTAGTATGTTTTGCATATAACTCCAGTAAACAATCAAGCACTAGAATTTCACCTTACATGTTGATGTATGCTCGGGAACCATTATTTCGCACTGACATGATCGTAAACAATGATAGTCGCGATCGCATAAATAATTATGCAGAACGACTTAATCAACATAACGCCCTAATTAATTGTGCAATAAATAACATAAAAAAGGCACAATTAAAGCAGAAAGCTTTATATGACAAAAAGTCTAAAATTAGGACTTTTTTACCTAATCAATTAGTTATGGTTTATACACCTAGGCGCGTTACTGATAAAAGTATAAAGTTATGTAGATTTTATAAGGGTCCATATCAAATATTAAGACAAATTTCGAATGTTAATTATGTTATTAGAAAATTAAATCATAGGAAATTCAGGGATATTGTATATGTATGTAGATTAAAACCTTTTCATGTCAGTTTATAATAATTTATTGTCTTTTTGTATGGTCATTTATTGTCATATAGATGTCAATTAGATGTAAACATCATTTAGATTAATTCATTATTTTAGTTTGGATAATATGATGCAATGTATTAATGCGTTTTCATTTATGTTTTTCATATATGGGGAGCAATCTTCGGACGCAGCTGGGTGCGTGTGAGGTGTCACACCTCACCACACCAAGAAGTCTGAGGGAGAAGGCATCTTCGTCTTCAATAATAGTTGGATTTCACTAGGCTGTGATAGCATAGCCATACTCCAGATCATAGTAATGCGAGTGAAGAGATATTTTTTTATTTTTTTTGGAAACTGTGGTTCTTTTTAGAGGGGGGGGTGATACTCAGTCTAAGCTCGAACCAACTTTGCTTACGGGGCATAGCTCTTGCAAAGGGTGTTGTGTTGACACCATCAGTTCGAATTTGGATTGAATACTCTCTGAGTTGTAACCAACTTTGCTAAAGGAGCGTAGCTCTTGCAAAGGATGTTGAGTCAACATCAATGGTTAAATTTAATGTTGTTGAGAACCCACAGTTCAATCAGTACTGGCTGATACTTAATGAAGTTTGATATAGTGAGCTCGAATAGGCTTTTGAGATTTTTCCTCTGGAGTATGTGCTTGAAAAAGGTTTGTTGATGAGCTCCGACTTCTTAGCCTTTTCTCCCTCCGACTCATACCGTCCGATGGGGTCGAAGTTTACGATGTTAAGTTTCATTCTTTTCATTAAACTCCTTCAGGGTTGTTGTGAATTTGTCACTTCAATTTATTTTTTAGGAAGCCACGTCGCATCTTTTTGCCAGTTTTGGCGCGACGAGGTTTAAGCATGGCGAATGTTAATTTATTCATGTATGTGGTAACATATAGTAATGTTTTTCTTACCTGACACATATCTTAGTCAGATACGCAAATCGTTCGTCCTGTCCTTAAGCCTTCTCTTGTAAGAGTTGGACTTCATATTGTATAATATATTTCTGGCGTTAGGTAATTATTCTTATAGGTATAGGCAGGAAGTGTCTGATTGTTCGAGGTGGTAAATAAAAGTCTTGTTTGAAAACACGACTGCGTCGATCCTTTTATTTAAGGGTGGGCGTAGCTCATGTAGAGGTTGTCTGCATGTGTCAACCTTATGTTGACTGGCTGGACATATATTATCGTTGGTTTGCCTCGAACAGTCAAGCGAGTTTAAAAGAAGATTTATAGAAAAAGTGATGGTAGATTGTTTAATAGGTAGACAGGCAGAGCTAGGGCCCGCCAGTGTATAATTCCTTGATAAAATATATTTACGTTCTAAGGAGTACTGCGTTATTTATTAAATACACGTAGCTACACCACAGTACTCACCGACGCGGAGTGGAATGCAAAACACCGGCCAAGTCCGTGTCGGGCCACGCACTTGGCCAGTGAAGGGTTTAGTTGGGATGAATATTTACGCATGCACAGTATTGATTTTACCGGCCGCAAAAGTCAGTTTGCATTTCATTTCTCGAAAAAACTATGAAGAACACTGTTGTGTCTGCGGATATAACCGAAATTCTCCCATATATCAAAACTTTAAACTTAAATAGCAAAGTATCCCTTGCCCTAACCCAGGTCATGGTCTACCTGTATGACAAATTTCATCAAAATACGTTCAGCAATTAAGGCATGCAAACTCAAACACAAAGCATTTATTTCAAATAAACCAATTACAGGCACTTTTGAATTGTCAAGGGGTCGGTTGGTCAGAAAGATGAAGCTAGTTGCCCATTCCAAAGCATAGTAGGTACCTGTGGAGTAGAACCAGCAAGAAACTCCACAGACACTCTTTTAAATCATAATATGGTTACAAAATATTGGTAGTATTGTCATGTTGAAATTATGCATGTGAGAAAAATGTAGAACGTTAAAAGTGTCCATGATAAAAAGTCAAAACCAAAAATTTAATTTAAATAAGGCATGGGTGGCAGCTAAGAGATGACTAG
Organism: Griposia aprilina; assembly: GCA_916610205.1. Taxonomy (NCBI): domain Eukaryota; kingdom Metazoa; phylum Arthropoda; class Insecta; order Lepidoptera; family Noctuidae; genus Griposia; species Griposia aprilina. Next base: position 12,610,987 of record OU744286.1, read on the forward strand.
TCCCTGCTGACGGCCACGAACATGACGCATGGATTAGCACCATTCAGCTCAACACTTTGAAGGGAGCTAAATGATCCAACACTAAAGGTAACTTATTTACTTACGTGTCAACCATTTTGACACCCCCTTGGAGGCCACTTTTAAAGGTACCTCTTCCTCTGCCTCCGGCAAGTACCTAAAATAGCACTAGTTATTATAATCTCAATACAACCGTTTAACAAAATATTTGTGTCCAGTAGACATGCGCAACATATGTCAGTGAAAAGAAATGAATGAAGTATATCTTTTCACATAATGAAGTAGTCCACTCATTTAGTTCAGCAAAACAGAACGAGTCCATAGTCATAAATTATCGAAGGTGTGATTGATAAGTTAACACAAATAATGCACTTCACTAGTTCAGTTATAAACCTACCTCATACCCCGATTTTCCTTCATACTTTATACAGGCTTAGGATTGTCAACCGTGACATATGAATCAAAGCAAAACTGTTTTTAATAAGTAGTATGAATGTCTAGTTCTCTTTTTTCTTTATTTAAAAATCAAAATATGTAAGTACAGAGATTTAGAATTATTCATAGGATATGTACATACCTATTTACATCCATTGCTGATTTATTTACAGAACTTACAAAAATAGTAAAACAATAATAAATAATATTTCATGAACATACTTTTCTTATAGTTTGGACCAGCCGGCGAGCGAAGTGTCAAGTGACACAAACATGTACAAGTGAATTGTAGTGAAAAGAAAGACTGAAGCAAATGAAGTAGAGACACATTTGAATCACTACTGATTTAATGATAAGTTTATTTTGCGAAATGAAGTAGTTCATTTCCTTCAATCGTTTGCGAACTACCCATGTCTAGTGTCCAGTATAATCCACATTTACAGTTTTGAATGGCTTTTAATATTGTTATAGCATTTTTGTCTGATTAATAATTTTAAGAACTTAAAATAAACCTTTCATAAATTACCTGAGCCTTGAGTACCATGTCTTTTGAGTTAAGATCTTTAGCATACTTGAAAACTTCATCTGCGGTAGTGGCCACATTGAATCTAGGTACAGGAATGCCATTGTCTTGCAGGAGGGTGTAGCTTATATGTTCGTGAACATTCAGGTTGCGGACTTGTTGTTTGCTTGGGTAAGGGTTTGAAGTTGCCGCCACCAGCAACTGGAATTACACAGATTTAATTATTTATTAGCTAAAATAAAATACCCAACACAATGGAATGTATAATGTAATGCATAACAATTTTCAGTTTTAGTTTGCATCATATTTTAATATACTTTTCATCTCATTGCGTTGTAAAAGTGAGCAAAATTCATATGAATTGCTGCATTACAAGTGCCTTTATCACAAAAATCTGATAACATCTAATCATAAAAACAACTCTATGTCATTCATAGGATTATGTATCTGCATAGAAATTATTTTGAAATGTGGATAGTTTTCAATGTCAGCAACATGACGTTTTTTCGCATTGTATGATTTCATAAATTAATAGAAAGATAACCTATGTATAAACCAATGCATGGTAGCATATAACTAGATAACCACTACAACAAAATATTGAACTTTGTACAAATCTGAACATGTGACAATAAGGATGTATACCTATCTCACATAGATATTACATAATGATTTGTATATAATTGTGTGCTAAATGAACTATGTAATTAATTGGGTACATAAAAACTGCTCCTTTAAACCCAATAAAATAAGCTTCCAACATTGACTGAGTGAAAATCTATATCCATATAAAAGTAGGTACATGGGTTTCTAAAATGGATATGTGATACCAGATAATTGAAAACACCATCAGTTCATACTTTTGGTTATCTCAAAGGATTATAAATTGTTGAAAAATTGTAAACAGATTATTTTGTCTAAAACAAAAGATATCAAAATTCAATAAATTTATAATCCATCCGTGGCTTGCCATCAGATTGTGAGTTAGCAAGGAATGAAACGCAAGGTGAGCAATTTTTGGTGTAAAGACGCATGTGATTTACTCCCTGTCCATTCCCTGCTTTGTACCATCATCATAATGGTCACTGAATAAAACAACCTGGTTTTTTGTTTTAGTTGATGTATAGGAACTTAAAAAACATTTTGTCCCCTATGTTTGCTTTAATCCAAAATGAGTGAAATTGTACCCCGTGCTTCAGGAAGTAGATGAGCCACCATTCCACCAACACATTCAGGGCAGATTCACAATTTAGTAGATGTAAACAAACTCACAATTTTACGACAATTTATATTAAAAACTGATGGTGTTTGCAATTATGCAGTAACAGCTACAAGCGAATAGACACAGAATATTAAACTACATTCTCTTCACTGTTTCCTACAGTACCTTGTCCAGGACCTCTAGGATCAATACAAAGATTCAAAAATAGTTTTTAATTCCAAACATAATTTTTCATGCTCTAGGGCAACAAGAAGTGCCAGTTTAATTGATCTGCGTAATAGAAAATGCGGACAGAATTACAAGTTGTGTGCATTTCATTTAGATGTTTACTAAGTACCTACATGTATACATTTTAAAATCAATAGATTAAGGGCTTTTGCTTAAAAATTAAGTTGTTCAAATTACTAACTAGCGATGACGTAAGGTCACAATAGCTGAAAATGACAAGGTCAAATTTATAAATAAATGTCTAATTGCTATCAAGGTCTACTGTTATCGAACAACAAAAAGTTGTTTTTTTTTACATTATTTTCTAAATAGTAAAATAAGTGGAATAATTTATTTGAAATAAAACCACGTCAATATTTAATTGTTTTTGTGATATTATGAAACGTAGTCAAGTTAAATTCAGAAACACTAAAAGAATGATAATATTTGTGAGCATATAATGACTGACTACATAAATTTAATTACCTTATTCGCATTTTTCAGGGAAATTTTTTGGGCAAGACCAAGAGGACGGGGAAGTAGGGCCGCCATTTTTACACTACCACTGACCACAGAGATACAAAGACTACAGAATAACTTTTTATGGTCATTTGCAAAAATGTTGCCACAATTGTCCTCAATAAAATATGTTTGTAAAAAGACGCGGTCCCGCGGTCTCTTCGAGTTAAATAACACTGCAGAAGGCTAAGCGCAATATTCTAAACAAAAAAGTCTGTAACTTTAGTACCGGTAGCTTCAACAAAAAAAAAACTGCCCGTCTGAAAGAGAAGTCCGTACAATGGATATTTTTATCGTTAACGATATTCATTAGGAATTTTGCTGCAAGCCATGAAATAAAACAGCTGATTCATAAAATATGAAATTTTAATCATAAGAAAATACAACTAGGTACAACTAAATAAAAGTAACAAAATGTATAGCTATCTCAATAAAAAAAATAGGTTAAGTTAAACAAAAAATAATAATTATTAAAACACTTATCCTTAAAACAATGATACCATTAAAATGGAAATATAAAACATAGAACATAAAAAAAAAAACTCATATCCGATATATAATAAACGGCACGTAACTTACCAAGGTTTCGGCGTAGTGGGAGTAAGTTTGCGCATGTATGCTCGACTATATATCAAGCTATACATTTCCAGTTTATGCTGACTTCTTATTCTACAAAAAACCTATACAATGCGAGATCACCTAAAACTGGAAATGTGTAGCTGGATATGTCGTCGGTTGTACACTTAGTGCAACAAAAAACGATCTCCTAAAACGGGGCTTCCTCTCTCCTACCCTTTGGCTGTGCCCTACAGGGTCCATAATGATCTCAATTATATTAGTTACCACCTAAGTACACATTATGGTAAAGCAATAAAAATGTTGAGTATTGAGTATTGAAAAACTTGTCACTTTTATTGCTTGCCATTATTCTGTTGTTAATACCATAATTTATTTTTAAACATGTAATTAGAGAAAAGTAAAAGAAAAGAAAAACGCATTTAACGACTCTTGCCTAGTTGCATCCCCCCTCCCCCTTATTTCTTCCCGTGGCGTGGGTGTCTTAAAAGGTGACTAAGGGAGAGGGACTTACTAGAGAATGAGCAGCAGCGTTCTCTATGGTTTTTTAAGACAAGCACCAAGAAAAAATGGCCCCTTATGGCCGGCGGCCCGCCTACCTTTACAACATGCGTACACTCCGGACGGACGCACAGTGGATCGAAACTGCTATATGAGGGACATTCGTTATTTTTTTGATGTGTAAACATCTTAGCGCTCGGTCTACGGTAGGGGCTAGCTGGGACTTCGAGCGTCAGACGCGTAAGCGTAAGACTTCGAGCGTCAGATGACGTCAGCGTAAGACCCGTGTCTATCTGAGCAAACTGATGCGAGCTCACATGTTTACACATCAATTTTCGTGAGTGCCAAACCAACTCACACCGATTTTTTAAATTTTTTTTTTTTTTTACGTACTTGTCGAAAGATCTCGTTAATCCGATGAATAATTGTCATTACAAGTTTTTCTCTAAAACTGATAGTTTGCCCGGAAAAAAATATTTTAGATATTTTTGTATGCAATGAAACAGAAACTGCAAAACTGCTGTAAAAATTGCATAAGTCAGAAAAAAAATAGAGTTTATAAACACCTGAAAAAGCGCTAGCTCTCTCGATATCGCTTAACTTATCCAAGTGGCAATATATTAATCTATGAGATCCTGCAATTGAACAAAGTGCAGCATCTATGTATCCCTCCTACTACAAAATAATGCAAGCGAAATTAAACTGTTATCCTGCAAAAGAGGACATCACCATAACCAAAAATAGAGCATCCATTAAACTGCAGGCCCTACTTTATTTGACTACCTTCAGATTACTTGATGCAATGGACTTCATTTTATCATCTAAATCTGATTTAAAGCTGATATGTAAGTGAGGTTTTGATGGAGCATCTAGTCAAAGCAATTACAAGCAGATAGCTAGCAGTTCAGAATTTGACGATTCCAGTTTTTTTATGGTCAGCTACTAAGCTGACCATAAAAACACTACTAACCCATAAGGTTGATGCGTGACGAAGAAATACTTTGGGAAAATGATCGTCCGTCTTCTACGTTTTAATGCCGCCCAATTCAGTTCAAGTTCATGAAGGAGTGTGAAAGTTCAGTAGAACGTGAAAAAGAAGCCATAGAACTGCAGATAGATGAACTTAATCCATATAAACTGCAGGAAGTGACCGTCACACATCAACTGTTAATGACAATGATTGATGGAAAGATTACTTCGTACATATCGGAAACTTCGACAGCTGTGTGTGACATTTGTAAGGCGAAGCCATCAGAGATGAATAAGCTGGAAGACATCGATCGCAGAACGGAAAATGTAGATATGTACCAATACGGATTGTCTTCATTATATGCATGGATCCGGTGCATGGAATGCTTGCTTCTTAGAGGTATATAGTTTTTAATGACCATGAATATTTTTTGTAGAAGTTACGTTTTTCAAAACTAATGCATTGCTTCCTTTATGTCAGCTTACCGGATGGACTTCAAAAAATGGAGCTCAAGAGGCGAGGACAAAGAAAAGTTGGCGCAAAGAAAAAAACAAATCCAGCAAGCCTTTAAAGATGGAAACGGCTTGCTGGGCGATTTTGTGAAATAAGGGGCAGGCACCACAAATGACGGCAACACTGCCAGAAGATTTTTTAGTGATGCAAAAACATCGGCTCGCATCACAGGAGTTGATGAAGAGCTGATTGAAAGGTTCCACAGGTTTTTTTTATTTTATTTTATTTTTTACTCTTTGTATTTCCTGTGCGTGTCCCAAATAAAATATTTTTCTCTCTTTCTTTTCTTTCACATAATTCTGCAGACAGTTGCTTCTGGTGAGCAAGTAGAACTGCTTAAATTTTCCCAATTTTGTAAAGACACTGCCACTTTGTATGTACAGTTATATCCGTGGTATTACATGCCCTCTAGCGTACATAAGTTGCTTGCATGTTACGGATATAATTAAGCATTTTGGACTTTTACCAATCGGGAAACTGTCGGAAGAAGCATCAGAGGCTCGAAATAAAGACTTTCGTAAATATAGAGAGAACCGTTCGAGAAAAGCAAGTAGGATAGCGACAAATGAAGATATTTTGCACAATCTTCTCTTGTGTCAAAAAATGTCGAAACAACGACAAATGTTCCTCTCACCATGAACAGTCGAGCTTTTGGTGTCTCTTCCAACTGAACCCGAATTGGATTTTATAGATGTACACACTTTACAAGACAGTGATAGTGATTAATTTTATTCGAGTTAAGCTGTTTTTTTTTTTGTTGTTTTGAATATATTTTATTTTTGTACTTTTTCGTTAAACTTATGTTTTAAAATTATTATTATTCCTTAATTATAAAGTTTTGCTTATGATATTATTAATGAAAAAGTACGTTTGACTTACTTTTTAAGCTATTGCATAGCTTTTATCGCGGGCTTTGAGCTCGGTGACCGAATCAAACGAAATTATAACCTAATACCCCCCACTCCGCCTGCCGCAACAGCGCTCTCTATTTTATTTACTCTGAACTTTTTGAACAGAGCAGAGAAAGCCCAAGAAATTCCCTGAATTTTAGATAGATGTCGTGGTATTAAATCAGGCATAACAAATATTAAATCTATAGTTGAAAATGAGAAAAATAGTTTGTTGAACTGTCAGTTCAGACTTCAGTTAGTGTCAGTGAGTGTTCAGTGAAATTGTGTTGCGAGAAATACCCCTGGTAAATAGTGTTTTTTTTATGTGAGTTTATATACCATTTTGATCGTGATTTTACGTACTTTCGAATGATATATTAGTAAGGAAAAAGTCTTGTCGCATGTATGTATGAACTTGTAATAAAATCTCTTTGGCTGTACTATTTGTATCTTGCTGGTTTTGGTATCATTGAAAGTTTAAATTTTAAAGAACATAATTCCAAATTCAAATTAGGAAAATGTGTGATTTTCATTTGTTTTTCGTACTGTCAAGATGAGTGAATCTAATGAAGAAATACGATACATTTTAAAATTTTACTACAAAAAAGGTAAAAATGCAATGCCAGCCGCGAAAAAAAATTGCGATGTTTATGGACCTAGTACAGTGTCTGAGAGAGTAGCACAAAGGACATTGTTAAAAATGGCCTATGAATCAACACGTATGAAACCTTTACAGTAATTAATAGTTTTTTTTATAATTTACATTACAATTATTACAATAGAACGGACACTTCTTAATTTAGAAAACAATTTAAAAAGTAATTCACTTCGGTACTATTCCCCGGCGCCATTATTTTTGTTTCTATTTGGCGTTTTGATGTAGGCAAAGGGCAATAGCTCATACAGGCAAGTCTTTTTGCGCAGCGGTACGTAGTGTGTAGTAGCCCCGTAATTACAACGCTCAGCACTCTCAGCGCTTGATCTATGAATAAGGTATTTAGTTACAAAAAATATAAAGCGGTTGAAAGCGCTGTGTGAAACGAGCAGCGACACTGACTGTCGATGAATTGACAGATGACAGTTTGACATTTCTTAGTAATGACAGTCACCAGTGTTGATATATTGTCACTCGCATCCTAACTCCTGTGCTTGCATCTTGCGTTGGTTGTGTGTATTCGTTGTGTTATTGCATTTTTTTTCGACTTTATCTAACAACTTGGCGTGAACAAAAGACTGTGATTTCCTCTTGAAATATCGACCCCTGGCTGTGATTGACTGATACGGACCTACTAAGAACGACGACTTGGCATTTAAAAAACGGACTTTACGGAGTTAACATGGAACTTCAAAGTGTTTCTGTATTTTGTGTTAACTGTGGATCAGCTTCTGGTTCCATGGTATTGGAAGATGAGAACATTCTTCATTGTATACAGCAATGGACTGCTCCTCGTTTGGTAAGTAAAACCTCTCTTTTTCTCGACTGATAACTTTTTTAAACACTGTTTTAACCTGTAGGATGCCAGCGGCATCCGGAGGTTACGTTTTGCGCGCGATACCATCAAGCGCAAGCGGCGCCTCCGGGCGCCAGCGCGCGACGCCACCGTTAAAACATATTGAACCATCATGCACTGGGCAGCGTTTTAGGCCTAATCACTCTCTCAGAGAGTAAGCCTATGTCCCAGCAGTAGGTTAATGATAATAATGACTGGTGGTGGTAATTGGTAATTAGTGGTGACTGTTTAGTAATCCCAAACTTTTTTCAGGTTCAAGCTCATGATCTTATTTGTACAACATGTTGGACGGAAGCCAGGGCTACAGCAAGCGTTCCAAATGTATATTACATTGGTAAAGAATGTGCTCTCTGTCAAACTATGTTGCCACATCGTGCGCGTTCTCATCAAGTAATTGCACTGAGAACAGACACTGTACAACATGTGAATATTGGAAACATCATCTTGGAAAGACTTCTGCCATTGCAGGTAACTAATATACTTTCTCTTTTTTTTTCATTAACAGACCTATGCTGTGGCCTGTGGGTGCAGTTTCAGACAGATAATGATAAAGGCATATACAACAAGTTTGGAGCAAATATCTGCAAGTAGATCAGTGGTGGCCCAGTGGTAACGGCCCCGATTTATGAGTTGTAGGTTGTGGGTTCAAACCCAGGCAGGCGCTTTACTTTGTGTAAATAATTTCATCGCCATTGCTCTCAAAAACGGTGAAGGAAAACATAGTGAGGAAACGGTCATGCTTTACAACCAAAAATTCAAAGACATGTGACATCTACCAACCCACACTGGGCCCGCTTGGTAGATTACGGCCCACTCCCTCTCACAGAGAGGAGGCCTGTGTCCCAGCAGTGGGAACATTAATAGGCTGATGATGATGATCTGCAAGCCATACAAATATTTATACCATGCAAGAATAAAACCTACAAATAGTAAAGCAACAGCCAATCACTCAACCACTGCACCAATTTTGTTTAATAAATGTTTGTGTAAAATGGTGTTTTACTTTTAGGTTCGTGCATCTCATTATATTTGCCATCCTTGCTGGCAAAGGGCTGATCGTGCTGCGAAGCATTTTTCAACACCGTCAACTTCGTCATCGGCTACTCCAACTACCAGCAATCCATTAAGATGTGCAAACTGCCACATTGATTTGACGAGGTTGAGGCAACACATTTTAAATAATGATACAATTTTATCACAAATACAGCAACGTGTTGCACCACAAGTGGTGAGTGTTTTCTTCTAGTTTGTGTTGATGTTCTCTTATTTGTACATAGTTATCTATACTTCTATACTAATATTATAAAGAGGAAAGATTTTTTTGTTTGTTTGTTTGTACCAAATAGGCTCCGAAACTACTGGTCCGATTTGAAGAATTCTTTCAGTTTTAGATAGCTCATTTATCGAGTAAGGTTATAGGCTATATATCATCACGCTAAGACCAATAGGAGCGAAGTACTAATGAAGAATATTTCAAAATCGGGGGTTTTTTTTAGCGTTAGCCCAAAGTAACTATTCCACGCGGACGTAGTCGCGGGCAGAAGCTCTAGTTATAAAATATAGTAACGCTATTATCCCTCAATTAAGACTAAATAATTAATTTTAATACAGGTGAGTGCCACCGACTACATATGTGATGCATGCCACACAATATTTGATAGTGATACACCAATGGCCTTAGACGATTCTGCAGCGTTTGTAGGCCATCAAAATTTCTGCATAAAATGTGGTCACTCTGTGGCACAACAGAGATACTCCATTGTACTAGCCGAGCAGAACCAGCATATTTTAAATGTTGTGCAAAACTGGATTCACCCACGAGAGGTAAGAGACTCTTATCAGTACGTCCATATACAGCGTTATTTATTGTTTATACTATATATTATAGTTACTATAGTTATTATAGTTATACTATAGTTTATATCCTCTTAAGGGGTCATTGACTGAAATCGCGAAAAAAAAAATCTGCTGTTCCCTACATTATTTATGTTTGCATATCTCGTCAAATGTATGGAACAGCAGATTTTTTTTTTCAGCTTTGGTCCCATAGTAAAAGTTGTTCAAAATGATGAGTGCAATGACCCCTTAAGAGGTTATGTATAAACAAAAAATTAAGTTGTATATAAATATAATTATTGAATCCGATTGAATTTGTATGTAATAACAGTTTTTTTTTTAGATTCAATCTACCGATGTCATTTGTCACAGATGCTTCCAAAGAGCCGAAGCAGCTATTCGTGCAGATGCAGTTACAGCAAGTAACCAAGTACCACAACAACCTGAAAGAATTAGTTTACCAAATTATTTAAGAGCACCTGATACACATTCTCGATGCTTATTTCCAGCTTGCAATAGTACCTCACAGCAATCGGTTCCATTTACAGTCAGGGTGAGACTATTTAGTGACCACAAATATTACATACCACCAAACTGTAGGATATGCAGTTTTCATCTAGAAAACCAATTGTGGTCACTTTTATTTGAGGCTGAAAATACCCTGCATAGTTTTTCAGCTGCCCACATAGAGGATTTTTGTGAGCTACTTAAAAATGATACAAACACTCTAGACTTTGAAAACATTGACCAAATGGATGACAATATGGTGTGGTATTGGCTGGGACGCACAAAACAACAATTTAGAGAATTAGTAACCGAATTGCCTGATTTTCATAAGCGTGCGATTGCACTTGGAGCTTATTTAATGAAACTTCGTACAGGAGACTCCGATGAAAGGATTTCAAAATTATTAAATATAAGCAGAAGCACACTGAGCAAATATATAAATAAAGCAAGAGATGTAATGGTGGCAAGCTTTGTGCCACAACATCTGGGTTTGGAGCACATTTCAAGAGCAGGAGTTGCAGAAAGAAACTTATACATTCCAAACTCATTGTTCGGAAACCCTGGAAGCAACATTGAGGATCGAAAAGCCATTGCAATAATGGATGGGACATATATTTATGTGCAAAAAAGCAGCAACTACTCTTATCAGAAAAAAACTTATTCACTTCATAAATATAGAAATCTAGTCAAACCATTCATAATAGTATGTTGCGATGGCCATATAATCGACGTACTGGGCCCGTATCCTGCCACAAAATCAGATGCCGATATTTTAACAGACCAATTTAGTGATGCGTCTTATCCTTTGAGACAATATTTTAGAGAAGGTGATGTATTTATTTTGGATAGAGGCTTCCGTGACAGTATTTCCCTATTGGAAAATCTTAATTATTCTGTGCATTATCCTCTGTCAGTTCAACAAGGTGATTTTCAATTAACGACAGAAAATGCGAATGAGTCCCGTAAAGTAACATTATGTCGTTGGGTCGTAGAGGTCGTCAATGGGCGCTTCAAGCGGGATTTTAAGTTGCTGCGACAGGAATATTTTAACAAAGCCTCAAGACATTTAATGATCGATTTTAAGGTCGCAGCAGCTTTAATAAACAGATTTCACCCTGTCTTAGTTGACAGAGAGGATGCAAGGGAAATTATATCAATAATTCAAGAAAAAATGTTTACAAATAACTCTTTGGCAGATTTTGTGGAATTAAATCATTTAAACAGGAGACGGGCACAATTTCACAGTATAACTGTAGAAAGAGATAATGTTGAAGACTTTCCACAAATGGACTATAATGATTTAGTTTTAATACCCCTAGGAATATATCAAATAAAACAGGCTCGCTCATACTATGGTGAACATATGAGACAAGATGGTTCATATATTATTGAAGTATGCAGGGAGGTCGACGAGGAGTTACTACAAGAATTGCAAATAACAGATGCAGAAAATACATGGCTACTTCGAGGCAAAATTCGTAGTCGCCATATAAGCCAAAAACATACTTTGTTTATATTTTAGTAGACGCAACCCAAATTGGCAGAGAAGCCATTAAACAGTACTGTTGCAATTGTATTGTTGGGCGCAGAACTATTGGTTGCTGCGCCCATGTTATGACAATAATATGGTACTTGAGCTGGGCAAGACATCAAAACTCTATCATCGACCCCCCTGCACAGTTTTTGGATGATATTTTATTAGAAAATATAGACGATCCTCCTGATGTGACCAGATAACATACTGTTCAATTAACAGGAAATTAATTAACTATTCAATAAACATGTTCTGAAGCAAAACATTTTTGTTTTATTTTATTAAGTATTTAGACTGATCCCATATTATTAAAAATATTATTTCTGAAGTCTTGCAAAGACTGTTTACTTCCTCTTGGCTGCCAGTGTTGACGTCTAATGGTCGTAACCGACTGCTAATCGTCCTAGGTTCGATCCCTGGGGCGAGTAGTGTTATTGGGATTTTCGAAATTCTCAGTTGTAGCCTAGAGTCTGGATGTGCGCCCGGAATATGGTGATAGACTCGCCCCTATTACGTGGGAATGACGATGAAATGAGACAATCTGGGTGTATTACAGCATAGATAGGTACCTCTGCTGCTCTGCCTAACCCTTTTCGATAAACAAGAGAGATTTTCTGTAAGTATTCGTAGTAAAATGAAATTCTAAATCACAGTTCATAGCCCTAAACTAGTCATAACTACAAATAAATTAGTAACTATTTATAAAGAAAGAATGGTTCTGACTGCCTAATAGTACATTATGACCTTAATGAAACGTTTGAAGATAAAATCCAATATTATTATATAATCCAAGATATTTTCACAAATGAAACGCTAAGTAAGTATTTTTTAATTGGCCTAATTGTAACCTAAAAATTCGAAAGTGTTTTAGATTTTTTACAATTCTCAGAAGTGTCCGTGATTTTAATTTAGTTTCAGTCGAATATATGCTTTATTAAGAATACAGAAAGTATATTTCCTTCTCTGTTGGTTCTTAGGCGAACGATGTATGGACGTCGAACAATGTCCTTTGGTTTAAGGGTTTTCAATCCGGAAATTTTGATGTCAAAGATGCACGTCGCTCTGGTCGCCCTATTACGGATAAAATGGATGCCATTTTTGAAAAAGTGGACCAAGATCGGCATATCAGTAGTTACGACGTAGCTGAAGAACTGGGAATTGACCACAAAACAGTTTTGGCACATTTGAAAAAAACTGGGTACACAAAAAAGCTCGATATTTGGGTACCTCACGAGCTCACTGAAAGAAACCTAATGAACCGTGTACTCATTTGTGATTCTTTATTACGACGTAATGAAACCGAACCATTTTGGAAGAAGCTGATAACTGGTGATGAAAAGTGGATCACGTACGACAAGAACGTGCGAAAAAGGTCGTGGTCAAAGGCCGGTCAGGCTTCTCAGACTGTGGCGAAACCCGGGTTAACTCGCAACAAGGTGATGCTGTGTGTGTGGTGGGATTGGAAGGGCATTATTCATTATGAGCTGTTACCACCAGGCAGGACCATCGATTCTGAACTCTACTGCGAACAACTGATGAGATTAAAGCAAGAAGTTGAGAGAAAGCGGCCGGAATTAATCAACAGAAGGGGTGTGGTTTTTCATCATGATAACGCTAGACCTCACACACCTTTAGCCACTCAGCAAAAATTAAGAGAGTTTGGCTGGGAGGTGTTAATGCATCCGCCGTATAGTCCTGACCTTGCACCTTCAGATTTCCACCTGTTTCGGTCTCTTCAGAATTCTTTAGGCAGTGTCAGGTTAACATCACGAGAGGACTGCCAAAACCACTTGTCGCGGTATTTTGATCAGAAGACCCAAAATTTCTATAGCAATGGGACCATGTCCCTACCTACAAGATGCCAAAAAGTTATCGAACAAAATGGTACCTACATACTTTAGTTAAATGTAAATAAAGTATATTAAAAAATGTTTTGAATTTTCTTAAAAAATGCGAAGATACTTTTTCCCCAACCTATTATAAATTTATAATACATGTGAATTCCAAGTACCTAGTAAAATAAAAGCTAAAAGGTAAAAATATGCTTCTTTGCTGTTATAAAAAAGAAATAATAATTATAATTGCATAAGTTGATAAAAAATGCTATGCTAGCTTTACCGCGGCAGTCCCCGAGTGCCACAGGTTTCTTTTTTTTCATTTTTCCGAACCTCGTAACTCTTGAACGGGCAACTATAGGCGCGCGCTGATAGTGTAGAATTATAGCCAACAAGTTAAAGAATAAGAATATAGTAGTTTGAGAGCCTGGTCTTTCAAGACATGGCCAAATTTTGCAGTTTCTGTTTCATTGCATACAAAAATATTTAAAATATTTTTTTCCGGGCAAACTATCAGTTACAAAGAAAAACTTTTAATTTGAGGGCTAAAACTAAAAGTATTACCTAGGTATAAGACGACAGCAGCGGAACCTCCTCGTAAATCTTGGTTTAGTAAAGGTAAGTTTAGCAGGCGATTATTGGTACGTAATAGTGGTGGTGGGTGGTGATATTGGAACTGCTCTCAGATTGAGATCATGCCTCTCAACAATTTTGGATTTCTCTCCCAACAAATTTTGTAAAACAATTTTGAACTCTCCAAACTGTGAGAGATGATTGTGGTAAGGTAGAAGACGTTGTACATATTTGTTGACGGAATGTGTCCGCTTTCAGACTGAGAGAGAAAAATTAATACATACATACATAAACTCACGCCTTCTTCCCATCGGGGTAGGCAGAAACTACAGAACAGCACCTGCTACGATGAAAAAAAGATCTACAACTAAATAAAAATACAATAGGATTGTTTATCGAGATTTTGTCTATGTCACTGTCTGATGCTACTTAAAGTCTGTTTAGATTTCGTTTTAAGTCTACCTAATGAGTTGACGTTTGGTCTAAGAGGTTAATTAGGTTTTTTTTTGTATTATAGCTGTATTAAGGTACGATGGGACTGTCATGCATTTGTTATAAAGGTCCCTAAATAAAAAAAAGAGAAAAAAATATAGTTGTTTATAATTTAAAGCTAACATCGAACAGTGGACTCCCTTGCATACTTGTTTGCCAGGCACAGGCACTGGACTCGCGTTTGCTTCGAACTAGAGCGGTGTACAACAGCCTAATAACATTTGGACTTGCGAAAGTCACGAGCATTTCGCAAAACAAATCCCAAGCGCCTGACCGATTCCTTCGCAAGGGTAGAAACGTGATCTCTAAAAGTCAGACAGCGGTCGAAAGTCACTCCCAAATTTATGTTGGTGACACGAGTAATTACTTCACCACACAGACTATAGTCGTAATGAACTGGTCGCAACGCAACCCTCTATCGTATGTCATGACGTAGCACTTGCTTGTATGAAGAAAATGTTTATTTTCAATGCCTCACTCATAGATGGTATCAATATCCCTTTGTAGGAATTAGCAATCCTCGTCCGTTCGGATTTGTGCGACTAAGTTAAGGTTGTCGGCATATACATTCGAGAGCAATGAATCCGGGACACTTAAAGAATGTTAAAAATCTCGGAAACTAAAAATGATAGGTTAATGCAATAAATTGTATTTAATAGACAATGTAATACTCCTTAAATGAAAGTAAAAAAAATATGAGTCACCATACATTTTATTAACACAAAATTACATAAAGAAAAAAACTGCTGATCTCTCCTTAAAACAAAAATAGGAAACATGAAATTTTTGAACTTTATTACGATTTTCTTGAATTTTAATACTTCGTATTGCCTCCTCGTGCTTCCATTACTGCGTTTACGCGGTTTGGCATGCTGTACACCAAGTTCCTTATACGATTTTGGGGAATATTCTCCCATTCCTCTGTGAGAGCAATTTTGAGCTCACGAAGCGTGATTGGGGGAGGGTTTCGTTGTTTTACGCATCTGCCTAGCTCGTCCCAAGCATGCTCGATCGGGTTGATATCCGGGCTGCGCGCTGGCCACTCCATACGAGTAATGTTCATCTCTTGAAGGTAGTCATTCACAATCCTACCTGTATGAGGTCGGGCATTGTCATGCATAAATATAGCATCCTCACCTAAATTGACCATAAATGGACCAACGTGATCATTGAGGATTTCTTCCACATATCTTACGCTAGTTAAAGAGCCGTTTTCTATGATCACCAGCTCTGTGCGACTTTCAGAAGAAATTCCGGCCCACACAAGTACAGACCCACCACCGTAGGCTACTTTTTCTTCGATGCATGCTTGCTTGAATCTTTCCCCTGGTCTTCGATACACTCTGTGTCTTCCATCGTGCTTGTAGAGCATAAATTTTGATTCGTCGGAGAACATAACTTTTGACCAATCTTCAATACTCCAATTTACGTGGCTCTGGGCATATCTTAGTCTTGAAATACGATGCCCACGCTCCAGTTTAGGGCCGTTTGCAGGTCTAAGGGGTTTTAAGTTAGATTCAGCAAGCCGACGTCTTACTGTCCATGCACTTGGGTTACTTCCTCCGAGGCGTCGAAACTGATTTGTGAGTTCAGTTCCTGTGAGAAAGCGATTTCGAAGCATGGTGTTCACCAAGTATCGGTCTTCTCGTGCTGTGGTACACCTGGTTCTGCCCGTTCCTGGTCTGCGTAGGTTAGAACCAGTTTCTTCGTAACGTCGGAGAACTCTTTGTACTGTTGACAGCGACACACCGACAGTCCTGGCTGTATCGCGCTGACTCCGGCCGGTTTCCAGCATTGTAAGTATTCTGGTGCATTCTTCAGGCGTAAGCGACATAATTTCAGCTTGAATAATGAATATAGAGCACTATCAACATGGTTTATGTACCCACATAAATGACAGATTCCAAACAAAAGCAAAACCAAATGCTGTAATTTCGTAGTTCCATCTTCGAAAGTGGCCCTTTTTCAAATTTGATTTTTTTATGATATAACTTTACAATAACTAAGAAGTTTTAATACCTTCATTTAAGGAGTATTACATTGTCTATTAAATACAATTTATTGCATTAACCTAGCATTTTTAGTTTCCGAGATTTTTAGGATTCTTTAAGTGACCCGGATTCATTGCTCTCGAGTGTAGCAGGCATTTGAAAAACTTAACATTAGTTATGAGGTCATTGATCATGATCAGGAACACAGGCGGCCCTAACAGGGATCCCTGACTTACGCCTGAGCGTGTATTATTATAAGGCATGGACTCGAAGCAGCCATGTCTTACAAACTGCTGCAAAAAGAAGTTAAGAAGACCGGACCAGTAACCGATGACCCCTAGCTTTGTCAAAAACACATAGTTGTCAACTCTGTCGAATGCTTTCCGGAAATCGAAATACAGAGCGTCGACCTGCCCACCGATGTCCAAGCCACCGGAAAAATCGAAAATCGGTAAATTCGAATTTACAGAGCTACCCAGCCGAAAACCGTGTTGGGCATCAGTTATGGACATATTTACGCGTTTGTAAATGAAAGCGTGCAGTATTATTCTCGAAAACCTTGGCAAAGGTTGGCAGGATAGTGATGGGTCTGTGTTCCTCTACTGATGTTTTGTCACTGGTTTTAGGGATAGGAGTGACTCGCGAAGTTTTCAATTGCTCAGGGTATACTGAAGGGCTAGGTTAAAGACATAACAGAGGGGCTGCCAAGATATCATGACATCTCCTAAGGTTAAAGGCTCGAATGTTATCAGAGCCACCCGAGCTGCATGGTTTGAGTTTAGCAATCGCCTTAACTACATCGGGTGGGGTTAAAAAGGGAAGAGGAATGTTATCTCCCTCACTACTCACATTTAATTTTCTAGGGTCTAATACAGAAAGTATCGGGCAGAAACAGACTAGCAAAATACTGAGCAAATGCCTCAGCCGCTTTGACACCCGAACAAGTCTCACCGTTGTATATCACGTTTGGCTCGAAACCGCCCTTTGATCGCAGGCTACAAACATGCTGCCAGAACTGTCGCGGATTTTTGCCTATGTTATTTTCAAAAGTATTACAATACTCAAACTCAAACTCAAACTCAAAGCATTTCTTTCAAATAAACCAATTGCAGGCACTTTTGAATTGTCAAGGGGTCGGTCAGTCAGAAAGATGAAGCCCATTCCAAAGCGTAGTAGGTACCTACCGTCGGTGTCCTGTGTTCTTACTTTAAGATCCGATCGCAGAGCACTAAACTCCGCATATATAAGATCACAGCGTGAAAGTTTCCATTTATTATGTAGTTTGGTTTTACGCTGCGTATCGTTTACAATATCCTTAGTAGGAAACCAGACTAAATACCGCCTATTTCCAGTGATCATTCTCTTCTACTTTGGAATAAAATTATCAAATTTATTAGATGCACGTTTACAACTTTACACCTTGTATTAAATCTTTGCGTTTTTATCAATCACAAACCCAATTTTTTATAAATTGTTATATTTATAAAAATTATAGTACCTATTTTACTATTTTATTACCTAAGATGTAAAATTTGAGGGTTTAATAAAAATATATAATTAGGTATGTACGATATGGGATTATTGTGACGTAGACGAAGAAGGTTAATTATCTTTAAAGGTTCCAATGTAGGTACCTATTTATAATTGTATTTTTCTTATCAGGTTTAAATTATTTTTAACTTTTTAGTTCTTTTTATTAACAAGTAACAAAAGCTTGTTTTTAAAAAGCATTTTTTTTCTTTTAATTTTATTTTTAACTTTTTAGTATTTTTGACGTTTGTTCATATTGTTCCCACGTGTATAGGACAAAAATGGTCCATCCCTCCAGAGGTCCATAGGAGGGGGATAAGGGCTTCAGTACAACAGGGTTCGCCCTGGTATGTACCTTGAGGCGCAACGTCAGCGATATGACATGTTTATACACCCTCATACCATTCAACCCTCGGCACGGGCTCACCTTGGCATGGTGATGGTCATCCATCTAATCCATCTTATCAAAGACAGAATCCACATTCATAACAAACGGAACGAACGAACGAACGAACTTATTTTCCCAAAGATGGGGTCGCATATTCACGTCCACCAAACCACCACCACTCACCACCTATCAAAAACGGTCCACCCATCAACACGAATCAAACTCGACGCGGTTTTATAGCTTAATTACTGAGTTCCTATGGCCATCTTCCAGCTCCATCATCAGACCCTGGTTACCATGTAGCACCAAAGTACTCGTCATGACTAGCGTTGCAAAACTTCGGAAGTATTCGGAATAATTCGGAAACATTCAAAAGAATACTTCGATTGGAAGGAATACTACCGCAGCAAGAATGCAGAGTAAAATAAATATTGTAAGGATGAAGTAGATGACCTACGTTTTATTACTTATTAAGAGTTAAATTATTCCCAGTACTTACGAATGTATGCGTAGGTAGCTTGAGGAGACTCGCCGTGTATTAGATATTTCGTCGGTGCGTTACGTGAATTAACGCCATCTAGCGAGCAAGAGTAAAACTGTAAATGGAGAACTTCCCTCGTTAGTCGCACGGCGACGCCAGCGCTTCATTCAATAATCAACGAAGTATTATTCGATGCCTACGTACCTACTATGCGGGAATAATTCCCTGTAAGTAGTTATCTACTTATGACTAGGTACCTATTATTTTATTTTAGTATGGATGAGTTTAAACTGTGTCGATTTTGTGCGGATGTTATGTACAAGCGTAAAAATGTTTTTAAGTACTTTACCTACCTAATGGTTTAAAAAAAAATAAGAAGTTAGGGTTACCTACGTACTTTTTTACGACGATGTTTTACCAAAAAGATTATCTCCTTCTTTTTAGAGGTAGTGTTCAACCGAAATCTTACTAAAGTACATACATAAAGAAACAATTGAAATAATATAGGTAATAGGTACCGTTTTACTATGTATCTCGGTAAATAATAATATATAATATAAACTCATCTTAGTACCTACCTACTTATTTACCTTTATGTACATAGTATTCTCGCAAAACATCACTTGCACACCTAAACCGCATAAAAAAACTTATTACGTAAGTACATATCTAAGTAGATGAAAGGAAATATTCGGAAGTTTTCAAATCGTATTATACTCATTTTTATTAATGAACGCGTAGTAATATATTTATAGCCACGGGCATTAACGCCCTCTAACGGGTAAACGTAAAAGCTGTAACTGTACAACTTCCATCAGTAGTGCTCGCCTGCGTGCGCTTTCTGCTGCTGCAGTGACCAAGGTTAGGAAGGTAGGAAGGAAGGAAGATTCGTGGGTATGAATACACAATCATTAACGCGGAAAATATGTTATTTGCAATGGTAATTGCGTCGCCATCTAGCGATCAATAGTCGAACACTTGCACGTGGCAGTGCCACCCCGCCCCGCGACTCGCAGCAGGTTCATTACCACTAACTACCTACACAACTACCTACTCTATGCGTGGCCAAACATGTACTTAGCTAGATATTTCTTCTCGGGGAATAATTCCGAATACTACTCAATACTTCCGAATGTTTCGCGAATAATTCGACGGGAATACTTCGGAATATTTCGCTCCGGCAACGCTAGTCATGACAAATCGTAATAACAAAAGATTGTTAAAAATATTCACACTTAAAAAGAAACGGTTCGCACGGACTCGCGCACGAACGGTTCCGTACCATTATCTATAAAAACGGCAAAAAAATTACGTTTGTTGTATGGGAAATTAAATATTTATTTTATTTTGTTTCTAGTATTTGTTGTTATAGCGGCAACATAAATACATAATTTGTGAAAATTTCAACGGTCTAGCTATCGCGGTTCTTGAGATACAGCCTGGTGACCGACAGACGGACGGACGGACAGACGGACGGACAGACAGCGAAGTCTTAGTAATAGGGTCCCGTTTTTACCCTTTGGGTACGGAACCTTAAAAACCTAAAAAACAAAAGTAGTCACTGGATTGACAAAATATCACCAACGCTTTTACGACAATGCGCAGATGAACTTACCTTACCGTTTTACCTGCTACTGAACCAGTCATTTGACGAAGGTATCTATCTTCCCTGATTTACAAAAAAAAATCATAATAAAAACAATCCACAATTTTTTTTTACGAAAACTGATCCAAGCAACTATCGTCCAATAGCTCTCTTACCATCAGTCTCAAAAGTCTTTGACAAAGCCATGTCGTGTGTGACCGCATTTAGGTATACGTTTTGCGACAAATACAATACTTATATTTGATGAAAGCCAGAACGGCTTTAGAAAAAACCGTTCCACCACCTTAGCAGTCTTTAAGTATATCCAGTAAGCCCTTAATATTATTAATAACAAAAAATACGCAATAGGAATTGTGCTTGACATGACTAAAGCCTACGACAAAGTACAATTTGGGATATTGCTAAACAAATTATACGGAATAGGTATACGTGGAAAGGCTGCTGTATTCCCGTTCGTCCCACTGACTTCGTCCCCGTAGTGGGACGATCGGGAATTTACAAAAATAATATTAAATTTGTTCCCGATCGTCCCATTCATGATTTTAGGTGGAAGAACGGGAATAATTTATTAATTATCTTTTAGGCCTCTTGGTCCCACCAATTAATTTCAGACTGGTTGTTTTCATGGTAAAAAAAAACAAAATTTAAAATAAAAATCAGTCATTTATTAAGGAATAAAAATCACAGTTAATATCACAGAATCAACTTTACGTACTATAGGCAAAAAAAAAACAAATATTTTAAAATTGCTTTCGGTGTTACATCAAGACTCCAACATAAACAGCGTGAAAATAAAACAAAGTCCAAAACGGCGTAAGCTACATTCAATGTTGACAGACCAATATGTTATGAATTGCTAAATGCAACTTCTAAATTCAGAAATAACCATAGGACATTTTCTAGAAAAACTTACGTAAATATTAATCATAAGCAAAGTGCTCGATGGTTGTACGTTGATTTAATCTTTGTGTGCAATAATTATTATCGCCTTATTTTTTATTTTATGGTCTCAACTACTTTCTTAAATCCATGTAATTTTTTTATTATTGTTACTCTTTATGATGTTTTATATTCTTCTTGATTTTGTGATATTTTGGGTATTTTTATTATGATTTTGTTATAGTTTATTGTTTATTGACGCTATTTATGTGTAAAATTAACGAGTTCACTGTCCTGCTCACTTATATAATGTTTAACGCAAAAATGTGCCACTGTATACCTACATAAGCAAACTGTGTGACTTTGTAATAATTAGGACGTTTTCTTTTTTCAAAAAGAAGCTGATTTAAGAAGCTGACTGTTTTTTTAATCATATTTTTTAGTTTTATGGAGAATTTTATTTTGTTTTAATGTTTCAGTGTATGTGTATTTTGATACCTAGGTACGTAAAGTTGATTCTGTGATATTAACTGTGATTTTTATTCCTTAATAAATGACTGATTTTTATTTTAAAATTTGTTTTTTTTTTTACTATGAAAACAACCAGTCTGAAATTAATTGGTGGGACCAAGAGGCCTAAAAGATAATTAATAAATTATTCCCGTTCGTCCCCCTAAAATCATGAATGGGACGATCGGGAACAAATTTAATATTATTTTTGTAAATTCCCGATCGTCCCACTACGGGGACGAACGGGAATACACCCCTAAGAGTACCTACATGTGGAATGCAATAAAAGTATTGAGTAATCAAACGGGCCCAAACTCGATGGAATTATGTCGTTTAATTACTGAGTTCCTATGGCCATCTTCCAGCTCCCTCATCAGACCCTGGTTACCATCAAGCACCAAAGTATTTGTCCAGACGGATCAAACGAGTCCAAACTCGATGGGGTTGTGTCGTTTAACTACCGAGTTCCTAGGGCCGCCTTCCGGTTCCATCATCAGATCAGCTCCGTGTCATAATACTTTTGCATTATCATCCGATTTACACATGCATGCAAAATTTCAGCTCAATCGGTAACCGGGAAGTGGATCAAAAATTTGCAAGATTCCATTACAGACAACATCGGGACAGGTGAAACTAAATAAAAGCTTGTAAAATCAGTTATACATTATTCTGTAAAACTCATCAGCAGCGGAGGGTGCGTCATTGCAGCGAAGAACATCTGGCCATGGAGCAGAACGTTTTTTTTTTTCTTATTTGGCAGCTCGTAGTTGTGACCTTGGAGGTCGTGGCTACTTAACCGGACTGTCCTGTGGGTGCCTTATGCTAACTTAAAGCCTCCAGCCAGGTGCGAACTTCTTAATTTCTAGGTGACCGCACGCTAAGGGCACCCCCTGTGGGGTACGAACCTTGGCTTAGGGCATCACTGAGCGGCGGGCAGCAAGGTGGGACAGGCTGGATCGAATTTATAATATTATTATTAAACGGGGAATGTAAAGCTACAGGCTCAGCTACGGCGCGGCCTGGTTCTTCGGCGAGCAAGGGTCCGGGGGGACAATTACGTCGGGGGCATCGCGATGGACCTCGGCAGCGAGGTCGGAACGATGGCGGTCTGTGTTAGTGCACTGTGCTGGTGGCCCTACTGCTCTCCTGGAGGAGGGTTATGGGGTTATCGGAGTCGGCTAAGGCATGCCTTGGATGGCGGGTACGACTGATACGGGAGAGGGTATAACTGGCAGCCTCGACAACCAGAGGGTTGCGATGTGAGGCCGCGGAATCAAAGAAACGCTTGGAAATGCGTTTCATGAATTGACGGATAGTGGGGATTTTAAGATCGAGATGGAGGATCTCGTTCCGAACGAACCATTTGGAACCGGTTGCCCTACGGAGGAACCGGTTTTGGAGGGCCTGCATCCTATGGATGTGGTGGGGTTTTGTGTGTGCGAAAACCACACTCGCATAGGTCATGATTGGGCGAATGCACGCTTTCTAAATGCACAACTTGCACTTGAGTGACTATTTGCTGCGTGCATTCAGTAGGGAATGGAGTCAACCGAGAGCGAAAGCGGCGCGCGAACGCGCCTGTATTATGTGCTCTGCGAAGGAGAGGTGCTTGTCCAGGATTACACCCAAGTATTTGGCTCGCTTTTCCCAAGGGATAGGCTTGCCGAACATGGTGATCGGACCGGTCAGAACGATCTCGAATTAGATCGCGTAAAAGTGCGTAGTCCCCTTTTACAAAGTTCCAATCCCTACTACGGTCAATGTTGCTGGGGTTCAATTTTTCGATGCGATGTGACGGTAATCGCAATATCTAACTGTGGGTGATACAAGTCGGTTGGAACCAGAGCCGGCAGTCTCGACTAGATAGCGAGGCTGTCACAAACTACCGATCGCTAAATATTAAGGCGAATCCTCAGTTGTAGCCCGCAAAATTCAAATTTTCTATAGTTTTTTGCAAATTGCAGCTCTGTTTGACGACGTATGTTGATCAAAATGCGATTCTCGACTGTGGGAATTACATATTTATCGAATAATAATCATCACTTTCATATCAATCGTCAAATTCAAAGAAAATTTGAATTTGGCGGGCTACAACTGAGGTTTCACCTTAATATTTAGCAATCGGTAGTTTGCGACAGCGTCGCAATCTATGTCGAGACTGCCGGCACAGCTCTGTAGGCCTATCTTTTGGCATGCTCAGTTTACTTCGGTAAATCGGTACCGTCCCGAGCCAACACTACGTCTAACTTACACCCACGCATATTCACCACTTCATTCATCTCAGCCCGCGAAATTCAAATATTGTTACGTTTTTTGCAATTTGCAGGTCACTGTCAGGTTGAATATTGATTAAAATGATTCGCGACCGTAACAAATATTATGGCTTTACAGAATTAGGTATAATAATTAGAATCAGCAATTCAACTCCTTCAGTTAGAATTGGCCTCAAATGTCATGATTTCATGAAATAGTCTAATACCTTGGCGCATCCCCCTTAATAAATAACAGTAATAATTATTATCATTCGCAGTTAAGCGCTTTTTAAATTAAGGTCGCCTAAAACAGTGGCGGCGCTAGACCAAACGTGGATGTCGGCGACATCAGCTTTGCGAGGCTTCTTTCATTTCCCAGTCAAAAAGAAAACGTTAAATTGAATGAGCTAAATTAAACACTTATGCATGAGTATATGAGTTTTATTGCTAATCAAATGATGACAAAAATTACATAAATACAAATTAAAATCCCTCTGAACATCAGGATGGCGACCAGTCGGTTATCTTGTAAAGTGAATGACCGTCAACATATTCGTAAGAAGTCAGTCAGAATCATCCCATTTGCTGGATTCGTTTTCTCTTCTAGCTATCGTTATTTCTCTTGACAAAGTTTATTTTCGTTATAATTATGTATCTATGTATTAGTATATATAATTTTTTGAGTTATCTATCCCTTATGTTGCACCTGCCACGTTTTGTGTAGTGCGTCACCCTAAGGTTGGCTGGGTAGAAAATGCCTCAGGCATTAAGTCCGCCTTTGTACAGTAAGTACCTATTTGTTTTATTTGTGCATAAAATTTTAATAAATAAATTATAATATCTTCCTTAAAGTAAATAACTAGTTTTTTACTCACTTATTAATAAAAACGTTAAGATAATGAATAGTAGGTAGGTACCTACATTGTTTCCTGTGAAAATAAACTTCTGCCTATGCGAGCGTGTTTGCGTATTTTGTGACAGAATTGCAGAAGAATGAAACAGAAATAATTGACGACTCGGGGATTCCCCGAGTCTCGCGCGCGGTATCACTTATTTTTTTCAAGTAAGGTAGGTCTGTCGAATTACGCCTAGAGGCTAATTACGCCTAGGCTAAATAACTCAGGTTACATAATAGATAAAATCAAACTTAATACCTACGCATCAAGGTTTATACATCCCGAAACATCCCCGAGTCGCGCTTGCGGCGCTCCCCATTTCGCAACCTAGCAGTCGACTGAAATCCGTGACGAGTGGTCGCTGTGTCGTTTTTAACAACAGAGAGCCGGAGTTTTGCGGTAAGTTTTAATGAAATTTGTAAGTTTAGTAGTAAACTCTAGGGCTTATTTGTTAGTATGATTATTCTTCCGTTCATAATCAGTTCTTCTATAGTAATAAGCAGTCGATTTTCCATTATATTTCAAACTTATTAGAAGTGTCCTTGACGGTAATCACGCCTAGGCGTTATTACCCATACCAAAAGCTACCATAGGCGCTTTTAACCATCCCGTGAGCTTGTCATGAAAGGACTTTACTTGCACATTATGAAAATGAATTTATTGATCCGCGAAATGTGTAAATGAAGGTTAAATTATAGTAATTAGTTACCTATGTACTTTTTGTTCAAAAGTAGAATAAATAAATAATAATTTCATTGTTTTAGGTTAAAAAAATATGTCAACTGCAAAGAAAAAGCGTGCCTCATGGACACAAAGTGAATTAGAAGCTGCTGTTACTGCTGTTCAGACAAACAGGTTATCCAGTTATAAAGCAGCTAGTAGTTATAACATCCCAGAAGACAATATTATAAAAACAAAGAAACCAAAAATAGAGAATATAGCACGAACTAAAAGCAAAAAAAAAAAGAAATCAGCAAAAAGAAGGGTAAAGAAAACAAAAGTGGGGAATGGTATTGCTACGCTTGTTATGAGGATCGTATAGTGCCGATATGAGATCATGTATGAATTGTAGAAAATGGTATCACGAGGAATGTATCGGTTTGACGAAAAATTACATAGAAGAATTTAGTTATTCTGACGGTTGTGATAAATTCTAGCTACGTAGATTAAGATAGGCGTTACTACCTGAACTAGGTATAGTAACGCCTATATTTTTTTATTTATTAGAATTTATTTTAGTTTCATAATCTGTATACAGATTATTTGATTATATATAAGCTGATTGACATTTACAAGAAAATAAAAAAAGTGTTATTACCTTTGTAATTTTAGTTTTTCTTTACCTCATTGTATAACTGTTAAAACATATTGTGAAACATAAAATAACTGATTATTAAGATACTCCTGCTTAGACTAAATATGTTCCTGATTACAGAAAACTCTGATAATGCTCTAATAAAAAGTAATATTAGGGAAACTGTCGTAGGCGAAATTTGACTTCAGTAGTTTAATTGCGCCAAAACAATTGTGTTTGAAGCCTGATCATTTTTCATTATTTTAATAAACAGGCCAATAATATTTTGTGTTTAATTTATATAATAATAAACATACATCCCATGAACACATTCAGTTCTTCATCTTCATTTATTATATTTGAGAAATTTACGTTCTTCCTTAAGTAGGCGTAATTCGACAAACCTACCTTATCTTGATGACTCTGGATTCCAATTCTTATGAGCCTGGGATCGCTCAATGTGGCCAAAAAAATTTTTTTTTAATAAATTTTATAGTTACCTTTATCCTACCAAGTTCCTCTGACGATATCTGGGATACCTACTATATACTGGAGACCAGAAAGGCATGTGGCCAGGTAGACGTTATGCTCAAAGTGAAAAGGGTATGACGGATGCGCCTGACATCCATAATGAACTGATTCGACTCTACACACCAAATAATTATCTCTGTGGCAAAAAACATCGACTACTTGCTGTGCCTTCGTGTCGGACAGCAGCCCGTGCTACGTCTCCAGTAGGTACCGCGCGTGTTGACCGCACTAAATAAGCTCGAGGAAGCCAACCCGGACTGCGATCTGTTCGCTAATAAATTCGTCAATTTAATGGCTAAGGACCTACATTTTTGTGAGAATAATAGTATATAATTGTTGTTATTAGTTTACATTTCTGAATCCTCTATTTCATTGTCCAAGTTTGTCTCTGTTACGGCTGTTAAGCCTTGTTCGGAGAGTAACAGCTAGGTTTGATCTCCATGTAGGTAGCTTGGTTTTTAGCCCACACACATTCTGGAACTGTAAACGCATGGTATAATAATATACTTGTTTTTTAGACCATGAGTAAACGCATATAGACATTGCGATCAGTAGAGGCGGGTAAGGCAGGAACGTTGAAGTGCTTACTGAGCCTCATTTCTTCGGCCTCGAAAGTTACGGCGCCATGGTTTGACGCAAATATAGGTACTCTGCCAAGTTTTGTGCTGCCATAGAGTGTTCATCCAGTTTTGAGGGCACACCCAACTTGAAGGAGCCGTATTTGCCGCGGGGTTTGACCGCGGCCGTGCAAACATAAGTTTCACAGATGGTAATTAAGTGGTCCGTACTTGGCTATCAGAAGTACCCTGCTTCACATAATAGAAAAATGTGGAAAATCCAAAAGTGCACGACTCATAATGCTCATTTAATTATGAAATATAAAAAAAAAAAAAAAAACTTAAGTCGTTCAAAATTAATTGCCGAAAAAACAGCTGTAGTAGGAAGAAGGTCAAGCGCCCCTGCTGGACACAAGCGCCCCTGGTGGAATAAATGTACATAATATCTATAGATATATCACCATCCATATGTTAATTTTCTATGGATATAAATAGATGTACAGTCTTGTAGTTTTCGTTTTTTATTAATTGTAATTAAACGATACTGAATTAATTAGCCATTTGCATTCAGTGACCTACAATTGTCGATTAGAATTTAAAAAAAAAATATTTAACTCAAATAATGGATTTCTTCACAAGTTACAGTGTTTCCGGGTTTCACACATGACGGACAGGAATTTTTTTTGACCTATTTTGGTGTTTTTTTCCAATTCTATTGCAGTAATCAATTTTTAAAAAGTATGAAATTAATCTCCATTAAATTATCTCGACAATAGTATGCAAAATATCTTGATTCCGTGAACTAACAAGGCTATAATAATAAAAATAGCCGCCAAAATGAGGCGAAAAAAATTTTTCGATCGTAAAGCACTCTCTGATGCTTCGCATCATGAGTCGTGCAACAGATGCAGGTTCGTTTATAAAAGACGATAAAAAATTATATATGATATACGAGTCGCACTTCTATTTTATGGATAATAATTTGTAAAGTGTCTAACACAATGTATATTAGGTACACTGAATACACTATAATGTAGGTACCTACTAGAACTCTGAGCGCGAGCCGATTTAGTTTTTAGCCGGATTTACTATTTTGCACGCCTCTTATGCGAAGCGCGTGAGGTAGTGCTCTACTCTCGCCTTACAAGGATAAAGTAATTCCTTGGGCTAAAAGTATCTCTATTTACTTCACGGAACAGAAAAAACTGTTTTTTCTGTTCCATGATTTACTTCCTAACGCCCTTGTAGAATAATATTCACACACAAACGTCAAGGAAAAACACTAGTTTCAAAAGACATTTTGCTATTTATAATAATGAAAAATCTGTTTAAAAAAATATTCTGTGGACGTCCGTGTGTCTGTATGGATCCTGGCCAATCCTGGCGTAGTCACGATAACTCCCGAAAAACTTAACTAATCGAGTCTATTTTTTTTTAAACGCTTCAGTATTATCGAAAACTCAGTCCATTCGAAAATCACGGTCTAATTCAATGTAGTTTCATTGTACCTAATTAGTAATACAAAAATACGACTGGACATTGCGTTCGTTGTATATTTTTTATAGAATTGTATGAGATTATGAGGCGTGCACTTTTAGATTTTCCAAATTTTTGTGTTTTTACAAAAACTAAATCCAACGGTTAAATTCCATTTAAAATACGATTATCTTAAGGTTCATGCAATTTTCATATGCTGTAATTAGGAAATTAAACAAAAATGTTTTTAAAATCGACCCATTTCGTTGTTTTTTTTTTATCGAGCTAACTACAATGGTGTGTGATATAAGTATCTATGACTTCTTTTTTTCAGGACACTGGCAAATACGGATAAAGGTGACTGAGGTAGGAGGGTTGCTGTAGGCTTATAAATTAGTCTACGGTTGTAAGAATGTTGCTAACTATAATAGGTACTCGTATAACGTAAGGCGGACTTTATTGTATGTTCCCGTATAAAGCGCAGGCCACACCGCCAGCTAGCAAGCGAGTGAGCGAGCTGGCGGGCGAAGGAAACTGTATAAACTAAGTAAAGCTTTGGCGAGGTAAACTATGTGGGTTCACATCGAAAACTACGGATGGATGGGAGACCTAGGGGAGCGTTCTGTCTCAAGCGCAGGCCACACCGCCAGCTAGCGAGCGAGCTGGGCGAGCATCGTTTCACCTCTTTTCATACTTTGGTTCACATCGCGAACTACCGAGCTATGCTACGCTAACGAGGTGAACGAATAGCGTCGCTGGCATGGTCACATATATCGTTCGCATCGTTTGTATCGCTGACGTAGCTAATCTCTGTAGTTTGGGGTGTGAACCAAAGTATGAAAAGAGGTGAAATGATGCTCTCTTGGCTCGCACGCTGGCTAGCTGGCGGTATGGCCTGGCCTGCTTAACTCATAGATAAACAGCAATATACAGGGTGGCCCGTTTACAGTGTGCCAAAAACGTTTTTTTTTAAGCCTCTCTCATATTTGGTGGATTTGTGGGGACAATATTTATTACAAAGCCGCAGCCAGGCTACTAGATTTTCTGTATGTATATCAAATATAGAATCAAACCCAATTTTTATTATTTGAAACATACTAAGAATGGCCATCTACTTGGTTGAAATTTTGAAATGTTGAAAATCAGTACAAATTAGCATTACTCAGGTTCACCAGAGAAACATCCCTGTCAATGATTTATTGAGATCTGAGATGGGTCAGAATGGAAAACTCTTTTCCATCTCATACCTTAATTTTTTTATAAACAAAATTACTCACTTATCTTTGGTGTAAAATAGAATAGGTACCTACTCTACTGTGTAAATGTAAATAATTGAAACAAGATTTTATCATAATAATTTCTTAAACCATATTATTATATGTTAAAATTTGATGTTGGGATTAGTTTTTCATAGTTTAACTTCTCAACATTTTTATTTTTCTCTTCAGTCCATACTCCATTTCCAGAAAAATAATGATTCTTCTCCAGTAAATATAGAACTAAACTTAATTTTTGAGACTTGCTCAGAGAATCATAATTTAAATTTTCTTGAAACAAAGGAATTTGTTTTTCTATTAGCTTTTCATCTATTATATGAAGAGTATCCCTAACTTTCTTCCAAGGATATAATAATATAGGACAATTTTCATAAATATCTTTATCTGTGAAATGTTTGGACAGTTGCTCATAAACATACTTCACTTGAAGTACTGGTGTGTTAACCCAATAAGGGTGCCTTTTTATCACATTGCGAACATGTGTCATATTAAATTTCTTTCCTAATGACTGTGATATGCAGAATAGTAAATCTTTTCCTTTGCCTAACCTATCCCCAGGAGCTTTTTCAAATATTTCATAATGTGCTGCGCTTCCAGATAGGATATTTAAACTAACACACTTTTTGTTATTACTGTATAATTTGTTCAATCGTTTCATTGCTGTTGTGTTA
Organism: Griposia aprilina; assembly: GCA_916610205.1. Lineage (NCBI taxonomy): Eukaryota > Metazoa > Arthropoda > Insecta > Lepidoptera > Noctuidae > Griposia > Griposia aprilina. Next base: position 12,641,988 of record OU744286.1, read on the forward strand.
TGGTGTATCATCTTCAGAAATCGTGGATGTTTAATAAACACACTGAATTCTGGTATATTTTTTGCTTTTTCCAATCTTTCTCTTATTGTACCTGGAGCTAAAGTATAAATACTAAAACATCTTCTTTGTGCCTCATCACTAATGCCATATTCTTCTAAGATCTTCTGTGTCTCAAGCATGGTATTAAGATTTCTTGTAGCTAATTTGGGATGCATCCTTATGACTTCTTTGATATCAATTCCACCAATACACCGGAAATTATTAATTATATTTTTCAAATTTTGTGGATCAACATGGATTAGATACAAGTTAGATTTAATTTTATGATTGGGTATCATAATTTGCAATTGTAATATCTCTAATGTATCATTTATACATTCCAAAGGCCGATGTTTAATAGTAGGATAAGTTTTAACTCCTCTACCAAACTCTTCATTTGTAAGATCCAAAACAAGTTCAAGATATCTTTGAATGATTTTCAAACGCAATGTATATAATGATGTGTAATTTACATCTTCGTCAATCAAGGTTGTAAGCGATGTGGGCCACTGGGTCATAAAACTTGCTAGTTTGTTTTCAACATTACTATGGGGAGGTAGATATCCTAATTTCTTCAGTTCTCCAATGTTCTTCTGTTTTAATATTGTTAAGTATGTTGTTAAGGACGCCGGCGATATATTTTGTATCCCACATTCCTTTAAAACCCTGTATCGGAATTTTAAGGTTACTGGTAAAATTCCAAACAATGAAGGTTCTTCAATTAGTAAGCTGTTTGAGAATCCCATCTCATTAATGGTATGTACTAAACTTTCGATTTTTTCATCGTTTAATTTAGTTATTATGGGATGTTTCATACATATATGTTGCGCTTTGCTTTCACTTATATTTAGATATTTACTTAAACTTTTCACGTAACTTGCGGTTTCTCTATTCGTCGCACTGACTTGCAAATAACGCCTCCCCCTATACAGGAGGTAAATTAAATTATGCCTTCTTGAATTCATTAGTAGATACTGCATTTACAATAGCTTTAAACTTTTCATAAATATGCTTTGGTACGCGATGGAAAGAATAATATAAATAAATAGTACTTCAAAATGTTCGAATACGTACTACGATTGATTGATAGGATGATGACAATGACAGACACTACTGACACTAGCCACAGAACACTCTAAATTCCGTGCTCGCGCACGGGGAACATTAGCTGTCTGTCTGCCAGTCAGCTGTGAGCTAATCATGGAATAAGTATGTACTACCTAGTAGTACAGTGTAATTAGTCAGTGCGCTAGGCGCTAGAGTAAAAGTGTGGCGAGCATGGAGTGTCCCAAACTCCCAAGTCTCAATGATACATGTGCACTCTTTGGGATGTAATGGGGATAAAAACTGCCACTTGCTCACTTCAGATGTCGCTGCTCTGCATCGTCCAAGAATTTGACAGCTATAGCTGTCGCTATCCATACATTTTTCGTAAACAAGCTAAAAACTACCGCCGCTCCCAGCCTCACTTCGTTTTACGTTTAACGTACTTTACACGGTGCCACACGCAATCATATCGTAATTGCGTATGGCTCACCATAAGTTGGAGCAACTATACAAGTTGTACCGACGAAGCAATGTTTAGATGATGCTAGTCAATTATTGTTTCTGCCACTGGCAAAAAACTTGCATCGTGTAAATAGGGTTTAAATTATGAATAGGTACTAGTAACATGGAATATTGTACATTTTCGTAGCCCGTCACAGACTACTAAAAATGTGAGCCGTCACGGGACGCCTGGCAGATGTGAAACATCTAAATTATTTTGGCAACGCGTTGCCACGGCATGCATCGCTACGCTCACATTCGGTTTTACCCGCGGCTATAGATGTTTCACATCAAAAGTACTTTTAGATTTATTCAGAATAAGTCTAAAAGTTATTCCTTGTTCTCCCTCTACCCTACACACAGATGACATAGATAGATAGATATTTGTTAGTGTTCTGTGCTTCTATCCCACAGACTACATAGAGAACTATATATTAGGTTGGGGAAAAAGTCTTTTCGCAATATAGTATATATGAACTTGTAATAAAATCTCTTTGGCTATACTATTTGTATCCGGCTGGTTTTGGTATCATTGAAAGTTTAAATTTTAAAGAACATAATTCCAAATTCAAATTAGGAAAATGTGTGATTTTCATTTGTTTTTCGTACTGTCAAGATGAGTGAATCTAATGAAGAAATTCGATACATTTTAAAATTTTACTACAAAAAAGGTAAGAACGCAAAGCAAGCCGCGAAAAAACATTGCGATGTTTATGGACCTAGTGCAGTGTCTGTGAGAGTAGCTTTAATTTGGTTTAAGCGTTTTCAGTCCGGAAATTTTGATGTCAAAGATGCAAGTCGCTCTGGTCGCCCTATTACGGATAAAATGGATGCCATTTTAGAAAAAGTGGACCAAGATCGGCATATCAGTAGTTACGACGTAGCTGAAGAACTGGGGATTGACCACAAAACAGTTTTGGCACATTTGAAAAAAACTGGGTACACAAAAAAGCTCGATATTTGGGTAGGTACCTCACGAGCTCACTGAAAGAAGCCTAATGAACCGTGTACTCATTTGTGATTCTTTATTACGACGTAATGAAACCGAACCATTTTTGAAGAAGCTGATAACTGGTGATGAAAAGTGGATCACGTACGAAAAGAACGTGCGAAAAAGGTCGTGGTCAAAGGCCGGTCAGGCTTCACAGACTGTGGCGAAGCCCGGGTTAACTCGCAACAAGGTGATGCTGTGTGTGTGGTGGGATTGGAAGGGCATTATTCATTATGAGCTGTTACCACCAGGCAGGACCATAGATTCTGAACTCTACTGCGAACAACTGATGAGATTAAAGCAAGAAGTTGAGAGAAAGCGGCCGGAATTAATCAACAGAAGGGGTATGGTTTTTCATCATGATAACGCTAGACCTCACACATCTTTTGCCACTCAGCAAAAATTAAGAGAGTTTGGCTGGGAGGTGTTAATGCATCCGCCGTATAGTCCTGACCTTGCACCTTCAGATTTCCACCTGTTTCGGTCTCTTCAGAATTCTTTAGGCAGTGTCAGGTTAACATCACGAGAGGACTGCCAAAACCACTTGTCGCGGTATTTTGATCAGAAGTCCCAAAAGATTCTATAGCAATGGGATCATGTTCCTACCTACAAGATGGCAAAAAGTTATCGAACAAAATGGTACCTACATACTTTAGTTAAATGTAAATAAACTATATTAAAAATAAAAAAATTAAATTCTTAAAAAACGCGAAGAAACTCTTTCCCCAACCTATTATATACAGGGTGGAATTTTGTAATGCCACCTGGAGGGAAAGTACTCTTAATACTGCAGATAGAAAGTTTTACTCAAAGGAAACATTCCTTTATTTTTGAATAGAAAGCAAACTGCATTCAAAGATTTTCGAAAATTCTCTTCTCCCACACCCGGGAATCGAACCGGCTAAAATCTGAAAAAATTATACCCTGTACTTTTATTGCATCGATCGTTAGGGTCAATTATAAGGATGAAATCTCTCTAACAAACATGATAAATTAAATGAAAACCAGGAAATCTTAAATTAATTTAATTATTTACAAAAAATGGTAAACTAACTAATTAGTTGCTCGAAATGGGCTCCATTCTCTTGGATACACAAATTTATTCTTTTAACGAATTCATTTCTAGTAACCTTTAATAAAGTGTTGTGGTGAATATTATAAATCGTATTCTGAACTTCAACTCTCAACTCGTTGTCATTCGCATAAGATTTCATGTAAATTTGATTTTTTACATATCCCCACAAAAAAAAATCTAATGGGGTGAGATCTGGCGATCTCGCAGGCCATCTGATTGTGCCGTTTGCACCAATCCAGGTATTAAAATGGTTATTAATGTAGGCAGTAGTGATTCTGCTGTTATGCGCTGGAGCACCATCTTGCTGTAGAATTATTTGGTTTCGCTCTTCCTCGGGGAAACCATTTAACTCGTTTCTTAAGAGATCCAGTATTTCAATATACTTGACAGTGTTTAAATGACCTTCGTACACGTGGACTAACACTACATTATTTCTCATAATTCCGCACCAAACGTTGAAAGAAAATCTTACTTGATTGTTAGTTTCATGAACACGAACAGGATTCACTCGAGACCAATGTGTTAAATGGTTATTGCGGCGATTGTACATGCCATTATTGCTGAAGTTGGTTTCGTCAGACCATACAATGTTACTCAAAAAATTAGGGTTTCGGTCAATTTCTCCAAGCATGTTTTCACAAAATTGTAATCGTCTGTCACGATCCCCAATATGCAATTTTTGCACCAACCGACCTTCACGATAGCATTTATACTTATACTTTTTCAGCACTTTAAGTACGCGAGTGTGGGTTGTTCCTAATTCATTGGCAGCATCTCTACTTGAAGCCTTTGGAAATTATTCAAAGTATGTTAAAACATCTAGTTCAAAATCGAAATAGTTTTGCTGAATAGTTTGCCGTCTCTTCTTGAAACCACCCGTATTCTTTAAATTTTCTACCATTCTTTTCAATACGAACCGAGTTGGTGCCTGTCGGTCTTGATATCTCTCTCCATACCACCGCAGAGCTAGATTCACGTTTTTGTTATTTAAAAAATAAGCTTCCATTAAATCAAACTGTTCTTGATAAGCCATTTTCACCGTGAGACAAAATGTGAAATGAGTTGTAAAAACAATCAAATGTGAATAACAACTATGACAATCTAATTTTCAAATTTTAATCTAACATTCCATATTTAAATTACCTCATACACGCAGCTACGAGTATGTCGCAAAGGAGTCTGCATTACGAAAGATGGATGTTAGTTAAAGAGTTTAACTTGACTCATTGAATTTGTAACTTCAGATTTCCTGGTTTTCCTTTCATTTAATTTATCATGTTTGCTAGAGAGATTTCATCCTTATAATTGACCCTAACGATCGATGCAATAAAAGTACAGGGTATAATTTTTTCAGATTTTAGCCGATTCGATTTCCGGGTGTGGGAGAAGAGAATTTTCGAAAATATTTGAATGCAGTTTGCTTTCTATTCAAAAATAAAGGAATGTTTCCTTTGAGTAAAATTTTCTATCTGCAGTATTAAGAGTACTTTCCCTCCAGGTGGCATTACAAAATTCCACCCTGTATACATATATATCTAAATATTTTATAAGTATTTTTATGGCCTGGTTGCTATTACCTTTTAGCCAAGAGAACTTTCTTTTTTTATAAGTATTTTTGTGGCCTGGTTGCTAAAACCTTTTAGCCAAGAGAACTTGCTTTTTTATAACTATTTTTAAAGCCTGGTTGTTAAGACCTATTTTCTATCCCCGAAAACCCACAGATTATATATAGAACTACGTTGAAAATCGTCAAAAACTGTGGCGGGCGGGGGCGGCGCCGCGGCGACGGTTTATGTTTATGACGTTGACGTTAGGGCGTGTTGATAATTTAATTTTTGATTTTGTTATTAATAATTATGGGTAAATCTAAAACAGGATTATTTGGGCTTGGATTCTTTATATTTGCATCTTTATTCATAATAATAGCCTTCGTAAGTCCATATTGGCTGGTTACTGACGGAAAACTAAAGAACCCAAAGTTTATAAAAATTGGTAAGATGTATCAATATCTCATGTTTTTATTGTTTGAAGAAAGCCTTTAAACCTATTAATTCATACAGTTGTTTGTATTTATATCTAGCTGTTGTTCGCAACTTCATTCCTGACTTACTTACCGATGTTTTTCTTTTTTTAATTCATAAATATTCGCGGGCGTGCGCACAACTTACCAAAGTTTCATCTCTAACGGATGAATAGTCCGGGAACGCATACTGTAAACACAAAGTAACATTATTATTTATTAAATATAGGTATGGCGTTTATCTATTGAATCTGAAGCATCTTGGTTAAATTTGCAGGCTTGTGGGAGGTATGCTTCAATGGATTCGAAGAAATCCATCATTGGTATGACACAGTGTTCACTGGGTGCTGGTGGATATTTGAAGAGGAATATTACATCATTCATGACATACTACTGCCTGGTTTCTTCATAGCAACACAATTCTTTTTCACTATAGCTATGTGCTGTGTTATTTTATCAATGTTTTTGTCTTACCTTTATATGAAGAAAGACAAAGATGATGACAAATACCTAACGCTTCTGGTAACTCTAGGGACAGTGCTTGTTATTGGAGGTTTGTTATAGTCTTTAACTATTCTGTTAATCTAAGTCAAACTACAGCAAATTTATTAATAAGTTGAACTGCACTGCCCCGTGAACTGATTGCTCTTATAGTTGAACAGATTTGAGTCAATATTTATAAAGTGTACTTTAGAGCCACTCTTAAGTCATAACAAAATATGTGAATACTTGTAGAATATTCTGCTATAATATAAACTTATTTTCAGGATTCTCTGGCATCATATCTGTGGTGACTTTTGGAGCTAGAGGTGATGGTCGAGACTGGATGCCTAATTGGGAACACAATGATCTGGGGTGGGCATATGCTCTTGGTGTCATAGGTGTTATCTTACTTTTCCCTGCTGGCATTCTGTTCTTGGTAGAAGCAAGAGTACAAAAGTACAAGAGACTTCATGAGATGCAGAGCAGGGAGCCATCATCTTATACTATGCATGAAAGGAAGGTTGGCTATGCAGGAGGACATACTGACATATAGACTAACGTTTTTATAATGACTGTCGTTTCTGATTTTTAACAGTTTTATTAAACAATGTGGTTTTTTTGTATTTTTGTAATTTAAGTTATCTAGATTTAACAACAAACTAATAATATAACACATTATTTTGTGGAATTTGTACGATAGTCATTGCCTTAACAATAAAATTGACTGTATCTATAGTCCGTCCAAAAATAGACTCATTGTATTCTTTTAATATTTAAGGAATAAGTAGTTTAGACTGAGTACTATTTTTTACATTTACTTCTGTAAAATGTTATAGCTGTGTTCAAATAGAATTATGCATATTTTTAACAAACTGGAAATCCTGATCTGATTTTCTTTACTGATGTAATTTCTAAAAGAGAATTGATTAAATGTGTTGTGGTTTTATGTATTATGTTTAGATGCAGAAGCCACAAAGTTAATAAAAATTCTTTACTGGTAGTATTACAATATTTATGTATTTTGAATTTGGATAAACTTTACTGTGAAATCTATGTACCTACTTATAATAAGTATGCAGCTAGCATTCAGGAAGTTTTTTGACCTGTAATGTATATATTTATTTAAACTTCATGTAAATTAGTGGACAAAGTGGTAAATAATGCCAAAATGTATTCCATAATTTTATACATAAAAAATAATAGGTACACCAAGAATATTGTATTTAAAATATTTTAATGATTTATTGTGAATGCATTTAGAGAGAATGAATTTTCACTTAGTACATTATTATTTATGTAAGTACCTACTGGTATTATAGATTTATTTTATGTGTACTAAAAAGATGTGCTTTTTCTCTTCCTAGGTTGGGGCTAGACAAGCATTGCTGATGTAAGAAAACTTATAATCAGCATGATTTTATACATTATTGACGTTTGCGCCACCAAAGTCTCCCCCAACCTCTGGCTTTGAAGGCTCATTTAATTATTAAAACCTATAATAAATACCATACAGTAAATACATTATTATTTTTGAAAATAATCAATTCGAATGGAATGTACATTGCTTGTAAGGATTAGAATAATTAAGTAAGAACCTTTTTTATGTTAACAGTTTAAAATTGTGTGCCTTTATAAAAATATAATTTGAATACTTTTAATTATCATTTTATTAGCTCGTACTTCGCTTTTTTAAACAAAGAAGAATTTATACTATTTAAATTCGAAGGTACAGTGTTTCTGCACAGAAGCGCCATCTTAGCTGCTTCAAAGCCAAGGAACATGCACTGCGCTTCCTGAAGTCCAGAAAGCATACCATGAATAAAGCCACTTGCAAAACAATCTCCTGCTCCTGACACATTCTCGATCATACCAATAGGTTCGGTTGGATAAAATCTTGCTATATCTTTATGTCCTTTATTTTTTATAGTTATAACTCCTTTGGAACCCATTGTAATAATCATGAATTCTATAACATGTGATACAACTGGATATAGTTCTGCAATTTCTGTAAATTCACAGTGATCTTCGACATTAATTCTTTGGGATGGTTCAAGCACTTGTGCCATTGCTCGTAATTCAGATAAATTCGGTGAAGCGTATGATATAGTGTATTTATCGCGAACAATTTTCGGAGCTTTTCTTCTATCTGTCGGTTCGAAAAACACTGAAACAAAAGAATAATGTGTTTAGAGTAATTATAGATGGTTACTATTATACAGGACAGTCCAACAAGACGTCATAAAAAAAATTGATTCCTCATGCCAAGAGGTATCCGAAAATACCCTATGCATGTTTCGCGATTCTTGATAGTTTTCTAATTTCTTGAAAAGGATAAGGGAACCACTTACAAAAACTATCTTTATTTTTAAACGGCTTTTTCAATGTTTTTTTTTGCAAATTATATTCTTTCAGACATAAAATAATCATCTTCCTTGATCAAAATCATTTTTTTTGTATCTGAAATTAATGTTATGAAGATGATTATTTTAGGTCTTAAAAAAATATGTAAAAAAGCCGTGTAAAAATAAAGATAGAATTTTTTCGTCACTATTTGGAACAGCCTGTATATATGTATTTATCTACAGTATACCTACAAACAGGCTACAGTAGCAGTATTATAATAGGGTGGGCTCTGGGCCGCTTATCTTTCTACACAAAATGTGCTACAACCACTATTTAACAAATAAAAAAGTAAGTAGATTCTTCTCGCATACGGACGCGAACTATACTTGTAGGTATCACTATAGCCAGTCACCAAGCAAGGTGCAGTTGGCGACAAAAGTCAGTTACTACTTTAGTTTTTAGATATTAATTACTGAGCTAAATAAAATATAACTTCACGTGTGTGTCCCTCGAAGTGTTAGGTAAAGGTGACCCTTAGTACACCTACTGACCCACATTTCCCCAGCTATGTTAAAGGGGGCGAGGTGGCGAGCCTATTGCCATCACCGACTGATGGCAATAGGTTCGCCCCTTCGTACAAATCCAGACTCCGGGCTGCTAATGAGAAAATGAGATGTCTGTGACTACCGCAGGACCACCAACGCCAATCGCTTCCATATTTGGTAAATAATTAGTACTCAATCGGTACTAATTAGTACTCGAACAACAAAATTGGTACCTTAGTAGCTTTCGAGAAAATCGTATTTGAAGGTGGTCCTGCGGTAGTCACGCTCCCTTCAGCAGGACCACCACCGGCGCCGAAACGGAACATGCTACAGCTGTTCTAAGTATACAAATAATTAGTACCCATAAATGTGATTCATTTAGTAAAAAAAAAACAGAACTGAAACATTTGTATTTACCGAGAAATCAGCGATGATAACTTTCGCACGCTATTTCAGCAGGACCACGACTTTGAATGTTGATTCTATGTTTCAGAGGCCTGTCGCTTTCCTCAAACCTACATAGAAAATTAGTACCCTGCAAGATAAAATTAGTACCCAAAATTCAAAATTAGTACTCCAGTAGTTTACGAAATATACCATAGCATTGGTGGGGTGGCGGTAGTCACGGTGTTAAATTTTCATTTCAAGATTTCCCTATTAAAAACTCTGTGTTTTCTTCCCAATTTTATACAAAAATTAGTACTCCTAAAGAAGTTACACTGACCGAAAATTCAGATTCCTAAGTGGTGTATTTTAAGAGAAATTAGCTTTCATTACTTTTCCATACTAAATCTCCGCGTGTAACCCGACCAACTCAACTCAACTCAAAGCATTTATTTCAAATAAACCAATTACAGGCACTTTTGAATTGTCAAGGGGTCGGTCAGTCAGAAAGATGAAGCTAGTTACCCATTCCAAAGCGTAGTAGGTACCTATGGAGAAGAACGGGCATGAAATTCCATGGACACTCTTTTAAATCAAAAAATGGTTACAAAATATTGATTACATCGTGTATGTTGAAATTATGCATGTGAGAACGATGCAGAACGTTAAAAGCGTCCGTAATAAAAAGACAAAAGCAATTCAAATATTAAATTAAATTAAAATAAGCCGTGGCAGCTAAGAAATGACCAGTCCCCACTGACGGCGCCCGTTCACGAACATGACGCATGGATCAGCACCATTCAGCTCAACCATTTTGAAGGGAACTTAACGATCCAACACTTAACTTAATGATCCAACACACACGCCACCACCAGCGAGACATTAGAGTGAGCATGACATACTCTCAGCCGCCAGGGCACATTCAAGTCAATGAAAGAAAAACCTACATATTAAATGGTAGCTTTATAGTAGGTACATAGTACTCACACATGTGCTATGCAATTATACAATACTAAAACATTGAATTTATACAATGCAAAGATAAGTTTTTAAAATCGTCAGCAGCTCCAACAGTAGTTTCAAATGCTAATCAATTATTTTATGCGCCCTTGTGGAGCAGGACCAGCGTTGAGCCAAATTAAGTTGTCAATGATATTGAGCTGTTTAGGAGATGTACATTCGTGCACATAAATTTATGAATGTTGGAATAGTATTAACAACAGTTCAATATCTATAATTTTTATACCAACTGTGAACCTATAAAGGTACATATTAAGAAGAAAAAAGAAACCTATCGTTACCCATGGCCTGTGATACCTTTGTTAATGAAGTGGGTAGGTAGGGTAATCAAATAATTGTTTTTCTGTATTGTAAGTACCTACCTTTTGTGTTTTTAAGTGAATATCATTAAAGAGCGATAGGTATTTCTTATTTATTTCTTTCCTACTAATTTACCGTTGCTGCAAGCAGCACCTAAGTATTAAAAAACCTAATTTACTGCAGTAACAATATGTTGCTAATAACGTAAGTATAAAAGGATTACATAAGTAATAGGCATTATCTGTGGACCTTGGATGTATCTTTATTTACCTATTCAATACCTATTTTGTTAAAGCTAGGTTATGAAGTAGTAGGTGTATTTTTAATCGAAAACACAAGCATAAATCGAATAAGTTTTATTAATTATAGATGGAATCGTCGTTAATTCCGATCCAGCCTGTCCCTTGCTGCCGACTCCCGGCCACCGTAGGGCCGACTCCCGGCCACCGTAGGCGCGGGCCTGCGGACGGCGAGCAATGGGCAGCTCGCCGTCCGGTAAGGACCAGGCCCGGGTCGACGGCGCGTTGTGTTCCACGCGCGCCTCAAAGAGTTGTCAGCATAATTGACGGGGTCCGATAGGGCCGATGCCTGCCGGGGTCGCGGATTGTTCGAAAGAGTTACCGTGGCCCTGGCGCACAGGCAACTGAAGGAACACGGGTGGGTTTTAGTCAGTAAGAGTCTGACACGCCCTTCCGCTCCGCCCAGAGCGGGAGAGGTCATTTGATGATTTCCCATACAAAAAAAAAAAAAAAACCCTGTCCCTTGCTGCCCTCTCCCAGCGACGTCACAAGCTGAGGCTCCTAACCCGCAGGGGGTGCCCTTAGCGAGTTGTACAGTTCGATAAACCTAGGTATTGGGAAATTCAAAACTCGTTCAGTACAAGATTAGTACTGTGTGATAACCGGACACCGAAATCGGTTAAACATGAATGTAGGTATTATGCAGAGTAACTTTTAATTAGTTATTGTCTTCTTGATAACAAAAGATGCAATTAGATTTTGAACAACTATCTCAGAAACAACTTTTTAAATTGTCTACTCAATTAATATTATCTAGGTACGTCGCTGCTACGTTGTCATCGCTCTGCCGCCGTCACCCCGCGCCGCACCCTCCGCTACTCTTCCCGGCGGTGCGGCGCGCGTATTCAATTATCTACACCTATACCTACCTGAACTGACAATGAACCAAAAAAGGTTCATAAAATGAAACGAATGAAATGGGATAGTTGTTTGTTATCTTTAGCACATGCATATTTCGCGCATTCGCGAAGCGTGTCGTGGAACATCGAGTTAATTTTTTATTCGTATAAGGTATCAAGATATATTTTAGACAAAGAAATTAATGAATATACAATTTCAAACAGGTCCCATGTCTCAATATTTAAAGGTTTCAAAGAACGATAAAACTAATAATTATTTCACCAGGAAGTATAATAGGTACTAATATATATGTTTCTTTTTAGGGCTAATTAGCAATCGAAAGTTACAGAAATATTTCGATGGTAACGTTATTGTAAGTTGATTTAGGTATTTTAAATATATGTGCTTGACGAACATAATAGGTAGGTACCTAGGTCATATTGATATGAATACACATATTACCTAAAATATGCGTGATGTGCCCTTTGCAATGCATATTATTTAAATATAAAGTTACCTATTACTTATGTAATCCTTTTTTTTAAATACACCTACTACTTCATAACCTAGCTTTAACAAGATAGGTATTGAATAGGTAACTAAAGATACACCCAAGATCCACAGATAATGCCTATTACTTATGTAATCCTTTTATACTTACGTTGTTAGCAACATATTGTTAACTACTGCAGTAAATTGGGTTTTTAATATATACTTAGTACTGGTTGCAGCAACGGTAAATTAGTAGGAAAGAAATAAATAAGAAATACCTATCGCTCTTTAATGATATTCATATAACAACACAGAAGGTAGGTACTTACAATACAGAAAAACAATTATTTGATAACCCTACCTACCCGTCATTAACAAAGGTATCATAGGCTGTGGGTAACGATAGGTTTTATTTTTTTCTTACTAAGTACATACCTATAAAGGTACACAGTTCGTATAAAAATTATAGATATTGAACTGTTGTTAATACTTTTCCGACATCCATCAATTTATGTGCACGAATGAATATCTCCTAAACAGCTCAATACCATTGACACAGCAGACTCTCGGCATCGGTCGCGAACGGTTGTGTGCTTGCGCTCTCCCGTTTTCGATTTTTGTCGAAGTTTAATTCTTCTCGCTGCGAACCTCGTAGCGCCCCCGCTGCCGCCCCGGCCGCATTCGATCGTCGAACAATTAATTAAATTTATTTAATTAATTGGTCGTATCAAGTGATCAATAAAAACTGCCTTTTTCAAGGCAAGTGATATTTCTTTAACTGCGCGATTGTGTGAGTAGCTTCACTAGGCCCCTTCTGGGCAAAACCACAGTTTCGTGGTCCTCGGTGGATACCTAGCGGTGCTAACGATCCGAGTGGGGTGTTGTCCCAACACACCCGCCGAACCCTTTCAGGGTGAGGCAGTCAGTTGGACGGGTCCCAGAGCTAACCGGCCTTGGGGGATCTCCTAGTCGGCTCTGGTGACAGTTTTCCTTCCCCAGCTACTCACCTAGTGTCTCTAGGGTGTGTCTACACCCTTCGCGCTAGACTGTCAGGGCCCCGTTCGCACAATAAGACTGGCGACGGGTTTACAAGCTTAAGGCTCACCATAGGTACTCACCTCCCTGTCTATACCCGACAGGGAGGGTAACTCATCCCCGGGAACACCCACCCGGGGAGTTAGGCATAGGGAATTTTTAGGCCGGAATCCTATATTCCACCATCCCCCCCAAGTAGTAGCCCCGCACCCCCAACATGGGGGATGCCTTAATATTAGCATTTTTCAAGGAGGTCCTCTTCAAGGACCCTGAGTTCATCGCCAAATATGGCGCTAAGTTCGCTGCTTTGCAGCCCCCCACCCCCTGTCCTTCCGACAACTCTGCCGCTATCGCTAACTTTAGCGATGCACTAGAGGCCCCCCCCCCGGTGCAAACCGCCCCCCTCCCCCCCGTACCGATGGAAACCGACCATCGGACAACAACTAGACGCCCCGTCTCCCCGTACTCCTCAGGCTCGGAAACCCTGACGAACTCCTCCTCCGAGGATGACGGTTTCCAGACCGTCACCTCTTCCTCCAAGAGGAAAAAGAACTTCGCCTCTTCGCAGGCAAACAAACTTAGGGACCAATCGGTCACTCCCCCGCCCACCCTTGCGACACCGACCCCCGTCGTCGCCATCACGACCGGCCCCCCCCCCCGCGTTAAGCCCCCCCCCGGCTCTCAATGTTTTACTTGAAAGCAACCCCAAAAAGACCCCCACCCCCCCCCCCTGTCTTCATCCAAGACAAAGCTAAATGGACTGAAGTGTCCAAATGGTGCGTCGATCTCAGGATCGGCTTCACCAGTGCCCGTTCAACCGAGCAGGGCATCAAAGTCCAAGTCCCTAAATCTAACGATTATAGGGAACTTACTAAGCTCCTCAGAGCACGTGGTGTGTCCTTTCACACGTACTCCCTCCCCGAGGACCGTCAGACCCGCGTAGTCATCAATAGGATCCCAAAGGAGATCGCTACCTCCGATCTTAAGGAAGACCTTGTCTCACAAGGCATCCCTGTAGCCGAGGTGCACCGCATGCACCGTGCCCGAGGCGGCGAGCCATACAACATGGTCCTTGTTGTATGCCCCCCCGTCGAAGGACACCACCCGATCTTCAAGATCAAGTCCCTTTGTCATCTCACTGGATTCGATATCCAGAAGCCCCGCAAGACTGGAATAGTTGGCCAGTGTCACCGGTGCCAACTATACGGTCACTCCCAAAAGAATTGCCATGCCACACCCAGGTGCGTCAAGTGCCTGGGTGGGCATGGCACTTCCGAGTGCTCCCGCCCAAAGGACCGTACCCTATGCACGGAACCACCCAGCTGTGTGCTGTGTGGCCTCTCCGGGCATCCAGCCAACTACCGTGGCTGCCCCAAAGCCCCTAAGGCAACGAATCCCAAACTGGCGAAGCGTACGGACGCTCGTCAGGGAAGGGAAGCCCCCTCCACTCAACTTCCCGAGCGTCTGAGTCCCCAGAGACCCAACGCTTGGAATTTATCCCAGCACCAACAGGCCTTCCCGCCCCTGGTACGCAACCAACCCCCCCCTCCGCCCCTCATCGCTCATCAGATGGACCCCCGCATTCGCGCACACGCGCTCGCGGCCGCGCCCGCACCCGCGCCCGCGCCCGCGCGCGCACCCGCGCCCCTCGCTACTAACCCCCCGGCTCCTAAAGCCACCACCCCCGCCCCAGTCGCGCCCGGTCCTTCCTCATCCACACCCGTGGCTGTAGGCCCCAACCCCATGGATCCGTTCAACGTGATCTCAGGCACATTCACTGCCTTCCTCACCCCTCGCGCCCGTCAAATGGCCAATGAAATCGTTGCCGCCAGAAATGCCGGTAACCTTTATGCCATTCAGTGCATATATAACGCGTACCCGGACATTACGCACGCGTTACAGTCATTCGTAAACTCTCCCAATCCCACTAATGGATAACGGAATCCTCTCGCGTTTAAAACCCCGATCCCTAAAGCTAGGTTATTTCAATGCCAATGGCATCCAAGGTCAGCGCGATGAAATCGGTATCTTCCTCCGCGACCACCAGATCGATGTCCTCCTCGTACAGGAGACTTTCCTAAAACCCCACACGCGAACGCCGTCGATAGCGAACTATCGGGTTGTTCGAAACGACAGGACTCGGTGTCACAAGGGTGGCACCCTCATTTACTACAGAAAATCCCTCTACTGCATCCCCTTGGACCCGCCCCCCCTCTCACGACTAGAAGTCTCCATTTGCCGACTAGGCATGACAGGCCACCAACCGATCACCTTGGTATCGGTCTACCTCCCCCCTACGAGCCATTCAGAGAACTTCCAACTCTTGACTGACGACCTGACCTTACTCCTCGGCCTGAGTGACTCCGTTATCATAGCGGGGGATCTCAACGCCAAACATCACGCCTGGAATAGTACCAGAATCTCTACCCGAGGGAGACACTTGTTCGACCTCTGCACCCCTCTAAATTTTGATGTCATCGCCCCGATGACTCCCACTCACTTCCCTCACTTGGTTGACCATACCCCTGACGTGCTCGATGTATCACTTTTAAAGAATATCAACCTACGGTTGGATTCTATAGAGGTGATACACGAACTATCATCTGACCACCGACCAGTTGTGCTCAAACTAGCCCCTCGCGTAGGCCTCCCTGACCCCGACCAACCCCCCTCCACCAAAGTGGTAACGGACTGGAGGAAAGTAAGCGAACGCCTGAAATCCAACACGTCCCCCCACCTAGACTCCATCCCCGACCTCTTCGACTCTATCGCTGACACGACGGCCGCGATCGACTCATTCACTGGACACGTACAATCAGTCCTGAACGATTGTTCAAGGGAAGTTCCAGCGACGGACGACCGTCGCTGGAAGTTGCCGGACGATGTACGTGAACTGATGACTGAGAAGAACGCGGCTGTCCGTGCGTACAGCAACTTTCCCTGCGACGCGAACCGAGCCCATATGCGCTACTTACAGCGAGCTGTAAGGACACGTGTAGCGGAGCATCGGGAAACGGGCTGGGATGAGTTGCTGAGCGAACTTGAGCCTACCCACCTAGCATTCTGGGAGCTTCAGAGGAAACTCAAATCCCGAGAAGTAGTCCCTATGCCCCCCTTGATCCGCCCAGACAATACCATCGCTTTCGATGATGTCGACAAGGCCGAGTGCCTAGCCGACAGTCTTGAGGCCCAATGCTCGCCCAGCTCTCAACCTGTAGACCAAGCTCACCTCTCTGAGGTCGACGCCGAAGTCGAAAGGAGAGCCTCCCTCCCCCCCGTAGAAGACCCCGAGTGCCCTCTGCCTCCCGTCACCCCCGACGAAGTGCAAGAGCTCATAAAGGGCCTTAAGCCCCGTAAAGCCCCCGGTTCTGATGGAATGACCAATAAGGTGTTCCAACTGTTCCCAGCCCACCTGATCATGCTAATGACCACCATCTTCAATGGTGCCATGAGCAATAACATCTTCCCCCAAGCGTGGAAACAGGCCACTGTCATCGGCATTCCCAAGCCGGGCAAGCCTAAATCCGCTCCCTCCAGCTACCGCCCCATCAGTCTCCTCAATGTCAGAGGCAAAATCTATGAGAGGCTTATTTATAAGCGTCTCAGAGACTATGCCGAGACGAAAGGTCTCATTCCCAACGAGCAGTTCGGTTTCCGAACCCAACACTCGTGCGTCCAACAGGTCCACCGTATCGTCGAACACATAAGCGTTGGCTTCCAACGTGGTTCGTTGACGGGTGCTGTTTTCTTCGATATAGCGAAAGCGTTCGACAAAGTCTGGCACAATGGCTTATTATATAAGCTATACCAACTTAAAGTGCCAGATCGTCTCGTGCTCATCCTGCGAGACTTTTTGTCGAACCGCACCTTCCGATTCCGCATCGAAGGAGCGCTATCCTCCCCCCGCCCCATTCGCGCCGGAGTCCCTCAGGGCTCCGTGCTCGCCCCTCTCATTTTCACGCTTTTCACCAGCGATATCCCCAAGAGTAAAAGGGCTCAGTTGGCTCTGTTCGCAGACGATACGGCCATTTACTACACCGGCGTAAGCCCCGACGCGATATCTCGCACTCTCCAAACCACAGTCAACCAACTCGGTGACTGGTTTAGGAAGTGGAGAATCGAAGTCAATCCCGATAAGAGTCAAGCGGTTCTATTTTCGAAACCGAGACTCAACCCCACCCCCCCCCGTCCGATCACCATGTTCGGCAAGCCTATCCCTTGGGAGAAGCGAGCCAAATACTTGGGTGTCACTCTGGACCACAGACTCTCTTTCGGCGAGCACATAAAGCAGGCGCGTTCGCGCGCCGCTTTCGCTCTCGGTAGACTCCACTTCCTATTGAATGCACGCAGCAAATTGTCACTCAAGTGCAAATTGCGCATTTACACAGCGTGCATTCGTCCCATCATGACCTACGCGAGTGTGGTTTTCGCACACTCGAAACCCCACCACATCCATAGGATGCAGACCCTCCAAAACCGGTTCCTCCGTAGGGCAACCGGCTCCCCTTGGTTCGTTCGGAACGAGATCCTCCATCTCGACCTTAAAATCCCCACTATCCGTCAGTTCATGAAGCGCATTTCCAAGCGCTTCTTCGACTCCGCGGCCTCACATCGCAACCCTCTGGTTGTCGAGGCTGCCAGATATGCCCCCTCCCGCATTAGTCGTACCCGCCGTCCAAGGCATGCCCTGACCGACCCCGATGACCCCATAACCCTCCTCCAGGAGAGCAGTAGGGCCACCAGTACAGTGCACAAACACAGACCGCCATCGTTCCGACCTCGCCGCCGAGGTCCTACGCGACGCCCCCGACGTAATTGTCCCCCCCCCCGACCCTTGCTCGACGACGCGCCAGCCCGCGCCGTAGCTGAGCCTGTAGCTTTAAATTCCCCAGTATAATAATAATATAATTTAGATCCAGCCTGTCCCATCTTGCTGCCCTCCCCTCAGTGACGCCCTAAGCCGAGGTTCGTACCCCACAGGGGGTGCCCTTAGCGTGCGGTCACTTAAATTTAAGTATTGTTCGCCCCTGGCTGGAGGCTTTAAGTTAGTAGCTTAAGGCACCCACAGGTTTGCCCGGTTAAGTAGCCAGGACCTTAGTGGTCAAAACTACGAGCTGCCCAATAGGAAAAAAAAAAAAAAAAAAAAAAAAAAAAAAAATACCATTGACAACTTAATTTGGTCGGGTTATACGCGGAGATTTAGTATGGAAAAGTAATGAAAGCTAATTTCTCTTAAAATACACCACTTAGGAATCTTAATTTTTGGTCACTGGAACTTTTTTAGCAGTACTAATTTTTGTATAAAATTGGGAAGAAAACACAGACTTTTTAATAGGGAAATCTTGAAATGAAAATTTAACACCGTGACTACCGCCACCCCACCAATGCCATGGTATATCTCGTAAACTAACTGGAGTACTAATTTTGAATTTTGGGTACTAATTTTATCTTGCAGGGTACTAATTTTCTATGTAGGTTTGAGGAAAGCGACAAGCTCCTGAAACCTGGAATCAACATTCAAAGTCGTGTTCCTGCTGAAATAGCGCGCGAAAGTTATCATCGTTGATTTCTCCGTAAATACAAATGTTTCAGTTCTATTTTTTTTACGAAATGAATCACATTTATGGGTACTAATTATTTGTATACTTAGAATAGCTGTAGCATGCTCCTTGTTTCGGCGCCGGGTGGTGGTCCTGCTGAAGGGAGCGTGACTAACGCAGGACCACCTTCAAATACCTACGATTTTCTCGACCAAGTACCAATTTTGTTGTTCGAGTACTAATTAGTACCAATTGAGTACTAATTATTTACCAAATATGGAAGCGATTGGCATTGGTGGTCCTGCGGTAGTCACGGACATGAAAATGAACTATCTAAATATTTAATCAAAATCGGAACTAAGTAAAATTAGAAGTATATTAACTCTGCTAATAGGTATTTAATAAAAAAGCTAAAATACAATGTAGGTATCGAACAATTTTGTGTGTAACAGTCTGGTAAAAGTAGCAGTGTTAATCGATTTTTGTCACTGACCGTAATTAGGGGGTTGACTGCCCCGCATCAACCCGATCATTTTACTTAGAAAAACCAGCCTGTTTTAATATAATCGCATGACAGTGTTGCTGCTAAGAGACGTACGTGTAGCGTACGTGCATAGCACAGCTATGGAGTGTACTCAGTGTACTTCCCCGAATTCCGAAGTCTTGTTGTTTCCTATTACCTCGATTAAGTTGAGAGTGAGAAGGTCTTATCGTCAAGGGTCTGATTGTGTTGGAGCCCTCTTTAGGGTTCCGTAGCCAAATGACCAAAACGGAACCCTTATAATTAAGTACATCATGTCCGTCCTTCCGGAAGTCAAACAGGCGAGGCATTTTACTCAGAGACTATTAGCACTATATCGATAAAAAAATGATAGAAGGTGTATTCTGTGTACCGCTAACCTAGTGACATTGCGAGAAAAAATATTAGGGGTGTAGTGTAGGTAACAATACCCAAGAATTGAAAAAAAAATACAATTTATAGAAGCGTGTAGGGTATCGTTAGATCCCCTATAATAATAAGATGATGTTCTAGGTGACATTTTTATTTAAGTAAGTCAATAGTTTGTGCGATATGTAGGTACGTACGGGATGTTTTCGGTTACTACCGAAGATATAAATTCGTTTTTCATCGGATTTTTCGAGAAATACAATGAAATACAAACTTATTTTAACGACCGGTAAAATCAATAATGTGCATGCGTAAATATTCATACTAACTTCGGAACCTTTCACGGTGCGTGGTCCGACACGCTCTTGGCCGGTTTTTTAAAGGTTCTGTTTTAAAAACCCTGCAATGCAGCTATTTTTTAGAGGGATGAGTATTTGTTTCAGTTCTCCAGTCTTTTGAGTAATCTAATAAAATAATGAATCTAATAAAATAAGACTATAAATCGTACAACCGAACCAGTGTTACCAGACATGGTCTAAAATCTGTAAAAGTATTTTGTCAACACAACCTCCTATATACCATCTAATTAATTAATCAATTTCTTAAAATCAAAAAAGAAAACAATTCCTTAATCAATTTCTTAATTTTCTAGTCAACTACCTCGTCAAACAAGCACTTTACAAAGCAGTTTCGTCAAAAAGTACTACAGGACAGTTTGTACAAGTTGTATGTTGTATCCGGACTGTACATAGTATACTGGACGTGGAGTAGAGTGGAATGAAAATAGACAAATAAAATATTTTATAAAATATAATATTGTCGGCCTAATTCGTTAACCTGCTAAGTCCTTTTTTTGGCAAAATTTACTTTGTATACCAGTTAAAAAGTTCAATCTAATATCTACCGTATCGTTTAAGGAATAATTGCGATATTAGCCAAAAAAGGTGACAAATTGTATGCCCGAAAAACAAGCCAGGGGCAGGAGCAAGTCCTCCGCCACCACCGTCACCGCCGCACCCACCGCCACTGCCGCCGCCGCTGCCACCTCCGCCGTCGTCGCTGCAATTGTATGCCCGAAAAACAAGCCAGGGACAGGAGCAAGTCCTTCGCCACCACCATCACCGCCGCACCCACCGCCACTGTCGCCGCCGCTGCCACCTCCGCCGTCGTCGCTGCCGCAAACACCGCGGCATGGCTCTCACACATGGGGCTCTGGAGGGGGCTGATATGGAGTGCCAATAATGGCCCCATTACGCCTCCTCCAGGCGAACATCAACCACTGCGTCGCTGCTCAGGATCTGTTGCTTCAGAGCATGGCACAGTGGTCGATTAACATCGCCGTGGTCGCTGAGCCGTACTTTTTCCCGCCCAGGAATGATTGGGTGGAAGACCTGAGCGGCCCAGTGACCCTAATTTCGTCGGCCGCCGCCGGTACCCCGTCGCTCGAGGCCGCCAAGAGAGGACGGGTTTGCGTGGCAGCACGGTTCGGGGAGATTGTCGTGGTAAGGGTATACTCACCCCGAACCAAACTCTCGCCGATTTCTACAACTCCCTTGCGGAGTTGAGAGTCGTCGCCGTAGGGTACCATTCCCTCCCTGTGCTCCTGCGCGGGGACTTTAATGCCAAAAACAGGGCTTGGGGTTCCCGGTTTAAGGACGCGCGGGGCAGGATTATGGAGGACTGGGCTCTGGAGACAGGCCTGGTCGTCCTATATCGGGGTTCTGTACCCACGTGTGTGCGAATGCGGGGCGAGTCAGTGGTGGACATGTCGTTCGCCAGCCCCGCTCTGTCGCCGCGTGTCATTGGTTGGCGCGTCATGGAGGGGGTGGAGACGTATGTTTACCACCGGTACAGTCGGTTTGACGTCTCCGCGGTGGGCACTGAAGCAGCTAGACCGGAAGACCGCCCACCGAGTGGAGATCCTGCGGGCCAGGGGACTGGCCCGTGAGGAGTCGCTAGGGACTCTGAACAGGGACACGTGGGGACCCCCATACAAGATGGTGCGGGAGAAACTCCGCCATTGGGTTCCCCCGCTGACGCAGAGTCTCCGCCCCAGCTCGTGGAGGGCGTGGTGAGCGCTCTGTTCCCTTCGCGAGGGGCGCGAGGGGAACATACTCGCCATCCTATGGCTCCACCTTTTGCGGTGCCCATTGTGGACCACACAACTGAAGATGACGACGATGCTCCTGAGGTGACCAAGGTAGAGCTGAGAGTGGCGGTACGTAGGCTGAGTGCCAAAAATACCGCCCCAGGACCCAATCGCTTACCTGGAAAAGCCCGGGTCCTGGCCTTGGAGGCTCTCGGGCCTCGACTAAGAGGGCTCCTAAGCGCATGCTTGGAGTAGGGCCAGTTCCCACTTCGTTGGAAGACGGGAAAACTGCTCCTCATTAAGAAGCCGGGGCACCATGCGGACTATCTGTCCGCTTACCGGCCCATCGTGCTGCTCGACGAGGTGGGCAAGCTCTTTGAAAGAGTCATTGCTGACCGCTTTGTCGGGCGGCTGGTACGGATGGGATCGGATTTGGCGGACACCCAGTTTGGTTTTCGCAGGGGGCGCTCTACGGTGGACACCGTCATGCGCGTGCGAGCCCTCACGACAGGGGGGATGCTGTGGCCCGGGGTGGGGTCGTCTTGGCGGTGTCTCTATATATCGCCAATGCCTTCAATACACTGCCCTGGAGTAGCATCAGGGAGGCTCTCAGGTATCACTAGATGCCGACTAACCTCTGTCATATGGTCGAAGCCTATCTGACGGACAGGGCCATTATCTACCGCGGTCACCAAGGAGAATGGAACCGGCGAGAGATGTCATGCGGTGTCCCACAGGGATCGGTCCTGGGGCTGCATCTGTGGGACATCGGGTACGCTTGGGTGCTGCGCGCCGGCCTCCCTAGCGGCTTTTGCGTGGTGTGTTACGCTCACGACACGCTGGTCCTGGCGCAGGGGAGGTCGCACCAGGTGGCGGTCGAATTGATGACACGCGGGATTGCGACAGCCGTCGAGAGGACCCGGCAATTGGGCCTCGAGGTGGCCAAGCACAAGTCCGAGGCCATGATTGTGTTTTCATGGTCATCGGAACGCGCCAGTGTTGGGTTCCCAAATAACGGTAGAAGGGGTTCACATCGGCGTCGAGTCGACAATGAAGTACCTGGGACTCGTCCTCGACAGCTGGTGGAACTTCGTGGAGCATTTCCGTCGTTTGGCTGCCATACTAGGGCGGGCCGGTGCTGCTTTGAAGCGGCTCCTACCCAATCTCGGGGGTTCAAACGTCTCCTGTCGGAGGCTTTACGCGGGGGTCGTACAGTCCATAGTCCTTTACGGGGCACCGATGTGGGTGCGTTCATTGGGGTGCCCCGACCAGCCCATCGGTTGAACGCGTCCCAGAGGGTCATGGCCATCCGGCTGGTCCGGGGATACCACACGGTCTCCTGCGTGGCGGCGAACCTCCTTGCCGGATTGCCGCCATGGGATCTGGAGGCAAAAGTCCTTGCGCACAGTTGGGAGTGGCGCAAGGAGGCGAAACGCTGGGCGTAACTCCGCTGCTGCGAGAAATCGCGGCACAGCGGGCAGTGCTCCGGCGGGATCTCATGGCGGCTTGGAGAGTACGACTGTCACAACCCAGTGCTGGACACGCCACAATTGCGGCGGTAAGTCCCCTCTTTGAGGAGTGGCTTGACAGGCGCCACGGCGTCCTCACTTTCCGCCTCGACCTCCCTCACTAGACGTGGCTGTTGCGGGAGGTTCCTGCTTTGGATAAAGCGGGAGGAAACGCCCGGTTGTTACCACTGGCTTAGGCGGAGCACCGCCGTGTCCTCGTGGCGGCGATCGGTGGCGGTGAGCTCTTGCGTTCGGCCCTGGTCCAGGCCATGGTACGTAGCGAGAGGGCATGGGAAGCCTTCACCTCCTTCTGCGAAGCAGTAATGCTCGCGAAGGAGGAAGCGGAGCGCGTGAGGGAGAGGCAATCGTTGTGCCCTCACGCTTCTAGTCACCGCAGGAGGAGACGCCCAGAGCGTCGGGAATCCACAGCCGATTCCTGGCCACCGTAGGCTCGGGCCTGCGAATGGCGAGCAATGGGTTGCTCGCCGGCCAGGACCAGGTCCAGGTCGACGGCGCGTTGTGTTCCACGCGCGCCTCAAAGAGATGTCAGCACCATTGACGGGGTCCGATAGGGCCGATGCCTGCCGGGGTCGGGGATTGTTCGAAAGAGTTACTAGGGCCCTGGCGCACGGGTAACTGAAGGAACGCGGATGGGTTTTAGTCAGTAAGACTCTGACACGCCCTCCCGCTTCGCCCAGAGCGGGAGAAGTCATTCGATGATTTCCCAGCCAAAAATAAAGGGTTAAGTAGTATGCCGAAAAATTCTAAATGAATCATAGAAAAATCAGCTACGAGGAAGTTAGGGCCAATTGTGAAATGGCTGAGTTATCACCGACTTTAATGTCAACTCCATACATTTTTTCTTTTTTTAATTCTATGCTAGTTGTTTGCACTGATATTCATTTTTTTTGTATTTTTACTATATCACATCCAACCAAAAAACTCACCACATAAATATCAAATGAAAATGTCTATGAAAGCAGAATTTCAGCCCACTGTGCGTCGGTTACTTTGCTTCTACTTGAGTAGTCTGTGGTTGGTCGGTTGGATGGGCGATCTAAACTAACTGACAAGTCTGACAACTGACAAGTAAGTTGTTGGGCGTTGATCAGTAATCCAGAGTTATTTTGTTATTGTTAGCGAAAAGTTTTGAATGATTATATTTATTCACTTAAACTCCAAGTGCATGTCGTGTAATTTGACAAAGGTGTAAGTTTAATATAACATTTCGGGAATACTAGAACATTGGTGAGTAAACTTTTGGTACCCAAGAGCTTCAATTTCTCTCACACTCTTTGAATTGATTGTTAGGCAGGTATAATGCCTCATTTTTTACAATTTATTTATTATATCATTATTTCAATGTCTTCTTGTTCCTAATTTTTTAATGTACCTAAATTTTTAGTTTTGCGTACTGTAACATCATCATTCCACTACTTACTTTGTTTGAGTTAAATTGATTTCTATTTCAAAATATTGCATTTAACTCTGTCGACAGTTGCGTTGATAACAATAAATGCATCTAACAACAACTGAGAAAAAAAGAACATTGGTGAGTAAACTTTTCATAGGTACCCAAGAACTTCAGATTCTCTCACACTTTAAGTCAATTTTTTTACAATTTATTTATTATCTCAATATTTCAATGACTTATTTAGGTTCCTGTGCTTTCTATGTATTCAGATTACCTACAATATTGTTCTTAGCTTACCTACCGTAAACAAAGGCAACCTCAAGAGGGTGCAATCAGAAGGTTGGAAACTTCGCAAATAGCACTTAAATATGATTTAAAATATGATAATATTGTTCCATAGCGCACTTAATTGTAATATTAACACTGAATTTTGGTGTTGTAACAGTTTTAAGTGTAAAAAAAGTATTTTTAAAGTTTTCAAATCTTTGATAAACTTTATGATTGCACCCTCTTAATGAATATAACTAGGCTGCTGCCACAATATTCATTAATAATAATTATTGCTGGTTCTACTTGTTTTTTGTGCCCAAGCCCTAATGACACATCCACTTGTGGTTTTTTTTTAACACATACCAGCCCAGGTGGCATAATGGTTATGTTGTAACTGTCAAGTACCTATTTATCATTTTAAATATCTTGCTTAATCTTAATAGTTGTAATACTTTTTTTATAGCAAAGATAGAATACTTTATTTAGACACACCATATTCAAAGGACACAACTATCAAATTGTACAAAACAGGAAAAGGCACTATGAGCAGTCTTAACTCAATTAGCCATTTCTGCCAGACATGATAAATGTCTTGTGGAGTGTAGGCAGGTAAAAAACTTTATCTAATATATAAAAATCTTGTGTCACAGTGTTTGTTATCAAACTCCTCCGAAACGGCTTGACCAATTTTTTATGTTTTTTTTTTTGTGTACATTTGGTAGGTCTGAGAATAGGTGGTAAAGTATATTTTAGAAACTAGCTAGCAGCTAGTAAAGATATAAAAGTACACAGGTACGGCTACCACCGGTGCTGATGCATCAACACTTATTAAAAAATAAAATTAAAAAGTTAAGTGTTCTAAATAACCATATAAGTACTTAGTTTTTTATTTCGAAGTTTGTAGACCAGATACCTAATAACATGATTAGGTATCAGTGAACTTCAAACTTGAAATGTTTGAAGTTGATGAATATTGTAAAACCAAAAACAAAATTCTACAGAAAAAGGTAAAAAAAATAAATAGTTTTGCATATTTTATGAGTTCCCACAGTTTAAATGCGTGTGAACACTTTGGCATTGTATTTCTGGGTGAATGTTATGCTGTGTATTACACACACTGCCTTCATTGACTGTGTTGTGAAACTCTTACGGACGTACGTAGATTTGCTATTCATCTCAGGTGTATGACCTTGTGTTTGGTGTTAAGTGACATATACTTATAAAGTTCTTACAAATTGCTCTGACATTGGGCTTTACTAATTAACAAGTCAAAAGTATGAACTGTAACAGCTTCATGCATGAGCTTTATTGTTTTGTTAAACTGTTTAAACATATGTAGGTATAGACTGATTGTAAAAGCTGAGCAGTTGATTAATATTGTTTATTTCACATACCTCTTTAGGGGTGATGTGATTAGTTGCAGATGTCAAGTTTTAAAAATAAAATATTACAAAATATTTTATTTCACATAAACCTACATGGGCACCTAAGAAACGTCAGAATCTAGGTGCACGGTTCCAATTGGTAATTTCCTATGGTGAAGAAACGAAAACCATTTTTTTTTTTTTATGAAAACCATTTCATTTCATGCTAAGTAATGAACTTCAAAATTCTCTTTTCATTTGGTATCTATACAGTAAAAACTTACTTAGCTTCTTCAAAGCATAGGGTTTTCACTTGTAACACAATAACTCCCATTTACTAGGTAACATTATTTGTGTAAAATGATACAATCAGTTATGATTGTTAGGATGTGACAAATAATAATTAAATAAATAACTGCCTTGTTGGTCTAGTGTTCACAAGCGCAAATGTGGAGCTTGGGGTCTTGTGGATCCGATTCCTGAGCCGGGCTAGTCCACCAGTAGTAATATGAAGTCTGGATTTGTTCCCTGTTATGGCATATGGCTCAAACCCAGCAGGACTTAAAATTTATATGGCGAAATGATGGAATGCTCCACACGACAATACACCGCTGCCTACACGTTGGTGCAATACAGGGCATAATGTTATATTATGTAAATAAAAAATCGGTGTGAGTTGGTTTGGCACTCACGAAAATTGATGTGTAAACATGTGAGCTCGCATCAGTTTGGCTCACGCGCTCACATAGACAAGGGTCTTACGCTGACGTCATCAGACGCTCGAAGTCTTACGCTTACGCGTCTGACGCTCGAAGTCCCAGCTAGCCCCTACCGTAGACCGAGCGCTAAGATGTTTACACATGAAAACTTGTTTTCATGGTTCCTTGATATTCTGATGGCATAATATATTGGGTCCGAGGCTTCTTATGGTCCGAGGTCAGGGCAAGTCTGTTGCATTTTACAGATGAGTTCTCGGAAAATTGCATCCAGCCTGAAGTAGGGAGAGCCAATTCTAAGTATTTCCCAATACATACATCTTCACAGAATCCTCATGAACAGCAAAATTGCAACAAGGCATTTTCTGTTTCATTGTTCAGAATGTCTCTGCCATGTATAGCGTCCACAAAGCGTCTTGCTAAACAAAGGCGTTCGACCAGTAAGTAGCCACTAATTACACAGCCACACTGTTCTTGCTCCTTGCGACCGCTATGTAGAGCTGGTTGAACAGTCCCACTACTTTGACTACAGTATGGTCGACTGGTATAAATGAATGCTTGAGTGATTAGAGTAGAAAAGCGACTGTTGTATGCTTGCCACATGCGAGGACTTCGCGAGGTTTTCCTACGGTTGATTGGACGTAGATTAGAGGTTTTTGCGCCGAACAGCTGATCATTTATTATAAACGACAACATCAGTTTGATAATTAATTGCAAAGTTGAATTATACAAACTCAGGTGTCGTGCTTACGATAAAACAGTCACCTCTGTGAGATGAGAAACCATGAAAGCATAGGAAAATAAATTTCAGTTCTCAGTACGCCTACATTCTAAGTCAGCGTATTGCATGTTACAGACTACAATAATTATGACCTTAATATTTACGCAAACATTTTTCATATCAGCGAACAGTTCTCAAAAAGTAGATGACTCATCAGCAACACGTTGCCTGCTATCCGAGAATTATAAGTCTCTTTGCAACGAGGGGCGAGCCTATTAACCTATTTAACGGCTTTAATTCGAGCAAAACAGATGGGTTTATTGGTGCAGTGGCTGAGCGATTGGCTACTGCGCTACGTGGGACACGGGTTCGAATTCCACAGATATTCAGGGTGGTTCATCATAAGAACTTAGAAACGCACCATGAATAATGATGCGATTTCGTGATAAGCGAAGTTTGGTCTATCGCATTTAAATAACCAAATCTGCTATTTATTTGCTTCTTTGTTCGTTAGGGAAGTTAGAATCGAACCCCGTCCGGCTTTCACACTTGCCATAAAGTGGTGGTTAACGATTTGTATGTAAATAGTGTTTCTAATTATTTTGCTCTTTACTTTTTTTGGAGCATATATCCGAGTATGTCTAGTTTAAGATCAATATTAATTCAATTAATTGTGTATAAGATCTCATGTCTTTTAATTTTTTGTTCTTATCATTTTAGTACTTAATTAGCGATTCTACTAAATCGTAAATAACAACGATTAATGAAAGGGATTTTTAACTTGTTGCAGAGACAATGAAGAATAGAAGTTTAGCCGGTAATTGTGGCATTGGCGTGTTTGTAATTGCCCTTGTAACGGTGGCATTGGCATTCGGTACGCCCAGTTGGTTGGTCAGCGACTCCAGAATAAGAGGCGCAAAATTAGATAGGTAAACACAAACACGTAATTATTTATAATTTTCTGAGATTTATGTACCTTTTTGTTATATTTATGTAAGATCCAAGTATAATTACACGCAAGCTTGCAGTTAGATATTATCATTTTCCTGCTTATTGTAGGTACTTGTTCTTAATAACTGCGGGTATTTATATATTTCTTATGTTTTTAGATTAGGGTTATGGAGTCATTGCTTTAGGTCTCTGCCAGACCCGCTGGATCAGTATCAAAGGAGATTCTTCGTTGGATGTCGTTGGGTGTACGACCCCTTCACGACCGGATACGATAAGATCCGTGGATATCTACTACCTGGTCAGTTTCCTTGCATTGTTTTTATTTAATTACCATAGTTCTAGCTAAAATTTAAGGACGGTACTGAACAGAACCCACTTAATCTAGCTCCTTTATCTTTTATGTGTAAAAAACGCCAATGGTGCCGCGTTTGGTGTGGTCACCTACGGGGACGTTCATTAATACCCAGTAGAAAGTAAAAAGTGGGAGTGTAGAGTAATGTCCAGTAGGGCCCAAATTATTTAATACAAAATGTACATTTACTATCTACTCGAAAAGAAGATGTTTATGTATTATCTAATATCTTACATCAGTAAATATATGCGGCGTTTATCGGCGGACAATATATATTAGTCTGAAAGCCTAGATTAATCTATACAACCTCAGTGATGTCCCGCGCCGATGACCAACATCAAAAAAAAAATGCAATATCGCTATTCTATTCTGTAACCTTAACCATGAACTTAAAAAAAAGCATATTAATAATAACCGTTTTTTGCAGGTTTCATGATCGCAACACAGTTTTTCTTTACATTGTGCTTGCTGGGAGTTTTGATCTCTACAATACTGGTGTTGATGTTCTTCCTATGCTGGGGACCGGACCAACACAGATATGTGACGCTGATCAAAAGTATTGGATTTATTATGCTTGGATCAGGTGAGATGAACTGCTTAGATTACATACAGACAACTCGAAATAACATCATAGATTTTTTTAATAATAGAATCATTGTTTTTTATTTTATTTTAGGTATTTGTGGAGTAATTGCTGTTATAGTTTTTGCCTCTTTGGGAAACACAGATGGTTGGATGCCAGACCATCCCAACAATTAC
Source organism: Griposia aprilina (assembly GCA_916610205.1). Lineage (NCBI taxonomy): Eukaryota > Metazoa > Arthropoda > Insecta > Lepidoptera > Noctuidae > Griposia > Griposia aprilina. The sequence continues at coordinate 12,671,975 of OU744286.1, forward strand.
TTAGGTGAGCAATGACTTCATGATTTATAACTACAATAAAGTTTGTTTTTGCATTACCATTGGTACGTATTAATTTTATATTTTTTTCGCAGGCTGGTCATTCGGTTTGGGTGTCGTGGGTTCCGTAGCATGCTTAGTGACTGCAGCCCTCTTTCTGACCGAGTCTAATATACAAGCAAAGAAGCGTAACAAGGTAAAGGAATCACAAGCTCGATTTGAGTTGGAGTACGAAACAAAGGCATAACATTGGGCATCACAAGTAAATAGAGTTAATTAAATATTAAGTTTTAGATCTTATGTACCAGTTCCGTCCAAAAGAATCGGCACAAATTCCAGTATTCGAATGAATACATTTTATTACCAGTACACACGTTTTTATGTATTTATTTTACGTAATGTGTTATGTATAAGTATGTTGTAGTTTATTTTCTAGTTGAGTTTTACACGTTTTGTAAGTTTATTATGTAATGTGGATACACACTTGATTGGAGTGATTGAAATAAAAAAAAATGATTTGTGTTGGACTCAAGATTTGAATGAATGCCAGATGTAATAATGAAACGGACTACCTCCACTATTTTACGTTGCCGAAAATGTTGCGCATTTAACTTTACTGCAAAGATTATTATTTAAGGGGGCCGCTACACCTACAATAAGTTTGTGCAATATGTATATTGCGGAATATGATTCAATCAGCCCTTTATTTTCACGCGATAATATTGACGGCCATATGCTTTAATGTTTATGCGTGAGCAAGACTGCACAATACATATCCTACACGGTTCAATGAAAATATTGTTCAATAAAATTGAAACTAGGTCAAACTTTTGTTCAACCATCGCATAATCTTCGATATTGACTAAGACATTAAAATATACTGTACAGACGGGGTGAATAGGGATGCAGGGGTGAATCGAGACGAAACTTTAAAAGGGGTTTAGCATTGAAATGATATAGTTTGTTGCCAACAAGGGCACTTAATCGTTAATTCAGTAAACACATTACAGCCCTATTTGGCAACAAACTATAACATTTCGCAATTCGATAATATTGTAGGTGGAGTGGCCGTCTAAGTGATATGATATATTTTGTGGCATTTTTCGCACTTCATAGGCACCTTCAATGATTCTATAACTTTGGATCACTCTGGATTTTATAAAAGACTTAATTATGATAGATTATAAAAAAACCGTTTTGTATTAGTTCACCTTGTTACGATATGACGTATACTAACTATTTTAATAAGGTTATTCTAAATGAGTGCCTTTGCAGATAATTATATTTCTGCAGTAATTTCGATGGCAGCTTGGTTGGTAAATGAATATTTTATTATTTAAATAGGTACCTATTTGATATTATTTTATTGAAATACAAGATTTATCAACGTACCTAATGTACCTTTCTTAAAACCGTCCATTTTATACACTTTGTCGTTTATTTTAAAATGTAGTCAGTAAGAATAAAATTAGTGTAAGATTTATGTAATTTTTTTCTATGTATTAATGAACCATAACTGCCTTATAAAAATAAAACGTTTATTTTAATATCTGCTTAATTTTTAATTATTTGCCTGCATAGGGTTGGCCCCTCCTTTTATTGACCTATTATTTTCACTGGGGTCCCTGTGCTACTTAAACTTCAGGATGAAATTTCCTAAGAACGTCTGCTGGGCCTCGGAAAATGAAAATGTCAGTCTTGTCAAACTAACTTGGCCATCAACTTACGCATGAAGGGAGCATCGAGTAGCCATTCTAAAGGTTTTGTCCTTGGCCCTTTCATCTGTTGATAACATCGCAATAGGTCTGTGATTTAGGGAAAATAATAGGTCTTTACCTATGAAATTGCCGTTTTGTATGAAAAAATTTAAACGAATTTTTTTCATGAATTTTTTATTTGTATTAATCGAAGTAATCACCCATGCAATCAATGCATCTTTGCCATCGCAGTGGCAGTTTATTGATGCCCTTCTTAAAGAAATCAGCTGGACGGGAGGCAACAAATTCTTCAAAGGCATTTTGTACTGCCTCTCGGGTATTAAATTTTTTTCCCGCCAAGAAGTTATCCAAATTCTGGAAAAAGTAGTAGTTTGTAGGCGCAAGGTCTGGTGAGTAGGGCGGATGACGGAGAGCTTCCAACCCCAGTTCTTGCAACTTGGAGACCGTCTGCTGTGCAGTATGAGGTCGCGCGTTGTCGTGCAGGAGCAGCGGAGACGAGCGATTGACCAATGCTGGTTGGAGATGCGCCAGCTTCTCCATCATTGTGTTCAGTTCTTCACAGTACACATCTGCAGTAATGCTCACCCCGTTTGGTAAGAAGCTGTGATGAATCACACCGGCGCTAGACCACCAAACAGTGACCATCACTTTTCTAGGGGTAAGTTTTCGTTTAGGGCATTGTTTAGGTGCTGAACCAGGATCCAACCAACTTGCTGAGCGCTTACGGTTATCAAACAGAATCCATTTTTCATCGCAGGTAACAATGCGGTTCAAAATTCCTTCATTTGTGTGTCTGTTGAGCAGTGCAAGGCACGTCTCGACGCGTACTTCGCGCTGGCGATCATTGAGTTCGTGGGGCACCCATTTGTCAAGCTTTTTTACCTTGCCAATTTGACGCAAATGGACCAATATTGTTTTGACGCTAACGTCGAAAGCTGCTGCTAATTCAGCCGTAGATTGTGTATCATCAGCTTCCACAATCGCCTTTAATTCGTCATTGTCGACCAAAGTCTTCGGACGACCGCGAGGTTCATTTTTCAGGTCGAAATTTCCAGAACGGAAGCGAGCAAACCAATAACAGGTGGTGCGTTGGTTTGTAGTGTTAGCTCCGTAAACGTCGTTGATGTTGCGTGCCGCTTGTGCCGCGTTGCTGCCACGACGGTACTCATATTCCATAATTACTCGAATTTTTAACGTATCCATGATGACGAAAAAGATTGAAATGCGATGAAAATGTAACACTAATCAATAAAGAAATGACTACTTTTAGAAAAAAAAAACCATGTTTTTAAAATAAAATTAATTTGAAATTAGAATTCTTAGCCAAACAAAAATTATTTTGATTTGAAATGGCCAGTACTGCAGAACGGCAATTTCATAGGTAAAGACCTAATATTAGCCCTATAGTCCATAAACCATCTTTAGGCTCGAATGGGCTCGGAGACGGCCATTTTTAACCGAAGAAAAAAAAAAGGAGAAGGTTCTCAAGTCAACCCGCTTTTCTTTTTATTTATTTATTGAATAACTTTTTACAGAATAGTCAGATTTTGATGATTCTTTTTTTACCATCCACTTTTGCCTAGGGCAAGATCGAATGTTAGGATCAGGCTATACCCTCTGTATGCCCTTACTTACAATACGTACACACGGCTATAGGATTTCCGTATAATGAGAGATCAGCTTATACTGGAAATGTATAGCTTGATATGTAGTCGTGTGAACAACATCACAGACGAAAAAGCCTACTAGCCGGCGGCCATTAACGAAACTTTATACGAAAATAACTTATCAAACGTTTTGTTCATTGTTACGCGGAGAAGCTCTGTTTCAGCCGAGTTAAATTCTGTACGATGATCCTGTATTTAACTGTGTGTTGTTTTTAAGATGGGGATGGGACCCGTCTTAACCCGAGTCTCATCTCAAAATCTGGAATGCAATCGAAATCATCACTACCCCGATGACATCGATTTTGGACGAAAATAAAATTGCATTTTTAGCCACTGCCCGGACTAATAAATTAATGTTATACAATATGTCCGGTTTCGGACTGTACAAACTTAAAGGGGTGGTAGTTTGCTCTATTCTATCAATAAAATTATTCTACATGTAGGGTCCGAACCCATCCTCCCCTGAATGGCAGCCATTTTTGTGTTTTGATCGCCTTTTAGGGAGCGTGCATACTAAAAGTACAGTAACTTTAAAATTTAAAGCCCAATTATCATTAAAAAAAAAAATACTTTTAGCAACGGAAAAGTATTAAGAATGGGTTAAATAACTCAAATAATAACATTAAATGCTCCATCATATTGAAATAAATGCTAAAAGATCAATTTTACGTTAAAAATGACATCTTTTTTATGTTAATCAAGGTTATTACAAAATTCACCCCGAGGAACTACCTTTTTCTATCTAGTTGTCTAACAGATGTTTAGTTCACCTAAATAATGATACCAAATAAATTATTCTATGACTAATGGTTTAAGAGATATTGTTGTTGGAACATAGGCTTGCGTAGGTAGTGAGTTCATAACGATTTGGTTTTTCTGTAGATATTTACAGTCATCACAGATCAATGATAAAAAATAACAAGTATTAATTACTATATATTATTTACAACACACAAGAAATTAAAAAAGTTGTTCAAAATGCCCCCCGCCATTTTGAAGGCATGCAGTAGCTCGGATCGCCACCTGCTGTGTTGACCGTCGTAACTGGCTCGGAACAGCCTTAATTTCCGCTGCAGCAACGCGAATACGCTCCAGCAGCTCATCCCTGGTGTTGTCTGGCTCAAAATAAACTTTTTGCTTCATCCAACCCCAAAGTTAAAAGTCTAGTGGCGTTAAGTCTGGTGAACGCGGTGGCCAGGCTACGAGACCGCCGCGACCAATCCACTGTGTATGATGTTGGTCTAGGTGACTTCTAAGCTAACTGCTCGGGCAAAGTGTGGTGGAGCTCCGTCTTACTGTAGCCACATGCTTCGGCGATATGACAGTGGCAATTCTGATAACACTTCCCAAAATTCGATATTCAGAAATTCTAGAAATCTTGGGCCATTTAATTTTCCTGGGAGTTCGATAGGACCAATTAATTGATCATCAATCAATCCCCATTGTGTATTTTGTCTCTTTCTCACTTCAATAATATGCAGAAAACCTTTTTTGTACCTGCTACCCCATGGAATGCGGCGCTCATTCATATCACGTACGGAAGGGCTGCGTTCGAGCAACAATATCTCATATACTAATTGCCATAGAATCGATTTTTTGGTTGCATTATTTAGGTGAACTTAACATCTGTTAGACAAGTAGATAGAAAAAGGTAGTTCCTCGGGGTGAATTTTGTAATAACCTTGATTAACAAAAAAAAAACGATGTTATTTTTAACGTAAAATTGTTTTTTTAGCATTCATTTCAATATGATGCAGCATGTAATGGTATTATTTGAGTTATTTAACCAGTTGTTAATACTTTTCCGTTGCTAAAAGTTTTTTTTTTAATGATAATTGGGCTTTAAATTAAAAAAAAGTTACTGTTCTTTTAGTATGCCCTCTCCATAAAAGGCGATCAAAACACAAAAATGGCTGCCATTCAGCTGGGCTGGGTTCCGACCCTACATGTAGAATAATTTTATTGATAGAATAGAGCAAACTACCACCCTTTTAAGTTTGTACAGTCCGAAACCGGACATATTGTATTGTAACGGCCATCAAGAAAAAAAACCACTTGTTCATTTTGGTGATTGGCCTTTGAAGTTTTTAGACGAAATCCGTTATGTCATTTTCTAAAAGAACGTAATCGACAAACGTCATTAGTGTCAAATTTTGTTAGCAGTTGAAGAAGCTTGTTTTCATTTAATTTATTACTGTAAACTTGCTCTCCAAAGTGCTGTTTTAAAAATAATCTGCAATTATTGATCAAATCCAACCGACAATATGACGGCTGCCGATAATGAGTATCCGAAGGCTTCTAGTAAGTAATTTATTTCGGGCACGCCCTTATAATTTTGAACCAGTACATAAGTTTCTTCATGTTAGTGATTTATTCAAATACTGATAGAAGACTTCCATGTGAGAATTATAGAGAGATAGTTCTGAAATAATGATTGGCGTTAAAACTTATTTACAGATGCCACTCTCATCGGAGCCAGTCTAACGTATATTGCTGGCCTATTTCTCCTCCTTTCGTTTGCCGGCCCGTACTGGATTGAGTCATATCCTGAGATGTTTTCAAGCTTCAAACACATGGGCTTATGGGAATATTGTTTTGACCGCTTTCGATTCCCATCCTATCAGTTTGATAAACTGTTTCATGGGTGCCACTACATCTTTAGTCAGGTAAGAGCAATTACTTTTGTTATGATTACAGATTGAAATATGGCAGGATGAATGAAATAAACTAATTGTTAAAAATGTAGTATGCAGAAAAACCTAGGTGAACACAGATATGTGCTGTGTAGTTTTAAAAGCTTTAACAATTAAAATTAAAGGAAGAAACAATGTATGGTATGGAGGAGCTTGCAGGAATACACAATACTTTCAAATATTCTTTTATTCTAGGAGTTCTATATGATCCGAGAGTGGTTGTTGCCTGGGTGGCTGATGGCAGTGCAGTCATTTGTTACAATGGCTTTGATATTATCACTTACATCTCAAGTGTTACTGGCATGTGTCATAGTGCGTTGGCCACTGCGCACTGTGTTGCGATATGAATGGATATTTGTCACTTGTGCTTTTATCATGGTGGCTGTCTCAAGTAAGTTTTAGAGAAATATGATTTATCACTGTATCTGGCATGTTACATATTAAAATAAGCAATATAATATATAAATCTGTTTATTCTTTGTTTGCAGGTGTGTTTTTGTTCTTAGCAGTTGCTATTTTTGGTGGGAACTGTTATCGCCGTGATTGGCTGTTATATCCTTCATTCAATGTGCTGTCATGGTCTTATGCTTTTGCTGTGGTTGCCTTCTTGTTGTTTGGTAAGTATGTGTTTCTAATTAAATTGTAATTGCAGGGTGAAACACCCCCTCAGATTTGTTTTAAAGTCAACAATGGATGCATTTGTCCAGCAAATCTTAAATGATATGTTACTTATTATTATTAATACTATCTGTCATTGTACAAAACATTAAGTTAGTGCTTATGACAACCCTATTGGTCTGCCTCACGAAATAAATATCTAGAGATTTATTTATATAGATAACAATTGCTTGCTGCACTTACAGTTTTTAATAAAGTGTGCAGCAAGCCAACACAGAGAGATGGCATAGTCACATTTTCCTATGGAATGGTGCATGACACTTATCAGTGCTTTGTTCTGCCCACTTTATTTAAAAAATCTGGCTGTATTTTAAAGCAATATAAAGCACATAAATGTTCACCAGAATTAAAATCTTGAAATTAACCAAGTTTTGCTAAATATCATGCAGTATTAAACCCCAGGGTGGTGCGTCTCAAGCCATAACAAACCTGACCAATCTCTTTTTATTTTTCGTATTTTCTGTGTAGGAAAATATCTCCTGGCATGAGATGCATTAAGCATTAGATACCTGTCTCTTTCTTTAAATATATGGAGAAAAACAATGAAAATAACCAATTTGCCTGGAAATATGAAAATAGAGTGCCTAAGTTGAGTGCAGATCTACTGACTGGAGCCACATCCACTTTGATAACGTCAGTGCGCTTTGGATGTGTCGGTGCACAGTGGCTTACGCCATCTCCTCTGATATAATTATTTACTGCACGGTCCTCCAACTTCAAGTGGGTGTCCATAGGACAATGTCAATACAAAACATAAAATGCAAGTAATAGTATTAAAGTTCCATGTTTTCTTTTGATTGGATAGAGTCTGATTGTTCAGGGGTAAGATGTTATGTTTTATTTATATACAGGAGCAGCAGCAATCCTGCTGTATTTGGAGTCCCGTAAGCTTTACGAACTTCGTTTGGAAGCAAAGAACCTGGTAGCTCAAATGCAACATAGCCAGCCGGAACATGCGCTGCACCACTTGCGCGATCAGCTGCAGCAACAACGTCAGTTGGGTTATATGTAAAATATAGCCTAGTTCAATAATTATTATTTTCAATGTACTTTAAACACATGAACTTCAATAGATTTTACATGTAACATATAGCTTTTTTTCACGATTCTGCAAGTAGTTAATATGAAAATGAATTTAAGCACGATTGATATTGTATTGTCTTGATCTGCTAAAAGTATTTGTATTTGGTGAAAGTGTAAAATGATATTGATTTAATCTCAAGGAATTGATAATTTCGTTTTGCTGTTTCTTCTTGTTCAATATTTTAAGTATCTAGATTTGTGTATTGTGTTGCTCTGAGTAGACTAATTGGTTCCATTCCAAATTTTTGTATGTACTTATTGATTTGTACCAGTTTATGTAACGGGTATCTCCATGATTTGTGCCTTCCATATTTTTTTTTGCAATGGTTGCATAAAGAAGTTATGCATTTTGTATATTATGTAAGTACCTAGGTACTCATTTACTATACAGACTGATTGATGAAAAAAAAAACGTTGTGTTTATTATTGAATTTTTCTGTATTTTTTGAACATGGTATTTCACTGCTCATCAGAAAATTTTACCTGCAATTTTATTTTGTGATTGAATATTGTATTATTGTTTCTAACTGGTCAGTTAAATGATGAGTGTTTAGTATGGTCGAAAAAATATTATTTACTTAATTTAGTATTTTAAAAAGTAAATTAAGTGCACTTCCGAGTAATAACATACATCTTAATTTTTATGAAATAATTTAGTATTCTTTTTTATAACTTTAGCATTAGTTTGTATATGTTTTAAGTTACTTGAATCATAATTTTGTGTTTATTTTTATAAAATTAATTTAATTATTAAGACTATGTATTCATATGACAAATTACTAAATAATTGTATCTAATGACGAATCTTAGTGCCTTGAAGAAAGTAATCTCTTATTAACAATATATTTGTATATCATTGTTAAATATAACATATCCGTCCGAATAATAATCTCATTAAAAAGCCATTCCAAGGATGAGCACTGATTGTACTGATAAATTTAAATATAATTATATTTTAGTGACAAAATATTGTTTTAAAACCTGTCCTTAAACTTGCGGTTGTATTACACTGCTGGTAAACGATGATGCGTATCATCGCGCACACATACACGCTTTTACGAAAGGAACTTATTGACTCAAGAAGTGGTCATAGCTACCGGGAAAAACATCGGAATCATATACCGGGAATTCTATTCCTGAGCTGGATGTCGATACTGGCAAGATTGCCAGGGTTTCTTGCTGCATGTTTAGTCTTACGAACCTTCCTACCACTTCCGCGACATCGTAAGTAAGAAATTATTCTCCTACCCCCACAATTTTTGAAGACTGGGCTTTTCCGCTTTTTAAGAACGATCGCTCTACTTACCAGGTTTTTCAAGACGCTGGCACACCTCTAAGACGTAGTCAATTGTAGGTTGAGGAAGGTTACCGTCAAGAATGACTAATGGAGCTTCTTCAAGAACCTTCATGTGCTTATTTACCTGTAAATAATAAAAATGTTGGTAAAGGAGTGTCAGTCATGGTCACATCAAAGTGAGTTAATTAAAGGCTATTGTTTGATGCGATAGTCTATGCCACGAAGCCACATGTCTAGTGAATGGCCGCAAGTGTCAGTTATTAATTATGCCTTAGCCTTATTTATAGCCTGACGTAGTTCTGTGTCATTATAGCCCCTTCAAGTAGCAGTTTTGTACACACTCGAAGAGACAATAATTTCAACATTTTATGACTGCAACGTCGCAAGCGTTATCAATCGTAGCCCTAGTTTTGGGTTTATGTTCCATCATAAAATAATATTCGAAATATTGGTAATACGGGGGACTCTCCATGCAGTGAAGTAGGAACTACCTGAGTAGGTATCAGTTTTGGATTTATCCTAAGTTCACCCCATCTTACATTATTCTGATGAGAAGACTTATTGGGAGTTATTATGAATCCATTAGAAGTCTTAACGTAGCTATTTTGTATCCATGTGCAATTTTTCATGCACGACTACCCTTCCTCACGTGAATCTAGCGGTGTAGGTATCAGCCATGCAATTAACTACCTTCAAAGCTTCTGATAAGGACACAAATATACGCGGTGCATGAACTATTACGAAACGGTATTCTACGTACAATATCTATAGAGACGTGGTTGTGCAGAGCCATGTCGCCCAGGCCGAGAAGACATTCACCTTGAGAATCCATCACTGCGGCATACGAAGGGGTACGAGCATTTTTTACTACACAATCTGTGAAGCAAAAATAAAAGTTCAGTGCCGTAAGTTAGCTACGGTCTATGCCATTCCAAATGAAAGTGCACTCGTAACATAGCGTAGCAATGGACTACGCTATGCTACGCAACGGCCTACGCCATATTACGATTCGGCCTCGGTAGAAGTGACCATGATATTTCAAATGAAAGTGCTCTGCTTAAAACTCGTAGCACTGCGTAGCTTCGGCCTACGCTTCGCTACGATTCTGCCTCGGTAGGACTGAATATGACATCTCAAATTGTAAGTGCAGCTACTGAAAACTCGTAGCATTGCGTAGGCTATAGCTACGCAAATGCCACGAATTTTGAGCAGCCGTTAGATATATATCCTTGGATTTTATAAGTTTAATTGACGCAGGCCTTTGCTCTGCAGTGGGACAACATAGGCTAAGAATAAATAATAATTGACGCACGTACTTACAAAATAATGTTAGGTATAATATTCATGAAAACATGAATTTAAAAAATACTGTTTGTGACGTGAGTCTTGTTTTCAGTAAATTATTAGTTTTGTGTTTGTGAAAGCTGTGTGTCTATACCGTGCAATAGCAGGCCTGGTGCTATGTTTGCCAAATATTCTCCGTCGGCATCGTCACCAACAGCAGTGAGGAGTTTGGTACGGCCTCCTCGCAGTCTCCACAGAGCTTCGGCCATGTTGCGCGCTACGCCACCGCCGACCTGCTCCGTACTACACACGTGCGTGCTGCCGTCCAACTGGAATGAAATAAATACATTTACTCTGCTATATAGTATGGCATCCCTAGAGTGGTACAAGGATCTTTTGGCGCTCGAATGACGTTGAGATGGGGTACACTATATTTTTGGTACCTCAACTATGTGAAACGTATTGAAAAAAAAATAAGACGGCGGAGTTAGCTTCGATTTAGCCAAAAGATCCTTGTGCAGACTTGCATTGGGACAGACTGCTCGAACAGCTCAGTAACGAACAATATTATCTGTAGATCAATATCGTCGAGCGGGGAATTAATCCCAAACCTGCAGCGAATAGCCAAGCAGCCTGCTGCCGTGCTTATCAAAGCTGGAATTTCGGATTGGGCTACTAACTATTGGATGACGGAACATAACCTAGAAATTAACTTTAGCAAGACAAAAATAATAACATACCACCACGACAAAAATAACCTATATCAGTGTAAGCTTCAGTTTAAAAAATTATAAGTTACATGTAGTACATAAATTCACCCTATTAGGCCTAGGCATAGACACACATAAATTGGAAGTCGCATACATAAAAAAAATTAAAGAAATGTTATCAAAATTGTCATACGTTTGGTAAATCAAAAAAACTACAGACATTAATACTGCGTTGGTAACATATTATGCATAAGAGGCTTAAATACGGTGTCATATTATGGGGTACAGACGCACCTACACTATTTATTTCCTTTAAAAAAAAACTTATTAGAATTCTAGTAAATATTGAACAAACGGCTGGCTGTAAACCTCACTTCCAGGAATTAAACTTTTTAACCCTACCGTGCCTTTACATTTTTGAATTCTGTAAATTTGTACCTAGATACCCGGAATTCTACACAAAAAGAGAAGACCTACGAACCAAATAACTAGATTAAACATACCTACATCCCGATTAAAATGCACTCCTCAACACTGCACTGCTATGTCATGTGGATAAAAATATATAATAAGAACCAGAAAAAATAAGAAATATCAGAAATATAAACAAATACAATATTTTTATTAATAAATTAAAGTATTTCTATTAAACAAGAGCTATTTTTAGTGATAGTTTAGTTTAGCTCGGTGTACAAGAGAATCGGCACCATTATAATATACCTAAATGAATACTAACCCTTCGGGGAATACAGGCGTGGTGTTATGCTAAGTCATATTTTTTGGATTGCTAAACCGTAATTGCAATAAATACATTATTAAATATATATTTTGTGTTTTTTGTTTTAAGTTATATATTATATTTGTATAGTTGTAAAGATTATTAATTTAAACATTACATGACTAGGTACTAAATACTTATATATATATATATATATATATATATACACTAAGTAGTTTATAAAATTTTATCTACTGAATCTGTAAATTGTCTCTAATTGTGATAGTACACGTAAAACTGATCTCTTTATTAATAATTTATTTGTAATCTTAAAAAACAAAATATGATCTCTTGTTAGGTGTTTGTAATAATTACCTAAATATACTGTATGAAAATAGCTGACTGATTATATTATTATTTGTATAATTGTTATTTACTTTTTATCCGAATTGAATTGCTCAGTTTATGTATAATTTTAATTTTGAAATGTGAGTTACTACGATTTAGATTTTTAATTTTAAGAAATATGTTAGTTAAGTATCAAACAATACCTTTTGCTTTGCTCTAACAGGGTCTACAGCGGCTCTTAGCTCTAAGCCTTTTGTTAGCTACTTTTTTTACCTTGTGGAATGCAAATAAACAAATATGAATATGAATTAATTCAGATCTGGAAAGTAGACAGGTATTTAAACAATTTTAAATTAGTTTGATTTTACTTCAGACTTGATCAATTTTGAAGAAAAACATAACATAACATCCCCATTATCGCCTGTCAGTATATCCTGAAGGGTTAGGCAAGGTGTGTACCTCTATAGATAGGTACCTACATGAGTGTACGGTGTGTACATCCACATTTTTCCTGTTATGTTAGGAAAATCTTTTTCCAAAAAGAATCAAACTTGTGAAAGTAAAGGCATTGAATCGAGCTATGCTCTACGTGTCAAAAGGAAAAATATTCCGTAATTTCCATCTACAAAATGCAGCTTACTTATTCCCGTTTACGTTATTCTGTTGCGATGCACGTTTCAGTATAATATGTTCACATAGCTTCAAAAGGAAGTGCTTTATTGCATGTGAATTTTAATTATAAGGCTTCCGCCTGACGGTGGGACCGCATGGTGAATCAAGTGGGTAGTTGTAACGAGCTAGTGATGGGTCTAAAGCGTGCTAAGTATTTCTTAATTGCAAAGCATAGTGTAAAATTGCAGTGGTTTACTGTAGTTTTAATATTTTTACGGGTTTTAAATAGAAAATAGCAAGTGCAACGACAAAATATCAACCCATCCAACTGCATCCTATTTCGCGACACGGACTTGTATAAAAAAGGAAGACAGTTCCCAGCTCTAGCCTAGATATGACATCCTACTAAGGTGAATTATTATCACGCTTTGATTAGTAAAACGATATGCGTAGTTGACGACACGGTATCCTTTACTTTTGGTTGTCTTATTGTTCTTCTAGCGATTTAGCAAAACTTTAAAGAAAATCTGTCAGTCAAGTTATCATGAGTCGAGGGCACGTCACTACCGCAGTGCATGTCGGTGGGTAGCAAGTGCGGCGGGTGGCGGCGACCGGTCGCCGGTTAAGGGGCCCGCGGGCCCCGGGTGCATGCCGTTGACCGCACTGATGCTATCAGCGACCACCACCACCACCACCCGCAGTACGCTACTGCATTATGTGATCCATTCGTTTTTCCGCACAGATTTATGCTACGCTAATGTTTTTACATTCGAATTTATTCAATTATATTTGTTGCTGCGGAATTTCAGCTTTCCGTGTCTCATATATTTTCATGACTGACGTTGTTTCGTGTGAACTGTGAGGCAAATGGTTTTGAATATTTTTTTGTAGTGATTCAGGTGGATGGATGCCAGAACTGGTTGATGGTTTAGATTTATGCGGGGCCTACATTGAGGCAATGAATTTAAAACGAATAAGGATTTGTACATTTTGAAAGTACCTACTTATGGGCAGATATTGCCCGTTTTCACTCACACTAGGCGATACCTAAATGTACCTAATTGTACTGTTGGATTTTTAACTCTCAGTGCTGCACAGTGGTCCCGTAATAGGTCATTGGGCTCCGATGGAAATGATTGAGCTAAGCCATGACATCTGGTTCAATTACCCACTAGTTGTCATACTACCTGAGGGTATAAAAGGTTTTGCAATCTATTGTTCGCAACAAACCATTCATGATTAGACTCTCGGCATCGGTCGCGAACGGTTGTGTGCTTGCGCTCTCCCGTTTTCGATTTTTGTCGAAGTTTAATTCTTCTCGCTGCGAACCTCGTAGCGCCCCCGCTGCCGCCCCGGCCGCATCCGATCGTCGAACAATTAATTAAATTTATTTAATTAATTGGTCGTATCAAGTGATCAATTAAAAACTGCCTTTTTCAAGGCAAGTGATATTTCTTTAACTGCGCGTTTGTGTGAGTAGCTTCACTAGGCCCCTTCTGGGCAAAACCACAGTTTCGTGGTCCTCGGTGGATACCTAGCGGTGTTAACGATCCGAGTGGGGTGTTGTCCCAACACACCCGCCGAACCCTTTCAGGGTGAGGCAGTCAGTTGGACGGGTCCCAGAGCTAACCGGCCTTGGGGGATCTCCTAGTCGGCTCTGGTGACAGTTTTCCTTCCCCAGCTACTCACCTAGTGTCTCTAGGGTGTGTCTACACCCTTCGCACTAGACTGTCAGGGCCCCGTTCGCACAATAAGACTGGCGACGGGTTTACAAGCTTAAGGCTCACCATAGGTACTCACCTCCCTGTCTATACCCGACAGGGAGGGTAACTCATCCCCGGGAACACCCACCCGGGGAGTTAGGCATAGGGAATTTTTAGGCCGGAATCCTATATTCCACCATCCCCCCCAAGTAGTAGCCCCGCACCCCCAACATGGGGGATGCCTTAATATTAGCATTTTTCAAGGAGGTCCTCTTCAAGGACCCTGAGTTCATCGCCAAATATGGCGCTAAGTTCGCTGCTTTGCAGCCCCCCACCCCCTGTCCTTCCGACAACTCTGCCGCTATCGCTAACTTTAGCGATGCACTAGAGGCCCCCCCCCCGGTGCAAACCGCCCCCCTCCCCCCCGTACCGATGGAAACCGACCATCGGACAACAACTAGACGCCCCGTCTCCCCGTACTCCTCAGGCTCGGAAACCCTGACGAACTCCTCCTCCGAGGATGACGGTTTCCAGACCGTCACCTCTTCCTCCAAGAGGAAAAAGAACTTCGCCTCTTCGCAGGCAAATAAACTTAGGGACCAATCGGTCACTCCCCCGCCCACCCTTGCGACACCGACCCCCGTCGTCGCCATCACGACCGGCCCCCCCCCCCGCGTTAAGCCCCCCCCCGGCTCTCAATGCTTTACTTGAAAGCAACCCCAAAAAGACCCCCACCCCCCCCCCCTGTCTTCATCCAAGACAAAGCTAAATGGACTGAAGTGTCCAAATGGTGCGTCGATCTCAGGATCGGCTTCACCAGTGCCCGTTCAACCGAGCAGGGCATCAAAGTCCAAGTCCCTAAATCTAACGATTATAGGGAACTTACTAAGCTCCTCAGAGCACGTGGTGTGTCCTTTCACACGTACTCCCTCCCCGAGGACCGCCAGACCCGCGTAGTAATCAATAGGATCCCAAAGGAGATCGCTACCTCCGATCTTAAGGAAGACCTTGTCTCACAAGGCATCCCAGTAGCCGAGGTGCACCGCATGCACCGTGCCCGAGGCGGCGAGCCATACAACATGGTCCTTGTTGTATGCCCCCCCGTCGAAGGTCACCACCCGATCTTCAATATCAAGTCCCTATGTCATCTCACTGGATTCGATATCCAGAAGCCCCGCAAGACTGGAATAGTTGGCCAGTGTCACCGCTGC
Organism: Griposia aprilina; assembly: GCA_916610205.1. NCBI lineage: Eukaryota > Metazoa > Arthropoda > Insecta > Lepidoptera > Noctuidae > Griposia > Griposia aprilina. The sequence continues at coordinate 12,687,694 of OU744286.1, forward strand.
CAACTATACGGTCACTCCCAAAAGAATTGCCATGCCACACCCAGGTGCGTCAAGTGCCTGGGTGGGCATGGCACTTCCGAGTGCTCCCGCCCAAAGGACCGTACCCTATGCACGGAACCACCCAGCTGTGTGCTGTGTGGCCTCTCCGGGCATCCAGCCAACTACCGTGGCTGCCCCAAAGCCCCTAAGGCAACGAATCCCAAACTGGCGAAGCGTACGGACGCTCGTCAGGGAAGGGAAGCCCCCTCCACTCAACTTCCCGAGCGTCTGAGTCCCCAGAGACCCAACGCTTGGAATTTATCCCAGCACCAACAGGCCTTCCCGCCCCTGGTACGCAACCAACCCCCCCCCTCCGCCCCTCATCGCTCATCAGATGGACCCCCGCATTCGCGCACACGCGCTCGCGGCCGCGCCCGCACCCGCGCCCGCGCCCGCGCGCGCACCCGCGCCCCTCGCTACTAACCCCCCGGCTCCTAAAGCCACCACCCCCGCCCCAGTCGCGCCCGTTCCTTCCTCATCCACACCCGTGGCTGTAGGCCCCAACCCCATGGATCCGTTCAACGTGATCTCAGGCACATTCACTGCCTTCCTCACCCCTCGCGCCCGTCAAATGGCCAATGAAATCGTTGCCGCCAGAAATGCCGGTAACCTTTATGCCATTCAGTGCATATATAACGCGTACCCGGACATTACGCACGCGTTACAGTCATTCGTAAACTCTCCCAATCCCACTAATGGATAACGGAATCCTCTCGCGTTTAAAACCCCGATCCCTAAAGCTAGGTTATTTCAATGCCAATGGCATCCAAGGTCAGCGCGATGAAATCGGTATCTTCCTCCGCGACCACCAGATCGATGTCCTCCTCGTACAGGAGACTTTCCTAAAGCCCCACACGCGAACGCCGTCGATAGCGAACTATCGGGTTGTTCGAAACGACAGGACTCGGTGTCACAAGGGTGGCACCCTCATTTACTACAGAAAATCCCTCTACTGCATCCCCTTGGACCCGCCCCCCCTCTCACGACTAGAAGTCTCCATTTGCCGACTAGGCATGACAGGCCACCAACCGATCACCTTGGTATCGGTCTACCTCCCCCCTACGAGCCATTCAGAGAACTTCCAACTCTTGACTGACGACCTGACCTTACTCCTCGGCCTGAGTGACTCCGTTATCATAGCGGGGGATCTCAACGCCAAACATCACGCCTGGAATAGTACCAGAATCTCTACCCGAGGGAGACACTTGTTCGACCTCTGCACCCCTCTAAATTTTGATGTCATCGCCCCGATGACTCCCACTCACTTCCCTCACTTGGTTGACCATACCCCTGACGTGCTCGATGTATCACTTTTAAAGAATATCAACCTACGGTTGGATTCTATAGAGGTGATACACGAACTATCATCTGACCACCGACCAGTTGTGCTTAAGCTAGCCCCTCGCGTAGGCCTCCCCGACCCCGACCAACCCCCCTCCACCAAAGTGGTAACGGACTGGAGGAAAGTAAGCGAACGCCTGAAATCCAACACGTCCCCCCACCTAGACTCCATCCCCGACCTCTTCGACTCTATCGCTGACACGACGGCCGCGATCGACTCATTCACTGGACACGTACAATCAGTCCTGAACGATTGTTCAAGGGAAGTTCCAGCGACGGACGACCGTCGCTGGAAGTTGCCGGACGATGTACGTGAACTGATGACTGAGAAGAACGCGGCTGTCCGTGCGTACAGCAACTTTCCCTGCGACGCGAACCGAGCCCATATGCGCTACTTACAGCGAGCTGTAAGGACACGTGTAGCGGAGCATCGGGAAACGGGCTGGGATAAGTTGCTGAGCGAACTTGAGCCTACCCACCTAGCATTCTGGGAGCTTCAGAGGAAACTCAAATCCCGAGAAGTAGTCCCTATGCCCCCCTTGATCCGCCCAGACAATACCATCGCTTTCGATGATGTCGACAAGGCCGAGTGCCTAGCCGACAGTCTTGAGGCCCAATGCTCGCCCAGCTCTCAACCTGTAGACCAAGCTCACCTCTCTGAGGTCGACGCCGAAGTCGAAAGGAGAGCCTCCCTCCCCCCCGTAGAAGACCCCGAGTGCCCTCTGCCTCCCGTCACCCCCGACGAAGTGCAAGAGCTCATAAAGGGCCTTAAGCCCCGTAAAGCCCCCGGTTCTGATGGAATGACCAATAAGGTGTTCCAACTGTTCCCTGCCCACCTGATCATGCTAATGACCACCATCTTCAATGGTGCCATGAGCAATAACATCTTCCCCCAAGCGTGGAAACAGGCCACTGTCATCGGCATTCCCAAGCCGGGCAAGCCTAAATCCGCTCCCTCCAGCTACCGCCCCATCAGTCTCCTCAATGTCATAGGCAAAATCTATGAGAGGCTTATTTATAAGCGTCTCAGAGACTATGCCGAGACGAAAGGTCTCATTCCCAACGAGCAGTTCGGTTTCCGAACCCAACACTCGTGCGTCCAACAGGTCCACCGTATCGTCGAACACATAAGCGTTGGCTTCCAACGTGGTTCGTTGACGGGTGCTGTTTTCTTCGATATAGCGAAAGCGTTCGACAAAGTCTGGCACAATGGCTTATTATATAAGCTATACCAACTTAAAGTGCCAGATCGTCTCGTGCTCATCCTGCGAGACTTTTTGTCGAACCGCACCTTCCGATTCCGCATCGAAGGAGCGCTATCCTCCCCCCGCCCCATTCGCGCCGGAGTCCCTCAGGGCTCCGTGCTCGCCCCTCTCATTTTCACGCTTTTCACCAGCGATATCCCCAAGAGTAAAAGGGCTCAGTTGGCTCTGTTCGCAGACGATACGGCCATTTACTACACCGGCGTAAGCCCCGACGCGATATCTCGCACTCTCCAAACCACAGTCAACCAACTCGGTGACTGGTTTAGGAAGTGGAGAATCGAAGTCAATCCCGATAAGAGTCAAGCGGTTCTATTTTCGAAACCGAGACTCAACCCCACCCCCCCCCGTCCGATCACCATGTTCGGCAAGCCTATCCCTTGGGAGAAGCGAGCCAAATACTTGGGTGTCACTCTGGACCACAGACTCTCTTTCGGCGAGCACATAAAGCAGGCGCGTTCGCGCGCCGCTTTCGCTCTCGGTAGACTCCACTTCCTATTGAATGCACGCAGCAAATTGTCACTCAAGTGCAAATTGCGCATTTACACAGCGTGCATTCGTCCCATCATGACCTACGCGAGTGTGGTTTTCGCACACTCGAAACCCCACCACATCCATAGGATGCAGACCCTCCAAAACCGGTTCCTCCGTAGGGCAACCGGCTCCCCTTGGTTCGTTCGGAACGAGATCCTCCATCTCGACCTTAAAATCCCCACTATCCGTCAGTTCATGAAGCGCATTTCCAAGCGCTTCTTCGACTCCGCGGCCTCACATCGCAACCCTCTGGTTGTCGAGGCTGCCAGATATGCCCCCTCCCGCATTAGTCGTACCCGCCGTCCAAGGCATGCCCTGACCGACCCCGATGACCCCATAACCCTCCTCCAGGAGAGCAGTAGGGCCACCAGTACAGTGCACAAACACAGACCGCCATCGTTCCGACCTCGCCGCCGAGGTCCTACGCGACGCCCCCGACGTAATTGTCCCCCCCCCCGACCCTTGCTCGACGACGCGCCAGCCCGCGCCGTAGCTGAGCCTGTAGCTTTAAATTCCCCAGTATAATAATAATATAATTTAGATCCAGCCTGTCCCATCTTGCTGCCCTCCCCTCAGTGACGCCCTAAGCCGAGGTTCGTACCCCACAGGGGGTGCCCTTAGCGTGCGGTCACCTAAATTTAAGTATTGTTCGCCCCTGGCTGGAGGCTTTAAGTTAGTAGCTTAAGGCACCCACAGGTTTGCCCGGTTAAGTAGCCAGGACCTTAGTGGTCAAAACTACGAGCTGCCCAATAGGAAAAAAAAAAAAAAATTGTTCGCAACATTCTTTTTTCGGCATCGGAAGTGAAAACATCTAATTAGTCATCAACCGTGTTATCACCAAGCGCTACCTTACCTTGTAAAGAACAGTCATGAAATAGTGTTATTTGCAGATGACACATCACTTTTATTTAAGCTTAAACGACAACAGACAGTTACTGACGATGTAAATAATGCTATCGCTAAAATAGTGCATTGGTTTAGTGTTAATAATTTACTTTTAAACGAGAAAAAGACTAAATGTATTAGATTTCTGACACCTAACGTTAAACAGGTGAAAACCAATGTACTAGTAAATGGGACGGAATTGGATCTTGTGGACACCACTGTGTTCTTAGGTGTTACTTTGGACTCGAAGCTACAGTGGGGCCCACATATAACCAAATTGTCGAAGCGGCTAAGCTCTGCAGCCTACGCGGTCTATAAAATCCGTCATTTGACTGATGTCGAAACAGCCCGATTAGTATATTTTAGTTATTTCCATAGTGTAATGTCGTACGGCATTTTGCTGTGGGGAAATGCAGCCGACATTCAGGCTATTTTTGTGCTGCAGAAACGAGCCATTCGAGCAATTTATAACCTTAGTTGTAGGCATTCACTGAGGGATAAATTTAAGGAAATAAACATAATGACTGTCGCATCTCAATATGTATATGAAAACCTTATTTATGTAAAAAAGAATATTAATCTATATTCTAAACACAGCGACATTCATAACATAAATACTAGATACAAAGATTTACTTATTGTGCCCTCGACTAGGCTCCAAAAAATTAGTAATTCATTTAAGTGCCAAAGTATACGTTTTTACAACAAACTCCCAAGTCTTGTTAAAGAACTGAGCCTCAATAAATTTAAATCATTTATTAAACAGAAACTCTGTCAAAAAGGTTTCTATAAAGTTAAAGATTACTTGGATGACAAAAAGGCTTGGGATTAATTAAGCTACTTCAATGTACCCCCAAGCAACAATCCATTTTATACTGTGATATGTGTTTTGGAATTAATAATGTCATTTTTATTGAATTACATGACATAACATATTAAGATTTTTTGATGACATTTAAAGAGAAACCTGTCTGTGAATGTGAGTAGCATGCAGGCTAGATTAAATACATGATATTCATTTTAATATTGTGAATGTGAAGACTATGTGGGTCATTGTTGCTTTTTTTTTTCCTTTCAGGTAGTTTTATCTTAGTCTGGCAGTTTGAGTAATTTTTGTGGCCTACCCAAATGTCCTTTCTTTGGTATTGTTCGTTGAATCGTTGAGCTCCTTAAGTTCTGAGTTGAGCTGCACGATTACTGACAAATGCGTGCACTGACTGGACAGGTCCACTCAATCTGTGTGGTTTTTCTTCAAAATACCATTTCAGACAAATCTACATGGTCTTCACATGATCTGACCAAGATTATGTCTGGACTTTAAAAGAGACTGTGACCTCTGAGTTTGTTTCGGCCTTTCTTCTCAGAGTAGTCAGATAGGAAACGCCGACCTCACCTAGTTTTAAAATATCATTGACGTGTAAAAGTGTTTGTACAAACCTATTTACAGAAATAAAATCATTTATCATTTATCATTTAATTTTATCATGCTAATTAGCATAAGACGCGACGCGTGTTTTCAAGTTCCAACTTGTCTGTGACGTGTTATTTTGCAATGGACATTCAAGTTACAGGTATGTATTATTAATTTACTTTACTATTTTGCATTTTAAACGCACCATTTTTTTTAAATGAGTGCAACGTCGCAACAGTACTTACGTATTTACTTCTGTAACATTCAGACACAATGTAAATTGTTATTGAATTGAATAAATGAAATGAAATGTATTTGTATGTAGCTTTCATTTACGTTTGTATCTACTTGTGCCATTGGATTGGGTATAAAAATGTCGCTTAAAATCTCTACTACTAGACTTTAAAAAATGTATTTGCAGCATGCTGCAGCTGTAAGGTGCAGCCAGGGTCTCCGCCGAGCGCCTGGGCGCGCAGCACTTGCTACGAAATATGTATTGTTTTTGATCCGCATTTAACTGTTATTGGGTGTTATTTCAAAAGAATACTTGTACTAGATACTTGGCTGTCTATTAAGGACAGCAAATCCGATCTGGAACGGTGGGGTCGAGTCTTTCAAGCCCTGATAAAGTTGCTGCCTGATGTTGAGAATTTGATTGCTGATGACTTAGAAAAAAAGAGTTACTAATCTTTGTACAAATTTTTTAGCCGTTTGGAAGCAAGTTTCTCGCAACACTCACATGTTCTCTAAGTACGGAGACTGGCTGAAGCAAATTGAAGTTTGCGTTTTGCCAACTTGTACAGCAGCAGGGAGCCACGACACTCAACGGCCAGCAGCAGAGGATTCGACAAGCACTCAACAGCATCAGCACAGGAAGGACTGCGAGGAGTGTAGCAAGAGATCCAATGCCACAGGCTTGCAGAGTAGAGTAAAGTAAACAGTTCCGCGATAAATTCTTTGTTGGATGGTTCAAATCGATCTAATGCATTATTTTTTCGAAAAACAACCCCATCTAAATTTAAATTTGATCAAGGTCTGACCAGTAGTTTTTGAATTATCCGTAATACTGCATATTTTTTCCACTTACGTTTATATTGATGTGTTAATAATTTCCTGTCACTGTTATTTACATACCAAGTAGTGGTATACGAAATTTTGTGGACTTTTTTACAAAAAAAAAAAACAACCGACTTCAAAAAAAAACACTAAAAGACGTGAAAAATAACTTTAATTTTGGAAGTCGGTGGCCAAAAACGAAAATACAAAACCAAAGACACCGACTTCCGAAATTAAAGTTATTTTTCACGTCTTTTAGTGTATTTTTTTGAAGTCGGTTGTTTTTTTTTTTTGTAAAAAAGTATATTTCCATTTACTTTCGTACCATTTTTAAATGGTACGAAAGTAAATGGAAATAAATATTAATTCAAGTTACACTTTTTGATAAATACCTATACACCTATATACTTTCTCATAAACAGCTGCTTATGTATTCGTCCGATTTCGGAGCAGCTCGTCTCGATTCGTGCGAGCTTCGTAGAGTCGTACAATACGTCTAGTTGCACGCACATAAACACCGTGTCGAAGACTGCCGAAAAGAAACGACGTTAGACAATGCACGGCCTTCAAGCCACACCTCCGTGCCCGTCAGAGTGGGGAGCGTGAGGTTTTTTTTCGTTACGGAATTTCTGGCTCCGGTCCCCACGTTCAAGGCCCGCGATAGAAGCTATGCAATAGCTTAAAATGTTTTTAACCTTAATTCGGCTTTTTCATTTTATTATAACGTTAAATGTTACAAAAAAGCATAATAATAATAATTTGTATTGATAACGACAGTCATTACCTTCGCAAAACCCTATGAATTCTAATTAGGTGTCGCCTAGTGTCAGAGTCTAGTTGTGTATATGGGCGCCAAGCCATTCTTTGATTTTATTTTTAAGCTTGTTTTTGATTATTTTGTACCTAGTCTGACTTCCATGTTATTTATTAAATTAATACTTGTATTTCCGAAAAACTCTATGTTAGGTTTTATTTTGATGTACCTTGCTGACCCTTCAATGTTAGAAAAATTAAATTTGATTTTAAATAATTTTAAAGATAATTTCACTTCTGGTAATAAAGTTTCCGAGGTAAAAACTGGTCAATTGACTATTAGATTAAAGAATAAAGATAAAATTGTTCAACGTAGACCCTACAGATTATCGCCAATGGAACGCTAAAAAGTCTAAAGACATTTTAAACGACCTTAAACAAAACGGTATGATTCGAGACAGCTCATCCCCATTTAGCAGCCCCATTTTAATAGTAAAAAAAGGATGGGACTGACCGATTATGCGTCGACTTTCGGGAGTTAAATGCAAACACAGCTAGGGATAATTTTCCATTACCATTGATTGCTGAAACTTATTTTATATCGCAAGATAAATTACTTAGACGTAAAGTTCAAATAGAAAATAAAACTCGTAAACTTATTATTGTGCCACGTAATTATAGATGGAATCTGATTTCCCACTATCATGATAATCTTCAACACTTCAGTTGGGAAAAGGTTCTAACTATATTAAGAGAGCAATATTGGTTTCCCAATATGTCAAAAACAGTTAGGTTTATTGAAAATTGTGTTAGTTGTCGAATTCGTAAAGGTATGTCTGGTGCTAAACAACTTACCCTTAATCCCATAGATAAAATTGCAATTCCCTTTCACACAGTACATGCTGACATAACTGGACGTATGAACGGTAAACGTAATAATGCTGAATATGCGTTTGTTTTTATCGATGCTTTTACTCATTTAATTTACACCAATGATCGAACATTTGATACAGCCATATCTTATTAGCAAGAAGTCATTTCTATTTTCGGAACCCCAAATAGACTGTTATTTGATCTGTATAAAAGTATAACATCATCTGATTTCAAGAATTTTTGTCATCGATTTGGTATTGAACATCACGTAGTAGCTAAAGGCGCTAGTCGGGCAAACGGTCTGGTAAAACGTATTATGAAAATCATCAAAGATAATATGTCTGTTGTGGAGCTTAATAAACAGTGGCACACTGCTATTCGAGATTTATAGTTGGACGGGAAGATCTCCCAAGGAGTTGTTTGAAAAAAAAAATGTTCACCACTGGGTATTAAGGTCTTACAAATCTGTGATGATCAACCAATCATCTGATCTGTGTGATCTTAATACTGTTTGATCATTTTGTAAATTAAGGATGGACGAGCGATCATTTCGGGACAAGTTAAGATTTGACAAGGGCAAAGCTCAAATCAAGCCCTTTGAAAAAGGGGATTTTGTCTTAATGCCTAAGCATGAAAGACTGAACTTGGTCCTAAATATGAAGGTCCAATGGAAGTTCTAAAAGTATTGCCTAATAATCGCTATAAAGTAAAGCATGTCAATTTAAGGGGATGTTCCGAAAAAAAAAACGCTAATCATGATTTTTTGAGACCAGCACCTCTGGCTCAAAATTATCCATTTATGGATGACAATAATAATGAACCGACCGTATGGGCGGATGATTTATAAATTATCTTAGCTACTCCACCTTCCTCCCTACTACGCTGGCTGGCCACCATGCGTATCCTTTTTCCTGGTCTTAGGGCTATATCCCAGGCGGGTGATGCCATGTGGTATGGCTAGATCCAAGGCGGGTGATGCCGTGTTAGGGGGCTATATCCTAGGCGGGTGATGCCATGTGGTATGGCTAGATCCAAGGCGGGTGATGCCGGGTTAGGGGGCTATATCCCAGGCGGGTGATGCCATGTGATATGGCTAGATCCAAGGCGGGTGATGCCGGGTTAGGGGGCTATATCCCAGGCGGGTGATGCCATGTGATATGGCTAGATCCAAGGCGGGTGATGCCGTGTATTTTTAGCTAAGCCCGAGATGGGTGATGCTGTTTTATTGTAAAATGTTTTACAGCGCAGAGAGCGCGCTGGATCAGAATGGCCGTATGGGCGCCAAGCCATTCTTTGATTTTATTTTTAAGCTTGTTTTTGATTATTTTGTACCTAATCTGACTTCCATGTTATTTATTAAATTAATACTTGTATTTCCGAAAAACTCTATGTTAGGTTTTATTTTGATGTATTTAAAATATTGTTGTTTCCGGTTAAATTTATAGTTTCTATTCTTATACTTCCTTTTGATTTATTTAAAATATTGTTCGTTTCCGTTTGAATTCATATAGTTTTTATTCTGATACCTTCCTTTTGATTTATTTAAAATATTGTGAGTTTCCGGTTGACTTATTTAGTTTTTATTCTCATACTTCAATTTGATTTATTTAAAAATATTGTTGTTTGCTATTGAATTTATATAGTTTTTATTCTCATACTTCCTATTGATTTATTAAATTATTGTGCGTTTCCGGTTGACTTTATTTTAAGTTTATAAGTTGGTATTGAAAGATTTATCTTGACACATCCGCTTGAATTATTTAAAAAGTTACATCCGCTTGATTTATATAAATTCTACTTGGCGGTAAAGTTTCGCGGTAATTTTATGTATAAAAACTGTTGTACTATGAATGGGAGGACATTCTTTGTTCGCTGCTCCCGGAATAAACACCCTGAGTTGAAGTAAGGTATTTTCTTTGTAGTCTCTTAAACGTTTCTCTGCCATTTCCTATTGCTGTGTATTTTTGTGATATATTGGTGCAAAGTATTATGTCTGACTCCGACAACGACGGCGATCATGCGCCGACATGTACCTACCTACACATGTCAAAAGTGTCTAGGGATCAAGCACGTTTTTGCTTATAGTTACCTACTGAAGGTTTTTTTATGATATTTTTTGTAACTCCTATTGATACTTTGTAGTAAATTTCGTCATTTGAAAAGGGAATAGTTTTTGAATTTCGATCAAAAGATGAAAATCTTCTGTCAGGTCGTATTCCTATAGAATCCTGCAACGGGTTTGAGGCCAAGTTAGTAAAATTTCAGCCATACTATTGAGTGGAATCAATACAAAAGAACGTTATTATGGAGAGAACACGTCATTTTAGCCGAGAAAAAATTATCAGAGCTGTGGGAATGTTAGACAGAAGCTGGTTCTCGGCAACGCAACGTGCTGTCGCAATCGCTCTGGGCACTACGCAGAGTGATATAAGTCGACTTTGGACACGTTACCGCATCACTGGCAGCGTAGCAGAGCGACATGGAGGACGAGCTCGCATCACCCCACGCAGACAAGATCGTTATATACTAATTACTGCTCGACGAAATCGTACACTGGCTGCGATGATGTTGGTTACGAGACTTATAGCTCTTCAGGGATGTTAATAAGTGATCAAACCATAAGAAATCGCTTGCATGAAGTCAATCTCCGTTCCCGAAGGCCGCTACGTGTACCACCTATTGCGCCCCGCAATCGCAGAGCCCGTTTATAATGGGCTAATGAACACACAAATTGGGCAAAAGAAGAGTGGCGTTTTGTATGTTTTTCTGACGAATCTCGCTTAGATATGAGGCCAGATACTAGACGTACACGATATTAGAGGACTCCTGGACGCCAAGAACGTTTAAAATCATGCCAGGAAGTCCATGCAAATAGTAGTGGAACAATGGTTGGCTATTTGGATTGGCGGATGAACCGAACTGATTTGGATCAGAGGCAATCTGCATGCACGATTTACAATGAAAAGATTGTATCACATTTTGTAATTCCTTTGCGGACCCAATTTGGTGCTTCATTTCTGCTTATGCATGATCATGCACGTCCACACACGGCCAGAGTCGTTCCAAACACACTTGCCGCAGCTAATGTCAACGTCCTACCATGGCCTGCTCAATCGCCAGCACTCATGGGATATGCTTCAAAGAAGAGCTCTGCTAAATATGGATGCCATACACACACCAATTTTTTTTTTCGCCTCTTACTACGGACGAGGGCCGTGATTATGTTATACGCGTTAACGGTGGAAATACAGACTACTAATTGCTTTTTTAAGCAATAAAAACCTTTAAAAACTTTAACTTTTATCATTTTATCACATTTTAATGTCAGGATTAACTAAGGTGAAAAATCGAGCATAAGCAAAAATCGCGAAATTAATGCAAAAGCAGAGATTACTTGGTCGATCTACACATACGAAAACATTTTATTTAATATTATATTATTATGTGCGTTTTGTTTGTGCAGAATAAACTATTTTTCTTTCTTTCTTTATTTTATTTCTATATATTTAATAGGGCAATAAAATATTTAAAAAATAAACCTTGATCCCTAGACACTTTTGACTCGTGTACTTAGGTACTCATTAGGTGTAGACTTAATCAAGACTAGTCACTTTCTATGTAGGTTCCTATATCATTAACGCAATAAATGGAATGGAACGATGTAAATCACAGTGATATTGATATACATACGAGCACCGCCCACATTGTACAAGCTTCAAATTACTCATGGATGAAAGCAATAAATTGATGAGCTCAGTGACGTCATTGTCCATGTTCATACTTTGATTAATGAGTTCAAGTTAAGGGGGAAGCGCCAGGTTACCCGCGAAATCAATTTTTTTCTTACTTTTTTTGCAATTTGCAGGTCAGTGTCAGGTTGTATGTTGAACAAAATATGATTCGCGAGTGTAACAAGTATATATTTACAAAATTATAATAATTAAAATCATCAATATAATAATAATCCTGAATGATAATTTCATAAAATTTCGATGACCTGCAAATTGCAAAAACCAAAAGAAAATTTGTACTTTGCGGGCAACCTGGCGCTTCCCCCTTAAGAGTTTAATTCTATTAGGGTTGACTATATAGGCACATAGATTTGTTGAAACAAAATTCGGTAGGAGGCAGGTGAGTACCTACTAATATAAAAGGGACACAGGAATGGTGGTGGTAATTCGCTAGGATGTCTATAGTTCGTTTTTTAAACCCAGATAGTAATTTGGCAGGTGTAATGTCAAACTCCTATACTATAAAGCAAACACAAAGACTTGATATGTCAGATTATTGGCTGGGATTAAAAAACCAATTATAGATGTCCTTTGTTTATGGTTATTAAGTTTTCTATAACTAGTTTATAGTTATCTGTGAATAAAGGTACACTTCCGAAGGCGACCGCAACCGCAAACAGCAAGCGGCAACGCTACACAATCGCATTGACACGACTGGTTTCATGTAGGTAAACTGTATGAAACCGCTTCCTAAGATGGCGACATTGCCGCCTGTCACCGTTTTCATAGAGTTATATAGAAACTAGTCGTGTAGCTGCGGTCTGTCATTGCGATTGGGCGTCGTTGCCGATTGCGGTTAGCTGCTGCTGTCGCCTTCGGAAGACCACTTTAATGAATGTTCATTATGTGCTGTTGAAATACACAGTTTATGCACATAACTTCACTCAACTGCACTCTGTAGGGATCTGTCTGTTCCCCTTATTTTGTCTTTCTTTAATTTTACGGAAAAAAAGCTTTTGTTACTTTTATACCAGGTATTCAATGGATTTAGGAATGATAAGACGATTTATAGCCCCTAAATCCTGTATGACGGGAAAAGTTTCAGGATTTTCTTTGCACCTGAAAATGTTCCGCTCAGAAAAAGGTGCTGTATGTAGGTACAGCAAGGTAGGTAGCTCTAGTAGATCTACGAAATAATCAAGACCGTAATAATATACGTAAGTACCTAGTTCGCGGGTGGAACCGTGGTATGGTTCATAGCTAGAATATAAGCTGCTATGTATATTTTGACCAAGTAATACATACTTAGCTTATCACCGTAATTGATATTAAATTAACATTATTATTATGTTAATGATGAAAAGTTATTCATATTGATTAAGTAGTTATAAATAAGTAAGTACATTATGATCGTTCTGGCAACGAATTAAGCTTTAAAGTTCAATTGATGAAACTGTTTTTAGAGCTGTAGGTATTTAAAATAAAGTTCCTATGTGATATTCTACCGATTGCCATCATCAATCATTTATAGGCACTACCTATCTTCATTTATCATTCACAGTACAAAGCATGGGCTTTAAACGACAAAAAAAGCCAATTGGGTTTACTCGAACAGGGAACTGAAGGCCTAAACCAGTCCATGCTAAGCCGAGCTTACCATCACAACCCATAAAGATAGCGGCGGCAATGAATACGAAAGATCTATTATCAATTTTTTCAGGACCATCATTTATAATTATTGTGTCAATTCTTTGTTAACCCAGGGTTTTCTATAGATCCATTAATTTTCAATATTTTATCAACATAAATTTACAACTACGACAGTACTGTGTGGTAGATAGTAGGAATGCTAAACTTCTCTTTATTTGGGTCTTAGATAGACCCAAATAATCTTTCTAATATAATCTGTTTAAAATAATACGAGTACCTAGTAATGAAATAATACCAGCTTATTATTTTCCCATTGCAGTCTATTTAATGGTTAGAAAAAAACCTTCTTCTGAGTTTAATCATAATTTATGCATTGGGAACTATGGAGAGAAAAAAATGGCGTGAGGTTTATTTGAAAGGCTGAATCGATTAAGAAATTTAGCCCAAATAAAAATAAAAATGAAGTGATGTCAAAGCGTTCATTTAGTTAGACAGCCACGCCTCCCGCTTGCCACGTTATGATTACACTCACTCAGGCCGCACATTATTTTTCCCACAAAAAGATGAAAGGAGAATAAACGCGACGTTACTCAAGAGTTTGTCGAGTACCGAGACGTGGCTGGAAACGTATTCGAGAATATCTGTGTTTTTGCAATAATCTGTTAAATTTTTATAAACGATTTTGCAATGTGGGAGGGCGCTGGGAAGGCGGCGGTATCGAGCGTGGGCGCGCCGCCCTAGCGGGACAGAAGCCCTACAGTTGAGACCGCGGAGAGGACGAGCGCGCACGCCCGTCACGCTCCCGCCGCTCGCACCGCGCTCCGCTCGCCCCGCGCACCACGCTGCACATGACACCGGGCCCACGTACCCGACACCGGTACACAGAGCGCTGCACGTGTATGCAACCGTCTACACCGCGAGACGCGTGCTCCTACGATACAAACCTTGTTGAATAAACGTCACGTGTAACCTTCGTTTTCTATAATAATAATTGGCTCCTCGAAAAAGATTGAAAATTAAAAGTGTGACATTAAATAACATGATACGTGTCAAAAAAACAGTGTTTATCGTATAATTTGGGCGGCGGCGGCGAAACGTCTACGTCATGCTACGAGGTAACTAACATTAGATATAAAATATTAATTTATTGTAGCGATTTGTTATTTTTTCAATATCTTTCAGTTGACAAAATGTAGAAACTTAATATCTTGTTAATCTTTCGAGGGCGTTAATGTGACTAATAACTTAATTGTATTAGGTTGTAATCGGGTATCTACTTACATATTGCGGCGAGATTAGTTCTGCTTGAAATGTCCTTTTAGAAATTTATGAATTAACTATTATTATTTTATGTAGATACAACCGAAATCACCGAACACTATTTATTTTAATACAAACAAGAAAAAACAACATGAAGGCTCTAGTATTTGATTTTAAATGAATAACAATTGCTACGCGTGCTACTACTAGTTAGGCGTAATCGTCATGAATTTTACACAAGAAAATAATGTTTCACCGGTAACGCCTTATAATAGGAGTCATTACAGTAAAAGTATCACTTAATAATACACTTTACTGGCTGATGACATGCTTCTATGGAAATAATACTTATGACGATCTTGACAGTTATGGGAAACAATGTGCTGTAGCGAGTAGCGGGGCGTTGTAAAACTTGAATATACCCCGGGGACAGGCTCCGGAACAAGGATCAAAGTAAAAGAATTTCAGTTTCCCGTCCGGAGCTATTGGAATGGATACATTTGGAAGCGATTAAACATTTTATGTGTCGTCAATTCAATCAAATTCTAGTAAGTTACCAGCATTTGTTAAAACGAAAGATCTAACTGCATATACTCTCGTAAGAAAACATCATTCACATGAAAAATGAAACTCATAGGTATTAAGGAAAATCCGGGAACTAGTCTTCTACAAAAAGGATACGGTTTACTGCGAACCACCGGCACTATGTCGCCTTTCTCGGACACAATCACCTCCCGTATCCTGTCAAATTATTTATATCATTCAATCGGACTTTGAGCTGTTTTTTATGTAGGTAGTTCACATGACTCGGAAATACTTAAAATACAGCGTATTTTGCTACGGTTCATAGTTTGCCTTTAAAGGTGACATAAATTCTCAAGTAACTTAAGATAAGTTTGACCGAACTGCACGGTACCAGAATTGAGTTAAATTCTAATTAACCAATCCCAGCGTCTGGTAAGCGTTGTAAAACTGGCAAGGTTCCGAATGATAGTTCATTGTAGCATTCTTGATCGAAGATTGTAGCTCATTTTTGATGATGAAGTTTATAGGCTGGTGTAATAACATGCACGTTGAAAATGAGTTAAGAAAAAACGTGTCTTTCATGAGCCGAATAATTGTCATTTGCTTTGCACACCTATTTTTAGGGAAGGTGAAAGAAAGAAAAGAAAAATAGGTTTTTATAGGTTTAGGTTTTGATTTAGGTGTTGACCATACAATTTGATAGTAATCACCCGAACAAGTTTAATAGTTTTTGCATTTTATATAAAAAGCTTTGTCAGGTAAATATCCACTCGAAGCTGGCCTTAAAATTAACCCTGAGGGTGCAGGTATGGGCAAATAATTCGAATGATTTATTTACGATGTCCCTCGCTCGGATGATCCTTTCCATAAATTAAAGGCTTTACGCCAGAGGTCTTATTTCATTATTAAATTATATAAGGGGCCTGTAGGTGATATAATGTCCCACCCGAATATGTTTTATAAAGGCTGTAAGGATTTTTAATTAAAGCTAGATTGATATTAAGTATCCTCAACCACATGCTACCGTGTACACTCTGTCAACAATCGCTGGTAAATTAAACGTAAGTGAGAGATATTACAAAAAATGAACCTAAACTTAAATAAAATGACACAAGCTAAGCGGATCCAAAGATAGTACGATGTAGTTCCGGCTACACAGATTACGTCATCAATCAATGGTGGTTGAACAAATTCACTCAAGACCTTCGCGGTAGCCATCAATGGAAACGCCCCTGATCAGCGATCTATTGACGTTGACAGCTAGCGGTAGTAAGTAAACCGTTCTATAATTCATGGATAACATCGCCATTCAACAAGAAAACAACATTTAGTAAGTACCTCGTTGTTTGTTGTTGTTGAACAACAATTAATCACATATCAAGTGCAGGTAAGGCAGGTGTTAATGGCGCTGTTTCGAGGCAGATGTACATAAAATAACAATTATTTCTGTTATACCCGTTATACCACTGACAAGAAACAGAACATTTTATGTTGTAATGAAGTAGATAAATAGCTGTCTAAATACGGATTTTATAGAATTTCTAGTGCGGTTAATGTGTTCTGTGTTGTGGTTGTTGTGGGGTGTAGTTCCGTGGGTTTCGGGAACAATCAATTGGTAATTTTATTGACACTTATGAATGTCCACGTTCAGGGGCCTATTTAATTGATTTGACAATGCGACTAAGTAAATTGTCAAAAAAAATAAACATAATTGACCGTATAGAATTTAGAAGAAACTTGTAAAATTATCGGATTGTCATCTGTCACCTGTCGCCTGGTTCAGACACAGGAAAAAGTATAGGGCCACTTTTGTCCAAATGAAATGTCACATGTTAATTAATGTTGTATGGAGTTTAGAGCCTACATAGGTGCTACAAACTTTTATAATTAAAAACAACTCTGTGATACAGCCCTAGCCTTCTAAGCATGGTTTCGTTTAGGTACCTATGTATTAGAGGTGATGCTAGCCATTCGGTTAATTTATATGTTTACTCTACGGCCATGATTAATGTGTTTATAACAATTTTAAATTTGAAGTAACAAATAATTACTCTATTCAGTATAATTAACATACACACACATAACTAATGGTTCTTCATGGAGTCTGTTATTGAAAACTGTTAAAGTACTTTTTGTTTGTAATTTCAGTAGTTTCGTGCGTATGTTAATTTTGTACAATCTTGTATTTTTTTTACACATTATTTATCCCTTATTATGTACTCTGATGTTAGTACTTTGTACATACAACCTTTTATTATTTGTTGTTGAAGCGTATTTCGTGATGAACAAAGAACCTAATTAGAATCAATTCAAATGACTGATTTTTGATAAAACTACTGAATATCATAACGTTACAATGTTTTTGTTTAAAGACATTACTCTCTAGTATACAAGTGATAGGTATATACTTATAAGATTTTGCTTCAATAAAATTGCAGATTTCTAAGCTTTTAATTGTTATGAAAACATGGCATGCTTTGCAGGTAAATAGTGTTTTAATTGTCGTAATAACGGAATCCTATAAAAAAACTCATTAAATATACCTACCCAAACCTACCCCCCCCCTGCCCCTACCTTTGACCAAATATAACAAAATAATTGGTGCTACAAAATGTACGGTCTCGGTTACAAATAGACCATCGGTTCTCCTGTGGATATCCCGGGAGTCGGGAGGAGACCACGGGAGTATTTGTAATGTTTGCACTGGGAAAAATACATTTACTAGGATAGGTATTTAATTAATTTGTTGGCCAAGTAATAATGCTTGATAAACGTTTCCTTATGTGTATTAGTGGCAGAGACAGCGACACGCAAACTGTAAGCATGAATTCAGCACATGATTGTGGACCCCCTAGCGTAAAATAATTTCGTCGCTTATCAAAAAGAAAATCTGCTGTTTCATTAAAAAGTGCAATACCTACGCGGTCAAAATGTATGGAGCAGCAAATTTTTTTTAAATTATCCACGAAAATGTTAACGCAGGGGGGTCGTGGATTGTTCGAAAGAGTTACCGTGGCCCTGGCGCACAGGCAACTGAAGGAACACGGGTGGGTTTTAGTCAGTAAGAGTCTGACATGCCCTCCCGCTCCGCCCAGAGCGGGAGAGATCATTTGATGATATCCAACCAAAAAAAAATATACATGGGTTAGTCCTTAATCATGTACCTACTGATTCCATGGTAACAGGTTGCGCGTCGATATACCAGCCACCCTGTATTGTGGTGTCTTAATCATAATCATTTATTTGTGTCTTACGACTTCCACGAAAACGAAGTCGCTAGCAGAAGCTGGTAAAAGATAATCATGGTTGTGCGGTAGTAAGGTGAAAGTCTAAAATTGCAATGGTTCTACTGGGTATCTCAACGTAGGGGTTCAGAATCATGTGCTGAATTCATGACTACAGCAGTTTGCGCGTCCATGTCGCGGCCATCCTGTATAGGTGTGTGGTGATCGCGATGCTAGAGCATTATTGAGGAAGATGATAAGCCTACCGTGGGTAGGTAGGAACTCAACACAAAAACTAAAGTAGTACTGAAAATTCATTTCTGAAAGACCACATTCAATTTAAATCAGTTGTCAATTCTGATGTCTACTGAAATCACTGGTTGTTTGCATTTTTAACCCCCGGCGCAAAAATAGGGGTGTTATAAGTTTGACCGCTATGTGTGTGTGTCTGTCTGTGGCACCGTAGCTCTTAAACGGGTGAACCGATTTGGATGCGGTTTTTTTTTAATTTGATAGCAGGTTTTCTAGCGGTGGTTCTTAGACACGTTTTATCTAAATCCGTTCATCAGCTCTTTTTTGCGTCGGGTTATTTTTAAATTTTGCCTATTATGATGAACGGTGTTTAATCTTTTTAAGTGTTGGTCCAACTTCATAAGCTGACGAAACACACAGTTGTAAAATGATAAGTTAAAAGATAAATGACGAATGCCTTCTCTGTATGAGAAGATATCTTTTCTCGGTAGTGGGACAGTAATAGGCTGGTATTATTGTTATTATCATTGCGGTTATATTTATAATGAGCATTGTACTAAAACAACACGCAGCACTTCCTTACAGCACTGAATTTACTAAAAGGAGACGGAAAGATATAGTTTGCCCTCAAAAAAGTACAAAACATGCTTTCACAGGCAAATTTTATATGTACCTCGCACCGCTACTCTATAACAGGCTAAATGAAAAAGGAAACATCTACTCCTTAAATCTTAGTAACTGCAAGAAAACTCTTGGAACTATGTCCTATGAAGACACAGAGAAGTTATTACTAGTACTAAAGTAAATATTGTTTGTATTATTGTTATTTTTTTAAATTAGTTAGTTAAGATACTATAATTTTATATACCTTTTTACATTTATGTACCAATAAGATTAATATGATATGTGATTATTTACTCAATTAATATTACCTCCAATCGCCTGAAACACAGGATTACCTAGTTCAGGCACAAATCATGGGTGAACTTGACATAGATTTAAGAAAAGCTGTATTTAACGTTATAAGTACCTTATATTTTTGAATATAATTTTATTATTAATTTATTATTATATTTGATAGGTACCGTCTTGCCGTACCTGGGTAATGTGAAGTTATTTGAGGTGTAGAGAGTACGTCTGTTACGTAACGACATTATGTTGCGAAGCCTGCTGGTCTTCTTTAATTATTCAGCCATGATTCCTTGCGATGGAAGCGAGCAGGCCCAGAGGTTCCTCACTAACAACACTCTATTATTATCTATTGAATATAGAAATGTTCCGAGACGGAAGGAAAATGCTGTATCAGCTGGGTAAATAAAACTGTCGTACTTACCTATAGGTTGAGTACTGACAAACTGTCATCACTTTCATCTATTGTAATATAAACTTAGTAGGTATAGGTATGTATGTTAGTTACTTTATTTCTGGTAGCGTCTATAGATACAAAAGCGAAATCCATTTTTTTGAACACGTGTATGTGAAATAATTAATAATAATACATCTCTTTATTGCCATAAAAACAGGTTACAGAAAAATGTGAGACCCTGGCTCCAGAGCTAGGTAGAGTAGCTGTGTTTCAGGAGCCAGATTATAATTATCATTTATTAATTCTCAATAGAGATCTATTGATATTTTATATTAAGTAGAATTTGTCTTATTTATTCTTCCTACATTATAATAGTACCTGTATCATTTCACATGAAGCTGTTTATGGAAGTAAGAAGTTATTGTACGTACCTAGGTACCTATTTTAACATTGCTTTTGATTTACTTTCGTATATATTTTTATCGTGTAAACTTATGCGTGTCACGTAAGGTTAGTTTAACTATTTCATATCAATGGTAAATAGGCTGCGATTACTAAATTGGTCAGTTGTTTATTTATTTACTTCTAGTAGGGTAGTTTTGTTAAATTTGTGTCCAAGTGTGGATAAATTAGAAAGAAGAAATCATCATTATGCTACCAATGCTAGCATTTGAAACTTTAATCTTAAGGCTTGTAATAATGCCAATAACCGTGAGAATTTGGGCGGAGCTAACGACCAACTAAATCTAAGGATGAGTGCATTAATCGGACGCTTTTTTTAATTTATTACAATAAAAATAATATATATTAAAAAAAAGTAACAAAACCAAATCATTTTACTTTGTATTGCAAAGCAGTAGATAATTTTTTTTATACTCTTTTGATAAAAAACGAAGGAGTAAAATGGTTTCATCGCATTGATTTGGAGGTGATTTGGTGTATTTTTATTTTATTTTTTGATACCGATAGAAAAGTTGTGGCTAAACCAAATTACGTATTATATCATGTAGATTACTAAAAAAAAAACAACATGTAATTTCTCTGTAAATGCCGACGAAAAGTTGCTTCATCTGCATGCTTTTTTCAAGCTTTTTTCGAGAGAGCAGTCTTAAACGTAATTTTTCACAAACATTGAATAAGAATTTTAATATATTTTAACATGGACTTACAATAAAGCCTAGCATTGATGCCATTGGCAATATTCCTGGAGTTCGTTTGGCACTGTAAAAAGTTCACACCACATTAAGTCCGTCGTAGTTTTGGCTGTTCGCCATAGCTCCATGTCGAAGTGACGCGGGTATTACTTTCAGATGCTAACTTATCAAATGCACGTTCCAATACCACACTATATTAGTCCCGTTGCTCTATGCAAATAATACCGAATTTATTCATGATACAATCGCCTAAACGCCATGTGATATCGCAACAATGTAATAATTGGTACAGTTGGCACTGCGTTGGGCTCATTATTTATGTTCCAAAAAAGTTTTAGCTGTGAGCTTTACCTATATTTCTAAGTAAAATCTAACAAAAATCACTACCGAAATACGTTTTTTTATTTTATTGGGACATGAAACAGTTACACATTAAAATGTAAGTGTGACAGAATAAATTAAAAACTAGGTAAACGTGTAACCCCCACTAATGTCCGCGAAATAATGGTTAACAGATAGTTTAAAGAAAAGAAAGAAGTACCTACTCGTATGTATTTTTTAAATAATAGGTATTAAGTAGATGGCCATTTTAAAGATTCAATGGTGCCGATTCTCTTGTACACCGAACTAAACTAACTAAACTATCACTAAAATTCCTTTGGCTATGAGAATCTTAAAGCTATTCTGCAAAAAAATATCTCTAAAAAAATAATTTTGAGGCTACTTAAATTTAATTTGACAATCCACGTGGTACTTATTTGCCCTACCTCATGAATTTTTTTTTAGAGCTGGAGGCGCGCAAGGGCCAGCCTTGACGTGGTTTATATGATTTTTTTCACTTTTTATGTGAGGAATATGAAAAACCTACATGTAGAGTTTTAGGGGTTTAAGGATCATTATTATTAATTATTATTATTACTACAATACAATCTCAATCGGTATTAATTAACTATTATTATTCATATTTTATTCTCAAATTCATTATTACTCATAATTATTAATTGGTGAGTAATATAGGCTTTGTGTTTGTAGAGAAATATTTGTACGCCATACTATGGCAGGGTATGCTGGGATCAACATTGTAAAATCTATTGTACCATATCCTCACAAATAAACATTTTTGATTTTTGATTTGATTTGATTTGAAGGGGGTCGAAATTTTTATTATTTTTGCGATCGGACACACCATGTTCGACATTTATAAGCAAAAAAAAAAAAGATTCAATACTGTTTCTGCACGTGGAGTCGAGGTGCTGGTGTGGATTTTAGTTCATGACAACTAATTTTATTCCATACCTTTTTAATCGCGATTAAAAATAGTCAGATTTTGTTAGACAACCAAAATTTTAGGTGAAAAACGTCAAATTCAGAATAGCAAAATTGGCATTTTCACTAAATTACTAACTCAGTGCCATCTTAGTGTTGTCAAACTAAAATATAGTTAAGTTGTGTCAATAGAGTCTATTTCAGAACGGGAAATCGTCGTTTGACAGGAATAAATTAAATTTTAGTGATTTTTAGTGTAGTTTAGAGAAATTTGTCACAAGAGAATCGGCACCAATAGCCATCTTTTTGAACTTAAAGTGTGTAAGCTCGAAAATTTCCAATTCGAAGAAGTGTGTGTTACATTTACCGGTAAACATATTTAAAATATAATTCTGCAAGCGAGTCTTATAAGACATTGTTGGGTGAAAGGATAATAGTATTTAGTAGAGAGTGTTCATTAGTTAGAGAACAAAGTTCATTTTGGAAGCTGAATTATTCAAACAACAATCATCACTAGCTGTCGTTCTGTCAGAACAATAAACAAATCTCGATGGACGCACATTACGCTGGAGAGTACTACTTAATAAATTCCATTATTTTTTCTTGCGTATTGTTGGTTTCACAATTGAAGCACGGCTTCGATAAAATGCTGTAATGGTGAAATGAGAAGGTCGAGAATGACGTCAGAGGTTACAGAGATTTGACGTTTATTTTCACCCGTTTTTATAAGCATATGTTGAGCACCTAATAGTATACGGTTTAGTACAGGGTAGGGGCTGTTGCTGCTGGAGTAGAGATCGCAAATGCGACTGCGAAGCAGTTTCTGAGTGGCCACTGATTTTGTATTTTGTTAGGAGATTGTGACAAGCTGTGGTAGAAATGTATCTTTACAAATGGTGCGATGCTTTCCCAGCCCTACCACTATTCCATCATGCCTTTCAATGTTCTACTGTGGTACGAACGAACCGGCGACCCTTTCAAGGACAAAAGCCTTGACCTTGACGATTAACATTTCATATAAAGGCCATCAAAATCCAGGAAAAGTAAGCTGAACCGGGTGATTTATGTGTGTAGGCTCGTAGTAAACACGGCAGGTCGTTATCAAGCCGCGGTAAAGTGCTCCGTGATTGGCGGAGCGGCGAGATGTGGCTGGCACGCTGCCACCTCGTCCCGCTGAATCTGCACTCGCTGCCACTTCACGGCTTCATCCAAATGCTTACATACTATTGTTCGCTGTAAAAACTAGTTTGTCCTAATTTAACTATGTAGGGAAATGTCTTTATCCTTGGGAGTAAGTGTCTGCCCGAGTAACCTCTTTTACATTTTGTTTAAACTGAAGATTTGATTGGAAGCTGCATTTTAAAAGGATTGAAGGCGGAATGAGTAGTTAGCAAGTTGTTTTTTCATCTGGAGTTTTCTTAGGTGCTAGTTTTTATTAAACACATACTTTAGAATGTTTAAATGAATGATGGCAGGGAAATGTAAAAGTGATATACGTCAGGATTGTGTACGATGTAGCACTTAGTAATCAGTATCTTCATACGAAAATTTATAGAAAACGACAAGAGGGGTAACATTACATTATAATTATATTCCTGCAAACTTTAAAGTAATTTAAACTACATAAAAACTTAGAAAATGTAGTGAAAACATGATGTATCGATAATTCGTATCTACCTGCAAAACAGAAGTGCATTAAATTCGCAAAATGTTATATATGTGACGAAGAAGGTACGTCTCTCTCGTTATTAGCAGCCATATTTTAACTACTGTGGGCGTACTATGGGAAGTGTTGGTTATTGCGCAATAGAAAAACCGTTTGCAGTTCAAATCAAAATTATAATTTACGAACAAATTAATCACACTAGCGAATCACACACTGTAGGTACACGACACAACTATACGGAACGCGCGACAGTTTCTAAACGTATTTACATGAAACTCTGCAAGCGTTATGTTATAGACTCTGTCGAGCGCCACCTGGTGGCGCTGGCAGTGCTTCCACTTAAAAGAGTTTTGCCCTAAATTCTTTAGAAATTTTCTCTAAAAATCCCTATTTATTTTCAAAATTTCTTAATTTTGGGCGCATGATTTTTAAAAGAAAAAAAGGTCCTTTTTGCATATTTTAATATGAAAATTAATTAAACATAACTACTTAATATGAAGACTCGGAAGCCGAAGCATTACTTTTGCAGGTTTTAGCGGCATTAAGCATGGCACTAGTAGGTTCCAAAATTGAGCAGTTGTTTGCCAGCATTCCTAGCTTAGTATGAAGTACTCCGTTGAGGGTTTGATTAGTCAGCCTGTTTCTTTTGTCCGTTTTTCGGAACACTGAACAATCTTTTTACTTCAGTGTTTGAAGATGGAACTCCTAGTAATAGTGAAACTACCACTTCGAGGTTTTCGTATAAAAAATTGCCACGGTGGTCTTTCAGGCTTAATACCTTATTTCAGTAAAGTTCAGCTGGCATTCTTTTTATTTGTTCCATTTTCAAATACAAAAACAATGAATTAGGATAATAATAATACAATTAGTTACTATTGTTTCGAGACCGATAGAAAAATAGCAATCGAAAATAAACCATAAATCTTGTTACTAATTTATGATGTCCTTTACAACAAAGGTAAATAGTATTAACCAAAAGGTAAGCTAACACTGGTTGGATTATAATACGTAACTAATTTGGGGAATCCCCTAATAGGTAGACCCATAGAGCATACAATAAATAGGCTTACCACATCAAGTAACTTTTGCCCTAAAATTCCCTAAATCCCTGTCACAATAAAAAAAACTCTAAGCTGTACATGAAATAAGTAGATTCGCCCTAAAAAATGGCGAAATCCCTAAAAGTGGAAAAACTGGGCGCTGGTGTCCCGATTAGTCAAAGTCCGTAGTATTTAACGTATTTCCGACATATATATATTATGTATCTACAAGTACTAACTAGCAGTTAAACTACAATGAATATGTATTGCAGTAGGTAATCCGTAATTCATACGGTCATTCCAAATAACCGGCAGTCCCGAGCCGGAACTAAATTTAATAGATTGCTTTCATGTAATAGGTTCTAACGCTTGAAGTAGGAAATTGCATAGTTCACGAACGATGCGGGATTCCGATAATACCCTTCCACCTTCTAAATTAGGTCAATACCTCATATTCGTTCGTAATATAACATTGTAATTGCTTCATTTAGCCCTGACAGTTTATGAATGAAAGGTAAATGTGCTAAGATTTCGCAGCTCATTTACTTTGAGTACGTAATTTATGTTATGGAGCATATTTATTTATTTCTCACGTAGGGTCTAATAGGAGGTACTTTTCCGATATGTGGGTACGGTATACGTGGTAGGTAGTATACACCTCAATAAGTGCAAGGTACACCTCTGCTTAAATCTTTGTGGAATACAGTGGTGATGTTATGTCTTTGTTTATTTCTTGAGTGCTTTGTTGACTGGTACTTGCATGTTTAATACATAAGTATGACACCTACACCTAACTAACTTCCCTTACTATGCTACATGTTCGCTCATTATGTGAGCGTAGGTATATGACTGCAAACTTTGAAACAACATTCCTTTACGTTGGAGTTTCATATCCAACCTTTAACAGAACATAACAATGCGTGAAGGCATCTTTGCTATGAGAAAATTTAAAAAGAGAACGTTGCATGGGCGCCGTGGGCTCAACTTTTGCAATTATAAACTGCGTAGCGTAGCTACTGAGAACTTTAACCATCACGTAAAAGTTATTTAAAGCGCAGTATTTTTTAATAACGAGTTTCTTTAGACTTTCACATTTTAATTTTATTGTTGATGCTGTTTTTTAAAAGATATCTGCGTCAGTACTTAGTTGGAAGACATGGTTTTTGAGTAAAATATCTCATGCAAGCACTATATTATTCGAGATTCTCATAAATTATATCATTATGAGAACGGGACATTCATAGTTTGGGCTGGTAACGAGAGAAAAAAACCGTTAACCTGAAGCTCTTATAGTGTTACTACTGTTTATAAGTCGTTTTACCTTCATGAATACCAGACCTTGCTCAACACTCAAACTGCGCCCTCGTGCGTGCCTACATGTAAGACGAATACCCACAACCACAACACGTCACAACACTATTATAAGTACATACCTACCTATGCACGCCGCTCTGTGGTTAATAAAGTGTCGATCGGGTGCAGACGGCGCTCCAATCGATATTACATTATCGTGATTGACTCGTACGGCTGAACAAAAGGCGATCGTCTTGCAGCGGCCGCGGCTCTGATAACCGGCATTGACCTGCTGTCAACACGAAAGTGGGTTAGGGGGGGGTGCGATGACGCGCTGGTGCCCCATGCCCCACGCAAAAACCTCCCGTCATTTTAGCTTCTTGTCAGCTGAACCGCCGCCACTAAAGCCGCTGAGTGGAGCCTGATTGTGAACGTTACTGATGAGATTTTAACGCTTGTTGGCGCTTCAACGTTTTAAGCTGATTTAGTTTTAAGCAGCCAGCTGGCAACAGTTTCATGAAAACAGTTTGTAGTCGTTAAACAGCATATTGAAGTCGATAATATAGTTCCCGGAAGTGAATAATGGTTTTATGTTGAGTCACTAAAACAAACCCTTTCAGGGTTGTTTGACGAACGAAAATACCAAACAAGCAAGTTTAATGATTTTGTTAGTCTTAGCTTGATTCGTGTAAATTATTCTGAAACGATATTGGGATTTTTATTTCTTGAATCGCGATAACAACCTTATGAATAACAATTTATACGTATAAAGAAAGAGAAATAAAAATACAAAACAAAAAATAAGATCTCATGTCGTGCGTAGAAATATGGTTGTTAGAGTACTATTCACACTGACCTCCGTACTAGTAAAAACTATCACGGTAGGTCAGTCTTCCTAGTTCTCCAATAATCACACACACACAATAATCAGCACTTTATAGTGAACATAATATTTCGAGACAATTAGCAGGAGTTCGGTATTAAATAATACAATTGTAAGGTGGGTAAAACTAAAAATTATTAAGTATATGCAAAATATTTAGACAAAAAAGAGTTTAAAATAAATTGTTGTGTTGATGTTGTGTGTTGATGTAATTGTTGTATGTGACTGAATGTGCGTGAATACGAGCTTTGTGTTTGTATTTATGATAGGCTTACTAATAGCTTTTCTGTGTTAACATAATTAATCTGGATTCATATTATTCATAACTAATCTTTTTGCAATTATAGGATTGTTATGTATGAGTAGATACGTATGTCCTAGCAGTTTTAAAATCAAAGCTCTAAAATGAAACTATTAGGTAGATATAAATATGGTATTGGTAGGTATTGTTTAACCGTCAACAATTATATCTATATACTTTACTAAAATATGGTGCTCCTCTTTCCTACTGCTATAAAGCTTATTACAAGATAAAGACATTGGCAGAATAAAATAACGTCAAATAAATCGGCGGACTTTATAAGTCTGTAAAGATTTCACGACTCTTATTAAAAACGTTGAAGTTGAGCCGAGGGGAAAAGTTTTCTTAACTAGGCTTTTAAAGCTCTTTGAACGGCGGACATACAAATCGCGATAATCGAGGGATTCACAGAGGGAAATTAGTTTTAAAGTTGACAGCTTGCTGTAGCATCGAAAAAACTGTACGTAGTACAGGGTTTGGACTTTCAGTTATTTTAATTAGCGTGACGTAGGTATGTCATTACTCCTTAACCCAGAAATAAGTATATCGAGCTCTCTGAACGAGGTAGCTCAGGAAACAGTGTGCTCAGGAAGTGGTGAAGGGCGGGCGTTTTGGGAGACTGTGTTACGTAATTTTGAATTTCGAAAAGTGTTGATTCTCAGCCTACTTTGAATAACTTTTGATTTAGTAAAATTAACAAATATAAAGTTCCTATTAATTATTGCTCAACAATTTGCCTGTCTTAGTTTTTGACAATTTTATTTATGGGTTCATTCGCAAGCAAAAGCAAAGCAGTTTTACTATTTCACCCAGAGTGATTGCTTTCTATCCTTCCTTAAAAATACATTCACAGTTTAATATTAAAAGTGTTGAGGATACAATCGGGCAACCACCCCCTGTTGCCCTGTACTGTCTCACAATCACATCAACAGACGGGGATCGATCGCGCACGGTCAAAATATCACAACGAAAAATATCCATAGCTTTTTCATACGATTTTCCCCTTATTTTTCATTCAGTGAAAATCAGACTTTTAAAATACAATGACAATATTTCTAACCTAACCAATGAAAAATACGTTGTGAATAAGGTTTCTTTTTTCCATAGCGCCATACCGTGATATAGCGTCATCACTTATAAAATGCCCTGTGTAATTACCAGTGATCGGAATAGGCTGACTATATTTGCCTAAACTTAGGAGACCAGACAAAAAGTGGAGACTTCCTTACGACTGTATTTTTTTTCCCGGGATGCGGGAAAAATCTTCAGTAAGTTGAAAATAAGCTTTATTTAAGAAAATTATTTGTTCCGGTTAATCTCAGAAACGGTTGGTTTTGACGGGACTTTCACTGGCACATAGCTGATTTTATAAGGAGTAACTGAGGCTACTTTTTGTCCCGAAAACATGTTCCCGTGGGATTATTTCCGACATCCACTCGGGAGCAGCCGCGGGCAGAAGCTACTAATCAATATTTTTTAAAGCATTGACAAACTTTCATACTAAGATTGGTTGCACTCTGCCCGTTTAACAGTTTTGACCTAAGTATCAATGAGAGTGGTCACCCTTTGTAATCCAATGACACTACAAAAAGGGTGGCGTGCATTAAAATCGAGTCGACAAATGAGTAGCAATCAATATTCAGTGTGACACGACACCGACCGCTATTTGTTAAAGTAAAAACAGTTTACTTAAATTATTCACGTACTTTTCAACAGAACTCTAGTGTTGTAATGGGAAAAGTTTGGGAATAAAAATGTACGCAATTAAAATTAATACATAAAAGTAGTGAGAGTTGCTCATCGGGAATAGTTTGGATTTAATCTTATTTGGAATTGGCAACATTCGGTAGCGAGTGGTCGGGTTCCGGCAATCAATGTCTCAGGTGAATTTCTCCGATAATGCGCTGCGACTTAATTCGATAATCAGCTTTAGGACTCGTGCTCGCTCAATCTTGCGAGAGAAAGTTTGTATTTTGGGTCAAATATGATATTAAGCTTGAGTTAGTAGTTTGCTGTTTTGTTGCTGTGTTTAAAATTGCCAATCAAAAATTCCGGATTCATCAAAAATTTCAGTATGGCTGCCAACAAATTTGCGTTTTGTGTCAACAAAACGGTAACGTATTTTATTAGCACACATATTTCTGTTTAATGTGTAATCACGTTATTTGGAATGCAGTCAAAGTACGTATTTTTAGATATTTCTAGATTTACACGGTGCGTGACTTCAAATTAATTCGACCTCCTAGTCTTATTAAATAATGTTACTCAGATATAGAATGCTACAAATAATATTTTTATATTATAGTAGGTAATCAAGATCGTAACTATGTTAATAGTGTTGTTTGTTAGTATGTTATGTAATTTTAAACACCATCAACCTCTTAAGGGGTTATTGTACTCATCATTATGAACATCTTTTACTATGGGACCAAATATAAAACCGCGAAAAAAAAAACAGCTGTTCCCTACATTTATGTTCGCATAACTCGTCAAAATGTAGGGAACAGCCGATATATTTTTCGTGATTTCAGGTTTGGTCTCATAGTAAAAGATGTTCATAATGATGAGTACAATAACCTCTTAAGAGGTTGATGGTGTTTAAATTACAGCCTGTATACCTACTTACATTGGAAAACCTCGTAACAATTTTCCCCCAGATTTTGAAAATCACCCCAAATAAATAAATTTGTATCACTCTGGATCACAATATTTAGTTAAAACAAAGGACAGCGTGCTTTACGAGATAAATGATGAGATACTCTGTGGCGTGGGTATAAGAACCCACGACCTTTGAAAGGACGACCTTATCATTAGCGACGATAAAACGTAACCCAAGGTGTAATGACGTCAGATAAAAAACAAAAGGATCACATTTTCAGCTTCAAAATAGGGTTGTTGATAAAAATAACACTTTTTGTTGATTAATAAAGAAATGCATTTTTTTTAAGCGTGGAATTATAATGGTGTAGGGAAACAGTTCAAAATATTTTGCCTTGTACGAGTGTGTAGCAGATTTGTAATGTTTCTTTATTTGCCAATTTTGCAATTGAACGCTATGCTCTATCGGACCAATCGTTTATTCAGAATTAATCTGAAATGTACATAAATAACTACTTATACCTAATGTATTAATAAAATTAAAATATAATATCTTAACTATTATATCTGCAATAGGTATTTTATCCACTTGTTAACACTAAATACTAAATAGTACTATTCGATAGAGGAAAACGTAACTAAATGGTACGGCCACATTACCGGTACCTATCCACTATATATTTCTGTGGATTTTGGTTTCAAGCCTACATTCGTTTGAGTTCTAATAAATCACAAATTGCCCACGGGTAATCAACTTACCCGCGAACGGACGATTTATATTCAGAAACCGCAAACATTATCTATACAATATGCGTGTGTTGTGTGTATTTATGTAGCTACATATGTACACCTAAAAACTGTGCTACCATCGTGCGTGCATTTAGGTTAAAAACCTGGGGATTTATTGTAGCATCTATACTAACACTACCTACTTGCTATATTTTTCTAATCAAATAGAATTAAATTGACACATTACTTTGTAGGGCAATATTTTTATTTATGTTGTCATTCATAGATTAGTATTGGATATTGTGTAGTTCAATGTCGCAAAATCCGTCTAGTTTTGGAGTTACAGTCAAATAATTGTAATTCAATTTTGTTCTATAAATAAGTCTGGTTGTTTTTATAATGATCAATATAATTTTTTTTTGACTGAAGCTTAAGAACTATGCAAAGTTCTCACAAGTGATTGGATAAGTAGACTTTTTCATAAAAAAAACATTATTATAAGCATAGATAATAATGAAAATAAAACATTTTTGATACTAAATCTATGATTCTAACCCATGCAACTTGATTCAGAAATCCCGCAGGTTTCCGATTCGGTCTGGATATACCTAAACATGATCACTAGGCCGCCACATTCGTGTTTCATTGCGAGGGACATAATTAGCGCAAATTACTAAAATGGACTCGTTCTAGGTTATAATTTTAGACGTAATATCTGTTTTCGCACGCGCCTGCGCCTTGCCACTAAATGTTTCGTTTTGTGGTATGGGAACGTGGCACGGGGCATTAAGTGGAATTATCACTTAACGAATTAATATCCTCACTTTTCAGGAAGTCAATTTACTAAAGAAATACGTTGGATTGTTTCGGTGTGGTACACTACTCGTAATAGGCGTACTACATGTAGTTAGCATCATGTTGCTAGTTTTCTTTGCGGCAAGTCTTCAGGTTTATTTGGTTGGATGTTGAGATTTACTTGTTAGAAAACGAATAGAGATGATATCAGTTGACTTCGAGTGTCTCAATTGTATCACAATGACGTAATTAGGAGGTACATATTAGAATAAACACTTAATGAAAAAACACACATTAAGGTACAGAACCCTTGTGGTGAAACTGCACGCAAGGACCAACACAGCAGGTCGTGATCATTAAATTATTCATGGTGATAGAGACTGCGCAAATTAATGGCACCTCAGTTCCATTCCCTCTAATTAAGCTTTTCTTAGCACTTTATAATTGCCGAAATAATTGAATCCGAAAGTCAATTACCTGTTTTGAAGACTCGACCACGAAGTTCCAATTTAATGTCTACTGTTTTAATTTTGTACAAATTATGTATTTTTTATCTCAACCAGCTTGATGACGCATTTGATGGTACTTACAAACATGAATAAAAAGCAGTAAGTGCTTGTCAGTGCTATCAAATCCTTAAAAACACGATAAGGCAATCGTTACTGGTCGCCAGAAGCGCGGAAAATCTCTCAAAAAGATATCGTTATTCTCGTAGTTGGGGTTTTGACTGAATCCTGTGTGAAACTATAATATTAAGCCGTTTTTTGTAAGACAAAAAGATGGGACATATAGTAAGAAAATAACCAGCAACTTGCCTAACACACTATCAATCACAATCTGAATCATTTTGAAGGATATTGCTAATCCATTACTTCATATGTTCGAAAAAATTATCTGCTCAACAAGGTAAATAACGCCAAAAAAATTGTTGAATTGTTGAAATGAAAGCCATTCCTAACGCAATTTCTCTATAGGTTAATGATGAACAAAATCATTCAAATCATAAAAGTTATGGAAAATGGCATAAAGCTCAGACCACGGTGTGGTTCTTGTAACGATCAATCACAACAGCTTGACAATGAAAAACTGCCGCAACGCTTTACGTGCTATCAATCTAGCCGCGTCCAGCTTGCACCCGGAAGTAAGCCATCCACCTTACTAAATCAATGACAACAGCTCACTTCGCTACCGACGCTTTTTGTGGAAACAAAACATTAATTTACAATCTTAATGAACCGAGTGTCTAAGTTGTACCTACTTTGTATATTTTTATAGAGGACTTGAACGTTGTAATAGAGCTTTTACCTGCTCCGATAAAATGGGTAGGTACTCAAGATCCTTAAAAGGTCAACCGATGAAATTGTTCTGCCAACAGCCAGCAATTTGTTGAATATGGAACCGCCCTAACGTTAGGTGAAGAGCAGATGAGATCTTTTAAGCGAAATGAAACAGTAATAAAATCTAGCAGGTAGTGTAAGAGTAATACTCGGTATTTATTCCTTTGTAGTAAAGTGCTGGAATGTCAGTTTTAGTACGCAGAAAGTAAAAGCCGAGAAAATGGGCAGTAAAAAGGCATGTAAAGAAAAAATAACAATTATGGTGAAGCGTGAAACCGTGCTTGTTACGCTGGCGGTCTCTAGGTCCGGGCACGATGTAATAGTATTTTTAATACTGCCGGCGCCAGCGCCTGCTCAATGGCTCACTTGGACGCTGTAGTAGCCTCCACCGGCCCACTGATGAGGCTTATACTTTTAAGTAACGTTTCACGCGCCCTTTCAAAAAGAGTTTACGAGCTCTCCTTGAGTTTTATGTTGATTAACTACTTCGCTCATTCACTGTTCCCTCGCTTTCTCTGCCTTTGCGCGCGCCTTCTTTTTTTAATGTATTCACCGTAGGTGCATGCCTTCAGATTGCCGAGATAATCTGTTTAACCGTCTCCGCATTACAGTCTAGAAGTTACGGTATACCCGTATACAATGTATAGACATGAGCTTGCGGTTCGCGTCTAGACTTGTTCTCCGCCTTTTCGTTGTTTTTGCTTATGTTTCTTTCATTTTACTTTATTTAAATTCAGACATGGCACAACGTAAATTCTATTCGCATGCCCGCAGCTAAAGACACAGGTGCAAGCTTGGTCTGAAAATGGGATAGATTAAATTATGATAGGTACAGTACAGATGTCGGCAAAATCACATTACCCATTCATAAGAACGAGGCTTTTGTTATAACATAACAGCAATAATAACATCGTATCATCTATGTCAACAACACCATAAACTTCACTGTTTAACTTTCCACGACTCGCTGTTTCAGTCTGCATATTAATATTTGTTCTAAAGCAGGAAATATTCGTTGCTTTATCACTAAAATTAAATATTATGTCGCCATTAAAATCCAATAAAGATCGATGTATAAAAGAATCACATTTCGTGTAAAAGTAGTTAAAGTAGTAATGCGTAAGGAGAGCGACGTGGAGTCAGTTGTATGACGAATGGCGGGTTTCGCTTCTTTTATTTCATTTTTTCGATCTGGCGTCAGACTTCGCAGTGACACTTTGGAAATTAGTTTTGTACTGTGAATAATGAGTGTCTTCGTTGGAATTATATATTTTATTTAAGAGGAAACATAATCCATTAACGAGCGTTGTTTGTAAATCATTGTATAATTGTTGGCAATTTCACTCTTTATCGGAAATTGACATGTTGCCGTGCCGGGGTAGCGTGTCAACGAATACTATCGAAAGTATCGACAGTAATTACTTGTTGAAATAGTAGCCACTTACTCTATCAAATGTGTAGTCATTATTCGAAAGTATTTTGTGAAAATATCACTGACGTGTAATTCTACTGCAAAATATTCTGTAGTAATATGTTTCTACACTTTATGATGATAGTATCGATGTGAACTTGTAGTCAAATATGATTTATAAATGCATTCATTTGTGGTATACGGATGAATGTAGATAATATTGTCAGTCACGACATTTGTACATTAAGAACACATCAGAAATCATAGTTTTTGAATAAAAAGTGTGGAGCTTATAAATAAATACGAACATTCCAAATTAAAAGTTTATTTTAACTAACGAAATAGATACTCATAAATCTAAATAATGTATTATTTATGTATAAGCCATTAATTATAACTTTTCAATACTTCCGGGGCTTATTATGGCTCGAATTGTTTGAAGTCTTACTCATTGCATAAAATTTAGCAATTCTCTACAAGATAAAAACTTTTTTATAAAAAAAACAACCGACTTCCAAAATTAAAGTTATTTTTCAGTTTGTAGTGTTTTTATTGAAGTCGGTTGTTTTATTTTTTTTATTTTTATTTTTCCCTTTTTAGTGAGTCAGTTATTAATAAATCTAAGTTTTAATAGCCTAATGTCAACTGCTCATCACCTTTTTCAAAATATTCCTTTTCCCGACGCAGAAGCGTTAATTGTTGAGGAGTTTTCCTGTTAAGAACCAAAACCACTGGAGCTGATGGTGAAGTCACCATCAGCTCCATTTCACCATATGCATTGTGACGAGCATAAATTGCTTAGCAACCATATTAAAATCGAATCGCAACCCGTGAAATACTTATTATTGAGAAGTTCCGGTGGCCACCTCTGGTCTTCATCATCAGTTCCACTTCACCGAATGGTG
This sequence comes from Griposia aprilina, assembly GCA_916610205.1. Taxonomy (NCBI): domain Eukaryota; kingdom Metazoa; phylum Arthropoda; class Insecta; order Lepidoptera; family Noctuidae; genus Griposia; species Griposia aprilina. The sequence continues at coordinate 12,723,174 of OU744286.1, forward strand.
CTTTCCAAGAGCAAATGCACGAGTTACTATAAAAAATACTCAAATCGCTATACGTGTGCCTATAAAATTTGAGGATTTCCCTCGATTTCCATGGAATCCCCTCATCAGATTCTGACTTGGTGATAATGGGACCACCTCGAGAGCATACCCTTTCCAACAAAGAAAGAATTTTCAAAATCGGTTCACAATTGACGGAGAAATCGGTGAACATACATAAAAAAAAAAAACATACATACAGTCGAACTTATAACCTCCTCCTTTTTGGAAGTGGGTTAAAAAATAACGTGATAATACTTCCAGTGACGTCACCCCTTTACGCGCTTTATCTCTTTAAGTTTCTCAGCAACGTCCCAATAAAAACATACAAAACTCGTAAAAATATTGAATGATGACAGTTTTAGGACGACGCTTCGTAGATTGCAGTAAAATACAATAAAACCGAAAGGCGAAATACTGCGAAATAGTTCATTTCAAACGTCAGAATGAAAAAGCGCTGTCAGCAGTTGCAAGCGGTTGGATTAGAAAATGTGGCGATGAATGTTAAGTCGGCTGCAGGCAGATACTTTTATTCGGAACGAGGTTTGCCGGCGCCGTCACTCACGAGGTGTTACTTTTTTATTGCCTCGCTCTGTAAATAATAGTTTGATGGCGTCTATGTCGATGTCGGAACTGAGCTTTTTATATAAAGCTACAGCGGCAGCGCAGGGAATGGAACTTCACTGATGTTTTCGGGATCAAGAAAAGGGAAATAAAGTAGTGTAAAGGTGGCCTTCTCGCCAATATCGCAGATAAGGTACAGGATATAACAACCCCCATTTCGTTAGGCTAAGCGTCTCGCTACGCGGCTTGCTAAGCGGCTCGCTACGCGGCTCGCTACGCGGCTCGCTGCGCGGCTCACTTAGCTACGCGCCTCACTATGGCGTAGCTCGCACTGTGCTATGACGTTCTTTAAGGAATCAATTCCACTGTATCAATTATGCTTTCAGTGAAACCATTATCAAGCCCCAATATATCATTGCACCCCATTTGTCCTGTTCCGAGATTGTATAACTACTGCATAGTAATATTTAACATTTTATAACAAGTAAGTTTATATTGTTGTTTAATAAGATATAGTTCTAGCTGACGCCGCACAAGCTTCGCTTCGATGTGGCGCGCTTGCAACGTTCCTTATTTCATATTCTCTCAATGGATAATAATAATTTATTACAACCAGTAAGCTAGCATTTTTACAAAACACGTTACCTAGAGCAGTAGTCATAATGTTTATTAAAAAAGGCTGAACTGAAAATATTTTGGATAGATTTATAGAGTTCTTGACGAAAACGTGGCTGAGGGATGACGTCATGAGAATTAACGATAGTATCCTGTGTTCATAAAAAACTTTGATCGCCAATCGTCTGTGAAGCGATGAGCAATGTTCGTTCGTTGCAGCGATGCAGTCAGAGATATTATTATGATAGTAAAATTGTCTCAACATGATACTGTTATAAATCATATGGAAAGTAATAACAAGTTATGTTATATGTAACAAACACCATTTTATTTATATAAGGAAATTCTGAAGCATATTTTTGTTATGTCGTGTAACAAAAAAAAAAAACCTCTGCATTCACGAAGTAGGTACCTCTAACTTGTCTTGAGCGGTAATAACAGCCCATAACAAGTTCTACATTCATAAGATTTCCTGTATAACAAACAGTAATTCTCGGGGACAGCCGGCCATTTACGGCGGCTTGATTTTCAGCACCGGAAGCTCCGCCATGTTGCGTGGACTGAGTAGCGGAAAAGGCGAAACCTCACTTCCGGTCAAGGCAGCTCGTTAATATTTTTCTTTTTTTATTATATCGTGAAGCAAAGAAACATGACACAGACTCGTATCTACTCGATGAGATAGATTTCCTTATAGCGTACCAACATAATAATGTAGATATTTGATGCTCCTGTGATGTGAATCAGAAGCCGCCAGAAAAAGCATACAAATGGAACCCCGGATCAGTATAACGCTGATAGTTTATTAGTGAGTATAGTTGTGTGCCAGATAGAAACAATTGGGACTGTTGTCATAAAAGTTAATAAAACAATAAGGTCAGGCTAGTAAAGTCCTCGCTGCACGCGCTCGCAGCCCGCCTTGCCTCCAACAATTTTTGTTCACGTCTCTTTTGAGTGTTTCATATCGAAGTTGCTTCCATACTGTTGCTTTGTAAATTATTAAGTATTTGAACAATGTCCTTCTTCTGAGAAAAGAAGGAGAGTCGACATATTATCGATATTACAGCGAACCTCTCGGTGGGATCGCAACAATAACAAAGAAAAGGAGCGAAACTTTATAACTGATTAGGTATTGCCCAGCAGTTTCTTAGTTCAGTAAGAAATCGTCTTTCTTACCGATAGGAAAAATATGATTTGCTTGACTGGTTCTTTGAACAAGTTTTGTAGCCAATTTAAAAAAAAAATTAACTATGCTTTTCATAATATATAATATAGTCGGATCACTTTGCTGAACTATGAAGACTATGCTTTATTATTGGTGAAAATGCCAAACTAAGTTAATAGTAGGTTGTTATACAAGGGGCTAAAATTACCCATATATAAGAGGTAGTTTTACTCCCGAGCTTTAGCGAGGCAGTAAATAGAAACCGAGTTATAATGGGTGTTTAACGCCGTGTGTAACACTCTACTTTTCTGTACGATTGCGAGACAATAAAATAATCCAATACAATATTAAAAATAAATTACGGTCACCAATTCAATTTGTAATTAGAGAAAAAAATTAAAGACATCGCGTCTTAGCCACTTTTTTAAATTTCTTCTATAGCCGCAACGCAATACACGCATTCTACCGAAGAGATCGCCGCTTTTAGTTCCATTTTCAAAAATGGAATGTTGTTCTTTTTTTTTGAAACAGTAATAAGTTGAGTCTCGATCAATTCATGATTATTCTACTTATGAATAAAGACTTTTTCGTTTTTGTAGGCTCGTTAGTAACAGACAAAAATAAAAAAATAAAACTTTCCTCTAGAGGTAAATATGCTATTTTATCCCCGCTCTGGTACGCTACAATGACGGGCTTTTTGAGCAAGAGGAGTGAAAAACCAATTGAAGTTGGTATTTCGTTAAGAACCCAGCGTTAGTAATTTAAAAATAATAATGTCGGTCAGTGAAACGTATTATACCGTTATAAAAAAAACGACAACACTTAGTATTGTATCGTACTGTAAACAATAAAATGTGGCGCACGAAAACTATTAATACACATAATTAGAACTAATGGGAGTACCTATAAAATGTATATATTGCCAGTCATTTACAAACAGTACGATAAGATCTGTCCTTACGTAAATAACTCGGTGCATATTAATGCGACCCAATAAATCTGCATAAATCACACCGACATCAAATTGAAAAGAAAGTGTCAAGAAAGTTTTATTGGGACCATGGTATCGCTGTAAAATTTACGAGGGTGGCTCCGGTTTCGCCGTATAATGTATTTTGTGGGCGGTAAGGCAAGCCATGGAGTGGGCTGTAAGTGGAGTGATGATTCGAGTAACATGATTGTCACCTACGCAAATACAAGTCATTAGTCTCCCCAGATGAGCTGGTAATCTACAATTGCTATAAAATATGTAGCTTACATGGCACGTCATTGATTTTCCTAAAAAATGTAGTCACTGTTTCCAAACAATACTTATTTGTTTTTTTATTTTAATTCGATACAACATAATCTTGAAAATGTCATATGATTCGCGACGACTACGACGATTTCTTTTTTCGTATCTTACGATCCCCTTATTCGCATTCCATTTACACATTATTTCGTGAAACCAAGCGGCCATATTGCGTGTGACAGGGACTCGAGACCCGTGACCCGCCACCTGTAATTACAAACATAAACCTCTACCTGTGTACAAATAGTTTAATGAAAGGGTGTTTAGTTACGTCACCCGTCACACCTGCAGCCCTTGATGAGTTAATACTGACAGATTAATAAGGTACCTCATGACACGTGGTATAGTCGCCCTTAGGAACAACCGTTTTGTATCAAGTCGTTATCTACATGCATGTAGGCAGTTGGTCATAAAAGCACAACTACCTGCTAATTACTTTAATCAGACAATCCTTGGGGAATTTGCGGTTGATTTGCGTAATCACAGCAATTGGTAACAATCAGATTAGTGTAAGCGCGACGTTTGACTGCCGCAGCAGATTCTGAGTACGATTACCAGTAACTCCGAGATTACCATGATTAATCCGATAATACAGCATGTATCAGAAAGATGTTGTCATCAGACCATTAAACTGAACCACTTTCTCAATGGCACCAACATCGTAACCGCGAAAACAATATCAGCCGTCCCACACATTTGGGCCGAGTATTGGAATTTTTGAATAGGACAGTAGATTTTTTTAAAATTAATAAAACAGAAACTACCACAGTTTTCTGATACATCCTAACTAATATTATAATTGCGAAAGTAAGTTTGTTTGTTACGTTTTCATACCTAAACCACTGAACCGATCATCCTGAAATTTTGCATATACGTTGTCAGGTGTACAGAAACGGACTTAGGGTACATTTCATCCCGAAAAAAAAACGCGAACGAAGCCGCGGGCAAAAGCTAGTGCTGTATAAGAAGGAATTGTAGTTCCTTGATATCTACTCAACACGAGATCAATTAAATCTATGGGGTCATTTACATCCAAATGATAATTCGTCAATTAAAAAGACGACTGTTTCAAGCTATTTTATTTGTCCATACGAGTATATGTATAATCGATAATGTGTAACGATTCTCAATTATTATTAGTTGACTATCAATGAAGGTGAATGTGGATCTATTTTTGAACCAAAATTTTAATCAGTTGGTATCGTTTTCTTTTCACATAAAAGGTACCTTTTAAATTGATATATTTTCTAACGTAGATGTAATCCTGATCGCACGAATTTTGAGTAGCTACCTTGGTTTATGGGTCGCTCCCGTCGCTCCAGTAAATCTATCTGGAGCGGCGCACGTGTCATAATTTTATGACTTTTGAGTCAGTAAAGATATTATAATAGTGGTAGTAGTATCAATCATAGTGGTGAAAGCTTGACGTAATACGATGGCTTTTTACGTGTTTCGTAACCATTTTAAGTTGTCATAAGAAATCTATTCAGCAACTCTAAGACCTGACTACTCAGTCTGGTATATAATCACCATTGTTACTATGTAACCTTACCGTGCATATTTTCGAACTCCCGAAATCCAGTTGGGAACTTAGAATTTGGTTATTGGCAAAAAATACTTTGGTAGACCTGAAAATTAAACCATAGGAATAGAAACAATATTTTATAGACAAGTGAAACTGGGCGTATCATTCGCCCGAAACTTTTGGTATGTAGCCTGATTTTGAATACAACGCATTCTATAGAAGTATAATTTCTTTTTCTGTGATGCTATATACCTCAAAGCTCGTCTGTCGCGATTGACATCACAGAACAATTAAGACAGTATTTGTATAAACATTTCCATCGCAACTCGATATTTGTGTTATGGGAGTAGAACAAATAGGAGGAGTAAGTTCTGAGTGTAACCTGTGAGTAAGTCCCGAGAGAATGGGGGGGGGGGAGGGCGCTATCCTCCTCTCAAATTATTCATTAACTTAGACGAGCACTCTGTGCGTTCGCCGTCACTGTTTGTGGTTGGCTAACCTTATTAGTTCTAGATTTGATTCCTACAGTACCTAGACCTGGATTTTGTTTTAAATATATGTTTTTAACATGTTTGATGTATATTCTTACTAGCTTTTGCTCGAGCTTTCGCCCCAGTGGAGGTCGAAAAAATAACCAATAAAAACCTTCTCCATGAAAAAATACATATTGGTACGTGCCAACTTTCATGGTGATCGGTCAAACAGTGTTAGAGTTTATCAATCTCATATAACCAACATCCATTTCTATATATATAGGTAGCTGTACGTAAAACTCAAGTCGAAACGTGTTTCAGAATATCGGATTCCGAGTGTAAAATTTTCTGACGTACATACCCATCAATTCTCCCACAATTTCGTTCTATTTGTCTGCATGACTAGTTGGTAAAGTCTCTTTCTCTTCGTTTTTCCAGACAGCAGCTGTCCTCACCGGACCCGCAGTTCACCACAATGGAGCTCATTATCTTGCGCCGGCTCCGACTCACCCAACTGAAAGGTACCGCACCCTAATACCAACTATTTTCACATTACACACAACGCTTCCATGCAAATGGCCCTCACATCAATGAAACTCCACTCCAAATAAACCTACGTCACTATCGCTGTATTACGAAATAAATTTCCATTGAGGTTTTTAGCGGCAGCCTTAGTAATTTAGTTCTAAAAATAACGCAACAGATTGTGTAACGACAGTTCGTGTTGGTTGTTTGGTGCTGTGGTAGTAGTGTTCCAGACTTCAGCTGATGCGTGTCGTGGCGGCCTCTTCAGATCAATAGTTTGGGGATAGACGCTATGCTGTAACGTTCCTTTGTCGGCGAATACAGACATACGGGTCTTCGTCCTTACATTATTTTGTTTGAAACTGATTTTGATTCTTGTGGAATAACGACTATCTGCGAAAAAGTAACATCACTTACGTTTGTTAATTCCTAACTATGCAAAGTGTCGAAACGGAAGTCGCTAAAAAAGATTATGTCCACAATTTGTATCTAAAGAACATGTCATTATTTCGGCACCCTATTTGCGATCTCAATTTTATTATGTCACACCAAAAACGTAAGCAAAATACATAATTCTTGGTAAATTAAGGCAAAACGGCCTCCGCGCCTGTTGGGCAATATTAAGTAGATTAATAAACTTTGTTGAGAAGATCGTTAAAGTACGATATTATGTAGGAGTTTCCTGTTACTGGGCGATCGATTCATTAGACGGTCTTACGGGTTTTTCCATCAGCGTGTCAGGGATTAGCCGAGTATTGCTTCCTAAGTTTACGTCTACGTTGTGTCGGTAAGTGCTGACGTACCGGATTATCTGGTATTAGCGCTCAATGGACTGATAATAGGTATCGAGCATCGAACTCTAGCTAATAGATACTCGGACCCATTTTGCGGGGATTAATGAATTGTACAGTGTATTTACTAGTTTCATTATGTCGAGAACTAAAACAAGACGAACACATTCAATCGGTAATGTTCCAACTATTTGAATGTGTCTCGAAAGTCAGCGCTACAATATAGGTCAATGGTTACATTTGACAAATTTATTTGGAACGACGGAAACCGATTTGAAGGCATTGAAAGTCTTGCATACAAAACAGCCTACATTTCTATTTCGGTTCCAATTTACATATTCTTCGAAATTTGTAAAATTTGGTTGATCGATTTCTCGTTGGCACGTAGGTTTGTCATTACAGACAATACCGACGGCATCGGTGGAGTTTCCGTGGATCCATAATTGTGTGCACTTATTAGAGGTGCGTCCGTTTACCCCAAACTCAGGTTGAAAGCGGGTTACTATGTCGATAAGACACGATGACCTTCTACTGGTGAGATTTCTTTTACCAAAAGGGCCTCATAAGACATTTACTTATCTACTTCCAAAACACAAATTATGCACATTTAGGTACATGCCTATATAGGTATACGAGTATAATAGCTATACGCTGCACAATGTGGTTGAAGTATTTTCATATGAATATGGGATGGAAAGGATTAAATGCGGTCGGCTTTCACTGTTATTGTACAAATGAGAATAGCCGGCTACGTCATTAGGATCGCAAATTGTAAGTTAAAGTTTTGTATATTATGATAAAACATAGGTACCATCAATAGGAATTCTATGTTTACACTTTGTTCATGGTTGTTGCTGTTCCAATTTACTTAAACTGATTCATTTTCAACCTGGCTTTATTCAGTCTTGTTCTTGGAAAAGTTTTTGAAGCAAGAAGACGTGCTTTCAACTAGATTTGTACAAGAACCAGCTGTCTACAGTCGCACGACACTTTGATGCGGTGAAATACTGGGTTTTTGCAAAAATATTACTGTTACAACCTACGAGATGGCAGTTTTACAAAGTATGAAGTAATCTCACTAAACTTTGTGATGCTGGTATCAACTCATCTTCTAAAGACCTTTTAATTAGAACCGGTTAAGAGGTCGTAAAGGCTGCTCTGTTAGCTAAGAACAACAGTTAAAGCTGAATATTTTATAGTTTAGTTAATACGGTGTAGTAAAAAGGTTTATTAATATAACCTATTGTTCATGAAGTAACATTCGTAATCTTAGGAACTCGTAAATAGCGTTTATAAGTACTGCTAATGGCAGTCGAGGCAATTTTTTACAAGAAATAAACATGCGAAAGCATTTAAGTGCCAATCACTCGTAGCACTAAATATAGCAGAGTTCCGCGATTTGTAGGTGCACGCTACGAGGAGCGCTACGCCTCTACGAGGAGCTGCTACGGCGCGCGACTAAAATATAACTATGTAGCAACTAAGACATTTACTAATTTTGGGAAGTTTAACACTATTAACGGTTTTCGTAGTTAAGTATGATATAATATGATGAAGTAATAATATACATAAATATAGTTTTCATGAACCGCATATTTTCGTATTGTAAATCAAAGAAGCAAACGGTATATATAAAATATCCTACTTAAATAGTCGTGATGGCTCAGTGGTTAAGGCCTCGCCTCTGATGCATGAGGTTGTGGGTTCAAATCCGAGCAAGTACCAATGTGACTTTTCAATTCATGTGTACTTTCTGAGTTTATCTTGGACATTACTGACATCGGTGAAGGAAAAACATCGTGAGGAACCCTGGACTTATAGTTAATATAAGGCTGAAATCACCAACCCGTCTTGTGCAAGCGTGGTGATCAATGCTCGTGCCTGTCCAGTATGAGAAAAGGCCTTTTCCCTGCAGTGGGAAAATAATAGGCTGGTTAATATTGTTAAATCAAATCCTAAACTTGATGTTTTTGGACCGTGTAATCTATATAAATGAAAATGAATCGCCGAAATGTATGTACGCGCATAACTTCCGAACGACTGCACTAAATTGGATAATTCTTTCTTTTTTTTGTGTTCGTTATTGTTAGGACAAGGTTTGTACATAAGAAAAAAAAAAAAAGTGAGTGAATGAGACAGAAGACGTAGGTAGGTAGGTAGGGTTGGTACTTAGGGTAGGTAGGTAGGGTAGGTAGGTAGGTAGGTAGGGTAGGTAAGTAGGTAGGGTAGGTAGGGTGTAGGGTACGTAGGGTATGTAGGCTACGTAGGGTAGGTAGGTAAGTAGATAAGGTAGGTAGGTAGGTACGGTAGGGTAGGGTAGGTACGGTAGGTAGGGTAGGTAGGGTAGGTACGGTAGGTACGGTAGGTAAGGTAGGTGTAAGATACTTAGTGGTCCCTGAGCAAAGCCAGGCCGGGTATAGCTAGTATTAAATAAACAAACGGCTGTTTTTGATAAGCTTTAACTTTGTTCATGCAACACAAAGTGAACGTATTTCGAAACATAATATAAAAAATATATTTTGATACAATAATAGTGATGTAGTGGTGTAGTGTGTCTGTGTTCTATCAGTGTAGTTTAAACAGCTTTCAATCTTTTCCCTGCGGCGGGCGGGGGGCGCGCGTGGCCGAGCGGTTGTTGGATGTAGATATTATTATTGATTTTCTCTTTACTCAACTGACAAATAACTGTGAGACTTGATTCTTTCTTCCCCGGTAGGTAAAAAACTTAGTTCTTACAATATTGCATTGTGTTTGGCTGTTTCTACCATTTGTGTGAAAATCACGACGACCGCATTTTCTACATTACCATTTGGAACTAGGTGTGAGCCAGATAAAAAGTTTTATGTAGTCTATTTACGAGTGTTTGATGTAAAGTGTGGGTGTGGAATCGCGTGTCAGATGGTTTAACTTTGCGGAGCGCTGCCGCTGGTCGCGTGCTGCAGCGCCGTGTCTGCGCCGGAGGGTTGCCGGTGCCGTGTGCCGGCGCTCTAGTGCCACGATACCGCTGTACGATGCACTGCGCCGAGCCGTACTTCGCTCAACTAATTCATGTTCATACGTCACTGCCTCTGTTATCGGGTTTCCGGTGGCGTGTGCAGCAATACCATTTTATACAAGAATATTCTATGCAAACCGCTGAGGTAAACGAACCTCACTGTTTAGCATTCAGATCCACTTAAAACGTAACTTGCGGCAAAATCGGCATGGAGTGCCGCTAGAGTGCCGACAGCGTCACATAATTACAGCTGTGTTGCAGACATCTATTGAATGTTAACGAAGAAATTTGCCGAAACAATTGTGCTCCCCGATTCAATCTTTTACTAATTTACATATTTGTTTACACTCCATCGACTTCGCAATAACATATAGCTAACGAATTCGCCTTTCACATTGTAATTGATTTTAATCACGTGGAATTAAAATAGAATGACCTACATGAATAGTAAATATACAATTAGTTTCGTGTGCTTTTTTAAGTTTATTTGGAGGTCGCGAAGGCTATTTGAGAATATAAACTTGATTCAACCTTTCCACATTCCATACTAAGATATTTATAGTGTCTGATACGAGTTTATTATTCTTTTACGGAAAGTGGGTGAAGCAAACATAAAATATGTGTATTCAAATGAAGTTCTAGGAGGGTTTGTGTGATATATTGTATGGCATAAGTTGACACTATTCAGTGGGGAAGGGGTTACGTGGTATCTCCGTCGATTGTGAGGAGCCTATACCCGATGTTCGCTTGTTGTCACGAAGCGAGCGCACACACACACACCCTCACAAACACACACAAACACTTACTCTGTATAGCTAGACTTGTATCCATTGTAGCGTGTCAGCGAGTACGTTGTTTATACTTTATGTTATAAAGTGGAATGTTTCACACAGATAGTTGACATTTTTCACTTACTACAGTGATATTTGCGTACTCTTTGAGCTCGTGCTACAACATTCATTGTTTAACTTTCTACTATAATCCTGTGTTTTATAAAAAAGAGTATTTGCAAAACCTTAAAGCGGCGCATGAAACTTAATTCAGAACAATCTTTCGCAATTTTTTATTACAATAGTTGAATTTCGTGACGTAATTTGTTTTTGTTCCATAATAACAAATTAGGATACTTACAACACTTTGATATAATATAGCTTAGTCTATATCCTTTTTATTAAAACACGAATGACCCTAATCTTGAGTTAACAAGCGGAAAATTAATTAGGAGTGATAAGCGTGTTTGTCGTGATAATTAGTAGTAAAGTCTGCGTGTTAACGTCAATATTGTAACGTTACGTTTCATAGTGGTACAAGGGAGCGTGACGCAGGTATTTATCTACTGGTACAGATGTATCGATGTTATATTGTTTATTAGGGAAGGTTTACCGTGTTGACTAATGAAGGACTTGTTTTCGGTATGATATCGGAAGTTTATATTGATGTGTTTAATATTGAATAGAGAAGGCAGTGATGCGATAAACTGAGATGAATGATCAGTAGAGTAAAACATAGAAATAGACATAGACTTATTTTGTTAGTTTTACTCTACAATATTGGGACTCGTTTCAATGTAACAACAATTAAAAAAACACTTAGTGGCATTACTAAATCTATGCATGTTATTAATTCAACCGTAATTCTACGTTTACAGTCTCCATTATGTATGACGTAAGTACCCATAATGGTAATGCGGACAAACTTTGCAAATCTCCATTGACGAAACAAGGGCTGCGCAGTTCTCTAGAGATAGTTCGGAACATAAGTTGGCGTAGGGGACAACTTATAATGAAAAGGGACGCATTCGATTCAGCCTATTAAGAGCCTTTATAGTTTAATCGAGGATTAAACTTTATTAATCACTCTGCTGGTTAAAGGGTACGTCGACTAAGTTTAAACAGTTTTGTGCGCTTTCTTTACACTTGTGCTCTTTTTTGCAAACAACGTCTTGTCAATTTTATATACTCTAGTTTTGAAAGTCGTAAAATACACTCGAGAGCAATGAATCCGGGTCACTTAAAGAATGTTAAAAATCTCGGAAACTAAAAATGATAGGTTAATGCAATAAATTGTATTTAATAGACAATGTAATACTCCTTAAATGAAAGTAAAAAAAATATGAGTCACCATACATTTTATTAACACAAAATTACATAAAGAAAAAAACTGCTGATCTCTCCTTAAAACAAAAATAGGAAACATGAAATTTTTGAACTTTATTACGATTTTCTTGAATTTTAATACTTCGTATTGCCTCCTCGTGCTTCCATTACTGCGTTTACGCGGTTTGGCATGCTGTACACCAAGTTCCTTATACGATTTTGGGGAATATTCTCCCATTCCTCTGTGAGAGCAATTTTGAGCTCACGAAGCGTGATTGGGGGAGGGTTTCGTTGTTTTACGCATCTGCCTAGCTCGTCCCAAGCATGCTCGATCGGGTTGATATCCGGGCTGCGCGCTGGCCACTCCATACGAGTAATGTTCATCTCTTGAAGGTAGTCATTCACAATCCTACCTGTATGAGGTCGGGCATTGTCATGCATAAATATAGCATCCTCACCTAAATTGACCATAAATGGACCAACGTGATCATTGAGGATTTCTTCCACATATCTTACGCTAGTTAAAGAGCCGTTTTCTATGATCACCAGCTCTGTGCGACTTTCAGAAGAAATTCCGGCCCACACAAGTACAGACCCACCACCGTAGGCTACTTTTTCTTCGATGCATGCTTGCTTGAATCTTTCCCCTGGTCTTCGATACACTCTGTGTCTTCCATCGTGCTTGTAGAGCATAAATTTTGATTCGTCGGAGAACATAACTTTTGACCAATCTTCAATACTCCAATTTACGTGGCTCTGGGCATATCTTAGTCTTGAAATACGATGCCCACGCTCCAGTTTAGGGCCGTTTGCAGGTCTAAGGGGTTTTAAGTTAGATTCAGCAAGCCGACGTCTTACTGTCCATGCACTTGGGTTACTTCCTCCGAGGCGTCGAAACTGATTTGTGAGTTCAGTTCCTGTGAGAAAGCGATTTCGAAGCATGGTGTTCACCAAGTTTCGGTCTTCTCGTGCTGTGGTACACCTGGTTCTGCCCGTTCCTGGTCTGCGTAGGTTAGAACCAGTTTCTTCGTAACGTCGGAGAACTCTTTGTACTGTTGACAGCGAAACACCGACAGTCCTGGCTGTAACGCGCTGACTCCGGCCGGTTTCCAGCATTGTAAGTATTCTGGTGCATTCTTCAGGCGTAAGCGACATAATTTCAGCTTGAATAATGAATATAGAGCACTATCAACATGGTTTATGTACCCACATAAATGACAGATTACAAACAAAAGCAAAACCAAATGCTGTAATTTCGTAGTTCCATCTTCGAAAGTGGCCCTTTTTCAAATTTGATTTTTTTATGATATAACTTTACAATAACTAAGAAGTTTTAATACCTTCATTTAAGGAGTATTACATTGTCTATTAAATACAATTTATTGCATTAACCTAGCATTTTTAGTTTCCGAGATTTTTAGGATTCTTTAAGTGACCCGGATTCATTGCTCTCGAGTGTAGTTAGGTTATGCACTTCCATCACTCTATCACAATACAGAATGTCCCCACCTGAACCAGGTTCCAAGTTCAGCTTTATATCACAGCGGACAGCACAGAGGTTGTGACTACAATCCTAATAAGACAAGAGTGCACGTACACGAAGCTAAATTCAATTTGCTGTACTGCAAGTGCTCTCAACCGTCTGCCATTAAAGTTACGAAGTCGTATCGTCGCCAACAAACATCACTACAAGTCTACAATAGTCACTTGATGTACACTTAGTACTACATAGTTGCATGTTGTTGGACTAATTCTAGATTCAAGTGAAATTCGCGTGAAGAGACTGTTTGTTACTGCAAGAATGAGTGACGCCAAAACACGTAAAGCTGGAGGAGTTAAGAGTTTGAGTTTCAAGAGCTGTAAGTTCGTCGCCGCCCGCTTTAAGTTTTTGAGAGCGCTTCCCTGCTTTCCCGTTGTTGTGGGTTAAAAATGTAAATATAATATAATATGTCTAATAAATAATATGTATGTATGGACTGCCTCGTTGGTCTAGTGGTCGCAAGCGCTACTGCCGAGCATGAGGTCCTGGGTTCGATTCCCGGGTCGGGCAAAGTGTTATCGGGTTTTTCCATCTGGAATTTCGCGGTAGCAGCCCGGAGTCTGGATTTGTGCCCGGTTGATGGCAGTAGGCTCGCCCCCTATTACATGGGACTTAAACATAACTGGCGAAATGTGGGTGTGCTATAGGTACACCTCTGCCTAACTCTTCGGGGAATACAGGCGTGATGTTATGTTATAATATGTCATGAGTGCTCGAAAATAGATAGTAAATAGACAGGTATATTTCCAACGTTAAACATAGGCTCGTTGTTTCAATGTTAAACAAAACTAAAGTCATAAAGAAACAAGAAAAATATAGCTATTGGCACTCAACATCACGCGAAATATTCAAGATGTGTCCAAAGTTAATTAATCTTGCATGAACTTCGGAAAAAGTTGGATTACGAATCGCCGTTTCTAAAATAAATACAAGTAAAAACATAATTACGATTTGTATTGCTAGTGACGATAGCAAACAAGAGAAGTTGTCCACAACACCGATGCTGCTTGTCTAGCATTTTCGGTATACTTGAACAGCGAATCCAACATTTTACATTATCACGGCTATCGATTAGAATCGGTCGTTCATTTAATGTTCTACGTCAGTAGGTTTCGTTGTTTCATAATCTTAACAAAAAGGTTCCTTAGATAACAAGTAATAACTAAGGGCTAATTTCACCATTGAAACGGAACGCGATCAGAGGGCCTAGACAAATGACATTTGCTTCGGAGCGATTCTATTTCTGAACTACAATCGCTATCGCTTTCGCTAATGGTTCCATCATACGAATAGAAAACTAGCGATAACGCTTGTCAAAAAGTGCCACTTGGCTACGCATCTCTATGGAAGTAACCGTTCGACGCTGTCGATTCGTTTCATAGAATCGAATGATATTAACATTGTCTAGCTAATTTATATCACGTGACATTTCGATATCTGAAGTCAACCCTATACATTTTTGGCTTTTCTACTAGTGTCATCGCTAATCGAATGTTACTTTGTCTAGGCGCTCAGGTCCTCTAAACCGCGTTCAAGAGCTGTTATTGTCAATATTCCATAACAATAATGATACTGACAGCTCTTGAACGCGGTTTAGATGTACTGATGGCGTTCAGGTTCATCGGTGAAATTCGCCCTTAGTAGTATTTCATAATTTGGAAAAGTACCAATTTCAACCAAAACTGTGTAAGGCTGCCCAAACTTTTGGTAATCTAAGAATATATTCAGTCAGACTGCTTTAAAAGCTTCCACAGTCTATGGCGAAATTAAATTCAGAATACTTTTAGAAATGTAAGTAAAAGATGGCACTTTTTTTTTGGAAAGTAAGTCGATATCAACTACTCTCGCGGTCTCAAGTCGAGACGGAAGGGTGAGACTTGTCTTACAAATGCTGGACCCGCCACACTTAACAAAAGGGCTAGGGGCTCCAAAGCATCCCTGTTTGTAAATTGGCAATGATAGACGCATATCGTTACATCTACAGAGACGTAACGTCATTAATACCGAATAATGACGCAACTCTCCCAAAATTCTATTTTTAATCCTGCCCCATGTGGCGGCCTTTATCAGATAGATGGGTATTAAACGTATGTACGAGTGCGCGTAGATACAGCGCACACGACCGTTTATGTAAGCATTGCGACTAATGAGCGCGGCGAGGCCGGACGCTCTCACATTTCCATGACGTGTGTAACGAGCCTTTGATGACACTCATCGCCACATAATACTCAACATTGCCTTTTTGCTGAATTTATTTGCAGGAAACTGTTGTAAATGGTAATTGAAATTTAATTAACACTGTGGGGGCGGGACACTCGATTTATCTTCGGTGTTAATGGTCAATAGGTTAGTTGTTCTTCTGATCAATGAATGTGCTTTAGTTGTGTCTGCAAATTAAATGGAAACGTGAAACAATACTTTCTCAAGTAGCCGAATAATCAGATAAAGTAGCAGAAACTTGTCTTAATGTATTTAGAGCGTCCTCTTGGTAGAATAATCGTAAATAATGATTAATGCCGGTTGGGTTCAATAATAATGAATGTTAATTAGTACATACTAATAATGACGGATAACTATATTCTGGGGAAGCTTTTGGTTGATCCTAGTCGTTAATTGAGTAATAAATACGTTTATTAGCAATGCTATTACCTACACTGCTAATGATCGCGTTCCACCCGGTTTTATAATTACCTATAACCCTAGAAAATCAGAACCGTAACCATGAACACAATGTGTTTCAAAAATATCTGGAATTTTGATCTTAACATTAAAAACAGAAAACGATTAGTTTCGGTTTCGTGGTATCGAAAAAAGAGTGATATTCATTAGTGCAATTCTGCGAATCGTAAAAAATATTGTGTACCGTTCATATACGGACGGTATCAGGATACACGTATGTACTCATATTTTTAATCGTTTATCAGGATTTTCAGCGCACATATTGACGATAAATCCTTTAGTTCTGCAGGTAGATTTAATTATTTCGTTTCCAATCCGGACGAATAATATGTGAAAGATTAATTCTTTGGGAACTGTAAATGAAAGTAGATTTATTTATTATTTGGAACTATGGAGAGCGTGTTGTTGAAATATATTTAAATATGGATGTATGTAGATATTTTATTAACAGGAGAGTTATTACAGTAAACTTATAACATTTCATAGACCAGGTGCATACACACTGACACTCACATTTCAGGTCCAGTTGAAAACCAGCATCAGGCACTAGTTGTCTGACAGTTTTGCTGATCTGGGCCTATTTGGCGCAGCCGCGAGGCATACTTTCCTGCTAATTTCTCGCAATTTACACTTTTTATCTGTTTTATTTTCCTTTCTTACTTGTTTATATTGTGTTGCGTGCCTTGTAGTCTGTGCTAAATAAATGTATTTTCTTTCTTTAGGTTTAAAATCATTTATTCTCATAAAAGACAAAAAAAGCCGCTTACAAGAGAACAGACAAGAAACATTCAGTAAACTTATTTTAGGTACCCGTCACCAGAGTATATGTATAGTATTATATAAGATTTTTCTATACTCATTCAACAGTTCAATTCTCAACCATTAAAGTACATTGGAGGACGTTAGTCAAGGCAGTTTTCAATTATGTGTTTGTATTTGTGTTTCTTTAGTTTTTCATGTTATTATTTAAAGCACCAACATTTTGTTATGTACAATTCAAAGGTAATTGTTAGCACGTGCATTATTTCCAGTAGCTAATTTGGGATTGATCGACAGAGTAAAATACAGCGGGGTAATTGCGTAACGCACTAGCAGTAGGAATGGCTTTAATTTTGACAGTTCAACAACATTCATTGCGTTATTGACGTTGTTGAGCAGACATATTTTTTAACCGATTTCCCAAAAAGAAGGAGGTTCTCAATTCGTCTGTATGTTTTTTATTTTTATGTGTGTAGCTCAGAACTTTTTTCTGGGTGAAGCGATTTGGATGATTCTTTTTTTATTTGATAGGTGGTGCTTCACATGTGGTCCCATTTAAATTTGATCAAGGTCTGAGTAGCAGTTTTTGAGTTATCCTTAATACTGCATATTTTTTACACTTAGTTTATATGGATGATGTGTTAATAATTTCCTGTCACTGTTATTTACACACCAAGTAGTGGTATCTATACGAATTTGTGTGGGGTAGGTACCGCAACTAAAAAGTGAAAAATAAAAACTTTTTTACAAAAAAACAACCGACTTCCAAAAAAAACATTAAAGAACTGAAAAATAACTTTAATTTCGGAAGTCGGTGGCCAAAAACGAAAATACAAAACTTTTTTACAAAAAACAACCGACTTCCAAAAAAACAAAAGACGTGAAAAATAACTTTATTTTCGCAAGTCGGTGTCTTTGGTTTTGTAATAGGATATACGAATAATTACATTATAGTTGGGTAATTGACTGCTTATGTAACTTAAGCTAAATGACTAGCTACGCCCCGCGTTTTCATCCGAATAAGTCTCGATTCCATGGCAATATCGGGATAAAAAGCTACATAGGATACTTTCCAAGTCATGGTCTCCTCATTTGCCAAATTTTATCCAAATCCTTTCAGCAGTTTTGGCGTGAAAGCGTAACAAACAAACATTTGAAAAATCAAATCATTTCCCCTTTATAATATTAATTTAGATTAAGGAACTACGTAAGGTATTTTTTGTTAAGGGGAATCCTTAGTTGTAGCCCGCCAAATTCAAATTACATTTGGTTTTCTTGCAAATTGCAGCTCTGTCTTACGTCGTATGTTGATCAAAATGCTTCGCGACTGTAGGAATGATATATTTATTGAATAATAATCATCAATTTCATATCAATCGTCAAACTTTGGAAGTTTGTTCCACCTAAGAATTTTTCATATGAAAATTCTTAGGTGGAACGAATTTGGTGGGCTACAACTGAGGACTCAGCTTAAGGGATACTTTTGCCGAGATATTTTTTCAGTAGTGCGGTTCTAAGCGATATTTTATTTTATAATTTTGGGATCACATGGCAATTTCTTACTGCATTTATTTTTAACCGTGTGAACAGTGGTATGTTGACGTGTGGTCCCAAATTGTACCTCAATATCGTACTGGTCATCACCGTGTGAACGGGGCCTTCAATGATTGACTATATTAGGTAGCTTCAAAGCTTGATGTTCGTGCTAACTTAGAATTTTACATCCTCTCATCTTACTCAAATCAACCACTGTTTTATTATTACTGTGACCTTACAAAGATTGCCCACACAGCTGGTACACTTGTTTATTTACTTCCCTATCAAGATCACCATAAAAAAAAACAAAGTAAATAGATCTTGAGACGTGTTTCCAAAGCCAGCTAAGTGCGACTTGGCCAACTCATGATTGCTTCGTATTTCCGCCGATTACTTTTCAAAACTTCCTAATACTTTAGCTTTGTGACTACTGTGAGTAGTTATACACTGTGAGTAGTTGTAGTATGGACTTTATTCCTAAGCGCACTGTACTTGTAATGGCTATTATTTATTAAGTAAATACGTAATGCCTATGGTAGCCGGTTCAACCAAATTGATCCAATTTGGTTGAAAGGCGCAGAAGAAAAAGTTAGGGCGACATTGAATGATATAGTTTTATGTTTACACGATTTAATTTTGTTGCTTCACCCAAATTAAAGTAAAAGCGAGCTGTGTATTGCTACCATAACGGGTGGTGTACAAAATTATGCTACTGTACTTACACATAGCAAGTTCCCCAAGGATCAATGTCATTACGAAAGATAAACTTTTATTATTTCTTTTTGTTGAGCGATGTCTCGGACTTGGCACAGTCCACGTTTTTTGTGCAAAGGCTAAAAGCGCCATGACGCCCGGCTGTCCATGACGTCATGAAGGGTTCTCTGACGTCATAAACAAATATATTAACCGAATCTCGTGTTTGCGGGAAGCAGTCATTTGTTAGATGGATAATTTCGTCTATTCATTGATATGGGAATAGAATTGTGGTTGGACAGTAAAACTATATAGAATTATAATAATTATGATCATATTTGAATGAATTACAAACAAACATTTTAGGCCACCTGTGCTCACACTTTTTAGGCAGTAGTACGTATGTGGTATAGCGTATAGTAGTACAGAACATACGACTCATGTTATGTTTACATACGCGTAAAAACCTTCTTTCGTAAAACTAAATATTGACAACCTAGGTATGTATCAAATTCGCACGATCACAGCCTTTCTGACATGCCAATTATTACGCCTGCGAATGTGTTTTTTCATTGAATCAATTTACGAACAACAATTACTTCAGCACTAAACAAGTTGTTTCTGAAAAAAAAAACAAACAGCTAACATTTTCAATCAAAAACTATTTGCAATAGTTCGTATTTAAACTGTATAAAATCTAAAATGTAACACGGTTCGTTACTCAACCAACACCATGAAATAAAATTTATGTATATTCCGTAGTCAGGGACATTTACAGTAGTTTCTGATTATGTACCATTTATCATATTTAACGAGTCGCATTGGCGAAGCGTTATAGCTTTCGGAATCCTAGGAACGTGAATCAAAAGACCATAATTTGTTGAATCGAAGGACCATATTATTACCTAAGCACAGACGTCATTTACATTGTCACGGGTATTTTTGAAACGCTACGTTAAAATATCTTAGTAATAGGAGCCTGTTGGTTCCCAAGTGCATATAGTTAACTTTATTGCTAAAAAACTATTGCTTATGTACAGGAAATAGAATAAAACGTGGGCTTCATCCCGGACCTACGAGTTGCAAGAGTGAAGTGGAAACGGGTATCAGCCGGCTTGTAAATTGCATTTTAAAATGGAGTGTTGTGGCCGCTCGAACCTATATTATATACCTATTGCAATAATATTCTGTGTATGATGTATGTAAACGGTATCGCGCATACTATTGCTCTATATCGTTGCCAGTACCTATGTACTTATGAGAAGATACTATGTGAAATTAACCATATCAAAAATATCATACACATATTATTTTATTTTTATGTCATATGAGCGTGTGTGTAGTGCTGCAATCGAGTGTAGCAAAAATAGTATCATTGACGATCCGGGATATGACTCTCTGCAAGGTCATAACTGGAAGAGTAGACGTGATGAAAATCATAGCGAATTTACGCGATTCATGAAAATTCTTGCTCAAAATATAAATGTGAGGGCGATGTAGCTCATTTTTTTTACATATTTTTTCATTCTTTGTTCGTTTTAACGATGGTCTGGCCAGTTATGAGTACTTTATGCAGCCAACCCAAATGTCCTTTCTTTGGTATTGTTCGTCGAATCGTTGAGCTCCTTAAGTTCTGAGTTGAGCTACAAGATTACTGACCGGACAGGCCCACTCCAATCTGTGTGGTTCTTTCCTCAAAAGACCATTTCAGACTCTTATCTACATGGTCCTCACATGACCGACAAAGCTTATAAAAAAAAAGATTATTATTAGATTATTTTAAAAGAGAATTTGACCGTGAGTTTGTTTCGCCATTTCTTCTCACATAGGAAATGTCAATTCCATCTAACTTATTTTTTTTTGTAAGATGACGTGGAAAAGTGATTCCGATGTTCTATTTACAGAATAAACAATTTCGTTTAATTTCATTTCGATACGAAACTCAAATAAGAAATAATAGGACAGATGATCTACTTTTGCTATTTCCTGTCGCTATTTCGTTATAGAAGTAGAAAACATATTGAGCTTTCCACTATGTTACAACCACACAATTCGCACAAGGCCAGAGAAAAAAGGGAAGGACAGTTATCAACATAATAACGTAAATGCACGACAACTTGGTGTTTACCCGTTCATATTCTCCCGAGAAAAGGGGAGATAATAATAATATGTCACATCGCAAGCCGCGATGTAAAAAGTCCATGTTTGGGACCGACCCTAAGCTATTTAAGTAGAATATAGCTTCTTTTTACTAGTCGGCTCTGTCTTCTGTATGTAAAGGCGTGTTTATTACATAAAGCCTTTGGAAATAATAGTAGCGTCAAAGGTAATTGATGATGTTACCCAAGCTTTTACTATTGTAAGAGCTTGGGTAACATCATCAATTATTATCAGGATATTCTTACTTTATCGTATTTTTTTATTTATTAAATACAATAATGTAAGAATAACCTGTGAAAATAATGATTTAGGTTTGTTTGCATTGTATGTCGCATTTAGTTTTGGTTGTTGTTGTTATAAAAATATAATTTTAATGACTATAATACATGTGTGACTAAAACCCACGACAGTTCAATTAGATACTTAATTGTCCTTATAAAAAAAGCTTCAAAGTTGAAATAAAAATACCAACGTAGCAGCAAATAATAGTCTTTCTAAACAGGCTTTATTATATTTTATTATCCATCAAATAAAAAGGTTACATAACTGCATGTCTAACAGGGTCTATGATATGCTCGTAAATTGGCTATATCTTCGCCCGGGCACTCGGAAGGGTCGTTTGATGTTGACAAAGGTAGATGGAAGGACCGCCACAGATTGTCGAAGTTCAGGCTCATAATTGTATATTTAACAAGAGCTCGCTAACTCCTCCGCAATACCGGTGACGAAGGGGGACTCCGCACCTAATTGGATCTCGCTATTTTTAGAACTCTACACTTAACTGCCACCGTTTCGTCGTTTGTCGAGTAATCGCAATTCTTCTCACCAGTTCGCGGAGAGGGGGCATAATCTCACGGGATTCACCGAAGAAGGTCTTCATATTAAATTCCATTGAGATTTTCTAGTGTTTATGGACAAATTTTCTAAAAATGAAGCCGGGTATTGAAAGTGGGCCCGAAACGAAACTATCACCAGGCCATTTTGGGGAATTGGTGTTTACCTTCTTGCACGCGTCATTAGACATGATATTGTTTGGGCAGCTACAGATTTTGTTGTAAGTGTTTCATGAACCCTTATTTTCGATTATGATTTCACGTGGTCTTTATGACCACTCGGCATTTTGACTCATAGTTGTACCGATCGAACTATATTATTTGACACTAATTCGAAACAAATTTGATTCGCTTCAGAACTCGAAGAGGTCGGGAGTAAGCACACTCGTCTATCTTCTACATAGCTATAGGAAGCACGTTAGGATCCAAACTTTAGAACTAGGCACGCTATCCACTATCCATGTCGCCATTACAACAATGAACGGCGGGTCCAACTGTTGTATAAATTTAAAATAGTTTAATCGCCAAACGGCAGCGGCGGCATGTTCGGCATTGCTTAAATAGTTTCCACATTGAAAGAGCCAGTCATTGGCGAGGAGGTACTATGTTCATACAAACTCCATGTTCCGAATTACGGCGTACAAGCAAGATGATTTATTTGTATGTATTTGTGCGGCCGTACATTGTCTTAAAGTTATGTATCAGAAAATTATGCTTAGATTCTCGGAAGGAAGCGGGAAAGGGTAAGGACGGAATATCTCTTACTATTCAGAGATTGTCCTTCAGAAACCGGTGGTTTCATTGGATTTTGAGTTTGATCTTTAGTAAGGATGTTGATTTCTCCAGGAGTTCTTATCACATCGGTATATTAATCGGACAAGGGCATGCCTGTTCACAATCCAGGCAGAAATCGTAGTTATTGTATAGGTTATTACGTTCAAGGGTGGCTCCTACGTGGACCGACGGCAATGACTAAGCAAGATAGCACCATCTTTCCTTTAATTTCAGATATCAGTTGCTAACTGAATTGGTACTTATCTTTTTACCGACCGTTCCCAAAAATTATCACGAAAGCATTTCTATCGGTGGGAAAGTTACATTTTACTATATTCTGGTGTGATGTCATTATATTCGTTCTTCAACACCTTTTCGGAACGGAATCGGTAATCAGTTTCGATATCGACCGGGAGAAGCCTCCCAATGAATATTTTATCGCAGAATTTTATTGAGAATGAGAACGTATCAGTAGAAGTAATATCGACAGTCGGCATTATAATATAAGCTGAGCCCAGTAGTTATATTTTCAGCTTTCTGTAACGATTTGGGCCAAGTTTGTGCCTTCAAACAAAACCAGTTAGCCAGTAATAAAGAGAAATATAAAAAAAATACCTAAACGACATATCCAGTAAGACTCAATAAACAGGCGTTTTAGGTTATAAATAGATCTGGTCCGTTTGTGTGGCCTTCCAAGCAAAAGCTACCCGATCCCAGGGGGCGTGGGGGGAGGCGCGGGCGGGGCGCGGGGGACGAGGGTACCCCACGCACCCATAGACATGATTTATTCCCGTGGAAATCGTTACCACAGGATTTTTTTTTAATAAGGTCAGAAATGTTATCTGTACATGTAATGGATAATTAGGACAATGTTTATAAACACCGGATAAAATTATTTACAGCGGTACATCCGCAATTTCGCACGGTTATAGCTTCCTTGCAAAAGACTTGGTCATAAAAAGCGTATGTTATGAATTTGATAGTTTTTACGACCATTCACTCGCCATAACGCCATTGACAACTGTGTTTAATATGTTTATATTTTCTTCTGCCTTAACAATGAGGTGAGGATACATACCTACACACATAACAAACCACACTAGGTACTTTAGTACCGTACAGACGCGTGTCTACGTAACGGGTTGGGTCGTAATGCCAGCACTGATAGGTTGATAGCCGCTCGCTTAAGCACAACTCCCCGCGAGCACTACACAACTTGCACGAAGCGATAAGCACCTGATTTATTTTGTTTTTCCTTTTGTTTCCACCTATACTTGTACTTTTGTAGATACGTGGTATATGTAGTCACTATAGTTCCGATGTATATCTCCTTCGTAGTGAGTCTAGTTCATTTTGTGTTTTAGTTAGCTTTTTTATTACCTCAAACCAATTGAGTCGAAGTTAGATAGTGGCTTTTCTGCTGGCTTACTAGGGTTGCAGAAGACATTAAGCGGACTAGTGCCACGTATCAACATATATCAATCCCCCAGATCCTCCTTTGAATACGTCGAATGAATTGACCGTGCCTTGCGCACCAGTGTAGCGTGAGGCTTTGAATGGACTGGTCACCCATAGACTAAACCTAAAGGCTAATTCTAGGAAGTAGCTCTAATATGCATAGTCTAGTTATTCCCTCGTTCCCCGAGCTACGACCTTAACTTCGTAAACACCAATGAAGCCTCATATTATGGTTGTTAATGGCACAAAGCCTCTACACGTGTTGTCGCCCGCTCGGCTCCGCGAACAAAACAACGCTTAATTGCAATTAAATAATTGCATGAACTAATTTCTAATCTGGTGCGGCCAACACTAATTAATCAATTTAGTGATTCAATCAAACGGAGTGCTCTGATCGATATGCCACTATCGATATGTTGAACATCAATATACTTTCGTTTTCTCTTTATTACTGGCCCTGGGGAACGAGGGAAAAAAGTAATTTCACAATAACAGCATTTTTTGTAGAAATATTTATAAAATTGCAAATGAAACAGCATAATTACTTAACTTTTTGGTTTAATTAACGAGCACTGTAAGTTTTTAAAACGTTAGTGTTGTTCGAGCACGTACTTATTCATTAGTGATCATGTTTTTGTCCAAATATGCACTGCTAAATTGGTACCAATAAAATACAATGAGAATAATTGCAAATCACAAAATTTTATCAAGCAGACATGATACAGCGAAAATTGTTGTAATTACAATTTTTAATATGCAGCTGTGGTGCATCAGAAAGGATGAATTTAATTACTCAGTTTATTTGTGTTTATTGCGACGGCAATTACAATCCAGCGAACACGGTACTTGAAATGTTATTAATTCATTCGTAAAAACGTGCATAACGACGAATAATTATATACTCGGAGCTAGTTTATCAACGAGATTCTATCTACTGCATACTTTATTACATTTACTCGTACATAAGTAACTTGAGAGAAAAGACGAGTGTTTGTAGCTTATTTGAGGTACTTTAAAGCGAAGGCTCTCGCAGATAAAGCTGAAAAAAGAAAATTAATAGTGTTTTAATGGAAGCCAAATGTCGCTTAGTCGGCAGTTAAGTTTGCCGAGAGCCGTCGCCCCTTTGGTATGTTCAGATAATGCAATAGAAGAAAGAATCATAGTTTCTCAGATACTTATCGCAAGATAACAGCAATAAGCCTTGGGCCCGGGTCCCATACCGTTGGATCAGTCAAGTAAGCTATCACTATCCCAATATTTTCTTACCCTTGTCAAAATATGTACAATAGTTTTCTATTTTATATGGTTTCCTATTCCATACAGTACTCGTATGTTAAATGCAGTTCTAATAAATGTTGTCAGTGTGAATAATAAACTCAAATGATTATGCTAAGTACCAGTTTTATATCTTAAAGTCGGGGTCGAAAATAAAAATTCAATTCACTAATAGCATTTAACGTGGGTATTTTAAAAACCAATTTATTACCGTTCAGGTTTTATTGTCGTTTATGAGTTGAAAACTGCATTATTTATTGAAAGCTTCTGGGTTTCAAAGTAACATACTTTAACATACTACTAAAAACAAAGAAGATTTTTTTATACGTGATCCAACAATTTATTCGACTAATGCAAACAAACTTGGGTGCTTTGTTACAGTAACGTTATTTTCCTTCGCGTACGTAGACACTTTATTAGGTTTTTATCCATGACCCGGGATTAGCATGAATACGGTATGTAGGTATTCTGTTTCGTATCTGATTAGTTCCGCTCTGCTTCCCAAAATTCTTTGTCAAACGCGGGAATGCTCGTTGGGTGTCGTATCTATTGTACATCCCGGATACTTAAAATAAGACGAATAAAAGTAGTGCTTTTTTTTTTTGGGTGGGCTATCAGCAAATGACTTCTCCCGCTCAGAGCGGAGCAGGAGGACGTATCAGACTTTTAATGACTAAAACACACCCGTGTTCCTTCAGTTGCCTGTGCGCCAGGCCCACGGTAACACTTTCGAACAATCCGCGACCCCGGCAGGCATTGGCCCTATCGGACCCCGTCAATTATGCTGACATCTCTTGGAGGCACGCGTGGAACACAACGCGCCGTCGACCCGGGCCTGGTCCTTACCGGACGGTGAGCTGCCCTTTGCTCGCCATCCACAGGCCCGCGCCTGCGGTGGCTGGGAATCGGCTATCGACTCCCGACACACAGGGTGTCTCCTCCTGCGGTGACTAGGGGCGTGAGGGCGCAGCGATTGCCTCACCCTCACGCGCTCCGCCTCCTCCTTCGCTAGCATTACTGCTTCGCAAAAGGAGGTGATGGCTTCCCATTCCCTCTCGCTCCGTACCATGGCCTGGACCAGGGCCAGACTTGAGAGATCGCCGCCGCCGAGCACCGCCGCGAGGACCCGGTGGTGCTCCACCAAGCCGGGCAATCCTCCATCCAGACAATGGTGACACCCATGCGTTTCCTCCCGCCTTATCTGGAACAGGAACCTCCCGAAATAGCCATGTCGGGTGAGGACCTGCGTCAGGCGGAAGGTGAGGACGCCGTGGCGCCTCTCAAGTCGTATTATTCGTATAATGTGAATGGTTCACTAAATTGACATCACATTCTGCGCACTATGGAAGCCTGAGCTTTTGGGTTGACAAGCAAAGACGGCAGTCACATAACTTTTTGCCTATTCATTGTAAATACGTCATTAGTTATACCGTGGAAGAAACAGATTGACGTAGTCAATAATATTTACTGCGTAGTAAAGAAGTAACATTATTTGTGTACAACAAACACTCTATATATATTTGTAAAGGCAGAGAGTTCTACGAATATTTCCTTTCACTTAATATAGATAAATGGAGAAACATCACGAATACAAATTGATTTCTCTAAACAAATATTTATTAGAATAAGATTAATGTTCGTACAATTGCTTTGTTAGATTCGGCCAGTCGAAATACAGCTTTAAAAGACGTCCAAGTGGGATTGTGTGAGTTAAGTAGCAAGTTTTGGAGGTAATATAACGTTATACGAATCGATCATGAACATACGAGCCGTAGGCACAGTTTATAGGTAATAAGAGCTGATAGAGCGGCCGAGCGAGCGTGTTGTTTGTGCCACACGACAAATGTTACAATATAACACGAGCCAATTAATAATACTGTCAATCTATCTATATCGGTATTCCACAAACCAATTTGTGAGCTATATATACCGTATTGATAACGAATGTATTCTGCCAACAACCTATTTCTAGGTATAATTATTGTTAATACTTACGATTATGGTAATGTACTTCAAATAACGTATGCCAGGGTACCAATTACTTTAGGTACTCGTATTACATAATATTAATATCTAATGATAGTTAAACTTAACCAATACTAAATAATGCTACTACATTTAATGAATCGAATTAATCTCATTCTTCATTTTTGCATTCTTTCTTCATTTGATATTCGCAACTTAAGATTTCCAATCCCTATTAATGTCTATCCGAGTGACAGCTAACATATTTATAACGGGGAGGTAATTATATTACGCGAGACAGCTGGTTTACCGTGCTCGCTGAACCTCTCACTTAACCCGAACTTAGCTTCATACGAAAACCGTCAGTTGTCTTGTTAATAAGCAGGTTCCAATATTCACCGAGGAAATATTTCCACTGTAAAATATATCTAAGATACCGTCTTGTTTTTTCACGTCTGCAAGGTAATTCATCACTCGTCGAGTTGCCTGTTTTACATTAACAAATGAGAGCATTGCATTTTTTATGAATTCCAAAGTAAACAATCTTTATGAGTGCCAGGGATTTAGGAGCATGTGACCTTCAAGAAAATGAGGCGCTTCACCGATGTAAGGAGAGGTAAGAGCGAGAGCGTGACCCTCCTGCATTAATTTTCCTAATTACAAGTGCCACCTGTCTGCAGGATGCCATATTGTTTACACTTAATTAATGTTTACATTACAGTAACCCTTTATTGAACACTTTGTAAACACAATAAAGCTCGCCTTTGTGTAAACGACCCCTGTAGACCCCGTGACCTTCAAGAAATAAATACAAAAGTATAAGCTCTTTTTCTAGGTTAAAATTGCTATCGAATTTAAAGCTGAGATTCGATTATGATATCGAAGAGCTGCTACGAAAATTATGAAAGGTTTTCGAAGAAAGATAAGGCTTTCTGATAACGACGAGACGTCCAATCGGGAGTTGTAATTAAACCATTTTTGTTTGACTGCGGTCCGACACTGCGGAGATAAAATATTCAAAAGAGACTTTTTTCTAATCTAAGTATTGCGTATTTCCTACTGTGATGTTGGCAACGTGCGCCGAAATAAAACAATGGGTCGCGAACAAATCTGGCATTTGTACATCCCCAACACTCGGTGGGAGTGGGAACTTTGTCGATTTCGTGGTAACACTGCAAATGACAGATAGCGACGAGTTGTACATAATTCAGCGGAGGTTATGACGAGAACGTTACATAAACGCGGCGTGCGGCGTGCGGCGTGCGTGCGTCATCCAACCTTCATTGATTCTACGTGCGCCACTCGATGACACCGCGTAACCAAATTGACAAGTGTCTATTATATCACTGACATTTATTTCTTGAATGGGTTTCAATTACATCCATACCATCGATATTGTTATTTATTAAATTTCGCTGCGTTTTATTTTCAGCTGTTTCAACATCCATTTTGTCGACTTTTATTATTATTATCTTCCACCAATCAGAAAACATTCAGGCCCATGTAGTTAATTGTTCAAACATTGTCGTTAATTTAAATTGGACGCCATTAAACAGAATTACTCGTAATTGGGTTTTCTTTCGTTACAGGAATTTTCCAAGGTGTAGGAGTACCTACAACATCATGCCACCTAAGTAAGCTGTTCCTAAAGTTGTTACTTTTATTACTGTGTGCACTTTATTCAATCATTTTGTTGCCAGCAAAGTAAACACACCAGTTAGTATATTGTTTTGGCAATTTTGTGGTATGATTGCCGCTTTTAGCTTTCACCTCGCTGTTTTTATGGTTATGTTTTAAGTTGTGTTTTAGTTCCACAAATTAACGTCTTTTCTTCGAGTTATTGCAAAAGTTAGTTAAGTAGTGCAACTCTAAAAGCGTATTTTTCCAGCAAACATTGAACGATTTCCATCGTAAATAAACTTTTTATTTATTTGGGGCGCTACATGAAATAAAGTCATTTATTTTTTAAATGGGACGTAGAAACACGCGTTTGCGGATGGAGACACAAGTAGAATAAACAAAAACAGCGGCCGAGATAAACACCCGAAGTTGGTATACCTATACAGTGAAACATAAACGCATGATAGGATTACCGGAAACCTATTTTACCAAGCCTCTGACCTTGCTTAATATAAGAGGCAATTTGGCATAGTCCCCGGTAATAGCTACTACAGATACATACATACGTAGTGATACCACAAGATATGTATACGACGTCCCAGTTTAACTTTTAAAAACGTAGTTAAACAGATTTTGTAGATTGCTAAGTTCCGTGTCGCCGGTCATTAACTTTCCTGAAAGTTTTATCACTTCACATTTAACCTTATTCAGTTTTAAATGTTAAAAATGTGCGATAGAACGGCTCGGGCCCGCGGGGCCGAGGGGCCCGGAGACCGGGGGTATCAGCTAAGATTTATTACCACTATTAATCGAGCGGAACTAACTGGTCTCTTCGGTAAGGTGTGTATTGGACTATTGGACTTGGCTTCCATTTTCTGTTTGTTTGACTAATAACGTTTAAGTAGGTAATATTTTTCAACTGAATGGATCAGAATTGATGGTGCCTAATTATTTTTATCTGCTTTTGTTTTGGCGCTTCGGAATATTTTGTTTGTTTAAATAGATTAGTTTGTTTTGTTACGAGGTACCACGCATAGATTAATAATTATCACGCTTATTTTTATCTGCCTACCCGTATGGGAAGTAGGCGTGACTTTGTGTATGGATGTGTAAGCCAGTATTGAACAGTTAAACTTGCTGAATTTTACATGCAATCGTTTAACTAAACTGCAATTTTAATATTAGGTAAAATTTCGAATTTTACGTTTTTATCTAAAGCCATATTCCGTGTAAGCACACACAATACAACTTAATAAACACACTTCCAGCCAGATGAACTGATAAATGTATTTAACGCGACCGCTACATTAATTTGCCAGTGACCCGGATATGATATATTTTGAACAAATCCGCGGAAACATGGCCGCAGTTACATTATAAAACTGCTATAGGCACTCGGTAACTTTCTCAGTTTTAATGTGTCGAAGTATTTATTGCATGAGGAAGTTAAACAGTTCTATTTTCATATATTTTGGTAAGTATGTGATGGTGCAAGGCGGTGCTTGGTGCAAACCGGTCGCGAACTGTCGTTGCACTGCTGAAATGTCAGAATGTCAGTATTGCACTTTGATAGTCTGTGACGCGTGCAAACGACGTGAGGTTGTGCAATCATCAAACTTGTTTTAACAACATCTATGCAACTTGCACGTATCTCATGACTAGTAGGTAATTTCTTTGTACTTCTTTGTATTTAGAGAAGAATACTAAAAAATACTAAACACCAACACAGTCATGACAGTTTAGGTATGTTTTATGTCGGTTTATCAGCTTCTGTGGTTGTCGGTGCAGACGAATTTTTATGACGCCCATAAAACTGCACTGGTACTGAACAAAACCCGGACGCTTTTACTTGACTGATTTCAGAAGCAAAAAATAAGCTGATAAAATTCTCGTATGTTAAAATACTAAGATAATCTTGCTTATAATACAGTATAATGTAGTTAGTAGAGGGATTTGGTGCTCCGAGAATGGAAGCGGGCCAGTAACAGCGTGCCAATTAACTAATTCTCTTGTGATTTGTAACGCGTAGCAATCGGCGTAGCGGCGTAGCAGCGTAGCAGCCTGCTACAACGTTTGTGCTACGAATTTACTTTAATTAGCAGCGATGTTTTATAGTAATTAAACTTTCAAAGGCATAAATTGTGATGTAAAAGGAATATTGTGAAAGTAATTACTAATGGTTTTGATAAGTTAATATGAACACGAGTTGTTACGGGGAATTAAAATGAGGTAAAAGGTGAAAGTCATGAATTGTGTCTCTGCTAAAATTAACAGCGATCAGCAATCCATCTGATAGCGTGTCACCGTGTGTATAAATTGCCATAATTACTTACAAAAATTAAAGTCATTGTCCTTTCAATATAAAAGTAATTTTGAAGCAGTGACTATCAGACCTATCTATATCCTCTTTTGCTGCCCACGGCTCCTCGAGCTTGAACAAATAAATAACTCGCCAAGGAAGATATCAATTACATATTAGAAACACGTAAAACAGATAAGTGGTTCTTGAGTTATAAGCGCACTAACTAACAGACAGATGTTGCGTTACAAATAATGTGTCTCGGGATGTGTAATACTATTTTTTTGTGGAATATAGAATATAGTCAAGTCAAGTGAGTATGAAACACAGCGGATGTAAATCTTTTCAGTTCAAAACAGAGCTCCGAGGCGTATTGTGTACTTGTATACAACACTTACTAATACACTCATAGTTAGACGTACGAAACTCACTCACAAGTTCCAAACTAATTTCCTGCGGCACAAAGCAATCACCGGGGACGTGTGCGCAGTGCGCGACTGCCCGATAGACGCGGCACGTCCATCTGATTGATTTTTACTACCCACCTTCAGTTTTTAATTGGTGGAAAGGTACCAGAACTATTCTTTCGTTCTGTGGCTTAAACCAATCAAAAGTCGATGTCTGGTACAGCGGTGGGGCGGAGTGCCCAGTTTCGTTTACGTCGCAGATTCGTAACCCGCATAAAAAAAAACTTTATTCTTTATTATGTACGTTCTTGCTTTTGATGTCTGTTTAAAAATACGAAAGATACGGGAGAAATGTATCGCCACTACGAGTATGTACCACAATAGTATTCATGATACAGTGTTTTAAAAAAATACAAATAAGGTATAAATAAAAAACAGATTATTCAGCGTCTCCCGTTATTTTTACCTGCTACGTTCTTCCAAACGTTTGCTATCTACCTTTTTTATTTCATTTGTTTTGCTGGAACTTTTGCTATAGGTACTACGGAACGTGTGGTAATGCCCTGAAAAACTTTACCGACATCACACGAAAACAATGTAGCATCACGTTTCCCTGAGGGGGCTGTCAACATACACAGTTTTTTTTTTTAATTTGGCAAATTCATTGCAATCAACACAAACATGAAACAACTTTTTAGTGTTGTTTTTTATGTGTGCAGTAAAATATAACATGTGTCTTGTGTCTCGGGAATTGTAGCCGAAAGCCGGGATAGCGTTTTATTCGTCTTCGTTTATATTTTCAGAAAACATTTAACGTCACACAACAAACTGTCTTTAAGTACGTCTTTATGAAACTTATCATACACGAAACTATCGCAACTTAATAAATAAAATAAAAAAACACGATAAAAATAAGTCTAATTTGTATCTCATTTTCCAGTAGTTACAGTTATTTATACACTTAATTATCCAGAGAGGAAAGTTTTACGATATTCTTCATGAACATTATAAACAGTAGTTGCTACATTGCCGGTCGTATATAATATTAGCGTGCAGAAAGCTAGCTAGTTGGATTACTTGTACGAAAATATCAGCTCTGATACTAGTAGCCAACTAGCGAGGTTTCCTTTTTTTAATATTTTAATTATATATATACATTATTTATAGAGAAAGTATATGAAGGGTAGACTGTGGAATATTTGTATTTAAAAAGCATAATTCATACTTTCCTGAATTTGAATTTGAATTGAGTCGGATACCCATATCAGCTATTATAGATCCATGAGAAGTTTCTATCCATATGCAAACTCGATCCATCTATCTACCAATCATTTTGATTTTTTCAGGAGGTAGGTACAGATGGCAGCGTGGGTACGTCAATTAGTTCAAACGAAATGTTTGTTGTTCGAACAATGCGAAATAGCAAAAGGGTACCCATTAGGCTAATCACGGGTTCACGACATTTGTATATACTGAGTGTTTTCATAACTACACTACATTTTAATCACGAGGTGGCATACCATTTTGAATACTTATAAATATCATGTTTGTTCTTTCCCTGTTTTAGAAACCTTGAATTATGGGGCAATACAAAGTTATCACTTAATCAACACGAAGACAAAATTGTTAATAATTCATTTAAGATGTATGGTTTTGTGATGAGATCATCTGCCGAGTTCAAACGGCCCTCCACCTATCTATACTTATACAAGACGCTTGTACGCTCGCAGCTCGAATATGCGGTACCAATCTGGAACCCGTTTTACAAGAAATATATAGATATGATCGAGAAGGTCCAGCGTAAATTTCTTCGCGCCATGTACTTTAGGTGCTTTAAAAGGTGTTTGTCATATTCTCAATTACTAAGTAAATATAATGTGTTAACATTACAATCTAGACGTACGTTTCTAGAAGCCAACATACTACATGGTATTTGTTCATAATCGCTTTGATTCCATTGATCTCACGAGTAAGTTGTGTTATGTGGTCCCCCGCATTGTAAATACGCGTAGTGTCCGTGCAGGTACATTATTCGCTGTAAATACCTGTCGGACTAATTCAGGATTTCGTTGCCCTGTTCGTCGTATGGTGGAATCTTATAATCGCAATTTCATCGATATTGATATTTTTGTATGTTCCAAATCGAAATTTAAGTCCAATGTTTTTAAAATCTTATCTAATGATAATAAGAAATAATGTGAGTCCTTTATTCTAAATTTAATTTATTGTAACCGTTTTAAGTATTTTTATTAATGAATTGTATTGTACTGTCAATTCTTTTTATTTTATTTTATATAATTTTAATTCTTATTTGTGTTAATAAGGAACAATACCAAATTTTTAATCTTATCCAATAATTTATATGTATTTTTATTTTCTTTTTTAAGTACGTAATTAATTAATTGTAATGTATTTTAATAATCTTTTTTTTTTTCTATATCTGAGTATTGCTAATCTAGTGGCACTTTTTACCTAATCTTAATTTTGTTACCATGCGGATAATGTAGTGGGCTGCAATATTGTTAATTCTAGTTATTATTGCTATTTGTAAACATTTTATATTGTAGCTGTTTATTGTCCCATAATAAATAAAATAAAAATAACAGGCTGATATTAATTAGTATAAATCTTACTTCGCTTTAAATACTTATATTAAACTTATATGAACATAACACTAAGCTTTACTATGTCTTAGTCACACTATTAATTAATAGTACACCCTGTACTGTCAATCTTGCGGTAAAGAGGCTCGTCATTAGTATCTTACAATTGATTGTGACTTGGCTCTTCGAAATCTAATAGTATTGTTTGGTGGCTTTAAATATTGAACTGCTGCATGAGAATTCACCTATTATTAAAATAGTTTCGGTTTCCAGTTCATTGGTCAAAATAAAGGGGAAATTTTGTTGGGCAGATAATAGCTTCATGTCAAATAAAGATATCATCTGCATGTAGTTTGAATGGAACTCAATCCCAACCTTTATAAGAAAAGGCTAGGTTAGTGATTTGAAATACAGCAAAATAATCTGCCGCCCAATGACAGCTACGATTACAGTAGTATGATACTCCAAAGCACCGCTCGCAAGACAGATTGGTGATCAAAACATTGAATTTAGTTAACAAGACGCCATTCCTACCCACCTACTTGACAAAATACCTTAGTAATGCGGCCAAAGAAAGGTAACAACGAAAAATCGTAACTCGTAAAATATAAAAGAGAATTTATGTGAAAAGTTTTCATTTACAAACAAAGACGGATTGTGTAACAAATGACGCGGCGGAAAAGGAAAGCTTGTTCGTTTATTTCAATTTTTAAGTTGTCGTGACGGCGACGGCGGGTAAACAACAAACAGCCGCCTAGCCGGTTCTCGTGTGCTAGGCAAACGCTTAAAAAAAGCTTAGGTAAAAAATGTTGCCAACTTATTTCAGTTCCGTAAATGGCTGATTGATAAAACCTAAACCACTGAAGTTAGAAATATGAAATATTGAAGACATGGTCTTTAGATATTTTCCGTAAGTCGTTGTCTGAACTGGACAAACGGCTATTAGAATTTGAAAAAACCGATTGTCAAATAGTAATCTTAATGTTACACCATGCCTTTATCCTCGAAGGGGTCAGCATAGTGCACCTTATTTCGCCAGCTATTTATTATGTCTAATATACCTAATAAGGGGCTTTCAAACCCAGACTACAGGCTGCTACAGAGAAGTTTCTATTGGAAAACCCAATACGTATACGTTACCATACTTCAACAAGGCCCTCGAAATTAATGATAAATAACAGTAATTAAGGTAATTTGTCTGTGTTGTTAACGGCCAAGTATAATCCGTTCTCTTACCGGGATATTCTAATGGGCTACCAGGAGATTATGACAAGGTGGCAGCGGCTTCTGCGCGCTAATAATATTTCTGCACAGTAATTTTGTTAGTGAACAATGTACCCATTATGTCTTATCTCTTAAATCACTTTAATGCTATTAGGGGAATACCTCAGTTCATGCACTTTAGCTTAAAGTTATGTAACGATATTCATTATTTTCTATATCAAGTATGATACTTCCACGTTGTATATACTGCGCATTATTTTATGTTCAGCACTAAATATTGACGGTCTTCTATGGCACTCCTTGATCGATAAACTTTTCAACGATGTTTAGTAAAGAGACATTTTCGAAGTTGCGTTCATTATTTTCTTATCTACGAGTATGAACGCGCCTCGTCAGTACTTTTCGAGGGCGACCCTTGAAATACCGACGTTCCGAAAAATCGGTCAAGGGCACACGTACATATAATATTAAGGTTTGCTTTCTTCGCAAGTGTGTGTGACTATCTATATTCCATTATGAATGCTCTAGCATTACGAGGGGCAGACGTTTTTGGGGTTATTTATTTACGAGACAATAATTAACTGACTTTAGGCAAACAAAATCCACAAAGTTTATGTGATGAGTTTTGGAGAAATTGTTCATCAAAATTGCTTACGTAAATATGAATGACACCACTCTGTAAAACACCCTTTTAAGTTAAACTGATTCGAGCCTGTTGGCAAGACTTAGTACAAATTCGACCCTTAAGGGGATCAAACGGGAAGTTCGAGTTTGTATATAATATATGCGAACAAAGCCGAAGGGAATACCTAGCATATAATCAACCCGTTGTTTTGTTCAGTACCTCGTTTGGCTGTTTACAATTCCCACACCATTAATTTATTTACATTATTATTCGTCACTACTGAACGTTTCCCGTGTCTGTAAATATAATCCATCCATTCCATAAATTAATACTATATTTTGTTTGTGCTTTTCACGATAAAGCATTCGGTAAGTTACGGAACGGACATAAGGTTCAGATTGAACTGATCGACGTGTCTATATTTTATTTAGACTTAGATACACCCGACCGTGATTGTAATGACAGATATTTCTGGAATCGAAGTAAATAAAGCAAACGGAATTTAGTTTTGAATTAATTTATGTTCAAAATTCAGACTGAAATATTTTTTCGCTTGCAACAATTTACTGATTTTCATTTTTACATCGCCCGTATGTGGACGTACCAGCGGTTATTACAGGACCTGCACTCCCTGTTACTAGGAATATCAACGTTCGTTTTAATTTGTACGACTATTGGTAGGTACTGAATGACCCTATTCAAAATGTGTACGATTCATTAAAAACATATTACGTACACACCTTAATACATAAAAACATAGCCTGCACTGTAGTACCGGTCTTTCAATCTCGATGCTTAGCCGACCACAACCCTCTCCAGATACACTGTCTGCCTCTTTGTACATTAAACCTCACAGACGAAGGGTTCCGCGTAATTAGATACTAGCTTTTATACAACCCACATCACTTAAACGAGCGGGATTTATACAAAAACATTAACCTTTAAATGATTTTGGGAAGTCTTCTTTGTAAAGTGTAGGTAATTTAAAAATTCAAAGAATGTTTCTTTAGTTTTTTCTTTTACATCTATTCTGTTGATTTTTCTGATTGGTCCTTAGATAATGGTTCCTTGGCTTTATGCCCACATCACTTGATAGACTTTAATTCCCCTGCGACCGTCCATAGCATTAGCGTTTGGGAGACGTTAACAGAATTATACAAAAAACGAAACAATAATTTAAATAAACTTCAATATAATTTGATAATTATAAATTACCATCAGAAACATCGATAGCACTTATCGTAAAGACAATAAATTGATAGCAGAAGTCAGGCAGGGCGGGCCGTGATGGGGGGCAGTAATTAATGGCGACCCTCGCTATTTCTGGCTCGAAGGACACGCTCGAACGTGACCAGAATGCATTTAAAGCTCGCAAAATAAAAATATGAAATGTAAACTAAGTATATTAACTCACATTGTTAGGTTTGTAGTCGTGTTGGAAATAAATGTCTTCATATTTTAGTCTTTACTTTGTGCTGAAGTCAGCTTAGATTGAGACTGGGGTTAAATTGTGATGCTGGCCACAGGACAATCAAAAGTTATGGGCCTCTTCATGTAAAGGGTTGGTGTTGCACACACAGTCAGCCCCCCCCCCCCCCCGCACTTAGTGATATGGCACCATGTTTGCCAAATTCAAGAGAAGATTTTAATGTTCTTCTTCATACATATTTAATAAGGACATTTTTCTGCGAAGGGAAAAGTCAGAACATACCTTTTATTTTCCGTATTAAGACAGGAAGTTAAAGTTCACTAGCAAGTCACAATGAATAAGTTGGAACCGAGCAAAACAATATAAATCACAATTCTATTGGATCTAAGGAATGTAATAGTTCACAAGAAGTGTCAAGAAGTCAACAGTTCATACAATGAGAACAAAGTATTTCCCGATAAGTCTCACGACTGGGCCAATTTAGATGGAAGTGTTGTGGTCACAAACGATGTGGTGGTTCATAAATAATTTTACATATCTGCGTGATAGGTCGAAGAAACAGTTATTGAGATTTTACATTAGGGTTTTACAACACGCGGTATTTTTTATTTGATTTTTGTGGCAACAATAAAATAAAAAAAATAGCCGCCAAAAAGAGGCGACAAAAATTTTTCGATCGTAAAGCATGTTCTGATGCTTCGCATCATGAGTCGTGCAATTGGGCAATAAGTGCTATTAAATGTCTACACAGTTTATTCAACATCAAACACTAGCTATGACAGTACAAAGAGATGCAAATTTGGTAATTAGTATTTTGTGTACCAAACGATTTATTTAAAAATGCCAAAATATTCATCGAATGGAACTCAAACAACTATTATAAATGTATGGCAGAAAATATACATGGAAATAACTAACTGAAAGCAGTTATCAAACTAGGTGTCGATGAAGCCTTTTTCCCTTCGTGTACTAATTCGATTGTACAAGTAAACTAGTGTTGTTACTACAAGTTATTATAGGCTTCTTGCACAGCGAACTCACGAATAGTTCGCTTAATAGAATGGTTCGTGTTCCAATTGAGATACCGATGTCCGAAACGGGAATTCGGTAGCGGTTCTCTATTTAGAGAAATAAAGCATCCGTTGCACGCTCCCTGGAAACGAGCCAAAAGCATTTGTAGCTATTGGAATATGCAGAATTGCAGGTTATTACTTTAAATCACTATTATGATTTTGTAATGTTAATAAAAAGTCGTGTGAGGATCCTTTTAAAGAAGAAAAGAAAGAAAGAAAATATGTTACGTTATTTTATTTTGATTTAATTGTTCCGCGGCTGACCGACACTTATGTCAAAGCATCAATTTAATATTTTCAGCTGCTGCGCACGTATTTACATCGAGTTGAAACTATAGCGATGAAATTCGTAGCTGTCAGTTGAAACAGTTTGCAAATTATGTTGTTGATAATGTGCCACAGATTAATGTTATGCTTCGTATTGCAGTATAGACGTGCTGCTAGCACGTCGGGGCGTCGAACCCTGACGTGAGGTTGCTAAAAATCAAACCCGAATACGAAATACATAATAAAGAGGAAACAAGGTAAAAAATATGTAGGAATTCGGTCGTTGGAATGAAGAGTAAACTAAAGGTTAAATATTTAGAACTTGATTTAGATTGAAAAACTTAAAATATGCTACCAAATATAATCTGCGATAGATGCGCTCAGACGAATTTAAAGATTCGATTGCAATCGGACTGATTCGTGTCGCTCTTTATATAGATCTATATGAAAATAAACGGAAAGTTTAAGTTTTTCTTTACATCACACATTCAGATAATTTGGATTGATACTAAGAGACCTGGAGATAAAAAAATAGGTAAGAAGTTAAAATGATAGATAAGGTGATTTAGAATTTAAAAATGTCTCTTGACCATGTAGCACGCTTCGTCTATTGGGATTTTTGCGCGTTATAGCGCCTCGTAGATTAGTTAAATAACACCCGAGGGCCTAGACAAAGTAACATTCAATTAGCGATGACGCTAGTAGAAAAGACAAAAAATGTATGGGGTTGACATAAGCTATTGAAATGTCACGTGATCATAGGTCAACGAATACAAATTATCTAGACAATGTTAACACCATTAAATTCTATGAAACGAATTGACAGCGTCGAACGATTACTTCCATAAAGATGCGTAGCCAAGTGGAAATTTTTGACAAGCATTATCGCTAGTTTTTGATTCGTATGATGGAAACATTAGCGAAAGCGAAAGCGATCGTAGAAATAGAATCGCTCCGAAGCGAATGCCGTTTGTCTAGGCCCTCTGATATCCCAGCTGACGTAGGGAAATATGAATCACATTTGTCGACCTCACACGGCAACAGATCCGAGGTAACTGGATCGATCGGTACCTCGCCAGCCGGCGGATGATGATGAAGTCAGGCGGACAGTTCGGTGGCTGGGTAAAGCCAAAAAGATGTGGCCTTTCGTTAAATCTAAGACAAAATGATTAATTCTTAGATTAAAGAAGAAGGCGCAAATTATAATCGAAAACCGAACCAATGAAGAGAAGACATATCAAAAAATAATAGAAGAAAAGTCCTGGGAACGGGCAGACAATCTATAGTTAAATTATAATTTCATGACGGAAACTTGCAACGTATAAAATCTAACATCCTAATCCTTTTGCTATAATAAAAATAATAAAAATCCATGAACTCTTCAAGAATTCCAACAACAGAATGACGCTTTGGAAATTTTCTGACAAGCTTTTGGAAAGCGTTTGGAACAATTATCGATTTTGAATCTTATAATTTTGAATATCGAATAATAACAAGCTAACCGATTGACGCGTAAAAAGTATTTAATCGATTTGTGAACAAAAAGTATGTAAGAGCAGGAATAATACTCCAGTATGTAGGTACCATGCGGGACCATAACCTGGAATTTACTATGTATGACGTACGTAGTATGACGAAAACTTAGTTAAGCTTTAGTGCTTGTTAGAACAAAACTGCTTGAAGTGTTATACAGTAAAATCAAATATATTCCTGCGGTCTTCTTTGCAGTTTACCTTTAATGTGCAGGCCTTTGAGACCCTCGTGACGTGCCAATATGTTGCAGCACAAGTGACTCAAAGGACTACATGCTGGCGATTCCGAAGGTAAACCTAGTAGGTATCGGTAAACTTGACGATCGGAAGCTTCAAATTTACTTTCAATTCTCACTCTGCAGGTAGACATATACACTGGGCCGCAAAGAAAGCGGGTCAGTAATAAAAACGTCAATAACTTCAAAAATATTGGAACTAGCTTTAAGGAAGACTGTATTATAGACAATTTTATAATGCTTAAGTCAATATCATAAAAGTTCAAGATTATGAAGTTTATTTTGAATAAAGTAAGTTAAGTAAGAATTACCATTTTCACTAGATTTAGAAAAATGTGCTACGGTATCACATATGCAATTTTTACACATTTTAGTATTTTGTATGGCCACCACGAGCTGTTAATACAGCTTTTTGTTTGGCATGCTTTCCACTAGATTTCTGAGCGGGTGTTGAGGAATATTCTCATATTCCTCTATCAGTGCTTCTTTTAGTTCACGAAACGTGACTGGACGGGAATTTCACGGGCGTACACGTCGTCCCAGTTCGTCCTAGGCATGCTCGATGGGGTTCGGGTCTTTGCTGCGTGCTGGCCACTTCATGCGTGTGATAGCGACATCTTCAAGGTAGTCAAACACTATCCGAGCTGTATATGGACGAGCGTTATCTTGCATAAAGATGACGTTCCAACCCATGTTTACAAAAAATGGGCCACATACTAATTTAAGATTTCATTAACGTATCATTCTGCAGTTAAAGTGCCATTTTCTGTCACCAGCAGCAAGGTGCGGGTTTCGGGAGAAATTCCAGCCTACATATGTATGGAGCCTCCATCGTAGGGCACTTTCTCTTCAATGCAAGCTTGGTTAGCACTCTCCTGGTCTTTTGTAAACTCTTTGTACCGTGCGTGTATAGCATGAACCTCGACTTGTTCGAAAACATTACTCTTGACCAGTCATCCTGTGTCTAATTCATGTGTTCTCTAGCGTAACTCAGCCTTGAATTTCGTTGCTGCCTTTCGAGTTTTTGACCATTTCCAGGTCTAAATGGCTTCAAGTGTGCTTGGTGATTTTTGACTTCAACAGCCTTTTGAAATCGATTTCTCAACATTGTTAACACCATTATATAGATCCTCCCGCACT
The DNA here is from genome assembly GCA_916610205.1 of Griposia aprilina. Classification (NCBI taxonomy): domain Eukaryota; kingdom Metazoa; phylum Arthropoda; class Insecta; order Lepidoptera; family Noctuidae; genus Griposia; species Griposia aprilina. The sequence continues at coordinate 12,765,374 of OU744286.1, forward strand.
GTCGTGTACCTCGTTCGGCCTGTTCCTGGTCTGCGAATATTGGATCCAGTCTCTTCAAATCGCTGGAGCACTCTTTGAACGGTTGTTTTGATTTCATTTATTTATTTCATAACAATTTTTACATTGTGTCGAAATCACTTAAAAATTACACACGTGCATTTAATTATAATTATTAATAGCGATCTTATGACCTTATCACTGTCATTAACAGTAATAACATAGAGATTTGATAGCGATACACCAACAGTTCTCGCTGTATAACGCTGACTGCGCCGGTCTTCAAGCATTGTCAGAATTCTGGTACACTCTTCAGGGGTTAGTGACATGTTTTTAATTGAATTTAGTTAGAATAATGAATTTCTGCTAAATATAATATAAAATAAACGATGTTTAACGATGTTACAGGGAAACTCAATAACATGTCGGTAGTCTATGAGCGATGTCAACGACATGTAAAAATAGAAAATAGCACGTCTGCGTAAAACTTTATAACTACGAACTATTTTTTAAATATGTGTTGTTGTTTTGTTTTCCAACACGCTGTGAACAAAATTCTTATAAAAATATTTAAATTCAATGCGGAGGGAATTCATGTTAACATGTCATGTGATTTAGGGTGGACACCAAATCTTTATTGAAAAATATTCCAGAATGTTCGAGATTAAAACTGTTTATTCCTTAGAACAACCTTCGCGAAACAACTGCAAAATACCCTCAAAGCGAAACAAACACTCAGCCGTCAAGCAGACCTTTCGTTCATTGATAAATAGTTCTCCTCTCCACACCATCCACATCAGTGAATAGACTTACATAAAACCAGTACCTCGTGCTATTCGCAGGATACACTTTTTGTTGATCTTTTTTGTGAAAGCCTCGTAATCGATCAATGTTTTCAGTGAATCGCTGTCCTGTTGTTGTAAGCAACGGAGGAGGGGGAAGGTGGGGTTAAGTGTAAGTCCCTGTTTCTGGCAAAGAAAACACAAGAAAATGCCAAAAGAACTCCTCTCAAGCTATAAATATTTGTACATGTGAATTACGTTATGAAAAGTACGCAACATCATCCATCATTATTCCACTCCCGTTATCCGATGGATGGTGACACTCATTTAATCAAATTTTAAGACAGCATAATACAATTTGTATCTTTGATAAATTGTGGCACAGGCATTTTCATTAATGACAGGTATTTTGAAACGTTGTTTAACATCTACAGAAAACCTATAATCTGCACGCACACGGTTTTCTGAAGTAAATAGAGTCAGTTTTCTGAAGTAAATCTATATATATAAAAATGAATCCCTATTTCCCTTGGTCACGCCATCACGCGTGAAAGGCTGGACCGATTTCACAAAAAAAAAAAATTGTTGTGTTCGTTATTATCAGGAGAAGGATCTTATGAAATAAAAAATAAGGAAGTTGATCGGAACGTTACAAAATTTAAGAAAACTTAACGTCAATATTAATTTTACATAACTGTCAGTTGTTTGAAATAACTGTCAGCTATTGACAGAATGCGCGCTGCAAATATCGTTTAACCCAGATGGATCGGATGAGTCGATAGTTTTAGTTTTAGTCAAAAGTCAAAACTAAAACTAAACGACATTCATAGTTAAGACAGGACAACGTCTGTCGGGTCAGCTTGTAGATTATAATAGTTGGCGTTCTTGCTACGGAATTGTTTTGGTAAAACTATTTAATTAACGACTTAATACATAATACGTAGGACGCACTAAGGACGCAAGTGTAAACCTACTCCAAATATTTTTCAGAGAAGTGAAACATTTTGTTAAAATAATTTGAGTATTAAACTCGCCAGCGGGTACGAGCCACGTATCACGGCGGCCGTGCTGAAATGCTTTTAGTGAAATAACAAGAATTTTATACTACTCCTGTCCGCGCCCCTGGCGATGCTCAGACAAGACATGTGAGCTGGGTTACATGTAATAAAGCTCGTATGTGGTCGTCATCGCTGCCTTCGACCAACTCACGAATTACTAACACGAACGAGCGCCCACGAAATTGTTTATCTTATTATGGTGATCGTAGAGAATCAACGTAATTAACGTAATAAGATACATTATCTCTCTTATTTTCTGAACCTTTTTCCTGTTTTTCCGCATAAACGAGTAGGTGTGCGTATTGGTCTAGCCATCGATTTTGTGAGAGTTCTCGGAATTTGCAGGGTCTTATTCGATAATTGTGTTAGACAGTTGTACATAATTGTTTCTGAATAAAACAATCGTTGCAAGGCCATTGCAAGGTGTGTTTAAAGGAAATGGTTGTATTTATATCTCTTGGTTATTGATTTTTATCGATTCTTGACTTTTATTCGTTCGACTGGTTTTCGATACATGAATGTCATATCTAGTAATTCTCAGAACGAATACGAAATATTTTTTTAAAATTGCGATATTCTATAGTATCACAGTATAATGTATAGGTAAAAATATTTCTATAATATGAGATATATTTCATTGAGCTATAGTGGTCGTAGAAGGTCACGACGGAGGCTGTAGACTGTCCTTACGAGCACTGGCGACGCGCCAACAGCAGCTGCTCGTACACATTGTTACAACGTTTTTTTTGGACTCGAAACATTACTTAGCTCTTGATTCGTTGTTGCTATAAAGACCAAACAAGCTGTTGAGTTGAGTTTTTATTTCATTCCTATTAAACGAGCGATGTTTAAATTGCCAGTCGTCCGACGAGCAAACGACTAGCTATCAACGATTTTCTCGCTCATGAAACGCACAATAGATTGTTGGTACCGTGTAAGTAAAAGAGATAAAGGCTGATTGTTCACACTACCGGCGAGAACTCCCTCTCCACTAATTTATCGCAGCGACAAGAGCTATCAAAGAGAGTAATCGCTCAGCGACGCTCGCTTGGCGGACAGAACACTTGCAGAGACTAGTTTGGTACATATATATGCATACCAGCAAGTACTTCTATGCCACCCCGAGCTAGTGGTGCAAGTAATCCCCCGTCGCACTCGCTCATAGCCCAGCGAGAAAACTATTGGAACTACACGCCGACTCGTTTCTAGTCGATAGCTCTACTCGTTTCTCGCTAGTTGTCGGCGGTGGGAGTACGGTGCATTGGCTTTGCGGATTGTGTTTCATTATACAAACGGATCAGCCTTGTTTCAATTACACCGTTTCATGGATTCTGTATCCGTTTTGCCATAAAATGTAAATTTAATTTGTTAAATGAGAATCTTTATCGGCTTTTCTGAATATAACAGCCCATAGAGGTTTTGTGGTTATGAGATAATAAGTACGCGAAAATGTTGTTTTTATTTGTGGAGCAGTGATGCAGTTGTTTTTTTTTCAACAAAATAAATATTTTACATAGAGCGCAATGTTTTGCTGTTCATACAATATTTTCATTCAAGAAGTAGGTAGGTATGTATTCATAATTTAATAGAATCTTGAACAAAACTCTACTCATTTAAAGAAGGTTTCATGTAAGACACCATATTGTACTTTCTGATATGAAATATGGTGTACAAACCCTCGCAACCCTTCTTCAAAACTCCTATCTCATTTCTAATCTCTTTGCGAGAATTCAGGACACGTTTCACAGCATTTAAAGGAGTCTAGGAGTTGCTTAATCTTTCTAAAGTAGTTAACTCAATTTGAAGGGAAGGGGACTGTGAATGAACGCTCCATGAGATACGTGTGTCCTCATACATAAGAATTTAATAAATATACTTTATACTGAATAATATGAAACACTACTTTATGAGCGAGTAAAAAGAAGTAATAAAAATATTTTAATAAAGTCATGGCACTAGATACTTATCGCGAACGCTGTGACTTGTGACACGGAAAAGTTTATTTTTGAATAGATAACGTTTTGTGATGAAGCTAAAAGATATCTACAGTATTTTCTATGCAGTTTGTCGTGTCAGTCCTAAATAGAATAACATTTTTATACAATAACTAGCTGTTTTTCGCGACTTCGTTCGCTCTTTTTCTTGAGATACACATCGGCATCGTATAAAAACTAACCTACTAGGCTAAATAGTTCTTGGCATTTGGTCATTTATATACTTAGTCTGGCCATAAATACTGTTACAGTTAAAAATAAGAAAGATATTACATTTGAATTTGGAATCTGTCATTTTTATACAATTGTTCATTGTGGTTACTATAGTCCAGTGCAATTACGGAAATAAATAAACATAATATTATGTAGTTTGGGGATTAGGAAGGATCGATAGGGGGGTGTATTCTGAGCATATATTCCAATTTGAGGCGAGGTCAGCTCAAGGTCATTTCGATGAAAACGCGTTTAATTCGATATCTCGAGAACGGTTAGTGTTAGGCAAAAAATTGTAGACTTTTTCTCTTCTAAATTAAATTTACTAACTTTTTTATCTATTTTTTTTTCATCAATATTTTTCAATTTATTGCTTCCGAAAGGCAAAAAATTTCCTTTTTTTCCTCCCTTTTTTATTTTTCGCCATTTTCTCCCCAACCGTTCAATTTTAATAAATTTTACCGATTATCAAAGTGTAGATCTTTTAACTATGAACAACTTTTTTCTTAAACTTTTTTCTGTAATGCCAATACCTTCAGAGTTATATATTACTTTACCGAGCGAAATCCGCGCCACTGTCGCACATCAGCGACATCAGTGGGTATTTAATACTTGAAAGAAATATTAAAGTATTCCATGATCATGTATTAGCCAAGTTACCTGTATCAAAAGGTGAATCGAAAAAACTATTTAAAAATTGTACTTTATTTTCCACGTAGTGTTCGTACGAAAAAAGTGGTCAAAGCAGTAAGGGAAAGAATTCGAAGAAATCCTGTCCGAAAGCAAAAGATTTTATCTCGGGAGATGAAGATAGCACCCAGAACCATGTCGCGTATTTTAAAACATGACTTAGGATTTGCAGCCTATAAGAGACGCACTGGTCATTTTTTAACTGATAATTTAAAAAAGAATAGGGTGGTAAAATCGAAACAACTACTGAAGCGGTACGCAAAGGGAGGACACAGAAAATTTTTGTTTACGGATGAGAAAATCTTTACAATTGAGCAACATTTTAACAAACAAAATGTCCGTATTTATGCTCAAAGCTCTAAGGAAGCTTCCCAATTAGTAAACAGAGTGCAACGTGGGCATTATCCGACTTCAGTGATGGTTTGGTGGGGTGTTAGCTATGAAGGAGTGACTGAGCCATATTTTTGTGAAAAAGGTATCAAAACATCGGCACAAGTGTATCAAGATACCATTCTTGAGAAGGTAGTTAAGCCCCTTAACAACACCATGTTCAATAACCAAGTATGGTCCTTCCAACAAGACTCGGCGCCGGGTCATAAAGCTCGGTCCACGCAGTCTGGGTTGGAAGTGAACGTTTCGGACTTCATCAGAGCTGAAGACAGGCCGTCGTCTAGTCCCGATCTTAATCTGCTGGATTATGATTTATGGTCAGTTTTAGAGAGTATGGCTTGCTCTAAACGCCATGATAATTTGGAGTCCCTAAAACAATCCATACGATTGGCAGTGAAGAATTTTCCCATGGAAAGAGTGCGTGCTTCTATTGATAACTGGCCTCAACGTTTAAAGGACTGTATTGCAGCCAATGGAGACCACTTCGAATAAGCTTTTTATATTTTAAATTGTTTCATATTTATGTATTAAACTAACACACTGTGAAAGTAATAAATATAATTTGCAATAAAAAAAAATTTTTTTTCTTCGTGACAATTTTTATGGCAAGACTAGGTATTATAATTATGTATAGATAATACTATTACACAATTATTCGATTGTTCGGATACGTCACGTCTAACCCAATCAAACTACTTTATTATCGTAACGGAAATCCTATTCTGGATATGTATTGCAGATACATACGTAACTACATGCAGTTTGCTGGTTGGCTTACCTTGTGAGCTTAATTAGTATAAGCCTACTGAATTAATTTATGTACAAATTCTACGCAGTATTCTAATCTTGTAACACTGTAAGAGCATTGTGGCGATGCACCAATGGTTCACACTTGTTTGAAGTCTACTTGAGTGGTATCTGATTAATCTGATGTTCCTATATCCGAACTATTTAACGTTTGAGTAAGAATTGTCCTCTTATACGTTGTTATTAACTAGTACCTACGAGTATGTGCATTCGCGTGAATAAACGAAAAGCAAGAGTCGACGATTCACAATGCAGACAAAATTTAATAACCATGCATACAGTATATTTTTAACGACACGTCCATAATATTTACTACGAAAAAGTTATATGAGAAGTTATCAAAATAACATGGCGGGTCTGATTGGAACCTTCCGCAAACAGTACAAAGCAAGCTGGCTGGCTGGCTGGATCAAAAACAAACAGACAATGACACTAGAGATCAAAAGTTGGAATGGGTGAGAAAACAAAGCGCGACGATATATCGAAGTACAGCCATCGAGCAGAGTGATGTGATGCGCGGATACGCGCACTCGATACTTTTATTTTGTTCATACCAACGCCGCGTTACGGACGTATCAATACACCAATAAAATAGTAGTGTCGGATTTTTTTGAGGATGAATAGATGTTAGTGTTTGTTAACTTTGAATATTGATATTACAATAATAACTTTTGTGATTACACGAACTTATCATAATATGGTTATTAGAATAACGTAGAGTTAGTCACACTATTTTATTTTTAAAGCAGCAATGAAAACTTGTCAATACTAGATTATTTCTAAACACAAACGCCCGTAATAATCATTTATTCAACCCGGTACGAATTTCCATATCAAAAACTTTTATATGTTATAAAATTAATGGTGAAATACTCGTAAGCGCTGGACTATAACAAACCACTGTTACGTTATTCAGGTTACAGAAGTACCTAGGTACATTATAACGCAATTAGTGTCGGATGCCGTTCGGACTTCTGGTTATCTTGTTACCGAACAGCTGCAAGCTATAACTACCTGTTAGTTAGGCAGGTCAGATCTCCAAAATGGATATTGAAACAGCTGGGTACCTAAATTGGCAAAGATATTTCAACAATAATGGTCAGGCACGGACTTAATATACAATGCAGCTAAGGATACATTCTTTTAAAAGTTGCCTAGTGCAAAATACAAATCAGACATGAGGATCTTAATTTATTAAGTTACTTAAAAACAACATAATTAAGTAGGTACCTACTTCACTTTTATGTCTTGATGTGCACAGAAGACTGTGCTAAAAAGGTTTCCCTTACGTTTTCAAATACCTAGAAAATGCGGTAGCTAATTAACCCATTTAATTTCGTATCCATTAAAACAAGAAAAAATATTTTACATCGACTATGAATGTAAAAGAATCATCACATCACTATTTCAGAGTATTCCAGTATCGCTTTGACTGTGCATGTTGAAGATTCATTAACTTTGTGTGCAGTCTCTGTAAAGCCCTTACGACTCGCTTTACGGCTCAAAAAAGATTCAGTTGATCGTTCATAATTGCGACTATTGATTCCTTGAATAGGTCGCGTGGTACTGAGAGCCAATTTGTTTGCCTACTCGACATCAAACGGATTCAATTCATACTCAGTATATGGGATGCTAGAATTGAATTGGATGATTATTTCGTGTCCATATTTGGTCTTGTATCTTAAAGGTTTCTAAATCAATGTTATCTATATTAATCAATACGAGACACTTTTCATGAAAAAAAATTCTGAGAAAGTTAACGACCAAAACATGAACTGGTCTGTTAAAAAGTCAAGCCATCTTACTACAGGTTAGGGGTACCGTAAATCACAGCTCGTCTAAGCGACTGTTAATAGACACTGATGCGACAGAACGAAACACCAAAGCTCAAGGAGCTTGCCTAATATCGCGACACAATCGTGGACGTACGGACGGGTGACACGGGTCGCCAACGTCGCCAACGTTGCAAACGTAAGCTTAGCTATAGCTGGTAATACACTGCGTCAACAACTGAATTATTCATCGCGTTACACAAATTCACTTTTTAAGTTGAACCCTCAGAACTAAATGTGTATACAAATTAGCTAATTGATAAGACGTATGTGCTAGTAAATGTTGGTGCTGTGTTGAATCTGTAAATAGTTGCGAGTTGTTCTGTCAGTGAAAAATTGAATAAAACTACATACTCGTAGACATTGATGCCGATTCTCTTGTCACAAAATTCTCTAAACTAGACTAAAAATCACAAAAATTTAGTTTATTCCTGTCAAACGTGGATTTCTCATTCTGAAATAGACTGAAGTGACACAACTTAACGATATTTTAGTTTGACAGCACTAAAATGGCACTGAGTTATTTATTTAGTTATTAGATTAGTGAAAATGGAAATTTTGCTATTCTGAATTTGACGTTTTTCACCTAAAATTTAGGTTGTCTAATTAAATCTGGCTATTTTTAATCGCGATTAAAAAGGTGTCTTGTACAATTAGTTGTCTTGAACTAAAATTCACCACAACACCTCTACTTCAGGTGCAAAAACAGTACTGTATCTTTTATTTATTTTATTTTGCTTATATGTCGAAAATGGTGTGACCTATCGCAAAAATAATGAAAATTTCGACCCCCTTTATGAAAGCCTTAAACCCCTAAAACTCTAAATGTAGGTAATTTTTTTCATATTTTCCATATGAAAAGAGAAAAATTCCATTTAAAAAACATCGAGGCTGCCCCCCCAAGCGTGAATCCGGCTCTAAAAAAAAAACACGGGGTAGGGCAAACAAGTAGGTACCACGTGGAGTCGCGATTGTCAAATTAAATTTTAGTTACGTCAAAATTATTTTTAAATTTAGAGATATTTTTTGGCAGAATAGCTTGAATATTCTCATTGCAAAAAGTAAGGAATTTTAGTGATACTTTAGTTAGTTTAGTTCGGTGTACAAGAGAATAGTCACCATTGCTGGATTATAATTTAAGGGAGTAAAAAAACGTAGACCGTGTAGGACATAACACATAACAAATCATCACGCCTGTAATCCTCGAAGGGTTCTAAAAATAGGTGTACTTAGTACATGTAATCGAGGGCGGGCCTATCGCCATCCACCGTATAGTAATGTCATTATTCGTAATTAGCTGCGATTACTTTTAATTAATTAAATCCTTTTTCTAAATTCTGCTTTTATCTATTTACGGATAAAGTTCCTACATACCACAAATTCCTACGAGTATCCACTGGAACTAATTAACAATTCCCGACGAAATGTTCAGTAATGGATGTCGCACCCAGCTCAGGCTAAATTTTGCCACTCAATACGGAAATTGGGAAAACAAGCAAAATACGTTCCGAGCTAGGGACAGCCCACCGCCCACGTCAGACGCTGAGCAAAGCCCGTCACTCAACTACACCACAGAGTCAGCTCAGGATGAGTTAACGCCCCACATTTTGCGTTCCTGAATATTTACAGTAAATAGTCAACATCCATTTAATAATAAATCCAAGAAAATCATAGCAGGATGAACTAAAATTCTTAAAGTACATTAAAAAGAATTACCTTAATACTTTCGCTGACCTTTTACGATTTTTATTTGTCTGTAATAGTATTTTCTTTTCGATACAATTTCCTGCTGAACTCCCTCGCTTCTGCACAATACCCGGTTAATAGCAAACAGACCGTTGAAAAGCAAATCGATGCGACGTCCCAGTTAGTGCTAGTAGTGGGTAGCACGCTCAGCAGACTTGCACCGCCTACAGAACATATTAGCGGGAACGTGACCCGAATCAAACACGCTCCACTCAATCTACCATCATGCTCCAACAACTGATCGAGTTCTAGGAAACCGCTTAACTGGAGACAATGAAGTAACTACTTACAACTAAAGTCGTAATGAAGACTAATAATAAAATTCAAAGTAACAGTTACACTATTTATTTTTATGTTAGCGTCGCGTATAACTTCGGAAACAATCGCTTATACTGAAAGAACATGAGGTTTAAGAAAGCTTTGCGTGGAATTTTCTGTTTCAGTTACTTTGAATGGCATGAATAATGCCTAGCTATCAATCTTATGAGGTTAACCTTTAGCGACTTGAGCATTGTAACGAAGGTTTAGGTCAGGTCAGTGAATGCCTTAGCTAGTTAGGTGTTACATTATCTGTGGCGGCGTGAAATGTCAAGTGGTAGGCGCTTTTATGTTGGTATAATGTCGAGGTGATATTTTTAGTGTTGAGTCAGGCCTGGCCATTTTGCGTTGTTGTCGTAGAGGTTAACTTGTGGCACCTTCACCAGTGGTTTAAGTGAGGGTGGGTGACCCTTTATCGACAATACGAAGTATTGCGAAGCGAGACAAAGTGCTGAAACGAAGAGATTATTTAATTTTATCCGGGCTATGAAGAAGTTTGTTGAACATATAATATGTTTTGGAATTTACGCTCTAAGTAAGACATGACGTGGATTATCCAATGATGTCAGCGAAGCTTGAAATGAGTGTCAGTTTCAGCCTTTGTACTTCCATCACACTGAGTGCTCAAAGGAAATAAAGTTTAAACCGCTTTGTATGTCTTTTTAGTTGTTGAGTTACTCGTATATTATTTTATATACACTTAGCCTTACGTATACACATAAAAGGGAGTAAAAGTATAGTAATATTTGGTTTTCAGTGCGTTTAGGTTTTGGATTAAAACATCATAACTGAAAGGATATTGCCAAATAATGTATTTTTTTGCCTTTAAAAGCACTTGTTTTGCTAAAAGTCATGTTATTACAACGTGGAAGCTCCTAAAGCCAATGTACCATCAATTTTAAGTCCATTAATGCTCCGAGCAGCTCAATTTCGAAATTTAAATCTAGGTATTGTTCAAACGACGTCATAGTGTGAATTAGGCGGTCGTTTTATTTGCAGCATAAGGTACTGAGCGCGATATGATTATATGACTATACTGACTCTTATTTATTTATTAAAACTTTATGCACAAGTAAAAAAATACTGTACAAAGCCGGACTGAATGCCTGAGGCAAAAACTTAATGTGAATTTTCTATTCCTTTCTATTCCTTTTTTTATTTTTCTTTTATATTCTTTTTTATTTCTTATGTGGCTCTATGCGACTTTTCTATTCCCTTTGTATCTTATTAGGGTAGGCAAACAGTACAAATGATAGAAAGTGTTGCTACTACCCGAAAAGAGCCCACACAAAGAGTTTTCATCACTACTAATGGCCCTTTAATCGTCCAATATTGGCCAAACTCTATAAAAATGCAGCAACATTGGCCTTTAAAAACACTATCGGTTGCACAGCTTAAATAATGATCAACGACCGGACATACAAATAGACACTATTTATGTCCCTACCATACAAATAGACACTATTTATGTCCCTACACTGACACAGATTGCAGGAGGCAAGTTGCAGCATGTTCCAGCGACAAGTTGTCTCGGTTGGTGCCAACTATATGGCCGTGTTCTCGTACATCACACTAAGTAACAACAATAGCAGCGACGATGGCCGATGGTTCTATGAACGTTGTTAATGGGATACGATAAACGTTTTGGGAACTATGTCGCATGTCTTTAAAATTTTAATATATATTGTATGGCAGAATAAACGGCCTGAAAGTTAGTTTTTGTAAACTTTTATAATATACGGTATGATGAATGATCACATCGCATCTGGGATCACATAATATAAAATTCAATATAACATTAATAAATCTAAAAACAATACCCATATTTCTTTTATTTTTTTTTGGGTGAGAAATCATCATTGACTTCTCCCGCTCTGGGCGGTGCAGAAGGGCGTGTCAGACTCTTACTGACAAAAAAAAAGAAACGAATTGTTAAAAAAAAAATGTTACTAAAAACAATACCCTAGGGTCCCGAATCATCATCATATCATTGAGTAATAGAAAACTATATAGAATATAATAGAATAACTATAACAAATTTTGTCAAAAAAAAAAAACACTTTAGAGGTCTTTCCTATTTCTGTTAGATATCCTGTTTTTCCTCTATCTATGAATGACAGGTAATATATAAACGTGTGTTTGCATTAAATCTTCAAAAACTACAATTATTATTTATATTTTACCCTACAACTTCAAGTTCAATCAAGGAAAGGAATTGAATTTTATTTACCGAATACTCAGTAGTAAAATTATGATTCAGTACAACCTTTTTGGTCAATGTATAGTATTGACAAACACTGGTCAATATTGCTGAAAAAAAAAATGTAATGCTTTAAGTTAAATTAAAGTTTTATTTTTAATATTATTTTGTTTGCAATAAAGGGCATTCCTATATTTGTTTTCGTAATATTCTGCCTATTTCATATTTAATTAGAATAAAGCGTATTTAGCTTTAAAACAATTTGGAGCTCAATTAAGCTATTTTTAGTATTGAAAATGTGTATTTCCGACATTATAAAATATTTTTTAGTAGGTAAGTAATTATAAAAAAAAACATTCCTTCCTGCAAAAATCTCTATAATAATAATAATAATAACCAACCACACGTCCTGATTGACCATCTAATCACGTGGGGGGCGGACACACGAATAAGAAATTACTGGCGTGGCTAACGTGGCTCTGAAAACCCGCAGGGCAGCATGTGGCGAGCTGTTGGGCAGTAGCGACCCCACGGACCCTATCTCCCGGGAAAAGTCTTGTTCCTCACCTCTAGCTTGCCTTTACTGGCCGGCTGGAGTGAACAATGACGAGGAACAGAGCTCCCACCTCTTTCTTGCCTTTATTGGCCGGCTTGAGTAGAGATTTGCAAGAGCAAACGTGCTCGGAGGAAGGAAGTATTCCAGTAAGATGCTGGTAGGGATCTTGACCGTACTTCCGGGATTGTCCTGATAGCCGTGGGATACTGCTCCACTCCTCATAAGCACCTCAGGACATGTTGCCCCCTTGTCGCTACGACACTATATGATAGCGACCGTTTTCGGGGGCCCATTATTGAGTGTGCAAGTCACCCCCTGCCATTTCATCCGTGTGTTTTATATATAAAACATTGGTAAGGCAGGGGCCATAGTCTTCCCATAATCCTAGATAACCAGTCCACTTAAGCTACCCCAATCAATAGTCTAATAACTTTGTTTCCATATTCTGCAATAGTCCGACACCAACCGGGGGTTGTCCTTTGGCGCACTTGCACAGTGCATACAAGGATAATCGTCGGTTGGCACCTCATTCCATTTAAAATTTTCTAAGGGGTCTCTGCGAGTTGGATTCGGCCCCTCGTACGCCTTCCAAAGGTCCGGACCCCAAGGTCCCGAGATATGTTAATATAAAAATAATAATAATAATCACGGAAAATCTCTAAGAAATATGTAATCTCACATTCGCTTGTCATAGTTACTCGATTCTCAGTAAAAACCCTGATGGTTGGATTCTTTTGATTGTAATAATTGTATGTACAATAATTGTACAGCAAGAATGTTATAAATAATTTAATTATTTTCGTTTTTCATTGTTCCAGGCCCCGCACCGGCGTGGTAGGCGTACTGCTGAGGGTCGCGCGCCCTCTCCTGTGACTAGCCAGAGTACTAGCGCACGGCACGGGCGGCGGATTGTAAGCAAACATCTACCTTGTTGTACCCTTGACTAGACTATACATAAGACACCGGCGTGGTAAGCGTACTGCTGAAGGTCGCGTGCCCCTTGCTGTGACTAGCCAGAGTACTAGCGCACGGCACGGGCGGCGGATTGTAAGCAAACATCTGCCTTGTTAAATGATAAATGAATGATAAATGATTTTATTTCTGTAAGTAGGTTTGTACAAACACTTTTACACGTCAATCATATTTTTAAACTAGATGAGGTCGGCGTTTCCTATCTGACTACTCTGAGAAGAAAGGCCGAAACAAACTCAGAGGTCACAGTCTCTTTTAAAGTCCAGACATAATCTTGGTCAGATCATGTGAAGACCATGTAGATTGGTATCTGAAATGGTCTTTTGTTGTACCCTAGACTAGACTATACCGGCGTGGTAGGCTTATTACAAACAATTTTTCCTGAGAATTGCCTCTCCTGACATTAGCCAGAGCTTTGGCAATTAACGAAATCTTGTTTGTATCTAATATAGATTTTATACAGATTCAGAATTAAATATTTACTTTGGAAATCAGTAATTTTAACCATCTTCTCATCAAGCTACCGTGGCACGCGTACGGTGATGGTATCTCATTCTAGTTACAGTGTTGGCCTATTTCGTTATGTAGTCGACCCAGAAAACTTGGGAATAAGGCCAAAATAATTCTTAGTCTCCTATTTCCTTAATGTTACATTTTGAGCTGTTCAACACACTACGGCAATTTCTACTTAGACTTGGAAAATGTTCTCAAGTTACGAGGAAACATACCGATTTAATTCGATATTTTCATCTAATTGGATGATTCGAGTCCGCATCTCAAATGCAAATCTGTGGCTCTAATAGAATTAGGGAAACTCTTGTAGCTTGGCCATTGGATCGTAGTTTTCTTAAATTGTTGTTTTGTTAATTAGTTGATAACAACGCATAGTTGAATTGAATTTGGGCCTGTAATGACCCTATGTAGCCTAGTTTACTTTGGTGTTACTAACAGTACAACGATGTTATTGTCTTTCTCTTAACGTTTTTTATGTTTCTGATAATTGAAGACAATGACTGGATCCAATTGAATCGGTGCACAATCAGGTACATTTTCATTTATAATTGCACAAAAACCGTAGTTGATGTCTAAAATGTGTGTTTTGGTAATTGCAGAGGCGTGGGGCGCGGCGCGTGGCGGCGGCGCGGGCGCGGGCGGCGCCATGACGCGGCGCCCGCCACCATGACGCTGCCGCCGCCCGCGCGCCCCGCGCACCCCGCCGCGCATCGCGCAATGCGCTATTACCGCATCTGGATCTACGCGTGCAACGGCGCGCTGTTGCTAGGGGCGCTCGCATTCTGCGCGGCCGCGGGGCGCGCGCTCTCCGACTACCGGCGCGCGCTGGTGCCCGGGCTCGGCGTGGCGCAGCCCGGTTTCCTGTACGGGTACGCGGCGCTGCCGGCGCAGGCGGGGCTACTGCAGCTCCTTGGTTGCCTTGCAGCATTGAGACTTTCCGAACGGATGCTGAACGCCTACTGGTTGGCACTCCTGGCCCTGCTCGTAGGGGACGCAGCTATCGGCGTTTACTGGGCGTTCCGGTTTGAGCGAGTTTGTCGCGAGCTGCGGCCTCAGCTGCGGCTTCGTCTCGCAAAGGACTACGACACGGACATTGACTTCTCACAAGCTTGGGACCGCCTTCAGAGAGAACAGCGGTGCTGCGGCGTGACAGGTCCGGCGGACTTCGCGGCGTTTAATAGAACTACGCTCCCGGCAAGCTGCTGTCGTATCCCGACGCATACGACGTCGGTGACTCCGGCGATGATGGCTGTCACGACCGCCACGTCTCCTGCGCCGTTCACTCCGGTGCATTGTGCGCCGCACACAGCCGCCTGCTCAGAGAGACTACTCGTTTGGCTTCGACGAACCGCAGACGCGTTGTTCGTGTTAGGGTATTGCGTTATAGCATTTTTAAAATTGTGCTTCCTCGGAATCCTCCGGTACGAAATAAAGGAGATGATTCAAAAAATTAGAATATTGCAAACCGAGCTCGGAGCAGGCGAGCTGATGGATGGTAGTCCGATCCATGGTGGACCACTCTCACAGACGATAATAGTTAACGCGGTGAACGCCAACGGAGGAGTCCGAGCACACGGCGGGAGTCCTGAACGCGCGGGAGAGCGCGAGGCACTGCTGGGGCGAGCTTCGGATCCATGTCCGCGGCGGAGCATACACGATGAACCTCTCGGTCCCAAAACAATAAACGGAAACAACAACTGCGAGATGCGCGAACTCGCTCGAGGAGATTACAGACCTTTAGCGGCGGACAGTGCAGCGACTCGAATCTGACTAAGATGTTACTTGGAGCGGCTGTTCGGGCGGCGCTGGCGTTCGTTCCCGAGCGCAGGCTGCGAGCTAGAGCCGCCGGGCCGCACGCCGCCCGTGCTCGTGCGGCGAGTGCCCGCGGGCGCGCGCGTTCGCCTCGACCATCGTCGTCAAACCCGCTCCGAATTCGAGTTGTAAGTTACTAGAGGCTGTATCAGCGGCGAGCCGCAGCGTTCGTCGCGACAATCATATTCATTGGCGCTGTCAATTGCGAGTACCGATATGCTCGGCAGAACTAAACTGTATGTAATGTTCTTAGTGGTAGAGTTGTAAAACTGTACGAGCGATGCTAATAAGTGTTAGAGTGATGTCGTTGAAAACGTGAACTGTGAGATATGAATAATATTTATTATGGAAGTGCATCGAAGGATAATAAATTGTGTAATTAGACAAAGTGAAATCGATTTTTGAGCAAAGCTTGTGTTTAGTTCCTAAATTTGGCCGTTGAATATTCGTTCAGTAGGTGCATAGGACACACAGATAAGTTTTACTTTACGGTCCCTAGGGAAGTGGCAAGAGAGAGAGATACCCGAGGTGTCGTGACGCGTACAGCCTGTGAGGAAATGCAGTCTCCGGCAGAGCAAACTAGAATGAGGTATACTTTGACTACTACGAGAGCGCAGTAAATCCATCCTACATAATATTGTATCTGTATACTCGAATACGATTTTAATATTTATAAATAACGGGAATCAACCAATATAAGATTAATTATGATGATTGATTAGCCTTAAGACATAACAGTTTTTGATTGTATACCAATAGAGTTATGGAAATAATTATTATAACATGTATTTTACAAATTTGCATGTCATTTTACTCACTGTCTTCAATTAAATAATTGTATGTATATGTTAAAATATATTGCCATAGTCTGTAAGACCAACGACGCATTCAGTTTAGTGATTTTTGCCCAGAAGCTCATCTTAACTTCGAGCATGACTTTAAAGATTATAAACAATTAGATATAAATATATGTACTTAATAAATTATAGATTTATCATTTACTTTGATAGCTGATGATAGGAGTGGCAAAAGTCACTGTTATGAATGCTGGTCCTACATTTTGATATACCGATACGTTACAAATTATAAAATCAAATGGTTCGCTTGCACGGAAGATTTCTGCTGTCACTCTTGAGTTTATTCCGTACGATATTACATTTCTATCATAGAACTCTTAGTTTCTTATAAGTACCTCTATTCCTGTTCATAACTTGCACGATTACCCTGACAGTACTTGCGTAGATTAGACAATGATCTCGTGAGCAACACGACTTGAGTTCTCGTGTGCCACCTAGGTAATGTCCGCCACACACACACCCGTTCATTTGGACAGCTTTCCTTACATGAGTCGGACAAGAGTGAGCCTCGACTTTCCTTGCTCATCGTCTATTTATCTAGTTCTCATAATCATACCTAATGTTGTCGGTTAATGTAAATAATAAACAAAATTTGTACATGTGTAGTATGCGAGTAATTGTGCATGGACAGATTGACAAAATACATAGTACTGATATGAGCTTAAACGACGTAGTGCCTACAATTATATGCTTGTCAACAGTATAAAGTGGACGAACACACTTTTAATAATATTTTATTTTATGGCAGAAGAATTTAAAATGTTTCGTATGTACTACATTTTAACATTATCTTGACAGAGTACAGACGTTTTTGCTAAAAATTTAAAGAGATCGCGCTATGAATCTAGACTGCGCATATAAAATATTACAATAATCTCATGGTGTAAGGAATTAGGTAAAATTTATTAATGGCTGTGTCAAATAAGGTAAAACCTATCTATGCCGTGTGTAGAGCCGTCACGGTTCGATGTCACAGCTGCCGGTGGAGCGAGCCTGTTCACTGCAGCGCAGCGGCGCGCGCGTAGTTTCACGCTCGCGGCTCGACAGACGTACGACCACCTACCTACATTCATACATATTTGTACTTTTACGAACTAAATTTATAGATATATTGTAATGACGAGTACGACGTTATGTTCGCTTAGAGTAGGTATAATATTTTGTGAATTTATGCAGAAAAATAGTTTTTTAATATTGTTGTCACATGAATGTACCAATCTTATAAAAATTTGTACCTATATTCGGAAAGTTGAATAATTTGTAGCTAGGATCCAATCTATATCCTGCATTTCTTCCAAAAAAAAAACGGTTAAAATAACATGTGCCTTGGCTAATACAATGTATCTGATGTTATGTTTATTGTAAATTAATGGATATGAAGTAAACACGAGCTCGTGTCTGATGTACTCCCTACACCTTCCGACATACGTACGTACACTGTACTCTCAACTGTGTTACTATGTGTTGTGGTTCAACTCGACCACTCTGCGAAAACCATGGTATAATAATATACTTCGCCAGGTATAGCATTCCGGTCACGGGGGTGACACAAGCCTACGGCATCACCACTGTGTTACCAGTAGTGTGTAATAATAACTCCCCAATCGGCTTTATGTTAGTCAAAACCTCTTCGTTTTATCGGATTTGCACTACCTGTGCAAATCCGATAAAACGAAGAGGTTTTGACTAACAATTACGTTGGTATATGTTTAAATTGAATTGTTTCGTTTGATTAGAAAATGAAACGACAATTTAAATGGTTTACATATATTTTTTAACAGAATGGTAACTAAAAATGTTTCCATAATTCGTGTTTAGTTGACGTAAGCATGTGTCACTCCCGGAATGCTAGACCTTATTTTTTTAGACCATGGTGAAAACAATGTATGTATTGTTTTCCTTTATACTACGCTGATTTTATTGCTGTTTCGTTCACTCAAATTTCACAAGTTGTGAAATTTGAGTTGTTGGGTTCTTTGTGATTTTATAAAACATAAATGTTAAGATGAGAAATGAAGTTGAAAATAAATTAAATATTTAATAGACAATTCGACATATCACATCATGATTGTGAAATGTCCCAATGTAATCTGTTAACAATATTAACATTTGGATGGTACACTGTACGTAATCTTTTGAATTCTCGCCTGTCACTATACTTTGAATGTTTCCCTCGTTCAGTGTGTTTAATTATTATAGTAGAGTTGTTACAACTTTCCGAAGGTACGCACTAGGCGACTGAGAGCTAATATTATCATAATAAATGCATTAAATAAAGAGTTTGTTAAAATGTTGGAGTTTTTTATTTAATAGCCAAACAAATGTAAATCCACCCTAAATAATTAAAATTTTGGAATATATTTGTAACAATACTTTAATTCAGTCATCACTCATCCGTAAAAAAAGCTTGAATATTATCATAAGGACGCGTGAATATTTCTTATCTGATAGAAATACGTAACGATGTCAGAAAGCATATACATAATAGATGGGCGAGCTTTACAGTAGTCGCATATCATGTGTAACATCTGACATCTCACCTTGGTAATAAGCAACATTAACATTATATCCTGAAAGAAATGATTCAGGTATTATTTGAAATGATTTTTCGTAACGAAGAATAATTATTTTTCATGAAAATTGTATTTTATTTTATTAACACTAGGAGGAATGCAATTTTTTATTGAAGACAGTTATTTTTGTTCAATTAGGGGGAGAGCGGAGACAATAGATATAAGATAACTAAAATATGATACTATTGGTGATTTCAAAGTATTTAAAACCCGTTGAAAAACTGCGACAATAACAGCACCATTGTTAGTTGTCGAAACATTTCGATCTGTGTTCTTCGTTTAAAAAAGCTATGAGCGGCTCAGCTTGTGATGAACTGAAGTGTACGTTAAATCACCACTTAAAATCATGAGAAGTGAGTGATAGTTTTTTTTTTTAAAAGCGGAGCCACCTTCTGTCTATGGTAAAAGAACGAAATGCAGACAATCTATTATTTTTTTAATTCATTGATTTGGAAAAATGTAGACAACTACCGAAATCACTGTTTGTCCATTTTCAAATAAGCATTCTGCCGCACATATGTCCCCAATATCAGTAACAATATTCAGTCCACTTGTTTGACGATAAGTTAGTGATGTCCATATGAGAAGTCACAACATGTGAGTTGTTCTGTTTGCGATAGATTGCTACACCAGCTGCTCTTTTGCCGGGACGTTTAAATTATTTCAGCATTCGGTACCGAAATACGTTCATCATTATCTAACCACGTCTCTGTCCACATGAGCAACGGATGACTGTCAAACTATCGGAGCTAAAACTATCATAACTTCGTCATTTATGAAGATATTTCAAAAAAACACAATGCTTCATTAAATGCTTCGTACGATTTTTTTTTTAATTATAAAAGAAATACGGAAACTTCTTTATTGATCAGCGACAGAAATTAACCTCAAAATTTTAAATAGCTAAATACTTACTGAAGTATATATTCGAATAATATTGTGTTTTTTTTATCAATATCTGCACTTTTTTCAGACACTTATTATCAACAGTAAATACATTGATTAATATAGTTTACACATATAAATTAGTTTATACTAAACAGCACACTATACACACAACACTGTAGGTTAAGCGCACAGCTGATGCGTTCTCCTTCTCTATTTCCCTTTCTCGTCACACACACGCACACACTGTTGGCTGACAGTACCAACCTCTCGGAACATGGTTTGGTACCATCTGACGGCCAACTCTATCACCTTGCGCTCTTTGGTCAAATCAAATTACGCGCACATCCCCGGCTTCCTGTTACACATTTCCGTCACTTTTCACAAAATCACTCCCGCATATTGCACGAAAGCCAGAGGAAAGATGATTGACATCAAAGAAGAATTGAAGATTACACATCAAAATGTTTATTAATTAGATGAAGGATGATATTGATTATCCTGACTCAGTAACATTCAAGCAGGAGATGACTCATCCGGAAGGCAGAGTCTGGAAACTGTCGATAGCTATTATTCTATTACAGCAGCCTTTAAATAAATACCACGACAACTACGAATTATAAAAAAGTGCACGTTCAGTTTTATTGAATGTGCAACTAAGTACATGATAACAATAAATATCACATTCTTGAACCAATTAAACATATGTGAATTAAAAGTAACTAATAAATAGCATGTTACGGCTTAAAATGCCACGAAGACAATATTACTGTAAAGTTTTGTTAACACCTATTACATTTCTTCCCGTTCTATTTCAATATCTTCTTCAAATATTTACAAATACAAAAAAAAAATAACATCCCAACGACCTTGCATAATGACACAACCGTCCTTGTTAGTATACACACGCAGGTAATCATAGACTCACCTCCACGCCATCTTCTTTCAGCCTGTAGGCGCGGTCGACGTTCGCTCCGCCGATCACCAACACGTCGCCCTCACAATTCTTCTCAGAAAACAATGGCACTTCATCAGACCGGTTGCTGCACGAAGTGTGAAAATGTCCCAAAGAATTGGTCGTACATTTCCCAGCGCCCTTCGACCATCCAATATTAGACGCATTCTTCGAATTGTCAGCATTCTTCAGTTTTTTAAACTCGACTGCAATATCGGCGCCCACTTTAGCGTTGTTCTTTATGAGGGCCATGTCTGTGACTCGTTAAAGAAAGATATTATGGCAATTAGCAATCCTACTATACAGACCGTTGGCGTTTCTAACACATTTAATTTGCGACAGAATTAAGCAGTTGCTAAAATCTTATTAAGTATTTTAATGCCGCCATAATTATTCTGATAAGAGGCAAGCTTACGGAGGTCATGAGTGGATTAATGGAGGGGAAGATACTGTTCATTAGACTTATATGCAGGGTTAGATATAGCTAGAAATCAACCTATACTGCCTTTACTTCAAGTAACTAAGAATAGAATTGAAGGTTTTAAAATTAAAAAATATTGGATCAAAAAACTTAAAAACTTGAAAAGGATACTGGCATTAAGAGATGCGCCACTGGTAGCCTTGGCAACCGAAGACAGAATGAACGGCGTCACTTCTTTTCCAAAAATCCCTCTCTGTTCAGCTTCTTTCAGCGCACGAGTAATGGCGTCTTCAATTATTTTCTCTGTAAAAACACATAACAACGCTAACTATAGCAAAGAAAGGAAAAATACCATGAAAATAATAATGAATAGGGTGTAAATATTGGTATGTTGTTAGCAAACTTGAATAGTTACCTATCACGTTAACCATGTTTATGTGACGTAGTCTTAGTAACAAATGTTAGCTAAGATTTCTTATGCTCAATGTCACCGAATCAGTTTCAGCAAAAGGCCGACCAAAAATAGTTTTTAGGGTTTCGTAACCAAAGGGTGTCAACGGAACCCTATTACTAAGGCTCCACTGTCCGTCTGTCTGTTTTTCAGCAGGCTGTATCTCATACGCAGACAGTTGAAATCGAGGGTCACCAAACAAGAAAAATGTAAAAAAAAAATGTAGTGTTAAATATTGTATGGTGGTACGGAACCCTTCGTGTGCGAGTTTGACTCGCCCTTGGCTGGTTTTTCTCATAGCTATAGCTATAGGTATACCTAACGATGGTCTGAAGCATGCATATGGAAAAAAAGAAATTTAACTTATGATGACACATTTAATTTATCTGAAATCAGACTAAGCCATATCATATAAAATCTTTAGCTGTAAAACTTTTACTAAGTATGAATCTTTCTATGAACCTTTTAATTAAAGTTTTATCGTAAAAGTTAACTTTCTGCGCTTTCCCGTTAGCAAAGGTATTTAATTTATAGTTTTTATAGTTGGAGCTGCATAATCGGAATAGCGCATAATATGAAGCTTTTGAATAATCTCGATAAAATCTTTAAAACATTGCAGTAGTAATTTCTCGACGAATATTTTAAAGAAGGTTTGCACTTTGTGAGTATTACACGAGCTTTCATGCTATTTTTTCTTTCTACACCTACATTACTTGTACCTTCACGGAAAATTAAGCAATAGTGACGTAGGTATCGGGAGCGGACCACAGCCGTTTGCCAACTCTTCGGTCGGTTTGGTTTGTTAAAAATGTTTTGTGGTAAGTAGTCATTTTAGGAGTGGGGGCTAGCCAGTTGGGAGGCTATTTCGCAAAAGGTTTAACTACTGGACTGTGACAATAGATTTGTCGATAATGTTCCCGTTAATACGACATAGTAAGGGGACTACATGATCTAAACGCAAATTTATAATGCCTAAAAATATATGATCCACTGCAGTAACCAAAATCAGAAAAATATATGACATTCTTCTGGATATATGCTAGTTAGATAGTGTATTGAAAACATAATACATAATTAACTTGATATGATAGCAAAAAATCACGAAGATACCCCTAAAAAAATATTTTTACGATTAAAAACCATACTAATATACATGCAAACATTCAGATTTTTTGTCAGATTATTCTACAAGTAACATACTAACGTAATAGTGTTTTAATTATTTAGTCCAATGAATTTGCAATAAATTACCAGCGTTGTGTCATCGCGCGTCTCTTTCTTTTCTATGCAATCCGACAGTGACCGCGCTTTAGCTCTTGTAAGCCTCTTAGGTAATGGAAATAGTACAAACATTCCATAATTTGTAGCAACTGCAGCGACTCAGTCCAAACATCGACAGACCGTACGATGAATGTGCTCCTTTTGCATACACGTATAATGACACTAGCTGACCCGTGCCCACTTCGTTGAGCGGTAAACATTTTTACTTGTGATGAAATTATGACTGCGGTTCGGTTAGTACGGAGTGCTATGATTTATTTCCTGACTGCCAAAAGAGGGTTATATTTTTACTGCATATATATGTATGTATGTATGTGTTTGCATGCCAATGTAGCTATATTATCGGGTTTCCAATGAGTGAATTAAATGATTATGATTGAATAAATTATGTTTATTTTAATTGTTCAAAACTTCTCGGTATACTATATTAGATGTAATGTTATTATTAAAATTTGGTACCAAAATATATTGTCTTTCAGGAGTTCCGACCGGAGATAAGCCAACAGATGGGAAAAACACTGGTTTATCAGGTCAAAGAGAATGTTTGACCCTGGAACATATTAATAGTGAGGGCAAAAGAGATCTTGACGGGATACTGTAGCCTTTTAAACGGTATGGGTAAATTCGTTGGAATCATGGTTATCCGCGGAATATAAGCCAGTTGTCTCACACCTGGTCCTGCCATGATTATATTCTCCCGCAACTCTTTTATAAGTAGCCTTGTGCCGTTACACATGTTGGGGGGGGCTCAAGTTTCTTAATAGCATGATAAGAATGCCAACTTTTAACACAAGGTCGTGAGGAGGTAAGCCAGAAGGGCTCAAAGAATTAAAAAAATCTTGAGGATAGCGCACTGTATCCTCAATATTACACACCGTGTCAATGGACTTATAGTGTTTGACTTGACCGGGAATTTTCTCTAAAATCAGTTTATTTTTCATTCACTGTATCGTTTCTGGGTGACGCTATTGCCCTGGAACAAAGCCAATGATAATTTCTTTCGAATAAATTTTTAAGACCGGGATATATTGCGTCTATCAGATGTTCTAACCTATGTAATTTAAGGTCATCGCTAGTATGTTGGTGTTAGGACAGCTAATTTTCCGTCGCCAAGATTCAATAGTTGATGCGGAAAGGCGTTATCGTAGTTGTCGCTCAAATGGGCACTCAAGTTTGTTCGTAAATTGAGAGATTCAACGGAACTCCAAGTAAGATGATTTTAAGCCCTGATGCCATCGGCGCGTGTTCCTTTTGTTATTACAGGCAGTGTTTGCCGAAAATCGCCCGCAAGAACAAAAGTAACACCATCCATAACAGCATTTGAGTTTCTGACATTTTTGAGCATTCGGTTTACTGGTTCAACATGATCTCTATGACTCATGGAACATTCGTCCCATATAATTAAAGATGTCACTTGTAAAAGTTTCCCGAACGATCCATTTTTACGTATGAAGCATACTAATTGCTTCAAAAGGTGTCTTTGGTCGAATTTAGGTAAATTTTATTTTTTAAATAAATAGATTGACATGTTGTATATGAAAAAAAACCGTCTTACAGAAATACCACTCAATAGATTACGACACGGTCGCGTTTCCATACTTATGTCGTATTATCTCTTTAACCATTCGTCCAAATTATATACAGTAAAAAACTTTTTTACAAAAAAACAACCGACTTCCAAAAAAAAAAACACTAAGAGCCGTGAAATATAACTTTGATTTTGGAAGTCGGTGTCTTTGGTTTTGTATTTCCGTATTTGGCCACCGGCTTCCGAAATTAAAGTTATTTTTCACTTTTTAGTTGCGGTACCTACACCACACAATTTCGTATACCACTACTTGGTATGTAAATAACAGTAACAGGAAATTATGAAAACATCATCAATATAAACTAAGTGGAAAAAATATGCAGTATTAAGGATAACTCAAAAACTACTGGTCAGACCTTGATCAAATTTAAATGAGACCACATGTGAAGCACCAGCCCTATCAAATAAAAAAAGAATCATCCAAATCGGTTCACCCAGAAAAAGTACTGAGCTAACACACATAAAAAAAAACATACAGACTAATTGAGAACCTCCTCCTTTTTTTGAAGTCGGTTAAAAAGGGAATAGTATTATGTTTTAAACACGATAAATTTACTTATTTTGATAAGAATTCATAATTGTTGATAATATGACCAATAAACATGACCTAACGATTTGAATTATTATTTTTTATATAAAAACTACTTTTTGTGACTTAAATATAAAAGTTAGATATATGTGTTCGCTGACTTTTTTTGTAGGCTTTATTAAGTTGTACAACTTTTTTCTAAAACTCAATCATAATCTCTCATCGTTATGGCAGCGTCCGTAAGAAACATTTTCGTTCGACCGTTTTTTCCCCGACTTACTTTGCAAATCCGACTACCACGAAAAAGTCTTTTAAATTTTCGGGTTAATATATAGCTTATGATACTAATAAATAACGTGGCATTCTATTAGTGAAAGAATTTTCAAAATCGGTTGAGTAGATCCAGAGATTACCCCTACAACCTCACAAACTCACAAACTTTACCTCTTTATAATATGGTCTTTACCTATGAAATTGCCGTTCTGCAGTACTGGCCATTTCAAATCAAAATAATTTTTGTTTGGCTAAGAATTCTAATTTCAAATTAATTTTATTTTAAAAACATGGATTTTTTTTTCTAAAAGTAGTCATTTCTTTATTGATTAGTGTTACATTTTCATCGCATTTCAATCTTTTTCGTCATCATGGATACGTTAAAAATTCGAGTAATTATGGAATATGAGTACCGTCGTGGCAGCAACGCGGCACAAGCGGCACGCAACATCAACGACGTTTACGGAGCTAACACTACAAACCAACGCACCACCTGTTATTGGTTTGCTCGCTTCCGTTCTGGAAATTTCGACCTGAAAAATGAACCTCGCGGTCGTCCGAAGACTTTGGTCGACAATGACGAATTAAAGGCGATTGTGGAAGCTGATGATACACAATCTACGGCTGAATTAGCAGCAGCTTTCGACGTTAGCGTCAAAACAATATTGGTCCATTTGCGTCAAATTGGCAAGGTAAAAAAGCTTGACAAATGGGTGCCCCACGAACTCAATGATCGCCAGCGCGAAGTACGCGTCGAGACGTGCCTTGCACTGCTCAACAGACACACAAATGAAGGAATTTTGAACCGCATTGTTACCTGCGATGAAAAATGGATTCTGTTTGATAACCGTAAGCGCTCAGCAAGTTGGTTGGATCCTGGTTCAGCACCTAAACAATGCCCTAAACGAAAACTTACCCCTAGAAAAGTGATGGTCACTGTTTGGTGGTCTAGCGCCGGTGTGATTCATCACAGCTTCTTACCAAACGGGGTGAGCATTACTGCAGATGTGTACTGTGAAGAACTGAACACAATGATGGAGAAGCTGGCGCATCTCCAACCAGCATTGGTCAATCGCTCGTCTCCGCTGCTCCTGCACGACAACGCGCGACCTCATACTGCACAGCAGACGGTCTCCAAGTTGCAAGAACTGGGGTTGGAAGCTCTCCGTCATCCGCCCTACTCACCAGACCTTGCGCCTACAGACTACTACTTTTTCCAGAATTTGGATAACTTCTTGGCGGGGAAAAAAATTTAATACCCGAGAGGCAGTACAAAATGCCTTTGAAGAATTTGTTGCCTCCCGTCCAGCTGATTTCTTTAAGAAGGGCATCAATAAACTGCCACTGCGATGGCAAAGATGCATTGATTGCATGGGTGATTACTTCGATTAATACAAATAAAAAATTCATGAAAAAAATTCGTTTAAATTTTTTCATACAAAACGGCAATTTCATAGGTAAAGACCTATTATTAGTATAGATAGATAATTGCAGCCTATAGTTCTAGGCCAGAATCTACAATTTACTAGTTATTCTCACCATCCATAGCATACTCCTGCGGTATCGGTACGGCAACAACAGTGCCGGACGCCAGTTGCAGCTTACGTGCCGCATGCAATAGCCGCGCGGCTTGCTGTGCGTCACCGACGCGGTGCGGTGCGGTATGACCCGACCGCGGCGTGTAAAACGCAGGAAAGTCTGATGTCTCTCCGAACGCGCATACGCATACACCTTGGGTTTCCTGAAGATAAATATTAT
The DNA here is from genome assembly GCA_916610205.1 of Griposia aprilina. Classification (NCBI taxonomy): domain Eukaryota; kingdom Metazoa; phylum Arthropoda; class Insecta; order Lepidoptera; family Noctuidae; genus Griposia; species Griposia aprilina. Next base: position 12,792,825 of record OU744286.1, read on the forward strand.
ATTAGTTCTAAATTACACTACTACGAAAAACTTTCGCGTAGACCGCTACGAAGAAATTTTTCGTAGACCACTACGAAGAACATTTTCGTAGACCGCTACGAAGAACTTTTTAGTAGACCGGTACGAAAATCTTTTTATAAACTGCTACGAGAAAACGAAGGTCAAAGAGAAACACAATTGGTATCAAAAAATATGCTTTATGAGAGCGGTAGTAAGTATATGGTTTTCGATATTACTTAACTTGACTTATTTTAGTAACCCTCCTGGGGTTACTAAAATACACTCTGCGAACTAACTACATTACATTCTACCTTACATTACACTAACTTACATTACACTCTGCGAACTTAATGTGATAAAATATGAAATGACACAATTTTATAAAACCACTCGGTAGTCCCCGATGTAATCAAAGCGCTCTTTGAAGTTACATTCGGCGTATTCTCATTGAGTACACAATTGCAACATAGCTCTCTGCTATCTAGAAACAGCTAAGTTATTTACTTAGAAACCAGCCTCCCCCGGGCTCTCCGCAGAACTTGCGCGGTAACCTAACGACCTGGTTTGCTCTATGTTTTTCTTTCACTAAGTAATACAGAAATAATACGAAGGTATCTACTAAAATTTACCTTGTACGGTATGTTCTGCTTTTGAATCAAAAACCGCCTTGAGCACCACACGGTCGACAAAAGGACAGTCAAGTGGGAATTGCCGACGTAAAAATGACGTATTTTATGTTCTCCAATTATTTATCTACATTGTACTGTTCTGGCGTCGTAAAACATAAGAGACAAGAATCTTTTATCTTTATGTGAGATCGGATTCTGTGAAATCTTAAGTTGGAAAACTGATCAATTGTTCAGGCATGAAGTTAGAGAGCTGTTCTTCAAAGTAATAATGTAGTAGTGACAGCAAATATGTGCATAGTTACCAAGTACTCAAGAGTTCGTCCGATGTCTAATATGGACTTAACGCCACTGCACACGACGAGCGTGTTGCTGCGTCCCAGCTCGCTCAGATCCGCCGAAATGTCCAATGTGCTCTCGCCGTGACGATGCACGCCACCTGCGGGTAATACTCTACATTTTCAATATTCAGTTTCACTACCCTTTTTAGCAAATATACTGTACAGTTATTACAAGCACTCGATATTGGATTTGGGAATGAAAGCAGAAGTAAAACTCAGTTCTACTTATAACAAACTTAAGTTTAGTTGCAAAATTGCGTAAAAGAAGAACAGCCGTTCGAAAATATATGTCTTGAATTGTTTCAGGCGTTCAATGGTTGGTGCGAACCCGATAAAATAAAAGTTTTCCGTATAACACGAGTCGGTATTGACCAAAACGCTGAAAAGTCAAAATTACAAATATCTTCACTTGTGTGAGTGTAATAAAATGTCGGTGAAGTATTTTGGCCGGCGCGCGGCGGGGCCACGGGGAGCGGAATTATTACATCACTGGCGACCGGCGAAGTAGCGCGCAGTCGGTGGGTAGACCGCGATCCGACATAGTTTCGTTCAATGTATGTACATTATACCTCCGCAACTTCGCAGGTACGCTCCCCATTCCGCGATTACTTCCAAAACATGAACTAAGAACCAATCGTTTGTACAGATACGCTATTTGGTTCAATTAACCTAGACCGTTCTTAAGAATGCCCTTTTCTATTACCTACATAGAAAGGTGTACCCATTATAAACCTTTAAAATCCCAAAATAAAATGAAATGTTCTTCATCAATGTCTATTTCTTTCGTGCTATAAGCGAACACAGCATCCAGTATAACTTAACAATGTGAACAATGGGATCAAGAGACGTCGTATACTTCCATTAATACTTTTATATTTTAATTAACATATGGACTTACGTTCCATTATGCTCCTCGTAGAATTGAAAGCTGAGAAAATATTTATCTAACCATTATAAATGCAAGCTCAGTTACTTAAAGAGGGGTTATTCGAATTTGCCTGTTTTAGAATCAAATATAAATGGTCAAATTAGTGTATATGTTACCGGCCAAACACGATTTTTGGATGAACTGGTTTGGCCTAGGCGAAAGGTTTCATCCTAAAATCGGGTTTGGCCGGTAACATACTCGTATATAAGATCGAGTTTTTTTGAAGTGAAAACTTCGTTAGGCGCGTTGAGCACTTTTCGGGTGAACAAAAATCATGGAACTCGCATCATCGTCACCGAACACTTTCCATGAGCTTTATGTATACTGTGTATATATTAGGTTCGGGAAAAAGTCTTTTCGCATTATAGTATGTATGAACTTGTAATAAAATCTCTTTGGCTATACTATTTGTATCTGGCTGGTTTTGGTATCATTGAAAGTTTAAATTTATAAAACATAATTCCAAATTCAAATTAGGAAAATGTGTGATTTTCATTTGTTTTTCGTACTGTCAAGATGAGTGAATCTAATGAAGAAATTCGATACATTTTAAAATTTTACTACAAAAAAGGTAAAAACGCAACGCAGGCCGCGAAAAAAATTTGCGATGTTTATGGACCTAGTACAGTGTCTGTGAGAGTAGCACAAATTTGGTTTAAGCGTTTTCAATCCGGAAATTTTGATGTCAAAGATGCACGTCGCTCTGGTCGCCCTATTACGGATAAAATGGATGCCATTTTTGAAAAAGTGGAGCAAGATATCAGTAGTTACGACGTAGCTGAAGAACTGGGAATTGACCACAAAACAGTTTTGGCACATTTGAAAAAAACTGGGTACACAAAAAAGCTCGATATTTGGGTACCTCACGAGCTCACTGAAAGAAACCTAATGAACCGTGTACTCATTTGTGATTCTTTATTACGACGTAATGAAACCGAACCATTTTTTAAGAAGCTGATAACTGGTGATGAAAAGTGCATCACGTACGACAAGAACGTGCGAAAAAGGTCGTGGTCATAGGCCGGTCAGGCTTCACAGACTGTGGCGAAACCCGGGTTAACTCGCAACAAGGTGATGCTGTGTGTGTGGTGGGATTGGAAGGGCATTATTCATTATGAGCTGTTACCACCAGGCAGGACCATCAATTCTGAACTCTACTGCGAACAACTGATGAGATTAAAGCAAGAAGTTGAGAGAAAGCGGCCGGAATTAATCAACGGAAGGGGTGTGGTTTTTCATCATGATAACGCTAGACCTCACACATCTTTAGCCACTCAGCAAAAATTAAGAGAGTTTGGCTGGGAGGTGTTAATGCATCCGCCGTATAGTCCTGACCTTGCACCTTCAGATTTCCACCTGTTTCGGTCTCTTCAGAATTCTTTAGGCAGTGTCAGGTTAACATCACGAGAGGACTGCCAAAACCACTTGTCGCGGTATTTTGATCAGAAGTCCCAAAATTTCTATAGCAATGGGATCATGTCCCTACCTACAAGATGGCAAAAAGTTATCGAATGAAATGGTACATACATACTTTAGTTAAATGTAAATAAACTATATTAAAAAAGATTATGAATTTTCTTAAAAAATGCGAAGAAACTTTTATTATGTGTACTTTTTGGGTGAACAAAAAACGTGAAACTCGCGTCATCGTCACCGCACGCTTCCCATGAGCGGGTTTACAAGTTACTTAGTTTTCACTTTTATCGGCAGTCCCCAGAGACTGCCCCGCATTTAATATTTTTATCATGGTCCTTTTTTTAGGGAAATTAACGGTTCAAAAGACGATAAATCGAAATTTACTCGATCAAAAAAAATCGCGCTCGTTCGTCGCGCTGCCTTTAATAGTAGAGTTTACTATGTACCGCTCGCCCCGGGGAAGTACTACCACCGTTCCTATTTCTTCCGGTAAGCAGCTTTGCTGTACGCCGCCGGCCGGTTTGACGGGTTTGGGTGCCGTGTGTAATTACTGGCACTTAGGACATTCCAATTTTGTCTCAGCGTGACAATCTATAGGGATTCCATTCAACAGGATTGCTCATTAAATTGCCTACCCTGGTTTTTTATTTGCTTTTTCATTAAATTCTCCTTGCCTTGTTTTCTTTAATTAACAACGTTTATAGGTATATGTAATTTAAACTGTATTAACGCTTGTACAACCACATTTTAACAAGACCTATAACTTTTTTTTTTTTGTTCAATTATATAAAGCACCTTGTGTTTGTCTAAAGTACTATCACGGACTTAAAACTTGTACACTAAAGTAATATTAGGGACTTTGAACTTGTACACATTGAACTTTGTTCGCTAAATGTTTTTTACTTTTGTTTTTGACTACTCAATATTATTGCTTCTTTATAGTAACTTTGATAGTTAAACCTAAAAAAGTAGTAATTTTTTTGTATTGTTTAGATCTGGGCGTTTATAGGAAATTTAAAAAAAAAAAAAGTATGTGATGGCATTGTGAATACGTACACATTAGTTGCACCTGTTTTTTTGTTTACACATTTTACTTTATATTTGCTTGTTAATTTTATAATTTTCTCTTTTAAGCATTTTATTTGTTTAATAGAAATAAAAACCAAAATGCCAACGTCTATATTCAACGCAATGCGCGTGACCTTGGGTTCGCCACAGGAGATCTCGTTTGGTTAGTGATCCCCTGCTCGGCCGGCGATCGTGCGCGCCAGGTCGTCACACCGTCATATGCTGGCTTCGGGGTTACGCGTTCGCGTCGCTCTTTCTCAGCAGCGCGACCTTCATACGTGTGCCCGCCGGAACAACCATGGCGGTAGCCGTTTGTTATTTTTAAATCCAAACCGATTTAGGCCCACTTGCACCGCCAATTACAAAACACGTTTACCGCTAAACGAGTTTTAAACATCATTCTGTTTCTGTCATCTTCAGACATTTGACGGAAACAGAATTATGTTTTAAACTCGTTCAGCGCTAAACGTGTTTAGTGATTGGCGGTGCAAGTGGGCTTTAGTATATAGTCATGAGTTTATTAAACTCAGTTTGTTGGAAGTTCCGGTTTACGTGCCGGCCTAACATTCCGAAGTTTCGGTTTACCATCCCCAAAGTTCCGGCTTCCATCGTTAGAACCAATCCGAAAATATCGGAGGCATCCGGGCGTTGAGTTCCGGGCCACCACCTTTCGGCAAATCTGCGCATCAACGAGCTCTGCGCCGGGTACCTATAATACCCTCGTGGCCACGTCGAGCTCGCTACGGGTCTGGCAAGTCTGGCACCGCTGCGGTAATCGTCACACCAGGCTGAGCCAGGAGAGTACTGACTGTGCCATTTCCTTTTTTCTTTTTTCTTTCTCCCATAGGAAATTGAGGAACCTTTTATGACTATAAACTTACCTACCCCCTTTGCTATTTTTTTTATATAATACACTTTTTCCATGTTGTCGTTGATTTGGTCTTATTTATCTCCGCCACTAAAACCCTTTGCGACAGTTGCGACACATTAGGGGAGGCGAAGGTAGCGTTTCAAAGGCCTACAGGCCCGAATAACCTCGCTTTAAATTCAGTTTTATTTCAACTTAGGACTGAATTTAATGGAATGATATGCTAATAAACTCTTGTATTTTTAAAGGAACACTGAATTCAAGAAAGTTCCTATCCTATTAAGAAGACGACATAATCTTGCGTATTTATCTAAAACTAAAAGTTATGGATAGTGTTTAACGGAGACTCCCGCTCAAAAGAGAAGTCGTTTGCAAAGCTCCTATAGTTTAGCAGTGCCTTTATAATAAATCGTCTACGACACGATAACGACGCGGCGGCTATCGAAATTCGCCATTTTGGCTTCGCCCAGCCAACCTCTGCCGTTGCAAAGTGCCGATATAACGTAATCCGTTTGTATCCATCCTTTCGTGTATTCACAGTAAGACCTGCCTGTTCCTTGCTCGCAAACCTTATCCTGACAGACGCTAATTCAAATCGTTGGGAACGGAATAAGGCTGCTTCTCACGATAATTTACAATCCCAAGCACTACGAATGCTTATCTAGAAGGTGATAAATCGCGCTCTGTTTCACGGAATTCGTTGTTAATTACATTGCTAGTTCGGCACGGCTGCGATGCGACTGGCAGTAATGAATGCAAAGCGTTGAATTCAACCGTGATATCGTTGAAATTCATTTGTGAATTCACGAGCACAGTTAATTGAAGTGTTTGCGGTGTTTTCACGATGATTGCTACTATTTGCGAGTCGTGACTTAGCACCACCTTGTACGGCAGAAGCGTGATCATAATCTTGTAAACACTCATTAACAACACGTTAATTGCAGGCGCTTTGTAAAACAACCAAACAAAATACTGTGAATGTTGACTATAACGTTGAGTTTCATATGATTTTGGATCGTTTAATTAAGATTGTCGTTTCATTTAAATGGTAATCGTAAACAGGTTCATTAAACGTGAAGCCTGGCACGACGTTAACGGGGTGTAATGCGATTCACGTTATAATAAAGAGTTTCTGATGTAGCAGCCGCGATGCTGTCGCCGGCAATTGTAGCGGATTGCTAAGACATGACATGAGCCGTGTTGTGAAGAAACATGGGATCAACAATATGTGATGAAATACTAATGGGTTACATGGCTGCTGACATGTTTTGTCAAACATTTTTTTTAGCTGCATCTAGCCTTTCATGCGTTCAGTGTTTGGAAACATTTTATTACGTCACTTCCGAATCTTAGAGTTAGAATCGAATTGAAGCGAATGAACACGAGTTTATTGCATTAAAGTATTGTCGATTTTATCGATTTAGAACTTGAAAATGTCTGGACTAAAGCCGGCAGGACTAGCATACTATATAATCCGATAAGTATACACGTATAATGTCGCCATATTGTAAGGTTGTATGCCGTAATGGTGACCGCTATTACACAACGGAATGCTGTCTGCTAACAAGTGCCTCTATCCGCGCGAGACTGCACTTGAGGTCTTTTTATGTCTGCAGTATGAGGCTATTTGTGTGAACCTGTTAGCTTGTTAGCTACATAATACTTTGCGTTAATGAGTGCACTGTTACAGTAGACTAACTAATTGCGTTCTATAATGCTAATGAAGGCATTCTTACTTAATGAAGTTGTTGTTGTTTAAAACATTAGGGGCTTTGTGGGTTAAATTAATTATTAGTATTAGTTACATAGTGCTTTTGGTAGGAGTGTATTCTCGTTATTAATTAGAGCATCTGTTGTGGAATTTAAGACCATACGCTCGATCACCAGTCTTCCGTTTGGACCGTTGCCCTATTGCCGTTTTTATTTGTCTATACTTAAATAGTTCAGAAAAAAAATATTCGTTGGAAAGTTGATAAAACGGTTTCCTATCTTCAAATTGAGATATTCATAAAACTTTTCTCTTTACTCCAAAGAGGTAGAGAACAAAATTGTTTTGCTTGTGGAAAGCTTTTTTCTATAATTAGATCACAACAGCTGCTGCAAAAGCGGGTTAAATCTGGGGTTCATTTCCCGGGTGAGTTACAGTGTTATAAGGTTTATCTGATAAACAGTTTGCTGCAGCCCGGGGTTTGGAATTGGGATTGGTTAGTGGAAAAAGATTTGATTCCATTCCTTTCTCTTATTAAATCCTGAAGACTGGACAGTAAAGCTTGCGAGTAAAACCTACAGTAAGTATGTATGAAAATAATTTAAATATGGGCTCAGCCCCCAATAGATGGCACTTAGATATAAATGGCGAAATATGGGTGATATAAACCTACTACCTACCTCTACGAAAAACTTGCGTGATATTAAGTTATAATTATAAAAATGCGTCACCTATCCCGCCAGTAACGAACACCGGTATGTCAGCAAGCTGAGCCGCTATGATGGTGCCGGCGACGGTGGTGGCGCCGTCCAGCCGAGCAGCGGCTATCGGCGCTAAGTCTCTGCGCGAAGCTTTGATCACGCCCTTAGCTTGGGCCAGGTAGCTCAGCTGATCAGAGGATAAACCTATCGTCAGCTGACCTTTGAGAATTGCTATTGTTGCTGGTACTGCACCCTGCATAATAAAACAAATGTTTAAAATGTGCAAAGTGTGCCTGTCAAAGTACGTGAATGTTGAAAGAAAAAGCAGTATCTTTTTTTACAAAAGTCTGCTTTATTTAAGAACATTTCAAATCTGTAAGACATTTTTCTTTGCGAAACATCTAAATACAAACTTTATCTCGAGAGTAATTACGTCGCTACGAAAGGTCTACGAAAGCGTAGCACTCAGATATCATACTCGTACAGCAGCGTGCAGCGTGGCGCTGCAATGGCGACATTAATTTAACACATGGGTAGGGCTAGTGGCCAGTAACAATTAAAAATATAATAAGAATGTTTTTGTATTCATTTAATAATTTATTTTTTTATAATTTATTTATAATTTGGTTTAATTTCAATATGGGTGTATACCAGAAAAAAAAAAAAAATGATTTGATTAATGCTGAAATGAACCATTTTGGCGCAGCTGTGAGGCACGCACGCACGCACGCACTGTTGTTGTTACCACTTTTTTTTTTTGTTATTTATTTTTTATGTTTCACAAATATTTTTTATTGTTACTGGCCAGTAGCCCTACCATGCTGGCCATGGTAGCGCCACGCTGTATAGTAAATGAAGATATATACTTATACTTAGGTATATAATTCTACGTTTCAAAACTCACCCTTGCTCTAATAATATTCTCGACTTGCTTAGCAGTTTCCAAATTCTGCGGATAAGGCATTCCATGTGTAATAATCGTTGATTCTAGAGCGACAATCGGTTTACCATCTGACTTGGCGCGGCAAACCTCTTCAGAAAATACGAAGGGGGAAGCTGTGCCATACCCCCTCTGATAAAACGCAGTCAGCCGTGAACCTCTCGATACGTACTTGGCTAGGTAAGCCATCTCGATACCTAAAAATAGAATTCAGTTCATTAGCGATCGCTAAAAATATATCGAGTGGTATTTAAGAGGAAACGAGCGAGATAAATCGAGAGTGAACTTTTATTCGATTCCGGCGAACGTGTCTGTTTGTTGACTTTGCGCGTCATAGACAGAAGCTTAAATGTAGTTTTAGCAAAGATCATTTAACAGCGATTGTGTCACGAATAGGAATTCATTCGTTATCGAAAACGGTTTGTGTTTACGTACTTTTAGAAATGCACAACTTATGCACAACTTACATTACGTGTTTGCTTTTGGAAAGATAAGGTTGTTTCCTAGATGAACATTTACAAATAATTTGAAACATATCTACCACAAATAATGACTTTAAAAGTGTCATTTGTAATAAAATCACAATTTGAATGACACAAAAGCGAATTATTTATGCATGAACGTCCAATTACACTGGCTCAGGCATTCGACGACCGCCGGGCATTGACTCGACTACGGATACTTCGACAATTTTGACGAAGGCTATCTATCGGTGGTCCCAACGCACATTAATCAACGTGTGACAGGGTCCCTCGCAGCTCACCTGTGATGCCTGACATTGTGGCTAATATCCCCTCATCTGTCCATAGAACTAATTAATTTTGGTACATACATACATACATACATACACTCACGCCTTCTTCCCATGGGGGTAGGCAGAAACTACAGAACGCCACCTGCTACGATCCTTACATACTCCTTTTGCCTCGTTTACGTTCATACATCTGGTCATACACGCACGCTGGTTATGAGTACTACGCACCTGACCTTTCTGAAGAACATCACCAATAAGATCACTATATGTCTTCCTAGGGCGTCCCCTACCGGCATTTCCACTCACATATGCCTTGTAAATACCTTTTGTTAATCGCCCTTCATTCATCCTCTCAACATGACCAAACCATCTTAGCATACTCTTTTCAATTTTGTCACTACATCTTCTTTTAAACCGCACCGTTGCCTTATCACATCATTCTTCAGTCATTTATTCTACTTTCATGCTTCTTTTGCCACACCCAACACTCACTTCTATACATAAGCGTAGGCACCAGCACACCATTGTGAACAGCCAGTCGTGCTTTTTTGGACATCAACTGGTTGGTCACAATTGCATGTGTAGCACCATTCACTTTATTTCCCGCATTTACCCTTCTTTCCACATCTCCATCAATCTTTCCATCCCTTGTAAATAGACTCCCCAAATATACGAACTCACTTACTTGCTCCACACACTTATCATTTAGTTTCACATCACATACCGATACATCCTCTTCTCTTTCAAACACCATGACTTTCGTTTTATTCACATTTATATTCATCCCTTTAATTTTATATGATTCATCCATCACAGTCACCATGTCTTGCAACCCTTCCGCTGACGATGCAAGTAGAACTTGATCATCTGCGTAGAGAAGGCATTTGACAGGCACTCATTCATCGTCAATCCATACTCACCCTCTTTCAAATCTGTCAGACAACTATCCATGTACAAGTTGAACAGCCATGGTGACGCTACACAACCCTGTCTAACATCCCTCGAGATGCAGAACCAGTTCGTGTATGCCCCATTTATCCTAACACAAGTACTGGAATCCTTGTATAAAGATTTCAGTGCCCGTACTAAGCGCCAGTCCACACCGTACAAGGATAGTGTCGACCACAGTTCTTCCCTCCACACACTGTCGTAGGCCTTGTCAAAGTCCACGAAAGCACAGTAGACTTTCTTGTGCTTTGCCAGATGTTTTTCGGCTATGCACCTTAGGGAGAAGATCTGATCCATACATCCCATTCCCTCTCTAAATCCTGCCTGCACATCCCATATTTTCTCACCTGTCACTCTTATCACTCTATTTATTAATATCTTTGCATATAGTTTGCCGACAACACTCAAAAGACTAATGCCGCGGTAGTTTTTACATTCCTGCTGAGAGCCTTTTCCCGTATATAGTGGTACGATTACAGCCTTACACCAATCATCCGGCACACGGCCATATCTCCAACACATATTAAAGATCCGGCACAACAGGCTTGCTACTACCCCGTCACCTCCTTTCAGCATTTCAGCAGACTCGACTCTGTCGTATCCTGCAGCTTTCCCAAGTTTCATCCCTTTCAGCGCTCTTACGATCTCATCTATTTCTATTTCATTCTCTTCATCTACATCTGATCATGGGTCTTCAGAACTGGCGTCTGCCCAGTTACCCACTCCTTGCACACTTTACTGACAACTAAATAAACTTTCAAAAAATCCCTTCCAGCGTTCCAAGACCTTACATTCTTCGCTTAGTAAACATCCATCTTCTGCTCTTATAAAATTCATACTCGATGTTCCTGGCACTCCGCAAGCCAATCTTACCTGTTTCCAGGACAGCTTAACATTGGCCCTGAAGTTTTCTGAGAACTTTCTGTTATACTTTTCTTCTTTTTCATCCTTTTTCATTTTCACCATCTCTTTCACTTTCGTTTTCATTTCGGAGTATCTCTTCTTCACTTTTTCCAAATCATCTGTCACATTCGTTGCCTGATTCATTCTATTTTGGGCCTTACAGGTTAACACATTAAGCCAGGCCTCTTTTTTCTTCCTCACAACCTCTTTAACTTCACCATCTACCCAAGAATCATTCGTTCTACTACCACCTTTTCTCTGCGCCAGACCACATACTTTTGTGGCTACTTGCACCATACAATTTCTTGCTATATCTCATACTTCTTCTAGGCTGTAGTCATTCGTATCATCAAATATTTTATCCGTCTTCATTTTTACTTCCCTCTTATATTCCTCTTTTACTTTTAATTCTTGCAGTCTTTCTACTTTTATTATTTCTAGAGCAGTCACCGGAACTCGAACTCGATGACGCCAATGCCTGAACAGACCATCCACCCGACACATAACCAGATAATGATCAGTCCCTACATTAACTCCCCGATATGCTCTAGTATCTGTAACTTTACACTTTAATCTTTCATCCACAATCACAAAGTCGATCATACTTCTGCTGTCTTGCCATTCCCATGTATACCTGTGAACCTTTCTATGATTAAACATAGTGTTAATAACAGACAAATTCTTCTCTACACATATATCTAGTAAAATCATCCCATTCTCATTCACTCTATCATCCCCATACGCACCTAATACTTTTTCGTACCCATTCCTCTTCACACCAAACCAACCATTAAAGTCTCCAAGCATAACAATCTTCTCGTTTGACCTACATCCATTCACTAAATCCCTTAAACTCTCCCAAAATTCATCCCTCTCCGAAGGCGAGCTTCCCATATCGGGTGCATAAACGCACAAAATAAAGATAGGGTTTAGGCCCACTTTTGTTCTTACCCATAGAATCCTGGCACTCACACAAACATAATCTTTCACACATTTCATCATCCGCTCGGAGAGGACCACCCCCACACCCTGACAGGCCCTATGTGTCTGTTGAACACCGGACCAGATAGCGGTCAGAGAACCGTGTTTAGATATGTCCACCCCTTTTCTTTTCGTCTCATTCACACAAAGCACATCTATCCTTTTATCCTTCACCATCTCACATACCTCATCCATCTTATCTTTTATACCTGCACATTCAGCGTAGCTAAGCGACATTCTGCCGCTCGCTTTTCGCCCCGTGGAAACAACTGACGTGGTGTGTGGTGAGCATCACCGCTGCCTCCGAGTTGATTATTATTAATTGAAATACTCATTTAGTTTGGTAATAAGTAATAATAGAAAAGTAATCGTGTCTCCTTAGCGACAGTTGAGCTCTACACCTTCGTTATACGTCGCACCTTTGACGTTTAGATGTACTCGTAGACAATGTATTTAGGCACAGTATTGGATCAACTTTATTAACTACTAGATTATTAAAGTCTTTAATTTGACCAGTATTGTCCCCGGGAATATAATATATATATATATATAAGACAGTAGCTATAGTTTTTAGGGAGGTTATTCATTCATGATTAGTTCTAACCTGACTATTAAATTAATTTCATTGGTTTAGTTGGTTAAGGAGTATTTTAGTAAGCAAACACAAGTTGGCGTATTTGTTCATAATATTAGTGAATGAAGCACTGTATCATGTAAATTAAGGGATTTTATTGTTAAGCAAACTACCTAGTTGAACAGTCCGTTAATTCAAATCATAACTCACTCTTTGACAGTTATATGGAATGGCTATACCACGGCACATTAATGTAGGCTGTCAAATTGACGTAGGGTGTCAAATTGACGTAGGTTGTCAAATTGACGTAGGGTGTCAAATTGACGTAGGGTGTCAATTTCCTCAACAATAAATTTACCCGACTGTACCTATGTATATCATGAATTATTTATATTTTGCATCTAGCGTGTTTGTAAATTTGCTGCAGGTCGTGACAGGTCCCTTACGTCTAGACGGTTAGTGCGAGTATTATTTAGAAAGCTGCAGACTTTCACTAGGTGTCTGGATATATGTCTACGACTAGACTTCTGTGGAGATTGGAATTCCGTCTATCGTCACGAATTGCTTCGCGGCGGTTTTAGTGTGATCTCATCGGTAGTCTTTTAAAGTTTTCGCAATAGATACAGATATATGCCTGAAAAGGGCGTGAGTTATATGGATGTATGTATAGGCCTGAAAAATAGGTATAAATTTGCATGCCCTAGACCGGCTTCTGAAAGGTCAATCAAGTGTATGATCAGCTAATCTCATCTCATGTTAGTTGTTAGGAATTGGTTGTTGGTAATAACAACAGCCATGGAGACCCACTTTCACGCATGTGCAGGCATAGAATCTACTAGAATCCTCCCCACCCTCGCTACCGCCTTTAAACCTACCATCGCCAAAAGCAAGGGACCTTATTGATTTCAACAAAAAGTTTCCTTCCGGATACCGCAAGGAGTCGGGTTGTTATCACCTAGCAACGCTTTGTTTATAATTATAAGAGCTGTTTACCCGACAACGGGGCTGTCATATTTGCTCATTTTATCAAAGCGAGTTTTTTCGTTATATTTTCCTCTTTAGTTCGTGTTTTTATAAAGCATCGTAATTTATTCACATCAACATATAGTCTTCTGTATTCAATTTTAGGTAAGAATTATTTATTACTTTGTTCGTAATACCCGCCTCCGTCGGTATTTACCACCTACCTCAGTTTCTAAGGAAAAATAATTTCATTATGCTGCGAACGTGGTAGTCTAGCTAAGTAAATGGATGGACTAAAAATAACTAAATCACTATTCATGGAATTCGAATAAAATTTCACATTTAAATAAGCATAGACTATAATTTTAATAGCTTTGTTATTCTGGTGTCATATCTACTTACGCAAAATCCCGACTTAGATTTCTATTTAACCTTATTATAAAGTTAGATATGTGGGTATAGTTTTTAGCCCAACCAAACAGTTTTTTAAATCCTCCCGCGTGGATATTTGGCCATTACCCTCCCTCGATACCAGGCTAGCATAAAAAGCAGACGGTTCGATTTCACGCAGGCCCATGATACGCAAGTTACTTACAAAACCGTGGGATTACTTCATTTCCTTAGTGCGTGTATCGCTTCCTGCATTGCGTGATGCGTGAACAAGATACTCTTGACTGAAGGTGGATGAGCTCACGTCGCTCGTACACATGGCTATATATGAAGCTATACATTTCCAGTTTTAGCTGACTTCGTTTTGTATAGGGTTTTTCTACAATGAGAAGTCAGCTTATACTGAAAATGTATAGCTTGATATGTAGTCGTGCGTACATCGCTTCTCTTCCTACGTGTTACGTACTTGTCATCTGATTTAAGTACTCTGTATCCACGTTTTGGATTCGTTCGGTTTCAAAATCCCTTGTTTTTACGTTTTTAGAATGGTTTACATTTTAGCTTGCGTAGAAAAAATCTTGACCAATCAGTAGGTCCATATAATCTGAAGGTAATTAATAAGCAATTGCCTAGTAACGTATTCCCTTGAATTTCTTTAATTCTATTGTGAAACTATATTATTATTATTTTCAGTTTATTTCGGAGAGAATCCATATAAGTGTTACTAACAAATTTCCTAAGATCTATAGGTATATGTTAGTAGGTACCTAGTTAGTAGGTACATATCTACTAACATATACCTATAGATCTTAAGAATTAAAGAAATTCAGGGGAATATGTTCAAATATTTTTAAATGGTTGATATCTAATGAACATAATTTAGGGCGTTCGTAATTTCCATAACCCGAATATACCTGCTGACATAGTTAGCAAGCGAGCGAAGCAGCTGTTAGTAGTTGGAGTATCTAGCAGTATATCTAGCATACCGAGGCGGCGGGGGGGGGGGGTTTAAACCTGTGGGAATGTTTAACAAATAACGTTGGTTCCGCGTAGACAACGGTTTTTAAATAAATAAAGATGACATGTTTGAAATGTTTTTTCAATACCCTAGTTCTACTAAGGGGTGGCGATGCTACTTGATGCTGATAACGTACATAATTGTTGAATAACTTGAAATGAGTAAACAACAATCTTTCACAATTTTTTGTCTAAAGGAAGGAAGTAGGTTCTTACTTATACCTAATTATGTATTGTGTTTAATTTTATTTCTACAAACATTTGATAAAGGTCACAATGGCGTGGGGACTTCCAAAACTGCCGGGTCTGACGTTCTCAGACCCGACCAAGACGCAGCACCACCTGCGAAGTTCCCTCCGGTACTACCAGGGACACAGGTTCCCCGACACGGTAATCCGAGGTCCGGGAGGGACCGCCACCGATGTCGACAGCAACGCCTTCGCACTCCCTGAAGACTCAGTTAAGTAAGTCAACACAAATTAGCAAGTCGAGCTTAAGATCAACAACAGTTCGCGGGTTCGTATGTAGATCTTGTCCTAATTTCGGACTTTACGTCACATTAAGATCACGTGTACTGGGGTTGGAGAGAATGATTAGAGATAACTTTTCCAGTGGTGATGTTAAAGAGTCTGAATGTTGAAGAGAGAAGAGAGGGTTTAACGGCCTCAGCATTCAAGTTTTATTAATGAGATGTTGACTTATAAAAATAATATCGCTTGTAAAACTTTTTTGCCTACTTATCTAGAAAACTTTGAAAAACGCCTAGTCTAACGTTACTCACCCCGACTAAGCAGAGAAAGGGCGTTGTCCTCATAGTTTGAACTGAAGAAAAACCGTTCATCACTGCCGGTGCCAACAAAAATTCTTTGATAACACTTAATTACTTGGCAATGATCCATCAAGTATGGAGAGTCACTCTCGCGCGGGTCATCCCTCGGAAAAAGTCTGACGCTAGGGGTTTGCTAATGTCGATGACCTATGAAAATCTAGTCTATCTGACTAGATTTTGAATTACGAATGAAGCTAATTGAATGTGAAGATTTTTAGATACATTCAGAATGTAATCATTCCAAATGTTTTGGAACAATTTACTTTAATTAATAATGGGCAACACTAATGTAGCCAGCAACAGCTACCGTCCGCGTCATTATCCACTGTGCAAAACAGCTTAGAGCACAATATTACTGTTAATAGGTACTTTTGAAAAGATGAAAAGGACCATATACACAAATAATACCCACGTTACCATACACCGCTCCCGCTCTCTTCCGCCTCTGTGACCCGACCTCGAAGGTCGGTCAAGAAATTTTCAATTACAGACCGGGATTGAAATCGCGCAGAGATCGCAATTGCCGCTCTACTCGTTATGGCCTGCATTGAGACCTTATAATGGACTATTACAAGTAGAAAATTGTACGTCTGTTATAGACAAAGGTGTATGTTCTCGACCTTGATTGATGCAGTGACTCAGCGCTTAGCTTTCTGCAGTCGCAAGTTTGAACCTCGCAAGGAATATTAACATTTGCATGACTTGCGAATGGTAGTTCCTAATCTGAGTGTTTATGGATAGGGGAACAGACTTGGCTTTGGAATAAGAAATGAAGTACTTACACTGTCCGGGCGATATCATGGCACGTCAACTTTTAGAACACTGCCCGGGCGATAACATGGCACGTCAACTTTTAGAACACTGCCCGGGTGATAACACGGCACGTCAACTTTTAGAACACTGCCCGGGCGATAACATGGCACGTCAACTTTTAGAACACTGCCCGGGCGATAACAGGGCACGTCAACTTTTAGAACACTGCCCGTGCGATAACATGGCACGTCAACTTTTAGAACACTGCCCGGGCGATAACATGGCACTTCAACTTTTAGAACACTAACTGGGCGATAAAATGGCACGTCAACTTTTAGAAAAAGACTGTCACAAAGGGATGAGTGAGGCAACGCTCTTCAAAGCCGAACTTCTTATTTATAAAACTATTAGCGACCCGCCCAGCTTCGCACGATTTTACGACTTGACAAAACATTGAGATTTCTTTATTATATAATGTCAGTTTAATAATGAATGTATCATACACATAATCTTTCCGGAATAAATTCTCTAAATAATATGTATGGAGATACATGTTCCATATTATTCAAAATTTGTTGTTATTACAGCTACGATCCGTCTCTGACATACGGCCGTGTGAAGCAGCCAGCGCTCCCAGCCGTCGTGCCTCACTGGGTGCACTACGACAAGCGATGCCTGAACTTCACGGCCTTCTTCAAACAACCAGTGTTTGAGAATCCCGTTGAGAAGTACCGAGTCAGAATCGTGAACATCATATACTTTCTAGAGGATGACTCTCTGACTGTCGTAGAGCCTCGAGTTCAGGTAATTTATATGGAATTTTCTTTAATTTTTTAAACTTTTCCTTCGAAAAATAAACAACCAAAGCTTTTGCCTTGCTTAAATATAATAAAACAATTAGAAGTACTGGTAACATGTACCTGAAGAGGGATAATCCTAGTTATTGGGCCAGTTTCTCGAATGAAAATTACAGCAAAATGAATGTGACAAATTGTAATTGTAAATTGTTGCGATTGACTGTTAATAAATCATTCAACCAATCGCAGCAGTTTATGTGCGCTTGCAAAATTGTCAGTCAAACATTACCGGTAGATAAGTTAGTAAGTACACTTACTATGTAGGTATTTGTAAGTACTTGGCCTTTTAATATTGTGACGAATATAGCTACGTTATCATACCCCTACTGTAGTCATATTTTACAATGTAATTTCCCCACCTTCTCTAACCTAAGCCATCCACAAGGTTGCAAGAAATTATCACGTTTTTCCACTGTCAACTTTTAAACGATATTCACAGGCGGATTCAAATATGTAGATTAGGTCCTAAAGCTCGCCCGCTTATTCCAATACACGTGGACGAAACCTACCTATCTAAACAGCTAAGTATAGGTAATGCAATTCAACTGTCTCTGCTTATATTCGCTACGTAATACCCACTACTTATATTACGTATTGATTTTGTTTTTCTTATTTGCTATTCTATGCGGCCATTGCGGCGCCGCGTGTTTCGTGAAACAATATTATATTAAGCATGCCCAATCCAGTGTCGACGCGACCCTACTAAAGTATTTCACCACCTTCATATGTAGAGCTCGCAAATGGACCCTTTTTTTGGAAAAGCCTTTATTTAGCTTTATATAAATACGGTGCTGTGGTGCGGCTGCATTTAATTGTGTTCCAGGAAAGGTATGTTTGCGTGGGTTTATGATATACAGCGGGGGAAAGTCGTTTAATGGTATTTTTGGTCGTTTTATTTTAGGTACAAAAAATATTATATTTAAACCCGTGCGTTCAAAATTATATGCTTTAAAGATAACTGGTAAAAACTGAAAACGATTGACACTTGACTAGGGCTTCCAAAATGACTCAGTAGGTATTGCATTATAAGCTATACGCCTGAATGCCACCGACGTAAATAATTCTCTTTAAAACATAACGACGGGTACGATACTTATCATACCGCACCTGAAACGTAAGTTTCCGTCACCACGTTTCCGTTGCGTAGCACAGTCGTAGCATTTTCGTAGTGCGGTCGTAACAGTCGTAGCGCAGTCGTAGCATTGTCGTAGCGCACTCGTAACATTGTCGTATCGTCGCGTATAAATATCCATACCGAATAGCCACAATTATGTCACATTGGTGTTAGTGTGTGTTATCTACGATGCTCAATTGTTATCTAATCGTATATCAAAAGTAATTGAGCTATTTCAGTCGAAGCCAAGGGAACAATGATTTTTATAACTTTTATGAGTATTATTTTTAGATCTAGGGAAATTAACGTTTATAAATTCATATGAATGAAAATAAACATAAAAGGGTTTATTTATGTGTATTTTAAACGAATCGGTACTATTGTTTTAAGCACCGTTTTATATGTTAATATTAAAATCTACGAAAACGAAAAATACAATCATAATATTTCAAGAAAACTGAAATCCATCTGCATATTTATTTTCCTTACGTATGGAATGGGATTCTGTAGCAATTGTGAGCGGATCTGAAACGGAGCTAGCAAATGAGCACGCATTTGTCTCGGCATGAATGCGTCGCGGTTGCAGCCGCTTTGTTCCGCGGGCTCGCACCGTGCATGGCTGGCCGCTATTATTCACACATAAATCATTTTATCTTCGCAGATGTGTGGTACAGAAAACGTGTATTGTAGCAACGTTTTTTTTTAAAAAAAAAGAACTACACTACACTACGTAATGGGGTATGTTAAAAAATAAATGTTTTTCCTCGGTTTATTTGTGACAGGCGATTACTACCGAAACTGTTTGACGAGGAAATATGGAGAACAGCTCGCATTAATGATGATGATGATGAAGCTTTAAACAAGATGACATAAGAACTTGAACAAGTAGAAAGACAAAACAGTGAATCATAAGGTTCACTAACGTTTAACCAAAACACCATTGACAATTTTTTAGTTTACAACCAACGTTTCGTATACTATTATTTCACAAACAACTTATTCCGCAAATGTTTTATTTTATAAACACTCGGTTTACAAACATTTATTAGGCAAATGCTTCCCTATATAAATGTTCCGGGTGATATTTATTCATTTATTATTTAGATTCTTTTGGAAAAATCACGTTTATACTAAATATCATTTTATAATACATTTTCTAAACCAGTGACACAATATTGGAAATGATTATAGAATATGGTGCAGAAATTAGATTTTGAAAAAGCGGCTATCTTGAAGCTTGCGATCAAATTTTGAAAACGTAAACCTACATGGTTGCAATTTTCATTTGTGTCAAATAATTTACAGGCAAGTACTAAAGTTCTTTAAACCTAATAAACTATTTTTAGCTTCTATATAACCTAGTCGTTTCTGGCACTCGCCGGCTGCTGCCGCGGCACCGCTCGCTTCGCTCGCTCGGCTCGTGCGTAGGGGGTTAAAGTGTAAACCTAACCTAACCCAACCATTTTTTTTATAATAGTCTAAACTAACTAGTTCAGTTCCGGGTAGTCTACTAAAAATAATCTCTTTTTTTCTATTAGCGCAACTCGTTTATATAAATTTGTGCGACAAAACATACCCGGGCCTATATTTTTTAATAAATGATAAATGATTTTATTTCTGTAAGTAGGTTTATACAAACACTTTTACACGGCAATCATATTTTTAAAATTAGATGAGGTCGGCGTTTCCTATCTGACTACTCTGAGAAGAAAGGCCGAAACAAACTCAGAGGTCACAGTCTCTTTTAAAGTCCAGACATAATCTTGGTCAGTTCATGTGAAGACCATGTAGATTTATATCTGAAATGGTCTTTTGAGGAAAAACCACACAGAATGAGTGGACCTGCCCAGTCAGTGCACGCATTTGTCACTAATCGTGGAGCTCAACTCAGAACTTAAGGAGCTCAACCACTCGACGAACGACATTTGGGTAGGCCGCATAAAGCACTCAAACTGCCAGATTATCATTGAAACTACCTGAGAAAATGAATAACTAAAATAAAAAATAAAAGTTACCTACATAGTCCTCACATTCACAATAAATAAATAATAATACTATACTTCACAAAGTAAATTGTTATGACATTGTTTAAATAATAATTATGAAAATGACAAAATTTATGTAATTTTTTTTTTTTTTGCAAAAATTAAAAATAATCAAAAAAAAAAACATTCAGTATGCAAAAATTGGAGCAACTCAATCCCAAGCCTCTTTTTCCTCAATATAATCCTTAACGCTATAAAAGGCTTTCTGGCACAACTTACGTTTAATTAATGATTTGAATTTATTAAGGCTTAGATCTTGAAACAAACAATTCGTAATAATAAGTCAATATGTAAAACGTTTTTATTCCAAACGTTGTTTTATGACATAAAATGTAAAAAAAATGAATTGTTTGTCAAATAACACGTTATTTAAAAAAAGTTTATCGGATAATTCTTTTCTTATGTGAATTATTTAACAAACTTGTTGTTGTATAATATAAAATGACAAGTCATGTTTTTGCCAATCGTTGTTTGTCAAGTGAAAATTTGTAAATTAACTTTTGGTGAACAGACAGAACACCGAATCATAATCAGCGTTTATTTTCCCACGGCTGGGAAGAGAAGGCCTGACTTCTCTCTTAGAGAGGGAGTGATGTGTAATCTACCGGGTCCAGTACGGGTTGGTAGATGTCACATGTCTTCGAATTTTTAGTTCTATTTCATGCCGGTTTCCTCATTAAACATTGCGTACCCTGTTGCAATACTTCTCAAGTTTTATGGTACATATTCTAAAACGATTGTCAAAAATGAATATCGATTCAAAAACTGAACAAGTCCTTTTGGACCGACCTTTTTACCTTTTGACTCTGAAGTCCATAAGTTCAAACACTCAAATAAGTCGCAGTCATTGTAACTGAACTGAAAGATCCTCGCTGTCCAGGATTCTAAAAACTCGTTGCAAAGAAATCTCTTCCTTTTTAGTAGAAAGAAACGCCAATCATCTCGTATAAAAAACGACGGTGTTTTTTTAATGGAACATCCGAGTTTGGTAGCATGTCGAACTTCGGGCGAAGAGAGTGGAGCCGTCTTACTTCATAATCGTTTCCCACCCATGCTTCAGTAATAAAGCGATTATTATTATTAATAATGATTGCGGCAATAACACTTCTCCCGATTTTACGCCCGTAGATTTATTTATCTTAGCGCTTTTTTGCTTACAAGGTTAATATGCTCTTCTTAATTCATTGTGAGCAAGTCGAATAGTTTCAGTGTTTTATTTCAGTCTGACTAATAGTTTTGTTAGTAAGCGTATCTTTGAAGGACGTTTAATAAATAATTATGAGACAACTAGTACAATTAACAGAAGTAAAATGGAGGGCGTCTTTGGTTTTTAATACTTATTAATTAGGCTAAATGTATCGGTAATAAAATATTTTGACGCACGAACAACGACCTAGCGTTTATTGCCACTTTTGGTTTGTTTTGATCGGAGAGAAAATCTTAATTAACTGACTTCAAGGAATATGACGGTAGAGGTTTTGATGAACGCGTTTGCTTGTTTCTTTCCTTTTACTGCAGGTTATTTTTTAGTATCTATTACGCAAGTTTGTTCTTACTTTTTTAACGTAAGAACCTACCTGATTATGATCTTAATATAGAGATTATGAAACAATACGTAGATTATTCTTTCTTAGTCTGTAGCAGGTCCTGTCTGTGTGGGGGTCTGTGTAGGATCACAGCCGGTGGCGTTCTGTAGTTACTGCCTACCCCCATGGGAAGAAGGCGTGAGTTTATGAGTAGTCTGTAGCATTCCATACTCAGATAACCTAACCATATTATATAATATCATAATTGCGAAAGTAACTCTGTCAGTCTGTCTGTCTGTTACCTTTTCACACCTTAAAAGCCGAGCGAGTTTATCCCGATAGCCCGTTCCTGTGTAATAATTAACGACATCCTCGCGGGTGAAGCCGTGGGTAAAAGCTAGTTATATTCGTTCCTAGTCTGAGGATTCCTTATTTAGACAACCTGTCTATCTATTTAGCCCGTAATCTCACTGCTGGGCAATGGCGTCAGTTTCCCTTTTCCACACACGTCTATCCTCTGCCATTGCGAGCCACTCCTTGCGGTAGGAGTCAAGTTCGTCCCTCGCGTCACTGTACCGGTGGCGCAAGGAGGTGCGGTCGCGGGGCAGTGGACCGATGCAGCGAGAGATCGAGCTGCGTCGTTCGTAGCTCCGCGAGGTTCTGGTGAAGGAGTGGCGGGACAGGCTTTCACGCCCTACTGCCGGCCTCGTCACCATCGAGGCGGTCCGGCCGGTGCTCAACGAATGGCTCGGGAGCAGGCATGGCTCCCGGTCGTTTAGGGTGACACAGGTTCTTTCGGGGCATGGTTCCTTCGGGAAGTACCTGTGTCGCATAAACAGGGAGCCGGACGCTCGGTGTCATCACTGCGTCAACTGTCCGGAGGACACGGCGTGGCATACGCTGGCAGAGTGTACCGCATGGGAGGCGCCGCGCCGTGCCCTTGTGTCAGAATTTTGAGCCAACATGTCGCTGCCGGCCGTCGCTTGTTCGATGGTCGGGAGCGCCGAGTCGTGGGATGCGGTGATCTCGTTCTGTGAAACCGTCATTTCACAGAACGAGGCTGCGGAAACGTTGAGGGAGGTCGAGAACACTCTCCCGATCCGTAGCAGAGGTGCCTGGCGTCAGCGGAGGGCGGACAACGCCCGCTTTCAGCCCCCATAAACGGGTCCAGAGGGACGGCGGACCTGGGGCCGTCTGTCGCTCCTCATATAACAGGACCCGAGGCGGCAGCGCATAGTGTTCCACGCGCGCCCCTATTGGACGTCGCGGGGGGAGTTTTACACCTCACTCCCCCGCGTACTTGAGGAGGCCCGCAGAGGCCGGCCGGCACTAGCTGGGGATCGTGGAAGGCGCAGAAGTTCCCATGATCCCCGGTGCAAGTGTGAGAAGGGAACACCGGAGTCGATTTTAGTCAATAAGAGTCTGACAGACCCCTCCGCCCCCCCAGGGCGACATGCGGCGGGGGACATCTATGAGGACTTTCCACCACGGACAAAAAAATATAAAGGAGTCAAGTTCGTCCCTTCATTAAACAACCTACTATAGGTAAATAAACGTGACCTCAAAAAATATGTATAGGTTATAAATGTTTGATTCCAGAACTCTGGGCTATGGCAAGGCACGCTGGTGAAGAGAGGCAAGATAACCAAGAACGACGCTGGCGAGTGCTGGGGCTGGAAGGACCTGGACGTTGGCAAGGACATCTGTATCTACGGGAAAGTCTTCCACACTGTGTCCTGCGACCTTTTTACTAAGGTATTTATATTTTACAAGCTGACCCGACAGACGTTGTCCTGTCTTAACTATGATTGTCATATGTCGTTTAGTTTTAGTTTTGACTATTGACTAAAACTAAAACTATCGACTCATTAACACAGATTAACACAGATGGATCGGTTGATACCATCTGTGTTAAAGGATATTTGCAGCGCGCATTCTGTCAATCGTGACAGTTATTTCAAACAACTGACAGTTCTGTAAAATTAATATTGGCGTTAAGTTTTCTTAGATTTTGTAACGTTCCGATCAACTTCCTTATTTTTTTATTTCATAAGACCCTTCACCTGACAATAACGAACACAACAAAAAAAAAAAAGTGAATTCGGTCCAGCCGTTCACGCGTGATGGCGTGACCAAGGGAAATAGGGATTCATTTTTATATATATAGATAGATGGTGTTAAAATGATTAAATACGTTATTTGCGAGCGTTGCGTTTGCGTTATTTGATACTTGCGAGCGTGATTGTTAGTATCAAGGTATTATCATATCGATATTTGAGACTCAATCAGGAACATATGGGGTTACATTGCCAGTGTGACCCAGGAATAGCAGTTAAGTAGACAGACTTCCTAATACCGTATTTTTATCATTGAAACTCTGCCTATTTTTTTAATGAATCTGTACAAACATATCCTTCTTGAAACTAAGCGCAACAATAGAAACACAACTAATCACCTTATTAAAAAAAAATACTGGTTAAAGTTTAAAACCTAGTCCAGTCTGACAATTTCGTGTTTAAAGTGATGTATACGATGTTCAAGTTTTATTAAAAAGTAGCTGACTAGTGACCCGACAGACGTTATCCTTGTTTTTGTTCGTTACGGACACGTTGTCCTTTCTTTCCATAATTCATACAAAAAAAATCATAGACAAAAGCACTTTCAGTTTACTCCAAATTTAAAAAAAAAAACCGGGAAATCTTCCTCAACGTTTCTTTCCATAAAAACTTAATTTGGAAAAAATATATATAAATACCTATGTATATTTGAAAATAAAAAATTGCCAAATAGGTCCAGCCGTTTTTAAGGGATGAGCTTACCAACAAATAGCATTTCATTTTTATTTATACAATAGAAGAGAGAAGATTATTCAAAACCTTTCAAAAATTGCATTCCTTAATACTACAAAGGTGAGTATTTGATAAATATACTAAACCATAAACACGGTGTCATACAATTTTTCCTATGAAACGTATCTTTCATTGAATTCAATAAATTTTATTGAATGCCCTAATCAAGGTATAATTGGAACAAAATTGCCATTGTCTTGACAGTAAGTATTGTACAAAACAGTAAGAATTACATAAAAACATGTCCACGAGTAGTCTGTCGCACATTCTTGATGAAGGTGACGACATCGTAATATAGCTGAGCGCAATACTACACGAGGATAGGCTTTTCTTTATTTTTTTTGGGGGTGAAATCATCGAATGACTTCTCCCGCTCTGGGCGGAGCGGAAGGGCGTGTCAGACTCTTACTGACTAAAACCCACCCGTGTTCCTTCAGTTGCCTGTGCGCCAGGGCCCCGGTAACTCTTTCGAACAATCCGTGACCCCGGCAGGCATCGGCCCTATCGGACCCCGTCAATGATGCTGACATCTCTTTGAGGCGCGCGTGGAATACGACGCGCCATCGAGCCTGGCCTGGTCCTTACCGGACGGCGAGCTGTCAATTGCTCGTCGTCCGCACGACCGCGCCTACGGTAGTCGGGAGGCGGCAATCGACTCCCGACGCCCAGGGTGTCTCCTCCTGCGACGACTAGGGGCGTGAGCGCAACGATTGCCTCACCCTTACGCGCTCCGCCTCTTCCTTCGCGAGCATTACTGTTTCGCAGAAGGAGGTGACGGCTTCCCATTCCCTCTCGCTCCGTACCATGGCCTGTACCAGGACCGGACGCGAGAGATCGCCGCCATGAGGTCACGGCTGTGCTCCGCCCAAGCCGGGCAGACCTCCACCGTATGTTCCACTGTGTCCTCCGGTCGATCCACACAATGAAACCACCCGGGCGTTTCCTCCAGCCTTATCCGAAACAGGAACCTCCCGAAATAGCCATGTCCGGTGAGGACCTGCGTCAGGCGGAAGGTGTGGACGCCGTGGCGCCTCTCAAGTCACTCCTCAAAGAGGGGACTTACCGCCGCAATTATGGCGTGCCCAACACGAGGATAGGCTAATAGACCGTTTTTCAGAAATCGATTACCGATAAACCGTTTCTTGTGGTCTATGTCCCTCAAAATAGAAATATTTCAGCAAAAAGTAACATCATAAACTGATTTTTCGGGTCCCGTAGTGAACAAGGAACCCTTATAGCTTCGCCATGTCCGTCTGTTCGTCCGTCCGCAGCTTAGCTCAGAAACTCTTAGTACTAGAAAACATTAATTTGGCATGGATATACACATTACTTACCGGCCGACAAAGTGGTAAAATAAAATAATGAAACAATATTTATTTTGGGTACTTCTTGTAGGTACACGTAAAGTGGGGATGCTTTTTTTCTCGTCTATCCCGTGGTGTGGGGTATCGTTGGATAGGAAATTCAAAAATATTATGGGTCTGTGAAAACCATTTTTCGATGCAGGGATCCGTTTGCGTAAAATTAAGCTTTAAATTGCTAATTTTTGTTAGCGTCAAGTGTCCCCCCCCCCCCTCCCTGCCAGCTAAATGGTTGCTTTTGGATATGTGAAAAAATTCACGGCAGTAGTTTAAATAACGAAATCAAAAGGAAAACTGTCACAGCTAAGTAGTCTTTACAAGTTACCAGTAATAGTCGACCAACTTACATTTGCAGTTGGAACGTATGGAAGAACATGTTTTTCAACTATAATGTTAAGCCTGTTCTTGGGATAAATTCATCCCAAATACGGAATCCTTCATTGTGCGTGATCCGAGACACACCTGGCTGGTTTTTCATTTTCATACTGTTACTGCCTGCATCATCCCACTGCTGGGCAAAGGCTCTCCCCATGACTTTCAGCTTTTTCAATCCAGGGCTGGTGGGACCTGTCGTTGGTTTTCTCCAGCTCGTCCCACCATAATTTTCATAATAAAATTTCTAGTCTAAAACGGGGAATTCTGTCATGGCCGCTCGAGTGACGTCATGACTTCAATTCTGTGATCATCACGTCAAATCTGTGAGTATACCTATTTATATTTAGTGTTGCTCGCACATAAACTACATTTATTACTTCTTTCGGAATATTATAGTATTCAGTAGTCATATTTAACAACATTTTTAAATATAAAAAAAACAAAACAGGCTAATTAATAATATTGTAACTGTGTTAGTTATCTGACCGTTTGACGTAGTCGTAGGCAAATGATTTCCATTTAGAAATTTCTAATGAACCTGCACAAAATATGACTGAATAGCCTACTTATTTAATAGATTAATAATGGACACTGCCACATGAGTGAGAGGGACACAATATAAATCACTTTCGTACCTACGTCTATTGGTAGGTAATGCAAAAGAACTTACATATACATACCCATGTGACGAATAACCTTAGATTCTATTTACAATTTGAAACACAGTCGCCTGGAAGTAGTGACGTGTTGCGCTCTGATTCGCATTCTGCATTCAATGTCACGTGACTAATCATTGTTATTATAAGTAAAAAGAGGTAGATACGCGCTCCAAAAATGAGGAGTCAAAACCAAGTTAGGTACGTAACGTCTTGTCTCTTTTTCGCTCCCGATAATTACGACATGTCGTCCTACTTCCACGTGTCATCTAATAGTATGACATTGTGACGTTTTGGAGATCGAATGTTGGGTAGGTAACCTATCTAACTCTTAACTTATAATGTATTATCATTGTGACTAATGGCTTTATTTGAATGCAATTATTGCTCAAAACGATTAAATAATTTAAAATCATTTACAAAATTAGGTTGAGTTTTAATATTTTAGCTCACAACACACAATTACACAATTAGGTATCACATAATTTTTACATTTGACACTGTTCATATCGAGAGAATAAGTCAACTCTATAGAATGCCTACACGAATTTTGTAAATTCAAAATCCAACCTCCATGTTATAGATACGGTCAACAACGTAGGTATTCAAATTTTATTACCTATGTGTTTGTGACCACAAATATCTTTAACTATTCAGTAGTTCCATCGTTTCATGCAGAATATTTAAAAAGTTCGATAACACTAAACTGTTGTGCCAATGTTTACCTGTTTACTCAACATGATGGCCGCTTATGCGATTGAATGGTACACAACAAAGTGATCAAACACATAAACACTACACGTTGGCAATAGTAACCAGACGGGCAATAACACTCATGCTGTCTCGCTCTCGCGCCAACTGGTTCAGCCAAGGACTCTGCTTTGTTACTCATTAGTCGCAAGCCGTAGGTACCTATCCACAAGCGAAATAATATTAGCAATTTAAAACCCAGTATTATTTACATGCAAAGTAATATTAATGCAATAACTTACCCTCTTACACGGTAAATGACGATGAAGGAACTGAGCGAACGAAATTTGCCAGGAAATCGGGTTTCGACAACGCGGCTAACTATTTTTAGGTTATTTAATTTGTGTTCGCGCGAACAAGGTCGCGGTTCAGCGTTGGTCGCGGGCAGGGGGCAACTCGCTCGCGGATTATCAAAGATCACAGGTCGTCTCTTGTGTCATGTGCGTTTTGTTTCATAAAAGCGTGTCTCTTAAATTATGTTTCGCTACTCTCCTACTTATTTAATTAAAGGTAGAGTAAGTAATAACCGTAATACTCTGTAAAATATTTACATGGCCCGTTTTAATTTTCGTTTTCGCCTCCGTAAAGGTTCGTACGTACTGCCAGTTATAGAATTTATTGCTTGAGGATTAGAACTTCACTCAGAGGAATTCCAAAGCATCAAAATAAAGTGGTTTTCAAGGGGCGTAGTTCAATTTTAGTAAGTAACTCTATATGACTGACTTTTATTGGAGTGTCTGCCTGGGTTGAGTACATAGCTATCTTGAGCATGTGTGCGATTCGTTGCACTTGCAATGTTTCTACTAGATCAATGTTTAATGAAATACAAACGTATCTTGGAAATCTAGTAGACTAAAGTTCTATTACCTATGTTATAATTGGTTTTTAAATTATACCGACATAAAATAGGACTTAAGTTTTAACTGAATGTTGTTATACCTACGTAGGGATATGTTTCTGAAACAGTATTACGAGTAAATAAAAATTTATTCACTGTGATATAATTATAGTACCTACAACAATGACGTATTATAAAAATACATCATTGACCTACAATGGGAACTTGTTTCAGTTGCTCAAAGATTGATTTTTCCTACCTTTGAGATTGGTATTTCAAAACTGGTATCCGGGAACCTTTCGAGGGCTGATTGTTTTGGTGTTTTATCTTTTTTAGTGTGTCAGGTCTCCAGCTTTTTCGTAGTCATTGAAGTTGGCAGTTTGGAAAAAAAAATGTGGGTGCCTACTAAGATACAAAATGATCGAGAGTACAATAATTAGTTTGTTACAAATGGTTACAAAGTACAAAATATGGTCTACTACAAACATTTAGACACTTGCTAAATCCGTGTCTTAGGTTATTTGTGAACGTAAACCCGAGTTTAGGATAAACACTCCCAAACACTATTTCTCGGTAAGACAGCTCTTCATAAAAACACACACCTACCAACCTAATAAGAATTAGGTACGTTTCTCCCTGGGTTGTGTCAAAGGTGTTACCCAGGAGGGCACTAGTACGTTCCACCGGACGTCCTGGAGGTCTCCTTATGTGCTGACAACCGAGGCTGGCCACCTTGTGTTTTTATTTGCTAAAATTCCAACATACTTACCTACATTACGTGTGTTTTTAGATTCCAAACTAAATTAGGTTAATGTCGTTTTTTTTTAAGTTCTCTAGTTCAAAAGTACCTGTATATTAAGATAAAATATAAAGAGGTCTTAGTCGGTAGATATACCTATATCATATCATACACAAGACAAGGGAAGCAAGGAAAACGGTGTTTAGCTTTTTTTATAATCTAGCTTTATATACTTTTTAATTTAACTGTGTGAGCAGACTACCTATAAAAAACAAGTTATTTATATAAAATGTCATCATTGGTATTAGTGCGATCTTGTTGTTGTGTCATGATCATTTTCGTAAAAATATTAAGCCGATGTGAGAGGGTGGATATAACTGCCAATCATTATTAATTTCTGTTTATAACTTCAGCAATACTGATAGTAAATAATTTGCAGTCATCATGTTTCAAGGTCCACTTAGACTTGCATGATGAAACATGATGCAAGTAAAGGAATATTGTAGGCCGGACAGTTATAAACCTGCTGGGTAAGGTCTTTTATAAGGTTTAAGTATACTCTTTTTACGTATTGACGTGTAAAAGTGTTTGTACAAACCTACTTACAGAAATAAAATCATTTATCATTTATCATTTAAACATGCCTAGAACATAAATTTGCTATTAGCACGAATTAATTAATTCCAGACCCAAGGCCACACAAAACGTAATCATTTCACAGAATGTCAATACATAACCAAGATACTATACCAACTTGGCTGCCTTTCAGTAAACGCCATTAAATCAGCCCATCCGATCTGAGAGTTACGATGCCGCAATATTGAGACATAATTATCTCTACATTTTAAAATTCAAAATGCGGTTCCCTGCAATAACAGAGCAATAATGTGAAACGAATGGCCGCCGTAAACCCACTGAATGGCTTTCCGAATAAAGCCGAAGGGAGGTCGTGGAGGCTTAAAGAAAATGTGTTTATTGCTGGGAACACTGGACCTCCCCCCAACCCCCAGGCTACAGCCAATATAGCGACGCTGGCTGCCCAGTAAACTGATACACGCCCTATGAGTTCTTTGCACACAATTGTTTCGTATATCGAATCTCTGGATTTACCGACCTGGGTCGGCATTTAATGGGGTATGTCGTTGCCTGCTCTCGGATAGTAGTGTCGAGAAAACGATCGGAATAGGAGCCATGAATGGTGGTTCCTCTTTCATTTTAATTAGGTACTCATTATAAAGTACTTACCTCTTGTTTTGTATCTGTTCATCCGGAAACTACGAGTATTAAGCGTAATAGTACCTAAATCACGGTTATTAATCAAAATAGTAATTTTGTATTTGGAATCGATGATTTCATCTCAATTCAAGCTTATTTCATGCTTCATCACTCATCTACTGTGTGATGCAAATTGAGTATCTATTTGTTTAAAATATTTTCACAATTTTACAAGTTATGCATTTTAAGTAATGTTTATTATTAAATGTCAGTTTTGTTTTTCCGTGAAACACATTGTATTCATATTATATCAGGCAGGTGTTTTTTTTTGTTGAGAATTCCTACATTTTCACAACATTTCACAAAATATTTGCAGATGTGTATGCCTATTAATGTTCATATTTCACAGTTAACTGATTAGGAATAATCAATGTTTGTATGGGTAATGTATACTAACTTATATGTAGGCAAGGCTACACATCAAGTTATAAATATCCAGTATATGCTGACCTCTCATTGTACGGAAGTCCTTTACAATGCGAGATCAGCTTACACTGGAAATGAATAGCTTGATATTTAGCCGTGTGTATATTGTAATTGTGATATGTTTATCGATAGCTATTATCATTGTTGGGTAAACTGTGATAAAATGATTGAGATATGCGATTGATAATCACCGGTATATCGGCAATATCTTTTCATAAGATATACCTACACCTACAGACTACATAGCAATAATGATTTATTCAACTGTAACCATTTAATTCGTTTAATTTATTAATAAAAAAACTACAACATAAAGTCACCAGGGAAACAATTCTTTATTGTTGTAAAAATAAAATACTTATCAATCATCCAGCTATACAGTTCGATAAGATAACAAGGATACATATGTTCGATTCACGTCAAGGACCTAGGTATAAAACAACACTGCACATATTACAACTGTACATTAATAGGATAATAAAATGTCAACAAAAATGATTTCACCTAAAAGTTCTTATTCAGAAATCACAGAGCACTAAAATAAAATTGAACAACTTTGACACCCATGTAAATAGAGATCAAGAAGGGAATGCCGAACGCGATACCGCGAGCCGGCTGCGGCAGCGGCTTGACGGCATAAACAAACGTGTGCAGGACCCGTCCGGCGGTGAACACCCGGAAGAGCGTGGTGGCCAGCGCGGCCGACGGTCCGGTCGTCACGTACAGTGCCCCCAGCACCCAGAACACAGGAATGTTCTCCAGGTCGTTGAGGTGGGCGCGCCGCACCCGTTCCACGTCAGGATCGTCGAACTTCACTTTTCCTCCCCTCGCCGCATCCTCTGGGTTCGCAAACACTTTCTTAGCATAACGCTGTCTGGCCGTTAGAAAAGCCATGCCCATTACCTTGAGGGCCAGGATGCCGGAGTAAAGCAAGTACGATTGTACTGCCGGGCTGTCTATTGAAATCGACGCCATGTTTTAAAAATAAAAACTTGTAGCGTTCGCGTTGTTGTCGAGTTGAAACTCAGCGGCGGAGTGGCGCGGCGGCGCGGTGCGATGGCGATGCGCTCTAACGGTAATAGTGTCGGAATCGCGCGGTCACGATGATGCAGCGGTTCACTGTTTGTTATCTCATAAATTGATATAATAAACTGCCACGGTAGGCCTGCCATGAACGATCGGAAGCCCTGAAGATCGGTTGTGTAGGTATGAGTTATATTGACAATCTATAAATCCGTAGAAATCCGGAGTAAGTCAACCGGTAAAAATGAATCATTGGCATACTACTACATTCTGGAACTGCCAAAATGATCACATTATCTTTTGGATGTCGGTATCACCTTAGTAAGTATTTCAATTCGGCTCCATGGGCTTAGAATTAGAAGAGCATACAACTTATTTCACAGATTCCGGTGTCGGTCATTTCTATTTGTTTTGAATTCTTCGTTACCAACACAATGTGGGAAAGGTCGAAGGCATCTCTACTTATTAGTTTAACTGTTACTTCTCAAGTTTCAAACCTATATTCTCAATCTTGTGGATAGATAGTTTTGGCTTTTACTATCTAGTTACCTACACTCATAAGTACTCGTGTGATCGTGTGTCTGTTTCAACAGAAACCGGGCATTACCGTTAACATAAACCAGTTTATTATACAGGTTAACACAAACCAGGGATTATGAATGCCTAAAAAGGCTTTAACGCTGAGGCTACCTATGTAAAATATTTTTGCTTAGTGTAAAAATAAAACACATTGATAAATTCACTATAAAAATTTAATAAAAACAGAAATAAAAACCTTGAAGGAACAGTCTTAATTTTCCTATTACAAGGCGGTAATGTAATACAATACAACTTGAGCGCCCATGTAGAATGAGATCAGAGCGGGAACGGCGAAGGCGATGGCTCGGGCTGGCTGCGGCAGTGGGACCACCGCATACACAATGGTGTGCAGGATCCTGCCCAGTGTGTACACGCGGAACAGCAGCGTGGCCCAGGCCGCTACTGGGCCCGTCGTCACGTACAAACCAGCCAGCACCCAGAACGCCGGGATGTTCTCCAAGTCGTTGAGATGCGCACGCCTTATCCTCTCAACCATGGCGTCGTCGTACTTCACTCTGCCTCCCTTCGTCAATTTCGCATCCTCCGGGTTGGCAAACGCGCCGCGGATCATTCGCGTCACGCCCGTCATTGGCGACAAAGCCAGCAGTTTGAGGGCTAATATCGCTGTGTACACTATGTAGGACTGCACCACCGGGCTATCTAATGCGAACGTAACCATTTTGAACACAATTCTGTTTGTATCACGCGAAGAGCCAACAGTTAGTACGCACGCTCGGTAACACACCGCACGAATGATAAACAAGCACCGGTCGCGGTCGGGTCGACGTCGAGTCGAGCTCACGAACAACTTCGTGTCGGTATTACTGAGTCTATCGCTATCGGGTTTATACATCCGCACGATATACATTGCTCCGAAGTTGTTTATCGGCACAAGTTGATACCAAGTAAAAGGAAAAATGTATACAGCGCGTAAATTGTTTAACTTTTACTGCGTTTATTTAATCGTTTTAAGTTCAAAGATCAGGTCAGCTACCTACTATTTATCATTAAATTAACCTTAGATGGTAGGGTAAATCTTTTAAATATTGTATTTCATAATTTTGTCAATTAATTATGGTTCATGGCTATAAATCGGATTGCAGTTATCGAGTCGTATTTTTATTTTGCAGAAAAGAGCCATCAGAGCAAAATATGGCCTCCGCAGGCGCGATTCTCTACGGGAACTGTTTAAGATATTAACATCATGACGGTACCTTGTGAATATAAATCTATATGAAGATATCATGTATGTAAAGAATTTTTTTTATATTTTCAGTAAAAGAGATGAAAGACAACTAACTATAGGACTAGAAATAGGGACCAATTAGTTCATCCAGGTTTCACACTGGCTAAAGTAGACTCATATATCCTTCATGGGGTACTATTTAAAATTTTGCAATAAAATACCTCCCCACACACTCCAACTGAATGAAACGAAATTTAAATCTAATTATAAATGCGAAGGTAACACTGTCTGTATGTTACTATTCACGCCTAAGCCACTGAACGGATTTCAATAAAATTTGGCGAGGAGATAGATGGCATCCTGGAGAAGGACATGGCTACTTATTGTCGCGGTAGCACATTCCTGTGGGATAATTTCCAATACCCACGCGGGCGAAGCCGCGGGCAGAAGCTAGTTTTGTATAAAATGCACACTATGCGGCTAAGCATATTATAAGTTAGGGGATTACATCGCTGACAAAAATGCTTGGCTCGACACTGGTCCTGTAATCCTGTTCCCCAAGGGCGCATAAACTAATTGATTAGCATTCGAAAATATTGTTGAAGCTGCTGAAGATTGTAAAAAATATCTTTGCATTGTATAAATTCAATCTCTTAGTATTGTATAATTGCATAGCACATGTATGAGCACTATTGTACCTACTATAACGCTACCATTTACTGGGTACTTCTTTCATTGACTTGATTGTGCTCACGCGGCTGAGAGTATGTCATGCTCACTCAAATGTCTCGGTGGTGGTGGCGTGTGTGTTGGATCATTATGTTACCTTCAAAATGGTTGAGCTGAATGGTACTGATCCATACGTCATGTTCGTGAACGGCCGCCGTCAGTAGGCACTGGTCATCTCTTAGGTGCCACGGCTTATTTTAATTTCTGAATTGTCTTTTATTTTATTTATTTAACCATTTATGTACACACATATTTAAACAGACAGGAACAAAGGAACATAAAAATACGTACAAAGATGATGCTTATTTCTAAAGAAATTTCTTCCAGCATACTTACGATAGGAGAGTATATTAAAAGAGATGTAAGTAGTCAACGTGTGCGTTTAGTCCCATCTCGGCACCCATGAATTTGTTTATAAATTAATTAATAATAAATTCATGGGTGTCGAGATGGGACTAAACCAACGTGCGTAAGAGTAGAAGGGAAAACACAATACATAAAATCAAAAAAGATTTTCTAATTTAAATATAAACATACAATTTGAGAATATGCTTACAGACATACATGCTTCTAAAATAAATATCACTGAAACATATGAAAATAATATAATGTAATTTAAATAATAAATACATTAACATTTTTTCTTCTTTGTATATTTTTTATTACGGACGCTTTTATCGTGCACGTCTTTCTACATTGTTCTCACATGTATAATTTCAACATGAATGATGTAACCAATTTTTTGTAACAATATTTTGATTTAAAACAGTGTCTGTGGAGTTTATTGCTCGTTCTCCACCTAGGTACTACGCTTTGGAATGGGCATTGTAGCTTCATCTTTCTGACTGATCGAACCCTAGACAATTCATAAGTGCCTGTAATTGGTTTATTTGAAATAAAAATGATTTGATTTGAGTTTTTAAAAAGACGTAAATACGTATACTTCACATTACCGGTCTCGGTACATTTATTTTCTAGAATGTTTTGAATTTTTTGTTATCTATATCATCTTTATCTGAAAACATTTAACATCCCTGCAAATGGATCCATGGAGTAAGTTTTTTGAAATCTAGGTAGATAGGAATCTAATAAACTTTAATAGATATTTTTTAGTTAGATGGTTTCATTGCCGGCTGTAAAGATATGGAGTTACTGGTACTAGACCTTTGATTGTTCAGCCGAAGAATCCAATAAACAGTTAAAATGTGGGAATAGCGTGTAATTTAAAAATTATGTACTTGGTACAGGAAATTAAAACGATAAATTAATTGAATTAAATTTTCTAACACTGTTAGCTTGTGGGCATAGCAGTGCTGTTTATCTTGCTATACTTATACTAGTGAAAACAAAATAAGGGCTACTAGTTATTTAAGGTGTACCATGAGAATTGTTAAATTAATTAAGTGCTTAGTTTTAGTAAACATGAAACAATGTTATTGTTTACCGTTTAGGCTAGTAACTGTTTAAATAAATAATCAACAAATATATTTATTTACTTTAAATAAAATAAAAAAATTAAGATAAATCACATTAACAACAAAAAGTCTTTAAGATTTTGTAACATACGAGCCGTCACTGTGCGTTCCCGGCAGGCACTTAGCCTGGACCGATCCTCGTGAACAGTTGAAATGGGCACTCTACCTGAACCTGATCTTCTCGCAACACTGCCGGTGTCTTGGAAGCGGATCCAAGCATTTTGGATAGATCTTCGAGAAAAACCCAGTCGCAAACCCACAGATCGCTGCGAAATTCCTTCTTGGATCATTGTAACGGCTCTAGTTGCAGTAATTGCGTCCACATGTCTTCGTATTTGTGGCATATTAACGCAAGATGTTGTTTTAACAAGATGACAAAACAAAATTATAATAATTTTCAGAATACCAAGCTGCTAATCAAAACAAAAGTTAAAGATTTTTTATTTTTTTATTTTATTAATTGCTATCATGCCATCTCAAGCATAACATCAAAGAGGTTAGATATCGAAGAGTTCGTTACATCAATATTTTGCTACTTAGCAATTAGTTAATGTTCTTTATATTACACTGAAATGTAAAAATAACAGGTGGCCCTTATTTTGTTTTGAGTAAGTAGTATATTATCTTGATAATCACCATGTTTTTGTGTCCGTAGCTTTATTCAATATTATCAATTTTATTATCTTTTGAACAGATCTATTGTTTTCTCCTGCTATTGGACGAATCATAATTTTAACAATAGGTGCGAAAGCTAAGAAGTCTAAAAATAAAATTAATTCTTTGGTTTCGAAGCTTCTCTTTTCGTAAGTAGTTATTTTTTACTCACAAGTTACTATGATAATATTTTTTTTAAGTGGGTAGGTATCTACTACCTAAATACATTTCCTTGAAATGCAACGATAATTTGTTAAAATTATGCACACAAATGTGAAATTATTGATAAGACTAAAAGTTTAAACGGTACCTAGCTTGATTTAAACATTATCCTTTCGAATGACAATACCAAAATGTATAAATTATTTTCTCCAAAACAAGTAGGTAGGTCTGTATCTACATGTCGAATCACCCTCGTGCATACAAGTCGTCTGCGGCTGATGTTGGCACTGTTCGGTCTGGACAGTGAGCCTCGGTCCTATTTGCACTGTTATTGTGTGGACAGTGAGCACGATTTCTCGAGCGAGGTCAGTGGTACTTACAAGTGCCTGCCAGGTCTCTCGTAGCAATGCGACGACGCACGCGATTTGGACATGCATTTAGGTAATAAAATCGTAACGATGTCCACACGAAATGATACAAAAATAGAGGACAGAAGTAAAATTTTAAAGATAAATTAACCACCTGCTGATGAATTTCTTTTTTTACAGTTTTCTTTACAATTTTGTAGATAATAACTATAATTGTACAAATGATAAATAATCTTAATATTTGCACATTTCACATCCTTAACAGCATTATCACAGTTTAACTGAAAGAACCCGCTAATTATTCAATTTACTGGTACATTTAATTACGTACCTACTAATAAAAAACAACAACAATAAAAACTAATATAAAATCATACTTAATTAAGCATTCTACTCGTTTGCACGCCGTCAGTTCTTGGTAATATTTCATTTCACTGACTACGACCCCGTGCAAGTTTGTCCGGTTCCAAAACGAACTCATCAATTCATTTGTTTTTGGAAAAAAAAAACTCGCTATTGTGTTCCAAACAAATAACTAAACAAAAGTCATGCTAAAATACTTTACTAACTTATTTTGAAAAAAATATTAATTTAATTGTCATTGGCACGATGTCTCGAAATATAAGTAACTAGGTAGGTACCTATACTATAATGAGGAAATCTTAACCTATATTATGAATAGTTCCAATTTCTTATGTCCCACTTTTATTATGCTCATATCTCTTATGGCTTTCCCGTAATTTGATTTGTGGCCCCGTTTCGTACTTGACATGTTTTGTATCCTTTTATTTTATTAAGAGGAAATCGGGTCACCTACCTACTTTAATTCTATTTGATTAATTTGGCGTAGGATTTACCATCACTAACAGGAGATAAGACATGGCGTGAGTAGCGCCTGTTGTAATAAAATAGCAACATGAAAATAATAATTAAAAAAAAAGTGCAGACAGTATTTTAATTAAAATTTATTCTCAAATTCACATTCTTGCATCGACAATGGATATAATAATTTTATACAAAAGAAACGCCCCCGGGTGGGCTTGAACCACCAACCTTTCGGTTAACAGCCGAACGCGCTAGCCAATTGCGCCACGGAGGCTTGTGATCACATTCGCGAAATTATATAAGACATCTATCTTATCTACATAGGTGACAATGTCAAATACCTCACACACTACGAACCTTGAAATTAATCAAAGAGGTATTTGTTTCTTAGTTTTATGTTTAAAAACTCATATCGTTATTTTCAAGACCTTGAAAAGTTATTCAATACCGGAACTGTTTATAATGTGTAGATAATGACTTTAAAACAAAATAACTACCTATTGACGTCTATTTTAATCGCCTATTTTTTTTTTTTTTTTTTTTAATCGCCTGCGATCTTCGTGTTTAATATTTTAAAATCAAATTACCTACAAACCAGCGGACTATTTGATTACATTCTTCTTTCCTAGTATCGTTATGAACTATTTTGTTTATGTGACAATAGTAAACTGTTGGGGCTGACTGCCTAGGATGCGCTGAATCAGTGGCGTAAATATAGGGTGGCAGGGCTTGCTAAATGCCACGGGCTTACGGCCCGAAGGGGCCCCCGGCCCGAGAGGCCCCGGCCCCAGACGCCGCGAGCTCAAAAGTATCCTAATATTTTTAACAAAATGTATTAAATATTATAACTTTTATATAGTTAAGTACTTAAAATAAATTAAGGAACTCTATGGGACAAGACAGGCTACGTAACTTAGCTCTTGTGTCTATTGAAAATTCTATGGCCCGATCTTTAAACTATGATGATGTTTTTGATACTTTTGCGGAACAGAAAGCTCGGAGAAAAGAATTTTATTAATAATATTATATTTTTATTTTATTATAAATATGTACTTAATACCTATGCTTTTGGAAATGAAATTTATTATATATTTAACTCAGTACCTAATACTGTTCGTTAACTACTTCAGTGATTTATTAAAATAAAATTACAACGTGGCGATTTTTACTGGGCCCCATCCAATGAATTTGCCACGGGCCTCAGATGGTATAGTTACGCTACTGCCGCTGAACATACATTTATCACCAGCATCGTCATTCTCTAACTAGCCCACAATTAATTTGGGGACGACGCAGCATGTCAGGGGCAGTGGTGGCCCAGTGGTAACGGCCCCGACTTACGAGTTGTAGGTCGTGGGTTCGAACCCAGGCAGGCGTTTTTTTGTGTAATTTATTTAATCGCCACTGCTCTCAAAACGGTGAAGGAAAATATTGTGCGGAAACCGGCATGGCCTAGAACGAAATTTTCGAAGACATGTGACATCTACCAACCCGCATTGGGCCAGCGTGGTAGATTACAGCCCATTCCCTCTCGAAGAAAGGAGGCCTGTGTCCCAGCAGTGGGAACATAATAGGCTGATAATGCAGCATAGAATAGAATACTCTTTATTATGTAAACCATAAAAAATACAGACATAATGTAGAATGTGTGATGTGTGTGTATCTTCTTCCATAGTTCTCCATTACATGTCATCTCAATAGTCACTCTCTTTCTAACCCTGTCATCTTTAATACAGTCCATCCAGTTTACCATACCTACATTTATCTTACATAATTCTCCTTCTCCCTTAAATCCATTCAAAGGTTGTCTTTTAATAATCGCTTTTAACGATCAGATCGCCCATTGTGTCACCCTATGTATTTTTATTTTATTTTTTTATTCTATTCCG
This sequence comes from Griposia aprilina, assembly GCA_916610205.1. Taxonomy (NCBI): domain Eukaryota; kingdom Metazoa; phylum Arthropoda; class Insecta; order Lepidoptera; family Noctuidae; genus Griposia; species Griposia aprilina. Next base: position 12,833,234 of record OU744286.1, read on the forward strand.
TAAACTTACAGCTAACTTATACAGTATTCTTAAACAATGTGCAATTGAAGGCCATTTACAAGTTTCCACTGATAAACACAAAAAAAAGAAAGGGTCGGTACAACATACCTATAACATAAATTAGAAAATAAATACTACGCGATTGACTAATACAAACTAAGAATCATCATCATGCCTGTAATTCATATTGTGTACATAATTACATAATTCTATCTAGTCTATAATATAATATGTTTGTTGCAGGAATGGATGGAGTCACAAGGCATGGAAATATCCGCCGAGGAAACGTTGCCCGTGGACGAGTTTACCGAGAAAGAAAGATGGAAGAACGTGCTGCCGCCGAAGAGGTCCAAGGTACAAGACGATCGCCTGCTGCGGTTCCTGCAGTACGACGGAAAGGTTCTCAGGTATGTGAGGCAGTCTACTTAGAAAGACAGTGTTGATTAATGTATGGCAAGGTCCAGCCTTTCGCAGCACACATGCGCCAACAATATGAGCGTCTACACCATAGCAAAACGTATACCATCGTTACAAAGTCAAAGTCAAGCCAAAGTAAAATCATTTATTTTAAATAGGCACATAAAAAGCACTTTTGAACGTCAAAATTTACAATAAAATATAATTGGTTCTAGTTGCCCCTTCCAAAAGGTAGTTTCGTATGGAGAATAATGGGCAAGAAACTCCACCGTTACTCTTTTAAAATGTTTTACTATATTTTGTATACATATAATTATATGTGAAGACGATGCGATGCACCTAGAATAAAATTACCATACCACAATAGGTAAAAAGAATTAAATATAAAGCAATGACAGGTAAATTAATTATGTGATAGATGGTGCTCACATATTTACAAACATTGAAAATGTAAAACATTTTTTATAATTTTAACAAGTAATAATTTAATGTGTAAGTTAAAGTAGTTACAGAATGTAAAATCAATGTCATAAAAGTTATAAATTATATTATTAAATTAGCAACCAGTTGTAAAATCAATGTCATAAAAGTTATAAATTATACAATTATATTAGCAACCAGTTTGATTTTGTCTAAACTCAAGATTGTCCTACGGAGCAGGACCAGCATGTTTCCAAGCATTCTTATCTACAATATAATCCTCTAATTTGCAAATTTAATTTGCTTGATAACAAAGTGTACCTACTTTAATATGAATTTTAAATTTTCTTTCATTTAATTGCAATATATCACCAGGTATTTTGTTGTAAAATTTAACACAGTACCCCATAAAAGATGGATGTATGTGTGTGTGTGTGTGTGTGGATGATCTGAAAAATGATTAATCTATTTTATCTTTATTTCTAGTATTAAAATGATGTCTATCCTTATTTTATTAAAAATATGTAGATTTTTCTCATATAAGGTACATAACATTTTCATAAATTAATTGGCAAGGTACCGTCATAATATTAATCTTTTTAAATAGTTCCCTAAGAGATTCGCGGCGCAGAGATTATAAATGGCCCAGCTCTCTTTTGCGAAATAAAAATGGATTCAATGTCAGCAGCCAACCCCACAGTAAAATGCCATATGACATAATGCTGTGGAAGTAGCTAAAATAGACCAAACCCGTGATTTCTACCGCTACAGCATGCTTGGGCAATTAAAAAAAAATGCGCGAGTCGAATGGTGTATGTAGCTGTGCCATAAGAGCACGATAAAATCAGAGGCCGTACTATGACGTGTTAAAGCCATCATTGTTCCAGCGTGAAAGAGAGACGGAGCTATGTAATATGACCAATAGCACTATCCCTTTTTCTCAATGGAACCATGATGGTATTAGCACGTCATAGTAAGGCAGGTCTTGTATTGATAAAATCAGATCTTGAGTTAACAAGATCTCCGCCCCTTAGTGATCAGTTAAGCCAAGGGTCTCGTCTGTACTCATGGTATAACAAAAGAACCGGCCTAGTGCGCGTCCGACCACGCACAATGAAGGGTTCCGTATTTGGGATGACTTTATCCCACAAACGTAACATTGCAGTTGAAAAACATGTTCTCCCATACATCGATTTAATTACGTCACGGTCAATTCTCCAACTGCAAATATAAGTTTGTAATCGCAAAAAAAATAAAATATGATAGAACTACAAATTAACGATTTTCGGACGTATTTCCTTTACTTGTGCTGTGAGACCTTGCTTCTTGCCAAATTTTATGATCCTAGTTCAACGGGAAGTACCGGTTTTGATTTATTCGCGGGTATCTAAATGTGTCGCATAAATGACGGTTTATGTATTTTTTATTGCGTTGACTTAGAAGATTGTTTTTTTAGAGCTCCAAGGTACCATAGACCTACGTATTTGATATTAATTTCAATTTGACACCTCCTCACGTGCGTTCCTGAGAAAAAGGGTCTTGACAGACTGACAGACGGACAGACAGCGAATTGAAAAGGGTAGGGGGGGTAGGAGGTAGGGGGTGGTATAAGGGTTCCTTTATTTCCTTTTGAGGTACGGAACCCTAAAGGTACAACTCCGTAGCCGACTGCAGGTAGCAGCAGCAGGCGACGTGTCGCCGCGACACTAGTGGTTTCTATGTATTTTTATGAAAACGACGTATCGCTAGCTACGAAAGGTGCTTCATAGAAATACATAGAAACCAGTAGTGTTGCAACGACACGTCGACTGTTGCTGCTGCCTGCAGTCGGCTACGGACAAGTTCCTTGAAAGTAGGCATATCTATGACTATACTCGAAAGGTTTAGGTAGTTAAATAAAGGTAAACAAAAAAAACCACGTGACTCATAGATGTTAAACCTTTTATTTCAAATGTTAAAATCATATTATTTTGAGTCCCATAATAATAGGCTCTATTCTGAATCTGAATTTAAGGAACTATCTGTCACATTAATAATAAAGCGTTCAGTGGTATCATCAATTTATTTGTCTAATTTAAAAAAAAAAACTGTTCTGCTTCTATTACATGACCCTAGCAAATTTTCCAATTCTCAGCAGTCACATTAGCTAAAGTTTCTGGCAAAAGAATGTTTAGGTCAGACATTTGAATAGTTTTATTTTTCTCGGCTACAAACCCTTTAACTTGAGCCCCTATTAACTCATTTGAATTGCGCACACAGTGGTATGGTGGCAGCCGCAATACAGTGACACCATTTAACATTTTTTCTAATTCACCCACATAAACGAAAATAAACGTTTATATTATTTATTATCATAAAAGGCATCTGGTTAACCGACTAAACGTAATACCTGCTATTTCAGTTGCCAAACTACGTCACAGGTGTACTCTTCAATTTAGCAACGTTATCTAATTCGTTGTATTTTCTTAAAGGTTTAGGGAACCTGTCTTTTTGGGCTCTTTACAATAGACAGATTACAAAATATTATAATTTTTTATAAATCTAACAAAAAAAATGTGCTCCAGCAATTACATGTACGAAGAGTATAGTTTACGAATAAATGATAAAGTTTAACATACATTATAAAAGAGGAATCTATCGTATAAATCGCAAATAACTTAAATTTTGTTGTAACGTATTTTTAAACAAGAAAGTGTCAACTATAAAAACCCTTTTTACGATTTGTTTACCTTTATTTAACTACCTAAACCTTTCGAGTATAATATCATACTTATCACAGACAACCTTGAAAGGTGTCTTCTCTTCTCTTGTCAGAATAATTTGTATGAGTACCTACAGCTGATGGTCTGTCATGGTAGCAGGATTAGCTAGTCAGCAAGGGTGAAAGCGAGGATCATTGATCAGTGGCACTGAAAACTAGTAACTACTGTATGGTCACTAAAAAAATGATCTAGTCTTAGGTTCTTTGGGTCTTGACCCCCAGTCAAGTGCAGTAGGAAGCCTTCTCTAGGCTACCCAGTATCTTGCGCTGAATCAAAATCATAAACCAAAAGCAAGCACATAATAACAAAATTATGTTAATCTATTTGTTCCGTAGCTGAGTATTCATAATTTTGTTCGATTGTAAAAATCAATAAAAAGCTTATGAATCCGATATGATTCACTTTAACACCAAGGCATCGTACATACATCGCGATTCCCTTTTCAGTATTGCATGATAAATTCCAAGAAAGTGTTATAGCCACTGAAATATAAATGTACGCGCAACTTTGTTACGTGCAAAGTGGCAAACCAGATTTAATGAGACCCGCTTACAGTGCTGTTCCGTACCTTACAAAGTGAAAGATACAAAGAAAATAGTTAGACTAGAAACGATGTATATTTTTATTTCTTAAAATATTCACTCAGCTTCAGTTTGCAAGTAGCATGATAAATTAACAACTAGTTGCCAGTTATAAAAATGATGACAAAGATTTAAGTCTTAACAGTAAACAGCTGAAATATTGAATCAATTCGAAAATGTTCTCTATTCACCTCAGTGAGAATGATAGATAAACAAACCTACATTATTTCACCAGTCTGTGTGCCTTTCATTACTTCTTAGTTGTAAACTTAATCCAAGTTATCTTGCAAGCCGGTAGAAATGAGTAGAATTAAATATTAAATTCCTATATGAAGCTAGGTACATCATTCGCCTCGCATGGCATGCGTTTAATAATTCCTTTGACATTACCGCTGGAATCTGATGTCGTTTTCAAGGGTTAAAGGCTCGTGCACACTGGCGCGACGCGACAGCGTACACAAAGGCACCGCGTGAAGCGCGACGGGCGGCGGCGCCGGCGCCTTTGTGTCGGGCTGTCGCGTCGCGCCAGTGTGCACGAGCCTTAATACATAGGTACTTAAGTACAGTGCGATCATAACTTGAAAATTAGATGAATAATTTTAAAGACATAAACGCTGCTTTTTTACATGGCATTTGGCACGATGAACAACCAAGCTAATAATGTGCTTCTCCAAATCCAATTTATTTTCGTAATCTCAGAACTCAGTGGCACCACAAATACATAGTTGAACCAAATCTTTAAACTGTAAGTAATTAAATAGCACGAGTCTATCTAATCAGAACTCGCTTTAAACTGGCAACTAGGTAGTTAAACTAGCTGGCTGCTAGCTACTAGCGCGAGCGTCTCGGGGGAGCCATCCAACTCGGGTTTGTCTTCTAAACGTCACTCCCTGTGGTTCTATTGGATTACCTGTGGAAGTATAAAGTTATACTGCAAACAATTGCACGGGGTAACTGCGGAACACATGTTGGGAAACAGCGTATACGGGCGTCACACGAGTTTTCCACATGGAGGGAAAGTACCTTAAACACTGTAGATCGATAAATTTACTGAATGAAGACTTCATTTTGATTTTTTAAATTTTACGATCTGCATTCAAAGAATTTAAATAATCGCCTGTCTGAACCGGGAGTTGACCCCTTAAATGAAAAAAAAAAACCTATTATTTTACTGTGCCGATCGAAAGGCTCAATCATATACATTTATTTCTTCTAAATAACATAGCATCTAAAATAAAAGGAAGACCATGAAATTTAACTTTTTTTTTTTACTGTTCATTTTGATTACTCTTTCTCTGACTACCTATGTCGTGCTTATAACAACTGATTTTATTTACCTGCTACTTTCTACTTTATTACTATTTCAAAGTATTTAAGGTAATGATGATTATGATCAAGTGCGTTTTTCATTCAACTGTTGGTGTGGGATTGTAAAAACCGGATTCTCTTAATACGTTTTACCAAGGGCATCTGAACACGAAAAGATACTTATATTTGAGATTTTGATCCATTTTGAGCATTTAATAAATAAAATTGATTGTAAGTTGCAGTTAGACGTACCTACCTTATTATTTTAAATTAAATGTTAACTTTCATGGTATTCCTTTTTAACCGACTTCCAAAAAGGAGGAGGTTATATGTTCGACTGTATGTAAGTTTTTTTTTTTATGTTTGTTCGCCGATTTCTCCGTCAATTGCGGACCGATTTTGAAAATTCTTTTTTTTGTTTGAAAGGGTATGCTCTCGAGGTGGTCCCATTGTCACCAAGACAGAATCTGATGAGGGTATCCCATGGAAATCGAGGGAAATCCTCAAATTTTATAGGCACGCGTATAGCGATTTGGGTATTTTTTATAGTAACTCGTGCATTTGCTCTTGGAAAGCACCATTCGGTGAAGTGGAACTAATGATGAAGACCAGAGGTGGCCACCGGAACTTCTCAATATCTCGTATTTCACGTTTTGCGATTCGGTTTTAATATAGTTGCTAAGCAATTCATGTTCGTCACAATGCATATGGTGGAATGGAGCTGATGGTGGCTTCACCATCAGCTCCAGTGGTTTTGGTTCCTAACAGGAGAACTCCTCAACAATTAACGTCGCTGCGTCGGGAAAAGGAATATTTTGTAAAAGGTGATGAGCAGTTGACATTAGGCTATTGTAACTTAGATAAATTAATAACTGACTCACTAAAAAGTCAAAAATAAAAACTTTTTTACAAAAACAACAACCGACTTCGAAAAAAACACTACAAAGTGAAAAATAACTTTAATTTCGGAAGTCGGTGGCAAAAAAACAAAATACAGATACAAAGACACCGACTTCCGAAATTAAAGTTATTTTTCACTTTGTAGTGTTTTTTTTGAAGTCGGTTGTTGTTTTTGTAAAAATGTTTTTATATTTTAGATGTTATGTTATTTAGAAGAAATAAATGTACCTATATGATTTGAGGCTTTCGATCGGTGCAGTAAAACTACAGGTATTTTTTCACATTTAGCGGGTTCGAATCCCGGTTCAGACAGGCGATTATTTAAAATTCTTTGAATGCAGTTCGTATTGTTATAAAAAAAAAAAAAAAAACAGTAAATTGTAATTTTTCTACTTTCCCTCCATGTGACAAAGTCGTGGGAAGCTCTGTATAACTATGTAAGTATAACTCTGTATAACTATAAATGAATAAGGAATAGGTACATTGTTATTAAATATGAATGTAAACTGTTACAAATCTACCTAATTATGCATACTTGTTTTAGATACTATAAATAAAACAGGACGCTGGAAACGTAACGCATTTTTTCAATTGTTGGTTTATTTTAGACGTTACATTATAATTACAGATTTAGTGTCTAAATTTAGGTCTCAAATAGTGTTTTCATGAGCTTAACATTCTAATAAACGCAAAAAGCTGGATCTTTGTCGTGCCAGATAGGGATAGCAAAAGTGCTGTAAAGGCAAATTACAAAGTAGGAGATATTGTACATTAGCACAAAAATGTTTTTAGCTAAATCATTTCGTGGACTCGTGCGAGCAGAGCCGCGACCACAGCTTGTTCAACATAATTTGAAATAACATTCTACAAATAATTTGTTTGAAGAAAATCAAAGCGTACTTTGATATAACAAGTATGTTGATTACAGCTATATTAGAAATTGACTTCTGTATACTTAACTTGATATGAGTTCTTTATGTAATTAATTACAATGTGTACATAAAGCGACATTCGGTTACGGTTATCCTAAGTTCATAGGGTTATCAAAGGAAACATTTTTTCAACGAGCTTCAAATTTATCAGACAATAATTAATTGAATAAGGGTGTTGTGATTATGATTCACCTGAAAAAAAAGAACGTTAAAAATTGCTCTTCAATATATTATTAACTTTTGTAATGAAACATCAATTTTTATACACATTATGTATTTTCAGAATTTAATCATTACACGTTACAATCTCCCACCCCCTGCGTCTCACCCCTCCTTGCCCCCTACCCACAGTGAAAGTAAACAGTGGAAAATTGAACTTGGGCGCCCATGGGGTTCAAATAGAATTTTACGGACTTAGTGCTATTCTCTTGTCTACCTAATTAAAAAGACGTATTATTAGGGCTTAGTACATCGGACACCTGAACCTGACTTTAGAATAGCTTATCATCCACAGGACTTCTATGTAGAACAAGAAATTGTAAAAGGATATTTAAATCTGTTTGTACCTAATAGGTACTACTCGTTTTCTTGATATTCCAAAGTTGCCTAAATGCAGCAATGCAGCAAAATTCAGGCAAGTAATTAGACAATTTAGTGTGTGATCGACCACCTAGGCACTTGGTGGTCACTTACTTTTTTAATATGACGAGTTATTAAAGCTACGTACCAATCGATTAAGTTTGACATTGATTAAAAGCGAAACATTCACATTTTCAAGAAAATCGAGTCCCTCCTCCAAAAATGACATCTTAACTGAAAAAAAAGTAATTGCTTTTAATTTTATGAACAGTTTCAAATAATATTGTAAACGAGATGAGTTTTTGCGGTTTCATCGACATGCACATTGTACTGGCCGCAAAATGCGTTCCATTTGCACGTAGTGACCACAGATACGAATAGAATAATATTTCAAAGGAAGGATCATTTATTCGCAAGTGGGTCGGAGTGGCGAGAGTCAGCTCAACAAGAATTACGTCCATGTTAATTGCAAGGTTTAATTACGTACTCTCGCCGCTTACTGCTCCGAGCGAGGTTCCGGCCTTATTATAATAGATTCCATTGTGATTTTAATGAAGACTTTTGCCATTATTTGCTTTACAAATAGATATTATAGGAGAAGGCTGCCGAGTCAACACGCTATTACGGCATTATACAACGGCTAACTCCAGTTAGTTTAGTATTTGAATAGTTTTGTACAATTTCAATCAATCAATCTTAACCGGATGCAGCTGAATGCCATTATTTTACGTAGAGCGACTGCCTATATGACCCCCACCCACGACCCAGTTACTGGATAACACGATACCGAGGGGTGAGACTGGTTGTCTGACTTTTTTGGGCTTTTGTCTGTCTAACCATTACGACTGCAAAAGATTTACGAATGACAGCCGGGACTAACGGCTTAACGTGCTTTCCGAGGCACGGAGGGGTCTCGATATGAAATGGATGGTCACTCATCCAAGAACCGACCGCGGCAAGCATAGCTTAACTTTCGAAAGACCCGTGTGGCTATTATTATTTAACCATAAGCCCTTCTACCTTTGTACAATTTAAATAAAGCTTTAGATCGTGTATAGCGTAATTGGAGATTTTTATACTAACATAGTTTACGAAATTTATTGGCCTACTTTGTGAAACTGATTTACTTTTGAGTCTTGAACACACAAATCATAAAAAAGAAAACTTCCTCAGTTTTCTTTTTTATGATTTGTGTGTTCAAGACTATGTGAGCGCGTTACCAAGCAGATCCAATAAAGTTTTATCTTATCGATCTCTCCGTGAATCTGGTTCTCGTTACGTTACGGATTACTTTGTCCTTCGTCTCGACGGTTACGTGACCACTAGTCATCTGGCTAACCCAGTGCCCAATACCGACTTTACTAACATTAATTTGATTCAAAAGGGACAAGAGTTAATGACAACTGAACTAGCCTAAATGAGGTTCGTGTTTTAGATGTACAAACTTAGGAAAACATAAAAAACTTAATGGAGGACCCGAGCCTGCAAATGAAGGTCTCCTATTGAGCTTGCCCGGTTAGGTTTGCGTGAACAAAATAGGCTTTTGGCAATGATTGAACGAGGGAAGGACGAATGTATTCATTCACTAGTACGCAGATGTTTTCGTTACCGTTTCTATCGGGAATATTCGAAATCGACATTGCCTTACCTACCTATGTTTCTGTGCTACGTAAGAACTGCGTTTTATTAACTTATTTTTTAAAGTTCAGTGTTCACAATATAATACTAGTTATATATGTACAGTTTTACTGTTCTTCTCGAGTTATTTACCATGATTTTTATATTTTTATATTTATTATTCAGAAGTTTATACAACCATTGCTTTCTGCTCTCAGAAAAATAAGGTCATGCTGTAAATATTGCAAAACATGCGTACATATTTGAAATGATCACGTGGCACGTTACAGAAAGTACCTACTTACATAGGCCGACTCTCAATACTTTTGAGTGTGTTCTGTACAAATTGGTAGTTTTTAATCACAAAAATACGACCTTTCCAATATAACCACCAAAGTCAAGAAAAGTGCACTTGTTTTCCAGTTTTCATTTCATCAATATTCTATGTACGAATCATTACTTCGTGAATTATAAGTTCCCTCCGCCTCACTTGGTTTCACTCTCAGCTTTTTATGACCCATAAACAAGGAGCCATATACTCCGCAGATTTTTTTATTCTAAGTACGTAATAAATAACAAGTTCTTTATAATGAAACCACTTAAAATGAATGTCGCTGCCACTTGTCATTTTATTATCTAGCCGCACATTATTTTCTCCTCAATCCGAGCTTGGAGGTCTCATAATGGGATTGTATTTGAATCTTTTAATGCAGTAATTACGTTCATAATATAACATTATCGTAAACCATATTTCTTTTCATAGCTTGGCAGTAGCGTAGCTTACGTGTGGGATAAATAATTTTCCGAAATTAACTTTTTGAATTCGCCTCACTGGCCCGCAATCGGCGCAATTTAGTTCGTGGTAAGCAAAATGGTATAAAAATAAAGCATGTTACCCGTAAAACATATGGAGAACAGTTTGTAGTCAGTTATTGTAACATATGGAAGCAAGGAGCACGGAGACTTACACCCTTATCACTTACCTGGAGTAACGCAGCACTTTGCGAGAAGTTCGTTCTCAGCCTCGATTAATTCTTTATTACACACTGAAATTGGAATTCTGGCATGCGTCACGCCGCAAGCTGTGGAGGGCATATTATCCGCCTATATACGTATATCTTGTGGTGTATTGAATATTTAAGTGGAGCCGGTAGCTTACTTTAATATTCGTCTTCGTTATGCTGCAGCTATCACTTTTAATCTTCCTTTGTTTAATAACTTCCTGAGGTGTTATCTAAGGTCTTGCAAATTACAATGGTTAGGCAAGTATTCGGTATTCGACTAGCAGGACTGCACCTGTCTGGTTCTACGATGGAGGTAGTCGCTAAGAGATTTTACCTATTCGTACTTTGACTTTTCCGACCCAACATAATGTTTCAACGTTATAATGACGTAGATATGATTGAATATATATCAACATAATGACGTAACAAGCTAGTGAATTGTATTCGCGATTCGGGCCAATTTATTTCCGACAAACTCGTTATGGGGTCAATTTCTCATTTTAACTTTACCAAACTCGAGTTATGGGGCGAGTTACGATTGTAAAATTTAATTTAGTTTTAATGATAACTTGTGCCTTGGAGTGAAATAGGCATGCGGCTCGTTGAAATTAGTAAATTGAACCCTAGTTTACCGACTTATATTGAATAAATCTCTATTTTTCCTTCTTACTATAATCTACGAGTCTCGAGAATCTCGTATATCAATCGGTCATCCCGTGTCTATGATTAAATTCTCTTAAAATAAAACTACGTTTAGTAAAACAAAAACTCTTCATTTTCATTTAATACAACACGGCTGTATATACTTACCGCCTATGTTTGAAATTTATAAGAAAAAAACTATAAAATTCGTGGGAGAGTGTAGGTACCTAGTCGCAGCTTATCTACAGTATTATTCGAATAATTATGAAAATTTCTAGAGTTAAGGATTGTACAATTTACAGTTGCTATTTGACTTACCGTATTATATGCGCTAAGTTTCATTTAACAACTACTCTACGCTTAACTGTGAGTTTGTGACATAAGGCAACGGGGAACTTGGAATGGGTAGTTAATGAAAACTTGGACGTATCACTTTTGTATAAGGATAAGCTCTACTTTGTTAAAGACTTAGATAGTGAGGGAGCTTATAAATAGCTTGGTCGGAGTTTCGCATTTGTGTCAAGTCTTGGTAGGCGTCGACCACAGCGGCTCGGCTTTGGGCTTTAGTCGCGAGGCCGCGTGGCGCGTGGTTGCGCCCCAAACCACCCATCTGTTCCTTGTTTATGGCGCGCAACTTTACTGTTACTCAGGCCGAACGTTGCTTTAATCGTTTTATTACTTTTTGTTATTTATTTCGATGCCAAATAACAAATTCTGCAGAACAGCCTATCTATAACGAGTAAATGTTGTTTTTGAACGAAAAAGGTTCCTTCTCGGTGCAGACGAAGCATAAAGTATACATGAGCTCGTCACTAACGTGAAATGTGAGGATTTTAGTTGTGAAGCATAGTGAAAGGAACGAACGAAATGGGCCAATGTGCATGCATGGTGGTATTTCAACAGTTCTAATTCTGCGCAGACGAGTGTGTATCTTTGGTCAATCTCTCCTTTAGGTTTTGTCAGTGCCCGTCGCGTTTATTGATATATTCTGCTGATTACCTACGTAAAAGTATTTCACTAGAGAAAGGCAGATAAGTGGTATGGCGGCTAGACGGACCAATGAGACGGCTTGAAGGAACAGCTGCGAATAATGACGGGACGCAGAAGGCAGTCCAAGTTTTTAACATAAGTTTGGAATAACTCATAGCCAGCGTTGGAGAAAATTATTAGACAAGTGGATTCTTTGATTGTCGTTCCTACAATATTATAGGATAAAAGGTGAATAAGTATATTTGCTATAATGAAGGACTGATAAGAAAAATCCTAATCTAAGTCATACAAACCAATTTTGCCGATAACGTTTTTGGAAGCTTAGGCATTAAAATTAACCATTCACACAAATTCATCGTTTCAATTTTACCTTATCGAAGTTAAATACGTTTCATTAGTTTTGCATACATACAATGCTTGTAAGACTCGCTGTCTTTCTTCGTCCCCTTTCACGTAACAATTAGACTTATTAATGGCTATTTAATTTTATTATCTTCGCTCATAATAATAAACACAGCTCTCGGAGTTTGGTTCATAAATCACTGATTTTCCGTAACTAGGACAGAAGTGTCACAGTCTCCACTTCTCCATTTTTGTTACTAGTATCTTTGGTCCTTGCAGGCGAGTTATGATTTATTAGTTTTGATACATGGCTGCCTTTACAGAAAGTGGACCGTTGAGGAATTTTGTTTTAGACATTTGGCACGAGAAAGCATTGCCTAGGAACGCACAAAATTTACAAATCACTCAAAATAAAATCATTAAATTACTCTTTCTCTTTCTTTATTTCTAATTTTCTATTTTTATTTTTATATTAGTAGTGTAGTTTAGTTTCGTTTGTGATAATCCGGTGCGAGTCCCAATAAATACTTTTTCTTTCTTTCTTTCATCTTAATTACCTAATGCCAACCGAAAAAGCAAATTAATGACACATGCTCAAATATATAAATTCCATACCAGCATCTGTATACGGAAGATACTGACAAAAGATACACATTCTCAAATAGTTTTTACTAAAAAAGCACAAATTCAGACCCGGTTACTGAGAATTGCTAACGATTTCTGCCTACACAGTAGACCACGAACCTTCTAAGGTACTAGAAATATTAAGTATGGGGGTGCCAACATGTAAAACGAATTAGCAAAAATATATTAAGGAAATACAATATTTTCCCTATTTAAAAATAAGTTAAAATTCCACATAAGTAATGTAAAGTTTTCAATTATCTTAGTGTAAGTATATTCATAATAACTCGGAATATTTACATAAACATTAATATTAATAATGAAAACTATATACATATTTTCAACAAATTCAATAAAAACGAATACTTAATGCAAAATGAAAACTAAGTTGAAATAAAAAATCATTAAAAAGTTTATTATTATGCTTTCAATAGCAACTATGATAGAAACTGTGTTTCAATACGTAAATGGTTTTTTTTTTTTAAAGTGCCGTCTACACTCGATCTCTTTTAGCATAGTTTATTTTACTAACATAATGATAAGTTAATGACTAACAATATTGTTCCTACTTCTAACTTCAAAAATACCGTTTCGATACTCGTTCCAAAGAATGTTTATATGCATGCAACCAGTGTTTCTCATTCTAAGGGAATAATTGTATTCTGTTTTTGAGAAATAAATGTCTTAAACCATATTATATAAGTAAGTACCACAATAACTTATTCAACAACCATCTGACTGATAAATTGACTGTTATATCAGTAAGATAATCAGTAACTTTTGTTGTTGGGTTTTAGTGCACCATTTCAGGTTAAAGACCTTTCACTGTCCTCTATCTCCTGGTATTTTGGCCTTACTGGGTGCCAAAATGATGATGTAAGAACTTCGAAAAGTTCTTAAAATCATTGCAAAACTTCGTAGCAGAAATAGTGCTCGTTCTATTATAAGCGATCAGTGTTGAGTTCCTCATTCACATGCTCCCACACTCATTTCCTATCGCAGTAAACAGAGGTAATTACCATCAGATGGCGCTTGGAGAGTGATTGACATGGCGCGGTGAGGATTTATTAGTCAGGCGGTAGCGATGAAAATAGACGAACCTTTTTTCGTATTAACCTTTAACAATAGGAGATTTGCAACTCTTATAAGAGAGAGAGAGAGAGAGAGAGAGAGAGAGAGATTATTTAATTTCAATGTAAGTGCGAAAATCAACGGTTAATCCCCTGATATCCATAACGTTATAATTTTGCCATTATGGAATGCCGTTATCGCTCATGATTCCCTGAAGCATAAGCCGGCAGAACATGTGGTGCCGTACACCTACAGTTAAACGATTACTATGTAAAGTGTCATTATATGGATAATGGCGACTTTATTCTAAGCTATTTACCGAAGATTCTAAACAATGTACCCTCTAAATAAATAGGCATTGGCAGCGTGAGGCAAAGCGTGGCCTATCGCCCACGGCCTAGCGTTTCTAAGAGACTTTCATGCTACGTCTAATGATTTCTCCACTGAAGACTAGTCTAAAAATATCGTACAAAATCATAAACCTCTTTGTTTCTTCTCGGGGCAAAGATTTTTCCCTTCAAAACTCTCGTGTTTCGTGTCATCATTGCCGTAAGAAACACTTATAAGATCTTGAAAAACTGAGGTCAAAAGGTATAATCGACGCTCGACTTTCTATGGAGAACAAAAGATGTTCGAATCTCGAGTGCTGTATCAAGAACCGAATTAAATTAAATCGGCTACGAGTAATATGAAATACTATGAGAGCTACGCCATGGAACGCTACGAGGGCTACGCCATGATACGCTACGAGTACTACGCCATGAAACGCTACAAGTGATACTCCATGAATTGCTACGAGTGCTACGCCTTAAAACGCTATGATTGCTACGCCATGAAATGCTACGGTGCTTGTACATTGAAGGTTAATTCCCAGGGTTGATATGATACGTCATTTATTTTCTTGCTCTCAGCTATTACATGGGACTAATGAGATGACTGGTGAAATCCATGTATGAGTATCCGTACTATAACTATATACTTATAACAAAATATGTATATAACAATGTTTTTAATAATTGTTATTTTCAATAATAAGAACTTTACGATATGAGTGCAAATAAACTTTAAATTCTCTCTTCTCTCTTTTGTTTCTCGTGAATGCACTACATCGTTTGAAGATTCTCATACATAATGTTAAGGTCCGCGTCTTAAGGCATAAATACACCACACTGCCCATTTGTCGTCTACACAGCCGCTTCATGTTTGAACACATCAATCGATATTAATAAATCGTGTTGTGGTGTTATCCAAGCCAGTAAAACAAGCCTGCAAGCGATGCAAAAGCGATTCAATGCCACGATTTATCAGGCTGGGGTCTATTAAACGTCATCAATCTAGTATGTGTACGTTAAAATAATTAGCCACCCCATATATTTGGGTCCAGTAGCTATTGAATTGTGGTATGGGACAGTTAGCGTCAGCATCATAAAGAAAAACGATAGAAAAGAAAGTAAGAAAATACGTTTATTTGCGGTAAACATGACGCAAAGAAAAAACACACAAATACAAAAAAGAACGAGTTGGGGGAAATACTTGTCACATCCACCCAAACGGGAATCGCTCAGCATAATGCTACGACCCTATGCGAGACAGAACCCCAGCACTGGTTTTCAGCAATAGCCGGCGTTGACGTGATGACGTCAAATCCAGTGTAGCATACGAAAACTAAAAATAAACAAAAAATAAGAAATAAAATAAACACGCGCAGCGCTATCAGCGTAGTGTGGGATGCCCCCCAGTTAGATGGACCGACGATCTCAAAAAAGTGGCTGGGACAGACTGGACTTCAGCTTTCTGATACACGCTGTATATGTCTTTTTAACTTACATAACACGCTTGTATTAGCTTCACTTGTAACTAACTAACAAGCAATGTAATACAATCTAAAACGTCAATTTTAACCTACTTCTAATTGTCGTACCGAAATGAAACTTTGTATGCATATGTAGTTCGGATGGTAAAACTATAATTTGTTATCATTGGATATAAAAGAAGAACTAATACAAGTCAATTTAATTATTTTATAATTCTGTGCGTGATAAACGCGTGTTTTTTTTAAATTACATTTTTATTTTAATTTTCTTCATTTTGTTGTAGGAAATATCCAATCCATTACGCTTCTTAGTTATACAGCAAAACGGTGAAGTGTCCGAGTTTTGTTTTGGATTCCGGCACATAGTAAAAGTTATAGTTACATAAATTTTGTTACCACGTGCGTCCTACTCTCCCTAACTACGCCCGCTTGTCTCGTCGCTATCGCCTAAGCAGTGTAGCCTCACCTCACCCTTAATGTTACCATGTTGGTCGGGTTCGATTTACGTCTGACGTGAAAGACGACTCACCCTATCATGCTTTCAGACCGTCACGTGAGATTTAGGAATTCATTATAAAC
Organism: Griposia aprilina; assembly: GCA_916610205.1. Classification (NCBI taxonomy): domain Eukaryota; kingdom Metazoa; phylum Arthropoda; class Insecta; order Lepidoptera; family Noctuidae; genus Griposia; species Griposia aprilina. The sequence goes on from OU744286.1 coordinate 12,849,815, forward strand.
ATTTACGACTACCTTATTCGTTTCTTTGAAAGGGTAATATTTTTTTTCGGATCGCATTAAAATATCCTTGACTTGACTTGATCCTTGTGTAGGGGGGTTGGTACTTAATGTAGGTACATCCGGCGTATCCTGGGTAGTCAGACAGCCCTATGGTTAGCCCCGATATATCACCCGGCTTAAGGTGAATCTTCAGTTGTAGCCCGCCAAATTCAAAATTTCTTTGCTTTTTTGCAAATTGTAGCTCTGTTTTACGTCGTATGTTGATAAAAATGCTATTCGCGACTGTAGGAGTATTTACTGAATCCTAATCATCAATTTCATATCAATCGTAAGAATTTTTGAGAATAATTCATATGAAAATTTAACGGGCTACAGCTGAGGATCCCCCTTAAGCTACGGTTTCCTAGAACAGCGGTGGCCGCCACATAACGGCCGCAGTGACGGCTGTCATAAAAATTATGGCAGCGGGGTTTGACTTTACGGTGACAAAAAACGCTCTTTAGGAAACCCACACCAACTTATTTTCTGAACCAACGTTTCAGTGACGTCATTTGCCATTAAAGTGCGGACGCTATATGACGGCCACCGCAGTTTTAGGAAACCCTATCATTACGGGCCACCGCTATGAGCTATTTTTACATAGCTGTTCGTCAATTACCTACTCTCGTATAGTCAAACTCAAACTCCAACTCAAAGCATTTATTTCAAATAAACCAATTACAGGCACTTTTGAATTGTCAAGGGGTCGGTCAGTGAGAAAGATGAAACTAGTTACCCATTCCAAAGCGTAGTAGGTACCTATGTAGAAGTACGGGCAAGAAACTCCACGGACACTCTTTTAAATCAAAATATGGTTACAAAGTATTGGTTACATCATTCATGTTGAAATTATGCATGTGAGAACGATGCAGAACGTTAAAAGCGTCCGTAATGAAAAGAAAAAAAAAACAATTCAAATATTAAATTAAGTTAAAATAAGCCGTGGCAGCTAAGAAATGACCAGTCCCTACTGACGACGCCCGTTCACGAACATGACGCATGGATTAGCACCATTCAGCGCAACCATTTTGAAGGGAACTTAATGATCCAACATACACGCCACCACCAGCGAGACATTTGAGTGAGCATGGCATACTCTCAGCCGCCAGGACACATTCAAGTCAATGAAAGACAAAGCTAGTAAATGGTAGCTTTATAGTAGGTACATAGTACTCACACATGTGCTATGCAATTATACAATACTAAAAGATTGAATCTACACAATGCAAAAATAGTTTTTACAATCTTTACCAGCTCCAACAGTAGTTTTAAATGCTAATCAAGTAGTTTATGCGCCCTTGTGGAGCAGGACCAGCGTTGAGTCTTCTTCTTCTGTCGTGACAACTGAGAGGAGAATAAGAAGACTTTACTTCCAGATTTTGGATGAAGGTACCGAATCATGGTTTAAAAAGTCTGCAATTTCGTACGTACTTAATCATTCACAGTCAAACACATGCCAATACCGAGAGATTAACTCTCCCCTTTTAGGTATATGTTGGACGTTGGTTTCATAAATCAATTTACTATATTGTTCAGAAGGGTGTAAATCGGTCCCGAAAATGTAATAAGCGCGAAATGCCCGAGGGCTCTTTGTTTAAAAAATAATACGCGTAACACGTATAGACAAAAGTACCTACTCGTAGAAATTATACAATCTGACGTAATAGGCGAAACTTCATTAGGTCCAGTACGAGTCCCGATGCAAAATAGTTCGTCTAGTATGGAAAGTAGTGCAAAGCATAAAATATAGAAAGTAAATATTGGTAAAATAATTAAGAACGTTTAATAAAAAGTAAACCAGAATTTGAGGAACATTTTAAAGTTTATTTTAACTTATCTGAAATTCTTTCATGACTTTACATAACATAAAATATAAAAAAAATATTCTAAAAAACATAACGCAAAAGTATTCGTCTACCCTTGTCACTCACGCAAAATAGTTCGTCTACCACTTGGTTGTGTCGCCTTTGCTTAATGACAGCTTTAATGCGAAGAGGCATGGTTGCAACCAACGCTTCACACTCCTCAGGCGTAATTGACTACCAGACAGCCAAGAGTTTAGCCTTTAAGTCGCTCTTCGATCTTGATGGATTTTTACGGAGAACTTTTTTCATTTTCCACCATAGGGTTTCGATCGGCGACAAGTCCAGGCTGTTAGATGGCCATTCGATTGTAGGGATGCTTTTCGCCAGTAGCCACGTCTTTGTTGTCCTTGCAGTATGGCAGGAAGCACCATCCTGTTGAAAAATGAAGGAATCTTGATGCTTAAGTGACGGAATAGAAGGCAGTAAATTCTCTTCCAAAAGGTTTTCATACCTTGCAGCATTGATAGAACCATCCACAAACTGCATACCACCAACACCTTGTGCAGACATGCAGCCCCATATCATAAGAGACGCCGGAAACTTCACTTTGCGTTTGAGACAATCAGTATGTAATGCGTCATTTTTGTTCCGAATCACTTTTTTCTTTTCATCACCGACTGTCACTTCAAATTTGGACTCGTCACTCCAAATGATACTACGAAACTGATCGGAAGTCCAATTTAAATGATCACGAGCAAACTTCAACCTCTTTTTCTTTTGTACAGTAGTCAACAGTGGTTTCTCCTTAGAGGTGTAAAATCCGTAACCCATTCTTTTTAGAACTCTTTTGCAAGTATCAACTGAGACGTCTTTGTGAATCATGTCCTTCCATTGCACCGTGAGTTCTCCAGCTCGAGCACGACGATTATTTTTGATAATTTTCTTCAGGATTCTGTTTTCTACTGCACTTGTGATGCGTGGTCGACCAGTTTTCTTCAAACAAGAAGTCGTTCTACTCTTTTTATAGTGCTGAATGATAGATTGGACTGTAGACCTGGGAAGTATCAAGTCTTTAGATATTTGGTAACTTGATTTGCCAGCATCGTTTTTGTATGTTCTGCGCCTAATAAGTAATTATAGTAAATATTATATATGGTTATTTACTTGTGTAATGTGTGAGAATTAACATAGCCACGATATGCCGAAATATGTGAATCTTTCCTAAAGAACGTTTTATATTTATACCTACATATTTGACCGAGTAAAAAGTTATAGACCTCCTACATATGGGACCTTAACATAACTGGCGAAATGTGGGTGTACTATAGGTACACCTCTGTCTTACCTTTCGGAGATGACAGGCGTGATGTTATGTTATGTTATGTAAAAAGTCATAGTTCCTTACCTTAATAGATCGAGGCACCGTTTCCCATTCACCATTCGGTTCCCTACAAAATGGTTGAGCTGGATGGTGCTGATCCACGCGTCATGTTCGTGAACGGGCGCCGTCAGTTGAGACTGGTCATCTCTTAACTGCCACGGCTTATTTTTATTATTCTTATATTTTTATTTCTTTTTTAATATACATTTTATTTTATTTACATTGTTCTCACATATAGAAGCAACAAGAATAATGTACCAACGATTTTGTAATATCTTGATTTAAAAGAGTGTCCTTGGAGTTTCTTGCCCGTTCTTCTCCATAGAGATCTACGTTTTGGAATGGGCAACTAGCTTCAACTTTCTGACTAACTGACCGACTCTTTGACAATTCAAAAGTGCCTGTTAATGGTTTAATTGAAATAAATGCTTTGAGTTTGAGTTTGAGTTTTAGATATGCACATATAACTAATTAACCGCCTGTCAATATGAGTTAAAATAAATAAATAAAAACTTTATTCAGTTCAGAAAAAACACACCATAATATTATCATAAAATAAACTAGCTAGCTGATGTCGGCTCAAAGCATTACCGCGGATTGATTAATGAATTGGCAGCAGAATTGGTTACGCGGTTAGACGTACATACAGCATGTTCACGTGCAGCTTTAACTTCTAACATACCTTGGTCCTCATTAGTTGTTATTTTAGAACTTACGATTTATTATAAACTTCAAATGAAAACCGGCTATTCATTCAAATAGGTAGTTTTAGAACCTAAGCCTAGCCTTTTTAGGCTTAAGAGCTAAACACACACTTGTAATAAGTATAATTTTGATAAAAATAAAAAATACACCGAAATTACAAATATATAATTAAACTAAAAAGGACAATAAATATATAAAGAATCAAATCATAATCGAAACTAATTGCAGATAGGGCGGTTAATTTTTTTTTTTATAAAAAAAGAATTACAGGAGAAAAATAACCTAAAGACGCACGGGATCGTTAATACCTTTTAGTTTTGTTTTGGATATTCGGCCTAAAAAGCTCGATTGCAATCGGTATTCCAAGCACGCGCACGTTAAATATAGGAAAGGTCTCTAGGAAATATATTGTTTGAGGGACGGTGGCGCTATGTTAAACCATGGTTATGGGACGGTCTTAAATTAAAAAGGAAAAGATTTCCAATACTAACGCGTGATAAAAAATAATAATGACTAAATAAATTTACAACAGTGTAGTTTAGAATAATAAAAAATAATAAAACTGGAACATCCTCCAATCGTCGTGTGCCGTCGAGACTGGATCACCAGGTGTAGTCTCGTTGTAGGTCGAGAGGTTAATTTATTACGACTCACAGGCTAGACATTTAGCCCCGGCTGTGAAGTCGAAATTCGGCTTGATAAACACGGTCAATACCAAAGATAAATAATAGGACCGGGATACAAGCAGAATTTGAGAAACGATGAGAAAATTTACGTACCGTTTTGTTGAAGCTATGATTCCTATTGCTATAAGGCACTCGGAGACAAGTGTATGTATCATTGAACGTTTCTATGACAAAGAAATAGAATATGATATCGAGAGTAAGATGCTGAGCTTTCGATAATTTGAACGAATAAGAAAGAATATGTATATCCATACCCAGTTTACAATGATATAACTAATAAACTCACTGGATAACCGATTACAGATTATAAATCGACATAATTATTATTATAATTCACTCGAGGAATATTGGCGTATTATCTATAATCATATCATGATCTGCCAATGCGGTTTAATAAAAATCCTGCAACATGACGCATGTAAGAAAATCTAGCATGTCAAACGCAAAAGCTCTAAATTTAAAAAAAAAACATGGACTAAATTAATTGCTGGTCAAGTAAAGCTTGAAACAGGTTGAATATGTTTTTAATGAAGAAGGAATATTTAAAAAAATGCAGGTATATAGGTAATACTGCAGTATTTATTCACAATAAAGGATGATTTCCACCAAACGGCTCGCATCGCATCGGATCGGAACGGATTTTACAATCTTTAAACGATAACATAGTATTTAAAGTCTATATTACCAAGCCGCGCACAGCAGCTTGACCGCGGGCATCTTCCGTGACACGTGATCGTAGCTGAAAGTATGCTGCGACGTGCGATCGGCTCCGTTCGCCTGTCGTCGTATCGTCAACACTGTAGGAATGAAACTATTTGACTAGGTGCAGAAACTGATACGTTTGCATGGAGCCGATCGTATGCGTCAACATTCTGCCGGACGCGATCGGCCGTCGCCGCATCCGTTCGTATCCTTTCCGTTGCCGTTTGGTGGAAATCATCTTTAAGAATCAAGTTTAAAGGCTACACATCCAGATCGTCTCATATCCACATTATATTTTCGCGTGGAATAAATCCCTTTCATTTTATTTTTGGTAGTAGTCATTTTCTTTTATAGGTAGTCTATTTTCGGACACTGGCCGCCTGTTTTATAGCCCAATAGATACGCAGGCTAAGACGGCCTGCTGTGTACCCCTAGACTTGACTAAGGCATAATAAAGCTATTCTGTAAGCTTATGAAAAAGTTGGTTTATCATCAAATTAAATATTTCTTTTACTAATACAATCTTGTTCTAGTAAGCATAATTCCGGATGCCAGGTTCCAATTTTATTAAAAGAACTCCTTATTTACCTGATAGTATTGCATGGCTAACTTCTTCATTAATTATACATTGTGGTCGATTTTTCACGAAACACTTCCGTCTGACCTCCACTACCCTCAGGGAAATCATGGTTTCCTGGTAAGATGTTATCATTGTACAAACGAGATGGGCACATCTACCTGATAATATACGACCCCTAAGCTGTGTGTGATCGCATCTACGGAGAAATGTGGAGAACTACTCTTTGTGGAAGCCACAGGGGGGAATCCAATTTATGATTCTTTTTTTTTACAGTTTCGACGTCGTTTGGGATGACCGCGATTCAGCTTTCGGTGAACTCAAAGATTACAAGCTGCTCTACTTTCTACAAGATGACACCATTGCAATTAAGGTAATGGCGAAATTAGCTACTTAATTTTCCTAATTTTCCAAATAATTTTAGAACAGAAAATTAAACTTCATTGCATGCACTGTGCACTGTTAGTAAGACAATTACGCGTTCATCATTAGAGATTCAAATAGAATGTTGACAATAAGAGTATTTTGGTAGGTACATTAATTCCCACTAAAATAGAACCAAGTATAGGAAACTGTTTTAGCGGAGTAAAAGGAGGATCCATTTATATAATTATAACGATATGTCAGTGTCGGTTCCCCTTCCAGGAATTGAAAGAGCTTTCCATTTAGTGCTAAATACAGCTGATGTTCCATTTTCCATACAAGTTTATCTCGAAGCATGGAGGTAGTCGATTAGGTTAGCCTTAAAATCCTACATACAGTGAGATACGTTTCATGTAATACTCCAGGCTTGCTTAGGTAATTATTGAACTGGTCGTTAAAATGCTTTGCTCTCGTGCGTGTAAATACTTAAAATTTTTAATCATGCTGCACTATTCTTTGTCAATATAATTATTTGATTTTACAGATAGAAAATGGTTTTACTAAAAATTACTGAATGCTAAATTCGTAAATTTGTCTGTCAGTACCTATAGGTCGGTACTTTACGTTAACGTTACGTCAATTAACACTGTTAACGCATAGTTTAACTGCTATTGCATAACATCAGCATAATCACCCTATAATGTTCCCACTGCTGGGACTCAGGCCTCCTCTCTTTGAGAGGGAATGGGCTGTAATCCACCACGCGGGCCCAGTGCGGGTTGGTAGATGTCACATGTCTTCGAATTTTTGGTTCTAGGACATGCCGTTTTCCTCACCATGTTTTCCTTCAACGTTTTGAGACCAGTGGTGATGAATTTATTTACACAAAGTAAAGCGCCTGCCCGGGTTCGAACCCACGACCTACAACTCGTAAGTCGGGGCCGATACCACTGGGCCACCACTGCTCTTGTCCATGGGCAAATTGTCCCACGTTCTCATACGAGGGACAATTTGTCCGTGAACAATTTGGAATCCTATGGAAATCCTGGGAGTCTATTTGTCCTACGCGTGCGTTATTACATAAACTGTCCGCAGTCAAATTGTCCATCGTCTGGTCAGCACCTAAGTACCTAGCCTTGATTGTCCTTGTGTGGGGAGTGAAAAGTTTAAAGCTGTTATAGTGCATTACTTAAAGGTTATTGATTGGCTGTTCGTGATGCATGGGTGTGGATTTATCTTTAACAACACAAAATATATCGAAATAGTTATGAACAGTAGATTATGTCGCACAATTAACAAAATCAAAGATAACGTTTCCAATGTTATTATTTTAACAAAGTAATTATTAACTATCATTGAAAATATTTATATGAGTGGAAAAATCAAGGCGAGTTTATTGTAAAAGTATTCAACAAGCGAGGGTAATTTAGGGTTTATTTTAAAAACAAACGGGGCTATGGAAAATCAGAGCAATGAATATTTATGTGGGTCCTGGAGCAGGACGCACTCCAATTACGGATGTTCAATAAAAACCCTCGGCGTCCGCACACGCGAAGTGTGGGCACTTACCCCGATACTAAATAATTAATGCTTCATTAGTTATGTCACACTCTAAACCATTAGCTGCAGTAAATAGGCTAAGGATTACATTCCCACATGTTTCTAGAAGAAAATGTTGTTTCCTTCCGTTTAATGTTATCTGTATTCACTCAGGAAATCCACGACGGGATGGGCGGGAAAGATCCTTTCCCAATGCTTCTCAAGAAAACTAAGCTGCCTAAGAAGTGGAAGGAAAAGCCCAGTAAGTAAGATGTTTGCTCTAAATACTGTGGAACGTTAAAATAGGACGAGTTGAAGCGAACCGTCTGTGATCTTCAGCTTTATTACTTAATAATATAAAAGTACCTATCCGTAAGTGGTAACTGATCAAGAACGGGTCGTAACTCGGGAATACTACCCAAAGTTGAATGAGGAGAAAAGCCTTTAATGGTGTTTCAATGGTGCTTGTTTGCTGCGGGAGAAATGCCGATAAAAAGTGGATGTGGTAATGATATGTGCCCGGGCGAGCTCACATAGCTATATTAAATTCCGTCACGGTAATGACTCAATCAGAATGCTCGGAGGGCTGAGAAACGACGTCTTTTATTATCATTGTGCTGTGAAAGTTAATATAGGTATTTAATAGGGGTCTGGTAAAATAATTTGGTAGCTAGTATTTTATTACTTACAGAACCTACGTACTATAAACTCTTCGATCAATAAGTGCTATCATTGATCCAAGTATAAACTATATACATACTGGAATGATGTTAGAAACTGCCACTTGGTATAAACTACCCAGTAGCTAAGGTTTTTTTATTCAAAGTTGCGTTTATAGTAATTGTAGACAAACATGGGTGAATGGGTCCGTAATAGAAAATAAATTTCGTAGGCAATAAGTTCGAGGGGTTACCTAAAGGGTTGAACATACTTACTGGTTTTTAGATTTTTGTTCGGATATGAAATTAAAAAGGTAGGATATATAATATTTTGAACCCTATTTCATTCATCATCATTTTATTTCGCTGACATGGGAAGGCATCTAGAAGCATTAAACATTTTTAAATACCAGAATTGGAGTAGTGCTATGTCTAAATTCAGTGTGAGAGAGAGATGGAACTATGCAGGAAGAATAACATTGTCCCCTTTTCACAACGGAACAGTGATGGCTTTAAAACATCATAATAAGGACCTGGGCCTTGATCTGAGCGCCGTAGTCCAGTACAGGCAGGCCGGCTACACACATGCCGGTGAATATTGCTAGTTGGGCCAAAATTACCCCCAATATCGCTTTTTATTTTGCAAAAAAGCTTGATTTTGTATTCGTTAACCCTTCGCTATTCAATAAATAAAATGAACTATCAGCAGTAATTTCATTGTCTTCATGCGATTCACAAAATACTTTCCTGATTTGATCGAGTTACATAGCAGTGCGTCACATCACCCAAACTTTGTGGGTAAACGCTTGGTGATTATATCACTAGTCATTTTTGTGTGCGGTTACGGAGGGTCGACAGTAGTCGATACACACAAGGAATTGAAGTTGACACACGATAACACTCGTGTCGCTCACAATGGGCCTTATTTAGAAGGCTGAAAGTCACCCAAAGGCAAATGGAGAGGGCTATGCTTGGAGTGTCCCTTCATGACAGAAATGAAGAGATCCGTAGAAGAACTAAGGTAGCCGACATAGCCCGAAGAATTGCCAAACTTAAGTGGCAGTGGGTAAAGCACATTGCTCGCAAAACAGATGGCCGATGGGGCCGAAAGGTTCTGGAGTGGCTACCGCGTACCGGAAAACGTAGCGTTGGCCTCCCACAAGGTGGACCAATGACCTGGTGAAAGCTGTAGGAATCCGTTAGATACGAGAAGCACAGAACCGGTAGAAGTGGCGGTGCTCAGGGGCGGCCTCTGTCCAGCAGTGGACGTCTTTCGGCTGAAGTGATGATAATGAACACTCATGTTTTGTTCTCTCTGAGCGTTCTAATGTATTACGTCATTTGATAGTAAAAATTAGGTAGCATCAAACAAAATCATTTACAGTTTCATGAGCTCTGGTTGTTTGTAGTGCACATGTATGGATTTTAGCGACGTATAAAACTTTGTAACAAGTGTCAGTTAATCCTGTCCCACGACTAGTTTTTCGATTGAATTAACATCAAAGAGATGAGGACCGCAGCAATGAAATCAATTAAAACATATATACAATTTTTTGTGAACACAATTGTTTCTAAAACCAAAGAACAGGATGTGCCGGGTATCACAGAATTGTCGTTGAACGCGATAGAACGAACTAACCTTCTGGATACTGAACCAGGCGTGTTTCCAGATTATCAAGCGCACATTAAAAACTTTCGAGATTTATTTATTTATTTAATCATGTGTGTACACAAATGGTTAAATAAATAAACTGTACTGTTTATATAAACAGACAAGAATAAGACTTCAAGGAAGGCATGGAGATGTGCGGCTTCTACAGAGTGGCGGCAGAAAGCCCTGGTTGACGAGTGCCAAATTTTAAACATCAACGCCTTCATCAAAAGATTCTTGAGACCCTTATGCTTTGTCGCTCGCGACGGTTTGAGATATCAATTTCCAATATTAAAACATTATTGCGATAAGATGAATGTGCAGATATCGAGTGACGTAGGTACATTGTGCAGATAGGCTTCATGCATTTAATGATTTGTTAAAAGCTGAAAACAAGCTGAAGGCTGGAAAAGCAAGTAAACGTAAAGGTATCGCGTCTAACCGAACCACTTCTCAAAAGAAATCGTTTCGTCAGTTAGCGAAAAACCTTTTCTACGCGCCCAAATGTCCTCCAGCACAATTATTTGAATTGAAAATATTTTCCGCTGAGTCGGCCTTGATCGAAAAAGTCGGACCACAACTGCATCATGATCGTGAAAATTGCATAAGGTGGTGGTAGAGGCAAGCGAGATTTCTTAACTGGGTCCAGGAGAACCAATGTGCTTTCTCTGAAGTGCCCAATATGCCACTCTTCAGTGAGGAGAAAGTAGAGGAATAAATAGTTAATCCGTTCGTCATGAAACACGTTACTCGTAAGCTGTACCCCTGGTATTAAGAAGTTGAAGCTGAAACAGGGTGACCCTTGAATGGAGTTCCAAAGAAATTGACCTTCTAAGGGATGGTCGGACCGCTCCTCCCGTATTAGTAGACCATTTTTTTTTGTGTGTTTTTTAGCCTACCTTAGTTTTTGTTTATATTTCTCGTTCTGTTTTATATCTTAGTTTTTTTTAATAATTATATTATTATTATACATTAAAAATAAGACTGTTCTTGTCCTTTTAATAGATACTTATGATCTACTATAATAGGTTTACGCCTGCGGGACAATTGCATAACACACTAACAGTAGGAATAGCTTTCATTGTGACAGTTCAACAACATACATTGTGTTATTTACGTTATTTAGCAGACAAATTTTTCGAACATATGAAGCAATGGATTAGCAATAGGCTTCAAAATTATTCAGATTGTGATAGATGGTGTGTTACGTAAATAGAGGGCTCGACCGATAAGACGGTATTAAAAATAATAAGTAGGCTTTGCCTAGTTGCCAAGTTTGAATCACAAATTATTCTAATTATGTATACCAGTCTCTCGGTTGGTGCGGCATTCTATCTATCCCTGCTGGAGGCCGCGGGAGCTCAATACGATATTGTTACGTGCCGATTGAAATAACGATACTTTTGATTTTTTTTATGGAAGCTACATAATATTACACTTATGCAACCAGATTCTGGCGCCTTAAAAAAGATGAGTGCTGGCGATCTAGAGACTGATTCCATCATTGATATTTTTTTGATGATATTTTTGGGTAGATACCAATTTGGATCCCTAACAAGCTATTTTCATGACATTGTTGGGAGGCTTTAATTTTCCGGAATCACTCTGGTCTTACGTTCACAATATCTGATATCAGGGTTCACAGTCTATGTATAATTGTATTGTGATGAATCAATAAATCCCAGATATGTTTAGCTCCAATATAATAAAACATTGAGTGAGATAGGTAGGTATCTAAAATAGTTTTTCCTTTGTTTCCACCTTTGTTCTTTTAAAATGTAAACATATTGAGTATGCGAGGCATTATGAGTAAAACGTTTTCCATTTTACAACAAGATTCGTTCCGCGTTTTTAACATCGCAAATAGCATTCTGATGTTCCATTGTGCCGAGGCAGCGCTGCAGCGCGCCCGGGCTTCGGCGTCGGTCGTCGGGCTCCCGAGCGCGCTCACTTAATCCCTACAGGCATTAAGCTTAAACCGTTGGTCTTCTTTAGTGACAACCAAAATAATATTCTTCATTTACGCATTAGTACCTACTGAGATAATCAACAAACGCTGTCTCGTGACATACTATGAACCCTTTAACTTTTGTAGGCATAGGGGCTAAGGCGAAGCTTAGGGTATTTAATAAAAATATGATACCTACTTAATATAATATTTAATTAGATTGGGGTTCATTGAATATTCAAATACGGCTTCAAAAGCTAGATAGCGGACTAATTAATAACGTCGGCACAGTTAATTATAAAATTTGATTGAATTAGGTACTAGTCATTTGGAAGCGAACAAACAGGGATACCTCGCTTTATATTAATAGCTTTAAAGGAGATTAAGCTATGAAAGTTTGAGAAATTGCCCGGGCGTTCCAACTTCGACTTCTTTGGCGAAGAGATTATGAATTATTGCAGCCTAAGTAAAGGCCGCCTGAGAAGCCTTTATAATTTCTTGTTTATAAATTTCCAAGAATTTAATTAATGAACAGGGTAACCGATATACTTCAATAGCTAGCGATAAATAAGGGGCGGATATTTGGGTTTCTAAGATTAAATCATCCGGTTGATATTAATTTTCGAATGAAAAGCTTCAGTAATAAAAAGGATACCAATATTAAAAAGCCGAGGTTTGACCAATAGACTCTGCGGTGTTATACGTACCTACCTACTCATGTGTTCTATCAGAAGTCTCTCTATTCTTTTTAATCTATCGAAAAGTGTACTCAATCGATCTTATCCTAGATATTAAAGTCAATAAGTCAGCCTAAACCTCGTTGATTGGACAAATGTCACGTCGCCAACTTATGTGAGTATCAGATGTTATTAAATGTTAAAATGAAAAGCAGCGCAATGGACCCTAGGCCGTTGGATGATCTGGTGAAGTTCGCAGGTCGTGTCGTCGTGTGGTCGTCAGGTCGTCGTTATGGATACGAGTCGATCAGAAGAATGTTGTGAAAATGGAGGAGGCCTTCAACCAGCAGTGGACGTCATCCAACTGATAATTATAATGATTATACGGTGATATCGCAACATAACGTAATACTCTCTTTGCCTAATCCTCCTGGGCACATAAGGTTTACGCTTATGTACCTCGTGTTAAGAAGATAATACACCCACATTTCACCAGTCGTTCCACGTTGGCATGGTCTGGTGGCATGCCTATTGCCTACAACCGGATACAAATCCAGACACTACGCTGCTACTAATAATTTCCTGACAGAAAAATACAAAAACAATGCTGTGTTCGACCTGGAATCGGAACCTGGACCCCACTCGCACTTGCAACCTACGAGGCAGTCACAACATATTCGAAACTGACTTTGACAGTGGCATAGCTAGTCCTAAAGGGGCCCTGTATCGAAATTTGTTGGGGGCCCTTTTTACCCGACTACACCGAAGCTTCAAAAAACAATACCTACCCTAGGTATTGTTTTTTTTTTTACAAAATAGCACAGACTTGAAAAGTAAAGCTATTATTGTGAGTTTCTTGCCCGTTCTTCTCCATAGATACCCTACTAAGCTTTGGAACGGGCTAGGTAACTAGCTTCATCTTTTTGACTGACCGAACCCTTGACAATTCAAATCTAAATGGCTTATTTGAAATAAATGTTTTGAGTTTGAAGCCACAAACAAATATCATTAATTTGATTTTTTTCATTAGTTACTCATTAATTACTGGCATTTTATCAATAGGGATTAAGGATAATATTTTACGAATTTTCACGTCGCGTCGCGTCGGGGGGCCCCTGTAGCTTGGGGGCCCCGTATCATTTATACAGCAGATACGGCGGTAGCTACGCCCCTGTACTTTGATAATATTTACCTACAATCTAAAATAAAATCACCTCGTCCACATTCCTCCAGCTCAAACAAACCTTATAAATACAGAATGTTATATTGCCTCCTGTTTCTGCAGGACTTAATCGAATGTCAGTCAGTGATGAATGCTTTCAACTCAATATATCGTATTTGGTACCTACGATGCCTCGTTTTTCATCTGTGCAATAGAGTCTCATGTGGCAGGTGATACTAGCTAGCCGGTAGGTTTCAGATTTATTGACGTAGGTATGGCTTTCCTCGCAGTTTGCCTTTATTGCCTGCAAGTGGGGATATATTATACTGAATGCAGTCATGGATTAAATTTAATAATAGATTAGTGTGTATTTTTCAATGAGTGTTTTGTTTTGTCCCACCTTCAAATTGAAGCTTGTTACTAACGGCCGAAGGTGGAAAGCCAGAATCACTTATAAAGTCAAAGTCAAAGTCAAATCGTTTATTTCAAATAGGCACATAAAAGGCACTTTTGAACGTCAAAATTTACAAAAAAATAGAATTGATTCTAGTTGCCCCTTCCAAAAGGTACTTTCGTATGGAGAAGAATGGACAAGAAACTCCACCGTTACTCTTTTAAAAATGTTTTACAATATTATGTATACATAATAATTGTATGTGAAGACGATGCACCTAGAGTAAAATTAATATACCACAATAGGTAAAAATAATGAAATATAACGCATGACAGGTAAATTAATTATGGGATAGATACATGGTGCTCACATATTTACAAATGTTGAAAAGTAAATGATTTTTGCAAAATTTCACAAGTACTATTTTAGTGTGTGAGTTAAAGCTCGTAGTTACGTAATGTAAAAAACAATGTCATAATTTTTTTTAATTGTACTATTAAATTAGCAACCAGTTTGATTTTGTCTAGACTCTAGATTGTCCTATGGAGCAGGACCAGCATGTTTCCAAGCATTCTTATCTAGGATATAATCCTCTAATTTGTAATATGCTTGTTTACAAAGTGTACTTATAATATGAGTTTAAATTTTTCTTTCATTTAATTGCAATATATCACCAGGTATTTTGTCGTAACATTTAACACAGTACCCCATAAAAAGTACTTTAAATAATCTAAAAAATGGTTGATCTATTTTATCTTTATTTCTAGTATTAAAATCATGTCTATCACTTATTTTTATTAAAAAGATGTAGTTTTTTTCTTACATACATAATATTATTATATATATAGTATTGGTGATAGTTATTAAGAGGATACTGCTTACCATTCCATGGCCATATTATGTTTCTGGCGTAAGAAGGCATAGAGGGCATGTATTTTAGTTTACGGAAACTTAACAACATGGTCAAACAATCTAATAAAATCAAAGAGACGTAAAGTAAGTAAGCGACGTGGAAAACCCGCAACAGGTCCCTATATCTACGCTTTCTAGGAACAAAGTTACTTGCACCTTATTAACACGTAACTTTCTTAATACAAATTTATTACCTACGTGTGCTTTCACCCGCTAAATAACTGCAGGGTAGGCTAAGGATAATAAAAGGCTGTAAAACGAGAGGTAGGTGTCGCACCGGTAGACAAACGACTTGAATGTTCCTTGCCTCGTCAGCAATATAAGGAAAGTGGGTTAGCTTGCTAGTCTGGCGACCTATTTTCAATTTTATGCCCCTTGAATTATTACCAATAACTTTATCTACTGTACGTGGTGGATCAGTATGCGATGTTTATTGGGAAATTTAGAAAACGGTATTACATTATCCAGTTAGCTTATGTCAAAGGCGATAGAATATAGAATAGAGAATGTAGATAGAATTACTATAGAGGTATGAGGAACAAGGTGTAAAGCTCAGTCATACTCTATGGAAAAGGAAGGATCCTCCGACCAGACGGGTGTTGTGTCTGGTGGGCAACTGCCCGACGGTTGATGTCGGGACGTTTGTATATATGCTAGTCGCGCGGTAAACTCTGCTTGCGCGATGCAGGATTTGCGTGACGTCAGTATGACGTGTAGCACGCATGTGGCGATGTTGATACCGCTACAGTACTGTGGGAATGCTACGTATACCTAATAATAACTGGGGGAACGTAGAGGTAAAGCCATATATGTAGTATTCTTTAGAATGTAATTATATTTTATCATGGAATTATACACCGGCAGGCCCTAGCTCTGCCTAACTACTTCTTAAACAAACTATCATCACTTTTCCTTTCGAAGCTTATTTTAAACTTGCTTGACTGTTCGAGGCAAACCAACGATAATATATATCCAGCCTGTCAACATAAAGTTGACACATGTAGACAACCTCTACAGTGCCTACCTACAATGTGCTTAAAATCTCCAGGTCAGAAACCTTTCGATTCCTAATACTAATGCGTGATGACCTAATTGTTAAGTTCGGTTCTTACATATTTTCAATAGTCACAGAACACAATATGGTTCAGTATATGATAAATCTATTTCTCCTCTAAGAGCTTTCCTATATATCCGCTTCAAATATGTAAGTATATCAAGGTGTACAAAATCACGTAAGGTAAGCATCTAAGGTAAAAATGATTTGTATAATCCAATATCGAATATCGATGTAGCTATTCAACGTCTTTATGCCGCTGAAGGTCGCGGCACGACCCTCCTCAGTGCCGAGCTCTTGTGTAAAAAGCTAACGTTTGTGATTAGGGTAGTTATTGATAGCGAAGTAAACGATAGGTGACATAGGCGGTGACAATCAGGATGTTTTTTTAAGAATCTTTACAGGTTCTAAGCAAATATACGTTTTTTTTCTGGCCATGAACTTACCCATGTAAGTTCTCAACGCTCAGAGAAAAACGTTGAAAGAAACCATGAGCTGAATTGTTAAGACAATAAAAATGACATTAAAATGTATTTTAAGAAAGGTAAGGAAAAGTATATTGAGAGATATTTAAAGTTTAGCCCATGGTTCCTTTCAGATTTTTTCACTAGAACCTTCAGCGCAGAATTCTACCCTAAATGGTTTGAATAAAAAACCCTGTTGTTACGTAAGTAAGTAAGTGCGTGATATGAATTTGATAGGAGGCCACTTCATGTATTCTTTATAATCGATTAAGCTAGACCGAGGCAAAGTCATCATAATAAGTTTAGCCTTTTCCCAAACATGGGGTCCAGTCTAACCTGAAGCAGCTGAATACCAGTATCTTTCTTGAAGTGAATGGCTATCAGACCCCCACAAGCCAGTAACAAGTTACAAGATACCCCTCAGTAAGACTGATTATCAGAGTTTCTGGATTCCAACTGCTCGTAACGTCCGCGACTAAGTCGATCGAGTGCAAGAGCAGACTCAAATATATATATAGATATTGTGTTTACAAGTAACTGTTCTTATAAACAAACAAATTTACTTGGTAAAATCTAGACCCGGGTCCCAAGTCCTCACAATAATATTACTTACTTTTGCAGTATCATTCCCGTCCACCGTATTGGAGACGACAGAAGAGGAGGTGACTACGGAGTACTACGCGCCGAAGGACCTGATAGTGGGCGCCACGGTGTACATTCTCGGGAGGCGATTCCTCATTTGTGATTGCGACGCCTTCACCAGGAAATACTTCAGGTTATAGTTGTACAAGGATCTTTTGTCGCTTGACCTAAACCGGAACTAATGCCGCCATCTTGTGCTGAGGGTTCCGTACCCAAAGAGTAAAACGGGACCCTATTACTAAGACTCCGCTGTCCGTCCATCTGTCTGTCCGTCTGTCACCAGGCTGTATCTCATGAACCGTGATTGTTAGACAGTTGAAATTTTCGCAGATGATGTATTTCTGTTGCCGCTATAATAACAAATACTAAAAAACAGAATAAAATAAATATTTAAGGGGGCTCCCATACAACAAACGTGATATTTTTGCTCGATATTGATAATGGCAACAGGTAAGGCTTGAAATATTCACAGAATATTTAGTTAGCTATATATTCACTTTAAAAATAAATAATTAAATTAAAATAAAACAAATATTTAAGGGGAGCCCCCCATACAACAGACATAATTTTTATGCCGTTTTTATAGAGAATGGTACGCAACCGGCGCGAGTTTGACTCGCACTTGGCCGGTTTTTTTTTTCAATAAAACGTCACAAAATATTATCACAAATGTTTCCCAAAAGCGCCTCCTCATGTCGTTTAAGCCCCAAAAGATCCTTGTAGCTTTTTATTATTATAATTAAGATTAAGTGAGAAAGAGTTATAGATAAAGAATATGGATATAAATGCCCATAAGTGATGTATTTACACAGCACTGAAGACTCGTGCTACTACCCTTGTAAATATGTCGTTGGTGTGCCTTAAATAATAAATAAATAAGCCGCAGCGGTGCGGTATCAGCAGCAATGGTATGGCACATGGCATTTGAACTATACTAATTCAAAAAAGGTACTTCAGAGCTGGGACTATTGGTCCAATTAAGCATAATGCCAGACCCGAGTAAGTGCCTACCAGCTTTTTAACCGACTTCAAAAAAAGGAGGAGGTTCTCAATTCGTCTGTTTTTTTTTTTTTTTTTTTATGTGAGTTAGCTCGGAACTCTTTCCTGGGTGAACCGATTTGGATGATTCTTTTTTTGTTAGAAAGGACATACCTCA
This sequence comes from Griposia aprilina, assembly GCA_916610205.1. Classification (NCBI taxonomy): domain Eukaryota; kingdom Metazoa; phylum Arthropoda; class Insecta; order Lepidoptera; family Noctuidae; genus Griposia; species Griposia aprilina. The sequence continues at coordinate 12,868,331 of OU744286.1, forward strand.
AGGGTGGTCCCATGATAAGGAAACCAGGATCTGATGATGGAATCCCGGAGAAATCGAGGGGAACCTTCGAAAATCGTAGGAGCGCCTAGTGCGTTTGTTAATTTTTTCATTAAGTATTTTAAAGAACTACAATTTAATGAAGGTCTGGAATCGATCTGATGATGGAGCCGAAAGACAGTCGAGGGAATTCCTCAATGATTTACAGCAGGTACCTTGTGTTTGGGCTTGATTAATTTCTATCGATGAGAACTTTACACCTAGATGGGTTGTGACTGCCATTAGGGGTCTGATGATGAATACGAAGGACAGTTAAGGGAACTCCTCAACGGTTTACAGTAGCTACCTTGTGATTCGTTTTAATTCATTTATATTGATGAGAACTTTGCACTCATATGGGTTATAAGTGCCATTACAGGTCTGATGATGGAGACCATAGACAGTTGAAGGTATTCCTCAACGATTTACAGCAGTTACCTTGTGTTTGTGCTTGATTAATTTGTATTGATGAGAACTTTACACCTAGATGGGTTGTGACTGCCATTAGGGGTCTGATGATGAATATGAAGGACAGTTAAGGGAACTCCTCAACGGTTTACAGTAGCTACCTTGTGATTCGTTTTAATTCATTTATATTGATGAGAACTTTGCACTCATATGGGTTATAAGTGCCATTACAGGTCTGATGATGGAGACCATAGACAGTTGAAGGAATTCCTTAACGATTAACAGCAGTTACCTTGTGTTTGGGCTTGATTTATTTTTATTGATGAGAATACTATACCTAGATGTGTTATGACTGTCATTAGGGGTCTGATGATGAAGATGAAGGACAGTTAAGAGAACTCCTCAACGGTTTACAGTAGCTACCTTGTGTATGGACTTAATTCATTTATATTAATGAGAACTTTGCACCCATATGGATTATAAGTGCCATTACAGGTCTGATGACCATAGACAGTCGAGGGAATTCCTCAACGATTTACAGCAGTTACCTTTTGTTGGGCTTACTTCATACGGTTCAATATTCCAAAATATTCAGGTCGTACAAAAATAATACCCAATTAAGATTGAAGTTTTTCATAGGGCAACCACTACTAGTCATGCTGATGCGTCAATTTGAGACTGAATTTAAGTTGCGTAATCGCGTCATCTCTAGCAATGCTCTTTCGTTGGTTGCTAAGCAATTTATGCTTGTCACAATGCATATGGTGAAATGGAGCTGATGGTGGCTTCACCATCAGCTCCAGTTCTTCTGGTTTTTACCAAGAGAAATCCTCAACAATAAACTCCTCAATTCCTTGCATCGGGAAACGAAACATTTTGTAAAAGGTGATGAGCAGTTGACATTAGGCTATTGTAACTTCGATAAATTATTATCTAACCCACTAAAAAGTGAAAAATAAAAACTTTTTGACAAAAAAAAACAACCGACTTCCAAAAAATACACTATAAAATGAAAAATAACTTTAATTTCGGAAGTCGGTGGCAAAAAACTAAAATAAAGATCCAAAAAGACACCGACTTCCGAAATTAAAGTTATTTTTCACTTTATAGTGTATTTTTTGGAAATCGGTTGTTTTTTTTGTCAACAAGTTTTTATTGGTCAAAATAATGAACAGTGTAAAGGCAGAACCAAGTAGTTCGTATACATATTTCTATTAAGTATTTTGTCTCGGAAAGCGATGTAGGTATAGAGGTATGAGGAACAGGGTGTAAAGTTCACTCATACTCTGGGGAAAAAATTGTGAAAAATATTCATTTTGACAAAGTTTAAGCATCCGTAGCTTAAAAAAAACGTATGCAAACACAAGTGACCAATTATTTTAAAATATTATGCGCTTAAAGCAGATTTCAAAATGGTATTATTCATTATTGTATCTAATGTAAATTATGAATTATTGCTATTTGTGTAGAACAGGTGTGAATTTTGGTTTAACAACAAAATTTGCAATATTATGCCCTTCCGCTCCGTCCAGAGCGGGAGAGGTCATTTGATGATTTCCCACCCAAAAAAAAAAAACCCTGTATATGCTAGTCGCGCGGTAAACTCTGCTTGCGCGATGCAGGATTTGCGTGACGTCAGTATGACGTGTACCTAGCATGTGGCGATGTTGATACCGCTACATAGACCGTATACATCCAGCAAAAATATTGTTTATTATTGTAAAACAATAAAATTGATAATGAAACCATAATAGGTTTTTATGATCTAATTTGATCGTATGGAATGCTCTACCGTATCTACTTTATTTTTACGACTCATAACTTGTTCAATATAAATGTTTATTGTCGATATGAATAGACTAATTGAACTCTACTTATTATATCATCTTTAACTTTAATTTGGGCTTAACAATTTATTATCAAAATTATTTAATTAGGTAGGTACCTATTAAATTAAGCGATCGTGCAATGTAAAATGAAATAGCATACCTATACACGAGATTGAAATTGAAATTGAAATTGTTTATTGAAATAATTGATGTACACAAATGTTTACAATATTAGGGCCTTAAACTAAAGGTATATTATCACTGGATTCTATCTGAACAAGGAATAAACCTGTATCTCAGGTATCTCACTCAAGGTATACAAAAAAAAATATCTAAAATTCCTTAATATGTACTAAATTAATTATCTGACTATAAACTATGTTTTTATTAAAATTAAAATAGCTCGCTTACTAAACAACTTTTCTGCATCATCGTAGGTAACTAAGACATATTTTGCAATGACATATTTTGAGATGGGGTGCCCAGGAACCAAACGCGATAACATTGAACTTGCCTAGAAATAGAACGCGATATCTGCGCGTCGCCAAATAGCACACACACATATTACGAGTATCACAATCACTTTTCCATCCTGTGGATCACCAGAAAACTTTTAAATATAGGTACTACTAATATATTCATCAATAATAGCGAAATTCTGGGACGATGTTTGAATTCATACAAAACTTCAAACGACTGACATCCGTTTTGTATCTACGAAATTCATTTTTGTCATAAGTGATGTCTGATGTGACAACAATTATTATCAATAGGTATGTTCAAAGAACTAAGAGTATATAACACTGGAGAAGACATAAGCGCAGTATTCTGAAAAAAAAGCCTGTCACTTTTGGCGCGGGACGCGGTAGCTACTCCAAAAAAAAAAAAAGCTGCTCGCCCGGAAAGAGAAGTCATTACCATCCATTTTTATATCGATATCGATATCCATAAAAAAAAACAGCTTATGCTTAAAATAGTTAAATTTTAATTATAATATAACTACAATTAAATAAAAGTAACAAAATATATAATAATCGCAATAATGAAATAGGTTAAGTTCAATAAAAAAATAAAAAGATTTTCAAATAACAAAAGCAAATATTTTCATTCTAATAATGGAAATATAAAACAGTGACATAAAAAGAACATATTTTTTAACAACAAAAACGTCGAATTAAGAAATTGTCGACATGTCAATTTTGGTTTCAAACATGAACACAGCCCTTCGGTAGCCTCGTTAGCATTTTTACTAAAAGACATAATCGCATATCCAGTGCAAGTCAATTATGCAGATTTCAAACTCAAACTCAAACTCAAAGCATTTATTTCAATTAAACCATTTACAGGCACTTTTGAACTGTCAAAGAGTCGGTCAGTTAGTCAGAAAGTTGAAGCTAGTTGCCCATTCCAAAACGTAGATCTCTATGGAGAAGAACGGGCAAGAAACTCCAAGGACACTCTTTTTAAATCAAGATATTACAAAATCGTTGGTACATTATTCTTGTTGCTTCTATATGTGAGAACAATGTAAATAAAATAAAAATAAAATGTATATTAAAAAAGAAATCAAAATATAAGAATAATAAAAAATAAACCGTGGCAGTTAAGAGATAACCAGTCTCAACTGACGGCGCCCGTTCACGAACATGACGCGTGGATCAGCACCATCCAGCTCAACCATTTTGTAGGGAACCGAATGATCCAACACACGCGCCACCAACAGTGAGACATTTCAGTGAGCATGACATAGTCTCAACTGCCATGCTTTCAAGTCAACATACATAATAATGATATAATAAACGAATCCATGGTACATTTACAAAATTGAAAAAATGCTTCTAAATTATACAAAAACTTTTTTACAAAAAAACAACCGACTTCCAAAAAAAACACTAAAGGACGTGAAAAATAACTTTAATTTCGGAAGTCGGTGTCTTTAGTTTTTAACCGACTTCACAAAAAGGAGGAGGTTCTCAATTCGTCTGTTTTTTTTTTTTTTATATATGTTAGCTCATAACTTTTTTCTGGGTGAACCGATTTGGATGATTCTTTTTTTATTTGATAGGTGGTGCTTCACATGTGGTCCCATTTAAATTTGATCCAGGTTTGACCAGTAGTTTTTGAGTTATCCTTAATACTGCAGATTCTTTCCACTTAGTTTATATGGATGATGTGTTAATAATTTCCTGTCACTGTTATTTACACACCAAGTAGTGGTAAACGAATTTGTGTGGGGTAGGTACCGCAACTAAAAAGTGAAAAATAAAAACTTTTTTACAAAAAAACAACCGACTTCCAAAAAAAACACTAAAAGACATGAAAAATAACTTTAATTTCGGAAGTCGGTGGCCAAACACGAAAATACAAAACCAAAGGCACCGACTTCCGAAATTAAAGTTATTTTTGGGACCACATGTGAAGCACCACCTATCAAATAAAAAAAGAATCATCCAAATCGGTTCACCCAGAAAAAAGTTCTGAGCTAGCACACATAAAAAAAAAAAAAAACATACAGACGAATTGTGAACCTCCTCCTTTTTGTGAAGTCGGTTAAAAACTATACTTTGCTATGTATTTGAGCGATGAATAAAATTTTACTACCAAAAGAAAATACCGTCATTAAATATCTAGTGGAGTATTCAATATTAAAACAATAATTTATAAAAAAATAAAAACATTAGGTTCGCAATGTCAGAAGAAAAAAGGTAAAATAAAAAAGAAGTATCTCTTCCAAACAATAAAACTAACTAGTGCGCCCAAGTGGCTGTGGAGCAGGACCAGCATTAAGCCAAGCATTTTTATCTACGATATAATCATTGAACTTATAATATGCTTGTCTACACAGTGTGCGTTTAATGCATGTTTTAAATTTCTTCTCATCTAATTGAAGAATATCGAGTGGTATTTTATTATAACATTTTACACAGTAACCCATAAAAGAAGTATGTACTTTAGACAACCTGAAACGTGGTTGATCTAATTTGTTCCTATTTCTAGTGTTGAAATGATGCCTGTCACTTATCTTACTAAAAAGATGTAGATTTTTTCGAACATACATAATGTTTTCATATATATATTGACAAGGTACCGTGATGATGTTAATTTTTTTAAACAGTTCCCTTAGAGATTCGCGTTTGCGGAGGATGTAGATGGCTCTGACAGCCCTCTTTTGCAGAATAAAGATAGAATCAATATCTGCAGCCCGTCCCCACAGCAGAATACTGTAAGACATGATGCTATGAAAGTAACTAAAATACTAGTCTCGCGGTATCCACGTCTGTTAATGAACGGATTTTCCAAACAATGTAAGCGGCTGAGCTTAGCCGCCCTGCAAGTGATGTTAAGTGAGGACCCCACTGTAGCTTTGAATCAAGCGTGATCCCCAGGAAAACCGTTTTTTCGACGAATTCTAGTATCTCCTTATTCAATACAACGTGGCATTTACTACTTCTAAAATTCGGTAACGCGAATCTTATGCATTTAGTTTTCTTCTCATTTAATACCAAATTATTTACAGTAAACCAATTATGAATCTTAAGCATAGCGTTATTTACGTCGTCAAGCTCTTGTGCATGTCTGTTTATTTTAAAAATCAGTGATGTATCATCAGCAAATAACACCATTTGTGGTCGGTTTTTCAGTAAATGAGGTAAATCATTTATATATACTAAAAAGAGGAACGGACCCAATATTGAGCCCTGCGGTACACTCATTTTGACTTTTAAGCCCAATGAATTCACACCGTTTATTTGAACTTGCTGCAGTCTATCATTCAAATATGATTTTACTAAGCTAAGCGCGAGTTTACCCAGTCCGTAATGCTCAAGTTCCAAAAGCAGTGTATCGTGATTCACGCAATCAAATGCCTTGGATAGGTCGCAAAAGATGCCTATTGCATCTTGTGCCTCCTCCCATGCGTTAAATATGTGTTTTAATAATGTGACACCGGCGTCGGTTGTACAACGTCCTTTGGTGAAACCATACTGTTGATCGTGTAGGATGTTATTACGATTAAAATGATTGAGCATTTGATTTAACATTACTTTTCAAATACCTTGCTGAAAACCGGCAAAACCGATACGGGTCTATAGTTATTAGTGTCTTTGCTGTCCCCAGATTTGAAAAGTGGAATAACTTTACTATACTTCATTAAATCTGGGAATACCCCGTGATCTAAACATAAATTAAATATTAAAGCTAAATAGGGTGCAATTGTCTCAATAATAGATTGACAAACTTTATAGACATGCCCCATAGATCTTCTGTAATTTTGATCTTAAGTTGCTTAAATGCCTTTACAACGACCACAGGGTTTATATGTTTAAATTTAAATTCCATAGGACAGACTGAAACATTCTCTCTTAATAAATCAATTGCAAGTGAGGGCGAGGAATTTAAAGTTACTGTAGTTTCAATTGGAATATTAGTAAAGAAAGATGCAAATTCCTGAGCAACATCAATGTTATCGCTAATGAGACCGCGGGAAGTGTCCAGTGTATAATCAGTATTATGTCTTTTGTTCCTGTTCGTTTCATTGTTAATAATTTTCCAAACTGTCTTTATTTTATTATCTGCTGATTTAACCTTGTTGCTAATGAATGAAGCTTTAGCTGCTTTGCAAACTTTTTTAAAAGTTTTCGAGTAAGTACCAACACACTTATTAAAAGCTTCCGAGTTAATATACGGCTTAAGGCCATGCAGTTCAAATAACCTTTCCCTACTTTTCCTGATGCCTTTAGTTGCACAATCACTGAATAAAAACTTAGGGCAAATAGTCTTAGATTTCTTCTTAAAAGAATGATTGAACTCTGTTTGCACTAATGAAAAGAATTCTTTATACAAAATATTACCATCATTTATATTTAGGCCCTGAGCACTTAACTTGCTAATTAAAGTTCTATTAAACTTATTTAAGTTAGCCGCTGTTACTGGTCTAGTTTGTATCTGCACATTTTGTATTGGTGTGTTGGACTCAAAAGTAATGGTTTGACCGCAGTGATCAGAAGGGAGATAATTTACAATGGCTTTACCAAAATAGTCGCAGCAACAAAAAACATTATCAATACATGTAGCAGTAGCCGTAGTTATTCGCGTTGGTTCCAAAAACACATTTGACAGATTGAAAGATTTGAAGAGGCTTATGTATCTACTGCTATTTGAATTATTTTCCAAAATATTAATATTAAAGTCACCACAAATAATTACTGATTTATTACCAGTTGCAAGTTTTGCCAAAACATCTTCCATTACTGACTCAAATATAGAGTAGTTTAGATAATTTGGAGGTCTGTAAACGCACACTATAAAATGCTTATCTAGCTCAACACAGGACAGTTCAATGCTATGTTCCACCGATAGTTCTTTACGAGACTTAGAATTTATACAATTTTTTATTAAGATTAGTGAACCTCCACGCAGCATAGATTTTCGGTTAAAACAACTGCCCACACTATAGTTCTTATAATTAATTAACATTTCATAATCTTCCAACCAGTGCTCAGTTATACAAATAATATCAAACATTGTTTTTTCTAAAAACAATTCAATTTCTAATTGTTAGGAAGAAAAACCTTGAATATTTTGATGAAACAATTTCAAGGAATTCTGCTTAGCCCCTTTTTTACCTAATTGAGTGCTAGAAGATACCTTGTTGATGGTGAGATTAATAACATTATTACTGGTACCTTCTGTTGTCTTACTGACTAGTTTAAACTATTATGGCTAACCACCTTAATATTAGTATTATTACTATTTTTTGTGGTGTTAATTACAGCAGACTTCGACATACTACTTATGTCTGAGTTTATATTAAAAGCTAATAGCCTTGCTATTTGACTTCTAAAACTAATAGGCGGATACGCAGTATCCCTAGTCGATTTTAATTTCTCAACAAAAGTGTTCGTGTCAAAAAATATAAGCTTGTCACTATAGTGATTAACCAATAAATGCATATGGTTATTTAGCATATGTATATTATGATTTTGCCTACTTGACAAGTGCTCAAAGTATGGAAAAGCACACAAAATTATTTTCTGACAATTAACCTTCAAGATTTCAGTGACACTGTCAGTTATGTCATCTTTTTTTACATTGGTACTATTACCTATAAAAACAGAAAGAATGGCTTTCGGATCATATGTATTCCCAGTTATTGATGACATTATCTGTTCATAGGAATTCCCAGGCATACAATAATTAACAGAAGATTGACTTAGGTTGTTGCTTAATAATTTACCTAACCCTCTCCCTAAACTATCTGAAAACAAAATGGAACAATAACAAACTTTACTCGAGCAAGCGAGAGCACAAGTCTCTGTCTGTTCTACTTGAGATAAACCCTGTACAAGATGTGGTGTATCTTGATCGGGAACACAGTCCCGAACCCCGCCAGCCTGGGACGGGTCCTCCGTTGCCTCAGGTAGGGGAGGCTCAAGGTTGGATTCCCTTTGACAAGAACAATGAGTGCTGCTCAAAGTCATCGGGTCCTCTCTAGCTGCCTCATTATTACACATTTCCACTAACTCGTTTGCAGCAAGGATGTGTTCCTTTATTTGTTTTTGAGAGCTCACATACTTAATATAAAGTATATTGGCATAATGCAAAAGAAAAATATTTATCTTGAAATTTATGAACATTCAAACAAGATGTAGCGAGAGTCGGGGCGTCACAAAAGCAATGCGTCAAAAATATGTACCGGTAAAACGGGGTGAATAGGAACGCAGGGGTGAATCGTAACGAAACTTTAAAAGGGATTTTAACATTGAAATATTATAGTCTGTCGCCAAAAAGGACTCTAACGTGTATACTGTATTATAATTAACCGATTACGTGTCCCATTGGCAACAAATTATATTATTTAAATGGTAAAAGTCCTTTTAAAGTTTCGTTACGATTCACCCCGTTTTACGGTACTTACTCGATTAAAGTCATGTTTTATATTGAATCATGGTTGAAACGAATGAAAAATTAAAATGTATTATGAGGTTAGGATTTTGAATTTCAATAAAGAGATGACCAAATATTTAAAAAAAAAAACTACATATAAGGTTATTTCGTCTTCATGTAAGTGACGTATTTGAACACCTTACAGGATCTAATAGCACAGCCAGGCATTTTCACGGAACTCCGCGCGCCTTTAAAACGATTCACGAAGTGCGTTAGAATCAATTGGAAAGTAGTTTTTATGAACATAATAAAAACAACGAAAATAATTTAAAAAAAAAACATATAATCTACTATATGCGCGGAAATAATATTATTATAATTGTAACATCCGAACTTACATTTCATACAACCACATCACTAAACCAAAATAAAAAAATATTAAGTTTCGAGCGGCCAATGTTGTTTACATCTTTGGCAAATTTAGAATGGTTTGGGATTATGTGACAGTAAGTCCATATTTTATAGAAACAAAGGCTTTTTACATTAAGACTCCTACATACAGGCGTGACACGCGACGCGAATCGCAAGCGACACAAAAACACCGCGCGTCGCGCGACAGGCAGTGCGTTTGGGTCGCATCGTGTGTCGCGCCTGTTTGAAAAATCCCTAATTTTTAAGGAGTATTTATAAAAGAAAACCGATCTAAGTTTTATTTTATGGGAAAAACATAATCGATTTTAAAGTTGTATGAGCAATGTACCTACATAAATTAAACCACAAAGAGAAAAAGAAATCTAGGAAAATGATGTTTGGGGAGCATCGTAGAGATTGTGAAGTTGTGGTTGCTAATAACATAGTTTCCCGTACATATTCGTTAGTGTCCCCGCGACATGTTGACCACAGAGCCATTTGTCTCCGTCTGCGTCGTGGGCTACTATTTACTCGACTGCACGGAAAATATTGCCCACAGATTACAAAGGTGCAGTCTCTAGAGCGAGAGAAGATATTATTAATTCAGTTTTGATGAATTTCTGTGGTTACTGGTGACAAGAAAATAAAAGGTGATGGATTTCGTATATATATTTTCTGTATTGCTATGATCTAGGTAATCTGTTGTGCCAATAGGTATAGAATGTGAAATTATTGGTAGGTAGGTACATTATTATAGTTTAGTACTAGTTTCATGAATGATAATGTGGTTCTGTCGAACAATTCGAAACTGTGTTTTTATCTAGCAACACAATATTATTTATTATTATTAGATAAAAATACATTGGAGCCCTGAATTTGGTTGGTCAAATATTACAAATACCACAAAAGCAAATTCATTTACCATCGAGCGCCGTCATTTAATTAACTGATACAGCAGCCCTTACAGGGTTACCAGCGGCAAGCAAAACTTGCTCCAGGTGCTCGGGATTTTAATATGCAATTTACAATACATACACTCATTCAAAGGGTTAATTGAGTATTTCCTTTGCTCCCAAGATTTTACAGCTAACGATGTTTTCCTCATTTTCCTGTTTACATTTTAATTAAAGGAATATTAAAAGAAAAGCTGTTGTACGTCAAAAACTTGGTCGTCTCTGGATTAATGTGCAAGACGACCCCGTGTTTAGCTGGTCTCATTTAGCAGGATTTTAATAGTATTTTGAAAGGACTTCTAGCGTAATTTGCTATGAAGAGATTTTCAGGTGAATTGGATGAGGTGTAGAGTTTACAACGTAAGTAATTAACGGTTTTTTAACCGATCTTCGAATTGAAAATGATTAAGAAAATGCCAATATCTTTTCTGATAAGGCTGCTAACGAGAAAACTGATAAAAGGTTACGAAGGTACCTAAGTTTCGATTTCAAAGAGATATTCTCCACGCATGCGAATATTACTAAAGAAAATTTAGGTTATGAATTTTATGCCTATTTAAGAATGTTTCAGCAGCAAATTGTTTAAACTGTAATTACAAACCTAATGAAATTCCACATAAATATGTTATAAAAATACACACGCATCTGATCCATAATTATTATTTAGTTAAATCACTCAACATCAATCAATAAACAATCGAAATCGACGCTATCAGCTCATCAACATCTACCTATTACGAGTATAACACATAATCAGAAGGCCGATACACAAAAGTTTAAAACAAGCACCTACATAGAATCTACATCCTAAAGGACATTATCGTCACATGACAATCACTAAGTATGACTATTTCATCAGGCGTTAGCCTCTAGGTTTATCAAGGTCATTGGCGTGAATTATGTACGGTGAGAACACCAATAAGGTGGCAGCTTGTATTGATATTATAGTTTTCGTTTGCTTAAGGGGACTACATGACCTAAACGCAAATTTATAATGCCTAAAAATATATGATCCACTGCAGTAACCAAAATCAGAAAAATATATGATACGCTTCTGGTGTGTTGAAAACATAATACAATTAACTTGATATGATAGAAAAAAATCACAAAATTACCTCTAAAAAAAATTTGTAACGATTAAAAACCATACTAATATACATGCAAACATTCAGATTTTTTGTCAGATTATTCTACAAGCAACATACTAACGTAATAGTGTTTTATTTTTTTACTCTAATGAATAGATTTTTTGTAAATCCATAATTGCTTCATATTTTGCAATAAATTACCAGCGTTGTGTCATCGCGCGTCTCCGTATTTTCTATGCAATCCGTCAGTGACTGCGCTTTAGCTCTTGTAAGCCTCTTAACTTGTAATGTTCTTTGTGCTCGAGCTCAAATCAGGAATCCGATTGAATCAATTTGTCTGGGCAAATCAGGTAAATTAAAGTAAAACATTAAGTATCTAGGCGGAATGTTCCCAAATAATTCAAATAATATACGCGTAATTGAAGGAGTTAACAGATAATAAGGTTTATTTCCAAAACCTTCGATCACATCTAAAATCTTAGCACCTAACACCAACATCCATTATAGATTTTAAACATTTATGCAAGCCCAATATAAATTCCATTACGCTGAGTCGAATCAAAAACAATATACTAAATCCAATTATGTAGTTTCAACCTTCATAGTTCAAACTAATTTAATTAGATTTGCAGCTGAATAATTAATTCGCAGTACACCTGTTCTAACGTGGCTAAATGTGGGAATATTTTTGTTACTGTGTAGAATATGACGTGGTGGGAAATATTTAATTAGACCTACCTACCTACATTTTAATTTATAAGTATTTAAACACGTCATATTTGGGTTCGCCGATGATTTTCAAAACAATTGTGACTTCTTATTTAGAAAAATCACTTTATGGTGACTTCAATGCAAAATCAGCACTAACTGTACATAATAGCAAAGCCTTTTATAATACAGGTTAAACCCTGCCCTTTCATGGCTCCAAGATGTTTCCACCAGAAACGTTAATATGGTAACGCTTTGCTCGAAAACTCTAATTCACAACCAAATCTCATCCCGAATCCATTTGACCAATGAAGCAATTGACATAATGTCTATTGTGATAATTTATCAATATGTGTCCTTTCCTTCCAAGGGCTATTAAGTAAGCCATTTCCTTCACTAGATTGGTATTGGTTGCTCGACAAGATAAGAAATTGGAAAAAAAATAACTTGTCTCACTTTAAGCATAAAGTTGTTCACTCTTCCCTTCAAGCGACTTTTGTATCTCGCGTGAGATAATAGCCAGCTGATACATCCCAAATATTCCTGTTACTTAAATTTTCTTTAAAGTTTCAGTACTGAACTTGGGTTAAACGAAAAAGTTTATTTCCTAAAGCCTGAAGGCACAAACGGAGTCAAAAGGTTCCCTATTCCTAATCTTATCAAAAATTCAGAAGGCAATTCTGTTTTATTTATTTTTATGTATCGAGTACAAAGAGTCTGATAAATGCCGTTTACTCCTCAGATAACATTAAACCAGGCACAACAGAAGATACAAAAAAAAAGAAGAAATCTTAAAAAAAACATAGTCTTCTGATAACTTTTGCTGTCACCGTACATTAGAAAAGTCCCTCGCTGTTCACTTATTCTGTTTTGTTTGTGACAGTGAGTGATCGCAGCTCTAGTGCAGCGTAAGCTCTACGAGACTAATTAGCACCCGCACGTTCTAAATAATGTTTTTGTTTTTCGTCTCCTCGTTTTACAATAATTCACACATTTTACGAAGCCGTCGAAATAATATTTTTTTTTTTTTAAAAAAGATTGTAGCAATAAAAAGCACTGTCAGAAGGAAAATTTATCACCATCACCCTCCTGCTCAAATTATATGCGGTCGGCGCAGCATGTTACCTTCTTCCAAAAATTTTTGTTAGCCGTCATCTCTGTTTGGTACCTACATTACAGCTTTGAATTCTTTGCCATTTTTTTATTCGTAATAGGATTATGATATATTATTATTGATTTTATTATTTATATCCAAGCTCAAGCGGTAAGACTGCTTCTTACTTACATTTAGATCAAGGTCCCTGAAATTTCTCCCACGTTCTGAAGCAGGGATGTTATGGAGCTCCGTAACCGTAACCGTATCCGTTTCACAAGTTCCGGATAGTTTCGTATAAGGGCGGAGTCTAACTAATTATTATAACATCTCTAAATAATTACTTACCTATATGACTGATAATAATACTAAAAAACCTATAATGAAAACCAAATTATTACATACTATTTGTGTTTATATTTTACTTCAATCTAATCGGTAATCGGGGGTTTTGTTTTCTCGGTAGCAGCCCGGAGTCTGGATTTGTGCCCGGTTGATGGCAATAGGCTCGCCCCTATTACATGGGACTTAAACATAACTGGCGAAATGTGGGTGTGCTATAGGTACACCTCTGCCTAACCCTTCCCTTTATGTCCGTATCCAGATCCGAAATATCATATCCATAACATCTCTGCTCTGAAGCATAAAAAAACTTGTTAAAATAAGCAATGCTCTACTAATCGACTGATCTTAAGACGGTATTCTATTCATACAGTAACACATTTTGGTAAACTAGATCATAGCACGTATAAGTACCACATCACCATTGAACTCAAAGATTAATCTTGACATTAAGTGAGATGTGAACCGAGACGCGTCCCAAGTTATCGTGAATGGAGCGGCTGTGATGTTCTCGCCACCGTTAATTAGCGGCATTTGTCTTAATGGCGACATAATAGTACGCTACTATTACTCGATAATAACACCATTGTACCACGTTGTACTCGTATTAGTAATAGATCCCCTCTTTATCTTACACTCCACATGATGTCTGTGTACTCATAAAGATTTGAAAACGTCTTAGGAACTTTGGATTTTCACCTTGTATTTGCGCCCCAGAAACGCTAAAACAAATTGCTGATTTTGAGACTTTAATATATTTATTTTCTCAAAACAGAACATTTATTATTTGTTATAATGTCTAACTTAACATAAAAACATTAGTAGGTACCTACTACTTACTTGCTTGCTTAGGTGCTTAGACCACTTGCAAAATTGACTTGTAAAATGTATGAAAAAACAACGGACAGTCAGTCGACGGCTGTCGTTATTTTATAGCTATATTTTGAACTTGATGCTCACAGTCGGCAGACTATACGTTTGATGTGAACGCGGTTTTACTTAAGTACACACCTTTCTACCAAGTATTACGTGCTAGTACCTAAGTAGAATTTACACGTCGTGTTTTCAGCGATGCACTTTGTAGAAATATCAGACCGTTAACATATTACAAAGTATTCAACTTGATTAATTAAGCTGCCGAGCTTCAGTAGCTACTTTATACGTTCCATGAGAGTGAACATTCTTTTATAACGTGTGTCTTGCTCATATTTACTTTCAAAATTCGTGGTATGTATTTAATAGAGTTCATTTCGCTAAAAGATACCTAGGTACTTAAAAAGTGGATGTAGGAGTGATAGGACGATTTCCACTTGGCTGTTTTCTTCTTTTCAGAATAACCATTAGATGCCTACAAAGAATCGTCCGGATTTACAAAATATTCATACATACATACATAACATCACGCCTGTATTCCCCGAAGGGTTAGGCAGAGGTGTACCTATAATGCACCCACATTTCGCCAGTTATGTTTAAGTCCCATGTAATAGGGGGCGAGCCTATTGCCATCAGCCGGGCACAAATCCAGACTCCGGGCTGATACCGAGAAATTCCAGATGGAAAAACCCGATAACACTTTGCCCGACGCGGGAATCGAGCTTGTTCCCAACGAGTCACACCTCAACGGGTAACAGTGTGACTCGTTGGGAATGTTTTGGATAATAATTCCCAACGAGTCACAGTTACTGTTACACTGTTACTATATCATCTATCGCCACGAAATATTTTCGTTCTCAGATAAACAAAAATTGTTCCCAGGTATTTGGTACAACTTGGGGCACCCCGACTCGGACAGGTTAGGTTAGAAGGGGACGGCGGGGTCTGAAAGACCCCGCCGTCCCCTTCGTGGTTATTTTTTTTTAAACCGCCCAGAAGTAGGAGTCCCGCGAAGCGGGACTCCGTCGGCTACGCCTCATTATTGTTGAAATACTTATTAGGACACACCTATTATAATACATACAAAAACATTTATTTGGTACTAGACCTTATATCTCAGGATTTTAGGTGATTTATTGTGGAACTGATTTTGCATTGTTTGGTGACTACATTTTGGTGACAGATCTACTATTTTGAGGACAAACCCTATTATTTAAGAAACACAAAACTAATTAAATTGGTGATAGCTTAAATGATACCCTAAATCAAGGTGGGATCATCCCAACGAGTAACAGTGTAACAGTAACTGTGACTCGTTGGGAATTATTATCCAAAACATTCCCAACGAGTCACACTGTTACCCGTTGAGGTGTGACTCGTTGGGAACAAGCGGGGAATCGAGGACCTCATGCTCAGCAGTAGCGCTTGCGACCACTAGACCAACGAGGCAGTTACAAAATATTCATGAACGAAATATAGTGTTAGTAATATACTAAAGGCAATGAGTTATCGCTGGCAATAATATTTCTACCCGAAAGTACCGCCCGAGATTTGTGGGCGACAACTGAATTAGCTCGATTGATCGCTACCTAGGTACTTGTACCTATATGTTGTTTGTATTTCTAGAGACCCACATATGCGCCTTCTGTACGTAGGTACCTATATACATGAACGAACATAAATATTTTGATAGGCTTACTTGAATACAGTTGTTTCAATTATACTGTTTCAACATCACTACGTTCTGCATGCTGTGTAGTGAGTTAGAGGTAAACACAAAACTGGAATTTGTTCAGTGAGCAAAAAAAAAAGCTAAGTGCGAACAGTGCCGATATAGCTCCGCTTTCCACATACTCTCATTTACGCTCGCTCCGCTCCGCTAAACTATTTTAGAATTATAAGCTTCGCTACGGGAGCTATATTGATAAAGTGAATGCTTTTAGAAGTCTTCTTATCTTAGATTCTGATTTCAGCATATTTTGTCGGATCGGGAACGTAGGTGTTTTAGACAGACGCGAGTTTTTCTCGACGCTCTTTTATTTTTGTCCATTTTCGTTTACGCTCGTTGTTTGTAGTTACTAGGAAACCCACATTCGTTCAGTAGGTCCCTACATATGTAAGTAAACACTACCGATATTCCACGGGGCCAAACCTTCATTACTATGCTTTGAAAACTTTGATGTGGACACATTTTAATTTAATATTCAAAGGAACGGGCCCCTTTTTTAATTAAACACGACCGCGCACTTTTAATCCTCTTCAAAAGAGGACGAAGTGAGTATGCTTCGATGGTGCGGACATGTGTAAAGGACTTTGGATGAAATTATAATAAAAAGAATACAATGCATGAGGATGGAGTAAGGGTCGAGTTAATTAGAACGTCGCGTCGCAAAGGCTGTGCCATTTCATAGAACGGATTTTAAAACTCCGTATGTTTGCGAAGTGAAATTAATGGAAAAAAGAAAAGACTATCTACGAAGTCGTTAGCGCTATTCGCGTAGGAAATTCTAGGAAGCAGGCGTGCCTGGATACCCGGAAAAGCAAATACAAGGGTATAGGTAGACAGATTTTCAAAGCTAAAATACTCATACATTGCTAACATTTATGTGAATCGATTCTAGTTGGGTTATTCTTTAAAATTATTATTACGAATAATCCTGGATCTAGGGTGGGTACTATACAGGGTAGATTTTTGAGATGGGGCGGCAAGGACAGCAACCTTAACCGTTGTAGCTACAGGAAAAGGGCCTTAAGAGACTTTCCTTAACTTTTTGAGAAATTTTGAATTGCATTCAAAGATTTGGTAAAAAATGTACAGTCAACAGGAAAATGGGCAATTTTCACAAAAAAAAAAATTATGCCATTCGATCATGTTTCATATAAGGATCAAAAACCTCTATTGGACTAACTGAGGTTTGAGTACTAGAAAAGTAAGAAATCGCAAAAAACTTTTCCCATACATTTCGTAGGAAATGAGGCTACAACTTAGTTTTTTATTATGGATAGACTAACCGCATGATCGTCATAAATTAATTTGCTTTGAAAACAGAATCGAGATAGTTTGTTGCTTGGTTGCTTATGATTTCCGAAATTCTGTGTAAAAAATGACCTCCGAAGATGAAGATGGCGCTCCGCCACACAACAGCCGCTAAACCCGTTCTAATTTGAACCGGCAATTCGGAAGGCAGTGGATAGGAACATATGGTCCTATACCGTGGCCACCTTGTAGTCCTGATCTCAGGCCTCTTGACTTTAGTATGTGGGGCTATTAAAAAAAATAACTTTAAAAAATAAATACGACAGTGTTCAGGAACCCAAAGATTCACTTACCACGATTCTTTATGGCATTCATCCTTTCACATTATCTGTTGCTACCCGCTCTGTAGTAAAGAGACTAAAACTATTACTACGTCAAAACGGCTACCATTTTGAGCACCTCATATCTTAGAGCACAAAAGTAAAAAATCTAGGTGAGTCCAAATGTAAAGTTTCAAGTTTTTAATTTTAAGATGAAAACTAATACCCAAAGTAGAAGTTATAACTTTTTATTTGTTTTTCGATTAGACTTTTTTATAGCTGTCATTTATCGATGGTAAAACAGCAAGTCGTAGTCTCATTTCCTACTAAATGTATGGCAAAAGTTTTTTGCGATTTCTGACTTTTCTAGTACTCAAACCTCAGTTGGTCCAATAGAGTTTTTTGATCCTTATATGAAACATGATCGATTGGCCTAAAAATAAGTTTTTGTGAAAATGACTTTGATGATCTTTTTCAAAATCTGTGAATGCTAATCAAAATTTCTCAAAAAATTAAGGAAAGTCTCCTAAGACCGTTTTCCTGTAGCTACAAGGGTTAGGGTAGCTGACCTTGCTGCCCCATCTCAAAAATCCACCCTGTATAGGGCCAATACTCTAAAAGGCACTACATGGGCAGCGAAAATGAAAATAGGGTCTCCTCCAAGACATAAGATTCATCACAGCACTGTAACTACCAGACTGAGCTTTGAATCTAGATAGGCTCGATAGTTCTGCTTCCATGATTACTTACCTATGCTAATTTCAAGTCTGTTGCTAACATTCTTTTACTGATTCCCAGGACTATGCTGAACATACAACAACCAGAGCCTGTGAAGGTGCAAAAAAAGGTCATAAAAGAATTCCCCAAGGTGAGGTCCACTTCATCCTACATAATTATCAGTGATCGGAGTAGGTAGATTGATTTTTAGTACTTGTATCATAAATGCACACAGAAAGAATAACATGGATAAGCCATTTTTCCGGAAAGTAATTCCGGTATTTCCGGATTTAGTATTTCCGGCGGGCGTACGCATTGTTCTGATAACCGGTTATTGTACCACCCATGATCCTTTGTTCTGATTGGTCGTTGGGTTTTGTCAAATCGTGACAAAAAAAAAATAGGAAGAATAATAAAGAATAAAATTGCTCATTTTATTACAATTCCTACCTTTTTTTTGAGGATGGCAAATCATCAAATGACTCCTTCCACTCTGGCAGAATACAATTCCTACATAAGTTCCGGTTTTTTTTTAATAATCCACCAATTCCGGAGGAATGTCCATAGTAATATATACGTTTCGGATCAATGACCCCAGTTCAATCTACCTACTCCGATCACTGATAATTATACACTTCCTGGCCCACCAAGTATTCATGTTGTTAAACATTTTTGACATGAAGTAGAAGTTAGAATTTTTTGAAAATTGGCTCAAGTCATCTTTGGTAATGTATGGGAAGTAGGTAATTTCAAATGTGAGATAAGATTTTAAATTCAAAACGTGTTCTAACGATTCTTGATAATATAGTCCGGTCAAAATAGACATAATTCGCATAGAGCTGAGAATTGGTACGAATGTTGGGAACACCATTATAAATGAAATGTGAAAGTCCCCATCGATCCCCCAAATCTGCAAAAAAAAAAAACTAGTTCAAAGTTCGCAAATATGGGTTTTTGCATTTTTCAGCCAAACTGTAAGTTTTATAATAAAAATAGGTCAGACAAAAAATGTAGATCATGCAATTATCTATAAAAATTGTTCTTACAGTTTTTTCCTAAGAATCACCATTTCTGAGATATAGCGATTCAAATGTTGAAAAACTTGTGTTCTCCGTAATATGAAACGCAGAATCGCACACTAAAAGTGAAAGACCAGTATAAATTACATCCTTCCTCCTTTCGATTCAATACACGTGCAGTCGATCCCGCCACATATCGGCATCGGGGCTCCGGAAGACACCCTGATGTCGTGCTACCGCCTCATCCCGAAGCCCCCGCACAAGGACATCATCAAGTACAACCTCAACGCTAATAAGGTAATCTTTATGCAATAAGGATGAGATACACTCTCATAGAACCTGGTCAGCTGCGAAGAGTTGTCAGGGACATATCGAAGTGTTTCTTGGATTAACTCTTTTTGAAGTAGGTGGCAATTTTTTTGCCACAATTAATGATTACTGTTTTTCTGGCAATTATTCCAATGTTAGTCCTTTTTTTTTTCGACGTGGTTCTCTATAATCTATAATTAATAGTGTAATCCTAAGCATCATAATTATAAAATTATTCGAAGATGACGTGAGTTCAAAAATTCGGCAGTTTCTTTTTTTTTACCGACTTCAATAAGGAAGATGTCGTCAATTCGGATGTTTATATTTTTGTATATTTTATGTATGTTCGGGCATAACTCTGCCATTTATAGACAAATTTGCAAAAACCTTTTTTTGTTCGAAAGGGGTTTATTGCGAAATGGTCCCATTAAAATTTTATATAGATAAGTTTCGGAGTCAGACAACGGAACTCTTCAAAAAATTACAGCAACTCAACCTCGATTGCTGCTATCGCTTAAATATGCATTGTCTACGCAATCACACAACATAACATCACGCCTGTACACTCGAAAGGGTTACGCAGATGTATTCACTATATCAGGGTACACACACATTTTCTATCAAAGTTAGTAGAAGTTGCATTTTTTTCGCGACTGGAAACGAATTGTAGCATATAGTATTCAAGCTTGATTTATACAAAAAAAAAAAAAATTGGTCAGCTGATTGACTTTGAGAATACACCAAGGATGATGAAACAAGGCCACGCAATCTTACCAGTTCTGCCAATGCTCTTTCATCATGCGGCCTGTTGAGTAATTTATAGTTGACATTAGGCTATTGTAACTTAGATAAATTAATAACTGCTTTTTTACAAAAAAAAAACACTTCAAAGTGAAAAATAACTTTCATATCGGAAGTCGGTGGCAAAAACCAAAATTACAGATCCAAAGACACCGAATTTCGAAATTAAAATTATTTTTCACTTTGTATCTAGTGTTTATTTTGGAAGTCGGTTGTTTTTTTTTATCATTTTCGATCTTGATACTGTACCTACTTCAGCACTTATAATGAAAAATCTAAGCAAAAGCGGTTTCTAGTCGAAAGAATAATTATTATCGTATACTTTTAAAAACCTTCCAGTGGGCAATAGCTTGAGGCGCGTTTTTAAAACGTGTCTGTATAAACCAGTGTTAATTAACGCGTGCCATCAAAACAAGATGATTAACTCTGATGAATTGCTATATTTTTCTTTTGCATGACAAATCTCGCAATAAGTCTAAAAGGACTTGTGTTATGTCATAGTATTCACCAAAAAAACAGTCCAATAAATCATTGGCATATTGAAATGTTAACACGATAAATCCGTCGTAATTATAGAATGCTCTTTATTATGTACACCATAGGTTTTCAACGTGGGCGATAACGCCCTCTCGCGGGCCTTTGTGACTTTCATGGGGTCAGTAGAAGACCCAGAGAAAATCATATCCTATCTTACGACTATTATATAATATTACACGTTTAAATATAATCGTGGCAATAGCTGTTTCTGATTCAGGACAGAAGGTGATAAAAAAAATGGGGGCTAGAAAAAAAAATATTCTCATAGTGGGAAAAATAAGGTTGAAAACACCATACAAAAGTTCAGATATTAATGTTGAAATTTTACATAGGGTCACACTATTTTTTATCACTAAAAGCGAGTTAAGAAGCAATACCTACGAGACACAGTCTACACAATAATACATAGTTTGACATTTATAAATAAAAATAAATACCATAATCTTGACCTCAAGTTCAGTTCTCATTGTCTATGTCGATGACGTCAACATAACCCAGCAAGGTTTATGTTTGTACCTTCACGACACGCTACACGTACTCAGGAAACCATTTTAATGACAAGAATTAACTATGATTATGCCAGCTATATGCTAATTGCCCAAGATCTATTGCCTCAATTCTGTGTCCGATAATTAACGTCAACGTTACCTAATCTAATTAGAATTATGTTGGATTGTAATAGTGAAGTGACCTGTGGTGGGCTAATTTAATTGATTGATTTGTTAATTATTACGCCAGCTCTGATCATTTTATATATCATAATTATCATACTTCGGATTCTTATTTCAACTCCTTATTTATGGGGCTTTTGTGGATAGGATATTGATTCCGATTTGTTACAGTAGTAATGGCAATCATATCATTTAGTCTAAATAGTCTTTTATTTTTATATATATTCTTATAAATTTTGTGAATGTGAGATCGTTATAGACCTAACTTGTGGACCTTTTTATATTTTGTTGAGTACATGTTACTTGTTGACAGGCCTACACTTTCCTCCCATACTATCTACACTGTAATTGAAAACATTGTAAAAGCCCCTTATTTTTAAAAGAGTAACCGTGGAGTTTCTTGCCGGCTCTTCTCCATAGGAAACAACCAATTGGAACCGCGCACCTAGCTTCTGACGTTTCATAAGTGCCCATGTTGGTTTATGTGAAATAAAATATTTTGATTTTGATTTTGATTGATCATTGTCATATTAAAATTGATGCGTATATTAGCATCATCATTCTCTTCTATTTGTGGTCGGCGCAACAACTCTTTTTTTTCCATACTTCCCTAGTAGTCGTCATCTCGATAGTCACTCCCTTTCTAGCCGTAACGTCTGTCACACAATCCATCCATCGTAGTGTTGGTTTTCCCCTTTTCTTATAACCATCTACACTCATACTCAAAATTGATAAGTGTATGTAGGTATGAAAACCAAACCACCAAACATGGTCATGAAATCTAAAATAAATAAATCATCACAGGTTAAACCACATTGAAGAAAAACGAGTAGATACAGAATAATGTATTTTTAAGATAATGAAAAACGAGTAGATACAGGATAATGTATTTTTAAGATAATAAATTCTCCTCGAAGTAGATCTAGTCAAGAAACATAAAAGTATCAATACTTCACAAGTTGGATTGCTTTCTACCGATAATAAAATACTTTGAAAAAGTTAGTGCATGTATTTCCGTCGGGCATCAATAAATAATTCTTTAATATTCGAGTTTGCAACTTGGGGACTCAATTAAAATTCCACAAAGAGAAGAGGAGGAAGCTTCTCGCAAGTCTCCTATCTGCCAGATTCAGGTTAGTACGTTAATATTTCTTGGAAGCGGACCTACTACTTCTGATAGACTTGCATTATTTGCATATAGTTTATCTATTCTGAAATGCGTATTCTATGCTTATCGGTAGATATTTTTTTATGTGGTATTCTAAAATGTTTAGTAGAGAACTAGTTTCACAAGTGTGAATTTACACTTGTACAAAAATATAACGGTGTACCTACTCTTACCCCGCGTATAAACCAAGAGGTAAAAAACATGCATGGATATTTTAATGACCCTTATATTTTTTTTAAACAGTACCTTCGTTATCTGTGCGAGCTAGAATGGGTGCACCCCGAGGACATTGGTAGGAAGTTCGTGATGTCGTACAGCCTCGCAGACGGCTCCATCAAGATTGGAGAGATTCCTCGGAGGAACTCCGGCATTCGCGAGGGTGCGTTCCTCAAGTCCATGAAGCTGGAGACTCCTGAGTCGGACCACAACTTCCCCACTTACTTCACACCTGACAGGTTCTATATTGGTGAGTATGGAAATGTTTGATTAGGTGGTGCTCATCTTTTCAAAGATAGTTTCCACTTTTTCGTGTCAGTCTGTGGCTATGGGTTAAAACAGAAGTAAGTAGCTATTACCTATAACGAAGATTAGCCAATTAGTATATTTATATCGAGGTTATACGCTGTTATCTGAGCACTCGTGAAGGCTCTTTTTATGATGTGGGTTTCTTCTCATCAGATTTGAAATCATCTAGAAAGTCAAAAGCGTTTTATCAATTATCATCAGTAAAATAAAACAGTGTTGCCAAGTATTCCCACAAATGCTTTAGTCAAACACGCCAAAGGGTTAATTGTTACTACTATAATAATGCTAGGAGGAGCTCTCCTGGATAGCGAGGACGTCTGCTGTGGAAGTTCGACGCAAGAAGGTTTTGGTTTTGAGAATGCGGTTGGCTAATTCTAATGTTATAGGTACAGGGCCAAATTAAATTAGCTAGCGAAACTCTGCAGACTTGTATCGATATTTAATCACGATAAAATAAAAATAAAAATGATGTGATATTTTTTTTTTTTTGGGGGTCAGCGGCCGCTGGCAGTTCTGTTACTTGAAGTATGAGTTGAGAAAATCTGGTTTCTTTTGTTTTATCGAGTTTAAATATCGATACCAATCAAATATGTGAATTTTAATAATAATAAAAACTGATCTTTAACTGATATTTCAAATGACTGCACTAATTGCGGTCGATGACCTCACAAGAAAATCATAGTTTTTTGTTTTATCATGTTTATATTTATCGATACCCATCACATCTGCGGAGTTTCGTTACTTAATTTAATTTGACCTCTTTTTAGGATAAGTACCTAACTTTACGATTGGTAATAAAAACCGATCCGTTTTCGACAAATTACTAAGCTCATAGGCTGTGTTTCGTAGTCAACCGATAAGCTAGCTTTGTTATTTATTTGAGGAGACATTATAGCTTTTAGAGAATTTTAGTGAGACCTTGTAAACACCTAGTCCTGATGAAAAACTTAACCTATTTTATTTTTCTAGGAGGCATAGTGAATGTATTCAAGCATCGCTTCAGGATCATAGGGTGCGACCTGTTCGTCTATCGGTACATGACATCCAACCCGGAGAAGTTCCCGCAGGAGGTGATCGACAACGTTCGCAACTATCACATGCGCGAGGGCAACTTGAAAGACGACCTGAAGGTACCTAAGGATGTACAACGATCGTTTGGCGCCTTAATGACATTGACAGGAGGCGTTGTTTTTTTTTTTACTTATGGCAGGAGGCGTTTTTGTTAGGCATTCTTGAAATTATCAAAGAGATTGTATTGACAAAACAAGATGGCGGCGTTAGTTCCGAATTTGAACACGCGCCCAGAGAACCTTGTAGAATTATTAAGTCATATCAATACTATTTGTAAACATTTCCTCATAGTTTAAATGCATGAAGTCTTCCACTTATTACGACTGCCGCTTGCGTGTTATAAATCATTTGTTGACTGAAAAAGTTCGCCGACGGCGAAAAGGCAGTCATTTGTAGTTTTATAAATAATAAGAAATTATTTAGGTACAGTCTACAACACGTCGGCGGTAACACTTTGACCTCGAGCTGGCCGGGCTGGCCAAGCTGGTTTACCTATATTGGGGTTGCTACCACTGACGTGTGGCATTCTGTACATAGTGATGTGGATTTACTTAAATTATAAATTATTATTATTTACTATCACCTCCAGTCGGCCTTCGCGGAAGAGCACCAGGCAGATACTCGCGCGCAGCTCGCGAAGATTGGTAAGGCGGCGGTGGCGCAGCCGAGCGCCATGGAGCGGTGCCTGGCTGCGCTAGACGTGGTGGAGGGCAGTGCCACGCCGGCCCGACCTACCACACCGCCCATGACGACAGACCGCATCTCTTACGATGATTCATTGCGGGTCGCACGGCAGAGGTACCAATGGACTTTGATTTTGAAAAAACTTCAGATGTTGGTAGTCCTGTGGGCTGTGGCGACTTCTCTAACGCCACATGCTAACTACGCTTTATAAATCCGACGTCATACAAATCCTGCATAACGCATGCAGTCTCGCGCGCAACTAGAATGTAGGTATAGTTACAACATCCCGACATCAACCGTCGGACAGTAGTCCACCAGACACATCACCCGTCTGGTCGGAGGATTCTGCCTTTTCTAAGGAGAATGAGGAACATCACGCCCAGTTCCTCATACATCTATAGGCCAAAGCACCAAAGAAAACAAGTGTTCCTGACTAACGTCGCCGCGTCGCTCGGCACGAGACATAAGATATTAGTTAATGCCACTGTAAAACATTTGCCAGCTATAATGGCCTATGGAGAGGCCTATGTCCAGCAGTGGACTGCGATGGGCTGTGTTGATTAATTGATTGAACCATGATGAATAGCAAAACTCTTAACGATCCTGTCTTTGGTATCGTCACTCGTCGGAAGCTCCCTATACAGGTGGACACATGGTGGCAATCTCCCTGCGAATTTAACAATGCAAATAAAGCTGTTGGTGAACAACAGATAGACTTTGAATTTAATGGGGAGTCCATTCAAATGCCGAAAGGTCGTTCACGTTCACGGAAAAAATCTGTCATAAAACACCTACTTAGTTTTGTACCTCCACATAATTATAAAAAATCAAATTTTCGATACACTCCATTCGAAAAAAAACAAAAAATGGAATCACATTTTTTGTTTTTTCGTATTTTCCTCTGCAATCGCAAAAGTTGAAGCAGTTTTGAAAAGTTTTTTCCAACGTGTGCGTTAGGTATTTCAATCTGAACTGTCATAAATCTCTGAAGAAGATTGTATGTTATATCGAATATACATATAAAGAGATGTTTAGGATAAATTCATATCAGCATTAAGCTCATCCCAAGAGATACGACGGTAGCATTATCCTGTGACTGTGATGTGACCTTACTACATGTCACCTTACACCAGGTTCAATCACCAATCTGTCTCTATATCTAAGCATAAGTTTCTGAGTATGCTACTTTTCTTTAGTGAAAAAAATAATCATTACCTACTTAATGATATGATTTTGGAATGCCTATATTTATTTTTAAGTCTAAAGTCCTAAACTTGACGAGCTTCTGCCTAGATTTAGAAAGACTCAATCTGTCTTTATAATATCTTAGTCTTAAATTGTTTTGAACAAAATTAATGTTTATTTATGTCCAATGTTTAGCAAGCCGACATGCGACAACATAATGCCACTGAAGGGCATCCTCAAATCCGGTGCGGCTCGCGACGACCACCAGAAGGTGGTGTGCTTCAGCGGCCCTTCGGGTGAAGAACACCGAGAGCCGAAGTCGCAGCAAGTGACGTATCCGTCGGGTCAGCAGCCTCACTACAACGAGGCCGATGACTTCTGCGAACAGTACGAAGACCCGGTAAGTCCTAGTTGACTTGAAGATGAGTAAAGCTCCTGATATCTAAACTACAAAAGACAGCGGCAGAAAACTATCCAATTTAAAATCTTGTCCCAAAAAGTCAAAACACTGCAGAGCGCAGAAAAAGAAACCGTTTCCATCCAGATGGACCTGACCATGGCAGAAGTCACGGATAGGTCTCAGATTACCTGCCTTTGTCTGTTTTATACTTAGACAGCAAATATTTTTATGTACCTACAAAGATATTTCTAACTTGTTTAATTAGAAATAAAAGAATTTTTCACACCACCTGCTCGACAATGTCAAATTATATGTCATGCAAACCAAACCTAGAGTAAGTCATAAAAGCCCTGAGGTCTAGCCGGGCATTAATATTGTACTGATTTTCATTATGACCCGCTGGTCATTAATGTGATTTGAATTTGGAATCTCGAGTAAAAATCGCATACAACATTTTGGATTTACTATTGAGAACTTCACAAAAAAAAAAATGTTAGAAAACAAATACAAAAAAAAAAATAGAACGCAAATAAAAAAAGGCGTGAATACTGCAAATCGTTTTGCTGCTAAACAACAAATTAAACTACAAATGCTCACAAAAATGGCGAGTGACGATAGTGATTTGACTCCGGAGTACATTAAATCCGAAGCATTACCAACAATCTACCCCAAGAAAAGTCCAAGGAATCGTACATGAAAGCCTATGAAGACTTTTACAGGAAAACTATAAAAGGCGTCAAGTCTGTATCTGAATCAGCGCTTTTAGTCTACTTCCAGCATTTATCATGCACAAAGAAGTCAAATAGGCTATGGTGCATCTACTCGATGCTCAGGTCAACAATAAGCATTAAACATATACCTACTCAAATTACTGGTATTTTTAAAATGGAAACCGTAAGGACATCGTGCTAATAAATCATAAGTTTTCGCAGCTCAAAATGTGGACACCTTTCTAAATGAAGCCCCAGACCACAGGTTTCTTGCGACAAAAGTAAGTACATACCTAATGATTGAATTTTTAGTAACTTAAATAGCTATATAATTATACTTACTAGCGACCCGCTCATGCATCGATCGTTTGTGTGCGATCTATTGAAGCGTTGCGTAATGTTTGGACAAGCCAAAATGGCGAGATTTCTGCGCTCTATCCAAGCTAAATAATATTGTAAACCTTCGTTAGGTTTATGTGTCTATTATTATAACTATATGCGTCAATCAAGTCTAAAAAAGTGTATAACTTGTAATACATAAGAATTAATATATGTATATTAAAGTACGTTACTTACCTTCCTACTTACTAACCTGCCGGTCTATTTTTGTTACAGGTGGCCTTGATTTTTGGAGTGGCGCTTGTCGTGGAAATGAACTCTTAAACATTAAAATCGAAGATATCGAAAAACATCTATATTTGTTGCTGGTAAATTTGCCAGATCATACAAAATCAAAGAAAGAACGGTCATTCGTAGTCCGTGGAGAATACGTAAGAATTGTCGAAAAGTACCAAGCTCTACGCTCCTTTAATATGAACACTAACAGCTTTTTTGCAGCTTATAATAATGGCAAGTGCACCAGGCAAGTCATTGGCAAAAATAAGATCAGCACCATGCCGAAAGAAATTGCGAAATCCTTGAAATTGACAAATGCCGAGCTCTACACGGACCAATTGTTTCAGGACAACATTGGCTACTCTATTGGCGGACTCAGGAGCAGACATGACCCAGAATAAAAGACACGGTGGATGGAAATCTGATGTAGTAGCGGAGGGCTACATTGAAAATTCTATACAGAATACGGATAAAATAAGCTGCCGCATTGGTGACAACGTCAAACTTAAAACTCCGTCGATAACTTATCCTTGGACACCTTTTCCACCGAAACTATCCACATCAAAACACTATTCATCTAGCCCGCTGTTTCAAGCGTCACCTTCACCAACTTTCACGATCCAAAATGATCCTCAGGAGACCCGTATAAATTAAAATGCACCGAATAAAAACATAACTTCGGCTTTCCACAACTTTTCTAATGTATCGAACATTACCAATAATATTTTAATTGTTTTAAATAGGTCTAATAAATGTAATTGTAATTTTAATAAATACTTCGATTCTAGTACCTACTATTGATTTTTATTGTCTCATAGATGGTGTGAAAAGTAGAGTATCCTCCTCGGGGATAAACGTGTCTTTGTCTTGGGCGAGCTTGAATACTTCGCTGCACTCAGGATTCTTGTCTTAACTCCCTCGCTTTGCTCGGGAAGTCGGGAGGTAACACTAGGACCCCGTTACGCTCGGGATTCTATACGGTGCTCGCGAAGTAAGACACTGCTTTGTCCCCTTGGTGCTTAATCTATTATTGTATAATAATATGCATTTGGACAATGAAAATGTGCCGTCATGCATGCAAATGTATTAATTACCTCATTGCGAATGTTTACTTGATATTGATAGCTAGAAGAACAAGGACAATAGAGGTATACTATAAGTTCGTAGGTAGGTAACTACCTAGATACTTAATACAATAAATGAGTTTATATGCGCGGTGGGCAAATAAATGATTCAACTTGGCACAGACGTCGCACAGATGAAATTCCGTTCCGTCCCTTACCTACCGCCTTCAACTTACTACCGATACACTTTTAGTACCTATAGTTATACTTACCTATCCAATGAATACAACATAAGTTTATGACTATTTGAGGCCGATCTATCTAGACATGGTCTGGGTCAAGTCTTCACTCATCCAGTCCAGACCCTTTAAAAATTGTAACAAACTGATAACATTTTAACTTGCTTTTTCTTAACTTTTTTTTTGCTTATAGTACATGATTTGTAACAAGCTTGGGTTCATGCTGAGTAGCTATTTGTGGACTACTTCTAGGCTTTATTATTTAATGGTTTCGATGTAGACAAGTAGATGCAATTATAAAGGGTGGTCCAACCATAACGCACGATGTTAATTGTAAATAAAACAAAAAGTTATAGAGAATTATCTTATTTTTTTATTATGATAGACAGATCTATGACAATTATGTGTGAAACAAAATATCGGCCTAATGCTCGCCACGGCTTCGGTGGCATACCTCTATCCGATGGTCCATATTTTCAATGACGCTGAGGCATAATTGAGGTTTAATGTCGTTAATGTGCCGAATTATCTTATCCTTTAGCTCTTCAATTGTTCCTGGCTTATTGACGTACATTTAGTGTACGTCAATAAGCCAAGAACAATTGAAGAAAGAATTCCAACGGTGTCAAATCACATGATCGTGGCGGCTAATTGACATCGCCACGACGCGACGTGAGATAACACGGCCATTGAATTTCTTGCGCAAAAGAGCCATTGTTTTGTTGGTTGTGTGGCAAGTGGCACCGTCCTGTAGCAACCACATATCATCCAGCTCCATATTCTCAATTTCTGGCCACAAAAAGTCCGTTATCATCTCGCGATACCTAACACCATTCACGGTAACTGCAACAACAATCAAATTCAACAATCTTAACGTGCTGCTCAATTGTGTAGGTACCTCTCCATGGTTGAATTTGTCAAAGATTTGACAAAAAAATGTCACTTAAAGTTGGGCAAAAAACTTGACGTTAATGTGCGGCTCACAATTAACATCGTGCGTTATGGTTGGACTACCCTTTACTTAAATCCTATCCATAACATCACTGTTCCTAAACACACAGGACAAGGCGGCACGTGCAGAGCGCCGCGCAGCCGACGTGTGTCCGTACGAGATCGTGCCGAGCGCGCAAATTGCGATCGCCATCGGAGAAGATAAGGATGAAAAGCCGCGACTGCCTGGCTACCTCGGCACTTATGGCGTCGACTGCAAGGAGGTAACCTCTCTATTTACTTGGTTATATATCCCAGCTGCATTTAAACTCTTTCGATCGGAAAGAAAAAGCAATCCACACATAAGAACTAACACACCGGTTGCGACGTCTCTGGTAAAGGCCCTAGCACGCGCAATGTAAATGTAACGTAAATTCGAACAATTTTTGTTCCTCCTAAAGTGAGATGTCATTGTGCCAGTGACCATGCGGCGGTCCGCCTGCTTGTTTACATTTGTCACACTGCTGGGTAAAGGCTCCCGCAGACAGGCGCGACGCAACAGCGCGACGCGACTCTAGTTGAACAATTTCTATGAAAACTTCATGGAAAATTGTTCTACGAGAATCGCGTCGCACCTATCACCCGTCGGATCATTTAAGGTCTTTTTTATTTACATCCAATTAATAACAAAAAAAACTAGGTAGGTACTTTATCTAAGTATTCTGAACCTTACGAACGATTCCAGCTAAATTCCTATGGAAATTCAGCAGTATTCCGCCTCCACTAACTATTTTATTTTAGGACTATAGTTATCGCACTCTACAACATTCTATGTTGTTGAAGATATTTATCTATGTTAGGTAGGTATTCCTGGTATTATAATAGACATCTAGGAATCTTGTATGGAGTCACGTAGAAATTGCATTTATAACGCTGCATGGTCCGTGTCATCATACCAACAATTATTAGATCCTACAAAACATTAGTTAGGTACCTACCTACTTATCTAGGACAGCAATCTAATTATGTGTCATTTAATATAGGTATTATTGGTAAGTACCTAACCTACTAATTACTACTTATAGACTAGGTATAGTTTCCCATGGAATAATGTTACCCATAATTTGGTAACCAGCTTTAAATTGCCATATTATGTAAGTAATGGAACATTGCGCAGCATATCCATTGCGCAATGATCAGGAAAACGATCGAATAAAAAGATAATTACTGCGATAGGGTTCACAATGAGGTCTATGGCGACTCATATGTAAGCAATTTTATTTTATTGGACCTTTGGTTGCCTTATTAATGGTCCGTGGTCGACTCGAATTAGAATGCTTTCATAGCTAAAAATAGCCAACAGGGTCTATGATTAGACACGGAAGAATGAAGGTTAAATTTTAATGCTGATTATTTTTGTGTACCAAACTAATAAGGTAGGTACGGTATTCTTTAAAAAACTTGTCTTAATTAATAATTTGACTAGGTAATAACTTAGCAAGCAATATCCCTATCTCTTCTCTGCCCGTTAGAATTTCGTTACCTAGCAAAGCGTTTCGTTCTCAGTATTTTTCTAAACTTTACATTGTTACAAAGATAAATATTTTACCCATGTGAAAGACTCATTGGCTAAGCGAAGTATGCGAAGACTCGAGAAATCAATTCATTGTTCGGCCTCCCAGTTTTTCCCACGTAGGTAGGTACTCATGTGTTGTAATTTAGAATTTGCTTCTTAGATAGACATATAGTTTTAATTTCTCATACTCGGAAAGTTGTGTTTGTTTGATCAGAGTAGCGGGTGGAAGACGCAGCTTCCCATCTTCGGGCGGGAAAGACTCATAGTAATTGCTTCCCTCTCAAGGGCGGGAATGATTTAAAAAAAAATAACTAAAGGTTCGGTAGTCAGCTACGAAAAATGTTACATAAATAATTAAGAATAAATATCGAATAAAATAAACATGCTGTGGTCTTGTGAGTGTCTAAAGCTTGATTAAATTCGACCACTGTTTTAGTCGGGATATTCGCTCACGTATCTGAGGTATTTTTTTATACTTGTGTTCATAGTTTGCGATGAACACAAGTATGAAAAATTACCTCAGCTATGCAAGCTAACATAAACTAACTCAGCTTAGCTCTTGGTCTGCAACCAGCCTAACTCTGTAACCTGTACTGAAATGCAAAATATCGGTTATAAAGACGAAATATTTGATTAAAAATGAGTTTCATGATATTATTATCAATAAATATTCAATTCCTACTCGGACTATAGCCGCCCTTGCTACGCTCGGGCGTGTAAATACCTCGTCTGGGAATTGATTCCTTTCGACCCTTGTAAGTATAACAACCTACTATATATATTTCCATGGCTCTAAATACACATACCTAGGCAGGTACGGGTATTTACAACCATGGAAATACACATACCTACCTAGGTATGTCTTATATGGAAGTTCTAATATTCAAAAGTAGCTTATTAGTGGCCATAGTCGAGTTCTTCGGATTATCTCGACATCTAGCGCGAAACAGCTGACCGTAGCAACCAGCATATCTTCTACTATAAGTCTATATCTTACACCTAAGTGCAAATAAAAATGTTCCTATATTATTGGTACTAGGTTCCAGACTACATGAAGCTCGCTCCAGACGCTTACGAACGCGTCAAGAACCTGCGTCGCGATGTTCCTGCCATCTCGCCAGCGGCAACGCGCATATTAGACTACCCTCGTCTGCCGGAGCCGACTGTCGACACTTGCATGCACCCGCCTCCCAAAGCATCCGGCCCCTGCGCCCCTCATAAGGAAGAAGACGTCGCCTTCGCTTGCCCACACGTTGAACCCAAGATACCATGCTGCGACCCTGAAGAAAGTGCTCGAAAACAGACAGCGGCTTAAACTAAAGAACTTGCTTAGACGTTTTTGTTCCTCTCTGCAAGATATCCTTTTTGAAAATTGCTATTCCTACCTTCATTGAGTGTAGGTAGGTATTACTTTTAGTGACCAATGAGTGGCTAGTAGCAAATACTTATATGTAACTAGTCGGCCTAAATCGCCGCTCATCTAGTTATGAGAAAACTGAAATTTGTATGCACCTTTAAATTAATCCTTTCCTTTTTCGTATGTTAACTTTTGTGTTGACACTTGCAAACTTTATCTTGAACAATTTTTTTATAACCCTGTGCATATCTATTTCAAAAAAGCGGAACGATGATACTCAAATAATGTCAGATTTTAAATAAAAAATTAAAATAACGTGTTTTTGTATTAACCTATTGCATTTCCGCTTGAAAAGTATTATTTACTAACTTCTGCCTGCGGTTTCAACCGCGTGGATGTCGTAAATTATCCCACGAGAACGTACTACCGGGATAAAAAGTACCTATTCTATCATCCAAATCCATTCAGCCATTAAAGCGTGGAAAGGTAACAGACAGACAGATAGTAAATGCAAATAAGTTTATTTTTATAAAACAGGTTTTTATGATACTAGATGTGTAACT
Source organism: Griposia aprilina (assembly GCA_916610205.1). NCBI lineage: Eukaryota > Metazoa > Arthropoda > Insecta > Lepidoptera > Noctuidae > Griposia > Griposia aprilina. The sequence goes on from OU744286.1 coordinate 12,902,395, forward strand.
TAAATATACTAATAATTCATTTTAATATTATCATCATTCATTTGAAATACTCTAGCGCCGCCATTGACTATGTAGGTTAGGTAGGCACCTAGATATTATAGTTAAGTTATTTTATATCTTCGAATTGTTATCACTTTTAAGCGGGTGGACTGATATAAATAAAATAAATAATACCTAAAGATACGGGTTCTGGCTATATTTCCAATTCCTTAAATCTCTTAAAAAGAGGTACACATTAATTTAAATAATCATGTGAATTTTAAAATCATCCCATATTTTACTCCCTTTTTGGATGATTTTACAAAAACGCTGAAACATTTTTTTTTCTTACCAAAAGTAGGTATAAATTTAAATTTTCATATCCCTTACTTACATTTATTATTCACTTACCTTACTACAGGTATCTTATTACGGAAAAAAAGAAGTTTATGAGTAAAATAGAAAATTTTATGAAAAATCACTTATTAATAACATTTTTACATTGTTCTTCTTCTTCGTGTCGCAGGCAAAACTTTTTTAAATTTTTATTTTATTTTACAAACATGTTTTAGCTTTATAGAATACATTTAGGTACAAACACAGTGTTAGCTCACAAAACACGTGCAATAATTTACCTAACGAAAGGAATGTAATATTTAATAGCAAACCAAGATACCATAATTATTAATATATGTTTTTCCAATAGTAATTTGTACATAAAATTTACTTAATTGTAATATTTATTTAATACATTACATCATCAACAAATACAGAATTTGTAACTACAAATAGACCGCATCATTTTTTTTTTTAATAACACAATGTTATTTTTCATCAAACCTCTTAGCTAAATTAATGAAAATCAAACTTTGTTTTTAATAACAAACGATCAATGAACTCTAGCTTCGATAAACCAATCTTTATCTTTTACTAGCCCATAGGGCCCGCGACCTCCTTCGGGTAGATTTAGGATTTACCCACACTAACTTCAATACTAAGTTTCAACCCTATGGAGATTTTTTTCTAAATTAAAGGGTACGCCTAACGCCTCCGACACGGATATGTCGGAGTCGTTAGACGTAGGCTCAGGGTTCAAGTAATTTCTCTATACAAATTCATCAAAATCGATTCATCAATTTAGCCGTGAAAACGTAACAAACAGACAGAAAATTGCATTTAATTTAGGGAGTAGGAAATTAAAATTTTAAAATAGCGGTTACGAAAACAGATATCATTGGCAATTTGCATAGAACAGAGGTGTGGGAAGATAAAAGAGATACATACAGCACTTGGTGATCTGGGTCACAAGGAGGATCAATGAGGATTATAAACAAAACAGTTGAAAGGCCAAAGGGTGACCACAACAATTATTAACCGTTTGTGATTCGTTCCACAAAGGATGTGGGGATTACGTCCAACAGTGGACGACCTGCCACCTACGTAATAGTAATAAAATAAATAAATCTAAATGCAGGCTATCTTATTAATAATATTGATGTTTTAAATTACAGTCGAATGATCGTTCACAAAAACTAGTCGGTATTTCGCAGCCCAATACTCTTACTAAATAAAAACAAGCAAGAATTTGGAACGTTTTTTTTCGTAACATTTTGCAAACTTTTACGTAAAGAGAAATCATTGTACATTATTTCATTGACTGATTGAATCAAACGTCTGTTCTAACTTCTAAGCACTGTTTTGAAAAGTATGATGCAAAACTATTAAAAACACAGAAGTATGCTTATACATAAACTTTTCGGTCGAACGAACTCCTCTTTACAGTAATTTTACATGGTATGCAAGTGTAGCGCAATCCTTACTTAGATAACGTCCATTTTTTATTGCTTGCAAAGACCATCAGTCCATCTGAATGAAACGAAATTTAAATCTTGTATATAATAAGTTGGGGGATTACATCGCTGACAAAAATGCTTGGCTCAACGCTGGTCCTGTTCCCCAAGGGCGCATAAACTAATTGATTAGCATTCAAAACTATTGTTGGAGCTGCTGAAGATTGTTAAAACTATCTTTGCATTGTATAAATACAATCTCTTAGTATTGTATAATTGCATAGCACATGTGTGATTATAAAGCTACAATTTACTGGGTACGTCTTTCATTGACTTGAATGTGCCCTGGCGGCTGAGAGTATGTCATACTCACTCAAATGTCACGCTGGTGGTGGCGTATGTTGGACCATTAAATTCTCTTCAAAATGGTTGAGCTGAATGCTGATCCATAAGTCATGTTCGTGAATGGGTCCGTCAGTAAGGACTGTTCATCAATTAGCTGCCACGACTTATTTTAATTTCTGAATTGTTCTTTTTTTGTTTGTATCTATTTTTATTAAAAACGCTTTTAACGTGCACGTATTTCTGCATCGTTCTCACGTGTATAATTTTAACTTGAATGATGTAACCAATTTTTTGTAACAATATTTTGATTTAAAAAAGTGTTTGCTTGAATCTAATTCTACCCAATACGTACCTACGTAAGTACTTATTGCCCATTGGGTCACAGATGGCGAGAGCAAATGGCCTTGAATCACAGCTGTTGAATCATTATGAAATCATAACACAGGTGAAGTTTATAACGATTGCGCTATACTTGATCAGGGTACAACCTTCTATCCCCATGACACTGTTTCAGTAAGAAGAGAAGGTAGAGGGATCGTTCGGGGAGGTTCCCACCCCTTTGAAAAGAATGAACTCAATAATGTCAGGCACACAGACCTACATTTGTGACCATACGAAACACAAAGGTTTAAGATATTTATCTATTTTAAAGGATAGTTGAGTTATTGTACCAAAAATATGTACCTAGTTAACGGCTATATTATTGTCAATGAGGGTAGAGGAATGCACGCTTTATCGAGAACTGTACCAACTACGTCAAATAAACGATCACGAGCACAATAACAGTCAGGGTAACGAACATGCCTCCAAACAAGACATACTTATCCTGAGACACCCTTCGTTCTATCAGCGATATGGTTGCGTTTGATAAACCTAAAGTATTAGCCAAGTCTATTAGCCGTCTATGGGCACCTTTTAATGTTTCACGGTTGTACTTCAGCGTCTCGAGGATATTTGAACCTGGAACAAATTAGAAGGTTATAGTTCTAAGATGGCGGCAAATCTGCAGAACGAACACACACACACACGTATACCTACACACACACTGGACCTAGAGAGTGGTATAGTCCTTGCACAGGATCAAGTATGACGGGAAGATTGTTGTGGTTTCTTGCAAATAAAAGAGAGAACTTGACTACTTTTAACACACTAGCAAACTGGATTTATTTTAAAACCGGATTTAGGTAGGTACCTACTGATCAGAGACTGGATCAGGCGGATATACGTAGAGACCCTTTAGCAGTGGACCCCAGCCGATTGCCATAATAATATGTACCTATAAGGTTAAACTTTCATAGCTATAATATGTTTAATTAGAGCGATCTATAGATATGAATTCATTAATTCTGTCAAGTAGAATAAGAAGGTAGCTAATTAATCCAATAAATTATGCGGAAACAAAAATATAGCCAGAGTTCTTGATATTTGCATCAACTCGTTATAATGGAAGGACAAGTCGGTAGACAAACACGTGAATTAATAAGTACCTATAGCTTTCGGACCAGTATAATTGACTATTAGGTAGTTACTCAGCCAACTTATTGTACCTGTGTCAAGTCAAGGTCGAGTCGTTGAGAAGAAAATGTAAAAAATATTTAATTACATATATTATTATTTTTTTGTTTTGAGTGCATTCCACGACACCATCAAATTAAATATTTCCATATGATAATTATTGCGACAATAGCGTCACGCGTGAATTGTTTATATATTTTACGATACTTAATTATAAATAATTTCTCATAATCTTCTCAGAGACGGGCAGCGCGCTGCGGATGTAGTAATCTCGATCTAGGCTGCCTATTCGAAAAAGTTTGTGTATAAAGTTTACCTTGATACAGTGCGGTCATGTCAAGTGGCTTAGTCGGGTGTTATTATTTATGCGAATATTAGTGATATAAGACATAATATTTGTGCGAGGGTGTTGTGTGGACTGTGATATAAAAAAATCAAGATGTGGTAAGTGCCTTTTCCGATTATTTTTACACTGTAATCTTCACTTTTAATTTATTTTATAATACTGAAGGTTCTCTCTGCACTCGCGTTTGATAATAGTCGAAAACACAAATAATACAACTTAAAATCCATTTATTTTAAGCACAAAGCGTCAAAGATCATTCCGTGATGTCGTGTTACCTACACACTACAACATGTTTTTATTTTTTTTGCGTGTATTTTATAAACACAAAATACACGTGCGGTGATGTCAGCGCCACGTAGCGTTGGTGTTGAGCACCATCGTAACTAGGAACCGAGTCAATCGTACTTACATATAGGTAGTATGTATGTAGGTACACACGGCTACATATCAAGCTATACATTTCCAGTTTTATCTGACGTCACATTGTATAGGGTTTTCGTACAATAAGAAGACAGTTTATACTGGAAATGTATAGCTTGATTATGTAGTCGTGCGTACAGCGACCACGGCAAATTAATTATCTGGTTTCATTGCCGTCCATCGTAACTATGTCGTTGCCGGCTAGATTACTTTGTAGTGTGCACTTAAATGAGCCAAACCAATAAGGTGATCTAGGTTATGAACCCATAAATATATAAACTGGAGGTAAACTGTCCCTTTTAGGCGACATTGGACCATTAGGTATCTTATACCAAGTAGGTAGTCCTAACTAAACAACGTCTGGGTTTAGGTTTAGCGTTTAATGACTACGCTAAAATGTTTTTTTTTCCTGTTATCTCTATTACAAATCAAAATAAGGGGCATCAGTCAGTTCTTGAATAGTATTTGTGTTGGCTGTCCGATATTTTCCTCCTTTGACAATCACAATGTAATGTTTACGTAATTTACGACTTTAAAAGCAGTTTCGGGAATTCGCGACTAAAATCGGACCTGACCGAAGCCCGAATACTCAAATTGATTAGCATAAACTCCATGGAGATGTTGAAGGTGCCATAAACTAGGCAGCAAAGCCGGAACTCCGGTTCCGGAGTCGGAACCTTACATCATCAAAACAAAACATTCAAGCTTTTTGTGCCAGCACAATAAAGTTATAAGCGCCTACCAAATAAGTGATAGCAATAATATGTACTAAATCAACATTAACGTTTTGGGTACAAAAGGGGGGTGCTAATTAAAATACTCTTTATTATGTACATACGGCTACATATGAAGCTACACATTTCCAGTATAAGCTGACCTCTCATTGTACGGAAATCCTATACAATCAGAGATCAGCATATTTATATAGCTTGATATGTAGCCGTCTGTACACCACAAAAAATACAGATATAAATGTATTGCTGATTCTAATGATTACAATTCTGTAAAGCCATATTTGTTACGGTCGGCAATCATATTTTAATCAGAATACAACCTGACAATGACCTGCAAATTGCAAAAAACGTAACAAAATTTGAATTTTGCGAGCTACCTTAACGCATCCCCCTTAATATGTTCGAAAGAGTTACGGTGGCCCTGGCGCACAGGCAACTGAAGGAACACGGGTGGGTTTTAGTAACTAAAACTCTGACACGCCCTCTCGCTCCGCCCAGAGCGGAACAAGTCATTTGACGATTCCCCACCCAAAAAAAAAAAAGACTTGATGTTCATTATGGCTTCTATCTTGATTTCACCATCTTAGCCGATAATCACCCAATGTTGGGAATAGGCTTAAGGTACTTATCCGTAGCCGACTGCAGGAAGCTGCAGCAGGCGAGCTGTCGCCGCGACACTACTGGTTTCTATGTATTTTTATGAAATACCTTCCGTAGCTAGCCACACGTCGTTTTCATAGAAATACATACAAACCAGTAGTGTTGCGGCGACACGTAGCCTGCTGCTGCTGCCTGCAATCGGCTACAGATTTTTACCTTTACTCACGATTCTGCCAGTCTCTTCCTGATTTAGCGCATTTCTTGTAATCACAGGGTGAGCATTTGCCAAGTAGTACAGCAAGCAAAATACTACCAAAACTTGTCTACTAATATGTATTAACTTACCATTACCATTATTACTGTAAAACTTTTAATTTTTGGGTACGAGGCTATTATTCGCTACTTTGTATGTCTGTATTTTTATTATTATTAATGTCATTTATTTGTAATGTGCGTTTTGTTTGTGCAGAATAAACTATTTTTTTTTCTTTTACCCTAGTTATTTCTATGTGAAAACAGGCCTGGCCAGGTATTTGCCCAGCTGAAGGACAACTACTGGTGTCAGTGTCTTTTTATATCACACAATTGACTCCTAGACTAGCAGATATGCAGTTATAGAATATCAGCTTACAGCTGTAAACTGGTCTGCAACTTCATTTGTTATTTGCTTGCACTATTTACAAATGCTTATAGCCCAGCTGGCCCACTTACTTGTTTCAATGTATAATAAAGGAAACAATGGGTATGTTTAGTACTTACCAGTGTGAAGCATTTCATCAACGTTCCTGTGGGAATTCTGCAATGACATTTGTTCTTGTGCCAGGTAATCCACATTGATAGCTGTGTGGTCATGACCAAATCTTCGACTCAACAGTTGCTCTCGATCTTTGGCCTCTTGTTCACGCTTTATTCTTTTGCTTTGAGCAGCTGATAGAGATGCCTGAGGGAAAATGGATAACTTGAGATAGGCTACTTTAACAATTATAACATGTGTCCTTAATAAATGTGCTCTGCTAGACTTCACTGACAAATAAAATTAATAGTTTTAATAGAATAACATGCTTAGCAACGGGATGAAAGGAATCCTGTAAGACCGCCCATTGTGTCACCCTATTTCAAATTTCTACATAATCTGTAATTTTTATGGTGTACATAATAAAGAGTATTCTATTCTATTCCTGTATGAAGTATATGAAGTCATTAACACATGATAGAACAATAACAGCCATAATCCCTTACCCTTAATCTTTTTTTAGAAAACTGTTAGAAAAATGGCCTTTTCCTTGCCACCAAGTAAGACTGTAATGCTGCATAATATAGTCATTTCAGTTCTAACACCATGTGAGTAAATATTTGGCAGTTTTGACATTTTGATGCCATTGGCTAGAGAATTGGAAGACGCATTGTGTCAGCCAATCAGGAACAAGTAACGTTCAATAGAAATTATAAAATGAAGTAAAAATTCACCATCGTAAAATTATGCAGTTTTTTCACTGTTTTGTAAAGTTGCTATTTTTAATTTACTTGGTGTTAGAACTCAAGCGACGCAGACGAATGAGAAACATGTCCCGAGAACAGATAATGAGTATGAATGAGGAGGGTATGAATGAGAGCTACGAATATACAGAAGATCTTGGTTTAATTAGTTGGAAACCATCCATCTAATCTTTTCATGGAAAGATATATTATACAATGCCAAACTCAAATAAAGGATGAATAATTACGAGGAATAAAAGCAGGAGGATAACAGAGAAAGATAAAATAAGTTAGATTCGGCATTACCTGAATATGTTTGTTGTCATACTTTAGTTGGTCGACCCTCATTTTAGCCATAGGACGCTGGTTGACGGGTGTTTTGTAGACGTATATATCCAATCGCTCGCAGTTCCTGTAATTGAAAATATATAAAAATGTATAAATGACCAACAATCCCAACAATATGTTGACATCGGGCAGCTCTACAAATTATAGAAATATTAAGTAAAACCTCACAAATGAGGAAGATAATTCAATTAGCATAATCCGAAATATATTATTAAATGAACTTACGCACTAATTGCATTAATTTTCGATTGAATAGCGTTTTCTATTCCATCATAGTTAGATGGATCTCTATCCAACCTCTGAAACAACTCCGCAGTTTCTTGTATCAGTTGATTAGTCTGATGATACAAAGTTTCCATTTTGAGCTAATTTCTGTATGTAAAATGTTTATATTAAACACAAGCAAATTCTCAATGTACAATTACAAAATTATAGCAAATTATTACAATTCAGTAGGGATGGGAACGTTTTGTTGTCGTGCAACTGTCATATCATTTTAGTAAGACTAAAATATCTATCACTTTTTTATCACTGTCAAGTGATAACTATTAATATTATAATTATTTACTAAATCACATGAATCGGTAATACATTTTTGTGAGGACTAGTGACACCACCATTTGCAGCCATATTCCTTCTGAGCAAATTTGGAAATAGCCAATTATGCTTCATAACGTTACCCCAAAAGCATTGAATTTACCGTCGTGTTAATAAGAAGAGCACCTTAATAAGTTAACCCAAATTTAACGATTCAATCAGGCGATTATTTTTTATTTGCAACTTTATTCTTAGTCGATTTCTCTATACGCTAAGTGTTCATCACTACTGCTGGAATTGTCAATTGTCATTTTGACGTGGCCGGGTATTGACATTCGTTCGGATACACACTTTGTTGTTTTGTGAATTTAGGAAGTAATCATGTCAAATAAAATATTGCACTCTTTTTTAGTATAGTCTTTTTTAATTATTATTTTAGAAGAATATTTTATTTTGCCTTTAGTCAAACGTGCAAACAAAATAGATCTGCTTGTAACCTAAACCTACTTAGTTTGTGACTCTGTGGGAATCTATAATGTGACTGATTCTGTGAATGAAACGTCACGTCAACATTATTTGTCATCCGTACGCGTAAATTGTCTACTTTCCCTGTTGTGCGAATGAAACTAAGGATACATTTTGTGTAAAAAAGGAAAAACTGGTGTGTAAAAGTGATTTTGAAAACGAATAAACTACACTAACCATGGGTGACGCGTGCCAGGCCTGTCTAACCAGGGTGCCTCATGCCACTCTCATCGCAACGATTATGTGCTGCCTGGGCGTGGGTGTGTTCTGCGGGACTATGTACCGGGGCTCAGCTCTTTCAATACTTATGTTCGATGAAGTATTTCACTTCCGTCTCATATGGATCGAAGCGCTGCAGATGATATTCATCGTAGGCAGCGCCTGTATGGCAGCTCTTGGATTCATGCTATTGTGTTTGGGTTGTTTGACAACAGGTGCCACTAGGCAGAAAGTGTACCGTGCATGGAGAGCGCGCGTCGGCGGACGGATATCCTGCGCCGTATTTATGATCATCACTTACATATTGACATTTGTATGGATCATGTTGCTAGGATTCCTAGTAATTACGACTTTCCTATTCACGATATTCTGGAAACTTTGCTCGAAACCGAAAAACATTGATCTATCAACATGCATTGACTTTACCCAATTTGACTTCATGTTCCCATCAAGTGTTAAACAGGAGGATATGAGAATCTGTGAGGCGCACAAGATTAAGCTATTTTGCAAAGACTATGTTGAGAAGGCAGAGTTTATGTTCATTCTGGCAATGGTATCATGTATACTTGTGATATTGAGTTTGGTACACTACTTGATGTGCCTGTCAGCCAACTACGCACACATCAGGGATCACGAGAAGTTCCAGGAGTTGCAGGAGCTGCAGTACCTGACCAACCCTGACCTGCATGCCTCTAAAGATCGTTTCTAGTATATGGCCCGCGCACCTCTCCTGCGCTCGCTAGAAGCAACAACTAAAATGTGACAAAGTTAAGCAATTGACTGTACATTTGACAAAATTTGGTGTTCACTGACAAATTGAATATAAAGAAAAGACTGATGTTCAGTGAATAGTAACTACAAAAAGGTAGCTTCATAGTTGTAACTAATCATGTACCTATTGTATGTCACATATCTTATTTCCTATGTTTTGATGATTCTGTCCACACAATTGAACATTCCTTTATTTGTTAGGTGTTATCAGATGATTTGTTAAAGAAAAGCTAATATTTTAATGTTTAGGTGCTTATCTAAGTATTAATTTGACTTTGTTTATTTGACTTGTATTAGTAACCTAGTGATTGTATTATTATAAGATACCACCATTTATGTTGATGGTGACATACCTTAATATTGATGTGTCCCTAAATTATCTGTATGCAATTTTATATATTATCTTAGAAAATATTCTGCCAATCTAAATGTATTGGTATTTTACTAAAACACAATTCAGAATCATTGACAAATCTGAATTTGATAAAACTCTTATATCACAATTGAACGGGTTTATTGTTCAAAGTTTAGTACAAGGAATTATTATTTAAACAATCTACTGAAGGACTTTACTAAGTGTTTATATATTACTGCTGTAAGGAACCATAAGTTGTTCATTTAATTAAATCAAAAATTAGATGTAAGTAATTAAAATTAGTAGACTGAATATTTACCAATAATAATATTTTGTTAATTTTAGTACATACAAGGTCCTACTTTCAATACGACTTTTCCATTGTGGTGAACAAATGAATAAAACTTAACTGTGTTCTAAGAAACTAGACTTCAAGGATCTTACCGCAAACACAACATAATTATCTTTCAATACTTGTGGTAGGAATCTTTTATTCAATGTAGATTTCTAGTAGGACCTCAATGTATCAACTGTGATTGGGGCAATTAAACCACCTTTGTAAAATATAAACAGCTCCAGAATTTTTTTCTGCACAAAATCTTATATTTAGACTTTTTCATTGGTGTCCTATCAGGTTATCTTTCTAAATAAAGATTACCTATTAAAAGTTATTTTTATGTTAATTCAAAACTGTGACATTGTAAACAGTCTTCACATAAGTATTTAGAAAACAAATGTAATTAGTTTTTATTGAATTTGCATAAATGTGCCTGTGAAGAATATTTTTACATAGTTAAACTAAATTTCATTTTTATCATAAACAAAACTTTGGATTGTAAATTGCATTTATTTTTATTAAAGCTAGGAAATAATTTTTAATTTTCCTTTTAGGATGATTCATTATTGAAGGTTTTGTACACTTATTATAGTACCGATGTACCTAATTATAAGTTGCACGTAATTATTTAAGTGAAAATGTATGAAATCGGATAGGTTTTTTTAATAAATGTTCGTTTTTATAAATCTTTTTTTTAAATATAATTCTACTTACATTTACGAGGGCGGCACTGAAAATTTTGGGAATCAAGGAAGTGTCAACATTACTATTTAAAAATGTATTTATTGCTTTTCGAAGTATTCTCCGCGAAATTTGACACATTTTTCCATACGATGGAACCTATCATTGAAGCAACCATTCCATTCGGAAGTTGGGGTCTCCAAAATGGCCGTTTTGTAGGCGTCCACAGCTTCTTCAGGTGATGAAAATCTCTGTCCACGCAATTTATTCTTTATTTTAGGGAAAGTATAGAAATCATTAGGGCTTAGGTCGGGGCTGTACGGCGGATGGTCTAATAATTCTATGTTTTCTTGCTCTAAAAACTCTTGTTCTGTGCGCGGTGTGAGAACTCGCATTGTCGTGATGGAGGATGATGCGGCGGTTGCAGTTCTCTTTACGGAGTTCAGAAACGACCTGTGGCAAACAAATTCTAGCATACCATTCTGCATTAACCGTTCTTTGTCCCTCAAGAGGAAAAGTCGTAACATGGCCGGTTTTGGAGACAAACGTGGCCACCATTTTTTTTGCAACACTCCGTGAACGAACAATTTTTGTTGGCTTTAACTCATTTTCGAACACCCAAACTCGTGACTGGTTTTTTGTTTCGGGTTCGTACGCGTATATCCAGGATTCGTCATCTGATACGATGTTGTATACAGCATTTGAGGATCCTGCGTGGAATCTTTCGAGAGTTCTGACGCACCAAGTAACGCGAGCCGATTTTTGCTCTTCACAGAGCGAATGCGGTATCCATCGGGAAAACAACTTTTTTACACCTAATTGTTCATGCAAGATTATTTGTATTTGACTCATGCCAATGTCTAAAGTTGCCTGAATTTCGCGGAATGTCACATGTCGATCTTCCTCAATCAGCTTACGCACAACATCAACGTTTTCTTGGGTGACTGCAGTTTTTGGACGACCTTGACGGGGATCATCACTGAGCTTGACACATCCACGTTGAAATTCAGCAAACCAGCGATAAATTGTGTTTTTGGATGGGGCTTCATCACCAAATGCAGAAATCATCCGGTCAACACACTGTTTTTGTGTTAAACCACTTCGAAAGTCATAATAAATCATCGCTCTTGAATTTTCTCGAGTCAATTCCATTTTGTCAACGACTAAACAAGTTTGACAAAACCTTGTGACAAGACCGAGAATCTTTTTTAAAATAAATAAATGGTATTCGATTTTTAAAACCAAGGAGTTTTCAATTAAAAAGATTTTAATATGACAGGAACAGTGGAAATATTCCATTCCCGATACTTTTAGTGCAGCCCTCGTATATCCATTGAAATGGGTACCAAAGGCCTACAGATTGAAACATTAAAAACAGTCGCTAGTCATAAATAAAGGGAGATTGCAAGCTCCAGGAACGTCTCTGACCAAGGATAAAGGAAAGACCATCAAGTAATACTTCTACGTAAGATTATACGCAACAATCGCTTTGAAACACGCCTTGCTAGTATTAATTGTCAATTAGATATGCAATTTCGCGTCGACTTTCGAGTCAGTGATTTTCTACCTGACAAATCAGAAAGACAGTATACAGGAGTCCAAGTGGTGGCGAAAGTTTGAAAGAGGCTCGAAGGAAGGGCTTGACCTAATCGCTAAGAAAATTGGCTAGACTGGAAAACAAGACGGTATAATTAAGTAATTTAATTGCCTATAGATTTTGGCTAAATACAGAAGTAGATCGCTTGTCGGTAGCTGTACACATGTAGCTTATGGAAATATACTTGTTGCCTTGTCTGGAATATTGTAGCAAAAAGGCTAATAATGACATCATAACTGTTGTAAAATAAGAGTAGGAAATGTGATGTGGACCTTTGACGGTGGGTGCGGAGGTCAATTGCAATTAGATCTCATTAGAGCTCAATGTGATGCGATAGCGCGACAAGTAGGAACGTGGATTATAAATGAGCTGGTTTACTATAAGCCACCAAATACGTCAATCCGGAACTTAGCGGCCAGACCGGATCCTGGCTGGATATTCTGTATACAATTTTTTTTTTCATGTTTGAATATAAGTAGATTGGCAGAACCGCCCCGTTGGTCTCATGGTCGCAAGCGCGACTGATGAGCGGTCGTGCGTTGGTTCGATTCCCAGGTCGCGCAAAGCGTTATTGGGTTTTTCTATTAGGAACTTCTTAGTAACAGCCCGGAGTTTGGAAGTTGGCGGTGTGATACCCCCGTGCCTCGGAAATCACGTTAAGCCGTTGGTCCTGCGCCTGATCTGCCTCCGGTCGTGTCGTTCTGCGTGCCGTCCCATCGGACTATGAGAGTGAGGAAAGAAAAAGTTCACCTGTGTCAGCGCAGACACACAAGTGTGTGCCCGAATATGTGCGTGTGTGCGCGGGAGATATAGAGCACAAGCACTATAATATCTCCCGCGCTGAAGGCTAGAGACTGCTGAGATTGGTAGCCATGGCCGAAATTCGGTCTGGAGGAGGTTGGCAGAAAACTGTGGCCATGTTATGAAATCGATAAGTTTTTCGATAATATCGAATAGGTTTATATTCGACTCCAAAGCCCATCATTGCAGTGAAATGCGTGATGAAGAGGACCACACGAGCACACTGCAGGTGCTATAGAAATGAACAGCAATTAATACTGATACGAATAACACTGATACTTTTACATAATCATCTAAAATTACTTATTCGATACATTGCTTTTCAGCATTTCAGCTAAGAGTTTAATAGGTGAGCAAACTCAATAATTAAGATTTTAAAACGGAAGTTTTAATTGTCCTTTGTTGTTGACTGTACCTGCCTCCCTACGAGCTTGGATTAGGTAGGTATCATAAATGCATCCTGTACCTACGCTTTTTTGTTTCTATCATTCGTTCACCTAATCCTTACCTACGCTCTTTTACCTGCTAGCCTACTACGTCGTATGGTCATAATCGGTCAGCAACAAAAGACCAGCCAAAACAAGTTTGAAAGACATTGACCATCACCTTGATATTGGTAGCACCTTAGATCGTTACTCGTTACGTAATTAATTGTCTTATTGACTCGATTAAAATAACTAGTAGTCATTGTAGGTAATTAATAGGTATAGGTAGGTAAGAATTAGAGAGTTCTTTTCCATATAATTAAACGTTTCGAGGACGAAGGTAACCTATAGGTACCTATTTAACTCGGTGGGTACCTACCTATACCGGAAGATCATTTGTACCTACTTTCTTTACTTTGTTCAAAGCAACATAATGAAATTTATGTAAAGAATATGTTATGTGAAGTTTCTTGTATGAAGGTATTTGTGGTGTAGCCAGGGCATCAACTAATGTTGCTGACATTATAAAAAATAAACTTACATAATGTACCTACAGGGACATACCTACTAGCAAACCTACTACCTAACTAGCAAAGCCAAAGAATAACAGCCGCAGAAGCTAAATATTGGAAAGTCAAATGTTGTCATGACCATGATGCCTACGTTTCTACGTCTTTCTACTATTCTTACGTTTTTTTGCAAATTGCAGGTCAGGCAATGACCTGCAAATTGCAAAAAACGTAAAAACATTTGAATTTCGCGGGCTACCCTGGCGCTTCCTCTTAAGCCAGACATTTTTGCATCTTTGGCAGTGATATCGTCAATGTGGTAAACGAATAAGTACGAGTTTAGAGTCGAGGTGGACTCCCATATCACGAATCGTGTCCACTTTATGTAATGTTACCCCATTTATTAAGTAAGACGTAGGTATAAGTAAGGGTTTACGTTTTTTGGTAAATGTGATGTGGTAGGACTTTTTCACATTGAGGGACAAGCGGTTTTTCAAGCACCAATCGTGGACTGCGTCGAGTTCAGCCTGGAGTAAATGGTCGTGGACGACTATGACTTTATCTCTTTATAGATTTTTAAATCAGCAAATATAGGCAATTACAATCTTTCTGCATCATTTATTTTACTTTAACATAAAACGCCTATCGACCTATTATGAAAAAATCGGTGGCCTAAATCGTGCATTTCGATTTATGACGAAACATTCTTAGTTCTCACGACACCTGGTGGACTACTTACTTATACTTACTACCTAGATACTTTGGGGTGTAGTGGGTTGTCAGCGTCGGATTTCTACCAGTCAGCCTAAACAGGGGGCGGAATGTTGTTTAAATCGTTGATATCCTACAAACTCTCACCAGTGGCTCCATGTAGCTGTCCTGCACGCAGCGGCCACTCCCCGGTAACCCCGTCGGCTCGTGGGCAAAACCAGGTAGAGAGGGACTTAATTGTTTCGGCACTCATGTCTTGTGGTTGCTCCCCGCATAGTGCACAGGGTCTGTCTCGACCTCATTGGCAATCCACCTCCGCTGGCGAGGCAGCTAGGCATAGTCAAAGGCCTTAAGGGCGAGATAGGGGACATACCTATACCTAGTTATCTTTCGGCCAGCCACTACATCCAGCCCTCCTCCAGTCGTAGCGGTTTCCGTTCCTCTGGATCAAGAAGGTTACGGACGAGAGTATGCATCTGTGTTTGCGCGCACACTTATGCACTTAAATATATCCTTTTCAACTGACTTTTTCTATTTTACCGGACTTCGAGATAGATGTACAGACGTCCTGTAGTGATGCTCACTGGTCTTTCTCCGAAACCTGCACATAGGCGGCTTAGGGAGAGCGATCGCTCTTGCACGGCTTTGGGGTACCAGTGTGGCTCGGCAGCACTCTCTGTGACGAAGCAGCTCTATTTAGAGTAGCACCTCTTCCCCCACTCAGCCGGGAGGGGACTAGAAAAGTTGTCTCAAACAAGCGGTAACTCAAAAAATAATATGGGAGGTAGTAATCAAGGCTGCCTATGCATCCATTTCATTGTGGTAGAAATAATAAAAATAATGATCCTAAAACTTTTGGTGCGTGGAATGTGCACACTGGTGGATCGACCATCTAATCTATGCCCAGAGCGTAAAACTGCTATTGTCGCTCGAGAGCTCCACCGCCGCTACAATGTGGACATGGCGGCCCTATGTGCTATTGTAGCTCAAGAGCTCCGCCGCTACAATGCGGACATAGCGGCCCTCAGTGCTATTGTCACTCGAGAGCTCCGCCGATAACATTGTATCGGCCATTGTATCGGATATGTCCACATTGGGACATAGCGGCCCTAAGCGAGACACATGTAGCCGACGAGGGAGAGCTTACAGAGCGCGGTGGTGGTTATATCTTTTACTGCAAGGTGATGCGAGCGAACCCAGGCGGTCTGGAGTAGGGTTCGCTTTTAAGACCAATATTGCTTCAAATCTAAATGAGTGTACCCAAGTATACACAGGGTGTCTCAAAGTAGTGGTCCAAAGGCTAATGGGGTAAAGTGGAGTTGGCCACCTATCATTTAAAAAATTAAAAGTTGGGATATTCTCAACAGTTCAGAAAATCTCGCTAATTTAATAATTTTCAAGAAAATTTATACTTTCACTTAGATTTATCGACGATGTGAACAAATTTTTTGACGTAGTTAGCGAGTTCAAGTCTAGCTGGAAGATGCCTTGATAGTGTAGGTACTAGATTATGTACTCATTTACTTTCAGTGTCGTTCGGCAACGCTTCAGATTTTTTGTTTATTTGTCTTTACTAACTTTTTCTACACTTTTTCTAAATTTACTAAAAAATCAATTGAGTATATCCCAACTTTACATTTTTTAAATGATAGGTGGCCACCTCCGCTTTACCCCGTTTGAGTACGTATGAGACATCCTGTATATCTGACTGGGTTATTATTTCATTACGTCTTCATCTAGATACGGATAATTTCCACAATGTCATTAGCGTTTATGGCCCAACTCTGGATAAGGCCGAATAAATTAAGGATAGATTTTACGAAGAGGTAACTCGAGCGCTAACAAAGGTACCATCTCGGACATATTTTTCGAACATTTGAATTGAAACTTCCTTGAAGATCATTCAGATTGTGATTGAAAGTGTGTTACGCAACAGGATGCTGGGGTTTTGTAACCCCCTTAATAAGCAATTAATCTCTCACCTCATTGCCTGCTTATAAGAAATTAACAAAGTAATGCACTTCCCGCTTTCCAATTAATGTTGAATGGCGATGACCGATAACTTAGGTACCTACGTGGCACAGTGTAAAAACATGATTAATTGTAACAGTTCAACAAAAGATTTAAAAAAACGCGTGTCACAAGCACATTGTATTGGATTTCCTATAATTGCGTAAATCTGCGATTATGTGGGACCTTCGGATAATCTATGCAAGCACCTTCACCTATATAGGTTTAAATCTGTATTAGTAACAAATCACTATTATTATCATTAATGATGATGAGTATATTGATTGTCTCCGCCACAACAATGATTTATATTGACAGATTCGATCTCAGAGTTTAATAGTAAGTGGGCATAGGGATGGGGTGGGCGACATTTTTCCTATGTCGTGATGGTTTATGAAACAGCTGTTTCTCGTGTGCAAGGCACGTAGCGGGTTCGAGTCCAGCCAATCAAGTACCTATCAGTTTGAATTTTCGAATTCTTTGACTGACGGTGAAGGAAATATTTAGCCAGTATTTGATCTGAAATCGACCCCAACCAATAGGTACCTACATCACCTTCCTTCTTGCAGTGTGAAGTATTCGTTCCTTCTCTGTAGGTATGTGAAGAGGTACCTAGGTACCTACTGAATTACGACCACCCAGAAAACCAGATATAGATAGATAGATATCTGGTTTGCTGAGTGGTCGTATCCATACATATCTGTTATTATGTACTTTGATCACTAATGAAATATATTTTTTTATGAGATAATTATCTAGAGTAATTGGAAGTCTAAGCACCTATTGTTGTTAGTACAACTACGATTAATAAACGCGTAACATTGTAGTTGCATGCAAATGAATGATACATAAAAAGTAACATGACCCTAATTATAATAACATCTCTCGATTGTACACAGAGAGGTCATGTTTAGTGAGTGTAGTTAACACTAAAACGTTAACCTGCTTATCGCCATTTTCCACATAGGCCTATCTGTAACTAAAAATAATGAGAAATGGTGTCATGGCCGCCACACCGTTGCTGTGCTGTGCGGTCAGGCGCAGACGCAGATCATGACTTCATGAGCACACATTTGTGTCAGTCACCTACTATCCAACAGGGGAATACTGTGAATAGGCATGATAGAACGTGTGTGATGTATTGTACGAGTAATATACAGTCAGTAAATACAAGGTCTATAACAGGTAACATCGGTGTGGATCAGTCTGCGGTTAGGTAGATACCTATCTCCTTCTTGATGTTATCTTCTACCTCGTAAAGGAAAAACAGACTTAGTTAAACTTAAAATTCACGGTCAATTCTTCTAGTATCTCAATGTTAATGATAATCACCGAAATCGACAAATACAAACAAATCCATGATCAGAAAGAAAACCGAAGGCTGTACTCGTATTATCATTAAAGTAAGAGATATCGTCGCGAGGCACGTTGACTGCATCCTTACGATGACAATTTGAATGCATTTACCTTATAAAATTCCTCTCACATTGAGCAGTATGCTCTCAAGGTAGGTTCGCACCTGTTTACAATACATGATGCATGTGATTGGTGCTTCAGGATAAGAGTACCTTTTCCATTAGGTATAGGTACTTATTAATTCATACGTCACCAACAGGTAAACAAAGACTGGAGGTTGTTTTTTCCTCTGGTTATTAGGTATGTTAGTTTGTAGTTATTATTATGTTATCATTACCTAATCAGATTAATTAGATAAGTATATACCTTAATGTTTCTGTTTGTTTTTCCACGATTTCCTTATTTATAAGGAAATACCAATTGATAACCTATGGTCTCGTAGTACTGTTTGGCGTAGCACGCGAGCTACGGAGTGTGCTACGAAATCATAGCTATCCTGCATTTGGTATTTAGCTTCCAAACATGTAAACAAATACGTATGCGTTTGTGAAAAAAATACTTTAATACCCAGACATTAAATTCAGTTTACGCTGCAACTTTTTTTTTTTAACCTTTTCAATAGTACCTACTTGTCATTCTGAAATCAATATAAACTCTGCCATAAAGTTAACATTCGTAGGAAACAAGGATTTGAATATGGATAAGAAGTTATTAGCATCCCATAGACTACCAGAAGTACCAGACAACTATTATAGATAGACACACCCCTACTTGTTTGTTATTCTCTTCTTAAACATACTTAATGTTTGTCTCGTATTTGTGCCATCTACGCCATGTAGGTACATAACGGACTCACGGCGGTTGTACGTCAAGGCTCCTTCAAACAGGCGCGACACACGACGCGAATCTCGCGCAACACAAAGGGACCGGTCGTCGCGCAACACTCGGTGCCTTTGTGTCGCGTCGCGTGTCGCGCCTGTTTGTAGGAGCTTTAAGCACCAAATAGGTTATGATCTCTACAGTACCTTCTCGGCTAGCTAGTAAACTGATTTAAAGTTATAAAAAGTTTACTTTAATGATGAGACACGAGTGAGAAGATGACGTTTAGGTTTTTTGATATTTATTTGAAACATTACCACAGAATAAGACCTTGTTATATTTTCGGGGAACTTTGCACGCGTGAAGAGATCCTCAAGGCTATTTTAATTTTCTTCGTATATCGGAAATACCGTCCGTTCTGCTAACAGAACTCTTGTTGATAGTGTTGAATGTAGACACACCTACATTGAATCACTGTATAAAGGGTCGTGCACACTGGCGCGACGCCACAGCGCTACACAAAGGCACCGCGTGTCGCACGACGAACGGTGCTTTTAAGTCGCGCTGTCGCGTCGCGCGTGTTTGTGGGAGCCTTTATCCATGATGACCAGAGATCGGATATTCGGATGCATATATACCTAAAGGTAATTTTTGGCTATGAAAATATGGAAGCGGCTTCTAAAATATTTTTTTGTAAAAAAAAACCCGGGATACCAGGAACGCCGAGAATGCACAACTAGTCGGGTGTATAGTATGAAAGAGACTTCTACAAATATATTTATTAAAATACCCGGGTTTCTTGGATTGCAAAACTATTCAGATGCATTTTTAATTAAATTAATGTTTAACCCCCGATGCAAATATGTGTACCTATGTAGGGTGTAAGAGGAGGAGTGGTGTGTCTTAGTTAAAGAGTTAAGATTGTTTCGATACAAAAGCGCATTCCATATTAGCTAACATCTCAACTTTAGGTGAATATGCATCCGAATATCCGAACTCTAATGATGAATCATAGAGATATCAGCGACCTTGCTGTCTTAT
Organism: Griposia aprilina; assembly: GCA_916610205.1. Classification (NCBI taxonomy): domain Eukaryota; kingdom Metazoa; phylum Arthropoda; class Insecta; order Lepidoptera; family Noctuidae; genus Griposia; species Griposia aprilina. The sequence continues at coordinate 12,922,642 of OU744286.1, forward strand.
TGATCTATACTCGAAAGGTTTAGGTAGTTAACTAAAGGTAAACAAAAAAAACCACGTGACTCATAGATGTTAAACCTTTTATTTCAAATGTTAATATCATATTATTTTGAGTCCCATAATAATAGGCTCTATTCTGAATCTAAATTTGAGGAACTATCTGTCACATTAATAATAAAGCGTTCAGTGGTATCATCAATTATTTTGTCTAATTTAAACATTTTCTGTTCTTCTTTAATTACATGACCCTCGCAACTTTTCCAATTCTCAGCAGTCACATTAGCTAAAGCCTCTGGCAAAAGAATGTTTAGGTCAGACATTTTAAAAGTTTTATTTTTCTCGGCTACAAACCCTTTAACTTGAGCCCATATTAACGCAATTGAATTGCGCTCACAGCAGTGGTATGGTGGCAACCGCAATACAGTGACACCATATAACATTTTTTCTAATTCATCCACAACTTTAAGACATCTGGTTAACCGATTAAACGTAATACCTGCTACTTCAGTTGCCATACTACGTCATTGGTGTACTCTTCAATTTAGCAACGTTATCTAATTAGTTGTATTTTCTAAAAGGTTTAGGGAACCTGTCTTTTTGGGTTCTTTACATTAGACAGATTACAAAATATTATACTATTTTATAAATCTAACAAAAAAATTGTGCTCAAGCAATTACATGTACAAAGAGTATAGTTTACGAATAAATGATAAAGTTTAACATACAATAATAAAACTTTTTTACAAAAAAACAACCGACTTCCAACAAAAACACTAAAAGATGTGAAAAATAACTTTAATTTCGGAATTCGGTGTCTTTGGTTTTGTATTTTCGTTTTTGGCCACCGACTTCCGAAATTAAAGTTATTTTTCACATCTTTTAGTGTTTTTGTTGGAAGTCGGTTGTTTTTTTGTAAAAAAGTTTTTATTTTTCACTTTTTAGTTGCGGTACCTACCCCACACAAATTCGTATACCACTACTTGGTGTGTAAATAACAGTGACAGGAAATTATTAGCACATCATCCATATAAACTAAGTGGCAAAAATATGCAGTATTAAGGATAACTCAAAAACTACTGGTCAGACCTTGATCAAATTTAAATGGGACCACATGTGAAGCACCACCTATCAAATAAAAAAAGAATCATCCAAATCGGTTCACCCAGAAAAAAGTTATGAGCTAACACACATAAAAAAAAAAAAAAAAAAAAAAAAAAAAAAAAACATACAGACGAATTGAGAACCTCCTCCTTTTTGTGAAGTCGGTTAAAAAGAGGAAACTATCGTATAAATCGCAAATAACTTTAATTTTGTTGTAACGTATTTTTAAACAAGAAAGTGTCAACTATAAAAAACCTTTTTTACGATTTGTTTACCTTTATTTAACTACCTAAACCTTTCGAGTATAGTTTCTAATAAGCTCGATTGCTTACGGTAAACTTCTGGGTAGAATCTCATAGGAAGTCTAGCATTATTTTTTGTTACTAGTCGAGGTTCTATTATTTTTAACCGAATAGAGTTCAAATGAAAGAAACTGGAAGGTATGGATATGAGTGAGCAAGTGATCTCATAAATTAAAGTCGTGTGACAGCTTGTTTACTTTGCTATAGAAAGTTGTATGTCATAATGTATATCGGTATTTTTTCCATGAAGGACTTGAAAGCGAGGACTTAACCGTTGTTTTGTTAACAAAGTACCAGGAACTGAGCCAGTAGGTTTGTAAATAAAAGAGACGAAATAATTATTATCTTAACTTAACGCCAATGGCAACATCTTTCCTCATTGCTCGAATACTTATTAATAATATGTCCACTCAATAAATTACCGGCCTATGTACCTACTTTCAAATGCCCTTAAACGTGAATCTTAAGAGTAATTTTATATTTATAAATTCTCATTAACAAACCAGAAGGTAGGTAGTTGAAAAATATTATAAAAGTCAATTAGGTACCTACGCTATTATAAATACCTATTTGATCTTTTAGGAGATGATGATTGGATAATATGTTAATGAAACTTGCATAGATACGTGAATCAATAGCCAGCTGCTCATAGTCCAATTCTGTCCAATCAATCACCATCTTCCACCTCCATCTGATATACGACATTATCACGGCACTGCCCTGACGGAAGTACTTAGCTATAATAGTAATAATAAGCATAATTATCATCCTAATCAGGCTTTAACCTTCCCACTGCTGGGACACTGGCCCTCTCGGTGGGAGAGAGTGGGCCGTAATCCACCACGCGGCGCGGGTACAGTGCGGGTTGGTAAATATCACGTCTTCAAATCTTTGGTTCTAGGATATGACGGTTTCCTCACGGTGTAATAATCCATTTATTTCAGGCGACACAGGCCTATAGATACCTGAACCTAAACATACAAATGTTTATTATATTATGTATACAAACTTGTCTTAATAAACAAGGCTTAGATAAGACTATGTTCGTAGCAGTGCACTTTATAATAGCTTGACTTTGTGCTGTCCTGTGGAACTTGTCCGCGCAAGCGACGGTCTTATAAATAGGTACCTAGGTATATTTAATTGGTTGGTTGGTAAAAGCTTAGGTAGAGGAATGCATTTATGGGTGCATAATAATTACCTTTGTTTTAAAATTGGTGTAAGATAAAAATTAAGATATATTTCCAGTTACACATAGCTATTTAACTCCTTTAGGGGACGAACTGTTATAAATACTTCTTTAGTGCTCACCTTCGTTATTATGGAAGTCATGCGCAAAATTTCAAACTTCTAGATCCAGCTGTTTAGGCTGTGCGTTGTCTGTCCGTGAATTTAAGATTTCTAACCTACATGAAACCCGTTCTATGGTTACAGTCTGCAGCGTAGCTAATCTACTCGATATAAAAACAACAAGTTTCACTACGTCAATTTACTCGTTCTAGCACATCTCCAATTAAGAAAAAAAAAGAAAAAAATAAGCTCGGCAAGTTAGAAAAACCTAACGACTAGTTCAAATTTACATTGAATATTAATATTGAATATTATGTACCCAATTGAAAAGCTTTTTCTATGTTATGCTCGCGCATTATGAATAATGACAAGCGTATTCGACAGAGCCCCGCTTAGCGGGGCTCCTACTTCTGGGTGGTTTAAAAAAACATAACCACGAAGGGGATGGCAGGGTCTTTCACACCCCGCCATCCCTTTCTAACCTAACCTGTCCGAGTAGGGGTGCCCTAAGTCCCGAGCTCGCTTCGCTCGCTCTTGTATTTGTTGGTGCGTTTAAAAAATTAAGTCTGCAGATTACCTAGGAAGTCTGCAGAATATCTAGTTAATGTGAGAACTGAAACAATTTTTCCACTTTATCAGACTCAACCAGATAGTCTGCAGATTAACAAGTTAATCTGCACTCTAACGGATTTACGCACATTAGCGGTAACATTATATTTGTATATGACAAATGCTCACGCATATCAAACGATGATTTTCAACACATTTGCAAAGGAAGAATAAAAAAAAACTCGTAAAAATAATATTTTGTTTGTTATGTCAGATGGGCTCGCGGATTTTTTGTTTTCGTCAAAGATTCGAAGCCGCTAAAGAGTATTATTAAAACAAATAAAACTAATTGCTGCTTGATCAAATCGACATGTCATTTTATATTTACTTACACATTACACATTTGTAGCACCAATGTTCTTCATCACTGCTTCGCCTGTACATTTTAGGGACAAACGGTATTCTAAAATCCCTTTTAAGTTCAGTATTACACACGTGAGTACGGTCAACCAGACGTCAGAAGTAACACTTGAACATCGATAATCGCCCTTACATCTACGAAATAAAGTTGCTGTCACGTCAAATTGTTTCTATTGACGTGCTGTTGACTGTACCAATTTGGCAATCTCCTATTGCACTTTGTTTTGTTAAGGCTCGTACACACAGGCGCGACACGACAGCGTGACACAAAGGCGCGCCTTTGTGTCGTGCTGTCGCATCGCGCCTGTTTGTGGGAGCCTTTATGCGTTCGTTGAGGCAGGCTCAGCTAAGCAAGACTCAAACCTAATTTAAATAAAAATACCTGCATGTATGGGATGCTTTTCGATGTATCATTTTGTATACTTACTTTAAAACAAACAGAGTACATACTTATTTGTATAATATCTTAGCCATTCACCTAGTGGAAATCTCAGCATCTGCATCTTGTTTAATAACGTTTAAGTGTTAAGTATCTTCTAACTATTTACTTATCTGCTTATTGAGTAAATACCAATAAGAGGCGTTACACTCACAATAGTGTTAAAAAATCACCAAATCTATTGGGTACTTAAGTATCTACTTGACTAAAGTAAAATAAATACATATTGAGTCACAAAAAAGCTACTTATTTACCTTATTTAAATAAGTCAAACATTTAGGACCTCACTCATTTAATTCATGATAATTGAAAAATTATATACTACAGTTGTACATTTACTCATTCAATATTGATCCTTACGAATATTAGGGATAAGGTGCATTACACTTGATAAGGTATTTGGTATAACCAGCACACTTTTCCTCTGACTGCTTCACTATTGATTATAGCTGTATAACGTCACCGCAGGCGCTGCTATAGGTACCTAATAGAATATGTGCATAATACAAAATCATTTACTCAATACTCAATACTCAATACTCAATCATTTATTGCATTCCACAATGTGCTTAGGTGGCAAGTTAACGTTAGTTGTAGGTACCAATCGTGGACCCTGTCGGGCACAGCAAAATAGAAATTTGAAGGAAGAGGACTTATTTATAAAAAAGTTAAAGATAACATTCTATTAATTATTAATTAAATCTAAATTTTTATTATTCATTTATATTATTATGTCAGTTCCATGGATTTTTCAATTAAATATTAATTTATACTGTAATAACATTTATTTAGTAAATTTTTTTTTTAATTTATTAGTAAAAATAGCAATTTTCCCCTCATTTCTGAGCACCTCGGGTAGTTTATTATAGATTTTTATCGACATAACCAGTGGACTAGATGAGTGACTTTAAACGGGACGGACGTACGGGTTTTTTTCGAAGGATATTGCTCATCCATTGCTTCTTAAGTTCGAAAAATTAGTTTGCTCAACAACGTAAATACCGCAATGAATGTTGTTGAGCTGTCAAAATGAAAGCCATTGTTACCTATAGTGTGTCATGCAATTAACCACTTCAACACGTCATGGTACTGGAAAACCCTTTCCTAAAATTACTCAGCAAGTCATGACATTCCAGCGCTTTGAGTTTGCTATTTTACATTATTTGCTATATAACGTAAATATGTTAATTTATGCGTATACCCACGTTACGATTCGTATTGAATGACAGACAGTTGTTTTCGATGGCTGTGGGGACACGCTTTTTTGTTCTATCGAGTAAATACCACGCTACTCGCTCGCGATCGCGATCGGTGATATTGTCAAAAGCGATAACATGTTCAACGGGGTCAGAGTGAAGACAAAGAACAATACGGTGGAATACCTGTGTGTGCAGCATGCAATAGTCACAGTGATCAGTCATTAGTGTACCTTCAATACGATCGTGCCTCTGTCACCGAGCCGACAACTAACCGAGGTATGTGCGCTTCACAACAAACTACAATTAATTACAATTTAACGATTATAGGTTAACTAATGACTTTGATGGGCCATGCAATGATGAAATCGTTTAACTATCTTGTCTGGCAGGGTACGATATGACCCGATAACTTCATCCTCTCCCAATTTGCTGTTTAGTTCTATAATTGATAACGCGCGATACTTTTGTGTCATTTCGAAAACATTTATAATAGTTATTGTGTTTGTGTTTATTAAGTTCACGTCCAAGGTGCGCATAGCAAAGTGTCGCCGGTTCGTGTAATTCAATAACAATAATACGAATGTTACAACACCTGCAATGCAAACAAATAGTAATAAACAATAATACAAATGTATGTCAAGAATAGTTGAAATGCTGTTATAAAATTTGAGTTTTAATCATAATCGTGATGTCTTGGAGGAAAACCTCGTTCAGTACAAAGAGTCAGTTGGAGTGTGTTGACAAACAGCCAGAGACATTAGCGTCCTTGGCGCGTTGTGTACAAAATAAAACTTTTGACACCCGACCACCGGTACCGAGGGGAACTGCGACAATATCGAACTGTGTCGAAATATTTTCGGCGAACGAGGCAATATCACAAGTTGCCAAATGTCCGGATGTGGAATTGGTGAACAATTCCAGTGACAATGCTGCAACAATAGAACCGCAACAAAACTTAGTGCTTGACCCCGCGCACGCGCAAGCGGAAGATACCGAGTGAGTAACAGATTTATTTTTGTAAGAGACTTTAGGCTGGCCTTCAAATACTCAATAATAATAAAAAAAACAATGCATACATTTAGGTACTCGAAAAGTAAATGTCAAATCAATCTAAACTTATTTTTTTGAGAAAAAACTGCAGCAACAGACTGGAAACTCATGCGTAGAATAATTACCATAGTGTGTTCTATGTCAGTATTTGGCCATACCATCATAATAAATAATAGGATTGAACCCATGAACTTAGCGCAGAAAATAAAGCTGCTGCACTAACCGTGTTCCAGATTGGTGAAAAAAAACTTGTTAACAAACTGTAAAACTATTATAGATGGGTTTCTTATACTCTATAATTATACCACAAACTAATCATATCGCAGTATTATTCCACGGCAAAACAAAATTCCCCTGTAGAACTTACTGCAAACCAGTTTAAGTAGAACGTGTCGACTTGCCGTTATAATGATTTGAAATATATTTGTTTGTGACTTACATACTCATCTGATTGATAAATAGAAAATAAACGTAATATACCTAGGCTAAAACATTTCTCTTAAATTTTAGCAAAAAGATTTAAGATACTATATTTAAATGTCTTTAAGTATTCGTACCCTGAATTGCAGTGATCACAGAACCTGCGTCCAAAATTTTTCTTGGTCTCGTAATTCAAGCTCCCATGCAATTCTAGACTCAATGATTAAAAACCTTGTTTTAGGTCATTGTTAGCTTGGAAGCAAAATATAATGTTTACAAAATGGCCTATATAACAGAACATAACGTCACGCCTATACAAAAAAACAAGGACATCAATAATGTTCTAATTTCTCAGTAGCAGCCCGGAGTCTAGTAGTTGTGCCCAGTTGATGGCAACAGGCTCGCTCCACATTACATGGCGGGTCCACTAGCGCCACTCCTTTCACTTTCATATTGAGACACGAAGCAACAAAATACGATCTTAATGAATGTGGCCGCTTTTGTTTAGATCGAGTTTTGTTGCTTCGTATCTCAATATGAAAGTTTGTAAAAGGTATTAGAAAATTCTAGACACACTTACCGAGGTCGCTTATTGAGCCGTTTTTCAAAATTCCTTCTCAGTCACGAGATAATATTTTTTTAAAGGAGTGGCGCTAGTGGACCCGTGTATGCGCTCTTAAACATAACTGGCGACAAGTGCGTGTAGGTACTATAAATATATCTTCGCCGAACCCTTTGGGGATTACAGATAACATGACGTGTTATATGGTATCAATAATGTTCGAAGAATACCGAATATCAACTACACTCGCGGAAAAAGAATACGAGGCATTACGAAAAACTAAAATTACTCTTAAAATAATAGACCTAGCGGCATGAATGAATTTGTATGATGAAGATAACTTACCAGTTAATAAAACAACACCAAATGTTGGAAACATTATCAGTTTTTGTCAAAATTACATAAAAAGACTGGAATATCAATCATTTTTACGTTGAAAACATAATGGATGAACTTTAAAACAAAATTAATACTTTATATTGCTTCCACGGGCTCTTCTCATAGCTGCCAGGCGATTGGGCATGCTACTTATTAAATTTCTTATGCGCTGTTGCGGGATATTGGACTGGTACAATCAAACCAACGCACGCGTCTCACGCATGTTTCAGGTCTCGAAGTGTAGCTAGGGCGGAGTTTCGATTTCTTACACACCTCCCAAGCTCGTCCCAAAAGCGTGTTCAATTGGATTCAGGTGCGGGCTTCTCGCGGGCCAGTCCATGCGATTGATGCCAACGTCCTGAAAATACTCATCTACAATTTGAGCTGTATGCGGCCTGGCTTTGTCAGACATGAATATTGAATTTTCACCCATATTAATTAAATTATGGGCCGACATGCTCATTATGAATTTCTTCCACATATCTTGCACCAGTTAGCGTATCATTTTCTATCAGTACTAACTCCATGCGACTGTGAAGAGATTCCAGCCCAAAGCATAACAGACAGGCACTTTTTCCTAAAAATAAGCTGGAATAAAACCTTCCCCTGGCCGTCGGTAGACTCTTCGCCGACCATCATATGCATACAGCAGAAATCGGGATTCGTCAGAAAACATTACTCTTGCCCATTCTTCGTCTCTCCAATTTGCGTGTTCGTGGGCGTAAGGTCATCTTGCTACCCGATGTTCCCTTTCAAGTTTTGGACCATTTGCGGGTCTATGTGGGGTCAAATTAGCTTCAAGGAGCTGCCGCCTTACAACCCGCTCGCTTACTTCGTCTCTACGGGTCTCCCGAAGTGGATTTGTTACTTCAACTGCCGTGAGGTGCTGATTTCGGGGCATGGTCGTAACAATAAATCGATCCTATTGAGCCGTAGTACATTTCGGTCTGCCGCTTCCTGGTCTTCTTATGTTCTGCTCAGTTTCTCGGAAACGTTGGACAACTCGCTGGACTGTAGAAAGTTACACGCCTATTGTTCTTGCTGTACTTCGCTGACTTCTGCCTTCTTCTAACATAGTGACGATACGTGTACATTCTTCTGGTGTTAGCGACATGATAGTAATTCAATAATGATGGTGAAAGACGACAATGACCGCCTTTTATCATTTTGATTTGACAGATTGAAAACAAAAGTGAAAAAACTAGCAAAAATAAAACAACCGTGAATTGAATTTGTTTCCAAATCGAGGTTTTTTTATTATTATTATTATTATGTCTTCATTTAAGATTTTATTTCATAAGATATTAAAATTCTCTGTAATATAAAGTTAGTTTCATGCATGTACCATTATTAATTTGCAAGTTACAGGGATATTCGTCATCGACCCGTATTATTTGACCGCGAGTGATGTATACATAATATTGGCCCATTATTGCAAAAGCCTCTTCTCATACAGAGAAGGCATGAGCGTGGATCACCACGCTTGCTAAATACAACTACACTTACCTAATATTGTTTACATTAATTTACCCGTTAAATAGTAAGTAGGTACATAAAGTTCAAGAGTTAATTTAAAAAAAAGATCCCACGTTCAGGGAAATACCAGAGCTAATTTATTTGATGGCGATTTATCTTTCCTAGCATAAATCAATAAATAATGATATAATTTGCACAATGGCATCTTAATTGTTTCTGTAATTACGGCATTAAACCGGTTAATAGACATCTGAGGGACAATTCCCGTATTTTTAAGAACGTGTGCATTCTAATCTCTGTCTCAATACTTATGTCAAAAATACCTCTATATCCCTACATTTTCGACGAGTTTTTGACATCGATAACCGCTGGGATGAAATATTGAGATTGCGACTAGATTTTTAACTCAAACTCAAACACAAAGCATTTATTTCAAATAAACTAATTACAGGCACTTTTGAATTGTCAAGGGGTCGGTCAGTCAGAAAAATGAAGCAGTTGCCCATTCCAAAGCGTAATAGGTACCTATGGAGAAGATCGGGCAAGAAACTCCATGGACACTCTTTTAAATCAACATAACGTTACAATGAAAATTTGGTTACATCATTCATGCTGAAATTATACATGTGAGAACGATTTAAAAAGACGTGCACGTTAAAAGCGTCCGTAATAAACACGATAAAAACAAAAAACAAACAATTCAAATTAAAATAAGCCGTGGCAGTTAAGAGATGACCAGTCCCTACTGACGGCGGTCGTTCACGAACATAACGTATGGATTAGCACCAGCTCAACCATTTTGAAGGGAACTTAATGATCCAACACACATGCCACCACCAGCGAGACATTTTAGTGAGCATGACATACTCTCAGCCGCCAGGGCACATTCAAGTCAATGAAAGACGATACTAGTAAATGGTAGCTTTATAGTAGATACATACATAACGTTTTAAATTACGGGAATTGGCCGTCTGAACTCTTTAAAACACGCATGGAAATACGGAAGTAAATAATAGACAGAATGTTAAGAAATATCCGACACAAACCATTTAAAATGTCGCATTTTTATAATTTCCCATGAGTATACTTTTAGCATGTTCCGTGTACAGACAAGGGCTAAAATAATATCGACATATAATGTATTGCAGAACATTTTTCTGCTAAACTATCTATTGTAATTGTGAGATATTAAGGCGCTTCCCTGACGCAAACGACCTTGAGCGTTCGGTCCTTCTCTGTTCCGTCGCTGAGTCTCGGTCGGTCCCGCTCCCTGCGCACGCCCATTTATCATAGAATTCTCAAAAATTGTGGAATTATTTTAATAAAAAATGTCAAGTGAGCTTTTGAAATAAAATAAAACGACAATTATTTAAATTTTTAAACTATCTATCCATTAGTGTAATCCTTTAATTATTAGAACGTTGCTTGCAATCAATAATTTTCGTCACTTTTTTATAAGGAAATTTTAAATGTATTTACAACACATAAAAACAAACATGAACGAGCAATGTGATGATAGGATAACGAACATTAATAATGTGCTTTTAGTTGTATTTTATTACTCTTAATTAATGAGATAATAGCCGCTTAATAACGCACTATCGCAAGGTTTTTATCGGTGTAGCGCCTTAAACGTACAGTATACGTGCCAATATTTATTAAATAGGAAGATAAATGGCGTTTGATCTTACCTAACTGTGTAATTTTTTTGCATTTGACTGAACTTGCAGACAATGACGAAACGGTATTTATAATTATTACGAAACTCTAGTGACGTCATATCGGTGCTGATAGCTGGTAGATACTCTTATCAGGGCACAGGTTTCTAAATACTGATACTGGGTAGGTATTACGTAGTCTTGGACCTCAAATACTTTTTAGAGATATCGCACACCTAGATAAAGAGTAGCACAACTCAAAATACTTACCTCATTTTTCAGGAACAGCAAAAAATGTTTTACTCGTTTTCTATTGACCTATTTAAAATTATTGTTGTAGGATGTTGTTTATTATTTACGACATACGACATCATACAGATTCCGATAATCGCATAACTCGATTTTAGATTATTTTGACTTGTGCCACCCTTTATCTAGGTGTGCGATATAATATGTAATAACAAAAGATAAATACGCTGCTACGTGCTAAAAAGTCAACTGTTCAGATTACAGACGATATTACACTCATTGCTTTTCATCATCATTACACCTGTAGCAACTGATCTTAATCACTAATTGGTGACGGCATTGTGATTCAAACCTTGCTTTATTTCAAGTATCAATGCCTAGTTGTGGTTTTGAATCAACCATTCATACTTGTGGCTAATGTCCTAATAATGTAACTTCGAATGAATCAATTCACTTCAAGGTTTACCTCGATTTAACAAGGACTTTCCTTTAACATTCTGCCAATAAAGTCATTTAAACTTAAAAGCTATGTAATTTATGTATCACGAATCTAAAGTAGACTCTTGTCCGCTGACCTTTCAACATCGTACTCAAATACACGAGCGGCACGATGTCGACGGCTGCAGTTGCCTCTGCCGTTGACGCGTGCCGCTCGTGTATATGAGGACTAAGACATTAAACGAAAAAAAAAAATACACTTTTGTGTACGACCATGATTCAACTAGTCTAGGCGAAAGACTGACTGTAATTTCCTAAAATACCTTCTAGATGGTTCTCGTCTTCAAGACAAAAAAAAAAAAAAACATTTGCCTCTATAATTAGTTTTACCAATACCTATAAATCATCTAAGATCGAAAAAAAATAGATATAGGTACTGAGGTAGGTATAAAATATAGCGCTCTTGCTTCTGGTGGCGAAATTCTTCGCATTGGGCAAGAGGCCATTTTTTTTATTATTGTATCGAAAATTGGAACCGAAACTAATTCGTTCGCCGTGCGGCTACGCGGCGCTGACGCCTACACATCGTAGGCGCTTACGCAGCGTCTACGCGACCACGTTTTGACATCTAGGCCTACGAAGCCTTATCGCGTACGCTCTATAGCTAGAAACTGCAACTAGGTATACGTAATAAAAGTGATTTAATTAAAAAGAAAATTATTTTGATTTAATTAAAAACAGAATCAGTTTAAAAACATTTGCGCGAAATGTCACGATAGTTTCTCGAATCTTTTACTTGTCAATGTCGATGCCAGTAGCAAATTACTATAATTACAACAATCAACGAAATATCAAGAAAATAGCTGTGACATTTCGTTATTGAATTTTTTCCTTTTTATCCGACTTCAAAAAAAGGAGGAGGGAGGGAAGGGGGGAGGGGGGAGGTTCAATTGACTGCTTTTTTTTTTATGTGTGTTAGCTCAGGACTTTTTTCTAGGTGAACCGATTTGGTTGTTTCTCTTTTTATTTGAAAGCTGGTGCTTCACATGTGGTCTCATATAAGTTTGATCAAGTTCTGACCAGTCGTTTTTGAGTTATCCTTAATACTGCATATTTTTTCCACTTAGTTTATATGGATGATGTTTTAATAATTTCCTGTCACTCTATTTACACACCACGTAGTGGTATACGAATTTGTGTGGGGTAGGTACTGCAACTAAAAAGTGAAAAATAAAAAACTTTTTTACAAAGAAACAACCGACTTCCAAAAAAAACACTAAAAGACGTGAAAAATAACTTTAATTTTGGAAATCCGTGGCAAAAACGAAAATATAAAACCAAAGACTCCGACTTCCGAAATTAAAGTAATTTTTTTATCGCAGGTTGCGAGTGAACTTTCCGCCCCACTCAAGGATAATTTCTACAAATGTCGTGCTTTCTTACCTTTCAACCTACCTCTCATTACTTTTACCGTGAAATAACGTCACGAAGAATGCGACGTCAATTTGTTGACCTTGCGTCCTGATCTCGGACGCTATTTCATCTGGGGCATATCTTTGGGATCATAAAACGAGTGTTGCAAGACGCGTAACTTAATTTTAATTGGTGTACAAATCTTGATTGTGGTTATTTATCAGTCTCGATTATTCCCCTTAATTTTTTATACGAAACGAGATGTTAGTACTTTTGTAAAAGTTGCTCAATTTAAGACAAGGTGAAGGAGACGTCCTCGTAGAGTTTAAATAACAACAGAATTGAAATTACAGATGACAATTTTTATTTAGGTACACGCGATGTGCCCGATGGGGTTTCCCATCGGAAAACGTACTTCCATACAAACTTTCATCCGGTATGTAACCCCTTTAAGGGATGATTTTTCGAAAATTCTTGCTTAGTGCTCAGTTTCTGTATTTAAGGAACTGTTGAGCAATATTTCGTGTTTCTAGAGCACGCGGCTTAGTCTGTGCTTTGTCTGCCAGTAAATTCATGAATTTATGACTTTTATTAAGGCGGAACCTTCAGGGTAGCCCGCGAAATTCAAATTTTCTTACGTTTTTTGCAATTTGCAACTCACTGTCAGGTTGTATTTTGATTAAAATATGATTCGCGACCGTAACAAATATGGCTTTATAGAATTATAATCATTAGAATCAGCAATACATCTCTATAAGTTCATATTACCCTATTGAATGACTATTTCATGAAATCATGACATTTGAGGGCAATTCTAACTTAAGAAGATGTATTGCTTATTTTAATGATTATAATTCTGTAAAGCCATATTTGATATGGTCGCGAATCCTATTTAGATCACCATACAACCTGATACTGACCTGCAAATTGGAAAAAACGTAAGAAAATTTGAATTCCGCGGGGTACCTTGGCGCATTCCCCTTAAGTAGATTCATTTACAGTGAACTATACTTATATAGGTACATTACTAGCTTCTATCCGCGACTTCGTCCGCGGAAATTTCTTTTTCCCCTGACCCACCCCGACGCATCGCATCGCCTCCCCGCGCTATATACTTCGTTTTCAGTTACCGTTCTTTCTTACTTTGTTTCTTTTTGCTGGGCTCCTAAGAGTCCTAGCATGATGTTAAATAGCACATAGCCTTCCTCAAGAATTGGGCTATTAAAAGTAAAAATATTTTTTCAAAAGCCATCTGGTCTTTCCAGAGATTAGCGTGTTCAAACAAACAAAGAAAAAAACAAACTAACTCGTTAACTTTATTATTAATATAGATACAAGCTAAGACTATAAATATATAATACTAGCGACCTGCCCTTGCTTCGCACGATTTTTACAACTTGACAAAACATCGAGATTTCTTTATTACATTTAAGTTTAATATGATGTTTTTCATGTATGTGAATGAATTATACAGATAAACCTTCCGGAATAAATTCCCTAAATAAAGTTAAAAACAGCATCAAAATCAGTTGCATGGTTTAGAAGAACAATGCTGTCCAGACAGACACGAAATGTGACTTCAATTTGTAATATGTATATATTATGTACAAGTATATAAAATAGTGAAAGATTTCATTCGGCATCAAAAATTCATCCGCATCGCTGTCAATGGGAAAAGTTGCCGAAATCACAGATTAATTAACTTTCGCAGACGTAACTTTAAAAGTTATACATCTGTTACACAACTGCTCATCAGTGCACCGTGAGGTTTTAGTCGGTAAAAATTCGACATCACTTCCATTCTTCCCAGACGCAAGGTGATCCCATCCATGACTATTTCCCATGGAAAGCCCCAGGCCGGAGTTTGGAAGTTGGCGGTGTGATACCCCCGTGCCTCTGAAAGCACGTTAAGCCGTTGGTCCTGCGCCTGATCTCTCTCCGGTCGTGTCGGATGGCCGTCCCATCGGACTATGAAGGTGAGGGAAGAGAGAGTGCAGCTGTGTCTGCGCACACACTTGTGCACTATAATATCTCCCGCGCCGAAGTCTAGTTTCCGTTGAGATTGGCCGCCATGGCTGAAATACGGTCTGGAATTTCCCCTGGATTTTCCCAAAAATAAAATCGTTTAACTGCAGAACAAATACGTAGGTATCATTATCATAATCAATTCAGCCTACAGTTTATTGCTGGACATTGGGCTCTCCCAAGTTACGTAGGTATAGGCAACAAAACATAGGTGCTATCAAAATAATAATACAGTTACCGTGCCTATTATTCTGTTCCTTCGCACCTCATAATAAATTCATAATAATACGTGGTTACTATCAATTAAATTATGTCTAATAACCACAGACTATAAAACTGGAGATGAACTTATAAAAAGTTATTCAGGGTCACGATTCTTGTGTCTAAACAGGTTTCGTTTATTTAATAGTACCTACAGTAAAATAGAGTTAAATGGACAATACTGGATAAAATCCTGATATATATACCTAACTAAACTAACGCTGTTATATCAAAGGAAAATTTCCGCAATAATAAAACAAAAAGTGGGAAAAAAATTAAGAGACGTGAAATGCGTCAATGTTAGTCATACTTAACTAATGACCCGCACCTGTTTTAATGGTTGTGCACACTGGTACGACGCGACAGCGTACACAAAGGCACCGCGTGCAGCGCGACGGGCGGCGCCTTTGTGTCGGGCTGTCGCGTCGCGCCAGTGCAAGTGTGCACGAGCCTTTACACAGTTTTTATGGCTTGACAAAACATCAAGATTTATTTATTATACATCTATAACATTAATGTATTATACCCATAAACCTTCCGCAATAAATACTCTGAAATGATGGTAAAAACCGGATCGAAATCCGTTGCGCAGTTTAAAATAACAACGCGGTCACACAGACAGACGAAAATAAACTATAATTTACAATAATTATGTGTAGATAAACAATTACTGTACAAAATGTTTCCAATGCCGATTAGGGAATCTATTTATGTATAGTAGAGATGAAAAAAAAATATAAGGAAAAGGTTTTCATCTAAGTACGCCGTTGTTATTCGACTATTGGCAAAGCAAAGGCCACAGTATTAAAGTTCTTAAACTTGTAGGTGCTAAAAATACCCTTTATTTTGACGTTTTGGATAATATTTATGTAACTTCCATTATAAAAACTGTATTTATTCTAAAAATTACGCAACAGCCTAGCTTACCTCGTGGCATCGCAATAGGTAACGTAAAAAAATTTAAGGTTAAGTGATGAACGAAGTCATAAAATATGGTATTAATTGTGCCTTCTTAACACCAACGTGACGTAATCATATAATCCGTCCATCCATCAAGTGCGTTTCGGCGGAACTTCTGTTATTCATTCAGAAAGTTTGTCATAACGCTTTTTTATTTTAAATGTGTCTTTTGCTTTTTAAAACATTTGAACGACTTTACCAACTCAATGGACTGGTTAACTCAAGCGGTAAAAATCCTTCCTACTAATATTTTAAATGTGACAGTTTGTGAGGATGTCACTTTCACGCAAAAACTACTGAACGGATTTGGTTGAAATTTGGCACACAGATAGACCATGACCTAGGTAAGAATATAGGCTACTTTTCATCCTGGATCGCAGACGAAGTCGCGGGCAACAGCTAGTAAATTATATTTTTGGTATCTCGTAAAAGTTTCAGTTTGTGTTCCATTTATAAAACTGTTCAGTTACATACTTACCAGACAACGCGAAGCCACTTAGACAGTATCCTGAAAATGTTTACTAGGTGTACTAAGAAATAATTATTTAAAAGTCAACCCAACAAGAGAAAACGCAATTTCGAAGTTTGTATAGTAAAATCCATTTGCAGTATTTTCAACTCGACGCAGACTGAATTGCTGACAAAAACTACTATACTTACTTATTTACTTTATAGGTATTCGTAATAAAGCACGAATATTCCATTGAAACAACAATTCAATGGCAGACGTTGAATCTGAGTTAAAAGGATTTTCCTTGTTCCAAATTCCAAACGTGCTTTGCAGTCATACCACAAAAGCTGTTGTTCGTTGTACTCGTAGCAAGTATTGCTTAAGTTATATTCGAGTTGAAGTTAGTACCTACACTAGGTAAGTTACTAACGGTTGCATATTAGAAAATCAAAACATTCTCGAGCAAATTTCAAAAGAACAACGTACAAACCAACAAAGTTTAAAATAACGATGGTCATTTGATCAAAAGTTCAGCGGACCAAAGTCTGGAATATCAATGTTTAAATTATTTATTACACTATTGACCAAATCGTTTAAAGGTCAACATGGATTACTGGATAAATTATTAATTAATTTTTAATTATTGGTCGTAGCGCTCGCCGCCCGCTGCCGCGGCACCGCTCGCTTCGCTCGCTCGGCTCGCGCGCGGTTGGTCACTGTTCTAACCTAACCTAACCTATCCGACTCGGGGTACTCTGAGTCGGGGTATTAACCATAATGACGTTTTTTATATATATAAAAAAAAAAAAAAGAGTTTAAATTAATAATTCTTAATAAGAAATCATTTGTGATTATAAAATTTGATTAGTTATGATTTGATATTTTAAAATTACATCTAGCAACTTTTGATCAGTCGTTCATTTGATGTCACATACATTGGGATTTAAAAAAAAAAACATTTGGTCATTTAAATTTTGTTATTTCGTTTATTGTTCGTTTGAAATTTGCTCGAGAAAGTTTTGATTTTCTAATATGCAACCGTTACTAACTTATAAGTAGGTACTAATCAGGTGATATGGCAAGAGTAGTTCATTGCCTAAAGCTACACTGTAATTATAATCTATCTATCTATCTATATATATAAAAATTAATCCCTATTTCCCTTGGTCACGCCACGCCATCACGCGTGAACGGCTGGACCGATTTCACTTTTCTTTTTTTTTTTGTTGTGTTCGTTATTGTCAGGAGAAGGATCTTATGAAATAAAAAAATAAGGAAGTTGATCGGAACGTTACAAAATTTAAGAAAACTTAACGCCAATATTAATTTTACCTAACTGTCAGTTGTTTGAAACAACTGTCAGCGATTGACAGAATGCGCGCTGCAAATATCGTTTAACACAGATGGATCGGTTGATAAATGAGTCAATAGTTTTAGTTTTAGTCAATACTCAAAACTAAAACTAAACGACATAATTATGACATTCATAGTTAAGACAGGACAACGTCTGTCGGGTCAGCTTGTGCATTATAATAAAAAGCACCAGTTTGAATATCGAATATCGATGACCTTACCTACCCGCCGATCATTGGACCTAAACCCCTGAGGTAAACCCGAAAAAAACTTAACAATGGCAATGTAAAAACAATAATGCCTGAAGTGTCAATTACAACAAAAAGTTAAACATAGAGTTCAAACAGTCAACAAATTGTTTACGTGAAATATTACAGCTTGACATGACGTGTTCGTCATTTGTTTTTACCTGATAGAACTACAGCAGAGGCAGGTTTATTTTCGGAATAGGTACCTATATGAAGTGCCACGAAAAGTACGCAGATATTATGAACAGTAACCAAAATCTGAAATTTCCTTCGACTGCATTTTGTCGTTCAAATCTTCAGTTCGCCTTTTGAATCTTCTCTATTCTAGTACACTCAATGCCAAGTAAAATTAGTCACTATAGCACACAAGTTTGCAATGAAATTAAAATATAAGGATTTGTATTTGCCTACATGGCTCGGAACCAAGCAATCCGCATTATGTAATGTAATTACATACTACATATTCAAGTTCGCATGCAGCTGTGTTAATCCCCTATGGAACGAACTGCTTCCTTGCATGATATGACAATCCCATGGTATATAATAATTTCCTGAGGAAGAACGGTTGCGCTAGCGCTGCGCAGTCGTAGACTAGTCTGGAATATCATGATAAAATATGGTAACCAATAATGAAATCGTAGATTATTATACAAGGGGCGAAAGGAATCAATTCCCATATGCGCTCGGGCGTCTATAGTCCGAGTAGGAATTGATGACTTTCACACACACACACACACAAAAAACACACACAACACACACACACACAGTGTTAAACACTTTACTTGTTATTTCGAATATAAGGAAAGTAAAAATAGTAGTTTTTCTAAAATATTTATTAATAATAATAACATAAGACTCATTTTTAATCAAATATTAGTCTATAAAACTGATATTTTGAATCTTGGTACAGCTTACAGAGTTTTTTTTTTGTTGTGGTTTTTCGCACGGTTGGTACATGCAGTCAATGCCACGTTTAGTTTCTTTAGTACGAATAAAACAAAGTTAGTTAGCTTACAGAGTTAGTATCCCGCCAAATTATATAGTCTTTTATAAATTATATATAAGGAACACGCCGCGGGCCGTCCCGCTTAAGGTGGATCCTCAGCTGTAGCCCGCCAAATTCAAATATTCTTTGGTTTTTTGCAAATTGCAGCTCTGTGTCAGTTGTGTTTCTGATCTCAGCAAATCTCAAAAAAACGTAAGTAAATTTGAATTTCGCGGGGTACCTTAGCGCATCCCTCTTAATATGTTTTTTTTTTATTCATACTGGCTGCTTATACACTCTCAAGGACACCGGCTTTATTTTTTTAATCGATATTTTTCTTAATTATGTAAAAAAAAATGTAGCCGATTATCTAACCAAACTTAGTTCTATTTTTAAAATTTATTCGCACTCTAGAGAGGGAAGTAATTACTATGATTCTTTCCCGCCCTAAGACGGGGAGCAGCGTCTTGCACCCGCTATTCGGATCAAACAAACCCTACTTTCCATGTATCAGAAATGAAAAAAAAAATTGTTTTCCTAACGAATTTCGTAGCAACGCCTACTTGAGTTTTGTTCGTAGCAATGATGTGTAGGTGTTTTTGTAATCTTGTAACTGGAACGCGGCAAACTATTTTAATTTAGTTAGTTTTAAAGTAGTAGTAGCTAAACGTGTTTTTAAAGGTAGGCGTGGTAAGGACAAGGTTACTACAACACTAAGGACAAGCTACCTAATTTAATTTTATTGTATCTTTCTAGATTGACTGATTGATTACCTATCTGTTCATTCGTTATAATCAGAAAAAAAGTGAAGTATCGATTGTAATAGTAGATTCTTATACAAGGGGCTAAAATTACTCATTATATACGAGGTAGTTTTACTCCCGAGCCTTAGCGAAGGAGTAAATAGAAACCGAGTTTTAAAGGTTTTTTAGCACCGTGTGTTACACTGTACTGTTTACTACGACTGCGAGAAAATAAAATAATCAAAATATTAAATAGTTTACTTTTTTTAATTTCTTCTGTAGCCGCAACGCAATGCATGTATTCTACCGTAGAGATCGATATTCGAATAATTTGAGTCTTTATTCATGATTATTCTACTTATGAATAAAGTCTTTTTTGTTTTTGTAGGCTCGTTATAAATGACAAAAATAAAAAATAAACACTTTTTCCCCTAGAGGAAAATATAATATATTATCCCCGCTTTGGTGCGCTACAATGACGGACTTTTTGAACAAGAGGAGTGATAAATTTTAAATCATACACAATATAATAAGATTATTAGAAAGACTCTCTCTTTGTCTCTTTTTGTGCCCTGGTTGTAATAAAGTTCGGCATGGTCCACCACGATGCGATTTCAAAAGATTAAGACATAAATTTGAACAATCCATACATACGGATACCTGTCAACAAAGTTAAGCTCTGAAAATTAATGACACGTCGTTACCATACAGCTATAGTTCCACGTCTCGATCAAAAGTACAAAGAGCAAATGTCGGATGTCTACCAAACAATCCGCATTCTAAGCTTATTAGGTTTTGGACCACATACATAACGGTCGTGCCGACAGTCCTCGCGATCTGAGATAACTTTAAGCGAATGGTTCAATGAACAATTGACAAAAACCGATACCAAGGGCGCTGTTAAACTATAGTTACGTGCTTCTAATCGGAGTTTAGTCTTCCTGTTAATCTGTGAGGTGATTGTCGATGGCAGATCATGGCTTCCTCATGTCTAGGAGGTGGTGCGACGCGTTGAATAATATTTTTGTGTAAGTTTTATTCGTTTCGATTCGAGTCCCACGTGTGTTTGCTTCATTTTCGATCACTCGCTTGGTGTGCGCGCTGTGTTAATAGTTTTGTTTTTACTTTGAAAGCCTTCGAGCCTGGTAAGGTCAGTAATCCAGTTCAAGTTTCGGTGAAATAATTTCAGAGTGCGCTCATTCGAAAGTTTGTGTTCTTCTTGTGACGTGCGTGTATTCTTTAGGATACCTATAGAATTTGTTTGGTATGTAAATATTTAGTTTTTGTAATTAATCAATTTGAATTTGGTTAGCTAGATCATCTAATTACAGATTGTTTTAATATTTATTCATTTAATCACCCATAATGTGAATTATAAATAAAAATATAAAATCTTATCGTAGATACCTACTTATAAAACTTTGTTTACCGGAAGCGGAAATTTCGCTAGATGAACTTGTAAACTTCTGACTGTGCTACCAACATAAACATAATATCTACTTACTTTAACAATTATTATGGTTTCAAATAAACCAGAACTACAGAAAAAGATTTAACATAACATCACGCCTGTATTCCCCGAAGGGTTATGCAGAGGTGTACCTATAGTACACCCACATTTCGCCAGTTATGTTTAAGTCCCAAATAATAGGGGCGAGCCTATTGCCATCAACCGGGCACAAATCCAGACTCCGGGCTGCCACCGAGAAATTCCAGATGGAAAAACCCAATAACACTTTGCCCGACCCGGGAACCGAACCCAGGACCTCATGCTCAGCAGTAGCGCTTGCGACCACTAGACCAACGAGGCAATAAAAATAAAAATAAAGATTCATAAAAATCAATATCGTTAAAACCTTTCCATTCGACATGTCTAGTCATAAATACGCAGAACGTGCGTAGCCCCGTCGGCAGATTTTCCCCAATAGGTATTGTAATCAGCTCTCTAAGGTCAATCGTAAGGATGACAGTGATTCAATTACAAAGTGATAGCTACTGTCCAAATCAAATTGGTGAACTCAAGACTTAAAACAATAGGGTAGTATTACTCACTCAGAATAAAAAAAATATTCTTAGAAAAAAAAAAAGGGAAAACCCGATCTAAAAATCATGTCCAATCAAGAGAATTCGATTCACAGTTCAATTTTAGCTTTTTGTTAAAGAAATCCAATTGATAGCTCGAATAAGTGCCTTTAAATATGGAAAAGGCTTAGACGAAACACTGTTCACCGGTATATTGAAAGTTGAAATAGATACAGCGATACATTATGCAAATTTTTCTCGAAAAAATAAATAGAAAATTGTGCTAGACATAGTTCTCTGTCCCATGGCGCGTGTCACCAAACTTTTTGAAGTGAAAATCTGTTTTAACGTACTTTCCTGAACAGTGAACGAAACTGAACCGTCACGTTCGGGTCGGTAACGCTGAATCAGGTATACTCGGCTCCACTCAGTCTATGGCGCTGAATCGCGTATACTCGGCTCATATAAGTTTTCACTTCTATCGTATGGTCATGCGCACACATCCTCTTTTTTCTTAAAACTTGGCCTAAACCGTTACCGCGGTGTTTTATTAACGACTCATTTTGAAAATCAGCTTGAAAGAGTGGTGGGTGACGTCACACGTCAACTAATAAAAAATAAAAAATAAACTTTATTTCCAGTTTTACAATTTAAAATTTTACCACTTGCTATAACATGTTTTTTTTTCTAAAGTTAAGTTCTCAAACATTTATCCTGTATAAACAAGCAGGTACATACCTACCCATGTTTTTCAAGATGATTTGCTAAGGATTAAGTAGTGGTCACTGTTAATCGTGACTTGTTCAAAATATAATTGAGAAAACAATAAAGATAGAATTCCGCTAAAATACCGGCAATTTTAAACATATTAGTATCTTCTAAAAGTTCCAAAGATGATCATTATGGCTTCCTGGGCCCGAGCTGCGCCGCCGCGCCGGCGCCGGTAATATCCCACGAACGGATTGACGTCACACACCCGAGTGCCTGACTCAATATTTGCTGGAACGAAGCAAGTTTATTTTATGCTAAAGACCACAATACCACATAACTCTATATAAGGATATTTGAAGTTGTAAAGAACTTTACGTAATTGAATAATTTCCGTTTTCTAACAAAGAATAGGTTCCTTCGACAATGATGATAAAGGCATTCTTCTATTGATATTACAGAAATTAGTAAATAAATGATTATACTTACTGAATAGTAAGAGGTTCTGTTTACATTACTTTACAATGGGAACTGATTAGGTACAACTTAATTACGAGAAGGCTTCGATTAATTTATCAATTGCAGTAGTTATTCCGACACCTCATCTCAATGTTATTATAAAATTAAAGTAAGTTATTTACATTGACTATTAGTGTTTTTTGGAAGTAGGTTGTTTTTTTGTAAAAAAGTTTTTGTATGCAAAAAATATACTCGTACAGTATTAAGAATAACTCAAAAACTACTGGTCAAAACTTGATCAAATTTAAATGGGACCACATGTAAAGCACCAGCTATCAAATAAACAAAGAATCAAAAGACTTCTGAGTTACCACACATAAAATTATATAATAAAAACATTATATAGTCGAATTGAGAACCTCCTACTTTTTTGAAGTCGATTAAAAAGAACACGTTATTATTGTTTGTGGATGGGCTTTGTAAAAGCTTGAATTTGCTTTGAGCAATCGGACTGTACCGTTACAAAGTCTTGGTGTTGTACAGTCGCCAGCTCAACAAGTTACCTCAAACTGTCAGTTTTTCTCATCCAATTTTGAACTTAACTAAGTATCAACATTTTAAGGTTTAAAATCGATTGGAGAAATTTGACAGTTTCGTGTAGCTTGAACTCCTGGCGACTGTACATAAAAAAAAATGTAGGGAATGCCTTTATTTACCCTTACAATTAATTCAATGTCAAATTGAGGCACGTGATAGTGTATCTTATAATAGGTCTTTACCTATGAAATTGCCGTTTTGTATGAAAAAATTTAAACGAATTTTTTTCATGAATTTTTTATTTGTATTAATCGAAGTAATCACCCATGCAATCAATGCATCTTTGCCATCGCAGTGGCAGTTTATTGATGCCCTTCTTAAAGAAATCAGCTGGACGGGAGGCAACAAATTCTTCAAAGGCATTTTGTACTGCCTCTCGGGTATTAAATTTTTTTCCCGCCAAGAAGTTATCCAAATTCTGGAAAAAGTAGTAGTCTGTAGGCGCAAGGTCTGGTGAGTAGGGCGGATGACGGAGAGCTTCCAACCCCAGTTCTTGCAACTTGGAGACCGTCTGCTGTGCAGTATGAGGTCGCGCGTTGTCGTGCAGGAGCAGCGGAGACGAGCGATTGACCAATGCTGGTTGGAGATGCGCCAGCTTCTCCATCATTGTGTTCAGTTCTTCACAGTACACATCTGCAGTAATGCTCACCCCGTTTGGTAAGAAGCTGTGATGAATCACACCGGCGCTAGACCACCAAACAGTGACCATCACTTTTCTAGGGGTAAGTTTTCGTTTAGGGCATTGTTTAGGTGCTGAACCAGGATCCAACCAACTTGCTGAGCGCTTACGGTTATCAAACAGAATCCATTTTTCATCGCAGGTAACAATGCGGTTCAAAATTCCTTCATTTGTGTGTCTGTTGAGCAGTGCAAGGCACGTCTCGACGCGTACTTCGCGCTGGCGATCATTGAGTTCGTGGGGCACCCATTTGTCAAGCTTTTTTACCTTGCCAATTTGACGCAAATGGACCAATATTGTTTTGACGCTAACGTCGAAAGCTGCTGCTAATTCAGCCGTAGATTGTGTATCATCAGCTTCCACAATCGCCTTTAATTCGTCATTGTCGACCAAAGTCTTCGGACGACCGCGAGGTTCATTTTTCAGGTCGAAATTTCCAGAACGGAAGCGAGCAAACCAATAACAGGTGGTGCGTTGGTTTGTAGTGTTAGCTCCGTAAACGTCGTTGATGTTGCGTGCCGCTTGTGCCGCGTTGCTGCCACGACGGTACTCATATTCCATAATTACTCGAATTTTTAACGTATCCATGATGACGAAAAAGATTGAAATGCGATGAAAATGTAACACTAATCAATAAAGAAATGACTACTTTTAGAAAAAAAAATCCATGTTTTTAAAATAAAATTAATTTGAAATTAGAATTCTTAGCCAAACAAAAATTATTTTGATTTGAAATGGCCAGTACTGCAGAACGGCAATTTCATAGGTAAAGACCTAATATTTGCAACAAAGTTCAACGACCTGATCTATTATTTGTTAATAGGTACATTGATTGGCAATCCAGGAAAAATATAATTAAAGGAAAGTCGCACATGATACTAAATATTATTAACTGGAAGTTATTACACAGGCTTGGAAATTTCACGAAAACTTCAAATATAGGTAGATTTTACATACTTATCTATATGTAAGTAGAAAGTATCTATGTACCTACAAAGACATAAAACAAAAAAAACAACACAACCACACAACACAACAAAACAACACAAACAACAACAGACGGCTAAAACTCTTTATGCAAATACAGTAATCGATGTATGCGTCGAAAGTGTGTAAAGTATGTTATCAAACAAAAGACATGCTGTCTAGTCCCGTTACGACACTATGACCCAAGATCTTGCGGTACACACTTTGAAAAGTTAAGAATGAATAAATTATCCTATGCACATTCATCCGGCTTCGGTGAGAATTTGAAGTTGAGAACTTGCAAACACTACTTTTGCAATGTAGCCCGCGAAATTATTTTTTTCCAAAGCACGTACCTTAGGTAATGCTAAAGTACAGTTTGACAAATGCTCAACTTCAATATCTCAATTCAGAATCCGGGTGATAGTATTCCATCACTGTGTGTCCGACTATCACCCCTTGAAGATAACAAACAAATGAATAACGGAATGCACAGTAAACAAATCAAAAACAAAAACTCACAGACCCACTTCCCAATACGCTGCATATACTTAACATGTGATATACTTAACAAAGTGTGCATAACGGCAGAATGTATGAATTATAACTCGGAAGCTTGGTCCTGTTTGTGAAGCGCGGAACAGTCAGCCGAAACGAGTATGTCATATGGGAGCAGAGTACATCGGCATGCGTCGCGGGTAAAGCACGCACCTGCACAGTGCGCTCAGCACGATATTATTTTAAGGGTTGTTATATTATTTAATTAAAAATAAACACATTAATTGAATACACATAAACAACGAACTATACAAAATCAATTATGTTTAACGTTTTAAATATACGAATCAACGCGTTTAAAATTAAAACCGATTTGCAAAGTTTTGGATCGACCATATTATTATTCCAATTAAGTACCTACTTTTGAGTGGTTGTTGTTTTTGGTGTAGTTGTTGTTGTTGTTGCTGGTGGTGATGATGATGAGTGTGTGTTCACCAGGTCGCTCGCAATTCCTGACGGTTTGGTGATGGACCCGCTGGCGCCCACCGCGCTTGTTGTCTCTTCGGAGTTCATGGACCGCATTGGCAGTGGGCTGACCATCCTCAGAGACCACGGGAAAAAAGTTCAGAAGGTGGGTACGTATTGTATAATATTAGCTTGTATTGTATCGTTTTGTTTTGATTACAGTGCAATATTGAAAAATAATGTATCATCAACATAGTAATCAAACTTTGATTATTTGTAATCTTAAAATTCTTAATAAAATTTTATTCTTGCAAGAAGTCTTAACCACTTAGACACAAATATAATATCCTATGAAAATTCAAAAAACGAATTACGTCAAAAACGCTCAATAAATGTAAACGCTGTATTCACGAATGTTTTCTAACTATTCGGTATTTTTGAAACTTTCACGACGTGTTTAGCATAGTGCGATGTCACCCTCTCTCTCTGTATGGTGATATTAACAATAAATTCAACTGAAAATTGTCCACTAATAAGTAACTTTATTTACGTAAAAGAATATATTTTCGCTCATGGATAATATTGTGCTAACAACAGTATGTACTGTTTTTTTTAAATAATTTAGTTTATTACCCATCCTTCAAGGCTTATGCCATTAGCTTTGACGCTATAAAAGGACTGATTGTCAACCAAAGAATAAACCTTGACCTTAGATATTTATGATTGTTTTTCTTTTGCCTGGCAGTATGTTTGGAAAAACAGGAAATTCGACATTCTCAAGAAGTCATGGAAGTCTATGGTGAACGTCGTTTTGATTGATGCCAAAGATACGCCGAGCGGCAGTGCTAATGGACTATATTGTAAATTCAGGTAAGTTCTTACTACCTGCTAAATGCCTGTATTACGTACCTATTTAAAGTCCGTATCGTTACGGTACTTTAAACTTTAAATTATTCATTAATTTTACACAAAAAACTGCGGAAGTCTTACCAAGTTACCACCCACAAAAACTTGTTTACCGACATTTTTCTTTTTAATATCCGTTATTATTTGAATGCTTAAGGTGAAATATGGTCCTTCCTTACTGTTACCTAACTACCACCAATGCAGTTTTAATAATGCATAATCTATTTTTGGACATAACTTTTTCTTTGTTTTTTTTTTTTGTTACTGCATCTTAGAGTAGTTACCCTTCAAAAACCCTTCTATTTTTTGAAAGCTGTTCTCGAATATAAAAATAATTATTCTTATTTCGAAAAATTATAAAATTAATTTTCCGAATGAGTATGTGGCAGCTTTTTGCGTAGCATACTGCCCGTAATGCTCTGATGATTGCTTTTATAGTCGGTACATACCTAGTTTTTATATATCTGTTCAAGTTTTTTTTTTTAAATTAGGTATAGTTATTGCAAGCTTTGGTACCAATTAAAAAAACATTACAAAATATGAATATTTAAATAATACAATTAAATGTATCCCTAACAAAATTTATCTAAATCCTATCTCGTGATAGGTGCATATACGTTCATAATAAATATAGTACCATTAAGTAGGAAGGTAAGATCAGCGACGTAAGTCGGTAAACATTAGTCCAAAGCTTCAGGGAAGGTTTTGTATGAGAATTGGCACATTATTACGTGTTTGTAACAATTTATTGAAGAGAAAAGAATACTTTAAAGAGCTAGAGCTAGCATTACGATATATTCAAAATAAGAATTAGGTTCTACAACAATAAAAAATAAATAATCCGGAATGATCATGGTCATACTGATTTTACATAATGCTGAATATATTTAATATTTAAAAATCTCGTATGTGTGTGTTTGTTATCGAACTCCTCCGAAACGGCTTGACCGCTTTTTACGAAATGTTTTGTGTATATTTGGTAGGTCTGAGAATAGGTCGTAAAGTATATTTCATACCGCTACGGATGAAACCGCGGGGCGCGCTAGTAATGTATAAAATACATGTACATTTTGGGTTTTAAACGAATAGTTTAGATGGGCTGGTGTATGCGAATACTCAGAGGAATTTAAAGATTCATAAATCCTTGTACTCTATTTATTTATTTATTTAGTATCTCCAACAAAAGATACACACAGTACATTAAACATAAGTTAAAGGCAACATCAGGTATTAAGTAGGTGTACTCCTTCACTTCTAGGATACCACAGCATGCACAGTACAGTTAATAACTCAGTAGTTAAATCTGGAAAAACTTAATATTTTTTTAAAGGACATTAGACATAACAAAAGAAAATAGAATATTAAGAGATACTTAAATTAAATTAAATCTATTAAACAGTTCTTATATTTAGACAGAGACTCGCAGATGTCTAAATTCGTAGTGTTAGCTAATGTGTTAGTAAAAATATTGACACAACCAGTCCCAAGTATTTTAGAAGAAGTGAAATACAGCATGGTTTACAAAAGTTGCAAATAAAAGCTCGCGTTTCATATTTTCCGAAGAAACAAAGCTAGAAGAGGAAAACTAATTACGTTACATACGAACCGTCCATAAAGGCATTACGTACCTACTTATTTCGTTTTTTACATTTTTAAAAAAACCCATCATTTTTTTTTTTTTTTCTATTCGACACTAATTATAATCTATGTTTTAAATCAATTAACATCTACAATTTGCGCACATCTAAATAACAACAGGCAATTATTATTTTTTGTATCCAATCAGGCTGGGCAGCGAAGGTCACAAATCGAAGCAGCTGTCAAAGTCAAAACCGTCGTGGTGTGAGCGGTTCAACCTGTACTTGTACGATGACTATAACCTGGAAGTTACCGTCTGGCACAAGGGACGGCAGAAGACCTTCATGGGCAGGTAAATTATAATTTCTGTATTTTGTTCTATCCTGCTGAAAATAGGTACATACATGTTTAATCTATGCCTATATTCTATAACTACATAATTTACATAAACATAACATAACATCACGCCTGTTTTACCCGAAGGCTTAGGCAGAGGTGTACCTATAGTAGACCTACATTTCGCCAGTTATGTTTAAGTCCCATGTAATAGGGGGCGAGCCTATTGCCATTAACCGGGCACAAATCCAGACTCCGGGATGCTAATGAGAAATTCCAGAAGGAAAAACCTAACAATTTACCCGATCCGGGAATCGAACCCAGGACGTCTTGCTCAGCAAACGCGCTTGCGACAACTAAACCAAGGAGGTAGTTGACATAATAATTTACATAATATAAATAATTCATATAATGTAAATAATTCACATAATATAAATAATTCACATAATATAAATTAATGTCACTTTTCATGTCTGTCTGTGTGACCGCGTTATTCTCCTAAACTACGCTACGGTTTTTAGTGAATTTATTTCGCAAGGTTTATATTTATCTATATAATAAAATATAATAAAGAAATCTTGATGTTTTGTTAAGTCAAATAACTGTGCGAAGCACGGGCGGATCGCTAGTTTGATTTAAGTGTGCAAAAAAATATCGTAATAGTCATGAACATGATGTTTGTCAGATTTAATTGTTAAATGCTAATCTCACACTCAATCTATAGAATTAAGATTCATCATGACTCAGCATTTTCGAGAATACTAAGATCAACTTGAAAGACGTTTTATCTAGATAAACAAAGAGAAGAAGAAAAAATAATGTGTAAAAAGTCCGTAGGTATATTTCATATTTTGAAATCAATCGAATTTCTTCTTAAAGCTTCGATTAAAAAAAAAACTTATAGGTTTTCGATAGATAGGTAGGTATATAAAATAATTACCTAATCACTTTTAATCCTTCCTTACGTGGTTTTTTTCTTGACTCTGTTTGACTGTTTTCTAAGACTGATTCCGTAAAAAGTAACCAATTCGAATAACATAATGTAACCTACGTCAATATAATCTCGCACATATTTATGTGAAATATTAATTCTGTCATTAAAACAAAAAATAATCATGACACACGCTTCGTTGATTTATTAAAAAATTAAAACATGTTAATTACTTCGTTTATTTCTCAAAGCTACCAAACACGTTAATTTGTTAATTTGAGGAGGATGTTAAACGTTACTACTTAGGTACCTACATTGCAAATACATTTATAAATAGTTAGATTATTATTTAACCACCGAAACGCGGTATTAGATATTAAAATACGTTCCTAAAGTTATAAATAAATGTTGAGACTGTAACTTTTTTTTTCTCTTTATAAATTAGGCTCCACAATCAGGAATCAAAAATAGAAGCGGACCATTATTTTCATATAAACCAGCGGGGTAATTACGTAACACACTAACAGTAGGAATGGGTTTCAATTTGACAGTTCAACAACATTCATTGCGTTATTTATGTTGTTGAGCAGACAATTATTTCGAACATATGAAGCAATGGATTAGCAATAGGCTTCATAATGATTCAGATTGTGATAGATAGTGAGTTACGTAATTACGGTGCTGTTTTTTACTAAAATAAAAGCGCTTTATTTTCATATAAAACCTTACAATCATTTTCTAATTAAATACTCAACAGATGGCGAGTTTGTCAGTAATACTACACCGTAATTGCGTAACACACTTTTCAATCACAATCCGAGAGTTTTGAAGTATATTGCTAATCCATTGCTTCATAGGTTCGAAAAATTCGTCTGCTCAACCACGTAAATAACGCAATGAACGTGGGTGAACTGTCAAAATGATACCCATTGCGATCAAGTGTCATTTTATGTAGGTATGTTACGTAATTACCCCGCTGAATTGCACTATAAAACCACGCTTAGACAATATAAAATGAAACTTATAGTTTTTTTTTGTAAAGAGTTGGTGTTTTGGATCCACTCTTGAGATTTAAATAGTAGGTGACCCACAAAAAAAGGGGAATCATGAATATTTTCAGGTAGATACCATTGATTACAAGAATATTTACTTTTTCTTCTTTCTTCCGAAAGTTCTTCACTATTCTTCGCATATACACATACCTAGTACTGTCCCAAAGTTATGGTCTTGAAGATTATGAAGTTCAGTGACTGCGAAGCCATCTCATGCCAATGCCAGAGGTTCCCACCGTCGAAGCTCAATTGAATGGTTCTATAACTACAAATTATAACATCCGACCATCTTTAATGACCAATAATATGTAACCGCAGTAACACTTTTTGTGTTTCTTTTTACAATAATGACGCACTCACAACTATGGTGTTTAGATCAAAATTCTTGAATCGTGACGTATTTTTTTGCGTTCAGAACTTTACCGTCAATATGATAAAATCATCTACTTATGCTAGCTTTACTCGATTTATTAAATTAGTATAATAATTTTATTATTATACGAATTTAATTAATCATGTCCAAAGCACACAGATAACATCCGGGTGTGAAACATTAATTACAATTAATGTATCACAACCCGATGTTATCTGTGTGCTTCGGACGTATACCAAAGCTTCGTTACGCCTGGTCAAACTCATCAATGACATTAGATTAGCATCATTTGAATAAACTTTAAGCCTCCTGCAGATAGAGACTTCGACACAAAAGCACAGGCCGAGGCCGACCTTGCCATATTTGTTTAAAGCCTATCAAAATTGTCATTCGTTTCCTCAGTAAATGTGAGCATTTATAGTTACACCAGCTTTGTGAAGTTCGAAGATTCCCATCCCACGGGAACGCACCAGCTGTATAAAAAATATTCTATGTCCTAACCCAGGCCATAGTCCACCTGTGTGCCAAATTTCATTGAAGTTTATTCTGCCGTTAAAGCGTAAAAAGGTCACAAACCGACAGGCAGTCCGAGTTACTTTCGCATAATATTAGTATGGATTCCTCGGTTGGAAAAACAATTAATGTATATTATTGTAGTAATGAACCTTGCGTTGCCCTTTATCATTTTATTCCTCGTCTTAAAAATTGACCGAAGAGGCGTTGTCGGGGCCGTCAACTCTCGGTCACTAGTTTGGAGATTGGCCATAAACAGATGGCTTGCTACTCAAGAACAAACACAACGTTGCGGGTTAAACTTCATCGGAAAAATACTGATATTGGTTGTGGTAAATATATTGGATGATATTATTTGGACAACTTATAATTTGTAAAATATTTATGACGATATTTTACTGGTTAAATTGACAGGACAGATTGTTTTGGTTATTGATACTGGTGTCAATCACAAAAACTATCCGTCATGTCAATAATTTTGAAAATGTTGTGTGTGTTAAACTATATTTTTCTCATGATTTTGTTATTGTTATGTGAACAATAGACGTAAACATTCAGTTTATATTATTGTTAGGTAAGCTGTAACACATAAAATGATTCTACAGATTTAGCATTGTAGGCCTAAGTTCATGGCTACGGCCTACGCGGCTTAGTTACGCGCATACGCAACTGTAAAAACGAGCAAAGATTATTTGCTTCACAAAAAAATCTGACATAGGTATATAGATAAACTACATCCTTCAGATAATCCCGAGAATAGAAAAAATGTCGCCTCGGCTTAGTCAGACTTATAATAACTCTTTCTTTTGCTATGTAATTGTACATTTAATATTCGCAGGTGTGTCATCGACCTCTCACAACTCGAGAAGGAGAAGACCCATGAACTGTGGCAGCAACTGGACTGCGGTCAAGGCTCAATACATATGCTGGTGACGTTGAGCGGGACCGCCAGGACTATGCCTCTGGACAACGTGCCCACCACGAATGGCATCCACCACGCCTCTCCCGATGGGGAGAAGTTTGTAAGTTAAATATAATAATGCTACTTTTTAATGTATCCTGAAAAATCGTGAGAAATCCGTGAATATCGAAGGTCAGCACAAACTTTCAGCATATTGAAATTTTAGACTTAGTATACCTTGATATGACCTACAATATCTTGACTTAATTTTTTGTTAAAATAACGTATCCAATCTAAGAAGAGCCCTCCAGGGCCCTCCTACCTCAGACACCTTTCTCTATTTAAGATGTGCCTGTAGCAAGAGGTCGAGATAAATTAACGTTTCTGACTATGATCATAAGAGTAGGTAAGTAATTATTTCTGCGCTCTGATCAGGTTCAACAAATTGAATGAATCAACCATACAGGATAAAAATTACAACCACCAAAATATTCCTCAGCCAGAAGACACGCGAACAATGACATGGTAATTTTATACCAGTTTAACTTTTTGCGAGCGAAGCGCGCCTTATCTAAAAATAATGTTGATTGAATAAATTGGCAAAAAATAATATAATGACTAATGACAGTAATGACGCACAAGAAAAGTTTTCAAGTAACGGTTTAGAGTTTTAGACCCAGACTGGTGGGTTTTTCTAGATCATGACTAATGAACTGGTAAACATATTTTTATCGTAGTCTGTAGCAATATTACGTGCTTGCACTTTTTGTATTCATTAGTTAAAACTGATGTGATAAGTAAATAAATATTTAGGTATAATTTTTACCCACTACAGTTTTTTGCCTATATCGTATCGTAACTTAATCATTAAATTATATATTTAAGAATATCCTTAAATAGATTTTATGAAAACTCGTATTAAAGAATGTTCAAGTTCTGAGATATTCAGAGTTCATATTTGAGTTATAAACCATATTTTATCGTTGTATCACATAATGATTATGTATATATATGGTAATGTGTTCAGAGGCCTAGGTATATTTAAATAAATAAATTATAATCGTAAGATCACGGTCTAGACGTCCAAAACTTCTTTAAAAAAAAAATACGCATCGACCTGAGAAGTCCTTTTTTCGGGGGTTGAAAACAAAGACATAAATAAATTTGGCATAATTATCATAAATAACTTACATTTTTAAATCTAGTATGTCTAGAAGTATCTCTCTGTACATATATAGAAAGTCGAATAAAAATAAAAGGTACTACCTAACGTTATTAGATTTCCGGACTAACTTCAATAAAAAATATTGCTGTACACTAAATCACTTTAAAAAAAAATACTAAAAGATGTCCTTTCCTAACTTTACGTAAAAATAAAATTGCTAAGTGAAATATGTTACCTACATTTAAATAATGTATGCAGCCCCGGATCTAGGGGGGGTGAACCGGGCCCTGCCCCGAGCGCCAACTTCAGGAAGCGGCAAGTTCAAGCGTGGCTGACAAGTGCACCACCTAGCGCACCGCAACTTGTCAATAAATAAACACTTATTATCTTTCTACGTGATTACGTGATTAGCGTAAGCATAGGTACTCAAACGATGTGATGGGGTTGCGGGGGGCACAGTTCAATTCTGCCAGAAACTCTCCGTTTTTAAAGCAATGCTCCACTTTTATTTGGCGATATAAAAATAAGGCTAACTTTCTATCTCTCTTGCAACTCGTCTATGCCGCGGCGAACCAGAGGCAGATGAGCTCCTCTGTGGTCAATAAAACATATTACTTCGCGTAGCGAGAGCACCGGGCATTCCGCCCTTTCACCTGTAAGTGCACACAAAGGCGACACGATTTCCTTAATTTTTTTATTTTATACCACAGTGCTCCCGGGCTGGTGCCGCTGTTCGATTGGAGCATTATCGATCGATTTAATTTGACTAGTTGCTGTTGTTGTTTAATTTGGCATAATATTCGAGCTTTCTTCGATTGTTCTCACAGTCTAGCAACTCATTTCTTAAAACTTTTCTGTATAAGTTGATTAAGTACATAAAAAATCTAACGTACGAGTATCTGAGGCAGAGTGCTAAAATGTTCGGGCTCGCTTGCACGTACATTCTAGATTATTTTAGTTGGTGTTAAGTTAGTTGTCTTCTTAAGTCGTGTCTTGCGATCTTGCGATTTGGTTTAAATAGGCTTTTATTTTTATTTATCTTTTATATAGATTCTTCTATATTTTGCGAATGTGAGTACGTTGTAGGCGTAACTTGTAGACTGCAGATATTTGTAGACCGGTTTCTATTTTGTTGAGAGTATCTGTTACTTATTGACAGGCCTATACTGTCCTCCCATACCTATGAAGACTGTAATTTGAAATAGTTATTTATGTTACTAGTGCGGTAAGTTGGCTTTTACAAACGAGTAGACGAATGTAAGCCCGAGACGAAGTCGCGAGCTTACCATAGTCACGAGTTTGTAAATATCTATTTCCGCACGTGTGTCATACAACGTTTTTCAACACATTTGCGAGAAAACAGTACAATATTAGTATCGGATTCCTTGCTTAAACTCATTTATTATTACTTTATTTATAAATATCAGTCAGAAAGTCACAACAACCTTTGACGTTTCTAATATGAAAATGGCGCGAATTGAAAATGGCGCCACGTGCGCCTGGTGAAAATTAGAACTACATCTTTCGTGTCATTTTTTCTTTAGTATGAAAGCGATTATTCAGCTTATTTATTCTCGTAATGTGAAACTCCTTGGTGTAGTTCTTATATATTTTTAATGGAAATTAAAAATAAACCGTAAAGGATACGCACGGCGCTATACAACGGAGTATGCGGTAAAACAGGTACTTAGGTGTGAGTACGCACCATACAACGAAACGTGCGGTAAAATAGGTTTTACAGCACGTTTCGTTGTATCATGCGTAATTTTTAACTTTCGAACCATGTACACAGGCATCGTAAATGCATTTTTTGAGAAAATGTGCTGAAAACACTGTAAAAGCCACTTATTTTTAAAAGAGTAACCCTGGAGTTTCTTGCTGGCTCTTCTCCATTGGAAAGGACCAATTGGATCCTTGCACCTAGCTTTTGACGTTTCATAAGTGCCCATGTACTCGTAGGTTTATGTAAAATAAAATATTTTGATTTGATTTTAACAATCGAAAATCATGACAAAACAATCTGATTAATAAGATTCAGATAACAAGGCCATCGAATTTAGCCTTTTGCAGAACAAAAAGCTCGAAGAGTAAAATTGTAATTCTAATTTATACTCGTATAAATTAACAATAAGGCTGATGGAATTATTTGTTTTTTTGTTTGAACGCGCTAATCTTTGCAACCAGCATTTTGCACATTTTTTGCATTTGATAGCCCAATTCTTAAGGAAAGTTATAGGCTTTTAAACATCACCCTACGACCCTTAGGAGCCGAGAAAAAAGAAAAAAGTCAGAAAGAACGCTAAGAGAAAACTAAGTAGTAGCGAGCAGAAGCTAGTTGCTATAATCTCACGATTCATTTAAAACTCTATCCTGTCCTATCCTAATTAAAATAAAGGCACGACATGCCCATGTTTATTTAAAAAAAATAAGGCTTCATGGAAAAGGTCAAAAGATTGGCGGATGTGCTGTATTCTACTAAAATCCAACTGACTGACAACATTTGAACTTGCTTGAACGATGCTTCAAAAGTTAGGTTACAAAAAAAAAAAACCTCTGAAAATGGACGCGAAACATAATTATAACTTGACTTCATAATTTCCTCTTCATTTATTAACATAATACCAACGAACTTGTAGTCAGTTAAAAATAATGGATATTAATCAATACCTCACCTCTATATTTAAATACGACTTAATTGCGACTATTAAAGAGAAATGTCACAAAATGCGGACAAATTAAAGTTCAAGTTAGCTTGCGGTTTCATTCAACCGCGACAGCCTTGCTAGCTTTGCATAAAGCTCCGTTCATATTGGTCGAGTAGGTATGGCTAGTAGATTCCCAACTCAGTGTAAGAATGATGGCGTTTTTTAGCTGACGAGTTTTTGTTTAATCTTACAAAATACTTTGTTTGGTCAGTCATCATTAATAAGTTTTTGCGGAAGAATTTTAAACTCTGTTCGTCTACACTTCCCAATGCAAACTTGGCTTTTAATTTGGGTGATTTTCTGAACCCTACTACCGTCCGGATTTGTCCAGATATGACCGGTTTTTTGGCATTCCGTCCGGACTTCGTCCGACCTTGTACTTTGTCCGAATGTTTTAACCTATAGGGTTTATTTTGTAAAATAAAAAGAACTTAAATGAGTTCCGAAAAAAATGATTAAAAAGAAAAATGTCAGGACTTTTTTGCAAATATCCTTCTTTCAATATTCGAAAAGAACCTTACTCGCACTTGACCACTAACTCTGCCAATATAAAAAAAAAGAGTAAATGCGTTATCCTTTGGCTTTTACGTCGTGACTCACACAGACATGCTATAGCTGTACTATGGTTGTCAGTTCCTCGTAAACTTTGAAAGGTCGGTTTTTCTCATGGTTGGAATATTCCTTGATTCCAATAACTAACCGATGACGCAGGTAGAAGTGGTCAAGACCGGCTTAGATATGAAGATTACTGCTCAGCCTTATTTATTATATTACACTGCTTGATTAATAATATTGTAATGATAGTCTTTTAGTCACATTAATTTCCTGCGTCGCGTCATTATTAGACAAGTAAACAGTTTTACTGCCTGTTTTTTTATGTTTTCCGGACATGGGAGGCCCAGGACCACATGGTCCTGGGGTTCCTATGGCCGGAAGTGTAGTTTCTCAATAGCAGCTCGGCATCCTGGAGTTGTGCCCGATGAATGGCAATAGGTTATTACGTAAAACATAACTGGCGAAATATGAGTGTATCATACACCTCTGCCTACTCCTTCTAGGTATACAGGTGTGATATTGTGTTAAGGCGGAAACTTCAGGGTAGCCCGCGAAATTCATATTTTCTTACGGTTTTTGCAATTTGCAGGTCACTGTCAGGTTGTATTTTGATTAAAATATGATTCGCGACCGTAACAATTATGGCTTTACAGAATTATAATCATTAGAATCAGCAATACATCTCTATAAGTTCATATTACCATATAGAATGACTATTTCATGAAATCATGACATTTGAGGGCAAAGAGATATAAGATACTATAGAGAGGCTATGCGAAGTAATGTCATAGAAAAACTGTGATCCCATGTCTCGGTGACGCCATCTAGCATAATATAGCAAAATTAGAGCGGCATGTAGGCGTACCACGCTAGACTGAGCGACTTTTGCCCACTAGGACAAATGTATTGGATTACGATTTTGTTCACTATGTCCCGTCTCTTGTTGAGTAAATAATTTAATGTCTTTGTTTGAGGGCAATTCTAACTTAAGGAGTTGTATTACCGATTCTAATGATTATAATTCTGTAAAGCCATATTTGATACGGTCGCGAATCATATTTAGATCACCTTACTACCTGATACTGACCTGCAAATTGCAAAAAAGTAAGAAAATTTGAATTTCGCGGGCTACCTTGGCACATCCCCCTTAAACAGTTATAGTAAAATAAAGATGGTGGATACTAAAGTGATGTCATGTGACGACCGGTTATCCTTTTGCGTCAGTCACGTATGTCATGTATGTTTTTCAAACGCCCTACGTGAAGGAAGATCGAAAGCATACATGATACATTGTGGTTAATTCATTCATAATAAGTTATTAGAGCAATTGTTTATTCTTTGTCGCGTTCCTATTTACGTCATCGCTTTAATATAATAAGAAAATCAAAGTCCGATCAACAAATTAAAATCAATCATGGTATCATATTTAATTAAACCCCAATTTTTTTTTCTTCATATTATGTAAAACGTAAGACGTCAACGATATTGATTGACTACACAAAAACTAATAAAAATATATGTACGTAAATACTTTTTGCCTTCTATAAAAGAAACATTGATTTATTACAACAGGTACACACGGCTACATATCAAGCTTTACATTTCCAGTATAAGCTGATCTCGCATTGTATAGAATTTCCGTACAATGAGAGATCAGCTTATACTGGAAATATATAGCTGGATATGTAGCCGTGTGTACAGACAACGATGACCCCGCGATCATTAGACAAAAAACTTATACTTTAATGGGATAGTAATAATTATAAACAAAATAATATATATATACGTCATAGAAAAAGTGTCTGGTCGTTAAAATCACTCAATAGGTGTTTGTTTAGTTTATTGAAATAGCAGAAGGATTGTTATTTGTATGTTAAATACTGCTAATATCTAACACATTTATGATAACTATTAAGATAAACACTAATTTACTAGAATTACAAGACTATTGGGAAAACGACAAGGATGGCTGAATTTAGATAATTAGTTGTAATCTTTAAGGCATCCTTGAGTTTTTTAAGAAATTACATAAGGATATCTCCGTCTTGCTCTTGCCACCGCCACGCGCCGGGGTGCCTGCTGTTTCAAGGCTCGTGTACACTGGCGCGACGCGACAGCCCGACACAAAGGCGCCGCCGCCCGTCGCGCTGCACGCGGTGCCTTTGTGTACGCTGTCGCGTCGCGCCAGTGTGTATGAGCCTTTAGAACCCAACGACTTGGCACGCGACGATGACAAGACAATCCATAAACGATTGATATAATTTTAAAATAAATATATTTTTAAGCATTTAACATACATTAAATATAAAATCATTAGATATACCATTCAAAAGCCATAAAACCTATTTAGTCTAATAATAGAGGGAGGGGGGATCTGGCGCTCGGCGGCACTATCGCGGCACGGTCGCTTCGCTCGCTCTCCTTCGCGCGTTAAGAGGCTTACAAGAGCTAAAAGCGCGGTCACTGTCGGATTGCTTAGAAAAGAAAGAGACGCGCGATGACATAACGCTGGTAATTTATTGCAAAATATGAAGCAATTATGTATTTACAAAAATCTATTCATTGGACGAAAAAATTCAAACACTATTACGTTAGTATGTTACTTGTAGAATAATCTGACAAAAAATCTGAATGTTTGCATGTATATTAGTATGGTTTTTAATCGTTAAAATATTTTTTTAGAGGTGTCTTCGTGATTTTTTTCTATCATATCAATTTTATTATGTTTTCAACACACTATCTAACTAGCATATATCCAGGAGAATATCATATATTTTTCTGATTTTGGTTACTGCAGTGGATCATATATTTTTAGGCATTATAAATTTGCGTTTAGGTCATGTAGTCCCCTTAATGGTCACTGTTCTAACCTAACCTAACTCACATGGTTTACCAACAGTAGAGGGAATATGACTTCTAAACTAACTTATCGGAGTCAGATTGCTCTGAATCGGGGTGTTAACTATAATGATGGTATCAATATATATTTTAAACGATAGACCTAATGATTTTCGATTAAATAAACGTTATATCTAATAACGTTATACGAAATAAGTGATATGTAAAGAAATTATATCAACAGTTGGTATATCTCACGTTTATTACATCTTGTGAATGTTATTGAAATGAAAATTTAACAAATAACTGTATATGATATGAGACGCACCCTAACTTTTTTACTGAAGTTGCTTTTTTGATTAAATCCTTCACTACCTTTGTTTACTGATCTATGTTTCTCCATAAAAAGATTGTTTCTTTTTAACGAAAATTATTTTTGTTGTTTCTTAACCTAGCCAGGACCGACTATATTTTACCTACTCTGAAAGTTTCAGTGAAGAATACAAAAGGGTGAGTTGGTAGTCTAACTTAAAAACGATGCCTGCTAGCTACTTCTAGCAGCTGAATTCGCTATACCTATACGAATATTAATAATACCAGCTTACATTTCCCTACTGCAGGGCACGGGCCTCTTATTATACAGAGAAGACATGAACATTGATCATAGCTCTATAGTAATTAATATAAGTCTGGAGGAAGGAAATTATCCTACAGTTCCGTGCTACCAGGATAAAAACTAGCCTATGTTACTCCTTATAACATCAGCTATCTTCTAGTGAAAGTCCCGTCAAAATTGGTCAAGTCGTTTTGGAGATTAGCCGGAACAAACAGACAGACAGACAAAATTTATATAAAATGTTATTTTGGTATATGACCCGTGTATAGTAAACATCCATATGCATTTAGTAAAAAGCGGTTATTTTAATATTACCAACAGACACTCCAATTTTATATATCTGTATGTATGTACCTATGTATAGATAACTCCAGGTTTCCTCACGATTGTTTCGTTCACCGATGCACACCCATATTATAGTTACTCAAGTATAATAAGGATGAAAAATGTATGATGTGTCCTATTCGCAGTCATGGTACCGCCTGGACAACAACTGGGACGAGGTTGGCGAGCTCTCGGTGACGGTGTACGGCGCCGAAGGGCTGAGCGCGCTTTGCATCAGCGGGAAGGCAGACTCCTATTGTGTGCTTGAGCTGGACAACTCCAGGATACAGACGCACACCGTGCCTGGCACCACCGACCCGACGTGGAACAAAAGTTTCAAATTGTAAGTTGAACATACACACATACATAACATCACGCCTGTATTCCCCGAAGGGTTAGGCAGAGGTGTACCTATAGCACATCCACATTTCGCCAGTTATGTTTAAGTCCCATGTAATAGGGGGCGAGCCTATTGCCATCAACCGGCAAGTAAGTAAGTTGGTTTGTAAGTTGAACTGCATACATATTGCGAAAGGAAATGCTTAGATACGATGATTTTTATATCAAGAAGTTCTGTCTTTCCTGTTGGTATCCACATGGACATACCTCAAGAGAGGGTTTGTAGTACTTCCGCCGATTAAAAACTTTGCTACATCTAGTTTTACAAGTTTTCTAGTCCTTATAAAGAAAATCGAAACCAATAATTTAATAACAGCTATAAATCACTCAATTAATAAAATTTTATTTAGTGTTAACTGTTTTCTTCTTCTCTAGTGTCAGTAAAAGGTATAAAAGAATAGCTTATGTTGTGTTGTGTTGTGTGTATCGGGGCTAGTAGCCCAGGGTGCGTCTGACGGTGTATTAATTGATCCGTCATTTGAGAACGTGCCTCAGGCCGTTCATCCACCACCACGTCAACGGGACGTCAACAAGAACGAGATGATAGCGCCGAAGTTGTGATACATACGTTTTGGCCGCGTGTCCACCTCACGCCGTCACCGGGACTTCACGCTCGGTTCGAATAATCTCGTTTCTCGTTGATATCCCGTTGACGTTGGCGGGTGGATAAACGGTGTCAGGGTTACTCTTTTAATGCACCCTAAAAATCATGAGCACTTTTTGTGTGTTTCGTTATTTATGATAATTCTAGACTTATTTAAATACCTATTGCATACGATTAGACCTGACCTAGGTAGTCCTATATTTTGAACTTAGTGGTAAACAATAAGTATGGTTAACGGACGACCAAGTATGAACCCACTTTTTTGACTCTGTTAACCTACTTATTTCGAAACTGTTATCCGTCTAGATTGGTTTTCGTGAATAATTAAGTACACAGTTTCGAAAGCAGTAAAAACGAATTTAATTAGGAGTGTTCCCAATTCACTCATTTGTATTTAAGTAGGAGTGTTCCTAATTCACTCCTTTGTATTTTTTTATTGTTTTTATCCATCGGTTTGTTCAATAGTCACGTATACATCTGGAAAAGTTAATGATAACTTGTCCGTTTTTCATTTGATTTTTTATTTTCTCTGCAGCCCCGTCGACGATGTTACATCAACACTAACAATAACAGTAAAGGATGAATCGTTAATCAACACGATGAAAGACGAGACTCTAGGCAAGATATCAATACCTCTATTAACAATATTGAACGAAGAGAAAGCCTGGTTTGACCTCAACAGTCGGTCGAAGAAACACACGATGAAGGGAAACTCCCCGAAAATTCAATTACAAATGTCCATCGCGTGGAACCCGGTAATTCATGTTTTATAACTTCCAATGTTTTAGCCACAAATAACGAAAGATTCATGTTTTTCTATACAACGTAAATCTAACAATCAAAGTGATTTATTTGTTTTTCACCGACTTCAAAAAAAGGAGGAGGTTCTCAATTCGACTGTATGTTTTTTTTATGTTTGTTAGCTCAGAACCTTTTGCTGGGTGAATCGATTTGGATGATTCTTTTTTATTTGATAGCTGGTGCTTCACATGTAGCCCCATTTAAATTTGATCAAGGTCTGAATAGTAGTTTTTGAGTTATCTTTAATACTGCATATGTTTTCACTTAGTTTATATTGATGATGTGTTCATAATTTCCTGTCACGGTTATTTACATACCAAGTAGTGGTATATGAATTTGTGTGGGGTAGGTACCGTACCGCAACTAAAAAGTGAAAAATTATAACTTTTTTACAAAAAAACAACCGACTTCCAAAAAAATCACTAAAAGACGTGAAAAATAACTTTAATTTCGAAAGTCGGTGGCTAAAAACGAAAATTCAAAACCAAAGACACCGACTTCCGAAATTAAAGTTATTTTTCACGTCATTTAGTGTTTTTTTTGGAAGTCGGTTGTTTTTTTGTTCAAGTGTATTTTTAGGTTTGTTTCAGTTTGTTTATGATTTTTTTTATTGCAGATAAAGGCCTCAGTCCGGTTATTGAGTCCCAAAACCAACAAATACACGGAGCCAACGCCGAAAACTTTCAGTATTCCCCTCATTTACAATAACCTCAAGTTCATTAAAGAGATATTTTACGCCGTGTACTATGGAAACGAACATTTGAAGTAAGTAAACAAGTATCAGTTCTTTTTTATCACTTCGTCCACTAAACCAGCTTACAAATGATAAAAATATAGCTAATCCATTCAAAAAATAAAGAGAGCAGTGGTGGCCCGGTGGTATCGGCCGCGACTTACGAGTTGTAAGTCGTGGGTTCAAACCCAGGCAGGCGCTTTACTTTGTGTAAATAATTTCATCACCACTGCTCCCAAAAACGGTGAAGGAAAACATCGTGAGGAAACCGGCATGTTCTAGAACCAAAAATTCGAAGACATGTGACATCTACCAA
This sequence comes from Griposia aprilina, assembly GCA_916610205.1. Lineage (NCBI taxonomy): Eukaryota > Metazoa > Arthropoda > Insecta > Lepidoptera > Noctuidae > Griposia > Griposia aprilina. The sequence continues at coordinate 12,966,649 of OU744286.1, forward strand.
CCCACACTGGGCCCGCGTGGTAGATTACAGCCCACTCCCTCTCGAAGAGAGGAGGCCTGTGTCCCAGCAGTGGGAACATTATAGGCTCATTATGCATGCATTATGCATTCAATAAATTATAGTTCCAGCGGTACGACAGTATTAAGTAAGCACAGTACACGTGTGTATGCATCGTGGCATCTCTTTCCTCACATTTAGCAGCGGAAATTCATAAAAACGTGCAAACGTCAAAAACCATCATATAGTGCCACCATTGCAAGTACCATTTTAAAGTGCGGTGGCTCTTTGATGGCTTCTACCACCTATAGACACAGCTGCGATGAAGTCGGTTTAAACACTCTAGCTAAAACATTCCACGTCTACGGTAGAGTAGGTGCCTATCGTGGAGGAGATACTTAATAGTCTGGTTACGGAAATAAATTGAACTTTTGACTTTGTACCTATTGCATAATTAGATTTGCACATAGGTTGGGCAATTACATTGTTCTGTTTCAATGAAGTCGCTTCCATTATCATGTCTGTGCTATTTTGACGTATTGGGGGCACGGTGCCAAACCTAATGAAGCCAAGCATTGCTGATTTTTTTTATATCGTTGCCGAAGTAACAAACATGAAGCCGACTGCTATCGTTGTATTCTCTGGCTGTCGCTATTGTCGTCAAGTAGTAAGAAAAGATGAATTGCGTTGTATAACAACACAACATAACTTCACGCCTGTATTCCCCGAAGGGTTAGGCAGAGGTGTACCTATAGTACACCCACATTTCGCCAGTTATGTTTAAGTCCCATGTAATAGGGGGCGAGCCTATTGCCATCAACCGGGCACAAATCCAGACTCCGGGCTGCTACCGAGAAATTCGAGATGGAAAAGCCCAATAACACTTTGCACGACCCGGGAATCGAACCCAGGACCTCATGCTCAGCAGTAGCGCTTGCGGCCACTAGACCAACGAGGCAGTCAGTCAGTTGTATAAGTTAGTCAGTTTTCCAGTTATTTATGGAAAATTTTTACTACAGTGTTATTTTGGGTTCATTACTATTGATCGATTTACGGGCTATCAGTCAGTATACCATTTTTAAGCCGGGTGTCTACCTGTAGTCGTAGAATTAGACATTTAGGTATACCTACTAATTTATAACTATTCGCTCCCCCGCCTCGCCTCGTTTCGCTGCCTCGTTGGTCTAGTGGTCGCAAGCGCTACTGCTGGTCCTGGGTTCGATTCCCGGGTCGGGCAAACTGTTATTGGGTTTTTCCATCTGGAATTTCTCGGTAAAAGCCCGGAGTCTGGATTTGTGCCCGGTTGATGGCAATAGGCTTGCCCCCTATTACATGGGACTTAAACATAACTGGCGAAATGCGGGTGTGCTATAGGTACACCTCTGCCTAACCCTTCTGGGAATACAGGCGTGATGTTATGTTATGTTATGTTATAACTATTACTCACCACTTTCCGCCCCAAATTCTTCTTCATATGTCAGGTTCAAAACCAAGTATTTGTCATCAATAATTTAATGAACCCATCCTCACACTTTTGTAAGTGTCTTGTCTAATAATACCGAACCGGACTGTTTGTTATTGGTATGTAAATAGTTTTTGTTAACACACTTTTACGTGTCGTTCATTGACCGATCTGGAAGGCGCCATATTAAACGGCGCATTACTTTGACTGTCGTATTTTAATTATATATTTGCATTTCCTTCTATTAGTACCTATCCGGAAATTGTATTGATGATGTACCTAATGTACCTATAATAAAATGTATAAGACTGTGTTTCGTATTGCCGTGGTGTTTCAAAGCCTGGTGAAAAAAATTGTGTCGTAAAAGAGTAAAATTACCTAAATGTTTTATTACAAGTCCGATGGCCGGAGACATCATTTAAAAAATACCAATTAATTATTTATAATAATAAGTAATTAACTTTATAAAAGAGATTTAAAACTTATGCACGTTAATTTATTACGTTAATATAATGCATTATTTATTACCTTTTGAAAATTCATTAACTTTATACTTACTTAAGTTTAATAACTGGACTGGCATTATTAACCTTCAGGCCTTAGAATGACAACTTACATGTCATGGTCCTCAAATAATTAAATCAATTACCTATTCCCCAACAGTAATTGAAGGTAAATATTAAGGCGACAATAAGTGCCAGCGAACTTGAGCGAGTGGGAGGAACATGCGAAACTTTTAAGCGAATAAAATTGCACAGAGCGTTAGAGTCTACCCGGACATTGGTCAGCGATGCACTGCCGCCCGTCACCCGCAAGAGCCCCCGCTTCAACGCGCATCAAGTTTATTTGCAAAAACAATCCACCTGGATTTATCAAACACAATACAAATAAAAGCCATATACAAAAATTTGGGTAATTTAATTGTCTTTTAGATGGTGCAGATTTCATGAAAATACGCCCGATACTTATTGCGTGATTATCGTTTTTGTGTTCGCGTTAGACATTACTTTACAAATTAATTACACTATGTTATAAAAATATAATTTCAAATATTCACATATCTATCAAATTACGAAGAAAATAGTCTAGTTTATCATATATTTTTTTCAAACAAAACGACTATTCGTTTAGACGTGATGTTCAATTTGAAATCATTAAAAGTCGTATATCAGCGCCTTAAAAGAATCCCGATATTAATGTAGGTACTTACCCACGGGTACCTTATGTAGTTTCGTAGCAAGCTCTACACGCGTAGCAGTATGCTACGCACGTACATAGGTCTTTGTTGTCCCTAGAAATTACAAGATATTGCCGCCCACAAAGACAATTAGTAATTCAAGAATAAAAGGACATTCAATTAGTACCTAATCAACAACTGCTAACTAATTATACTATGCGTTTCTTATTTAAATAATACGTGATGTAAATAGAGAATTATTTGCGCAATAAAACTATCGTCTTTGTCCTATTCCGTAACTGGCACAAACAATTATAAATGTAACATTTACACTTAATTAGTCATCATCACCTTTTTCTATGAGTCATCACTAGAATGTCTACGGGCTTAGAGACATTCCCAAGACATTTTTAATATACGGCTACTGGATTTAAAGTCCGAGGAGGAATGTTTTCAAAATTGTTTGATTGGAGCATAGAAAGAAGCTCTCACCCTTACAATAATTCAAGCATATGTTGTTGAATATATGTACCTACATTATAAGCACAGTGTAACTGCACTGCAGTATGGCAGTTTGGAAAATAAACTCCGCCCACTTACCCCTTTGACCCGCCGCACGATTGCTTTGCGTACACGCTCCCGTTGACCCGCTGAAGTAGATACACTGTGTTATAAGTCTACTAGTTTAATATATGCTAACATCAACTTTCCAGGTATTTGTTTGAGTGGGAGAATCGTGAGAAGTCTGCGCTGGCGCTGTCGGCTTGGCTACTGTTTTGGTTCTTCTTTCGAATGTGGATGACTCCGCTGCTAGCTGTCATACCGTTCCTCTACTTTTGGGCCACACGCAGTAAGTCCTCTCATCTTTCCCTATAAAACCTTACTAGTATCTAATCAAGTTAATTTCAGAAGATCTTACGTGAAGTAACTGTAGGCTCTATTACGGGATCTTATATTTTTTTTCTCTTAAATATGCGATTTGCCTGAGTCTTTCCTGAATAATGCCACCTTGGCAACTATCAGTCTTTGCTTAACCCATAATAATTACTTAAGTATCACAAGAGTAGGTACCTATTTGCCTATTCATTTTGTAGCACTGTTAATTATTTCCTATCATTATCAGACACTGCAAATTTGGTGCCTATCTCTCAGTTCGACGAAGACTCATCAGAAGAGGATCTGGAATCAACTAAGGTATCTAACTATCTAACTATTGTTGTTCCCAGTAACGATGACGACACTCAGTTGTTTCTTGTATTGCAAGTTACTAGAATTACATAAAACTGTAAGGAAAATTAACCCATAAAAGAGCGATAACTAATGGAATAAGACATTATTATTAATTATGTTCTGAGTAGTGTTGATTTTATGTACCGTCATTTATTTATGTTCATATAAAACATCAAATTACCACTGAGTTAAAATAAAACGTGAAAATAATGGCTTCTCTTGCATCACCGCCTCACACGTGTTTTCAGTCGTGTGTGACTGCTGCATTTAATAGTAATATTTATTTTATTGGCACTTAAATTCAATTGTTTTCGTTTGCATAAAGGATCGATATCTCGTCATTTTAATAAGAATGCACTTAGAAACACAATGGCTAAGTGGAAAAACCGCATGTTCCAAGTACTTTGTAGATTGACTAATAATAAAATAATGTAGATGAACTGTTAAGTGCTTAATAATGTTTATTGAGGAAGCAATATTATTGTAATGTAATGTTTGCTGTTTTTATTCAGTCAATTACTGAAAATTATTAGCTGTTCCATACATTTTGACCGCGATTTAGGTTTAACTTTTCTATAAAAAAAACGAATGATATATTTCTACGCTTCTAAGGCGTCTAGAATCATGTGTTGAATTCATTATTACTGTTTGCGCGTTGATGTATGCCATCCTGTATAAATGCTTTGAGTTTTATGCATATTTATTTAAATAAGACTGTTCCTCACCTCGCCTTGGACCGATTCTGACGTCAGCCAGAGTTTTACAGTACCTATATCAACGGTGCAACGATATCGTAGTTAGACATAAAAGTCATATGTAATTCACTTACCTCTGATTGTTGTTTCTGTTTCAGGACGACAAAACAATTAAAAACCGACTATATGAACTACAAGATCTTACATTCACGATAAAGGACGGGATAGACTACGTTGTATCACTTCTACAGAGGGTGAAAAAGTAAGTCTCCGTTCATTTAGCATAAATTAAAGGCGATCTAAATAACGGGTGTAAAAAGACACTTAACGAACTCGAGAGTCACTTGTACTCCCCAACTTCGTTTTTTTTTTTTTACTGGAACATTCCTGGTGACCTTCTGGTTATGCAGATATTGAAGGTCTAATATACCAACTTCTACTGACGTTCTTTACGATAATTAGTATTTAATGTTATAAGTTATAACACAACTTTAAATACCCCCACGAACCCTGTACCGTTGCATGCACCCATAAGCACAATGTTTTGCGTGCGTTACGTTGCGCACTAACGTAAACAGCGACGTTTCACACCAAAAATTAAATTCGTTTCCCAGTAATTATATTTGTGCTAGCAACATAGTTTGATGTACAGAATGCGTAGTTGATGGCTATGTGATGGGTCTTTTTGCACGCTGAAAATAATCTTCAATAAACTAATTCTCTTAAATCTCTATACTTTACCATGAGAGAGAGATCTTATACGCTGAAATTGTGTTTTTATGAAATTCAGAAGCAAATTGCGTCTTCGAAGCTCTACATAAGTTTTCTTGACTTACTTAGGTATCCACTCATATCCACTGATTACTTAAGTGTAAGTTATAAATAGTAACCACATTGTATCCGAAAACCGTAATACAGGAAGTAGGCCTCATTACGCTTATAGTTAGTTACGATTTCACAAATCCATTGTTACGCAAATTGGAAGCTTTGTTTATTGTTTCAATCGTACCGTAGCTCTTACAAGCGCCTTGCATCCAAATGAATTCTGCTTCTTTAATCAGGCATAGAGCAACAAGTAATACGGAACAAAAAACACTTATAGGTTTAAAATACTGGTATTTAGTAAGGATGGCTTAGTGGCTTAGCTTATTAATTAGAACTAATAGACAAAACTTTACTTTTCCAGTTTGTGCAAGTTTGCGGTGCCGTACTTAAGTTACCTCGTGATGGCTGTGTTGGTTGGCGCCACAATCGCAATCTACATCATACCTATTAATTATATATTTATGGCATTAGGTGCGTATACATTATAATTACAGGTTATGCACTTCGGTAATCTTCGTGTTTCCGAATTAGCACGAATGTCGTAACCCCGCACAGAGGCAAAGCTTCTAAAATGTGTACTGCCGCGCTTTGTAGTGGTGCACCTATTATTGCGCGTCTGTATGAATTTATCTTTCTGTGGGGTTACCTACTCCAGTTGCAGATCTTCATCTGTCACTGAAGTTTTAAAAACATTTGTTGGAATTGTATAGAGTTGTTAATCTATAATTTTGTCATAATTTGAATACAAAATAGTCAAGTAGGTACGTCCGTGGTTGTAAGAGCCCTATATTGGATCTTCTCATCGCGCGTTCGTATTTCTTGGGATGTCTGAACCTCCCGAGGCTTACTTATTCAATTGACGTTTCATTACTTCATTCAATTGACTATTATAATTTTATACTCAACCAATTGCAACAACTAACATGAGATCTGACAGCAGTTTAACTAAGAGATTTTGATCAGGTTTTCATAAACCGTGGGTCAGTTTTTCTTTAGCAAAGTGACAAAAATTATAGCTTCAATACTTTAAAGATTTTTGTTAATTTTGATTTCGTTTACCAGGTATTTACAAGTTCATGCGCAAAGTGCTGAATCCTGACAGAGTTCCAAATAACGACATTCTGGACTTCATATCACGGATACCGGACGACAAGATGTTGGTTAGTATTTACTGAAACAGTTATACTTTAGTATAATATACTGCTTTATTCATAGGCGTAGGACTCTTTGCAAGATGCAAGCAGGCATTATTCTTAAGGTTGTATTTTCACCTAAGGTTGACGCATAAGTAGCAGACTGAAATTTCTGGAATAATCTCCGTAATCAATAATGATATTGACTTATAAATGGCAGTGGGCTAACCCAGATCAACTGACTAAATACCTCAACTTATTCTACTCCCTACCCATTCAATGAACATACGCGTGGTGTTTTTTAATTTAGTTCAATTAAGTTAACTGGTCAAAGACGCGTGGTGATATAATACTCAAATATCTACATACATACATATATAACATCACGCCTGTATTCCCCGAAGGGTTAGGCAGAGGTGTACCTATAGCACACCCACATTTCGCCAGTTATGTTTAAGTCCCATGTAATATGGGGTGAGCCTATTGCCATCAACCAGGCACAAATCCAGACTCCGAGCAGCTACCGAGAAATTCCACATGGAAAAACCCGATAAGACTGCCCGACCCGGGAATCGAACCCAAGACCTCATGCTCAGCAGTAGCGCTTGCGACCACTAGACCAACGAGGCAGTCAAAACAAATATCTAAAAACCTATATTTTATTTTCAGAAACAATGGCGTGAACTGAGAGTGCCCGAGTCGAACTTCAACAGACAGTATTCCTCGAAGAGGCGATAAATTAAGGAGAAGATGAAAAGCGCACTAAACACTACGTTACGTACTGTAGTGCTCTAATGTAGCCCGGGCTTTAGGACTGAAGAGCACTTCACCGCCCTGTCTCCTAGGCTATGACGTCACGAGATATGACCGGGTATGACCCCCCGCCATATTGCACAGTGTTGTGCAGCAATGAAACTAGAAACTAGGCGTAGATGGCTCAAAACTTATTTATAATTATATAAGCATATTATTTAATTACATAGGTGATATTAAATATAATTTGCCGTTAGTTTAATAAGTATTTAGATATACTTATATCCGCATGCATTTTAAAATTATTTCATTATAGAAATATTTATTTTTATAAATGGTTTGCGGATTTGTCAAATAGTTGTAAGCATCATGTTCATCATCTTCCTATCAACTCATTGACAGACAAGACCAAAACCATGATCATGTTAGCCATTTTTTACAAATCTAATAATGAGTTATATTACAAATTGTACAAATAAATCAGTATGCGAATACCTCTAATTAAGTCTTTAGGATAATAATGAAATTGTGATGTTTAGTTTTAAGAATAAAACAGCGAATAATAATGATATTCTTATACAAAATATATTTTTATTTAATAAATTAATATTAAGACAAACTCTATCGGAAACAGTTCGATAATTTATTTGAGCATTATAAAAACTGCATGAATCTTCACATTCCACCGTGGTTCCCTTGGAATTAAACCTTCCTTACATAATATCGCCCTGGACTAGGATATCTACTTTAACAATATCGGAGTATACCTACCTATACTTACTTTAGCCTTCTTTCAGGTCGAACTCGAAATAGATTTTGAAAATGAAGGTCTTGTAGAGTTTCTGTGCTTCTGTGGTTCTGGTACACTTAGTTCCTTCCAATCTCTCTGAAAAACAGAAAACAGGGAAATTGGTACAAAGTTTCAATACCTTCAACAGAAATGAAAACGACACTTAAAAAATATTGAACTTTCTAAAATTAATTAACATGAGTACCCGGTTGTCAAGCTCATGTTAATTGCCGACTTAAATAACAACATTCGATTTAGTTTTTTTTTTATTTCTTGGTTTTCGAAGCATCACCTTTGTACGTATTTTTCTGTCCCTTTCTTCCTGTTTGTATATGTGTGTGAAATGGTTAAATAAATAAAACAAATTGACATGACCATTCTGAAACTATAGTTGCTACTTTTTAGCATGGTAATAGCAGATATTGACCCATCAAAATTTATTGGCAGTTTCTACCATTCTTCATTCCAAAAACGTCCTGAATCGACATCTAGCGCGATCGTCAACATTTTTAACTAATGAAAACCGATACTAAGTTTTTTGTTCGGGTTGCTATGAAGAGACCTTAGGGAAAGGTCAATGACCGCTATTGCCATTCTAAAATACAACAACTATAAATGAGGTGGCAACACGTACAATTTTTTTTTCTATGTGCTCCTACCTACTTTGTAAATGATAGCTATCTATCACTTTAGAAAACTAAAAAATACATGTTTTTTTTACCAGTATTTTGTTATCCGGTAATCTTGAAAGGAAGTCCAATAAGTCGTTATTCAGCACTCTCTCTGGCTCCAACCGTTTTCTCGCGTATTTATATATTCCTGAAAAATATTATTAGAGTAACTTAAATCCCAAAATTTCAAGCCAATAGGACTGGACCTGTCCAGTCCTATTGGCTTGAAATTTTAAATCCGTGTGGTTTTGCCTCGAAACAGCACCTCAGACGCCAATCTCATATGGCCTGACCAAGATTATGTCTGGACTTTAAAAGAGACTGTGACCTCTGAGGTAGTTTCAAAACATAATTTATTTTTGACGAGTAAAAATGTTATTTACCAGTTTAGAGAAATAAATATCATAGGTATAACATTACAAACTTTTACATAAAGTATAACTTACCAAATCCCATCATGAGGTATTTAAAGGGGATGAAGTAGAAGAGTGCTGAATTCATGGCTAACAACAGCATCGTTAAGACACTCAAAAACGGAACCTTAAATGTTGCTAAACTGAAAAAGCAAAAAACGTTTTGTTTATATGAACACAATCTATTTTGGAACATCCACTCCATCATCTTCATCCTCCTGCCCACAATCTAATTTATTTGGGGACGGTGCAGTATGTCTTCTACTTCCATACATGCGCGAGAGTTCGGAGAGCTTATGTTCAGACCGGCCATGATTCATCGGCCATATTGTACATCTCTGAAGAATAATAAGATTTGAAAAGTTTTGTTTTGAGAACTTTAGAACCGTATATTTCTTGTATTCTTTGAGTATTTACTTGATTCCGAATTTCGGAGTTCAGTTCTAAGCGTTTAATATAACACGCAGAGTTTGACAAACTCAACTTATTATATCTTTGGTGCTTACTTATACAATCTTTCAGCTAAGGACACCATGTACTCTATGCCGTCCGTTATAGTCAGCGTCATTTCTGGCAAGCCTTTAATTTTATCTGGTATGGACTCGCCGTTTTGCACATCGTCAGCGGGACCCCAGTCCTTAGGATCTTCTTCATTTTGCTGTTTTATCTCTTGATCTAGAATAAACACAGTAAAACTATAAATTAATTTTAAACACATTCCCCATAAAACGGGAAACATTCGATTCGATTCCCAAAATATTTAGGTATACAAGCTGACCCGACAGACGTTGTCCTGTCTTAACTATGAATGTCATATGTCGTTTAGTTTTGACTATTGACTAAAACTAAAACTATCGACTCATTTATCAACCGATCCATTTGTGTTAAACGATATTTGCAGCGCGCATTCTGTCAATCGCTGACAGTTATTTCAAACGACTGACAGTTATGTAAAATTAATATTGGCGTTAAGTTTTCTTAATTTTTTTAACGTTCCGATCAACTTCCTTATTTTTTTATTTCATAAGATCCTTCTCCTGACAATAACGAATGGGAAATAATAAAGCTTCCGAAAAACAAATTAACTTCCAGCGATCTGTGGTTGACTATAATACTAACTAAGCTGTGTTAAAATGAATTACCGAAAAATGTATACAAAATTAACCGACAAAAATGTTGTATTTAACGAACAAACATGAACTTATTCAAATTATAATTCTACGAAAAATAATCTATACTTTCAAATAAAATAAACTAAATTTCCAAAAAAAAACACTAATCTTCCGACAAAATTACTAAGTTGCCGAAAACATATAATATGTTCCCGAAAATCCTAACCCTAAACGGTAGACGTCAGGGGCACCCCGAGGTTCGGTTGGTTAGGTTCCTTTAAACCCTTTAGACAGAAATAGGAACCCCGCAGAGCGGGGCTCCGTCGACCTGCTTATTAACCCTAACCCTAGCCGGCCGACGTCAGGGGCACCCCGAAGTTTGGTATGTTAGGTGTAAGGTTGATTCTAAATTTATAATAGGTAAGTTACAATAAAAATTACTACCTGTAGATTTTTACGTCGGCAAAATTTGTATAAATTTTTCGGAATTTTCAGTATTTTATTCGGTCGTTTCTTTATTTGTATTCGGATATAAGCTGTCGGAAAGTTAGTATTTAAAGCAGTAAATTTCATATTTTGAGTACGCTCATATTTTAATTCTTTTTCGGAGCTTTTATTACTACCCATAACGAATACAACAAAAAAAAAAATGTGATATCGGTCCAGCCGTTCACGCGTGATGGCGTGACCAAGGGAAATAGGGATTCATTTTTATATATATACAAGCTGACCCGACAGACGTTGTCCTGTCTTAACTATGAATGTCATATACCTATGTCATTTAGTTTTAGTTTTGACTATTGACTAAAACTAAAACTATCAACTCATTTATCAAACGATCCATCTGTGTTTAACGATATTTGCAGCGCGCATTCTGTCAATCGCTGACAGTTATTTCAAACAACTGACAGTTATGTAAAATTAATATTGGCTTTAAATTTTCTTAAATTTTGTAACGTTCCGATCAACTTCCTTATTTTTTTATTTCATAAGGTCCTTCTCCAGACAATAACGAACACAACAAAAAAAAATATAGTGATATCGGTCCAGCCGTTCACGCGTGATGGCGTGACCAAGGGATATAGGGATTTATTTTTATATATATAGATAATATATAGATATAGATAGATGGGGTTCCCAGTTTTCCCACGTAGACAGGCTCCCTCTGTATGCGTGGGAAAATTCAATCAAATTATAATATCCAATTAGTCACCACAGCTTGTCGGCTGATTGGCAAAACCCATAGTCGGCTCATCATTAATTAAGTAGGTACTATTTAGATTATAATTATATATTATTAAGTAAGTAGGTTTTATTTCGGTGTTTGGATTTAGGTATGTACCTATTTAATGGTTTCAATATACTTATGTGTACTAATATTGATAGTGTTTTCATTTATTGTCGCCCCCACATGGTATTTCAATCGTAAAACAAGCAGCAACTTACTTTGTTTGTGGTCAATAAACCACATGACTGGGAACAGCGCTGCGACAAGTATTGGTGCCATCCATGGATCGAAATAGTACCAGAATATGAGCCAGGAACAAAGTATGGTCGTCGATAACTCTCGGTCTTCCCATTCTAGAAAGCTCCTGCAGGAAAAATTGAAAGATTAGCTAAGGATATGTTCAAGGACGCTTACATTATATTGAAGATCTTTGTCTGCCACTGAAGGCTCCTGGCCGCTAACAACGTAGGTATTCCACAAAAGCCAATAAGGATATGTTCAAGGACGCGAACATTATATTGAAGATCTTTGTCTGCCACTGAAGGCTCCTGGCCTCTAACAACGTAGGTATTCCACAAAAGCCAATAAGGATATGTTCAAGGACGCGAACATTATATTGAATATCTTTGTCTGCCACTGAAGGCTCCTGGCCTCTAACAACGTAGGTATTCCACAAAAGCCAATAAGGATATGTTCAAGGACGCGAACATTATATTGAATATCTTTGTCTGCCACTGAAGGCTCCTGGCCTCTAACAACGTAGGTATTCCACAAAAGCCAATAAGGATATGTTCAAGGACGCGAACATTATATTGAAGATCTTTGTCTGCCACTGAAGGCTCCTGGCCTCTAACAACGTAGGTATTCCACAAAAGCCAATAATTTCGGCGTTGGTTTTCGAAACAACTTAATCATTTGACTGAGTTCTTAGTTATTTGACGGACTACCAACTTTTTAACGACGAATGAACAAATAACAAAGATTAGTAGATATTATGTATATCTACGAGTACAACGTGATTAGTATGTAGGTAGATAAGACAATTTCGTAATTAAAACTGTACCTATATGAATATTAGGTAATATAATCACATGATCACTTGATTGATACTTGTAGAAGTTTGGACCCTAAAAGATTACTTCGTAATGTCACACTGTGAATCATGAGTGAATAATGCCTCTGTTACGACATATTTTTTCAATATGTTGTATGTCCATTTTTTTGTTACGTTGTCATCATAGTTTGTTATAAAAATGCGTTACAAATTACTGCCTGTTATTAATTCCTGTCCTCTACGATGAACTGTACACGATGATAACGACACAATTAGTAACCCAAAAAGTAGCCCAAACAACTGGCTAACTCTAGCCCTTAAGGCCCACTTGCACCGCCAATCAGTAAACACGTTTAGTGCTAAACGAGTTTAAAACATAATTCTCTTTCTGTCAATTTTTTTAAGGTGATAGAGGCAGAATGATGTTTAAAACTCGTTTAGCGCTAATCGTGTTTATTTATTGGCGGTGCAAGTGGGTCTAAAATATGCATTTACTTAGTGCTTTAAGCCTCCTTGGACCTTACAATAATAATACATAAACAACAATGACAGTACCTACAAGTACCATTATTACTAGGTAGAGATCCAAATATACCTAGGTATCTGAAGTTATCTAGAGATCGGAGATTGTTAACCCGGATCTTTCCGACTTTCACGTACAATACATGCATAGTTAGGTAAGTTAGTGATGAAAAGTTAGAGGTCGGCGTAATGTTATCAGTACACACGGATATTGCTGCCTAGTGTCTACCTACTACATATTATAATCTCTTAGGACAGCGCACGTGAACGTAAATGCAAGTACAATCACTAATCAGTCAATCACACAAGTCATATTGAATGATTAAGGCATTATGCATCCTGCTTGCAATGCGAATTCTTTTATTGAACTTCGATGATCGGGTAATAAACAAAAACGTTAATTACTTGAAATGTTCGTTGATTTGGAAGAGAGCATCAAATGTTTCCTTGATGAACTTGCAGTTTTTGTATATCAGCGGTATGTCGAACTTTGGCTGCTTGGCTATGTACTTGACCTGCTTCGGACGGAACAGTTTCAACGAAGCGATCACCTGAAAGATAAAACTTCATTAGTTTATTGTTTAAATCGAATTTCACAATAAGACATGTGTCGCAAGGTGAATAAATCCTACGGATTAGCATCGTAATCTAAACAATTATCGCTTTTATTATCACGATTATTATTAAAGTTTTCCTTTTCACAATAAATTACGCCTTAGGTCAATACAGGAGGCCGCGCAAGGTTCGACCTCCTTGAGATGAACATTGAAGAGTCCTCCATGCTCTGAGATGGTCCTTCAATATCTTCGGTCCTCAATATCGTGTTTCAGATAGACCGTCAATCCTTGAGAAGGCTAAAAAGTACCATCGTAGTCCTTTTTAGGGTTCCGTACCTCAAAAAGAAAAAAGGAACCCTTATAGGATCACTTCGTTGTCCGTCCGCCTGTTTATCTGTCTGCCAAGACCCCTTGTCTCAGGAACGCGTGGAGGTATCAAGTTGAAATTAATATCAAATAGGTAGATCTACAATCTCTTGGAGCTCTAAAAAAATCAAGCTTCTACTAAGTCAACGCAATAAAAAATAAGGGCATTTATGTGACACATATTGATACTCGGAAATAAATCAAAACCTATAGAGTGCTTCCCGTTGACCTAGAATCATGAAATTTGGCAAAAAGCAAGGTCTCTAAGGAAAATGTCCGAAAATCGTTAGTTTGTAGATTTATCACATAATTTTTTTTTTTCGCGATAACAGTCTTACAATTTGCAGTTGGAGAATTGACCGTAACTTATATCGATGTATGGGAGGAAAAAAATCAACTGTAAGTTTTTTTTTATAATTCATTTACTTTTATTTTGACAAATTAAAATTAATGACAATATATATTATGTACAAGTTTATAATTAAAAAAGGGAAGAACTCATTGCGCAGCAATAAACGCATTCGTACGCATCGCTGTCAATCGGGAAAAGTGCCGAAAAGGCTGGCAACCACTGGCAGAATTATTACGTTGGTTTGGTTGTTGGTTGGATGTCTTTGAGCTGAAAATAGGCCAGCCCTTTAGTCACGCGAAGAGTTGACTAATCGCTTGACAATAGCCCGAAATATTCAATGAGCACTCGGATCCCCAGGCCCTAGTGTTTCAACTTCAAACAGCTCAAACATATTTATAGCAAAATAAATAAATTCGTCCCAATTGCGGAACTCTTCATTGTGCGTGGTCCGACATGCAGTCTAATTTGCTTTCATCCTAACATAATGAGCAAAAACCTAGACGGTATAGTTTTAGGCAGTGGCGTAGCTAATCCTAAAGGGGCCCGGTATCAAAATTTGTCGGGGGCCCTTTTTACCCAACTGCAGCGAAGCTTCAAAAAATAATACTCTACCTTAAGTATTGTTTTTTACAAAATAGCACACTGACTTGGAAAGTAAAACTATTATTGTGAGTTTCACGCCCATTCTTCTCCATAGATACCTACGACGCAACTAACTAAGCTTCATGTTTCTGACTGACCGGCCCCTTGACAATTCAAATGTAAATGGTTTAATTGAAATCAATACTTTGAGTTTGAAGTCACAAACCAATTTTATTAATGTGTTTTTTTTTTCATTATAATATCTCATCATCATCTCTAACTCATTTATTACGGGCAATAAAAATACGAGCAATAAGAATTACGGATAATATTTTACGAATTTTCACGTCGCGTCTAGGGGCCCCGTATAATTGATACGGCTGATACGGCAGTAGCTACGCCCCTGGTTTTAGGGTTTGTAAATACTCACCGGGTTCCAAAATAGATTCATTTCCAACCTCACCCGAGGACAGTTCCCTCGGGCTCCCTTTTTCTTACAACTGTCCTTGAGAGCGTACCAGCTTGCTTCACCGCTGTTTATCCTGAGCAATGGTATGATCACTCTGCCCAGGAAATCATAGAGCAGCGAGTTTATAGACCGATCGTAGACTTTCAGCTCAAACGTTGAAGCAACGTCGTATATATTGCTGCAATATGTAATTTTATATTATAGTTACCTACAAATATAATTGACCGATCGAGCGCGAATCGAGAGCGAATCGTCTCCGTTTCAGCTTGGGCAAAAATGCTTTCGTATGTCCGGATGTCCGAATGTCTGTTCTCCTCTACAGGTCGCATTTCTCAACCGATTCTCGTGAGAATTTGTGAGTAGGTCGGATAATTAAATATTTAGTTTTGTTTTCTATTTTTTTTCGAAACGGCCCAGATTTAGGGGTAGAAAACGTTAAAAAAAAACATATTTCAGCCCATTCGCGCTCGTTTGTTTTAAATAGCGCGGTGAATATTTATTCAGTTTTAAGGTATGCAAAGACAGACTCGCAAGGTATACAGCTCACAGAGCCACTAGTTCAATAGTGTTCTATTTCTAAATATTTTAAGATAAATAACCTGACTATAATCAAGATAAATTATGAAATAAGTATTTGAAAACTCATCCCGTTATCGTTGGTAATAATCCAATAATTGAATCCTACGTATTATTTGGATTTGAATGGCTCCACTGGGAATACAGTTTTCATAATCTTGTGTGGTATTAAGGGCTTGTTAATACAAGCCCACACACACAGCCGAACCACACACACACACACACAGCAGAATCTGAGGTAATCCTCAGATTGCGAAAATTGCCTTAACATGAATGGCTGTAGCTTCAACAGTATTGTAGTATTCACTTTCAAATTAATATGCAGTACAGATAAGGACTTCTACTAAGTACTATCTGTTTCGAATACACGATTGTAGACAATTTTCTTGATACAGTGAAATCTCAAAGTTACCTCTGAACCGTACAATAAATGGATAATATTCAATGAAAATTTTCAAATTAGGTCATGAAACTTTGCAGGCTAATCGAACTATGCCTAAAGCAGATACTATCTGTTCTTTTTTAATTTTTCAACGTTATATTAACCGTAAAAAGATGAGATGGCAAATATCAAGTTTTATAATCACTCAAAACTTGGACGCATCCTTCCAACAATAGTTCAGTTCACCCTAACTGAATCAGTTTGACAGTGCGAGCGGGATAGAAAGATTCAAGGCGCGGGGAAGTGGGGGTGAAATATGAATTTCAGCTGAACTATTACAAGCCCTTAACCAACGTGCAAATTGTTGTTCGTGATTCCTCGTGCAAAACATTCATCATTATATCCAAAAATTTCAATAACCGTGTGGCGAACTCTGATCTCACTTCACTAGTCAATGGAACCAAAATATGTACTTCAAATATACATGAAAAAATGTATCGTGACTTATTACCGCACGTAGACTAAACATTTATACTCACAAAACATAGCTCTTATTCCACACGGGTTCAGCGCTAGAACTGACCGACGCAGTCTGTACCCTCTCATTGTCCACTTCCAGAGTACAGTATGCATTGGGCTTGCCATACAGCCCCTTGGCTCCTATCACTTTCACGTGAAGCTGACCGACCACACTTGTATCTGGAGTCAGGTTGTAGAAAGCCTGTAAAATGGCCCAAGGATTAAAAATTGTCTATGCCTGATGAAAACAGGCCTTCACTAGACGCATAAGCTACGCTACAGGAGTTTGCAAAAATTTCTACGGAATCCCGTTTACTTATATATTTTCTATAGATAGAAGACGCGTAGCGTTGCTTCGACGAAAGCTCAATACGAAAGTAGGTAAGTAGGTAGCTAAGAAACACTATTTCTGCGACTTTTGTATAATACGATATGCTGTTTTGACAGTCTCCATTTATGAAATCTTTTTTCTAACTTTCCTATGAGTAGACTTTTCTATGACGTAGCACCTCTACGAAATCTTACATCCGCATTTTGCGTAGCACTGCTACGAAAGCTACGACAACCAACATGACCTTTTACTATTCTTTATTTAAATATATCCTACAATTTATTCTTTAGGAATTGAAATTTGAATATAATTATGACCACTTTTTTATGTTAATTAATGTATGTACATTATATAGTGAATACCTACATATTTAGATCGTAAGTCATCCACATTTGGCTCGGTAGTTGCGACCTCTTGGTTCGGGTCTTGTCTACTGTTACGGATGGTGCACAACGTAACTGACAGATGTACCGAACCATAGCCTTCATCCAGGTCCTGCCAGATGTCATGTGTACGCTCCCTTTCCCGCGTCGACAGGTCTATAACACAACTTTTAAAATAATTTAACTAAGTAACCATTGACGCAGGACTAAAAAATAACGGTTTTATTACTAAATAACTTTCTGTTGCCTAATATTTTTCCAATAAGCCTAGCCAAACTTTTACAGTAATTTAATTCAATATTAAGGAACTTTATTTAAATACAACGCATAAACTTCGCTGTTTTATTGCGCAGTAAATTGACGTCAGAATCAGTTTTTTTATGAAAGAACTCAATCGATAATAAATGATTATCAATTCTGCGTGCATCATACACGTAAAAAAACCGGTCAAGTGCGAGTCGGACGAGTCACACGAAGTGTTCCGTAACACCGCACAATATTTAACAGAATTATTTTTTAAACACGTTTCTTGTTTGAGGATCCCCTTTAATTTTTAACTTTATTTTATTTTTATTCTTTGTTGATATAACTGCAATAGAAATAAATACACACTCTGTGAAAATTTCAACTTTCTACATATTACGGTTCATGAAATGCACCCCGCTGACAGACAGACGGCGGACGGACAGCGGAGCCTTAGTAATAGGGTTCCGTTGGCACCTTTTAGGTACGGAACCCTCAAAAAACAATAAATATTACCAAGTACACTAATGTCGCTCAGTGGTACCTACTGCCCCTGACCTCAAGAGAAGGTCACAAGATAACATGCACGTTTATACAAACAACTAATCGAATCTCGACTAGCAGACACATTAATGAAGCAGATCAAACTCTCGTGCATTATACGTGATAAAATCATCAATATTAGTAGAAGTTTATACATCTTTTGCAGACTGTTTAGACAGCTAAAGAAAAACACCTCTTATCGCGGTTATACCTACAGTTCATTGAGAGAGCTAACAAACGAAGAGAACGGTTCGATAACGAAACGGATTGCTGAAATCATAGCTTCGATAAACTGCTATGTAGTATAATGTTTACGAAAAAATATCATTAAAATTCTGACAAGTTAGAAGAGAACAAAACTTTTTTGATTTATAAAAAAAATAAAGAAAATCTTTTCCCATACCTGCCCATGAAATTCTTCCGTTTCCCTTTATCATTTAGAGATATATTTAACAGCTGATCATTGCGCAGATGTAGACTGAACCTTTCTCTCCATTGTGGTTGCTTTGTGGTCGTCACGGACTTAGATTTGTATGATTGAGAACCCAAGCTGCAACAAAGAGGTTGAAATTAATTGGAAACTCCCTTCTTATGCCTGCCTACTCTTGGTTTGGTTGCCGAATTCCCAGTCCTTACTTTAGGTACAGCCCAGAGGGGTAATTGCGCAGTAGGAATGGCTTTCATTTGACAGTTCAACAACATTCATTGCGTTAATTACGTTGTTGAGCAGACAAATTTTTCGAATCTATGAAGCAATGGATTAGTAATAGGCTTGAAAATTATTCAGATTGTGAATGATAGTGTATTACGCAATTAGGGCCCAGGGACCTTATATAATATAACTGAAAACGTGACAAATTTGAAAAAAAAACGACAAAATTGGCACATTTTTACGACGGGTGCTGTTTAATAAAGCAGAAAATGTATGATAGAAACTTGTAAAATTGTCGAATTGTCGGATCGTCACCTGTCGCATTATGTCTGTCGATAGGCCGTAGAACTTAATGGTGCAGCAGGCTTAGCATGACGCTGTCTATTTCTTCGAAGAATAGACACCGCTATTTCCATTTCCATACAAAGTGACATTTCGTTTCTCCATTTTTGACATCGCACCGTAAAGAATCTTCTAAAATCTGTCATTTTGTCTTTTGTTTCTACCGATCGTTGTCTAGGTCCTTTTTAATGTAGACTATTTCAGAAGACAGTTGTCTAAGGTAGTGAAGACAATTGATTTTTTAATCGCCATGCTAAAGACAGTACAAAACTTTTTACTCGACGGCCACAAAGTATAAAAATGGAATTTTTCTTTTTTTGTATGGAAAATGTAAAAAATTATTACCTACATGTTGAGTTTTAGGGGTTTAAGGGTTCCATAAAGGGGGTCAAAATTTTCATTACTTTTGCGATAGGAAACACCATTTTCGAGATATAAGCCAAATAAAAGAAAAACGTGAATAAATTACTGAATTTCGTGAAAAGTGCAGTTGACTCTTTCTACTTTGCTGCCGTTGTACTGTCTTCACGAAACGTCATTTTTGTCTATTCTTCCGTCGACAAAACGGTGCTTGTGCTAAGCCTGCAGGACGTGTATCTACGTGAAGAAACAAGTATCCATCTCTTGGTCCCGCGTAGCGCGGGGCATTGTGAACGATGCCTTAAGCTAAGTTTAGTTTTACTTAAAAAATACCCAACATTAATCACGTAAATAGTTGACATACCGGAATTTACAATAAACTGAATGTGAATGGCTATCCTGTGGTGGGTCTGGGAGGCCCTTGGCTTCCACGATGACGATATCAACCACAGTGTTCCGCATAAACTTGTCCCTTTTCATGGAGGGTGTCGGTGTTGATGGCGGTGTAGGGACAGGTGCAGGGACAGGCGCAGGCGCAGATGCAGGTTCGGCTTTTGGCTGCAAGGTGTAACGATTTATTGAAACGAAAATAAATGGTTTGGTCGTTTAGGAGGCTTCTTCGGTTTCTGGACTTTGGGCAGTTAACCCCGCTACGAAACTTTCTGAAATGCTGTCTGACTAATGAATTAGAATAATGCCAATTTCAAAGTAACTTATGAGGCAGATAGATTTCTGTAGCCTTTTGTATAAATACTGGTCAAATCGTGTTTTGAAGAAACCCCATAATTTTATAATTTTTAGGAAACTATTGCGATTCATCTTAAAATTAAGCTCACGATAATATACATCCATCCATCCATACTAATATAAATACCAATCCTAACTAATATTACAAATGCGAAAGTAAGTTTGTTTGTTTGTTACGCTTTCACTCTAAAACGGCTGAACGGATTTGGATAAAATTTGGCACACGTATATACTATTACCTAGGTAAGGACATAGACTACTTTTTAACCTGGAACACAGATAAAGGCACGGGCAACAGCTAGTACACTAATATATGTCCTGTCTGTCTGTGTGTCTTTACCTATGTTACCTTTTCACGCCAAAACCACTGAATGGATTTAGATATTATTTGGCAAGGAGACAGAAGGCATCTTGAAGAAGGACATACGTTACTTTTTATCTCAAAAATAATCCTAAAGGCCGTAATCTAGAGGATTAAAGTTTGTATTGCATGGGAAACCCAGCATTTCTTAAGTTAGGGATATGAAAATTCAAATTGTTACTTTTGGTAAGAAATAAAGAATTATATGTTTCAGCGTTTTTGTTAAATCATCCCCCAAGGGGCTAAAATAGGGGATTTTAAACTTCACATGTATTTAATATTTAAAATTTTGTGTGGGTACGTCTTTTTAAGGGATTGGAAATATGTATAGTCTGTCTGTTACCTTTTCATACCTTAACGGCTGAACGAAATTGGGTGACAGGCATGAGGATATGCCATGGCCTGGGTTAGGACATAAGATACTTTTTTTTCCGGTAGTAAATTCCCGTTGGATAATTTCCAACAATCACGCGAGCAAAGTCGTACATACATTTCCTGGTAGGATGTTATTCATTTTTAGGCTCTAAAATGCTGGTAATAACGTTGATGAATATCCTACCGAACGTTTTGGTTTAAACGAAGACTACGCTTTGTCATTCTCGAGAATAACGAAGCGTAAGTAGTTTTTCAAATCGCCCAGCGCGCGTAGAGATAGATCCCTTCATCCCAACGTTTACCGGGTAAATAAAATAAACTTTTCAGTGAGCCTTTTTAAATCGTTTTTACTATTAGTAAGCCAATCTGTTGTTAATTTAGAAATCGACCATTTTGTACCTTTTCATGTTTAGGAGTCACTTCTGGAGTAACCGGAACAGATTCAGCTGGATCCTCTGGAGTTTTATTGTTGGTAATGCTATTGTTGTGGTTCACTGTTTTACCAGCTACAGAATCCAGCACCGGCTCTGCTTTCCTAATATAATCGCTGGCTATATTTGCGAAAGAACTAGGACGCCATCTGCAAATAAACTTTAATTTACTTGCTGCTCTTTTATTGAAATTCTGCATAAAATCTTGCTCTAGCACAGCTCCTGAATTTGGGGTGGATCATTGACACCATTTTCAAGACGAGTTTTATAACCCAAACCATTGCAGGACGAAGGCCCACGTTCCCTTGTCCGCTTTTCCCGGACTACCTAGCTCTCTCTTTCACTGAACATTAAAATTGGCACACACAATTGTATGGTATGTTTAAAAATGGCTTTATTTTAACAATATTAGCACTTAATTCTTCATTGCATAAAAGTCGAAAATTAGCGCTGTTCCAATATCCGCTGCACCGATCAAAAATATTTACATTAGGTATTCGAAATAAAAGTAAAATTTATGGAAGTAAGTAAAGGTATGACTAAAAAACTCGCCCTTTACCGCTTTATAATGGTTTAATTAATACTGAATTTAAAAAATATAAGTACAATACATTGGTATACTTAGGTATCAAAATGCAGGACAAAGACAAAATTTTAACACATTTTAATATTGGTTCACAAACACCTTTAATAACCTCAGAGTTATCCTTTCATTTGGTACAAACATTTTATTTACTTTTGGCGCCAACACTACATTAATTGTAGAATATTATAATTAAGTAGTACTTACGACAATCTTGAATCATTTTTAGCCACTAAAGCACTATCAAGAGAATGTCTCGATTTTTGTAAACTTGTATTATTTGGTTCCATATCTCTAGGTTGTTTTATTTATACGTTTGTTAATATCGCGATTATTTATAACAGCACGCAACATAAGAGTAACGATTTAGAGCATCTGAGAAGTTATGAGATGTTGACACATTGGTATTAGCCTTGTAAGTCCGATAACAAAATTATAATCATATTAATAATTACTAGATATGATATATTATACCTTACAAAATAATATGAATGCTATCGAATCTTATCGACTTAGTTTCAATTCCAATCATCTACCATTTTTGATAACTACTTGAAATAGCAAATGTTCAGGAGTCATAAATTAGTAAAAATTAGACGCTTAACATGTGTTTTCACTGTATAGTGAGCGATACCTAAATAGTCGTCCTATTGAAAGTGTCGTTGATTGTAAAGCTGCTGACTGTTGCTGACTTTATTTTACAGCGCGTTTTGCAATTTTCTTTCTTCTTTTTAACCCATTGTGTGCCCACAAAAGTCGTACAACGGTTCCTTAGCGCCTAAACTAGTAACCAGTCGGTGCATTCCGTCCACAGTTCCGTTCACTCACGTGAGTGCGTGCATGAGGCAACTAGACGCCCTGTGGGTTTGATTTGCTCATGAGAGCGAATCAAGCCTTCGGGGCGTCTAGTTGCTTCGGAGTTAGTCGGCAAACGCTGTGTTAAGATAGGCTCTTAGTGCCTCATATGTATTAAAAATAAATACCTACCTACTAATCATTATTATCATCATTCAGCCGAAAGACGAGTATTGTTGGCTTCTCCCAAGCATCGCTACATCGACCGGTTACATAGGGTTGGAAGTCACTTTTATTTTTTCTGAATTTTTAGCGCCCATGTGCCAATGACATTTACATATCAATGTCTCTTCTTCGTCAAAGCTATTGAATCAGAGTATGGTGTATAGGTACGTATCTAATTTAGTTTACTGAAACATTATCCCATAACATTATTATTAATTTAGTACATTATTCCTTATTAGATAAGTACCTACCATATTTCGACAAATCAATGATTATGATTATGAAAGTTTTAAGATTGATACCTACTCGTGGTAATGCTTGTCACAGTGTTTGGAGTAGACAGTCACACAGTAAATCAGGGGGGGGGGATATAAAAAAAACAATTATTTTAATCACACACCAAAGTATTTTAATTTTTTAAGATAGATCGACTAACTAACTATACTCAAGGAAAATACATAAAATATTTTATTAGAAAATGTACCTAATAAGGTAGTACGAGTATAGGTGTACAATTGTATATATTACGTGCATGGAACTTGTAATACCCGCACTGAATCCAGACTTCCCTAGAGTGGAGACCAACGACCAAGCAAAACTCTATGTCCTCTTTCTCGTCTTCGTCGTTGCCATTTCAATTTTCTTTACTTTGGCAATTCTTGTCACACGTGACTACCAGCTCCAGCAAAAATAATCATGGGTCCGTGTAAGTAAGTATATAGTGCAGGGTTACATCGGACTCAGTGGCTCAAGTGGCTGTCCTAAACATGAACGCAGTATGCAGCGGATTCGTTCCCAGAATCCCAATCCTATTTAAGTCCCAAAAAACGGGATGAATATTTCACAAAACCGTATTTTGGGGATCGATATTTGTGTTTTTTGAATGTGTCTAAAAATTCTTCATGAAACGAAACCCTATAATTTTATCTGTAATTTTTGACATCTTGTTTTGACACTTTTGACATCTAATTTGCTTGTCTATGCCGCCGTAGGTTTTTAACATGGTTTACTAATTAATATACTTCGAATGGTACATGGTATAAATAATAATACGTTTTCTGGACCATGGTTTTTATGTTAAAGATTTTAAACATACATAAATAATAGGTCTTTACCTATGAAATTGCCGTTTTGTATGAAAAAATTTAAACGAATTTTTTTCATGAATTTTTTATTTGTATTAATCGAAGTAATCACCCATGCAATCAATGCATCTTTGCCATCGCAGTGGCAGTTTATTGATGCCCTTCTTAAAGAAATCAGCTGGACGGGAGGCAACAAATTCTTCAAAGGCATTTTGTACTGCCTCTCGGGTATTAAATTTTTTTCCCGCCAAGAAGTTATCCAAATTCTGGAAAAAGTAGTAGTCTGTAGGCGCAAGGTCTGGTGAGTAGGGCGGATGACGGAGAGCTTCCAACCCCAGTTCTTGCAACTTGGAGACCGTCTGCTGTGCAGTATGAGGTCGCGCGTTGTCGTGCAGGAGCAGCGGAGACGAGCGATTGACCAATGCTGGTTGGAGATGCGCCATCTTCTCCATCATTGTGTTCAGTTCTTCACAGTACACATCTGCAGTAATGCTCACCCCGTTTGGTAAGAAGCTGTGATGAAACACACCGGCGCTAGACCACCAAACAGTGACCATCACTTTTCTAGGGGTAAGTTTTCGTTTAGGGCATTGTTTAGGTGCTGAACCAGGATCCAACCAACTTGCTGAGCGCTTACGGTTATCAAACAGAATCCATTTTTCATCGCAGGTAACAATGCGGTTCAAAATTCCTTCATTTGTGTGTCTGTTGAGCAGTGCAAGGCACGTCTCGACGCGTACTTCGCGCTGGCGATCATTGAGTTCGTGGGGCACCCATTTGTCAAGCTTTTTTACCTTGCCAATTTGACGCAAATGGACCAATATTGTTTTGACGCTAACGTCGAAAGCTGCTGCTAATTCAGCCGTAGATTGTGTATCATCAGCTTCCACAATCGCCTTTAATTCGTCATTGTCGACCAAAGTCTTCGGACGACCGCGAGGTTCATTTTTCAGGTCGAAATTTCCAGAACGGAAGCGAGCAAACCAATAACAGGTGGTGCGTTGGTTTGTAGTGTTAGCTCCGTAAACGTCGTTGATGTTGCGTGCCGCTTGTGCCGCGTTGCTGCCACGACGGTACTCATATTCCATAATTACTCGAATTTTTAACGTATCCATGATGACGAAAAAGATTGAAATGCGATGAAAATGTAACACTAATCAATAAAGAAATGACTACTTTTAGAAAAAAAAATCCATGTTTTTAAAATAAAATTAATTTGAAATTAGAATTCTTAGCCAAACAAAAATTATTTTGATTTGAAATGGCCAGTACTGCAGAACGGCAATTTCATAGGTAAAGACCTAATATTTCGAATCTCAATCCTCTAGTCGTATATGTCAAAGAGACTTTTAGTTTAATCTGTTCACTTTTTAAGGGAATAAACATTGTTCAATTTGAATTACTTAGAATTTATTTAGGTACTTATTTGTAAGAATGTAGTTTTACATAGTATGTTGATAATATTTTTTTAAGTTCTACACATTCTACCACAACCTCAGAATACAGAAAGGTATTCTGAGACCACAAAAAGTAGTAGGTAAGGTGTACAAATATTCAAATGTCATTCTTAAATAACTAAGTACAATTATTAATTTTAAGATTTGTGATTTACAATAGGTCCAATGAATTAATATTTTTATAATTAGGTAATACGGTAATTATGTACTTTAATATCAATGTCAAAATTAAGTACAGTCGCCAGCAGGTAGCAAGCTACTCGGAACTGTCAAATTTCTCCAAACGATTTTAAACCTTAAAATTTTGAAAGTTAAGTTCAAAATCGAATGAGTAAATCTGACAGTTTGTAGTAACTTTATGTGCTGGCGACTACATGTCATCTTGGATTTTTTACAGTATTCCCGCCAATGTCGGAAAACCAATTAAGTATCCATTAACTAACTTGTCAGCTTCTTCCTGAACATCGGGATGGGAAGTTCCTTATATTAGTTAGGTAACTTATTATAAGTACAGTCGCCAGCAGGTCAAGCTACACGAAACTGTCAAATTTCTCCAACAAATTTTAAATCTTAAAATGTTCTCGGTTAAGTTCAAAATCCAATGAGAAAATCTGACAGTTTGTGGTAACTTGATGTGCTGGCCATTGTGAACCTACACCTGAATGGCATTAACATATAGGTAGGTTTTCGGGTAGTAGTGAAGGCTTAACGTGTGCTTTTTTGTGTTGTGATTTTCGTTCGATTTTCGTGGTTTTTATTACTGTAAACTTAAATCGAGACTATTCTTTGTGTTTGTGTTGTAGCATTAGGTTTGTATTAATACTAACTTTTTATATTTTGGAGATTTTACCCCGCATCCATCATGGATGCCATAAAACCCCCTGACCCTCCTGATCCTTTTGTGTACACGCCGGTGTTAACGGTTTCCCTCCCCGATCCAAATTTACTAAATGTTTCAATGGATTCCGAATCAGCAAGTAGAAAAAGAATGGCTACTTCTTCCCCGACTACTGTAACGAATCCTCCAAAGGTAATCAAAAAGGAAATTGGTAGACAGACTTACACTATAAGGGATAATCCACTTTATGTTGTACACGTATCCTTAAAAGACGGCGAGACACCTGGTACTGCTCTGCACCCGGTTAAATTTGGAATGTTTTTGACGCAAATAACTACAGCAACATTCTCCTAGGTAGTGTTAAGCGTCTACGAAGGAACCGTATTTCAGTTGAGTTTAAGTCTCACCAGGATGCAAACAGCTTCTTGGTAAGTCGTATATTAGTCCAGAATAACTTCATCGCTACAATTCCACAGTTTAATATTACTCGTACCAACAGAATGGACAGAGGATGAGGTATAAAGGCAACGAGAATGAGCCGAAAGGTGACTTCTCTTGGTGTTACGGAGTGGAAACTCACTGAAACCGTTGTTCTGACTTTTGACGGACAAGTCCTACCTAAACGTGTCTATTGTTTTTACTCTGCCCTTTCGGTCGAGAGATACATGTACCCAAGCATTCAATATTACAATTGTTGTCGTTTCGGTCACACACGTACGCTATGTCGCTCAAAACCCCGCTGTTTTAAATGTGGTCAAGACCACCCAGGAGATGGATGGCAAGTTTCCTTCGATTGTGCCGTTTGTATTTCCTGTTCTGGCAACCATTATGCCAATGATAAAGCTTGTCCTGAATTGGGTCGACAGAAGGGCATAAAACCTCTACTCTTTCTAATTAATAAGTACAAACCATTGATCTGCAGCATTGCTGAGACATGGCTTCGTCCTGAAAGTAATTTCGGGATGCCATGTTCCGATGGTGTTCGTCATGACAGATCAGATGGATATGGGGGCTGTACTTTGTTCATTAATAACAATGTACCATTCTCCCCGATTCTTCTACCCGTTGTTGGTGACAACATCAATGTTGTTGCTGTTAAGGCTGAGGATATAAATATATTTCGTTTTTATATTGCACACCCACAAATTGAAGATCTCATTTTAATAAAAAAATTACTGAATGCTTTTTTTGATTACTAGTTATGGGTGATTTTAATGGCCATCATTATAGATGGGGGTCTGAAACCTGTGACAACTTTGGTATAGGCCTAGTGGCTATATTAGATGAAGTTAACCTATGTGTAATTATTGATGGCAGTTCCACACGTAGATCTGCGCCGGGACAGAAAAGCAGCCGTGTTGATTTAACATTCTGTTCATCTAGTATAGCCAGCCTTTTTAATTGGAGTCGCTGGAATATGACTTACGGGAGCGATCACTATCCAATGATGGTTGAAATCCCATCCAAGACTAGTCCTGACAAAATTTCCCCTCCTTTGTTAAAATACCAGCTGAACACAGTAGATTGGGACCTTTACTCAAAAATCTTAGACTTACGTGTCTCTTCCCTTCCACCTATTAATCCTGAGTCGGCCCAGGAATGCTTTTCCTCATTTTCCAGCACAATATCCTCTACAGCAGATGATTGCTTCCCCACCAAAAACCCGCCTACGGGCAAAATTCCATCCCCACCGGGGTGGGATAGGGACTGCTCTGCCGTGATCTGGGCCAGGAATGAGGCCGAAATGAATTTCAACTCCGAGATGAACCTGGAAAACATCATTGTTTTTCAACATATCTTGGCTAAGAAATTACTCAAAAATAAGAAGCGAGAAGGTTGGCGGAAGTATTGTGGCTCACTGAGTCCATCCACTCCAGCGTCGGCTGTGTGGCACAAATTGAAATCTTTCAGAAATAGTTTGAAGCCCCCCTCCGGGAACTCACTGCCGGTGGAACTGGGTAACCAGTTTTTTTCTAAGCTCGCTCCAGTCTATGTTCCCAGTATGGATGAGTGTGTCGCTTTGAACTCTCAGCTGATTTCGGAAGATCCTCTAGATGGGCCATATTCTCTTGATGAACCTAAATCGGTCCTCTCCCATGTAAAGGATTCTGCTCCTGGAGTTGATGGATTCCCTTACTCCTTCAGTAGTAAAGCTCGTGATAAGACCCACCAAAATTATCTGGACTTAGTCAATTATTGTTTTACTTCCGGTTATATTCCTCCTAAATGGAAGGTTCAAGTCGTAACCCCCTTATTAAAACCTGGTAAAGATCCTTGTGATCATTGTTCTTACAGACCAATTGCTGTATCGTCCATTCTTATTAAACTTTTAGAACATTTGATTAAAAACCGCCTAGAATGGTTTGCAGAAAACAGGCAACTGCTCCCTAATGACTCAATTCGGCTTAAGGAAAGGTCTGGGTACATCTGATAGTGTGGGTATCCTCACATCAGAGATCAGACTGGCCCTTAGCAGGAATGAGTCTCTGGTAACCGTTTTCTTAGACATTTCAGCTGCCTATGATTCTGTTCTCCTCCCAGTTCTCAGGCAGGAATGGAAAAGCTGAGAATCCCGGCTAGGATTCGTCGAATCATTTGCAGTATTTTTTTGGAGCGCAGTCTTCAACTAAGGATTCCCGGGGAAAGCTCTGAACCGAGGTTGGTTTGGAGAGGTCTACCTCAGGGTTCCGTACTTAGTCCCCCTTATATAATATTTATACTTCTGATTTCCTTCTTGCCTATATTTTAACTGTAAAGTACTTCAATATGCTGACGATATTGCATTATTGGTCTGTGACAGTTCCATCGAAGACGCCGCTCACTCTATTAATATCTCTTTGTCCTCATTAAACCAATGGCTCTTGGACCATGGGTTATCTTTATGTGCTCCAAAAAGTACCGCAGTTGTCTTCACCCGTAGACGTCTTATCCCCCAGGTTAACATTTATATTCACGGTCAAGCTATCCCAATTGAGGAGAAGCCCAGTTTTCTGGGTGTTACCTTGGATTACAAATTGTCAGGAGTGGACCACATTAATAAAACAGTCAAAAAATGTGAGCGCTCGGTTTCTATCCTCAGGGCTTTGGCAGGTGTCTGGTGAGGAGCTCATCCATACGCCTTAAAACTAGTTTACAATGCGCTGGTCAGAAGCGTGTTGGATTATTGCAGCTACCTAATTGAGCCATGCAACAAGGAAGCTTTGCGTAAATTAGATTCTGTCCAGTCCAAATGTCTAAGGATCATAATTGGGGCCATGAAATTCTCCCCCATAAATGCTCTCCAGGTTGAATGTGCAGAACCTCCTCTTAGCCTTCGAAGACAACACTAAGCAAATCGCTTTTTGTCAAAAGTTTTCTCCCTTTCGTCCCATCCTTTACTCCTCGTTTTGGAACAAATCTACCTATCTCTTAACGCGTCTTCCTACTGGAATAATAAATCTATTCCATTGATGAATAGGTACAAAGGGCTTAAACACCTCTCCTCACCTGTTTGTCAATACCCCTCTCTTCCTGTCTTTTCTTCCGCCTATGAGGTAGTCCATTTCAGGCTAAAGGTTGTTGTGGGACTGGGTATCTCCAAAAATTCCCAGGACGTACAAGGCGACTTCGATCAGGCCATTAAGAGATACTGGGAGGGTTGGAATTTATTTTATACGGACGCATCCAAATTATCGTCAACAGGATGTACAGGTGTTTCAACATATTATTTCCAGAACTCTAAAATTGGCCTTTTATTACAATGCCCACCAGAGGCTTCAGTATTTACATTGGTATTCTAGAGGCCATCAATTTTATTTTAACTCACAATAGTTAAAACCTCGTTAATTTTTTAGATTCTCTCAGTTGCATTCAAGGTTTAGATCAATGTCAACTAAAATCCAAAATTCACAGTCAAATAATTTTCGACATACTAAATTTACTGTTCACTAGCTCAAACAAATTTGTTAAATATTGAAATAGTCTGGGTTCCCAGTCACTCGGGTATAGGTGGCAACGAGTGCACCGATTCACTGGCTACCTCGGTGGATCGGAAGCACTACATGATACAAAGCTACGACTTACGAACTGACACCAAACACAAGCTGTACAACGCGTGGTCAGCAATGTGGCAAGTAAGCTCGAAACTTAAGGGGGCGTACTACGCCAATATTCAACCTAACATCCAGCGGAAACCTTGGTTTTTTTAAATGCCCCAAACTGTTCAAAGGAACTGTTACATTCTTGTGTAGACTGAGACTGGTCACTGCTGCAGTCCAGTATTCCTGAACAAGATCCATGTTCGTGACAGTTCCTTGTGCGAATGCGGTCTTGATGATGGTACTCTGGATCATATCTTTTTATCTTGTCCATTCAATTCCCAATCCTTTAACTTGTACCATAAGCTTTCCAAAATTAAAATCCCTCTTCCTACTAACTTCCATTCCCTCATGACTAACTTTTCCACTAAACTTATCCAAATCCTATGAACTTTTTTAAATCTAAATGAGCTCAAAATGTAGTTTGGTGTGTAGTAATAATAACTTTAATATATTTAGGTAGATTTGTGATGTTTTATATTGTACATAAAAAAAAAACTAACAAAAATTGTGTCGTCCTTTCAGCTACTAACTCTACTAATCTAGAACTACCACGAAGTGCAAAGTTCGATGGCTGACCTTGCCGCGTTGCCGTCACCACATGACGCTGGCAGAATAGTCGACATCGGCTCAGTTGCCAAAGAGGAGAAAAAAAAACATATAGGTACAGTCCTCCTAAATATTTGCTAACTACATTCAGATACATTTAATTCATATTTATACTTATTTCTATCAGAAGCATTTTTGTGGCTGACCTACTTCTGAGTGCATCCGAAAATAATGCGGATATTGTTTTACTAGCATGCATAGATAGTTCTTTGATGCACATGCAGGTTTAAGGTAAAATGTGAAGTTTTTTAAACAAGGGCTTATAGCTATCCAAAAACCAGACGCCAAATATTGCCTTAACAAACTTTTTTTGTACACGAAGTGCCATTACAACTTCATCTGAATTGCCATTTAGATGACAGACATATGGCACCACGAGGCTATAAAGTCATTGGACAGCACAGACGAAATGTCCTCGGCCACGATACGATATCTCGCACTCTCCAAACCTCAGTCAACCAACTCGGTGACTGGTTTAGAAAGTGGAGAATCGAAGTCAATCCCGACAAAAGTCAAGCGGCTCTCTTTGCGAGACCGCGACTCAATACCACCTTCCCCCGTCCGATCACCACGTTCGGCAAGCCTATCCCTTGGCAGAAGCGAGCCAAATACTTGGGTGTATACCTGGACAAGCACCTCTCCTTCGCTGAGCACATAAAGCAAGCCCGTTCGCGCGCCGCTTTTGCTCTCGGCAGACTCCTTTCCCTACTGAATGCACGCAGCAAATTGTCACTCAAGTGCAAATTGCGCATTTACACAGCGTGCATTCGCCCAATCATGACCTACCACAAAACCCCACCACATCCATACGATGCAGGCCCTCCAAAACCGGTTCCTCCGTAGGGCAACCGGTTCCCCTTGGTTCGTTCGGAACGAGATCCTCCATCTCGACCTTAAAATCCCCACTATCCGTCAATTCATGAAACGCATTTCCAAACGTTTCGTTGATTCCGCGGACTCACATCGCAACCCTCTGGTTGTCGAGGCTGCCAGTTATACCCGCCGTCCAAAACATGCCCTAGCCGACCTCGATGACCCCATAACCCTCCTCCAGGAGAGAAGTAGGGCCACCAGTACAGTGCACAAACACAGACCGCCATCGTTCCGACCTCGCCGCCGAGGTCCCTCACGACGCCCCCGACGTAATTGTCCCCGCCGACCCTTGCTCCACGAAGCGCCAGCCCGCGACGTAGCTGAGCCTGTAGCTTTAAATTCCCCGTATAAGCAATAATAATGTTATGAATTCGATGCAGCCTGTCACACCTTGCTGTCCTCCCCTCAGTGACGCCCTAAGCCGAGGTTCGTACCCCACAGGGGGTGCCCTTAACGTGCGGTCACCTAGAAATTCAGAAATTCGCCTCTGGCTGGAGGCTTTAAGTTAGCTTAAGGCACCCACAGGACAGTCCGGTTAAGTAGCCACGACCTGCAAGGGTCACAACTATGAGTTGCCAATTAGGAAAAAGAATAGCGAAATGTATCAGTGTTATCCCGTGCCTGCTGCGGCTACGGACACTGTTGATCGTAGACGTTTTATTGCGTATACGAATTTGTCTAGCTTAACGCATCCGTAATTGATGTGTGATTTTCAGTTAGAGTTTTGATCCACAATCTAAATGTTTTATTTATTGTTTATTATGACAACATACCTAAGCACCGTACACTATTTTTATTTAAATTTAAGGAGATTAATGTTCATTCTTGCTAAAGAATAACATGTTTATTGAGAGTCGAGTTGATTAATATTTGAGATGGCGACTCAAAGAATTAAAAGTCTGATTATAACTGATTATAATACTTTTTGTAGAAGTTTCACTTAATTTTTATGTATGATTAGAGAATACTCGATGAGGTATTTTGTCAATTAAAAATAAAATAAAAACGAATATTTTACATAAATCTTTGGTGATTTTTCCTTACAATACAAAAATCCGGAGCAATCTCGGGATCAAAGAAAGAAACTAAAAACTTTATTATACAACAACTAAAACTAAAAATACTAACAATTCAGACAATGTTTAATGTCTTATGTGTACTCGGACAGAATCACTTTTTATTCAATTGTCAGCCATTCAGAAATCTTAACATAAAAGCACGCATTCAGAAAGTAATGTTTATATTGGAAATAAGGGCCGAGATCGAATTCCCTCGCAGTGGCGCTCTCCTAAGAAAAACGTGCGCTTGGCGACGATCACTTTTAAATAGGACGCAGTCTTACCCTAGTCCTACTTATCAGAAAGCGATCCGAGTGAACCTGAACGCGTGGTCGCGCAGACAGAGGGCGTTTTCCGGGTTTCCGAACAAAAAATTACATAATTATAATGCACGCGACAATCGCGTTTTCGCGGACAGTCGCTTTTAAATTGGACGCGGCCTCACCCTTCGAGTAAAATTGGCGTGATGATATTATGTCATGTTTACAGATACAAACATACATACTATTGACATCTAGTGAGGAGTAGTTTTAGATAACTAAAACAGGTACATCTATTCACCGCCACGAGCGCTGTACGACGGCGTCTCTAGCTCCACCAGTGTTGCCAGCCCGTAAAATAATTATGGGGGTGTATGATATTTCAGCCAATGATACGTTGTACAGTCGCCAGCACATCAAGTTACCACAAAGTGTCAGATTTTCTCATAAGATTTTGAACATAACCATCAACATGTTAGGGTAAAATCGTTTGGAGAAATTTGACAGTTTCGTGTAGCTTGACCTGCTGGCGACTGTAGGATAACATTATCAACTTAAAATGTTCCCATTGCTGAGACACACGCCTCCTCTCAGTGAGAGGAAGTAAGCCGTAATCCACCACGCGGGCCCAGAGCGGGTTAGTAGATGTCACATGTCTTCGAATTTTTGGTTCTAGAACATTTAATTACAGGTTTCCTCACGATGTTTTTGTTCACCGTTTTGAGAACAGTGGTGATGAAATAATTTACACAACGTAAACCGCCTGACTGGTTTTGAACCTACGAACTACACCTCTTATGGCCATTACCACTGGACCACCAGTGTAGCGTATGTCTATATTACGTTAAATCATAACTAATATTATAAATGCGAAAGTAAGTTTGTTTGTTTCTTAGGCTTTCACACTAAAACGGCTGAACGGATTTGGATTATATTTGGCACATGGGTAAACCATGCCCTAGAGAAGGACATAGGCCACTTTTCATCCTGGATCGTAGACGAAGTCACGGGCAACAATACCATACGATCATTTTGATGAGGGAGGAAACAAAATTGCGTGCTGCTTTAAGATAAATTTAAGACTAGTACTAATAATTAATAACAAAGAGCGTGTGTAAGTGAATCTATGAATGTCTCCGCTGTGATTTGCTTACTGTTTGTTTAAGTCACGAACAAATTCGTCACTACTCAAAGCTGTGAGAAAATATTGATTAATTGATTATGTACACTTTGTGCTGCTAAAGTATACTATCATTGACAGTGGTATATAATTATCCATTGTCATTATATCAATTAATGTCGTATATAATTAAGACGCGCGATGACTCATGACGGGACAAATTATATAAAAATAAAATTACCAAAAAGTTAGTGTTTTACGGGGTTTTTTTTGGATTATATCTTATTGTACGGTAATTTTGTCGTAGAAACGATAATTTTGACTGGGAAATTCGATCATTTAAACTTGTGGTGTTGGCAACACCTCCGCGCTCGTACGAGGCGTCACACTGACCAAGCGTTTGTGGTGGCGCTAGTGTCAATACAAAATCGATGGTGATTTTATGTTAATCGGAAGAGGTTATGGAGTAAAATATCAGTTTTATAGTGAAGTGAAGTGTTGTGTTGTGTTATTTTCAGAAAAATGGAGGCAAGACGGGATAGTTTGTCTTCCATAAAAATTTGCCGTTTCTGTTTAGCACAAGGCGATACGCTAACAAGTATCTATGAAAAACGATCTACAAAAAACTCAGTTAATCTTCCACTAAAAATATTATCATGCGTCTCTATTGAGGTACATATAATATACTTTCTTTTCTAATACTAAATAACATATGTTTACATAAATAATTCTTAATAAATAATGGGTTAAGTGTACGTATCGCATAATGGCGCCGAATGTACGAACAATATAAATAAAAAATGTTTGTTTATTCCTTTGACTACTTAACTAATGTTGTAGATATTACTTAATGATTATACAGCCACTAAGACGACCCACTGACCTTTAACTACACTTATCATTTTCCGATGGTAAAAAGGCTGCAATTTACATTATGTTGTAGATTTGTGTCAATTATTTTTCAGCAGGCGCCGGTTGGTTGAAACAACCCTTTATTTTTCAGAATATATTAAATCAATAACAAAGAAAAAGAAAAACTCTTCTCAGAGTAGTCAGTTATGAACACCAAACCATCTAGTTTTAAAAACATTATTTGATTTTGACTTGTAGAAGTGTATTTTTGAACCAATTTACAGAAATAAATGTTATTTACCATTTAAGAAATACATTAAAAGCATTCTATTCCCCTCTCAGGTCTTCCCGTCTGATAAAATGCCTACATATATTTGCAACCGCTGCAAATTTTTCATGGAATTGAGCTATGATTTCAAGCATATATGTCGTCAAGCTGATGAGCATGTCTTGCAGTTCATACAGAATGCTACACCTTTGGCGCCAATGTCTTGGCCACAGTCCCTGCTCAAAGTAAGTGTCAAATAATAGTAAATTCCTAAAACATAAATAGGCAACTATTCCATCTAGATTACGGAATGATTACTAAGGCTTGCTTGCACTATAAATAGCTAAATATGTATGTGTAGCGCTAAATGAATTTAAAATCCTCAGTCTATTTCATTCAATTGTTTGAAGATGATAGACTGAATTATGTTTTAAATAATTATATTATTTAAATTTAATGCTATTTGTGTTAAATTTAGTGATAGTGCAAGTAGACCAAAACATTCCGTTATGAGCAAAACAACAAATTTTCAACCATAAAAAAAATAAAACAGAATTATATTTTTGTTGTTTCCAGTCCTCTACATAAACAATAATATTTATTTTAGTTAGGTATTATGTACAGTCCTGAAAAAAGTGTACCTAAATAATAACATAATTTTAGAAGACATTTTCAAAGTTAAGAAAACCTGCTTTTAAGGGGGATGCGCCAAGGTAGACCGCGAAATTCAAATTCTCTTATGTATTTTGCAATTTGCAGGTCAGTATCAGGTTGTATTGATGATTATAAATCTATAAAAATCATCAAAACATCTCTCTAAGTTCATATTACCCTATTGAATGACTATTTCATGAAATCATGACATTTGAGGGCAATTCTAACTTAAGGAGTTGTATTGCTGATTGTAATGATTATAATTCTGTAAAGCCATATTTGTTACGGTCGCGAATCACATTTTAATCAACATACAACCTGACAGTGACCTGCAAATTGCAAAAAACGTAAGTATTTTTGAATTTCGCGGGTCACCTGACCGCATCCCCTTAATTAAGTATTGCTTGTTTCTAACAAATTATTGAAGAGTATTATTTTTAATTGAAACTCATTTGTAAAATCTTACTCTCATAGTTAAACTTTCTTATTTAACTTTATCATCTCATAATGAATATTATTTTAGTTTTTTCGTCTGGCTAACAAAGCGCCTGAGGTCTCTCTAATGAAGACAGTAATAGAGGGTGGTACTACTGTGCAAGTCACCGCCCAAGAGTCTGACACAGATGAAGAAGATGATGAAAATGTGTACAATGTAAAGGTAATTTGAAAACAGTAGGTTGTTTAGATCTTAAAAAAAACTAATAAACTTTTGTAAAGCATTGGAATATAAAAGTACAATGAAAAATGTATGGGGCTTGGTCCAAATGCCCTCCGCTAACGAAACTTATGTTACTGAATAGTCTCTTATATAAGGAATGAATAAAATTTGGAATTGTCTCTGAACCCTTTTTTTTATATAAAAAACATACAACTACACCTTAATGGTGGCTTACATTCTACCATGTCGACTTCACTCATGATGTCAAGACATATCCAATGATACATCATTTTTTTTTAAATCAATCCGTTTTTGTTGCTATATAGTTGAATAAATAATTGTTTGCCTTTAGCACAAATTTTTTACTGACAGATATTTTTCACTGTTGTTTTAATAGAAATTACTCCTTATTCAATAGACTATTCTGTAAGTCACTAACGATAGTGGTGCACATTTGCCTATTGTATTTTATTTATATCTTTATCACCTAAAATAATTTGTTATTGTAGATTGGAGATGGTTCTGACGATGGGTCAAAAACGGCCCGAATAAAAGTTATAACTGGTGCTGATAAACAAGAAAAAGGAAAAGTGAAACGGGGAAAAGGTAAAATAAATCTGTCAATTATTAATATATTTAATACGTAAACACTTGTATGTCATTAGTTTAAATGAGTGTCCAATTTACGTGTGTTTATAGCTTATATATTTCCATCACATCATACTGTAACGCATGCACCATACTTTGCGTGATTATCTTTTTATGTGGTCAGCCGGTCAGAGCCGAATCTCTTAGTCCCTACTTCCCATCCCAAGTGAACACTTGGGATGGGAAGTAGGGACTAAGAGAGTTAAATAATGTAATGGAATAACATTAATCGTGAATGTGCTTTTGTGTGCTCCTCTGTCTGTTGTTGTGTTGTATGGTGTACATAATAAAGAGTATTCTATTCTATTCTATTCTATTCTTTGCACGGCTGAACGGATTCCGATGAAATTTGGCATACAAGTAAACCAGGCATACTTTTTATCCCGATAGTACGTTACCTTGGGGTAATTTCCGACGTGCACGTGGGCGAAGCCGCGGGCAAAAGCTAGTATTTCCTTATTTATCTAGCAGCTTAAGCGCCAAACTGGTTAAATCCATAAAATTATTATGACCGATTTTTTTATGTTGAAGGGTTCCCAACGGCGCCAAAATTAACACGACATGTCCAAGTTCAAAATGATGAGCGGTCGTTCCCCTGCAAGTACTGCAGTAAAAGCTTTGTCAAGTCTCACCACTACACAAGGTAACAAATCCTTTTTGGTTGACTTTCTTGTTCTTGATAATAGATTACTGATACACTTTTTTGCGTCTCACGAGTGTGCGCCGCTCATTGTAATATATACCCTATGACAATGGAAATAAGAGCCACATGATGCACTCGTGATTTGCAACAAATTTCTCATATATATTTTGACTAATCAAGTAATCACGCTTCTTTCTGAAATATTTGATGTCTTTTGCCTACCTCGCCACAGACATCTTCGTCTAAAACACCGCGAGACCATACGTACTTGCCGAGGCCCGTTCGGCGAAAGCGACCAATATCGCTGCGAGCAATGTGA
This sequence comes from Griposia aprilina, assembly GCA_916610205.1. Classification (NCBI taxonomy): domain Eukaryota; kingdom Metazoa; phylum Arthropoda; class Insecta; order Lepidoptera; family Noctuidae; genus Griposia; species Griposia aprilina. The sequence goes on from OU744286.1 coordinate 13,005,303, forward strand.
GGACAGCTTCGCGACGCAAGACGAGCTCATCTACCACTCCGCTATACACGCCACGCAGAATCTCACCTGCCCACTCTGTCAGGAAAAGTTTGAGGATGTCGACGGAGTCACATCACATATAAAATCCCACGTAAACGGTATGAAGCTTATTTATGTTTTGCTGAAAGAACATTAGTAGCTTCACCCTATACAAAACTGTCGTGTTTATGTTGCTACAGCTTTTTCCACCGATTCCATTCAGACGAAAATATCCTATAATACGGGATCATTACTTTTGAACGAATAAACCTTTAAAATGCTGAACAGCGCCATTCATGCTGCCTTGGTAGTGGGGACTAAAATCTAGGTGTGGCGACCACTAGGTGCCAAACCTGGTGTGTCAATGCTCCATTGTATTATAATTTGTGTAATTTGACGTTTTTTAATCGAAAATACAGGCTGGCCTATTCTTTGTCGATCTCGCCAAAAAATGGGCTGCTCGTAGATTAATTAATACTCGACCCGCCTATTATTATTTGAAGGGAGAGGCAGCGATATACTGTTTTTCATTTTAGGTAAGCATACCTAGCAGTGGGGCAAAGCTATTGAGCCTTTTCATTAGCATGACAGTATTATACGTTTTTGATTCATCCCCTTAGGTACTGAATTCATGTGTGAATTATGCGAACTGGTGTTCACCTCGAAGGAGAAGCTGGATTTACATCTGAGAGCCGTGCATGTTGAAGAAATACGCAGCGTACCGGTAAGATTAACTCATGAATTTATTTATTATCACTATGTGAATTTCTTGTAGTAATTTTTATGTTATGATTTGCTTATCTGCGTCACCACTCCGTGAGAATCTGTCGACACCAAGCTAATGGCTCAAAACCTCACCGATTACTATAATAATTACACATCTACAAGTGTTTATTTATAGCTTCATAAAATAGTGTGATTGGTACATTTTCTAATATCGTAGCCATCTAGATCATGATATACTCCTGCTCTTATCCCTATTTAATTTTGATGTGGAACCATCTGTTGTAGAATCTACTCCAGGATGAGTCATCGACTGAGATGGACGTCGACGAGGATGAAGAGGATTCTGCAATCAATGGTGAGCTAAGCTCTACAAAAATGTGTAAAGTGCATTTTTCTGTACTTGCCTTTTTAGTAAACAAATATGACGTAATGAGATTTTGAGAAAATTTATGTCTATGTTTTTGGAGCAGCTTGTGTTTCTGCCAAAGATTTGATTTGCGATTGATCTGAAAGCTTTTGATTTTCATGCGTTATTTACCAGATAAAACATAATATTAGAAAAAATACAGAGTAATTATAAATAATTGTAGTTGTGTTGTGTTTGCATTATAACATTTGTTGATTCTTTTCAGTAAAAGAACTGGACGACCATATGGTTGTGGAAATTAAGAAGACTAGTGATTATTTGGTAATTATTTTTATCAACAAGTACTTCATCAATTATTAAATATTTATCATTCTCAAAATAATATAACTTTGGTGCTTCTTTACTCAGATACCCAATGCGAAAGAGGACGACGAAGAAAAGTTGGACACTACCAATTCTGAAGGTAAGATCTAATATGTACGTTTATAACTAAAATCGGGGTCTTTTTACAGTGTCATACGGAGTTTCGTATAACTAATTCATTTTTCTATAAATTATTCTGTATACCATACCATTTAGTTTTTTCCTCTATTATGAGCTATGTAGGTACGGTTGTTACTTTCTAAGCCCATTTTAGAGGTATCCAACGACTCTTTTAAATATTTTACTTTAATGAATGAAACATTATTTTAGAGAGCGACTCGGACATGGCGCTACCGGATCTTGCGACTGCGATAGAATTGGCTAGCAAAAACAACGAGGTCACTGAAATTTCAATAGCCACCATTGGTGGTGCGACCATCACCAAGACAGTAACCACGCCCAAGAAAGATGACAAGATTGACCATAAGGTATACCAGATACTTATGAACCATAGTGTCAGAATCTTCCAAGCTAACCTTATTATTCCCCGTATATTAGTATGTATATGCTGTGCGTTTATACCTATCTAATTTAGTGTGCTCAACTACGTTATCATTAATAAAATGATTCACTATAAAAATTAAAGCTTCCGAACACTCACTTATCTTGAAAAGGACTAGATAAAACATCATACATTTTAAATTCAACAAAATCATTATTTAAAAAAAAATTAGATTAGCATGCTCATGATAGTGAAAAGTTAATTTGTGTACATTGTATACAAGTGTACTAAAACACATTAGAATGTGTAGGCACGGTCAAATATGCCTCATCTCGAGACATGATTTAGGCGATGGTTATTCCAAGCGTCCATCATATGTCATCTTTGAAAAATAAATAATGGTTTTTTGTATCACAGACTGCAAGCATCGTTCGAAAAGCTGAAGAAGTCAAGAAAAGGGTTATTATATCTCAAGTGGCATCAGAACCAAGTTAGTAGTTTGATCTAAACATCACATCTTTGAAGACATTCACTAGAACTTACATATTAATTTCAATAGAAATACACAATTTTGCAGTTGCTGAGAAGAAAACCAATAACAAGACAGAAAATAACTCAGCTGGTACCAGCGATAAGTCGCTGCGAATGTTGGAAAAAGATTTGCAAGAACTGAAAAGGGTAAATATTGACACACTTTATAGCTTATCGAGATACGAGTCAATAAAACATAATACATGGACAACTTCATTTCAGACGCATCCACGCAATGATGCCTCTAAAACTCCAGCAAAGCCTTTAGAGACTTTAAGAAGTAGACGGGCACAGATACACACTTCCACACCTAAACCGAGGTAAGGCATAAAGAACAAAACTGAACTTTATAACATGAGAAGAAAGAAATATATATAATAAAATATTATGATATAATGATATGTATTTGACTGATCCAAAACCATTTTATACCCGATTTTCAGAACTCCAACAGATGATAGAAAAATGCAAATAATATCTAAGTCACCAGTTCCCGAAAAGAAGTTACCGGAGCGTCGCGTTGTCACCAAAGAGAATAAGGAACCCAAAGAAAATAAGGATGCGAAAGTAAGTAATGGTAACGCTAAGGAAGAAAAAGAAAAACTAGCAAAGGAAGCGAAAGAAAAAGAACTCAAGGAGAGAGAAGCGAAGGAAAAGGAAACTAAAGAAAAAGAAGTCAAGGAGAAAGAAGCTAAAGAGAAAGAAGCTAAGGAAAAAGAAGCTAAGGAAAAGGAAGCTAAGGAAAAGGAATCTAAAGAAAAAGAACTGAAACAAAAGGAGGTGAAAGAGAAGGCAACACCCAAGGTATGTGGCCTAATATTATCATTTATATGTAAACAATTGATTCAGTGGTTAAAGTTCGTCAGGCGCATCCTGGGCGGTCGCGCAGCCAACCTGCTAACTGATTCTCGTGTAGCTGGTGCTGACACCAACGAATTGTTCAAAATGTTTAACAGTCCAAAGTGAAAAAATCTTCGTTGCCAACCCTCATTCTATTATAAAAACCTACTTTGTTAAAAAAATATTTTAATGTCACAGTGATTATATATAACTTACTGTATTTTCTTACAGACTGTAGTCAAAAATGGAAGCGACAAGAGCAATTCTGAAGAGGGTATTCGCCGATCGACTAGACCTTCCAAAATTAAGGATTACGCTAAGATGATACGGGACAGGTAAATAAATATATAGATGTCACAGAAAAAATACTTAGCAATGACACTCAGTGTGCTAGAGTGAAATAAATATAGAGGTATGAGAAACAGGGTGTACAGTTCACTCATCCTCTATAGAAAAGGGAGGATTCTCCAACCAGACAGGTGTTATGTCTGGTGGGCAACTGCCCGAAGATTGATGTCCGGACGTATATGCTAGTTGCGCGGTAAACTCTACTTGCGCGTTGTAGAATTGTGCGTAACGTCAGTGTGATGCGTAGTTTGCATGTGGCAATGTAGACGCCACCACAAACTATACGATAGCCAAACCCTCGAAAGAGTATAAACGTCGCACGACTAGCAGCTACATAACAAGTTCGTCTTTCTGTGTACATCACAATGCTATTATTTCTAATTACAGGTCCCAGGATTCTGATGAAGAAAACGACGATTCTGGCGACGGTGATGATGATGATGAGTATAAAGAGGTTGAGAAGACTATAGAGGTAAGAAAAAATATTGTTTATGGTTTTATCGAATATTTTTGATACTGACGGTAAAGTACGCCTCTTTACGCCAACCAAACTCAACTAGTAGTATGAGATTTGGTAGCTTGTTTAGACACCATACCCAACTTTAAAAGTGGAGGGAAAAGTCGTGTCACTTATGAGGAGGGTGTGGGGGAGGCAGAAAACCATAGCTGAAGATGTACGTGCACCTGTGTTGAGGCATTTTGTTCGTCTGGTGATCATTTAGGGAGGTATCTCCCTATTGGTTATCTTGATGTGGTGGGGTGTCTCGGCACAGGGGTATTTTTGTGTATAAAATTAGATGTATTGATGAGTGTTGTCCTTTGTAATTGTTTTTAAGTACTAACATTCGTTTCTAAGTTTTTATATACTAACCTTTGGATCTAGTTGCCCCAAAATAATAATTTTGAATTTGAAAAGCTTTAATGTTTGTCGAATAGATGCCATTGTTTTGATAACCTTGATAGGCAGGTCGATAGATGTGATGCACGTTTTCGAAATGTTTCAGCCTAAACCGAGGCCGCGCAGGGCCAGCACGAAGACTCCTGCACCGAAAGCTACCCCGTCGCCCGCCACGCCCGCTCCCAGGAAACGTGGGCGGCCGCGCAAGGACGCTGTGTTAGTACTACTTATTATATCCATTCAAACTTACATTACTTGGAAAATATATCTTGAGAAACCGGCTTGTCCTTCTAAAGTCTCTCGATTTTCTGCCTATATCCAGTGTTGATATGTTGAATGAATGACCGTACCAAGAACCTGTTTAAAAAAAATAAACAGGCGAGATCTTAGCAAGACAAAACTTGGGCTGGTAGAGATCGTTTTATCTAAAACTGCATGCCCCCACAAAATGTTCTATACAAACATTTTAAATGTGTATTCAACAAGCAGTGGAGGGGCGCGCAATTTTAAATTTGAATCTTTACATTTTGTGAGAATCTTGAATTGCAAAGTGGGGTTTCCTTCATTGCCTAAAACCTTAACCGAAACTTCGCAGTCGCATATTTGTTATTTAAATCTGGTGTGTCCTTCATACAATGTTAATCATTTTTACAAATACGATAGCGCCGCCAAAGTGCGAAGAGAAGAAATTGAAGATGATGACGATGATGGCTCCGAGAATGAAAAAGAAAAGCCAAAGACTACTGCTGTAGCCGAGAAAGAGCGAGACAACAAGAACGCTTCAGAAGCCCCGGTAAGCTCCACGTTTCTCTCTCTCTCTCTCTCCACGAGAGAGAGGGTTTACAAGTATCGATATTTAATTAGGATTTTAGTATCAATATCAACAATTTTAAACAGAGCTGGGGTAGGGAAGAAAATCCAGATACATATGGTGATGCAAATCAACCAACGGATCATACCTTATAATAACAAAGTTATCAGAATAAATATAATATTTCAGGAGGGCAACAAGTTAGTAGCTGAAGTCAAGCCACATGGCACATTGGTGTCGCCCACAGGACAAACGTTGAAGAAAGTAAGCATACGTATTTGTACTACATTTAACATACCAACATATCTCAAAATCACTGTCTATTTAGCTTCCGTAAATTAGATTACAAACAAGCTAAATAGTCAAAATGAGGTACTTTAACATTTATCATCTGTCTCTTCTACTTGTTTTGGAATATATCAAAAACAATAAACTAATATTTACAGATTCCAATGAAATCCTTACCTCCTGGGGTGAAAGCTATGCCTCTACCAGTAAATGCGAGGAGTGAGTATAAATGTCAAGATTAACTTATGGAAATGGAAACTTACTTATCATATTATTTTACAAATGTTTGTTTCATTCTGCAGCTGAACTATGCGAGATGCAAATCGGCAAGAAGGTGGTTAAAGTACAGAAGATAGTTATGACTAAAGCTGAAGTCGAGGCTATGGCTAAAAAGGGCCTGGTGGAGATGAAGGTAAATAAATCTTAATTTTGTTTTAATTTTTTAATAATAATAATTTATCTTTATTTCAGACACATAGGGTATCTTTTTCATTAAAAAAAAGCGTTGGTAGGGTTGCTAGTAGTACGCATGCCTACTTAACAAGCTATAAATGTGTACGAAATTACTCATTGTACGAAAAGCCTATACAACATGCACAATGGTCCACATGAAGGACTAAGAGCGGAAACCAAAACCCGTAAAGAAGAAGAAGAAGCCTATACAATGCCAGGTCATCTAAAACTGGAAATGTTCAGCTTGATATGTAGCCGTGTGTACACACAAAAATATAAAGGTGTTTGTTGTTTGTTAGTAAACAAAACAAGGAACACGTTTAATTATGCTAGTGTGGACATAAAGCCGACCAGCGTAACAACAAGACAAATATCCAACCTGTTCTTTTTAACAACTTAATAAAGATTATGTTTATCCAACTGTTTTACTTTGTTTCCAGGATGGTACCATGGTACTGAAACAGGGCTTCAAGATTCCGACTTCAGATGCGTCAGTACTCAAAACCAGTCTAGTCGGAGAAGGTTCGTATCATACATATTGAAGTTTTTATTTCACTCACCATCGGGCATCGCCTCCGGCACGCCTAATCATTCCAATCAGTATATTCCACGACTGACAGATTGAGGTCATTTTAGTCCTAAAATTAACAAAAAACTTAGCCAACAAAACATATCCCTCGTCAAACGTTATGACCCGTCAGAAGCCGACGCGTATGGTCCGTTGTAGACAATCAGCAATTCGTTGCTATCATACTCTAAAAAAACAAGGTCTGGCATTCCGAGTGACACATGCTTACGTCACTATCCAGTTGCCACTTTATTGCAACTAAACGCGAATTAGGAAAACATTTTTAGTCGCCATTCTGTTAAAAAATATATATAAACCATTTAAATTGTCGTTTCATTTTTCTAATCAAACGAAACAATTTAATTTAAACTTATACCAACGTAATTCCAATAAAACCTCTTTGTTTTATCGGATTCGCACAGCTAATAGAGGCGATTGGGGAGTTATTATTACACACTACTGGTAACACAGCGGTGATGACGTAAGCTTGTGTCACCTCCGTGACCGGAATGCTATACCTGGCGAAGTATATTATTATACCATGGTTGCTATAATATTGTAGATGTGCGCGCGACTACTCAAGAATACGTACGTGGCCACAACACTCACGACCCTCAAAGCGGTCATTAAATTTGGCTAGAACTAAAAACGTAACTCTTTCAATAGTAATCCCATACCATTTATTTTTCTTCACAGGTAAAGAATCTCCTAGTAAAAAGGTAGCAACGCCGTCGCGATGCGACTTTGGGGATGACGCGTGAAAATGCACATGTAATGAAATATTGTTTTGGTTTATCCCATTTATCATAGAAAGACACGTGGATGTCATTTTTATAAATACATAGTTATTATGCTAGTGTTAAACACCTCTGTATTTTTATTAAGTAATTTCTCATAGATAAGTATGACTAAACTGTATAAGGTATTAAATGATTTCTGATGTAATGAATCTGCTCCACTAGCCAGTTTTCTTCCAATTATCTAAATATATACATAATAATGTATTTTGCTTTTATTAAGACCAATCACCGTATGTTTATTCTAATTGTAAGGTTATGACATGATTTAAGTGAATTTTTGAAGTTCATTACACAATGAGTGTAAAAACAATAAAAAAGAGTTGCAAATATAATTCCAGTATTTTTTTTTTTGTGGCGTTCTCCTTATTTTAAATTTAAAACTAAGCATGTCCGGCCATTTAATATTGTTGCACACAATATAATAGTAGATTATTCAGGATAAAGCAGTGTCCAAATGTCACGAACGCTATTTGAAACCCCAAACGCAATAAAGGTCCCGAGCGCCGAGCTTTGAGTTAAATCCTGAGCGAAGCGAGGGAGTTAAGACTAGAATCCAATAGCGATTGATTCAAGCCCACCCAAAACGAAGACACCTTAATCCCCGCCCGAGGAGAATACTGTACTTTTCGCACCTACTGCGATGTAATAAAAACAATTCGATTCCCGAAATAGTGTATGAAATAGCACATAACTAGTTATGTGCAGTTTCATACAATACTTTATCTTAACACCTGCAATTTCATCAAAAACACAATCTTGCATGATTAAGGGCCCGTTGTTTGATACGTAGTTAAACTTATCCAATAGTCAATTTAACAATTAGTCACTTGACAATAGTCAATAGCTGTCAAAGTTTAAAACTACTCTGTCTGCGCATGGTTAACTTTCATAGCAAATTGACATTTTTTATTTAACTATTTGTCAAACAACATAGTTACTTGGGTCATTTTTAACAAATGTTAGTTTAACTATTAGTATGTTTGACTACTGATCAAACAACGGGCCCTTACAGTTCTATCTCATTTTTTAGCTAATGATTTCCACCTAACGGCTCGGATCGGAACGGATGCGGCGACAGCCGATCGCGTCCAGCAGGATGTCGACGTATACGATCGGCTCCGTACCGTGGCTTGCGAACTTATCCGTTTCTGCGCCTAGTCAAATAGTTTAATTCCTACCGTGTTGAAGATACGACGACAGGCGAACGGAGCAGATCGCGCATCGCAGCATACTCTCGGTTAAGATCGCGTGTCGCGGAAGACGCCCGCGGTCTAGCTGCTGTGCGCGGCTTTGTAATATATAGACTAATACCTACTGTGTGCACGATTTAATATCGTTTAAAAGATTATTAAATCCGTTCCGATTCGATGCGATGCGAGCCGTTTGATGGAAATCATCCTTTAGGACAACTATACCCGAAAGGTTTAGGTAATTAAATAAAGGTAAACAAAAAAACCACGTGACTCATAGATGTTAAACCTTTTATTTCAAATGATAATTTCATATTATTTTGAGTCCCATAATAAAAGGCTCTATTCTGAATCTGAATTTGAGGAACTATCTGTCACATTAATAATAAAGCGTTCAGTGGAATCATCAATTATTTTGTCTAATTTAAACATTTTCTGTTCTTCTTTTATTACATGAACCTCGCAACTTTTCCAATTCTCAGCAGTCACATTAGCTAAAGCCTCTGGCAAAAGAATGTTTAGGTCGGACATTTTAAAAGTATTGTTTCTCTCGGCTACAAACCCTTTAACTTGAGTCCATATTAACTCAATTGAATTGCGTTAAAAGTGCTATGGTGGCAGCCGCAATACAGTGACACCATAAAACATTTTTTCTAATTCATCCACAACTTATAAGGCATCTGGTTAACCGACTAAACGTAATACCTGCTACTTCAGTTGCCATACTACGTCACAGGTGTACTCTTCAATCTAGCAACGTTATCTAATTCGTTGTATGTTCTAAAAGGTTTAGGGAACCTGGCTTTTTGGGCTCTTTACAATAGACAGATTACAAAATAATAAACTATTTTATAATCTAACAAAAAAATTGTGCTCAAGCAATTACATGTACGAAGAGTATAGTTTACGAATAAATGATAAAGTTTAACATACATTAATAAAAGAGGAAAATATCGTATAAATCGCAAATAACTTTAATTTTGTTGTGACGTATTTTTAAACAAGAAAGTGTCAACTATAAAAAACCCTTTTTACGATTTGTTTACCTTTATTTAATTACCTAAACCTTTCGGGTCTATGTACATTTTACTATTCGTGATTCTTTAAATTTTTCTACTAACCGTCATTTCTCTGTTATTTGGATCTCAAAATATAACCGTTTTGAACTGCCCATAGATTATAATTTTATGTTAGTTGGAAATGTCGTAACCGCAAAACGCTTGTCCTGAACAATTGGCATTACGGAGATATGACCGTTAGTCATGCGAGCGACGATAAGACGGCCAAATCCAACATTCTAACCTCCAGGGTATATAATGTTCTGTGACTCTAACGCGGGGCTACAATACGTATAAAATGTGGCGAAGTATATTAATATACCATGTGGCGGAGTACGCGCCACACATGAAATTATCATGGATTCATGGCGCCACACCACAGCAACCGTTCAGCTGTTGCGATGACATGCCGCCATTACCGCCACAGATGATGTAGAAACAGCGGTTGGGTAGTACGTTTTCAATAATTTTAGACTTGGCCCTAAGCAGAAAACACTTGTTGATGTGAAACATCTATAGCCGCGGGTAAAACCGAGTTTTGGCGTGGCGACGCGTCGCCATGTTATACGATGGTATGTTTCACATCTGCCAGGCGTCCCGTGACGACTCAATATTTTGTAATTGTTGTAATTATTTTATATTAATTAATGTACAGTCGCCAGCAGGTCAAGCTACACGAAACTGTCAAATTTCTCCAAACGATTTTAAACCTTAACATTTTGAAAATAAAGTCCAAAATCGAATGAGAAAATCGGACAGTTTGTGGTAACTTGATGTGCTGGCGACTGTACATTATTATTACTTAGTATTCCACTATAATATCTATTAAGTTGCGTAATGTTGCGTTGCGGTGCGTGTGTTTTGTTTGTCAACGGCAACTAAAGCCTAAGAAGACAGAACTCTTTTGTGACCTGTAGGTACCTACTTTTTTATGGTAAATGTTTTCTTATGTAGGTACCTAGGTACCAATATTTTTGTTGAGTTTCCAAATTCAAATCTTATTATGCACCAGCGGGTAATAATGGAATTGAGTACAATTATATTATTGCCAGGCTAGAGCCTAGTTCTTCAATGATTTGCTTTAGGTTAGGTGTCCATGACGTACTTTGACATCATCGAGCAGCTGTGAAAATAAAATTAATCAGCCTGTGTAGCCACACTGGCAAATGCCTCTCTTTCTTTTCACCCGATGTGGGAGGAAAAGCTGCCAATCTGAAATGCTACTGGGCATACATAATAAAGCCGATCTGGAGGAAACTGCTGCCAAGCTGAAATGGGACTGGGCAGGTCATGTTTGTCAAATGGCAGATCGCTGGGCCAATTTAACATTGGAATGGGTAGGTACAATAGGAGATATTTTGAAGTCGTATAAAAATACTGGACCACAAAAGCACCCAGCCGTGAGAAGTGGAAAGAATGGAATGGAATGACGCCTATGACCTATGTAGGACACCATAGGCTGCTATAATAATAATATCTACGTAATAAACAAATGACAACGGTCCGGTGTCTGGATTTTTACCCGATTGATAGCAGTAGACTCGGCGCCTGCTATTACCTACATGGCTCTCATACATTACTGGCGAAAGTAGGTGTACTGTAGGTACTCCTCCGCATAAAATCGTTAAATGACACTAAAGCTGTTTATGTTACTATCTCCACACGAATTATTAGGGCAAGTGCTCATGTCATAGCTTCTGTTCTTAAACATATTATAGAAAATTCATTGTCACAAAGAATATTTCCAGAGAATTTAAAGAATTCTTTATTTATGCCTTTATTCAAAAAAGGTGATCGGAAACTGATAAATAACTATCGCCTTAATACACTTTTTCCTGTGTTATCCAAAATCTATGCAAAAATATTCTACAACGGACTAAAAAGGTTCCTAGATACCTACCTAAGCATAATATTCTAAAACTCCTGTTTTAGAATAACGGAACGAAAACGGTTTTTAGCATAATAAACCGACATCTTTATCACCATTTACATTAATATAATAGATCTACCTATAATATCTAGACGATTAAATTCCGGTGTAGCAGCGCTTTTTGATATGAGTAAGGGCATTTGATTTTGTGGATCATAGCATTTTATTAAACACATGTGTAAAATATGGTATCCGTGGTGTTGACCTAAATTCGACAAAAACTTGTTTATCAGGCCGCCAGGAATAAACCAACTTTTATTACGTAGGTACTGTAAAAGTTGGTGTAATTGTATACAAACCACCAACTTTTACAACTGGTAACACCTTTATTTACTGCAAATAAATGATTCTTATTCATAATTCAAATACAATACATCCATAGTAAAAGTTGGTTTATTCTATGGTAGGTTTATTTCAACAATGCAAAAAATACAAGATCAGACACGCGTCCATTTTAGTGTTAGTTTAGTTCACCTTTCCCCCGTGTGCCAAGTGACGCTAGGTACGCTGAAAGGTCAAATTAGTTTACGCTACTCAACAATAGATGGCGTCTTCATAAAAGAAATTTATTTGAAATAGGTGTCGCTAGCGTTCACTATTTGCCGCCCTTTTCAATAAAGCTAAGAGGCGGCTGGTTCAAAACATTTATTCAAACGAGATCAAAAACGCGCGACAGTCGGTTGCGGCAGACGACATCGTACCGAAATACGGATTATACTTTAGTTTGAACACTTATCCAGAATAATAATTCTGAAATTAAATTAGATAAGTGTGGTGAATTGCGTTGTTTCGTAATAAAACTTCGTGAGTTTGGAGTTCAGCTGCGAAAACTTTGAAAGGACTTTCTTTTGTCTAAACTATGTAAGTCTATTTTTAATACATTTTTATTATTCTATTAATTGAGTTCGTATGAATATAAAGTAAAAGTAAAAAGTTATATTTAATTTAATGACAAATTACCAATCATTAAATACAACAGGTTGGTATCTACCTAGGTACTATAAAATAATAATGATAGATCACGAATTCGTATGTTTTTCGTATAAACGAATTATTGCTTCTTAACATTAAAGGACAACGCTAGGTTTACATTTGAATCGCAACAAAATGTAATATTTTCCAAAAATCACGTACCTACCTAACTAGGTAGGTAAGTTTTTTACTTTTATTAATTAAGTAGGTAAACACTAGTTTTGTGGATGATCATAAGTAGGTATTTAACGACTTACCCATTCGTTTACTGAACTTTCAAGCCTTTCCTCTGTAAAAATAATAACTAGGTACTTACAGGGACTATTACTGTTTGTTTTTGGTAGGCAAGCTAATTTAGTTTACGTACTTTTATACTTGATTTTCATAATTGATAAATTGGATAAGATAAGATATGACCGCTATGCTGGTCTTGTTATCGGCTGGGTTTACTAACAGTCCCTAAGTAGGTATTTTATAAATCTTGTACTTCAATTAATTCATTAATATAGGCGGTATCTTTTTATAAAAAATGGATTGCGTTATAAATACAATAGCAAAAGTTAAAACAATTTACTTATATAAAAAATATAGTTTATCTGTAACCGTAGATTCCTGTTCCAAGTTTGAAAAAAGGTAGAGCAATCGGCTACGTCCTATAGGTTAGTAGGGATTAATATTATCCTTATGTGTATACTTTTGCTTTGCTACTATTGATTTACCTGGGTCCTTAGTCTTTCTAGTAGGTAAAGACAACAACCACGGAATTGAACATTTTATTTAAAAAAATGCGAACAAATCGTGTTTTCGTAGTCAGCTAGGTACCTACGCTGGTTCACTGCCGCACGACAAAGTAAAGATGTAATAAAGGATAAAAAGCTATGGCGATACAGTAATACCTATTGGAATAATAATATCTATCTGTCGATGTTCTTACATTTTGTACGTTTCGTACATATTGGTGTCGATTCTCTTGTCATAAAACTCTAAACTAGACTAAAAATCACTAAAATTTAGTTTATTCCTATCAAACGACGATTTCTCATTCTGAAAAATACTAAAGTGACACAACTTAACTATATTATAGTTTAGCAGCACTAAGATGGCACTGAATTATTAGTTTAGTGAAAATGCCAATTTTGCTATTCTGAATTTCACGTTGTTCACCTAAAATTTTGGTTGTCATACTAAATCTGGCTATTTATAATCGCAATTAAAAAGGTGTGGAATAAAATTAGTTGTCATGAACTAAAATTCACCACAGCACCTCGACTTCAGGTGCAAAAACAGTACTGTATTTTTTTAATTTTATTTTGCTTATATCTGGAAAATGGTGTGTCCTATCGCAAAAATAATGAAAATTTCGACCCCTTTATAAAACTCTAAAACTCTACATGTACGTAATTTTTTTTTCATATTTTCCATACAAAAAGTTAAACAATCCATATAAAACACGTCGAGGTTGCCGACCCATACGCGCCTCCTGCTCTAAAAAAAATCACGGGGTAGGGCAAACAAGTACCACGTGGAGTCGCGATTGTCAAATTAAATTTTAGTTACGTCAAAATATTTTTTCAATTTAGAGATATATTTTTGCAGAATAGTAATAAAAGTAAGGAATTTTAGTGATAGTTTAGTTAGTTTAGTTCGGTGTACAAGATAATCGGCACCATTGTCACAATGAGTAAGTTTTGCGGGCTACCGAGTAAATATAATATATCGGTACCTGAATCTAAACCATATTAGGTAGTGATAATAGTTTGGCTAAACCCCATTGCCATGGGTGATTCGGTGCCATTAACATTATTATTTCTTATAGTTTTTCTCAGTTTCACAGCCTTTCGATCGGCAGCGTCAGTATTTATGTGAGGGAGCACCTATTTAGATACCTACATAAGGACTCGGAGCCAGACGGACTCGGACCTATGTACTTACAATAAATCTGCGATCACAAATAACTGGCTAACCAGAATATCTTCATAAGATCGTAGTTCAAAGCGGTGCTAAGAAGGAAACTCGTATCCGGTAATTAACAATATGCGCTGTATCACGGCAACCAAGAATGAATTGCATAATAACCTAGCTTTATCAATCCATCTTAATCCAGCTATATAAAAGTTATTAGACTCGCTTCACACGCCGATGAATTGCGAATCAGTTGACGTCACTATGAAAAATCACTTCAGGCATGAAATATTTGCCACCGGTTGACATTGAGACATGAAAATCGTGAAGTAATTGACAATAAAATATACAATGTCAACAGTCTGCAGTTATCACAGCGGTGCTACGTTCAGTTGGCCGAAACTTGCTAAACGATTAGACATGGCCAGCAACAGGAAGTTGTACGCGCTTGTCGCAAGTTGACATTGTGTTGATACGTATCATGTTTCAGCAAGTAAAACTTGTCTATCATTTAAATAGAGCAGTTACTGATGACATCATTAAGAAACTACGTATAACATCACGTCTGTTTCCCCCAAAGGATTAGGTAGAGGCGTACCTGTTACACATACAACACACGGAGTTATCCGACCAGCACAATCAACTACAACATCTAGTGTCAACATTTCAAGAGTTCAGTGACAACCACGAACTAGCTTTGAATCGAATTGCAGATTGCTCTAGTACATACACCCACATTTCGTCAGTTATGTTAAGTCCTATTGTAATAGGGGACGGGCCTATTGCCATCAACCGGGCACAAGTCCAGACTCCGGGCTGCCACTGAAGAACTGGTCATTCGGAAATCTTCGAGAGACTCCGATTAACTAGTTTTCAATAAAGCGAAAGCTTATTCTACAGAAACAGAAAATTTTCCACTCCGGCATAGTCCAGACACAAAAGAATAAAAAAGTGCATTGACAACGTCGATCGCACGGTCCATTTGGGGATTTTCCAGCTTTCATGACTCTTGACTCTCATTCAGCCTGTTTTTTATCAGCTTCGTCATACACAATGAATTAATAATACTTACCTACCAATCCCCTCTATAATCAACATTACACAAACGAACACGGGTTTTTACTACGATATAATTCCAAAACGTTAAGGTAGTAAAGGTGCAGTTTATTATATTTAAACCGGGACCAAATAAAAAAGGTTGACATTGCAAAAAACAATAGATAAGACAATTAACTACGTAGGTAATTTTGTACAAGTCTTGGTGGTTGTTTAATATAATGGGACGTTATGTTAAAAAAAAAACTTAGAAACTTCTAAACTAATTTTGCTAGTACTTAGGTAGGTCCATGCGTATACATGGCCTCAGGCCCTATATACGAACCCGAAGTCATATTTTTAGTTCCATTAAATAGCCAGATATAACCTGCGTATATAACGGATGTAAAAATACACTTAAGAGGGCACACACGAGTCCACTAGCGCCACTCCTTTAAAATAATATTATCTCGTGACTGAGAAGGAATTTTGAATAACGGCTCAATAAACACCCTCGGTAAGTATGTCTAGAATTTTCTAATACCTTTTATAAACTTTCATATTGAGAAACGAAGCATCAAAATTCAATTTAAAAAAAACGGCCACATTCCTCTAGATCGTATGTTGCTGCTTCGTGTCTAAATATGAAAGTTTATAAAAGGTATTAAAACATTTTATACACACTTACCGAGGGTGTTTATTGAGCCTTTATTCAAAATTTCTCCTCAGTCACGAGATATTTTTTTTTTAAAGAGTGGCGCTATTGGACCGGTGTGCGCCCTCTTAACGAGGCCGAGAATCACTTGTACGTCATTGTAATTTTTTTTTTGTACTGGACCATGCCTGGGTACCTTCTGGTTACGGAGATATTGAAGGTCAAAATTCCAACTATTACTGACGTTTTTTACGAAAACAAGTTTTTAATGTTATAACACAAATTGAAATACCCCACGACCCCTGTACCGTTGCATGCACCCATAAGCACAATGTTTTGCGTGTGTTACATTGCGCACTACCGCAAACAGCAAATTTTCACACCAAAAATAATAGTCGTTTCCCACTCCCAGTGATTATCTTTGTGCAATGATACCCTAGTTTGACGTACGGAATGCGTAGTTGACGGCTATGTGATGAGGATGACTGATGTGTATTTTTACACCCTGTATATAATCTTACTTTTCACTGTGAACCTATCTTAATAATATAGGTTTATCAATGCAGCGAGCGATGATCAAAACATAGGTAGCATCTGCTTCAGCACAATATTCTCTAAGTACTTAATGTAAAGTTTGACTATTTTAAACATTTTTTTTTGTAAATCCCCTGGATAGAATATTTTCCAATATTCAAGCAATATGGGACAACACAGGCTGATTTATTTATTTATTTTCAAGTAATCAATATAAACAATAATGTACATTTTCAATTATTCCGTAGAACTTTATGAAGCCTGCCTACTATTGCCATTTTCCCATTTAACTGTCGGTCATAAACGTTATAAGTATGCCTCTACTCACCGGCTTCCCGTAAAATAATGATTTTGCCAAGTCTTGCTAATAATTGAATGTTCCTGTTAACCTACAACAGAAAACTATAAATCCGTCTGTCTGCACCCACAAGCGACCTCGTAGCTCGTAGCAGGTTTATCTAGACAAGCTCGTAGATCGTAGCACGGGAACACTGTTAAGTTATATCGACGGTGAAGTATCAATATCTAGTAACTAACTAACATTTTAGCGATATTCACTTTATTGCATATTCGTAGGTACCTACGGTACCTCAAATACGAGGTATTTCTATTGATTCATATTGATAATGATTTCAGCCCTTTTGGTCTCAATCATTATCACATCACAAGTTTCCTACTATTTTATAAATAGAAGTAGGTAACTTTTTGATTTAAATCAAAAAGCAAACGAAATGCAAAAAATGATAATGTTAAAAACTATAAAAACGAAACGAACGAATGTTTAATGTTTTTAACATTTAAATGTTAGAAACTAATGGCTCTGTGAGCTGCATAGCTTAAAACTAAATAAATGTTCACCGCGCACCTTAAAACAAAAAGCGCGCGCATAGAGCGCAAAATGGGCGAAATATGTTTTTTTTTTACGTTTTCCACCCCCATATCTCCGCCATTTTGAAAAATTTCGAAAAACCGGACCGACAAAAATATTCCATTTAATTACCGAACCTGCTCACAATATTTCACGTGAATCGGTTGAGAAATGCGATCTGTAGAGGAGAACAGCCGGACATCCGGACATACGAAAGCATTTTTGCCCAAGCTGAAACGGAGACCCTTCGCTCGCGCTTCGCATTCGCTCGGTTTCAGCTCACGGTTTTTGCGCCCCCTGTAAAGTCATAGTTTTGTATTTATTAGATTTTGATTCGACACCGTCGATTTATACAATAGGCAGTACTAATCTGAAAATCTGAA
Organism: Griposia aprilina; assembly: GCA_916610205.1. Classification (NCBI taxonomy): domain Eukaryota; kingdom Metazoa; phylum Arthropoda; class Insecta; order Lepidoptera; family Noctuidae; genus Griposia; species Griposia aprilina. Next base: position 13,023,343 of record OU744286.1, read on the forward strand.
ACTATGTTGTATGGAAATCGACGCGCAAACTGTTTCCATGAATTCAGCACATGATTCTAGACCAAACAGCGTATAAATTTTTGGTTGGTTTTTCCATACATTTTGTCGGTTTAGGTACCTAATGCACGTTTTTTTTATTAAACAACAGATTTTTTTTTAATAGGTACTAAAGTACCTATTAAAAAAAAATCTGTAGTGTAATAAAAAAAAGAAAAACCAGTGTTAAAATTTGTCGTGGTTGAACCCACGACAAATTTAAACACTGGTTTTTCTAGAATCAGGTACTTACTGAATACATGGTAACTAGGTAGTATGTACGTCGATGTCCCTTACCTATACCCTTTAGAGACATGTTGTTCAGGATGCAATCAATCAGTGGGTCTAAAATGGACGCTTTGGCAGAATCATATTATGATTTGCGTACAATTAATATCCCGCAATTCATCTGTTTGACAGTTTTATATGAAGTTTCGTAAAATGGTCCACAAATTATGCATTGCTTTAATGAAGTCTAATGTCAAATAGCAGCTGTCAAACAGATGAATTGCGGGATATACGAATTGCACGCAGATCATATTATGATTCTGCCAAAGCGTCCATTTTAGGCCCCCTGAAGCCTACATTTATACTAAATATTATTCTAAATAAATAGCTATAACTTATTTTTAAATTTTAATTATGTCACAAGAATAAACAAAGCATGAAATCGGCTAAACATATGTTGCGAACGATGACCATATGTGTGATTCTCGTCGCTTAACTGATGGTGACAGCTACTGGATGCTGATTGGCCGTGGCACGCTTGTTCTGTAACTACTTCTCATTTGACAACTGTGACCAACAGCATGCAAATCGAGTAAATTCGTCAACGACGTTTACGATCACCGTGGAGAATCGTGCTTTTTAAATGGATCACGCCTCTGTCACCTCTGCGGCTTCATTCATTATAGTAATTTGTAAATGAGTATTATTTCTGCAATAACATTACTTTAACACCGTTTGGAATGTTAAGGCATTTTAACAATTTATCATGGGTAATTTCATACGGACCAGTTGAATAGTTTTCATTTACATATAGGCTGTAAAATATATCAGCACTTTCTATTGGTACGCTTTTTTAGGTACTGTTACTAACATTGGTAACTACATAACTGGCGAAATGTGGGTGCACTATAGGTAAAGCTCTGCCTAACCCTTGTGGGAATACAGGGGTGATATTATGTTACCTATATGTTATGTGCCTACCTACCAATAGTTTGGGTTTAAGCAAATAATCGCTTCAATAGTCAACTCAATAAATGATACCACAAAGTCAAAGCATTTATTTCAAATAAACTAATTACAGGCACTTTTGAATTGAATTGTCAATTAGGGGTCGGTCAGACAGGAAGATGAAGCTATACATATAGTTGCCCATTCCAAAGCGTAGTAGGCACCTGTGGAGAAGAACGGGCAAGAAATTCCACGGACACTCTTAAATCAAAATATTGTTACAAAAAATTGGTTACATCATTCATGTTGAAATTATACATATGAGAACGATATAGAAAGACGTGCACGTTAAAAGCGTCCGTACCTAATAAACAATATACAAACAAAAATAATAAGTCTAAAACTAAAGTAAGCTGTGGCAGCTATGAGATGACCACTCCCCACAGACGGCGTCCGTTCACGAACACGACCTATAGATCAGCACCATTCAGCTCAACACACGCCACCACCAGCGAACCACTAGAGTGAGCATGACATACTCTGAGCCGCTAGGGCACATTCAAGTCAATGGAAGATGAACCCAATAAATGGTAGCTTTATAGTAGGTACATAGTTCTCACACATGTGCAACACAAAAGGAACAACCTCAATTCGAGGACCTTTTTTTTTTTTTTTTTTTTTTTTTTCGCTGAGAAATGCTTTATGCATTCCCGCTCGTGGGGGGACGAGACGGGATATGTGGGACTCCTGTCGGAATGACAGTATACCCACTAAAACTCAGCGGTGTTCCCACATCGCCGTGATGGGAAGGCCATGGGAATCCGGCTCAGCCTTTGCATCCACAACCGTCCCGGCGCGTGCCCGCCTAGCTGGCGGGCCCCGCATTCCCCCCAGCTTGGGGGGCTACGGGAATGGCCGAGAACACCTGGCCATTCCCGTCCGACACTGGTGGAGGCCTGTGCAATACAGGCAAGAGCGCCCCCGCACCCGCTGCCTGCTGGCCTCCACACCTTGGGCTAACCAAAGTTTTTTAATAGCCTACTACCAATTTATTTAGGTAGTTGATTAGTAGCTTACCTATGCGTCTGATATGTTTACTTAACATCGCGGACGGTGTCCATCATCTGGTGTGTTTCTGTTCAACACTCGACCGAAACGAGTGACAGCTGTTACCCATACAAATATTTGCCGGAGTTTATCTTTCAGCTTGTAAAGATTACGACTTTACGAGTTACGACACACTGTTTTTTCAATCGGGTTGCCGCCATACCGTTCATCATTTTGACGTAATAGGTACCTACTCGTAAATTTTTACACATTGGATTAACGTAGTAAAGTAAAAAGTAAATTAGCTATGCAAATTAATGTGGTTCTTTGCGAAGGCGGGTTGCCGCCCGGCAAAGTATGTTATGGGGAAATGCGGACCGGACATCCGACTGTGTATATGCTTATATATAAATTACAGGGTACTGAAATCACTATTATAGTTGTCACCTTGAACATGCGATATAAAAATAACAATGCACAGTTTTCATTCTCGTAGCAATGCCGCAGCACTACTAGAAGTTATGAAAAGAGGCTTTGTTGTTTTCAGTGGCGATTCGTAGAATGAGGTATTGAACTACCCGCTAGTTCAGTAACTGAAGATATGTCCTTCTATAACAACAGTTAGCACTAGTCTTATCTTCGGTCAGTTTTCGCATGAAGTTGTCAAGATTAGCTGATAATGAAGATAATTGCATTAAATTATTGTTTCCGGAACTTAATTTGGTATAAAAGTAACAATTACGGTTAAATTCCGTTGTTTAAGAGAATCATGAGCTAGACAGTAATTCTCGTCCACTGGACTGAAAAAAAAAAAACAATTGCCATTTTTATTTTTTTATGATATGCTAGTCTAAAGACGTCTACGAACTTCTGAAAGCAAATCAAGACAAATATTACATAATTAACAGACGTTCAAACTCATAACATCTAAGTACCTATTGTAATAAGCTGACTGAATTCAACACCAAATCAAATCACTTGACATGAGTTTAGTTTTGATTAGCCTTTCAGAAAAAGGGTGTTAAGGGGACTACATGACCTAAACGCAAATTTATAATGCCTAAAAATATATGATCCACTGCAGTAACCAAAATCAGAAAAATATATGATATTCTTCTGGATATATGCTAGTTAGATAGTGTATTGAAAACATAATACAATTAACTTGATATGATAGAAAAAAATCACGAAGATACCTCTAAAACATTTTTTTACGATTAAAAATCATACTAATATACATGCAAACATTCAATTTTTTTGTCAGATTATTCTACAGTATTATACTAAAGTAATAGTGTTTTATTTTTTTAGTCCAATGAATAGATTTTTTGTAAATCCATAATTGCTTCATATTTTGTAATAAATTACCAGCGTTGTGTCATCGCGCGTCTCTTTCTTTACTATGCAATCCGACAGTGACCGCGCTTTAGCTCTTGTAAGCCTCATACGTACGTATACTTGCTCAATCCAAAACAGCCAGCTATAGGACAGCCATAAATCAAACTCCTCATCAAGCTATATGATCGTTTGCAAAGTGATTAACTGCAACGATATTGCTGTGACCTATGAACTCCCATTTGTTCTTCCGCTTAAGGGGGGTAAAATTTAAATTTTCTTTGTTATTTTGCAAATTGCAGCTCTGGTTTACGTTGTATGTTGGTCATAATACGATTCGCGACTGCAGGAATCACATATTTATTGAATAATAATCATCAATTTCATATCAATCGCCAAACTTTGGAAATTTGTTCCACCTAAGAATTTTCATATGAAATATCCTGAAAAATACATTCTTCATTCCTACAGTCGCGAATCGCATTTGATCAACATACGACGTAAAACAGAGCTGCAATATAACAAAAACCAAAGAAAATTTGCATTTGGCGGGCTACAACTGAGGATTCACCGTATTTGATACAACATGAAAGCTTTTCTAATCCATGACCACATATATCATTGACATACATACATACATAAACTCACGCCTTCTTCCCATGGGGGTAGGCAGAGACTACAGAACGCCACCTGCTACGATCCTTACATACTTCTTTTGCCTCCTTTACGTTCATACATCAGGGGGCCAAGTCTACTAATTTACAAACGTCACAATGGTCTCTGCATTGTGAGTTTTTGACAGATTTGCCATACAAAATCTGTCAAAAACTCACAATGCAGAGACCATTGTGACGTTTGTAAATTAGTAGAATTGGTCCCCTGGTCATACACGCTCGCCGGTTGTGAGTACTACGCACCTGACCTTTCTGAAGAACATCACCAATAAGGTCACTATGTCTTCCTAGGGCGTCCCCTCCCGGCGTTTCCACTCACTTTTAATTTACAGTTCATCAAATAAATTAATCAGTATGGTTAAATACATAAATTGCCGAGATATTTAATCACCAATGCTGCGATACAAATCTGCGCTGTTTTCCTTCATTAGGATGGGGGCTTTGTTCTTTCTTTTTTTAGAGTATTCTGAGTTCATTCTTCGGATTTATACTAACAGCGTAATCTGAAAACAGTATCACGTTCTAATTTTTTCCATTCTCTATCAGCACCAGCATCCTAATTGCGTAAGACACACTATCAATCACAATCTGAATCATTTTGAAAGATATTGCTAATCCATTGCTTCAAATGTTCGTTAAATTTGTCTCCTCAACAACGTAAATAACGCAATGAATGTTGTTGAACTGTGAAAATGAAAGCCATTCCTACTGTTAGTATGTATTGTTTTTTTTTTTTTATTCTACGCAATTACCCCGCTGGATATGATATTTTCTTTTTCGTCCTTATTTTCCAGGTTTCCTTTAGTTTTTTAACTCGGCGTAGTAGGAGTTTTGTCCTTGCACAACATTATTTGGCCGTAAAGCACGTCGCTTCGGTTCAGCTACTCCGAACATTTCGTAAAACCTTGACATTGGGAACAGAACCAGTTTACCGAGAGGTACAGTCGACAGAACAAAAAATATGAGTTACGTAGCTAATGAGACTGAATCACACCGATAGCTTTTTTGTGTACTGTAGTAATTGCACGTCCACACCTTCATAGTCTGAATATAGTTTATATAGTCGTACAAAATACGTGACGTAATCAAATATTAACAACCAATTTGGGAATTCTATGAAATAAAACCTCGACTTGAATTGCAGAGAAGGCGGAACTACTCACGATGCTCGGGTCCATTTCGATTCCTACATAGGGACATTTGTATAGAGCCTTACAGATTAATAGTTTCACGTCTTTTTTTATTTATGTGTTATTGTGTGTGTGATAACACCCACGACTCTATGAGTAACATCACATAGCAGTCTTTATCTTTTATTTGTTTACAATTTTTAATGTAACAAAAGAATTTTCCGCAGCACCGTTACACTATATGCCAAATTCTTTTGAATACAATATAACATGTTCAAACAATGTGCAGTTTAAACATTATGAGCGGCAAACTTTCAGAAGAAACAGATTTATGAAATAGTTCAACAAAGAGTTTAGTGTGCTTGCGATGTTTGCGCCTGCAACCTAATTAAAATTCTTAATTTTAATATAAAATATCGAAAAAAGAAAACAGTTTTGCTGAGCACATAAAAGTAAGCTTGTTAAGCAGTGTAATGATAAAGTGTTACAGATACTGAAGGCAATTATTTACTTGGCCACATCTTAAGATAACTCGCTTCTCACATATTTGTAATGTCCAATACGCGCTATGTACTTTGACTCACTTTTCAAATTGCTACTTCGTTTACGAGCTGAAGAATAAGTAGGTATACTTACGAATATATCAAGATATGAAAAAATACTGAAACTAAAGAAAAAATTAACGAAGCACCAAGTAAAAAAAAAATTGTACTGTAGTTGGTGACTATTGAATCATCTAGGAGAATAGCAGATCAGATAATATCATAAGTTGATTGTTGTTGTTGGTTGTTGCTTGATTGTTGAATGTTTGATTTTGTATTTGAGTTTAAATTGTTATGCCATAGGTACTTAAGTACTAACGCTAGGTACTGGAAACTACTAGATCTTCAAAAGTCCATTAACGCACGTGTTAAGGAACGAAAGGCTTGAGGCCTGAGGGCACATATAAAAAGCCGAAATATTTCATTTCTTATACAAAGGTTTTATAACAATCAGAGCGTGTCCGAATAAGAAAAAAAGTTAATGGATATTTAACTTAGTAGTTTGATCGTCTGTCCTCCTCGAACTAGCAACGTCAAACAGAGAAGTGATATTTCAAAAAGTTTTTTTTATTTCTAACAAAATTACCGAGTCATGGGGGCTTACGGAGCGTAACCCCATCGTTTTCCTTCTCAGTTCTCGGGATGCAATTATGGCCGGCCCGGAGCCACGACCATTATTATCTGAGAGACTCAAAAAACACGAGAGTACGTAGGAAGGTACCATAGATAATTGGCTCTACCTTGCGGCAACCGAGCACACCAGTTACGTCCACACTCACATACCAAATTATGATTATTTAAATGTGCTGCATGTTAATATTTTTGTGGCGGCTTTAATTATTTAATTGAATGTAATTATAAGACAATTAGAACATCCTAAACATTTTTATAATTTGTACCTCGTGTCAGTTACAATAATGAAACAAACATTCGTTCAAAATTTCAAATAATACTTACACCGCTTGCTGGCTTCCAGTAGTTTGACGACATTCTAAGATTTCTCAATATTTGTTTACCTTGGACTTCAAACCATTCTACTGTTTCGATTGGGTTGGACGGGATAAAAAGGAGATATTTACTTACCTTAACCAGACCATTAGCTCAAGTAGGTACCTACCGAAATCTTTCAGTGCAAAGGCATGTATTTGTCGACATTGAAATCGACCAACAAATACTTAATCAGGTATCAAAATTGGGGAATTCTGATAAATAATTCGTCATAAAAACACAATACGTGATGTTTACCGCGATGAAATACACTGATATTATTATAACTAATCGAATAAAATATCTAGTGTTTTGTACTAAAGAACGCATTTAATAAAACTAACCGATAAGGTAACAATGTTAATTAAGTGCGTCCATAAAATGATTGTAAATTTTCATAATCATAATCACTTTTGATCTAAATCACAAAAAAATATATCTCTAGGAAATCATTTATAAACAGCGGGGTAATTACGTAACACACTAGGAATGCGTTTCATTTTGACAGTTCAACAACATTCATTGCGTTTTTTACGTTGTGGACAGACAAATTTTTCGAACTTAAGAAGCAATGGATTAGCAATAGGCTTCAAAATTATTCAGATTGTTATAGTGTGTTACGTAATTAGGGTGCGTCATACTTAAGTACGAGTAGGTAGGTACCCGCTGCATAATAGCGCAATTTCTAGATCAGCTAAGAACCTCTATGATCTTCTTAACACTTAGGATGCAACTCCGTATTGGTCGCAAAATATTATGAACACAGATCGAGGAAATGGAACAATGAGGGTTATTTATTCATTGTAGATTCAGATTCCCAACCAACTTGATTGTAGATGTAGGTATGTAATTATAGGTCATCAGGCTGATTCTGGCTGCCAATATGAAGTCATTTTGTACCTATTTTACTCTTCCGTCCTTGCTACGTCGATAATTAAATAAATGCCCTTAAACTTTTGTTAATAATTACAAATTGGTGGAGCGAATATCTGGCACAATTATTAAAACTTGCGGTCAATAAAAACAAATTAACATTAACGATTTAATGTCGCGTTATTTCGGAAACTCAATCATAATGAAGTACAAGCCATAGTTTGTAGGACAAAGGATTAATCATTCATTAACTTCGGACATTACCTACCTTTCGAAGGTAAAGGTACGTTTCAATAACTAAGCAAGGCTCCTAGCGATGCATGAAGAATCAAATTACATACAAAGACCCTTTCGTCCTGCCTACAAGACTACGTACAAAGGTCTACAATGGTTCTATGGCAGTCAATTGCTAATACAGATATTAGCAATTGACTGCCATAGAACCTTTGTAGAAGAAGAGTAGCGTCTATATTATTAAGAATTTTCTGCTTCTTCTCTTTTCGTTAGTCTCGCTGAATCTGAAAAACAGCTTTACTGATTTGATTTTTTTTGTTTGTTTTTTTCGCTCTTTTAGAAATAAAGCATTACCTAGTCTTAGGTATGGTATAAAAATCAATTGCCGTGCGTTAGCCTCGCAAAAACTCAAAAAGGGCTCGACCGATTGTGATGAAACATTGGTAAGTTGTTCTGTGCGCGCCGGAGAAGGTTCGTAGTTAAATATATATATGGAAAAATCATTGCAACGCATTAGCTATTATATTATAAAATACACATAAACTTAGGGTAAACTTGTAACAAAAACCTTTTCGGGGTGGTAGGGCGCCGATTCGTACCAAGCAGTGTCAGTCTGTCAGATCCTTAAATGTCGACCCGGAAACTAACAGCCGGATATTGTCATTTACTTACATTTTCTAAAGCTATTTAAAGGGATCGATACCTCTGTTGAATTATAAGCTTAACTTTGTAGTATGTACCTACATAAAGTTTGCAGCATATTTGGTAAACAGTCAGGAAATCGATCTGAATTTTAAGTTCTTATACGAAAAGTTGTGCAGAGGAATGTATAGGTAAACGCAATATTGTTATGACAGTACGTAGGTTCCCTCCATTAAAATTTTAGCTGACAGAACATTCGCAAAGCCCCACCTTCCTGAGTTATTATAACAGCGAAACAATAAAATATTACTACCTTCTTAGAATATTAGAATGGCCGCGTGCGGTGTCAGCGGGCACTCGGGCAGTCACGTTAAACGGGCGCGCCGCGGCGCCTCCCCCGAGGGAAGCCAACGATTACCTCATTGCCATTTGTGGCGTTTGAATCCATTACTACATCACACTTTGTTCATACTCAATAACTAGGCGTGTCTGCTATGTCTTCCTAATGGACATTTCATTAATTTTCCCATAAAACAGACATTCAATAGATTAATTCAATTACCTAGAAACATTTAAATGTGAGTCACATTAATCAGTGGGTTTTCGGCAGTGCCAATTAGATAGCTTACTACTTAGTTCGCGATATATGACCAATTAGAAAGGACCATTAAAAATCCCAAAGTAATTTGTAATTGATGACGCAGTAGACAGATATCGAACTTCTGATGTAGAAGTTCTGTATCCAATCAAAAGAGAAAGTTTTATGTTAGACACCCGATGTTTTATGGAGAAACATTATTAGGTACACAAAACAAATGGGGATTCCAATTCCACAATTCAATCTGCCACCGGACCATGATTCCAAGCCCAACCGGGTAATTGCGTGACACACTAACAGTAGGAATGGCTTTCATTTTGACAGTTCAACAACATTCATTGCGTTATTCACGTTGTTGAGTAGACAATTTTTTCGAACTTAGGAAGCAATGGATTAGCAATATCCTTCAAAATGATTCAGATTGTGATTGACGCAATTAGGGTGCAGAGCAGTGCCTTTATGATTTGGCTTTTCGTTGCTGGTGCATGTTAATCATTAGTTGACTATCTGGTTATGGCACAGACCTTTTAGCTACAATTTACTTACCAACTGCCGTCATTACAACCAAATAAATCCATAACCACGAGCAACTCCGGTCTCAAAATAGATCAATCAAACAATAATTGTGTGCGGTCCGAATGTGGGTGTCCGAATATGAGTTATGGCAACATTTTGTCAGATTCGTCAAGAGGTACGTAGCATTGTTTCTATTTAGATCTGGGTATAAAAAGAATATGACCTGGTCCACTTTGTGCTCACCCACGCTATAGTTGTAAGGCAATTGAGGGAAGAGGATCATTGTTCTCGTAGGCGAAGATGGGTTAGCAACGGGAACTGGCCCACTAGCGTTGATTGCAAAGATTTCACAAACAGCTCACTCTGTGGTAGAAAACGACCACAATATCATTTCTGTGAAACTTAATAGGATCAATTCTTAGTACAGCTGTAAGATACCTGATATAAAAGCTTCCATTTTGCGTGGTCATTCTTTGAAATAAGATGACGCAACCACGTTCGTCACGGCAACCTGTCGGGTTTACCACTATCGGTATTAAAATCTAAAAGTTCCTTATACTTATAAAGTTATTTAAATATTTATCATTCAAATGATTCATGTAAACAATTATGTACTATGGCAGACTATGCAGATAATATTTTCCATTCATTAGTAATTATCGCGTGCCTTTTCTCACTAATCATTAAAAAAATACGATTATTTCCTTTGTTGTAATGCTTTGTATCCGGCGTGTCATAGAAATATTTTTTACCTTTTACGCGGGATTTTCTCATTATAATAGAACCATGTTTTGAATAATTAAGTGGTTCTGGTAATGATTGCATGCGGGTAAAGGCCGCTGTGTCTGCGCCAAAGACTATTATGGAAAATCGAAGGCTGCTCGATGCGAACAGCCAGCAGCATTCATCCTCTGGGACGAAATTGTCATTGTGGACTAACATTGAATTCCTTACGATGGCCATCAAATAAAATGTTATTAATTCTTAGTAAAAAACAACACGACTGAAAATAATAATAACGAAAGCAAAAGAGAATGTTAATTAGAAATTCGAGCCAATTAAGAGTCCATAGTTACCTAACGGTATGCCACTTTCATTGACCATGGTGAAAAAAATGTGACCCTGTGTGCTAATTATTGCTGATACTGCGTTTTTTTTTTTATCACTGGCAAAAATTACAATCAAGCATAATACGTTTATCCACTAATAAATAAAGGCGTGTTGGCGCTACGCCAAAAGGATTAAAATAACTTTTTCTACAAACAAATTCCGTTGTGATAACACTTTGATATGATTTGTGTGTACAGTCATGACGTCAATCTTTTGGAAAGGTGTAGCTAGATAAGGCCAAGATCATCTCAATATCGAACTGAGTAATTAATCTCTATCAAAATGTTTTTAGAAGTAATGTTTTCTAGAAGTAGTACAAGGTAATAATCGTGATATGATAAGTATCAATGCTAATTCTATTTAAACAGATTTTTAACAAAAATAATCAATATTGTTTTTGTAATATTTGTCCAAACGATAAGTAGTATACAAAGAAGTGAAGGTAAATAATAGTTCATTTAAAGTAGAGCCCCGCTGTAGCGCACTTGAGTCACAAAACTAAATCTGTTTTCAAATCCTCAGTTAAACTATTCTTATTGTTTATTTTAGTGTATTTAGTATTTAAACAAACAAATAGTAACTTTAAAATTTATGATGTTGGCAAGCCTGTTTCCGACACTGGGGGTCATAATCGTTTTTAAAGCGAATCGTAAACTTATGCATTACGAGCGCATGCATTTGTTGGCAGCACCGCAGACCATCTTGTGTCAACAGCATTTGAATAATATTCTTATTTGTGACTTTGTGATACACTTTTTAAATTTTTCTATCAAAACCTTACCAACCTACCTACTTAGGGTATCTGTAAATGCAGCTATGTCCAATAAATCGTCGTTATTTCTTTTGTTTCAGTCTCGTTTGTTGTTAAATTTAATATCTACAACGCATTTATTTGAAAAAGATAAATATTAAACTAATTACAAAGAATCAAACGTTAGGTCTATCTAATGCTTGAAACTTTTAGAAAAAGTAGGTCCTAGATGTAATTTATCCGCCAATCAAAAACAAGTTTTCTAAAGTTTTTTTTGTAATAGAAAGCTCGCTTTATTGTTTTTAAGCTCGCTTTGTATTCAAATATAAGTATACATAACGGATCAATGCATAAAAAGTAGAAAATTTTGGTTTATTCACTCGGTCACATATCGGGAATTTGTACATGCATCGTAGGTCAATAACCTTGTTTGAGTAAAGGAACATATTTAACGCCCGTACGGCGGTAACCGACGGTTATTAAAACTGTGGCTGTCAAAACCTGTTATGATATTCATCTCGATGGTGTCTGGATGATATGAACGAGACAGTAGCCACTCAAGTGATCCTACAACTTCTCACTTACTTACTTGTATAAAAACTGACCTTATACTTTATAATATTTTACTAAGTAAAGAAATTCTGCCAAGAGTTGACTGGTAGGGGCACACAACCTTGAAGAAATAAAAACAAAAACCAATAAGACGCTGCTGTAGCGTTCATTTCAGTCGGAAGCTCAGATCCACAAAACTTTTACGACTACCGTCAATCGCTAAGTTAAAGTCGTTTCTGTTTAGCTAACTTACGACGACTATAGCTGAATGATGCACGATCGATTCAGGCGATAATCGATACGCACTTAGAATCATAATCAGGCTCAAAATTCTCGACAATCATAATCGCCAGCCAGACCTATTATGATAAAATAGCTATTTTGTAGGTATAGCCCCCACAAAGTAGGTACGCAAATATATACCTAATGTAGTACCTAAAGGTATGCCCATTCTTAAGAAATCGTATCTGGAATGTCAATGAAATACTTATAAGCAAATCAAATTCTGTACACGAATTGGATACGTAGACACCGTGGTAATGTGGCCTTACTTTACACTGTAATAATAGTTTCCTGAGTGAAATTACAATGAGGTCTTATTACTAATTAATTAGTTTGCAACTTGTGCCTTATTGACTATGAGTGATATAACCAACAATGCGGTTACAGTAATTATTTATTCACTTAGGTAATGCATATTTATTGTTTGGATGAGCTCATATTTCACAAGGCACTTCCTAGGAAACACAGGAACTTTTAAAGTTGTACACTACTCGTATACTTATTTCATCTACCTACGACGAAAAAAGCTTAACTACTTAAGAAGGTAGCTACTAGTTCAATTTGTAGGTAAGTAGGTACCTACCTACATACTCGTACATCTGAATTTTGCCCCTGATTTAAAAATGATTTTCCTGAAAACTGTAACACTTAATTCAGTATGTAACACAACTCTACATTAGTGTTAATAAAAACCGTTTACATTTTTATCATTTCACAATAAGTATAGATACTATAATTTGATATTTAGGTAAAGGTTCTTGAGATAAGTAACAAACTTAGCGATAACGATATTAATACTTATTTATTTGAATGGATTAACTTTTTGAAGTAATGATACTCTAAAGCAATTAACTTGTCTGATAAAATTATGTTTGCCACACCCAATTTTTTTAATCAAATATTTGACTGCAGGGGAAATCTAATCGATTAGTTTACCATTTAAATCGAAGTCTCTGGCTTTAAATCTTAACTAAATGACATCCGTAGGAGAGGGAAACAATGTGAATAACAACGCAAATAAACATTAAACAATGACATACATATTATAACTTATCTTAAATATATAAAGTGTCACATCACATTCTACCAGCTCGCCATGACCTCATTTATTTCCAGTAGTGTTTTCCAGTAATCAGTTATCACTCGCTACTTGTATTTCCCTGAAAAACAAGGATTGAAGGAGGATTGTGTTTGATTTAAAACAAAAGAACTTATTCTTTTAAATTAATTATTTTTGAAAAACCAAGAGCTCTTGTTTGGCAATATTCTGGGTAAACTCCTATTATATCTAAATAATGTTCGTCGATGTTTACCTAACGGTTTCGTGACAAAGAAAGCTTGCCATTTTGTAATGTCGCTTCAAAGGAAATTAATTGAAAAGCTGCAGAAAGTTACGTTTAGTAATGGCTGCCTTGAACCTTGAATAACAAATGTCTCCCTCCCCTTGTCAATACGAAATGCTGACATGTCATGTCGTTATAATCACAGTGTTTCACTACATTATTTTTTAGATACTATCATAATGACAGTTCCTGACTCAGGAATATTCAAGGCCGGTCGCACCTACTCCAAAATCATCCATTATCATTACCTTCACTAAGTAACAGAAAAAACATAAATTTTCATTTATATATCCAATCTTCAATCAATTCATTGTGACGTCAAATAAATATTTGGGTCGTTTCCACTTTATTGTAATAATACAGGCGGTATATATTATCTTCCAGTACCGTACCATTAGGTGTGGACATCAACAATGGATTTAACTAGGTATATGGTGATTAGATAGGAATTGTTGATATCGTCCTGAAATTAACCTTTAGTTACATACACTTGTTAGTTCTATCTCTATGGAACGCCGTGAAATATTACTATTAAAAACAGTTGCTGCAATCAATTTATTGCTGATTAATTATTTTTTGAATACCGGAAGTATTTACATTTAAATGATCCACCATACATAGTTACCAAACTGTAGATATTCAAAAAAATATACTTACTTGCATAATCAAACCACGTTTGATAAATCCGTTGCCATTTTTATGCACTCGGTCATTGCGGAAATGGATACTGTAATTCGCGACCAAAATCACGAAGCATTTACATTGTAATTTGAAAGTGTCCAAACTATTTTGTAGCAGCATGCCTGTCACGCCTCGCTGTGACAAGACATGTGTCTTGTGTGGTGGGTTTTCGACCAAACCCGTGACATAAAGTAACGGTTGGCGACAAACGCTGAATTTATCACTTCCGCATCCTTGCACAAACATGTAAAGTAGACCTTAGCAGATCCGTACTAACTACTTGACCGGGAGAATAGCATGGACACGTCCTGTCTAACGAGCCGGGTAGTTCACACTTATTACCATTAAACGGCTTATTTTCGGGCAACTGACCACCGTGACTAGCTAATGCAGATTCATTGTGGCTCTTCCTGTCATGTCCATTTACAGACAAAATAGTATGACCGCTCTCCCATGTTAACACCGACAATGGTGGTACAAAATAATTATTACCATAGTAATCAATGCGAGACGCTATGTTAAATAATTATTAACACCTGCACGCAGTTCTCTGTGGATCCAGCCTAGCGTAAACACAATCTCTGGTAATTAGAATATGGATATATTCCATTCGATACGCTGTATTTAAATACGCACACGATAATAGGTACAGGGCTAACTAGCAGTAGCTAATAATAGGAGTGTACGTACCTATAATGTAGTTACCTGTCCATAGCAGAATTCTTTCAGGCTAACACAACAAGGTTCGAGATGCCTACGTAGCCAAACATTACCATTGATTTTACCATTATTATTGTTTTGATGCAAAATTGAACGTAGAATACCTACTTACTGGGTGTATCAGGGTCTGTTATACTCGCGAGTAAGTATCTACAGCAGCGTATGTCGTAAAAATCAACTCGAGGTAAATGGTTTAAATATTGATTTGTACCAGCTGGTTTAGGTCACAATCATTCAATATAATATTTTCATACTTTTCAATACCCACAAAATTTTCTTTCGTACAGCGTTAATTTGCCAAAAAAGAAAAATAAACGGTTCCCTTATAATTTTGACACATACAAAACGTCTGAATTTAACGTATTCATTATCAGGGTTGTACAAATATATTTATTTGAACAACTCTGATAGTGAGTCGTTGTTAGGCTTATTAGTCTAACAACGACTTAAGAGGTAGTCACACAATCAAGTTGGAGACGCAGCGACTCATTTGTTATCTTAAAGTATTAGCACACTCACAATAGCTAAATCTAAATCTAGTGCAAACACTGGCTACCTACTTACATCTCTAATAAACTGTGTGGTCAGGCTTACATATTAAACCAGTTGTAACAAAACGAGGAAGCACCCGAAAGGTCTACAATTTCTAAGCTCGGACAGTTAACTGTAGAAACATGTCAAACATTGGTTTTGTGTGTCGTTTTTCAACTTTAAGCACGAAGTGCTCAAGACTTATAAGCTACAATCAAAAATCCATCTGCCAAATGAAAAGCAGTAAGTAATATTCTTCCAGATATATATATCGTTGTTAAAGATGTTGTTGAAAGGTCAAGCTAGAAAGAATACGGTACTAGATCGTAAGCAAAAAAAGACAACTAGAATGGCTTTGGGCACAATATTCAGCTGAGAAATAATGAAGAGGAAGATGTGACGAGTTTCAACCATAAATGATCAATCCCACAGTTTCCTACTAATATTATACATGTGAAAGTTTGTGAGAATGGATGGCTGGATGGATGGATGTTTGTTACTCTTTCACGCAAAAACTACTGAACGGATTTGCATGGAATTTGGAACACAGATAGTATACAACCTGGATTAACACGTAGGATACTTTTTATCCCGGTAGTACGTTCCCAAGGGATAATTTCGGACATCTACGCGTGCGAAGTCGCAGGCAAAAGCTAGTAGGTAATAAATCCAGTCCGGAAGTGCAGTGCGGTTAATATTCATATTATAATCGCTTAATTGTCAAGAAACATACCATTAAGCGGTTGGAGGTTACTGAATGCACAAACGCAGTAAATTACCGAGTACAAGTATAGGTACACGCAGTTTTGCGCCCTTTAACAGCTGACATCAGGTTTTTATGGCAAATAATTACTCAGTGGTGCGGTCATGGTAACCGGCATAGACCTTGCGAGCGGTTGCACACACCCGAAGGAACGATGGATTACTGCCAAGGTCTTAAAAAGCGTTTTACAGATTTGATGTAAAATGGTTTTGGAAATAATAGTAGGTACTTAAATCTAAGAAAAGGGCATAGTTTGGGTAGCATATTTCATGTTGACTGGTTTTCTAATACAAAACATGACTGCCTCGCTAGCGCTGCTGCTGAGCATGAAGTCTTGGGTTCGATTCCAAGGTCAGGCAAAGTGTTATTGGGTTTTACCATCTGGAATTTCTCAGAAGCAGCCCGGAGTCTGGATTTGTGCCCGGTTGGTGGCAATAGGCTCGCCCCTATTACATGGGACTTAAACTTAAACATAACTTGCTAATTGAGGGTGTATGTGTCTATTAGGTAGGTACGTGGATTACAGCCGTGATGTAATGTATGTAAAATAAAAAAGCTGACATTATGACTGAAACAATAAGGAAAATACCTACCTACCTACAGGTACCTATATTATATCCGTCGTGTAAAATAGACAATTGGTTCAGAAATAAGATGACATTTTCCTCAATTCAATAGGTACCTAGATCATGTTTATCCAAGTTTTAATTAGGTGTCACTAACAAGGTGGATTTTTTGTTGAAGGTAAACAATACAGGCTCTATCTACGAAAACTAATGTAGTACAATGACTAAACAGTCTGTTTGAGTACGGATGATACTTTTGTTCCTTCGTTGTTCTGAAGTTGATAAAACAACATTAAAATATCGGAAACAACAAACACTCAAACTAGATAATGATGGCACAAATCACTGTAGTTAAAACTATTCTGTAAAGTTCTCCCACAAAAGTGCCCGAGACCGTCCGAGCTTTATCTGGTATCCGCCGCTTTCCCAATTTCCTGTGAATTGTTCCATTCAGTTCAGTATATAGGCCTAACAACTGGACGGTTCACCCCACAATAGTTAATTAGTGTAATTTGCGTCCGGTCATCAGTCCATCACACGAGCCATTTCCCTACAAAAGTTGACTCGAAGTTATTACTGAACCGCAGCACCCTCTGTCACTCCCATTGTTCCAATAACCAAGAGCCAGAACAGTAAAAAATGTTAATCAACGAACAGTAAATGTTATCTGATCTAGTGAACTAGCGATGTATATCGTAGCCTTTGAAAAAAGCTGTGCTTTTTGTAATAAAACTTACGTGTAGCATCATAATTATACTGTTTGTAAAGATTAAAGACCCGCGGGGTAATTGCGTAACGCACTAACAGCAGGAATGGCTTTCATTTTGACAGTTCAACAACATTCATTGCGTTATTTACGTTATTGAGCAGACAATTTTTTCGAACATATGAAGCAATGGATATGCAATAGGCTTCAAAGTAATTCAGACTTCAGACTGTGATTGATAATGAGCAACGCAGTTAGGGTGCGATTCATATTTTTTTTTGTGAGCTGAATAAGTAATTATGTTTTCCATTTATTTCCATTTATAGACTCAATAGTTACGTTAAAGCTAAGTTAGATTGCAAAATGTAGAACGTTGTAGGCACGCGATACCTAAACACGCATCAAGCGCCTGTCATCTGGACTTAATGTAATGATTAATGGTAATTAAAGAAAGCTTAATGAAACTGTAGCATTACTTTCTTTTGTTCACAGAACCATGGGAGAGCTAGGAACGAAGCTTGGGCTCGATGAACTGACTGGTGGCGCGGCTGGCATCAGCAGGGCTCTCCTGGCAGAGTTCATTGGTAAGTGGAAGCTATATTTTTAAGAATGATCAACCTTTTATAATCATGATTATTGACATGATTACCTACTCCTTATATTAATAATCTGAGGTCATACAATACAAGCTCTGCCGTCATGATTATTTTCAAATGTTCTCCGTCATCGGAACTTGGCGGTCCATCATACAGGTGAATAAAATTCCAGCCATTACTTAAGAGGCATTATTTTAATGATATAATGTACTCAAATATTAAAGAAATAACATAATAGCCGCCACAGATGTGCTCACAGTTTTTCTATAAAAAATACACCTAACTAGAAGTGATAAAATTCCACATTATGTTTACTGCCAGCACCATAAACGGAGTACATCTAACAGCCCTAATAGGTGACATCAGTGACCACTTGCGAGGCTGCATACCTTACTAAGATATGTCATACGATACATTGAAAATTGTACATTACCAACATTTATTGAAAATGCAAAGATACTCTTTTGGTCATGATCGACAGAATGAAGCATAAGTTGTTATTATCATGAAAAATTCAGAAATAACTCACAATAGAACAGCATAAACGCAAATGGTAAACCAGATTACTTTGATTCGCATTGTCTTCTGTGTGGCAGTATCTTTAAACCTATCCTGTCCCAAGACTGCATAATATTCTCATCTGTAACTTCTTAATGACAGCCAGAGGAAAATGGAAGGTTAATGCTCTTTCTAATTTATTTATTCAACACTTTATTGTACACCACAGAAAACAAAAAGGACAAACATAGGTCCTCCTGTATTTAAAACTAGTGTAGCCTTGCATTAAAGAAATGATATCATAAACTAGAACAACATTTATGTAAACTCCATCAGACTAAGTAAGGAAACCTGTAGGATCAACTATATCTGAAGGCGGTTTGCGTCATCTTACAACTTTAAAATTTACAGCCAGTGCACTAATGACGTCGAAAGAACATTAATGTCAGTTTTATAACAATGTAATAACCATTCATAAGAGCCAGTAACAGTCCTTCGAAAATTGCTATTGGCAATCACCACGCTTGGCAAACGGCTTGTTAATAGCTTTAGGCATGTTTGTACCGCGTGTACTGTATGCTTTGGAAGTTAGGACCACACTACTTTGAACTATTGTCCAACTTCTTGACTTAGTTCATGACGACAATCGTACGAAAAACGTGTGAGGAGTCTGCAAGAACCACGCTGTTCACAGGCTCTCCTTGCTTTAACCATGAACCCTGAAGAACTAAGTGGTAATTTTTGTTGTCCAGGTAACTTACTACTGAACCTGTTCGGTTGCGGTGCCTGTATCAACATCTCGCAAGGCACCAACGCAGCACCAGACATCGTACTCATCGCCCTCGCCTTTGGTCTTGCAGTATACGCCAGTGTTTCAGTGAGTAGTTGCTTCATCTACTACTGCAAAATCTATTTTCTTCTACATGCTGCTTTTTCTGCAAAAGAATAATTGAAGAACTGTTTTTCTTCTTCAGCAGTTTTCAATACCCTACGGCAGCTGTTGTCAGCTCCATTCCTTGAACTTCTACATAGGTGTTCTACATTCGACAGTGACAATACTTACAGTTCCAATTTACTTTCCAACAGGCGATAGGTCACATCTCAGGCGGCCACATCAACCCAGCAGTAACCTTAGGTCTAGCATCAGCTGGTCGCGTGAAGCCGGTGCGTGCGGTGCTATACATCGTAGCTCAATGTGCAGGCGCGGCGGCTGGCTCTGGCCTGCTGAAAGCGTTAACTCCTGAACGCGCGGCTGGCAAGCTTGGCGTCACTGGCCTCGGCACTGACGTCACCCAGCTACAAGGCTTTGGCATCGAGTTCTTCCTTGGATTCGTGCTTATCTTTGTTGTTTGTGGGGTGAGTTTTTTAAACTGAAAACTTGATAGAACTTGGTGATTAAGCAGACCATTTGCAACAGAAGTAAAGTAGGTATGTACCTAGTCATGGATAGGTAAGGTTAAAAAAAATACCTATGAAAAAATTTACCATGATGATGTTCGTGTTGATGACAACATGTAGCCAAATTTGGCAATGGGCGAGAGCAGAGTACCTACCAGGAACTACCTACTTCCTTAAAATAACCAATGGCCTCTATTTTTTTCGGATAGTAGGTATATAGGTACCTATGACTAATACATTTCAGAGGAATTTCAAAATAAATTAAGATTATAAATTAAATTAATAACTACAGCTACTATCTAGGGGTTTCCGGTGAATAATCGGAATTGACGAACGAAGTATTTTCCTAGTAACTTCGGTGCAACTTCAAAAACGAGCAGTATAAAAGCAATAAATAATAACAATACTGAGAACTACAGCGGTCAACAATAACAAAGATTACTTGCTTGCAGTAAAGATTAGATATTAAAACGTTACACAGAATCCTTAGGTAACGCCTAAAAATAAACATGATTCTTTGTCATTCTGACATTAATCCTACTTTCGATAACTGCAATCAACAACATCTTAACGGCTGAACGATACTGGAATCCAATTGCACACAATCTTCTGAAGAAGAAGACTGCAGAAAAGAGGTGTTTTCAAGAGCAGCGTATTAGGTACCTAAACCTCAAAATATCCATAGGACGCAAATGATAGCGCAGAATATTAATATCATCAAGCTCAATAAATATTTTAATATTAATAGCGTAGTTATAGCTAATGAGTTAAACTATGTTGGTTGTATGGAATAATCAGTTCTAATGATAATTCTCGTACAAATTTCGCGCAGCCAGAGGTCGCATCAGTCGTATCGTGACACGACGTTATTAGCGGAAACGTGCGCGGTAATCTGCCTTTTTGTAATGAAATATTTAAACAATTTCTATAGTTAGACAAAGGAAAAAAACTACCTCTACATTCGTAAAATAAATCACATAAAAATAAGTGCTTCATGCAGCAAAATTAAAGTGCTGTCTTAAGTCACAACTCTTAATTAAGGCGCAGATATACGACTTTTAATGATTTCAAATTGAACATCACGTCTAAACGAATAGTCTTATTTGTTTGAAAAAAAAAATATGATAAACTAGACTATTTTCTTCGTAATTTGATATGTGAATATTTGAAATTATATTTTTATAACATAGTGTAATTAATTTGTAAAGTAATGTCTAACGCGAACACAAAAAACGATAATCACGCAAAAACTATCGGGCGTATTTTCATGAAATCTGCGCCATCTAAAAGACAATTTAATATCCCAAATTTTTGTATACGGTTTTTATTTGTATTGTGTTTGATAAATCAAGGGGGGTTGTTTTTGCGAAAAAACTTGATGCGCGTTGAAGCGGGGGCTCTTGCGGGCGACGGGCAACAGTGCATCACTGACCAATGTCCGGGTAGATGCTAATGCTCTGTGCAATTTCATTCCCTTAAAAGTTTCGCATGCTCCTCCCACTCGCTCAAGGTCGCTGGCCCTTATTGTCGCCTTAAGCGATGGGTCTAAACGTGTCGTACTTACCCTTATTAACTTCCAAAAATCTCCAACATGGAAAGACAAACTGACAAAGTTACTCAGAAAAGTAAGTAGGTACGTAGGTATATAGATAAGTAGGTACAATAAAATATCCAAGCCATTCTTGAGAGTGTGAGCTACGATGGAAGACAGGTACCTATCGTAAGACATACAGGCTGGCAGGGACATCAAAACGCGCAAGCTGTACTCCATGGATTCAGTGAATAATTCTGAACACCCATGCGTTGAAATTTTTCATCGGTTTATTTTTTTTTAAATAGCTGTTCCATAAATTTTGACGGCGTAGATGTTGAACTTTTCTATAAAACAGTTGATTTTTTATTGATAACCGACGAAAAAATTCTACGCTAGGATCTTATGCTGAATTGTTTACGACACGATTCTTGTTTACACACACAAAAATAAATAAATAAATATAGATAGGTCCTAAAGACTCTCAGGCAATAATAAAATTAAAAAATAATTGATGATAGATTGCCATTGGAAATAAACTAAGATGAAACGTGCATAATTAGCTTCTAAGTATTCACTGATGACTCGCTTGCCTACATCTAGTTACTCGCCAGAAAAGGATATAAAATATTACCCTACACATAATATTTAAATATTAATGCATTCGTGATCTGGTTGAGGTAGGATTGTAATAATTCAATGTCACTAGAGTAAATAACAAGTGTCCTTACAAACGCCTCTTGCGCTATAATTAATATATAATATACCGATATGACATTGGGCTGTTGGGCCGCTTCGTGTTGTAAATCATTTTAGTTCAGCTTTGGAAAAATTACATAACGTTTGTGTTCCTGCCGTCACGACAAAAAGTATTGAGTAAAAAATGAATCGGTAGATTAAAAATACACTACGTTGCATGTTTAGGATAACGCGGTTCCATAAAATATGAGGTTTGTGTATCTACAAGTAGCTAACTTGTGCAAATGTGCTATCTATGTTTGTAGTACATACTTATTTTTAATATTATTAGGTATTTATGATACGGTTTGAGATAAAAATACTGAAACAACTTTTCAAACAATTCGGCATTAAATCGATCTTTGCATTGCGTTATTGTGTAATTATATATTTATATCCTCGTGGAGATACTTAAGCAGATATTTTTTTCAGTATCTGAAATCTGAATAGCTGTAGAACACGGTCAAGGCATGGCCATCTCTTTAAAAAAAAGTAATGCCTGTTGACTGTATAATAAATAATAAGCACCATTCACTACACACTTTTGCATGATTAATGAAATGAAACCATATTTCAAAAAAAAAACATTGATCAATATCTCGGACAAGTCTATTAGAAAGAAACAAACGATTACGCCCACTTATTTAATTCAGAGACTATAATTAAAAACATAATAATTTTCGCGAGGTTTTCGTGTAGATTCCTAAAAGAACGAAGACAAACCCCGCGAAGTACCTAACGTTGCGTGACGGAACACAGTATTTTATTCGCGAAATAGTAGGCAACAATCTACTACAGATTAACATAATCAATAATAAAACGCAGCTGTGTGGAACACGTTTTTATTCATTAATATATTCGTTAGGAATTATATCTACCAAATAAGGTGCACCGAACTCTATGAAAAAAGAAAGCGTCCACAGTCAATTGTTTCTATCTCGAGCGAGTAGGAGTCCTCTCATGGAAACTGGTTCCTCAGTTACTTGTAGACGATGAGTCGGCAATCTGTCACTACCTACGTAATACTTAGTTTAATTTGTGCTACTACCTCATAAATGTAGCTTTGAATAGCACCAATGCAGTCAACTTTATTGGTAACACTCGGATAGTTTTATTAACTCGGAAAGGGACAGGCGCATTATGATAGATACTGATTTATGTATAGGTAGTTAAAATGGCACATAATTGGGTATGAGAAATAGTAATTTAGGAATAGCTACTTATATCCATGCTATGACATTTTCTACTTCTCCTGTAATAAATTTTTGAATCGATTTATGTACTTATATATATATATATATAATTCCATTTAATAGCCACAAACATACGTCAAATAGGAGGCAGGTAGATACTGCAAATCCTTGTTAATTCCAAAAAACAGACAATAAGTAGATTCTAGACACAAAAATCGGTAGGATTAATTCAAATCACAGCTATTGGCATCGCGGATCGCCACCACTAGCATATCGTAGCATTATATTGTGACATTAAATGCAGACGGTGTTTCTGTTTACACACCTATCACTGAAATATTGAATAATTTGCATTATCTCTACGTGCCTGCAACGAATGCTTACGGCTACCTAAAACATAGCGAACTTGTATTGTATCTACACTACACACAGACTGTGGGCCACAGTACTACATTATATGCGGGCAAAAATAAACCGTTACTTTATAATCTGACAGCGCAGCTCAACGATGTCTGTGAAACAAAACAAAACTAATGCCTTATTTCACGCTCCGTTGGATTTGATTGATTTCTGGGTTTTTGGGCAATTAGTTACAGTTACTTTTACTATACCTATGTGGACTTAGAAGTAGGTACTGTAAGACTTTAATCTTCATCTTGACTAACTATTTCCACTAGGTACTAAATTGAATGACTATCTAAATATACAAATAAATGACAAGAAACAAAAGGGACACTATTTAAGGGGTACTTGATTTATACACCGTATAATTTACTTCTGTTAAATAAAAGCTATTCTCAAACTGCATTCAATTAAAGATAACCTGAAAATATGTGCAAGTGTGTAGGTAGGTATAGGTAGGTAAAGCTAGGTACTTTTAATATTTTAAACAACCACATTTTGTGAGTTGTTTACGGTCGTGCCCCGCGTGGGCCGTTGGTTACCATAAAGTAATGCTTAACATTTACTACGAGTGGTTCCCTTCGTAGATAAGTCAAGTGGCTATTGTAAACAATATTATTTAAAATAATCTATGGATACCAACTTGTGAATTTTTACGACATTCTCAAGTGTGTAATTCTTGAAAGATTTAATTTATACCGAGTTCTTTGATGGTTTACCACACAATTACTTACCAATGTAATTATAAAAAGTACAGTCCCTCTAATAAGATGGTTGGTTGTATTCCGTGGTTGTACTAGTTGCAGCATGCTCATTAATTAAAATACAAGTGCTGCCATCTGTTGTCGAGTAGATTTTTTTAAATTGTACTTGACAGAATATCGCTAAACTACCGCGACAATGTGGCGCGATGTGATGCAATGTGTGGTGGATGTGGTGTGGAGAACTAATTATACTTCGCGCGCTATCTCTCGCACACCGACGTATCGCTGTAAACAGAGAGCCCGCGAAGTGTTGTTCGCTTTATCGCGAAAATGTAGCCGTAGCATTACAGAATAGCCCTTTTACATGTCACTCGATTCGTTCGACGAAATAGACTGACCTCATCAATCAATAGTCAATCGTGGTAATTAAATGCATCTACTTCATAATTTTTGCAGGCGTTCTCGACAAACCACCAAATGAAATGTTAAACATGGTAGTTTTATTGAAACCATGTCATATCTCCTTAGGTATGCGACCCGAACAAGCCTGACAGCAAGTCCACAGCGCCTCTAGCCATCGGCCTGACTGTGACACTGGGTCACTTGCTCGCTGTCGACTACACCGGCTCCGCCATGAACCCTGCCCGCTCCTTCGGCTCAGCACTCGTCGCCAACGAATGGGCTGACCATTGGGTAAGGAAATTTACAGCATTCAAAATATCTTGCGAAAAAACAAAGAACACCTATGAACTAAAAAAATACAATTTCGTAAGGTTGTTGGTCCGTCTTATTCGAGGCTGACTCTTGGTCTGAACTTTCCAGAAATATTTTGGCAATTAATTAGTAGGTATTCCTTTACAAAGCTTAAACTTTTCAACCTACAGGCGTGTGTTATGAGATTTCAACCTAAGTATTACATATTTCTAAAACAAAAGCAAGTCAAATTTTTGGCATGCTTAATTGGTGTCCCTCAACTCCATTACTATGGAACAGCTCTAAAACATCCATTTCTACAGGTATACTGGGCAGGCCCCATCGCTGGAGGCATCGCGGCCGCTCTGCTCTACGTGCACGGGTTCTCCGCGCCGCCCGCTGAGACCAACACGCCGCCCCGCTACCGCGCCGTTGCTGGAGACGAGAAGGAGGTAAGATGATCTACCAAACTTCTTCATCTTCTTACAACAGTTTTTACCCGAAGGACTTCAGTAAAGTGCTAATACCACAACTGTGAACAACCAATTGATGTAGGCCTTAGATTCTGACCAGGCCCGAAATGTGCAAGAAGCAAGTTCCTACCATATTCTTACCACTACAACAGTTTCAAAAAAAAGTTCTGTAAAAACAACTTTTTTAGCTGGCTAGGCTACTAAAGACTAATTCCTGACAACCATGTTTATGACTGTATGGCTAGCCTTTTGCATCAAATAAAGAAATATGGTTTTAACCATAAAGTTAATTGAATGTTCCATTACAAGCGTACTGGACGCCTAGCCCCAACTGCTTGGACAGTAGAACAAAGCGTAAGTAACCGAACGTGTTCATGATCATCCGCATCCCATCAATTTAAACTAAACAGACCGATAGAAATCACTCACTCCCTCCATTGGTCTGATGTGTGATGAACCTTAATGATTTTGTGTGCCTTCTTATTCCCATTGGCCCACTTCAACAGGGTGGTTTTATATAGGTATGTACGTAGACGTGGGGTATATGAAATCAGTTGGCAGTCATGTTTAGAACTAATATTATATTTATTGTTTAGCTGAAGAGGTTGGACGGTAAGGGCGACGACATGGCTTGAGAGCGCGCCCCGGCGCGGGCGGCGAGCTGGCGCACGCGCGGCGTGTCAGTACCGCGCGACGTACGCGCGCCGCCGCTTCCCCACCACCACCTACCTACTCATTCAAAATAAACGACAGCTCTAAGTGTCAAAAAGCTGAACAAACTATAGTGACCATTTTGAAGGACGCTATAGATTTCGAACAAACCACGCAACTATAAGAAATCTTATATTTGGAATCTACTCCCGCGGAACTACCCAACGTTCAAGCAAGTCTCGGGGCCATTCTCATTACTCTCCGGAGTACATTGTGGAGTGGACTAGTGCTAGAGACTTCATAATATTAAGCCCCCAACCACACGACCAGTTTAAGTGCCCATAGATACAAGTTTTGTTCATTGTAAATATCTTTACACCATATTTATGCAAACGTACAAGCTTATCTCATATTCAATCAGTTTTGATATCCGCCCCATATTTTGAAGTTAAGTTTAACGTTATAATGTTTTGAATGTGTTTGAAATTGAATACTTTTAAGTAATTAAACATTTTATACTA
This sequence comes from Griposia aprilina, assembly GCA_916610205.1. Lineage (NCBI taxonomy): Eukaryota > Metazoa > Arthropoda > Insecta > Lepidoptera > Noctuidae > Griposia > Griposia aprilina. Next base: position 13,050,536 of record OU744286.1, read on the forward strand.
TTTGATATTTGAGATTACCTATATCTTTTTAAATTTTACTTAGGTTACAAGGGAGTCTAGAATTTTATTATTATATCAAAACAATCTCACTCAGTGTGGCTCCGTTGTTTAGTGTAGTTAAATATAAGTATAAAATTACAAAGTATTTTTGTTTACTTAAATCGACTTGCATTCACATTTTATTGTTACAAAAATCGAGTAACATAATCCTATAGAAATGCAACTTGCCTGCCCATGTTATTCATCTAACGCGCAGAATAAAAAATCTATCATTTAAAAAAAAGCCTGTTGCCTTTTCTGTTCTCGGGGCAAGTACATAATATGTTATGGAAGTCGCTTTAAGTATAAGTTAATATGAAGTAAGTTAAGTAGAACCTAACGAGTTTCAAACCGCAGTGTTCAAAAATATACCAACTCGAGCTAAGTGAATGAAATTATTTTGTAACTGATTTGTGCGAATGTCAAATTAATAGATAATAAATATAACTATGAATGTAAACGTTTTGTCTTGATAATTTATGATGAAATAAATATGATATTATTTTATTTTAGTGTTTCATTACCTAAGACCACACTGGTTGATCGAAAACCAGAAAAATATGTATAGACAGCAATATGTATATTCGTGACTACATATTTAGCAAAAGAAAGATAATAGAAACAACCTTGAGAAGGATAAATTTTACCATGTGCTACCAACCTACCACTTACATGGTTTGCAGTAATAGTGTTACAATATTAGTCGGTACATATTTTGCGGAAACCTTTGATCATGGTGATAATTTACAGTAGGTACCTATAATAATAAACATACAGCATGTGTCAGGAAGGTGTGGTGATATTTAAGGGTGTCGTACCTACGTGGTACGTCGTACAGACCATCAAAATTAACAACTTTCTCCATTGGACCAACACCGTAATCGCGACAAAAATATCAACTGTCTCATTCAAAACCTAATACCTACTGGACCCAGTGGCTTCAATACCTACTGGAAATAATCAGCCGTCCCATATATTTGTATGGGACGGCTGATTATTTTTCACGATTATGATGAGAAAGTTGTTCAGTTTGATTGTACCACATCCTTAAAGTGTACGGGACGGCTGATTATATTTTCGCAATTATGATGAGAAAGTTGTTCAGTTTGATTGTACCACATCCTTAAAATGGATGGGACGGCTGATTATATTTTCGCAATTATGATGAGAAAGTTGTTCAGTTTGATTGTACCACATCCTTAAAATGGATGGGACGGCTGATTATATTTTCGCAATTATGATGAGAAAGTTGTTCAGTTTGATTGTACCACATCCTTAAAATGTATGGGACGGCTGATTATATTTTCGCAATTATGATGAGAAAGTTGTTCAGTTTGATTGTACCACATCCTTAAAATATATGGGACGGCTGATTATTTTTCACGATTATGATGAGAAAGTAGTTCAGTTCTGTACCACACTCCTGAATATGTCCACACCTTTCTGATACTTGCTGTATAGCTACAATGGTGACAATAATTGGAATATTAGTGAACATAGGTACCTACCTACCTACATGATTGACTCATAGCCAATTATTATTATTATTACTTAATATCTTTTATTTCAGGTATTCACCCATAGCAATGCATATTACATCAGAATAAATTAGAGATTAAATTATTAAAAAATTAAATTAAAATACATAAATTAAATTAAAATTAAAAGACAATTACATACGTCTGAGCAGGTACACACAACGAAACATTTCAGACACAATGTGATTAGTACATGCACATAAACGGGTCAGGAAATGCCAATGAAAGATTGGAATTCATTACAGATTTTATTGCGTGGGTTTAGTACAAATATAGTATTTACATTACATTTAATACAATACATATTCTTAGACCATTTAATCAATTTTTTTTCCTATGAAGACAATTTTTTATTTTAATGTCAAGCTAAAATTTCTTAAAAAGAACCGTACATCTGTTAGATTAATGATAAGCTAAAGCTAACCTGATGGGGACTAAGCAAACGGGAGTTTTTTACAAAACGTGGTTCCAGAACGCGCGATAAAAAGGGTGTAAATATCCTGTGTATACAATCTATAAAAAAAAGATTACGACGAACTGAGAAACTCCTCCTTTTTTTGAAGTCGGTTAAAAAACAGGAATGTATCGCATATTCGTCAGAATCGGTAAAACCATGTTCTGTTTGATTTAGAACGTCCTGTGTATTAGGGACACCGTGTTTATTTTTAAAATATTATGGTAATGACGAGCTTACTATAGGTACACCTCTGCCTAACCCTTCGGGGAATACAGGCGTGATGTTATGTTATGTGTTATGAGCTTATAAACCTTACCTAGCAAAAAATAAATGACAAAGGTCACAGCCAAGGTCAATTAAAGGTCACTCATTTATCTGTAGACAAAAACATGGGGGTGATGAATGTAAAACTCCACTTTTGAAACTTTTGCGAAAAACTCAAAAGTGGATGTTAGGACGGAACTTACGATTACATTCATTACACTTATCAAATGTTTATTGTTTATTGATATGTTAATAAATAGAATATCTCTATATATTGACATACTAGCTTTTGCCCGCGTCTTCGCTCGCGTGGATGTCGGAAACTATCCCACGGGAACGTGCTACCGAGTTATATAGTATCCTATCATCCAAATCCATTCAGCCGTTAAAGCGTGGAAAGGTAACAGACAGACAGATAGTAAATGTAAATAATATTCTTTTATTTTTATTAAACAGCTTTTTATGATTCTAAATGTCTAACTTAAAAATGATACATCATTAATTTGAAATACTCTAGCGTCGCGTCGCCATTGACCACGTACCTTTTACCTACATATATTAGCTAAGTTATTTTATATCTTCAAATTGTAATAACTTTAAGCGGATGGACCGATTTAAATTAAATAAATACTAAAATAAATAATACCTCAAGATACGGGTTCTGACTATAGTTCCAATTCCTTAAATCTCCTAAAAAGAGGTAAGTACAAAAAAAAACAATAATCATCTTAATTTTAAAATCATCCCCTAATTTACCCCCTCGGGGATGATTTTACAAAAAAACGAAAATTAATAATTTTTAATTTCTTACCAAAAGCATAATAAAAATATTCATATTCCTAACTTAAGGAATGCTAAGTTTCCCATAAAAACTTTCATCCTCCATATCACCCCCTTTTAGGATTAATTTTGAGACAAAATGTAGCATAAGTCCTTCCTCAGGATGCCATCTATCTCCTTGACAATTTTTATCGAAATCTGGCACGCAAAAAGTGGTTAGTGGTTTAGGAGTGAAATGGTAACATACAGACAGACACACAGACAGTTACTTTCGATAGTAGTATGGATGGGTAAGATTATGCTATTTAGTTTATTATCAAATCAGTTTGAATATTACCTTAGCTGACGGGTGATTTTACCTGGTGGACAGTTTAATCACTTTGAATATCGTATCTGATGGGAGATCTTATCTGGTGGCTAATTACATACAGTAGTCCGGAAGTCCGTTCAGTTGAAACGGATCAAAATAGTTTGATCAAAAAAGCTTTCTGTATAATGATGACATCAAGTTAAAATGTCTTCTGGATCTTAATTACTTTTGGGTAAATAAGGGTTCGTTGTTTACGGATATATAAATAGGTAAATAGGCGATCCTCCCAGGCGAGGATTTATTTTGTGTCCAACAATGCTATCTGATGCCTCGGTAAGCACGTTAAGCCGTTGGTCCCGGCTGTCATATACGTAATCTTTAACAGTCGTTACGTGTAGTCCAGAAGCCCAAAATTCTGACAACCAGTCTTACCAAGGGCCAGTACTACCCAGTAACTGGGTTGTGGAGGTCAGATAGGCATTCGCTCCATGGAAAATACGCTTCATTCCCAGTCGCCCCCGCGGTGTTTGCCACCGGAGGCAAATGGGAATAAAAATTCCCAGGGAATTAAGACGTGGATTAGCACAAGGAATAATGACAAATCCTAACCCAAAACGGTCGACATCAGGCGCACCCCGAGGTTCGGTTGGTTAGGTTCCTTTGAACCCTTTAGACAGAAATAGGAGCCCCGCGAATCGGGGCTCCGTCGACCTGATTATTAACCCTAACCCTAGCCGGTCGACCTCCCTTATTATTTTATTCTTCACAAGAAACAAAGCAATGTACAGCGAAACCGAAGTGGAGGCAATGACTTCCCCGTCACCGCCGTGCTGGGATTTTTTATTCCCATTTGCCTCCGGTGGCAATCTCCGCGGAGGCGACTGGGATTGAACGGAAAATACTGGTAATCAGCAGCATCTGGTAAGACTGGTAGCCGACACCAACATAGTTGGGAAAAGACTAGGCAGATTGATTGACGCTATTGTTGCATAATCACATTTGGTGGATAGTCGGTAGATATTTCGGCATGATCACGTCAAGTTGAATGTCTTATCTGGGATTTGGAAGGCTTAGTCATAGGTACAAACGATGCACTAGCAATACTAGGCAGCACACGATAAAATAATTTGCCTCTGTTAACGCTGCTTACGACACGACGACTCGCCTATAAGGGCAAGAATAAAAGTATGCTCTGAATCTTGAACCGTCGGCGTCGCAACTTAATTTAGTCTAGTTCGGAAGGTACCTAAGTGAAGTGCTAAAATCCAGTCCACATAAAGCGTACCTAGTACCTACATGTCGTTCACTTTGTTGGAAGAATTGTCGGCGTGTTTATTTATTACAAGTGGGGACGCAGCTTAAAACTTAACTAGGCCAGTGGCAGAATTTGTCCTATTTATTATAGCAGTACCTTAATTACGTCACACACTATCTATCACAATCTCAATCATTTTGAAGCCTATTGCTAATCCATGGCTTCATATGTTCGAAAAGTTTGTCTGCTCAACAACGTAAATAACGCAATGAATGCTGTTGAACTGTCAAAATGAAACCCATTCCTACTGCTAGTGTGTTACGTAATTACCCCGCTGGCCAAACTACCTTTGCAACATCTTTAGTAATCTCTAGTTGCAGTATGTTAAGACTAATGGTGCGAATTACATAATAGAAGACACGGGACGTGAAATATCTAGGACGTAAAATATCGTTTCTGGGTTTGTTCTAAATAACTGAGATTTCTCGTTCGGTTATAGGTACCCCAGGAGGCCAGGACTCCCGGTAGCAATACCATGGGGAACATATTTTACTGTATAAGAGATCTAGCTGTTGTACCAATTATAAATACATACTTAAATAAATAGAAATACTATGTTACACTCGGCCTACAGGTTCGAAACTATTGCGATTACAATTATTAGATAACCGACCTACATAAAATAAGTTAGAAATCAACATTATAAAATCAACACAAGCTATCGTATAAAGTGTAGACGACTGTTATTTGATACGTTATAGTAAAGTAAGTACACAATACATCCACAATACCCATCTATTTATCTGAATATTTGGTTAGTTCCAAATACACAAAAAAAAAAAAGATAGCAATATGATAACGGTGTGACTGCACAGTACACTATATTGGTGCAGGACATGGAAAACTTAATCAATTGATATGTATAAAGATAACTAAGTACAGTAGGTACTCAGTACCCAGGTGTTGATAACGCACACGGAGTTTCAGAAAAATTAGTTCGGCTATGTAATGTATCGTCTCTGTTAAGCTACAGATTCCTAGAAGCGCCTGAACGTCTGTGTCTTAAACTTCATGCGCCAAAACTTGTATATGTCGCCGCATAACTATGAACATGGTTAGTTTATAATCTATTTCGCGAGATTATAAACTATCGACAAATTTTTAACTGCAACCAACTATTTACAATTTAACGCATTATTTTTCGATAGTTTATAATCTGTCCATGTCAAACCGACAAATTGTAACACTACTTAGACAAGTAACTGCGACCAACCTGAAAGTAGCGTTCGCCGGCCGCTACCGTGGCACCGCTCGCTTCGCTCACTCGGCTCGTGCACGGTTGGTCACAGTTCTAACTGAACCCATTTGGTCGGGGTGCCCTGGCTTAGTTACTGCGACCAATTCGGCTACCGCCAAGACCAACAAATCAGGGACGGTTCACAATTTTACGGGTGATAAAATCGGAAGGATTGTGGACTCTGTCGGTAACTGCAGGTTCGTTCACAATTTAGCGGTTTGGCATGAATGGATTATAAACTATCAAAAATGAATACGTCATAATAATATTGTGAGCTCTATATTACAGTTAACAATTTATCAACAGTTTACAATCCCGCGAGATAGATTATAAACTAACGGTTTTCACAATCATACGGTGACATATACACTCCATCAAGGATCTTTTGGCGTTTGAATGACATTGACAGGGGGGGGGTGGGCGTTGACCGCGAGGAGGCAAAACGCCGGGGCGTAACTCCGCTGCCGCGAGAAATTGCGGCACAGCGGACAGAGCTCCGGAGGGATTTCATGGCGACATGGAGAGTGCGACTGTCAAAACCCAGTGCTGGGCACGCCACAATTGCAGCAGTAAGTCCTCTCTTTGAGGAGTGGATTGAGCGGGGCCACGGCATCCTCACCTTCCGCCTAACGCAGGTCCACACCGGACATGGCTGTTTCGGGAGGTTCCTATTCCGGATAAGGCGGGGGGTAACGCCCGGGTGTTACCATTTTGTGGATCGCCCGGAGGACACGGTGGACCATACGGTGGTGGTCTGCCCGGCTTGGGCGGTGCTCCGGCCGTGTAAGGCGGAGGCGATCGGCGGCGGCGATCTTTCACGTCCGGCCCTAGTCCAGCCCATGGTACGAAGCGAGAGTGCATAGGAAGCCATCGACTCCTTCTACGAAGCAGTAATGCTCGCTAAGGAGGAGGCGGAACGCGTGAGGGAGAGGTAATCTTTGCACCCTCACGCCCCTAGTCGCCGCAGGAGGAGACACCCTGGGCGTCGGGAATCAATAGGCGATTCCCGGCCACCGTAGGCGCGGTCTTGCGGACAGCGAGCAAGGGGCAGCTCGCCGTCCGGTAAGGACCAGATCCGGGTCGACGGCGCGTTGTGTTCCACGCGCGCCTCAAGAGATGTCAGCACACATTGACGGAGTCCGTTAGGGCCGATGCCTGCCGGGGTCGCGGGCTTGTCCGAAAGCGTTACCTGGCCCTGGCACACAGGCAACTGAAGGAACACGGGCGGGTTTTAGTCAGTAATAGTCCCACCAAAACAAAAAATTGGGGGGGGGGGGGGGCGTTGACGCAAATTGTTTTAAGAAAACGTACAGACTCTGTCTACGTATGAAAATGTATTGGAAAAATAAGATTCGCGGCGGCGTTATTTCCGATGTTGGCCACGCGCCAGAAGATCCTTGTACAACTATAGGTACCAGATAACTTTATGTCAAGTTGTGATGAAGGACATTCAGGTCACTAGTCATCAAAACAGTGCACATAACATGACCTCATGTAGTTACGTATAATTCTGTAACGTGATAGCTGAAGATCAGTAGTATTAGACAAGTAGCACGAGGCGGCTGCGGTTGTGGGGACAAGTGTCTCGTATTGCCACCGCAATGTGTCATTACTACATGAGAATAGGTAGACACGTCATGTACAAGGTACAGAATAATAAGCTTTATTGATAAAGTACCCTTCACGCATTGAAATACCTTACGCTGGTTCTACACTTGGCGAATTTGTACTTCGCGTTGTACTGTGCCAAAATTAATGTTGTTGCATTTCACGTCAATGATGTATTTAAACCTTATTTTATTGATATAAGTCAAATGACGAGCTCGTGATTTGCAAAGACTATACATAAAAAACGGGGTATACACTTATGAATACACCCGTACATTATACATTAATTTTATTATTATAAAAAACGTACTGTTTCCTTCAATGTAAAAAATAGTTTAATAAAAATTATAAATGTGAAATACTCTCAAAATAATGACTTGATTTACAACAATATAAAACAATGGATTGATTTAACATAATTTCACAATAATTCTTAATGAATAAATAAATTACAAGTTTAAATCAAATGGAGTCAGTCTTGTAAACACAAATGTAACTTTTAAAAATATAGTTTTAAAAGATAATGCTTAGAGTAAATGACAACACATAAAACTAAGCACCACGTTTTCAATTAATTATACGCAATATTTGGCATTTTTAATTACAGGTTTTAATGATTCAAAGGAAATTAAAAAAAACAACAGCATTTTATATATTTTCCTTGCACTTTTAGCTACACTTTAATTATGGACATACAATATCATAAAATGAAAAAGCCAAACTTTAGATAATCTATTTTTCTTTAGAAATAACCATAATATTGAAAATATTCTTAATGAAGTACGACACTCTAGATTCAAAATACTATCTATCAGATGAGTTTAAAAAAAAAAAATAAGATATTATTCATAATTCTCTTGCTCTTATGCCAATTTATTTGTGGTCAGCGCAACATGTTTTTCATGTCATATTCATTTTATTTAAATACATATATATTATATTTATGTACAATTATGTGTACTTGATTCTTATTGTCATTATGTTATTTTATTTCATTTGGATAACTTGTATGTACAATGTTGTATCTCGTATTATTACATAATTATTATTTAGTCTTACTTATGTATTTAAATATCTTAAATTATTCACGCAATAACGCGTAATTAATCAATTCCATAAACAAAAACTGTTTTTATAAAAACGCAAAAAAAATAATATGAAACCATTACGAGACTCTCATTTGAATTTTTTAATACTAAAAAGATCTAGACTAAAATACAATATTTTTTTCTTTACTTAGTTATTTACAAGAATTGAAGTGTTACCCCGCGTCCTATTTATAAGCGATCGTTGCGCGAATATCGTCGCGGTCACAAATCACTTTTTATTCGGTGAACCGAAACGCGTAGATCGCGCCGACAGAGGGCGCTTTCCGGTTATCCGACCAAAAAGTGACACATGAACGCGAGCGCTATTATCGCTTTTAAATAGGACGCGGGGTCAGGCCGCGTCCTTAATTTATCACTTTTTGCTGGGAAACCGGAACTTGTGGTCGCGCCAACAGAGGGCGCCTTTCGTTTCGATCGACCGAGACGATCGCATATTCGAGCGACGATCACTTTTAATTAGTACGTGGGGTAACATTGGTTAATATCGGACTACATTACATTTCGTAAGTGTGTAATAACAAATAGTTCGATTAAGTCAAAATGCAATAAACTTAAATGTTGTGCACCCGCATATAAATGCATCAGTTATATTGATACATGCTCTTGTCTTTAAAATAGCGTATTTAAAAACATTGCTTTATGTTCCTTAAGCCATTTTACAAAAACCGCCATTTTTCGCGTCCAAAATGTCAATAATGGTGGAGTTGTTTAAAATTTTATTAATGATAAATGATATATTTATTCATAATGTAGCAAAACAAATTTGTAGAATATTCATTTGTAGCGTCTAGGACTAACAATGATCCTTTCCCCCTACCGCTGTGATAGTTAAACGCTCAAAAGGGGTATTTTAAAGTCCTTTATCTCAGTTACCTTTAGGTATAAATTGTTTTAAAATATACCAAATTATTCAGAATACGATCCTATTGTATTGTAATTTACTATATTTCGATATTTTATCTCCGGTATCCCATATTAAAACTTAAAAATAAGTAAAGATTTTCAAAAAAATGCTCTTTAACAAGTGCGTTTAATCTTATTACACTATGATATTATAAGAAAAAAATAACATAGATGTATACTACAATCATTGTCTAAATAAAAATAAACAATTTTGATAAAACAATTCAAGTAAAATTAGATAGTAGATATTTCCGTGCATCGAAGCTAACAAATTAGTCGCGCGCCAGCGCTTGTCGAAGTTAGACCTACCTCAAATTTTGCGTGCGAGACTATCTCTTTCCCTCGCGTCTGTTATCCTCCTTGCACTCTCCGCGCGACAATTTTATTTTTCCCGCGCGATTTTGTGAAGTGGCTCATAAAAGGTTTTATTCGAAGAGCAAGATAGCAATGTTCTCCAACTGAGCTAAGTATGCTTACTAGAGCGGAATTAACAGGGCACGCCACAGCAGTTCAATGCAACATGACTTGTCAATTGGCCTTTACTTGACTAAAAACCTTTTTCTTAGGCTTCTTTAGATCAAGCATTTGCTAACAAAGTAAATAAATAATTAACTGCAGTCCTGCAATGTTTTAACTCAAGGTAAACTAAAACCTGTGACTATATAAACTTGAAACATTTTTGTTTGTCGTGTGGTATCCGCGTCTTAAACAGCACGGAGTCGGCTCGGTACTGCGTTGTTAAAAGTGGCGTGTAGCCCATTACCTGTGGGGGGGAAACAATTTTATTAATATATTAACAAGCCCTGTTTTATTAACTGAAGGGATAGTTAACGTTTTCAAAACAAGGGACAGCTCGTACGAAAACATTTGAATAAGTGACCAAATTGTAATTATTGTGATTTATACCATCGGCCGTTTGGATGCAGTTTGGAAATTCATCGAATTTTGAAACTTACTCAGTAATTATACCGAGCAAAATTCAAAACTCAATTAATTTAATCCATAAAGTAGCTCCGTTGCGCGAAAGCATGACTCATTCCAAATTTAACCTTATTTCAGGTTTTTAAAAGTCATTTTTTTTTGTATTTATATTATAAGGTCTCCTATATCAACAAGTGTGTGCAAAGAATGATTGTAATAAGTATTTCTTACCTGTGAGAAGAACTGTATACATTTATGTCTTTCATGGAAGTGTGTTTCGTCTGCTGACAGCGTCACCGGACAACCGGGACAGCGGAACGTCCACCGCGACGTTACCTACAACATAAGATATTATTATTACTAACCAGTCCATATTGACAGACGTCTAATGCTATTTAGCAATATACTTTACTCTATGAAATTAGAGTTTCCAGTGTCTTACCTAAGTATTGTAACACACGTTTATGAATCAATAAAACCTTTATTATTATTATTTTTGGTAAACAAATTTTGTTTCTTAGCTCTTTGGCTAGTTTAAGCTACATTAACGGGCCCAAGCCAAGTCAATATAGCATGTGTGGTGATCAAGTAGAATTAATGTTAAGAGGGGTAATTTAATTTTCCTCCATTTATTATTATTATTATTATTATTACCCATCAGGTTCTTGAGGTGAAACGAAGTTGGAAATGGAAGTTCTTTACTTATTAGTATTACTGAGGAAATAAGTCGATCGTCCATCTGCAAATATCTTATTAAGGGCACTTGGACGTTATTTGGAGAACACACCAATATTTTTTTAAGCCCGATGATTCTTTTGGTGTGCAGCACCGTTTAAAAAAGAGTTCCATTTTGATAATTTTGGTTTGGAACAATAAACATATTATGTAATTGTGTTTGTTAACGTACCTAAAATACAAGAGGATCCTCAAAAATAAAATCCTCCATAGAGGACAATACTTTTAATAAAAAATATGATCTAACCTTGACTGGCGGCTTCCTAGTGATATGCGAGACGAGGAAGTTCATGGCGATGTCCTCGCAGTTCATGAACTCGTCCACGTAATCGCGGATAGCGGCCGGCAGAGTGCGCCAGTACGCCCATAAATAGTAGCGGTGAACGAAAGCTGCACCGGTTAGTACCATGCTTAGCTCGCAGCTGTATAACAAGTGGAAAAGAAAAGAATATAGCATAGGAAGAAAAGTACATCAGTCAAGAAATAGTGTAATTATCAAATTAATCCATTGCCTGGAATGTTTTATACTTGGATCAAAAGTATTTAAACCCTATTCCAAGATGTCTGCTTTTGAACTAGTAATATTCGATTTGCTAGTCAAGGTGGCTGCGACTTTAGAAAGATTTTTGGCTTTAGATGTGCGGATAAGAAAAATACATTTAAAAAAAATGAAAACTCACCTATAGTTAGAATTGTAGAGGAAACCATTGTTAAAATTGAGGTCCCAGGCGTGATACCGACCGGGGAAACCAACGATTCGGTCGCGATGTTCTCTCCACACCCTGTGAACAAGCATATTATTTTTAGTTTTAACTAGCTTAGTATAGAATTATAATAATCTAAATATGTTTGTAACTATGAATACCAAAGTTTATCTAAAAAAAAAAACAATATTATTATAATGAGAGATATGAACACGATGTGTGATTTACGGTCTGGTACGTCCGTACCTGGCTTCCTCCACCTGTCAGTTATTCCTGTGTGACAATATTTTTCTAAAGCTCAAAGTGTCATATCAAAGCCAGATCTACACGCTGCGATGAATACCTGTAGCATACAATTTGAAGCAACAATACAAGTTGCACTGTCTAAAGTTTAAACAATAATTAGATGTTGGAAGTAATCTGTTGCTTCAAATTTATTGTATACCACAGGCAACAAACTGGCGTCATGTAAATGGGGCACAGATGCGACTGTAAGTGATCAACTGACCTGAAAGCGAACACGATCTCGTCGTGCCGCAGATGCGCGTCGTCATCCACACATAGCACCGCCTCGGTGTCGATCAGATGGTACGGCAGGAAGCGGTTGTTCAGAGAGTTGCGAGCTGCCCTAACTACGGCAACGGGCGCGCCGCTCTCGGGCCAGGAGGCCGCGCCGCCCGGAGAGGATGGGCCGTTCCATACTACCACCACCTGCGTTATAATAATACCCAGTTATAACATGGACGTTGAACATTTAAGCTAAAGGTGACTCGAATTCGTGACTTTTCATTTTATCATCATCGTTTCAGTCGAAAGATGTCCACTGCTGGACATAGGCATTCCCCAAGCACGGCCATCTCGATCGGTTCTGTGCTTCCCGCATCCAGCGGATTCCTGCAGCCTTCACAAGGTCACCGGTCGACCTTGTGGGAGGCCTTCCAACGCTACGTTTTCCGGTACGCGGTCGCCACTCCAGAACCTTTCGGCCCCATGTGTTCTGAGAGCAATCACTACCACTTAAATTTAGCAATTCTTCGGGCTTTGTCGGTTTCCTTGGTTACCTGCGGATCTCTTCATTTCTGATTCAATCAAGTAGGGAAACTCCAAGCATGGCTCTCTCCATTGCCCTATGGGAGACTTTAACCTTCTAATAAGGCCCATTGTGAGCGACCACGTTTCAGTGCCATAGGTACGTATTTTCGTCTTGAGACACTGCGGTATGTGGTCCGAGAAAATATTGCGTAGGTTCCCGAACGCTGCCCAGCCGAGTCGGATTCGATGATTGACCTCTTTCTCGAAGTTGGACCTACCTAACTGGACATTTTGTCCTAGGGAAACATACTCGTCCACAACTTCGAGTGTAGAGTCTCCGATCTTCATGAGAGTGGGTGCTATATAGACATTTTTTATTATATATTATCCTACAAATATTATAATGCGAAAGTGTTTGTTAAGTTTGTTTGTCTTCCGTCACGCATCAACGAACGATGCAACATGATCTTTCGCATAGAGAGTTTAGTTATAGGCCGCCCCGAGGCCGGAGACATTACCAAAGCTAGTAGGAAATAAAATGTTAGAACTAGAAGTTATTGCTCTATACACACAAGAATAGTTTTTTTTATTGATTGGGTACTGGGAGGATGGTAAGGTTTCAGGATATATTATGAAACCAAGGACTTTAAACTTCCAATAATTGTAAAATGTAACTAAATGGTTATTAATTACCTTATTCAAATACGGTAAGCCCCTCAACCTCGTCAGCGCAGCCGCTAACACAGCCTCCCTCTCATACGTGAGTATGACGACAGTGAACTGTTCCCGGGGCCGGTCGCCGCCCAACGCCTCGCTGAACTCGCGGCCCGACCCCCCGGCCCCCGCCCCCACGGGCCGCATGCCCGCCGCCGAGCCTAAGAACCGCGCCTCTGACGTCACTACCGGGTCCCACGGCAGCTGCGGGTACAACGCAAACGGTTCCCCCCAATCATTCCATAACTCGTACCCGTGTAGTAACGCTACAGAATAATTGCGACGGTATGAAGGACTTGGGTAGGGCGCTTCAAGAGGGCCAAGAGTTTCTTCTGGTTCAGCGTCCACTGCAGGCGGTTCGACTCGCGGTGGGAAGAAGGAGTCGTTGAATGCGGGTGTTCCTGTGATCGGCGCGATGGGTTGCGCGGGGATGTGCAGACGGGTTCGTAAAGTGGCGAGGAGCGAGTCCACGCTGGCCTGCACGGAGCTGAGGTAGCGCTCCCACAGCAGGCGCGCGTGGCGCCGCATGGCCAGCACGTCGGCGTCGCCCAGCGCGCGCAGCAGGAAGTGCAGCTCCGGCGCGCGCGCGCGCGGCAGGCGCAGCGCCGCGCGCCGCCAGTCCAACACCTCGTCGTACGGCAATCTAATTCTATCCCCGCCTAGCAACACCGGAATCGCACCAGACCTCAGCGCTTCATACAACCTCGCTTGCAATAACGCCGTAGTCGCATACGTCCTATCAGCCGGCGCGAGTATTAGCGCAAACGTCGAATCTCTTAACACGGTTCGTCGAGACCGGTCCGTGCCACACAACGCCCAGTCACCGATAGGTAACACAGCGCGCCTCTCAACTGGAGGGTCACATTCGAACTGCAGATGGAACAGATCTGAGGCCGGTGCAGACCTCACCATCTTCTGCAATGCCTCGATCAGAGATTTGTCTTCATCCTTGTCTACTCCTCGTGGCGGCGGTTGTGAGCCCTGAAAACTAAATGTAGCTCATGAATTCATACCTAAGAATCGATAGCTCATTATTGATATTGATAGAACTATTTCATATTCAAATCCTTGTTTCCAATCGATGCTACTTACACTTTACCCAATTATAAACTTTATACTAGGTAGTTGATTTCAGAATGAGTGTGTGTCTATGTGTTTTTTTTATGATTTTGTTTTGTGTGGTTTTATTTTTATTTAATTTGTTTTAACTTTGGCAATGGGTGTAAATTACCTAAAATAATATAAAAGTTACCTGAGCAAATATTTCCTTCTCGCCGGCGCTATAGGAGCGCAGTCGGCCCACACGTCGCCGCCGGGGGGGCCCAGCGCGGGGGGGGTAATCACGTCAAACCCCGGGCGGAACTGCTCGTGAGTGAAGGTAGACTGCGCGACCATGGCGCGCCCAACCGACGCTCCTCGGAAGGCGTCGCCCGAGCCCACCGCGAGCTCGCGCCGCGCCATGTTTACCAGCACGTGGTTGCGACCGTCGCCGCCCCAGTATGGTAAACTTTTGATGGCTGTCTCGTTCAACAATAGCTTGTATGTATCTATTGTTGGTCTGAAAATAACAAGTGAAACTTAGGATCCATTTGAACTCACCACATAAACATACAGATAATTTAAGAAAAGTATGCGCTTCGGGCAACATCGTCTATCTTCGGAAATACGAACGTGAGATGCTGAGATCTAGTGTAGAGTTGTTACAACCATTGAAGTACTTGCCTATTTTTTATTACCATGTTTACAAAATTGCAGATTACCAACTACATTTTTTTTTTCTTCTTTATTTATTTTTAGGGACTTTTACGCATAGCGTATGTCAGTCCCATCATTTCCTAAACAATTTAGCGTTCACAAGACATGGGCCATGAATTTGAACAAACCCTTCGCATCGTCACCATTTGGTTGGGATAAAATTGTCTGGAACATGCCTACATCAGTTCTGTTTAAATTCAGGGTCCTTACATAATTATTGCTACTGGACTCAAATTGGACAACTCCATGTAATTAAAAAAAAAACTTTTGAGTGACTGTTAACGATCCGCGACCCGAGTAGGGTCATACAAACGAGCAATAATAGAAGCATTAGTAGATAGCGCGACATTACAAAATTTACAAGCTTTTGCATCTGTGCGGGTTCCTCTTTGGCGCGACGGCGACGATGGTACTTATTCGGAAACACGAAAATTACCGAAGCGCATGCGTTTTCTGGATCAACTGTAAGTTGTAAGTTTAATTGCACTACTTACGCGGGAGTCTTTTCAAACGAGAAAGCTTCACCTACAATGACGAGATAAACGCATGCTTCGTTTGGATTGCGCGTTATATGCGTATTGTAGCCCAGCGTCTGCTTTAGAGTTGTTTTCAGAAAGCCGTCCACTTCAGCGCCGGCTAGTGGCGCGAACACGTCAGGATCATAGAGGTACACGGGGAAGCCAGATGTTAAGGAGCAACGAGAGTGATCGAAGCAGGAAAACATGCGACAATGGACCTCAGAAGATGGTGCTATAGGGGGTAGTATGGGGGGAGGTCGTGAGGGTAGTATTTGCAGAGGGGGGGCTAGTTCCGGCGAGTCTCGTCGGATGGCCTCGAGCTGCGCGATGCGCGCCTGGTCAGCGGACACGCGCAGGCGCTGCAGCTCGGCGGCCGCTCGTGCGTGCTCTGCCTTAGCACTGTCGGCTTTTGCGCTTGCTGCTGCCGCTTCCCGCTGGAGCCGCCCGCGCTTTGCTTCTAGTTCGCGTAATTCTGTAGATACTGAAGCCTGAAATTTTAGATAAAGTAAATGATTAAAAAATGTATACATACTTACTTATAAAAATTAAAAAATATATTATTAATAACTTAAAACTTTTTTTTTTCATACTATTAACTTAGCCATGGTATAGTCTACTTAGCTAAATGAATACACCTGGCCAGTGACAGAATTCATCTAAAATGAATTGCACTTTCAAGTGAAATTCCATAAGACAATAAAAAACGAAAGCTTCTTGTATTAAAATATAAATGATTTAATTATAACTAATTTAATTCATTGACTGAACTCTATTGCCCGAGATAGATAGTCCCCACAAGAATCTCACCAATTTAAATCCATCATCACAATATACATACAATATTGTGCATGTTGAAGTGATTAAGATTCAATATTGATTGTAGGAGCTCATAGAAAAACACAACTCTTTACTGAATGATGATTTGTTCAGAACTACTTTAATGAGCAAGACAGACAATTATATATTTGTGCCAAACATTGTACTAAGCTATATTAGGTATATTGATCTATAATATAATGATTATTACCTTTATTCTTAGCATTTCTTCAATCCTTAGTTTTAAATCGGCAACATTCATTGTTGATACATCCCCTAGTGCCTCCAAAGTGTGTCGCATTGGATTATTTGATAATGTACCTGTTTCATCGTACTGAAAAATTAAAAGTAAGTATGTAAGTATATTAAAACCAATTAATATTATGCAAATCAGAAGTGAAAAGAAGCAGTGATGCCTCTGTTTATTAGACATCATTTTTTTGATTCTTAACCATCAATAGGTCAGTTGAAAAACCACTAAGAGAGGCTCCCCGAATCATCACCACTAACATACTAGAAATACTTTCTCCTGATTAAATAAACATCTCAGTATTTTGGTCCATGTATTAATTAACATCTTAAGTTACTCATTGATATTTCTAAACCAGTACAATATTTTTTATGACTTCATGAATTTGTCTGTAAATGTTGCTTAGCATAAAAACAAACACTACATTTTGCAATGACCTAACCATAAAATTAAATTAACCTGCACTTACCTTGGACAAATAATAATGTGTGAACAGAGGCACAACGAATAATATTAACGACACCAGCAATATAACACGGGACAGTTTTAGATGCCCTAACCACAGGCAAAACCGTTCGTAGAAATACATTTTGATAAAAACTATGTATTTCACTTGGAAAAGTTATTTTCGAGTTTTTATCATTTTAACTTATACGTTTATTACTCCTGTATTATTTATAATAACTGTTTGCTACTCATAATATACACCGTTAGAAAATAAATAAATATTCTAATTACAAATAAATCTCACATCATTAAAACTATTGTCAAATTTTGACAACCATTGTATTGATTGACAGACGTCAGACTGTGTATTGACATCACAAGACAATTCTATGTCAGAATCAGACGTCATTCAAACCATTGAGAGCTTCAGCAGCATTCATAGAATTAGTATGTACTTTTTAGAACCAACCCGCATAATTACAAATTCTGCTTCATGTATTAACTGAAAATAAACGTAATTTATTTATGGTGCGAGCCAATTCTCAAGCTCTTGCATTCGTTTAGTAAAATCACACAGAAAATTTAACCTATCGGAGTCAGGATGCCGCAATTTTCGAGCTCACTTTACATTCTCTTTGTGAAATCATGATGAAGATTTAATATATCCCGGTCCAGAATATTCCTAATACCGAGCTCGCTTCGCTCGCTCTCGAATAAAAAGTAGACTTATCCGTGTCAGAATGATTAGTTTTCTAGCTCGCTACGCTCGCTTTTGCATTCCCTCAGTAACACTCAGGGGCGTATTTACCCTAGGGCCAAAAGGGCCATGGCCCGGGGCGGCAAGCTGCGAGGGGCGGCGCAAGCCGTAATTTTTTTCTACGTTTAAGCGAAGAACGTTTTTACAGTTTAGCTATTCAAAACGTAGCAGCTGACTTGACAAAATCCGTTAATAGTTCCGATTCTCTTGTACACCGAACTAAACTATCACTAAAATTCCTTACTTTTGGCTATGAGAATCTTAAAGCTATTCTGCAAAAAAAACCATTAAAAAAATAAATTTGACACAACTAAAATCGAATTTGACAATCGCGACTCCATGTGGTACTTGTTTAGCCTACTCTGTGATTTTTTCTTAGAATGTGTGTGGGGGCAGCGTCGACGTGTTGTAGGTAGGTATATGGTTTTTTTTTTTTTTTTTTAGGGAGAATATGAAAAATTATTACCTACGTGTTGAGTTTTAAGGGTTTATGAGTGGGTCGAAATATTTTTCATTATTTTTGCAATAGGACACACCATTTTCGAGATAAAGCAAAATAAAAGAGATACAGTTCTGTTTTTGCACCTGAAGTCGAGGTGTTTGTGTGAATTTTAGTTCATGACAACTAACTTTATTCCACACCTTTTTAATCGCGATTTTAAATAGTCAGGTTCAAAAAAATTGTTGAATAACGTCAAATATTCAGAATAGCGAAATTGCCATTTTCACTAAATTAATAACACAGTGCCATCTTAGTGCAGTCAAACTAAAAAAAAAACCTTTTTTTTCGTCGGTTAAAAATATAGCTAAGTTGTGTCACTTTAGTCCATTTGAAAAAGGGAAATCGCCGTTTGACAGGAATAAACATAATTTTGGTGAGGTTTACTCTAGTTTAGAGGCATTTGTGACAAGAGAATCGGCACCAATAATAATAATAACCATCTCCTCCGAAGCCTAAAATTAATAGACCTAGAAGAATCCCTTTACATTAATCTGCAGAAAGCAGCCATCCTAAACACATGCAGAATCGTTAGGAAGTTCATGCAGTTAGACGAAAGTACATTATCACCATAAAATACACCACACGCTGCATTTACTTGGCTTTGGCCCGTAAATGTAGCTAAAACCAGCCTAATAGCTGAGAAAAATGAACGCTCCCGATAATAATAATAATATTTATTTAATTTTACAACATTGGTCCATTGGTTAGTAACAAACTTATCAATTATGAGGTAGTATTTATTAACTAGGTACACATAATTATTCTTTATCACTGCCGTACGTGCAACCGGACAAAGTGTTCCAGTATTGGTGCATCATTTTGGTCGGCTAGGGTTTTCAAAATGCTGTTGTTGCTAGCCCTCATTCTGCTTATTACGGATGCGGTCTTTTTCCTCATGATGGCATAAAAGCCGTCAGTTCGAATGTCAATGTCATCGAAGAATTTGTTAACCAATCTGTCCATCGGAAAAATAATGTAAATATCTACGAATAAAATAATAGTGTTTTTTCTTTTTATGGCCTTCTTAGTTTTTTCATTCACATCAACACACTGCTGGATTTTATTTTATAAGTACATAGGTAATTAAAAGATTTTGCTTTTTTCCGTTAATATGGGGCGGCAAACCTTACAGGCCCAGGGCGCTAAATTTTAAAATACGCCACTTTACCAGTGGCGTATTTTAAAATTTACACTTACAACTTCACTGGACTACCAGTGAAGTTGTGAGTGGGGTGAGATTGTTAGTACACAATCTTCAATAATAACTTTTAATTCTGTTTTTGTTTTCTTCGTTAATTTTTGTTTACTGTGTTCTCCTACCGAAGGTTAAAATAATTTGTTATTACCTATATGATTTAATACTCCAACACTGTTTGGGGGGGGGGGGGGGGCTGCTAATCTGTGTGACAGATTTCCTAGTGCAAATACCAGTCTCTCACAAAGAATTTATCAGATCAGTTATATTCTTCGTAATTCATCTTTGTGGAAGGGAAATAAAATATTTATTTTTAGTATTATTTTTATTCAACATAATGAAACGAGATTTATGGGTAGGTATCCATACTAATATAATAAATTCGAAAGTAACTCTGTATGTTACTTACCTTTTCTCGCCTAAACCACTGAACAGATTTCAATAAAATTACGCAAGGAGATAGATGGCATCCTGGATAAGAATGTAGACTACTTTTTGTCCCGGTAGCACGTTCCCGTGGGATAATTTCCGACATATACGCGGGCGAAGCCGCGGGCAGAAGCAAGTCTTTTATAAACGCACACTATACAGCCAAGCACATTAAAAGTCGGGTTTTTGGGGTTTACATACATAAGTAGCTGATAATAATGCTTGGCTCAACGCTGGTCCTGCTCCACAAGGGCGCATAAACTGATTGATTAGCATTTCAATATATTGTTCGTGCTGCTGGGAGTTGTACCTACCTAAAAAATATCTTTACATTGTATTAATTGTATAGCACATGTGTGAGTACACTACTACGTAAAGCTACCATTTACTGAGTTCGTCTTTCATTGACTTGATTAAATGTGCCCTGGCAGCTTGTGTATTGGATCATTGTTTCCTTCAAAATGGTGCTGATTTTAAGTCACGATCATGAACGGGCGCCCCCACGCCATCATTAGCGACTGGTCATCTCTTACTGCCACAGCTTATTTTAATTTATTTTAACCAAGACTCCTCTTCGTTGGTCTAGTGATCGCAAGCGCTACTGCTGAGCATGAGGTCTCGGGTTCGATTCCCGGGCCGGGCAAAATGCTATTGGGTTTTTCCATCTGGAGTTTCTCAGTAGCAGCCCGGAGTCTGGAGTTGTGCCCGGTTGATGGCAATAGGCTCGCCCCCTATTACATGGGACTTTTAAACATAACTGGCGAAATGTGGGTGTACTGTATGTACACCTCTGCCTAACCCTTCGGGGAAAACAGGCGTGACGTTATGCGCGATGTGTCCTAGATTCCTAGTGCTATTTGCCTTTGGTTTATTGTATTCTTTCTAACAATATCTTCCCCAATATTTTAGGAGTCGGAAGCCACTATTGTCGACCGTAATATTAAAGTTAATTTCCTGCATGCGTAGCATGACTACTTCTATCTCTACTGATCTCTACCACAGAGTACATTTTATACTGATCTCTACTCTACGAAGAGAAAAAAATCACTTTCATATCAAAAAGTAGTTGAATAAAAACTTATCAATGTTTGATAAGTTTTTATTCAACTAGTAGCTTTTGCCCGCGATTTTGCCCGCGTGGATGTCGGAAAATATACCACGGAAACGTACTTTATGTATCGGGATTAAAAGTAAGTACGCTATGTAATTATAAACTATCTGTGTGCCACATTTCACCCAAATTCGTTCAGCCGTTTTTGCACCAATCCTGAACATACATCCAGACAGACACAAACTGACTAAAACGGCTAAAACTCAATCGGCGGCTCGGCTAAAAACAATATTTCCGGCATCAGACTCGTTCCCACACCTCGTAGCAATTACTTTTTTTTCCAAAATATCCAATGTAGGTAGGTACAGTTCTGACTTCGTTACAAGCGCCAGGTTGCCCGCGAAGCTATTTTTTTCACTCGTCTTGCTCAAAAAGTCCGTCATTATAGCGTACTAGACCAGGGCTAAAATTGCATATTTTCGTCTAGGGGAAAGTTTTTTTTTTTAAATTATCTGCTAACGAACGTCTTTAATCATATCGCACCCCCCCCCCGGTGCGACACTGTCACTTATGCAAAAATGGAGTTTTTCAGGAGAAGCATTTAAAACTTTGACACCTCACAAAACAATGACTTTAGAAGATATAGGTGAGATGAATAGCTTATACTACAACGTCAACATTTAACTTTACTTTTGGATAAATAATGATCACTTAATATTGTAAAAAATATACTATACCATTATTTAAACCTTCCAACCCCCTCAGAAGTGACGTTGTAGCTCTAACGAAAAATTATAACTGTAGTTATGTCACACTGAGTTAAAAAGAAAACAAAGAAGAAATTGTTTACAAAGTTTTATTTTAAACCACAAACATGCACTGTTATTAACGAAAGAAATAAATTAAGTCAAAACTCTTCAAAATAAACATAAGAAAGTTTGTACTTCTTAACATTTCTACATTAGTGTAGTACAAAAACAATAAAAAAATCAAGAAATGAAAAGTAAATAGTGTAAAAAGTCTCTCAATCAACAATCAACAATCTCATTAGGACAAAATGAGAATTTTACGTAATTAAACGTATACCCTTTTTATCTTAGAGTGGGTTAGAACTTAAGTTAATATTAAATTAATAACTTGAAAGGCAGCCATTGGTTTTTGTATTGGATGTAATGGCACCGGATCTTCCTTTGGATATTCGGCTTATCACGCAGTTATCCACAAATCTTCGAACAGTAGAACTCATTTTCTTGAACCAATAAGTTTCTTTGATCTTTTGCAATGTCTTTTCCCAGCCGGGATGTTTCAATGCCGTGTGAAAAGAATTGATGATACTCCATTGAAAGGACTTGGGACCGACTGTACTAAGCTGCTGACCGAAGACAGGATCATTGCCGTTCTTCTTTAAGACGTTGTCCTCTATAGGGTTATTGTCACCGAGGCTGTCCATTATTGGCCGCAGTTCCTCGTCCCGTCGCTATTCAATTTTAAGCCAGTTTAAGTCTCTTGACATAATATTGGCACTGCCAAAGCAGTTGGGTTTCTACTGAAGAAATCAGCATGCTGAAGACTTTCACCTTTGCGGTACTCAACCTCAAAGTCGGAGTTTTGCAAGAACGCCCACCAGCGATGAACCCTCGGCAGGAGATCCTTTTTGTGTTTGGATGCTTTTATTACGTTACAGTCCGTTATCACGGTGAATTTTCGCCCATACAGATACTGGCGAAAGTGTTTTATAGCGCGTAGGTACCAATGCCAGTGTCTCCAACTCGTAGGAGTGGTAGCGACTTTCAGACTCCGTGGTTCTCATACTCATAAAAGCAAATGCATGTTGACGTCCATCCATTACCGGTACAAGTACTGCACCGAATCCGAGGCTACTTGCATCCGTGTATAGTCGCATGGGTGCTTCTTCTTGGAACAATGTATGTAAAATAAATAAAAATAAAAACAATACAATTAAAAATTCATTATTACAGCTAATATCTCCACTTCCATTACATACTAGTAATTATTTCCGCAGTCTCACATTAAGTAACATCAAATTTTTTAAATAAATTTATTTAAAAAAATATATTAGTAAATAAATATCCGACGCTGTTACAAGCAATACGACCTAGTTGGCACAATGGCTCTCATAGTACCAAGAAAAACCTTAGTTTGTTAGTTTGGGACCAGGTGATTGGTGTGAATTGTGTGGCACATTTATTTAAAAACGCAAGGATTGGAGAAACAAAGTCATTTATCAACAAAGGTCAGTGTAGTACAAAACTAAACTTTCAAAGATATTTAAATATTGAGGAAATAACGTCACAACTGTATTTTAGGTCACTATTGCTCCAGAATCAAAAAAAATATTATGTCACAATTACCTTAGTAACAGTGTAGCTCCAAGACACATTTGCACTGGCGGGGGGTCCGCGCACAAATGACCAATAAAATGATGTTGCTCCAGCGTCGCCGTGATTCACGCCAAAACGACAATGACACTCACGCCCTCATACGGAAACTATGCGTACTACATAAGTAACATTATTGCACCAAGTAAAGGGGTGCTTTAGGACAATTAAGACATATTTAACTCATTTTTGCATTTTTTGCAAAAGTGACAGTGTTGCACCGGGGCCGGGGGTGCGATATGTAGAACAATCATGAATAAAGACTCCACATAGGACTATTTCAGGATAAAGAAGAACATTTTATTTTTGAAAATGGAACTAAAAGCGGCGATCTCTTCGGTAGAATGCGTGCATTGCGTCTTATATAATACACTAGTTGCGGCTACAGATGAAGTAAAAAGGCACTGACGCGAAATCCTTATTTTTTTCAAATTCCAATTTAATACAAATTATATTGGTGGCCTTAGTAATTTATTTTACATCAGTGAAAATATCAGCTTCTAGTCAGAATGGAAACCCTAATTTGCAGATGGAATAGAAAGGAAAAGAAACAATTTTCAATCTGTTGCCGTTAAAGTCACGAAGCATTTATTAAAATACCTATAGTGCGTTTCAACAAATAGTTCCTATGTTATAATGTTGGCTCCCCTGTCTGTCAAGATAGTAGATCTGGGAAGACGATTCTGCAGATTTTTAAAGTTTTTTTCAAGGTTTCTGTGTTAGAATCACGCCCAAGACATGAAGTGGTGAAAGACAGATGATATTGAAAGTGAAGAACTTTTGTGAGCGTGAAAAACGTGATGAGGCCCCACTTATTCCATTAAGATGTGTACAGGCTCATTTTGCCGCCATTACAGATAAATGAAATAGGGTTACCAGTGGTAGTCTTATTAAGTTCCCAACCCTCCACTGCTAAATTGTGAGCTTTGTTTAAAATATATATTTGTATTTATAATTAACTATTTACCTTATTGTAAGAATAATTATAATTATATTAATAATTCATAATTATTTAACAAAAGTAGTTAATTCAGGTAGATTTTTTGGATCGGTACTTCATGATTAATACTTAGTAAAGCTTGGTTTTTATTTTAAGTGTATCTGAAAAAACAGTGTTAAAGATAACCAAAGAAGGCGAGGTGGCAGCTAGCACGATAATAATAATAATAAAGTAGGAGAATAATTGAAGTATAATAATAAAATAAGCAGAAAATAATATAATTGAAGTAGGAGATGAAAGCGACACTTCCGATGCGAATGATGAGGCTGACGGCAACATCTCAGGTGTAGAGATCCCTTAGATGAGCACGATTACAGCAAAAAAAAAAACTTAGACGATCATAGTTAAATTAAGCATTTTTGTTTTTTATTACCATTCTAACTTCACAAAATGAGGGTTTTCAAGATGACTGTAAAACTGGTTAAAAATCCTACTATCACCATCAATATGTTACATCATGCATGTTGAAATTATATATTATGGTCATTTATACATAGATGTTATGAAAATCTACTTTCACTGTCATATTGAAAACATCTCATTCAAAAACTTCCCCAATTTCAAGGAAACACATTGTGTGTAATGTAGTAACACTGGTATACATTGCTGCCAACATAACGGCATAGGAACTATTTGTTGAAAGTTTGAAACGCACTGTACGAAAAGTTTTTGAAACGGAGGACAGAAAAACGAGTGGATTCGCTTACGGAAGGAGTTTTTCTTACGTATTTTGATGAAATTTCCAAAAAATATCAATGGTCAACCCTTTGGAGCACATATTCAATATTACGAACAACTGTACAGACAAGACATAATGTTAATATGTTAATAGAAAGAAATAATTATGTATATTTGATGGCTTTTCTCAAGAAACTATCCACCGGCTACAAGGCCAAGAAATCCAAAGTTTTCACGAGGAAAGATATCGAGAATTTCGTAATTAAGGCTCCAAATGAAAAATACTTGGGTAGTTACCTACTTAC
Organism: Griposia aprilina; assembly: GCA_916610205.1. NCBI lineage: Eukaryota > Metazoa > Arthropoda > Insecta > Lepidoptera > Noctuidae > Griposia > Griposia aprilina. The sequence continues at coordinate 13,076,304 of OU744286.1, forward strand.
ATTTTTTAAACGTTTTTTATTTTCATCAATTAAATTGGTAGGTACCAACCAAAATACAGTTTTAACACACTTGTTTTTTGTTATATAAGTTGCTCTAATTTTTGGGATGAGCGGTGCCTGCAGAGGGATAAAACTGGCTAACATTACAGTGGAAGGTGTCGAAACTGATACCTATCTTCAAGCCATAAATCTGCTCAATAAAAAGACAACTATGGAAAGGAAATTCGTTATAAGTAGAGAATTTAAAAACAAATGTCAAAGCCTACCAAGATTTTCGGCCGAGTGGAGTGAGAGCCTAGATTTTTTCTCAACTATCAAATCGGAAAATGCACAAGGCAAGTTATAGGCAAAAATAAATTAAGCAACATGCCAAAAGTGATCGCCACCTATCCAAATTTGCCTAATCCGGAACAGTACACTGGCCATTTTTTCCGAAGAACATCCGCCACTCTCCTGGCGGATGGAGTTCCGATCGAGTGTCGGAAGGTTATATAGAAAACTCCATTCAAAACAAATTTGATTTTACCCAGCGTATCACAGAACGCATCCAATTTTCTCGCAATCGTAGTGAAAAGTAGAGTGTAACCCACAGCGCTAAAAACCCATTATACCTCGTTTTCAATTTACTCCCTTGCTAAAGCTCGAGAGTAAAACTACCTCGTATATAATGGGTCTTTTTAGCCCCTTGTATAACAATCTACTATTAATGAAAATTGTAAGTAATTTATATGAGTCATGCGATTTTAAGTATGTTGAAGACAGTTATTTTTGTTCAATTTGGGGGAGAGCAGAGACAGCAGCGACGGCGACTATCAAACTAACGGTACTAAAACTACCGTAACTGAAAAAAAAAACAATTCTTCATTCTATGCTTAGTACGATTTCATAACATAATAAAAAAAAATACGGATACTTCTCCATTGAGAAGCGACAGAAATTAATCTTAAAATTAAAAAGCTAAATACAAAAATATTTATTCGAATAATTATTCATTATTAATCACTTGCATTTTTTGATCAATGGTCTGCACTTTTTTCGGACAGTTATTATCAACACTAAATACATTTATTAATATAGTTTACAAATATACATTAGTTTCTATAACAGCACACTTATTACACAACACTGTAGGTTAAGCGCACAGCTGTTGCGTTCTCTTTCTCTATTTCCCTTTCTCTTTCTCGTCAAACACGCACACACTGTTGGCTTACAGTACGGAAAATGGTTTGGTACCATCTGACGGCCAACTCTACCACCAGGCGCGCTCGTTGGTCAAAACAAATAGCACGCGCTTCCCCGGCTTCCTGTTACACACTTCCGTCCCTTTTCACGAAATCAGTCCCACAGAGAGCAGGAAAGCGAGAGGAAACGACAAAAAAAAACGGTTTACAATTATTGCTTTTTATTCATGTAATAAAAAATACAGTAATCGGTTAAAAAACTGCTTGGTTATACAGTAATTTTCAGCGAGATTGCTTAAAAGATAATAATGATTGTTTTTGAAAAGACAAACTTTACATTTTATTTAAGTTAACTCTAAAGCAATGACTAAGGCCCCTAAGCTGTCCTCATAAAAAGCGATGCGATCGTATATTAAGTCGCGGTCGTACGTCATCTATACTAATAATAAAGATAAAGAGTTTGTTTGAACGCGCTGGAACTACTAGTCGGATTTGAAAAATTCTTTTTACATTTAGTAGCCCAATTCTTGAGGAAGTTCATAGACTATTTAACGTCACGTTATGACGGAGACGGAGACGAGCAAAAAAAAACAAGAAGGAACGCTAAGCGAATACAAAGTAGATATAACGCGTACGGGCGATGCGATGCGACGCGGTGGGTCGTGGGAACAATAAATTTCACGCGGAAGAACCTATAATTCATCTAAACGATTGCTTGACGATCGCTTTCTATAAGGACAGGGCCTAATTCAACATTATAATGTTGCTGTACCTATTCAGATCAGAACCTTGTTATATCTTATAAGTAATAATAAAAAATAAATAAATATAGGTAAATTGAATATCATAATATGTACCTATAAGAAATGGTAGGTATAAGTTCGACGTAAAAATGAGCTGCTTTTTAAAAACAGGGGGGTCTAAAATGGACGCTTTGGCAGAATCATTATGATCTGCGTACAATTCGTATATCCCGCAATTCATCTGTTTGACAGCTGCTATTTGACATTAGATTTCATTATAGCAATGCTTATTTTGTGGACCACTTTACGAAACTTCATACAAAACTGTCAAACAGATGAATTGCGGGATATTAATTGTACGCAGATCATAATATGATGCTGCCAAAGCGTCCATTTTAGGCCCACAGAGCGCTTAGAACTAGTATAAAATATCTACATAAGTAGGTATAGGTCCTACCGGTTTATTACATATTTTTAACACTACTTAAATGTATGTAACTAACTTTTATGTTCTTACATTAAGGTTAGTCTTATCTTTAGATCATAGTAGATCAAAATACTTTATATCTTTTCATTATATTATATCTTAATATATAATTAATTAAAAACTTTTATTGGGCGTGCAACAAACAAAATAGTAAAACAATCACCGTGAACTATAAGAGTCACTGCAATGAGAAAGGGTTTAAAATGGGTAGGTCGGAACGTATTGTTTTCATAAACAGAATAAATTGCTTAAAAATAAAAATGTAATGAAAAAAGAAAATACTACTGTGGTTTTATGAAACCACGGAAAAAGTGAAACTTTTTCCCTACTCCGCGGCCGACCGTCACGCGACATGCAACACACAGACGAAAAAGTTTGAGACGATGTAATAAAAGTTTCACTTTAATAATACCAGACACTTATTGTGCCACCGCAGGGCAAGGCACGAGCATTGATCACCACGCCTTTCGACATAACAGGTTGGCGATATTTTCCTTCGCAGATGTAATTAATGTCCAAAATAAACTCAAAAATGTAATAACGTACGTTAAATTAAATACCCGTTTCACTAACACTAGGTCGACACCTAAATGAACGCTTCATTATAAGCGCGCTGTTGGATTATATATCAATGCTTGGCTCTGCGTCGAAAGTTAAGAATACTCTAGGTCCATAGAGAATTTAAAATTGAAATAATTTAGAAGTAGCAGTTAATGATGATGAACAGGAGGCAATAAATAGAACTGCTAAAACCAAGTAACGACCATAAACGTGTTAAATTACAAAATCAAAGTCTGTTCCAAAAAAATCGTCTTTGTTATTAAATTTACCTTTCCTATAATGTTGTTTTTTTTTAATATATTTTATTAAAACTGTTTATTTTTATTAGTTCTTTTTTTATACCGAAATCCTAATTTAACATTAATACCATAAAATAAGAGATTTTATGAGAATTTTATTGGAAATATTCCCGAGTGTTCTCGCTCAAGAGAATTTATTGAGAATTTAAGCTGTGTGTGGAGTACCTAATTATTTTGACATCTACTTCATAAAACGTTCAGATGCGCTCAAACCTATTACACACAACCAATTTTTTTATACTCGTAATTTTTTTCCCAAAAGACTATTCTCGAGAACCTAACAGCAAAGTTCTCGCTAGGAGAGAATATTCTCGGGAATTTACCATCACTAGTGTCGCCAACTGTTAGTGAAAACGAGCATTAGTGTTACCATTAACTTGACTTCATCGACCAGTGTCGTATATTAACGTGCGGTAAAATTGTTTGCATTAAAATTACATAAAGCAAATTATTTATGGCTTGACTCTACTTTTTTTCATGTTTACATACAAGAACTACATCAAACTTGAACTGTAACTTCTTGTCGTAATGGTGTTTCAGCAAATGATTGAATAACTCTCCTGGGGTAAACAGTAAGTCGCATTTGATACAACTTTGCTTTGAAATTTTCATCCGTGCGTTACAGATATTTGCATGTTGTTGAGCATTCAGCTCTTCCAAAAAATGTAAACCGCAATCACATTTATAAATTAAATCTTGCTTTTCCGAGTTAACACTTGTATTTTCTACAACTTGTTCAGTCTGTTTGACGAGGTCATTGTTTTCCCCTAATTTGTCTTTAGAATCAACATGAAGGATCGCAGATGATGCATCGAAAGTTATTATGTTCATAGTTAAATCGTCAAAATCCAAGTTATTTTCATGAACTTTGTGATGATATTTTAAATCCGTTTTCGAGAAAAGCAACCCACATAAAGAACATACACATTTTGAAGTGTCGAAGACACAAACGTGTTCGGATACATCCTCTTTAGTTCTAAAGCATAAATCGCACTTCTTGCATTTATACAAAGTATAATCATATTTAGTACCACTGAAAGTAGACCTGAGTTTCTTCTTTCCAAGGTAACATAGTTTTGGTTTTCCAAACATCACTACAATTATATTTTCAACATTGAATTTGTCTAAGTCTTCGTGTCTAATAGAGTGTAAGTCAAAATCTTGCTTATCAAGTAGCAAGCCACAAGTAGAACATGTTTTTAAATTATTATCACATTTATGAGCATTACGTTCAAACTTATCAACTACCCCTTCACAGTTTCTACATTGATATAAAATGTATCGATTACTTGCATCATACATTATGTTATTATAAGTTTCATGTTCCTCCTTATTGTATAATACTATTTTGTACGACTGTAAGTTCATTTCTAGGCTTTCGTGTTCTTTTTCGTGGGCTATCCGACAAGCTAACGAAAAAAAATTTAAACCACACAACGCGCAAGGGTGTTTTCTCAATTTAACACAAGATTTATCCCTAGAGTTTACGGCGTGCATATACAAATATTGGGGATCAACAAAGATTTGACATTTATCACATCTGTAAAGCACCGAATTTGATGATCCAGACTGAATTTTCTCCAGTTTAAGTCTGCTTTCATATCGATATATAGAATTACGAAGAATTTTACTGATATCTTCATCTGCTACATATGCAAAAATGTGTTTTGTCCAAAAATCGTTGTTGTAACGAAAATAAAATGGATCGAAATCAACTATTTTAATGGAATCCTTATTGTATTTTCCATTTAAATGCAGCATACTGTGATTTTCGCAATCGCTTGTATGCAACATTAAAGTGCATTTCTGGCATTTCTGCATATTTAATTGTACTACTTTAGAATCGTAATGGTCCTGACAATGCTGCACAACTTTGTCATATGTGTTAACCGTCAAGTGGCAACTTTTACACGTGTAAAAAGTCATTGCGTTTATTATATAAGCATCATCTGAAACATTTGAATTTGGCTCCACATATGATAATTTATTAGCAGGGTTAGCTTGGAGTGCTGTTTCTTTCAAATTTGTATTTACACTCGGTATTACATAAGTATGAAAATTAATATGCAATTTGTAAGCATGCTCTGTGAGCTTCATGGAACAAATATTGCAAGTAATATAATCCTGCTCTTGGCATGAATGTATTCTTATATCATGGTTCCTTAAGAAGTGTACTCCACACGAGTTGCATTTAGGATAGTCAGGTATTGGAGGGCAGATTCGTTTTTCTGAATTGAGGTCATAAAATACGTAATCATGCAGACTTATTTGCTCCTTCTTATGATATTCTTTATGTGTCGCAAGAGTTTTCGTTGTCAACATAAGACCACAATCTTTGCAAACATATTTGACCATGTGACCACACTTCCCTTCTACGTGCAATCTTCGTAAGTTAACATTACCAATAAAACATTTGCAAGTATCGCAAAAACTCATTGCAAACTTAGAACAATCCTCTAAACTTTCAATACCGAACCGAGTTTTCTTCACGGTGCCGATTTTCGTTTTAGCTGTATTTGGACGTGTATGTCTGTCATGTAGTTTAACGGATTTGTCGCTTTTCATATTAGCTGTATTTGTACTTATATGTCTGTCATATACCATGTCAGATTTGTCGCTTTTTGTTTTAGCTGTATTTGTACTTAGATGTCTGTCTTGTATCATGTCGGACTTGTCGTTTTTCGTTTTAGCTATATCTGTACTTATATGTCGGTTATGTATATTATCGGATTTGTCGTTTTTTGTTTTATCTGTATTTGGACATATATCTCTGTCATCTATCATATCGGATTCGATTATGATAAATTCACAAGACTTTATTTGTTTTTCTTTGTGATTTATTTCGTGGCATTCCATATCATCTCTGTTAATTAAAATGTCACAAACTTTACAATATAATGAGTTTGGTGTTTCTGAATCGCATTTTAGATAATGAAGCAAAAAGTTTTCTTCGCTGTAATGTACAGTGCAATTAGAACATTTATATAAAACCTGACTAAATGCAGATTCAGAAACAGTGTGTACAGTGAAGGATTGAGAAAAAGAATGTTGTTTTTCATGCAGCGCCATATTTTCTCTTCGAAATATTCTTTGGCAAAGTGAACACTTCCAAGTATCTGAAATCCCCAAGTGTTTTGAATGATCCAAGGCTGCATTACAAGACAAAAAGAACAAATCACATTTCATACATTTATACAGAATATTTTTGAAAGCAAACAGAACTTTTTTGTCTACATTTTCGTGGTGTTTATTAACTGGCTGCTCTTTACGAGGAGAATAAGGTTCTTTTAGTTGTTTCTTGTGATACTTAAACAAATGGACATTATAAGATTTAATTCCTGAAGTTTTTGAAGGGCAAAACTTGCACTGTGAATCAAAAGGTATCTTTTTTACTTCAGTTACTTCCTTTATGTTATGATCATTCATAATGTGTCGCGAATAAAACTCGAAACTCACATTATATTTAGAACAAATAAAACATTTGTAAAACTTGGAACACATCGAATTTTTTGAATTCTGAAAACTGCTTATTTCTTTCCCCATGTTTGATTTAATTTTGTTTTTATTATTAGATCTTTCTCTGTGTATTGACCTAATATGATATTTTAATTCGTTTTTGCTATTAAATTGTTTCTTACATTCGTTACATTCATTTGTTTTCAATCTCTTTCTTGCCTTTGTAACTCCGTTTTGTAATGGGTCGCAATTAGTTTTAGCTTTTTTCTTCGAGATGTTTTCGTCGCCACAATCAGTTAGGCCAACAATGTTGTCTAATGATCGTCTTCTTGGGTTATTTTTTTGTGGTAGAATAGTCTCAGAATCGCCGCTATCTTTATCCGCTTTACTATGACTACGAGGACGACTATTTGCTATAAAGTTATTCTTATGGTTTAGATTTGATTCATTCATGTGTTTAACACAGTCATCTTCTTTCAATAGATTGTTAAGATTGACTACTTTGTTTGGTTCTTTTGCATTTGTCGAACTCTTGGATCTGTCATTGGGCCCAATTTTGTTTGGCTCCAAAACTTCGTAAAGATGTTCAATTAGAGAGCTCTGAGTTGGAAATAATTGTTGACAATGAAAACAAGAGAGCCCTGTGATTTCTTTTCTTTGAGAGGATTCTTTAGCTACTATATTGTTGTCGGACCGGACCGTTTTTAATTCTTTAACATCTCCATGAAGATTTCTAAAGTGTCTCAATAGATTATTTTGAGATGAAAGGAATCTGTCGCAAGAATTACATTTAAATAATTTATTACCAACTTGCCTTCCAATAAATGCTATTGGGTTATTTCTTTTAGTATGGATGTTAATCGAATGAAGGTTGAACAAATGTGCTTTTGGAAACAATATAAGACATTCCTTACAATATCTCTTACACCTATTTAAGAAATAATTTACGTTCTTCAATATTAATTTAGGTTCTTTTTTTAAAATATTATAAATATTTTTTTGACCTAAAGTAGGTTTTGATCCAAGTATAATTATGTTCTCATGTAAATACCTTGATGTCTTTTGAGTTTCTGTAGCTTCAGAGGCATGACAAGGGTTAGTTGTAACAAGTGCATTGCAGTTTTGGATATCCTTAGTAATAATAATTGCATCTCCTTGACACGAATCTTCTAGTGGTTCCTCTCTTTGACACGAATCTTCTAGTGGTGCCTTTCCTTGACGCGAATCTTCTAGTGGTGCCTTTCCTTGACACGAATCTTCTAGTGGTGGCTTTCCTTGACGTGAAACTTCGAATGGTGCAGTCTCTGAGTCTGATGAAACATTTGAAGCTGAAACAATAATATTCGTAAATGTGACGGCCACCAATAAAACACTTTTATAATTATTGAATATTTTCAAGAATACTATGATGCAGATCGGTATTTTAAAATAATAAAAAGCCGAACAAAGGCGCGTCCGACCACGCAAAGAGGAGGGTTCAGTAATTGGAATGTAAATTCACGCAGGAAGTCACTTAGAAACATCATAATCTTTTTAATTAGTGGTCCACTGATACCCTACATGCTTATGTGCATTGAATTTTATCATTCTTCGATTAGATGTATGCGGAGTACCACCCCAATATTTTTTTGTCGCAATTTCTTTAAGTACCCTTTTCGTTTGTTTAGCTGTGCACAGAATACCCGTCTTTCCAATTTTCATTGATATAGTGCTAATAGTCTCCATGTAAAATGGCTGTGTAACATCCAGACGGATGGACAGAACGGACATGAGGAAATTATAAGGTTTCTGTTTTTGCCATTAGGCCCCGGAATCCTAAAAAGAAAAATTCCTGATAAGCCATATTGTTTGAAATGCCTGCGTAGTAATGAGAAGACTTGAAAACATTATTGTTTCTCATGGCCATAATATGTTATAAATCGTATCAATAATTTTTATCTAGGCTCTTTTTTATTTTATGATTTTTCCTCACCAGGTCAGCAGATAGGCAGTTTTCTCAACTTGAATTCACAAACTATACAAAACATAAAAGATCTGAGTTAAAAAACAGAGAATGCATTTTTGGATCAAAAATGAAGCCTTGCGGCACTCCCGCCTTATATTATGGAAAGTAAATTGTGCATTTTTCTTGCAGACAAGCACACAGGCCATGATTTTTTTATTGGAGTTCACTACCTTTTGCTTTGATCAATAGACCTTTAGTAACATCTTCATTTGATAAATGAAGTATCTTAATATGCTATACTCTATAAAATGCTTTTAAAAAAATTAAGAAAACTTCAAAATATTGTTTTTGCTGTTGGCAGACTCAAATGATATTATGTCACTGATTTTATTTTTCTTAAATTGTAAATTTTCCATAAAAAAGGGCCTGATCAACCTCTGGAAATGTTGCAAATAGTTTTATGCATATTCTGGTATTTTTTTTGTATTATTTGGGAAACAGACATTGAAATTGATATTTTGATAACCAGCGATCGGATATACGGATGCATATTCACCTAAAGTTAATTTATAGCTCTAAAAGTATGGAAGCGGTTTCATAAAGTATTATTTATGTATATATAACTATTTGCATAACTAGTCAAACAAACTTAATTAATGCATAACTAGTTGGGTGTATAGTATGGATAATACTAAAAAAAAAAAAAAACCGTGTTTCTTGGATTGCATAGCTATTCAGATGCATATTTATTTGAAATTAATGTTTGACCTCCGATGCAAACGTGTGTATGTATAGGATGCTAAGAGGAGGGGTGGTGTGTGTTAGTTAAAGTTAAGATGTTTTCGATTCAAAAGCACATTCCATATTAGCCAAAATTTCAACTTTAAGTGAATTTGCATTGGAATATCCCATCTCTAATAATAATAATAATAATAAGCCCCCTAAACAACCACACGTCCTGATTGACCATCTAATCACGTGGGGGGCGGACACACGAATAAGAAATTACTGGCGTGGCTAACGTGGCTCTGGAAACCCACTCAAAATGGAGACACGTTCAAAAAGAAAACGTTTAGGACCGCTGCCCGGGGGCGATCGCCGGGGCGCACTCGGAGCTGACGCCGGGTGTCTCAGCATGCGACCCGTCAGCGGTGAGGAGTTGAACAGGCGGGCTCCCACCGATAAAGTTGCTACAGCCGATATCATTGACGATGGTGACAGACTGACGGACAGGACAAACACCCCTGTAGAACCGTATAGTCCAAGCACAGTATCATATACACCTTCTAGGCCATCATCACCATCCATACCATCGTCACCTTCCATATCATCATCACCTCCCATTACTAGTATAAGTTCAGCTCAACCCACTCCTTCCTTGAATGTTGCGCGGGAGGTATCTACCTTTTTGCCCGCGTCCACCAAGGCTGGAAAAGTCAGAGTTCGCATGAGATGGAGCAAAGAAGTTAACCTATTCATCATGCGAACTTACCTATACATCACTAAATTAGAGACTGACCTGACCACTTACAGAAAACAACTGCATGAACTTTTTACACGTCAATACCCAGAGATTACCGTTACAGAACAAAGGATTTCAGATCAAGGAAGAATAATAGTTAGGAACAAACTTTTGTCGCAAGACGTAATAGCCCAGTTAAAAGAAGAAGTTCGTACACAACTACAAACAGAATTAGAAAATACTGCGGGCGTAATCACTACCGCATTAACACAAAACACAACCGCGTATAATCAACAAGAACAACAATGCAGTCAATCAGAACCTATCATACAATTTCAAACTATCACACAATCTCAACCATATTCTCAATCACAAGCGAATTCACAAACCACGCATACATCTACACAAACCGAAAGTATAACCATAATTTTAGAAAATGAAATTGAGACCCTAGTCGACATCAATATAAACCAGTCCACGTGTATTCAAGAAATACATGATAAATTTAAAACAGCTCTCACTCAATATTCCGATATGGACCCGGCAGCTCGACCAAAACTGCCCAAACTTAGATACACACCAAAACTATCTCAGCTCGTCTATTTATTTAATCAAAATATTCTCCAACAATATATTAACGAAGAAATTCACCTAATAGACGTTCATACTCTAATATATTGCACTGCATTAGTCATTTCCGAAGAACTTAATTTTAAAATCACAGAATACACAGGTAATCCAAGACCAAGAAATATTAAGAAACCAGCATGGCAACAGAGGCTTGAAAAAGATATAGAAAAACTTAGAGCAGACTGCAGTAGACTAACTCATTATATTAATAACAATAGATCTAACAAAGTAGTTAAGCGAGTAGAAGCAATATTTAAAAACATGGCTACCCACACGAGACACGAAAATGACAATAGAAAACCGGAAGAATTCTTGGATACATTGAAACAGAAATTAGCCTTAAAAGTTCACAGGTTGAGAAGATATAAGAAAGCACAAGAACGAATAAAGGATAACTCGTTGTTTGCCACAAACGAAAAGAACTTTTACAGAAATTTACAGAAACCACAAACTGCCACTACTACACAAACGACCGAAAACAACGTAGAATTACCAACAGCGGAACAACTAGAAACATTTTGGTCTGGGATATGGGAAGAGCAATTACAACACAATGAAAAATCCGATTGGATAGCAGACGAAGAAACAAAATGGAGCTCATTAGAAGAAATGGAATTCATTGAGTTAACTGAGTCTGACATAACTAATATAACAGCGAGACTACACAGTTGGAAATCCCCTGGTATTGATAAAATTCATAATTATTGGTATAAAAAATTAGAGTCATTACACAAAGTCATAGCTAAAAATTTAACACAAATCATCATAAGGAAACAAAATATTCCTGAATTTATTGCCACAGGAATAACCTACATGTTACCAAAAACCCAGTACTCTCCACAACCTTCTCAATACAGACCAATTACATGCCTACCCACAATATACAAGATCCTAACGTCGACAATCACAACAAAAATCAATAAACACATAGAAAATCACAACATAATAGCAGAAGAACAAAAAGGATGCAGAAGGGGTCATATGGGCTGTAAGGAACAACTAGTTATTGATTCAATAATCCACAAACATGCCGCCACAAAAAATAGAAGTCTACATTGCACATACATAGATTATAAAAAAGCATTCGACAGCATTCCACACTCCTGGTTAATTCAAATACTACAAATCTATAAAATAAATTCAAAAATAATAGACTTCTTACAGGATATCATGCCCCATTGGAGAACTACACTCCAATTAAATTACTGAAACAATACTATCACAACTCGGCAGATATCCATAAAGAAGGGTATTTATCAGGGTGATTCTCTGAGTCCATTATGGTTTTGCCTCGCTCTGAACCCTCTGTCCAACCTACTACATAGCAGTCAAGCCGGGTACTCCCTTAAACATACTACAGAAGAAACAGTAATCTCACATCTTATTTATATGGATGACATAAAACTATACGCAGTCTGAAAAAGAAATGAAAAAATTAATAGATACCACGACAGAATTCAGTAAAGATATTAACATGCAATTCGGATTAGATAAATGCAAAACAGTTCATATAGTAAGAGGCAAAATAAAACCGGGTGACTATCCTATTAATAATACTGACTCAATCACAGCTATGGAAACAACGGATTTGTATAAATATTTAGGATACAGACAACTCAAAGGAATAGATCACACAGCAATAAAACACACCTTAAACACTGAATACAAAAGAAGAGTGATCGCAGTATGTAAAACTCAACTCTCCGGAAAACATTTAATAAAAGCATTGAACACCTACGCGATTCCAATATTAACATACTCGTTTGGAGTGATTAAATGGTCAAAAACTGACATCCAGCAAATAGAGAGAACAACACGCACCACACTCACTAAACACAATAACCTACACCCTAAATCTGCAATAGAAAGACTGACCATCAAACGACAACACGGTGGGAGAGGCCTTATAGACATCCATCATCTTTGGCAGAAACAGATAGCCAGACTAAGAACATTCTTTCACTCTAAATCACACACAAGCAACATTCATAAAGCCGTAGTTTTGAACGACATCAGCTACACCCCACTTAACCTACACGAACATGTAGGTACGCAACAGACTAGCAATGACGACCCACACAAGCAAAAGTTAGAAGACTGGAAAAAAAAAGTGTTGCATGGACGGCACCCCCATGATCTAGAACAATCTCATATAGATACAATAGCGTCAAATAAATGGCTTAAAATCGGTAACTTATTTCCGGAAACCGAGGGATTTATTATTGCAATACAGGATCAGATCATAAATACTAAAAACTACAGGAAATTCATTATAAAAGACCCCACAATAACAAACGATAAATGCCGCAAATGTCACAACCAACCAGAGACCATACAACACATAACAGGGGCATGCACAACACTCACACAAACAGACTATACACACAGACACAATCAGGTAGCAAACGTCATCCATCAAAAACTAGCAGTCAAATATAAACTCATACAAGATACAAACACTCCTTATTACAAGTACGTACCACAAACAGTCCTAGAAAATACCACACACAAACTGTACTACGATCGCGCCATACTAACCGACAGAGCCGTTCACTATAATAGACCAGATATAACCCTTCAAGATAAAGTTAATAAAGTCACATACCTCATAGATATTGCAGTCCCTAATACACACAATTTACAAAAAAACAATAGGTGAAAAAATCAGTAAATATGCTGAACTGAAAGAAGAAGTGAGCAGAATTTGGAGGCAGGAAAAAGTCTTCGTAGTACCCATTGTGGTCTCCACGACGGGTGTTATACCCAATCACCTGCACCACAGCCTTAAACTAATAGACCTGAACGACTCAATTTATATAACACTCCAAAAAGCCGCAATTTTAAATACCTGCCGAATAGTTAGGAAGTTCATGCAAATAGAGGAAAATTGAATTACCCCTCTTAACATTAATTCTACTTGATCACCACACATGCTGTATTGACTTGGCTTGGGCCCGTTAATGTAGCTTAAACTAGCCAAAGAGCTAAGAAACAAAATTTGTTTACCAAAAATAATAATAATAATAAGCTTTATTTCATAAAAACAGTACTTAGATTAAATTCCAGTTCGGTGCTATGATAAAACAGAAGTACACAAAAGTTTTAGCATCTGGAGCCGAACTAGGAGGAACCTGTATTTCGGCTAACAGCGCCAATCCCATCGAGTTACATTAGATTAGAGTTCTTAAATGCTAGCATTTTACAAAACAAAAGGAATAATTATAGTCTAAGGTTGTATTAATGGTCTGCACCTCTCTTTGTGTTGAGTGATATGGTGAATGAGTGAGTATGAGAGGGTGTCTATTTGTGAGTGTGCATGTGATTTGTATGAGTGAACACATGAATTAGTGAGATACGCGGATACAGTGAATATGTATATAATATATACGTACATATATTTGTATATAGATAAATAACTTTTGCTAACTTTAACATTATTACTGTCTACCTTGGTACAATTAGAAGTTGCTCAGTCTCACCGTATGAGAGACCTTGCAGGTATTTTTTCTTACAACAATCTGTATTGAGTGGATAAATATTAAGATTTTTATTAAGTTGATTGTAGATATAGGGACCGAGGAAATTAAAGAATTTATTAGTAAATTTGGTGCTGTAAAACCTGTGTTGTGTACAAACCATATAATTTCTGCGTTTATTCAAAAACTGGGTCATACTTAGTACAAGTGTGTTACATAATAATTATTTTTAGTATGAATAATTGTCTAACAGTTAGTACTCCACACACCTGGTAAAGTAAGGCAGTAGAGAAAAGTATTGGTTTAAAGGTGCTGACCTTTAGTATTGCATGTTGGGCAACCTCAACAGACTTTAGTGCAGTTTTCGGAGCTCCTCCACAAACGGATATACAATATGTTATGAGTGACTGGCAAAGAGCAAAGTAAATTCGTTTCAAGATATGAGGATCAGCAATGTATCGTAGATTTTTAAAAATATATATAAGTTTACGAACCCGTCCCGATAAGATTCTTATGTGTTCCTTGAAGTTAAGATTTTTATCTATAGTTACGCCTAAATATTTGATGGAATCAACCAGCTCTAGTTTAGTACAAGAGCAAAAATCAGGCGGTGTACACTCATGTGGAATAATGGCATGATTGTGGCCAATCCCCATATCTGATCTAATACTAAAGCAGATGTATTTAGTTTTGCCGGTATTTAATGTTAAGACATTGTCATTTAGCCATCTCCTCACAGTGTCAAATCCAGATTGAGCAGCATCAAATACTTCGCTCCAGTTATCAGCAGAAAAAAGGAGAGCAGTATCGTCCGCAAAAGAGATGATTTTGCCTTGGGAAAGTATTAAGTTAGTAAGGTCGTTAATATATAAAAGAAATAAGGTTGGCCCTAATATGCTACCCTGTGGAACCCCGTGTGTGACCAGGCGGTCAGTGCTGGTAAAGTTTCCCACACGAACACACTGGCGGCGCACTATGGGCCAGAACGGTGCGTACCGTCTCAAAAATCTGTAACTTTTTTGTTGATTGAAGTAAATAGCTGAAATTTGGCACGTAGTATCTCCAGAGTATATAGAATCCAATAGTGACACATTTATTGTCAAAACTTTAATCATTAATATTTAAAAAATAAAACAAAAATAAAAATGTATTTTTTTAATATTAAACCATAGTTTGTTTAACTTATTGAATTATAATTTTACAGTTTATGATATTAAACCTATTTTCTTTTATTTTATAGGTATTACATATAAATCTTACATTTAAATAAATGACAAATATGATATAAATCTACTCTAAAAATATATTTTACAATTAATGTAGGTACGTAATTACTTCTATTTAAATAGCTAAGAGGCTCTTAGCTTCGTCTAACAATTCCTTGGAAATAGTGACTGATAGTTTTCTGATACTTGATATATAAGGATCTGACGTAAATAGAAGATATGAAATACGTCTTGATTCGTTGCGGACCTAGAGCATTTTCTAGCGTGATGCAATCTGAATTTTTTGTAATCTTTATTACGAGATTCTTGGGCATCCTCAGATAAATTACCAATGGGCAGAACAGCAAAATGTCTTATTATACTTTCCCCATGTATTAAGATTTTATGTACTGAAGAAGGCATATTATACCACATATATTTTGTTACGTATAGTTGTGCGGTTGCGCGAGCATATTCACCATTTTTTTTCTGGATTTACAGCAATACCGGATGCCAAAGTTTGAAGAATAACATAGAACCTTTTAATAAGTTCCTCGTCAACTACTGTAATTTCTGAAGCGCAATAGTAGTTCTCAAAAAAACGCCGAGCTGTATTGCCGTCATTGCTGTTTCCACTTCCTTGTCGGGGCTTATCAACGTGCAATCCCATTCGGCTTCGAAATAAACTTTGTACAAGCTTTTTCTTGTCTTCTTTACTTTTTTTATCTTCTGGAGTTCTCGCAGCCCATTTTTTAAATGAAAGGTTATATGAAATATGTAAAATTAACTCCATGCACCTGATCCACGCGTGCAACGTAGACAAACCGTATTCGTAAGCATTTATATTATCTGGCTTTGATTCAATCTTCTCCAAATTATTCATTTCGCTTGGTTTAGCCCCACATACTGTACACACAGCTCCAGAACTTGTGTCAGTTAGAACTTGTGTAACTTTTCCATCCACCATAGTTAGAAATAGGTCGTGACTTATTTCAATTACCTGCTCCTCCTTGTGTATCTTTGAAGTTTGCAAATTATTAATTTGACCTAGAATATCACCAACCACTGATCGGGTTTTCTCGGGGGTTTCTTTTGCAAATTCCATCAGGATTGGTCGGCAATAACGAATAGACGAACAAGCCGAATTTTGCCAAATTACCTCATTTGTTTCTGTGTCAGTCAGCTTTATTGGTACCAAAGACGCTATAAATAAGTTTGCATCTGAGACTAAATCACTCTCACCTGATAAAACTTGTTTATATTCACTTTGCCCCGATGTCCCATTACATCCCCACTTGGTAAACAATTTAAGAGATTTTCTTGTTGAGTTGTAAACATTTTCAATCTTTAAGAAGAAGTTTGGTCCAGCAAATCTTGTAGATTTACTTTGGCACTTATATCGGTTATTTGAATGCTGGATGGTGGAGGATAACACAGTTTTTTGGCGTTTGTCAGTATATTATATGATGGCAGTATGTCGAAGTTTTTGTTAATCAGACTTGCTCGAAGTAATCCGTATTGTGATTTCGAAAGATCTAAATCTGCAAATATACTTAAAGCTTCATCCACCGTAAAATCTGTTGCATTGCGACTTTCATGCAATAATTTTTCCTTCATGATCCTTTTTCCATTTCTATCACAACTCCGCATCATTGTAACAACAGTAGCTTCTTCGAATTCTCCTTCAGACCGCAATCCTTGAACGTATGCATTATGTATATACTCGATTCCATATTCTTGTACCAACTCCATATTCTTCCTTTTTTTCGATTTCTCTGATAGTTCTTCATAAGACTTTGGCGGACGTCCACGTTCTCCAGATGTTGTAGGTGTAATATCCAACGGTGCTTCTTCGAATTGTACCTTAAATTCACCGTCTAACCACGATGTATTTTTATTAAAGAAACGTTCTTTAGTTCGGTTAGATTTGGTCCACCGATCGTTAAACGCTGTTATAAGCCATTTTTGAATACGGTTCACAACTAATTCACATTTTTCAGACGACAAATGGTGGTGTTCTTCTAAGTATTTTTGAATATCTTCTGATTTTGTTCCATGATCAATGAAAAATTCGCATAATACTCGTCGAGGCACAACAAATTCACTCATTTTGTTTTTACTTCTAACTACTATCTACTTTTTTACCGAGGTTGGTGAAGACTATATTATGTCAAAGCACACTAAAGTACTGGTAAATGACAACGTAAATAAATAACTTTTATACTGAAATTTCGTGTGAAAAAATATTATTGTCTAGTGCATTATCACGTTCCTAACCACTATCTACGAAGGTGGTTAGTAGTACTGATATAATGTACAATAACAACTACCATTTCCTCCCTTTTCCTTCACCGCGATAGAGAAATACATAAACTACATGATAAACATGTAATTCACACAGTGATAACAAAACATTAACCACATCTGACTGAACGATAAAAAAAAAAAATACATTTCCCAATACTCCCACCTTACCTAAAGATTAAGTAAATAGATAATTTTAAGAAAAAAGTAATCTAAATATCCAAAAATCTCATCAATCACAACTAAAATCATTTTTGGTATATTTTGTATATTCCCCCCATCAGGCATTTTTCGTTTCATTTCAAGGGGGGCAGATTCGGGCAATTTTTTTTTTTGCCCTAACTTCTTTATTAGCTGCTCTATGTGATGCTATCAAAATTACGACATGGGCAGACATTGCTAACTGCCAAAAGTCTATGTAAAGTTTCTAATAAGGATAAAATATTAGGTTCTGAAAAATAATTTATATACCTCCCCAGTTTTCACATAATGGTCCACTTAAATTATTTTTAAATAGAATACTCCATAACCATTCTAACCATATATCACACTTAAAAATTTGCTGTGAAAATAATGAAAATATGACCATGTAAACTGGTGAAATTGTGTTCTACATAATTGACATAACTTTGAGCGTCAACTTGCAAGCCTTAGTCTAATAGTAAAAATGAGAAATAGTATATTTTAACTGCTATATAATATGCATTGGACATTCAGTTAGACATGTGCATTAACACAATATTCAATATAGAACATTACGAAAACCTATTTTTGAGACGGTACGCACGGTTCTGGCCCATAGTGCGGCGGTTTGTAAGGTAGCTTTCAAAGAGTTTTAACTGCGTGCCTCTGATTCCCAGCCTTTCTAGCTTGGCCAAGAGGACTGAAACAGAGATTGTGTCAAAGGTCTTTGCTAGATCTAAAAAGATGGCCAGGCACTTCTTTTTCCTGTCCAAATTATCACTAATATAACCCAAAAGATTGTTTACCGCTTGTTCAGTAGATTTACCATTTCGAAAGCCGTACTGATTTGGTGAGAGCAAGTTATTATTTTCAAGGTATCTAGTAAGTCTCTTATTGATAATTCTCTCCAGGAGCTTAGAAATAGATGGGAGTATGGATATTGGCCTATAATTGGTGATGGAATCTCTGTTTCCACCTTTATGTATGGGGCAGACTTCAGACTTCTTTAATGATTCAGGGAAAATTCCATTTTGGAGACACGAATTGTAAATAAAGGTTAGGGGGGGAACTAAAATGTTTTTGAATTTTTTAAAAAATTTGTTGCTGATCCTGTCAAATCCCGTTGAGCTATCTGTTTTTAAGTTAATGATGAGGCGGTCTACTTCACATTCATCAGTATCCTCCAATACAAAAGAATTAATTGCAGTGGGCTTATCAGTGTTGGTATCTACACTAGTGCCTGTTGGGTATAAATTAATTTGCCGGATCTTATCGGCTAGAGATCTGCCAACATTCACAAAGTAGTTATTTATTTTATCCAGAGACTGTTTCGGACTGGAATCAAAGGATAGAAGTTCATTTGAGTAGTTAGCATTTTTACTAGTATTTGTGACGTCTTTTATTACTTTCCAAAGTTTCTTATTATCATTTTGAGCCGATTGGACAAGGTTTTTTTCATAAGCTCTTTTTACTTTTTTAAGTATTGAGTTGCAGTAGTTTCTGTAGCGTGTGTATGTCAATTTTAATATAGCGTTATCTGGCGAAAGTTTTGATTTTTTATGCAACTTGTCTCTGTTTCTCATACAGCGCAGTAATCCATGTGTTATCCAAGGTTTTATAATCTTCTTTCTACGTGATAAGGTAATGACTTTGGTGTGTTTATGGATTGCAGCCTGAATGATAACGGAATAACAGTAACAGTATAAGATTTTTATAAAACAGTGTATAATGTAACACTGCACACAGGTCAGGTAGAGGGTTTAAATATGATTTCACTTGCATCGAAGACTAGCTAGCAGGCAGCACACCCAAAATAGGTGCGCTGCCTACAACATAGTCTTCTACTTCATGATGTACCTGCGGCCTTTTATAGTGTAGCCTTAAAGTCATTACGTAAGTTGGGCAAAATTACTAGAGGTAAAGTAGCTATTCAAACTGTTATGGATACTAATAGGGAAATAAGCTATTGAAACAAAAATTGTCAGGATACCTTCATCATAGTATTGACAAAATTACTAGAGGTAAAGTAGCTATTCAAACTGTTATGGATACTAATAGGGAAATAAGCTATTGAAACAAAAATTGTCAGGATACCTTCATCATAGTATTGATTAATTTCCTTTTTTATCACAGACAAGTCTGGAAATATTTTCTTGATTATAGGATTATCCAATACATCATGCTCCTCTATATCAATTTCGTCTGACATTACAACCTGGAAAAGAATTGATAATTCTTTGAACAAATAATATACAAACAAGGAGTAGGTAGGTATGTAAGGATCGTAGTAGGTGGCGATTTGTAGTTTCTGCCTACCCCCTTGAGTAGAAGGCGTGAGATTATGTAGTATGTAAACTCTATACAATTTATGGGGCTGTTGCAATTTCCAATGGGATTTTACAATTGGTGGAGTAAGTAGGTACTTTCATAATTTAATTAAAAATCGCGGACTAAGCTCAACGAGCGAAAAGTTTCTTTTTTGTTGTTTCAGATGTCTTAATGTTTCCTCGAGACTTCAAGCGTATCAAAATGTTTTCGTATAATAATTATATGAACCAACTGCTCACGCACGGCTATGCATATATTTTGCTGACCAAGAATCCAAGTCAGCCAATGAAGACCAATAAACTTTCTTGAAATTGCTATTAGTGCTTACTTTGTATTTTTGTAAATCTTGACAATAAAAACGTGTTTCACTAGTAAATTTTGCAAAACTGTTACGCTAAAAACTTGCTAGCTCAAATAGCACAGCGGTGATTGAATTAACATATTAATATAGCTTGATATTTTTCAACTTTGTGAAATACGCAATACAGAACATTTAATCTGTGCGCAATACGTTGTAAGCGTAGGTAATACTAAATTACTAACACGGTTACACGGCAGTGTTTCCACTTAAGATTTTGGTTTTGCTCTAAATTCTTTAGAAATTATCCCTAAAAACCGCTATTTTTTTTTTCAAAATTCCTTAATTTAGGGCACATGATTATTAAAAGAAAATAGTCCTTTATGCATATTTTAATATGAAAAATAATTAAACACAACTACTTAATTTGAAGACTCAGAAGCCGAAGCATTACTATTGCAGGTTTTAGCGGCATTAAGCATGACACTATTATGTTCCAAAATTGAGCAGTTGTTAGCCAGCATTCCTAGCTTAGTATGAAGTACTCTGTTGAGGGTTTGATTAGTCAGCCCGTTTCTTTTGTCCGTTTTTACGTTTTTCAGATTTTCAAATATAAAAACAATGAATTAGGTGGGAAACCAGCAATTAATTGTATACAATATACAATTAGTTACTATTGTTTCGCGACCGATAGAAAATAGCAATCGAAAATAATCCATAAATATTGTTACTAATTTATGATGTCCTATATTACAAAGCAAAATAGTACTATCCAAAAGGTAAACTAACATTGGTCGGATTATAATACGAAACTAATTTGGGGAATCCCCTTATGGGTAGAGCCATAGAGCATAGAATAAATAGGGTAACTACATCAAGTAATTTATGCCTTAAAATTCCCTAAATCCCTTTCGCAATAAAAAAAAGCCCTAAGCTGTACATGAAATAAATAGATTCACCCTACAAAAGGGCGAAATCCCTAAAGTGGAAACACTGTTACACGGCAACCACAGACCACAGAACATATATACTCCTAACGGAGTCACAGACTATTGACGGCAACGGGCCAACGGCTGAGTGCGTTGCCACCTTCCGATTTAGGATTTCCCCAAGCTCCTTGCGAAAATCCTAGTTTTCTCTAAATAATATAAATTACACAAGCAAACATTAATTAAAATTTACTACCTTTTCCCACGGCTTCGCCCGCGTGGATGTCGGAAATTATGCCACGGGAACGTACTACCGGGATAAAAAATATCCCACGTGTTAATCCAGGTTATAAACTATGTGCGTTCCAAATTCCATCCAAATCCGTTCAGTAGTTTTTGCGTGAAAGAGTAACAAACATACATCCATCTATCCATCCACACAAGCTTTCACATTTATAATATTAGTAAATCCTCAGTTGCAGCCCGCCAAATTCAAATAGTCTTTGTTTTTTTTGTTGCAAATTGCAGCTCTGTTTTATGTCATATGTTGATCACAATGCGATTTGCTACTGTAAAAATGATATATTTATTGAATAATAATCAACAATTTCAGTAGTAGGTGTGAGGGTGTGAGTTAGTGTGGGAGTGAGGTTTGTACCTCCACATTATGCATGGTGGAGATTAATTATGTACCTACTATAATTTGAGATAAAATGCAGATACATTTTTGCTAGCTAACCCTACGACTAGTCTTGGGGTCGGAAAATAATGTCGGACATTATCTTCCGCTATCGGCAGAAATATCATAGCGTAATATATTATGTGTATATTATAGTCTTATCGATTGCACCTTGTTTTCCACCTCATCATAGGACTTAGATATAAACCATTTAGACTAAATATATCTTTATACATTCTTCAAAAGTATCCATTGCCTCATCTAAGAGCCGAAGCTGCATCCATCTAAGAGGCGAAGTATAAAGTAGTTTTTTTTTCTTAGAATCACACGTTTCTCTTATGATTTGCACACTGTTCAAGCTTTTTTTTTATACATCCCTATCATGCGAATGCTATTTCAACTTTCCATGCAATTGCGGAATAATTTTAATCCCTTAATCACAAAAAAAACCCAAGGTTACGGCAAAATACCCAATAGTGGGAACACTGCACCGACCATAGACTAAATAGACAACACTTGACTTAACAGTCAGTGATGAGTGACAAAACGACTAAAATACATAGCAGGATGACACGCTTGCCAAGTCTCAGCAAGTGTCCACAAACGTCAAGGCAATACAAACGATAGATATGCTCGCATTTGTGAATCATTGACATGCTCGTGAATGCGTCAGTGTGCTCCAAACAGGCAAGCATGGTGGATAGTGGGCGGACCCCAAGTTGTTTCGGCTATTGCGTTTGGTTTATCATATTTGTGCATTAAATACTGAAGATAGATGGATTTTCAGTTTAAGCTCTTTCTCTCCAGATATACCCAGTTAAGAAAATTCACCAGTATATTAGAAATCAATGATATTCTTACTTTTTAGATTTTTAGTACTGACTAATGTGTGAAAGTTGGCAATAATAATATTATTTTTATGTATATTCTTACTATTTTATCTTTTTCCATAAAAAGATTTACTGTTAATCCTACAATAAAGTTACATTATGATGCTGTTTTGTGACAGAAAGTTTATGGAAAACAAATTTAATGAACTGTTACATGAATTATCTGGAGAGTTCAATAATTGCTGCCGTATGAGTTATGTTGATATCAAGTTTTTGCTGAACAAAATATCACTAATGATTTCCAAGGAAGATACATACTTCAGAGAAGCTATACCAGCTAAATGTCGTCTTGCTATAACACTACGAATTTTTAGCATCTGGTAATTCTTTTCGAAGCCTTCACTTCTTGTTTAGGGTATCCATTCCGATCATATCAAACAATCCATCCGCGTCTGTCGATCGCGACCCCACAAGCAATACTAAACGCGCACAAACGTGTGCATACATCACAAGTTGTTGTCGCAAAAGCCCTTTGATTTGTAGTCAAAAACCGACTTCCGACCGGATCGCCACAAGCTACTCCAAGCACTCGCAACCCAAGCCAAATACCCTCGTTCACTCGCTTGTGCTTATGGACGCTTGCTAAGATTGGGCAAGCGAGTAAAGCCAGCATTAGGAACTGTGTATGCAAGAACTTGCCGCAGCTTCCTAATTCCAAAGGCAGCTTCCTTTGATTTGTGCAGATGCAAACAAAGCAAAACGCCCAATCCACAAGTTTGAGTTTGTGATGTTTGGTTTGTCGAGGTTAGGCAAGCATATGGAACCGGCATTACCAATGTAGTGCAGAGAGTGCTTCATAGAATTAGTATGTACTACATAAGGTTGCCTGCATGTTAACCTACACGAAACTGTCAAAGGAGATGTTTAATTTTCGGCCACAAAGTGTACGTTAATGAAAAAAGAGGAAAAAGTGCCCCGAATTGAGGAAAAATATTCTTTCCTGAATATTCCCCTGAATACTTCGGCACAAAAAATAATAGATTTTCAAACTATTACCATATTCTATTGAACATGGCGTCGTCTTAAGGCTCGTGCACACTGGCGCGCCACGACAGCCCGACACAAAGGCGCTGCCCACGCCTGTCGCCCCAATGTGTACGAGCCGTTACTTGCATAATCCTTTCGTCCAGAAATCATGTTATATTGCTTAATATAACATGATTTCTGGATAATATCACGTAGACGTTATTTCTAAAAATATAAAAAGCATGTATTTCTATGCTATTAAGATAATACGATAGCTATCTTAGACTACTTTTTTGACTAATTATACGAAAGTGTAACGATTAATTTCATCGTTAAATAAACCTACCACAAAAGTTGAATAGGTAATTCAACTTTTGTGGATTTGTAGATATTTCTGGGCGAAAAATTCAAACGTTGTATTGCTATTGACACTGACATCAGTCAGTTAGTCTCGTAATGATATTAGCCTACCTACCGTAATACCTTGGTTGGCTCGATATCAAAATAATGTTGTGGCACCAGCATCTTTTCTTGATGATGTATTAGTAAGAGAAGAAGAATAAGTCTTTGAAATCTGAAAATTGTAATTTAATTTTACCTATTAGGACATCTATTTCCTTATTCCCCAATTATGTTTTCACCTTTCATCGGATTACTTAAATATCATACCAATATATTTATTATAAAATAAGACTTTATAATATCCATTCTAAGGAGGTTAACACTTTTATAACCTTTATCAAGATGAGCTGAAACCCAGAAATGGTTCAAAAGATTTGATCTGGTGGGCCCACTTTTGTCTAATGTTTTTAGTGCCGTAACTTATATAAAACGAGAACAAAAGTCACAGTTTTGATTGTCATATTGTAGGTTATGCATGGAAACGTCATCTTATAGATTATCTCCAAACACTAAGTTATGACAACACTGAGGATCTTCTGCTAGGTAATTTACAATGATAATGAACTACTTATAAAAATCTCAATCTAACCATAAACGAATGTGTACTGGTTACATCCCATTCTTTCTCCTACACACACCCTACACCTACACACTACATACACACACGCACACACATCCTACACTCACTCACTACACACATAGTCAAACCGTACATTGATTCACCTCATCACACAGTTACGATTTTCATTTTGTTTTCGTTTTTCATAAATTATATCCCGTTTTCTTTAAACCAATTGCTTATTGCTGAAACGTCCTGATTCAGTATATTATGGCTTTGTTTGTTACGGAGAATCACTGACTCCTAAGACACAGGCACATACACCTAGTTTAGGAGTCAGAGAATTAAAATTATTGTGACCTAGATAAAAGCGTTATATATCTTTCAATCAAATTGTAATATGATGACTGTTTTTGGTGAAATAAAGATTATTATTATTATTATATTATCTCTCCAACCTATCATGGCTGGCTGTCGATGGTCGTGACTTTCATGGCAAACGTCAACATTTTCAGTTTTTATTTAGTGCCTAAAAAATATTAGTTATTATGAAAAAAAACATTATTTATTGTCCCTGATTACAATAAATAATGTTTTTTTTCATAATAACTAATATTTTTTACCAAAGTTCGTTACCCAAGTTTTCTAAAACGTACATGTTATGGCCGGAGTCCTATACAAAAATGAAACGTCTCCCTTCTCCAAACGATTTTAAACTTTAAAATGTTGAAGGTTAAGTTCAAAATCGAATAAGAAAATCTGACAGTTTGTGGTAACTTGATGTGCTGGCGACTATACTTTTAAAGTACAAAATCTCCCTTGCTTAAATTCTAACTCAGCCCATTTTTTTTTTTTTTTTTTTTTTTTTTTTGGGTTATGGCTTCGCACGGTTTGTGCAACTCAGCCCATTATCGACTACGCCGATGCCTGTTATTGGGATGCCACACACGAGCTTTTAAATAAACTTGAGCGTTTGCAAAATATCTGTACTTATTAGTTTTGTTTTTAACCTTTTAAAGTGTGCTCAGGTTTCTAGCTATCGCTAGATGCTCAGGTGGCTCCCTATTCGACTTCGCAGGAACTCTCCGATATTGTCTGCTGTGGCTCCTTATTCGCCTTCGCAGGAAATCTCGGATATTGTCTGCTATTTAACGTCCTTCACAACCCTAAAATACCATCCAATCTGGGAACGCTTTTCCTACGCACGTACTTTTGACGCACCTTGTGGGTAGCATCTTAGAAACCTCCTTAAATCTCCTTCCTACTCCACTGACTTCCACTCCAACTCCTTCACTGAGCACGCGATTTTGTTGAGGAATACACTTCTGTCTGACATTAGGGACTGCCAGTCTGTTGCAGTATTTAAATTGAAGAGTGAAAGAACACTATCGCCATATTGGCGTATGTTTTTTATAATTTTAAATTACATTATAATTGTTTCCTTTATTTCATTTATTTAGGTCACCGTATGATTGTGAACACTGTTAGTTTATAATATATCTCGCAAGATTGGAAACTGTCGATAAATTGTGAACTGTACCATATTGCTTACAAAATAACGTATTAATTTTCCACTGAGACCACATCATAATGCATCCCCACGTCGGCTTCTAAGAAGTATTTCCTTACACTACTTACGTCACGGTTGTGCAGTGTTTTAGCATTTAAGAAGGCTTGTCCTCAGCACTTCCACAGGATATACAGTCTCATCACCAATGACCGTGGGTATTGCACCCGAGTTGCGGTCAGCAGTGTGCGGAACCTCCTATCCAAGACGTCAAGTTCCGTCAGAGTCCATTTGAGTATGCCGAAAGAGTACATCAAAACCGTCATGACCCAACCGTAGAAGGCGCGCACATTGTTTCCGCCTGATAAAATACTATTTAATACTTTATTCAGGCGTTAGCATGGTCTCAGCGTTGATGCCTAACGCTTCCGAAATACCAAAATACTTGAAAGTTTCGTTTGAGGAGAGGAATCTTAGGTGTATGGAATCCGAGAGTTGGATTCCCATGGAATCCACAAAACCCAACCAGTACCCTATATGTATTCAAATAAATAAATACAATAAAGTTCTAGGTCCACACACAGGCTTTGACAGCCGATTTGTCGCCAGCGTTGTCAAAATCTGTGTTGTGTGGACGTGTGATTTTGAAATCGCCAGCGCCAGTAAGTCGTTGGCGACTGAAGTCGCTGCGTGCGTATGTTCTGTGGTGTGTACGTACACCTACCTTACCTGCCTAGCATAAGATTTTGAAATCGCCAGCGACTGAAGTCGCTGCGTGTGACTGTGTGTTGTAGTTCTTTCAATGTAATATTTATTCAAATAAAGTTTTAATATCTACATGTTGAAATTATTTCATCCGCTTTCAAATAAAATTATGGATAATTTGTATTGTTTTTTTTTCTGTATATTAAACTACTTGTACTGACAACCCAACCTTATCCCCCCTTCACTCCACCTCACCGCACAGCTGATCAAATGTCAAGAAAATGGAGTTTTGTTACGCATTTTATAATTCAGATTAGAAAAAGTTTCATTATGAAATCAAATAACAATATTTTTATAAGCTGCTTGGGCTAGAATGGATAGTACAAGTCCATTTCAACCTTGGGCCACTGACGATAGTGAAAAAAATGTTAAAACTGAGAGAGAACTAGTGGATGACGCGAAACTTCATCGGGAAAATGTCAATCATCCAAAACATAGGCAAACTGCGTCTTACAATAAAGAAAGTGTCGCCGTTCCAAGCAGTGCTCCGGGATCGTCGAGCTCCACGGCCCCCGGCGGCGAGCCCGCGCGGGGCAGCGAGTCCAACATGGACTCGAGCAAAATAGCTTCCATGCAGCAAATAGTCGAGAACACCCTCAGGTAACGGCAGTCATTCCAAACTAAATTATACAAACACCGCTGAGTTTGCGTTCACACACCCACACATATTTTATCGGCGAATTTCGTTTGACCATAATATGAGCCATTGTTATCAGCAGCACAGCTGTTGGACTGCTGCACATACTCCTTTCATTTGATGACTTTCTATCAAACAGTATTGATGCATAATATTGTTGCCAATTTTCATTAAAACATGGCAAAGAAAAGGCTAATTATGTTACAGTTGTAATTTTTTTATTTAACTTAAAAAATATTTTCTTACTCTGGAATTGTATCCTATAATTATGTAATGTTATGAGAAAGTGCTTGGCAATTTCTAATATTAATATTGAATATTTTAGAACATAAAAAACGGTTTAAATCTAGTGAATGCTTTTGTTGCATCGGAAACAATCCAAGCTGTAGTGTAAAAACTTATAACTGATGAAAGTAATATTGTTACAGTCAGGAGGGTCGACAGAGAGTGGCCCAGCTACTAGAAGCAGTGGAAGCACTGAGCGGTGCGGAAAGATTACTTCTGTACCTGCGATTGCCCACCGGGGTGCCCCAACATGATCCCCTCAAACAACCAATCAATCCACTGGGCTCACGGTATGCAGTATCTTTAAACATTTTTCAAGATTACAGAAGTGCATTATTCGTTGCAAATGCACTTGTGTAATTGTTCTTGTTTATAATATTTATAAATTAAATCTATCAGTATGAGAAGATTACTAGGATCTTTTCCGAGTACAGTGGGTATGTCTTTTCAGAAAGCATAACAACTTTCAATGAGTATTGTTTTTGTATTAAATTTTAATACCTACATTATTAAATACTCTATAGTATAGTATAGTAGTATATTAGTCAGTAAGAGGACTTACTGACTAATATTTGCACAGGCCTGGCTAAATCTACAGTTAATTTATAAGTCAAATACAAATCATAAAATTAGTTCTAGTTTCTGGAATACATAAACGGTGGGCCAATGTCCATGTGCATGTGCAGTGCAGGCACACTATAATAGGTAAACTTATAAAAATATAGTCTATTAAAATAGTATTGCTAATGAATAATGCATTAAATAAAAGAAAGAAAGAAAGAAAAAGTATTTATTGAGACTCGCACAGGAAATGATAAGTATTCTACAGCATGTAACCTTGAGCACTGTTTACCAAATATCAATAATAATTATTTTACTACTAAACATGAATGTGTTGCAGGGCTGAACTTCAGCAGACTGTAACTTGGATACAGACACACTTGGAAGTTGACCCGGACGTATCATTACCAAAGCAGGATGTGTATGATGAATATATGTGAGTAACTGATTTAAATAATTTTCTTACAAGAATCCTATAAGAAAAACATTAAAGTATAATAATACACGCGTACGTGGCGGTGTAGTGCGACTGACATGTTCGTTGAGAACAGAGTTACAGTTTTTTTTTGGGCTCTTGTGGACACTCAAGGCATCTTTCCTGAACCATTTATGTGCATGTACTAATCACATTGTGTCTGAAATGTTTCGTTGTGTGTACCTGCTCAGATGTATGTAATTGTTTTAATTTAATGTATTTTAATTTTTAATAATGTAATCTAATCTAATTTATTCTGATGTAATATGCATTGCTATGTGTAAATACCTGAGATAAATGATAATAATAATAATAATATTTACATTAAAAAATCATTCCACATACTCTAAAATAGTTCTGTTGACAGTCGGTAAAACTCCTTCTCTCAATTGAAATCAAATTGATTTTGCATCTCATGGCATATCTTTTCAGTCTATTGCTACGGTCCGATTTATTCAAAACAGCTAGAATTGCACTTGTTACAATGATTTTATAATTTCCTAATGCTGTTCAAGGCGTCAATCTTAATATAACTCCTGCACGCGCCTCTAACTCCCACAGGAAATGATATGAGTAGCTTATCCCTCGCTGACGATTTTACCACAAATAAAGTATATAATAAACTTTGAAAAGTAAGTAACATATTGTTTTTTTTTTTGCAGTGCACATTGTATGAGCAGTAATATGAAACCTCTCTCTACGGCGGATTTCGGGAAAGTAATGAAGCAGGTGTACCCAACTGTGCGACCGCGTCGGCTGGGAACGCGCGGAAACTCCAGGTAATATACAGTTCTTTGTACACAAGACGAAATATCAAGCTATACATTTCGAGTTTGAGCTGACCTCGCATTGTATAGGCTTTTCGTACAATGAGAACTCAGCTTATACTGGAAATGTATTGCTTGATATGTCATCGTGCGTTCATGTTATTATTGTCATACTAGCAACCTGCCCCTGCTTGGCACGGGTGCAATGTAGACATGTCAAAACATCGTGATTTCTGTGCTGTATCTAAATTAACTATTAATATATTATACATGCAAACATTCCAGAATAAATGCTCTATATGATGGTGAATACTGCATCAAAATGCATTATGTAGTTTAGAAGATTTAAGTGGTCACACAGACAGGCACAAAAAGTGACTTTGTTTTATACTATGAATAGAAACAAACCTAATTTGGTTAGAGGCACGATGCGCATGGTTCTTTATTTGATCAAAAGCAAAACAAACAATGAATATACTAATAAATCTCTGATATTAAGCCTATTGCAGACCATAGCTGGACAATAGCCTCAGGCAAGACAAGATCCATGTTGTTCTAGATCCAGTGTCTATTGCAGCTATTGTCAAGGTCATTCGTCATTCCGGCACTGTTTGTCATTTGCAGTCTTTTCTCGCGTTTATTTGTTATTAGTATAGTGTAATAGTAGTACATAGGCTGCATAATGTCTGATGTTCAAAATGTCCTCTTGTTAACAATCTTATTCATCGATTTATAAGAGTGCATTACATCATGCGTATCACTGATCTAGAAGAAGTAAGAACAAAGTACATTTTTTCATTTCTTTATAAAAAGCAAAGATATCGCTTTCGTAGTGTGGGTTGCACATGTCATGTACGGGAAGTACTCTGCATTATCTGACCCCTCTTACAAAGAAGAAGAGGGGAAGAGGGGGTCAGGTTATGCAGGTCACTGACTACCTACTACTGAGTACCTACTCCTGTGAAACTCCCCTATTATTCCTACTAGACTTATAAATTCTCTTGTGTTAAAGTTGGTTCTCGTCGTTGCATGCAGTTGAGATGGATGTGTGGAGTGATGAGAATGGATAAAGTAAGAAATGAGATATATGGAGAAGTTTGAAAGTGGCGCCAGTGACAGACAAGTTGAAAGGAAATCGTTTGGCTTGTAATGAGCCTGTGATGAGGAGGGAGGAAACTGATGTGACTAAAACAGTGATGAATATAAATGTTGATGGATTGTGTGAGGAATGATATGATAGAAAAGGGAGTGAATGCTAGCGCGACGAAGGGGGAATAGAAGAAGAAAACGTGGTCCTCTGACCCCAAATAACATGGGATCAGAGCAGGAAGATGATAATGATGCTACGTTAAAGACTCCCGCTGAAAGGTGTGACGCAACTCTTGTAGAACAATTTCCATGAAGTATTCATAGAAATTGTTCTACTAGAGTCGCGTCGCGCCTGTTTGCGGGAGCCTTAATAGTGCAATGGGTCCGGAGTTCGGGCCCGACGTTCGTGCTCAAAATCACTCTCACTCGCCAGTCTACTCACATTAAAACCACACAATTTACCCTAAACATAAATAATATTAATACTACTTGAAATATGAATGTAAATCAAACTACATACTTGCTCTAATAATACCTAGAAATGTATTCTCCATTGTATCTGTATGGTTTCATTAGGCTGGGTGTTAAAGCATTTCTTTATGATAATAAATATAGTAGCAGCAACATGATATTCTGTTACAAGTCACACATACCTACACACAGAGGACGATAGTGTTTCCTTCTTAGAGTATTTGATAAGTAGTAGTATATGTATGTAGGTACATATAATGATATCATGCATACGATCGCTAATTGATTAAGTAAAGTCACAATCAGTGCTGTCGCGTTTCATCTCTCCTACATACAAAATATTAAATAATACTAGATAGGTATACATTTATCTATTAAGAACAATCATTTTTTTTTATGTGGGTAGGTAATTAATGAGACGAACTGTTGCCAATCGATTGAATACGACGAGTAATTAATCCAATGGCACTGGCTACATTCTCGCGTGAGATTCTGGGTTTGATGTCCAGGTCAGATATACAGGTTGTCCCATAAATAATGGATCAAACGTAAGGGGTAGGTAGCTCAAATGATTTCCAATAACTTGAATATGCTCTACCATGTTGAATAGAAAAAAAAACCGTTACGGTAACCAAGATAATTTATTTCATCGTAAAAAAACAAAACTTTTTAATTCATGTTTTTTTTTCTAAGGCGTTAAAATAAAACGTTATAATAAAATGATATCTTATTATATTAGTAAGCTATTTAGAAATGTAACAAAAATCACACCTAGAAATGTTATAATTTTCAGCGACAGCATTAAAAAAAAACTGAATTCTGGTAGAGAAAATGGTAAAAGACGCCCGAGGTCAAGTCGCTGTGCGCGGCTTGCTAATATAGACTTTAAATAGTGTGTACACGTATCGTTTAAGGATTGGAAAATCCGTTCCGATCCGATGCAATGCGAGCCGTTTGGTGGAAATCATCCTATACTCTATTGAGTTTCAAAGCAATTACAATTGATTTTCCTAATATAGGTACCTACCTAATAGGTAATTTGGTACAGTCAGTAACAAAAGTCGATTAACACTTCAGTGGGGTAATTGCGTATCACACTAACAGTAGGAATAGCTTTTATTTTGACAGTTCAACAACATTCATTGCGTTATTTACGTTGTGGAGCAGACAAATTTTAAGAACATTATGAAGCAATGGATCAGCAATAGGGTTCAAAATTATTCAGATTGTGACATATAGTGTGTTACGCAATTAGGGTGTCTAATTGTCTATGTAAAATATTTAATTAAATTCGGAACAGTAGTAAAATTAAAAGAATATGTACTCTTAGCTATAATATGAAAAGCTAAAAAGCAGTTTATCAAATCATCTTGTGTCAATTTTGATGATTATGTAAAAGTGACAAGTGTTAATGGACTTTTGTAGCTGACTGCACAGGTAGTAACGACAGTTCTTATTTCGGTCGTAATCCGGTTGTGATATTGTGGGAGTACCTACATTAATAATGCGTTACGTAAACAATAACAACTGTGAGCACTGCACTTCACATATATATAACATGATTTATATAAAATGTATAAGTTACTGGAAAATGACTAATCTCTATACACGTGTTCTGTACAGTTACGTCAAAAGTGTTTACGTTAAGGCGCATTATATGCAATAAAATAAAATTTATTTTAAATAGTAGTAAAATACAGTTTACTACCTTGGAATTTGGGTAAAGAATTTTACAATCGGTCGAGTATTCGAGTGCAAACAAAATGCAGTTCGACTGATGTGCAGGCTATAGCAACGCAGTAATCGGTACGTCTGCCTACAATATTTGAATTAGAGGGATATTACTAATAATATAATTATATTAATGTAATAAAACTGAAGAGTTTGTTTGTTTGAAAGCGCTTATCTCTGGAACTAACAGTCGGATTTGCTTCTTTTTTTATTTGCATTTGGAAGCCCAATTTTTAAGAAAGTTTATAAGCTATTTAACATCACGCTACGACCCTTAGGAGTCGAGCAAAACGAAAAACAGTCAGAAAGAACGCTAAGCTAAAACGAAGTAATAGTGCGGGCGGGCGATGCGATGCGACGCGGTGAGTCTGAGGCCGAAATTTTGCAGGCGACAGCGACCCAAACAATTTTTCTTTAATTTCGCGAAATCTGATGACTAGCAAAACCAAAGAGGGTTAACTATCGCTATGACTCTACGTAAATATAATTATGTATATGTATCATTGAGCATTGGTGTTTGTAAAATACACTGGAGAAAATCTTTTATTGTTCGGCAATCGGCTTTGTTATTCATAAACTCACAACATAGGTATCGGTGTAAATGTGTAATAGTGCGTAACCTTCATATGCGGAACTGTACTTACATATTTTCCTGTTAGGCACTCATAGTTTGACATAAAAGCAGAAGTAAATAATAATTACCCAAATATTTTACACTTAAGTAGTTAATTGAGTACGATGAGT
Source organism: Griposia aprilina (assembly GCA_916610205.1). Lineage (NCBI taxonomy): Eukaryota > Metazoa > Arthropoda > Insecta > Lepidoptera > Noctuidae > Griposia > Griposia aprilina. The sequence continues at coordinate 13,110,319 of OU744286.1, forward strand.
AAAAACACCTGTCAAAGATCTGTCGATTGTTTTAGCTGCAAATGAGGCATCTTTTATGCAATACCTGCTTAGAGCTCGTTATCAATTTCTCTAAGGATCTACAAGATAACAAAGCGGACATTCGGTGTTGCCTAAAGAAAGAAAAGAATTAAAATAAGTGCGTTTAAATAAACGTACCTATTTTAATGATTTTCTTTTGTCTAGTAGCGAATTCGCGCTAAACATGACGCAGAGTAAGAACAAAGAACACAAACACATAAAAAACGTTTTTACGACAAAAAAAACGACAGCTGACTTCTGAAATTAAAGTATTTTTTTCAGTTGGTAGTGTATTTTGGTTTTTATTTATCTCTTTTTTTATTGGATCAGTTATTAATTTATCTAAATTACAATAGCCTAATGTCAATTGCTCATCATCTTCTACAAAATATTGCTTTTCCCGATGCAGGGAAGTTAATTGTTGAGTAGTTCTTCTTGTAACAACCAGAAAAAGTGGAGCTGATGGTGAAGCCACCATCAGCTCCATTTCACCATATGCATTGTGACGAGCATAAATTGCTTAGCAACCAATTAAAGTAATCGCATGGTAAACCGTAAAATAGTTATTATTGAGTAGTTCCGGTGACCACCTCTGGTCTTCATCATCTTCACCGAATGGTGCTTTCCGAGAGCAAATGCACAAGTTACTATAAAAAATACCCAAATCGCTACAGGTGTGCCTATATTTGAAGATTTCCCTTGATATCCATGGGATCCCCTCATCAGATTCTGACTTGGTGACAATGGGACCACCTCGAGAGCATACCCTTTCAAACAAAAAAAGAATTTTCAAAATCGGTCCACAAATGACGGAGAAACGGTGAACATACAAAAAAACATACATATACACGAACATGTAACCTCCTCCTTTTGGAAATCGGTTAAAAAAAGAAAACTTGTGTTGTGTGTTGTTGTGTTTTGGTCTAAATATAATTTAGATTCATTCACTAGATTGCTTTGCGTGGTGTACATACGTGCTGTAAATGGGTCGCGGAGCTGTTAGTTAGTAAAAGTAAAATTTTGAAACAGGTACAATTTTTGTTCAACTTATAAGCTATATCTAGCTAGGCATGATTTAGCTACACAATCTAGAAACTGGACAAAAACGGACTAAATAATAATAAGTATCATTTTATTTACTTAACAACTAGGTACCTACTTAACGTGATTCTCGTTATTAAAGATTGCATAAAATAACGTGTGCCAATTAAAAACGAGATAACCCTTCAGAGCAGAGGAAATTAATCATTATTGTTTTTGATTTAGAAGTATAAATTAGCAACATCAGCTGATAATTCTAGTATAAAATTAAGGTCCAGGTCAAGTTCACGTACCTACACACACACTCACATCCTATGTTAAGCGTGGCGTCCTGAATTTGATTCCCGGATCGGGCAAAGTGATTTTTCATTAGGCATGTCCCAGTAGCTGAGTATAGGTTTGTGCTCGGCGAATGCGAATAGTCTCGCCAATTAAATGGGGCCCTAAACATATCTAAATGTTGAAATAAGAGTGCACCGCTGTCTACCCCTTCGGTGAATACAGGCTATTATGATAATTACAATGGCTCGCAATGTAGCAATAATGTACATTTAATTTATATCTGCCCGATCTGCCGCGTTTGTTGTGTGACCATCACAATTGGCAAGTTTATCATTACAAGCAAATCTTATTGTACAGTATCTATCACGTAAACGAAATAAGATATGCACTGATAAAACAATTGCTTAGAGTTTATATTGATAACCTAACCTGCGATCACGGCGCGCTCTATCTATACTATAGTTTGTTTGTCTGAACGCGCTAATCTGGAACTACCATTCGGATTTCAAAAAACCTTTTTGCATTTTATAGCCTAATTCTTGAAGAAGACTAGAGGCTATTTAACATCACGCTAGGGCCGTTAGACAACCAAAAAAAAGTCAGAAAGAAAGCTAACTGTCGGAGGCCTGGATCCGGGTTAGGGCGTAGCACACTTTTACCCAGGTGGATCCCAGAGATAATTTCCGACATTGACGCTAGTTATTCATAAATATGAGTAGGTGATCGAGGTCAAGAGCAGGCTTATTCGGCGAGAATAGAAAAAAAGATACTTCCATGGTAAAGTATAATAAAAATGTGTAGGTAGGTATTTATAGTGTCAGTACCTATTTTCTTGAATTAAGTTCAAGGTCTAGGTGTAGTAATAATTGTTGATAGAAGCGCACACTTATGTACCTATTTACTAGAGAGCTTGTGCTCTTAATAAAGTAGGTGAAGTCACTGACCCCGTCTAATATCGCTAGATGACGTTGAACGTTTAAAATAATTATATATTATCAGATGTTGTTTACTACTGACACGTGGCTACAACTCAATACGAGTTATACAATGAAACACTGATTATTTTTATTAAATAACTAGCTGTTGCCCGCGGCTTCGCCCGCGTGGATGTCGGAAATTATACCACGGAAACGTGCTACCGGGACAAAAAGTAGCCTATGTTACTCCTTATAACATTAGCTATCAACCAGTGAAAGTCCCGTCAAAATCGGTCCAGCCGTTTTGGAGATTAGCCGGAACAAACAGACAGACAGAAAGACAGACAAAAAAAATGGTATTTTGTTCTAAGTACCGTAATATACTATCATATGCATTTAGTAAAAAGCTGTTATATTGACATTACAAACAGACAATTAAATTTTATTTATTTGTATGTATTACAAACAGACACTTCAATTTTATTTATTTGTATGTATGTATAGATAATTAAATAATCAAAGAAAAATTGAATGGTCTAATACAAAGACGTAGTAAAAATCATTCATGAACTTCCTTTACCTTGACATTTTGGTACATAACTAGTTTTTATGAAAAATTATGTAACAATTTGTTATTTTTATTTGAAGTCTTCTTCCACAGTATTTTTCTTACGAAGCGACGCGACGCGCGCTTTACTTGTGGTAATCAAGTGTACAAACATTTTGTGAATGTGTGCGTGAAATGGAGTAGCGTCAGCAAACACGAACATAACACACGAAGTGTGTGAGGTACACAAGTAAAGGCTCCCGCGGACAGGCGCCAAGAATGTCCTAGAGATGCGCCTGCCTATGTACACACTAGTTATTGCCTGCGACTTCGTCTGCCTGTATTTATTTTATTCATGATTTTTTATACTAATATCCAGGATGAAAAGTAGCCTATGTCCTTCTCCAGGTACGGCTAGCAGGCTACGTATATCTGTCAAATTTCGTAATGTGGTTCAGTGGTTTATGCGTGAAAAAATAACAGACAGACTAGATACTTTCGCATTTGTAATATTAGATACGATATTAGTATGGATATGGATATATGTTTATGTACTTAGATGCATTATGCATACATACACGATACACGTGTCATCCATTAAGAGATACGTAACGAAAATATATCAGCATTCAACCATAATGCATGTAAAAATGAACGTTCATACTTGATGAATGATGAGGAAAGTCTGCTAGGATATCACAAAATAACATAACGCCTGTATTTCCCGAAAGTATTAGTCAGCAAAGGAGTATAGTGCACCAACATTTCACTGTTATGTTATAGTCCTATGTACTTAATATAAGGGGGCGAGTATATTGCAATATCAACTGGGCACAAAGTCTGAGAAATCGAAATTTAAGGATAAAACATCAATAATACAGCACAACTATTTTCTTAATGTCCCTCTGAAATCATCCCATTTCCGAATACAAACGAAAACTAATTTCCATGTCCATCAATTATTAAAAGTATCGTGTATAATAATTTGAATTCAGACTAAGTACTTTAAATGATAAATGTTATATGATTTTATTTCTGTAAGTAGGTTTGTACAAACACTTTTACACGTCAATCATATTTTTAAACTAGATGAGGTCCGCGTTTCCTATCTGACTACTCTGAGAAGAAAGGCCGAAACAAACTCAGAGGTCACAGTCTCTTTTAAAGTCCAGGCATAATCTTGGTCAGATCATGTGAAGACCATGTAGATTAGTATCTGAAATGGTCTTTTGAGGAAAGAACCACACAGATTGAGTGGACCTGTCCAGTCAGTGCACGCATTTGTCAGTAATCGTGCAGCTCAACTCAGGAAGTCAGGACTTAAGGAGCTCAACGAACTTTATTATTGTTTTAATCAAAACATAATTGATGGACATGGAAATTAGCATTCGTTCGTATTCCTGAGGGACATTAAGAAAATAGTTGTACTGTCTAGGTATTATAAATTGTAATCGCTGTCTGTGACAGCGTTGTTCTTCAAATTATGCAACTGATTGTGATGCGGTTTTGACCATAATTTAGAGAATCTATTCCGGAAGGTTTGTTTGTATCATGGTATAATAATATACTTCGCCAGGTATAGCATTCCGGTCACGGGGGTGACACAAGCCTACGTCATCACCGCTGTGTTACCAGTAGCGTGTAATAATAACTCCCCAATCGCCTTTATTACCTGTGCGAATCCGATAAAACAACTAACTATTACGTTGGTATGTGTTTAAATTAAATTGTTTCGTTTGATTAGAAAAATGAACCGACAATTTAAATGGTTTATATATATTTTTTAACAGAATGGTGACTGAAAATGTTTCCATATTTCGTGCTTTGTTGCAATAAAGTGGCAACTGGATAGTGACGTAAGCATGTGTCACTCCCGGAATGCCAGACCTTGTTGCTTTAGACCATGATGTGTATAATAAATTAATATTTAACTTTCATAGTATATGTACATATATATAATAAAGAAATTTCGATGTTTTGTCAAGTCGTAAAACTGTACGAAGCAGGGGTTAGTCGCTGGTAATAAAATAAACGCAACAAATACTTTCTAGTGAAAGAAGAAGGCAATTAAGACTTAATTAACAATCTCCACTAAACTATCAATTTCTTTTTTTATTTTAGGTATTGTTACGCGGGACTAAGGAAAAAGATCAAATTAGAAGTGCCACAGTTACCTGATTTGGGTGAATCATCCAAGGTATGTGTTTCAGACAATTAATACCTAAACTTTTTTATCATTTAATTAATCAATCAATATCAAATAGCGTAAACTTTTACCTTTAAGTACCGACATTACATGGTCAAAATAAATTATTTAGCGAAACTCGGCAGACCTGGGCCGGCAGTCTCGACATAGATAGCGACGCTGTCGCAAACTACCGATCGCTAAATATTAAGGTGAATCCTAAGTTGTAGCCCGCAAAATTCAAATTTCCTTAGTTTTTTGCAAATTGCAGCTCTGTTTTACGTCGTATGTTGATAAAAATGCGATTCTCGACTGTGGTAATTATATATTTATCGAATAATAATCATCAATTTTATATCAATCGTCAAATTCAAAGAAAATTTAAATTTGGCGGGCTACAACTGAGGTTTCACCTTAATATTTAGCGATCGGTAGCTTGCGAAAGCGTCGCTATTTATGTCTAGACTGCCGGTCTTTGGTAGGCATCGATATCAAAGACGATGAAAGAAAAAGAAAATTGATGATGCAGTATTTTTATCTCACGTAACGATACGCGCTTTACTTGTGGTAACTAAGTGTACAAACACGATGTGAATGTGTGCGTAAAAACGAGTAGCGTCAGCACATAACATACACTTCTGACTTTGCCATTGTCTCGGATAGTACCGAGAGCGCCTGCGCTTACACACACATTCACAGCGTGTTTGTACACTTGGTAAACACAAGTAAAGCCCGCCTCAATTCGTGACATTAAAAAAAAATTTTTTGGCGTCACTGAATTTTTTGTTATTATACAGGGTCAAATCAAATTAGTGAGCGAAACTTCGCAGACGTAATGGGTATCGATATCTTAATCAGACAAAAAAAAAATGATTCTATGTTTCTTTTTTCGTGGTTTATTTACTTAAAAACATCATCTGCCTAGCCTTTTCTCAACTCAGTAACACACACCACTCACACCCACCCACCTCACCCAACCACCACCAACCACCACCACCCCACCACTCACCTAACTCACTTTACTAAGAACCAGGTTCTTAGTGGCGTTATTTGAAGTATGATTTGAGAAAAGTAGTTTCTTTTTGTGCAAAATTTATTAGAAGTGATGGGTATCGTACAATACTGGTATTCAGCTGCATCCTTTGAGACTGGAAGCTGACCCCAACACAGTTCAGAAAAGGTTGGGCAAATGATGTTTTTAAGTAAATAAACCACGAAAAAAAAACAAAAGTATAATCTTTTTTTTTTGTCGTATTAAGATACCGTTACCCATTACGTCTGCGAAGTTTCGCTCACTAATTTGATGTGACCCTGTATAATAAAAAAAACTTCCCCACCGTAGACTTAAATGCAACACAAAAACGAAGAATAAATCTCGACAGTTGTTGCCGGTATTGCGGAAATTTGTCGGTTTGTGTTAATACACAAACCGACAAATTTCCGCAATACCGGCGGGGGTATTGTCGTATGTACATAGGTACACATAATTGTGTACCTATGTACATACGACAATTTAGTTAATCAACGAGCCAATTCTATACTTCAATTCATAATCTCACTTACCATCGCCTACGCACTCAACTATTTACTATAAGCGTTATGTATTCTAAGTTGATTTGTGAGTAACCAATTATGTATGAAAAAGGTCCAAAAAAAAATTGGTTGCAATGGAATTTGTACTTTTTCATGTATGGCATTGAGTTTGTTATAAATGATAAATGATTTTATTTCTGTAAGTAGATTTATACAAACACTTTTACACGTCAATCATATTTTTTAAACTAGATGAGGTCGGCGTTTCCTATCTGACTACTCTGAGAAGAAAGGCCGAAACAAACTCAGAGGTCACAGTCTCTTTTAAAGTCCAGACATAATCTTGGTCAGATCATGTGAAGACCATGTAGATTTATGTATGTCTGAAATGGTCTTTTGAGGAAAAACCACACAGAATGAGTGGACCTGTCCAGTCAGTGCACGCATTTGTCACTAATCGTGTTGTTCCAAAACTTTATGATTATCTCAGATTTTGAATGCTGTAATGCCTATTCTTGCAGGAACCAACTGCGGCATCAAGAGAAAACGAGAGGATAGTTTGTGATTGGGCCGAAACAAAATTAGGTATGTACCAGATCCGATGTTTAACAAAAAGTCATCTGCTTTTGGGGATAATATCATGTTTCTATTCCCTGAATTCCCTATTCTATTCAGTCGGTAAAGTCTCATGTAATAGGGGGCGAACCTATTGCCGTTATACAGCCACAAATTCGGAAGTATAAGAAAAAAACAAGATAAAGTCTGTTTTTTGAAATTTTAAACATAGGAATCTCTGAACAGATGTCAGGCAATCTCCAGCGCTTTTAATCTCTTAAAAGCACACGGCGACCCGCAAAAAATCTGCCCCACAAACTAAATACGCCTCGTACACCTCATGCGCCGCAGATTCGAGCGCAAAATAATCCTTCATGAGTTGCTTTGCTGTCAAATCTCAGAAGAGACTGGTAAAAAGATAATATATTTATTTTAACATATCAACCAATTTTATGTAAGTACAGGAAATGAAGCCAAAGAATAAACTGCGGAATTTTGTTTTAGGCATGAAATTCTCGAGTGTATCGGAGCTGTCTCGGCACCTCATGTCGGCGACTACGCATCACGCCCCGCCCGGACCCGCCAGCGCGTCGCCGCCGCCGCTTGCGCAGACTCACGGTACGGACCATTCATTATTGAACTTTATTTTAACAATCCCTTAATGCACCTTTACACATGCATGGATGACGACCAGTGAATGTTGATCGCCTCATATTACTATGTCCGAAAATAAGTCAATAATTATTTATTTAAAGACTGGAAGACTTAGGGCCTCTTTCACCATCCTCAAGTAAAGTTTCAAATAGGCTAACCGCCAGTTAAAGTCACCCGTAACATCATGTGCGGACTTCACGACGTTCGAGTAGCACTAATCATAAGATTTAACTGACCCGTAACTTACTTGCCACGAGATCTGGCAATTAGCGTGTTTACTTTACAGTTAAAAGTTGTCCATTGTCAAAAATGACAACGGGTAGGTACGTATCAGGTAACATCAACGATTATTTTAAAATGTATTAATTAATATGGATTTATTTGACTTGATTGGTCATCAATTGGATGAATTAGACCACAACACAATATTACACAACACAACAACACAACACAACACACAACACAACAACACAATGACTACAACACAATGAGTAGGTACCTAGGATTCGTGTATTTAAATTCCTTGTTGATTATTTTACTGACCTAGATGAAACTGATTTTTTTGCTAGGTTTTGTCTATCGAAGTAAACAGTAAACCAAGGGCTTAACTTCGAAATCGTAAATACTTTCCAAATCATCGGTGCTTAAAGTAATCATAGCTTGTATTTGCTCTTCCACATAGTCTAGCGGAGGTGCCGTGTTCTTACCACCTCCGGTACGGTAAAGTTCCGAGTAGGTATATCCAGAACGAGCATTGAATTCATTTTGAATGCTTATAAAAAAGTTTGCACTTCTATCTCTTTTAACTTTATCCATGCTAATTAAAAAATATAGTTAACTAAAGTAACAAATTAAAATCACACGCTTTCCAAACCAGGCACAAAAACACCACAAATGTCAATTGACAACTGCCAATGACGTTTGACGAGTAACATTGACGTATTATTGAACGAATGTAAAGTATAATTTGTAATGTCATTCACATAACCAGTAAGTTGTTACTCGAAGCTCTATTTTCGTTTGTGAAATTGACAAAAGATACTCGTAACTTTTACTTGCCGATTAACGTTAACTAGAAAGTAACTAACCAACGCTTTACTTGGAGATGGTGAACGAGGCCCTTACAGATAAATACAATGGTGATAAATAACAGTGGTGGCCCAGTGGTATCGGCCCCGACTTACGAGTTGCAAGTCGTGGGTTCGAACCCAGGCAGGCGCTTTACTTTGTATAAATAATTTCATCACCACTGCTCTCAAAACGGTGAAGGAAAACATCGTGAGGAAACCGGCATGTCCTAGAACCAAAATTCAAAGACATGTGACATCTACCAACCCGCACTGGGCCAGCGTGGTAGATTACAGCCCATTCCATCTCGAAGAGAGGAGGCCTGTGTCCCAGCAGTGGGAACATTATAGGCTGATTATGCTAAATAACAGTATGATAATCTGACAGCCAATTACAGGTCTTCACGGTTAGAGCTTGTTTTGTAATCATCACCTAAAATATGTAAAAAACTAATATAATTGCCACACTACACACCACTATATTTATATCACCATATTTAATAGGTATGTCGGATTGACTTCAGTCTAATTGCATCTTAACTTTTTCTATTAAATGAAACATGGCAAAAAATGTCTCGCTAGATTTGGTGACACTGGTTAAGAGTCCCAGGACGAGCTCGTTCCTTAATATGCACACGCATACACACGAGCGACACGCGTCAATGGCAGAGGCAACTGCAGCCGTCGACGACGTACCGCTCATATATTTGAGTACGGTGCTCAAATACACGAGCGGCATGTGGTCGACGGCAGCCTCCAGCACGTCGACGAGACCTAAACAGACCTCTACTGCTACTAAGCAATATTGCAAATTTATTGCTCTGTCAAGCTCGTAGCAATTATTGCACGCCCACCATAGGCTCGTTTAAAAAAAAACAAGCAATATATTCTTCTAATCGCTGCTGGACGCAACCGAGTTTAATGAAATATAACAAATCAAGCTTGCTTAATTAGAATTCACAAGGATGGCTTGATGGTTATCCTCCAATGAAAATGTGTCGAACGGTTTACTCTTAGTCAGAGGCAGGTGACGTTAAAACTGTGTAATCTGAAAGTTGGCAACGTCGCTATAGCTGTCAAATATTTCGCTGTTTTGATTAATTATTTAATCAATATCGTTAAATGAAATTATGAAATATCACTCTATGTTGCACTAAAATATTGATTATGAATTCCAATAATAACACTGGATTAAGTGTTGTAACAGTTTTAGCTTTAGGTGTAAAAAAAAGCATTTGGAAGGTTTCCAAGTGCTCTTTTTTACATTTAAAACTAAATAAACAGTATCACGACATCAGTTATTGCAATCAATATTTTAGGACAACACAACGAGCATTCATAATTTCATTTGGTAATATTGATTAATGAACTAATCAAAACAGCTTTAACACTTAACACCGCTTTTCAAATAATGATTCACCAGCGTGCCGACAATAAGGCAAACTGTCACATTTTGGTGTTTTAAGATAGTAAAGGAATTTTGATAAAAAATCAACACATTGAACAGTTTCGTGACTAAACCGCAATACGTGTTAACCCGTTTAATACGTGTACTAATAAAGTTAGTATGCGATGAAGCGGGATTACCTATTTCATTAATATTTTATGGGAGAGTGTTTTTACGAACATGTTTTAATACAAAGAACTACCGTGCATCATTGTGTTTTATTTGTCTACTTTCAGCACCAGCAGATGACGCAACGAGTCGACAATTAATAAAGCATCTGAAACGAAAAATACAGGTGAGTGATAAAAAGTATACACTACTTTTAGGGTATGGGCCAGTGTTATTTGCTTGCAGGTGATTTTACCTGTCATTTATATTTGATCAACAGACACAAGGAACTCCTGGACGGCCTAAAAAGAACAAGGGCCAGGAAGCGTCGGGAGAATCCCCTCCGTCCACGTCGTACGCGGCCCACCACCAGCCGATGAAACACGAGAGCGAGCCCATGCAGGAAATGAGTTACGGGTACCCGCAGCCGCCCTACGCGCCCGTGTACGACGTGCGCCCGCCCATGCAGCCCTACTCCGTGCCGCCGCGAGCGCACCCGCCTCACCCGCCGCACCCGTCCCACCCGCCGCACCCGCCCCACCCGCCCCACCCGCCCCACCCGCCCCACCCGCCCCACCCGCACTCGCCCCACCCGCACGCGCCGCACGCGCCGCCCGCGCCGCACCCTGCGCTGCCACTGCACGAGTACCGGCCCGACCCCTACGTGTTCGAGCCCACGTACGCGCCGCGTGACCTCACGCGCCCGCCCGACACGCAGCACAACCTGCCCATCAACCTCAGCAGCGACGCGTCGCTGGACCTGTCCACGGAGCGCACGGAGTGGGCGCGGCGCCGGCCGCCCGAGCCGCCGCCGGCGCGCGTGCCGCTGCCGGGCAAGAAGCTCATCCTCGAGACGTACCACAGCGAGACGCGCGCCGCCTCGCCGCGCTGCCAGCCCGACGCGCGCCAGCACGTGCCCGACGACTTCCCGCGCACCGAGTACCTGCCCAAGAAGATGCGCGCTGCCGAGATCCTAGGCGGCAAGCTGGCTGCCGCGCGCCAGGCGCTAGCGGGCCCGCCGCCCGCGCCCCCCAAGCCCCCGCACGCGCCTCCCGCGCCCCTCGCGCCCCCACCGCTCGGCGCCGCGTGCAGCTCCGGGCCTGCGCCCGCCGACACTCCCGTTCGTCCCGAGGTTGCTTTTTTAGAGGATCCAAAAAACTTAACGAGCCGGTCCAAAAGCACCGCCGCGGCGCTGGCCCGGGAGCAACAGGAGGCGGCGAGTCCCACACGGTCGGTGAAGGCTCCGACGTCTAAGGCCGAAATGCTACGCAGTAAATTACGGAAATCGAGCGGCCGAGCCAGTGGACCCTCGCCGGATCGCGCGGGATCGCCCGAGCGAACCGCGACGCCTGATTCGTGTTGCGGTCTAGATGGGATTAACATCAAAACGGGGATGATTTGTGAAGAGAAACACTCGGAAATTCTCAACAGGGAACGTGTGATAAGCATATGTAACATTGATAAACATGATTTAGACGATTATTTGAACGAGGGTAACAGTCAGGAGCACGAAGAAGAGTTACTGCAGTATTTTCATCACCGCGCCCATCAGCAGGCACAAGCCCAAGCGAGCGCCAGCACGTCTGATAACACAGCTGCTTTTTTAGAACGAGGCCAGGACCCACACGACGACCATAGTCAGGGCAAAAACGAAAAGATATCGCAGCTCAGAGAGTTGTTAGCGAAAAACTTAAAAAACCAGAGTGGGTCTAGTTCTCAAACTATGCAAATCAATCAAGAGTCTCAACTTTCTCAGCAGAACTCACACGAGCCTCCGCCCATGAAGACTACTATATCTGAAGGCGCTTTTAAACCGCTTGGAACAAATGAACCAGAAATGAATGGGCCAACCTTAACTAATCAGACTGCTATGAACGTCAACAAGCACAGTAATTCGATTCCGAATCAAAATGGCACGTCATTATCATATGTCAATGATACTGCATCCAAGCAAATGCCTGGTAATGTCGGAGGGCCACATCTGTATAACGGGCATAGTCACAATGAGCCGCAGAGCCCAACTACCAGAACACAACAGTACGAGTTTGTGCCAATTTCTGATGGATGTCATTCTCCAGGAAACTTTCATTCCAAGTCACCGCTAGGATTCGGACAGAGGGGTCAAAGTCCAACTAAGGTGAATAAACAAATAATGATGGGCGGTTCGTTACAGACATCTCCTATATCCCACTCGCACAGCACTGCCGCGAGCCCTTTCGTTAGTCCCAGAAACACCCCGGTGCCGCGCTCGCGACTGTGTCCGCGACCGATACCTAAACACAATGGAAGGAAACGGCGAAATCCTCTGTCCCTGGGCGTGACGGATCCGTGTTCCAAACCGTTTGCTATACCCAACGATCAAAAGTTCATGAGCAAAGCGCAACTCTGTGGTCCTGGCAAGTACTGCCAACCGATCTCCGCTCCTCCCTCGCCGAACATACTTACACAATACAAAAATCATATGTACACGTGTCCCTCAGGAATGTCTAATGGCTCCAATAATCTTTGTTTGAATTTTTTACCCAACGCACCATTTCGAGATCACATAAATGGAGACCAACCATTGTCTGCTGATCCTTTGTCGAGTGAGGTTAGTCAGTTTTTCCAAGAATCACTAGTTACTTATAGATCGGGCCCCGACACGTTTAGATCACAGTCTGTTCCCCTGAAGCAGGGAATGGGAAATATGGGGCTGTTGAGTTATAATAACACTCCAGTAGGATCAGTTCCGCCGACTCCCGTCCCCAATGAGTTTTGTGATTTCGGATCTCTTGCCGATACTTGTGACATATCAAAAGCTGGACTTAATCGAGAAACGCTCGACAAAATATATGACGCTATCGACAGCAGTAACGACGTGCTCACTACTAGCGCCACACAAAGTATTCTTAATTCTAATGACACTTTGAGCAACGGTTGTGATCCTCTCCCTGAACATCAAATACTTTCGGATAGCCAATTGACTTCGATAATACCGAGTGGTGACGACTTGCTTGAGAGAAGCAATCAGTTCAACCAATCGTTCACAAACGACAGCGCCGCCGCCGACAACGTGGAAGATTTCCTTAAACGAGCGAATAGTATTGAGTTTGATTTATCGGAATTAGTTACGGAAAAAAATAAATACTACACATCACGATCGGTCCCGAGTACACCGCTGCCCTACAAACGTACCGCGCCCAACTTGCAAATCGATTCTCGCCGCTCCAGGGAACTGTTTACTGCCGAGAATTACTCCAACGTATCGAACGGCATATCCTCGAAATCTGTGCCATCTACTCCTCAATTCGCGGAGGACAGAAGCGTATTTAGTTACAGCAACAGAGACTTTCTAATCAACGGTAACTCGGTGTGCGGCTCCGCGCAGCTGCACGAGAGCGTGGTGGACAGCGAGCAGGGCCTGACGTCGCCGCTGCACGACATGCTGCGCGAGGACATCCTGGGCGAGCCGCTCACGCCCGCCTTGCTGGCCGACCTCGACAAGATGGACCCCACTCCCTACGTCGATCTCTAGTCCGCTGTTTCAATATCATCACTTGTATATAATGTGTAGTATATATAATAATATAAGTTTGAATTTGTTTGTACAGATACCGATAAATGGATATCTACAGAGTACAATGTATTTGTATGCCTTCAGTGAAGGCAAGTGCTAAGTTGTGCATACCTAGTTTAAATTGGATCGCACACTCCCAAAAATTGAGTCAATAATCAATGCACTATAATATTGTGATAATAATAAAAGCTATGTGACATCAAATTATTAGAGTAAGCAAAAGTAAAACTCTAAAATTAATTTTTATTTTTGACGGCTCCGACTAGGTTGCCTATTCGTTAAGCCACCAAGAAACTATTGGTAATGTGTTTTTCGTCAAAATATTTGACAATATTAGTTGGAGAAGTATTCTAAAGTGAACATGCTCTATGAACTTTAAGTTACAGATATGTATTTTACTGTTATCTTAGCCCAATAAATTGGCATGTTAAACATTACATTGATGGAATTACAGTTGAATCATTATTATTTCTGCAATCATTTATTTTATTTCATATTAACTTAGAATGTAATTATTGCGCGTTGAACCGCGGCTCAGCTGTCGACATGCGCAGAATGCGTGTGATGCTACGGACCACATAATATAATAATATATATTTTTACATAAGATGAAGATCCAACTTTAAGGATTTAATACGAAGACTATAGACATGTTCAGCCTGGTGTGAAATTGACTAATTATATACAAAGATACGCACTGTCGGTAGATACGTAATTATTGTTATTTGTGCTAGCCAGTTTTAGCCTGTATTGATACCGTAAGTGTTTACCGACTGTATACGTTATTACAATATTGGGCATATACCACCTGCAATCAAAAAATACGATTAAAGAAAAAACAATATTGAGCTGAGCGTTAATCAGTGTAAATACAACATTTAATGTTATTTATTGTCATTCAATTAATTTAAAATCAAAATGTTTTAAACCAAAATTGATCTTGTAAGTACATTATTTTGCTTGCTATATGCTAACTACTTCTAATGATGTATGCGTTAAGTCCATAATGTATGAACTAAATTGATTTTATTCACTCTCGCAAGCGCCGTCTGGGAAAAAAATGTATTCGTTTTCGATCTTCTATTTATAATGTGTATGAACGCGCGCGCTGTAGAAAATAGGCTATAAGTTGTGTTATCTAACAGATTGATCACAATAACTGCTTCTATTGTAACATAAGTTTAAGTGAAGGTGGTATGTGCCTCGTGACAATATCTGCGCTGATTGTTATCACAACGAAACATCGAAATTTTGATACCTATTTTATATATAAACTAGTGAGATACAGTCAATAGTGATACTAGCTAACCAGTTCCATCATTAACATCATATGAAAATAGCTAATGTACGTAGTTATAGTGTTTAACCAGACCAATGCAGCGTGCCAAGCGCGCTTAGTAAATTAGAATTGGTTTTTCATAGGAAAAATTATAAAATAGTATATAGTTTATGAAAAATGAATTTATTGTAAGTTAGCACAAAGATTTAATATATTTTATTATCACATAGGAGTTTTACTGATATACTAAATTTACATTGATCGCATATAATGCGGGGTGAAGAGTTGAACCTGCCAACGGGGCTGCAGTGAGCTTGTAAGGTGGAACTTTACTAGTGTTGTTTCATTAATATTGAAGCCGGTCGTATTCATAGACCAAATGGTACTTAACAGATCCCGCTATTAAAAAGAACGCGAGTAGTGAAAATAAAACTACAGGTTACTAAAAATTTTGTAAATTCGTTCATGAAATCACATTGTAAAATATATATAGATAGGTTATTTTAATTTTCCGCCTTTTACCTCTAATTTCATAATTTTCACTACTCTTTCTTTAATATTAACATTACATGCAGCAAGTATATTATGAATTATTCAGTTTCTGAATTATTGTAATAAAAATCACTAAATCAAAATGGTGTTTGGTTTCAGATAAAAATATGTCTAAATTGCAAGAGATAATGTATTTTAATGTGTATGTAGCGAAGTATATTAATTTATAGACTATGCACCTTAACACAATTTAACAAAAATAGTCGGTAGTTCATATAATGTCATAAGACCGGCTTCTAACAATATGTAAAGTTGAAAACTTGAAAGGCCTAGCGAAATTGTTGTGTATTTTGTTATATTTCATTGTAGGTTTTATTTCAACAATGAAACCGTTTCGATAACGTGTGAAAGAGGTAACAATTCTATATTAAATTAATTTCCTCAACTTGTGCCTCAATTAAGAATGCTGTAGTAAAAATGTCCTTTTAAAGCTTAGTAGTTGGTTTGTTATAACGCTAGTACAAAACACACTGATTCGACAGGGATATACCTAGGTATATGTAAGTGAAACCGAAGACTGTTTAAAGTTTGTAGAATATTTTCAACACAAAGAAATAACTTTTCATGATCACTTCGTCTCGAGGAACACACGTACACAACGAATAACCTCGGTGATCAGATCGTGTTATTCCAATTTGGTACAACTTACCAAAATCGACTAGTACCTAATTACTGTTAAGTTGTACATTTTGTTAAGGCCCGTTCTCTCGTAAGTTAAGAGTTAAGACGTTGAAGCACTTTGTAAATATTTTAAATGTTTATTCCATATCCCATTGTTTCTATACGATTATCGTCGAAATCTAAATTAATGAACATTCATCAAACACCTCATTTTAGTCATTATAGATGTCAGATTATTAATGTGCACTTCAAAATGACAATGTGTAATGCTAATGAAAGAGAATTAATATGTGTTTATTATAGTACGGTAATTATCTTCTCACTGTGTGTTGTGATTTAATTCGCATCTCTTCTTATACCTATACATATATACATAACATCACGCCTGTATTCCCCGAAGGGTTAGGCAGAGGTGTACCTATAGCACACCCACATTTCGCCAGTTATGTTTAAGTCCCATGTACATCTGTCCATGTGACTTATACCTATCTTAACGTTTAAACTAACTTTTACATTTCTGTTCATAAAAATACCCGATGGATGATTATAGAAAATATAAAATTACGTCGGAGTTGAAAAATGCTTTGCAAATTATGTACATACTTAATATAATAATTATAATCGCGTAACACGTTGATTAACATCACTTTTAACGAAATACCCACACCGATATAACTTGTAATGTATAAAACTTATACCGATTATGTTAAAATTAAGCATATCGACGATAAGCTCAATAAGGTGTGTTGAATTTAATACTTACAATAATTTTATTTGCGTCTGTATTTCTCCTTTTTTTTAAACAAATGAATGAAATTTTCGATTTAATTAATCATAAATATTCACTGTATAAATATTATATTAATATACAATTTCTTTCGTGCACATTGTTTGAGATTTGGATACCGAGATAAACAGGGTGGTAGGGACATCGACGTGCAAACTGAAACCTGAATTCAGCACATGGTTCTAGACCCCCTAGCATAGAAATTTTTCGTAAGTTATAAAAAAAAAAATATGTTGTTTCATAGAAAAGTGCAATACCTATCCGGTCAAAATTTATGGCAGAGCAATTCTTTTTTTGTTTGTTTAATCGGCGAAATTTTCAATGTAGGAGAATCTGAAGCTGAATCCATCCAATCCGAAGTCCCTGCCAGCCTGTACTTCTGCCCTAACTGTCTAAAACACTTACAAATCGCAAAGGAATTGTTCAAAAAAAATCTTATTCTCGACAAAAGATCAACTCAATTAATATTGTTGAAGGTTGCCTTTGTGAGTATGTTACGCTCTTACGCCGATGGTCGTTAGCACTTCTTCAAGCTATTTAATATTTAATAACTCTCGAAAATGTACAATGCCATTGAAAGCCATTCCATTGCAAATCGGAACCAAATCAAAATTCGGCGCACTGTATACCGTTGTTGAATACAGGTACTGAAAACTCGATACCTACACCTGAAAGTTTTATGTTACAACCAATTTTTTATTATTTACATGAATATTTATAAAAAATAGTTTTAATAATGATAAAATGACTAACTGCTTTTGTACAGTCTATTTATGGCAGCCCTTTAATTACCGTCAAACGGGGTGAATAGGAATGAAGGGGTGAATCAAGACGAAACTTTAAAAGGCATTTTAACATTGAAATAATATAGTTTGTTGCCAACAAGTGCACTTAATCTTTAATAATAATACAGTAAACATAATTTGAGTCCTTTTTGGCAGCAAACTATATTACTTCAATGTAAAAAACTTCTTTTAAAGTTTCGTCTCAATTCACCCCTGCATTTCCTATTCACCCCGTTTGACGGTATTAAAATCTGTGGACAGATCAAAAAATACTATTCACATGTTTAAAATTTAACTTAAATATTTTTATAGATTAGTTTCAGTTATTAAAACGGAACATGATTTGGATACTATTGCACTGGTTAATGGCTTAAATGGTAAGTTATTCGCCTTTTTAAACACATTTTAAATACTTACATTTTAACAGATAAATTTAATATTTTTAAGAATAGGAGACATTTGTTTAAATATTAATGTGTACCTGTAGATAGTTATTATTTGTATTTGATGTATTTACTCTAACGACAAAACAAATATTTAAGACCTAAGTAAGTGTAAAATGATTTTATTAAATTAACCATTAATTCATTTTTTTTTCAATCCAAATATTTTTTGTTCTGAAATGTATTATTATAATTTATTATGTAAGTATTTAACTTTAATAAAATTCAAGATTTGTAATTACAATATTTTTTAAATCTAATTGTATTAGATGGTATAATTTTAATTGATAACATGATTTCTTTTAGGAGTATTTGTTAAAATTTAAAATATGTTATTATAAAAGTACCAATGTGACATGATGGAGTTTTGTTGCTAAACTAAATCATTGTTATGTAAATACAACATTATCATTGGTTGACACGTATTACTACATGACACCATTTTATTTTTATTGCAACTATGTTGTTCTGTTAATTATTGTTTTTATTTTCTAAATATTTTTTATGAATGTATGATGATAATACATATTAGCTATAATAAGCATATCTAGTTGTAAGTGAAGATATCCATGTTGTTGATTAGTCTTTTATGGATGTTGATTTACACCATTTGCTATGCAGTGATAATAAATGGTACGATAGTAAATACCATTTTTTTTTTTATTAAAACTCCCATTTTTTCCTATGGGTCAGTTAAAATACGGCTTATTCCCAAAATCCCCCCTGGGGGGGAAAATGGGAATCTATAAAAGAAAAGTCTCGAATTCCCCATGAAAATCCCCCCTAGGGGGGAAAACAGGAATAGAAAAAAAATGTTATTCCCAAAATCCCCCCTGAAAGTCCGCCTGAGGGGGAAAATGGGAATCTAAAAAAAAGGGGGGGAAATGGGAATCTAAAAAAACAAAGTCTCAAATTCCCCCCTGATAATTCCCCTAACTGAAATCAATAAAAATCAATGTCCAGAAATATCCATTGAGGTCATCAAAATGTTGGGAGAGTCTCTGCTACCAGCAGTGGCGTATTTTAAAATTTAGCGCCCTGGGCCTGTAAGGTTTGCCGCCCCATATTAACGGAAAAAAGCAAAATCTTTTAATTACATAGGTACTTATAAAATAAAATCCAGCAGTATGTTGATGTGAATGAAAAAACTAAGAAGGCCTTAAAAAGAAAAAACACTTGTTAAAAACCCTACTACAAATGGTGTTATTTGCTGACGATACTTCTTTAATTTTTAAAATTAATAGACGTGCATCAAATCTTGACGACGTAATTATCGCCCTACTGCTGATCCAAAATTGGTTCACTGCTAATAATTTAGTATTAAATGGGAATAAAACTAAGTGTATTAGATTTTCCGTATCAAATGTCAAAAGTACAAATTGTGAGATAGTATTAAATCAAGAGAAACTAGAATTCGTCGATAAAACTGTTTTCCTGGGCATCACGCTCGACTCAAGGCTTCAATGGGGTCCTCATTTAACATTCCTTGCAGGACGGCTAAGTTCAGCAGCATATGCTGTGAGAAAAATCCGTCAATTTACTGATGTAGGTACCGCGAGGCTAGTCTACTTTAGTTACTTTCATAGTATTATGTCGTACGGTATTTTACTATAGGGACGGGCTGCAGACGTCGAGTCTATTTTTATTCTGCAGAAAAGAGCTATCCGAGCCATATATGGCCTCCGCAGGCGCGACTCTAAGGGAACGGTTTGAAGATATTAACATCATGACGGTACCTTGTCAATATATCTATGAAAACATCATGTACGTAAGGAAAAATCTACATCTTTTTAGTAAAAGAGGTGAAAGACACAATTATATCACTAGAAATAGGGATCAATTGGTTCAACCAGGTTTCAGGCTGGCTAAAGTAGACTCATCTCAGGAGTAGGCAGTGACCTGTCGCTGCCGGCCGTAGTGAATGCTATGGTCGGCGGCGACGAGTCCTGGGACGCGGTGGTATCCTTCTGCGAAACAGTTATCTCGCAGAAGGAGGCTGCGGAAAGGGAGCGAGAGATCTCATCCTCTCACCCGGCCCGCAGCAGGCGCACCGGGCGTCGGCGGAGGGCGGACAACGCCCTCTTCCAGCCCCCCTAAATGGGTCCAGGGACGACGGACTTGGGGACGTCTGTCGCCCCCCATACATCAGGACCCGAGGCGGCGGCGCGTAGTGTCCCACGCGCGCCCCTCTTAGACGTCGCGGGGGGAGTCAAACACCTCACTCCCCCCGCTCGACCGGACGGGGCCCGCAGAGGCGGGCCGGCACCAGTCGGGGGTTGCGGAAGATTCGTATGTTCCCGCGACCCCCGGCGCAGGTGTGAGATGGAACACCGGGGTGGTTTTTAGTCAGTAAGAGTCTGACAGACCCCTCCGCCCCCCCAGGGCGGGGGACATCCATGAGGATTTTCCACCCCGGATCAAAAAAAAAAAAAGGTACTGTTTAAAATGTTACAATAAAATACCTCCCCATATTCTTCAACTGAATGAAACTAAATTCAAATCTTGTATAAAACGCACACTATGCAGCCAAGCATATTATAAGTTGGGGGATTACATCGCTGATAAAAATGCTTGGCTCAACGCTGGTCCTGCTCCACAAGGGCGCATAAAATAATTGATTAGCATTTGAAACTACTGTTGGAGCTGCTGAAGATTTTAAAAACTTATCTTTGCATTGTATAAATTCAATGTTTTAGTATTGTATAATTGCATAGCACATGTGTGAGTACTAGGTATGTAACTACTATAAAGCTACCATTTAATAGGTTTTTCTTTCATTGACTTGAATGTGCCCTGGCGGCTGAGAGTATGTCATGCTCACTCTAATGTCTCGCTGGTGGTGGCGTGTGTGTTGGATCATTAAGTTCCCTTCAAAATGGTTAAGCTGAATGGTGCTGATCCATGCGTCATGTTCGTGAACGGGCGCCGTCAGTGGGGACTGGCCATTTCTTAGCTGCCACGGTTTTTTTTTATTTAATTTAATATTTGTATTGCTTTTGTATTTTTATTACGGACGCTTTTAAGGTTCTGCATCGTTCTCACATGCATAATTTCAACATGAACGATGTAATCAATATTTTGTAACCATTTTTTGATTTAAAAGAGTGTCCATGGAGTTTCTTGCCCGTTCTTCTCCATAGGTACCTACTACGCTTTGGAATGGGTAACTAGCTTCATCTTTCTGACTGACCGACCCCTTGACAATTCAAAAGTGCCTGTAATTGGTTTATTTGAAATAAATGCTTTGAGTTTGAGTTTGACTTATTATTTATTATTTTATTCGTAGATATTTACATTCTTTTTCCGATGGACAGATTGGTTAACAAATTCTTCGATGACATTGACATTCGAACTGACGACTTTTATGCCATCATGAGGAAAAAGACCGCATCCATAATAAGCAGAATGAGGGCTAGCAACAACAGCATTTTGAAAACCCTAGCCGAACAAAATGATGCACCAATACTGGAACACTTTGTCCGGTTGCACGTCCGGCAGTGATAAAGAATAATTATTTGTACCTAGTTAATAAATACTAACTCTTAGTTGATAAGTTTCTTACTAACCAATGGACCATTGTTGTAAAATTAAATAAATATTATTATTATTATCGGGAGCGGTCATTTTTCTCAGCTAGGTATTTGGCTGGTTTTAGCTACATTTACGGGCCAAAGCTAAGTAAATGCAGCGTGTGGTGAATTTTATGGTGAGAATGTACTTTCGTCTAACTGCATGAACTTCCTAACGATTCTGCATGTGTTTAGGATGGCTGCTTTCTGCAGATTAATGTAAAGGGATTCTTCTAGGTCTATTAATTTTAGGCTTCGGAGGAGATGGTTACTATTATTATTATTATTATTGGTGCCGATTCTCTTATCACAAATGCCTCTAAACTAGACTAAAACTCACCAAAATTATGTTTATTCCTGTCAAACAGCGATTTCCCTTTTTGAAATGGACTAAAGTGACACAACTTAAGAGCGGGTAGTAACCAAAATTGCCTATCTTCAATTTGATTTTTCATGAAATTAATAAGACTTAGGTATAAAATAAAAATAATATGAGTAACTACATGATATTTTCAAACTTTTTGTGGAACGGAAACACAAAATGTTAAAATTTTCTCGATAAAACATCATCACGAAGTTACCTCTAATTTTCTCGTATTTTAATTTGTACTTAACATGCTAATGACTATTAGGATAAAAATTAGATGAATATTTGTATTATTACAAGGCAAAAAAAATATGGAGGCGTTTTTTGAAATTCCTTTTATTTTTAGTTTTATTACGACTACAAGCTTTATGCACTTACGACGTTTTTAGTTCGTGGAAGAAGTCATCTTCCATCGCACGTTGCGGGAGCTTCAAGCATATTTTTGTTTCACAAATCAGTCGCCGTCGCTCTGTTGAGACGAGAGGACTGCGCTTGAATTTTCGGCTGCTCTGGGATATAATTTATTTGCGTAAATAATATTTTCGTAATTTATCACATTGTAGGAAAGAGACTGTGAAATAGAAAATATGAAAATAAACAATAAAACCACTTCCGAAACGATTATTAAAATAGTTAAGAATTGATAAACTAAATAAATACCGCGGCTAAACCTTAAAACAAAAGAAATATTATAATAATTCAATGTTGATATTTGAAAACTCAAGATGACTTAGATTTATTTGACAGATTTTTGACTAGTATAGTAGAACTAGCGCCATTGTTCTGTTTTTCGGTCGATTTTCTTGCGGAGAAAATTTACAACATAGAGTTCGTGCTGGAGATTTTAGATCTTATTGCTAATAAACTCAAGATCCAAATTCGTTTACTCCCACTTTCGTTGACAAGCTCCGTCTAAGGGGAACCTTAGACGAACCATTTCGACCAACCCCCGAATCAAGATGAAACTCAAAATTTAACAAAAAAAAAAAAAATTTAGCTTATTGGTCTAATAATATTAGGTCTTTACCTATGAAATTGCCGTTCTGCAGTACTGGCCATTTCAAATCAAAATAATTTTTGTTTGGCTAAGAATTCTAATTTCAAATTAATTTTATTTTAAAAACATGGATTTTTTTTTCTAAAAGTAGTCATTTCTTTATTGATTAGTGTTACATTTTCATCGCATTTCAATCTTTTTCGTCATCATGGATACGTTAAAAATTCGAGTAATTATGGAATATGAGTACCGTCGTGGCAGCAACGCGGCACAAGCGGCACGCAACATCAACGACGTTTACGGAGCTAACACTACAAACCAACGCACCACCTGTTATTGGTTTGCTCGCTTCCGTTCTGGAAATTTCGACCTGAAAAATGAACCTCGCGGTCGTCCGAAGACTTTGGTCGACAATGACGAATTAAAGGCGATTGTGGAAGCTGATGATACACAATCTACGGCTGAATTAGCAGCAGCTTTCGACGTTAGCGTCAAAACAATATTGGTCCATTTGCGTCAAATTGGCAAGGTAAAAAAGCTTGACAAATGGGTGCCCCACGAACTCAATGATCGCCAGCGCGAAGTCCGCGTCGAGACGTGCCTTGCACTGCTCAACAGACACACAAATGAAGGAATTTTGAACCGCATTGTTACCTGCGATGAAAAATGGATTCTGTTTGATAACCGTAAGCGCTCAGCAAGTTGGTTGGATCCTGGTTCAGCACCTAAACAATGCCCTAAACGAAAACTTACCCCTAGAAAAGTGATGGTCACTGTTTGGTGGTCTAGCGCCGGTGTGATTCATCACAGCTTCTTACCAAACGGGGTGAGCATTACTGCAGATGTGTACTGTGAAGAACTGAACACAATGATGGAGAAGCTGGCGCATCTCCAACCAGCATTGGTCAATCGCTCGTCTCCGCTGCTCCTGCACGACAACGCGCGACCTCATACTGCACAGCAGACGGTCTCCAAGTTGCAAGAACTGGGGTTGGAAGCTCTCCGTCATCCGCCCTACTCACCAGACCTTGCGCCTACAGACTACTAATTTTTCCAGAATTTGGATAACTTCTTGGCGGGAAAAAAATTTAATACCCGAGAGGCAGTACAAAATGCCTTTGAAGAATTTGTTGCCTCCCGTCCAGCTGATTTCTTTAAGAAGGGCATCAATAAACTGCCACTGCGATGGCAAAGATGCATTGATTGCATGGGTGATTACTTCGATTAATACAAATAAAAAATTCATGAAAAAAATTCGTTTAAATTTTTTCATACAAAACGGCAATTTCATAGGTAAAGACCTATTATTAGTGAAGTTAGGCGGCTTGCTTTTTAAAGCTAAAGTTTCAACAGTTACAAAAGAGGAACTTAATAAACTTTCGACTTTCTTTAAACTTGCCACGCATTTATGAGTATATAGTAGTATGAGTTGGTTAACCTCCTCGAGTTTTGGTATAACCACCAGATTAACCAGGTCAGATGGTCGGGTGCATTGTCTGCTGAGTATGGGCTGGAGTGTGGCGTGAGGCAAGGTGGCTTGACCTCTCCAGGCCTTTTCAGCCTATACGTCAATCAGCTGGTGGAGGAGCTCGGCAGCACTGGAGTCGGATGCTCTATTGATGGCAAGGTCATGAATAGTATAAGTTATGCTGACGACATGGTGCTGCTGAGTCCTTCGATTGATGCACTCAGACGGTTGCTTGGACAGTGTGAACAATACGCTACGGCCCATGGACTCCAGTACAATGTCAGGAAGAGTGAGGTCATGGTTTTTCGTGTTGGTTCCCGAAAACCTAAGGCGGTTCCTCCAGTCTTCCTTTATGGGGAACCACTTAAGAGAGTGTCTCAATTTAAATACCTTGGGCACGTTTTGAATGAGGATTTGAGTGATGATGATGATTTGGAGAGAGAGAGAAGAGCGTTGTCGGTCCGATGTAATATGTTGGCCCGCAGGTTTGCTAGGTGTACTAAAGAAGTGAAACTTACACTGTTTAAGGCCTACTGCCAGACTTTTTACACCTGCAGCCTGTGGATCAAGTATACGCAGAAGGCCTACAACGCTCTTCGTATTCAATATAATAACGCCTTCCGGGTGCTGCTGGGGCTTCCGCGGTTTTGTAGCGCGTCGGGCATGTTTGCTCAAGCAGGCATAGATAGTTTTGAAGCTATCATGCGCAAAAGGGCGGCCTCCTTGATGCGTAGGATACGTGGGAGTCCCAACAGCATCCTAAGCGTTATTGCTGAAAGACCGGACTGCCCTTTCCTGGCGCACTGGTCCCGTAGGCATGCCTGCTTGCCCGGTGCAGAGGGAAAATTTATGAACTAAATTTATGAAGTAGATAAACTTTTTTGATTAATTTATTTTGTCTAAGGTTACTAACATAGTTGTAAGCTTTTCTGTTACTAACTCATTATGGATTTTAATTATGTCCGAATTAAATGATTATTATTATTATTTATATATATGCGAATTATTTTGTCGGTAAAGCCGACTAATGTACTGTTTGTTCCGAAATTGGCCTATTTTCACAAATGTTTTCGGCGAGGACTTTGTTCTACTCGCGCCCCGCGCAGGATACACAGAATACATTTTATATAGGTTTTCACGGTTTTCATGACACATGCCATTTGATTTTGCACAATACAGTGCAAAACCCACCATACCAAAATTATTTTTTACTTGGTAACACGATTGCTAATTGACTTTGCATGATCCTGCAAAGCAATATCCACAATATACCATCATTTTTTACTTGGTTAACACTGTTTTCCACAAAGATGTCATGAGGTCCAACTTGTAGAAGGCCCTTAGTAAAATTTGGTTACATTGGAATTTGAACTTTGTCACGTCAGCATTGAGTTTCTAGTTCCAAAACATGACTATGATCTATGATTCTGAATTCAAGCTTAGCGTATAGTATAGGCAAAATAAACAGATGTTTTTCCTACTGAAGACTCATTGAAAATAAAGGGACTGGACAATGATCATATTTCGTTTAAATATTGTAATTGAAAAACCATTCGAGGATTAGAGTTGCTGATCACAGCGGTCCAACAAATTTCCTTAGATGATTGCTATTTTGTTTAATTGATTTCATTTTCTCAAAGTAAAAAAATGGAAGGCAAGTGATGCGATTATAATTATTCGATTTCATATCGTCAAAAAAGCAAGTTTATCGAGTTTGTTTTTATCATCATGTAGGTAGTATCATGAGTATGTAGTATAGGACTTTGATGGAAGTGCTTTGCTTTTTAGCGTTCCGTGCCTCAAAGGGAAAAATCGAAACACTTATAGAATCACTTTGTTATCCATCTGTCTGACCCCTTTTCTGAGGAATGCGCGGACGGTATCAAGTTGAAATTGAACTGTATTACTTTGGAGCTGTAAAAAAATCGAGCTTCTAAGACGTTTACTTAGAATCTTGGCATAAATTGTCATTCATTTCGCATATTTTGACACTCGCAAACAAATTAAAACCCATAAGATACATCCGGTTGACCTAGAATCACGAAATGTGGTAAGAAGCAAGGTCTCACAGTACAAATAGGTATAGGAAAATATTTGGAAATCCTTCATTTGTAGTTATATTACCTAGTGTAGGGGACCATATTTTCTCAACTACAACGTTAAGTTTGTCTTTCAATTCGGAATCGAAAATTTAAAGGCCGTATCTTGAATTAACATTTACTCTTTATTTCATTCAAGTCGGTCTACTCTCCAATTTAACAACCCACCAGCATCGGTAACAGATTCAGGGAAATACAATAATATTGAATAATATACATACTTGTAGGTATATACACAGCAATCATACTTCATGGTACATTGAATAGAGCGGTTTCATCTGATTATTTTGCGTATACATACTACACACAAGATTCAAATTCAAATGCCTAGATATACGCCGGGCGAAAAGTTTCTGCTGGCGGGAAGGGATTGTGTTTTGTTTTCATCGTGTTTGATGAGAGGGGTAGGCCAAGACGCGCGGGTGAAACTTGATTTTTTCCTGCCTTACTGCGCCCTCGTAACTATATTTTTAACCGACGAAAAAAAAGGAGGTTTTTTTTTTAGTTTGACTGCACTAAGATGGCACTGTGTTATTAATTTAGTGAAAATGGCAATTTTGCTATTCTGAATATTTGACGTTATTCAATAAAATCGCGATTAAAAAGGTGTGGAATAAAGTTAGTTGTCATGAACTAAAATTCACACAAACACCTCGACTTCAGGTGCAAGAACAGAACTGTATCTCTTTTATTTTGCTTTATCTCGAAAATGGTGTGTCCTATCGCAAAAATAATGAAAAATATTTCGACCCCCTTTATAAGACTCATAAATCCCTAAAACTCAACACGTAGGTAATAATTTTTCATATTCTCCATAAAAAAATTGAAAAATTCCATATACTTAAAACACGTCGACGCTGCCCCCACACACACTCTAAGAAAAAATCACAGGGTAGGATAAACAAGTACCACATGGAGTCGCGATTGTCAAATTCGATTTTAGTTGTCAAATTTATTTTTTTAATGTTTTTTTTTTTTGCAGAATAGCTTTAAGATTCTCATAGCCAAAAGTAAGGAATTTTAGTGATAGTTTAGTTCGGTGCACAAGAGAATCGGAACCATTAACGGATTTTGGCAAGTCAGCTGCTACGTTTTGAATAGCTAAACTGTAAAAACGTTCTTCGCTTAAACGTAGAAAAATTTTACGGCTTGCGCCGCCCCTCGCAGCCTGCCGCCCCGGGCCATGGCCCTTTTGGCCCTAGGGTAAATACGCCCCTGGCTACCAGCGCTGATCGCCGGTGCTGGTTCTCTAAATAATCACCGCGGTCACCGGCAGATGTTTTATTTAGATAACCTAGAACAAAGAAGCGAGCGATGCGAGCTTGGGAATAATTTTGACCATTCAAAGACTAATAGGAGCCCTGCGAGGTGGGGCTTCGTCGATTTAGTCAATAAAGCTAATATAAATTGTATACTGAATTGTTTTATGTTATTCGAGTTTAAATACTTTAAATAGGCAGACATGTTCTTGTTGTTTATTATTAGTAAAAAGGTCCAAAGTGTCTCTTTTAGCTATAAGACCGCCCATTGTGTCACCTTATGTAAAATTTCTACATTTGTATCTGTAATTTTTATGGTGTACAAATAATAAAGACTGATTATACCTATATATTATATTATATTGTCGATATTTTGTTTATTACATTTTATAGAATCTGTATTATATAATCACTATTTTTTGTTTATTTACTTAAAGAGCGTAGAAATTAAAATTAAAAATAGAGTGGAATATGGGAATTAGTCGAAATGAAAAGAGGGACTTCGGGTTTTTTTTGTATTAGGGTTCCGTTTTCCCGCTTGAGGGAGATTCTCTCAGGGGGGAATATCGGAATAAGTCGAAATGAAAAGAGGGATTTCGGGACTTTTGTTACATTAGGGTTCTGTTTTCCCCCCTGAGAGAATCTCCCAGGGGGGATTTTGGGAATAGGCCTAAATGAAAAGGGGACTTCTTTTTACATTGGGTTCCATTTTCCCCCCTAAGGGGAATTCTCTCAGGGAGGATTTTGGGAATAAGCCTTAAAATACATATAGGTACGTTTTTTTTTTACACTTCAAGCACAAATCACCAAAACAACATGTCCGTAACTACCGCAGGACCACCAACGCCAGTCGCTTCCATATTTGGTAAATAATTAGTACATGTCCGTGACTACCGCAGGACCACCAACGCCAATCGCTTCCATATTTAGTAGGTAAATAATTAGTACTCAATTGGTACTTATTAGTACAAGCAGTGGCGAACAAGTTAGTGTACCACTTCGCAGTAACTGTTTTTCGATCCTCTAAAACAATTATTGCGTAATGACCTGTCCTTCCGAAGAACGACGACACCATCTTTTTCCCACGCTTCGACCTCTCTTCACTTTAGTTGGCAACTCCTCGGAAGGAAACACCCAGACCGCAGACTTAGTTTCAGGAGCATAACAATAAATCCAGCTTTCGTCACCCGTAAGTATGTCGAACTGAGCATTTGAGTCACCTCCGTTAAATCTTTGAACCATTTCACGACACCAATCAACACGACGGAGTTTTTGGGCCTCTGTCAAATTATGAGGCATCCACCGAGCACAAAGCTTCCTGACCGCTAAATGTTCATGGAGGATTTTGTGCACTTGACTCATACCGATGCCTAAGCTTGTCCGAATCTGCTGATGATAAGTCACTCTTTTGTCAGTCTCAATCATACGCCCCACAACACTGATGTTATCTTTAGTCGCCGCCGTAGAAGGCCGTCCCTCACGCAGATCATCGGTGAGATTCGTGCGACCACGTTTAAACTCATTAAACCAGTTGTAAACAGTGGCACGAGACGGGGCTTCATCGTGAAAGGCCAATAGAAGTCTATCATAACTTTCTTGTGACTTAAATGACATCGAAAGTCATAAAAAAATCATTGTACGAAAATTTTCTCGCGTTAAATTCATGCTGACGTGACCATTGGGTTATGTAACTAGAGAAGCAAACCTCATTAAAATGTGTCAAAAAAAACCGTAACCACAATTTGAACGCGACGACGTAGCTTAGAAACCACTAGTGGTGGGTCGTTGTCGAATTTTTGACGGACGAAACGCAACCGTTTTCCTGACGACGAAAACGGTTGCAGAAAACGGTCGTAGTTGCAACTGGTTTGAAGTTGAAGACGGTTTATAGGACGAAACTTATCCAATATGGAATAGAATTGCGTTTTCTAGGTTTTCGTCGAGAAAACTAGTTGCAGTTTCTTAGTTCTTTTCTTACAACTATCAACGATTTCAAATGTATGGAATTAATAACTAAATAAGTACATAATTCGTTTTAACGATCGACTTTACTATACCTACGATGAAATGAGCTTCCCTTCATACTTATCCATGCTTAGGACTGGCTGGGACAGACTTTTATCTTTTTACCAGGCGTATTTAAAAGATCATTTATATACATACTTTAATTATTGTTTTGATTTTGTCGACTTTGGGCTTTAGGTCTACAACCTTAAGCTTGCACGGGTTTGACCGTCGCATCACGAACGACGGCATTGACAATTGGTAATACATTATCGACTTTATTTCAGTGACAAAAAGTTTAATTTTTATTGTAAGGACTGTTTTATAAACGAACGCGGTACAAGTGACGACAACGACCGCGACGCGACGGACAAATGTGAGTGAGATAGTTGAACCATTGCGTTGACGACTATATTTTCATAGGCGTAAAATAAAAAATCGCACCAAGAAATTCGAAGACTAGTTTGTGCAACGAAGACTGTTTGAACCCAGGACGTAAAACGGTTTCATCGTCGCAGAACACAAAACGGTCTTTGTAAACGGTTCGTCGTCGCAACGCCCACCACTAGAAACCACTAAACATTTAAAAGTTAACATATATCTGTCTCACTTACACACGTCGCAAGAATAATACCGTCGCATAGATTAGACAAAAACCGCAATATAAACATGTAATGGCGGGATGGGGTTGCCTACCCATGCGAAATTTTACCCAACTATTTTAAGCTATAACAAACGTTTTA
This sequence comes from Griposia aprilina, assembly GCA_916610205.1. Classification (NCBI taxonomy): domain Eukaryota; kingdom Metazoa; phylum Arthropoda; class Insecta; order Lepidoptera; family Noctuidae; genus Griposia; species Griposia aprilina. Next base: position 13,141,223 of record OU744286.1, read on the forward strand.
ATACAATTAAGTTAAAAAAAAAATATGAATTATTTATTTCTTATAAGTTTATAAATAATTAAATAATGAAAACATTTTATTTTTAAATATTTATTTATTTATTATTAATGAAATCATACTCCGCTATGTAACATTAGTTTTGTAAACATTAGTTTTGTATGCCTTTTACTCTTTTTTGTAAGTTTGAGTAAATAATTTGCTTTCTTGATCACGGAAGTGTTCGAATAAGTGACAGTAGATAGCCAGTCAGTCTCTTTTCTCAGCAATCGGATTATTTCCACCCATTTATCACGGCGTGCTGCATCTTTAAGTACCCTGCAACGTTATTATTATTAAAAAAGAAACACTTATTCCATAAATTAAAAACTCCCACAAATGTGGGGAAATAAAACTAAGTTTTTTGTGGTAACACTGAGCCTAATTTACAAAATTCTTCATTCTAATGCGTTTTTACGTTGATATAAACACAGAAACAATAAACATACGTGTGGAAAGTAATTCCGGTTAAATTATTATGTTTTTGTGATCTTGAATCGCACTTTTTCACTACCTACGCATTTACACATTTTTCACTCGGTTCATTTCGGTCAGTGTCACGCAGAGCACTGACGTTAGTTACGCATATGGCTGTGGCCATATGTCTAGTGGCAACGCCTTGGCGCGGTAATTACTAATATAGTAACATACATTTATATCAATGGACGTGACACAGACAATTTTCAATTTGCCGCCAGATCGTAAACAAATGACAAATGAATACAATACATACACAATAATATTGGCAAAGAGTACCATTTTCAAAATGTGAACTTATTTTTTTATTATATCGTTTACATGTGGCCAATCGCATGATCACTGGGCGATCGGAGCTATATTGTATATGTTTCCAAGATTGTATGTTGAATCCTTATGTGTGATCTGATTAACTTGAAACTTGGCACGAATAGGTACTTAGCTAAAGAAATAGTAAAGTTTGTTACCATAAGTTTTAAAAAAATAACCCTCCAAAATGCAAAAAAAAAAAGAAGTTGGGGTAAATGTTTGTACGTAAAACTCTTAATGCGATTCGATTAACTCGGAAATAAGTAGGTCTACATTTAACAAAAAAAATGTTTATTTAGAACATCTAAAAACCCGACTGCGTAAAAAGTGAACTTTAAAAAAGATGACCTATTTCTTTCTCCAATCCACTTTTTACGCAGTCGGGTTTTCTTTAATTTTAATTTACATCCTTTCGTTTTATTTTATACTTTTTAGATATTATTATTTATTCTTAATTAGGTTATTATTCTCTCACAGTGACCGTGAGTGTATACAGTGACCGCGAGAGCGCATGAGAAGAGTTACTTGATAAAGTAACGCTTCAGGTAACGGTCGTTAAAATTAGGTTTCAAAGCAGTAAAATTCTAAGTTTGTCACTAGATTTTAAGAACTAATTATATTGACTTGTATTATAATAATTATTAATTTATTATGACCTATTATCCTAAATGGTCTTAAAAGATTATTTATGAACTTTACCACAGCTTTATTATAAGTTTTAAAAATAGTGAGAATGGTTGCTAACAAACTTTAAATCGTTATTGATCCTACATGGTCATTCATAATGAAAAACGAGGAGAGAAACCTCAGAGAATCCTAAATATGATTTTCAAAGACCTATTCATTCAATGCCCCCACTAGACATAGTTCGTCGACGTTGATGGTTGAATGGGGTTAATTTTGGAAGTTGTTGTTTTTTTATGTAAAAACGGTTTTTAAACCATCTTTTCGGATAGTCAGGCTTCGCAATTAACAACCAATAAAAATTTCAAAAAGCCCTAAGACTTTCTTTTGTTCACATCGTACTTATTTCTACCATTATTTTGATTGTTATTGTAATATTTATAAATTAGGTGACGAATCGATATTTTATTTTGCTTATGTCTGCAAGACTGATTTGTTAGCAAGTATGTACTTACTTAATAAACAAATATCTAATTATTCAGTTAACGACAGACCCTACCCTACTTAGGTATTTTTTTTTAAACCTGGCAAAGCCATTCATTCGTTTGAGAACATTATTTGGAATTAGGGTTTATTTTATTTTTCAATATTTTTATTTCATTTTTTCAGGTACCACTTGCTATCAATACCTACCTACATACATACATATTTTATTTTGAAAATAATGTCTGAAACACTGATTAAATATAAGTAACTACCGACAAGGGTTGCCAACTTTTTATATCAAATAGGTAGGTATAGTATTTTCGAAGCCATTAAAACATAAATTGTAGATGGCGAAAAAATAACAAAAAATATACTAGAAGGTATGTTAAAAAAAAAGCATGTGTTTTGCTATTTAGAGCCTTTAATTTAGTAACTGGTTATTTTTTATGTCTCATAAGTTCATAACAATAATTAAACTTTAAAAATAAATTATGGTTACAAAATACCAAAATTTCACCTTTTACGAGATTAAAATACTGGCCCTATTGCGATCATCTCAGCGCTGACAGTATGCGCTGAGTAAAAGCTAACCTGGTATAGAAAGAAGAAATTATACTATTTCAAAATAGAAAAAAACAACCGACTTCCAAAAAAAACACTAAAAGACGTGAAAAATAACTTTAATTTCGGAAGTCGGTGGCCAAACACGAAAATACAAAACCAAAGGCACCGACTTCCGAAATTAAAGTTATTTTTCACGTCTTTTAGTGTTTTTTTTTGGAAGTCGGTTGTTTTTTTGTAAAAAAGTTTGATGAATACGAAGGACACTTAAGGGAACTCCTCAACGGTTTACAGTAGCTACCTTGTGATTCGTTTTAATTCATTTATATTGATGAGAACTTTGCACTCATATGGGTTATAAGTGCCATTACAGGTCTGATGATGGAGACCATAGACAGTTGAAGGAATTCCTCAACGATTTACAGCAGTTACCTTGTGTTTGGGCTTGATTAATTTGTATTGATGAGAACTTTACACCTAGATGGGTTGTGACTGTCATTAGGGGTCTGATGATGAATACGAAGGACAGTTAAGGGAACTCCTCAACGGTTTAGAGTAGCTACCTTGTGATTCGTTTTAATTCATTTATATTGATGAGAACTTTGCACGCATATGGGTTATATGTGCCATTACAGGTCTGATGATGGAGACCATAGACAGTTGAAGGAATTCCTCAACGATTTACAGCAGTTACCTTTTGTTGGGCTTACTTCATACGGTTCAATATTCCAAAATATTCAGGTCGTACAAAAATAATACCCAATTAAGATTGAAGTTTTTCATAGGGCAACCACTACCTACTAGTCATACTGATGCGTCAATTTGAGACTGAATTTAAGTTGCGTAATCGCGTCATCTCTAGCAATGCTCTTTCGTTGGTTGCTAAGCAATTTATGCTTGTCACAATGCATATGGTAAAATGGAGCTGATGGTGGCTTCACCATCAGCTCCAGTTTTTCTGGTTTTTACCAAGAGAAATCCTCAACAATAAACTCCTCAATTCCTTGCATTGGGAAACGAAATATTTTGTAAAAGGTGATGAGCAGTTGACATCAGGCTATTGTAACTTCGATAAATTATTATCTAACCCACTAAAAAGTGAAAAATAAAAACTTTTTGACAAAAAAAAACAACCGACTTCCAAAAAATACACTACAAAGTGAAAAATAACTTTAATTTCGGAAGTCGGTGGCAAAAAACTAAAATAAAGATCCAAAGACACCGACTTCCGAAATTAAAGTTATTTTTCACTTTGTAGTGTATTTTTTGGAAGTCGGTTGTTTTTTTTAATATATTAAGATACTATATTATACAGGATGGAATTTTGAGATGGGCAGCAAGCGCAGCTACCTTAACCGTTGTAGCTACAGGAAAACGGTCTTAGTTAGGAGACTTTCCTTAACTTTTTGAGAATGTTTTACTCGCATTCACAGATTTTGAAAAAAAAATACAGTCAAAAGGAAAACGGGCAATTTTCACAAAAACGTTTTTTTATTCCAATCGATCATGTTTCATATAAGGATCAAAATCCAGTATTAGACCAACTGAGGTTTGAGTACGGTACTAGAAAAGTCAGAAATCGCAAAAAACTTTTCCCATACATTTCGTAGGAAATGAGACTACGTAAGGCCTACAAATTAATAAAATTTACAAAAAATACAAAACTAAATTACAAAATAAAAACTAAATTACTTACTAAAGGCACTTCAATCCAAGTACATAATAGTCAGTAATAAACATTGATAAGTCAGTAAAATAAATTAATCATAAAATGTCACAACATTTAAGGAAAAATAAAATAAAAAATTCAAAAAATGCAAAATAATCATGTCATTCAAAAAGTAATTTACCTATATTATTAAAAAACTTGTCTGTTAATAAATCCCGAATCTTTTTTTAAAACAAATTAACTGGCAATTATTTATATGACTGTGGTAATGTATTATAAATTTTAGGAGCATTAGCTTTAGTAGACATAAAATGCAATAATTGGCTGGTATTATTATTGGGTCTCCCTTGTTTCATCGAAAAGAAATTGCCAAATTATCACTTCCCAAACAATTTTCCGCATAATTTAATTTGCCAAATTATTACTTAGCAATAAATCTCTTCGCAAATAATTGTAACGCAAACCTAATGTTTGGCTAGTGAACGTTTAAACAATAACTTGCTTACCAACTAGTACTTTAACCAATTTTTATGTTGTCAAATATTTCAGTTGGTAGGTATAACATATTTTACGCAAAATAAAATAAGCCAAAAATTTAGCATCGTCAGTTTTCAATTTACGATTTCTATTATAAGGCGACGGAGCCCCGCTTGGCGGGGCTCCTATAGCTAGGTGGTTTAAAAAAAAATAACTACGAAGGGGATGGCGGGGTCTTTCAGACTCACTCTTTCATCCCCTTCTAACCTAACCTGTCAGAGTCGTGGTGCCCAAATCCCGAGCTCGCTTCGCTCGCTCTTGCATCCTATCCCACCCTTGCATTTTATACCCTTGAATAAATGATTATATTAAAAAATAAATGCATTTTTTAAATAATTCCCAAACAATCTTATTTTTGCCTTATTATTTTTGTCATAACAAATCATTTGACCAAACGTTTATTGTCTAAAGATTGTTTGCTAATAAATCATTTGATTAAAGACCAAATGCCATAGGACATTATCCTTGGCATTATTCTACCAAGTAAAAATTTGACCAAATGAAAATGTGCGTACTAAAAAATTAAATTAAAATTTTAAAAAACCCCCAGCACAAAAAAGAAAAGCGGACATTTAAAAAGTCAACAATAATGCCAATCGTTGAGCCATCAAATTCGATTGAGTAACACCATATATTTTAATTAGGTATAGAAATTGATGGATGGCACGATAAGGTTTGCTCTTTGAAATGGCGCTATAATTTCGCGGCAGGGTGCCGCCGCTTATATAGGTGAGACCCTTCATTTGATTGACTACCTATTAATTTACTAGCATTTATAACCAACTTGCTTCGATACGATCAATTTTTTGTAGAAAATCTAGTTGGGTTTTAAATTGTTAAGTCTGGGAACGCTATGAGAAATGAGTATGCAATCTCCTATTTTTAACCGACTTTTCAAAAAGGAGGAGGTTATCAATTCGGAAGTTTTTTTTTTTTTTTTATGTATGTTCGGGCATAACTCCATCATATATGTACTATAGACGGATTTTCGAAATTATTTTTTTGTTCGATAGAGGTGGTCCCATTGTCACCAAATCAGAATCTGATGAGGGTATCCCATGGAAATCGAGGGAAATCCTCAAATTTGATAGGCACACCTAGCGATTTGGGTATTTTTTATAGTAACTCGTGCATTTGCTTTCGGAAAGCATCATTCGGTGAAGTGGAACTGATGATGAAGACCAGAGAGAAGACCAGAGGTGGCCACCGGAACTACTCAATAATAAGTATTTCACGGGTTGCGATTCGATTACTTTATTATGGTTGCTAAGCAATTTATGCTCGTCACAATGCATATGGTGCAGTGCTTTTGGTTCTTACCAGGAGAACTCCTCAACAATTAACGTCCCTGCATCGGGAAAAGCAATATTTTGTAAAAGGTGATGAGCAGTTGACATAAGGCTATTGTAACTTAGCTAAATCAATAACTGACTCACTAAAACTAGTGTTTTTTTGTTGAAGTCGGTTGTTTTTTTTGTGAAAAAGTTTTGAGTTTTTAATTTAATTTTTATTTTAAAAATTTTGAACTTAGTTTAATTTTGTTTTGTATATGAGTTAACAGTTGTGAGCGTTTTTCAGGGTATATTTAATCAGCTTATCGTGTTGCCACCATTGCATTGTATGTAGAATTAAATACTGATCACAAAACGAATCCAAACACGGCATATCTGTTATTATTTTATGAAGAGTGTAGGTACTAGTGTGCTGGATATCTTGGCTGCAGCATCAGGTCATTGTGTTGCCACCATTGCATTGTATGTAGAATTAAGTACTGATCAAAACAAATCCCAACACGACATATCTGCTATTATTTTTTCAAGAGTGTACCAGTGTGCTGGATATCCTGGCTGCAACATCAGCTCATCATGTTGCCACCATTGCATTCTAAGTAGAATTAAATACTGATCAAAACAAGTCCAAACACGACATATCTGCTATTATTTTTTCAAGAGTGTACTAGTGTACTGGATATCCTGACTGCAGCATCAGCTCATCATGTTGCCACCATTGTATTGTATATAGAATTAAATATTGATCAAAACGAAACCAAACACGATATATCTGCTATTATTTTTTCAAGAGTGTACTGGTGTGCTAGATATATTCTGGGTGCAGCATCGAACCAAGAATTCCATAATCTTGCATATTTATATAGCGTACATGGGTGTGTAAAACTTTAGGTCACACATATGTTTGAAAGTAAAGTAAATACCCATTATGCGTCTAAGATCCTTACCGCAACTAACAAAAGCGCTGATTACCTTGAAACTGCTGAACCGATTTTGATAAAACATGAACCATCGCTAGAAAACCTGCTTTCAAATAAATAAACCTCATTCAAATCGGTTCACCCATTTAAGACCTACGGTGCCACGGACAGACACACACACATAGCGGTCAAACTTATAACACACCTCGTTTTGCGTCGGAGGTTAAAAATAATTCCAAACATTGCATTGGTATAAAAAAGGTTGCTAAAATTTGTTGGGTAGTGACATTTAGGCAAAATCTTTTCGGCAATAAGGCATATTATTGATTATTTAAAAACATATATAAGCAGCTACTCTAAATAAAACCCACAACCTGATAGAAGGTAACATTAATCTTCATTGTATATAGACACAGTGCTGTAAGTTTAACATGCACTCAGTCCCAGCCTTGAGCTTGACTGTGCGCCTCGAGCCTGCATGACATAAAACCTGACATGCGCCAAACAACAGTTTACATGAGCGCGCTTGACGCATGCTGTGAATACCATGTAGCGTGCGCTCGCGCGTCAGATTTATTTGTCAAAGGACCTCGAGGTACCCACTCGAAATACGCACGCACCTGGTTTTTTTTAAATGAGTATTGTTTTTACAAAGTTACAACTTTGCCGTAATTATCTGTAAACCATGGCATTAGTATAGGATCATCTTGATGGGAATAATGTTCTGCCACCTGAACAGGCATGCCTGGGGTCCACTCGAACAGCAAGCTTATCATTGGCAATTCTTGAAGACTGTTTAGTGCCTTCTCCCCATGTTTATGTCTTATCTCTCGTGCTAAACATCGCTTTACATATATTAAGAAATTATCTAAGAAGTTGAAGCAGACATCTGGATTCCAAAATCTCTGAAAATAAAAAAGGTATTTTTATTTCAGAGGAAAATAAAAAAAGGTTATTATAACAAACTTATTAAGCTTAGGCTAGGAGATTGATGATTGACTCCACCTAAACTGAGCCTGACAGGAAATATAATATAGTAACATAATATAACATCACGCCTGTATTCCCCGAAGGGTGAGGCAGAGGTGTACCTATAGTACACCCACATTTCGCCAGTTATGTTTAAGTCCCATGTAATAGGGGGCGAGCCTATTGCCATCAACTGGGCACAAATCCAGACTCCGGGCTGCTACTGAGAAATTCCAGATGGAAAAACCCAATAACACTTTGCCCGACCCGGGAATCGAACCCAGGACCTCATGCTCAGCAGTAGCTCTAGCGACCACTAGACCAACGAGGCAGTAAGATAATAATAATAAAATAACACAGAAAATAATAATAAATAATAAAATAACACACAAAATAATAATATATATATATATATATAATATAGTCACATGCCTAATAAGTTAAACTATTGCAAAGTGATTAAAAAAGTCTGTCGGTATATAAAAAAAAAATACCTGGGACATTTTGACCAGATCTTTAATTTTCCATGTCTTCAGTTCTTCTACAATTCCATCGTCATTCCTGTATCCACATAATATTGTGTCTACTCCAGCAAGAAATGATTGACACCACCATTTCTTTGACTTGAATCGCCTGCAAGCGTACAATATTTAATTATTTATTTAATATCCAGGAGGCCTAGGGAGAATGGAAGAAGAAAATTTGTTGCGCCAACTCCACGGAGTATCTTTCTATATACCGTGGCCAATCTCAAGTAACACGGGACAAGGGCAGGACGATCATAAAGGCCAGTAGGTCTTGCAGGGGAGACTGACAAGGAACCCAGCTACAATAGTGTTTGCACAGTCTAGCATTCAGTCTGTCCAGTTCTGATTGTCATGTGAAACCTTTGAAGGTCTATACAGGGTTAGTTTTCAAAGACCAGCCAAATTTAAGGATGTGGTACAGACCATCAAACTGAACAACTCTCTCCATGGGACCAATATCATCATCGCGAAAAATTTATAAACTGTCCCATACAAAACTTCAATACCTACTCGACCCAAATGTATAGGACCGCTGATTTTTTTTTCGCGATTACGATATTGGTCCCAAGGAGAAAATTGTTCAGTCTGATGGTCTATACCACACCCTTAAATTTGGCTGGTCTTTGAAAAATAACCCTGTATAATGGTTTAGAAAGTAATATGAGAGGATTAAATAGATCAGCGCCCTAATTGCGTAACTCACTATCAATCACAATCTGAATCATTTTGAAGCCTATTCCTAATCTATTGCTTTATATGTTCGAAAAATTCGTCTGCTCAACAATGTAAATAACGCAATGAATGTTGTTGAACTGTCAAAATGAAAGCCATTCCTACTGTTAGCGTGTTACGCAATTACCCCACAGTTATAAGACAAACTAGTTACTCCTCTAAAATTATTATGATTTACAAACCTAAAACTGGTCTCTTGCCTTGGATGTTCTATATGCCTATTTGTCTTCAGCTCTATAAATTCCTTATTAGACAAATATTGAACAATGGCTTCTGGTCCTAGTTCTGAAGGAGGCGGTTTAGAAACAGCTGCTTTATCACATCTGATACCATCCATTTCAGCGCCATACACTATTTTATGGCTGTTCAATTGTGTTTTAAAAACTAATGAGAATTCTTCATTTTCATCCACCGGAACATCAGGATTTGGCTCAGAATCTGGCTCATCTGTAATTGTTTTAACATTAAAAACAACACATACACACTTAGTGATCAATAAAATAACAAGCAATTTACAATTATTAATACTTTATACATGATGGTGCGTATTAGTGGTCAGCTATGAAATACCTCAATTTGAACTAATTTTTACCAAAGGACTGAGAAAAAAAATACCTTTTTGAGAAAGGCTTAATTCCTATAAATGAAATAATTTTTAGGGTTCCATACCTCAAAAGGAAAAACGGTACTCTTATAGGATCATTTCGTTGTCTTTCCGTCCGTCCGACTGTCTGTCTGTCTGTCAAGACCCTTTGTCTCAGGAACGCGTGGACGTTTTGATACTCGAAAATAAATACTACTACCCGTCCTACTACTAGTGGTACTTCCCGTTGACCTAGAATCATGAAAGGCAAGAAGCAAGGTCTCACAGCACAAGTAAAGGAGATACTCCGAAAATCGTTAATTTGTAGTTTTATCACATATCACACATCAAAAAAGTCTAAGCACGGTTTTGAACTATTGACCACTGAGGAGATCTCTCGTATGGAGCCAGTCCTGGGTGCAGCAGCAAGATCATGGTAAACTTAAGAACGAGCTATCATAATTGTAGGCGTCTATAAAATTTTGTGTCTCCGCTGTTGACCGTTGAGGAGTTGCCTCGACTGGAGCCAATCCTGAGTGCAGCAGTCAGTTCATGGTGGACTTACGAAGAAACTACCATAATTAAATGCGTATATTAAATTTCGTGTCTGCACCGTTGACCGTCAAGGAAATCCTTCGTCTGGAGCCAATCCTGGGTGTAGAATCAGGTCAGGCATCATAAAAATGCATTGTCTTCGAAACAGAATCAACGTGTGAAATTTCAACTCCGTAGGATACTAGGAAGTGGTTTTTTTTCAGCTTGCAAGATTTGGCCCGAACATACGTAAAAACATTAAGCTTGTAAAAATAGGAGTGATTTTATGAACTAAATTTGGTTGTGAGTGTTGTGACCCGCTCCGTCGCAAGTTGGTACGGCCCATTGGCATTCTCCTTTATATTCGCTGTTGCCACAGAGTACTTTTATATATGGCTGCTGCAGAATTGATCGTGACGTACATCGATGCATGGGAAAATATTTTTTCAACATCGTAACATCACGCCTATAATCCCCGAAGGGTTAGGCAAAGGTGTAACTATAGTACACCCACATTTCGCCAGTTATGTTTAATTCCAATGTAATCAGGGCGACCCTATTGCCCTCAATCAATGACAAATCCAGACCGGACTGCCACTGAGAAATTCCAGATGAGAAACCCAATAACACTTTGCCCAGCCAGGGAATCGAACCCAGGATTACGTGCTCAGCAGCAACGATTGCGACCACTAGACCAACGATGCACATTTTTTCAACTACAAAGTTAAGTTTGTTCTTGGGATAAATTCATCCCAACAACTGAATACATGATTGTGCAAGCACATGTAATCATTTTGAAAATGTAATTTTAAGCATACTAAAGAAAAAATGAGAACAAAGAAAAAAGAAGCAACAAGAATAATATAAGTACCCAGGGTTTTGTGATATCTTGATTTAAAAGAGTGTCCTTGAAGTTTCTTGCCCGTTCTTGTCCATAGAGATCTACGTTTTGGAATGGGCAACTAGCTTCAACTTGCTGACTAACTGACCGACTCTTTGACAGTTCAAAAGACCCTGTAAATGGTTTAATTGAAATAAATGCTTTGAGTCCTCTTTCTCGTTCTATCGAAGCTTCTACTTATTGGAGGAATAAATCTCCTCCTTTATTAGTGAACAGTTTCAATAATAATAAGTCTCTTTCATCTCCAGAAGCCATTGGATAATCATCCCCTTTTTCTGGTTCCTTATGAGTCAGTGATATACCAACCCAGAGTCATTCTTGATTTTGGTATACATAAACGGAGTCCCAATCCCAACAACCTTTTTAATAAAAAATGGTCAAATTGGATTTTGTTATTCACAGATCCAAAATAGAAGGATCTCATTTAGGTTCAGCCGTGTTCATACCTAAGTTTAATGTTGTTTTAAGTTTTAAGATTCCGACTGAGTGTTCTACTTTTACAGGAGAATCCCTAGCAATATTAGAGGCAGTGAAATACATTGATGCCAATCAACAACATTTTGATAAATCCTTGATTTTTACCGACTCTCTCAGCTCTCTCCAAGATTTATTGAAAATCCCATTTCGCAGCAAAGATAATTCTATAATTATTCATAGAATTAAGGAAATACTCTATAAGTTAAATCATTCTGGCCTGGAAACTGTCTTGGCATGGATTCCGGGACATATTGGCATATTTGGTAACGAGGCAGCTGATTTCTATGCTAAGCAGTCTATCCGGATAGGCTGTACGTCTTTTACCAACATACCGGCTCGGGACGTCCGTTGCCTGGCTAAACCACGTCTCATGAGGTCTTGGGATGATCTGTGGCAAAAAACAGGGGCAATTAAGGGCAAGTATTATGGCAGTATCCAATCCAACATCCCAACTAAGCCCTGGTTTGTCAAAAATAAGAAATTAAATAAATTAAGCACAACTATTATCATACGTCTCAGACTGGGACATATTTGCTCTCCAGTGTTCTTAGCTAAACTACGCATTCGGGATCATTCCCTTTGCGAGTGTGGTGTGGAAGAAGGTACTCTTGAGCACATATTTTTCTCTTGTCGTAATCTTTTGGTACCTCTTTATGATATGCTCCCTCCTCATTTTCCCAGACCTATTAATATACCATTCCTCTTGACACTCGTTGATTCCCCATTAGATAAAACACTCCAAAAAAAATTTTATTGAATAAAATAAAGCTTTAATTTACCAACTCATAAAGGTGGTTCAGTGTTCGTCTCATAATAAAATTAATTTGTGTTGTCTGCTTACCAGTGGCGGACTAAGCCCGTCAGAGGCCCGCAAAGCTGAATGAGGCCCCCCAGCTTTAAAAAAAATGTAGTTTTACAAGCTTTTTATTCAGTTCACATTTGTATGTACCTATAAATAAGTGTTTATGTTTATTTCGTTAAAATCTGACAAGTGCAAAAAATCGAATTAAATTATTTAGGCTAAATAAACATACATACCTACAATATGGAATGGATATGGGTGAGGAAAATAAAATACGAATCGAACGACAAAATAAAAATTAGATAAAATAAATCAAAGATAGTTTAAAAGGAGTATGTAAGGATCGTAGCAGGTGGCGTTCTGTAGTTTTTGCCTACCCCCATGGGAAGAAGGCGTGAGTTTATGTATGTTATGTATATATACCGCCGACCTCATCTAGTTTTAAAAATATGATTGATGTGTAAAAGTGTTTGTATAATCCTACTTACAGAAATAAAATCATTTATCATTTATAGTTTTTGTATTTTTTGTAGCGTTCATGTGTGAAATCTAAACTCTAAACTTCAGTAAAATCGATTTCTTTTGAAATTTTTCTTTGTATTGAAAGCACGGCTAGATTAACCAGTCGCTCTTGACCCATTGTAGATCGAAGATAATTTTTAATTAGTTTAAGTTTCGAAAAACTCGTCTCGCATGATGCAAACGAGATGCAAATGGTCAAGAAGTATTTAAGTATAAGCGATATACACGGCAGTGTTTCCACTTAAGATTTTGGTTTTGCCCTAAATTCTTTAGAAATTATCCCTAAAAATCCCTATTTTTTTTTCAAAATTCCTTAATTTAGGGCGCATAATTATTACAAGAAAAAAGTTTTAAACTTTTGCGCATATCTCTTAGTATCTTTACTTGCAGCTGACTTTTCTCCTTTATCTTTAGATGAAGAAGGCACTTGCTCACTATCATCACCCGTGTCTTCCATTTTCAAATATAAAAACAATGAATTAGGATAATACAATTAGTTACTAATGTTTCGCGACCGATAGAAAAATAGCAATCGAAAATAATCCATAAATCTTGTTACTAATTTATGATGTCCTTTACAAAAAAGGTAAATAGTACTATCCAAAAGGTAAACTAACATTGGTCGGATTATAATACGAAACTAATTTGGGGAATCCCCTAATAGGTAGAGCCATAGAGCATAGAATAAATAGGGTTACAACATCAAGTAATTTTTGCCCTAAAATTCCCTAAATCCCTGTCGCAATAAAAAAAGCCCTAAGCTGTACATGAAATAATTAGATTCGCCCTAAAAAAGGGCTAAATCCCTAAAAGTGATACAGGGTAACGATTCACTGAAGTCCCATTCCCTCAATTTTTTTTTTACAATTTTTTCAACCGCCAGTTGTAGCTCTTGCATTTTACAAATGCGCCCTTATTATTATTATAGATATACAAATGTACAGAGACTGCTTTGTCGAGTCTCACGATGAGAACATGTACATACCTACGTCCCTAATAAACGTGCACTACAAATAAAATAAGGACCACTCGCCAAATTCAAGAACTGAAGCAATGTACTCGTAGGCTGTGCATATCGACTAGAAACTACGGATTTTAAATTCTAGGCTAAATTATACGAAGAATTACTTACTTTTTCCAAATACTCGAAAATACACTAACTCTGAACTCATTTACTTTTATACCGAAACATAAAAACTTTTTTACGAAAAAAACAACCGACTTCCAAAAATAAACACTAAAAGACGTGAAAAATAACTTTAATTTCGGAAGTCGGTGTCTTTGGTTTTGTATTTTCGTTTTTGGCCATCGACTTCCGAAATTAAAGTTATTTTTCACGTCTTTTAGTGTTTTTTTTGGAAGTCTGTTGTTTTTTTGTAAAAAAGTTTTTATTTTTCACTTTTTAGTTGCGGTACCTACCCTACACAAATTCGTATACCACTACTTGGTGTGTAAATAAGAGTGACAGGAAATTATTAACACATCATCCATATAAACTAAGTGGGAAAAATATGGAGTATTAAGGATAAATAAAAACTACTGGTCAGACCTTAATCAAATTTAAATGGGACCACATGTGAAGCATCAGCTATCAAATAAAAAAAGAATCATCCAAATCGGTTCACTCAGAAAAAAGTTCTGAGCTAACAAACATAAAAAAAACATACACGAATTGAGAACCTCCTCCTTTTTGTGAAGTCGGTTAAAAATCAAAAACACTATAAAACTTTTTATTAATGAAATTATTACTTAGAACGGATAAGATTGCGTTTATTACTTTACAATTTGAAAAAAGGCCTAAAAGTTCGCGAAAATATCAGAACACACTAATACACTATTAAATATCAACGTAATGAAATGTAATATATTTTAAATGAGGCCAATGTTTTGTTTCGACGTAAATAGAATGTAGTGAATGCAAATGTAGGCGTACAAAAGTGAATTATTTGCACTTCATTAATTCAGGGATTCCTGGGGAAGTACCCGCTACAAAGACGGGAATTCCCCCAGCGTATTGGACGCGCTCAGCAAAGTTAAAAGAATATTAGTGCCGCGTAAAAAGTCTAAGATGGCTGTAGTGTTTTGATCTTGATGAAATTATGGAGGTACTACGCACATTTTTAAAGTCTTGTTTAGGATTTTATCAGGGGAACTCGGGGGTATTTGGGGCCCCCCAAGACCGGAGGCCCGGGGCGGGCCGCCCCTTCCGCCCCCCTGTTAGTCCGCCACTGCTGCTTACTAACAATATATACTAACAAATGTTTTGTGTTGTCCTTACAGTCTACTCAAACGGATCCAGTTTTAATTACAAAAATCATACTAAAGTCAATACAACCGGTTAACTTCAGCGAATACACTTTGTTTCCTTCAACCTTGACATTGGCAGACTCATCGGTAAAACGATGGAGCCATTAATATAAAATTGGAAATGGAATTGGAAAATGCTTTGAGTTTGAATGTGTTTTAAATTTTAAATTCATTTGTTATTTTTCATTAGTATCTATAAAATTACATTTACTAAATTATTAGCATGTCATAGGATATGTATTCAGCAGTTACTAACAAAAAACAAAGCAAAAAATAATGTAATTTTTAGGATTTGCAGCTAAATCAGTAAAGGAAGGCGTATTTAATAAAGAATACAATCTCGACTGAGTAAAAAGTGAACATTAAAAAAGATGAAAATAAAATGACCTGTTTCTGCCTCCAATCCCACACCCGATACGTACTCCCTAAGCCATAAAACAGGATGCAGTCAGAGGTATCTCCTTACACTTAACAATAAAGACCTATTGCCTCCGACTGCATGAGGTGAGGAACTCCTCAACGGTCAACAGCAGAGATACAAAATTTTATATAAGTACCTACTCATTCAATTATGATAGACGTTCTAAAGTATGGCATTGCTTGGATAGTGCAAACCGGATGCCTTCATACCATGACTTGTGTAAAGGCGTGTTTGGGTTCGTTGGATTTGTCTTTACAAGTACCTTTCAAGAGAAGGTGATAAAACGGATATTTGAACAAATTCTAATGCCAAAACGTACAAAATAAAATGTAAGTAAAACCTTTTTAAAAACAAGGTTTCAACTTGTTTTTAAAAAGGTTTTTATTTATATTTTTAATATTTATTCATAATTAAGTTATTTTTCTGTAATTGTATTAAATAATGTTTCAGGTAACAGTAGTTATAATTAGGTTTCAAAGCACTAAAATTTTGGGTTTGTTACTTGATTATAAGAACTATATTGAATTGTGTTATAATAATTATTATTCATATAAGTAAGAACTTTATCACAGCTTTATTATAAGTTTTGAAAATAGTGAGGATGGTTGTTAACCAACTTTAAATCGTTATTGACCCGAAATGGTTATTCAAAATGCAAAATGACTAGAAAAACCTAAATATGATTCTTCTTCTTCTTTTTTAGGATTTTGGTTTCCACACTTAGTCCTTCAAGTGAACCACTGTGCATGGGCCATGGCGCCCATAGGTGGTTATACCAACCAGCCCGCTCCCTCCAGAAGTTGATGATGTCTCCTGGTTTGTTAAGAGCATCTGTGTAGGATCTGGGTGCCCCGGGGGTTTGTGACCTAATCTGGGTGACGCCTATGCATTTAAAGAGCACATGCGCAACGGTTATATGGCAGCCTAAATATGATTTTCAAAGACCTATTCAATGATACCCCACTTGACACAGTTCATCAAGTTGAATTTTTTTCTTTTTTACAATTTGGCATTTGGCCTTATTGAATTTTGATAACTTTCATGTCTTTAGTGACACTTATAAGATTAAGAAAATTTGATTGACGTTAGAATCATCAAAATCGGCCCAAGCGTTTGGTCTCTAAGAGCCCCACAAGGACACAAACATACATACATAGGCTGATAAACAGTACCCTCCTTTGCGTCGCGCAGTCTGGTCAAAAGAATACATAAATATTTTATTCTAACGCCTATGGTAAAAAATGGTTCATATTATGGTATTGTATGTCATAGCTGAATACAGTGTTTCAACCCCTTAACGTTGGAGCACTATTTACACACCTATAAATTACAATTACTTTCTTAGATAAGATCGAACTTGTGGAACATACTTACCAGATAAAAGGTACTGCTCAAACTTATAGCCCCATGAAGTAAACTGTTTATCCCTTTCAGTCATATTTAGCCTTCTGTTAAGTTTTTCCTCTGTATCCCTTGCACATAGATAAATAATGCCTTTGAAGAGAATAGCAGCAATTTTCCATGGCTCCCGGTTTTCATATGGAGTGCAAGCTACGCAAGTCATTAGACCTCTGTAGCAAAAAAAACTTGCTTTTTCTAAGGTGTTTTCTAATGGAAAATTCAAGCGACGTTCATGTTCTAATAAGAACTTTAGCAAGTCCTTCAGCTTTACATCCAGGTCTTCCGGTTTACGTATTACCTGGTCTAAATGCAAGTTCAAGTCTAAATTCACTCTTTCATTAGGAACACGACGGGCGTACTTGAGATTCTCAAGACCTACGTAACCAATTACCATGGGACAATCAAACCGAGGGAAAGGCCTCATGTAAATATTTGGACTAACATGAAGTTCTGGCTGCATCTTTAGCACTAGATAGAATTACTTGGTACAATGGTACTGAGTACAATAATTTGTTTACACTAGAACCTTCAAAATAGGTAAGATTTTTTTGTTTTTTTGTATTTTTATGGCCCTGGTTGTTAGGACCTTTTAGCCAAGTCTTATTTTTTTTTAATATATATTTTTAAGGCCTGGTTGCTAAGTCATTTTAGCCAAGTCTTTAGTTGATGTACACTTCTACCAACTTATCTGTGAAATGGTGAAAATTGGAACTACGGCCGTCATGTTGAAATGTCATTCGATTGTCAGTGTCTACTACATTCGGGTTCTCTGGTTGTTTTGTCGTGATATTGCTGAATTTATAAAGTTAAATATGCCGAAAGCTATTAAAAGTGATGCTCGTAACATTATTCTAAAGGTTAAAACATTTTATGAAGAAGAAGCTCGGGCGGGGTCTCCGATTATTCCATTTAATCAAATATACAAACGAATTTCGGCAGCGACAGGTTAGTGCTGTCAACTTTCTTGTTATAAATTACCCGATACTTAACTAATTAATTAAGTCCACGAAATAATCGTTTGTTCTACATTGTTGTTCGTGTGTCCGTATGTGTATCGTATATTCTTGTTGCAGGTTAGCGTAACGGTAACGTACATCTATTAGGTAACCTGCTAAGTGAGTGAGCCAACTAACCTGCCAGATTTCAAATTTCTACTAACATTTATTTTATTATCTTATATTTCAGGTGTGAGTCAAGGACTAATTTTAAAAATAGTGGAAGGGCACGCAGCAGAAGAAACTGGTACAAAAATTCGGACACCAGGCAAGGAGAGAAAACGTAAAAGTGGATTTGTGCATGTTGATGATTTTGACATGGGAGTTATACGGAAGAAAGTAACTACATGAATTTTATTCTGCTAAAAAAGAGGTCCCTACTGTTAAAAAGCTTCTAGAGGTCTTAAAGACAGATATAAATTACACAGGACAGCGAGAGAGCTGCGAAAGGTGCTTCACAAGCTGGAATTTCGTTTTAATAAAATCTCAATGCAATCGGAAGGTTCTTATGGAGCGTAATGAAATATCAGATTATAGAACTAAGTACTTGCATGCAGTGGATAAAAATAATAAATCTCCCCAGCCCCGGCCCATGATTTATTTAAATGAGACCTATATTCACTCTTCGCATACATTGGGTAAATGTTGGCAAGGAGAGGGTGAAGACAGAGTATTGGAGCCTGTATCGAAAGGGCAAAGATATATTAAAGTTCATGCGGGAGGAGATACTGGATTTGCTACAAATGCACTACTTGTATTTAAATCAAACACAAAAAGTGGTGATTATCATGACGAGGTGAATAGTACCAACTTTAAAAAGTGGGTTATTGAAAAACTTGTGCCTAATTTACGAGAGCCATCCATAATAGTGATGGATAATGCTCCTTATCATCATATTTGTGAGAATAAAGTCCCAAATACGAATTCCTTAAAAAAAGATATGCAATTATGGTTGACCCAAAATAAAATTGACTACAGAGAGAATTTGACTAAACCTCAGCTTTTAGAAATAATTAAGAGAAACAAGCCTGAACCTGTATATGAGATTGAAAAAAATTTAGAAGACAATAGACACAAATGCTTATATTTACCACCTTATCACTGTGATCTCAATCCCATTGAACTCATATGGAAAAAAAAAAAACAATCGATCTCAATGAAAATAAAAGAATGTAAATATTGAGCACAAAAATGCTGAAATTCCCCGCCTAGTTAGAGAAGTTTTTGACGCTATTACAGTTCATGAGTGGGTACAGCATTGTAAACAAGTTCGCAGGTTAGACGAAGAATACTTAAAACATGATTTGTATTTAGATAAACCTTTTATTATAGAAGTGATAAGTGACACTGAAACCGAAAGCGATAGTGATAATGATGATAGTGGTACGGAAATAAGCGGAGTATGGCCTAACAACCAGGATGAAGTTGTGTATGCAGGTTCATCTAAAGATCACAATTACTGTAAACCTGGTTTTCAATAAATTATTGTAAAGCAATTTTTTTATTTTTTATTACGCTACACTACCACTAGGTACCACTGCTAATCTGGGGGCACTGCAGTGCCCCCGACAAGTCGAGCGCGAAGCAAACACTGCCGTACCATCCTTTACTGGAACCATTTAGCCGCATTTTCAGGCCCCTATTTGAGAACCTCTGGATAAGACCAGAACACAGAAATTTTCGTCATCCAGTAAGCTATAATCACATACTTAAAATCCAAAATTTCAAGTCTGTAAGTCATTTTAGATCTTGAACGTGGCTTGGAAGTCTAATAAAAAAGCGTATACATTGACACCTGAACGAGCCACCTTTTTTTTGAGCCTTGTTGTAGGTACAACAAATTTGTGTTTATTCCTACTATTTATATTATGGATAACACTGTATTTTTAAACAATTTTATATTTTTATGAGCATGTAAAAGATTTTCATAAATATATTGAGAAGGCACAGTCAGTTCTCTCTGAGAGATTGTCTCGGACTTAATTTATAAATTGATCGAACAGCTCTTTTCTGCCAAATAAAAATAGTCTGAATGTCGGCGGCATTTCCCAATAACAGAATACCTACCGTACGACATAACACTATGAAAATAGCTAAAGTACACTAAACAGGCTGTCTCTGTGTCGTTTAAATTACGAATTTTTCTAACAGCGTATGCTGCGGAGCTTAAAAAAGTCTAAAAATTCAAGTTCAAAAGTCCAATAATTACCGTTACAAATGCTAATATTATGAGATTATGACCTAACGATGCCAATAAATAATATTTATACATTTTCGTTGTTTAATGAATTATTAATAGCTTAAGTGAACTATTAGAAATAAACAAAAAAAGGAATACTCAGGATTGAGCAGGACAGAACACGCACTGGTATTGTTGAAACCCGGTCAGCTCGAGTGCAGGTAGCGATCTTTATCGATAGTACAGGAGCGAGCGGTACATATTCACATAAGTAGGATTCATATAAAAGAGAAAAATGCATTCCGACTGGCAACGTGTAGATCACGGCACGCAAACTTAAAACAAAAAATTTCAACCGTATACTCAATGGTTGGAAGAATAGAGCAAGACAGGTCTCCTCGTCCCCTTCTCTCATTCATCACCCCTCTTACGCCCAGTGCCAAAATCATAGATAATTTACAAATTTCATTGTCAAATGTAGGTAGTTTTCAAACTTTTGCAAGTTTTGTTGTTTAATGAAAATGATCCCAGTAGCCGCTATCTACACGTTGCCAGTCGGAATGCATTTTTCTCTTTTATATGAATCCTAATTATGTGAATATGTCCCGCTCGCTCCTGTACTATCGGTAAAGATCGCTACCTGCACTCGCGCTGACCGGGTTTCAACAATACCAGTACGTGTTCTGTCCTGTTCAATCCTGAGTATTCCTTTTTTTGTCTATTTCTAATAGTTCACTTAAGCTATTAATAATTCATTAAACAACGAAAATGTATAAACATTATTTATTGGCATCGTTAGGTCATAATGTAAGCATTTGTAACGGTAATTATTGGACTTTTGAACTTGAACTTTTAGACTTTTTTAAGCTCCGCAGCATACGCTGTTAGAAAAATTCGTAATTTAACCGACACAGAGACAGCCCGTTTAGTGTACTTTAGCTATTTTCATAGTGTTATGTCGTACGGTATTCCGTTATTGGGAAATGCCGCCGACATTCAGACTATTTTTATTTGGCAGAAAAGAGCTGTTCGATCAATTTATAAATTAAGTCCGAGACAATCTCTCAGAGAGAAATTCAAGGAGATTAATGTAATGACTGTGCCTTCTAAATATATTTATGAAAATCTTTTACATGCTCATAAAAATATAAAATTGTTTAAAAATACAGTGATATTCATAATATAAATAGTAGGAATAAACACAAATTAGTTGTACCTACAACAAGGCTCATAAAATAGGTGGCTCGTTCAGGTGTCAATGTATACGCTTTTATAATAGACTTCCAAGCCACGTTCAAGACCTAAGCTTTAATAAATTCAAATCATTAATTAAACGTAAGTTGTGCCAGAAAGCCTTTTATACCGTTAAGGATTATATTGAGGGCAAAAAGGAGTTGCTCCAATTTTTGCATACTGAATGTTTTTTTTTAATACCATTACCATTTCAGACACAAATCTACATGGTCTTCACATGATCTGACCAAGATTATGTCTGGACTTTAAAAGAGACTGTGACCTCTGAGTTTGTTTCGGCCTTTCTTCTCAGAGTAGTCAGTTATGAAACGCCGACCTCATCTAGTTTTAAAAATATGATTGACGTGTAAAAGTCTTTGTACAAACCTACTTACAGAAATAAAATCATTTATCATTTACCACTGTAACTTTATTATTTGATTCATTAGAGCAATGTTGCAACAGAATAAAATGTTGAGCTTATTCAGATCTTCATTTTAAGACGGGTAAGAAAGTGCTACAACACTGGGCCCATTGTGCGCGTTCTTCTATAGTAAAATATCATGTGGTGGTGATGTTACCATTTAGATATCAAGGTATCGATAATAATGATAAAAGTTACAAAGTTTTTTTTTAATTCACATTTTATTATATTCAAACAAATGCCAAAAAAAATGGAAAGCAATAAAATGATCGGTAGTTTCAATGTTTACAAGTTATTTATTTATAAAATTTATTTACATACAAATGACTAAATTATAATTATTATTGTCTAATGACCCAGTGTCAGACTGCTGATCACGAGGTCGTGGGTTTGATTCCCACAGGACACAAATATTTATGTGATGAATATAAGTTTTTGTTAGTCTGGGTGTTTCTAATGTATTATAAGTATTTACAAAAAAAAACCTATATAAGTATTATATCCATTGTCTAGTACCCATAGTACAACTCTGCTTAGCGAATTTAAAACAAAAATCAAACAATTCAGAAATAAAAATAAGCCAAGCTGCAATAAGCAAAGAGATGACCAGTCCTTACTGACGGCATCCGTTCACGAATATGACGTATCGATCAGCACCATTCAGCTCTACCAATTTGAAGGGAACTTAATGATCCGACACACACGCCACCACCAGCGAGACATTTGAGTGAGCATGACATACTCTCAGCCCCCAGCGCACATTCAAGTCAATGAAAGACGAGCCCAGTAAATTAGTAAATTGTAGCTTTATGTGCTACATGTGCTATGCAATTACGCATTATTAAGAGATTGGATTTATATAATGCAAAGATAGTTTTTACAATCTTCAGCAGCTTCAACAGTATTTTCGAATGCTAAACAATTAATTTATGCGCCCCTCTGGAGCAGGACCAGCGTTGAGCCAAGCATAAAGATGCTTGGCTCAACGCTGGTCCTGCAAATGTCCTGCAAATGCAAATGTCCTGGTCATTACATCGCTGACAAAGGTCAGCGATGTAATCCCCCAACTTATAATATGCTTGCCGGCATAGTGTGCGTTATAAACAAGATTTAAATTTCGTTTCATTCAGTTGGAGTATGTGGTGAGGTATTTTATTGCAACATTTTAAACAGTACCCCATGAAGGATGAGTCTGCTTTAGCCAGTGTGAAACCTGGTTGAACCAATTAGTCCCTATTTTTAGTCAAATAGTTGTGTCTTTCACCTCTTTTACTGAAAATATTTTATTTTTTCCTTACGTACATGATATTTCATAGATATATGGACAAGGTATCGTCATGATTTTAGTATCTTTAAACAGTTCTCTTAGAGAATCCAGCCTACGGAGGCAATATATTGCTCTAATGGCTCTTTTCTGCAAAATAAAAATAGACTCGATTTCTGCAGCCCATCCCCATAGTAAAAAAATACCGTAAGACATGATACTATGAAAGTAACTGAAATATACTAGCCGCGCGGTATCTACATTGTTAAATTGAAGTCTTTTTAATTTCGGTTTTTTCTTCGAGCATAATTTTGACAAAGCAGTTGGAAGCCAATTTTCTTCTCAACGGTCTATTTGAACAAACCCTATCCACCTTTCACGTTCTACTTTATTTACATTCGAAAACCTAAAATATCAGAAAACTACTTGAACGAATAATAGTTGTTCCTTTATTGCATCTAAATTAAATTACATAATTATGTTCAAACAGTATTATATTTTAAGAGTTATTTATTGTTTACCTCATTAAATATTATCGATAATAAAATCGATAAGCAAAATCACATCTCTACAAGGCTAGTAAAGCTACTCCACAATAGAGGGCGTTTATTCAAAAATTAGCAAATGTTCTAGATCTTTAGAAGAAAATTATTGAATTCTAATTACTGAGTAATTTTAAAAATTAAGTGCGTAAATAAACCGAAGTTAGGTCTCATCGTTTTACCATAACGAGATTTGCAATATCGCAATGCGTAAATCAGCATATTTTCTTAGAAAATATTTTTATTTTGGTGGACACAAAGACATTAAATTATTATAACAATAGACGGGACATAACGAACAAAATCGTAATCCGATACATTTGTCCAAGTGGACAAAAGTCGCTCAGTCTAGTTTGGTACGCCTGCATGTCAAGACTACTCAAGACTGTCAAGTCGCATTTGTGTCCACCAAAATAAAAATATTTTCTAAGCAAATATGCTGATTTAGGCATTGCGATATTGCAAATCTCGTTATGGTAAAACGACTAGACCTAACTTCGGTTTATTTACGTACTTATTTTTTAAAATTACTCAGTAATTAGAATTAAATAATTTTCATCTAACCTATCTAGAACATTTGCTAATTTTTGAATAAACGCCCTCTATTGCGGAGTAGCTTTACTAGCCTTGTAGAGATGTGATGTTGCTTATCGATTTTATTATCGATAATATTTAATGAGGTAAATAATAAATAACTCTTAAAATATAATACGGTTTGAACATAATTATGTAATTTAATTTAGATGCAATAAAGGAACAACTATTATTCGTTCAAGTAGTTTTCTGATGTTTTAGGTTTTCGAATGTAAATAAAGTTGAACGTGAAAAGTGGATACGGTTTGTTCAAATAGACCGCAGAGAAGAAAATTGGCTTCCAACTGTGTCGTCAAAATTATGCTCGAAGAAAAAACCGAAAAATAAGACGTCAATTTACTAATGTAGATACCGCGCGGCTAGTAGACTTCAGTTACTTTCATACGGTATTTTTTAACCGACTTCACAAAAAGGAGGAGGTTCTCAATTCGTCTGTATGTTTTTTTTTTTTTTTTTTTTTTTATGTGTGTTAGCTCATAACTTTTTTCTGGGTGAACCGAATTGGACGATTCTTTTTTTATTTGATAGGTGGTGCTTCACATGTGGTCCCATTTAAATTTGATCAAGGTCTGACCAGTAGTTTTTGAGTTATCCTTAATACTGCAGATTTTTTCCACTTAGTTTATATGGATGATGTGTTAATAATTTCCTGTCACTGTTATTTACACACCAAGTAGTGGTATACGAATTTGTGTGGGGTAGGTACCGCAACTAAAAAGTGAAAAATAAAAACTTTTTTACAAAAAAAACAACCGACTTCCAAAAAAAACACTAAAAGACGTGAAAAATAACTTTAATTTCGGAAGTCGGTGCCTTTGGTTTTGTATTTTCGTTTTTGGCCACCGACTTCCGAAATTAAAGTTATTTTTCACGTCTTTTAGTGTTTTTTTTGGAAGTCGGTTGTTTACTATGGGGACGGGCTGCAGAAATCGAGTCTTTTTTATTTTGCAGAAAAGAGCCATCAGATCAATATATTGCCTCCGCAGGCTGGATTCTCTAAGAGAACTGTTTAAAGATACTAAAATCATGACGGTACCTTGTCCATATAGAAGAAAGTTAGTTTAAGAGAATAAAGTTGATTAAAGAAGTGAAACTAATTAAAAGAGTAAAGAAGAGTGTAGCGAAAAAGCAAGCAAGAAAAACTATGTTAATTACCAAAACATAATTTTTTATTTTTAAAGATATAGAGCTTTGTGTTCAATTAAGTAAGTACAAATAAACGATCTCAATTTGATTACACCAAATGTACGTTTTATTTGTATAATTATGTTATTTCATGAATATTCGTAAAGAAAATACAATAGTATACACATAAATACATACAAAATTACATAATCCATTTAATACTTAAGTTTAATTATTAATTGATCTTTCTTCTTAGCGTGTGAGAAGAATTGAGAAGAATTTATCCTTTCAGAATACCTTAGAGGGTAATCCTTAAGAACCTAAAAAATATTACACTTGTCGATTATTTCCTTATTTTGTTTAGTTTTTTGCAGTAAAGTGGATTTACGCCCTTAGGTTATATCATAGGGTGAAAATTTGAAGGGTGTTGTACGGGTCAACCACCGTACAGCACGTTTACCTGGGTCATCATTATTGTGCCACGCGCTCAGTATGCTTCCATCATTTATATTATTGCACTTACACCGCAATAGTTCAGTACGTAATTCGGCAACATACCGTGCGCGTGACTCATAATCCCATATCGTTCACCAATCATCCTAGTATAAGTTAATCTTAATCCTATATTTGTGGAAAGAGACAATACAGTAAATTTATTAACCTTAAACTGACTTTCATCTCTTATCTCATCCTTTATCTCTATCTTAACCCAACCCCGAACAGGTGTAAAGGTCTTTTATTTTTAAATTTATGGTCGTAAAGGAAAACTATCTCGGTAAATACAGCACTAGGTTAATTTTTTAACACTGCACTAGATAATACTAGAAATTCTAAACACTTTTTCCCAGGTTTCATTTAAATAGCTCAAGAAACAAAATTTTTTTTTTTTTTTTTCCTTTTTTGCTTCTCCTGAAAAGTCGCATTTTGTCGTTTACGACCTTTGAGCCCAGAGGTATCGATAGGTCTATGAAAACATCATATACGTAAGGAAAAAATAAAATATTTTCAGTAAAAGAGGTGAAAGACACAACTATTTGACAAAAAATAGGGACTAATTGGTTCAACCAGGTTTCACACTGGCTCAAGCAGACTCATCCTTCATGGGGTACTGTTTAAAATGTTGCAATAAAATACCTCCCCACATACTCCAACTGAATGAAACGAAATTTAAATCTTGTTTATAACGCACACTATGCAGCCAAACATATTATAAGTTTGGGGATTACATCGCTGACAAAGATGTTTGGCTCAACGCTGGTCCTGCTCCAGAGGGCCGCATAAATTAATTGATTAGCATTCGAAAATACTGTTGGAGCTGCTGAAGATTGTAAAAACTATCTTTGCATTATATAAATCCAATCTCTTAATAATGCATAATTGCATATCACATGTAGCACATAAAGCTACGATTTACTAATTTATTAGGTTTGTCTTTCATTGACTTGAATGTGCCCTGGCGGCTGAGAGTATGTCATGCTCACTCAAATGTCTCGCTGGTGGTGGCGTGTGTGTCGTACCATTAAGTTCCCTTCAAATTGGTAGAGCTGAATGGTGCTGATCGATAAATCATATTTGTGAACGGATGCCGTCAGTAAGGACTGGTAATTTGTTTGCTTAATGCAGCTTGGCTTATTTTTATTTTTATTTCTGAATTGTTTTTTTTTTTGTTTTAAACCCGCTCAGCAGAGTTGTACTATGGGTACTAGAAAATGGATATAATATGTATACGTTTTTTTTTGTAAATACTTATAATACATAAGAAACACCCAGACTAACAAAAACTTATATTCATCACATAAATATTTGTGTCCTGTGGGATTCAAACCCACGACCTCGTGATCAGCAGTTCGACACTGGTTCATTAGACTCATTAGACGATAATAATTATAATTTAGTCATTTGTATGAAAATAATTTTTATAAATAAATAACTTGTAAACATTGAAACTACTGATCATTGTATTGCTTTCCAAATTTAAAAAAAAATTGAAATAAAGAATGTGTTTGTAACTTTTATCATTATTATCGATACCTTGATATCTAAATGGTAACATCACTACCACAGGATATTTTATTAAAGAAGAACGGGCACAATGGGCCCAGTGTTGTAGCACTTTCTTACCCGTCTTAAATTGAAGATTTGAATAAGCTCAACATTTTATTCTGTTGCAGCATTGCTCTAATGAATCAAATAATAAAGTTACTGTGGTAAATGATAAATGATTTTATTTATGTAAGTAGGTTTGTACAAACACTTTTACACGTCAATCATATTTTTAAAACTAGATGAGGACGGCGTTTTATAACTGACTACTCTAAGAAGAAAGGCCGAAACAAACTTAGAGGTCACAGTCTCTTTTAAAGTCCAGACATAATCTTGGTCAGATCATGTGAAGACCATGTAGATTTGTGTCTGAAATGGTAATGGTATTAAAAAAAAACATTCAGTATGCAAAAATTGGAGCAACTCCTTTTTGCCCTCAATATAATCCTTAACGGTATAAAACGCTTTCTGGCACAACTTACGTTTAATTAATGATTTGAATTTATTAAAGCTTAGGTCTTGAACGTGGCTTGGAAGTCTATTATAAAAGCGTATACATTGACACCTGAACGAGCCACCTATTTTTTGAGCCTTGTTGTAGGTACAACTAATTTGTGTTTATTCCTACTATTTATATTATGGATATCACTGAATTTTTAAACAATTTTATATTTTTATGAGCATGTAAAAGATTTTCATAAATATATTGAGAAGGCACAGTCATTACATTAATCTCCTTAAATTTCTCTCTGAGAGATTGTCTCGGACTTAATTTATAAATTGATCGAACAGCTCTTTTCTGCCAAATAAAAATAGTCTGAATGTCGGCGGTATTTCCCAATAACAGAATACCGTACGACATAACACTATGACAATAGCTAAAGTACACTAAACGGGCTGTCTCTGTGTCGGTTAAATTACGAATTTTTCTAACAGCGTATGCTGCGGAGCTTAAAAAAGTCTAAAAGTTCAAGTTCAAAAGTCCAATAATTACCGTTACAAATGCTAATATTATGACCTAACGATGCCAATAAATAATGTTCATACATTTTCGTTGTTTAATTAATTATTAATAGCTTAAGTGAACTATTAGAAATAAACAAAAAAAGGAATACTCAGGATTGAGCAGGACAGAACACGCACTGGTATTGTTGAAACCCGGTCAGCTCGAGTGCAGGTAGCGATCTTTATCGATAGTACAGGAGCGAGCGGTACATATTCACATAAGTAGGATTCATATAAAAGAGAAAAATGCATTCCGACTGGCAACGTGTAGATCACGGCACGCAAACTTAAAACAAAAAATTTCAACCGTATACTCAATGGTTGGAAGAATAGAGCAAGACAGGTCTCCTCGTCCCCTTCTCTCATTCATCACCCCTCTTACGCCCAGTGCCAAAATCATAGATAATTTACAAATTTCATTGTCAAATGTAGGTAGTTTTCAAACTTTTGCAAGTTTTGTTGTTTAATTTCCGTAGTTATTAAAACTCTCAGTGATTAAACTGTTATATTTTGCATCGGTAGTGCAAGATGTACAACAAGTGTTGTATCGGACATTGCGGGAAATAAACGAAAGGACGGTAAATGGCATCAGTTTCCTGTTAGTAAAATAAGACTCAAAAAGTGGGTTCTGAGCAGTGATTATTTTCACAGCTTAAGCGCCCAAGAACTTCAAAAACTCTGTGTGCCCAAAATACTTAGAAAAAACGTTCATCAGTGAGAAGTATTGGATCAAACTTGGTTCTCATCCATCATTGTTTTCGGCCGATGAAATCACCTCTGGAATACCCACAAAAGTTGATGAAGGTTCGTACGTAATAAAAAAATGAAAAATGGAAAATCTCTTCAGAGACTGCAACTTACGGCATTTATTAAATATAAAATAAAAACTTGAATAAGTATTTATTGTGTTTCATTTACATATTTCTCAGTAGTTCCCCGTAATTAATAAGTTATCGATGAGCTCATTTAAAACCTCATTGGATTTTAGATGCTAACAGCAAAAAATAAATTGAGATTTGAATACAATAGAACGGGGTAATTGAGACTTTCTGTGTGAGCCTTTGCCAAATTCAATAACTTAATTTAAAAAAAAGAACTGTCATGTTCTAAACTTCCAACTTTTGACAATCTCTAAGTAACCATTTTCTCTATAAGGGAGTGGGTCGTCTGATACTATGTAGTCTGTGGTGTAGATATAATAATTGTACCTACATGTTGCCAGTCGGAATGCATAATTATATGCATCTTGAGGCCATAATATTAGCATTTATTTGTAACGGTAATTATTGGACTTTAGGAATCGCTGTAACTTTTTTATTTGATTCATTAGAGTAATGCTGCCATAGAATAAAATGTTAAGCTTATTCGGATTTTCATTTTTCATCTACAACACTGGGCCCACGATCCATATAAAGTTGCCCATTGTTCTTTAATTCGTATGTTTGCTATTCAACGCTAGATGGTGTTACTGACGCTCGAGATCAAAGTTTGTATGAAAATGTTCCCAGTAGCCGCTCTAATTTTGCTATATTATGCTAGATGGCATCACTGAGACGTGGGATCACAGTTTTTCTATGACATTTCTTCGCATAGCCTCTCTATTGTATCTATCTTAAATCTCTTTGGGTGGACACAAATGCGACTTGACAGTCTTGAGTAGTCTTGACATGCAGGCGTACCACACTGTAAATAAAATGTACTCTGTGCCACACTAGACCCTAGACTGAGCGACTTTTGTCCACTAGGACAAATGTATCGGATTACGATTTTGTTCGTTATGTCCCGTCTATTGTTATAACAATTTAATGTCTTTGTGTTTCTCTATAATCTGGGATCGTTATACGTAGTTGTTATGACACATGCAAATCTAGAAATATATCTTTCCTTGAGGCAATGAATTTTCCGATATCCGCAGAGAAATAAGTAGGAAAGAAAAGTCGTTTATTCTGCACAAACAAGACGAGAGGAAGAGGTGTTTAATACACCCACATTTCCACTTTGTCAAATTGTAAATTGTAAAATTTACTGAAATTAGGGTGGTAGATCTACCAATTTTTCATTTATAATCTACCTATTTTTGACATGCCATCTACCGATTTTCTAAAATGAGGTGTGATAACACTGGTCAAGTGATTAACAGCTGATAGCACACGCGCGGTCCGTACGGTTGTTAAATAAATGAAACAAGAATAATGCATGGTAAAAGTGGAATAACTTTGTTTGTAACAAGGGATTCGTAACTAAATTAAATTACAGCTGATGGTTTAATAAGCTTGTCAGGTACTCAATATTCTAATGGGCTAATTGGGGTCAAGCGCTTGGTAAATTAAAAAATATCGTTTCTTTGGAAAGTTGTTTGTTATGATGAGTACAATCATGTGTTAACTATCGTTCACTCATTACCAGTCAGCCTATACATACACACACATATATATATATGTGTGTATGTATAGGCTGTGTGGATCTTATGAAATAAAAAAATAAGGAAGTTGAGCGGAACGTTACAACCACTATTAATTTTACATAACTGTCAGTTGTTTGTAATAACTGTCAGCGATTGACAGAATGCGCGCTAACACAGACGGATCGGTTGATAAATGAGTCGATAGTTTTAGTTTTAGTCAATAGTCAAAACTAAAACTAAACGACATATGACATTCATAATTAAGACAGGACAACGTCTGTCGGGTCAGCTTGTAATACATATATGTCGGAAATACTTTAAATCAATCGTTTGACTTTGACTAATCCGGACGTCAGCGCCACCAGGTGGCTCTCCACAGAGTCTATAACATACGCAATATACATATAAACAAAATAAACTTTGTCAGGAGAAATAACAATCGGTAGAGGAGAAATAACGATTAGTAAAGGAGAAAACGAATCCAGCAAATTACCTTTAAGATGTTTGTGCCAACTTCTTAAGTAAATGTTCACGTGCCTTCACTTTAAAAGACAACCGACTGGTTGCAGTCTTGATGTTTAGAGGGAGGGCATTCCAAAGAAAGACTACATGGACTAAGAAAGAAGAGTTAATGAAACCAGAACAATGAGAAGGTCATCATAGACGACTATTGTTGGTGAAAAGAAGATTTCTACTATGGGCAGAGCATAAATATTGAATATGGGAAGTCAGGTAAGAAGGAGAAGTGGGTTTGTCGAGAATAGAAAACAAGATAGTTACAAGTCATCCTGTATAAACATCAATGTTTGTTTCTTCATATTTTATGCGCTGCCATACCGAATGCGATAAATCTTTATCAAGTTATTGCTAGCACTTGCGCGAATGTTAAATTCATTAAAAAAATATATATCACGTGGACGAAGTCGCAGGCAGAAGCTTGAGCAAAATAAATGCTACATATTTATTTTCTTAGAGGTTTACTGATATAAAAACTCTTAAAGTTTAAATGGTTTATGGTGGGCGGGCTCTTTACAAATCCGAGAAAAATATTGTTGAAATAAAACTTCAACTAGAAGTTTTATTTACCGTAGTTTCGTACCGTAACGTAACACAAGGTTTTTGGAGGTTTTCGGGAACGGCTGAATGGACTTTCCATTATTTT
Source organism: Griposia aprilina (assembly GCA_916610205.1). NCBI lineage: Eukaryota > Metazoa > Arthropoda > Insecta > Lepidoptera > Noctuidae > Griposia > Griposia aprilina. The sequence goes on from OU744286.1 coordinate 13,173,277, forward strand.
CGTCTGGCTAACACAAAATGCATCTGTCACGAGTTCACGACTGTCACTGTCAATTTTAAAAAAGACGGTTATTCGGTGGCTGCTGCTGTATTTCTTGTTTTTGAAAAACGTGAACGTGTTAACACATTTTGTACCGATTAGTAAAGAGAGGTGTAAATTCTATGTAAACATTGGGCAATGGTGCTACAGGTACTCTGTACCAGCAATTTGTTGATAGAAAATGGATTCACGATTTCAGAAATGTAGGCTATGCTTGAAACTGGGTGATTTCTGTTCAATATTTGAACAAGATGAGTGTGTTAAGTTATCCGATATGGTTATGTCTTTTACTAACATTCAAGTAAGTAATAGTTGTTGTTGGAACGCCAACCAAAGGGCGTGTGAATAGTTTTATAGCAATAACTCTATCAAGCACTTGACTGGATCCCCAAAATTGTTTGTATGACTTGTATTATTTTTCTTCTAGATTTATGAAGGTGATGGATTGTCAGATCGTGTCTGCTCATCCTGTATAGAAAATTTAAGCACAGCTTATTTATTCAAACAGCAGTGCGAAAGAATTGATAACTTGATAAGAAAATGTCCAGGTAATGTGTATTTTTGTACCTTTATCATTGCCTTGTATCTTCTCATTTAGAAAATGTATAGTAGCAACTGGATTTGGATACCTTTATGTGATGAGATTAATACTTTGATTTATTTCATAAATTATTTTGTTAAAGGATCTCAAATGAAAGTATTAAAAAAAAAATTGTACCTACCTTAGCCATAAGTTTATTCACTAAGATATTCTAAAGGTAGGTATTCACATTTTTGAAATTTGTTTGTTACCAGACACCAACATAAGCAAGCCGTCTGTTGGTGACTACAATGATTTTTTCAATAAAGAGTTTCACATGCATGATGGCACTATGGATGGTTCCATGGAAGAATATGTGTCTGCTGAGGGTGATAATAATGAAAACTTTTTCAAAGACAACATGGATAGCAATATCTTCCATGATATAAGTGATGAGACTGACAGTGATGTTGATTCCATTAAATGTGGAGGTTGCAATGAGTCCTACAGCAAATTAGGCACTCACACTTGCCGCACTACATGTACTATTGAGCGCAATCAACTGCAACGGTCAAGCAGTAACGAAACTCTTGTGGCATCAGATATTGCTCCAAATCAACAACCAGCTAGAGCCACCCAGTCATTACCTCCACGCCACACAACTCAGCCACTGCCTGATATACCCGAAGATATGGATGTCACGTGTGTACTATGTGATGAAAAATTTGACCAGTATGATAACTATGTCATACATTTTAACAGGTGCACTACTAATGTCAAGTTACACCATTATGTTTGTCCGGTTTGCCATGACATATATACTGAAAAATTTGCATATTTGGAACATCTCAAGGCTGAACACTTTAAAGTAACTTCAAAAGAGACTGTTGTGCATTATAAGGCTGGCCTTATTAATCCGGGAGAGGATTGTGTTGATTTTGTGCCAACATTAGAAAAGACTAGGAAACCGAAGGCTGTGCGGCGTCAAATAGGTTGGTCTGTTGAGGATATTTATCAAGAAATTGATTGCAAAAAAGTTGAAGAAAAAGTAACTCCCACCTCAAGTCCGTTTAAAAATTTTTTTTCAAAGTTGGGGAATGAGTGAGTTATAAATTGAATATTGGCATGTCTGGGATCTACCTAAGTATATTTCAACTGTATATTTTTACTAATTACTTCTGCTTTACCTTATGGGAGACGTAACTAATGCTTTGTTGCTCCAAAAAAGTTCTAATTTTTATTTATACATTGAGCTCTGAGTATTTTTACTAGTACTGTGGGAATTAATTTTTAGAATTTAAACATGTATCTATATTTCCATATTATCCAATAATTATGTATTTTTGTATAGTCTTCTAGATTTAACATGCCAGGTTCCTTGGTGTAGATATAAATTGGTTAATATTTTAATTAATAAAACTGTATTTCGGTTTTCACTGGAACTACAGTAAATTCTTATTTCTATCAAAATAAATGTAAATATAACTCTATAATTTCCAATCTTCAAATTTAGTTTTTTTTTTGACAATATTTATTCAATTATTAAATAATTTTCACAGAAGTTTCAGTAGGCAGAGTACACCTAAAAGAGTGAGTTTTCGTAAATTAATAGAAAGTGGCAAAGAGAAGACCGCCAATTACTTGCCATTTCAAAAGTATATCCAGAACTACAAACTCAAGAAGAAAGGATCTAGTTATAGCCCAATCAAGGGAAAGATGCAAGTGTCCACTAAAATCAAAGCCAGTCTTCAGGAAATGACTTCAGGTAAATAAAATAAGTTTTAATTTAAGTAAATTAATTAAATTTTCTGTCATCAATTTGCAGACACAAAAATGCATGTCTAAATCATGACTCAAAAGAAAATAATAATATTGCAGGTTTTCTACTACAGAATTCAATAACATAATTATGAGTATAATTTCTAGTCCATGGTTCAGACTACAGTTGTAAAGTTTAATTTGAACATTCTGTTCCAGACAGTGATTATCATTCTCCAAGTGGCACATCTGAGGAGTCATGGAAGTTGAAACAGAACTTAATATGTGCTTGTGAGAAGAAGGTGTTCATGCTATCTGAATGCATTAATGTAAGTAAAAAACCTAATATAGTTTAGACCATAAGCTGGAGTATGCAGTCTAGCGTTTGATGTACCTACCTGTCAGCTTACAGAACCTGCCGTCTATAAGGCGCAAGAGTAAAAGAGAATGCACAATATACACTGTCCCACTCTGATATTTTATGACAGCAACATTGTGTACAACTTTTTTTTTAATTTATGTTCTGTTCACATCATCTTGGTAACACTTAATCCCTATTTTTCATAGAACCGCGAAAGAATTGCAGCGATGATAAACGAGTTAGGTGGAGTTGTAGCAGAAAATACAAAAATGGAGATGTTGGCAACACATTTCGTAGCAGTGTTGCCAAACGACACGTTCTCTGGTATGATGGTATGCGCCCTCGCTACCGGCAAATGGTTGATAAATGTCAACTTTATCTACGACAGTTTTAGGTGCAAGAAGTTCCTGCAGGTATGTATTAAACTTACTATAGAAGAAAATAGAAGTATATTTACTACATGGAAATAGGATTTTGTCAACTCTACAGTGAATCCATTAATTTGAAAGAAGATCATTAGATAAGAGAGTAGTCTGCTAGGAAAAACCGACACAAATACTAGTTGAAAAAAAAAAATACGTCTAAAAATGATATATTAACCGACTAGCTTTTGGCCGCGGCTTCGCCCGTGTGGATGTCGCAAAATATCCTAACATCTACCGGGATTAAAAGTATCCTATGTGTTAATCTGTGTACCAAATTTCATCTAAATCTGTTCAAGCATTTTTGCCTCAATCCAGAACATATATTCAGACAAACAAACAAATGGAGAAAATTCTCCATTACTATTTTATTATATGTATAGATTTATAAAAGCAAATATCGTTTATTATTTCTCTCCTTTTTCGTCATCCCTTCATTCAACGTATTTTTTATTACAGGAATATCTCTATGAGTGGCTCAAACATCCAAAAATATTGGAAATAGACTCGACAAGTGTGGAAGTGGCGAAGGCAGCCGTGTATTGGCACTTGGAGCTTGATGCACTCAGTGCCAAGTACCCCTTTGAGGGGAAACAAATCGTTCTCATCATGAAGAGGAAGTACAGGCAATATTATCAGATGATATTTAAAACTTTGAAAGCAAAGCCTGTTACTTATGATCCAAGGTTAGTAAGCTTATTTTATACTAGCACTGCCAGCACTTCGTCCGCCGTTCCTTTTTTCCCTAAAAAAAATCCGCCGTCTTCAATTTCAGCTTTCTAGGTCCAAAGATTTCGGGTGTGCGTTGATGAGTCAGTTCTTTTTGTATCATTCTATTCGAAATGTAACGAATTTTTTGGCTCCCACAGGTTGAAAGTTGCAATTTCATTTTTGTCCAGATCATGATGGCATTTTTTTAGACAAAGCGTCTTTATTGTTTTAATGTTCTTTATTTATTAGTGAAGGATGGTTATAATTCTAAGGGCCCGGCGCAGACCTGGCGAAACGCAGTAAACAATTTTCAACTTTATTCTAACGCGCGCCAAAGTTGATATTTGTTGGCAATAAAAATGCTCTGTGCTAGGCCTCGCCCGATGTTCTGTGATCATGCTGACTAGAAATCAAAACGTCTATGCCAGTATTGCCTCAACCTTTATTGATTATGAAGCACAATGTCTACCTTGCAATATGTCTATACAGTATTTGAACTAAACCTTATTCTGACTATGAAGCGAAATGCCTGCCTTGCAATATGACGATGCAGCATTTAATTTTGATTCGAATTTGGATTATTTTTGGATACAAAAAGTCATTTTTTTGGTTTGTGTTGAAATAGTACCCATTTAGAAACGTCTAGTTTGTTTTGTATATTTTTGCAAAAAGTGATTAGATTTGGGTTAGGTTAGGTTAGAACAGTGACCATTAACCCGCGAAGGCGAGCGTGCCGCGGCAGCGGCGGCCGAGCGACAGATCCCCTTTATTGTTGGTGAATCCTTTCGGTTAGATGAGGTAACTATTAGGAAACATCATACCTACTGTTGTACAGTATGATGTTTCCTAATAGTTACTTATTCATTACAGTTTTTGGCTGAAAATAAGTAAAAAAAATATGAAAAATATTAATCATCATATTTGCCAATTCAGTTTAGCGAAAGTTAGATTTAAATTCAAATTCAAAAATTTTAGTTTCTTGTAATTTGCTGCTTAAAATGATTGCTTTTTAGGAACATTGCTTGGTAGGCATTTTGATTTTGATTTGATGGTAGGTGATTTACTACTAAGAAATTATTGTATTTTAGGCATTATATTTGTTAAACATTTTGATCTCTAGGCGATTTACAGCTTAGGCAATTTGCTGTGTAGACATTAACTTTAGGCATTTTGCTTCGTAAACGAATTTAAAGTTAAACACTCTGATCATAAAGACGCCCGATGTGCACCGCCGCGGCCCTATCGCAACAGTATGAGATAAATAACTCAAAATAATTTTTCACAGGACCCCAGGTAGTTGCTGCACAGCAGATTACTGTTTCGTCGACATGAAAATTATTGAAAGAGTTAAGCTGCGGTTTTTCGCACGTCATAATGTTCCTGTATTTCCGTATCAGTACATATTGGTGTACCTTTTGAAGAGGGGTCAAGTAGAAGATGAATACAAGTATCTTTTGCAAGACTGCAAGAAATATGCAAGAGACACAATGTTCTTGCTAAATGATACTTATTAGTATAATTATCTTTGTAGAATTGAAAATCCTATATTTTTGTTGTTTTTATTATTGTTGCAAAGGTGGTATGGGTAGGTAGATTGACATTATACATTTTATATAATCGACATAAACATTATATTTTATACAAAATAAGCCATATTATTTTAAGGAATAAAGATATATTTCTATAAAATATTTGGTTTAATTTATAAAATCTTATTATCAGGTGCGTTTTTGCGTGCGGTGGGCGTCACTCTTGCTGGTTTGCTGTGCATGATAAGTTGTTGGTCTTGATACCTTTTTCTGCCGATCTTTACCTGTAAGGGAATAAGGAAAATAATGACGAGTGATTGTCATTAAAGAGATAATACAGAGCCATTTTAATACGTCCTGACTGCAACAGCAATAATTATGGTACAGTCACGAGCATATATTACTATGGACAGGTCGGCAATAATATCTGATTTCATGATTCATCCATTGATATTTGTAGTCAAGATGTGCAAATATACCTAGGTATGTGATAATTTCTGGAGTATATTTAAGCTTCTACATATTTTGAATGTCACATATTTTTGCAATATGAGCGGCACTGATTGTGCTAGAAGAAAACTCGTAACATTATACTGTTAGGTTCTTAGACTGCGAACATGATGTTAGATATTTTTGATCACAACTAGATCACACTATTACATTGGTGCCGATTCTCTTGTACACCGAACTAAACTAACTAAATTATCACTAAAATTCCTTACTTTTGGCTATGAGAATCTTAAAGGCATTCTGCAATAAAATATCTCTAAATTTAAAAATCATTTTGACGCAACTAAAATTAAATTTGACAATCGCGGCTCCACATGGTACCTACTTGTTTGCCCCTACCCCGTGAATTTTTTTTAGAGCCGGAGGCGCGCCTTGTTGGCAGCCTCGGCGTGTTTTATATGGAATTTTTCACTTTAAGTATGGAAAATATTTAAAAACAAAAATACCTACATGTAGAGTTATATGGGCGTAAAGGTTTTATAAAGGGGGTCGAAATTTTCATTATTTTTGCGATAGGACACACCGTTTTCGAGATATAAGCAAAATAATAAAAAATACTACTTTTGTGCCCCTGAAGTCGAGGTGTTGTGGTGAATCTTAGTTCATGACAACTAATTTTATTCCACACCTTTTAAATCGCGATTAATAAAAGCCAGATTTAGTTAAGAGAACTAAAATTTTAGATTAAAAACGTCAAATTCAGAATAGCAAAATTGCCATTTTCACTAAACTAATAAATCAGTATCATCTTAGTGCTGTCAAACTAAAACATAGTTAAGTTGTGTCACTTTAGTCTTTTTCAGAATGAGAAATCGTCTTTTGACAGGAATAAACAAAATTTTTGTGATTTTTAGTCTAGTTTAGAGAATTTTGTGACAAGAGAATCGGCACCATTATCTATTCTTATGAATTTATCTGAGTAGACAGATATTTATAATAACGTAAGCCATGTCCGATATTATTGCATTCTAAAAGGTGACACATCTTTTTGAAAACAATGCAGCATCCTATATTTTGGCTTCGCATATATGTAGAGATAGTTTTGGTGATCCTTTCATGTCTCGTATTTGTGCCTTCCACAAATGATCACATATATTATATTTGCCGTCATCCAGGCGCGGTCGCAGCCTAAGATTTTGGGGGGGTCACCATGGGTGCCGAGGAATATTTTTAGGGAGGTACATCTCGTTGGTCTAGTGGTCGTAATCGCTACTGCTAAGAAACATGGTCCGGAGATCCTGGGTTCGATTCCTAGGTCGGTTAAAGTGTTATTGGGTTTTTCCAACAGTAATTTCTCTGATGTAGTCTGGATTTATACCCGGTTGATGACAGTAGGTTCGCACCCTAAAACATGGGACTTAAACATAACGTAGGTACACCTCTGCCTAACCTTTCGGGGATTAAAGGCGTGATGTTATGTTAATATTAGTGTACATCTCCAGCTCCACATTACGTGCCTCAAAGAGATGACAGCATAATTGACGGGGTCCGATAGGGCCGATGCCTGCCGGGGTCGAAGATTGTTCGAAAGAGTTATCGTGGCCCTGGCGCACAGGCAACTGAAGAAACACGGGTGGGTTTTAGTCAGTAATAGTCTGACACGCCCTTCCGCTCCGCCCAGAGCGGGAGAGGTCATTTGACGATTTCCCACCCCAAATAAAAAAGCTCCACATTACGTATTCAAGGACACAGATTTTACATGGGGTAGGGGGATATTGAATAACGCTGGGAAATTGGTCGTAGCACTTTTTGATAAATAGTAGGTATTAGAACAGTAGATTATGTAGGGTACCCAGAGCGAGCGAAGCGAGCTCGAAAACTTTAACAACCCACCTCGTTTAGGTTACGTTTTCTTTTATGTTTTAAGCAGAAATAGGAGGTAGGTACATTGTCGACTTATGCAGGAAAGCCACTATGAGAATGTAGAATTCAAGAGCGAGCTCGAAAAATTTAACAACCCACTTCGTTTAGATTACGTTTTGTTTTATGTTTTCAAACAAAAAAAGCAGTTACATTGTCGACTCATGCAGGAAAGCCCAAGCAACTATGAGAATGTGGAATGCAAGAGCGAGCGTAGCCAGCTCGAAAATTTTGCTCACTCTCGGATAGGTTAGATTTTCTGTTGATCATTCCAAAAGAACTAGGAATTAGTTGGTTTGTCGACTTATGAAGAAAAGCTCAAGAATCAAGAGAATGTAGAATGCAAGAGTGAGCGAAGCGAGCCTGGATATTTTAGCAACCTACCTTGAATAGGTTCTGTTTTCTTTTGAGCATTATACAGAAAGAGAACTTACTTTGTTAAGTTAAAAAAGATGAAAAGTTTAAACTCGTTTTACAGCAGTTTAGATTTTGGAATCTGGCCTTAACTTTAGCCTTTCGAACCTTACATACGAGCGGGTGCCCAAATTCCCGAAATTGCTTCGCTCGCTCTTGCATTCTAGATTCTATATTATTAAAGGGCTTTTTGAAGTAAAAACTTCTTTTGTCGCGTTGAACGATATTTGGTAGGGGAAAATCTTATGGGTTCGCGTGACCGAAATGCTAATTTTAACAGTATTAATATGATGTGTTGCGGTTGTTGTTGCTCGGAGTGCTGATTGATGTAAAAACCAGACTAATAATAATTTTAATTTACAAATTATAAAATTTTAGTTTTTTATTATAAAATTAATTTGAAAAAAAAAACAACTGTTTATTTATAGTTTTAAGTTTTCACTTCTGTCGGCAGTTCCCATGACTGCTCTTAATTTTTTATACCTACATATATGCCAAGTACAGTTTTATGTTAGTAATACAAGTAAAAAGTAAAAAAAAAACAAGTAGGCGATAAAACAGAAACTAATCCAACTGAAATAGCAAAAGCTTTCAATATTTTTTTTTATAGAAAAGGTAAAACCTATTCCTAATTATGGTAAATAAGTTACATAATCTTATGTTCCCGTTGTTAGCACAACCTTGATAGGTCGGTACTTGTGTGATCGAGCTACCTAGTTAGTAACTATTAAGTGGTTCAGCTCACGGACTCGCTATAGCGACTCTGAGTTATTGTTATAGTCTCATTGCAGGTCAACACACCAATACAACTAGACCCGAGACTGGTTGTACTGGTGTGGATGCCCAAGTGCATGGGGGTAGGTATGTGGCCAGCCACATTAAATATTGTGAACCTTCAATATTGTTATTGTAATAAACATGGTATTGTTTAAGAAGGTATTTGTTTAATTGAATCTTTCCCTAGCAGCTTATATTATACCCAACAAATTTACTTTAGCACGGTGGTGAGTAGTACAACACCGAAGGAGACCATCAACATCCAGTTTCCTAATCAATTCTGTACAACTCGAAGGAGCCAGGTTACAAACGTTAAGCTAAAACGAAGTAATAGCGCGGGCAGGCGATGCGATGCGACGGCGTGGGCCGGAGGAACCAGAAATTTCACGCGGACCGAAGTCGCGGGCAGAAGCTAGTTAAAGGAAGAAAATACGTTTATTTGCGGTAAACATGACGGAGAGAAAAACAAAAAAAGAACAAGTAGTAGTAGTACCTAGTATATATTTTTGCTCGAGACTATACACATATTAACTATGTACCTAAGTAATGGCAGGCCCACGTACCTACAAAGTTCCTCCATGGCGCACACTGGTCCCGAATGATAAAAAAGTGGACATTAAGAAATTTTTGACAGAAGGTCAACGGATTCGGCTGATTTTTTTTTTGTAGACAGCTGATGCAATTACAAATCACTTTTATAGATTGAGTTTTTGCCAAATAAGCCGTATTTTCAGAGAAAAAAAATATTGAAATATTTTTTGTATGAAAGAAATCCTAATTTTGTCTTTATCTTCCAAGATTCAAACGTATTCAAAATAAAACTTAGCGCAGCTTGTAGAGGGGCTAATTGCTCACTACTTTGTCATAGACACTCTTCTGCGATTTTGTGCTCCTTTTGAGTTACAGGCACTTTTAATATTTTTTGTATGAAAAAATCCTAATTTTGTCTTTATCTTCCAAGATTCAAACGTATTCAAAATAAAACTTAGCGCAGCTTGTAGAGGGGTTAATTGTTCATCACTTTGCCATAGACACTCAATTGCGATTTTGTGCTCCTTTTCAGTTACAGGCACTTTAAATTTTTCGTTGTCGGATGAGCTTTACTAGTTTTTTGTAGACAGCTGATACAATTACAAGTAACTTTTAAAGATGTATTTTTTGTTAAATAAGCCGTATTTTCGGAGTTAAAAAATTAATTCAGGCGGATTAGAAATAATCTTGTTAAAGATAGACTAAGATGTAATAACATTTTCTTCATTAATAAGTAACTCTTATAAATGTCTTTCTATTAAAAAAAGTCTTTTAAATATATCAAATAAACAACTTGGATATCTCAAAACGTGTACAGACATGTTCAGGTACAGGTAATTTATTGTGTGACTCATATTCAGATTATAAGCATTTTTTGGTAATGAGTCATTGCTTAATTAGCCGATTACTTACAATTTGGGCTATATTTGGTCATCTAACGCTAGTGAATGCGTCGGAAACGCTGAATGATAAAAAGGTATAAATTGCAATTAAAACTTTTCCTTCGTACTTTAACGGGCTTAGGAGTTAGGACCGTCAAAATACAAACCTATATAATAATATAGGTATTGTATTAAGGCGTACTTCAAATTTTTTAAGTACGCCTTAATACAATACCTATATTATTATATAGGTTTGTATTTTGACGGTCCTAAGCCCGTTAAAGTACGAAGGAAAAGTTTTAATTGCAATTTATACCTTTTTATCATTCAGCGTTTCCGACGCATTCACTAGCGTTAGATGACCAAATATAGCCCAAATTGTAAGTAATCGGCTAATTAAGCAATGACTCATTACCAAAAAATGCTTATAATCTGAATATGAGTCACACAATAAATTACCTGTACCTGAACATGTCTGTACACGTTTTGAGATATCCAAGTTGTTTATTTGATATATTTAAAAGACTTTTTTTAATAGAAAGACATTTATAAGAGTTACTTATTAATGAAGAAAATGTTATTACATCTTAGTCTATCTTTAACAAGATTATTTCTAATCCGCCTGAATTAATTTTTTAACTCTGAAAATACGGCTTATTTAACAAAAAATACATCTTTAAAAGTTACTTGTAATTGTATCAGCTGTCTACAAAAAACTAGTAAAGCTCATCCGACAACGAAAAATTTAAAGTGCCTGTAACTGAAAAGGAGCACAAAATCGCAATTGAGTGTCTATGGCAAAGTGATGAACAATTAACCCCTCTACAAGCTGCGCTAAGTTTTATTTTGAATACGTTTGAATCTTGGAAGATAAAGACAAAATTAGGATTTTTTCATACAAAAAATATTAAAAGTGCCTGTAACTCAAAAGGAGCACAAAATCGCAGAAGAGTGTCTATGACAAAGTAGTGAGCAATTAGCCCCTCTACAAGCTGCGCTAAGTTTTATTTTGAATACGTTTGAATCTTGGAAGATAAAGACAAAATTAGGATTTCTTTCATACAAAAAATATTTCAATATTTTTTTTCTCTGAAAATACGGCTTATTTGGCAAAAACTCAATCTATAAAAGTGATTTGTAATTGCATCAGCTGTCTACAAAAAAAAAATCAGCCGAATCCGTTGACCTTCTGTCAAAAATTTCTTAATGTCCACTTTTTTATCATTCGGGACCAGTGTGTGGCGCTTTAAATATTGTATGTGTTCAAGGGTCATAGTAAAAAGTTTAAGTACCGTAACATTTGGGCTCGACTGGATAGAACCTTGGATATAGGTACGTTTAGTCTAAAGCTTGACTTGTAACAGACACTTGCGAAATCTTTAATAAATAATGAATCTGGTTTTTCGTAGGTACCTTTGTATACACAATCCAACACGCAACTGTTGCTATTATACTGCCTACCATTCCCCAAATTTGGTCGGAACTGGGAAACGTGTCGTCATTCAAATTAGGTCTGAGTTCTGGTTCATCACAACTACAAAAATAAACTATGTAAGGAAACATTGTTACTATAATTTAACTGTCAATTTTTAACACTATTAGACATTACCATTGACTACGGTTTGTATAGTAGAAATGAGTGCTGGATACTACCTATAGCTATCCACGGAGGTAGAATACCTATAAATTAATATTTTTTGAAAAATAGGAGCTAGCCGCGGTGCTTTGTGGCTGCGGTACTCGGTGCCACGTATTTCTACAAATTAATAAGTAACATAATGTCGCGGTAAGTAGCACGCAGCACACGTATCGTATAGGACCAGAGAGTCGAGGATGTAAGGGGTGTTGCAGTGCGACATCGAAACAGCACCGCAGTCTAACACTAAGTAGGTAGGTACCTAGATAGTAACGTTGCGCTTGCGACACCGCACCGCCCATTGGCTCCCAACAGTGGCGGACTAACAGGGGGGTGGAAGGGGCGGCCCGCCCCGGGCCTCCGGTCTTGGGGGGCCCCCAAATACCTCCGAGTTCCCCTGATCAAATCCTAAACAAGACTTTAAAAATGTGCGTAGTACCTCCATAATTTCATCAAGATCAAAACACTACAGCCATCTTAGACTTTTTACGCGGCACTAATATTCTTTTAACTTTGCTGAACGCGTCCACTACGCTGGCGAAATTCCCGTCTTTGAAGCGGTTACTTCCCCAGGAATCTCTGAATGAATGAAGTGCAAATAATTCACTCTTGTACGCCTACATTTACATTCACTACATTCTATTTACGTCGAAATATAAACATTGGCCTCATTTAAAATATATATTACATTTCATTACGTTGATTTTAATAGTTTATTGTGTTCTGATATTTTCGCGAACGGATAAGCCTTTTTTCAAATTGTAAAGTAATAAACGCGATCTTATCCGTTCAAAGTAATAATTTCATTAAAAAGTGTAATAGTGTTTTTGATTTTTGTTGCGGTATAAAAGTAAATGAGTTACGAGTTGAGTTAGTGCATTTTCGAGTATTTGGAAAAAGTAAGTAATTTTTCGTATAATTTAGCCTAGAAATTATAATCCGTAGTTTCTAGTTAAGCACAGCCTACATAGGGTACATTGCTTCAGTTCTTGCATTTCGCGAGTGGTCCTTATTTTATTTGTAGTGCACGTTTATTAGAGACGTAGGTATGAACTTGTTCTCAACGTGAGACTCAACATGGCAAAGTCTCTGTACAATTGTATATCTATACAATAACTCGCTGACCGGACAGACGTTGTCCTGTTTCCTAGAACTCGATCGCAGCGCCACCTACCGGTTACAGTTGTGAATATAAACCATCCAGGGCGCCACCCAAACGCATACAAAAAAAAATCATTCAAATCGGTCCAGCCGTTTAGGAGGAGCTCAGTGACATACACACGTACAGTAGAATTATATATCTAAGAAAGATAAGATATGGCGCATTTGTTAAATGTAAGAGGCTGCATTTGGCGGTTGTAACGATTGTAAAAAAATTGAGGGAATGCGACTTCAGTGAATCGTTACCCTGTATATCGCTTATACTTCAATACTTCTTGACCATTTGCATCTCGTTTGCATCATGCGAGAGGAGTTTTTCGAAACTTAAACTAATTAAAAATTATCTTCGATCTACAATGGGTCAAGAGCGACTGGTTAATCTAGCCGTGCTTTCAATAGAAAGAAAAAATTCAAAAGAAATCGATTTCACAGAAGTTATAGAGGAGTTCAGTAAATTGAAGGCTACACGCTACAAAAAATAAAAAAAATATCTTTGATTTATTTTATCAATTTTTTTTTGTCGATCGATTTGTATTTTATTTTCCTCACCTATATCCATTCTATATTGTAGGTATATATGTTTATGTAGCCTAAATAATTTAAGTCGATTTTTTTCACTTGTCAGATTTTAACGAAATAAACATAAACACTTAAATATACATACATAATATGTGAACTGATTAAAAAGCTTGTAAAACTACATTTTTTTTAAAGCTGGGGGGCCTCATTCAGCTTTGCCACCCCGGGCCTTTGACGGGCTTAGTCCGCCACTGGCTCCCAATGCAGCGGCGGCGGCGCAACGCATTGTTTGGCCTGATACTTTCAGTAGAGTAGTAATAATCCATATAATAATAAATAACCCGCAGGGCAGCATGTGGCGAGCTGTTGGGCAGTAGCGACCCCACGGACCCTATCTCCCGCGAGAAGTCTTGTTCCTCACCTCTGGCTTGCCTTTATTGGCTGGCTGGAGTGAACAATGAAGAGGGACAGTACTCCCGCCTCTTTCTTGCCTTTATTGGCCGGCTAGAGTGGAGATTCGCAAGAGCAAACGTGCTCGGAGGAAGGAAGTATTCCAGTAAGATGCTGGTAGGGATCTTGACCGTACTTCCGGGATTGTCCTGATAGCCGTGGGATACCTCTCCACTCCTCATAAGCACCTCAGGACATGTTGCCCCTTTGTCACTTCGACACTATGTGCTAGCGACCATTTTCGGGGGCCCATTATTGAGTGTGCAAGTCACCCCCTGCCATTTTATCTGTGTATTTTATATAAAACATTGGTCAGGCAGGGGCCATAGTCTTTCCATAGTCCTAGATAACCAGTCCACTTAAGCTACCCAAATCCATAGTCCTATATATTTGTTTCCATATCTTGCAACAGTCCTACACCAACCGGGGGTTGTCCTTGGGTGCACTTATATAGTCCGAACAGGGATAATCGTCGGTTGGTGCTTCATTTCATTAAAAACGTCTAACGGGCCTCTGCTAGTTGGCTTCGGCCCCTCGTATGCCTTCCAAAGGTCCGGGATCCCAGGGTCCCGAGAAATGTGAAGAGATAAATAATAATAATATTAATATCTTTATTTCCCAAAAAATACAGATAATTGTACTTAAAATTTACAATTTTGGAATTAATGGTAGGTAGAGGACAACGACATTTACTTTAAACATGTGGATGCTGCAGAAATCTGTACACAATAGATTAAACTCTGTCTCTTAAACTAGGGTATCCTGTACCTTAAGAGACAACATATTAGATACGAGTTAAGCATAGGTAAGTATATTATACCATCAGTAATATAGGGTAGGTGATCCAGTGAATGAACACACCCCAGTGCATTCACTGGGGTGTGTTCATTCACTGGATCACCTACCCCTACAAAACGGAGTATTTTCCAAAAAATAAGAAATTAAGATACGAGGGGCGGCTGAAAAGTTTTGAGCTTATGTACCTACCTTTAAGTATCACTAATGACTCGCGCTGCACACCACTAATTGCGCATATCCTAAGTAGCTTATATACCAGGTTTCATGTCATTAGCATCAATACTGGACAAGCACCTCTCTTTCGGTGAGCACATAAAGCAGGCGCGTTCGCGCGCTTCTTTCGCTCTCGATAGACGCACGCAGCAAATTGTCACTCAAGTGCAAATTGCGCATTTACACGGCGTGCATTTGCCCAATCATGACCTATGCGAGTGTGGTTTTCGCACACACAAAACCCCACTACATCCATACGATACAGGCCCTCCAAAACCGGTTCCTCCGTAGGGCAACCGGTTCCCCTTGGTTCGTTCGGAACGAGATCCTCCATCTCGATCTTAAAATCCCCACTATCCGTCAATTCATGAAACGCATTTCCAAGCGTTTCTTTGATTCCGCGGCGCGCATCGCAACCCTCTGGTTGTCGAGCCTGCCAGTTATACCCACTCCCGTATCAGTCGTACCCGCCGAACAAGGCATGCCCTAGCCGACCCCGATGACCCCATAACCCTCCTCCAGGTGAGCAGTAGGGCCACCAGTACAGTGCACAACACAGACCGCCATCGTTCCGACCTCGCCACCGAGGTCCATCGCGACGCCCCCGACGTAATTGTCCCCCCCGACCCTTGCTCGACGAAGCGCCAGCCCGCGCCGTAGCTGAGCCTGTAGTTTTAAATTCCCCGTTTAATAATAATGATATGAATTCGATCCAGCCTGTCCCACCTTGCTGCCCGCCTCTCAGTGACGCCCTAAGCGAGGTTCGTACCCCAAACGTGCGGTCACTTACAAATTAAGAAATTCGCCCCTGGCTGGAGGCTTTAAGTTAGCTTAAGGCACCCACAGGAGGTACCTGCATCGCATAGGCAGGGAGCCAGACGCTCGGTGTCATCACTGCATCCATTGCCGGGAGGACACGGCGTGGCATACGCTTGCAGAGTGTGCAGCTTGGGAGGAGCCACGCCGTGACCTTGTATCGGAAGTGGGTAGCGACCTGTCGCTGCCGACTGTTATTAATTCTATGGTCGGCAGCGCAGCGTCGTGGGACGCGGTGATCCCCTTCTGCGAAAATGTCATGTCGCAGAAGGAGGCAGCGGAAAGGGAGAGGGAGATGTCGAGTGCTCTCCCGGCCCGTAGCAGGCGCACCGGGCGTCGGCAGAGGGCAGATAATGCGAGGGCATAACCATTTAGCCACCCATTTAGTAACCCATTTAGGGGGGCCGGAAGAGGTTCCGGTCCCCCTAAATGGGTCCAGGGACGGCGGACTTGAGGACGTCCGCCGCCCCCTATCATATAAGACCCGAGGTGGTGGCGCGTAATGTTCCACGCGCGCCTCTCTTAGACGTCGCGGGGGGAGTCAAACACCTCACTCCCCCCGCTTGACTAGACGGGGCCCGCAGAGGCGGGCCGGCACCAGTCGGGGGCTGCGTTGAAGAGTGCTTAAGTGTCCCCGTAGCCCCCGGTGCAAGTGTGCGAGGGAACACGGGGTGGTTTTATTCAGTAGAAGTCTGACAGACCCCTCCGCCCGCCCCAGGGCGGAGGACATCCATGAGGATTTCCACCCCGTCAAAAAAAAAAAAAAAGGCACCCACAGGAATGACCGGTTAAGTAGCCACGACCTCCGAGGTCACAACTACGAGATGCAAATTAGAAAAAAAAAAAACATTAGCATCATTACGCTTTAAGTAATTGAACCATTAACATCACCATGTCCGAGTTATCCGCGCTCTGCACGAATTTGTTATACAGAGCAGTCCTAAAATTCCTCACAAAGAAGAACAAAACGATAAGGGAAATATTTGAAGAGATGTCTGCAGTTTATGGAGAGTCTGCACCTTCATTTGCCACCATAAAAAGTTGGAGTCAAGAATTCAAACACGGCAGGGGGTCGCTTGAAGAAGATCCCAGGTCGGGACGCCCAAACACCGCCATTACCGAAGAAAACATTATAAAACTGAAAAAACTTGTTCTCGAAGATCGGCGAATCAAGTTGTGGCATATAGCTGAAGCCATAGGCATTAATTAGCAAGGAACGAATCGGCGACATTTTGCATAATCATTTGCACATGAAAAAGGTGTGCGCGCGATGAGTGCCGAAAATGCTCGCGCCACTGGACCAGCAACGTCGAGTCACAACTTCACAGGAGTTTTTGGACATCTGTGGCGATAATCCTGACGATGTTTTTTCTCGCCTTGTCACTGTTGACGAAACATGGATCCGACAGTATGACCCGGAGTCAAAACAGGAGTCAATGCAGTGCATAGAAAAGGGAGAAAAGCCGCCTCGGAAATTCAAAGTGGAAAGATCGGCATCCAAGCTCATGGCCCCTATTTTTTGGGATTTTGAAGATATTTTGTTCATCGACTACAATCCCAAAAATACTACAATAAAAATAATAAAAATACTGATACGTGCAATAGAGGCGGAAGGGAAGATAACTAATGTTGGCAGACGCTTTGGTTTTTTCTAATACAGTTTTTGTTTCTCTCCATTTAACGACAACTCTCTATTACGTCAAAATATGCACAGTCCCTTGGCCCTTGAGTGTCGTTATATAGAGTTTACACTGGTTATACTTTGGTACTGTTATAATCAGTCATGAGTCATTACTTAATCGGTGTTTAAGTAGATACTTACCTACTATAAATTGAATTATTATTTAAAAGTGAAAAATTACGTAACAAATAAATCAATAAAAATATCTCTCAAAACCGTCATCATTCAATGGATTCCCTCACACATTAGAATCATGGGTAACGAGGAAGCAGACTTAGCTGCCCAACAAGCAGCATATGAGGGTATTAATTACACATGCACACCGTTATACTCAGATTGACTTGGTCATGTCAAAGATCTATGCAGACAAAGATGGCACGAATATTTTGATGAACGATCAAAGTTAAAGGGAATCTGGTATAAAACCATCCAGTCTAAACCGCTTCGTTACCCATGGTTTGATGGAAGGGAGATAGATAGGAAATATGTAGTAGCTCTGTTGAGGATGCGTTCAGGCCACATTCCATCGAATAAGTTTAAATATTTAATGGGGAAAAGTACCTCACCAAACTGCAAAGTTAGTGGGGTGATTGAGGAAATTTACCACGTGCTGATTGAATGTGACCGGAACGTACACGATAGACAATATTCGCTTGATATGGGATTTGAAATGGGGGCATGTAACAGCATCCTAGCGGCCCCTTTGTCTGAGGAGGCTAGGGTGTTTTGTCGACTGTTGTTGGTTATTTACCAAAACGAATAGGAACAACACTATTATGGAGGTAATAATTATGATAATAACTGTGTATTATCCATTGTTTACTTTTAAGTTGTTGAATGTTTTCTGTTACAAGAGTGACATTATCACCAAGTGATAAAACCCTTTCAAGTAAAGATTTAAAAAAATAAAAATATCTCTCGCGCCTTTTCCCTAAAAAGATGGTAAAACCGCAATTCCTTTCGGATCACGAATTGTTTTTCAGCTTCGTGGGAGGTTATGGTTTTATTTTCGACCAACTCAACAGCAATGTTAAGTAAATCGTCAGAATATTAACTTTCTATATTACATATTCCGTGGGAAAACAAGAAAATATCTAATAATATCGTACCTACTAAAGTCACGAGTCCATCATTAAAAGTAAAAACAAGTGTGTCAACCCTACCCTCGGCAATGTTAGATATACTTGTCCGAAAATTATGCCAAACTTTGCCTAAACCACTTTTTCTCAATAACTATCAGTTTAATTTCATTAGGTAATAACGACAAAATATGATAAAACTAACAATATTCAAATAATAAGTTAAACATCTTTGATTATATACCTGTAAGTTTAGAATCAAAGTTAAACATATTTGAAGACATCAATTCTCCTTAGATTGAACACAACTTTTGAAAACGTTTTTGGCCGTTTCGGTTTGACACACAACTGTCAAAAATCTGTGCATAGTACCAACTTAACGGCACCAGTTTTGAGTTGCCAGATAACAATTCTAAAAATGTATTAAGGTTTCATTTGCCATACAAGTAAAATGAAAAAGATATTACATCTTTTTCATTTTAGGCAAACATAGGACGCGAGGCAAAGTTAGGGCAGTTGACGGCACCGGTAATACTCTTTCTTGATGGGCATAAATCACACATAAATCAGGAAATGTTCGAATTTTGTCGAGAAAAGCGAATCATTATAATTATATTGTTTATATCCAAATGCCAAGCACATCTTGCAAACTTGTGACGTTGCTAATTTTGGACCTATGAAGAAGAGTTAAGACCTATGGAAAGTAGTACGGAAAAATAAGCAGTCTTCTACATCCTCCATTACTATTGAATAGTATAATGGCAACACACTTCTCGCATAACCTGGTCAAAGGGAAACATCTCCATCTTGATTACATATAATAAAACAAGTAATAAATTATTAAAACCTTTTATTTCGCTCCAATCCACTGCTTGATATAACTCGAAAAATTACGAAACGAAATTTCGCTAAAAAGTTTCAAGAAGCTTAAACATGTGTAAATTTACTAGAAAATTCCGTTCATTCACTGGCGATTAGGGTATTTTTCAATTTATTGCTGGTTACGGCGTAAAACCAACTTAAAAAATATTTCTGAATATAATCATATTAGTAAAATATAGCTATACACCGTATCCCCTGGAGGTAGTCTAATGTAATAATTTTATGAAGTGCGAAATTCGCTTAAGTGTTCATTCACTGGAGCACTTACTTTACCTACCAGTAAATCATTACTGTAATTGCTTATTCTATCCCTTAAAAAAAATATTGAACAGTTAACTGACTGGTTAAATGTTATCAAATTCTAAAAAATTAATGAAAGCGTGCAAGGCAAAATACTCACAAACACTTCAAATACTTTCAAATTCCACACCTGGTTATCATTTAAAGGTCCGAAGAGCGACCCTTTTACTCGGAAACAAACAAGATAATGATTGTAAAAAACATGACTATTTTACCGTCGGGTATAAAAGGCAATAAATCTTACCTATTGTGCAAAAGTATGGGAATATCTAAGAAGCAAAGTGCAAGGAGGAGACGCATATTTGTGTAACAACGAGATAGGGCGCGGTCGTCATGGCTTGTTTATAAAATAAATACATAAACGTATTAGTAGGTACTGTATGATAAACGTGGCTAAAAATAGTTTACTGTGCACTGTGCAGTTTGCTCACAGAGTACCAGTAGTTACTTTATACACTGAATTTGCTTGACTGCTGACACAAAAAATTATCGCGTCAGCCAAGGCCAGTCCATAGTCCAATAGATTTTAATTTATTGCTGGCAACACAAAGTCTGAGATTTGGGGAGAAACAAGATTATTTCCACTACAGATTTCCACAAATCACGGCATTTACTGCCATAGACAAGTGACGTTCACAGTCTTCTATAGTTATTTATAAACAAAGGCGAGATTACAAGTTCCAATACTTACCATTATATTGTCGTGATCTCGCAGTAGTTAGAACTCAGTGTCTTAATTATTTAATAATAGTGGGTACAGAGCAGCACTACTTACCTATTAAGTACCGTACGTAGGTAGGTATATACAAAAGTAATCTCTTTTGATCAAGTGAGTTTTAAGTGAAGGACAGTGTTATTTTATTCAGATTAAAGTGCTTCTGTACTATAAAAAATGGGATGTTGCTATTCAAATGAAGTAAGTAATTTTTGTTCATAAGTATGTTCACGGTATAATTTTGCTTAACCACTGTTACATTATGTAGGGAAGTACCTACCTATTGATAAAAGTAGGTAGGTATCTAATGTTAAACAATACTTACTTAATTAATATGAAAAGCATAACTAACTATAGAGTTATAACTTTCATAAAAGTTATTTTTTATCACGAAAATCTCTGCGCACCAAAGACTACAATAGTATAAGTACTGGTGACTGCGCACTTTGTCCACAACTTGGCAAGAGCACACGCTCAACATAGTATTTATCTAGTTGTAACTTTGTAAATAACTGCTAGGTACCTACACGTACATTTGTTTACCTATCTGTCCAACTGCAGCTGCATGTATTTAATTTTATAATTTGTAGGAAGAAGACCGTTATGTCCCGGAGCCTCCCGCACGCCCTGTTTATGCAATAAGGAGGCCCACGCCAACCGCAACTAGTTCACGAAGCGACTATGATCCCTATTACAATCAACAGTACAGGGTAAGGTTTTGATTTTATTGTAGCACTAGCTGACCCGACAGACGTCCTGTCCTATGAATGATTTAAACAAATAATGATATTCAGTTGATCCCGAATTTGAAGATTTTTCGTTTATTTTTTTCATTTTTTCTTTCCACAAAAACCTAATTCGGACTATTACGAACATTAACAAAAAAAATACAAATTAGTCCAGCCGCTCTCAAGTGATGCGCTTATCAAAGAACAGCATTTCATTTTTAACCGACTTCAAAAAGGTGGCGGTTTTTAACCGACTTCAAAAAAGGAGGAGGTTTCTCAATTTGACTGTATATATTTCAAGTGTGTTCGCCGATATCTTCGACGTTTATCAGCCGAATTTCATGATTATTTTTTTGTTGGAATGGAGATATCCCAAGGGTGGTCCCATGATAAGGAAACCAGTTTCTGATGATGGCATCCCAGAGAAATCGAGGGGAACCTTCGAAAATCGTAGGGGCGACGAGTGCGTTTGTTAATTTTTTCATTAAGTATTTTAAGCAGTACAATTTAATGAAGGTCTGGAGTCGATCTGATGATGGAGCCGAAAGACAGTCGAGGGAACTCCTCAACGATTTACAGTAGCTACCTTGTGTTTGGACTTAAATCATTTATATTGATGAGAACTTTACACCTAGATGGGTTGTGACTATCATTAGGGTCTGATGATGAAGACGAAGGACAGTTAAGGGAACTCCTCAACGGTTTACAGTAGCTACCTTGTGTTTAAACTTAAATCATTTATATTGATGAGAACTTTGCACCCATATGAGTTATAAGTGCCATTACAGGTCTGATGATGGAGACCATAGACAGTTGAGGAAATTCCTCAACGATTTACAGCAGTTACCTTTTGTTGGGCTTACTTCATACGGTTCAATATGCCAAATGTCTAGTTCGTACAAAAATAATACCTAATTAAGGCGCTTCCCTGACCAAACGACCTTGAGCGTTCGGTCCTTCTCTGTCCCGTCGCTGAGTCTCGCTCTGTCTCGCTCCCTCCACACGCTCATTTATCATAAAATTCACGAAAATAATGAAATTATTTGAATAAAAAAAGACAAGTAAAGTTTTAAAATAAAATAAAACGTGTATTATTTAGATTTTTAAATTATCTATCTATTAGTGTAATCCTCAAATGAATAGAACGTCACCTTTAGCAAAAGATGCATGCAATCAATAATTTTAGTCACTTTTTTACAAGGAGCTTTTAGATGTATTTATAACACATAAAAACAAATAAGAACGTGCAATGTGATGATAGGATATCGAACATTAATAATGTGCTTTTAGATTTAGTTTATTACCCATAGTGAATGAGTTAATAGGCTCTGAATAACGCACTATGACAAGGTTTTGGTCGGGGTTCCGCCTTAAGATTGAAGTTTTACATTAGGACATTTTTGATGATTTATAAATTCGCGCCATTTTCATATTAGAAACGTCAAAGATTGTTGTGACTTTCCGACTGATATGTATAAACAAAATAATAATATGAGTTCAAGCGAGGAATCCGATATTAATATTGTACTGTTTTCTCGCAAATGTGTTGAAAAACGTTGTATGACACACGTGCCGAAATTGGTATTAAGAAACTCGTGACTATGGTAAGCCCGAGACGAAGTCGAGGGCTTACATTCGTCTATTCGTTTGTAAAAACCAACTTACCGCACTAGTATCATAAATATTATGACCCCTTTAATTTTTTTTACTTTATTTTTATTATTTGTTGCTATAGCGGTAATAGAAATACACAGTCTGGGAAATTTTTAACTGTCTACCTGTTACAGTTCATGAGATGCAGCCCGCTGACAGACAGACTGACGCATGACTGACAGCGGAGGCTTAGTAATAGGGTCCAGTTGGCACTCTTTGGATACGGAACCTTAAAAACGATTGATCTGTTCCTTTTTTACGATTTTCGCACAGTGATTAAAAATTGATTATTGATTAATTATTTGTGAACATTATGGTAGATATCTTCCAATTCATTTGTAATTATGTATTGAATCATCTGATTGGCTTCTCTAATGGAGTTTGGTAGATAAGGCACTAAAAGTTGTAGTTCTTCGTAAAGCTCATAAGATTCTATGTCTTTGCTTTCTCCATCTTGAAGTACTACACTTAAATCATTCCATTGCGTCAAAAGCTCGTTATTTGGCAAAGATTTTAAATTATTTATGTCGTAGGCAAGAAACCAAAATTGTTATAATAGTAGTTCAGTGAGTGCAGTAAATCTTGACGGCATCAATCATCGTAATAAAAAAAACTATTCTGAATCTACTTTCATCTACAGCTTCATAATTAAACATTTTCTTTTCTTGCGAACCCTTTTCTCTCTTTAAAAGTCGTTGAAATTTCACAACTGCTTTTTCTATGAATTCGTAGGCTTTTGCAGTACATTCAATAAAGCCTGTTTCCCGAAATTTGTGGATCCAGTCACGAAAATTGCGCAAATTGTCAATAGCGACTTTTAAATTAATATCGACTTTTTGCCAGATCTTACTTATGTTATTGACGCGATTTAATAATTCGTACCACACGTGTATCGAGATAATAAATTCCAGAGTTAGCATTTCAGTTATAATTGCTTGCCAATCGCAGAGAGTGTCAGCATCTGCAGATTGATTTTGCAGATTATTTATGCAATCGCTAATGGTGCCGATTCTCTTGTACACCGAACTAAACTATCACTAAAATTCCTGACTTTTGACTATGAGAATCTAAAAGTTATTCTGCAAAAAATATCTCTAAATTTAAAAATAATTTTGACGTAGGTAACTAAAATTTAATTTGACTACCGCGACTCCACGTGGTACTTGTTTGCCCAACCCCGTGATATTTTTTTAGAGCCGGGTGCGCGCATGTCGGGCAGCCTCGATGTGTTTTATAGGAATATTTCACTTTTTTATGGAAAATATGAAAGGTTTAAGGGTTACATAAAGGGGGTCGAAATGTTAATAATTTTTGCGATAGGACACATAATTTTCGAGATCTAAGCAAAATAAAACTAAAAAAAGATACAGTACTTTTTTTGCACCTGAAGTCGAGGTGTTGTGGTGAATTTTAGTTCATGACAACTAATTTTATTCCACACCTTTTTAATCGCGATTAAAATAAGCCAGATTTAGTCAGACAACCAAAATTTTTGGTGAAAAACGTCAAATTCAGAATAGCAAAATTGGCATTTTCACTGAACTAATAATTCAGTGCTATCTTAGTGCTGTCAAACTAAAATATAGTTAAGTTGTGTCACTTTAGTCAATTTCAGAATGAGAAATCGTCGTTTGACAGGAATAAACTAAATTTTAGTGATTTTTAGTCTAGTTTAGAGAATTTTGTGACAAGAGAATCGGCACCAATATCAACAAACTGAAATAATATAGCTTTCACTGAAGTAATTCGGCTTTCCCATCTTGTATCAGACAACGATTTTAAGGTTATCTTCAATTTATCCTTTAGTAAATCCCATCTCTTGCTGGATTTGGAAAAAAGGACATAGGTATATTTTTTGCATGAAATCAAAGAACACTTTAGCGATGGATGACGTATTGGCTGCGTCTATTAAAATGAGATTCCAACTGTGGCAACCACAAGGAGTGAAGAATGCTCTTGGATTAATAGTTCAGATTCTTGATTTCACTCATTTGTTAATGCCGACCATATTGGCGCCAATATCGTAGCTAATATCGTATATCGCCTCTACAATTTTGAATATTTAATTGATGTCTTTCAAGTTCATTGAGTATGATGTTTGTTAAAAACTCTTCTGTTGTTTCTGATACTGCTAAAAAAACAAGAAAATGTTCTTCTAAATGGCCAGTGGACGTATTTACGTATCATAACAGGTATAACAGACATTTGTTCGACCCGGCTAATGTCTCTTGTGCAATCCAGCATTATAAAAAAAAAAGGAGCTACGTCTGCCAACAAACTGCCTTGCAGTTTGGCAGAGGTAAATTTTGTATAAAAAAATTGTTTCTGTGAATAAACACTATTTTTTTTTTTTTTAGCGTAGTACTTAGCTTGTTTAATTTTTCCTGTAACCTCTTTGACAACAGCTTGTGACATCAATGAAATAAGCTCGTTTTGTATCTGCGGACTTAAATAGCGATTATTTAGCGGCTTTTCATTGCTACGACTTAAGTGGTTACGGAGTGTCAAATCATATTTAGATAATAATTTGAATAGCTCAATAAAATGGCCACTATTTCCAATGTGATTTGGATCAAGAGATTCTGTATGGCCTCGAAAAGCCAAGTTATGGGAAGCTAAGTAATTAATTATATCAACCAATCTTTCGAATAAATGATACCAATGTTTCTGACTTTCTTGAAACAATCTCTCATTTTCTTCATCAATAGTCTTTCCATGCTTAATACCTTTTTCAAATAGGTAATAGATGATCAAACGAACTTCCTAAAGTGAAGTTCGATCATTATTATATGAGTCGCTTCATTCGAAAATATAATTTGTTTACTAAGTAGTCCCTTTAACCTACAGGCAACATCTCACGATTTAGAGAGTAATTCATATATTTTTTTTGTATACCTCCATTACGTTTCATAACGTCTTGTCTGTGTGACATTGTTCATTATTTTTAGAGATTCTTTGTGAACAAAACTTTCAGGGTTATAATCACTGAAATTTATGGAATGTGATTTTATAATGGGAGAGGAGGGTTCTTATATCTTCGAATGAAGCGACTAATATAGTAATGATCGAACTTCACTTTAGGAAGTTCGTTAGAGCAACTATTATACAGGGTGTTTGGCAGAACGTTGTACATACGAAAATGGTGGATAGGTGGGGTCATCTGCTACTTACTCAGCCCAAATTTATTTGGCCGTGGCCCCCAAGATATTTAAAAAAAATATATTTTTGCTTTCTTCTAGTTTCACCACTTTCTAAACTGTATTTTTTTATTAAAAATGGGTAAAACAAGCAATATTATGTTTTTTTTAAATCTTTAATCTTGGCAGATTCTTATAAAATTATTGCTTTATTCAGATGTTAGCTAGAAAAAATAATAGTTTAAAAAAACTAAAAAAATACGCTTTTATAGAAAATCCAACAAAAAAATAGAAAATAAATTTTAACAAATTCGATTTCAAAAAAATTGTGTAGGAAAAAATGATTTTATTGTAAAAAACCGTGGGGTGCATGGTATCAATAGTTATAAATATTTTATGAACAGATATGAGTAGAAGGGTTATTTTGATAATATCCTGAAAAGCACCCCACGCTTTTTTTTACAATACGTAATCCTACTAAGGATAACGGGTCAAACTGTTTAAAATATTGAATTGTCATCGGTCCTTAATAAGTATGCCAAATTTCGAGTTAATCCGACGTTTTGCAGGGGGTCAAAGTCATGTTCGAAGGTTCCGTTACATACTAACATACGTATGAAGCTAATAAAAGCGTATTAAAAAAGTTATGAGTCCTCAAACTTACAGAAAGATAAAGATTAAAATTGCCTGTTTTACCCATTTTCAATAAAAATTACACTTTAAAGTTTAGAAAGTGGTGAAACTACAAGAAAGCAAAAAAATTTTTTTTTTAAATATCCAGGGGGCCTGGGCCAAATAAATTAGGGCTGAGTATGTAGCAGATGACCCCACCTATCCTCCATTTTCGTATGTTCAACGTTCTGCCAAACACCCTGTATACTATTACTATGTATATATATTATTATTATTATAGTATTAATATATTTTTATGATCTGCCATTGCTTTTCTTAACTGAGTTCCTTGCTTTTCAATGGCCTTACTGGCTTTAATTTTTTCGGACAACGAGCTACCTTACCGGGTATCATCTCGTTCTTTTTTTTTTATTTTTTTTTTTTATCCTTTATTAAAAAGAAACCAGGTTCTTAATAATTAATTACAATCTAGCCTATGAGACTAATAAGCAATTTTAATCTAACTTAATTTTTTACGTGATAACAATTTTAAAACTTAGAATAGTGTTGATTGTACTTTACAAGTCCGTTCCACTTTCTTAGAGTCTGATATAATGATATAAACACTTTGTTCATGTGTTATTATGTGTGTCATTGTCACTATTATTTCTACACTTTTTACACTACACTAACTCAAAGGGTTTTGTTCGTTTTAGTCTTCGCACTATATTTGTTTGGTCTAACAGCTGAATTGCCTCGATGTTCACATGTCGGTGGAGTCGGTGTTCATGGGCCTCAGCAAATCTTTGTATTATGTTGGTGACTGGTTCCATTTTTAGGTCACGATGGAGGTCGTCATTTCTTATATACCAGGGCGCATTAACAATACTCCTGAGTACCTTATTCTGGAATGTTTGTATAGTTTTGATGTTGGTCGGTTTAGTACAGCCCCATAGTTGGATGCCATATGTCCATATTGGCATAAGAATATGCTTATATAATAAAATTTTATTATGTATCGATAGGCATGAATCCCGTCCAATCAACCAATACATGTTTTTATAACGCATGTCTAGTTCTTGTCTTTTCTTTTTGACGTGCGCTTTCCAGCGCAGTTTCGCATCAAGCGTTATGCCAAGGTATTTGGCTGTATTTGCGTATGGCACTTGTTGGCCATTTATGTAGATTGGGTGGTAATCACAATTCCTATTGGTGAAATCAATGTGAAGTGACTTCGATTCATTCAATTTGATTCTCCATTTATGTGCCCATTCATGCACTTTGTTTACAGCGATTTGTACCTTTTTTATTGCTTCCGTATGGCATGAATCTGTCGCCATAATGGCTGTGTCGTCCGCAAAGGTTGCAACAGTATTATTTTCCAGCTCTGGTATGTCATACGTGTACAACAGGTAGAGGACTGGACCCAGCACACTACCTTGAGGCACGCCAGCTTTAATAATTTTTAATTCGGAAAAGGCATCCTCGTGCCTTACCCGAAACATTCTATCTGTAATATATGATTGCAAGATATCAGCAAAATCATTGGGCAGCATTAGTTTTAGCTTGAATATCAAACCCTTATGCCAGACTTTATCAAAAGCTTGTGCCACATCCAAAAATACGGTGGAGCAGACTTTTTTATCTTCAAGCGTTTTCTCAATAATGTTGGTAATTCTATGTACTTGGTCTATTGTTGAGTGTTTCTCTCTGAAACCAAACTGATGGTCGGGAATCAGGTTTCCCTCGTTTATGATGGATTTTAGCCGTTTTAAAAACAATTTTTCAAACAGCTTTGATAGTATAGGCAACAGGGAAATGGGCCTGTATGATGATGCTTCGTGAGGCGGTTTACCGGGCTTTGCAATCATAATCACTTCAGCAACTTTCCATGGCTCAGGAACATGCTTTAGCACGAATGCAGCATTGATCAGCCTAGTAAGCTTAATTATGGCTTTACGCGGGAGATGTTTTAGGATTTCTCCCGTAATAAGGTCATACCCTGGGGATTTTTTAATGCTAGTGATTTGGATTTCCTTTGCAACTTCTTTCGGGGTCACAAGCTTAATTCTTTGATCTTGCAGTATATTGGCAAACTGCAAGTTGTCAACAGACCCGTCGTTTGGTTGAAAGGTTTCTTCTAGGTGGTGTGCAAATCTTAGAGCTTTTTGCTCATTGCTTATGGCCCACTTTCCGTTACCATCTCTGATAGGGGGAATTGGTGTAATTGGTCTTTTGAGTGACTTTGTCGCTTTCCAAAGAGAGTATTGCGTTGTATGGTCGCTGCTTAATTGACGTAGGTTAGTATTGAGAGCCTCATCTTCAAAGGTTTGTATTTTTCTCTTCAGTCTTTTCGTAAGGTTATTTAATAGAGTTTTATCTTGCGGGAATCTAGTTTGCTGCCATCTTTTTCTTTGGGTTCTTTTTTCATATAATAGGTCTATTATTTGCTTTGGGTAGGTATTTCCTTTAATTTTTTTTATAAGCTGTGGTGTGTTGTTCCATGCACATTGTTGGATATTATTGCTAAACTTGTTTACTTCAGAATCGAGCTGATCTTTGCTTTTTAATGAAGTTTTTAGGTCAATAATATTTTGTAGGTCTAAGCTAAAACTTTCCCAATCTGTAAACTTGTTAACTAATGTCAGGTGGTTTTTTCTGAGTAATATTTTGTGACTTAATTGTAATAATATCGGAGAATGATCGGAGTTCATATGGTACCCCTCTTCCACACTCAGATAATTTGTTGATATATTTTTGACAATGAAAAAGTCGATAAGGTCAGGTAGTTTCTGGTGGTCAGTCGGCCAGTATGTAGGTTTTCCAGTACTTATGACCTCACATCGCATATCTTTCACTGCACTTAGAAGTTGTCTTCCCTTAGTTGAAGTTAATCTCGATCCCCAACGAGTGTTTTTAGCGTTAAAGTCACCGCCTAATATAAATCTCTGACCAAGGAGTCTGAAGAAGTGTACATATTGTTCTTTGTTTATCGTATGTCTTGGTGGACAGTACACAGCCGCTACTGTAACGTTAAATTGATTTGTTTTAACCGATATCGCCACAGCTTGCGTGTCTGGCTCCTCGTATTTACACTGTTCGTAATGACAGATATTTTCTCTAATAATAACTGCGCTACCTCCTCGGGCCGTGTTGTTAGGGTGCAGCGAGTGATAAACCTTATAGCCTTTAAACTTTACAAAAGACTGTTTAGTGAAGTGCGTTTCAGAGATCAAACACACATCAATATTTTCTGAGTCTAAGACTACTTGCAACTCATGTTGGTGTTGCAGCAGTCCGTTGGAATTCCACGCCATTATTTTTAGTGTGTTATTCATGATTTATTTTTATAGTGCTTGATTCTAATTTCTCTAGTCTCTTGTCAAATGTGGATATGCACTTCAAGATCTGGTTGAGCTTGTCCTCAAGACTTGATGGTCGTGTGCTTGGTTTTACCGCTTGTGCATATGAGGCACTTTTAGATGTATGTGCCGTTATCGGGGCTGTCTGTGCAAACTGTGCATTTTGCTTTGTTGTCTGTTTGTCGATGTATGTTTCAACAATTTGCTTAACGGCAGGGTTGTTATGTGGATAATTTTTTGATTTTTTGTTCTTTATCATTTGCATCTCCTTGGCAACTAAACACCCTCTGTAGTTGGCTGGGTGAGGTAAGCCACAGTGGACACACTTAGGTTTATCTTGTGCAGGTTTGTTGCAGTCTGCTGTGAGGTGTTTACCTGTACATTTAACACACCTTGGCTCTTTTGAGCAATACTTTTGGGTATGGCCATAAGCCTGGCATCTCTTACACTGTGGTATTATTTTTGACGTTTTAAGCGGGTTTATTTCAACTTTACACCCTAGGATATGTTTAATACCGTATATTTTA
Organism: Griposia aprilina; assembly: GCA_916610205.1. Lineage (NCBI taxonomy): Eukaryota > Metazoa > Arthropoda > Insecta > Lepidoptera > Noctuidae > Griposia > Griposia aprilina. Next base: position 13,203,859 of record OU744286.1, read on the forward strand.
CTGACATCTTCGTCATTCTTGAACGATAATATAAACATGTTCAGTGGTTCTTTTGTTTTCCAACTTAACTTATTAATTGCATTTTCTATCTGGAACCCTTGCGACGTTAAATCATCTTTAATCCGATCCGGTAGGCAGGAAGAATGCAATTTTTTCGCCACTACTCTTATGGGCCTGGTCTGCTTATCCTCGTATGAGTGCCATAGACAGTTATTTTCTGTTAGGCGTCGGGTAATCACTCTGTAGGACTCTTCAGTTTTAGCATTTATTTTGACACTATTACCGCTTAACATTTTGGCGGTAAAGGTTTCTACTGGCTGAGATTCAATCAAAAAATCGTAGAATGTTTGATAATTCTTAACACCGTCCACCACGATTGGAGGCGGTGCTAGAATTTTTTTAGTGGTTGCCTTCTCTTTGTTTTTGAGTTGCTGCTGCTGAGCGTTAGTTCTAGCTTCTTGTAGCGGTGGTGGAGTTAGGGTGGTGTTCAACTTCCTTTTCTTCCTGTTTTTTGCCCTAATCCACCCAGTCTCTCTGGCGAGTTCATCCTCATCCGTGCAGTACTCAACGTCACTTTTAGTAGGCTGAGCAGGTGTTATGGTCTCACTGACCAGTTTATCTGAGGGTTCTGATTTTTCTTGTGCCTTTAAGCATTTTACTTGTCCTTGAAGATCTTGTACCTGTTCCTGCAAGCTTTGAATATGGCCGTTCAGTTGACGTACCATTTGTTGCAGGTTTTCCCTGTCTGTTTTCTCCTGGATGTAACAGTCATACAACTGCTTTTCCAGATCAGTTTTTATTTTAATAGACTGTTTTGCAGCCATTATTTAGTTTTAAGGCGAGCGTGACACCTAAACAATTATAATAAACACTTACATTTCGATTTCCGCACTTGTAACTGGGTCATCGCGGTGGCCCCGATAGATCGACGTACACCGTGACGACGGTGTTGTGATGCGTCTGCAAAATACTCTTAACAAGAGCACGCGCGCGCGATCGGTACGTCCGTTCACAATAGTAGTTAAACACACTATAAACTACAAGAAAGCAAAAAAAAATTTTTTTTAAATATCCAGGGGGCCTGGGCCAAATAAATTAGGGCTGAGTATGTAGCAGATGACCCCACCTATCCTCCATTTTCGTATGTTCAACGTTCTGCCAAACACCCTGTATACTATTACTATGTATATATATTATTATTATTATAGTATTAATATATTTTTATGATCTGCCATTGCTTTTCTTAACTGAGTTCCTTGCTTTTCAATGGCCTTACTGGCTTTTATTTTTTCGGACCTCGAGTTACCTTACCGGGTATCATCTCGTTCTGAGTCTTGAATGACATGAAGAAAGTTCTTATCCAGACTCGGGGTAATTAATTTTATTTGGTCTTTAGTCAAACAGTGGTGAAAATCAGATAACAAGCGACAGCCATCGCTTAAATGTTTTAAGGCCAGTACTTTTTTTTTTTTTTGAGCTAATATCCATTGCTTTATTTACTGCTGCGGTACCATTACCCAGCTGTTGTTGAAGACCGACCATTTTTTTTCTCGTCCTCTGACTATGTCTGATACGGCTGCTGAAATCTCCTTGTTCAACTTCGGAGCTTGCAATAATTTGCAATTGGCGGGTATAAGATGCTCTTTCATGAGCCTATCTTTATCTTCTTTGGCTAACCCTTTCTTTAATATGGGAGTCCACAAACTGGCTAAGCTCTCATGGACATCTTCCCCGATGTCTGGCGTACAAGACGTAGAAGATCCCAAAGTAGACAATAGTTCCGGGTCCAGATTTACTTCTGGAGTTGTTTCAGCTGGCGGAGCAGCCGCATCCTCCACGAGGTCTGGTATCTCCTGCAGGGCAGGGGTTGCCACCGGTTGGCCTTCTCCACATGAAAGGGTTGGCAGACCATCTTGTGGTTCACTGGGCTAGACGTCGTTGGTATCTATAAAACATACGATAATTTATCGAGCGAATACGGAGGTAGGTATGTATTGCGTTTTGCGTTAGTATTGTCTTGCAGACAATAATTCGTAGCTAATGTGTATATTTTCTACATGGGTTGTCATGAGAACATGACTCATAGTTAGCTCGCAGCTAATTAGGTTATCGCAATTGACTCGCAGTCAATCCCGATTTTCACTTGAGTTAAATTGATGTAAACACTTGTGTCACTTAGTAATAATGTTCAACTAACCTGCAATGTTTTCGTCCTCAGATGAATCGAACGGTCGTCGTATTCGACGCCGATATTTCTCCTTGTCCTTTTTTTCTAGTTTTCTAATCTTGTGCTGGTATCTCTCCAATTTCTCCTATGCACTACGTTTCGGCATTTTTATAAGGCGCGTGCGCTCGTTGCCTCGCCCGAAAAAGGAATGAACAATGTCACACAGACAAGACGTAAGAACCGTAAGGGAGGTATACAAAAAAAAGAAGAATTACTCTCTAAATCGTGCGATGTTGCCTGTAGGTTAAAGGGACTACTTAGTAAACAAATTATATCTTCGAATGAAGCGAAGAATATATAATAGACATTGAACCATGCTTTTTCTATGTTCTTTCTGATTTTCGTGGCGTTCAAGAATAGGATTTAGGTGTTTCCAATCATTACAGCCTGGAATCTGCTGTGTTTGCAAGCCAGAGAAAAGTTTGCAACTGAAACAATATACTTTGTCATGTGAAGTCGAATATACTAACCACCTACGATGCTGTCTTTCGCCATTGCTCAATTTTCTCGAATAATAAAAATACGAAAAGTGTCTTCCATTTTAATTTTTTGGATAATATTCATTGCTAAGACCTAAATTTTGTTGGGACCACGTTGGACTAAATCATGACGGTATGCATCGTTTATCGGAAATCTCCATATTCCTGGATCATTCGTTTCAAGTTTACAAAATTCTGATTCTTTGTTCTCCCGAAAATTTACTGTAGATGTGCCAGCGCCAAGATCAAGGGAAGCTCCAGCTCCGACACAGAGTTCAATGTCGCTTGTAGTTTTGTTGGATTTACTCTGCATGACTTCTTCTGATTCTAACCTCGGTTTGTCATCATTCCTTTGAAAGATTTTTTTTTTCCGATTCTTCACTGTCAAAGGTCGAAATACTTTTGTTTTTAACTTCTTCTGCTTCTGACGACATCTTCGCTTCATTCATTTGAGACTAGGTAATCATATCCAAATCTGCAGCTTCAGAGGTCGATAATGTTTTATTTAGATTTAAAAATTTCCGCATACTAGCACCAAGAGCTTCATTAGCTACGGCCATCTCTGCTTTTCTTTTTCGCTTCGATGCACCGGATTCCCATTTTCGGTGCGCATCTCTATCCCTGCTCGGGCCGGACATGATATCTGTAAAAATACAGTAACATACCAATGCGAAATATGTGGAATTTTATTTTCAATATATAGAACACTAGCTTTTACCCGCGACTTCGCCTGCGTGGAAAATTTACTTTGGGCAGCATTTAAATTTTTACCAATGCGAAATATGTGGAATTTTATTTTCAATATATAGAACACTAGCTTTTACCCACGACTTCGCCTGCGTGGAAAATTTACTTTGGGCAGCATTTAAATTTTTTTGGATACTTATTTTGTAAATACATAATACGCATACAAATTGCTGTGGTTTACTGTAAATAGCTTATTTTTGTTTATCCGCTATCTTGGATTTCAAAATTGATGTCATATTTGATTGGTGTCCTTTCCCAAGGTCCTGTCTCTGTACCAAATTTCATTGAAATCGGTTCAGTGGTTTAGGCGTGAAAGTGTAACAGACAGACAGATAGAGTTACTTTCGCATTAGTAGGGATTACTTACCATTTCCCGACGATGCTTAATGATCTATATAATTTCTTACATAATAAATTATGGTATTCATGCGGTTGAAAAAAATGTAAAATTTTATTACTTACCTTGTGATTTATTTATTCGTTCGTTGGTTCAGCCAGAATAAATAAATACAGAAATATTCAAAGGAAGTAACCAACATTTTCAATAGCTTCTAGACAATCCGTATACTCAGTAACAATTTTAACACAAGTAGTAAAAGTAAATAACTAAAGATATGTATTGTATTATGACGTAGTCTCAATAGCACTTACAATGAAATGACGAAATTATGACGGATATGAGCGAGACAGCGAGACTCAAACAAAGATCGGGGATTCCCCAGTTCATAGACAAACTTTCTTATTTTCTTATAAGCGACTCACTCACTCGAGTCACACGCGCCAAGTTTAAATAAGCGAAAGGCTACTGTGTCTATAGTTCGCCCACGCCTAGCTACGCCACTAGGCTAGCGGTACCTATGGGCAATAAGTAGTGTTAATAAGGAATAAGTATTGTAATTACCTACAAATTTATTATAGTTATCATGTTGCAATGTTCTATAAAATAAATAATATTATCAAAGTTTTTATTAGAAAACACTTGATATGCAATCAGTTAGTCATCATTTAGGTAGGTACTTAATAGTTACTTTACACATTGATTGGACGTCTGGTTGATTGTACAATCTGAGTGCAAGAGGAGAGCCCTTAAAAATATTCTTTGTGATAAATCTTTGTTTTTCAGGCAGTTTTTACCTCCAGCGTTCGAAGCGTACCTACACGCAATCAAGTTTCGAAACCAAATTTACGGGCAGTAGTCATCAAACCTACGCAAGAGTTTAAAGTAAGTTAAAAGACAACAATAATTAAGTTACAGTAGCTATAATACAACAACAGTTTTATTTCTAATCTAGTGGTTACCAAATTTTCGTGTACAAACACGCAGTGAATGTGTGTGTAAGCGCAGGAGCTCTCCCTCTCGTCCGAGAAAATGGCGAAGTCGGGAGTGTGTGTGTGCGTTACGTGTTAAAGGCTCGTGCACAATGGCGCGACGCGACAGCGTACACAAAGGCACCGCGTGCAGCGCTACGAGCGGCGCCTTTGTGTCGTGCTGTCGCGTCGCGCCTGTTTTCACGCACTCGTCTTCACGCACACATTAACAGCGTATTTGTACACTTGGTTACCCAATGTAAAGCGTGCTTCGCTTCGTGAGATAAAAAGTATAGTATTTTTTTCTCTATACATAATTATATAGGTACAGGAGAAATTTTTAACCAGTGCGCAAACTGTAACCATGAATTAAGCTTAAGGCGCTTCCCTGACCAAACGACCTGGAGCGTTCGGTCCTTCTCTGTTCCGTCGGTGAGTCTCGCTCTGTCCCGCTCCCTGCGCACGCCCATTTATCATGGAATTCTCAAACATTGTGGAATTATTTTAATAAAAAAAGGCAAGTGAGCTTTTGGAATAAAATAAAATGACAATTATTTAGATTTTTAAACTATCTATCTACACTCGAGAGCAATGAATCCGGGTCACTTAAAGAATGTTAAAAATCTCGGAAACTAAAAATGATAGGTTAATGCAATAAATTGTATTTAATAGACAATGTAATACTCCTTAAATGAAAGTAAAAAAAATATGAGTCACCATACATTTTATTAACACAAAATTACATAAAGAAAAAAACTGCTGATCTCTCCTTAAAACAAAAATAGGAAACATGAAATTTTTGAACTTTATTACGATTTTCTTGAATTTTAATACTTCGTATTGCCTCCTCGTGCTTCCATTACTGCGTTTACGCGGTTTGGCATGCTGTACACCAAGTTCCTTATACGATTTTGGGGAATATTCTCCCATTCCTCTGTGAGAGCAATTTTGAGCTCACGAAGCGTGATTGGGGGAGGGTTTCGTTGTTTTACGCATCTGCCTAGCTCGTCCCAAGCATGCTCGATCGGGTTGATATCCGGGCTGCGCGCTGGCCACTCCATACGAGTAATGTTCATCTCTTGAAGGTAGTCATTCACAATCCTACCTGTATGAGGTCGGGCATTGTCATGCATAAATATAGCATCCTCACCTAAATTGACCATAAATGGACCAACGTGATCATTGAGGATTTCTTCCACATATCTTACGCTAGTTAAAGAGCCGTTTTCTATGATCACCAGCTCTGTGCGACTTTCAGAAGAAATTCCGGCCCACACAAGTACAGACCCACCACCGTAGGCTACTTTTTCTTCGATGCATGCTTGCTTGAATCTTTCCCCTGGTCTTCGATACACTCTGTGTCTTCCATCGTGCTTGTAGAGCATAAATTTTGATTCGTCGGAGAACATAACTTTTGACCAATCTTCAATACTCCAATTTACGTGGCTCTGGGCATATCTTAGTCTTGAAATACGATGCCCACGCTCCAGTTTAGGGCCGTTTGCAGGTCTAAGGGGTTTTAAGTTAGATTCAGCAAGCCGACGTCTTACTGTCCATGCACTTGGGTTACTTCCTCCGAGGCGTCGAAACTGATTTGTGAGTTCAGTTCCTGTGAGAAAGCGATTTCGAAGCATGGTGTTCACCAAGTATCGGTCTTCTCGTGCTGTGGTACACCTGGTTCTGCCCGTTCCTGGTCTGCGTAGGTTAGAACCAGTTTCTTCGTAACGTCGGAGAACTCTTTGTACTGTTGACAGCGACACACCGACAGTCCTGGCTGTATCGCGCTGACTCCGGCCGGTTTCCAGCATTGTAAGTATTCTGGTGCATTCTTTAGGCGTAAGCGACATAATTTCAGCTTGAATAATGAATATAGAGCACTATCAACATGGTTTATGTACCCACATAAATGACAAATTACAAACAAAAGCAAAACCAAATGCTGTAATTTCGTAGTTCCATCTTCGAAAGTGGCCCTTTTTCAAATTTGATTTTTTTATGATATAACTTTACAATAACTAAGAAGTTTTAATACCTTCATTTAAGGAGTATTACATTGTCTATTAAATACAATTTATTGCATTAACCTAGCATTTTTAGTTTCCGAGATTTTTAGGATTTTTTAAGTGACCCGGATTCATTGCTCTCGAGTGTATTAGTGTAATCCTGAAATTATTAGAACGTCATATTAAAGAAAAGATGCATGCAATCAATCATTTTAGTCACTTTTTTATAAGGAGATTTTAAATGTATTTACAATACCATAAAAACAAATAAGAACGAGCAATGTGATGATAGGATATCTAACATTAATAATGTGCTTTTAGATGTAGTTTATTACCCATAGTGAATGAGTTAATAGCCTCTGAATAACGCACTATGGCAAGGTTTTGGTCGGGGTACCGCTTTAAGATTATATACGGAGCGTAGAAATTTTTCGAAAGTTATAATATTTTTTTTATTAGTTGTTCCATACATTTTAACCGCGTAGGAATTCACGTTTCTATGAAACTGCTGATTTTTTTTTGATAACCGACGAGATATTTCTGCAGTAGAGGGTCTAGAATCATGTGCAATCAATTCATGGTTACAGTTTGCGCACTGGTGCAAAATGTATCCCTTAAGTTTAAGTAAGGTAATTTCACAATAATAATTATCAACGTAAGTGGATATTGTTTTACGAAAAAATAAGAGCTTGCAATTCTATCACTAACATCCTGCCATTTTGTAATACGATCACATAATTATTATTATTGCTGATTTTATTCTATATAATTATAAGCTTACGTCATCAATCATCATTCTCTTACCGGTATCCCATTTTATTTGGGGTCGTCGCAACATGCTTTTTTCTTGATTGTATTTATGATAGCAAATTTTAATTATAATACCGATTTCAGCCAAGACCTGGAGCTCTATACGGGGAGTATAAGTGTGGTTGCGGATACTTCTGGGTCAGCCGTCTATCTTGGCGCGATAAATATCAGCAATGTAAGCGTTGTAAAGCATCCGTGCGCCCCAGAAATCAGGTACTTACCTAAGTATAGTTTTTTTACACTTTTCATAGTATGATAATCAACAAAATAATTCTTGTCAACATACAGCTTTTTATCATTTCATTTCAATTTTAATTTTACTGATCAGCGGTGCTATTCTCTAAGGATATAGCCTTACGCGCAGCGCTGGCGCAGTGGCGATACAGCAGCGAAACAACTTGTTTCGTCGCTGCGCCAGCGCTGCGCGCAAGGCTGTATCCTTAGAGAATAGCACAGCAGGCTCTGAAGTTTTAACCGAATTTCTTTGCTCAACATACCTACCTTATAACCATCCTAACAAAAATTAGGTACTTAAAGAAAAATAGAGCCCATACAAATTATGAGGATAATTTCAGAATGTTAATATAAAAAAGCAGCCAAGTGCGAGTTGGACTCGCACTCCCTTCCGTACCACCGTTCAATATTGAACACTACATTTTTTGAGCAAAAAGCGCCGAAAAAAAAACACGTTTCATACATGGAGACACCCTTTAATTTTTTATAAAATTTTATTTTTATTACTTATTTGTTGTTAGAGCGCCCATAGTAGGTAGTACCTACACACTCTGTGAAAGTTTCAAATATCTACATAATATTACGGTTTAAAAGATACGTATCCGTATCGTACCTGTGACAGACGGACGGACATACAGCGGAGCCTTAGTAATAGGGTCCCATTGGTACCCTTTCGATACGGAACCCTAAAAGTTAAATAAATCAAAAAAGTCTCTTTTCAAGCAGTCTGATGCAGTTATGGGCATCAAATTTGAGATTGAACTAAAATAACAGCCACCAACTGCTTAAGATTTCTTTAAAAGTAAACTTGTTTTGACTTTTTGTTGCAGTCGGGTTTTTGTTCTTTTTAACTGACTTCCAAAAAGGAGGAGGTTATATGTTCGAATGTATATGTATGTTCACAGATTTCTCCGTCAATTGTGGACCGATTTTGAAAATTCTTTTTTTGTTTGAGAGGATATGCTCTCGAGGTGGTCCCATTGTCACAAGTCAAAATCTGATGAGGGGATCCCATGGAAATCGAGGGAAATCCTCAAATTTTATAGGCACACGTGTAGCGATTTGGGTATTTTTTATAGTAACTCGTGCATTTGCTCTTGGAAAGCACCATTCGGTGAAGTGGAACTGATGATGCAGACCAGAGGTGGCCACCGGAACTACTCAATAATAAGCATTCCACGGGTTGAGATTCGATTTTAATATGGTTGCTAAGCAATTTATGCTCGTCACAATGCATATGGTGAAATGGAGCTGATGGTGGCTTCACCATCGGCTCCACTGGTTTTGGTTCTTAACAGGAGAACTCCTCAACAATTAACGTCCCTGCGTCGGGAAAAGGAATATTTTGTAAAAGGTGATGAGCAGTTGACATTAGGCTATTGTAACTTAGATTTATTAATAGCTGACTCACTAAAAACGGAAAAATTCAAACGTTTTTCCAAAAAAAAAAAACGACTTCAAAATAAACACTACAAAGTGAAAAATAACTTTAATTTCGGAAGTTGGAGGCAAAATACAGATACAAAGACACCGACTTCCGAAATTAAAGTTAAATAGGTTAGGTTAGGGTATAGGAATTATAGTTGGTTAGGTTCCTAGAATCATGAAATTTGTCAAAAAGCAAGGTCTCACAGCAAAAGTAATGGAAAAAGTCCGAAAATAGTTAATTTGTAGTTTCATCACATTTTTTTTTCGCGTGATATATACCGATATAAGGGAGAACATTTTTTCAACAACAAAGTTAAGTTTGTTCTTGGGGTATCTAAATTTATCCTAATTATGGAACCCTTCATTGTGCGTGATACGACACGCACTTATCCGGTTTTTTCCAACCTTTATTGTGTTATATTTTTGGAATTGTCTCCTCAAGCCCTTTATAGTACCCCACATGGTCATAGCACATTTTTTTTTCTTCCGGACTAAAGGTATAACTATACTTATATAATATATTATACTTGACGTCTAAAATCTGCCATTTTGATTTTCATAAGTAAAACCTAGCCTTTAACCAACGCACGACCTACACGAGTCAATATACAATACACCTAATACTTACGTATATAACACCATCCAGTCGTTAGGATGATTCGGGGGTATAAAGAATCTCACATACAAAGATCATCAGACACGCGTGAAAAACATAACCGTCTTTGCTGTCGCGCAGTCGGGTAATAATTAAAAAAACCGGGGTTTCATCATCTAGGTTAGACCATACAATTTAAATCGGAATAGATTTAAATTGTATGGTCTAACCGTGCTAAGAACACCGAACCTGAAGCGCAGAGGTCGTCGATTTGAGTGTCGAACTGTAAATAATTGTTATTTTCGTACCTATTTACAGAGAGAGTTACGTCCTACCGACTTCACACGCGGCGAGAATGACGTAGGTTTAGAACACCCGCAGGATCTATGCGAGATGTGCAAACAATTAGGAGGCTACTGCGGCAAATCCTATAAATAACCGATGCATGGACCAAACTTAATGGTTCAGTTACACGAGGTCAGTTATAGTCTTATTTCACTTCGCTAAATTTAGAAGTCTAAATGGCACAATTACTGAATTCAGACAAGTGTTATCGCATTCAGCAATTTAGACTCCTAAAAGTAACCTATTAGAAAGAATGTCACAAGACGGATTCTGTAATTAAGACCTCAGTTAGTGAGTTACAGAAACTTTCTAAAAAACTCCTCTCTAATCTCTTCCTAAAAAGGCGAATGAAGATAGCGAACTGGAATAGCCCTTAGGCCCGTTGTATACGGCATGGTTTTTTTACGGTACGGCGCACCATCCACACCGTAGAATAATCGTGAGTTTGCATAAGACACGGCAAACCCCTGGACGACGCATACAGCCATCGCGCCTAGGGCCGCCGTGTCTGTCACTAAGCTTCCTTAGTGATCAATACAACACTGACGACCGTGCTTACTTACATACGGCGAATAAACCGTAGTTTTTTATGGCAAAAAAAACGTGTGTACAACGGGCCTGGGGGCCTACACCCTTTGTCCGTCAACGAACCTACGGGCCCGTCCGAAAGTAGTTTGACTCTTTGTAGTGAACCCCACACCCGATTAATTAACTTTTTCGGACAGGTAAATACACATCGGGTGTAGGGACAACTGTCACATCATGGCGTCATTCATTCTTAGGTCGGGCACCAAACTAGTCTTATGCCCATAGGTGATACGGAATAGGAAACGCCCGTAACGTCGGCGGAAAATACGGATTTCGTGCTTACAGAGTAGAGGTGAGGAGGACGTCTACAACCTAACCGTAAATTCCGTTGTTTCGGCTGAGGTTACGGGCGATTCATCGTTTGTATCGCTTACGGACACAAGAATAGTTTTGGGGCCCGACCTAAGAATGAATGACACCACGATTTGACCGGTGTCGCCACACCCGATGTTTTCGCCCGTCCGAAAAAAATAATTATTCGGGATTCGGGTTCTCCGTAGTTAAGAATTACTTTCGGACGGGCCCGATCCTCGTTGACGGACTGAGAGTACGCCCCCAGATGAGATCACGTACGGATCAGCATTTTTCTGTATCGCTGTCATGCTACAGCGCGAAGTACATCCGCATGTAATCGCTCTTCCAATGTGAATAAGTGAAGATGCTAGCGAGCGGACTCTTCGTCTAAATTAACCTTAAGTTAGATTCTTATTCTTTAGGTCTAGGATTAAGTAAAAAAACCTAATTGTTACAAATTGGTTATATTTATATTATAATAATTGTGATTGACATGTATTCCATAAAACATTATTTTTCTATCGATTTCAAAAAGGAGGAGGTTATGCATTCAGTTAGTTTTTTCATGTATGTAGACCTATTTTTAATTTAATTGATAATCCATGCAAAATAATTGGGCTTATATTGTAGACGTAAGATGGTGAAATGTTCCTTCATTATTTACATGAATAAATACAGATATTGTTAAACAGGGTGGTTTTTTGAGATGGGGCAGTAAGGGCAGGTACCATAACCGTTGTCTACAACGGTCTTAGGAGACTGTCCTTATTTTTATGATAAATTTTGATCCCTATTCACAGATTTTGAAAAAAAAAACAGTCGGCAAGAAAATGGGCTATTTTCCCAAAACAATTTTTTGATGCCAATCGATCCTGTTTCTTATAAGGATCAAACAACTATGGGACCAACTGAGGTTTGAGTAGGTACTAGAAAAGTCAGACCTCTCAAAAAACTTTTCCCATTCATTCCTCAAATCCAAATCTAATTTTTTTAGTTGGGAGTCTCATTTCCTACGAAATGTATGCTATTTCTGAGTTTTCTAGTACTCCAAACCTCAGTTGGTGCAATAAAGTTTTTTGATCCATATAAGAAACAGGATCGATTGGCATCAAAAAGAGTTTTTGTGAAAATGGTGCATTTTCTTGCCGACTAATTTGTTTCAAAATCAGTTAATAATGTGGATAAAAAAATCTCAATAAAATAAGGACACTCCAAGACCGATTGTCTGTAACTGTAACGATTAAGGTACCTACCCTTACTGATCTATCTCAAAAATCCACCCTGTATATTATTCGTGGTATTTTTGATATGGAAGAGTACCTACAACTAATTCGAATTAGTATTGAGTGTAATATTTTATTATTATAATATTATATCTATGGACTGCGTAGTGTTTAATACTGTCGAAAGCGATTTTCTTGTGAATATTTTCTCAAGAAAATAATTGAATAAAACAGAAAACTTCGTAAACAGATTTGATTAATAAATGAAAAATGTATGTTTTTAAGTTTTGAAAGAATAAATAAAAGTATTGATTCACACTGTATGTGTTTATTTGAAAAAGCGACAAATCATAACTTTTTTACCCGTAATAATTTACACATTCAATCTACAGATTCGTAATAGACACAGAAACTGGATTGTAGCGCCAGCAACGACAGTCGATTAACACTGTTACTTTTACTTATTTACAAATTGACTCAAAATTATTTGAAACACTGCATTTCAGTATTTCGTGTACTTAATATTTTTTACAATTTTTTTAACATAAAATTATGCTTTGAAAAACTGAAGCGTTGATCGACTTTTGTTGGTAACTGTACAATAGAAAAACGAAATAATGGTCATACTGCTTCCTTGTAATTTTTATGTGTTGTTATCTTGACCGTCATTTCCATTAAATGCTCGGAATACTAATGCAGAATAATTTGTATTGCTGAAATAGCCGGGCACATTTGTGGTGTAGAGGTTTTTCTTTTCGACCAAATAGGCAAACAATGGCATTAGTCGAGATCCAATCTCCTCGACATCTTCTATATTGGTTTCTTTTAAGAACTTGGACAAACTGAACGCGGCACTTAACACTTGTCGATCCGTCAACGGTCCTTGGAGGAATTTGAACTGGAAAAAGAAATGCACATTGTAAGCGTTTTTGAAGCTTGAGCAACAAATGCACACTTCAGTCTTTGGGCTGCGGTACTGTACAAGTGCTAATTAAATGAACTAGCGAAACTTCATAGACGTGATGGGTGACGAACGATACAGAAATTAAGAAAAGCAAAAAAGAAACTTAAATTATAATTTCAAGTAACTACAGATGATAAAGGAGTCCACGGCCGCGAGTATTGAAGTTTCGCCAGATAATCTAATTTTAACCTTGTAGCACAAAGTTCAAGCTTGAATTTCGATTCAAGTATGAAAGATTTTTATAGTAATTCGGTCCATAACATCACGCCTGTAATTCTGCGAAGGGCTAGGCAGAGGTGTACCTATAGTACACCCACATTTCGCCAGTTACGTTTAAGTCCCATGTAAAAGGGGGCGAGCCTATTGCCATCATGCCAGTTTCTTGCCCGTCCTTCTCCATAAGTACCGCCTACGCTTTGGAATGGCTTAGCTTCATCTCTCTGACTGACCGACCCCTTGAAAATTCAAAAGTGCCTGTAATTGGTTCATTTGAAATAAATGCTTTGAGTTTGATCAACCGGGAACAAATCCAGACTCCGGGCTGTTCCTGAGAAATTCCTGATGGAAAAACCCGATAACACTGTTCGACCTGGGAATGGAACCCAAGACTTAATGCTCAGTAGTAGCGACCACTAGACCAACGAGACAGGCAGATAGTCATTACATTGCCAAACAAAACGAGTGTTCTGTGTGTTGTATTCATACAAGAACGGTCACCTGAACTAAATAATGCATAAGCATAATCAGCCTATAAAATTCCCACTACTAGGACACAGGCCCCCTCTCGGTGGGAGGGACTGGGCCCTAGTCCACCACGCCGGCCCAGTCCGGGGTGGTAGAGCTCACATGTCTTCGAATTTTTGGTTCTAGGACATGCCGGTTTCCACACAATGTTTTCCTTCACCGTTTTGAGAGCAGTGATGATGAAATAATTTACACGAATTAAAGCGCCTGTCTGGGTTCGAACCTACTACCTACCAGTCGTAAGTCGCGGCCGTTACTGCTGGGCCACCACTGCTCTTATCGGAACAATGATATGGGACTAACTGTGACAATCACTGCTTAAACTTGCAGACCGATCACTGCGCAACAATTCTTTACGCTCTCAAGTTTTATAACGGGTATAAAAAGATCTATGACTAAGCCATAAGTCAGGGGTGCTAATTAAGGCAGCTTCTTTAAAATGTCATTCTCGTCTTCAAATATATTTAGTTGTCTAAATAATTAATAGGTAAGCGACAAACTTTTAGCGTCTAATAAATGGTTTTCAAGCGAATATATATTGTAAAACGAGCTACTGTTAATATGACGCAGCATGGTGATAATTCTTAAGCAACGTTATGGACCAAGTAATAAATAGGGGCATTATTCATAATGCCCGCGCATTATGAATAATGACAAGCGTAGTCGACGGAGCCCCGCTTCGCGGGGCTCCTACTTCTGGGTGGTTTAAAAAAAATAACCACGAAGGGGATGGCGGGGTCTTTTAGACCCCGCCATTCCCTTCTAACCTAACCTGTCCGAGTCGGGGTACCCTAAGTCCCGAGCTCGCTTAGTAGCTCACTTACAACATTAGTCACTTGAGTTATCAATTCAGAAGTAAATATATTTATCGGTAGCTCTGAGTCATATTAATTTACGCTCGTAAATTGACGCTGGTTTTTTGATATTCTATTGGAATAGTAAAGATGATGAATTAATATAATTGAAGCTGTTCTATTAACTCGTCGCCTACATATAAAAAAAGACGCTAGGTTGCAGGTGCTAAAGAAAACTTTTGTTGCCGCACATATTATTTCCCATAAGTCAGCCGCTCGCCATCCTTCCCATCCACGTCATTGCATTTATTTTTTGTTTTATACCGTATATGGGATGCATAAAGGATGATTTCCACCAAACGGCTCGCATCGCATCGGATCGGAACGGATTTTACAATCTTTAAACGATATTAAATGGTGTACACAGTATTTAAAGTCTATATTACCAAATCGCGCACAGCAGCTTGACCGCGGGCGTCTTCCGCGACGTGCAATAGAAGCCGAAAGTATGCTGCGACGCGCGATCGGCTCCGTTCGCCTGTCGTCGTATCGTCAACACGGTAGGAATGAAACTATTTGACTAGACGCAGAAATGGATACGTCCGCAAGCGACGTTACGGAGCCGATCGTATGCGTCGACATCCTGCCGGACGCGATCGGCTGTCGCCACATCCGTTCGTTTCCTTTCCGATCCGATGCGATGCGAGCCGTTCGGTGGAAATCATCCTTTAGTCTCAAGATATTTTTACGAAAAATTTAAGCAAGGTTTTTAAAGACAATAAGGTGATTACATAATTTTTGCTCAATGTTACTAATGCGCAGAATGTGTAGATTTTGGCTTAGTGATAGGTCTTTTTAGAAACTGTATGTATAAGGCGCAACGAAAAACAGCGTAAAAAAGGCGTACCCGTATTATGTAGACTAGATTCTGGATACAGTAAAACAAACAGGCTCTGGTTGCAGGAGTGCGGGTGCCTTCCACAGCCTTCGTGATCATTCGTAGGGCCTCGTGGAAGATACACAGCACATCGATGTCCTCAATGTGCCGTACTAAGTTGTCCCATACCACGCACCATTCCTCCTGCGTACCTGAGCTAAGGATCTGCAAAGTTAGAAAAATTACACACATTTTACTTGTGACTTTTTACTGTAAGGGTCTACAGAACGCCATGTTATCTCCGTCATCTCTTATCTCCACGTAGTTATAGACGCGATCAGGTGATAGCACAAAGAATTATAAGTTAGGGACAAATAGGACATACTCGAAACCTACTGGTGGTATCCTTAAAAAAAGGGTCAGGTTTTACTCAGGGTCATAAAATTGAGAGTACATCCTGACCTTCTTTTTTTAAACACGCTTTTATTATCTGCACTTGTAACTAACAAACAATGTAAAAAAAGTCTTCGAAGTCAATTTAACCTATTTCTGATGGTCGTATCTGAGTTAAACTTTGTATGTATGTTTGTTTTTGTGTCGTTCGGATGACAAAACTATAATTTGGTATCTTGGAGCTGATCTAACGATGGAGCCAGGACGTGGATATTGGAACTCTTCAGGGGCTACTAGTAAACCGAGTTTAAGCTCACATGATTGGCTTTGACGAGTCCAATAGATTGGGTTTCGGCATCGAGGGTCTGATGATGGAGCCTTAAGGCGGATAGTGGAACTCTTCAGTGGCTACGTGTAAATCCCTCGAGTTTGGAGTCATATCATTCGTTTGTTTTGATGAGTCCAATATATTGCACTTGGTATCGAGGGTCTAATAATGGAGCCAGGAAGTGGATAGTGGAACTCTTCAGTGGATACTAATAATTACTTCGACTTTTGGGTCATACTATTTTTTTATGAGTCCAATAGATTGCACTTGGTGTTGATGGTCTCATAATGGAGCCAGAAGGTGGAATTCTGCAGTGGCTATTAGTAAACTGCTCTAGTTTGGGCGCATATGATTCATTTTGAGGAGTTTAATAGATTGGGCTTGGTAACGAGGGTCTGATGATGGAGTCAAGAGGTGATAGTGGAATTCTTCAGTAGCTCCTAGTAAACCGCTCAAGTCATAACTTCGTTGTCTTTCACCCTCTCAACATGACCAAACAATATTTTTATTATATTTTTTTATTGAAAGGAACATTTATATTATATGCATGTACCAGCATGGTGTGGTTAACTTTAAAACATAGATAATTAATATTTTATCTAACCTGGGTAACCCATATGGATATTTCACTGCGGTTTGTGTCCTTATCGACTTGTATGCCGCTGACTGCTTGAAAGAAATTTGAACTTTGGCCCCCTAATAGTTTTCTAAAATAAAAATTATTTTGTGGCTGCATATTTTTTCGTTTCAACCTGATTCTTAACCAGTCACCTTCGTCATCTGTAATAAAAATGATATTGTAAGATAAAAAATAAAAATGTGCAGTATGTGTGATTACGTTTAAGCAGCCAGTATATACTCACTTGGTATAACACTGTCATATGTTTCTATTAAACATTTTTGGAAGTTCAATGCAAGGTGCAGTGTCGTTGAAGCTTTTGGTACAAATGATTTAATGTTCCCCCATCGGACCACCTCCAACACTTGACTCAACATAGCCAACATAGGTGCTCTGTATTCCAATAATTCGCGGATAGTATAGGCCTCATTCAATAGCTGAATCTGAATATGTATCTTGCCAATATCTTTGTGCACAAGTGCCTTGTGCATGTTTGGCATAATAATCAGAAGTAGTAACTTTGTTCCTGGGATTATATTACACTTTTTCAGTCCTCTTAAAAACTTCACTATATTATCTTGCTTACTTTCTGTTTCTGAAGTGTTATCAAGAATCTTTTTGATGATACCTATTATGCAAGGCTCTGTTTCAGTGATATAATAATAATTGGAATAATCTTTGAGTAAGTCCATAACTTTCAACATTGTTTTTGTAAGCTGGGCGTTTTCTTCGGCCATTATAAATATTTTATTGAGAACCTGCCTGGGGTTCTGTAGGAATACATTCAACACTTCTGTGAAGTCCACATTAACGTCAGCAACGAATTTGTTGAACATTTCAGTTAATGTGTTATGGAAGTCTTCATCATCACTTAGGTCATGGAATTGGTTTTCACTGAAATGTTCTTTTAACAATTTATGTTTGTCTGACACCTTGCAGTGTTGGAATATTTTAATTGATAATGATGTTACTATTTCTCTATTAACTGTGTTGCTTTTATAGTAATTTGTAAACATGAAGTATAACTTCAAACATTCCTGTTCATCAAACATCTGTATGTTAGTATCTATGGCAGTAATTAGTTCAGTATGCTGGCACAGCTGTTCTTTGTTTACTAAAGCATGTATCCATGATGCCCTGTCTGCATGATTGCTATTTATATTCTGTATTATTACATTGGTGTCAGTTAAGTTGATAATGTCGCTGATGACTGCTGGTTTACGAGCCATCTGTTGAATCATGCCAACAACAGGGTGCTCAGCAACACTGCTAACATTCAGCAATTTGGTTCTTACTTTATGACAAAGTTCTCCTAAAGTTTGCTGCATGCTTTTGCCATCTTCTTCAAATTCACTCCAAGCACAAAATATGTCCACACTAACATCCATTACAATTTCTTGGAAAATATCTAGTAAAATAATATTACAGTTGTTCAAGCACTCTGATACTGCGTTATTGGGACACTCGCAAACTTTGTTTGTAGGAGGATTGACATTAAAACAGCCTTCCTTATATGTTGACCTGTAGACGTCATTGGGGCAACTTGAATTTACTTCTTGAGTGAAATAATTAATACAGTCATAGATCAACAGTAGAATTGTTTTCAGGCATTTTCCTTTGTATGTGTACAATTCGTCTTTACCTAGTAAGTTTAATCTATGACTATTTGGTGGGTTTGAAAAATATTTTAAACATTTTTGTAAAGTTTCATAACTATTAGTCAATAAGTTGCTGAGGATCTCCTTCTCAAATTCAAAACAGTGCAGCCTGCAAATAAGTGAATAGCATGCGGCTGACAAGTTGTGCAGTTTCTTGAGACCCTTTGTAGGATTGTAATATTTGTAGTTTTCTGCAAAAGCTCCTGCTACCTCTATTGCAAGTGGGGGATAGCAATATGTGATTATTTCATACGCAAAACAGTCCATATGAAGGTTCCACAACATTTCACTCATGAGATATTTTGGTATTGTGGGTATTGACTGTATTACTAGAAAGACTCCTTCCAGTTCTACCATTTCATTCACTGCTTTTAAGTCTGAGTTCAAAACAATATACATAGCAAATTTGCGTGTTTTTGGCACCATTGAATCTGTTACCCCATTTTCATTTATGTATTTTTCACTCCTAAGAAACCTTGATATGGTTTCTATAACAGATCTAACTTTCTCTTCATTGCCTGCAACACAGAAGGTTCCTTTAGGCACAAAATAAATAAATTGTCAAATAAGAATGTGAAGAATACAATGTACGAGTTAAAAGCTTTAGACATAAAATAGTTCAAATGTTTACTAGTGCCAATTTAACTAATTACAGGCAATGAGAAATTTCACCTCTGGGTTCGAGGGTCGTCTTAAGGCTACACTAAAAAAGGCCGCAAGTATATCGTGAAGTAGAAGAGTAGGTAGCAGGCAGCGCACCCAAAATTGTATAAATATGATTTTACTTGCATCAATGACGACCTTATGGCCGGTGATGGTTTTAATTAATGGATCGGTATCCAACTATCAACGGGCAAACTTATAACGGCAATAGGATTGCAGCTACTCGTATTACTGCAAAAACCTATAAAATTAAGTAGTGTTTACCGCCCCTTGACGTAATTCTTGAAAAACCATGAGAGTGGTTTGCAGATACAATTAAGCCTTGAAATGCAGATAGCTCCGGAGTAAAATCCATTGTTAATTTGGCAAATCTTGTTCAAAAATATCCAAGCTTTTCAGTGTCTTCAACCATTCACCCGGCAAATCAATACATTTTCAATGACATCGTGTCTGATGACTGACAGCTTGACACAGAATTGACATTGACATGACAGGAGTTGACAGGACAGCACTAGGGATGATTCTCATTAGAGCGTTCCGTGCCCGGGGCGTACCGTGTACGTGGCCCGGACGGGGCACGGATTTGAAACGTTACATTACGCTACACAGTAAATGATCCGTGTCCCGTCCGGGCCACGACAGAGAATCATCCCTTATGGCTACATTCCGAATTATGCCATAATACGCTTTAGTCGCTCACAGCGCTCACATCAATAAGCGTTCCGATTTAGATATCACGATTATGACAGCTGAGAGCTGTCAACAATTCGGAACGCTCGTGAACGCGGTCACAGTGCTCGCTGAAAGTCAACTTCAAACCTTGCACAAGAAAGAAAGACTGACTGGATATTTTTTGGAAAATGGAAGTTCAACGCATTGGCACTTCTGTTTTGTTGGTTGAGATGTATGAAACTAAAGATGTGACTCAAAACAACTCAACACCACAACGCACAACTGTCAATTTTGACAGTGCTCACGATGATATTTCTTAATGTAAGGCATGGTCGGCGTTATCGCAAGATAGCGCGTATCATGACGTCGTCTATAATGAATGATTCACGGGACTACGGGACATCTAATCACATAACTATAATAAGGCACTTACAATTGTATTAAAAAAATTGTATATTATGTACCTGTACATATTATGTAGTACTAAGTCTTCGGCTGTAAATAACCTGCTTCTGAGTAGCGCATCCAGACGATCCCGCCACTTTGATATCAAAGTGGCGGGACCAGGAACGTCTTGATATACTTCCTTTACCTTTAGAGGTACAAATGTCTTGTTTATAGTACAAATAGTACTTAGGTAGTACAAACACTTCTTTTTTTTTATTTTTCGTCTAATTAGCGACTTTTATGACGGCAATGCGTATGCCAGTCCCATCGTACCCTAAACATACATACCATACATACCTACTGCTTCAGATTACCACCACCACCATTTGGTTGATAGTTGAGACAAAATTTATGAAATATGTCCATATCCAGTCGGTTCAACCTCAAGACCCGAAACAGATATTTTCTTTGAGACTCATATATAACACAATCCATTAGTAAGTGATGTAAGTCTTCCACAACTCCACACTCCAAACAATTAGGCGAATTAGTTTTTTTCATCATGAACGCAAACTTATTACATGGAATGTGTTCAGATCTGAGTCTATGAGCTATTACAACCAATTTCCTACTTAAATTACTATTGATAAACCACGAAACACGCACACGAAAAGGCTGACCCTGCATGGTTTTCTATCAGATCCCTTTTTCCAATGAACGTTTGTCAAAATACTCCTTCCAATCATCGTAAAATTTCTTTTTAAATTAAGGTAAAACTTCTGCATAATCTAACGTTATATTAGTTTCTTTCCCATTTTTTGTTGCATATTTTGCCAGCATGTCAGTCTTCTCATTGCCCTGTAACCCAATATGCGATGGATTAAAAACACTTCAATGTGATACAATTTAAATTGGGGACTTGATCCCGTCATCTTGATACTCACGATAAATCGCAGTGCTGTATTTTGCCTACGGATGTCGTACCGTAAATTGTTGACTTGAGCGGTCGATAAAATCTACTCGTGTGTAGGCAGCTTTAGGACAGGTTGCGATTTGCGCTTTGTGAAACGTCAAAAACTCATTCGTTCAACAAAAGTCAAAATAAAAGATTTATACAACTAAATATGAATAATTTAAGAAAAACCCATTATTTTGAATTAAATTAATAAAAGTATGCTTGCACCTCTATGTAAAACATGGCACAAATAAATTCAATTCTCAAATAACGACGAAAATGGCGTATAAAAAATTGGTAATCATTTGCCTGTCGTCTTTACCGTTTCTGTTCACTTTAGACGGTGATTTTGTGTTCGACGACACTGAAGCAATAGTGAAGAATAAGGACGTCACGTCGGAGTCTTGGACCGACCCATTTTACCATGACTTTTGGGGTGCAGATATTAAATCGGATCTAAGTCATAAGTCTTACAGACCCCTTACAATTTTATCTTACCGGTTGGTAATTTGTCAATATTCATTTACAGCATGGACACTTAATTTTAATAGCCCTTGGCTTAATTGAAATTTCCCTTTTCAGGCTAGATTATTTACTAGCTAGAAGAATCTCAGCCTTTGATTTCAAGACTACAAACCTAATATTATGCCATATCTTGTGCTGTTTATTGGTGTGGAAAGTCTTTGAAGCTATTTTAAATGACGAGAACAGTATTTTGGCTAGATATGAAGGAACAAACAAGAAATCAAGTTACCAGGACGACAGGAGTAAGAAGTGGTGGATGGACACAGCATTTCTATCTACATTATTATTTGCGGTACACCCAGTTCATGTGGAGGCCGTGAGTGGTGCGGTAGGCAGGGCTGATCTCTTGGCTGCTATAACATTTTTTCTAGCATTCCTTAGTTACAACAAATCGCTGACTAGTCAAAGATGTAACAACATCTTTTTACTTTCGACAGTAATTTTAGCTGGAATCTCTATGTTGTGTAAGGAAAATGGTGTTACAGTTTTGGTGAGTTAAAAAATCAATGAAAAATTCTATCTAACAATGAGTTGTAAAAATTATTATTTAAAATTAATTCCAGGGCTTCTGTTTAGTATATGAAGTATCAACAACATACAGGATTAAGAAAACAGTAAACAGGGACTTAAAGATCTTAAGTGTAGATGACATCACTATAAGTTCCATATTTAGAATCATCATCATCACATTTAGTATAGCTGCCCTGTTGTATGGAAGGTGGCTTGTGATGGGACGAGCCCCACCTGAGTTCAAACCTACTGATAATCCAGCTGCTTTCGCATATGCACCTTTTTCGAAGGTATGTTTTGGCTTTGAATTACCTATATAAATAAAAATGAAAAGCTGTTCATTAGTAAGTGCAACATTTGGTTTTTTTTAAATTTTTGGAATAGTCTTAATTAGGTTTTTAAGGAAGGAAAAATTGGAAAATGTTCAAATTAGGGAAAAACTGAATGTTCTTTCTTCTATGGGATATTTGCAAGAACTGAAGACCATAACTCACAATTCTGGCTAAATGCACAAACCGTGCGAAGCCATAGGCAACAACAAAAAAAAACTCACAATTCAAATGACGGATGGAATTTTAACAGGACAACGTCTGTCAGTTCAGATAGTTCTTTTTTTTATGCTTCAGTCAATACTTGCGTCAACAGTTGTCTTTAATTATTCCACTCAGAGGCGGATTATCCCTAAGACAAACTAGGCACGTGCCTCTGGGCGCGAGGTTACAAGGGGGCGCGCGCACGTCAGTTTTTAGACCTAGAGAATAATTAACATATAAAAGATTAGTTAATTGTATACAGATGTACTCTCTTAAAATTTCACTAATTTTCCAATGGACCTCACTGCAAAGATAGTTCTAAGCATTTTTTCAATTTTATAATCAACCGAAGTAAGTTACGAATATCTCAAAAATAAGCTTTTTTTTTTATAATCATAACTTTAAAAAAATTAACTAATCAGGGCCCCAATTCTACCAATTCAATCTTACCACGTCTAGATCGTGTCTCGTAGACACGGTTTCGTTTATTATAACATAGAGAATGCGTTATTAGCAGATGTCGTGGTTAGATAAGGAATTGACGTGGTTTCCAAGTAAGGAATCTTTAAGTGGTCATAGTGAATCAGGGCCCATTTTTTTTTTTTTTTTCTAAATGTTGGTAATAAAATATAGGATTTTTTTTTATATATCAGGATCTTTAAAATTCTTAATTTTTTATAGAAATATCATACATTTTTCCAAGTTTTCCATTTTGTTTTTTTTTTATATTTTTACTAAAGATAAATTTTGATTAATCCTACGGTTAATACCGCGTAATAGTATATAGTGAACTGACTTCTTTTCTGTTTATTATTTTTTTATTTTACAATTTATTTATTTTATTTCTCAGAATAAAGGCTCGTTACTTTAGAAATACGATTTTCTTTTTTCGATTTAACTTAAAAGTTAAAAATTATTTAAATTCATTGTTTCAGAAAAAAGATCCAAAAAAAAAAATACAAAATGCTTTTGGTTTTAAATACTTAGGTACTAATTTCCGACAAATTCAACTAAGCAGTTTTCGATCAATAAATATTAATTCTTTAAGTTCTACAATTGGCTGTGTCTACCACAAAACACATCTAACTTACTTAAAAGAAAAAAAAAGAAACAAATAAATGAGTAATGGTGGACGTGAAAGAATAGACTTTTTTTTTAAAAGGCATAAAAATACCATAGAACTTGCTATCTGCTAAAATTTCTGAAATGTACATTTAAAATCAAAAATTTACAAAATATAATTTCCTGATTTATCAGTAGTAACTTTTCCAAAAATCGATTTATAAATCGATTTTTGGAAAAGTTATTACTAAGTATTTCAAAAAAGTCATTTTAAAATTGTAATTTTGTATTTTTGTCAGGATGAGTTTACTTACGACGAAACAATCTTTATTTGTAAACAATGTAAGTATAGGTACCCACGCCCATGCGCGCAGAGATATTTAGAATTTACTGATTGAATCAGTGGATGCAAAATTCTCTGGTTTATCCAGTGAACAACTGAAAATTGCACTCGTTTATCAGTGAACTTTTTAGTCAATGGTTGAATCAGTGAACCACTGATTTATTTTAAAAGGCCCGATTTCACCAACTACAACATAATCATTGATTAAGTAATCGTTCTGTTAGCATTTAACAATTGTTTAAACAAACGACGTTTTTTTCGAGTTCACCATTTATTTCTAACCAACGGTTAAATAACCAAACGTTTTTGTATGAGTGAGTCGACAAGCAGGTAGTTCCAAATTAGGGTCATCAAGAGGGCAGTCTTCTCGCTTTGTTTGAAGGATATTGTGAAAGACAGCTGTGGCAACGATTATTGGAAGACAGTTGTTTAAATGCACATGCATTATTTGCGTACGTAATTCCAAAGCACTACGTTTGTATAAACGAAATCTTGTACCAAATACTTTCTCAATACATAACATAACATCACGTCTGTATTCCCCGAAGGGTTAGGCAGAGGTGTACCTATAGGACACCCACATTTCGCCAGTTATGTTTAAGTCCCATGCGGGCGAGCTCATAGGGGGCGAGCCTATTGCCATCAACCGGGCACAAATCCAGACTCCGGGCTGCTACCGAGAAATTCCAGATGGAAAAACCCGATAACACTTTGCCCGACCCGGGAATCGAACCCAGGACCTCATGCTCGGCAGTAGCGCTTGTGACCACTAGACCAACGAGGCAGTCAACTTTCTCATTATATTCCTCGAAATAGTTGTGCCGTGTTTGGAATATACAGAGCACAAAATTATTTATATAGATATCTTCAAAATCATCTAACACATTATTCTCTTCAAAGATATACGTAATTCAAAGCGACTTGAATTTTTATTTTGTAGTTACAAAATACTAAAAGTGATGCACAATGCAAAACTTCACGTCAAGAAGCCAATGGTTAAACTGGCTTGGCTAGTTCGTTTATGTTAATCATTCGATTACAGTGCTTATTCAATGGTTAGTGCGTGGTGAACAGCAAAATATTGTTAAACAGCCGTTTATGGTATAAACAGGTGTTTAAAATGTAACCATCTGTTTAAAATGTAACAGCTGCAATGTTGCACTTTCGTCGCGTCGATCGCGAACATTTGATGTTGCTAGATTACTCACGACTTTCAGTTTGGTTGTCGTCGGTTACGCGCGCTTCTATTGTTTACGTTCTCGCAGCGGTAGGTATGTGTGTGTATTCATTTTTTTTTTAACATTTTATTTTATAACAATTTAAATTGGTAATTTTTAAATAAATAAGTAATTCATAATTGTAATTTTATTATTTATTAATTATTGATAATTTCGTTTAACCTTTTACATAATTAACATATAACATAACATGATATAACACACCATAATCTGTCAACACACATACACGGTCAGGTCTGTTTCCCAGAGAGGCATCATGGATTTCCATGTTTGTTCTGTCCCTCTTGCTTTCTTCACTCTCATCACATATTTCATTCACGCCCAAGGGTAAATACACGTGTCCTGGCCTAAACCTAATTATAGGTATAGGCTAGGACAGGTGTACTTACCCTACTAATATTATAACCGCCAAAATCTGTGTGTTACTTCTTCGTGCAAAAACTACTGAACCGATTGTGATGAAAATTGGTATGTAGATAGCTGGAAACCCAGATTTAGACATTTTATCCCTGAATTTACACGGGATGGGGCATCACGCGGGTGAAACTGTGTGGCGCAGCTAATTATTATACATATATGTTCTAGTTAAAATTTATAATATATATTATAAATACGGCCGTTAGAGGGGCGCCAAAGAGGCGCTTGCCTTTTTTTTTTTTTGGGGTCTCATATGACGTCTCCCGCTCTGGGCGGAGCGGGAGGGCGTGTCAGACTCTTACTGACTAAAACCCACCCGTGTTCCTTCAGTTGCATGTGCGCCAGGGCCACGGTAACTCTTTCGAACAATCCGCGAACCTGCCACGATGTGGTGCTTGCCTAGGGCGCCCTCGGCATTTAATCCGCCTCTGATTCCACTGTTGGACAAAGTTTCAGGCCCTGACAAATCAAATACTTACAATGCAGTCTTCATTTTATTACAGATTTGTATAATTGTACTGAAGTTAATTCAGTGCTGTATATTTAGCCCACTGCATCAGAAGGAGGGTAATTTTTTGTTAAGTTAAATATGTGCTAAAGTTCAGTGTAACAATCATTATTAATTTGCCAACTTTTAACCTACGAAAAACGGTAGGAGGTTCTCAAGTCAATCATCTACTTGTCATGTACTACTTGATACCATTTATATCAAAATTTTACTATGACATTAAGCGACTAAGTATACAAATTACAGGGAAAACATCTTCATTTAACCAGCAGCCCATAAAACAGTTGATAATACTGACAAGATGGTCGATAAGTCGGCGCCATGTAAAATGATTGCAGCTTGATTGATCATTGTTGATTGTTTGTTTGGCGCCGCCTCAAAATTAGTTACTTACAAACATTCATTTAGAAGCTTGGATAATCAGCCTTTTAATGTTCCCACTGTTGGAACACAGGCTTCCTCTCTGTGAGAGGGAGTGGGCCGTAATCCACCACGCGGGCCCGGTGCGTGTTGCTAGATGTCACATGTCCTCGAATTTTTGACTCTAGGACATGGTGATTTCTCCACGATGTTTTCCTTCATCATTTTTAGAGCAGTGGTGATGAAATAATTTACACAAATTAAAGCGCCTGTCAGGGTTCGAACCTACAACTACAAAGTCACGGCCGATACTACACTTACCACTGAGGCACCACTGCTCTCATTTAGAAGCTTAGTCAGAAAAAACTCTTTCTTTTCGCTTTATTTATTTATTGAACCATTTATGTACACACATTATATAAACAGACAAGAAGAAAGGAACAGAAAGATAGGTACAAAGGTGATGCTTATTTCTAAAGAAATCTCTTCCAGCATACCTGCGATAGGAGAGTATATTAAAGAAATGAAGACAACGTGTGTAAGAGTAGAAGGGAAAACAAAATACATAAAATCTAAAATAAGAGAATATACTAACATACCTACTTCTAAAAAATATCACTAAAATATATAAAAATATAATGTAATTAAATGCTACTATTATGCAATAATAATTAATGCATAATACAAATGTGCATAATGTTAATGTTGCTATTATTGATGTTTAATGTAATTTTGTTGTGCTTTGCAGTTTCTTTTTTATACTGTTACAGGTAGCCACATACAACTATATTTATTCTATCAATCTTCTTCTATTTATTTGGCCCCAATGGCTATGTTATGATTGGTCAATGGGATGCATACAGCTGATAGAGAAGGTTCTTGATGAGAGAATGATTTTAATATACATGATGCTTCTGTATGGTCTATATCTGCTAGAGGCTATTTTCCGAGGTTACAAAAACGACAAATCGAGTAACAGGTAACTAAATTCGTACAGTGCTAATTATTAAGGTTTGCTTCTCTTGTATACTAGGGGGCTCGTGGCTAAGTAATAAAAGCCGCACGGCTCGATCGATCAGCTTAAGCAACGCTTGCCGCGGTTTGTCCGTGGATGGGTGAAAGTCTTTACATACCAAGACCCCTCCGTGCCTCGGAAAGCACGTTAAGCCGTTGGTCCCGGCTGCCATTTTTGCTTCTTTGACAGCCGTTACGGGTCGTTAGAAGCCTGAAAGTCTGACAACCAGTCTTACCAAGGGGTAGGGGGGTGTTACCCAGTAACTGGGTGGTGGAGGTCAGATAGGCAGTCGCTCCATGTAAAATACTGGTATTCAGCTGCATCTGATTAGTCTAGAAGCCAACCCCGACATAGTTGTGCAAATTGATATTTTGCTCTTCTAGTACTTATCCTTATAAAATTTTAACTTTGTTCTACTGACATGACGCTCGGATTCTGATGTCTTCAGATAAACTCAATAGTTTTTGATTCAAAGTTTCTAAAGTGTTCAGAAAAGCAATGTATCAAGATATTGATCCAAAAGGACTGTGAAACGGATAAACATCGTAGACCTCATTCCATTGCTTTTGATCTAGCGAGATTGAGGTCAAGAGCAGGCCCATTCTGCAATTAGAAAAAAAAACCCAGTTAAGAATACCTCAGAAATCAGGCTGTATTAGGTACAGTCAGTAACTGAAATAAGTAAACACTTTCAATAGTGAATGTCATGAAAGTGGTGATTATGATGAAAAATTAAATTAACCTGAGTTGGTAAAAATATTTTAAGGACTTTTTATGTCTTCAAATGAGCCCCATTTTGTTGACCTGTTGCCTCATGTTAACTTTATTTTTTTTGTGAAACAGCTTAAATACTTCTGATATGTTAGAAGACTTAATACAAAGTACAAATTACATTGCAGGTTGATGTTACTTGCAGCATCATTAATAGTCATACCATTCCTGCCAGCCAGTAATGTATTCTTCCCAGTGGGCTTCGTAATCGCCGAGAGGATTTTATACATACCATCAGCTGGCTACTGCCTTATGATAGGAATTGGGTTGAAAAAAATGTTGCATAGAAGATCATTGGTAATCTGTAAGGTAAGCCGTTATTTGCATTTTTTTTAAAATAAATATTAATAGCTCTTACCCGCAGCTTCACATGCGTGGAGGACGGAAAATATCCCCCAGGGACACTTACTACCAGGATCAATCCATACAAGTTTGCATACAGCCGCCGACTTAAGGCGTGAAAGATAACAAACAGACAGAGTTACTTTCGCTTTTATCATAAATTAGTATGGATGATAGGTATGTCGCGACGGCCCTGAGTAAAGAGACCCGCTCCTTATAGACGAAGATGTATTCGCAACCTGGCAAGTACAGTCAAACAAAGAGATATAAGGTGGCAGGGACATCGACGTGCAAACTGTAACCATGGATTCAGTACACGATTCTAAACCCCCATTCGTTGAAATTTTTCGTCGGTTAACAAAATCAAATTTCAAAATCAAACTTAGCATTTATTCTTCACTTCTGAATTTTCAAGGGGTCGGTCAAGCAGAAAAATTAAGCTAGCGTAGTAGGTAGGTACCTATTGAGAAGAACAGGCATGAAACTCCATAGACACTTTTAAATCAGCACAAATAGTTTAAAAAAAAATTGGTTACATCATTCATGTTAAAATTGTACTGGTGAGAACGACATAAAAAGACGTGCATGTTAAAAGCGTCCGTATAAAAAAGCCAAAAAAAAAAAAAACAATTAAGAAATTTAAATAAGCTGTGGCAGCTAACAGATGACCAGTCCCTACTGACGGCGCCCATTCGCGAACATGACGTATGGATCAGCACCATTTAGCTCAACCATTTTGAAGGAAACTTAATGATCCAACACATACGCCACAATCCAAATCAGCTGTTTTATAGAAAAGTGCAATACTTAGGCGGTCAAAATGTATGGCAGTTTTTTTTTTTAATAACCTTTGAAAAATTTAAATGGAGTGGGGTTCAGAATCATGTAGATACTGAATCCATGGTTACAATTTTTAAACAATCTAAGCTCCATTCATATTTTGTGACATTTCAAACGGACCAGACACCCGTGACCGGGACAAAGACGCGTGGCAAATATTAATGTCACACAGCGAACCATTCTGAGGCCTCATTGTGACAGTCACGACCCCGTTTACATTAAGCGTGACTAGTACCGTCACTTTGTACCGATTATTGTCCGTTGAAATGTCACAAATCTGGATGCTGCAGTAGAGACATGTTTTTCATCAGTACAGTATCTTAGCTTTTTCTCAGTATGTTTTTGTATGCACGCGTTTCTGTGACAAATAAACCTACTTTTCGCTTTCCTTAATTTCCCAGATTGGGGTGTTTATGTTCCTATTACTAGTGCTGATATACGCTCTGAGGAGCTGGCAGCGATCTAAAGACTGGCAAAACGAATACAGCTTGTTCATCAGCGGATTGGCCGTGTGTCCGTTAAACGCTAAAATACATTACAATGTTGCTAAGGTTGCGGATGCGAACCATCAAACTACGTGGGCGTTAGCTGAATATAAAGAAGCAATAAGGTACTGTTTTTTTTTTTTTGTAATACCTTATACTGTAGAACGCTGCAATAACGTTGTTTAAACAACAAGTATACACGTATTGTGCTGTGTTTAAAAAACTAAGTATCCTTTCAGTTTTAGTGCATAGATTTGACACTCGGAGTACACTACAACCGCAGCATTTATAATTTTACAGGTTGTACCCTCAATATTACCAAGCAATGAACAATTTGGCCAACTTACTTAAAAATCAGAAACAATTTGATGAAGCTGAATACTTTCTAAGATTAGCTGTGAAACACAGGTACGTCATGCTAAAGTTTTTGTTCTTTTGTATGTAAATAGTTCTTTAAAAAAATGGTGGGTAGTTCTATAAATATTACGTGCTTAATAATCTAACTTTGTATTTATTTATATATTTAGTTAGTTACTCATTTAATTTAGTACCTAGTGTAAATAGTTAGTTTCTTAAAGGATAATAAACTTGACAATTGAAACGTGTCAGCAGTCATTAATTGACTGGTTGTGACATTATTAACAATTTTTTTTTTACTTTCCTTCGCTGTCTCGCTCCTTGGCACAAACCACTCCACTGCTTGCACCGTTCGCGAGTCCGCGTCACCTGCTTCCAGTTTAGTATCAATACATAACAGTTATTTTTAAATATCTCAACAGAGAGGATTTCCCAGCCGCGTGGATGAATTTAGGAATACTCTTAGCAACTACTCGCCGGTTTGAGGAGTCTGAATTAGCTTATAAAACTGCTTTAAGCCATCGCAAGAAGTATCCTGACTGCTATTACAATTTGGGCAATTTGGTATGTATTTTTTTTCACGCGTTGCTACTCCACTTGCTGCTACGTAATAGGCGTTGCAACAGTGGTTGCAGCAACGTAACGCGTAGCATTGCAACACCGGTTTTACCATCGCGTTATGTAACCCCCTAAGGCTAGTATGTAGCTATACAACGATGTTTTCTTAAAGCTGTGTCATTTTCGTGTTGTTATGTATTTAAGACTCATTAAACTAGCATTTTATAACATTTTAGTACCTCGAGATGAATAAAAGTGAAGGCGCGATAGATAGTTGGTTCCAAGCGATCAAGCAGAACCCTAAGCATGTCTTAGCTTGGACTAACTTAATGGCGTTAATGGATAACACGGGTAAGTTGGAAAATTATTACTTCTTGCCTGCTCAACAAACTGTTTAGCTGTGTACTACGACGACTCTACGATCAGTAATCGTACGGTAACACTTGAACTACCAAAACCGCCCTTGTTGCTTTGATATAAAGGCGCTTTATATGTCAAATTGTTGCCATGGAGTTTACTGTATCAGGCGTGTTGATTAATTATTTAACACTATATTTTTGACATTGGATAATGAATGTATCTCAAATTCCAGGACAAATTGACAGAGCATTGAAGATCATGCCGAACGTATTGAAAGAACTCCCGGAAGCTCCGTCTATCAATTTTGCAATAGCCAACATGTACGGAAAAATAAACCGATACGAAGAAGCTGAGGCGCACTTTATTAAAGCAATTAAATTGTTTAATAAAGATGTTAAAGCCATACACTACGCCAATCTAGGTGAGAAATCGATCTTTCAACGCTAGCCGTTTTACATACATACGTAAACGTACGTCTTCTTCTCATGGGGGTAGGCAGACACTACAGAACGCCATATTTTGCTACGATCCTTACATACCGGCTAAATAAATACTAGTTATTGCCGTGTGCTAGCTGACATTAAGGCAAAAAAAATATTTTGTGCTTCGTAATGTTTTACTCTGCATACTGTTGTATAGAATCAAGTTCTAACTGAACAGACAGCTGAGCTGCTGGGCATTTTGTTGCGCCACTTCTCCCCAGCTAAAGCACTAGGATGTGGTGCAGGGCGGGCGTTTTGGGGGACTATCTCCTGTAATTTTGACGTTCAAAATTGTTGGTTTTTATTTTTGACAAGCTGACCCGCCGGCGTTGTCCTGTCTTAACTATGAATGTCATATGTCGTTTAGTTTTGACTATTGACTAAAACTAAAACTATCGACTCATTTATCAACCGATCCATCTGTGTTAAACGATATTTGCAGCGCGCCTTCTGTCAATCGCTGACAGTCATTTCAAACAACTGACACTTATGTAAAATTAATATTGGCGTTAAGTTTTCTTAAATTTCGTAACGTTCCGATCAACTTCCTTATTTTTTTATTTCATAAGATCCTTCTCCTGTAGTGATGGGTAACTCATCAATTTTATTTGAGGCTGAGTGAGTACCTCACTTTTCCTCGTGAGGTCCTCACGAGGTACCCCTCATTTGAGGTGAGGATTCGTGCAACGGTATTCACCTCACGCCTCGTGCGCCCGAGCCGAACTCTGCCGATTACTGCCGAACGTCTGAGGGAACGAGGCGGGCGGGCGCGACGACAACTCACGAGTATTCACGAAATCACGACTCTCCGTCCGATTATTTACATCTCCCTCATCTTTCACACACATCATTTTCTTTCGCTCATAAATTTTAGACCGCCAAAATAAACGAATCATTATCACTTGATTACCAATCTAATGCTAATGCTAAATAAATTTGACAGATTGTAGTAGCCTGATGTGCTGGCGTCTGTACATACCAAAATCGTAATGTTATTTTTTACTGTGATAATGTGTTGTAAAAATTTCGAGACCAGACCTCACCTCAGTCACCTCACTCATTCTCTAATTCTGTAAACAACTAAACAATTGTAAGTCGGTTCATCTTTCATCATTCGCTCACTGAGCTCGCTCTGACACTCAATCACTCAATACTCACTCGCGACTCGTGAGTACTCGCGAGTCTCGAACTCGCTCGCCTCGCCCCTCGCCACGATTTCATATTGTCAATGTCAAATTTTGAGGACGCGTGAACGAGTGAGGTGTGGTGAGGTGCTTCATTGTTAAAATTCGAGTAACTCTTTCATTGTGCGATCACGAGTACCTCAAACGAGGGACCTCATGAGGGAGGGACACATCTCTATTCTCCTGACAATAACGAACACAACAAAAAAAATATTAGTGAAATCGGTCCAGCCTTTCACGCGTGATGGCGTGACCAAGGGAAATAGGGATTCATTTTTATATATTTTTGATATGTTGCTATGGTAACCCAGGGTTCAGAAGTCTTGTCATTATACATATTATTTGCTGATCTTTAACGTAATTGTATTCCAGGTGTACTTTATCATCGATGGAAAAAATACACATTAGCAGAAGAAATGTACAAAAATGCTCTAAAAATTGATCCTATGTTCAAGACTGCCCGAACAAAT
Organism: Griposia aprilina; assembly: GCA_916610205.1. Taxonomy (NCBI): domain Eukaryota; kingdom Metazoa; phylum Arthropoda; class Insecta; order Lepidoptera; family Noctuidae; genus Griposia; species Griposia aprilina. The sequence goes on from OU744286.1 coordinate 13,237,554, forward strand.
CTTGTAAGCCTACAAAAACTTATGAACAAATAAAATAATCACCAACTTTTGTTTTATTATTAAGTTGTGAATATTATTGTAAGTAGCTGTTATTGAAGTGTAAATAAAATTATTAATAAATAATGTTTATGCAATTTTATTTTCCTATATAAAAGATCATTTATTTATTTACTTGAGCACATTTTATTACCTCTTTTTGATGTGAAACATCTATAGCCGCGAGTAAAACCGGTTGTTGGCGTGGCGACGCGTCGCCACGGTATACGATGGTATGTTTCACATCTGCTAGGCGTCCCGTGACGGCTCACATTTCTTTTTGGGTGGAATATTATCTAATAACTTCTCCCGATAGGGGCGGAGCGGGAGGGCGTGTCAGACTCTTACTGACTAAAACCCACCCGTGTTCCTTCAGTTACCTGTGCGCCAGGGCCACGGTAACTCTCGAACAATCCGCGACCCTAGCAGGCATCGACCCTATCGGACCTCGTCAATTAGTGCTGACAACTCTGAGGCGCGCGTGGAATACAACGCGCCGTAGACCCGGGCCTGGTCCTTACCGGACAGCGAGCTGCCCATTGCTCGCCGTCCGCAAGCCCGCGCGTACGGTGGCCGGGAATCGGCTATCTACTCCCGACGCCCAGGGCGTCTCTTCCTGCGGCGACTAGGGGCGTGAGGGCCCAATAATTGCCTCTCCCTCACGCGCTCCGTCTCCTTCGTGAGCATTACTGCGTCGCAGAAGGAGGTGTCGGTTTCCCATGCCCTCTCGCTCCATGCCATGGCCTGGACCAGGGCCGGACGCAAGAGATCGCCGCCGTTGATTGCCTCCATGAGGACACGGCGGTGCTCCGCCCAAGCCGGGCAGACCTCCACCGTGTCCTCCGGGCGATCACACGATGTTAACACCCGGGCCTTACCTCCCGCCTTATCCGGAACAGGAACCTTACGAAATAACCATGTCCGGTGAGGACCTGCGTCAGGCGGAACGTGAGGACGCCGAGGCGTCTCCCAATCCACCCCTCAAATAGGGGACTTACCGCCGCAATTGTGGCGTACCCAACATTTTATTACCTTAAGTATACTGTTGACATTACTATAAATAAGGCTGCCAGAAACATTCAATATACCAATACAATACATTATTAATTATCACAGTCAAATAACTCGGCTATCAAGTAAAAAACTTAGCTGAAAATAATAATGGTTTAATTTGAAGCTCTATTATTAATACCAGCCTATTATTGTCCTAATGCAAGGCAAATGCCTCTCCTTTGGGCTCTCCTGGGGATCGCCTCGTTGGTCTAGCGGTCGCAAGCGCTACTGCTAAGCATGAGGGCCTGGGGCGGCCTACTCTCTAATTCCGTTAACGAAGATACGGGCCCGTCTGATTCCGAAAGCAATAATTAGACTCTTTGGAGTGAATCCTACACCCGATTAATTAACTTTTTCGGACAGGTAAAAACACATCGGTAGTAGGGACAGCTGTCACATCGTGGTGTTATTCTTAGGTCGGACCCCAAACTATTCTTATGTCCGTAGACTATACGGAGTAGGAAACGCCCGTAACGTCGGCAGAAACTATGGATTTCGTGCATAGAGAGGTGATCCCCTGGGTTTGATTTCCCGGTGGGGCAAAGTGTTACTGGGTTTTCCATCTGGAATTTCTCAATAGCAGTCCGGAAGCTAGATTCGTGCCCGGTTGATGGTAATAGGCTCGCCCCCTATTACAAGGGACTTAAACATAACTGGCGAAATATGGGTGTACTATAAATGATACCTATATGATTTTATTTCTGTAAGTAGGTTTGTAAAAACAATTTTTCACGTCAATCATATTTTAAAAACTAGATGAGGTCGGCGTTTCCTATCTGACTACTCTGAGAAGGCCGAGACAAACTTAGAGGTCAGTCTCATTTAAATTACACACGTTCATGTGCTTAGGACGTTCTAAGTTCCCACATTTGATTTTGCACGAGCTCTAACAATTTTCTTATGAATTCAGCTATAGTATAAATCATCAAATTGGCGGGACCCATGTTTTAATTACATATCTTTAATTTGGCACTAACAATTCTACTGAAAATTGAGTAGGTGAATATGTACATGTACATATTATGTAGTACTAGGTCTTCGGGTGTGAATTACCTGCCTCTGAGTAACGCTTCCAGAAGGTCCCGTCAATTTGACGTCAAAGTGGCGGGACCAGGGATGTCTTGACATACTTCCTTTACCTTTAGAGGTACTTAAAAATGTCTTGTTTAGGGTACAAATAGTTTATATGTACTACAAACTATTTAATGTGTATCACAAATTGGGGATTTGATCCCGTCATCTTGATGCTCATGATTTATCGGTCTTACATTGTGATAACATATTGTTTACTCAACTAAAATACGCATTCTTGCCTCAGACGTTTCGTTCAGAAATGTAACTTGTTCTGTGTTTCACCAACCTCAAAGCGGAGTCCCGAACGAACACTCTAGCTTGCTTCCGTCGAGATTCGAACCGACTCAACCACTCGAGTAAAATAATAAGATCTGCTTTTATATTTTAAAACATTGTTTTATTTATTTTATTATTTATGTACACACAGTAAAATACTTAGATGCAGATACGGCATATTAGTATAAAGTACAAAGGTACCTACTGCTTATTTCTTAAGAAATTAATAAAGAAAAAAAGAAGAAGAGTATTATTTATTTTTTATTAAAATTATATCCATTTAGAAATCCTTAAGAAGGTACTAGCAATATTTTACCAATACCCGATGGTATTGCGACAACAATGAGCAACAATCATAGACCTAAATATCGTAAATCATTGTTGGTGCTCTATTTTAATATAGTTGGCATGACATTTTGCTTTTAGATATCATAGTTCACCTATAATTATGTTTGTCTAATGAAGTACCTAAGGTCGAAAATATGCTCGTCCCACAAACCTATGTGACCCGGTGACAGTGTGGCTGTCACCGAGAAACGACTTTCCAAATGGCTTCATTAGTTCCACTTTTAGCCACCGGGCAGTCTTGTATGATGCGCTGTGCCACCGGGTCAGATAAGTTTGTGACATTATAGCAGACCCATAGCCACAGAGTAAACAAGCGGAACATAGACAAAGGTTCCAAAGAATGAGCTTTTAACTATTTGGTAGGGTGGGCACAGGGGATAAAATTAAATAAACAGAACGTTAATCAGCTTATGTGTTTTAATTTATAAACATAATTATTCACTCACTACTAGGTCGGTAAGTATTATCTACCTACTTATTTCAAATCAACACCAATCATGGCATTAATTGTAAAAAGAATGTTCTCAAACAGTCGTTATTTTTGCTCTAGGACGCATCGTTTACGAGATATGTAGGTACCTATTCCGTGCCACTTACAAAAAAAGCACTAAACCATTTACAACCATTACAACTCATCCCGGATTTTGAGTTTTCTTTCGGGTTGTGTGTCTTTGCGTATGTCCTATTATTTAACTAAAACGTGAAACGTAAACAAACACGACGCGCGACGCGTACGCGCAGCCCTGAGCGTTACCAATGGCCGAGCCGGTATAAACCGGTTTCTCTCCGTACGCGACGAAGCCGCCAGTGGTAACCAATCAATCAATCAATCAATCAATCATTTTATTTCAGGCAGCCGAGGGCCCATACATAAAATACACACATTTACATTTAATAAAACAAAAATAATAAACTAATACATAATTTTAAATCCTATAACTATAACTACACACGCACACACGCACCTCAAGCTTTGTGCAAGTTCCGAATTGCACTGTAATCGATTTGAGCGAGCTTACACGCATTCCGAATTAGCGTGAGCGCGATAACGATGTCCCGTGAATCGTCATATATGACGTCATGACATGCGCCATCTTGCGATAAGCCAAACGCATCGAAAGTGAAGCACCGTACCGATCTATGTGTGTGTGGTGTGTGTGTGTCTGTGTAAATAAGTGTCTTACTTGTGATATGTTATTCCTTGAAATTTTTTCAGGGATGTAGAATTATGTTTACACCATTTCACAACACAAGAAGGCATTATTTTATTTTATTACTTGAAGTAAACGGTACCTACAATGATGCTGTAGTGCCGCGTAATAGCGGCCGGTCGGCACCTTATGATGTAAATGTGTGTGTGAGGCATGTTTGTACTTATTGTGCTTCACTTTGGATACGCGTGGCGCGGTGTCCATTTTTTTTCTAGTCCGTGATCGGAGCGATTATGGCGTAATTCGGAATGTACCTTTTTATTAGTTTACAGCTTGATTCAAACTTTATGGCGGCTCTGAAGTGCGCTACTCGCTGCGCAGTACCTCACCCCTCACCCCCGCTGACTCGTGAATTGGTTACTGCGCAGCAACTCGCCTCATGTTCCGAGCCGCTATAAAGTTTGAATCGTACAGTAGGTACCTATCATTGCGCGGTTGTATGAAGCTTTGTCTCTGTTCCGTTTCTTTACTCATGCATGTGTCATAGCAGACAATATCGTATCAGATGCCAGAACCAATTAATGTGTCATCGGAGTAACATTATAATTAGCACCCAGCGGTGTGAGCGTATGTTTGATATCTAAGGCCGTTCTTGGGTCTCGCAAGGCATTCGCAGCGTGCGCTAGTTGTAGAGCACATTCAGAGGGCGCGGACGGCGGCAATGCGGTGCATTCGCGCTCCAACGCGTTGCCAATCGCTGTCAGTAGTTCAGAGAAACCGAGAGAAATGGCTGCTCGCCGGAGTCTGTTCAGTTCCTGAGAAGAAATTATAAGTTATTTATTTTTTCTCCAATTGTAGCCATACTGACTCGTATGAAGCAGATGCAAGCCTACAATACCTACAAGCAGATTATAACTCTATTTCATATCGTTTTGCTTTAGTTTTAATCGCTGCTTGGCTTGAAATATGACTGCTCTACAGTGTTGTATGAATTTTGACTACTTTTCTTTACCATTTCCCGTTTTATTCCTACTATACTCCATTTGAAATAAGATTAGAAATTTAAATAAACCTTTCTTACAGTCCATTCAACCGATTTTAATCAGGCAGGCATAAGGATGGCATTACAAGCAAAAATGTGGTTACAATACCAACTGTTTACTGCCGCTGCCATTTGTCATGCCGCCAAGGCAATAGAAGTCAAAATCAGTTGAACGGACTGTAAAAAAGGTTTATTTAAATTTCTAATCTTATTTCAAATGGAGTATAGGTAAATGATTGACAGGCGTCAAAAAATGAAAAATCTAGGTACATACATTTCCATTGAATAACAATTTCACATACCTTAAACAGATGCTGTGTCTTGTCGGGGAGTTTTCTGGCATGTCGCAGTACTTTCTGTACGTCGGCGAGTAGTGCGTGCGGACGTGCCCAGGCGCATGCAGCCCCGCCACTACTGTACGACCGCCATGAACGGATCGGGAATGTTTCCGCTACAAAAGATGATAAATTTTAGTCATACTAATTGGTTTTAATGAATTTTCTGAGTAAAGTTGAGCTGAGGAAGGTAAATTGGTACTGAATAGCAACAAGTTTGCAATTTATATACGCAATTTTATAAATTCCTTTTGTTTGTGTTATAATTCCGGTTGGCAAGTGGTTAAAAAGATAAGTATTATGGACCTCTACAGCTAATCTAGAATAAAATGTGTGTATATGTAAATAAATAGTTAATTATATATTATTTGTACATAAGCATTAGGCACCTGCTATTTTGTTCGAGGTAAATATTAAGTACCTATATGGTTAATGTTGCTTATTTAGTCCCAATCGAATTGAAGTAAATACGCAATCAAAATTAAGTAAGTCGAAGAAGAAAATAATATTGTCCTTCTAAGAATGTTCAAGTTTAAGCTGTTTTTTCATTACAGGTTGCCCGTACGACACTAAAAAGAAACATTAAAAGCAAGGACAAATACTTACCAGGAGTAGTTCCCTCTTCAGCGGGTCCGAGCTGGTCGAGGGCGCCAAGCCAAGGCGCGGCTGTGGCTCCTGGCTTCATCACACTGAGTAGCAGACAGGACCGCCGGCCGCGCGACGCTTCGCACGACGCCGTCAGGGTTCCCCACCAGTCCGCGCCTAGAAGTACCACTGCTGCCATGCCTTCCACCTGGACATAAATATGTGGTGTACAAGCCGTATGCCCGATGAGATTTTACATCGCTAAAAATGACCAACTCCCATACAATCTTAAATTACAACTATTTAAACCCTTTAGAGGGTGATTACAAAAAAACGTCTTCCCTTATTTCTCAGTTTGGCTATAGAAGGAACTCTTGCGCAAAATTTCATACTTCAAGACCCAGGAGTTTTGGGCTGTGCGTTGTCTGTCGGCGAATGAATTTAACATTTTTATTTATTTATTATTTAGGTACACACAGTAAAATAGATACAGATACGGCAATGCGGTAATTCTTTTTGCACAATTCTGATCTGGTTTATTTTATTAAGAATATGTAAGAAATTTATGATAGGTATGTACAGTGAGTGGCAAAATATCGGGAATAACACTGTTCATAATTATCACAACGAATGAAATTAAACTTATGTCAATGAGATGAAATTCTTCAAAATTCAGGAAGAGAGCTGTTCAGTGCTATATTCATTCTAAAATAGCCCTTGCATCATTGAGAAACGTTTAATTTTCTTTTTAATGTTCAGATCGTTTTAGAATGTCTGCTTGTCCCAATATTTTTGGAGCTGACTGTATTTAACTAACTCAGCTTAATTAGGACCCAAATCAAGGACTATAAAAAGAGTAATTTAGGCAAATTCTTACCTTGAGTGCACCATGAAGCAGGACACAAAAATTTGGTACTTTGCTTGGATCTGACATATCCTCTTCTGTGGCAGAACCATCTGTACTTGAACCTTCCTGCAAGATAATAAAGTTTGAAAAAAAAGCGTTTATTTTTTAAACAGTAAATTATTGTGACCAATGTCGTCGCAACCTCTCACGTCGAAACGAGACACGAATATGTTAATGCATAGTCAAATATCGCTTCTGCACAAGATAATGCGGCGACAAAATTTTGTCGTATAATAGCCTGCCAGGAATGCGTAGTTAATGCTTTACCTTGGTAGGGGTTTTGGAGCCATAATTTTCTCTCGGTCCCGTATTCGGCGCTGATTGCACCTGCGGTATCACTAAGTGTTTACTTATTGCTATAGGGGTACCTGTTAAAAAGGAGGTTTAGATTTAGAATATAGGTACCTGTATTATTACATCGTGGATATACATACATAATATAACTATAGAAATAATAATACCTATTCTCAGTGCCCTGGAGTTAATATCACTACCACTACATATTATAAAACATAGTCCTCCCGCCGCGTCGGTCTGTCTGAACGCGATAAACTCAAAAACTAAGAATGGATTTTCATACGGTTTTCACCAATGGACTGATTGATGGATGGAATGGAGTGATTCATGAGGAAGGTTGAGGTGTATAAGTAATTCATTAATTTCATGTGTAAATTAGCTGAAATATGACGATGATTGTGGAAAATGTTGGAAAAATCATACCGACTGGGAGTTTGACTGGCGTGCGCCGCGGAAAACAATAGAGTTTTAAAAAGCAGGCGAAGCTGCGTGCAAAAGCTACAGTCCGGAAGTAGAGAGAATGCGTTCCCGATCCCGACACCTATTAGCGCGACATTTCTAGTAGCTAATAAAGATCAAATTCGTTTGTATGAGACTGACAGGTGTTAAGAACGCATTCTCTCGTCGGCCGCACTGTAGTACTCTTTAATGGAAGAAGATATTGTCAACATGTCTGGAGTATTGTGAGATGAGCGTATGACTGTCGAGTAGCTGTATACTTTTGCTTTCTTTTTTTTCTTTTTAACTTAAACGTGTTGTATCTTTAACTAATGTAATTGGCCTTTAGCCGTTTTATGCTAAAGTAAAAAAGAAAAATAAAAAATTATATACACATCAAACTTTAGAAAGTGACTGTCTCACAGGTAGGTTCAAGGGCGGATCCAGGATTTATTTCTGAGAGGGGCACAAGGGCCAGACAGTCAAGAAGGTTGTTTTTGGGATTCATTCTTCTTCAATAACATTTAAGAATAACTATAAACAAAAATGCAATATTTGCACCCCGCCTCGGATAGGATTGATTTTCTTTTGACCATAGATACAGAAATAAGAGTAACTTTGTCGACATAGGTAGTAATGTTTAAGAATTAAGAGACCCTGTGCTGCAAGAGTGATCGAAGCAAGCTCAATAATTTTAACACCCCACCTCGAATTGGTTTGGTTATTTTTACAGCTTTATATTAGCTTCACTTGTATGTTTGTAACCGACTCCTTAGGGCGCGATTTTGACCCACTTTATACGGCCAGATTTCATTCAAACTTTGTAGATTTATCGAGGCCCGATGAAAATACACTAATTTGATAAGATTATTCCATCATTCAATTTGCAAAATAAGATTTTTGTCAATTTTTGTCCCTTTTCTATGGAGTATGAGTGAACTTTACACCCTGTTCCTCATACCTCTATAATAATAACAAATTTCCGAATACCAAAGAGAATTTTCAATTCAACAAAATAACCGCTAAAAAGTTGGCATGGCAGTGTAACTTGTTTGCGTCAAGACCAACAAGGGAAACTACCAGGCGCGCCGATCACCTATTTCTCGGATAAGTTACCGAATCTGATTAAGATGAAATTTTCGGAGAGGGAACCTGAGAACCGCTTATCTTATCTAAGGGAGGCAGCAGCCGCCCGAATTTCTCATTTCTCGGATAAGTTACTGACTTAGAATAAACATCAATGACTTCCCGAACTTATTGAAAATCATGGATTTTCATAGCAGGATATTGAAATTATTGAGTACTGTAGTTCTTCAACACGCTACATTGGATATACTTAGTCTGGCCATAAATACTGTTACAGTTAAAAATAAGAAAGATATTACATTTGAATTCGGAATTTGTCATTTTTATACGATTGTTCATTGAGTTTTCTAATTTTAGCGCCAATACATTGTACAATATTTTGCGATATTAAAATGGAGTGGGGTGATAAAGAGAACCGAATCGCTGTGATTGCATTACACAAAGTTGGTATGGAGCCAAATGCAATTTTTAAAACTCTCCATACGCTTGGTATTAGTCAAATGTTTGTGTACCGGGGTGTCTATTAATAGGTACAATGAGACCTACTCTGTTTGTGACAGAAAAAGATCTAGCCGTCCACGTAGTGTTCGTACGAAAAAGGAGGTCAAAGCAGTAAGGGAAAAAAATCGAAGAAATCCTGTCCGAAAGCAAAAGATTTTATCTCGGGAGATGAAGATAGCAACCAGAACCATGTCGTGTATTTTAAAAGATGACTTAGGACTTGCAGCCTATAAGAGACGCACTGGTCATTTTTTAACTAATAATTTAAAAAAGAATAGGGTGGTGAAATCGAAACAACTACTGAAGCGGTACGCAAAGGGAGGTCACAGAAAAAAATTGTTTACGGATGAGAAAATCTTTACAATTGAGCAACCTTTTAACAAACAAAATGACCGTATTTATGCTCAAAGCTCTAAGGAAGCTTCCCAATTAGTCGACAGAGTGCAACGTGGGCATTATCCGACTTCAGTGATGGTTTGGTGGGGTGTTAGCTATGAAGGAGTGACCGAGCCATATTTTTGTGAAAAAGGTATCAAAACATCGGCACAAGTGTATCAAGATACCATTCTTGAGAAGGTAGTTAAGCCCCTTAACAACACCATGTTCAATAACCAAGTATGGTCCTTCCAACAAGACTCGGCGCCGGGTCATAAAGCTCGGTCCACGCAGTCTTGGTTGGAAGTGAACGTTTCGGACTTCATCAGAGCTGAAGACTGGCCGTCGTCTAGTCCCGATCTTAATCCGCTAGATTATGATTTATGGTCAGTTTTAGAGAGTATGGCTTGCTTTAAACGTTATGATAATTTGGAGTCCCTAAAACAATCCATACGATTGGCAGTGAAGAATTTTCCCATGGAAAGAGTGCGTGCTATTATTGATAACTGGCCTCAACGTTTAAAGGACTGTATTGCAGTCAATGGAGACCACTTCGAATAAGCTTTTTTTATTTTAAATTGTTTTATATTTATGTATTAAACTAACACACTGTAAAAGTAATAAATATTACTTGCAACAAAAAAAAAAAAACTTAGTTTTAATATTTATGGCAAGACTAGGTATATTTGAGAAGCAGCCAATATCTACTCAAATTCACTTTAATAGTAAAGTCATGTAATAAAAAAAACACGCTTTTATAAACAAACCAAACTAAAAAGTAGAAAATGAATAATAGTTTAAAAAAACTAAAAAACACGCTATATATGTATAGAAAACCAAACTAAAAAATAGAAAATAAATTTGAATTAAGGTTAGTGTTTTTTTTTTAATAAATATAAATTAATAATAATATAAAAAAGAAAAAAAAAATTAAAAGCGTGGTGCGCTTTTTAATATATTATCGAAATGATAATCCATCTTCTCATATGTGCCAATGAAATATTTATAACTACTGAAACCATGCACCCCACGCTTTTTATACAATAAAACATTTTACTAAGTTACTAAGAACTTACTAAGTTCCTGTTGCTGTATGAATCCAATAACATGTATCTGATTGGCCAGAGTGTAGGTAGCAGCTAACTCTTCAAGGGAGATGGTTTGTGGCGCTGGAAACAACTGCACGCGGGCCTCTAGTTGACCACTCTTCAGTGTGCACCAAAACTCTTGGTAGTGTTGCTCACATAGCCGCGTAATTGCCGTAATCACCTATAAATAAATATTGGTTTCAGTATTACAAGACACAAAGAAAGTTGAACAAGTTTCATAGAACTTGACATTTTAAATTAAATCTATAAAATGAAATGCTGTTTGTTGGTCAGCGCATCATTTTAGAACGGCTGGATCGATTTAGCAAATATTTGTTTTAAAATGTTCGTAATAGTCCGAAACAGGTTCTTACGGAAAGAAAAATTTGAAAAATACCGGGAAAGTTCGAAAATTCGGGAAAACTGAAAGTGTTCTATGGAAATTTTGTAGGAATTTTTGAAATTTTGACAGGACAACGTCTGCCGGGTCAGCTAATTTGTTAAGGTGATCCTCAGCTGTATCCCGCCAAATTAAAAGTTTCTCTAATTTTTTGCAAATTGCAGCTCTGTTTTACATCGTATGTTGATTCGCGACTCTAACAACTGAGTAATAATCATCAATTTCATATCAACCGTCAAACTTTGCCCTAAAAAATTTCATATGGAATATTCGGAAAAATTCTTAGGTGGAACAAATTTGTTGATTATTGATTATTATTTAGTAAAAATATAATTCCTATTCGCGAATCGCATTTTCATCAACATATGACTTAAAACAGAGCTGCAATTTGCAAAAAACCAAAGAAACTTAGAATTTGGTGGGCTACAGCACTTGTTCTTGTATTATTTTCTTATTTCAACAAATGGGAATTCGATTTGTGCCAACATGAAAGAAGTAGAAGACTGTGTCAAGGCCCAATTACACAGAGATGCTCTGCCGTTTCATGGTGAATAAATGCCTTAGGTGTCAAATGTCATAAGTGTGATAATTTCTTGACAAGTAGGAACTTGTCAAGAAATTGACCGTCTTATACTTACACCTGGCACATTAAGTTGATCCGGGCAGTAGATAGAGCCGCGCGACATATTGCCATTGGAGTTACTAGTCGTGTTGTTGGCTAGATCCACTATTTTCTGGTAGAGGGGCATTGCTGAAACAAAGTCATAGTGAAAAATATTTTTCAATCAAAATTTTTCTTTATCCACACTTCACATGGCATGAAGAAAACTAAACTTTTTTAATGCAATTTCATTCTGAAGTATAAAAAAATAATTTTAAATTTGGGGTTTGAGTGCTCTTAGAGTATTTCCAGACAACGCCAAGCGGTTGCTCAACTCTACACATAACCCGAGGGTTGTCCTATTTTAGCTCAAAGATTCAGCATTGCCATCCCACGGGGCTATGCTGCCAGCCTTGTGGGCAATTTTTCCATTGACAGTTATGCAAATGAATTTTTTGATGACCAATGAGGTCATCCTTTTTTAAATTATATAGGTACTTGTACATACTATATACCGTCAAACGGGGTGAATAGGAATGCAGGGGTGAATTGAGACAAAATCTTAAAAGGGATTTTATTTAACATTGAAATAATATAGTTTTAGTACTAGCTTGCATATTGTAATAAAAATTTGTCAATAAAAAAATATTAAGCAAATAATCAAATCAATGTCTTATCAATATGAGACGCGGCATTTCCCTTGCAGAGAGAGGGACAGGAAAAGCTTAGTATTATTTTTCATTCTGTAGTCTATCTTGGATGTATTTACCTTGTTGTAAACAGGACTCATGCGGGGAGACAATAGGCAAAACATGTATTTTTGCTGGGTATGAGGGAGGCAAAGGCAGAGCTTGCACCATTCGGCTTCTGCCTATAGAGCCAACACCACTGCTGCCATCGGTAATCTGTAATAATAACAATAAATTCTGTTGTAATAAATATCTGTAGGCAAAAAAAAACGTATTTAAAATCTTTAATTAAATTTTTAAATAATTTTTTAAATTTTAAATTTAAATCATAAAATTATATAAAATTCAAATGCTGTTTGTTAGTCTCGCTAAAACTCAAAAACGGCTTATTTTTTTTTTCTTCTTTTATTCCCTCTTGTAGCGGCAGTTTGAAAAAAAAAAGGCATTGCAACACAAGCCAGTCATTAGCTATATGATGATTATTGATAAATTTGATATAGGTATTTGAGCCTCGTTGATGCCAAAAGGCTCGCCCCCTCTCTAACATGGGAATTAAACATAACTGGCAAAATATGGATCTTCTATAGGTACACCTCTGCCTAACCTTTCGGAGAATACAGGCGTGATGTTATGTTTATATTATATGATAAGATTGCATAAATATTTAACTTCTAATTACCAAAATAATCTGCACAGGTGTTTGGCATCCTCCCCACTCGGTGAGTACCAGCTGGTTCACACCAAGGAGAGCGGCGTCTATACAGGTTTTGTCCCCTTCTTCCAATACCAACAACTTACTGCGTATACTATCAAAGTCCCGGGTGAAAGGAACGGAAACTGAAAACGAAAAGGAGTAGCAATGGTATGAGTTAAGATATGGAAGTAAGCAACTATGGAAAAGTTTGTAACTTTATTGACCTCCGTACCTTCGTACACGGATGAGAATGAGACCAATGCGACGTATTCCAGTTTAGCGTGAACGCATAGATAGTCTAAAAACGTGTTTACAGCCGCCGTAGCTATTGTGTGCCGGGTATGCGTCTCTGTTGTGTCGGAGGTCGGCACAGGACGCGACATTGATAGCGAAACATCAATTAGTATCACCGTAGGCATTTTGTTAGTTCACAATCGTAATAACAATTCAATTATAACAAGAAATTATACATTATTTGTTATGAAGCCAACCTCAGCATTTACTGCGGTATTTCTTAGAGAATGTTTAGATTTATTACATATTTAAATCACCACCTATTCACTGTTTGGAAAGATGAATACGGAATTATGTTTGTGTGACAAGAATAGCGAAATTATCGATGCTCGACAACTCGTCATTCTCAGGAACTGGAAAGCTCAACTAACAACAACTCAACAAATGCCATACACTATGAGATTGACATTGACGTCGGAGTTCTTTTGACATCCGTCATCCATCTACTAATCATAGACATTATCATCCCAAAAAAAAGGTCAAATGTTCAAGTTCTAAAAAAAGAGGCGAACGTAGCAGGATAGCCCACGAAGTTGAAAGTTATGTACGTTTTTACAATTTGCAGATCAGTATCAGGCATATCGCAGACGCGCTCGGGGATGGCTTTTATACCATACCTACTGCGAAAAAGGTGCGCAGCCACGCTCTACAGAATTGGCACTAGCACCAACAGCATCCTGGCGCTGATAGCGAGTCGGCGGGACAGTCGCTTTAATAGGTACCGGAACAGCCTTCATTTCAATCAATCTGCCTAGCCTTCTCCCAACTATGTTGGGGTCGGCTTCCAGTCTAACTGGCTGCAGCTGAATACCAGTATTTTACATGGAGCGACTGCCTATCTGACCGGAACTTATCCTACTTCTACTCCTACTTAATATTATAAATGTGAAAGTTTGTGAGGATGGATGGATATTGGATGTTTGTTACTCTTTCACACAAAAATTACTGAACGGATTCGGATGGCATTTGGAACACAGATAGTTTATAACCTGTATTAACATGTAGGATACTTTTTATCCCGGTAGTACGTTCCCGTGAGATAATTTCCGACATCCACGCGGGCGAAGCCGCGGGCAAAAGCTAGTAATATTATAAATGTGAAAGTTTGTGAGGATGGATGGATGGATGGATGTATGTTTGTTACTCTTTCACCAAAAAAATACTGAACGGATTTGGATGGAATTTGGAACACAGCAGGCTTAGCACAAGCACCGTCTTGTCCACGGAAGAATAGACAAAAATGACGTTTCGTGAAGACAGTACGACGGCAGCAAAGTAGAAAGAGTCAACTGCACTGTTTACGAAATTCAGTAATTTATTCACGTTTATCTTTTATTTTGCTTATATCTCGAAAATGGTGTGTCATATCGCAAAAATAATGAAAATTTCGACCCCCTTTATGAAAGACTTAAACCCCTAAAACTCAACATGTAGGTATTAATTTTTCACATTTTCTATACAAAAGGTGAAAAATTCCTTTTTTCCATTCTATTTTTATACTTTGTGGTCGTCGAGTATAAAGTATTCTACTGTCTTCTTTTATATGTCTATGCTTTAGCATGGCGATTAAAAAATAAATTGTCTTCACTACCTAAGACAACTTCTTCAACGTCTTCTGAAAAATAGTCTGCATTAAAAAGGACCTAGATAACGATCAGCAGAAACGAAAGACAAAATGAGAGATTTTAGAAGGATTTCTAAGGTGCGACAAATTGACAAACGAAATGTCACTTTGTATGGGGATAGCCGCGTCTATTCTTCGAAGAGATAGACAGCGTCATGCTAAGCCTGCAGATGGTTTATAACCTGGATTAACACGTAAGATACTTTTTATCCCGGTAGTACGTTCCCGTTAGCTAATTTCCGACATCCACGCGGGCGAAGCCGCGGGAAAAAGCTAGTAGGTTATAAGTATAAGCTTCTAGACTGTTGCAGATATTTGTGATTGTGTTTTGTAATAGATTTTGACCTTGTACTCAGACTTAGTACTTATTGTCCGAATAAAAAAAAAAACAAAAAAATAAGTAGTCTATCCAATTTTTATTGGCTGGTTCGGCGTACGAAATATTTAGGAAATGTAGGTACCTACCTATTTATAAATACGTTTTTATGCCTGAAATATTTTTTTAATCTTCTCTATTTCAGAATAATTCCTTCTGCACTGTGGCTTCCCTAGTACGTCATTAAAGGCATCACCACGACAGTGGAAAGGTAAAATGGCTAAAGTGCCAAAACCTGAAATATCAAGAATGAACTTTAAAGTAATTTCAACGTCCAAAGAAAAAGACTACTCTACTTGCAACCAAGGAGGATCCAGGATTTATTTCTGGGAGGGGCACATGACTGTATTAGACAGTTAAGAAGTGTCTCCCACATCTATATTGCACCATCCAGCTGTTTTTGGGATTCATTATTTTTCAATGACATTTATGAATAACTACAAAAAAAAACTTGTGTGTTCGGGGGACTTCCGTCAGGAACGAAGTTCCTTACTCACACGCACACACACTCGTATATACCAGAAAGAGACAAAGAGAGAGAGAGAGAGAGAGAGAGAGAGAGAGAGAGAGAGAGAGAGAAAGTGTGAAATTATTAGGTACCTACGTATTTTTAATATAGAGCCATTTAGTGTATGTTTTTAGAAACTCCCATGAAGTTGTTGCCATCTTGGATTTTCACCATCGAAAACCATGAAAACGACACCCATGACGAACATTTTAATTTTTTACAGCTTGGATTTTCATTTTGACCTCACTATGGGCTTAAGCAACTTCGAAAACAAAAAAAACTGTCTCTTGAGAAAGTTGTATGGAGGGGGCATAACGCTTTTTCGTTACGTGACGATTTCTACCAGTTTACTCCTACCACAAGCCGCATTAAAGAACTTCGCTCCTAAATGCAGTTTTAGCATCCAGTCTCGGATAGAATAGATTTTCATAATTATGACCATAGATACAGAAATAAGAGTTACTTTGTCGACATAGTTAGTAAAGTATAAGAATTAAGAGAACCTGGGTTGCAAGAGCGAGCTCAATAACTTTAGCACCCTTCATTTGACCATTCATAGTACCTATTAGCTAAAAAAAAAAACATGTCATTATCATTCAAAATTCATGAGTTATGGAAATCTGTTTATACTTAAGACGCGGGAGGTCCCTCAGACCGAGCAATTTTTTTAGCATTATGTATAAGTTAGCCTGAAATCCTCTCGTCGACTCCAAACTGGTCCATTTTTGGCATAGCAGACCTTTGTGCCCGAGTTTCAATTGACTGCACCATTTTGAACCTTAATAATTACGCCACTGCTGCTGAAGATATAGTAGGTACTTCTTCAGCGTTCCTCATTGAAGCAGTCTTGATGGATATGCATTCGATTTTATTTTACTTCTACCACTTTGGGGGTCCGTGCCCTTTGTGCCTAGGGTTAGCATATGGAAAATTGAAAAGTCCTACAAAAAGCCTGATTTCTTTAGAAAAGTCCTGAGATTTTGTCGCAAACGTAATTAACAACGACGCATTTTTTTTCACATGCTTATGTGAAAAAAAATGTGTTGTGCTGTGATACTATCCAAAGATTATATTTTTGTGTAAGTTGATTGAAACTAACCCAAAAAAAAAACTGTAAATCTATATATATAAAGGTACTTTATTTTATAAGAAAATCGCAAAATCCTGAGATTCCCGAGATTTCCCTTAATCCGACCGCAATCCTGTCAGAAGCCTAAATATCACAAATCCTGATATATGGTAACCTACCTGTGCCGCCCCCCCCGGATCCGCCCTTGCTTGCAACTAACTTCACAAACACTAAACGTTCTTAAACTGAAACCATCTAGATTTTCACCGGGCGGCTCCTGATACTGATCACTCAATTTATAATGGAAGAAAATGCTGATGACAACAAAATAATTGATAACAATAATCAACAGGAGAATTTAGAGTTTCGTTTTAATTTTATTAATACACCATGGGATGATCGATCAACCAAAAGCAAAGTTGGAATTGTAGTTTTATTGGTTTCTATATTTGTGACAACGATGGCCCTAGTCATCTTTAGTTTTATTATGCATTATAGAGGCTTCCATTCTGTTAAAATATATGCAAAAAATAATGAACAGTCATGCTTTCGAGTGAAGTTGGATGATAATCGCTTCGTTGCAAGAATTCATTCTGCAACCACGCAGCAGCTGTTGTGTGTTGGTGCAGTGGTGAGCCCGACTTCAGTTCTCGCAAATGGTGTCTGCGCTAAGTCTGGACCTATCCGAATGTATTTGGGAAGCATATCTAAGTAAAATAATCATACTAAAGTTCTAAATCTCTTTTTCGTCGTATCGATGGTTCCACAAGTTTTATTTCTGTTTGCTTCGACCTAAACTTAGCCTTGCAGGTGCTAATAAAAAAAAAACAGAATGTAATGAGAACTCATACTCTCATTTCGACCAAGTTAAGACCACATTAGACTAAGTTGGACCTGCTGCTCCCCACTTGGTTTCGTAGTATAAGTTTTAAATGTAATAATACTTGCTGCGTCCCAACAACGGGGTCATGTACTCTTAAGTTTTAGCCTAGCCTGTAACTGAGTGTACATTATGCAAAATAAATAAATAAATAAAATTGTTAGTTCAGAGTTCAGAGATTTCCAGGTATTCAAGGCAGTTGGTCCGATTATGGAGCGTCAAATGATCGATGGGAGTTTTTCTCCAGGCACAACAGTCAGAAATCCTACCTTATCTGTCATCACTGTTCGTAAAAGTTTATGATAAATAAATAAAGTGGTAGTACTGCTGGGAGTTTACATTCAGTGGCTGACGTCATTACATATTTCATGTTTATTTTTCAGTCCTCGCTGCAAAAAGGGTTTTTCCGTCGACCTCTTCGAATCGATACACCACGAAGGAGTCATTTCCAAAAGGCTAGTTCTCTTATCTAGTTACGAAAGTATAGAGGCATGCTCAGAAGTGATAATGATCGGAACGAAGTTGGACTGGAAACAAAAAGTTTACATCCTCGGGCGACCTTATTCTGCTGGGAGATTGTTATCTCGGCAACACGTCAACTTGGCTGGAAAGGACTACGGAAGCAGAAGTCTAAATAAACATTTGAAGTCGAATAGCACGATATGTGTGAAGGACGTGGCGCGATGCCCCGTGCGTGCTGGTGACCTCATGCTGCAGAACGGACTTCTGTTCGGGTTAGCGTCCACGAGTGTTCAGCGCTTCAGAGTGGCATGTTTTGGCGATTTGAACATCGTCAAACAAGATTTAAAGGAGTTAGATACAGAAATCAGTTTTTCCAGTTATGCATCCCATATGCAAGTTGCCGAGTATTTGGATTTTCGGAACCCTAGGTCTGAGAACTCACCTTAAGCCTGAGGATACACTGAATTTATTTCTGAGGATTTTTACACGTTTAAACCACCTTAGAATAGTGTGGATTTTTGGAGTGAATAAATGAAATAGGTACTTACCTACACTAACTGGCAATATTAATATTTTACCTGCCTACAGTAGGTATTGTAATCATGTGTCATCTGATGGCTGATATATGCATCTTTCTTCAGGCAGTCGACGCCGACGAGAGACGTGACCGTTTCTTTCTCAGGCACATCTTTGGCTGCAATGATATAGACAGCCTCTACAAGAGTGCTTAAGTTATTCTAGTAAAAAATCTTAATCTTCTTGTCACTGAACCTATGCATGCATACGTTTACCTTATTCATGAACCGCCAATATCGTAGACGCTTTTGTGGAGCTCGTGGCTAAATGCCATCAGCCAAATGTATTTATGTGTGGGGTTAGCCTTCCCATGACCTGTGTGCATAGTTCGTGAATAAGTGATTACTTCTTTATACCTCTCTGGGGTCCTGGAATCTTACTTATCTCAGTCCTCGGCAAAGTGCCACTCGTCTGTAATAGCCCTAAGCGGCGAAAAACGGTCTGTACCTAAATTAAACAAAAATTGCAAGTGAAAATATTTATTTTGAAATTATACGCTTGTTACATACTGGTTGCATTGTAATTTTATTTGTAAGGTATTTAATAATGACTGTGACTATGTGAATGAAAGTGTGAATGTTTCCGCCTGCAAGAAGGTACATGTACAGAACCGAGGTCCACTTCTTCAGGGCTTGTGTATCCCTTCCAATCTTTAGTGGCGACGTACAAGATAAGTACCACGAAGAACGTTAGGACGGTGTATATCAGCAAATAATTATGGTGGTATTTCGACAGGCCCGTCGTATCTAATGACAACTTGAAGTTGGTCCTGCCGCTAGCTTTAGAAGACATGGTGTTGCTGATTGATTTGGGTCTGAAAGAAAAGTAATTACCGAGTTAAAAACGGGTGGAAGGGAAGGAATTTTTTAAGGGTCTGCCCGTCTGTCTGTCGATGGCCTGTATCTATTATTATGTATCTTTTTTAACTGTAATAGGTAGCCAGTTGATCTTTTTACAGAAGTTAGGTATGATAATAACTAGTCCGAACCTAATAGGACGAGTTTAATTATTATTTCTTAGTTAATTAATTTTAAATGTATATTTTTTTTGAATTTTCCTTCACCCATATAAAAAATAAAATAACATCATAGCAACGATATTAAAATTCCATGTTAATAAACTGTAAATTGGGTTGTCAGTCCAGCTAGGGTTAGATGATCGCGGCAGCACTGACGTGCGTCCAATTTAACCTATCTGAGAGTGGGTCGACGAAAATTATAATAACCCATTAAGTGCACGTCACACGCACGATTGGATGTCACCCGCTAACAGTGATTTTCCGGAGGGTAGTTGCGACACAACAACTTATGTACCTACCCGCTCATGGCGTTCACAATTAAAATGTTAATTTGTCTCTCACACACTGTCACGCGTCACGGTTTAATGGGACACGCTGTATTGACTGACTACATTAAACATCATGTATAAAGTTAATTTTTAAGTGATCTTTCATATTTAAATAATGACGCGGCAATCACTTCAGGAAGTGTGTTCTTTTTTAGCTGCTTCATTGACATTTGAATTAGTATCAGTCATTCCGGGACAATTCATCTAGGTACTGAAAATGACATTGTTCGTTGCACAACTAAACCTAACCCTTCGGAAAAGTTTGCTTGATGGTAGAACTTATAAAAATTCTAAAGCCAAGCAAACTTTTAAATAATCGTTCAAAAATATCTGGTAATTTTATGAGTTTGTTGGTACTTAATTCTAAAACTTTACATAAAAACCACAATCAGATTATAAGCAACACAATTTTACAAGGACCAGTTTACTTTAACTTTCACACTAAACCACTTAAGTCAGGGTCTTCTCGAGTACTCCACGCTACGTATTATACCAAGCACAATAAAGTGAAGCCGCCGTTCACTTAGGAATAATTTCATCATCATACTCATGGTAATGCAGACAATTTTCATTAAGTTGAAGCATCTTTGCTCTAACAATCGTAGCTGTTAAATTTGAGATTAAAGAAACTTCCATGCTTTTCAGTATTTCAGTTGTAAGGCGGACTAAGGCTCTAGGTTTTACGTGGGAAGATGGATTTCATGAATTACAAATTACTGCCGCGTAAGCAGTAGCGGATTGAAAAGAAAATTTCTAAGCTTTCACAGGGTTTTCTTTGCATCTGGCGGTGCACATATTTCGGCATTTTTTTACAAGTTTCATGTTTCTTTAGTATCAACATACTTAGATGATAAGTTGAGTACATGTTAGGTACTTACCTACTTAGGCTTTTAAAATAGGTATCATCAAATAGTAACTATCAGGTAGACCAACTTACTGTAGCTTTTAGGTAGCGAAGCATAGAGGGTTTCTTTGGTCTCTTCATAGAAGATAGTTAGGTAGAGATTGTGTTGATGGTATTTAATTCAATAAATTAATACCGCGTGAATGTAAAATATTATTTGTACTCACAAACAGGAATACCCAGGCGCGTTTTTCAGCGAATTTTGCATGAGGACACTTTTTATTTATTATTTGCTGGTACCTGATACTACTTGATAATGTTTATTCTTAATTTAATTGCGATTTTACATTTTATGACGTTGTTTTCACTGCTTTTAGCTTTTTGTATTGAAAATGTTTATGTCAATGTGACATTTTAAATCCATAGTCCCTATAGCAGAAAGTAGTAACCTTATTTTAAAAAATGCACCCGTTTTTGCTAACGGGCCGTAAAGATGTTCGAACACGAGGTGGTGAGGTGCTTACAGAGTAGTAATTTGGAAATACCCTTAACCCATTGTATTATATGTGATGTTGTATGTTTCCTGATGTGTGCGGGACGCAGTGGGTTCTTTCCAATGAGAGATGATCGACTTGAAATTAGTTTAATAGGTACTCAGATGTAGTAACAAATTAATTATAATAAAAATATATGTATAAGGAACGACGCTAACGAGCGACCGTCCAAAGGCTCCCAAGTGCAAGTGAGGTTGGCGGAAGCGGATGTTCAAAGCGACGCGGTGGTGCGCACAGACACCATGCGGAGCGCGCGTCATTCAAAACTTCAACCCTGCTGTCCGCTGCGGCGCACAGATGGCGCCAGCAGTTGCTTCTTAACATGCCGGCCGCCTTGGAAGAACCATTCCAACAAGGAGAACACGATCATTGTGTAGGTAGCGGGCAGATCTTTGAGAAGGCCCGCCGGATGATGCCAGTGGCTGTACGGATGTCAGCGACACGTGAAATTCCGTCCTTCCCAGGGAATATTTGCGTGACTCGTCCCAGTTTCCATTTGAAGGGCGGAAGTCTTTCCTCTTTAATAAGAACGAGACTGTCTTGAGCGATGTCTTCACTGTTGATCTTCCATTTGGTACGTTGCTGGAGTTCGGATACGTACTCCTTGGACCAGCGTTGCCAAAAGTGTTGCCTTAACAGCTCCACTCGATCATAGCGCCCCAGTTGTGTAGGCGTGTTGGTCGTCAGGTCTCCGCAGGCTGGCGCAGTCAGCGGTCGGCCGATCAGGAAGTGAGCTGGAGTCAGAGGGAGATAATCGGTTGGGTCGGAGGAGAGAGGGGACAAAGGACGGGAGTTGAGGATGGATTCAATTTGTGTTAAAACAGTTTCAAACTCCTCGCGTGTCAGCCGCGCGTCACCCAGTACACGCCGCAGGTGGTACTTGCAGGACTTGACTCCCGCCTCCCACAGCCCACCAAAATGAGGACTATAAGGAGGTATGAACGTAAGACGAATTTCATTTTGATTAATAAAATCTGAGATATCATTCGAATTTTCAAAAATGACTGCTAATTCTTTTTCAGCGCCTACAAAATTCTTCCCATTGTCTGAAAAGATTTGATAAGGCTTACCGTGACGTGATATGAAGCGTTTCAAAGCCAAGATATAATCCTGTGTGGATAGGCTACCAACTAACTCCAAATGTATGGCTCGAGTGGTAAAGCAAATGAACAAACAAATGTATGCCTTTATTAACTTGGCACCTCTGCCTTTGCGGTCCAATATGAGCAATGGCCCTGCATAGTCGACGCCACATTGCATGAAGGGAAAGCTTGGTTCCAATCTTTCGGATGGTAAATTACCCATGATCGGGTTCAATGTCCTGCCTTTCATGCGTGTACATGTAACGCAGTTATGTACTACTTGCCTAGCCAAGTTTCGAGCTCCAAGTACCCACCACCGTTCACGCATGGAATATACTAGAAGCTGAGCTCCTGCGTGAAGTAACTTTTTATGTTCATATTCACACAGCAACCTGGTAAAACGATGTTTACCATTTAACAATATCGGGTGTTTCTTATCATAACTAAAGTCAACCGCGTTGTTCAACCTACCACCTACACGAATAATATTTAATTTATCTAAAAATATATTCAAACCAGCTATCTTATTAAACGATTTGTTTTTATATTTTACCGGTATACTATTTTTAAGATTATAGTATTCGTCATTAAACGACTGTTGTTGAACTAACTGAGTCAACACGGTAATTGACTGTTGTAGTTCATTTACTGATAACGAACCGGTTATATAGCTTCGACTGTCACCGGGAGTGTGCGCACGCGCGTTGTTTATAAATCGCAACACAAATGCACAAGCCCGTTGTAAACGGATAAACGATGAAAAGCGGTCAAGGTCAATTACCTGAATGGACTAATAACAACTTAAATTTATGGTTTGAGATTTAACTTCCGGTAATTCGGTGGGTATTAATTCTTCATTCCTATTCGAGAAAATAAATGTGCTAGATTCACGTAAGAATGTTGGACCGGTCCACCATAAGTGATTGCTATTATATTTTAACGACTCTAAGCTAGCTCCTCTTGTTATGAGGTCAGCAGGGTTCTCGGTACCCCTAACATGCCGCCAAACGATATCGTCAGTAAGATCGTTGATTTGTACTACACGGTTTTGTACAAACGTTTTGAGTGAGTGAGGAGACATACTTAGCCATCCTTGCACAATGGTTGAATCCGTCCAAAAATAAACCTTATCGTAAGTTAAACGTAGGGAACCTTTAATTTTATTATACAACTTTGCACCTACTAGTGCGCCGCATAATTCGAGCCTAGGTATGCTTACGGTTTTTATTGGTGCTAATTTGCTTTTTGCACATAATAAATGCACAGAGATAGGTATAGAATGCTCACAATTATCACAACAAGATCTAATATACGCGCATGCACCGTACGCATGTTGAGATGCGTCTGTAAATATGTGAAGTTCTTTATATCGCGAATCTGTTGTTGTTATGTAACGAGGTATTTTAATATTACGTAAATATTGCAGACTAGAAACGAAATTATGCCACGTATTTGCAATTTTAACGGGAACTTCCTCGTCCCAATCTAGTTTTTGAAGCCACAAGTTTTGTAACAACGACTTTGCTGTGATAACTGCCGGGGCTAGCAGACCTAACGGATCATACACCTGTGAAATGATTGATAACATTACACGCTTAGTAACTATTGAATCACTTTTAGTGAATTCAGTAGTAAAATGCAATTCATCACTTTCTGTGGACCAGCCCAATCCTAATGTTTTAGATAAATGGTTGTTACCTATATTCAGATCTTTAGTACTGCCAGGACAGACTTTGTGGCTAAATGTCCATTTATGCAACGGAAAACAACCCTTACGCAACACTACAGCCGTTTTATTACACAAATCAACTAGTGAGTTAAGGTCATCGTGACCTGTAATTAAGTCGTCGACGTAAAAATCGTCATAGATTGTCCTAGCGACCAAATCATTATCACATTCCTGTGCCAATTGTTGTAAGCATCGCATGCTAAGAAAAGGCGCTGATGCCGTGCCATAAGTTACAGTTAACAAAGTATATAGTTGTAACGGTAAATCAGGGTTTTCTCTCCATAGAATTAACTGTAAGTTATGCTGACTAGAATCAATCAAAATCTGCCTATACATTTTTTCAACGTCAGCACAAGCAACGTATTTATATTGCCTAAACCTAAGTAAAATTGAAAAAATGTCATTATGTAATGGCGGACCTATGTATTGTATATCATTCAAAGATTTATTAGTCGACGTAGTCGCGCTCGCGTCAAATACAACGCGTAATTTTGTCGTGAGACTATGTTCACGATAAACACCGTGATGCGGTAAAATGAAATGTGGTTTATTTAATAAATCGTTAACATTAGACACCGGGGACATGTGACCAAGTGCCTCATATTCCCGCATAAATTCACAATATAATTGATTATATTGAGGTGAACGTATTAATTTTCTTTCAAGAGATAAAAAACGACTCTTTGCCATGGTGTATGAGTCACCTAACGTGTCGACCGATTCCTTTAACGGGATGCGCACAGTGAACCTACCGTGTGTATCACGCTGTGTGGTTTCTGTAAACAATTTTTCACAATGACGATCATCTTTTGACAACACAAGAGGTAGCTCGGTTAGTTCTTCTAATTCCCAAAACTTACGTAATTGAGAATCAATGTGAACAAGATTACACTGTACTTGGTCTATTTTAAACGAATGTTTGCTACGAATAGGGCCAGATATGATCCATCCTATTTTCGAGTCATATAACGTAGGACCCGAAGCAAGCTTTATTTTGTTATTTTTTTGTAAGTCCCAAAATATGTCCGCGCCTAAGAGTACATCTATATCAGAGGGGACACTAAACTTGGGACCTGCGAGCAACATATGTTTAGGTATACGTATGCACTCGCAATTAACGTTCAACGAAGGTAACTTTGATGTTATTCGAGGTAAAACTAAACATTGGATTTCTGTATTGAAATCACTAACTTTAGATTGTATATTTATTTTACAGGTGTGAGAACTTTTAGAAACGCTTTGTCCTACACCCGAGATGTGAACAGTGGACTGTATAATTGGCAACTTTAAACGATTGCATAACGATTCTGTAATGAAACAATTCTGACTACCGCTGTCAAGAAGAGCCTTTACTGTGTGATATTGGCCGTTAGCATCAGGAACATCGATAAGAGCCGTCGATAACAATACCGGTTGTACCGCGGCACTGCACGTCAGTGCATTACGTTCCGAATGAACCTGCGCATCAGCTGTTGACATAGGGCGCGAACTTAACGTGGACGCGTTTATCCCATGAAGTAACGTATTATGTTTCCTTTGACATAATTTGCAAGGGCCATAAGAACAATCATTTAACGAATGACTGGAACGAATACAATTCGGACATACTTTTTTAGAATTAACTGTTGTAAACCTATCTTGCACCGACATATTAAGAAACTGTGCACACGAATACAGATGATGATTGTTACCGCATAATTCGCAAACGCGCTTTTGTTTATTGTTATCCGTGGTTTGTTTACCTTTGGCGACGTAAGAATGCGAGTGATGAGGTTGACTTGGTGGTTTATCTTTTTTACAAGTACCCTTTGAATCCACATTATTTTTCTTAAAATTAACCATTGCTAGCATATCTGCACGGTTTTTCAAAAAAGCGATTAAATGATGTAGTTTTATTTTGTCACCATTTAGCTGAGACACTAATGAACCTGTATGCGTTTCCCACTCGCGTTCGGTGGCCGGGTCTAGTTTTTCTACAACTAAATAAATGATGACGGTATCCCAAGTATCAGATGATTCGTCTAAAGACTTTAGTGCACGTAAATTTCGTAAAGTCGAATCAATCAGTTTTCTAATCTGTTCACTCGATTCATTTTGGAGCGGCTTGAATTTAAATAACGATTTCATATGGTTTTGCACCAATAAACGATTGTTATGGAACCTGTTTTCCAATAAATTCCACGCGTGAAGGTAGTTTGCGCTTGTAAACTCTAATGCACTGATAACTTGCGAAGCCGAACCGGTAAGTGATGATTTAAGATAGTGGAATTTTTGTATACTATCTAAATCATTGCGATTATGAATCATAGTAATATACGAGTTTCGATATTCAAGCCATTGATCAAATGAACCGTCAAATGCGGGTAATTTAATATCTGGTAGTTTTATCGACAAAAGATTTGGATTACCATTACCCACTTTTCTAGATTGATTATCGTTATTATCGTTATCGCTTAATAAACACTTCGCGGCAGCCATAAGAATAAAATATTGTTCTTCAAACGTTTCCCGATAATCTATTTGTTGTAAATCTATTTGCTCAATTTCATCTTGAATTAAATTAAATTGTATAAACATATCAGAAATTGACTGTATTCGTAACTCAAATTCTTTGCGTGTAGCAATATTTATAGAATCTACTTTTCCTAATTTAGAAAGAAACTTCTCGAAAAGCGTTAGCCTACCCTTAAGCGTGCTTCGGCTTCTTTTTAACTGCACGAGCTTATGCTTTTGATGATCTAATTTAACGTGGTCCTGACTAACATCCTGAAATGCTTCGTCGTCACTCATTTTGGCGGCTGAGAAAGGCAAAGAAGTACTTACAATTTCTCCAAGCACGTGCCCAAGGCTACGCACAGCAGGGCAACTGGGCAACGCACGACTGAAACACGAGAATTTTTACTGATTAACACTAATTGATGGAAAGAGGAGAGGATGGGACGGATTTCGATACCATTCCGGACCGTGACTTGCTACCGTTCCCACGATGATTTTCGTATTTCATGCCGTCTTTATGACGACAAGATGGCTGCGTCCCGCTTTGTTCTTCTTAGATCCGGCTCGAAGGACCATGTATTATATGTGATGTTGTATGTTTCCTGATGTGTGCGGGACGCAGTGGGTTCTTTCCAATGCGAGATGATCGACTTGAAATTAGTTTAATAGGTACTCAGATGTAGTAACAAATTAATTATAATAAAAATATATGTATAAGGAACGACGCTAACGAGCGACCGTCCAAAGGCTCCCAAGTGCAAGTGAGGTTGGCGGAAGCGGATGTTCAAAGCGACGCGGTGGTGCGCACAGACACCATGCGGAGCGCGCGTCATTCAAAACTTCAACCCTGCTGTCCGCTGCGGCGCACAGATGGCGCCAGCAGTTGCTTCTTAACACCCATGAACTTAATTTATTCCAACAATATTTCCTACCATAGTTTTTTTTTGGGTGGGAAATCATCAAAATGACCTCTCCCGCTCAGGGCGCAGCGAGAGGGCGTGTCAGACTCTTACTGACTAAAACTTGATTCTTATAACTTATTAGACAGAGAATGTTGCTGGGGAGTTTGTTGCACCACTTCTTCTCCCCAGCTCAAATACTAGGAAGTGGTGAAGGGTGGGCGCTTAGGGACTGTCTATAAATCTCCAAGAGAGTTGATCCACAACTCTATTAAAAAAGGTTTTTTTTATTTTTTTATGTCCTTGAGACATCATTATCGATAGGTACGATTAAAGTAGTTATTTTTCATGGTTTTTTTAATAGCTGCCATGTTAACTGAATGCAATAAGTTAATGGTGACAGGTGAACAGGCTGCGATGAAGTAATCAGATTAGGTACGTGGTAATTACCTATAATAAGTGAAGTGAATTTTTTTGGCCCTTTACAAAAAAATATCGAAATCCTATTCTTAAGTTAAATGTATAAAAACTTTTTTACAAAAAAACAACCGACTTCCAAAAAAAACACTAAAAGACGAAAAATAACTTTAATTTTTAGTTTTTTTGTAAATAAGTTTTTATTTTTCACTTTTTAGTTGCGGTACCTACCCCACACAAATTCGTATACACTACGTGTGTAAATAAGAGTGACAGGAAATTATTAACACATCATCCATATAAACTAAGTGGAAAAATATGCAGTATTAAGGATAACTCAAAAACGGCTGGTCAGACCTTGATCAAATTTAAATGGGACCACGTGTGAAGCAGCACCTATCAAATAAAAAAAGAATCATCGAAATCGGTTCACCCAGAAAAAAGTTCTGAGATAAAAAACATAAAAAAAAAACATACAGACGAATTGAGAACCTCCAATACGTACCCACCAGCAAATTTTGCAAGGATTTGAGGTAACCGCAGCAAATAGTAAGCTTATAGAAAACGGTGAACGTGTGCAGAGGCATGAACGTGACGTACACAATCTACATTGCATGCACAGGATATTACTTCAGAATTTTTGCTCCGTCGTGAAAGGAGTCACATTTTATTAATGTCCAAACTTTTAGGTATCTTTAAAGTTGCTGTAGAAGCATCGCATAGTTTTCATCACGAATACACGAACAACATCTTAACATTGCAAGTATGAATTTATTTATTGTTTATTATGAAATCTTTATACAATACTTACTTAATATTTATATCCTACTAATATGATAAATGTGAAAGTTTGTGAGGATGGATGGATGGACGTTTGACGCAAAAACTACTGGACGGATTTGGATGGAATTTGGAACAGAGATAATTTATAACCTGGATTAACACGTAGGATACTTTTTATCCCGGTACGACATCCACACGGACCAAGCCGCGGAAAAAAGCTAGTACAATCTAACTCTAAAATATATATATTACTAGCTTGTGCCCGCGTCTTCGCCCGCGTGGATGTCGGAAATTATCCCACGGGCTCGTGCACCCGGAATCAATAGTATCCTATCTTCAAAATCCATTCATTCACCCGTTGAAGCGTGAAACGGTAACCGACGACAGTTATTAAATGCAAATTATCATTTTTATGCTTATTAAACAGCTTTTTATGATTCTAAATGTCTAACTTATAAATAATAATAATTCATTTTAATATTATCTTCATTCATTTGTAATACTCTAGCGTCGCCATTGACTACGTATTAGCTACTTATTCGATAAGTTATTTTATAACATAAATATGTAATAACTTTTAAACGGGTGGACCGATTTAAATGAAATAAATAATACCTACCTCAAGATACGGGTTCTGACTATATTTCCAATTCCTTATCTCTTAAAAAGAGGTACAAAAAATGACAATAACCATGTGAATTTTAAAATCATCCCCTATTTTACCCTCTGATTGGTTTTACAAAAACGCTGAAACAAATATATTTTTATTTCTTACCAAAAACATCAATTAAAATTTTTATATCCCTAACTTAAGAAATGCGGGTAACTTAGCATTTCTTAAGTTCATTCATTTCAACGAAAGGTGAAAAACTGTCTTCTAACATGGGGGGACCCAGGCGGTGCAGTGTTTTTTTTTTACAAACCTTTGATATCTGGGGCTAGGTATAGTCGCCTAGCCATTGTCTGTCGGTATTGTCACTAAGGTTAAATTTCGCATTTTGAATAGGGGAGGTCAAGGCCGATGGATTGGAACTCCTGCGTTAGGAATTGGCGATCTTTTAGAACAGTGCCTACACGTCACCTCCTAGAGTCCCATCATCTAAATACCGCACATAATATTTTGAATTTAGTTGTTGTATTATGGGGTGGATAGCCAAACTGAAAATGACTGGCCCGAGAGGATCACCTTGTCCATCGTCCGGAGGCCGATCTGAATACAGAGTCCAAAACGATGTCTTTAAAATTCTAATTAGTAATTTTGATGGGTGCCTGTAGAACTGCATGTCACAAAAAACCGTACATTTCCGGTAACTCCTTTTTTAGTTCAGCCAACAAAGTGTTCCTATTAATGGAGTTGAAGGCGTTCTTAACGCCAACCTCGAGGATGACGTCACCTTTACCTGAATTTAAAAAACTGGGCATATACGGCAGCCTCGAAGCCCCCTTTGGATCCAAAGCCAAGTTGTAGGGGCTTTTTTTTTTTGTTGGTAAATCATCAAATAACTTCTCCCGCTCTGGGCGGAGCTGGAGGGCGTGTCAGACTTTTACTGACTAAAACCCACCCGTGTTCTTTCAGTTGTCTGTGCGCTGGGGCCGCGGTAAATCTTTCGAACAATCCGCGACCCTGGCAGGCATCGGCCCTATCAGACTCCGTCAATTAGTGTTGACATCTCTTTGAGGCGCGCGTGGAAGACAACACACCGTCGACACGGGCCTGATCCCTACCGGACGGTGAGCAACGGGTAGCTCGCCTTCCGGTAAGGATCAGGTCCGTGTATAGCCGATTCCCGATGCCCATAGTGTCTCCTCCTGCGGCAACTAGGGGCGTGAGGGCGCAATGATTGCCTCACCTTCACGTGCTCCGCCTCCTCCTTCGCGAGCATTACTACTTCGTAGAAGGAAGTGACGGCTTCTCATGCCCTCTCGCTCCGTACCATGGCCTGGACCACGGCCGGATGCGAGAGATCGCCGGCGCCGATCGCCTCCGCGAGGACACGGCAGTGCGCCGCCCTAGCCAGGCAGACCTCAACCGTGTCTTCCGGGCGATTCACACAATGGTAAGTTTCCCGAGCGTTTCCTCCCGCCTTATTCGGAACAGGAATCTCCCGAAACAGCCAAATCCAGTGAGGTCCTGCGTCAGGCGGAAGGTGAGGACGCCGTGGCGCCTCTCAATCCACTCCTCAAACAGGGGACTTACGCCGCAATGTTGGCGTGCCCAGCTCTGGGTTGCGACAGTCGCACTCTCCATGCCACCATGAAAGCTGTAGGGGCTGGAACTTGGTTGTTAAAATTTCACCGCCGTACCTCTTGCGCAGGGCACATAAGTTGGCTTGGCCCCGTACAAGACATCGACGACGGCATCATTCACACCACCGTTGAGCATCGAGTTGATTAGAGCCGCAAGCTCCTTCAAAAGTGACTCACTAGCTTCCACGGCGCCTCAACTCAATAAGTCTTTTAAATGCCGAGGAGTCAGGCCGTCGAGGCCGCCTGCGGAACCACTTCGGAAGGAGCTCACGGCTGCAATCAGCTAGGGGGCACTGACGTTAAAAGGTGTTGAATCCAGATCGAGAGAGAGGGGTGGGGGCATCGGGGAAGGTAAGACCATCCGCAGTCGCTGGATGTTTACTTTCCAGGGCTGAAAGAGTTTCTGGAGAGTAGGGCGCCACCACATCGCTACTGAACAGTAGCCTGGCCACTCCCCTGATGTCATCTTCACTTAGTTTGGATCCTACATGTGAACATAAGCCTTTTCGTGAAATGTTATTGAAAACAAGTAATTTTGGATATAAAATAAGGGTCGAATTGTTACAGTTATCTTTAATTTGGTTTGTTAATGTTTCTTTAACTGTAATTTTTTTTGGGACATGCAGTAAAGAGTAAAATAATAATATGGTAGACATGCAGAATCCTATAAGGGAAAGTGAGTTGTTGATCCCAGTCCCAGGCGCTATAAGAATTCTGCTGGGTAGCAAGACGGAGACATCGCGTCAAACTTAGCGCAACAGACTGTCTCGCGCCCCGGGGAACTGTCTTTAAAAGAGGGGTAGATTTTATTTTTATTTTGTAATTGTTTTCCAATGTGTCTGGATTGAAGGTATTGAAGTTGTGACTGGGGGACACAGAAGTACACTTTGAGGTTTGTGAACCTTGCCAATTTGCCATAGTGTATCCATAGCCCCCGTTCACTTTTAAAGAAGCGTGCCTGGGAGCAATGGGGACATCTTACCTGGACATCAAGCGATTTGGCAGGTTGACTGGCACTAATTCCGACGTCGCTACAGCCGGGATTCGTATTCATATTAATATTCGTTTAATTGCATTCCACAAAGTAAAACAAAATGTTAACAAAAGGCTTAGAGCTAAGAGCCGTTGTAAACCCTGGTAGGGCACAGTAAAAGGTATTGTTTGATACATGACTAACATATTGTGGTAAAATACACAACCCAGGAGTTCTAAGGACGGTTGGGTTGTGTGTATCTGATGGGCACGTGGGGCGACGGCGGCGGCCGCCACTGCTGTGGGTGCCGCCGCTGGCGCGCGCCCTTGCGTGCACTCAATATGGTGTCACAACACATAGATTACTTCAATTGTACTCTGGAGTGTATTCACACGGGTCGCATTTTGTAAAATTACTCTTAGTTGTTCATTATAACTTCACTGTTGTATTATATGGTAAGCATGTGATGATAGTTGTATGCGTTTTAAACAAATAAATAAATATTTCTTAAAGTTAAAAATCTAAATCATAGTAGGTGACTAAAATTTAAAAATATATATAAACTTAACAATTCAATTCGGATAAAAAGTTAATAACAATAGCATAAATAAATAATAATATAATTTATCGGCCATTTTCATAAAATACTTACTATTTTTACATTTAGATTGAGTTGACATCGTAAATTTAAAAAACACCTAGAGGATGAGACACAAATTGATTTTCTGTCGCTATCGCACCTTCTGCAACAATCTCTTAAAAAAAGTCAAGCGTGAATATGAACGTTCTGAATTTCGGCAGGCTAGAAATAATCCAAAAGTTACATGGAAACTTGTCAAACGGGATGCAAGCTTGGGCCAAAGCAATGACTCGGCCTCTGAGTTGCTAAACTGCAGTCCCGAACCGTTGCAGTCAGTGGACAAAGTCAACAACTACTTTGCGAATGTTGGTGGACTCTTGGCGGCTGAAATCGAACACTCTGTCCTCTATAAATATCTCTCGGATAGTTGTCCCAAACTTGAGATCCCGGGGACGACCATACCGTCCGCACCACAATCAATGGCCCTTCACAGTGTAGATAGTGCTGAGCTGGTAAATATCATCCCTAACCTTAAAGACAATTGTGCTGTTGGATTTGACGGTATAACCCCCTCAATCGTGAAGGCGACTCGTCACATTCTTATTCCGATCCTTGTTTTCATCTTCAATCTGTGCTTTTCTACCGGAACTTTTCCTGATGTTTTCAAAACAGCAGTTGTCCACCCTATCTACAAGTCGGGAGACAGGGATAATGTCGCTAATTACAGACCCATTTCAGTGTTGAGTACCTTCTCTAAGATATTCGAAAAAGTTATTAACCATAGACTCACCAAATACCTAAATAAATTTAACCTTTTCTCTAATAATCAGTATGGCTTTAGGTCTGAAAAATCCACCGAAGATGCTGTACTGGAACTTACAGATACGATTATTGGCCATTGGGAAAATAAATACAAAACTCTTGCTATCTTTTTAGACCTATCCAAGGCCTTCGACACTGTCTCAATTCCCATACTTCTTTCGAAGCTAGAGCATCTTGGTATTCGCGGGACAGCCCACGATCTCTTCAGGAGCTATCTATCAGGTCGTAAGCAAATTATAAAACTTGATAACTACCTCAGCAATCAGGAGACGATTACTTTTGGTGTACCCCAGGGCAGTGTCCTGGAACCCCCACTTTTTCTTATATACGTGAATGAGCTGTGTCAGTTATCCTTACCCAATTGCAAAATTATAGCTTATGCCGATGACACAGCTCTAATTATTTATGGCCGGGACTGGACTGAAACTCGCCTCAATTCGGAGTTTGCCCTGAGCACCGTCATGAGGTGGCTGACCACTAATCTTCTCACTCTAAATGTTAATAAGACCAAGTTTAAGACATTGACTACTATGAAGTCAAGTCAGCCACTTACACCAATTGAAATTCGTGCGCACACCTGTCCGAACTTACACGCTGACTGTGACTGTCAACAATTAGAAGATACCCCTACAATTAAATATTTGGGAGTCACCCTTGATAGAAACCTGAAATGGAAGCAACATATTGCTTCAGCTGTAGCTCGTGTGAGAAAACTCATATATATTTTTAAAATGCTCAGAGGCGCGGCTGATTTCAGCTGTTTGTTAACCGTCTACTTTACACTCGCTCAGTCTGTTCTGGGGTATTGCCTAACGGTCTGGGGTGGGGCCTGCAAAACGGTGATGCTGCGGGTTGAACGTGCGCAGGGAGCTGTCCTGAAGGTGCTGGCAAGGAAACCGATCCGATATTCGACATCCTCTCTATATACCCTCTGCCTGTCCGCATCGTCAGACAGCTATTTATCCTCCAAACTGTTCTTCGTAAACACAGCCAACTTACCTTTGATCCTAAATGCTCTTCCACACGCCGCTCAAATAGGGTTTGTAACACTGTAGTAGTCTCGTAGAACTGTAGCTGCAAGTCGTCACTACAAACACTTAGGTTCCAAAATCTACAACACATTAAACAAAACCTTACACATCTACCCACTAACCAAGAGCAAATGCAAAACGGAACTTAACGCCTGGTTAAAATCACACAACTATGAACAAACAGAGAAACTCGTGGAAGTGTAAATTACACACACACCCCACAAAACCACACGCAGCACACATGCCACAGACACTCCTCGCACACTCATTGACTCTCAACCACACACCCATTCACCCTACACTCACCACATTAACTCAACATCCCAATTCATGTCCCGTACTGTTTTATTTTGGTATCTTATATTTTGTCTTTTTTTATTATTTTATTTTATTATTAATTAATTAACTCTAAATTAACTTTGTTAACTTTACCTTTTAAGCAGTTGCATGGAATATCATTCCATTCTGTATATGGAGAGGGGCGTTGTTAGCTGCGCTACAGTTTATACTTTTGCAGCTATCATCGTTTTACTTTTTGTACTTTGCGTTGTGTTATTGTTCCAAATAAACGTTTTTTTTTAATATATTTAGTTATATTTGGGTAATTATTACAAACACTTATTAATAAGAGATCATATTTTGTTTTTTTAAGATTACAAATGAATTATTAATAAAGAGATCAATCAGTTTTACCTGTATCACAATTAGAGATGATGTATTTATCATATATAAAAATTCATTGACCTAAAAGGCTACTTATTAGCCCAAAAACACACTAAGATTAATATTTACACTGATAAAAACACTAGAAAAAATACTTTACCTAGTCAATAGAACCAGTTTTTTTTTTATAATGTTAATCGTGTCCAAGTGTTACTTCGTTACAGCCAGATGGCTGCGTGCGACGCAGGCGCGAGCCTAGGGCGCCGCGACGCCGCGCGTGCAAGTATTAAGTTAAATAATTATTAGACAACAACAACTATTAGGTATTTGACATTACGATTTGGAACATTAAACCTTTATTAGGAGCTTAGTTTTGTTCACTAATAGGCAGTGCCGGACGGAGCCCGTAGCAAATTCTATCGAGGGGCATGGACCCCTTGATAGAATTTGCTACCCCGTCCATTTGCTGTAGGTTTTTAAGAATAAAGTGGTAAAAATAAACAATACTCAATACGTTTATTTGCTATCTATAGGTTACAATTTTGTTAGTGTTTAATAGAGGTAGGTACAGTAGATACATATGCCCTGTTGGGTTGTTACAGGTATAAAAACCTAGGGATGACTAAGCTAGGGTAATTAAGAATAATTTTGATAAGAAAGACACTAACAGTTTAAAAAATATATTATATTTTTAGGAATAGCTAACTTTAAATTATGTATATATTTTATATTTATTTATCTGTTTTTCTTCATTTTTTGTTTTACTTTTGCAAAGTATCTTTTCTACATTTCATGTGGGCAAATTTTGAAATGACACTATTCGTTTCCATTTCTCTGAGCAAATCATATTCTATGTTCAGTTCTTGAGTCATAGTCTTCATTAATTTTTTATTCCCTTCCATGTCGAAAAGCCAGGTTCGCCAATGCTGTTAGTGACCATGAGAGACAAATAAATGCGAAAACAATTACTTAATAAGGAGAACATGATTCTAATGATTTATCCATTAGGAATTTGTAATGTTGAATTTCCAGAGCTTCGTTTGTCGAACTGTTAATCGCACCAGCCACATCAGCACCTTATTTTCGTACCACACTATCTGTCACAATCTAAATTATTTTGAAGCCCATTGTTTCATATGTTGTAAAAATTAGTCTGCTGAAAAATGTACATAACGCAATGAATGTTGTTGAACTAACAAAATGAAACCCATGCCTACTGTTAGTGTGTTACGCAATTACCCTGCCGTTTTGAGCAGCTCGGCAAAATGCACTAATTCGTCGTCTAGGCTGTCTTTCAAATCATTTGAATTTACTTCGTAATGTATGGATCAAGTCATCTGAAATAAACGAATTTTATTTATTTGTAAGCACTGCACAGCACTTTCTTCTGTTAACTGTCGAAAATCTTCAAAAACACTAGTTATTTTTTGGTATGCTTTCATGCGTTTATTTAGAGCAGATAGTGTGCTATCAATAATGAATAATGACAATAATGAATAATGACAATAATGAATAATGACAATAATGACAATACTTAAAGCGGATAGTATGCTATCAATAATGAATAATGACAATAAACACCTCAATTTCAAACTGTTTACCAGGTGTTTCATTTTCAACAAATTCGTCAGGTGTACTAGAACCGCTAAAATGGTCGCACTTTGTGTTTCGCTTGCGTCGCGTCGTCTTGAAGTCTGTTACTGATATTCATGACAGCATGTCAGATCTTTGATAAATTTTTGGTATATGATTACTAAATTATAATAAAAATAATGTAGACTGTAAGTCTTACAAATAAATAGACAATTTGATATATTTTTAACCTACTTCAAAAAAAGGAGGAGGTTCACAATTCGACTGTGTTTTTTTATTTTTTTTATTTGTGTTAGCTCAGATCTTTTTTTAGAGTGAACCGATTTGGATGATTCCTTTTTTTATTTGATAGCTGGTGCTTCACATGTGGTCCCATTTATTTTTGATAAAGTTCTGACCAGTATTTTTTGAGTTATCCTTAATACTGCATATTTTTTCCACTTAGTTTATATTGATCGTGTTTTAATAATTTCCTGTCACTGTTGTATCAAGTAGTGGTATACGAATTTGTGTGGGGTAGGTACCGCAACTAAAAAGTGAAAAATAAAAACTTTTTTATAAATAAACAACCGACTTCCAAAAAAACACTAATAAACGGGAAAAATAAATTTAATTTCGGAAGTCGGTGGCCAAAAACGTAAATATAAGAAGTCGGTTAGAACCAAAGACACCGACTTCCGAAATTAAAGTAGTTTTTTCACGTTTTTAAGTGTTTTTTTTTGGAAGTCGATTGTTTTTTTTGTAAAAAAGGTTTCTTGTAGAGCTGATTATCGGGCCGATTCAACATATATACGAGCGACTTTTTGTAGGACTTGTGCGTTTATCGTATGAAATTTTTAACCGACTTCAAAAAAGGAGGAGGTATCTCACTTCCTCTCTCCTTAAACATTGTCATTACATTTAGTTTCCTTGCTCTTGTTTCGTGTTTATTATTGTATATTTTATATGTAGATAAGTATATGTTTCATGTATGTATCTATTTGTTGTATATGTAAATGGTACACCACTGACTACCTGCATTATTGTCTCTCCTTCTACCTTGAATCCATCCAAAGGTTGTCTGTAAAAGATCGCTTTTAGCGATAAGACCGCCCATTGTGTCACCCTATGTAAAATTTCTACATTTAAATCTGTAATTTTTATGGTGTACATAATAAAGAGTATTATTCTATTCTATCTCAATTCGACCGTATTTTTTTAATATTTTTTATATGTGTGTTCGCGGATTTTACTTCGTCGTTTATGAACCGATTTCGATGATTATTTTTTTGTTGGAAAGGAAATATCCCAAGGGTGGTACCCTGATGGAAGGAAACCAGGATCTGATGATGGCATCCCAGAGAAATCGAGGGGAACCTTCGAAAATGGTAGGGGTGACTAGTGAGTTTGTTAATTTTTTCATTAAGTATTTCTAAGTATTTTAAAGCACTTCAATTTAATGAAGGTCTGGAGTCAAACTGATGATAGAGCCGAAAGACAGTCGAGGGAACTCCTCAACTATTTACAGCAGTTACCTTGTGTTTGTGCTAGATTAATTTGTATTGATGAGAACTTTACACCTAGATGGGTTATGACTGTCATTAGGGGTCTGATGATGAAGACAAAGGACAGTTAAGGGAACTCCTCAACGGTTTACAGTAGCTACCTTAT
This sequence comes from Griposia aprilina, assembly GCA_916610205.1. NCBI lineage: Eukaryota > Metazoa > Arthropoda > Insecta > Lepidoptera > Noctuidae > Griposia > Griposia aprilina. The sequence continues at coordinate 13,276,029 of OU744286.1, forward strand.
GTTTGGACTTAATTCATTTATATTGATGAGATCTTTGCACCCATATGGGTGCCATTGCAGGTCTGATGATGGAGACCATAGACAGTCGAGGGAATTCGTCAACGATTTACTGCAGTTACCTTTTGTTAGGCTTACTTCATACGGTTCAATATGCCAAAATGTTCAGTTCGTAAAAAAATATAATACCTAATTAGGTAGATTGAAGTTTTACATCGGACAACCACTACCTACAAGTTATGCTGATGCGCCAATTTGAGACTGAATTTAAATTACGTTATCGCGTCTTCTCTAGCAATGCTCTGTCGTCGTGTGACCTATTCAATAATTTGTTTGAATCTAAGTCAGACAACGCTATTCCTTCCAAGGTTTTAACACGACTCAGAGCAACATACACCTGTCCTTTGGCGAATTTTTTTAACCGACTTCAATAAAAGGAGGAGGTTCTCAATTCGACTGTATATTTTTAAATTTTTATGTGAGTTAGTTCACAAATTTTATCATTTTCTCTTTTTTTGTGTTTTTTTTGGAAGTCGGTTGTTTTTTTTGTAAAAAAGTTTTGTTTTATTTTCACCAACAAAATAATCTGTAACCGATTGCATGACGTGGATTGTCTTAGTAAGAAAAGAAGTTACATTTCACGTTTTTGGACATCAAGTAAATTTGTTAAATGTCTTATTAAGTATCACAAAAAAATACGCTTAGACGGGGATAGGCGGGTTTGGATACGCGGGCCCTCTTTTTTTTTTTTTTTTTGGTTGGGTTCCTTCAGTTGCCTGTGTGCCAGGGCCAAGGTAATTCTTTCGAACAATCCGCAACCCCGGCAGGCATCGGCCTACGCGGCGCAGCCCCGCGCCTGCGGTGGCCGGGAGTCGGCTATCGACTCCCGACGCCCAGAGTTTCTCCTCCTGCGGCGACTAGGGGCGTGAGGGCGCAATGATTGCCTCTCCCTCACGCGCTCCGCCTCCTCCTTCGCGAGCATTACTGTTTCGCAGAAGGAGGTGACTGCTTCCCATTCCCTCTCGCTCCGTATCATGGCTTGAATCAGGGCCGGACGCTAGAGATCGCCGCCGCCGATCGCCGCCACGACGACACGGCGGTGCCCCGCCCAAGCCGGGCAGACTTCCACCGTATGCTCCACCGTGTCCTCTGGTCGATCCACACAATGACAACACCCGGGCGTTTCCTCCCGCCTTATCCGAAACAGGAACCTCCCGAAACAACCATGTCCGGTGAGGACCTGCGTCAGGCGGAAGGTGAGGACGCCGTGGCGCCTCTCAAGCCACTCCTCAAAGAGGGGACTTACCGCCGCTATTGTGGCGTGCCCAACGCGGGGCCCTCTGTTGTGCGGGGCCTGTAGCAATTGCTACAAGAGCTACGTGGTTAATCCGGCACTGCTAATAGGTGCCAGCGGGGTAATTGCGTAACCCACTAACAGTAGCAATAGCTTTAATTTTGACAGTTCAACAACATTCATTGCGTTATTTACGTTATTGAGCAGTAATATTTTTCGAACATATGAAGCAACGGATTAAGAATGGGCTTCAAAATTATTCAGATTTTGGTAGATAAGTAGTGCGTAACGCAGTTAGGGTGCCGGTTACCGAATTGAGAATTTGAAGTTGAGAACTTGTCAAACTCGACTTAAGGTGAAAGCAAGCGAAATTTAAATTTCTTTGCAAAAAACGTAAGAAATATTGAATTTCGCGGGCTACTTTGAAGGAATCACCTTAATTAATGCTGAAGTAGGGTTCGACAACTTCTCAACTTCAAATTCTCTTTTCAGAAACCAGGTATAAGAGTTAAGTTAGTATGATTTGACAAATAGGCCACTTGGTAATATTTAAACCAAAAATCTAAACTCAATCGCCTACAAAGTATACATTAATTAGTTATTCAACCTATAAATTCTAGAAGGTAGAGTACCTAACTGTATAAAAATTAAGGAAAATTCCGGCAAGTTTAATTGCGATCAGTAAATAATGAAGAACATAAAGAAGATCAATCCGAAGGAGAGTTTAATATTGATGAGCGGCCGTCGCGTCCTTCGGTGGCAATCTATAAAAATATTAATTGCTGTCCTGTTCGCCTCGTAAACAATTCAGTGGACATGAAATATTTAGTGCCTAAGATACACGTTATGTGTCACTTTTTTATTTTAACTAGGGAAAACCGTGGAGATGCTTGCGAGTGATGTTACAATATCAATACCTACGTATAGAATCAATCTGACTCATCACGAGTCACACAGTTCACATAACTACATAGGTTGGAGGCAACCCGATTAATTGATTTGTCCACATTTCGATTCCGAAGCATCTAAATTATGGGTGAGCTAGAGATTAAAATGACAATCTAATTCAAAATTTATCGTTTTCCAATTGCAAAGTTAATTGCTTTGGCATAAGGTTCAGAATCCATAGTTTGAGGGTAGTTAAACAGGCTTTGTTCCGTATATGAATCGGCGAGTGAGCAAATCAGCTCGGTAATAACGTTTCGGAAAACAGCAGCGCCAATGCACTGGAGACGTATTTGCATAGAGCAGATATGGCGCCCAATGGAGCCAGGCAATACTGAACCGCGACGTGCTAGTTTTAAAATCACAAGCCAAACACGTGTAGGTAACCTATAACATATTAGATTTGTAGGCAATTGCAACTGCACTCTCCGTATTTTTTGATGCTGAATTTTTGAAGAGGCTGATGGATTCTTCCTGTGTGCATTAATTTCGGGATAAACCACTCGCACTGAAAGCATTTGCTACAGAGTTCTTGAAAATTGAAACTGCGGTTTTCTAGGAAAAGTAATTTATTTAAAATACATTTTGCGATTGCGTTTTGAGTTCGTTTATGCATACGCTGATTCTTATCAATTTCATGAAGTATGTGTACCTATATTTGAAATATAGGATTATCATTTTATTAGAACGACTAATTTTAAATTGTCAAATGCAATTCAAATCTCATCTGAATAATATCGATTTGTTAAATTTAACAGCCTCAGATAAATGTTTGTTGGTAGCCTATATTGGACCTCTGTTTAATTAGTTTCCCTGAGGGTTGGAGTTGAAAGGGGAAAGCTGGGATAAGTAAAGCAGATGGGACATTTCTGTCCATCGCTCTTTGTTTTGGTTATCTAAATTAATTGAATAATAATTATTATTTTCTAATGCCGGAATTAGAAACCAGGAACATTTACGGAATATCGTCGGTCTGTAAGAGTGGTTTTTCATTGAATTTTTTTGACATAAGTGGGTATATGTTTGAGTTACGAGAATTTATGTACAGCAAATCGAAAGAAAACTCTAGTTACCGAAGTTAAAGAAAAAAATATTATAAATGTCCAGTGGATACCGAAAAATAATCGTAAAATATAGGTATGTAGATAGATTTTTATTTAAATGCATAAAACAAGATAATTTGTATACTAAACTATCATTCAGGAAGAAAATAGACGACAACATTTAATTACCAGAAAAACGTTAAGGAAACTATCTTTTTTCCTGGTGTTTTCGTTGAAGTCTTTTCCATGGTAATTTTTCCAAGTATTCGTAAATATACGTTGTTTTGTTTGTGAAGAAACTTGGGCATCACCGACGATAGCTAGGAATTCTAGTCTAATCTAGTCAAACATAACCAGTTATCAGAAAAACAATTATATTAAAAAATCCTTCTTTGAAGTTGGACTAAACTCTTTATAGAAACGTCTATGTATATATCTACCTATAATTTCAGGTATCGACCAACCAAGTCATTTCAATACCTCTAGATATTTTAAATGAAAGCAAGTCTCTATAACCAATCAATACGCAAAATTTAAATACAATTTTAATTTTCTTGGGCTTTGTGACATTCGTTACTTGAAAAAGGCAGACAGTCGATAGGTACCTAGGCTTACATTATGCAACATAGATGTAGTACACAGGTAAGGGGCCTTGAAGGGTCATTGTCATTACCACCACTGATGATCGATACTTTGCCTAGCCGCATAAAAAGTACGTAAACACTATCGTACGCCATACATACAGCACTCGTGACTCGTGAGCTCACTATACTGTTTAAACTAAGAATAAAGGGTACAATGACCTCAAGTTTTCTTTCTCGCGCAACACGCTGTTTTGTATGGAAAGCACTGTTTGCCGATTTTTCACGAGAAAACGAGTCATGCAATGTGGTCGGGAGTAGGTACTTGTTATGGAGACAATTTTAAATGCACCTACTAGAGCTGACGTTAGAATAATTACGCTATTGCATAGTATTTTTATGTCTTTACTTGTGGTTACCAAGTGTACAAACACGCTGTGAATGTATATGTAAGCGCAGGAGCTGTCGGTACCATCCGAGACAATGGTGAAGTCGGAAGTGTGTGTGTGTGTACGTGTGTGTGTTATCTGCTGACGCTATTCGTTTTCACGCACACATTCACAGCGTGTTTGTACACTTGTAGTTACCACAAGTAAAGTGCGCGTTGCTTCGTGAGATAAAAATAATGTATAAGGTATTACAGTTGCTGAAATATTCTGGTGCTGAAGGTGAGAATAGCACTAAACATCCCTGTTTCTGGGAATGAAGGCATGTGGCCAGCAAAAATGGTGACCGAATGTGGTGATAGAAACACAGTGAGTTCTATTTGCATTGTTTTCTGCAGAGCTGGTGGCGGGTTGCCTAACAGTGGTTTTCACGTCTTTATAATCACTCAATGATACAAATCAATGTTCCCACTGCTGGCTCAAGCCTCCTCTCTTTGGGAGTGGAGTGGGCCGTATTCCATCACGCTGGCGTAGTGCAGGTTGGTGGACTATCTGTATTGTTTTGTTTCCAATACAAGAAAAGGTTTACGTCCAGCAGTCGTTTCCAAAGAACCGGAAAATGTTCCATCTTCAGGTTTAAATAGTGAAGAAAGATACCTTCTTCTTCTTATTACTAGAGGAACGAGCGGAAAATTGGGTTAGGTTGAGTTATTTCTGAAGTATTCCGATAAGAACTATACATAGGATTTGGTGCGGAAAAGCCTTCACTATATTGTATATATCTAATAAAATATAATACCTACAGGTATTTCCTATATATGGTTACAGTTTTAGGTTTGTCGAGAACTACTTCGGAGTGAATATTTACAAAAATCAGTAACAGAATTGGGGTGGCGAAACGGTTTTCTCTATCAACAAGAGAGCTAATAAACTACGAAGATAACAGTATCTTCATATACCTTCTTATAAAAGACTCCGATGAAATGGACCTTTTTATTTGAGTATGCATCAATAAGGAAAAATATTAAAAGATACATGTAAATATAAGTAGGAGATTGTCTGTAAAAAAGATTTATTTAGATCGTCGTATTTGAACAGTATCCGCTATGGGTACATTCAGGATCTTTTGAAATTCTGAGTAACTTTTTTTGGCTTATCTTTAATTTGTGTAGTAATTTTTCTGTAATGATAAATAAGTAATACTGGCAATATTGTAATTGGTTTCATTACCTTCTTCTTTCATAGAATCAGCATGAACGGTTGTGAGCTGTGGGACCTCAGATACCTTATATTCTATTCCAGCTTTGTATGCTTGGTTTCCTTATTGAAGTTAGCTGTCCTGTTTAAAGCTATGCCCTATCCTAGCGTCGGCTTTAGAATAAGCTGGAGAGATTAAGAGCAGTGCTTGGACGTTGGATTCGCGGATTTTTGTTAGCCTTCCAGAACGGCAAACTTCAGCGTACTTTTGAAGAGAGAAAAGCTTCCATCCAATCAACGTGGTATTTTGATGGTAATGATATGGCGGTATATTCTCAGAATGATTCTCAACTCAAAAGTATATTATTATAACGAAAACTTTTTCGTACTCCAAAGTTTCTCGCTCTACAAACATTATGAAGATACTTATAAACTGGAATAATTAACTTAAGATAAATAAAACTCATGTAATTTCACTGTTTACGTTTACGAACGTTTTCATTTGCGAGTCTTCTATACGGAGCCGTAAACTTAAACATCGGTATTTATAATAAGCTTGATAGGCACTCTGAGAACCTTCTCTCTATCACTTTCGTCTTTAGCAAATAGGGGAAGTTAGAGAGGGACAGCAATCGCATAGTCTTTAAAGTGCTGTTTTAATTTTATGAATATCATTGATGTCTTGTTTTCAGTTCCTTTCAATCAATCTTTCAGTTAGTTAGGTTCTCCTTAACGGTTTTACCTTGTCTTACGAATTGTATAATTATGAACTATGTGTTGTTATCAGCTGATAATGTGGTAATGTGCAGAACGGCTTGCCCTAATTCCACTGTTGTACTGGGTGGTGCAAAAGTCACGGCGGTGTTTCAAAAATAAAATATGACATTTGCACTGACATTTACAATTCTTTAGTTTAAAAAAAAAATAAAAAAAAAAATGGAGATTTATCTTGGATAATTTCCCCGCTATCCAACGTATCAAACTAATATATTTTTTCTTTGTACATCATCTGTGTATTATTCAAACCCAGCGAGCATATCGCCGCCACTACCATATGGGTAACACTCCCTCAGAATCCGTGATCCGACGGTTGGTGGCACGTTTTCAGCAGACAGGTTCAGTATCCTATCTCCCACAAACTGGAAGACCACGTTCTGCTCGAAGTGCAGACAATATTTAACGTGTAGGAGTGTGGAGGAGAACGCGGAAACATCAATGCGTAGGCGTTCGTCTCAGCTGGGAATCCATAGGAGATCTATATAAGAATTTGATAGAAAAGAAATTGCGCCTGCTTTTATCGACAGTTCAGAGATGTGGTTCCAACATGATGGAGACACAACGCATACGGCTCGAGCCACAATGACTGTCTTGAGGCAGACTTTCGGCGAGCGTTAAATCTCGAGATTTTCAACATTTCACTGACCTGCACCTTCCCCGGATTTAACAGCGCCAGATTATTTTCTCTGGGGTTATTTAAAAGACAAAGTGTACATTAATAAACCCAGGACAATCGAGCAGCTGATGGCGAACATCCGATCTAAAATACGATTGCTAACTCCTCATGTTCTGAGAAAAGTAATGAGAAATGCTCTCGAAAAAGCCCGTCTTTGTGAGGCTGTAATTGGTGGTCATTTACGGGACGTAATATTTAAAACGTAACCCGAAAATATTTCCATGAGTTTTATTTTGTTGTCTGATAACAATTAACATTAGTAAACAAAAATAAACAAAGTTATAAGTAGTTGCGTCCCCTTCGTGACTTATGCACCACCCTGTATTAGTTAACTACCTCCTGTTTTGGGCCAATCTGAAATTTATTCTGCATCTCTAGGCCATTTGGTGCATTTTGCTGGCTTAAGACTGAAAATATGTTTTTTTTATGCAATGGTTTGTTTTAATAAAAAGTAGTCAGAATCCAACCAGGCAGCTGCAACGTGATTTAGTGACCAAACAAAGGACATTTTTTTTGTTTTTTAAACGTATTCTAAACAAATATTACAAACTTACCCAAACCAAAACGATAATCTAACACCTCTATTTAAAGAACCTACAAATTTATTATAGGTATGTAAGTACCTCTTTATCCTCTCGCACTTGTTCCACAATAACTTCTATTAACTCAACTGAGCTATGATTTATGCAAGTTACGTTATTACCCTTGAATTCAGGAGCTGAGTAAATCCCGCCTCACGAGTACAAGCTTACAAACTTTTATCGGCGGTCCTTAAGAAGCATAAATCACTTTTATCGCGTCGCTGGTGATACTTACATACTTACGAGTACATGCATCGCGAATACGCTCGGAGAACTTGGAAATTTGTGTGATCGATGTTCATGTCTATTTGGTGTGTTAATATCGGGCTTTTTAGTTCTGGTGGTGTACCATCAGCCTACAACGTCCCTATTGCTTACTTACGGGCGTCCTTTCTGTGAGAAGGACTGGGCCATAAGGCACCACGCGGGCCCATCGCGGGATGATGGATGTCACATGTCTTCGAATGTGAGGAAACCGGCGTGTCCCAAAACCAGTAAGGGTTTCCTTCATCGTTTTGAGAGCAGCGGTGTTGAAATAACTTTCATAAAGTGTTGGCGTGAGTTCGAAGCTACGACCTCGACGCTGCTCTCTGGTGTATTTAGGTAAATAAATGTGATATTGAGTGGGACCAAACACCCCACCTGATGTGGTTACCGAAACCTCAGAGGTATCGCTAATGCATTGCCCATTCTCGTTGATAAAATGTCTGAGGTTCTTGTAATAAGGGCACCCATGACCTTTAAACAAGAACAACAACGCTGGATTTGCAGCAGGAAAAGTTTTGGAGGCAGTTCCCTAGACGATTTTTTTCATAAAGAGCTCTGAATAACCACCGAAGCTTTGGGTGTTTTTATTGTCAAGTACTATTCCTTTTTTCTAAGACTTTTTCATTCAGTTAGATGTATCTTTAGTATACCTATGTAGGCATATTTACATAACTTAGTCAGTAACGATATTACTTGGGGAAACGTTGCAAAAGTCGTGGTTCACCAACTTCTGTAAAAGTTTCATAGTCCGATCCAAATAATTATATCTACGTCCAACGCAAACTTCGCCATTTGAGGTGAAACTATATTAGGAATAGCCATTTTGCTGTAACGACGGGTATCGAGCAGATATTCTAATTGGTCCCCGAGTCAGCTTATAGATTCGGAAAGAGTCCTTTTGTAGATACAAAAAGCATTAGGTACTTAGTTAATTAACATTATTAAGGGAGTTATTTTCTTTGTTTCAGGTTTATTGTAGAAAATTAGAAATCTCAATGTACGATTACTTATTCTACCTGCTCGATAAACATGCCGTCTCGAAAAGATATATCAACGGCGTGCGCGCACAGGCTCATTTTCACCAGTCGCTCATCTGTTGCCTCAAAATTACTATAACGTTTACGGTTGGAGGGGAATATGCTTGACAGGCACAAATAATCAGTTTCATACACACAGTAGCAGACAGGAAGACGCGACTGCTCAACTCTTGCGCCACCTTTTAATGCTATTGGATGGCAAACCAGTCGCCATCTGATGGTAAGTGGTCGAAGCTGCCTGTGGCCATCTGCAATATGTCTTTCATTGACTTGAATGTGCCCTGGCGTCATAAGTGTATGTAATAAGAGTAACAATAGGTAGGGATGTGACGGCTAACATTATGTCACGACGCGGCTAATCATCAATCAAATTAGACCTGCTAATCCGATATTACGCTAATTTACTTGTCTTGCTTCTGATATAGGAACCGAACACCTATAGTAGGTAAAACACATAGGTACTTAGTTAAGAGTTATGAGTCAACGAAAAGTAACTTTGAATGAAGTAGGAGACGTTTAAATAAATTATACTTTTTGTTTATCTTGCGTTTATAACGGTAATTTTTGGGAATGAGTTGACGTCATTTGTTTAATTTTAGAAGATAATATAAATTAAGTAAGTCCTAACCTTGAAAACGTAGTATGACTTTTATCTCGCCAATGTTAAATCTGCAAAAAAATGACTCACATATTTTTAAATTGAGACTAAAAGGTACTGTCAGATGATAGATATGGATGACATTAAAAATATAATAATTAAAACATGATGACGTGTGTAGGGCGGTCATTCAGAGAGTGACATGAATGGCAGTCGCGCATGCGCGCAGGCTCCGCTTTCCGAGAGATATAAGCACGAAGCCCGAACCCATCGACACACAACTTTGGCGCGCCCAAACGTTCCAACAAGAACTTGGCGAACGGACAACATATAATATAATCCCAATATAACTACAACATTTAACTTGAACACATTTATTTTCTAACAACGACATTCTCCAGTGACTTGTGACTAAGTTATTTAAGTGAATTTTACTTGAGCTGAACATTTTCCGCGAACTTTCAGTTAGTTTCGAAGTTTTCGTCGGCGTGACAACTCTGACTGTCGAAGGTGAGTGCACTATTATACTTTAAATTGTAAACTATTTCACGGTACTAGACTAGATTATCTTAATAAATTATATTTTTACAGAAATAAAGAAATAGAAATTGTCTAATAAATGTTAAACTTTAAACTTAAAAAACTCGAATGATTATGACTGAATAGAAAAGGTTGAGCAACCAGGAAAATTACGAATACAATAACAGAAAACGTTACTTTAAAATCTCACGGTACCTACCTACTACTATTATTAAGGCGCTGCCCAAACGTAGGACACCGTAAAACGCTAAGTTTGTCGCACAGTTGGGCTAATTGGTAAATATTACAAGCCACAAAAAAAAATTGTGTAGGGACAAATGTTCAAAAAAAAAAAATATTCATAACTATTTCATAAAAATAAAATACTTAGTAAGTATCGTGATAAAACAATCTTAAAATAGAGATCAAAAAAAAAAAAAACTGCATAATTGTCAAAATTTTGAGCGTAAACTATTATATTTCATGTAAAAATGATAATAAAGGGAATTCAATCAACTAAACAAATACCAAAAAAAAAAAAAACCACGGAGCCGTGCATTTATTTTTTAATTTAATTAAAACTGCAAAAGTACCTATAGTTTGGTGGTCATTCGATTCAACTACCATCAAACGCATTGTTGTTTTAAACCTTATTTGTTGCCGCGATGCGCTATTGTTAATTATCAAAAAATTTGCTTCTTACTGCACCTGAAAATAAATGAGGACGAGTAGGTAAACTGTTCTTTGATTAATCTTTTAACAAATACTTATTATTTATGCTAAAATCTAATTATTATCAGTATTTTTTTTTTCTTTAAAAATATTCTTCTCATGACTGATGATAATAAAGTTTGACTTTTATTTTTTGTAATAAATTATATGAAAACAATTTATTTACCCATTTAAAATAAAGTTTGTAAACAAGACGTAAACGGTAATATCGGCTAGGTACTGGTACAATGGTCTTTGTATGATCTCCTCAAAATTCAGTTCATTAGTCATTTTTATATCATAAATATACAAAATAATACACACTCTTGACTGTTGTAAGCATTTTGGACATGTTTATGAATAGATTACAGTCTATATGATGTAATGTTCGAGTTGATTGAAATAATGCCAAAGAGATAAGATAAACGAGGGTTTAACAATTATATGTATGACAATATTGTCGAGCTGGGCTCACGTGTGCTCAATGTTAGAAAATTTCAACAAGTTTCCTTGTTATATTCGTTAAAAACCGAATTAAACAGACATGTTACACAATTTCGGGACCGACGGATTTATTTCCACGTGAGGATCTTTTTTTCTGTCCAATGGTACGGTGTACCAACGGTTTTTTTTTTTGATGATATGCAAATTATAACCTGAGATTGTTTGCTAAGCCAAACATTTTTTTTTGTCGATAAGTATTTTTTCTGTCGAATAAGTTACAAATAATTATATTCAGCTATTGCGCAATTTCAAAAAAATAGAACACTATGTAGATTTGTTGATCCAAATAAAATATATCGCATCGTAAAGACATTAAAAACTCTGTGTAATTGAGCGAACACGAAAAATAACGCCACTTCCCTAGCTCCCGTCGAAAGCTTAATTGTTTCATGTTTCCCGGCGCAATAAATTAAGAAATTACATTTAAATCAGAGCGTAATTTAAGTGAAACCCGAGACGAGTAAAAAGTTAAACGGCTAAATAAACCAACGAATTGAAAAATATCGCGGGATGAGGAAAAAGGGGACATGTCGGTCAGTTAGTGGCAGAACGCTCTGGGGAAACATCTTCATCGTTCTAACTGTTGTCTGACTTCCTACCAGGATCTATACAATTAAAGGACTTCATTGTGCGTCTTTTTATGGTACCTCACGATACATTCTATATAAGTAGGTATGTTTTTGCATAGAAACTGCATCTATACTATACTAAACCATGTCTAATTATTGCTCCTGAATTATGATTTTTCAAAGACTTGTCCGCGGTATGCGATTTTCTCCATCTTTCCTCCCGTTCTGTAAATATCTCCGAAAAATTTCTAGAAAATTTGTGTGTGAAGTGTAGCGTTGTTATATTGCTGATCAGGATCACACCTGCGGTAAACCTTTTTAGATTTTACATTGGAATTCGATAATTTCATTGTCTGTGCAAGAATGTAACACTCATTTATTTGAACTAAAGACTTGGCTAAAAGGTCTTAGCAACCAGGCCATAAAAAAACTTATTAAAAAAAACTCATTTATTTGAAATCATTGAAATGATTGTGCGAATTACTTTTGTTTTCATTTATGTTACATGAGTGGTGACAAATTATATATAAGTATGTCAATCATGTAAAACCATAACAGCATAAGATGAAATCATTCTAGAAAACACACAAAAATAAACTCGCAGGAGATAAGCATGTTTTATCAAAAATAAAAACAGAATATAAAATGTCCCATGAGATTGTAACTTGTAAAGATAAATGACACATAACAGGAGATTCCCCTTTTAAAATAAATCTTTATTTCGCAAAGATAATATTATCAGATACCTATTAAAAATAAAAAGCATAATAAAACCATATGATTTGTCATGTCACGTCGCAGGGAATTTCTTGTCAGCTTATGTTTCAAATTTGATTACATGTTGTCTATTGGGATCCAATTTTCCAGCCTACATTGCTTTATGGGCCATGTATTAAGAGAAATAAGGGTGAAATTCTTAATTTTACCTCGGGGTATCATGATTTAACCAAGGGGTATTGTGTTACCCAGTACGTTTGTGGAGGTCAGACAGGCAGTCGCTCCATGTAAAATACTGGATTTTAGCCGCATTCGGTTAGACTTGAAGCTGACCCTAACATAGTTGGGAGAATGCTAGGCAGACACCTTCACAGCGCGATAGCACATTCGTTTTTTAAGAGGCTTACAAGAGCTAAAGCGCGGTCACTGTCGGATTGCATAGAAAAGAAAGAGACGCGCGATGACACAACGCTGGTAATTTTTTGCAAAATATGAAGCAATTATGGATTTACAAAAATCTAATCATTGGACAAAAAAATTAAAACACTATTACGTTAGCATGTTACTTGTAGAATAATCTGACAAAAAATCTGAATGTTTGCATGTATATCAGTATGGTTATTAATCGTTAAAATATTTTTTTAGAGGTATCTTCGTGATTTTTTTCTATCATATCAAGTTAATTGTATTATGTTTTCAACACACCATCTAATTAGCACTTAGCCAGAAGAATGTCATATATTTTTCTGATTTTGGTTACTGCAGTGGATCATATATTTTTAGGCATTATAAATTTGCGTTTAGGTCATGTAGTCCCCTTAACAGAGAGAGATGGTTGTAATGTGATTCAGCCAAGTAGTTTGACAGGCATTCAACCTATGGCATTATACCTTTCATATGGTGTTGTTCGGGATTTCGAGGATAAATACATAATGTCTATTGGTCGAACGATATCATCATAGAACGATAAAAGCACTTGAACAGACTATCTGCTATTTTGAGTCAATTTTACTTTATCTTTGCGCAATATTTGCGTGGCTGATGACACCTATATAGGGGTTCCATCAGACAGGAGTAGATAACATTCTAAAAATAATAAAATTGATAGAAGAAGTTCAAATCTTAAAACTAACTGCCCAAGTTGTTGAATGAATAAAGGTTGTAATTATTTTTATTTTATAGGTAATATTCATTAAAACACACACTAATTTTGATTAAGTTATGAATAACTTAGTGTGTTAACGCTAGTTAGAAAACAACATTAAGTTACATATTTAATCTTGTCTTTGCAAAGGAAAGTGCAACTTTAATGATCGTTTTTTAAAATGATTGAGGCTTGTACTGAGTCGTTATATACTGCAACTGAAGAAATACTGTGATCTTCTATGTGGGACACGAGGCTAAAGATAAGAGGATTCATTTCAACTTTTCCGCTATTCACAATCTTAAATTACGGATCCAGAAGGTTGACAAGCTCTGTTATCAGGGCCCTAATTCACTATGACCACTTAACGATCTAACCACGACATCTGCTAATAACGTATTCTCTATGATACAATAAACGAAACCGTTTCAACAAGACGATATTGACATGGTAAGATTACGCGGGGAATAATAATTACCATACAGAATTGGGGCCCTGCACTGAAAGCGATGAATAGTACGGCCAGACCATTGTGCGCTCGTTCACAAGGTTTACGTTAACTATTGTATTAACTTTTCTGTTCATAATATTATAGTGTAGGTACCAAAATTTCTGTAATACGTAAGTTTGTGCCTGTAATAACTATAAGCAAAGCCTAAAGTTTGCAGCAAATGCGGAACAAGCCGCTAACTGGGATCGGGAGAAATAATAGGTGTTCTTATGACGGACTCTGAATAATTACTGGAAACCGTCTTGTTGTCGGTTTTCAGTTCGTTATCAGATAATCTTTGTTCACCGGTCAGAGTTGACTATCGAGAAATGTCGTCTTGTTGTTGGACAAACATTTAATTGAAGGTTGTATTGATTGTACACACAGGAATAATTATTTGAATTAAAACGGAACTTTTTTCGTATTTAAAGAAAAGCTGAAGAATGTAGACACAAAAACATGTGTTAAAGGGTTTCAAACATGAAAATTAAGATTATAATTCGTAATTGGTTCACGGCACTGAATTTCTGAAGAGGCTTCAGGCTCCAAACTTTCGTATCAGTTAAGACATTCCGCATTCATACTTTAGAAGGAGAATCTAAATCAAATACCAGTCATAACTTAGAACGTCTTTTGTTTAAAGATCGGTTTAAACTTTAGACTAAACGAGCGAATGCACATTCTATCCCCACTCTACCAAATTGTTTTTGTGTAAACAGGGACCGAGCATTGTAAAATTATGTCAATAATATCAAGAAAAGAACGTTGTTGTTTATTTATTTATTAAAACATAATGCGGAAGTAAAAAAAATACTGTACATAGGCGGACTTAATGCCTGAGGCATTTTCTACCAGTCAACATTAGGGTGATGTAGAGACTAAACATGGCAGATGCAACTTAAGGGAACAACTCGAAAAATAATAAATACTAATACATACTTACTTATAACGTTCTTTTTCTTGTTCTGGTTTTACGTTCGTTTGATCGAAACCCACCTTAAGAAGAAGGTGGAAAACTGTAGTCCCTAAAGAGGTTAATGCACAAGTAGTTTTTAATCACGTCGCGCTTAAGGTGGGAGGCGATGGAGGGTATCGTGACACTTGATGTAGTTATGAACCGCAACTTTTTGCAGCAGTAATCCTACTAAGTTCGCTAACACCACTTTTCCAAGCATTAGATACGTACAGTTCCGTCGCCACTGATACTTTGTAATACTTTGTGGTTTTTCTTATGTTTTATTGTATTCCGACTTGACCCTCTCGAGTCTGGAGATGTCAAAGGCTTCGTGCAGCTTGCTAGAATGACTGATCTGCAGTTAATAGAATTTTTCATATTATGTTCATTGTTCTGCAAAGAAATATACCCAGATTAATTGTTTTCTAGACTAACATAGTTCGTTGGATTTAACATCAAGTTAGTGAAGTTGTTTTTATGAAAAAATATTTTTCTTATCACTCGATATTAATCATCGACTTCCTTAAAACATCAAAGAAATAGAAGATACAATAAATACCAAATAACAATGAATGAATGAATGTCGAATTCAATTGACTGAATAACGTAAAATACTCGCTGCAAATTAAATGTAATCTTAAAAAAATATTAAACTGTCAACTATGATTGACATTCGGTACACCGTTGATAGCATTTCAATAAAATTTAATATTTATCCTCGTCTCCAAACTTTGGTTCCAACCAACCGCCAACATTGGCCATCAAACGGCTCGGTTGATTTGAATGGTATTTCGTCGACCCCAACTCTGCCAACATTTGGAACCGGGGTTTCACTGTAAGTTCTGTAAACAGCATTTTGACAAGCATTCATATTTTAAAAGGTTTTCGTTTATGAATAGCTTCAAATGTGATATTGGCATGTTTTACGATTTTCGAGTTTTGATATTGAATGGCAAATAACGAAGTCATTATGCTAATGTAAAAACGAATAGTTACCTATCATCTGCATTATTATTCCATCTGGAGAAAAAAATATACATTTGTATCACTTTCACATTAAAAAATCAGAATAGAAAATGAGTTTCAGATAAGACAAAACAATATTTTATAGTAAAGAGGTTGTAGTGCTCAGCTTGTCGTGAAAGTACACAAATACACGGCAAGAAGGTCCATGTGGTACTCACTCACTGTGTTTACAGACAATTTTTTTCGAACATATAAAGCAATGGATTAGCAATATCCTTCAAAATAATTCAATTTGTGATTGATAGTGTGTTACTATGAGTACCTAGTAGTGTAGTATACTACTAGTGTAGAGAACTACTTGATATTAATTTAGAGAAACTAATTGCACTCGTGCTAAGTTGTGGCCACGCTGTTTCGTATCGAGAGGAAATGTCTTTTATATAGGGTTTAAAAGGAACAGTGGCAGTAGAGAAATTGTATAGGTAATGAGATTTAAAAGCGTCTTTAATCATAGATATTTTGTTTGAAAGCTTTATTTTTGTTGTAAGGTAGGTACTTAAGATACTATACAAATCTCGTGGAATGAATACTACGATATATAAAAATAATACCAGTGTCCAGTGTCCCACTGCAAGTCAAAGGCCTCTTCTCATACAGAGAAGGCACGAGCATTGATCACCACGCTTGCTCAAGACGCGTTGGTGATTTCAGTCATATACCTATTATTACTAGTAAGTGCAAGTTACCTCACGATGGTTTTCCTTCACCGATGTCAGTAATGTCCATACCTATGAAATTAAAAAGTATCGTAATATTCATTTGTATGTGAAGTATCGTACTTAATATTCATTTGTATGCGTTCAGAAATAGATAGGTAAGTTAACGGTTTTGTCTACGAAATAGACCAGCTATAGGTACCTGCGGGGTAATTACGTAACACACTAACGGTAGGAATAGCTTTCATTTTGACAATTCAACAATATTCATTGCGTTACTGAGCAGACAATTTTTTTCGAACATATAAAGCAATGGATTAGCAATATCCTTAAAAATAATTCAATTTGTGATTGATAGTATGTTATGCAATTAGAGTGCTGTTCCTACTTAAACCTTCAAATAATAATAAAACATATTTAATATCTTCTTTTGTTTCCTCCATAGAGATTTCACTAACGATCCAATTTATATGAGAAAAGTCTAAATACTGAACAAATACGAGTGATATGAATACGTAACACTGATATGGCTTTGTGGAACAGTCATTATTGTAATACACAAATTGCCAATTAAATTATGATAGCTTTCGCGAATAGTCGGTGGTGCGGTATCCCTGATTTGATAAATTAATAATACCTAGAACTAAGGAATAGGGAACCGGTTTCTGTTAGGAAAGATAAGTGAATCTAATTAATAATGATCCTCATTAAAGCGAGTCAATGATTTAATATGATTTAAAAACTATGCTATTTTCGCGGCAAGGTTTTTGTGGAAAAGGTGGACCACACCACATGTATTTTCGTTTAATTAGAAGCTCATGTAAAATAAATTCGTTTCCATACCTAAGAGCCATAGAGCCACTTCTCATGCCGTGGTATTAAAAATGGCTTAGCGAGCCTGAAGCTTGGTATGTTAGCGCTGAAGAAAAACGTATGAACATCGTCCCACCAGCGAAAAGGGAACCAAATAATTCCGGATACTCCAACATTGGTCAGAAATAAATTGCATATATTAGTTAGCCTTAACACTATCAATTACGGTACTGTCACTTACGTAATTGGTTCCTGATTAAATTCTGTCGTAAAGAGCTCGATGCATGAACGCAGCTGTTGCGTCTCTCGATATATTTCGCAATAAATCCTAGTTCCTCACTACGTATGCTAACGTATAGATGAAAACCAACAATAAAATCCTCATAGAACCTTGGAGAAGATAGTACATTAAATTATTTGTTAATTTGATTAACTGCGTGCCGTCTAGTGGTCGCAAACATAGGTGTTGATCGGCTGTGAATCTAGGGTCATGCGACCAGGGGTTTCCTTTTAAAATTATTTGGCAAAATGTTCTCTTATTAAATAAGATTATAATCAGCAAAATGTTTAACAACTCTGTTTTTTGCTCGTCGAACAGCGGGGGAATTGCATAACACACTAACCTTCCAATCAATGGCCTTCATTTTGACAGTTCTACAACATTCATTACGTTATTTACGTTGAAGGGCAGGCAAATTTTTCGAGCATATGTAGCAATGGATTCGCAATAGGCTTCAAAATGATTCAGATTGTGATTGATAGAGTATTACGCAATTAGGGTGCAGGCTGTTTTTAACCGACTTCAAAAAAAGGAGGAGGTTCTCAATTCGACTGCAAGTTTTTTTTTTTATATGCTTTGCTTTTTACTAAAGAGTTTTGAACAAATCAGAAAAGGAAGGAAGGGAAGTTGGGCACTACTACCCCGCTATGATAGGCTTTCACGTTGTAAGTGGCAAAAGGGACTTTTCTTTAACTTAGTCTTCCACTCGCAAATGTACTTATTGACTTAGATATCGGTGTGGATTGTTGCAGGTATACTTAAATGTACCCTGAAGTAAACAATCTCTTACTTACCCGGAAATAAGGGAACTAATCTTGGAACTTTCTGACAGGTACAAAGGTTCATAGACAAAAGATTTATAGGTCTGAAGATAAACGAACGCCAACTAACGTAACGAGTTTCCGTCACTCGCAAGTTTGGTATCTTGACCAAACTTGGTTTGACGATGTGGACAGACATAAAATACATTGTCAATGTCATATTATCTCATATCAACTCAAATTAATCTATTACGAGGTCAGGATGTTAGTCGACATAAGGTGTTTGGTAAACTAATTCCCTCGCCCGCTACGGAAAGTAAATCCGTGATGACTGGCCGCTAACTTTTTGGGGGCCTTAATATTTGTATTCCGTAAACGTACCTAAAACTCCGTGATTTTCGGCATTCAAAAACCGTAGATACGGTCCTCTCATCTTTGCTCTTCGCATCTCTCAGCCTTTGCCGTCTTTATATGTAGATACGATTTTGTAGTAAGTTCTTTTGATTTTTAAATATTTCAATAATAATAGGTCTTTACCTATGAAATTGCCGTTTTGTATGAAAAAATTTAAACGATTTTTTTTCATGAATTTTTTATTTGTATTAATCGAAGTAATCACCCATGCAATCAATGCATCTTTGCCATCGCAGTGGCAGTTTATTGATGCCCTTCTTAAAGAAATCAGCTGGACGGGAGGCAACAAATTCTTCAAAGGCATTTTGTACTGCCTCTCGGGTATTAAATTTTTTTCCCGCCAAGAAGTTATCCAAATTCTGGAAAAAGTAGTAGTCTGTAGGCGCAAGGTCTGGTGAGTAGGGCGGATGACGGAGAGCTTCCAACCCCAGTTCTTGCAACTTGGAGACCGTCTGCTGTGCAGTATGAGGTCGCGCGTTGTCGTGCAGGAGCAGCGGAGACGAGCGATTGACCAATGCTGGTTGGAGATGCGCCAGCTTCTCCATCATTGTGTTCAGTTCTTCACAGTACACATCTGCAGTAATGCTCACCCCGTTTGGTAAGAAGCTGTGATGAATTACACCGGCGCTAGACCACCAAACAGTGACCATCACTTTTCTAGGGGTAAGTTTTCGTTTAGGGCATTGTTTAGGTGCTGAACCAGGATCCAACCAACTTGCTGAGCGCTTACGGTTATCAAACAGAATCCATTTTTCATCGCAGGTAACAATGCGGTTCAAAATTCCTTCATTTGTGTGTCTGTTGAGCAGTGCAAGGCACGTCTCGACGCGTACTTCGCGCTGGCGATCATTGAGTTCGTGGGGCACCCAAATGGGCTTGACAAATGTCAAGCTTTTTTACCTTGCCAATTTGACGCAAATGGACCAATATTGTTTTGACGCTAACGTCGAAAGCTGCTGCTAATTCAGCCGTAGATTGTGTATCATCAGCTTCCACAATCGCCTTTAATTCGTCATTGTCGACCAAAGTCTTCGGACGACCGCGAGGTTCATTTTTCAGGTCGAAATTTCCAGAACGGAAGCGAGCAAACCAATAACAGGTGGTGCGTTGGTTTGTAGTGTTAGCTCCGTAAACGTCGTTGATGTTGCGTGCCGCTTGTGCCGCGTTGCTGCCACGACGGTACTCATATTCCATAATTACTCGAATTTTTAACGTATCCATGATGACGAAAAAGATTGAAATGCGATGAAAATGTAACACTAATCAATAAAGAAATGACTACTTTTAGAAAAAAAAAACCATGTTTTTAAAATAAAATTAATTTGAAATTAGAATTCTTAGCCAAACAAAAATTATTTTGATTTGAAATGGCCAGTACTGCAGAACGGCAATTTCATAGGTAAAGACCTAATATTAACGATCGCTGAACTTAATAAAAACCTTTTTACAAATAAACAACCGACTTCAAAAAAAATAATACAAAAAAGTGAAAAATTACTTTAATTTCGGAATTCGGTGTCTTTGGTTTTGTATTTTCGTTTTTTGCCCCCGACTTCCGAAATTAAAGTTATTTTTCACTTTTTTTGTGTTTTTTTTCGAAGTTGGTTGTTTTTTTGTAAAAAGGTTTTCATTTTTCACTTTTTTGTTGTGGTACCTACCACACATAAATTCGTATACCACTACTTAATATGTAACAGTGGCAGGAAATTATTAAAACATCATCAATATAAACTAAGTGGAAAAAATACGCAGTATTAAGGATAACTCAAAAACTCCTGGTCAGAACTTGATGAAATTTATACGGGACTATATGAGAAGCACCAGTATACAAATAAAAATCATCCAAATCGGTTCACCTAGAAAAAAGTTCTGAGATAAAATACATTAAAAAAAAATGGAAAATCCACTCAGCTTAATTTTTCTGAATTTTTATGACTCTACGGGTTTACTTATGAAAAAGTTGAAAAGTAACATTAAGAAAAACTACATTGAATTAGACCTTGATTTTCGAAAGGATTTAGTTTTCGATAAAACTGCAGCGTTTGAAAAAAAATGGACTTGATTAGTTAAATTTTCGGGAGTTATCGTGACCACGCCAGCATCCATATACAGACACACGGACGTCCACAGAATATTTTTTTAAACAATTTTTTCATTATTTTAAATAGCACAATGTCTTTTGAAAATAACATGAGTGTTGAAACTAGTGTTTTTCTTGACGATTGTGTGTGAATATTATTCTACAAGTGCGATATGAAGTAAATAGAGACATTTTTAGCTCAAGGAATTACTTGTTCTTTGTAAGGCGAGAGTAGAGCACCACCTCACGCGCTTCGCTCATGAGGCATGCAAACATACAGTCGAAATGAGAACCTCCTCCTTTTTTGAAGTCGGTTAAAAATAAAGATAAGGGATACTAAGGCAGATCACACACTACAACGCGACACGCGATGGGGTGCGGGAAAGGGAGTCAAAAACACCGCGCGGAAGCGCGTTTTTATTGAATTTGTTTGTAAAAAATCACACGCGGGGGCGCGTTATCTAAGCCCCGTCGCGAGGCGCGTTATAGTGTGTGATCCGCCTAAGGTATCCGTCCAGGAGGCTAGCGAGGTCAGAGGAAGCTGATAAAATTACCAGAACGAAGTTAGGGGCTAGCCTGAAATTACGCGCGGATGCAACCTACTTCGCTTAGTATACAGTCCACGAAAATTTGCTGTTACCGACGGCAAAATTGTAACAGCCTTTATAGACAGACAATATAATATGTCATGCATGTAATTATGATGATAAATCCGTGTCAATACGGAAAACCCTCTTTGTTATCGGGTGATTCAAAAGTTTTAATTAGAATCTTTCCACGACTTATTTCAATTCAAAATCCTGTTTGGAATATCAGCGAAATTAAATACCGAACTTTTTCCATTTCCCTTCTCTGAGAAAACATGATAAAAGAAAAAAAAATGGGAATGTGTCCATTTTCAGTTGAGATATTTTGAATTTTATGATACCTATTTTGTATGTTTGTCCCATTTTATAGAAACGCAAACTTTTATTTTGTTTCTGCTCTTATTTCAAACATTTATATCTTAACGTGATTACAAAGTATTTAAATTCTTCTTTGTCTTATAATTATGGATTAAAGAGCGCGTTTTATTAGTTAAACGGAATATGAAAAAACTCCTTTGACTATATATAAACGGCCTCATGGTGTGGCAAATTATAATAGGTTCAAAGGAAGACATTAATTATAATGATCTACATCTTTAAGATGTCTTTTGAAGATTTTAATAAAACTTATATGTATACAAATTAATATCTTGCTCATAGGTACCATAAAAAAAATATCTCATTTTGTGTAGGCCACAATTCCATATCTAAGGCCCTATGCAGCCCCGAAGATTAATTTTCATTTTTTATGATCTCGTCTTCTCTCAGGTGAATTCCGAAATTCCCACTCACACCGGGAGATGTATGCACGTGGTCTCAAATATATTTAAGTACATACTTATGTTTTTGTTGTTCAGTTCAATGAACATGATATTTATGACGTTTTAAAAACGTCATAGGTAGTTACTGTACCGCTGGTACACGTGGCCAGTGCCGCGCCTGCCATTGATTTATAGCTGTTTGCTCAGCTACAATAAATCAGTTCTATTGATTTATTCTAGCTTTCGATGGAGCTCTTCAAATGAGTTTATTAATAGTTATGCTATCGTCAAATTAATACTACATCCGTCCTTGATTGCATCTGCAATTGTACCTACATGACTGTAATGACTCGTTTCAGGATACGTCATTTTACTTAGTGAGTAATGTTTGACATTTATTTTCGGATGTGAGTACGTAAAGCAATTAAGATTTTCTACGAAAACTGAGGCAATTTGAATTGTAAAAGTGAATAATAATGTACATATGCAAAAGGCATGACGTTACCTTCAGTGTTGGACCTTCGAGAAAAAGAAGCAATGCTAGAAATGAGGTCGTATATCTTACAGAAAGGTAAAAGATACTGGTGGACAAGTTAACCTTTGAATATAGCGGGTATATACATATATTATATAAGCAAGTCCTTGTGGTTTTATTTCTAACAATAACTGACATTGTCCTGTCAGTCGGAGAAGTGGGCGGTTCTGCAGAAGGCAGTATTTCATTCCGAGTGAGCACACATTTCGAAATATTGTGTCGTTTCTGTGACCTTACGCACATTTTTTTTTCACTACGGGGAGACGGTTAATATATGATAGTCATAATGGCTTTGTATGCAAAGGTAAAAATATCGCAGCCTCGAGTAGATGACTACATTTTGTAGTTATACTGGTTTTCTTCAACTTTACCAAGTAGTTTCCTTCATTCCGGCGCGAAAATGTATCTTATCAAAATAAAATAACACAATAAAAACAATACAAAACACAATAATAACACAACAACAATACAATTTAACAACAATAACAACATAATCAACAACAACAACAATATAACAACAACAACAATATATATATTTTTCTGATATTTCGAAAACATCAACACTAATTGATACCCACGTTTTTCCTAATTACAGTAAAATCGTCGCTGTGGCAAACTTATGGGTTGTCGGAAACCTTAATCTTACAAATCAATTGACATCCATTGTTTTATAATTGGAATTTCGTAACAAAGGAGTAGACTTTATTGTATATCTTTGAACGAATATATTTACCTGGTAACATAAATTCACCTGGACACCTATTGTTTAACCAAAGCTTGTATTAGATAGGTATTAAAGACCACTAGCGACATTCATGCTATTTGAGATATTGATAGCTACTTGAAACAAAATCTTTAGTGGCAGAAAAAGTCAGATTGTACTAAATTCTTATGTTGCCCAACTTATTATAGATATAATTATTTTATCACCTAAGATTAAGCGATAATTCTTTAAACATATAATTTTTTATTAGATAATTCTCTGTACTTAATTACTTATAACAAAACACCAAAACACAGTGAAGAATCTTCCCAAGAGGAATTACATAATTTTTTAGAAACAGTTCGGAATCCGTAAGTTAATTTTTATATCTTTTGTTTCTACTAACTCAACGCTAAGATTTACGACTGAAAACGTTGAAGTCTCGTTCATAACCTCAGTTTCTTGCAGCATAACTTGCTGTCTAATTAGGCGTTAATTCCACTTCATACCCCACGAATCTAGCAATGCTTGAGGTTAACTTGAATTGCTCGAATAGTAAGTACGAACATGTTTTGTCGAGAAATTGCAGCTTCCAATGGAATCCCGTAAAATATATTGCAATGGAATGCAGATTTTAGTTTAATTCGTTTTCAACAAGCAAGGAGTCACTTATGAATGTGATAATGAATCTTTGATTTTTCTTTCCTTTTTTATGTCAAAGAGATTTTAATGGGTGGTGAGAAATAGAGTAGAGTATTAAAATTGGATGTACTAAAATAGGATCCGCAATTTTTGATATGTTTCCTTTGTAATGCTTTGCAAGCAGCGACAGCATGACACGGACAGATCCTTAATATATGTAGATACTGGGATCGCCTCCTTGCCTGGCCTCGGCAATTTCTTTTGTATAGACTGGCATAGTGTAGTTTCGCGAATTTATAACTCAATATTTACTATGGAATGCTATTTATATATCTTTCACGGTAGCATTACCTACCTGAGTAAAGAGATCTCTGGATAATGTTTGGCCATTTCGCGCTAGTCCAATTTGGCTGATGTTTACCAGTGCCCGATTTGGCTCTCGCTCACAACTCCGTCTCTTTGTAGGTTTGTATTTTTATTCGGTGATTAATTTCGCAGCCTGTATCGCATTTTTGACTACAGTCCAGAAACTCATTTTATTTGGCTTTTTATCGGAGCCGAGAAGCGTGAAGTAAACGAATTTCTGTTTAAATTACTTATTATGGAAGGATGTTATAATTTGTTTTTCAAAAATACATATTTTTCTTGTAAATATTTTAATTTTGTCTTGAAATTCGCACATTTTGACATGGTACTATGACTTTTTCATTTCCGCGGCAAAGTTTAACTATTTCTCAACTAACTAATCGAAATGGAATATATTGTTCGGTTGACCACTTGTTGATCTAGATCATGATGACTCGAATGTAGGTCATTCATAACTCCCGGTGAGTTCAGCATTGTCTGTACACAGTAAACATTGAACCAACTACTGTTGTCTCAGTATTGTTTAATTACAACGTGCTTTGTTTTGAGACAAAGAAATGTTTAAGTACTTAGCTCCATATTAGCTTGTTTAGGTTCCTTTTGAATTCCAGTTTTCCTATGAAAAGTGTACATGCATATCATGTATTTAAATCGTAAATAGATGGATTAAGTTCACCTTATTGGACACCAAAAGGAGATACGCAGAATAGCTTAAGCGTAGATCTATTTGATTGACATAAATAAAATATAAAGATTGCCCCGTACTATCTCTGCAGGTCCAAAATAGAAGTAGAGTTGAGAAAAACATGAGAGAGAGAGATTTAAAATGTCAGACATTTGTGGAGGCTAAGAATTTTTCTTATTTCTTTGTGCCATTCTTTAAGCACATCAACTTGATTGTTGCCTTATTAAGCCACTATCTCTTAAAGGAACGGGCTCGAGGCAGATTGTTGGTCGAGATATCATTATACCTTGGTGAGTTAAGGAGCATTTTCGTTGGAATATTTCATTACCTACTTCATACTCGTGGGCGAGTGTATTTAGTAAACTGCTTTATCTAAGCATCGCCCACAGCAATTTAGCAGCTTTGTAAGTAGGTGGACGGTCCTACGCTTAATTTTCATCTTCACACTTTTAGAGTTTGCCACTAAATATCAGTATCAGTTTTTCTAAGTTCTTCGTAGTTGTATCAGCGTGAAGTGGCCAGTGTATTTTTTTGAATCAGTATTTGTTTTAAATCGTTTTTTCTTGCCGTCCGATTGAAAATCTGCCACAGTGTGACCGGTTTGTAATTTCCCCCATCAATCATGTTGTACCGGTTTGTTATTTCATTTCCAAACCGAGAGAGCTGTTCAGATTTATTGGAGCGAGGCTGGAAAAATTGGACGAGAGCGTATTGTATTGTTTGTCTATTACTAACGAATACTTAATAGATATGAGTAGAGTTAGGTTCCAGAGCTATGAGTAGTACTGGATAGTACTTCTAACATCTCTCAAGAGTTCCTCAAGCCATCTCCGTAGTTTTTAATCAAATTAAAACGTTCCTATCCCAATGGCGAGTTAGCTTCTTTGTGTACTTGTTAACGCAGCGGTTAGCGTGCTACGTTTTGTCCCTTTTTATTTCGATAGTTTTTATAACTAAAAGCTTTGTTTCGTTCTTCTTAGTAGGTACTCTAGTTGTTGAGAAGTTCTTTTCCATTATTTGTTCATGCATTTTCTCTGAAGTAATGTTGAAGTATTCGGTAAAATAGTTTTGACCTGTTATTCTTGGACAAATGGATAAAAAAATATTGAATTCACCATTCGTATTTTTAACCGATTTCACAAGAAGGAGGAGGTTCTCAATTCGCTTGTATGTTTTTTTTTTTTTTATGTGTGTTAGCTCAGAACTTTTTTCTGGGTGAACCGATTTGGATGATTCTTTTTTTATTTGATAGCTGGTGCTTCACATGTAGTCCAATTTAAATTTGATCAAGTTGTGACCAGTAGTTTTTGAGTTATTCTTAATACTGCATATTTTTTCCACTTAGTTTATATGGATGATGTGTTAATAATTTCCTGTCACTGTTATTTACACACCAAGTAGTGGTATACGAATTTGTGTGGTACCGCAACTAAAAAGTGAAAAATCAAAACTTTTTTACAAAAAAAAAAACAACCGACTTCCAAAAAAACACTAAAAGACGTGAAAAATAACTTTAATTTCGGAAGTCGGTGGCCAAAAACGAAAATACAAAACCAAAGTCACCGACTTCCGAAATTAAAGTTATTTTTCACGTCTTTTAGTGTCGTCGTTTTTTTGGAAGTCGGTTGTTTTTTTTTGTCTGTCTACTTATCCATTAAAATAGGAGCACCAAACAATTCAGTTACATCATAATGTACGAGTGCTCCGTTTGTTTTATGACAAAATAATGTTATCAACAAGCGCAGGTGTTAAAATAGCGAAGTGCTCGGTCACAGCACACACGACACCCTGCTGGCCACGAACATTGCCCAAACGGGTACGTAATCCAGTTATCAACAAAGGATTACTTTCATGTACCTACACACCAACCTCTCATTTTTGTATTCAAAACTATTATCTCAAGAGCCAGGCCTATGTAGACAATATCTATAATGTATCCACCGAGCATAAAACCTTATAAATATACAATATTTTGTAGGTGTGCTTTATAAAATTTGACGCAAGTATTTTCCGTGGAATCTTCAATGTTGGTTCAAGTGAGCTTTGAGCTACGGGAAAAGGACAAACCGTTTCCGCCAGATCTGCATTAAATTGCATTTCAAGAGCTAATAAAACTATCCAGATTTAAAGTTGAACTTGAGAAAAGCATCCAGTTGGATTCAGAGAGAGAAATAATGAGACTGTCGACAAGTAATAATGAAAATAGTTTGGGGAAATGAGAAGGTACTGTACATTATTATTTTATTTAACAAACATTTGGAAGGATCACATAATGGTTTTGAATTGAGCATCGATAAATTTACGTCAGGTGCAGATGTCCCGATCGGACACACTGACGTAGGGATATCGTCTAGCCGGGTCGGCCTGCCGATGCCGGCGTCTATTTTATGTTGACAAATTGGAACGTCGACACAAACCGATGGCACCCCGAAGACGACTGTTTCGCAAAGAAATACACATACACGAAATATCGAAGCAAGAACAGTGTGTGATGTGATTTAGGTAATTGAATCAAACTGACAAATATTCGACGAAATATTTGTGCTTTCTTTGTCGAAGGAGCCTACGAAGATCGCTTTATCCCATTTTGAACTGATACAATACTGTTTGGCAAATAAATCCCATTGCAAGTGTGACCTTTGGCTCGATACTTTTTTCTTCTCTATGGTTTCTAAGTAACGTGAAACCATCGCGCATTTTGTAAAGTGATAAAGCAAAAGGCACTCCTTTAAGTAGGTTTATGTGTCTATTTGTCAGTGTTGTCTAACAAATCGCGAAAACAAGATCCGTACATTAAGTTCGATTTTTAGGTACTCTAAGAATAGCACAAGTACTTATGAGATTTACGTGTGATAAAAACATTTTATAGGGTCTTACAATGATATCGAAGATGTAAACCGTGTTACAGGTGGCGCTTAATCGCAGGTTGCCGGCAATTCGTTGTTAAATTGCCGAGCAGTTACTGTCGTCATTAATTTTTCTGACGACAGCCATTCAAAGTCATGGCATAAACATCATTCTTCTAAAAGCTTTGAATGTTCGAGACTTAAAGGATCAAGTGCTTTGAATCGTTTGATAAATGTCTTTACGACAGTGAATACTTACCACCATTTTGTGGAAATCCGGATGCCTTTCAGAATGCGTGCTCGATAATGAGTTATGAAAGGATGAGTTAAAAATCGCTCGCACTGAGGGATTGAGCATATTCTTAGTCATGGTGTGAGTAATTGTTTCGTTATTGTTAGATTAGTAAAGGCTTTTATTAGCTGAAAGTGCAAGGTAGTTCGAAATTTACAGTAAAAAAAGGTGTTTTTACTTATAAGTTTTGGAACACTGTAGTGTTTAGAAAGTTAGTATAATAACTAACATTCTTAACTTTTTTTTAGACTAATTAACATCTACTTCATAGAGTACATAGATGTTAATTAGTATATTGTTTATTTCAAATGTAATATTAAGATATAACATGACCTACGTTACACAAATACACATTTTAGGTATTATCGGGTCAGTCTTTCCTTGACTTCCCATTTCAAATGTTTTAGGTATTCCAAAACGCAATTTTACAAGAAACGCTAATGACGTCAGCTTTTAGGTTCAGTCATAAATCCTCTGAACGTTACCGTGCAAAGGAAACGAATTTTGACATTAAGGTTGGAATTACATTACGTAGGAAAATGAACAATAAAGGTACTTACAAAATAGGTTTTTGCACGTTGACCCTGATTTATTATTGTAGTCACTTTTCGGGAACACTTTATTTGGGTAAATTAAATTTTGTTTAACCTAACCCCATTGTGTCCATTGTTTACATCAATGGAGGATCATTTGAACGAAGTTTTAGTTTCATTTTTTTTTATGCGGGCTCTCGTTCACTCACATACATAGATAATATTTCTGAAACATGTTTGATTCAAATTACGTAAATATTTTACACATTTTCATTTTACGAGTAAATCATTTCACAATATTTAAAATCATTACCTAACCTTTCTTAAACCACAACACTATTCCCATTACTTTTTCATCATGACGACTAATTACAATTCAAACTGGAAAAAAGTTTAATGTAAAATGAATCGTAAAATCAAAGTATTAGAAAAGAAAACGTATTATCTTTCTTTCTTTAAAAGTACGCACAATATTGAATGCGATTCCATAAGAAAGATGGGCATCTAGTCGGCATGAAAATTTCTCCGTAGCTAGAGTCGGGCTTTGCAACAAATTGCTCAGGCTATATAAAAACACAAAGATCAAGAATAAATGTTTCCCGCTTTTATCGCGACTTGCTTCTGGCGACGCGACCTAAGGCTGGTTGCACATTAAACGGATTGACTTTAGATAAAATAGGTTTAAAAAAGTTCTGTTTTTTTTTCTTTATTTATTTAAAGATGGTTTTAATCTAGACAGATTTTGCCACCCTCATTGTTACAAGTCGACTTTACATACTAGGTACTACACTACCTTAAAATTTATCTTACACAACCTCTGCACATTGAACGGATTGACTTTCGATAAACTATGTATTGCAAAGTTTGATTAGAATATCTTCGTAATCCTTTACACTGTTTTAATTACCGGTGAACTGCATCTCTTTTTTTGTTGTTCGGATAAAGTTTCTTTGACGTTAAAAATGAGAGTCTCGTAAATATAAATAAAGAGACAATATTTAGGCTTTGTAAATAATATTTCATTCAATATAGACTTAGGGAAGGTTTATGCTTGAATGGCCCTCTATTGATTTGTTTATAGGTCATGCGACGGAATAGGTACCTGGTAAGTCCTGGTACTAAACAAAGTATTCGGAAAAGTAATAAATAAACTTGAAGAATGCTACGTGAACTTATGTAGAGCGAAGGTTATAAGTTAGAAACGTACAGTTTCTATTTGTCTCATTTATGTAGAGGACTAGCTTCTGCCCGCAACTTCGTCCGTGGGATGTTTTTTCTTTAACATAAAATATCTTATCACACTCGACAATACTTGTATCTTCCCACTAGTGAAACAATTTACATACAGACTCACAAATTGTACGTTCTCATAATATTAATATTAGTATAGATGAAAAATCGTAGTTTGACAATTCATGAATTTAGGTTTTTATGTTGTTTTCATAATAAAGCAAGGTACATTTATTCTGCATCGTACTTGTTGCACCTATATACGCTTCACTTTCCTACATGAGCGTAACCGTAGGCAGAAGCCAGGACCAGAAACAATTCCATACTTGTCTTTCCCCAGTGACCACGCTCGTGTTGACAAATACTTTTAAATCTATCACCGGATATTGCTCCTACTGTTTCGCGTTGCTTTTATCTTGCAACACGATCAAGCGCAGTCGTGTGACATAACATCCGGCTTCAACTTATTACTTCTTGCTGCCGTTTTATAATAATAATAATAAATAAAGGTTTTAATGATTCATAAACGTGTGTTACAATACTTAGGTAAGACACTGGATCTCGCACTAGGATACCCTGTGTCGCAGGATCCAGTCTCTTTCGACAGACAATAAGGAATATAAACTATAATAACAAATGCAACGGTTTACGTATAATTAATTAATTAAACTTAGGACTAAAAGGTAACCAAATGTATATGATGAGTGAGTGTAATGAGTGTGTGTGTATGTGATGAGTGTAAGTATGTATGTGATGAGTGTGTGTGTATGTGATGAGTGTAAGTATGTATGTGATGAGTGTGTGTGTATGTGATGAGTGTAAGTATGCATGTGATGGGTGTAAGTGTGTATGAGATGATGAAAACTTTAACAGTTGAATGTTAAAAGATTTTGAAGTAGAGTAGAGTAGTTCTAAAATTGTCTTTTTAGTCAAGTTGAGCGGTATTTCATCGAGATCACACATTATATTTGACTGTGACACTCAATCTATAATAAATTTAGTCTTCAAGAAAACAAGAAAATGTTGCTCAGGTATATTTTGGATAAAAAGTAGCTATATCTAAATATTTTTCCCAGAGGCCAGAATATGCCGAAACCAACAAATTACTAGAGCAAACTAACATGTTAAATAAACTGAACAGTGCGTCATAAAAACAAGTGACAGTACCCCCGGGAGCCATGCAACAAGTAGTCGTTCAACCACTAGTGACTCCATGTTGACTGACCAGTACGTCCACAGTCGCCCGTGGTCTGGAATGCAAAAATTATACAAATTACTACCCTGCGGTACACATGAAAATACATTGTTATCATAGCTGTGTCGCTCGCTCCGATAGTTTGCACTTTTACCCATCTTTTCGTAGGAGTTACAATAAAATTATCATATAAATGCCATGGATGGTGACGCGACTCCTATGACCGTGCCTTAATAGTGCTACGACAAGTCGTGAATGGATACATGTACTTTTATCGATGTTACTCTCATTTCATCGTTTATTCTAGACATTTACGTAAGACCAACAAATCCGTACGTTTATAAGAAAACAATGGAAAGTTTTTTTCATCTCAACTTTCCTCTATCTTGATATGAAAATATCAAACATTAGTCGAAGTAAGATTTTAGTTTAATTTGGTCACTTCAATTATTTTGCGTTTGAAATAGTTAAAATGGTTACATAATCATAATTTCAACAAAAAAAAAACGTATAGTTTATGATGATCATAATAAATGAGAATATAATTTTTAAGGAAAGAAACAAAGGATTAATGGTATAGATTATCACACCTATTAATTAGGGGCTCGTGGCTAATTAATAACAGCCGCTACGCTTGACGCGGGCATGGATGCGTGACCATATTTACATATCGAGACCTCTTCGTGCATCAGAAAGCACGTTAAGGCGTTTGGTTGGTTCTGGCTCGGCTGCCATTCGTGGATCTTTGATAGTCGTTACGGATCGTCAGAAGCCCGAAAATCTGATAACCAGTCTTATCAAGGGGTATCGTCTTACCTAGTTACTGGGTTGTAGAGGTCAGATAGGCTGTAGCTCCACGTAAAATAGTTGCCGACCCCAAAATTTGTTAGGAAAAGTCAAGGCAGATTATGATTTAGACACCTATTAATAAAGTCAACAGTAAACCTTGAATAGCCTTAATAAATGATTAAAACCTAACTTATAAAATCGCCATCGAGAGCTTTATCTCGCAAATCATACTGTTTATCGTTCAAACAGTCGATCGAGCTATTAATCTCACCGCTGCACAGTCATCAGGATCCAATCAATCCTGCCCAGGTACTCATTTATAACGTAATGGACTTACTAATTTTACCTTTCTTTTGTTCAGCGCTTAACATGGCTTTAGAGTATATTTTTAGCTTTTAGGAATTTTATGGAATTAATTTATGAGATACTATCTTTTGCCCACGGCTTCGCCTGAGTTGATGTCGGAAATTATCCCATGGGAAAGTACTACCGGGATAAAAAAATAACCCATGTCCTGAAGCAACACCGTAATTGTGTAACACACTATCAATCACAATCTGAATCATTTTGAAGCCTATTGCTAATACATTCCTTCATATGTTAAAAAAATTGTCTGCTCAACAACGTAAATAACGCAATGAATGTTGTTGAACTGTCAAAATTAAAGCCATTCCTACTGATAGTGTGTTACACAATCACCCGGCTGGTCATTGTCTGCATGTGTGCCATTTCAATAGGTAACAGACAGAGTTACTTTCGAATTTATAAATATTATAATATATATGGTATTGATAATTGCACTAAAATAATTTATGGCAAAGATGGCTGTGAGATAAATACTGTTTAAAATTAATACCCTCTTGGTCATTGATAGCTTCAGTCACTAATTAAACTTCAAGCAAATTAATCGTTTAATACGATTTAAACGTTTAAACGCGGTGTAGACAGACAGTTTATAAATGTGACATGCTCAGATTTATCAAACCAATTTGAAATAACCCTCTACGGGTACTTCTGTAAATGTCTATACAGAATTACGTAAATTAATAATTTTCCCATTAATATAAGTTAAGAAATAGTTACAAAATCTCTCAGAAATATTTTAAATATGTCTTTGAAAGTCGAAACTGGCAACTACTTTAAACGTTCGCACTGATTGAAAAGTTAAGTTAAATAATTTAAATATAATTATGGACGCCCTTGTGAAGCTTATTGAATTATTAACCTTGCATAACATTGAGGGATTTTCTGATCACTTAACCACTGCATTGACAGAAAATTATCACGTTAAGATAACTTTTACACGAAGATAAAATGTTGACAGTTATAAATCTATGTAATGATATCGCTTACTAGGCATTTAGTGGCAACCACTCTACCACCGTGCACCGCATCCTAGCCGCGGCGGTGTAGCGGCGTAGCAGCGTAGCGGCCAACTACGAACTTTAAAGCTACGACTGACTGCAGTAATTTAATTCTAAAATCAAAATATGTCATGATATTTTCTTTTATATAACCGACGACCGTTAGTGATTGTACAATATTCGAAAGGTACATAATTTTACCTGTACAAAAAAGTAATTTTTTCCTCTTCTTATAACCGACGTCCATTGATGCCCAGCGTTTTTAAATAGGTAGCTCATTTCACGGTATTTTACTTCACCAACAAATGGAGTGGAATAATAAAACCTCATTTGTCAATTCTGATGAATTGTATACCAAGTAATTAATACCTGAGATTCTAAATATAAATGTAAATATTCATGTTGTGGATTAAAACTCGAGTCTTTTGTTTTTCTTTTTTCCATTTATGTGCTATTTGGGCCTTTGCCACGACTTGACAAACTGAACCATGTTTTATTGCAAGAAATAAGTAACGGGGAACTAAATATACAAGGAAAAATGTTTAATGCATGTGTTAATTAATTTTCAAAAATCTTATCACATCTTATTTTTTTTTTCCATTACATTAAAACAAGTAAACAAAGTATGAGGGAAAAGGCTTATGTACCTACCTATGAGCGTAGAAATAAGCTACTTATTAAAAAAGTCTTGGTTTTCATTAATTTTAGATTGCAAAAAATAAATGTTAATATTATTCATGTAGGTATGGAATAAATGCAATATGAGAATGTAATTACAATAAAAGAAACCGGTTTAACATGTAAACCGATTCCATTCAGACGAAACCTCATGTTTGAAACATGAGAATATAATGTTGGCTCGTTTGTTAAGAACGAGTAATATAAATTATCGCTTAGTTTTTCGTATGTTTCTGATTTTGGGATACTGAACTATATTCCATCACGATCTTAGTGTTAGAGGTATGCTATAATTAAAAGGTCTAGGACAGGTAGGTCTTCAGTAGTGGTAATACAATTATTAATGTTTTCTAAGTACTGTATAAAAGAAAATAAACACACAACACCTAGCCTACTTATTTGAATTTAGAGAAAAGCATGTCATGGCTACATTTTCGTAGATAAACTAAAGTAAGTTAGTGGTTTATATGTTAGTATATTCACATATTACTTGTTTGTTTTATTGTATTAAGTGAATTGTTTTTGATTTTGTGTTTTTTTTAACTCTTATACACGCTGTCTATATCTCTTTATCCACTTTCCTATCGCAAGTATGCTGGAAGAGATGTCTGAGAAATAAGCATCACCTTTGTACCTATTTTTCTGTTCTTTTCTTCTTATCTGTTTATATTATGCATATATTTGTACATAAATGGTTAAATAAATAAACATGCGATATTAAACGAACACCAACGACGGCCTAACTTCAAACTTGCCCGATCAGCCTTAAAAGTTAGTTTTACATAATCGATCCCGATAACAAGATTCCTGAAAAGTTTCTCATTAACATCGTTATCATTTTTCCAAACAGTTTAGCACCGTGTAGTCCGGCCTTAACAAAGCCAATGTTAGTTGAGACTATACCTTTGAGGGCACTCTATTAAAGACTCCGGACTCGTTAAGAGTTATTAAATAAATTGCTCGGGGGTGATTAATTGAGTCTTAATTACGATATCGTTTAGCATCACCTCTGTTCATTACGCAAAACAAAGGCACCTAAAATTAACAATTAATTTGAAATTGGTTAACAATTATGTGTTAGGGGAGTTAGTTTTGAATTGTTTGGTGTCGGTACACATTGTTATAACGTAATATGTGATACAGATTAATTAGTGTTCATTTGTTTAGCTCGATTTGAAGGTTTGTTATGCAAATGTGAACACAAGGGCCAGATACTGTTTATAAAAGTTTTGCTACGAGTAGATTTTAGGAGTGATTAGAACACTGTAGAGTAACTTTAGCTCTAGTAGGTAATTCTACCTAGGTAGGTATTCTTTGCAAAAAATAATTCTTTAAATGTAACGTAAACATTTATATACTTAAATATTAATACCTTATAAGGCCGTTCTTATGATCCGCATAGTACTGGAACGAAAACATTTAGGTAACGAGCCGTAACCTCCACACAATTCGGGACAAATAGTTTCAGAACTACATCATGAATAGTTTTTAAGTCCCTTTTGGGACTTAAAAACTATTCATGAAGTTGTTCTGTTGTTAGTAAAAACTAACAAATATGGGTACTTTAAGTAACAAACTGATTATTAATTTATTTAAATTATTACAAAACTGAAAGCGTCTGAATATAAAGTTAATAAAGCCGTGTCAAATATTTCAGTATGGTCCACTATTAACTATTTAATTGAGTTAATTTCGCTAATCGTTTTAAGGGTACTCATATGGCTCTAATAGGTTATCTGCATTACCTTAGAAATAAAGAAATGCACAGCATTAAGCAAGCATGCATGCATTAGGAAATATACAGGCTGACAGCGACATGGAAGCGCAAACTTTCACCACATGACTATAGACCCCCTACCGTAATCTTATTTCGTCGGTTATCGATAAAAATATCATCTGCTTTATAGAAAAGTGCAATACCACCGCGGTCAAAATGTATAGACCACCACTTTACCACTTTTTTTTTTTAATAGCCGACCAAAAATTTCTAGCCTAGGTGGCCTAGAATCATATGCTGAATCCATGTGTATAGTTTCCGCGTCCATGTCCCTGCCACCCTTCATAATCAAGCTTAATGATGTGGTAAAAAGAACGTTTCGTCTATTGTAATTGCATGTAGATGCCAGTAGTCAGCAACTTGTGTGACACTCGCAGGGGGCCATCAATTCAGCTCGCCGTCCGGTAAGGACCAGGCCCGGGTCGACGGCGCGTTGTGTTCCACGCGCGCCTCAAAGAGTTGTCAGCATAATTGACGGGGTCCGATAGGGCCGATGCCTGCCGGGGTCGCGGATTGTTCGAAAGAGTTACCGTGGCCCTGGCGCACAGGCAAATGAAGGAACACGGGTGGGTTTTAGTCAGTAAGAGTCTGACACGCCCTTCCGCTCCGCCCAGAGCGGGAGAGGTCATTTGATGATTTCCCACCCAAAAAAAAAAAAAAAAAGGGGGCCATCAATTCAAAGTAGTGTGCCAATCAGCTATAAAGAACATTACAATAATGTTCGACTAAGGAGGATTGGTAATTACTTATATGAACTTTTTCCCCAGCATATGTACTTTTGTGGCCGAAATTGGTCTTTACTTTCTATTTTCCGCTGGTATCCATTTTTTTTTTTTAAACCGCCTATTTGCGTGTCGGACCGCGCCCAAGGAAGGGTTTCGTAGTTGGAATGAAGGTATTCCAAGAACAAACGTAACATTGTAGTTTAAACCATGTTCTCCTATAAATCGATATAGGTCACGGTCTATTCTTTCGATTTTTTTTTATGTGATAAAACTACAAATTAACGATTTTGAACTTTTTCTTTTACTTGTGCTGTGTGACCTTGCTTATTGACAAATTTTATGATACCAGGTCAACGGAAAGTACTTTATATGTTTTGATTTATTTGAGAGTATCAAAATGTCGTATAAATGACCGTATTTTATTATTGAGTTGACGAAGCTTAACTTTTTTAGAGCGCCATGGGATCGTAAACCTACGTATTGGATATTAATTTCAACTTGATACCTCCACGCGTTCCTGAGACAAAGGGTCTTGACAAACAGACAGACGGACGGATGGACAAAGAAGTGATACTACAAGGTTTCAGTTTTTTCCTATTGAGGTTCGGAATCGTAAAAACAATCTTTTACACTGCTCTCATCTTCAGGCAGGAGTCTTGCAAAAAACTACTTTTAGTTTCCGCCGTGAACTTAGTCAACTCAGCTTGTCAAACACATATTCCCATTTAAAATAAATACGAAGCGTATTAAGAACAAATTGATTCCGCAGCTTCCCGCTCCACTTCTTAGAGTTTACACTCAACTATAATTACGCGGTGGTCCACCAACGGGACCGTTCCCATTACAAAGTTCAATCGACTATTCGAAACTACAGAACGGAGTCTAGTTTGTGCGAAAAAGGCGTTCAGTAACCCCAAGCTGCTGAATCTGTCTTCAATACGACATACTGTTTTTTTTTAAATATTTTAACAGTATAAAAGGGTTAGCAGCGATCTAAAAAGTATTACAAGATTGAATTCGGGTCAGAAAAGCCTTGTGGATCAAGGGGGATCGATTTATTGTTAGTAACGTAAACGTGGTTAATCATTAGTTTGGTGACTCAAATCAAATCAAAATATTTCACATAAACCTACATGGGCACTTATGAAAACGCCAGAAGCTAGGTGCACGGTTCCAATTGGCTGTTTCCTACAGAGAAGAGCCGGCAAAAAACTTCATGGTTACTCTTTTAATAATACGGGGCTTTTACAACTGACTAACTGTTTTTATACTTCGAGATACTCGAATGGACGGAAACTTAAAGTAAACCAACAAATATTCTATTTTGATTGCTGAAATACTGAAATCTAATGGAACTCAAAACCAAACCTGACATCTTACAGAAGTACTATCCATATTAGCAAAACCTTCTAAAAATACTGTTTTAGACCTTAGAAAATCTGAAAAGAAAACTGACAACGAATGGATAATCTGTGTAACTGTATAAACATGTTGAAATAACTGAAATATTTGCTTGATGGATTTATTCCCTTCCTTCACAAACATTAACATTGTTCTTTGTGAAGTAACCCGGGTTCCTGAGCTAGCGGTATTGTTGATGCTAGTTATTATAACTATATTGTTATTAACCCTAAATACAGACCCAACAATACTGACTAGTTGTTTGTATAGTTACTGTAAACAGTAAACGCTGACGATTTGCTTTTGTCGAAATAGTAGATTTAATGAATTTTGATTATTGGTTAGGTTATCCTTCTTTCTTTATTTTTATTCCAATAGAACATTTAACTATGAAGTTGCTAAAAAACAGTAGAAAATGTGTTCTACTACGAATAAGGCATCAAAATATTCAGCCACTTCGCTGTTTAGGGAAAACGTTACCCAAAAAGTAAGGATAAGCGAAAAAAGCTGGGTAGTGTTGTCACGTTGGATAGCATTGCTGATTATCTGTCCGAAAAACGCCCCAGCCTTTTGGTTACTTACAAAATTTTTGCAAATAAAGAATTTATAACTATCACCTTGACACTTTTTAGCAAGATCATTCCAGAGAGGAGTGTCGATTGCTTAATTATGTATTAAAACTAGACAAGTACCTAATTAAACCTCGCAGTTTAATGAGCAAGAGCTCGCATTCAAGATCCTTTAATTAACTAAACTAGGCACATTACTCATATCGCTTCATTTACTTTATGTACAGAACATGTGTGTGTTTGTATATACGAGTATACAACAACAAGCGTGCGCAACCAATGATATTTCACTTTCATATCAATTCATTTATCATGTAAGTACAGATCCATTTTCTATTGAATCTAATGATACTTATGATATATTGAGCAGAATACAATAGAAAATAATCATGTATGAGCATTTTCGTCGAATTTCAATCAGTGCTACGAGTTTTGTTGTTGCTACAAATACGTAGCCGCTTCGTAGTATGCTACGAGTTTTGCTACGAAGCTTCAAACATTGACTACGGTCTACGACGGGCATTATCAAATACTGTTATTTTGTAAAATACTTTGTTTGGTTGTTTGTTTGTATTTCATAAAGAAATTCGCTTAGATTTTTTCTTTTTACTTAGACAAGAAATACAATTTTTTTGGAATCTGTTCATTCTGTTTTTAATTAAAAGAGCTTTTTCCAAAAGCACCGCGTCCGATTTCGGTTTACGTGTGCACAAATATACATACTTATAAACAAAACGTGTTTTGTAAACGAATTACACATTATTGTAATTAGGGTACCGTTTCCAAATGAACGCTACAACTTGCAAGTGAAATATTGCGTCTGAAAAACATCCCTCACGAGTAATTACGCGTGTGACACAGTAACACACTTCACATTAAATTATGCTTTTAATAAATAATTACTTTGTTAGATTAAACCCTTATTACATTTATGATGATATTTTCTAAGAAACAGTTTAAAGACAACGCAATATTTAATTAATTATCGCCACGTGTCTGTATTCACTGAAGGGGTAGCCAAAGGTGTATACTTCCAGCAGTTATGTTTAACTCCCATGTAACAGGGGACGAGCCTATTGCCGTAAATAGGCGACACATCCGGACTTGTGGCTGTAACGTAACTTAAATTATTATAGAAATGCCTGAAAGAAAAACCCGAATAACACATTGCTCGACCCGTGAATCGAATACAGGAACTTACGAGGCAGACAAATTAATTTAAGTTTAGTTATAATTTAGGAGTTAGTAATTAAAGTGCTGTGACCCTTATCAGACTTTTGAAGTAATGTGGTCTTGTAATTTGTGTACGAGGGTTAGTTGGTCTCTGTCCAACCAGCGAAGCCTTTTGACAACTATGTTGGGGTCGGCTTCCAGTCAGGGACACGATATCGAATAAAAAGTATCGATACTGTACTCATGAGTAGTATCGAAAATAAAAATTGTACTCATAAAAGTATCGATACTCCAAGGTATCGAGTACTTTTCTTAGGGCCTAATGCGCACAGAGCATAGGTCAGTAAATAACGTCAGTTTAACTTCAGTACGGCAGGACATGAAAAAACAAATGGTAATGATACACAAATTTAATACAATATTAGAAACAAAATTAAATTATCTAGTACTTTAGGCATATAAATTAAAGATTATTAGATAGATAAATTATTCGATACGATACCTGCCAAAAAGTACTCATTGAGTAAAAGTATCGAATGCAAAGTATCGAGTACAAAAGTATCGGTATCAAATGGAAATGTACTCGATACCACAAAGTATCGATACTTTTTCGTGTATCGATACTTCCAGTCTAACCGGATGCAGCTGACTACCAGTTAGTTTGTCCCTATTATACGTAGTAATAGTTATCGACCATCGTTTATCATTTTATAGGTCGTTTTTAAGTCAGTGCTCTATGATTATGTCATTTGTTTGTTTAATTACAAAAGTACTAGTTATAACCATTTCTGTGATGACCCTTATAATCAGTGATCGGAGTAGGTAGATTGAACTGGGGTCATTGATCCGAAACGTATATATTACTATGGACATTCCTCCGGAATTAGTGGATTATTAAAAAAAAACCGGAACTTATGTAGGAATTGTATTCTGCCAGAGTGGAAGGAGTCATTTGATGATTTGCCATCCTCAAAAAAAAGGTAGGAATTGTAATAAAATGAGCAATTTTATTCTTTATTATTCTTCCTATTTTTTTTTTTGTCACGATTTGACAAAACCCAACGACCAATCAGAACAAAGGATCATGGGTGGTACAATAACCGGTTATCAGAACAATGCGTACGCCCGCCGGAAATACTAAATCCGGAAATACCGGAATTACTTTCCGGAAAAATGGCTTATCCATGTTATTCTTTCTGTGTGCA
The DNA here is from genome assembly GCA_916610205.1 of Griposia aprilina. Taxonomy (NCBI): domain Eukaryota; kingdom Metazoa; phylum Arthropoda; class Insecta; order Lepidoptera; family Noctuidae; genus Griposia; species Griposia aprilina. Next base: position 13,317,103 of record OU744286.1, read on the forward strand.
TTTATGATACAAGTACTAAAAATCAATCTACCTACTCCGATCACTGCTTATAATTATTATGCTTTGATAGTTTTAGAAATTAGTTCACATTAAATGCGAATTTTATTCTTTGAATTAACGATGGTATTATAACAATGTCAGCATAATTGACGAGGCCCGATAGGGCCGATGCCTGCCGGGGTCGCGGATTGTTCGAAAGAGTTACCGTGGTCCCGGCGCACAGGCAACTGAAGGAACACGGGTGGGTTTTAGTCAGTAAGAGTCTGACACGCACTCCCGCTCCGCCCAGATAGGGAGAGGTCATTTGATGATTTCCGACCCAAAAAAAATAAATAACAATGCAACTATAAAGTTTACATGTAGGTATGTAATTCATATTAAGTACTTATCCTAATTAATCAATCCTACGAAACTCTATCGTAATCCTATGCAATTTTATGAAATTGACATCAATAATTCTTTCGACTAAAATTAATGTACCTGCTCCTACCAATTTCATAAAAATACACACATAGGTAGGTTTTATACTTTTATATTGATTATAAAAAGAAAAGTACTTACTTCTTACAAGCAATGAGCAACTTCTTAGCCAACAATTCGGCTAAACAACCGGCGGCTAAAATTCGGCTTGTAAGCAAGGCACAACACGTCTGCTAAATAATTGTGCTGATTCATTAAATTAAAACATAATCAAATACAGGTAAAAAGATATAGTATATGTAAAGGTATACGTAGCCTGTTCGCCTCTCAAGGTTCCACTTAAAATCTTTTAGTAATTTGTCTCACGGTAATGTGCGTCGGAAAATCAAAAGCAATAGTCATTTATAACGTAACATTGTTACCTATGTAATTAACGTCACGTAGATAAGGCACAACCTTATAACAGCATTGTGCGTAGTATCCGCGGATAAATACGTAATTTGGTAGACAAAAGAACTCACAATTCAAGTATGAGTTCAGGCAGATTAGTCGCCAACATAAATAATCAAGGGGTTTGCCACACAAGGGGCGAAGCACCCTAGTTAAGCTAAGGGATCAGACACGACAAGCAAATATTATGAATGTTGATTTTTCTTTTGAATACCGAAATTAAGTTCAAAAGTAACGCAAAGAATTTTATGAACACAAATTTTAATTTAACGCGGACGAAAAACGAAAACCCAAAAGAAATAAACATTTTAATTCTAGCGAATGAATAATTCCACAGTCATATAAATATGAGTTGGTATTTCACAACAGTTGCATTCATACGATGCGGCTGATGCACGTAACTGAACGCTTGAATGCCCGTGAATGTGATGAGCAACAAAACGAGGAAAAGTAGGTACGGGTTGAACAGATACGAGAAAAAAATATGCACCTGAATAGAGTTACGTGTATCGCAAGTGGCTCGGCGGGCTGTGGGCGTACCAATAGCTTCTATTCTTTTACTGAATATACTGAAAAATGCAACATAATTGTACTAATGTTCCTTCTTGAGCTTGTAAACCTATCCAGGTTGATTTAGTATTTGTTCTTAGCTTTTAAACTTTAAATTTATTTCGATCATGAAAATGCAGCACTGTTTGCAAAAGTTATATAGACCAGCTGATTTTATCTACGAGGGTCCCAAGGGATTACATTATTCGATAATGTTCATTATGATGGAACTTTCACGCTTCATTAGGCAGTCTTTTATTCCGACTAAGTTCAGCGAGCTCATTTGGTAAATATTCCTCCCTTGCGTGATAACATAACACACGTTTTATTTTTATTGGAGTTTTCTCTCAGGAGAAATTGAACAAAGTTCATAAATTTTTCTTCTAATGTATGTTCTGTTGGTTGTCTTTTCAGGCATCTATTTTTAAGCCAAGTTATTTTTTTTGCGAAACATTACGTCATGAGTAATTGCTGTTCAAGACGAGACCTAAATTGCTGTACGTATAAAATAGAGAGACGTCGGCGCGTCGTTTAAAATTAATTTTAAATTAAGTAGGTACCTATCAGTTTAATTTGATACTAAAATCGGATCATGGATATGATAGTATAAATATATATACGAGTATATAGGAGGAAGAAAAAATTGTCGTATAATTTTTTTACTTGTAACAGAACAAAATAAGCCGTTGATATCTTTGACTATGCCTCTAACATCTTTGAATGTTCACGTACGTTCACGAAAACGTGCAAAAGAACTTGTCATAAATTCAGTTGTTTAGGAGATACCATTATGAATTCCATTCAGCAATGTACAGGAAACGTATGAAAAGTGACATCTTACTTTCTTTTATGAGTGAGTAGGAAACATGTGACGCTTGACGCTTGAACATGGCAGGAATAAAGTACTTTCACCAATTTCACTGCTCCTTTGGGAAAGAGTGAAACAGTGTATGAAATCTAATAACAACCAGAGATAATATTCACTATACAGGGGAATTATCATATTCATGTTTATTTAATAGATCAAAACACAAGGTGGACCGTGATTTCACGGAACTTACCGTTGGTCCCGTTACAAAGTAAACACCGTGCTAGGATTTAGTACCAGTCTTTGACGTAATCCACTGACAATGCTAATTATACAAGCCTGTAAGCAGGAGTGGATATTCATGGAACCCGTTTGAGATTCCTGACAAATAATATGCTCATGACATCACGTCATGACTGATGATGATGGCCTTTGGAGTTCTCAAATCTGCTAAACAAGCTAGTAAACTAAGGCATTTTTCTTCAACGCTATACATAGACTCATATATTGTGGTGTCATTTATGGTCTGATTCTATCAGCATATAATTATGAGATTATAGATGCATGTCTTAAGTTTGGTGGGTTAAGCTAAACATTACCCACGGTCTTATTTGACAGACTTATTTGTATTAGACTAAACTGGATAAAGGTAGTGTCATGTTAACATGAACTAGTTTCATAGTCTCGATAAGATACATAACTCCTTAGAGTCAACATGTGAATAACAGCCACAGTACCATTGATTTATATTTAACCAACTACCCTTTTGTGTAATAATAATGGGGGTTGCTAAACGGCCCGTTAGTCGGGTCGACGGCTGGGTTACCGCTTACTATGCGTTATTACACTCTCGACAAACTGCAACACAAATTGCGTTGCGAATAACGGCCGGTTAAGGCCCGGTGGCCTCTTAAGAATTTGATGTGGCACTAGATTTCCCAGACGTGTTATAAGTATAAAGGGTTTGATGAAATGGTGTAAGTATTTCAAAAACTTTAAGTAGTTGTTTTAGTACTTCTCTACTATATCCATTTTCTAGGAATAGATGTAAAGCTTGTTACATTATCTAACCTCTCAGACATTTACCTAAATCCTATGGAGTTAACAGACTAGAATCCCTCATTCTTCCATTAGCACTCTCACTCAGAGCTATTCAGACATTGTAACGTAAACAAAGCCCAGATTTTGTCAATAGACACAAATCCAGTATAATTGTCAGTAATTAGTGCTGTAATAGCTCGATATCGAGATTATCTTGCGTCATTTAGTTCAACTATCACGTACCGCCCTAGCAGCCTGTCTCATACTTCACGCGGAACACGTATGTTCATCCTATAATTCCAATAATTATTAAATAATTATGTTATTGTCCACCTCGTAATTGTGTTATTATAGTCCACAGTTTATATTGTGTAGTTAACCGCCGAATATTGTATAGTAATTGACTATTGATTAATTGGAACAATGGTTGTCGGTGACAACGGTGAAGAAGTTGCACGGAGCTCCTTTAGGGACTTTTAGAGTTGGGTCACGAATCTAATCAATGGGTGGGGGTTAAAATGTCGTTTTCAAGATAATCGTTTTACATATCCGGCCTTTCCTACCCTAAGGCTAAAACGATGAAGTCATTCTCGCTATCAGTTATCATTTCGATATTCTCGTCTGGAAGTTATCGATAATTTTTTTTACCTCTGCTGTAATCTAAACGGGGACTAATATCGGCTACATTTTCATTTTAATATCATTGTGTATTCGTATATTGTGTTTTGTTTTATTTATTTTCTTTATTAATGTTTCCATACAAACAGTAACGTTAACTTTTACTTTCTCCATTCAAAGTTTTCTACTATAATATTTGGTTGGACTCAATAAGTTTTATCGAGGAAAATTTATTTCAGTGTTTAAAAGTTTTACGTGTACCTCGGCACTGAGGTAGATCACTTTGCAAACTGTTTTGTGAATATTTACATAATATACAATCTAACTTTTTATCACCATCGATGCTGCATAGGTAAGTACGTGTTTAACATATTTAGAGGTGTCGTACACATCTTGGAAAGTGTTTCTTTAAGTACATGATAGTTTGCCCCTTTGTAGATCTGCACTGCTCACGATAACGAATGCTTAGCGGTCATAACTGAACATAAAGAAAGAGATTCTTACACTCTCTACAAATATGTTCCGTGGATATTATGAGTAAGCAGAAATAAAATAAGGGTCTCGATATACGACCTTAAGTCTTTCTGATGCATATGGTTTCACATTATATAATTTTTACATTTAAATTGGACAGTAGGTCATACATAACCAATGCCAGAACTTTTATTACCGTGTGTAGCAACGAAACGACAACCAAAATAAAATTACCTTTATTAACTCTTTCAAATAATATTAATAACCAAACAAATTATCGGTGGGCGGAATATTTCGATCAACTAAATAGCGCTGCGCTAGGGGTAATTCGGCGCGTCAATTACATTTGAAGTGTTGACCGGCTCGGATCGATCACCTCGCGTGGAACAAAGCATTGTTCCCTTAACCAGGATCCGTCCTTCGGTACTTACGCGTCGATCGTACTCTCATTGCCACCTCAACGTGGACGAGCTCGTATTAATTTATAGATCACATACTCGGTACGTAACAAAGAGCAAAGAAAGCAAAGAGTGCCGAAGCATCCCAGGTATGCGTTGCAGTTTTTGGTTTTTGACAATGACGAACGGTTTGCAGTATGTACCTACTTTTTATCTCGATTCCGTTTTACGTAAAGATTCGATTGTAACTTGACCTAAATACAAGTCAATTTTGGTCCTAACATCATTTTATTGAAAATAAACTAGTGTCTCGAGGCATGGAGGCAATTTTCGCTTTATTCCAATTTTGGATCATTTGTCGGAAATTTCCGATATACCTAGTCTTTAGCAATATGTAGCATAGCCATGTATGCTGCATTTCTAAATAATTATCCGTGTTTTCCACTACATTTTCTCCTTTATAGCTTTCATGTTTATAACTAGAAATTATGTGGAATTTATCAATAGCAGCCCGGAGTCTAGATTTGTTGATGGCAATAGGCTCGTCGCCTATTACATGGGCCTGTAACATATCGGCCGAAATGTGGGTGTACTAAAGGTATACCTCTGCTTAACCCTTCCGGGATAACAGGCGTCATATTATGTGTAAATGATCTTTATTTATACCTGCTTTTAGTAACGAAGCATACAAAAGAAAATATTTCAACTGTTCCATATTTACATTTTCTGTATATTTGATCAAGTTGTGTCGGTTATTTCGTATGCCTCTACGTGACGTAAAAAGCTTTAGGTACACTGTAGGTAGTACCTACACCTGGTCCCATGTTAGTAGTAAAATATACATAATATCTCTGATTTCTTTATCATGATACTGGCAAGCTGCGGCTCTAGCTACGAAAAGGTTATACCAACAAATCTAATACCTACCGATAGATCTGCGGATCTGCGTGCCATTACTTATGTGTTTAGTTTTTTCTTTCTTTTATTGATACCCATCACGTCTGTGAAATTTCACCAGCTAATTTAATATTATAATCTGTATAACAGGATTCATTATAGAAGTTGACGTTAATACGCATACGTTAAGAAAATATTTTTCTTTTGAATACAGATAAGAAGATACCAAATAATAAATATACAAAATAAAGATTAGGTAGGTACTGTAAGGTTCTTCAGAACATCACGCCTTGTTTTCACGAAGGGTTGGGCAGAGATGCACGTTTACTAAACCAACATTTCGCCAATTATGTTTTTAAAGTCCCGTGTAATAGGGGGCGAGCCTATTGTCATCAACTGGGAACAAAAGAAATTCGTGATAGAAAAACCCAATAATACTTTGCTCGACCTGGGAATCGAACCCAGGACCTCGTGCTCAGAAGTAGCACTTGCGATTACTAGACCAACGAGGCCGTCTAAGGTTCTCTTTGGCAATTATCCGTGTAACCTACTTGTAGGTTATACTTTCAAGTTACTCGTATTCCAACAGTACTCAGCCAACAAATATGTATTAGGTACCAGCACCCTAATAACACACTATTACATACTCTGAATCATTTTGATGCCTATTGATAATCCATTGCTTCATATGTTCGAAAAAATTATCTGCTCAATAACGTAAATAACGCAATGAATGTTGTTGAACTGTCAAAATGAAACCCATTCCTACTGTTAGTGTGTTACGCAACTACCCCGCTGGAAAATAAATCATTTTTTATTTCTGTTCCCAAAATCTGAAGATTGCGTGACTTACGTAGCAAATACTTCAATCCTCAGAAGGTATTTCAGAAATAATCCTGCGCAAACAATGTTACTGATCCAAAGAAACAAGTTTACCCAACTATTCCTTTCTACACCGACAAAAGGTGCTATTTGCGGACTTATGCTTTTACGACTACCCTGATAATAGTGATAATAATACTTCGTGTTACATAGGCTTCATTATCCTAGAAGATATCGTTACGTTTAAAGCGCGTTAACAAGCAAAATTTTAGGTAATTGACAATAGCGCACCGCGGCCACAAATAAGATTCAAAACAGCGATGTTTGATGTTAGTTGAATCGAATGACCACCAAAATAAAACTCATTTTGCACTTTTAATTAAATTAAAAAATAAATACACGGCTCATTGGCTTTTAATATTATTATATATAATATGATAGTTGACGCTCAAAATTTTGAGAAAATATTCGAAGAACAATATTTGTTTGAGCTCCGTTTTAAGATTGTTTTATCATGATACTATTTTATTTTTATGAAATATTTTTGAATATGTCTTTTCTTTGAACATTTCATAATACACTCAATTTACATAATACATAATACACTCAACTAGGCTTGTTCATAGGAATCAAAGACAATTTATATAATCATCTGCTGGAATGAACAACATAAGTGTACGTAATTATTTATTAATTTATTTAAACTTCTCGCACTCAATAGCATACAAAGGCGGACTTAATGCCATAGGCATTCTCTACCAGTCAACCAAGGGTAGTGCAGAGATGAGATGGCAGGTGCTCTGTTTAACGGGCGTTAATTTTAATAAAAAAATTAAAAACATAACATAATAATAACAAATAATAATTATGCATCATAACAATGTGTAACTTTTAACTCAGTTGTAAGATAAAAATTCAAAACGTAAATACCAAAATTAACGCAAATACACAACATTTTGAAATAAGACGCCACACAGAACATCCATAGGGTACCTGCATACAAATACGACAGACGCTGTACCTCGAAATGAAAAATTCTGCAGAGCTAACAAAACGTACACTTAGAAATAGGACATCAGATTAGCGAGCTAATCTAAAAATCTTCATCTGGCTCCATTGATGCAACTCCTCATGCACCTGACATTTATTTTTTTTCCGAAACTAACCGTCCTCATTCGAATTTCGAATGCTCCCTGGAAGTCTGAATTTGGGTCATGTCGATCATTTCCCTCTACACGGAATGCAACATGATATCGAATATTACATTACTAGTGACCAAATTGTACCTGTAAACCAGTCGGAAAATTAATTAGGAAAATTAATTAGTTAGTAATACTGTTTTATTAAAATTAATCTACAGTAGTAATTTCATGAGTCTATTAGTTTCTACCTATTTAGTCCGGTAAGTATTAATATTTCACACACGTACTGGTATTAATTGGATATTTCTTTTGGTTACAGATTCGTTCCGGACTCCGTTCTCACACCTCTAAAGCAAACATGGTAAGTTTAACATATGCTTCAGCTTAATCCGCTTGTTTCAACGTAGGAAAATATTGGAATATTGGATAAAATATTTTTCAACATGGGCTCATGTTATCGTCTTAAATATTCGTGAAACTTATATTTTGGCAAAGACGATAGGATTTATTGTATTTATTCTGTCTGTAGCGCTTTAAAACCAAAGTAGGATAACTTTTAATAATGTTAGTTTTTCTATGTTTCTTACTTTCTAAAAGCGAGATTTATTATTTACATGTTATGATAACGCAGTAAGATGGATTGGTTCTTCGATCACATTATGTATGTAATCACGAATATAATCATAAGTTTCCATTGTTTACGAACATGATATTCTTTTGTTAATCTTTTGTAAGGCGACTATAACAATAGATTGTAAGGATCTATTCTTTCATATTCCTTTTATCCGCTATTATGGTAGTATGTGAATTGTGATCATTTAATTTATTAGAGTTTCATTGCTTGACCAAACCTGTTTAGTCCAGCGCCCTAATTGCGTGTAACACACTATCTATCACAATCTGAAACATTTTGAAGTTTATTGTTAATCCATTGCTTCAGATGTTCGAAAAATGTGTTTGCTGAATAAAGTAAATAAAGCAATGAATGTTGTTGAATGATTGCTAAAATTAAAGCCATTCCTACTATTCGTGTGTTACACAATTATGCCGCAGAACCACAGAGGGTAGATTTTAGTTACAAAATAAGTTTCTCAACTCCCGCCCCAGTCCCTTTTTGCGACCCCCAATAATGAAAACCACATCAAAGTACGTAACTCGGAATATATTCGCAATACATATTTATGCATGAGCCGATAATCATTAATTTTGAACACAGGCTGCTGAAACCGATTGATAGTCAATTGCGTGCTGATGATCGAATCAAATTATGATCGGACACCTCTGCGGGATTGTTTCACTGTTAAAATAGGCTGTGAATATAAAATAGGGTGCTTATGCGATTCTTTTCGAAATTGCGGATCAAATAGCATATCGAGAAATGGGGAGGAAACGCCATTCGCTGCGTACTTCCGGTCCGGAGCAACGATGTCAATATTTGTCGAGTGGAAACTGTCTGTGACACTTGTTGCATACGATTTTGTAGTGTGCTTCGGTTCGTTGAAAGCCGTAAATACGATTGCGGTGAATATTTACTGCGAAACATGTAATAAGCAGCTTAAGTAGAAATAAATTGACAATGCTTGAAAGAAGTTCCGTCAACGTAGACTACAAATAAATCTAATTCATAATATTTTATCGGTGGTGCCGTTTGCCATCTTTGTAGAAACCAAAAGTAATAGCTATATTAAAAATGTTAAATTATTTACGATTCACTTCAGCCAACGATATTTTTCATCCAATGTTTCTTAAAAAAATACACATGAGACATGTAAGTCAACAGATGTAATCAGAAAGGGACTATGTTTATGTAAGAAAGTGGTCTCAAATACGGACGCCAAAACTGGCTTATCTTAGAAAATGTAAAGAGGCCCACAGACATTGCGACTAAACGAAACATTCTAAGATTTTTCACTGACCAGGATTAGTCTTTTGAATACAAGTTTAAGGCGGTACCTCGACCAAAACCTGACCATAGTGCGTTATTCAGAGGCTATTAACTCATTCATTATGGGTAATAAACTACATCTAAAAGCATATTATTAATGTTCGATATCATATCATCACTTTGCACGTTCTTATTGGTTTTTATATGTTATAAATACATTTAAAATCTCCTTGTAAAAAAGTGACTAAAATTATTGATTGCATGCATCTTTTGCTAAAGGTGACGTTCTATTAATTTGAAGATAACACTAATGGATAGATAATTAAAAAATCTAAGTAATTCACGTTTTATTTTATTTTAAAACATCGCTTGTCTTTTGTTATTAAAATAATTTCAATTTTTTTGTGAATTCTATGATAAATGAGCGTGCGCAGGGAGCGAGACAGAGCGAGACTCAGCGACGGGACAGAGAAGGACCGAACGCTCAAGGTCGTTTGGTCGGGGAAGCGCCTTAAGTGCTTCTATTTTTAGAAGCATCAAAACGTGGTCTATTTATGGAATACTAAAAGCACTTTTATTTATAAAGAATTGTTTCGATATTGATAGGTCGATAACAAAAGTCGATGAATACATTGTACATACCAAGTTACAAAATATAGTGGCGAGGACCACTAAAGTTAGTGAGCCCACTAACTACTACGACAAGATAGTTTTATGTTTTACTACAGCCACGTAACCTTTTTATAGACCGTGGTTACTTTTCCGTTTGAATTGTTTGACAGCTTCAGTGAACGTTATTTTATTCGAATATATTAGTATGTTAATGATCTGTCAATTTTCGATTATTTATTCAAACAAGTATTAAAATCAATACTTGATACAGTCCCATCACGTACTTTACTTTGGTACTAAGATCTGTGAAATTTCTCTTAGGAAAGACCTTTCTTTATGAAAGACGATGATGACGGCAAACTAGTAAATGTATTAATGAGAAAAATCTGTACCAGAGCTCCGACGTAAGCATAAAACCACAAGACTCAATTACGCTACGAAATAACTAATTACATACCTTCTAATAACAGAATTACAAGTACAATTTTTGCTCACATTGTAACACAGATTAATATTATGAAACACCAAACTAACAACGGATATTGGGAAAATCACTAAACGATATAACGTTGTTATTAATTGTCAATATCGGTATAGTAATAAAACAAAGGTTTTGGTAATAAACCTATTATCTTAAGCATCAAATTAATTGACTATCAAGCTCAGGAAGTCCACATAGCAGGACCGTTATAAAATGTAAGTGCACAATTTCAGTTTTATCGGAAATTGGCCGGAGCCCCGGGCTACAGCATCTGTGCCAAACTTGTGGCGGTCATTTTACAGAGAAACGGATAGCAATCTCCACGGGGGCGGCCAGTTTAGCCTCACAATGGATCTCGGAGTTACGCCCTGATGGCGTGAAACAAACCTTCATTGTTCGCAAACTATCACTTGCGTATACACAGCCCAGTTATAATATCAATCTAAGCTCCAACTACCTTTCAATGCCAATATAGATCATCCCGTTTAGACCTTCATTTTCTTCATACAATGTTGATCCTTTTAGAGTTTTCTGAGAAACGCAATATCTTGCAAATGTTTGTAACAAGGTTTCGCTCTAAGCCTACTAGCTACTAAAAAGGAATTAACGTTCGGGAACAGGTAATCTTACCTACTTGTCTGTACTTTGGACTAATCAGTTAAAGGAGAAATTATTACGAAATTGTTCCGTAGCGTTGCTTTGTGAATAGTTAAAAAAAACCTGTTATTTTTTAAATTTTTACGTCCATAATTTTCCAGTTATCATATTCTACCTCTGTGGGTACAATTGTTGCGCTGCGCATATGTAAATTTAATGTGATTTCATTGCTCCATTACCATCTGCACCTGCTGCAACGGGAACCTCTCATATTTTTCAAATTATCTTTTATTTTCCACTTTTACATTTTGTTCATTTATGAAAGCTCCTCTGTTTCGTACAAAAATATTATATTCAGTGGCTTAACGTTTTTATTTTCATTGTTATCTTCTACTGCTTCTTTTGGAGGCTAATTATATTATCAGTACTAATTCAACGTTCAGTGTAAATAAACATTAATTAAATTGTGCAGGTAGCTGTCTAACGAGTGTTTATCGCGAGGGACAGGTGGGTCAACCATAAACAGAGCAAGTATGTCGAGTTGTTGAAACAGATCCTACGTAAATAGAGTTCTCCCGTTTAGTTGGAGACTTGGTTAGCCAAGTCTCCAACTAAACGGGAGAACTCTCGAGCCGACAGCCCGATGACAAATTATAGACACTTGGAACTAGGGCACTCTGTTTGATTCGCGTCACGATTAAGCCAAACAACCTCCCTAAATGGTATTGCCAGCCACTCACCTAACCAGCTTTCCATTACTCAAATTATTTAATATCTTTGTAAATTGACAAAAAATATGCATGGTGGTATTTTAGTAAAGAATTTCCGTTTACCATTCTTCTCTCGCTTTGTTTCTTTTATTTAAAAGCTCCTGTCATTTGCACAAAAACAACGGAACTGACGTGGAGATTTTTTCTACTCTTCTGGATTGACGTCATTCAAAAGCGAACCGAGTAGTAACTCGGTTCGCATAAAATATTTTCGGTAGTAATCGAAAATATTTTTTCATTTATAGTTACCGTTTTTACTTATAAAGGTTACCCTTTATAAGTAAACGTTCTATTTACTTATGGAAGGCATAAGTGGTAGGCTACTACGCATCTAGTAATGATGTATCTACTGGCCCTGAGCTGCAACAATTGATAGAAAAGTTAATACCGACAAATTGCTGATGAGTTGTAAGCAATTGATTATTATTTTCTATGAAAGTAACTTATTGTATTTTCCAATAAATTCTTATTATATTCTTATCACAAGTTAATCAAGAAAGCTCTGAACAATAACCGTTCAGAAAACCACCTGCTTACCAAAAAGTAATTTATAAATATTATGAGTTTATTTTATTAAAAATCTATGTTCAGTAAATGGACGTTTTTAATAAGAGCTGTGCCAGATGAGATAATCTCATGGCGGACAAATAGCCGACGTCACCCAAAGCCGATAAGTCACGCGGATTCAACCCGCGCCTGCAATCGCTTCGGATAAAACTCGTAAAAGTAAAGCTCTCTTACTTTTTGATTTACAATATCTTTTACTTAGTTTTACACGCTGTCGCAGCTTTTACCGACATGTGTACTTTCGATAAAATTTTGACGTATGTTGCACGACTCATGATGCGAAGCATCAGAGAGTGCTTTACGATCGAAAAATTTTTTTCGCCTCATTTTGGCGGCTATTTTTATTATTATAGCCTTGTTAGTTCACGGAATCAAGATATTTTGCATACTATTGTCGAGATAATTTAATGGAGATTAATTTCATACTTTTTAAAAATAGATTTACTGCAATAGAATTGGAAAAAAACACCAAAATAGGTCAAAAAAAAATCCTGTCCGTCATGTGTGAAACCCGGAAACACTGAAACTTGTGAAAAAAAACATTATTTGAGTTAATTTTTTTTTTTTTAATTTCTAATCGACAGTTATAGGTCACTGAATGCAAATGGCTAATTAATTCAGTGTCGTTTAATTACAATTAATAAAAAACGAAAACTACAAGACTGTACATCTATTTATATTTTTATTTTTTATAGAATTGAATGAGATTATGAGGCGTGCACTTTTGGATTTTCCAAATTTTTCTTTGTATTTACTCTGAAAGCATTTAAGTACGCATTTGCTGAGATGTAAAGAGAAATGTCTGAACAACGAAAGATTTCTCATAATATATTATCCATTAAAAATAATAGACATTCGTCAGGTTTGTAAATAAAGTTTTATTTCGATTATAAAGTGTAAAAGATTTTCGGTTAACATAATGTGTAGAAACGAAGTTATTTTAAGTTGGCTAAGAATATAAAAGAAAATCGATCTTCACTTTAAAACTGAAGGCTGGGTACTCGATCGTAAATTACATTGTCATTGCGTACCGTAATGACATAAACTTTATACAGACATTTTAAATTTATTATCAGGAAATATATCGTTTTCGATACAAAGTTATTTATTAAAGTAGGTACTTTTATCAGTTTTGTTGTCACACATACCTTTACGGTGAAAATTAAAATACCACTGAAAAATACCTGGCGAAACTCACCTTTGTGTTGCCATATTTATTTTGACAGGATTATTCCTCTTTTGCAAATAAATAACTTAAATTCCATCAAAAACTTTTGTAACGAGCCGTCAAAAGTTCGTTATCTGCACAGAGATACCCAATTCTTGAACAAAATTGTTTTTCATTTAATCCTTTTCGACCTGACAAAATGTTTTTGATTTTGTGGTATCCGGTCGATGGGTAACTAAGATGACTTATCTTTATCTGGAAAGTCTTCCTAAATATAGAACCTTCCTGGACCATAGCCTATGAATTCCAAAACAAAAATAATAATTACGAAAATAGTTACAGCCACTGAATTTCCTAATCATCTGAATACGCTTGGTATGTCTTCTGCGAATCTAACTGCTAAGTACATAATTTTGGTAAGAGGAGATGCTTTAAAACAAAGAGTACCTACTGATTGAAGAATTAACAACAATGTCTCCTTACGTAATTACGAATTCGGATTAAAGGTTACAGTTACAGCGGCTGAGGCCGGGTTAATGGGGGCTCTGGTTTTAAAACTTAGTGGTTACGGCAGACGCGAAGCGTGATGGGAATAAATGCGAACTTGTGAATATTTATGAGGACACCTTCCAAAAATGCACACGAGGCTACGAAGCGAGCGATACGGCGCCATTGTCAAAGTCAAAGGAAGCGATCGCTCATGCTAGTTCGCTTGGTTTTAAGTTTTAATATTCATATTTCCTACACACGTAAAGGGAGGAAAAGCAAGTTTTCTGTTTCTTTTGATGTTCGACGTTGACCCACTTATTAATAACGAACTCCGAATTTATTACTAGCATTTCATTTAGGAACTTCTTACAAATATTATGATTTGAATTTGAGAAACTAACTTTATCATTATAAGTAGTAATTATTAAGTTTCCTCCACCACTAACACGCCACCATTTTCTTTGAATTTAGTTCAGATAACTTTGGATATAAGTAGCCCTCCCGTCTGTATACTTAAATGTTTGGTTTAGTCGTTCTCGAAATAGATTATTTTATAACGATAACCTCATCACAAGGCATCGTGTATACTCTCATGGGGTTAGTTAGAGATAAACGAAGAATGGATTCTTCCTAAGTGCCTTTATAAAACTAAAGCCCCATTTAAACGATGCAAGTTACTTATCTGTGGCTTATAATTGTTATTAACACTGTTTAGACGGAGCAATTTTTATTGCTGCTTCAACTTATGGTATGCCACTTACAATTAAATGGCACCGTGTAATCAGGCTTCAGGGACACTGATCTTCTTTCTAGCTTTGCACAATTTATTGAAAAAGACGCTCTACGAGAAATGGTCTTCACGTGGTCAAGACGCACTCAAGGTTTTCTTCTCTTTTTTCTAATTCTGTGTTTTGTCTTAGATGTGGTGGGCTCTCTGGTGCGCTGTGGTGGTGGCGGCTGGCTCCGGCGTCGCGGCGGCACCTGCCCCCGACTCCCTCTCACCCCTCGACATGGTACAGATGGACTCGTCCGCACCTGATGATGTAAGTCTTCAAAAAACCTATAGCATAAAAGCTATAAAGAACGAACGATAGATCAAAGCTTCGATCAAGGATTTGGTCTATCAGTGTTGGCGACAGTTCAACGACATGAAGAAGAAGCCGAGGTTTAATTTCCGTTACGTTAAATTAAACTAGGACAGGTACATGATGAGATGTCAGTACAAAATACATCATAGACATTAGTATTCAATCTAAAGTTAAGCGCATATTACTGAAATATACATAACATAAACACATCGTATTTTAATTAAAAAAAGCGCGCTGTGCGATGGTTCATACAAAATGTACGAAAGTGATGTAGGAGGCACAGCCCTCCCTAATTACAGGGATTATTATTATTATTATGTCCTTTATTTCATTATACAGGGTGTTTGGCGCATATGGACCAACACAATTTTGTGGGGGGTTGGGAGGGTCATTTGCGAGGTTTCACCCAAAAGACCCCATGTCCTAAGTGTCACGGTAATTGTGATATGATTTTTTTTTTGTTTTTTTTCTTTAAATTACCCGAAATCTTGCCTTTAAATTGTCATTACTTTTTTGTTTACGGTGTAATAGCACGAAATAACTTTTATTGTATTTTGCAATGTCTTCTTATACTTACTAATTATTATTTGAGGCAATTGGTCGGTAAAAAATTACATTATGCGCTCTCAAAGGCTTAAAAATGTATAAACGTATAAAAAATGGCAGCAGACCGCTCTGGCCCTACATGGGTAAACAAGATAAAGCGTGGTCTATGTTCAGGCTTCATGAACCGATATTCCCGAATCGCACCCTTCAAAGCACTCCTCAATTCCTCATTGCACTGGGTACTTACGGTTGTAGCCCTGTCATCACTCCCTTCGTCTGCTTGACTTGTGTTTGAGTGTGGTAGTACTATAACAGTCTGCGACGGGGAGGCCATGACATGGCTACTCTGCATTTCACTTCGTAGGCGATCAAGTACAGTGTCATCCAACATAAGATTACGTTGGATGACCCGCACCTGATCCGACAGTCATTGTGCCAAAACGTTTGACAACTGGCTCAAGCACCTGAAAAAGAGAGAGCATACGAACATGGTACGCGGTCAGATTGTTTCCCCCCTCTGTAGCCTCATAGTATGAGCGCATGTAGTTTTCATTGATGGATCGTGTCCATCTCATGCGCTGCACACGTCCAGCGGGAGCTGGAACCCTATCAGAGGCCGGTGGGCCTCGAGGTCGAAAGCCGTCCGGCGGCCGGTGTCCTCCCCGTCGACGAGCAGGTGGTGGCGTCGTGGGTGGGAAGAAATACTTGTCGCTCGAGCTCGACGCAATTACTGCGGCCGGTGTCGTTACAGCGCTCACAATGGGGCTGGGTACCGGCAGCGGCGAGGCGGAGCTGAGCGAAGACTCCGGAGGTGATAGGCGTGCTCGACGTGCGGCTGATATTGTCAACATTTTCTTCGTTCTCTTATTTTGTGTTCATTATTGTTTTATCGGAGTTGTCATCTGCCATATCACCTCCGATTCGGCATTTCTTGATTATATTTATTGCATTTTGATGTATTAAGGTCTCTTTTTGTATTTTCAGGTTCTAAGTTCATTTAAAAATGAAAAACTCTTGTAAAATTGGGTAAAAATTACTTTCACTGAAAGAATTATAAAAAAAATAACGAGGCGTTCTGTTGACACGGTGTTGCCGTTGTTGTTTTTTTTTTATGGTGTACATAATAAAGAGACATTCTATTCTATTCTATTCTATCTGCTAGCCTTTAAAGCGATAGGCGTTTTTGCCGGACTATACCAACCTACACTAATATATCCAGGTGTTGGTTTACTCACGTGCTATCCGATTAGACTATTTACCTAAAAATAAGGCAGCGTTACACTCACGGATGTACGAAATGTTTGCACAAATATGAGCAAATGTACACAAGATTTGTAGGTAATTACAGGTCGATCACAGCGCAGTATCTTATGCCTCAACAGATAAAAATATGATGAAATCAATGTCAATGTTAACGAATATATTGTTACGTCATTACACCTGAGGTGATAATGACATATTAAAAAAAAAACGTTTATTTTATACACTCGAGAGCAATGAATCCGGGTCACTTAAAGAATGTTAAAAATCTCGGAAACTAAAAATGATAGGTTAATGCAATAAATTGTATTTAATAGACAATGTAATACTCCTTAAATAAAAGTAAAAAAAATATGAGTCACCATACATTTTATTAACACAAAATTACATAAAGAAAAAAACTGCTGATCTCTCCGTAAAACAAAAATAGGAAACATGAAATTTTTGAACTTTATTACGATTTTCTTGAATTTTAATACTTCGTAGTGCCTCCTTGTGCTTCCATTACTGCGTTTACGCGGTTTGGCATGCTGTACACCAAGTTCCTTATACGATTTTGGGGAATATTCTCCCATTCCTCTGTGAGAGCAATTTTGAGCTCACGAAGCGTGATTGGGGGAGGGTTTCGTTGTTTTACGCATCTGCCTAGCTCGTCCCAAGCATGCTCGATCGGGTTGATATCCGGGCTGCGCGCTGGCCACTCCATACGAGTAATGTTCATCTCTTGAAGGTAGTCATTCACAATCCTACCTGTATGAGGTCGGGCATTGTCATGCATAAATATAGCATCCTCACCTAAATTGACCATAAATGGACCAACGTGATCATTGAGGATTTCTTCCACATATCTTACGCTAGTTAAAGAGCCGTTTTCTATGATCACCAGCTCAGTGCGACTTTCAGAAGAAATTCCGGCCCACACAAGTACAGACCCACCACCGTAGGCTACTTTTTCTTCGATGCATGCTTGCTTGAATCTTTCCCCTGGTCTTCGATACACTCTGTGTCTTCCATCGTGCTTGTAGAGCATAAATTTTGATTCGTCGGAGAACATAACTTTTGACCAATCTTCAATACTCCAATTTACGTGGCTCTGGGCATATTTTAGTCTTGAAATACGATGCCCACGCTCCAGTTTAGGGCCGTTTGCAGGTCTAAGGGGTTTTAAGTTAGATTCAGCAAGCCGACGTCTTACTGTCCATGCACTTGGGTTACTTCCTCCGAGGCGTCGAAACTGATTTGTGAGTTCAGTTCCTGTGAGAAAGCGATTTCGAAGCATGGTGTTCACCAAGTATCGGTCTTCTCGTGCTGTGGTACACCTGGTTCTGCCCGTTCCTGGTCTGCGTAGGTTAGAACCAGTTTCTTCGTAACGTCGGAGAACTCTTTGTACTGTTGACAGCGACACACCGACAGTCCTGGCTGTATCGCGCTGACTCCGGCCGGTTTCCAGCATTGTAAGTATTCTGGTGCATTCTTCAGGCGTAAGCGACATAATTTCAGCTTGAATAATGAATATAGAGCACTATCAACATGGTTTATGTACCCACATAAATGACAGATTACAAACAAAAGCAAAACCAAATGCTGTAATTTCGTAGTTCCATCTTCGAAAGTGGCCCTTTTTCAAATTTGTTTTTTTTATGATATAACTTTGCAATAACTAAGAAGTTTTAATACCTTCATTTAAGGAGTATTACATTGTCTATTAAATACAATTTATTGCATTAACCTAGCATTTTTAGTTTCCGAGATTTTTAGGATTCTTTAAGTGACCCGGATTCATTGCTCTCGAGTGTATTTTAAGGTCAGAAGTCAGGACCATATAAACCATTAGGTCGTTTATTCCTGTGGCTAAGACCACTTAGATTCTAAAGTAAAATATCTTCTAAGTCTAAAAAAAAAATCGAAGCCATGTGACATCTACCCACCCGGACTAAGCCCGCGTTGTAGATTACAGCCCACTTCCTATCGAAAAGAGGAGGCCTGTGTTGCGTCCCAGCAGTGGGAACATTATAGGCTGATTATTATTAACGTAACGTACCATAGGTTTCAGATAAAGGTTTGAGCTACTGTTCCGTCTTGTGTATCTACAAAACAGTTTCATAAGTAAAATGTTTAGACCTACAAAATTGGGGTCGAGCCTCAGTTTCAAGCGGTTGTGATGTGAATGTTTACATGCGAAACCAATTAGTAGCCCAGTTAGTTTGAGTTAGACCACAGATTTGTAACAACTTTACAACGTTGTTAGACACGAAACTCTTTATGTTATAACCAAATATATACAGTATGAAGAAGCGGCACGTACAAATTTCACGATTCCTTAACTTTGTCTCTATTTGTGAAAATATTCAGTTGGTATTTTTATAAGCAAACAGAAAAAGTCGAGATACGTTTTTTTACAATAAGTCTCTTGTATGCCGTGCTCGCGTCGTGGAAAATTGACGAATCCGTCGGGAACGAATGGGGAATACAAAGAAAATATCCATATTGCGGATTTGTACGCTATTCGATTGTGTTAACAAGTTCTACAGGAGATGCTTGGTTAGCTATGGATTAAAATAGAAAATTGCTATCTACTAGTTGACCACGAAGTTGGTTTTTATTTGAAAACTTTTCAGGGGATGAATTCACAAGGGCCAACAGTTCTAAAATAACAGATTATATACCTCATAGGAATAAGTGGATATGCCTATCCAAACACCAGTTCTGGATGGAATTATTGTTCTCATCAACAACCATCGCAATCAGATATGGGTTCAAAATCTTGGTCACATCTATAATTCCTGCAAAGTAAATTACCACTAGGTATCCGTTAGAGCTTCTTCGTGTGTCAGTGGTCTATGTACCTAGATCAGCACTGGCATTTCGAAAAAGTTTGATATTGTACAAGAACTCCTCTAATAGATTTTATTTTTATTTTGTGTCGTAGGAGAGCCTCTACGCAATGTCGCCGATGGCCGCTCGCTACTCTGCCGGCGCGCCCTGGCTCTACCTGCTCGCTGACATGCCCCGGGACTCACAGGTAAACAACTTTCTTTGTTTTTATATGATATATGCCAGCGGAAAATTGTTCAGGGTGGTTTGTATAATCATACGAGTAAGTTTTGAAGTTATAAGACTACAAGAATTTTAATCTCACGAAACGACACGTGCTTAACTTGTGGTTACCAAGTGTAGAATCACGCTGTGAAAGTGTGTGTAAGTGTCGAATGTCGAAGTCGGAAGTATGTGTGTGCGCGCGTGTGTGTGTGTGTGTGTTATGTGTTGACGCTACTCGTTTTCACGCACACATTCACATCGTGTTTGTACACATGGTTACCTTAAGTAAAGCGCCTGTCGCCTCGTGAGATAAAAATACTATACGATATTTAGCTTAGCTGACGCTTAATTTGCCTTCAGGGTCTCGTTATGGCTAAAGACGGCATGAAAGTACTCACTTTATTAGATTTCTAGACTTATAGAGTTTCAAACTTCGAATCTAATCTCATTTATTTAAACCACGCGTTCATATTACCGTAGCTTCAGGCACAATTTTCCGTCATCGAAAAGCAAAGTTCATTTTGTCAAGACAAACCTGTCCCTGTAATTAGTAAAACAAATTAAGGCAATTAGAGATCCTGCCGCGTCCAATCGCGATCGATAATCGTTAAACGTGTCAATCTATCGTAGGATTGATAAAATGGAATAAATAGAAGTACTTTTATACTTCGTTTGCGATTTTCTTCAGAAAGCGACGTAATAACATAATGAACGGAGCAATTAGGACGTAAATTATATTAAATTACACAGAAAACGTGTAAAATTAATATATAGAATATATCTAAAGTACATAAGTTAATTCAAAAGTTGTTATGAAAATATTCACATGAATTCGAAGGTTCTTTGATGGAGATAAATGTAGCAACTAACTGTTGTTGCTGGCCGCAAATATATACATAGTACGAGTAACGAGTTAATAATAACTATTTGCGGTACAACTTTAACGTGAGAGTTACGTGTTACCACAGACAGTATAATAGTTGTGCTCGGACAGTGCTCGCTCGTCGGTCGACGCAGACTTTATTCGTATACTGTATAGTCGTTATGTTAAACGATGCATACTATTTAATTATACGTACACTCGTACCTGCAAGTTAACTTTTATATGTACGTTGGTCTCACTATAATTACCCCAACATTAACGTAAATAGTAACTTGAGAACATTACTCGTTTTGCACAAGTTTCTGCATTAACGAGCTTTGATCGCAGCTTCTATTCCAGTTTGGCAGTGGTTTATACTCTGTCAAGCAAACTTCAAAAGACACCAGAATGTGTCTAAACTCATTTATGTATTACTTACCACGTCTTAGGAAAACGGCTCGGAAAAGCACGTTAAGCCGTTGATCCCGGCTGTCGTTCGGGGGTCTTTGATAGTCGTTACGGGTAGACAGCCAGTCTTACCAAGGGGTATCGTATTACCCAGTTGTGGTGGTCAGATAGGCAGTCACTCGATGGAAAACGCATCAATGTTTCACGAAATTGTAGTATAGCCATTTAAGAAAAATAAATAACCCAGCAGCGTGTTCAGTTCCCTTATAATATTTCGCTTGCTACCTGTCAACGCAAACAATGTGAAAACAAGAGTGCTTCACAAACAACCATGAGTTTTCTTCGTCACAATAAACGAATAGTCTTGGCTTTATACGCTTCCTGTATATTCTATTGTATTCAACCGGTTCTTTCGGAACTTTTAGTGTCAGTACATTTCAGTCCACTTGCTTGCTTTTATCATATATCCTCAACCGCACTTCGGGCTAAGAAACAGTGACTATAAACATGAGTGTATAACGAAGGTGGCAAGTAGCGGTGCGGAGATGCGCACACGCCGCTCCTTCTCCGTGAATCCCGCGGTCGAAGTGCTCCAGCGAGGAGCCTACAACAACTACATGGAACGAGTCGCACACAACAACAGGAACTTCTTGGAGCGAGTCGGAAAGAGAGGTTAGAATATGAACAAGTATATCTAAATGAAAAAGAAATGAAATATGCACGAATTTAGTGTAAAGTCGGCCTCTGGCTTTACCACTTTAAAAATCAATTCCCAGTAAATTGAAACTTCACTAAAGTTGAAACTATTTAACTGGAGCATAGACTAATAGACCTTGTTGTTTTGTGACGTGCAAATGACTTTCAATCTTAAGGTGCTAAAGCATCGAGGTCGACTAAACACGTGGAATGAGAATGAATTAAATTCGTAGATATAGAAATGGATGGATTGGTTAACATACATTTTCCCAATATTTGAGAAAGTGCCCGCATGATGCATGTATTTTTGATGAACGTGCATGAACCCCAGTTCAAACCCTTTACAAAGTTTGTGTGTAATGTAGTTTTTTCTATTTTGTAGGATACTGGAGGGGTCAGAACTGAAGTGATAGAATCCAGCTGTTGTTAGACCTCGTGTGATCGACCTGTAACCGCTACAGTTATGCGCTTCCAATAATAGATTTGTACAAAGTTTACCCTTGTTAATAGCAACTAAACACCATTTATGTAGAAAATTTGTTGTGAGCAAAATAAAGATAATTCGTTTATAGAAATAGCTGTTTATTTTATCATATTCCTTATATATACTTTCTGGAAATATTAAATGTTAAAGTGTACTCAAATACGAATACAATCTCCGAATAAAGGGAATAAGAGTACATATTCCAGCCATAAAGTACCTTTAAGGGTAAATAAGGTCCAGTCACTGATTCATTAGTCTAATGGAAAACGTTCAAGGAATGCTAAGACCCTGAAAGAGATTCCTGAAAACCAATCGCTTAAAGACTCCAAGGGTGAACATATTTATATAGCTCATTTATTATTATTGACTAAATAAGCCGAAATTGAATTGGCATATTCAAGAGAACTACCAATGAAGTCATTGTTATTTCGTAATACATCAGTCAGGACTGGCATATTCTGATTACAAGACAGGTTGTTTTCATGCTGATATTAACTGTAAGCTGTCAATGGCCTAGATTTTTAATGGTACTTATTCATAACAAATTACGTTCTTACATACTGTATGCATCTACTTCCAAAGAGGTCTTCTTATTCCTTCTAAAAATATTGGTAAAACTTCAACATTTCCCAAATTACCCGAAAATACGTAGGGCTAGTCTTTGAGTGAGATAGTAGCTAATTTGACCTGGTGGTGCGTGAAGACTGGCAGTGGTCGGGTGAAGCGGCGCATGCCATCGCTGTCCATCGACCTGCCGATGTCGGTGCTGCGCCAGAAGCTGAGCGAGGAGAAGGAGAGGAAGCAGCAGGCCCTCCGCGCAGCCGTCAACCGGAACTTCTTGAACGATATCGGCAAACGAGGTGGGTTTGGTAACACGAACCATATGGGAACCGTCTCGTCCACGATAAAGAAATAGAGTAAGGGAACCTAACTGTTAACTGTTTCTGGTTGTTGTGTGGTCTTTGACAAGACAGTTTCTTTGTCTTTGCTTGTTTCTTTTTATGTTTAAAGCTGTATAGTGGTTTACATACAAATTACTTTATCATGGATGAGGCATCGTAGACTGTAGAACTTATGTCGAGCTACTGCATGATGTTTGTCTCCTGAGAATTTAGATGACAAAATATAGCGTTGTCTTATTATTCTTTTTCATATTTTAATGAACCATCATCAAAAAGAGCGGCACGATCTAGCGGATGGCTTCATTCGCCTTTGCAGATATAATGTGAACCACCCATTAAGTTTTCACTTTGATTTCAAATAAATTAACTGCGGATGGAAGGCTAACATTTTAGGATGTTGCATGCAGTCTCCCTTTATAGTTTCTCTAGACCATGTTTTCCCTTTGTTTTGGATTGAAATAAATATAGGTACTACTCTCTAGTTTGAGAGTATCTTAAAGGCTTTTCTCACATCTAGTCAATCTTCATACACGTTACTATCATTGTATGTTATATTTAGTGTCAAAGCATGCAAGTCATCGAAAACTTTCTCAATATTAAACCTAGCATTTCTAAAATTTTGCGAATTAACGTTATGTTTTGTATTGCAGGCTTCCAATGGTCTCCTTCGGCACAAGCTGTCAGATACTTCTAAATGCTAAACATCGCCAACCAAGAAATGCCTGCCTACGTAGACGTTATCCGAGACCCATGGTTCTATAATATCTGTTAAAATATACTACATAACATATTCCATTTAAATTGTTGAAAGTAGAGTAGGAAGCATCAGATATTAGAAAATGTTTAAAACAGTAGTCTATATTTGAAATGTATATTATTATAAAAATGCGCATGATACCTTTTGTTTATACTTGTTTTGTAAATTAGTCAAAGTACAAATTAACTGTTGATTTGTAGATTAAATTAAATTTTATTTAGTAACTTAGATATAAAATAATTCAGCCGTTTGTCGCATTAGTTATGCTAATTTATGTTACATTAATGTTATTGTGCTATAATTAGCTAGTTAACATAGGCATTTCTTTATGCATATAACTTAACATTGTAATACTTAGAATTAAATTAATGTCATAAAAAGATGCAATAAACGTCTTTTAGATTACATGTTGTTTCATTCATATACTTACCTCTATCACCACCTAAGTCATTATCATTATTCATAGTAGCATTTGATTATTTATTTTGTAATACACTGAAGGAAAAAGGACAGATTAATCAGCGGGGTAGTTGCGTAACACACTAACAGTAGGAATGGCTTTCATTTTGACAGCTCAACAACATTCATTGCGTTATTTAGGTTATTGAGCGGACAAATTTTTCGAACATAAGAAGTAATGCATTAGCAATAGGCTTCAAAATATTTCAGATAGTGATTGATAGTGAGTTATGAAATTAGGGTGCAGATCAGAACATAACTTTGTAAAAAGTAAGACCTACTTTTTCTTAGTCACAAAATAAGTATCCTTTCTTAATTTTACACCTAGCATTCAAGTCAATATTATCGTTATGTAATAAATTGCCACCGTATCTTTACAACCGCTAAATTCATTTAAAAGGAATTTATTCAAATTTATCGATATCACCACTCCGAAAGTAGCAATCGAATATTGAAATCCAAAAAATTGGGATCTAAAGCGTAATTATCTAATGACCAAGGGTGGGTTTTAAAATGAGAAGCTGTAAAAAGACCTAGTCAAGACAGTACCTAGATACATTATTAGAGTAGGTAATTGATGTGTTATGGTATTCATGACAGCTTTGATATCAATCACGCAAAAGTTAATTGAATTCATTATACAATATTACTTGCGAAAACAAATGAAAATTTTAAACAACCCAACAATAATTAAATTTACTTCGTACAGAGGTTGCGAATAGGCCTTTCTATAGAGAGGTGATACGGTTACAAGATGTCACAAGAAATAACAAGGCTCTGGAACAAGGTGAGGCGTAACTGTCGGTAACACAAATGTGGTGAGTGGTACGGAACCCAATACCTCGTAGTATGTACACAAGCATTTCACCCCTTTATTGGGAAATGAATCGCTCTCGTCCCATCGGCTCCTGAGATGGGAATAGTAATTCAATATACATAACAGGCCGGCAGTAAAATGCCAACATTTTTTATTTTGGAGACTCTTCTAGGCCCATCTGTTGAGCCTATATTTAGCACTATCCCCTAGATATTTTATATCCAAAATTAGTTACACTTAACCGCCTTTCCAGTTATTAGATTTTTCTTCGAGCTACCCACGCATTTTTTTGTTAATTAGCCATATCAATTTCATGTTATTACTGATGGTATAATTAACTATATGTCAGAGAAGAAAATTAGCTTGAACCTAACGGTGATTGGCATTTTTAAATTAACGGTTTATCTACTTTGGAATAGTAGCTTAGTAACCAAACAGATTGATATAAATTCAAATGGCATTCTTTATAGGCTTTTTTACGATACCTACGATACCATAAAATTATTCATTTTATTCATTATCACCATATTAATTTTGATGGGTAAACATTTAATAGTAGAGTATCATTTCTGTCCATTATTTGGGTTGATATTGGCCAGTTTTCATCATCGATTACTCCTTAACAATTATCCGGTGTTCAATAATAATTAATGAACTGAATTTAAGTAACGTAGTCTTTGTAATAATAAATCAATATTATTTAGCTGGTAGCTACACAAAATGAACCAACAAAGACGGTAGGTACTCTTGAGTCCTGAGTAGTTTGTTACGCCACTTATTCTTCCCAGTTCAATAACTACAACCTATCGAAAAACTACCTACAACCTTTCTAAAAGTACTGATTCGTATCCTAATTTGACAAAATATGTTCGGTAATTAGTTCTTCTAGTTCATTGTATAATTTTCCACAAACTACAACAATATGAGTGGTAGGGGTTGCCGCAGAGGCTGGTGGATCCTGCAGAGCTGCACGAGGGTCGCGCGCGGCCGAAGCGCAAGATGCCGTCACTGTCCATCAACAACCCCATGGAGGTGCTGCGCCAGCGGCTGCTCCTCGAAGTAGCCCGCAAGCAGATGCGCGAAGCTAACCAGCGACAGGCCGTCGCCAACCGGCTGTTCCTGCAAAATGTGGGCAAACGAGGTACGTTTAAAATTACCAAAGTGTCTCTTATGTCAATCATCATAAATTCGTTACCTACCGAACTTTAATAGTTACGTGGAAAATGCCTGATGGTAAGTGAACCCATGGACATCATCTAAAACAGAGTAAAGGCGTCGCAGTTGCGTTACTAACCCTGAGGCAAAGTTGAATTGTCTCATGTGTCTGTAATTAGGTACTCCGACACCCAGACAATTGAAACGGGAACACAATAGGGCTGCTTGGCGTCATAAATTGGTATGGTGTGTTATACAGGTTGTTCCATAAATCGACCGACATGTTGTAGGTAGTGATAGCCTTGGTCAAGCCCTCCCAAAATAACACAACATACGTTCCGCAAAATCTTATAGTTTTTAAAATTAATATAATTTACTTATGAACAAAAAAATATTTGAGAAAAAAAAACAAATAATAGTGAATTTATGTTGAATTTGTAAGTTTTTATGGAGAATCAAATGTAATTACGGATAAAGTAATTATTTAACAATATTTTGATGGAAAAGTTATTAATAATAATATTTTATTTACACATGACAGTCAAAAGAATGACGCATTGAGGTAATTTTTTTTTTTTTTGAAAAACTAGTACCGTAAAATGGGGTGAATAGGAACGCAGGGGTGAATCGTAACGAAACTTTAAAAGGAATTTTAACATTTAAATAATATAATTTGTTGCCAACAGGGACACGTAATCGGTTAATTATAATACAGTATACACGTTAGAGTCCTTTTTGGCGACAGACTATAATATTTCAATCTTAAAATCCCTTTTAAAGTTTCGTTACGATTCACCCCTGCGTTCCTATTCACCCCGTTTTACCGGTATAACTCGAAAGCTATAAGATTTTGCGGAACATATGTTGTGTTATTTTGGGAGAGCTTGACCAAAGCTATCACCACCTACAGTATGTAGGTCGATTTCTGGGACACCATGTACCTATGTATTGCCTTTGGTATGTTGTTAGTACTTCCCAGAATGAGCTCCTTCATAAAGAATAGTATAGCTATACATGCTTTATCTACCTACGTGAGCAAAATTCCATGTTCCTTTTTTAAAACTAATTTAGTGATTCCCGTTTTTTCTAAGAAAAGTGTCCAATCGAAATAGAACCTTTTAAGATGTAAAACCTCTTATTTGGATCAACTGTTATAATATTTTTCTGTATGAAAAAATGGAATCCCACGTATTCAGCACAAGTTACTTACTTACCTCGTTGAATTTTTGAACTTGTTCTGAATTGTAAGTAGGTAGCGAATATTTGTTATTTGGTAAGGTCTGTTTCTTTTATTTGACCCCAGGCTTTATTTCGCGACATTTACTTTCACAGGGGGTATTCTATTTTGATATCTGTACAACAATTTTATTACAAAAATTAATTACCTATATTTTTTTCCAATTTCAGTTTGTACTTGAACGTTAAGCTTCATATATTACTAATAACGTAAAATCATAAGGTACAATCAAAAATCTAAAATAATCCATAAACTCATTTATAGGGTGTGATAGTGACGGTTGTTTTTCTATTCAGGATTCTGGGCCAACTCTGCTCCGACCCGCTACGACAACTAGAGCCCCAGCAACTGACTCTTTTCAGTTTCCTGCGAGATGTCACCACTGCCTGGCTGGAAATAAGATATTACGTCAACACACCACAATTTAAAACTTCCTTAGACGTCTAAAAAAAACATGTTTACTTTTTAATAAATTGTTTGTGCAAGTGTAAAATTCAATAGTCATATTTTTCCTTTTGGTTTTTCGCGGCAAACCGTGTAGTGGGTTTAGAAAATAATGTAAATCTTTAATGTACGTACCTTCCATCCGATATACAATACGAAGTAAATGTCCACATACGTCGTCCTTTGTCAATTTCATTCATTAGCTTGTGCTAAAATCATGAGTATGTACATTAATTACAAAAATATACGATACGTGGGTTAGTTTAGTTAACGGCAGCTAACGGCTTGATAAATTCAAATTATATTATAATAAGAAAGAAGTGATTTTTATATTGCTATGATTCGCACTCTTCATCTCATCGCACTCTTTTCGAAATTCAAATTGTTAGCACACTCGTTATGTTCGTATGTCGGATGGCCATATATAAGATGGTCTAAGATGGTGTATGTTACCCAGCTCAACATGCACCTGTAAATTGTCGTAATAACTTGTTAGTGGTGATCATAGCTGTCCCCAACTCTCTATTGTATTTCCATAATAGTATTTTTCTACGCTTGTTAATTGTTGTTACTTAGAATGTTACATACCTTCAAAGTTACCACGATATTCGTAAGTGTCTCCATCATATATATTTTTCCTTTTAATTTTTACATAGTATTTATTTGTGCCAAATGTCGCCATAAATAGAGTATAGATAGCCTCATAGAATTTACTTTTATATTCAATATGCCATTAACTAATTATTTTTACATTAATCTTATTACATGTAAACGTATAATTAGACGTTTGCCGTTAGTCTCTACGTAATTTATATGTACAGAGTAGTTTAATGTACTTATATGTATTTTTACGTTTCAAATTGATCTCTTAGAGCATATAAATGGTAGGAAAAATGTAATAGTTCATACATTATAAATTACGTTCAATAAAAACGTTAAATTATTCATTTGTGTTTCATTAACAAAATGTCTCATGTCGTGTGGTCCTTTACAGTGTTAAATTAACGAAGTATGCTGGATTGAAATTCCCAGAAAATTACTATTTTGGGAATAATGTAGCGAGTATCAAAGGCCCGCTTTGATATAGTATATGTGCGATGAAGGAATCCATAATTAAATACAGGCACATAGAGGAGTAGATTCTGCAGGTAACATTTACGGGTACCTACCTCTACCTAAGTAATCATTAGGTAATTTTGTACGAAGGTGCACGTAATTTTGGAACTCTAGAAAATCCTCCTAAATATAAAGTTCAAACAAATTCGCGCCATTGACACCGGCCGGTGCCGGCGGCCGCGACCCTTTGACCGACATTAATTAGTTTTTATTTTATATTTTTGCGCTAAAAATGGTTGCCAAGGGATAAAATTACAGTAAACACTTAGGAACACCAATTTTATCATGTCATGTACTTAAATCAGGCCGGAAGCAGTGTCAGAATCATGTTAGAATAAGTTGTATGGTATCATGAACCACTCGTCGACTCTAACTGAGTGTATGAAATTAATGAGAATTTAAGGCCCAATGTGCGCTTCTATCAGTTATAACGCGACGATATTATCGTGGACGTTCATGTACAACATTATCGTGGAAGCGTCTTCATATATTTCCATACATTTTGTCGCAATAATGTTTCCACGATAAATAAACGCTGCCAAATAAATACTTTACTAAAATTAACTATTCTAAGAGGAAATATGGCCACTCGACTACGCTTTACTAAGCTTTACATGGCGCATTAAATATTAAGTACCTCCCTATAATATCATGAGGGTAAAGCGATAGATACTTGGCTCAGCGCGGTAAGAGAGCCCAGGGCTTCGTCTACGTGCGATAATTAACGTGATTTAATTTAAACCGTCGCCTCAAGAGCCACGCGGATTTCATTACTCTTCAACACATTTTCGGTACCGAGAGGTGACTTTCGCTCAACTACGTCAGTGATAGCAACATCATGTAGGTAAGTACCTATAATTTCAACGAAATTCATAGGTATTTAAGCTTGGAGTGCTTATGTATTTTAGACCTTATATAGTTTCTGGGCGTTTAAGCTCGTGTGTGCCTTTACTTCCTATGTTAATCTTAGATATGAACTAACTTTTACATCACGGTGGACAGTGCCCCGATGTGCGGCGCACCGTGCAACGTGGTTTAGAAAGGGAAATATTTAACTGATCCAATAAAAACGTATTGACCTTCTAATTATGTACGCTTTTTTAAATATAATGAACCTCTAAAAACTATTAGGGCTTCTAATGATGCACAATTTTTGAAAGAATTGAGACTTTTTGTTACGTTCTGGCGTTTTCTAGTTGTTCACAGTAACTAAGCTAGGGTACCCCAACCAAACGAGTTAGGTTAGAACTGTGACAAACTACGCACGAGCCGAATTGTTGGTAGTAACTAAGCTATGGCACTAGGCGTGTGTAACTCTTTACGGAACCGACTCACTGATCCGGATCATTGAAGTGATTCAAAAGATTGGTTCAGTAACAACGTTACAAACGGATCATTTGGATCTGAAACATTATTTTGCTCTGTGCTCTTTCCGCGCGACGCGTCGCTCGCGATACGACAGAGGAGGGAGCGAGATAGGCAGACTGAGACACTGACACACGTTACCTACTGACTCGCGAGTCGCGAGTGAGCCGGTAACATAATACAATTTATACTCTCAGTGTTTCATTGTCGTTTACCATATACGTAAAAATGACCACTGGGGCGCTTACACATAAAATTGAATACTATACGTTAGTTTTTTGCATAAAATGCTTTCACTAACAAGTTATCGTTCGTCAATGTATACGTAACATTGTATTTTATATCCTTTGAGCCGATGAGCCAAATGATGAAACATATCAGTGTTTCGGATCATTTCAGTGATTCAGATGCAAATGTTCCAATCACAAAAATGATACACTTTGCCCACGCCTTTATGGCACCCCGACCAAATCGGTTACGTTAGGTTAGAACTGTGAGCAACCGCGCGCGAGCCGAGCGAGCGAAGCGAGCGGTGCCGCGGCAGCGGCCAGCGGGCGCTACATCCAAGTTGGTCGCGGTTACTTGGCTTTTAAGTAGTTTTAGGACCCCAAAAACGGAATTATCTGAGGTTCACAACAGAGGCGCATTCATTACCTATAAATTAGAGTGTTCAATCAGCATACTTATATGCAAAACTATTGTCGAAGCTTCGAGAAATTGATGCTACTTCAAGTGATAAAGACTCTGTATTGAAAATAATTAACAATTTGTGATGCGCTTACAAAAAAGAGCTTAAAAAGATTATAACTGAAGAAACAAACGATAAACTCACCGTGTGTAGACAAAAGGGGCGTCAGTTATAACTTATATATAACTGTCAGTTAAAAAGTTAAAACTGAACAATTAAAACTGTCACAACTGTCAACTGCACGTGTGTAGCCCGCTTTAACTTCAATAGAACAAATAACCAACAGACTTATATTTATTAATTTTATATATTATGTTTTTATAGAATCAACACACACCACACATAGGTACACCTCTGCCTAACCCTTCGGGGAATACAGGCGTGATGTTATGTGTTAGAATCAACTCTGTTAGGTACTGATATTAAGCTGCATCTTGTTAGTCTGGAAACTGATTGTAACGGTTAGGATAATAATGAATGCAATTGATATTCTTTTCAGCAAAGGAATGTCCGTTTTATTTGTGACCTCTTTTAATAAAATTGGAATCCTCTAGCTTTTAGCTAAATGATTATAGGTAGGTATAAGGCTAACGTAGGCGTTAGTGTGGCCATTACGCATTACGCGTCCTGTACGCACTATTTGACAAAGAAACTACAAATTCAACAGAAATTACAAAAATGTGTTCTCCAGATTAGAACTTAACATGAATAGGCTATTAGTATCCAATTTTCTTGGTTTGCAATTTTAATTAAGCGCCTTCTAATAAATCGCAGACACGAAAGAAAGGGAAGACATTTAGGGCACTTCAAACTGAGAAAATGTTCAAAAGTGTTGCCTACAGCAAAAATAATTACAACAATCTGGTAAATATTTTGTGAAGTTATTGTAAGATGAGCCGAGCTCCTTTATAAATTAATACAGTTTGCTTAGAAAAGGGTTAGAAACTCTTAATAACTTTTAGAAGGACTGTTTGACGTATACAAACGTACGATTTTGAAACTCGCGCTGTTTCTACATCAATAACGGGTGGTAAGTACCTACACTAAGTTACGGTGTAAGAAAGAACAGTTACGGTCGGTAAGTTATAAAATGGAGTCGAGCATAATATAGGTATGTCCAAAAAAGCACGACTGGCTGTTCACAAGGGTGTGCTGGTGCCTACGCTTATGTATGGAAGTGAGTGTTGGGTGTGGCAAAATAAGCATAAAAGTAGAATAAATGCTGTGAAAATGAGTTCCTTGCGAAGCATGCGTGGTGTGACTATGAATGATAGACTGAAGAATGATGTGATAAGGCAACGGTGCGGTTTAAAGGAAGATATAGTGACAAAAATTTAAAAGAGTATGTTATGATGGTTTGGTCATGTTGAGAGGATGAATGAAGGGCGATTAACAAAAGGTTAGTAAATACAAGGCAGATGTGAGTGGAAACGCCCTAGGAAGACATATACTTAGTGACCTTATTGGTGATGTTCTTTAGAAAGGTCAGGTGCGTAGTACTCACAACCGGCGTGCGTGTATGACTAGATGTATGAACGTAAACGAGGCAAAAGGAGTATGTAAGGATCGTAGCAGGTGGCGATCTGTAGTTTCTGCCTACCCCCATGGGAAGAAGGCGTGAGTTTATGTATGTATGTATGAGCATAACATAATCAGGCGTTAAATAGGTAGGTACAATTAGATAAAGCTGCATAACAGCTTTTTGTATTCTTACAAAAGCATTTTATGTTAAGTAGGATCGACAAGCAACGATACAGAAGAACTTAGGTAATTACCTGTCTAAATAGAGCGGATGATTGGAGCATGTTGTTCGTCCATGGATTGCAGGTTCAATTCCCAGAAACGTAGTTTTCGTTTTGACATTACAACTTCAATCTTCTTGAATATTTATGATCCTTTTTTCTACTTTATTTTGCAATATTTATTACAAAAAATCTCAAGAATCAACTGACAAATAAATTAAAAAAAAACGTTAACCAATAGTATTTTTTATTTATTGCTGCATAATATCACAAACATTTGCGGGTTTCTTTATATTTTATTTATATGTCTATACATTTAAGCACATTATAATTTGTTTATAAAGAACAACATTGTTTGTTCTTATAATAAATTAGTACTTACTTACTTTGATAAAAAACCTTTTTTCCAAAAAACAACCGATTTCCAAAAAAACATTAAAAGACGTGAAATATAACTTTAATTTCGCAATTCGGTGTCTTTGGTTTTGTATTTTCGTTTTTGGCCACCGACTTCCGAAATTAAAGTAATTTTTTACGTCTTTTAGTGTTTTTTTGGAAGTCGGTTGTTTTTTTGTAAAAAAGTTTTTATATTTCACTTTTTATTTGCGGTACCTACCCTACACAAATTCGTATACCGACTTACGAGTAGTAGGCCGCGAGTTCTAACCCAGACAGGCACTTTACTTTGTGTATTTAGTTTCATCACCACTGCTCAAAAGTTCAAAACAGTGAAGTAAAACATCGTGAGGAAACCGGCATGTCTCTAGATCCAAAAAAATTGAAGACATGTGACATCTACCAACCCGCACTGGGTCCGCGGGCTGGATTACGCCCCACTCCCTCTCACATAGAGGAGGTCTGTGTCCCAGCAGTGGGAACGTTATAGGCTGATTATGTATACCCTCAAATTATAACAACCATCAATAAGTCAGGAGGTCTACTCTCTAAGCACGGAATCCTTAAGTTTTGGCCGATGTTACGGGCGTCTCCACACCGTTTCATCAACGGACATACGAGTAATTTGGGGACCGAACTAAGAATGAATGACAACATGATTTGACAGTCGTCCTTACTTCCGAAGAGATATGCCGTCCGAAAAAATGAATTTGACACTTGTTATGACGGACATCTACAAACTTATGGTCGGGCTCGTATCTTCGTCGACGGACTTAGAAAGTAGGCCCCCTCAGACCGAATGATATAGTAGAATGGACGACAGTATATTACAAATTCATCGCATTGGCAACAAGCTCGCTGGCTAGTTAGTAGTAGCTAGTCACAACTGCGTATTGAATGGAGACGTTGAGTGTTGCGTTGTTCGAATCTACGTCAAGCCGTGTTCTTTTTGAAAGTATTCTTTAGGATATTCGTATAAAAATCAATGTCAAAGCAATATAATATTGTAGAACTTGAGAGATCCCCACATAATCCATCACATTAAAAATGCAATAAAGATTTGTGATTACGATTATATGATTTACAATAATCATAATTCTCCTTCAAAAATATTTCCATCTACTTATACCTGGGTACTAGGTACATATACGTGAGCTCATTGCCTCTCCATTGTCCCTACCTCGTGCCATACAAACTAAATACTTCTACTAAAAAATAATAACGTGTAGAAGCATTCTTGATTATACCTACAAGTTTCCTGAACACGGGTTTGATATAAACTCTACGATGCGTGCTATCCTCTGCTATATTAAAACTAGTACAAACATCAGCTAAAAGGCTAGGTCCACTTGAATTTTAATAAAAATCCTCTTTAGTCTCTGGTTTTGCAAATAGCTTGCTCTAGAGTCTAATGCAGTGGTTCTTCTTTATGTGTAATGTCTTGATAGAAAAATATTACCTCATTTGTTTCATGAACATTGTTATGTTAAAGGGTTTGGTTTCCGAACTTAGTTTATTTTTTATCTTATATAAAAATGATTCCCTATTTCCCTTGGTCACGCCATCACGCGT
The DNA here is from genome assembly GCA_916610205.1 of Griposia aprilina. Lineage (NCBI taxonomy): Eukaryota > Metazoa > Arthropoda > Insecta > Lepidoptera > Noctuidae > Griposia > Griposia aprilina. The sequence goes on from OU744286.1 coordinate 13,352,324, forward strand.
GAACGGCTGGACCGATGTCACAAGTTTTTTTTTTGTTGTGTTCGTTATTGTCAGGCGAAGGATCTTAGGAAATAAAAAAATAAGGAAGTTGATCGGAACGTTACAAAATTTAAGAAAACTTAACGCCAATATTAATTTTACTTATCTGTCAGTTGTTTGAAATAACTGTCAGCGATTGACAGAATGCGGGCTGCAAATATCGTTTAACACAGATGGATCGGTTGATAAATGAGTCGATAGTTTTAGTTTTAGTCAATAGTCAAAATTAAACCTAAACGACATATGGCATTCATAGTTAAGACAGGACAACGTCTGTCGGGTCAGCTTGTTTAAGTAATAAAAATAAAAGGTTTTGACTGTTAAATACTTCAATAGATAATATATTGATGATCTTGATTTTTGGTAGGTAGTAAAATTTTATTCTTCTCTCAAATACATTGCAGCAAACTATAGTTTAGTATAATTTAGAAGCATTTTTTTGTAATTTTGTAAATGTGAGTACCATGGATCCGTTTATTATGATAATATAATTATGTCATGCTCACTTAAATGTCTCACTGATGGTGGCGCGTGGGTTGGATTCGGTTCCATAAAAATAGTTGAGCTGGATGGTGCTAATCCACGCGTCATGTTCGTGAACGGGCGCCGTCGGTTGAGACTGGTCATCGCTTAACTGCCAGAGCTTATTTTTAATGTTATATTTTGATTTGTTTCTTTATTATACTTTCTATATAGTTCTCACATATAGAAGCAACAAGAATAATGTACCCAGGATTTCTAATATCTTGATTTTTAAGAGTTTCCTTGAAGTTCCTTGCCCGTTCTTCTCCATAGAGATCTACGTTTTGGAATGGGCAAATAGCTTCAACTTTCTGACTAACTGACCGACTAATAATTCAAAAGTGCCTGTAAATGGTTAAATTGAAATAAATGCTTTCAGTTTGAGTCCTTCAAATGGCCCATTTGTAGGTTACGTGGGCCATGGCGGCCGTCGTTGGTTATTCATGAACATTTATTCTGTCTCTCTTTATTAAAAACTAGCGACCCGCCCCTGCTTCGCACGTGTTTTTACGACTTGACAAGACATCGAGGTTTATTTTTAACCGACTTCAAAAAAATGAGGGGGTTTTCAATTTGACTGTGTTTACTTTTATGATTGTTAGCTCAGAACTTTTTCTAGGTGACCCAATTTGGATGATTCTTATTTTATTTGATAGCTGGTGCTTCACATGTGGTCCCGTTTACATTTGATCAATATTGATTTTTGATTGATTGTTCTGATAGTTTTTGAGTTATCCTTAATACCTACTGCATATTTTTTCCACTTAGTTTACATTGATGATATTTTAATAATTTCCTGTCACTGTTATTTATATATCAAGTAGTGGTATACGAATTTGTGTGAGGTAGGTACCGCAACAGTAAAGTCAAAAAAAAAACAACCGATTTCCAAAAATAACACTGAAAAACGTGAAAAATAACTTTAATTTCGGAAGTCGGTGTCTTTGGTTCTAACCGACTTCTTATATTTTCGTTTTTGGCCACCGACTTCCGAAATTAAAGTTATTTTTCACGTTTTTCAGTGTTATTTTTGGAAATCGGTTGTTTTTTTGTACAAAAGTTTTTATTAGGTAATTCTGACAGCAGAGCAGAGCAGTGGTGGCCAAGTGGTAACGGCTGCGACTTACGAGTTGTAGGTCGTAGGGTCGAGCCCTATTCCGCTGCCACGAGAAATCGCGGCTCAGCGCACAGAGCTCCGGCGGGATCTCATGACGGCATGGAGAATGCGACTGTCGCAACCCAGCGCTGGACACGCCACAATTGCGGCGGTAAATCCCCTCTTTGAGGAGAGGCGCCACGGCGTCCTCACCTTCCCCCTGACGCAGGTCCTCACCGGACATGGTTGTTTCGGGAGCTTCCTGTTTGGGATAAGGCGGGAGGAAACGCCCGAGTGTTGTCATTGTGTGGATCGACCAGAGGACACGGTGGAGCATACGGTGGAGGTCTGCCCGGCTTGGGCGGAGCACCGCCGTGTCCTCGTGGCGGCGATCGGCGGCGGCGATCTTTCGCGTCCGGCCCTGATTTTGGCCATGGTACGGAGCGAGAGGGAATGGGAAGCAGTCACCTCCTTCTAATCTGCTCCGTACCTCCGCTAATGCTCGCGAAGGAGGAGGCGGAGCGCGTGAGGGAGAGGCAATCATTGCGCCCTCACGTCCCTAGTCGCCGCAGGAGGAGACACCCTAGGCGTCGGGAGTCAATAGCCGACTCCCGGCCACCGTAGGCGCGGGCTTGCGGACGGCGAGCAATGGGCAGCTCGCCGTCCGGTAAGGACCAGGCCCGGGTCGACGGCGCGTTGTGTTCCACGCGCGCCTCAAAGAGATGTCAGCATAATCGACGGGGTCCGATAGAACCGATGCATGCCAGGGTCGCGGATTGTTCAAAAGAGTTACCGTGGCCCTGGCGCACAGGCAACTGAAGGAATACGGGTGGGTTTTAGTCAGTAAGAGTCTGACACGACAGGCGCTTTACTTTGTGTAAATTATTTCATCACCACTGCTCTCATACCGGTGAAGGAAAACATCGTGAGGAATCCTCACGATTACGTTAGTCATTTGATAACGGTCCACTCCCTCTCACCGAGAGGAGACCTGTGTCCCAGCAGTGGGTACCTACATTATAGGCTGATTATGAATGTAATACATGTTATGAATGTAATATATTTTAATTATTATCTAATGTAAACCAAATATTTAATCTTAGTTTAATTTTATTTATTTATCTTTTGTTTATTTAAATTAATTTAATTCGATTATTGATTTATGTGTTAAACTGCTAGATTTATGCTTTGTTTTTAATTTAACATCCATAATTAAATGTAAAATGTACAATCTAAATTTATAGTGCATCTGGTGTTAGCCTGTAAGTAATTGTTGCACTTATAAATGTATACTTATCGTATACTTTTAAATGTAATGTAATGTGTAAACCATTGTAGGCTAAAATATTAATTAAAAAATATATTTAAAAAAATACTAATCAACATTCCGGAATAAATTCTTTAAAATATGAAAACCGCATCCGAATCCGTTGCAATGTTTGGAAGAACAGACAGACAAGAACAGCCACTTCAATTTATATTTTGTATACAAATACACGTTTCAGCGCAGGTACCTAAATTATCGCCCCGTTACAAATAATGGTCATTGTAGGCTATCACAGGGATATGAATAATGGTAATTGGTCCCTTGTTCTTAATTTGCTTCCGTAATGCTCGGTTTCTAAAATCCAATACCTACGTTTTCCGTACAATCGTTATTCTCTTCGGATTGTCTGGCTGATCCTTTGAAAATATTCCTGAAGATTCGCATGTTGCTGAAGTATCGAAAGTGTAACGGATAAGTACCAGTAAGTATAACATCCCTATTAACCCACACAACTTGAACTCTTCTTCCTGGATTTTGTGGAAGAGGCTAATCTTAAAATACTTAAAATAGTCAAACTCATGTTTACTGCTGTGATTTTCTGACTCAAACACAAAAAAGGGAAAAAATCACTTGACATGAGTTTTCTCTGTCAGCTAATTACCTATTGTGTTGACAAAACCTTTCAGAAACCGGCTGAATATTTCTGAAAGGTTTTTAAAACATATTAGAGCATCCTAGAAGCACCCTACTTCAACATTTCCAAGTTCCTTCCTGCAACTCATGCTATACCAATAAGTTTAACGTCCCAGTCATGCCTGCAGGGTATAAATTGCATAACACACAGTAGGAATGGCTTTCATTTGGACGGTTCAACAACATTCATTGCGTTATTTACATTGTGGAGCAGACAAATTTTTCGAACATCTGAAGCAATGGATTAGCGATAGGCTTCAACATTATTCAGATTGTAATTAAGAGTGAGTTACGCAATTAGCATGTTCTTTTGTGCAGCGGACGGTGGACGAGACAAGACGAGATGCAGCTATTGTATTTTTTCTTAATTCTAAGATCAGCATGACTGAGAAAGAATATCGATAATGTATTGAAGCTGACAAGTTTCCAGCAACGAGGTTAGTTGCGGCAGCAATTAGCGCGAAGTCGAAGAGGTGTGCAACAAAACCGTCTAGACTTCTCTGTATTCATAAAAGCCACCGTGTGAATGTTATTTTAAATTTCTCAGATAAGACACTTGCGTTGCATCGTCCTGTTTTTAAATATCCTCATAAACACGTGCGATTTCACATCCAAATCACGCCCGTTCAAATACTTAGGTACTGACGTGTTAAAACTTCGTACACATTGGCGCATGCATTATTCAGTGTTTTAAATTCAAGTCCGATCAAGTTCAAGTTCTCGAAAAGCTTGCATAAAATAAAAACGAACTATACTTACTTAGAAGAAAAAAGTGCGGATATCATAACTAAGTAGAGCTTGTTAAATTACTGAAACATGTGATTTATTCATTCAGGAGAGATCTAATGTTATCGATCATACAAAAGTAACGTTGCTAGGAAATGGAAGCTTCTATCAAACAGTGCTTACCAGAAACACCACAAAATAAGTAATATTAATCTCAAATTAAGCTCAATACCACATTGTGTTCCCGTTTCCCGCTGAAGACATGGAAGAAAACGAAAGGTATGTATTTATATAACAGAAACTATATTATATCATCATTACATTTAGTTTCCTTGCTCGTGTTTCATGTTTATTATTTTATATTTATGTAGACAAGTATATGTTTTATGGATGTATGTATTTATTGTATATTTATGTAAATGGCACACCACTGAGTACCTACAGTATTGTCTCTCCTTCTCCCTTTAATCCATCCAAAGGTTGACTGTAAAACATCGCTTTAAGCGATAAGACCGCCCATTGTGTCACCCTGTGTAATTTTTTTTACGTTTATATCAGTAATTTTTATGGTGTGTATAATAAAGAGTATTCTATTCTATATTTCATTCTAGTTTGTAGGTACCAAGATACAGAGAGTGTATAATAAACTTACTTCGAGTTGTATCCTATAAGTTCCAAGAACACGTGATTAGAGGTTATTGTGATAAAGTTCTTGTTGACAAAGAAAAAACAAGATAAAATAGTTAGGAGGCTACCTAATTACTATTAGAACCTTAACAATACTGGACAAATTCGATAATTTAAAAAAAGAACAGCTATTAAAATTTAAACGATTTAAATAAGGATTCAACCAGATTTTTGGTTGTGAAACAAAAGGACTAAAGTTTAAGCGTTTCTTTTTAAACCAAGTGATTTATGTAAGTACTAGCTTTTGCCAGCGGCGTCGCCCGCCTGGAGGTCGGAAATCATCCCACGGGAACGTAATACTCACCGGGATAAAAAGTATTCTTGGTAAAATCCGTTCAGCCGTTAAAGCGTGAAAAGGTAGATAACTGACATACTGACAGGCAGTGTTTCCTATTGTGCACCTACTTACTAATTATTCACGTTCGGTTTTAACTTAATTTTATTTCGTCCAATAGTCCAGTCTTTCATTATTTTATCCAATATAGCGCTATTCGACGTAAAGACAAAAAAAACTCACATTCAATAGTATGTTAATAGTGTACTGAGTGACTATATTTTATTCTATCTACTCGACCGCGACAGAGACTCAACGGGACTCATTAGAGTGTCCTGGCAGGTTCCTTACTCCTGCATTGTTAACGACGATCGACCACAGACAATATTGTGGCGGATATTACTCTTGCCGCTTCATTAAAACTCTCCCGTCGATGGATTCGACGATGAATAGGTATTCAATTTCAAGTTATTAAAAAGTATAAAAAATAATTTGGTTTCCAACAGTTCCATTTTGTGCTCATCAATAGGTAGGTTCATAACTGTAACATCTGTAACAAAAGTTATTTCTTTTAGAAAATTACTTGTGCGTAACTAATTACCGTTTTAATTAAATTAATGCCAACTCGACAATGGTTAACGTTTAAACCAAAATAGGATAAGGTAAGAACAATGAAATGAGAACGTACCATGGGACTCGAGAAATATCTTACAGACCGTAAACTAAGATCCACTTGCACCGCCAATCACTTAGCACGTTTAGCGATAAATGAGTTTCAAACAATAGTTTTGTTTCTGTCTAACGTTTGAAGATGACAGAGACAGAATGATGTTTAAAACTCGTTTAATGCTAAACGTGTTCAGTGATTGGCGGTGCAAGTGGGTCTAATGGCCTAATTTCACCGACCAAATAAAACGCGATTAACTGACCATAAACGGCGTTTTAGTTTTAATCTAAGTTTAATGATTGGTTTGGCATTTCACCAACTATAATAACCTGCAGCTTAATGTGTCTAAATGTTTTCATGTACCATTTACACGGCAAAGACGTATAATTAATTCTGCGTATAAATTAGATGGTCACTACATAAATAAACTGCTAAGTGTTAGAGATCTTGGCGTTATACACGACAGTAAATTTATTTTTGACGAACATATAGAATCCATCATAAAGAATCCTCCATCATCTTAAGCCTCCAAAGCAATGGGATTCATAATACGAACTTGTTCTGACTTTCATTCGCTAAAACCAGCAAAGGTATTTTACTGTTCTTACGTGCGCAGTACCCTTGAGTATGCTTCTCAAGTATGGAACCCCCAGTATGAGACGTATAAATCTCGTTATGAACTTGTGCAGAGGAAATTTATCAGATACCTAGATTTCAAGGCGGAGTAGTTTTCAGACGGCTATGCACACCGGTGTAAGCGTTATCACTTTTTACCATTAGAATTAAGGCGTAATATTAATGATATTTGTTTTCTTGTCAACATTGCTAATGGATCAATCGACTGTCCCGATCTACTTAGTAAAATTTTTCTTCGCACCAACCGAAAAACCCTAAGATTACGGCCATTATTACAAGTACCGTTTACTATGACAAATTATAGGCGTAATGCTTTTTGTATACGCAGTGCAATATTATTCAACAACCTGCCATCGCATTTAGAAATTGATGTATTTTGTACGAGGACGTTAGGGATCAGGAAAATCCTGTGTAAGGAATATTTCAATGTGTGAGTGTTTGTGATTTATCGCGGCATACCTAACTATTTCCCATGCCTTTTTCTTTAATCTTCTTTTTATAATAACATTGTAATATATACTATATATGGAAGCTTGTAATTAGCAATTGTCAGTTGTTTACTATTTTGTTACCATTTACGTGTATTAGTCTGTAAGCTTTCTTAAACTTGTAAAAAAAAAAAACTCGTTTAGTGCTAATCGCAGTTACTGTACTAAACGCTCAAATTTGACCGTTTAACGATCTTAAACGCGATTATGTGCTTGACATACATTGTGTTGAAAAAGTGACGCTGTTGTGATATTATTACCTGTTTAAAATCGCATAATTACGAATATTTTGATACATAATGAGCAGAGTTTACTCATTGGCCTTTGATGAAGATGATAAATTTGTGGTTCGACGACCAAGGTGGATTCGCGAAAGAGAGAGCACTTCGACACTTTAGATGATCATGACTTTGTGACGAGATTTCGACTTACAAAACCGACATTTCTCTCTGTAATGTAAGCTATTGAAGATACACTAGAACTCAAACTTCTTTGACTCTATTGTGTTATAATGTTTTTCGACCAACTCTACCAATACCACTTTTTCAGTCTATTGAAATGCTGGGTCTCTTTTTCTTTCAGACATGTTAATAATTAACACGAGTTTATAAAATTAAAATAAAATGTGCACTACTACCCTGAGAACAATATCCACGCAAAACGAATAATACTAATAATAACCTCACTCACTTTATGGCCTTACCAAGTTGACAATTGACTTGACAACCGAAGGAATATGTTATGTTACATGTGTTTTTACACAAATATTGCATCAAGTTTCGGTGCAAAGACAAAAGGCAACGCGATGTTGCCGTTCTAACATGCTGTAACTCGGTTTTCGTAAACGCGATTTACGATCGTGGCGTTTTGCTCTATGAAATGCAATCGATGTTAAACGAGATCAAATCTTGATATTAATCGCAATTAGTGTAAACGCAGCTTTACTAAACGCAGTTTTGGAGACGATCGGTGAAAGTAGCCCTTAAACGTTAACTCTATTAAAGAGCATAAGGTAGCGTTTTTGATATAGTTACATAGACCGACAGGTCTTAACTATTTCCTTCAGATGATTTTATGAGAGGAACTTGATAGTCCATCAAGCATTTTTCAAGTTATTATAATGTACCTATAAGAATTTTTTTAGTTTTCAACAGTCCTATTTTTTGCTCATCAATACTTAAATAGGTAACTGTAATAACAGGTATTTCTTTTCGAAAATTACTTAGGTGCCTAATTAAAAGTATCAACACGCGTGGCATGACCACCTTAGAAACGGGTTTTGTCGACGAAAGAATAGACAAAATGACAGATTGTTGACAGTTTTTTTTTCTACAATCTGTCATTTTGTCTATTCTTCCATCGACAAAACCCGTTTCTATGGTGGTCATGTTACGCGTGCTGAAAAAGCAACCTTATTAGATAAAAATAGGAACTTAATAATAGTAGGTAAGCACTAAAAGGTAAGGTTATCTTTGATTTGCCATGTAATCTAGTTGGTCCTAAATACACACAAGCCACACTGCTACAGCCACACATCTTTTGCGTCGATGATAACGGTAGGTATAAATGAAAATTTTCTATCACATTGAACGTAGGTACCTACTTAGGTAAAGAGATTTGCCCACGTCAGTTTACAGGCTGAAAAAAACTCTTAAGCATTATAGAACTGTGTAATGGCTTCATAATCAACGGAAATCTGCATCTCTGTAGGTACATAAATTACTTACATTTTTGAAACAACTGAACCAATTATTTTTATTTGCAATTTTTAAATTATGAACATTCTTTCACTTAACTCGAATTAAAAGTAGGTAAGCTGAATACGTAACCTTAAAGTAGAGAGCGAACAGATACAGAATGTAGCTCAGCTTAGTGATATTTAGTGATATCATTCTGTAAACATTTCACTATAAGATTCGATGGCTAAATGTGTGATATTGCTATTTGTTTTTCATCAGGGGTGATGCTTTTTCTATGGTATTTTTGATTAGGGTATACCCGCCGATATAAATACATACATACATAAACTCGAGCCCATAATCCCATAGGAGTAGGTGGAGACTGCAGATTGTCAAAATCAACTATTCAGAGCCCACTTTTCGCCGCTTTTCTGCGAGACTCAGCGTGATGAGTGGCGAACTCTGTCGCCGCCGTTTGAATGTTAAGTCTCATCTAGTCTCTTATTCGACTTTTACGACACGTCGAGAAGAAGCTGTTGGTACTATTCGTAACCGACGCCTCACGACTTAAATAAATAAATAATACATATAAACGATATAAATACATTATTCCATAGTTTTTAACCACAAAATTCTGAGCTACATCCTGTACCTATCTGTTCGCTCTGGGTTTTTTTTCATAGCTGATGAGCATTCTTCTTTACAATTTACAAGCACGAAATTAGCTTTTTGCATAATATCTACTATGGTTTGCTTTGCAGCAGTGGAAAATGCGTTAGGTACTATCGTATGAATGACTAACTGTTGCCCGCGACTTCTTCTGTGATCCAGGATGAAAAGTAGCCTATGTCCTTACCCGGATCATGGTCTATCTGTGCGCCAAATTTTATCCAAATCCGTTCATCCGTTTTAGTGTGAAACCGTAACAAACAAACAAACTTACTTTCGCATTTATAATATTAGTTAGGATTAAGATTGAAGTTAATAATATACTAGCTTCTAGTTAGATTTTTTTTTTCTTTGCTAGTATTTTTTTCCTACTTTTTTTAGCTTAGACTAGCTTCTGCCCGCGACTTTGTTCGCGTGTTTTAATATATCCTACGACACTACGCAATAGCGTAGCTTTATATTAGTGAAAGATTTTTGAAGTGAAAACTTCTTTAGGCGCGTTGAGCACTTTTTGGGTGAACAAAAATCATGGAACTCGCGTCATCGTCACCGAACGCTTTCCTTGAGCTAGGTATATGTACCTATACTGATACTGTGTATATAGGTATACATTTTGGGTGAACAAAAAGCGTGAAACTCGCGTCATCGTCACCGCACGCTTCGACGATACAATTGACAAGTTACTTAGTTTTCACTTCTATCGGCAGTCCCCAAAGACTGCCCCGCATTTTTTTTTTAAATCAGACGTGTAGATCCGAAGATTAGGTACGGTACAATACAAACTCACAAATTTTACCTCTTTATAATATTAGTACCTATAGATTATAAGGCTAATTGTATGACACTTTTAATGCTATTCAATACTCTAATTAAACTAAAAACTTAACCCTTTCTTTTGGCTTTACCGTAGATGGGTATTGACAAAGGACAAGTTTTCATACACTTTGAAACTTGTAAAAATCATCATTATTTACCCACATAGGTACTTTTATCTTGATTGTAGGTATCTATTCCATTATCATTTAAATAGGCACCATATTATAAATTTCCCTAAAAAATGGTTGAGCTGAACGGCACGGACAGGTAACGTTATGTCCGTGAACGGATGCCGTCGATCGGGGCTGGTCGGCTCCCACTGCTGCCATGCAGTTCTATCTCTAACATGTATCCAAAATAAGTAACTTAAGAATCCCAACATCAGTTTTCCAGTAATGTAGTGTAATTCAAAAATAAATAATAATAACCATAACCAATAATAATGCATGTGTAATTAATGTAATAATAAGGCTCGATCAACATCTCTCGAGGCTCTCGTTATGCGGTTGGGTCAAGGGCCTGATTCAGAAGGCAGTACTCCTCGATACGGCTCGCATCGTGAGGAGGTTCTTGTCTCTGGAGCCCTAACCACCGGTAGCTTGGACCCTGCAGCAGGGTAAAAATAATTGTGGTCCGCCGGTATCGGGAGCAGGGTCCCTGCTCCCGATACCGGCGGACCACTTTTTTTATATTTTCAATGTTTTTTCATGTTTTTATAAAAATATTTAAAAATGTGTATAAATAATAATGTAAATAAATAAACGAAATGAAAAATAGTAGAAAAATAAAAAGAGATTGACTCACGTAGACTTCAGTTAGTTAAGTAAGCCTTAGTAATAATTTATCCGATGTAAGTAGGAGCACAATAACTCTCACCCCTAAAATAAAAAACTTAAAAAAAAAACAACCGACTTCCAAAAAAAACACTAAAAGACGTGAAAAATAACTTTAATTTCGGAAGTCGGTGTCTTTGGTCTCCTATTTTCGTTTTTGGCCACCGACTTCCGAAATTACCTAAAGTTATTTTTCACGTATTTTAGTGTTTTTTTTGGAACTCATTTTTTTTTTTTTTTAAGTTTTTTTTATTTTTCTTTTTTTAGTTGTGGTACCTACCCCACACAAATTCGTATACCACTACTTGGTGTGTAAATAACAGTTACAGGAAATTATTAACACATCATCCATAAAAACTAAGTGGAAAAAATATGCAGTATTAAGGATAACTCAAAAACTACTTGTCAGAGCTTGATCAAATTTAAATGGGACCACATGTGAAGCACCACCTATCAAATAAAAAAATAATCATCCAAATCGGTTCACCCAGAAAAAAGTTCTGAGCTAACACACATACACACACACTAAAAACATACAGGCGAATTGAGACCTCCTCCTTTTTGTGAATTCGGTTAAAAACCTTAAACAAATAAATTTCTAATAAAAACAGGTGCGGACGACCATGTCCGCGGTAAATGATAAACGATTTTATTTCTGTAAGTAAAAACACTTTTACACGTCAATCATATTTTTAAACTAGATGAGGTCAGCGTTTCCTATCTGACTACTCTGAGAAGAAAGACCAAAAGAAAGAAGATATTCATAAAAAAAAAATACCATACTATAACATGGGTAGGCCTAGCCTACCCCACGTAAGAGAAATTAGGTAGGTAATAGTAGGTACTAAAGAAATGTCGTATCCGAAATAAAAATATAAAATAGCTAATATAATATCGTGTTCTGTAGCAGGATTAGTGAAATGGATGCGCTGCTCTTCGCGTTGTCATTCGAGGTGGTTTTACTGCAAATGAGGATTTTAGGTAAGTACCTACCTATTTCTACCCAATATCTTACTTTTTGTTCTAGACCCTTGCCCCTAAATGGAGGTAAAAAGACATAATATTAAATGGGGATCACCTGGTTACTTCGTGATGATCACGCATTCAGAAATGTATGTTTAAATATTCCATGTGTAGGTCAATAAGTGGTAGGTGTTAGGTCGTGTTACACAATTACATAGGAACTTACAATAAAAACTGGCTACGATAGTGTAGTGTGGGTGCCACTTGAAATCTGCTAATATAAACCCATAGGGTGCTTGCAGAAAGAAGCGGGTTCCCGGCACAGACAAGTCGATACTGATCGGTGCGGGTGAAATAGTCCCCTATTAACTTATGTGCTCACTCATAAAGAAACAGGTAAAACATGTAATCGTTTCTTTTCAAAGACCAACCTGCACCGCTCTGGGGGTCTACTCTATAAGCACGAAATCCGTAGTTTCGGCCGACGTTACGAGCATGTCCTACACCGTTTCACCTACAACCATAAGATTGGTTTGGGGTCCGACCTAAGAATGAATGACACCGCGATGTGACAGTTGTCCCTAGTCCCGATGTGTTTTACCCGTGCGAAAAATTGAATTAATCAGGTTTAGGATTCACTCCAAAGTTTCGAACTACTTTCGGACGGGAGCGTATTTCCGTTGACGGACTTATAGAGTAGGCCCCCTGTACCGGGAGTCGGGCCCGAAAACCCACTTCTTTAGGCAAGCACCCTTAGGCATTAAGTCCGCCTCTGTACATTTTTGTGCCCATAGTATTAAATAAATAAATATAAAACCGTGGCAGCTAGACGTGATTTGTCCTATCATGGAAAATTATGTAGGAATATCGTATACATAAATACTTAGGACGCTTTAACTAAGATAATTAGCGTTTTAATTGAAGTCCAGTTGAAAATTATATCTACCTATTGCAACAATGAAACTGAGAACGTACCTACCAAACTATTTCCTTTAGACGATTCTAAAAGAGGAACCTGATAGACCTTTGAACAAAGTTTCTTGTAGATACCTACTATACTCTATATTCATCAAATCCTTGATGACCTATACTTATATCCCTTATCTATAAACGCTGCTTAAAGTTAAGAGACGTTCAAACGTCAAAAATGTATGGATAAACAGGCTTTAATCATTACATAACTAAGTATAAGCAACGTTTATAACTAAATGTGGGGGTTTAATTGAATTTGAGTTAATAACTATATTCTTGGGCCTTTACACAAGGCATTGATTTGACGCACTGTCGACAGGCGTAAAAACGCTGAAAACGCAAATGGTGCAGATATTTCAAACGTATAAAAAACGGCGTGTGCCCCTAGAAACGGCTAGAGTACCAAACAAGTAAATACGAAAACTTTTAACCATCAGTCTAACAGCGCCATCTATCGTTTTCCTGAAATTCAATAACAGAGGGCAGTGTGGAGCTGAGGCTAGCAGACTGGCGTCCTACGAACACAATCGAGAAGCTTCAGCAAGATAAACTAGCGCAGGACCGGTGAGTTGTGCCCGATTGTAGGGAGATGGCGTTATAGTGACGACTGGCAGCGTAAACTTTGTTCCCCTACTGAGGATTTTAAACACTGCTTGTGAAAGGCAATGCTACACTATGGTCTTCATATGCTACTGGCAAATATTATTGTGAGAATGTTTCAGTCTACGGCTCATACATTAATTTTCAATATCTAGAAGTTGAGTTGCACGAACGGTGCGCTCGTTTAAAATGCTAAGACATACTCGCGCGAGCAATCAAGTTCGTGCAACTGTTGCTTTCGGTCCTAGGAAGCAGGTAACCCTCTTAGCAGTTGGCTAAAGTAAAGCGATATCCTTCAAATATTACAGGGACCTAGTGAACGACGTGATAAGACGAACTCTGGTAGAAGTCGCGGAAAGCGGGAAATGGCAGTCGGTGAAGAACGTGGTTGAGCTGCTCAAGCACTGCGAGTGCGATGTTGAGTCGCTGAGGCTCAAAAATGAGCAACTGAGAAGGTAGGTATTAGAACGATTATGCAGTTATGCCTCAATTATTACGTAGGTAGTTCTTATATTGGTTATCACTATAGCCTGGTTAGTCGACGTTGATCTGCCGTCTCATAATTGAGTTGATGTTCAGTTTTTTAGTCAAGATCAAAATAACAATTACCATCTACTAATAGGAGTTAACTTGAGATTTGGCAATTGTTATTTAAAAAAATGTTGACAGACTAATATTTTTTTCAGTTCTCGCAAAACCCTTGAAGCAGAATTGGACGTCAAAAGAAATCAATGGGCGATAGAGCTAAAAAACGCTGATCAGAAAGTAGCTGTTCTACGAGACAAAATGAGTGTGCGTAGATGCTTATTTCTACGAAAGTGATAATTACAACAAGTAATAAACATGCTGATGCTACTAATACTTCTCGGTAAAGTGCTGTTTGCAATGCAACAATTATGAGATCACCGAGGCGTTGCCGAGAGCATGGAAAAGGCGGTTCCACGAACATTTGTGAGAAAGAGTTAGGTACAATACAATAGCTAGGAAAAGTCTGTGCAACTAGACTTGGACTTTACAACTATGTTACATGTGGATAGGTACTTACCGCCTTCTATCTTAGTAAAAGTACCTTCAAGGGCGGATCTAGCCGGGGGGGAGATAGGATTTGAGGATAACATATAAAAAGTTAAAAAGATAGTGTGGTCCGAAGGGCCTCGCGCCTTCATAGTTTATGCAGCTTTCCGCAACTCATATAAAATATTTAGCTAATAGCTACTATGGATGGTAAAAATAAAAACTATAAGCAAACCAATCCGAGGTGGGGTGCTAAAATTATTAAGCTCGCTTCACTCGCTCTTGCAGACAGGGGCGGTCCGCCTCGGGTCCGTGGTTGGTAAACAAGGTCAAAATTTGTTCAGTAAGAAGCAGTTTTGAGTTGGAGGCCCCGTACCGTACGGATGCAAAATATAAATAGAGGATTAAAATATAGGATAGGTTAAAATTTTCTAGATCGCTACACTCGCTCTTATACCTTCAAATTTTCAGCATAATAAGTCGACCGCGAAACTCGAATAGATAATATTAGGTCTTTACCTATGAAATTGCCGTTCTGCAGTACTGGCCATTTCAAATCAAAATAATTTTTGTTTGGCTAAGAATTCTAATTTCAAATTAATTTTATTTTAAAAACATGGATTTTTTTTCTAAAAGTAGTCATTTCTTTATTGATTAGTGTTACATTTTCATCGCATTTCAATCTTTTTCGTCATCATGAATACGTTAAAAATTCGAGTAATTATGGAATATGAGTACCGTCGTGGCAGCAACGCGGCACAAGCGGCACGCAACATCAACGACGTTTACGGAGCTAACACTACAAACCAACGCACCACCTGTTAAATTGGTTTGCTCGCTTCCGTTCTGGAAATTTCGACCTGAAAAATGAACCTCGCGGTCGTCCGAAGACTTTGGTCGACAATGACGAATTAAAGGCGATTGTGGAAGCTGATGATACACAATCTACGGCTGAATTAGCAGCAGCTTTCGACGTTAGCGTCAAAACAATATTGGTCCATTTGCGTCAAATTGGCAAGGTAAAAAAGCTTGACAAATGGGTGCCCCACGAACTCAATGATCGCCAGCGCGAAGTACGCGTCGAGACGTGCCTTGCACTGCTCAACAGACACACAAATGAAGGAATTTTGAACCGCATTGTTACCTGCGATGAAAAATGGATTCTGTTTGATAACCGTAAGCGCTCAGCAAGTTGGTTGGATCCTGGTTCAGCACCTAAACAATGCCCTAAACGAAAACTTACCCCTAGAAAAGTGATGGTCACTGTTTGGTGGTCTAGCGCCGGTGTGATTCATCACAGCTTCTTACCAAACGGGGTGAGCATTACTGCAGATGTGTACTGTGAAGAACTGAATACAATGATGGAGAAGCTGGCGCATCTCCAACCAGCATTGGTCAATCGCTCGTCTCCGCTGCTCCTGCACGACAACGCGCGACCTCATACTGCACAGCAGACGGTCTCCAAGTTGCAAGAACTGGGGTTGGAAGCTCTCCGTCATCCGCCCTACTCACCAGACCTTGCGCCTACAGACTACTACTTTTTCCAGAATTTGGATAACTTCTTGGCGGGAAAAAAATTTAATACCCGAGAGGCAGTACAAAATGCCTTTGAAGAATTTGTTGCCTCCCGTCCAGCTGATTTCTTTAAGAAGGGCATCAATAAACTGCCACTGCGATGGCAAAGATGCATTGATTGCATGGGTGATTACTTCGATTAATACAAATAAAAAATTCATGAAAAAAAATCGTTTAAATTTTTTCATACAAAACGGCAATTTCATAGGTAAAGACCTATTATATAAATAAAATGACGAAAATATAAAAACAACCAACAAATATATATTATTAAATATAATCAAATTTTAAAAGTACCTACATTTTCATAATTAGCAGGAAATTAGTTCTAAATCGGGCGTGGGCTTTAGTCCCTAGGAAATTCCACTCAATTGATTGATTCACCTGAATCCAATTATAATAACGCCCAACGTTGCATTTTCTCGGGCTGCGACGAATGTACCTGACAACCTTTGTGCAACTGAGTGGAGGTGTCAGGCAATTACAGTTAGGTACTCAATGAATCAGTTCAGTACAAAAATAAAATCATATTTTATGTACATGTATTTAATATAAAGACGATAAGCAAGACTGTAGCAATATTTTATTATTGGCTGCGCCCTTTCCCCATGTAAATCTCCTTAGTCTCCAATTGTGGACAGTTTCATATACCTATGAATGAATGAGACAGAAAAAAACACGAATCCCCAAGAAATATAAAACAAATAATGGCTAAAGTTTTAAGAGGAATTATACGGTATAAGTTAGTCAGTCCATGTTTCCTTTGCAGGTCGACATCCACAACGCGAACACACGGCTATGTTACGCTGAAAAATGGCTGTTTGCGCGCTTCGAGTCCCTGATGCTAAAGCTGGATGTGCCACGGGCGCCTCCACCACGCTCCGACCACGAACAGCGCGTGCACGAAGAGTTGCTCAAAGCTTTTGAGTTGCAGATCAAAGTAAATGATTTCTTGAAAACATTAACACATTTCAACTTTATTTTACAGTTACGGTCAACACTGCCTACAAAAGCATAAGCTTATCTGATAATTACTTAAATGTTAGATGATTTTATTTCTGTAAGTAGGTTTGTATGTACAAACACTTTTATACGTCAATCATATTTTAAAAACTAGATGAGGTCGGCATTTCCTATCTGACTACTCTGAGAAGAAACGCCGAAACTAACTCAGAGGTCACAGTCTCTTTTGAAGTCCAGATATAATATTGGTCAGATCATGTCGAAGACCATGTAGAATTGTGTCTGAAATGGCCTTTTGAGGAAAAACCACACAGATTGAGTAGGCATGTCCAGTCAGTGCACGCATTTGTCAGTACTCGTGCAGCTCAACTCAGAACTCAACGATTCGACAAACAATACCAAAGGAAGGACATTTGGGTTGGCCGCAAAAATTACTCAAATTGCCAGACCATGATTAAAATTAATTGAGAAGAAAAAAAAACAATGACCCCCATACTCTTCACATTCAGAATATTAAAATACCAATATTTTACAAAGTTAATATTAGTTTTATATATTTTTTTATATTAATTTAATAAAAATTCAATGATGTAGGATGTAGTTCCACCTAGGAACATCTAAGTATTTCAAAATATTTCTTCACCACCAGTGGCCCACATAGAAAATAAAAGAATTCATCAAGTGATTAAATTCCAAAAAATAGGAGAAAATTCGATACCTGGCCCCAGTACACAGTAGTACAATTTCTTGTTAGCGTGACGTCACCTAACAGTTACTTAACTTCCGAGAATTATGTTGAAGGAACTTGGAAAGACTTTGGAATACTGGCGCCAGCGTTACGACACCGACATTGCCGAAATAAGCGCGAGGAGCCAGAGAAAACTGGAGCAGCTACTCGTAGCTAGCAGTAACAGACAGGAACTGCAACAGTTGGTAACTAGCTTTTTTGTAGGATCGATGTAAATATAGCAATCTACTTAAAACATTAAGTCGTAGCTCTGAAGAATACAATCAGAAAAAAGTTAAGAAACCCTAGCTACATAACTACTAGTGGTACTGGCTCAAATACCTACTGTTCAATAAGTTTTAACGGCTTCATGATACCTACTGGATAATAACAGTATTATAATGATGCTCTGTGCATTAACTCAAAACATTATTACTTATATTGAAAGTTGTCCATGTTCGTAGGCCTGAAAGTTGTTTAGGTATATATTCTGAGCACAGCTTCATAACTTTTAATTGGAAGTATATTGACTAAACTTTCCAAATGCCCCGAAAAAATATAGGCGGTCACATAAAAGTACTTTTATTTGTTTCAGTACGACCTACATGCAGGAGAAATGCGTGGTTGGTTAACATTTAAACGGGAACGGGCTGCCCGTTTAGCTCGTGAAGAGAAAATACGCCTGTCCGCCATGCGCATACAGGCGTGGTGGCGCGGCGTCATGGTGCGTCGGGCTCTAGGACAGTTCAAATTTTTGAGACTTACCAAGGGGAAAGGCAAGAAGAAATAAAAGTAGTGGAAATGAGAGTCCTTTAGTAAACTTTGTATAAGAAACCATAAAATTATCACCCAACCACACCCAACTATAACTTACTTTATTCGTAAATAAAAAAACAAAAACCATGAATTTGTTTTTATAATCTCCAAGAATGTAAACATTAACATAAAAAACACCTTTTAAGTTCTGTATGAAGAATCAACATAAAAATAATTCACAACACAAAATAATTCTTAAAAAATGTATTAAAAAACTATCGTAAATCATAATAATAGTTCATACGTAAAACGGAACGCGTAGCGGTCGTTGAGTTTGACAGACGTCAAACAAGTTGTCAGCGTGCCGCCGTCACCAGTATTGCCAACGTAGTGGAATTTCCACTAAATCTGGTGGTTTGGACGCCTTTTGTAGCGGGGAAATTTTGCTTTTAGTGGCTTCGTGGTTTTGTCTAGTGGTTAGTTCAATTGAGTTAGTAGAAAACAATACAATCAACCACTTTGACTCGAGAAATTATAATAACACGACAATGGCATGTTGTAACAAAATTTAAATAAAATGCCGAAACTACTGTGGATTTTAATTCTGATTTGGAAAGACTTAAGCATGACGAATGTAGTGAAGTCCAACAAGACTTGGAGGTCGCAAAACAACATTATTTTGAAAAACAAAATTAGTTACAGTTTTTATTTAGCTTTGTAGGTAATAATGTACTACTTTCGTAGCAAGTTTTCGTATATCCACAAACAATGGTTTAGCTGGTAGGGGTGGGGGTTGGTGTACACGTGAATCTAACGAAAGTTGCTACTTTATAGCATACATTTTCGCAAACGCTTCCTTGAACCCAAAACTATTCAATCCAAATACTCAATATTTTTGGAATAGAGGCGTAAAAACAAATCATGCCCAACTCACCAGTAATTTTAAAAATGTAAGAATAAGTGTATAAAAAAAAATCTCGTAAGGTACCAAATAGTAGTACCAAGGGTCTCTCGGTTAAACTGCGGACAAACAAACAGATGAACTTGCCGAAATGGGTTCCTTCTTTACCTACAGACCCATGAAAAATTACTTTATAGTAATGTTATTTTTAATTTTCATTCTCAAATCATCATCTCAAAATAGCAACCGAATGTCGTTTATAGAAAATAAATATATAATAATATATTGTGTCCATCTAGTGAATTCTAGTAGTGGATTTCTGGTGATTTGAAAAACTATCATAAGTGGGTTTGGGAAAAAAAGTTGGCAATACCAACACTGGCTGTCACCGCTGTCAGTCGCCAGTCGCATGCGTTTGCTCGTGGAGATCGGTGAGATTTTGTGATTTTTTATTGAAATAAAAGTTAAGTTACCGATGTAGATATTACTATAAAACGAATTAATTAATTAAATAAATATACAAACAGTTAATAGAGTGTAGTGTGATATATCGAACTGTGTTAAATACTGTCGACTGAGAGTTTGCGGTATTTTCAATTCTTGGAAAGTTGGACTGTCATCCAACAGATTCGGTGAGTAATGCCATATTATTTTTATTTGTAAAAGCTTTAGATTACATGCCTTAAGTGAAATGGTAATGGCACATGACCGTGTTTAGGCAAATATATTTTATATTTTTTAGCCGCTGACAATCAAAACATGGGCTTGCCTATTCGCCGATGCGATTTCGGTAATTTCACTTAGATTCGTGCAATTATCCACTTTCACTTCCTATAATTGAGCATGGTTAGTACCGAAAATATGACGGTAGTTTTATTTCTTTCCTTGTACCCTTTCCTGTTATTCTTAGATAGATTTAGACACTTACTTATGATTTTCTTTTGATATACACAAGTTTTAAGTTTTTATCTTTCTTTGTTTTGTACCTACCTTCGTTCTCTCATTTTTACAATATTTTATTGAAATCTTACAGCATATTGCTATTTTATAATTCCATTTGTATGAACAGACTTCAATCCATAGGATTTCCCCTTGTGTGTATTTCCAAGAATCTCATGTTGTAGACTGCTGTTCTGATTGGTTTTCTTTATAAGTATGTGTGTCCCTCTTTACTGCAATATTACTTTGCACACTTGTTATTGGATTGATTCATGCCATATTGCTTTCTACATGTTTGTACCTGTTTTGTTTGATCATTATTTTTACCTCAATAATGTGTTGAAAAGAATGAAGGCTTGTTCACACTGGCGCGACGCGACAGCGCGATACAAAGACACCGTGTGTCGCGCGACGAGCGGTGCCTTTGTGTCGTGCTGTCGTTTCGCGTCTGCTTAATTGTGACTATAAGCATAGGTACTTTATTAAATATAATAAGGTTCAGACTTGGGAAATCTTTTTAAAACTCATTTATGCCATAGTGTCATAATGAAGTTTCAGAAATTGTAATAAAAGTAAGTACTGGATTCTAGTGAAACCCTGAATTAAGTAAACAATAAAATATTTGAAACAATTTTATGATACATTACCCAGTAGACATGTCTTAAATAAAATGACCAATTATTTGCATTGAGAAAAAAATGGCATCTTAGCAGTATGGAATGACTGATTCATTGAAATAAATGTTAATGGAAAAGAGTAATGTATAGTGCAGACAAAATACCTAACAGCTTGAATACAAATGTTGAGGTAAAGTCATGAATGGCTAGTCAAGATTTAAGCACATTTAGATTCTATGCATACTGCAGCCTTGGCCAGAGACATTCTGTGACATTAATAGAGACCGGTACTTACCTCACAATTACAATAATTGCTTTAACCAATAAAAAAGGTGTTTTCCAACAAAGGACAATAAATACAGCACAATTTTATAAAACAGTTGAAACCTGAGTTGCTACATAGTTAACGAAAAAAAAAACAAAGCAATTAAAAAGGCAAGTGGCCAGTGTTTTTTCGCGCTTGTACAAATGTCACATAGGTGGTATATGTGGGCACGGCAGCGCACGCAGGCGGTTCCGCGCGGTAATTAGTGCGTTAATCGTACTAACCGGGTACACAGTTGATGCAAGTGCGTTTCTGAGAAGCCGATCAGTGGAGCTCGCGGGAGGAGCGGCAAATTGCCGACAGATATGTGTGCCGCCTGTCGGTAATTGCAAAAATCACTCGCCTCACCGCGGAACGAGCTTGTGGTCCTTGTATTACAAGTACAACTCGTGTGTGCTACTACTGTACATCCACACGTATACCTGTTGGTAGGTACCTCATCTATGCTGTGGCGTGTTCTCGGATGCTGCCGACTGCCGATATTGGGTTGATTTGAGCACGTAAGCTAAGCGACATGTTTCGTTTATCGTGATATTATCGTTTCCATGTTATTGCCGATCCCATTCTCAGTAAACTTGATAGCTTTTGAAGTCGCAGAAACGAGCGACATTCTACTTTATACCTAGGTAGGTACATACGTATAAATTATGGTTGGAATTGCTGCATTTTGCGATTTATTAATTCATTCCATTTAAATTGTGTGAATAGGTACTTTCGGGAATTAAAATTACCTACAAGTACTAAATAAAAAATCACCATAAAAATATATCTTCGTGCAGCACGGCAATCCCTAACTGTTATCTACATCTCGAGTTCTGTAGTAATCTGTGGTCTCTAGTCAATCTCGTTCGACCCAATTACACTTACAACTGAATAAACTACGAATTCATAGTTTTCTAGAAATAATCTGGTCATTTGAATTTGCATACAAGCTATTGAGTTAGGTAAGTACTCAGGATACAAATATCATCATCATCATCAGCCTACAGCAGTCCACTGCTGGACAAAGGTCTCTCCAATTGCACGTCATTCAGCTCGATTCAGTGCAGCGAGAGCAGTGGTGGCCCAGTGGTAACTACCGCGATTTAAGAGTTGTAGGTAGGTCGTAGGTTCGAACCCCGACAGGTGCTATACTTTGTGTAAATTATTTCATCACCACTGCTCTCAAAACAGTGAAGAAAAACATCGCGAGGAAACCGGCATGTCCTAGAACCAAAACTTCGAAGATATGTGACATACACCAACCCGCACTGGGTCCGCGTGGTGGATTACGGCCCACTCTCTCACCGAGCGGCTTGTGTCCCAGCAGTGGGAACATTATAGGTTGCTTATGCTTTGTGCAGCTCGATTCTTGGTAACTCTCATCCAGCTGCTACTAGCCACCCCTGTGAAGATACAAACATAAAAACTAGGTAAACAATTTAGTTTGTTTTTAACCGACTTCAAAAAAAGGAGGAGGTTCTCAATTCGCCTGTGTTTTTATGTGTGTTAGCTCAGAACTCTTTCCTGGGTGAACCGATTTGGATGATTCTTTTTTTGTTAGAAAGGACATACCTCAAGGGTGGTCCCATGATAAGGAAACCAGGATCTGATGATGGAATTCTGGAGAAATCGAGGGGAACCTTCGAAAATCGTAGGAGCGCCTAGTGCGTTTGTTAATTTTTTCATTAAGTATTTTAAAGAACTACAATTTAATGAAGGTCTGGAATCGATCTGATGATGGAGCCGAAAGACAGTCGAGGGAATTCCTCAATGATTTACAGCAGGTACCTTGTGTTTGGGCTTGATTAATTTGTATTTATGAGAACTTTACACCTGAAGGGTTGTGACAGTCATTAGGGGTCTGATGATGAATACGAAGGACAGTTAAGGGAACTCCTCAACGGTTTACAGTAGCTACCTTGTGATTCGTTTTAATTCATTTATATTGATGAGAACTTTGCACTCATATGGGTTATAAGTGCCATTACAGGTCTGATGATGGAGACCATAGACAGTTGAAGGAATTCCTCAACGATTTACAGCAGTTACCTTGTGTTTGGGCTTGATTAATTTGTATTGATGAGAACTTTACACCTAGATGGGTTGTGACTGTCATTAGGGGTCTGATGATGAATACGAAGGACAGTTAAGGGAACTCCTCAACGGTTTAGAGTAGCTACCTTGTGATTCGTTTTAATTCATTTATATTGATGAGAACTTTGCACTTATATGGGTTATATGTGCCATTACAGGTCTGATGATGGAGACCATAGACAGTTGAAGGAATTCCTCAAAGATTTACAGCAGTTACCTTTTGTTGGGCTTACTTCATACGGTTCAATATTCCAAAATATTCAGGTCGTACAAAAATAATACCCAATTAAGATTGAAGTTTTTCATAGGGCAACCACTACCTACTAGTCATACTGATGCGTCAATTTGAGACTGAATTTAAGTTGCGTAATCGCGTCATCTCTAGCAATGCTCTTTCGTTGGTTGCTAAGCAATTTATGCTTGTCACAATGCATATGGTAAAATGGAGCTGATGGTGGCTTCACCATCAGCTCCAGTTCTTCTGGTTTTTACCAAGAGAAATCCTCAACAATAAACTCCTCAATTCCTTGCATTGGGAAACGAAATATTTTGTAAAAGGTGATGAGCAGTTGACATCAGGCTATTGTAACTTCGATAAATTATTATCTAACCCACTAAAAAGTGAAAAATAAAAACATTTTGACAAAAAAAAACAACCCGACTTCCAAAAAATACACTACAAAGTGAAAAATAACTTTAATTTCGGAAGTCGGTGGCAAAAAACTAAAATAAAGATCCAAAGACACCGACTTCCGAAATTAAAGTTATTTTTCACTTTGTAGTGTATTTTTTGGAAGTCGGTTGTTTTTTTTTGTCAACAAGTTTTTATGTTCAAAACCTATTTTCTAAGCTCGTGCAATACCCTAAGTAAAAACTTAAAAAGTACGTTTCCTAAAAAAACGAGTACTAGCTTACCTACTGTAGGTAAGTACCAAACATCCATTGCATTGATTCCCCTTCCATACCGCGCGACACACCCTCAAAATATCGTCCGCCAAAGCTAAGCAAGACTGACAATAATGACATCTCTGTCAATTTTCCCAGCAACTGAAAACGGATACACCGACGGAATATTCCTAATCAAACTCTATTCTGATCGGCGTGTAATTGGTACAGAAAATTTTACATAATCAAATAGGTATTTCAACGTAGTCATTGACCAAAAAACTAGTCACTGCATTGCCATTAAGTATTGCTTTTCTAAGAACCACTTGGTTAGGGCTCGTCACTCGCGCAGTTGCCAATTCGTGGGATTACTTATACCTAGGTCATTTTATTTAGTAATTCATTCCTTCGCAAGATTTTATTTAATATCTAGATCGGTTTTTAACGTTTCTGAATATTAAAAAAGTGCTTTGATTTAAGTCTTTCAGATTAATTTGATCTTGGTTTAAATTATTTTATTGAAAGCGTTTTTTATTCAGGAAAACCACGAAATGGTATCCCAATTTAGCCGTGTAAAGTGAAGCTTATTTTCATTCATCCATACAACAAAAAAACTTTTTGAGTTAGAAAAACAAAAAGGCTTAAATTGTATTTAGCACTCGGTTTTATTAAAACAGCTCCCGGATTATATCACTCTATTCTTTAAATAAGTCGGCAGACCGTTCATCGCCTATTGTCCATCAACTTTTACAGTTTAACTTTTTTTAAAGAACACAGCTTACGGTATTTTACAAATAAAAATAAAGGGCCATGGGCAGTAACAATCATGGCTAAATTATTAATCCATGTATTTTCCACCGAGGTCGCGACGATTGTCCTTTCATGCCCTTGTTTGAAACCCGTTCAATTTTCCATGAAATAGAATTACGTACGTACCTACGTTTAATTTCTATTGTATTTCGGGAAACAACAGTTCGGCGCGCGGCACAACTTTATGCCGAGTTATGAATTACATAGTGACTGTTTGCTTGAACGTTCCAAGA
This sequence comes from Griposia aprilina, assembly GCA_916610205.1. Classification (NCBI taxonomy): domain Eukaryota; kingdom Metazoa; phylum Arthropoda; class Insecta; order Lepidoptera; family Noctuidae; genus Griposia; species Griposia aprilina. The sequence goes on from OU744286.1 coordinate 13,377,772, forward strand.
ATCTACATTTAACTTTTTACGTGACATTCGACTTGCCTTTTCGATTGGTACCGCCAAACGTGGTGAATAGGGATGCAAGGGTGAATCGAGACGAAACTTTAAAAGGGATTTTAACATTGAAATAATATAGTTGGTTTCCAAAAAGGACTCTAATGTTTTTACTGTATTTTATTAACGATTAAGTGCCCTTGTTGGCAACAAACATCCCTATTCACCCCGTTTGACGGTATTCCCGTGTAACATAACATCACGCCTGTATTCTCCGAAGGGTTAGGCAGAGGTGCACCTATAGTACAATCACATTTCGCCAGTTATGTTTATTAAGTACGATGTGATATGGTACGAGCCTTTTGCCATCAAACGGGCACTAATCCAGACTCCGGGCTGCTTCTGATCAATTCCAGATGGAAAAACCCAATAACACTTTGCCCGACCCGGGAATCGAACCCAGGACCTCATTTTCAGCAGTAGCGCTTGCACCAATGCGGCTGTCCCGTATAATGTATAGAGTACTAGCTTCTACCCGCGGCTTCGCCCGCGTGGATGTCGGAAACTATCCCACGGGAACGTGCTACCGTGACAAAAGTAACCAATGTCCTTCCCCGGGATGCCATCTATCTCCTTGCCAAATTTTATCGAAATCCGTTCAGTGGTTTAGGTGTGAAAGGGTTAACATACAGACAGAGTTACAGTTACTTTCGAATTTATAATATTAGTACGGATTTTGCTATTTCTACGATTACCTTACCCAAATACGAAAATAATAGTTTATTGAGTTAGAGGTTTGCGTATTGATTTTTAATTGAAATACCTTATGAATGAGGGAAAATATGATGACACGATTGCATCATCGTGACGCTATCGAGAGATTAAATATTGGAGAAAAAGTTCGAATAGTGTGCAAACTTGCAAAGGTTAGATCATCCGATGATATTCAGTTAAAAGTGGAATTAGAAAAAAACAAATTGACCAGTACTAGAAACCACTTAATTTGTTTCTACTCAGTCTTAAGCTATGAATATAAAGTAGGCTTAAATATCAATTTGTATTACAGTAATAACCTCTTTACAGGTTTATAATTGACTACATAAATATGTACTAAGTTGGCTAGGAATTAACGATGTTTTCTTTATACCATACCAACATTACCTACTGTTTACTTGGTTATTAGGTACTAGTTTCTGTTATGTATTTTCAGGGAAACCGTTTTCAATTCAAAGCGCAATACAATCCTTGGAATATGACTCACTTGAAGTATTAATTTAGCTAAGTGTTTAAGAATTTATAATATAAACATATAGGTTACAAGTTTTAATTCATAAATGTGATCAAAAAGGAAAACATTACAAAAACAAACAACGTAATATTCTGCGGTTGCTAATTTTCCAACTTTAAAACGAGACTAAAATTGGCTTCCTTTGGAGAATAAACTTACTAATTCTATCAATGGGTTCTTTCGAAATAAGAAAGTTACGAAAAATAGCCTAACAGCAACGAATTGTCATTTAATTTCATTTCTTATTACAAAGTCTGAGCATAAGGCAAAAAAAGCTATAATCAAAACGTATTGATTTAGTCAATTAAGTTAACTCACAAGATAAATGCTAAGTACTATAATACAAAAGAGATTATTCATTTGATTAACATCTTATCGGTGAATATTTAAATATAACCTACTTACGTAGAAGAAAAAGACATTGGATTGCGTCATTGGTTGAAAAAACACGTAAACTACAGGTATTTCCCTTAATGATTCACAGGGTATTAATACTATGAATGCTTTGTAACAACGAACAACTGAAAATTTTGATTACAACTTGATTAGATAATATCTCATTGGCATTATCCTCTAGGTACGTGATTTTATGAAAATACACTCAGTCATAAGTGGACTTTGATCTTCCGCTTCTAACTGATGTACATGCTTGGAGATCAATCTGAATTCTGAACAGACTAATCTGATCCGATGCGTGTACCTGCTTATGAAACGAAAGGATCAGATCGTTCAGTTTCAACAAAAGCTTCATATGATAAAAGTTCCAGCCGTCGGCTGTAGGCGATCGTTCTAGAATTTTAGAGGCAATAACAGCCATGCACGGTACGTATTTTATTCTCATCAGACGGATCTACAAGGAAAATGGACCAAGTATAGCCATATATTAGAGACTTTAGGTAAATGTACATGATAATGGATGGAGTGGGAGTGGAAGGCCAAAAAAAAAGAAAGATGATTTGTGTGAGGAATGATATGGAAGAATAGGGAGTGTGTGAGTGTGAGAATGATAGTGTGCCGGTTCGTAGGGGAGAATGCAAGAAGAAAATGTGTTCAGCCGACCCCAAGTCATATGAGTTAAGGGAAGGAAGATGACGATGGTGAGGATAACAGCGACATTCATCCCTTTTGCTCTACTCCTAGAGCAAAAGGATAGGATACAGGTAGGATAGGTATGTTGTCAGGTAGGATTGTCACCTTGGCTTGTCGGATATAAGATTGGTTCCTTTTTTTTCTAGGATGCTTCAATAGATCAAAATGTGTGTACGGATTGTGTGGTGTGGCCTCCTGGGGCTGCTCGCTGTGTCGGGCATGGCTTCCTCACAAGGAGCCAGCTACTGCTCTGTAAACACCTTCACCACAAACTCCTCGTGGATGCAGTTCACCAAGGAGCCTGTGCCCTTCGAGTATGGGTTCGAGGACAAGTTCAAGAGCATCCACTGCTGTGTGAAGGGGTACAGGAGTATTGAATGGTGAGTCTTCTTATTTTTGTTTTCTCCCTCGTCACCAGCCTATAACAGTGTTCTGTTGGAATAGGCCTCTTAATTTCACGTCAAGAGTGAGTGCTTAGAGGAGCACGTTGCTTACATCGTCAATTTAAATTTCAGAGAGCCTGAGGTAAAAAGGTACCTTAGTTGAGAGTTCAACGAATAATTAAGCCACTACCAGTTCCCACTGGCGTCGATATTTCTATGATATCCTAGAATACATTCTATAATGAAACAATGGCATTCGTGCTATCAAAGCAGTAAGTTTTCAGAACCCATGCCTCGGTACAATTGCTGTGAACTATATTAAGCCAGCCAAGCGTATATAAATTAATAATAATTTATCTGAATGTAACATCAACATGCAAGTTATATCATAATTTTTCGTCGAATTGAATTAATCAAATTCGTTTAATTCAGGGTTATTTCACTAATTCTCAGTTTCGTTTTGTAAAAGGGCATTTAAGGGGACTACATGACCTAAACGCAAATTTATAATGCCTAAAAAATATATGATCCACTGCAATAACCAAAATCAGAAAAATATATGATATTCTTCTGGATATATGCTAGTTAGATAGTGTGTTGAAAATATAATACAATTAACTTGATATGATAGAAAAAAAACACGAAGATAACTCTAAAAAAATATTTTAACGATTAAAAACCATACTAATATACATGCAAACATTCAGATTTTTTGTAAGCCTCTTAATGACGACACTTAAAATTAAAACTTGGGCACAAATAAACAGGCTTGTCAATGAATTTATGCAGGCATGGCGAGTCAGTGGACCCATCTACCCTTTGTAATAAACGCTTAAAACACAGGATAGTGACGTTCATTATGTAAAAATATCAAGTTTCCGACAAGAAACCTAACCTAAACGAGCGTAGTATACCTATTTTAGTTATATAGAACTTTTTTTTCTTATTGCCGGAACCCTGACAATTATTGAATGCCGCCTGTGGTGACCGCGACGTTTCATTCATTTTATTTATCGTGATATTAGTATTCGATCTATTATGTACGTCAATTGAAACATTAATTGGGTAACTTTATAATGGAAACGGAACTTTCCTGACATATACGTTCATACTTCAACTAAAGCAAGTACACAATATGTGAACTTGTAAAGCACCAAATGTGATATCGTTCGAAGTTTCGGGGCCGAGAGACAGGCAGGTGTGCGCTACCGCTGGTAGCGATAAGCACAAACCTTCTACGAAATAAAGTCCATTGTGTGTGTGCAAAAATAATTAATAATCGCCTGGTGTGACAATGGGCATTGGCCCCGTCATCCATGCCTATGCTGCGCTACTCTACGCCGCGCGCCGGCGCCGACTGTACCGTCCACAAAATATTAATGACATCGACGTCGGGATCGCCGCGTGAGAAAAAAAAAATTGACGAATGTGGCACAGCCATGAGGATCTAGTTATACGATGACGTCATTGTAACGATGCTAATGATGCAGAATTTAGTGTGATATTGTATTGACATATTCAGAGTGGTTTATTAATAGGTGTCTCATACTTCGCTAATAATAGAGTTCCTCGTCATACTTTCAATAAATACTGTCGGTAGGAGACAAGAAAGGATGTAAGTTCTATACAGCATAGAATGCGGACACGTGTACTCTGAGGAAGTGATAACATCTCGCATAAATTCTAGGAATATGGGAAACCCTACATAAAAGAAACACGTTATCCTGGAAGAAACGCTGTGTGCCCCCATAGGTAACACTACCCACTGACCTGTGGGCCATTGTGAAGTGGGGCAATGGCGCTAACGGGAATAATTTTTTACGTCTTTTTCCTCTTGGTCCCAACATTGCAGCCAAGGCAGCACTGGAGCCAACGAGAATAGAGGGATCAACTTAATTGATCGTGCTTTCATTACCTACCTCACGCGATTACTTTTATGTTGCACTTAGCAGAATCGACTTAGAAATGGAAGTGCACTTTCAATAAAGGCTTTACTACAACATGGTTTAAATAGCGATGCATGAATACAACTCCAGCAATATTCCACTTTCGCAAAGCTTTTTGATACTTTACATTCCCTTGAAGTTTGTCTTCAGATAATTCCATATTATTTAGTTTGCCAATAACCTATCCACGTTACTTTTCCATAATAATCACGTGTAACTGTATTATTTAGCTTAAAGAAGTAAATGTGAGTGACGTCATATTGAAACAAACTGATACAGTGGAAATATTACCATGACTTAATAAATGTATTTAACAAGCTGATTATAACTAAGATATTGAATTTGTAGCGAAAGCCAGTTAATTCATGCAGTTAAACGCTCGGTTATAGTTCTCGGTAAAAGTTTTAACAATTATGCCCTTGATGAACAATTTGTCGTTCTAGTAACTGTGCTTTCCTGTAGGCAAAATAAAAAATCAATTGGAAGTGCGATTTCAACGAATTGGCTCGTCACTCGCGCGGTATGCGGCTATTCAAAGTAACTGTGTTGCATTGTTTGTGCACTCTTTGCTACATTTCAACGAATTGGCTCGTCACTCGCGCGGTATGCGGCTATTCAATTGGCTCGTCACTCGCGCGGTATGCGGCTATTCAAAGTAACTGTGTTGCATTGTTTGTGCACTCTTTGCTACATTTCAACGAATTGGCTCGTCACTCGCGCGGTATGCGGCTATTCAAAGTAACTGTGTTGCATTGTTTGTGCACTCTTTGCTACATTTCAACGAATTGGCTCGTCACTCGCGCGGTATGCGGCTATTCAAAGTAACTGTGTTGCATTGTTTGTGCACTCTTTGCTACATTTCAACGAATTGGCTCGTCACTCGCGCGGTATGCGGCTATTCAAAGTAACTGTGTTGCATTGTTTGTGCACTCTTTGCTACATTTCAACGAATTGGCTCGTCACTCGCGCGGTATGCGGCTATTCAAAGTAACTGTGTTGCATTGTTTGTGCACTCTTTGCTACATTTCAACGAATTGGCTCGTCACTCGCGCGGTATGCGGCTATTCAAAGTAACTGTGTTGCATTGTTTGTGCACTCTTTGCTACATTTACATCAATAAAGGCAAATTAATTTCCTGCTTTAATTTTTTATAAACCGTTATTTGATGCGAGCGTCGCGCAGCTCTCGACGCTCTCGTCATTACTCTTTTGACTGAAATCAATTATCTTTATTGCCTATTAATGATCATTTTGATTCGACAATTACTTTATCTGTCGATTTGTCAGCTATAAATTCACACGATCGTTCTACTGTTCTACCCGGAGCCGGATGTATTCCAATTTTTAAACGACCACTTAAAAACTCATTACAGTAACACCCAACTAATGTCGATATTTTACGCTTTTAAGTAAACTATTGCGAAATAATGTCAGTTTGCACTTATCTATATTGTTTAGAAAAGAATTATTTGACTGAGCATAAATCGACGGAGGTGTTATTTATCGATATGTACGGTATGAGTGCACCTGGTGCGAAAACAAGTAGGATTCTGAGAACTAGTGATTGCTACTCGTTCCAGCGCCCGCTCCCCGCCGCCTGTCCGCCGTCACCAGCATCCATCTTTGAGTTATTGGTATACCTGAACACTAATATTATAACCCAGAAAAATACATATTTTACTTCTGAACATAATCATATTGAAGGTTATGCTAACGGTGAAGATAGATATAATAGCAAAACAGTTAAGAACGGAAAGCATTTCGTTATTTGCCATTTTTAAATAATTCTGAGATTGTGTTGTAGTAAATATCTATATTGATATAATCAAACAAAGCCCGAATGGACTATATTTATTTGCGTGACTCACAACGCTTGTGATATGAGACTCTAGGCCGTCGGACCAATGGATTATGTCATTATCCACTTGTAACAACTTGTTAAATTGCAAATTATCCATACCATCGTCACGCACTACATGAAAGTTCTCAGATATCTATTAAATGTGCAGTTATTTTTTTAATGCATTCTCAAGGTATCTATTAAAGTTGGAATTACCTGTCATTGCATCGCAGGAGCCGTGAATACCACCTCGACAATCCATGCAATTCTATTTCTTTTGCGTTGTGTTGCAATAGTTTTAAATTTCTATCAATCACGATTGCGCTCCTGTTGTTATCGCGTTTGATGAATCACGTCTTAATCAAATTAGCGATTACAAATGTGTGACATGCCCACTGTTGTTTGTCATCACACTCATCAGATATACTGCTAAATAGTTAGCAGTATATCTGGTGAGTGAGTGATCTTAAATTAGAATGACTTGGAATGGGTATAGACCCATTCCAAGTCATTCTAATTTAAGATTCCCTTTTTGTTATGTTTATCCAGACGTAGGAGAACCTAGAAAGGCATTAATTGTACCTGCACCCTAATTGCATACACACACATATGTGCATTGCATTGCACACTATCACTTCATATACATGTACCACGCTAAGTTCACTTCATGTACCACGCTAAGTTCACATACTCACCCTCCTACACACACTCACTCATCTACATTCCGACACAAATGGCGGTCCCCAATCCACTCTATTTAATTTTACTTTGTTTGTATTATTATTTCATTGGCTACTAGTTGATCAATAAATAACGAAATATGTAAGTTTTTATTTTTTTTGAACTTGTAATCTTTTAAATGTATATTTTTAGGGAAGAGCGCTGTTGTCTGAGATACAGTAATTTATTTATCTAGTTCAGACACAGATGTCTTGTCGAATTTATGTTAGTATATTTAAGCTCATCTAAGATATGTTTTGTAAAATTATTATTATTATTATATGTTCGAAATTTATTTCTGCTCAACAACGTAAATAACGCAATGAATATTGTTGAACTGTCAAAATGAAAGCCATTCCTACTATTAGTGTGTTACGTAATTACCTCGCTGACCTATACTTAGCTTAGCTTTAGCTTACTCATAACGTAAAAGCCACCTTTGTATCTGATGATAGAGGAGATGCTACATTGGCAACCTGCCGCTTCATCATGCCCTTCTCCTTATTATTTATTTACATCAACTATAAGTATGTTCATTGGTGGTACACCGAGTCTTACGTCATAATGACACATGACATTTTCTACCACCAGTCAGCATTAGGATTACGTTGTTCTGTTTCGGATCGTTACTTCTTTAACCCGAGTTTTCGTTACAGGTACGGCGCTTATGTAAAAATAATACATTGGTCTGTACTATACAGGGTCAAATTAAATTAGCTAGCGAAACTCTGCAGACGTGATGAGTATCGATATTATAAACCGTCAACGACCGCTGGTATTGTTGTTACTTGAAGTATCAGTTGAGAAAATATGTTTTATCGTGTTTACATCGATATCGATACTAATCACGTCTGTGAAGTTTACACAAAAAAACTGACTTTTTGAACTGATATTTCAAGTGAATACACTAACTGCGGTGGAAGACCCAAAAAAAAAAATGTCTATTCTGTTTTATCATGTTTAGATATCGATATCGATACCCATCACGTCTGCGGAGTTTCGCTAGCTATTTTACTTTGACCCTGTATACTCTAATATAGACAATTGTGGTACCTGCCTAAATTGATTACCCAGTTAGGGATAAGAACGTGATTATGAATGCGTGGGTGTGTGTAAAATGGTCATGTTCAATTCAACATACATACATATACTACGTGGGCACCATATGTGTGTGCTTGAATGTAGTATATTCGCGGATTGGCGTAGTTGTGCTAACGTCACAGTGATTTCGCCATAAAAATAGCGACACGACTACGCACGTGGCAAATACTTGCTTACTGAGACAATTCCGAGAATTCAGTAAGTAAATAGTTTCATAACAATCCAGGCGCGTTGTGCTCGACTCAATAAATGAATATGCATAATGCTAACTAACATTTAAATCTACTAGTCATTGTAGTTTAGGTTTTAATATCAAGGATTTTTATTTGCATTAAGTCCATTGGTCTGCTGATATGCCTTCGTATATCTTGTTGCAGCACTTTGTGTAAGGAAATATGTTAGCATAGAGTTTGTAGACACCATGGCGTGACAGCTTCACATTAATTCAAGATAACAAATTGCAATTGTAGACGTTTGTGCACAGATTAGCAGAGCCATAGCAACTGACGGCACTGACGTGACTGACGAGTGACGGGCCAATGAGTAAACAGGTATCCAGTACCTAGTTAGCACAAATGAATGCGTGAAATTAGTTCGCTTGACATTAGCGATAACTGTAATCATGTCGTTAGTTAAACGGCTTTAACTTCTTTCTGACGGGAATTTTTATTGCTTTCAACACCTGTATGAAATTTTATTTTTTCGTGCCTTAAACGTTTCTCTCTATCGTATCATTAACACGGTATTTTATCTGCTTCGGTAGTTGGGTCTATTTATTTCTTGCTTTTCATACTTCGTAAGTTTTCTTTGGGCCTTTCTTTCTGCGTAGAAATTTTGCAGGGTTTTAAGGTTTACGTGTGTCCTAGTTCCAAGTCTTGTTATAAAATTCAGCACCCTAATTCCGTTACACTCATTGCAACAGGTTATAAACATGACTGTTCATGTTCATTCACGCAGTGACAATATTTGTTTATGTGTCAGAATGGTAGCTCATAAAATTTAAGAATGCAAGTCTGTGACTGTTGTAATAATGAGCTGCTAAATTTTAAGAGCTAAGCGTTCTGATTTCGTTTGTTGTCTAATGTAAGTACAGCATTTATCTTTTTAATGTATAAATGCTCCCGCAAACAGACGCGACGCAACTCCAGTAGAACAATTTTTATGAAAACTTCATGGAAAAAGACGATAAATCACCTGGAGTGGATGGACATGGGCTTTCGCTGCGGCATCAGTCTCACGAGGGCACAGCGAGAGTGACATGCGCATGTCAGTGTCTTGTAATAAATCCACCGCCAACGGCGCTCACGAACGAACGGGTTCGAGCCTAGCAATTTTATTTTATTACCCCACTTTTACTTTTATGCTAAACGGCTTCCCACTGATCCAACCTTTTATTTTATTCAATTCAAAGCTTTACGCCTGTACATTAGAGAATTAGATATGTCATCGTTCATGCGGTTTTATGATTTTTGCCCTGCTGTTTTGGGATGATAAGTTGCCGCTGTTTCAAGAGTGTAATCCTTTTCAGTCACGCAGTCTGCTGTTCTAAATTTGTTCAAGTCGATTCAGCCGTCAGTGCTTGATTGAGTGTCCACACTTTCGCATTTAGAATGTTCTTTCTTGCATTTCGATATATCAACATGTTTCGACTGGCCAACATTAAACCTTATCAATATTCGTGTCATACGTGCAAAAATTCATGGTACAGAGTTGTATTAAGTCAATGTTGGCAATTTTTTGTCACGTTTGATTGCTATCAGACCGATAATGATAAGCGAGAACCCACGATCTTGATATTGCTTGTAGCGGATATTCAATTCAAGTAATAATTATTTTAAATTGTGTGTTGTGTCGCCTTGGATTCTGAAGTGTACCGTTGGGTCCTCATTCTTATTAAGTTGACAAAAGCCTGCTGTCGTTGTGAATAGTGTGCGGGTGTAGCTGGTCGCCGGTCGCGGCCGGTATCTGCGAAGGTATCGCACGTCGCAAACCTGTATTGTGGCGGTTCCCGGAAGGCTCTTTGTTGCGCGCCGGCTCCCCCCGCGCCCCTGCCGTGCATCGTCCCCCCGCTGCTGCCTGCACCGCTGCTGTGGGAACGATGAACGATCTCTCCTGCTCTTTACCCCACTCGCAGCTTGTTAATCGCCGTTAAAATTTAAATGTCACGCATCTAGCTCTTGTTCACATTGTTAAAAAATACATATCGCAAATTCATTCCATAATTATTCCCACTCTAAAAAGTAATTGTTGTAATAAAATTTTCTGCTGAACTCAGTATTTTTTGTACGAAACTCGTTATCTTCCAAAGTCAACAAACCATTCAGAGCGAGTTCTGTTAGCAGTTTATCTTGTTGCGAAAAAGAAACGATAATGCACATAAGCACATTGTACCGTAAGCAATCGTCAAAACGGTTTTTATTTTACACTTTCTGCTTTCATAAATAATGTAAAACTCGATGTGGGTCCATTAATTATTGCATTACTCCGTTCTTTGTATGAATATTAGCCGCATGATCAGCAATAATTAATTTGCAATATCGAATAACATTGAATAACTGAGCTTATTTCTTGACAAGTTAATCCAGACTTAACACTTTGCACACAATTGACGTGTCAATAGCTCCTCAAAATAAGTATCGGATACTGTTAATGAAGTGGCCATAAAATACACAAAACGACCATGGACAACCCACTGGGCCCAAATAAAAACCGACAGCATGTCCTGACACGTTCCAATGACTCGATTTGTTGAACCGATTATTTTTCAAGCGCGGCTTTACGAGTATAACCGTCCTCAGGTAGTAGTCTTCACTTTGTTTTACAAATTCGGTGATTGTGTTATCTACTAAACATCTTGTAAAAGATTATTTGAAATTGATACTGTTTGTGCTCGCATTTTAGCTACCTCATCCACTTAAATAATTATCAGTTTTATCATTTGAACGGAACGGACACACGATTAAGATGAAAGCTAACAATTTCCTGAGCGCTCCGAGATCCGGCTAATTGCTACTATTGATATCCTGTAATTAGCTTCTTAAGAAAAGATTCATCTATTTTTACCTTATTATTAGCTTGAGGAAAGAATGAAAGGTTGGGTTGCATTGGGTCATCATCAAAATTCTTCTAACGGATACTGGTCATTATGAAGAACTGTGTGAAATCTCAATTTCGAAATTCCCAGACAAAGCGTTTGCGATTGGTCTGTGTTGATGAATCAGCCATGAGGCAGGTCATTTCTTTTTGTTCGCATACGCTCTAGCGCACGAGACGCGAGGTCGAGGGTGCTCGCATGCGCACGCCAGCGCAGCCTTCACAATGGACCGTTTTATTTATCTACAATATTGATCTCCCTCAAGTTATTCTTTTTTTCCTCCCTTCTAAAGTAGGTAACAATTCCTTTGTAAATATTTTTTGTTCACATATTTCACCGTAGTTGTTATAGCAGACAAGGAGGTGTTCCGTGTGAATAGAACCCTCAATTATATTGTATTGTCCTAGAAGATAGGTCCCACCGTAGCCTTCTGTGAAGGGTGTTTGCGTAACATTTGTAACGCCCCATTATTCGCCACTTGATAACCAAAGCGTTTAATCTTCTACAGCTTTTGATCCATGCTAGTTCATGAATAACTTCATATGTATTAAGTATATGGCCTTATTATTGCTCCTTTGGAAGGTGGGATCATTTGTCGTCTACTTAGATGTCAGACGATTTCGGAACGGCTCAGTCTGAATACCCTATGTATTTGTTTTCTGTACGATTTTATTAACTTGACCAATGCTTTAATTAACATCCTTCAATAAGTGAATAAGTAATTTTCTTTGGTACCTGCTCTAACAGTGGACCCAATAAATAAAACAGAAAAAACTCCCAAAGATATTCAAATCCTAGACAGATCTTTCAAATATTTCTGGTTTCTATGGAAGCCTAGGGGCAAGTCGGTTCAGTTTGGAGACGGTCGTCAAATGCCTCACAAATTAGTTATGATGAGCGGCTACCTGGGCGTCTGTATCTCACGATCATTAAATGTCTCTCAACGTCTGTTGTGACACTCGTGTCACATTGATGTGGCACATTTTTTACCACAACCACACAGGCACTTTTTATGCGAAACGTTTTACTTTTACGTCTAAGTAACTTTTTAAACATAAAAATTAATTCGTTAAATTACAATTTGTAATATGATCGATGCGACCACGTCCATGTTTAAACAACTATTGCGTTTATTTTCTCGGAACAAATAGTCAAAGACCTGATCGCGATGTGTAAAACAGGAACGCGAGACTTTACCGTACGCGTAATAATTATAAGTGACTTCATTCTTTGGAATGCTGGTGAACGGTAATGATTTCAAACGGAAATGTCAGTTTGGTGAGATCCGATGGTCGGGCTCCGGACTGCAGCCACCACCGGCACCGGTCCGTTCACACGCCTGTGTTTTTACTTCACAAATACATTCTATTCCAATATCCAATATTGACATGACATGGATCGTCGAGTGCGTCCCCCATTCTGTATTTTTTGTCATCCATTGAGCATTTAACAACCGTGTAATGTTCTGTAATCTACTCAACGACGTTTGGATTACCAATCGATATCACTTTCAAAGTGGTTTTTCTAATGACTTGGTTCTTCGTTATTATATCAAGTAGACATACAGTGTTAACGCTAAAAAAGTTCAGTGTAAGACCACCGTGTCGAACATTAGCGAGGAATGTCGCTCGCATGGGAAACCCGATATTAAGTCTCAGGAGCACGGGACGGAGAGATACATACATATTAAACGCTTCATTGTGAACACGGTGTCATGATAAAAATGAATGTCACATATTAGCTTCTGAAGTGAGAATATTAAACGTAAGGAATGCGATTTTTTGCTGCGCCGATACGCACACTGAATCTGTGAATCGATGGTGTCAAAGCTTGCCTGAGCTTGCGTCTGCGTCGGACGCTTAATTCATGCAACAATAGACATTGCACAGTCGTCGAATCGTATTGGTTTCGAGAAATGTGGCGCGGGCTCGTTATGACGCCGCTGCACGTCCGACAAATGGCTTCATCGTGAAAATTAACATTCGGCCAGCATCACGCGGGCTCGGTCGCCGCCCCTCGCGCCTCCACCGCGAGCAAATATTGAATCGTCGCCGACTCGCCGTCCTGGGACCTCCGCCGAGGTGTCGCCTTCTCGGTACACGGACACGTCAACACTTTTTTACACATTGTTAAAGAGAATTCGAATTCATTCATGCTAGATGCATTGACACTATGCTAGGTAAAGTGTAATTGGAAACACGGTGTCCGTTTGCTTGCTAGAATCATATTCTACTAAATTATACGGTGTGTAATGACACCATGTTGATATCGTAGCTACTCGTTATATTATTTAATAGTTAAGAGGTTATACAAACTAGTGTTTCAATAACTATATTCAGTATTTTAACTAAATTGTTCAAATTTATAGGTGTACGGTCGACCAGATCGCGATGCCAAATTGCGTACCATCCCACTATGATGTTACAATAGAAATTCGCAACAACATAAATTATGACACAATTAATTGCTACATGTGCATGTGTGTTTTAAAAATCCACCGGCTTGACAACTACAAAGTTCGTGAAATTGTGAATGTGAATGATACCTATACGATTTTTTTTTTTTATAAATATTACACAACTGGGTACCGTTTAGTTTGCTGATTGCACGTATGCTAGCGTTTATAAAAAAAACAAAACAAATAGCAATTAAACGATTTTATATTATATTATCTACTCCGAAAACTTCAAACATACCTACTGCATAAAGGGATGGGTGCCTTCGCATTAGGTGTTAGTCGAGCGAGCAAGCTCGGCGCAAATGCCGTGTCTTGTCACAGACACGTACACTCGCGGACATAAATATTTGCACAATAGAAATTAAGTAAGCACACAATAGTTAGGAGAGACATAGATGTGAGTTATTCAAAATAAAACACCAAAATAGGTCCTCTTAAAAATATTTCCCTTACTTTTGCAATAACTTTCTTTTTAGCAGAAAAGCCAGTGTTTCATCGTCGAAATCCGTTTGAAAACGATTGTACCAAAACTAATACAACGTTAGCGCGGCGTAGACGTTGCTCCGTAGTCGCTGCTACGCAGCTTCTACGCACGCCGCCTACGCATCTTCTGCGTAGCGTATAGTCTAAGCACGTCTTCTACGCAGGCCTACGCGGCTTCAACTCCTACGCCGAACAAAAGACACTTATTACCTGAGCTATCAGAAGTTCTGAATGATATGTTTTCTTAATATTAAGACTTCGTATATTCATACTATCATATCGCATCGAGTTTTTAGGGTTATGGCTGTGTATTTTCCAAATCGAATGAGGTCTAAGATCCGTAAGATACGAGTTTATGAGGAAAATGAAATAAATAAACTCCTAACTGTGATTTATGTTTTACTAAATCTCTAGGCTTTTTCCCTAATACCTAAGTCTTGAGTTCTTGACAAACAGGCACCTCATTTTCGCTTCGTACCGTCCCATTTGTCATCTTTTGCACATTTCCGTTTCGGTGAAAGTGGAGCCTTGAGGTTACAGCTAATTCTATAGTAGGTTCCTATATCTAAACAACCTATATCTAAACATTTATGTCGCCCTGTGACTCACAAACACGTAATCGCTGGCTGAGTCTAGTTATTGTGCTTACAGTTCTTATTGCATCATTTTCAGTCCCGTAGAGCGTATATTAAAATTAAAATTTCTTTCACAGAATGAATAATAAAGTAGCTAGCCGGATATCATAATGACAAAGTGGATTAAAGACAGATTAACCGGAAACGCACAAAATAATTAAGTCAATAAAAGCTGTGTCTCAATTTCAGGCATGATCAGAAATGTGTTTTTTTTTTGTAATGAAAGCTCACAATTACTTTTATTAAGATCCTTTCGGTTGACTTTACATATTTCATTGCTGTAGGAAAATTAATTATAATTATCCCTAAGACATAGGTAAGGTCTAGGTCATTGATTGTAGAACTTGAATATGGGGCCAGGTTTACAGACCATGCGACATAATGAGTAACAAGCTTTTTTATTTAATTCCTTAAATACGGGTAAATTAAAATAATTGTTGTTGTGTGTGGTCACTGTGATCCTAATACCGGACTGAACAGATTTTCTGGCAATTTTTACTTTATTCTAAGTATTGAATTTGTCTAGATAAGCTACATAGCCACACGCGTACATAAAATTTAATATTAAAGACACTCATTTATCTCATTTATTTCACAGGCTTTTTGTCCAACTACAAACTCTAGGTACTCTGAAGTTTTACACAGTTTTTTTTATGCGAACTTATCCCTTCGCATGCTTACAGATTTAGGAGCCTTCTCAAGTGTTGTTACTATTCAGTAGAAACAATAAAACGTTTCAATATTAATACTCTCAAGGAGCCTTGTCCTTTAATTGTCTCTTCAAGACTGTGCGTGACTATTTTAACTAGGTACAACTTAATTATGCGTATTTTATTAGCCGTTGCCCACAAATGGAGTACTTGACGTAATATTTTACGATGTACATACATTCATTTGACATATCTATTATTTCCATACTTATTAGCTATTATTGAACTAATAGGTCAAAACGCAGTAAGTGGTTATTCGCGAAACGACCAGCTGCGCTGCCAATTAGCATAGTTTGGACCCCTATATTCATAAACTTTGCTTAAAGTTAAGAGACGTTTAAACGTCAGACATGTATGGTTAAATAGTCGCTAATCATTACTTAACTTTAAGCAACGTTTATAAAATAAACCCCTTAAACTTTAGTTAACTGTCCATTAATGCGCGAGTTTCCTAAATAAGCGCCTGTTCAGACTTCATGTAATATGGTGGTCACTATTCGTTGTCCGGTAGTCAAAATTAAGTCGAAATCAATACGCGGCTTATGTATCCATGCCTATAAAAGCAAACAAAACCTATTTTAATAAATTATTGTGATGGAAGGGTCGATAACATGAAAGCTTTCAAAATTAGGACTTTAAGCCGATTCATGAATACTTTCTGAACTAATGGCAGGCATACTTATACGTTTACAGCGTTACCCAGACTCTGAGACTGAATATTTAGTATTTCAAGAAAATAACATTCACAAAGAATGTCGCTAAAGACAGAGACTACTTCTTGGTATCTCACTTAATTGCCTCTCAGTTATTTAATAACACTCACAATGTCATGTTCGCAATTTACATAAGCTTTTTGCCGGAGCTATAATTGTTCATTATAATGTCTGTGTAACTCGAGCCAGTTCTCCAGTGCTAGGGAATTATCCTAATTCAAGGTTACACGCTGCATGCAAACCTTTTGCTTATTACAATAACACTCAATAATGTTTTACCCGATGGTGCACAGCGGCGGCCTGATCCTGCGCTGTACGACTAGTGTCTTATAAATAATTCTACGACGCATGTCGATGTAACGAACGATATTGAACATCCTGATGTAAGTCGGCGCATATAACTGACATGGCGATGTTCTCAATCACATAACACGATGCATGCTAGTTGCTGGGATTATTAGGTATCGTTGGCTACCAGGAAGACTAATTGCACGAGTATGTTTGTCGATATGTGGGCCGATTAGCGAGAAGATGCTTGCGTGCGTGTAAGATCCGCCGCGCGGCCTGCCCTGCGGGTGCCTGCTGTTGTCCGGCGCACGCAATCACGCACATGAGCTTTCTAGCCGCTCATATTACATTTTCTACGTAGCGACCAGTGCAGTTTCTATGTCAATTTCCTAGTATGAATATATGGCATCTCTGCACCAATGAAATAATATCGTAAATCGAATATACGATAACGCACGTGCATCTTGGCAGCGCGGTGCTCGCTGGAACTTATTATGCTGTCACCGTGTGTCGTGCGTCCGTCGGTCGCGACTATCAACAGAGGTGGCCAACGTATGTTACGACCAGCACGCACATAATGTCGGAATAATTTTATAATAACTACTATTTGTCAGTGTTTCGTACTATAACAGACACGTTTGCTCCATTTTATAAAACGTTTTTATGTAAAAAGCTCTACAGCTGCATATCTCTACCTACTAACGGTATTGTTGCTTGTTTACGATTTCATTTTAACTTCTAAAAGACTTGATTATGCTTACGAAAAATTGGCAACAAAATAAATGGGATAAAGAGGGTGATTCACTAATTACTTAGAACTGTTCGGCCGACTAACCTTTGTTAAATGCGGTTGAATCGTTAGGAACGTCCGCTGCTCTAAGAACGATCTTTATCAGGAATTGTGCGAATCTGAGAAGAGCAGTCGTCCGGCAGCGGGCGGGCAGCGCCCGGTGCCATCCAAATCGATCATTTTACGCACCCGACGCGCATAATGAAACAGTCATTTCCGGCCATTTCGCGGAATTGAATATTTAATATTTCGCACAATCGAGTGGTCGCCGTCGGGGCACGCACGGACGACACTGCTGCCACTACCCTTGTTAGTATTCGTCGCGTGACTCCGGGCAATAATAAATTCTTGTGCACTTGCAGTTTCACGTAGTGCCAAGAAACCGCGATCGGCTACCGAATGCTAAAATGGGTATTGTTTGAATAAATACCATCTACTGTTTCGAGGAAAATGATAAATGGCGTATTTTTATACACTTACCAATAAAATTGCGGTTAACCGTAAGGAAAAATGCAGACATTAATTGAAAGCTGCCGTGTTCTTGCTGCGAGGCACTATGTTCGTAGCTGGCAGTCATTCGCGTGGAGACAGTGCTGTTGTATTCAATAGAAACATTTATATTTTGACAGATTCCCATAATTGGTCAACGGTTCCTCTTTCCGATTACGCGATACGCTCACTTAATTTAAATACAAAAGCGTATCTGTACATTGAACACCGGTAGCTCGGTGTGCGTCCGCCCGAAATTAACTACTATCCAAGCGCCCGCGAGTGTGCACCAGCCTTATTACGTAGTCTGTGCACACGAGTGTTTCACATCGCCATTGAAATTCGTAGTAGTAAGCTTTTTATAAACATTCGCGGCTTATTAATCCATTAGCCACATCGTAAATACTCTTTGCGAACTTATACTAATGACCGACCGTTTCGGGGAGTCTTTTTGTTCAGTTCGCAGGTTCTGTAAATAGCTTTACATATTAAGGGGACTACATGACCTAAACGCAAATTTATAATGCCTAAAAATATATGATCCACTGCAGTAACCAAAATCAGAAAAATATATGCTAGTTAGATAGTGTGTTGAAAACATAATACAATTAACTTGATATGATAGAAAAAAATCACGAAGATACCTCTAAAAAACTTTATTAACGATTAAAAACCATACTAATATACATGCAAAAATTCAGATTTTTTGTCAGATTATTCTACAAGCAACATACTAACGTAATAGTGTTTTAATTTTTTAGTCCAATGAATACATTTTTTTGTAAATCCATAATTGCTTCATATTTTGCAATAAATTACCAGCGTTGTGTCATCGCGCGTCTCTTTCTTTTCTATGCAATCCGACAGAGACCGCGCTTTAGCTCTCGTAAGCCCCCTACTGTAATAGCCCATAATGGACTGATTAATTTGAAAAGCTAATTGTAACCACTTGTTGGGACTGATATTATAGTGTGACGACATAATTTTTATTTAATTCAAAAATGAAGCTCGCCTTGAAATTATTGATGCTTTTTGAAATTTTGCAAACAAGCTAAACTTAAAATTATAATCCATATAACCCAGAAACCCAATCTTTAATTGAAGACTAAGAATAATGCAAATACTATCTCATAACTACTCTATACTATCTAAAGCTGAACTTAAAAACAAAAACGCAAACAACAAGCAATACGATTTGATAAGCGAGACTGCTAGAGAAAGCAAAGACATCCGCGCACAGCAAGTTTTATATAATTTCACGGTAACAACCAGCATGTTAGGAATTGCAGTTACCGTAGCTGAACGGGCGACTACAGATGTGTAGCGGACGTCGGGCTGGCGTATGTTCCCAGGCGTGGCGAAGGTACGGCGGCATTCTTTGCCCATACGCAGCCGGCCCAGCCACCTGGCTGTTCCGGGACGCGTCATTACCTGCCCACAGACTACATTCCCTGGACACCAGGAACGCAAATACAAACTACCGCCTTCCTCTCCAAACTTTTTCTTTCCAATCTTGAACATGACAGGTATGACAAACGTTCTCCCGATGTAATTATTAAGCTCGGTATGTTTTTCATACGGATAATTCTATTGATGTAGGTAGTTGCGAAGCCGTTTTGCCTTAATGATGCTTCTTGTTAGTAATGGTATAAGGAATCGGCTATAAACTAAACGATTCTAAGGCTGAATACATGCTGTTTATTTATTATTAATTATACACCTTGCAAGATTAAATTAGATGAACTATGGGACGCCGTCGAGAATGTTAATCGTGACATTCGTGACTCGTGACCATCAGCATTGAAGAGTCTTATTTGTCTTATTGTTTTGAGTTATAAATATAAAACACATATTTCACAATAATAAAGATAACAAACGAATTTTTCCATCCATTGTATCTTTATTATAGGTTCGTCTGAACCTCTAATAGATGATTCTTAGATGTCTATCTAACTCGCGCAAATTCTAGAGAATTCCTTGTTTCCTAGAACCATAACTGCCGCGATCGGTCATTATCGTTTTCGTATCATTACTGTTATCATCCAAATTACTTGAAAGACAGCTGTGAAGTAAATAAGTTCGAGGAAACAGTTAAAATACAGCAAATGCAACTATTTGGGTTATGGTCAGCCAGTGACGCATCCGTTGTATAAAGTCTGAATCATTTTCTAATAAACTGCATCATGTAGGACAAGGTGGTCGAGCATACAGTTTATTGCGTTTTTTGTGGCCGACACGCCCCTTTATCGTTCGTGCACTCAATAGTAACATAGTAATGTGCGGTTTAAGCCATCGCATTACTTTATCCTGTCACTTGATGGCGATCATTGGATCACCAGCTATCGTATCTTCGGCTAGGTGTGGTATATAGGTACAGTTGTCGCGCTCCGTGATACGAAGAACGAGCTGTGTCGTCGCCGGGAGATACCGCCGGTTTCTCGCTCACCTGTTATGTGATCAACTTTTTGCCCCCCCACCCGGTACTTTGCGGTTTTTCTAATCGTAACATTCAAGTATTCCCGACGCGCATCCCTAAACCGCACTAACTGTACCTATGAAATTGCTACACTTGTAGCCGGCAACGTTAGTTCCCGATGTTCCATGTTATTGCCTCAACACTGTCATTAATAAGTACATAGGAGCTAAAACGCCAACGTGTACTTACACTTGTACATAATTACATATGTACCGCAAAAACGAGCCGGTGTGCGTCTTATTCTCATTACTCCTCTACAGCTGTTGCCTGTCAGAATAAATGGCTGTATTTAGATTTATCACTAAGCGAAATGTATCCGATGACATTCGAAAATTGCATCGCATGAAATTCATTGGAAATCGTTATGTAAGTGTAGGATTTATAACGAGTGTCGAGACAGGCAGGCAGGCGGGCTCAGCGGCTCAGGCTGGTCGTCCCCCGAGCGCGGCTGGCATGCGCGCGGATCAGCGCTTTGTTACCGAAGCCCGAAGCATTACTTTTCTGCTTGTTAGCTTTACTACACAACGAGCTATAGCACCGTTATTGAAAATGGGATCATATTTTCTGTTCTAAAAACTGTTTATTCACTTTACCAATAAAATTAATGCGCGTCCATTACTCTAATAGAAACATTTCCATATTTTCAATATCTAGCACTCTATCAAATGTTTTTGACAGGGTGGAGTATAGTTTTGCTGAAACAATAATTCTATCGATTTCCAGATATCCACCTATATGAAAAGTGTTTCCCGGAATATGTGTGCGTAATAGCGATTGCCGTGAATCGTGCAGAGCAGTAAGCTTTTTATATTTTTATTTATAATAACATATCAGTTGTTTAATGTTAGGTTTTCCATTTCCCACAACATATAGCGATTATTATTATTGTCATCGGTGCGTGACGAGACAGGCATGCGATTACACCGTAATGTAAGGGAGCGACGTCATTATGCGGCGTGTGTGTGTGTGTCAACTGTTCGCCAGAGAAGTATAATTGCGGTTGTTTCACAGAAACGATCAGCTTGCGAATGGCTCCGCCAACAAAGGGTTTAACCACGTAGAGAGTACACCGCGCCTGTTCCTCCGGGCGGTGTCAATTTGGCGTCCGCGCCGCGGCCGCTGCTAGCCCTAATTACTTCGAAGAATTCATGCAACGTGCACTTCTCATTAGCTGCTCTCTTTGTCCTCTTTACAAAACTCGTAATCGTATCGTCTTCCAAATGATGTCATCAAAGTCATAACACGAAATTAGTTCGCCCTTTACTCACACGGTGTCTACTGCATTATTATGTTAACAAACTACGTAAGGCTTGCTGTAAAACCATTCATGAATTAACATTCCTCATTCTCTACGATGTCAGCGTTTTATTAATTGACATTTGTTACAAATTCTTAACAAGCCATTGATCGAAGGAATAAACATTAAAAATTTATAGACGTGAGGTGTACGTTTGAGGTCATTATCGAACAATTCAGAATGACGGACAGATATTCCAACCATATGTAACGATTTTTTGTTCCAACTCTAATTCGAGTATTGTTTACAACTCAAAATTACTATGTTCTCATTCAACCTAATTAAGATGATATTCCTTTGGATTTGTTTAATTCGATGAGGATTGTGGAATCCGCTTGTTAGTTGGTTATAAAGATAACAAACAGTTCGTTCACCTTCAAATCATTAGTTGTATCTTTGACCAATTCCCCGTTTTTTGTTAAAGCACACTTAGCTCAAGTGACGTGATCGCTCTCCCACAAAAAACCGGATACATTGCATAGCTGTTATAAATAACAATGAGCATTCGCTTATCAGCTATATCATTAAATCTAGTCTGACGTCACATCTTACGCTAATGACTTCATTATCCATGAAAACGCAAATGCAAATTTTCTTTTGGAAAATCCTTTCCAAAAGAAAATTTGCACTTGCGTTTTCGTCTTCTTAGTGTCAAGGTATGTTATCAAAACTGAGCACACACTTTTCATAATAGTGAGTATATAATTTTAAAATACTAGTACATCGAGTTTAACCGATGTATCGATATAATATATAATTACTGTAATTTTGTGGCAGACATTATATCGGACAAGACGGACAAAAAAGGAAGTCACCTCTGGGCTCTTATTGCATATTGTGGTTACCGGTGTAAAGTTTAACATACAGGTAAAATTTACAGTTGCTGTGCTGTGTTATATTCTTTGTTGGTCCATATTTATAGTAACATAACATGACGCCTGTATTCCCCGACGGGCTAGGCAGGTTTTAAATTGGCCCTCCACTGAAAATTTATAAAAATCAAGTTGTACCAAACGAATGCTGAAACCGAACGTTGAATAAATACTTACGTACTGAATATTTTTTAATACAAATTTGGTGGTATGTGAAGTAGGGTAAGGTACTTGCAAATCAAACAGAAACTTTCAAAAATTTTAAACCAACAAACTAACAAACTGCGGTTCCTAATAGCAGGTTCATGATACGTTCCACGTCTAGCACTGTAGGTAGGTACCTAAATTCAGTGCTTAAATACTGAAACTCGTTACAATAGCAATAATATAAATTTGGAATTCCCGTTCATTCGTTGTAAATAAACATTGGAGTAGGTAATTTCATTTATTTGTTATTTTACACTTCCGTTTTGCTCTCTGAATAGTGTTACCGTCATTATTTAAAATAGGTAAGTACATCACACACTTAATTATTAACTACACTAACACATACAGGTTTAGTGTAACTGAAATCTCTGGAACGTGTTTTGTTAGTCTGTTCAGTGTTATTATAATACTAACTATTTGTAATAAGTTACTCCTCGATTGGTGTATCTGTGCTAAAAGGTAGTCTGAGAACTGATTATTATTTGAGCCTGGTTCCTTCTCCAATGTATTACTTCATGTAGTCATATAGGTACCATGGGTAGGTATGGGTATGTATCTCAGTTCGCAAGGAGGCTGCATGCGAATGATTTGTGGTGAACGGTGAGGGAGTGCAACCCGACACACGGTCAAAGACCGGTTCGCGTTATTTCGGAAATATTCGGAGCTTTTTACAGGAGAGGCCGACGATGCGCCCGCGCCGGCGGATGACCTCATCGGGGATTTCTTTTTGTTTCAACCTTTAAAATAACGACGTTTTCCTGCTACACGACAGACAACATTAATTATACTTAACGGATTACTTACATACTTTCTGATATCATTGTAGATACGTCAGAATATCAAGTGGACTATAAGTGAAGACGCACATTCCAATAAAGCTCATTGCAAAGAAACGTGCTAGCTTGGACCGCATGGCCACGCGTATGATCCGCCACATTTGTCGATGCTCCGGCTCGAAACATGTAAGAAAACAAAAAACTACTGTTTTTGTCGAACACTTGTTGCTAATTAAATTAAACGATCTCAGTCAGAATCGTTAACGATGTCACAATGAGTATCATTACATTAGCGTTTTGCTCTTTTACATGGAATAGTTGTAATAATTGCTGGTGATACTAATAGATCGCTGTACAGACGCATGAAGTCAGGCTCTATTTGCTGCAGGCGGCGCGGGCGCAAGAAACCATGCAGTTTCTGCCGGTACAGCTACAGCCACAGAGCACTGCACGCGCAGAACTATATGGCAATATCTAACACTATTACAGCTATTTACTTGATACCTACTAAGAATGAATCATAAACATACATTACAATCTACGATCTACGTAGAAGATTACACAAATTATATACAGATACGTAGGTCGGACATTATTTTGTAAACGCGCCTCCAACTGTGGGTTATTTTAAAAGCTGCTCATCAATAGTTTCCATACATCGTCATAAACTCGCGATTCTTATCAATATACTTAATGCGTGCGTTGCGTGAGTCATTACTTTGAAAAAAGTTAAAAATATTCGCATCGTTCTCCCAGGGACACTGGAAAGTGGAATGAAGATTGTAAACATGCGCTCTTGATATGTTTTCTCGGAAATTGTCACGACTCTAGTGCAAATAATAGCTATGAACAACACCAACGGCAACGTGCAAACTGGGCATTAGCTTCATAATATTTGCTCTGCGTGTGTACTCACAGAAAATACTTAAATTATGGGATTTAGATATGGTGATATTCACCAGTTTTTGTGTGCCTAGTGCGAATTTGTATATTCCCTTATACCGTGTTCTATTAACAGAGGATATTCGCCAGATAACAGCTCACCGTCGGTTCTGAGAAAAATTCTTACGCGGCCTTGCGATGAAACATCGCTCAAATGTTTGTTTTCCCTTCAAACGATTCAAAAACGGCTCCCGCAAAATTTTACTGTTCACGGGAATCGGTAGCTCCGCGACGTTTTGTTTGCATAAGCCGGATTCGCTGAACAAATTACAGCTGTACGATTTCGGCTTAAAGCGAATGTTTAGTTTTAAATATTCTAACGTTGACTACCTTTGAATTGTACGTGTAAGAGTATTTCAATTTGTCACCGCTGCGCATTTATCAATTTGTGGAATATTAGAGAGTCGTGATTTCTCCGTTGACGAGTGCCTGCATTGCAGTAATTCGCAGAATCACTTAGCTGTCATCGACGGCGGCTACATTACGCCACCACCCGCTCCGGCGGAATGGCGCTCCATTACTCGTGTACTGGGAATTATTTCCTGCATGTACACATGCCGGTTGATCTCGTCGCGCAATGACAATAGCGCAGCATTAGAGGCTTGTATCTCACAAAACGATCAATTCACAGAACGCGATAAGTTCCTTGTTAAGGCGCTGCCCACACGTAGGACACCGTAAAACGTTCAATTTTTGTCGCACAGTTAGGCGTATTGGTATAAATTACAAGCCAAAAATCAAATGTTCAAAGAAAATACTTACTTTTTTTTAAATTTCTCATAATAATAAAATAGTATCATGATAAAACAATCGTAAAACATAACTCAAAAAAACTTTTCCCTCGCAAAATTCTCAAGAATTTTAACTTAAACTATCCTAATAATATTTTATGTAATGATTATAAAGGAAATTCACTCAACGACCTACTAACTACTAAAGAAATACCTAAAAATTATTCCACTGAGCCGTGCATCTATTTATTAATTTAATTATAACTGCAAAATTAAGTACTTTTATTTTGGTAGTCATTCGATTCAACTAACATCAAACGCATCGGCGGCGGTGTTTTGTACCTTATTTGTTTCCGCGACGCGCTATTGTCAATTACGTAAAAAATTGCTTCTTACCGCGCCTTAAGTACACGTTACGCTAATACTGCTTTTGCATGTGGGTTTTCCATTACGCTCGAAGTGTGGACTCGAATAAACAATTACAAAAACTTAAGACCTCGTTCGGATAACTCCAAAACCCTCCAAACATCAGAACCTTAGGTAGGTACTCATGTTTTGATGAATAAAAAACAGTGTTTACGTATCCAATCAGCAATTACATGATTGAAATGTTCGAAAAGTTCGCGTGCAAGAGTCAACATAGGGTTTTTTCCTTTTCTTTTTTCCGTAGCCCACCTTATCGACTAGAATGCCAAAGATAAGCATAGCAAGCCGCTTCATTTCTGCTAATTTGCTGTGTGTGCCTAAATAAAATATTCTCATGTACATAGATAAGTTTTACCGTAAAATAACTTCATGGTTTTACCACGCAACTTTGGGTTTTACCATTTAACGTTGCAAAATGCGAGAGTAAAGGGAATCGAACAACCGCGCCATCCTTATTTGTGATGCATCGTTCATTAGGTACCTATACTTTAGTCAGAAACCGACCTAATGTTCTATATGAATATGATTGACGAGAACCCGTCCACCATCATCTGCCTATCTTTTTTCCAATTTGATATTTATCTTGCCTTATTGGTTGGTATGTATTACAGTATTAGTCAAATCTTGCAAGCTGTATTAAACCCACTTCCTCTTATTACAACTACGTTGGGTCGGCCTCCAGTATAACCAGATGCAGCTGAAAACCAGTATTTTACATAGAGTAACTGACGATTTTGTAAATTCCATACTTCTTTCATGAAGACCATCATAATAAAATTCTCAATTTCTTCCAGGTTCAAAGATGGCGTCGCATACCCATGGTCAGCAGGGGTATCCAACCTGATCCTGTACCCAGAGGCTGCCAACCAGACGCTGTATGCGCAACGGGCAGCGAGGGCTGACTCCGGAAACTATACCTGTCGTCTGTCAAACGAGACGCACATGGAGACACATACTGTCAAACTCAACATTTTAGGTGAGTCATATTTTATCTGAAATGCCATATCTGAACATTCTAATGGATCCCTACCTCCCGAACTAGAAACACCTGTATCTTTAGTCAATTCCCAACTCATTAAATGTTAGAAGCTTTTTAATTCCCGTTTTCAGTAACACTAGGTGACACCTAAGTGCCACCCACACTCGATTCAGCGCCGATAGTTGAAAATCCAACAGCGCGCTTTTATTTAGTTTTTCATTTAAGTGTCACCCAGTTTTAATGAAAACGGGCATTAATGTTACCTGGATCAATTGTCATCTAGTGACCGCTATCCAATTTCTGGGTAATTTCGTTTTACGGTTTGATCAGATATTAATATGTATATCATATTTAAGACATTAGCATCCTGTCCTATTTTGAAAATTTTCTTGTTCACCCCATAGCCTACAATGCCTACTTTCCCTGTCCGCCAGAGGATATATCTGTTTCTTTTCTCTATGTATAGACGGTATTGCATTTCAGTCCAAACACAATGATATGGCCATTGTAACTCCATAAATTGAGAATAAAAAAAACTTGTTTCCAAAAAAACAACCGACTTCCAACAAAAACACTAAAAGACGTGAAAAATAACTTTAATTTCGGAATTCGGTGTCTTTGGTTTTGTATTTTCGTTTTTGGCCACCGACTTCCGAAATTAAAGTTATTTTTCACGTCTTTTAGTGTTTTTGTTGGAAGTCGGTTGTTTTTTTGTAAAAAAGTTTTTATTTTTCACTTTTTAGTTGCGGTACCTACCCCACACAAATTCGTATACCACTACTTGGTGTGTAAATAACAGTGACAGGAAATTATTAGCACATCATCCATATAAACAAAGTGGAAAAAATATGCAATATTAAGGATAACTCAAAAACTACTAGTCAGACCTTGATCAAATTTAAATGGGACCACATGTGAAGCACCAGCTACCAAATACAAAAAGAATCATCCAAATCGGCTCAACCAGAAAAAAGTAATGAGCTAACACACATAAAAAAAAAAAAAAAAAAACATACAGACGAATTGAGAACCTCCTCCTTTTTGTGAAGTCGGTTAATGAGGAAAAGCTTTCATTTTCAACCATTAGCTCTGTGGGAGGTCCAGACTTTATATTATATCGACTCATAAATGTACATACTTATATTTTTATTATTCTATTAGACTTTATGATACGACGGCTGTAAACAGCCATCCCAGCTGAGCTAGAATAGATCGTTGTGATGCATATGACTACGGTTATTAAAATTACGACTTAACATAACCTATAACAGTTATTTCGCTCGTTTCACAACATTACGTGTGACCTAACATCTTCAGTTTAAACATTTTATTGTAAGTAACATAACAGTTCTTAATGAATAAGCGAGATGGTTTCGTACAAGGAAAATATGTATCAGCTAACATTCCGATTCACAGAAAAACCGACGGACGCACCGAGAACAATGTTCATTTCGAAAGACCTGTGGTTGGAGGAAGGGGGAGAGTTACGACTGTACTGCGAAGCTCTCATCGGTAAGCAATACGCCTACGTTGTTTAAAGCATGGAGGAAAAAGAAATGGAGCGACAGTGGACAATGGACAGGTGAAAGTGGTACTTGAGACATTGCAGTTCATTTGTTCACTACGCTGACCTCGACTGACACATGCCTTGAAGGCTCACCCTTGTATGTCAGCTGCCCTGTGCTCTCTCATAGATCAAAACCAAATCCCGTTTCAATTTAATGATCAGTTATTGTTATTTTTATCAACCAATCATAGCAGCTATCAGGAAATTATATTGTGCCCTCCATTTCTTTCTCCTTTTCTATGAAAATATACAATATCTAATCAGATCTGATAACCTTAACTATGTGTATTATGCAGGTCGGTCTTTGTTGGCCGACGCCCGCAGCGACCTCCGGTGGCGAAAAGTGTGGCCCAACAATACTGAGGGCGACTTGCTACCCACGCAGACTGAAATCAAGACCACCCGGTGAGTGCCTCGTTATGTTCAATACCTACGTCAATATTTACTCTGTATTGTATGAATACGTTATATAGGCAAGATATGTGGGTGGAAACTACTTTTGACTATAGAAATTTTGTTAAGGTAATTAAAGGCCAAGTTTCTATTCTTCGAGTTTAATTGGTCAAGGTTCAAAAGCTTCTTCTTCCCTTCGTATTTCATTATTTCACTTATACAAGTTGTAATTGAAGCAACTGAAAACCTGAAAAGGGGTCATTGTACTCATCATTATGAACATTTTTTTTCAACTAGACATTATCTAAGCGCTAGAAAACAGGCAATTTATGCAATAACTGGACAAGTGCGAGTTGGACTCGCGTGGAGTGGGTTCGGTACGATGAATATGTTACCCGCCAAAAAAAAAAAAAAATTAAGTAGGCTGCCAAGACTTACATAACGCTTTCACTGTTAAAAAGTGATCAGATCTAATGTAGAGCCAAGCCCCTAACTCTACGAGGCTTAACTCTACAAACCTTATATCTTGGCCAAAATTTACGACTTGGCCGTTTCGCGGCCATCGCACACATACTCCTATGCGCTTATGGTAAGAAATTAAGTCACTGGTCTTTAATGTTGTGTCATGCAAATAGTTCAATGGAACGGCCAAGCCATACATTTTGACCAAGTTGTAAGGTTTAGATCTGATAACTTTTTAACAGTGAAAGCGTTATGTAAGTAAGTCTTGAAAATCTACTTTAAATGAAATGTTTTTGGTGGGTTTTAATTTATTTATGTAGGGTGTCCTATTTCGTTTTTTTTAGCGGTGATATTGTACTGATACACACATACACATGCTAAAATCATAACCCTTACTTTTAGCATAGTCGGGTAAAAAAGGTATTTCTTGATTGAAGGGGATTGTAGGGTGAAAGTTACAGATTTCATATTTTTTTGGTTGTTTGTGTGTAAATCCTAGTCTGCATTCCAAATTTCAGCTTTCTAGGACTTCGGGAAGTACCGTAGAGGTTTTATTTTATATACAACCAGACAGACATGCACCCTCCATTACGGGGGTGGGAGGGTGAAATTTACGGTTCAATAATGTTTGACAAAATACGAATGACAAATGAGCTTTTTAAAAATAACTTTATAAAAAACGAATCATTTGTCAAATATCTCATTTCGCAAACATATTACTTTATTTGACAAAATACAGATTTTGCAAATATTTTACTTTGCAAATATTTAAAATGTTAAAATATCATTCCAAAAATATTCATTTGACCAAGTACCTACTTCGTTTGTCAAATTTGCGATTTTACAAAATGATAACATTTGATGGATAGACAATTTAAAAAAATACACGCTGCCTTAACTAAGTAGAATAGGTAGAACTCGGTTCCTAGCCATTTCTGTTCTATTGACCTAAAGCAAATGCATTTTGTCAAACGTTATTTATGTTTCGCGTTGCTTTATTAATTAACATGATTATAAAAAGATTAGTTTGTCAAATGATGTTTAATGTAATGAAATGTTGTCTTTCAATTATTTGTCAAATGAGTTATTTACAGAAATAATAGTTGGTAAAGTGATAACTTTATCAAGTATAAATTTACGTAACGTTTTTCCTGTAATCTGTAAGCAAAGAACTATTTTCAGTTTTTATTTCAAAATGTTGTTTCGGTGATACGGGGGGCATGGTCAATTTTCATGTTTTCTTAAATAACTTAAAATATATATTTGAGATCCTCACAACAAGCACTTTCATTTGATATGTCACACGGTACAGTTTGCAAAACTTTTGTTTTTAATTTTCTAGTTTGCCCCCAAAAGTGACCCTATATTCAAAATTCATTTATTTACGTTACACGTTCGCGTTTGGGTTACAGAAATTCATATGTGTTCCAAATTTCAACTTAATCAGTCCAGTAGATTCGGGGCAAATTGGCTGTGACAGACGGACAGACAGACAGACGACAAGGGTGCTGTTTTTTCATTAGGACTTACGGAGCCCTAAACAGACTAAATACCTATTATGTACGATATTATTAGAAGTAGCTTTTACAGAATTCAACAGACAAAGGAGTTTCGACTTATAATTTCTTACAATAACCTATAGAACGTACCTAATTATGAAACACTCAAAGTTCGATAGATTCTCAATAGTAAGCGTAGGTACCGCCTTCAGACATCTGCAAGCTAGAGGTCAGCCGGTGACCTTTCGTTCCTTTACTTGACGGAGAAAATGCGAGGTTTATACGTTCCGGGATAACTTTTTATAGTTTCGTATCCGTTAATGTTTTCCCGGAAAGGCGAGAGGCCTCTTTTTCCTGTTAGCATACTAAGTACCTGCTTACCTATAATTTGATTGACGTGTCTTGTTAACGATATAGCAATTAGAACTATGACATTGATGGGGCAGGTGTGTCGAATTTCTACGTGTCCTCTTAGCTAGGTTGGTCTCGTAAACCTACACGAGTTATACAAGAAAGCCATTTCGTGAAATTTCTCTTCCGTTGACAGAGTACTTAGGTTAACGTAGATTGGTTGTACAATTACGAACATAAATCGGTACGTAAGATTGATAAGCGATTTTTTCCTAAAGTATTGATAGATATTTCATGGTGTTACGTACAAAGTATTACCGAAAACATAATTACTATCATGAAAAAGGTATTGTCTCATAGTTGCTATTTTTATTTCACGAGAATAGCGCTTTTGCATTTTGCGTACTGTATTTATGCTCGTGACTGTACTTATAGATTTAAAAAAGGAACCTATTAAATTTAACATAAGGTAACTGTAATCAGAAATCTGCATGTTATTTAGTTTTCTGGTACAATTTTGGAAGTCATTCGCTGTAGCGATACGTATTCAGATTCCAAATAAAAATTCCACTTAGCTACATAAGGATGAACGATGTGATATGATCTTTATCATGGCAATGGCAAACGATTTCAATGAGTGGGTTAAAATTCCAAAAGTTATTACAACCCAGTTGCTGACTCAAAATTAATTTATTCATGAACGGTAGGGTTAGAAGAGAAAACAACAGTTAGAAAAACATAACTCATAATAAGAAAACTTAATCTCTATAACGCATAAATTTTCATTTTCTACCAGCTGGATCAAGTTCACACCGTACCCTATACATTAAGGGGTTTATTTATTTACGTTGCTTAAAGTGAAGAGGCGTTTAAATATCAAAAAATTATGATTAAACAGTCGCTGATCACTCTTACCTATATGCAACGTTTATAAATAAAGGGGGGGCATAAATGGGCAGACCCCATAGAAGATGGCGGGACGAGCTACAGAAAACAAATGACCAGTGGTCCACTTTAGCCCTGGATCGAAAGAGCTGCAAGTCATGGGGAGAGGCCTTTGCCCAGCAGTGGGATGATGCAGGCTAATAGTGGTAGTAGTTATTATTTTAGTCAGACCGACAAAAAGTTAGCTATTACATAAATATTCAGCTACCATGTTTTCCTTTACGTCCTAGAATAATAGAATTACGCAATTATGTTTTCAAACCTTATCGCCACACCGACCACCGCCGTCGCGTCGTTCACATTAGGGCTTTACCATACTTGGTCAACGCTTCCTGCCGACCAACAAGGAAGAAGCAGTAGAATAACTTTTGAATTATTAATTGCAGGGAGGATGTGGAGGATATCATCGGCTCGTACCTGACCGTCGATAGTGTGTCTGCGCAGGACTACGGGACTTACGTGTGCGTCGTGCACAGCAATGACGTCGTGTCCAAGAATTACGTCACAGTTTTCCACAGATGTAAGTAGCCTTGTTTTTATGTTGTTGTCATTAGTCACAAATTTCAATTCCATACAGCACTGAATTTACTAAAAGGAGACGGAAAGATATCGTTTGCCCTCAAAAAGTACTAAAAATGCTTTCACAGCCAAATTTTATTTGAAACACAGGATTACCTAGTTCAGGCACAAATCATGGGTGAACTTGTCATAGATTTAAGAAAAGCTGTATTTAACGTTATACCTTATATTTTTTAATATAATTTTATTATTTATTTACGTTACTATACCTTCACTTCAGAAGAGATTAAAATTTTGAACTCTTTTCGAATAATGCGATATAAAAGTTTCTGTAGGTAATAATGAAGTTTTCTTGTCATGAATACTAATCGTTTGGTTTGGGTTTAGTCTCCGGAAGTTAAAGGGTTTCTCTGTCGGAAAATTCTCAGTATCAAAACCCCGGATGGATTTGTGTCTGTTTGATGGCAATAGGCATAAATAACTGCTGATAGGTTAGTTTTTATTATGCCCTTGAAGCTGCTAATCCCAGAATGTGGAAGAGGTATTACATTTTCTGGGACTAACAGCTTCAAGTTATGTATTACTAGTTTTTGCCGGCGGCTACGCTCGCGTGGAGGTCGGAAATTATCCGACAGGAACGTACTACCGGGATAAAGAGTATCTATGTCCTAACCCAGGTCATGGTCTATTTGTGTGCCAAATTTCATCGAAATCTGTTCAGCCGTTAAAGCGTGAGAAGGTAACAGACAGAGTTACTTTCGCATTTATAATATTACTAGGTGTTACCCGCGACTTCTTCTGCGATCCAGGATGAAAAGTAGCTTATGTCCTTACCCAGATCTTGGTCCATATGTGTGCTAAATTTTATCCAAATCCGTTCAGCCGTTTTAGCGTGAAAGCGTAACAAATAAACTCACTTTCGCATTTTTTGTATTAGTTAGGATAGTATTACCTAATATAGGTCCGGGTAAACAAAAGTTTTCCCGTTTTCCTTTAAGGGTGTTGCAATTACAATAGAAGACGTAAATAGTTTGCGGTCATATAATTATATAACCTAATGCGGTCATCAACCATAATGATCGTAGCTTTAATTATTTTTAATCACGATTATTCTTTGAATTAGGGCTATAACATTACCTATTATGAATTTGTACATAGACAACTGACCTATTTAGTTATTTATGCGTACGTATAAGCTGACTTCTCATTGTACGAAAAGACTACACGATGCGAAGTCAGCTAAAACTGGAAATGTTAAACTTAATATGTCTCCGTGTGTATACAAGTCGTGTGCCCGATGGGATTTCCCATCAACCCCTATAAGAGGAATCCTCAGTTATAGCCCGCCAATTTCAAATTTTCTTTGTTATTTTTTTGCAAATTGTAGTTCTGTTTTACGTCGTATGTTGATCAAAATGCGATTCGCGACTGTAAGAATGATACATTTACTGAATAATAATCATTAATTTCATATCAATCGTCAAGCTTTGGAGTTCCACATAAGAATGTTCAAATGAAATATTATGAAAAATTCTTAGGTGGAACAAATTTCTAAAGTTTGACGATTAATGATTATTATTCAGTAAATATATCATTCCTACAGTCGCAAATTGCATTTTGATCAACATACGACGTAAAACAGAGCTGCAATTTGCAAAAAAAACAAAGAAAATTTGAATTTGGCGGGATACAGCTGAGGATTTACCAAGTAAATATTTTTGTAATCTAATTCTATTTGTAATGTACCTTAGCCCTGACTATGCGCTAACTGAGCGTAGGCAGACAATGTGGTTATCTAGATAGTAGATATTATACCGTACAACGTCTAGTCAAAACATTTCTTGCTGTAACAATATCGCATACGTGTTATTTATAGTCGGATTGTTCATCAAATTTAATTTTATTTAAACTCGATATCCAATTTAGATCAGTCTAAAATAGATTTTAAGTACGTTACATTAAGTTTAATTTTGTATAAATTGTAAAAAAAATTGTTACGTATATACATCTAACCGCTAATCAATGTTATTATAACAGTCATTTAGATTCCTCAAATATCCAGCGTTGTGCCTAATAGCCTGCGCACGATTTTGGCTATTCATTCTCCTACCTAATTATATTTAAAATATAGGTAAGAACTTCTTTATCAGTCACTCACGACACACCCATTTGTTGTAGGTACAGTCGCCAGCACATCAAGTTACCACAATCTGTCAGATTTTCTCATTCGATTTTGAACTTAACCATCAACATTTTAAGGTTTAAAATCGTTTGGAGAAATTTGAAAGTTTCGTGTAGCTTGACCTGCTGGCGACTGTACAACGACACAACGGCACATGAATATTTTGGCGCGTCGCCAAAATCGGAACTAACGCCGCCTTTTTTTTGTCGGTACAACTTCTGTGTCAATTTCACAAATGTACACCAACAGCGTCCCTGTCAATGTTATGGAAGCGTCAAAAGATCCTTGTAGCACTTCACTGCAGGTATAGGTGTTACGGGCAACTCGAGAAGTCCGGTCACTATGAATAATGGCCAGTCTGTGTACGTAATGCCCGTTTCAAGTGGGCAATTTAAGTAACTCTGTTATGACCACCAAATATTTAGCAAAGTAATAAAAGCGATAATCTTTGGGGATTTTGTTTATAAATATGAAATTAAACATACATCATTCTTCTTGGAAGGTACAAGTGATAGTTTAGGTTAGGGTTTTTCCTCTTCACAAATATTAATTTATGAATTTCTTCGTTAAAACGTCTTTTCTTATAGTACAGTATTCAACACTAAATAAAGTAAAAAAAAAGGGGGCCCCCTTTAATTTTTAACTTTAAGGGGGATGCGCCAAAGTAGCCCGCGAAATTCAAATTTACTTACGTTTTTTACAATTTGCAGGTCAGTATCAGGTTATATGGTGATCTAAATATGATTCGCGACCGTATCAAATATGGCTTTACAGAATTATAATCATTAGAATTTTATTAGCAATACAACTACTTAAGTTAGAATTGCTCTCAAATGTCATGATTTCATGAAATAGTCATTCAATAGGGTAATATGAACTTATAGAGAAGTATTGAATGAAAGAAAGAAAGAAAAAAAATAGGTTTATTTGTCACAGAAACACGTGCATACAAAAAAAAAATTAGCTCAGGTAACAATGTAAATAAAAAGAAACAAACAAACTAGATCTGCTAAATCTCTGAATCTGAATCTCTCTCTCTCTCTTCTGATCTGTTTATTGCTGATTCTAATGATTATAATTATTTAAAGCCATATTTGTTACGGTCGCGAATCATAATTTAATCAAAATACAACCTGACAGTGACCTGCAAATTGCAAAAAAAACGGAAGAAAATTTGAATTTCGCGGGCTAGCCTGAAGGTTCCGCCTTAAGTATTTTGTTTTTATATTTTTTTGTTTTAGCGGTAATAGAAATACACAGTGCTATAAGTTTATCTAAACGTATAGTTTTGTAATACCCAGACGGTGGCGTAGGCGACGGTTCCAGCTCTGTGTGGTGCGGCGGCGGCGCCGTGCCGTGGCGCGCGCTGGCGCTGGGCGCGGCGGGCGGCGCGCTGGCGCTGCTGTCGGGCGCCGCGCTGCTGCGCCGCTGCGGCCCGCGCCTGCTGCTGGCGGCGCGGCATGCGCGTGCGCGGGCGCGCCCCACCGCCACCAGGGCACGAGGTGACTATCTACGGCATCGAAACATTAAATTGATAATATTTTATTGCACGATACTTAGCTTTTTATCCTCCACCTTTTTAGAACAAACGTAAATAAAATGAAGCGAATTTATAAAAAAATAAACTTTATTTTAATATTTTATTTTTTGAAGCCGGTTAAATGTAACCACTATTAAGGTTCGTACACACTGGCGCGACGCGACAGCGCTACACAAAGGCACCGCGTATCGCGCGATGAGCTGTGCCTTTGTTTATCGCTGCCGCGTCGCGCCCGTTTGTGGGAGCCTTTATGCTTCAAATACAATTCCTTAATATGTTGCAGAATAGCTTGTATGAGGCTAAAAAAAACTCACAGCATTTATTTCAAATAAACCAATTACAGGCACTTTTGAATTGTCAAGGGGTCGGTCAGTCAGAAAGATGAAGCTAGTTGCCCATTCCATAGCGTAATACAGTACCTATGGAGAAGAACAGGCAATAAACTGCACGGAAACTCTTTAATATTGTTACAAAAAAATTGTTACATCACTCATGTTGAAATTTTACATGTGAGAACTATTTAGAAAAATGTTCAAGTTAAAAGCGACCGTAATTAAAAAAAAAAACAATTCAGCTCAACCATTTTGAAGGGAACGTAATGATCCAACACGTTAACGTACCAATATCGTATGTCTATCTTTACACTTTGATCGTTCAGACATAAGCCTGAAACACATGTTACTAGTTTTACTTCAGCCCCTGCGTGAGAAGCTATGGATTGAAGACCATGATCCAGCTCTTTCGATTTGAGTCACAGTCCTGAACATTTTCTATTTAATTTCAATATTGAATGTCTCAGCTAACGTAAAAATAATGACTATTGAAGTTAAATGCTACGATTATCAAGTATGTAGAATTATACACGTGCGTCATTTAGACAAATTATGAATGTTGATGACACCATATCCATTGCGTTGAAAAAACAGTCTCGGTCGAGTTCAAATTCTGAGTACATATTTTTCTTTAGTGCAGACCGTTTAATTGTGCTTATATAGACGTGTACATGTTACTTTAGTTGACAGTCTAGCAGTTCCAAAACGTTGAAAAAGATCTGTAATAAAAAAGAAACAAAAAAGGTCCGTCAGTCAAATGTGCATTTGAAAATTTGTTGAATCATGTCATGTATGCAAACAGAATGTTAATGTTACGCTGTTTCATGAAATATTAAGTTATGCTAGTAGTAATGAATATTTTGCGGTTTGACTAATTAAATTAAGGAAAGAAGGATACGTAAATTGTTTTATTATCATAGTTTAATTAGTAAACTATGATAAGGTAGCAATTTACGATTATACAATATTGATTAATATTATGTAATTCTGTTAAACTTTAATAGAATTACATAATATTAATTAATAGAATTTGCCTTATTCCACTGGAAACAATATCCTGGTTGCTTGTTGGATTAGGCCTGTTGGCATTGATAAAATAAGCCTGTTGCCAGTGGCAATATTCGCTTGTTTCCACGGTCTCTATTAGCCTGTTTACTCTGGCACTATAAAATATTTTTCTTCTTAAAAAAAATACCTGTCTATCCACTAACAAAAGTCGTCTGTCAATGCTTCGTAAACTTACAATACTTATTAAAAATTAAATTTTCCCTGAGTAGCCTGTGTTTTGCAAAACGAAGGCCATCGTTCGCGTTGTCGAAAACAGCGGTCCGTTTTCGTATAGGAACCGAGTGAAAACCTAACAAAGCAATAAAAAAATAACGTTGTTTATAAATAAAATGAATATTTGTCCACAGTATTAGAAAAGGAGTTCGACGTGCTAGTATGTTGGACGGCGGTGGACGGCGAGTTGGTCCGCGGCGCCTTGCTGCCCACCCTGGCGCTCAAGTACAAGTACAGGGTGCACGCCGTCCTGCTCTCAACGCAGCCGGATACTTGTGAGTATTCTATTATTTATTAGTATTTTTTTTTGTAACACCTTACGTTAAATGACATTGCAAAGGTCCACTTGTTCGGGTCGGCACATTCGGTTTGGCAGTATTTGTAACAGCAGCAGTAACAACAAATTTGACTCGAAGCAATAACTACACATATTCGGCTTTCATTCAGCTCGTGCCGATCGGCAAGTCTCTTTCGGTATTTAGCCTCGCTGAATCATGTTCGGGTCGGTTCGCCGCAATTTGAAGTAAGCCCAGCGGCATTTTCCGGAATGTACATACGAGTATATTCGATTTCGCCGCCCAGCTTTGCCCAATCATGTCAACTCGAACATGTATGTAGCGCCCCAAACCCTTTCCGAAATTATAGACAAGAGATAGCTTTTGAAGATTCAAGTTAGTACAGCGGATATATTCTGCTCGTCATACCTACGCAAAGTGAATTTCAATGAAAATTAAGTTTTATTGAAATAACATTTCTAGCAAATGCTACTTGGCGGTAAATTCAACGAAACAGTTATGGCGCTAGGCGTGGGTGACTTACTAGAAATCATTAATTATTATGAACTTGTGTGTCAAGAATTCGTTATTTTTCATTGTTACACTGAAGGCAAAAAGCAGTCAAGTTACTTGTAATGTTTCTTTATTATTGTTTTTCTTTTTACTTGTAGTAACAATGTCGATGTGTTGTTGTTTTTTCTTGTATACGATATATCGAATAACGAAATAGAGGTAGTCTTGCTTTTGAAGGGTGATCATTCTTTGCACATAGATGTTTCTCCTTCGTTTCAATGGCACGACATTTTAATAAATGACGGAACTTTACTATCAACGTAGTTCTTCAAGATTTAGTCCATTACTCTGCATAAAAAGCTTTTTTTTGCGATTCGCCATCCTTGAGTTTCAAAGGATTTCTGAATTCAACTAAATAAATGTTTTAACTATAAGTTTTGTACGACTATGGTAGCAATTTGACATTGGCAGCGCCTTTATCTCGTAGTGCCAAGAGCGGTTTTCAGTTGTTTTGTCCATCGTAGACTAACCCTGTATTATGACGTGCAGGGTACAGCGAGCTGGTGGGCGAGGCGTCGCGCTGCCGCTCGCTGGTGGCGGTGCTGTCGCCGGCGCAGCACTCGCCGCAGCAGCTGCTGACGGCGCTGCGCCAGCTGCGAGCGCTCCCGCTGCCGCCCGTCGTGGTCTTACTACAGGTTTGTAACTATTCTTTTAAAGGGACTACATGATCTAAAGGCAAATTTATAATGCCTTAAAAATATATGATCCACTGCAGTAACCAAAATCAGAAAAATATATGACATTCTTCTGGATATATGCTAGTTAGATAGTGTGTTGAAAACATAATACAATTAACTTGATATGATAGAAAAAAATCACGAAGATACCTCTAAAAAAATATTATAACGATTAAAAACCATACTAATATACATGCAAACATTCAGATTTTTTGTCAGATTATTCTACAAGTAACATACCGGTAA
Organism: Griposia aprilina; assembly: GCA_916610205.1. Lineage (NCBI taxonomy): Eukaryota > Metazoa > Arthropoda > Insecta > Lepidoptera > Noctuidae > Griposia > Griposia aprilina. Next base: position 13,417,334 of record OU744286.1, read on the forward strand.
AACGGGGTGAATAGGAACGCAGGGGTGAATCGTAACGAAACTTTAAAAGGGAATTTTAACATTTAAATAATATAATTTGTTGCCAACAGGGACACGTAATCGGTAATTATAATACAGTATACACGTTAGAGTCCTTTTTGGCGACAGACTATAATATTTCAATGTTAAAATCCCTTTTAAAGTTTCGTTACGATTCACCCCTGCGTTCCTATTCACCCCGTTTTACGGTACTAACGAAATAGTGTTTTTAATTTTTTAGTCCAATGAATAGATTTTTTGTAAATCCATAATTGCTTCATATTTTGCAATAAATTACCAGCGTTATGTCATCGCGCGTCTCTTTCTTTTCTATGCAATCCGACAGTGACCGCGCTTTAGCTCTTGTAAGCCTCTTAAGAAGAAAGCTGTTTCGCTTGACACTTTGTATTTAACATGGTCGTCGTACAAAAACCAATCTAGCCGATTGAAAGCATCAACCACTGAAGATGAAATCTGACATTTCACGTTCACAAAAATGTTATCTAGGATGTAGGGGTGCATTAAGTAAACATTAGCGAAATTAGATCTTTGGGTAGGTAATTCTAATGGGGCTTGAAAGTGCAAACGAATTCATGAGAAATTGCCACTTTTACATATGAAGCGAATCATTATATTAGTTAAAGAGCTAACCACAAAATTCTAGAATTTTTTACATTGACTTCATCATTTACGTCACAAGGTAAATAGGAACAAAAATGTTTTCCCCGTCATTAATCTTATCGTGTATAAATGAATAGAATGTAAATACTAGGTATTTTGTAAGGCGTTGTGCGTAAGAAACAATTTTTAAAAACATGACACATTTCTTGCAGTAGATGTTACTGTATAATTATTCCTTGAGTTCGTCTCTTTTTCCTAGTAGTCGTTTTTGCAACAATGTTGTCTTATTTTTTTAAGGGTTTTAAATAGACTTGGTAAATACTGATGACGCTAAAAACTTCACCAAAATTCATCTACCAATTTTTCAGTAGTATTAACGATCAGTTTTATAAGAGGTACTTCCAACTCTTTCTTTTCAAGGGGTATGTCGGGCGCTCGATCTAAAACAATGATTTTCAGCTACTTCCTCTGAGACTGGAAGCCGACCTCAACAAAAGAATGAACGGGGCTAAGTAGATGATGAGTTTTATAAGAAATGCTTATGTGTTTTTTCGACCTCTTGTTTATCCAAATGCATATTTCGGTCCCGCACAACCAAGTTGGTTCTGTTTGTGAAAGTACATAAAACCACGCGTAGTGTTATGAATGTTCTGCCTACTCCCGTGGGAATAAAGCATCAGTTTAAGGCACCTGCACTACCGCCAACGAGGGAGCGACTAGCTATTGACTATTTTGTTGCACAAAAGAGAGAGAGAGAGAGCGTTCTCGCGGGCATCGGCACTGTGAACAGTCAGCGATCAACTGTTAATATATCGCACCTTTAAAGAAAAAACGTTACTAAACGAAAATATAAAATTTAGCACAAGAGCTTAAATAAAATAAATGCACGGCTTTTACGCAATAGAATTTAAGATTATGGTGCTTTAAGCTTCTTATCTTTTGAGGTCATAATGATGGATATTTATTTACATTTAACATAAATTATATTGCGAAAAAGCCGTGCATTTTTTTTATTTAAGCTCTTGTGCTAAATTTTATATTTTCGTTTAGTAACGGTTTTTCTTTAAAGGTGCGATATGTATCTCTTACTGACACGGGATCTACATCTATTGTACACACGGCTACACATCAGTCTATACATTTCCAGTCTATGCTAATCTCGCATTGTATAGGATTTCCGCACAATGCGAGGTCAGCGTAAACTGGAAATGATCGCTTCGCTTCGTCGACGGTGGTGGGATAGGTGACTAAGGTTTAAGTATTTTTGCATTTCCTTTATCAACATTACTTATCGCATTAGTTCTTTGTGCTCAGGATCTTCCCAAACTAAAGCGCGAGGCTAAAGAAGGCGGCGAGAGCCTGGTGACGACGCTGCGCGGCACGCGGCTGGTGGCGTGGCGCCACGTGCACGAGCGCGCCTTCTGGACGGCGCTGCGCCTGGCGCTGCCGCTGCCGCCCGCGCTGCACGATGTATGTACACGTTACTGAGGTAACGCCATGCACTTACTTACTGTACACTGCTAACGTTGAGCACCACTTTTTAACTCAACGGACTTCTATAAATGATTGTCCCCTCTTATGGCTCAATTTCGGTTATCCATATTATCATTATCACCATCATCGATGTTATATATTTTGGGGTTGCGTGCATTTTTTTTTACCCTCATTTGCAAATTCAACTTTTTTTCTTTAATGGAACAACCCTCAATTTGGTCTCAGTTTATTAACCATGGCCTGGTAGTAAAAAGTGGTGCCAAACTCTGTCAAGTTCAGTGTACAATGCACCATAGGAATCATATTTAGACATATCAATAACTTAACCATCATTACAGACGAAGCCAACCCCAACCGAATCAGAAGACAAACAATACTCTCGCTCGGGGAGCCTGACCGCACTCGTGTAATGCGCACGCGCAGCTCCTACGCCGACAGTTGGCCGGCAGCTACTCAGTGTGGACAGTGACAGTTAGTGCGTGACAGTTGACACTCGACAGTGCGCCGTGGACACTGCCCGTGACGGACGTACGCATGCATGCTCCCACACACCCCGCGCTGCCAATTTATTAATCGTACGAAGACTGTGAGTAGTTATAGCTATTTGTAATATCAAATATCACATTACGGTAATTAGGTTGTAAGCCCATTTGAAACCTGTATACAGTTTTCTAAGATCTCAGTATCTTTCTTTCGTCTGATTACTATAACATCGTTTCATTTTTCCATTTCTCTTGTGCCAATGGAAAAGCTATCATGACAATTTGTTTTAAGTTTGCGGTTGTATTCCACTATTTATTTTATTTATCTTTTTGTCTTACTTTTTAATTGTGTATTTTCCTCTTTCAAGTATTATTAACGGATGGATTCCGCGTCGTCCACACGTCAGCTTGCTCATGACTGTACGACGACGAATTAAGTTTAGAAAAAAAAAACTTAATTTATCTTCTTTTATTATTGTAATAATTTATATTGTTTGGAAACAGCGGAGTGTAAAATGTATTGCGACGATTCAGGGTTCTGTGATAAAATCAAAGTGTGGATTGTGTTGTAAAGAGACGGTAGTTTAGAAAAACCCTTTCAAAGCAAATGATAAGACTATAAAACAAGATATCAGTTTGGTGTTTTGTACACATGACTACATACATATCAAGCTATAAATTTCCAGTATAAGCTGCTCTCGCATTGTATAGGATTTCCGTACAATGAGAGGTAAGCTTATACTTAAAATGTATAGCTTGATATGTAGCCGTGTGTACACTGCCGGCTCTTTCTGATCTTTTTATAATAATGTTGTTGTAAGTAATACTGATGTAAATATTATTATAAACAAGAGTATTTTTACGTGTTTAGTTATATGGAGAAGATGAGCAGGTTACTGATTAATGTAAACATTTAGTATTATAGTTTAAACGATACATTCCGTAAAAATATTATTACTTAGTTTTAGTTAACTTAAAGCTGCGTCCCCACTGTAACATGTTCGCCAAACAAACTTCCAACGTGAAATACAAGTAGCAAAATGTGACGTCACACAGCTATCCATTTCGAACTCTCATTGAAAATCATGTTTTCTATGAGGTCCGCCGACTGTTGGTTTCATCAAAGGATTTCCATAAACTCCGTGAGGTCACGTCAGTATGTGTGTTGAGAACATTCAAACATTGAAAAACTCAATAAGTTGTTCCACAACCTACGATTACACTTACAATTTTGCGGAACGTTAATTGTTTATTGATATGTCAATAATGAGACGATCTTATAAGGATATTAACTATAAACAAATATTTACACGTGGGGACGCAGATTAAACCGATTCTGAAGGTTCAAAACGAATAGAAGAAGTTCTTCAATAAGAATCTATTTTCTTATCTGAAACTTTGTATGTAAATAAAACAAATGCTATTCATACGTAAAAACTGTTTTATTTTTGCTGAAATAAACCAACATTTAACAAGTTCTTACATAACATTTTACTGCCATAAATTACGTTTTCACTAATTCATTGCATCACATTCAAATTAAGAATAACAGTAACATTTAAAATTAAAATTGGATACAAACTATGTGATATTCATAATAATATAAGTTCTCAAAATTAAGCACTTCTGTAGCGATACTTTAAGTATCTATATAATTCACAAGATTGATTTCGAATAGTAAGTACATAGTTTAGAGCTCGTCACGCGTGACGTCATCAGTCACCGATCACTTACGATTAAGTACAAGATACAAATATTAGCACCTCGTAACTAATTGTTAAAGCTCAAAAGTTATTGGACCATTAATTTATTAAATTATCTATCTATTTTAATGGTATTCGAGATTACATTTGGCATTGAATGCAAACATGTTTATAAATTATTCAGTTTTCCACAAACACCCCTGAATGCAATTTGTTATAATCTAAAATAAACTTGTAAATCTCACTTGTCGTTTATAAAAACATAATTATTAGCTAAGTCACATGATAATAAAACATAATTCTTAAAAATGATTTCATTTTATAAAAATACCTAATATATTTTGTGACATTTAAACAACACTTCCAATTCTAATGTACTAGGAACAGCTTCAAAGTTACAGTTTTGTTATTTACTACCTGTCGCCCGCGACTTCATCTGCGATCCAGGATGAAAAGTAGCCTATGTCCTTACCTAGGTCATGGTCTATCTCTGCGCCAAATTTCATCGAAATCCGTTCAAGTGTTTTATCGTGAAAACGTAACAAACAAACTTGCTTTCGCATTTATAATATTAGTTAGGAAAGTACTGACGCGTTCATGTAATCATTACCACAGGCCTTTGAAATACCTCCACACACTAACTGCTGCAATTATGTCATAATTCGTGAAGGGCCTCATAAGTGCATGTTGTAAAACAAAACGTTTCACGTTACTAATTACTGCAAATGGTTCTTTACTCGGAACCATTCTTCAATAATAATTCATTGTTGAGGAATTTCGTTATAAAAAGTTCGCTTTCAACGCGAAAGCAAATACCGTGAAATATTTCTATACTTTCGCGCAATCCGATGTAGTTATTGTTTTTGCGTCAGCGCACTTTACAAGTTCCTTATTCATAAGCCCTTTAGTCGTGGAAGTGTTGACTATCAATATTTTAAGAATTAATAATAATCATTTCACTTAATGGGAAAACAGCGTGATGTATCGCATGCGCCCCTCGTGCACTTCATCACCAGATCCTTTGTACAACATCTCGATTGTAGGAACAATAAATTCATAGCCTAATATTAATAATTAATTTGTATCAATCAGAGGTGCCCGCCGGTGGCTGCTCCATTTTGACTTCATAGGCCTGAAAGATAAAATAATTGATTTAATCAAATATTCTGTTACTAGGTGAATCCCTCAATTGAGTCTTGATATGAAGAAAGATTTTGAATCAGTTATGGTAACGTGGCACCTAAGAGCAGAATCTCAAATATAATTGCCAAAATGTAAGTTGATATCTGCATAACATACATTCATAACAGAGCCAGGAGTTCTTTGAATCCGCACCTCAGAAACCTTCAAATATTCAAGTCATCAGAAAGCTCTTTGAATAAGACTGTTTGAAACCTTTATAGTATGAGTCAGTGAGGGTTATACCATGGTCTAAAAAAACAAGGTCTGGCATTCCGGGTGTGACACATGCTTACGTCACTATCCAGTTGCCACTTTATTGCAACAAAACATCAAGTAAGGAAACATTTTCATTCACCATTCTGTTAAAAAATATATATAAACCATTTAAATTGTCGTTTCATTTTTCTAATCAAACGAAACAATTCAATTTAAACAATACCAACGTAATTGTTAGTTAAACCTCTTTGTTTTATCGGATTCGCACAGGTAATAAAGGCGATTGGGGAATTATTATTACACATTACTGGTAACACACCGGTGCTGACGTAGGCTTGTGTCACCCCCGTGACCGGAATGCTATACCTGGCGAAGTATATTATTATACCATGGGTTATACCAACTAGAATAAAGAAGGTACTTCTTACCTGTTTGGCGACTTTGCACAGAGTCTCTGCCATGGCGCGTCCGGTCTGGTCGACCATGCCGCGCAGGATGCCGTCGGAGTTCTGCAGCAAGTTATGAGGGTGGTCGTACTCTACCATGCGACCCGCGTCCATTACTAATACCTGGAAGAAATGAATAAGTATTTATTGTATGTAATGAGCAAGTACGCTTGTAAATCATCATCACCTGCCTAACCTATTCCCAACTATGCCCTAAACGGATGCAGCAAAATACCTCAGGTATTTTACATGAAGGGAACGCGCCTCATGTGACGTTTATTATAATGTCAAATTTTGATTTGCAATGATTATCAACCAAACCAGCAACCAGTCGGTTATCTTTTAAGGCGGAACCTTCAGGGTAGCCCGCTAAATTCAAATTATGTTACGATTTTTGCTATTTGCAGGTCACTGACAGGTTGTATTTTGATAAAAATATGAATGATTAATAATCATTAGAATTAGCAATACATCTCTATAAGTTCCTATTACCCTATTGAATGACTATTTGATGAAATCATGAAATTTGAGGGCAATTCTAACTTAAGGAGTTGTATTGCTGATTCTAATGATCATAATTCTGTAGTCATTAGATACGGTCGCGAATCCTATTTAGATCACCATACAACCCGATACTGACCTGCAAATTGCAAAAAACGTAAGAAAATTCGGATTTCGCGGGCTACCTTGGCGCATCCCCCTTAAGTGAAGGCACGTGAACATATTCGTAAGAAGTTGGCAGAATCATCCCAGCGCTGATTTGCTGGATTCGTTTTCTTCTCTTCCTATCGTTATTTCTAAGTTTATTTTCGTTATATGTATGACTGTATCTCAAACTCAAAGCATTTATTTCAATTAAACCATTTACAGGCACTTTTGAATTGTCAAAGAGTCGGTCAGTTACTCAGAAAGTTAAAGTTGTTGCCCATTCCAAAACATAGATCTCTATGGAGAAGAACGGGCGAGAAACTGCAAGGACACTCTTTTTAAATCAAGATATTACAAATTCCTTGGTACATTATTTTTGTTGCTTCTATATGTGAGAACAATGTAAAAAAAAATATTTAAAAAATAAATCAAAATATAAGTATAATAAAAATTAACCGTGGCAATTAAGAGGTGACCAGTCTCAACTGACGGCGCCCGTTCACGAACATGATGAACGATAATCTATGTATTAGTATTTATTATTTTTCAAGTTATCTATCTCTTATGTTGCACCTGCCATGTTTAGTCTCTGCATCACCCTAAGGGTGACTGGTAGAAAATGCCTCAGGTATTAAAGTCCACTTTTGTACAGTTTCTATGTATTTCTTTTTATGGTGCATAAAGTTTTAATAAATTAACGCGAACTCAGACTTCGTTATTTTTTGTGTATATTTCGTTCTGCATTATTTACCTTATCTGAATCCATGACGGTGTGAAGACGATGTGCGATCGTAAGCACGGTGCACTCCGCGAATTTGCTTCTAATTGTAGTTTGTATAAGCGCATCAGTCCTGCAACAAAAAAACAACTTATTTTAGCTCTTGGAAAAGTCAAAATAATTTTAACCGACTTCAAAAAAAGGAGGAGGTTCTCACTTCGACTGTATGTTTTTTTTTTACTTTTTTGACAAGGTTGGGTTCTTATCCTTACCGAGATATCCAATGAGTGAGATTCTACACAATCGCGTGATTAATTCAATTGTGGATAAATCGCAGCTAGGAAATAATTAAAAAAGAAATACAAATATGATGTATCTTTTAAATGCTCAACCATTACTCTAACTTTAAAAGCCTCTTAAAGATTTTTTTAAGAGGCTACACCAAGCGAAAAAATGATTTAAAAAACAGTATAATAATACGGACTGCGGGTCGACGTTAGCGGTGGCCTCGTCCAGCACCAGCAGCCTGTTCCTGCGCACGATGGCGCGCGCCAGGCACACCAGCTGGCGCTGCCCCACGGAGAAGTTGCCGCCGCCCTCCGACATGCGCGACGACAGCCCCGCCGGGAGCTCATTCACCGCTTCTTTCAGCTCCACCTGAATAAGAAATGCATATGGTTACATTTACTATAGAAGCAATTTTTTCTTTATGTTTTATTTTTTCATCAATTATATCCTGTTTTCTTTAAACCATTTGCTTATTGTTGAAACATCCTGTTTGTTACGGAGAATCACTGACTCCTAAGACACAAGCACATACACCTAGTTTAGGAGTATTAAAATTATTGTGACCTAGATATAAGCCTTATATGTCTTTCAATCAAATTGTAATATGGTGACTATTTTTGGTGAAATAAAGAATATTATTATATTATATAAAGGGCAATTAAGATCTGTTGGCGCCTGAATGACATTGACGGGGGGTCATTGTTAGTAAATATTTGCGGCAATTGGTTTGTAAAATATCATTTGAAATGTACTAAAAAAACAAGATTTGTTACTAGTATTAGTTCCTAATTTGGCGGAGCGCATTAGCTGTACACTGCGGTCTAATTAGTGAACGAGATGTACACTACGAAAAGAAAAGATCAAGTAGTTTTCAAATACATTAATTTCCTGTGTAGCGGGCTGCTCTTGCAACATTTTCGAAAAGTAATTTTCATTCTGTAGTAGGTAGCGTTATCGGAAAAATAGGAAATCTCATACAATTATGCCAATTAGGTCAATTTTCATTATGCACTAGCTGACCCGACAGACGTTGTCCTGTCTTAACTATGAATGTCATACGTCGTTTAGTTTTGACTATTGACTAAAACTATCGACTCATTTATCAACCGATCCATCTGTGTTAAACGATATTTGCAGCGCGCATTCTGTCAATCGCTGACAGTTATTTCAAACAACTGACAGTTGTGTAAAATTATAATTGGCGTTAAGTTTTCTTAAATTTTGTAACTCTCCGATCAACTTCCTTATTTTTTTATTTCATAAGATTCTTCTCCTGACAATAACGAACACAACAAAAAAAAAAAAAAGTGAAATCGGTCCAGCCGTTCACGCGTGATGGCGTGACCAAGGGAAATAGGGATTCATTTTTATATATATAAACAAGCTGACCCGACAGACGTTGTCCTGTCTCAACTATGAATGTCATATGTCGTTTAGTTTTAGTAGACGGCTGTATGAAATATCAAAATAAGTACTGAGAAGGGTATTGAAAGGGTATGACTAAAAAGGGGGGTGCTACCGAGATGACTTTTAGAGAATTATGGATGAAAAAAGACATGTGGCGCCGACCACCAATCAATAGGGAAAACGACAGGAGAAGGTTGATCAGGGGCCGTACTATGACGTGTTAAAGCCATCATTGTTCCAGCGTGAAAGCGAGACGGAGCTATATATGACCGATAGCACTATCCCTTTTTCGCAATGGAACCATGATGGTATCAGCACGTCATAGTACGGCTACAGAGATCGGATATTCGGATGCATATTCACCTAAAGTTGAGATGTTGGCTAATATGAAATGCGCTATTGTATCGTTTTTTTTTTTTTACACTATCACACACCTACACCCTACATACACATATTTGCATCGGGGTTAAACATTAATTTTAAATAAATATGCATCTGAATAGTTATCCAATCCAAGAATCCCAGGGTTTTTTTTTAGATAGAATTTTTTTTAGAAGTCGCCTCCATACTAGTCGTGTATTCCCGGTGTTCTTGGCATCCCGGGTATTTTTTTACAAAAAATATATTTGACGAAGTCGCTTCCATATTTTCAAAGCCAAAAAATAACTATAGGTAAATATGCATCCGAATATCCGATTTCTTATAATGATATATGATATTGCAACCATCCACATTATTTTGTAAATGCCTTACCTCTTCCAACGCCCTCCACAGCACTTGATCAGGGTACTCATCGAAGGGGTCCAGGTTGTGTCTCATGGTGCCCGAGAACAGCACGGGCTCCTGCGGGATGATGGACAGCTGGCTGCGCAGCTCGTGCAGACCCAGCTTAGACGTCTCGCGCCCGTCGATTATGATCTCGCCGTCTAATGTTGCTAGCCTGGTGGAGGAACGATAATTATTTTATTAGTATCCTCTGCAATTGATCGTCATGATTTGTCTGATGTACTGTGAAAAATAAAAATAAAAAATCTCTCTACTAAACTTTTCTTCGTTAATATAAACCATAGATTTCGGTTGAAGTTTCACTTTTTATGGTAGCGGGCTAAAATGGTGGGGCAACGTAGAACTACACAAGAAACTTGCAATTTAGCTTTATTCTTAAAGGTTATTCTTTAATGATAACTTTAACGTTTTGTGACCCAGACTTGAGGTTTATAAAGTCTGCATCCGTTATAATATGTTTTTAGTCAAAATTCTATGGTTTATATAAGTTTTAGTACACGCACAGCTACATCGAAACCTAGAAAGGATATTGAAAGCCCTTTGTATTCTGGCTGGATTATTCTAAAATGGAAGATGTATTTACAATAGTATCGGATCTAACCTAAAGAGCGCGTTGATAAGCGAGGATTTCCCAGCGCCAGTACGCCCGACGATACCGATCTTCTCCTTGGGCTCCACAACGAAGTTGAGGTCGTTGAGCACCGGCGGCTCGGACGGCGAGTAGTACAGCGACACGTGACGGAACTCGATGCGGCCCTCTTCCGGCCAAGATGGCGGCGGCTTCTTGTCCGGTTCCGATTGTAATGGCGGCTCCGATTCTATGTTTGAGTATTCTTGTATTCTGGAAAAAATGGAAATGGTATTTTCTTTTATCCATTACGAATCTTAAGTATAAGGGTCATCATAAATTAGGTGCATAGATAATAAATAGATGTCACAGTCGGTCACATCGGTCCATTTATGAGTTTGAACAAAGAGCGGTTCACGTTAAAAAATAAAGTTAAAATAAAAACCTGCCTTATACATCATACTAAACATTAGCTGTTTGTTTTTCGAACAATACACGTTACATTAGAAGCATAATATACCATATTCCGTAATCACAGGCGGAATAAGGAAAAGGGGGCTTTGGTGGCAGGTGCGGTCCGCCCCGGGCCCCCAAATCTCGATTGAAGGCCAAACAATACCAAAATATGTTCAGTAAGTAAAAAGCAGTTTGTAGTTAAGCCTATAGTTAACCTATCCTGAGTGCAAAACTTTGCGAGCTCTGTTCGCTCGCTCCAGCATACTATATTCGCCTAATGCTCTAACTTTTCAGTATTTCCTATTTCTGTATGAATGAATAGTCAAAAGAAAACCTAACCTTTTTGAGGGCGTGTACTTCAACTTTCCTGCATACCTGGGCCCGGGGCGGCAAAACTAAGGGGGGGGGGGTCTTTTAGTTTTGCCGCCATGTCTAGACTAGACAGTGTTCTAGTGTAGACATAAAAGGATAGTAATAATTACCTTTCAACACTGGTCATTTGATTTTCTAACTCGGTGGACTGTCGCATGCCCCACTGGAACATTCCCGTTAGGCCCATCGCTTGTGTGATGGCCAGACCCACGTTACCTCCGTATTCGTCTGTAGGACAAAGTTATTATTTAGATATAGCCTGCATTATGATTAAAGCCTGAGTAATATAATAAATTAGAAAGAAAAAGAAAGAAAGATAATACGTTTATTTGCGGTAAACATGATGCAGAAAAAAACACACAAATACAAAAAAGAAAGAGTTGGTCAAAAATATGCGTCACATCCACGCAAAACGGCAATCGCTCAGCATAATGCTACGACCCTATGCGAGACAGAGCCCCAGCGCTGGTTTTCAGCAATTTAAATAAATCACTGACGTGATTTATTTAAATGGCTTGGAGGCGTCACGAGTGGCGATAGTTAAAAGCCACTTGCACCAAACAAATGAACGCTATACGAATAAAAATCATCGTTCTGTCTCTGTGAAACAGAAGGATGTATTAAATTCTACTACAGAATTAATACATGAATTGATTTGTGGTGCAAGTAAGCATAAATGTACGTTAAGTACACTCTGGGTATGTAGCAAGAGGAGAGAAGAGTAAGATTGAAATATTAAAAGCAGTTAACGTAGACAATGAACGGTTATCACCAAGTTAGTAAACTCTTGGTGAGCTTTAAAAAATAAGTATGCTCTTAATGAGTGACTCACCTTGCTTGAAGACGAGGAAACTGAGTGTAACCATGGCGATGTAGACCACGCACACGAGATCCAGCCAGAACCCGAATGCTCTAGAGCTGGCGATGAATAGATACCTGGAAATAATTAATACTTTGTATAAAATTTGTACAAGTTAAAAGAAAAAAACTTGCGAACAATTATACAGTGGTTAGGTTAGGGCGCGGCTGGGCGACCGCCCAGGGTGCCAGAGGTGAAGGGGCGCCGAAGGGCTGTGACTAGGCGCCCTTTCACCTCTGGCGCCTGCAGACTACTTTTTATTTAGCCCTTCTCTGCTCTCGAAGAGGGGAGAGGAGCGGCGCCGAAATGTCGCTCAGGACGCCTGTCATGTTAAAACCGGCACTGCAGTTATAGTGAAAGCAGAAATGGAGATCGAGGAAACGTTGTAGACATTATGCTTGTAATCGCTTCTAAATACATACTGTACTGTGTGTGTGTGTGTATGTGTGTGTGTGTGTGTGTGTGTGTGCTGTGTGTGTGCTATTGTCGAATCTAAAAATCAAAGCCTTAATCTGCAGTCGTGTTTACTTAAGAATATTTTGATCTCTTACAAAGTCACGAAGTAATCACAACTTTAACTATTAATTTGCAGTAACGTTTCTAGGTATCTCTCGATGATATTAATACAGCGTGTAGAAAGACCCATCACGTAGCCGTTATCTGCGCACAAACTAATTAACATTCAGCAAAAATTATTGCTGGAAAACGACTTATATTTATTCATGGTGTGAAAAGTCGCTGTTTACAGCAGCGCGCAATGTAACGCACGCAATACATTGTGCTTATGGGTGCATGCGTACAGAGTTGAGTTCTAACTTAAACATTTAAACTTGTTGTTTTCAAGAAAATAAAAAGTAAGAACAGTGCCCTGTTTATCAAAACTTACAAGTCTACACGTTCACAAGTTACACTTTACAAGGAAGTTTTTACATGTTCGTGTAAAGTACGTTTATCAAATGAAATCTACAGGGTTTGTAAAATTTAACGCTTGTAGACTCTACTTGTAAGTTCTAAAATCAAAAAGTTATGCCGCCATATATTTGTATTTTTGTTAATCGATGCTCTGAAAGTATACGGTTATAGTAATACGCATGGCTGAATGGTATATTGGCTGTGCCTAAAATTGCTTAAACTGCCTTTTGTTACACCATGCATGTCAGAAACAGCATGGTATTGAACTCCGGTTCCCAACCAATGTAGAGCAATTTGTAATATTAATTTGGTTGAGTGGGTGTTGTATTTCTAATTGAATTTCTGTGTAAATGGCTACCCAAAATGTTAATTAAATGTTCCAATTTTTGCAACTTTAATTAGAAACCTTTCGTTAAATTCATAGCTCATCTCCATATGACCGTAGTCAATTCTTCTTTTATATGTTGTCGGTTCCGTTATTCTAATATTTTCTTCATCACTTGAATAATTTGACACCGACATTCTCAAGATTTGCCATGATTTTACAAACTTTTACAAAGGATTTTTTGATGAACAAAATCATGAATACAAGTGTAAAAATATACTTGTGAAATACATAACGACACTTGTAACCCATCAATTACACGTGTAATTTTGATAAACACATATTTGTAATAATGAAATTTCTTACAGGAAAAATGCTTGTAATACAAGGCTTGTAAGTTTTGATGAATAGGGCACTGGTGGATAGATCCTTCAACATCTCCGTAACCAGAATGCTCCCAGGTATCGCCCAGAGAAAAAAAACTTGAGAGGTGTCAAGGGACACCCGGATGTAACGAAGTTCCATTTAAAAATAATAAAAATATATAACAGGCTTGCTTTCTATGAGAGAGAGAGAGAGAGAGAGAGAGAGAGAGAGACAGACAGAGAAACACGCGCACGCCGCACGGCTTACAACTATAGCAAAAAGTGTCGTTACAACTTTTGGTCTTAATTTTTTCCGTCTAGCCCCCTTTCGCAACGCGCGATAAGGAACTTCGTTCCAAAAACATGATTACAATGACGGGGAGTACAAGTGATTCTAAATACGCTTAACAAAGTGTCTTTTTACACCCGTCAGATGTGTGAAAATCTTTACGTAGAATCCTCTTGCTATTGGAATACAGCTGTAAAGCTACTACTAAGAACATGAGTTATCTTACCACGCAGAGCTATGCAGATCCTGATGGTTGTCGAACTCTCGTATAAGCGCCTCCTGCGCTCCGAACGCGCGAATAGTCGTGATTCCTTGCAGTGTCGCGTTCAGGTGAGAGAACACCGGACTGCGAGCTGTAACGGTGAAGATAACACTTTATTATAGTATGCTTGCTAATGTTTGGATTATATCCCGGTTATTAGTAAATGTGGAATAAAGTATATGAAATTAGAAAAATGAATGAACCTGTTTTTATTCATAAAAGAGGTAACTTTTAACATTCATCTATTAAATCCTACGATAGGGTCCTCACTACTCATGTATTTTCATAGATATACACAGTTTTAAAAGTGGAGAAAGAACATAATTTAATTTACTAGAGGAAAAATGGGTTTTGCTGAGAGCGAGGTTTGTAGCAAATAACTACAAGATAAAATGTGAAATGATGTTAGTACATCTACAGCTTAGCTTTAATCTGTGTTAAGTCTACCAGTCATTCAATGTATCCGTATGCTTATTCAAGAAGCGCTTTACAACGTGTAATGACGAAGTATCCCGATGTTATCAGAGGGTTAGTCTAAAGAAATGGTCACGCTATGCGTCAGACATGACTCACTCACACTCGCGAGGCTGTTGATACTGCGCGAGGAGGACAGGTAGAAGATGCGCAGTCCATAGGACAAGAAGTATTCCGATTAGTTCCGATGTTTTCCGAGGGTTAGTCTAAAGAAATGGTCGCGCTATGCATCAGAGATGACTCACTCACACCCTCGAGGCGCTTGATGCTGCGCGAGGAGGACAGGTAGTAGATGCGCAGTCCATAGGACACGAAGTATTCCGATTAGTTCCGATGTTATCCGAGGGTTAATCTAAAGAAATGGTCGCGCTATGCATCAGAGATGACTCACTCACACCCTCGAGGCGCTTGATGCTGTGCGAGGAGGACAGGTAGTAGATGCGCAGTCCATAGGACACGAAGTATTCCGATTAGTTCCGATGTTATCCGAGGGTTAATCTAAAGAAATGGTCGCGCTATGCATCAGAGATGACTCACTCACACCCTCGAGGCGCTTGATGCTGCGCGAGGAGGACAGGTAGTAGATGCGCAGTCCATAGGACACGAAGTATTCCGATTAGTTCCGATGTTATCCGAGGGTTAATCTAAAGAAATGGTCGCGCTATGCGTCAGAGATGACTCACTCACACCCTCGAGGCGCTTGATGCTGCGCGAGGAGGACAGGTAGAAGATGCGCAGTCCATAGGACACGAAGTATTCCGATTAGTTCCGATATTATCCGTGGGTTAGTCTAAAGAAATGGTCGCGCTATGCGTCAAAGATGACTCACTCACACCCTCGAGGCGCTTGATGCTGCGCGAGGAGGACAGGTAGAAGATGCGCAGTCCATAGGACACGAAGTATTCCGATTAGTTCCGTTGTTATCCGAGGGTTAGTCTAAAGAAATGGTCGCGCTATGCGTCAGAGATGACTCACTCACACCCTCGAGGCGCTTGATGCTGCGCGAGGAGGACAGGTAGAATATGCGCAGTCCGTAGAACACGCAGCCGATGGCTAGCGTCGGTACTAGCAGCCAGTAGTTGATCACAGCCACTACTACCACGATACCGATTAGGGAGAGGCCGATCTAAAATAAGAACAAATATTATTAGTCTCATAGCGATATGTATAAAACGTGGGGTATGTGATATCGCAAGATCTCGCTGGCTATCGCTAAATCACAGACAGACTTTTATGTTTTATTTTGGAACTTTTATAAGGTCTCTCAGTTATTCAAAACTATATCGTAATAGAGGCAGGGTCTTGAAGGGCGTTTTGGGTATATAAATTACCCAACTAGTTTAAACTAGCATTTAAACAGAAATTACCCCATTGAAATCTGTTCCGTCTTCAGACAGACACTTCAAACTTATAACATAACATGCGTCTTTTCACGTCGAGGATAAAAAAACAATTGAAGTATTTACAAGTATCTAACCTGTAAAACATCCAACAGCGCAGAGGGCAGAACTTCATCCACGGCTCCCATATCCTTAGAGAATCTATTAAGGATCCGGCCCGAAGGGTTAACGTGGAAGAACCGCATGGGAGCCCGCGTGATGGCCGAGAACATGTTGTTGTGCAGCCGCGTGGACGCGCGCATCGCCATCGTGAAGAACATGAACGAACGGAGTAAGGAGACTACGACGAGAGCTATCACCATGGCTGCGAGAGAAAAGTAAAACTTAAACAACCGGTTTCATTTGGGTGTTAATTTTCAAGGTCTTTTGTTCATGACCGGTCGTGGACAAAAGCCCTAAGGTCCGTTTTTCTACGGCACGGTTTCTTTACGGTATGGTGTATAAACCGCGCCGTAGAAAAACGTGTCTGTGAACAAGTATCCATAGTGATCCATACAACACTGACGACCGTGCCTACACGCAGTGAGTAAACCGTAGTTTTTCATGGCAAGAACAACGTATGTACAAAGGCCAGGGGCCAGGGGTGGGAAACAGATCACTGCTAAATGTAACTATATAAGTGAAAAAAAAATATACACCCAAAAATGTTTATACCCATCACGTCTGCGGAGTTTCGCTAGCTAAATTAATTGGACCCTTTATACTTTTAGGGTCTTTATCGGACGGTTTTTACTACTTTGCTAGACATCGAAGAGTCGCTCTTCATCACTTACTTACTGCACTCCACTGCAGCAGTAAGGAGTCTCCCTAATTTCACGTTACTAAGCTCAATTGGCCTCTGGATTTTGTTTTTGTCACTAAATTAAGAAACTAGATATTAAAATTACAAAATCTCACCGGAATAAACATAGATGCAGTCGTATCGGCTGATACCCGCGTCCACGAAGTACGTGTTCTCTATGAGGCTGCTCGTGTAGTTGTTGATTGTCTGCAGAGCGCTTGTGCCGTTCGTGCTTAGCGGAAACGCCGACATACGCTCAATAGGGTGGGCCTCTTCTAGATTTACCCTGAAAGAAGGTATTTTATTTATTAATCTTTGTGCACAATTAAGGTACAAAGGTGGACTTAATTCGTCAGCCATTCTCTACCAGTCTATCAACGGTGGTGATAAGATAACATGGCAGGTGCACTTAGAGAATATAACACTGGAGAAGTCTTACAAACACTTCCCCCTCTGTAAAAGTACAAGAACAAAAAAATGTTCTAGTACGTTCATAAAAACCACTTTCAAATCGATTCTAACGCACTTCGTAAATCGTTTACAAGGCGCGCGGAGCTCTGTGAAAATGCCTGACTGTGCTGTTAAATTCTGTAAAAAGCGTTTAATTACAATAATATGTTAATCTTAGATAAAGATTGGACTAACCTTCTTTAAGTAAATATTTATTTTAAGTCATGTTTTATTGAAATTCAAAATGCTAACCTCATAATACATTTTGATTTTTCATTCGATTCAACCATGCAACATAAAACATGGCTTGAATCGAGTATTTTGACGTATTGTTTTTGTGACGTCACCGAGTCTCGCTACACTTCGTTTTAATGTTCATAAAGTTCAAAATATTTTTCTTTTGCATTACGATAATATACGTCGAATCAGCAAAATTGACATGCACTTGATAAGAGGTATGTCTTTTAATAAAAATGCTAACGAGACTACCGTAGGGTTGTGGTCATGTTTGAAACCAAAACTGAAATGTCGATACTTTCCTAATACGAATTAGAGTTTTTATTTTTGTTTGCAAAAATGTAAGTTTTATGTTTACTGTTTTATTTTTTATTCTAACTTAACCTAATTATTATAAAGATTATTAAAAAAAAAAATTATGTGTTTATTATTTAATTGTAGTTATTCATATTTTTCTATTCTTATAATTATATTATAAAAACTATTATAAAAATAAATTGTACTATTTTATGCATTAGCTGTTTTAGTTCATAGATTCAAGCAAAATTCCGAATGAATATCGATATCGATAAAAATAAAATCGATGGTACTGGTGGACTTCTCTTTCCGGGCGAGCAGTTTTTTTTTTAGTAGCTACCGCGTCCCCCGCTTGCCAAAAGTGACAGACTTGTTTGTTCAGAATATTTCACTTGTGCCTTCTCCAATGCATTTCCAGGTGAATTGTTTGCGAGTGAAAGAACAGGGATGGCATTTCTTTTGTAAGAATAGGAATTGATCAACAGTATAGGTTAGCCTTTTTCTAGGTTTTGTTATTTAACTTAGTTACTAGGTTTTACCCGCGGCATTACTTTCATAGCGTTTTCTGGAGCCGGGTATTTTTTTCGGGGTAATTAGTAGCCTATGATAATGACCGGTCCTTTAACCTTTTAACCGCCCGACTTTATGTCAGTTGTCGTGCCCCCAGCGCCCGACACATTGAATCGAAAAACAAATACCTACAACAAAGAGGGATGTGCAATACCTACAATTTTTCGATGTCGATATTTCGTTTTATATAAATAACAACTGAGTAAATATTTTGATATTTGTTTTATTTAACATTATCCACTAGTAAGAAATACCAGTGTAAATAAGTACCAAAGAAACAAAAACAACTCCTGGTTATCTTCCTTCTATTTTTGTCTACTCCCGTGTTTCTCAACTACTTCAGTCAACGTTTTTTACCGTAGGTATCTAAACGGCAGAATTTTTCACTGTATTTAATGTGTTTAATGCCGTCTTTTTTCGAAATGGAAAGTAAATATGTAGGTACTTATTTATTATAGAAACTTGAGTATTATAAATAATACAACAGTCTGAAATCACAATTTAGTTTTATTCACTGGTTTTATGAAATACAAACAAAAGTCTTTAAAAATAAATATTTAATGAGTGGTCATGATAAATTTCAATACACATTTATCGACACACGAACGTAAAACTGATAGAAACACACAACACTGATGGAAAATTCCAGAAGTCGGCACTCGTTTATGACGTAAGAAGCGGTCGTCTTTATCAGACCGTGGCGCTGGGCGTACTAACAAAGTAAGTTTCGGAAGATGTAGGCTAGGGATGGGAACCATCAACTCAGTTGCTGACATTTCACAAGTAAGTTTACTTAATTTCAAAGGAATTAAATGAAATACTCACAAATATTTGTAAAAACATGTTTTATTAACAATTGCTGTATTTGTTTTAAAGTTAATTAGTCAGTATAAAGAGAAATATTTTAATTTATGTTTATTTTTGTATCAGTAAATCTTGGTATATGTCCCGTCCCTCGTGTCGGATTTTGTCGTCATGGGCGTTGCACATCAATACAATTTTCTAAAAATAATGTTAGTAATTCATCTAACTTTGGACTTTATTTTTAGGACTTCTAATTAAAAGACTAAAGTGTATTAAACTGTAAATGATTACTTAGTTAACTATTTACCTAATATAAACATAATTTTGATAGAATACAGCGTAATTAAATAAAAAAAGCTGATTAAACGAGCAGTGATATTTTGGTCGGAAATATACGACTCTGGCGAAATGGGCCAGAAAATATTTGTCGGATTAATCCGACGTAGGCGGTTAAAAGGTTAAGTATCTATATGCAAAATATTGATCTCATACTCCAATGCTGCATGAAAGAGGGACAAACAAACTAGTACAGTTACGCCGTAAGCGCGGCCCGCCGAACTAAAATACCTTTGCAGGAGGGTCGCACTTACGTCAGTCAGGCTATAGTATAGTCTGTTCTATAAGTATCTGATAAAAGTGTAAACAACATTTTAAGGTTAAATTCTTTTTACTCATGAAAGGAAATTAGTAATACATGTATGATTAGATTTCGACTTTATATCTCACCACTTTTTCCAACAATAAATTGTGTGAATAACAATAGAAAAATCATTGACGAAAATTAAGGTTATGAAATTAACCTCAAATGTCAAATCCAAAAGATCTTTAAGGGGATTTAAAATAAAAAAAATTGGGTTGCCGTATTCAAATAATTAAATCAAAGGTATCAATTTGTAAGTGGCACCACAAATTTGGTATCCACAGATACCTACGTTTTCTGATCCATTTCTTTACATTTCCATCAGATACTTTTGGAACAGGCTATATATCCGCTCCTAGGTGTGCGCCGTACACTTTGTGACGGCGAGTATACACTCACCAGTAGCTCGTCCACCAGTCGGACGCAGAGCCGAGTAGCTGCGCGAGCGTGGCCACCAGGAACATCATCAGCACGACGCACGCGTTCCCAGCCGCTCCTAGATAAGCGCCGTATACTTTGTTTCCTACTGCGCCTGCGCTTCGAGTTTCTGCTTCACCGGCTGGAGGTGCAGTTGCGGTTAAGTTGTCCAAAGAACTCACCTAAAACGAGGATAGAAGAATACATATTTCGTGTAGTTACGAAACTTTAGCTGAGAACGCAATCCGAATGCCTTCAGTTTTGGACGAACGGACCAACGCAATTAATACTGGAACGGTTAGTGGGGCATACTGCTTTCTCCGCGCTCGATCATGAACAAATTTTGTTTTGGTATGAATGAGCGCGGGTCGTAAGCTCTCGTGCCCACGGGCGACTTTTTAACGCGGCAATATTTTATCGTGCCCTGGATTTTCATCGCACGGTTTAGCGTCGAGAGTTCAAAATCCAACAAGGTATTTTTTTGACGCCCTGGAATGCACTCTGTTGGATTCTCAATGCTCGGCTCAACACCGAGAGTTGTAAATCCAATGCGCGATAAAAATCACCCGTGCGTACTTGGACTAATAGGCTAGTGAGGAGCGATAATTATTTCCGCGGTATCGGTGTATGTTCAAAAGAAAATACGCTACTCTACGGTTTTATTATGAGCCAAAAATATTTTTTAATCAGGCCAGATTATGACACCATGTTCAACACTTTTTTTTTTTTAATTCTTACCGAGTGTATGCTCATCTGTCGTTTCCGGAAGCTGCCTTGAAGCATGGACTCAGTATCTGCCTCGGAAGCGTTCGGGTCTACAGGGGTTTTCTCTTCTTCCGGGTCCCGAGCTAACAGTGATGCGAAGTCCAGACCAGACGCGCTTAGGGTGTCAAAGTTACCCGCCGCAGCTATCGCGCCGTTCTTTAGGATTATTATCTGTGGGAAAAAAAATGTTGGAATAAGTGATTTGATACTTAATTTCTGTTGCGGTGGGTTAACTATACATACTGCACATATTTGCACCTTTTGTTGTATATGTTATGGTAAGGATTTATAAATCTTTTGGTCTTGAAAATTGCATGACAGTATTAGCGCGTGTGCGTTTTAGTATTTGTGCGTTTTTTTTTTTTTGTTTTAGCTTTATTATAAGGAAAATATCATGTATCGCTTACCCATATTTGCAAATAAACAAATGATTTATGATTTAGCAACCAATATTGGTCGCCGAAAAAGGTTAGATCGATGAGAGATAACAACCCTGGTTTGTTCAACGAGATGATGTAATATATTGATTGATTCCGAGCATGTTAAGATATGTTAAAATGTGCTATTTTGCATGCGAATGCATATAATATAATGAGAGTCGGCTTTAAATAATAAGAAGATTTTGTTGAGTCGCATTACAATTGGGTACCTATTTTATCTCATCTTTTGAGAGAGAGAGACTAAAGTACAGCGGGGTAATTGCGTAACAGACTAGCAGTAGGAATGGCTTTCATTTTGACAGTTCAACAACATTCATTGCGTTTTTTATGTTGTTGAGCAGACAAATTTCTCGAACATATGAAGCAATGGATTAGTAATAGGCTTCAAAATGATTCAGATTGTGATAGATAGTGTGTTATGCGATTAGGATGCGGGTCATAATTTCAATCCTGTCACCTGGTCGACGTCTCTTAGGAACTGCAGCTGGTGCGTGACGAGTATCCGGGTGGTGTTGCGCAGGTAGCCGATGAGACACGACTCGAACAGGTGTCGTCCGACGTGCGCGTCCACTGCCGACAGAGGGTCGTCCAGCAGGTAGATGTCGGCGCGCTTGTACACCGCGCGGGCGAGCGAGATGCGGGCGCGCTGACCTGGGAATGTTTTGCGAATATTAACATTTACAGTCACTATGATCCGACTTTAACTTGCCACGAGAAGCATGAGTCGTGAAATCTGATTTGTAAATCTTTTAAAAACTCTTGTTGGCTGTTATGTCGTTTGGTAAAAATTACCAATGATATAAGAAGTCATGAGAAATTATAACAAATTGAGTGCACCATAAGTTATTCATAACTCTGTCCCTGGGACTAACACTGTGGCCCTCATTTAAGACTGAATAAATAAATGAACTTTATTACAAAAAAAAACACAAAAAAAACCTGAAAAATAACTTTAATTTCGGAAGTCGGTGTCTTTGGTTCTAACCGACTTCTCATATTTTCGGTTTTAGCCACCGACTTCCGAAATTAAGTTATATTCACGTTTTTTTGTGTCTTTTTTGGAAGTCGATTGTTTTTTTGTATAAAAGTTTTTATTTTTCACTTTTTAGTTGCGGTATCTACCCCACACAAATTCGTATACCACTACTTGGTATGTAAATAACAGTGACAGGAAATTATCAAAACATCATCAATATAAACTAAGTGGAAAAAATATGCAGTATTAAGGATAACTCAAAAAAAAAACTACTGGTCAGAACTTGATCAAATTTAAATGGGACCGCATGTGAGGCACCAGCTATCACAGAATCATCCAAATCGGTTCACTCAGAAAAATGTTCTGAGCTAACACGAGAACCTCCTCCTTTTTTTGAAGTCGGTTAGAAAGAGACAGTGTTACCTCCACTAAGACTAACACCCCTTTCGCCGACGATAGTCTTGTCCCCGTGCGGGAACAGAGCGAAGTCTCTGTCGAGAGCGCACCGCCGCACCACCGTGTTGTACCGCGGCCGGTCCATAGCCTGTCCGAATAGAATGTTTTGACGTACGCTGCCTGTGGAAAAATTACTGTTATAACATCGGCGCTATGTTGAATTGAAAGAGACCAGATACTTGACGAAAATTTCCAGGGCGAAGGCCGTATTTTGGTCTAATGTGGAACACATTGCAATCGGTCCTGTGCCAAATTAGTTTCTTTGTGTTTTTTTTTCATAAAATGATACCCATAGGTAAGTAAGCATAAGTGTAAGATGAAACTTTTCTCCTTTTTGTTGTAATCACCAACAAGTGTATGCACTTGTAAAATCCATACGTAAATTATAAATTCAAAAGTAACTCTGTCTGTAAGTTAACTTTTCACGCCTAAACCACAGAACGGATTTCGATAAAATTTGGCAAGGAGATAATTTGGCATCCTGGAAGGACATAGGCTACTTTTTGTACCCGGTGGCACGTTCCCGTAGGACAATTTCGACATCCACGCGGGCAAGGCCGCGGGCAGGAGCTAGTATGAAATATGTGAATGTTTACCTGCAAAGAGCCATGGTTCCTGACTGGCGTAGGAGACGTTGCCTCCGACATGTAACGAGCCAGATAATAAAGGCAGTTCTCGTAGTAATACGTGCAGTAGTGAAGACTTGCCAGCGCCCACTGGGCCGATTACTGCAATTATCCTGATGAAGGATATACATAAAAAAATAAAAGATTTGCCACAAGAATTTTTTGTCATTTCTGAGCCTGTCCAGATTTCTATTGTTCATGCCTGTGAACGTGCGTTTTGTAGGATTAAATACATTCCGACCATTCAATGCTTGTTTAGAAAATAAGTACGTACGATTTGTGATCGTTTAAATAATACCCCTTGAATGCGCTGTATCTGTATGAACCGCGTCTCAAATCTTAGTTCGGTGAAACAACAATTTCGGTTGACAAAAAAAAAGTGTCTTTGTCGCTAAATATTGAGAACATAATACATAATAAATTGCTGATTCTTTATAAAATATGAAATCGTAGTGAGTCTTTACTACAACAACGAAAATGCCTTGTTATTTAACAGCAGTTTACTCGTAATTTCTCTCAGCACAAGAACTCACATCTTTCGAGATAGACTGGTTCTGATTCTAAGCTATAAAAAACCATAAAAAAAGACTCACTTGCCAGGCTTGATAGTAAGCGAGAGATCTGTTAGCGTATTTTCTTGATGCGACACTACCCACTTCGCTGTCGCGTGTTTTAACCGCACCCCTCGCGCATCTTCCTCCACCCGGGCTGCTAGCTCGTGGTCCTCTTCCTCACCAGGTTCCAGTGGTGCAAGTGTCGCATTACCTGCGTTGTAATAAGGGTGGAAATTGCTTGAAATTGTGGATGTAATGTTATCTGATGTAGTTGTGCGATGGGAGCGAGCGTCGCGTTAACTGTTTTAAGGATGAAAATTGCTTGAAACTGTACCTAGATATGTTGGTCTTTTGTTAGCGCATAGTTTGGACAATATTAAGTAACTGATGCACAAAATTGTTACATTGTTGTGCGCAAACGTACTTAACGTTTTTATTTGGATTAAAGTGCTTTGTGAGACCAAAAAAAAAAACTATTCGGATTTCCAAATTTTTGTAATTTAAGTCACTAGAAATGTGAATATTAATTTAAGCTGACATAATGTTAATTGGTCAATATTTAATTTGCACCGCTACAATCTCTGATTGTATTACGACGTTTTAATTATATATTTAAATAGTGAGTAGCAGAGTCGTTTCGATCCGAACTAGATAAAATTATTTAAAATATATCTTCTAGTGGCAGACAAGCAAAGTGGACTGATGTCCAAGCAACAATCTAATTTCAACCTTATGTCGTGAGCGAATAAGACGAAAATCAATCGACATTCAATGAGCTAGATAAAATTATTCTAAATAGTGTCAGACAAATGAAATGGTTAAAGCAACAGTATAATTTCAACTTTATATCGTAAGGAATATGATTAAAAATCACACAGTTCTTACCATTGCCTTTAGCCTCTTCTTCTTTCGTGGGCGCAGTTGAGGCTGGCACGTATTTGGTCTCAGTTGAATCTTCTTTATCTTCTTTGATTACGTCTGCCAACTTCCGAGGTGATGCCTTAGGTTTGGTGGAAGTCTGAATCTCTGCTAAACCGGGCACTGGCTTGCTAGTGTCCTCGTAAAGCATGAAGTTCTGTAACCGCTTTATTGATATCGTTGCTTCAGCTACTTGAGCAATACCTGGTGATAAAAATAACGTATTTTAACGTATTCTTGGGTATGAGACAACCAAAATTATTTTCTGCATTTTAAATTATCCATCTTCCACAATCTGCTTATAGTATGAAGTCAAAGTCAAAGTCAAATCATTTATTTCAAATAGGCACATAAAAGGCACTTTTGAACGTCAAAATTTACAAAAAAATTGAATTGATTCTAGTTGCCCCTTCCAAAAGGTAGTTTCGTATGGGGAAGAATGGGCAAGAGACTCCACCGTTACTCTTTTAAAAATGTTTTACAATATTATGTATACATTAATTATATGTGAAGACGATGCACCTAGAATAAAATTACTATACCACAATAGGTAAAAATAATTAAATATAACGCATGACAGGTAAATTAATTATGAGATAGATACATGGTGCTCACATATTTACAAATATTGAAAAGTAAATGATGTTTCCAAAATTTCACAAGTAATAATTTAGTGTGTGAGTTAAAGTAGTTACATAATGTAAAAAACAATGTCATAAAAAATATACAATTAAATTAGCAACCAGTTTGATTTTGTCTAGACTCTAGATTGTCCTATGGAACAGGACCAGCATGTTTCCAAGCATTCTTATCTAGGATATAATCCTCTAATTTGTAATATGCTTATTTACAAAGTGTACTTTTAGTATGAGTTATAAATTTTCTTTCATTTAATTGCAATATATCACAAGGTATTTTGTTGTAACATTTAACACAGTACCCCATAAAAGATGTATGTACTTTAGATAATCTAAAAAATGGTTGATCAATTTTATCTTTATTTCTAGTATTAAAATTATGTCTATCACTTATTTTATTAAAAAGATGTAGATTTTTTCTTACATACATAATGCCTGCTGCCTAATAAAATGAGCCTGCGTTCTTTTCAGTCTCGAGGAAATTTGTAACCGCCTTCTATGAACATCTAGAATCTAGGGGTTTGTTGGGTTCGTTGCCAACTTAAGAAAGATGTTAGTCGACGAAAATGGGACGATGATTTTCTTTTGGAGACCAAGCCATTTTAAAGGGCAAATCTCTACTTGTAATAAGTACTTCTTTTATAATTAGACGGCACGGTTGGCGCAGTGGTTAAGCGATCGACTGCTGCGCTGCGTGTCGCGGGTTCGATTCCCGCACGGAACAAAATAAATGTTTGTATGACCTACAAGTAGTTGTTCCGGGTCTGGCTGTTTGTGTATGTGAGTTTGAATGTTTGTAAACGCACCCACAATACAGGGGAAATTCCTAGCAATGTTTAAAAATATATATATATATATTAACTTACCTTGCGGAAAGAATACCGTCATAGTCTGTCTCAGAATATTGTAGAAGCTGGTGACGACGAACACCTGCTTCGCGGTGATGACGTTGTACGCGAGCACATACGCAAGGATCGAGCAGAACAGGCAGATTCGTGTCGTGAACATGATGAAAGACGTGAGCACACCGCGGATATAGGATGTCGCTCGAATCTGCTTTATTTCTCGCCTGTTTATAAGAGAAGTGAGTTAGACGAAGAAAACATGAAAGAAGAAAAAAAAACATTAAAAAGGACACAAATAACAATTTCAAGAATAATAAACCTCGTTTCATATTGTTATATATATATATTTTTAACTAAAATAATGTATAATTTAAAACATAATCATACTATCACAAATATCCATCACACATCTATCACACACATCTATCTATCACAAAATTCATAATCAGGATTGGCATGATTAAAACAAGTTGTTTAAATCATTTGATTAAAACAGTTTGAAATAAAACAAGGTCTGGCATTCCGGGAGTGACACATGCTTACGTCACTATCCAGTTGCCACTTTCTTGCAACAAAACACGAATTATGGAAACATTTTCAGTCAACATCCCGTTAAAAAATATATATAAACCATTTAAATTGTCGATACATTTTTCTAATCAAACGAAACAATTCAATTTAAACAATACCAACGTAATTGTTAGTTAAAACCGCTTTGTCTGATCGAATTCGCACAGGTAATAAAGGCGATTGGGGAGTTATTATTACACACTACTGGTAACACAGCGGTGATGACGTAGGCTTGTGTCACCCCAGTGACCGGAATGCTACACCTGGCGAAATATATTATTATACCATGGTAAAAACAATGGAAATGTGAAGGTACGTAACATGCAGTGGAGGCGCTATTTTAAAGTGCCAGAACTATACCTACATAAATAAATAAGTACCTACACAATACAAAACAGTAGATAAGAACTGCATGTAAAGGATTATGAAGCTAATAAATAAATATCTATACCTATTTATTTAAATGTTAAAAGGTCAAACTTACTTCCTTGCTTTGGCGACTAGGTCCGCAAACGGTTTTTCCCATGTGTACATTTTGATGACCTGTATTCCGGATAGTATTTCGTTCATGAGGCGCACACGCTCGTCTGTCCGAAGCGCTGTTTTTAACCGCAGTACTGATGTGCGCTTTCCTAAATAAGCTGTCAAGAAAAATAAACATTGGAATCTGTTAATTTATGCATTAAAATTAAACATAAATGTAGTTTGCACTGGTAATTTGAGTAACCCCGCCTATTATTAACATGGAGTCACGACTGGTTTGAAAGTACAAGTATTGTATAAAGGCTTATTAAAAATGCTTCAGGAATTATGGGCCAAGGGATAAATAACGCACTGGATGCCTGAAGACAGGCGCCATCGCTGCACGAATCAAGGTTGCCGATTTGGCCAGAAGAGGCAATAAAATTTTCCCCTTTTTAAGGGAGGGTATACTATTGGGAGTATAGGGGAGTTCTTTGCCCAGCAGTAGCATAGTTTATGTTAAACATTGGAACCGTCTGTTCTACAGACTAAACCTAAAATGCTGGGAAAGCCCCGGCGATGGCGTCATTTTTCTTTCACGCTACTCTCACGTGACCAAAAACAAATTGGATTTAATAAAACATATTTGGATAAGCATGTATGGGGACGGTCCGAAGCACACAAATAAGATATTAAACAAACAAATACAGTTTAAATAGGTTTGTTTTGGTCACGAGCGTGTCTAACTATGTATTATTCCTATTCGCGTTTACGATTGTCATAAAGTTTGTATAATTTTGTCGTTACGACTGTCATACCCGAAGGAGTTTCAGATTCAGTGAGCAATAACTGAATTTGAATTTGGAGAAATGTTTACTCACTAGCTCGGTTAAAGACTCCTTGAAACACGTGCGACATGCGACGTGAATCGCACGCGACACAAAGGCACCGCTCGTCGCGCAACAGTCGGTGGCTTTGTGTCGGGTCGCGTGTCGCGCCTGTTTGAAGGAGCCTTTAGAATTTTAAATGTTACTGTGGAGCTGGTTCGTCTAATGGAGAATTTCTATCTGAATTTCCAGTAGGTAGCTTGTATAATGTATCTGGAGTTTCACATATTTTTCGTGAAACCGATTTTCGTAGAACAAAATGCCAAACGTATTTGTGCATATATTGAAAGTTAGAAAATTAATTTGACGTCACCGTCAGTTTCTCTAACATATATAATATATGTTAGAGAAATTATCTCTAACATAAATCATCAAATTAATTTACAGTAATTAATAAAAATATTACCCTCTTTTAGAGGCAGTCTGATGAAAAATATAACGTCATAGATCCAATATTGATCCATGAATTCCATGATAGACTCATATCTACGGCACAATAACTGTAATTTAGTGCGATGAAATATCAACAAAATTAGAAGTGTTTGAAGATATTAAATAAACTTGTCAATGAAAGTTTATATAATTTGACCTAGATCTTGCACTTGAACAAGCAATCGTTTATACAGTGCGCCCAGTATATCTAGATACTTCAGAGCGGCATTAGGTACTTAAAAATCTACCTTGAACTTTAACAATTAAGGACAATTTTTAAAGTCAAGTATTACTTTTAAGCACGGCTCCAAAAGGAATACTTGACTTGCTTAAACAGAGTCAAATTAAATTAACTGGTGAAACTTCATAATGATAAAAATAAAAAAGGTATGATTTTATAAAACTCGTAATTATTTTTACTAACTACAGCTGCTTGGAATATTGACCGCGAGACGCCATAACTACAAAAGAAGAACTTTTGATTTTGTTACCCGCCCGTCTGTGAAGTTGCGCCAGGTAATTTAATTTAAACTTGTGCTTATTGTGAAATGGAAATAATCGTTTTATTTAGAATTTATTATAGTTATTCTCTCAGAATTCTTGGATGCTGCACTTATTTATAAATATTTTTTTATTTAAGTGTTGTACCTTGTAACGGTATGAATGCAAGCATGAACCCGACGCCGACGACGGCCGCCCAGCTGATCTCGACCCACATGAAGTAGGTGATGATGACAGTAGCCAGCGGCCCGATCCACAGATAATGTAGGAAGATGATGGCCACGTCGAATCTGTTCACGTCGTTTGAAAGGAGGTTCACTACTTGGCCCACTGTCGTCTCTCCTAGCGCTGTTTTTGATAACCGTAGTGACTGTAATGAAAATTAGTAAGTATGATTCATTACATTGAACGCACGATTTTTTCCATGGCAACAAAACCACATGATACGATGCTTACATTACTATTGTTTCGTCATCCACGTGACCGTCGTGTGTGAATACTAGAATACTACACACCTGACATTTTTGCGGGGCATAATAACAGTAAAACATGTATGTACTAAGCTAAATGCGTGTTAATGCATGAATACTAATGTATCACAGCAGCGTATCTATTGGGGTGGTCACGTGAGACGTAACCACACATTTTTTATTTTTTTTGGTCTGAGATCATCAAATGACCTCTCCCGCTCCGGGCGGAGCGGATGGGCGTGTCAGACTCTTACTGACTAAAACCCACCCGTGTTCCTTCAATTGCCTGTGCTCCAGGGCCACGGTAACTCTTTCGAACTGTAGCGGTATCAACATCGCCACATGCGAGCTACACGTCATACTGACGTCACGCAAATCCTGCACCGCGCAAGCAGAGTTTACCGCGCGACTAGCATATATACAACGTCCCGACATTAACCGTCGGGCAGTTGCCCACCAGACACAACACCCGTCTGGTCGGATGATCCTCCCTTTTCCATAGAGTATGAATGAGCTTTACACCCTGTTCCTCATACCTCTATACTGGTGACCCCGACGTGATCTGAACACGCAACCTTCTGATCTGGAGTCAGAAGGTTGCGTGTTCAGATCACGTCGGGGCAACAATCCGCGACCGCGGCAGGCATCGGCCCTATCGGACCCCGTCAATGATGCTGACATCTCTTTGAGGCGCGCGTGGAACACGACGCGCCGTCGACCCAGGCCTGGTCCTTACCGGACTGCGAACGTAACCACACCCTGAGTTGATGCCCACGAAAACAAACCGTGGCTAACTCCTGTTCTGGTGAACTAACAAAGAGTCTGGTGAACCCCACGACGATGAAGACAGGATCCATCACACATGACATTTCAGGACAGGACAGGACTACCGACCGAATCTTAAAGGAAGATAACGAACTTATGTTCATGTATGTATTTAGAATTGCATTAAAATTTATTTCACAAGATTATATCATTTAAAAACGCAAATTAAATAATTTTGGCTATTTGTGTTTGAATTGGAAAGCAATAAAATTCATGTTATATACCATAAAATAGGTAAAAATATCATTTTCAAATTGAACTGACTGACATTTTCTATTTTTTCTAATGACGCTAATTGGAACTTAACATCTAGTTTGAATAATTATTTACATTATAAAATATGACTAATTTCATTTCATTTAAATATTACAAAA
Source organism: Griposia aprilina (assembly GCA_916610205.1). Classification (NCBI taxonomy): domain Eukaryota; kingdom Metazoa; phylum Arthropoda; class Insecta; order Lepidoptera; family Noctuidae; genus Griposia; species Griposia aprilina. The sequence goes on from OU744286.1 coordinate 13,448,560, forward strand.
ATATTTTCAACATTTTTAAATTCATTGTGAATTAAATGTAAAAAGCAAGACAAAGTAATGTTTCATGTGTGTAAACCGAGTAACGTAAAGGCGATAATAATGAAATGCGTAGCGAACGGTACAGATTTCAAGGTGAAGATCTCCCATGCTAAACCGAAACTATTTATGTCCGTTATATCAGAATCTGTATACCTAACTAACTCAGGAAACTCTCACATACCTACAGATACCTACCTTCTATTTAACCTAGGTACTTGCAAATTAAAAAAAAAAACTATCGCTTTTGTTCGAACATTTATTTTTCGCCCTCAATTGACATAAACATCGATCATTTAGAAAAGTATTTCGTACCGATGCTTCTTCAGAATCGATCCAGCAGTTTTTACGATTACCCAAGTATAATAAAACAAAGTAACACTATTTCTGTTTATTCAATATTAGTTTAGAGCTTATGCAGTACAGATAACTAATCCGTAAAGTACATATTTGAAAATTATTTTAACAGATAAAAAATTCTTTGAAAGTAAATAATGATTCATGAGAAAAGAAAAGACTGAGATATGCTTTATCTGTCAAATAAACAAGCTTTACGATTGTTAGTAAATATTGTCTAGAAATTCTAGAATTGACAAAAGATAAGATCAGACACGCGAAAGCGCTGTACATCTGTAATGTTCAGACTTGATAAATACAAGGTACTTTAGATAGCAGTAGTACAGTCAGCCGCACGTCAATGGTAACATACTGCCTTATGGATTAATCGATCTCACTGCTATGACTATGACATAAACGCGCTATCAACTGTCACCGGTTTTTTTTTTTGAGAATGGATGGGCCGTTCACTGGACCGTTTACCTAAAGATTAAGGCCCCCATACACACATACCACAACCACACCACATCGCAGCGACAAAATGTGGTCAACCTGTGGTTACGTGTGAATTTTCATACAAATTATCGCCCAACCACGTGTTGTGGTTGTGGTACGTGTGAATGGGCCCTAAAAGCTCTGTGAACGACACAAGGGGATATTGTCTTATTTACATTTGTTTTTCAGATTGTACTGCGATATGTTGATAATTGGTACATTAACGACATTTGTTGCACGTGACTGCCTAGAAATACAATTTTTGGGGCTAATATTTACAATCTTCTTTTGTATTTACCGCTTAGCTAGACAACGATGAGTTGATCGCTCTTGAGTGGATCTTGAAGCAACAGCCACTATTGGTGCCCTCAATTGAGAATTAGGTTAATACGATTATTGGGATCGTAATTAAGACTTGAGAACATATTATTACTAACTGCGCCTCACGGTTTTACTCGCATAAGTCTCGATCCCGTGGGAATATCGGAATAAAAATTATCCTATGTCCTAACCCAGGTACTGGTCTACCCATGTGCTAAATTTCATCCAAATCTGTTCAGCCGTTTTATCGTGAAATCGTAACAAACAAACGAACTGACTTTCGCATTTATAGTATTATAATAACACTAGCTGTCGCCCGCGACTTCGTCTGCGATCTAAGATCAAAAGGAGCTTATATTCTTACCCAGGTCATGGTTTATCTGTGTGCCAAATTTCATCCACAAGCGGTCAGTAGTTTTTGCGTGAAAGCGTAACAAACATCCATCCATCCATCCTCACAAACTTTCCGGTCTATCGACACTCTACGAGTCACAAAATATATTAGGTAATAAAATAAAATAAAAAATTAAAAAAACTCATCAACACACTACTAAAGTTTCTATAATAATATAATTCAATCATGATTCGAAAGACACGTGGCGCCATCTATTCTCATAAGAACGTTATTGTTGTTTTCCTAGAGAACAGTATTTTTTTTCGGGATGAAAGATACCCTATGTCCTTTTCTGGATACCTGACAACGTATAAGCAAAACTTCAGGATGATCGGTTCAGTGGTTTAGGCGTGAAAAGGTAACAAACAAAGAAACAAACTTACTTTCGCTTTTAAAATATTAGTTAGGATTATTATTGCCAATTAAATTAATACATAGCATTAAGGCGGTACCCCGACCAAAACCTTGCCATAGTGAGTTATTCAGAGGCTATTAACTTATTCACCATGGGTAATAAACTACATCTAAAAGCACATTATTAATGTTCGATATCCTATCATCACATTGCACGTTCTTATTTGTTTTTATGTGTTATAAATACATTTAAAAACTCCTTGTAAAAAAGTGACTAAAATTATTGATTGCATGCATCTTTTGCTAAAGGTGACGGTCCTATTAATTTGAGGATTACACTAATGGATAGATAATTTAAAAATCTAGATAATTCACGTTTTATTTTATTTCAAAACATCGCTTGTCTTTTTTTATTCAAATAATTTCATTTTTTTTGTGAGTTCTATGATAAATGAGTTTAGTCACTTTTTTATAAGGAGATTTTCAATGTATTTACAACACATAATAACAAATAAGAACGAGCAATGTGATGATAGGATAACGAACATTAATAATGTGCTTTCAGAGTTAGTTGATTACCCATAGTGAATGAGTTAATAGCCTCTGAAAAACGCACTATGGCAAGGTTTTGGTCGGGGTACCGCCTTAACCCACAATCTTTGTTATAATTATAGATCTGTCAATCAATCTGCCTGCCTTCCCCCTTATGTTGGGGTCGGCTTTCAGTCTAACCGGGATACAGCTGAATACCAGAATTTTACATGGAGCGGCTGCCCTACCTGACCTCCACAATCCAGTTAGTTACTGGGTAACATAACACCCCTTGGTAAGATCTTGCATGTAAGTATCTAAACTATAGGAAAGCACGGCAATATTAATCAGTGTACCCTTAAGGCGGCAATAAGTGCCTGCGACCTTGAGCGAATGGGAGGAGCATGCGAAACTTTTAAGCGAATAAAATTGCACAGAGCGTGAGCGTCTACCCGGACATTGGCCAGCGATGCACTAACGCCTGTCGCCCGCAAGAGCCCCCACTTCAACGCGCATCAAATTTATTCGCAAGAACAACCCACCTTGATTCATCAAACACAATACAAATAAAAGCCGTATACAAAAATTTGGGTAATTAAATTGTCTTTTAGATGGTGCAGATTTCACGAAAATACGCCCGATGGTTTTTGCTTGATTATCGATTGATCGTAATCATTAAAAGCTACGACTTTTAATGATTACGTATATCTGCGCCTTAATTCCAGAACGTACGTATGATAATGTTAAACCGTACCTTTCTATAAATCAGTGAACAGCAGGCGACGCGGAACTTCATGCCCATATGGAGGATGGCCATCATATAGGGATGCACGATGAACACGTTGAGCGCCGAACACAGGACCACGGCGCCGGCATACATGTACGCCTCTTCCTGCTTCATAGTGTTCCCAGGACTGTAGTACTCCACCAGCTTACCCAGGAACACTGGCTGTGCAATCCTGGGGTTGTAATCACAATTACATTGTATTTAGTTTTTATTATTGGACCTATAAAGAGGGTTGAGGGTATCCGCTTGTTGCAGTGGCTCATGTCAAGTCAGAGAAATTAGTTGTTAGGCAAATTGACTACAACGCAAAATTGTCATTGTTGGACAGTTTTATGAAATGTCTATAACACAGCAAATCGACGTACACAATTTCCATAACAATTAATTTCCCTGACTATAGTATTCTGCCCAAATAATTGAACAGTATAATAAAGTTTATAACATTTTCAAGATCAGTTACAGTTTCAGTAACTGTTAATGATTTTTCTATATAAATGTAACCCAATTCAGCAGCCTTTGCTACTGCAAAGGCTGCTGAATTGGGTTGGAACCCAAGAATGAAAACAATTACCTCAAACATTTTAGTAATGATTCCTAATTAATGTAGTAAACATACTAAGAACTAAAACTAACTTTTAAAACTGAAAACAGTTTAAAATACCGGTACAAGGCTACTTTACGTATAATGAAGAAAATAAAATGCTTAAAAAATAACTAGAGAATATCTATTACAGATCAACCAGGAAGTAATATTAAATTTGAAAGATCAGGTGAGATATTGATATAAAGAACTTGATCTTTTGGTGAGATAAGATTAAACCTCATTACATAAAATCCTGTCTTACCATTTCCACGAAGTCACGTGTAATCTCAAGCTAAAATTTTCCGCCTCACGAAAATCAAAACGCTCTCATCTGGGATTATATATATTTATCTATTCTTTTCTTATTGTCTGTAATTATGTGACAGATTAGGGTTTGGGTCCCGGCCGGGCCGACTTGTATCTCAAAGTTTTTGTAAATTTTGTTGTCTCGGCTTCCGAGACTTTCGGGTCGAGATTCGAGACACTGGCCACCACGGTTTACAGTCCCAAATTACGGATTTATTTGCTTCTAATTTGAGTTAAACTGCAGTTTTTGCTTTTGCGAAAGTACTGTATGGCAGACTTTTTGAAAATATCCCTTGTACCCGAACGCCAGATTTGGAAATAATGGACGCCGAACCTAGTACCAGTAGCTCTACAGTACATAACGAACCCGACGAGTAGTTTCAAAGACAAATGGAAAAGGCAATAAAAAATTCGAAGAAAATGAATAAAAAATATCTGGCTTTCATAGATGCATTTATCAAAGATTGCTCTATTTATCATTAACTTAACGACAGCAAATTCTGTGTCAGACGGACAAAAAGTAATCTTAAAAAGGTTCCTTTTTTCCTTTTAGTTCAAAACATTAAAAAATTTATTAACAAACCGTTATAACCAAAAATGCACGAAACTAGAATACCTGATATAATATACCAGTATCTGATAATCTAGACATTAATGTGTTGGGTAACTATACCGCCTCTTTACAAGAGCAACGTGACATCTCATAAAAAGTTTTTTTTTTATTTGATATTCAAAACTTATTTCATATTGAACTGAGTTATTTTTTGCTTATTTTCAGAAAAATTGTTTTCTGACATTAAAATGATCAATATTTAAGAATTTATCAACGCTTAAATGTTTAAAATTGCTCTCCTGTAAAGTTGCGGTTTAAAAAATATCACGTTGTTCTTGTAAAGAGGCGATACGGTTTAATTAACAGTCTTAGTAACAATATTTTCTATGTTAATTTGTTTTAATATTTCGTGACATCAATTCCAGTTATCTAGATTAGTAGGCTTATTCCGGACATCTGTGAGTTATGAATCCAATCGAATTTTATTTAATCTGTGTTAATTGACAATACATCACATTTCGACCCAATTACGTGCCAAATAAATAGTAATTCGAATCAAAATCGATATAACTCAAAGACTCGCGGAGTTAACCTGCTGGCAAACACTGCACTAGACTTAAAAGTAGAACATTCTGAATTATCTAATTTCATAATAAAACTAAACTAATAGAACAAGATGATTTTCCACCTAAGAATAATTTGCTTAATTAATACCTATGATACTCGTACTGCACGTATAGGTACAGTTGAAGACACCTGCATATTTTACCTCTCATTGAGAACAACTTTCGCGTATTTGTAGGTACTCACAGTTTTATTCGTGAAATTGTATTTTTATACGTGAAGAAAAAAAAAACAACTGCCTTGGTATACTGTAAAACATTTCATCACAAATATGGTGAAAAAAAAAACACGTTTGTCACGAGTTTCAAATGGAAAGATTGATATGTGATGTACTTGTTGTTTTTTTAACCGACTTCACAAAAAGGAGGAGGTTCTCAATTCGCCTGTATGTTTTTTTTTTATGTGTGTTAGCTCAGAACTTTTTTCTGGGTGAACCGATTTGGATGATTCTTTTTTTATTTGATAGGTGGTACTTCACATGTGGTCCCATTTAAATTTGATCAAGGTCTGAACAGTAGTTTTTGAGTTATCCTTAATACTGCATATTTTTCCACTTAGTTTATATGGATGATGTGTTAATAATTTCCTGTCACTGTTATTTACACACCAAGTAGTGGTATGCGAATTTGTGTGGGGTAGGTACCGCAACTAAAAAGTGAAAAATAAAATCTTTTTTACAAAAACTTTTTGACAAAAAAAACAACCGACTTCCAAAAAATATACTACAAAGTGAAAAATAACTTTAATTTCGGAAGTCGGTGTCTTTGGATCTTTATTTTAGTTTTTGCCACCGACTTCCGAAATTAAAGTTATTTTTCACTTTGTAGTATATTTTTTGGAAGTCGGTTGTTTTTTTTGTCAAAAAGTTTTTATTTTTCACTTTTTAGTGGGTTAGATAATAATTTATCGAAGTTACAATAGCCTAATGTCAACTGCTCATCCTGTACCTGCTGTAAATCATTGAGGAATTCCCTCGACTGTCTTTCGGCTCCATCATCAGATCGATTCCAGACCTTCATTAAATTGTAGTTCTTTAAAATACTTAATGAAAAAATTAACAAACGCACTAGGTGCTCCTACGATTTTCGTAGGTTCCCCTCGATTTCTCCGGGATTCCATCATCAGATCCTGGTTTCCTTATCATGGGACCACCCTTGAGGTATGCCCTTTCTAACAAATAAAGAATCATCCAAATCGGTTCACCCAGGAAAGAGTTCTGAGCTGCGAATTAAGAACCTCCTCTTTTTTTTGAAGTCGGTTAAAAAAAACAACCGACTTCCAAAAAAACACTAAAAGACGTGAAAAAGTTTTTATTTTTGTGTTTGTGTGTTTTTCTCTGCGTCATGTTTACCGCAAATAAACTTATTTTTCTTTTCTTTTCAGTATGACGAGTAGAATAATCCCCTTGACATTTATGGAAGTGACTGAAACACCAACCTGAACCTTAATCGCGTAACACACTATCTATCACAATCTGAATCATTTTGAAGCCTATTGCTAATCCATTGCTTCATATGTTCGAAAAAATTGTCTGCTCAACAACGTAAATAACGCAATGAATGTTGTTGAACTGTCAAAATGAAAGCTATTCCTACTGTAAGTCTGTTACGCAATTACACCGCTGTACCTAATGAAGTAATGACACAAGTAGCTTCACTTTGAATTCTAAAGATACCACAATACAAACGACACTAATAGTATCTACAACACACTACGTACAAATTCAGTCTCTTTGTAATTCTAAAGATACCTACAAACTACAACCAACTTTACAGTGCCTTAGCTACGGTAGGTAACTTCGTCTCACTTGTCAGTGCTATTGAAAGCGTTGGCCACCTGATCACGGAGTTCTAGCAAACGCTTGTGCATCTCTGCGTGAGGCGTCTTCCCGAAGTAGCCTATGAACGAGCCCAACATGCGAGGCTGTTGGATCCTGTAGGAGGAAGGAGAGGTTAGGATGGTTAAGGAGTTATGGTAAATTAGGATAGACTCTGGGAATGTCGATTTTTGCAAACTTTGGAATGTAGGTTTTTGGAGCATTTGAGAATGTCCGTTTCTTAGACTCTGTTAATTTCAGTTTTTGTAGCTTTCGGTGATGTCCGTTTCTGGATCACTAGGAATGTAGGTATTGGAGACTATACAGTTGGTTAGTTCTTTGGTTTACATTTTTAGTATCTAACATTTTTATGTCGTCGTGTTTCTTCTGAATGTCTTATATTTTTTCACCATATTTACCTGTCTATTAAATTAAATAAACTTTTTTTTTTAATGACCAGTCTTTGTTTAGATTAAATAGTTTCTAGTAAGTGTACATTTCGTAATAGCAATTATTTCTAGTTTGTGTTTATTTAAATATTTAATTCTGTATTGTATAGCAATGGGTTTTTTAAAATTCATTTTCTGTAGAATTAATCTTTGTATTTATTTTCCCTTAGCAACAGAGCACGAACGGGTATAAAAATACATAAAAAGCTTCTATAAGTAGATAAAGTGACATTTACACTTCAATTCTTTTTGATGAACTAAAGATTTAACGACAACATTTAAAAAATTGGGATCAAAATGCCAGTACACGGTGGCGGATGCCAAAATTAAAAAATAATTCATCGTTGGTCTCATTTTCATGGTTTTCTAGGGTGCTAAATCCAATATGCCAGCCAAGTTCAAGTAACTTGAACATAACTGGCTGGCGCAAATGTCTTTCGCGCAAATGTCCATTAGCGTAAAAGTCTATTCGCTCAAAAGTCCATTCGCGGAAATGTCTTTTCACGCAAGTGGGTTCGCGCAAGTGTCTTTCGCGGAAATGTCTTTTGCGCAAGTGTCCCGGATCCATTATAAAGGAGCTCGGCTCATCCCACAAGTTATCAAAATTAAATGATTACGTAAGCCGTTTTTAACTACGCAAAATATTTGCCAGATTGATGTAATTTATTTTTGCTGTAGTCAACACTTGATCATTTTCTCAGTTTGAAGTGCCCTAAATGCCTTCAGTTTCTTTCATATCTTCGATTTATTAGAAGGCGATTAATTAAAATCGGAACTCGAGAAACTTTGATACTAATAGCCTGTTTCATCAACTCTGGTTAAGTTGCTGTTAAGTTCTACTAATGTGGCGAATAAATTTTGGTCATTACTGTTGAATTTGCAGTTTCACTGTCAGATATTGCGTACCTCACACAGAGTCACTCACTGTTGGCCACATTACGCCTACGTTAGTGGTACAGGTAGGTATTGTAGAGGTTGTCTGCATGTGTCAACCTTATGTTGACAGGCTGGAAATATATTATCGCTGGTTTGCCTCGAACAGTCAAGCAAGTTTAAAATAAGCTTTGGCAGGAAAAATGATGGTAGTTTGTTTAGGAGGTAGACAGGCAAAGCTAGGGCCTGCCGGTGTATAATTCCTTGATAAAATATAATAACATTCTAAAGAATACTACGTATATTGCTTTACCTCTACGTTCCCCCAGTTATTATTAGGTAGGTACACGTAGCATTCCCACAGTACCTATACCTACCTATAATCACAACAGCTAAAGCGATCCATCACAAATAGGTATAATAAATCAACGGGCGTTCCTCTGCTGAAAAGAATATCAATTTCATTCAATATGATCCTAATTACAATCAGTTTCCAGACTAACAAGATGCAGCTTAATATCAGTACCTAACAGAGATAATTTTGTAAAAAAATAATAGATATAAAAATAACTAAACCCAACGACGACTAACACTAAACAATCGACAAAAAAAATTCGGTGTCACACGTCATGTAATTAATGCATAAATCGAACAGTTTACGTGTAACTCCGGATTTTTAATTTGTCTGTTTGTCATGGCCATGTTTATACCTTTTTAGATGTTGTTTTTATCGTAGTTGGGTTTTAGGGTTTTTAACTGTTATTTTTATTTAAATTATTGTGGGGTTTGCGATCATTGAGGGTAGGACCCATTTCTTTGTTATCCGAAAATTCAACACGAAAATTTGGGTTTTATGTATAATATAATATAGATAACCAATATATTTTCAGAAAATACTCCTCAAGACCTTTCATTATACCAAACTCGATATATTAAGCTTCTTTTTTTTTGGCAACACTTTTCTTCCCCTGTTAGCCATTTTGGATGGTTTGTGACGTCACATAGCCTATAACCAGCGGATGACCAAGACGCTTCCAACAATACCTCATTTGTCAAATTATGATCAAGTAGTTTAGAAGTTATGAGGGAACAGATGAACATACCGGTTAAAATCATAACCCTCCTTTTTGCTTCGCCGTAGTCGGATAAAATAAATTATCATGTAAAAAGATACATCAAAATATAAAATAACGATTTAATGTCCAAGTCAACGATTTACATAGAAACGTGCGTAATTACGGTACCTACCAGTGTTGCCAGATGACCGTCTCGCGTTCACCCCAAACCTTCCCCAAAATCCCCCCAAAATTTAGGTTTTAAAGAAAAAACCCCCCACAAATTGCAAAATATTAATTTATTACTGAAATACAATTTTATACTATTTCAGCAACAGCTTACTTCCCAAACTTTCCCCGAACAACATAACATCACGCCTGTACTCCCCGAAAGGTTAGGCAGAGGTGTACTATAGCACACCCACATTTCGCCAGTTATGTTCCCCGAAATCCCCCCAAAATTCAGCTTTTGAAGAAAAAACCCCTTAAAAACAAATGGCAAAACATTGATTTATTTATGAATTACAATTTAATACTATTTCAGCAATAGCTTCCATTTTAGAATATTTATTTATTTAATTGGATGCTTGAAGATTTTAATAATTTGTGTTGTTTGTGTTTCTTTCGTGTCAAGAATCAAAATCATAAATTAGAAACAGCCGGAAGCTGTAAAAACGTAATTGATAACGCTACGCAATATGACTTTTGAAACTACTGATTTAATCATCACGGCTAGCCGCGGCTTTTCCCGGATTACAGTTTTGGTCATAGAAATCCCCCTATTCCCTCCAAACCCAATTTTTTCCCTCCAAATATCCCCCCAAAAATATTGTCCCTCCAATTATCTCCCCAGACCTATAAAAAAACCCCAAATTTGGGGGGATTCCCCCAGTCTGGCATCACTGGTACCTACCTAGGTATATAAATGAAGTGTTTATGTAATACTTAACTATTTATTGATACTTAAACTGATAAGCACCCATATTGTTACATCAATCGCCGACGATTTCTAGTTGTCGATAACTGCACTGATTGCTTCAGAACTTCAGATGCAATACAAATGTGTGTTATCTTATCAAAACAGATTTAAGATAGGCATTGTTTATACTACTTACTGTGTAATAGCTCATATTACGATTACAATAATTGTTGATTGTCGCGATATTGTCAGTCAAATAGACTCACCAGCGGGCTTAGCACGACGCTGTCTATCTCTTCGAAGAATAGACACGGCTATTCCCTTACAAAGTGACATTTCGTTTCTCCATTTTTGACATCGCACCGTAAAAATCCTTCGAAAATCTGTCATCTTGTCTTTCGTTTCTGCCGATCGCTGTCTAGGTCCTTTTTAATGTAGACTATTTCAGAAGACATTGTCTAAGGTAGTGAAGACAATTTGATTTTTTAATCGCCATGCTAAAGACAGTAGAAAACTTTTTACTCGACGGCCACAAAGTATGAAAATGGAATGGAAAAAAAGAATGTTTCACATTTTGTATGGATAATGTGAAAAATGAATGAATTGAGGGGGTCGAAATTTTCATTATTTTTGCGATAGGACACACCATTTAAGAGATATAAGTAAAATTAAAGATAAACGTGAATAAATTACTGAATTTCGTAAAAAGTGCCGTTGACTCTTTCTACTTTGCTGCCGTCGTACTGTCTTCACGAAACGTCATTTTTGTCTATTCTTCCGTCGACAAGACGGTGCTTGTGCTAAGCCTGCAGCACCCTAATTGTGTAACACTATAAATCTCAATCAGAATTATTTTGAAGCCTATTGCGAATCCATTACTTCATATGTTCGAAAAAAAAACTGCTCAATAACGTAAATAACGCAATGAATGTTGTTGAATTGTCAAAATGAAAGCCATTCCTACTGTTAGTGTGTTACGCAATTACCACACTGGTCTATCAATAGATAGCGTATTTTAAGTGCCTATAGAGTATTTTTCCTTACACGTCCAATCAGGTAAACAAACACGGTCGTAGAAATTACATCTAAAACTGCTCCATATTAACCATTTTATTTAGCACTAGCTTCTCTCCGCGACTTCGTCCGCGTGAAAATTATTGTTTTAACATATAATATATGCTATGACACTCGGCAATACTGTAGCTTCCCATTCATGAAATAATTTTCGGAATCAGATCAGCAGTTCCAAAGTTTACCCCTTACCTACATACAAAGACACAAATACCTCTTCATAATATTAAGTATAGACATTAGACATAAGTACCTAATTTGGCTGGAAATAAAAAACTTAGCACGCCATATTCGTTTACCAAATATAACAAATTGAAAAAATACACTTTAGTTTGTTTCACATTCACATTCCTTAAGGCTTCCGCAAACAGGCGCAAGGCGACAGCGCGACGCAACTCTTGTGGACAAAGATCCATGAAGTTTTCATAGAAATTGTTCTACTAGAGCCGCGTTGCGCCTGTTAGCGGGAGCCTTTAAACTCTGTTTACATATACGAGTAGTAGCATTTTTTTTTTGTGTTGTTTCATTTGTATAAAGAAAAATATCCATACCTACGTAGGTGCGTATCTTGTTTGTTAGTATCAACTTGCATGATCGTAGGTAATTAATAAACGGATCGTTGTACCTGTACTCGAAAGGTTTAGGTAGTTAAATAAAGGTAAACAAAAAAAACCACGTGACTCATAGATGTTAAACCTTTTATTTCAAATGTTAAAATCATATTATTTTGAGTCCCATAATAAAAGGCTCTATTCTGAATCTGAATTTGAGGAACTATCTGTCACATTAATAATAAAGCGTTCAGTGGTATCATCAATTATTTTGTCTAATTTAAACATTTTCTGTTGTTCTTTTATTACATGACCCTCGCAATTTTTCCAATTCTCAGCAGTCACATTAGCTAAAGCCTCTGGCAAAAGAATGTTTAAGCCAGACATTTTAGAGTTTTATTTTTCTCGGCTACAAACCCTTTAACTTGAGCCCATATTAACTCAATTGAATTTCGCTCACAGAGGTATGGTGGCAGCCGCAATACAGTGACACCATATAACAGTTTTTCTAATTCATCCACAACTTATAAGCAATCTGGTTAACCGACTAAACGTAATACCTGCTACTGCAGTTGCCATACTACGTCACAGATGTACTCTTCAATTTAACAACGTTATCTAATTCGTTGTATTTTCTAAAAGGTTTAGGGAACCTGACTTTTTGGGCTCTTTACAATAGACAGATTACAAAATATTATAATATTTTATAAATCTAACAAAAAAATTGTGCTCAAGCAATTACATGTACGAAGAGTATAGTTTACGAATAAATGATAAAGTTTAACATACATTAATAAAAGAGGAAACTATCGTATAAATCGCAAATAACTTTAAATTTGTTGTAACGTATTTTTAAACAACAAAGTGTCAACTATAAAAAAAACCTTTTTACGATTTGTTTACCTTTATTTCACTACCTAAACCTTTCGAGTATAATTATTTGTTCGTGGAAATTGCGGGGTAATTGCATAACACACTAACGGTGGCAATGGCTTTCATTTTGACAGTTCAACAAAATTCATTGCGTTATTTAAGATGTTGAGAAGACAAATTTTTCGAATATATGAAGCAACGGATTAGAAATATTATCCTTCAAAATGATTCATAATTGTGATTGAAAATGTGTTACGTAATTATTGAACTACATAGTTTGCCGTGCCTGCTGTCCTTTTAAACTACACAAATATAATAATATTACCTAATATATTACTCTTTTACTTAAGATAGTATAGTAATGCGTGTAGTAGTATTTATAAACACTTATTAAATAGTAAGTGTTTATAAATACTACTACACAACTAAACGACGCGTCTCTAGTAGAACAATTTCTATGAAAACTTCTTAAACATTATTCTACAAGAGTCGCGTCGCGCGGCGCCTGTCTGCGGGAGCCTATATGAAGACATAATAAAGTAAAGTAAAAAGTAAAAATTTATTTGCATAGATTGCAGGTACAGTAGATAAGATGTGACAGTTAAAATATGGGTGATCCTTGTACAATCTACCTTATATTAGGCATGCAACATTATTAGAATATGAGAGAATTAATATAAAATGAATGGCAATGATGAATTGATGACACAGATAAGTTATTTTTAAGAGTACTATTACTCTTGAACAATAGTCGGCATGCGGCATGGTAGGTACATTCATATAATAGAACATTAATTTAAAAGTACTAGTAAGTACTTGCTTTTATAAATGTCTACTACTCAAGCAGCTGTTAAGGCGGAACCTTCAGGGTAGCCCGCGAAATTCATATTTATATACGTTTTTTGCAATTATATATTTTTACTGATATGTAGAATTTGTGAAGTTAGGGTCAAACTTCACAAATTGTACATATCAGTAAAAATATATGGCTTCGCCGTTTCGCTACCGTCGTGGAGGTGATGCGAATATTTAGTTTCTGAAGTTAGTAACGAAACAGCCAAGCCATACATTTTTACTGATATATAGAATTTGTGAAATTAGGGTCGGTAGAGTTAGGCCGTGTAGATTCAGAAGCTTGGCTCTACATGAGATCTGATATCTTTTTCACAGGGCAAACCTTATGTGGTCGTCTTGGCAACATTTTACATGAAATGTTTTTGGTGGGATTTCAGTTCTTTTTGTAAGTTGCTAGGCAGTCTTTTTAGTGTTTATTTTTTTCTTCTTTTTTTTTAAGTTTATCTGGGGGCACGGTAGTGTTTTTTTGTATACTGAACTTTGTTTACATACTAAATTTCGGCTTTCTAGCACTTCAGGAAGTACCCTAACATTTTGAAGTCTCATACAAAGTTCCACCCCCCCCATTTTAGGGGATGGGAGGCGAAAGTTCTAAGTTTATGAATTTTTTTGTTGGTTGTATACGAAACTTAGATTACATACCAAATTTCAGCTTTCTAGCACTTCAGGAAGTAGCCAAACATTTTGATGATCATCAGTGTGTCAGTGTATCAGTGAGTGTGTCAGTGACGAAATCGCTGTATTTTAGATATCAATATAATCTAAAGTATTAGAGCTATTCAAATGAGACTTTGTATGTTTAATTAGCCTATTATTGACATCATATCCTGAGAATATGAACTACCTGGTACATCGGAAACCTACTCTATGAGGGTTTAAAAAAACGACGATACACTTCGAGAAAAGGTAGGTAGTGCCCTTGCGCTTCGCTTGGCTCGTCTTGGCGGGGGCACTATCGTGCCCCCAGATAAACAATGCTAGAAACATTAAGGAAGAAACAGGGTTTAAAACAACTTGTTTCAAATTTCAAACACATGTTTTAAACAACTTGTTTTAATCATGCCAACCCTTTTTTTTTTTTTTTTTTTTTTGGGTGGGAAATCATCAAATGACCTCTCCCGCTCTGGGCGGAGCGGAAGGGCGTGTCAGACTCTTACTGACTAAAACCCACCCGTGTTCCTTCAGTTGCCTGTGCGCCAGGGCCACGGTAACTCTTTCGAACAATCCGCGACCCCGGCAGGCATCGGCCCTATTGGACCCCTTCAATGATGCTGACATCTCTTTGAGGCGCGCGTGGAACACGACGCGCCGTCGACCCGGGCCTGGTCCTTACCGGACGGCGAGCTGCCCATTGCTCGCCGTCCGCAGGCCCGCGCCTACGGTGGCCGGGAGTCGGCTATGGACTCCCGACGCCCAGGGTGTCTCCTCCTGCGGCGACTAGGGGCGTGAGGGCGCAATGATTGCCTCTCCCTCACGCGCTCCGCCTCCTCCTTCGCGAGCATTACTGCTTCGCAGAAGGAGGTGACTGCTTCCCATTCTCTCTCGCTCCGTACTATGGCCTGTACCAGGGCCGGACGCGAGAGATCGCCGCCGCCGATCGCCGCCACGAGGACACGGCGGTGCTCCACCCAAGCTGGGCAGACCTCCACCGTATGCTCCACCGTGTCCTCCGGTCGATCCACACAATGCCAACACCCGGGCGTTTCCTCCCGCCTTATCCGAAACAGGAACCTCCCGAAACAGCCATGTCCGGTGAGGACCTGCGTCAGGCGGAAGGTGAGGACGCCGTGGCGCCTCTCAAGCCACTCCTCAAAGAGGGGACTTACCGCCGCAATTGTGGCGTGCCCCCAGATAAACAATGCTAGAAACATTAAGGAAGAAACAGGGTTTAAAACAACTTGTTTCAAATTTCAAACACATGTTTTAAACAACTTGTTTTAATCATGCCAACCCTGCGGGGTAATTACGTAACACACTAATATATATGTACTAATATATACTAATATAAATAATAAATAAATATGAACTAATATATACATAGTGTGTTACGTAATTAGGGTGCTGGTAACAACTGGAAAAATTGGGAGTCAACCAAAATAAGTACCTACTTAGAAAAAAAACAAGCTCGAGACTAGTTTTCTTAACATGTTTTTTCGTTTTATGATTTATTTTCATTAAGGAAGCGTTTTTCAAAAGAGTTTCTATCACTGACTAAGTGAACATTCGGAAAAGGGCTGAACATCCGCCAAATCCAAATAAGATTAAGTACAATACACACAAAACAATACACCGTTCCGTAAGAAGTATCTAATTACAATTAAAACAAATACTTATTAATTAACAAAGGAGCGAGTGTACCTACCTCAGTATTTAAAAGCATAGGGAAAACCGCAGACCACGACAGATAAGTAATTGAGGCGTCTCATGTTACGTCTGTGGCATTAGTCACACTCACAAACATTTTGACATGACAACAAGCCTTCGCTACGTACCGAAACAGGCGATTTTTTTTCGCGCACTGCTTATCGTAGAGAGTTGAAAATCCAACAGTGTGTATTTATGACGTGCTGGGATGAGCTCTGTTGGTTTCTTAATTCTCGGCTTAAGGCGGTACCCCGACCAAAACCTTGCCATAGTGCGTTATTCAGAGTCTATTAACTCATTCACTGTGGGTAATAAACTACATCTAAAAGCACATTATTAATGTTCGATATTCTATCATCACACTGCGCGTTCTTATTTGTTTTTATGTGTTATAAATACATTAAAAACCTCCTTGTAAAAAAGTGACTAAAATTATTGATTGCGTGCATCTTTTGCTAAAGGTGACGTTCTATTAATTTGAGGATTACACTAATGGATGGATAATTAAAAAATCTAAATATTTCACGTTTTATTTTATATCAAAACATCGCTTGTCTTTTTTTATTAAAATAATTTTAATATTTTTGTGACTTTTATGATAAATGAGCGTGCGCAGGGAGCGAGACAGAGCGAGACTCAGCGACGACGCGACGGTACAGAGAAGGACCGAACGCTCAAGGTCGTTTGGTCGGGGAAGCGCCTTAATACCAAGAGTTGAAATTCTAGTGCGACATAAAAAATAGTCGCGTTAAAAAGTCGCCTGTGCGTACCTGTCCCCTCCCCCAGCGACACCCTAAGCCGAGGAACGTACCCCACAAGTGCCCTTGCCCTTAGCGTGTAGTGGTTTAGTTTTTAAGTATTTTAAGCACTTGCTGGAGGTCTTAATTTATTGGGGCAACCACAGGCAAGCCCTGTTAAGCAGCCGACAACCTTCTGGGTTAACCTGCGACATGCCAATATAAGAATATATAAATAAAAAAACCTGGGCTCAACCACGGTAATGTTATGTAGCGTGGCTCAGCCGGCTGGTAGGAAGTACACACAGGAAGGAGTATTGATTATGGAGTATGTGGATTGCATCGACGCCGACGCCTCTCATTGCGTAGAGTAATATTAGCTTTAATATTATAACAATAGAGATAAGGCAGTAGGTCGCAATGAATCATTCATTGCAATGCTGAATAAACTGTTTTGAACCAGCACCATAATTGCGTATCTATCACAATCTGAATCATTTTGAAGCCTATTGCTAATCCATTGCTTCGTATGTTCGAAAAATTTGTCTGCTCAACAACGTAAATAACGCAATGAATGTTGTAGAACTGTCAAAATGGAAAGTATTCCTACTGTTAGTGTGAGCTGGTACTAACTTTCATACCGTAACAATCCTAGACCTTTTAGTCTTGGTATAAACCAGTACTTAAGTTTTTTTTTGGAACAAGAGCGTAATGTTTTGTTATGGTTTACTGTGCAAACTAGGTTTTACTAATCCATATTGTGTATCTTAATAATATTAAGATAGCCCCGACATTGTCTCGACTTAGCGTAAATGTAAAAAGTTATAAGAACACAGTAAGTAGGAACTAATTAATTTAAAAATCTTAATCTCAAAGACAAGTTCTTCAACCAGGTTTGGACTTTACATTCGCGTTTTTATTAGGTATCGTCTACTAGGATTGAAGGTCCGCGAATACGTTAAGCCAAAGCTAAACAAAACAAATGGACTTTGTACCCACAAACATGTTTTCTCACACGCCATACAAAGTCCATTTTATTTGCTTTTATTTTTCAATAGGCAATATTGAAGAGACAGTGTTGTTTTTCTCACAACACACTCATAAAAATACTTCAGTTATTAAATTATTCATAGTTAAGTAACGAGATAAATTATGTATTTTCTGTTCTCTTCTACTTTTGCACACGGTGTTTACATCTCTTTTTATCCTCTTTTGTATCGTAGGTATACTGGAAGAGATTTCTTACGTATTTTTGTGTTCTTTTCTTCTTGTCTGTTTATATGTGTGTTCATATATGGATAAAACAAACGTAAATAAAATATATATTTTTTGTCCTGCCTTTATTGTCTCTCTATAATTCTAGCCGTTGTTCCTGCGCCTGATCTCTCTCCGGTCGTGTCGGATGACCGTCCCATCGGACTATGAAAGTGAGGGAAGAGAGAGTGCAGCTGTGTCTGCGCACACACTTGTGCACTATAATAACTCCCGCGCCGAAAGAGATTCTCCGTTGAGATTGGTCACCATGGCCATCGCCGAAATTCGGTCTGGACGACTACATACGAGTACGTCTCAGGTAGGGCAATGAAAGAAAAATAGTCTCCGTTGAGATTGGCCGCCATGGCCAAAATACGGTCTGGAGGCTAAATAGTATTCTAGCGACAATTCCATTATACTTAACTACATAAATTCCACTTAAGGGGGATGCGCCAAGGTAGCCCGCGAAATTAAATTTTTCTTACGTTATTTGCTATTTGCAGGGCAGTATCAGGTTGTATGGTGATCTAAATATGATTCGCGACCGTATCAAATATGGCTTTACAGAATTATACTCATTAGAATCAGCAATACAACTCCTTAATTTAGAATTGCCCTCAAATGTAATGATTTCATGAAATAGTCATTCAATAGGCTAATATGAACTTAAAGCGATGTATTTCTGATTTTAATGATTGTAATTCTGTATTGAATTTCGCGGGCTACCCTGAAGGTTCCGCCTTAAACCAGCAGCCATGAACAATATGAAGGATTTTACAATCATTTTACAGTGAGTAGGTACCCACTTCAAAACGGACATCTAAAAGATTGTACTAAGTCCATCCTACCTGAAGTACAGCCTTTTTTCGAGTATAAATGAGTGCTAGTAATAAATCCCATGAAGACGAGCACTGTACTGCAAATTATAATAGGCAAATTGGATATATTTATCGGGAAACCGACCAACAGACCTACTGCGAATTCCATAGAGGCTATAAAATGAATGCGCCATTCGATACGTAAGTAAAGGGTCGTGCACACGGGCGCGACGCGACAGCGTGACACAAAGGCACCGCGTGTCGTGCGACGAGCGGTACCTTTGCGTCATGCTGTCGCGTCGCGACTGTTTGCGGGAGTGTTAACTCGGAATTCGAACTATTTATTATGCATAAACATATAACGTTTTCATAATTAAGTATATGTATTTATGGTCCCCAAAGTTACCTACTCACTAATTCACGTTAAAACAACACTTTTACATAATACAATGTTATCAAAATTCGACCTAATTGTAATGCCTGTTAAAAAACTACTTTAGTAAAAAACACGTTTCATGTATGGAGACCTCATAATGTTTTTAACTTTATTTCATCATATTTTTTTGTGGTTATAGCGGCCATAGTACATAGTACACACGCTGAAAGTTTCAAATGTCTACCTATTTGTGTTCAAAAGATACAGCCCTGTAACAGACGGACGGACCGGATCTAATAGGTCCCGTTGGCACCCTTTGAGTACGGAGCCCTAAAAATGATATGATGTATGATTCCAACTGGTCGATTGCACGTAGTGATGTCTCGTCCAATGTTTAAAGGAAATAAAATATATTGAACTACTTGGCAACACGCATAATGAGGAAGTCAATGAAATTAAAATTGTAATAGTATTGTACTACTGAAGGTTTCAGTTGCCAAGAATATGCCAGTTTTTTCATGAGGAACGAAAGATCGTTTGATTTATTTTTGCTCTACTTCTTATTCAAAAGTGTGCGTTTCTGTCCCTATTCTTTTCCAGAATTGGATCTAGATCGGTATTATAGAAGTCCACTATGAGGGGTGGATATCGTGGATGTAGCCTTGATATCATGATTCATTAGGATTATTATTAAAAAAACTGAAAGATGAATAAAATGCTGTACCAAGTACCCATAGATTACCTACGTAAAGGTAGGTTTCAACTTTCAAGAGATGAACTACATTATTTTCGCCTTTAGCTCATCCTCACGGGTCACAATGTGTAAGATATTATCTGGCATGAATAGCAATAAACACGATTATTTTATAAATATTAGTTCTTTTCTTCCGATATCAAACATCGAGAAAAGCATTGTACTGGTAGGTACCTAGACTGTCTAGTGGTAATATTAACGTACCTATCGATCAATGGGAAATTGGCAAGAGTCGTGGGCTTCATATTACGACGCACGGATACGTAATAGTGGAAATCTTCAGTTATTTATAGCTTAATTTATTTTTATATGAATTGCGAAATGGTTACTTAGTTGCGTGTGGAATACGCATAACAGTTAAAAAAAATAAACAAATTTAATGTCAAAGATATTTCTCTGCAAACGCATTTTTTGCTTCGATGAGTAAATTGCTAGACAAAATAAAATATAGGTAATTTCAGTTTTTCCAATAATTTGTGCAGTACAGTCAAAACAAAGCAGATTACATGTTTATCGAAGTAAGATGCGAGAACGGACGAATCAGCTTACGGTCGAAGGATTAATGACCTGTGTGGCTCTCGTCTTTCGTCGGTTTGCGACTGACGTGTACGATGTAAGCTGTTAGATAATACAGACATTACACGGCCGAGGTCACGAGCAAACAACGATGACGTATAAAGGCTATATTGTTTGCACGTAGCCTGTATTTTAAGCATGCGTTAACGAAAAATGTATCTTCATATTTTGCCTAACCTTCAACTAGTAAACGTAGAAACGAAGTGTTAATATTACGTACATAGATGAGACTAGACCAATTAATCAAATAAGGTGTTTCCCCAGAAACCGTGACCGTGACCTCCGTATCAAACGACTGATAATTATGTTAATTATAAGCTATAAAATCTCTACAGACGTTCAATAAACCTGTCATGTTCAAATCGATTCGATCGATTCGATTCGATCGAGATGAAGATAATATTTTTGGTGATTGATGAAAATGTGCCCCACACCTAATGTTGCTTAAATAAAGAGTCGCAATCTATTTGCACAACATCGTCGGTCAATAAAAACGGTGGCAAGAAACAGCCATACACGTGTTTAGAAAACAAGGTGATATAATGGGTAAGTACTTCAAAGATTGATCGTACCTACTCCGATAAATAAGAAACTATAGAGCTGCAGTTTATATTTTTTTTAATAACTTTGTAATCTGTTATTATGACTAGCCGTTCTTACTTTTAAATCTGCTGAAAAAGGAAATAAACTGATGAATTTATATTACAGAAATTATGCGTAAAATTAGTTTTCGTTCGTGTAAATAACACTATTCATAACCTTATTGGTACCTTACTTAAGGCGGTACCCCGACCAAAACCTTGTCATAGTGCGTTATTCAGAGGCTATTAACTCATTCACTATGGGTAATAAACTACATCTAAAAGCACATTATTAATGTTCGATATCCTATCATCATATTGCACGTTCTTATTTGTTTTTATGTGTTATAAATACATCTAAAATCTCCTTGTAAAAAAGTGACTAAAATTATTGATTGCATGCATCTTTTGCTAAAGGTGACGTTCTATTCATTTGAGGATTACACTGATGGATAGACAATTTAAAAATCTAAATAATGCACGTTTTATTTTATTTTAAAACTTTACTTGTCTTTTTTTATTCAAATAATTTCATTATTTTTGTGAATTTTATGATAAATGAGCATGCGGAGGGAGCGAGACAGAGCGAGACTCCCCGACGGGACAGAGAAGGACCGAACGCTGAAGGTCGTTTGGTCAGGGAAGCGCCTTAACGGTGTTATTTCGACACTCATGGCTCACTGTAAAGTATGCTAGCATATTCCTGAGCCTTCGCAAAAAAAGAACGATGTCGTACATGTTAATTAGGTTGTCATGGCAACAAAAAAGCAAGCCAATGCCGTACCATTAGAAATAGTGAAACAGCTGGACATTTTGCTTATTAATTTATCACTCTATGTTTACGTGTTTTCCTCCATTACTTTAGCTGGTAATTATTTTAATGGCTATCCTCGCATACCTGTGCATCATTATCATTTGTGTAATACAATCTTGTAAAAGAACTTGGAAGCAAATTTTATTTGTTACACACTCACATATCAATTAAATCAAGGGCTTTAGTCTTTTACGGTATAGTTACTTGAGTAAATTGCATTTTACTAAATAATATCCTGTAATTAATAATTATAGAGGAGTGACTTCATTTCTCCTTCATTTAAACAATTATACAGAAAATAATTATTTAAATGAGGGATAAATGAAGTCAATCTACCTTTTATTTCAATGTCATTTCTTTTTCAACCGATTGGCTTAGGATCGATTATGCCTTGCGGCCTTATGTCTACCTTGTTTCGGTGCCATCCCCACTGACATTGGATATTTTTTTCTACCCTGCATACAAAATGTAACCTTGTTCTCATTGTCTTTTAATAACAGCAACTATACAAAGCAACACGCTAACGAACATTTTTCAGATAGCCTTTAACAGTCTTTAAATCGCCAAAACAAAAATGACGAGTGACTTAGCATGAAGATTGTTGAATTTTTACGTCACCGTGGCGACGGATAATGTGTATACTCGAAAGGTTTAGGTAGTTAAATAAAGGTAAACAAAAAAAACCACGTGACTCATAGATGTTAAACCTTTTATTTCAAATGTTAAAATAATATTATTTTGAGTCCCATAATAATAGGCTCTATTCTGAATCTGAATTTGAGGAACTATCTGTCACATTAATAATAAAGCGTTCAGTGGTATCATCAATTATTTTGTCTAATTTAAACATTTTCTGTTCTTCTTTTATTACATGACCCTCGCAACTTTTCCAATTCTCAGCAGTCACATTAGCTAAAGCCTCTGGCAAAAGAATGTTTAGGTCAGACATTATAAAAGTTTTATTTTTCTCGGCTACAAACCCTTTAACTTGAGCCCATATTAACTCAATTGAATTGCGCTCACAGTGGTATGGTGACACCATTTAACATTTTTTCTAATTCATCCACATCATAATAGGCATCTGGTTAACCGACTAAACGTAATACTTGCTACTTCAGTTGCCATACTACTTCACAGGTGTACTCTTCAATTTAGCAATGTTACCTAATACGTTTGTTTTATCTAAAAGGTTTACGGAACCTGTCTTTTTGGGCTCTTTACAATAGACATATTACAAAATATTATACTATTTTATAAATCTAACAAAAAAATTGTGCTCAAGCAATTACATGTACGAAGAGTATAGTTTAAGAATAAATGATAAAGTTTAACATACATTAATAAAAGAGGAAACTATCTTAGAAATCGCAAATAACTTTAGTTTTGTTGTAACGTATTTTTAAATATATATAAAAAACCCTTTTTACGATTTGTTTACCTTTATTTAACTACCTAAACCTTTCGAGTATAGATCGGACGGCTAGGCGGGGTACTCGTATTTCCTAGTATGTTCAATGATGATCGACGTCACGTGAACAATGTGAAAATCACTCATGCATGTTAGAATTAAAATTAACTTGAAGTATGCTTACAGGTATAACTTTAATAGATTTTATGACATTTTAAAAATTATTTGAATCATATCAACCAATTAGACAATAAAAGCAAGCGCAGAATGGCGGGCCTAAACATTTTTCATCACTTTCATACGTTCGTACATTTCGTACATTTTCTGTGAACCAACGCACGCTACAGCACTTGATTGTTTGAAAATGCGTTGCACTGGTTGCACTGCGTGCGGACCTTAGTGACTGTAATGTAAGCTTAGCTCAAATCTTTGGTACATTTTTTGTTCTATTTGGGTTGTATGACCTTTTACAACCCAGGATTCTCACAATATTAAATAAATCCAAAAACGCAACTCAGAGTAAGGACTCAGGACATGCGATCGTGCAAGGCACGACTGTCTACGCGCAATAAAGGCTACCACAGACAGGCGCGACGCGACTCTTGTAGAACAATTTTCATGAAGTTTTCATGAAAACCGGGAACCGGGAACCTTTACACTTTTTAGGCGCCTAATCTAACCGCTCTATAACTACTTTGGAGACGGTATGTATCCCTCCTTGTCTCCGTTTCTTTTTTTGAAGTGAAAACTTCTATAGATGTGTTTAACGATTTTTGGTAGAGGAAAATCTTTTGGGTTCGCGTAACCTACATGCTAATATGAACAGTAGCAAGAAGGGTAACCAGTGTTATTTCATAGTTTTAAGTTTTCAATTCTGTTGACAGTCTGCGATTATTTTTAAATTTCCGTAGTGTTTCGCTTTACGAGAAATCCAATTGCTTCTTTCCAATTATTATACTTGTATTGTGTATTCGTATGTCAAGAATTTCCTGTGATTCTGTGTTAATGTCACGATTCTGATGTGCCAGAACATGAAATAGTCACGTTTTTTTTTGTGTTATCAAGAAAACTACTATCATCTTATTAACACCTAAGTAGATATCTGCTGTGTTCTCGTGATGGTTCTTTTATTGTTCTAATAAAAAATCTGATGTTTTTTGAGCAGACAGCAGACCTTGAGTAACAGGAAAACCCATTTTCAAATGGTAAAACCGCTCGGTGATCACTGTGACCAGTCATTTCGTAAAACTTAAAACAGGTGTTAATTTTTTAGTATGTCACTGAGTTGAAGTAGTCGGATGACGATGCGGAAGTGTAAGGAGCAGGTAATAAGTATTTAAAACATTAAAATTACGTATCGAGGACATCACTTGACTTATCACTTGATACAATCGCACCTCTTTAATTATTCTGCAACAAACTAACAGTCGGAAACAGGATTGCGGTTTTTAATATTCTGATAGTAAAGCGCGACAACCAAGCGGTCTAGTCAAGTCTTCGAATTTTTGGCTCTAGGACATGCTGGTTTCCTCACGTTGTTTTCCTTCACCGTTTTGAGAGCAGTGGTGATGAAATAAATTACATAAAGTTAAGCGCCTGCTTGGGTTCGAAACCACGACGTACATTCAGTCAAAAAAGTATCGGGAATGGATGATTTGATTTTTAATTTGTTTATGGTTCCATTTTTTTTTGTTAGATTGGTACAACTGTTTTCCATTTTGGCGCGGAGCTTGAGTTGCATTTATCATTTAGATTAAATACAGTGCTGTTTTTAGTTGGATTATATCTAGTGTGTATTGCGAATTTCATAATGGACAAAAACATCGAACAAAGAGTTTTCTTAAATTTTGCAGCGCCAGTAGAATTTCGTGTTCGAAGTTATTGAAAATGTTACAGAAGGCTTAGGGTGAATCGACTTTATCGAAAACATGTGCTTATGAGCGGTACAAAGCGTTCAAAAGCGGTTGACAACATCGGCATCCAGCGCATCAGTCTGCGGACTCGAACCCATCGTGCCCATCCCCTTCAACCAGCTACGCAGATGGTTCCAGGAGTACACCCACACACAAGAGGAGAGCTGGTGGACCTCGACACCGGGCTGTAGGCAGTCCAGGGAAGCCATGCCATCCTTAGATGGCAAGCTAACCAAACGTCTATTACGTCTGGACAGGAATGGCCTGCGCCTGGTGACGGGGACCATCACGGGACACTGCTCGCTAAACAAACACTTCCACACAATAGGCATAACGGACAGTCCTCTATGCAGGGCTTGCATGGAGGCTGAGGAAACCGTTGCGCATGTGCTCTTTAAATGCACCGGCGTCACCCAGATTAGGTCATAAACCCTCGGGCACCCAGATCTTACACAGATACTCTCAACGGGCCAGGAGACATCATCAACTTTTGGAGGGAGGTGGGCTGGTTGGAATAACCACCGACGGCCGCCATGGCCCACGCACAATGGTCCACTTGAAGGACTAATTGCAGAAACCAAGACTTCTAAAGAAGAAGAAGAAGCGGTCGAGATATGCTGGAAGATTTGTCTCGCCCTGGTAGGCCTTCAACGTCTTCAACTGAAGTTAACATCGCAAAAGTGAAGGAAATAGTGACTGAAAATCCTCATTCAAGTTTGAGAGAGATAGCTGCTGAACTTTCTGTGTCTCACGAGTCGATCCGTAACATTTTAAATAATTATTTGGGTATGAAACATGTTGCCACTCGGCTAGTCCCAAAAGACCTGAATTTTCTCCAAAAAACTCAATCGCCTAAGAGTCGCTGAAGACATGCTAGAACAAGTCTATTCCGACCCAACATTCATGAAACGTATTGTTACTGGTGACGACACGTAGGTTTACGAGTTTGACATGCAAACTAGTCAACAAGCTTCGGAGTGGCGCCTTCCAACCGAACCGAAACCGAAAAAAACGCGCCAAAGTCGATCAAAAATCAAAGTCATTTGGACTGTTTTCTCTGACTATCGGGGTGTTGTGCACTCGGAATTCTTACTGGAAGGTCAAACGGTAAATAAAGTATATTATTTGATTGTTATGCGGCGTTTAAGAGAACAAATTCGACGTAAAAGGCCAGATTTGTGGAAAAGAAAGTTTTTGGATTTTGCACCACGATAATGCGCCTTCGCACAAGGCCATTATTGTGAACGAATTTTTGACCAACAACTCAACAAATACCGTCGAGCAACCACCTCATTCACCAGATATGGCTCCAGCAGACTTCTTTCTTTTACCTAAGCTCAAATTACCACTTCATGGCACCCGGTTTCATTCGGTAGAAGACATAATTATTAGTCGTTCATAATTGGATTATTCGTTGGCGTAAGCGTATTATTTCTGAAGGAGCATACTTTGAAGGCGATAACATACATTTGGATGAATAACTAACATTTTGTGTATTATTTATTGATCTTTTCCCGGTACTTTTTTGACAGAGTAGTATATAACTCGTAAGTCGGGGTCGATACCACAGAGCCACCAGAACTCTCTATAAGACTATGGACACAGAAATGTCGACACGCTACACGCCGCTAATGCTTTTTGAATACTAATATTTATTTATAAATACCGCCTAAGCCTAGACAAAAGCCACGCTGCCAGGCGAAAAACGGGCGGATGTAAAGTCTATTGAAATCCCTGTATCCAATTGATGTTATTTCTAGTTCTGCTTACACGAATATCAACTTTAACTTCAACTTTAAACTAAGAATAATTAAATTGATTTTAGAATGGCGAGTATCATTGAAATAGTCTTAAAAATGTTTGAAAGATTACTTTGAATTAGTTTTTTTTCCAAAACAAATATATTTGTTTACATGTTTGGAAACAAAATCGTGAACGCATTATATACTTTATCGTTGTGGTTCACATTTTTGTCTTGGTTCCTGTATGTTTCCTAGGGATTTTAGAGAAACAATCTTACTTGAAAGCGCTTTCGACCTCGTCAGACACGCAAATAGATAGATAGCCATTTACACTTATAGAAAGATCATTTAGGTCTCTGATATAACACCACAAAATCACAACACTCTCAGTGTCAATACTCTTTCAACATTTTCACCTTATTTATCTTAGAATATTACGAATATTATTTCACAAAAACATGTGATTCATAGTGGTAATGACTTTTAAATATAAACAAATAGGTAATATTACTACGATTATTGTTTTGTGAACACGCGTGATTTACTGGGTTGTTTTGTTTGCCGTTGTTTGATGATTCGACATCATTTTTATGGTGACTCATATACTAGTAAGTTTCAAGGTTTTCTTAGTATATTTTCGCTCGCAATCCTGCATAATGGTGATTTTGTCGTCACAATAGTCAGTGTGACTAACTGATGTATCGAATGTATTGTGATCAGTTGATCACATAGTTGCTTATCCGATAATAATGTCCTTACATCCTGTTGGTGGTGAACAACAAACTCTGTATAACCTCGCATCTTATAAATTGTTCACACTTAACATACAACAACAACAACATAACATCACGCCTGTAATCCCCGAAGGGTTAGGCAGAGGCGTACTTATAGTACACGACCCACATTTCGCCAGTTATGGCTAAGTCCCATTTAATAGGGGTCGAGCCTATTGCCATCAACGGGGCACAAATCCAGACTACGGGCTGTTATTGATAAGTGCCTGATGAAAAAACCCAATGACACTGCCCGTATTCTCAGCAGTAGTTCTTCCGACCACCAGACCAGCGATGCAGTAATTAGGCGATAACGTGTGACAATTACGTCACAATTTATTAAATCAGTATTTTAAGGGGACTACATGACCTAAACGCAAATTTATAATGCCTAAAAATATATGATCCACTGCAGTAACCAAAATCAGAAAAATATATGATATTCTTCTGGATATAGGCTAGTTAGATAGTGTGTTGAAAACATAATACAATTAACTTGATATGATAGAAAAAAATCACGAAGATACCTCTAAAAAAATATTTTAACCTTTAAAAACCATACTAATATACATGCAAACAGTCCGATTATTCTACAAGTAACATACTAACGCAATAGTGTTTCAATTTTTTAGTCCAATGAATAGATTTTTTGTAAATCCATAATTGCTTCATAATTTGCAATAAATTACCAGCGTTTTGTCATCGCGCGTCTCTTTCTTTTGTATGCAATCCGACAGTGACCGCGCTTTAGCTCTTGTGCCTCTTTAAATATCTATACTAACTGAATCGCGTCGGAAGAGTATAAAGCAAACAAGTAATTATGGCGTAAAACGTTGCATATTAATCGAAGCACTTATCATTGTTACACCTCCTCCCTATTACAGGAAACTAATATGACCCCGTAACATAACGCTGTTATTATTAGACCGCACTTAAATAAAGCAAACAGTCTGTTTTTATAGAATTTCTGTGTGTCGGACCAAATTTTGTTTAAGCACGTGTATATATCGCGTTTTGGTCTGATCAGACAATATAAGTTCATCAGTTGTACGGGTTTACCCAAATAGTTTGGCTTTTAAGGGTTTCATTAGGGTGAGAACAATAGAACATATATCGTAACGCCTGTAATCCCTGAAGAGTAAGGCAGAGGTATACCTATAGTAGGAATACCCAAATTTCGGCAGTATTTTTATAATCTCATGTACAGTCACTAAAAGAGAGAAGTAACTAGGGTCGTCGGATATAGTTGAAGTTTAGTAAGAAACCGATGGATGTTTTCGAATGAAATTTAATTTGATAAATTAACTGTTTGTTTTCTATTAATTAAATTAAAATTTATTTGAAACATCCATCGCTTTCTTATAAAACTTCAACTATATCCGTCAACCCTGGTAACTTATCACTTTTTGTGACCGTAGAAACTGTAAATCCTGAACAATTTTAGGATTTCCGCACAATGAGAGGTAAGCTTATACTGGAAATGTATAGCTTGATATACAGCCGTGTGTACAAAGGGGCGAGCCTCAACCAGGCACAAATCTAGTCTCCAGGCTGCTACTGAGAAATTCCAGATGGCAAAAAAACCCACAACACTACACCAACGAAGAGAATACGGTGAGAAGTCGAGAAAAAAATAATGGTCGGTTGTTATGAATCGGTACGATAAAAAGGTAAAAAAAAAAAGTGATCTCACCATCTTTCGGACATAGCTGTCATTAAATACACAAATGTAACAATACCATTTATTTTTAATTATTAGTTCGACCCTCGAGATTTAAAAAAAAAAAAAGCTACTACCTATTATTACTTGCTTCAAAAGAAAAAGCGTAATTGACAGCCGCACAGTTAAATCGATCCTGCTATTTAAGGAAGGCCATGCCGGTGAACCATAAATGGCAAATGGTAATGGGTAATGGTTATATCTACCGATTACCTAGTGATAAACGATGGCCTAGCATAAATGTGTAAAACTTAATAAGTTTCCTGTTTTAAATTGAGTGTCAAAGTTAAATTATTTGGAAAACACATTTTGGTCACCATGGTCACAATTGGGTTCTGCGAATATATTTTTTGAATGTTTTTTTTTTTTTTGCGGCTTTTGGCTCTCTGACTAAGTATGCCAGCCTCGAATAGGATCAAACCTTAGGTAAAAAAATTGGTATCATTTAAAGGATTTTGAAAAAAGAATTTAAATTTATTTTATTGGTGCACTTACCTTATCCCACATTCCATGACTAGTAGAACAAATCCATACAGCATACATCTGGCCGCATATGCTCTTAATATTACTCGTAGAAGACTGGGTTTTCTCTTCCCTCCTGCTCTCTGGACCTCTTCCTCCCATAGCCGCGCGAATTTGTCACCTAACGGCCCTGGTAAAAGAAATATATTATCATTAGTTAGTTTTTCATTGAAGTTCCTGAGAAGTCATTAAAAGGACACACAAATGCCTTAGCGAGTAGCGGTAGCGCCTGCAATCTTGAGGTTTACAAACATTCTAATTGCGCATTGCGTAGGTAACGCAATTGCTTGGATACGATACGATTCCTCGGCAAGATGTTTGTTTTGTTTGTTTGACTGCCTCGTTGGTCTAGTGGTCGCAAGCGCTACTGTTGAGCATGAGGTCCTGGGTTCGATTCCCGGATCGGGCAAAGTGTTATCGGGTTTTTCCATCCGGAATTTCTTGGTAGCAGCCCGGAGGCTGGATTTGTGCCCGGCTGATGGCAATAGGCTCGCCCCCTATTACATGGGACTTAAACATAACTGGCGAAATGTGGGTGTGCTATAGGTACACCTTTGCCTAACCCTTCGCGGAATACAGGCGTGATGTTATATGTGTATGTATGTTTGTTTTGTAGTTTGCGAATACTGCATGCGCCAGGGTATCAGAGTATGGTAAAAACCCGGCCAAGTGCGAGTTTGACTCGTGCACGAAGGGTTCCGTACCATTACCTATAAAAAACCGGCAAAAAAATCATATCTGTTGTATGGGAGCCCCCTTAAATATTTGTTTTATTCTGTTTTTTAGTATTTGTTGTTATAGCGGCAACAGAAATACATCATCTGTGAAATTTTCAACTGTCTAACTATCACGGTTCATGAGATACAGCCTGGTGACAGACGGACAGACGGACGGACAGCGGAGACTTAGTAATAGGATCCTGTTTTATCCTTTGGGTACGGAATCCTAAAAACTGTCATCGGTGAGTACTCGGAAATGCATCCACAAGATTTTTTTTTAAATACTTACCTAATTTGGTACAAAATTTCGACCATAAATTTAAATACGAGTATACCTGACAAATGTAGACTAGCATGATCTCTCTAAATGGAGATACTTTAGAGACTTTTAGAGGTAAAATGAATACTGTACTACTTAGGTACCGACATTTTAGATGACCTTGTCCTTTATAGGATATTTTACTACTTTTTCTAAAACCAAGAAAATCTGGACATGCTTTATCATTGTGAACAAAGTCATCTTGTCCTGTTACACGCGCCGTTCGATAAGTAACATCATTTATTGCGAAATGACTCCCCAAGTACTTTGTGTGCATTGTATTTCTCAATCATATTAAATCAAAGGCGTATATTATTTGCTATAGACTCTGCCCTTTGTACAATGACTTCAGTCATTAGAGTTTGATCTACAACTTCATAACGTTAATGGAGAAAATATGGACAGAGATTATTTCGTGAATCTCATCTGACTCTTGAGCACAATCAAATCCGGTCATTTGCTGGCAGTCGTTAAAAAAGGTTTCATGCTTCAAAGACGCATAAAAATTAAAGCGATATTTCAAAAAAAAGGAGAATGAATGAGACATTTATTTTGTGTTTAGCGTCACATGGCGCAAGTGGCCAGTGAGACAGTGACTGTGGCCTAATTAATTAATTAGAGTAAGATAGGATACCTGACAGAAGCTATAACAGGCGGAGTTATAAAAATATAATATAATTTATTTAGGCACATAAAGGTATTGTATGTAGGCTTACAAAATATGCAGTTCATGAGGGACTTATAATTTCATGATTTACACACGAATTGTTGGGTGAACCGCTGCTCTGCTAGCCAGATCACTAAGTAATCTGTAACCCGTATTTCGGACCGACAATACTACGAGAACACTAGCTGTTCTAAGAACGTTTATGAGTCATATCCAAAAAAGTTGTACATATTTGATTAGTGGGAGTGTCCCATGAAGTTATCTCGATCATTTTTGCAAGAACAACATTGATTTTTGGTAGAATAGTTTAATTGAACATTAAACTAAGCAATTCATTTATAAACAGAGCTATAGCTCAATAAAATCAAGGAAAAATAAATGTTTTATTGTACATAGATGTCGAAATTTATGAAAAAAGGCAGTGTCTTTCTTCCCTTGCAACTTTTATAAAGTCTGTTTCAGCACTTTTAATAGCTATTATTCTATTTATGTAAACGAAATATGCCACCCAAGAACTGTTAGCTCATGATTCTATGCTTTTTAATTGATAAATTAAACAAATAACTATAAAAAACCTGTAAAAAAGAAATGTCCGAATTATTCGAACCATTTACTCACACTACTTATTGACGCGGATAAATACTCTAACAATTCATTGAGCCATGGTAGCGTTATGAATATCGATTATGGCAACACTGATGCGTTTCACAAATAAGCACGCCATCTTGTTTTCTTGACAGTTTTAGTGTAAAATTAAAATTTGTGTGAGGTGGATGTGCCGGGACAAAAAGTGAACCAGTTTACTGACGGTGTTTGAACTGCGAAAAAAGTGAGTTAAAAACATGTTTGACATTGTAGACTTAAGGAATCTAACATATCTTGAGATACAACTGTGTAGAAGTGATAATATTAAGCAATCTGCAAAATTATAAGAAAAGTTAGGTTGTGTCCCTCAATTTAGTGACACAATTTCATGACTTTCCTGACGTCAATAAATTGTAACCCTCAATTTCTTGACACAATTTCATGACTTGCCTGACATCAGTAAATTGTAACTCAATATTAGGGCGAGGTCACATAACAACAATATTGTTTCCATACAGATTATATAGAAATATTACTTTAAAAGCATTTTTTTTTTGTTTTTTAACCCCCGTCTAAATTGAAATATACTTTTTGTTTCACTGAATAAAATTATTTTATTTTACTGAAGTAGTTATTTTATTTTGGTATTTTTAGATGCCGTTAACTGCTGCACAGCGCCAAAAACGTTATATAGAACGCTTAAAAACAGAAAACCCTTTAAAGTATGAAGAAAAAAGGAAAATCCATTTAGAAAAGGTAAAAAAGAGACAAAAAAAAATTAAAGACTTATCAGAAACAGAAAAAAATATCCAAAGAAAGAAATGGCGTGACGCAAATAAAAGGAAAAAGGACAAGAAAGTTCAGGTTTTGCAAAAAGAAAATGAAGAAAGATTAAAAAAAAGGAGAGAACTTCGAGCTGCTTTATACAAAAATCTACTTAAAAAAGAGAATAAAGAACTTCGGAAAAAAGTCACAGAGCTTGAAAGAAGAAATCTTGCTCTTTACAAGAAATTATACCGTTACAAGAAACAAGTTATGCAGCTTAGAAAGCAGACAATCGAACAAACTTCAAACTCCAATGGTGTGCGAGTGGAAAGCATACCAGCTACAACTGATATTGAAACTCTAGGCTCGATAATTCAAATAGAGAGGACACCAGTCACAACACCTTTAAGCAAAACAATAAGTTTTATAGATTCGTTGACTCCAATCCCTGATGAGGATAAAAATAAAATCAAAAAGAAAATATTCGAATTAAATGTCTTATCAGATTCTCTTAGATCACAATATAAGAATGCTAATACAAATGAAGTAAAAGGAACCATAAAGAAAATTGCTGACAATGAGATTACTGTCAAGTATCGCATGAAAAAAAATTTGGCCACGAAGTTAGGTCTTAAGGGAAGGCTCAGAGTCAGGGCTAAAAAATCATATATGAACATTTTAGAAGAAAACATTAAGATTTTTTTTCTTCGTGACGACATAAGCCGCTCCACAGCGGGAAGAAGTGAAACTAAAACTTTGAACAAGATCAAAATGCAGAAACGTTACTTAACAGATACCTTAGACAATTTGTACATAAAATACAAGTCAGAAGGAGGAAAAGGGTCCAGAACAACTTTCGGGCGATATAAGCCTTTTTTTATTTTAACTCCTAGAGTCAACGATAGAAACACATGCTTGTGCACAAAACATACAAATTTGCAATTTAAAGTAGACAAACTAAAAGTTTTAGGAATACTGAAAACCAACTCATTGTCACAGCTTGTTAAGAAAGTTGCTTGTGACTATAATTCCAAAGTCTGCATGTATTCATATTGTGCAGTTTGCAAAGAAAAAATGCCCGAGATTGACACTGACATACACGATGACAAAAAGGAAATATGTTGGTACCAATGGATTTTAAAAAATCATGAATATGTCAAAGGCCAACCGGGATGTTCAAGGACTATTATCACTAAGAGATATACAAAAGACAAATTAACTAGTACTGTTGAAACTTTAGTAAAAAAATTCATAGAAGAATTGCACGTTTTTAAGCGTCACTACTTTAACATAGCGACTCAGCTATCGGCATTCAAACTGTGCAAAGAGACGGTAAAAGAAGACGAGATCATTATAATTTGCGATTTTTCTGAAAATTTTACATGCAAAATGTCGAGTGAAATTCAATCTGCACATTTTGGCGCAAGCAAAAATCAATTTACCCTACATACAGGGGTGATTTATTTACAAGGACACAACCCATCTTCGTTTTGTACCTTATCACCATCAATTTCTCATGACCCTGGTGCGATTTGGGCTCATTTGAAACCGATTATTAATTTCGCAAAAGGAAAATGTCCAATCGCAAGAGTCATTCATATTTTCTCCGATGGACCCTCGACGCAGTACCGTCAAAAAAAAAATTTCTTCTTATTTAACAAAATAATTGGTGAAAGCATTTTCGATTACGGAACTTGGTCCTTTTTCGAGGCTGCGCATGGCAAAGGCCCTGCAGATGGCGTAGGAGGTGCTGTCAAAAGAAAGCTGGACAAATTGGTTGCTTATGGACACGATATTCCATCTGCAGAAGCAGCATACGATCTACTGAAATCACAAGAGACTGAAGTGAAAATACTTTACGTTCCAGAAGAAGATATTATCGGCATTCAAAATACAATACCTGATAACCTGAGACCACTGCGAGGGACCATACAAGTACATCAGATCATAACAAAAAACAATGATGGTTCTATATTTTATAGAGATATAAGTTGCTATTGTGGGTCCAACAATAGAGGACTATGCAAATGCTTCGATCTCAAAGAACACCGTCTGATTCAAGAAAAGAACATAGTTGCTAAGAAACGATCAGCAAATAAGTTTGAAAATAAGTCAAGTAAAGGGAAGACTAAAACGGACTCTACAGATACTGAAACAGACTCGGATGTGACTTATGCTGAAACTAGTGATAGTGAAGGATTTGAAATTAGTGAAGACAACAATGAAGATGATGGAAATACTACTGGCGATATTGCAGAAAAGATGGAGACAGAATCCATAGATGAAAATCTACTAGTTTATTACAATAAGCAAAGTAGAGATACATCCAAACATGACAACATTGAAAACGAACAAAATACTTACAGAAATGAGATAATGGAGGAACCGGATGTTGTTGCTAATATTATAGAAATGGAAACTTATACAGGTCTTAAGCACGAAAACACAAAAATAAAACCAAGAGAAGTTGTTATTGAACAAAATATTAAAAAGGAGATGATCACAGGCAGAGAGATTAGTGGAACTGAAACCAAGAAAACAAGAATTTGGAGAAGTAAGGCAGAAAAAGAAAACAGAACACAAAGAACAAATGAAGTGCACGAACCAAAGCGTAACTTACCATCATGCAGTACAAATATAAAAATATTAAGTGATATTGAGGTTGAACATATCTTAAATGAAATGACTGGTGAATTCATATTGAAGGCAAAAAAGAATGAGGTTGAAGCCATAGATTCTCAAGTTCCTAAGATTGGAAATTTCATTCTAGCCAAATTTTATACCAAGCATTCAAAGAAAATATACAGATATGTATGCCTGATTGAAGATATTTATAGAGACAGTCTAGTAGTGAAAGGATTGAAATCAAAAAAAGTTAAAAATATGTTCCGAATAGTTGATGATGATATATCTATAATTGATCTCAAAGATATTATTGCGTATTTGCCACCCCCTATAAAAGAAAATGATAACTATATTTTTAGAGGACCTATTGATGTTAATGAAGCTTAAGCTGCCAAAAGATAGTTTATTGCGTTTACGTTGATTGTGTTTGTTTTAGCCTGTAAAAGTAAATGTTGAAGTAACTATAATGATAATTTTTGTACAGAAATTTTTAATTAGTGTTATTATTAATTAGGTTTTTTGTATTTTATGTTTAACGACTGATTACCTGAAAATCCTGCAAAAAAAGATAGTTTATTGCGTTTACGTTGATTGTGTTTGTCTTAGCTTGTAAAAGTAAAATTTTAATTTTTCTACAGAAATTTTTAATTCGTGTTATTATTAATTAGGTTTTATTGTATTTTATGTTTAACGACTGATTACCTGAAAATCCTGCCAAAAGATAGTTTATTGCGTTTACGTTAATTGTGTTTGTCTTAGTCTGTAAAATGAATGTTGAAGTAACTATAATGTTAGTAGTTAATTAACTCAGGCATGACTTTGCCGAAATCCATTATAAAATACAATGGACGACGTGTATTTAGTAACCTAATCCGCTTAACTGTTATTTAAGAGTCAGTCAAAGAACTCTGTAAGAAATCGACACATTTTTCACCTCTCAACGAGGTATCCTCAGGATGACGATTGACTTGTCTTGTTTGACTCTGCGTTCGGCGCTTGGCGTGGCAACACGTCGTGTCCGGGTTTGCGACAAGTCAATCGTCATCCTGATGTTGCCTTGTTGAGAGGTGATCCTCGTGTCTATTTCTTATCTTTAGGAGTCTTTAAGAACAGTTAAGCGGATTAGGTTCTAAATATACGTCGTATATTGTATTTTATAATGTTGATTAAAAGATTATAAAAAATATAAGATTATACATAATTTTAGTATTTTTATTGATTATTCAGTACACACCTTTACATTTACGATTTCCTAACATTTCTTGACAAAACCATTTCCTAACCATTTCCTGACGTACCATTTCCTAACATTTCTTGACAAAACCATTTCCTAACCATTTCCTGAATGTACACTTTTTTTGGATATGACTCTTATGTAAACAATTAGAGGAAATACAACGGACTTCAATGAAGTGATGACAGGGGACTTGGAACGAAATCTTGAGTTGTGATTAAAGTAACGCCAACAATTGCCTGTCTTCTTACATTGCGTAGAATAAATACCTAACCCAATTGTAAACTCCACACTTTATATCTTTATGTACTCTCGGTGTGTTGTGTTAGTAAACAAGCAAATGGTATCAATGAGATTAAACTCAGATTAAAAAAGTTTGTAGGTTTATTACTATTTAAATTACCAATGTTTTTATCAGTTCATTAGCACGGCATCAGTTTTTTTATTTAATTTTATAAAGGAAATTTGCGCAATTTGTTTGTATTTCCAGATTATGATATTAGTGTGTGATTTTGACCTGTGTACAAAAGTTATCTTTTTGTACATAATTATTATACATTAAAGTCGCTTTTCGTGTCTGTCTGTGTGACCGCGTTGTTTTTCTAAACTACGCAACGGATTTTGATGCAGTTCGCACTACTACCATTTAGAGAAATTATTCCGGAAGTTTTATGTGTATAATACAACTTACTTAGGGTATGTCTCTCTCGTTATCATCAGCCATATTTTAACTACTTTGGGCGTGCCATGGGAAGTGTTGGTTATTGCGAAATAGAAGAACCGTTTGCAGTTCAAATCAAATTATAATTTACGAACAAATCAATGAAACTACCGAATCAAACTTAAAAGAATTCTCAATGTTTTGTAAAATGATAAAAGCCGTGCAAGGCAGGGCCGAGTTGTAAATATACGAATTGAGATGAAATAAATTGGACATTGAACGATACAATGCGTCATCGCGTGGTGTGTAATGATCTGCTCGAATATGAACTCTGATAACTAATTCTTTTTATTTATTGAATTCCCATTAGGTACCTATAATATAAGTATTGTACCTACCTACTCTAAATGATACTACTCGAAATGATCATGAGATCCACAACAAAATTTTGAAGCTCTTGCTCTTCCTGTTGGTAAAATTACTGATATTTCCGGAATGCTGGTCAATTGTTTTATACAGTTTTCCCTGACAATACAAACAAGCCGCGGTATGTACTTACCACTAAAGCCACATAATAAAGCAGTGCGTTACTCAGAATAACAAACAGCTAATACTTTGTTTGTCTTACTTTCCAGATGAGTATGAAAATGTAATGAAGATGTATTGAAATCACATGCAATTTATGTCCATTTATAAAAGCCACTTCATACAACACACTGAATTACAGACGGTCCCTGTGTCCTTTGCTTAGCCCTCATTCGCATGGGCGCTTTACATCGCGCGTTGAGACAACGCCGTAGAATTTGATTTTAAAATTTTCAACGCTTGGCGTCAATCCCTAATGTTGAAAATCTAACATAGCGCAATAAGAACGGAGCGTTGGAAAGCACTTCCGTGCGAAAAAATGCACCGTTCATTTGTTTCAATTGAACTCATATTAAAAAAAAACGCCCGTACGAATGATAGCTGACATTTCGATAAAATAAGAATCATTCAACTTTTAAATTCATGCATCAAGTCAATGCTCTCATCGTACCTCGCCTTGCCATCGAGAACTTATTTTTTTATCGTCAAGGTTCATCGATATTGGTGCCGATTCTCTTCTACACCGAACTAAACTAACTAAACTATCACTAAAATTCCTTACATTTGGCTATGAGAATCTTGAAGCTATTCTGCAAAAAAATATCTCTAAATTTAAAAATAATGTTGACGCAATTAAAATATAATTTGACATTCGCGACTCCACGTGGTACTTGTTTGCCCTACCCCGTGATTTATTTTTTATAGCCGGAGGCGCGCATGTGGGGCAGCCTCGACGTGTTTTATATGGAATCTTTCGCTTTTTTTTTATATGAAAAATATTAAAAAAAAAAAAACTACAAGTAGAGTTTTAGGGGGGTGTAACGGCTTCATAAAGGGGGTCGAAATTTTCATTATTTTTGCGATAGTACACACCATTTTCGAGATATAAGCAAAATAAAATTAAAAAAAGATACAGTACTGTTTTTGCACCTGAAGTCGAGTTGTTTTGGTGAATTTTGGTGAATTTTAGTTCATGACAACTAATTTTATTCCACACCTTTTTAATCACGATTAAAAATAGCCAGATTTAGTTAGAAAACCAAAATTTTAGGTGAAAAACATCAGATTCAGAATAGCAAAATTGCCATTTTCACTAAACTAAAAACTAAAATATAGTTAAGTTGTGTCACGTCACTTAAGTCTATTTCAGAATGAGAAAATGTCGTTTGACAGGAATAAATTAAATTTTAGTGATTTTTAGTCTAGTTTAGAGAATTTGGTGACAAGAGAATCGGCACCAATGTCAGCTTAGTTTGAACTTAGTGTTGCTGTAAATTCTAAGTTTAACTTTTGAGGCAAACGTTACTATTAATACCGAAGACGATGCGGAAAATTGCTTCATAAATACTACTACTCTACTGCTACTTTGCAATATCATTTAGGAATGTAGGTACTTCGAGTGATTACCTAGAAAGTACATTTGCATCGACACGTTTATTTTATTTGTCGTAGTCGTGCAATGGTTTTTTATTATCATGTAATAAAACGATTGCCCGACTTAATAAGAAGTAAATAATAATAATAAAAAGTTTATTTCGTCAACTTATGTAAATTACATTGTTAAGTCTGGAGTCACCGTAGGTTCCGCTCTTCGAGTTTACATTGACTATACATATTTGTGAGAGAATAAACAATAGACAATTTTGAAAGCATGCCAAAAGGTTTTTAACAATACAAAAAATTATACAATAAGGAATTCGCACAGTGTTATGTGTGTGTGTGGGAGGGGGGGGTGTGTGAGGTGGAGGTGTGTGTGATGTAGGGGTGTGAATGATGGTGTGGGAGGTGTGATTTGTGTACTTT
Source organism: Griposia aprilina (assembly GCA_916610205.1). Taxonomy (NCBI): domain Eukaryota; kingdom Metazoa; phylum Arthropoda; class Insecta; order Lepidoptera; family Noctuidae; genus Griposia; species Griposia aprilina. The sequence goes on from OU744286.1 coordinate 13,488,657, forward strand.
TAGTCAGCGACAAATTGTATCTATAGATGACATTATATATTTTGGGAATTATGTGATTGTATGGAGCTCTGATATGATAGCCTCGATTTCTTCGTAACTTTCGCTCTTCAACCATTCAGTGAGGGTCTTTTTGCATTCGCGGTATGTCATAGGGTATATGGTGAGAATTTTGTTGAGAGAAATGTATAAGCGAGAAGATTGCTTTGTGTTATTGTCTTGTAGCGAATGTAGTTTTGACTGGGGTTTCTGGAGCTACTTTATTCTTCCTCCCTCCTAGTTTGCGTCCTGGGAGTGACGAAGGGAAGGGATTTATGCGTCTTCAGAGTAATCAGCAGTATAGGATAATAATCAGGTAGTAAGAGTGATCCCACTAATTATAGACCTACTAGCTTTTGCCCGCGGCTTCGCCCGCGTGGATGTCGGAAATTTGGGTAGGTAGTACGCTACCGGGATATAAAATAATCCTACGTGTTAATCTAGGCTATAGACTATCTGTGTTTCAAATTCCATCCAAATCCGTTCAGTAGTTTTTGCGTGAAAGAGTAACAAACATCCATCCATCCATCCTCACAAACTTTCATATTTATAATATTACTAGGATATCTGTGCTACCAGCATTGAGTAAAATCTATGAAAACTCATGCTAGAGAAGATGTTGTTACATTTTAACTCAAAGGGGGTTTTTACATAGTCGCCAGTTTAGTTTCACGAAAGGTAGGTCGACGATTGACGCGGGAGTAAAACTCACCAGTCACATTTTGGAATCCTGGGAGAGGTCCCAGGATGCTATTGGCAGTTTCTGTAACCTCTCAAAAGCATTTGACTGCGGTGACCACAATACACTGATCTGTGAATTACACCACTACGGAATTCGTGGACAAGTTGCTGATCTTGTTCTTTCCTATCTATCAATCAGGCAGCAAAAAGTAAGCGTTAACGGGGCGACGTACTCAGGGTCCTTAGTTAAGATGGGCATGCCCCAAGGTTCAATTATTGGCCCTTTCCTATTTCTAATTTATATTAATGACCTTCCTTATATGATGGCTAACTTATCGGATATAATTTTACTCGCTGATGACACTTCTCTTATTTTTACAATAGATAGAAAAGATACGGATGTCTTACATGTCAACGATAGTCTGGCTGTTCTTTCGAAATGGTTCGAAGCTAATAATCTTTTATTTAATTGGAGCCAAACTAAATGTCTTAAGAACCAAACTAAATGTCTTAAGTCCTGGTTACCAAATGTACCCCAAGTGGGTCTAAATTTAAAACTTGATGGCAAGAAACTAGATGCTATTACAGAAACTGTATTTCTAGGAATTATGTTAGATTCAAAATTGCAATGGGGTGTCCACGTTAGAGCTCTTTCAGGTAGATTAAGTTCAGCTGCATATGCAGTAAGAAAAAAAGGACAGTTGGCTGATATAGCCACAGCTAGGTTAGTATACTTTGCTTATTTCCACAGTATTATGTCTTATGGCGTTCTGCTGTGGGAATCGGCAGCTGACGTAGATTCAGTCTTCATTTTACAAAAGAGGGCAATCCGCGCGGTCTATAAATTGGGTCCTCACGAGTCTCTTAGAATACACTAATTTTGCCTTTTCTTTATATTTATATCTTAGAAAGTATTTTGTATGTTCGCAAAAACTTACTTGTCAAAATAAGAAGCGAATTCCTTAATATAAATACACGTAGTAAAAATGAAATTGTGATACCCCAAGCAAGTCATTTCTTAGAAACAGTATTCGCATTTATAACAAGTTGCCAAAGTCAGTTACAGATCTTAGCAATGGAAAGTTCAAAACCCACGTCAAACGTATTCTTATCAAAAAAGCATATTATAAGATTAAAGACTATGTTGAAGACAAGGAAGTTTGGCAATAATTCCTCATGCACGTGTGGCTTCCCTGGTACCTCATTAAAGGCTATGTAAATATCTATTAACTGCTCCCAAATTACAATGTTTTTAATTTCTTTTACATACTTCGACATAATCTTCTCATTATTTGACATTATATATCTACCTTAAATAAATAGGCTTAAATAGGCTTTTTTATATTTTATATTGATTCTTTTATATATTGTGAATGTGAAAATGTTGTAGGCCTAACTTGTAGACTCGATTTGTAGAACGTTAAGTATACTGGTACTGTCTTGTTGACAAGCCTACACTGTCCTCTCATACCTATTAACACTGTAATTTGAAAACATTGTGAAAGTCGATTATTTTTAAAAGAGTAACTGTGGAGTTTCTTGCCGGCTCTTCTCCATAGGAAACGACCAATTGGATCCGTGCATCTAGCTTCTGACATTTCATAAGTGCCAAAAGTAGGTTTATGTGAATAAAATATTTGGATTTGATTTGAATGCTCCCATATTTATATTCAGATTCATTACTCAAAAAACACTATTGAGGTTAGAAATATTTTTGCTTCTAAAGTTTTACGATAACAAACGTAACGTTTTACTAGTCAATTGGTCTGCCAACTTCGTACAATTAAGCTTATTAAAGTGCCTCATTGTTCTGTAATTATAGCTGAGACGTCTCCAAGGGTGATTCACGAGATGCATATCACACGGTTAAGGCAATCATACTGTGGTATATACGCTCACTTTGTAATTAATTAATCCGGTAGATCATACAGTTAAGGGGACTACAGGACTTAAACGCACGTTTTATAATGCCTAAAACTATACGATCCACTGCAGTAAACAAAATTAGAAAAAATATATGTTATTCTTCAGGATATTATGCTAGTTTAGATAGTGTGTTGAAAACATAATACAACTAATTTGATATGATAGAACAAATCACGAAGATCTAAAATTTTATTTTAACGATTAAAAACCATACAATAATGCAATCATTCACTTTTTTTGTCAGATTATTACAAGCAACATAATAACGTAATAGTGTTTTCATTGTTTATTCCAATCAATCGCTTTTTTGTAAATAGATAATTGCTTCATATTTTGCAATAAATACCAGCGTTGTGTCATCGCGCTTCCGTTTCTTTGCAGTCCGACAGTGACCGCGCTTTAGCTGTTATCAGCCTTTTAGGACTTGTTCTTTTATATTTCGATTTTGGACTGACTACCCTAAAAAGGTGCGGACTAAGGCGAAACGTGGAGAATCGGGTGTGGGTGTTCTGTTGCAATTTGAGGGTGGTCTATAGGCAACAGTAGGCTAAGGTTAAGGCTAAGGTTGACTCGATTTTTAGCAAAAACCTTCATCGTCATTCGAGTAATAGGACTTGATTACAAAGTTTTTTTTTTTAATCTGCTACGAATTCAGAGTACTCACTATGATTATGAGATTACCCAGATTCAATTTTTCGGACAATGAGTAATTATCTTTTGTTTACTGTGGCTAATAAATTGTTTCCTCAAACTTGCTTACTCGCTCAAACTCGTTACACAGGCTTTTAGGAATTATCTACTCCATGAACCAAAAAACTGCCTTGAACTTGGATACGTAATCTTTATTAATAAAAATCAGTGGGACGCGGTAATATGATTGTGACCATCTAATGTCAATTTTAACGTTTGAAAAGAGAACACTTTGGCCCATTTTTAATTTTGAACTTTTCTAAGGGTGTTTACGGGTTTGCGGTCCGAGTCTCGGTAGGTAGACCGGTACATTTTGGGGCAAGTTTACTTAAATAAAAAAACGGTTACCTGATTCGTAAAGTGCGTGCGCGTTTAATAACGTGGGATTATTTTTGGTAAGGTTAAGTACTGACTAACTGTTAGCCGGCAATCTACCTCTTTACAAAAAAAGTAAGTTACGACAAACCAAAAAAAAACAAACAAGTAGGTAAGTAAGTATTCAAGGAATGGCCCACATGTATCGGGGGGGGTATGTTTACCTACGTAACTCTCAAGAGCTCTTATTTGTAATTTGATGTATGTATATTTTTTTCCGCGCAGCATATAAACAAACGCGTGACGTTTAACTTTTCAGGGAAACCATAATTTAAGAATAACATCTAATTTGCTGTTTTTCCCATATCCTGTTTATTTTGTGGTGTCATGCGCAGGCAAACACATAGTTGTGGTTAAATGATTCAACTATGTAGTTGCTTTGCAATAAGTTTTGTGTGTTCTGTTTTTAAATAGGTTTGTGACACATTTCCTATTACAAAATGTGAAATATATGGACCTGAACATTATTGTTGTGGAGGCTTTAAAAAATCAAGAATTTGAGAATGTCACCATATATTAACATTTTTAATAAAAGCTTTTATCAATATTGCAGTTGTCCTTCTACAAATTAAAAATTGCTAACTACTCTATGAAAGTATACTATATCACACTTATGCAAGGAAGCAAGACCTAATGAAGACAAAACACTACCAGATTTATAATTACTTGTGCAGGTAGTTGTTAATTCAGGTACATTTTTTTCTTCCCTAGTCATGGTATCTAAGCATAAAAACTTTTAGCTTACCTGATGAATGTTCTGCTAGTGGTTCATAGAGGTCCCGTTCTTCCATTTCTGTTTTTATACCACTCCAGAAAATGGGCAAGGTCCATCTAAAAATTAAATGAGCCATTTAGAGATAAGTGGAAGGAGGGAAAGGCTTTTGCACTGCTTCAGGACAATAATGGCTAATAGCAAGCATTTTGGGGGGAAAATATAGAGTTTGAATAAACAGTAATTATGTTTTTTTGGATTGGTTTGTTGGTTTGATTTCAATATTTTTTAACTTTTTTTTTGTGGGTCAAAGCATTTAGTATTCTTGTATTCAATAAACATGCTCTGTATGTTGGTACTGGATAGAGCTCTTCTATAGGTACTTGTGCATAATATTACAGATTTTAGTGATAGCCTGTATTTTGTATATAATGTCAATGTGTGGTAGGTTTTTAATAAAAGTCCAGTCAAGACTAGGTATTAATTAATCAAATTAGTTAAGTTTGAAATCAGATTAAACTGTTCTTTACCCAAAAATAGCTATGCTTAGCAATTATATTTATACCTACATTCTGGACTTTTCTCTGTGAACAGCAATTTGCATTGCATGACTTCAGTAATTATTTAAAAATGTAGGTAGGAGTTCAATTTTTTTTAGCTTTATTTTTGAACTTGTAAATGTAACTTTTTATTCATCACAATCATCACACAACACATTTAGCGCTTAACAAGTTTAAAACATAATTCTGTTTCTGTCAAATGTTTGAAGATGACAGGGATAGAATGATGTTTAAAACTGTTTTAGCTTAGTAATAGGTGCTTAAATTAACAACTTACGCAAATGTGAGTGCAGATAGTGGATTTGTTTTAGCCCTGGGGTGAGGAGGGCGGCCTTTTTTATCTACAGCCTCCATGATTTGCTGGGTACCTGAAAAAAGTATGTTTAATAAAATTATTTTTTAAATTTAAGGCTAGGTACACATATTCATTTTCTCTTACTTGCACACTATATTTAAAAAAAAAAACAAGATCTTGAAGAATAGAGGGATAAATCAATGAAAAAGAAAATTAAAATTAGAAGGGTTACTTTAAATTTGTACGTGCATACAAGCTCATGGGAAGCTATAAATACTTACCGTAACAGTCTTCGACAGTCGGTATGGTTTTGTAACCTTATAGGACGGGCAAACGCATGACCTGTGCACCGACACACAGATCCACTTCGACACGGTTACACAGCCAATTGAAAATGTGCACTACCTACTTATTATTTTATTTTATACCCACACGACAGGTAAGATCTTTTTTCTATTGTACCCGTCCGTGCAAATTCAAATTGTAAGTCAACTTCGGTATTGTTGTGTGGATATTCATCAAACTATTAACTAAGGTTAACAATAGGCAACCAATTCACTTTTGAATACGGCACGTACAATTTTATTATTGTGTCATATTACCAAAAAACACTCCGCTCCCGACCACCGCTAATTTTATACTGATAATAAAAATGTATCCTGAATCAACGTGAATGAATACGAATACGGAATAGTGTCAATTTGATTTGACAATGACAAGACGTAAAACATCTGTCTTCCTGTCAAATGCCAAACTTCAAGTTTAAGTTGATGACTGATATTCTCTGGAGTCTTACCAATAAGTCGGGACCACAGATGCTCCATCACCACAAAACTGTTATGGTGCGTTACAAAAATCCGTCGCGGCCAGAAACTGTTAGTGCATGCGGTTGCATTTTTCGCATTACTTCATGTTATAAAATCCGCCCAGAAACCGCGCGCGGGCACAAGGCATTGCGGTCCAGCGGTAATAACTTGATAAAAATGGCAATTTATGATGTGAAAAACATCTATAGCCGCGGGTAAAACCGATTGTTGGCGTGGCGAGAGACGCACGCCGTGGCGACGGGTCACCACGATGTTTCACATCTGCCAGGCGTCATTTGTCATCATAAAATAGGAGGCTATACTCTAGCTTCGACACGCTAAGAAGAAAGTAACACGTTATCTATATTTTCAAATGCAGGCAAACAGACAGACGACACATGAGAGAGTGGCGTGGCGCGGCGGCGTATGCTTAGGAATACGGTACCGTAAGTTTCGTTGGCCCCATATGGATACGAGTACCTTATTGCATTTCTTTGTAGCTTACATTTTGACAATGTCATTGTGTGCAAGGTGCAAGCTAAATAACTATGATTCTATGATCGCAGCGTGTTCTTTCAAAGTCCACATAAATCAGTGTGTGTGAATAAACCGATTGTCTCTGCAGCATGTTTGCGCACACATTTGCACAAAAATGAAACTGAGATAAATCGTCTAAGGTCCCCTTTTTTTTTTTGGGTGGGAAACCATCAAATGACCTCTCCCGCTCTGGGCGGAGCGGAAGGGTGTGTCAGACTCTTACTGACTAAAACCCACCCGTGTTCCTTCAGTTGCCTGTGCGCCAGGGCCACGGTAACTCTTTCAAACAATCCACGACCCGGGCAGACATCGGCCCTATCGGACCCCATCAGTTATGCTGACATCTCTTTGAGACGCGCGTGGAACACAACGTGCCGTCAACCCGAGCCTGGTCCTTACCGGACGGCAAGCTGCCCATTGCTCGCCGTCCGAAAGCCCGCGCCTACGGTGGCCGGGAGTTGGCTATCGACTCCCGACGCCCAGGGTGTCTCCTCCTGCGGCGACTAGGGGCGTGAGGGCGCAACGATTGCCTCTTCCTCACGCGGTCCGCCTCCTCCTTCGCGAGCATTAGTGCTTCGCAGAAGGAGGTGACGGCTTCCCATTCCCGGCTAAGGTCCCTCCTAAGTCGACAAAAGAACGATTTAAAACTTCACGTCCACACGTTTTAGGCCGCAAATGCACATGCCTGAAACTTACACAAAAGCATGCAACTAGCTTGCACGCCATTGTTTAGGCCATAAAAAACGATGAACGAAGAGCATTGATTACATAGTATTTTTAAACGAGCTGCAAAAACTTAGGTTTTTGTGTGTGTGAAGTGTATGAATCGGCTGAGGCAAAATAAATAAGTAAATGAACAATTTATGTGCCACGGAGCCAGTGCTAAAGCCTCATTTGACTGAGCTCACAGAGTAAATTTAAATATAGGGCAGCAAAGACTACAATAGTATACTGGTAGAGCAGACTGGGTACTGACTGAGCCTGAGCTAATCGGCCGCCAGTTTAATTTTTTTAAGAATAGCAGAAGTGGGTTGGTCCTCAGAATAATAACTAAGTTATTGTTCTGAGGGTTGATCGGTTGATATTTTTTTTGACAATTTGCCAGCAAGCCGAACGACGAAATGACACTACGCTTTGACAGTTTAAAATATAACCTTTTGTCATTTGTGTAAATGTGTAGTTTCAGGAGTTTGGCATTGGCGCGGTGTGTATCAAAGAGTAGTATAAGTAATATAGGTTGTGTGTATAATCAGATCAGTAATCAAAACAGTGTTTTCGTTATATTAGATTCAGTAGAATGTGTTGGTTAAATAAATAATCCCTAATGTAATTCCGTAGATATAATTAGAAGAGTCCTTGTTCTAATGGTGCCTGATTAAATAAATGAGATGTGTGTGCTGAAGTAATATTTCAGTGCCAGCGTTATCTTGGGCAGAACACAGATTTATTTAAACAGTAATTCAGGGTTTCATGTGTCGATATTGAAGACGAGGATGAAATATTTAAGTCTGCTATAAAGTCCTTAAAACATGTACGTGTCTTTACTACGTAGATACAAAAGTATGATACTCGCCAGTATATTCTTTTTTTACGTTGGTTGTGGTATAACTCTAAGCTTTTTACGTCTCGAATGTGCTGATGCACTAGCTACCAAAGATTTAAGTGATTCAATAAATTCTTTAGATAAGTTTGAATATGCTGTATTGGTTCTAAGTGGTCCAGATAATGAAGCTAAGAGAGATGCAATAAGAGCCACATGGATGAAATTATCGAATAATATATTTGTGGAAAATGGAGAGAAACTGTACAAGTGGAACCACACATGGACTGAGCAACACGCTATGCATGAATTAATAAAGTTTTATTTTGTAATTGGCACCCAAGGTCTGAGTGAAACGAAGCTAACAAGGTTAAGCACTGAAAATAATAGAGGCAATGATCTTTTATTATTAGACAGCTTTGAAGATAGCTATAAGAATCTGGCTACGAAAATGTTACATTCATTGAAATGGCTGTCAACAAATTTGAGTAGATTAAAATACTTGATTAAATGTGATGATGATTCTTTTGTGAGAGTTGATCTGATAATAAAAGATTTGGAAGCATATGCACCTGAAATGAATGCTCATGAAATAAGTGACTATGTTACATACAAGGTAAACATAAACTCATCATTAAAATGCCTACACATTTTGGTAGCCACAACTATTTATTTGAAACTGGGGTACCACTGTACCCACCTAAAATTCCATAGCAGTAAACTGTTACCACTGTCTTGAACATGTTCAGAATATCCACACTTCAATCTTAGTACTAATAGTATTTATCACATTTCAGAAAGATCTTCCTTCATACAAAGGCCTTTATTGGGGCTATTTTGATGGGAGAGCCCATGTTTACTTGAATGGGAAATGGCAAGAAAAGGACTGGTTTCTCTGTGACAACTACTTACCTTATGCGTTAGGTGGTGGCTATGTCATATCTCGCAGCATTGTTGACTATGTTGGAAGAAATGCTGATATCTTGGGGTGAGCAAATATTTAGGACATTTTGTTGGTTTATAAACCAAAACAAAAAAAATGTAGCCTTAAATTCAGTTTAACTAAATACTTTTTACGTTTAACCAAATGAATGGCATAGCTGGCTTAGTGAAACAAAAATACACACATTGTATAACATAGTGAATAAAGAGTATTCTTTCTTTTATCTATCTATCTAGTTATCTCTGTTAAAAATTTAATCCTATTTATTTCAGACATTACAAATCAGAAGATGTATCAATGGGTGTGTGGACTGCCTCTTTGGATGGTATGAACAGAGTACATGACGTCAGATTCGACACCGAATGGAAGTCCAGAGGTTGCTCCACCCAGATGTTAGTAAGACACAAACAACTGCCAAGTGACATGTTTCAACTGTATAAAACATTGGTCCACTCACACGGAGAAAGACTTTGTAAGACTGAAACTATTTTAAGAAAATCATATCTTTATAAATGGGATGTTTTGCCAAGTATGTGCTGTAAATAGTTTACTGCTGATTGTAGAATGTGCTAGATAATTCTAGGTTTGGTTGTGTAGGCTAAGTTAATTTGATCAAACACAATTCCATTGTGGGCATGGTCCCAATAGTATGTTCATTTATATTAGAATAATCATGGTCAGTATTTGATTTGTTGTGGAATGTTTGTTACATTATAGATAAGGAAAAACGTGTGAAACTATGTTTAGAACATACAGCTAGTTAGGTATAACCTTTTCAAATATTTCTCAATAAAATAATTTGATTTTAGTGAATTTAATGTAAGAACAACTGTTCATAACTAGCAATAATATTATATTTTTAAGATCATCTTTACTTACATATTCCTTAGGTTAATAAGTTTCTAGTCAATTGTACATCTTTGCTTTGATACCAATAAAACAACAATATTTTGGAACATTACAAGAAATGTGTATTTATATTTTTTATTTTAACTAAACAAATGAATATAAATTAGAAATACAACACATTTTTGTCATTTAGGGGTAACCATGTAATCATTGTGTCTTAAATAACAAAAAGTGAGAATAATTCAACAAAACGATTTCTTATTGTTATTTAAACACGCACACAGGCACCCGAATATCACATTTTAACAGATTCTAAAAACTAAATTAATTATGACTTTTCATATTCATGTAGGTTTGATTGTTTTGAAATGTTGAACTTGACAACTCTTCTTTGAAGTAGTCAATGGTTCTTTGCAGACCATCTTGTAGTGGCACCTGAAATTGAAACAAGAAATAAATACACTACAATACATTTTTTACCATTGCCACTCGAAAACTGGCATTTGATTCATCGATAACAGTGATTAGAACTCTTTTAGTCACCGAGTGAATAAAAACATTTTGAATTTGGAACAAGCACGAATTATGTTTCTACATAAAAAAAAAAACTTGGCTGGCTAAATGGAGCAATTCCTTATATAAAATTAAATTTAAAAAGAATTATCGTATTCAAATCGAAAATATAATTTCACTATAATTTTTTAATGTTTATATTTAATCCTTTGTCCTCTTATTACCGATTAATTAATAAAATGTGATAAATATAACTACTATACTACTATTTATTTTCTCGCAGTCAATGGTAAAAAGTAGAATACACAAATCGTGAAAATAAAAACATCTCTGTCCTTGTGTCCCCTGCTCCGCTCAGGATTCTACTCTAGAATCTTTCGCTGTTCTCGGGATCCAAACTTAGTCCCTCGAATTAAATCTCCTTTTTTTCACTTGTTGTATAATCTACTATTATAATACATAGTAGCCTCAAGTTTCAAACTTCGAAACAGTTCCACTGGTTCCAAAATAATAACACCAATAGTGTTATTTACATATCAACCATCTTGAAAAGTTAGTTATTGAGCCATTTTTTTTTCCATGAATTATTCGATTTATTACAAGCTGAGACAGATTAGCACAAAGTAGATAATAAACTTTATAACCAGATCAGTAAAATCCTTTTTCCTTTGCACCTATCTTCTGTGATCATCCTTCCTACATACACTTTGAACTTAATGCAGAAAGCTGTCTCACCTTAGGTTCCCAATGCAAATGCTCCTTAGCGACTGTGATGTCAGGACGTCGCCGCTGCGGGTCGTCCTCCACCGGAGCGCCCTTCGCCACCATGCTCCGACATCCCGGCACTTGATTCTTGATGATCATGGCGAATTCTGAAATTAATATTTTACTGATATAACAATAGGCTCGCCACGACATCTGGGCGAAATGTGAGTGTCATGATATCCTCGCGACCGAATTTCGGTGCGACCAATCTCACCGGAGATTAGCCTAGTACGCAGAAGATGTTATATATAGTGCACAAGTGTGTGAGGAGACACAGGTGCACTCCCTCCCCTCACTCTCATATCCGGGGACGGCAATCCGACATAAAGAAAGATAGGAAGATAGGCGTAATGTTTAGCTATGTTTATAGCTCAGTTCTGTAAATAGGAAGCTCCGTCCCGCATTACTCGATCTCTCTGTTATAGGCAATTTGAGGATTTTTTAAGGGGCTGTCCATTGATAAGTGATGTTTTTTTTAGCATTTTTAACCCCCCCCCCCCCCCGTGGCGATACGTGGTTAGGTTTAAGACTAACCCCCCCCCCAAATCACGTGTATTTTTAGTACCTACAAAGAATCTTAAAATTTTTAGAATATTATCTTTAAATACAGGTATAAAGTATAATCTAATTTTATTCTGAAATTAAGGACCATGATAAAAATGTCTTGACAGAAACGTTGCAGGTTGTTTTTGACTAGGTTATACTGGCTTTTCGGTTTAGAAATCGCGCGTTTGACGATAAATTAAATACACGTGATGTCTTACTAACACCCTCCCCCCATGTGATATTTCGTGATTTTTGCCAATCCCGCAATCGAGCCTCACGTGATTAATATATATAAGTAGGCAGTTATATTCATCTACGTAGAACACTTGAGAAATCCAGTCAATCAGTCAGACAGTATACTTATTATTATTATTATTATAAATTCGAAAGTAACTGTCTGTATGTTACCTTTTTACGCTTAAACCACTGAACGGATTTCGATATAATTTGGCAAGGAGATAGATACATGAGGTGATACATAACATTAACAAAAGTCCTTTAAACCATATCCTACCTTAATAGGTGTGCAAATATCTATTATACCTAATTAATAAAAATATACACATACATAAACTCACGCCTACCTCCCATGGGGGTGGGCAAAAACTACAGATCGCCACTTGCTCCGATCCTTACATACTACCTTTGCCCTGTTTACGCTCATATATTAGGGACGTACAAGCACGCCGCGCCGGTTGCAAAAAATGTTTACTACATTAATTAAAAACAGCAACAAACATTAAACTATAAAAACATATTAATATTTGAGTATTTTATAATTCTATGACACTCGGCAATACTGTAGCTTTCCATTAGTGGAAGTATTTTCCGAATGGGATCTGTAGTTCGAAGATTACCCCCTACATAAAAACTCACAAATTTTACCTATTTATAATATTAGTACCTACAGTACAACTATTTTCTGAATGTTCCTCGGGAATGATTGCATTGCGTTTGTATTCGGAAATGCGATGATTCTCGAGGGACATTAAGAAAATAATTGTACTGTAAATATATAGATAAGTCTACGAGTAATAACATGGGTGTGTCCTAAAAATGATGGCAGTAACTTATCTTTAATTTGTAGGAAGCGCAACAGCAAACTTAGTAATATCTTGCGATAAGCGTTATCATCAAGTTCTACCGATTTCGAGATAACGCAAAGTTCAATGACTTGAAAACATGTAATTTTATTAGTAGGTATTTAATTTCTAGTTGGTGTGAGAAAATAATACTTTTTATTAATATTATATAATTATTCTTTGCAACAATCACTACATAAGTTTAGACATCTACCTGGTAGACATAATATCCTCCCAACTTTCAGTTTTTGGTATGTTTCAGGGCTTATACTTTCTCAGATTGCGAAAATTTTCTTAGCATGAATGGCTGTAGTTTCAACAGTACTGTAGTATTCACTTGGAAATTAATATACAGTAAAGACGAGGACTACTACTAAGTACTGTATTTTGCGAATACACGATTGCAAACAATTTTCTCGATACAAAGAAATCTCAAAGTTACCTCTGAACCGTACAATAAATGGATAATATTCAATGAAAATTTTCAAATTAGGTCATGGACTTTTCAGGCTAATCGAACTATGCCTAAAGCAGGTAACATCTGTTCATTTTTATTTTTTCACCGTTATATTAACCGTAAAAAGATGAGATCGGAAATATTAAGTTTTATAACCACTCACACCTTGGACCGCCCTGCCGCCCGGCCCCCGACAGGACCCCGATTCAGTACTTGGCAGTTGTCAGTACCGCTTCGGCTATCAAACGGGGAACCTGTGTCATTTCGCTTGCACTCAAAAGACCCGATTGATAACGTTTTATGTTTTGAACAAAATCTATATTAAAGTAAAATTTTCGAGACTTTCTTAATGTTGACTGTGTCTCCAACATATTCAGAAAAAAACTTTTTGGTTTGTTTAGATACTTTAATAACTAAAGTTTTAGAGAACGATTTGGAGAAAGGTATGAGGATAAGATTTAGCAAAATTATAGTAAACAAAAACTTAGTGAATGTTACAAAACAGCCCGTAGATTAGAACTAGGTGTTGTAAATTGCTGTGCCCTTACATGTCAAGGTTTGTCTTCGTACTCTATGAAAACCGTCAGGAATGGAACGAAAGATCGTTAATATCAGAATAGTACCGTAGAATAATAAGAATGAAAGAATCACATTTTCAGAAACATGTGCCACAAAGTTGAAGAACATAACTATGGAAACTAAATAGACATCCAGTTTAAGAACAAAAATTACGATACAAAAAATTTTAGCTATCCGAAAAGTCATTTGCTGGCTTGCATTTACTGAACACAGTTCTAGAGTCGTGAACTTTGACACAAAATTAAAAAGCCTATGTATAGATATCACGAATTATTATAATCACGCATTCGGAATTACGACAACTGCCGACCTTATTATTGTACTAGCCAAAAAATACAATGAAGTTGTTACTTTGATTTTGACGATGTCCGCTATATGGCATAGAATCAAGTTTATAGTGAACGCTGTAGCAGCAATACAGTCGAGTCCTTTAGCAACATTATTGCCAATTTCTTGTAGGGAAATGTATTAACTTTTCCTTTCGTCACTGAGGGTTATGAGTCGATATGCAACGTTGCTGTTTGTTTCATTTAACACAAGCGCGCTCTTACCACTTTACATACGATAAATCTTGGGGAAAAGCTCCAGATCATTAGTGAATTAATTAGAGGAGAAACGTTTTAAAAAACGTAGAGTATGTCTAAATATTTAAGAAAACAACAAAAAGAAAAACCAAATAAAGTAGTAAAGATTATGCTGAAAATTGTCAAAAGACAGATATGACCACTTTGGAGTATGATCGCTATGAACAGGACTTCAAGCACAGCAGAAAAGATTCCAGTGAGTGGTTAGAAAAGGAAACTTCTAACAGCCTCTAACTTCTCCAAACATAAATATGGCCAATAGCTGTCTCTAAAACAAGAGCTGTAAGAGATAAAGTGAGGGTAGATTTATAATCAGCGACGTCAAATTAGGAAACAACAGCCGTAAAATTCCATACAACAAAAAAAAAAGTAATTTTGTTCCCTTGTGTAATTATTGGGCACAATTCATGGAACCGAAATTAACAATTTTGTGCTTATCATACATGTTGTCAGAGTTATGTGATCACAGACATTTACGAAATATGGAAATTAGGGATATAAAGGATTTCACATGTTTCTTTCTTTCTTCATCCTCCTCCCTCCACATTCCTATTTTTTTCAAAATTTATATGAACAATTTTTTTTCCTTCAAAAACATCTTTATTTTCTTTCTATTCTAAACAGACGTCAAAGGTATGAAACAACGGATATCGAGGGATATGGCTTGGAGGTTTGGCACATGTCGCCTCCATTCGGTCAAACTGACCCTAAATACGCGCCACGGCAGTGAGCACCGTTTAGTCATATGTTTGCATCGGAACGTGTAGTGTGATTTCGTATTTTTACGAAATGCCGAATTGTTCCATCCTTATTTGCAAAATAGCACAATTACAACAAACCTTAGGACAACTGGCTTGTCTTACCACCAGTAAGTAAAAAATCACTGCATTAATTGTAATATTTAAGTATTTTACAAATTATCTAGTTGTGAAATATTTTTGATATGCGACAGCCTTTGCCTAATGACTGACGCATGTCAAAACAATGCATTAGTGGTGCGCAGCGCTGAGTTATGGATATCGATAATTGTTAGTTACTTTGCTCTAATAAGAAAATAAGAAATACCTATTAAGAAACTATATTAAGAATATGTTATACAAGAATTAATACATTTTATTTCAGTTTCCCGAAAGGTCCAGAAATTAAACATAAATGGGTAGATGAAAAATGCAGGGAAAATAATTGGTTTCCCTCAAACAAATTTCAACGGACTTCAAAGTTCATAAAGACGTTGCTAGTCCCAAAAGCTCTTATTTGTCGATACAAATATTTTCTCTTCAACTGATTTTCACCCGTTTGAGCAAGACCCGATGGATAATCATATTATCCAAGTGACAAAATGTGCTTACATTTTTTGGTTCAGAATGTAACACCTAAATTATGAAAGCGTCAGATATAATATTCAATACGTACCTATTTGAATTGTTGTTTTATGTGCAATAGTTGAACAGTTTTAAAGAACCATGCCCATCTGTGCCCCAGAAATGCCCAGATAAACTTTATTACAAGATTGCTCTAATAAATAAAAACTAGAATTATGTTGTTAATTTTAAATCATATGAAGTACTGGATAAAAACACTGATCTGGCTTAGCTTATGTGATGGTCATGAAGTTCCTAGTGAAAAATTAATAGCAATGCTGTCTATAAACGATAAAATGTATAAAAAACCAGTAGAAAGTTATCATGTTTAATGTCCAATATCTTTTGAATCGGTGCTTTATATGACATTAAATCTAGATATCATATAAATATTTTTTTAAAGTTATCATATGACATAGAGCTGCATTGATTTGTTTTATTGGTGTTTTAATATTCCACATCGAAAAGCAGAAAAATAAACGATACAAAATATGGTCCAAAAACACCTCTTTTTGCAGTCGGTTTTCATCGATATTTTTATCGATCAAATATTTATACCAACCCCTTTTCCCTAGATAATGCTAGAGTTGCATGTGTGTACTGTATCTATACTTTCTAGTGCCCGCCCCTTTTGAGCATATCTGCAATAAAATAGCACAAAAGTGTTACGCATATTTTCTTGTTTGCGTGCGGAAAAAGAATCATATGTGCCGTATCTATTTCTTTTGTTTAAGTGTGAGTTTCAGAAGTGGGGAAAAGGTGGCGACACGTAAATTTGAGCAAATATAGAGTGAAGGCATATCTCTCGGATATCTATGTATGAAACTATATAATTGACAACGGTCATATGTCATAATATTATGCGTTTTAACTATTGCGTGCTCTTGTCATTAAGGGTGCAGCTGTTTTAGAACCCAATGGCTTGACACGCGACGATGGGAAGAGACCAGACGGATTGACCATAATGCTTTGAAAGTTAAGTCGGCCTATGGTGTGTGATGTACCATGTGTTGACTCCCTTGCGCCACCCCATCTTCCTAGCACGGCGGGTTGTGCTGCGGCGGCTACTGCTGGTGCGCAAAACTTCAAACGCCGCAAATAATCCGATCTTATTGGGAGTTTTAAGTTTCAGCCGTTTAGGGTTGAAACACAGGTCCGAGTGCCAACTTAGTTTTACAAGAAATCGCCAAACAGTTGGTCGATTCTTCACGTGCCCAGAGGACTGGCCTATTTTTGCCCAAACAATCAGCAAAAAGACAAGTAATTTTATTTAGCTGTCGCTGTCTTAGGACGACAATGTATGGCGGCAGAGCAAAAACTAATCCGGTATATTGCAGATTTCGCGGTAAACTTTGCTTGCGTGATGTAGGATTGAGACGTCAGTCAGATGTCTTGCGTAGTTCGTTCGTGGCGGTATAGACGTCGCCACTCGCCACAAATGCTAATCTATTTAATTTTGTCGTTGTTGCTGTGCAAAAGATGAAGGCCTGCCATGTTTTTTTTTGTTACTTATACTTATTATTTACCTGCCATACACAGTGTAGGTACATACAATGTGAAAGCGAATTTTTATACTAGAATGTAATAAATTAATGTTCAGTATAATCATTTTATTTCTTGGCATTCTTCCAACAATAGTTCAGTTCACCCCAGCCGAATCAGTTTGATAGTGCGAGCGGGATAGCAAGATACAAGGCGCGGGGAAGTGGGGGCGAAATTATCAGCTGAACTACACATATTACAAGCCCTTAAGCCCACGTTCGCATGAATGTAAAAAAACTTTTTGACAAAAAACAGAACCGAATTAAAAAAAAACACTACAAAGTGAAAAATAACTTTAATTTCGGAAGTCGGTGTCTTTCGATCTGTATTTTGTTTTTTGCCACTGACTTCCGAAATTAAAGTTATTTTTCACTTTGTAGTGTTTTTTTTTAAGTCGGTTGTGTTTTCTGTAAAAAAGATTTTATTTTTCTCTTTTTAGTGAGTCAGTTATTAATAAATCTAAGTTACAATAGCCTAATATCAACTGCTCATCACCTTTTACAAAATATTCCTTTTCCCGACGCAGGGACGTTAATTATTGAGGAGTTCTCCTGCTAAGAACCAAAACCACTGAAGCTGAAACTCTGAACCAATGGACCTGATGGTGGCTTCACCATCAGCTCCATTTCACCATATGCATTGGGACGAGCATAAATTGCTTAGTAACCATATTAAAGTAATCGAATCGCAACCCGTGAAATGCTTATTATTGAGTAGTTCCAGTGGCCACCACAGGTCTTCATCATCAGTTCCACTTCACCGGATGGTGCTTTCCGAGAGGAAATGAACGAGTTACTATAAAAAAAAACACCCAAATCGCTTTACGTGTGCCTATAAAATTTGTGGATTTCCATGGGATCCTGTCATCAGATTCTTACTTGGTTACAATGGGACCACCTCGAGAGTATACCCTTTCAAAAAAAAAAAGAATTTTCAAATTCGGTCTTATAACATAAAAAAAACATATGTACATACAGCCGAACATATAATCTCCTCCTTTTTGGAAGTCGGTTAAAAATATCGCGGAGGGATTTTATCACGCACTGGATTTGCAACTCTCGGTGTTAAGCCGAACATTGAGAATTCAGCAGAGCACATCTCAGCGCGTCGAAAAAACACATTCTTGGATGCAGTGCGTTAAAAAAACCTAGAGCGCGAAAAACACGCCCGTGCGTACCTCGGCTTACTTTGTATCCATCGATTTTCACGGCGACACGATTGTGAGTCTTACGATAATCGATAGGTGGCCTGTTCCACTAAACATAACAAAGCTATGAATTTTGAGCCCTTTAGTCATTTCACAACAGCGCGTTGCAATTTGACCCTTATGTGAAAGTCAATAAAAGTTACGTCACGTTATTGCAACTATAGTTTTAAATCTTTGTTTACCTTGTATAGTATTTTCTACGGGATTCCCAAGGTTGACAGGTAGCGTGTAATTGGCCGCCATTAAAGCCAGGAGACCATCAACGAGATCAGATACGTAACAGAATGAGCGGGTCTGTTTCCCGTTGCCATAAACCTGGAAATTAAAAAAAGTTGCAATTTTATCACTTCTCTCGTGTGCACGATATTTGACCATCCCGTGAAGACCAGTCAGCAGATTGGTAGCGCGGTTGACCGTCCCAGACGCGCCAGAAACACGCCATTGAAACGTCACTCATAGGAGTTTTGTTACATTCACTTACAGCGTATTAAAAAAATATCCACGTGTTCCAGCCAACGCGCAACGTATGATTATATAACTATATACTTTTTCCTTTATTTCATTTTTTTTTTAAATATTAGAATTTAAAAACATTTAAAAATATTAAAAAAATATCGATATCGGGAACAGGGTCCAAGCTACCGGTGGTCAGGGCTCCAGAGTGAGGATCCTTCTAACAATGCGAGCCGTGTCAAGAAGTACCGCTTTCTGAATCAAGCCCTTGACCCAGCTGCCCAACGAGAGCCTCCTCAGGTGTTGGTCGAGCCTCTTGTCTATTAAGCCATTGGCTGTCACGACTATCGGCACAATGATCGCTGAGTCCACATCCCACATGTCGACAACCTCGCGAGCCAAGTCAAGATACTTTAGTTGTTTATCTTTCTTGGCTTTCACGAGGTTCCCGTCATGCGTGACTGGTACGTCAACAATCGTTGATTATATTAATTACTAGATTCTGCCCGCGACATCGTTCGCATGGAAGTCGTAAGACACCACAATTTACTTAAAATAACAGCCACATTTTTATTAAACTTTCCTGTATACTACGTTTGTAGTTTTGGTCTCAGCAGCCAAAATATAAAGATAGTCAGGAGTGGTGACGCGGGAGCAAGTGACGTACACACGGCTACATATCAAGCTATACATTTCCAGTACAATCTGATCTCGCATTATGTAGGATGTCCGTACAATGAGAGGTCAGCTTATAATGGAAATGTATAGCTTGATATGTAGCCGTGCGTACAGTTGTCCGTATGAGAAGCAACTCGTCCTAAGGTCGACACCCGCAACCTTCAGTAGCAATTTCCCATTGCTTGCGAAGTTTTTCGTTTTGTATGAATTAAGAACACTTGAGTTCCTGTATAGGTATACTACCTAATGGCATAACACCGATACACGGACTGATGCTTTCTTACAGATTATTCCTCACGAATAGGTTTTTATTCCTAAAAACTTATGTTATCTTTTTAATATTTATTATTATTATTAGTAACGCATGTTAAGGGTACTACATGACCTAAACGCAAATTTATAATGCCTAAAAATAATAGGTCTTTACCTATGAAATTGCCGTTTTGTATGAAAAAATTTAAACGAATTTTTTTCATGAATTTTTTATTTGTATTAATCGAAGTAATCACCCATGCAATCAATGCATCTTTGCCATCGCAGTGGCAGTTTATTGATGCCCTTCTTAAAGAAATCAGCTGGACGGGAGGCAACAAATTCTTCAAAGGCATTTTGTACTGCCTCTCGGGTATTAAATTTTTTTCCCGCCAAGAAGTTATCCAAATTCTGGAAAAAGTAGTAGTCTGTAGGCGCAAGGTCTGGTGAGTAGGGCGGATGACGGAGAGCTTCCAACCCCAGTTCTTGCAACTTGGAGACCGTCTGCTGTGCAGTATGAGGTCGCGCGTTGTCGTGCAGGAGCAGCGGAGACGAGCGATTGACCAATGCTGGTTGGAGATGCGCCAGCTTCTCCATCATTGTGTTCAGTTCTTCACAGTACACATCTGCAGTAATGCTCACCCCGTTTGGTAAGAAGCTGTGATGAATCACACCGGCGCTAGACCACCAAACAGTGCCCATCACTTTTCTAGGGGTAAGTTTTCGTTTAGGGCATTGTTTAGGTGCTGAACCAGGATCCAACCAACTTGCTGAGCGCTTACGGTTATCAAACAGAATCCATTTTTCATCGCAGGTAACAATGCGGTTCAAAATTCCTTCATTTGTGTGTCTGTTGAGCAGTGCAAGGCACGTCTCGACGCGTACTTCGCGCTGGCGATCATTGAGTTCGTGGGGCACCCATTTGTCAAGCTTTTTTACCTTGCCAATTTGACGCAAATGGACCAATATTGTTTTGACGCTAACGTCGAAAGCTGCTGCTAATTCAGCCGTAGATTGTGTATCATCAGCTTCCACAATCGCCTTTAATTCGTCATTGTCGACCAAAGTCTTCGGACGACCGCGAGGTTCATTTTTCAGGTCGAAATTTCCAGAACGGAAGCGAGCAAACCAATAACAGGTGGTGCGTTGGTTTGTAGTGTTAGCTCCGTAAACGTCGTTGATGTTGCGTGCCGCTTGTGCCGCGTTGCTGCCACGACGGTACTCATATTCCATAATTACTCGAATTTTTAACGTATCCATGATGACGAAAAAGATTGAAATGCGATGAAAATGTAACACTAATCAATAAAGAAATGACTACTTTTAGAAAAAAAAATCCATGTTTTTAAAATAAAATTAATTTGAAATTAGAATTCTTAGCCAAACAAAAATTATTTTGATTTGAAATGGCCAGTACTGCAGAACGGCAATTTCATAGGTAAAGACCTAATATATGATCCACTGCAGTAACCAAAATTAGAAAAATATATGATATTCTGCAGGATATATGCTAGTTAGATAGTGTGTTGAAAACATAATACAATTAACTTGATACGATACAAAAAAATCACGAAAACACCTCTAAAAATATGTTTTAACGACTAAAAACCATACTAATATACACGCAAACATACAGATTTTTTGTCTGATTATTCTACAAGCAACATACTAACAAAATAGTGTTTTAATTTTTTAGTCCAATGAATAGATTTTTTGTAAATCAATATTTGCTTCATATTTTGCAATAAATTACCAGCGTTGTCATCGCGCGTCTCTTTCTTTTCTATGCAATCCGACAGTGACCGCGCTTTAGCTCTTGTAAGCCCCTTAAACAGAGCACCTGTCATCTTATCTCTTCACCACCCTTGGTTGACTGGTAGAGAATGCCTAAGGCATTAAGTCCGCCTTTGTATGCTATTGATTGCGAGAAGTTTAAGTAAATAAATAAATAAATAACAGCTATCACTAAAATAATATAACAGTAGATTGTAAACACACGGGATTTCTCATTAACAGTCACCTAACTATATGGGTAGGTAAGGAAAAAAAAAAACTCATTAACAGTGAGTTTTTTTTTAACCAATGTTGAGGAACTTCAAAGAAGTTGGGATGAGAAGTTTATGTTTTTCTGTGTACGTTTTACGAACTATCATAATATAATAGTTTAACAAAATGTAAAAAAGGAAGAACAAAAAATATCAAAGCATTGTTGAAAGTTGACAAAAATAGCCGTTCCCTATTCAGTCCATTGAAGTAACGGAATAATTCGACTGTTGTCATTCACTGGTATATTGTGTTCTCTCTCACTCGGTCTAATTTCCTACGAAACTTATGGGAAGTTTTATGCAATTTCTGACTCTTCTAGTACTCAAACCTCAGTTGGTCCGATAGTTTTTTGATTAATATAGAGAAAGGTCAGATTGTCAACAAATTTGTTTTTGTGAAAGTTGCCCATTTTCTTGCTGACAAAGATAACAGAATAAAAAAACTCAGGAAATAAACAAAATCTGTGAATGTACACTCGAGAGCAATGAATCCGGGTCACTTAAAGAATCCTAAAAATCTCGGAAACTAAAAATGCTAGGTTAATGCAATAAATTGTATTTAATAGACAATGTAATACTCCTTAAATGAAGGTATTAAAACTTCTTAGTTATTGTAAAGTTATATCATAAAAAAATCAAATTTGAAAAAGGGCCACTTTCGAAGATGGAACTACGAAATTACAGCATTTGGTTTTGCTTTTGTTTGTAATCTGTCATTTATGTGGGTACATAAACCATGTTGATAGTGCTCTATATTCATTATTCAAGCTGAAATTATGTCGCTTACGCCTGAAGAATGCACCAGAATACTTACAATGCTGGAAACCGGCCGGAGTCAGCGCGATACAGCCAGGACTGTCGGTGTGTCGCTGTCAACAGTACAAAGAGTTCTCCGACGTTACGAAGAAACTGGTTCTAACCTACGCAGACCAGGAACGGGCAGAACCAGGTGTACCACAGCACGAGAAGACCGATACTTGGTGAACACCATGCTTCGAAATCGCTTTCTCACAGGAACTGAACTCACAAATCAGTTTCGACGCCTCGGAGGAAGTAACCCAAGTGCATGGACAGTAAGACGTCGGCTTGCTGAATCTAACTTAAAACCCCTTAGACCTGCAAACGGCCCTAAATTGGAGCGTGGGCATCGTATTTCAAGACTAAGATATGCCCAGAGCCACGTAAATTGGAGTATTGAAGATTGGTCAAAAGTTATGTTCTCCGACGAATCAAAATTTATGCTCTACAAGCACGATGGAAGACACAGAGTGTATCGAAGACCAGGGGAAAGATTCAAGCAAGCATGCATCGAAGAAAAAGTAGCCTACGGTGGTGGGTCTGTACTTGTGTGGGCCGGAATTTCTTCTGAAAGTCGCACAGAGCTGGTGATCATAGAAAACGGCTCTTTAACTAGCGTAAGATATGTGGAAGAAATCCTCAATGATCACGTTGGTCCATTTATGGTCAATTTAGGTGAGGATGCTATATTTATGCATGACAATGCCCGACCTCATACAGGTAGGATTGTGAATGACTACCTTCAAGAGATGAACATTACTCGTATGGAGTGGCCAGCGCGCAGCCCGGATATCAACCCGATCGAGCATGCTTGGGACGAGCTAGGCAGATGCGTAAAACAACGAAACCCTCCCCCAATCACGCTTCGTGAGCTCAAAATTGCTCTCACAGAGGAATGGGAGAATATTCCCCAAAATCGTATAAGGAACTTGGTGTACAGCATGCCAAACCGCGTAAACGCAGTAATGGAAGCACGAGGAGGCAATACGAAGTATTAAAATTCAAGAAAATCGTAATAAAGTTCAAAAATTTCATGTTTCCTATTTTTGTTTTAAGGAGAGATCAGCAGTTTTTTTCTTTATGTAATTTTGTGTTAATAAAATGTATGGTGACTCATATTCTTTTTACTTTCATTTAAGGAGTATTACATTGTCTATTAAATACAATTTATTGCATTAACCTATCATTTTTAGTTTCCGAGATTTTTAACATTCTTTAAGTGACCCGGATTCATTGCTCTCGAGTGTAGATCAAATTGTTTCTAAAAGTTAAGAACAGTCTCCTAAGCCGTTTTATAGTAGTGAAAACCTTACTGCCCTATCTCGAAAATCCAGCCTGTATTGTATATGTCACGATTGACTGCATAGCTTCATAAAGGTATAGCGCGATGATTATCATTTAAAAGGTAAAATCTGTAACTATCGGCTTTATTCTAACCTTTTGGCTCGTCTTTTTACAATTTGCGGTAAACTATAGAAGAATACGAACAAATTGCAATGTTGCTCATTCCCCATAGCAAATAGCGTGATAATTTATAGCCTACAGACTATCCAGACTTAAAGGGTTTTATTTTAATGAACAAAATATATCCGGTACTTTTTGCGTGATGCTGGAACATACATTCAGACAAAAAGACAAAAATTAAAAAAAAAAATTTCGGCATTAGAATCGCTCCCAAACCGCGCAAAAAATACTTTAAAATAAATTATGATATGTATTAGATCACAAGCTGACCCGACAGACGTTGTCCTGTCTTAACTATGAATGTGATATTTCGTTTAGTTTTAGTTTTGACTATTGACTAAAACTAAAACTATCGACTCATTACCGATACCCGCGTTACCGATCCATTTGTGTTAAACGATATTTGCAGCGCGCAACTGACAGTTATGTAAAATTAATATTGGCGTTAAGTTTTCTTAAATTTTGTAACGTTCCGATCAACTTCCTTATTTTTTTATTTCATAAGATCCTTCTCCTGACAATTACGAACACAACATAAAAAAAAAATGTGAAATCGGTCCAGCAATTCACGCGTGATGGCGTGACCAAGGGAAATAGGGATTCATTTTTATATATATAGATTACTGTTACTAACATTGTATAAAAGATTCGCACCCCTGATTTTAGTATCAGGATAAAAATCAACACCTTAAAATCCTCCAATAGTTACAGTATCTGCTATAGCTAATAGAGTCCGACTTTGTTTTTATTGGTTCTGGCAACCCTACTGAACAACGACTATAACTGAGCTTTCAATCACAATATCAAGAAATAAAATATTAAAATAACAGCCTTGACATTCTTAATGGGTGACACTTGATGACTTGGCTAGCGTGTTATGTTGCAGCTTCCTCGTCTATCAATTATAGAATTCAATATTGGAGTGTGTGTTACAGGTTTGTTTAATTAGGCCATAATCAGCTGAACACTTATGAATATGTACATTGAAAGTAAATACATAAAAAAAAAAAAAACGACTTTGCACTAATTGGATGTTTTTAGCTGGCAAAATTAAAATTTCGGTGTTATTATACAGGGTGAAAAAAAAAGATAGGGATTATAAATTTATAATAGACATTGAACTGTATCAAAATTAGAAGTAAGAATGCGTAAAGTTGTTCCTTTCGCCTCTATATTTGATATACCTATCCAAATGATACTATCATCAGAAATTGTAGGGCATTTTAGAGATAGCAGGGCCAGGACGGAACCCATTTTTCCGGGAACCAAAAATATAAACCAAAATTGAAATAATAAAACTCCCTTACAGTAATAGTCAAATTCTGCAGCGCTTGCATAATAAAGTTGGACACCACACGTCCATCAGACACGTGCATCCTGGGGCCATACGTGTTGAATATCCGGGCCACTCGAACGGCCACCTTCTCTTGTTTGGCATAGGAGTAGGCCAGCGTCTCTGCTACCCTCTTGCCTTCGTCATAACATGCTCGCGGCCCTGAAATGTGCAAGGTATTTATAAATTAAGGATAAAATTACATCTACATTCCCTCCATTAGTATTATAAACACGGAAGTGTCTCTGTCTGTTTGTTTGTTACGTCTTCATGGCTAAACATTTGATGAAATTATTTGTTGTAGAGATAACATGAACACGGAGAAAGAAAAACGCATGTTTTTTAGGTCAACCCCTTGAGTCTCAATTAAACTTAGGGGTCAATTATAAGAAGTGAATAGAGTTTATAAGATTGTAAAAACCGAAACTAACGCGGGAAATGTCGCGGGCTAAGTGCTAGTATTTACATAGGTGGCACGACTCACGATATCCCGTCGTGACAGTTTATTAAATAGTTTTACTCTTTGTGTATTTGTAATCACATAGAATAGTATCCACATAGTAAGAATGACACAGATGGTATTGTTTCTCTGAGAATCTGTGCCCACGGTGTATTTACGGAATCTTTCTCGATGTAGGTAAATAAATAATTATATTGATTTAAAGTTAGCTGGGTCGCTATCAGGACAGGAATGGAGAAACTATGAATTTATTTATGGTCTAACTCTAATACCTACCGATAATGGTCTAGGACCTAGGAGATAATATGCTTACGAGAATTCCTCTTCACTCTCAGCTGTATGGATCACCCGTTATGCAAGACAAATTCTAGAGTGGGGCTCATCTATTGAAAAAAAAAGATGACCTGTTCACCTTGTAAACTTATAAAGTATACAACCTTGAACATTATAGAAAAACTCCGATTTCTGTAGTTGCGAATAATTTACTAAGTAATCGAGAATGGTTTACTATTCAAGCGATAGTGCAGTGTTTCACATCATACCAGTACCTATTTAAATGTAGCATATCCTTTGCTTATTCTATTTTTTATTGCAAAAGAAAAGAGAACCTGATCACTTTGTAAACTTGTAAAATATACAACTCTGAACATTATAGAAAAACTCCACGTTTTCTATAGTTGCGGTTAATTTACTAAGTAATCGAGAATGGTTACTATTCAAGCGATAGTGCAGTGTTTCACATCATATCAGTACCTATTTATATTTTTAGCATATCCTTTGCTTATCTATTTTTTTTAAGTTCTTTAGTTACAGAAGTCACTAAGCAATATTTTGTTGTATAATTTAACATAATTTATGCACACAAGCTGTGCTATTTGTTCTATTTTAAGAAAGGTCGCGAAACAGACTACCTACAAAGTAAGGTCATTGTCACAATCTTGTGAACACCTGTGAAATGCTACAAGAGATATAACCATGAGTATTATGGATATACTAAGAAGAGCCAATAAAACATTTTTTTTTTTGGTATATTTATTATTTCATGCATATTAACTTTTAGAGTGAGAACAGGTGTCAGTTTGATTTGCTCTTCCATGCATTCAGAGTTGCCAAATAACCCTTTTCTGTAAAGTTTAAAAATACCTCATTGTGTTAGGTAGTAGGTAGTCCTGTAGAAAAGAGCTTTTTACTTTTTGGCGAATTTGCGAAGCTAAATACAATGTCAAGTCAAGCAGTTTAATTATTTATTTGGTAATTCTAGTTGCATTACATCTATTGCCATGAAGATGTTTTATAGTTTGAAAAGTATACTAACCTATTGGATTAACATGTCCCCAGTAAGATTCAGGTTGCGGGTGCACCATGGGGTCTCCATACACTTCCGATGTGCTTGCTATCAGTATCTTAGCTCCAACTCGACGTGCTAAACCTGGAATTTGATGACGTCACATTTTTGTAATGAAGATAAACATAATTCAGTTCTGGCAGTTGTAGCGTCAAATAAAATGGTTCAGTCCTCAAAATTGAAACTCAATTTTAAGTCCCCATGAAGTCCCATGCTGTCTTTGCCACTTTAAGGTATATTGTAGGCAAAAATACTTTTAAGAATGTCTGAAAGTGTCGTATGAGAGAGGTTAAGGTTTAAGATAAGTATGTTTTTAGGTGTTCAATAAGTAGATACCTCTGCTACTTATTTGATACATATAAAATGATCGCATAACCAATTAAGCGACGCCTAAGCTAAATTACCAAGTAAATAGGCAAACAATTGCAACAACAATTTGCTGTTATCATTACCTACATAGCCAATTCAAAATTTTAATTGTTCATTTTATATGTAGAAATGAGTAATCAACCGTAAAAAACCGTGAAAACTCTAAACAAAAAACTTAAAAGAAGTTTTAAGTTTTTTCTTTAGAGATTTCACGATTTATCATTATTCTTAGAAACAAACCAAATGTAATCATAAGTTTTTAGAAGAAGTTCTAAAACTTATGATTACATTTTGATTTGTTTCTGCAGTAGAGGAGCCAACATTAATGCAGGGTCATATTCAATTAGTTGGCGAAACTGCGCAGACGTGATGGATATCTAAACACGATAAAATAAAAATAAATGATGTTTTTTTGAGGGGTCAACGACCGTTTGTAGTGTTGTTACATGAAGAATGAGTTGAAAAAATATGTTTTATCGTGTTTAGATATCGATTCCAAACACGTCTGTGAAGTTTACACAAAAATACTGAGTTTTTAAACTGATATTTCAAGTGAAAACACTAAATGTGGTCGATGACCCAACAAATAAAAACAAAAACACATTCATTTCTTTTTTGTTTTATCATGTTTAGATTTCGATTACCCATTACTTCTGTGGAGTTTTGTTAGCTAATTTAATTTGATCCTGTATATTTTATTCTACTCATTATTATTAGATTTTCTTTTCTTGAAGCTTGCAAACCCCTTTTAAAACGAC
This sequence comes from Griposia aprilina, assembly GCA_916610205.1. NCBI lineage: Eukaryota > Metazoa > Arthropoda > Insecta > Lepidoptera > Noctuidae > Griposia > Griposia aprilina. The sequence continues at coordinate 13,517,198 of OU744286.1, forward strand.
GCGGTACTGTTTTGCTTCGTATTTAGTAGCACAAATTTATCCGATTGGTGTTATAGTTTATACTCTTACCACTGTTGGAACTTGGAATGCTATTTCCAGTTTGGTGGCAGTGAGAGTTTTGGCCTACTTAGATGAAATACATTGCACTTTCGTGACGATCTTTAGGGCATTATCTTAAGGTTTAAATTGAAATGCACCTTAGATTTAAGAAATATCATCAAAAAATACTAAAAAAATACTCACCTAACATATTGATTGTTCCTAAAGTATTAGTCTTAATTGTCTTAACTGGATTTTGCATGTAGTGAGGTGGACTCGCAGGACTAGCTAAGTGATATATTTCATCTGCCTAGAAAATGGAACATAATTATAAAATATTGTGGTATATTATATTAGAACCTTAAAGCCTCGTATTGTGCTCATATTCATAGGAAACAAAAGTGGTAACCTGTTTTTGTGTTAAGTATTGGAAAGACATTGTTAGCAACATGGTTGCTGGCAGGAGAAAATACATTGTTTCCAGTCACATTTGCCAGAAACAACCGCTGAACTATTGTTATAGTAATGATAACAATAAAGTACCTCTACATAAAGTGGGTTCACTATATCATGATGAATCATTTCAAAGTTGCGGTGACCGAACCAGTGTTCCACATTGCGTTTACGGCCCGTGAAGAAATTGTCCACAACAATCACCTCATGGCCTTGCGTCATAAGTACATCTACCAAATGCGAGCCGACGAATCCGGCGCCTCCTGTCACCTGAAATTATATGAGACCTTAATTCCTATTGACGCCATGAGCTAAGGTCTGTTCCAAAAGTATTTAATAAAAATTTAAATAAATGGTTCAGTAAACATTCCTGTGGATGCCAAATAGTAGTGTCACTTTACAAATAGAGTCTTTTGATTTGATTATTTGAGTACTTAAACCCGAAATATTTTTTTTAAATCACTTTTAAAATGTTTTTGGACAGTTGAAATTTTCGTAGATGATTTTTTTAATTAAGTAAGTACATTAAATTACAATGTAGGTACATGATTTTCAAATTGTTGGAAAAAGTGATGAAATATAAAGTTGAAACCTTCCACTTTGGAAACTGTATAACTGAATGTAATGTAAAGTGTACCTACCCCTCAGTAGCCTAGCTATTCCTAAAGAGGGCCTGTATTAATATTATGTTGGGGGCCCTTTTTACCCGATTGCCGCTGAAAATGGCGATATTAATAAGAACGAGGTCTTGGGTAATATTTTACGAATTATTACTACACACGTGGGGGCCCCTGTAGCTTGGGGGCCCCGTATCATTGATACGGCTAATACGGCGGTAGCTACGCCCCTGGTACCCCTTCAAAAAACATTTTTTTTTTTAAATATTATTTGTCAATGTCACATAAGGGCTCTTAAATGACATGGGGCATGCATTTATGTATTATATTCTGTTAGGCATGCCTACAACAAACCATGTTAAAACAATTAAGACCAAAATATTTATACTAACTGTAGCATCATGTAATAAGGGCTACAGGTTAAGTAATTATTTTAACAAGCGTCATTATGATGAAGCAATGTTCCTTGTTATCAACTTTGGATATAAATAAGATAACATACAATTTCCATACAGACATTATCAAGAAGTTGTTTTGTTATGTTATTTTTTACAGTTAAGTACTAATTTATTTGTTGCTATACTTGCTACCCAAGTGGGTCTATTTAATTTTCTATAGGCTCAGAGAAATATATTTAGATAAATTAATGATGATTGGACTTGTTCCTGACCAATTGACCAGAGAAGCCCCAAGATAAAGAAAATTGGAAAAGTATGGGGGATACGTTTGCCCAGCAGTAGGATAATAATATATTAGGTCGGGGAAAAAGTTCTTTCGTATTTCATATACAAATTCAAGACTAAGAGCTCATGTGGCACCCAAATATTGATCTTTTTGTATACCCAGACTTTTTCAAATGGGTCAAAACTGTTTTCTAGTCAACCCCTTAAATCTTCAGCTATGTTGTAACTAATAATATGAACATATTGCATTTTTTTTTTAAATGGCATCTTTTTTTTTCTTAACAGGGTGATCAGAGCAAGCTGCATCTTTTACATCAAAATTCCCAAAGTGAAAACACTTGAACCAACTTTGTACTACTCTTACTGATACTGTGTTGAGTCCATAAAAGTCACATATTTTTTTGAGGTTTTTGTCATATTTCTCGCTCTTTTGTAATAAAACTTCAAAATGTATTAAATTTCTTCATCAGATTCACGCATTTTGGCGGACAGAAAATCAATTGAAAAATGGCGGGAATTCGTAATTACTTTTTATTTTTTTTATTCATGTATTTAATGGTATCAAAACCAGCCAGATACAAAAAGTACAGCCAACAAGGTTTTACTACAACTTTAAACCTATAAAATCCGAAAAAGCTTTTTCCCCGATCTATAAGACATAACATAAAAAAAAAAAAATAAGAATACTTGAATTTTTCACATCTTACCAATATCCTCTTTCTTTCCTTGTAGCCTAGAAACTTAACTTCTGGAAACTTCTGTGGCACTCTTCCTTCCAATATTGCTATTTTCTTTTCTAACTGATCTATCCTTGACTTAGCTTCTAGCAGTTCTCGCTTTGTACCATCATTATCACTGTCTGCTTTCATTTTATCTGTATTAGAATATTTATAATCCTTCTTTGGCAGATCAATAAAATCCCTGTCTAGTTTTTGGACATCCTCCTCTTCTATTCTTTGGTGAACTCCTCCACTGTTTCGTTTTGTTAATATTAAAAATATTAGGAGAACTGCAAAAAAAGTTGTTCATTAAAAACGAATTCAGTTTTTATATTACTTTACTGAATAATAACAATTATTTTGATTGAAAAATGTTTGTTTATTTATTTATTTCAAAGTATTGAAACAAGCATTTATGCATTGTATTTCTAAGTTTTACATCTTTTTATGTTAGAATGCCAAAACTTTGGTAAAAAATTTGAATACATACCTTGACCTTTCACCGAAAAATACATTGTTATGATAAGTAATTGATCAGCATACCCACTGAAGTACTTAACTATAGATTGGTGAAAAAAACAACTTTGTGTTGGATGGTGTAAAAGCGATACGGTAGCAGCGCAACCACTGTTATAACTGACTGAGTTTGATAAAAACCTTTGCTACTTATGTGTAAAGGACGCAATCAAAAGAAAAGCATTAAAATCATACGGCGAAGAAAAAACAACACAAAAATGCGGCAAGCATTTGCGTAAACTTATAAACAGATTGTACTGTACTTACATAAAGAAAGTATGCCCAAGACTGTTAGTGTCTTTCTCAATTTCAGAGATTGTCTTATCATTTCGAGTTTACTTAGATTCTGTTTCTGTTCACATTGCTAATTTTAAATTAGAATTTATGCTGTAGGTACGTGGTTTTAAAGCGAAAAATTATTGAATTACCAAGTTTTAATAATGTCATATCCCTTCTGACAGCGTCACATCCAGCTGACTGACACTGTCAGTGTCAGTTTTATTTGTTTTCTAAACTGAGCATATGGGTTTGGGCATCTTGTCTTTTGAGTAATTTATTTTTAAAGTGAATACATACCTTTTCTTCCAAAACGTTCCAACCCACTATCTCCCAATAATTCAGTTTACTTTAAACAGTCAAACTAATCGAATATCCCAAATATGTAGCATTACTATCCAGCAAAAATAGTCAGAATCAGAATCAAAATCAGAACGCTTTATTTGTAAACTTAGGTCAAATTACAACAGTGTACGAGATGTCTCAGATTGGTAGATCCTCTATGTTTTGCCCTAAGGCGTACAAATATATATAACAAGGACATTCAATTATTACTTGTATCTATCTTAAAATCTCCTCGACATCCAATTAACATTGTCGAATTTTTGACTGTTAACACAAACTTAACTTTGTGGTAGAATTATGTAAACTTTCACATTAGTAATAAAGTCAATATTATTAGGTACATGCATAACAATAAAAAAAACTGAATACAATCAATAAATGTCAAATAGTTTAGGTCACATTTCACATTAATGCTAATGTCGAACAAAATTCAAAATCGTCAAATTATGTGAGGTGATGCACAATTTTCTGAAGTAGTAATTATAGAATTATCGCCCTAATATTCCTATAGTGAGTAATAGCATTTATTTATCAAAATTCTTAATAGTTCTGTTTTGAAATTGTCCAGATGTAACGTTTTTATTTTTTCAGGTAGTATGTTAAATATTCTTTTGGCCCTAAAGAAGGTACTTTTATTCATTAGTGCAGTTTTGCCATAAGGCACTTCTAGTTCTGACTTATTTTTATCGCGTAATTTTCTGTAGTAACTTTTAGTAGCTATTTTGTTTATTGAAATGTTTGATTTGACAATCATATTTGTTTCGTTTATGTACAGCGATGGCAAGGTAAGATTTTTTAGACGTATAAAGGACTGTTGACAAGTGTCTATGCTTTTAAGGCCACACATAACTCTGACACATCGTTTTTGGGCTCTAACTACGAGTTCTCTATCCACTGAATTGCCCCAGTATATTACGCCATATCTGAGTGTTGATGCAACATAGCCGTGATAGGCTGTTAGTACGTATTCTAGGCTCAATATTTTTGATAATTTATAGAGCGGATAGGCAAACTTATTAAGTTTTTTTTACATATTTCGTCTGTCTGGGGTTTCCAAGTCAAATTGTTGTCTATATTAATACCAAGAAATTTAATAGCAGTAGTTGATTCTATTTTTGTCCCTAAATAGCTAATGTCAAGAATTTTGTTTGGATTCCTTTGATAAAAATGCATAATTTTAGTCTTTTCTAAGTTTATAATTAGGTTATTGTCGTCAAACCATGATATAATTCTATTTAATGTCATATTTATTTCTTTTTCATAAGTATTGGGATTATCACACTTAATAATTACAAAGTCAAAGTCAAAGTCAAAGTCAAATCGTTTATTTCTAATAGGCACATAAAAAGGCACTTTTGAACGTCAAAATTTACAAAAAATAGAATTGATTCTAGTAGTAGTAGTTTAGTTCTAGTGATTGGTATAGTGTCACGATGCTATCATCGGCGAATAGTACCATCGGGTGGTTTATTTGTCTCGGAAGGTCATTTATATAGACCAAAAAAAGGGGGGGTCCTAGGACGCTACCCTGAGGAACGCCGAATTTAATTATCTCGCTTTCGGAACGATATTTTGTCTCGTAGCTGGTATTTGAGGATATCTGCGTAATTTCTACAAATTGCTTTCTGTCCGTTAAGTAAGATCGAATGAGATCAAGTATATTTCCCCTGATACCATATTTTTCAAGTTTATGTATTAGATCCGTAGAGATAGCACATACAGGTTTTCTGCTATCTACATTTGATAAAATAGGGAGAAGCAGGTCATATATAGCCATATTGATTGTCTTCTGCTTACGTAATCCTTTTTGCTCGTTTACTAATATGTTTGATTTCTCAAGGTAGTTATACAAGGATTTATAAATGACTTTCTCAAATATTTTTGAAAAGACGGGTATCAACGCGATAGGCCTATAATTTGACATAGTTTTTCTATCATTTTTTTTTGTGCAATGGAACAATTATTGACGTATTTAATTTCTCAGGGAAGATTCCGCTACTAATACTCATATTAATTTTGAGATACTTCTTTGATAACTTTAGTGCATACTTCGTCATAACCAACACTATTTTTATTTCGAAGTGAGTTAATATGATTATTTATATCTATATCTATATCTATCTATATTTATATCTAGCTCTAGTTATCCAAAATATTTACAATCGGTTAATTCAAATTAAGGGGCATGCGCCAAGTTAGCCCGCGAAATTCAATTTTTCTAACGTTTTTTGCAATTTGCAGGTCAGTATCAGGTTGTATGGTGATATAAATAGGATTCGCGACCGTATCAAATATGGCTTTACAGAATTATAATCATTAGAATCAGCAATACAACTCCGTAAGTTAGAATTGCCCTCAAATGTCATGATTTCATGAAATAGTCATCAAATAGGGTAATATGAACCTAAAGAGATGTATAGCTGATTCAACAAAAAAAAAAAAAATTAAATAATGATGATGAGGAATGTTGTATGTGAGTTAGTAGATATGTTTTGGCAGAACTAAACCCTTAACATGTAAAGTCAACAATTTTATTTACTGTGTAACCGGACTGACTTGACTTTATTATTTACTTCGCTGTTTTATTATTTCCGCCGTTGATTATTCGAGCCTAACAATTTTGAATTTCTCTCACATTGATGTTCACAAACTTGCTGCTCGACGACGAGCTAACTGTCGGCAATACTATCGCTCCTTAGTGTGAGTTGTTGTGTGTTTCTCTTATGAATTATGTCGGAAGACTTGCGCGAACGTGATGGTGGCGCTGATTTAAATAGCTATTGACGGCCGGGGAAAGTTCGAAGAATGTTTATGGTTTCTAGGGTTCCGTGTTGGTACTCAAAGGGTTTAAACGGAACTGTTGGAACCCTATTACTAAGCCTACGTTTGTCTGTTTGTATGCCACAGGGCTGTATCTTTGCAACCCTAATAGGTATAGTCCACAGTAACATGAAGTTGCGTTAGACCTGACCACAGATAACTATATACTAAGAGACCTGACCAGAATTCGGAAGCGTGCACATACTGGAATGTGAGAGACTGTAACGATAATGATTCTCGTGGTCACTCTGGCCGCTGATTGCGCTTATCCTACGCCTTGTGGGTTTGGCCGTAGAATGTTCTCTTCTTGGCAACCCTGCGTTACTCTGCTTCCGGTTTGAAGTTTATGTGCTTTAGGGGTGCCGTGAGGGTGCCGCACGTAAGGGCTAAGGTGCTTTAGCCTTATCTATACTATGGGACCGCAATAAAACATAAAAAAGGAGAGTTGGTAGGTCTGTACCTACAAAGTTATACCAGTCTACCAACTGGAATTGATTATGTTAAGATTTTCTTTTTTTTTTTTCTTTTTGGCTACTGAACTGATGTAGTATTCTGCCAGCTTCATATAGCGTCGAACTTAGCACTTTGTGGTAGGTAGTTGTTATTTGTTAATGTTAGTAGCTGAAAGGACAAGACAAATAAGTTTTGTTAATTAACATGTTTTTTTTTAAATTTTAATATAAATATATGACCGATCCTCTACATTAGGATCGTGATTGAATATATTGTCAGATATACCTTCTGTGGGCGCAGAATTGGGATACGGGTAAACTAGAGAAATAACTCCTTATTATAACGTTCACACTGTTAATTGTTATTGAGTCAATTACAGGCACGTTACTAAAAACTAATAACGGTCACTGTCGCTCCATAGTCCCTAATAAGTAGTCCCTATCGACACCATACTTCCAGACTCCACACAACGCCAAACAAAGGCGTTTGTGTATCTTAGCAGATCCGACATAACGGGTGTAAAAAGACACATAACGAAGCCGAGAGTTTTACGCGTCATTTGTATTTTTTTTTGTACTGGACCATACATGGCAACCTTCTGGTTACGGAGATATTGAAGGTCAAAATTTTACTGAAGTTTTTTTACGAAAACAAGTTTGTAATGCTTTAACACGAGTTTAAATAACCCCACCACGACCCTTGTACTGTCAGTTACATGCACCCCTAAGCACAATGTTTTGCGTGCGTTAGGTACGTTGCGCAGAAACGGTAAACAGCAACTTCTCATACAAAAATAAAATTCGTTTTCCAGCAATTATGTTTGATGTAGGTACAGAATGCGTAGTTGACAACTATGAGATGGGTCTTTTTCACCCTGTATAATATAATTATTACTCTACTATAAAACGACACAATATTTACAAAGTTATAATTATTATTACACAGCAAACTACATTTTTATACTTATCATTGTCATTTAAACATTTTGATAGGACTTGGATTAGTTTAGGGGAAAAGTTAGTTAACAGTGAATGGAAGTTAGTAGGAAGCGTTATTATAATTGTGGGAAGATAAGGCGCAAATAAAAGCACGTATTTAGCCTTCACCGCTACCCACCAATGATATGGGCATGGGAGCTTGAAATTCAGATGGTGCCTGCCATTTATGCTCATCACCAGTCGTATCAACAACCTCCTGTTCTTATCGTAATTTTTATAGGGTCAGTCCAGTATTACTTCTTCTTTCAAACTTCTTTGTTGGCACTCATATCAAACACGGCCGCAGGCGGCTCGCGGCTCTCGACCAATATTTCCGTACCAAAGTACGCCCGAAATTAATAATGTAGACATCCCAATCCTATTCAAACGATGACGTCTGATGGTGATGATCGTCAACAGACTGGATTGCCCTTATATCCGGCAATGCTGCAGCAGACATATTGTTACCTTGTGAGTGTTCGTTTTTGTCTGTACTTGTTATCGTGTCTATATCCTTAATGTATCTGTTTGTATAAATGAGTCTTGTTGCTTGAAATAAACAAAATTTATTTTATTTATTTTTATTCTTATCTTTCACCAAAGGAGCATCGACCTGCAGGGTGTAACCTTTCGTGGTCCAGTTGGAAGTCCCTGAACCGTCTCCGGACACAAATTGGAAGATGTAACTCCGACCTGATAAAATGATGCTACCTCGATGGAACGGCAGCTGAGTGTGGATGTGGAGCTATGTCGTAAACTGTGCTCTACCTCCTACCTTGTCCTCTGTGTCCCAAAACTTGCAGTCAAAGTGACCTCTGCGCTGCCACCGACGACGCCGTGAAAGTGGCGAAGTTTTGGCCCAACAAGATTTGAGAAAAGCCGTGCGAGTGACACGAAGAAGAAGAATCCTAATCTATATCCCGAAATGGTCTACTACTTAATGATAAATTCAATTCAAAATCACTTACCGGGGCTTCCTCAATTTTGTGCTGTAGAATAATTGTAAGAAAAACAATAAAACTATTATTTATTTATTCTTTTTAAAATAATACTGCCATTTTAGTTACCTACTGAATAACGATTCGGTTCGTTATTATTTCTTTTTGCAAAATGAGTCTATCTTTAATTTTGTAGTTGGTCCTACCTAGGGATAATCGATTTTGACGCCTATGCTATAAGACGACTTGCAATAAGTAGTTTAATCATAATCGCCCTCTTTCAGATGCAACATGTAAAATATTAATAATATTCACTGGTTAGTCTGAAAGCCACCAACTTAATTGATAAAAGGCTAGGATGACATGACCATGAAGAAACTACAATATCATAGGTGTATATAGTACTCGTAGTACCTCCAAGGTGTATACAGGTTTTTTGGAAGCTGGGTGCAAAGCCTTAAGAGGGTGATAATTGACACCATGCCGCTGACAAGTCGACAAGGACGACGGTAGTGATCTTACGTGCCTCATGGGTCTTCTATATATTGTGACAGTCGGAGGATTTTCCCGGAGCATGACGTACCTGGTCTGAAGCCGGCTTGCTCGGGAATCAATTTAGGGTCAATTACGGTCTGGAGGCGATTGAGTAAAAGTCGTTCAAATAATTTGAACGTGTGGCACAGAAGAGAAATGTCGGGTGGTCAGGTAGTTTTCCCGGTTTAAGCAACGCTGAAACTTGAGCTTTTCTCCAGATTTTGGGGATCTTCGAGCTTTCAAGGCAGGCATTATAAAGGATCAGAAGCCATGACACACCAACCGGGCCTAGGTATTTTAGATGTTCCACGGTAATGTCGTTCAATCCAGCCGCTTTGCCATTCTTCAGCTCCTTGATAGCCGGGATTATATACGACAATGTGAAGGGCTTACTAATTTTTGCTGAGGATGTTAAGTTCTTGGTGGTTTTTGGTAATTTTGGCAGTTTATTTGGGGCCTTACCATGCAGTAAAAGTTGGTGAGCTTTACCTGGTTAGCCGTACCTTTACCTGGGTTTATTGGTTCAAGGGGGTCGTCAGTGAGTTTTCTTAGTGTCGCCCATGCCTTTTTGCTGTTCTTCGTCATGTCGATGTTTTCACCGTCTCCGGACACAAGTGAGAAGATGTAACTCCAACCTGATAAGATGGGGCTACCTCGATGTAACGTCAGCTGGGTGTGGATGTGGAGCTATGTCGCAAACTATGCTCCACCTCTGTCTTGTCCTCTGTGTCCTAAAACTTGCAGTAAATGTGACCTCTGCGCTACCACCGATGACGCCGTGGAAGTGGCGAAGTTTTGGGCCAACAAAATTTGAAAAAAGTCGTGCCAACGACTTATATTTTTAACTGCTTTAGCTTTACTTAAAAAAAACCTAGAAATAGCAGTCAAAAATAAAAATAAAACCGACATCGTCTTAGAAATATATGGCTCAACAGAAATATATGGTGTCAACTTTCACCCCTTTAAGGCTTTGCACCATGCTTCCAAAAACCCTATATAAGTGTACCTACACCCACATTTCGCCAGTTAGGTACGTGATAAATGATAAATGATAAATGATTTTATTTCTGTAAGTAGGTTTGTACAAACACTTTCACACGTCAATCATATTTTTAAACTAGATGAGGTCGGCGTTTCCTATCTGACTACTCTGAGAAGAAAGGCCGAAACAAACTCAGAGGTCACAGTCTCTTTTAAAGTCCAGACATAATCTTGGTCAGATCATGTGAAGACCATGTAGATTGGTATCTGAAATGGTCTTTTGAGGAAAGAACCACACAGATTGAGTGGACCTGTCCAGTCAGTGCACGCATTTGTCAGTAATCGTGCAGCTCAACTCAGGAAGTCAGGACTTAAGGAGCTCAACGATTCGACGAACAATACCAAAGAAAGGACATTTGGGTAGGCCACATAAATTACTCAATCTGCCAGATCATGATCAAAATTAACTGAAAAAAAAAGCAATGACCCACATAATCCTCACATTCACAGTAATTAAAATAACATAATACTTTACAAGTAACTACTAACGTACTGTGAGTCCCATGTTAGTGGTGAGCATTTTGCCATTAATTGGGCTCAAGTCCAGACGCCTAGTTGTTATTGGGACCAACAACCGAACTCAAACTCAAAGCATTTATTTCAAATAAACCAATTACAGGCACTTTTGAATTGTCAAGGGGTCGGTCAGTCAGAAAGAAGAAGCTAGTTGCCCATTCCAAAGCGTAGTAGGTACCTATGGAGAAGAACGGGCAAGAAACTCCATGGGCACTATTTTAAATCAAAATATGGTTACAAAATATTGGTTACACCGTTCATGTTGAAATTATACATGTGAGAACGATGCAGAACGTTAAAAGCGTCCGTGATAAAAAGACAAAAACAATTCATATATTAAATTAAATTAAAATAAGCCGTGGCAGCTAAGAAATGGCCAGTCCCTACTGACGGCCGCGGCGCCCGTTCACGAACATGACGTATGGATCAGCATCATTCAGCTCAACCATTTTGAAGGGAACACTGACTTGAACTACCATGGGAACACTGACTTGGATTGTCGCTTAATCGTTGCAATAAGGGCGAGCGGTTTTCGTAGTTCAATATTACTACTGATGTGCTGATAAACGTTTCTTCAAGTTATACTACAAAGTTTCTAATGCCGACCGGTCTCATTAAATAATCATATGGTCTTTGTTGTCAAAAAACATGTATTTAGGTATAATAAAATAATATCATGAAGTAGGTCTTGTAGGTACTGTACTTATTTGTAAAAATTCTATTATAAAAGTATCAAATACCTAGTTATATTGTATCTCCATGCTAAAGTGTATTACTACTATCATTTGTGATATAAGTACTTTTTATATAATTAAATTCAAAGAATTTCTTATCCTAATTTATGCTAAGATTTCCAAGTTACCTACTATTATAATTGTTGTATTTTTTGTACTCATTAATATTTTTTTACTTTTCCTAGAAACTACATAATTATGATCTAAATACAATAAGTATGTACGTAAATATTGGTATCACAAAAAGTATGTAAAAATATATATAGGTATACTTATATATTCAAAATTGTACTTCCATAGGACATACGTTCTGTAAAGGTTGTATTATGCACTACACTATGTCTAGAACTTATGATTTCACTACAGACGGGTTGATTGATGAAGAATCAGGGACCAGCTCTTTTTGTTTGCAAGATGGTCTGACTCGCACAGGGACATCAGGCTGATCACAGAAGAGGCCGTCTACCCCAGCAGCAAAATAAGCGTTGATCTCACCAGCTAAGTCACCCAGAACAGATGGCGTGTTGGGGTTCTCCGTGCTATAATATTCTCTTGGCAAGAAGTTATTCTCAGCTCGGAATGTATATGGATGTACTTTCAACCCAGCAGCATGAGCATCACTTACGAAAGTGGTGGCATTACCAAGATTATTGTTTTCATCACGAGGAATGATGTAGCTCTTGTCCGGACCCACTGCGTAAGCATACTTGGCAACATCTTGAAGTCCCTCAGGAGTAGCCATCTTCTCATACGTGAGACCAGTCCCAGTTTGATCGAAAGGTGACTTAGACTTGCTGTCGAACAGCTGCAGCAGCCGAAGCTGAGTCATTTCTTTAAGTTTTTTCAAATTATTGACTTCAAACGACTGTATATAAACTGGTGCTTGAGCTCCTTGGTAACCGTAACTGTGAAGAATATCCACTACAACATTTTCCATCGGTAATCCGATTGACTCAAAATAGGTGCTGTGCTTAATTTCCGGGTAAAGTCCTATAACCCTATTTTGACTAGTTTGTAAACTTTTGACCATTTCAATTATTTCTCTAAACGTAGGAATTTCGAAAGCGCCGTCCATTCTGGCGTTTCCTGGTCTTATATCTGAAATGCGTTCTATAGCGCGTAAGGTCTTTATTTCAGCAAGGGTAAAATCTTCCGTGAACCAGCCGCTTATTTGATTGCCATCTATGGTTTTATTGCGATAACGAGAAGCGAACTCGGGGTGTAAGAAAACATCTGTGGTTAGCCCTAATTCATTATCGTGTCGAGCAATTAATCGGCCATCTTTTGTCATGACTAGGTCAGGCTCCACGTAGTCTGCGCCCATGAGAGCGGCGAGTGCGTAGGAGCCTAGGGTGTGTTCCGGGGTGTACCCGCTGGCCCCTCGATGTCCTATCACTAGTGGGTGACAGAATTCCGAGTCGTAGTCATCTGATGTTATCGCAATTACTGTTTGTGACTCAGTTGGTACCCCAATTGCGACTCCCAATAAAGTACACAACATAAGCCACACACTTCGATCCATCTCCAATTTCCTGTAAACAATTGTTAATTGTAGATAAGTAACGCGTTATATCTTATGTATTCTACTGATTAGTTAGTTAATAAATACACTTCTTTATTTAACCACAATACAATTACATTAATCTTTCCAATAGTAACACTATACCCACACACACTTAATACATTTAAATTATTTTTCTTTTCTTTTTTCTTTATACGAGTATATCTTATGTTACAATAGTAACATGAGTAACGGTACGTGGGTTTTACTTACGAAGTTAGGTACCTTTCAATACATTTCAAATAAAATAAGTACCTAGTTTTTTGTTTTACATTAGGTCTCCTACACACGAAACAGACATTTTCTGTTCCGTGCTCTTACCTAATACCTGTTTACAAGGCTAACTCCTGCGCATTAAATAGGTTTTACCATTTTGAATATACTGATAGGTTTATCATACTAGTTGTACGTAGCTGTTATAGGTAATGTTGTCAAATCAGTTGGTGCAGGTATACCTACTTTACAGCATGTTTTGCTTGCACAGCACTGACTTGACAATTTACAGAAAAGTATTTTGCAAAAAAAAATACAAAGTAACATTAATAAAATTAATAAAACAATAAAGTACTTACATGTTTGTCGATGTCAGTTTCCTAACTTGTAAACATTGACGATATATTCACAGATAGCCGAAGTGGGTGACAAGAGGCGACTGAGCACAATGCAGATACAGTCAATAACTAAAGTGTTACGCGGACGCCGAAAAAAATATGTCTACCACCATTTAAGACCACGAGGAAAATGTACAGTTTACTTAATCACATCTGTTGACCTGTATTGCCAACGAGTATTCGCATGATTTTGATTTTACATATTAGCCAATGACATTGCACGGAGGTTACAACAGTATCTTTTGAATGTTAAACACAGATTGTGTACAAGTTGAAATATATTTATGTAAATAAGGTTGCACGTAATAAAGACAAAGCGAAATAAACAAAGATTTACTCTCGGAACTAGATATAAATGTAGGTAGGTATTGACATGCAGATAATACAGTGTGTGTAATCATACTTTATTCTCGCTTATTTAACTCTGCAATTGGGTGGAACGTTTAAAACAATAACTTATATACTTTGTTCAGTTTGTTGTTGCAATTTTTTCTTTCTATTCAGCAGATAACATTTGACATAATTTGTGTCTGATTAAGTAGGTATGTTGATATTTTTATTTTTTGTTAATGACGAACGAATTTTAAGTCAGAAGTGTTTATTTAACTGTTTGAGTCGAGGTCGCGATATCGAGCGAGACACAATTGATTATCATTGTGTCTCATTATGCGGGATTCAAGAGGTTAAGATTATAAGGTAACAGATCGTTTAATTTATATACCAAAGGTACTTTCTATTTACACTATCCTAGCATAAACTGTGTCAAATTATTGTAAAACTAGCTTTAGCCCGCGGCTTCGATCGCGTTAATTTAGACTTTGACAATGAATTCAATCATGATTCGAAAGACACGTGGCGCCATCTATTATCATAAGAACGTTATTGTTGTTTTCCTCGGGAACAGTGCTTTTTTTCGGGATGAAGGGTAATGTCCGTTTCTGTGCACCTAACAACGTATTAGGTTGGGGAAAAAGTCCTTTCGCATTATAGTATGTATGAACTTGTAATAAACAAGTTACACCTGGGGGGGGAGGGGGTAGGTAGTTAGTGTTACTTGTTGTGTGGTGTTGTTGTTGTTGTTGTGTTGTTGTGTGTTGTCTTTGGCTATACTATTTGTATCTGGCTGGTTTGGTATCATTGAAAGTTTAAATTTTAAAGAACATAATTCCAAATTCAAATTAGGAAAATGTGTGATTTTCATTTGTTTTTCGTACTGTCAAGTTGAGTGAATCTAATGAAGAAATTCGATACATTTTAAAATTTTACTACAAAAAAGGTAAAAATGCAACGCAAACCGCGAAAAAAATTTGCGATGTTTATGGACCTAGTGCAGTGTCTGTGAGAGTAACACAAATTTGGTTTAAGCGTTTTCAATCTGGAAATTTTGATGTCAAAGATGCACGTCGCTCTGGTCGCTCTATTACGGATAAAATGGATGCCATTTTTGAAAAAGTGGAGCAAGATCGGCATTTCAGTAGTTACGACGTAGCTGAAGAACTGGGAATTGACCACAAAACAGTTTTGGCACATTTGAAAAAACTGGGTACACAAAAAAGCTCGATATTTGGGTACCTCACGAGCTCACTGAAAAAACCTAATGAACCGTGTACTCATTTGTGATTCTTTATTACGACGTAATGAAACCGAACCATTTTTGAAAAAGCTGATAACTGGTGATGAAAAGTGGATCACGTACGACAAGAACGTGCGAAAAAGGTCGTGGTCAAAGGCCGGTCAGGCTTCATAGACTGGCGAAACCCGGGTTAACTCGCAACAAGGTGATGCTCTGTGTGTGGTGGGATTGGAAGGGCATTATTCATTATGAGCTGTTACCACCAGGCAGGACCATCGATTCTGAACTCTACTGCGAACAACTGATGAGATTAAAGCAAGAAGTTGAGAGAAAGCGGCCGGAATTAATCAACAGAAGGGGTGTGGTTTTTCATCATGATAACGCTAGACCTCACACATCTTTAGCCACTCAGCAAAAATTAAGAGAGTTTGGCTGAGAGGTGTTAATGCATCCGCCGTATAGTCCTGACCTTGCACCTTCAGATTTCTACCTGTTTCGGTCTCTTCAGAATTCTTTAGGCAGTGTCAGGTTAACATCACGAGAGGACTGCCAAAACCACTTGTCGCGGTATTTTGATCAGAAGTCCCAAAATTTCTATAGCAATGGGATCATGACCAGTGATCGGAGTAGGTAGATTGAACTGGGGTCATTGATCCGAAACGTATATATTACTATGGACATTCCTCCGGAATTGGTGGATTATTAAAAAAAAACCGGAACTTATGTAGGAATTGTATTCTGCCAGAGTGGAAGGAGTCATTTGATGATTTGCCATCCTCAAAAAAAAGGTAGGAATTGTAATAAAATGAGCAATTTTATTCTTTATTATTCTTCCTATTTCTTTTTTTGTCACGATTTGACAAAACCCAACGACCAATCAGAACAAAGGATCATGGGTGGTACAATAACCGGTTATCAGAACAATGCGTACGCCCGCCGGAAATACTAAATCCGGAAATACCGGAATTACTTTCCGGAAAAATGGCTTATCCATGTTATTCTTTCTGTGTGCATTTATGATACAAGTACTAAAAATCAATCTACCTACTCCGATCACTGATCATGACCCTACCTACAAGATGGCAAAAAGTTATCGAACAAAATGGTACCTACATACTTTAGTTAAATGTAAATAAACTATATTAAAAAATGTTTTGAATTTTCTTAAAAAATGCGAAGAAACTTTTTCCCCAACCTATTATATACAAAATTTCAGAATGATTGGTTCAGTGGTTTAGGCGTCAAAAAGTAACAAACAAACAAACTTACTTTCGCATTTTTCTGCATATTATAGTTAGGATACTAACCCAGTTCCGTATAAATAATGTTTTTTTTGGTCACTGTACATATTATACTTCAGATAAATCATAAAACAGAATATACTTATCTTATTACTATCAGTCATACTTATCATATCATTTCAAGGGAGTTTGGAATAGGGTAAACCACTTGTGAAGTAGTCTTCGGATTAGTGACGTAATTGTAAAGTTAACTTTGGAATTCCGTTCGGAAAGTTTGTCCGTAGTTCGTTGGATACCTACTGCATTCTACTCAGAAATAAGAAAATGTCCAAAACTGATTTTACGTCTTGATATTATGAGCAAGTTTTCTTTTAGGAATCAAAAATTGTACTTTGTAAATTGTACCAAAATAAATAACTATTTATATTATATTATCTATAGTACTTTCAAGTAACCAGCTTAATATATATTATTCTTTTCATTGCATCAGCTTCCGTCTTCGTATTTTCCTCTTTCTGCGATTCATCAAGCAACTTCCCTGCGTCATAAAAATCCCAAGAAAATCCATTTGGTTGGTGTCACTACTTACAAATATATTTTTTTATCGGAGCCGTCAATCAATAATTCAGAAGACTGTATTCATGATCGGTGGGTAGCGTTAGCGTGACGATCATTATTGTCGTCGATATGAAGAAAGCATCGGTATCACGAAACCTTGTATTCACGCGTGCTTACCGAAGATTAAAGATAAATAATTATTATACTTTAATTAGATAATTACATATTAAAAGATAGATTTATGGCCAAGTGCTGGATGACAACTCTTGCTTGTGCGAGAGAAATCTTGGCCCGCTAATAGGACGCAAATCTATTTGTGAATTCTCACTGTTCGCAGAATAACGTAAAGTTGCCTTGCCTTCCTATAATAGATATCTTGACAGTTAATGTCAGTGGATTAAGGATATTAATACGGAATTTAGCAGTACAGATTAAAGCATTTTATTGTTGAGCACAGGGCAATGTAAAACACAGTACTAGCTACACTTATAGACTACAATAAATTAATAATTACAATATCAACAGAGCATCTAAAACTATTTTATTTACAAATATTAAGTAGAGGTAATTGAAGATTTTATGATTTGACGTATGATGCTTTACGATCCACGTTGATGTGTGTCTTTATCACAATAAATAATAGTTACGAGCAGTTAATTCTCACAAGTACCTCGAACGCGCACTAGGTCATCTGGCTGGTCGGTGAAGAAACCGTCTATTCCTGTAGCTAGGAATGCTCGTAGTTCACCATCAGCGTCTCCGATAGCGGCAGGTGAAGAGTCTTCACTCCGGAATTCAGCCGGCAGGTATGCGTTCTCTGAACGAAACGTAAATGGGTGCACTTTCAGACCTGCTGCATGAGCATACTGCACATAACTTGTCACTGCACCCAGCTTGTCCTCGGTATCGCGAGGAATTATGTAACCTTTGTCAGGCCCCACTGCATAAGCGTAAGTAGCGATCTCACGTAACCCTTCAGGAGTAGCCATTTGACCATAAGTGAGAGTAGTCTCAGCCACAAATTGATCGAATGGTTGGAGACTAGAATTACTCGCAAAAAGCTGAATTAATCGAAGATCAGTCATGTCTTTCAGTTCCTTTAAGTTGTTCACTTCAAAAGATTGAATATAAATATGTGCTTCAGGACCTCTGTAACCATTTTTATGTAGCAAGTCCACTAGAGGTTGTTCCATCGCTAGCCCCAAATGTTGGAAATGAGCACCGTGTTTGATTTCAGGATAAATTCCGATAGGGCGATGTAGACTGATTTCTAGACCTTTGATCAAATCGATGATCTCTTGCATAGTCGGAACATCAAAGGCTGTATCCATTCTGGCATTGCCGGGCCTTATGTTGGGTATGCGTTCAATTGCACGTAGAGTTTTGATCTCTGCGAGGGTAAAGTCTTCAGTGAACCAACCGCTTACATTTATGCCGTCGACGCTTTGGGTACGATAGCGGCTGGCGAATTCAGGACGTTGTGCTACGTCCGTTGATAAGCCAAGCTCGTTGTCATGTCTGGCGATGATTTGTCCGTCTTTCGTCATCACGACATCTGGTTCTAGGTAGTCGGAGCCCATGGTGGCTGCAAGTGCGTATGCTCCGAGGGTGTGTTCCGGGATGTAGCCGCTGGCACCACGGTGCGCTATGACCAGCGGGTGGCAGAGGTCGAGGTCGTACTCCTGTTGCATGCCATTTGGGTCGGATCTGGTCCGAGTTATGAGCAGCGCGATGGAAGCACTCAAACCTCCGACACCGATAAATGTCAACACCACAAAAATAGTCGTGCGGCTGTTCATCTTCAGTTTACCTGGAAAATAATTTTGATTTAGTAAATACTTAATTTTAGTAGTGACACGGTTGCATGTGGTATAATTTTAGCTAGACAATCGCCTAGTTAGTTCTTAAAAAAAATACTTATTAAAATAAATATTACTCACGTCAGTTAAACTGATATGTCAGAGACAACTCGAATACTCGGATACGTCTACTTACATTAGCTAACAAATAAATAGTAATTGGTGGCCATAAAACATTGTTCAGGTTTATGATAGCACCAGTTGAGAAATTAATACTCCTTAGATAAGGTTAGATAAGTGTTTTATTTAAATGTTTTGCTAAAATATATTTCTTAGTCATTAAGTACAAACTTACTTACGTTTAATTAATATGATTTTTGCCAAAGGCTTCTCGTAGAGGTCAACAATTCTCGCATAAGGCGAAGAGGCCGCATTTCAGCATCCCCAATAAGCGTTGGACGTTTTAGAAGTGACTTGAGGCGGGAGCAGACTACCAGTCAGCTTCCTCCAGATCATGTCGCATAAAGATAAGACCAAGTGTTCCAGCATTCATCGCCATGCGGATATTTTATCTCTGAAAACTTTCCTGGTTAGCATCAGTAGGAAGGCTGGAGGTTTATCTCCCTGGACAGTCATTCCATCATTGTCTATTCGTTTTAGCGGCAGCTGTTGTAGTATCCACTTCAGATCAACAAATCCTAAGTAGATACTTACTTACCTATCCGAGGTTTAGGAAATCTGCGGATATAGGTGGATATGTTGTGGCCTTTTTTCGAGATTGAATGCAAACCCAAATAACCTTCCTTTGGTATTGTTCGCCGAGTCGTTAAATTCCTTAAATTCTGAGTTGAGCTAAACGATTACTGACAAATACGTGCACTGACTGCACAGATCCACTCAAATCTGAATGATTATTTCCTCAAAAGACCATTTAGACATTAATCTACATGCTCCTCTCAACGATTTGACCAAGATTATGTCCGGACTTTAAAAGAGACTGTGACCTCTGACTTTGTTTCGGGTTTCTTAACAGAGTACCTACTCAGATAGAAAATCACACCATCTAGTTAACCGACTTCACAAAAAGGAGGAGGTTCTCAATTCGCCTGTATGTTTTTTTTTTTTTTTTTTTTTTTTTTTTTTTTTTTATGTGTGTTAGCTCATAACTTTTTTCTGGGTGAACCGATTTGGATGATTCTTTTTTTGTTTGATAGGTGGTGCTTCACATGTGGTCCCATTTAAATTTGATCAAGGTCTGACCAGTAGTTTTTGAGTTATCCTTAATGCTGCAGATTTTTTCCACTTAGTTTATATGGATGATGTGTTAATAATTTCCTGTCACTGTTATTTACACACCAAGTAGTGGTATACGAATTTGTGTGGGGTAGGTACCGCAACTAAAAAGTGAAAAATAAAAACTTTTTTACAAAAAAAACAACCGACTTCCAAAAAAAACACTAAAAGACGTGAAAAATAACTTTAATTTCGGAAGTCGGTGCCTTTGGTTTTGTATTTTCGTGTTTGGCCACCGACTTCCGAAATTAAAGTTATTTTTCACGTCTTTTAGTGTTTTTTTTTGGAAGTCGGTTGTTTTTTTGTAAAAAAGTTTTTATTTTTTAAATATTGTTGACGTATAAAAGCGTTTGTATAAACCTACTTGCAGAAATAATATGAAACGTATTTGCGGTAAACAAGACTAGTTCGCTACATTCAGATGCCTTAGAAAGATTTGATGGTTGTGAAATCTATCACGATAAAGTATTGTGTAGTGTGTGATACATGCGAAATTCATGTAGGTATTTTTATCGTGTACGTAAGCCATGTTGGCAGTCAGCTAATCTTTATGAGGGTAGTTATTACTTGATACGTAAATGTACACATTGATAATTAGTTTAGTAGTAGTTAAGTATAAATATTTTTTTAAGTTCCTACTAGGTCCTATCAGCAATAGATAACGATTATGGAAGCCTCAAAAATGTATGTGTGGATTGGCAGAGCTACCGAAAAGCTTATCATAGGTAAATCTTGTTGAAAGAGGTTGTGGAAATACGAAACGCTTTGAAAGCGATTGCCGCTTGTCTAGGCTCTCAGGGCCGGCAATCTCTACTAGATAACAACGCTATCGCAAGCTACCGAGATTGCTAAATATTAAGAGGCTTACAAGAGCTAAAGCGCGGTCACTGTCGGATTGCATAGAAAATAAAGAGACGCGCGATGACACAACGCTGGTAATTTATTGCAAAATATGAAGCAATTATGGATTTACAAAAAAACTATTCATTGGACTAAAAAATTAAAACACTATTACGTTAGTATGTTACTTGTAGAATAATCTGACAAAAAATCGGAATTTTTGCATGTATATTAGTATGGTTTTTAATGGTTAAAATATTCGTTTAGAGGTATCTTCGTATTTTTTTTCTATCATACCAAACTATTTGTATTATGTTTTCAACACACTATCTAACTAGCTTATATCCAGAAGAATTCTGATTTTGGTTACTGGAATGGATCATATATTTTTAGGCATTATAATTTTTCGTTTTGTCATGTAGTCCCCTTAAGGTGAATCCTCAGTTGTAGCCCGCAAAATTCGAATTTTCTTTAGTTTTTCGCAAATTTCAACTCTGTTTTAAGTCGTATGTTGATCAAAATGCGATTCTTGACTGTTGTAATTATGTATATTTATCGAATAATAATCATCAATTTCATATCAATCGTCAAATTCGAAGAAAATTTGAATTTGGCGGACTCAAACTCAAAGTATTTATTTCAATTAAACCATTTACAGGCACTTTTGAACTGTCAAAGAGTCGGTCAGTTAGTCAGATAGTTGAAGCTAGTTGCCCATTCCAAAACGTAGATCTCTATGGAGAAGAACGGGCAAGAAACTCCAATAACACTCTTTTTAAATCAAGATATTACTACTACAACTGAGGTTTCACCTTAATATTTAGCGTTCGGTAGTTTGCGACAGCGTCGCTATCTAAGTCAATACTACCGGCCCTCGTGTACACATAAGCAGCCCGGCTCATGGTGTCAGTGACCACCATTCACAATCGCGTCTTGCCATCAACTATACCAGAAGCATTGCAAGTTCGTCGCCATCCCTCCCAGAGACAAAACTGATGACATGTGACTAACTGAAATTTTACCAACCCTAATCTGTTCATACCTGAACACATGCAACGCTGCTTGTATGTAGAAAATGGAAAACATGTAACCTCATGGTGACAGGAATTTCTCTGACGAGCTCCTTCACTTAAAGAGTGTTTTTCTGCAGAAACTAGACAGACTTTCTGATTCTGTAGTCAACAAACGTATCATGTAAAGTACAGAAGATTGCATACTAAATTGTTTGCAGAAGGATAATGGATATCCTAGTTCCCATTATTGCAGAATAAAAACTTTTAATAAAAACAAACGTATCCCTCGGGGTGCACAACCCTCGCGGCTGGTATGTTGACACTGAGATTTTATTGTTAGGGGTGTCACGCGTCAATATTTTTTCATTATTTAGTGTTTTGAGTTTCTCGTTGGTCTAGTGCTCGCAAGCGCAACTGCAGAGCATGAGTCCTGGGTTCGATTCCCAGGTCGGGCAAAGTGTTATTGGGTTTTTTCCATTAGGAATTTCTCAATAGCAGCCCAGAGTCTGGATTTGTGCTCGGTTGATGGCAATAGCCTCGCCCCCTATTACACGGGACTGTGGCGAAATGTGGGTGTGCAGGTGTGGGTGGTGTAGGTATAACTCTGCCTCACCCTTCAGGGGGGGGGGGGGGGGGCGGCGTGATGTTATGTAAATCTTTTGTAAATGATCTCGTAGATTTTTCTAGATGACGTATACAGTTTTTTTTTTCGTTTTTAGTAATTTAATATTCATGTTGATGTTAAGGGAATGACAATCTAACGTTTAAAAAGTCTATAAAAAAATCACTTTAAAAGAAAGTGTTTTCTTTTAATCGAGCAATATTTCATAACTTTTCCTTATCAAACAACTAAAACAATGCCTGCAATCTGTGTAAGATTTTGTTGGTCACGTCCTATTTAGAAATTAAGTAGGTATATTATAATAAGCGTAAGTGACTAATTAGGTATGTAGATTAATTACTTATACCTACTTATTGTTATTTTATCTGGTAAGCTATGGCATAGCGAACATGGTGGTTATCAACAGCAATATTGATATTGTATTCATTTCTGAACAAGATAAGATTGGTCATAACTTCCTTACTATAAGGTATTTTTTTTATAATTTAGGTAGTACTAGTGATGAGGCGCTACTGATAAGCATGAGGTCCTGGGTTCGATTCCCAGGTCGGGCAAAGTGTTGTTGGTTTTCCCATCAGGAATTTCTCAGTAGCAGCCTGGCGTCTGGATTTGTTCCTAGTTGTTGGCAGTAGTCTCACTCCCTATTACATGGGACTTTAAAAATAACTGGTGTAATGTAGGTGCTAAGTATGTCTCTGCCTGAAGGGTCAGGCAGAGTACATAACATTCCGCCTGTAATTCTCGAAGGGTCGAGAATCACAGGCGGAATGTTATGTTATTGATAACAGTAGTTATACATTCATGTGTAAAGTTTTAAAAATAACCTTTGTTGCTTATCGATTCCGTGACTGTTTAATGTCTTGCTTGGACCTAATTCATGCATTAAAAGAAATAAAATGTACGGTGCAAGATTTATGCATCCATTTTCTTGTCCGTAAAATATAAGATTTTTTATTAATAACACAGTCACTGTTTGTCTTTACCTGTCTGCTTGTATGTATGTGTTTTTTGTTAGGCGCTGAACATATAGTAGTCTAGATGAAAAAATTAATGTTTTGCGTTATTAATATGAAGTTAGTTAAGAAGAAGATAATTATGTATAACTTTGAGGAGACCCACCTTTCATCATCTGTCTTGCCTTTGTCGGCTTCCAGGCTAACCAGATGCAGCTGAATATCTGTATTTTTCATCGAGTGATTGCCTATCTGACATCCGCAACCCAGTTACTGGGTAATACGATAGCCCTTGACTAGACTAGACTGATTGTTAGACTTTCGGGCTTCTGACTACTCGTAACGCCTGTCAAAGATCTACAAATGACAGCCGGGACCAAAGGCATAACGTGCTTCCAGGCACGGACATTTATGATGAGTTGATGTCAATATTATCCATTTTTTTTGGATCACCAACAAAGGATATACATAAACAATATAAATCACAATAATAAAATAGATTCTTTTACGTGTGCTCCGTCAATTACAGGAGACCACAGCATGCATATAATAAATCTACGTTTTATTAACATAGAAACATGATAAAAATTAAAAATGAGAAAATAAATGATTAACAATGAAAGAAAAAAAATGATGATTTGAAGTGTGAAAAAAGAACGGATTCAAAAAAAGAACTTACAATTGTAAGTTCTTTTTTTGAATCTTCTTTTTGAATCTGCCTGGCAGCCCTGATCAATTGTTGTTTAAAGGGAGCGTCCCGAAGGTATCCCTTTGCGAAATTCGTTTGTTTTTTCCGTGTACCCTCTGCCACAGTGTGGAACCTCTAATCCTACTTGATCGAATTAATAAAGTTTGTCGTTAATCATTATCGTAAGCTACGAATACGTATTAGACATTGATTACACAGCAGGGTGAATGGATAAGTCGACTTTATTACGTTAAAAGACTTAGTTCCAGACAATGGAGTTTATTATTTTTTATTTGTTAAGATTTTATTGGATTTTCGGGGGAGGAAAAAACTTTTAATCTGCTTAACACTAGCTACAGCTACAAGGCAAAATAATAAAGAGAATGTTTGAACAAATGTTTGGGCCTCGTTAAGAACGTTAGTTACCTAATTATTTTATTATAATTAATAGGAATTATACGAAAGAAAAACTATTTGTTTATAGCACAAGTTTGAGGTTAAATATGATTAATACCGAATTAATTCGCCATTTAAACATTGGGTTAGCAAGAAGAATCAGCTATTAAGGCGCTTCCCTGACCAAACGACCTTGAGCGTTCGGTCCTTCTCTGTCCCGTCGCTGAGTCTCGCTCTGTCTCGCTCCCTGCGCACGCTCATTTATCATAGAATTCACGAAAACATTGAAATTATTTTAATAAAAAAAGACAAGGGATGTTTTGAAATAAAATAAAACGTGAATTATTTAGATTTTACAATTATCTATCCATTAGTGTAATCTTCAAATTAATAGAACGTCACCTTTAGCAAAAGATGCATGCAATCAATCATTTTAGTCACTTTTTTACAAGGAGATTTTAAATGTATTTATATGACATGAAAACAAATAAGAACGTGCAATGTGATGATAGGATATCGAACATTAATAATATGCTTTTAAATGTAGTTTATTACCCATAATGAATGAGTTAATAGCCTCTGAATAACGCACTATGGCAAAGTTTTGGTCGGGGTACCGCCTTAAGTAATTTTGATTTTTAACATCATACTATTTTGTCGTAAATTACATATACCTACAGGAAAAAAAAACAATGCTCAAACTGTAACCATGAATTCAGCATAATAATTATGATTCTAGACCCCCTAGCGTAGAAATTTTTCAAGGGTTATAAAAAAAAATATCTGCTGTTTCATAGAAAAGTGCAATGCCTACGCGGTCAAAATGTAAGGAACAGCAAATTTATTTTTAACCGGTTTTTTATTGAATCATGGTCACAGTTGGCACACAGGTTAAAAATACTCTGTATTTGGTCAGCTTAATACTACGATATAAAATTGGTCGCAATAACTAGAAAAGAGCTACCTGATATGATATTATTTGCTAGTCAAGTTTGTTATTCGTGTATTTCAATTGACCCTGATTGCTGACAGAAAATATTTCACAGCTGATCAAAACCTCAATATTTAGCTGACCATTTAAATCATAGCCATCTTAAATATCTATAATATTAGTCCTTAAATCGTATTTGGATCTGTTTCCCACGAAAAATATCCTTTGGGAGATGTTTAACAAGTGAGCTTCAATTTCTCTTCAATCTCTCCCCAGAGACAATTGTACGATGGGGCTGTAATAGTGTTGTGGTTGATTCAATAAACATGGTTTCCTTCTTGTATCGTACACAATCCCTTTTGGGAATCGGATAATATAAGTTGATACACTTAGCGATGTTTTTAAGTGTGAAGGGATCAAATGAATTAGTCAATTATATAAACCGCTTTTTTGCACTTACGGTGAGTTGCACAAAACCAACATTAGTTTAACGGAGACTTTAAGTTCATGCCATCCCTTACATTTTGTATCAAAAAGAAAGTGACAGCATAAATTTAAAGTCTCCGTTAAACTAATGTTGGTTTTGTGCAACTCACCGTTAGGTATCTGTTTACTTTCGGTAAACAAAGCCAAAGTCAAAGAATTTATTTCAAATAAGCACATAAAAGGCACTTTTGAACGTCAACATTTGCATTAAAATAGAATTGATTCTATTATTCGCCCCTTCCTTAAAGGTAGTTTCGTATGGAGAAGAATGGGCAAGAAACTCCACCGTTACTCTTTTAAAATGTTTTACAATATTTTGAATAAATTTATTTTAAGTGAAGACAATGCACTTAGAATAAAATTACTATACCACAATAGGTAAAAAGAATTAAAAATGTAGCAATGACAGATAAATTAATTATGTGATAGTTACGAGTACATAGTGGGCACATATTTAAGAAAACTGTAAAATAATACGATTTTCCTATTTTTTTTAACAGGTAATAAGTCAGTATGTGAGTTAAAGTAATCTCAGAATGTAAATCAATGTCTTAAAAATAATAAATTATACAATTAAATTAGCAACCAGTTTGATTTTGTCTAGACTCTAGATTGTCATATGGAGCTAGACCAGCATCTTCCCAAGCATTCTTATCTTGGATATAATCCTCTGATTTATAATATGCTTGTTTACAAAGTGTACTTTATATATGAGTTCTTTTAACTGCATTATATCACAAGGTATTTTGTTGTAACATTTAACACAGTACCTAATAAAAGATGTATGTACTTTAGCTACTTAAAGCAAAAAAAAAACAATCTGAATCTTTTTTGATCTATGTTATCTTTGTTTCTAGTATTAAAATTACGTCCAGCACTTATTTTTATTAAAAAGATGTATATTTTTTTCTTAAATACATAATATTTCCATATCTGAATTGGCAAGGTATCGTCATAATATTAGTCTTTTTAAATAGTTCCCTGAGAGATTCGCGGCGACGTAGATTATAAATGGCTCTGACAGCTCTCTTTTGCAAAATAAAGATGGATTCAATGTCAGCAGCCCGACCCTACAGTAAAATGCCATGTTATGACATAATGCTGTGGAAGTAGCTAAAATAGACCAAAAGCTCGTTTTCTACATCTGTTAACTGTATTATTTTTCTAGCAGCAAGCGGCCGAGCTTAGCCGCCCCGCAAGAGATGTTAAATAAGGTCGCCATTGTAATTGCACGCCTCATATAAGCGAAGCGCGTGAGGTAGTGCTCTGTCCCACCTTATAAAGAACAAGTAATTCCTTGAGCTAAACATGTCTCTATTTACTTCATATTTCACTTGTAGAATAATATTCACACACAAACGTCAAGAATAAATACAAATTTCAACACTTATGTTATAATCAAAAGACATTTTGCTATTTAAAATAATGAAAAAAATGTTTAAAAAAAGTATTCTGTGGACGTCCGTGTGTCTGTATGTATGGATCCTGGCGTGGTCACGATAACTTCTAAAAACTAAACGAGTTATTTTTTTTTTAAACACTTCATTATTATCGATAACTAAGTCCTTACGAAAATCACGGTCTAATTCAATGTAGTTTTTTTTTTAATGTTACTTTTCAACTTTTTGATAAGTAAACCAGTAGTTATAAATTCAGAAAAAAATAGCTGAGTAGTTGGATATTACATCTCATCCTCTCTTATAATCTATTAATACTCTATTCTCTATTTATTTTTTATTTTTTATAGAATTGAATGAGATTATGAGGCGTGCACTTTTGGATTTTTCCAATTTTTTTTCTCGTCTAGCGTAATTCCTAGGAAAACAGTTTGATTAATAAATGCCAGTTTTTCTCCATTCAATATGATGTCACATTCGCTACTTCTAACATTGGATGATTTAAATCTAATGCATTTGGATTTGTTTTCATTTAGTACCAAAATTATTTACCGTAAACCAATCTTGGACCTGAAGAAAATAACTATTCACGTTCTCAAGATTTTGTGACCGTTGGTCTATTTTAAAGACCAATGATGTGTCATCTGCAAATAACACCATCTTCGGTTGATTTTGAAGTAATTGGGGTAAATCGTTAAAGTAAAAAAAAAAAAAAAAAATACGGGTCGACTTGAGAACCTCCTCCTTTTTTTTTCGTCGGATAAAAATATAAAGAGGAATGGACCCAATAACTTTGAGGAATGCCCATTGCCATTTCAGACCCTAATGAGTTTATGCCGATTACTTGAACTTTAAACCTTTCTACCTTTTAGGTTTGATCTTAGTAAATCAAGAGCTGTATTTCTAATCCCATAGTGCTCTGGTTTCAGCAGAAGTTCCTCATGGTTTACGCAATCGAACGCCTTAGAGAGGTCGCAAAAGATTCCAATGGAATCTTGTGCTTCTTCCCATGCGTTAAAAATGTACTAGATTAGAGTGGTACCATAGATATATTTCTATGGGTTACACCAATGACAGTGGTACAACGCCCTTTGGTGAAACCGTACTGTTGTTCATGAAAGTTTTTTTTAAATTATTATTAAAGTGACGTAACATTTGATTGAGCATCAACTTTTCAAACACCTTACTAAGAACTGGCAGAATTAACACAGGCATATAATTGTTTGGTTCTTTACTATCACCGGATTTGAACAAAGGAACTACTTTACTATGTTTCATGAGATCCGGAGAGACTCCTTGGTCTACACTGATGTTAAATAAGAATGCTGAATAGACAGAAGAGATGTTTGAGAATTAGTAGGTAAGTATTTAGGTACCTACTACTTACCATGCACAACGGACCGAATCAGGGGGTCTACTCTCTAATCAAGAAATCCGTAGTTTCAGCCGAAGTTACGGGCGTTTCCTACATACATAGTATCACCTACGGACATAAGATTACTTCGGAGCCCGAACTAAAAATGAATGACAACACGATTTGACAGTTGTCCCTAGTAGGGATGTGTTTTGCCCGTTCGAAAAATTGAATTTGTCAGTTGTTTTGACAGACCAAACTACTTTCGGATGGGCCCGTAACCTCGTTGATCGACTTAGAGAGTAGGCGCCGAGAGCCTAAGGGCGGTTAAGGAAGTCCACTTACATACATAGTACTAGGTACTGAATTTTAAAACTAATGATATATCTAATTACGTTATATTTTTTGTTATTTACCTAGGTACCTACTTATTTCGATATAAAAGCTAAGGTACAGGAGGAACACCTCATTCAGGTAGCGAAACTATTACTTATAATGATGGAAATGGCTATAGGGACCTAACACGGACCTTAGCACGGTGTGCTATTGTGTCTATTAATGCGTAGAGTTGCTCGGATAGTCGCTTATTATAAAATAGTCCTTGGCTTCTTAAAATGAAGCAGGTGAACCCTAGTCCCTCAACTAATTTCAAACAAATAAAGAGAAAATTCTAAAAACACCATTCCTATATGTTAAGTTGAAATATTTCGCACAGAAGTGATGTGTTTAAGTGGATAATAACCGGGTTTGTGAGCCCGGGCGGGGCTGACCCGCCCACCAACATGGGATGCCTTTTATTTATAACAATCAGTGGACACAAATCAATGGTTTTTCAAGACAAATATAAAAAGATAAATGAAGACAATGCTACGCCAAGCGGAATAAAATATTTCGACCCTTAAAAGCTCACTTAAGAAAAAGTAAATAATGTGATTTTACCTACAGCAGTCAAAACATTATATTCAACAGTCCTAGTAGTATTAGTACCTAGGATTACCTTAACTTTTTTGTTAGTAAAATATTTGTTTTAAGGGGACTATATGACCTAAAAGCAAATCTATAATGCCTAAAAATATATGATCCACTGCAGTAACCAAAATCAGAAAAATATATTGTATTCTGCAGGATATATGCTAGTTAGATAGTGTGTTGAAAACATAATACAATTAACTTGATATGATAGAAAAAAATCACGAAGATACCTCTAAAAAAAATTTTTAACGCGTAGAAACCATACTAATATACATGCAAACATTCAGATTTTTTGTCAGATTATTCTACAAGCAACATACTAACGTAATAGTGTTTGAATTTTTTAGTCCAATGAATAGATTTTTGTAAATCCATAATTGCTTCATATTTTGCAATAAATTACCAGCGTTGTGTCATCGCGCGTCTCTTTCTTTTCTATGCAATCCGACAGTGACCGCGCTTTAGCTCTTGTAAGCCCCTTAACTTATATAGCAATCTTATTTAAAGGAAGCACAAACCACAATGATTGTCATAATTCTATTAACCCTGCGGAGGTTTGGACCTACCTCTAAGTTGTTACGAAACATATCAACAGGTCAATCACAATAAGTTTCGCAAAAATATCGAATGAGTCTGTACTCGGTTCAGGGGTCGTGGCCTTATTAAATTTCTTTAGCAGATAACATCGGTCGTCACTCCCGACAGATGTGTAAGGCGCCACAAGAATGTTATTGGATTGAACAATATCGATGTTGTATCGGACAATTGTCCGTCGAGAGGCCAACAGACCACCGTATCGGTGCCATCAACACGAACCATAACAATAATGCTATTGACGAAATCCTATAAACATAAAAAAGACAACATAAGTTCGTCGAGAGCGTATCGACCACAGACCAAATTAAAATTACATCTAAAAGTATTTATTATAAGCGTGAATTATTAATTTGGGAGGCATTGTCTGGGCCAAGCATTGTGAATAGATAGGTAAGTAGGTACGTATGCGAGAGTGATTGTATCTAATCGCTATGTAGAACTAATGAGCTGTTATATTCGGCTTAAATGTTCAGTTTTGTTAGAAACCAATCCGTAATTGAATACATTGTTTGCTGAAACAAAAAATATCAGGTGTTTATTAGATTCACGTGATTGCCCGGAGAAATGATAGGTACCTAGGTATTATTAGACTCAATCTCTCCTTTGCAGAAGAACTTTTGAGTCATTCCGATATCCCACAGTGTTCAAAGTTGCTTGATAAATAAAGCACAGAATTAAATATTTCCAAAGCACTTCATTAACCGTGACAATATGCTATCAATCATCCAAAAGCTCGCAAAACAATAATCACATTATCATTCTCCCATAATAACAAATGTTGGCCCCAAATGCATAAAGAACCCGCTTTGAAAGTTTTTCGAGATACATTTTGAGAAATAGCGTCGCAAGGCTGCGTCCAACGAAACTGAACAATGTAAACTTATGAGTGAACGTATTATTTATTGAAAAAAAGAAAAAGGAAAACGGTTTGACATATTGTTAAGGGTCCTTATAAAATTATTTGCTATCACGCCATCCGAGTCTTGTTACGAAGAAGCAATCTTCAAAATGAAACAAGAGTACAACTCGAGGTGCATTTACGAGAGGCACGTCAGACAATAAAACAAGGACGGACTAACCGAAACATCGCATCGGCTGGATTAATGGTTGGCGTGGATTTTGTCTAAGGATAAGTAATTGCTGTCTTCTCATTTTAATAATCATATGGAGGGACCCACTTCAAGAGCGCTATTAATAATGCTTAGAATGAATTTTTCGAATTCCCAAATGTCATCCAGCTTATTAACCGGCTTCGTTTTTTGTTTAAGTTTTATTTGTTTTGGATTGGACAGAACGTTTTGGTTTTGGCGCGGTCATTCCGACCTTTCATTTTTTGTCTCGCATCATGCAATCTCGGCAGATGAAATATTGTTTAGAGTTAATTAGTTATCCACTGATAAAGTCTTTTTCTATGGAACTGCTCAATTATTTGTGGGTTTTTGTTAATTTGTTGTGTTTGTACATTCTGATTTGTTTAGTCATGGTTTACAATGTCTCTATTTTAGCAGAATTACCTGCACGTAGGTAGTAGGTAGGACTGTACATCTAGTTAATTAGGCCAGGTCCTTTCTCTTTTAAAATCTCTTTTGCCGGCTCCTAGTGGCTGGGAGATTTCATTCCGTACTTAAAGACCAAGTCATGACTTCATAGGCAGGTAAACAATCACCTTCGATCCAAATAATTAAAATTAGACACGCTGATTGAAACCATAATTTAAGCTTAAACACGAACGATTTATCACCGGCTCCATACGTCAAAAATCATCTGCAAAAAGATGCCACTAAATGAATAAATTTAGATTCCAATGCGCGTGATCGATAGACTCTTAGATCGGATCTATAGATCATATCGACTTCGAAAATGGAATGCGTGAGTAAGACAAAATATAATTAATGATCGTCCTTCTAAATTCGAATCGGTCTGGTGCAGACATGTTGGCGTCGTCGCAATAAACAAAAGGCAAAAAAGTTTTGTTTCATTTTTTTACAATATATTTTTTATTTGTGCATATAAAACGTTAGTAGATGTGCACGATTAATCATTCGTCGGCGTATTGTTGCATCTGTCGTGTCGGCTGTAGAACTAGAGTGGCTATTGTTGCCAATGGACCTTTGTACGATTTAATAATTCCAAAAAACGTCTATTTGCGCCACCTGTGGCATACCATAACGGTTTAATTCCTTTGTATCGAACTAAATGTAAAATAGATTAACTTGTTTAGTATTTAATCAACTTTAAGCTCAGTGTCGATTATGTGTTTAATGACATCAACAACATATTTTATTGACCAATACATTTTTACATACTATTGTATGCGTTTACAATGAATGTTAAAGATAATTAATAATATCCGTCTATTAATTACAGAGAGTAAGTACTTGCATTAATGATGTATGAGATCCATTCTTTGGCTACAAGTTAATACGTTTCTTTTGACTATGATTCTATCGTGTATACAGCTGTGGTAGATTATGTCTATGAAGGTAATTTAATTAGGTATCACCAAGAATAAATGCTTAATTGATTTCTTTTGAAACGCAGGGAAATTATAGTTTTGTCAATAAACTTACTTTATTTGAAACTTATTTGAAACCAACAGCCAGATGGGTGAACATTCAGAAGATCGCGGAGTAGACACTCGCATCATCATCATGGATAGCCTTGTCCCACTCCTGCTGAGAAGGTAAGTTGACGCCTCCTCCCTTTTCTGCCATACTTCCGCACAGCATAGTCAAGGTAACACTTATTAGAGGCTTATTGAAGACGATAATGTCGCTAAATGAAATAATTATTCCGTTATCGACATCTTCATCTTCAAAGGCGACTCTTTGATCCTCGTCATGCAAGAGTTTTGGTCTAATTGTGAGTTTTAATCAATTTTTTGGCAACTTTGGTCTTAGTGGTTTGTAGTGAATAGGAAGAATTTGATAGAAAATCTCTGATATTCGGAAACAGGCAGCTCTTTTCCATAAACATAAATTTGAAGTCGAATCTTAGACATTACAAGCATGAAAATTAGTATGAAAATAAAAGCTTGTAATAAAGCGTATTATTATTTTAGCACTCAAGTTAACTTAAGCTATATCCTCCTTTCTACAGGGATCTGCACGGTGTAGTAACCTGAGCGGTTACCTGCAGCCACAATCAATCGCGGCACAGACGGTTATGACAGATAACGTGTTCTGTCGTGGAGCAATCCGTCACGGTCGGCGGCGCGGGCGCAGGCTGGGCGCCGAGCTTTGTTCGACATGGGAAAACTGTAATATTCAACGAGTACCCGACTATTAAGATGGTTGTATTTGCTGTGTATGCAAAATAAGTATAGTACGATAATTAATCTTAGGTCTTTAACTTCTCAAGTAGGGGCAGATTTTTACTTTCATACAGAACTGTAGATACGACTTTAGCCTTGGCCACGCTCAATCTAACCAAATTAAATATCGATTACCAGACATGAACCATTTTGGAAAGCTATAATAATAAGGTTTGAAAGCTTCAAGACATTGAAAACTAATCTGTTATAGCTATATAGCAAGATTGCAACTGCAAATACACGCACAGATTTAACTTCTTGAGTGTTCACATACGTAGTAGGGTAACAACTCTTGTGAAGGAGAAGTATCGTAAAAGGTATTTAAGGATAAATAAATTTAAATGAAGCGAGCTGAGGAGTAAAGAAGCGATTTTTAATAGTTAGTAGTTAACAATTACAACAGTTATCAATTTCTTTCAATAGCGTCCCATGTAAAATATCTACTGGTATTCAGCTGTATCCGGTTAAGACTGGAAACCGACACCAACATAGTTTAAAAAATGCTATACGCCGGCTAGGTAGGTGATGAGCATCAATATATACCGGAGGTATTCCAGTATAGGTAATTATGGCCATAACATCAGTAGTTTATTTGCTCTATCCCTTCAATATCCAAGGTATAATAAACATATTCATCATAATTAGTTCGAGACATTTAGCTATCCTTTGGCTATCCTCTCTTGAGTTATGATACTGTTCTAAGAACTCACCTCATTTTTCTATTCCGTACCACCAAACAGTTTTGTGGGTTAACACGTGAAAAAAAAAGACACAAACGAATGTGCGAGCGGCTTTTTTTCACCTGACAACACCCAACGTTAGTTTTTATGTACACCATTTTGAAAATTAAATTATAGGTTATAATTTTAATATGATAGGTGTGTAATATATTTCTTGAAGGAATGTTTTGTTGAGATTTTATCTTATAATAGTATTTATTTTATTCCGATCTACACCATTTTTATATTAAATCGTCCCTTTTATTTTATTTATTTGTATAAATTACGTTAAACAGTTAATGAGTAAGTTATACAGTTTTTTTTAATGAATTTTGGATTCAACGATTGGTTAGTATGTACCAGCTGGATTCAACAAACTTCTAAAAATAATGTTCTCATAAATATTAATTGTGTGCATTTGTCTTCAGAAATTGAAATCTAATTATAACTCCAGCTTTTTAAGTAGTTAGGTAGGTATGTTATTAGTCAATATAACTTGTTTACAATACAAGGTACGATATTCTTATTTCTTATTTTTTTAATCCCGTTAAGAAACACTAGGTACCTAAGGTTATATTTTATAAGCTCTGCAACGACACTACAAGTCCCAACGAATCACCGAAAAAAATGCCTGAAAATAAGTTTTTTGAAATCAGCGGCATAAAACAAAAGCTTATCGCATCAGGTATCAGCTTATAGACAAGCTATAAAGATGGGATCTACAAAGAAATCGGCACAGATTACAGCTAAACGACCATCGCAATTGGACGATACATTTTTAACGACTGTGTTTTTTGGTACGCACAAAAAAGTGCGGCAACGAGTCAACGACAAAAGACGAACGTCACAAAGATCTTCCTTACAGATAAAGGGACCATAAATAACACCATAGTTTTATATTGTTTTTATGGATTTAGGACGATTCTTATAAGTTGCTATCATTTGTCAATAAATGTGTATTATAATTATTTTCTTTCCATTTTTTTAATCGAATGATAAATTAAGGCTGTATTGATTTTACCTGTCTTTGGCATAGGTTTGGTAACAATCCATTAATTTCGTTCGATAAGCTGGGAGCCTGATACTGTTGCATCTTTGTAAGTTTTGCGTTGATCCGGAAAACCCCATCACCTAGAGAATTACAACAATGTACAGGTAAGTTTGCCATGCCAGTGTGATCCTTCCTGAGATTCCTCCTGATTCTTCTCCTGATTCCTTTATTGTACCATCGGAGCGCCTCGCATCCGGGCACAAGTCGCCATGGCCATAGCAGAGTTTTGGGAAAAATAAAATACTTATTTTTTTTAAATTATATATGTCACCGACACGTTAAGAAGAAAGACCGCCAGAGTGGGGGATCCTTACCTTCTAAATATTTATATTTTGTGCCATTTAGGACTTCACTGAAGAAGGAAACCGGGATGTCCTAGAACCAAAATCCGAAGACATGTGACATCTACCAACCCGCACTAGGGCCGCGTGGTGGATAACGGCCTACTCCCTCTCACCAAGAGGAGGCCTGTGTCCTAGCAGTGGGAACATTATAGGCGAGTACGAGTATGACTTCACTTGCCCTGCAAACATCCGACTTACCACCTTCACCATTTTCGAAATCTATCGTCAAATCCACCATTACACACACTAGAAACACCATACATAAGTATTAACGAAACTAAATTCAATAACCAACAGAATTAACATATAACACGACTATCGTAATCCACCCTAAGCCCAAACATCAGTAACGCCAGAAAAAGTGTTACCATAAACAAAATTGTGGTAGTTGCCAATGTTGCCATATAATGAGGAATCGCTCCCCGGAAAGTTTATTAAATCTTCCTTAGAATTCATTACAGGCCTGTTTCTAAATTAAGTTACGCACCCCACGCTTCACTTAACATTTTATGAGTTGTTTTCTCTTAGTACGCTGATTTAATTTTAAACGTGTAATATGATTTATCGTTGTTTATTAGTTGGGCTACGAATATTTTATGTGAAAGAGTTCCTTGGTGCAGCGTATGCGACAATTTTGGGTGACTGCAGGTTATTCCGGGTGGCGGGGACATCGAAGCGCAAACTGTAACCATGAATTTAGCACATGGTCTTAAACCTCCTAGCGTAGAAACTTTTCGTCGGTTATCATAAAGAAAACTGTTATTTCATACAAAAGTGCAATAGGCTACGCGGTCAAAATGAATGGAACTTTTTTTTTTTTTTGTTAAATTTACCGATGAATTATTTCAGGGAGGTTCAGAATATCTACTGAATTCATGGAAAAAAGGTTGCGCATTGCTTACTGATTTAATTTTAAATACTGGTAGGTTTTAACTGTTAGTCTTTCTTTTTGTTATACCTAACCACTTTTAACGCTGGCTTGATTTGGCTTAGCTTCTGTAATTTAATAAGTCTTTAAACGTGTAAACTTCCAATATTTAATAATTAGGTACCTAAGCAAAATACTCATACGTAGGTATTTTTAAGAAGCGACTTTAGGACCATTTCTTGAATCCAAACAGTAGAAGCGTTGTATGTTGACAGTAGAGGAAATGCAAAAAGACAATCTTCTTGTATAATCTAAAACTAACTACCTACCTAAGATCTTAGTTATTTTTTCTTCTATTCAAGTTCAAGAATATATATCCCTTGATTTATACTTCAATCAATTTTTTTATGCCTTTAAATTCATTACAGCATCCAAAATACACCTAAATAAATTATAATGATATTTTATTTACTTACAATTCAACCTCAACTTATCCTTCTTCATTGAAAGTTGATCACATCAAATTACCTGCCTTCAAACCGAACTCAAAAAATGTCACCACTGAAACTGAAGACACCGTAAAACCGTAGGGAAACTGAAAGTGCGTGCGTAGAAGACGTTTGCCGACGGCCGCCGGGGCGGCGCGGCGGCAGGGCGGGAGCGTCGCGTTGCTAAGCGACGCGCCGCGGGAGGGCGTGGCAATCGATACCACCCTCACCTCACCCGGTCACCTCCAGCTGTCACGTGATAACACTGATAACCCTTATCGACTCAGCAGATGAGCTGGACACGACTATGTTGTGGTATGTAGGCAGGTTATTATTAAAAGAGTAACCGTGGAGTTTCTTACCGGATCTTCTCCATAAGAAACGACCAATTGTAACCGCGCACCTAGCTTCTGGCGTTCAATAAAAGCCCATGTAGGTTTGTGTGAAAATATTTTGAATTGAATTGAATTGAGGTGGTATACATTTTTAGTCTTTCTGGAAGGACCATTTTCATGGTCAGGTTAGCTTTCAGCTTAGGCATAGCGACTGTTGTTTGATATCTTTGTAAGTAGGTACAATATTTTATTAAATATGGCTTTCTTTTGTAAATAGAGATAACAGAACCTTGCCAGAATGTGGTATCTTTACACTGTCGATGTATTACCATCCGTTCTCTGACAAAACAAATGCGTCTGGAATTTAATATTTCTGAATTTAAACTTTTTCATTCATTCGACTTTTTTTTTAAATCAAAGTTTGTAGGTTTTACTTACGTAGCCCAGAGACAACCAAAGCAATTTAATGCATCGTTGGCTTACGGATTGTTCAATGTTGTGTAATTTTGTTTTTTTTGCAATAAAATTAGTAATCAGGGTAATTTTAGATTGGTGGTCATTAAATGGCAAAAACAAAAATACTGAGTTTTTCAAATGATTTCATTACATTTAAGTAATTGGTTCAGTGGGAAAACAATCTCGAGAGCTCAAACCCGCACCCTAATTGTGTAACATTCTATCTATCACAATCTGAATCATTTTGAAGCCTATTGCTAATCAATTGCTTCCTATGTTTGAAAAAATTGTCTGCTCGACAACGTAAATAACGCAATGAATGTTGTTGAACTGTGAAAATGAAAGCTATTCTTAGTGTGTTACGCCTTACGCAATTACTCCGCTGTACCTAATACTATGTAATAAATTACGGGTCATGTTTATTAATTGAATTAATTATCTATATATATAAAAATGAATCCCCATTTCCCTTGGTCACGCCATCACGCGTGAATGGCTGGACCGATTTCACTTCTTGTTTTTTTGTTGTGTTCGTTATTGTCAGGAGCAGGATCATGAAATAAAAAAAATAAGGAAGTTGATGGGAGCTTTACAAAATTTAAGAAAACTTAACGCCAATATTAATTTTACATAACTGTCAGTTGTTTGAAATAACTGTCAGCGATTGACAGAATGCGCGCTGCAAATATCGTTTAACACAGATGGATCGGTTGATAAATGAGTCGGTAGTTTTAGTTTTAGTCAATAGTCAAAACTAAAACTAAACGACATATTATGACATTCATAGTTAAGACAGGACAACGTCTGTCGGGTCAGCTTGTGTACAATAAAATAAACAACTTTGTTTCTAATTATATATAAAAACATGCCCTGCAAAACGAGCACACGCCAATGTTGTTAAATCAGAAGCCTGATTTTAGAAATTCGTCAAGTCTTTTAATGTTGCTGTCAAAAAGAAATTGAGTTTCCCTTCTCAGTGATGTGGGGGAGTGCGTCGGACAGGCTCCGTCGACACTGTACCTACTATTAGTACACAAAGGTCGGCTGTCGGGTACATCCCTACGACGTACCTACGCGGGTAGGGGCGCGAATTATGACCTGTCAACTACAGATCAGTGTACCTAAAGAATACCTGACGCTAATTTGGATGTACGCGGTGTTTCACCGGTAAGTAGGTACGTATCTAATTAGCATCGATGACATTAATGAGCTGGTTTTTGCAGAAAGGTTCGTTGACAATAAAAAACTCTTTTACAAAAAAAAAAAACAACCGACTTCAATAAAAACACACTACAAAGTGAAAAATAACTTTAATTTCGGAAGTCGGTGTCTTTGGATCTGTTTTTTTTGGTTTTTGCCACCGACTTCCGCAATTAAAGTTATTTTTCACTTTGTACTGTGTTTTTATTGAAGTCGGTTGTTTTTTTTTTTTTTTGTAAAAGAGTTTTTTATTTCACACTTTTTAGTGAGTCAGTTATTAATTTATCTAAGTTACAATAGCCTAATATCAACTGCTCATCACCTTTTACAAAATGTTCCTTTCCCCGATGCAGGGACGTTAATTATTGAGGAGTTCTCCTGGTAAGAACCAAAAGAACTGGAGCTGATGGTGAAGCCACCTTCAGCTCCATTTCAACATATACATTGAGACGAGCATAAATTGCTTAGCAAACATATTAAAGTAATAGAATCGCAACCCGTGAAATACTTATTATTGCGTAGTTCCGGTTGCCACCAATGACCTTCATCATCAGTTTCACTTCACCGAATGGTGCTTTCCGAGAGCAAATGCACGAGTTACTATAAAAAATACCCAAATCGCTATAGGTGAGCCTATAAAATTTGAGGATTTCCCTCGATTTCCATGGGATCCCTTCATCAGATTCTGACTTGGTCACAATGGGACCACCTCGAGAGCATACCCTTTCGAACAAAAAAATAATTTTGCAAATCCGTCTATATATGACGGAGTTAAGCCCGAAAATACATTAAAAAAAAAAATATATACATCCGAATTGATAACCTCCTCCTTTTTGAAGTCGGTTAAAAATGTAAAGTAGACCTCTTAATGGTTGAATGTAAAGAATTCCTAATTTTAGTCAAGTCATTTTACATAACAAAAACAAACGAAAATCCAAAAATAGGTCGTTCCTTTTTTTGAAACTTATGTAAACACAGCTATCCCTGTTGTCGTGGCCACTAATTAATACAAATGGTTGAGTTCGCTCCACGAGACGAATCCCGACGGCCGTCCTCCCAAATATATGGTCCATAAAACTACGATTACGTTTTATAAACACTACATTTATAACTACTTCATGATTGTATTATTTATTTTACGTAATATATTATGCTGTGGTGGAGATTTTTGTTTTTTTTCTAAACTGTGCTTTCAAATATTTAAAATTCTCTGGCAGAGTACCTACACTCCATTAATTTATAGTACCTATTCGGCCACATGGACTAACCTAACATGGAGACGACTTTTATGAGGCCGTGAGACTTTTATAGTGATATTTTATTTTGTAAGTTATGTGTTGGAGTTTATATGAATTTAACTGTTTTATGAGTATTTTTTATTTGTTTTAATTAAAGCTTGCTTTAATTAAAGAGTAGGGATTGAAGTTATGGCTTAAGTTAAATTGTTGGTAGGTGTGTACACAATTTCATTGGTAGTTTTCATTCAAATAATATCTAAAGTATGTACAGTTTAAGTTATTTTGTTTGTGTTTAGTTATTCAAATCGTGAAACGATCCCATCATTCACCTTCTAAACTTACTGTGACGTCTGTTGGTGTGATCAAATATCTGAGTTTTATTTTTTGGCTTTAGTTTTCTTGAAAGTAGGTAGCTCTACATGAAGCTTTTTAAACGGGTTACTCCCTGAGTACCCCGATCCCGGAGGCCCCCGTCCCGGAGGACCCCGATTTATTTTTATCTGGATAAACTCAATTAAAAGTCAGTTCAGCTTAAAAGTACCGTCAGCAGATGATATGTTAAATAAAATTTTATTACTTACTAAAATTAAAATAAGTACTACGCGTATCCTAAGTTAAATATATTTTAAGGGAGAATGTAATTTGAGTATCATTGAATTTTGTCTTTAGTGAAGTTTTCGCTAGAAATCCAGCTTAGTCCAGTTTGGACCTCATTTATACGAGATCCTATTCCACATTCAGTGAGCAGAGCGATCCGTAGCGCACGGAACACGGCCGGCGCTCGCCGTGGCCGGACCGGGACGCGCCCGCACTAAATTTAAATATTTTAATCCTTAATTTAAATTTTTGACATTTTTATTTTATGTTGGTATTCGTGTAGTTTCATTTTTAATGTTATTTGTCATATTCAGGAGACGGCGCAGCTCGTGACTGGCGCCTCGGAACACCATTTGCTGGTAAAATATCGTCAATGAGACAGACTGACTCAGAACAATTTGTTCGAACATTACCTGCCTTCGATAGCGAAACATCATTTGA
The DNA here is from genome assembly GCA_916610205.1 of Griposia aprilina. NCBI lineage: Eukaryota > Metazoa > Arthropoda > Insecta > Lepidoptera > Noctuidae > Griposia > Griposia aprilina. Next base: position 13,558,794 of record OU744286.1, read on the forward strand.
AATGAAGATTGTATTTATAAATAGGATGGTATACCTACCTGTGATATTGTTCTATGTATACGTAAGTACATAAAGCTTCACTCTTCAGTGAATCTGATGTAGTTTAAGTTTTTATTCTATTTGGAATAAATAGGTACCTACCAACCGTCTTTAAGATATCTTGTAAGTATTTTACAAGGATAACGTTTGTGGATGGCGTATTATCTGAGTTTGTGTTACGTAAAAAGCGCCAATCAATAACGTTTTAAGATCATTGGCGTCAATCATATTAACTTCACAGTTAATAAAATATTAAATACCTATTAATATTTAGAATAGCAATGATAAAATATTTGGCTAAGAATCTAAATAAAATTTAGTCTAAGAATCCATAACGTTGAGACGCTGGAGATGGGAGCAAGAAATAAGTATTTCTGTTTTCTATTTTATAGGTGGTGCTCATCGATCACTAATAAGGTAAGTGATCGATGGTGGTGCTGTTAATTGGGGTATTATAGTAAGCCTTTACAACAAAATAGTCTGGGCATTACAGTAGGTACCTATATAGAGGCACGAGGAACAGGGTGTAAAGTTCACTAAAAAGCCATATCTCCATAGAAATGGGAGGATTCTCCGACAACTGTGGGCAACTGCCCGACGATTGATGTCAGGACGTTGTATATAAGCTAGTTGCGCGGTAAACTGTGCTTGCGCGATGCAGGATTTTGCGTGACGTCAGTGTGACGCGTAGCTGGCATGTGGCGTTGTCGATGCCGCTACACTTATAGGTAACCGATCGCTTTTTAATCATCATCATCATTTGCTAGCTTTTTCCCACCAATGTTAGATTAAATAGTCTTCCAGTGCAGCTGGGTGCAACTGGATTTTTAAAGGCTCCTTCAAATCAAAATCAAATCAAAGATCCGACGCGAATCGCACCCGACATAAAGGCATGGCCTGTCTCGTGTCCTCCACTCCTCTCTCAACTCCAGATAAATTACGCAAGCTACCTCCTGGAAATTCAGTTAGAAATCCCCATTAGATGAACCAGCGCCACAGTATCATCTAAATTTCTAAAGGCTCCTGTTTCAAGGAGCCTTAAGTGTCATTAGACATTGTAACAAACGCCAATCTTATTCTTACGTTTTTTGCAATTTGCAGGTCAGGTCAGGTTGTATGGTGATCTAAATATGATTCGCGACCGTAACAAATATGGCTTTACAGAATTATAATCATTAGAATCAGCAATACATCTCTATAAGTTCATATTACCCTATTGAATGACTATTTCACGAAATCATGACATTTGAGGGCAATTCTAACTTAGGGAGTTGTATCGCTGATTCTAATGATTATAATTCTATAAAGCCATATTTGATACGATCGCGAATCATATTTAGATCACCATACAACCTGATGCTGGCCTGCGAATTGCAAAAAACGTAAAAAAAAAAACGAATTTCGCGGGCTACTTAGGTAAATAATTAGGTACTGAGAAATAAATGAATCAGCCCCAGTTATACATGATGGACCTATAGCGATTTGATATTTGGCACATCGATCCATTTTTTTTCTAGAACACACTAACATTATTTCTTACGAACCTGCCTGCCATTGGTTTTGATTTCGTATGCCATCGTAGCATCGAGAATAAATGACCCCTGTAGATCATTATAATACTTTTGTAGATCATTAGTCATCGGGCGGCGCTAGAGTCGAGCTATTACAGCCTTTTAATATTTTATTCTAATATCCAACGTATTGTGAATATTTGAACACACACAATGTAACATATTCTTTAATTTGTTAGGAGATTTACCTTATTTTTTGGTTATAATGGTGGACAAGCGATCTTTGAACTGAAATTAATAATATTGGACCTACACTTAACTCTAACTTGTTTATTTTGGGATAGTTCTTACTTTCGTATTATGTCATAGTGAACATATACATATGAGTAAAAAAAAAACCGGCCAAGTGCGAGTCGAACTCGCGCACGAAGGGTTCCGTACCATTATCTATAAAAAACGGCAAAAAAATCACGTCTGTTGTATTGGGGTCTGTTTTCAAATATTTGTTGTTATGGCGGCAACAGAAATACATCATCTGTGAAAATTTCAACTGTCTAACTATCACGGTTCATGACATACAACCTGGTGACAGATGGACAGACAGACAGACAGACGGACGGACAGCGGAGTCTTAGTAATAGGGTCCCGTTTTACCATTTAGGTACGGAACCCTAAAAACGAGCGAGCCTTACAGTAGTCGGACATGATGTGTAACATCTGACATCTCACCTTGGTAATAATATTATGTATGCAACAGTAACATTTTATCCTGAAAAAAATATTCAGGTATTATTAAAATGATTTTTCGTAACGAAGATTTTTTTTTTTTAATGAACATTTTATTTGTATTAATTAACACTAGGAGTACTAGCAATGTTTTTATTAAAGACAGTTATTTTTGTTCAATTTAAGGGAGAGCGGTGACATTATTATGGTAACTAAAATGTGAGACCTAAACTTGTGATTTCAAAGTAGGTATTTCCGTTGAAAGGGGCGTCAATAACAGTACCACTGTTAGTTATCGCAATCATTTCATGATACTAAAACAGTATCTCTCTTTCGTCATGCTTGATACAGCTAGTAAATACTTAAAACAACTAGACTTTGTAAAACAACCTTTGATTTTGTATAAGAAAAACATTGTTACAATTCGTTTAAATCATAAATATTGTTCAGGTAGGTACCTATACTAAGAATAAGTGTGTCTGCACAAGTTTACATATACCAAAGGTGGTATTGTTTTGTTTTGACAGCGTCGCGACCGCTTCCTGAACAGCGCGGGCGCCGGGCGGCGCGGCGCGGCGGCGACCATCAAACTAGCGGAGGTAAAACCATCGTAACTTCGTTACTTAAGGAGATATTAAAAAAAAACTCAATGCTTCAGTAAATGCTTAAACGATATATTACATTATAAAAAGAAAAAACGTAAACTTCTCCACTGAGCAACGACAGAACTTAACCTCAAAATTTAAAAAGCTGAAATACTTATTCGAATAATTATTACTCACTTCCATTTTTATCAATGATTTGCACATTTTTTAGACACTTATTATCAACAGTAAATACATTTATTAATATAGTTTACCCATATAAATTAGTTTAATAACAGCACATTTTATACACAACACTGTAGGTTAGCGCACAGCTGATGTGTTCTTCTTCTTTACTTCCCTTACTCTTTCTCGTCTCACACATGCACACACTGTTGGCTGACAGTATCAACCTCTCGGAAAATGGGTTGGTAGCGTCTGACGGCCAACTCTACCACAGCGCGCGCTCATTGGTCAAATCAAATAGCGTGCGCTTCCTCGGCTTCCTGTTTCACACTTCCGTCCCTTTTCACTAAATCACTCCCACAGATTGCAGGAAAGCGAGAGGAAAGATGTTACACATTAAAAACTTTCCTTATCCCTTCAATAACTTGCTAGGTACTGCTAGCATAAGCCTTTGGTAGACTTTTGAATACCAAAGGCTTATTTATGGTCTTTGGTATTCAAAAGTCTTCAATTGCTTCTATCCTAGGTTGTACGACTGTATGCAAATCTTGTAAAGTATAGTACCTAGTAAGTAAGTAGTAAGTGTGGAACCTAACCCACACAAATTCGTATACCACTACTTGATATGTAAATAATAGTGACAGGAAGTTATTAAAACATCATCAGTATAAACTAAGTGGAAAAATACGCATTAATAAAGGATAACTCAAAAAGTACTGGTCAGATCTTGATCAAATTTATTTAGGACCACATGAGAAGCACCAGCTTTCAAATAAAGAATTATCAAAATCGGTTCACCTAGAAAAAAATTATAAAGTAACACACAAAAAAAAAAAGTTGAATTGAGAACCTCCTCCTTTTTTTGAACTGGGTTAAAATGTAAAAAGTTTACGATCACATTGTAGAACATTCACAAGAATTTGGTACATAGTCAAACAGTACGTACCTGGGTTCCCAGAGCGATGGTCGGGTGAAGGTCATATCTCTCTTGATTCAGATCACGGCCTCCCAATCTTTTGGGTGATCCGATTCATGATGTAACTAATTATGTTAACAGCTAGTTTTTATCTATTTGTTAACACCCGACGGAACATGAGGGGTGCTAAGTATAAGTTTAACGTATGTATCTGTGTGTCTGTCTGCGGCATCGTAGCTCCCAAACGGCTAAACAAATTGTTTTGTTTGAAAGGTGACATGACCGAGTGACTTAAGCTAAAAAAATATATATGAAAAAACCTATTCAGTCGTTTTTAGAGGTTTATTTAAAAAAAAAATATTTAACTTTTATACCTACTTATTGTTTGTATATAAGAAGGAAGGATGCATTTGTCTACATTTATTTTGCTTTCCTAAAGTGAAATGACTTTATCTACGTTGTTACCGATGTTGTGACAATCTGCTCCATTATTGCACCTGTTCGCTTTACACCTTTGACGTAATCAGCCTTTTGCCACTGCTGAGCTCAGACCTCCTTCGTTCACTTGAACTGGCCACCAAGCATCTAGTAGGCCCCGTGTGACTTAGTAGGCAGTCTTCGAATTTTTGGTTAGGAACACGCAGGCATCTTAAAGATGATCTTCTTCGCCGTTTTTTGAGTAGTGTGATGACTTGATGGGTGATGAGTATGACATAACGTCCACAAAGCAAGGTGTATGTCCGCGCCAATAGTGTGTGAAGGCAACGAGAATCTGTGTCAATGTGTCACAGCATAAGTGTCAATCTGCTGAACAATACAGGGTTGCAGAGACATCGACATGCTTCATACACGCACATCATTCTAGACTCACTAGCGTAGAAAATTTTAAACGGTTATCAAAAAAAAAAAAACTGTTGTTTCATAGAAAAGTGCAATACCTACCTAATGTCAGTATTTGACATGGAGCGACTGCTTGTCTGACCTCCACAATCATACCCTTTGTTAAGACTAGTTGTCACACATTCGGCCTTCTGACGAACCGTAACGACTGCTAAATATCCAGGAATGACAGCCAGGACCAACCCGAGGCACGGAGAGGTCCATACCGACGTATGTAAAATGGTCAACCATCCACAGACCAAACGCGGCAAGCGTAGCTTAACCTGAACGATCGTACCGCGCGGCTGTTATTTATTACTTAGCCACGAGCCCCATAATTAAACCTAAAAAATACCGTTACAACAAAATTCCCTCAACTCGACAAATCAAGTAACATTTCTATCTTATCTGTCTATTAATCGGAAATAATAATACTTAGGTAAGTAATTTTATACCTACATACTACATAATGTTTTATAATAAATAAATGTACTTAAACAAAATTATTAAAAAGAAAAATAAATAACTTAATCGTGTACATGTGGAATACAACTATGTTATAATAGAATTTCAATGTCATTCATGGTTAGTGCTAACAAACAACAAGTCAAGGTCAACGCTCGATAAATCCCGATGACGTCAAAATTAATTGTGAACTCGACTCTTTTCACTCAGCTAGTACGTGGCAGGTGGCTCTTCAATAGAATGTGTTACGTAATTTCGCGGCCTTCAAACATGACGAGGTGGCCGAGTGGTTAAGGCGTTGGACTGCTAATCCAATGTGCTCTGCACGCGTGGGTTCGAATCCCATCCTCGTCGGATCTTTTTGTTGGTGGTATTCATTTGTGCACTGTATACGTATAATATAATCATGTTAAGAATCGTGTATTGTAAATATATTGCAACATTAATATTAGTTTTAAGTTTTTTTGTTTGTTGTGCGATTTTTTTTTGTTTAGTGTACCAGTATGGAATGTTTAATTGTATATTTTTACACTTACTTAGATACCTATATATCTATATTAATATGTGTGAGTTAGTATGAAGGGGGATCTTTGGAGCTACAGATCCGATTCCGAAAATTCTTTCACAAAATGGGAAGCCAAGTGTCATAGGATATATTTTAAGATAAAACAACAAAAAAAAACACGCGGGCGTAGTCGCCGGCAGAAGCCAGTAACTTTATAAACATCAATTAATATCCCAATGGTTGTACATTCTAGCTATTTAATTTAATTAAAAACCTTATAAATGCTATGAAAACACCCCTAACCTATCAAAACAGGTCATTAAATCATTTTCCATCAAATAAGTTTTCATTTACAGTCGACTTAACTAATGTTTGCGTATGGTTCAACCGCCGAGCGCCCGCGCCGCCGGCTATGGGTTATTTCACTTGCACTCGCAAGGGGACTAGATGAACACGGATTATATTATTTGAAAGGCCATGAATATAAGTTAACACTCCTTGTTTATGGTACGAACCTATGAATGCTGGATATTATTTGGATTGGAAAAACTTTTTTGTTTTATTTGAATTAGGAAGTAGAGTGTCGCCATTATAAATGAAAAATAAAACGATTTTAATTTAAGTACTTTTGTTAACTATTACGAATAAGGAGTGTTCAAATGGACATTCTTCATTATTTTTCTTAACATTAGATGCTTCTGCTTATTTTCCATCCCTAAACTTACCTACACAACGTTATTTGTAGTTACACTAGAGTTCTGCCCACGACATAGTTCACGTGTTTTAACATAAAACATATATTTATGGCACTCAGCAATACCTAGGGTAGATTTCTATGAGTGACAGAATTTTTGTAATCGGATCAGTTTGTTTATAATAGGGAATCTCTCTCTCTTATAAACAAACTAACATTTTACTCCTTTATTAATACTTAATAAAACTAGTATTAAAATTAAAATTCCTTATAGTTAGTAATTAAACAATATAAAAAAAACTGTTAAATTTATAGCTTCGGAAAGCTTTTCCAATTAGAAACATACTTAGCAGCCAACATATTTTATAGAAATGAATTACTTAGATACAGCAGTTATTTTTTGAATGATTAATGTCTGTCTATATGGTCCTAAAAATACTTATTCCATATATATTTCGAATATAATGTGCTGAGTTGCTGGTACCATGTCTTCGTTTCCGTTTTTCCTGACATTCTTGGCTGCTACTACGAAACGAACGGTCTGACACTTTCCACTTCCGCAAACATTTCTTATTTATTTTCATAAATACTATAGGATTTACTCCAAGCCCGTAACAGTCAAATTCCATAGAAACATTAGAAGATTCTTATTTTTAATTACTTTGAATTATTTAATTGAAATAGGTTTAAAACATGTTGATGGTCTTCCGACCCCTTGACATGATTGTATGAACCATTGTTCGCTCATTACTTAGTGCGTGACCAACTCCAAGATCATAATTAGATTAGCCATGATAAGGCGATATGTTTTTGTTTTTTCCTGGGGCGTCACTGGTAATGGCAGTGACGCCAGTCTTGGGTAAAACAAGTTTTGTAACTATTTCATGTCAAGTGAAATTGCTGACTAAATATATTCACTGACTCAGCTATTTAAGTTATTGAACTTTGTGATCTACAAATGTAAGCTCGCCTCTTCCCCACAGTTCTTTATTATTAAACACATCCACAACACTTTGATGAACATTTATGTGGGTATGTGCAAATAATTAGATGTGGCGTTATACCGGCGTCGCACGCGCGGGGCACGTGCACGCACTATTGTTACTTACATTATTTATGAATATTGTTCGCGCAACCGTCGAGTGGATCGCCTCATCGCCGACACGCGACTCCTGTGCCATGATTGATGTACACATGGACTTATGAGCTCCTGGTAATCTGCATGGGTTTGTGTGTCAATGAGGAGGTGTAATCTGGACTTTAAATGGGGATTGTGACGTTATTGCCAAGTTAAGTAATCCTTTTACACGCAGATTTCGTTCAGGGTAACTAACAATCAGTAAAATAGGGTATTTATTTCCATTATAGATAGGTCGTATCTGATAGCAGTCATGTATGGCTATTATCTGCCACATTAATCAATATTTGACGTTTACAGAGTTCTGACAAGATGTAGGTACTAATAAGAAGAATGGCTGTTGCAGTTTAGAAAACAAGAAACCCAAAGGAGGAATGTTATTGAAATGACAATCATGTGCAGTTCATTGCTACGCAAGGAGTCAAATAAACTGACTGCCTCGTTGGTTTGGTGGTCGCAAGCGCTACTGCTGAGCATGAGGTCCTGGGTTCGATTCCCGGGCTGGGCAAAGTGTTATTGGGTTTTTCCATCTAGAATTTCACAGTAGCAGCCCGGAGTCTGGATTTGTGCCCGGTTGATGGCAATAGGCTCGCCCCCTATTACATGGAACTTAAACATAATTGGTGAAATTTGGGTGTACTATAGGTGCACCTCTGCCTAACCCTTCGGGGAATACAGACGTGATTTTATGTAATTATATGAACTTCCCAATTCTCATTTCTTCGTATATACCAACAATTCAAACATTTCTTCTAACACCCTGCAACAATCACAAGCTAGCGAAATTGTCAATAAATTATGAAATACGCATAGTGTTAGCGAAGCCCGATTGGTATCGGAAGTGAGGCGGGATGACGGAGGGCGGAGGGGTGACTTCCGGGTTCCGGCGAATCCGGCCTAGTCCTCAGTTCCAGTAACTCATCATCAGGGCTCCGCGGGGTGCCGGCCACTCTCCCCCACACAAAGAAATATAAAGATTTGTGTGAATTATACCCTCGGCCTGCAAAAGGGGAAACGCATAAAAAATGTTTCTATGGATAACACATTTTTAAAAGGAACTGTTGAGATTTTCCTTTGTTTGTATTATGCGTGAAGTCGCGTATCGCAATCAAATCGAGCTTTTATATTTAGTGGTGAAATAAAAGGGCCATTTGTGCATAAAAATCTAAGTGTTATCAAAATTGCCTGTGAAGAGGGAAGCGAATGCCTTGGTATCTTTTCGAAATTATAATAATAAATACATATATTCATTGTATCTACCGTTTCGATTTGTTTTTCTTTTTCACAATCAACGGCAATCAATCAACAGCTCATAGCGTATGCAGCGTAACGGTTGCATCACCTAGGCGTTGCTGCGCGTCGCCTACGAATCGCCGACGACTTACTGCTTACAGCATAGGCGATACATCTCGTAGCGTTTGCTACGTTTCATACGTCTACCTTGCGTCTACGCAGCGTAGCAGCTGCGTCACTTACTCATTGCTACGCGACGCTTACGGATAACCAACGTAGCGATAACTACGTAGGCGATGCAGCGGCTACGCGGCGACTATCGTCAATAAAATACTATTCCAAAGCACATTATTACATGTAAAAAATAGATAAGTCATTTAAAAAGAATTAAGTGGTATTTCATATTATAGTTACTTATTAATTATGAATTTAATAAGTTATTTCTAACTAGAATGATGACAAATCAAGGCCAACACTCTTCCAATCTTATTAGATTTCTAACACCTACTTACTTTTTTTTCTATACTAAATATAACCAATATTTTGGGTTCTAACTTGCTGAACTATGACAAAAGCAAGTAGCAATACGTTATGCCACTATTACACTCACTATCGATAATTAGATACTTAACAGTATGTTTAAAGACACCAAATGTATTATCGTTGTAGGTTATTTAGGTACTTACTATGTATCGTATAAGTTTCATGTTCATATTACTTACAGTAACACCCACTAGGTGGCGCCGCGAACACTTGTCTTGTACCGATAATGGAACAATGCGGTTCCCACTGTCCGCCTGCGTCGCTTCCGCACCTCCGCATTTGAATTCAGAACATGTATTGAGATGGTTACAATTTAAATTCCGAAAGGAAGTGTAACGGACGTGGTAAGTAAAGATAAAATGTAATTTACCGGATATTGCTTTTAATTTTGAACTTCGCTGTTTTCGCCTTCTTCTATAGATAAGAGACAGCGTCCGTTAGACTGTTAGAGAAGCACTGACTACGACATACCAAGGTCCATGGCCAAACATTATTTATAAGACCTAAAGAAATTTACTTAAAGGCCTTTTAAATGCTACCTCTACTAGTGTTCTCTAAACATACTCATTGTGAATTGTCTCTGTGTATGTACCCTACCTATACCTAACTTGTATGTGGAATTATTTTATTTTATTATTATTAATCTTTTTTTTTCTGCGTGTCTTGAATAACACCAGCATTTCCCAGGGTCCGTCTTATAAACCATCTAGCGAGTGAATAATAGGAATCGAATACCTATTTCTTTAGTTAAACTTAACTTTAACATTAGCAAAAACGAAAGAATGTGAATCATAGCTTAATTTCTGTCCCCAATTATAATCTATCGGACCACCGGTCAGTTTTTACCGCACGTCAATAACAATGCGACGGACATAAAACACTGGACTTTTATAATTTACCGATTCTAATAAATAAAGATTTCAGTCCTTACAGAACGGGGCCACACGAAAAACGACCGCCCGGGTTGCATGTATTAGAATCTCAACTCTATTGTATTTTAGCATACATTCTTTTTTGCACCTCGTTCGGATACATTTGCAATTTTCATTCAGACTATATTACCATGGGCCGAAGGGTCCGGGACACTTTTTGTGTGGCTCTGATTGTCTCTTCTATGATGGCATAGTGTTTTCTATAAGTCATACTGTATTTGTTGACAAGGTTTATTGAACACTTACCATCTACATGGTCCATTTTTTCATTAAAGTGTTGCACTTGAATCTACATTCAAGTGGAACACTTAATTTAAAAATTGGTTGCATATTTTTAGGTCAACAATAGCAATACTGAGTGTATGTTCAAGGTAGGTCAATTGACAATTCAAATTAGTATATTCATTATAATAGACCAGGGGGCCAAGTCTACAACTCACAATGCAGAGACCATTGTGACGTTTGTAAATTAGACAAAATGCGTACAAAACTAACAATGCAGAGACCATTGTGACATTTGTAAATTAGTAGACTTAGCCCCCAGAGTAAATTGCTTTGCAGTTTGGCAGATGTTATATCAAAACACGGAGCAGAGGTGGCCCAGTGGTCGCAACTAACGAGTTGTAGGTCATGAGTTCGAATTTGAACCCAAGCAGGCACCTTACTTTGTATAAATTACTTCATCACCTCAAAACGGTGAAGGAAAACATCTTGAGGAAACCGGCATGTCCTAGAACCAAACAATTCGAAGCCATCTGACATCCACCAACTTGGACTGAGCCCGCGTGGTAGATTGTGGCTAACTCCCTATTACAGAAAGAGGAGGCCTGTGTCCCAGCAGTGGGAATATTATAGGCTGATTATATTCGGTCCTTACATATGAAATTGATGTTTTATACTCGTAGAACTGGCCACTATGATCTCAACAAGCCGGCGTTTGGTTAAGATTTCCAAATTAAAATTTATTTCCATTTAAAGCGTGTCTATTTGTGTTTCGAATGTAATAATTCATTTGTTTTCGCGCCATTTAATTTTGCTTTGACATCGTCCTGTGCTCAATATGGAAAACATAAAATATCGCATTATCGTATATTAGCGCTGCAGAAACAGCTCGAAGGATTAATAATGTGTACGGAGAAGCCATTGTAAAAGAAAACACAGCACGTTTTTGGTTCCAACGCTTTCGTTCTGGAAATTTTGACCTCCAGAATAAACCTCGTGGACGCCCGGAGACCCCAGTTGTCAATGAGGAATTGAAAGTGATCATGGAAGCGGATCCATCTCAAACCACGTCAGAGGTAGCTGCAGGCTTCGGTGTGAGTGATAAAACCATTTTGAATCATTTGAAACAAATTGGAAAAGTGAAAAAGCTTGAAAAATGGGTACCGGATGAACTAAGTGAAGCAAACCAACAAACACGAGTCGACTGCTAGCAGCTAGTTAACATATAGTATAGTATATAGTATAAGATAAAATCTAACCTCAAGTAAATCCTTCCTACGTTTATTTGTAAGAAAGCAATTTATTTCTACCAAATTATTCCCAACAATTTTGACCAGTAATTATCTATATTTAGAACATCATGTATTCTCTCCCTTTGCAAACAAAACAAGGAATTGCCGTGAGTCGGGGGCTGCTGTGGGCGGGGCCCGGTGTCACCGGCAGGCTGCAGATCTTATCTTTAGCTGGGGCCTGGGGATGCAGGGGCCCCGTGCCGAGGTTGCCTGCACAGCCCTCATAACAATATCTCACCCTTGCCGATAAACTTGCGCACCAACGCAAATTTCAGGGCCGCATTTTATTCCTTTAATTTAATATCTCGTAGTTTTTTAAAACTGCTAGTTCAGTGACTTTTGAGGCTTGTCTGTTTGGTGATAGCGACAAAGTGAGGCTTGCGTCACGAGGTTCAAAAGAGTTTTTCTATAAAGAAAATTTTCAACGATCATACCTTCCCCATAACCTTCCCTAGATAATTAGACATTCACCAAGAGCTGTGGGGTAATTACGTAACACACTAACAGTAGGAATGGGTTTCATTTTGACAGTTCAACAACATTCATTGCGTTATTTACGTTGGTGAGCAGACAATTTTTTTGAACATATCAAGCAATGTATTAGCAATAAGCTTCAAAATGATTCAGATTGTGATAGATAGTGTGTTACGTATTATTAGGGTGCTGGTAATGAAAGTAAGTTAAACAAGTTGGTTGATCAACCATTGGAAACTGTTTCACAAATGAGGCTTCTTCTTCTGTAATAAACAATGAGGTTCCTTATTTCGATGACCAGTTTAGTTGGTAAGCTATTATTTTATACACATTTCAAGTCGCACAAAATAATTTATACCAAAATGCTGTACTACTCCAATTGATACTGAAATAAAACACGCTTTACAATGGGTATTAATGTCATAATCAATTATTTGTATAGAATAGTCGGGCAGCGCAGCGTCTGCGCATTAACTTAGCCAGCCAATTACTCGCAGTGTTCTCGGTGCACTCGGGCCGGTTCATTCCTCCACCATCGCAATATGTTAACATATTTTTTAATTTCTCCAACGGACAGCTAAAGAGGCAATCGCGAGTTCATGCGCAGGAGTGAGATTTATAATAAGAAAACGCTCCTACCGCGCATGCACCATAAGGATCTATAAATCTTTTAAGTACTGGATCGGCCAATCCCTGTTGAGAAACGATAAATCATCCCCTCGGACAGTAAAGTCGGATCGAATAGTATCGCGCTCTCGCTCACACTCGTTGGTGCTTATGCCCTTTAGATCATTTATCATTTCTTTCTCTCGTTTCCTCTCAATGATAAATTCAATTCTCTTTTGGAATATGATTGTTCCTCGTTTTGTTATTGTGTGGTGTTTTATTGTGGGTATCGTCACGGACTTAGGTTTTTTGATCGGAATCCGATCGAAATGATCGCGAGAATTGGATTTCCATTTTAGATTTCGTGACTCGAGTGATCAATCTTTTGACTTCGAATTCAGAATACAGAATCTTGTTTATGGTTTAAGCTCATGAGAAAAAACTTAACAAATTACAGTGCCATTTTAAATTCATGATTAATATAATTACTTTTAGGTAACTTATTCATAAGTTTCTTGAAAATGATTTAGGAAATGAGAATACAACATTTATTCATGGAGAGTACATAATTTATATGAATAAATAATGTTTTTAATTAAAAACAGTTTGACAAATTGTGTATAGAAGTTTCACCACCTACTTATCGCCATGTAAGGGGAAGTTATTTCGTTTGGACTTATAAAAGCTGGCATTTTATTGGAGAAAATATTGTAAAATCTATTCCAGGTTTATAGGGTAATCAGGTCGTTAAGATAAAGTAAGCTCTATGAAATCGAAATATTTGTTTATTTTATTTCTTGCTATTTACAGGGCTGTAGAAAAGACAACAATTTCATCTTATAATAACTTAAAATACGTAATGTTTTCTCAGTCAAATAGGTAGGTAATAATATAGATACACTTTAAACTTCTTTCACTATCTAAAACGTCGGTCCGTGAAAAAATAGCACTATGTTCAATATAAATATACATAATATAGTTCAAGAGTCCATAGCACGATGAAGAGTAACACTTGTGTGAAATGTACAAAGAAATCAAACCCTTATCTCTACTATCACTGGGCATATCCTTAAATATATATTTTACAGCGTACTATCTAACTTAAAACTATGAATTTACATACATTTTACAACCTATAAAATCGTAGTTTTTATTAAGGCTCCCGCAGACAGGCGCGACGCGTTTCTGGTAGGACAATTTCAATGATTTTTTTCTAGAAATTGTTCAACTGGTGTCGCGTCGCGCTGCCTCGTCGCGCCTGTATGCTTGAGCCTTTAGACTTCGGTGCTTTGGCCATGCTGATCATTATAATTTTATGTTACAAGTCTCGTTTAATATTTGCTATAATAGGTACCTATGCTGTCGCCGACAATGTTACCTGTATAAATATATATATATACCTGTTAATGATTGAATATAAAAGTATTTGTATATCGCGTTCACAGTATAAATAATCATCTAAATGTAAAGCTGTAATGTATGAATATTTAATTATTCTCGTTTCGCAAAACCAATATAGTTAACAATACATCTGTTTGTACGTATCTCTATTCTAAACAAAGGCTGTAATAAATCACTGTCAACATTTGCTGTAACTTGACAAAAATGTGCGTTGTACAGAGGAACCGTGTCTCTGGACATCACAAATGCCCAACACACAATACTTATTCAATAAAGAAATCCTGTTCCAAATAATAATAATAAGACACTTTTCATCGTTAAAATCTTTACAGGAAATATATGACATGCTGTAAAGCATTCAACTAGCGGTCATTGTTTACAACTCAGTTGTTTTACTGTAAATAACAGAATCTGTGACATAAGGTTCTCTTGTTCACAGTTTACATTGTCAACACTCTCCCAAATAACTCTTTCTTAACAGTAGACCCAAATATTAAATATCTCTCGGACGGCTGACGTTTGGCGATGATTTAGAAATGGTCGGATTGACTATGTACTAATTAGATTTATAATAAGCGTAACACATTGAAAACAATACTGTTCCGGAGCGCATTAGTGAACTTTTCATTCCACGTCAATAGCGGACACGCTCGAGTACCAATCGGCTTACAATACAATTGATTTATTAACCTACACAAGCAAAAGTCATGTAGGTAATTAATTCGTCGTTGGCGCTCACATCAGCTGAGGTTAGTCGAATGAAGAGTTCGCTAAGCGCGATGCGGTCAGTAGGCGGCGGCGGCGCCCGAGTGGTGCATCAAGTGGTGGTGGTGGTAGGACTCCTGCGTGGGGCACCACCAGTCCGGCACGCCGTGCGGCATGGCCGGCGCCGGCTGCTGGAACTGCGTCCAGTGGCCACCGAAGCCCAGCTTGTTGTCCATGACGCCGTTCCCACCGATGTTGGTGAGGTGTGGGGGCTGGTGTTGGTGGGGCGGCGCCGGCGGTCGCTCGTAAGGCTTTTGATCATGCGGGTTGAGGTATTTCTCGTTGAGGCTCTCGAGTTTATCCGTGATGGAGGGGTGATGATGTGGGTGGTGTTGCGGCGCAGGCGCCGGCGGCGGGGGTAGGGGCGCGGCGGGGCTGGCGGCACCAGCTGTAACACTAACACTGCCGGCCGAAGATGAGTCGTCTCCGTCGCTGTCGTACCGCGGGGACGCGTCGCCCGCCGCGCCGTGCACCTTCATGTGCTTGCGCAGCGAGGAGGGGTGCGTGTAGGACTTGTCACAGCCGTGCACGCGGCAGTTGTACGGCTTATCTGACGTGTGCACGTGGGAGTGCTTCTTCCTATCCGAAGAGTTCGCGAACCGTCGGTCACAGCCCGCATACTCGCATTTGAACGGTTTTTCTCCTGATAAAAAAAAGAAACAACGTTAGTAAATACACATGTGGGTGGGTAGTGGTTAGATACATTTGAAATTGGACAGGAAACTATAAAATACATTTAGAGAATATTTTGTGACATGTTGCTCTCTATTTTTTACGAGGTTAATAGGTGAGGACCATTTCTACGAAGGTATATATCAACTTAAAATGGTTTGTGTAACTCATCTCATCGTAACTGAGTTCATTTCCTTTTAAAGTTAATCAAACATACAAAATCCCTAAATAGACCTGCAAAAATACACGACATCACATCGCATCGAAACAGCAATGATGTAGTAACCTAAATCCACAGTTAAAGAAAAACATCCACCACATCCAAATACGCGAATGTCCAATCACGTCGTAAATAACCAGATTTGCTCGTTGTTTATAGTTTACGAGCATAAATAAATATTCACAACAATTGCACGGGATACTTAACACGGCTATAAATCATATTTATAAGACGACTTTGTCACATTCCCGTAACAAAGCCTGGAGTAGCATTCTTCATGCCACTTTGAACCTTATTGTTGGAATAAATGATATATTTTTGTGTTGACGTCTCAATAAGCCCTGGAGCCCTATGACAAAGGCACCTCAACATCCGTTTTGCTCCTGATAACTTGATGATGAACGTGAACAATGGAGATAATCTCCTCAGAATGGTGTTATCACACCGATGGTATCGTATTTACTGGATGCCTGTTCTGGTTTCTCTGCTTGACTTCGGCTTGTTTATAATTGCTATATATTTTTCACTTTTACTATGAAAAAAAATACCCTATTAAAAGTCGGTAAAAGAGAAGAATTAGAAACTGTTCCAGATCTTTTAGTTCGTCACACATTTGAAATTGACAGTTAAAAACCAATCGTTAGTAAGTATTTCGAAGAGGCAGCCCACAACATGTTAACAATAGAAAACACGAATTTTCCACCATGTGATTCCACGGTGACCCTAATTTTTTGCCCAGTTTTTTTGCTTCTCCACCAGTATTGAGCCTTACAAGTTCACCGAATCGTATGAGATATTCAATAAAATACATTACAAGTAGGCAGACGCTTTGGTGACCACAACACAATGTAGCATTACTATTATATTGTCGTGTTTACAAATAAACCTCTTCGGTTGTAATCCTGCGCTTTGTGTTTGAAATATGAAGATTTTTGAGGAGCCACAGATGCTAATCTCAAGTGTCTGTTAACGCTACAATAATAGGGCTCTTTAGGCGTTCCCTCACCACAATTTTTGTATACCACCGTATGAACGGATCGCACGTTTTGAATGGATTGATACTTCCTTTCTTATTCAGTGTTCCATTACAAAATATTTATGCTTTATTCTCTATCATACTGGGTGCGTATATACGTCTAATGCCAATTCAGACGTGGAATGCGAATAGTGAATATTTGCAAGTTGAACTTCTATAGATGAAATATGAGTGAATAACTTTAGAGAGAGTATTGCTAGGAATGTACCGGGTCTACCGACAATTTAACAGATATGATTACATATATTATTCATTCAAGAATATGCCCGATGTTAAACTACATCATAATCAGACATCAAGACAGACAGTTCTTGATAACGACAAGCAAAACAAAGAAAAGGAAATAGAGAAATAAAAATCACGTTGGAACCTTGATCGGGAACAATAAAAATGCGGCTCTGCTATTGAGGCCAATACAAGATAAAAGAGACGAAAACATGTGTCGCCCGTCTAATTACTAATCGGGCGTCTCATCTTCGTCGCTGTTCTCAACAAAAAACGATCCAACACAAATTCTATTACAATTTGATGCATCTCTTGCGCACGCGCCGATGATGTCTATTAGTGGTGGTTTGTTAGATTTTGAAGTCGGAACAATAAGCTCAAGGAAAATGGAAGTCGATAGTTTGCTAGAATCACAATTTTTTACCAAGACAGTCCACAGGTAAGAACATGAAAAGATAGACCCTGATTTGAAAATAATTTACCTATCTCAATATTTTAAAAGGCAATGTTTGTTGAATAAGCTTTATTAATAGCAACATAAACAAAAATCATGTTTGAAATGGTTTCTCTGAACATTTAGTGTCAAAACAAAAACAAATCGAACATCAGTTGGGAATGCACTTCGTGAATTCGTCGCGATCCGAGTCGGGACACCGGCTAGGGTCAGATGTTTATCTTAAACGGCTGTATCACCCACAGGAGACACTTTTTTGTTACTATATTATCGACGTGAAACTTTATCTCATATTTTTTTCCTGGATCCGTACTTTTTCGACGGATTAAACACATGTAAAGATTACGATTTACATTAGTGATCTCGGCAAACAATTTCGTTCAACATGATGTGATTTTAAGCTGCGAATTTATACATTTAAGTCAATTTAATGGTATTAAACGGACCGCAAGTAAAGCACGAACAAATCCACAGTTGGCACATCGCCTAGCCCGAATTACTCCGCAGTATTAAGTTACAAATCGCTACTTAAGTGCGCTCCGCTGTGAAAACAAGCTTTTTAGAAATAGCACGAGTGATGTGAAACCTGACCGCGCGGCCTTTGCACCCAAATTGTGGTAAATGGCTTTAGGTGAGTTTGGAGAAAAAACAATCGCTCACCGGATATCAGGTTGCGGAACAAAAAGGTTGTCATACAAAACGCTATATATTACGTTTTTAGAGTATAATCAAATGAATGTTTGTCATTTGAGTGGCCGCCGACTACTGGCCGCGGGCTTGTCAGCGCCTTGAATAATAATTGGACGACACATGATATCCGTGCACCTGTTGCTTGAAACATATTCATTAGACATTAATGCGGAATTATCTTAAATCAGCGTGACGCTAATAATGAAGATAACACAGAGTTTGGAGTAAATCTCTAACGTTTGATGTGTCATGTTAATTTGGGATTTGTGAATGGTATGATTGTCGATTGGTACGTCTTTTACTACATTTTATCATTTCTTTTTACATTATCCTTTATTCAAAAGTAAGATCCTCTTCCATTTAGTTTGAAGCCGTTAAGATACCTAATGTGAGCGGTTTAATTAATAACATTAATCATCAATTCATCATTTGAAGCGCAAGTGTGCCTCGCATTGTTTCAGTCTTTATTAAATGTTACATATCGAAGCTAATTCAATCTCGGATGGAGAGGCGGTTAATAAGCGGCGGATGACTGGCCGATTGCTGACACAGCCGCCACACCGCTGCACCGCTTGCCGCCAGCCCGTTCAGACATGACCACGCGCCATGTTCTGTCTGACCCACAATACTAATCGCTACATTCAATACACCATATCTAGAACACCGACCATATTCAATTAAAACATTTGAAACACGACCTATTCGAACACTATCCAACGTTTTGAAGAGTGCTTCAATAGTGTCATAATACCGACTGATTGACGACATCGACGACACTTCCCCGAAAACCGTTTTCACTCGCTTATTTAAAGGCAGTTTCGTACAACGTGCATAATGATTTATGATGTACCTTTTATCCGAAACGTATTTCGAATTAGAAAGATATATTAATATCTTCATTTTTTTCACTTCTCAGAGAATACGGCCCCTCGTCCGGGGAGCACAAAAAGAATACTCGGGGTCGGGCGAGCGCATTCGGCGCCCAACGACCGTGTGACAAGGTGCTTTATGCGGACGATTATGAGCAGATCGAATAATGTTCCGATACCCGATAAATATCTGCCAACTCATACAAAAGCATCCCAATAAAAATATAATAGTAAATGTAGCAACAACACGGGCCACAAACTGCACAGTCATATCTCGCTGATAAATATAAATTAAAATGAAAACGTATAGCTCGGGAGGAACAGGGACGGCGAGCGTCCGTGAACGAAAACAAATTAAAACTGATATAACATTCAAATGTGCACGCGCGGGTTAGTCGAAGGCTTGTGGAAAATCGAACATGTAGCAAACAGTCGAGTACTGGGCATACCGGTCACTCTGGGCAGGCTTGGGCTCAGTATGAGGCCTTTTTTGTCGCGCTGGAGTCCCAGTGATTCACGACGACGACTCGTGAGACCGGCCGCTTTCATTACCTATTACAATAATTCACTCATTGAACCTCATTCAATACTGTTTGTTATTTTGCGCCAATTAAAAATACGAACTGAATAATATAACCATTTTAATTGATCCTTGTATTGCCATAAGTGTCGGACAAGTCATTTACTGTCATCATAACTCGTATAAGAACTATTTGCGAATTCAATTCACGATGTGGTAGTGCCAGAAATAGTAGTAAGTGAAACAGATCATTACTGCTATAGATAGTGTCTAGATGCAATCATGTTTTTGCTGGTTGTGCTAATAATTTAATCCACCTTGACATTTTTATGTAGTTTCCAGGGTTATATGAAATAATAGCACATTTTCCCGTCTGGCTGTGTACCCGTGAATTAAAGCGTCTTCCCATTGTTCGGTCTGCGACTGAGAGCCTCTATCCGTCTTGCTCTGATAGGTATCTGCTGAGAGTGCACAACATGGACTAGAAAAGTATATCTTGCGTTGTTTTAGGAAAAATGGGAGAGTTGTCACATAAACATTTCCGTTTCTCTCTTTATCGGTAGCGCACTGTAGGATTACACCAATTCCTTTTTGAAATATGTATTAGATATTATTATCCCATTATAAATGATTCCGATTGATTTGTCTACACTACTTTTATCAGAGGTTAAACTTTATAAATTTAGATTGTAATCTAATCCAAAAGATCAACACGAGTTAAGAAATATTATTATGACCTCTACTTATTTTCTCATCGAAGCTTTGATCATTTTGTTCCCAGACGATTTTGTAGATAAACAATATTGTACAAGACTGAACATAAAAAGTACAAAACACCTAACCAGGCAGGGCACGCTCGTCAATCCTTACGTCAAGCGTTTTGACAGCCCTAACCGGCATCATCGCTCCTCTCAGAGAAAAAAAATACAAGAAATAATATCAGAAACTCGACTTCTCAAAAAATTAGTCGGATGTAAAAAACTAATTCAAATTTTCCGTATAAGTTTAAATGAGATCCGATCAAAATAAGGCGAAATAAGATTAACAATTTATGATTTCCTGCTAAATCTTTACAGAAATTAACTTTACCTTACTTTAATGAGAACTGAAAATGTGATTGATGTTATTAACAACTTCGAGGACGAATATTATGTAGTTACAGTGAACAATAACGAACGTACAGAAAGCCTCGTAAAGGTCAGCTAAAATCAATGAAAAATTACGACATTGCACCTCATAAACCGCTTGAAGATTACGTTAAAGCTATAAAAGAAATGTTTGTACAATAACCTGCAGGATTTAAGGTAGGCGCCGTCAACGTGCAGCGTCGTGTCACAAGATGGCCGATAACTTATCAATGCGTTAAAATCTACAAAGAGATGGACGGGCACGCGAGCGTTTTAATAAAATGAAGTTAAATTTTAATATCAAAATCCTTGGGAGAAAAGCTGACGATGGGAATTGAGACAATGTTGTCTTATAGGTACGGGAGCCATAAAGTAGTGAGACTTTAGATGGTCGTTATGGTAAACGTGGAAGGAACAGATAGTTTAGTAGATGATGTTGTTTAAAAAGAGTGCCATGAGAATAAAAATCTAAAGATAGATTGCTCTGGTAAAAGTATAAGGACGAGTTCAGACAATGCTCCAAATGGCATTATAGTTGCTGTTAATGAAGATATTGCTTACGAATTGGCGTGATTCACTATACTGGATTTTAATGAAACATAAGAACGTGATGAGTAATATTAATAGATGAATAATGATAATCCAAATGAATATTTACGCCATTGTAATATACTTTTAGTATTAAATTCAACTACTTAAACTCTTTTTCCTAATTGAGCGCTCGAAGGACCAATGTAGTACCTATTGGTCCTATGATTTCTAAAACATTCGATTTAACAACTTTAAATAATTTACCTTGCATGAAGTTTCAAAGGTTCACAAAAGAAATAATATAGAGAAAATGAAGATACGTCGTGGACACAAGGGAATCGTTTTATTAATTGAGCATGTTGGTATCGCATTTCTTGGTATTCAGGCTTCACCTACGGAGGAGACCTTACCGTACGATACTGATATGCAATGGCAAAAGTATGGACCTGATTTCTGTACCAATTTATTAATGGGAATATTATTAATGATTGTTACTAAAACATTTAAAATGAATCTTGTTAATACAGACTCGAAATAATTTATGGGTTCCCATCGAGGACAAATCATTCATCATCGGGAAAATAATCGAATAAATATAAGTTTAGCTTTAAATGTTTTGTCACTAAAAACAGCCCGCACGTAAATTAAAACGTTAATAACTTCAACAGAATTCTTCAGGGCAACTTAGCTAAGTTTGCAATCATTGTCCGGGCCGTTACTTGCTCCATGAATATTAATATGTTCACAAATCATAAATATTATAATTTTGCGGCGTGTCGTACGCAAGTCGCCCAATAAATCGGTAAGGTTATGTATTTGTTCGGGCCGTGTCCACTCAACACCCACGCGGGATCGTGTTTCAGCCCCCGGGCACATTTTTGGGACAAACCAATATTTCTAACGAATATTAATAGTCTGTTTTTGTTTTTATTTGTAACGTGTTTAATTTTTGTTTCGGACGCGCCCACATTCTTTGCGAGCCAAACATTCCTTTGGGAACACATTTTTGATTTTTTGGTGGTGGTTTTGCAATTGACCGTAGTCCTTAAACTTAGCGTCAGTATTAGCAACTGACTGGTAACAAAATACTTATGGAAATAGAATCAATAACTTTACATACCAACACATGAGTCATCACATTTTCATATAAGTCCCGTTCTACACTACCAAGACAAGTTCTATTTAATTACTCTCATCATGTTTTAACTGTACGTCTATTTTTGTAGGTAAACAACTAAGTATCATTCAAAGATTCAAGTGTTCCGAAAACCATTGGAATACAACTTTTTGTCGTCGTGTTAACATTTCGATTGTTGTCTGATGCTGTCGATGCGTTCTACCGAGATTTTTTCGCGAGCGGTGTTAAATGCAAGGAATTCTAAAGGCTGTCGACACAAACATAGCTTATTCAGTTACTTTTTATGAGCTGTGGACCGCAGGTGCTATTTTAAGGAGAATTGTAATGATATGGCAAGTTGAGGTGTCCTTAAATTTGGTATTTATTGTTTTGCTGGGGATGGTAAGCTCTGATTCTGATGACAACACACACAGGAGCCAACGCTCAGTGTTCTATTTTTAGATGGTTGTTGCTTTGTACTCTTTAAGGACCTGTCTCCTATAGTTTCAAGCGAGGTGTGAAAATAAATATCAAGGCTAGTTTAGTGTTTGTCACAGCCGTGTTGTCGGCGATATCACACACTCCCATACATATTGATACGAGAGAGGTGTCGGCGAAAAAACGCATGAATGATGCAGTGAGACCCTCCGCGGTCACCCTACAAGACGAAAGAATTTCGCACACTTGCCAACCTCAAAGCGCAAAATGTTTTTCTTAATGTATTGAAAACGGCTGATAGCTCATTTAATTTAATGAGCCACCTATTTCATGAATCTGACTATTTAGTCGGATACTGAATAAGTAAGCCTACTCAGGCAGGCCTAATACAATTATTTAAGTCAGTGTTTCCTAATAGAATCGACGGGCGAATATTGCGAGTAGGCAGGCAGTTAATATTATAATAAGTGTAAGACAGTTTTGCATATATTAATAGATTACGTAAGCAGTAGTTTGAATATGCTTAGAGGTGAAGATGACGAAAACTTATACGAACATCATTTCAAAACTAGTAACCCTAAGTAACTGCAAAGTATTTTTAGGTATAAGCTTTACAAATTCATTAACTGAACCAACGTGTTTTTTAGACTCAATGTGAATCGTGGCTCTTCCGAAATAAATCACTTCTATTAACATTGAATTTACTGAAAAGTAAAAAAAAAACAGAAAGAAGTATGTCACTGTAAAATGCGTGCACAGATAGTAAAGTGTCAGAAGAAACGATTGTAATAAGATAGTAAGGGCGAGGAGCAGGCGAGGCAGCCCAGTCAGGCGAGTAGGCGTAGGCAGGCAACACTAGTGCTTCCCGCGGCTTCCAAGCTATTGTTACGTTGCAACCGTGCGCAATTTATGTTATCCTGGTACCAAGACTTGTTACAAACACATGGCAAAACAACTTGCCTATAAAATAGAGGGATGCTACAACAACAAGTATAGTTTTGTAAAGGTATTTGATGTGTGATATATATACGTGGGAGTGGCAGATAATAAATTAACAGGAACTTACAAAAATGCTAAAATAATTTAAGTCCTCTGATTCCATAACCGAAGAAGAAAATGCGTAGTGTTTGCTTCGATTAACTGTAACACCGCGGCACAGCCCGGTAAAATCCCAAAACGAAAAGGGTGTTTAAATAGTTAAATTGAAACCCAATAAACTCAAAATTGTTTGTTAATAGAATGTAAATAAAATCATTTCCAATAATTACGACGTCAGTAAATACCGTCGATGTTCCATGACTAAATGATTCGTGTAGGGCGTGTCGGACGGATATTAGTAATAGTTCGGATGTTCCCGATTAGCTGTTCACCGAGACCACGTGAAACCAAGGCCCGAGCTCTTTGATTGATTGCTTGCCTGATACTTATCTCGTCTGAACGAAACAGACTCTTGATCGAATTTAAGATATAATTTCATTACCGAATTGTTTATAAATCGAATCGTGAATTTAGAATGTTGAAGATTAAAATTGTTTAATGTCAATATTTCGTTTAGTCGTGGTTTTATCTGAAACATGATAGGGCAATTTGCATAACATTGTTTCAAGCTGATTGTCAAAAGCAGAACATCATTGTTACAATTAAATAAATTATTCAGGTCGGTGAAATGACACATAACGATAACTAACTATATCGATATCTATACAAAAAATATGGGATACGATTGGTTGTCACCGCAGCCGTTCTAATTAGTGTTTTTGCCTATGAACTAATAATTGCTCAAATTAGCGTTGTCTGATACGCATCGATGTGAAGGTATTCGATCCTGTATAATAGAATTCAGTAAGGAATCGTTGCTTGCAGGCCGATGCGTTCCGATTCACGTATCGGGGTGCGGTTCAAGTGTTTTTGTTCGCACTCCGATACCCTGTTCGCAGTTTCGCACTATCTCTTTGACGTTTAGCGAAATTCTCGAACAGATAAAAACAATTTTCGCGTTTGCAGGAACGCTCCGGTTTCTCCAAAACGTCTTTGCTCGGAGGTTCAATTTTTTATATCGATGTAATGTAGCCCTGTTTGTTGTTCATTAACGCGCTTGAGAGACATTATTTATTCAAGAAAAGCGTAGAATTTCAATATTTGATGTTTTGTGTACTTAGGGACATTATATGCAACGTGGCGGGTGTAGTCACTTCAACATCGTGTCAATTCGAAGAGGGGATGTCGTGAGTTAACAAAGAGATACAAAAAAAGTAAAGCGCTTAGCGCTTTCATTGTCTGCATGTGTACAGTATCAGTAGCGTGGTGTGGGGTAGCAAGTGTGTACACGTCATGGAGATTTGTGCACGTGTATGTATGTGTTGTATTGCGTAAGTGTACGAGCTGAGGGTTGTAATGTTGCTACCGGCAAGGGCTGGCCACGCCCATCAAATTATCGCTTGTTTCAATTCAATAAATCGATTCAGATGCAATTAATTTTGCCTAGTACTTCTTTGTTTTTATAGGGTTAAATCAATAATTCATATGAATTTATCGGTGATTACTTTTTTCTAGCTTAAGATTAATGTTGACAACAACAAGTAAAAAAATAATGCATTTGTAATTTAATTAAAAAAACATACTTTGGCATGAAACAGTGGAAATCCAGATTTTGGACTGAATTTTAAAAGTAATCAATATTCGTAGACCACCGACAGTGAAGCAAAGTTTTAGAAATACTGGTAACATTAAATCCCCTCTGGTACAGACTAGTAACGCACACAAACACATCAACTATTGTGTTGAACATTTTTTATACAATTTATCAATCCGGGGCAGATGGTCCCGGATCATATAGACACCTTTGAAAAGCTCCCAGCTATTATAGGGTTACAACATTATCATATGGACATAAAATGGCCGATTCTACGTAGGATTATGTGCGGGGTACGTTTAGGCTACGCGCGCACTACGAATTTTAATCGTTGCGGATAATAAACGCAAATCTGAGAACAATACCAATATACTAGAGCCCGCGCACTGCGCTATAAATCGTTTGAGTATTCGCTTGAAAAATTATTTTCGTTTGCGATTTTATTTTGCATTAAAAAATCGCAAGGAATAAAATCGTAGCGCGCGTGTAGCCTTAGAGATATGATTTCAATAAGCTATGATTAGGAGTTCGAAAAGTGATATTGATTGGGTGTTAAAATGATGTAGTGCTACTCGTATTGGTAATGTTAGGAACACAGGTGCTAATGGAATAATAGTTTCCTGAAAACTGTCTTAGTGTTTCTAGAACAATGTTAAATAATTGCAGAGCGGTTGATTGCTCGGGACAATTAGGATTACTTTGTAATCGATGTCGGAGCATTTACCTGACTAGTCGACAGACACCTGCGTTCAGTAGTAAGTAGTTTCTTTGCTTTCCATTTGAAATGAATTCAATAAATAGCTGAGGAATTGTAGGTATGAAGCCTATAATGTGTATTCATTTTATTGCTTAGTGTAATTACTAATAAGCAATACTTATTTCCTTAAAAGTTTTAAGGCTAAAAAGGTTTTAAGGCGCTTCCCTGACCAAACGACCTTGAGCGTTCGGTCCTTCTCTGTCCCGTCGGGGAGTCTCGCTCTGTCTCACTCCCTCCGCATGCTCATTTATCATAAAATTCACATAAATAATGAAATTATTTGAATTAAAAAAGACAAGTAAAGTTTTAAAATAAAATAAAACGTGCATTATTTAGATTTTTAAATTATCTATCCATTAGTGTAATCCTCAAATGAATAGAACGTCACCTTTAACAAAAGATGCATGCAATCAATAATTTTAGTCACTTTTTTACAAGGAGATTTTAGATGTATTTATAACACATAAAAACAAATAAGAACGTGCAATGTGATGATAGGATATCGAACATTAATAATGTGCTTTTAGATGTAGTTTGTTACCCATAGTGAATGAGTTAATAGCCTCTGAATAACGCACTATGACAAGGTTTTGGTCGGGGTACCGCCTTAAGTTAAAAACCTTTTTGTTGTCGATATTTTTCAAAGGAATATGAAATATGGCGCAGAGCTAATTCGACATCGAATCGTTTTAAACTAATAATTAATTAGGTAATAACAACTCTCTCATGTACCGTATGTTGTTTTAATTTAAAGCGAGATTGCAGTACTTTTTAACTTTTCTAACTAGTCAAGCATCGCTAATGAATAAGACACAATTGATTATCTATTGTAATAGCCCTCTATCGGGCCACCTCGGGCCTTACTAGTACCTACCTCTATAAATCTAGCGAAATGTAAAAGTTGCGCAAAAAAAAATCTTTTAGGATAATTGAACACGTGGTCAAGTGCTGTGTGAAGACAGAAACGTGAATTATAATAATCGGCTCGACAAAAAAAAAAAAAGCATAAAGATGACCCTAAGTCGCTATTTAAAACGTGTACCTGGTTTAGGTAAGAGTTTCCATCATGAAACCATGTAAAAGTAATATCAAAAGATAAGGCGTATTGTTTTATAGGGCATTTAGAGAACATATTTTATAATAGCATTCTTATTTTTTTAAATACATAACTAATATTATAAATGCGAAAGTAAGTTTGTTTGTTTGTTACCTTTTCAAGCCTAAACCACTGAACATATCATCCTGAAATTTTGCATATACGTTGTCAGGTGTACAGAAACGGACATATGGTACCTTTCATCCCCAAAAAAAAATACTGTTCCCGAGGAAAACAACAATAACGTTCTTATGATAATAGATGGCGCCACTTGTCTTTCGAATCATAATGCGTTTTTATCATTTCTAACGTCACGATATTATTGTGGATGTCCCCGTACACGTTCATAAGATATATGGAAATGCGCGCACGATAACGTTATTTTAGATGGACATTTAAAAGCGTCGTCATAAATCTCCATACATTTTATTTCCCTGTGTTATCGTGAGGCCGTGACGTGACGTCCACGATAATATTGTGACGTTAGAAATTATAAAAGCGCACATTCATCGACGCGACTTTTGTAGAACAATTTCTATGAACTTTTCATAGGAATTGTTCTACTAGAGTCGCGTCGCGCCTGTTTTGGGAGCCTTATAAACGACTGTGGCACATCTTTTGATATTTTATTTAAATATCTCAGAAACTGTTTATACTGTGCAAATTACAGTTAAGTAGTTTTAAAAAGTCATCCCACATCTATACTAATATAATAATAACATAATATTATAAAGTGGGAACATTTGTTTGCTTGTAAGTTTATATGTAGAGGCTAATCTCTGGAACTACCTAACGGATTTGAAAAAATCTTTTTGCATTCGATAGTCCAATTCTTGAGGAAGCCTATATGCTATTTAACATCACGCTATGGCTCTTAGGAGCCGAGCAAAAATTTTAAAAAGTCAGAAAGAACGCTAAGCGAAAACGAAGTGATAGCGCGGGCAGGTGATGCGATGCGACGCGGTGGGTCGGGGTAACAATTAATTTCACGCGGACGAAATCCCGGAAAATCAGAAGAAGATAATTATATTTCTATTAACCATTCCAAAGTTAAAATTGCTTGTAATAGGTAAGTTAATGTCAGAAGTGCAACGGGTGGAGCTCGAACTTCGACCTTTCACTCACCAACCGACAACTTAGCCGATGGCCTTGGGACGTTAAAATGATCTCTAATGACGTTTTACACAATTATTATTCTCTTATGTGTATTGGACATAATAATTCAGTACCTGTTCATTTGCAAGTACAAAATGAAACAGTAACACGAGCATATTAAGTGTTTGATGTTGACGAGTGTATTACATGTTTGTTTGCTCGCAATAGCCCGCAAGTGCTGCAGCCGACAGGCCCGGGCACAAAGGCGCGGGCGCAGGGGCGAGGGCACAGCACCGAAGGGTTCCGTATTGTTTGCAAAATATTTTGAAAGCGTCATTTTATACGGCATATTAGCTGAGCACTGCGTTTGATAGTCGGGGGACGTCTTCACCGGTTCGAATCATATCATCATTAGAGTATTGTGCCCTCCCCTCTGTGGTGTTGAAGTGGCGATGTAGAAACTATTGAATTTTAATATTGTGCAACCGGTATTTGTTTATTGGATGTGCTGTGAATCGAACGATCAAATATGCATTTATTAGCACTTGCTAAAACGAATCTATTATAATATTCCATTTAATTTAAACTTATTCGAATAATTAACTGAAGTTCAAGTATAATGGACTCAAATAGGCAGTAAATATATATCAATACTAGTATTTTAACATTTTCTTTCAAATCTACGGAACAAATGGATTTTTGAAAAAAGCATTAAATCAAAATAGTCGTAGCGCTGAGCGTAGCATTTCGTAGCTCTCGCCTACGCCGATTATTGAGTCATGACATTTCGTATCAAAAATGAATATATCAAGCGATAATTTCGCACAGGTGTTTAGTTATAACTAAAGTGTTTTTACAAAGTGATTGGGTGATAGTGGGCGGAATCACCGGCGGCCATTTGACGCCGACGCGTGCTACAGTACCCTCGGGGTTTGGGCGCTCGAGCTAAAAACTCATCGACGTGACTCAAGAACGATATATTAATCCCTAATAAAGATTGGTGATTAATAAATAAGACAATAACGAATTTAGCTTGGAGATTCTCGTGTTGTTTCGATGAAGAGTGGCTGTTGGACTGAAGTCTATATTTTGCTTTTCGAAGGATGTAAATTCGGAATGTCCTGGTGAAGTTTCTTGGTAAGTACCAAGAAACATGTTTGTTTATGCTGTTTCATAGCCCAGAGACTACAATTAATAATAACAAATAAACCTACGTGTATAGAGATTAATTTAAAGTTCGGCTACGGAACTTTGTATAGATACTTTAAAAAGTCATTAAATTAAAGAAGGATGCTAATCATTCAACCTCACAGAAAACTATATTTTAGGATAAGCAATTTCAAGTCAAAACTCTTTTCCATATGTTTTTAATTTATAACTTTAAGTGCCTGTCAGAGGTATTATTAAAATAAATGATTTGACTTTGCACAGTTTTCACCATCGCACTGTCACATCATTTAAGATACTATCGCTTAACTATAACAGTTTTCACCATCGCACTGTCACATCATTTAAGATACTATCGCTTAACTATAAGATAAGAGATAATATGGTTGACATTTATCTATGCAATAGTTACAGATTAGATGAACGCCTTAAATCTTTATGAACACACGAAGAAAGTTTCTACTTTGTCAATTTATTTTTCCTTTATTAAACAGAACCAGATTCTTTATAAGTAATTACAAAAAGACGAAAGACTCATAAGCACTTTTAATTTTACTTAATTTTTTACGTGATGATTATTTTAAAACTTAGAATAGTGTTGATTGTACTTTACAAGTCCTTTCCACTTTCTTAGAGTCTGATATAATGATAAAAACACTTTGTTCATGTGTTATTATGTGTGTCATTGTCACTATTATTTCTACACTTGTAATACTACACTTTGTCAAATATGATATTGTTTTTAAAGCAGCTTCAAAAATAAATAATGTGGTACAAACTTATCTATGCAGTAGCTACGGATATGATGATGCAGCGTTAAATTTTGACGGATACATACCATATCAGTTACATTGGCTTCTTTATTAAAATATCTAACCTTTTTAATAAACATAAATATCTATGATTTGAACTGCCGTATCACTAGAAGTGCCTCGTTAGAGTAACTACATCTCAAATTACTCCGTTGGGCAATTGTTTTCGAAAACCATAAACGAAAAAATATTTATTTTATTTCATTGAATCCAGCTACTGAGCAGTTAAGTATCGGTTTACAAAGATCATAACGATATATTTTCAAAGTTAACCATATTGCTGGTCTGACGGTATGTATTTAATGTGTATCAAGGAATTTAGAATTTATCAGGGTTGGTTTAATGTCTGTATTTGCGTGTAATCCACCACAAAATAACTCGTGTACCTACGGTCGGTAGCTTAGTGTATAACTTTTCCTCTTTTAGTTTCTAACCAACATTAATGTCACGTTAAAATAAGACCATAAAAATACGCTCACAACTGGTCACAACAGCAGAAACTAAAAACGACTAGAAAATCCAATGACCCGTACCTATGCCCATGAGTTCTTAAATGGAACATTGAGTAACTAACCTAACATTCCACTGATGACTCCGAGATTAAAGCTATTCCAAAGGCTGTTAAAGAGCCATTAAAATTGGGTGGGCTGTCTGTCATAAATACATTATTAACCTATTTGAAGGTGAAGAGGCCTCACCACCCCGATATTTGCTCTGGGCTAATTAAATCTATAATGATCGGCAGCAGACCCCAGCTCACTATGGTTTTACACAGCCTTCGGAGTAATTTATTGCTACCCATAAAACAATTCTTCAAACTTCCCCACAAAAAGGTCTCGTCTATTCAACAGCCCGTATGAGATAATACAAGACGGGGGCACAGGACAAAAGTCTGGATGCAACACTAAACACTGAAGAAGAAAAAAAACATAAAACCAGCTGGCTACGTCCCCAACGCCGGCTATACAAATTCTTGGACCGTTCCCTTAAAAATCGATATTTAAAGTTAAGTACCAATACTTTACCAATAACAATGGTCCGGCGTGCGACAGAGACAAGACACGAGGAACCCAGCACCCAACTGGACATTCTAATTTACGAGCGCTTTTTTTTATCTAACATGCGCAGTTCAGATGAATCTTTCGACTTTTGTAATGAATTGAAAAATGGAGTTCTGTGTTAAACGGCTTTTTGTCCTTGCTTACTGAGAAATAGACTTCACAAGTCGACGTGGACGTTTACAGGATGGCCGTTAGCTCCGTTGTTTGTGCTCGAGATCGTGTTACAAGGATATTCTTTGATAGTTTGTTGTGTGTCACTTGTCATTGTGTCTGTTATTGTCGAGGCATGCTCGGGTATATCGCAACAGTGGGCATCAGTCAGCCGCAGGCGCTGCCGCCTGCGGGGGGCGGTTCATTATGAATTAATGAGAATCGAAATGTTTCGCCAGATCAACGCTCGTACGCTTGAATGGATCTGACGTCTTACTACACGACTACCGGACGTGAAACACTTCGTTTTGACGTGACGAATCAATTTGGCCTAAGATAGAGTAACTTATATACTCACTTCCGAGTGACCATGTACAGGATATAGAAGCTATGAAGGCTATTCAAAGTTTCATACCTACAAACCTAATTACTAAATTCTAACATAAACTGTAGATAAAGATAAAACTTACCGGTATGTGTTCTTTTGTGTATTTTGAGGTTTTCTGATCTCGCGAACACCTTGCCACAGCCGGGGAAGGGGCAGGGGAACGGTTTCTCTCCGGTGTGCACGCGGATGTGATTCACCAATTTGTATTTCGCTTTGAACGGTCGTCCGTTTCTCGAGCAGCCCTGCCAGAAGCACGCGTGTGTGGTACACTCGGGCCCGCCAACGTGTTCCACTGTCAGGTGCGTCACTATCTCGTGCATGCTGGAGAACAGTTTGTTGCACATCTTTCTTGGTGGTGGCTGTTCAGGATCTAGCCACTGACACCGCATGTCTCTTCGAGGCGGTGCGCGCACGTAGCGCAAAAAGGCGTGGGGGGCATGCGGGTGCGCATGTGGTACTAGAGGTGGTGCTGCGCTCTGGTAGTGCATGGCGTCGCCGCGCCAGTCCCAGCTCTGCTCAAGCGGCTGCTGCGGGAACAGCTCGCCGCAGCCGCTGTACTCACGCAGGTAGCCGGGCTGGTACGAGTGCAGCGGGTAGGGTTGGTAGTGCGGAGGGTGGTGCGGCGGAGGATGCGGTGCGGCGGCGCGGTGCTGTGCACCCACGCCGCACGCCGGCTGAGGCGACATCTTCAGGCCATAGGACGCCAGGTGTGCGTGGTTAGTCTCCAGGAAGGCATTCATGGCGGGGGTGGCCGACGCCGGCGCATAGCCCCATTCGCCCGCCACCATCCACGCGGCGGGGTATTCCCCGCTGATGACGGCTTTGGAAACTGCGTCGTCTCCGACGCTCAACGAGGCTGCTGATGTTGGGCTAAACTCACTTCAGCCGATATACTTGCTTTGTTACCATCCCTTGGTTTAACAGTTTCAGCAGTTTGCGACCTGTTGAAGATGATAGGAGTTTAATTAAAAATCCTGCTATTTATAAAATATTCAAGGGCTCCAATCGTCCGCGCAGACTGTAAAAAAATGAACCTTAAAGTATCACAACCTTCCGAGACAAATTCAAAACCATTTCTCAAAATAATAACACACATTCGTGCAGCCATAACCGGCGACGAACATTTATTTATAATAAAAAAAAATGTGAAGCAGGTACTTTTGGACATTAAATTAAACTGTGGGTAAATTTATAGGACACTTTTATACGCCTGAGACAAAAATTTCGATTGTATTCGTGTATATTTAATTTTAGTTTATTTGTTAGGCTGGCTCCAATCTCTTTTATGGCCGAGGTTTAGCATCGATAATTTATTAAAATAGTTTTATGAATGATAAAACCTGTTCGATCGTAGACAGCGTGCAACGACGGGCATTTTATTGCCAACTTTACATCGTTTTATAATTAATTCGAAGGCACCTATAATAATAATAATAATAACACTTGGCAAAATAAGCCTATCCTTAGGCATAGAAAACAAGATGCCATCATGGAAAAATCTATCTTATCCATCTCTTAATTAAAGAAAACTTGATAAGATCGCCAAGAAAGATCAATTTAATTTTTTGTACTCATTTTAAAACGAACTTTTGAATTAATATTTTATGAATGAGGAAGAATTTTGTGATTCTGTTTTACAATATTAATTTAATATTTCCATATCTCCGATAGATCATTTCATTCAGATAGACATTCATGACGGCTCTATAATGATATGTATTGACTATACTTTTTGTGCCTGCATTATTTTCCTTTACCTATACATAATGTAATGAAGATGTTTAGTTGAGTGTTGAAAGAAGATAAATTGAGTGAGAAAATTCAATATCCACTAATCCTCGCATCACTCCTACATAAAGTAAAGTCGAACTGTCAATCAACGAAACTGTACATTTTTTGTGGGCGTCTACATAATCGCATTATTTGAAAATAATGTTGTTTATGTATTGTTTGACACAGTCGAGTGGGACAGGCCTTACCTGAGACTTAAACAATGTCGAGCCTCCGATCTCCATCTAATCTGAACATTATCTGCGATGCTCCCCGCCGCGTGGTCGCATCACCACAAAGCAATGGGTTGACACATCTCAACAGACGCTCATGGAGTAATAGGATTACTAAAATAACCCTTTTTATAACAATATCAACTGTCAAAGCACTTTGCGTCTTAATCCGTTAGTTATAAAGTACTTACAACGGTTTTTGAACGGTAAATGTATGTTTGTAACAGTTTGCAGCTGTCTAAGGAAGGTTTCCACAGTTTTAAGGAATTAGTCATAATCACATTAGCGTGGTATTGAGATGCTACAGTTATCTGTTTAGCGGATATCACGGGGATGCGAGCATCACAGGCGCATTGACAATGTCTTTCATTACCTACTCTTGCTGTTAAACCAATTGAATCGTTACTAATCAAGGGGCCATACAATTTTACCTATGTAACCGAGTAGCTAAGTAAGTATCGCAGTAAGTTCATGATTTGAAAAGATGTGGAAAAAAAGATTTCATATCCAGTTAGGAAAGGGAAGTATTTAGGCAGCGAAAAAGAAATTGCTCATTATAGAATGCTATGGTGCCGTTAAAATATTGCAATCATCTAGCCGTTTTAATCCAGACAAGGCATAAGTAGATACATGGTGATTTTTGTTTAGATTTTGCATATAGTTAAATACGATATGTCATTGTAATTCATTTGATGGGATACGTTGCCGCTAATACGTTATTTATGTTTTATTTATTGCAGATTTAAATCCTATAATGCTTCTAAGAACATAGATGGTTAATGCTGATTAATGAGGTGTTGAAGTTATTAACATTATTTGGTCAAACTACGTAGTATTAGGCTAACTGCTAAATTCTTTAGCAATTCCACAATGATTGAAAATATAGGTTCTTGTAAAGGGAGGTGACCTCAAAATAAAATAAAGGTTATAGGAGGTCAGGCTATGGTTGTTCTATAAAATATTAGGTAAATGAGGCCACATTTGGTTAGGCTCAAAGCCGACTCCAACTAGATGGAGAAGGATCAGCTGAAGAAAGCACAGGCAAAATCACTAACTCAAAAAAACGTTAGTTTGTTATCCAACCGCACTTGATCTACCGGATTTATTTATTTTTTATATTATGGCACTTTCCGTATCTCGGTTCACTCGTGCAAAGCGATGTCGAAGTAGATCAGACGGTAAGCATAGAATTAACACTGAATGGACGAAATGGCAGCAGTTCACGGGAACAATTTGCGACTCCCGCATTCCCCTTAAACTTAAGGGCAAGATATATAAAACAATGGTTAGACCTGCTGTCTTATATGGATTAGAATGTTGGGCCACAAAAGGGATACTCAATACTTTATTGCATTCCATAATGTGTTCATAATAACAGTTGGTATGTTAAAACATAGAATCAATTATGGACCCTGTCGGGCACAGCAAAGTTAATTATTAATAGGAGAGAGGATGAAGGCGCTTTTTGATAAGAAAAAAACATATATATTAAATTAAAATAGTATAATTTGCTTTTCTGGTATTTATATTTTATTTAAGTTTTTGTATATATGTTATTAATATTATAAATTACAATTTTTTTTTTTTTTTGGTCTTTTAGAATTTTTAATATTATTAATTGTGCACTGTTTAGCACAAACTTTTTTTTTTAAATGAACAGTATTTTAGTGTTTTAAAATAAATTTATATTCAAAGTGTAATTTAAAATGAAATATAGGATGAATGAAAGGCAATTGCATGCAGCTGAGAAGAGAGTGCTAACAGGGATATGAGGTGTTACACGAATGGATAGAATAAGAAATGAGCACATAAGAGGAAGTCTGAAAGTGGCACCGGTAACAGAAAAAAATAAAAAATCGGTTGTCATGGTATGGGCGTGTAATACGGAGGAAATAGAAAACTGTCGTGAGGAGAGTTTGGAGGATGAATGTTGATGGCTATTAGAGCAGGAGAAGACTAAATAAACAAGGGATGGACTGCGTGAATGATGATATAGCTAGAAACGGACAGACTACCAAGATGACGACTAATAGGGAAGTATTGAAGAAAAAGAAATGTTGCGCCGGCCACAGATATAAGAAGAAGAAGATAGATATAGAGATATATTAGGATAAGGGCCAGGGTTCGAAAGGATAATTATCGTGATAATAACATATGGATAATTATCGATTGAATAACAAAAACTTGCGCTCGGATTGGTCAATCCAATTCATCAATCTACCTATAGTTAATGTTAATTTCTATTGGGTACTTGGATATTAAATAATAATAATAATAATAAAAAAAAATTTTTTTGTTAGTAACGCCCAAATTATAATGCATTTGTTATGAAACAATACAACAAATGAATTTCTTACACTGGTGATATCAAGAAGCGTAATTATCTTGATAATTTCGAACCCCGATAAGGGCAGAAAAATGATGATTAATTAATTAGGATTTCATTATTGAATTAGTACACTTCCACGACTTACTCTAAAACATATATAAACCAAAAACAAAAAAAAGCAGGAAGTAATAATAGGATTTATACCTAAGCCTAGCTGGAAAAAATCTAGTAGGAAGAGCTTGTAAGTTCAAACTATGTAAAAATAATTCAGGACTTCAGGAGTATTTTATATTGTCATAATGGTAGGTTTGTAGAGATAAGATGGCAGGTGCACTGTTTAAAAGGAGTCAATAATAATAATAAAATATTATAAAGATTACATAATTAATTATCTACAAATAAAATAGATATACAAGCACATAAATAGGTTATAAACTTATAATAAACATACATACGTATTTACTATAATATATTCCTACATTATAATTATATTTTCAAATTTAATGACATTGTTATAACACCTTAAAGGTTAAGGTAGGAACACTGAAACGTATCATTAGGAAAATACCTTACTCCATCATCTGTTTGTCATTTAGCAGAAGATTTAAATAGGCTTAGGCTCATAAGTTTAGCCTAGTCATAAGTCTGTAACTGTACATTTTGCTATAAATAATTAAAATGCAGCGTTTTCAGTTTGACAGTTACCTGCCCAAAGCGAAATTATGATTTTAAATAACACTAAATTGTTGACGAATTCGAAGACATGTTGCGGGTTGGTAGATGTCACCAACCCGCACTGGGCTCACGTGGTGACTGGTGGATTATGGCCCACTCCCTCTCACAGAGAGGAGGCTTGAGTCCCAGCAGTGGGAACGTTATATAGGCTGATTATGTATGTATGTTGACGAATTTAGTTAAAAGTGATTTAAAATTGACATGTCTAGGAATAGCACAAATGTATACCTACATTGTTAAATATTGACTCCTAGCATTATCAAATTGCCTATACCTAAATAATGTTTACAAAAATATAGAGAAAACTATGTCGGCATAGCATCAAGTTTTAGCTTAGACAAAGAATGTTTATTGGGAACTGCTAATAAATAAGGTTTATTAGCCTACTTAACCTATGCGAAATATTATAGTGCTACTTTACTTATATTTTGTTAGTGCTGGTATCAAAGCGCACTAACTTAAATTGCATTTCTGCCGATTACACTAACGTGTAATTTTAAATACTTGTCTACTTTTAAAAGTGTTAATTGAATAAAATTAAACTTTGTTTACCAGGTTGGTCATGCAGAGATCCAATAATATATAGCCTATAATGCAACTACACTGACGAGCGATATAAAAAAGCCAATTGCAAAGTGCTTAAAGTTTCTAGAAGTAAAAAATATTGAAAATAGTATTATGTTGCACATTAAAATCTTATTACATACTGGCCTGTTCGAAGTCAAGATCAGAACAAAGTGAAAAAAAAATAATTGACGTTTGATAATTTTGGATTAGGTACATTTGCATACTTTTATTTTTACGTTGATTTAATTATTGATTTTAATTTTGCCTATTGATTTTTTAACTAAAAGTGTTTACGGCAGACGTTGACTTGTAAATAAAGGTATCATCATGCCTCTCACACCCGAGGAATGTACTAGGACCATCATTATGGTGCAATTAGGGAGATCCCAGAGAGAAGCGGTCAGAACAATGGGAGTGAGACTTCTATTGTCCAACAAGTGCTTCGGAGGTTTAGGGAGACTGGACTTAACCACAGAACATCAAGCAATGGCAAGCCAATATGCACAACGGCCCGAGAAGATCTATTCATTGTATCAACGATTAAGAAATCGACATCAGACGGGAGTTGCGATCCAGCAACAACTTTTGCAGACCCGAAAGGACGCAAACAGTGATTGGACTGTCAGGAGACGTCTTGCAGAAGCAATTAAAAGCCGGCCAGTAAAAGGCCCAAAACTCGAACAGCATCATAAGGTTACAAGATTAAGGCCCACTTGTACAGGCAATCACTAAACACGTTTAGCGATAAACGTCGACGTAAACATTTGACAGAAATGTCAAATGTTTGAAGGTGACAGAGACAGAATGACGATTAAAACGTGTTTAGTGACTGGCGGTGCAATTGGGTCTAAGAGCTCTATTCCTCTCCTACTTTTGCTGTGCCCGACAGGGTCCACAATGTTCATACTTTTGTAACCTACCACCTAAGTTCACATGTGGAAGCAATAAATATATTGACTATATATGCCCGTGAGTACATCGAATGGGGTGAGGGCGAATGGGGCAGGGTAATGTTCTCTGATGAATCGAGATTCGTGTTGTATAATCATGACGGGAGACGTCGAGTGTATAGACGGCAAGGAGAACGTTTTACACATGCATGTTTTGAAGAACAAGTCCCATACGGGGGAGGTTCTGTACACGTGTGGGCCGGTGTTTCATCAGACGTGGGCATCCAACAAATGGAGTGGCCAGCGAGTAGCCCGATCTAAACCCTATCGAATATACCTGGGACGAGCTTTGCAAACGTATTAGAAGCCGAAATCCACCTGCAGTTACACTTCATGCCCTGAAAAATGCACTTATTGAAGAATGGTAGAATATTCCACAGCATATGCTGAGGTATCTGGTACTCAGCATGCCAAATCGTGTAGAGGCCGTATTGAGAGCACGCGGAGGCAATACGAAATATTGAATGATAAAAAAAAAATAGTTTCAATTTCGTAAACCACTATAAGAATGAATTTGTTTTTTGTCACATTGGCCCTGTTTTGTTTTTCCCTTCTATAACACATTCAATTATTGTTTTTTTGTTTCTATTAGGTGTTTTTTAATGCATTATTAAATACATTTCAATGTCACTTTTCACATCAAGAAGCTATCTTACGTGGTTTCGGAAATATTTCATAATAAGTTAGTGCCTTTTTTAATATTGCTCGTCAATGTTACTTATGTGTAGGGGATAGAATCTGTACTCAATAGGTTAAATGATGCCATTTTCTAAATATTACTATTAAAAGAAGTACCCAATTTTGATTCTACCAAAAAAGTGTACTTAGACCAATCAGTCAATATCAATAATATAGAGAGTACCTACTTATTTCTGAGCTGCAAATCGACCAATGATTTTCATTTTGTAAGAGGTGCAAAATTGTAGCGACGGAAAAGTTACAGGCTGTGCTTGTGTATATTGCAAGTTAATTATAATTCTATTATACTTTTACTATTTAGCAATAATAACCTAACATATTTTATAAAATATTGTGTGATATTTTTTTTACATCACACACAAAAACAAATACAGTCAGTAACCTCACAGACCTACCTAATTCAGGTAAAATAATTCCTATATTTTAATTGTTTCTGATATGAAAAGATTTTTTGATATATCTTCATTGAAGATAGTTGTTAATTATTTTGTATATTGATTAAATACTAGGGTAGGTAGTAAGATTAGGTACTTCAACTCGAAAAAATATAATATTTATCGCTATAGGTTACGTTAATGTTTAAATTGAATGTGTGTCTCAGCCTCAGCCAATGAATGTGAGTAATGATACCAAAATTAATAATTCGGATAGATGTCTGTTATGTACCTACAGAATTTGTCTGTGTATTGAAATAACTTGTATGGTTATTATAATATTATGTTGTATTGTGTTTACTCCAATTGTAGGTATATCGAGTTTATTAATTATATTTTTTTTTAACGTTGCCCTACTCTAGGATCCATGATAAGCCTCTGCCCGCGACTTCGCCCACGTAAAATTTCTTGTTCCCCTCACCAACCACGTCGCATCGCATCGCCCGTCCGCGCTATTACTTCGATTTCGCTTAACATTCTTTCTTTTTTTTCTTTTTGGTCGGCTCCTTAGGGTCCTAGCGTGATGTTAAATAGCCGGCTATTAAATACAAATAGTTTTTTTTTTCATATTCGTCTGGCATTTCCAGAGATTTGCGCGTTCAAACAAACAAACTCTTCAGCTTTATTATTAGTATAGATTATTATGTTGTATTGTGTTTACTCCAACTGTAGGTATATCTAGTTTATTAATTATATATTTTTTTAAACCTTGCCCTACACTAGGATTCATGATTAGCTTCTGCCCGCGACTTCGCCCGCGTGAAATTTCTGGTTCCCCCGAGCAACCACGTCGCATCGCATCGCCCGTCCGCGCTATTACTTTGTTTTCGCTTAGCATTCTTTCTTTTCTTTTCTTTTTGCTCGGCTCCTAAGGGTCCTAGCGTGATGTTAAATAGCTTATAGTCTTCCTCAAGAATTGGGCTATTAAATACAAACAGATTTTTTTTCATATTTGTCTGGTATTTCCAGAGATTTGCGCGTTCAAACAAACAAACTCTTTAGCTTTATTATTAGTATAGATTATTATGTTGTATTGTGTTTACTTCAGCTGTAGGTATATCGAGTTTTTTTTTTTTAAACGTTGCCCCTCTCTAGGATTCAGGATTAGCTTCTGCCCGCGCCTTCGCCCGCGTGAAATTTCTTGTTCCCCCGACCAACCACGTCGCATCGCATCGCCCGTCCGCGCTATTACCTATTTCGTTTACGCTTAGCATTCTTTCTATTTGTTTTTCTTTTTGCTAAGGGTCCTAGCGTGATGTTAAAACAGTAGCCTATAGCCATCCTCAAGAATTGGGCTATTAAATACTAACAGTTTTTTTTTTCAAATCTGACTTGTATTTCCAGAGATTAGCGCGTTCAAACAAACAAACAAACTCTTCAGCTTTATTATTAGTATATATCGATATAAATAAGTGCACCCTAATGCGCACACACTGCAATCATAATTCAAAGAATTTTGAAGGAAATGCATAATCTATTCCTTCTTATGTTTAATAAATAATTTATCTGCTCGACGATGTAAATAACACAATGAAAATTGTAGAGTTGTCATTGTAAGTGTGTTATGCAATTAGGCTGTTGTTAGTATAGAAAAATCTACATGAACGTGCGATCCCGTACGATATTTGAATGAAGGCTAAGGCTTGATTTATATTTCTAAACAAATATGTTCATTAAAAACCCATCAGAAAAAAAAATGCAATTACATTTTAACAATCGGCTTAAAGGCGCGACGCGCCTCTAGTAGAACAATAATTCCTATGAAAACCTTATGGAAATTGTTCTGCAAAAGTAGCGTCGCGTCGCGCCTATTTGCGGGAGCCTTAATGCAATAAGTATCATAATGTTAACCAGTTCCATGTTGTTTTTCTAGCATTTACGCTTTACGCACACAGAGACGTTTTAATTCTCATTGATTAACATGCAACTTCTTTGCATTGCGTGTTTATCGAATTATGAACTTTTACTTATTGTTTCGGAAAGCTCTTCTAATTTAATCTGTTGTACAGCAAACAACAATCAACAACCAACCATCAACAATCTGTTGTTGTTGTTAATTTAATCTGGTACAGTCAATTACTTAATTATATTAGGCTGTTGATAACTAACAGCTTTCATGATATGTGAGGACAGATCTCTTCATTTGGTTTTCAGTAACTGAGTGCAAATTCCGGTTCCTCAAGATGAACAAGAATGGGATAGAGTAGAAGAATTTATGTCTCAATAGATTACCTACATAATTATAGGATTGAACCCCTAGACCTCATCCTAGGGTTCTTTGGCCAAAAAACAAGAATGAAATAAAAACTGAAATCTTGGATGTCCAGAGGACCTAGACGAGTTTTTATTTCAATTTTTTTTCGAGATAAAGTTCTTAATAATTGATTGCAATCTAGCCTAAAAGATAAGCAACTTAACTCTAACTTAATATTTTACGTGATTGATTACGTTGTCTAAGAATAGTGTTAATTTGTACATGTACACAATTGCGTAGCACTTTCTTAGGGTCTGATAATTAATACAAACACTTTGTTCATGTGTTACATGTATAGCAAAGCATTGTTACTATTCTTCATTTACTATTTATACAGTAATTCAAATGGTTTAGTATTCTTTAGCCTACGCACTATGTACGTGTCGTCTAGCAACTGAATTGCCTCTACATTCACAATTTTAAAAGAGTGTCCATGGAGTTTCTTTCCCGTTCTTGTCGAGGGGTACCTACTACGCTTTCGAATGGGCAACTAGCTTAATTTTTCTGACTGACTCACCCCTTGAAAATTCAAAAGTGCCTGTAATTGGTTTATCTATACTACATACTACAAATATTTTTAGTTATTTATCGGTATAAAACATACACAATATTACAGACCTAGGTCCAAGTTATTGCACAGTTAGAATTTCAATAAAAATAGACATATTTACAATAAGGAAGGAATAACAATTAGGCATTATACATAAAAATAACTAACAAAACAAGTACAACTAACAAACAACAATCAAATAAAATTGGGTCAAAAATAAATAATACTATAAAATAAACTACATACTACAAATAAATAAAATTGAAGTGTCTGTTTGTAATGTCAAAATAACAGCTTTTTACTAAATGCATATGAAAGTATTAAAAAAAAATGTATTTTGTTCTAAGTACCGTATTTAGAACAAAATACCATCGTTTTTAATTTTTCTCTGTCTGTTTGTTCCGGCTAATCTCCGAAACAGCTGGACCGATTTTGACTTACACTGGCAGATAGCTAATGTTATGAAGAGTAACATAGGCTACATTTTGTCCCGGTAGCTCGTTTCGCGGGCGAAGCCGCGAGCAGCAGCTAGTTTGAAATAAATGGAGTTTTTTTTGACATGTCGGTGCAGTCTGTATTCGTGGGCTTCAGCAAATTTTAAGTTTTAATTTCCATTTTAAGGTGACGGTGGAAGTCGTCATTTCTAATGTAACACGACAACCTAGACAAATTGCAATCGCATTCAATGCATTTTGTATTTATACAACGACTTTCAACAGGATCAACATAAGCTTTTCGTTAGCATATGTCAATACAATACATTTTCGACTTTTCCATCATCGCTTTCGCTATCGCTTAATCTAAGCGCTCTGGACAAAACACAAGGATAGAATAAAAACTGAAATCTTCAGTCTACGTCTACTTTACTTCTACCTTCAGAGAATCAATCAATCAATCAATCAATCAAATCATTTATTTGCAACGAATGTAGGTACATTAAAATACAGGTGGAGTAGATAGAAGTGAGCCATGTAAGTACATCCTGCCTCAAAAAAAGACGCGCAAAATTTATAATAATGTTAAATAATAATAATTAAATCCGTAATAATAATTGAATTGTTATCTAAAAATAAAATTACAAATGAAATGTCAAAGTTAGAATTATTACAATTATACATACATTAATAATTAATAATTACTATTGAATAAATGCCAAATTAAAATGTCAATTTAGAATGAAAATTAAATTAATAATAAATCATATTGGGTCCATGTGTTCAAAATAATATTAATTATATTTAATACATATTGCAGAATGCTTGCATGATGTCGACTGTTATGTTATCTTATCTTTTCTTCATGTCATTAATTGTTATTTTAATTTTTATCCAACAATTAACTAAATAATAGGAACCTAACTTACAGCAGCTAACAAGAAATTATTTAACAGATTTACTGAACATGATCTCAGTTTTCAGCAATCTGGTTTTAGTTGCTCAAAATCAACATAGCCGAATAAAAACTGAATCCTAATACATAAATCATAGGAGCTATAATACAGTA
This sequence comes from Griposia aprilina, assembly GCA_916610205.1. Lineage (NCBI taxonomy): Eukaryota > Metazoa > Arthropoda > Insecta > Lepidoptera > Noctuidae > Griposia > Griposia aprilina. The sequence goes on from OU744286.1 coordinate 13,602,986, forward strand.
AAAAGTATTATGAAAATGTTGTTAATATACCTACACGCAATTATAGGCTTAATAAATTGACGTATTGCAATAACTACTCGTTATAGCGTCGTATAAACTGCATCGCTCGATTAACGAAACATTACATTGTAGCTAGTACAGTTTGTAATGAAATGTAATGCTACTGTATCCTGACATTACAGCTTGAATGATTCGTGGCTTATTAACCGACTGCATAAAAAGGGAAGTTCCTATTTATGTCGGTTTGCGCGGTTTTCCCAAAAACCCTAGACCGGAAACACTTTTTATAACGTGATAATATGATTTTTCTTGTGACGTCCTCATTATTTTGTGCTTGCATTTACAAGTTATTCTGTAAATGCTGAAATTTGTATTATTATCTCGACTAGAAACTACTATCTGCTTCAGCGTTTTTAACTGTAACATTCAAAAGGGTAAAAGCTCTTGTAATTTTTTTTAAATGTTTTGGAGCAATTGAATATTTAGGTAATCGCTTATAAGAATACCTACCTATGTAGATATTTTTATAAGCGATTACCTAAATCTTATCTGTTTTTTTTTCATTTACTTATAGTGGATCACACAATTCAGTTACTACCATGCCTTATCTTACTACATCCCGAACAAGTCTGTTTTTTAGGGTTCCGTAACCAAAGGGTGCCAACGGGACCTTATTAGCCTGTATCTGTCCATCCGTCTGACTGTCAGCGAGCTAGTTGTTAAAAATTTTTTAGTTTTAAATATTGTATGGTGGTACGGAACCCATCGTGTGCGAGTCCGACTCGCACTTGTTACTGTGCCATTTTCATGAGAAACTCTAAGTACTTAGAAGCAATACTTTTCTCTATTTTTCCTCAGACATTAACTTCTATTTACATCAGTTAGGTGCATTTTAATATCAATTTACTCATATGTTTGCTTGATTATATAATTGATTAATGAGTATAAAAGATTTACAAAACAATTTTTTATTTCGACAAATCTTAAATACACAACAACACGCAAACACAACACATACAACAAGAACAACACACACAATACAACAAGCTAATACACAAATAGTATACAAGCTAATACTAATATATATATATGTATATAGCTTCTGCCCGTGGCTTCGCCCGCGTTAATGTCGGAAATTATCTCAGGGGAACATGCTACCGGAACAAAAAGTGGCCAATGTCCTTTCCCAGGATGCCATCTATCTCTTTGCCAAATGTTATCGAAATCCGTTCAGAGGTTTAGGCGTGAAAGGGTAACATACAGACACTTTCTTACTTTAAAATTTATAATATTACCTATTATTATGGATCTACAAGTATATAAAAAAGGGAGAAGAACTCATTCTGTTTGTGATTGTTACGTCAGAACCTAGTTTAGAATTATCTATTATATGTAAGTAGGTTTGATGGAAGCTGTCAAAAACAGCTTCAGAATTTTAATTAGAACTTTGCATTTACTACAAGCTCATTTGAGCTTAATCAGTTAACATCATCCAAACAAGATGTTTTTTCAGTCATTCAGACCATTTAGAGTTTTCTTTTCATCCCTCAATCCTTTTACATTTGTTATTTAAGATTTCTATTTAGATGTTTATTACTTGGTTAAATTTTGCGTTACATGCTTCGCCTGATTTCTAATTACTAACAACTTTCTCTGGTCTTATTAATTAGTTAATTATGTTTAAATAATTCGATATGGATACTAATGTTGCTTATTAACTCAAAATTAAATTATTACGGTAAGTATAGGGACGTAAGTAATGATTAAGGTATAGTTAAATGGATAGACGCGTTTGCACGGTTAAGATGACTGCACAAATGGAAAATAAAAATTATCTTAGGGTTCATTTCTTGTAAACACAGGAGAAACTTACCTTTTTGTTGTTCAGTAGAAATCCAGTCTTGAGTTTGTCGTTGTACTCATGAAAATAATCACTTAGTTTTATCTATTAGCACAAGAAAATATCAAAACACTTCACTGAACATATACTTATGTATCTAAAATAAATTTCAGTATCCTCATGTAATTATAGCAATTAGTATCACAGGTGTTGGCGCATCGTTATAACAATCTCGTGTCGAATTCACAGCCGCATTCTGCGATAGCAGGCCGTCTCGTTGGTAACATAAGTTTTTTGGACAAATTGTCACGCAACGATTTTTTCTCGTAACGATGAAAGGCTTCGCGACGTGTGTCCACTGACTCCGCTGAGGCTCTCAGCATGACTGCGGGCTCCCGCGTCGCCGCCCCTCGACACAGCCGACATACTGCTTCTTAGAAAATATTTTGTGCGGACCGGGCCCCGAGGCGCGAACGCAGCCCTGCACGCGGAGAAAAGGGCGGGACACCGTAAACTTTTTCAGCCAATGATACCGGCTTCGACATCAAACCGTCGATGTCCATCCGTCTCACTCTGATGCACACAGTCGAGTGATGTTCGAAAGGGAGACGCGATCCTCGGTGAGCTCATAACGATGGTATAACGAAGAAAATTTCTTTGTGTTTGTGTCGTAATGTGTTCGCTTTATCAGATTTACGTTGAAAGCTCGCTGTTAGCTTTCGAGGGCGCCACATCGGGGCTCACTGTCTTACGTAGCGCGTGGCGTGGGGGTGTGAGAGGGACGCACGTCACCCGGGAAATGTTTCGGCTAATGTATTTTCCTGTGGGAAGGAAAACACATGTCGTCGCTTTTAATTTAATACGCGTCACGCTGCGTCGTCGTGTCGTGCGTACTCGTTATGTTTTTCGAAGCATTTTATTTCAGTTATAAATGTTGGTGTTAAATAAAGGGTTATTATTTCGGTACATTTCGAAATAATAATTGAACTGAAAATATTAAATTTCATACTGATTAAGCAATGCTGAACTGTATTTTTATGTATATTATGTCTACCTCAATGCAAGTTTTTTTGGTTTTGTTCATTAAGGTTTATTATATTACAAAAAAAAAAATATTAAACTCAGTTTTATATGTAATTTTGGAACATTTAACATTACTTTTAGAGGCACGAGGTCGAGGGGAGGGGAGGTTTGGTGGGTGAAAACCCACCAAAGCTTACGAATATTTTTTAAAGTCCATAATAAAGCGAGGAAAAGCATTGTTTTTTTTTATTATTATTAAGTATTTAACAGTTCTATGAAAATGTTATAGGCGCCAAGTTCTAATTTAACTCTTATAAGTTCAGAATACACAAAAAATAACTGTAATGTAGTACACCTAACATACTACTACCCTAATAACATATTGTTTAAAAGATTATTGAAATAAAATCAGCTGTTTAAAAAAAACAAAATATTACAAAAAAAATCCATACAACACAACCGTCACCAATTAAAATTGAGAATGTACTGCAGCACTTTAAGGCGCGCCAAATATAATTAACGTAATTAATATGATGTACGAAACGTACTTGGTTATTATTTTAGTAAAAAGTCACATGCGCGCGGCGGGGGCGGGTTCCGCGCCGCCATTGGCTGGCGAACAGGCTGTCACGCGCGCGCGCCGCCCCCGCACTCCTGCGCACACTTTTATTTTTACCAACATTTAGTTTCATCCACAGCACGAACGCTCGTGATTAATTTAATATATTTTTATCGACTAACTTTTCTCACGCAATACACTTTTTGCGATATATACCTGTATCGATTCGATACATCTTACAAAACGTTTTTGTACGCATGATCTTGTGCGGTTTGTTCACTTCGTTAGAATTAAATCAACATTTTGTGAGTGGAACAGCATTCTTTCTATAAGTGTCGTGGAGATACTTATTAGAAAAACCTCCAGACTCCATCCGCTTGGTAACAGCTTGAACGATAGCAGCTGTTGATTTTTAACGTAATGTCGTGAAGTAATGGCCATTTATAAACTTTTATATAGTCCGCCAGATCGTATTTCGGCCGTGGCGGCCAATCTCATCGGAAGCCTTCGGCGCGGGAGATATTATAGTGCACAAGTGTGTGCGCAGACACAGCTGCACTCTCTCTTCCCTCACCTTCATAGTCCGATGGGACGGCCATCCGACACGACCGGAGAGAGATCAGGCGCAGGACCAACGGCTTAACGTGCTATCAGAGGCACGGGGGTATCACACCGCCAGCTTCCAAACTCCGGGCTGTTACTAAGAAATTCCTAATGGAAAAACCCAATAACACTTTGCCCGACCGATAAACATTTAATTAGTGCATGAAAAACTTACTGCAACAGTTGGTGTTAACATTAAGTAGAAAAAAGATTTGTACTTACTGTAAAATTACCACTGTTTCTTGAAATGATTACGTTATTTAAAATTACAGCAATAACACAAGGACGGCACAGTAGGGCTCCAGGTACACACAATGCCCTCCCTGCTCTACGTGTGTTGAGGGCTGGTAGATATTTCATTAAAATAAATAACGTTATTATTTATTTGGGTGTTTTTCGGCAGCGATGCAAGCTACAAATTATGCGGACAATACCTCCGCGGGACACCGCTATTATTAAATGTAGCCCACCAGATGGCGCTGTGTTCCCCTGCTCTCCAGACTTACAAACAATATTAAAAATTCGTTCTAATAATCCCTAAATTAGTAAAACATCACAGATTTAATTTATTAATTTAAGATCGTGGAAATCAAAATAAGATCTTATGAAGGTACTTAATATGAATTGAGTGGGTACCTTGTATTAGTAATCATACTTTGCAAGTTATTTGAGCCAAAGTTGTCCTTTTATAAACCCCAATCTAAGTATTTAATTTAGTCTAAGCATTGCAAATGAACTCAAGATTTGTTAAGTAAATTCCATGGGAACTACTTACTTATCGCTACGCTCTACTTCTTCATTGCGTAACTTCAATCTCTTCACTTGAAAGTATTGTCTAAGATTACTTAATCTGTGATTTTATATTTTAATTGTTCCTAGGCCTTACCTACTTGGGAATGGATAACTCTTTTAACAAGAAAATCGTCTGTGTGTTTCCCGGACTGTGTGTGTGTAGGTATATTTAATAGGATTATCAAAGATAGGGATTTCCTATACTGGTCTGCTATATTACAATGAAATTGGAAATTCTCTCTTAACCGCTGCTGACTGTTATGATTTTGAATAGAATAAAAGCTGAAGCTGGTGTCAATGAAAATGAAATAAATAATGAACTAATTTAAACTTTCTCATAATTGACGTTGATGTCTAATGTTAAGCGCGAAATTGCTACGAAGCGTAGCGCGTAGAGGTCACTAGCATTCAATATATGATCATTTCTTTGTGATTTGAATGTATATTTAAATAATACGTCACGAATACACTATTTTAGTGAAATGTTTCTCCTACTTTCATATTATCTACATAAATGTGTGTAAGTACGCCTTTTTCTTATACGTAGACAATGTGCTACGAATTTTACGAACGCATAAAATTAACTTTTTGCTTCTTCTGCATTGATGATATACTTTTTTTTTTTAAGTAAATAAACTATAACATCAGCAATACGTAGTTCTTTGTTATCATTATCAAAAGCGTTGTAGAATATTTATGATTTTGAACCTGCACGCTGGTGCTTAACATACTGTTTTTGGTAGACCACAGAATTTCTTGGAGTTTCTTGCCCGTTCTTCTCAGCTTGCACTTTACACTTGCAAACAGCAGACAGACTATACATCAACACAGTAAAACCAATGACAAAACTTCACGCTCAAAAAACGAATATACTTAAAATAGACGTAAAAAAACCACCTGTTCACCTTTCGCCCCTAACTGTACCAGTAATTAATTCGATTTCGAGTCAAACGTCAGATGGATTCGATGACTATTGATATCGAGTCGGCCCGACCCGACTCGACTCGACTCGTATGAAAAGCCGACACAAGCCGATGTGATCGACTTTTTTGCCGCTCCATTCAAACGAAATTAGATTCGGATTCGTAACGTTTTCCATTTGATCGTACTTATATGTATATGTTTGTACCTGATAATATTTCGGTATCAATGTATTTGGGCTATTCTTTGCGAAGATTACAAATGTTTGTGATGGTTGAACCAGTCGCGTGCAACCGATCTTAAAATAAAATTATGATTCCAATAACCAATCATATTACAATATAATTACTCATCAGTGAAATCCTTACACGCTATAAAAAAAAGTATATTTTATTTATATAATTTAAAAGCTAATATTCTTAAAATAATAATATGTACAAGTATATAAAAAAGGGAGGGGAATGAATCATAGGGCATCAAAAAATTCGTCCGCATCGTTGTCAAGAGGAAGTGCCCAAAAGGCTGGTAGCATTGCCACGTTGTATGGCAAATTATTATCATTTTAAGACTGCCAGCTTTTAAATAACCAATCTGAATATAATAATATTCATCCTTATAACACAAAAAAAAAAAATGATTGATTTCAACGCATTGGCATTCTACTTATACCTATATAGTTGGCGTTAGCAGGTTGTGAGATCGATTTCAGAAGAAGTTATTAATGAAATTAACTCACGGGCAAACCAGCGGGATAATTACGTAACACACTAACAGTAGGAATGAGTTTCATTTTGACAGTTCAACAACATTCATTGCGTTATTTACGTTGTTGAGCGGACAAATTTTTCGAACATATGAAGCATTGGATTAGCAAGAGGCTTCAAAATGATTCAGATTGTGATAGTGTGTTACGTAATTAGGGTGGAGTTTTCTACCAAAATATAACTGATGGCAAGTTTATAAGTGTCAGGACACAAGTGCACTCCTGATTAATAAGAGGTCTTTCTCATTTAGGAGTCCCTTTTAGGATTATTTTATCTGCAACAATGATCATTTTAAAAATATCATGTAGGTCATTCTATTTCATCTAATGTATATGAAATTCTGAAGACTTTGATCTATATCTGGACAATTCTATAAAATTAAGGTATTAAGTGAGACGGTGTATAAATAAAGCCTAGATGTGAACCGTAGCAAAGTATCTTGTACATTGTATTTTAAATGTCAACAGTTTGAGTTCCAAAATGGTCTTTAATGAATAAAATATAGTATATTTTTTCATTTATAATATTATTTATTAGGGTTCCGTAGCCAAATGGCAAAAAACGGAACCCTTATGGATTCGTCATGCCTGTCTGTCTGTCTGTCCGTCCGTATGTCACAGCCACTTTTTCCCGAAACGTAAACGTAGGTAGATATGTTCTGTGAACCGCATTAAAATTTTCACACAAAAATAGAAAAAAAACAATAAATTTTGGGGTTCGCCATACTTAGAACTGAAACTCATTTTTTTTTTTTATCGGACCCTTACGTTTGGGGTATCAATGGATAGTTCTTCAAAAATGATATTGAGGTTTCTTATACCATTTTTTTTAAACTGAATAGTTTGCGCGAAAGACACTTCCAAAGTGGTAAAATGTGTGTCCTCCCCCCTGCAACTTCTAAAATAAGAGAATGATAAAACTAAAAAAAAATATGATATACATTACCATGTAATCTTCCATCGAAAATTGGTTTGAACGAGATCTAGTAAGTAGTTTTTTTTCAATACGTCATAAATCGTAAACCGCATATTATGTTACTTGCTGCTACGGAACCCTTCATGGGCGAGTCCGACTCTCACTTTGCCGCTTTTTTTAGTATTCTAACCACAAGCCTATCAAGAACATGTCACACTAATAAATGTCAAGACTTCTTATACAATTGCTCATGTATGTCACCTTTATTTGAATACGGAATTTAGTAGTCGCCCTAATGACAAAAAATAACAAAAAGCGCCTAGGCTTTGTAATAATAATTAAAGTTACTAATTAAAGCATGAACATTTACACCTCTGCTGGCAGCACAAAAACAATCTCCTTTTCGGAAGATACCCGTAACATACTAGATATGCTCACGGCTTCGTTCACGTGTATTCTTATACTATTTTGTTGAGGAAGGTAGGAAGGTTATATTCTCTTGTGGTTTAATATTATGCTCTAGAAGTACCTGTAGATCAGTGGTTTACAACCTTTTTTTGAACAGGGACCACTTTGTTTTCATTATTATTATTAGCAGGGACTAAAACGTTAAATAATATACTATATCAATCTAAAAATAAAGCTTTATCGAAAAGTTTAATATTCGTTATCGTAAAATTCAAAAGTAACATTAACAAAACACTTAATGTTTTAGTAAATGATTCAGTTTGTTTTTATTTTATTTTTGAGTTTGCATTTTCTGTACAAATTCTTGAATGCTTGGGGTAATTTTTTTGCTCAAAGTTACAAGAATATCATCACTTACTTCAATTGATTCCTGAACTTGTTTTTAATTATCAGTAAAGTACAAAATCCTTGTTCGCATAAGTAAGTTTTGGAGATAAGCATAAGATAGCGCAAAGCGATTTCTCGAATTTTAGTGTATGAAATTCCTGTTTTACACCAAAACTGCTCTAACGAATCAGATTCAAATGCGTCCTTACAGTTTCTATCATTTTGTTTGAAAACTTGCGCGGACCATATTTTAGTTCTTGCGGACCACTAGTTAGGAACAACTGCTGTAGATAGTAATTAGTTAAAACATCATGCAAAACATAATTAAAATAAGTAAGATTGTTAATTTAGCTGATCAAATGAAGAAAACAGACAGAAACCCGGACAAACTGCAAATAGTTTTACCAATAATAAAGTTCATGTTCACTAATTAGACGTAATTTGTGGACAAAAATGCACAAAAATGGAAATGTAGCAAATAATTAACAATTAGCGACGTTGTTAATGACAGCTGTTATGTTAAATGTAATATAAATAAACAACGAAGAGATACAAATGCAAGATAACGCTCGGGCCAATTAATTGCGGAAATTAAAATAGAACACAGCTTCCAATGGTGGTAACATAGGGATAATTTACGTAAGAAAATAATATTAAAGTTACAAATATTTACATTTATTTTATATAAACTAAATTTATATAAACTAATTGCGGAAATTAAAATAGAACACAGCTTCCAATGGTGGTAACATAGGGATAATTTACGTAAGAAAATAATATTAAAGTTACAAATATTTACATTTATTTTATATAAACTAAATTTATATAAACTAATTGCGGAAATTAAAATAGAACACAGCTTCCAATGGTGGTAACATAGGGATAATTTACGTAAGAAAATAATATTAAAGTTACAAATATTTACATTTATTTTATATAAACTAAATTTATATAAACTAATTGCGGAAATTAAAATAGAACACAGCTTCCAATGGTGGTAACATAGGGATAATTTACGTAAGAAAATAATATTAAAGTTACAAATATTTACATTTATTTTATATAAACTAAATTAATCTACTTAACAGCTTATTATTTTCTTATTGCAGGGCAAAGGCCTCTTCTCATACTCTCAGGCATTAGCATTGATCACCACGCTTGCTCAAGGCGCGTTGGCAATTGAATAAATAATCTGCTGGATGAAAAATACGTATTTATTATTTATTTATTTATTCCTCTTAACAACTATCTTTGCAGAGCTCTCTATGCTATTCACAATATTATAGTGGTTATCAACATCAACCCTACGGAAAAGTTGGTGAACATTATCTCAATGAAGTTAGTTATAAAAAAAAAAACTAATTCCATCCATGTGATCCATGATCTAAATTACTATCATTGCTGACAAACAGACAATCTTCATCAGTAGTACCTATACGGCTTACATTACCTTCAGTCATCACAGTAATATTGGTTCATTTCAGCTCGTATTCGCTAGCCGGCCCTCCCGGCGGGCGGCGTACGAAGGTAGCCGAACAACCCACATACATGATAAGCGATAGTAATTTAATATGCCGTTTGCTCCAGACCAAATTGAGCAATTTATACACGTCCGGAGCAAGCGCATGATCCGAGCGCTCCGTGCGCTAAGCCTTGCGTGCGCGCAACGTAATGAATTCTTATTATTCCAGTACCAGGTAGTACTCAGGTAATTAACATTAACTCGTCCTGTTATTGATTTCCTTACTCGACGAGCTGTTTATTGCATATCACGACTTATAATAAATGAAATTGATGAGTGTACAGCTCGGCTACTGTTATGAGAGATTTAAGATTGCACGAATTAACAATGAAAAGAAGAAGGCAAAGTTGGTATGCATTTATACCGAGAATTTTGCAGTATTAACTATTAAATATGAAGCAATTAACCAACAACAACAAAGCGATCAAGAAAACTAAAACATTCTACATAATAATCATCAGTTTGGAATAATACAATAAAACATCGCTACAAACGTACAAATTGATGCTGACTCAGTACCGGCTTTTAACACGATATCAGTCATTATGTCCGTCTATTATTTAGATATTTTAATCAAGACGATCGATTGTTACGCGTAGATATAAAGGAAGGTAATTAATAATATGAGATGTAGAGAAGAGAGCGCGGCCTCTTGCCACATGCCGTAGCAAAAACCCAATGAAAACGGACCGATTAGAAACGGTCTCCATACGATCCTATGACGTTTGTTCCTCTCAGCCCTTTTTGCTTTGTGTTCAACGTATTTTAGATGATTTGCGAGACACAACAGACACCAAACAAAAGAGAATCGAATAAACAAGTCATCAATTTATAGAAATAAAATTCATCGATTAACCAGAAGGTTTTTAGTGATCGAATTTATTAGAGTCGCAGGTTCGCGGAAGTTGTTCATAAATGCATGGAGGTATCTTGGCAGCTCGTTTTTTATTTCACGAAATGATTAATACCATGTTTATTTCATTATCTACCTTTTGATTTTTAACATTTTAAACTGGGACTGGGAGATATGACCGACATTTCGTGAAATGAGAAATTAAAGACGAACACGTTTGTTTTAAATGTTATTTTGCCAGGTTTTCGACAGCCTTTCGTCTTCACCAAATCCCACCTGTAGTCAACCCGTGCGTGGTTACTACTTATAACACGGCAGATTTGAGAACGTAGTTTTAGTTAGAATAGTTTTAATTTAATTAAAACACGTGCAGGTTGACAGAGAGGGATGCTTACAATATTCTATTGGCTGCTCGTGACTGCACAAAGGTCGAGAGACTGTTTTTGGATGGGCAAAATTGCACGTTTTGCAGGTGTTCAGACTATTATTTCTACATAGTTTATATGCTGATTAGAGAGACAATTCTGCCTAAGAACACGTACTTATTTGCTACATTGGCAACTCGTATTTACCACGATTTTATAAAATGTTTCATAATAACAATAACTGATTACCTCGCCCGGCTACGTACAAAGTCGAGGTTAGGTCTACGACCATCTAAGCGGCATCTAATAGCTTAAACGTTGTAACAGAATTACTTCGGTCTGCGCAACCGCAGCCAATCGCCAGCCGCGGCCGCCCACAAAAACCGATCAAAGTCGCCGCACCACCACGAATGAAACGCGACAAATTGCTTCCATTTTCAAAATAGACCAATCGTTTTAAAAAACGAAGTAGGAGTGCGGCCTCACGAGAAACCCGAGCACGACTAATTGGACATTTTAGAGAGGAAAGCACGCTGTGGAGTCGATGTTACTGAGCGTACACGTGGATGCTGGGGGTGGTTAACTTAAGGATCTCTGCCTGGCATGCAAACAATGATTTTATACCTAAACTGCCCTGAGGCAATAAACAAATGGCAATCGCTTTCAAAGCATTATCTTTTACAACGACTTTCAACAACGGGGTAATGCGTTATTTACGTTGTTGAGCGGACAATTTTTTCGAACATATGAAATAATGGATTAGCAATAGGCTTCAAAATGATTCACATTGTGATTGATGGTCTGTTATGTAATTAGGTTGCTGGATTGACATAAGGTTTTCTGGTAGCTTATGTCAATCCAATGCCTACATTTTTGACTTTTCCATCATCTTTATCGCCGATAGACTGTCGCTTTGTCTATGTCCTCACATATATTTTAAAGTATTGTTGGAACGCATGGGATCATTGGGATCCATGTCAGAGATAACTTTGAAGCGCATCTTTCAGACATTTATTGCACTAGGTACCACTAGTTGCTTATTCATTCATAAGACTAAAAAAATTCAAGACGTAGAATTCTGTGGTATAAATTGATCGAAATAATGTTAACCGGTTGATGATTAACATAGTCACTTCTATTTCGTGGCGCTCTGTGGCTATTACCGAAGTACCTGGAAATACTGTATTATTCACAAAGTACTTACTTATAGACTATTTTGTAGATAAGTAAACACAATGTGGGTAAGTATAAATGTAAAAGTAGCACTAAATTAAATATTCCAAAGGAATAATATCTGAGATAATGCTCGTAAAAATACCGCTGAACAAACGAACCGCAAAAGTCATTAAAAATATATAAAATACACATAATGTGTAATAAAGTAGGAATTTAATGCGTAGTTCACTAATAAAACCACTAGAATGTTTCAGAACACATATTTTTTACTTTTTAGAAATAAGTAAGTTGGCTCTTGCCCATTAAAGATATGATAGATTCCTACAAAAATATGAATCTTTACTAATTTTGTATAACTTATCATTCTCAGAATTCAAAAGATTGCTATTCCAAATTATTTTTATAAATACAAAAACCAACAATCGATTTTGCTTCTTGCTTATCCGAAATACAGTTCAGTTTCCTTTAAAATAAGTTTATGGGAGATTGTAATAATCAATTATTATAGAGATTTTCAGAAAAATACGCATAATTGGAAGAAATTGATGGCATTATCGATACTTGCGTCGCGAACAAGAAGGGTGATCAGACATAAAGGATATAATCACTAAGTGAAGTTGTTGCAAATGGCGCAGGGGCCGTTATCAAGATTTGGGCAATCAGTGCCATTGAGAACTCCGCAGATTTAAATAATACCTTATTATGATATTGATCTTTTTGTTGATAAGCATCATATTGATGAAGTACCTAACTGTTTTTCTGTAGAAACCTTTAACTGGGGTGTTTTAATTGTTACTAAGTTTCTTTTTGGCCCTGTCTGTCCTAAGATTTATTATTATGTAAACCTTTCGTGACAAATCACACCTACACAAATACTTAATATAAACTATGCAATATTTTATTTTATTACTTGGCATGTTTACATAATTCATTTAACGATAGGATATGATATCAAATTTTGAATAACTTAAGATTTCCTACACCATAATATTGAACTTAGTTCATTTTTCCACAAATATTTTAACGTGTTTCAATTTGTAACTTAAAACAAACATTAACTTTTCACACCGAATAGATGCATACATAGTTCTATCGTCTCCCAACTGTAATTCAATATCTTAAATCATCAACATCTCGATAGATAACCAGCGATCAACGCTTAATTACTGGTTGTTCATTTTATGAAGAAATATGTGTTATTGATAAGCGTGGAGGTGTTAATGGGGCTGCACCACGCCTTCACACGCCCCCAACGCCCAGCACCTACATGGTCATTATTTTCTTTAAAAGGAATCAACTTTACTTTCAATGTGGGAGTAAGCTTCATGAAAACGATATTAAGTTTATTTTTGTAAGTTGAAATTGGAATGGTTCATTTATTCCGGAATTATATGTTATTATGCAGAGCCAATTGAAAGTAACGACTATTTTATAAGTAAATGGGCCAGTTTACTTTCTTAGAATGATTGCATAGCATCATATTTATTTAAAGAGTAATAAGGTTTTCAACGTTCGTGCAATTTTGCTATAGGTATATAAAATAAGGCTCTATACCCATGAGCCAAAACGCAACCGCTAAGAGAAAAAAAAAAACAATGTTTTCGAAATATGAGAAGAGAAAAAGAAAATCGAACAAAAAAAAAATTAGTTCAGATGTTCCAAATAGTTCCGTAGGTTTCGTACTTACCTCAAATGTTGTTATTTCGTTAAAACAACTCGAATTTAATTTATTAGATTCTCATCGATTTACCGTGTTCGTAAATATGTCAAGAAAGCAGTCGCCATGTCCATTTCGATTAAGTTTTTTACTTCGCCATCAAGAGCAGTGAGCAAGCAATATTTTTTTTTCTTTTAAAGTTAAGGATGCAGGTTTATAGCCTTTGAATCTGTCGTTTGATCGACCGCTTTAAAATTAAATTACGTTTTAGAAATCGATATTGCTGGTAAGTAAGTACTTCAGTACCTACCTAATACCAAGTTGTTGTACCTACGGATTTCAGCCCTGCCACCTGTTCCTATGCCGCAAAAGGGTATATTGTCAAATGGATATGCAACTAAACACTTTCTAGTAGGTAAAGTGAACGTAAACACACAACTGAATGTTTTGTAAGCATCAACCCATTGTTATGTAATGGCATGGCTATCAGGCCAATGTGTGGAGCCTGTTTGTCATCCTGTATTGAACGACAACACTTCTGCAACTCCAAAGATTTGCCAATGCAACCTTAGATGAAAATTCCTAAGGATAAAAGCTTCAATGAAGGTATTTATATATATCTTATATGTCTTTAATTGCATTTTGCTACAACGGCGCAGCAGTCTTCGCGATCCTCCATTGGATCAATATTAAAGAGACTAACGTTAACAGATAAAGCCTTGCTGGTAAATACAAATTTAGATTTTGACAAAATTCTTGGAAACAACACTTTAATATTTTGTTATATCATCAATTTACCGTGAACACATCCTGCAACCCTTATACCGCTGTAATATAGCGTGGCTAGTGTTGTAGAAGGCACTTATGGCCCCGGCGCGTTTTTCCCGGCGTTATGGCGACTCCCGCGGGGCGCTGCAGGGTGCTCCGCCCCCACTTAACGCAATTTATTGCGCGACCCTTTAATAAATAAATAAATAACCGAGGAAAATTCAATGATATACAACCGCGCGTGCTGCTCGCCTGTTCTTCCTCTCTCGATGAAACAACTCATGAAAAATTGCCGCAATTTCGGAAAATGGATTTTTATTATGTTTGATGTAAATAACAGAGGGACCCAGATTAAAATAAGTACCTAACTAAAGGAATTAGGCTTGAAGTTTGAATATCAAAGCTTATGCAAATTTATTAGTGAGTGGGCTTCTAGTTCTACAAAGTTTTCTTTTAACAAGCGTGCTTCCGCCATCTTTGAAAACTCTGTTCTTTCCATGTGACCTACCTTTATTGTCAACGTCCTCAAAGATTGATAAAGAATGCTCATTTTGAATATGGCTATAATCAGCTCTTACATATTTTTTACTTCCTTTTCTATTTACTCATCTTTTAAACGGTTTGGCACAAAACAAGATTCAGACGTAGTAGCCTAGTTTTTAAAAAAACCTCTCAGAAAAACTATTGATGTTTTAACTCCGCATAACCGCATAAATAATAAAAAGCAACAGGAAGACTAAAAACGTTTAGATATTTACAAAAGTAAAGTAACAAAAATTCGATCTTCTTCCTCCTAAATGACACAAAAAAACAAACACTGAAATCATCACGAACTCAAAACCAATCTTGAATTTATTGTCGTGAATCCACAAAACTGCACAACAGCTATGTAAATCTGTTTTCGTTTATTTCAAATCCGCTCACAATTCGTCTATGTAGCTATCGGTACAGCAGTAGTTAAAGAGTGTAGCAAAAAAATATAATAATGTAGATACTTTTCACGTGACAAATGTTTTTCCAGAGTCTCGTAACCTGGGTTTGCCGGCTTTGGGTTGGTATGTCAGATGCTACTCGAGTATCTCCAATTATGGAGACTCGTGTTAATGTCTTAGATGGACGTTTGGCTGGCTTTCCGCAAAAGGAACTCTTCGTGACACAAACAACAGCTGGGCCATATTCGTTCCTGGAAGATAAAACTAAAAATGGTTAACTGAAAAAATATTGAGCACTGTTCAAACTTGCGGGGTAATTGCGTAACAAACTAAAAGTAGGAATGGCTTTCATTTTGACAGTTTAAAAACATTCATTGCGTTATGTACGTTGTTGAGTAGATATTTTTTTCGAACATAAGAAGCAATGGATTTCCTTTCAAAATGATTTTGATTCTGATTGATAGTGACGCAAGTAGGGTGCTGTTGTAGGTATGGAAGCAATATCTAACGAATAGGTAACTAGGTACTTAAATTGCTTAATGGGGAACTTTATTCTTTCTGGACTTGACGAATTGTCTTATAAACATTACGGCAAGTTCTCTCATATTATGTATCTATATCCACATAATGTTTAATGTAATTGATTTGTACAATTTAATAATATTATACTTAACTGACACCTGTATAATTGTGTATGCATGTAAGTTATTTATATTGATATTATCTCTACGTAATCGCCACGTCACCCACTGCGAAAATGGTAATTCGAACATCTATACATTGAATGTCGCATAGAAATATTCTATTTGATTATAATCCAATATTATGGAAAACAGGAACTTTAAAAACGGCTGTAATGATTTTTTTCCTGGTTTAGATGCCCGTTTAGATATTTTTGACAATTTGATCGTCGGACGTCGAAGTTCTATACTTTTTTCATTCAGTTATTTTGATTAGATTGTTTTTATATGATATGATTGTATATTATATTAATTAATATGAAATATTATGTTAATTAAATATAATGTGATTTCAATACATTTTTGTTAAGAAATCTGATCAAGAAGATGGCTGCGCCATATTTAGTAGGCCTGTACTATGTAGGTTACATATTATATGATCAGCTAGGTAATCAATGCACAGCATACATATACCAGTATAGATAACGGTTCATTTCCTAGTCGTCGGGACGTTGATATTTTATATAAACAGCAGACAATCGGGTCTCGATACCGACGGAGCCGTATAAAAAGTACAAACTCATTAGTAAGGACCGACCGGGAGCGCAGGAATTAATGAAGGTGAACAATAATTTAGGGTTTAATTAAAAGTGCAGCCCCCCGCGGCGCCGCCAGCGCACCCCGCGCTCCCCGCCACACAATTATTATTTCTACATAATTTGTGAAAGCTGTAATTTAATAAAACTCACTACCAGCCTTGTCTAAGATGGTAGAGAATTTTAGAATTTTGTTAATAAGGAGTTATGAGAGCAGGTTGTCCTTTGTAGCCTACTTCTGATGAAATATTTTGTTTTCTTTAATAACCTGGTGTTCTTATTAGGTACCTACTTACATGTACAAAGTTGATTTGTTTAAATGTCATTTGATCTACTAAAGATAGTAATGACTTGTATACTTGCACATTAAAAAAAAAAATTGACATTTCAGGCTAACAATACTTTATGGACAAAATTCTGAATAGTTATTTTTTGTGATGTTTTTATGCACGTCCTTAGAATTAGACCAGTTAGATAAATAAATGTTTTATGAGCTCTCACCCCACTGGCTACCTGTATTTACAGCCCATTTTAAAACAACAAGTGATTTACAATTACCAAAAATACTTGAACAAACAAACATTTGGAGTGTCAACGTCTTTTCTCACCGGTATCGAGTTGAACAATACGCATTGAGCTCGAGTCTCGACCCCGAACTAAAAGAATGGCGATTATTCTACAAATCACTGTTATTACGAGACCACAATGGACTTGATGAACAAGGGGGATAAATAATAGCTACGCACCAGCGATCGAGATGGATCTACTTTATTTATATGAAGAAATACTTACGTTCTTAATATTACTCGCCATAAAATGACGGCATTCAGAATGGTACCTAAATTAATTAAATACAAAAATATATAGAAATATTTACTCTCGGATCTGGTCTTTAGAGTCATATAAGAAATATTTCTGTAGAGTAGACTCAGCATGTTGTACGCACACAGCAATTACGAGTTCTTTATCGACATCTTATGAATGAGTCAAACGATGTTTCAGATACCAACCCATTAAGAAACACGTGTCCTCTGAAGTTTTTCCTGCGTCTGTAATATTTCCCGGACACTTGTAGGTGCAAAAAGTAATATGTGATCAGTTGATCACAAAAATAACAATGCATCCGTGACACTATGTCAGGGCTGTGCGTACCGGCGCGCGCGCACCACCCTTGACGCACAAAACAATAGCGCTGCCACGAAACCCGAAACCGAACGGAAGTGCGCGGACCCCCGGGATGCGGCGATTTTCTTGCGCTCGCGCTTTTAAAACTTTCAACGGTGGCAAGGAGGGCTAATGGGTAATAGCATTTTTGTTATCGGCGACGCATTGAAGTCAACTCGCGACGCTCATTGTTCAAGCGTATAATTATCCGCACATTCTTTTATTGTTGCGCATAAAATCAAAGAATATGTTATATTCATTTTCCCCTGACTTTTGACTCGGAGCGTATTGAGCAAACTCAATGGAAGACGGTTAAATATTCTCACGAGTTACTGCGTTTGAAGGACTGTTAGAGCTAAGACGCATTTTCAAAAGAACTGGGTACCTACTTGTAAATTAAATGTTCAACAGTATTTATAATCTACACATACCTATGTAATACATATGTGTAGATTATGAGTAGCATTGTTTTGAATGACAAACAGAAAATTTATGTAGAATCTGGCTGTTTAGATTTATAGCATTTCAATGACACTACGTAATATAATTATTAAACTACATACTCACTCTAAGATATTATACGCCTTTGTTTCGCTATCAACACCTTTATCTCACAAGTAATCAAGATCGGGGTACACTTACATTATTTACTTGAATTTTACATCATTAAACGTAATAATAGCCCAATTCGGGCGATTAGTCGTGCTTCAGTCAAGTACTCGAGGTCCATATGTCGATGTTGAACAACGTTTTGTCGCCAAGTGCCAAGTACTTATTGCCCTTCGAAGGTTTAAGCCACGTGCGCGTACGTCAAGAGGTTAGATAATGCCTCCTTATGTGATCATTTGATCACAACTCAAATCGTTCATTGAATCATTGAGTATTTAAAACTCTTGTAATGTCGTTGTGTGTTTAACACGTGTCGTCTGACAATGTAATGTTGAATGCTGTATTTACTTACTATGTAAATAAGGTTTAGGAACTTATAGTTAATGGGATGCAAATCAATACAATTTAACAGCAGATTCTGATCAAGACTCTGTGATCATTATTTGCTGTAAATTTGTATGTTATTGTTTGACAAGTAACAAAAGCCAGTCAATCACTAGATTTGACAACGGTTTAAATTGAGAAGACCCAATACCTTCTGGGTAGGGCTGCCAACCCTACTATATAATATAGTATGTTACTATATTAGAAGTCAAAATTACTAGGTAAGTATATTTAAAAATAAAATATAGTAAGCAAAACTACCGTACCATATTTTCATTGCAATACAAAATGGCGAAATAAGCGCAATAGGGCCAGTATTAATTTTCATAAAAGCTCGTAAAGGTATTTTAATAATAGTTACCTAGTCATTAAAAAAAAACTTGTTATCAGAGGCTCAAAGAAGCAAAAAATATGCATTTTTTTTTAAACATGTAAATGCTCGTAAGTACTAAATATATGTATTTTTTTCGCCATCTACTGTATTTTTACTGGCAATGGCTTCAAAATACTATATTTTTCATAAAAAAAGTTGGCAACCCTACTTCTAAGGTAGGTAAGGTATTATATTGTTTATTAAAGATACCTAAGATTATCATCAAGTTTAACACCATTATAGTTTCGTGTTTGGGGCGAAGGAGATTACTGTAGATAAATAGCCAATCATCGTGATGTAAATACCAAACTATGTAACTCGAATAATTTCAGCTTCTTTCTTATATCTATGATTTCAGCACAGTCAAAAATCTTTCTCGGAACATCATTGCCATGATTATCACCTTACGAAGAAAACCAGCATAATACTCGTACATTGTCTATTCGGTGCATAATTTCTGTCTAAATTATGTTTGTAATGTAAATACTAGTTAATCCCGTTCCAACGTCCGACGGTGCCCATTTTTATATTTCTATGGCGACCATACACATTTACAATGTAATAAAACGTTACCACCTTGTTTGGCTAGTTACTTTCTTATTTTAGACTACCTACCGAGAAACTTCTACATGTTAGCTTAATAGCGCCTTTATCTTTATCTTTTGTGAAAGAAATGACTAAATAGGCTCTGAGAAAGCGCCAGGTTCGGGTTTTCCAAAAAAAACGAATACACGTGTTTGTATAACAAAAGAGTTTGTCTAACAAAAACAACAGTTGATTTACATTTTACAACAAAGTGTTTGCATCTGTCATCTGGCAACACATTGACTTCATAATTTCCGATTTGTTTATAGAGATATTAAATACCGTAACCATGGGCGGTTTAACCAGGGTCGAAGAGTAGTGGACTTTTTACAACAAATATAATTTGTTTGATTTGTAAAGAGTGAATGGTTGCAGTAGGCCTGAATTACGTTGGCTCAGCAGTCATTGTTTGGTGCTCGCGGGTGTCCGCGGAACCCCGCCATTTTCCCCGCAGGGTTCTGGTAAAGACCCAATGCTATGTTAATTCTGAAGTCACCAAATGCCCTGTTGAATTTGTCAGCAAAGAATGGACTCTTGCCCTTTGAACGTCATTATTCGCGGCTCGACAACGTACCGTGAAATGTTGGTATTATGATTCAACATGAATTGGTATCCGAACCGTTTTTTAGCCGCGAAAAAATGTGTTTTTTTTTTTGTTTTATGTTTTGTTTGCTTCACTTTACAGTGTCTACCATCGATTAGTTTTATTAGAAAGTTTGGTCAAAACAAATATCATTTTACTATTTTGGGAATTATTTTTCACTTCTCATGCACGAGGTTGTCACATCCGGGCAAGTACCAATGTCATAATTTCAATTCATATACTTTCTGAGTATATCCTAGACATTACTGACATTGACGAAGGAAACATCGTGAGGAAACCTGGACTTATAAAGTCTGAAATCACCAACGCGTCTTGAGCAAGCGTGGTGATCAATGCTCGTGCCTTCTCTGTATGAGAAGAGGCCTTTGACTTGCAGTTGGACAATAATAGGCTGGTATTATTAATATTTTACTATTTATTTTAAGAAAGGCCTTCGGATAACGTCTTGAAACTGTCTTTCGAGCCGATTTTTTTTTGATAATAATATTTAATTGATGTCTTATTTCTATAACGGAAACAGAGTAAAGTCTGAAGACAATTAGAGGAGATATTGTGGTCTGTTATGTTCAATTAAAACGAAATGATCAGTGTTATGGTCGAGGGTGTGACCAATCGCGGCGGACGTGTCCCCACGGAGTCGAGCTCAGTGGTCACAGCGTGACTCTCTTGTCACTCCCACGCAATTACAGTTATCATTTTACCTTTATTACTTACATTTAGGTAGTACTTGATATTTGTAATCGTAACTATGTACCTACTGAATGGTAGGCCACCAGACAGTGGCACAAAACCAGATTAGTCTGGCCTCTTATTTTATTGCAATTCCGTCCTTCGCCAAGCCAGCGCAAGGACAAAGCCTACTGTAGGTCCTTACCTATATTCTTTGAAAACAGGTTCAGCTTAGAAAGAAAGAAAGAAAAATAGGTATTTTGGCACAGAAACGCATGATGTTACACTTCCTCGTACACAAACAATTAGCCATCTGTTTGTGGTTGGTGTAAGAGGTTCCATTTCCATTTCGTCTTGATCATGCGCATGATTGAAGCAGTCACTTATGAGATCAAGTTTAGCACAAACAATTTAAACTGCGCTGGTATGATGATTCCTAAAGGCTTCCGCAAACAGGCGCGACGCGACAGCACGGCACAAAGGCGCCGCTCGTCGCGCGGCACGCGGTGCCTTTGTGTCACGCTGTCGCGTCGCGCCAGTGTGCACGAGGCTTAAGTCTGGACTCCTTTAGCATTTGTAAAATTAAAAGTAGGTCAGTAGGTACTTATGTTGGACGGCAAGTAGGTACAGTCAACTGTGGCAACTTTACCCATCAGTGTACTTATATATCTCTCGATTACTAAACATCTGTTGCCACCATTTAATATCAAAGCGAAACTAAAGTAGAAAAATCTACTGTTTTTTAACAGATTTTTATAACTGATTTAATCGAGAAATATTTAAGAAAGTAGTACGTACTAATGCTTAAAGTTGTTCATGGAAAGTAAAGTTGTCACAGTTGACGCTACCTACATAAGCATCATCAGAAAACCATTATTACCAAAGGCGTAACATCTCAGTAAAGGGCGTAATGTCCACGAAGCCTTCTTTTTCTTTATACCTTATTTTTCTTATACCAGTTGCTGAAAGAAGGCTAAACTTTTAAACCCAGAGATGTTCAGAGCGATGGCTCAGTAGAAACAAAACTACATGTCGTCCTAAACCATGCAATAAACAAAGTTACAATACGGGGTTTATTTTTAAGAGATTACAACACAGAAAAGTAACTCTATCTCAACTTCAAGCTGCAGTATTATTATTTATTAATAACATCTGTCTGTATTTAGAATTAAAATTAAATATTAATTTGTTGAAATACGATTGTCTCTAACTATATCATGTTGTTGTTGTAAATTATTTGGTTTTTACATTGGTACAAAAGTGGTCGAGGCAACTGCGCGGGCATTCGCCGTCGCCGCGCCGACCAGCGGGGCGCCGCCGGCGCAGGCCCCTGCATAAATACAACAAATATCGGAGAATACATTTGAATACGTATGTGTTATTTACTAAAATTAATTTATTCATCCTTTCAGATGAAATCTCTGGCGCTTCCAATAAATGATAACGGAACGCCGATAAGAGATATCTTATGATTCATTCAACTTGATCCTTGTTTTTGTTTGCTTTTAATTATGAAGGTACGTCTGCACTTGTATCGAAAGCTTGTTTTATCTCTATTTTCACTGAGGCTGTTTGTTTATAGCTGTCTTGCTGAGCACCAGACAGTAGGTATATAGGTACTTACATAGGTTGGTTCCATCAAGCATTTGAAGAAAGAAGGCAACAGGTCAAAGCACGACAGAAAATGTTTATCCTTCATATAAAATTAAACCAAATCAATTAGTTACCTACTAAATTTTTTTGGGAAGTTCGAACCCAATACAAAATTTTATGAAGAATCGACGAATGCGTAGCGTGTTTTGACCACAGATCGTTTTTCTTTTTTTTTAGGTTCTATACAGTGCAAGTTTTTCGTTTCTTCACTACTTTTGCCCTTAGTATTTTTAAAGGACTTGTTAGGGCGTTATTAAAATCAATTATTGAACGAAACAGGCTGCTATTAAGATCTTGAAAACAAACGTCGTCGTAGCCATTACTTCAATTCACAAAATAAGGCTGAAATTATTATATTGGTTCCTAAATCAACAATCCTGTTTATCTGCCAACAGAAAGCTGTAACTGCATTCCTATAGATAATTGCACTTCGGGTTAACCCGCTGTTTTCAATGGAGGCAAGAAGACCTAGGCTACTCATCATTCTGAGGATTATTAGGTGATCGGTGCCTTGACCTACCTAACTTGGAATAGAATACTCTTTATTATGTATACCAGAAAAAATACAGATATAAATGTAGAAAATTTACATAGGGTGACACAATGGGCGGTCTTATCGCTAAAAGCGATCTTTTACCGACAACCTAACCCATCCTCTTTTGTAACAAGTCCGAGGGGTATTTCGGATTCTTACAGAACCCCACGATGGTCATCTTCAGCAGCATATGAAAAGCTCCTCAATTTTCAGTGGAACGCGCTAGTCCACCACCACCAGTGCTGGGGCTCTGTCTCGCATAGGGTCGTAGCATTATGCCGAGCGATTACCGTTTTGCGTGGATGTGACACATATTTTCCCCCAACTCGTTCTCTTTTGTATTTGTGTGTTTGTCTCTTCGTCATGTTTGCCGCAAATAAACGTATTTTTTTTTCTCATAACAGTGACAATTTTTTTACGACTACGCCTTTGGCACTTCTCGACATTTCAACTACCATACGCTATTTATCTATGCAGTAGGTAACATACTTAAGTACAATAGAATGAGATTGATTTAGGAGTAAAATAAAGCTAAACTTCCAGAGTACCATTTACAAAGCTCAAAAGGAGAGGCGAAATAAAAAACAATTACGTTCCAAAAAAAAAAAAAAACCGTTTGACGGATGACATTATAACTTAAGTAAAAAGAGGTAGATAAAAAAATCGGTGTGAGTTGGTTTGGCACTCACGAAAATTGATGTGTAAACATGTGAGCTCGCTACAGTTTGGTTCACGCGCTCACATAGACACGGGTCTTACGCTGACGTCATCTGACGCTCGAAATCTTACGCTTACGCGTCTGACGCTCGAAGTCCCAGCTAGCCCCTACCGTAGACCGAGCGCTAAGATGTTTACACATCAAAAATTCCCAAAATTCTATCTTTAATAACGGCAACATATAACACTATTAAATGACACGTGGAAATAGGACGGCTTGTCGTAATTATTGGTGGCGAAAAAGAGACAAGACCATATGTAACTTGTCTAATTAGCCAAGTTTTGACGTGCCACTTGCAAAGCGCGTATCACCTATCCTACCTCTTTTTACTTATAATATCATTGATTTTGACACTGAGGTACCAACGAGAATTGTTTTAGCAGGTAGGTACTGGTATAATTGTAAATCTTGTTAATCGTATTTTTTTCAGGACAAGTTAGTACACTTATTACACTGTAAATAATTTATGATCGAAGTTAATGCTCAGTTTCCGCACTTGGCCGTCGCTGCTCAGACAAATTGCTCAATTAATCATTGTTTAATGTCGCTTCCACCATCTTATCGGTGAGTAGGTACACGCTCGCTTGTCGTAATGGTTTGTATACGTCTGCTTTAAACGATAGACTAATAAGTTATGATATTACATTGTTTTAATTGGGTAAACTACTTTTTGCTCTACAAATTTTTTTACTGTTCGTCTCTATTACAACGACAAGACGACAACACCACGCCCTGTCTTTGTCTGTGGATAAAGTAAAAGGTATTTCATATTTAAAGGATTGTGTAAAGAAGAGCAGCAGTCTTCTTCAGCAGTATCTATATCGAATAACCAATGGGATCACTTGCCTAAGCCTTCGGGCATTACTGGCGTGATTTTAATAATGTATCTCTTTGATAAGACTGAACTTGCTAGCAGGGACCATTTTGGTTACCCATTGAAAGGGTTTTCGATAGGGTTTTTTTAAGCAGTTAATAAAAAACCCATACGATGTGGGTAACCCTTTTGAACGACTTCATTTAAGCCATTCAAAAGGGCCAGACTTTCAACTCTCTTAAAAACGATAACAGCATAACATTCCAACTCGGAGCAATGTAATATGTTCTCTAGGTATACATCTCCTTTATTTCCATCAAGTTCTACCATCCGAATATCCAATTTCTACTAGAATCAAATAGAGGTACTTACACTACTTGTACGTTCTAAAATTACAATTCCTTTCTAATATAACCAATTGAATTATCCATATTGAACATACTCCACGCTATCTATTTACTTCGTTTATTATGTACAACGCGAAGGTATAAAGCCCAGTAATTGCAATCATAAATATCTCGCCTGCGCCATTTATAAGCGGCCTGGGTCCATCTATTAGATGGCTGTCGGTACCCCATTTTCACTTACGATGTTATTTATTTGCGTCTGCCTTTCTGTGGGTGTGAGCAATTGTTTCGTGGTATCCGTGGGGAAATAAACAACTATTATGTAAGGTCGTCATGATAATCGACTGTGAACTTTGGTTTTCAATTGTTGTTTGGACTAATAAAGCTCGTTAAGGAGGTACCCCGACCAAAACCTTGCCATTCAGAGGCTATTTACTTCTTCATTATGGGTAATAAACTACATCTAAAACCACATTATTAATGTTCGATATCCTATCATCACATTGCACGTTCTTATTTGTTGTTGTGTTATAAGTACATTGATAATCTCCTTGTAAAAAAGTAATTAAAATTATTGATTTCATGCAACTTTTGCTAAAGGTGACGTTCTATTCATTTGAGGATTACACTAATAGATAGATAATTAAAAGATCTAAATAATTCACGTTTTATTTTATTTCAAAACATCGCTTGTCTTTTTTTATTAAATTAATTTCAATGTTTTTGTGAATTCTATGATAAATGAGCGTGCGCAGGGAGCGAGACAAAGCGAGACTCAGCGACCGACGGGACAGAGAAGGACCGAATGCTCTAGGACGTTTGGTCGGGGAAGCGTCTTAATAAAAAATTGGCGAAAAAGCGAATGTTAACTATTGAGTACTACCTAGATAGTAGGTACTACGTAAGATAATTAAGATGTTGTTTGGGGTGCATTTCACAGAGCAAGTAGGTTCTACTTCTAATAGGTAGTACAGGCTGGAGATGTAGACACCTGCATCATTCAAGGGGGTGATACTACCCGTGATACTGAACAACTTTCTATTCCGTGATATACCTAAGTATCTGATACGTGAAATATAGGTAGGTAAAGAGTACCTAAGTACTTCAATCCCTTCGTCCATTGTGCACTAAGGGCCGTCAGCCCCTCTCCAAAACCTGCTGACTCATTAATATTTTTACTACAGCTCAAGCTTATATTCTCCTATCTAAAGGTCGTCTGATACGATAAAATAAGATAGAGAACGGATATTTTATGCTATTTTAGTAAAAATAACGGTTTAATGGTTTCATCGTGTCTAACACGTGTAACTAAAACCGTTAGGTATGTTTTCAGTTACACATGTTTAATTATCTATTAACTATAGTAGGTACCTACTGCAATTGTTCTAGGATTCCTAAAGACCCTATTTACTACTTTAGCACTTATTTTCATGACTTGCCTATATCTACTTAGATTTAGTGAAAAAATAGCTCTTGTTTAACTGTTGTATTAACTGTATTAGAAAATGTGTTTTAAAAAATAAACGTAACACACTAACGGTAGGAATAGCTTTCATTTTGACAGTTCACCAACATTCATTGCGTTATCTACACCGTTGGGCAGACAAATTTTTCGAACATAATAGGTCTTTACCTATGAAATTGCCGTTTTGTATGAAAAAATTTAAACGAATTTTTTTCATGAATTTTTTATTTGTATTAATCGAAGTAATCACCCATGCAATCAATGCATCTTTGCCATCGCAGTGGCAGTTTATTGATGCCCTTCTTAAAGAAATCAGCTGGACGGGAGGCAACAAATTCTTCAAAGGCATTTTGTACTGCCTCTCGGGTATTAAATTTTTTTCCCGCCAAGAAGTTATCCAAATTCTGGAAAAAGTAGTAGTCTGTAGGCGCAAGGTCTGGTGAGTAGGGCGGATGACGGAGAGCTTCCAACCCCAGTTCTTGCAACTTGGAGACCGTCTGCTGTGCAGTATGAGGTCGCGCGTTGTCGTGCAGGAGCAGCGGAGACGAGCGATTGACCAATGCTGGTTGGAGATGCGCCAGCTTCTCCATCATTGTGTTCAGTTCTTCACAGTACACATCTGCAGTAATGCTCACCCCGTTTGGTAAGAAGCTGTGATGAATCACACCGGCGCTAGACCACCAAACAGTGACCATCACTTTTCTAGGGGTAAGTTTTCGTTTAGGGCATTGTTTAGGTGCTGAACCAGGATCCAACCAACTTGCTGAGCGCTTACGGTTATCAAACAGAATCCATTTTTCATCGCAGGTAACAATGCGGTTCAAAATTCCTTCATTTGTGTGTCTGTTGAGCAGTGCAAGGCACGTCTCGACGCGTACTTCGCGCTGGCGATCATTGAGTTCGTGGGGCACCCATTTGTCAAGCTTTTTTACCTTGCCAATTTGACGCAAATGGACCAATATTGTTTTGACGCTAACGTCGAAAGCTGCTGCTAATTCAGCCGTAGATTGTGTATCATCAGCTTCCACAATCGCCTTTAATTCGTCATTGTCGACCAAAGTCTTCGGACGACCGCGAGGTTCATTTTTCAGGTCGAAATTTCCAGAACGGAAGCGAGCAAACCAATAACAGGTGGTGCGTTGGTTTGTAGTGTTAGCTCCGTAAACGTCGTTGATGTTGCGTGCCGCTTGTGCCGCGTTGCTGCCACGACGGTACTCATATTCCATAATTACTCGAATTTTTAACGTATCCATGATGACGAAAAAGATTGAAATGCGATGAAAATGTAACACTAATCAATAAAGAAATGACTACTTTTAGAAAAAAAAATCCATGTTTTTAAAATAAAATTAATTTGAAATTAGAATTCTTAGCCAAACAAAAATTATTTTGATTTGAAATGGCCAGTACTGCAGAACGGCAATTTCATAGGTAAAGACCTAATATGAAGCAATGGATTAGCAATAGGCTTCTAAATTATTCAGATTGTGATAGATAGTGTGTTATGTAATTAGAGTGCCGAATTATTAAAATCTTTGTAAGTAGAGTTGTATTGGACAGAGTTCAGAAAAAAGGTTTCTCTGTTGCAAGAACGAAGCCTCTCCCATTGAGCCTACACTGCAGTTACATAAACTTTTATGGCTTCGCCCTTTGACTTAACTACTTATACCTATAATACTTGAGTATATATCTACAGTTTATGTACCATACAATATAAATATTTTTCTTAAGTGGGCGGTCGTTAAGGCGTGGCTGTCCGGAGCCCCTCCTATGATACACACCCACTACGAAACAGGTTCACAATCACACGTCGCTGTGAGTTTAATAATGCTTTATACATACTAAAATATAGTATAAATAAGCCGGTTAAGGAACACTCTGTGTTATTGTAATAAACATACTTAATGTTATTACGCGATACTTATCATCATTTTGTTGTATTGATAAGAACTTAACGATTCTAAATCAGCCTTGTAAAGTCAACCGAACATGAGTGGTAACACTTGCACTTCGAAAATCGCCCTTCTGCTACAACATAAAGGCGCTGTCAATGTCGAATTACCACTTATGTGCCGTTATCTGTACCTGAGTCCATTATATATAAAGCGATGTCAATAATTTAATTGAATTGTTGTTCTTAAATGATAAATGATTTTATTTCTGTAAGTAGGTATAAACAAACACTTTTACACGTCAATCATATTTTTAAAACTAGATGAGGTCGGCGTTTCCTATCTGACTACTCTGAGGAGAAAGGCCGAAACAATCTCAGAGGTCACAGTCTCTTTTAAAGTCCAGACATAATCTTGGTCAGATCATGTGAAGACCATGTAGATTTATGTCTGAAATGGTCTTTTGAGGAAAAACCACACAGAATGAGTGGACCTGTCCAGTCAGTGCACGCATTTGTCACTAATCGTGGAGCTCAACTCAGAACTTAAGGCTCTTATCACACGCTTATAGAATGCTTGATACTTAAGGTACTAGTACATTGACCGCGACTTTGTCCGCTTCTATTTCGGAAAGCCCATACCAAAATCAATCCTCAATATCAGCCTTATAAGGGTTGATAAAAAATAATGGAATTAACCCAATCAATCAAACATAGGTGTATCTATCTAGCTGTTGTCCGCGACTTCGTGGTCGTTTTTCTTTTCATCCTCTCTCATATGCTACCTAGCCTCTATGTCCTTCTTCAGGTCCCAGGTAAGCTATCTGTCAAACATACTAATCGGTTCAGTGGCTTAGGAGTGAAAAGGTATCAAACAGACAGAGTTGAGTACTTTTGCATTTATAATGCTAGTGTGGATATTGAGCTAGGCGGAAGTGCAAGTAGACACACTATCTAGATTTCGATAAGGAGTCTCAGGTAATAAGAAACACACGCAGGTACTACTTAGCAGTTAATTGAGAGTTAGCACGAACGTCCATATCCCGGGCTGCTTTTAGAGTTTCTTATGGAAACCTCCGATGAAACTTTGCCCGACACGGGGATCAACTCCAAGAGTAGGTACAAGAAGTGCAGTCCATACATGTTTTTTTCAAAGTCAAAGTTTCATTTTGTTTGTAAAATAAGTGTAGAAGGTGCTGTAAATTAAATAGGTATAGAGATCACTATGTTTTGCCGTTGACGGCGTAGCTGCAAATATTAATTAAGTACCGTCAACTGTGGCATCTTTACTTTCCAAGAACAACTTTACCCATTAGCACTGTACTTAAATATCTCTCGATTAAATCGATTCTAAAAATCTGTTACAAATAGTAGATTTTTCTACTTTTGTATCGCTATTAAATGGTAGCAACAGATGTTTTGTAAAAAAGAAATATATAGATAATATATCAACTCATGGGTAAAGTTGCTCATGGAAAGTAAAGATGCCACAGTTGACTGTATGTACTATTAGATACACTTCCCTAAGTAACTAATATTAAATGACAAAAACTATCAACAGACTAACATATAAAGGTACCTAAATGAGATCTATCAACGCTAAGAGGCCTCGCCCACGGCGACTTTTTGTAGCGACGCTTTCGCGCGTTTGTATCCATACAGTCCCGATGCTGTCGCGCATGTGTATCGATACAGCCGCGCCTTTGCATCGTTTCTGTCGCACGTTGCAAACGCTACTAACGCGCGACAGTAGCGATCCAGAAGCGCGTTTGCAAAACACGCGACAGCATCGCTACAAAAAGTTATAGGTTGGTACCTACCAACCTGTAATTAACTACCTACTTAAACCTAGGTACGGGGTTACCGACTAATTCTAAAACGAAAATAAGCATTTTGCGAACAGAATTTTCTTTTTGAACATGTTTAAATTATTTGATAAACATATCTAACATTTCTGATACATTAACTATTATGCTATAACTCCTCTGTAGGTACTTATATAGCTACAGGCTACAGAATAAGGCTGAAGGTGATGATGACTCTACCTATCTATGTTAAAGACGAGAAATAAGCAAGTAATTGACTTTAGTAGGTACCTAGGCACCTATGTAAGTGCATTTGAAAGCTACTAGCTAAAGATGACAATATTATCAAAACAACTCGCAAAGGTTCAGTCAAAAATCTTGTGAGGTTGGTACCAAAGCAGCATAGCCCAACAAGTGATAAATCGACACCTTTAGCAGCATTTACCTGAATTAAAAAGATCACAGAATACCTAGACTATAAAATTCCCGTTGTAGTAGTGTTTTTTGATATGATTAAGGCATTTGATTTTGTGAATCATTGCATCTTACTAAACAAATGTCAAAAATATGGTATCCGTGGTGTCGCTCTAGATTGGATAAAAGTTTTAACAGGCCGACAGCAATGTGTTGAAGTTACTCATTTAAATGTTAATCTTGAATCCATTGTCTATAGTTCCTCATCTAGGCTGAATAAATATGGCGTACCACAAGGGAGCGTTCTGGGCCCCTTGCTATTCTTACTTTCTATTAATGATTTACCAGATTCAATAAACTATGATAGTGCCCTTTTCGCTGATGATATTTCTGTTATAGTGCCTAAATAACACAAAAAAATCCTGTTTGTAAAACCACTCTAATTAAAAAGAATGTTTATCGTATTATTATGTGCAGTACAATTCTTAACAAATATAATTAAACTGCGTAGGTGTTTGATAGACAATAGTTTTTATCATTTACAAGAATTTCTGCAACATCAAGAAATAAATATATGACGGAGAAGGTACTACGTATCTGTCTCGTTATTATCAGCTTTATTTTAACTACTGTGGGCGTACTATGGGTAATGTTGGTTATTGGGCAATAGAAAAACCGTTTGCAGTTCAAATCAAATTATACTTCACGAACAAATTAATCACATTAGCGAATCACACACTGTAGGTACACGACACAACTATACGGAACGCGTGACAGTTCCTAGGGTGGAGGTACTGATCTCCTCGAAGGCAGAATGGTAAGTGTCCACTCGTCCCATCAGCGCTCCTCCATCAGCCAGGCTCTGTCATAGCACGAAGTTAGCAAGTATGCACGTCATCGCGACGTTGCTGCCACCTCCCGGAATTCGTGCTGCGCTTCGTTTAGTGTCCAATGACGATGATGATGATGGTGTGTAATGACCGTCTCCGACATATATATATTTCCTATAGTTTTGTGCCGTGTGTTTATTAAGTTTAACTCTTAAAGAATTTATGTTCATAAAGACAAAATGTTATTTTAAGGTTTTGAGTTCTGTTATGTGTGTATATTTACCTATTGTAACTTAAAATGTTTCTTAATAAAAATAAATATTAGGACATAGGTTTTTTATGTATATTCTGTACCTATATCTTATTAAAATAAGTAAGTACATATTAGGTTATGCATGTACAATTATTTGCATGCCCTAAACAGGCAACATGTGGATTGTAGGTACCTACATTAAACCATCAACTTTTACAACTGGTAACGAGTCTTATTGAAAGTGGATACTGTGGACAGATATCCTTGCCATTTGAAATGCTAATAAGGCTCGTTCCTCTATGATATAACACCTATTATTTATACATGATGGAATTAGGAATTATACATATGGAATTAGTGGCAGTGCTTGGGGAGGCCTTTGTCCAGCAGAGGACGTCTTTCGGCTGAAATGATGATGATGATCATGATGATGACACAGCTATGCATGTATGTAAACTGACAAAAAAAATCCATAACATTATAATTTATAAGCTAAACCGCAACATAATGTAAAGTGACATGCAAAATGTGTGTAAAAACAGGATGGTCGGATCAAAAGGGGCGTGGGCAGACCGAGTCGATTGAATTGGTACTGGGCTGTTACAATTGTTAACAATTTACTGATTAGGGTAAGTACATACAGTTATACATTAATGACCTCAGACTAATGAAATCATCCGTCGAGCTGTTGTCACCGCCATCCGCCGGTGTGCCATCTGTTTTAGAACCCAATGGCTTAGTACGTGAACATAATGTCTTGGAAGTTGGGTAGATCTTTGGTGTGGGATACCACCTGTGTCAACACCCTCGCGCCATGCTATCTTCCTAGCAGGGCGGGCTGTGCTGGGGCGGCTGCTGCAGGAGCACAAAACTGTAAATGGCGCCAGTATAACAACCTTAATGGGAGCTTTAGGTTTGAGCCGTTTGGGGTTGAAAAACTAGGGCCTTGGGGTCACAGTGCTCTTCGAATATTTTGGGACATCGCCAAGCGATTGATGGTCGACTCTTCACGTGACCAGAGGGCTGGCCTATTTTTAACCCAAAGAATCAGTTTGTCCATCCAACGTGGCAATGCTGCCAGCATTTTAGGCAGTTATCCCATTAACACCGATGCGAACGAATTTTTTGAAACCCCATGAGCTCATGCCTGAAAATTATATACTTGTACATAGTATATATATTTTAGTGTTAGCTTGTATATTGTAATCTATTTCAAGGTCAAGGAAACTAGGTAATTAGGCTATTGAAAGGAAGTTCTAAATTGATTGTGCCTTTAGGTACCTTTTATAAAAACCAATATTCCAACGCATTAGGAGTCTTCGACCAAGTCAGCAGCTGCCCCATTCGAACACCATTTATTTACAAAGACCGCAAAATTGTCTGCTCCATTTAAATCCTTTTTTATCAACGACATCGCTAAGCATAGAATTTGCACATCTAGTCGTCATAAATGCTCATTCGTTTAGAGCGCGTGCGACGACGGGAGATCTCTATATGTGGTCGCGACCACCGCAGCGCAAGTCACCGCGCGCCGTCAATGATCCTTCACAACTATGCGCGCACGCAGCTGTCATGGTCGTACGACTCAATGAATGTTATTGGCTGTAATAATAATAAATCTTATGTAAGACTTTCAATTATACTTTGTATTAGAAGCTTTTTTTTGCAACTTATCTTCGTAGAATATAGAACTTAGGTAGTTCTTGATTGGTGGTACTTGGTTGTGAAAATAATGGAGGGCAGCCTTTGCCCAGCAGCAATGGGCAATGCAATGAGCAATGGGTAGCTCGCCGTCCCGTAAGGACCAGGTCCGGGTCGACGGCGCCATGGACGGGGTGCGATAGTGCCGATGCCTGCCAGGGTCGCGGATTGTTCGAAAGAGTTACCGGGGCCCTGGCGCACAGGTAACTGAAGGAACACGGGTGGGTTTTAGTCAGTAAGAGTCTGACACGCCCTCCCTCTCCGCCCAGAGCGGGAAACGTCATTTGACGATTTTATACCCAAAAAAAAAAAAAATTTGCCGAACAGACAAACCTACCTACTTATAAAGAGTAGGATTTCAGATGAGACTGCATAAAATCGAGTCATATTAGTTCAATCCGTCAACCCTCCACTCTACCCAGTGTCTACGGGAATCTCGGGCTACAAATAGTATACTTTGTCTGTGTATAGTGCAATTAGGTATTTCTTGCCTGCGCCAGCGAACTAAACATATGCCAAACATTGTAGTTGACTGTATCTACTTACTTACAGTGCCTCATTGCTCTAGTGGCAGAGTGACAGACGGAAGTGAGATTTTTGCGAGCGACATGTGCTGGATGCGATTCCCAATGTTATTGGGTTCTCTATTTTGAAATTCTCAGGAGCTACCTGAAGTCATGTTTCATGCCCTCTGTATACCCCTTCGAGAAATGAATGCGTGATGTTGTTTTAAGTACATACTTGCTTGTTAAAAAACCAGTTTGTTTGTTAAGTTTGGTTATAAAACTGTTTTATGTCTAGTATTTAACCCCTTTCAAAGACTAGGTCGAATTGCAATCGAGCTGGTTTTATGTCTAGTATTTAACCCCTTTCAAAGACTAGGTCGAATTGCAAGTATATAGCTGGTGGTTCTTAAATAAACATTGCAATACTTGTTTCCTATTACAATACCTAAAAATTATATCAACAACTTATACTGTTAAAGATCTAAAGATTAAAAACTTTTTTTTACAAAATAAACACAACCGATTTCCAAAAACAACACTACAAAGTGAAAAGTAACTTTCATTTCGGAAGTCGCTGTCTTTGGTTTTGTATTTTCGTTTTTACCACCGACTTCCGAAATTAAAGTTATTTTTCACTTTCTAGTGTTTTTTTCGGAAGTCGGTTGTTTTTATTTTTCAACTGAAAGACTACCCAAGCTATCGAGTAACAAACATAAAAAAATACAGACGAATAAAGAATCTCCTTCATTTTGAAGTCGTTTAAAAATTTGTCAAATAATATAATTAGTGCGTACTTACCTACCCATTTTGTTACACATTAAGCTGAATTAATACTTTTCTCGATTTGATTCTCTGTCTGGTAGACATTGTGCAGACTTAGATATTGTAACCATAATCATATTAGGAGCAACCTGCCCATCGTATCCTACAGATATTCACCCAATTCTTGGGTAACCTGCCTCCTGTATTACGTGCAGTTAACACCAAAAACCAATAGGTACTTACTTTTTTCAATATTTTAGTTTTGAATTTATAATACTATTACTAACTACTACGTACTTACTACTATTTATGTAAAGTAACCTCTATATACTATGATTGAGAATAATATTGGCCGGTTTTTAAGGAAAATAAAATAAATTTTCATTTAATTTCGATGTTGACTGTGCCTACCTGCATTCTATTAAGGCTGCCGTAAATAGGCGCGCACGACAGCGCGAAGCGGCACTAGTAAAACCAGTTCTATGAAAACTTCATGGAAATTGTTCTACCAAAATCGTGTCGCACCGTCGCGTCGCGCCTTTCTGCGGGAGCCTTTACTGAGGTAATTTGTGTCTCAAGTTCTCAACCCTTTAACAAGCTAACTGTAGGACTACCTTTTTAGCTCAGCTTTTAACAATACTTATATATCGAATATTCATCTTACAACTTGGACAATCTGTAGTGTAAGTACATACTGTGTTCCAGTTATAAGGGTATGAGTACCTAGTGTATTAACAGACACATGACTTCAAATTTGATCAATGCCACTGCAATGCAGAAGCATACGAACTTAGGACACACTTAGGACATTTCCAGTACCAGAAGGTACTGCAGGATGTCCTAAGTTCAAGCGATTACTCTTCTACCCAAACTGGCCAAAATTATAACTGTGGCCACATGTAGGTAAGTAGATCATTATCGTCCTGCCCCAATTCCAATTCATTTTGGGTCAGCTGAGCATTTCTTTTGTACAGTACACAATTGATCACCCTTTTGAAAAACTTATCAACTTGATGACTAACTATTCTTCTATTATGTATCACCTGCAAAAACCTCCATCATAACGGAGCTGATTTTCATTATCCTCATACAACAATAATAAACTTGTAAGTCGGTATTCAATATTCAATTCAATTTATTTATTCAGTAACAATTCACATTGCATTTGAATATTATTCAGCATGAAACATAACAAAGTAGAGAGGTGTATTGGCACGCCTCTCATGATTTCTTAGTTAGTCTTCATTAAACTATTACTCTTTCCAGCGGTACTTTAGGTATTATATTTATTCAATAACAAGTTCATACAGCTATATTATATGTTCGATACAATACATTACAAGAACCTTAAAACTAATTTCATACGTATTAATTTAATAACCTCGGGTACAACATTCAAGTTTCCTGGTATCCCGGTACCTTAATTCTTTTTTTTACTTGTGTCTTGTAACCTGAAACTTAACTTTTGCAATACGAGCCATTTGCACGATGAGCATGAAGAGTGCAGCATGCCTGGAGAAATTGTTGTTGATGTGATGATACAAGGACTTGCTGATTAATGTCATGGAAATGACTCAAGACATTATCTATACATTCACAATCCTGCGTACTACATATTAAAGTTCATTGAATCATTCGATATAGAAAACAAAAGAAAGTAATTTTGCAAGATTGGGAAGTGGTTGAGCTCCTTGTGTTCGATTTCTGACAAATGCGTGCACTGACTGGCCACTAAATCTGTGTGGTTTTTCCTAAAAATACCATTTCAGACACAAATCTACATGGTCTTCACATGATCTGACCAAGATTATGTCTGGACTTTAAAAGAGACTGTGACCTCTGAGCTTGTTTCGGCCTTTCTTCTCAGAGAAGTCAGATAGGAAACGCCGACCTCATCTAGTTTTTAAAATATGTTTGACATGTAGGTAGTTCTTTGTAAAAACCTACATAAAGAAATAAATAATATAATATCACAACCACAGTATAATAAGTTACGGTTTTACGGTTTTAGACATTTATTTTCTCAAAAGATACAATAGAAAATACAATATTTACTTAACAATACTTATTGCCGATTGGCGTAGCGGGTTAGTACTTTAACAAAATTACATTAGGATTTCTTATCAGTTTTAGAAAAATGGTAGTTTAGAAAAAATATTCACACGAACGTAAGTGCACGACGTCGTTTGCGTACCGCCACTGCGGGTAGATGTGTATGATTTGATTTGAGGGATACAATACAATACATGTTTACTAAGGCCTATGACACAGTGATTGTTTCACTGCGTTTAAAGTACTTAGTTGGTTGCTATTATTATGTTTATCAATATATATTTTAAGCTTGTTATTGTTATGTTATGGTATATAGCTGCATAGAATTTATTTATTATAACTACTTGAGTTTGTTGATGTGTAAACATCTTAGCGCTCGGTCTACGGTAGGGGCTAGCTGGGACTTCGAGCGTCAGACGCGTAAGCGTAAGACTCCGAGCGTCAGATGACGTCAGCGTAAGACCCGTGTCTATGTGAGCGCGTGAACCAAACTGATGAACCAAACTGAAGTTAAGCAGTATTACGTCTCGGCAGTGTCCTTGAAATAATTAAGCTAAACCTACCATTGACTCGTTGGGTTTTGAAATTCGTTAACTTTGAGGAATTGCTGCGTGAAAAGTATATCATTTAGAATTAAACTATTTACGTAACGAAACAGTTAATTTATTCGTTATTTTAAGTATCTCATTTTTATAATTTTGAGTGATAATAAAAACTTATTTTCAGCAAATGTAAAAAAGGGCGATTTGTACCAGAACTCGTCAGATTTGTACTCATCAAAAGGACCCAGTAGTCACCAATTCTTGATGCCAATATGAAGTTCAAGATAATTACACATTTAAAAAAAAATGTGATTGTGTTTGATATGATGAGTGGCAAGTCTAAGGCCCGTATTAATAAACGTTCCTCAGCCCAAGAGGTCGCACTTGATGACAACCTTGAGATCATGACCGTATTAATAAACATAATAATTTGTGTACTTAAGTTACGGCTTGGGTTTACGTTATCAGCCGAGTGATGGACTGATTAATAAACGGAACTCCACACTTAAGTATACAATAGATGTGTGTACTCGAGATGCGTAAACCTGAGTGTAGGCAGTCCGTGACTTAAGGTCCTGATTAGTAGCGCGAAACATGGAGTTTAAAAATATTTTGGGTGAAATTAATTATTACGATGAAATAGAGTACTATGACGATATTTTATGACCGGTTTTATGCTACAGCATCATTTCAGGTAGGTACCTAGGTAAATATTTTAAATACATTTATCATAAGTATAATTAATAAATTTTTAAATTTTTATTTTAAAAAATTTATTATTTTTAGTTTTTATTTTCATTTGACATTGAGTTGCTTATTTTTATTTGACATTGTATTTATGATTTGATGACATTGTATTTATTTTTATTTTTATATTGTGATTTGTATTTATCTCGTGTTTTGTAACTTGTGATTGTAATATGGGAGAACCTGAAATAAATGTTTATTTTTTATTTTTTTATAATATAATTTATTGAATTACTATTTATAGGTATAACACAGTCCGCAAATGTACTTCTTTAGTTGTATAAAGATTAATAAATAAATAAACTTTAAAAGTAGTAAGTACCATATAAATCCAATTAATCTAATTTTAAAACCCAATATATTTATGTGAAAATGTAATCTAATAAATTCATATTTCAGCTTGTTTATGGTGACCTAATACATTTATCACAACCTGCAGCACCAAATATAAAAAATAAAAAAATTAAATAAAAACAAACAAAAAACAACTTTTTTAAATTATATTTTATTTTATTTATTGGGAAATAAAAACTGGTATGTTTGGGAAGTAATTAAACGACTAGGTGGCGTCCAAGCTAGTTTATTACTAAATGTGCGCGCGCGCCGGCCCTGCGCCGCGCGCTATACATAGGTGCATGTGCATACATACACCACATTCCTCCGCCATTACTCGTTAAATACTCTAAAACAATAAACAATACATATTTTAGGTTAGGGTAAACTTAAAAGAACTTTTTATAACATACTTCGTTTCTTTTCCTAACTGAACGACCGAGTCCGGATGTCCCACTGTCCGGTTCTGTTTGTTTGTCACCACAAGATACCGCATCAGCTGATCGTTCGGGCTCGGTACTTCCTGTTTCCTTTAACCCACCCCCCACAACAACATCCAACCCTTCTTCTACCCGTCCATCTATAACTTTTATATTTTCCTCTGTAGGAATGTTTGGTCCACCTTGGAGCTCAATAGCCGACTGTGAGGGTGAAGGTGGGCATGTTGGTGCGGTTGATGATTCATTAGTAGGCAAACTTAACACTGTCTGCTGCTGCCGGGACTCCGTGCATTCAGAAGTCTCAGCTGGCAAATATTCATCACAATAATTATCTATTGTTTTTGTAATTACGTTTCCTTTTTGTTTACAAATTTGATCCAGATGTCTTTTACATACAGTATTATATTTTTCAATATACACATCAAAAACTCTTATACCTATTTTTCTTAATATTTTTCCTAATTCCCATTGCTCTTTCCTACCTGTAAACCATTTACACCATATAACTTCCCCCACCTGGAAATTTCTGCTTGATTTTAGTTTTACCTTTTCGTCACTCATATTTACATTTTTACATGGTAAAATCACATCCAACCTAGACCGTAAATTTCTGCCAAACATTAACATAGCTGGTGTAATTCCCGTTGAACAATGTACAGTGTTACGATATTCAAACAAAAAACTCAGTAATTTCCCGTGTATTTCACGCTGTGAGATACTTCTGTTATCTATAATACATTTTAACATCTTTTTACAAGTTTTTACTGAATTTTCTGCTTGACCATTACTAGCAGGATGATAAACAGGGGAAGTTAAATGCTTAATACCGTTATTATAACAAAACTGCTGAAATTCGGTGGACCGAATTTTTGCGTCATTATCAGATACTATAACGTTTGGTATTCCAAATGTTGAAAATATGCCTTTCAATTTCATAATCAATTCATTTGTGGTGGTACCGCTGTTCATATGAATACATTCCAACCATTTACTAAACGCGTCAATTACAACCAAATAAACACTCTGGCCTAAACTCATGTAATCTATGTGGATACGATACCACGGCTGAGAAGGGCGAGGCCAAGGCGCGGGAACGGCGCGGGGCGGTGCGTTCCGAACTCGCGAGCACTCGTTACATTCACCTATCCACCGCTCGATGTCTTTATCAATACCCGGCCACCACATTCTACTGCGGGCTGCACTTTTGGTTTTTACAATGCCAAAATGAGCCGAGTGTAATTCTTCTAACATTCTGTCCCTGTAAATCTTTGGAAGTATTATTCTATGCCCTCTAAACAGACACCCATCATTCATTTCCAAGTCAGTTTTACAGTAAAAATAAGGCAATACGGATTGACATGTAATTTTACGTGGCCAACCATGATTCATATACTTTACCACGGTGGCTAACACTGTATCGAGTTTAGTGGCATGATTGATATCATCGAATGAAATCGGTTTCGTAGTGGCATCAAGAAATAGAAAAGAAATATCTTTGTGCTTATCTTCCCCCTTACAGACGTGTTGTGACTGAAGTAACGGCGCTCTAGAAAAATAATCTGCTACTAAATTATTTTTTGCAGTAATGTATTGTACTACATAGTTGTATGCAGACAATATTATTGCGTATCGTTGTAATCTTAACGCTGCCGTGACGGACACGCCATTCTTTTTTCCAAATATGGATAGAAGAGGTCTGTGGTCTGTTTTTAGAATGAAAGGCTCCTGCCTACCGTAAAGATACTGGTGAAAATGTTTCACACCAAATATGATGGCCGTTGCCTCTTTTTGAATCTGGCTATATACCTTCTCACTAACTGATAACGACCTAGAAGCAAAAGCAATTGGTCGCTCGCAGCCCTTATTGTCTACGTGAGAAAGAACCGCACCTAAACCCGACGGCCCCGCGTCCACAGTAAGTACCAATGGTACTGATGGGTCAAAATGTGCTAACAGCCGGTCGGAGGCCAACTCCTCCTTTACTTTGTCAAACGCATTTTGCTGACTTTCACCCCAATGCCATCTTATGCCTGTACGCAGTAATGTGTGTAACGGGTTTAATAAAGAAGAAGCATTCTGAACGAAATTTCGATAATAATTAACGACGCCCAAGAACCGTTTGGTTTCAAGGACGTTTGTAGGACGTGGCGCTTTTAAAATCGCATCTACCTTCTTGGGACACGTCCTAAGCCCATTCTTATCTATTACGTACCCTAGGTACGTGACACTGTCCTGGAAAAAGGCGCACTTGTCCTTTTGCAATCGTAATCCCGCATCCTGCATCCTTTTAAGAATTTCCTTAATCCTACACAAATGCAATTCACGAGTGGGAGCAGTACAATAGACGTCATCTAACCAACAAGTAACGCCCTCTATACCCGCTAACAACGTTTCCATAGCCCGTTGAAAAATGGCTGGCGCATTAGCAAGACCGTAAACTAGGAGGGTATATTTAAATAGTCCTTTAGGTGTATTTATTGTAGTGAGATCCTGTGACGAACTACACAATTTGAATTGATTATATGCATTACTTAAATCCAATTTCGAATACTGCAACCCTCCCCCAATTTTGGCAAATACCTCCTCTATGCGCGGCAATGGATATTTATCAATTTTTAGAATTTTATTCAGTGTACACGAAAAATCTCCAGCTATTTTTACTTGTCCATTCGCCTTTAATACAGGAACAATCGGTGTTGCGTACTCAGAGAAGTTTACAGGAACTAAAATACCTAAGTCTACGAGCCTGACTAACTCATCTTCAACTTTATTTTTAAGGGCAAAAGGAATAGAACGCGGCTTAAAAAATATAGGCCTCGCCCCCTCTTTGAGCTGAAAATCTATTTCGAACTTATTAAAACATCCTAGTTCTATCTTCCAAAGGTCAGGGAACTCATTTAACAGCTGCTGTACCTCCCCTGTACATTGATTATCAACATTGATTTTATTTACATAAGTTGAAGTAAAATATATTTTAAACTTAGACATGAAATCACGGCCTAGTAACGGTGGTCCGCCATTTTGTATAACATAAAACTTCATGTTCTGGCACGTGTTAAAATATGAAACCATACAAATGAAATAGCCTATACGAACAATTTTGTGCCCATTGTACAAACACATTCTCAAATCTGTATTAATTAAATTATACTTTTTGAAATGTTGTAGATATAACTTATCTGAAATTACACTAGTACCTGAACCAGAATCTAATTCCATATCAAATTTCGATTTATTTATCTCTACTGAAATAATAATGGGATCATTATTAACATACCGCATATTGAACAGGTCGCATTCTTCACATTTGTGAGACTGTTCATCACTAACTAGGTGATGCAATTTTGATTTTTCACTTTTAGATTTGCACATTTTTTTTAAATGTCCTTTCCCGCCACAATTTTGGCAAGTATAATTTTTAAACCGGCACTTCACTGATTCGTGATTTTTATAACCACACACTGAACAACGCACACTGTTAACGGATCCACGTGCAGTCAAAGTAGTAGCTGCTGATGAATCTCGCCGTTCGCAAGCCTGCCCAACCCTGTAGACAGGTTCTTCCTTCACAGCCGCTGCTCCTGGCCCGCCATCCACAATTACATAGGTGCGAGCACCACGTGCGCATGCCGCCTGTTGAGCAACTTCGACCGCTTTTGCAAAGGTTAAAGTGGCCGAATCCTTCTCAAATAGACGGTCCCGTTCACGCCCTTCTCTTAGGCCTAAAATGAACTTATCTCGTAGCAAAGTGTCCAATAACTCCTCGCCGAATTCGCAATATACGGCGATTCCTCTCAAACGCGCCGCCCAGTCTTCGATACTTTCGCCTTCGGATATCACCGCGTCATAAAACTTGGCTCTGTCTACGAAAGTCGACCTTTTGGGTTTGAAATGACCGTTGAGCTTCGACACTAAGTCTTCGAAGGATACTGTACCCAGTTCCTTGGGATGAACCAGGTTCCTTGCCAGACGATATGTTTCATCTGACAAATGCGTGAGTAATAAGGACGCTTTGTCTCCCCCTTCTATTTTATTCAGCTTAATAAGCTGGTTTAATTTTCCATAAAATATTTGCCATTCTTGATTTTTGTGGTCAAATACATTTAAAGTTCCAATAAAACTCATTTTCTATGTTCTGACACACGCGCGGGTAAACAATTATTCTCGTCGCCAAATGGTATGTTTGGGAAGTAATTAAACGACTAGGTGGCGTCCAAGCTAGTTTATTACTAAATGTGCGCGCGCGCCGGCCCTGCGCAGCGCGCTATACATAGGTGCATGTGCATACATACACCACAAAAACACTTTTTTTTTTACAATTTTTGGCTTTCTTGGGTAGAAAACAACTTTATAATTATTCGTTTTAACAAAATACAAGTATTTCAATAAATTTTACAACATAAAATAATGAAATGTGATGCATGTCATTCTAAACTTCGGTCAATGTGACGTAATCGTTCACGAAATCAAGCCATCAAGTACAGCGCATTGAGGAGCTGATCTTGGTAACTGAGATACTGTATTCATGTGTTTATTAATTAGCAATGATCTTGAGATGCTGATATCGAAATAATGGCGTATCAAATGATTGCGTACTTGGGCACGTCATTGAGGAACGTTTATTAATACGGGCCTAAGAAACAAAAGGCAGGGCGAAGACCAAATCCCAAGAAATGCCTAAAGGTTGTAAGCTGTTAGCAGAGCAGGTAGGATAAAAAAAGCAGGATAACTTAAATTCTAATATATTTTTGCTTAGAATCACGGAATCAGTTTATATCAGATCGTTTTTTTTATTGACGTGATAACGTCTTTTCAGTCAGTGTACTGCCCCATGTAAATATTGAACTTCATATTGAACATGTCGTTTTTGTCGGCCAAAAATATTGAACTTGTGGTTCAATATTTCTGACCGATAAAAACATGTAAGATTTCAACCGCTAATAACTAAGATAAATAGAATGCTACAGTAATGGTTGAGTATTCAAAATTTAGGTCATATTTGTTCCAAAATTAAGGCAGGATACTATTTGCCTCTCACAACACATCGCGTGTGCGCATGCGCGCGAACTTATATTTTTAATTATTTGTGTCGAAATTCCAATTCGTATAGCGCAAAAAACATGTTGAGTTAGAACGGTGATTCTGATGTCATTTTCTTGAGTTGACAAAGCACTGAAAGCAATACCATAATCTAAGGATGAACAACAAAAAAAAAATTGGCCGAAATAGGGTTAAAAATGCATTTGAAGTTGACAATGGCAAAATTATTTCAAATGTTGTCTCATATAGGCCATAAATCTGGCCAGAAATTACAAAAAAAATACCAATCGAAGTAAGCTTGCATTATAATAAATGCAACGAGCCTCAAAAGTTCAGTCTTCTTCTTCTTCTTCGTGTCGCTGGCACGACTTTTTTCAAAATTTGTTGGCCCAATACTTCGCCACTTCACAAGTTCATCGCAAGTTTTGGGACACAGAGGGCAAGATAGAAGGTGAAGCTTAGTCTGCGACTTAGCTCCACATCCACACCCAGCTGCCGTTCTATCGAGGTAGCCCCACTTTACCAGGTTGGAGTTACATCTTCCCATTTATGTCCGGAGACGGTTCAGGGACTTCTAAGTGGACCACGAA
Source organism: Griposia aprilina (assembly GCA_916610205.1). Classification (NCBI taxonomy): domain Eukaryota; kingdom Metazoa; phylum Arthropoda; class Insecta; order Lepidoptera; family Noctuidae; genus Griposia; species Griposia aprilina. The sequence continues at coordinate 13,647,573 of OU744286.1, forward strand.
AGGTTACACCTTGCAGGAAGATGCTCCTTCGGTGGTAGATAGTAAGTGGGAGGGGTAATAGTGTCTTGGCACAGTTTGCAACGGGCGACGGATAGATTTCCTGGTAGAGTCGCTATCGATTTCAAGAAGCTGTGCCTGCTTTTTAGCCACTGCGTTGGTAGTTGTAGCCCAGATAGTGGGTGTTTAGTATCAGATTCCTGTTTGTGTTTCTCCACTGCGCTTGCAACTTCTCCTCGGACTTGTGGTGGTGCTATGCCAGCTGTGGGATATAGAGCGCTGACTGGGGTTGGTTTCAGGCAGCCGGTAATCATTCGGTAAGTTTCGTTTAAAGCAACATCTACTTCCTTGGCGTGTGCGGAACAGTGCCACACTGAGCACGCATATTCTCCCGCAGAGAAGCAGGGTGTTAGGCCAGTAGTCCGGAGTACTTGAGCTGAGGCACCCCAGGTTAGGCGCCTGAGCAAGTTGTTACGGGAGCAGACTTTTTGCTTAATTTTGAGGCAATGGTTCTTAAATGTCAGCGCTCTATCAAGGTTGACAACCAAGTAGGTAGGGTTACTGCAGTATTCGATGGTGACACCTTGCCAATTGATATTCAGAGTGCGCCTTGCCAAATGGTTGCGGAGATAGAAAGCACATGCCTGTGTTTTTGTGGGGTTCGGTCTGAGAGCGTCACAAGTGTAATACTTTCCAAGAACTTCTAAGCCTGCCTCTAAGATGTTTTCAGCGTCCCCAAATGAATTTGTTTGGGTAGCCAGGGCAAGGTCATCTGCTTATAGGAACCTCTCGAAATGTTCAACAGTAGGTTGGTCGTTGGTATAAATGTTGAAGAGAATGGGCGCCAAAACACTTCCCTGAGACAGCCCATTGCTCGGTGATATACATCTACTTCTTTTTGAGTTTAAAAGGACTTGGTAACGTCGATTACGTAGCATCTCACCCAGTATCCGAATAAAACCCTGTCGTCGATCATACCAGACAGTTTTGCCAATAATCTCATGACATTGACAGTATCATATGCCGCTGCCAAGTCGACAAGGACGACGCTAGTGATCTTTCGTGCCTCAAGCCCATCCTCTATATATTGTGACAGTTGGAGGATTTGCCCGGAGCATAACTTACCTGGTCTGAAGCCGGCCTGCTCGGGAATCAATTAAGGGTCAATTACGGTCTGGAGGCGATTGAGTAAAACTCATTCAAATAATTTGAACGTATGGCACAGAAGAGAAATGGGGCAATAGTTCTTCGGGTGGTCAGGAAGTTTTCCTGGTTTAAGCAATGCTGAAAGTTGAGCTTTGCTCCAGATTTTGGGGATCTTCGAGCTTTCAAGGCAGGCATTCTAAAGGGTCAGAATCCATGTCACAATAGTACTTAAGACAACGAGTTCTGGGTCAAGTAGGAATATTTAGGTACAAATAGATGTCACATTCGAAAAAAATAACTTTTATTGTATGATAGAAGTATTCCAAATTTCAATTTATATCGTTAACAAAATAAATTGACTAATTCATCAGCCTTAACGCAGACCCCACTGAAGTTCCACAAATCAAAACACAAGAATACGTGCTGAGTATCACATTTAGTAGTTAAACTTGCAATTGCAATTTTTAAGTAAAATATTTGAAACGCCATTACAGCAATTATAATTCAGTGTTGTTATTTTAATAGTGCAATATGCTACCAAAAATATAATGCCATAAAAATCAACAAGCAATAAGTTATGTAGAAAAATATTTTGATGTTTTTAAATAATTTGACGACTTCTGGGTCACTGTCGACTTCGCCCGCATTTACCTTACCTACGGAAACACGCACTAGGGTTGCCCACTGACTCTGTCTCTTGGGTTGTAACTGTACTATATAAGTCTGACTTTAATGATGCATTCTTTTCAGCAGACAGCAGAGCATTCTTTTTAAACCCCTGCAATTTGATATAGGTAGTATGTCCCGTAAATTAAAATGTTTTTCACAAATCCTTTAGCTTGTGGTATAAGGGTTGTTTGCTAAATCATCTCGGCACATCAGCCGAAGTCATTCGGATAGTTTTTTTTTTTAGCTATTATCTATGTTTCGGGTTCAAATACATAAAAACGCCTATAAAAAAGTCCGCGATGACATAATTTATCTAAATGTTCAGATTAATTCACAAATTGATAAAATTTGACAGAGTTGTATAAAACAAATATGTTAATTTGTCTAGAGTAATTTAAGTAGGTAATTAAAAATATCATAACCTATCGTAATAAATTTGCTTATCGTCAGGGAAATTTTATGTTGATAAAAATTGCATTTTACACCAAATCAGTTGGACAAAAGGGATGGATAGTTTAGATTTCATGAACGTGTTTTTGAACGATAAAGACTTTCCGTGACATACTGAAATCCACGCGGGCGAAACCGCGAGCTGAAGCTAGTATAGGTATATTTTATTCCTTGAGTCGGGCATCAATCGCATGGAAAAAGAGAGATACCTCACCTACTAAATACCTGTCATGAAAATTATGCTCACTACGAAATAGATATAGAAATACCTACATAACATAAATAAATAAAAACTATATAAAAAAAAATGTTTTTATAGGCTTTACCTTGCCGACTGAGACGGTAAAAAAAAAAAACTGGTTTCAATATTGACGAATTCTAACATCCATACACTCAATATAGTCGACAACTTCGTGCCATATTTCACGAAAATAAATGTGCAGGAGTGTCTCGCACCGTTCGCGTCCTTACGTAACACTAGCACACGCGTGACTGTTGAATACTGATGTACACAGAGATATTGATTGTGAATATTTGGAACCGTGGAAATTGTTTTCCATCCTAGAAATACGGGCCTCCTGACCCCCAATTATTATTGAAAATAAATATGCTTGAACTTTAAACCCAACGCGTATACTAATAAATCCTTTTAAAGTATACAACTGATTTTATTTTCACATTTTATAACGCTGTACTTGCTAAGACAAATGGTGTTCTCTTAAATAATATCAGCAGAATTTACTCAATATTATGGTACGAGTGGCAACCCCAATCTTGACCCTCACCCTCCTCTCCCTACTCTTGGTGTCCCGTGAATCATTTGACAATCTCATAACTTTTTTTTTTTTTTTAATGAATCTACATTATTTTAATAAATAAGTTTAGGTATAATTTAACGAAATTCTTATGAATTCAACAAAATACTTTTATAAATTAATTTTGTGTTGTGTCTCTGAATTTCATAAATATGTGGAGAGTTAAAATCATAGATATCCGAATCAGCTATAGCTTCTTATCTAGCAGCCTTCTGAAGGAGGGCTATTCGTATTCATAATTTCATAGAGCATGTAATAACCCTCGAAATTCCTTCAAAATTTTATTAGACGGATTAGACCGATTGACAATCTCCGAAGATCTGACGTCATGAGTATGACGTCAGAGGCCAGAGCCGAGCATAGATAGCGAGCGTGATTTGGGGAAACTCTCAAAGTCTCGATCGATGTAAAAATTATGCCTCTCATTCAAGGCCAAGACAAAAAAACGCGGAACGTAAAACATTGAATTACTGACACGTCAGACAAATGGCGCCACTAGGTAAACACTTACTCTATAATTGATCCGTATTTAAAGTTGATTACAATATTACCACGAGATACTACATATAGGTATCTGTGATAAAAGTGAAGCTTTAATGACAATAGTGAAGTGAAAGCATTATCTAAAACATTAGTGCCGTAATTCAGTTTTAAACTTAAAATTTATATTATGTTATTGTGTCCAAAACTCAAGTGACAACAACAGTACCTATAAAGTACTGATCAAAGGCCCCTACAACTAACAGTGAATCATAAAAACACTCGCCGTGAAAACCAATTAAAACAGTGAAAACAATAGTGCTAAATATTTTCTGCAAATATCTGTGGAATGTTAGATATGTGAGTCAACAAGTATAACGTCTTTTAATTTTTTTTTTGTGCCAGCAAGAAAAGACCGCCAATTTCACCGCATAGGCTAACGTTCACATAGCAAAGAACGCGGCCGCTGTGTATCTGTTAACAGCATGCGTCGAGGGATCGAATCCAGCCAAGCGTTTCTCTTTTTGAATATTTTTAATTTGTCATCTATTAAAATTTTATGATGGCAAGTAAAAATTACTGTGCCGATGGCATGAGAACGGCCAAAAAATCTAAGCGTATGACTAGTAGTCCTGCAACGACAAATAAAAGATACACAAATAATATAACGTTGAAAAAGAAATCCAAGCAAATTACTTCTAATAATAATTAATTGGAGGTAGCAGTTGAATTATCAGAAAAAGATGAATACGCATCACTTACTTCGACACCCTCAATAAGTGATCTGAACCAAAGCTACCCTGACTTGTACTTTAGACCTAATGACGATGTGAAAGAACTAGAAAATAGAATATGTCAACTAGAGGAAAAGTTGGTAATCGCAGAAACCGAAATTGAGAATTTACTGTTAGAAAATAGCTCTCAACTTAAACAAATCACTGACTACAAATTAATAATTGACAAATTGACACATGTACATACAAGCACAAACCAAAATAAAGCGTGAAAACCTTATTAGAACAAAGCTAAACTTTAAAAATGTTCAACAAAGTCCTGATGAAGAAACCGAAAACAAAACACCGTCTTTAGTATCAAACACGATTGAAGAAGATCCTAATGTCGTCCACTATGAACCACTTTTGCAAGTAACCACCGAGCACCACTGCACCACTGAACAAAGAGACACATTAGACACAGTCTCCATACGATTCCAGCTTTATAGAACATAACTCGTATAAATTATGCATAATGAATTAGTGATAATAATGTGAATAACATATTAGGTATTGCCGAAACTACTTTTCCGAAAGCTAAAATTTGTCACTATTGTATGCCGAAGGCAGGTATTGTGGAACTTTTAGGAACATTAGAAAAAAAACTTGTAAATTAAAACCTATATGACTACATATTGTATAATTCTCTTAGGTGAAAAAGATTTCGTAGTCTCAAATAAGTATGATGAATTAGTAAATCACATTAAATATAAACTTGAGAATATAAGGCATACCAATGTCATCTTATGTTCTCCTAACTTTAAACTAAAATGGAATGTTAATTTATTTAATACTAGAATAGAAGCTTTCAATCGGCTTCTATATCATAGCAACCAGACTATTAAACATTCTTATACATGTGTTACAAATAAGCATCTGGAATATACACACGATTTTTTTTCTAAATACACAGGCAAAGTAAAAAATAAAGCTGTAGTTAATTTTCTCCATGACTTAAAAAATTACATAAAGCTGTTCCAATACGTAGACAACAACTGTAATGATTTAAATGTTATACACAGTCATGAACGTAGTGAAATAAGTCACTGAAAACCCGGCACTATACCTAATTACTTTAAAAAAATGTTTAATAAAGCTAAGACCAACAAATGCAGCGATGAGATTAAACCAAATTCATCGCTTTCCTTAACACAGGCTGTGGAGTCTGTAAAAACATCGTTTTTTTTTTCATGAATAATAATTTATCAAGTGACCATAAAAATTTAAACATATTTCATCAGAATGTTTGTGGCATTAATAACAAAAAGACTGAACTCAAAGTTTATGTTTAAACCCTAGATAAAAAGCTAGACTATATACGTTTAAGCGAGCATTTCTTGAATGAAAACACAGCAACTTTTTTAATATAGATAATTACAAACTAGTCTCATACACTACCAGGAAAATTAAAATGAGAGGAGGTAGTTTGATTTTAGGGCATGTGGATAGGCAAACAGAAATTATCGACGCAATAAATAAGTTATTTAAAGTAGAATGTTTTGAAATATGTGTTAAAGATGTTTCCACTGGATTGAACATTTGCTGTTGTTACCGAAATCATATAGACAAAAAATTTGATATGTTTTTAGAAAAATGGGAGAAGTTACTCGATTACTTATTCAATAGGAAATCTATAATATGTGGAGATTTTAATGTTGACCTACTAGTGGACAGTAAAAAGCGCATAGAATTTCTTAGTTTGATAAGGTGTTATAATTTCAGGAACCAAATGGATTCTGCTACTTTTATTCGTAACAGTTGTAATTCATGTATTGATAATATAATTACGAACTTGCCCGATTTGTGTATTCTGGGATGTGCAGTTGATCACAATGGTTTGGCTGATGGCCATGGAGGTATTTTTGCAGATATTTGTCTTGATAATGTAAGCAATTTAACGCAAAATAAGTATCCAATTGTTGTCACAAAAAAAAAGAGTATTTAATAGTAAAAATAGTGCCCAATTTGTATAGGGTATTCTTGAAAAAGATTGGAGTTGCGTGGGTATAAATACATTTCTCAAAACATTTCATTAAGTATTCCAAAACAGCTATAGAAAAAAACATTATAAAATAAGCCTCAAGAAAAATAGATAGTTAAAGTGGATCACTAAAGGAGTTCGAACATCAAGTAAAATGGAACGTTTCTTATGTATCTACACGTAATGGTAACAATCTTGATTCACGTGTCCTAATGTATAAGAATAGATATGTTAGACTGTATAGACAGGTTGTGGTAAAGGCTAAAAAACATGCAATAATGGTGCAAATAAATAGTCCAAAAAAATCTAAGTAAAGAAGTGTGGAAGGTAGTGAGAAAATGTACTAATAAGGAAAAAACGATACAATCGGAAATTCGTCTCAAAGTCAATGACCAAATTGTAGTCGATCCGGAAGCAATATCTGACATTATATCTAAACAGTTTGACTATATGTATCTCTAAGACAGTAGAAAGAGACCAAAATACAGCATTTTTACAAAATTACACAATTGAACAAAATAGCGAAATAAAAATTGCTTCTGTCACTCCAAACGAGGTCTCAACCAGAGTCAAAAGTATGGAGAACAAGTATTTTTGTGGTTATGATGAGATCCCAGTATCCATAATTAAGGAACTTAAATATCTATACTAGATCAGCCTATGTGTGATTTTTATAATAAATGTATTGAAGAATATATCTTCCCGGACCAGCTTAAAGTAGCCAAAGTAATACCTGTGTACAAAAAATGCAGTAAACCTGATCCTAAAAACTACAGGCCTATCTCCTTGCTACCAGTCCTGTCAAAAATATTTGAAAATATCATAATAAAACGACTTTTACCTCACTTGCGTGTAAATAGAGTGTTAAACCAAAGACAGTTCGGTTATCAAAAAGGTGTCGGCACTTCCGACGCCATATATACTTTACTTGATGACGTAATAGGTAAAATATATAATAAGATGAGAATAGGCAGAATTTTTATTGACTTAAGATCCGCGTTTGACACTATAGACCACGAAGAGAATTAAATGCTATAAATGCATCGGTATGTTCCGCATGTTATGCTTTAAGAGCACTTAGAACTGAAATTAACAATGAGCAATTGAAAATGGTATATTTCGCGTTGGTAGAATCTAAAATTAGATATAGGTAGCATAATGTTTTGGGGAAATAGTTATGACTATAACATAAAAAGAGCTGTTGTGTTACAAAAACGCGCAATTCGCACATTAGTCCGTATTCCGCAAAGAGTGAGTTGCCGTGAACATTTTATAAATTTGAATATACTTACAGTGCCGACCATTTATGTATTTGTACTTCTAAGTAACATGGCCAAATATATTCATGAATATGAGACAGCAAAAGAACGACAGATTAGAGAAGGCACACGTAGACAAGACATTAAACGTTACAAGGTACAGCCTAATTTGAATATAGTGAAGCACAGTCCCAGATATCAATTGGTTATATTATTTAATAAGTTGCCTCTAGATATAAAAAGCGCTATCTACCTACTCAAGCTCTTTTAAAAATCAACTTAAAATTTTCCTGTTGAATAAGTGTCTTTATTTATGCTGTTGAAGATCTATAACGAAATTCCTGTATACGTTGTATTTGTGCATTGTTGTAATATTTAACGTGTTTTTCCCTATGTAATTTAATTTTCTTTTTTAAACCATGTAATTTCAGATACAATTTATTGTTCATGAATAAATAAACAAACAAACAAACAAACTCCCGAATATGGCCAAGTAAGTTGCCTCATTTTGTTGTTCATTACGTACTAATCAATTCAAACACTAATACTAAGAAAGAGTGTGTGAAATGTACAAAAAAGTATGAATCGTCGAGTAGCGTGTGCGCAGACGAACGCAGGATATTGAATCATCACAATAACAGTTATTTGTCGTATTTGGGATCGTTAAGTAGATGCCCCATATATACACATGTTACCAAGCCCATGTACACACGGCTACATATCGAGCTATACTTTTTCAGTATTAGCTGACCTCGCATTGTATAGGATTTCCGTACAATGAGAGGTCAGCTTATACTGGAAAATTATAGCTTGATATGTAGCCGTGTGTACCCATACAATGTAAGGAGCACAATCATTTCGCGAGTGTATTGTTAGTTAGTTTAATTATTTGCGAGGAGTGGCCGTTGCTCAGTGGGACGTGCAGTGAATTTAGTCAAAATGTTTCAGCCTCGGGTCATGTTAACGTTCATGGAGGTGCCGAGGAAAAGAAACATGGAATCTGAGAACCCTGAGGAGCGGTTCAAGTTGATACCGACAGGACAAGGAAAGGTACGTAATGATAAAATCTTAATCGTCTTTCGCGGGCCTACCGAAGTTCCCGTGTTCGGCTAGCCCGTGAAATTCAAAATTTTCCTATTTAAAAAGTTTAACGCTACGCTCATTTGAATTTTGTTATGATTAAGGTAAACAATGGTTAAGGTTGATACTTAGTGGTAAAGGAAGCGGTGTTTACAAAGATACTAATTTATTTTGTAAAGTACTCTTCAAATCGTAAATTATGAATTTATGACACACTAGTTAATGCCCGACCATGCGTTGCAATACCGTTTTTTTTTTTAAACCATCCCTTTGTTAGACCGAACAAAACAAAAAGAAAAAATATCTACACTTCGGATAAGCTGTTTTTGAGTTTTAGCGAGACTAACGAACAGCAATTGATTTTTATATATACTCGTAAAGATATAATGTTTACACTCACTCCGAATAATAACAAAACAAAATTTTATGGAACCGCAGACAAAAAAGAAATCAAGACAGCGCTGCGAACAATACAGTGAAGCATGCAAAACTACACCTTGTTCTGTGCATACACGCTCACACGCACACATTTACAACCAAAGTACACCTCACCAAGTGCACATATGTTTTCGAAACCGGCCTCACGTCACTGTTGACAGCGCTATATCTTGATTTTTTATTTGGTATGAGTCTTGACACGAAGAAAAAAAATCGGACAGATTCTCGCTAGCAAAAAACTGTGTCACTCAAATCGGCCAGCTCGCTGGTACGTAAGTACAGGCCGCTGTACGCACACATTCATACATTAGTCGGCCGACGCACGGTCGTCTTTTACGCTCGCAAACGGCAACACTCACATATAAATATATTTACACTTATAATAGACAGGACTCGGTTTTGTCTTAGCAGAGTTTCGCCCGACTTTTTTTGTTCGTCCATAGGTCTATGTTTCAGTATGGAACATTGAAAACAAAGCTATTCAATCTATAACTGGAATCTAAAGAAATCTGTCACTCAAGCATTAGTTACGCCCAACAAAAATGTCACAAGGCTTTTGTCAAAATTGTCCATGGAAATGACAAAAACTCTGAACAAAGTAGGAAGAATGAGGAGCATGCGCGCGCCCAACGTCTTGTTTACGAAACAAACTTTATGCGAAATAATAGTGTAGTGAAACTTGTGGCCCACCGTGACGGAACTGCATAACATAATAGAGGTGCCCCATAAATCACTATCATAATGAATATTGTCCTTGGTCAGTCATCCGTTTTTATACAACAAGATAATTTAAAATTGGAATAATAAGATTTGGAGACATTCTTAATTCTTAGAATTTGTGGTGTGTTTTGTTAAATGCTCAGAAGAACCGTTAGGTGCTTACGTATTTTCTTTTTTTTTTCTTAGCGTAATTATTATATCTACCTATTACAAACGTGAGTTTACTCTTTTATTTGGGCGAACTATTAAGTAATATTTCTATACACACATAAACAAACAGACATGTAAGTAGATACCTAATTGAGCAGAATAAATGAAGACTCTTCAAACCTTACCCAGATATACCCATAGACAGAATTAACACTCCTCTTTTTGCGTCAGTCTGAAAATAAAACAGGTCAAGAGCTTTGGATTATATTAATGTTGACTATTCTAAAGCTACGACTTGCAAAATCCCAGGAGCGGGGAGCGGTAGCGGGGAGCGGTAGGTCATATAGGGTGCAATGAAAAACATTCTTGCAATTTAATCATTGTTCATGTAACGAAAGCAATAATAAAGCCTCAAACGTCGCGAGCCTAGGAAAGAACAAATTATATTTTAAGCAGTAACAAGAAATATTGAATACTTATCAAGAACAATAGGTACCTACTCATAGGTAGGTATCAACGTTATAGTTTTCTGCGAATATAGATAGATAGGATCGTCCTGTGTCCAGGAGTGGACTGCAAAAGGCTGATGCTTGATAATTATCAAGTGCATATGCCTCGCGTTTGAACTAAATATTGATATAATTACGTATAGGTAGGTAGTTAGTAGTCAATATAGCTTAGCTTGAGCATATTTTTTTTGGGTGGAAAATCGTCAAATTACTTCTCCCGCTCTGGGCGGAGCGGGAGGGTGTGTCAGACTTTTACTGACTAAAACCCACCCGTTTCCTTCAGTTGTCTGTGCGCCAGGGCCACGGTAACTCTTTCGAACAATCCGCGACCCCGGCAGGCATCGGCCCTATCGGACCGTCATTTAGTGCTGACATCTCTTTGAGGCGCGTGTAGAACACAACGCGCCGTCGACCCGGGCCTGGGTCGCTACTCTCTAAGCACGAAATCCTTAGTTTCGGCCGACGTTACGGGCGTTTCCTACTCCGTATCATCTACGGACCTAAGATTAGCTGGAGGTCCGACCTAAGAATGAATGACACCACGATGTGACAGTTTTTCCTACTGCCAATGTGCTTTTATCTGTCCGAAAAAGTTAATTAATCATGTCTAGGGTTTACTCCAAAGTTTCAAAATACTTTCTGACGGGCCCGTATCTTCGTTGACAGACTTAGAGAGTAGGGCCCCTGGTCCTTGTCGGACGGCGAGCTATATACCCATTGCTCGCTGTCCGCAAGCCCGCGCCTTCGGTGGCCGGGAATCGGTTATCGATTCCCGACGCCCTAGGCGTCTCCTTCTGCGGCACCTAGGGGCGTGAGGGCGCAACGATTGCCTCGCCCTCACGCGCTCCGCCTCCTCCTTCGCGAGTATTACTGCTTCGCAGAAGGAGGTGACAGCTTCCCAGACCCTAGTCCAGGCCATGGTATGGAGCGAGAGGCTCCATACCATGGCCTGGACCAGGGCCGGACGCGAGAGATCGCCACCGCCGATTGCCTCCGCGAGGACACGGCGGCGGTGCTCCGGCCAAGCCGAGCAGACCTACAACGTATGCTCCACCGTGTTCTCCGGGAGATCCACACAATGGTGACACCCGGGCGTTTCCTCCCGCCGTATCCAGGAACCGGAACCAGAACTTCCTGTTCCGGTTCCGGTTATCCTACTTAGAAGCCTGGTATTGGATTATACACTGGCCTTGAAAACTTTAAAACCACACTTTAAAAATTGCAATAACTTTTAAAGTTCACAAGATATATTTTCGTAAATAAAAAGGATTACAATTTTTTTTTTACTTATATAAAATTTAATAGTCGATAACATTCTTTAAAGGATGGCTGAAAAAAACTTTATATAGCTTTTTTTCAGCAAACACTCCTTTTCAAATTCCTGTCTTACTTTTGACTTTTTGTTTCTGTTTTTGTTTACACATTTATTTACTGATAGAAGAATTTAGATTCAAAAGCCAAGGTATCTACAGCACGGAAAAATTTACTTATCATGCCTCTTTCACCTGAAGAATGTGCAAGAATCATGGCTTTTCAGAAGCCGCAGACCACCCCTTATCACTCTCAGGGCCCTAAAACAGGCCCTGATGGAAGAATGGGAGAATATTCCCCAACATCGCCTTCGAAACCTCGTCTTCAGTATGCCAAACCGGCTCGAAGCTGTAATTAGAGCACGAGAAGGCAATACCAGTTATTAAAATGTAAATAAGGCGTAAAACATACTTATGAATGTAGTTTGAGTTTTTGTCATTAAGTTAAAAATGGTTATTTTTTGGTTTTTATCTTTTTTAAGTTAAAAACGTTTCTAATGTATAAAATAAACTAAAATAAACTATAATATCTAAGAAAGTTGATGAAATTTACTATAAAACATTTTTTATTTCTAAACTCTGACTTCTATAGTTTATGAAAAATTGCAATTTTAAAAGTGTAGTACTAAGTTTTGAAGGTCAGTGTAGGCCAGTGTAGTAATCTCCCAGTATAGATACCAATTTAAAACAAAAAATGTGTACCTATTCAATAAACGAATCAATTCAAGAGCGATCAGTGAACTCACCTCGCGGGTTCACTTGTTTCTCGCTTATAGCCTCGCTCAACACGATGTCGTAACCTTAAATCAGCTGTTTACGCAATCGATAAGACCGAGGCGTGGAGGCAGCAAACAATCACCCCGCGCCGAGCTTTACATGTTTTCACTCAAAACATTCAGCATTCTGAAAGTTTCATTCGTTCGGAGGGGAAGTGAACTAAAAAAACTTTACGATCGGCATTTTTTTATATTTAAATACGGAATAGAGGTCAAGTTTAGGACCGTTATTAAAAACAGTTGACCGTGGGAAGTAAATATGGTATCATAGCAACGATTAATATAGCCAAACATTGGAGCAGACATTAAAAGAGTGTGTACAGTGTAGAAGTGTGCACTTGCAAATCATTTCGAACCTCACTCAAATGACTGCACACGGCATCGTAGATATCAGATGACACACAATTCGAAAGCGAACTCATTTGTTTTTGGCACCGTCGCCTCTCGCCTCATCACTGATTGAATTTGGAAGTCATGTTAGGAGAATAACACCACCGTCGCACCATATTCGTAGTCGTAGGTTAATCCGATCATAAATTCAATCTTTGTTCCCAGTTTCTTGAAAATTCTTTAAGTCGTTTCACGTAGCACAACCATCCAGACTTCAAAATGTCATAGTAGATTGTGAAAGATAGTAGAATTATTAGAAAGGACACATACCATAGGACATAAATGCAAGATGTGTCTATAGTTACCTACGAGTGTAATGCCCAATTTCATTAAGAAACGTCAGAGCTTCCGTAAAACAAAATATCCAGCGTCGATTTTCAGAGTTTCAGACTATTTGTAGCTTTCCCGCTTCAAAGTCATGGCGCTTATTCACTCGCACACTCACTGTTATGAACGAAACGTTTTATTATAATCTGATTTTAGTTTTACAGTACCTTTCATGTTTTATCGAACTGATAAATAGATAACATATCATGGATAACGTAGTCGCGAATGGAACGACCGCGGATAAACGTTGCACCGAATATATAAACTGCATCTTAAAACATTAAAAATAGTACAATGATTGTTAAAACACAGTAACAAACATTTTAGTGTAGTTTGTGTAATTGTTATTAAGTTAATTATATATAATGTCGAAGGACACCGAAGGAAACGGCTGGCAATTAAAACCAGGAGACAAGGAGAACAGGAACAAGTTACCAGATCCGTTAAATGGAGATTTCCGGCAAACACCAGAATCAGACACGTAAGTATTCCATTATAATAGTATCTACATAAACTGTACACACAATATTATAACGGAGAAATAAAATGAACCTAGCAGAAATAGAAGGAACCCTAAGCAATTGAAACACTATCTGTGAAAACGGAATCCTAGGCACGAACGACACTGGACACTAATTGTTTCAATTGATCAGCAGCTCTTATTCATCATGAACAAGTCAGACGCGCACTACTGTTTTATTATACATATTACTTCACATTTAAAATAAGAACAATATGAAACATACTTATTCGCCGGGACTGATTAAAAATGATCTCATCATAACACCTGGTGCGCTCTACCATTTTTCGGTGATACCTTAGTTACCATCATAATTTAAAAAATAAACTAACTACATTTACCAGACAAACATCAGTTTCTGAATGATTTTCTATTTTAGTTCCGGAATGTTACGTGATATGATAATAATATAGGTATAGTTTTTCAAGATAAATTGTTAATTAGGCATTTATCAATATTGTTATCTGCCATTGTGTCCATTGTGAAAATCGACTGGATTAAACAATTACGTATGAGTATGTTGTATGTACACACGGCTACATATCAAGCTATACATTTCCAGTATAAGCTGACCTCTCATTGTACGGAAATCCTATACAATGCGAGATCAGCACTGGAAATGTATAGCTTGAATGTAAATGTGTGTACTTATGTTCCTTTGTTGCTGATAGCGAATCATTTAATATAAGAAAGGGCTGTCATGATTAATCTCGAAGGTAGGCTAAGTATGTCCTAGGCCTACCTTCGAGATATACGGCTAGATGTTGAATGTTCGACATTTAGAAGTCCAGTGGGTACCTTTAGCCTACACTATAAAGTCCGTAATAATGAACGATTCCGGGTTCAACTGTAGCATTTATCCTAACCTTGGTCAGAGCAAACACCACGTGCGTTTGGTGTGGGATACCTACATACATAAACAATGTAAAACGAACTGTTTTTGTGTTTATCGTAAGAAGCGTATATTTACAAAAAATCGTTTATAAATACCTTTAGATAAACATTCATATAACAGAAAAATGTCTGTATCTCCTTATGATATTCCCAGTTCCCAGTGTTGGGAACAAAGCGTCTTCTCTGTGAGAGGACACCTCGTGGGCCCAATGCGGACTGGTGTTGCTTTATGTCACATCGGGCCGGTTTAGGTACTAGAATCTGGAGAAACTGCAACGTCTTGGGGAACAAGTCAAGGTGATGAATGATCTGTAACTTCATTAAATTCTGTTTGTAGTTCAAGCCCGAACTACGGTGAATCATAACTTTTCCTGTTGTACTGGAAAAGTTAAAGTTAAAGTCAAAAATAAAAAAAACGGGTTTTTACCATCAGTATGGCACATGCTAGGTTTTACTAATGACAACTAGTATTGGCTTTGTAAATGAAAAATCTGTGTTTATCGGGATGGAGTTTTCCTTCATTTGTTTTGCTAATTGTAGGTTTTTCATCTTCCTCTTCATCACAGAGGTCTTATTTGTGTAAAAAGGTTACAAGAGAATGGGGCTTATTTCTGAGCCTCAATCCCCGTCCATGCCCCGTCATCCATACTTAATATATATAATTATATATCCATACTAATCCATTCTTAATATTAGGTCTTTACCTATGAAATTGCCGTTCTGCAGTACTGGCCATTTCAAATCAAAATAATTTTTGTTTGGCTAAGAATTCTAATTTCAAATTAATTTTATTTTAAAAACATGGATTTTTTTTTCTAAAAGTAGTCATTTCTTTATTGATTAGTGTTACATTTTCATCGCATTTCAATCTTTTTCGTCATCATGGATACGTTAAAAATTCGAGTAATTATGGAATATGAGTACCGTCGTGGCAGCAACGCGGCACAAGCGGCACGCAACATCAACGACGTTTACGGAGCTAACACTACAAACCAACGCACCACCTGTTATTGGTTTGCTCGCTTCCGTTCTGGAAATTTCGACCTGAAAAATGAACCTCGCGGTCGTCCGAAGACTTTGGTCGACAATGACGAATTAAAGGCGATTGTGGAAGCTGATGATACACAATCTACGGCTGAATTAGCAGCAGCTTTCGACGTTAGCGTCAAAACAATATTGGTCCATTTGCGTCAAATTGGCAAGGTAAAAAAGCTTGACAAATGGGTGCCCCACGAACTCAATGATCGCCAGCGCGAAGTACGCGTCGAGACGTGCCTTGCACTGCTCAACAGACACACAAATGAAGGAATTTTGAACCGCATTGTTACCTGCGATGAAAAATGGATTCTGTTTGATAACCGTAAGCGCTCAGCAAGTTGGTTGGATCCTGGTTCAGCACCTAAACAATGCCCTAAACGAAAACTTACCCCTAGAAAAGTGATGGTCACTGTTTGGTGGTCTGGCGCCGGTGTGATTCATCACAGCTTCTTACCAAACGGGGTGAGCATTACTGCAGATGTGTACTGTGAAGAACTGAACACAATGATGGAGAAGCTGGCGCATCTCCAACCAGCATTGGTCAATCGCTCGTCTCCGCTGCTCCTGCACGACAACGCGCGACCTCATACTGCACAGCAGACGGTCTCCAAGTTGCAAGAACTGGGGTTGGAAGCTCTCCGTCATCCGCCCTACTCACCAGACCTTGCGCCTACAGACTACTACTTTTTCCAGAATTTGGATAACTTCTTGGCGGGAAAAAAAATTAATACCCGAGAGGCAGTACAAAATGCCTTTGAAGAATTTGTTGCCTCCCGTCCAGCTGATTTCTTTAAGAAGGGCATCAATAAACTGCCACTGCGATGGCAAAGATGCATTGATTGCATGGGTGATTACTTCGATTAATACAAATAAAAAATTCATGAAAAAAATTCGTTTAAATTTTTTCATACAAAACGGCAATTTCATAGGTAAAGACCTATTATTATAAATTCGAAAGTAACTCTATCTGTATATTACCTTTTCACGCCGAAGCAGCTGAATGGATTTCGATCAAAATTGGCAAGGAGATAGATGACAGCCTGGGGAAGGACATAGGCTAGGCTTTTTGTTGGGGTAACACGTTCCCGTGGGATAATTTCCGACATCCACGCGGGCGAAGCCGCGGCCAGAAGCTAGTAATTTTATAAATTTGAAAATAAACGTCTGTCTGTCTATATGTTCCCTTTTCATGCCTAAACCACTCAACGGATTCCGATAAAATTTGACATGGAGGTAGCTGGCATCCTGAGGAATGATATAGACTACTTTTGTCTTAAAAAATAATCCTAAAGGGGCTGTAGGGCATGAAAGTTTATATGGGATATGAAAATCAAAATTTATTCTTTTGGTATGAAATTAAGAATTAAGTACTCGTGTTTCAGCGTTTTTGTAAAATCATCCCTTAAGGCGGTAAAATTGAGGATGATTTTGAAATTCAGATTTCTTTAATATTAAAATTTTTGTGTACCTCTTTATAAGGGAATTTAGGAGATTGGAAAAAAAAAACCATACAAATAAGTATTACGTCGTCAATGGCGGCGCTAAAGTATTTAAAATTAATGGTAGTATTATTAAGGCGAGGTTCCCCGGATAAACGACGTTTTGTTCTGTGTTCTAATCGTACGTAGATATCACGGATTTAAATTTTGAAAAAAACATAGGTAGGTACTACATATTTCACACTTCGATCTAGATACTTCGGCCGTGCGATTCAAGATTACTTGCACTGCAGCCAATTAAATCGCAAGGACAAGTCTAAATTATGATCTAATTATTATTTCATTTGAGTTATTTATGGCTTTGAACAATAAAACATACATATAATAAAGGTCGTAAAAAATGTGATAATTTTTTACGACTCTAGGCGGCTGCAAAAATTGTCAGCCGCCATCTTGTATTTTCATTTTGACCTTACTATCGGCTTTAGCACCCTCGAAAATCATGAAAACGACACCCATGATGGAAAATCTGAAAATTTTCGGAGTCGACACAAATTTTTGTTATCAGTGACCTCGAAAACCACGAAAATGTCACCTATGTCAATATTTTTAAAAGAAACAAGGAAAGGCAATAAAAAAAAAATCGGTGTGAGTTGGTTTGGCACTCACGAAAATTTATGTGTAAACATGTGAGCTCGCATCAGTTTGGTTCACGCGCTCACATAGACACGGGTCTTACGCTGACGTCATCTGACGCTCGAAGTCTTACGCTTACGCGTCTGATGCTCGAAGTCTTACGCTGACGCGTCTGACGCTCGAAGTCCCAGCTAGCCCCTACCGTAGACCGAGCGCTAAGATGTTTACACATCAATAAGAATAAACTAATAAGAAAAATATTTAAGAAATAAGCAGTTACTCAAATGTTACAATATGTCGTATCTCTATGTGCTTACTGTGTGTAAATAAATAAGAAAATAAATAGAACAGTTCAATCAAAAAACTACGAGGATCACTATTGACGCTAAATTGGACTGTTTACTTCCAGTCTGTCTGTAACTTGAACATAACGGGTGAATTGTGGTTACATCCCTGCCTAACCCTTTGCATGAATACAGGCGTGATGTTATGAAGAAATCTTATTCCCGCAACTTTTTCGCGCAACTGCCCTTTCGTGCAAGTGGAATCTCGAGAAAAGTCTTTCGCGCAAAAGTCCATTTGCGCAAACGTCCAATCATAGAAATATGTATCTTTTCGCGCAAGTGTCGTTTCGCGCAAAAGTCCGTTCGCGCAAAAGTCCGTCCAGCACGAAGTTTTCGCACCCTTAAGGGAATTCCAATGGCGCGCGGCGCGTAGCTTGGAATCGTACCCGTATTCATGATCTTCGTGTCAGTCAGATTTTAAATCCACCAGATTCACAAAAATTAATAAGTATACTTATTATAATTATTACCCAATTTCTAATACTTAATTATTTTAATTATTAGTAATTAGGTTCAAGTTTATACACTACGTACCTAATCTATCTATACAACTTATAAATACTTACTAGAAAAATAAAACAAAATTAAAGTATACTAATCAATTTGAGTTGAGCTACTACATTGCTCTATTCTGTGACGCCACTTAGTACCTACCTATTCGAGTTCGTGAACTCATATGAGCGGTGCGCTTGGCGTTTATGTCTCCGGCGCAACGTAAGCCCACCTACGCACGGACGTAAAATATCCCAACGAAATAAAAACGCGTGCCGCGGTCGGAATGGAACAAATAGAAACCGGTACATCTGTTCACACGATCGCGATTTTTCCCCGCCGCGATTTTTTATCGCACGATGTTCGATTTTCAAATGTTGGCGTTGAGCGTTGAAGGAATACGACATACCAAGTTTTGTACCTGTGTTCCCACGGACGTGAACGCGGTAAAATCGCGCGCGTTGGTCAGTACGGAGCGCCGCGCGGCGCCCGGCTCGTGGCGTGCAGACGTGCCGGATGCTCAAGGCCGTGGAGCACGGCGATGCATAGCCGAATAACGCGTAGGTATATAAAACATTGGAATTATTCCAATGTTTTATTTACGGAATAATCAGTCGTTAATGAAAATAATTTATTTGAAGTTAGTAATCGGACGTTATTGGACGATAGACGATAGAGTAGGTAGGTACGCAGTACGCACTCACTTTCCTTGACAAATTTTCGAGAATATTTATTTATTTATTTATCTACTCACATCTACCATCTACAGGATAACCCAATGCGATAAATGCGCCTATCCTACCTTAATCTAATCTCTCTTCATCTTATCTAACTGATGATGGTGACTAATTCCTTCCAAATAACCTACATTTTTAAGTTAATATAAACATACCTACCTATTTTATGCCAAGGGATTCGAATACGAAACAAGATAATAAAATATAAGCAGTGGCGGACTAATAGGGGGGCGGAAAGGGCGGGCCGCCCCGGGCCTCCGGTCTTGGGGGGCCCCCAAATACCCGAGTTCCCCTGATCAAATCCTAAACAAGACTTTAAAAATGTGCTTAGTACCTACATAATTTCATCAAGATCAAAACACTTCAGCCATCTAGACTTTTTACGCGGTACTAATATTCTTTTAACTTTGCTGAACGCGTCTAATACGCTGGGCGTCTAATTTGCCCGTTGTTTTGTTATAGAACACCTCCGATATTTTCAATAGTATATGGAATCCTAAAATAGTTCTGGGCATAGGTATATGGTATATGGGTGGATTTTATTATAAAGTAAGTAAACAATACATGGGTTTTATTTTACAAAATACAGTATAATAAACATGCTATTTAGTTGATAATTATTACATACATATTTTCAGGATATTTCCTTAAATCATTGTACGGCGTCAAAAATATTGGTATTTTAAATAATTATAAGTACCTAGTTCATTTTATAAGGGACGCATCCAAATTTTATTGCTTCTTTTGTGGTCTCCTGGCCTCACAAATGGCTTCTGCAAATAATTTTGCGGACAACGTCATACGTCCACACTGCGCGAAGGAACAGCTCGAAGTGATTTTTTAACGCTCGTTCGTAAATTCTGTTGAAGGCGGGAAAAAATCGCGCTTGGCGTTTTTATTCCGCCGCGATTTTATTACGTCTGTGGGAACGTGGGCGAAATGCCTACGGCACGCGGCGGCGCTCGGGTTAACCTCGCCTTAAAATGAATTATTATTATTCGGTCTGTTACCTTTTAATGCCAAAACGGCTAACGAAATTGGATGAAAAGCATACCTACTGATAGGCCATGACCTGGGTTAGGACATAGAATACTTTTTTATCCCGATAGTAAATTCCCGTGGGATAATTTCCGACAATAACACGAGTGAAGCCATGGGCAAAAGCTACTAAAGATGTAAACATGAGTATGGATGTTTACGATCATGACTTCGTAAATCATAGTTTTTACCGAAGTGATTCACTGTACGATTTATACAGTACAGACCACAGAAATATAAATAAATTTAGATTTCTGCGGTACAGACTGTAAAAGCCCCGTGTGATACGTTCTAATACCAGGCAGGATATAATCTTGTTATTTTCCAGTACTCATTTATATCGTAAAATTAAGTAAACTGCTTTCACATAACATACAAATTCATAAAATGATTTAGAACACTTAGCGTTGAGCTCTAATACAATACAATTAATTAATTATTAATATTCTAATATATGACAATGTCTTATCTTAATGTTTGAGCATTGCACATATCTACAGGCAGTGGCGTAACTGTAGGGTAGCAGGGCTGGCATAATGCCACGGGCCCAGGGCCCGATGGGGCCCTCGGCCCAAGACGCCGCGAGCTCAGAAGTAACCTAATATTTTTAGCAAAATTTCGTAAAATTTCTAATGTTTATATAAGTAAGTAGGTACTTAAAATCTATTAAGGAAATATGTGACAAGACAGGCTACGTAACTTAGCTATTCTGTCTACTAAAAATTCTATGGCCTGATCTTTAAACTTTGATGATGTTATTGATACTTTTGCGGAACAGAAAGCTCGGAGAAAAGAATTTTAATAATAAATATATTGTTAAGATAATTTTTTTATTGTTATTGATTAAATATGTAATACCTATCTATAATTTTGAAAATTATATTTATTATATATTTCACACGCACATTAATACTGTTGCAATGGGTAACTACTTCAGTGATTTATTAAAATTAAATTACAACGACACGATTTTTACTGCGCCCCATCCAATGAATTGGCCACGGGCCTCAGATGGTATAGTTACGCCACTGTCTACAGGTTATTCCATGCCATAGGTACAGGGTTAACTATTGGCTAGTGCTCAAATTGCAGTCATCAAAAATGTTGACGACATTTTTCACCAACACTTTTTTTTATTCCAAATCTGTTCCGTAGTTTATTTAGCCACGAACTCAAACAAGCAAAGAAATGGAAGCCAGCATTTTCATCAACAAAAACAATGGGGGCTATAGAATTTATCTTTTACATCAATTTTAAGCGAAACAATGTGTCATATACCTAATGGTCGTCTCCATCTTTTTGCAGAAGTTCAGAACCTGATGCCTTCAAAAAGGATGAAGTTCCAAGTATACCTTTTATTACACTGGTGAGTTCCCATGATAGACACCATTACTATATCATTCAATTATTAGATTAAGCAGTACGGCTCCACATTACAAATGATCGAGGTGTATGTAAAAAGTCACGATGCACCGACCCCTTTAAATTGGGATATGGACAGTAGGATGACGCTGATAATGATCAGAGAAATATGTGAAACTTTTGTGAAGCCTGTTAATAAAACATAAATATCTAGTATAAGTATATACGGTAGTTGTATTAGAATCATTTATCCATTACACAATGTATCTTTCGCCTTGTCTGTACATAGGTACTTTATCCTCCAATCATTATCGATCCGTTTCGGCTCAAGCTTTTACCTAATTAACTTTCAAGCCATGAACAGACACTCTACCGCGGGCGTTAGTAAACTCAATAATAGAAATGGAATTTGCATGTAACCATTATGGTTTATCAGCCAAATACGAACGTGTTCAGGATAGGGAATCATTTCAGCAGGCTTAGTATGACGCTGTCTATTTCTTCGAAGAATATTTCCATACAAAGTGACATTTCGTTTCTCCATTTTTGACCTCGCACCGTAAAAATCCTTCTAAAATCTGTCATTTTGTCTTTCGTTTCTACCGATCATTGTCTAGGTCCTTTTTAATGTAGACTAATTTAGAATACAACTGTCTAAGGTAGTGAAGACAATTTGCTAAATGATAATCGGCATGCTGAAGACAGTGGAAAACTTTGTACTCGACGGCCACAAAGTATAAAAATGGAATGGAAACATAGAATTTTTCACTTTTTGTATGGAAAATGTGAAAAAATATTACCTACATGTTGAATTTTAGGGCTTTAAGAGTTTTTTTAAGGAGGTCGAAATTTTCATTGTTTTTGCGATAGGACACACCATTTTCGAGATACAAGCAAAATAAAAGAAAAACGTCAATAAAATACTGATTGTCGTAAAAAGTGCCATTGACTCTTTCTACTTTGCTGCAGTCGTGCTGTCTCCACGAAACGTCATTTTTGTCTATTCTTCCGTCGACAAGACGGTGCTTGTGCTAAGCCTGCTGGTGCTAAAATTCGAAAAAAGATGCAATGCCAATTGGCCTATTTAGTTTAAGTTGTCTTCTCGTCATCTCTGGTAAAAGATAGTTTTGATTTCTTTTCACTATGTTTACAAGTACTTACTAGTGTACAAGATGTGTGCCCAATTGAATTTTACGTCGCTGGCAAAAATGACAAAATTCCATAGAAACTTTCATCTAAACCCCTTTTGAGGGATAAATTTCATTCTTCTAGACCCAGTAGTTAGTCTGTGCGTTGTCTGTCAGTGAATGAATGAATGAATTTAAGTATTATACAGGGTGGCGGGCACATCGACGTGCAAACTGTTACCATAAATTCAACACATGATTCTAGACCCTAGTGTAAAAATATTACGTAGGTTACGGATCAAAAAAAAAAAGTGCTATTTCATAGAAAAGTTCAACACCAACGCGGTTAAAATGAATGGAACAGCATTTTTTTTTTATAACTGACGAAAATTTTTGGCACAGTTAGATTCAGAATCATTGAGCAGAATTCATGGTTACAATTTGCACGTCGATGTCCCTGCTACCCTGTATTATGTACATTTCGTTTTCTTAAATAAAACAATAATCTACCCAAATCTTCTAATTTCAGTTCAGATTTGCGACCCTTCAGGACAAAATTTTCATAACTTTGGCGGTAATATGTTCGATGGTCGCTGCCATATCGACGCCTATCAACACTTTGTTGCTTGCGTTCCTACTGGACGCTATGGTGGAATATGGGATATCTTTAATAAATCCTGCAGTATCGAATACAGAAGCTGCAGATTCATTCCTGGAAGCCCTGCTCTTCTTCGCTATCTACAACGTTATTACTGGAGCCTTACTTATTGTTTTGTCATACGCTGCTACTACGATGATGAACATTGCCGCGTATAACCAAGTATGTATAGCACAGTCATTATTATGTAATGATTATTTATTAATTATTAAGTATTTTCTATTGTCTTCTCTTCTTGACACTGCTGCAATAATGATCCTTCTTACCCTGACCGTACTGTAACAGAAAATTATTTAATGAATGCAAGGCCGTAGGCAGGTGAGGGATTTCGGGGGTTCAAATAAGAAAGAAAGAAAGAAAGAAAAATAGGTTTATTTGTCACAGAAACACGTGCATACAAAAAAAAAAAAATTAGCTCAGGTAACAATTTAATAAAAAGAAACAAACAAACTAGATCTTTAATCACGAGCACAAAACAGAAATAGTCGACAGCTGCACGTCATGACTGTGACAAGAAGGCTTCCACTCAGCATGATGCTGTGCTATAGGGACCCACAGCACGGCGCTGGTTTTCAGTGGTTACCCAAAAAGGACGTACGGAGACCAAGTCAGGTGTAATAATTGGTACTACATCTACGTAACAAAATATAATAAAACAAACAGTACATATTATTAAATAACATAAACATCCATTAACAATTATATAGGCACGCCGTGCGATCTTAAGCAATGTACCCACCCGAATCCCCCCCTTAATGAGACAATCCAGAATCTCAATCCAGTCATCGTTGTCCCGCGCTTTATTTCTGATGATCATCCACGTCGATTGCCTTTTAATTATGTAAATTATAATATAAAATTAAATAAACAAAAATGTGAATGTCACTGGTCCAGAGCTCGTTGCCCCGAAGTTAATTCTTGGCTACGGTTTTGCATAACTGTTAGTTACCTAAGTGAGGTCTAAGAAAATATTTTTGTCTCTTTCGTGTTCTTACAAATTTAACTTTTCATCTCCAGGTTTATGTTATACGACAAGAATATCTAAAAGCAACTCTTAACCAAGATTTTGCGTATTTCGATGTTCATAAAAACGGGGACATAGCTTCTAAAATTAACAGGTAAGACACAAATCAAATTAGCTAATGTGTACGACCCACCCATACTCGATATTTGCTATCTCGCTTACGTTTCAATAATTAGAGGAAACTGATTTACACTTGTTTTAGGTAAGTAATGGAGTATTCTGCTATAATATTTCCAAATTAATTTGTGAGTTTGCTTGCAGTGACATGGTGAAACTAGAAGATGGTATCGGCGAGAAGCTGACGACCTTCTTGTTCTATCAAGCGTCGTTTTTCAGTAGTGTCATCATGGCTCTGATCAAGGGTTGGAAGCTGGCCCTGCTGTGTCTCATATCATTCCCTGTCACCATGACACTGGTGGGAGTCGCTGGGCTGGTAAGCTTCATTAAAACGTTCGTTTTCTCTTGCGTTAAGATCAGTTGCCATGACATTTCCAATTTTTGAAAAGTACACACTCTCAGCTCATATCCCTTTGAACCTTAGTTCCGCGCCCTTATTTACTCGGTGGTGACAGATATATAATCACATAGGAACTGACGTCATACGAATCCAGATCCCCATGTCTTTAAAGTAGGTAAAAACATCAAGCATTATTATGTCCAATGAAGTCGGTTCTGATGAAGACCGCATGATGCTGAGCGTCTCAACACCATAAATTACCACGACCTATCTTATGAATACCTAAATAGATGCAGATTGATAGACAAAATTGATGTAGATTGTTATCTTAAGAGGCTTACAAGAGCTAAAGCGCGGTCACTGTCGGATTGCATAGAAGAGAAAGAGACGCGCTATGACATAACGCTGGTAATTTATTGCAAAATATGAAGCATAGCAGACTAAAAAATTCAAACACCATTACGTTAGTATGTTACTTGTAGAATAATCTGACAAAAAATTTGAATGTTTGCATGTATATTAGTATGGTTTTTAATCGTTAAAATATTTTTAGACGTATCTTCGTGTTTTTTTTCTATCATGTCAAGTTAATTGTATTATGTTTTCAACTCATTATCTAACTAGCATATATCCAGAAGAATATCATATATTTTTCTGATTTTGGTTACTGCAGTGGATCATATATTTTTAGGCATTATAAATTTGCGTTTAGGTCATGTAGTCCCCTTAAATGGATGTAGATTGATACCCTAAATGGCGAAAAACTTTCGAACCTGGCACAACTAATCGCGGCGCTATCGATAGACACAGCTTTTATAGAAATTACAATAGACCTTTTTGTGACCATTGATAACTTATACGAGTAGGTAGGTACAGTACCCGCACGTTTGTATGGCACATCAAATCGTAGAAAGACACTGTTACCAGCATCGAAGCTAGGCCTGTCCAGGCGGGCGGCTGCCAGGGTCGCAATCTTAACCCCACCCCCGTGCACTATGCAGACCCACAGCCTGCCCCTATTTTTGTATGAATGACCAAAAGAAAACCGTACCTATCCGAGATGGTCCAATAATATAACTTTCGAGCACGCTTCCCTCACTCTTGCATTATTCGTTCTTACAATTATTAAGTTTTTCTGCGTAACTCGGCAAAACAAATGAATGATCAAAGGGCAATTTAACACACATACATAGGCATCATATTATCGTACACGATTCATTCATTATTTAAGTATTATACTAAATTCTGCTTTTCTGTTGTGATCAAATTTATTGCCCTATGATGAACCCATACCCCTCTTAACGTTTTAGTTGATTAATTGACGTAATTGAAGCTTAATTACATCAATCAACTGAGTAAAATATTCTTTAATATAAAACAATAATGAAATGTCGCAAAAGATGATAGATAATTGTATCTTTCATAAAGAAATAAGTTGGATTGTCGCGTAATTCGTGTTGATGATATGGAAAGACAATAAAATACTCAAACTGTTTGGATAGTAACTGATAGGATAGTGTACGGACGTTTATCGATAAAAAGGTATATGTTGAACCATTTGGATTATTCACGTTTACTTCCTGTTTCTACCCATGTTTATCTTATGTGGTGACGAAAAGAAGCAACTATTTGCGACCAGTCTCGACCTACATACGACTATCGTCATTTTGTCACGACTTCCACTTGTCTTAGTTGTCTTCCTTAAACCGAATATTTCTAGAGGGTTCAGGGGTCAAAGGACGTCATAATTTTATGAATTCTAATTGCTGGTCGAAATCTGTAATTAAAACAGAATAAAAGGCCCAAATTTCGGGCATTTTCATAAACATATGCTTCGGAAAACTTCGACAATTTATGCGTTGTGACGGCTTCTATTGGTATGTTGGTTCAAAGTTTAAAAACAAAACAAAGGAAAAGTTTTCTCAAAGTAATTTATTTCAATAGGTAGCCGCTAGACTTTCTAAGAAAGAAGCTATAGCATCAGGCAAGGCTGGTGCCATTGCCGAGGAGGTCATCTCGGCGATACGCACCGTGTACGCCTTCAGCGGACAGAAGCAGGAGCTGGAGAGATACGAAAGACATCTTAATGAAGCCAAGAAAATCAATATCAAAAAAGGTAAGCAGATGCTACGTTTTCGTCTGTGAAACAGCACCCTAATGGCGTAACACACTGTCAATTTGCCTATTGCTAATCCATTGCTTCATAATATGTTCACAATATTTGTCTGCTCAACAATGTAAATAACGCAATGAATGTTGTTGAACTATCAAAATGAAAGCCATTCCTACTGTTAGTGCGTTACGCAATTACCCCGCGGGATTAATGTGTGTCTTAGAAAAAAGCAGCAGTGGCCTATTGGATAAAGCGTCGGACTGACGACCCAGATCGTATCTATCAACATAATTAATGTATATAACATTGGTTAATTTAAAAAAAAAATACCTATTGTAGTATTGTAAGTTTATTCTAGGTACATAATCTTGACATATAATTATAATTAATGTAGGTAGGTATGACACCGTATAATAATGAACATCGTTAGTTTATAATCTGTCCATGGCAAACCGACAAATTGTGAACTGGTATCAAACTTGCATGCGACGGATTGCACCTTGCGCTAATGCTAAATAGTCAAGTAACTACGACCAACTTGGAAGTAGCGAGGTTGGTCACAGTTTTAACCTAACCTTACGCATTTGGTCGAGGTGCCCTGGCTTAGTTGCTGCGACCAATTCGGCTACCGCCAAGACCGACAAATCAGGGACGGTTCACAATTTTACGGGGGATAAAATCGGACAGATTGTGAAACCTGTAGGTAAGTGCAGGTTCGTTCACAATTTGACGGTTCGACTTGGATAGATGATAAACTATCGAAAAATAATACGTTATATTGTAAGCAGTAGGTATGGTACAGTTCACAATTTATCGACAGTTTACAATCTCGCGAGATATACTTATTATAAATTAACGGTGTTTACAATCAAAAAAATAGTCATAGACAAAATATTTTAAAACATTTTAATAGAGTACCTAACTATGGAGTGTCTTGCCCGTTCTTCTCCATACGAAGCTGCATTTTGGAAGGGGCGCCTAGAATCAATTCTATTTGCTTGAGAAAATGCCTTTGAATTGCCTATTTGAAATAAATCATTTCATTTTGACTTGACTTTGTTGCACCATATTGACGTGAATTCACTATTTAGATAGAAATACAAAGTATAATTTACTCGGTTCTTGAGCTTCTGTGATACTTTTATGTACGAAAAACATAAAAATGCAGATCCTGAATGAAACATGTCACAAGCAAACCGCTACAGATCCGTGATAGAAACTAAAATTAAGATTCGCGTGAAAGAATATCGGCTGATTAGCTTAACATTTACAAAAACACTAAAACCGAAAATCAAGTTAGCAATACTCTCTCAATAGTTCTTCGAATGCAAGAATTTAAATACACTCTCAGTTTCACATACGGAAAGGGCAATCAAAATCGAGGTAGGTATGACAATATGAACCATTTCACTTCTTGAGTATAAGTAGTTCAGTACAAGTTGCAGTCTGCACCCTAATTGGGAAAGTAAAGAATGAAATTCCTAATCCATTGATCATAGGTTTAAAAAAATCGTCTGCTCAACAACGTAAACGCAATGAACGAACTGTCAAAATGAAAGGTATTGGCGTCAATTGCCATTGTATGTTACGCAATTACCCCGCTGGTTTCCTTACTATTGCGATTATTTCAGGCTTATTCAACGGGCTGGCGATGGGAATGCTGTTCTTCTGCATCTTTTGTGCCTACGCCCTTTCTTTCTGGTTCGGCTACAGACTGATGGTCGACGAGCCAGAGACTTACGACGTCTCCACAATGATCGCTGTAAGTTCTATTAATTAATTATTGAGTTAATTTTAAATGGGGAATAGATGTACCTACTTTCATACGAGCACTTATGGCTCGAAGATATTATCGCCAATGTGACGCGAACTTTTCGCCCTAGTACGCACGGACGATTTTTTAACGCGATGATTTTGTATTTCAACGCTCAGTTGAATGTACAACAGCTTTACCAATATTAAATCGCAGGAAGAGCATATAATGAACAGCTGCGTTATGTTATTTCTGATATGGAAAAACCAATAGAAAGCCTGCAACAGGTGAGGTATTTACAACATAAAGCACAACAAAGTACAGCTGTAACCAGTAAGCCAGCTGAGCCAATACAAATTCCAACAGTGTCCTGAATACTTTATGGACGAGAAGGTGTTAGCCAGGGAAGCTCAGTGAATCAGGCAAAAGAGCGAGAAAGACCTAAAATTAAACACATCGCCCACTCATACTGCCAACATTGAACACCTGGAGACTGTTCAAACCGAGAAAGTGAACAGCAAAAGATTCCGCCACCTCCGCCTGTAGTAGTGGATGGCTTCGAGAACTACCCGGCCTTGTTTGATTTATTGTCGAAGTCTAAGTCTGCTGATAAATTCACTAATAGAATGTTGAATGGAATTTATTTTAACGCACTTCGCGTTAAAGTAAATGCAGTGAACGAAGACACATTATAAGTCTATTACAAAGTTATTAACTGAAACTAACTTTCTCTGGCACTCCTACGAAAACAAGCAGGAAATGCCAATAAGAGTCATGGTGAAAAACCTTCATTTCACATGCAAACCTGATAGAATAACTGAGGACTTACAAAATAAGGGTTTCCTGATTGAAGATGCAGCAAACAAATCGAGGTGGAAAAATAAGGAGTCTCTTAACATGTTTATGCTGACTTTCAGAAATGAGGAAGACATAAAAAAATTGATAGCATTAAGTCAATATTAGGATGTAAAGTAGCAGAACATCCTCTCGACAGTTCGAGGCTTGTACCTCAATGCAAGAGATGCCAGGCATACGGACAAACACACAAATACTGTTTTAAGGAACCTAGATGTATCAAATGTACAGGCAAACATCTGACTGCTGACAACAAAAAACCGGCAGACGACTAATTATAGAGGATGTATAGTAAGCCCGAGAAATGCAAAGCATAATAAAAAACAGAATATAAAGAAGCCGGCAACAAAAAGCCAGTGCAAAATCAACGAGAACGTGCACAAAACACTCACAAAAAAACACGCGCATGTTACAGCCAAAACTGTTAACCTTGCGAATATTCGTGACAATGATAATGTAATTTTTGGAAGGAAAGTTGGACGAAATTATTAAATTGATGTCCTCTTTTATCGCTCGTTTAGGATAGGTTAGAAAATAGCACTGCGAATGCTATTTCTAGACCGACAAAATGAATCCTTTAAAAATAATGGCATGGAACTCAAACGGACTACTCAACAAGAATTAGAAGTAGTCCTGATCACAGAAAACAGCGATGTATGCGGTGTATGCCTTATAACTGAAACTCACTTTACTAAGCAATCATACATAAAGTTCCGAGATTATAATCGATATATAGGTCCGAGATTACCATGCACTGCACCATGACAATTCTGCCCGAGATAGTAGCGCGGTTGTAGTCAAAGAGAATCTTCGTCATCATGAAGAAGTTAAACATGCATGTCATGAAATTCAAGCGGTGGCGATTTGTATTCAATCTCAACTGTACCTAGTCAACGTAGTGGCCATTTACTCGCCTCCGAGATATGATATAAAAAGACCATTATGTGGGGTTCTTACAGCAACTCGGACAAAGATCCAGATGTCCACAAAATAAAAGACTGCTGAAGATCCTAGTGAGGAAACCTAGTGAGAAATTCAACATTACAGCGATTCCTTTACAAACTCCTACCTTAGCCAATTAATGAGTAATACTAAAACCGGCTAATGGCTGTGGAAGGCTACGAAGGACATGAAACTACCGATCATACAAATTCCTCCTATCAAGGAAGAAAATGGAAAATGGGCCATTAAGATTCGCTGAGCATTTAGAACAAATATTCCAACTAAATGAAGCTCAGACGAATATGAGGATAATTCAGGGTTTACAAAATTGTTCAGCTATTAAGTTGGTTACCCCAAATTCGGTATCTAGAGAAATTAAGTGTAATTTAAATCGGAGAAAATCCCCTAGCTACAGCTTACTTACAGAAGAAGTTTTACAAAATCTCCCACGTAAAGCTATAGTTAAGCTTACCACGCTCATTAATGCTGGATTTCGTTTAAAACACGTTCCAGACATGTGGAAAGTAGCTTATGTCATCATGATAGCCAAACTTGGGAAACCACCTCATTAAACAACACCTGACAGACCAATCTCACTGTTACCCGAGCTGTCAAAACTATTTGAGGAATTAATTTTAAGAGATTGAAGCTTTATAATGAACGTAAAAATCTAATCCCCGATTACCAGTTCGGATTTAGAGAACAACACTTTACGTTCGACCAAGTTCACAGAATTACTGATATTATTGAAAGAACACTAGATGAGAAAAAGGGTGCTCCACGGTTTTCCTTGACGTTGCACAGTCGTTTGATAAAGTATGGCACGATGGACTTATTTATAAATTAAGAACAATGCTGCCTCAACAATTTTCAGACATAAAAATAAAATTAAATAAAAAGATTGTTAAATATTGATGAAGATTGTTATTAAATAGATTGTTTAGAATAAGACAAAGAAATAATTATTCAGAGATTAGGCACATACAAGCTGGAGTACGACAGGGTAATGTACTAGGTCCGGTCCTGTATCTTCTATACACCTGTGTTATTGCTGAGCTGAAAAATAATGTCATTGCAACCTTTGCTGACGACAGAGCTATCATGGCTGCTGGAAATAGTCACGAGGTAGCCGTAGAAAAGGATCAAAGTCCATAAGTCGTCTCTATGAGAATACTGCAACATGGCGTATTAAACTCAATGAAAGCAAGTCTATCCACATTTATTTCACCAATAAAAATAATAGTGATTAAGAAAAACGTTATTGGACGATTTCTTAATTTTGTAGTTACTTAGCAGTTCAAGTTATAATTACTTATTAGCTAACAGGCTAGATTGTAATTGGATAAAAAACATATGACGGGGCATAATTTTTATCACGTATTTTGGCAACTAGGTATCTATGGTATTCAAATATAGATAGGTGCTATAAATGAGCAGGTGTTGTTGAGTGGCTCGCAATTTTTGTAAATTCACTGCAATTTCATATCATATCAAAAGCTGTCAACTAGCATAGGCTAGTTGACAGCTTTTGCACTATAGCAGCGATAGCTTTATAATACGCACCGTATATTCATTCATTATCTAATACGAGTATTGGTATTTTCGAATTAGAAGCGAAACAAAGGAAGGGCGACTTATCTTCATTCTTTCACACGATGCAAGTTTCTTGCCTGTGACATACCTACATTACACTTGAAGAAACAACAAATGGCCTCGAACCACCGGAACGAATCGCACCGGAACGTCAACTTCAAGGCGTTCGTCGTGCGTGTACCGAACTGTTATCTACCCCTCGTCATGGAAGAGCACTTTTGGCCGCAGGACGTGGTGTTCCGTCGCTTCCGCGGACAAGTTCCACTGGACAGCATAAAATTAAGCTAGTGCAAAGTGAAGCGCTACTAACATAGTCTTAAGCTTTTTACTAACACAACTTTTGTTTTTATAAAAATATATATGTTTAGGTTAAGGTATTTTTCTATGGGCCTGTGTCGCCTGAAATAAATGGTATTATTATTATTATTATTATTATTAAACACTGTTTAAACGGTGCAACTTTTATTACTGCTTCAACTTATGGTAATCCACAGACAATTCAATGCAGACACCGTGGTAACCAGGCTTTACTTCATTATAAAAATAATATTACTTCCTCAGGTATTTTTCGGTGTAATGACGGGTTCGGCCAACTTCGGTATCTCATCGACTCTGATGGAGGTGTTTGGCTCGGCCCGCGGCGCTGGCGCACAGATCTTCAACATGATCGACAATGTACCGACCATCAACCCTCTGCAGAACAAGGGAACTGTGCCCAAAGAAGTTGAAGGGAACATCGAGTTGAGAAACGTTGTTTTCCATTACCCGTCCAGAAGTGATGTTCCGGTGAGTTTTGATATAGTTTTATGAAGTTTCATGAACGAATTTAATGCTAGCTATTGCTGATACTTGTTCAGCTTTACCACAGAATATGCTTTACCTAAGTAGGTACTTACATCGTAAGTGCTAGGTTACTACTAATTTAAGGCGCGTTTATCTAACGCGATAATTTTTGAACATCTACCAAAATTGCATTCAATGTAGCCTTCTGCTTCGATTTTTGCGAAAATGCTTAAATCTTAAAAAACTCATTCTCTACTCTAACAAGGGAAATTGAATCGCGTGACTTTTCAAAACTAAAGTTGTCTTAACGCGCCGATTGCAGTCTCTTGAAATCATGAAATTATTTGGCAATAAAAGACTGACTCATTGATTTGCGCTGTTAGTCTGTGACATAAATACATAGATACCCACAGACACATTTAAATTGAATTGCGTTCTGTTGTGACGCATCAATTATGTGTAATTTATCGAATGTTTTTTTGTTTTGTGTTGCTGGGAAGATTTTGTCGCGTTTTATTTGCAGCTTAATAGAAACTGAAATCGTGAAGGGTGCTCCATTTTGGGGGCTGTCTTATAAAATACCATTTTGAATTACGTAGGTAACGTTACATTACGTAGCAAAATTACGTTTTTATTTCGTATTGGACCAGAGTGTCAGGGTTTCCCCTAATACGATTGTGAACTGTACCATGCTACTTACAATAAATATAAAATAGTCATTTTCGATAGTTTATAATCGATCCAAGTCAAACCGTCAAATTGTGAACGAACCTGCACTTACCTACAGGGTTCACAATCTGTCAGATTTTATCAAGCGTTTTGTGAACCGTCCCTGATTGGTCTCTCTTGGCGGTAGCCGAATTGGTCCCAGTAACTAAGCCAGGGCACCCTGACCAAATGGGTAAGGTTAAGTTAGAACTGTGACCAACCACGCGCGAGCCGAGCGAGCGGAGCGAGCGGTGCCGCGGAGCGGCCGGCGAGCGCTACTTCCAAGTTGGTCGCATGTACTTGGTTATTTAGTATTAGCGCAAGGTGCGATCCGTCGTATGCAAGTTTGGTACCACTTTACAATTTTTCGGTTTGCCATGGACAGATTATAATCTTTAAATTGTAAATTGTTTGTTGCAATACTTACACAGTTTTTTATTAGTTTATAATTTCGCGGGATAGATTATAAAAAAACTATATTCATCATCATACGGTGCCAAATACAAGTAGTGATTATACAGGGTGTTACGTTAAACGAAGGGCATACTCTTAGGGCACTTCCTTGGTTATTCATTTTAATGAGTCATTTAGTACTCATGAAAATTACTTAAAAACTTTAATGATGGAACAACTGCTACCACGAAATATGAAAAAAAAACAACTTGTTCCCTACATTTTCTTTTTCATATTTCAGGGTTGGTCCAGAATAAGAATAATTTATTGTAAAACATAGGTACATACAAAGATCTTAAAAATACAGTAATGCGCTATGCTTTGCCAATATTGGCATACAAACGATTACTAAGATTTAAAAAACGATTACCTAAATGAGTACTATTATATTTCAATGATAAAGTTACAATACAATTATAAGTATTGCAGCAATGCATGCAAATTAAATCAGATTACAATTCAGAGTCAATTTTATTTCATGTCAAAATTTAAAGTCAATTCAAAGATTAGTATGAATGTGAAGTATTATTTATGTCAGCATTATAGAAAAGTAAAAGTTGTGTATTTTCATGACTAGTTACTACACTCCCTTAAAGTGTATTTGGTAGATATCTCAAATGCGTGTCCATTCTGCAGTTCTAAGGGGTCCACACTTTTGTCAAGAATATAATATGATTATAGTTATTTGCTCGCGACTTCGAGTTTAATTGCAATACACAAGTACTGCATGAAATCGATGAAACATATACACGGTGGGAGGGACATGGATGCCCAAACTGAAACCATGAATTCAGGACATGGTTCTGGACACCCTAGCGTAGAAATTTTTCGTCGGTTATCAAAACAAAGAACTGCTGTTTCTTAGAAAAGTGAACCTACACGGTCAAAATTTATGGCAGCGTATATTTTTTTTTTAAATAATTTAGGTTTGAGAATCAAACTCAAACTCAAAGCATTTATTTCAAATAAACCAATTACAGGCACTTTTGAATTGTCAAAGGGTCGGTCAGTCAGAAAAATGAAGCTAATTGCCCATCCCAAAGCGTACTAGGTACCTATGGAGAAGAACGGGCAAGAAACTCCATGGACTCTTTTAAATCAACTTATATAAGTAGTTATAAAAAAAAATGGTTATATCATTCATGTTGAAATTATACATGAACGATGTAGAAAGACGTGCACGTTAAAAGCGTCCATAATAAAAAAGATAAAAACAAGAAAATAAAAACAATTCAATTTTTTTTATTAAAATAAGCCGTGGCAGCCAAGAGATGACCAGCCATTCATGTACTGAATCCATGGTAACAGGTTGTGCGTCGATGTCTCTGCCACCCTGTATATAACATAATAAACATATATTTCCGATACCCGGAATAGAAACATATACTTAAGGGGACTACATGACCTAAACGCAAATTTATAAAGCTTAAAAATATATGATCCACTGCAGTATCCAAAATCAGAAAAATATATGATATTCTTCTGGATATATGCTAGTCAGATAGTGTGTTGAAAACATAATACAATTCATTTGATATGATAGAAAAAAATCACGAAGATACCTCTAAAAAAATATTTTGACGATTAAAAACCATACTAATATACATGCAAACATTCAGATTTTTTGTCAGATTATTCTACAAGTAACATACTAACATAATAGTGTTTTAATTTTTTAGTCCAATGAATAGATTTTTTGTAAATCCATAATTGCTTCATATTCTGCAATGAATTACCAGCGTTGTGTCATCGCGCGTCTCTTTCTTTTCTATGCAATCCGACAGTGGCCGCGCTTTAGCTCTTGTAAGCCTCTTAAGTACCTTTATTATTTCTTGAATTTCTAGACATGTATCGAGCCTAGACTTCTAGATAATTAAGTAGGTAATCCTTATTATAAACTTGCTTAACACAGGTACTGAAAGGTGTCAGTATAACCGTGAAACGAGGCCAGTCTGTGGCGCTGGTGGGGCACTCCGGGTGCGGCAAGTCTACCATCATACAACTGCTCTCCAGGTTCTATGACGTCATCGATGGCAGTGTAAGTACAGTTTGCTTACTTCTCTTACTTGGTAAATAAACCCCCACGAGTTGTCGGTTCAATCTGACTTTGAATAACATAAAAGTACAAAATTGATATAAATGTTTGTAAGATACTTACACAAATTCAGGAATAAATTGGTGACCCGTCACAGACACCGATAATAATCATTATCGGTGAGTAATTGAATAGCAGTACTTAACATAAGAACTGCTACATTCTGAACATACTTACAATTAACGAAAGTCGAAATATCTCTACGCCATTATTATTATTTTTTATAAATCTTCCTACCTATCCATGGTGAAAGGTTTATATATAAGTAAAACCTGCGGGATAATTGTGTAATAGACTAACTGTAGCAATAGCTTCCATTTTGATAGTTGAACAACGTTAATTGCGTTATTTAAGTTGTCGAGCAGACAAATTTTTCGAACATTTGAAGAAGCAATGGATTACCAATATCCTTCAAAATTATTCAGATTGGGATTTAAAGTGTGTCAATTAGGGTGCAGGTCCAAAGGTTAACTTTTTTTGTTATCGACATCCTTGAGTGACGTTTTATATTCTATTATTTTATCAGCTTACCCAGTTTAATCTAGCTACACATCATTTATTCCACGTGAAAATTTTAAAGGCAAACAAGCGCGACGCGACTCTAGTAGAACCAAATCTATGAAAACTTCACGGGAATTGTTCTACAAGAGTCGCGTCATGCCTGTCTGCCTTAAATAAAGCACATATGGAAATAGATAGGTACCATTACCGAACTAAATCATATCTTTATCTAATCGACACAACAAACAGAAATTGGATATTATGTCTACCTACGCTTGTTTTGATTACATACATACATACATAAACTCACGCCTTCTTCCCATGGGGGTAGGCAGAAACTACGGAACGCCACCTGCTACGATCTTTACATCCTTGTTTTGATTATTAGCTATTTATAGACAGAAGGTAGGTACCTACCTACCTAAAATGCCCAATCGTTCTGGTTAACAAAACTCCAATCAAAGAGTCGGGTACTTGGGCAGTAGGCACTTTACTTAGAAGTTTTGTTATCAGACAACGTGGCTTGAGAAGCCATTTACTTCCTGTCTTTTTTTTCTTCAAAAAATTACTTAGGTGCTGGTAACTGCACCTGGGTTCCAGAAAATTCTTGTCGTATTTGTATTGAGAAAGAATACTTTCAATCAGCTCAGCCTATAGCAGTTCATTGCTAAGCATCGGTCGGTCCATAGCCGAAGGGCATACCACACTTCGTTTTTCAATGTGATCGCCATTCTTCACTAAAGGTCTCGTCAGCTCCGACGACCATCGGTCCTTCGACATACATCAAAAGAAGAAGCTAATTATATTCTT
The DNA here is from genome assembly GCA_916610205.1 of Griposia aprilina. NCBI lineage: Eukaryota > Metazoa > Arthropoda > Insecta > Lepidoptera > Noctuidae > Griposia > Griposia aprilina. The sequence goes on from OU744286.1 coordinate 13,685,215, forward strand.
CCTTTTTAATTCATCTATATTTTTTTAGATCACTGAAATTTGTATATTAAGTCTAATCTAAGTAGGTGTGTTACTGGAGAAACTTCAAAACGTGTCATACAGGATATCCTAGTATAGAGGTCAGTCAAGACCACATTGATGTAATGTTTAGATACCGAAGTTTAAGAACAAAAATTAACGCTGAATACTTTTAGGTGGCAATTGACGGCCATGATGTCCGCAGTGTATCGATCCGCTGGCTCCGCGACCAGATCGGCCTCGTAGGCCAGGAGCCCGTGCTGTTCAACACCACAGTCAGGGAGAATATCCGCTACGGACGAGAGAACGCCACCAATGAGGAGATCGAGGCGTGCGCCAGACAGGCCAACGCGCATAGGTTTATTATGAAGTTGCCAAAGGTAAGTCTGCCTATTGCTTCCAGATTATTTTTGAGCTCACATAACAATCACGAATTATTTTCCTGACAAGTGGGTGAGTCACGTATGAGTGTATGACTTAAATAATTTTGTTTGACCACCAATGAGAAAATAACCTGGCAACTCTTGGCACCTACAAAACTCGCATGGAATATCCCTGCGTGATAACTCTTGAATGCCAGACTTGAGAGTCAAGAATATTCTTGCCTGTCCATAGGCGAGAAAGTTTCCTCGTTGCGCCTAAAACCCAGAAACTAGGCTTTTTTGTTTTGCTGTCCCCCCTTACAGGGTGCATGTTTGAAACTTTTAATTTTACTTCTACGTCTGTTAAACATGTTTGCAATAAATTGATTGTCCGTTTTGTTTCGTTTTATCTTTTCGTGCAGTAATACAGACTAGCATAATTTCTAAATACAGGGTTACGATACACTTGTCGGAGAGCGAGGTGCTTCACTGTCAGGTGGACAGAAGCAACGTATTGCCATTGCACGTGCGCTTGTACGGAACCCGAAAATACTGCTATTGGACGAGGCCACTAGCGCGCTTGACACTTCCTCTGAAGCAAGAGTACAGAAAGCTCTCGATAAGGTAGGCTTTCGTTAAACTTAAGGTTCCTACAATGTTACACTATCTATGTCATACTCATAACCCCCGTCCATCTCCGCCCCGACCATTGCTCGAGCCAGCCCGCGCCGCTCTGAGCCTATAGCTTTAAATTCGTCCCTAATTCATTACGATCCGTTCCAGCTTGTCCCATGCTACCCTCCCCCAGCGACACACTAAGCCGAGGTCCGTAACTCTGTACCCCACAGGGAGTGCTCTTGGCGTGTAGTCGTATAGCTTATAAGTTTTATACCAAGGCTGGAGGCCTTCATTTATTAAATCATCCACAGGATAGTCCGGTTAAGCAGCTGACAACCTCCAGGTTAACCTGCGAGATGCCATTCCCAAAGAAAAATATACTATCTCATAGAAAAAATTATATTAAATTAATTTATCAGCACAAAGCTTCAAAATCTACACGGGGCGCATAATACGTCCAGTTTCCCCGATTGATATAGTATTGACTGTTCTTCATTTATGTCCATTTTCATAATTTTGACCTAAACAAAAAACAATCTGAAGATTGTTTTTTGTTTTGTAGAAAATTCAAATATGAGTGTTTGAATTTTCTGATGATTCTGATTACCAATCAGTCAAACACGATATAAATTTTTCGCATTACACGATCACGCGTCAATCACTCCAATTTATACCTTATAACAACAACATTAAAGTCCTACGTACCTATAATATGTAGATATACTCCTTGCAATACATGCGTTAATTTTATATTTGGTGTTATAGGCACAAGAAGGACGCACAACCCTCGTGGTAGCTCACAGACTCTCAACAATCAGGAACGTGGACATGATTTACGTGTTCAAGAGTGGCTTGGTGGTAGAAAGTGGCAACCACGACGAGCTGATGACAAGGAAGGGACACTACTACGACATGGTCATGTTACAAACGATGCCGGGCTCACAAGAAAAGAGTGGTACTTTCTTATTCATTTCTAATGTCATACCTACTTATTCATGGTAATGTTAGGAAGGACAGGTACTCAACTGACGAAGCGCGAAAATACTCCACTACGAGAGCTTCAAAGCGGACAAAAGCTAGCGGTTACGTTTATTAGTATTCGAATTTTCGTAATTTTGTGGCTGACGAACCGCTCTAAGCATCGCTGACAATGCCAGGCGTGTGGCGTCCCTTATTTAAATAAGGTTACATATATGCTTTTTGTTTGCTAGAACCAATTTCACGTTCTAGCCTTACCTTGTAATTGTAAACCCTATGATTTCATGACATTCACGAAAATTGATGTTGCCTTTTACGGTAAAACGCTTCTTGACCATTCTAGTCACGGACAGAGCCCCCAAAGAAGTTAGCCTCTTCCATACCTCTACCTCATAATATTCCACAAAGTTACGAAACCTCATTATTTGCAGATGATTCCAAACTGACTCGTGAAACTTCAGTAATAAGTGAAAAGGATGACGAAGACGAATTCCTGGAATTCAAATCTGGTGTAAGTATTCCCAACGGTACCAACTATAAAAGCTGTTTGTGATGGTTACCAATAATGTATGCCTTCGGCCCACCTGATATGATGGTAAGTGATCCCGCCGTCACTGGACATCTGCAAAATGAGAGGCATCCCAATTCGTTTAATTTGACCTTCTATTATTACAATAGATAGAGTAACTTACTTACTTATCGTTCGTTTGTACAGGACCCCGAGGAAGACGAAGACAAGGTTCCGGACATTTCGTTCTGGAGGGTGTTGAAACTGAACAAACCAGAATGGAAGAGTGTGTCCATTGCCAGTACCTGTTCGCTCCTGAGTGGCTTCAGTATGCCACTATTAGCTGTCATTTTTGGAGATTTTATTGGCGTAAGTAGTTGTTAGTGTAATAGTCATTGCAAATCACGAGCGCACCATATGTAACTTTTATGTCATGGACTTATGGTTTACCAGCTTTTTTCCGCGGCTTCCCCCGCGTGGAGGTCGGAAATTATCCCACGGAAACGTACTACCGGGATAAAAAGTATCTGTGTACCAAACATCCAAGTTCGTTCAGTGGTTTTTGCGTGAAAGAGTTACAAACAACCATCTATCCATCCACCCATCCTCACAAACTTTCACATTTATAATATTAGTAGGATGTTACATCGGAACATTGGAACCGTGCTCGTGAATGCAGCTAAAATATATTTTGTAGTAGGTATAGACTACAAAATATATTTTGAAGGTATTACTCGCAATATCTTGCTCACTTCAATTGTTGTTGATTTGAGGGTGTTTAGGTATTTCTATTTATCGAATTTAAATAATATCTTTTTAAACACTTTCTATCGTCTTGTCGTTTTCAGGTTCTCTCCGATCCGGATCCCGATAAGATTTTGGAATCAGTTCGTAGGTTTGCACTGATATTCGTCGGCATTGGTATCTTCTCTGGAATCACTAACTTCATCACGGTATGTATATGTTTTACCTAAACGTTGACTTTCGAACTTTGTCTCGTTTCTTGACAATTCCTGTCCTTGTCATTTACTCTGGAAACGGTGAAGGAAAATATCGTGAGGAAACCGGCGTGTACTAGAACCAAAAATTCGAAGACATGTGGCATCCACCAACCCGCACTGGCCCCGCGTGGTGGATTACAGCCCACTCCTTCTCGAAGAGAGAAGGTTTGTCCCAGCAGTGGGAAAAATATAGGCTGATTATACTTATGCTAAAACAACAAGCCTGTATAATGTTTTCTCATCATTAATATCGAAACACATTATGTCTGTGAAATTTCGCTAGTCAATTTAATTTGACTTAGTATTCTATTTAATGCAATATAATTTAGGTGTTCTTCTACGGCATTGCGGGCGAGCACTTGACACAGCGGCTGCGATTGTCGATGTTCAGAAAGCTGCTGGAACAGGAGATAGGGTTCTACGATGATAAAAACAATGCTACTGGTGCTCTTTGTGCGAAGCTGTCTGGAGAAGCCGCCGCTGTTCAAGGGGTGAGATTAAATATCTTCGTTTATCTACCTATTTAAATTGACGAGTTTATGAAACCAAAGAGACAACGAAAAAAAATCCATTAACTAGTGGATACCAGATACATAGATCCTATAACAAAACTGTTCAGTTTGAAAATCAATAGAAAAGCATCAATCTGGTGTGTTATTGGTCCGTGATCAGTGCTTTTAATACCTTGAATAGTGAGCCCACATGACTATTCAACATTTCAAAGAAATAAATCGCTTACCTGTGATGTTTCTCTCACTAAGTAATAAAGTTTATGTCTCTTGCGTACGATAACTAACCTACGCCAAGAAAATTGCAAATCTTGGTAAAAATATACCACTTACATTCTAAACTAAAAACATTTACATTGTACCTCCTCTAAAGACCAAAACTACTCTTCTAGGCCACAGGACAAAGGATCGGCACAGTAGTTCAAGCAGTGGGCACTTTTGGCTTCGCCCTGGTGCTATCTCTGATCTACGAATGGCGAGTGGGGTTGGTAGCCCTGACCTTTGTGCCTATCATCATCTTCGTGCTCTACAAAGAAGGAAGGATGACTTACAACGCGTCTTTTGGCACTGCGAAGACTATGGAGACGAGCTCGAATGTAAATATCCTGCTAACTATCCTTATGGACCGACGTCGAACCCTAGGGCCTTTGGCGGGTTAAGAACACACACATGACACTGGTAACACCGCCATAACTTCGTTGCTCGAAACAATGTGGAGGAATTACATGCTCGTTTTGTCAATTATAGTTTGCTTGTCAATAATAGTCTTTGGTTCGATTTCCGGGTCGGCAAAAGTACATATAGTATATATTGCGATTTTCTGTAAGAGAATTCTAAATAACAGGCCAGAGTTTGGAAATGTGCCCGGAAAATTGTCATAAGCTCAGCCCCTACACCATGGGACCAACGCAGCTGGTAAAAAAAACGTCCTAAAAATTGTGCTATCAATCTCCAGATAGCCGTCGAAGCCGTAGCCAACGTCAGGACAGTAGCGTCCCTTGGTCGTGAAGATACATTCCGTAAAGAATACGCGAAGCAGCTGCATCCAGCCCTGGTGACCGCCAGAAACGCTTCTCACTACAGAGGTCTGGTTTTCGGTCTGTCCAGAGGCATCTTCAACTTCGTCATAGCTTCCTCACTGTACTACGGAGGAACGCTTATTGTTAATGAGGGAATCGGTTATGATGTTGTTTTCAAGTAAGTTTTGTTGATGATGATCGTTTTATTTTTATTTTGAAACCTTTTCTGAGGCCATATGGGGTAGTTTCGAGGTGGGGTGCGAAAAGGGCGGCACTTGGTGCTTTACGTCCTGCCCAGCTGTATCTCTTTTTCACACTGGAATAATGATGACCTTGACACTTTCCTACATGGCCTCGGTTCATTCTAATGGAGCCAAGTAGACTCAGAAGAACACAGTTTTTTTTCTAATTCATGATTTAAACAATATTTTAATTTAGACATTCGTTCACTGACTTGTCTCATTCAACTTGCAAGAAAAAATCTTTTGCTCGGATCCCCGATTCATTTCTGAAAAATTCAAAATTTACTGACAGATATTTTTTTCTCGATGTAAGTGATATTATGTGCATTAAACTAACCCCTACTTTCTTTACCAACCCAGGTCGGCTCAAGCTCTGTTAATGGGTGCATCATCAGCTGCGCAGGCGTTCGCGTTCGCTCCGAACTTCCAGAAGGGCATCAAGGCAGCCGGTCGTGTCATCTTGCTGCTCGGTAGACAGTCCAAGATCACTGACCCCGCGAATCCAGCTCAGAAACAATTTGTATGTTTGCTTTACTATTGTGATTATAGAATCTTTAATGCTCAAAAGTTTACACCAAAAACAATCACTTAATGAGAAATATAATACAGTAAAATAATGACATTAGCGAGCAGAAGTTTACAGAATTAGGCAAACATACACAATCAGTACAACAAAAAACAATTTTATTAAAGTAATATAAAAATTAACAAGTAATAAGACTTTGAAAGTAGCCGTAAAAGACAATTAATTTGCGTAAAGCCTTCAAAAGTGTTGGTAGTCCCTTATGGCCATTTCATAACGAAAAGTGGCGTATCATACGCCCGAAGCCGCCACCGCCTTGGATTTGGATAGGGAATGTCAGTTCCATAGGTACCTCAGTAGTTTTTAAACAAAGAAAAACAATACTAGTTACAATTTTCACCATGGAAACCAATCAAACCAACCAATCAATTTTCAAGCCTTACAGAAGATGTTTTCTTTAACGGAAGTCTTCCACGACTATTGAAAAAAGACGAACTTATACGTACAAATAGCCCAAAGAATACTTCGGTACCTACATGGTTTTTACAGTTACAGTTCAGACGTACTCTTTTTCCGTTACATCCCCAAAAAACAAAGCAGGTTACATACAACCAAAATAATCTTTGATCCAAGCAATAAGCACCCTTATTTCCGCACAGACGGGAACAGGTGAGGCAAGCCTGCAAGCCGTACAGTTCAGATACCCGACCAGGCCGATGGTGCAAGTCCTGAAGAGTCTCGACCTGGAGATACAGCGAGGCAAGACCTTGGCTCTGGTAGGCGCCAGCGGCTGCGGCAAGAGTACTGTCATACAGCTGTTAGAGCGGTACTATGATCCTGATGATGGTGTTGTGGTAAGTACCAGTTCTGTTGGAGCAAGTTGTTGAAATGCTAACTGCCTCAGTGGTTGTGAGAAAGGAGTTTGCGGTAACCATATGGTAACGAATGAAGCGGTTCGATTGTTGCTACGTAAGTACTAGAGTCCCATTTTTTTTTTCGGTAGGTTATTACTGTCTTCTTCCAAATACTTAAACTTTAAATGCTCAAAATATTTAAAACCATGTTGAAACTATATAAGATCAAACTATATAATATAAACGAAAAGTATTTCAAACCATGTTGAAATCGGGCCTGTCATCCGAAGATCTGTCGCTAATCGAGCTGGTTCTAACAAAGTATCAACATAATGGATCAATTTTGTCTTCTGCAGTCTAGCATCTATAGTCCCTTAGGACATTGATTCTGTTGGTAAAACCACTTATTTTTAAATATTTTTCAACACACAGGCTCAAGACGGCGTCCCTCTCCCGAAACTCCGCCTCATAGACTCCCGGAGAGCGATAGGCTTCGTGCAACAGGAGCCCATACTGTTCGACCGCACCATCGGAGAGAACATCGCGTACGGCAACAATGAGAAGAAGCCGTCTCCTGATGATGTCATTAACGCTGCTAAACAGGCCAACATACATAACTTCATAACTTCTCTGCCTTTGGTAAAATGTCGCTTTCGTATTTTTTTTACATAGTAATGAACATTTTTCCACAGATTTTATTAAATCACTTGCGTACCTTCAAGGTTCCCTATATCCATAGAAACGATGTACCTAATGGTATCTTTAGGCAGTGTTTTGGTATCAATTGTACCGTTCCCCCCCACCTGTTATTGAATTTGCAAGTTATCCCATACCATTTTATCCGTGTATTGTATATAAAAAACATTGGTCAGACAGGGACCACAGTCCTTCCATAGTCCTAGGTAACCAGTCCATCATAGCCACCCAAATCCATAGTTTTTTTTTCTGTTTCCATATCCTGCAAATATCCTACACCAACCGGGGGTTGTCATAAAGTGTACTTGCACAGTGCATACAGGATAATCGTCGGTTGGTGCTTCATTTACTTTACATATAGGGATTAACGGGCCTCGGCAAGTTGGCTTCGGCCCCTTGTAGCACCAAAGCACATGAATAAAAAACCGAGCAGAAGGAAAGCTTCATTCTTACCTACTTTCATAGGGCTGTCACTCGGTTATTGAAAATAAAAAAAACCGGGCAAGTGCCAGTCGGGATTCGGCAATGAGCACGGATGGACGGACGAACGGACGGACAGGCACTGTGACTGAGGTGATCCCATAACGTTTCCGTTTTCCAATTTTGGTACGGAACATTACAAATAGTGTATCTTTAAAAGACGAAATGGTTTATAATGTTAAGTTTGCTTAAAATTAAGTAGGGACAAAAAACCAAAGTAAGTTAATAGGTCCATTTAATTCCTAACCAAATGCCAGAAATTTGAGATCTAAGTGGCCAGTTCGACAAAACGCCAATTTTATATGTAAGGACCTATTATTTGTACACACAGTGGCACACAGTCTGGCATCTTTAAAAACAATTTAAAATTATTAAAACAAAACGTCCGCGTCGTCGTATTGCTGCCGGTGGCACCCATTAAGGCGACAATAAGTGCCAGCGACCTTGAGCGAGCGGGAGGAGCATGCGAAACTTTTAAACGAATCAAATTGCCCAGGCCGTTAGCGTCTACCCGGACATTGGTCAGCGATGCACTGCCCCCGCTTCAACGCGCATCAAGTTTTTCCCAAAAACAACCCACCTTGATTTATCAAACACAATACAAATAAAAGCCGTGTACAAAAATTTGGGTAATTTAATTGTCCTTTAGATGGTGCAGATTTCATGAAAATACGCCCGATAGTTTTTGCGTGATTATCGTGTTTGTGTTCGCGTTAGACATTACTTTACAAATTAATTACACTATGATATAAAAATATAATTTTTAAATATTCACATATCAAATTACGAAGAAAATAGTCTAGTTTATCATATTTTTTTTCAAACAAATAAGACTATTCGTTTAGACGTGATGTTCAATTTGAAATCATTAAAAGTCGTATATCTGCGTCTTAACTTTCTCCGCTTGCTGAGCTGGCTCAAACCGGTTCGTACCCACGCGGGCGCCGGTGCACGCCGCGCGCGCCTTGTCGGTGACAGGTTATGCACACAAAGCTGTGCGTGAAGTAGTGTACCCGCGCACGGCGTTGGTATGAAGCTTTCCTTCTGCTCGGTTTTTATTCTTGTGACGAAAGGTCCGGGATGGACCCTATGGTCCCATGATATGCGAAAAGCTTAAAAATAATAATAAAATAATAATTGATTCAAAAAACATGATCGTGATCAAAATTAGACGTACCCAAAGTTACTACAAATGTTTGTTCGATTTACCCAAGACGATTATTATCGAGTGTACTATATTACTATTATTATTGTACTACTTCCGCGACACATTCCGAGATCGTGTTTCAAATATCACTTGAAGAATGTAACTAGGTACATACATAAGTTTAATAACAAATGTTATGGCAATCAGAGAAATTATTTATTATCTACCATATTTGAGAAAAAAAATACTTTCTTACGACTTTAATAATGACGCCATATTAGTTTCTTCAACTATTTAAGCTACCCTTTTCAATATAAGTTTTAAAACAGTAAAACCAATTTTTTTACGTTACATCCAATGGACTGTTTGACTTCATTATCTCTTGATCCGGTTACCTAGGGTCAGTTTCTCGAACAAAAATTATCTCAAAATGAATGTGACAAATTGTCAAGTGCGCGTTAACTGCTGTGATTGGTTTAATGATTTATCAACAGCCAATCGCAGCAGTCTACGCACGCTTGACAATTTGTCACATTAATTTTGCAAAATTCTTCGTTTGAGAAACCGGCCCCGAATCTGGTAGATATTGCCTATCTGAACCTTGTAAAAAAAACCCTAAATTTTCACAGGGTTACGAAACCAACATTGGAGCTAAAGGCACACAGCTATCTGGCGGACAGAAGCAGAGGGTGGCGATAGCCAGGGCTCTCATACGAAGACCCAAGATGTTGCTCCTTGATGAAGCTACCAGCGCTCTGGATACCGAGAGTGAAAAGGTATCATTATTATTATAATTACGTAGGTATTATATGTGAGCTCGTAGCAAAATTGCTACGGCGTAGACCGAACTACGAGATTGACGAAGTTTATGCGAACCATTCTAGTTTGATATTATTGTTTCATTATCAAGCTTTTGCTTAGTTAATTTTCAGAAGCCTTAAAGCGAGATGAGTCTGTAACTGTCAGAACGTACTGCTTACTGCTTATTTCATTGAGCCTATGCAACGTAACTCACGATTTCGACTTGTTTTGAGTCTGCTCATCTTGAGAAAAACAATTAATAAAAGTTGCTGTCAAAAACTTTTCGTCTGGACTCGACAAATAATCGCTGCTAAATAATATTTTAATATTTACAATTTTACATTGACTTTGTTTCTGTCTTTGTCCTTTCAATGACAATTTTCTTTTATTCAAGGTGGTACAAGAAGCCCTAGACAAGGCAAAGGCCGGCCGTACGTGCGTGATGATCGCTCACCGTCTGAGTACGGTACGAGATGCTGACGTCATCTGCGTCATACATGACGGACAAGTACCGGAAATGGGCACGCATAGCGAACTTCTCGACCTCAAAGGACTGTACTACAATCTGAATAGGAGAGGATACGCTTAAGTTTTAAGTACCTACATTAATTCCTAACTAACCTGCCCCAGATTTGCTCCGAAACGTGAAAAACAAAAACCGGGTTATCTCAGCTAATGAACATCATATCGACGGCGAAGTGACCTGAGGGCCTAGACACATAGCATTGCCTTCGGAGCCATTCTATTTCTACGATCGCTATCGCTTTCGCTAGTGAAAACTAGCGGTAACGCGTTATCATAGGAATCGGAAACTAGCGATAACGCTTGTCAAAAAGTGCCACTTGGCTACGCATCTCTATGGATTAATCGTTCGACGCTGTCTATTCGTTTCATAGAATCGAATGATGTTAACATTGTCTAGCTAATTTCTATTCGTTGACATTATGATCACGTGACATTTCGATACTTTATGTCAACTCCATACATTTTTTGGCATTTCTACTAGCGTCATCGCTAATCGAATGTTACTTGGTCTAAGCCCTCTGACCGGATATCAGACATTTTTATAAAAAAATATTTGATATGTTTTTGACTTTAAATGTTAAATACGCATGTTTTAGTTACACCTCGCTACATTTTTAATTGCAAGAAATGCATATATCAAAACGTAGAAATACTTTCTAACTAAACCAGCGTGTCTATGGCAATACCTCGTAACTTCTACGGGACACGTTGACTTCGAAAGTTAGAAGTTATTGGCACTTTGAACACCTAATCAATTTAATTTGTCAAGAATTTAAACTCTTTTTTTCACTCTGTGTATTTTTGACTTCGGGTGGTTATTGTCACTTCGCCAATTCGCCGTCGACATATATTAATTATACACATACACCTTCTCTAAGAGACTATATCTATTGGTGAAAATCTGAACCAAAACCGTTCAGCAGTTTTTGAGAGAGAGCAGCAGACAGAACAGATAGACGCGGGGATAGACTTTATACTATGTAGTGATTAAATATTTAAATTTAAGTGACCTTGATTTGTATTTATAAGCAAGTGTCTTACCAATGTTTGTACTTATAAAACATACCATAGATATGTAGGTCCCAGGGTACCAAAAAACAGTTCTAACTGAGATTTGAGTGACGTATTACATGCTTAAGATAATGCAAACCTAGATTTATTTATTTTTATAATAATGTGAGATGTATTGAATGTACTTATAATATACTTTTTTGTTATAACTTTGCCTTTTTTTTTACGAAGAAGACACTATCAATATCTTTTTACTAAGGCATCATCAGCCTACAGCAGTCCACTGCTGGACATAGGCCTCTCCAATGGCACGCCATTTAGCTCGATTCTCGGTAACTCTCATCCAGCTGCTACCAGCCACCCTGCGAAGATCTTCTCTCCACCTAGCCTGAAGGCGTCCTACCTTACGTTTGCCGATTCGCGGTCTCCACTCAAGAACACGTCTACCCCAATGGTCATCGGTTCTACGGCTAATATGGCCGCCCCACTTGCCTATTCTTCAGCATGCTTCTTCTGTGAGCTACGTCAACAACTTTGGTTCTCTGCCCGATTACCTCATTCCGGATTCTATCCCTCAGAGAAACTCCAAGCCTAGCTCGTTCCATAGCTCGCTGAGTGACCTTGAATTTATGGACCAGCCGTATCGTGAGTGTCCACGTTTCGGCTCCGTAAGTCATTACAGGCAGGACGCACTGATTGAAGACTTTAGTCTTCATGCTCTGCAGAATACGCGACTTGAAGACTCCCACACAGCCGAATTCCTCTGTTAGCCTCCTTCTCAAAGTTGTTCTTACCAAACTGCAGAGTTTGCCCGAGGTAAACGTATTCTCGAACAACTTTGAGAGCACTGCCATTGACAGCAATCTGTCCTGGAGTGACGTGTTCATTGAACATAACGTGGGTTTTGTCCAAGTTCATCCGTAGACCAATGCATACAGAAGAATCAACTAGGCCGTCCAGCATCTGCTGCAAGTTATGCAGCGATTCATGCTAAGGATCGTTATTTCTACGTAATTCATTTCAGAATCTTCAATGAGATATGCATTTCCTTTTAACCAGTAAATCAAATTAAAACAAATAAGTTGCGTATTCAGTGAGGGTAAATTACCCGTAATAAATTACTATAATTCTACTTCTACACAGAGGACACTATTGATTTACAACGTATTGTGAGTCCGCACAAAACAATCAGTAACAGTATGGTTTTTGTTTTACTCCGCTACAAAAGTTTTACTAGCTATTGTACGGATTTATTGTAAGGTTCTATTCTGTATTATAGACATTGCTATGTGCACTTCCTACATTGGATATAAAAGCATAATTTTCGTTTTGTTTATCATAAAATTAATTACAAAGGATGAAATAGATATAGAGATAACAAGTATTGACAGATCCCGTATGAAAACACAGTATTTGAGTGTTCCCAGTATAATTCCCATCAAAGAGCAATTAATAAAAATTACTTGTTACATAAAACAATTAACGTCCAGCGGAGCGGCGCACGCCGCCGATAAACTGATCGGAATCATCTTCACGAGCGATCATAAATTAATTGTTTTATTATGTCACATCCCAGACGTGATAAAAAACCGACAAATTATCAAATTGAGACATCCCGCTATCTGCCTTATAGACACGTGAAGCTCTTTAACGAATATCACCCGTCATAAGATAAAGTAGATCCTATCGAGAAACGAAAATGACCGAGCCTCCATTATTTTTCCACCCCAGCGTGAGCTTTATGCTAATGAAGCCCAAAAACAAACATTGTTATAAGCCAAATGTGTAACATACGATAAAAATAAATTAAATAATAAAGGGAATCGTTAAAATGGAAGAAATGTCCGTAATTTATCCACGAGTCACCTTTTAGGCATTCCGTGGATGCCAGCGCGGCGGGGTCCCGCAGGGCCACGGCCGCGTGCTCTAGACGCGATCTCCAAATAAAAAGGCGCCACAAAAAGACGTATTCAATAAGCCGTTGGCCATTACCGGACGTAATCGATGAGATAAATTAGTTATAATAAAATTTGTGGAGCCGAGGACGGGCAGTACGTTAGTTGAATGTCTGAGCAGTGCTAGCGACGCGCAAGCGCCGCTGTGCAAAAAGTTAATGAATATTTGTCTATATTTGGTCTAGCCAGGTTTATTTCGAGCAAAAAATAACTACCGTTTCTGAACAATGGATTGGTCCTATGCCTGCTATGGTAGGTAGGTAGGTACTTAGTTATAAATATGTTATCCAAAGAACATTTTACCAATCAAGGCCCGCAAGATAGTTAAGTAAAAACGGGCACGTACACCTTGGTGTGCCACCCAGCCTAGCCACCCAGTGTTGCCATCATGATAAGTTACAGTTGCAGGTTATGTCGTAAATATCTCCTGTCTCCTTTGAATGCAAAAAATAGGATCGTATTTGATGAAACTTTTAATGTTTGAAGAGGAATATGAGAAAAGGTAAGTCACCACTTTCTGTTACGGCTTCACCTTCGTATGACTTGCAGTCTACCTATATAAAGATACCTTACAGGGTACCTTTACAGGTAGATAACAGAATAGACGAGCAGTGTGAAAAGGTCACTCTACAGAACTTTTAATCCTTTGTGATGAGAACTTATTAAAATATAGACAAAACATTTGTACTTTTGCACTACCGACTCTATCGAGCTATGGCCTAATTTGGCATCCGTCATTTCAGAAAAATAGGTAAAAATATCTACAATATTAACATAACATAACATCACGCCTGTATTCCCCGAAGGGTTAGACAGAGGTGTACCTATAGCACACCCACATTTCGCCAGTTATGTTTAAGTCCCATGTGTCCCAGATGGAAAAACCCAATAACACTTATACAATACACTTATCTATAATATTCTAACTACTTATATATGTCACCGTATGATTGTGAACACCTTTAGCTTATAATCTATCTCGCGAGATTGTAGGCTGTCAATAAAGTGTGAACTATACCACACTGCTTAGATACAATACCTATAACGTATTAATTTGCGATAGTTTAGTCGCTCTTAGAAGCAACAAGGTTTGATTAGAGCGTCGTTAAGTCAATCGTTATTTAATTTTGTTTTGTCTAGCATAAAAAGTGTATCGGAATTGATGTTCCTTATTTTTTTATCCATTCTGCCGTTCAAGTTATGCATAGGTACTGCTCCTGAAGTAGCTGCGCAAGCTCTGGCAGTTCTTCAGACTGAGCTCTATCTGATCTGTCCATGTCATACCGTTGAATTGTGAACGAACCAGCACTTACCGACAGGGTCCACAATCTGTCTGATTTTATCACCCGTAAAATTGTGTACCGTCCCTGATTAGTCGGTCTTGACGGTAGCCGAATTGGTCGCAGTAACTAAGCCAGGACACCCCGACCAAATGGGTAAGGTTAGGTTAGAACAGACTGTGACAAACCGTTCGCGGAAATGCGTTTGCTCAATATGTGAAGCGCACCCACTGGACAGCTGTGTGTGTTTGTGTGTGTGGGTGTGCCTGTGTGAAAAAAAAAATTACTGCTGCCAGCACTAAGTATAAGCATATTATTATTTTTGAAATCTGGATTTTTGTGGACCAAAATAAGCATTTTGAACCTAGCCGCACAATTCACATGTTTCGTATAGGTACCTAGACGAAATAATAATCAATTTTCTAATAATGTATTTTTTTATATGGCAGCCAAAGTTTATAATAAACTAACTAACAAATTGTTTTAAAACTCAGGCCATTTAAATGCAAATTATTCAATTATCTCAATGCTGCTATTCGATTAATGATGTTATGAATGAAAAGTTGCCTTAAATATTAGGAAATAATTATAATATTCTCTTCTTATTATCTCTTTGACTTAATTTAATCTTTTTGACATTTCTATAAATTGATATTTGACCAATTTCGAATTTGAATGTTGTCCTAATTCATATAATTCAATGTTATATCTAAGAAACTAACCAACACCCTGAAAATGTATTTGTACGCCGGAAACGGCAGAATATTATGAACTTTAAAAACTATGTAATATCTCTGTAACAATATACTGACAAATAAATGGACTATGTCTATAACACAACAACCGCGCGCGAGCCAGGAGAGCCAAGCGAGCGGAGCGAGCGGTGCCGCTCCAGCGGCTGGCGAGCGCTACTTCCAACATGGGCGCAGTTACTTGGCTATTTAGTATAAGCGCAAGGTGCGATCCGTCGCATGCAAGTTTGATACCAGTTCACAATTAGTCTGTTTGCCAGATTATAAACTATCGAAAAAGAAGAAAAATACATTGGTGCCGATTCTCTTGTCACAAAATTCTCTAAACTAGACTAAACATCACTAAAATTTAGTTTATTCCTGTCAAACGACGATTTCTCATTCTGAAATAGACTAAAGTGACACAACTTAACTATATTTTAGTTTGACAGCACTAAGATGGCACTGAATTATTAGTTTAGTGAAAATGCCAATTTTGCTATTCTGAATTTGACGTTTTTCACCAAAAATTTTGGTTGTCTGACTAAATCTGGCTATTTTTAATCGCGATTAAAAAGGTGTGGAATAAAATTAGTTGTCATGAACTAAAATTCACCACAACACTCGACTTCAAAGTACTGTATCTTATTTTAATTTGCTTATATCTCGTAAATGGTGTGTCCTATCGTAAAAATAATGAAATTTTCGACCCCCTTTATAGAATCCTTAAACCCCTAAAATTCTACATTAGATAAACAAAAAAAAACAAACAAAAGTGAAAATTTTCATATAAAACATGTCGAGGCTGCCCCATAAACGTGCTCCCGGCTCTAAAAAAGAAACACGGGGTAGGTCAAACTTTTAATCGCAGTAGTAGGTACAGTCAGCAAAAGAGATAAGTATGCAGGGTCGCCAGATATAGTTGAAGTTTGGTAAGTAACCGATGAATGTTTTCGAATAAAATATTAAATTACCTAATAGAAAACAAACTGCTCATTTATCAAATTAAATTTCATTCGAAAACATTCATTGGTTTCTTACTAAATTTCAACTATATTCGGCGACCCTGGATTCTTATAGATCTCTTATGCTGACTGTAAATTCCAGTGGGATATTTTCTGACATCCACGTGGGCGAACGAAGCCTCGGGGAAAAGCTAGTAAAGTAATAATATTCCATAATCCATCCTTAATATCAAGCCTCTAATACCCAAAGGGTTAGGCAGACGCAAACCTATAAGTACACCCACCATTTCGCCAGTTTTGTTAAACTCCCATGTAATGTTTATCCCGGAAAATTAGAAGATGTAGGTAGTGTGAGGCGGAGCTACAGGTAAGTACCAACATTAGGTGTTTAGTGTAATCAACATCTGATTACTTATCTGGCGATCAGAATACACGCAGACACTAGTGTTTTATTTGCCGAGATGACTATCTTTCTTAAGGCGCCTCATTTATTTAAAAAGAAAATAAGTGAAGACATTTGAGGAAAAAGGCAAAAGAGACACTCATTTGTGAGGCAGTCTGAGCTTTATTAATGAGTTATCTTGATTAAATTACCCGGTACTTATGTGTACAGTACAACTATTTCTTAATGTCCCTCGGGAATCATCGCATTTCCGAATACAAACGAATGCTAATTTCCATGTCCATCAATTATTAGATTTATCGTGTATAATAATTTGAATTCAGAACTAAGTACTTTATTGTTGTTTTGTTTTGACGTAACAATGCAATAAAGTACTTGGTTCTGAATTCAAATTATAATACTTACACGATAAATCTAATAATAGTAGGTACCTGTCTCTTCAATCCAATCTTGGCATAGATTTTTCATTCTACGAGATGGAATATAAAAAATATTTTGATAACTGGCGAAATATGGGTGTACCAAACACTTCTGCCAAAACCATCGGGGAATACCTACAGGCCTGCAGCCTAATTGCGTAACACACTATCAATCGCAACCTGAATCATTTTGAAGGATATTGCTAATCCATTGCTTCATATGTTCGAAAAAATTGTCTTCTCAACAACGTAGAAATCGCAATGAATGTTGTTAAACTGCCAAATGTAAGCCATTACTACTGTTAGTTTGTTACGCAGTTACCCCGCTGTTATTTAGACAATTTTCCCTGCACTGGGAAACAGGTCACCACACCCACCAGCCCCAGTGCAGGCTAGTAGCTGTCACACAATATGTCTTCGAATTTCTGTGCTCCTGATCCGTTTAGACACCTGTCCCACCGTCGACGGTTAGCAACAAGCTAGTAGAGCTAGCAACTAGAAACGAGTTTGTATAGTTCGCGTAGTTTTGTCGCTGAGCTACCAGCGAATGCGCAAGTGCGGCAGGCGATTACTCGCGTCCAGTCACTTGCTAGTTAATTCCACGCCTGCCTAGGATTGCACACACGACTTAAAACTCCTAATGCGCGGCCATTATCACTAGTCCGAACTGCTCTAAAAAGAGCAAAAACCTGAATAATTTGTTATTACTAAAAACTTATCTCTGGAATGTTACAACGCGTTTATGTCGCAGCGTAAAGGGCGATTTTCGAGTATTATCACTAAAGTACGCTGTGCGGTTGACCGTACCAAGTCTATTGTATGAGTGAGACATCGCTGCGGTTGAACGTACCAAGTCAATTTCATGATTGAGACACCGTCGAGACGTGTTGTACGAATGTGTATGTTGCTTCTATTTTTTTTCAGGCGCTAGCTTGACTTAGGTTTCAGAAACGAAGATAAATAATTTAGAGTGAAGTTATTTATGAGATAAATTAATGATACGACGGAAGTAAGTACCTCGCTCCACAATAGGTGACTGGCATTTTTTTTAACACCCCATGTCCATTTTTATTACGATCAGTTACGATCAGTATAATACGATTAGTTTTATTTACTGAGTGACACGGTTAGTAAAACTAATGTAAAACGGATAGTAAAACTAATGAGTTTACGTTTGCACCAACATAAATATAAATATAATGTAAGTGTACTACTCAATAAATAAAATGGTCTATTCTAATAAGTTCTTTGCATTCAAGTTTCGAGTAAAAATTATACGTGAGCAATGCTTACCCGCTATTTTGTATGTTTATATATTTTTAATTAATTAATAAAAAAATACTCGAGCATTTTGCTGCTATGCTAACCCGTTATAGTATAGGCGCGAACAGCGACTGCACGTCACAATAGTTTGCTGGCATTGCGTGGTAAGGTTTATAGTTAAAGGTATTTTCTGGTACCATATTTCCCTTTCCGTGTTCAATCCGAGGGACCCGGTTACGTGAAATCACCATGCTCTCGTAGCACAGTATAAAACCACCAAAAGTTGCGAGTTTCATTCTAAAATAGATAAATTACAACCCTTTTGAATTTTTCATAAATATCTCAAGAACAATTAACGTCCTAGATCAATTCAAGTTATCAATTACGCTAAAGTCAAATAGGATATTAGATGACGCGTGATTTTATCTCGTGGATATAGGTAGTCGGTTCAGTTCAAACTGATAAATCAGTTGGAAAAACTATCTGGATACTCACATCAAGTTAAAAGACGTCTGATGTATGGTGTGATGGATCTTAGTAGTAAATGGTACCGTATGACCTACAATATATGATGCACTAGCGATAGTAGGCACACGATAAAAAAATTTTTCTTTGACGATTCGGCTATAAGCAAAATAATAAAGTATGATCTGAAACTTGTATCCGTCGGGGTCGCCGCTTTGTTTGGACTAGTCCAGAGATTCGTTGAGTGAAATGCAAAATAAAATCCCCGCGTTATATCACGCCGGGCTTTTGGCATTTCACTTATTACTCACTTTGTCGGGAGATTCGTTTGCGTGTTGTTACAAGTGGGATCGAAGCTTAACTCTAAGGCCCGTATTAATAAACGTTCCTCAATGACGTGCCCAAGTGCGCAATCATTTGATACGCCATTATTACGATATCAGCATCTCAAGATCATGGCTAATGAATAAACACATATGAATACAGTATCTCAGTTACCAAGATCACCTCCTGAATGCGCTGTACTTGATGGCTTGATTTCGTGAACGATTACGTCACATTGACCGAAGTTTAGAATGACATGCATCACATTTCATTATTTTATGTTGTAAGATTTATTGAAATACTTGTATCTTGTTAAAACTTTAATGGATACCGCTGTATCACGTTATAAAGTTGTTTTCTACCCAAGAAAGCCTTAAATTGTAAAAAAAAATGTGTTTTTATTTCCCATTTTTTTTTTTAAATTATTATATTTGATGCTGTAGGTTGTAATAAATGTATTAGGTCACCATAAACAAGCTGAAATATGAATATATTACATTACATTTTCACATAAATATATTGGGTTTTAAAATTAGATTAATTGGATTTATATGGTACCTACTTTTAAAGTTTATTTATTTATTAAACTTTATACAACTAAAGAAGTACATTTGTGGACTTAATGGCTATGTGTTATACCTATAAATAGTAATTAAAGAATTTTTATTATACTTATGATAAATGTATTTAAAATATTTACATAGGTAGATAGGTACCTACCTGAAATGATGCTGTAGCATAAAACCGGTCATAAAATATCGTCATAGTAGGTCTATTTCATCGTAATAATTAATTTCACCCAAAATATTTTTAAACTCCATGTTTCGCGCTACTAATCACGACCTTAAGTCACGGACTGCCTACACGCAGGTTTACGCATCTCGAGTACACACACCTATTGTATAGGTACTTAAGTGTAGAGTTCCGTTTATTAATCAGTCCATCACTGGGCTGATAACGTAAACCCAAGCCGTAACTTAAGTACACAAATTATTATGTTTATTAATACGGTCATGATCTCAAGGTTGTCATCAAGTGCGACCTCTTGGGCTGAGGAACGTTTATTAATACGGGCCTTAGATTCCTGTTACGATGTACCATTGTAGTGGAAGGGTGCATAGATAAAACAATAATTAATGGAAGGTGGTGTTAGCGCTAATGCTGAACATGAGGTCCGAGGTTCGATTCTCAGGTCGGGCAGTGTTATTGGGTTTTTCCATCTGGAATTTCTCGGAAGCAGCCCGGAGTCTGGATTTGTGCTCAATTGATGGCAATAGGCTCGCCCCCTATTACATGGGGCTAAAACGCGAAATGTGGGTGTGCTATAGGTACACCTCTGCCTAACCCTTCGGGACATACAGGCGTAATTTTATGTTTGTGGGGTGTTAGAAGTATCATTTTCATTACATAACCTTAAAAATATTTTACTGTTTGATTATTGATTTTTACAAGCTTTTATTTAACTTGCAATGTATGTATGTTTGTTCTGGTGGATTCTTGCAACTGAATTCTAAATCAGTTATCTTCAATCGATTGAGCTGAAATTTGGTATACACGCTTGTTTTGGATGACAATGCATTTTTATGATGCATGACCTGTGATTCTACACCCAGGATTGGCTCCAGACGAAGGATCTCCTTAACGGTCAACGGTGCAGACACGACATTTAAAAGATATCTGCATCTTTACAAAAAAACACGTGCACTACTTTAAACAACGTAGTGAAGTCCTAACTAGACATAAAAGGGCTAAGTTTCGCAACCTACTATATCAACCACCCTGTCATAAAGATATGTATAAGAAAAATGTGTATAATATGTGTGTTTTAGTTTATAAAAACTTATCAAATGACTTAAAATTACTACAGGGAAATGTGTTTAAGACAAAATTGACAGAATGGCTTCTAAAGTGTTGTTTTTAACTATAAAAAACTAATTAAGGATTTTATGGGACATACAAATTTAAAATTAGTGTAATGAAATGATTATTAAATGAACAATATAAATTTAAAAAATTGAATAGGAATAGAAATTGTGATATATTGAATGTAAACTTTATTAAAATTTGCACACTTGCTTGCAAGCAGAAGACAATATTACACTTAGGTTATAAGATCTTACCTTCACCAACAATGTATTTCTTGCAAATAAACATTTGATTTGATTTAATATACGCGTTTAATTATGGTAGTTCCTTCTGAAGTCCACGATGACCTGGCTGCTGCACCCAGGATTGGCTCCAGTCGAGGGAACTCCTCTACGGTCAACAGCAGACACAAAATTTTATATACGCATATAAATTATAATAACTTGTTCTAAAGTTTACCATAATCTGGCTGCTGCACCCTGGACTGGCTCCATACGAGAGAACTCCTCAGTAGTCAACAGCACAGGCAAGAAATGTTGTATAAGTATTCATTAAATTATGATGATAGCCCGTTCTAAAGTATGGCATAACTTGGATAGTGCAAAAAAAAGAACTAAATAAAAGTTACGTTAACATAAACTTTAATATTTTCCTAAAAGCTTGAGGCGTGAACGTCCTTCTTACACTTTAAGATAAGCCGCAAGCTTTTAGGAAAATATTAAAGTTTTATGTTAACGTAAGTTTTATTTAGTACTTTTTAGTTCAATAAAAGCTTGTTTTTACAAAGATTTTTCTATTAGCAGTTTTCCAAGGTTGTTGGCAATGTTGGCATCGTCTTAAAAATGTGAAGAATTCAATTTAATGAAAATTAGCATCGTTTGCTCTCTCACTGGGTACTTTCAGTAAATGCTATTTCGATCGAAGGTTACCTAACAATTTGCAGAATAAATAGGACTAGGTGCTAAACTAAAAATAAAAAAACAACATGATTCTGTTTCTTAATTTTTATTGGTAAATTCACATTCAAATAATAGATCACGTCGAAGACAGATATTACAATATGGGATTACTACTGACAAAATTTAGTAATTATTTGCTATGATACTGTATCGGTACTTCTCAATTTCTAAATCTACTGCTTTATTAGCTACATCGATTTTAAAGTGCGTAAATGCTTCAAAATTCCAGTGTCATGAGTGAATCAGCTATGAGACTGTCAGAAAATAGAAAATCGAAAATACACAATTACATTGTTCACTTACGAATTCACGATACAGATCGGACATCAAAAATATTTCTATATTAATAAACTACATTCACATAATCGTCACTAAAAAGACAAAACGCGTGCGAGTCACGACGCGCGTGACACAAACGATACATGTGATCAAAATTTAATCTAATCGATTACTTCCATTAATGATCGCGAACTACCATTCTCACTGAATATATTCACAGACATTTGTTAAGCATGCCCGTGGTGATAGTATGAAGTTAAGAAACAAGGCTCGTCCGCGCTCGCGGGCATCGCACCTGAGATTCAGCGCCCGCGGCCGAACGCGCCCAAACACATCTCTCTGTCGCACCGCTCTCTTCTATTGTACAAACATTACCGTATTAAATAGTCACAGGTCAATTTCAGTCCAACTATCAGTTTACGAATTAAAATAAAATATATTAATCTAGAACGTTTCACATCGCTTAAGTTACAAATGAGGGGTCGAGTACGGGGTCGCGTGCGGTGCGAGCTGCGGGAGCGGTCGGGCTTACGAGTCCCACCAGTCGGGGCCGCCGCCGCTACTGCCGCCGCCGCCGCCGCCGTACGAGCCGCCGTAGTTGCCGCCGTACGAGCCGCCGCCGTAGCCGAAGCCTGCAAGTGAACCGTACCGGTCAGTGGCATTACATGCTCGTTTAAGACGACCCGAGTCCAGTGACAGCAGTCGTATCGATATTTCGAGATATAGAGCCAAAAAACTATCAGCTGGACAAAGGATCTAAAACTAAAAATTACGACGCTATAATATTTTCGCTAGATACTCACATTTTTTGCGAAGCGATAGATCACTACATTATTGAACGAATAGTTCAACCAAACAACTCTACGAAATAATCGAGGACGGGTTTTTCGAATAATCGTTTGTCTCGCGCTCAAAATACCGGCATCGTGACCATTTTCGTACTCGTACGTATTCGTTAAATGAGCGGCGAATATCTAAACGCATAAAAACCAGAAAATAATACTGACCAGAGCCAATAGTAGATGGTCCTGCGGACCGCGGAGTCTGACGCGACTGTGTACGGAAGTCCCTCGCACCGAAGCCGCTGCCGGTGTTCGCGAACCGTCCGCCTCCTCCGGACCGACTGCCGCCCGTGCGACGCCCGCCGCCGCCCAGCCGCCCGTCAGCTGCCGTGCTAGTCAGCCAACTAGAAAAATCGACGATTTTGTTAGTATATAATATTACAGAAGAACAATGTCCCGATTTTTCAGTGACCGTGCTTTATCAATTCTACAGTTTATAAAATGTAACATTATTATAGTCGACACTCGACAGTCTACGTATCTAGTCTTCAAAAGGTGCTTTAAGTATCAAAGACCCCTACATTCAGATACAGTTACTTCTAAGAAAAATTGTAATTACTTCGGCACATCCTGCTTGGCCTCAACGAGGAGCTCGATAAGGTCCCGCGCGAGGCCGCGGTTGGTGTCGTTGAAGAAGGACGTGGCCACGCCCAGGTTGCCCATACGGCCGGTACGACCGATGCGGTGCACGTACTCCTCAACGTCCGACGGCAAATCAAAGTTAATCACGTGACGCACGTGGGGTATGTCCAAACCTGTGAACAACATCATTATTAATATACGTCATTCATTAGTACAAGGGTACACGGATATTTTGGCGCGTGGCCTATTCGGAACTTATGGAACTAATGCCGCCATCTTGGTTCTTTTTAATGCTATGTCAATTTCACAAAATGTTCATCAACAACACCTGTCAATGTCATTCATGCGCTAAAAGATCCTTTCACAGTTATTTTACTTCTGATTTTGTGTCACTGTCAAAATCATAGTGATCTTTATTTTCAATGTGCTAAGGTAGTTGTTGAGTTGCTGCCACTGACAAGTCTGCCAAAATGACAGTGATCTTTATTTTCAATGTGCTAAGGTAGTTGTTGAGTTGCTGCCACTGACAAGTCTGCCAAAATTACAGTGATCTTTATTTTCAATGTGCTAAGGTAGTTGTTGAGTTGCTGCCACTGACAAGTCTGCCAAAATGACAGTGATCTTTATTTTCAATGTGCTAAGGTAGTTGTTGAGTTGCTGCCACTGACAAGTCTGCCAAAATGACAGTGATCTTTATTTTCAATGTGCTAAGGTAGTTGTTGAGTTGCTGCCACTTACAAGTCTGCCAAAATGACCGTGATCTTATTTTCCATGTGCTAAGGTAGTTGTTGAGTTGCTGCCACTGACAAGTCTGCCAAAATGACAGTGATCTTTATTTTCAATGTGCTAAGGTAGTTGTTGAGTTGCTGCCACTTACAAGTCTGCCAAAATGGCCGTGATCTTATTTTCCATGTGCTAAGGTAGTTGTTGAGTTGCTGCCACTGACAAGTCTGCCAAAATGACAGTGATCGTTATTTTTAATGTGCTAAAGTAGTTGTTGAGTTACTGCCAGTGACAAGTCTGCCAAAATGACAGTGATCATTATTTTTAATGTGCTAAGGTAGTTGTTGAGTTGCTGCCACTGACAAGTCTGCCAAAATGACAGTGATCTTTATTTTCAATGTGCTAAGGTAGTTGTTGAGTTGCTGCCACTTACAAGTCTGCCAAAATGACCGTGATCTTATTTTCCATGTGCTAAGGTAGTTGTTGAGTTGCTGCCACTGACAAGTCTGCCAAAATGACAGTGATCGTTATTTTTAATGTGCTAAAGTAGTTGTTGAGTTACTGCCAGTGACAAGTCTGCCAAAATGACAGTGATCATTATTTTTAATGTGCTAAGGTATTTGTTGAGTTGCACCACTGACAAGTCTGCTAAATTGACAGTGATCTTTATTTTTACTGTGCTAAGGTTGTTGTTGAGTTGCTGCTGGCAGTGGTAAAATAACTGTGAAAGGACTGTAGCACTCCCATTCATTACGTAATCTAACACCTGTATTCTCCTAAGGATCTACCCCAAAGGCGTGCAGTAATAAAGCACATTTGCCGATGAGAGTTTTCTCCCATGTTGTTTAGGTATTGTCATCAACTGCTGAATCTAACTAGATCTGTTCTCGACCATTTTGTAAGACAAATAATCTAGGACCTTGCCTAGCTATGAAATAGAACCGTTGTTCTGCAATAACATTATAGTGAGCGAATAATACAATACCGCAACGTGGTTGTATAATATCATGTGAACATTGTTAGCAGACACATGGCTGAATGTGGCATTTGTATTGTTATGAAACAATGCAGTGACGAATAAATTTTGCGAAATTACATAATCATGTTGAATGTACTTTACATCTTAATTCGCTGCCTTTATTATAGTACAGGATAAATAAATAAACCATTTCAAAAGTCCCTTTTGTTAACAAAGGAAGATATCCCATCAGTTTTTTTTTATAGTATATTTTTAATTTTATAATATTTACATATTGCCAGCTTTAAGTAACTTATACGCTTATATTTGATATCAATTTCAGGAATTTAAGTTCTTATTTCATTGTGATGGCAACAGAGTAGCCCTCAAACCTAGTTCTAATTCATACTGCTCTTGTCTGCTTCACTTACCTCGGGCGGCTACTGCCGTAGCAACGAGGATGGGAGTCTGTCCCGTACGGAACCGACGTAGCGCTTCCTCACGCTCGCGCTGAGTCCGGTCGCCATGGATAGATGTGACCGGGTAGCCGAGATTGTCCAAGTATTCCTCAAGTTGGTCGGCACCTGGATAAAGATAGCAATTACATAAAGTCAAAGTCATTTAATTTATTTCAAGTAGGATGTTAAAAGGCACATTTTAACGTCAAAGTTTACATACAAGAAAATAGAATTGATTGTGGGTGCCCCTACCAAAAGGTTTTTTTGTTTGCAGAAGAATGGGCAACATGATTAGCAGCTACAACAAAAATGTATTCAAGTTTAATAAATACATACTTGTTTCCAATGCAAGGTTTCTTAAACCACTATCAATTTTACCTAAGTGTAAATTACGTTGATTTCAGAATGAGTTGCATGAAAAATATCATAAAAATATTGCTGTCGGGGATTTTATGCTTTAAGAGTAGGCATTAAAGCTATTTTTCCTAAATCACGTAAATTGAAAACTAAATATCGTGAACGCAGTTTAGTAGGAATGTTATGCTAGAATTCAGCTACGTTATCCGCGACAAAAATAATGTGATAACTAAAACCATATGCGTAATTTGTTGTGATTGCATTTCTTCTCAAGAACAAGAGCTGTTCCAGAAGGCTAAGTTCAGCTCTGAAAGTAAACGAAAAGGTGATAAACTGCAATAATTACCCTTCTTGGTTTCGACGAATACAAGAATAAGTTGATCCTCTTCAGGGTTTGCACGCTGCAGCAAGTTGGAAGCATTCAGCAAATCCAACAGGAAAGAACGCTTGTCCATTTCCTCCACCCATACCACCTGCAAGTTTACAACTGATTTTAGAAAATCTGTCATTTTGATATAAATATTTGCATTTGTGATAACAGTATGGTTTTACTATTTACCTTCTGGGTGATATTCTCGGAAGTGGAACCGACGCGTCCAACGGCAAGGAAAACGTAATTAAACAAGAAATCCTGTGCCAACACCTGGATCTGTTTCGGGAAAGTCGCAGAGAACATGAGCGTCTGGCGCTCGCCAGTCTTTGGCATCGTGTGGCTCTCGACGATCTTGCGGATTTGGGGCTCGAAGCCCATGTCAAGCATGCGGTCGGCCTCGTCCAGCACCAAGTGCCGGCAGTGGTCCAGCGCCACGCGGCCGCGCGCTAGCATGTCCACCAGCCGGCCGGGCGTCGCCACTAACAGGTGGCAGCCGCGCTCCAGCTCGCGGAACTGTTCATGTATCGGGGAGCCGCCGTACCTGATCAAATATTACCATTATTTCTCTGATTTGACCTTCTAACAAGCAGAAATGACGACTAGTCTCAAAATCTAGTACTCACACGACACATGGTCGCACACGGGCGCGGTAGGCGAATTTTCTAGCCTCATCAAAAATTTGTGTAGCAAGCTCTCGCGTCGGGGCCAGCACCAAACCCAGAGGGTACTGCTTGCGCCGGTTGTACGGTCTGCAAACCAAGAACATGTTCCCATAAATCAATAATGTGAAAAGGAGAAGTATTTATTGGCAACTGACACTCACCCCATATGCTTGACGGGCCCAGCTTCGTACATCTGATTGAGGATAGGCACAAGGAATGCGGCCGTCTTTCCTGAACCAGTCTGTGCGCACGCCATGACATCTCTTCTGCCCAACACAATCGGAATTGCATACTTCTGGACCGGCGTCGGCTTGTCGTAGCGAGCCGAGGCAATATTCTGGCGCATTATGTCCGTCAGGTTAACATCCTCAAACTGTGAACAATATTTTAAGATAAGTATGACAGAAAAGACAAATTCTGTTCAATAAGCGTAGTAGGTAGTTGGACGTTACGTACGCTGGTGATGAAATCTGGGACGCGATCGCCGCTGGCCTCAACGGGTATATCCTCGTATTTGGAGAAGTTGATGCCTGTGTTGCCAGTACCAAACAGCTCCAACTCCGTCCGCTCGTCGCGAG
The DNA here is from genome assembly GCA_916610205.1 of Griposia aprilina. Lineage (NCBI taxonomy): Eukaryota > Metazoa > Arthropoda > Insecta > Lepidoptera > Noctuidae > Griposia > Griposia aprilina. The sequence continues at coordinate 13,712,949 of OU744286.1, forward strand.
GCAGCGGGACCGTCCAATCATTCTGTAAGAAATGTTTCTTATAATCTTTCCTGCATCAGCATATCGAATTACTCATTAAAAGCAGTTTTAAAATAAGCAGCAAAAAAAAACAGCTCATAATTTAGCAATGAGCTATTAAAGCAAAACTTTCCGACCGGACATCATCAAGCGTCGACAAAGTGTCGTAATCCGCCCAAAAGGTAATAAAAGTTGGACTGACTGAGTTGCTTTCATGGCCACCCTCATCCCTGCGGTTGCTACCGCGGCGAACATCGTCGGATTGCCAGCGCGAGCTGTTGCTGCGCTCGTCCGCGCGCGGCTCCGGCTCCTTCCAGCGGTCGTTGCGCGGCGGCGGCGGCTCGTCGCGGTTGAAGTCCTCGTCGCGGCGAATGTCGCGCGACTCGCGGCTGGACGAGCCCCCCCCTCCACCTGCCGCGCCGCCTGACGCGCGTCCCCCGCCTCCCGAAGGGCCCCATCTCTCACCAGACGACTCCGACCAGCGTTGAGGTTCTGAGTCGCCATTCTGATATCCTGCCTCACGACCTTAATCAAACATATATTATTAAAAACACGAAAACGGCTCCACTTCCACATTCATCAACTTCACAAAAACCTCGTCCCAAAGAGGAGAAATCAGCCTACCGCAATTTACGTCATTGTCGCAGGGCAAACTCATCTTAGCCAGTCTGTCTGTTCCAACCTATAGTATTCAAACTAGCTAAGTGCAAATAAATGATTAGATGGGTTTATCGCCATTAGCTGAACGTTAGTTCGTCATCCAACGCAGGGTGCACCGAGTAAGATCGCGGTTGACGATTGGGGAAGCCGGATGCTGTGCGCTTCCCCTTGCACCCAAAATTAACGTCCATTATAGAAAACGATATAAAAAATATGATCTCCAGCACTTCTAATAAACGTGAACATAGTGCTTGGTATTTTGCAAGTTATCTACTTAGGAACGAATACCAATCAATACATTGATAACAATATAAACCGAGATAAGATCGTAGATAATGTACGTCTAGAGAGTTAAATGACAACTATGCATATGAGATACATAAGTAGTTTAAGACATGTGGACATACCGCGGTCCCTGCGCGGGTATCGCGAGTCGTTGCCGCGATCGTTTTCACGTTCGCGGTCACGGTCGCGGTCGTCGCGCCGACCACCACGGTCGTAGGTTCTAGAGTTGCCTCCGAATGATGAACGGTTGTCCCGTTGTTCGTTTGAACGGGCGTCTAAGCTTGGGCGCTTAGACTCTTCCCCTGCACAAATTAATCATTTAGTAATCTACTGAACCAATCGCACGAGAGTCGTGTGTGGCCTGGCCACGACTCGACCTTTCATTTATCATTTGATAACACTTTAATTGAAAATGGAAAGCTTGGAGACGACCACGTTAGTAATATTTTATATTGCAACGTTCTTTTAAATAAAATTAAATGCAGAACATAACTAAATGTGGGAATTGAGTATTACTATCAGCACTCTCAAAAAGACAGCAGCGTATCAGTTAAGTTATCATTTAATCATAAGCTCGAGAGACCATACTATTTGTTGAATGATAATGTTATATAATTTATTGTTAAATGTTATGAAATCTGGTGAAACAAACACAAAATGTATGCAGTTAAACAATGACGTCAAAGGGAGGCATTCAAATGCATGTTGATGTGATATTTATGACTAAGGTAGGTACCGTATAATTCCTGAAGTGATAACAATCAATCCTGAATCACAGTCTTATAAACGATACAGTAAATATCAAAAAAAGTCAAAAGTCAGTAAATATTTTGAACTATAGATCGATCTGTCTATGAATAGAGCCATTCCTAACCTACCTACGCTATCATAGCACACGATAAACACGGCGACAATAAGCCAGATAACGCTAATACGAAAGAATTGATAAAAATCAATGCTTCATTTTTTATCGCAATGTCCTACTTTCCAGAAATAATATCCGCCAAAATTTAGAACAATACATCACATCGTACAATGTTCCTGTTTTACAAATCAGAGAATAGGGACATGATATCACGTTACGCTGACCTCTACTCAACTCGCCGGGACAAAGCTGAATAATGATGCAGGAACTGTAGCGATATTATTATTTATAGTTGCGCTTCAACACTTCCATGTTTGGATTCATATTTTTGAATGAGACATTCGCGTCGATACGATTCACACGGGTAAATTGGTCATGAGTCATTGTTAATTGGTTAAGTCATGCAGGTAATATTAAAATCTTCACAACATTCTAGTACGTATTTCTTGAGCCTACATTGCTTGAGCCACAGGTCATGTTCTCATAAGCAAAGACGCAACCGTGTCGCACGCAGATTCTTGTTTACGCAAAATGAATGCTCCACGGCACTTACAGCATGCAGACGTTTGTATAGCCACTCCGGGGCTAGGTGAATAATTAGAAGCGAACACACAATAGATGCAGTGATGTTGGCTTCCCAGCAATGATTAAGTCCACCCACTCTCTTCCTGTGGGTGTTGCATAAAGGCAACATAGGCGTTTTCGTTCGGCAACAAGATGATGCTTGAACTGCTTGGCATCATTACAGGGCAGCTGAACCGAAGTTCCCAGATGTCCAGGAACTAAATAAGTAGGTATCTTGTTACTGGACGTCGCTAATTAGACTTGAAATCGTTGTTGGGTTCTAAATTGCAGAATGTGACACGCATCATGATACCTATATTATGATGTGCAATAATCTGCTCAGTGATAAGAGTTATGTCAAATTGATGACCCGTATCATTCTCCTCTGCAAAAAATTCACATGGATATCATAGTCCACTTACCACAATTAATATGTAGTGGTCCTAAGGATGCATGGAAATGGGTGTTAAATGATAATATGTCATGAGATGTCAAGTGCACTTGCCACCAAACTTTCTAGAACCAAATTAATGCCACAAAGATGCTGTGTAGTTAAAGTCCATTGTGGAAAATGTGAAGATACTTTTCTATACTAAATATAGGAATGAGGAGCCCAAGCATACAAACATGATACTTTGATTGTGTTAATGATGTAGGAAGCATATTGACGATTTGTGACATAAATATTGTTATTATATTACCTCTGTACTTATGACTGTTTGCCACAGTCAATTAGAGAAAGTCAAGTGATAGATACTCCTTAATCTTCAACTTCAAAATGTTGAGCACACACTTGATACCTTTTTGTTTGTTGTAATGTTATATTATGTATGATATCACAATGGAATTGTGATTGTCTTCAATACAAGCATGGATTGTACTTGGAATATTGTAGAATTACTTTCAAAATATTCCATCCTTATCAAGCTTTTAAACAGATTCAAGGTATTCACAGACATATTATGCTAATTTCGAGTATTGCTACTACTGTAAAAATTGTTAAGTCTTTATTTTTATCATAGGTCACTCACCCCAAAGATCTGTATGCTCAATTGCAAATGCTGCATTCAGAATGTGATGCCAGCAAAGGTATGTATGTAGTCATTAGCAATCAATAATACTCTCTTAATCATAAAATATTAGCTATTTTGCATATTTGTGCATTGTGAATGACCAGGATTTAAAAACGAAACATTGGTCTTAACCAGAGTTTTGAACCAGTTATAACAATAATAAAGATCTGCAAATCTACATGTAGCTCATCATTTCAAAAGCTATAAATTATCATAAGATTAGCATACTTATTAGGACAAGAGGAAGGATAATAAGCCAAGGACGTGATGCAGAAGGCATAAAAGTGTAAAGTTAATTATTGACTTACCTTGTGAAGGGCTGGCCTGCAACTGCCTGCGCAGATGCGGGGGGATGTAGCGGCCAGCACTCTTATTAGCCTGAGGCTGCAAGTCCAGACCAGCAAGCTGCAAGACCAATAAAAAAAAACAATTTAAAACTAGAATTGTGTAAGTGGCCAGCATTTACTGCAAATTGACAATTAATAAGATGCAACATCCAAGTTTGTCAACAAAAAACTTGAAATTATGTTTTGTTGTGGTTTGTACTGTAAAAATTAGGATTGATGTTGAGTTTGTTGACCGCACCCTGTTTCAGTCAAATCAACTCCTTTGTTTGCTAACAGCTGTTACAGTCAATCTGTTTTGTTCTAAGGCAGTAACAGTAAGCAATGTGTTGTTTATTAGAAACAATTAGTAAAATAGGCGGATTGCAAAAAAAAAATGACAATGTTGTGTGCACTAAAAGTACAAGTTAATAGACGGTAAGTAATATCTATGCTACGAGTTGAGCAATTAAATATGTCCAAAGAGAAATCATTTTGACTGCACTGAACGCACCGTCTTTTCTGTTTTTACAAAGTTATTTAAAAATATATATTTGTAATTTGATACAGGGAGTTTTGCAGTGTTGTTATTGTACATCTGTTATATAAACCCATACAGTGTGTGATTATAACTATGAGCCTGTAATTTCATTGTGAGAGTCATCAAATAACCTTGTGCATTGAGTGTTACACCTGATTGATAGCCACAAAACTTTCCATGTCGTAAAAATATAAACTCAATGACATTTCAAGATAACTTATTGGTTAGCTAACCAACATCAGCACAGTTGCTACATATCGCCATTCAACTATAGCAAATTAGACATGCTAACTTGACTATACAAGCATGACAAAATACTGCATGATAAACCCTCTATGAACTAAAAACATAGAATGTATTACTCTACATAAATGATCAAATTACAGTTATCATCTAAGATATCTCTCTAAGTGCGTATTCCGGAGAAGGTACAAAATAATTGCGAAACCTTTTATTTCCTCCCGCCATGACACGCAAATATAGCATGACAATGACCTCACTCGTAAGTGCCTTTGGAAAACTACTGCAATATCCAAGTACGTGTCGATGCTATGTATATCATGAAATTTTCACAAAATCAATGAAATAGATACCATAAAAGTGGAAGAACTAAGTCGCCATGTTGGTTAATCTGAGACACGACATACACACGTAAAGCATTGCGATTTTATAGATCGATGCTTTCAAAAAACGAGATCCTTTCATGAATTAGAGGCGTTTCAAATTAAGGGCATAAATCTTTGAATAGTGCCTTTTATAGGTATATTTCCATCCAATTTTGTAAAAATCAATACTAAGTGCATGTAGGTACATGAGGTACAGACCTGCTGCTCTAGACCTGTTCCATTTTGGTTGGTAACATTACTCATATTACTACCAAGCGGTACGTTTTTTTGGCAACTTTGCTCCAAAAATATTATACAAACACAGTCTACAATGAATTTTGCACAAACACAAATTCACAAAATCACATGAAAAGGCTTCAATTTTTCTCTCCGAAATCACTTTTCATTCGTCGTAGTTTTTGTTCTTCACTGAATATTTAGCATCTCGCTTTAATTCTCATTCGTTCACTCCCACGCGTTCGCTCAATATTACCACATATAAATCGAAAAATCCACTTATATGCAAGATCGTGAACTTCAATAGGTCAGCATGGTGTTCTGAATAATTTTATGAGATACTGTAAGTGATTATTCTAACAAATAATTAAATGTTCATAATTATATGGAGTTAATTGATGAAAATAACATTTGGGGAAACAATTACATTCCTAGAAAAACCAAAGAAAGTGGGAAATAAAATAAGTTGGCAACATTTTTATCTGTAATTTTAGATGAAAACTGTTTTATCATCAGAGCACTTCCGCTTCTATTTTATACTCTTGTCGATAGATGTCACTTTACCTGTTTGAGCACAGATTAGATAATTTAAAAGAAAACTTTAAGCTAGGTTTATATCAATTACATTCATTAGTAAGAATATTTCTATGAAGATGCAGAAAGAAAAGAATGTACACAAACTTTACCGCAACTTCGTTTGAATGGATTTCGTATACTCCCCTACAAATTCCATCCATTCCAAAGGTATTTTTCTAAAATGATGAATCCGGCTAAGTTTCAAGTTTATAGATCAAAGAGTTAAGATTTTTCATAAACTGTATACCCCTCTTCACACCCACAGGAGTTGATTTTTTAAAAATCTTTTGGGCGTTTACTTGATTTTAGAGCATTTAATGCTGCGTACACACCAGTCCAACGAATGGGTTTCGCTAGTCTTCAGTGGTCCTGTTTGGACGGTTTAGCAATCGCCAACAGTCGTTCGTTGGCGTGTGCCGGCTATCCGCAGCGTGGCAGTAACATCAAAGAGATAGAAGTAATCGACTGTTCGTTTGGTCGACCACTAAACGTATTTAGTCGTTGCTTCAAAGGCCCACAAACGTGCGGTAGCCAACACCGAATATATCCTTTGATGGCATTTATTGGCCGCAGCATGAAACAAGTTAGTAAAAAATAATTTAAAAAAAAAGTTTATTTTCAGACATCGAAGGCCCATAGCGTGTTAGTATTACCAAAAAAAACTTACAAAAACCCTATCCTCTTTTAATTATCTCTTTTATCCCCGTTTGGGCTCAATTTTCGAAAAACCTAAAAGCTTTTTATTCTTTATTTTTTCTCAAAAAGCGCGTTAAGATTCCTCCATACAAACAAAATTCCCCCTATTCACCCCCTTTTATACCCCCCTATTCTTAGCGCTCGACTACAATATAAAAGGAAGCCTTAAGCACATTTTCATGTTCCTAGTCCTAGTAGTTTCATCTGTACGCTGATATGTCAGTCAGTCGGTTTCTTCTTTTATTTTACACAGGCTGCTATGAAATTGGGAGCATTGAGCATTCCTTGAAATGGGTGATACTGTTAGAGGTAATTTGAAACATTTTTTTGGATGGTGGCATGGCCATAGTAATACTTCGAACCCGGGCTGGCATACTATTTGCACTTTACTTTTTATAATTAGAACGAAGTTCCTTATCGCACTGTACGGACTTGGAGGATGGGGGCTAGGCGAAAAAAAGTGTAACAATTTTCCGTCAATAGTTTCCGTTACGAGTCACGACCCTTTCTTTATTTGTTTGGTTGAACGCGGTAATCTCAGTAACTGCTGGTTGGAATTGAAAAAATATTTTTGTGTTGGATAGTCCATTTATTGAGGAAGGCTATAAGCTATATAACATTACGCTACAATTATTAGGAGCGGAGCATAAATGAAAAATGTTGCAAAATCGGGAAAAAGTGATTCCTCCTAAGAGCTTCCGTTGCGTGCGCTGCGTAAACGGTTAAAGTAACGCAAAAATCATGTATGAAGGAATAGTGCCCCTTTAAAAGTAAAAAAAAAAGTCCGAGACAGCATAAGTCTATCTTTTAAAGTTGACTCAAGTAATCAAATTTGTTCTATGGATGTTCTAAATATACTACGAAAGGAACTTCGTTCCAACTGAGTGTTCCACGACACTCACGCATTTTTTTGTTTTTCCCATAACCACTGCTCTTAAAACAGTGTAGGAAAACATCTTATGGCAACCTGCATGATGTCCTAGATAAAACCAAACATTTAATGATATGGTAACATCCACCGACCCGCACAGGTAAGTGGTGGAATGCGTCGTGGAGCGTAATACCCTCTCATAAAATGGGTACAGTAGGAGGCCTGTGTCCCATTACCAGCAGGGGGAAAATTATACATGGCGATTTATAATTTTACGTATTCCTACCAGCACATAATAGTGTGACCCATTTCCAACAATTAAACACCCCATAAAACCTGGGCGAAAATTCATGGGATTCGAGAAAACCCAACATCCATGTTTTTTTTTAAATTTCCCAGAATTCGTCACTAAATATCACTTTTCTCCAAACTATCAAATCGAATGGTGTTCATTGCTATTCTATTGGGTACCTAATACTTTGATAAACCATTCGATGTAACCAAATATTCTAAAACATCGAACAGTAAAAGTTGATGAAGATGTTTTTGAAAATGGTTAATAAACTTCTTCACAGAGCTTTTAACTGTTAGATGTTTTAGAAAATCTGGTTCCATCGGCAGGTTTGTTAAAATATTAGGTACCTAATGGCATATAAAAATGATGGCCATTTAATTTAAGAGTTTAGAGAAAAGTGTTATTTAGTAACGGATTCTGGGAAATTTGTAAAAATACATCTAAATTAGGATTTTTCGAATCCCATGAATTTTCGCCTAAGCTTTATGGGGTGCTTAATTGTTGCAAATGGGTCACACTATCACGTCCGAAGGAATAAGTCCAATTACAAGTCACCTGTATAATTATGCTTCTGCGTGTCTGTTCTCATTTGTTTTTTCTTGTCATTGCAATGCAACACCACTAACTCTTAATTGATATTTAAGCGCAAAAGTTGATTTATTATTTTATTTTTTGTGCATGGAAAAAGTATAATGGGTGATCGTGGCGGTCACCAGTAGCCAGGTGACAGTTCTATTGCAACTGCAACAGAGAAAACAACTGTTTTATCTGTGATTTTGTATAACAGTGAATCCTGAATGAGCATTGAGTACAGTAAATGATCTTTAATAGGTATAATCTCGTTGCTCTAAGGTTGCTTTTAGAAGTAAAATATAGTTCTCACCCTAAACCATGATTTAAACAGCGCAATTTAATTGCCTGCGGCATACTGATAAAAGTTGCACCTTCTAAACAGTGTTTAGATGATCCTTTTATTGGGGTAATTGGGGTTTCAAGAAATTCAAGCAAAAGAAAACAAATATTAAAAAAACATGGTTTCAAATTTGACAATTCTGACAGTACATGTCACTCTAAAAACAGCATTTATGTCAAAACAAATATATAATTTTTGATTTCTGTAATTCTTTGTGCCTAAAATTGTTTGTATTTACAACACCAGTTTAAGCTTATTGCACAGTACTTCTAACGTAAGTTTACATAGCGAAATAACAAAAGTTTTGGAGATCAAATTTTTGTGCATACCTAAACAGACCTAGGTTTACATATAAATTGCATTTTGGTGATTCACCTCACGAACTACACCAGGAAACCTTATTTAGGTAAATGCTATTTATTAACCTTAGATTAAGAATACTCTGTACAAAAACTCATTGCTGAACTGGCCACAATTCAACAACAACTTCAATAACAACACTACAGCAACATACATACATAAACTCACGCCTTCTGCCCATGGGGGTAGGCAGAAACTACAGAATGCCAACTGCTACGATCCTTAGATACTCCTTTTGCTTTTGCAACGGCAACAATTTCAGTATTAACTTTAATAGTTGAACATAAAGATTAATTATATTTGTGATGTATTTACCTACATATTATGTTAAACAGTTAAGTACTTAACTGGACTGAGAATCAAACCAATTCTAATGCGAAAAAATTACACCTGTATTATTATGTCAAAAAAAAGTTTCCTTTTGCATATTAAGGGTACTTCCCGACACGGGCCTGCTTCAACTTTCCTTCCTGTATCTGTGCTGCATAAAAATGCCTCTAGGAACTGTCAGGAAATCCATGCCTAGTCTAGCGTTAGTCAGACTTTCTTTTAATAAAAACCAAAATATTTTATACCTATTATACAGGATGGATTTTTGAGATGGGGCAGCAAGGACAGCTACCTTAACCGTTGTACTTACAGGAAAACGGTCTTAGGAGACTTTCCTTAACTTTTTGAGAAATTTTGAATTGCATTCACAGATTTTGAAAAAAATACACAGTCAGCAGGAAAACGGGCAATTTTCAGAAAAACTTTTTTTATGCCAATCAATCATGTTTCATATAAGGATCAAAAATCTCTATCGGACCAACTGAGGTTACAGCACTAGAAAAGTCAGAAATCGCAAAAAACTTTTCCCATACATTTCATAGGAAATGAGACTACGACTTATATGGTGTTAGTGTAAAGGGCTGTGAATTATATTTTTGCCCGGAGCGACTAAATATCTAGATTGGGCCCCCGTCCCGAGATATGTCATAGGCACTTTAAAAATTATAATTATTGCCTTTATTTCATCAGACTATCATGAGGTCCACAGTTTTAGTAACCAGATAACTAAAATAGAATGGGTCTAGTTTATAAGCGCCCACACTGGCCGGCTGCCTGCGCGGGTTTCTATTGATTTTAGAATGATGTTGGTTTTGAAAAATAATGTCTCGTCATTTCAGAATGGAAACTGCGCCGGCGCCTCACATGCCGCCTCAGCCCCGAGAGCGGCAGCCGCCGCCGGAGCCCCGTGCTCGCCAACCGCCGCCACCGCCGCGCCGCGCCACTGCGCAGCCCCCGCCACAGCCGCGGGAGCGTCACGCTCCGCCTGCGCCCCGGGAGCGACAACCACCGCCGCCTCCGAAGCATTTGTAATCAAGTTACAACAAAAAAAAAAAAAACTAGGGACATCTAAATTGGGCGGGAAGAAGATGTGGAAGGGTAAACTAACCCGTTGTCACCTACAATCACTCAGATCTTATGGTTGGGGCGGCCAAATGATGACGTCGGGCGAGGTTCTACATCGCACTTTGACTTTGGTATTTAATATGAACCTTATGCCCATACACGTAATGTTCATATTCGTAAAACAACGAACAGCTAAAAAACAGGCACAGGTTCTTAAAATCGACAGCGTCTCTACCAGGAAACCCGGCCGTCGCCCGTTGCAAACTGTGGCAAGATACTATTACCCCTCCCACTTACTATCTACCACCAAAGGAGCATCTTCCTGCAGAGTGTAACCTTTCGTGGTCCACTTGGAAGTCCCTGAGCCGTCTCCGGATACAAGTGGGTAGATATAACTCCAACCTGGTAAAGTGGGGCTACCTCGACGGAACAGCAGCTGGGTGTAGTTGTGGAGCTATGCCGCAAATTATGTTCCATCTTCTATTTTGCCCTCGGTGTCCCAAAACGTGCCCTCAAAGTGACATCTGCGCTGCCACCGACAACGCCATGGAAGTGGCGAAGTTTTGGGCCAACAATATCTGAGAAAAGTCGTGCTAGCGACGCGAAGAAGAAGGATAAGATTCGTAAAAGCGGATGAGAGCAAGCGTCTCGTATGAATATGACCATTAGACTGACACAAATAAAGTTCACATTGGTATGAAACGCTTACTTTCCTTAGCAAAGTAAAGTCAAACTAAGATCTGTGGATCTTCCCCGTAGTGTAGTTATGTCCCTAGGTAACCGCTTAGTAGTATATCATTGCATGCTTGTGTGCAAATTATTGTTTGTTTGTTTATTGTTTCGGTGCTTTTAATTAAGATTATTAATAATGGGAATCATGTCATGAGTCATACACATAGTGCCAAAAGTGAGATTAACATTGTTATTAAAAATATTATCACGTAAGTTGTTATGCCTGTACATAGTACTATATAATGCAAGAGAAATTTGACAATAACTACTAACTTAACTTATTATGTAAATTAAGAAAAGTTGATCTAAAGAAATGTATCCTAAATCAGGTGTTATTCTAAATTAGGTCCTGTGGGCTGGCATTTTATACGTTAAATATTATTATATTATAATAAACACGATGCGGGACACTAAACGCGTATAGACATGAGAACAATAAAACCTGTATTCCATATTCAAATCCTTGTTTCCAAATTGATGTTATTTCCACTTAAAGAAATATAAACTTTATGTCTGTCTAGATTAAGTTGATTTCAGAATACTTTTTTATATGTGTTCTATTAAAAAAGTCATCAAAACAAGTTTACTAACATGTATCTAGATAACTACCACAAAGTGCAAAGTTCGACTGCTCACCTTGCTGCGTTGTCACCACATGACGCTGGCAGAATAGTCGACATCGGCTCAGAGGCCCTAATCTCTAAGTCCGTCATTGAAAATACCGGTCCGTCCGAAAGTAATTCAAAACTTCGGAGTGAACCGTACACCCGATTAATAAACTTTTTCTGACGGGGAAAAACTCAACTTTAAAACAACAACAACACAACACAACTTTACTGTCAAATCATGGTGTCGTTCATTCTTAGGTCGAGCCCCAAACTAATCTTATGTCCATAGGTGATATCGCCCGTAACCTCGGCTTAACCTACGGATTTCGTCCTTAGGAAGTAGACCTGCAGTTGCAAAAGAGAAAAAGTTGTAGCACAAACTGAACTTTATGTATGGGTATTAAAGTTATTTTTTCCAAGAACATATTTGTTTACATTTTTGGAAACTAATTTGCAAACGCATCATGTCTTGTTTAGAGTCCCGCATACTGTGACTAAGGTTGTGAAATTCAAGCTGAAGCTGTTTTTTTAAACTGAACAAATAATGTATATTTTTTAATAATTCTTTGGTTTTTTAACCTTTTATCTAATATAGAATATTTGTGCTCGTCAAGAAGGGGGGATCCATGTCTTAGATTTCAAATCAGCCTACCTAAAAGTTTAATACTGGTAATCTACTATTTGCTACCTATGCAATAATTTGAACTACCTCAATGTTTATGGAGACATTTAACAAAAACCTTGGTTCATTTTGAGGTCAAAATGGAGGGATCAAGGTTTTTGTTAAATATCTACTTACATTTTGGTAGGTAGCTAAAATTATTGCATAAGTAGCAAATAGTAGATTTACAGTATTAATCTTTTAAGTAGGCCGATTTGAAATCCAAGACTTGGGTCCCTCATTCTTGATGGTCACGGATATTTATACATACCCAAAGAAAAGTTTACCTATACTCGAAAGGTTTAGGTAGTTAAATAAAGGTAAACAAATCGTAAAAAGGGTTTTTTATAGTTGACACTTTCGTGTTTAAAAATACGTTACAACAAAATTAAAGTTATTTGCGATTTATACGATAGTTTCCTCTTTTATTAATGTATGTTAAACTTTATTATTTATTCGTAAACTACACTCTTCGTACATGTAAATGCATGAGCACAATGTTTTTGGTAGATTTATAAAATAGTATAATATTTTGTAATCTGTCTATTGTAAAGAGCCCAAAAAGACAGGTTCCTTAGACCTTTTAGAAAATACAACGAATTAGATAACGTTGCTAAATTGAAGAGTACACCTGTGACATAGTATGGCAACTGAAGTAGCAGGTACTACGTTTAGTCGGTTAACCAGATGCCGTAGAAGTTGTGGATGAATTGGAAAAAATGTTATATGGTGTCACTGTATTGCGGCTGCCACCATACCACTGTGAGCGCAATTCAATTGAGTTAATATGGGCTCAAGTTAAAGGGTTTGTAGCCGAGAAAAATAAATCTTTTCAAATGTCTGACCTAAACATTCTTTTGCCAATTCTCAGCAGTCACATTAGCTAAAGCCTTTTAGCTAATGTGACTGCTGAGAATTGGAAAAGTTGCGAGGGTCATGTAATAAAAAAGAACAGAAAATGTTTAAATTAGACAAAATAATTGATGATACCACTGAACGCTTTATTATTAATGTGACAGATAGTTCCTCAAATTCAGATCCAGAATAGAGCCTATTATTATGGGACTCAAAACTCAAACTAGATATACTCTGGACTTTGAAATCTTACTTCTTAATCACAATCTTAAGTTAGAAATTAGACAACCAACTAGACCAAGGAGCTTATCTTGTCTTGATAATTTTGCGCACAACTGTCGTAAAAAGTGTTATAGCGAGGTAATAGACTTTGCTCTATCGGACCACTCAGCTCAATTACTAAAAATACACGTGAATAAAACTTGCATACTTAATTCATGGCGAATAAAAAAACGGGACATGTCTAAAGTTAATTTGACCAAGTTTAAGAAACACCTAAAAAGTTTATCTTTTTTAGAGGTATACTATTCTGAAAATCCTAATGAGGCATATGACATTTTTTTGGTGCGTTTTCGATTAATATATGATTTATGTTTTCCAGTTAAACTAATTAACATAAAACCCTCTAGGAAAATAACGTGGGTATCAAAAGGTATAAGAATCTGTAGCAAAAAACAAAGACAGTTACTATGGAAATATAGGCAAGCACCTTCAAAACAAACTAAAAAAACATTCCAACAATATTCTAAAACCTTTAAAAGAATTATTAAACTCACACAAAAAGCACAAAATAACCACATTATAAAAAATTCTCAGAGCAAATCTAAAGCCTCTTGGCAAATAATTAAAGGAAGTAATCGAACTGCAGAACCTATACTACAAATTAGGAGGGAAAACACTATTATCAATAATCCTAAGGAAATGGCTGATTGCTTTAATAATTTTTTTATTGATCAAATACAAAACATAACTAATGACAATACCACAAACAAAATTATTAGCATAGAAAACAACCCACACTCAATATTTATGGCCCCAGTTCTACCTGAAGATATCATGAGAGTTATCAAAACATTAAAAAATAAAAAAGTGTCGGATACGATGGAGTAGCGACCAATGTAGTAAAACTCGTTGCAGATGTAATAGCTTCTCCCTTAAGTCATATTATGAATCTGTGCATAAGCTGTGGCACATTTCCAGATAGCCTAAAATGACAATTGTGATACCAATTCATAAAAAAGACAGTAAAGAAGAAATGTCAAATTATAGACCGGTAGCTCTTACTTCCGTATTTTCTAAAATACTCGAAAAACTGATTTATGAGTCTATCACTTCTTTCTTAAATAAATATAATATCCTTTGCAATGAGCAAAAACGTTTTAGAAAAAATTAAAATATAAACATGGCTATTTACGACTTGCTACATAACATAATGTTCAATATCGACAATAAAACACCAGTTTGTGCAATATATACTGACATGACCAAAGCCTTTGACTACGTTAAACATGACATTCTTCTGCATAAACTTGACAGGTACGGTATTAGAGGAAACGTATTGAGACTTATTGAATCTTACTTAAGCAAACGAAAACAACAGACAGAAATCACTAGGATATGTCCCAAAAGCAAGATTCAATATAAATATTTATCGGATAGCAGGGAAGTCAAATTCGGAGTACCGCAAGGCACTGTTGTCGGACCCTTAATGTTTTTGCTTTACATAAATGACTTGCCTAGACAAATTCAACAGCCCATGGTATTATTTGCTGATGACAGCACAGCGATAGTTAAATGTACAAAAAATGCGGATTATGAAATTGACATTAATGACACGTTAAAAATATAATAAATTGGCTTTCTATCAATAACTTAATTATTAATTTGAAAAAAACAAAAGTAATGCACTTTTACCAGCGTTTACGTCCAGACGATTTGACTATAGCATACAATGGACAAAGAGTAGACAATACAAATGTTGCATAATTTTTAGGTATAATAATTGACAATCAACTGACATGGAAACCACAGGCCGAGGAGGTCTGCAAGAAATTAAGCAAATCTGCATACATTTTATATAATTTGACAAAAAAAGTTAACACTGACACGATTATTATTGCTTATCATGGACTCGTTGTTTCTGTTTTAAGATACGGAGTAGTTTTTTGGGGTAATTGCAGTGAGAGAGAAAGGATTTTCAGAGCCCAAAAATATTGCATTAGATCAATGACAGGAATAAATTCATCAGACAGCTGCATTCCTATGTTTAAATCCCTTGAATTATTAACCTTTCCGTCACTCTATATTTTGGAAATGGCACTATTTGTAAAAGGTAATCCAAATTTATTTTGTTCAAATATTGATCACTCAACAAGGCCAACACTAATAAGATCTCAATATAAAAACCTTTTACATACAGGCAAATTTAAAACGGCACTGCTGAAAAAGAATATTATCCATATGGGACCAGTGGTATACAATAAAATTCCTGACGATATTAAAAATTGCACATTACAAATATTTAAAAAGAAAATAAATAAATTGCTAATTGAAAAATGTTATTATACAATAGATGATTTTTTGAATGACAAATCCATATGATTATATATAAACAATGATTTTCCTCATGATTTTATTCTATTTTATTCAGATTTTGATTGTATTATTTGACTAATTAATAACTTATTACTGACATTGTATTATTGACTAATTATTAACTTATTATTGACTTGTATTATTGACAGTTTTTTTTTTTTTTTTTTTTTACATTGTTTACCACTGAACGAATTTACAAATTGAATGATTTTATATTTTTATTGACGTTTTTAATCATTTGAAAATAAGTTAAATGTTTGTTTTTTTAAATTATTTCATAATTAATTCAATTATAAAAAAAATAAAAAAATTGCATGCCTCACGGTAGAATGTACTGGATCCTTCTCTTACTTAACACCATATTTTTGTACCTACATTCATAGCAAATAAATTATTTCATTTCATTTCATTTCATTTCAAAATAATATGATTTTAACATTTGAAATAAAAGTTTTAACATCTATGAGTCACGTGGATTTTTTTGTTTACCTTTATTTAACTACCTAAACCTTTCGAGTATAGATAGATATATGTGAAAATAACGACTTATATGTGTCCTAAACTAAATAAAAGTTGATTTTAAGAAACTTTTAGTCTTATTTGTCTACGAATTTAAAACTATTATGCAGGTTGGCAGGGACATCGACGCACAGGCTGTTACCATAGTTTCAGTATGTATGATTCTGAAAACCCCCCTGCGTAGAAAATTTTCTTCGACTTTATAGAAAAATATTGCTGTTCAGTACATTTTGACCGCGTAGCTTGCACTTTTCTATGAAAAGGCAGATTTTTGATGTGAAACATCTATAGCCGCGGGTACACCGATTGTTGGGTACAAAATAGACCTTGAACCACAGCCTTGAACATAGGGTAAATAAGAATGAATTTGCAATGTTAAGCTTCGCTTGCCAAGGTCAGTCTTTGGATGGGTGAAAATTTTGATTATAGAGTTTTAACTTGATTAGTTCGCAATAGTGAAGCCGCCAGATTAAGCAGCGCTTGCCAAGGTCAGTCTTTGGATGGGTGACCATTTTGATTCTTGATAAGCTCGCAATAATGAAGCCACCAGGGTAAGCAGCGGTTCCCAAGTTCAGTCTTTGGATGGGTGACCCTTTTAATTCTTGATTAGCTCGCAATAGTGAAGCCGCCAGGTTAAGCAGCGCTTGCCAAGGTCAGTCTTTGGATGGGTGACCATTTTGATTCTTGATTAGCTCGCAATAATGAAGCCACCAGGGTAAGCAGCGCTTGCCAAGTTCAGCCTTTGGATGGGTGACTTTTTAATTCTTGATTAGCTCGCAATAGTGGAGTCGCCAGGTTAAGCAGCGCTTGCCAACGTCAGTCTTGGGATGCGTGATCATTTTTGATGTGAAACATCTATAGCCGCGGGTAAAACCGATTGCTGGCGTGGCGACGCATACCGCGGCGACGTGTCCCACGCTATATGATGGTATGTTTCACATCTGCCAGGCGTCCCGTGACAGCAATTTTTTTTTTGATAACCGACTATTTTTTTACGGTAGGGGTCTGGAATCATGTTCTGTATTCATGGGTACCTACAGTTTGCGCGTCGATGTCTCTGCCACCGTGTCTAAAATAGTTTACAGGAAAAGAAAAATAAAACTACACGCGGCGAAATGTGGGTGTAGGGAAGCCCGAAGACGGTTGTAATTTTTTTCACGCCGATGGACTTATCTCAGTCGAAAACAGTCGTATGCACGTTTTAATCAATATTATCTTATCTTATCTTAGACACAAATAGCTCTCCTAGTAGCGAGGTAAGAGACAAAGGTGGTTTTTGAGATGTAACGGAAATAAATTTAATTGGACAAATAAATAAGCAATATTAATCAAATATCAACTTTAATAAACTTTCAATAATAAGACAAATCTACAATAAAACGCATTATTTCAATGCTTTAATAACTTGAATCACACTTGTACGAAATTGAGACAATTTGTGTGTTTCTCTCACCGTGAAAGCGTAGGTGAAGTAAGCATAAAGTGAACTGTCACACCACCTGATGCTTGAGATTGACACTATTGACACCTCACTTCAAGTAGTTCAAGCTCCTACGGTGGACGCTATCATGCGCGTGCGAGCCCTCACTACGGGGGATGCTGTGGCCCGGGGTGAGGTTGTCTTGACGTTGTCTCTAGACATCGCCAATGCCTTCAATACCCTGCCCTGGAGTTGCATCAGGGAGGCACTCCGGTATCACCGGATGCCGGCTGTCATCTACCCCGGTCACCAGGGAGAATGGAACCGGCGAGAGATGTCGTGCGGTGTCCCACAGGGATCCGTCCTGGGGCCGCATCTCTGGGACATCGGGTAGGACTGGGTGCTGCGTGCCGACCTCCCTAGCGGCGTCAGCGTCGTTTGTTACGCTGACGACACGCTGGTCCTGGCGCAAAGGAGGTCGCACCAGGCGGCGGCCGAATTAATGACACGTGGGGTTGCGACAGTCGTTGAGAGGATCTGGCAATTGGGACTCGAGGTGGCCCTGCACAAGTCCGAGACCATGTGTTTCATGGTCCTCGGAACGCGCCATTGTTGGGTTCACAAATAATGGCAGGAGGGGTTCACATCAGCGTCGAGTCGACGATGAAGTACCTGGGACTCGTCTTCGACAGCCGGTGGAACTTCGTTGAGCATTTCCGACGATTGGCTCCCAGACTGGACCGGGCCGGGGCTGCTTTGAAGCGGCTCCTGCCCAATCTAGGGGGTCCTAACGCCTCCTGCCGGAGGCTCTACACGGGAGTCGTGCGGTCCATGGCCCTTTAAGGGGCATGGGTGTGGGCGCGTCCATTGAGGCGCTGACCAGCCCGCCGGTTGAACGCGTCCCAGAGGCAGATGGCCATCCGGCTGGTCCGGGAATACCGCACGGTCTCCTGCGAGGCGGCGAGCCTCCTTGCCGGATTGCCGCCATGGGATCTGGAGGCAAAAGTCCCCGTGCACATCTAGGCGTGGCGCGTGGAGGTGGAGCGCGTAAGGGTGAGGCAATCGTTGCGCCCACACGCCCCTAGTCGCCGCAGGAGGAAACACCCTGGGCGTCGGGAGACGATAGCCGACTCCCGGCCACCGTAGGCGCGGGCTTATGGACGGCGAGCAATGGGCAGCTTGCCGTCCGGTAAGGATCAGGCCCGGGTCGACAGCGCGGTGTGTTCCACGCGCGCCTCAAAGAGATGTCAGCATCGATTATGCTGACATCTCTTTGAGGCGCGCGTGGAACGAGGTCCGATAGGGCCGATGCCTGCCGGGGTCGCAGATTGTTCGAAATAGTTACCGTGGGCCTGGCGTACAGGCAACTGAAGGAACACGGGTGGGTTTCAGTCAGTAAGAGTCTGACACGCCCTCCCGCTTCGCCCAGAGCGGGAGAGGTCATTTGATGATTTCCCACCCAAAAAAATAAATAAAAGTAGTTCACCATGACAAAATGAGTGAAGTGAGCTGAGTGAGCCTCAGCTCACTTCACTCATTTTGTCATGGTGAGATTTTACAGAAAAGATCGGCAGGTTATTGACTGCACTTTAATTCTATGTGACTGCCTATATAAAATGTACTCTGTGATTGACGGTAGAAGAGTTGGCAGACAAGCATTCTATTGTCATAGAAAAAGTGCCGCCTTTCCTTTCATCATCTTATCGTTGAAGGACGCCCACTATTGGACATGCCTACCTAGATCTTATGTTTGCAGTTGCACAATAGTAACAATAGTAAAATGCATTGGAAAGTGATCTCAGCGCGTTGCACTCGTCATAGCACCGACCAATTTTATATGACTATTTGAATGAATAAGGCTTTGGATGAGTAAGCATAAAACAAGTTACGGAGTAAGGGTAATTATCGAACTAATAATAAAAATTCACGGAATGAATCAGCCTCATCCAAATACTACGAATAATGAAATATTGCTCATACAAACGTGTCCGATGATAAAATATTTCATCATAAACAGGAGACTAGCGTGGGTGAAGGAAGTATATAATCTAAACGTGATACTGATAAACTACCAAAATCCGCAGTCCACTCGCTTGTCTCCGAGCATAGTGACAGACGAACTTACAAAATGTTCCGGAGTTGTTTCCTGTTGTTAGTGTTACTTGTGTGCACTGTGCTTTCTCGTCCGAACGTTGCGAAGGAGAGAAATGTGATGATTCCTCAAGAAGTGCGCCAGAACAATGTTTTGTTCGCCGTGGCCGATGACTCGCCAGTTTGGAGCAGCTGCCCCGACGGATTAAAAATGGATGTCTCTGGGACCTGTCGTGAAGTGTGGTACGATGATTACGATAATTAGAAGAACATGAGCGTTACTACGTTACGAGAAGATGTTTTTCTACCGTTTTCATTGATATAATTATTGAGGCCTACCGCAGTGGACTGCTAGAAATGGTATAATTAATAATTATTGCCTAGCTATTTGTAATAGTCATAGTGTTTGTATTAAAACTGCGCTCAATATATGTGTTGTTTTAATTTTAAACACATATCCTTTGGTCGTAAATAATACCTATAGGTATTTTATTAGGTAGGTTATATATATCTATATATTATATTATATTATATATACTATATATATGTATATATATACCTGTGTACTTGTGGCTAAGTATTAACAGCCGCACGGGTCCATCAATCAGGATAACCTACGCTTGCCGCGGTTGGTTCGTGGAAGGGGTGACCATCTTTACATAATTCAAGACCCTCTCCGTGCCTCGGAAAGCACGTTAAGAGGCTTACAAGAGCTAAAGCGCGGTCACTGTCGGATTGCATAGAAAAGAAAGAGACACGCGATGACACAACGCTGGTAATTTATTGCAAAATATGAAGCAATTATGGATTTACAAAAAATCTATTCATTCGACTAAAAAACGAAAATACTATCACGTTAGTATTTTACTTGTAGAATCATGTGACAAAAAATCTGAATGTTTGCATGTATATTAGTATGGTTTTTAATCGTTGAAAGAGTTTTTTAGAGGTATCTTCGTGATTTTTTTCTATCATATCAAGTTAATTGTATTATGTTTTCAACACACTACCTAACTAGCATATATCCAGAAGAATGTCATATATTTTTTTTGATTCTGGTTACTGCAGTGGATCATATATTTTTAGGCATTATAAATTTGCGTTTAGGTCATGTAGTCCCCTTAAGCCGTTGGTCCCGGCTGTCATTTGAGGCTTCTTTGACAGTCTTTACGGGTCGTCAGAAGCACGAAACTCTGACAGCCAGTCTTACCAAGGGTATCGTATTACCCAGTAACTGTGTTGTGGAGGTCAGATAAGCTGTCGCTTCATGTAAAATACTGGTATTCAGCATCCGGTTAGAAAATTGGAAGCCAACCCCAGCATAGTTGGCAAAAGGCTAGACAGAATGACCTGTGGACACAGTCATCCATCCGGCAATTATATATTGTAGGTTCCTCGAATAACACATTTAGGTAAGCAGTTATTAAAGATAGATAAAACACGAATCTGGTTTTTATCATGAGATAACTGACACTGTTTTCATGCTGAATATAAGTATTTAATCGGTAATCATTTAATATAATCCTATTAGCTATAGAATTTTTCAGCTTAATTATGTCTATGGTACATACAACAGTTCGCGTAAAACTTTATGAGCTCTCGGAAGTCGCACCCGAGTGGCTACGCAGTATGCATAATATCCTAGGTGACCGAGGGACATGCGCGGTTTCGTTCTCGGGCCTACGTTCAGAGGGCTTATGAAGTTTTGGGGAACTGTAGGTAAGTCGAAGACGATGCCCCCTACAGGAATCAGACAAACCGGAAGGTAAAAGAAACACTGACTAAAACATAACATTATTAATTTATCATGTTGGAAATTTGTGATTCACTAAAACCAAGTTGTTTTAATATCGTCACTCGGGTACACGTCAATTCGGTTATTTTGGCTTATGTAGTTATTATTTACAAAATAATCTGTTATTATCTTGAGCGTGGTAGCAGCACAGCGAGATAAGCCCAGGTGTCGAGCTGCTCCAGGATGGGGTTCAGTCCCGAGACGACCAGCTTGGAGGCAGGCAGGGCGATGGCGCCCTGGAACCGGTTTATGTAGTCTACCAGCACCTCTTCAATCACAGAGTTGACGATGCCGTCGATGTCTCCGCCGCCGATTACTCCGGTCAATTCCGACTGCAATTTAACATAAGAAATTATTTACTTGTTACATAATTCAAAATAACATCGCGCTTGTAGGTATTTTCCGAAGGGGTTGTCTGTCAGGGGTGTAAAACTCACCCCCATTTTGCCGATTTTGTGATAATTAACCGGGTGGCTATTACGCTTTATTAGATAACTGGCCATAAATCCAGCCCCTGCAAATTTCTCATGGAAAATCGCAATTAAGTACATGACTGCCCGACCCGGTGTTTGGACCCGGGAGTCCACACCCTGCAGTCACGTTGAATGCCGGCGTTAGGGTAGGGCGCGGCTGAGCGACCGCCCAGGGTGCCAGAGGTGATGGGGCGCCGAAGGGGCTGTGACTAGGCTCCTCTTCACCTCTGGCGCCTGCAGAGTACTTTTGTTTTAGTTCGTTTGAAGTTGGAAAACCAAAAAGAGATTTGAGCTCTCTTCGCTAGCTCTTGCATCCGACATTCTCTGAATTCTCAAACTTTTCAGCAATCCTATTTCTTTATGAATAGACAAAAGAAAAACTAGGCGGCGTGTTGAAAATTTTCGCCCCTCCCTACTCTCTAAGAGGGGAAATTTCGCCGAAATTTCGCTCAGGGCGCCTGTAATGTTAAAACAGCTCACGTTAGCAATCACCATGTTCAGACATGGAACAACAAACCTACTTAAACATCCAGGTGAAGTAGCCGGCTTATAAACACGAGAGTAAGATATAAAACAGCGTTTTCCTTACCTTGAAACTAGGTAGTTGAAAGGAAGCATTCTCTATTCTGTCAATGAGTATAGATTTCTCATCATCAGATTGTTTCAGGAACAATTTAGCTTGGAACCTGAAGTCCTCCACTAAGAAGCTGAAAGAGGACATAAACTTCATTAAATTACGTTTTTCTTCCGTCAAAAAATATAATTAGCATAATTGTGGTACTTTTAAGTAGGTTAAGACACATTTCTAATGCAGACCATAGGTACTGCCTCCAAGCCTAGATGGGGTATGGGGACTTTTCTGACCCCATCTGCTGCATACCTACCTAATAGAAACTGACCATGAACTGGGTCATCGACTACCAGCTATAGAATTGGCCTTAGTAGACATTCTTATTTGTACATTTGAGAGCCATATTGCAAAAACAGAAAATGAAAAGTTTTTAGTAGGTATATGCAAACGAGAAATATGTCTATAATGTGAAAAGTATGACCTGCGGGGTAATTGCGTAACACACTAACAGTAGGAATGGGTTTCATTTTGACAATTCAACAACATTCATTGCGTTATTTACGATGTTAAGCAGATCAATTTTTGGAACATATGAAGCAATGGTAATCCATTGCTAATGCAATAGGCTTCAAAATGATTCAGATTGTGATAGATAGTGTGTTACGTAATTAGGGTGCAGTTTTTAGCCTTATGCCCTTAGTAATAAGGTTGAAAACTGGTCCACCGTCAGTGACTGCGCCGGTACCTACCTAAGATATTTATAAAAACTTACTTTGCTTCTCCTTTTCCGTAAAGTGGAATAGCCGTGAAGAAATCACCAATCAGGTCGTAATCCTCTGTACAAAAAACAGGAGCTTTAGAATTATAACAATTCTAGTAATTAATACCAGCGGGGTAATTGCGTTACACACTTACGTTAGGAATGGGTTTCATTTTGACAGTTCAACAACATTCATTGCGTTATCTATTTACGTTGTTGAGCAGACAAATTACATACTTATGAAGCAATGGATTAGCAATAGGCTTCAAAATGATTCAGATTGTGATACGTAGATAGTGTGTTACGTAATTAGGATGCTGTACCTACACCTGAGGCGTAGTTCCCGTATTTTAAGAACATTCTTATTCTAATCAGTCTCAACAAGTTTTTGACATTGATTGCCGCTGAGCTGAGCTGAGCTGAGCTGAGATGAGCTGAGCTGAGCTGAGATGGTGACTAGATTTTGACCGTTTTTAAAAACGAGAATTGTAATTCAGATTGGATATGGTTCTTTTGTATAAGCAAACAGCTGGACTTTAAAACTCTGCTTAGGCCATTGGCCACTTCATATACTATATAAGGTACTTTATATAACTTGATACTTACCAGCGCTTGCAACAATCTTTGGCACAGAGATGTCCAGGTCCAAGGACAGGTCTGACAGGTCCAGGTTACTCCTGTGCGCCACGAACCCACCGATACCACTCGCCGATATCTTGTTTAGCTGCAGGTCCAAGCTACAAAAGAAAAAGTATTGAATGAATAGTAAAGTTTCTTATGTACTAAGTTTAGTTAGCTAAAATAGCATAGGTACAGTCAGTCAGATAAGTATCTAGGGTCGCCGGATATTGTGACAGTTTAGTAAGAAACCGATGAATGTTTTCGAATGAAATTTAATTTGATAAAGGTCCAGCTTTTTTGTATTTAATTAATTCAATTTTATTAGAAAACACTCATCGGTTTCTTACTAAACTTCAACTATATCCGGCGACCCTGGATACTTGTCTCTTTTGCTGACTGTACCTAAGTAGTCAGGTAATTTGCTACTTTAGCCATGGTCTCTAGAAGCCTAGAGAAAATCACGGATTAGTACCCAAATCGAGGTTCTAAGACTGAAAATCTTCAGTCAATCCGCAGTCTCCGCTCGATGGTGAACAAAATGGTACGCGCTTGCTTAAAGGCTTCATGATTTGGTTCTTAGCAACAATAAAACTGTAGGAACCACAGAACATGCAAGTAAGGTTATAATTATGTTCTGGTTAAAACTAATTGGTTAACCAAGATAAATTAGACAACTGGGTAGATTGTCCATCCGCTTGTTTACACCCTCAGTCGCGTTCTTCTAGTAGGCTTATGCCCGTTTTTACTAACGACAGGCGAGCTTTAAATGAATGCAGCTTAAATAGCGCGCTGTTAGATTTTAAATTTTCTGCGCTGAGCCGAGCATAATCAGTCAATAATGTTCCCACTGCTAGGACACAGGCCTCCTCTCTGTGAGAGGGAGTGGGCCTTAATCCACCACGCGGGCCCTTTGTGGTTTGGCGGATGTCACAATCATGTCTTCAAATTTTTCGTTCTAGGACATGCCGGTTTCCTCACGATGTTTTCCATCACCGTTTTGAGAGCAATGGTGAAGAAATAATTTACAAAAAGTAAAGTGCCTGCTTGGCGTTCGATTCGAACCCACGACCCAATATTGCTTGTAAGTCGCGGCTATTACCAATCAAATCAGATCCAAATATTTTACTTCACATAAGCCTTATGAAACGTCAGAAGCTTGGTGCACGGTTCCAAATGGTCGTTTCCTATGGAGAAGAGCCGGTAAGAAAGTCCACGGTTACTCTTTTAAAAATAATTGGCTTTTACAACGTTTTCATTAGTAGCTAGCTGTATCCTACTGTCTAAACTCTGCCAATTAAGAAGAATTACTTACTTGATAAGTCCCGCGGGGATGTAGAGATGGTAATGCTCCAAGTTCAGGGGGTCTAGGGGCGGGATCCCGAAGAGGTCGGAGCCATTGTTAATGACACGGCGAAGGTACGCGATCAGTTGACGGACGAGGGCGTTGGCCAGGATGTTACGGCTTTCCACCGGGGTGTCCAGTGCCGAGGGGACTGGGAGTGAAAGGAAAAATATGAACCTCAGCTGAAAATCAAAATCAAATAACCTCCACCTTGTTGGAGGTTGGTTAAAAATGACTTTTGATTTTGATTTTCCGCCGTGGTATTCAGTGCCGAGACGTCTAGGAGAGAAGGTGACAATGCGTTTATGGATTAAATTAGTTATTAGGTGTTTGACCAACGCACCGTATTGAAAATATCCTCTTTCATCTCTTTCATACATTTTGTACTTGTATAGAAGAAGAAGACAATACACTTGAAGTTCCACTAAATAATTAAATCAATCAGACGAATAGTTTTCCCAATTACTCATAATTGACACCGCTTTCATTATTTCCAATAGTGCCTACCATTTTTTATTTAATACAATAGTGTTTAATTAAAAAGGACCTCAATAGAGCGTGGAATAGGCCTACCGGGGAAACCACGTTGAAAAAACGCGCCAAGTACCAACACTACCTCCTACCTCACAGGTGGCGTGGAAATGTATTATTATATTATTATGGAGAACACAACTTTTTCAACTGTTTGAATCGCTATATCTCAGAAATGGTGATTCTTAGGAAAAAGTGTAAAACAATTTTTATAGATAATTGCATGATCTACAATTTTTGTTTACCCTATTTTTATGAATTTTAACCTTGAATATCTTTTTTTGGAGATGTGGCATCGATGGGGACTTTTCATATTTCATTTATAACGGTGTTCCCAACATTCGACCCAATTTTCAGCTCTATGCGAGTTATTGTAAGCTTACCCTTATTTTTTGAGCTAACTTATACGGACTATTGTGGTACGGAACCCTTCGTGTGCGAGTCCGACTCGCACTTGGCCGGTTTATTTTGTATTGAAATATGCGTTGTGGTGCGGCGTACCTATTTATGTACTTTTTTAAATTCAACAATAAGATAAGTAACTATTGACTTTAGTTCCAAAATAATAAAATAAATTAATAATAATAATAATATATATATATATATATAAGAATTTTATTTATAATTATTGACTTTAGTTCCATAAAGGTTTATTCAATCATTTCAATTTATACTCAGAAGAACAAGCATAATCAGCCTATAATGTTCCCACTGCTGGGACACAGGCCTCCTCTCTGTGAGAAAAAGGGGGCCAGGCCGTAATCCACATTTTCGAATAACAAAATAATATATAATTAAACACTATTTAGAAGCTAAATAAAATTACTACATAACTATAATGTGAAATGGAAAGTGTGAACTATATTAACAACACAAGTATTGCCCTTAAACCGTGCCGTGAAATAATGTTGTTTTTTGTATTTTCAGTAATGATGACTTTGACATTCCAAGTAATTGTTAAATGCATGTAATAACACTAGTTTTTTATGTTGTTTATATAATTACTAACACTATGGAAGGTGTTTTCTGTGAAATAAATGATTATTATTATATTAATTTGGAAAGTGATGTACCAAAGCCTAGGTTTACTCACTGTGAACAGGTGCTGATTTTCCATCTTTAGGTGCCGCAGCCGCCAAGGCACACATCATCAACACAAGTACGAGCTTCATTCTGAAACGGAAAGCGTCACATTATATGTCCAGGATAGCGTAAATAATGACGGTCATTAATATTTTGCGTAATTATGTATTTGTAGGTACCTAATGCAGATCGTATCATTGGCCAAATTATAAACATGTTATGGAGCATGTTTTTCAATTTTGATTCGTAAGTTGACCACATTAAGTTTGGGGTATAAGTATTCCTTTGGTAGTTTAAACATTAATGTAATCGATCCTAGTAATAGGAACGGTAAAAATAAAAAAAAACCTTCCTAACCTACATCATTTAACGAACCAGTAAGTATCTAATGTATGATTTGAAGTTAAATGTGTCGTAACATTAGGTCATTTACATACAACTATGAGTGTTAGGTACTTAAGGAGGTACCTAAAGTCCCAAAAACCCGAAAAACTTTTAATCGAGTTCATAGGCACCCAGGAAAATCAGACAAATAATGTTGTCAATTTACAACTTTCCTTATTATCGGAATCGTTGGGAGTGAGCTATTAAAAGTATGGAATTTACTTAGGTACAGAAAATATTTAATTACATGGGGTGAAATTCCATGAACCAGTAATATTTTAAGGTGTTTTTCTACGTCCCAAATAAAACCCAATAAATACCTAAGATCTGGTAAAATCTATTATAAAATCTATTAGCTTTTAATAATGTTCCTTCTTAGAACTTACCTAGTAGTTTTTCCGACTCACAATAGCCTACTGTTCATAATTTCACGGGCACCTGTTAAAGGAAGCTATATAATCTTCAAGATCGAACACTGATTTATTCCATCAATCACTAATATCTGCTAGGTACTAAATAGGGCGATAATTAGTAATCAGTGTCGCATTATAATTTTTATCTAGTTAATATCTTTATTTTCGCCCGTAGTGGCCACTTTAATTGGTTTTCTTGTACCTACTTACCTATTACATTAATTTATTACAGAACACACAATGGTACGTTTTATTGCGTGAGAAGGTAATTCTTTGATAATGCTATCAAGGATTGATTCAGCAAGTAATCGCATCAGATTAAAATAGATATGTACTCGAAAACAAAATAATAATGGACACCTGTATCTGAAACCGACCTGTAACCAAGTTGCGTTTTTATGTTGCGGAAAGTTACTGAAAAGTATGTAAGAAGTAGATAATTCGGCTTGCGTAGGCACGCGGCTACGCGTGTGTCTACGCGCGTGGCTACGCGTAGCAAGCCGTAGCGTAAGTAATACGTTTCGTTTGGCTGGCCGTGCTAATAAAAATTTGGCTAGCATATACTTACTGCTGATCATGGGCTTTCTAATAACACTGTTATATTACGAACTATCAGCATCAGCTGAAATATTTCGCCGTGACTCTTTTTTGTGAGTCACGAAATTCTCTTTCTCCTCTTTTTACCATACTATATTTCTCGTAGATCAGCATGAAGCGTAGTTCGTACTTACTTTACTATATGGTTTTGACAGACTTACTGAGAGTGTTTACTCCTCCTACATATTTGCTAGAACTGGTTATGGACAAAAGACAAAATAAAAAAATACAGAAAGTCATCCATTTAATATTCATATTCATCATACAGTAAAACAGCAATGAGGTTCCAGTTGTCATAGTTCCCCATGGTAGGGTTCAGGTAAGGTGCGATGTGGCTACTGTATGACGTAGCTATGTACTTGTTGAAGCGGGTCAGGTAGTCGGCCAGGAGGTCTTCAACCATGGAGCTGATGACGCCGTCTATGTTGTTGTCGAACTGGGTTCGGGACTGTAATAAGGTTTAGGGGAATTTATCTACAGTCACAATCTGCCTGCCTTCTCCTAACTAAGTCGGGTTGGCTTCCAGTCTAACCAGATGCAGCTAAATACCAGTAATTTACAAGGAGCGACTGCCTATCTGACCTCCACAACCCAGTAGTTGCGTAATACGATACGCCTTGGTAAGACTCGTAGTTAGACTTTCAGGCCTCTGACTACCCGTAACGACTGTCAAAAATCTACAAATGACAGTCGGGGCCACCGGTTTTACGTGCTTTCTGAGGCACGGAGGGGTCTCGAACTCTCGACATTTAATGGATGGTCACCCCCGTCCACGGACCGTCCTCGGCAAGCGAAGCTTTTATTTTTGGGTGTAGTACTTTTGATCGATCCGTGCGGCAGTTATTTAGCTACGAACGCCCTCCGAAAACTATCTACACCACGTACCTACTGTAACTAATACGATTCTATAGTGAATTTCTTAAAGTATTTCAAAGTACAATCACCGAAAGAGATAAGTAACTAGGGTCGTCGATATAGTTGAAGTTTAGTAAGAAACCAATGAATGTTTTCGAATAAAATTTAATTTAATTAATAGAAAACAAACAGGTAATTTATCAAATAAAATTTGATTCGAAAACATCCATCGGTTTCTTACTAAACTTCAACTATATTCGACGACCGTGGTTACTTATCATATTTGGTGACCGTACCTGCAGCATAGGTAAGTACATAACTACAGCCTTATTCGTTTTTTTTTTTGTTTGAGTAAGGAAAGCCATTGAGCGTTTAAAATAAATGAGGAGGTTAGGATCCAAACCACTACATAATTATCTAATTTTTCAATAAGGCAGAAACCGAAAAAAAACTTAATGAATAGTGACCAAATTTTTTTTGGTATATTTTTTTTAAATAATCCCGTTTTCGTTGTGATACTCGTAAATAGGTCCTTTAAACAGTTTTTTTTTAAACCAAGTTATGTTGAGGTCTTGAACTAAACTTTAATATTAGACATCGTTTTACTAAGGAGAATAAGCTGTTTTGAACTAAGCAGATAATGATAATGGTAGGTTGTATAATTTTTGCAGAAATCGAAATTGCTAAAAGTGGATATGCTGTGGTTTTGATCCTATCCTCCTGAAATATTATCGTATTTTTTTTTGACTATAGTTACTCAAAACGCACTAGTTTTATATACCTACTTACGTTAATAAAAAGTTAAAAAGTGTGTCCCTCGACTGGCTAGGTTTAAGTGTACTTACCACAATCCGTTCTATACTGAACTCCGGGTCTTCAATCTTGTCCAGGAGAATGGATTTACCATCTGCAGACTGCTTCAAGTATACTTTTCCCCATAGCGATATGTTTTGTATTTCAATGCTGCAAAACACTGGCTTTTAATATATTTCAAACTAGCTTCTGCCCGCGGCTTCGCCCGCGTGGATGTCGGTAATTACTCCACGGGAATTGCTACCGGGACAAATAGTGCTTATCGTATCATCCAAATCCATTCAGCGGTTAAAATGCGTGAAACAGACAGACAGATAATAAATGCAAATAATCGTTTTTTTTATTTTATTAAAGAGGTTTTTAAACAGGTCTAACTTAAAAACAATAATAATTCATTTTATTATTATCATCATTTATTTGAAACACTCTAGCGCCGCCATTGACCACGTATTACCTACATATTATCTAAATTATTTTACACATACATAACATAACATAACATCACGCCTGTATCCCCCAAGGGTTAGGCAGAGGTGTACCTATAGCACACCCACATTTCGCCAGTTATGTTTAAGTCCCATGTAATAGGGGGCGAGCCTATTGCCATCAACCGGGCACAAATCCAGACTCCGGGCTGCTACCCATGCTGATTATTTTATTATTAATTGTTTTATAGCTTCAAATTATAATATTTTTTAAGCGGGAGGACCTATTTAAATGAATTAAAAACTAAAATAAATAATACCTCAAGATACGGGTTCAGACTATATTTCCAGTTCCTTTAATCTCTTAAAAAGAGATTTTACACAAAAATTTCAATAATGGTGTGAATGTTTAATTCATCCCCTATTATACCCTCTTGGGGGATGATTTTACAAAAACGCTGAAACATTTTTTTTTATTTCACACAAAAAGCATTTTTTTTTAAATCTCTAACTTAATAAATGCTAAGTTTCCCATACAAACGTTTATCCCCTATATCACCCCCCATTTAGGATTATTTTTCAAACCAAAAGTCCAAAAGCTTATGTCCTTTCCCAGGATGCCATCTATCTGCTTGCCAAATTTTATCGAAATCCGTTCAGTTGTTTAGGCGTGAAAAGGTAACATACAGACAGACAGAGAGTTACTTTAGAATTCATATGTATAGTATGGATTATTATAGAAAAAAAACATAGGTACCTAGCTAAGTAGATTCGTATTACGAATTACGACCCAAAGAACTCAATTTATTGAAGCTGATATTGTGTGCTGGTGCCTACGCTTATGTATGGAAGTGAGTGTTGGGTCTGGCAAAAGAAGCATGAAAGTAGAAAAAATTCTGTGGAAATGCGTTCCTTGCGGAGCATGTGTGGTGTGACTATGAATGATAGACTGAAGAATGATGTGATAAGGAAACGATGCGGTTTAAAGGAAGATGTAGTGACAAAAATTGAAAAGAGTATGCTAAGATGGTTTGGTCATGTTGAGAGGATGAATGAAGGGCGATTAACAAAAGGTATTTACAAAGCAGATGTGAGTGGAAACGCCGGGAGGGGACGCCCCACATATAGTGACCTTATTGGTGATGTTCTTCAGAAAGGTCAGGTGCGTAGTACTCACAACCGGCGTGCGTGTATGACCAGATGTATGAACGTAAACGAGGTAAAAGGAGTATGTAAGGATCGTAGCAGGTGGCGTTCTGTAGTTTCTGCCTCCCCCCATGGGAAGAAGGCGTGAGTTTATGTATGTATGTATAAATACTCACTCGGCTATGCCTTGTCCTTTAGTTGGTATTGCTTCGAAAATATTTCCGTCCAACTCATAATATTCTGAAAAGAAACACCTTAAAGAATTAGATAACCATTAGTTAATCGTTTAATACAAAGAAACTTATTGAAAAAAAAACAGCAATTTACCTGAATACAACTTCAACCATGGAATATCAATGTTCAATTCTATAGAAATATCACTTTTGGAAAAGTTGAATTCTTTCAGAAGGAAGTTTCCCAAACCAGTACATTTTCCATCGGTTATGTTCACGTTGGCGCTGAAACTTCAAGAGTCATTATCGTTACAAATGTTGGACATTCTGTTGGGAGCTTTGTCGCCTTATTACAAGTGCAGCTTTATAGGGTCTTAAAGCTAATATAAACGTTCAGCATTTTTAACCGACTTCAAAAAAAGGAAGAGGTTCTCAATTCAACTGTATTTTTTATATGGTTTACCTCAGAACTTTTTTCTAGGTGGATCGATTTATTTTTATTTGATGTGGTTCCATAATTTGATCAAGATCTGACCAGTTGTTTTCGAGTTATCCCTAATAGGTAATGCGTATATTTTCCACTTAGTAGTATTGATGATGTTTTAATAATTTCCTGTCAGTTATCTACATATCAAGTAGTGGTATATGAATTTGTGTGGGGTGAGTACCACAACTAAAAAGTGATAAATATAAACTTGACTACAAAAAAAAAAACAACCGACTTTCAAAAAAACACTAAAACGTGAAAAAAAAGAAGTTTTTTTTTGTTGCAGTAAAGGTCCAGTCCAGTCCTAGGTGGCCCGCTTGAGGGCTATAGCAATAGAAAATTAATTGTGTCTCATTAGCAATGCCTAATGAGTTTAAAAGAGACAAGGAAGACGGAAGGACTAAGTTATCCAGTGACGAGCCGGAGGAACTGTTAAAAGAGCATAACGGATATAGGAAGGCTTCCCCTACGAAAAAATAAAGCGTCTAATAACTAAAAGTACCTACTTCAACTTTTCTCCTGGTGCTAAGTGCAGTTGTCTCCATTCAAACTCGTAAGGGTCCAGAACGGGTACTCCGTTAGCCTCATCACCGGTCCTGATCAGATTTCTTACTTGTTCTGAGAGAAGCTGAATCATTGCCTCTGGGGTAAACTTCCTGTTTCTGGTAGGACTGATGTCTGAAAACCATGTTTTTTTTTTGTAGATTATAAGGAAGTCCGTAATGAAGCAGGTTAATGGCGAGTGGGTGGTTCAGTACCACTTGACATGCCTGATGTACAGGCTGGTTAGAAAATTGTGATAGTTTCAAACGCAAATGACTTAATATCAAAACACACATGGGCCTTCTTTTTTCTAGTATTTAACAGGGCGCACACGAGTTCACTACCGCCACTCCTTTAAAATAATATTATCTCGTGACTGAGAAGGAATTTTGAATAACGGCTCAATAAGCACCTTCGGTAAGTGTGTCTAGAAATTTCTAGTACTTTCATATTTAGACACGATGCAACAAAATTCAATCTAAAGAAAAGCGGCCACATTCTGCTAGATCGTATTTTGTTGCTTCTTGTCTCAATATGAAAGTTTATATAAAACATTAGAAAATTCTAGACACACTTACCGAAGGTGCTTATTGAGCCGTTATTGAAAATTCTTTCTCAGTCACTAAATAATATTTTTTTAAAGGAGTGACGCTAGTGGACTCGCGTGCGCCCTCTTAAGTCGTGTTTAAATGTTGACTTCACACTTTCGTTGTTGAAAAAAACGGTTAATGGTTCGACCACATATTCTGAACTTAAATAAACGTGACTAATCATTTGCCTTTACCCGTAGACGGTACCGTAAACATTACGTATTCATAAATTAAACGAGGTACCCACCTCTATCGTAGCAACTGACGTTTTCATTTAAAACAACAACCAACGCGAAAAATGCAACGTAAATTTTCATTTTCACACGATGCACATGAAAATCTCGAGCAGAATGTCTATGGTGGCGATGCAGTGAGATATCGACAGGACAGTACAAATTAACGCATTAATGGAACAATTTTCATTTCTGCTGCATGCGACGTCTATTTATAGAATACCTTGTTTTGTGAATTAAACCATAATTTAACCTGAACACCTTATCGTTGCAGTTTCGAAATCCGGATTTCACTATCTGATTATTCTAGTATAATTGGTTTGTTTCAGATAAATATGTAGTATGTGGTAACACTATTAATTGAGTAAACAATTATTGTGACATACTTGGTTATTAAGTAAATGCTGTTGGCGGTAAGGTACGTAACGTTATTAAACCAAGTACAGTCCCCAGAAACTGTCAAATTTATCCAAACGATTTTAAACCTTAAAATCTGACAGTTGATTGATTTGCTGGCGGCTGTACCTACCTACGTAAATACTTATTACAGAGGCCGTACTATGACGTGTTAAAGCCATCATTGTTCCAGCGTGAAAGAGAGACGGAGCTATTTATGACCGATAGCGCTATCCCTTTTTCTCAATGGGACCATGATGGTATTAGCACGACATAGTAAGGCAGCTGGAGGTCTTAACTTTTCGGTAGGTAACTTATCGTACTCGGACCACTAGGGAATGGCTGAGAATAATTTCAATAAACTTTCAAGAAGATCTAAGAGGACCAATAAATACTTACTTGCTTAATTACTTTATGTGCCTTGCATAAACAACGTACTAAAGACCGTATAATAGACTAACGCCTTGTTTTTAACTATTTTATGGCCTGTCTCTGAAATAAAACATTAGTAATTACTTAAATTAAAAAAAATGCTGACAATACAAATAAATAAAATTGAAGTGTCTGTTTGTAATGTCAAAATAACAGCTTTTTACTAAATGCATATGAAAATATATACTTAGAATAAAATAACATTTTTTGAAATTTTCGTCTGTCTTTCTGTCTGTCTGTTTGTTCTGGCTAATCTCCGAAACGGCTTTCACTGGCAGATAGCTGATATTATAAGGAGTAACATAGGCTACTTTTTGTCCCGGTAGATCCCGTGGGATAATATCCGACATAGCTGCGGGCAGCGGCTAGTAATTAATAAATTATTAAGTCAGCACTTTTACTCTAATCATCAATAGACCAGCGGGGTAATTGCGTAAGCGTAACACACTTACAGTAGAAATGGCTTTCATTTTGACAGTTCACTAACATTCATTGCGTTATTCACGTTGATGAGCAGACAAATTTTTCAAACATATGAAGCAATGGATTAGCAATAGGCTTCAAAATGATTTAGATTGTGATAGATAGTGTGTTACGTAATTACCGTGCTGGAGAGTAAAGTAGTAGTTCAGTTTTGTGTCAAAACAACTCTTGTACTTATTTCTACATTTATATCTGTAATTTTTATGGTGTACGTACTAAAGAGTATTATATTCTAGTCTATTCTATTCTTGTTATGCGGGTTCAATGTCTTTCACGGTCAACATAGAACTCAATCAACGTTATACTTCCACCAACCATTGTCGAATCGTACATCAAACGAATGTAAATTAATTGAATTAATTTTCCCATGAGGACTAGACTATTGTACCATGTCCTTGACACATTTAAAGATGAAAACGTTTTAAATGCATATCTGTGAGTTGATCGGCACACCCGTCTTCGTGAGCCTAGGGCAGGGATGGCCCACCTATGGCACGCGACAGAAAATTCATGGCATTGCGCTATAAATAAATAGAATAAAAATTATAAAATAAAAAATATTTATTTCAGACAAAAAAGTCCATAGGCAAGGCAAGGTTGTTAGTAACAAGATTTTTGCTTATAACTAATGTTAATAGGTAATTAAAAGTAAAAAGAATAAGCTAGACAGACCGTTTACCCCTGCACAGTAGGCTCATCGATCTCGCAACACGTGGAGTTCAGTGAACCTACTGAGCAGAACAGTATAGGTTCTCTCGCCAAGCTCTCGCTATAAGCGTTCGAAAACATTTATGATTAAATTTTCGATTTTGTTAGTAACACATCTATGGCACATTGAAATTTAAATTTAAGTAAACCTACAAGTGAGAACTTAATTATACCTACCTAATTAAATTTAATTTCAATTTACTACATAATTATTGTTATTAGAAATATACCTATCTCATGAATGGCTATTGGGCTCCAAGAAAATTCTTTTTGGGCCTACAAAATTTGAATAACTGTCGTGCCAGCGACCGGTAGCCAAGGGTCAATTTATGTAAGAGGTAAGCCGGAGTACATATCTTTAATATAATTATATAATTTGTCTATACAATACTGACTGTGCCATTTTTCAAAGGGAAGCCGGTAGGAATCGTGTTGTATGGAACCTTCGCCACTGCCAGCGACACAAAGAAGAAGTAGTCGGGTAAAAAGGTTCACCATCCCTTCCTAGGATTTTATAGCACTATTGTAGAGTGTGACATTACATAAAGTATCACCATAAAAGCTCAGACAGATTGTGTTCGCTGAAAAGGCATTCTAATTTATGGTCCACATGAGTCATATATTATGTCGTAAAGTACGATACACACAAACATTTGGCATTGACCTGAACGGCCTAGAAAATATGTTTTTTTTTATAACTAGGTATTTAACAATTTAGATACACTCACCGCACCCGTCTAGCCAGAGAGCTCTTTACCTATTTGTTTACGTTTGTTTCTAAAAATGTTGATGTTTAGCATCAAATGTCTATTTTTAGAGTTCATCACATTCATTAGGTTTTGATTATGCCATGGATAACTACGTAATGAATGTACCTAGTATTGCATGGATGTTGCGGTTTATTTATAAGGTTAGGTTTGATATTAATATATATTTATATAATTAATAAAACAATGCTTTTAAATGTCTGTAGGTAAAGGATGATGCCACGAAATGTAAGGATGCTGGTCCCGTTCCAATAGGAATAAATGATATGTCTTAAGAAAGGTATTAGGATTTAGTACAAGAATTCCAATGACCCTTGTCTTGATTCCTTGTCAGATCTGAGTATTACAGAGTGGAGGTTGAGATGAGGCAGTAAGGGAAGCTATCTTAACCGTTGTAGCTACAGAAAAACGTACCTAATTGCTGACTGCATTGACAGATTTTGGAAAAGTGGTACAGTCGGCTAGCAAAACGTTGTCTTACATTTTATTTTTATGTTACCAATCGATTTAGTTTCGTATAAAGATTTAGAGACACTTTAAGACCAACTAAGGTTAGGGTATTAGAAAAGTCAGAAATCGCTTAAATTTTTCCTATACCGACGTTTGCTATTCATTAATAAGTAAATGAGAAGCGTAATGTTATGTATGTATTATATTAATTCATCATCTGCTAGCCTTTTTCCAATCTAATTGGATGCAGTTGAATATCAGTCAGTCAGTCAGTCAGTTTACATGGAGCAATTCCTATCTACCCTCTACAACCCAGGCACTGGGTAACACTAAACCCATTGGTAAGACTGGTTATCAGACTTTTGGGCTTCTGACTACCCGTAATGGTTGGTCACCCATCCATGAACCGACCGCGGCAAATGTAGCTTAACTTTCAATCGACAGCCGTGCGGCTGTTAGCTACTATGACATTTTTAAGAAATAAGGCAGATTTTTTAACTTTTGGGTCCAAACAATTGATATTATACTATAAGTACAAATTTCTGTGTATATATTAATACGTAGACAATAGTACTTTCTAGCTATTGCATGTCGTGACTGGATGCGACTACAGCTTAGGAGCCAAGTATCTTCACTGATCCCGTAATCAGGTACATATTCCAGGGCGTTTTCCCTTTATACTTCTATTGGATAATTATAAAGTTGTGATGTTGGTTGTAGAGAGATCTTGCCAGCTTCATTTAGTTTGCTCCCAAATAAATAGCTTGTTGTTCAGTGTTATAGCTCGGACATCCAAATCACTTGCCTCAAACCTAAAAGCTCTTCTACTATTAAGACGAAACAGCTAACAAAATTCAAGAGGTAGCCGGAGTCTTCAAGAAAAGCTAATCGGAGTCCAGAGCGCGAATACGTAAACAGTCGCAGGAGTACAGACGTACGATACAAGTCGCCGCAGGAGGAGACACCCTGGGCGTCGGGAGTCGATAGCCGACTCCCGGCCACCGTAGGCGCGGCTTGCGGACGGCGAGCAATGGGCAGCTCGCCGTCCGGTAAGGACCAGGCCCGGGTCGACGGCGACGGCGCGTTGTGTTCCTCGAAGAGATGTCAGCACAACTGATGAGGTCCGATAGAGCCGATGCCTGCCGGGGTCGCGGATTGTTCGAAAGAGTTACCGGGGCCCTGGCGCACAGGCAACTGAAGGAACACGGGTGGGTTTTAATCAGTAAAAGTCTGGCACGCCCTTCCGCTCCGCCCAGAGCGGGAGAGGTCATTTGATGATTTCCCACCAAAAAAAAAAAAGACATACGATACAAAACGATTGACTGACTTTTTTCCGTTTTTTTTTTAATCATACTTCATATCATTGGTCTAAATTAAGGATTTACAGGACAACCGTTATTTTGCGGTCATCAGCATCACACACATTTCAGCCCAGCACCGGGTCAGCACCGCCTCACCTCATCGATACGCCGCCAACCATGCAGGTGAGTTTGAATGAAGTTTCATGGCGATGCCGATCCGGTAGCAAGCTGAAACGCTGCAAGCTTTATTTGACGACACTGCTTACCAATGAAACTCAAGATTTACCGTCACAAGAAAGGGGAGGAGGATCGGTTTCTGGGTAGCGTTTGATGTCGACGCATTCCTAATGATGCTCAAAAAGGGCAGGGAATTATGAAAAATTAAAAAAGAAACTTATTTTCATATTGGTTAAACTGACAAGTTTGCTACAGTATAAATCTGAACGGAAGATTTGGAATTAGGCGCCATAGTAACTTCTGTTCAGTTTAAAAAAGCTATCCAACGGTGTATTACACATGGCTATTGAATGGGGTACCAAATTAAGCACCATCCTTAGCAGATTACAACTACCTAACTTTTAGTAAGTAGGTAGTAAAGGTAGCTAGGTAGGCAAGTTGCCAACACTTTTACCAGCCAGATTTTGCCTTTTAAATTTTTTTTTAGCAAATGAAAAAAAGGGCGCAGGTCCTCTAGTCGACGCGTATATTTTTGAATGTATGACCACGCAGAACTTTTACAATCTTCATTTGCTGGTTTTTCATAAACATTTTCGGCCTTGACAAATAATATTAGTTATGTTCTAAAATCTAGCACACGCTTACGCATAGGTTTATTAGTAAACTATGTCCCATTTGACTAGTAACATTTGTCCGGGTTAATATTAGTTGACATTCACTCGTAACAACTGTTAAATAGAGTGTTTACCTAATCAACGCTACTTACAAAATTATTACTGGCCACTTTTATATGCCCTCCTATTTCGAAACACAATAGCCGTGAATGGAATTTAGATGAAAATATTTGATTGTCCTGGTGGTAAAAAGTTTCAAGAGTTTCTAAGACACCATAAAGAAAGTGACCTATTTTAATTGGGAAGACAGTTCTATAACCGCAGAACCTATTGATAACCGGAGGACAAAACCTCTTTTTCCGACCACTTTCTGCAATGATGTTTATTCGTCATGTCGGGAAAATACACGGGCGACGCTTCTAGCGGCTACTGAAGACGATACAAGTATGTAAGTAGACATAGGTACTATACTCAAATCATGTCAACACAGAGGATACATCAGTCACGTCCGTCCACCTATGAGTGATATCGATGCATCTATACAAACGTCGACGTCGATTGCTTCATCGGTAGTTACGACTGAGATTTATAGCTCTGTATTATTTGTGTTCCGATTCGGCGCACGCGACGCCAGATGTCAAAAACACATCATGGCGGACAATCAGCCGTTGACATCAGTAATATTGAGTTGAGAGCATCATGGAACTCGTAAATCAATTAGTGACTGACACTAGACTGTAAAATAATTTTTTGTGCTCAATTTGGCGTCGGTGATCGGTTTTATATAGGTCACCCCGATGTAGGACGTAACGGAAGGAAATGGCACTGTAATTAAAATAATTTATTAATTGATGAGGCGTTGTATCTAGTCTGGAGTAATCGTGGGGTATCAGTTTGATGACTTTATTGTATTTAAGCCTCTACAAACAGATCAGGGTACTAACAAATGAAAATCATGAAGGAGGCATGTTGTTGGCTTGATTTGGTTGACAGCAAAACCCAGCCAAATTCCTCAGCGTTCGAAAACCTAACTACTTATGTACAAGTTAATTGCTGTTGCTGTTTACTGTAAAGTAGTATCGACATTAATGTCACAGTACATTAGTTGAAGTTTAGTAAGAAACCGATGAATGTTTTCGTATAAAATTTAATTTAATTATTAGAAAACAAACAGGTCATTTATCAAATTAAATTTCATTCGAAAACATCCATCGGTTTCTTACTAAACTTCAACTACCTATATCCGACAATCCTGGTTACATAACACATTTGGTGACCGTACCCTAGGTACATATAATCGACCTCGTAATTGCTACACCACCCTAAGGTTGATTGTCAGCACGTCATAAAACGACAAGATTGATTTGTTTTTTATGTGACGTTAGATAGTTTCAATTTACTGGGAGTTTTTGTCAAAAACGGTAAAGCACTTACGAGGTCGACTACGCGTATACAATACATTTTTGGCACCAATGATGAAACGTTTGAAAACGGTAGACTTCGTCATTATTTTCATAGCGGCGCCCGGCGCCAAGATTCTGTAGTGTAGGTACCTACGTGTTTTTAATGTTTCCGTTTCTTAGATAAACGAAAGTAGGTACCCAGATGCTTTACTTCGTATTAAGTAGGAAGGTTTATTGACCAGACTGCCTCGTTGGTCTAGTGGTCGCAAGCGCTACTGCTGAGCACGAGGTCCTGGTTTCGATTCTCGGGCCGGGCAAAGAGTTATTGGGTTTTACCATCTGGAATTTCTCGGTAGCAGCCCGGAGTCTGGATTTGTGCCCGGTTGATGGCAATAGGCTCGCCCCCTATTACATGGGACTTAAACATAATTGGAAAAATGTGGGTGTGCTATATGTACACCTCTGCCTAACCCTTCGGGGAATACAGGCGAGATGTTTATGTTATGTTTATTGACCATGAGTAATATTATTACTTATTGTTGAAGTGTTAATGGGTCTGTATCTGTGACCGATTGATGGCAATTGGCTCGCCTCCTATTACATGGGACTTAAAACATAACTGGCGAAATGTGGGTGTAACTCTGCTTAATCCTTTAGGGAATACAGGCTATGTAACGTTATGTTATTATTTATTGTAATGTGGTTCAAATGATAGCAAAGATATTTTGCTTAAACTTACAGGAGGTTACAGGATTTAAGCGAGATTTCTGATAAACCTACATCAAAAAAAAAACTTGGTTTTCTTTCATTGCGCTACGTGAGACGTACTCGTATGTAGTCCTCCAGACCGGATTTCGGCTATGGCGATGGTGACCAATCTCAACGGAGAATCTCTTTCGGCGCGGGAGTTATTATAGTGCACAAGTGTGTGCGCAGACACAGCTGCACTCTCTCTTCCCTCATTCTCATAGTCCGATGGGACGGCAATTCGACACGACCAATAGCTTAACGTGCTTTCCGAGGCACGGGGGTGTCACACCGCCAACTTCCAAACTTCGGGAGGTTACTAAGAAATTCCTGACCTGACGTATGTAGACGTAGGTATGTGCGATCACCAAAAGTGATAAGTAACCAGGGCCATCGATATAGTTGAAGTTTAATAATAAACCGATGAATGTTCACGAATAAAATTTAATTTACTTAATAGAAAACAAACAGGTCATTTATCAAATTAAATTTCATTCGAAAACATCCATTGGTTTCTTACTAAAGTTCATATATCGGACGACCCTGGTTATTTATCTCTTTTGTTGACTGTACCTACCTAATAACGGTAGGTACCATTACAATTACTTTGGTTCATTTTATACGGAGGAAATCAACTAACTATACTTGCGATGCATTTCTATGTTTAGGTATCTATAGGTAATCTATAACCTATCCCTGGAAATCTGTTTGACTACCTACTAGTACTTAACTGAGTATCACCTTTTTTAACCGACGATTAAAAAAGGAGGAGTTTCTCAAGTCGACGCGTATTATATTATACCTATAATATATATTTTAATAATGACCACGCATAACTTTTTACAGAGTAGTCAGATTTTGATGATTCTTATTTTATTGGAAAAGGTATACGAGGAAGTTGGTCCCATTTAAAATTGAAAAACGAAATAGGCCCCTGAGGATAGGAAAATAGGGGTTAAATGATTTTTCACCTACTGATTGTACACTTGTGAACCGATTCTTTCTGTTGAAACTTGGAAGACATTCTTCAACAAAAAAGAGACAGTCGAGAGAACTCTTTGACAGATTACAGCAGTTACATCGAGTTTGGGCTTATTTCATTCATCTTGATGAGAACTTTGGCCTAGCTGGGGTATGACTGTCATCAACGGTGTGATGTTGAAGACGGAAGGCTGTCGAGGAAACTTCCAAATATTAGCTGTGAGATCATACTCAAAAAAATCAAAAGCTTAGAAAGGTAATATTTGTTACAGCTTGCGCAGCGGATTTAGTGTGTGCAGTTTTGCTCATATACAGCAAATCCTTAACTTCTGGCATATTCCCTTTAAAATGGAAAATGGCAAAGTTGGTGCCTATACATAAATCGGATAACAATGACAACATAAAAACTATAGGCCCATCTTAATTCTTTTCAAAGTTTGCCAAAGTTGTTGTGTCACTTCTCTACCCGCATTTCCAAAACTATCTAAAGGTATTTATTAGCGATCACCACCACAGATTTGTTGGTTTTGTTGTATCAACAAGTACTAATCTGGTTCCATTTGCAGAACTTTTAATTGGGGCTGTTGATGCCTCAACAGTCAGTCAGACAGTATAAATGACGTCTGGCTGACGTCATTTATATTGACATTAAGCAAGGCATTTGATACTATAAAGGTTCCCCACAAAATCCTTTCTTATAAGTTGCGTGCTTATAGCACACTGAAACTGGCAGCTTACTTGAACGGGTGATTTCACATTTAGCAGATAGATCTTTATTTAAACGGTTATCAACCTTACGTATAAAATATCTCCTCTGGAGTCCCACATGGCTTACATCTGGGGCCAATTTAATTAAACAATCGAATGTTAAGACATTCCTAGTTGTTTTTGGCACTCTGAAATTTGTATGTATGCAGATGGGGTCTCCCTTGTTTCATCGAAAAGAAATTGCCAAATTATCACTTCCCAAACAATTTTCCGCATAATTTCATTTGCCAAATTATTACTTCGCAAAAAATCTCTTCACAAATAATTGTAACGCAAACCTAATGTTTGGCAAGTGAACGTTTAAAAAATAACTTGTTTACCAACTAGTACTATTACCAATTTTTATATAGTCAAATATTTCAATTGGTACCTATAACATATTTTACGCAAAATAAAATAAGCCAAATATTTAGTATCGTCAGTTTTCAATTTACCATTTTTATTATAAGGCTTAGACGACGGAGCCCCGCCGAGTGGGGCTCCTACTTCCGGGTGGTTTAAAAAAAAATAACCACGAAGGGGATGGCGGGGTCTTTCAGACCCC
Organism: Griposia aprilina; assembly: GCA_916610205.1. Lineage (NCBI taxonomy): Eukaryota > Metazoa > Arthropoda > Insecta > Lepidoptera > Noctuidae > Griposia > Griposia aprilina. The sequence continues at coordinate 13,756,313 of OU744286.1, forward strand.
GCCATCCCCTTCTAACCGTCTCGGACGTCTCGGACTTCTGTCCGAGTCGGGGTGCCCTAAGTCCCGAGCTCGCTGCGCTCGCTCTTGCATCCTATCCCACCCTTGCTTTTTTACCCTTGAATAAAAAATTATATTAAAATAAAATTGCATTTTTTTAATAATTCCCAAAAAAACTTATTTTTGCGTTTCTATTTTTTGTCGTAACAAATCATTAGACCAAACGTTTATTGTCTAAGGATTCTTTGCTGTAATAAATCATTTGATTAAAGACCAAATGCCCTAATGACATTATCCTTGGTAATATTCTACCAAGTAAAAATTTGACCAAATGAAAATGTGCGTACTAAAATCATTCCAAACATTGCATTGGTATAAAAAAAGGTTGCTAAAATTTGTTTGGGAAGTGAAATTTTGGCAAAATCTTTTCGGCAAAACGGCAGGATCCCATGCAGATGACTTATTTTCTAAGAATATGAAATCTGTCCGAGACTCCTTGCTCTTACATATGGCTCTTCAATGGTGCAAAAATAATTAAATGTATTTGAACTCAAGGAAATGTTACTACGTTAAATATACAAGGACAAATAATCTTATAAGTAAAGGTAGTGTATTACATTAATGACGATAAAGTTACTTAAATAGACACTGTACGTGACCTCGGAGTTCTATTTGACCAAAAATTAACATTTGCACCGTACTTAGACCACATAAGTAAAAAAGCGTCCAAGATGCTAGGTTGTTGTCATAAGACATTGTACTTTACTGTAATTTGGTATGTAGCAGTAAGTATACTGTAGTATGGTGTGGCGGCCGCACTATGCTATGAGCAGTTTGCATCTAGAACACGTTCAAAAACGCGTCGTTTCGCATCTAGCTTTTTCTGTTGGCATAGCTAAAAAAAACACCTTCTTACAAAAATAGATTGAATTCATCAACACTTTAAAAAAATGAAGATGTTTAAAAAGGATGCAATGTTTGTATGTAACATTTTTAAAAGAATTGTCGACTCGCGCTGATTATCTTGCGTACTCCGTCCGTCATGAATTCCGCGTAGAGCTATTTATTACTCCTCTTTGTCGGCCACATAGAAGAACGGTGTTGGTATATAACTGTGTGTATGCTAGGTTTTAAAGCAAGGTTTTATTATGTAGTAGCGATCTAATCGATTTACACTTTGATTCCCTAACTAAGCAGAAATCTAAAATTCTTAACTTTTTGTCTGATTTGTTATGAAGCCTTTATGATGTTTTGTATATTTACTTAGCATATTTTTTTTTGCCCTAGGTTAACTTGAAAACTTGTTTTGTACCCAAGCTGTATATTTAGCATAATTTAATTTTGGTGATGTGGTGTTTACCCTAAAGTAATTATTCCACTGTACCAAGTGTAATTTCATGTTTTTTTTTTTAAATATGTCAGTACTGTAAGCCGTTGTTGGTAGCCCAAAATAAATAAATAAGTTCATATTTGAAAAGGAAAATGAAAAGCGAAAAATAAAAATAAAACATTTTTACACAAAAATAAACCGACTTAAAAATAAACTGAAGAGCAAAAAAAAAAAACATTACAGTCTAACTAAGCTCTTAAATTAATGTAAATTACTAATTTTGAGTCGGCGCCCTACAAAAACTGATGGCGGCTTATTGATCGTCGTTGATTGTTTGTTTGGCGCCGCGCCGACTCAAAATTAGTAATTTACATTAATTTTAGAGCTTAGTTACCAATGTGTGTGTGTGTGTGTATTTTCTTATGTGTACTAATTTTTAATTTTTGTTTTTAATTTCCCTAATTGAAATTAAATTTTGAATTTAATTTAATTTTGATTTTTAATTTTGATTTTAATTCTGATTTTGATTTTAATTTTATAAGTTTGCAATTTTATTTTATTTTGTACTACGGCTTGCGTAAAATTTACTTATGGATCTGAAATAAATGATTTGATTGATTATTTTAATTCTGTATGTATACCCATGTTCGAGCAAATCAAATATCTTTCTTTCTTTCCTTCTTTCTTTGAAATCTTGTTCGACAGTTAATGGTTCTGATAAGGCGTTATTGAAACGTTCATCATACTTTAATTTCTTAATAGATCATTGTCACATGTGTAGGTAATTAAAAAAACTCAATTAACAAGGTAGTTTTAATGGTGTGTACAGCCTCATTTACACACACAAACCAGCCAATCTGTTATGCAAAAATCCTCATCGTGTTAAGATAAGTTAGGCTAAGAGTGAGTTGCACCAACTAACTTTAACGATAACCAATGCCATGTCAGCCGTTAAATCTCCGGTTATCTGTAACACAGGTTGCACCATTTTATCAATTGTTAAAATTACGTCACAAATAACTATAACATTAACCGCTCAACTTCGGGCGGTTAAGGGCTATAGTTACGGATTGTGTCATCATTTCTTTGGAGTGGGGAATTGAATTCCTTTTCAATGTTTTCCCATGCTTGTTTTTTTATGTTTTGGGCTAGTGCGGTCTGTTTTTATGCACACCAAAAATGTGTTTTTCGGCAAGGATTTGTAATCTAGTAACTTCTGCCTTGCTAAAATGAACACTTCTTTCTCTGAAAATATAAGTCAGTTTTCATATTAATAAACTAATCATATAAACATCAGAATATGGATGGATTATAGTTTTACATAATTGGAAGTTCACCCATGTGGTATTTTGCAGTAGTGGATAATATATAGGTATTATAAAACAAAGGTATTTAAGTAATAATAACATTCATTCTAATTTTCGTCTTCAGCCTCCGAGTTGACTCAGATACTAGACGATCTTAGCACGGCAAGCCTAGAGGTCGGACTTCAGATGAATATGTCAAAAACTAAGTTGGTGACGAACAGCCGGCGTGCATCGCAGGATCACTATGGCGGGTGGGGAGGTCAAATACGTTGATGAGTATCTCAATCTTGGTCAAATAGTCTCGTTCCAGGCAAGACAAAACAAAGTAGTTCCAAGACGATCCGAAAATGCCTGGAATAGCTATTGGGCCATGAAAGATCTAATGAAGGGCGATCTTCATTTGTTCCCTAAGAGAAGACTCATTGACATGTGCATACTTCCCATCTTCACATATGGTGGTCAAACAGGGTCTTTGACAAATCAGCAGAGGTCCACGCTCGAGGTTTGCCAGAGAGCTATAGAACGGAGTATTCTGAGTAACAAACTAACAGACCGGGTTAGCTATACGACCATCCGTTTCATCACAAAGATAATTGATGTCACTTGGAAAGCTGCCACACTAAAATGGAGTTGGCCTGGACACATCTGCCGCATGTCGGACGACCAATGGGCCAAATTTTCGACCCAACGGGTCCCTCTTAATGGCAAGCAACATCGCAGCAGGCCCAGACGGAGATGGCGGGATGAGCTGGACTCCTTCAACAAAAACTGGTCCTTAGCAGCTTTAAACAGACAGAAGTGGAAAGACATTACGGAGGCCTTTGCCCTGCAGTAGGACATCACAGGCTTTTAATTAATTTTAACATTAATTCGCATAATTCTGTTGTGTGTGTAAGACCTTACGTTGTATTTTATTATGTAGGAGGAACGAGGAACCGAAGAAACAATATTTTAAAAAATATGAAAGCAATACCTACTCACTTTGTATTGAAGTTGTGGAGCAAATTCCTATTATATTTTAACTTAACTTTTAGCTTTCTCTACTTATAATATTTTGCAGCAGAATTTAAATACCACGTGTATAATTAATAATCCTGCCGAAAAAATAAGTTTGAATTTGGTTAATTTTGAAAGCGTGATGAGAGGATAACAAGCTGGCAGAGTTGCCTTGTCAAAAAAATTACCCATGTACATTTTGGGGAAATAAGAAGTCTTGTCACATGTCACCCATTTAACTTTAACTTTTACACTTTACATAATGGTGCAACAGTAGGTAGTTCAATTCTATGGTCATTGTCAATGTTACTGTTAAAATTAACTTTGACGGAAACTATAACGGAGCTCTTGGTGCAACCCACTCTAAGTGTCAAGGTGAGATGTTTACGGAAAAGACGAGTGAATTGACAGCTCCCTTCAAGTTAACTTCACCTATGAGATTGACCGGTGAGATTTTTACAGAAAAGGTCGACTGTTCCCATGCACAAAACTCAAAGCATTTATTTCAAATAAACCAATTACAGGCACTTTTGAATTGTCAACGGGTCGGGTTCAGAAAAATGAAGTTAGTTGCCCATTCCAAAGCGTAGTAGGTACCTATGGAGAAGAATGGGCAAGAAACTCCATGGACACTCTTTTAAATCAACATATAGTTACAAAAAAATTGGTTCCATAATTCATATTGAAATTATACATGTGAGAACGATGTAGAACGACGTGCACGTTAAAAGCGTCCGTAATAAAAAATATAAAAAACAATTCAGAAATTAAAATAAACCGTGGCAGTTAAGAGATGACCAGTCCCTAATGATGGCATCCGTTCACGAACATGACGTATGGATCAGCACCATTCAGCTCCTACTCAACCATTTTGAAGGGAACTTAAGCTATCACTTGTTGGGCCATATAATTATTGATTCCCTTATTATTGACCCTTTGAAATCATTTCCTTGCGTAGGCACTTAAATGGCTCGCTACTGATGATTCTACTAAGCGGTAATCGAACCCGTGACTGAACGTTCAAACGCGAATCGCTCCGCTGCTGCGTCAATCGAACCATTTTGAAAATTCCAGATATTATTTAGTACACCTTGTTACATACGTGCCATTCATATAAAGTTTATCCACTACAGCTGTCTATTTCAAGAAGTGTGTACGCTATGTATGTACTACGTTAACATACCTCGTGTCTATAACCAGGTATGTGTGGAAGGAATTAATCAGCTTTATCGCTTTTTTTAGACATTTCACTCGCTGTTTCCAGCAGGTGTTGTGGAAACAATAAATTCTTTTGGTTCGTATCTGTTTCCCGTGTCCGAGCTATTCCGGTCGAGGTCGGCTGTTGCCGGGCCCTAACTAAAGGTATAATAATAATATGTTTATTGACACGGAAGCCGCGACTATGCCATAGGTCGTTGAGGAAAACTGTTACGGTAAAGGTGCTGGGTGAGGGACAGAATGCTACGCATTAGAGCTACGAAAAAATCTAGCAAATTATTACCTTATTTGGAAAGATATTTATAATTGTTTTCAGAAAAAGAGCTAATTTTCAAAGTATTTTATTTTTTAAGGAAATAACCGGTTTAGTAATTACTTAATAACAAAGTTAATTTAAAAAAGTTACCATCCATTTGAATGTACTTTTTTCAAACGTAACGAGTACCTACCTTTTCATAATTCCTTGACTCTTTCCCTAACATTCACTTGTATTTAGTTTAGCGTATTTTTTTTATTAATAAAACATTCCTAACAAATAATTGATTTGTAGGTATAGCTTTGTCTATACTTACTGACATGTTTCAGGAATTTATTGGTGGGATGTTCGTAGGTAAGTAAATTGGTAGAATTACTTTACATAGAGACCTTACATACCTACAAGAATATTAAACTGGTGTTGCCATTGAAAATGTTTAATCGCTTTGCAATACAATTGCAATAACTACAAAAGTCGTAATAGTGGCTAGTTTGCTATTCAGGGTACATAATAAGATCTATAAAAATATGTATAGGTACATAGGTACCCATGCACCGATGTATGCAATAGACCATTCACCCCAACTACGACATATGGACTACCATAGACCATATGCTCTCAAAACTAATTAAATCTAGTGTAGTGTGATGCTTTTGGACAATATTTCGTCAATGTATAGACTACTATTTATTCCCAGCGAGCCGACTCCATCTCGTGCAGTACACGTCGATCCGTGATACCATAGAGTCCGACATCTCCTTAGAACGCGCGAAACGAATTCAAAAATTAAACTGAAAAAGTTTTGTTATGATTTTTTGATGATATAAAAATATTTGTGATAAAAAAAAATAAGATGTGGCGAACAGTTTTGGGTCATTCAGTTTTCTTATATGCGATAGTTTCGCACGTTACAACGGCGCCGGCGTATTATCAACACGGTAGATATTTTTCTTTTGTTACTTTTTCAATTTCTTTTCTCAAATAAGTTATTTTTAACCCATTAATGAACATTTGCCCGCATAATCTACGTGTAGAGTTTTGCTTGAACTTGTTCCTAGTCAAAAGGCTACTTAGATTTTTTGTTTAAAATTATAAAGTGGAAGGATTCAACGAAGTAAATCAACGAAGGCGACTCTCAAAAATTGAATCTTAACCTACGGTGGGAGAGTGATATACGATGATCAGTTATTTATTAAAATTCTTGGAAAAGGATTTTTAGATTTTCCCATGCCTACTTTAGGTAAAAACTTCAATACCACGCTGCATTCCCTGCATGATGATTGATTTGTGAACATCTTTTATGGACCTTCAATAATAACCAAGAGAGTCCTAAGGAACTTATATCTTTAGTGCATAGATCTGAATGTTTACACTAAAGGTTTAATAAAGTAAAAAATACAAAACACTCAGAACAATGATAAATAATGATTGTTTAACAGCTGTAAAATCATCGTGTTCTTGACTCCATACGTAGAATGTTCAAGAGCGGAACAAATAGGTGTCTATTACTCTTATCCACATCGAATTCAGGACCAATTTACAGATGCCTGTTAAGTGATTGACCTACTTTTTATCTAACTATATTTTGGGGATCATTTAGAACAAGCATTGCGTTTTATGAAAAGTTATTACACTGTATCCTTCCACTGGTACATAAAATTCCCTACCTACCTAATGATAACCGTTAACTTCATAATGTTGCTAAGGACTGCTCACAGACAGGCGCGACACGACAGCGCGACGTCACTCTAGAACAATTTTTTATATGAAAACTTAATGGGAATTGTTATAAGTCTCGTTGCGCCGGACTGCCCTTAAAAATCTAAAAAAAAATAGTTGAGGTAGGTAGGTTCCTTTCCTACCTAGTTTTTTACGTAAACTAGTCAAAACAATGATAAGTTTTGAAACCTGGAAACCCAAGCACTTAATGACCTAATAGGGGTAGGTATACAATTATTTACCTACTTAGAAACTCTTGGGATACATACCTATTATAATGCTTAAAAAGCATGTAAGACCTCATTAAGTGCACAAAAAGAGCAAGACCAGAAAATTATTCAGCTGCCTTTTATCTTTTACTAGCTTCTGCCCGCGACTTCGTCCGCGTGAGATTTTTTGTTCCCCCAACCGACCGCGTCGCATTGCATCGCTCCTTCTGCGCTAATACTTCGATTTCGTTTAGCTTCATTTCCGACTTTTTTCATTTGACCCGACTTTTATGGCCATAGCATGTCGTTAAATAACCTTCCTCAAGAATTGGGCTACCGAATACAAAAATAATTTTTCAAATCCGACTGGTAGTTCCAGAGAGTAGCGCGTTTTATTTAGTTCATACAGTAGATTTTCAAACATTTCGGAGTTTCTAAAGATCTAGGATTTTTTTTTTTACCTTTTCACTAGGTAGGTAGACTATCTACATAGTAAAAAGGTCAGTTCTGTTCTGTTGTAGATTAGGTATATCCCGAATCCCGACGTAGAATTCTCGCTCCGGTAACCCATGGTCAACTGCACTAGTGCACACTGCCGGCAAAATCCTACTAGCTTGTCAAAGCGCCAGGGTGAGCCTTTCGGTCTGCCCCTTGCCTATACCTAACTACTTTTTACTTGAAGTTAAATTGTTTTAGTAATCAATGACGATTTTTATAGTAATATTTTTAGCTTGCCTACAAGATCTTAAAAATCACATCTTTCCATTTTCTACAGCACGCGGCCCAAGCTATACGCTGACGAATGTCCCTGAACAACTGGAGCGCAAGCCTTACATCGAGGTGCGCAACTCGACCTACCACGGCAGTGGGCCACGCGAGGAGGCGCGGGCCATGTGCTCCGTGAAGACACAGGAAGTCAACGCTACAGCCAACGCGACTATTACAAGGAGGCTACATGGAGTTGTTACTTCTAGTAAGAAGTTTATCTTCGTCTTAATGTTATGTTATGTGATACCTCGCGCTACTGCAAATCATGAGGTCCTGGGTTCGATTCCTTGGTCGGTCAAAGTGTTATCGGGTTTCGTCATCAGAAATTTCTTAGTAGCGTCCCGGAGTCCGGATTTGCGCCCGGTTGATCGCAATAGGCTCGCGCCTATTACCTACATGGGACTTAAATTAAACATACGTAACTGGTGAAATGTGGGAGTACTTAGGCATACCTCTGCTTTATCATTTAGGGATTACAGGCGTGATGTAATGTATGTTATGTGATACCATTTTTTTTAAGGCTCAATGTGAGCCATTGATCGAAGTGCGGAAATCGAACTACCTAAAATGGTAGACGAACATATATGACTTGGCACATATTAAAGAGTTAAGATTAGTAAGACAGACGAGGTCAACGCCACCTAGCTAATTCATGTCTGCACAATTTTGTACATGTAGTTACAAGTATAACTATTTTCTTAATGTCCCTCGGGAATCATCGCATTTCCGAATACAAACGAATGCTAATTTCCATGTCCATCAATAATTATTATTAGACTAGCTGTGCCCGCGACTTCGTCCGCGTGGAATAGTGTCTTTAGGTAGCATTTTTAATTATTTAGGCTAATTATTTTACAAATAAGACAAATAGGTACGTATAAATACTTCAAACAAACAAACAAACTCAAATTTCAAACTTTCATCCCCTATTCCCTATTGTTATTTTACACCCTTGAGGGTAAAACTTTTACAAACTTTGAATGTCATATTTATTTATATCGAATCAACAACCTAAAAAATAAGTTTCAAGCATCTAGCTCTAAAAATGCCGATACTTCCATACAACTTTTCATCCCCCCCTTTCAATCCTTTGCAACCGTTTTTTCGCATTAAAAAGTAGTCTATGTCCTTTCTCAGGCTCTAGACTATCTGTGTACCAAATTTCATTTAAATCGGTTCAGTAGTTTTGGCTTAAAAGCGCGACAGACAGACAGACAGACAGAGTTACTTTCGCATTATATTAGTAAGGAAGTAAGGATTTATCGTATATAATCGCTTGAATTCAGAACTAAGTAGTTTATTGTTTTTTTTTTTTTTTTTTTTTTTTTTTTTGGGTTGTGGCTTCGCACGATTTGTGCATTTAGCCAATAGTTTATTGTTGTTTTGTTTTGATCTAACAAACAATAAAGTACTTAGTTCTGAATTCAAATTATTATACACGATAAATCTAATAATTGATGGACATGGAAATTAGCATTCGTTTGTATTCGGAAATGCGATGATTTCCGAGGGACATTATGCAAATAGTTGCTCTCTACACTTATTGATTCATTGAGTTGTGCCCCGAGAAAAATGCGTTATTGGCTCTAAAAAGTGTGATAGGTTTGATAGAGCAACTAAAACGCCGTAGAATTTTGATTGTTTCAAGTTAATCTTTTCTACATTGAAACATTTGAAACATTGTATTCTGCTCATTTAAACACAGGCGGCACAATAACGAGGCAATTCGGTTTCCGCGCTAAGTGTCACGGGTTCGATTCCCGCTTTAAATGGGCAACAAAGATGGTCGGCATTTTAAGATACGATATACCAACAGTTAAGTCACAGGTTTAATATATGTAATTAAGTACTTACCTACTACCTATACCTCTTACTCTAATTAATTTGTATGTTTAATGTAAGACTAATTTATTTTTCTTTTTCAGGAGAGCTACACAGTTCGATCCAGCGCCTGGAAGTGATAATCTTTGGCCAAATGCAGCAGCTGTGGCAGAGTTTGGACGCTTTACGCACACAGCTCGGCAGCAGAGTCCCACGATCTAATAATAATAATAATGATAACAATGTGTACCCCTCCAGGAACACCGTGTCGTTCAGATACCAACCATCACATACATACCAACCCCACACACTGTGATTTGTAGAAGTAGCATTTTTTTAAAGCGAAAGTGCAGTAACTTTCGACTAGATTATACTTGCAATAATCGAGGAAATGTAGAACACAGTATTTGAATTAGTCGTTTACTCAAATATAAATGGTTGGTGTAGCCGTTCTCGTAATTGCTTTAGGTAGGTACGCATGATGATATATCAAGCTATACATTTCCAGTATAAGCTGAATTCTTATCGTACGAAAAGCCTATACAATGCGAGGTCAGCTAAAAATGGAAATGTACAGCTTGATATGTAGCTGTGTGTTGGTACCACTTTTGACACTTCCAGTAAATTGAAACTTCACTAAGGTTGAAACTTACTACACTACAGTGTAAATGTAAAAGTTTGGATATTTGTTACTCACTCACGCAAAAACGGCTGAAATTTGGCACACAATTTTAGTTTATAACCTGGATTAACAACTATGATACTTTTTGTTGCGGTAGAACGTTCCCGCAAAATAATTTCCTACATCCAAGCCGAAGCTACAGGCAAAAGTTACCATCTAATAAATCACTATCTAAATAGACCTTGAAAAGTTAAACAGCACTTGCATGTCATTAAATGTAATGACGTGCAAGTGACGTTCAACTTTTAGGTGGAAAAGCAATTACGAGGTTGACTTTACAAAACAAACAAAGGTTAGATTTTCCCAGAGAAGGCCTAGTCGGATTAAATGTTTTTTTTTTTGTGTTGAAAACGCTACAAATAGATCTTTTTATTTCAAAGTTATTGCACTTAGATATCCACAAGGTTATCTGACATCTAATTAGAGTACCATTAATGAAATTATAACGATTAGAGCCAACATATACCGCGTACCTACCTATTATCTTGCCAAAGAGTGCGGCTAAAAATCTTCTAAATTACGCGGCCTCCTAGTGTCGTAACTGACTAAGGGCGAATTCGGCCTAATAAGTATTTTTAAAATGTTTGACAGTTTGCCACACTCAAACTGTCAGACGGCAATTGTATTCCACGAACTTTGATAAAATCAGCCCTAAGAGTGAATTAGACCAAAATTTTATACCTAGTACCTATAAGTCTTATTTTGTTAAAGAACGAATAAAGGTAATTGCGATAATGTTTTTTTTTCTAACAATATGTGCGTAGTTCACGTTGATAATGTCGTCATCTAATATCTATGAATGATTAAAATGTGATGAGTCAGGTACCTTAATGATGGAAAATTTGGGAATATATGACTGTTATATAAAACAAAACAACCATATTTATAAAGTTCAATTTATTAACAATTAGTAACTGAATAATTCAGCAGTTTACGGGCTCAAATTCACATCGGTGTGGTCGTCGAACTTGAGCCCGTAATAACAATAAACAAATACCTCGTTAGTTACAATAGTTAAGTTAAATGATGTAAATCTAGATGTCGTTATTAATAAATATTAACAAAGAAATTATTATGCAAGTATCTCTAAAATTACATTTAGAATTTTGCATTAGAATGTATGTACTTATAAAAATACAGAGATTCTATTAGAGTACATTATTAATTTATAATTTAAATACCTTTATTCCGATAATGGCGCGGTTTCAAGAAAATCGTACAACTTCAGGAAATAGGGGTTTGCCTACACTACCTTATAAATAACACATGGACGGATTATTACATTTTGTGGAATTACTACTAAAACAGTAATTCATTATGTTACTGATAAAATACAATAAATAAAAACCTCACTTTACTTCCGATATAAAATGTTTTGTTCGTTCAGATTGTATCGTAAGTGCGTACGATTCGGATTATAACGTATACGTGCACGATGTATAAGTAAAAGATTACATATCATAATATTTTTAAACGATATACATACGTGTAGGTAATAAAAGATGTTAGATCAATCGTATCTTCTGATCAAATGACCACCAAAAAAGACAATTTCAATTACTTAAAATCTTACTTAAAATAAGGCATTTAATTTGTAGAAGACAGTATTTGTGAAATATAGGTACAATGTAGAGACAACAATACGACAATAAATGAGAACACTGGCAATACCTATGAGTATTTTGGAACTATCAAATAAATCCTAGCATCGAAAAAATGAAAACAAGTGAGTTTTTCAAATAAACTAAATAGTAGTGATGGGCCGACTATGGATTGTGTCGATTAGCCGACTAGCTATAGTGACCAAACTATTGGATATATTTGATTGAATTTTCATATGCAGACGGGGAACGTCATTAGGTATACGCAGTTTAATTTATTGTCTTATTATAGTATCCACCTACAGTGTGATAACGTTATAAACCATCAGAGAAGTTACGTAAAAACACTAGTACCCTCTTTTATTTTATTTTTATTTGTTATAAGCTGCCAACGATATACAATGATAGTTATTATGTGGGTAGTTCACATTTAAACTTTTACTTCCCTGAATAAAAATATATAAAGGAGATAATTATTTCTGTAGGTTGGGTAGTTACACAAATACAACGCTACAAGGTTATTGTGGCGCGTGGCCAAAATCGGAACTAACGTCGCCATCTTGTTTTGTCAATACAATATCTGTGACACTATTTGTCAATGTCACACAGGCGCCAAAATATCCTTGTAGTGTAGCACTATAGTTACGTAGGTGCAAGTAGTGTGCGGTGAGTGTGGTCTCAAGCGGCAGAAGCTTGCATGTAGCGACGCAGTTCCTCCTGCGTGTCGAAGATCATGACGGGGAACGGCGAGCCGGGCACGTGCCGGCCTGCCCATCGGACCTCCACGCGGTAGTCGCCGGGCTCGGTGGGAGAAAACTGTGAGCAATAGAACGTTTTGTTAGGGAGCTATGTCTTGTTTCATGCAATGTTGTTAAGTTTTTGGACCAAAAACTCGACTGAAGTGTCGTAAACCTAAAGTGCTGGAAATGGATCAACAAATTAAAGAAAGAAATAAAGAAAAAAGAAGTATTTATTAGGACTCGCACAAGAAAACAACATGACAACAGGATGACAAACATGGAAAAAATAAAAACAACTCTTTAATTTTTTTAAATAAAAAATATGGTCTCCTATGAGATCAAAAGGTCCCTATCTCAGCTTGGTGCTGCGACATTTAAACATAATTGACGCATTGTCAATTGGCAGTTCTAATTAGGCGCAAATGACACAAAACATTAAAATGTCCTTTTATTCAATCATTTTAATCTAAGTAGAGGACACAACGGTGTGAATTAATTGAGAATTAACACTATTTTATTTCTATCCTACGATTACGTAGGATGGAATGCGGTCCTCTGCTTTACGAACACGTGATACAGGACTGTTTGTAGCAAGCAACGCAATCACAAGTTTGATACAATAATAATACATATCAAATACTGTAGGTATTACAACAAAATGATAAGCTAGTAGATAAAGGATTGTCCGACTTAACAGATCCTTATCAAATTATTTAGCATTTACTATTAACTAGCGTCATTAGTCATTACTAACGTACAAAACACGCCATTTTTTTTCTACGTTGTAGTTTGATTTGGTATTGATAATTGTTGTTTCTTGTAGAATCTTCTTCTGTTTGTCTTGTCAATCGATAGACGTCTAATAAAAATAGGTAGGTTCATAGGTAAAGAGCAAATTGAATAGGTAATTAGGTACACGTACTCAGTCGTACACCTAAGTAGGTACGGGTTATTCCTTTTATCCACTCCAAAAAATCCGCCCTAAGGTGGATATGCGGAAACGTATGTACGAGAATACATCCCATACGGGGTGGATAATCGGAGTTCCTGATTGTTCTTCCGACTTTTTACCCAAAGTACAGTCATCATCAACAGTACAACAGTAAATATACTCATACACTTTCAATAAACTATGAATTAAATTTTATTAACCACTTTAAACAAAAATCATATTACGTATTGCATTTAAATTAAATGAAACCTCCTCGTTTTAAATAATATTAAAGTGTAATTTATAAAATCAGCAATATGTCCAGGAAAAGACCAACACTAATTTCATTATTGAGTAGACGTAATTGTGTATCCTGGATAAATTCGTCTCTTTCAATGTACATTTGCAAACGTTTTCAAAATTTCTTTGCTACAACAAACGTATTAGCGAAAAACGTATGGTATGCTAATGTCTACTAAGTATCCTGGGCCAGTTTCTATCATGTTTCTATAAATGACTGTACACAGCCGTGGGAGAAAATCGGATGAAAAATAATATACGAATTCCGATTATCCACCCCGTCTGGGGTGGATAGATGAAAAACATATACCTATAACAGAATAGATAAAAAAACAACAAATAGTTTTTAATCTGAACGATAAATCTGATGTTCATGGTCAACCCACTCAATCTTAATAATTACAAAGTTTTAAGCAATAATCTTATTGATAAGAGACCCTATTTTTCCATTCCAACGTCTATTTGAACCTCCAGTCGAACATTCAACTAACGCCCAACGCTACATTGAAATTTATTATTTTTAGTACATACACAATCTAGTGAGAGCCACTTTAATACGTTGTCAAATGGTTGTGGTTTTAGCCATTAAATTTCAACAGCAAATATTTTAAGGACCTGCACCCCAATTGAGTAATACACTTTCATTTGCGCAATCTTTCAGTCGCAATACGAGGAATTTTAAAGGAAATTGGTAATTCATTGCTTCATATGTTTGAAAAAATTATCTGATTAACAACGTAAATGACCCAATGAATGTTGTCGAATTGTCAAAATGAAAGGCATTTCCATTGTAAATGTTTTACGAAATTACTCTGCTGAATGATGCTGATATTTACAACTGTTTATCGGGGTCACTTCATCAAGCCTCATCTGGTCAAAACCACTCAAATAATCATACTTCTGAAATGGTTAAAAACTCAATAAAACACAAACTCACTTTGCAAAGTATAGTGCGGTCCTTTTGGCTCTCTCGCTGCATCTCGACGCGGAAGGCTCCCTTGGGCCCGCGCACGCGCACAGTCAGTTGCCCTGCGCCCGCGCCGCGCGTGTCGCACAGGAAGCGAGACTGGAAGGTGGCTAGGACGCCTGGTTCCACGCCCGGACCGTATACACGGACCTGAATGGAAAAAGAGTAAAATGATAATTAGGGTAAGCAGCTACTCTGTCACAATTCGTAAAATAAAGGAGAAGCAAACTTTGGAAAACTGAGACTTGCATGTAGGTGTCAAGTTAAGTGAGCTAACAATAATATTATTATAGGCAATTAGAACAGGATTTCACCTAATATTTCATTTTGTTGCTGCTGCTAAAATACTGAGGTTTATTAATAAACGTTGCTTCAAGTACATAGTACATACTAATTCCATGCGTTGCTTAAAGTTAAGTAAAACAAACAAGTAGTTGATAAACATCTGTTTAACCATAATTTTATTTGACGTTTAAATATCTCTTACCCTTTTCCAACGTTTATAAATAAACCCAAAAGTGCGCTGCCTTCATGATTTCAAATCTGGGTAATTGAATAAAGCGCAAGACGCATTTGTTACATGACGAAAATTACAACACTTTTTCACGTGATTATGTCGAAATTCTAGTCTTCTGTGTACTTTCAAGTCTACTCGGTATTACAATCGTAACATAAACAAAAACATACCTTCGAAGGGTCGGGAGCGCCGGCCACTTTGAGCACGAACGGCGAGCCGGGCACGTGTTCTCCAGCAAATTGTATGCTCAGCATGTGTCGGCCCGCTTCCGCTGGCTTCACGTTCAGCGTGAACGTGCCGTCACCATGCTCGTATAGTTCACAGTACGCGACCTGAAGAGATAACACATCATTAAGTAATAAACAGAGACTTAAGTAACTGCGGGAGAAGACTCATAAATAATTCATAATTTCTTAGCTTTCTATCAACTGGGTACTAACTATTGAAGACTTGATATTAAGACCGAAGCAAAGATTTGGTGTATTGATCATCATCATTGTTATCGGCAAGCGTGGTACACGAGTGAGAGTGAGTGAGAGAGAGAGAGAGAAAGAGAGAGAGAGAAAGAGAGAAAAAGAGAGAGAAAAAGAGAGAGAGAAAAAGAGAGAGAGAAAAAGAGAGAGAGAAAAAGAGAGAGAGAGAAAAAGAGAGATTAGAATCAGCTTATCTTGTATCTCACGTGGTGGTGTAAAAGACAGCACCTATAGAGTGTTCATAGTTCCACTTGACTTGTACAATCTGGTGGAAGTGTTAGTCTGTGTCCATTGTTGAGTCCTGAGCTGGGTAGTGTGCGTAGTTTTTGTTCTGTGGTGGTGTGCTAGTTACCTTGTTGGGCCCGCTGCAGTGCGCGGTGAGCTCGCCGGGCCCGGCGCGGCGCGTGTCGAGCCAGGCGCGGATGTCGCGGCCCAGCACGCCGCCCGCCAGCCCCGAGCCCGAGCACACCACGCGTGACGCGTCGCCGCTCTCTGAGCCCGCTGATACGTTCACTGTCAGTGGGCAACCTGAGATAACACAGAAAACGTTATTATTAATACATAAAAAAGAGAAGAATAAAAATGGGGGGCATAGGACCAAACCCAAAGTAGAAGGTAGTCGTCTATCAGAAAAAGGTTGACGAGAGTTCGACACAGCTTTACGCTTTTCTCACTTTTAATGTGGGCAGAAACAGAAGTAGAAAAAAGAAAATAATTATGTTTATTTAGCAAATGTCACAAGTATATGCAAAATAAAAAATAAATTCTCAAATCTAAAAAAACGCCCGGAGAGATGGCGAGGAAGACTTTAGGCGAATCATAATTATAGATGCGATGGTATTTCGCGCAGCTAAATAATTCGGTGTAAAAATAATTCATAGTTTGAACCCAAAAATAGTAACAAAGCTACCTTTCACAAGCCGGCCGGCCCACAGCACGCGCAGCTGATGGTCGGCGGCGCGGCGCGGCGTGTAGCTGGCGCGCCACAGCCCCGGCCCGGACGCCTGCAGCGCCACGGGGATGCTGTCGCCGTCCGGAGACGTGAGTGAGGCTTCTGGAGCACCTGGACCTGCGGCGCTGCCGTCTAGAAGGAAAGCGTACAATATAGTCCTCGTCTAGTATTATGGTGAATGGTTTTAAAAACTCAGTGATGTATCCCTTAGTGCAAGCCTCTTGCTGCCGGGGCTGAATTGGTGTCCATGGTTTGCGAAAACCGAAAAAAAAAATGGATCACAGCAATATTGCGACATATATTATTACATGGGACTGATGAAGTGATTTTATTTTATTTGGTTGTTGATTACCTTTACAGTTGTAACTACTGATTTCTAAATAAGGATTAAAGTTGATAAAGTTTTGAATTAAATTTAAAAACTATGTCTAACGCTTATATAGTTTTAATATAACTTCTTGTTGATATTGTGGAAATGTTAGTGAAAAAATTTAAATCACAAAAAGAACATGTTGACCCCGACGTGATTTGAACACGCAACCTTCTGATCTGGAGTCAGACGCGCTACCGTTGCGCCACGGAGTCTTATGAATCTGTGCTTAAATGTACGGAGTGTTATCTATCAAAGTAGGCCTTACTCTCAACCTATATTTCAACATTTAAACACTTCAGTATAATTAATAAACAATTGAATTAAACCAGGTTCGCACGGACATGAAAATAATATAGCGGCGGGATTTTATCGCGCACTGTATTTTCGACTCTCGGTGTTGAACCGAGCATTGAGAATCCAACAGAGTTCAACCCAGCGCGTCGAAAATACACACTGTTGGATTTTCAACTTTCAGCGCTAAGCAGAGCGTTGAAGATCCAGTGCGCGAAAAAATCCCGCCGCGATATTTTTACGTTCGTGCGACTTAGCGCATCGCTTCTAATAACAATATGGTCCTTGTTTGCAAATATGTAAACATTTTTTTAAGGAACCGTTGATATACGTTGTAGTGAGAAGGTTATCACATTAAATGAAACCACGTACCCTATATGACGTTATTTGAGCATACGCTATATTCTTTTTTAAATTGTACATAATATTCTAGTTGCAGTACTTTTTTTTTTTAACTTACAACATCATGTAAATGCATAGAGATAGGTATCACCTGACGAATTCTAGTTGATAAACGACCCGTGGCCGGAAAGATAGTTCTTGCGTTGTCATTGAGGGGCATGTGCTAAGGTAGCCCGCGAAATTAAAATTTGCTAGTAGCATAGTTGCTATGTTATTTGTACTCACCGATGGTGAAGGCCGCGGGTGTGTGCGGCGCGGCGTGCGCGAGCCCCCTGCCGGCCAGCGTGACGCGGTCGGCGCTGGCGGGCGGCGCCAGCAGGGCGCGGCGCGGAGCCCCGCCCACGAGGGCGCCATTGTATGTTAGTTCTAGTTCTGCTTCGCCGCCCGCACTGCCCTCGACACCTGTTAGGGTCACTACTGCACGACCGGATACTGTTTCTACGCCTGTAAGAAATACAAGAAGCTGTAACGTGTGTCCGTATCATAGGAAGTGTACAATAACAATATAGACTGAAATTAAACACAACATTGACAACTAATTAGCTACGTAACAATTAACGTTATCTTCTCGCGACTACACAGTAACATCGTACTGGGTGACATAAACTTGGGTTCAGAAAGCGTAATCAAGGCACAGATCAGTAGCTAAATCTGCTGTCACAACCCCTAACCTGCTGTGATTTTACGATTAAAATATCATGAAACTTCTACCAACATGACGTTAGGCAAACAACAGGTTTTAGGAATCAGGCGTTGACCACTTAGAGACATTTGTTATTTTTGTCAATTTCAGATAAATGATTTTATTTCTGTAAATAGGTTTACACGTCAAAAGGTTATTCATTAGACAAATTGAAATTGTTCTTTCCTAAAATAACTTACATGCATATTTACAATTTTTATTTTTTATTTTGTGTTTTCATCATGCGTTCAGTCTCTTTGACTATAAGCAGATGAGGTGAAGACTTCTTGGCGTGGAGGGCGCTGCTCCCAGCGGAGCCAGCCCTTTCTTTTGCACAGTCAGTTTGTCTGAGTATCCTGGTCGAATATGTCTCGCCTCTTTTTAAGTCGGTGTACGGTTTCAGGGATAGTAAGTTGTCCCGCAAGCTGATTTGGGTGTTTCTCTAGTCTCTGTTTGTAATTGGCTCCATGGGTAACTATTTCTTGCTTTACCGTAGCCATGTTGAAATATTCACGGACCTCACAGAGTTCTGGTAAACCATGGTGCGTTTGATATCTGTTTGAGGATATAGGAATAGATATAGGTGCCCTGTATGTTCATGATGTTTGAAGCATTAGCAGAATCCCACAGTTGTATACCATAAGCCCATATTGGTATTATGATGGCTTTGTACACAAGAAGTTTGTTTTCTAGTGAAAGTTTTGAATTTCGACCGAGCAGCCAGTAGCGGCCCCTGTAATTGAGGTTGGTTTGATCTCTCTTGGTCTGAATGTGTTCTTTCAGGGTAACCTACGGTCAATGTGCATGCCTACATACTTTACTGTATCATGGTGTGGTAGTTGGAATCCATTTACAGCGACTGGGGAGCAATCTTCTTGTCGGAGGGTAAAAGTTATATGTAGAGATTTTGATTCACTAGCAGAGTTTCTCCATTTTGCAAGCCATTCCTCTATTTTGTTCAAGCTTTTTTGTAAGGTTCTAGAAGCTTGTGCTGGACTTTTGTCCAAAGCCAGTAGGGCCGTGTCGTCAGCAAATTTATACAGGACTGATCCGAGTACAGAGCCCTGCGGTACGCCTGCTGATATTTTGTAGAACGCTGATGTACAGTCATTTTCTCTCACTTGGAATATTCTTTCAGAAATGTATGATTTCAGTACTTTATAAAATATGTGCGGAAGAAGTAGTTTAATCTTATACAGCAAGCCCTTTTGCCAGACTCCATCAAAGGCTTGTTGTATGTCGAGAAAAGCTGAGGAACAATATTCTTTTTTCTCTAGAGATTTCCTGATTGTCCTGCACACTCTGTGGACTTGTTCGACAGTGGAGTGTGTTTTCGGAAGCCGAATTGGTGATCCTAGGATGATCGATGTTTCTCTGATTGCCTTTAACATCCTGTGCAATATATACTTTTCGAGTAGCTTCGACATTATCAGGAGAAGGCTGATCGGCCTATGTGATGATACCTCATACATAGGTTTTCCGGGCTTGTGGACCATTATGACCTGAGATACTTTCCATAGATCTGGAAAGTATCCAGCTCTCAGTATGGCATTGAATAACATTGTAAGGTACACTATTACTTTGCGAGGAGATTCTTCAAGAACTTTTTCGTCGATAAGGTCATACCCCGGAGCTTTATTGTTCTTCAAGGTCCTGATTTAAAGTGGTATATAATAATAAACTACACGCCGAACAGGATAATCCTGTACCTCGGGTATTTAAATTACTTTCTTATTACATAAATTTCTCCTAAGATTATAGGATAGAATAGAATATTAACCCTTTATTATGTACACCATAAGAATAAACGATTTTAAAACTAATATAAAAGGTTTATAAATGGAAAATAAGTAAAGTTGTAACTCACGTTGATGCCTGCCAGCCAGTAAGCACTCTAGCGTGCCAGGTCCCGCGTTGCTAGTGTCGAGCACTAGTTTAGAAGGCGCGCGCACGCGGCCCGAGTTGTCTGTGCCCCAGCCTCCGACCGGCATGATTGCTGATGTGTCTATCACCTGTTATTGGGAGAAAAGCTTTTGTATTTGTTATCATTTAAACTTAAATTTTTAGGCATCGTTAAAATAGAACTACTGGACTAGCTGCTCAAGTGTCATAAAAATCTGACATTGTACAGTCTGTTTTTATTAGACTGCAAAAGAACACACAGGCAGAACGAAAGAGTAATTTTCAGAGACGTGCGATTGGGCAAAAAATATTTTGTTTACCAATTATTATTATTGCCACTATGAGACAAATAACATTCGGGATTTGAAAGTTAAAAACTACCTCTACGTAGGCGGACATAAATTTTACAAAATAAAAATAAAAACCTCGAATTTTCGCCATCTAAGCTCATTTTAGTCTATTGCTTAGAGATTTTTAGCTACAACCAATAAACTTAATATGTAGCAAAACGAAATCAAACATACATATATACATATGTATGTATGTATGATGAACCCACGAAATCAAAAGGGGTATTTAATAGGGGGTTTTTATAGGGATATTTAAAGATAGTTTAGGGTTTTATTGCGCTCTCCTGGCCGTAGTCCGTAAGAGGTGAATATCCTGACTTCGTACAATCCCACTACAAGTGATATATCCGTACAGAGCCACTCTCTAGGGCCACCAGATACTATCTGACATTCTAGCAGACCAGTCTCCTTCTTTTTTTAAGCATAACTCCATAGAAATAGTGTCAAGTGTAATATTGCTTACCTTAACAGAGAAGGGGCTGCCCGGAAGGGGTCCTGACGACGTGAATATCCTGACCTCGTACAGGCCCACAACTAGCGGTATGTACGCACAGAGCCACTCTCTGGGCGCGCCTGCTACCACCCTGCACTCTAGCAGACCAGTCTCCGTGCTTTCTTCTTTGTCGTCCGTTGTTAGTCTTTCGACCTGAAAGTAACATTTTAAAGTTAACAATGTGCGGTATTACGCATTGATACAAATAGCCATCTCAGATAAAGCTGCAATGTTTTGTTGCAGTTATACGAGGAACGCAAAACGAGGCCTATAGATGGCGCCATCAAGCACAAGCAGTAAAAAGAACGACAAAATAATGTTAAGGCGAAAGCGTCAGAGTAGGCCGCGAAATTCAAATTTTCTTAAGCTTTTTGAAATTTGCAGGTCAGTTCAGGTTGTATGTTGATCAATATATGATTCGAGGCAAATATTTATTTATAGAATTATAATCATAGAAATCATCACTACATCTCTGTAAGTTCATATTACCCTATTGAATGACTATTTCATGAAATCATGACATTTGAGGCCAATTCTAACCTAAGGAGTTGTATTACTGATTCTAATGACTATAATTATGTAAAGCTATATTTGTTACGGTCGCGAATCATATTGTAATCAACACACAACCTGGCACTGACTTGCAAATTGCAAAAAACGTAAGAAATTTTAAATTTCGCGGGCAAACGTAGCGCATACCCTCTAAAGTAACTGTGCTTTTTAACATTTGTCTTTCTGTTTACTATCAAGGATCTTTTGGCGCTTGGATGACATTGTCAGCGGGCGTTATTGGTAAACTTTTGTGGAACAACATGGCGGCGTTAGTACCGACTTTGGCCACGCGCCAAAAGATCTTTGTACATCTATAATAGCTAGACGTACTGAAATTTTAAAGGTATTTAGTTAATTTTATGGTCTGTTACCTGTACTACGGGCGGCGTGTCTTCGGCACAATGTATGGTGAACGCTGCCTCCTTGCCGACGTGTGCGTGCACTAGACCCGTGCCCGCACAACGCGCTATACTGCTGCTCCTACCGCTTAGAACGCCTAGTGACACTGGACTGCCTGACACGTTTGCTCCTGTAATTAAACAGTAATGCGTTAATGTTGTGACCTTTTATTAAACCTTGGATAAATAAGGATTCGTCTTTGATTAAAAAAATCTAAGGTTATCTTCAAAAGTAGTGGGGTCAGTCTTTAACCTAATCAGAATTTTGGTTTATTTGCGTAGATTAAATTAAACGCAGCATATCATCTGAGGTGTTTAATGCTTGACTGTGGATTTCCTCAAGAGGACAACTGCAGTTATTGCAGCTAAAAATGAATATTTACACAAGAACAATTCATATCTTATTTCTATTTCCGCAATAATTAAAGTTTAACTAGTTGTCAGAGTTTAATTGAGCAGGCTTTGAATATGAAGACTAAATTTCTTTTAGTAGTGTACAGTACAACTACTTTCTTAATGTCCCTCGGCAAACTTCGTGTTTCGTTAGTCTTTCGGATTTCTATCAGTTGCCCTTTGCACTTGTTGCAGACAGGACGCTCTAAAATGACTTGGAAGTATATAGAGTTGTTAATACTCTTTTAACTTGTAATTTATTTAAAAAATGGGAGGAAACTGACGAAATACGAAGTTTTCCGAGGGACATTAAGAAAATAGTTGTACTGTAAGGTAGTTTGATCGCGCGTGATAGTAGGTGTTGATGTGATCAACATTTAGTTAAAAATGCAATGTTTTTAAATCTCCTGGTTTCAGAATAGTTACCTCCATAAGTGATGTAGATTCTGTAGTGCGCTGGCACCGAGGGTCGCAAGCGCACCCGGTAGGTATTCCCATCCTCTCTAATATCGACTGGTAGTCGAATGCGACGCTCACCCATCGCCTCACATATCACTTCTAGTTCCGCTACACCTGCGTCTTTTGTGTCAACTGAAAAAAAAAAAAAGTTATCAATTTTCTTTGGGAGATAATATTGGATACAAAAAAGGTATAGTGCCACAAACTTATCTGGCCCGGTGATGGTGGCGCTGTCAGTAAACTTAGAATGACAGACCTTGTCACTTTGCATAGTGATTTCGTTAGTTCCAATTTAAGCCACCGGGCCAGATAAGCTTGCTGCACTTTACAGTACCCGAGCGTAAATATGACACATCGAAAGGCTATCACACAAGTTTGAGACAGTGAGTGACATAGATGGCGGCCTAGAAAGCTGAACTTATTTTAATATTCGATGTCCCATATTAAATGCCGCGTCTGTAAATACTGAGATGACGTCTGGTAGAGATGTATGGAAGAAAATGACATACTGTTGTAGCGGTATCAACATCGCCACATGCGAGCTTCACGTCATACTGACGTCACGCCAAATCCTGCATCGCGCAAGCAGAGTTTACCGCGCGACTAGCATATATACAACGTCCCGACATCAACCGTCGGGCAGTTGCCCACCAGACACAACACCCGTCTGGTCGGAGGATCCTCTCTTTTCTACGGAAGTGTGAGTGAACTTTACACCCTGTTCCTCATACCTCTATACTGTATGAAAGACTTCAAATAAATTTCTATATGGGCAGGATCATGCAAAGGTTATTCATTTTAACTCAGTTCAAGATCATTTAGTTATTAATTAATTGTGTAAGTTACCTGTGAAATTGATGGGTGTTTGTGCTATGATATTTCCAGTAGGCAATCCAGAAATAATGACTCTGTTCGAATCAAACGATTCGCAGGTGTAAGGGCTCCCAGACACTGGTTTTGATAAGTGTAGTACCTCTGAAATAAACAATAAAAATCAAACCTTGCTTTGCATAAACGGTTGGTATATTTTATTTTATGCATATAAAGAGCAGTGGCTCTCAAAACGTTGAAGAAAAAAATAGTGAGGAAACCGGCATGTCCTAGAACCAAAATTTCGACGACATGTGACATCTACCAACCCGCAAAGGGCCATTACGGTTACGGCCCACTCCTAAGAGGAGGCCTGTGTTCCAGCAGTGGGAACATTATAATCTGATTATGATGATATTTTATTTTATAGATGTCTATAACTAATTTAATTGGCTTTTTTATGTTAAAGTTACAATAAATATAGAAAAATAAATTCTGTCTAGGTATTTGCACCAACCGCGTCCATAGTCACACAGTGTCGGGGCGTATGGTACACCCAGTTTCACTTCTAGTTTTTTTTCTCTATTACTTGAGTTGAACCGCATACCTAATTAACATAGTATTTACCTATAGTGCTCTGCCCAACATCAGTGATAGTATATTCAGCCTGTAACAATCCGGACTTAGTTTGATAACACCGAACAGGTAATGCTCTTGATCCGGGGCCGGACACTACGACGTCAAACTCTCTTGCTGGTCGGCCGAGGGTGTCGATACTGAAGGATGCTACCCTGTTCACTTGGGCTTGGTATAGACCGAGGCCGGAGGCAGCCACCTGGAGAAGAAATAATGTGTTATTGAATAAACAACAATACAATGTCGATAAAGAACATTAACTAGTGGAACTTCACAGTTGTGATAGGTATTGATCAATAACTAATTTGAAGATAAAAAAGATTGTTTTCACTCATAACTACACTATCACACTTTGACCTCGCAGCAGCAGTTACGAGTTTATGAAATGTTTTTTTTTTTGTTGGTTTATCATTATATAAATTACCCATCACTTCTATGAAGTTTCGCCAGTTATTTTCATTTGACATAGTACTTGTCTAAGAGGTTTTTGAATTCTTTTGTTGTTTGGGTAATCATCAAATGACCTCTCCCGCTCTGGGCGGAGCGGAAGGGCGTGTCAGACTCTTACTGACTAAAATCCACCCGTGTTCCTTCAGTTGCCTGTGCGCCAGGGCCACGGTAACTCTTTCGAACAATCCGCGACCCGGTAGGACTTGTCTGAGGGTTGTCATTTTAATACTTCATCGAAAAATCCCGTCGCAGGTCAAACTAAAAAAAGACTTCGAAGCATGAATTTAACAGTGGGATTTAAAAGGGGCTTAACTTTTTTTAAGTTGGGTACGGTACACCGTCATAGAAATGATATTCTACTCTATGCCTGTACAACCTTTTTCGTCGTGTGGCTGAAATCGGAAGTAATCGTCGCGATCATGTTTTTTCAATACATTTCACGAAACAATTGCACAAATGTTTACCAACAGTGCCCCCCTGTCAAAGTCATTCGAACGCCAGAAGCTCCTTGTCCACTGGTCTGTTACCTCTTGTCCATGATGCGCGGGCTGCACATCGACGATGAGCGGCTCCTTAGCGACAGGCGCGCCGCTCCACAACAACGTGAGGCGGTGCGGCGCGGCGCGCGCGGGGTGCCACACGAGCTCCTACCGCGCGCCGCCGCGCCGGCGCACCGAGTGCGGCACGGCTGCGCCCCCGCAGGTTACTTGTAGCAGTGTACTGGTCTGTTACCTCTTGTCCATGATGCGCGGGCTGCACATCGACGATGAGCGGCTCCTTAGCGACAGGCGCGCCGCTCCACAACAACGTGAGGCGGTGCGGCGCGGCGCGCGCGGGGTGCCACACGAGCTCCTGCCGCGCGCCGCCGCGCCGGCGCACCGAGTGCGGCACGGCTGCGCCCCCGCAGGTTACTTGTAGCAGTGTACTGGTCTGTTACCTCTTGTCCATGATGCGCGGGCTGCACATCGACGATGAGCGGCTCCTTAGCGACAGGCGCGCCGCTCCACAACAACGTGAGGCGGTGCGGCGCGGCGCGCGCGGGGTGCCACACGAGCTCCTGCCGCGCGCCGCCGCGCCGGCGCACCGAGTGCGGCACGGCTGCGCCCCCGCAGGTTACTTGTAGCAGTGTACTGGTCTGTTACCTCTTGTCCATGATGCGCGGGCTGCACATCGACGATGAGCGGCTCCTTAGCGACAGGCGCGCCGCTCCACAACAACGTGAGGCGGTGCGGCGCGGCGCGCGCGGGGTGCCACACGAGCTCCTGCCGCGCGCCGCCGCGCCGGCGCACCGAGTGCGGCACGGCTGCGCCCCCGCAGGTTACTTGTAGCAGTGTACTGGTCTGTTACCTCTTGTCCATGATGCGCGGGCTGCACATCGACGATGAGCGGCTCCTTAGCGACAGGCGCGCCGCTCCACAACAACGTGAGGCGGTGCGGCGCGGCGCGCGCGGGGTGCCACACGAGCTCCTGCCGCGCGCCGCCGCGCCGGCGCACCGAGTGCGGCACGGCTGCGCCCCCGCAGGTTACTTGTAGCAGTGTACTGGTCTGTTACCTCTTGTCCATGATGCGCGGGCTGCACATCGACGATGAGCGGCTCCTTAGCGACAGGCGCGCCGCTCCACAACAACGTGAGGCGGTGCGGCGCGGCGCGCGCGGGGTGCCACACGAGCTCCTGCCGCGCGCCGCCGCGCCGGCGCACCGAGTGCGGCACGGCTGCGCCCCCGCAGGTTACTTGTAGCAGTGTACTGGTCTGTTACCTCTTGTCCATGATGCGCGGGCTGCACATCGACGATGAGCGGCTCCTTAGCGACAGGCGCGCCGCTCCACAACAACGTGAGGCGGTGCGGCGCGGCGCGCGCGGGGTGCCACACGAGCTCCTGCCGCGCGCCGCCGCGCCGGCGCACCGAGTGCGGCACGGCTGCGCCCCCGCAGGTTACTTGTAGCAGTGTACTGGTCTGTTACCTCTTGTCCATGATGCGCGGGCTGCACATCGACGATGAGCGGCTCCTTAGCGACAGGCGCGCCGCTCCACAACAACGTGAGGCGGTGCGGCGCGGCGCGCGCGGGGTGCCACACGAGCTCCTGCCGCGCGCCGCCGCGCCGGCGCACCGAGTGCGGCACGGCTGCGCCCCCGCAGGTTACTTGTAGCAGTGTACTGGTCTGTTACCTCTTGTCCATGATGCGCGGGCTGCACATCGACGATGAGCGGCTCCTTAGCGACAGGCGCGCCGCTCCACAACAACGTGAGGCGGTGCGGCGCGGCGCGCGCGGGGTGCCACACGAGCTCCTGCCGCGCGCCGCCGCGCCGGCGCACCGAGTGCGGCACGGCTGCGCCCCCGCAGGTTACTTGTAGCAGTGTACTGGTCTGTTACCTCTTGTCCATGATGCGCGGGCTGCACATCGACGATGAGCGGCTCCTTAGCGACAGGCGCGCCGCTCCACAACAACGTGAGGCGGTGCGGCGCGGCGCGCGCGGGGTGCCACACGAGCTCCTGCCGCGCGCCGCCGCGCCGGCGCACCGAGTGCGGCACGGCTGCGCCCCCGCAGGTTACTTGTAGCAGTGTACTGGTCTGTTACCTCTTGTCCATGATGCGCGGGCTGCACATCGACGATGAGCGGCTCCTTAGCGACAGGCGCGCCGCTCCACAACAACGTGAGGCGGTGCGGCGCGGCGCGCGCGGGGTGCCACACGAGCTCCTGCCGCGCGCCGCCGCGCCGGCGCACCGAGTGCGGCACGGCTGCGCCCCCGCAGGTTACTTGTAGCAGTGTACTGGTCTGTTACCTCTTGTCCATGATGCGCGGGCTGCACATCGACGATGAGCGGCTCCTTAGCGACAGGCGCGCCGCTCCACAACAACGTGAGGCGGTGCGGCGCGGCGCGCGCGGGGTGCCACACGAGCTCCTGCCGCGCGCCGCCGCGCCGGCGCACCGAGTGCGGCACGGCTGCGCCCCCGCAGGTTACTTGTAGCAGTGTACTGGTCTGTTACCTCTTGTCCATGATGCGCGGGCTGCACATCGACGATGAGCGGCTCCTTAGCGACAGGCGCGCCGCTCCACAACAACGTGAGGCGGTGCGGCGCGGCGCGCGCGGGGTGCCACACGAGCTCCTGCCGCGCGCCGCCGCGCCGGCGCACCGAGTGCGGCACGGCTGCGCCCCCGCAGGTTACTTGTAGCAGTGTACTGGTCTGTTACCTCTTGTCCATGATGCGCGGGCTGCACATCGACGATGAGCGGCTCCTTAGCGACAGGCGCGCCGCTCCACAACAACGTGAGGCGGTGCGGCGCGGCGCGCGCGGGGTGCCACACGAGCTCCTGCCGCGCGCCGCCGCGCCGGCGCACCGAGTGCGGCACGGCTGCGCCCCCGCAGGTTACTCGACCGGAGAGACGGCCGTTACCTGCTCCGTTGGTGTTTACTGCACAAATAATGAGACTGTGTAAAGAATTGTACACCAAAATAAATCAGAACTACAAAGTCCACAGTTGGACAACTGAAAACGTATAAGAATCAGTAGAAAGGCTGAAAGTGTGCGATAATCTCTCGCACTGCGCACCACATATCTGCCCACGCGACTGGCAGGGAACGTCAGTTCCAAAAGTATATGATTTAAGTGTAAACCAACCCTGTTAAGGTTAATTTTTTGCGCAATCACTCTATAAAGGGAATTAAAAACACATTTATCTGTATTTAGAAGTTTTCAACTTTATATCTTACCACTTTTTCCAACAATTTATTGTATGAATAACATTATTGAAAAATCATCCCCGAAAATTGAAATGATAAAATTGACCTCAATTATCAAATAAAAAACTTAGTAAAGGTGATTTAGAACTAGAATTTCAGATTTAAGTATTCAAGTAATCAAATAAAATCACTCAATTTGTAAGGAGTACCACCAATTGGCATCCACAGGTACGTTTTCCGAGTTGTTTACATTTTCATCAGGTACTTTTGGAACAGACCATAAATGTGTATAACTAAATACTCACCAGTAAGTATGGCCGGTCGATGCGCCACCGCATCTCCGATAGACAGTACTTTGACCGCCGACGCGTCGAGCGCCTCCACGTCAGCGACCGGTCCCCGCGCACTGCGCACCACGTATCTACCGACGCGACTGGCTGGGAATGTCAGAAAGCCGGTGTCTTCTAAATGTGCTTCGGCGACGCGAGTACCAGTTGGTGAGACGACTTCTACTTCGGATAAATTCTCGTCTATTTCTACCGTTGCTACTCCACCTGGAGAGGAAAAATAAAAGAATGTTAGGAATGATCTTTTAAAAATAAAAACAAAAGAATAAAATTATAAGTTCAGACAGAAGAGAATGGAAGCCACAGTCAATTGTTTTTACTCAAAAATGCTTTTAATGTATTCATTATTTTGACAACCTTCTTTGAGCAAAGTCGACCTTTCCGCGCTACTTGAATAAGTTGTATGGAATTTCATTCTTGGTGAGTTTTAACCACCAGCAATTTCCTTTGAAAGTCCTGTGAATTGGCGAGTTTTGTTTAAAAAATTAACAGGTGCAAAAAGATTTTATTTAGAATTTGGCTGTATAGGTACAGGCGGTACAGCCAACTTTGTCTAAAAAATAAAATAAAAAAAAGCACGAGGAAGAAATAAAAGCGCGGTGCGGTAAAAAAATCTCCATATTATTTTCCATAAATTTTCGTGATATTTAAAATAAAATTGTAAAAATGAACTCTTCAAGCGACGAAGCCTCCAATTCAATGTTTGTATAAAAAGTTTTTCTTTATGTAACGTTTTTATTTATCACAATGAAAACAGATGAACTTCTTACCAATCTGAACATAAGTGTGTGGTTCACTGACTCGGCAAACAAAAGGACTGCCAGGGACAGCTTGTTCGTTGAACGTGACGGAGACACGGTGCGGTTCGCGTGATACTGGCACGAATGTTACGTCGTAGAGACCACGGGCTACTGCTACCACCTGGTGGATCAGACAATGTTGGATAAGTGCATCTATTATACATACAAAGGCAAATTAAATTGACTGGCGAAACTTCACAGATTTGATGGGTATCACAAGAAAATCATGATGAAAAGAAAAAGATTTTCTAAACTCATAATTTCAAGTAAATGCAACTGATTTTCAACGGCGACGGGGTCACCAGCCGCGGGTAGTAAAGGTATTTGAATTATGAGTATGTTATGGGTTTTGTAATTGTGTGTAATCCGCACATACACGTACTATGTTTAAGGGTGATCGTATGTAATTTTTCTCAATTTTGTAAGATCTGAATGTTATATTGAAAAATACAGATATTCATTGAATGTGCTACATACCTCTGCCTTCACAGTAGTGGAGGGTGTGGACACGACTAGCTCCAGGGTGCCCTCTCCCGCGCCGGCCGCGTCCACGCTGAACGTTACCGGCTTGCCTACTTCCACTCCTCGCTCTTCGTCCACACCTTCATCTAAGCTCAGCCCTTCCAGTGTACCCTCGAGTTCTGTAAAGAGAAAATTAACATATCGTGGTGACGTCACATGTTTACATGACGTTTATCGTTATCTATTGCAGCAGGTTTCTGGAACGAGGTCCATCTAGTAAACCATCCTGTTTTGTACCTTGCCTACAGTGCGAGTACCTTAATAAGGTTACTGATTTATTAGTCCTGTAGTTATAGAGAACGATAAAGGGTAAACGTTGCTCTTATTCTTACAAAAATATAAATCTTCAGGTGGTGGTGGTGTTGATGGAATTTTCAGGTGGATTTTATCCTTAACAGCGATCTCGTATAGATGGATCACTAACAAGTAAGGCATAAACGTTACATACCTCCAGGCCCCAATCCAGTAACCCTAACCCGTCGCACATCATACACGTTACACGTGAACGGCGATCCAGGCACGTGCCGGCCCGCGCACGTCACCTGCACCGTGTGCCGTCCCACGGCTTCCGGCGTATAAGTCGCCGTGTACCGGCCTTCGCTAGTCGTGGAGAGACGCGACCGAACGTTGGTGCCCCCTGGACCCGCTACGTATACTGTTGGTTCGCCTGCTAAGGGAATAGTACAAGGTATTGAAGAAGATGTGTTAGAAAGCTTTCAGTTAAAAACACCCTGTGTTTGCCAATTTATTGGTATGTTTTTAGGGGGAGAAAGTACTCATGAATGTAAAGAATTTTAAAAATAATAAAAGTTGTGTATTTTATCGAATTTCGGTATTCCTCTAGGACTCTAAAAAGAATTTCGAAAATAAATATCTGCTGTTAAATCCAAAAGTGAGGTACTTACACCCAAACAAAAGATATAAAAAACAAATGCTATGTTTTCGCTATTAGAGATATGGTCCCATGATTAGTTCTTCATATCCATAAGTACTTAAACTTACTAAAAGGATGCTATTATTAGCATCCTTTTAGTAAGTTTAAGTACTTATGGAAACTCCAAACTTGAAAATCCAGACTTGGTATACTGGCTGATTTTGAACATAAGTTACCGAGTACAAACATACACACACATACAGTACATAGTATATACCAAGTCTGGATTTTCGAATAAGTACGAGTTTGCTTCGATCACTATTTCAATATTTTCGAAATCAGAAGATTGGTTAGAATATTATCACATATATTTAGCTGCTACCGTGTTAAAGAGGCTTTTATGGATTTTCACTTACAATGATAAATTTTATAAAGCAACGTACAGTGACATTTTACACAACCCCAGAGTATCGCACTTAAGCGACGTCGAACGCGCGTCGACATTTGACTGCGTCTATTGACTGAATATGTTCGCAAATAATAAACATTCGCATGCACAATGCTGTGATACACAAACAATGGCTCAGGGCAATCAGAGCTATTGATACTAGCTGCTAAACATAAACTATCTTTACAAAGGAATAGTTTATAATTTGAGATGATTAAGTAATGTAATGCAGACATATTAAAATAACGATAAGGCTTTGTATTTGTTTTAGTGATGACAAAGTTACCTACCAATGTTATAACAGCAGCTGTTATAACGAACATTATATTATTATGTTTTGAAATTACTTTTCAAGCAAGCTGAGGCCTTTGGTGGCATCAAATCTGATATTGAACTGATCTATCAACTGCCAGTAACTGCATAAAACTGCTTGAAAAGTGGTATTGTATTGACTTTTTAGTTGCAGTCGGGTTTTTTTTTTTTTTTTTTTTAATTTTATACTGCCTAAGTCGTTTAGTACTCAAACTCAAAGCATTTATTTTAATTAAATCTTTTACAGGCTCTTTTGAACTGTCAAGAAGTCAGTCAGTCAGAAATATGAAGCTAGTAGCCCATTCCAAAGCGTAGTAGGTACCTATGGAGAAGAACTGGCAAGGAACTCCATTATATTGTTACAAAAATGTTAGTTACATCATTACTATTGAATTTATCATTATATATCAAAAATGTTGGTCCAGTCCAGGTCTGAGAGATACTTGTGAATTTAGTCATAATCTGCTTTATAAAAGTTGTATTTTACGTTATTCCTGTTATAAGAAAGTTTTATTTCACCTAAAACTGGAATGTGTATTTCTAGAGGAGGATGAAATCTGCCAATTGTGCTAAGGGCACCAGAAGACTCATTCAAATTACAGGATGGTAAGCTGGTAATTACTCGGTCGAGTGTACGTCCAGATTTATTTGTTACATAATTATGTTGGGCTAATTTATTCAAATTTATGAAATCGATTTAGATCTGACCATGATTTTTAACGGGACTCGTGACCTAGTCTACAGTCTGTGCATTATCTCACTTACTTAGGTAGTTTTTAAAGACTTAACTGGCGACATCGACCCTCTAGACTCACACTTCAGTTACACAATCTAACCTCTATTAAAAACCAGTTAACTTACTATGAAACCCAGTAAGCTGTATCTCAGCGGGCTCAGCTCTAGGTGTAGACACGAGCCCCGGGCCGGATGCGCGCGCGTCCGCCGCCGCCGCCGGCGCGGACACGGCGCATGTGAACGGCGAGCCGGGCACGGCCTGGCCGTTGAACCGGACCGAGAGCGTGTGTGGGGCTGCTTCTACTGGCTTGAAGTTTACCTGGGGACAGGAATTAGGGTTAAGAGATGTAGTTGAAGTAGTATGATAGTGTACAACATAAGTAGCCACTTACTGAATCTAGGAATAAATATATTAAGAGGGAAGCGCCAGGGTAGCACGCGAAATTCAAATTATGAAATTTAGAAATTTAATATTTTGAATTCCGCGGGCTATTCCGGCGCTTCCCCCATAAGTACTGTCGATACAAAAAGATTAAGAAAATAAATGATATTATAAATTATATATTATTTCTGTAAATTGGTTTTAAAGAACACTTTTTCACATTTTACAACTAGATGAGGTTGGTGTTTTCAGTGTTTCCCAACTGACTACTCGGAGAACAAACAGCGAAACATACTGAAGTCAGAGTCTCTTATAAAGTCCGTTATCTTGGTCATATAATATGAGGCAGATTAGTGTCTCAGATGGTCTTCTGTGGACAGAACCACACAGCTTATAGTGAACCTGTCCAGGCAGGGCACGTATTTGTCAGTAATCGTGTGGCTCAACTAATACCTTAAGTGATAAAGTCCGTGAGAAAATGTTAGAAAGGAATCCAGCCTATCGTATCCATTGTTAGTGCTTGTTGGGCATTGACGAGTTCTATAGTAAGCAAGGCAACTTTATTAAAATAAATGACTGAAAGTTGTTCGATGCTGTCAGATGTAAATGATAAATGATTTTATTATTGTAAGTAGATTTTTACAAATACTTTTACACGTCAATCATATTTTTTTAAACTGGGTGAGGTCGGCGTTTCCTATCTGACTACTCTGAGAAGAAAGGTCGAAACAAAGGTCAGAGGTCACAGTCTCTTTTAAAGTAAAAAATAATCTTGGTCAGATCATATGAAGACCATGTAGATTGGTGCCTGAAATGGTCTTTTGAGCAAAGAAACACACAGATTGAGTTGACCTGTTCCAGTCAGTGCACACATTTGTCAGTAATTGTGCAGCTCAACTCAGAATTTACGGAGCTCAACGATTCGACGAACAATACCAAATAAAGGACATTAGGGGAGGGCGCATAATCTACTTATTTGCCAGACCATGATTAAAACTGTAACAATGACGGCCCACATAGTCCTCACATTCACAATAATTGTAATTTACAACACGGATGGGGCATGGATAATTTTGTTGTTACATGTTTTTACTTACTTTGAACCTGGCATTTCCTTCACTTTGTACATAATTTGGCACATTCCTCCCATTCACAGCCACTATTATTTCTAAATTGCCAGCTCCTGAAACAAACAATATAAAATGTTATAACACAGGACTAGGTACCCATTACGTCTGTGAAGTTTCACTAATTAATTAAATAAGGTCCTTTACAGTCACAAATATATCTTACACTTACGCAAGTTTAAAAAGCGATCTTCTTCTAAAGTATAAAAAGATATTTTATGTTGTTACGGATGTACTACCATACTATTATGAAATAGGTCTTTTCTCAAAATTACAATTTTTATTTCACAAGAAAAAAAGCATTTGAATGTGTCGTAACTGTAAGGTAATTATGCTCGTAACTGTACATCACACCTTAAAGGAAACATTTTGTGAAAGTAAGTACAGTCGCCAGCACATCAAGTTACCACAAACTGTCAGATTGTCTCATTCGATTTTAAACTTAACCCCCAACATTTTAAGGTTTAAAATCGTTTGGAGAAATTTGACAGTTTCGTGTAGGTTGACCTGCTGGCGACTGTACATACCACAAAAATAGTACATACCAGCATGTGAAGCATTGATAGTAAAAGACACAGGTCTGCCGACGATGCCAGGCGAGATATCAGTAACGTTGACTCGAGCCGCGCTGTATGCCTTCACAAGGAACGGACTACCTTCCACGTGACCACCCATTGCGCCCGCTCGCACCTGTGAACGTAGTTGTAATGACTGATTTATTTCAATGCGATTTTAGTATTCCTCTTTGTTTTTGTTACTCTATATTGCACGCCACAAAACTATTATTATAGAATTTTGTTAAAAAAAATCTCAGCTGATCACTGCTTGTTACGTGTAATTGTATTTATTATAATTCATTTACCGCATGAATGGTTCTGATTGTATTAGAAAACTATAGATACTAGGTGCACAATAGTAATCTAATCCTACTTGGGTATGTAAATAGTTAAATACCTTAAATTAATTTAATGGAGTGGGACTTACCTCAATACTATGGTCTCCAACGTCGACAGGTACAAAGGAGATGGTGTATCTTTTACTGGCTTCATTCTCACCAATAGTCTCTTCGGCAGATACCTAAAATAAATAAAATGTTAGCGTGTTACGTTATGTGTAATATCGAACAACATGGATTCAAAGCGAAATCGGTAACTTTCAGATACTATTTAAGAACAATAGTATATCTTCCACAAATGATATGACTGTAGATGGATTGGAGTATTTGTTTTACTAGCTAGAGTTAAGTTCTGTATACTGCGTTCGCGATTTAGTTTCCAAACATGTAAAGAAATAAATGTGTTTTTGGAAAAAACGACTTTAACTTCACACAAAGTTCAGTTTGCGTTAGAGCTTCAAACATTTTTGTGACTTTTTTACAGTAGGTACTAGTCATTCGAGAATCAACTTAATTTACACAACGATAAAGCTGATATTCGTTTAAGTGCAAAAAACATTAATTGAGATTTGAAAAGACTTTAGGTACTAACCTGCACAGGTACGGGTCGTCTGGCCGGCCCGAGCACCTCGACGTGCGGCGAGGTGGGCGAGTCCACGCTGAAGGTGTACGCTTCTCCTACTGACACCTTGTCCGGAGACTCGCCTGAACCTGCGCCGATGACTCGCGCTGGTGCAGATACGTGGCATACGAAGGGACTACCTGCGAGGATAAAAATAGATTATTGATAATAATAATCATTTATTCCAGACTAGCTTCTGCTCGCGGCTTCACCCACATCCACGCATGTCGGAAATTATCCCACGGGAACGTGTTACCGGGACAAAAAGTAGTCTATGTACCCAGGATGCCATCTATCTCCTTGCCAAATTTTATCGAAATCCGTTATATATATATCATACAATCCATATTTAGTATGGATCATACATAACATAAAAATAAACTCGCGCCTTCTTCCCATGGGGGTAGGCAGAAACTACAGAACGCCAGCTGCTACGACCCTTACATACTCCTTTTGCCTCGTGTACGTTCATATATCTGGTCATACTGGTAGTCTTGTTTGGTCATGGATCATACAATCCATTTTAAAGTGCCTTTGTCTCAAACAATACAAGAGCTGATTTGGAAATTGACTGTCGTCAGACCAAACTTGCTAAATAAAAAAATATAAAAACCTTAGTTGCAGGTTTACAAGGTGATATTCGTTTATTATATAAAAAAAAGTATTTCTGGTACTAAGACTTTTAAAAACTTGCTTGGCTTAGCCGGGAATCAAACCGTTCAGGATGGTAAAAAATTAAATCATGTAATGTTATGGCATCAAACGACAATGCTGAGGACCAAACGTCTTTAAGAAACTTGACGACGAGAAAAGATTGCCGAACCTTCACAAATCCCCCTATTTTTAACTTATTTACGATTCAACTGTTAACTCTGATGCACATAATTCTTCCTAACATGAGAAAATGATGAGTTCTTACCAGGTACATGATCTCCATTGAAACGCAACTCGACAGTGTGCGGTCTAGGGTCGCGCGGCGTGAAGCTGATGGCGTACGTGTGAGCTCCTTGAGCCGCCGCCGCAGTTGGCACGCGACCTCCGTTGACCGTCACCTCCAAGTTACCGGGACCTGCTGCCATTGTTTCCACTGTGGAGAGATGTAGAGGGTTACACGACTTCATTACCCACGAGTGCAAAGGGAGAATATTATACACTGTGACATTTGAATCACCGTTTTTCTAGAACAAACGTTGTTCAGACCATGGTCTACTACTATTCTGTAGCATCAAATATGTTATTAAAACAAACTAAACTAGGCGTTTTCAAATTAGTCTTATGTTGCTCAAACGTGTTCAAACACTAACCGTAACATCAAAGTACTCATACCGGTACCGATATGGCATTCAAAAGAGTTATGTGGAGTCCACGTGGACTACAAGGATGTTCGGCCAATGCGAGCCGAAATGCAAATAAATCTTTAGCCAATGACATAGTGCGAAGTACCGCTCCGTCCATTTCTTTTGTTGACTACCACTAGGCGCTCGAACTACCCGGCCGGTAGCCAGTCTACCGCGAAATCTCTCGAGCGTGCCACGCATATGCATCCGATATTTACGTCACAGGCACGCATCGCGCGTTTGTTGTGAAAATGAGTTCAAACTATTCGAATGTGGAGTGGTTGGACATGGTGCGTTTTTACGCAATTGTTGGTGACAATCTGGCGGAAGCTAGGCGCATGTACTCTCAACCAGATCATTTAGCGGCGCTGCGCAGGCGAGGGATCTTGTAGCCGCAGATTCCCACACCTGCTACAATACTTGCAGCTACACAGCGGCTACTGGATCACGGCCAATTCACAGTGCCGAATCATGCCCAAGGACATGGTATAGGTCCTTAGTACTCAGCCGCATTCGAAGAGCAAATATTCGCAACCCACGGAATAGTACCAGAGATGCAGCAAGGCGATTTAATGTCAGTCAATTTTACGTATGGAGCCTGCTGAACCGATTGGGAAAACATCCATACCATTTCCGTCGCACGCAAGGACTTTATGACGCTGACCCCCAAGCACGCATAGTTCTGTGTACGTGGCTGCTGGATAATCCAGAAGCGAACATTCTGTGGACGGACGAGTCTACCTTCATGCGCGTAGGAATATTTAATATTCATAATGAAAATTATTGGGCGTTTAACAATCCACACGCAATTAAAGAACACTCTCACCAAATTCGGTTCAGTGTCAATGTGTGGGTCGGAATTATTAATGACGTGTTAATTGGGCCAGTGTTTATCGACGGAAAATTAAATGGTGCTACCTACTTGGACATGCTCACAAGCGTGATACCAAACCTAATGGAAGACGTTCCCATAACTTACTTTCGGCAATTGTACTATCAACATAATGGCTGCCCCGCACACTTTGCGACTCAAGTACGCACGTAGGTACTTGAATAATAAATTTGGTCAAAGGTGGATCGGGAGAGGTGGCCCTGTGGCATGGCCAGCCAGGAGCCCCGATTTAACTCCACTGGACTATTATTTGTGGTCGGAGTTAAAAAGGCTGGTCTACACTGATGAAGCCACAAGTAGGGACCAGCTTAAACAAAAAATTTAAAGTGCGTTCGAAACAGTGAGTAGTGATACAAACATTTTGCGAAAACTAAAACACAACTTGCAAAAGCGTGCTCGACTGTGTATTAAGTCAATGGACAACATTTTAAGCAATTACTTCAATACACGTAGGAAGTGTAAATTATTGTTATTTTGTGTAAATATCTAGTTGATTCTAAATTAATCGTTGTAAATAGTCTGATTCCAATTCTTTAAATACGCCCGAGATACTTGCTGTCAATTTTGTACCTAAATTCTGAACTGTGATTTAAGAAAGTAACTATGTAAGTAGGTACCTACATTATTCACCAAAATTAATAATTAACTTCAGCTAGAATTTTTGACGGTCCTAAGCCCGATAAGTATGAAGGGAAAATTGGAGTCAATGTTGTCTTGGTGCACACGGAGCTAACCCGGTTTTGTGGTAATCTTTGTTTTTGACTTGTCCCTGTAATATCCCAATAAATAAATAATACCTAATAATGTCACGTTCGATACAACAGGTACCCGTACCTAGTACCAACAGGAAAGACTTAAAGCATGTCTGATAGTACACACGGCTACATATCAAGTTATAAATTTCCAGTATAAGCTGATCTCGCATTGTAATAGGATTTCCGTACAATGATATGTCAGCTTTTAATTGAAAATTATAGCTTGATATGTAGCCGTGTGTACCTACCGTAAGTTCGCACCTAGAACGAAATGATAAAATTAGAGGTCAACCACCTCACCGAGCCGTCGGACGATACGGTGCGTTGCGTTGTGAAATCCTGCATAGCTAGTAAATACCTACTAAAGTTTACGATTAATAGCCAAAGCCATACCAAGCCATAAAAATCTGCTTTAAAGTAGCCACATAACGGTTTGTAATCTTCAAAATGTAGAATGCTTATTCATATCTAAAGTAAATGCAACAGAATTTACTCCGTGATGCAAAGTCTGAAAGCTCTTTATTTGATAATTGTTACTTGTAAACTTTTTATTGGTCTGAGCTTGTAAACTAAAACTTCTAAAAACCTAAGCGATTAGGCCGCCAGAGTTCTCGGAATTGAAGTGTAAACATACCTGTTTTTTTAGTCGCTCGGTCAGCTGCGTGAAATGACGTCATGCTATTGTAAACATTGTGTGTTGAAACATAATATTGTTCGGGGACCTCTTCGCACAAATTTTCCACAAAAAAGGTTTACTAAAAAAACCCGCCTGGGTTTTTTTATTGATAAGTGTAAAATAGGGTATTGTCATGTTATGAGATTAAACACTTTTTGAAATAATGGTTTAATTTTTTAATTAACGACCTTGTTCCAAGAAACGGGGATAAATTCCTTCACACTGACTTCTTACTAGAATTGATAATAAATTACAAGGTAAAACAGGACTAATACCCACATAATAAGTTAGCCTATTGCATAACGATTCTAAAAACACAACTTTTAGTCATCTCACGTAAGTAACTTTCGAGATATCGTCATTTTAGTCAAGGTCGCCGTTATCGCGCAGTGCCGGCTAGAGGTTCCGTGACAGATGCGCGTTTCGCGCGTAAATCGCCGCGACAGGTGAGACGCAGTGATAAAATACCTACCGAAGTTAACTTTTAACTTTGGTATTTTGTAGTAAGACGTACAAAAATAAGTTCTGACTAAATTCCGTTTATTTCCCTGTAGAGTGTAGACAATGCTGTGACAATGTGTGTGTTGTACCGTGCTTAGGTCCCCGCGCCGTAAATACTATGAAACGCGAGCGCTGCAGTGTCTGTGTTGCAGGGAGTAACGATAATCCCGGCATTTTTAACTTTAACTTTTTGTGCTTTTTCGAAACCCAATAACGTGTCTATTTTTTATTGGATGCTATAGAATGGTAGTAGACCATGGTCTGAACAACGTTTGTTCTAGCAAAACTGTGATTCAAATGTCACAGTGTATACATCTTTAAAAAAAAAACACAGAAATTTGAGATTTTAATACGCTTGTCCACAAGAGCGCATAAACTAATCGATTAGTATTTGAAAATTCTGATGGAGCTGCTGAAGATTTAAAAAAATATCTTAGCATTCTATAAATTTTATATTTTAGTACTGTATAATTCCATAGAACATGTGTGAGTACTATGTACATACTATAAAGCTACCGTTTACTGGGTACGACTTTCATTGACTTGAATGTGCCCTGGCGGCTGAGTATACGTCATACTTACTCTAATGTCTAAATCTATAAATCTATAACTCCCTTCAAAATGGTTGAGCTGAATGGTGCTAATCCATACGTCATGTTCGTGAACGGGCGCCGTCAGTGGTTCACCTCTTAGCTGCCACGGTGTTTTTATTTTTTTTGTACGCTTTTAACGTTCTGCATCGTTCTCACATGCATAATTTCAACATGAATGATATAACTAATATTTTTTAACCATATTTTGATTTAAAAGAGTGTCCGCGGAGTTACTTGTCCGTTCTTCTCCATAGGTACCTACTAAGCTTTGGAATGGGCAGCTTCATCTTTCTGACCGACCGACCCCTTGACAATTCAAAAGTGCCTGTACTTGGTTTATTTGAAATAAATGCTTTGAGTTTTGGGTTTAGAATAATATCATCAACACACTTGCCAGGACTTCGGCAAATGGGTGAACCCCGGTCGTAGGCATTCTGTTATGTGAATATCCTAATAAGGCCAACAAAAACTTGCAACATAGAAAATGAGGATATTTCAGACTTACCTAAAAATGTGACCGGCTTTCCGACGGTACCATGTGTGACATCCTTAACTCTAATGGCGGTGACGTCGTACACCTGCAAATTAACAGATATGTTATCTGGTGATATTTTGGGCCACAAGGCAATATTAGGTATATCGCCTTTTTAAATCTGGTCACAAAAAAAGTTTGCGGCGGTACTGCCATCTATTTTGTTGTTTATTGATTTGTAACATAACTCACCTTCAAATGGAACGGGCTAGCCGGTATCGGCACGGAGTCCACGAGCACGTTGAGGCGGTGCTCGCCCACGGCGCGCGGCACGAAGTCGGCGCGGAACACGCCGGCGCCGGCCGAGGCCACGGCGGCCGGCACGGACGCGCCGTTGGGCCCTGCAGCACAGCCGCGACTCAGCTCACCGCCCCGCCCTAACGCGCCCTACCCCGCTCGACGAACGACGGATGTTAGGAGTTAGGGCGAAGCGGATGAGCTTATCAAGATATGAATGTTACGATTACGACGTCATGTTATTTTTTGAGTATTCTCTGTAAACTGAAATCTTATTACTTGTTTTTTTTTATGATCTTAAATGACTACCCGTTAGTTTATCCTATGATTTTATATAATTAAAATAATATTTGTTGTTAGTTTTGTTAGTACTAATAACTAAGCTATAAGTGAATTTGTTAGTGCGGCTAAGCATTTATGATATTTCTTTTAATGTTAAGTATTTCGTCAAAAACGATGATTTCTCCTCAATAAAACTCCTTTGATCCCCATGCCCTACAAAATTCCCTCATTCTTTGTCTAATCTTTTTCAGATAGGTATCCAAAAAGTATTTTTTTGTATCTCTTTCATTTATACCACCCTGGAAAAAAGAATCAATTATGTTATGATACAATTCTTATGATACATTTCCTAGCTTACAAAGCAAACAGCAAGAGGGTGGGTAATGTTACACAGGAAAAGCCACAAGGTGCAAAAGTGGACTATATCTGAACCAAATTTGTGTAGGTACTCGCTAGATAT
The DNA here is from genome assembly GCA_916610205.1 of Griposia aprilina. Classification (NCBI taxonomy): domain Eukaryota; kingdom Metazoa; phylum Arthropoda; class Insecta; order Lepidoptera; family Noctuidae; genus Griposia; species Griposia aprilina. The sequence continues at coordinate 13,798,299 of OU744286.1, forward strand.
GTGCATTCCTATATTTATATAAGAGTTAAATAGTAAATAAACGTATTTGGTATCTACATAAAACATACTTTATATTACTTACTTATATAAACTCCAAAAGTGTAAAAGTTCATAACAAGCAATGGATACACTAACATATGTGCTCTTACATCAACATGCCTCTATAGCCTGCGAAGGTAGCTGTGCATTTATTTAATTTTCATGTTCTTACTTTATCCAAGTAGCAAGACATAAAAATCAAGAAAACAAAAATAATATTTGAGTGAACATTTGGAACAATGGTTGAGTCTAGTCAAAATCACTAGTATCAAATGAAATTACACAATTCCTGATCATCGATGATTTCCCACAACAACCTTAAGCTTGCCTTATCTAGCTTCAATAATAGGTGCAAGGACTCACCCTCAACATTGACTTCAATCTGGTCGAGCGAGGCGGAGGGGTGGTGCAGGGTGAGTGCAGCACTCTGGTGTAATGGCGCCGGCCCGGGGACCGTGACACGAGCCCCGCCGCCCCCGCCCTCTGAGACTTGGATGACTAGCGGGCATCCGGGGACGCGCATCTAGGATTACATTGGACATTTTAAAACATGAACATAGTAATGAAATATTGTATCTATAATGTCTGAACCAAGACTATCAATACTAGCAGACTTGTAATAAGTTGAGTTGCATTTCAATTCTTTAACCAGCAATAACCTAACTGCTGAAGAAAGGCCATATTATTTTCCCCATTAGTAGTATTGGTAGTGACCAACACTGGCCAAGTGGTGAGTATAGAAAAATTTATCCAGAACTTCTTGTTGTCAATAATTGTCAACTGCAAACATAACTTGCTACTATTGTACATTTATGGGCAGTGGCAGTCCATAAATGTACAATAGTGTAATCCGGAAAGATTATGCAGACATTACAATGGTACTGTGTCTGTGTGTTACGCATAATGAAAATTACTCACTTTATTGAAAGATACATTGACAACATGTTCACATGCTTCCGTTGGTGTGAATGATACCATGAAGCGCGCATTTCCCTGAAAGCAAAATAATATTATTTACTAGCTGCGCCCTGCGGTTTCACCCGCAACAGTATGAAATATACTTTACGACCTATTCTCAGACCTACCAAATATTCATAAAAATCGGTTGAGCCTTTTTGGAGGAGTGCAACCACAAACACTGTGACACAAGATTTTCTTATATATAGATTAGGATATCCATCATGAGTCTGAGTCATGAGTTGTCAAGAGAATAGAATGGAATAGAATATTTTTATATGCATTAAAAAATGGTAGAATAATGGTCTTATTAATAGGATTATGATCTACATGTCTCGCTGTGGACTGGCATACAAATATTTTAAAGAGAATGAGTTATAATTATGTATAATCAATAATTACAGTTACAACACACCAACTTAAAATGTTACTCTTAAGAATAGAAGATTGGATACTCACTTGTGGATGTACTTGTGTTGGAATATTCAATCCCCGGGCAGCAACTGTAATTTCAAGATTGCCTTCACCAGCTTGTGCGGCATCTACTGCTAACTGTACTGGTACTCCAACTCTTGCAGCATTGCCTCCACTTACACTTACTAGTTTACTGTCATATGCCTTGCATACAAATGGCGTGTCCTAAAAACAAAAACGAATTTGTTAAGAAAATTAATTGCAAGAGAATTTTAAAACCTAAATTGTTATGTGGATTGATATTGATCAGGAAATATGGAAATATTTGAAAGCACACTGATGTCCACATAAAAAAAAATGTCTTGATTCTGGTTGTTGTTTACAAAACTGTGGTAAACAATGAACATTACGAACTAGAAACATACCGGTACTATTTGGTTGTTGTACTGTGCGGTAAGCGTATGAGGTCCGACATTCTTCGGGGTAAAGCTGGCTACCAGACCGGTGACGGCGTCTCCGGTCAATCGCACAGGAACTTCGCCCCTCGGACCTCGAACTGTTACTGTTAATTCGCCGCCCGCAGAACCTTCTACTCGAACTGAACATGACGCTAATTCACCCACCGGAATCAATTCTAGGAAACAAAAATATAACACATAACTGTAAATAGGTAGTGTGTTTTAGACAATAATTAAAATAATTAGTTTGCAGTTGTTTTGGTAATTAATTAAAATTCCCGCCTCATCTCATAGGATGATTTTCCTGACAGATGTCATCATGTCAAAATGTTTGACAAATGACAATCGATTGTTGTTTTTTTTTTATAAGTATTTCTATCTGAGAACAATAAGCCTGGCTGCTAAGACCTTTTAGCCACAATCGATTGATAACATGAAAGCGTCACAAATAAAACAAATGGTACGGTTTGGAACAATATGTGTGTACCATATTATTGTAATTACATTTGGAAGTTATCGCATTTTTAATTCATAACTAAAATGCCTGGGTAAAAATAACCGTTTCTAAAATATTTAATAATAATGTATACTGGCAATAGTCAGCCATAAAAAAAAACAAAAAGCCGTTAACCTAAGAAAAAGTATACCTAAAAAAAGCGCGGGAAACTTGAACTTGGTGGACGCGTCCTTTTTGAGATTAATTTTAAAATTTAAAAAACCTGTTTTATAAGATCAGTAGTTGTAGTTTTTAGTGTTCTATTTTCTTTCACTTGTAATTTCATTCTAGTTTTGTTTCGTTTCTTCGATAGTGGTAAGTTTCTTTTTTGTTATTTAGCGGGAAAATGAACTTTGTGCCCCCGGCAGGCAATTATGTTACTATTTCAAATGAATCGGGCATGGATACCGATGGGTCGTCTTCGGCTCGTCACTTAAAAAGAAGTCGTGTGCATGTTTGTAAACACTGCAATAAACGCCGCCGTACCCGTAAAAACCACGGTTCTGAGTCTTCGGGTTGTGGTTGCACGGACTTAACACCAATTACTATATTACAGCCTAACTGCACCGAAATTATTGTTTCCACCGATGTGCCTAATAATACAATATCTGATGTTCCTGCTCCGTCCTTAATTGTTCCCATCCCACCCAGATAGGTCGAAAATCTTATGATAAAACTGATAGCTCACCTTTTGTAATTCATGTTAAAAAAAAAAACCATTTCACCAGATGATGGAACGACATTGCACCCAATCACATTTGGCAAGTTCTTAAAACACAATGCCTTTCAAAATGTAATAAATGGTAGCGTCAAAAAAATAGGGCGCAATAAAATATCCCTATCTTTTTCAAATTTCCTGGACGCAAATTCCTTTATTGCGAACAATAGTCTTGAGACATATAATTATAAAGCTTTTATACCTACTTTTAATGTTACTAGAATGGGTTTAGTGCGTGGTGTTCCTGCGGAATGGTCTCCGGAGGAAGTTATCGATAATATAACAGTACCAATTGGTTGCGGTCCAATTTTAAAAGTCAGACGCCTAAATTTTAAAACCATTGTTGATGGTACAACTCTTTGGAAACCATCCCAATCCATAGTTGTTACCTTTGATGGGCAGGTTCTACCAAAAAGGATTTTTATGTGTTATAATGCATTACCTGTAGATTTATATATTTTCCCTACTGTACAGTGCTTCAGTTGCTGTCGTTTTGGTCACACTAAAATTCAGTGCAGGTCGAAACCTCGTTGTTATAAATGTGGCCAAGGCCACACTGGGGGCAGTTGCGAAAGAGAACAAGAAAGTGCATCTTGCTGCCTTTGTTCGGGTTATCACTATGCTACTAATAAGTCTTGCCCAGAATTTTCTACGCAAAAATTTATTAAATCATACATGGCACAAAGTTCAGTATCTTATGCTGAAGCAGCTAAAGTATATGCACCTGTAACTAAATCATATGCTGATACACTTTTATCTTCACCTTCCAAAAAAATTGCAGATTCTCCGTCAATCTCTTCAGCTAATAGAATGCCCGCTTCAAGTAGCTATAAAAAGACTGTCTTTCTCAAACCACGCTCTCCTGCCAAATCTGTACAAGGTTATATTAAGGTGGCTCACAATGCCATTATTAAAGATTTTGACATTCCTCAACCATCAAATGGTTGTGGCTTTTCTAATAATCATATTAATGAAACAAAAGACACAAATTTTTCCATAAACGATTTCCTTTGCGCATTACACAATCTTCTGTCTCAGTTCAACATTTCACCGTCCAACGTTGCCCCTTCTTTTAATGTTTCTCACTCCACCCATAATGGACAACACATCCAAAATAATCCAAGAGTGATGTTATATATCTTTTAAATAAACATGAGCCATTTGCCTTTGCTTTAGCAGAGACTTGGCTCAAATCTAATCATATTTTTAAAATTAATGGTTATTTAACCATTAGAGAGGATAGATCTGATGGGTATGGTGGAGTAGCTATACTTATTAAGAATTCTATCCCTTTCTCTATTATTACCCTGCCTCCTCATAGTGAGCAAATTTCAATTGTAGCTATTAAAGTGCATCATACTTGTCTTGTTTCTATTTACATTCCTCACCCTTCTTCTTCTGTTCTTCAAGAAATTAATAATCTCTTTTCCTTTCTTCCAAATCCATTCTTAATATTGGGAGACTTTAATTGTCATCACCAATCATGGGGTTGTTCAACTTCTAATTGTTATGGCGATGAATTACTAGATATAATAGACTTACATAACTTATGCATCTTGAACTCAGGAGCTGCCACACGTCGTTCAGATCCCAATCAGAACCGAAGCGCAATCGACCTTTCTATCTGTTCTCCAAACTTAGCCTCTTCATTAACTTGGCATACTCTAACCTCTACGTATGGTAGTGATCATTTTCCAATAGTTATTTCTTATCCTCTTCCCAAATCAAATACACCATTAACGAGATCAAGCTTAAAACATAAACTTCCTAATAGAAATTGTAATGACTGGGACAAATTTAGAAACATTGTAGACGGAAAACTTTGCTCCTTGCCTGTTATTTCTGATGGCAATGAAAATAGTTGTGCTGAAGCTTTAGCACTCATTTTAATTGCAGCGGCAGATGAAGTCCTATAAAAATTAACAATATTACTGCAATCCCTTCGCCTCCGTGGTGGGACTCAGAGTGCACAGAATTGATTAACAAACGTAAAGAGGCTGAATACAATTATAACCTTAATATGTCTGATGTTAATTTTGATATTGTTACTAACTTAATAAATGAAACTTATAAAGTTTTTAAGAAGAAAAAATTCGAATCTTGGCTTACATTTTGCTCATCAATTTCACTGAATACTCACCCTACGATTGTCTGGCGCAATATTCGTAGATTTAGGTCCATTTATAACAACCCTTCTCCTATACCCGATTCTTTAGCCAGTAAATTTTTAGATAAATTAGCTCCTCCTTTTGTTCCTGAGGGTATTAACCTTAACCTGTCTCTCGTATCCAATATCCAAAACACCCATACGACGCTAGGTCTTCCATTCACTCTCACTGAATTAAAGGGTGTTATTCATAAAACTAAGGATTCTGCGCCAGGCATTGATGGCATCCCGTATTCCTTTTTTGCTAATTTAAATGATGACATCCTCAGATATTATCTACAGCTTATTAATTATATTAAGAACACAGGAAACATCCCTGTTGAATGGAAACGTCAAATGGTATTGCCATTCCTTAAACCAAATAAAATTTCATCTGATGTTTCTTCATACCGTCCCATAGTTTTGTCTTCAATTCTGATGAAACTAGCGGAACACTTAATTAAAAATCGCTTAGAATGGTATGTTGGAAGTAAGGGTCTTTTAGCAGAATCACAATATGGTTTTAGAAAAGGTAAAAGTACAACTGACTGTTTAAGTATTTTCACGTCCGATATCGGTCCGATTCGGTTATCCTTCTCTAACAACCATTCTACCGTTGCAGTTGATATTGATGTAGCTTATGATAATGTTGTCTTATCAGTTTTACAAAATAAATTAATAGCCTTACAAGTCCCATTAAATTTGTCCAATTTCATTATTAATATCCTGAGCTCTGTTAAAATGTTAATAGGAGATCATGAGGTATCTCGTCTTGTGTGGAGAGGTCTCCCACAGGGTTCTGTGCTGAGTCCCCTTCTATACAATATTTATACATTTGATTTGGACTCCTCCTTGACTAACCATGTTAAGGTCCTTCAATATGCCGACGATTTATTATTGTATTCTTCAAGCCAATCTGTTGAACAAGCTACCTTTGTTATCAATTCTGCTTTAACTACTTTAGAGTCATGGTTACATCTAAACGGTTTGGATTTATCCACGTCTAAAAGCGCAGCTGTTTTATTCACCCGGAAGAGAAATATTCCCGAAGTAAATCTCTTTTGTAAGGAAATACCTATTCCAGTAAAAGATAAATTCAGATACCTGGGTTTAATAATCGATTCTAAATTAAGTGGTGTTCCTCATTGTGATTATATTGTTAACAAATGTGAAAATCACCTTAACATGCTTAGATGCCTCTCTGGTGTGTGGTGGGGTGCCCTTCCCTTTTCTTTGAAACTCGTTTACAACGCAATCATCAGAAGCACTCTGGATTATGGTTTGTTAGTTTTAGAACCTGCTAGTGTTATGGCTTTTAAAAAATTGGATCGCATCCAGTCTAAGGCATTACGCATTATTTCGGGTGCCATGAAGTCTAGTCCCATTAATGCACTCCAAGTTGAATGCGGGGAAGCTCCTTTATATCTTAGAAGACAATTCCTATCTGACAAATATTTGTTGCGGATTCTTCAGATCTCAACCCATCCTCTCATTCCCAAATTGGACTCTTTAGTGTTGCAGATTGAATCTTCAAATTACTGGTCCCATAAACGTGCTCCTTGTTTAGTTCTAAGCTATAAAAAAATCCTTTCACTTTCTTCCCCTATTCACCGCTCCAATAAACTTCCCCTATTTAATAGTAGTTATGAGAGTTTACAATTCAGTCCTATCATAAAATATAACTGTGTAAGTAAATCAGATGCCGATTGCCATTTAAGTTTTGATAATTTTTTAGCTGAACACTTAGAGTACCACCATATATTTACGGACGCTGCCAAGCGTTCTCCGACGGGTTGTGTTGGAATAGGTACTTACCATTCCCAATACAACATCGTACAGGAAAAAAAACTGCCTCCGGAGACTTCTGTTTTTACGGGGGAATGTTTCGGCATTTTAAAAGCCATAGAATATATCCGTGTTTTAAAGCTTAAAAAATCTATGATTTTTACTGATTCCCAAAGTGCTCTTCTAGCCATCAATAAATCCCCATTCGAACACAAATCGCAGTTGCCTATAATTTATTTAATAAGAGAATTTGCGTACAGAACCATCTCAGAGGGTAATTCACTACAATTTGGGTGGATCCCGGCTCATGCTGGAATCCATGGCAATGAAGTGGCTGATACACTCGCCGGTGATGCGGTGCAGTGTGGGGACTTAGTTTCGTATACAAATTTTTGCTGTGACCTCGTGACGTTACCAAAGACTTTTCTTCGGGACACCTGGAAGGTAGCTTGGGATATCGGAAGCAAATCGAAGGGTCGTTATTTCTCACTTATTCAACCCGACGTCCCGGAAAAACCGTGGTTTAGCAGGGCAAAGTTTGGCAAGATGGAGACCTCCATTCTAATACGGATGAGACTGGGTCATGTCTGTTCTCCAGCCCATCTTGCCAAACTTCATATTATCAACGACCCCATTTGCCTGTGTGGCGCAGACGTAGGCGACTTAGATCACATTTTTTTCTCCTGTCCTTTATATGACCGTTCATCTTTTCTCAGTAACCTCTTGTCTCTCCGTACTCCTTTTCCTACCTCAATACTTTCTTTACTTTGCACAAATAGCTTTCCTGTATATAAATGCATAGTCTCATTCATTACTTTAAATAATATTAAGTTGTAATTTTTCGTCATTGTATTTAGCTCATTATCCTTTATGATATCACTGTAATTAAATAATACTGATCCTATAGATGTATCCGTCCTATCCTAAATCCCGTTATAATTTTTAATAATGATATTTTCGTTTCCCCAACTTTGTTTACTTCATACTAACTAAACGTGACATTGGCTAAATGCACAAACCGTGCGAAGCCATAACCAAAAAAAAAAAAAAGTACTTCTTTATTTTTTATTTTTTTTATAGCTTTTGCATTGAATATTTTGAAACAATTTGTTTAGTTACTGGTTACAGTTTGACTGTTTATCGACCGCAGCGCCACCCCAAATGAATCGCGGAGGTAAGTAAAACTATAGATTTTGGTTTAAAATAGGGATCTGGGCCATAAATAATCTACTTTATCTCGAATACACAACTTTAGGTACCTAATATATAAATTAAAAAAGCTAAGTAGGTCTAAGCTGTCTGTTTGTTGTAAAGATCATATCCATTTAACGTTGATTTAAAAAATGATTTAATAACTAGGCACTTACCAACTTGTGATGTGTCTATAGTGACTCTCTGTGCTGGTGCAACGTGGAAGATGAAAGGAGAAGATGGCACGGGCTCTCCGTTGAACTTGATATCCACCCGGTGAGGGGTCGCCGCTTCTGGCCGCCAGAACACGAGGCATCGTCCTCCGCCAACCACCTAGAACAATATGTGAAATTGATACCTATTTAATTTAAGAAATAGGCACTTGATTAGTGACGCCTAATAATCGAATTCAGCAATCAACAAAGAAATCATCAGTAACTAGCGGATTTTATAGGAAATGGATTTTCTTTTTATATTAGTGCGATTTTTAGAATGAAAACTTTAATTAACTTTCAGTACCTACCTAATGATTACCTATTAGTGGAGGAACGAGGTGTGATGTTCTTCCGACGAAAAGGGAGAACATCACACCTCGTTCCTCCAAATGTCTGCAGTTTCGCAGTTAGGATAAAATAGTAGGATATCAATTAAAAATCTTATGAATATTTATTAAGGATGTTGATTATTATAGCGGTACCTACCTATTTTACTCGACATTTCATTAGAACTCGTTACCATTAATTAAAATAATTTTGTCGCAGTTTAGGTTGGTAACAGACATTCTGAAAATTCCTGCCAACTCGGCGTAACTTTTGAATAATGGTCACAGAATAAAAAAAAAGTAAAGAAAATCCAATGCTTATAAAATCCAATTACAAATTTGAAAAGCGATTGAAGGGCCACATTTAAAGTTACAGAATTACTAGTACCTATAACGACATGAGCTTACCTGCACGTGATTCGGAACTTCGCCTTCGTTTATTGAGATTTCCAACTGTCCTTCTCCGGCGGCACTGGCGTCCACTGAAAGAATAAATTACCACGTGTAAGGAGGTAGTTACAATGTGTGTTTTGTTCTTAGCTAGGCAAAATAAATTAAGTTTTTTCCAAATAATAGGTACCTACTTTGTTTTATCATAACATGTTTAAATAAAGATTATTAATAAGTACCCACATTGGCGACATTGTGTTGTGAATTAGGAATGTCGTGTAGTCTATACGCTATGTAGAACATCAACTAAAGTAGATACAACAGGATATACTTTTGTGCCGTTCCAAAACACTTCATCAACATAATTTTGATTTTCATGTCAATAGATAATCTCTACATCAATTTAAATACCTAGCTATTTAATTTGTTATGCTATCGTTCTAAATTCAGCCAGGTACCAATTTCCGCTAGAGCAGCTTTTGGGCAATTAAGAAAATTTATTATAGCCAATTAAATTAAAATCTAGATAGCTAACCAATGTGGAAGTAAGAGGTATTATGGTAAGAGAGACGCACGTAACGACCCCTTGGTTCTCAAATGTTCAATGGGGAAAATGTCCCCTTCTTCCTATAGGCGCTATAATTTATGTTCCAGGGGGATAATACCATAATCACCGTGCTCGGTGGGTTTAAGAGAATTTACTTTGAACTGGAGAATTTTGCTTTTGAAATCTGAACCCACAGTAGGAAATCACGCATTTTTTTTTACAATTTTTTTTGCTTGTCCTCTACCTCCGTTTAGGGCCTACGCCGTAGAGACTACGGCGTAGGCTGCGTAAATTACAAATTTCTATGAAGATTAACTCAATCAGGTATCATAATAATTCTACTAAATCTAGTTAATATTAAATCTGAGATTGTTTTCTAAGTAACAATATTATTCCATTATAGCGTTACGCAATTTGACTGAGTGTTTATATCACCAACCGATGCCCAGGGTATATGTCCTGTAACAGCTTTCAGCTGAGAGGTTAGACCTTGCTTACCTCTGAACTGGCATTGTTGTCCGACCACTGCATTGCCTACATCTGTCACTTTGATAAGGCTGGCGTCGTACACTTTGGCTACCAGTGGGGCTGCTGCCAGCTTGTCGTCTGCGATTGAGACCTGGAAAAAATCATTAAATTAAAATATTTGTATGAAAGTGATTAGGATTATCTTTTGTTGAATAAAGTTTGGGTTAAGCTATTATTAAACTCTGCGGAATCTTCGAGGGCCGTTGCTGCAGACCAGTAGGTACTTCAGTAGAGAGTCAATAATCGTAGGACGCCCCGTACACTGCTACAAGGATTTTTTGGCGCTCGAATGACGTTGACGGAGGGGCGCTGTTGGTAAACAATTTGTGCAATTGTTTTGTGAAATGTATTGAAAAAACAATACAGCGGCGTTAGTTCCGATTTTCACCACGGGCCAAAATAATCTTTTAGCACTATAGCAAGAATGACCGATGACTTATCTAAGTGACTGAGATAGGCGGAATGCATTTCGCAGAGAACTGGGTATTGTGGCGACAATAGGCTGAGCTGATTGAATGATTGAAACTCATACCGGTCTTTCTAAAATAACAACATTAGGAAAGTTGTATCACTGCTTATCTATAACATTATGCATATCTAAGCAAGCGTTAATAGCTATAATATGAGTATTAGTATAAAATTACTATTACGGGACCGGTTTTCAAGACATTTAAATAAGTAAATGCATCTCATCAAAGGTGATATGTAATTCGTAGCGAGAATGTTAATCACCTGATGATCTCAATTTTATTACTTTTTAATACTTATTAGATTCGATTGTGATATGTATTAGGAAGATTTTTTATATATTATGCATGGAAATTATGTATGTGCTACATTCGTTGTGTACGTACCTACAATGTAGCTCATTACATATGTAAGCCAGCAAATGGTTACCTACCAGTGCATATTTTCATGTGTAATGAAAATTAATTTCACACGATAAGGTTTAGGTTTGTAGGTACAAGCGTGACGGTTATTGAAAATAGATATACTAATCTAAAGGCTACCTAATCTAAAAACAGTTTCGGAAGTCGACGACTTCCATTTTCAATTATTTTTTACATATTCTTATGTCGTATAAGTAGTTTGCCTGGCAGATCTTAGGGCTTCTTATTCCTGGGGGCCAAGTCTACTAATTTAGAAACGTCACAATGGTCTCTGCGTTGTTAGTTTTTGACAGATTTCGTATGGCGAATCTGTCAAAAACTCACAATGCAGACAAAATTGTGACGTTTGTAAATTAGTAGACTTGGCACCCAGATCGTAAGCAACGCAAGACTGCATGTTCATGAAGGTGCTATAGTTTTAGGTTCATTAGCAAAGTCCTACGTACATCGATAAGGTGTGTACCGACTTCTTCAGGAGTGAACTCAATGCGGTACACCCCTGGCCGCTCCGCCACGTCTAGGACCCGCGAGGTCACTGGCCTTCTGGACGGAGCTGTTACTGTTACGCCAACCTTGAAGGAAAACATCATTTAAATTAAACAAACTCATATTATGCTCGAAATGCAGTGCATCAAAGAAAGAAAGAATATAAATTTGTTGCGCGTAATATCACGCATAAATGCAAAAAATAAGTACAAAAAGAAAAATATTGTTATATTTTTCTTTTTGTACTTACGGGGGAAATTATGTGTCACGTCCGCGTAAAACGGCCATCACTCAGCATAATGCTGCGACTCATGTGCGAAACAGAGCCACAGCGCGAAGTAAGTACCTTCAACTACAGTATTTTTATCTCACGAAGCAACGCGCGCTTTACTTGTGGTTACCAAGTGTATAAACACATGTACATGTAAGAGCAGGAGCTTTCGGTACCATCCGAGACAATGGCGAAGTCAGAAGTGTGTGTGTGTGTGCGCGTGTGTGTGTTATGTACTGGCGCTACTTGTCTCTTCGCACACATAGATAGCGTGTTTGTAAACTTGGTAACCACAAGTAAAGCGCGCGTCACTTCTTGAGATAAAAATACTTTTTTTTATTTTATAAATGTAGTGGCTCATTATATAGAAAAAAATATGGTAGTATTAAATTGAGAATATGTAGTTTGTTGTGTTATTTGGCTTCTAAAAGACCGCGTTATTTATTGTTATTTTACATAACTTGATTATCAATTAAGGTTTGTCATAAACTGCTATAGTACCCACTCTTCACAATGAATTTACATTTCAGCTGTTATTTGGCAACCGTAGTACCAACATACAAAACAAAGGTACAAAAAAATGACAATAATTCAATTACAGTGTCAGAGGTTCCCCATCGAATGCGTACCATGTCGCGCGATCCTTGAATGAAGTGTTAAATTGATACAAATTAGTGCGAGTGAGTGCATCGGGCATCAAGTTTCGTGAATACACTGGCATTCGATAAAACATCGCACCTCTTTAATTAAATGACGCAATGGTAGGTTGAGAAAAAACTGTACAACGAAACGATTATTTTCAAAAGATTCCAACACGATGTTGCAATAAATATGGAGTTAACCTAATAGTAGATGAATGCCACTGGAGATAATACTCCCAATATAGGTTCAAATATGAACCTATATTGGAATGTTGTTATTGTCTCAGTGAACCACTCACTGACTGACTCATTACCGTCCAGCCCAAACTTTTGGACCTAGCAAGCAGAAATTTTGCACAGAGATTTCCTTTAGGATGTATACAAAGAATATGCCTAGATTTTTCGAAATTTCTCCTGATTAGGGTATTCACGGGTAGACGAAGTCGCTGGCATAGTATGTACAGAGGTTTGAACCAGGGAAATTAATAAAAGTACTTAACTCTGAATTAAAATTGTCTAAAAGTTAGTGATCCATAGACCTACCTCATTCTTGCTGAAGGTAGCTTCGCCTGCTGAGGTGGAGATCTCAAAGACGGCCGGTACTCTGGCAGGGATCAGCCGAGTGGGCTCCCCTCCGCTGCCGCCCAACGGCCCTGCCATCACCTCGACCTTCCACGGAGACCCTGGAGAAGAAGAAAACTTACATGTAAAAATATGTTTATATATAAATTACAGCCAGTAATGTTGCAACAATGCACATTTTTCAATCAGTTTTGCTGGATAAGAAAGAGAATAAGTATTTAAGACTACTGATTTTTCTAAATCTTCTGTGTCACCTAACATAGTTTGAACTAGAGTCCAGTATGGGTATTTTCTATGCAAATACTAAATAGTTAACTACTGCATCGAATATTTATAATACATTCAGATGTCCTTACGGATACAGCATCCTTAAGGACATCCGAATGTATTTAAAAGAAAGAATTCCACAAGAAAAATTCCCTTCTTAGCAGCCATGCAAAAATAAAGGGATACTTTCTGTCGGAAACGAGACTTATTTAGTGCAAATTGAATGTGCTTATAGGTACACGATAAATGTCAATGTGGAGCATAAGAAAACTGATAAAGCCTCCCCAGCGTGGGGCGCGAACGATCGCAGGCGCGGGTATAATGACACGCCACATGATAGATGTAGTGGCTGATGGCACTAGCGGGTAGCGCGTAATAGACATCATTACGGCTAACTTTCTCAGATAAACTATGTTTTCCTATTCCCTGAATATTTTATTGTGACTTTCAGGAGATATTGTAATGTTTATAGGCTTCTACGAGTAGTTTTGGTGTAGTTTGTGGCATGTTGACTTGCTTCAGTTAGTCCCAACTGTTCTGAACAGGTAGGCATTTATTGAATACTAAACTTACTGACTTACTTACTCACTTACTGACAAATGCGTGCACTGACTGAACAGGTCCACTCAATCTGTGTGGTTCTTTCTTCAAAAGACCATTTCAGACACTAATCTACATGGTCCTCACATGATCGGACCAAGATTTTGTCTGGATTTTAAAAGAGACTGTGACCTCTGAGTTTGTTTCGGCCTTTCTTCTCAGAGTAGTCAGATAGGAAACGCCGGCCTCATTTAGTTTATTTAAAAAATATGATTGATTGACGTGTAAAAGATTTGTAAAAACCTACTTACAGAAATAAAATAATTTATCATTAAACGTCACTTAAAAAATTTCAGCGATTTCCAGAAATAACTTCAAAGTTTGGATAACTTTACTTATTGAATTAAGCAATCTTGGTGCTCCAAATTTCGAAAGTAATTTGGTCGCTTTTTATCGAAATGAGCCACTCCTGTTGTCTATGACAGCTTAAGTCGGCCAAGTGTTTAATTTTAATATGAACCACGTAAATTATTCATCACTGTATCAGAATTGATAGTAGTTAACCTTTAAATATTCCAAATTCATTCTTTATTCCTTTTCAAGCGAGTATATGAAACTTATCAATGTTTCTTTGAACGAATATGATAGTAGAATGATAGGCAAGGAGACTCGTCAAATTGTCAATGTGTTCACAATGATTGGCACCTGGAACTTCTATGCCATGAGGCGGGTATCACATCACCGCTGCGAAACCATAGCAGCGAAACCGTAGTAGTTCTGTCATGACTTGTCCTTGGTACGACAAGCAAAACACAAGCGAAACTGTCTGTTCGATAGAGCAGGCAGTTATGATTATAATTCTATAGAGCCATATTTGTTACCGTCGCGAATCATATTTTAATCAAAATACAACCTGACAGTGACCTGCAAATTGCAAAAAACGTAATAAATTTGAATTTAGCGGGCTACCCTGACGGTCCCAGCAGTTTTCCATTATTATTTTCGCGGCGAAGGTGTGCTAAGGCCCTGAAAACTGCGCGTTTAAAGATACCTGCTCTTGTGCAGTTTTGCAGTAGTAAACACAAATACGTATTTACAAGCATAGGTACTAATTACAGTACTTAATTACTAATACATCTGCAGATGTTTTCATGTACACTTGGAAGTATCCAACGTATGAGCTAGCAGGTAATGTTTTGCAATACTCACGATGCAATGAAAATTGATACTCGAACTTTATAATCAATTTACAAACGAATGTTTATTAGTTAACTATCTTTTACGTCTTCACATCGTTATTGGAATATTTAGTAACGATCCAACTGTTACACTGTCTAAAAAAACAGCCATTCTGTGATACCGTATGAAAGCTTTGCTAAAACAATAGGCGTGTGTAATGTAAAATATGTTACGAAACTTTAAAGGTCGACATGGCGGAACCGATTGCTGCGAGGTCGTTCAGTTAGAAAATAGACAGTTGAAACTTTTCAATCACCTGTGGCCACACATTCCATGCAGTTTGCAGGCACACTTTACCGGCTACCGGTATAAAAATAATTTTGTGAGACAGAATTTGTTGTGAAATATTGCTGTGTGTTTGAGCGTGTTTTGGGCAAGCCACATTGCAGGAGCGCCGTTCATATGGGTGCAAAAATCCTGTCGAGAGGAGGCGACAGTTTGGATGGTATATCCGGTTTGTCGTACGAATACCTATGACTGTCGTTAGGGCAGACAGAAGACCAAATGATTAACAACCAGCTCGACCTGATCGATTGGATGATCTAGCTGGAGGACAACATTCTCAATCCAAAATTATTGGGTTTTGACATTTTCAAAGTGGATAAACGAGTATGCTGCATTATTTGCATTAATTATACATAGACAGAGCTGAGCATTTATTTCATCTGTTCTTATAAAAACCGGCCAAGTGCGAGTCGGACTCGTGCACGAAGGGTTCCGTTCCGTTATCTATAAAAACAACAAACAAAAAAACATGTCTGTTGTATGAGATCCCCCCTTAAATATTCGTTTTATTTTGATTTAATTATTTATTTTTAAATTGAATATATAACTAAATATTGTGTGAATATTTCAAGCGTCTACCTGTTGCCGTTATCAATATAGAGCAAAAACGCGCAAAAATATCACGTTTGTTGTATGGGAGCGCTCTTAAATATTTATTTTATTCTGTTTTTTAGTATTTGTTGTTATAGCGGCAACAGAAATAAATCAAATCAAATAAACTGTCTAACTATCACGGTTCATGCGATACAGCCTGGTGACAGACGGACAGACAGACGGACGGACAGCGGAGTCTTTGTAATAGGGTCCCGTTTTACCCTTTGGGATTCGGAACCCTAAGAATCATAATAGAACATTTTTATAAATATGAAAGTGTAAAAAAAAATGACAAAACTACTCTCCTATAGTTCCCCATTTCTGTAATAAGCTCTTTTATAATAAAGTCCGTCATTATAATATCGGTATTTCCCATTTCGTGTTGGTGGAGGTCAGAGGTAACTGATATTCAGATTAAAAGCCGTTCCCAACATTGTGAAGGTTTCACAAATTGCAAATAAAATAAACAAACACATTTATTTATGTGTTGGAAATGGTCACCGCCTCTGCAGGCTTAGCACAAGCACCGTCTTGTCGACGGAAGAATAGACAAAAATGACGTTTCGTGAAGACAGTACGACGGCAGCAAAGTAGAAAGAGTCAACTGCACTTTTTACGAAATTCAGTAATTTATTCACGTTTTTCTTTTATTTTGCTTATATCTCGAAAATGGTGTGTCCTATCGCAAAAATAATGAAAATTTCGACCCCTTTATGAAAGCCTTAAACCCCTAAAACTGAACATGTAGGTAATCATTTTTCACATTTTCAATACAAAAAGTGAACATTTTAATTTTTCCACTCGATTTTGATACTTTGTGGCCGTCGAGTAAAAAGTTTCTACTGTCTTTAGCATGGCGATAAAAAAATCAAAGTGTATTCTGAAATAGTTTACATTAAAAAGGACCTAGACAACGATCGGTAGAAACGAAAGACAAAATGACGAATTGTAGAATATTTCAGAAGACAGTTGTCTAAGGTAGTAAAGACAATTTAATGTGATAACCATACCATTGCAGTTCCAGAGACGAAATTTAAATGTCCCCTGCATCAGAACTAGATATTGTGGTCCCCTGGAGAAACCCGTTCAAAAATACACCTAAGATACCCGTATATACTACCTGCGAGGTGGTTCCTCATATTGTTTTAAAGTTTCTAATACATTGCAAGGTTAGTTATCGCATTGATTGTCTGATTGTCTGACATAACCCTTCCTTATTAGTGGCGACCTCGGCCTCGACTGCCATTTAATAATAGGTACATGTGGGAAGATGCTTCAATAGAGACAAGTTCGCCGCGCTATTGTTTTGTTTTAGATTAGTTATCGAACTTATCGTGGAATTACTAGGAGTAATTAGTTTGGTTTTGATTTGTTATTATTATTAGGTTCGTAAAGTAATTTTTGTTCATTTGCATGAAATTTTCATACCAAGGCGCCAGCTATAGGTGATTTTTTGTAACACCATGAAAATGATATCTGTATATCTAGAAGGTTTCATTCGCAGTACATAACATAGATAGGCCTTCTATTCTGGTACTGGTAACAACCTACCACCAACAACTTACCAACCAACCCGCTAACAACCTACCAACGAACCCACTAAATGCTTACCAACCAACCCACCAACAACTTACCAACCAACCCGCCAACAACCTACCAACGAACCCACTAACTGCTTACCAACCAACCCACCAACAACCTACCAACCAACCCAACAACAACCTACCAACCAACTCACCAACAACCTACCAACCAACCCACCAATAATCACCAATCAACCTACTCGTGACTTTATCTGCATAGGTACAAACATAAACGGTCGTTTGATCTGGGGGCCAAGTCTACTAATTTACAAACGTCACAATGGTCTCTGCATTGTAAGTTTTTGACAGATTTGCCATACAAAATCTGTCAAAAACTAACAATGCAGACCATTGTGACGTTTGTAAATTAGTAGACTTGGCCCCCAGATCAAACGACCGTTAATGTTTGTACCTATGCAGATAAAGTCACGAGTAGGTTGATTGGTGATTATTGGTGGGTTGGTTGGTAGGTTGTTGGTGAGTTGGTTGGTAGGTTGTTGTTGGGTTGGTTGGTAGGTTGTTGTTGGGTTGAACTGCTCTGCAGTGGACTTTCGTAAATGATTACGTAGTGTTTTCTGCACATTCGGAACATTTTTTAATGTCAGTATCCAGTAGTTTTGTTGTGTCAGTCAGTCAGTCAATCAGATAGTGATTTGTATGATTTTTTTAATTATCGAACCAAAAGTTACTGCTACCCATCTTGAAAAATAATTCCTAATTCACGACAATCAAAGCCTACGTTAAGACTGGCCTACACATTCTTAGCGGGGAATCGAATGACCATGATCGATAATACCGTGTATAATTGCATACTTAAAGAACACGTAGGTTGCCCATCGACGCACCTGCTCAACTCGGGCCGGGCCGTTACTGCCCATACTACATCGTTACATGGTATTGGAGATCGGTCATGTGAATATAAGTAACGGTAGGTAAATGATAAATAGCCAATAAAAACTGTAATCGGCTGCCCTAATTAAAACCTTCGTGTGGGTATGTTTTGATGTTAGTAATTAAATAAATGAGTGGGTAACTATTAAAGACTTTTGTTACTTAATTAATTGAAAAGAAAAGTAAAAACAGGAAAGAAAATACTTTTATTTGCGACAAACAAAACTAACTAAAAAAAAAACAATAATGAAAATAAAATTAATATAATTGTCTATTGAATACTAAATAAACTTATTCTGCCAGTCAGACTCACTCTTGACCGTTTCATTTAATTAATTCTGTCGCTTGTTAAATCAACAATATTTTGTAGACAATTATCTTCGCCTTCAGTTCGAAAATAAAAACATCTTTTAAGGCATATTTTCAAGACGTTTGTTCCAGCAACCGAAAAGATACAAAAGAATTTCGAATTTAAGTGAGTGATTAAATTGGAGGAGTTCTTTATTCCACCAGAGGGATGGCATGACCTTCGTTACAAACACGACCGGTCCGTGAGAGGTGTTGTTCATTTGTGCCGAGATTCAGTCGAGATAAAAGAGGTCCATTATAAAATACATTTCTATGATTTACAAGTTGTCTCTGGTCTATAGAGGTGTATTTGTTATTTCGTGCTGTGACCACCACTGGAAGGGCCCATAACGGTGGACTGGTGTAAATAATGATTGTGTACAAACACGGGATATTATTGAATGGATAAGATATTATGAAAAATCATTTGATTATTCGAGAATTACTTAAATACCTAAGGAAATAGATACCTACCTATTTATTAATCTATGACGTAATTTTAAAAAGATTAAATAGATTGCCCTTTGATTTCCCTGAGGATTTTGGAGACTGTACATTTACGTAGCAGGATCAAAGTTCTAATTGTTAAAACTTAAAGACACAAAATAAAATTCCATGATAATAGAACAAAAGCCATGGCTCGTTAACGTACAATTAACTTCGCTGAATGATATAGATTAACACTTAATTGTGTAATAATTGGTCTGTCAACTTTCTCTAACAGCTCGAAGTGACTTCTACTGTTGTGACCAATATGTTACGTAATAGTGAGTCGCGGAGCAGCTTCTATGTATTGACTATTGGATATTATGCATGTCAATAAAGATTTAAGGTAAACGTGATAAAATATACATACGTAAAGGCTCCTTCAAAGAGGCGGGAGGAGGTTCATGGCGCGGCAGGCGGTACCTTTGTGTCGCGTCGCGTGTCGCGCCTGTTTTTTAATCTACCTATTAATCAATCACTTGAACAACGGTAAAATTTTTCAGTGACAGACCAAAAGTCTGACAACTAGTCTTACCAAGAGGTACCTGTAGTCTTACCCCGAAACTGGGTTGGAGAGTTCAGATAGGCAGCTGCTACATGTATAATACTGGTATTCAGCTACATCCGGTGAGTCTGGATGCCAACTCCAACACAGTTGGGATCAGGCAAAGCATATGATGAGACTAAATAAACGATGGATATGGTTATGGCTATGATTTAGAAAGAAGTGGTAGGTCTGCCGGGGTCGCGGATTGTTCGAAAGAGTTACCGTGGCCCTGGCGCACAGGCAACTGAAGGAACACGGGTGGGTTTAAGTCAGTAAGAGTCTGACACGCCCTTCCGCTCCGCCCAGAGCGGGAGAGGTCATTTGATGATTCCCACACAAAAAAACAAAAAAAGGTATCAGGTATGTAACTATACACATAGAAAAAAAGAAATAGGTACTTGCTGCATCGACCCCAGAGGAAGATGATAGTGATCAACAGTAGCCTATATACGGACTACGGTGCTTTCTAGACAATATATGCCACCTCGTCTGCCTCATCAAAATCGGTTTGGTAGAAATCGAGAGACAAACTTTCGCATTTATACAGTTAGATTATAACCTGCTACCAATACTCGTAAGTTCGGTATGATTCATCAAACAAGTTATTTATATAATTTATAAAAGGATGGCGGATCATCATTATCAATCCATATTATATTATGTAAATTGATAAATTAACATAGCAAATATTTTAACCTGCGAGGTAATTACGTAACATACTAACAGTAGGAATGGGTTTCATTTTGACAGTTCAGTAACATTCATTGCGTTATTTACGTTGTTGGCAGACATTTTTTTCGAACGGATGCAAAATGGCTTCAAAATGATTCAGATTGTGATAGGTAGTGTGTTACGTAATTAAGGGGGATGCGCCTAGGTAGCCCGCGAAATTCAAATTTCGTACGTTTTTTGCAATTTGCAGGTCAGGTCAGTATTTTGGTTGTATGGTGATCTAAATATGATTCGCGACCGTATCAAATATGGCTTTACAGAATTATAATCATTAGAATCAGCAATACAACTCCTTATGTTAGAATTGCCCTCAAATGTCATGATTTCATGAAATAGTCATTCAATAGGGTAATATGAACTTATAGAGATGTATTGCTAATTCTAATGATTATAATTCTGTAAAGCCATATTTGTTACGGTCGCGAATCATGTTTTAATCAAAATACAACTTGACAGTGACCTGCAAATTGAAAACAACGTAACAAAATTTGAATTTCGCGGGCTACCCTGAAGGTTCCGCCTTAAGGTGCTGCTCTATGGAGCGCCTACAATTATCAACTGCCAATAAACAAGGATTATATTTTAATATAATGTGTCATTATTAAAATCACTCGCATGTTATTAACGCATTGTCTAACACATTCCTATGCATATCCTGGGTAGTTAGCCTTGAATTTATAATTGGTTTTTTTTTATGCAATAATCTTGCATTTCGCTTAACAATTCTTGTAACAAGCTGCACGGGTAGCAAAAAAAATATTATGCATTTCATAATCATCATTATCAGTGTGTCTGGTCACCGGTGTCCGACCCGTTAAGACGAAGCAAATTTTTTCGCATATTTTACGTTTCAAGTATTTTTTAAAGGTTTTAATAGGAGTTTTTGGTAAATCTTTTAGTGTCAACTTATTGTCAACTTTTGTAGCTGTCGAAAGAAAACCACTTTTATGCCTGTAGAACGTCTACATTGGTAGATATTGCAAAATAAATTAACCCATTCACAATCAGTAAACAAAAAATAAAAATGGCCGCCATTTCAAAACAGTAAGGGCATAATGCCTTATTATCGTGGATTTTTCAATAAAATTGATCATATTGCTTTGCCTTAACTGGTCGGATACCGGTGACCAGACACACTGTTTAACTCGTTAAAGAGGTAAGGCGAGCAAAAGACCAGCGGGGTAATTGCGCAACACACTGACATTGGTAATGGGTTTCATTTTGACAGTTCAACAACATTCATTGCGTTGTTTACGTTGTTGAGCAGTGTTGTTTTCGAACATATGAAGCAATGGATTAGCAATATCCTTCAAAATGATTCAGATTGTGACTGATAGTGTGTTACGAAATTCGGGTGCAGTTCACCATAGCCTGAGAGGCTCCGTGGCACTATTGAGGAGCCTGATCTGCATGCCGTGCTGACTTGCTTCTTTGTCCCAGACAATTACTGCCCCGGCAGAAAGCACATGCAGGCTGTTTGCTGTCTGGGCCTGGACGACTGTGTGACGGAGGCTGAGGTAGTGGCCGCCGTCGTCAGGACTGGGGGGTGCTCTGCCGAGCAGGTGAGGGCGGGCACCATTCGTCCTGACCACACGGGGATGCGAGCCGTGACGGTGAGCTGCCCCGTGACGGCGGCCCGGAAAGTTGCCGGGGAGGGCCGAAGGCTCCTGGTGGGCTGGGTTTCCGCGCAGGTGAAACTGCTGGAACCCAGACCTCTGAGGTGCTTCCGCTGCCAGGTGGGCAACCACGTGGGAGTGCAATGCACCTCGGAGGTAGACCGCAGCGATCACTGTTTCCGCTGCGGTCAGCCCGGGCACAAGGCCGGCTCGTGCAATGCCACGCCGCACTGCTTTTTATGTGCGGCAGCTGGCAAGCCGGCCGATCACCGGGCTGGGAGTAAGGCCTGCGCCCCACCCGCCAAAGCCAGGGGCAGGGGTAAGCCCTCCGCAACCGCCGTCACTGCCGCACCCGCCGCCACTGCCATCGCCGCTGCTGCCTCCACAGTCGTCACCGCCGCAGAAACCGCGGCAGGGCCCTCACAAGGGCCTCGGGAGGGGGCTGAAATGGAGTGCCAATAATGGCCCCATTACGCCTCCTCCAGGCGAACATCAACCACTGCGTCGCCGCTCAGGATCTGTTGCTCCAGAGCATGGCGCAGTGGTCGATTAATATCGCCGTGGTCGCTGAGCCGTATTTTGTCCCGCCCAGGGATGATTGGGTGGAGGACCTGAGCGGCTCAGTGACCCTAATTTCGTCGGCCGCCGCCGGTACCCCGTCGCTCGAGGCAGTTAAGAGGGGACGGGGTTGCGTGGCAGCACGGTTCGGGGAGATTGTTGTCGTAGGGGTGTACTTCTCCCCGAACCGAACTCTCGCCGAGTTCCACAACTCCCTTGCGGAGTTGAGAGTCGTCGTCGTCGGGTACCATTCCCTCCCCGTGCTCGTGCTCGGGGACTTCAATGCCAAGAACACGGCTTGGGGTTCCCGGTATACTGACGCGCGGGGTAGGATGGTGGAAGACTGGGCTCTGGAGACAGGCTTAGTCGTCCTAAACCGGGGTTCTGTCCCCACGTGTGTGCGGATGCGGGGTGAGTCAGTGGTGGACATCTCGTTCGCCAGCCCCGCTCTGTCGCCGCGTGTCATTGACTGGCGCGTCATGGAGGGGGTGGAGACGTATTCCGACCACCGGTACATCCGGTTTGACGTCTCCGCCCAGACCTCGAGCGCGCTGGTCCGACAGGCCCCGATTGGTCCACGGTGGGCGCTGAAGCGGCTGGACCGGGAGCTCCTCCTGGAAGCCTCGATCGTGCAGGCCTGGGTGTCATCACCGGACAGGCCTGCTGATATTAACGACGAGGCGGAGTGGTTCCGGGAGGCCATGTCCGAAGTATGTGACGTGGCAATGCCCCGGGTCCAGCCTGGACGCGCCTCGCGCCAGGTGTACTGGTGGTCGCCGGAGCTAACGTCTCTGCGCGAGGCGTGCGTTGCTGCGCGACGCCTGTACACCAGGCACCGCAGGCTCCGTGTCCGTCCTCCGGATACGGAAGCCATTCAGGCGGAGCTGTACGAGGGTTACAGAGCGGCGAAGACCGCCCTCCGAGCGGAGATACTGCGGGCCAGGGGACTGGCCCGTGAGGAGTCGCTGGGGACTCTGAACAGGGACCCCTGGGGACGCCCATACAAAATGGTGCGGGAGAAACTCCGCCCATGGGCTCCCCCACTAACGCAGAGTCTCCGGCCTCAGCTCGTGGAGGGCGTGGTGAGCGCTCTGTTCCCTTCGCGAGGGGAGCACACTCCCCCGCCCATGGCTCCGCCTCCTGCGGTGCCCACTGTGGACCACATAACCGACGACGACGACGATTCTCCTGAGGTGACCGAGGTAGAGTTGAGAGTGGCGGTACGTAGGCTAAGTGCCAAAAATACCGCCCCAGGACCCGACGGCCTACCTGGAAAAGCCTGGGTCCTGGCCTTGGAGGCTCTCGGGCCTCGACTTCGAGGGCTCCTAAGCGCATGCTTGGAAGGGGGCCAGTTCCCACTTCGTTGGAAGACGGGGAAACTGGTCCTCATTAAGAAGACGGGGCGCCCTGCGGACTCTCCGTCCGCTTACCGGCCCATTGTGCTGCTCGACGAGGTGGGCAAGCTCTTTGAAAGAGTCATTGCAGACCGCCTCGTCGGGCGGCTAGTGCGGGTGGGGCCGGATTTGGCGGAGAGCCAGTTTGGTTTCCGCAGGGGGCGCTCTACGGTGGACGCCATCATGCGCGTGCGAGCCCTCACGACGGGGGATGCTGTGGCCCGGGGTGGGGTCGTCTTGGCGGTGTCTCTAGACATCGCCAATGCCTTCAATACCCTGCCCTGGAGTTGCATCAGGGAGGCACTCCGGTATCACCGGATGCCGACCTACCTCTGTCGCATAGTCGAGGCCTATCTGACGGACAGGGCCGTCATCTACCCCGGTCACCAGGGAGAATGGAACCGGCGAGAGATGTCGTGCGGTGTCCCACAGGGATCAGTCTTGGGGCCGCATCTGTGGGACATCGGGTACGACTGGGTGCTGCGCGCCGACCTCCCTAGCGGCGTCAGCGTCGTTTGTTACGCTGACGACACGCTAGTCCTGGCACAGGGGAGGTCGCACCAGGCGGCGGCCGAATTAATGACACGCGGGGTTGCGACAGTCATTGAGAGGATCCAGCAATTGGGACTCGAGGTGGCCCTGCACAAGTCCGAGGCCATGTGTTTTCATGGTCCTCGGAACGCGCCACTCTCGGGTTCCCAAATAATGGCGGGAGGGGTTCACATCGGCGTCGAGTCGACGATGAAGTACCTGGGACTCGTCCTCGACAGCCGGTGGAACTTCGTCGAGCATTTCCGACGTTTGGCTCCCAGACTGGACCGGGCTGGGGCTGCCTTGAAGCGGCTCCTGCCCAATCTAGGGGGTCCAAATGCCTCCTGCCGGAGGCTCTACGCAGGGGTCGTGCGGTCCATGGCCCTTTACGGGGCACCGGTGTGGGCGCGTTCATTGAGGCTCCGACCAGCACGCCGTTTGAACGCGTCCCAAAGGGTCATGGCCATCCGGCTGGTCCGGGGATACCGCACGGTCTCCTGCAAGGCGGCGAGCCTCCTTGCCGGATTGCCGCCATGGGATCTGGAGGCAAAAGTCCTCGCGCACATTTGGGAGTGGCGCGAGGAGGCGAAACGCCGGGGCGTTACTCCGGTGCCGCGAGAAATCGCGGCACAACGGACAGAGCTCCGGCGGGATCTCATGGCGGCATGGAGAGTGCGACTGTCGCAACCCAGCGCTGGGCACGCCACAATTGCGGCGGTAAGTCCCCTCTTTGAGGAGTGGCTTGAGAGGCGCCACGGCGTCCTCACCTTCCGCCTGACGCAGGTCCTCACCGGACATGGCTGTTTCGGGAGGTTCCTGTTTCGGATAAGGCGGGAGGAAACGCCCGGGTGTTGGCATTGTGTGGATCGACCGGAGGACACGGTGGAGCATACGGTGGAGGTCTGCCCGGCTTGGGCGGAGCACCGCCGTGTCCTCGTGGCGGCAATCGGCGGCGGCGATCTCTCGCGTCCGGCCCTGGTTCGGGCCATAGTACGGAGCGAGAGAGAATGGGAAGCAGTCACCTCCTTCTGCGAAGCAGTAATGCTCGCGAAGGAGGAGGCGGAGCGCGTGAGGGAGAGGCAATCATTGCGCCCTCACGCCCCTAGTCGCCGCAGGAGGAGACACCCTGGGCATCGGGAGTCCATAGCCGACTCCCGGCCACCGTAGGCGCGGGCCTGCGGACGGCGAGCAATGGGCAGCTCGCCGTCCGGTAAGGACCAGGCCCGGGTCGACGGCGCGTTGTGTTCCACGCGCGCCTTAAAGAGTTGTCAGCATAATTGACGGGGTCCGATAGGGCCGATGCCTGCCGGGGTCGCGGATTGTTCGAAAGAGTTACCGTGGCCCTGGCGCACAGGCAACTGAAGGAACACGGGTGGGTTTTAGTCAGTAAGAGTCTGACACGCCCTTCCGCTCCGCCCAGAGCGGGAGAGGTCATTTGATGATTTCCCATCCAAAAAAAAAAAAAAAAAAGGCTGTTTGCTGTGCGTCCATGTCGCACCGTTGCTCTTGCTAAGTCCCCAGTACCACGTACTCTGGCCGCACTTAATGATCTCTTGGACTGTAATCCATTAAACGGTCTGTTTCCGGACGAATGTACGAAGATTTTGTTGGCATGTCAGAAGTATTGTAAGACTGATTTTGATTTTATATTTTCTTTTTTATATGCATGTGTAATACAAAGTGTGTCTTTATCTTTTTCATTGGTTTTAAACGGATTTAATTAAAGGGAAAAAAAAAACAACGTCATCCCCAGCCCGACTTCACCCACTGCCCCGCGATGGCTACAATACAATGTCGTCCGTGTTCCATATAAGTAAAATCTTGGTTTTTGATGACCCTAAACCTCTTAAGTGGTCATTGTACTGTCAGCCCCAAAATATGTATACACGGACAAGGAACCATTTTATTGTCAATAACATTTGTTCCATAATATTGTATCTACCGTGTAGGTACAAACATAGTATACAGTTTATTTTACCAAAACAAAGTAAACATTTTGTTCAAAACATTCAGCACTCTATGACCAAAACAATTTTCACAGTGATAGTTCCAAAACAAGGTAAACAAGACTGATAACATCATACGACTTATATATTGAATGACACGTATTTAACTTCATTTATTAGAAGAGCAAGAATATTATGTATGTCCTCTTCATTTTATGCATGACGTCATTGTCGTGTTATTAAATTTGTTTTTAGATTTCTAACATGAAATACAAATAGGTACATCATGAATGTTCATAACGAATGTTCCTTAGGCTTTTTAAGATGGTTACTCAGCGGGTATTCGCATCTAATTGACATTCCATGATTTGTTTTTGTGCATTACGTTAGAATACTACACCAGCTTGACGCACTGACTTAGGAGCATTCGCTTTTGTAACCGCTCGAGCTGTGAGTATTCGTACATGTAACATCGATTCAGGTGTGATGCTTGGTTTTTCGCACTCACTGCTGCAATGTTACAAATTATATAATTACAGGGACGCTCTGTAATGCTCGCCTGGACGCATTGACTGATTTGATACTCGAATTTGAACTTTTACATTATACCCAAATGCTCCCGGTGAGAGACCTTAAGATGTGATCGTTGTCATGATAAAAATAACAGTTATGTCAGTCTGACAGGCGATAAAGTAAATGGCAGTTGTTTATGGCATCGAATTTTCAACTTAATACTTATTTCTAACACCTCCTCTCGAAGTTGAGCTTTTGAATGAGGATTAAAACTGCCACTTGCTCACTACAGATGTCGCTACCATTGTGCGTCTTAGAACTTGACAGTTAGCTGTCAATATCCATACATTTTTTTGTAAACAAGCAACTTCTTTTACTCCTTTTTATTTAACAAGCCCTCTTGCGCAGCTGTTGACTGCAAAAATCCGGGAACTCATGTATTTCCCAAAGATGTTAAAAGAAGAAAACTGTAGGAGAGAGGTCTCCGAAGAAAAAATTGGAAACCCAATAATACGACGAGGCTATGTGCTATCCATTTAAACCAGGAGACTTTTATCAGAGAAATGCGTATACAGGTGATGCTCTTTTTCATAAAACAGAGAACTAATTGTATTTTAATTGCAGGCACTTGTGGGTATTTATAGTACGGATGTTTGTGTAATAAGATATATCAACCAAAATATATCGAAATGGCATCTAACGAGCATTCGCATTGCTGCATTGTATTTAATTCCCTTATACCAAACTACCTACTGCCTAATATTAATACTGCATTGCACTGAATCCTACCGAAAGCACTGGCCCGTAATGGTAGTGGACAGTCGAGTGTGGGGAAGGGAGGCCTTTTCCCAGCAGTGAGACATTACGGAGTAAATAGATAGATCACTCGCCATTGTTATGTATCTAGTAAACATACACAACAATGGCGATTTGAAGACATTGAACAGTGCTGCCACCGATGACGAGCTTTCAGTTTTTTAACCGACTTCACAAAAAGGAGGAGGTTCTCAATTCGTCTGTCTTTTTTTTTTTTTTTTTTTGTGTGTGTTAGCTCATAACTTTTTTCTGGGTGAACCGATTTGGATGATTCTTTTTATTTGATAGCTGGTGCTTCACATGTGGTCCCATTTAAATTTGATCAAGGTCTGACCAGTTGTTTTTGAGTTATCCTTAATATTGCATATTTTTTCCACTTAGTAATATGGATGATGTGTTAATAATTTCCTGTCACTGTTATTTACACTCCAAGTAGTGGTATAGGAATTTGTGTGGGGTAGGTACCGCAACTAAAAAGTGAAAAATAAAAACTTTTTTACAAAAAAACAACCGACTTCCAAAAAAAACACTAAAAGACGTGAAAAATAACTTTAATTTCGGAAATCGGTGGCCAAAAACGAAAATACAAAACCAAGGACGCCGACTTCCGCAATTAAAGTTATTTTTCACGTCTTTTAGTGTTTTTTTTGGAAGTCGGTTGTTTTTTTGTAAAAAAGTTTTTATAACCCCATTGAATGAACTTTTAGATTTATTTACCTCGTTAGTGAATGATTACTGTATACAATTATACATATTTGAGAGACTTATGTAGATTATCTTGTTTTGGTCATAGGGTGTATAGATGTTTCTGAACCAAAAATTTATATTGTTTCAGTAAAATAAATTGTATAAGTACTATGTTTTGTACCTGTAAGGTGGATATAATATTAAGGGACAATGGTTGTAGACAAAAACTTTTTTACAAAAAAACAACCGACTTCCAAAAAAAAACACTAAAAGACGTGAAAAATAACTTTAATTTCGGAAGTCGGTGCCTTTGGTTTTGTATTTTCGTGTTTGGCCACCGACTTCCGAAATGAAAGTTATTTTTCACGTCTTTTAGTGTTTTTTTTTGGAAGTCGGTTGTTTTTTTGTAAAAAAGTTTTTATTTTTCACTTTTTAGTTGCGGTACCTACCCCACACAAATTCGTATACCACTACTTGGTGTGTAAATAACAGTGACAGGAAATTATTAACACATCATCCATATAAACTAAGTGGAAAAAATCTACAGTATTAAGGATAAGTCAAAAACTACTGGTCAGACCTTGATCAAATTTAAATGGGACCACATGTGAAGCACCACCTATCAAATAAAAAAGAATCATCCAAATCGGTTCACCCAGAAAAAAGTTATGAGCTAACACACATAAAAAAAAAAAAAAACATACAGACGAATTGAGAACCTCCTCTTTTTTGTGAAGTCGGTTAATAAAATGGTTTGTTGTCCGTGTATGTCGTAGGCAATAGGCTCGCCCCCTATTACATAGGACTTAAACATAACTGGCGAAATGTGGGTGTGCTATAGGTACACCTCTGCCTAACCCTTCGGGGAATACAGGCGTGATGTTATGTATGTGTATGTATGTTAGTAAAATTAACCTACACACTTAACCTAACACTGCCATTTATGTTAATGAGAACCCCTGCTACAAGCTGAACACAGAAGTAGAAAGCTTGAAGCTTGCAGCAGCGATTCACACACAAGCAGTCCAGTCTGCTCGCGATACACCGCAGTATAATCTTGTTGTTGTTAATGTTATGTTATATCATAAGATAACACAGTAAGTTGTATGGTAATAAGCTGCCAAAATCAACGTCAAACTAGACATCAATACATTTATCAAAGACTACCTTCTGCCCGCGGATTCGCCCGCGTGGATGTCGGAAATTATCCCACAGAAACGGGCTACCGGGATAAAAAGTAGACTATGTCTTTCTCTAGGATGCCATCTATCTGCTTGCTAAATTTTTATCGAAATCTGTTCAGTGGTTTAGGCGTGAAAAGAAACATACAGACAGAGTTACTTTCGAATTTATAATATTAGTATGGATGTTTTTAGGGTTCCGTACCCAACGGAACCCTATTACTAAGCCTCCGCTGTTCATCAGTCTATCTTTCAGCGTGCTGTATCTCATGAACCGTAGTAGGTAGACAGTTGACATTTTCACAGAGTTATTTCTATTGCTGCTATAATGACAAATTATAAAAATAAAATAAAGTTAAAAATTAAAGGGAGGCTTTTATGAAACGTGTCTTTTTCGGCGTTTTTTGCTTTGTGGTACGAAACACTTCGTATGCGAGTCCGACTCGCAATTGGCCGGTTTTTTGCTCTTGCAAATTATTCTTCAAATTGCTCTTTTTTGGCCACAAGCTCTTTTACATATTAATAGTCGAAACAAGGCGAAAACAACCGTCTACCTAAAACTTAAATGTTTATGTATGTGGTAAATTACCGATTATGTACAAAATAGGTTCACTAGTGGGATTGTATCGTGTTCTCAACCAGTAAGACCATGTCCACGCCTATTAATGCGTGAATCAGCTATCTAACGGTGAAAACTTGTTTAAGTAATAGAAAATAGTGTTGCTTCTATTTTTGCAAGCAGAGCCTAGACTAGAACTCGATTTCGTTTTTCGAAAATGAAATAAAATATCATACTAATATTATATATTCGAAAGTAACTCTGTCTGTATGTTACCTTTCACACCTAAACCACTGAATGGATTTGGATAACATTTGGCAAGGAGATAGATGGTATCCTGGGAAAGGACATAGGCTACTTTATGTCCCGGCAGCACGTTCCCGTTGGATAATATCTTACATCCACGCGGGCGGAGTCGCGGGCAGAAGCTAGTGTCTAATAAATTATGGAGGACAGGGTGTTGTGGCGCAGCGTGTGAGAGGCCTATGTCCGGCAGTGGACTGCGATAGGGTGTGATTGATTGAATAAATTACCTATTTTGTTGAACAAAAAATGTATTGGTTGCACTGATTCTGGTGAGTGGTTTTAAGTGTTTGTAGCTGTTTTAAGCAATAATTCATTGCCATAAACAATTTTTAACACTATGGTTCACGATTTTTGGCACTTTGATAGTCTTCGGTAAAAATATTGATCCATTTAAAAAGGTCATTTAGAATTAACTTGAACGTGGACAGCCTCAGGAGTCTGCGTATTTTGTGGTTAGGTAATTCCCACAAGGTAAATAACCTGCATCGGACAAATGGATAGGCACATATTTACAAAACATCTTTACCTATCCCTTCTAAGAATGTGAGGCGTGATATCGCAAGAGAAAATGTGTGGACATTAGCTCTCGCACAATTTCCGTTGAAATACGTGTATGTAGTACATACAAGTTATTTAGGTGCACGCATTCATTCGTGCAGACTCGTTCAGAAACGGAAGACATTTGTAAATATGGCGGCGCAAGAAGCGATTTGCTGCTAAACTATGTTGCTGTTACACCTTTGTTGTTACGATAGTTAATGGAAAGTTATTCACGATACGACGCCGACGGTAACAATTTAACAAACTATCGTTAAATCTTAACGCTCGAGGGAGTTAATACAACGGAGTATGATCGACCCGTTCTCAATTTATAGTGTACGGTAGTATTACACTTATTACAGCAGCTGATATAACATCTCAATTTGGTTACATAATAGGTTTGTGGCTTGTTATCATAGCACCTACCTAATGTTTTGACAAGTGGGATGTTGCTATTGTACTCTGTTTCAGTTACAGGGACGGCCCGTTCATTGTGATTATGATTAGGGCTTGTATTATTCGATGAATTTCATACAACTATAGAAACACCAGCGCAATGGGCGGATGACATTGTCACCATCGCGGGTAGAACCGGACGAGGCAAGGCTGTCATAGGAGCGTGAGGATTGGCACAAGATAAGAGAGGCTGTGGATGGTGATGTCGGGCTGTGGTTGGTGATGTCGGGTTGTGGATGGTGATATCGGGCTGTGGATGGTGATGTCGGGCTGTGGATGGTGATGTCGGGCTGTGGGCGGTGATGTCGGGCTGTGGATGGTGATGTCAGGCGGTGGATGTTGATAATGGATGATAGAAGCTTTTAATATCTAGAAATTGAATTTGAGTAGTAAGGATAGCGAATTAAGAATGTAGGTAAATTTAATAACTGAATGATCATTCTAAACCATAAAAACGCGTCCACTGCTAAATTACTTTCTAATTGCTACGAGCTAAAGAGTCTTCCATCATATCAAAAGTTCTAATTATTCAATTAGCTATTACGGTTGAAAAAATCTGCGGTTATTTGCATAAAATATTCTCGATGATTCAAATGTATCGAAATTAAACGGTACCCATTCAAATAAATCGGATATTTAAATGCTAGATGATTAAGTAGTTTATAAAGTACTTGATTATCGGACAGGTTAGTAATCACAGTTATGGCAAATTACTTTATAAATGTCTATTTTTCAACCGAACGAACTCAATGGTGTTGATGACTAACTTGAAAGTAATTTACTCGAAATATTCGCTCAAATCACCACAATTTATCATTCGACAGTAAAATCTAGGTATTCTATAATAATAATATAATAAAGAGATAAAATTAGTTTATTTTTAAGTTTGTATGTAGGTGGTAATCTCTGGAACTACCAGTCGGATTTCAAAAATTCTATTTGAATTTGATAGCCCAATTCTAGAGAAAGGATTATAGGCTATTTAAGATTGCGCTAGGGCCCTATCGACAGGGTCCAAACGCATTTAAAAAAAAAAAAAAAAACCAGACAAAAAAAATTGCAAGGCAAAAATAAAACAAGTCAGAAAGAACGCTTCGGTAAAACGAAGTAATAGTAGTAACGAAGTCACGGGTTGAAGCTAGTACATAAATAAAATCTGAACGTGCAAACTTGCTAGTATACAAATTGCAATGAAATATCTACTAATTGTGTAATTACAAATTACTCGTTAGCAATGCAAATTCCAAATTTAATTTCGTCACGAGACAGGATATGAGTTCTCTTTACATACATAATTATGTACTAACATTATCAAGATTTTTATTACAATGAAGTTTCCAGCGATGCATTGTGACTTTGTACTGACTACGGATTGTTCTAAAGTAATTCTTAATTCAACTGCTTAGTGGTTAGAATAATTATCATAAATTATGACGTGTAGGATCAAGATATATGTGCAAGGTGAACAAGTCATCGTATTATTATAATTTAAAGACAATAGCAGAATATAGTCATTGATTTTTGCTTGGTTGCCGGGGGTTATTGCGTAATCCACTAACAGTAGGAATGGCTTTCATTTTGACAGTTCAACAACATTCATTGCGTTATTTACGTTGCTGAGCGGACACATTTTTCGAACATATGAAGCAATGAATTAGCAATATCCTTCAAAATGATTCAGATTGTGATGAATAGTGTGTTACGCAATTAGGATAAAAAAACTAAAAAAAGAAAAAGACAAAAGAAAGAAAAAAAAAAAAGGAAATGAAAAAAAAAATACAAAGAAAAGAAAAAAGAAGAGAAAGATAAAATAAATTGTTTCAGGTACATATAGGAATAATTAACCAAAGTATTATATAAAATACGCGGTTTATTAAGCCGGTGCCGCAAGAGCGCTGAGCTCTTGTAGAACCCACCTAAATTACTATTATTATTATGAATCAGCCTGCGTAAATAACTGAAGTTATGAATATATTGTTATATTAAACAGTAGGGAAGACTTTGTTACAGAATTATTAGCTAATGTGTTTTAGATTCTCGCTAAACAACTCCTTGTAGGTCGCCTACACTTCAAAGTTTCAATCAAACAGCTAGGTACCTACTTCGGTAACATTCATTACAAGACCCAGTTTAACATAAATTACTAACAGTAATTATAAAAGTAGTAATATACCTAAAAGTATGATGTCACTGAGAATTCCTTCCTAATGACTTTAGGTTCATTGTTCCGAAAAAAGTATAGTTGCTCGCTAAATCCAAATTATTTGATAAATTAAATTAGTTGAACAAACTTTTGCGTACTCTTCCTGTCGACAGCAATGCGGACGAATTTTTTTAAGCCTTATGATTATTTTCCTTCTTTTATTTTTATTTACAAGTACATACTATTAATATTATTTTATGTATGTTAGCTTATGTTGAACAAACTACTTTTTTGTTTTAGGATGTCAATATAAATGAGCAATATAGTACAAATGTTTTTTTTTTTTAAATAATGACGAGCAACTTGTGGCACTAGTAATTTATGTTTGTGACTAATCTAGGTCATTTTACATGTGGCTACGAGGCTCTAAAGACTCTGAACAAAACGTCTTGGCATACAAATAAAACATTTGTGTAATAGTTTAATTAAATCTAAACGAATCCTTTTACAATCGATGTTTTTAAGAAGAAATCGGCACTTGCTCATAACACTCGGACAGTTTCTATTAGCAATTGAATATTTTTTTCGCGTCGACTTGCAAATCTGCGACCTAGCTGTATAAAATCACTGTTTCCTGCAATACAGGTACTCCAATTCTGTTCTTTGTTTATGCCAACAAAAAACAATGAATTTATTAAGCATGGAAATATGGTTCCACGTAACCACAGTTTGTACAAACAACGGGCAGAATGATGAAAACTTAAAATAAAAAATTGACGCCCCACGATACGATCGTTTATTGTTTCTCCTACGGATTTCTAGGGCAGAAACTTGAGCATATATCCTCTACAGAAGCAATAGATAGAATAGCTTTAACTGTTCGTTCTTTATTATTTTTCCAATATCTAATAGTTCGTTGGCCCTTTTAGGGCAACTAGAAAAAATAGTCGCGGAAAGGTTAAGAATAAAACGAAAATTCAACCTATAATTTTATGGCTTACATAATACGGATCGAGGAAACATTTAAAACACTAAAGAGCTAGACTATTGGTTTATAATGATGAAAATACTACTGTTAATAGAGGTATGATAAAGACACATGGCCAATTTTCAGACTCAGGAGTATAAAATTCAAAGTCAGTCCACAATCATACAAACATTTAAGGTACTTATTCATGAAAACTTTTCAAATAAAGAATTGACGGCTAAAGGGTACGATCGCTTTTTGTTTCTCATACGGATTTATAGGGCAGAAAGTTGAGCATTTATTCTCTACAGCAGCAATCGATAGAACAGTTTTAACTGTTTTTTTTTTTTATTATTTTCTAACATTTAATACTTTTTCTTTGTTATAATATAATGGTAAGGCTGGCGGATGTCACGAGTACTTAGTTGCTATTGTTTCACCACCATTGGTGTTTCCTTCGGGACGACATGACCGATCAATATGGAATTAGCTTTGTAAGGAGTTTTTCTGGAAATAGAGCTTTGTATTTAATGATTTCCTACAGGGAATGTATTGTAAGTAGGTACCTATTTGCGGATGAAGAGTTATCAAGTCTGAAGTAAGCTGCAGACAGTGAAATTAAGTTATTAGAATAAAGCTATTAACGTCAAGGTCCGAATGACGCTATCATTCCACACACAATGACCAATATATCTTAATGCTAAGTTTAGAAACTTGATAAATTGAGACAAAGCCTTCCGGAAACAATTGAAGGCGTGCTATCCGAATATAATAGCGATAACGGCCTCGCCTATTTACCAGTTTCCATCAATTTGCTGGTCCACGTATTGTAAGGTATTGTATCTAAGCGATTTTGTATTGTTCCGCCCGCGCCCCGTCTGTCTCGTCTGGTGACCTCCTTCCAGCCTCACCCCACTTCGCGCAATCAACGGTTTCGAACATTTTACCTATTCAATGTGTAAAACATGCGCGTACGCAGCTCGCCTCAAGTAGTACGACTTCACTAACTCACCAGCTGTATAATGTAAACGAACTTTCATTAGACCTAAATACCAAAGCCCTGAGAAATCTCAAAGAAGTTTCAAATAAAGAATTTTGTAGTTCTTATTAAATTAGGCTGCGCACTCATTGAATCGTGTATGTAAACCGAGAACGCTAATGTAATTTGATCTAAAGAGAATTTGTAAACTTTTGGTAGTATTTCAAACTTGAAGTATTTGCTTGCTTCCGTTGCACATAGTCGAATGCCAACTAATATCGTTCATTCATTTATGTTTGATAACCACATTACGTAATGCTTCGCAGTTCGATCAAAGGTGTAAATTAACTTTGTATGGTCAATGATGCGGAACAGATTATGTTACATGCAATACTGATATAACCATTGTGTCTGAAAATTTACGGATTGGTTCTCTCTTAATGTATAAACAAAAGGTACTGATTGTTCAGTCAGACGGATTTCCGCGTATCGCCGCAGTGCGCTATTGGTATACAGCGTCGAGTAGAAAGGTATTTAGACAGCTAATGCGGGCAGCCTGTTATCCTCGACTCTCGACTCGTCCAGCCGGCTCACAGCCTCCGATAGCTTCGTGCCTACCGTCCACAGCCTTTGATGGACCTGTGGCGGGATCTACAACGCCACATGCGAACTACGCATCATACTGACATCACGCAAAATCCTGCATCGCGCAAGCAGAGTTTACCGTGCAACTAGCATATGTACAATGCCCCGACATCAATCGTCGGGCAGTTGTCCACCAGACACGACACCGGTCCGGTCGAAGGGTCCTCCCTTTTCTATAGAGGATGAGTGAACTTTACGCCCTGTTCCTCATACCTCTATAGACCTATTCATTACAACCTGCGTCACATCCGCATTCACCGAGCGATCGATGACGACAAATATTACGAAAAGTTCAATTATGAATGATGAATATTTCCGGTCCAGTTTGTGCGAATTATGTAGACGGTCCAGTAATTTATGAAATCAAATCGTCAATACATATTTTACCAAATATTTGCATCGAAATTCGTAACACAGTTTTATTGATGCTACATGTCTGACTGTATGTATGCAAAGTATGGAATTTAATATGCAGTGAAATGACACCTACTAGCACAATGTCGATAATTTTGGACCGGCTTCGACAATTTTTTGAGGTTTTTTAGTCTTTAAAATCAAAATCGAAATATGTATTTTATTTCACGTAAACCTACATGGGCACTTATGAAACGTCAGATGCTATGTGGACGGTTTCCAATTGGTCGTTTCCTATGGAGAAAAGCTGGCAAGAAACTTTTTACGTTACTCTTTTAAAAATGATTGGCTTATACAATGTTTTCAAATAGTTATGGGAGGACAGGACTTAACAAAATAGAAAAGGTCTACAAATCTACAGTTTACCTGTTAGGCCTACAACGTTCTCACATACAAAAAATATAGAAGAATCTACATAAAAGATAAATAAAATAATAAAAATAAAAAATCTATTTAAACCAAATGACATGATCGCGAATACAACTGTAATAACAAAGTTGAATAAATCCTGTCTACAAAAGCCATTAGTAAAGAGTTGAAATAAGAATTGGAGCTTTAAATAATTTCCAAAAACGAGAAGATTATGTTAATGAAGAATGTAAAAAAAAATATGTCTATATTCATAATCAGGATTGACAGCTAGTTCCTAGAGTTATTTTTTTACCGTTCTCGTGACGATTGGACTTAGATGTCATTCTCATTTTGAATATAGCCAATAAAAATACAGGTGGGGGAATCTGCGAACTTGATTTTTCTTCGTAGTTTCGAAAGCGACATGCAGTGATAACCCGTTCTGTGCAGGTGTCGCGGTGACGACTAGGCGGTTTTAAGTAAGCCAGCGCTAAAATACTAGAAAAACCAATCATGCTTCGCAATCAACCTGATGTAAGAACTTTAATACTCTAACAATTTTGTTAACGGTCAACTTCCTGCCGTTTAGTGCTGGTTTACTTGAAACCAGCTATATTAGTCCGGTTTATTGCTTACTAACTGAGAATGCCGAGTTTTGAAACATGCGGTATTTCATTCACAAATATTTTTAGGGTTCCGTTCCTAAAGGATGTCAATGGGACTCTATTACTCTACGCTGTCCGTCCGTGCGTCCCTGTCACAGGGCTGTATCTTGTGAACCGTAATAGATTGAAATTTTCAGAACTACTACTATGGCCGTTATAACAACAAATAATAAAAATAAAATAAAGTTAAAAGATCAAGCAAGCAAACATACAAGAAACGTGTATTTAACAGACTTCACAAAAAGGAGGAGGTTCTCAATTCGTCAGTATGTTTTTTCTTTTTTTTATGTGTGTTAGCTCAGAACTTTTTTCTGGGTGAACCGAATTGGATGTTTTTTTTTATTTGATAGCTGGTGCTTCACATGTGGTCCCATTTAAATTTGATTAAGGTCTGACCAGGAGTTTTTGAGTTGTCCTTACTACTGCATATTTTTTCCACTTAGTTTATATGGATGATGTGTTAATAATTTCCTGTCACTGTTATTTACACACAACAAAAAAGTGAAAAAAAAAACTTTTTTACAAAATACAACCGACTTCCAAAAAGTACTAAAAGACGTGAAAAATAACTTTAATTTCGGAAGTCGGTGGCCAAAAACGAAAATCCAAAACCAAAGACACCGACTTCCGAAATTAAAGTTATTTTTCACGTGTTTTAGTGTTTTTTTTGTAATAGTCGGTTGTTTTTTTGTAAAAAAGTTTTTTTTACTAAAGTATCGTTTTTAAATATGTAGTGTTCAATATTTTACGGTGGTACGGAGCCCTTCATGTGCGAGTCCGACTCGCACTTGGCCGCTTTTTTTTCTTCGATGTAGAAATGTTAATTTTAATAAATTACAACAGAGGATGAGCAGATTTTTCTCTATGATATTGCAACATTTGTACAAGATTTATTGATTCTATTAATAAACTAGTTATTTTGATTTGTTGGGTCATCAGGTGTTTCAATAATATTTTGGTTAGAAAATTATTATATTAGTCACCAGTTACATGATATCAATATTTATGATATTCAATAAGTCGTATTGGATGCAGTTAAAATTTTAGTTATGTAAATGTAAAATAAATCTTCACTTTCGTTGCTGAGAAACTGAGTTTGTATCTTATGGGTTTATAGGCCTCAATCTTGAGGTATGTTGATTTCTAAAATATTGAATAAGAATGTTGTTAAATGGCCGTTACATTGAGCTATGCCTAAAATAACCGTTGGTTTTATTTTTCTAACGCTTGACAGCATATTGCTGTGTCATCCATACTTATATTATATTATTTATATTATCCAAACTAATACGAGTATTATAAATGCGAAAGTAAATTTGTTTGTTACCTTGTCACGCCTAAAAAATAAATATCAGTAATACATTTTGTGAGTCTACAGTGAACTCCAACACCGTTGACCGAACACCATGAAAGTTGGCACATAGGTGCCTAAGTATATATGTATTTGTAATGGAGTAGAATTTACCGGATTTTTTTCAAACCCCACGCGGGTAAGCCGCGTTCAAAAGCTAGTCCATACTAATATTTTAAATTCGAAAGTAACTCTGTCTGTCTGTTACCTTTTCACGCTTTTACGGCTGAATAGAATCTGATGATAGGGTACTATTTATCCCGGTAGCACGTTCCCGTGGGATAATTTCCGATATCCACATGGGCGAAGCCCCGGGCAGAAGCTATTATTAATATAATAATGGGAAGTATCAAGTAGCAATGTTTTAAAACCGTGTAAAATAGCGAGGTTTCCCTGGAACAGGAGTAGTGAGGCTGCAACCCGACTCCGGCGTCCGCGGCTCGACACCCGACACTCGAGAGAACCGATAACTTGCCTTGCAGCAGTTGAACCTTGCCACTATATTCCTGTTATTAAACACCCTGTAAAGATGTAAGTGTTACCTGTTAAAAATATTAGGTTTTCTTTCGATGTTTTGTTTTAAGTGCATAATACTCGTAGGTCTTTTTGCAACCCTGATATTCATAATTTTGAGTGGCGTGAGATTGAGTCACTTTTGGTCAGAGGGCCTAGACAAATGGCATTCGCTTCGGAGCGATTCTATTTCTACAATCGCTATCGCTTTCGCTAATGTTTCCATTATACGAATTGAAAAGTAGCGATAACGCTCGTAAAAAAGTGCCACTTGGCTACCCATCTCTATGGAAGTAATCGTTCGACGCTGTCGATTCGTTTCATAGAATCTAATGATGTCTGGCTAATTTCTATTCGTTGACCTACGATCACGTGACATGTAGATAGCTTATATGTCAACCCCACACATTTTTTGGCTTTTCTACTAGCGTCATCGCTAATCGAATGTTACTTTGTCTAGGCCATCTGGTCTATTTCAAGCAAGTGATACAAGTTCTGAGTTGTTTATCTAGTAAACTAGCTGGTGCCCGCAGCTTCACCAGCGTACAGGCCGGAAATAATCCCTCGGAAACGTACTACCGGGATGAAAAGTATCCTGTGTCCTAACCCAGGTCATGGTCTACCCATGTGCCAAATTTCATTCAAATCCGTTCAGCTGTTTTAGCGTGAAAGTGTAACAAACAAACTCACTTTCACATTTATAATATTGGTGATAGTTTATTAATAGTTTGTTTCACAAAGATCTTACTGCAGGTAAGTAGTTACTGTAACGGTTGCCTGCAAAAGCGAACGTTACATCATTCAGGCTCGTACAAAAATAACTCTGGCGTCATTTGATCACTCAAGCTAATTTAGAATTAGTTTTCTAAATTGATTATGCGGCGATTGATTTCAAGAAACAACAGTTATGTGATAGGCGCGTAAAAGAGAACACGTCTTCTTGAAATAAATAGTGAAAATGCAATATTGCTTCTCATTTTCATATGTAGCGTATCTTATGTTGGGGCCTTTGGATAAGTAATAATAGCCGCACTGATAGATCAATCAGGTTAAGCTACGCTTGCTGCGGTTGGTTCGTGAATGGGTGACCACCTTTATGTACCAAGACCCGTCCGTGCCTCGGAAGCACATTAGGCGTTGGTTCCGGCTGTCATTCTTAGATCTTTGACGGTCGTTACGAGTCTACAGAAGCCCGACAGTCTGCCAACCAGTCTTACGACGGGGTTTCGTATTCCCCAGTGACTGGGTTGTGGAGGTCAGATAGGCAGTCGCTCCATGTAAAATACTGGTACTTAACTGCATCCGGTTATACTAGAAGCCAACCCTAACATACTTGAGAAAAGTCTAGACAGATGATGATTTTCGTGTGTAGCGTCTGCCCCTTATAGGTTCCGGTACAGTTAGCGCGCCCAGCGGGCTAAGCATGACGCTGTCTATCTCTTCAAAGAATAGACACGGTTATTCCAATACAAAGTGACATTTCGTTTATCCATTTTTGACATCGCATCGTAAAAATCCTTCTAAAATCTGTCATTTTGTCTTTCGTTTCTGTCGATCGTTGTCTAGGGCCTTTTTAATGTAGACTATTTCAGAAGACAGTTGTCTAAGGTAGTGAAGACAATTTGATTTTTTTATCGCCATGCTAAAGACAGTAGAAAACTTTTTACTCGACGGCCACAAAGTATAAAAATGGAATGGATAAAAAGGAATTTTTCACTTTTTGTATGGAAAATATGAAAACTGATTTAATTAACATGTTAAATTTTCGGGGTTTAGGGGTACATAAAGGGGGTCGAAATTTTCATTATTTTTGCGATAGGAAACACCATTTTCGAGATATAAGCAAAATAAAAGATAAACTTGAATAAATTACTGAATTTCGTAAAAAGTGCAGTTGTCTCTTTCTACTTTGCTGCCGTCGTACTGTCTTCACGAAACGTCATTTTTGTCTATTCTTCCGTCGACAAGACGGTGCTTGTGCTGAGGCCGCAGCTGTAACATTACCGACCACGTATAAACTTTAGAAATTAGAAAAGCATTCCATTTACCACGCAAGGTTAGGCAGATACATTATGTTCCTATTGATATTCACTGAGGGCTTTGCACAACAGTGCATAAATATTGAATAGCAAATATTTACCCAATAATTACCATTATAATTACGTAACGTGTCATACCACCGTCACTAGCTATCACCAAATAGTGCACGTAACTAATGAACTAACAATTGGATTACTATTCATTCCAAATTCAAACACGTTGTGTTCGCAAATCGCATGAAGCGGTTATTATGACAAATACAGGGTGGCAGGGACATCGACGTGCAAACTGTAACCATGAATTCAGGACATGATTTTAGACCTCTTAGGGCCCGTTGTTTGATACATAGTTAAAAATGACCAATAGTCACTTGACAATAGTTAAAGTTTAACTACTCTGTCTACGCATGGTTAACTTTCATAGAAAAATGTATTTTTTTTTAACTATAGCTAGCTTGACCATTTGTCAAACAACATACTATGTCATTTTTAACAAATTGTTAGTTTAACTAACGCATTTTAACTATTAGTATGTTTGACTACTGATCAAACCACGGGCCCTTAGTGTAGAAATATCTTGTAGGCAATCAAAAAAAAAACCAGCTGTTTCTTAAAAAAAGTGCAAAATTACGCGGTCAAAATATACTGAATAACATTTTTTTTTTAATAACCGACGTAAGATTTCTACGCTACGTCAAGAATCGTGTGCAGAATTCATGGTTACAGTTTGCGCGACAATGTCCCTATCACCCTGTATAGTAGCTCCATAATTTAAATGGATGTGTTGCAGCCACAATGACTGAAATATTGTCATTCATTATTTTAGAACAAGCACTTTGCATACATAATTATTGTTTTGGCTTCATTTATAATTAAAAGATTTAAAATATTTCATATTTCTTGGGACTTAATATGACGTTACGCCTGTATTCCACGAAGGGTTGGACAGAAGTGTACTTATAGTACACCTTTAGAATAGAATAGAATACTCTTTATTATGTACATCATAAAAATTACAGATATAAATGTAAAAAATTACATAGGGTGACACAATGTGCGCTCTTATCGCTAAAAGCGATCTTTGGATGGATTCAAGGGAGAAGGAGACACAATAATGCAGGTAGTCAGTGGTGCACCATTTACATATACACCAAAAACATACATACATAAAACATATAATATATACAATAATAAACATGAAACAAGAGCAAGGAAACTAAAAGTAATGATGATGTTTAAGGAGAGAGGAAGTGTTTTTAACCAGAATTATAAAAGTGGAAGAGTGGAGTGGATTTTTTTGAAGTGGAAGTGGAGTGGAGTGGTGGAAGTGGTTCTTTCGCCAATTATGTTTAAGTCCCATGTAATATGAGATGAGCTTATTGCCAACAACCAGGCAAATCCAGACTCCGGGCTGCTATAAAGGCAGACATACATTTCTGACATCACCTCATTCTCATTTTTATTTTATTTTTGACTGATATTTCTTGGAATGACTAATATAAAAGTTTTAGAAGTATCAGTAGTAGTCTCCTTCTTTATTAAAAACTTCATACAGCTGTTCTATGAATTATACAACATCCATAACTTCAAATGCTGTGATCATCTGACTGAGACGATTTGTAATTTCACGTAACAATCGTCACGCTTGAGAATGCCAAGGGTTTGATAGAGGTGCCTTATCTTGCACCTACGTGTATTCAATTATGATATTCAGTCTAGTATGAGATTGAATGTGAATGATTGAATGTTGGGCGAGTACTTTTAACTTAATTCATTTTATTGCTGGATTTTCTACCACTGTAAAGGCTCGTGTACACTGGCGCTACGCGACAGCGTGACACAAA
This sequence comes from Griposia aprilina, assembly GCA_916610205.1. Lineage (NCBI taxonomy): Eukaryota > Metazoa > Arthropoda > Insecta > Lepidoptera > Noctuidae > Griposia > Griposia aprilina. The sequence goes on from OU744286.1 coordinate 13,841,905, forward strand.
GGTACCGCGTGCCACGCGACGAGCGGCGCCTTTGTGTCGTGCTGTCGCGTCACGCCTGTGTGCACGAGCCTTTAAAAATACTAGTCGTATCAATTTGAATGATAATCCTCTTCAATATTTTAATGGGACTACATGACCTAAACGAAAATTTATAATGCCTAAATATATATGCCGATATATGCTAGTTAGATAGTGTGTTGAAAACATAATACAATTAACTTGATATGATAGAAAAAAATCACGAAGATACCTCTAAAAAAAATTTTTAACGATTAAAAACCATACTAATATACATGCAAAAATTCGGTTTTTTTGTCAGTTTATTCTGCAAGCAACATATTAACGTAATAGTGTTTTATTTTTATAGTCCAGTTAATAGTTTTTTTGTAAATCCATAATTGCTTCATATTTTGCAATAAATTACCAGCGTTGTGTCATCGCGCGTGTCTTTCTTTTCTATGCGATCCGAAATTGACCCCGCTCTTGTAAGCCTCTTAATAGGACTTATATCTGTGCAATAAATTGAGAATAATTGAAGTTTTTATTCACATTCTAGATCCAGTCCCAGAAACTTGTAAAAATAATGTTTTATTCAAGAGAAATCGGTGAATGTGCCTAACATTACGATTTTTATCTTCTAATGATTGATCATAGAGTACAAAAAATAAGCTTTTATTAGAAAGATGATATTTCAAAACCTTTGTCTAAGAACAGAACGAGATTTTCTGTTCGTCATCAAACCATTTCTGTTCAGAGTTGTGAACATAATTACATAAGAAGAAAGTGATAGTCCCCACACATATATAATATGTTTGAATATTTTACATATGCTAGTAAATAACGTTTACGACTGCCGGTGCTTTCACTAACGTAACGAGAGATAAAACTGTAGTTAGGTAAACCGTAGTTAACCAAATAATGCTAGGCAACTTAGTTTTATTGCGATGTGGGCGGAAGGTGGTTACTGCTAACTTGTGATGGGTAACCGTACGTGAAGTTGTATTTTAATGTTCATTGAAGAACATAACAACAGCCCTTGTTCCCCAAAGGGTTGGGCAGAGATGTACTTTTAGTACCTACTACAACATTTCGCCAATTATGTTTAAGTCCCATGTAATAGGTGGCGAGCCTGTTGCCATCAACCGGGCACAGATCCAGACTCCGGGATGCTACTGAGAAATTTCTGATAGAAATACCCTAGAACACTTTGCCCGACCCCGCATTGGGAAGGGAATGGAATCCAGCACCTCAAGCTCAGCAGTACCTCTTGCGATCGCAAGACCAAGGATGCTGTTCATTGAATATTAAATATGAAAGTAAATAAAGAAGAAGAATTTATTATTGTAATAAATATTGGAATATGAAAAAAATCAATAAGATTTTTGAACGTGACTAAAATAGGTTATAAATAGAGTATTATATGATGCAAAAAATTTACATCCTATTGTCAAGAAGGTTTGTAGATTTCTTCAAGAGATTTAATTAGGTACCTACACTTTGAAGATCAAATGTAAGGAAATACCCAGGAGGAGACCTACAAGCCTCCAAATTGCCAAAACCTAGTAACCTCATTAATACTTCAGTTAGAGCAAAACAAATTATACTTTGAATTCAATTCGGAGTAGATTTACAGATAACGTTCAGGTTTGTGGGTAGTTTTTGCACACAGCTGCTACAGTCACGCAACATCGGATATTTACGATCGGATGGATGAGTGTTGTCCAGAAAAACTTAACATCCGTTATCTATTCAAGAGATTTTTACTCAATATACACTAACCCACATAGTATTAGAGCGTGTTTTTCGTTGCGTATGTCTAGCTGAGCCAGAGGGGTGTGCGTGAGAAGCGGCCCTTATAAAAGAGTTCAACGCACGGTGCGTTCTTTGTATGTGCCCAGTGGCGCGAAACGTAGCCTAGATCCCTAACGGACATACCCATAGGTACCTGTAGGGTGCATTTAACTGTCACTGTGCTAATCGTACATATCGAGGGCGTAGAACTGAATTAATTCGCTGTTACATGTTGACATGTAGGTCAGGTGTATAAACCTGTACCTTTGCAGTACACAACTTTGGCTTACGATTCAACTTCTATGTATATTACTTCTAACTAAATCTACCAACGACGTCCATATTGCCATTTAAATATCGTAAACTATGTGGGCGATCGCTTAGTTATTACATAGGATTACTTTAATGGAGCTTGAAACAAGTTTTTGTATTTTCCGTACTCGTTCCCACGTTTAGTTTCGACTAGCTCTGTAGCTAAAGTTATCATTTCATGATTTCATCTCATATTGCTGTCAATATGAGATGAAATCATGAAATGATAACTTTGTTTAGGGATAACTGTACTGGTACATACTGCAGGAACCAATTAGTTTGAAAAGGTTGCGCAAAGGTTGCGAATGACGTGTCGCGCCCACACTACAATACGGATGTAGGAATACATTATAGGTATGCAAATAAACTCACTTATCGAGGGCGACACAACCTCCGGAGACAAACTCGCGTCCCCCTAGCGACAACTATGTGGGGCACTGCACTGACCAGACGAAAAGAAATCACAACAATAACACTTTCATAGAACATTCACCACACCATGGAGTCTGTATGAAGACAAGCTCAACTGTTCTTGTTCAACGCTAAGATCAGAGAGGCACTGTGTTACGTGTATTAGTATTTAGCACATATACGACAGAATACGCGGCAATAATGCATTTTGATGGTTCAGAGGCATTGCCTCGTTCGGAAGCGAACGCGACGCAAATGTCAGACACAGGCGGTGCGCAAGCGCAGAGTCGCCCGCGCCCAGCTGCGTGACGTCACTGTGGTATTCAAAATGGCGGCTGGAATTCGAGAGCCTACACGTAGTGGTAGCAAAACAACCAGTTTGCCGGTTTCGTGCCGGATTGGCTATTCAGCACCCACTTGATTATTGTTTTCTTTTTCTTTTTTTCGAGTGCAATTTTGCTATTATTTCAGACAAGTAGGTAGGTACATAAATACATTTATGTACCTACCTACTTGTCTGAAATAATAAGTTTATTGCGAAGTAATGTTCTACGCGTTTAGATGTTAATAAAGGTTATTCAGGTAGTGGTTACACTGCGTTTTTTCTGAGTTACGAACAATTATAGTAATTGCGATTTACCCAAAAGCCTTTTGGCCAAAAAAATCGTACCTGTCCCCAGGGCAACACCAAAGAGACCAAAATTATGTAAACAAACATAAATGATAAGCTCGAAGTGTTTCATCCAGCTCTGTTAGCAGTTCCAAGTGTGACAAGTCGTGGGCAATTTGTATGGATCTGAGGAAATATGGCGGTGACATGACGTCACTACTCACTATAGTTACCCGCTAAGCGACACCTACTTGTGTTGACAAACGGCACTAAAGCGGGAACAACTTGCTCGAGTTACATGTTAGTTTTGAATACGTACGAGAGCGTTTTCAAATTGTAGTATTACGTGCATAAACACCTTCATAAGGCGTAAATTGTAGACGGGAGACGTTTAGCATATCTAGGTACCTGTTTCCTTAAATAAATTCTGAATTTACATAATTTTTGCATTATATTATTTGGAAATACCAAATACATTTCTGTCCATAGCATATCAGTTCCCAGCTGCTTTCCGAACTCGGATATTTTTATCAATAAATAAATCAATTTGATAAAAATCTTCAACAAACTTTTTAAGATTTTTAACCACACGGTACAACGGCCCCTTTCACTGTCACGAGACGGCGATCCCCTCGCTCGCTCATTACCCCAAGAAACGAAAGAGACGTAGGATAAGGCTTTGTATGCACTTCTATTACCGCATTTAACGTTCAGTCGACGTCGACTCGGTGTAGTCGGAACTGGGGCACGAGCATTTATTGTAAACTCGGATTTTTAACGCGTTCACGATTATTTAATGATTAACAAAGTGATTTTTGGAAATGCGGTTTTTAGATAGCGATTCGCACCAAGATAGGTTGAATCGTCAAACGTTGGTTTAGCGCAGTGAGTGAGGGTTAACTTTCTATGGTACTGACTGCGGTGTCGATTCCCGCATTGTTTAAATGTAATTATACGGCTATTTGTTCCAGTACAATATGGAATAGATGTTGTTGTTTTTGCATTGGGGAAAACTACAATGACTTTAATGTTTATAAAAAACAACAATATTATTAGACAAACCTGTTGTGAGATACTATAGCCACTATATGTAAATCCTACTAATCCTATTTAATATTATAAATGTGAAAGTTTGTGAGAATGGATGTATGTATGGATGGATGGATGGATGGATGGATTGATGGATGCATGGATGGATGGATGGATGGATGGATGGATGGATGGATGGATGGGTGGATGGATGGATGAATGGATGGATGTGGATTGATGGATGTATGGATGGATGGATGTATGGATGGATGGATGGATGGATGGATCGATGGATGGATGGATGGATGGATGGATGCATGGATGTTTGTTACTCTTTCACCCAAAAACTAATGATGGGATTTGGATGGCTGGATAGGCTCGCCCCCTATTACATGGGACTTAAACATAACTGGCGAAATGTGGGTGTACTATGGGTACACCTCTGCCTAACCTTTCGGGGAATACAGGCGTGATGTTATGTTATGTGTGGATGGCTGGATGGACATGTAGGATACTTTTTATCCCGGTAGTACGTCCTGTGGGATAATTTCCGACATCCACGCCGGTGAAGCCGCGGGAAAAAGTCAGTATGTAAATATATGTGAGCCATTGAACTCACACATAGGGTACTATTATCATTTCTAACGTAGGTACAGTAAGCCCGACATCAGTGGTACCGTAAACCAGTATAAATTGGCTTGTTAGGGCCTGCGCCCACTGGCGGCAGGGCAAGGGATTTTTATGCCACGAATAGGAATATAACTTAATAGTAGGACAATAAAATTGAAATTTCAATGATATAATCGTAGGTACAAAACAGCGCTGCTGTATGCTAAGGCATGCCGAGTCATTGAAATTTCAATTTGGTTGTCATACTACACACATACATATATAAAGTCACGCCTTTTTCCCATGGGGTTATAATGCCACCTGCTACGATCCTTACATACTCCTTTTGCTTAATTTACGTTCATACATCACCTTCGTTAGTTATCGTCATTGTCGTCGTACGTCGTGTTCGTTCGTTCGTATTTTCATACTATTACGTTGTATTCCTATTCGTTCCATAAAAATCTCTTGCGGTGCCGTGCCGCCTGTGGTCGTAGGCCCTTATTATGTCGAAAGTCAGTAATATGCTAGCGTCGCTAGGACGTACTGACTGTACCAACTTTAATTAACAAAACAATAACAATTAAACCGTTTTGAATTTATAATTGTAGTTTCAGTGAGTCGAGTATAATGCTGTAGTGTTGTTTCACGCTCGGCTTAGTACAACTTAATAATGTGCCGTAGATTTTGTACACAGAACACAATGTACACAGCTCGTAGGGAGTTTGCGCTGATTTCAGCTAAGACCACCCCTAGCCCTGTTTATTTTGTTGTAGTCTTGCAGTAGATCAAGAGTACCTACTAAGTTTAAAAATAGAAGCCCAATTACCGGTATGGTTTTGGGCTTCTATTTTCAAACTAATCACTGATTCTGGAATAACAACACTGGGAGGAACCGCAGGAATGAGATTCGGAGTTTGATTTATATGATGACTGTATTCCGCGAAGGGCTAGGCAGAGTTGTATCTATAACACCCACATTTCGCAGTTTGACTTCTAGAATTAATTTATCGAAAATCGTACGTATCTCTGCCAGGAAAATTGGCGATTGTAAAATTGTGCATAATATTAGGTCTTTACCTATGAAATTGCCGTTCTGCAGTACTGGCCATTTCAAATCAAAATAATTTTTGTTTGGCTAAGAATTCTAATTTCAAATTAATTTTATTTTAAAAACATGGATTTTTTTTTCTAAAAGTAGTCATTTCTTTATTGATTAGTGTTACATTTTCATCGCATTTCAATCTTTTTCGTCATCATGGATACGTTAAAAGTTCGAGTAATTATGGAATATGAGTACCGTCGTGGCAGCAACGCGGCACAAGCGGCACGCAACATCAACGACGTTTACGGAGCTAACACTACAAACCAACGCACCACCTGTTATTGGTTTGCTCGCTTCCGTTCTGGAAATTTCGACCTGAAAAATGAACCTCGCGGTCGTCCGAAGACTTTGGTCGACAATGACGAATTAAAGGCGATTGTGGAAGCTGATGATACACAATCTACGGCTGAATTAGCAGCAGCTTTCGACGTTAGCGTCAAAACAATATTGGTCCATTTGCGTCAAATTGGCAAGGTAAAAAAGCTTGACAAATGGGTGCCCCACGAACTCAATGATCGCCAGCGCGAAGTACGCGTCGAGACGTGCCTTGCACTGCTCAACAGACACACAAATGAAGGAATTTTGAACCGCATTGTTACCTGCGATGAAAAATGGATTCTGTTTGATAACCGTAAGCGCTCAGCAAGTTGGTTGGATCCTGGTTCAGCACCTAAACAATGCCCTAAACGAAAACTTACCCCTAGAAAAGTGATGGTCACTGTTTGGTGGTCTAGCGCCGGTGTGATTCATCACAGCTTCTTACCAAACAGGGTGAGCATTACTGCAGATGTGTACTGTGAAGAACTGAACACAATGATGGAGAAGCTGGCGCATCTCCAACCAGCATTGGTCAATCGCTCGTCTCCGCTGCTCCTGCACGACAACGCGCGACCTCATACTGCACAGCAGACGGTCTCCAAGTTGCAAGAACTGGGGTTGGAAGCTCTCCGTCATCCGCCCTACTCACCAGACCTTGCGCCTACAGACTACTACTTTTTCCAGAATTTGGATAACTTCTTGGCGGGAAAAAAATTTAATACCCGAGAGGCAGTACAAAATGCCTTTGAAGAATTTGTTGCCTCCCGTCCAGCTGATTTCTTTAAGAAGGGCATCAATAAACTGCCACTGCGATGGCAAAGATGCATTGATTGCATGGGTGATTACTTCGATTAATACAAATAAAAAATTCATGAAAAAAATTCGTTTAATTTTTTTCATACAAAACGGCAATTTCATAGGTAAAGACCTATTATTATTGGTTAGGGCTAAGTTCATCTATGGTGAATGGAGATGATCTAACACTCTATTCCTTATAACCCTGTGAATAGGTAGCTATGATTCAACATAAAAGGGGCATCATACCCTTTAGTTATTGTCCATTATTTCCATTGTTCATTGAAACTCAGAATCAAGAATTTTCTGAACGAACCGAAGATGAACGAATACAAACACATTTTCCTAGTGGTAGGTACATTGCAGGAAAACCACTTCACAGTGATTGATTCCTCCTACAGTACAATCTTTCGCTTAAATTATATTAATTTTGTACTTTCTACTCGAATCAATGAATCTCCAAATCATTCCTCACATTGAGACCGGACATTATAATTCTAGCTTGGCACTAGTTACATGATTGATGTAAGTAGGTAAGCAGTCGCTGCGCCCGCGACACGATAATATTAAACTATCCGCGCCCGCGCCGGCACTGACACGCGATCGTGCCTACTCATTACGACCTGCGTGGTTTACGCATGTACGGTCAACAAATGTGATAAGCAACCAGGGTCGTCGGATATAGTTGAAGTTTACATAGATTAGTATGAAACCGATGGATGTTTTCGAATGTTTAATTTGATAACCTGTTTGTTTACTATTAATTTTATTTCATTTTATTCGAACACATTCATCGGTTTCTTACTAAACTTCAACTATATCGACGACCCTGGTTTGGTGACTGTACCTACGTAATGTAGGTAGGTATGTATGTATTGTTATATATGGTTGAGTCGAGCGGTGTTAGAGGACGTCCTTCTTTTAATTTAGCACGCACAATAACTGCTGCCCCTAAACTTAATTCAAAGAGAGTAAGAAAGAGGTTCTGGATTTCAAATAGGTAATATAAATAATATCAGCCCATTGACCCCTCTTCTCATACAGAGATGGCATAAGCATTGATCACTCAACATTAATTAATTATAAGTCCAGGTTTTCTCACGATTTCCTTCATAAATGTCTGTGATGTCGAAGATGTTATGAAAAAATCTCTAATACCTAAATGTTCCTTGAAATTAGGATTTATCTAACGATGGTACGCACGGGAGTTCGGTGCTACGGCGTAGCTCAACAACATTATTATTTTATAACAAACATTAGCCCTGATTACTCAGGAGCCGGATGTCGACATATTTATGTATAGCAGTAAATCTATGTTTAATGTTTGTATGAAGGTTTTTAGGTAAATGTGTTGTTGTTGGCTTGCTGCGCGCTTTGGTGTATACTGTAAGTGCAGCGAGCAATTGTTATATAAATAAATAAATAAATATTACCCTAAATAAATTAGGTTTTCAGTTTGACATCTTCGAAAAGAGCTTTTTTTCCATTCATACTGTATGTTAATTAAAGACTAGAAACAAAACTCTTAAAAATTGGATTCTCTATTTGCGCGCATCATCATTTTAATTTATGTAGATCTTCACACATCCTATAATTAAGTTATGGGACACAAATTATTTATGTAATGTCCCTTTTCGAAGAAGTTTCGCTAAAGCGCTTATCAACAGCTTGCACGGTTCCCTGACTAAATAATCCCAAACTATAGATGCGAGACACGACACAAATGGGAAAGTTCTTTGATAAGTAGATATAGATTTAACACATAACATAAAATCACACCTGTGTTCTCCGAAGGGATAGGCAGAGGTGCACCTGTAGTACACACACATTCGCCAGTTATGTTTAACTCCCCAGGAATAGGGGGCGAGCCTTTGCCATCAACCGGGCACAAATTCAGACTCTGGGCTTCTACTGAGAAATTTCTAATGAAAAAACCCAATAGCATTTCGCCCGACCCGGGAATCGAACCCAGGTAGACCAACGAGGCAGAAAAGATATAGATTTAACTGAATCACATGAACGTATTGTAAAAAAAAATATTTAGCATTTATTTTAATCTATCAGCTCTCAAAAAAAAAAACAAATACATAGAGATCAGACAGTTTACGGTTACATTTTTGAAATCAGAATTAACGGGAAACCGCCAGGTTGGTCACGAAATTCAAATTTTCTTACGTTTTTTTGCAATTTGCAGGTCAGTGTCAGGCTGTATGTTGAATAAAATATGATTCGCGACCGTAACAAGTATGTATTTACAGAATTATAATCATTAAAATCATCAATACAACCCTCTGAGTTCATGTAATTGTATTGAATGATATTTTATGAAATTGTCATTCAATAGGATTATATGAAGTTTGTTAAATCGAAGTGATTGTAATACAAAGTAAATAGGAGTTAAAATTTGAGTTTGATCACAAAACATTTTACAGATGTTTTAAATAGCTATAAATAATTTGTTCAGTCGAGGATTAAATGATTTTGTTCCTAGGCAGTCGGATATAATTTACAGTTCATAGGAAAAATTCTGTATTGTTAAAATATTTTAAATTAAACTTTTTATCTGCACGAGAAATATTTTCATCTTAAGATTCCCGCCGTTCATTATTATTCTTAAGTACACTGATATTTTCATTCTAAAATTCCCGTTGTTAATTATTTTTGCATGAATTGTCTTCAATAGTTAAAAAAAAAATAAGTAGGTACTCTGATGCATGACTATTATAAATGCCTACATAGTTAGTTAATAAGTGATTAAAATTGTAAAATAATAAGAGTTCGCGGCAATTATTGGAAAGAAAAAAATGAACGATTAGAAATGACGAAAGTTTTACACAACAGGTTGACACTTTCTTGAGCGCTAACGTGGCTATGTACGCTCGATGTGGTGTTCTAAGTGCTCTGTTTCTACTGGCTGGTTCCTCTGGCCGGTTCCCCTCGCCGGGCAGTAATGCCGAAATTACACGCACCATGGAAACATTACAATACCTGTACCTAGAAATAGAAAGCAAAACGTCCATAGGATTCACTGCACACAAATTGTCAGATTATCAGTAGATAGTAACTACATATTTTCGTAATTGAATAAGTATGCTTTTCATATATTTGTGTGACTGATCACTTGATCAGTAACGCACTCGGTGTTAGTTTTTCATATAATCACTAATTAGACGACGAAAGTAGAATAACAAGTAATTATTATTAGCAATAATATCAGAGCCGTAATTAACGGACAGACCGAATTTGTTAGTATCTTTATTTTGTCATTATAATATTATTGCGTTGGTAGATATTTATCATTAGTATTTTTCCCATGACTCATAACGTTATCGATAAATTCAAATGTCAATAAGTCATATGTCAAGATTATAATATACTACAAACTCGGTTACTGTGTGCCTGAGTGTGATATCCATAAAAACATTACCCTCCCTTTGAGCTCCGCCACAATCTGGTAAAAAGGATGGTACCTTCCGATTCAGTACCGAATGATACAAAATACTTGCAGATCATAATTTATGATAATATAGATAATTACGTAAATGACCTAAAACCAGGCTACCAGAAGCAGGCTGACCTTTGTCAGAAAAAAGAAATCTACGAAATCGCGTTATTAGCATGGATCATTATAAGATTATTACACCCACTTTGCACAGCGGATCAGAGCAATTAAGTCTGAACAGTTCGACAGAAAAAACGTCCTTGCAACTATGCCGACGACGTCTTAATAACAAGGACCTGATAAATCAGTTTCCATTTAAGATATAAATTGCTGTATTAGCACTAAATGATTTGCCATTCATCACCCAACACGTTTTTCAAAGTTAGATCTTTTAATTGTATTTGTTTAGTCAGTCCTTTTCTAATGTCACTGACTTCCAGCGAAGTTCCGTTATTTTGGATAGTTTCTGGTATCAGGTTTTTAAGACACGTTTCGAAATATTTAAAATCTGAATGAATTAACGGTATCCTGATAGGAAGATACTCATTGAAAATAGACTTAAAAGCTGCTAATTATATCCATTAGTGCTTAGTTTGTTTTATCACGACGCATTTAAGTTGTGGATGAAATTATAATCGGAATTAAACAAGAGAAATATTGTTCAAAGAAAATCTAAAATAAAATGTACGTTTGATATTTCACTCCGAGATGAAAATAGAAGTTGTAAGGCGTTGTAGCTGAAGAAATGCAGTCTATAAACAATGCGTAGGTAGGTACTGCAACCGGGTATTGTTGCAATTTTGATTCGTTTCCTTCGTGTTGCCTGCTACTGTGATTTGCTCGCTCCTTTGTTCTTGTATTCCGGTAATCCCATACAATTTATATAGCGAGCGTGTCCTAAGATAAACCAGGCTTCTACGGGCAGGCTTTGCAAAATTCTGCTCATAGGTTTACGAGTCTATGTCTTCTTTTAATTAATGCAAGCGCTGCATGTTCTCTTCTTTTGAAAGGTGATTTCCACGTTGCGTTTTAGTCAGATTTCAGCGCTTTAAGTTCGCGTACCTATCTATCTATTTGTACGAAATATGAATTTGATATTTCCATTACATCTGTTCCAGAAGTTCAACCTAAGTAAACCTATCTTGGATTCTTTGAATGGGAAATTTAATTGCCTTAAACAATTTTTCATCGTCGGAATATTGCACGAGAGATGGGTTTGGAGGACAGTAGTAACAACCTGTATCGAGAAGGTTAATTAATTGCAAATCCGCATACCAAAAAAAAATCTCATTGTCATTAAAATACCTTAAGCTTGGTCACAACTTGTTTTGTTGCCGACAAGGCCGACCGCATTCAGTGTCTCTATCAGATGTCAACTTAAGGCTGTATAATGTACGTACTTGTAATTTGAGAACAGCTGTCGTCAACCTATGGTATGTAGGTATTATAGAAACAGAAGGGCACAGGATCCAGTGTCAAAGCTTTGCCGGCTGTCAAATTGGTGAGACACCTGCAGTCCTGCACAACTTATTTGCTGAAATGAGTGCTCCAAGACAGCTACATTGAAAAGCTTTAATGTTGCGAGAGAAATAAGTGCAGCATTGTCGAAGCGCTTGGTCATGGTATAAGGATTGAAGTATTTAAGTCTCATTTTGGAAAAGGTGTGTTAAACTGCAAACGCTGCAAAACTCAAATAAAAATCTTTTTCGTCCTTTCAAGGTATCTAGAAAAATATAAAAGAAAAAGACCAAAAAAAAATTAAAGAGATAAAAAAGACTTACCAAGTACATGTTCATCATTAAAGGTGACTCTCACAGTGTGGGGTCGCGGCAGGCGCGGTGTGAACGCGGCCGCGTACCGGTGACCCCCAAGGGGCCGCACTGAGCTGGCCACCAGCGCCCCGTTGCCGCCTGATACCTCCAACTCGAGGTGGCCGGGGCCCGCCATACTTCCGTCAACTGTGTAGAGGAATTACTTATAAATTTGACACAACATTGTGAGATGATTGTGATAAAGACGAAATCGGTGGATTGCCGAAAGGTAAGAATAAATCAGGTGCATGTTTCCTCTGAGATGGAGCAGAAAGACAGAAATATAGACAAAAAAGTCGTGCAGAATGTTTTAATAAATTATGAGTAATCCTGTAATTGCCCTGGGCTGAGAGGGATGCCGACACTGTAAAAACTGCAGCTCAGTAGGGCATGTCGGCGGTGTGCATGGAATACCATGCACACAAAATTTATAAGTAATCAACGGGCCTCTAACTTCTTGGACTGCCAAGAAGTTAGAAGCTCGTAGATTACTTATAAACTTTTCATTTTCTTCTCAAACATAAACACTGACACGTACCTATAAGTAATTCCACTTATTCTACATAACATACGTCTATGTAAAACGCTGTTGTAATTTGTAGAAGATTATTATCATCACGTCATGCAATTAGATCGACACTCTACAGTTATTTTGTTAAAGTCAAATAACGAAAGTGCTAAAGATGGCTGAAGGTATTTCTTGTAAAATTCGGAATTGAGTAGGTATGTTATGTGAAACATACAGGGTGGTAGGGACATCGACGGGCAACCTGTTACCATGGATTCACTACGTGATTCCCCTGCGTTGAAATGTTTCGTCGGTTATTAAAGAAAAACCGGCCAAGTACGAGTCGGACTCGCGCACGAAGGGTTATAAAAACGGCAAAAAATTACGTTTGTTGTATGGGAGCCCCCTTAAGTATTTTTTTTATTCTGTTTTTTAGTGTTTGTCGTTATAGCGGCAACAGAAATACATCATCTGTGAAAATTTCAACTGTCTAACTATCACGGTTCTGGAGATACAGCCTGGTGACAGACTGACGGACGGACAGACAGCGAAGTCTTAGTAATAGGGTCCCGTTTTTACCCTTTGGATACGGAACCCTAAAAAATTAGCTCTGCCATATATTTTGACCGCATAGGTATTGCACTTCTGTATGAAATAGCAGTTTTTTTTTTTGATGACCATCCAGAAATTTCTACGCTACGGGAAACAAAAACACAAAACAAGCAACAAACAAAAACACAAACTAAAACATGACTTCAGCACATGATTTTAGTCAAAATCATGTGCTGAAGAAACTGAAGTCATGTTTTTAGTTTGCACGTCGATGTCCCTGCCACCCTGTACAGCGTGTATTAGCAAGGTGTGGTCAAATTTAAGAGTGTGGTACAGACCATCAAACTGAACCAACTTTCTCCATGGGACCAATATCATAATCGCGAAAAAAAAATCAATTGTTCCATACAAAAATATCTATTGTTTCATACAAAAATATCAATTGTTCCATACAAAACTTCAATACCTACTGGACCCAAATGCACGGGACGGCTGATTATTTTTTGACCACGTCTTTCTGGTAAATGCTGTGTATAGAGTTCCTCTTTACATGGACATATAATACAAACCTACACGATTCCAATTTCGCCTCCCTAAAACTTAGTAACCCTTTAAGGTATATATAACACTATCTATTTTAATTAAAATGGTGTGTCTGACCTTACTTTAGAATTAAATTGTAGTTAAAGTTACCCCAACACCCAACACTACATCCCTATGGGCAGATACCCAAATCCTCAAACATGGTTGCAAAAAGTCAGAAAAAATAAAGCAATTGAATTTGTGTGCCCTTGGTCCTTGATTGCTTCTTTGGTCTTGTGGTATGCGTGACTGCTGAGCGTGGTGTTTGGGGTTTGATTCCCAGGTCGGGGAAAGTGATAATTATGTACTTAGGTTGATCCATTAGAATGGCGGGGTCCGAACCTTTGTGATATATGCACCAACCGCCATTTTGTTTTTTTTTCAAAGCTCCGAACTCTTTGTAGTATGGGGAGGGGATACTTATACAAACAAAAAATGTCAAGTAATATAGTAGGTACGCTTTTTTTTTTTTGGGTAGGATATCATCAAATGGCTAAAGTGTCATGTTACCGATATTTTTGGAGGTAACTAAAAATCGCCATATGAGAAATCTCAGAATACAGAATATGAAAATCATTAAAAATGCAGTAATTACGTGTGTACCCATTCATCCATTGTGTTCAAATAATAGTTTCCAGGATGATTTAGGACATGCCAGCATATATAGAAAAATGTTCGAACCCCTTTCTCACTAGTAGCCCGAAGGCTGGATTTGTGCGTTAGAGGCAATAACCTCACCCCCTGCAATTTGACTTAAACATAATTTGTAAAAGGGTATACTTTAGACCTCTGCCAACCACTTCGGGGATTGATGACGTGATGTTATATACAGTGAACTTACCTATGAATTCTACTGGTTGTCCAACAACTCCTTTGTGCGATGGTTTTACAACTATTCCTTTGGCACCTCTATTATTATCCCTTTGAATCGGTCTGCAAAAAAAAACCAGTTTAAAACGAGTTAAAATTAATGCTGCTTGAACTTTTTATTTAAGTACTCGTCGAGTCTTTACTAATTAAACAAAAAGTTGTACTCGTATACAATACACAACTGTAGGTGACGATGAAATGAAAAAGTAAGCAAAGTTCTACATTGTTGAAATAAAAAACTTTGCTGCATAAAATTAAATTTATTGTGAAGAATAATAGTCTGTGGAGTGAATTTATACGATAGTGCAGCTGTCTGCTGTGTTTAACAACTTTATATTTTGTGAAAAGACGCATAATGGCATGGAGTGCATTCTTTCAAATTGTAACAGAACGCTATTGTCAGGTTCAATTGCTGTCGATTTTTTGTTTGATTGTATTGAACAGTTTTTAATTATGCCGTTATACTTATTAGAAGGTAAAAGTTCTTTATGGCTAAGTTCTAACGACGGAGTTTTCTACTAAAAATAAAAATTCTTAATGTATGATTTCTAATAGAAATGATGTACATCAAGCCAAATAAAAAATGGAACAAAGAATACTGAGATTTTACAGTTTACACATCACTTTAGGGGTAAAAGTTATATGGGGGTAAAAGATCTATGATATTGATACCTGAAACGTGCGTGTGCGGCGTCCGTTTCAGTGCGGGCCCCCCCGGCAGGGTCGCGGGGGGGCCTATTGGATAAAAAAGACTGCTGCTGTTGTTGCTTCTCTTCCACACTGCTGTACGAAGAGTCGCGGACCACGTACGTACTCTCACGTACCTCGCGCTTACTGAACTCTTGCTGCAAAAAATTAAATCTGGTAAAAATCCGGTCTAGTGCGAGTTAGACATGAAGGGTTCCGTACCACAAGGAAAAAAACGCCGAAAAAACACGTTTCTTGTATGGAGACCCACTTTAATTTTTATTATTTGTTGTTATAGCGGATATTTCAACTGTCTTCCTATTACGGTTCATGAGATACAGCCCGCTGACAGACGGACGGACGAACGGATGGGTGGACGGACGGACGGACAGCGGTGGCTTAGTAATAGGGTCCCGTTGGCACCCTTTGGGTACGGAACCCTAAAAATTCTATCTCTCATATACCTAACCACATGCTTACAAGAAAGTTGAAGCAGGGCTGATTGATCCAGAGGACTTACTTCAGTATCAAAGGTCTTTATAAAATTAATCTTAGGGAAGGTTAATAAATTAAAAACTGTGTATTTACTGCTATACCGAATGTCTATATAAAGCTTTATAAGGTTTTAAGGTCAGTCAACACGGACTACAGGCGGACTTGACTAGACTTATTAATATTAGTTACCTATTGTTATTTGTAGGTATAATTTAGGATGCTCCAAAAATAATATAAAACATTCCTTAAATGCTTCCCCACCCATTTTATTTGTCGAGAATCACGTGCAAATATAAAAGTTAACATTAATATCCAGCAACTGCAACACAGATAGAAAGCCCCTAACGAGAACCACTCATATATTCGTGTAAAATTTCCGCAATATTGCCCTGACAACTTTGCAAGGAGTCCTCAAAAGACCGGAGAGGCGCGCTAGGTTGCAATTCGAAGAAATCACTATCAAGTGCCTTTTATAAATGGAATATATTGCGAACCGTGCAGCGGAAATTTTCAACCTTATATTATGTAACTAGACTCTATTTGTATTTTAGTGTAACAAGTTATGAGAACATGAATATTCTGTAGTATTGTACTTTCGTAGGTAAGTGCACTCTTATAGTTGCTTCTGTAATGTTACCTAGGAGAAATCTAGTCTTGTAAGAGGGTTACGAAGGCTATTAAATGGGTTCAGCAGGAGATTTATAGGTAATCAAAATTGGATATCTCTATGGAAATATCATGCAAAGTTAGGTTTAACTTCCAAAACGGGCTGTACTATTGGAGCTTTCTGTTAAGAAATACTGGGTAGAGTTCCAGATTGTTCCTTGTAGATGACAATAGGGACCACCCTTTTGCGCGCTGTTTTGAAATTCTCAGTAGCGGCCTGGATGTTCAATGGGATTCTCTCTCTTTTACATGGGATTAATACCTCTACCATTGAAATGTTGGTGAATTCAGGTGCACAGGCACCATGTATATAATTGTGTTTATTTTTAGTTTTACAGCCTGGTACGTGAGATCGGTTGGACAAAAAGGTATTGAATTTTTCCGTTTGGAAATTCTCATAGCATCCCCGAGTTATGATTTTTTTGAAGTCCGGTTTATGAAACAATTCTATAAGTATCATTCATCAGGCTGCCTTTGTTACATGGAGATTATTATAACATTAGCGTTAGCTCGCGGTTTCGTCCGTGTGGATATCGCTATCGGATAAATCGATAACAGTCTTTAACCCATGTTATTTACCGGGATAAAAAGTAGGTATCTCATATATATGTGTTAATCCAGCGGGGTAATTACGTAACACACTAACAGTAGGAATGGGTTTAATTTTGACAGTTCAACAACATTCATTGCGTTATTTACGTTGTTGAGCAGATAAATGTTTCGAACATATGATACAATGGATTAGCAATAGGCTTCAAAATGATTCAGATTGTATTAGATGGTGCGTTATGTAATTAGGGTGCTGATTAGAAACAATCCGTGTGCCAAATTTCATCCGAATCCGGTGAGCCGTTTTTTTGTGATTGAGTAACAAACATCCAAACATACAGACGTACACATTTATAATATAATATATAGGTATATATATTTATATAGTTGGATTATTGGTGAAAAGCACATATTTTATTCATCTATGCAGGCATGACGGAATATCATGATCATGATCTTATATTATTTAAACCACTTCTGTTCGAGTAGTAACTATAACTTACGGTCAAGGCAATGGTCGCAATCTTAATAACGGGAAGTTACCCCATTGTAGCGGACGAAGCAACCTAAGTGACGCCATAACGTTCCATAACCGCGGGAGTCACGCACTCTGTTTACATAGTTCGGACTTGTTCCTAAACTTACATAGTATTATGTAAGGGGTCAGTTCGAACTAGTTGAGATTGTAAAGGCGCCCACAGACCGAGTTTATCGGGGCGTTTAGACGGGTTGTAAGGTTGCAGTTGGCAGACAAGCCCTACAACCGCAACTTAAAATTATAACGCGTGGTCACGCCGACAGAGGGCGCTTTCCGGTTTTCCGAACAAAAAATGACATATGATTGCGACGATCGCGTATCCGCGCGATGATCGCTTTCTATTATAACGCGGCCTATGGGTGCAACGTATCGTATATAACACTTAAGTTTACTGGGAAATGGATCAATAATATAATATTTATTAATTATCTTTGCTAGACTGCATGCTATCGCCAGGCATGTAGGTATGTATTACTGATGACCTGTAACACAGGTTTGTTCCAAAAACCTATATCAGGCACCAGTCTCTCACAAATGTTGAATACAGCTGAACCATTTTTTGTACACATTAACTTTGAGTCAGCTCTGTGAAGAGAGAACAAATGATAAATTATTATATTTGATTAATTCGGAGGACAGGAATATCTACAAAACTGCGTTTGACAATGCACAGCCGTTCAGTACCAATATCAATATCAGTACTTATATCAAGCAATATTGCTATATACTATACCAGCAATATGCTATACAATATAGCAATATACTATACAATATAGCAATATACTCGTAGAAGACTGCCTCATTGGTCTAGTGGTCGCAAGCGCTTCTGCTGAGCATGAGGTCCTCGGTTCGATTCCCGGGTCAGGCAAAGTGTTATTGGGTTTTTCTACCTGGAATTTCTCAGTAGCAGCCCGGAGCCTGGATTTGTGCCCGGTTGATGGCAATAGGTTCGCCCCCTATTATATGGGACTTAAACATAACTGGCGAAATGTACTATTGGTACTTAAACCTCTG
The DNA here is from genome assembly GCA_916610205.1 of Griposia aprilina. Classification (NCBI taxonomy): domain Eukaryota; kingdom Metazoa; phylum Arthropoda; class Insecta; order Lepidoptera; family Noctuidae; genus Griposia; species Griposia aprilina. The sequence continues at coordinate 13,860,599 of OU744286.1, forward strand.
CTCAACCCTTAGGGGAAACAAAGCATGATGTTAAGTTATGTTTATCAAGCAATATAGGATACAGTCACCGTAATCGTATCATATCGCCACTGAGCATTTTTGTAAGAAAATTGTAAGACCCCTAGCATGTTTAGAACAAGGATGAAAATGGCTAGCAAAAATATAGAAGACGTCTTCTACTACTGTATTTGTAGATCCATAATCATAATATTGTCTGAGTAGCGTGTTGTTTGCATGTTACATGTATAAATGTGACGTCCATCTGAATGCGCCAGTGAGGACGGTCTGTAGCGCCCTTAATTGTGGCATCCTGCACGTTGTGATTCGTATATGAACTGTACCGTACCGTGCCAGTGAATAGCTAACTTAATTTTAAACTCGACGCCAGCTGTACACTTCTCGCTCTTAATTTGAAACTGTTCTACAGTTTACAGGTACCTGTGAGGAACAGGGTGTAAACTTCACTCATCCTCCATAAAATGGGAGGATCCTCCGACCAGACGGGTGTTGTGTTTGGTGGGCTCCTGCCCGAGGTTGGATGTTGAGATGTTGTGTACAGGTTGTAAAAAGACCAATCACATAGCCGTCAACTACGCATTTAGTACATCAAACTAAGTAACATTGTACAAAAATAATTACTGGGAAATGAATTAAATTATTGGTGTGATAATTTGCTGTTTGCGGTATTGCGCAATGCAGCACACGTAAAACATGTGCTTATGGGTGCATGCAACGGTACAGGGGTCGTGGGGGTATTTATAGTTGTTTAAAAAACGTCACTAATAGTTGGAATTTTGCCTTCAATATCTCCTTATCCAGAAGCTTCCCAGGTATGGTCCGGTACAAAAAAATGCTTACAAAGACGGGGAGTACAGCTGACTCTTGGCTTCGTTGAGTGTCTTTTTACACCCGTTCTATGCTACTTGCGTGGTAAACTTCGCTTAACCGATGTAGGATTTTGCGTGATGTGATGTCAGTGCATAGCTGGCATGTGACGTTATAAACTTTCCGGAATAAATTCGCTAAATGATGGTTAAATCCGTCGTGTACTTTAGAAGAACAACGCGGTCACACAGACAGACGAAAAACGACTTTAATTTGTGTAAGTATAGATAGATAAAGTTCTAGAAGGTTCCCTACTTTTGGATCACCAGTAACTCCACACCATACCCATTTAATTTTCTTTGCTTAGTGTTCTAAGATTCACACATGTTTACTAATACCAATATTCATGTTACCACGTAAGCTTCTGAAGAAGTAGACCATTGCACATGCATTGCGTGCATTTGAACACGACGGAAATGTGGAACATGACTGTTTTATTTCTATTCATAGCTATCAAGAAGCATTTTCAACAACAAGGTATTCAATTTTTTTTATTTGTAAGTCATCAAATAACTTCTGACACGCCCCCCGCTCGCATGCCCGTAGTCTGACATGCCCCCCGCTGTGGGCGGACCGGAGGGCATGTCAGACTTTTACTGACTAAAACCCACCCGTGGTCCTTGCCTGCTTGCGTGGTCGTGCAACCCTTACAAACCCGCGACCCTGGCAGGTCCACGACCCTGGCAGGAAGGTATTGAATTCCTACGATGTGTTTCGTTGGTAGGTATGTTAATCGGGATATATTTTTATAGAATTCACCAGCACTAAAAAAGATTCAGATTCATAAACAGTAGTTACACTGCTCTTTAATTTATTTGTTAGTCACAACACGGCACTTGTAACAAAGCAACATACCCGACTGGTATAGGTGTCAGAGTCCCGATCATCGGCCAAACGGTCGAGCTGCCTGTTGAAGGAGTCCCGTGAGTAGTCGGTGAACTTGTTGAGCTGTGTGTTGCGTTTCGTCTCACGGTCCAGGGTGCTCTGCCCGGGCAGGCGCTCCGTTGGGCTTTTAGGAGACTCCAGGCTAGACACACAAACAGTTTTTTTTTAAAGTACTTATGTACTCACATAAACTCACGCCCTTTTTTCCATGGCGGTAGGCAGAAACTACAGAACGCCACTTGCTACGATCCTTACATAGTACAGAAACTCGTTGAGCGCTAAACGTGTTTAGTGATTGGCGGTGCAAGTGGGACTTAGTTTGTTACGCAATTACCCCGCTGGTCATAAACGTACGCCGGTTGCGAGTACTACGTACCTGACCTTTCTGAAGTACATCACCAATAAGGTCAGTAATTTTATGGTTCACAAATTGGGTACTACAATATCACTTACAATGAAAGGTAAACTTGAAGAGCACATTACACTGCGTGCTGTAGAATAGTGAACAGAGCATGCATAACGTATGAGGTAGTTACAATGTAACTGATATTTATTTATCTATTTATTTATTATTATATTATTTATACTGTAGCACATGTAAATTAGATACAGTTTTGTGTAGCGCATGACGAATAAGCATAATATTTGAAAGTGAATTGTTCGTAAGCGAGTATTGAATTGATACTTTCAATTTGTTTTAAGGCGCAGATATACGACTTTTAATGATTTCAAATTGAACATCACGTCTAAAATAATCATCTTATTTCGTTGAAAAAAATAATATGATAAACTAGACTATTTTCTTCGTAATTTGATATGTGAATATTTGAAATTATATTTTTATAACATAGTGTAATTAATTTGTAAAGTAATGTCTATCGCGAACACAAAAACGATAATCACGCAAAAACTATCGGGCGTATTTTCATGAAATCTGCACCATCTATAAGACAATTTAATTACCCATGTATACGGCTTTTATTTGTATTGTGTTTGATAAATCAAGTGGGGTTGTTTTTGCGAAAAAACATGATGCGCGTTGAAGCGGGGGCTCTTGCGGGCGACGGGCGGCAGTGCATCGCTGACCAATGTCCGGGTATACGCTAACGCTCTATGCAATTTGATTCGCTTAAAAGTTTCGCATGCTCCTCCCACTCGCTCAAGGTCGCTGGCACTTATTGTCGCCTTAAGAAAATTAAAAAAAGGAACAATAAATAGGCTGACTGCTCTAGATGATCAGTGAGCATTTGTACCCAGTTTTCAATTTGCATTTCAATACGAGGTAACAAATCAAAATCTTTCATTCAAATTGGGCTGGGAATCAGCACTTATTTTAAATTCTAAGACATCCCTCAAAACACTCATCTCTCACCACTTCCTAGTGTTTACTAATAGAAGCTGTGAGGAAGACTTTACCTAGCGCAAAAAATCCTAGCAATTACGAGGAAATTGTTTTTTCTTATTACAACACAATAATATTGTAATAGGGTGTCTATCTAAGGATGGCACTTATTCTGTTACCCGTAATACTGCGCAAAATTGGCGCAAAATATCGACTCCAGTATCATTAATCATGCTTCCATTGTTTCCTTTGTGTGGCATATTATCAATATCTTACCTGTTAGCGCTCATCATTTGTCTTGTTTTTTCTACGCTATCCCAGTCTCTTCGAGGATGATAGGATTTCCCGCCAGGATCACCTGTACCTAAAAAAAAAGGTTTGTAAATTAAACTTTTACTTCAACTTGGTTACTGAAAGGCATGTCAAAACAAAAATTTGTTGACCGATTGTCAATATCATGTCAAATTATTTGGTTGGTTATTGATCGAGTTATTTCGATCAGCCATTCACAGGAGTTTGAAAATTCTTTCAGAGGCCAGAAATATAATTATGTATATCCAAAAAGTTTTGGCTCAAAAGAGGTGATATTACTGTAGAATAATTATAGATGATTCCGGTATATTCCGTATTTGCATACCATTGCTATTTTATTGGTCAGCTATCATCTTTGTCATTATACAAATTCCGGATCATTGATTTATAAGCCATACCTACGTTATTTCGTACCGGGAAAGTGCTACCGTATTGCTTACTTTACGAGATAAAAGCTCTTACATAAATATTATAATATAAACTTAGAGAAGTTAATTATTAATACGCTATTTGCATAAACAAAGAGCTTATACCAAACTATTAATTATAAGAAACATTTAGTTTAGTTTAGTTTATAACGTACCTACACGTATTCGTACTAAAGTTAGTGTAAACGTTAATTTTATGTAAATGAAGTCGTGTATCTTACTGGGGCTGCCGAGCCGCCTCGCGCGGTCTCCCTCTAGAGAGGAGAGTGGGCTGGCTTGATCCAGGTTGTCTTGGGAACCACTGTAAGAGCTGTACATCTTGTAATTTGACCGCTTTTCGACCACACGCTTCGAGGTCGTCACAGGACTGTAACGATCTGTGGGACTGCTCACTCTGGAAATATTTAAGCAAATACATATTTGGAATAATTTGTACCTTGTATGTTGTGGAACTAATATCAAATTAAATCCGTTTTTGATAAACATTTGTGGTTGAACTAACCGCTTATTTGGACAGGGTTTTATGTTTCTGTTGATATTTGATAGTATAATAACAATAAAACGCTGTATATTAATATAGAAGTGATTTAGCTATATAGACTAGTGACGGGTGACTCGGCTTCGATCGTGGGATTAATGTAGGTAATAGTGCCAAACATTCCTCAAGTAAATCTCCAAATAATGGAGAAGTTCAATCAAAATATATTACTTCGCAGATAAAAGTTCTAGATAAGTACTCGTAGGTATAATATCATGCGAATATAAAAACGACTTATTGTTTTATCGTTCCTATTTAGATGACCCATTTTCAGAATAATATCTAATAAATTTTAAATATTTACAAGTTATCTCATAGTTTTATGACGTAGGTGTGCATTTTCATAACACATACGAAATAATGTGGCTTTTTGACAATTATTACACAGACCAAAACACAGAATTAATTATTATGAAAAACAAAATTAAATTAAGCGGAAAAATGTTATGGCACTGACCAATGAGGTATTTCAGAGAACAAATTGTTTAATGGAATGTGTTTAATTAACGCTGTTCACATGTACTAATAAATCCACTATGTATTAACACAATGGAATTATATTTATAGGAATACCGCAATACGGCGCTGAAAACTATATAAAAATTGATTTACGCTGTAAATACGAGCCAGCTTCGCGCGAGCTTTAAATATAAATTAATTAATTAGCATACGTGATACTGAGGTATTGAGTTCCATTGTTGCATGTGAATGAACACAACGCACCTGTTAATTGGACTGGCCGTTCTGTTCAAGGGGCTGTCTTTTCTGGCGAGAGGGCTCGTTGTCCGGCCGACCGGACTCGTCGCCCGGTACGGCGAGCTCGCTCGATACGGACTGGCAGACCTATTGACGTCCAACCGCGAGCCGTTCCCCAAATGTTTTGTTGTTATCGGACTTGCTGTCCTGTTCCTCGGACTCTCAGAGCCGTATCTTGTGTACGTTTCCTTTTTCGTCGCTTTTGATGTCGAGTACGCGGAGTCGGTCACGTCGTAATTTTTGTCTTTGTCCTTCGAGTCGGATCCGTAGGAGGGCTTGTAATAATCGGTGGAATCACGTCTCTCCTCGCGACGGTCCATTGAGCTTGTACTGTGCTTAGTATTTGATTCGTATAGATTGTATTGGTTCATTGGACTCTCTGATCTTAGACGTGTAACTGTAACAAAGGAAAATGAGGTAACGCTTAGTTCAGGATCTATAATTATGACGTTTTTCAGATTTTTGCTTTATTTGCATTGAGATAATATTCAGCAGATTTTGAGAAATTGAAAAAGATACAGATTTTGCTATAATAACATAATGTAGCGTAGCTTTCTTAACTATTATGTTTACATGCATTCAAACCTTACCTGGACTAGATATCCTTGCGTAAGCCGGAGATGGACTGGAGCTGTCTCGCGGCTTCTTGGACCGGGAGCCGACGCGGAACATGTGCGGCGAGCCGTGCACATCGTACCCGTTGAAGTAGATGTACAGCTGGAATTACAGGACTGTGTAGTTGGGATGCCAGCTGCTGGACAGTCTAAGCCCGTATTAATGAACCTCACTCAAGATCCAAGCATTACTTAAAACTAGTTTCAACCAATCAAATGGCTCTAAACTAGTTTTAAGTAATGCTTGAGTATAAAGTGAGTTCTGTAATACGGGCCTTAATGGCAGTTTGTGATTTCAGCATTAAATAGTTCATATTGATGTACTGTGAGGGTGTGTGTGTGTGTGTATATAGTATTAGGGCCATGTGGCTAGCCGTCGGAGGTGTTTCAGCTCGCCTTGTAATGAACAGTAACTATCATGGCGTGTTGTGATTTTTTGTGAAAGACAATAGTTTATAGTATGGAAAACAGTTTATTATCAACACACAACGACTTGAAGAAACTCAAGATTTCTTAGCTGTATTACTAAGGTGCAACTTTTTACAAATTTTGGCGGGAGCGAACGAGAGCCGCGGAAGGACGAAAACGTTACGTGCGCTCGCCGGCCCTCGTGAGTGACCGACGGTGCGGTTTACCAAATAGTGACGCATCTTCGTTTAAATGTACGGATTGAGATGTCCCTATGGAGTTATGAATACCGGCGTTACTCGACGAAGGAACATCTCTTCGTAAAATCCGTCACATACCTATATAGCTTCGGCTGTTAGGATGGGTCTTGCTACAAATATATTTTCTTTCGGATACTCGAAATTGAATTGATATGGATTTGCATAAGGAATATTCTAATGTCCTAAATATTTTGGTAATTGAATTCGGTTTCGAATAAAACCTATCAGTCCAAAAAGCATTTAAATCTTACCCTATGTTTTCCAGGTGCCTTAGGCATGAAAGTGGCGCGGTATTTAGTAGCCGAAAGTTTCTCAAGAGCGCACATAACACTTCTCTTGTCGTGAACTATGTCCAGTTGCAGGTCACCCCTGACTCCGCAGCCACTGGTGTCCAGCTCGAAAGAGTGAGGTTTGAGGGGTTCAGCTCCTTCGAGAGCTCCAGGGCTCAACCGAACACCGTGGGGATCAAAGACTTCGCAGGTAAAGGGGCCACCCTGAAATAGATAAAGAAATAGTAATTATGAGAAAGTCATCTCCGTATCATGTTTCAAGTTTGTTCCTGGCGCAGAAATCAAGAAAACTTCTGTTTTTTTTATTTTATTTTATTTTAGATGGGTTTGCTCTTGACTCTAGTCTAGGTCCTTAAAAAAAAAAAAACAGTCAGTCACTTGGTCAGTTAAAGAAAATCTTTGACCTGGCTATTGAGTCACATTGAGAAGTAGCGTAAATTATGTCGTCTGTCCCCAACCATAGATAAGTAATACATTACTGGCTATATTTTTTTTTTTGTAGTGAAGCAGTAATGGTTGAGCGGTTCTGCAGGTCGATTTCCCAAAATAAATTGTTGCGTAGGATTATTTAAAACCAAAATCTCTCCCCTCCCGTTCTCACCTGAATATGATCCCCCTTATAAGTGATAGCTATAGTCCAGGTGCCCGCCTCATCAGGCTGGAAGGTGGCACTGGAGGCCGTGGTGCCAGGAGCTGATGGTGGAGGATGTCGAGGTTCCAACGGTACTGCGCGACCGCTCGGAGAGTGAGCTGTGACGTCGACATCTTCTCGTCTTGGTGCTCCTGTAATAAATAAAGGATCAAAATATTGTTATAGAAGACGGAAGCTCCATAGCATGAAGGGTAAGGCGTTAGACTGGCAGAGATATTGCGGTCATGAGCTCGAACCTGAACCAATTCACTTGACTTAATCCCTATTCCCAAATATAACGTCACCTCCGAGTGAAGAAGGGGTATTCTTTTTTCCACCAATCTATCGAACTACTCAGAATTAATCGTAACCCCGTATATATTTTTACTATCCCAAAAACTGATATTATTATTGACAGTTTAAAACCTGAAGAATCTTATTCGGCAATGTCCACAGGGATCTTAGTGTATAGGGCGGCAAGAAGATCGACGCACAAAATGAATCCATGAATTCATTACACGATTCTAGCACTCGTAGTGTAGAAATTTTACGTGAGATATCAAAAAAAAAAAAACTGTTTCATAGAAAACTGCCTTTGCAGTCAATATGTATTGAACGGTATTTAAAAAAAAAATAACCGATGAATAATTCCAATGCAGGGATGTTCACAATCATGTACCGGCTCGGTGGTAACAGGCTGCGCATCGATCTCCCTGCCACCCTGTATAGTACTTATATATTAAGATCCTTGTGGACATTGTATACAGTTGTATACAATCTATTACAGTACCTACTTATCTTCATCTCACAGACACAGCTACAAACCATGTTACAACCATTAACGTTTGGCGTCCAAAGGTCAATTGCTTGTAAGGGGCGGTTGTACATGTACATGCATGAGCTAAGGACATTGCGATGTTATCGCGTTTGCTCTGCTCCGGTTGTAGAATCTTGAACCTATATGTAGTACTACGTACGTACCTGTAGCACTGACTAGTACTTCGACTATGCTTCCTATGGCACACGGCGCCATGCCAGGTGGAGGGACGCTTACAAGTCTTGGTAGAACTCGAAAGAAGTATCTTCCATCGACCCTGAAATTACATTTTAAGTTAGTTATGAATTTATTATTGTAGCACGTTTTTGTATATCTGTATGAACATCGTTATGACAAATTGTACCAGAATGCTGAATGCACGGACACATTTAGTTTTAAAACACAATTTTAAAAGCAAAATCAGAATACTGCTGTTAAATGTCAAACGCTTGTGTACATTGCTGAGTGCACACCACACCTCTACAGAGCGTTATAGGTGATTCAATAGCATGAAGGTAATAAAGTGCTTATTGTCTACACAATAAGCACTTTATTACCTTTGCCATAAAATTATAATAAAAAGTTACCTGATGTCATCAACGGTGAGCACGATTTCATGCATGCCAGCATGTTCGGGTACAAATTCGCCGGCACCCCGAGCATCAAGCTTCAACCTTGATTCTTGTTCCAGAGGGTTCACAATAGACACTTTTACTTCAGATATGGATAACTCGCTGGATATGCTCTCGATCTTTATGTACGTCTGTAAGGGAAACGAGTGAGCGAAGTGAAGCGAATGTTTGGTCAGCTGTTTGACGAAAATTCAAAGTCAAAGAAATATTTCAATGCCTTTAACTGTTTGTTATGCTGTTAGTTGATTTTTTAGAAGAAATACTGAACTTAAAAATAACCTTAGTAGGTTTAAATTGTTATTGGAATTATTATGTTTAAAATACAGTATAAGAGATATTACGAGACCAGAATTATTATTAAAACACGTAGGTATCTACAAAAAAAACCTATAGAAAAAGCTTTTCTTTGTTTTTATATTTCCATAAATATCATGATTAGAATCTTCTTTGAGTACCAATATTCGCCTTAATGTTCACTTGTGCCGGATAAATCAGCTGGGGCATTTCCGGCTGTGTTAGACGGTATCTTGCATCGGGGGAATTTCATAAGGCTTCCGCTGTCTCCTTTGATGTCGACTCAAAAAATCCAGATGAATAAGCCATCTACTTTTAAAAGATCATTAAATGGCAGGCGTTTTTTAACTCAACGTTACTTTGATTGGGGAAAATATAAGACGCGTTTTCACTTGATGATTAAATTACTTTTTTTGTAACTTGCGTTGCTAAAGTTTTGGTGAACCTTAGTTGGTGCTGGATCCGGCTGGTATATTAAAAAACGGTTAAGTATAAAAGCAGCTTAGTAAAGTTAAAACTATTTTGAATTAATGGTAAGCGAGTGCTCTTTAACATTACTCGACGTCTGCCTTAGCCAAGACAGCATCCAGAAATTGTCACTGACCACTTGGGATATGCAGCCACTAAAACAGGGAAATAGAGGAAAATTTGTACTCACGGTTTCCCCAACTCTGCCCGAGGTGGAGTCTAGTGCAACTCTAAGCATGTCATGTATAGGCGGCCGAGGAGGCACGTTCCGAAGTTGAGTGGCCCATGCCATCACACCCAGGTGTTCCACGTCACTTTGACTCAGGTCACGAGCTGATAATACTGGGTGTACACCTGGACAACACAAGTAAAATTTGAAGGTTTCTTATACATGTATGTGATGTTCAGAAAAACTGCAAGCTAAGTTCGAATATTCAGAATAAATTGACAGGAAAGCATGTTATTGGTGCGGATACATGAATGAATATATATATGAATAATAACCACATAAAACGAACTCCATTGAAACTTAATAAGATACATTAATTTGGTTTTAACATTTTATGTTGCAAAAGAAGCTGTCAATTTCAACAAAATATTTATTTACAGCAAAACAGTCGTATGTCCATTTTTCAGTATAATATTTCAGTGATCAATGCTGTTTGTAATTCTACCGCAAATATTTATAATGTATTGCTGTAATTCAGTGGGTGCTCGTATTATGAATCAGGGCATCAATGTAATTAATAACTAGCACTACTATGTCAAAAGTACGGTGATAATTTAAACTACCATTGAACACGATGAAACATGATCTATAAACATTATCGTAATGTTAACTGTTTGAGTCACCGCTATCGGTTTAGGGGCGTATACAATGTGAAGCTGAATTAATGAACATTAGTATAGTAGTTTGATCCAAATCGTTAACTGAATCGATTTTTGTAATTTTTCGCGCACCTAGCTATAGAGTGGCATAACTCAAAATAATCCAAAACCGAGTTATTGAGATTATCGGATCTGAATGATGTTGTATATTATTTTGTTAAGATATTAATTGAGCAAATTATATCTTGGTAAAATAATATAGGTAGGTACAACATCATACTACAAAAAAAAAAAATCGGTCAAATAGATAACGGTAAAACGTTTTCTGATGGAAAAAGACGTATTTTGAATTGTGCTACTCTTTATCTAGGTGTGCGATACGTCAGGTAATTCTTACAGCTTTTTTTTTTAAATTACAGCTGTACTCTCAAAACAAACCAAAATGGACGAAGTACGTACTGCGCTAGACCCTTATACGAGTGCCACTGTGTGCGTGCGTAGCTTTATAATGTGACCACAATTTTCTCCCACAATCAGTATAACTAATTTAATAAATAAGCAATGTTTTATACATAATAGTAAAAATTCAGTTTATGTATTATGATTATCATATAATATTCTAATTGGGGAATACTCCAATTAGAATATTATATGATAATCACGAACGCACACCAACAAACATGGTGGTGTGCGTTAATTCCGGGATATGCTGTAGAAATTATTCATTCGTAATACTGTCGCTTGGAAAATCCTTTTTATTTTATCCGAAATTCTGCTAATATAAATAAATATGTATCATTTTCTATTCTTCCTTCTCTGCAAAAACGAACGAATGAGTGTTTATTTCTACATATTGACGCGTAACATTACTTTGGGAAAAAACTTGGAAGGAAACCGGCATATACTAGAACTAAAAAATCGAACACTTGTGACATCCACCAACTCGCACTGGGCCCACGTGGTGGATTATGGCCCACTCCCTCTCACAGAGAGGAGGCCTGTGTCCCAGCAGTGGGAACATTATAGGCCGATTATTACTTGGGGCCTATAGACCAATAAATAAATAAAATATTGCTCTGGCTACGCGTATTTTTGTAGCAATAAAACGGAGACAGTGTAATGTCAGTTTCACAGCGTTTTTTTTTTCAAATAATATTTTTGTTTACCAATTTTCTTAGCAGCATCGATGGCCATTTGGTTGTTCTCCTCCCAGCGCGCGGGGTCTCTTCGCAACCGACTCGGAGGCGGCGCTGGACCACCAATAGATCTGACCAGCTCATTTGAAACACGGCCGTCGTTCCAGTCCGTCTAAAAACAAACCAATTAAAGTGAATTACCGATCCTGTGGTCTGGTTGTTCGGGGGTCCGAACCCAGGAAGGCACATTACTATGTGTAATTTATTTCATCACATCGTGAGAAAACCGGTATGTCTTAGAACCAAGAATTCGAAGACATGTGACATCCACCAACTGGGCCCACGTGGTAGATTATGGCCCACTGTCTCTCACTGAGAGGATGCCAGCAGTGGGAACGGTATAGGCTGATTATGTATGTATGTACCGTGCCCTGATAGACTATTCAAAGTATTCAACATTATTCAGTAATTTTTGAAAGTCGAAAATTAAGAACAAAAGAAACCGCTCAAAACGTTCACCCTTCCTACATTCCTAGTGGAAATCAGTTGTCAAGTGATATAATTCAGTTTCTAGATCAGTTTTATTTTATAGGCACTAGTCGCATAGGTAAGATCCAGACGAATATTTATTAATGAAATTAGCGATAACCCGAGCAATTTTGTAATAGAGAGAAACCGAGAGAAAAGTGGAATATGTGAACACTAACACACTAAGTGTACCTAGACCATTGTGAATCTTATCTTTCAATCATTAGGCAGATTGTCGTGAGACCAGGCCTTGCTTAACTTGACGAGCCATCGTAAATTTTATAATAAAACGTGACCAAACTAACGAATAACTCAGGTATTTGTAAAATTATTTGCACTACGTCTTGCAACAACTTTAGATATATGCGTTAGCTACCTTCACCTATTGGATTTACGTAATCTTGTGTTAACATGAATGAGAAAAAGATTGCCTTCGGCAACGATATCTGAACACATCAAACGCCTACTTTAATCGTTATTTTATGAAAGTTAACCTTTCGAAATAATCACGTGACACGCCCATTTCCCTAAAGGGATTAGCAGAGATTGTACAAATTTTCTCATAGTTCACAGACACCAGCGGGTAATTACGTAACACACTAACAGTAGGAATGGGATTCATTTTGACACTTCAACTACGTTGTTGAGCATACACATTTTTCGAACCTAAGAAGCAATGGGTTAGCAATAGCCTTCAAAATGATTCAGATTGTGATACTCAATACTCAATTCTTTATTGCATTCCATATGATTTGATATGATTGTGATTCTGTTACGCAATTAAGGTGCTGGTCGCTTAGAAACATTATAATTTTTTTAATCATGGGATCCAATGATACCCCTCAGGGTTAAGTGTATAAATTTATTTTTCACCCCTCGATTCATGTAGGTATGGGGTGAGCCATTCTTAATTGTTTATTTCGTAATTTTACTAAACCCTTGTTTACCGGTGCACAGAATACACCAGTACTCTCCGAGCAAAATGGCTGCATGTGTAACATCCGGACGGACGGACAGACGGACAGACGGACATGATGAAATTATAAGGGTTCCGTTTTTACCATTTGGAGCCCTTTTTTTTTTTTTTATTTTTTTTTTTTGGGTGGGAAATCATCAAATGACCTCTCCCGCTCTGGGCGGAGCGGTAGGGCGTGTCAGACTCTTACTGACTAAAACCCACCCGTGTTCCTTCAGTTGCCTGTGCGCCAGGGCCACGGTAACTCTTTCGAACAATCCGCGACCCCGGCAGGCATCGGCCCTGTCGGACCCCGTCAATTATGCTGACATCTCTTTGAGGCGCGCGTGGAACACAACGCGCCGTCGACCCGGGCCTGGTCCTTGCCGGACGGCGAGCTGCCCATTGCTCGCCGTCCGCAGGCCCGCGCCTACGGTGGCCGGGAGTCGGCTATCGACTCCCGACGCCCAGGGTGTCTCCTCCTGCGGCGACTAGGGTCGTGAGGGCGCAACGATTGCCGCACCCTCACGCGCTCCGCCTCCTCCTTCGCGAGCATTACTGCTTCACAGAAGGAGGTGACGGCTTCCCATTCCCTCTCGCTCCGTACCATGGCCTGTACCAGGACCGGACGCGAGAGATCGCCGCCGCCGATCGCCGCCACGAGGACACGGCGGTGCTCCACCCAAGCTGGGCAGACCTCCACCGTATGCTCCACCGTGTCCTCCGGTCGATCCACACAATGCCAACACCCGGGCGTTTCCTCCCGCCTTATCCGAAACAGGAACCTCCCGAAACAGCCATGTCCGGTGAGGACCTGCGTCAGGCGGAAGGTGAGGACGCCGTGGCGCCTCTCAAGCCACTCCTCAAAGAGGGGACTTACCGCCGCAATTGACCATTTGGAGCCCTAAGGTCACAAATCCGAAACTCACCGTAAAATTGGTGATCCCTCTCTCCAGCCGCGAGTTGACCCATTCTAGAGTAGTCTTGAACCCTGTGGATTCAGGCTTCATGAAGTAGGAGAGGTAGGTCATGCCAGACAGCTCGTCCAGCCAGGGTGAGGCCAGATACTCTGGCTCCAAGACCATGGGCACCTCCAGCTCGCGATGAGCCAGCTTCATCGCACGACGACAGTTCTCCACGGCTTCGTGGCGATCTGTAGGAAATATCTTGCATGATTTTGTGTTCCTAATACTTTATGTAAGTAGGTTGGATTAATACTTAATATTTTTCTATGGGATTCTTATGTATTGAATTGTATATTACAAAGGTCGGCCTTGTCGCTAAAAGTGGTCTCTTACAGACAACCAACTCCGCCTCTGTACACTTCCGTGCTATAAATAAACCTTAGGATGTATAGAACTGCCAGGGTTATAGAAGACTAGCTGTTGCCCGCGACTCACGATAAAAAGTAGCCTATGTCCTTACCCAGATCATGGTCTATCTGTGTGCCAAATTTTATCCAAATCCGTTCAGCCGTTTTAGCGGAAACCGTAACGAACAAACAAACTCAGTTTCGCATTTATAATATTAGTTAGGATTGTTCCGCTTTTGTTAGTAAAGTAAGTTGTTCAAAAGTCTGCACTTCATAAGATTGAAAATTGCTGCGGTATCTGCCAAAAGTTTACAAAGTGAAACAGCTTGCTATAATTTTTCATAAAATCAATTTGCGCCCTTACAGAATTTCCAATTACTTTTAAAGACAGCTCGGAAGGTTGTACGGTGTAATGAAATCTGTCATAATCAATACTGACTTAGCTCGCGCCAGTGCGGGAAAATGCCGGGCTTGCAGTAGTCGAGTAAGGCGGAGAGCAGAACCCCGCTGTTCCAATCCGTCGTCAAGTTGTTGACGCGGCACTCCGGCATGGCTGCCTGCAGCCACGATAGCATCAACTTTCTGCAATCAAACACCAATAAACGTGCAATTTGCCAGTCACTTGCCGCCAGTACTGTAGGGCACAAAACTACCCAGTTCGATCTCACTTACAACTTTAGAACGGAGCTCCAATTAGTATTTCACATCGAACCTCCATAAAAGCGATAAGTATTGAGCAACTTACATTTTATATTAGGAATTTCTAATATTCGACGCGCATAGAGAAGATGGCATGAATTCTTTCGTCACCGCTAGAGCTTTATGTCTTCCTTTGATTACGTACGAATATTTGAACGGAAATGAATTATTGAAGATATCCTTTTCGACTTGGTGAGTTGACACATACTCGTTTGTACATAACGAGTACATGTATGGGGAAAGATTAAGTAGAGACTTAGATGGAATAAATTATCTTGAGCTGCGAAAAACTAGACACTGCCGGTATTTCTAAACACCGGGACTGTTAGGCAAGCTCACTGAGCGTATCTTAGGTGTGTTTATTTTAAATGCAGTCGAGTGATATGGACCGCTGCGCCGGCGCCGGCGCAGGCGTGTCGCGCTAATTGCTGTTACACTAAATAAACGTTTTGTTGTTTATATACAGTTAGTTTTTTTCCAAGGTTTATTGATTCAGACGTTCGAATTACATCAGCATCGTCGCGTGATTGCATGGTTGTCGGAATTTATCGCATGTGTTGGGTACTGCATCATGTTTATTATTATGCATTGTTATTTTTTGCTCGATGTCTAGTGAAGATTTTGCTTTGTTATCTAAGTTTTTATTATGCTCTGGGTCGGTTTCCGGATACCTAAATTATTCATTGTGAGCTGATTTTTGTAGACTGGAATCTTAGGTGTACCTATATTTATTACGATGAACTATAGTTATGAAAACTTTAATTTTATATGGGTCCGTAATAGTAATATTCTATGAAAAACAATTAAATAACTAAATCCTACCATTGAACTACTAAAATAAAACCTTACCTTGGAGGGAATTTGCTGCGTCCGATCTGGTATCGAACAATGAGTGACCAAATCAAACCCAATATTAGTTTTAAATTCCCATTCACTATGTCCACGTTACCTAAAACAAAAGAGGATTGTAAAAATGCAATATTTAAAAATGTTGAAGTGTTCAATTTATTTAAATGTCGCTTTTCGTGCCTGTCTGTGTGATCGCGTTGTTTTTCTGAACTACGCAATGAATATTGATTCGGTTTTCACCAGAATTTAGAGAATGTATTCCGGAAGGTTTATGTGTATGATACATTAATAATTACTTACACATAATAAAGAAATATCCATATTTAGTCAAGCCGTAAAAACCTTGCGAAGCTTGGAGGTAACGTATAAAAGGTTTATATATTCAATTTGGAAGTTCAAGAGTTTCTGGCCTACTCATAATTAAGGGTAAATGGATCACAAGTTTAAATGGAGTTAGGCAAGATATTTGGGAATACCGTAACGCGAAGATGATTGATGATTTTCAAATGAACCAAAAGATGAAGGAATACCTATGACTCCAGTTCGAAATTTGAAGACAAAAGATCTAACGAGATTCTTTAAATAAGTACTATGTCATACTCTACTACGTAGAATCCAAATATTGTCGTTAAGTGTGCATGCACACGAACGAAGCGTCTTGCGTCAAGAAGCAATAAGCCGAGGCTTTGGTCTTGACCCAGCAGTGAATTTAAAAATATAATTATAATAATGTGATTCGTACCAATATTGACAAGTTTGACCCCATCATCTTCAATGGCTTGCAGCGCTGTGGTGACATTCTCCAACTTGTGGTGCTGGTTTGTTGGGTTGCGGCTCCAGCCCTTCAACTTTCGACCTTGAAGAGCTTCTACTAATGCACACAGTACTGTTCCATCTCGGAGGTCTTCTACTAAGTCTGCAACCTGTAGAAAATGATAAAACGCTAATTTTACATTAAAGAAGTATCAGAATGTCATGGTCAAATCTCAAAGACTAAGCATTAATAATAATAAAGTCACAGCGATTACTAAAATCAAACAAATCAGTGTCGATAACACGCTGTTCATTAGAAAACAATACCCACAAATTAGCGTAGCAAGTTGTGTGAAACTGTTAACTCAATTAATACGGTATTTCATATTCATATTCATATTCATATCTTTATTTGCATTCCATAATGTAGGTATAAGGTGTTATAAAGGCTTAAAGCTAAGGTACAATTACGGACCCTGACATAGGGCACAGCAAAAATTATAAAATTAGTTCATAAAATCAAATAAAATAAAATTAAAAATCAAATAAAATCGAATAAAATTAAATTAGAGAATTATTTACCTTTATGTTCATTGGTTTCAGGGTCTCATTGACCCAATTTCTGAAGGTGTTGGCCTGTATCTCCACCCAGAGATCCTCGTGGCCTTTGATGGCCATGCCCTTGGCGGCTGTCCCTTCAGCGCTGCGAGCCGCAAGGCCGGCCTGGGTGATGCGGCCCGCCGAGCCTTCGGCTGAATGCGCCCGCGCCCCCTGATGTGTCACTCTCACCCCTTCCATGATCACGACTTATCAGTTATCTATGTTTCATCTATATAATATCACTTCTTTTTCTTTGGCACTGCTCATCGTTGTCATCTGGAAAAATAGTTATATCATAAGTATCGAATCTATTTATGTAAATGCACGACTGTCAGGACTGGAAATTTCTATACAGAGAGTCAGTCGTATCTAGAATATTGATTAGGATTAATAGGAGTCTTGATCACGGTTCAACGGTACAGGAAGTCAATCACCGATTTATATACGTACTCGCTTGCAAAGGACTACACCCATTCAATAAAGCGAAAAGTATGTACCTTCCTAAGTATAGATAGCAATATTAATGGGTTTAAGTAGTCATGACCTCCAGTTCGAGTACATTACTCGTTGTTCTCGCCAGTCTGGACGGATCTAGAGTTTTAAGCAGATTGATGACGCATTGTCACCTCGTCTTTGATTGATCACAGTTCCCGACAAAACCTGACGAGACTATAGTCTCTCAACGCTATCGTTGAGAGTAACTTTATGAGCTTATAGGTACACTTAACCAGCTGTGCCGGCGACATTTGCTCAGTTTTGGTTTCTAATACTTTATGCCCATTTCTGGGAATCAAGTTACTTTCATAATGCCAAATATCACCAGGTCTGTTCGGCAGATTATCAGAAAAGATGTGACGAACAGAAACTAACTCAGAAACTCGGAACTCAAAGATTAGAAGAGTGTTCTTTGTCAGTTTTGTTTTATGTTTGAGAGTAATGACCACCAGACCGTTTCAATATGATACGTAATAAATTTAATTATGCTGATTTATATTATATATTTATCACAACAAAGCCAGAATTAAATTATTACATTACCAGCGCGCTACGTGTTTGGACATACCTGTAAATTGTATGTCATTCGAATCCGTTATGTATGATTTTGTCGGTAGTTATGTAAGGAATTTTCTAGGCCTTCACATAATATAACGATGTTGTTAACACAGTAACGTAGTGTTGGGAATATAATAATAAGTAAGTTTTTGATGCTCGACTTTGCTGAGCCAGCGTAATTAGTTTAAGTTGCAAAAAATAGTTGCAGAATCTTAGAAAAATGTTTATAAATTTATTTTTAACTAGTGCCCGCCGTAGCTTCAATGAACCGATGTGACTTTATGTCAAATTATCGAGATTTCTGTGCTATAATATATAAGTTAAATATGAAGTTATTACTTATACTTAGGCATACACGTAAAGAGACGTCCCTCTCAAAGAGGGGAGGCCTGAGTCCCAGTAGTGGGAACATTATAGGCTGTTTATGTATACACGTAAACGCAACCACACACACACAAAGACACACACATTGACGCACATACACACACATGCCATCAATTAATTGTACCACGTTGCCAACCTTTACTATGTGATTATAATTGGGGTCCTGGAGTTCCAAAATACAGGCTTAGGCTTAGTTTAGACTCCAGGTCTCCCATAAATTACAAAAATTTGATAAGATACCTGTCAACGTAATATAAACTAGTATAAGAATGTAATTTGTGGAGATAAAATAAACATTAAAAAAAAGCATGTTACCATAGCTCGGGACCATGGGATCCCGGTCCTATAGACGGCGTACGAGGGGCCGAAGCCAACTCACAGAGGCCCCTTAGACATATTTAAATGGAATGAGGCACCAACCAACGATTATCCCTGTATACTATGCAAGTGCACTGGAGGATAACCCCCAGTTGGTGTAGTACTATTGCAGGATATGGAAACAAAAATAATTATTGAACTATGGATTTGAGTGGCTAAAATTATTATTATTACTTATAAACTTTCCGGAATAAATTCTCTAAATGAAGGTGAAAACAGCATCAAAAACAATTACTTAGTTGAAGAACACACAGATAGACATGAAAACAGACTATGTTTATACTATGTAGGTAGGTAGGGTAGGTAGTTCTACAGTTTACACTTAGCATAAGTTTCCCTTTCTTTATTTATATTTATTAGAACAGGAAATTAGTAAAGTGATCCTGTTATGTTTCACCGATTTTATTGTGCCAATTATAATTTCGAGTCAGATCAATAAATTCTTTCGTATTATGCAGCAGTTATTGTAGACTTATACAGAAAACAATATAATATAATGACGCCAATAAAATATCGACAGTCGAGCCATATCTAGTGACTTGTATTTAGTTTCTCGTTTATTTTGTATGGTATCATAAAGGCTCTCGCAAACAGGTGCGACGCGACTGCGCCACGCAACTCTGGTAGAACAATTCCTATGAAAACTTCAAGTTAATTGTTCTACAAAAGTCGCGTCGCGCCTGTCTGCGGAAGCCTTAACTTCTGCCATCAATTGTTTTTAAAATGAAGGTCGTGCAAGGTAGAAATACGCAACAACCTTTTTATTTTGTCTTAGAAACTTTGTATGACCTTAAAAGTTTGGCAACACCGTGGAGAAATATTTTTTTAAATAAGTTAACTGGCGAAATGTGGGTGTAGGTACTGTAGGTTGATCTCTGCCTAACCCTTCGGGGATAATTGATTAAACGCGTGATGTTATGTTATGTATTATGTGATAGCCAGTGATCGGATATTCGGATGCATATTCACATAAAGTTGAGATGTTGGATATTATGGAATGCGCGTTTGTATCGAAAAAATCTTAACTTTAACTAACACACACCATCCCGACTCTTCTTACACGCCACATACACATATTTGCATCGGGTGTTAAACATAAATTTTAAATAAATATGCATCTGAATAGTTATGCAATCCAAGAAACCCGGTTTTTTTTTAAATAAAATTGTTTTTGGAAGTCGCTTCCTTATTATACACCCGACTATAAGTTATGCATTCCCGGTGTTCCTGGCACGCCGGGTTTTTTTTTGTACAAAAAAAATATTTTATGAAGCTTTCTCTATACTTTGATAGCAAAATTTGACTTTAGGTAAATATGCACCCGAATATCCGATCTCTGGTGATAACATAAAAAGAATAAAAAACACCCTTGGTGTAATATATGTAGTAGGTATGACTTCTTACAAGGCTTACTTAGGATCAAAATAACTCTACAAGTTCTGACGTTGTGTGGAATATGCTGGCACATTCAACTGAAGTTGGTAGGTACAGTCAGCCTCATAAAGATGTATCGACCAGAATTCATTTAATTGTATGACAATATGATACATTGGGTACTTGACTGTAGCTACACATTGATAAAATGAGGGGCTCGTGGCTAAATGATAAAAGCCACACGGGTCGATTGAAGATTAAGCTACGCTTGCCGAGCCCAGTCCGTGGATGGGTGACTATCCATTACATATCGAGAAAAGCCAGTTAAATTGTTGGTCCCGGCTGTCATTTGTAGATCTTTGGCAGTCGTTATGGGTAGTCGTGTGAGAAGTGGTGGCCCAGTGGTATCGGCCCTGACTTAATAGTTGTGGGTCGTGGATTCGAACTCAGGCAGGCGCTTTACTTTTTGTAAATAATTTCATCACCACTGCTCTCAAAACGGTGAAGGAAAACATTGTGAGGAAACCGGCAAGTCCTAGAGCCAAAAATTCGAAGACATGTGACATCTAACAACCCGCACGGGCCCGCGTGGTAGATTACAGCCCATTCCCTCTCAAAGAGAGGAGGCTTGTTTCCCAGCAGTGGGAACATTATAGGCTGATTATGTATGTATGTTATGTTATGTATGTATAGGTAGTCAGAAGCCCGAAACTGACAACTAGTCTTACTACGGGGTATTATTACCCAGTAACTGGGTTGTGGAGGTCAGATAGGCAGTCGCTCCCTGAAAAATACCAGTATTCAGCTGCATCTGGTTAGTCTGGAAGCCGACCCCAACAAACATAATTTAAAAATAAAAACTTTTTTACAAAAAAAAAAAACAACTAACTTTAAAAAAAAAACACTACACAGTGAAAAATAACTTTAATTTCGGAAGTCGGTGTCTTTGGATCTGTATTTTAGTTTTTTGCCACCGACTTCCGAAATTAAAGTTATTTTTCACTGTGTAAAAAAGTTTTTTATTTTTCACTTTTTAGTGAGTCAGCTATTAATTTATCTAAGTTATAATAGCCTAATGTCAACTACTCATCACCTTTTACAAAATATTCCTGTTCCCGACCGACGCAGGGAGGTTAATTGTTGAGGAGTTCTCCTGGTAAGAACCAAAAGAACTGGAGCTGATGGTGAAGCCACCATTGTGACGAGCATAAATTGCTTAGCAACCATATTAAAATAATGGAATCGTAACCCGTGAAATACTTATAATTGAGTAGTACCGGTGGCCACCTCTGATCTTCATTATCAGTTCCACTTCACCGAATGGTGCTTTCCGAGAGCAAATGCACGAGTTACTATAAAAAAATACCCAAATCGCTATAGGCGGGCCTGTATTTGAGGATTTGCCTCGATTTCCATTGGATCTCTTCATCAGATTCTGACTTGGTGACAATGGGACCACCTCGAGAGTATACCCTTTCAAAAAAAAAATGAATTTTGCAAATCCGTCTATATATGACGGAGTTATGCCCGAACATACATAATATATATATATATATATATATATAAACATCCGATTTGATAACTTCCTCCTTTTTGAAGTCGTC
This sequence comes from Griposia aprilina, assembly GCA_916610205.1. Lineage (NCBI taxonomy): Eukaryota > Metazoa > Arthropoda > Insecta > Lepidoptera > Noctuidae > Griposia > Griposia aprilina. The sequence goes on from OU744286.1 coordinate 13,882,612, forward strand.
TAAATAGGCTTCGCACATGATGATGACACATTGCTACAACACTAAGGAACACTTACTGTAGGTACAACGTACCGAGCCTAATTCCCATTCCGAATATAAGTATGACCCATTACGTTATGTCATACCTATTTGACTACCAAGTCATAACGCTCAGATAATCGTCATAAATATTTATGACATTAGCAAACAAAGTATTTATTGATATTATTTCTGCCTCTCAACACTAGAATGTCGTGACGGGCGTTATGGGGGCTTATTCTTGTAACACTTGACGTTTAAAAGTGCTGATCCTTCAGACTAATTTGATTGCAACTATCCGTAACGGCTGCCAAAGATCTACAAATGACAGCCGGGACCAACGGTTTAACGTAGTTTTCGAGGCTCGGAGGGGGTCTCGATGTGTAATTGATAGTCACCCATCCATGGACTGACCTTGGCAAGCGTAGCTTAACCTTCAATTGACCTGTGCGACTACGAGTATAATTACTTAGCCACGAGCCGCTTCTACTTATTACTAATTGGATTGCATCGAATCTTAAATTATTAATTCACTGACAGACCACGCACAGAATAAACCGCTGATTCTAGAAGCAGGAATATTGCAAAAGAGTTCCTTTTATAACGCAGGTGAGCACTAAAGGATTTTTAAAAATTCATCCCCCAAAAGGAATTAATGTTTGTATAGAAGTTCGTCATTTTTGCTGATGGTAAATCCTATCGAGCGCACCGGCTTGTGATTTCTAAATTTGAATTCACCGTATTTGACGTAGAATCTCTGTCATTTCACAAATAACATTTCTCAGTAAAGATTCCTAGCTTCCATCGTTAGGTAGGTATGTCAATGTGGAGAGTACGTTCCTATCTCCGGACCACGACCTCTGCAGGGCTGCTGCAATTATTCGAACTAGAATAACATCGCAAAGGCTCTGGCATGCACTAATTAGTCTCAGCGTCCTTATTCAGTGAACGCGTTCGCAGCAAACTATCGTTCTGTTTTATTTATTCGACAGCGCGAATCTATGTGGCACTATTTTCTTTAATTTATTTTTATTTACATTCGTATCTCTATTTCTAGTTACTTTGGTGAGCATTAATGATTCATAATACTAGTTGATTACTGGAAATTTGTTAATTGTTGTTGATAATTAATTAACGTAAATAAATAAAGGAAGTTTCAGAGAAACCAGACCAAGAGATTTCCTTGAAAATAATAATTAATGAGTTGAGAGAAAATCTCTGCCCCAATAAATTACAATTACACCTCAAACGATAAATCTTCTTACCTATAAAACAGTGTTTTTGTAAAGCCTTATTTCTATTGGAGGCTGTAAAAAAACTCTATAAAAAATAATTAATGCATTATTAAATAAACTGTTACCTCAATGTTTTTATCTTTCTTCTGTTACCATCACAATGGTCTTTGTATCACATTTGCAGACCAAACTCGTTCATTGTTCTTAAATCAAGTCGCTTCCTAATATTATTACACATTATTCTTTGAATTGGAACAGTTGAAAACCCGACTGTGATAATCACAACGAATGAGTAAAAAGAAAACTTCGTGGAATAAGTGTTTGTTTAACGTGGCGCAGGAACCATTAATTTAATAACATTTATTTTTTCCATAACACAATGAAAAATAGTTCGTATAATGCATAAATGTATTTACGTTGATGTTGTGGAGACTGAAGCCTGTTCTAGGAATAAGTACCTGTGTTACAGGGGGTCAACTCTTTTATTCCGTCAGCGAAGATACGGGGCCGTCCGAAAGTAGTTTGGTATATCGGAATGAGCCCTACTCCCGATTAATTAACTTTGTCGGACGGGCAAAAACACATCAGGAGCAAGGACAACTGTCAAACCGTATTGTCATTCATTCTTAGTTCTGACCCCGAAGTAATCTTATGTCCTTAGGTGATACGGAGTAGGAAACGCCCGTAATTTCATCCGAAACTACGGATTTTGTGCTCAGAGAGTAGACCCCTGGTCTCCAGGCCTCCAAACTACACGGACATGGTCACAGTTATACAAACCTCTACTAATAGATGATAATGTTGCTATGGAAGGTGAAAAACAATTTTAGACAAACAAAAATAGTTGTGTAGATGGATGTAAGTTTTGATATAGCTTCTTGTAAGGAGAGGTTCAAAGCTAAACGGGGCTATAAATGAGGGGAAAGCAGAGAGGGTTATTTCTTTTTGCTCCCTAATAGTTATCGACATAATATAGATTTGTTAGGACTAAGATCTCAAATATCTTTCAAATAACATAGGTGTCGTATTGTCTATTTGCATATAGAAAAGAAAGTAGAATTAATAAATAATTTATTTGTGCCTAAGATTGTTATAATAATCATTTCTTGTCACATATACCTCGCCAATAGCATATATTATCATACTGTTTAAACCTTCAGTCACCAAAAATATCTTCAGTATCTACTGGGTAGGTACTCGTAGTTCTTTAACGTTTTTAAACAGTTAATTAATTAATTTTTACTAATGCATTTCTACGTAAATATCATTAGTTATGTAGAAATGCATTAATAAAAATGATATGCAAACAGGTAACATCTTCGAAGCAACTGGTAATAAATTTGCGCGAGATCCCACAAATAATCCCACTTAGCAAACGTACCAAGATTCAGAGAAATCTGATGTTTTAAACCGAAAACCATAGGAAGTGTTTCATTTGTTTGTCTATAATTAGCAGTTCCGGAGAACCGTCTCCTAATCCGAGTGGGAAGGTGTAAATCGAACCTCGCAAAGTAGAGCTACTTCGACCAAATGGCAGCAGGATGTGGATGTGGAGCAGTGTCGTAATCCTATTCTGCCCTCTCTGCCCCAAAACATGCAGTCAAAGCCTCCTCTTCGCTGCTACCAATAACGCCGTGGAAGTGGCGAAGTTTTGGGCCAACAAAATTTGAATCACTGTCATGCCAGCGAAACGAAGAAAAAGAAACAGTTCCGTATTCAAACTCACTTTATTATGAGATGAGTGGAGCTCTATCTTCCATTTCTGTACGAAATTCATTAATTACATTTTGGAAGGAAGCTTTCATAGACATGACGAAACTGTTTTTTTTTAAGCTAAAGTTGACGGAAATGCAAGATGCAGTGTGCTCTTGATTTAGCCGCGTACGAGAAAATTACATTGTCAAGAAAACGCTTCATTTTCCCAGTATGCAAATAGGAAATAAGTTAGTAATGTGTTTGCAGCTTTACTTCATAACATAAACAATGCGAGGAAATACGACGCACAACCTGTTAACATGGATTCAGTAAATCATTCTGAACCGCCATGCGTAGAAAATATTCGTCGGTTATAAAAAAAAAAAAATGCTGTTCTATGCATTTTGACCGCGTAGGTATTGCACTTTTGTAAGAAAATTTCTTTTTCTAATAACCGATAGAATATTCAACGCTAGGAAGTCCAGAATCCAGTACTGAATCCTTAGTAACTTGTTGTGCGTCGGTGCTACCCTGTATACTAAATCTATGCCAGTAACATAGTATAATATATATTTAACGGCGTTTATGAAGATGGCTTTACTCACGCGTCTTTTTTCAGTATGTCCGACTATAATTTCCGGCACCCTTGTTCATCAGAATGACACTTCGTCGGCCTAATTCGTTAACCTGCTAAGTCCATTTTGACATAGTTTACAGGACAAAGAAAAATCTGAATAATATCTCTATTAATTTAACAATCAAAATTCTAAAAACCCCGTTGGTTTCAATATTTTTTCTTGATATTTTAACAATATAATGTAGCAGCATAACTTATACACATTTTATAAAACTTAGAAAAACAATTGTTTAGCAGTTAGTCGAGGTGAAGTTTCAATTTGCTTGAGGACTTAGCAGTTTTTTATTTAAATTGAGTATGGTGTATAGATTTTGACGCGTCGCAATCGGCACGTGGGTCTGGGAACGTTGTCAGTACAAAACTGAGGTCCCAACAGATTTAGCAAGTTTGCGTTGTGGAGATTGACTGGTGGTCAGTAAGCAGTTTTTCGGGCACAGCATTTGTCACCTTTTTTGGCTAATATCGTAGTTATTCCTTAAACGATACGGTAGATATTAGATTGAACTTTTTAACTGGTATAAAAAGTAAATGTTGCCAAAATATTGACTTAGCGGGTTAACGAATTAGGCCAACGACTTGTCAGAAATACCAAAAATATACACATGGTACCTAAGTAAATCATTATCCAGAACCAAGAAGTCTACTTGAAAATTCATAAGTTTTTCTGGTTTTTCTATAGACTATTTGCACCGAATAATCGTTAGTACCCTTAGCATTTTTCGTGATGAATTCCCAATCACAGCATAATGTTATACAGGTAGAAAAACATAATAAAAATTGTGTCTATTCATCAAACATACCCATCACTTGCACGATAAAAAATTAAGTTTAATTTTAATAAAGAATTCAAAACAAAATATTTTCGTAATAGATTGAAAGCATATTCGTGTGTCCAATTTTACTCACGTGAAACGTAAAAATTGGCGTTCGCTAAAACATATTGCATTTAACACGATACTGGCGACACACACATAGTACAGGCGATACATAGTTTTGTTATTTATTTTACATGTACCTATGCATAAAAAATCTCTTTGACCCGTGTTTCTGACATAGGAGAATAATAAATCAAAAACATGTGGTACAATAATTTGTGCATATTTAAATATGCACCAGGGTTTGTAACAATTATCATCATCTTTTTTTTTGTAGGATATCTAAACCCACCCGTGTTCCTTCAGTTGCCTGTGCGCCAGGGCCACGGTAACTCTTTCGAACAATCCGCGACCCCGGCAGGCATCAGCCCTGTCGGACCCCATCAGTTATGCTGACATCTCTTTGAGGCGCGCGTGGAACACAACGCGCCGTCGAACCGAGTCTGGTCCTTACCGGACGGCAAGCTGCCCATTGCTCGCCGTCCTCAAGCCCGCGCCTGCGGTGGCCGGGAGTCGCCTTTCGACTCTCGACGCCCGGAGTGTCTCCTCCTGCAGCGACTAGGGGCGTGAGGGCGCAACGATTGACTCACCCTCACGCGCTCCGCCTCCTCCTTCGCGAGCATTACTGCTTCGCAGAAGTAGGTGACGGCTTCCCATTCCCTCTCGCTCAGTACCATGGCTTGGACCAGGGCCGGACGCGAGAGATCGCCGCCGCCGATCGCCGCCACGAGGAAATGGCGGTGCTAATAATCATCATCTACCTGCCTTTCCTCAACTATATTGGGGTCAGCTTCTAGTCTAATCGGATGAAGCTGAATACTAGTATTTTACATGGAGAGGCTGCCTATCTGACCTCCACAAAATACCTATCTTATCATCTCCGCTTGGTTTTATACCTAAGCACATAAGCGTAGAGGACATTATATTCTTCAGACTATGAGATGCGGCTGGTAAATAGCTTGATTCCTTTCAACCCATAGGTTCCGGGGAATAGATCACTTACTTACTAAACATGAATGCAATAACCAAGCAGAAAATTTTGTATTAAACAATCTATAAATCTCTCATTAAGTATTGATTCAGTACAATACATAATGAACGTACATTATAATCAAGAATGAAGCTCAACAAAAGAGAACAATGAATGTATAGGAGGCTGTGCGAGGCGTGGGCCGCGCGTTTAATCCGGACCGGTGATATTGTTATGTAAGATATTCTATTATAACATTTATAACATACTAGCTTCTGCCCGCGACTTCGTCCGCGTAAAATTATCGCCCGCCCGCGCTTTTACTTCGTTTTCGCTTAGTGTTCTTCGTGACTTTTTTCTTTTTGCTCGGCTCCTGAGGGTCATAGCGTGATGTTAAATAGCCCATAACCTTCTTCAGGAATTAGGCTATCAAATAAAAAATATTTTTTGAAATACTACGAGCATTTCCAGAGATTAACACGGTCAAACAAACAAACAAACAACCTCTTCAGCCTTGTTATATTATTATAAGTCTAGTATAGGTAGTGGGCAGCGTTTGCTACCGACTGTACCACACAGCTGATCTTTCGTCACCTCTATTTTAGACGATCCACCATTCGTAACACTTACGTCACTAGGTATACGACCTTATTAACTCAAACCTCAGAAATGTAAGATCGTAAACGCATCATTGTAGAAGTTATGCTAAACTGCTGTTTGCGATCCTTCGGATGAGGTAAACTGGTTCTTGAAGGGGAACACTGATTCATCTAATCGAAGGCACTTCATAATAGGAACTTTAATAAGTACTTGGATGTTAGTCATACTCAGCTTCATCGCAAAGGTTAGTTAGTAAAGTCCATATTATTTGGAAGCTGTATAGTAATTATACAGGGTTATTTGTAACTCGACGTATTTCCTTGCAGGACGTCATAGTAGGGTTAAAATGCAACAAATTGAGCCACTAAATGTTCTACCTAAATTCAGTAGTTTTTGAGTTAGTTATTTTTTTAGCTTTTTTTTAATGAAAAATACAATTTAAAAATTATGCACAGCGCAACTATACTGGAATTTAAGTTATTAAGCTGATACCGTAGCAGATCTTTTTTAATTGTTAAAAGTTCAAAAGTGCCTAAACTTTGGCAAATAACACTAATTAAACATTTTATATTTTGTCATTTTTATTTTATTCAGACAAAAATTACGATAAAATAAACTGAATTTCGGTAGAACACTATGGTGGCTTAATTTTTTGCATTTTAACCCTGACGCATGACGTTGCATGACGCATGTTGCATGACGTCCTGCAAGGAATACGTCGGGTTACAAATAACACTGTATATTATTATAGTTATTATTATAGTCCTTTTAGAGGTATTTTTAGTAGCGGGTATGGTACATTACTTGTAGAGGCTTATTAAATCAAAAACAAATCATTTTATTTCGGATAACTAAGAGATTCATAAATTGTTAGTAAAAGGTTTGCATTTAAAATATTATCGTTAGTAACTTAAACGACGAATCAATGGAAAGACCATACACACAATTAAAACACAAAAATAAAATCATCAAGGTTATCAGTCTTCGCACAAATTGCCTTATTATAGGAGGAGAAAGTAGGTATCTGCCGCTACAGCCTTCAGGATGCTAATAAATTAGGTACTAAGAACATATCTATGAAAAATTATTTATCTATTAAATGGTAATTAGGTACATATCTATGAAACAATCATGAAATTTAGCCTATTATTATAATAATAGGCTAGATTTCATGAAAGAAGACAATATCATCTAGTAAACGTCAACAACAATCAAAATAATTTGGAACTCGTCATTATCGTACATATCAATATTTTCCCTATTCTGATATTTAAAGTAGTAGACTTGATTAAAAATAATTGCCCTAAGATTTAGTGCTCATTACCAGTCAATCATTTCGTCCTCTCGCAGTGCACGAAAGTGTAATTAACCCTATTCAGGCAATCACTCGCTACTTAAAGGGAATTAGTCTCGTCTGTGTTTAGAAGGTTTCAACTTTGTATCTCAACACTTATCCAAAAATTATTGGATAAAGTGGTGGTACAGTTTCTGATCTATTTGGATAATTTTTCCTTTTTTACTATAGTTATGACTATAGTTTTGCCTATTTACTATAGTTATGACTAAAGTTTTGCCTATTTACTATAGTTATGACTAAAGTTTTGCCTATTTACTATAGTTATGACTATAGTTTTGCCTATTTACTATAGTTATGACTACAGTTTTGCCTATTTACTATAGTTATGACTATAGTTTTGCCTATTTACTATAGTTATGACTATAGTTTTGCCTATTTACTATAGTTATGACTATAGTTTTGCCTATTTACTATAGTTATGACTATAGTTTTGCCTATTTACTATAGTTATGACTATTTCGCCTCTGCCAAGTTGCACTAAACACCAATTCATCTGGATCTTATTTGTCGCAACTATTCAATTAATTTGAGTCATGTGCCGCACACACATTCCACTTCTAATGATTACTAATTAAATGATACCTACCTACTACAAGGACAGTCATGAGGTGACAACACTTACCTACTTCGCCCACAACGCGTGGAGATTTAAATAAATCATTCGTGATGACTGAAGCTTATCTTAATTCGTATAAAAAATACGTCGTTCTTGCTTGTTATGGAGTCCGAAAAAGTGTATTAAATTAATTTTGTGATTTAAAAAAAGCTTTGCTATTTAAAAAGACCTACATCGGCTAGATCCCACTTGATATAGGAAGTGGTAATATTAAGACCTGCAACATTAAGAGTTTTAGAATAGAATCAATCTGCCTGCCTTTTCAAAACTATTTTGGGGTCGGCCTCCATTAAACCGGATGCAGCGGAATATCAGTATTTTACATGGAGCGACTGCCTATCTGTCCTTCACAACCCTGTTAAAGGGTAATACGATACCCCTTGGTAAGACTGGTTGTCAGACTTTCGGGCTTCTGACTACCCGTAACGACCGTCAAAGATCTACAGTCTAGTTGCGCTCCACGATTAGTGACAAATGCGTGCACTGACTGGACAGGTCCACTCATTCCGTGTGGGTTTTCCTCAAAAGACCATTTCAGACAAATCTACATGGTCTTCACATGATCTGACCAAGATTATGTCTGGACTTTAAAAGAGATTGTGACCTCTGAGTTTGTTTTGGTCTTTCTTCTCAGAGTAGTCAGATAGGAAACGCCGACCTCATATAGTTTTAAAAATATGATTGACGTGTAAAAGTGTTTGTACAAACCTACTTACAGAAGTAAAATCATTTATCATTTACAAATACCAGCCGGGACCAACGCCTTAACGTGCTTTCTGGGGACACGGAGGAGTCTCAGTATGTAATGGATGGTCACCTATCCACGGACCCGAGGTTGGTCCGTGCAAGCGTTACTTAACGTTGAAGATCGACCTGTGCGGCTGTTATTATTTAGTCACGAGCCCCACAATTATCAAGGATGTAAAAACACGGGAAGGTTAAAGACTCCCGCAGGCAGGCGCGACACGATTCTTGTAGAACAATTTCCATGAACCTTTCATAGAACTGCTAGAGTCGCGTCGCACTGTCACGTCGCGCCTGTTGCGGGAGCCTTATGTAGTTTATGAGACTTAAATATCGGTCAACTATCTGTTACTTTAAGATTAAACTTAAACATCCTTTTCGGGCTTTGGCCATGGTAGGCAACCAATATTGCCAGCAGATCAACATTTTTTGATAAATCATGAAACATATGATAATGTGTAGTCGTTTACAAATGTCCTCTGCCTGTGTCTTCCACGTTAACTGACGGCCAATTAAAGGCCGAATCCAATAACCTATTTTCAGTGAAAGACAGATCACTATTGATGATAGACAGTGTAATTCTATCTGTCCCTGTCAAACAAATAGCTGTCAACATGTTATAGGGGCGCATAGTTTAGCTTCATTGGGACGTTACAACCAAAGATAGATAGGTTTTTCTACCTCCTGTACGCCGAAATTGGTTATAGATACGTTATTGGGTTCGGCCGTAAGGTCCTCAAAAATGTTGTGATATTTACCTTTTCTACAGTTTGACTATTGTAATTGTAGGCAATAATATTGCAATTATATTCATGCCTCGCACGGCTTTCCGCTGGTAAAAGTGCATGATTCTGTTTTTTTTGAGATTAATAATTGTACAGTCGCCAGCACATCAAGTTACCACAAACTGCCAGATTTTCTCATTCGATTTTGAACTTAACTATAACCGTTTTATGGTTTAAAATCGTTTGGAGAAATTTGACAGTTTCGTGTAGCTTGACCTGCTGGCGTCTGTACAACTTTGCCTCGTCTAGTGGTCGCAAGCGTTACTGCTGAGCATGGTCCTGGGTTCAATTCCTAGGTCGGGTCCGCTCTGCATAACCCTTCGGGAAAACAAGATGTGATGCTATGTAATAATTAAATTATTGTAATCGAACCACTTTATTAAACTTCTGAGGGCATTGTTAACGTCAATTTCATAGCATTTTTTACTGACATAATATGTATCTAATAATTGATGTCCTGCTAATAATTCGATACGATGCGTTTCCAATCAGAGACCAGCGGGGTCATTGCGTAACACACTAACAGTAGGAATGGCGTTCATTTTCACAGTTTAACAACATTCATTGTGCTATTTACGTTGTTGAGTAGACAGATTTCTCGAACATATGAATCAATGGATTAGCAATAGGCTTCAAAATGATTCAAATTGTGATTGAAGCAGCTCTAAAGCTGCACTACGATAAAGATACCCTGAAGGTTTTCGTAGAAATAAATTCATCCGACGGATCGTTTGGATAACCAATATTGCTAATTCTGTGAAATGATTATCCACCGTGTATTATGCTAGTCAGCAGTAATCCTACGCAGCTTATTTTACAAAATGAGCTTAGCCTTTGTGATGACGATGCCGTTTAATAGCTGAATATTGATGGATGGTACAACGTTTTGCGATGACCGTTCAGGATTTTGTATAATGACCCACTAAGTGCACAACAGCAAAACTAGACTAAACCATGATTTTTTGGCAATAATTACTACACTAATAATAAAAGTTTTCCTCTACTTTGGTTAGTTTGTGAAATCTGACAAATTTTGAGCAGATTTGATTTAGTACCTAATTCTTCATGAGCTGAAACCGTATCTATCAAAATTTGGCTCGAAAATATGATACAAGATGAAATTAGATTTTTCAAAAATCGAATGGTGCAAGACGAAAGGTCATATAGGTAAGAACTACCTGCATCTGACTATTCAAAAATACTCATGCCCCACTGCTACCTATTTAATCTCTTTGTGTGCTCGATAATTATTTTTAAAAGAGTAACCGTGGAGTTTCTTGCCAGCTCTTCTCCATAGGAAACGACCAATTGGAACCGTGCACCTAGCTTCTGACGTTTCATATGTGCCCATGTAAGTTTAGGTGAAATAACATATTTTGATTTTAGATTTTTGCTCTTTGCACATATGAAGTAACAGGTATTGCAGAAAAACTCCTCTGGACGAGTGCGGTTCGTTTTCCAGGTAATAATCAATGTTAGGGCGAAAACTCCGGAAATTTAATTTCTGCACACACTTTAGACGAAATCCTTCAAACGGAAATCTCCTTTGAATATTCGACCTAGCTCCCGGAACAGTAATTTGTTGTAAATTCCTACGAGTGATTTGATTGCATGTTTATTACAAAAAGGTTAGCAGTGGGTCGATTGCTATTGGGTGTCGATGAGGCTCGCCACCCACTGCGCTGATTTGAATCGGATTATGGCACGCATACAGATCTTAAACTTAATAGAATAGTGTGCGTGCTACACAGAATGTAGCATTTACTGCTAACAAAGGTACTTTGATATGGTAATAAATTTTGCAAAGGTTAATCGCGCTTTCGCAATCTTTATCATCCTCATTAGCTACGGAATCGTCGTAGAATCGTGAGGCAATTTGGCAATAATCGATTTATATTAACGAAACTTATGTCAGCTCATGCAGAGAAACATGGATAATGTTAATCCCAAAAGCCCAGTATCTAAACAAAAATGTCGGTGTTATTTTCTTCTATCGGATTAATTGGACTATTATTAAATACATGTCCAACATAGACACATTATTAAGACGACACGTGTCAGCGTAATACGTATATCGTTTATTCATCAATAATAAATAATTGTCGGAGTAAGTACATCTCGTTCCTCTGCATACACAATGTTATTTATTCGCTCTGAACACCTACGACTACGACACGCGACGTAGATTGATCACATGTCGTGATACACTAACCATAAATATCTACCTACCGATCTATCTATCAATATAGAACCTACACTTAGCGAGTGTTCAAATCAACTGCAAGTCTGTGTGGTTCTTTTTTTCAAAAGACCGTCTACGACACAAATCTGCATGGCTCTCATATGCCCTGACCAAGATCTGAGTTTGTTACGGTCTTTCTTCTTAGAGTAGTCGGTTAGGAACCACCGAACTCATTATGTTTTAAAACATAATTTCATTTTGACGTATAAAAGGGTTTTTTGATCCTATTTATAGAAATAAATATATTTTAGAGTTAAGCTTTAGATCTGTGACAAGAAAGCACAGTGTGAGGAAACGCCCGGGTGTTATCATTGTGTGGATCGCACTGAGGACACGGCGGAGCATATGGTGGAGGTCTGCCCCACTTGGGCGGAGCACCGCCGTGTCTTCGTGGCGGCGATCGGTGGCAGCGATCTCTCGCGTCCGGCCCTGGTTCAGGCCATGGTATGGAGCGAGAGGGAATGGGAAGCAGTCATCTCCTTCTGCGAAGCAGTAATGGTCGTGAAGGAGGAGGCGGAGCGCGTGAGGGAGAGGCAATCGTTGCGCCCCCACGCCCCTAGTCGTCGCAGGAGTAGACACCCTGGGCGTCGGGAGTCGATAGCCGACTCCCGGCCACCGAAGGCGCGGGCTTGCGGACGGCGAGCAATGGGCAGCTCGCCGTCCGGTAAGGACCAGGCCCGGGTCGAAAGCGCGTTGTTTTCCACGCGGGCCTCATAGAGATGTCAGCATAATTGACGGGGTCCGATGCCTGCCGGGGTCGCGGATTGTTTGAAAGAGTTACCGTGGGCCTGGCGCACAGGCAACTGAAGCAACACGGGTGGGTTTTAGTCAGTAAGAGTCAGACACGCCCTCCCGTTCCACCCGGAACGGGAGAGGTCATTTGATTATTATCCACCAAAAAAGAAGCATGAGTTATACAAAAATAGCATAACACATAACATTACGCCTGTATTCCACAAAGAGTTAGGCAGACATATACCTAAATAATACAAGAATATATAGCCTTGGCTTAGATTAGCTATACAGGGTGGCAGGGACATAGACACGCAACCTGTTACCATGGATTAAGTACATGATTCTGAAAATCCTGCGTTAAAATTTTTGATGGTTATCAAAAAAAAATGTCCCATAGTACACAGTGCAATACCTACGCGGTCAAAATATATGGTACAGCATTTTCTTTTTATAGCTGACTAATTCCTAAGCTAGAATCATGTGCTGATTTTATGGTTATAGTTTGCGCGTCGATGTCCTTGAAATACAAAAAAAAGCTGTTCCATACATTTTGACCTACGCGGTCAAAGTGTATGGAACACCAAGATTTTTATTTAATAACTGACGAAAATTTTCAACTCAGGGGCGTTTTTGTTTACAAATCGTGTATAACTACCGCGGCGCCCTGCGGCGCGCCGACATAAAATGTTCCTGCGTGTCGGCAATTGGGGTTTTTTGTTTTGTGGGCGTGTGAGTGGTTATTCACTCAACTGCCCGAATTCAAATGGGTCACAACATTTGAAAACCCTAAAATGCCCGAACGTACGAAACTCACCACTTCAAACTGACAGCGGAAGCGCGCGTTCCCGCCTCTTAGTTTTTTATTTTTTCGTGAGTGGGTAACAGGTTGCGCATCGATGTCTCTGCCACCCCGTATTGCACTTTTCTATGAAACCGCATTTTTTTAAATTACTGATGCAAAATGTCTTCGCTAGGGGGTCTAGAATCATGTGCTGAATTCATGGTTTCAATTTGCGCGTCTATGTCCCTGCCACCCTGTATAGGTTATCAGCAAGGTTGGTATAACCGCCACGGTTGACTGCCCAAGATGCGTCGGATTGACTTAGGTATCATCACTCGTAATCCAGCTTTTTAAAACCACACACCCTTTGTTTCCGGTGTCCCGAAAAGTTTTGCCACTGTTTCAAAATAAGGTATTTATATCGCGCTGTTATTGGGTGGCTAACATCAATAATTACTCTGTGAAAATTGTTGATATAACAACTCTAATTTTGGTATTTATGGCATCATCTAGTTGATGTTGATTCTGCTTACCATTGTCACGATCAACGGGATATTGTTCCAAGTTCAATAATAATGTGGGTGGTATACTATAGGTGCACCTCTGCCTAACCCCTCGGGGAATACATTAAATGTTATGTTTCAATAATAATGTAAACTGGAAATCAATCCTATTATTATTATTTTAAGCACGGCGGGCTGTGCTGGGGCGGCTGCTGCAGGAGCAGAACACCTCAAACGGCGCAAGTATAACAACCTTATTGGAAGCTATATGTTTGAGCCGTTTCGGGTTGAAACAGTAGGGCCTTGGGGTCAGAGTGCTCATCGAATATTTCGGGACATCGCCAAGCGGTTGGTCGCCTCTTGTCGGGACCAGAGGGCTGGCCTATTTTTAGCCCTAAGAATCAGCATTGCCATCCAACGCGGCAATGCCGCCAGCCTTTTGGGCACTTATCCCATTGACAGCGATGCGGAAGAATTTTTTGATGCCCTATGAGCTCTTCCCTTTTTTTGTACATAGTAGGTAAGTATATATATGTTAGTGTTAGCTTGTATATTGTAATCTATTTAGATTGATTAAATCCTATTATTGATCTAAGAAGCATGATGATATTTCTTTTTCTGTTTTACTCCGAGTCTAAGAAGCCAGCGTTCAAAGAAAGATAATCAAGAATTGAGTTTGCCTTTTACAAATAAAGTAAGATGAATCATAAAGCCTGTTTTCCTTGTTCTCTCAATGTCGCTCAGACCTTAGGGCCAGGACATATTTATATGGAAATGCGGTAGTTAAAGAGGGGTCTAAACAATTCAAACTTGTTGTGCACCTGAAAATAAGGGCTATTTTCAGAGTTTGTTGATGAAATGGAGAACTTCTTGACAACGATCTGCTTGTATTGAACGTTATTGTTTAGACTTCAGAGAACTCCGTAGCTTCAAATGTCGGATAGGCTTCTTTGCCTACTTGAGAATTTATAAAACAAAAAACATTACGTAACTGACCTAAAAATAATCGTGACCTTAAGAATTACCTCTTAGGTACCTATGCTTAGTTTAATCTCTTTAAAGAAATATAGGTATAGTATTTAATATGGTGAGTGTGAAAAATTACGTCTTAAAAACCTATGTCGGAAGGAAGTTTTTGCACGAACCACCAGTTACAATGTATTTAACAGCTATTCAATAAATTGATGAATATAGTAGGTTATAAGTTCTCGGAACTAAGAGACCTTCGTGTCATAAACAGACTCTCAGACCAAATATAAAATCAAGACAGCGCTGCGAACAATACAGTGAAGCATGCAAAACTACACTTTGCTCTGTGAATACATGCTCACACGCACACACATACAACCCAATTTACAACCAAACTACACCTCACTAAGTGCACACATGTTTACTAAACCGGCCTCACGTCACTGCTGACAGCGCTATATCTTAATTTTTTATTTGGTCTGAGAACAGACCATTACCATTCTTATATAGTAGATAAAAACTGTATTTGCTAATGCTCTCGTATATTATAGAACAATATACAAGACTGAACTGTTATGCACATCCATCAAGCGACGAGTAGGAAGTGAGGTTCTGTTCCGTTCCGTTGTCGTCATTAAGCGCGCTACTCAAGCGCACGCGCATAGCACGCACTATTCCTACGCCCACGAAGTAGGTACGCTTTGAACTACTCTAGCCATTGCTGTCCCACTGCTGGGAAAAGGCGTCCCTAAAGTCCTTATAATTGTGAATGATGATCATGATCACAGATTTAAGAGAGATCCATATTCAAAAATTATCCTTCACAATTTGTTAAAAGTATAAAATAGATTTTGAATCAATCTCATCTTTCATTTATTTATATATTCCAGAACATACCTTTTACACCAGAGATGTATACATCATCTAGGTGTAGCTAGGTATATTTAAATATCAGATGTAAAACACAAGCTCATTTTGTTCTCAGGTCACGCTAGGTAATCTTCAATGTCTTCAAAGAACTCTTTACAGTGCAGCCACCCGTGATGTGGTCATTGTTATTAATAATAAAAGCTGGCTTGTTTAGGTTCTAGGTTTACAATAGTCTAGACGGGTGTAAACCTAGACTTAGGACTTTTAAGGGGATAGCCTGTTGCCTGTTCTATAGTTAAATTGGTTAAGTGTTATACAATGGGGAAACGACACTACGACCATAATTAAAAACACTGGCAACAGATAGGAGTATTTTGAAATCAACCATTATTAATACCCCAAAAATATCTGAATAGTAGTGAGGGGCCAACTATATGCGTTTTGCCAATCAGCCGACTAGCTAGAGCCTAATTGGATCTTTTGTATTTGATTGAATTTTTATTTGTAGACTTTGAACTAGGGAATGCAATCTTGAAATCTCCGTGCTAAGTCTGGTGTCGAGATTGCAATCAGGCGAGATCTCGTTTTTGAGATCGAAATTTCGCCTACTTTTTTAAATGCATTATTTCAATAAAAAGTTGGCGAGGGCTCGATCTCGTTTTTTTTAATGAATATACCTTGAAACTTAATTTAAGTAAATGAAAACTACACCTACTTAGGGTAATAGTGTTTATGTTATTAATACATTAATTAAATCACCAAAAAAATGTTACCGTTTATATTTAAGTACTAATCATCTGCACTACGCGTTTTGAATAAGCAACAAATCATCACATCATGCACACTATAAATCCATTAATTCGATATTATATTGAAAATGGCTTCTCAAGAAGCATAGCGTACTAAGTCACGCGGGTCAGCCTCGAAATCTTGTTCGAACGAGATTTCAAGAAAGAGATCGCGAGATTCGAGATCACGCGAGATCGAATTTGTATTCCCTACTAGGAACTTCAGTAGCTAGATATAAGGTGTTTATTTTACTATAGTATTGACGTCCCTGCATAAACTTATCACTGAGTGAAATTACTAGGTGGATAATATTCGCACATTTCAGTCCAATTGGTTTTTTTTTTATAACTTTAACTGATGTGGTTTGGTCATAATTTGCATCAGCAAATACTTAAGTCATAGACAGGTAATTAAATGGCTTTCAACACAAAAGATCTAGCCATACGTCAATATTTGATCGATTGCTTTAATTTATTAATTATATGTGTAATAATTAACAATTTTTTTTATGCAGTGGTTAATTTTAATTTCACTCAGTGATAAGTTTTTTTCAGGGACATCAATACTATAGTAAAATAAACATCTTACATCTCCTTAAAAGGATGGCCATACTAAAAAGTCCGTTTCCACCAAAGCGGAGAAGAGAGGAGCTGTGCGGAGACGAGCTGCGGAGCGGGCAGTGTGTTTCCACTTATGTGGCGCGGAGATATGAACAGACTAGAGCGGAGCAGAGCAGTCTCTTTTTTACAAAAAAACAACCGACTTCCAAAAAAAACACTAAAAGACGTGAAAAATAAGTTCAATTTCAGAAGTCGGTGTCTTTGGTTTCGTATTTTCGTTTTTGGTCACCGTTCGTTTTTGGAACTTATTTTTCACGTCTTTTAGTGTTTTTTTGGAAGTCGGTTGTTTTTTGTAAAAAAGTTTTTGTTTTCACTTTTTAGTTGCGGTATTCACCCCACACAAATTCGTATACCACTATTTGGGGTGTAAATAACAGTGACAGGAAATTATTAACACATCATCCATATAAACTAAGTGGAAAAAATGTGCAGTATTAGGGATAACTCAAAAACTACTGGTCAGACCTTGATCAAATTTAAATGGGACCACATGTGAAGCACCACCTATCAAATAAAAAAAGAATCATCCAAATCGGTTCCCCCAGAAAAAAGTTCTGACCTAACACACAAACAAAAAAAAAAAAACATACAGGCGAATTGAGAACCTCCTCCTTTTTGTGAAGTCGGTTAAAAAATAAGACTTCCTCTCCTCCCTGCTTGAATAATGTCCACCGAAGCTACGCGGAGAGGTGATGTGGAAATAACGATGAATTAATAGTAATTTACAGAACATCTTCTTTCCTTTTCGCTCTTCTACGCTTTGGCCACATTACAGACCGTTAATTCTTTGATGTCATTTCGCAATTCGCAGAAATAAGTAACATGACAAGTTAAACAAACTAGTACTGCCCAACTTCAGCAAGTTAAAAAAAATCGAGATTAAAATACTCATATTAAACTGTGGCAACCATCAGAGCAACAAACTTTCAGAGGTGATGAAAATTATCTCATTCTCAGGAATTTCGAGAGGTGGTTATTAATATATTTCTCAGAATTCCGCAGCTGAGGTATTTTGATTGTTTTTTACTAGGACTTAACTACAAATTCCACGCACATGAATGATTACTGTGCTGTGAATATTATGTTTTTAAACATTTAGAACTAGATACGTATATATTTATTTTATTTCTTATTTTTTGTTTATTTTTAGTTTTCATATGCTACACTGTTTTTGACGTCATCACGTCAACGCCGGCTATCGCTGAAAACCAGCGCTGGGGCTCAGTCTCGCATAGGGTCGTAGCATTATGCTGAGCGATTGCCGTTTTGCGTGGATGTGACGCATATTTTCCCCCAACTCGTTTTATTTTTTTGTATTTGTGTGTTTTTTCTTTGCGTCATGTTTACCGCAAATAAACGTATTTTCTTTATTTTCTGTCTTTCTGTCTTAAGTTTCCAGTGAGTAACAGATTTTTGAATCATTTTGCTTTTGAACACTTAGATACCTTTCAGATATTTTAATTTATTTAGATATATAACCGAGAGATACACACGATTATTTTACAACTGTCTTTACTACAACTTATTTTCATTTCTACTTTACATAATCGACAAATTACATCAATTCTACGTTTTTATCGATTTCAGTTAGTTTTGTCAAGGTGTTATGTATGAGATGTCTGTTAGCATAAGTCATGACCGGTTCGAATGTGACGTAATTGTAATACCAACGACACTACTGGACAGTTTGTTATGCTGTAACGAAGGTGCCTACTCGTTGATTTGACCACTACCGCCCACAAAATATTCATCTAGTGACATGCGGACTGATTTAATATTGTGACCTAGCATAAATTGCGGACGTCCCAGTTGATTTTGTAATGTAACCAACAATTCTTGGTTACTGTTGATTATGTTAATGAATAATCTTTGGAGTTGTTATTAATGTGGATTGTGATAGTGTGTTTTGTAGATTCTACTATTTTTTTTCCCCTTTATTGGCCAACCAACAATATTGTTTACACTGTAAATAGTTGAAGCGATATCTACATATAATAATCTAAGGTTAGTGGAACAATTTCCTACAGGTTAGCACCGCAAGCCCATAAACATATTAGGTGTACCACAAGTACTAAACTATAAAATTAATATATATAATAACTAAAATTAGCAAGTTTAAATCAAAATTACGTGATGGAATATAAAACTAATACTTTGAAGCAAAAGTAAAATTCAATAGAACAAAACAAACAGAGAAAACAAATGGAGAAAAAAATAAATTAAATAATTATATGTATTTCTATTTATGTATCATACACATAACATAAAATCACGCCTGCATTCCCCAAAGGGTTTGGCAGAGGTGCACCCATAGGAAATTCAGTGATATCGTTATATCAATATTTAATGTTTAACATAATTATATCGATATAAATTCATCCAACACGAAGATAAATCATAAGGATTCGGTCCTTATGATTTTTCTTCGTGTTGGGTGAATCCTCAAATTTACTTATAGTACATTTATTATAATAGAATAGAATACTCTTTATTATGTACACCATAAAAATGAATTTTCAATCTTGCCAACAATACAATACCTAGAGGTAACTTAGGTTTTTCTTGAATTGTACACAAAGTGTGTGTACAAAAGGAATAAAGCCGAGGGGTGTTAAAATTGTATAATTTTATTTTTAACAAGCGTCTGGCTAAGTTTCGTGCTTGGCTGCGTCCGATAATGTGGCAGCCATCCACGTAGAATGAAACACCTATTTATATTGTGTATACTACTTTACACTTATGAAATACAGGGTGGCCGGGCATCGACGTGCAAACTGTAACCATGAATTCAGCATATAATTTTAGACCCCTTAGCATAGAAATATTTTGTCAGTTATTTAAAAAAATAATCGCTGTTCCATACATCTTGACCGCGTAGGTTAACACACTAGGTTAGGGTAGGGTGGGTTTCGCGGGTTGCGGAAGATTCGTACGTTCCCGCGACCCCCGACCCAGGTGTGACATGGAACACCGGGGTGGTTTTTAGTCAGTAAGAGTCTGACAGACCCCTCCGCGCCCCCAGGGCGGGGGACATCCATGAGGATGTTCCGCCACGGATAAAAAAAAAAGGTTAGGTGGGTCAGGGCACTTTTCTATGAAACATCCGATTTTTAACCGACTTCCAAAAAAGAGGAGGGTATATGTTCGACTGTATGTATGTTTTTTTTTTTTTTGATAATTGACGAATCATGGGGTGGGTGTTTAGAATCATGTACTGAATCCATGTTAATAGATTGCCAGTCGATGTCCCTGCCACCCTGTATACAGTGTGTTAGGCGAAACGAAGGTCATACTTTATGGAAGTGTAGTATTCATGAAAATTAACAACTTTTACTGTAGAACCAAGTCTGAAATATGAAAAAAAACAGCTGTTCCGTACATTAATTTGGTCAAGTTATACACGTATGGAGCAGCAGATTTTTCTTTCGCGATTTCAGGGTTGGTCCCATAGTCAAAATTGTTTATTTTCTTGAGTACTTAACATACATACATAAATTCACGCTTTCTTCCCATGGGGGTAGGCAGAAACTACAGACCGCCACCTGCTACGATCCTTACCTACCATACCCCTTTTGCTTCGTTTACTGAATAATGAATGTTTTCGAATAAATTTTAATTTAATTAATAGAAAACAAACAGGTCAGTTATCAAATTGAATTTCATTCGAAAACATCCATCGGTTTCTTACTAAACTTCAACTATATCCGACGACCCTGGTTACTTATTACATTTGGTGACCGTACATCTGGTCATACACGGGCTCCCTTACAATATGTCCCTCGTTTAACCTGATACACACTGTATGTATATCAACAGCATTTAGTCGTGATATTGGTAAAGAATACCGAATGAAGAATTTTGGCAGTGTGCGAACCAGCCAGGCAGAAAGGATATTGTGGAAATCCGTACACAAATAGTTGAATGAAAATTTTATGGAATATTTTTCCCTGCTGTACCTTTTTAAAAGATAAAGATAAAAGATAATTTATTTGTCAAACATGGGTACACATACAAATCAAGCATGCAAGATCTTAAATATATGTAAAAAGTCCGTACATGTTTTGCCTGACGAGGCGAGGCGTACAAGTTTTTTATTTATTTTAACAAACACACATTTTTATAAACCAAAGACTGGCTATTAGGTCACTAACATTCATTATTAAATTTTATGAGCATAATAATAATATAGAAATAATAATATAAAGTTCAATCATGTCAAAAGGTATCTGTCAAAAAGTTATTTATATTATAGTAACACTTGTCTGTTAATAGATTTCGAATCTTATTTTTAAATCGATTTGTTGTCATAGCTCTTTATGACTGTGGTATTTTGTTGTATATTTTCGGGGCCATACAAAAAAAGCTTTTCCCCATGAGGACAGTTTTTGCCGAATGCAAGCAAACTTGGCTGTTGTCACGTCTGTTGCGCGGAAATGTGTTAGATTGTCGTGGAAACAGTTGAGGTTTAGACTTTACAAACGATGCAACTTCAAAAATATATAGAGACGGTAAAGTTAATAATTAGTATTTATTAAACAATGGTCTACAGCTTTCTGTCGATTGTAACTTAAACATAGCCCGAATGCACCTCTTTTGGGATTTAAACGCTATTTCTTTGTCTGTAGAGTTACCCCAAAATATGATACCATAGCGCAGAATTGATGCCACTAATCCATGATAGGCCGTCACCAAAGCATCTGGGTTAAGTTCTGAGGACAGTTTGTACAAGACATACGCACACGAGCTCAGTTTTTTGCTTATATATTCAATTAAATTTTTGTCCATAGTTTTCTTAATATGCAACGTTATTTACTTAAAACTGATACCTATCGATGTTCTGTTATTCCTAGTTAATTTAAAAAAAAAAACTCACCAAAAAAACGAATAAATAGTGGATTTTAGGTATCAAATATATTTTTCACGTCGAAATGACAAATAATATTAGGCTCGTGTGTGTAGATGTATAAATACTTAAGAATATGTTCATACTTCGGTAATGTGACTCGTCATTATAGTGTCATTCACATTTACTAACAAAAACTTAAAATCAAGATTGTTTTTGTGTTTTTTACCCTTCGTGTGAATAACGTTGCCGGTTGTTTATATCTCTTGCAAGACAATAATTTGCAAGAACAAAGCATAAGGTTTTTCCTCAATTTTAACTCACTGTTGTATTGTTTAATTGTCATAAATCACTGTTTTAGTACAAGCTCACGACACGTGTGCTGTGGGTGGAGTGCGAACATATTATACAGCATGATGTCATTAAGGCGACACTTGGTAATATTTGTCACTTTCTGTACTTGGGCAACTTGGAAAATGTGCTCAGAATGCGCAGGCTTCGATGACACACTACTCCATTTAACATGTTATGCAAGCCACGACCGGTCGGTCACAATTACAGCAGACTCATTCACAAAATCAGATGCACCTGCTTTGAATATTACTACGATGTCATAGTACACAGAGATCGATAGTAAAAATGACTTTAGGACAACGATAATTTTAATGTAGACATGATAAGTACGTATATAAATGCTACATAAACTGGATAGCTAACTTACAAATGCCCTTGTTGATCGTAAAACAGTAGGATAATGTACAAAGCAAAGCATATACTGCACTGTTTACCTTTTATGTAAATAACTAGAAGCACATCACAAGATCTTTCTGTCACTTCACTGAGTTAGCACTAGTATTTCGTTTGTTTTGAAAGTTTAGAGCACACAAGAGTTCGCGTAGTGTGTTGTTTGTGCGCGTATGAGCGCGAACATGCGCGGGCGAGGCACTGGCCGCGAGGAGTGACGGAGGCAGCAGGTTGCGCGGGAGTGCCGCCCCCTCCCCCACCCCACCCCGCGCGCGGCAAGGCTGCCCCTGCGCCGCGCGCACAGGTATTCCGACTGTGACGACAACGTGCCCATTTATGTCTTTGGACATGGTTGATGGCCATAACGGCCATATGGTGTCTTGCACTCGGCGCGATTATGTTTTTTCAATGGAATTCAGTAATAGTTGTGAATTACCTCAAGGTGTGGGAAATGGCAAAAACTGGAAAATTACTTTCCTTGGTGCTGTAATTTCTTGAGTTTTTGTTGAACGTTTACGTTTGTATTTTATAGAACTTCCATGTATGGTAGTAGATTGATAGGTTGTACGAGAATTTGTACGTTTGTTATGTTAAAGATCGTAAAATATCAAGGTTATAAACATTGGAAACGTTTACTATCATAGATAAAGAAAAGTCTTTTCAAACGTTTGTATTTACGTGCGTTCATTGTGGTGTTTACCATTCATGTACAAATGAAAGCAATTAATATTTATATTTATCGATAACTTTCAGTTTCATAACGATGATAACCATTTTCGTTCTATATTACCGAATTCATTTACGGTGTAGGTAGAGAACTGATTTCATTATACCTAATGTCTCTGTTGATGACTCCTTTTATGTAAAATTTCATTTCGCATTTTGCATCTTTCTTAGATAACTTTTATTGTGCAATATTTTTAAAAGGTTAAGTGCTTATTTTTCGCTCTGTTGGCTAGATTCTTGTTCAGTGACATTTAAAAAACAATAAGTGTCGTGTATGTTACACTTACACCCTTTAATTTTATGAATTCATTCATAAACGAGTATAGGGTCAAATTAAATTAGTTAGCGAAACTCCGCAGATGTGATGGGTATCGATATGTAAACATGATAAAACAAAAAATAAATTAATTTGATGATTATTGTGGGGTCATCGACCGCAATTAATGCTGTCCCTTGAAATATCAGTTTAATCAAACAGTTTTTGTTTTGTTTAAATTTCACAATCGCGTTTGGTATCGATATTTAAACACGATAAAACAAAAGAAAACAGATTTTCTCAACTTATACTTCAAGTAACAAAACTGCCAGCGGTCGTTGACTTCCCAAACAACATCAAATCATTTTTATTTTTATTTTACTGTGTTTTGATCTTGATACCCATCACGACTGCAGAGTTTCGCTAGCTAATTTAATTTGACCCTGTATTTATGTTGAACTTGAGATAAAATCCATTGAATTGAGAGCTAAACAAAACTGAATAGACCAGAGTCGATAATTTTTGAAACCAAAAAAAATAATAGCAGGATGAAACCCATTGGAAAAGGAAGAGAATATAACAAAAATGTTAGAAAAAATATTTACGGGCGATCTGAGGTCGGGAAGTGGGGATGGGGGGCGGGGGTTTAAGGGTAAGAAACGGTTTATCTCGATTTCCGGCAAAACTACAAGTCCTATGGAAAAAAGTTAAATGGCAAAGTTGTAGGTAATAAAAAGATCTACAACTTTTGTGTTTACACTTTTATCACATAACCTCAAAATTTATGTGGCGATGTGATGTGTGTGTGTGATGTGGTGTGTGAATGTGTGTGAATTTGTGTGTGTGATTTGTGTGATTTATGTGTTTTTGTGTGTTTGTGTGTGCGTGTGTGTGTGTGTGTGAGAGAGAGGGTGTGTGTGTCTGTGTGTGTGCGTGTGTGTGTGAATAACCAAGTTTTTGGTTTTTGAGTTTTATCGTTTACAAAGAAATATTCTTTGTCACAAAATTTGGTGAAAACTTACCTTTTCATGTCCCGAACACACTGTATTTTTTTTTGGCTTTAAAATATTTATTTGATCACCTTATTTTGACTTAATAGCGAAAAAGCACCCTAATTTTCAATCGAAAATTCTCGCGTCAAAATATCTGCTTTTTAAAAAAAGTCGGCAGGCTTTTTTTTCTTTGATATATTTACTTTATGATGGTGTAAAAAAAAATACATTACTATGGGAAATGTTCACTTTTTTTCCATTTTCAAAGGCTTCAGCTCTAGTCTAGAAGGCCAATTCCCGTAATTAAAAACGTTCAGAATCAAAGTTGCAATCTCATTTCAACGACAATCAACGTAATTTTTTTTTCAAAAATTTAAAAAAAGGAATGGTAGGTAAATTGCCGCTAAGCTGAAGTGGGCTACAGAAGGCGTCGCGGCAGATCCCGTAAAAGATGGCGGGACGAGCTAGAGGAAACAAACGACCAGTAGTCCACTTTAGCCCTGGATCGAAATTCGAAAGAGCTGGAAGTCATGGGGAGAGGCCTTTGCCCAGCAGTAGGATGATGCAGGCTAATAGTAGTAGTAGTAGGTAGGTAAATTAAAGATATTTTTGACAGATTGAAACTGTGATTAGAATTCGAACGTTCTTCAAAATACGAGAATTTAACCTAACTATCCATTTAACATTTTGATACCTATGAAATGTTATGTATGAGATTTTTCGTTTTGTTTTTACTTCTGTGCATTTAGGCACTGGGACCTGAATCAAGTCAGATCTATTACTCACTATATTGGCCGATTCTCGACGATTTGCCTGCAGAACGTACAGTCACCAAAAGTGATAAGTAACCAGGGTCGTCGGATATAGTTGAAGTTTAATAAGAAACCAAAGCGTTTTCGAAAAAAAAAAAAAATATTAGAAAACATCCATCGGTTTGTTACTAAACTTCAACTATATCCGACGACCCTGGTGACTTAACTCTTTTGGTGACTGTACCATACATGAAATTATTATCATAATCTATGTATCTGTATTATGTACATCAATAAACAGCGGAGCATGTCACCTCTACGTGATTACAACGTCCAGCTTGTGTCTATGTATTGTAGAATGTGTTTGTTGTAAAAGGAAAATGTTTTCGTAATTTATGTGGGCATAAATTATTTATATAATACTTGTATGTACAGCCAGCAGCCTGCAGCTATCTGTAGAACAGTTAAATTGGATTCAAGGGTCGCAGAAGGTCTAATTTGATGCGGGTCTGGTCGAGCGAGACCCTTTATGTTAAAGAGAATTTGTCGATTTTAAATTCTAAGCCATACTTTACAAACTAGCTTTGATATTACTGGGTGCCCTTTCAAAAAGATGGATAAAAATAAATAATTGGTTGGCATTTTTTAAGAATATTCAAAACATTGAACTAAAGTATGTAGGTACCATTTTGTTCGTTAATTTTTAGCCACCTTGTAGGTAGGGACATGATCCCATTGCTATAGAAATTTTGGGACTTCTGATCAAAATACCGCGACAAGTGGTTTTGGCAGTCCTCTCGTGATGTTAACCTGACACTGCCTAAAGAATTCTGAAGAGACCGAAACAGGTGGAAATCTGAAGGTGCAAGGTCAGGACTATACGGCGGATGCATTAACACCTCCCAGCCAAACTCTCTTAATTTTTGCTGAGTGGCTATAGATGTGTGAGGTCTAGCGTTATCATGATGAAAAACCACAGCCAATCTGTTAATTAATTCCGGCCGCTTTCTCTCAACTTCTTGCTTTAATCTCATCAGTTGTTCATCATCATGTAGAGTTTAGAATCGATGGTCCTGCCTGGTGGTAACAGCTCATAATGAATGATGCCCTTTCAATCCCACCACACACACAGCATCACCTTGTTGCGAGTTAACCCGGGTTTCGCCACAGTCTGTGAAGCCTGACCGACCTTTGACCACAACCTTTTTCGCACGTTCTTGTCGTACGTGATCCACATTTCATCACCAGTTATCAGCTTCTTCAAAAATGGTTCGATTTAATTACGTCGTATTAAAGAATCACAAATGAGTACACGGTTCATTAGGTTTCTTTCAGTGAGCTCGTGAGGTACCCAAATATCGAGCTTTTTTGTGTACCCAGTTTTTTTCAAATGTGCCAAAACTGTTTTGTGGTCAATTCCCAGTTCTTCAGCTACGTCGTAACTACTGATATGTCGATCTTGCTCCACTTTTTCAAAAATGGCATCCATTTTATCCGTAATAGGGCGACCAGAGCGACGTGCATCTTTGACATCAAAATTTCCGGATTGAAAACGCTTAAACCAATTTTGTGCTACTCTCACAGACACTGCACTAGGTCCATAAACATCGCAAATTTTTTTCGCGGCTTGCGTTTCATTTTTACCTTTTTTGTAGTAAAATTTTAAAAACAAATACGAAAAACAAATGAAAATCACACATTTTCCTAATTTGAATTTGGAATTATGTTCTTTAAAATTTAAACTTTCAATAATACCAAAACCAGCCAGATACAAATAGTATAGCCAAAGAGATTTTATTACAAGTTCATACATACCTACTATAATGCGAAAAGACTTTTTCCCCAACCTAATATTCAAAAATAAAGCACTGATTTTGTTAGGATTCTGTGTGGGCGATTCGGCTTTGCTTCTTTAATGAACCTTGGCATTGAAACCTAACATCACGCCTGTAATTCCCGAAAGGAAGCAGAGGTTACCTATAGTACACCCACATTTCGCAAGTTATGTTTTAGTGCCATGTAGTAGGGGGCGATCCTATTGCCATCAACCGGGCACACATTCAGACTCCCGGCTGCTACTGAGAAATTCCAAAAGTGAAAACAAATCCGGCCTAGCACTCGACGTTTTCATAAATATCAATCGTCCATTTTCTCTCCGACGTGCGACGTAGTGCATGTATACGATACAGTATTGTTTCAAATTATAGACGCGTGCGCCACTGCAGGGTACGGATGTCGAGAATTGTCAAGCGAGGGAGGGCTCGCGGCATCCTAACTCGTGAATAAATTTGAATGAGTGAACAAGGGACACGACGACATTTGGCCTACAGGACACAGGTGCGACAGGCTACGTTTCCATGCAACCGCGCCCGTCGAAGGCACGGAGAATCTGTGAAAGTTTTGGAAAAATACTTTTGGCATCAATGACTTTTTTTCCTTGTTTTACTGCTTGTAATAAATTCGATTGGGTTGTAAGAGTTTCTGCGTAGCTTTAACTACATTTCCGATATTTTAGGGAAATTTATATGTACCTATTACCAAATTGAGTGTCACGAGTTACAACTTTAGCGTATAGATACGAGTGGTACTATCTAACTTGGGAATGCTGAAACTCGGATTGAATTTTCGTGTTTACTGGGCGCAGGTGAAATGTTTCATGAAATATTTTCAATAAATGAAAAATGGAATTGGTTTGCTGCCGGGAAACGTACATAGTTGTCGACATGTTTTCTATTTTACTGTTTCCGGGAACAAGTAGCTGCACGTGCTGTAATCTATGTAAAATGCACTACGAATTTTCTTGAAAAAATTAAAGATTAGCGTGGGCTGTCTTTTATTTGAGTTCTAATTAAACGCGTTGCGGGTTTTCCAACGACATAGCTTTAAAGAGGCGTGTTCTATGTAATGAGCTCAGGATCAGTAGGTATTGTTGTAGTATGAGCTGAAAAAAATGCTGGAATTTTCATGTAGTAAATTTTACCGGGAAAGGATTATTTCAAAACTGTTGATCGCGTTCAATTGCTGGTTTAATTTCACACAAAGATGAATCAGTGGGGTCGGTCATCGGCTGTCATGACCGGTCGGAGTGTGATGTCACCGGTATTTTTACGTGCGAGTGAACATTTCAAAAGGATCACATACACCGAACAAATAGGCTCACATATTATTTAAGTGAGTAAGGATTCAATTTCAAAGGATGTCAAGCTTACTGATTGGCGTTAACGTGTGTGTGTATCAATTATTGTACCTTCTTATGGGACAACCCCTACACGTTTAATAGTTAAATTAAAACGCACAATACGCATATACAAAATAGGCCGAGGTGTATAGCTTACCCATATTTTGCCGGTTATAACTCCCATTTAAAAATTTGCGAGCCTATTGCTATTAACCAATTAGGTTCTTTTTTAATCCAGGCTCCAGGCTACAACTGAGAATTCGCTAAGTAGAATAGAATAGAATAGAATACTCTTTATTATGTACACCATAAAAATTACAGATATAAATGTAGAAATTTTACATAGGGTGACACAATGGGCTGTCTTATCACTAAAACTGATATTTTACAGACAACCTTTGGATGGATTCAAGGGAGAAGAAGAGACAATAATGCAGGTAGTCAGTGGTGTACCATTTACATATACAACAAATACATACATACATAAAACATATACCTAAAAAACAAAACTACCTACCTATTAAAACATGAATTTGATTTTATCTCAATATCGATCGATTGCCATTTTTAGGTCACTGCTTATATAGCCATACTATCCATACTATATATAATTATGTCGGAAATACGTTAAATCCATCGTTTGACTTTGTCTAATCGGGACGCCAGCGCCACCAGGTGGCGCTCGACAGAGTCTATAATATAACGCTTGACCAGTGTAAAAAAGAGTTAGTTGTTGGCTGTTAAGCAGTGAATACGTTTAGAAACTGTCGCGCGTTCTGTATTGTTGTGTCATGTACCTCTACAGTGTGTGATTCGCTAGTGTGATTACTTTATTCCTAAATTATAATTTGATTTGAACTGCCAACGGTTTTTCTATTGCGCAATAACCAACACTTCCCATAGTACGCCCACAGTAGTTAAAATATGGCCGATGATAACGAGAGAGACGTATCTTCTCCATCATATACTCGTATATGTATAAATATATAGATATATATTATATATGTCGGAGAAACAGCATTCTCCTTGACATCGTTATTAGTGGTCACGAGTTTAGTGGGCGTCATTAGGGTGAAATGCGAGCACAAAACAAAGTATTCACTGTTTCATACTGTTTAATGGCAGTTGTTTACAACGTTAAATCACTGAAGGAATCCATATCTCACAATAACTAATTTGCTTAAATAATTATATTCGAGCACCAGGTTCGCGACACCAATCTAACTTTATCACTAGCGATCCACCTCGATCGACCACCGTTACTCTAATGAATCCTCACTTCGCCTCACCAAAGTTAAGATGGCGCCTCGACCCCACTCTAGATTTATCCTCTGCTCTGATTGGACGTTACACAATGCAGTGACACAATCTTAAAATGTAATAAATCAAATTAAATTAGGATTTAACAAGTTATTTTTTATTAACAATCAACCTTATCAATTAATCGTATGCAACCAATAATCAACTCTCAGTTTACTTCCTCCGACATATATAAAATCCATCTTTCAGATTAGCTAAACTACTTTAGCTTATCAAAAAAATGGTTGAAGGATATACCTACGTACATCTTTTATGGGGTACTGTGTTAAATGTTACAACAAAATACCTTGTGATATATTGCAATTAAATTAAAGAAAATTAAAACTCTTATAAAAAGAACACTTGGTAAACAAGCATATTACAAATTACAGGATTATATCCAAGATAGGAATGCTTCGAAGCATGCTGGTCCAGCTCCATAGGATAATCTAGGGTCTAGAATGGTTGATAATTTAATTGTATAAATTATTATTTTTATGACATTAATTTACATTCTGTGATTACTTTAACTCACATACCTACAGACTTATTACTTGTTAAAAAAAAATTTGGAATATCGTATATTTTTATAATGTTTGTAAATATGTGAGCACCATGCATCTATCACATAATTAATTTACCTGTCATTGCTTCATTTTTCATTACTTTACCTATTGTGGTAGGTATAGTAATTTTATTCTAGGTGGATCGTCTTCACATATAATTGTAGATTTAATGTACCTATTCAAAATATTGTAATACATTTTAAAAGAGTAAAGGTGGTGTATCATGCCCATTCTTCTCATACGAAACTAGCTTCTGGAAGGGGCAACTAGAATCAATTCTATTTTATTTCATGTAAATGTTGACGCTCAAAAGTGCATTTTAAGTGCGTATTTGAAATAAATGACTTTGACTATGTGGGAACTTAGTTTTTGTAAAATCTTCCCCCAAGGGGGTAAAATAGGGGATGAATTTAAAATTCACATGATTATTGAAATTTTTGTGTACATCTTTTTATGAGATTTAAGGAATTGGAAATATAGTCAGAACCCGCATCTTGAGGTATTATTTATTTTAGTATTTATTTCATTTAAATAGGTCCACCCACTTAAAAGTTATTACAATCTGAAGTTATAAAATAAGTTATGATTAATATCTGTATCAAACTTTGATTCGCGACCGTAACAAGTATGTATTTACAGAATTATAATCATTAAAATCATCAATACAGCCCTCTAAGTCCATGTTACCCTATTGAATGACCATTTCATGAAATCATAACATTTGAGGCCAATTCTAACATAAGGAGTTGTATTGTTGATTCATAGTAATATAATTCTGTAAAGCCGTATTTGTTACGGTCGCGAATCATATTTTAATCGACGTACAACCTGATACTGACCTGCAAATTGTCAAAAACTTAAGAAAATTTTAATAGCGCGGGCTACCCTGGCGCTTCCCCCTTAAGGTATAATCCTCTATACGCGAAATGGGACGGAGTAACGGGGGAAAGGGATGTTGAGATTCATATTTCTACGGCGCGTGCGACAAACGGTCACTTACAGTCCGACGCGGGTGTTCTAAAGTAGTTCACGTTCACGAGTCGCCTGATTGCGCACGCGCCCTTTTCGTTTTTATTATTGATGTATCTTTTTTGGTATTGTGGACGTTTTGATATGTTTCTTGTTTTGTTGTAGATAGGATACGTTGATCCTCTATTATTAAATGTCATAAACTCATCGGCACTCTAAGTAGGTACTCAATGGCAATCCGCGGCTGAGAATCGCCATTAAAATCGACTAGTGTACTTAAATACATTGTAAAAGTATTTTGCCACTACTTTACTTTTTCAAATTCATGTTTAGACATGGGTGCATTAGTTGTTAGAACCATTTCAAGCGCTTTTCCCCTATACACATAACTTTGCGTCCTAATAAAGTCTAACTATACAGGGTCAAAGTAAACTAGTTTTTCTGTTTTTTTTTTACTGATATTTCAAATAATAACCCTACCTACGGTCGTTATCCCCAAAATATATATATTATTAAGTATTATTTTTTTGTTTCACTATGGGTAAATAGACCCAGATATCGATACTCATCACGTTTGCGGAGTTTCACTTAATAATTGAATTGTACCCTGTATAAAACAACATCTTACTTAAACAGTAGGTATAGCATCAAGTTCATCAAATAATCCAGTTTCCTCGGCTGCATTGTAATGAAAAGCGGTTTTGTATGCGCGTTGCGGCCACCGATGGGCCCGAACTGAATTAAAAGTTGCGCCGTCGGCAACCGATGTGGCCGTAAACTGATAAACGTACAGTTACATGCTCCGTTCACGTAATGTAGTTAGTAGTAACGATGCTTTACGAGCTCGCTAGTCATGTTACCGAGCGGTTTAAAAGGAAAGTTAAATAAAGTAAATTGTTTATTGAGAGGTAGGTGGAGCGAAAATCAATGAGTTTCATGTTATGATGTAAAAATATGTCTGATTCTTGGTCGTATTTGATAATATAGGTAGGCTGGCTTTGGGACCAGACTGGAACGGGCCGTTGCTGCCTTGAAGCGTCTCCTGCCCAATCTAGGGGGTCCAAACGCCTCCTACCGGAGGCTCTACGCGGGGGTCATGCGGTCAATGGCCCTTTACGGGGCACAGGTGTGGGCGCGATCATTGAGGCGCCGACCAGCCCGCCGCCAGTTGAACGCGTCCCAGAGGGTCATGGCCATCCGGCGGCTCCGGGGATACCGCACGGTCTCCTGCGAGGCGGCGAGCCTTTTAGCCGGATTGCTGCCCTGGGATCTGGAGGCAAAAGTCCTCGCGCACAGTTGGGAGTGGCGTGAGGAGGCGAACCGCCGGGGCGTAACTCCGCTGCCGCGAGAAATCGCGGCGCAGCGGACAGAGCTCCGGCGGGAGCTCATGGCAGTATGGAGAGTGCGACTGTCGCAACCCAGTGCTGGGAACGCCACGATTGCGGCGGTAAGTCCCCTCTTTAAGGAGTGGCTTGAGAGGCGACACGGTGTTCTCACCCTCAGCCTGACGCAGGTCCTTACCGAACATAGCTGTTTCGGGAGGTGCCTGTTTAGGATAAGGCGGGAGGAAACTCCCGGGTGTTAACACTGTGTGGGTCGCCCGTAGGATACGGTGGAGCATACGGTGGCGGTCTGCCCGGCTTGGGCGGAGCACCTCCGTGTATTCGTGGGGGTGATTGGCGGCGGCGATGTCTCGCGTCTGGCCCTGACCCAGGTCATGGTACGGAGCGAGAAGGCATGGGAAGCCGTCACATCCTTCTGTGAAGCAGTAATGCTCGCGAAGGAGGAGGCGGAGTGCACGAGGGAGAGGTAATCGTTGCGCCCTCACGCCCCTAGTCATCGCAGTAGGACACGCCTAGGGCGTCGGGAATCAATAGCTGATTCCCGGCCACCGTAGGCATGGGCCTGCGGCCGGCGAGCAATGGGTAGCTCGCCGTCCGGTATTGGCCAGGTCCGGGTCGACGGCGCGTTGTTCCACGCGCGCCTCAAAGAGATGTCAGCACCATTGACGGGGTCCGATGGGGCCGATGCCTGCCGGGGTCGCGGATTGTTGGAAAGAGTTACCGTGGCCCTGGCGCACAGGCAACTGAAGGAACATCGGTTGGTTTTAGTCAGTAAGAGTCTGACACGCCCTCCCGCTCCGCTCAGAGCAGGAGAAGTCACTTGATGATTTCCCACCCAAAAAAAAAAAAAGGCTGGCTGCGTGAAAAATTTAAAAACCTTTTTTACAAAAAAACAACCGACTTCCAAAAGAAACACTAAAAGACGTGAAAAATAACTTTAATTTCGGAAATCGGTGTCTTTGGTTTTGTATTTTCGTTTTTGGCCACCGACTTCCGAAATTAAAGTTATTTTTCACGTCATTTAGTGTTTCTTTTGAAAGTCGGTTGTTTTTTTGTAAACAAGTTTTTATTTTTCACTTTTTAGTTGCGGTACCTACCCCACACAAATTCGTATACCACTACTTGGTGTGTAAATAACAGTGACAGGAAATTATTAACACATCATCCATATAAACTAAGTGGAAAAAATCTGCAGTGTTAAGGATAACTCAAAAACTACTGGTCAAACCTTGATCAAATTTAAATGGGACCACATGTAAAGCACCACCTATCAAATAAAAAAAGAATCATCCAAATCGGTTCACCCAGAAAAAAGTTATGAGCTAACAAACATAAAAAAAATAAAAAATAAAAACATACAGACGAATTGAGAACCTCCTCCTTTTTGTGATGTCGGTTAAAAAAAAGTTGTTTCCCTCTGGGACTTTCCAGCAACGTTAGTGCGTTCAGACACAAATCTCACCAAACGCCCAATTACTTTCAACATTTAAAATTACAATATTAAAAACACACCACTTTTCACA
Organism: Griposia aprilina; assembly: GCA_916610205.1. NCBI lineage: Eukaryota > Metazoa > Arthropoda > Insecta > Lepidoptera > Noctuidae > Griposia > Griposia aprilina. The sequence goes on from OU744286.1 coordinate 13,916,844, forward strand.
GTTTTCTCTAAAATGAATTACTTCATTGAAAACTAAACAATGGAATCTTTACGCACCACTGTTATTCAAAATAACCACCTCAGATACCGTTGGTAGGTATGATAAAATAGTAACGAAATCCTAACTGTAGGTTAGAATAGAATAGAATACTCTACTCTACCCTACCCCTCTACCCTCACCCCTCCTCCTTCTCTCCCTTTGTACTCTACTATCCATTGAATATTTTTGAAAAAAGTAATTGCCACGAGGTGTGGGAATGAGTCAGGTGCCGAAAATAAATAGATTATAGAATTTTTGTCTGGTTTCTGGGTGTATATTCCGGATTGGCGCAAAAATGGCTGAACGGATTTGGATAACATTTGGTACACAGATAGTTTATAACCTTGGGTACTTTTAATCGCGGTAGTACGTTTCCGTGTGATATTTTCCGACATCCACGCGGGCGAAGCAGACGGGCAAAAGCTTTAGCTATAAAATAATGAAGGACGAAATGAATTAATGATTCCCGGAACGGTAAGTAAAACAATAAAATAGTCAGAACGGTACGTTATCAAAGCTTCGAAATAATGGAAATCGAACTAGGTAATGTTTAATAAGACAATAGTGAGAGGCGAGCGACTGGCGGATAGTACTAGCAGCTAGTGAAGCCCGGCTTGTTACGATCCCGGGTCGGGTAACAGAATTGCAATTTATAGCTTTCTTGTTGTTTTTCATAATTTATAAGATTAACAGCGGCGGCGTTGCGATACCATTATAAATTTCAAATAAGCTTGATTTATATTGTTACTATAAAAACTAATGTTTCAATTAGTTTATTAAAGTTAATTTCATTACGAATTTAGTTTGTTGTCTGTCACTGTAAACTGAAAATGGTAGAGAATACAGTGATTTGTCGGTTTCCCTATCAGAGATATTTTATTTGATTGATTATAATAACCTACATATTGTAAAGTATACCTACATTTTGAATTCCTCAAAGGTGTAGAAAGAAGTATGGGTGCTTCTTTATAGAAGCGGGTTCCCGGCACAGACAAGTCGTGATCGGTGCTGGTGAAATAGTCCCCTATTAAATTATAGAAACAGGTAAAACATGTACCTAATCGTTTCTTTTCAAAGATCAACCTGCACTGATCTGTACCGGGAGTCGGGCCCGACAACCCACTTCTTTCTTCCGCAAATTCAGACTTTGGTCTGCTACCAAGAATTCCCTTCTGGAAAAAACCCAATGCAAACCCAGTCACCACGCTCAGCAGACGCGCTTGCAACTAGGTGTTTGTTTTCATTATTTCGCAAAACAATAAAAGAAACACAGGAGATTTGAGCAAATGATAAATGCAACGTACAAGATTTGAGATTAGTTGAACGCTTGCCAAAACACATTCAAACTAACACAAGAATCGAACTAGAAAATCAGACCGGAGTTAGAACACCAGAATATTTTTAATTCAAAGAAATTTATACAATTTCCAGGAGCGAAGTTAGTTGGCCACCCGTACCGCTGGCGTTAAGTTTAAACATTTCGTTTTATAACTATGCACCCACTTGACTAGACTATGGAATGGAAACTACTTTCAGTTAATTTACTAAGTAGCGCAGCTAACCTGACGCCTGTTCATAATGTAGCCTATATTTACTTTGATAATATAAATTATTTTTATAACATCCAGTTCTTGCTTGGAGCTCTCTTTAAAGGTTGCTACAGAAACAATTTTTACCAAAACGTAATTTTTACTTTAAGTCAAAGATTTCGTGTCTCGAATAATATTGAAAACTAAAACCTTGAGCACATGGACGTTCTTAAACCATGTCTGTTTTATCTAACGGCTGAATGGAAGCACTAAAATTTTTGGAAATCTTTACACGCAAGTTGTTCTAGAGTCCTTTCTACCTCAATGACAACCCAACAGCAAACTTATCGTAACGAGAATAAAGATCACTGTGAGTTTGTCAGAAATGTAAAATCATTGGTAAACTAACTGTGAAAGCACTGTACTGCTACAGTTACTATCGCAGACATACAACCTCTAAGAAAGTAAGTTAAGACACATTTGTTCGTAGAGGTTGTATGTCTGCTTGAAGTGAACTTTTTTCTTTATTTCCGCAAATGTATGTTTGTCAATGTTACTCATGTGTTTCGTCCGTACGTGGAGTAGATTCTTTAGCTGGTCCTTAGCTATTCCAGAGACATGCGCCGTCCACTCCGGGCTACGTGATTCGCTTGGAGAAACTGTTCGCCCAATACTTCCGTGGTTTGTTTATATACATGTCCTGTGTACCTGTGTATGTGTATATAGGGTTTTAATGACGAGCTGGAATGGTAATTTAGTATTAGAATATAAAATACCTAATATTCAAAATGGCAAATAAACAAACAACCGATTTAAATATCGGATTCCTCGAACATAGTCAAAATAAATTTTATTTGGTACTTAGTCATTTTGTATAGCTTCTATTCACAAAATTACATTCTAAATGGTCTAGTCTTTCTCATAAATAAACACAAAATATGACAAGCCAACATTCTCAGTACCTCTACAAATAAGATCTAATATTTAATTGCCTATCTTATCGTGACCAAAGTACTAAGAATTTAGTCTACCCATTGAATTTCCCTCTACACAATAATATTTGCTTATAATTGGGCAAGTTTCGAAGTGTCTAATTAATGTAAATGGCACAATATCAGTGTCACGTAGACGCAGCATAAGTCCTAACTAGATTCTGCGAACTGTGACAGGGAACATGACGACTGCACCTCATCATTATAACTTGCCCTGTCGCTCGACGAGACACCGGATACGATATTAGCCTGCTTGAACTGAATACAATATGTTCCGATGTGTATGAACAAGTATTATTGAGTTTGCAATATTTATCTCACAAGTGTGTAAATATCTTAGGTATAATACTTTGAAAGAAAACTAAGTATCGTTTCTTGTTTGAGAACGATATGTTATCAAAGGTAAGCAATTTAGAAGGATACAATAATAATAATACCAGCATATTACGTTCCCACTAAGGGCAAAGGCCTCTTCCCATGGCCTAAGGCCTTTTTCTCACTATTGAAATCTTGTTATTCGCAAAAAGTTTAGCAAACAACGTTGTCCTAAGAAGGTCTAAATATCTGTTTAGTAAATAAACACTAGGTATGTTAATTCGAAGCACAAACATCAAATGAGATGTAGGCTGCATACTAATGTTCTATTCTATTCTATTTTTTATCATGGCAAGCAAAGCCGATGACGACTAGTCCAACAATGTCTAAAGTGAATTGAAAAAGGAAAAGTGTGTATTATTATAAATTAAAAAATAAATGATAAAATCTTCGATGATACAATTGAACTTAATGTAGATCTTGTGGGGTTAGTACTGGACTGAAACAAACAAAAAATAAAATTACATATAATTGTATTATAATTGTTAGAAAATTAAATATACATATACCATATCCACACAGACAAAATATTTGGGGAAACAAATCATAACTTTACATTATTGTAACGGATATAAATCATCAGCGCCACAAGCAGTTCTGGACAGGGATATTTTAAAAGTTAGTTTAAAAATTTAGGGAGATGGTTTTATACAAATCTAGAGGTGGGATGTTGTTAGAGCATTAGAAAAAAATGTGATCCAGGGTGCCCATTTTTTTTGATGATTGCCAATGATAAGTAAATAAACGAAATTAATGTTCTGATAATGTCTGCATTTTTTAAAATTTAAACTCGTGTTGATAACATTTGTACCTTTTAAGAAAGGTTATGAAATACGGAATTTATTTCCGACATTTGTATGCCAAGTGCCATTTTTGTCGAGTAAAACACGTCTAAACTTAAAAACAATATAAAATAAAGAAGGTTTCCTTTGCACTCAAGGCCTTTTTTTTCTGAAATTATGGGAATTTAGGGCATGTATTTTTTTTCATAAATGAGCACTCATTTATCATCAGTCAGAAGAATAACAAATAAGTGTGGAGACAGTAGAAGTTATTTTTAAATTATTTGTTTTATGTGATCAGTCTCAAAATTTTAACAATTATCTAAAAACCTCCGTAAATCGGAAGCCATTAATTTTCGACCCCTAGTTGGCGGGCTTAATTTGTTGGAAATGACCTCTAGTATAACCCCTTTCAAGGAATAGGTTGAATTTCCAAGCACCCTGTATATACGGTCGAATTGAGCATCCTCCTCCTTTTTTGAAGTCGGTTAAAAAAATAGGTTTTAGCCTTTTCACCAGAATGGGTTATGAAAGAATATGGCACGCCATCAATACCAGGCGCTGAGTCCCGGACATGTTTGTGTACCACATTCAGTTCCTCCAAAGTAAATGGCGCATTGAAAGGATCCTCTGATAAATTATTCAGGGGCGCCTGGTGACATTCAGGTGAGAGTAGAACATAAGATAGTGTTTTAGTAGTTCTATTTTGTCAAAAACATGTTCAGCTGTTTCCCTAGTGATCGATGAAGAAGATTGATGGGGAGCACCGGCGTCTAAACCCATTGATATTTTCCCAGACAACTGAAACTGGAGTAGAGGGAGATAAAGAGGTGCAATACTTAACCCAACCCGTAGGTTTCTTCTTGCGAAGAAAACCTTTGTTTCTGGCACTAAGCTGACAGTATGCCAACAGATTTTAGTGCTCATATCTGTATTGTAACAAACCTCGGCCTCGGCACTATCCCTGATCGCTGACATGCATTCTGGATCCCACCACGGGGGTGAAAGGATTTTATTACGGGTACTGTTTTTTCAATGGAAAGCTGGAATGAGCACTGAATGTAATAGCTGTAACAAAATCCTCTTAACAGCTCCTGGCATGGTAGTGGCCAGAAGGATCTGATCATTTTGAATTTAAATTTGGAAGAACATCAATTTTATCATCCAATAATGATAGAATGTTTGCCCAATGTGGTTTGGTAAGGTTGTATTTCAAAAGTGAAGGGAAAGTTTTTTTTTAAATAAGACATAATAACCAAAGATATGACTATAGGGTAATGCTTACGCGACAAGATTGTACATTCCCAGTGAGTCGATGGTGCTACCTCAACCGAACAAAATGTAAGGTTTACGCAACTCTTTTGCTGTCCTGGAAGAGATCGTCGTGTTGAGCAACCTTTTTTAAAACGCAGAGATCCAAATCATCCAAAATAACAACTAGAGCTACACCAAAGACATCACAGCGTTCAGACCCCGTCTATAATTGTGGCAATTAAATACGCCCATGATCAGTATTGCACCATGAACTTTAGAAAAAATAACTCTTAAAATTATAAAAAAAATCGTGACGGAAAACACTATGATGCCCTCAACCCTCCCTGCAGCAATTCTTATATCACCCGAAAGTGAAGGCAAAGTAAAGGGCAAAAATGGGATCCGATTGTTGACTAAGAGGGCCAACCCTCTATAGCCATCTGATCTGTCACATCTGAGAATGTTGAAATGTGGCATACGAAAGCTAAGACTTGGAGTAGGCCAAGTCTCAGCTATGGAACAAGCCAATAGCTTGTATTTATTTAAAAGAAATATGAGGTAATGCTTTTTATGCCACACGCTCCTTACATTCCACTGGAATACTTGGTGAGACACCATTTCTAATAACTAAAAGAAGAGTTATAAGTTGGTCAGCAACGTTGGGCGGTGATTGGGTATTAGTAGTAGAAGAAGAAATAACGATAGGTAAGAGTTTTATAAGTAGTTCAATAATAGAAGAAGTACTATTATTGGAAGAGACATTATAATTATTTAGAGCGCAACCATTAGGCTGTATGGGTTGGGTGGAACTACTTATTTGCTGATGAGCATATTTGTCATAGGACGGGACAAGAGGGGCATGAGTCTTAGGCTATAGGGTGACTGTTTTGCGATAAGACTGAGAAATCGGAGTTTTTGTAATATAGGCATAGTTGCAGGAAGCTGTTGGAATTAATTTGCTAGTCTCAGCATTCATCTTCAGAAATATTAGAGGGAACACCTGTTACTACTCCTATCCTTGTGATTTTGAATGTAGGGATAGAGGCAGTATAACTGTACTTCGGTAACAGAGCGTTAACCAAGAAAGAGATGGCACCCTGAGGGGAAGCAAACTCTACGGATTTGCGGTTTCTAACATAACATAACATCACGCCTGCATTCCCCGAAGGATTAGGCAGAGGTGTGCCTATAGCACACCCACATTTCGCCAGTTGTTTTAAGTCCCATGTAATTGGGGGCGAGCCTATTGCCATCAACCGGGCACAAATCCAGACTCAGGGCTGCTACCGAGAAATTCCAGATGGAAAAACCCAATAACACTTTGCCCGACCTGGGAATCGAACCCAGGACCTCATGCTCAGCAGTAGCGCTTGCGACCACTAGACCAACGAGGCAGTCAGGACGATGTAAGGAGCCTTATCAATTGCCGAATATTTGACACGACCAAATTGGCTTTTCTTTTATTTGCTTGGGCCCGGTGTCAAAATATCTTCATTACCGGAACGTTTACGGGAAGATTGATTTATATGGGATTGCGATACATCGATCTCTGTAACACTACGTACAACATCCGCGAATTGCGATAGTGGATTCGGGGGCAGAGGAAATTAAGGACCTGGAATGTTGGGCGGATCAGGATCAAAGGCTTTATTTATATCCATCCTGGATAAAACAAATTTAAAATATGACAATCACAATAGAAACCTGTTTACTAACACAAGGACAACACACGAATATGATAACAAGTCACAAAAATATCATCAATCACTACGTGCTAACCAAGAACACCGTGGAAAGAATCTGCATACCAATGTTACAGTTTAAAACAGCAAGCTTATCAATGTGACGGTTCACGGTAGCGTTACTTGCAAAAGCAAATATCAAAAATATGTGAAATGTAAAATCCAAATCCCCGACAATCGAAATGTAATGGTTGATTTCTTTAATAAAAGTAACATAACAAAATTACAAGTGTACAAACTCTTATTTAAAATACGTAGACGGCTGGTAAGTAAGTATATGGTCCGTAGCTTGCGGCATTTTAGTATATGCGAGCCTAGCTGAGGGCACAGCTAACAACATCTAATAATAATTTTATTAAAGCAATATTACAATTATTACCAACTTAACTGTAACTGTTAGCGATCTTCATTTTGATCTATACCTAAAACGGTTGTCCTCAAACTAGGCGGTGCCTGTATTTTGGGGACCAGAAAATATAACATACATAAGCAAGCACACTTTCCTTATATTTAGCTATAAATACACCAGTTTCAGTGTCGAGAAAGTCGCGTTTGTATTTACGACGTTTTTCATTTCTTCGGCACAGTTGAATTAACATTTTTACGGTTCGGCAGCGAACGGCATAAAACCTTGCTCATTAGACATCGCCAGGGGAACTTTACGCCTTGGTGCGCTGTCGAAATTATAGTCCCCGATTCCGCATCAAACTCGAAAATTCAGCGACGGGGAAGTTTTTCTTTATATACATTTCTTTTTTTTAAATTTTGTGTTTCTGAACACCGTTTATAAGAAAGAAAACCTGGCCAAGTGCGTGTCGGACTACGCACAGTGAACGAGTCCGTAGTTGGAATGAATATTTACGCATGTACAGTATTGTTTTTATTGACCACAAAAATAAGTTTGTATTTCATAGTATTTCTCGAAAAAACTATGAAAAGCAAAGTTATTTTCTGCGATTGTAACCGAACATATTTCAAGAACTATGTGAAATATTTAACTATTCTTCTGAAGGTTATTGACCTTCTAATAATACACACTTTTTAAATAAATTAACCTCTTTTGAAATTTCTGGCCTTGTCTCACAGTTGGTCGCAGTACCAAAGCTAGGTTCACAAAAAAGCGCATTCATTTTATTAGAGCGTTTAATAATATGTTTAGGAAAGCAAAATGGGAATTATTTGAGGTTCGATTAAATACATATAATTATTATTATTATTCATTATATTAATATATAACTAGCTTTTGCCCGCGGCTTCGCCCGTGTGGAGGTCAGAAATTATCCCAGGGAAACGTACTAACGGGATAAAAAGTCTTCTATGTGTTAATCCAGGTTATAAACTATAATGGTGTGTGGCAATTTATTCAATAATATTTGATTTTATCGATGGAAATACTATCGTGAATTCATGCAAACTTAGTACTTTTTGTTAGGTAACTGCTCAGAAATTGTGCACAACGTGTCGTGAACAGAATACCGTCTTTTAGGCATGCAATGTACCTACTACCGAGATCAAAAGCATCTTAAGTCCTAGTACCCTAACCAAGGTCATGGTCTACCCATGTTCTGTCTTTTTTTAGCGTCATTGCGTAACAAACAAACAAACTCACTTTCGCATCTATAATATTAGTTACGATTATTTATTTATTTTATCCATACTAACATAAATTCGGAAGTAACTCTGTCTGTCTGTCTATCTGTATGTTACCTTTACACACGCCTAAACCACTGAACGGATTTCTATCAAAGAACAACGGCAGCTTCCCATACATTGTTTTATTTGAAATTAAATTATTACGTCTGTAAATGAAAAATACATTATAAAACTCAGCGTCATTTTCTGAGCTAGTTTGTGTAAGATTTTTCGTTAGAGAAGGCGGATATTAATAGATATTCAGTGTTGAACTTTTGAACAACATAGGACAGAGCGCAAGGTTCTGGTCAAGAGTTGTACCTAATGTAAACTGTCAATGGTTGTCAATGTCAACAACCAAGCTTTATTTTTTCCTTTTGACTTTAAATAGGTACTAGACTTTTTAGTTCAGAATTGCCATAACATTTGATATTTTTCCCACTTGTTTATTTCAATCAACTTTGGACCATATAATTAAACTAAATATTAATAGTATGTACATCTAAATACAAATAAATACAATAAAAAAGAAAGAATGAAAAGAATCATAGGGCATCAAAAAATTCGTCCGCATCGCTGTCGACAGGAAAAGTGCCCAAAAGGCTGGCAGCATTGCCACGTTGTATAGCGATGCTAATTCTTTGGCCAAAAAATAGGCCAGAACTCTGGTCACGTGAAGAGTCGACCAATCGCTTGGCGATGTCTCCAAAAACCAAGTGGGCACTCGGACCCCACGGCCCTAGTGTTTCAACCCCAAACGGCTCGAACATATAACTCCCAATAAGATTCGAATATTTTCGCCGTTTGACGTTTTCTGCACCTGCAGCAGCCGCCCCAGCACAGCCCGCCGTGCTAGGAAGATGGGATGGCGCAAGGGTGTCGACACACGTTGCATCCCACACCAAAGACCTGCCTAACTTCCAGGGCAGTATGGTCATTCCATCTGGTCTCTTCCCATCGTCACGTGGCAAACCGTTGGGTTCTAAAACAGCTGGCACCCCGGCGGTCGCCAGAGCACGACGGATTATGTCATTAATGCAGGCGTGCCGTGCTATCCGGCCTGCGCTCTTACTGCAAGATAGGCCATGGTGTCCGAGGCACTCGACAGCTTCACCGCACTGGCAGCGATGCGGAGCCCCGCAAGGAGCGCCCAGACGCAGACAAGTAGCGAGCCGGAAAGTAGTGTCACCCAAAATAGTACCTATGTTGGGCGACGGTAGCGCCTGAAGCCAGAGGCCCGACTCCCATTCTCCCACAGCCAGCAGGCGGGCACGCTCAGCAGTATTGGAGGACGTATTGATAAGTTTATACCGTACCAACCTGCAGAGCGGCTCATGCCATTGTCTCTGGGAAGATGGGTTCACGGGCCGATCTGTATCTGGGCAAACCGCTGTCCAGGCGTTCACCGCATCAGTCAAGCACGGCACTTCAGAGTCAACCAGGGAGGGGGCTAAAATTTTCCTGGTTCACTTTTCGGTGCTGTGAACAGAGGACAGGAACGCCGGTAAGCTAATACTGGTAATTTTGCGGACGCCGAGGGCACCAAAACGGATGGGTAGTGTGGCTTGAAGCGACGCTCAGTCGTCCAAGGCCACGTTTAAAATGGATGTTACTGTGCTGCAAATAATTTGGTCAATTTTATCCAACAGATGTGGCTGCTTCCATAAAGGGGAGGAACGTAGAAAATATATAAAATTTGGACCAAAACAACAGTATCTAATCAGGGTGAATGCCGAATGTAAATTAATTTTGGAAAGTCTGTCCGAAATTTCGTTGAAGTTTTTGATTTTTTCGTCGATGAAAGGATAAAAGCTGTCTTCTAAAATTGGGGACCCTAGGAGGTGCAGTGAACTTTTTTTCTAGAATTTTGATTTGTGGGGGTCAATTCTCTGTCAGTAATGTCAGAAAGGTAAATTTCACATTTTGAGGGGTTAGGTCCAAGCCAATAGATTTAAATTGCTGTTTGAGCAGTTGTAGGTCTTTCAAAACGGTGTCTACATCACCTCCTAGCGTTCAATCATCTAAATACCACACGTTAAATTTTGAATTTAGTTTTTGGCTAATTGGATGAATAGCCAAGCTGAAAATGACTGGCCCAAGAGGGTCACCTTGTTGGCATCCTACTGCAGATTCCAAAAAATTGTCCTTGTATAAGGCCTTCTGTCAATCTTTACACACCTGCAGCCTGTGGACTAAGTACACGCAGCGTACATACAGTGCTCTGCGAGTACAGTATAATAACGGGTTCAGGATACTGTTCGGGCTGCCGCGCCACTGCAGCGCTTCAGCAATGTTTGCGGTGAAAAGCGTGGATGGTTTTCATGCCATCATGCGGAAGCGTTGCGCGTCTCTTATGAAGCGCATGCGTGCCAGCTCGAACAGCCTTCTGAGCGTGTTCGTGGGCCGCTGGGCCTCGCCGATGTGGCGACTGTGTGCGACTTCACACTGCCGGTGGACGCGAGTAGTGTATAATTGGGGGTTCTGGATCACTTGCTCTCGCTTTCGCTCGAGCGCATGATCCAGAACTCCCCAATCATACATTACTATCGTGATGTGCGATATAGTTCATAATATTGATTGAGTATTGTGTTTCATTCACAGTGGAGCGCTTGATACAGGATCTCCAATTTTTTTAATGGTCCGAGCGGTTGTCGTGTGTATTCATAAACAGGCATGGTATCGAACTGTTATAGCGAAGCAAAATTATCGCGTGAACTTAAAAATAATAAACAACAATATCATGTTCGATCGCCGCGCAGCGCTGCATTGAAACGATGTAGCGCATATTTTTTTGTATTGATGGATACAAAAACCATATTGAGAGGTCAGCTGTTACTGGAAATTGTAACTTAATGTGTAGCCGTGTGTAAAAGTAACTGTATTATGGAGATAGAGTATGATTATAATATAAAAGAACGTAAAAGAAAAAGTCATAAAAGCCAAAACCAAACCGGAACAAATACTCATTTGTTCCGTGCGGGAATCGAACCCGCAACACTTTGGCACATTAATTGAAACATCTATTTTAAACCTACTATTTACATTGTGATGTAGCTAGTCGAGCTCTTAACCAATGCGCCAAACGTGTCGTCAGTGATGAGATAAAATATGTATTCAGTATTAAAGTACACAGGTACATTCGTGATATCGACATGTTTCGACTTGATTCTGCCGCCAAGCACATAGTTGTAATATTATGAAGGAAATTAAACCTTAAAGACATGAATCTATATACCTTATATAAGAGAATCTGTTTTGTATCTAGATCGTAGAGAGCCTTTGACTGCGACACAGTAAATACAAGTTTTTTGTATTTGGCTGTTTTCGCTACCCTGAGATTCAATCACAATGTCGGTAAGTAATAGTTATAACATATTAAATTATTATTATTGTTTTTTATTAATTATTATAATGTAGGCATTGTATGTAATCATACTCAAAACACAATTTATTTCTGTTTTCAGGACAATGAGGATCTTTTTAATTTTATCCCAAACAAGCAGCTCAAAGAATCTGTTACATCACGACTCAATTTGAAGAGAAAAAATGACGCGACAGGTCCTCCACAGAAACTTGAACGACAGCAAAACTACTCGTACATCAAAACCAGGGCGCCAAATACATCTTCAAGGACATGCATGATCAAAATTGAGATATACGAGTGTGATAATTTACCAGAAAAATCTTGCAAGTGCAGTGCAAATAAGTGTGTGCAATTTATAACTGAAAATGTTGTCACAAGTGATATATACTTAGATTTAGAAAACATTATTAGTAAAATTCGTGAGAATATATAATTGAAATTATTTTATATATTTATTAAGTATAGAGAGAGAGATATTCAATGTAATCATTATGTTAGTACCAACATTTGTGTTTGTTTTTTATAATTAGCATAATAAAATAGCATTTAATAATATACTTAAATAGTACAACTAATATTGTTGATTGTATCGCATAAAAACAAAAAACAAAAAAAAAACTTATTATTTCATACACATTGATGTTAGATTAGGTAAGGAATCTGTTATTTCTTAGAAGATTAATTAGGTACTCTTTTAATGAATATATTTAAAAATAAAAATTCTGTTTGTTTTCATTTTCCAATATCAATTTTCATTTCAATAAAAAATAAAAATAAAACAACTCGTAATAAGGTATTACAGAATTAGGTCGGGTGAATAATGAATGTTGGCAAATGAAACAAACAGAATATTAATTTTAAAACATATTCATTAAAAGAGTAATTAATCTTTTAAGAAATATCAGGTTCCTTACCAAATAGTAAGGAAAAAAGGTGCTTATTATAATTATACACATTGATGTTAGATTAGGTAAAGAATCTGTTATTTATTAGAAGATTAATTACTCCTTTTATGAATATATTTAAAAATTAAAATTCTGTTTGTTTCATTTCCCAACATTCAATCACCCAGCCTAATTCTGTAATATCTTATTACGAGTTCTATAACAAAAACACACTTAGAAATCCATTGCCACCTCTTTCCATTTACATTAAAATGAGCAGGATAGCTATAGCTAACACAGCCTTTACGACTTGAGAGTTTAAAGAATAAGGCGACATTTCTGTGTACATGACAAATAACTACCAGAGATCTCATTTTATTGGTTTCTTATAAGTTTGTATGTATTCCGACAGAGTTAATTGACACCTCATTCCTTTCACGATTGTCGTCTCCAGTCGCCTCCAAAAACTCTAATAAGGATAAAGTGCTGTGAAAACACTTTCCATAACTAGAGTATTCGGAAGCATTCACATTGCGACTTCAGTACGAGAAATGAATAAAATAAAATCTACTCTAGGTTCTCAAGTGATAGAGATGAAATTCTAATAACAAATATTATTTTAATTAATTTTTCGGAGTAATTATTGTTAGAAACTAACATATGACTAAGGCTTTAGGATTTAGGTCTATAAAAAGCATGTGAGAGAATTCCTTTACATTTTGTCATTGTTGTGCTGAAGTGCATTTCACTGAACAGTGAGTTTAAATTTGTTTGTGGTTGTTCACAAGTGTTGCAGAAACAGAGTATGTGAGTATTATATTTTATTTAATAAATATTTTTTCTTCGATCCTAGGACTGTAATAGTTAATTGTTTTACCACTGAAATTACTCAATTAAGTTTAGATCATATAATAGTTATTTCAAAACTATTGTACTTGTACTGCATTTGTAGTTTCATATTAATATTAATATTTTTACAAACGTTTAATAATTATTAACGTTTTATTTTTACAAACGTTTAATAATTATTAACGTTTTATTTTTACAAACGTTTATTTAATAATAATTCTTGCTTCGTTGTTCTAGCATGCAATAAAAATAAGGCCTAGGTTTGATTCTTAGGTCATTTAAAGTTTTTTTTTCCTGATAAGTACTGTAAATATATTATTCCCTATTCGATGAGATTTCAAAACGTAAGAACGTAAAAACGTAAAAAGTAAGGGGGAGGGACTAACAGCACACCTCTGCCTAACCCTTTGATGAATACGGGTGCTGTTGTTTCATGTTACTAATGTTGGTAATAAAAATATTTATTGCATTTTAATAATGTTTTCAGGGCTCAGTCGATGAATAATCCTTTTTGGGTTGAAGAAGAGGACTCCACACCTTCAACGTCTGGACCAACAAAAGAAAAAAACAAGCGGCAGATCAAAAAAAAAAACAGCTGTGAAGAGAGATAAGAAAGTGTCTCAGAAGAAGAAGGCTTTGCTTTCTAAAATCCTTTCGCTTCAGAACCAGAGTCTGATAGCGACGGGCCGGCAGTTGTTACAACACCAGCTCCAAAAAGAAAACGGAATACCAACGCTTCAGACTGTGAGGTAAGACATTTTTTTCAAACATGTTAAATTCCCATTTCATTTAAAACCATTCCAGTGTTTTACAGCGTGTGATTTTCTCCATCAAAATTATACTTATTTGTGGACACAAGTGTTTAAATAGACCTTTTCTAATAGATAATAGATTATAGTTATGGTAACGGTAGATTCAAGAACGTGGAAGTCTGGAGTTTATCTATTATATTTTTTTTACATATCTATTTTTTTTTACTTATCTATTTTTTAATTACTCGCCCTCACGCATTATTATTTTTAATTAAAACTAGTCATCTTATGTATTTCAGGATGAATCGTCTCGACCGCTGATCCGTGCTACCACTCTGAAGAACTGCTTCACTCAGCGGGTGGCTGATGGTTATACCTTCCAATCAAACCCGGACAGGGTTGGAAAGTATTATTTTGAATTAAGAGTTTATAACACGGGTGAAGTGGAAAAACTTACTCCAAATGAACGTTGGAAACAGTCTCTTGTAGCATTAAAATTATCAATAGAATAGAGAATATTTATTTGATTTATAATAATTATTTTACATGTACTTTTTCAGAGTTTCGATGTAAAATCGAAATTGAAACTTGAGATATTAAAAAAACCCGAATTAAGAAATTCTGAAATTAAGAACAGAGAAATAAAAAACGGAGAAATTAAGAACTGAGAAATTAAAAACTGAGAAATTATGAACTGAGAAATTAAAAACTTAGAAATTTTAAATATGAGAATTTACCAACTTTTAAATAAAAATTGGATGACTGAGATAAAAAAAAACATTTAGTAAAAATAGCTTTTTATAAAATTTAAAATAAGTGTAATGAACATGTTTTTTTTTTTGTAAAGACTAATATTTATGTTTCAAAGTTATCAGCACACAGTAGAACAAATATTCATATATCTAATCGATTGCTCTGCTCAGAATGATGTAAAATCGAAATTGAAACCTGAGAAATTAAAAAAACCGAAATTAGAAATTCTGAAATTAAGAACTGAGAAATAAAAAACTGAGAAATTAAGAACTGAGAAATTAAAAACTGAGAAATTAAGAACTGAGAAATTATGAACTGAGAAATTAAAAACTTAGAAATTTTAAATATGAGAATTTACCAACTTTTAAATAAAAAATGGATTACTGAGATAAAAAAAAACATTTAGTAAAAATAGCTTTTTATAAAATTTAAAATAAGTATAATGAACATGTTTTTTTTTTGTAAATACTGTAATTATTATGTTTTCAAAATTATCAGCACACAGTAGAACAAATATTCATATATCTAATCGATTGCTCTGCTCCGAATTCGAAAATATTCAAATTATTGCTATTGCTTTTAGAAATAGAATCATAAGTATAAAGTGAATCCACTTAAATCTAGTGAAGTAACAATAACTCCAGAAACGTTTTTATTTCAAATTTCAAAGTCAGTATGTGATATTATCAATCTTATGATTCAAAAACATAAAGCAATTAAAGTCAATTTTGAATTATTTGTGTCATACATTTTGCCAAAAAATAATGAAAGCTCTATGAAATCTTTCAACACCAAATATGAGATAGCAGTTCCGAATACAAATGTTTATAACATGTATTTTAAATGCTCTGAAAAATTATTATTTAGAGTTTGAACTTGCCGAATCTGGTTGGGCTATTAATTCTATAAACCATTTGGAAATAAACATAAACAAGTGCAATCCTTTAAGAGCTGGGACATACTTAGAATTGCCTACGGTTATAAAAAACACAAAGTCATGTTTGAATATACACAACAATGCCAATCATTGTTTTTTGTGGTGTATTATTGCCCAGATGTTTCCAAAAAGATTGAATGCTAATAGAACGCAATCGTACCCACACTATACGTTGCTTTTAAAAATAAATGATATGTCTTTTCCGCCATGTTTCGATGATATTAAAATATTTTAGAAAAATAATCCTTGTATAAGTGTGAATGTTTATGGTCTTGAAGCTAATAATCATGTAACTGGTCCTCTATTTTTTGACACGTGAACGAAAGCTTATACATGTCAATTTGTTGTACATAACTAAAGATGATAAAGTCCATTTTTGTTTAATGTTATAAGATCTAAAAATCATCAAGTTTTTACACAAAAATTGAATAAACTCACACTTAATAGTGATGACGATAAAAGGCAGAGAACTGAAGGTTGTTTCAACACTTTGCCTTGGGGGGGCATTATAGTTCAATACTTTAATACTTGTCGGATTACTGTATTCGTTCTACTGTGCTAAAACTATAGTTTAAGTTAAAAAAGCTAATTACAAATGATTTAAATGTGTAAAAAGTATGTAATCGAATAAAAAAATGTAATAAATGAATGTTACTAAAATCAATAAATGAATAATCGATATTTATTTTCTTTTCTTTTCCTTTTCCGAAAGATTTTCCCTCTTATAAACACTGTGTATAGATTATGTCATGGTTAATGTTAATATTTTTTTTTATGTCTATTAGCTTGTCATAACTATATGCAGTGTTTATTATTAAGAGGTATCATACAGGATCAAATTAAATTAGCTAGAGAAACTCCTCAGATGTGATGGGTATCGATACCTAAACATGATAAAACAAAAGAAAACAGATTTTCTCAACTCATACTTCAAGTACCAGCACAACCAGCGGTCGAGGACCCCAAATAAAAAATAAAAAAATATCTTCTTTTTTTTTTGTTTTTATATCGATGTGTTTAGATATCGATACCCATCACGTCTGTGGAGTTTCTCGTTCGTTAGCTAATTTAATTTGACCCCTGTATACTAACTTATTAGGTGAATAATAAAAAAAAACATTATGTAGAATCAATTTTAATTTTATTGTTTCGCCTTCAATTAAATAAACTCGACCAATAATAATAACTAATAAACAATAACTTATAAACTGCATTTAAGGTCTGCATGTGGGTGAACTTAATTTTTTAACTATTTTACCGACGAGATATTCTGCTTCATCCATAATTTCATCGTAATTGTCCTTGACTAAATACTGAACATTCACACAAGCACAATCACTATCACTGCGATCAACACGATTTATTAAATTATTGTCATTTAAATCACAAATAGATATTTTTATTAAATGGTGTGCTTTTCCTGGATCCTTGCGAATTACGTAAGATGTAGACGGTGTATCCAATAGCTTGGGCAGGGTAATTTTAGAAGTTAATTTCAACTTCTTGTTTTTTCTTTTTATTGGACTTTCTTGAGTATCCTTGACTTTATCCTGCTGATTTTCCTGGAACTCAGTTTGTTCAACATTGTCCCCAGTAAATTCTTGAGTAAAATAGAATGACTTAATAACATCATCAACAATATCAAGGCCTTCCATTTCCTGAAAAAAAAAAAAAAATGATAAAATTAATTTCCATTTTCTTTTATATTTAATTAACATTATTTTTATTATTAGACTTGACAAATTTATTAGTTACTTACAATCTTAAATAGATGAATGGACGATTAAAGATAATTTAATAATAATTTTAAAAAAACTCGTCCACTACGAACACTGTGACGGACACTGTCGCTGTGTAACTCAGTCGAGGACACGACTCTTAATAACGACCCAGGTCCAAACCCGTTGCTAGAATACTGTGCTCGCAAGTCACATATTCATATATAAAGGATAGTAAGTAATGAAAATAAATAATAGGCAAGATGAAGTTGATCAAACAACCCATATCCTTGAACGTGAATAATATCAATTTCAATGACTCAGCTCGTCAGATTAGACATAGTGCTTTATTGCCTAATACAATTCGCTGCATAATATGTGGACCCTCGAACTGTGGTAAAACAAACGTTATGATCAGTTTACTGCTGCATGAAAATGGGCTTAAATTTAAAAATCTTTATCTTTACTCGAAAACTACTTTCCAGCCAAAATATCGGTTTTTAAGTGAAGTATTAAGAAGAGTACCTCAGATACAGTTCAATGAGTTCAATGACGACAAAGATGTTATAGCTCCGAATGAAGCTTTAACAAATTCTGTATTTATTTTTGATGATGTTATGTGTGAAAAGCAAATAAACATTCGTAATTATTTCTCTATGGGAAGACATAAGCAAATTGACTGCTTTTATTTATCACAAACCTACTCAAAAATTCCGAAACAGTTGCTACGTGATAATGCTAATTTTCTTATAATATTTAAACAAGATGATGTGAACTTAAAGCATATCTATGAAGAACATGTAAATTCTGATCTGCTGTGGAATCAGTTTAAAGAAGTTTGTAAAACTGTTTGGAGTAACCCTTATAATTTTCTACTTATTAATAAAGAGTCGGCATTAAATAATGGGAGGTACAGACAGAATTTTGATATTTTTTTAAACTTTGAATGAAGGTACATACTTATAAATGAATTACATACATAAATGCTGTTAGTATTATTCCTTGTTTAGCTGAATACAGTTGTTATTTATTGTAAGATGGACAAAAATATTAAAATGGAATTAGTGAAGTCTGTCGACTCCATAAAGAATAAAATAAAACAAATGAAAAATCAGGAACATACAATGAACTTGTCGCTTGATAAAATGCTAAAACCTGTCACAAATCCTCTAAAAACTCTTGTTGAATCTAATAGATGTGCAGAAAAAATAAAAATAAATGAAAATCCAACTTTAAATAATTCTGAAGGAATCGAATTCGATGAAAAGAATACTAGCTCATCTACAAAGCTCAATGACTGTTACGATCCAAAACTAAATTCTACCCAATTCGTCAAACAAAATGCTAAAAAGGAATCGATAGATAATTTAGAAATGTCATTAGAGGATGATGATATCTTTGGTATTTATGACGGTGTTAGTATACCGTTTGGAATTAGAAGTGAAAATAAAACTCTATTGATGGGTAATTCAGCAGTATCATTTTCTAAAATTGATAGTTTGAATAACGATACAATCGTTTTAATTAAAATCGGTGACAAAGCTTACAATTTAACAGTTGGTCTAAAAGAACTTTTACTCCGAAGAAAACCCGATTTAAAGTTAATATCGAGCGAAGATAAACTTGTCTATAAGGATATGTTACACTATACAAATGCACATAAAAGAGATTTTAATCCTAAAGGTCAAATAAGAGGTGACAAAGGTACAAAATATTGTAAAATAATAAAACCTCTATTTTCCGAATTGTCAAACGATGTTATACATGCTCACACTAAACTTGGAGGAAAATTACCAACGTTAAAAAAATACAAAAACAACACCGACTTGGTATATTGGGATGATCCTAACGAATTAGTCGAGAGATTGAAACTATTAGTAGCTTCAAGAGATGCTGGCAATACAAACCATGATAATGAAATTTTATCGATAATTGAAGAATTAAAAGAAGCTGACATAATTAAAGAATAAATAGTCGTAATAATATGCTTTACATTCAGTATTGTACATGGATTCAAGACAAATGTACTGAATTCTGACCATGAGCAAAGCCGATGTGGTAAACGAAATTCATAAAAATGCAAGGGTAAACTTTCCCCGAAGACATGTTATTATGAAAGATATAGACGACCTGTGGCAAGCAGATTTAATTGATATGCAATCAATTTCAAAAGAAAATAAAAATTACAGATTTATTCTTACCGTTATCGATACATTTTCGAAATATGCTTGGGCCTTTCCTCTGAGAAGTAAAACCAAAGATGATGTATGTAACTCATTCAAAGTTTTGTTGGCTACAGGGCGTGTTTCAAAAAACCTCCAAACAGATAATGGAACAGAATTTTATAATAATAAATTTCAAAAGCTTATGAAATCTAATCATATTAACCACTATTCAACCTTTTCAACAAAAAAGGCTTCAATAGTTGAAAGATTTATCAGAACTTTGAAATCTAAACTGTATAAGGAATTCAGTTTAAAAGGCAGCTATAATTGGGTAGATAGTACCCTTAATGATGTTATATATAAATACAATCACACTTACCATCGGACAATTCATGAAATTCCTGCTAATGTGGATAACATGAATAAAAAACGTATATTAGAAAGGTATTTAAGGTCGGTAAAAAATGAAAGAATAAAAAGCAAGTATAAAGTGGGTGATTATGTACGTATCAGTAAATACAAAGGAACATTTGAAAAAGGATATACCCCCAACTGGTCGACAGAAATATTTAAAATTCGAAAAATACAAAATACAACTCCTATTACCTACTTAATTGAAGATACAATCAGAAGTCAACCTATTTTAGGAGCATTTTACTTACAAGAGCTTCAAAAGACAAAATATCCTAATGTATATCTAGTCGAGAAAGTTCTTAGAAGAAAAGGAAACAGGGTTTTAGTAAAATGGTTAGGTTTATCTTCTGCTGAAAACAGTTGGATTGATAAATCGAATGTAGTAATATAAATAAAAATAACTTTACTAACCGTATAAGTATTTATTAAAGTGTTCAATCCAGATTCATTAGTCTTATGATGTGTATTGGAGAGAGTAGTCTTCTCAATTGGCTTATAAACAATTTACCATTTGAATTACACTTACCAGGATACAATTATTGTGGTCCTGGTACAAAATTAATTAAAAGGCTTACACGTGGAGACGAAGGTATTAATAAATTAGACGAACATTGCAAAGAACACGACATTGCCTATCTCAAATCATCAAACTTAAAGAATCGTCACAGAGCTGATTTAATTTTGTTGAAAATGGCAAAAGAGCGAGCAGTTGCCTCGGATGCAAGTGTAAGCGAGAAAATCGCAGCACGCTTAGTAAGCAAGACAATGTCTACAAAAATTAAAACTGGTTCCGGCCTAAAAAAAAATAGAAAAAAGTGCTTTCAAAAACTTACACCTGGAAAAGGGTTAAAAAACAAATTTAAAAATGTTATCACTAAAACGAAAAGACACATGAAAAAACTAAAACCAAAATGCAAAAAAGTGGCAATAGAATTAGCTATGGCCGCAGCCAGAGAATTAGCTGATGATTCATCCATAAAACTTCCTCGTGTTATTCCTATACCAAAAACTGGTGGTGTATTACCTTTGATTCCTATTTTTGCTGGATTATCAGCAGTGGGAGCAATAGCAGGCGGTGCAGCAGGTATTACCAAAACCATAAATGAATTCAAGATGGCTAAAAAGCTGTTGGTTGAATCGAAGAGACACAATGAAAAAATGGAAGCTCTCTGCATTGGGAAAGGACTACACCTTAAACCACATAAAAACGGGCTTGGAATTTATGTATCGAATGAAAAAAACTAAGATATCGGCTACCCAAACGAGCCCTAACTAACTTCGACATTTTGAAGTATGGAACTAATATTCCATATTTTAGAGGAGTCTTTATGAGAGATGAACTTCCTAAATACCCGTTTAAAAAAGAATGTGGAGTTATTAATTTAGATAGTTCAAAAGATCCTGGCTCTCATTGGGTAGCCTATGCAAAATACAATGATTATATTGAGTACTTTGACAGTTACGGAAATCTTAAGCCTCCAAAAGAATTTATAAAATACGGAGGTACTAAAGTCCACTATAATTATGAAAATATACAACGCGATCATCCTTTCAATTGCGGACATCTCTGTTTAATTTTTCTAAGGAATTTTTGGAGTAGTCTAGGGATAAAATAAACAGGATCTTCTGAAACAGTCCAGTATGCAAGCATGTCTACCACAGTTACCATCTCTGGAAATAAATCTGATTTGGTGTCATACTTTCAACCTCCACTGCATTTATCCGATCAATACGAGTGCGGTTTGTTATACTTTTCAGTGTTAAATTCAAGATCAAATGTGTCCATCAATAGCAGCAGTCTATCTGTAATCAGAATTGAATGTGATCTTGTACACAGTTCGTACTGCAACGGACTACCAACTCATTTTATTCATGAATTTGTATTTGATACTGCTCCGGGTCATCAGTGCATAGAAATACCACGAAACGTTATTTACTTTCCAGTGAACAAAAATATAATTTCATCTATATCTGTTAGAATTGTTGATCAATTTGGTTATTGTATTAACTTTGGTGACGAATTCAATATTCAACTACGTCTTCATTTAAGAAAAACAAAATGATACTATATTATAAAAACACTCCTGTGAAAATAAAACGTATTATTCCTTCAACGACCACTAAGGTGAATAGACGTAAGAAAAAAGTTAAGAAATTGACTGAAGCAAATAAAGGTTTTCTTAGAGCCCTAGGTTTTAAAGTATGAATATACTCCAGATTACTGAATTACCGCACTTCGATAGTTCGATCGAAAGTTATGAAATCCATTCATATAATCCCTACAATAACAGCTTTAGAGAAAACGATGAAATCAGAATCCCCATACATCAGCAAGACATATACGTGCTACCATCAGCCAGTTCAATTTACATCGAAGGCCAAGCAAAGCTGTTCGGTAAAGATGGGAATCCGATCAAGAAAACTGTTACGTTCACTAATAACCCTGTTATGTCTTTGTTTCAAGACATCAGGTACGAGATGAATGGTATTGAAATAGATCGTATAAAAAATTCTGGAATAACGTCAACAATAAAATCATACATCTCATTAAATGAAGCTGAAAATAAAGTTGCTGCGTTATGGGGTTGGAATTTAAACGGATTCCAAAGTGATGGGCATTTTAGTTTAGTGATACCGCTAAATAAGATTTTAGGGTTTGCAGAGGATTACAATAAAATCGTTATAGATTGTAAACATGAACTTATATTGAATAGAAGTAACTCTAACTTAAACAGCGTTATTCTTACTGATGATGTTGCTCATTTTCAAATAGATATACAAAGAGTTCAATGGAGGGTGCCACACATAAAAGTGTCAGATCGAGAACGATTAACACTTTTAAAGCATTTAGAAAGAGATAAACCCATTCAGATGGCTTTTAGAAATTGGGATTTATATGAATATCCTTTATTACCTAAAACCACAAAACATTCTTGGTCAGTTAAGACTGCTTCACAATTGGAAAAGCCTAGATATGTAATTTTTTGCTTACAAACTAACAGAAAAAATAATAAAACTAAAGACATATCTCTATTCGATCATTGCGAGGTGACAAACGTTACGCTCTTCTTAAATTCTCAATATTATCCTTATGAGCCTTTGGGTTTAAAGTTTTCTGACAACAAATACAGTATATTATATGAAATGTATGTGAAATTTCGTCAGTCGTATTACAACTGTCCAGTAGACCCGTTGCTCGATCTAAAGGACTTCAAAGAAAAAGCTCCCCTGTTTATCTTAGACTGCTCAAGGCAAAACGATAGTCTAAAATCAGGTCCAGTAGACGTACGCATAGAAATTGAATGTTCAACGCCAATACCAGATAAGACTACTGCATATTGTTTGATTATAAATGATCGACTTGTGGAATACAAACCTCTCAGCAACATTGTGCGCAGGTTATCATGATTGCTATTGTGGATATTCAAGGCTTTAAAACAGAAACAAATGAATTTATAATAAAAGAAATCGCTATATTATATAATAAAACATTACAAGTGTTTTTATTTAAGCCACCATTTCCATTTGAAAAATTAACGAAACAAGAAAAAAAACAAGTTAGTTGGATTGAACGTAACAGAAAGATATATTGGTGTGAAGGATTTATTCCATATTCCAATTACCAGAATTTTATTGCTGATATTTTAAGAGATAAATGTGTCTATGTTAAAGGTTCAGAAAAAGTCTTGTGGTTAAAAAATATATTAGAAAACAGTAATAGTAACATATTTAATTTAGAAGATAAAGGTTGTTCTAGTTTGTTAAGTCTGCACCATCAATATAAATATTCTCAAGATTTGTATAGTTGTATTTATCATGACTCTGTATGTGCTTTAAAAAATGTATTGTGTTTAAATAAATGGTGCTATGATAATAAAATTATAAAATAAACTTTTTTTTGTTTAATTTCTTTATTTTTGGTAAACCGTTTCCTATCCCTCCCAATCTCTTCAACGTCGTCAAATCGTTATAAGCTGCTGACTGTAACTAGACGATGTCATTATGCAGTTATCTGTAAAACGGAGAAGCATGTCTCATAATAAATACAAACCTCGATATGACATGTATAATACTTATAAAATGCGTCAATTTTCATTTAACTATTACTGGGCAACGGCTGATTCAAAGAAAATATTAGTGATGGAAATGGCTGACGCTGGATTCTTTTACTGTGGCAATAGTATAAATGATAAAGCAGCATGTTTTTCATGTGGAGGTGTTATAGAAGATTGGGAGATTTATGACGATCCTTGGATGCAACATGCTATAAATTTTCCTCAATGTTTTTATTTGAACGCTGTGAAAGGAAGAGAGTATATATTTAATACGCGTATCTGCATCGCAGCATTAGACTCCTAGCATTGCAGTGTAATAGATAGATCTTAAGTATATAACTAAGTAATAAATAACACAAATATTTACTGCACCACGAGAGATACAATTATTGATATTACCTATCTACATCATGTTTCACTCAGAGAAATTTGATTTGGAAGGCACTTCTAAACTTATTTTCAAGAATACTAGGGGTGAGATAATATATATTCAAGATATGCACCCTAGAAAAAAGAAATCGAACTCAGGTGAATTAAAACATCAGGATAGTGATATAACCCGAAAAGAAGATTTATTTTACCAGAAGTTGGAAGATTCAGAGAAATCTAACTTGAAAAATACTCACTACCTTATACTAAAAAGCGAACCTGGTGAGCATCTTCGCAAATTCGTTAAAGTTAGCAACAAACATACTGATCATGAAAAATCGATTGTTAGTTCGTCAAAGACCAGTGGGAGTAAGTAGTATATCGACAGCAACTGCAGATCTATTCCATCAGGAGAGTGATACAGCACATGAGTTAGTTTTACACAAATTATAAACGTAACTCAGATTCATAAAAACCTCAGGTCAGCGATTCAAGAAAGAAGATTTCATTACTTATTACTTTAAGTACACATCGCACCGCTGATTGGGGTGTTCTGCATAACGCGCTCGAGCGAAGCGTGAGCAACTCAATCAATATTATGAACTATATCGCAGATCACGATATTAGTGTATGATTGGGGAGTTCTGGATCATGCGCTCGAGCGAAGCGAGGGCAAGTGATCCAGAACCCCCAATTATACACTACTGACGCGTCCAGAGCTTGCCATAAACTGGCACTCCTGTTGTGGTGCCACTTTTATTTTATTTATTTCTTCCTGTGCTTTGTTTTATATACTAACAATAGTTTTATAAGGTTCTTTTGTGTTACTAACAGTATAATATGGACTACGTCTGAAATAAATGTCTTATTATTATTATTATAATTTGGAAGGGTACCTGTAACATTGCCACAAAAAAACATAAATTTCGGGTAGTTCCTTTTTGACTTCAGCCAACAAAGTGTCCCTGTTTACAGAGTTAAAGGCATTCTTCACGTCAACCTTGAGGATGACCTCACCTTTGTTGGAGTTTAAAAAGGTGGAAAGGGCATGTACGGCAGCCTCACAGCCCCCTTTCGAGCCAAAACCAAGCTGTAGGGGCTGAAACTTAGCTGCAAGCGATTCGCTATACAGCTTACAGCAAATTTTGGCTGCCGTACGCCTATAGGTGCACCCAACGGCGATGGCACGAATGCCGCCGTCCCTCTTGCGTAGGGCACATAGGTTGGCCCCATACAAGATGTCGACGACGGCCTCGTTCACACCGCCGGAGAGCATGAGGTTAATCAGAGCCGCAAGCTCCTTCAAAAGCGACTCACCAGCTTCCCCGACGCCTGAACTCAGTACATCTTTTAAATGTTGTGGAGTCAGGCCGTCGAGGGCGCCAGCGGAACCACTTCGAAAAGAGCTCACAGCTGCAATAAACTGGGGGGCCGAAACGTTTAGGAAGGTTGAATTAACATTTTTCGGGAAAGGAGAGACCATCCGCAGGCGCTGGGTGTTTACTCTCTAGAACTGTTGAATTTCCCACTTTACTGCAATATGCTTATCTGAGTAAGAACTCAGAATAAACTTAGATATAGGTACAACAAAATAAATGTGTTATTAATTCATTTACTCCATGTTAATATAACAACAAACTAAAAATGATAACAGCACCACGACAATTACGCTGTACCTACTATTTAGGAAAATAAATATAAAATGGCAATACCAATCCAACCAACAATTTCTTAATCTTTTAGAACGAACTAATCAAATAACTTTGTATTAAACATTATTTTTTACTCTGCCTTATCTAGATAATATGATAGTTGAAAAAAACGTAGATAAATAATTAAATTTCATTCGTGTTGGTGACACTTTTAGACGTTCAATTTTATTTCAAATAAGAATTCGCCATTATTCTTTGGCAAAGCATCCTGAGGAAGGACATATGCCACTTTTTGTTTCAAAAACAATTCTAAAAGGTGATATAGGGGATGAAAGTTTGTATGGGAAACTTAGCATTTATTAAGTTAGGGAAATGAAAATTTTAATTTATGCATAAATTGGTAAGAAAAAAAATATGCTATAACTTTTTTGTAAAATCAACCCTTAAGGGGGTAAAATAGGGGATGATTTTAAAATTCACATGATTATTGAATTTTTATTAATGTGTACCTCTTTATAAGCCTCTTTAGTGTCCATGGTGTAAAAATAAATAGTATCAGCTATGCTGATGACATGGCGTTGCTGGCGCCGACGGCAGGTGCCGTGAATGAAATGTTAAGGGTCTGTCAGGCGTATGCTGCCTCACACGAACTGATTTATAATATTAAAAAGTGTGAATACATTGTCTTTAAGGTGAATGTCCAGACACTATACCTGACATTACCCTAAAAGGCTTGTACGTCAAAAGAGTGACAAAAGTCAAATATCTAGGGCATTTTCTCGCTGACGACCTTAAGGACAATGTTGATATTGAAAGGGAGCGTAGGGCTTTAGCGGTCCGAGGTAACATATTGGCCCGAAGATTCGTTCGGTGTAGTATACTAGTGAAAGTAATACTTTTTAAGGCGTATTGCCAGTGCTTTTACACGGGAAATCTTTGGGTCAACTATACCAAAAGAACGCTGGATGACCTACGCGTTCAATATAATAATATTTTTAGGATGCTGTTGGGACTGCCACGATGGTGCAGCGCGTCTACTATGTTTGTACAAAACAGAACTGACGGCTTCCACGCCGTCATTCACAAGAAAACTGCGTCGCTGTTGTCAAGGTTCCGGGCGAGTGGTAACAGTATTCTAAAAACTATGGCAGAGAGTATCGACTCTCCGATTATTAAAAGTTTTGTGAGAAGGAAAATCACAAAACATTAATTGGGAGTGTGCTTTTCACAATATTAACTATTCTATCTTCTTCTCTATTGTATTGTAACTACTAACACTAGTCATAAGTTTTATTATTGTTTACTAACACGATGGATCATTGTTGTCCGATAAATAAAGAATAATAATAATGATAAGAGATTTAAGCAATTGGAAATATATTCAGAACCCGTATCTTGAAGTATTATTTATTTGACTATTTATTTAATTTAAATCGGTTCACCCGCTGAAAAGTTATTGCAATTCGAAGATATAAAATAACTTAGCTTATATGTAGGTAATACGTGGTCAATGGCAGCGCTAGAACGTTTCAAATAAATGATGATAATATTATTTATAAATCAGACATTTTGATAATAAAACCTGTTTAATAAATATAATAATAATAAAAAAATTGCATATAAAACATAGTTTTTTTAAGTCCATACTTAATATCAATATAACTGTAATTTTAAATTTTATAGATCAATGGTTGTCTGTATAAATTATTATTTTATTTGTTAACATAGCTCGGGACCATGGGATCCCGGTCCTTTGGAAGGCGTACGAGGGGCTGCAGAGGCCCCTTACACAATTTTAAATGGAATGAGGCATCAACCAACGATTATCCCTGTATGCACTGTGCAAGTGCACCCAAGGACAACGTCCGGTTGGTGTCGGACTATTGCAGGATATGGAAACAAAAATAATTATTGAACTATGGGTTTCAGTGGCTAAGATGGACTGGTTACCAAGAACTATGGAACGGCTATGGCCCCTGCCTGACCATTGTTTTATATATAAAATACACGGATAAACTGGCAGGGGGTGACTTGCGCACTCAATAATGGGCCCCCGAAAACGGTCGCTGGCACATAGTGTCGTAGCGACAAAATGATTATTATTGTTATTTATTAGCTGTCTGTCTGCTAACTTTTCACGCTTTATCGGCTGAATGGATTTCGATGGTAGGATACTATTTATCCCGATAGCACATTCCGGTGGTATAATATCCGACATCCACGCAGGCGAAGCTTCGGGCAGAAGCTAGTTTTATATAATGCATACAGACTAATAACAAACTTAAATATCATGCATAGGAAATTTGCTAATTACAAACTACGAGAGCATTTTGATATCACGGAGAAGAGTAAGAAGGTGGTGGCGGTGAGAAGAAAGGTGCGGCTTCGAGTTGTTGTGTTACCTTATCGTGCTGTTCCGCGCAACCGATTGACAGCTCAGCACACATCAACCAAAACCTTATTTTCATATTAGGGTCAAGAGACCAAGGAGTAGGGTCAAGAGACTATAACCAAGTCTGGTAGAAGCTGTCTCTTCAACGATATAATTTACTAACCAAAGTGCGTAAAGTTAAAAAAGCGGCCAAGCAAGAGTCGGACTCGCACACGAAGGGTGCCACGGTACAATATTTACATTTACAACACATATTAAAAAAAAGTAATTTAGCGGTTTTTTTTATGGGGACCCCTGTAATTGTTATCTTTATTTTTATTATAATTGGTGTTTTAGCGGCCATAGTAGAAAACACCTGAAAAGAAGAGAGAAATTTCAAGTTTCTACCTATTACAGCTCAAAAGATACAGCCCTGTGACAGACAGACGGACATTGGAGTCTTAGTAATGGATCCCTTTTGCACCCTTTGGGTACGGGCACCCTAAAAACGAATTGATCCACTCCAGTCATGCTGGAAATACCTAACTCTGGTAAAACGTAATTCAAAACCGCACTATTTTACTCTCTACAAGGATAATGCTTGGAAGTGTTTGAATTGCAGCATAATAAGTATAGGGATTTTCCTGCTGTAACGTTCTTTAAAATATATGAATCGAAGATAAAAATTCATTTATAACCAACTTGATCAGGAAGGAAATAAAATAATGATATTATTAGTAAAAATAATATAATTATCAAATACATTTTGTTGCGAAGTGTTGTTTTTTGTCGTAGCACATTTCGTTTGCAGCATTTGAGTAGTAAGGACATCGGCTCCCTGTCACGATGCAGTTCTTCGTTAGTCTCAATATGTTTGTGGTAATTGTCGCATTACTGGCCGCATTGTGTTCAGTGCATCTAGTTGACAGTTCAGCACCCGATCAACCAGATACTTCTGCTAAACTATGGGTTAAGAAAAAAGCGTTTATGAAGCCACGATGTACTTGCGGAGCAGGTCGAGTCTTACTCCTTGGAATCTGCAAGACCTGTGAAGAGTGAGTAGAATTTTATTTCCTACTTGCTTTTGCCACCGGCTTCGCCCGCGTGAATGTCGGAAATTATCCCAAGGGAAAGCTCCATCAGGATAAAAAGTATCCTTTGTGTTTATTCAGGTTATAAACTATCAGTTTGTCAAATTTCATCTAAATCCATTCACCCGTTTTTGCGTGATGGAGTAACAAACATTCAAACTTTCACATTTATAATATTATACAAAGGATTAGTAGGATTTAGTAGGATGTTAATTTTTTTGTATCGCCTGCTACAAGATAGTAAAGTAAAGAATGTTATGTTATTAATTTACAGGGTCAAATTGTGTCAGATGTGAACTGGATCATGATTTTTCAGTCCTCTACCTGCTTAGTTAATTATTATCAAACTCAAACTCAAAGCATTTATTTAAAATAAACCAATTACAGGCACTTTTGAATTGTCAAAGGGTCGGTCAGTCAGAAATATGGAGCTAGTTGGGTAACTAGCTCCATATTTCTGACTATTGGAATGGGTATTCCAAAGCGTAGTAGGTACCTATGGAGAAGAACGGGTAAGAAACTCCATGGACACTCTTTTATATCAAAAATATGGTTACATCGTTCATGTTGAAGTTATATAAGTGAGAACGATGCAGAACGTTAAAAGCGTCTGTAATAAAAAAACAAAAACAATTCAAATATTAAATTAAATTGAAATAAGCCGTGGCAGCTAAGAAATGACCAGTCCCTACTGACAGCGCCCGTTCACGAACATGACGCATTGATCAGCACCATTCAGCTCAGCCATTTTGAAGGGAACTTAATTATCTAACACACATGCCACCACCAGCGAGACATTTGAGTGAGCATGACAAACTCTCAGCCGCCAGGGCACATTCAAGTCAATGAAAGAAAAACCTAGTAAATGGTAGCTTTATACTAGGTACATATATTCATTCGTTTGTTTGAAAACCTTACTGTAAGAATAGAAATCCCAGTCTATCCATTAGGTAACTATAATTAGATACTCCGCTGAAAAATTACAAACAATACATGCGTCCATCCATCCATTCATCCTCCATTTATTATAACTTTAGAAAATTCGTTTTAACATATATAATTTCAACATGAATGATGTAACCATTTTTCTGTAACAATAATTTGATTTAAAAGAGTGTCCGTGAAGTTTCTTGCCCGTTCTTCTCCGTAGGTACCTACTACACTTTGGAATGGGCAACTAGCTTCATCTTTCGGACTGACCGACTCCTTGACAATTCAAAAATGCCGGTAATTGGTGATTTGAAATAAATGTTTGAGTTTAAATAACGGTAGTCATTCTTTCTTTATTTCGATACAAAAGTATAATAAACTCCGTTATTTCACGATAAATAACAAAGCAATGTAATCTATTTACCGTTTATATTAAAAAAATAACTCTAAAGTGCATTAATTTCGACAAAATTACATAATAACTATCGTTATTTTGCCGTTATTTGTCTATTGTCTAATAAATGGTGCATTGTCTTTCTGTAGTGACTAGTGAAAAAATGAGTCCCCTTTCCATTTTCGTATGTGAAGTAAAACTACGGTAAATATCACTGACATAATCATAAAATATAGTAGATTGTTATACAAGGGTCGAAAGAAATCAATTCCCACATGAGGTATTTAGACGCCCGAGCGGAGCGAGGGCGGCTATAGTCCGAGTAGGAATTGATGACTTTCGCTACTTTTCATTTCGAATATAAGGAAAGTAAATATACTCGTAGTAGTTTTTCTAAAATATTTATTAATAATAATAACATGTGACTCATTTTTAATCAAATATTAGTCTATAAAACTGATATTTTTAATTCCGATATAGAGAATTTACATTTAAAATTTAAAAAAGACTATTTCATTTGGCGGGATACTAACTCTGTAAGCTTCCCTAACTTCGTTTTCTTCGTACAAGAAACTAAACGTTACGTTGGCTGAATGCGCAAACCATACGCAGCCACAAGAAAAAAAAAACTGTAATCTGTACAGAAATTCAAAATATCAGTTTTATAGACTAATATTTGATTAAAAATGGGTCTTATGTCATTATTATTAATAAATATTTTAGAAAAACTACTATTTTTACTTTCCTTATATTCGAAATGAAAAGTAGAAAGTGACACACGGGTCTTGTATAACAATCTACTATTTCTTTAACGTTTCACCAAGACAATAATTGTGACTGTAATTTTCTGTATTTTAGTTATATTGATATCACGGGGTCGGATGATTGTCCAGTATGTCAATAAGAAGAAAATTAACATCAACTAAACACAGAAGCTCTGCCAACTGATGGATCCTTAGATAGAAGCAGCCTGCGTTTACAAGTACCTACCTAGCGGCCGCGCCTGCTTCGCACGGGTGCTCTACCAAAGTACCTACTGGCGTGTAAAAAAAGGTGATTTCAGTCTGTGCTAAATCTCAGTTAAGAGGGCGCACACGGGTCCACTAGCGACACTCCTTTAAAAAATTATTATCTCGTAACTCAGAAGGAATTTTGAATAACGGCTCAATAAGCGACCTCGGTAAGTGTGTCTACAATTTTCTAATGCCTTTTATAAACTTTCATATTGAGACACGAAGCAACAAAATACAATCTAAATGAATGTGGCCGCTTTTGTTTAGATCGACTTTTGTTGCTTCGTGTCTCAATATGAAAGTTTATAAAAGGTATTAGAAAAATCTTGACACACTTTCCGAGGTCGCTTATTGAGCTGTTTTTCAAAATTCCTTCTCAGTCACGAGATAATATTTTTTTAAAGGAGTGGCGCTAGTGGACCCGTGTATGCGCTCTTAAATATTAATGTATTATTATAATTATGTGTACCTATACCTGTGTGTGGTTATGAATTTATTTTCGTTCTTTCTTTGTAAGTTAAACATTCCGGAACAAATTAAATGACGGTAAAATCGCATAAAAATCCATCGTGTAGTTTAAAAGATAACGGACAAAAAGAGACTAGATGACGATTTTGTTCCATCTATTCATAGATCTAAGTATGAACATAATATTTTCTCAAGTTGGTGTCTAGAAAACCTGTAATAAAACCTTCCTTATTAATGAACTACTAAAACTGGTGATTTTATTTCAAATTAATAACTTTGTTTTTTTTCATATTGGTTGTGCTTAAGAAATGTGATTCATTATAAGGATGATGCGTAAAATAACATGATGCATTCAAAGCAGTACTTTAATGCGTCCGTTGATCTGTTAATTATCTCTACTATAGGTACACCAGTAATAATTATAGAATAGTACATTATGATACAAGTGTGCTATGCTGGTAATTATTACTTATTATTCTCGAGGCGATATTATTCGCTATCGCCTTCGGCTCGCGCGATGAGGGAGCCCTGTGTGTACCTAATGATATTGCAATGCACACGCGTTTCATATGACGTTTTTCAACACACTTGCGAGGAAAAAAACAGACTTTTATTGTTATTAACTTTTAATTATTGAAACAATTACTGAATGTAGGTACAATTCTCAAAATAATTCCGAACAGTTTATGTTGGCATTTTAACAGTTTGTGTTATGGTATTTGGTATTATTAATAATTTCGTTAATTTCATTTTTATGGGTAAAATTCGGCGGTGATGAAATATTTTCATGAGTTGGATTCATGTTGTAAATATAAGGGCTCATTAGTGGGAGCAGGAGACACTAAATAACCAGTGTCACGAGAAGTAGATTGTCGCGGCTCAGGGCAAGACTTCTTCGTCTGTGGCTCCAAATTAATTGCAGGTGTCAAGTATTTTAGAATTAATGTTGGCCTTGTTAATAATATAATCATTGGCATAAGATTCAGTGACTGCGTCAGATCGCCATCCGCCATGACGCTTTAAGGTTAATATATCGGCTCCTGAATCAGCCAGCAGTGTAGCCGAAGTTAACTCTGCCCAGTGTAAGAATCAGCCTCGGGCAAATCTAAATACTTTGCAATTTCTCTTGGCATTGCTCCAAATTTGTTGATACCAATGGGTTGAGCTGTACATTTACCTTTTTGAAAGTTTTGCAAAAAGCGGTAATTTTTTGCATTTGTTAAACTGAGAGCTTGATATTTTTTACTATTTCATAAAACGGGCCATGGATTGTAAAAGATACCAATAATAATTGATAGTTTTTACGAGAAGTATTCACCGCGGGTTTCTACGTCCTTTGTTGTAATATCATTAAGCTCTTGACGTCTACACGCACCAGTAACACCGATCATTAACCCAACCTGCAAATAGATCAAATAGTTAGTTGTAAGAACGTATGCTACAATATTGAGATTTTAAAACATTACAAAACATTTAGATTAAACAAACACACACATGTACAACATTTGGATTTATAAAGTACTCACCTTTGTTGCCAGGTACTCACTGCCCGGAGATTTTTTTTAAAACCTTTCAACGTTGGTTGGTGACAATACTTTAGATTCCGACTAATATATGTATATCCGTCCAAGCGTCTCTTTAGAAATGCCGTAAGGTTGCAGTAGTTTTTGTTATCAATATCATCACATACATCACATAACATCACGCCTGTATTCCCCGAAGGGTTAGGCAGAGGTGTACCTATAGCACACCCACATTTCGCCAGTTATGTTTAAGTCCCATGTAATAGGGGGCGAGCCTACTGCCATCAACCGGGCACAAATCCAGACTCCGGGCTGCTACCGAGAAATTCCAGATGGAAAAACCCAATAACACTTTGCCCGACCCGGGAATCGAACCCAGGACCTCATGCTCTGCAGTAGCGCTTGCGACCACTAGACCAACGAGGCGATATCAATATCATGTTTGGTCTTAACAGTGCTTTTTAACATGGAATACATACACCAAAGCGAGCTGGGCTTGTTTTTATTTGCCAGTTCATTGACGTAAGCCAAAAGTACATTCTACGAAAATTTTTGGGCATTTTTCCTGTTTCTCCACTGTATGCAAGTTTCGTAGGCCGCTAAGTATTTCTCTCTAGATTTTGGTGGCAACAGGTACCTTTTTTTTTTTTTTGCTTGCTAAGTCATCAAATGATTTTCTCCCGCTCTGGGCGGAGCGGGAGGGCGTGTCAGACTCTTACTGACTAAAACCCACCCGTGTTCCTTCAGTTGCCTGTGCGCCAGGGCCACGGTAACTCTTTCGAACAATCTCTTGCGACCCCAGCAGGCATTTTCAGAAAGAAAGAAAAATAGGTTTATTTGTCACAGAACCACGTGCATACAAAAAAGATAATTAGCTTAATTATATTTTATGATTATTGATTAGATTTGATATTTGGAAATGAATACCTAGTAAAATGTTAACAATTATTGAAATTCAGTGAAATTTGCTGCTTTGGAAGCTTAACTGACTGACTGACATTCATTTCAAGGCTCCTTCTTACAGGCGCGACAAGCGACGCAGCACAAAGGCACCGTTCGTCGCACGACGAGCTGCGCCTTTGTGTCGCGCTGTCGCGTCTCGCCTATCTGCTTATATCTGCCTATATGCTATATTCACACGTATAATGTTGAACGGGAGAATGTGGCGTAAACTTCGGCGACGACCGACGGCGCGCGGCGGTGACGGCGGCGGTGGCGGCGGAGCTTGCAGCGGCGGCGGCGCGGCGGTGGCTGGACGTTTTCGCGTGAGGTTTCTACCTCACCACATAATGATGTGGAACCGCACCCAGAATTTATATTTATAGTTTGATATCTTGTCGCCTATATCAATTTTATTGTGCACCGAGTCTTCATTAAAACCCTCTGCAACATTATTAGAGCACCATCCTCCGTGGCGTTTCTGTGTAATGATATCGGCTCCAAAAATCGCTTGTAGTGTTGCTGAGGTTCTTCTAAAGCTGTGACTAGCCGGATTTTCCAATATCAAGAACGTAGCTATTTCTTTTGGTACACTACCGATTTTCTTAACGCCAACGGCTTGCCGCATGCTTTTACCGTTTTGGTACTTCTGAAAGAATCTGTTACTCTTTGCGTTTGTAATTCTCAGAGCTTGATTCGTCTTTACAGTTGCGTACTTTTCATTTCTTGCTTGTATAGCCATCTGACTGCCGTTTCAAAAATACATGTACTTTTATGTATTTTGTTAAATCTAAGTCATTATTGGTTTTTAGAGTGGTTTTTAAATTTGAATAAGTTGACCACATTGAAGACGGCTTATACTTCACACGTAATTTATTGAAATAAACCATCAAAACATTTTCAGAGAATGATTGAGTATTTCTTCGAGTCTTCCATTATATAAAATTATTGTAAACAGTAATGATGACTACAGGCGTCCCGCAAGGATCTATATTAGGACCTGTTTTATTTACCTTATTTATTAATGACTTAATTAATTACATGAATATAATTTTACCTGACATTGATATAGTAATTTTCGCAGATGACAAAAATGCCATAGTAGCAGCAAATGACATAGATAAATTAAGAGAGACTGTAAGCAGCATTACAAGCATTTCAAGTGTGGTTCACTATGAACAAATTGTTAATCAACACTGCGAAGACCAAAATAGTATTATTTAGGACGACAGCCCGTAATAAGGACGAATTAGAGGTTGTTTTGAATGACGACAAAATCATCCCCGTCAAGGAAATTAAATTCTTATTAACATTGAGCAATTGAAATGGTATATTTTGCGTTGGTAGAATCAAAAATTAGATATAGCATAATGTTTTGGGGAAATAGTTATTACCATATTATCAAAAGAGCTTTTGTGTTACAAAAACGCGCAATTCGCATATTAGTCCGTATTCCGCAAAGAGTGAGTTGCCGTGAACATTTTATGAATTTGAATATACACAGTGCCGAGCATTTATATATTTGTACTTCTAAGTAACATGGCCAAATATGTACATGAATATGAGACAGCAGAAGAACGACAGATTAGAGAAGGCACACGTAGACAAGACCTTAAAGGTTACAAGGTACAGCCTAATTTGAATATTGTGAAGTACAGTCCCAGATATCAATCGGTTATATTATTTAATAAGTTGCCTCTAGATATAAAAAGCGCTATCTACGCAAGCTATTTTAAAAATCAACTTAATAGTTTCCTGTTGAATAAGTGTCTTTATGCTGTTGAAGATCTATAAAGAAATTCCTGTATACGTTGTATTTGTGCTTTGCTATATTTAACGTGTTTTTTTTTCCTTATGTAATTTAATTTTCATTTTTATTCCTGTAATTTCAGATACAATTTATTGTTCATGAATAAACTAACAAACAAATAGCGCTGTCGCAATTTTGGCGGCAAGAGACCATTTTCTGCAATTTGCGCCTCATTCTAGATGTCAAGTGGAGTAAATTCCATATTAATATCGGAATCCTCACTTAAACTTATATTATTCTTTTGTTTATAAATAATATCAGTCGGAAAGTCGTAACAATCTTTGACGTTTTTAATGGACAGGTCCACTCAATCTGTGTGGTTCTTTCTTCAAAAGACCATTTGACACTAATCAACATGGTCTTCACATGATCTGACCAAGATTATGTCTGGACTTTAAAAGAGACTACGACCTCTGAGTTTGTTTCGGCCTTTCTTCTCAGAGTAGTCAGATAGGAAACGCCGACCTCATCTAGTATAAAAAATATGATTGACGTTTAAAAATCTTTGTCCAAACCTACTTACAGAAATAAAATAATTTATCATTCATCATTAATATGAAAATAGCGTGTATTTGCAAATGGCGCCACGTACGCGTGGTGAAAATTAGGACTACATTTTTCGTCTCGATTTCTCTTACGTATAAAAGTGAGATAAACGTATTGAGCAAAAGCACTTCCAAGGAGGTTCGATTATTCAGCTTTTTTATTCTCGGAATGTGAAACTCCTTGGTGAAATTCTTATATATTTATTATGGAAATTAATAAAAACCGTTAAGGATACCTACTCACGGTGCTATACCACAGAGTTTGCGTTAAAACAGGTACTTAGGTGAGAGTACCTGTTTTATCGCACCTTCCGTTGTATGGTGCGTAATTATTAACTTTCGAACAATGTATACAGGCTTCGTAAAAGCATTTTTTGAGCAAATGTGTCGAAAATAACTAACGTGATGTCTCTTTCCATGCCATGTCAAAATGAAGTCGAAAGTATACTTAAACTTTTTTTGGCCACTATTTTTATTTGGCGCCATATTTTACAGTTCTATAATATCCACTATTTAGTTCCAATGTGGCAAATTCGTTATGGATTAAGTTAAGGCCATGATAACCGCACTATTTTCAGTAATGTTATCCTAAATTTCCCAAATGGATTAAAAAACGAACCA
Source organism: Griposia aprilina (assembly GCA_916610205.1). NCBI lineage: Eukaryota > Metazoa > Arthropoda > Insecta > Lepidoptera > Noctuidae > Griposia > Griposia aprilina. The sequence continues at coordinate 13,954,806 of OU744286.1, forward strand.
ATAAATTTCAACAAATCAGTACGAGTAACCAATCTCATTTTGATCAGAGAGGAGCTGTAAATAAACAACATTTCTAATATTGTGGTGAAAAGCAACCTTTGTTGACCCAGACCAGGACCCCATTTTTTTTTCTGACTGGTTAGTTGGAGTACCTAATAGCACAATTCTTCCCTAAAGAGGCTACAGGATAGGTGCTCCTGTAACTGCGACTGACAATCGCAATAGTGTTAAATTTTTTTTTTTTTTTTCATCAAATCATTCAATTAAACCTAGAAAACACGTGGTTCCAGTGAGATGCAGTCAGGAACCATAATGGAAACTTTGAGAGGAATGTTTACGAAATAACAAATTTCAAGAAATGTTGCCAGTAATTGAGCCCGAAATTCACCAGATTCGTCACAAGCTGATTTTTTTCTGTAAGGGTATCTAAAGGGTAGTCCCATAATCAATTCTGAATCCTAAAAGCAGAATTATGCGTGGTGACTCTGATAGTGGAATACCTAATAAAGTATGCGAAATTTTGTTGAAAAACACGACGAAAATTTATCGCATTTAAACCAGCTAAAAGGTGGAGATTTGGTGGATGTCATGTTTCATACGAAATTGCCAAGCCTGTCTTATATAATTATGGTTAAATATCTGGTCATTTTCGTTAGTAATAAAAGTTATCATAATTTAAAGTTGTACCTACTTTCGAATTGGCCATCCTGTACAAAACTGGAATGAGGAAACCTAGGGTAAGTACCTGACGCTGGTATGTGACGCTCGATCTTCTCTGCTAACTCCGCAGAGGAAAGCGTAAAATTATGTAGCTTTATAATTTTTGTAGTTTTCATCGTATTTTTTTTTTTTTTACAGTATCGTTATAATGTACCTGGTTTGAGTTGCATTTGCAACTTGTGGAACCTACTTAGCTGTGATACTTTTCCGTTTCACTTCTTTGTATACTTACTACTATGCTCAAACTTTTCACATATCCTAAAACATCTGTTTAGCTAGTATGGGAGAGGGACACGTGACTAACGAAAATACCATTTTAAAGCTTAATATTTCGCAAATGGATCCCCGAATCGAAAAATGTTCTTAAGAAACCCCCAATATTTTTATAACATTTATACAATGACACCCCACACAATGGCAGAGACGATTGAAAAAAAAACATCCCCAATTAATCACACTTACAGGAGGTGTGATTACTGTGTATAATAACCATGCCAAAACAGACGGATGGACTTGAAGAAACTACAAGGGCTCCTTGTTTTACTACGGAACCCTAAAAATGAAGTATATTGGCGTTTAAAATTAAGAATTTTAAATGTGTTTATTATCTGACAACTGCTGTAGGTTTCGCAAGTGGTACCTTTAGACAAATATTAAACAAATAAATCGCCGAATGTATAAAACTTTCAGATATTCAATACATAATAATAAAAAACGAGTTGATATTGAAGTTGAATACTTTATACTTCAACAGTTCGTGTTAATTACGACGAACATCGAAAACAACATCAACAAGCCATTTTGTATCAATCCGAACAATAAGTAAATAATTTGTACATTTTAAAAAGATAAATTCGCCATTTATTTGAGTACAAAACTGTTTCGTAAATGGGTACTTGTTGAATTTCTTGCACTTGAGCCGGTAATTGGTTTTGAATTGGTGGCGGGCGGTGCGACCGGCGGTGGTTGGAGCAAAAATCACAAAGGCGCCTATTATAACGGATTTAGGGAGGAATTGTCGCCACAGTCCGGATTCTTGAATTAATGAGACTACTTCACAAATCCTAAAATAGCTGGCAACTGTATTCTCCGGCTAATAACTTATTTGCAGTCACAGTTTTAATCTGACTTTCAAAAGACTTGAGTTGAAATGAAAATCTTTTACGTTTACTTAGTTTGGCGGCAACGGATTTAGGTTTTTTTTTAATTGAAAAGTTCTTTAGCTGCGTTGAGCAATTTTTGGTATGGGCAAAACTTATGGGTTCGCGTCACCGACATGCCAACGTCACCAGCATGCTAATGTGACGTGTTGCGCCAGACTGGCGACGCGCAGCGGCCTGTGTACATTTTGAGGTTTGGACTTCTGTAGGCAGTCCCATGATTGCCAATTTTTTAAATGTATTTGAGAATGAGATGCTTAAATACGATTTCGTCTTGTTTGATCTCACGCTCGCGCTGACGGCAATGTAAGTATAAGTATTTTAACAGATTTCAAAAAAAGTAGGATGTTCTCAATTAGCCTGTACTTAAAAAAAAAATGTGTTAGCTCAGAACTTTTTTCTAGGTGAACCGATTTGGATGATGCTTTTATTAAGTTATTTGGAGCACAAAAGTTGTAGGATTGCTCTCAGCCAAGTAATACAAGTTCAATGATTCGTCATTTTCATACATTTTTTGATTTCTGAAAGTGCAGAGAAACATAAAATAATCTATACAGATAAATAAACTTGGATGTCTGTTTGTAACATTAAAATAACAGCTTTTTACTAAATGCATATGGATGTATACACAGTACATAAGTCGTCATCAATCAATCAATCGTTTAATTGTGCTGATATTGAAAAACTGGGAATAAATTCTAGTAGCTATACTTTTATGAGTGAGGCACATGGATGTGGGAGGTGGCTTGATCACTGTGTAGTCTCTCTGTCAGCCTGGGCTGCAGTGAACAGGGTTAATACAAAAGAGGATGTAGATACGTCAGATCATCTACCACTTTGCATTGAGTGCGACTTAATTATAGTAAGACCTAAGCGGGTAACGGTCCCTACCCTTTGCAATAAAGTTATTTGGGGGGAGCGAAATAATTCGCAAATTGACAGATACCGTGAGCTATGTAACAGTAAGCTGCGTGAAATTGATTTCCCTACTAAGTTTCAAGAGTGTAGCCAAGGTCTTTGTAATTTGAGCCAGCATAAAGCTATTTTAGATGAAATTATACAGTAAAATATCATATGCATTATGTGATGCCGCTGAGCAAACATATGAAAAGGTAAGACTGCAGTTAGAAGTGGGAACCACAAGACATTGTGCGGGTGGAATTACCATGTAAGAGATGCACACAGGGAGGCCAGGCTTAAATTCGAAATGTGGGTTTTAAACAATCGGCCAACCTCTGGAGTTAGTTTTGAGCAAATGCGAGTGGCCCGTAACACCTTCAAGGCTCGGTTAAAATGGTGCCAAAAAAACCAGGAGCAAATAAAGATGGATATGATAGTAAAAGCAAGAGCAACAAATAATTACGCTAACTTTTGGAAGTCCACGAGTAGGCTTGATATTAAGCCTGGCCTCTCTGTGAATGTCGGCGGGAGGAGTGATCCGGAGGAGGTGGCAAATATGTTCAAGGAACATTTTACAGTGCAACTTCCACTAGATATATCTAGTACCTACTAGCTTCTGCCCGCGGCTTCGCCCGCATGGATGTTGGAAATTATCCCACGAGAACGTGCTACCGGGTCAAAAAGTATAGCCTATGTCCTTCCCCAGGATGCCATCTATCTCCTTGCCAAGTTTTATCGAAATCCGTTCAGTGGTTTAGCCATGAAATGGTAACATACAGACAGCGTTACTTTCGTATTTATTTAAATATGGATTAGTTAAATTTTACACGGTAAGTCTTAGAATCTACTTGTTTCTTAAAATATAATAATTTTTTATATTTTGAGATTTTATTTGAAGACGACTTGGACAATTCTTCAATCTGGAGGTCCTTAAAGGGCCTTTAATACCTCAAACGCCTGTCACATTTCTCCTGCCCGACGCGAGTAGTCAACAGTTTGCCTTCAGTTGGTCACAGTAAGCAACTTGGCACGCATTTTCATGGTCGGCACGTTTCATTTGTCAAACTGTCACATTGCGCCGCACCTTGTCCCAATGGTGTTAAATGATAATTAATATTATAACGTGACAAATAGTTTGACAGGGTTCAAAGGAATTCAGTGTCGGGAATGACTGTGCGCAGTACCTACAGCAATTCAAGAGTAAATATAGTATGAGAGAACAAACAACAACAACAACAATTATGAGATTACAAATATTTCGGATCGAACTCTTGTATACCGGGATCACAGTATAATAAAGTAATGGAAAATAGAAACAGAACATATTTTATTGTCCATGTAATACAGTAGGTTCACAGGTTAACAGCAAGTTGAGAAGACATGATAGCTTAAAATACTACCTACAGCTAGGTTACAATACATCATTTGCCAGTGACCTCAAACTACACAGTCATGCTGTTTCTTGGAGTTGGGGCTTAGGCTAGGGCCGTTTTGTATGAAGACGTAATACTGCTTACTTTATTATACTGTGTCGGGATCAATTAAAGCTATGTTGGTGACATAACAGGTACCCACAGAAGAAGTCTTACCTCAACTAACTGTTTCATATGGAGCTCCTCCAATACAAGTACGTACCTACTTAATTTTGCAGCAACCCTTAAGACGACACGCATAAAAAAACGTAGGGTTAGGCCTTAGTCTCCCCCTCCGAACCAGAAATCTTCGTTCCACATAGAGGTGTTCCTAACCATTTACGTACAAAGCCCGTTATAGTCCTGTTAAAGCTTAATGCTATTTTAATAGCTTCAATTTCTACGCAACGGGCGCCTCCTCCACAAACATACTCACATAGTGCCGTAACAATACCGATGCGGGCCACACACTGACAGCTAATCCCCGTCAAATATACTCGAACACGATTACTGAACCACAATTAGTTTATCAAATTAATTCCTACATACAGACAGACAGCGTACGTTTGGTGTACGCTAGAACCTATTTGTAATCACAATATTACGATGTCAATACTCCTTTATGAAACTGTAGGTAATTCAAACCTAAACTGGAAACAAAAGACGATTGCTAATTTTTAAATGTCAAAATACTGTAATTAATTTCCAAATGATTAATATCATGCCATCGATCAGTGTTTTGAAAGGCGCTTGTACCGGTGACATTACAAGGACATGAGACATTTTAAGGTTGTCAATAGTTAAAGCTCAGTAACGAATCGGCGAAACTCTCGATGATTACTGGCGTTAGTAATCAATCGCACCAGAGGGCCTAGACAAAGTAACATTCGATTAACGATAACGCTAGTAGAAAAGCTAACATGTATGGGGTTGACATAAGCTATCGAAATGTCACGTGATCATAGGTCAACGAATAAAAATTAGCTAGACAATGTAAACAACATTCGATTATGAAATGAATCGACAGCGTCGAAAGATTAGGTACTTCCACAGAGATGCATAGCCAAGGGACACTTTTTGACGAGCGTTATTGCTAGTTTTTGGAATCATTAGCGAAAGCGATAGCGATTGTAGAAATAGAATCGCTCCGAAGCGAATGCCATTTGTCTAGGCCCTCTGTTTGCTCACCTTTAGTGTTAAAAACCCGACGAAGTCTGACAAACCGCGTCACAAACGGTACAACAATGCAGTGCCACACTGCTCCTTGGTACCTCGCTGGTACTTCCATCGAGCGTGGCAACACAGTGACAAGTTATCGGTGGCACAAAGCCGAGGCAGTCACTGTCAGCTCGCAGCGACGGCATTCACCGGCTCTCTCAAATGCATTATATCATTCGCTGGGCCCTGAGTGGCTGAATGGGTGACGCTTTTTTCTATTAGGTGAGTTTGTATAAAGTTCTTTATAACTGATATCGGTTGAAATGATATAATACGTGGCTTATGTTGGTGGCATTTCCTAATGTTTGATGTTCTGAAAATATTGTTCCAACTGGCTTTTTACAGTCCTGTGACGTAAGCCTTTCTGAGTCTTATCCTTGCAGTAGTGTTGTTGTATTTTTGTTCTTTATAATTTCCACATGATATTAATACTTGTATATCGGAAATTACGTTTTAGAGTATGCAATTTAATCAAGTCCCTTAAAAAATATTGACTTTCTAAAAATCTTAATTTTGTTAAACCCTAAAGCCTACTTTAGCTTTATACTTTAATTTAAATAATTTATCATTATGACTGCGAATATGACTGATTATTTAAAACGTTAATTTTCCGAAGACATATTCAATAATACCCTCTAATAGACTTAAATACAAATGACAAGCATTTTATGACCGCTTTAAAGGCCCAAATAAAATAAGAACCAAATTATTCCGAACAATAGTTTAACCGTTTGACAGACAAAAGGTGGTTCCTGATCAAGAAAGGGGTGTTCCTAACCCGAGCCCGCTCCGCCTTCCGTGTGACGCGCGCCTAATTGTAGATGACGAAGGTAACAGGTTAATTTGTTATCAAAGAGATTGTTGGATCAAGTTTTGAAGGGTGGCACTTTGAGAGACGACCTGCTTTTGACTTTAGATGGTGACAACTTACTATATAACAACTGTATTTGTGAACTTTTTTGATAGTAGGGCAATGTTGAAGGAAACTGTGATCACTCTCAACTTTTCTGATTGAAGAAAGTTGTGAAAAGGTGATAAAAATTGTCGAACAAATTAGTCATTCTGCGTGACTTAGGTATTTTTTTTTTTGTTAAGGCTATTTTTCTTCTAATGTTAGGTAAGTTTTCAACGTCATGTAATCAGAGAAGTCGAAAAAAAAAACCAAATTCCTGCAATAAAACAAATATCTTTAAAAAAAAAACAAACATCGACTCCACCAGTGCTTTCTTTGTAATTGTCAATACAATACTTTTATCCAACGAATAGCGAGTTGCCAGTTATGACCACGTCAGTCGAGCCTGTCAGTGGCATTCCGAGGTCTACTAAAGTGCAAGTGTACGGACACTAAGAACAATCTGGTAAGTAAGGGCACCGCCCTCTCATTAGCTCTAGCGATTGCAATCGAGCTTTTTAGGACGTATAGCGAAAACAACATTAGAAAGGTATTAACGATCTTGTGCGTCTAAGTTTTTGTAGTGTAATTCTTTTTTTTAACCAAATTATCAACAACCCTATCAGCAATTGTTTTTTTTTTAATTTGGTTTTCATTTTTGCTTTTTATATTTTTGTAATTCCGATGTATTTTTTAACAATAATAAATTATACGTGTTTACATGATGTGGTGAATTCCTTTTCTTTATTTTATTTCACTACAATATATAGTATTTATTTTAAACGGGACAACTTTGGCACAATACGATGAACATTAATATTGCCCGGGCCGGGGACTCAGGGACCGTCAAATATGCCTTCCTCGGGTAAGTTATGATACTGACGTTATGCTAATGCGGTCTCATCACGGCGTAAATTTGCACATCATTTGCCGACTTGTTATATATATATATTTTAACAAAAGTTTCTCTACTTTTGTACTTAAACAGGCATTTTGGATGGATTTGAAATGTAAATTATATTGAAATTAAGCACAGAACTTGGTTCTGATATAGTTACATTTACTGTGTTTTCTTTGGAACAGAATTGTCGCGGTCTCAGATTTTCATGTAATCAATACAATTAACATTTAACAAAGAAACAGTATATTTCTAAAGTTGTTGTATTGTATACAAAATTAATTATTGAATACGGGAAATAAATACAGAATTATGTAAAACAATATTGTACAAAGAGCCGCCTTGTCGCTCAGGGCGATATCTCCTCCTGCCCAAAGTAGTACACGGAACAACAAGATTGCGCGCGTAGAGTTTCGTAGCGCGTAGCACTTCGTAGTCATCGTCTAACATACGTAGCAGATAATATAAGAAAACTAGGAAGCTATTTATACCTACTAACTACTTCTAATTAAAACGAATAGCATGCATAAGTACCTATCTAGTATTCTATAACAATATATATTACTCGCTACGGCTACGAGATAATTCTCGTAGCGTTCTCGTACTGTAACTTCTTAGAATCATAACTAATATCACTCATATTGAGTTGTCTTCACCGCTCATAGTTCCTATCCTGATGCATAGGTACATAGAATTGCATGTATAGATCTAACATCCGACCAAATTACAGTAACAGCTGCCAATAATATTGAGAAACAATAAATAAATAGGTAATTACGGCATCATTCATCTCGGTAGTAAAACGGTCCCGATCAATACTCCGTGTGCCATCCATTATGGTGGCTCGTTGTGAAATATATTGAGGTATCGGTTCACACTCGCTGCAATAACGATGCAGTTTCGCTACTTAATAAGTACTTGCCATTGAATAATGAAGGTTTAAATTCTCGTTACAACACTTTGATATCTACTCTTTAGTTATTATATTTTTGTCAAGACGCTGACGATTACTTCGACGCCACAAAAAGACAGTTGTCCTTTTGTTTTTTGTATTTATTTGTTTATTTAGTTACTTAGTCGTTTAATTTAGTACCTAGTGTAAAAAAAGGATTGTGTGGTTTTATGAAACCACGGTAAAAGTGAAACTTTTTTTCACATTAATGACTACACGGTCAGCTGATGCGAACTATAGGCGCCGCCATATTGGCCTCGGCTGCTCTGACGAGCGCCTTTCACTTTATCCCGACTCCGCGGCCGACCGTCACGCGACATGCAACACACAGACGAAAAAGTTTGAGACGATGTAATAAAAGTTTCACTTTAAAAAATTGTTGCGTTATATTGTTTAAAATTATTTTAATCTAAGTATATGAAATAAAATTATTTCATGTCAATACATGGAATAGATTTGTAACTGACTGAGTGGTTGATAAATACGAAACGTTCAACCTATCAACTAAATCTGTATTTTTTTCATCATTATTTTCTATTTTTTTATACATATTTTTTCAGAACTTTACCCCGCGATATTCCCAAAATTACCTAATGATATAAAAAAACAACTTCATGCATAAAATGAGCAAGAGAAACAATATCCGAAAAAAAAAACGGGGATCGTAACATTCAGTGAAATGCACACTCTTTTGTGAAAACGAAAACCACAGCTGAATTCAAAAATGGAAATTGATTAAACCGGTATGTTCATTTATATGCCAGTACGTTGCCACTCGTCCTGTATGTAACTGATAAAAACCTGTTTCTATGACCCAATTTATAGTAGGACTTTATTCGGGCGGATAACGTTAAAAATATTTTGTAACGTTCAAAACCGTACTGCCGTTTTATCTCGCACCTACCGAGCATTTTTAGACATTTAAATTTCTTTTTAAATTGTAAATCCCCTGTTTTATTGTAGGTATGTCCAGTGACGGGCTATAGGTATGACACAGCTATCAGTAAAATACTATGGGGTCACCCATTATGACCGCTTCCGGGTTTTATCCCTGATAATGACGGCTCGACCTTTATTTCTCGAATCGGTGCGAAAATTGTGGAAATTCCTGTCGCTGTCATATAATTTTATTTGAGGTTCTCCGGGTATTGATCGAAAAATTTACTAACGATTGCGCAAATTAAAATTGTAATTTTAATTATTACAATTAACGCAACAACGTAAACGAAGAAAGAACATCGTACATGCAACTAATTTACAAAAGAAGGCGCTGTTTTGATCATAGATTAGTGATCACAGTATTAAGCATCATAGATAATAAACAGAAAAAAAAAACTGTTTTCTTGTGCAGTCAATGAATGTGAATTAGCAAGTCGTCACGATTACTTGCTGACTGGAGTAAGTCGCGCGGTCAGCCGGCAGACGGCGGCGAGCAGGCCACTCTTTATCACGCCGCAGTTAGTCGAGACGAGACAAATAACCCCGCGTCCGTCTCCCCACTGATAACGCCACGCTTTTTGTGTCCCCAAGCATTCGCTGTCAAGATAATACTCATTTATATTGAATTTAGCAAAAATAAGAGGAGGGAACTGTAAAATGTTCAACGATCCCTTTTTGTTTTTTCCTTTATCAAAAATCTTTTATATTTGAGTAGAGACTTTATTGAGCGTTCTTTGTGATGTTGTTATAATTTGTGATGAAAGCTGTCAGCTGCACGTTGTGGTGCAGTACAAACATTTTGCGGTAATATTGACGGGTTTAAACGTGGAGCTGAATAATTATTCGTAGGAACGATATTTCATAAGCGAGTATCGATCAGCGGTGATGTTTGAATAAGCAACTGCTTACAGATGTAATCGACATTTTGTATTTTATTGAATTTCATCGTACCTACCTATTGCCGGTAGGTCAGCAAAATTGCAAGGAATGTCGATAAAATTACATGTACATGAGATTTTAATTTCTACAAACCTTGCAGGAACCTTCATACTATATATTCGTGTTGTGACAGCTGACGTAGAATCATTTGTAACTTTTTAATTCTTTGAAGACTGTATAGCATTTCAGTGATGATCTTTTCACTTAAGAGAGGCACAACTAGGTCCTATCACCAATAATAAATGCCTTTTCAAAAAAAGTTTCACAATAACGCTTTATATTTATACCTAAAGCGTTATTGTGAAACTGATGTCCAACATTTTGATTTAAACTTTTCTCCTACCCTTCCCAAGATGGTTACCGCCTCCAACATTTCCTTGTATTTTAGAAATATCAGCCTGAATAGGCTTACATTTACTTACATCGTACTTAGTAGTCTGTTACGAAAGAGTTTCATAAACTTATCTACTTAACAGTTCATACTTCACGAGACTTGGAACACTTGTTGCAATATCGACTGCTCAGCTTTATCGGATAACATCTTTTTCATATTATAATCGAACGTCTGTCTTGATATTTAATTTATTCTTAATAGATTTTCATTTGTTTTTGTTTTCTGGAACCCCACGTTCCGATGAAGAATGGACCTTCATTCCTGATTTTAGGGTTGTCTTAAACTATGATTAAAGGGTTATAACAAAAAGACGACAATAGCATCCTCGTGTCACAATTAAACTCACACGCTGCATGACTAATGAGTTTGTGTTAATTATGTCACTATCCCTAGTGACAACGCTGAATAAAAGAGAAGCGGTTTCATTAATTAAACTTCAGAAAAACAAACCTTTTTGTTATCAAAATGAAAATGTTGTAGCTATGGGAACTCGCTATCTTTTCATTTCAAACGTCGGCAGTGTACTTTTTCGAAGCGCGTATGTCGTCACTGTTCTTTTTTACATCCTTCAGTGAACGCAACATTGACATGATATTCCAGAGAACAATTTACGGTTAAATTGTAAATGTGAAATTCTGTCAGCGGGTGTGTTTCGAAACACAAACACTGCGGAGCACAGGATTATTTTATGTATGTGTCCAAATACCTTCAATCATAGCTTGGCACATAATTTATGATAATTAACTTGTGAAGTTAATTACAGTAAATCATTACAGAATCCATATTACCTACAGTTGTTTATCCAATATTACAGTGTGAAGGAGTATCTAAAAGGGAATCCTTATGGCCAATAATATTAACCAGATATTCAATAATAGAAATGACATGTGTAACTTACAATTATTATTTATCTAGGGCTTTTATTTGTTTATTCACTATTTACTATGACATTAATTTAAATTATAACTACTAGATACTTCTTGACATTGAAAAATAAAATGGTTAAAATAATGTTCCAATTTAATAATCTTGTAATATGTATTGTTATTCAGCATGGTATTTTGAAAGTAAATTGTTAATTTATGTGTAAAATTTTGCACGCCGAAGTGACGGCAGAGCATGGAGAACATTATCAAAACATGTATAATATCTATTTCCCCTACCCATGTTGGCAAAAATAAATGATTTGATTTGAATCCCGAACACTGTCAATTATGTGTCGGATAGTCACAATGAGCTGCATAGATAATTAGATATCAGTTTGGTGGTCTTGAGCTGGTAATACTATTATTAGGGTAGATTTTGGCTATGTTGCAGGCATGAGTACTGTTAATTCGTAAAAGTAAAAATTTATTATTGTTTTGAAAGAGAACAAAAACTAATTTCAAAATGAAGCAATCATGTTAAAGCCATTTTTGTGCAAGTTAAGACCTAAGAACGCTATCAAAGCTGTTTTTCTGTTACATGGGCAAAAAGTAAGTTTCATTAGCAGCTTCCATGCTGCAGGAAAAAATGTCCTTAACCGTGCTCCTATTCCATTCATCAAATTCTAATCCGCCGCGCCGGCGACCTGTTCACATTCAGTCGGACGTGCTATATATATGTGCATTCACATTTCAGCACGAACAAGGCTCGTCCGAGTGACGTCTAGACAGCAGTGCCGGCGTCCAGACCGTCGCGGGAGCTGGGGGGGGGGGGAGGCTTGTCGCACACTAATACTACGACAGTCGGCGCGCAATTCGTCAAGAGATCGCTCTGCCGTAACTAGAGCTCGGCCACTCCGCCGCAGCTTTTTGTTCACAAGCAAAATAAAGAACACAAAATGCAAAACAAGCAAGCGATACGATACCCTGATACACAACGAACGTTATTGATAGTGCCTGAAATATGCTCCGTCATTTTGTCTGCAGCTGAAACGAGCTACGTTGTTAGTACAAGATGTATTGTACGAATAAATTCGGATGAGTTATTTCTTGAGTACATTTCGTTTGTTTTGTAAATAGAGCGAGCAGAAACACCAGCAGCGGCGCTCGAGCTGCAGACCGCGCGAATAATAAGGGCGGCGTGCTTATGTGTTTTTAACAAAGTTGCCACTACGGAAATAAAATGGGATTTTAGGAGCACATGGTAGAGTTGGCTGTCTGCCACGAGACGGACTTAAAGAAAATTTACTGGCCACAAAAATTTAGCCTCGCTATAGCGCGGCACCTCCTCCGGGACGCACCGGTTACATTAAAGTTTTGTTAATATGGAAAGGTTGCTGCGGCATAGGATTTCCCGTGAGATTAAAATGAACACATTTTAGATTTCCGAACTCGACCCAACTTTGAGTACTTCGACACAACAATGGTCCGCTGTGATAAGAGTGTGCGCAGTGATGTGTGGACATATATCACCCGGCTCTGTTCGTTTAACACTTAACATGGGAACCGCTATTAAATTTGGGCTTTTGTAACGGCATCCGTAAATTGTAAAAGTTCCACTGACGAGCCCATTAACTAGGAAATGTTTAGAACACGAATGTTCGTTAACATGGCACAGACAGAGAAATGCAGGTTCAAATACGTGTAGGTATCCTTTGTTAACACGAACGTTCATAGCTTCGTAAAATGCATTGCAGGATGCATTATTCGAGCATGAATACCGATACTGCGTCGCTTTGCTTAATCACGAGCAACATTCCTGATATCGCGATTAACGATTCGCGTTACAGTTATCTAGATCGGTGGCAGTTTTTGAGTCAGTCTTATGTAACAGAGTGCCAATCAGTATAGTTAGCGGCCGCCTTAGAGGCTTGCAGACAATCTCGGTAAATGGTGCCATTAGCTGAATGCGTAGCAGCTCACGCCGGGTAACGAGCGGCTTAGCCGCCGAGCTCGCGATCATTGAACGATTTGAATAATACATGGAAGTTGAAACACTCGCCCAACATCGGTAAAGTTTCGATGCGAAGTTAGGCGATAGACTGCGTTTAAATAACAGCGTGTGCAGCGAGTCGATGATGTATACAACTGTTCACACTCTTCCGCAAATATACTTCTCAGTGTGCGCGCTTACGTAAGTACTCTTTGAAAGTAGAATCATCGAGAGGAAGCGTCACTTTAATGATAGTGGTGTATAAAACCAGGAATAGTTCTAATGATAGATAGACCCATATATGGCCAAGAGTTCAAAAATTAACCATCTATACATACTTAGGTAAGTATGTAGTGTAGACGCTGAGCCTACCCTATATTAGGGCTAGTATCTCAGCCTCTACAACATTACAGTATACAAAGCGGTCACACTACTCATAAAAACAGCCTATGCTAGCACCATGCACCGACTTATGATTAATATAAGTTCGATAAGCTCGGTACAAATGAAGTGACAGAGAAAGCCCGATAGTTTTCTCACGGTGTGCAATTAATCAAAAGACAGGAGCTGCCTGCCGCAGACGATAAATCATCCAGCTGGACTGTAACGAGCGTATCCTCTGCTGGAGCCATGAATTTACCTAGTCCCTAACTGCTGGCATCATACTAATGACTGTGTTTCCCATCGGTGTAGTGCTTTTATATCAGTTTAATATAAGTCATTTATTTTAAACAAGATACGAGGAATGTCTGATAATATTGAATGCTAGAAGCAAAATTAACCGATTCTTTAACAAAAGTTAGAGCAAAAATGCTTACTGTTTGATCAACGAAAGTAAAATATACGTTTCTATTTGACAAATCTTGTCCCAGCAAGGAAAAACACTTTTACAACTCGAGACTCCTTACGTTGTAGCGTCAAGGAGACGTCATCACACGCTGTCGCCTGCCTCCTCTGACAATTTCTCGCTCCAAATCTGTTAAAAAGTGTCCGTTGCGAACTAGTTTTATTAACTCACCGGCAACGTTCGGTTTTAACTAGCGACCCGGGAACTTTAAACAAATTAAATTAAGAATTGCTGCAGGGAAGGTTAACAAAATGTTTAAAACCCGCTGTGGGTACACTCTTAAAATTTAATTTAATTACGTAATTTCGATTGTCGTTAACTGTAATGTGAACTACGGTTTATAGGTCAGTGAGACCCTAGCCATATATCATAAAACTGACAGCGTGACCAGTGCCCCGGAATAAATAAAAGCTGGAGATTCGGAACATAGTTACAGTGGATGGTTTGCGAACATGTTTTGTGGTTCGCCAACATTTCCTACCCATTTTGTGAACTGCACATGATTATGTTAGTTCCTATTTAATAAATATAACGTAGGTAGAATTTTCTCTTCTATTTTTAAGTCTGTGATTACATTTTATCATACTGTTTGCAACAAAGGGTTTGTAGCTTGTAGCACTTTTCATGATTGTGTTGAAAGAACTTTATTTCAAATGCTTCCTACTTTCAGAGGATATTTTATTTATCACAACTGTTCCAACAGTGTCAAGTGAAGAATTCCGGCCGTATATAATTTGGAGCACATTCCTTTTTCAAAGAGGCATATTAGATGTGGTGCAGGTAGGGCCGCCTCGTCGATGGGCCGGAGAGCGCCGCAGTGCGGCTGACCGCACCACGCGCCTTCCCGAATGTTGCGCCATACACGACCTACCATGGGCCCTGAATTATTTATGGACGACGCACACTTTGTGAAATTTGTATACATTTCTCCTCTTATAATTAGACACGCAGGAGCTGGAACATAGTTTGAGTTGGTAATTTTTAATGTTTGTTTTCATGTTTTTGCTGGCTGTTGCAAAGAATTCAATTCAGAACCTCTAGTGTATAATTTTATTTACGAAACAAACCTTGCTGGGTACCCCTTGTTTTTTCAGGATATCGCCAAAACACAGCTTGTCTCTTCACGTGACGGGAAAGCCTTTTATTTCGGCTGAGAACGAGAATTGTCATCCAAACTGCACTACCAGTTGGCAGCGATGTGGATGAATATTTTCATATTTCATAATCAAAATATTTTACTTCACATAAACTTATATGGGGACTTATTTAACGTCAGAAGCTAGGTGCACGGTTCCAATTGGTCGTTTCCTATATATAGAGAAGAGCCGGCAAGAAACTCTACGGTTACTCTTTTAAAAATAATTGGTTTTTACATTTTTTTCAAATTATAGTGTTAATAGGTATGGGAGGACAGTGTAGGCCTGTCAACACATACCACGTACTTAACAAAATAGAAAATGATCTACAAATCTACAGTCTACAAGTTAGGCCTACAACGTTCTAACATTCATAAAAAATCAGAGAATCTATATATTAAAAAAAATACAAGCCTATTTAAACCAAATGACATAATATAAAGAGGTGAAATTAGAATTGTAGCTCTTAATGAGAAGATTATGTCAAAGAAGTATATATATTAAAAAAAAATTGGGAGCAGTTCATAGAATTTTACAGAGTGATGCCGTTAATGAGGTACCAGGGAAACCAGTCATGTGCAGAAGGAATTGTTGCCAAACTTCCTTGTCTTCAACGTAGTCTTTAATCTTATAATATGCTTTTTTGATAAGGATACGTTTGATGTGGGTTTTGAACTTTCCATCGCTAAGTTCTGTAACGGACTTTGGCAACTTGTTTTCAGTGGACTTTTCCATTTTATTCACCTAAGTAGGTACCTACTTTATTTTTAAATAAGACAAAAGATGTTTTACCTCTTTGATGTAGAAGAATAAATGGATGTTAGTACGGCTTTCCTTTCTCTAAGAAGTTGGGTGCTGGATCACGAAATATGGTTCATCATCACCCTAGTAGGTACGTGAGCTAATTGTAACTTCAGACTTTTTATCAGAAACGCTGTGTCTGCGACTAATTCAATTAATATGAATTCTTGCTTCATGAGCCAGAATGTTAGAACCAACTTCAAACAGATTACATCAAAAGTTTCAAATATTTTAATCTCAACTTCGGAATTTTTTCGTCGAGAATTAATGAGCTTTTAATTGGGTGTGACGCTTTTCTGAAACCGGAGGCCATAAACATTTACTTTTTAATGTACCCTCTAAAGTGATCAATTAGGTACTTAAATGTTTTTATAAATAGCCTTAAGAGTGTGTAGCGAAATCTCTCACAAGTGAAAGCTAACGTTACCGGAAAAGTCGTACGGAAAATATGATATATCATATTTCTTTCTTATCTGCTATTTAATAATATTACATATCTAAAACACATTTTAATCAGCAGTGCACTTTCAGCAGGCAAGTAATTCAGACGCGTCCACTAACATATCTTCTCTTCTGGACTCGTTATTTGGGGTTGCACACTTCTCTTACGTTTACGAAACCTTAGGCCAGCTTAGAAAAACGTGTGCAAACATATCAGTGAGGCGTGACCGGCCTCAAGTCGGAGGCAGGTGTTCCATCAAGAACAAATAGACTAACGATCAGGAATACTGGCAGCCATTAGTAAGAACTATGGACCACGGCCCGTAGCTCGCACACGTTGCTGCACCGCGACTGAATTATTTA
The DNA here is from genome assembly GCA_916610205.1 of Griposia aprilina. Classification (NCBI taxonomy): domain Eukaryota; kingdom Metazoa; phylum Arthropoda; class Insecta; order Lepidoptera; family Noctuidae; genus Griposia; species Griposia aprilina. The sequence continues at coordinate 13,971,674 of OU744286.1, forward strand.
CCCCATACGTCCCTTGTTGCAGTTAACGGTGGTTTAGTTTAAACACGGCGAGTAATCGCGAGGCATCCACTCACAACTCAACAGTTTGCAAGATAAATGATAAACGTGGTTTTAGTTTTTCGAACCGTTTATTGGGGAGCACTTACTTTAATGGTTTAGGGGAAAACGATGAGACAACGGAAAGGTTTTGTACGAACGTAGATAACAAACTTAAGATAATGTGCTGAGTGGAGCTGTGGAAGTGTGAGACTCGTCAGCGGAGTGAGGTTTTACGGTTTACAAGCGGGAATCGTGAAAATTCTATTGATGGTCTGGTATAAGTAAATTTGCTTTTTAAGGACATAAGTTCAATGTCGAATATGTAGGTACTATACATGTATAAGTATTTGAGAAGGAAATATTTGTGTCAGTCATAAGTCGGGTAACCCTTGGCACTGTGTTCATTGTGCTTTGTGTGATAAGATAACACGAGGGCGAATCTCTATCCTACCGACGCGACGCTGACAACGACAACAAAAGAAAAGTGAATCAAATAAGCAAAAACAAATGATCAACGCATTTCGAAATTCGAATAGATGTAATAATTGGTTGGAGATCAAATAGAGCTCACAAACATGGAAGATGGTGGTGAAGCTGTAACAAATGTCCTCCATTTATTGTCTCCGCGGTTCCCTTTGGCACTAATGAGCCTGAGAATCACATTTTCAACCAAATCGTGGTAATTTCGATTAATGTACTCAAATGTAGGCCTGTTTGAATATATTCGAGGGTAATTTGTCATCGTGAATTGTTTTATGTGTTTACTTTCGTTATCGCAAACTCATTTCGTGGCTGAAACATGTTTAATGTAGCTTCTGGATGGATACTTAGGTAAGATCGATGCTAAACCTTGTTTATTTATTTATTTAAAGCACACAGATATGAACTTAATGCCATAGACATTTTTTACCACTCAAGTGGTAGTAGTACTTAATAGTATTATAGTCCTAGTCGATCTTAAATTACATAATTTTCTCATCTTTTATAGTGGAGTGGAGTTTCTTGCCGGCTCTTCTCCATAGGAAACAACCAATTGGAACCGTGCACCTAGCTTCTGACGTTTCATAAGTGCCCATGTTGGTTTATGTGAAATACAATATTTTGATTTGATTTGATAGATATAACTAAGTATAAACGAATTGTTTTTAAATTGAGTATCTACATAAACTCGCAAAACAATAAATTATTCATTTAGGTATTTGTATGCAGAGACCAAAAGCACGCCCGAACGAGCAATCACGAAAAATAATTGATCAAAATTAAAACGTTCCGACTGGCTACATATTTAAGTGAGGCATACATGATATTGAATGCTGCAATCACAACAAATTGCCGTATTCAATACAAAATAACCTGCTATTTTTATCATTTTAAAGTGAGAATTGAATGCTATAGGAGAGACAAAGAAAACCACCGCTCGATACCAATTCAACAGAAGCTGCACTTTTGTAACTAGAGGATAAAAATTGAATGCGACATGTAACAAGCATTACCAACGTTAATATGAAATACACTGCTTTTGTTTTCTGATAAATATTTTGCTGTTTTCGAGTGACGTGGGATTAAAAATAAATAAGCCTTTTGTTTATAAAGGTTCTAGGAATGCTTTATATATTGGTTTTATAATTAAAGTGTACTAAGAAAGAAAGAAAAATAGGTTTATTTGTCACAGAAACACGTGCATACAAAAAAAAAAAAATTGCTGAGGTAACAATGTAAATAAAAAGAAACAAACAAAATAGATCGAGATAGATCGATCGAGTATAGCTACATATATGATGGTATGTGATGTGTGTTGTCAGCGTGTATCATATTTAAGGATGTGGTACAAACCATCAAACTTAACGTTGTAAGCCTAACTTGTAGACTGTAGATTTGTAGACCATTTTCTATTTTGTTAAGTATCTGGTACTTGTTGAAAGGCCTACACTATCCTCCCATACCTATTAACACTGTAATTAATTTGAAAACATTGTAAAAGCCAATTACTTTTAAAAGAGTAACCGTGGAGTTTCTTGCCGGCTCTTCTTCATTGGAAACGACCTATTGTAACCGTGCTCCTACCTTCTGACGTTTCATAAGTGCCCATGAAGGTTTATGTGAAATAAAATATTTTGATTTTGTATTTTTGAAATAACTTTATCCATGTGACAAACATCGTAATCTCAAAAAAATAATCCCATAAATTTGAGTCGAGTAAGTATTGAAGTTTTGTATGGGACAGTTGAAACATTTTTTCGCGATTACGATGGTGGTTTCATGGACAAAGATGTTCAGTTTGATGGTATATCTATACCAACCCTTATAATATGACCACACATTTCTGACATAGTAGAAACGTATAAGAAAACAAAAATGCTGGGCAGTCTTTGGGGACTGCCGATAGAAGTGAAAACTAAGTAACTTGTGAATTGTATCGTCGAAGCGTGCGGTGACGATACAAAAAAAGTACACATACCTAAATACACAGTATACATATAGCTCATGGAAAGCGTTCGGTGACGATGACACGATTTCCATGGTTTTTGTTCACCCAAAAACTGCTCAACGCGCATAAAGAAGTTTTCAGTTTAAATATAATGCACGTGACGATTGAGATGAATTTAGAAGGAGTAGTGACATCCATATTTCACCGGAATTTGGTGTTATTTAGGCAATAGCTGCGCTTTGCCAGCCTCCGGGCGAATCAAATGTATAGGTACTTTTGTGAGTGATGTTTTACAGTTCGATATTTAATTCTGACATGTATGGTTTATAGGTGATAAATAGACCGATAACAACAAACAAGCTCGGAATAGGAGGATAAAAATATTTACTGGTTTCATTATTTCCAACAAACAATTAGGTATATTTTAATTTGACAAAATCATAGTTGAACGAATTCCACCCCCACAGTGTACTGACAGAATAAAGTAAAAAATATCGAGTTGGTTCTGTGTAGCGGGGCGGAAACATAGAGTTGTGACAAAACTTTTAAGAATGCAATTAAAAATAAACGCTCGACAGGATTCGAACGTTCGTGACGCGCGCGCCGCTTAACTTCACAAACTTTTTCATTAAAATGTATATTTAAAGCACACATTTTAATAAATAATTTAGGTACCTTTACCTATTCAAAATGGTTGAGCTGAATGGTGCTGATCTATGCGTCATGTTCGTGAACGGGCGCCGTCAGTGAGGACTGGTCATTTCTTGGCTGCCACGGCTTATTTTAATTTAATTTAATATTTGAATTGCTTTTGTCTTTTTATTACGGACGCTTTTAACGTTCTGCATCGTTCTCACATGCATAATTTCAACATGAACGATGTAATCAATATTTTGTAACCATTTTTTGATTTAAAAGAGTGTCCATGGAGTTTCTTGCCCGTTCTTCTCCATAGGTACCTACTACGCTTTGGAATGGGTAACTAGCTTCATCTTTCTGACTGACCGACCCCTTGACAATTCAAAAGTGCCTGTAATTGGTTTATTTGAAATAAATGCTTTGAGTTTGAGTTTGAGTTTTGAGTTTATTTCAATTTTATCGTCGGATTTAAACGTATGGAAATGTCAAAAATTCTATTCTTACGATTCGATTAGGTATCAAAGGTAACAGTGAATTTCAATTGTTTCATTTGTAAAAAAAAATACTAACATGACTATTGGCACCTTTGTTTTCCAGGAAAACTCACTGAATAATCACAACATTATATCTAAATTATTATTATACGTCACAATTCACATCACATCACATCACACAACTACACGCAACACGAAAGTTTTTATTTTCTTTATTTATTTGTTTTTTTTTATGAATTTTACATTTTTCATTGTTCCTTGATAAATGGAAGATCCTAGTACTTACGTTTATGGTGCAATTTTTGAACAATACAGTTTATTTCATCTTTTATTTTATTTTGAAAACTCGACAATATAATTGTTATGTTTTAGAATGACCGAATAAAAAATCAAAAGATTTATTTATGACTATATCAGTAGGTAATTGTGCGTAGATAATTTATGGAGGAGTCATCGGCCTAACTATATAATTTAGAGCGAGCTCCGTGACGCTTGATAAATGAAACTACAGTAGGGGATTTCGCTTTTCGACACATTTATTTTCTCAGAGTGGGCACGCCCCCGCTGACTCCTGTGACTGAGTTATTGTAACAAAAACTAGACCAACTAACGACCTCCAGGTACATGTCGACTCGTTTGATGTTCGAGATAATTACTGTTCTGCAGTACCGATATTCATACTCAATTCCCACTCAACCAAAATATCCATTCAATATGAATACCGATTTCGGTACTCGCCCGTATTTCATGGAAATTCTCCATCAAAGGGCATCATCGCAGAATATCGTACTTATTGCATTTTCTTTTGATACCACTAGTTAATACCAATATGGTTCACTGGTACTCATTAGCTCAAAGCGAAGAGTATCCAGGAATAGCGTTATAACAGCCTACGTCACATCTCTTTGTGCAGGCAGCTTCCTATTTAGGTATTCTCCTAGATAGGTACTCAATATCTTCACTTTTCTCAGATTCTTGAATAGTTACTAATTCTCCATGACTTGGCACGATTTAAACTCTACAGGAGGCAGGTGGATTCGGCTGCATAATGATTTCTAGTTTGAAGTTTGGAATCGTGTTTTTTTTTCTGTTTTGATATCGTGATTTGTTTTTTTTATATTTAAAAATCACTTGTTATATTACTTAAACGTAATATCTTACTTGTTATTATGTAAACGTAATAACAAGTTATTTTAATTTAACCCTGTTTATTCTGATTGTCACATGAAAACCGTGGCAGTCGTCTTCTGAAGAGACAAAGACAGCGCGCGTTTTCTTTTTATTAAAGTTTTCAGGACCTCCTCAGTACTATTTAACCTTGCTTGTGTTTAATTACAATTATCAACGTTAAGACAAGAAGCAGTGGTTCGTGTTGAATGCCAGTCCAGTGCCGTACAGTCCGGCAATTTGATATGAAGTCCGGTCCATTAGCCGCGAGCCGGTAAGCCGGCGGCCGACCGCGATGTAAATGTTGTCGATTTGTTCGGCACGCCGCTCTCCCGCCCACGATCCACTAAGCTAATGAGCCCCTTACAGAGGTAGAGAGATCATTTCTCTTACATCTAAAATCGGTTGATATCTAACAAAGTTTTTGCCGTTTCTGTCGGCATACTAACAGCCTTACTTTCAGTCTATTGTAAAGGGATGCCCGAGCATTAATCTCAATTTCAAAACAAGATTTCAGTAAAAATGAGTATAACCTAAAAAATCAAGGGTGCAATAAAAGAGCCTCCATGAGTGTGGTGACAAGCACTCATCCGGCGCATCCTGGCAGTTACTGGCTATTATTTTTACTACATAGTTTGTGCCGCCACGAGAGTAGAAGGAGAAAAATATATAATATCCGTCAGTTTTTAATCCGACTCTATGCTTTATTAGCGTTCTACATTATATATATATGGTATGGTATAGTTCCAGAACAGATTGCATTAAACAGAAGGAGATCAAAATAAAATAAAATATAGTTCCGTTAATTTGACGTTACTGCGAGAGTTTAATTACGGAAGAACTTAGAATGTAATATAACACTTCCTTATATAGTTCACTCTCCTACATATTCCCAAATACTACGTCCGTTACAAACACATATTTTGCCGTTCAGGATGGAGATAAGGAATGTAATACCTTCATAAATTTTCGAGGGTTTAAGATAGTGAAGAGATGTCCAAGAGAAAATAAAGGGAAACCTCGTGTGGTTTTAAAACCTCTAGTGATGTTATCTGATGAAATTCTGGGCATGAGACGAGATCATAAAATAGATGGTGAGTAATAAAACAGGCTACCCCTACGGGTACTGAATGAAACTATTTGACATAGATAAGTTCAATTAATATTATAAAGTTTGTGGAGCTCGTGGCTAAATAATAACAGTAGCCCGGGTCGATCGAAGGTTAAGCGCCGCCTGCCGCGGTCGGTTCGTGGATGGGTGACCATCCATTATATATCGAGATGCGTGCTTCGGAAAGCATGTTAACCCGTTGGTCCCGGCTGTCATTTATTTATTTATTTATTAAAACTTCTCGCACACAAATAGTATACAAAGGCGGACTTAATGCCTTAGGCATTCTTTACCAGTCAACCAAGGGTGGTGAAGAGATAAGATGGCCGGTGCTCTGTATAACAGACGTTACTAATAATAATAAAAAATATTAAAAAGATAACATAAGTGTTTATAAATAAAATAGGTATACAAGTACCTAAACAGGGTATAAACTTATAATACACATACATATATATTTACTATAATATATACCTACATTATTCGTAGATCTTTGACAGTCGTTACGGGTAGTCAGAACCCCAAGTCTGACAACCAGTCTTGCTAAGAGGTGTCGTATTGCCCAGTAACTGGGTTGTGGAGATCAGATAGGCAGTCGCTCCATGTGAAATATCGGTACTCAGCTGCATCCGGTAAGACTGGAAGCTGACCTCAATATCATTGGGAAAGGCTAAGGCTAAGCAGATTGATTAAGTTTCAATTAATATTATAGGTATTTACGTGATATACTTTTGATAGGTTGAACTAAATCAATATCCATACCATTACTATATAAATGCGAAATAAGCTCTGTCAGTCTGGCTGTCTTATCGTCTCAATGGCCTTAACGGCTAAACAGATTTTGATGAGATTTGTCACTCACGTGTAGACTATATGACCCGGGTCTATAGTACATACGATAACTTTTATTCCGGTTGTAAGATCCCGTGATATAATTTCCGACTAGCTCCAAATTAAACTAGGTTTATGTCCATCAATCATAACATAGGTTTATACAAACTCTGGTAGCGCTAAGCCCTTTATAATCAACACCTTCTTGGAGTTTTACAGCTATAAACAAATTAATCCACCATAAAGTGTTTTAATTAATCTTTCTTAATACTGTTAAAAATAATTAAAACCACAAAGGGCTTATTATTATTCCGTTTAATTTCAAGTGTAACGGATCTTCTACCTGCAAGTATTTAATTTTATAATTTCACACACCGACCTCGGATCGGTTATAATAAAGTTTTTTTTTACGGAAAATTGTTCAAGAAGTTTTCAAAAGGGTCGGCTCGTATATTACATTAAAGCGGTAAGGGTCATTTGTAACAATTATAACCAAATTTTTATGCTTTCAAACATGCTGTAAATAATGTTTGTATATAGATATGTATACTGTGAACGAACTGGCAGTACGTAAGAAATTCAGTTCAGTCAGTACTATAATTGTAGCGGTTTTTAGGGTTCCTTTCCCAAAGGGTGCCAACGGAACCCTATTACTAAGCCTCCGCTGTCCGTCCGTCTGTCTGTCAGCGGGCTGTATCTCATGAACCGTAATAGGCAGACAGTTGAAATTTTCATAATGTGTATTTCTATTGCCGCTATAACTACTAATAATACAAATTGAATAAAGTTAAAAATCAAAGGATCATACAAGAAACGAGTTTTTTTATGTTTTTTTTTTGCAGCGTACTGTATCTCATGAATCGTAAAGGCAAACAGGCGCGACGCGACTCTTGTAGAACAACTTCTATGAAAACTTCATGGAAATTGTTCTACAAGATTCGCGTCACGCTTGTCTGCGGGAGCATTAATAGGTAGGCAGTTGAAAATTACACAGAGTGTGTATTTCGATTGCCGCTATAACAACAAATAATAAAAATAAAAGGCGTTTTCCGCCTTGTGGTAAGAAATCCTTCGTGTGCGAGTCCGATTCGCACTTGGCCGGTTTTTTCTTCTTCAGTTATTTGACAACAAAGGCACTTTTTGTAGAACACACAACTTTTTGTAGAAAAACCATTACTTGAACAGTATTTTTCATATATCATTCATCTCTAAGGGCTAAAGGTCATTCATACATACAGTCATAAATATATACATAAACTCACGCCTTCATCCCATGGAGGTAGGCAGAAACTACACAACGCCACCTGCTACGATCCTTACATACTCCTTTTGCCTACCTCTGCAATAAACTTGTTTTTTAGCCTTACCTTCAGATCCTACTAAGGTAGGTCTGAAGGCTAAAAAACAAGTTCAGTCAACAATTTGTTGTCAATTGTACTAAAACGTCAAGGCATTTAGTGGTCAGCGAAAGTTCCTTCGAGAATCGAAGAACTAAAACAATAGACACGAGATCGTGACACCATAATTACGACGAACAAGTCTCTACCACCTCTATATGCATAATAATATGAAGAATACAATATGCATATTGAATACTGTACGGTGTTGCATTGTGCAGGGCAGTCCGTGCGTGATTTCCTGTCACGCTATATCGCACAAATATAAGTTTGACAGCGGTGGTCTCTAATGCAAATATGCTTGCATATTTTTGTGGAACTTGTTAAATGTTTAACAACGGGATAAACCAAACATGGTTAACGACGTAGGTGCCTATGTCAATTGTCAGGTACCAGGAAGGGTCTACTTCCTTGGAACTTGACGTAGGATGAATAAAGAGCCTCAACAACCGAATTTTCAGTACGTAGGTAAGTCTCATGCACGTTTGGCAATCAGCTCCAAGGCCTATCTATGAATTTATGCTAACTGGATTATTTTAACACGAGATAAAAAATGTATTAAATTACTTAGGGATTTTAATTAGGTATTATTTCGGATAAGTCAGCATTACTTATTATCTTGGTCATCAATTATGAAAATATCAATGCCAAATTGCCTTCACCAATTAGGTATGATGTTAACATCAATTACACACACACATACATAATCTAGTTTAAAACTACAAGGGGACGTTTCTGGTGCAACGTGCAGACGTGATAGGCTGTTATAACAAATAGTTTTATCATAACAGCTTTTTGTGTTACTCAGTTCACTTTACTGGAGAAAACAGTAAATCGATTCCCAGTAACGGTAATAATAAGTACCTGCGGTCGCAACAGATAGCAGATGTGGGAGAAATATGTGGAGGCACCACCGTTACCTAGCCTCGTAACGCGGTCCCCTCAGATATTGAATATTTTGTTGAACGGAAAATTGTATCGGTTTCCGCAGCTTTGTTTGTGAATTTTTGATCCGTTATTGTGATCTATGTTTAATAGAATTTGCAGTTACAGTTGGTTTTAGTTATTTATTGCGTTTGACGTAACTACAAGTATGAAAAGTGCAATTATGTGAATGTTTCGTTCCGTCCATCGCACAGTAGTGATTTTTCTAATGTATTTCTATCTTAGACTGACATCGGTGAAATAAAACATAGTGAGGAAACCTGAACATCTGAAATCACCAATCTGCCTTAAGCAATAGGAGTGGGCGATACAAATCGTATATAGATACAATATCTATGTATCGGCACAATATCCAATTCCTATATATCGGACGGCACTGAATCTATATATCAGGTATCCGCGTACCTATAGCGAATATAGCGCGATGAGTTACAGAACAACACACTGTAGCGATATCGTATCGCATGATGTTAAATATGATATTCGGTTCAAACTGATTCGGGTACAGTAGTAAGTACGGCGCGCGGCGCGGCGATCCGTGTCCTTGCGATGCGCGCGGGCGGGAGTGATGTAGATAAAGACGAACGAGCGAGAGAGTGCGATACGCTTATGTCTAATACTAATTTTAAACATTAACAATACCACTAGTAAATATTTGTAAATAATTGACAAAATGTAGGTATATTATGAACCTTTTTTAAATACGCCTTCATTAAGTACCTTTATTTATAAACAGTAAAAAGTTCAATTCACTGATAAATACTTGACCTGTATACATAATTGATAAAAAATATATATTTACAAAACCGAAACGACTGTACTAGTTTCATTTCAGAGTGCCATATTATCAACACTACCAACTACACTCGAGAGCAATGAATCCGGGTCACTTAAAGAATATTAAAAATCTCGGAAACTAAAAATGATAGGTTAATGCAATAAATTGTATTTAATAGACAATGTAATACTCCTTAAATGAAAGTAAAAAAAATATGAGTCACCATACATTTTATTAACACAAAATTACATAAAGAAAAAAACTGCTGATCTCTCCTTAAAACAAAAATAGGAAACATGAAATTTTTGAACTTTATTACGATTTTCTTAAATTTTAATACTTCGTATTGCCTCCTCGTGCTTCCATTACTGCGTTTACGCGGTTTGGCATGCTGTACACCAAGTTCCTTATACGATTTTGGGGAATATTCTCCCATTCCTCTGTGAGAGCAATTTTGAGCTCACGAAGCGTGATTGGGGGAGGGTTTCGTTGTTTTACGCATCTGCCTAGCTCGTCCCAAGCATGCTCGATCGGGTTGATATCCGGGCTGCGCGCTGGCCACTCCATACGAGTAATGTTCATCTCTTGAAGGTAGTCATTCACAATCCTACCTGTATGAGGTCGGGCATTGTCATGCATAAATATAGCATCCTCACCTAAATTGACCATAAATGGACCAACGTGATCATTGAGGATTTCTTCCACATATCTTACGCTAGTTAAAGAGCCGTTTTCTATGATCACCAGCTCTGTGCGACTTTCAGAAGAAATTCCGGCCCACACAAGTACAGACCCACCACCGTAGGCTACTTTTTCTTCGATGCATGCTTGCTTGAATCTTTCCCCTGGTCTTCGATACACTCTGTGTCTTCCATCGTGCTTGTAGAGCATAAATTTTGATTCGTCGGAGAACATAACTTTTGACCAATCTTCAATACTCCAATTTACGTGGCTCTGGGCATATCTTAGTCTTGAAATACGATGCCCACGCTCCAGTTTAGGGCCGTTTGCAGGTCTAAGGGGTTTTAAGTTAGATTCAGCAAGCCGACGTCTTACTGTCCATGCACTTGGGTTACTTCCTCCGAGGCGTCGAAACTGATTTGTGAGTTCAGTTCCTGTGAGAAAGCGATTTCGAAGCATGGTGTTCACCAAGTATCGGTCTTCTCGTGCTGTGGTACACCTGGTTCTGCCCGTTCCTGGTCTGCGTAGGTTAGAACCAGTTTCTTCGTAACGTCGGAGAACTCTTTGTACTGTTGACAGCGACACACCGACAGTCCTGGCTGTATCGCGCTGACTCCGGCCGGTTTCCAGCATTGTAAGTATTCTGGTGCATTCTTCAGGCGTAAGCGACATAATTTCAGCTTGAATAATGAATATAGAGCACTATCAACATGGTTTATGTACCCACATAAATGACAGATTACAAACAAAAGCAAAACCAAATGCTGTAATTTCGTAGTTCCATCTTCGAAAGTGGCCCTTTTTCAAATTTGATTTTTTTATGATATAACTTTACAATAACTAAGAAGTTTTAATACCTTCATTTAAGGAGTATTACATTGTCTATTAAATACAATTTATTGCATTAACCTAGCATTTTTAGTTTCCGAGATTTTTAGGATTCTTTAAGTGACCCGGATTCATTGCTCTCGAGTGTATATTCGAGTAAACAGTTACAAATAAAATACAATGATGTACATGAATCGAACAAAACCGAAACCTAAAAATCACAGTACCACTTTCGGTTCCGAGTTCCACACAGATTCAGCCGATATATAGGTATTGAAATATATAGATGCGATATCCGATATTCCAAACCGATACATAGATACGGTTTGATATAGTGTAAAAGCGATATTACCCATGCCTATTAAGCAAGCGTGGTCATTAACGCTCGCACCTTCTCTGTATGAGAAGAGGTCTTTACCCTGCAGTAGAACAGTAATAAGCTGTTATTATTATTATTATTTAAATCTGTGGGTAAAATTCAAAGTCGCACAATTGCAGAAACAGCTAAAGCGTATTCTAGCCTATAGGTCAGACTGAACCTAGTACCTGTCACCTACATTATGTTGGTCCTAAGTCAATGTTGGCCAACCAGGGACCCGGTTGTTGCCATGCGGATTGCGGTGCAGAGCAATAAAACTTGTAAATAGCGTGGCGTAGTGGCGTACCTACTGTACGTAGGTATGTGTTGGACGAATCTGTAAATGTCCTGAATATCTCTAAATTACTGGAAATTTTAATTATTAGCTCAGGCACATGTAGAGTTTTTGTTGGAATTCTATCTAAGGCTCAGTTGCATTGCATAATTAATTTACTCTCATCACTGATATTTGAGAAAGCTGCTAAGTAATTGTTTTACCTACAGTTGCGGTGACCATAATCATCTACGTAAGATAGCATCAGCCAAATGGTACCAATTCCTCATACTCAAAACAAATGATACATTTCGAAGAGACGCAATGAATTCTGATTCGCATCTTATATTAAAGCTGTCAAAACGTTTGACCTTTGTGGAAAGCTAGAAAATGTGTGTCTTGTCCGTGTTATATAAAGCTCCGACTATTCCAGGCCCCAGTGACGAGGGCTTAGTGTGTACTAAATATACCGACACCCCCCGGCCGTGACGTGAGAGCGCAGCCCCGACCCTTTAGGCTTGGCGGGACACATGCTGAGAAATGCATGCTGGTTGATGTTTTATTGCATTGATTTCTACGAATACTTGTATTGAATAAAGTGTTCTGACACTACTTTATCGCAATAGTGTTTGCCTTGATTGTGTAAACTATTGTCAATTTTGAAAAACACCTACTTAAAAAGTTTCTTCCACAATTTTGACGCAATTTTCCAGAAAATAAATACCTTGGAAGCAGATCTCTTCAAAAGTATTATTGTCTTGAAAATTGCAACTAAATAAGAATTCTTTCACAAGTTCCAATAAACTTCTTCGTAAAAACCTTTCAAAAGGCTCGTTTCAAATTGTTCTTTTACAAGCTCGCTATTTTGATAGCTTCTCGGAGATAATAAGAATATGCTAGGTACTTGTTAACATAATGCTAGGAATACACTACAATACACTGACCTTACTAGTCATGTCCTTCTTCTGAAGGTCAGACCTGGCCTTTCTAGGTCAGGTTTGAGTACCTACTCTTATCCGACACACATGTATGGAAAGATCCATGAATGTGAAAGTGTCAAAAGGAGTACCTACCTTTTGTAGGGTGGTAACACGTGGGTAGTGTAGCTCCTCGCAGTCCCCATTGGGAATAGACATGATAGTGATAATAGTCCGGTAATAGAAATTTATATCCTCTTCTGTTATTTGACGATGACAAAGATTATTTAAGTTAGATAATGTATACATTGCTACATCGCAAATAGGTTACCTAGCTACATCGCGTACCGATGCTGTTATAAAGTATAAATTCTAATCAACTTTTTTCGATCAACTTCCCTGATTTGTAATTTATAAAAAAATCTAAGCTGATAGACACAAGGAGTTGGAAAAATATATGTTGTCTTATTTCTCGCAGTACAACTATGATGTTGCCAGGAATAACAGGTGAGCAAGCGTTATTAATATACCCTCATCAGTTATTTAATCGTTTTTTTTTTTATGAAATGAAAGGTAATTTTATTCCCTACCCAACAGTATTAGGTTGCCTTAGGAAAAGTTTGTCTCGTCCATGGTTGCCTAGATTTTAGATGTTAAGTTTTCAGCGCGAGGGTGGAGAGTGACAGAGAAGCGTTGAGCGCGCCAGTCCATGTGACAGACAGGGATACAATGAATTCATCTGAAATATATTTTTCAACACATTTGCTCAAAAAATGCATTTACGAAGCCTGTATACATTGTTCGAAAATTAAAAATTACGCACCATACAACGGAATGTGAGGTACAATAGGTACTCTCACCTAAGTACCTGTTTTACCGCATACTCCGTTGTACAGCGCCGTGCGTATCCTTTACGGTTTTTTTTATTTTTTTTAATAGTTATTTATGATACTAGTGCGGTAAGTTGGTTTTTACAAATGAGTAGAAGTCGAGGGCTTACCATAGTCACGAGTTTGTAAATATCAATTTCCACACGTGATTTATACAACGTTTTTCAACACATTTGCGAGAAAACAGTACAATATTAATTTCGGATTCCTCGCTTGAACTCATTTATTATTACTTTGTATAAAAATAGCAGTTGGAAAGTCGCCACAGTCTTTGACGTTTCTATTAATATGAAAACGGCGCGAATTGCAAATGGCCCACGTGCGCTTGGTGAAAATTAGAACTACATCTTTTGTCTCATTTTCTCTTTAGTATTAAAGTGAGACAAACGTATTGAGCAAAAGCGCTTCCAAGGAGGTCCGATTATTCAGCTTAATTATTCTCGTAATGTGAAACTCCTTGGTGTAGTTCTTATTTTTTTTTTTTATGGAAATTAAAAATAAACCGTAGAGGATACGCACGGTGCTATACAACGGAGTATGAGGTAAAACAGGTACTTAGGTTTGAGTACCTATTTTACCGCACGTTCCGTTGTAAGGTGCGTAATTTTTAACTTTCGGACCATGTATACAGGCATCGTAAATGCATTTTTTGAGCAAATAGGTTGAAAAAAATATTTAAGATTTCCACCAAAGAGTTTCTTTGGAAGCGCTTTTGCTCAATACATTTGTTTCACTATAATACTAAAGAGAAAATGAAATTAAATATGTAGTTCTAATTTTCAAAACGCGCACGAGGCGCCGATTGCATTTCGCGCCATTTTCATATTAGAAACGTCAAAGATTGTTGCGACTTTCCAAGTGACATAAATAAACAAAATAATATTATGAGTTCAAGCGAGGAATCCGATATTAATATTGTACTGTTTTCTCGCAAAAGTGTTGAAAAACGTTGTCTGACATACGTGCGGAAATTGGTATTTACCAACTCGTGACTATGGTAAGTCCTTCGTCTACTCGTTTGTAAAAACCAACTTACCGCACTAGTGCGGTGCGGTGCGGTATCAATGGAGCGCGCTTATACGATCTGAAAATAATCATTTATGATACTAGTATCATAAATAATAATAATAATAAAGAAGACGAAAATACATTCTCACCATAAAATTCACCACACGCTGCATTTACTTGGCTTTGGCCCGTAAATGTAGCTAAAACCAGCCTAAAAGCTGAGAAAAAAGAACGCTCCCGATAATAATAATAATATTTATTGACATAAAAGTATGTTAAATTTATATATGGAAACCCTATAAATGATCAGCAGATCGTGTAAGCGCGCTCCATTGATCAAATACTGGATTCAAGTCAGATTAAATATTAACAATGATATTTATTTTTTCACTTACACATTTAGTTATCAACGACAATACATAATGATAAAATAAGAAGATTTTCTGTTTCAAAATGTCCATCTTTCAAAAGGACATTTTTCCGATCGTGTAACCGCGGTCTAAAACTGGTAAAAGTCAGATTAATTATTATTATAATATATATTTTTTTTTTGCCGAGGTCGAATTGGTTTATCCTAGTTAGAATTTACATGCTTGTTATGGACCAAGTAATATTCAGACCCCGCCATCCCCTTCGTGGTTATTTTTTTTAAACCACCCAGATGTAGGAGTCCCGCCAAGGGGGGCTCCGTCGACTACGCTTGTCATTATTCACAATGCGTGGGCATTATGAAAAATACTCGTATTTATTACTTGGTCCATAACAACTAAACTGGTTTATCCTATCGGTAACAAGATGAACGAGTTATGCCTAGGTGATACTGGTTTGTCCTATGGTTTGTAGAGAGAACTGGTTTGGCCTAGGTGAAACTAGTTCATCCTAAAATCGGGTTTGGCCGGTAACATATATAAAAATAGCTGAGTAGTGGTGGCCCAGAGATAACGGACCCGACTTACGAGATGTAGGTCGTGGGTTCGAACCCAGGCAGACGCCATGCTTTTTGTAAATTATTTCATCACTGTTGCTCTCGAACCGGTGAAGTAAAACATCGTGAGGAAACCGGCATGTCCTAGATCCAAAAATTAGAAGACATGTGACATCTACCAACCAGCAGAGGGTGTGGAAAGTAATCAACAACGCAGTGAGGCCCGCGTGGTAGATTATACTGCCCATTCTTGAAGAGAGGATGCCTGTGTCCCAGCAGAGGGAACATTATAGGCTCATTATATTTAAATGCTATATAAGAAACTTATTCTGATTCTGACTCGTCAGAAGTGCGCCTATATCAAAATCGAATTCAAATTTTTCATTGTTTTCTTTTTGTTTCGATTCGCTGAGTATATCCTCAACTTGTAAGGGTGTAGGGTCCCCTACTCCCCATGAACCACGCTGGCTATAAATAGCCATCCAAAAAACAACCGCAATCTTCAGGACTTAGTTTCGCTTCTTCATTTTTAACTAAGTAATTTTTCGTCTAGACCATTATTTTCATGAACCGTGTACGAAAATCTTCTTATTTTATAATTATGTATTGTAGCTGATAAAAGAATGTGTTAGTGAAAAAAATAATTATATCATTCTTAATATTTAATCTGGCTTGAATCCAGTATTTGATCAATAGAGCTTACACGATCGGAAAAAACTTATTTCAGAGGATCTCTCTGCATCCCTGTCTGTCACATGGAGTGGCGCGCGCAACGTTTCTCTGTCACTCTCCACGCTCGCGCTGAAAACTTAACATCTAAAATCTAGGCAACCATAGACGTGACAAACTTTTGCTAAGGCAACCTTATACTGTTGGGTAGGCAATAAAATTACCTTTCATTTCATAAAAAAAAACGATTATATAACTGATGAGGGTATATTGATAACGCTTGCTCACCTGTTATTCCTGGCAACTTCATAGTTGTGCTGAGGAGAAAGAAGACAACCTATATTTTTTCAACTCCTTGTGTCATATTCTCTCAGCCTATGCTCGATTTTTCTGAATAACAAATCAGGAAAGTTTATCAATATTTATGTTTTTCTGTACCAATTAATTAGAACTAAACTTCTTAGTAATTGATTACAATCTATCTTTAGACTAATTAGCAATTTAACTCTAACTTAATATTTTACGAGATAGATTATGGTATTACTTAGAATAGCGTCAATTTTCACTTTTACACAATTTCGTAGCACTTTCTTAGGGTCTGACAATAAAATTGATAAAAACACTTTGTTCATGTGTTACAGTATAGCACAGCATTGTTACTATTATTCATTCACTATATATACACTACAAAACTCAAATGGTGTAGTCATTAGACTCTCGGCATCGGTCGCGAACGGTTGTGTGCTTGCGCTCTCCCGTTTTCGATTTTTGTCGAAGTTTAATTCTTCTCGCTGCGAACCTCGTAGCGCCCTCGTAGCCGCCCCGGCTGCATCCGATCGTCGAACAATTAATTAAATTTATTTAATTAATTGGTCGTATCAAGTGATCAATTTAAAACTGCCTTTTTCAAGGCAAAGTGATATTTCTTTAACTGCGCGATAGTGTGAGTAGCTTCACTAGGCCCCTTCTGGGCAAAACCACAGTTTCGTGGTCCTCGGTGGATACCTAGCGGTGTTAACGATCCGAGTGGGGTGTTGTCCCAACACACCCGCCGAACCCTTTCAGGGCGAGGCAGTCAGTTGGAAGGGTCCCAGAGCAAACCGGCCTTGGGGGATCTCCTAGTCGGCTCTGGTGACAGTTTTGCTTTCCCAGCTACTCACCTAGTGTCTCTAGGGTGTGTCTACACCCTTCGCGCTAGACTGTCAGGGCCCCGTTCGCACAATAAGACTGGCGACGGGTTTACAAGCTTAAGGCTCACCATAGGTACTCACCTCCCTGTCTATACCCGACAGGGAGGGTAACTCATCCCCGGGAACACCCACCCGGGGAGTTAGGCATAGGGAATTTAGGCCGGAATCTTATATTCCACCATCCCCCCCCAAGTAAATAGCCCCGCACCCCCCAACCATGGGGGATGCCTTAATCGCGACCTTCTTTAGGGAGGTCCTCCTTAAGGACCCCGAGTTCCTCGCCAAATATGGCGCTAAGTTCGCTGCTCTGCAGCCCCCCACCCCCTGCCCTCCCGACAACTCTGCCGCCATCGCTAACTTTAGCGATGCTCTAGAGGCCCCCCCCCGGTGCAAACCGCCCCCCTCCCCCCCGTACCGATGGAAACCGACCAACGGTCCACAACTAGACGCCCCGTCTCCCCGTACTCCTCCGGCTCGGAAACCCTGACGAACTCCTCCTCCGAGGATGACGGTTTCCAGACCGTCACCTCTTCCTCCAAAAGGAAGAAGAACTTCGCCTCTTCACAGGCAAATAAACTTAGGGACCAATCGGTCACTCCCCCGCCCACCCTTGCGACTCCGACCCCCGTCGTCGCCATCACGACCGGCCCCCCCCCGCGTTAAGCCCCCCCCCGGCTCCCAATGCTTTCCTAGAAAGCAACCCCAAAAAGACCCCCACCCCCCCCCCCCTGTCTTCATCCAAGACAAATCAAAATGGACCGAAGTGTCAAAATGGTGCGTCGATCTCAGGATCGGCTTCACCAGTGCCCGTTCAACCGAGCAGGGCATTAAGGTCCAAGTCCCTAAATCTAACGATTATAGGGAACTTACTAAGCTCCTCAGAGCACGAGGTGTGTCCTTTCACACGTACTCCCTCCCCGAGGACCGCCAGACCCGCGTAGTTATCAATAGGATCCCAAAGGAGATCGCTACCTCCGACCTTAAGGAAGACCTTGTCTCACAAGGCATCCCAGTAGCCGAGGTGCACCGCATGCACCGTGCCCGAGGCGGCGAGCCATACAACATGGTCCTTGTTGTATGCCCCCCCGTCGAAGGCCACCACCCGATCTTCAAGATCAAGTCCCTCTGCCATCTCACTGGATTCGATATCCAGAAGCCCCGCAAGACTGGAATCGTTGGCCAGTGTCACCGCTGCCAACTATACGGTCACTCTCAAAAGAATTGCCATGCCACACCCAGGTGCGTCAAGTGCCTGAGTGGGCATGGCACTTCCGAGTGCTCCCGTCCTAAGGACCGTACCCTCTGCACGGAACCACCCAGCTGTGTGCTGTGTGGCCTCTCCGGGCATCCAGCCAACTACCGTGGCTGCCCCAAAGCCCCTTTTTTTTTTTTTTTTTTTGATCCCGGGTGGAAAATCCTCATGGATGTCCCCCGCCCTGGGGGGGCGGAGGGGTCTGTCAGACTCTTACTGACTAAAAACCACCCCGGTGTTCCATCTCACACCTGCGTCGGGGGTCGCGGGAACATACGAATCTTCCGCAACCCCCGACTGGTGCCGGCCCGCCTCTGCGGGCCCCGTCCGGTCGAGCGGGGGGAGTGAGGTGTTTGACTCCCCCCGCGACGTCTAAGAGGGGCGCGCGTGGAACACTACGCGCCGCCGCCTCGGGTCCTGATGTATGGGGTCGACGGACGTGCCCCAAAGCCCCTAAGGCAACGAATCCCAAACTGGCGAAGCGTACGGACGCTCGTCAGGGAAGGGAAGCCCCCTCCACCCAACTTCCCGAGCGCCTGAGTCCCCAAAGACCCAACGCTTGGAATTTATCCCAGCACCAACAGGCCTTCCCGCCCCTGGTACGCAACCAACCCCCCCCTCCGCCCCTCATCGCTCATCAGATGGACCCCCGCATTCGCGCACACGCGCTCGCGGCCGCGCCCGCACCCGCGCCCGCGCCCGCGCGCGCACCCGCGCCCCTCGCTACTAACCCCCCGGCTCCTAAAGCCACCACCCCCGCCCCAGTCGCGCCCGTTCCTTCCTCAACCACACCCGTGGCTGTAGGCCCCAACCCCATGGATCCGTTCAACGTGATCTCAGGCACATTCACTGCCTTCCTCACCCCTCGCGCCCGTCAAATGGCCAATGAAATCGTTGCCGCCAGAAATGCCGGTAACCTTTATGCCATTCAGTGCATATATAACGCGTACCCGGATATTACGCACGCGCTACAGTCATTTGTGAACTCCCCCAATCCCACTAATGGATAACGGAATCCTCTCGCGTTTAAAACCCCGATCCCTAAAGTTAGGTTATTTCAATGCCAATGGCATCCAAGGTCAGCGTGACGAAATCGGTACCTTCCTCCGCGACCACCAGATCGATGTCCTCCTCGTACAGGAGACTTTTCTAAAACCCCACATGCGAACGCCGTCGATAGCGAACTATCGGGTTGTTCGCAGGACTCGGTGTCACAAGGGTGGCACCCTCATTTACTACAGAAAATCCCTCTACTGCATCCCCTTGGACCCACCCCCCCTCTCACGACTAGAAGTCTCCATTTGCCGACTAGGCATGACAGGCCACCAACCGATCACCTTGGTATCGGTCTACCTCCCCCCTACGAACCAATCAGAGAACTTCCAACTCTTGACTGACGACCTGACCTTACTCCTCGGCCTGAGTGACTCCGTTATCATAGCGAAGGATCTCAACGCCAAACATCACGCCTGGAATAGTACCAGAATATCTACCCGAGGGAGACACTTGTTCGACCTCTGTACCCCTCTAAATTTCGATGTCATCGCCCCGATGACTCCCACTCACTTCCCCCACTCGGTTGACCATACCCCTGACGTGCTCGATGTATCACTTTTAAAGAATATCAACCTACGGTTGGATTCTATAGAGGTGATACACGAACTATCATCTGACCACCGACCAGTTGTGCTTAAGCTAGCCCCTCGCGTAGGCCTCCCCGACCCCGACCAACCCCCCACCACAAAAGTGGTAACGGACTGGAGGAAAGTAAGCGAACGCCTGAAATCCAACACGTCCCCCCACCTAGACTCCATCCCCGACCTCTTCGACTCTATCGCAGACACGACGGCCGCGATCGACTCATTCACTGGACACGTACAATCAGTCCTGAACGATTGTTCAAGGGAAGTTCCAGCGACGGACGACCGTCGCTGGAAGTTGCCGGACGATGTACGTGAACTGATGACTGAGAAGAACGCGGCTGTCCGTGCGTACAGCAACTTTCCCTGCGACGCGAACCGAGCCCATATGCGCTACTTACAGCGAGCTGTAAGGACACGTGTAGCGGAGCATCGGGAAACTGGCTGGGATGAGTTGCTGAGCGAACTAGAGCCTACCCACCTAGCATTCTGGGAGCTTCAGAGGAAACTCAAATCCCGAGAAGTAGTACCTATGCCCCGCTTGATCCGCCCAGACAATACCATCGTTTTCGATGATGTCGACAAGGCCGAGTGCCTAGCCGACAGTCTTGAGGCCCAATGTTTGCCCAGCTCTCAACCTGTAGACCAAGCTCACCTCTCTGAGGTCGACGCCGAAGTCGAAAGGAGAGCCTCCCTCCCCCCCGTAGAAGACCCCGAGTGCCCTCTGCCTCCCGTCACCCCCGACGAAGTGCAAGAGCTCATAAAGGGCATTAAGCCCCGTAAAGCCCCCGGTTCTGATGGAATGACCAATAAGGTGTTCCAACTGTTCCCTGCCCACCTGATCATGCTAATGACCACCATCTTCAATGGTGCCATGAGCAATAACATCTTCCCCCAAGCGTGGAAACAGGCCACTGTCATCGGCATTCCCAAGCTGGGCAAGCCTAAATCCGCTCCCTCCAGCTACCGCCCCATCAGTCTCCTCAATATCATCGGCAAAATCTATGAGAGGCTTATTTATAAGCGTCTCAGAGACTATGCCGAGACGAAAGGTCTCATTCCCAACGAGCAGTTCGGTTTCCGAACCCAACACTCGTGCGTCCAACAGGTCCACCGTATCGTCGAACACATAAGCGTTGGCTTCCAACGTGGTTCGTTGACGGGTGCTGTCTTCTTTGATATAGCGAAAGCGTTCGACAAAATCTGGCACAATGGCTTATTATATAAGCTATACCAACTTAAA
This sequence comes from Griposia aprilina, assembly GCA_916610205.1. Classification (NCBI taxonomy): domain Eukaryota; kingdom Metazoa; phylum Arthropoda; class Insecta; order Lepidoptera; family Noctuidae; genus Griposia; species Griposia aprilina. The sequence goes on from OU744286.1 coordinate 13,993,378, forward strand.
GTGCCAGATCGTCTCGTGCTCATCCTGCGAGACTTTTTGTCGAACCGCACCTTCCGATTCCGCATTGAAGGAGCGCTATCCTCCCCCCGCCCCATTCGCGCCGGAGTCCCTCAGGGCTCCGTGCTCGCCCCTCTCATTTTCACGCTTTTCACCAGCGATATCCCCAAAAGTAAAAGGGCTCAGTTGGCTCTGTTCGCAGACGATACGGCCATTTACTACACCGGCGTAAGCCCCGACGCGATATCTCGCACTCTCCAAACCACAGTCAACCAACTCGGTGACTGGTTTAGGAAGTGGAGAATCGAAGTAAACCCCGATAAGAGTCAAGCGGTTCTATTTTCGAAACCGAGACTCAACCCCACCCCTCCCCGTCCGGTCACCATGTTCGGCAAGCCTATCCCTTGGGAGAAGCGAGCCAAATACTTGGGTGTCACTCTAGACCATAGACTCTCTTTCGGTGAGCACATAAAGCAGGCGCGTTCGCGCGCCGCTTTCGCTCTCGGTAGACTCCACTCCCTATTGAATGCACGCAGCAAATTGTCACTCAAGTGCAAATTGCGCATTTACACAGCGTGCATTCGACCTATCATGACTTACGCGAGCGTGGTTTTCGCACACTCGAAACCCCACCACATCCATAGGATGCAGACCCTCCAAAACCGGTTCCTCCGTAGGGCAACCGGCTCCCCTTGGTTCGTTCGGAACGAGATCCTCCATCTCGACCTTAAAATCCCCACTATCCGTCAGTTCATGAAGCGCATTTCCAAGCGCTTCTTCGACTCCGCGGCCTCACATCGCAACCCTCTGGTTGTCGAGGCTGCCAGATATGCCCCCTCCCGCATTAGTCGTACCCGCCGTCCAAGGCATGCCCTGTCCGACCCCGATGACCCCATAACCCTCCTCCAGGAGAGCAGTAGGGCCACCAGTACAGTGCACAAACACAGACCGCCATCGTTCCGACCTCGCCGCCGAGGTCCTACGCGACGCCCCCGACGTAATTGTCCCCCCCCCCGACCCTTGCTCGACGACGCGCCAGCCCGCGCCGTAGCTGAGCCTGTAAATTTAAATTCCCCAGTTAATAATAATATAATTTAGATCCAGCCTGTCCCATCTTGCTGCCCTCCCCTCAGTGACGCCCTAAGCCGAGGTTCGTACCCCACAGGGGGTGCCCTTAGCGTGCGGTCACCTAAATTTAAGTATTGTTCGCCCCTGGCTGGAGGCTTTAAGTTAGTAGCTTAAGGCACCCACAGGTTTGCCCGGTTAAGTAACCAGGGCCTTAGTGGTCACAACTACGAGCTGCCAAATAGGAAAAAAAAAAAAAAATGGTGTAGTTCTCTTTAGCCTACGCACTATGTCCGTGTTGTCTAGCAGCTGGATTGCCTCTACATTCACATGTCGGCACAGTCTGTGTTCGAAAGCTTCAGCAAAATTTTGGATGATTGTTATGACAAGTTCCATTTTAAGGTCTCGGTGGAGGTCGTCATTCGAACGTACCATGGTGCATTAACAGCATCCAGAGTACTTTATTTTGGAATTATTGTATTATTTTAACGTCGTTTAGTAGGTACAGCCCCAAAGTTGGATACCGTACGTCCAAATTGGCATAAGAATATGCTTGTAAAATATCATTTTATTATGAATTGATAGACAGGATTTTCTTCCGAGTAACCAATACATAATTTTGTAACGTATCTCGAGTTCCTGTGAAAAAAGTTAATTAGAAGTTATGTTATTTAACAGCATCGGTACGCGATTTACCTAGGCAACTCATTTGCGATTTATCAATGTATATACAGCTGTGTGTATATGTATGTATAACTATTAACTTATAATCTTTGTCATCGTCAAATAACAGATGAGGGTATACAAAGTTGTTATTTAACTAACAAAATATCAAAAACAAAAGAGCGCTTACAAAGGCTGGACTTTTTGTTAAAAAATCTATGCCCTTTGGTACAGTTTGGAACAAATAACACAATGTTTTAAATAAAATGTACAAAGTGTCCTTTGTGTATAGCGAAACGGAGAAAAATGAGTTTTACATAAAGAACCACTGTGGCACTGAAAAAGATTTATTCGCAAGTTGAAACAGGTAGAGATGGTACTAAAAAAACTGTCACGTAAATTGGAAATTATTAGGTACCTACACTAATTGATCAGCTGTAATCCTTTGCTATGACATTTTAGTAGATCATAAATAGTTAAGGTAATGTTGATTAGGTAGGCACCTATTTTTGCAACAGACATACAAACGGAATTATTAATTCTTCCCCGTTCGCACAGAACCCTAAAAAGCAGCTATTCATAAAGAAAATGTTTTAAACTTCATCATAGGAAATTTAAATTCAAAGCAAATCGTGCTCATGACAGCTTTGCGCCGTAAAAACGATTAATACTAACTCTTGGTTCATAAAACCATCAAATGCGAACACACCGTACTCAACTCGATTACGCTCCTGTCGAGGGCTATTGAAAACGGATCGATTTTCGCTGTAAAAGCTTACTCGATCCCTATCGAAAACAACGCCACCCTTATAACGTTCAATAAGCTAGTCATCATTTTATAGTAATTAGTCAAATTAATTTTACGTGTGTAGTTTAAGTGTTTTATACTGGCAAGGTTTAGTAACACACTAAGTTCACAAATTCTGTTTTACAAGCAAAAACCGCTTTCAAAGACGTTATCTTTAGAAGCCACTTGAATGTCCTCTAAAAACGCCTTGAGTGTCAAAATTAAAATATAATCTTATTTCTGTCCACCCGTGTTGTGTTTTTAATCAAATCAGCATATGATCAAGAGGTATTCAATCAAAAAGGGTCATCACACGAGAGTGTTTCATTAATACGGGTCCTAAATTAGTTACCAGAAAAAACCAACTCACAAATTAAACATGAAAATTGTACATGCTTGTCCCGATTACACGCCCTTCAGTATCTCCAAAAATGTGGAGCTGGCAACATACTCGACTACATATAATCTGCTCAGCAAACAATCAATATTTACAGAAGCATTAGTGCTAGCCAACCGAGTGTAGCTTTAAGTAATTTTGTTTGAGCAAAGACTTTTTACTGTTTTATTACGACATTTTCGTTCTTTCCCTACCGCTGGGAGAATTAAAATTTTAATGGATTTTCAATGGTGGCAAGTGATATAAAACCACCAGCACGGTGATTACACCGCTCTCGCTAGGAAAACAGTACGTACTGCCTGAACACTGCCAATTTAATTGCGGTATTAAGGAAATTAATTCAAAACAAATGCAAATTGTTTTCGAAAACAACCACTTCAGCACGACACAAATTGATTTATTTATTTCACGTTAGCTTTTCACTATTGCCGCTCTTGTGATTTTATTTGAAAACAATTGATCTCGGCAAAGCTTCTCAGAGAGATTCATTCAAATGAAACCTGGATACAATTCTATCAAAAATAAAATAAATACCGTAGCGTAGTTGGCAGGAACTGTGTCTTATTTACATCAGCGCACTAGTAGGTAGGTACGCACTTTAGGGATTTAAATATCGCATGTTATGGAAAGCTTAAATTCATTCAGAAGTCGTTCATCGCTGAATTAATTGAAAGGCTTATTTAAATATTTTCGACGATACGGTATTCAATCATTCACGTTTATTTATTACAGTTCATTAATTTAAAGCTCTTATTATGTGCAAAATTAATCTGCTTTGGAATTATTTTCGCAATTCGTTATGAAAAATGTATGTTTAAGTCTCCTGAATTGAAAAGAGTACTTATCGTAAAGTAAATTCACGATAGCCGAACCGGAAGGTTTTATTTCAACGCTTTTAGTGCGAGGGGGCGAGGGACTATCAGCTTGTGTTAGCAACGAGTAACGAAACACAAAATTAGGTTGTAATCACGTTCAATAGGAGAATAATAGCATCGTGTGAAGTTGTGGATGCTGCTCCTTAGAGGCTCGACCCTCTTCACTGGCGACCATGTTACAGAGTTTTTATTGTCTATCGTATAATATTGATGGATTCCGAAACGAGTTTTGAGTTAGATTTATTCGGTATAAAAACCACATAATTAAGCCTAACAAAGGGAAGAAAATTAAGAGTTGTTTGAAAGAATTTCTTGCGCGGGCGCGGGCGGTGCGGGGACTCGGTGTCTGAGCGTTTCCCTAAAGCAATTTGTTTTTTTTTATGTTATGAATAAAGTAGCATCTCATGTTTTAATCTAAAATTAACACGTTTGGAGCGTGATTTACGTTGTTTACGATATACTGTTTAGTTTATTTTAGTAACGTTTTCTAAAAGTGGCTTGCCATTTCTCATTCAATTTTTCCAACACTTTATTGCTATACTCTACTTGAAACGTTTCCAATACAAAATATGCATTTGAAAAAAAAAAAAAAACTTCTTGAGGTTTTATTTTTTCCCTGAAGAAAATAACAAATAAAATCTCCGCTGCGGCGTAGCCTACGTTTTGTCAGATAAACATTATACCTTTTTTTTTTAAAGCATTTTAAATGAGCGCTATAATTGCACAAAGAGCCGAGTGCTGTAAAATCCTTAAATATATGGCGCGGGTCAGCACATTGCAGGCTCTGCGGTTCAGATTTAAGCGCACCCAAGCGGAAGGAATGCAGACGAATGATATTCCTTAACAGCCGAGCACGGGATTAAGAAAGCTCGAAGAGACATATATTCCTGTACGAGGCACGGAATCACCAATTAAGTGTGAGACCCGGCAGGAATTTGGTAATTAATGTGCCTCTGCAATGTTTTCAACAATATTTTGTCTGTTGTACTTGCGGCACTTACGTTATATACGGGGTATGCAGCAATGGAATCGAGGCATTTTCTGAATGGCGGGGTGGCTTTAAACGTCGCGTTGGTGGTCGGCAGCGACTGGTTGTTATTGTTGCCAATTAAGACTTGTACTCGCACTTGCGGATTTGAAGCTAATTAGTTGTTGATTCCTACCACACTTATAAGATTAAGTACTATAGTAACGTGAAACGGTAGTAGGTATAGGTGAATTTATTAACGTAATTAATTGGATCTAGGTACTTAACTTTTCTCACTTAATTAATGTCATTAATCGGTTCTTAGTTTTCACACCCGCTTGTACTAATGACGATAAATATAGAAAAATACTGCTAATTATAAAGCTGATAAAATACCTACGAAAAAAGAAAAACCAGTTCAAGTAAGTATTCTTTGTGTATATAATTTGCGATAGATATATAAACTGTTCTTTATATAGCATGCTTCAGAAAGTAGTGGTCATATATGAGGGTGTGGTTTGGACAATCTGCAATCTGCCATGTGGTTGGTACTGGGTCGAGTAGGTATTGAAGGTTTGTATGGAACAGTTGATAATTCTTTCGCGATTACGACATTGGACCCACGGAGAAACTGGTTCACAACTTTCTGATACATGCTGTATAGAATAACTAAGCATATGTATAGTAGCAGTCTTGATCCAGAGGGTTCGTACTCACTGTTCTTTGTTTATGTTGACGCTTAAAGAATATTGGATCTTCAGAAAATTCTATCAAATACAAATATTGGCGATCAACATATTATAGTATGCAGTTCTATTATTCAAGATGAAAAGGCTTCAGTTTATATAGATCTATTGGACTGTTTGATACCTTATACAATATTATTCATACGGGTTTTATTGCCAAGTTTGACTGAAGGATTCGTTCAGGTTATTGATTTTATACCTTTATGATAATATCAAACAATGAGATTTTTTATCCTGTTATAAAAAATGATTGTACCCATACTTTTCAGTGTAGGTACTATATAGTACTAGTACCTACTGTATTTGTGTTATATCCACTTGCGTTTGTCTAACTTGTTAAACAAATATTGTCCCGTAAAACGAGTTAGTAGGAACCCAGTTTTAAAATAAAAACAAGTCTTCAAATCTTTTTCTAATGTAATATTTTATAGAACTGAAACTCGCGCACTGAAAAGCCGGATGAAAATTCTCCTCATCGCAGCCGTTTAAAGTGGAAACCTTTTATGCACCTTACAAAAAAATACTTATAACCACGTTAAAACAGTTGACAGCTAATAAATCAACAACATGAAAACTTTCCGAGTTTATAACAAAAAGTTCTTCAGCCCATCTTAAATGCGGGTAGGTAAATAAAAGTACATGAACAAACGCCCGACAACCCAGTGGATTGCGCGTTAGAACCAAATAAAATATTAACGGAGAGTGGGAATCCCGGTAACCTCACAAAGTAGGCGCCCTCTCAAGAGTGTTTCTTCCTATTGAATAGCTTCCCCCCGCCTGTAGATATATGTGCATTCATATTTAGATCTTTCATCTACAGAGGGAATGCTTGCGAAAGCTGTATCAATATTTAATTCTGATGATACAATAACTCTTGCGTTGTCTTTAGATCGACGTTGAAAAGCATATTAGGAAGAAATGCGTACCTGTTGTATATCATTGTTTTCTTTGAAGGGGATGTTTAGATGGTTTGTGAAGATTGATTAATAGCAGTTCCATTTACCGAAAGAGCTTTCAGCGTCGAAACGTAATAAGCAATACTAATAATGTAAGTCCAATATTGGCCAGAAACGTCATAAATGTGAATATTATAGATTTAAGCAATGTTAACCAATTTACCAAAACCTGTATTTCAGTGATCAATATTCAGACAGCATCACTGTTATCTGTTCATTCGTTCAAAGGTCACGGGTATACTTACCAGATTTTTATTCAAACAAACGTGCCTACATAACTTCATCTATGCATATCCTTTGTTAGGCAAACAAAGCGTGTAGATCACCAGCCGCTGTGAGGTCTACCATAAACTATTCTTACCTATTCAAGTGCCATAGATCTTTATTCAGTTTTGAAATATATCCCACTTTCCTTTCTGCGAGTGTCAGTACCAATAACCCTATTTAATCGTGATATGTTAATCTTTTTTCCTCCGTCCTTTTTTCGTTGGCTTCCAACGTTTCGTTTTGTATACCTATCTCTAGTTTTTTCCTCTCCTGTATATTTTACGATATTTCAGCTTTCGGAGCATGCGCTTCCTCATTTAATTGAATACAAATCTTTACCTTACCAATAAACACTCCTGTGAATAACTTTTCTCTTTGCGCCCTGTATTTAGGATGCTAGAATCTTTAAATATTTATATTCAGGTTTGTGAGAAATAAAAAGCACGAATCGTATTATCATAATCTTTTTATTAACAATAAAATGAATCATGTGCGATACATAATTGAATTTCCAATTTAAGATGCACAAGCCTGGTTACTGCAAAACTACTGAACCGCGTTTCGATTTCCATCCAAATAATACGGTCACCGCATTAGAATATGTCTGCTTCGTGTGAAGGTAAAGAATTAGCACTTATAATAATTATTACAAAAGGAATCGGTTCGAGCTGGTGTCGCGAGCGAGCGGTGCCGCCCGCCAGCAGATCTAACAGGACACTCATAAACCTACTAATTATTATGATAAAAAGCACTTTCGTTTTTCGTTAAATATAAGTATTCAATTGCATAATGCATCTCTCTTACCATTTTATAATCGAGAAATATGTAAGAAGAAAATTTTATGGAATATAATAACAATAAATAAATATTTTATTTACAGTTTAAATTTTTATCGCCTATCTATTATATTCTTCGGGCGTTTAAGAAATAAAAAGTACGATTCGAACTAACTAATAAGTGATCGACGCATGAACTGAACCTGACAAGACGAGCGGCAGTTCACCCTACAGCGTGTTACTTGAACGTGAAACGAGCACGAGCAGGAGCACGAGCACTACACGAGCACGTGTGTGAGTACTGTGAACACAAACAGAGACCCTACATCAACGCCACGCTCCTTACCTTCAACAATACACATCGGGCTACTTTAGCTTCCAAAACAAACGGTTATCAATGAAAACAGCTTACAAACACGTATCATAGATATTAGAATAATTATTTACAATTTACTTAGAGCTGAGTTAAGTTACTTTGTTCTCATATTTTTGGTACCACTTTATATTGTGTACTGGTCTATTTCAAAACAGATATCCAAAGTAATTCTGATAACTGAAATACATATTATTATTGTAAAAGCTTCAACAATCAAATTCATTTATGTAGACACATCGATGTTACATAACGACGTCATCATAACCCAATACAGTAAATAGAAAGAATACAAGTACAAAACATTGTTAGTCGATTGTCAATATCATTACATTAAAACTTTGTATCTACTTAAATCTTATTTGGCAGTATTGATCTTATATTACCAAAACTGATGTTATTACCAGTTATAAGCTACTTCTCTTACTTCATAAGTATTAAATCCATTTTATATAACAAATTACAACATACTATGGTCGTTTTATGTTCTTAAACTGACAAAACTGCTTCAGAATGTAATAATATTATTCCGCGAATATACATAGATTATACCAAATTTAGTGACGAATGAACTATTCCCTAGACTGTTACGATATATCAAAGATCAGGTTAATTGAAACATAACACTTAAAATGGGTCAATGATCAAGTCTTCCGGGATTTTTATAATAATTAAAGCTCAAATTGAATGGATAAGAAACCATCCATTACATTTTCTATTTATGAGTTAACACAAAAATCTTATCCATAGCACATTCACTTTGGCCTTAATTTGGCACACAGAATCAGTTATTGATTATAAATACACAATAACGTTGTACACAAACTTCCGAACTCTACAAGGAAAACATTTCGCCATTACTAGATAGCATTGCGGAAACAGACAGTATCACAATATTGAACATGAATCAATAGAGAAACTGAGTGGTTGGATCGTATAGACACAGTTTACACAGAGCTTACATCGGTCACTAGTAAAGGAACAGAAGTACTCACACTGCACACGCAGGACGCAGCAACACAACGAAACGGTAAACCGCGCGCACGCACTTCACGCACTCTTACACCTCGATACCTAAACGATATTTAAGATAATATTGTCTCGGCAAAATCTCACTCCACGACACTCGTCAAATATTAGCGAGTCGTAATATACTACGTATATATAAATTTGATAAAGTTAATTCGTATTTAAATATTCCATAATAATATTTATTCATAAAAACACTAATTCATCGTACTTTCGAAGTTCACAAGGTCACAAGAGGAGACGGGTGGGGTGGGGGTTGTGGGTAGGATTTTGGGATGTACATTGGTCAGTTTTTCAGTAGACGGCGGCGAGGTGCAATGTCTGCATGGGCAGCAGGCGCGCTCGCTCGGGCGAGGCGCGCTGTTAAATGATGCTCTCGCGGTTCCGCTCGTTCTCCTCCAAGGAACTTACTGAGCTGCCGCCGCAGATCTGCATCTCTATCTCTTGCAGTCTGGACACACAATACATTATTTTTAAGTTAATAAGCAGTCCTGTACAGGTACTACGACTAGAATTGCTATACTTTCATTGCATTACCTCTGATCCACCTCCCACTGTTGCTGACTAAGCTTAGCAGACATGGCGGCATTCTCCGTCTCGACGGTGTACAATCGCTCACGCAGGCGCTTGATCTCGCATTCGAGCACGTCATGCGAGTCGAGCATGACGCGCGGCGCGGTGGCCACGCTGCCGCCGCCCGCGCCGCTGCTGCGCGCGCTCGACGCGCACGACGCGACCGGCGATGCTACTCGTAGGGGGCTTACTGACGAACTGTGACATATACAGAACGATTACAATTGTATCATAATTTATTACAACCAGGTCATTAAACAGGGTACTTTTTCATTATCAAGGAGCCTGTTAGCTGTTCGTCTCAAAGCATTCGATATGGTTGATCACAGTACCCTCCACCTCTCAGTTAGGGCACTCTTTTCGGAAAGCGATTCTTTATTATGTACCTATATGATGTAAGACTGTAAGTCATAGCTCGGAAATCGGTTCTAGCATAATTATCTTAAATTTGTAGTTTTAGTCCCAAAACCAAATCATTGCCCTCGGGAGTACTGCAAGGATCCTACCTTGGGCCACCTTTTAGTTTTGCTTAACGTGAGCGACAAACATTTTAAATAGTACTTCTTTGTTTGAGTTTTGATAGAGGAAAATAATATTAAAGAGACTACAGCACCTATAAAGCTGGTCCCGGTAGGAAGGCAGGTGTGAGGGGTGTGGGGGCGGCAGCAGGGGTCCGGGCGGCAGGTTCATGTCCTCGATGGGCACACGCCCGCTCGTCTCCACCAACCCGGGTGTCGACTGGCAACGACCCATGGCCACTGCAAGACAGTCACACATTATAACACTTATAAACTTCCTCACGCAGAAGTAAGTAAAATACAGAATACATACTAACACAAACGTTAACACGGTTATGTCCAATATGAACAGAAAAGGGATGTTACAGGAAGCAATAATTCACCATGTCCGTACAAGCATTAAAGCTTTGTTTTAGGAAACAATTTATTGATTCGGAAAATGTTCAGCTTCATCAAACGCACATTTGTTATCGTGAATAATATACTAGACAAACAGTACCTTTTTCTAGAGGCGCTTTCTTATATTTTTCAAGTCTTTTGACGGCGATCGCCTCGAGGCGAACCCTGGCGGCTGGATACTCCTTGAGCACGTCCCACATGTCCTTCTTGCTGAGCACGAACAGGTCCGAGTAACCCACAGATCGCACCGATGCTGTCCGGCGGTTGCCTGTCGACGTGTCATCCACACACTCCATGCCAACCGGCGTCCGGTCCCCCCCTTATGAGCTGTTCTGATCCCTCATTCCACACGACACACACATAGACAGAACAGGTCATAAGAAACACCAGACCAGGACTACCGATATTGGTGGCAGGGAAAACATGACAAGAGAAGTTCAGTCACAGGTTCAAGAACTAAAAATAAAGCTTGTTTAGTAAAAAGATTGAAAACTACCTTGAAATTTAGACAACACGAAGGGTAGGTAGGTAAACGGATCCGGAGTCACATCGCGTTCACAATTTGAAAAATAATAACTGACCGTAAAAAAAAAATAAGAAGCCTCAGCATCTCTCTAGGGTTCTTATTGTGCTCCATTACCAAGACAAAGCTTTAAAATACAAAAACTCTTACATACGAATGCTAAATATTAATAAAAATCAGTAGATATATGAAATCCGTAAAAGAACTAAGCAGTTTTACAAGTCAGATTGCATAGGATATCGAAGTTAGAAAATAATAATTTTGGAAACCGATAGAAGGTATGATAATAAGATCTTACGCAGGTGACACTTAATAATATTGGGGGATCATGCACCAAGAAGTCACGCCAAGTATATGAGGTAATCGGGGAGGATGCAAAGCGATCGGGGACACTGCCTTCAATACAACCAAAGGAGATGTTACTAAGATGCAAATAAACCACATGACACAAGACGCTACAAATCCTTGATGAGGATCTAAGATGAAGCCATTGAAGTCCGATTTGAAACAAATAAAAGTAGTTAAGCTTACCGCACAACAATATCTCTTCTTTTGAAGTATGTATCAATATGAAAAGGAATATTTTAAGAGCATATAAAAAAACTGAAATCATATCTAAAATGCGTAATTGTAAATTAATTTAAATTTTAAAGCATTCCCTAATACAATTGGCACGAACTAGTTAGCGCTAGTCGGGTGCGTCATATAGTGGCAGGCGTCAAGTGACGTTAATGTGCGAGTAGGCACAGCCGACAGCGGTAACAGTCGTCACAATGATGTCCCAGAACCTGTTGGTAGCGTCGCGGCCGCTCCCTCGGCCTGAGTGCAGCGTCTCCTCGAAGCGTTTGCTTTTCAAAACTTTTCAAGAATACAGAGTAGTGTAATAATGGCGTGGCGTCTCGGGCCCTGGCGATATTTACCAAGTTGTTTACCTGCCGTGCCCATGTTCAGAATGGAAATTTCGCCAAAATAAGAACCAGCCTTGAGTGTTGCAAGAACGGTCTTCCCGTTGTCGCCCACCACCTGGAGTTTGCCTCGGTTCACTATGTACATTTCCTTCCCGACTTCGCCTAGGGAAAATACATAAAATTTTAACAGTATACCCGGAAATCTTTTCCTTTTATTTTGTTTCCTCTTTCGGGAGGTAAAATTTTAAGTATGAAGCTCAAGAAAAGCAAAACGTACCTTTCCTACAAATGTAGTCACCTGGCGAGAACAGAACCGGTCGAAGCCGTAGGACCAACTCACACAAAAAGCCCGCCTCGGTGTTTTGAAATATTTCCACCCTGCGAAAATATACTAATTTTACTTTTTTGTAAGATCGCAAAGTTAATGCTTCTAATAACCGGTAAGTTCGTGTAAATGTATGATACTGAAAAAATTTGGTTAAACATGTTTTGCAATCCAATCCAATCATATCCAATTAATGTTGTGAATACAGGTGACACATTAAACATTACGAGTACAAGTACTCTAAAAGGTACGTAAACAGAATCCAGCTGAAAACCAGAAAAGCTCAGAAGAGCCATTTAGCGACAAAAAAATATGGTTCGTATAAACGAACACTTATGCATTATTCATGGACGTAAAAAGTGAATGTTTCTCTTTTTAATTATACAACACGGTGTATTAAGCTTAAACTGTTACAGCGCATTAATGTTGGTGAGATGGGTAGATACAAGCATAACTATATATTCATTCGGAACCGACTTTTGAAAGGATTTGACAACTCACTAATTGAATTAAGAATCACAATTAACAGATGGAATTGAACTTAATAAAATTAAATGGCCTGAACCCTAACGCAAACTAAAGGCAAATTAAATTTAAGGCTAACATTTTGGGCGCCTAACTAATTTGCTCGATAGTGACAAGTTCATTATCCTTCGAGTTGAATTCTGACAATCCTTTGTCATTGTCACGACTAACATCAACTTTTGTAATGTCTATTAGAGGAGTCCCCAAAATTATGTCAATAAGATTGGCTAATTTCAGAGATCAAAGTAAGTTATTTTTTGAAACCGTATCGTGTTTGTACACCTGATCCAAAGTATTCAGTTTAGCAAGGCTTATGTATTCGTCTGTAACATGTGTGCCCCGAATACGCTAAGGAATACTAATCGCCTTCATTCCTGCAAACGACATGGGATCTAACAGTTTTCCGCTGAACGCTAATAAATTGAGCTAAAATAAATTTGGCCAAGCTTATCCCATTTAGACTAAAAAAATCCGTATTTGTATGAATAGTCAAGTTTTATTTTTATTACTTATTTTCGCTATTTTTACACCTTGCCAGAACTTTTTCTATAACGATTTAATCAATCGATCCTTAAGTACGAGTAGGCATTTCTAACAGGGAATATTATTGGATTATGGTAACTTATCTGATGAAGTGAAAATAGCTATTATATTTATCGTTGTGGGATTATATGTATTTGTTTTAAATTCTATTTATATCTGGAAATAGGCGATTTCATTTTATCTGATTTAATTAAAATATTCCATCACGGCGTCCTGCGCACTTGGGGCAGCTGGTGTCGACACGTGAGAAGGAAGATTAAAAAACTCAAGAATACCTCTTCAATGTATCTAGGTGTACATTGATAGCTATTTCAGCCTTTAGCTTGTCAGGCAGACAAGAGACGGCCTTCTCTTCGTCGGAGCACTTCTGCGTGAGCCACAGGTAGTCAAACCACTTGATCACCTTCACCTGCAAGTGTGTTGGCACCCGCCGCATGCGCATGTACGTCTTCACACCGTCGAGTTTCGCTACAACAATAGAATTAGCTGTTAAAGCTTGGAGATCGATCTTTGCCCAGAAGGGAATATGCTACAATAATCGAACAAAAGTTTAAAAAGTCACAGTTAATTGTTTTCGTTCCAAACAATTTCGAAGGTACCTACGTATACATCTAGCATCAATGTCTCGTTGCACCAGAAGCCATTGACTTAAGTAACAAAGACCCACTTTCGTAATATTAAGAAGAGATTACTCAAGTAGAGACTAGAGTCTTCAAAACAAAATTTCAATTTCAAAAACATAATATTATTCATCAACTTGTCACAAAGTTTCGCAGCGACAAAATGAATTTATACTGTTTTGTAGATCGCACTTAATCTCACCTGTCGCCGTCCTGGAACTAGGGTTAGTTAACCTAAGTGGAGCGCCTAGTATGTCAAGTGCTAACTTAATGTTAGCAAGAAATAATTGCAATCTCAAGTTTACCAAAACCGTTTAGCCCGGCTGCCATGTTTGCCCCGAGATAACAGGCTTAGTTCAGAACAAACACACAATAACGACGTGTAATGTGGGCATTAAGTATACCTACATAGGTATGCACATAATACCTGTGCGTTATGTTACCCTTGTTTACATCCCAGTACACGACATTACAGTTTTAATGGATATCGATCCGTTGAGACGTGATTGTGCGGTAAAGCGATATATTTCATTCCGTGTCCCCGAGGAGTACCTATACAACAACCTGGGTAAAAAGGGGTCTGTCGTCCATGACGCAAGTTTCCTCAGTATATTCTACACATAAAAGTTTCTTTGACATGTGTTATGCTAAGAAGTAGTTCAAAAGAAATAAAGAGTTTACAAAACAGTGCTCTACGTTCGCAATATTTGTATTAATAAAATACTCAGTAAGACTCCGCAAATTAATTCATATATGCTACGCCGAGCCCAAATGAAAACTAATTTACACTGATGATACAGAGCGTCATTTGTCTGTTCCGTCTCCAAATTTAAAATATTTGTTATCAACGCGTCCAATTGTAGTCAATATGCACAAAGGTTGTAGATATACTGAAACCAGCAACTCACTTAAATAGAACGAAACACATGAACTAATGCAACAAAATGTGTACAGTCGAAAACTCATTACAAAGAAGCAAAGCCAGGCATAAAGGTGAGCGTGAACAAAGAGCTGCACCTAATCACTGGCTTCAGTAAAAAGTGGCTCTAAGTGTTCGGAATAAGTTAGCACTAATCGCCACTTATTGGAAAATCGAAGGCTTGAACTATTACGATATTAAATTTTAGTATTCAACGTGTTCACAAACTTTATGATAAGTTTTACACGTAACTTTCAAATAGATTTTGTCACACGTAAGCAAAGCGTATCGGAGCGAGGTGCGAAGTGCTCAAACTTATTCAATGACTGGAGCACGCTGGAGGGCGGACGATAAAGAGTAGTGTGCTGCAGGTCGCCAGTTACTCATAAAACCAGTACGGAGAGTTTCCTAGCATTATTTTATCTCGGGATTGTTTTAACGCTCGTTTCGAAGACAAAAATAAACAAAGAACATCTTATAACTTTTGGCTTGATTCTCATAACCTAATTTATAGCCCAGTCATTCCGCAAATATTGCAACAGCCAGTTATTCGAGATTTCCTTTTGTGTAACGGATGTTACGCCAGTTATGTGTGGATTACTATTGGTCATTTTGTGAATAAAGTAGCTCACACATTAATAAGTAAGACCAAGCTTTACTTTTAAAATATGTAGTAAGATGTTACACTGAAGCGTGTTTCTCAAATACATACTTTGGTCTGTTTCTCTAATTAGGATGATCGAAAAGTCTCTGAGAATTGAATTATAAGTATTGTAGTGTAGATGTATGAACGTAAACGAGGCAAAAGGAGTATAAAAGGATCGTAGCAGGTGGCGTTCTGTAGTTTCTGCCTACCCCCATGGGAAGAAGGCGTGAGTTTATATGTATGAATGTATTGTAGTGTATATGTTTTTAATTACTATTACCTCACCAAAAGTCCTAAGTGTAATTCCACCAGTGGTTAGTGCGTCGTACATTAATTAATAACTTGAACGTCCCACAAACGCGGCAAGCGCTCCAGTGCGCCCGCTAAATACTATTATTGTAATATTTAAACGCGAATGAATGTTTTCCGACTGGCGTGGCTGGGTAACACAGATGCCTAAGTCAAGGTTTTAATTTTTATAAGTGTAATTTAATGTAGGTAGGCATCGCACCTAATGAGGTCAGTTTAAGCATATCCCAGGTCGCTGCCGCGGCCTGCCGTGTACGTAAGCAGGAAAACTTTGAAGCCATTAAATATTTGTACCTAGTATTTATGTTATATAGATACTGAATACTGATTTGAATCGTTACTTTTACGATAAACGTAGATCGCAACCATGTGGATGCATACTTCATTCTTATATTTTTGTGTGTCCGGTACCTCTACTCAACATACATACACATAACAGCGTAGCGTCGACAGCAATCATTTCATCACAAATAGGTACAAGTCAACACTATACCCTTTGCCGTACAGTATACCGGTGTACACGGTGTTATTAGTGTGCCGACATTTGGAGTAATTTAATCTTGCTCAAACACGGTACGGGGACGGTGGAGCGCGGTCGCCAATGTGTGCGGGGCTGAATCAACCACCCGCTCGCCACCGCCGCACCGCACCGCGCAGCGTAGCGAAGCGCAACGCCGCATCTCGCCCCACGGAAATAAGCCACGTGCGCGACCATCCACGCTACATTAGTTACGTTAGAACACACTTTTTGGGAAACGACGGAAATAAGGCTTGTTTATTTAGTAAAGCATTATTATTGCCGAGGTTTCCGTGTTTCCGTCGAGCAAAATAAGTCAGCTTGAAAGAACATCCCAGAGGCTCTATATAAATTAGCGAAACCTCTTCCTCAATTGGAATGAGAAAATGATAGTCCGTGTTTCTGCTTCTGTATTTTAATGTTGAATGTAGGCACAATTTATTTTTTACTTGGTGGCATAACAACCATTTCTGACTGAAAATTACAGAAGTTTTTTTTTTAATAATTGCCTATTTGCCTTCCTATATAATATACTTTTAGGATAATTTTTAATTTTTCATACTAATATATAACGTTCTATCGGTACACACAGCAACAATACCAAGTCTAAAAGTCAAACGAAGCTAGTCGGGATGGAGAGCGCTGACTGCGTACACAATTTGAGGACAGGCCGCGTCCAGCAATTTGAATATAAACTAGATACTTACTGTAGGAGCGACTGCACCGATTGTTTACATTGCGCTCGTCTGCTCGACGATTTCTAACTCCCTATTGAACTCGGAGAGCACTCCACGGAATATTCGAACGTACTCATTAACCGAATGACGTAGAATGTAAACTAATCGATGCCTACTAATCATGAATGTATACTAATCATGTAGTGATTAGTGGTTCCCTAGAGGGAAGCAAAAATATTACGACACTATATAAACTTACTTGGTACTGCTGACTCAGTAGTTTTTAAAAGAGTTGCTAAGACCAATCTTCTGTACGCACATAGTGCATTAGCCGTAAAAACCACTTACAGTGCAAGTCCAAACATTACGAACTAAAATCCGAGCTAAGAGTTAGAAACCTGCGTCTACTCACTAAGTTGATAAACTTGATATTGTGTGTAAGATTGTTACAAATAGTAGATTGCAAGTAGGCATTTTGCACCGGACGTGTGAGCGTATCACGAATAAGCTAGTATTTCATTAGACGGGTAAGCGACCGGGCGCGCAAGTTATTTAACTTGTGAATATTACCTAGCGTTTTAGGGTTAATGAAATTGGCTTAGCAGATTGAATACTCCACGGAATGTGGGGCTTTCCACCTATATTACTAGTATGTTTAAGTAATGAAGAGTTATGATATTTAGTTTGTAAAAATGTTTTGCAGTTACTAATTCGATACAAGTTTATACGTGCACCCTTATCTTGGCGAGGTTAATTTTGTTCAAAAATGTATTTTTTATTTTGTTACTACAGCTGGACTATGAATATGATTTTCATGCCATACGTAAGTAATGCGTAAGTTGTAGGTGTTGAGCAGCCCTGCAACACACTGCAGAGTGGTTGTGACCAGAGGCGAGTGTCGTGGAGTAGATCAATTATTGTCGAATTGTTAGGCTAGGGCGGGCGCTGGGCAATAGGGTGCGATGGGATGCGATGGGGCGCGATGGGGCGCGATGAGGCGCGCGGTGGCAGCACGGATCGATGTCGGTCGGCCGCGCGCGACGCGCTCTCCCGGCGGGATGGGGCGCGGCGCCCGACTTTCGCCGAGCTATTTATAGCATTCAAGCCGCTGACCTATTTCGCTGCAGCGCCGCCGAGGAAGGTCACGGATTCAGCCTGCTCTCTGCCGTCGCGGCGCCATTGTCTTTTCAACCGAGCTGCAGCGCTAATTAAAGTTGTTGACACTTTGCCGTTCCTCTGTGTTTAAAATGCTAGACTTATTCATTCTACGAATTGATTACCTACGTACGCGTCTTTTGCTAATTTAACGAGTTTTGATCTAGTCTTTTTTGCGCACGTCAAAGAGATACGTTTTGATAAATGAACTATGAGTCGGAAACTTTGTACAGAGCTTTCGTTCGTAACTTTACTGAACGTATCGAGCAGACGGTTGTTCGTGAAGTCGACTTTGACGTAAGGTCGAGGAGCGAGTGAGGCTGGGTGTCGAGAGCACGTAGCGGCGCGGTGCGCGGGGGCGCGTGCCGGCACGTCTTCCTGCTTAGTACGCTAATGTGACAGCCGCGCCGCGCCGCGTCGTGCCGCGTGCCTCCGCGCCGCCTCCTCGACCCACAACCGACCAAGCACTTTGAACCTTCACACGTGCGCATGATATTATATCGTATTAACCATCTAATGCATCACAGAAAATGAGAACTTCGCAAAGCTTGTGTACAACACATATTTATACGGGAACGTTTTATTTTTGCGTAATCCTTCTTATATGGTAATCGGCTTACCTCAAACGTTTTTTATATTACATACCTAAATTGTGCGCGTCAGATCCGGACTGAGGAACGCTTACGGTGGAGATAAGCGTGGGAGTAACGAGATATGTATGAATAGAGCCTACAGTAAAAGGAACCTTGAACTGTGCCGACCTATGACAAACATTCCCGAGTGGAACCATAATAATATAATGACGGGTAAATAAAAAAAATATTGGGCAAATTACATACCAATATTTCCTACAAAAGCGAAAGTAGATCAGATACTCGTATTAAATCAAGTAATCACGCATGTATTGACTATGAAAATCTGATTGAAAAAATTACATTAAGCGGATAAAACATACTACAATTTCTGTGAATACTGTTCTTTTACCTCGGCTTTGGTCGGAATTGTGTCATTGACATTCAGAGCTTCCATCTCGACACATTTAAAGACATAACTTAGGGAAGCTTTAGAGAAGCGCGTGAATAGATATACCGGACCACAGGTTTAACTTGTTGTGTGGAGGAAATAAAAGTTTAAGCATTTTTATATAGATAAGCAATAATAACAGTAGTTTAATGGAACATGTGGCCAGATATCTTTACAAATAACTGTCATAGAGACTACTTTTCGATATCCCGCAAATTGTCTTACTAGGTAAAAGAAAATGGAACCTGTTCTTGTACTTACCTTGAAACTCTTTCCTGGCGGTGCTGACAGAGGTGACGATGTTGGCGACATGCCCGAGCACGGTGGCAAACAGCATCAGGCCAAACAACAGCTGCGCGATCACGAACACATACTCGCCTTTACTGCGCGGCCGAGGCAAGTCACCTGCACACATAAATATATGTCGGAAATACGTTAAATCAATCGTTTGACTTTGACTAATCAGAACGCCAGCGCCACCAGGTGGCGCTGGACAGAGTCTATAACGCTAACGCTTGACCAGGGTACAGCAGACGTTCTTGTTGGCGGTTAAGAGGCTTACAAGAGCTAAAGCGCGGTCACTGTCGGATTTCATAGAAAAGAAAGAGACGCGCGATGACACAACGCTGGTAATTTATGGCAAAATATGAAGCAATTATGGATTTACAAAAAATCTATTCATTGGACTAAAAAATTAAAACACTATCACGTTAGTATGTTACTTGTAGAATAATCTGACAAAAAATCTGATAGTTTGCATGTATATTAGTAAAGTTCATTGTATTAAGTTTTCAACACACTATCTATTTAGCATATATCCAGTCCAGAACAATATCATATATTTTTGTGATTTTGGTTACTGCAGTGAATCATATATTTTTAGACAATATAAATTTGCGTTTAGGTCATGTAGTCCCTTTAAGCAGTGAATACGTTTAGAAACTGTCGCGCGTTCCGTATAGTTGTGTCGTGTACCTACAGTGTGTGATTCGCTAGTGTGATTAATTTGATCGTAAATTATAATTTGATTTGAACTGCAAACGGTTTTTCTATTGCGCAATAACCAACATTACCCATAGTACGCCCACAGTAGTTTAAATATGGCCGATGATAACGAGAGAAAAAAACCTTCTCCGTCATATACATGTAACACTATTCTAAACTGTTTATCTATAATGGCCTTAGACATTTTACATCAGCGTTCGTACGTGCATTTTTACGATTACTTCGATGCTGCACCACGTTTTGGCGCTACGTTTGAGCGCTGTGTCAAACTAGCCTGATTTCTGGCTGTCGCTGTTTCAAGCTTTTGAAAACCAACTAAATCACTAATCGCTGATGATAGATGCATGTTCGCTAAGGACAAGACCACTCCTCTGCACACTTAAATACAGGCACATACCTACTTGTAACATTGTTTAACCTTAATTCTCGGTTGAGTTAAGGATAGACGTGTAAAATCGTAAATGATACCCCGTCCTTACTGTTTGATTGGAACTGATACGCTCATGGGTATATTATAACACTTATAACTTTTTAAACACAACGATTTGGCTACTGAGCAAACAAACAACATGAGTTAAACAAATAATTTTAGTTAGCTACCACACATGTTTGTTGACTGTATTTAATTTACCTACATTGCGGTATAGAAACCACGTAATTAAAACAAGTTACATAAGTATAAATGCACACATCCAGGCAAATTACCTGCACGTCTAATAAATACATCTCTCTTGCCTTTACTGCGATGCAAAGGCAAGCGATACACACACACATGTAATCCGAAACATATGCAGAGAAAAATCGCAGCGATTTAACTATGCAAATTGATCTCCTGCTCGGGTTTCATCAAACGGCGAACAAGAAACATTGAGCGTAATTATTTATAAGCCGTTCAATCCCTAACACGTAACGATACATGAAAGTTGTGAAACAATACTAAGTTATTATCTATCTACTCTTATATAATAGGTTGGGGAAAAAGTCTCGTCGCATTTTTTAAGAAAATTCAAAACATTTTTTAATATAGTTTATTTACATTTAACTAAAGTATGTAGGTACCATTTTGTTCGATAACTTTTTGCCATCTTCTAGGTAGGGACATGATCCCATTGCTATAGAAATTTTGGGACTTCTGATCAAAATACCGCGACAAGTGGTTTTGGCAGTCCTCTCGTGATGTTAACCTGACACTGCCGAAAGAATTCTGAAGAGACCGAAACAGATGGAAATCTGAAGGTGCAAGGTCAGGACTATACGGCGGATGCATTAACACCTCCCAGCCAAACTCTCTTAATTTTTGCTGAGTGGCTAAAGATGTGTGAGGTCTAGCGTTATCATGATGAAAAATCACACCCCTTCTGTTGATTAATTCCGGCCGCTTTCTCTCAACTTCTTGCTTTAATCTCATCAGTTGTTCGCAGTAGAGTTCAGAATCGATGGTCCTGCCTGGTGGTAATAGCTCATAATGAATAATGCCCTTCCAATCCCACCACACACACAGCCATCACCCTGTTGCGAGTTAACCTGGGTTTCGCCACAGTCTGTGAAGCCTGACCGGCCTTTGACCACGACCTTTTTCGCACGTTCTTGTCGTACGTGATCCACTTTTCATCACCAGTTATCAGCTTCTTCAAAAATGGTTCGGTTTCATTACGTCGTAATAAAGAATCACAAATTAGTACACGGTTCATTAGGTTTCTTTCAGTGGGCTCGTGAGGTACCCAAATATCGAGCTTTTTTGTGTACCCAGTTTTTTTCAAATGTGCCAAAACTGTTTTGTGGTCAATTCCCAGTTCTTCAGCTACGTCGTAACTACTGATATGCCGATCTTGCTCAACTTTTTCAAAAATGGCATCCATTTTATCCGTAATAGGGCGACCAGAGCGACGTGTATTTTTGACATCAACATTTCCGGATTGAAAACGCTTAAACCAAATTTGTGCTACTCTCACAGACACTGCACTAGGTCCATAAACATCGCAATTTTTTTTCGCGGCTTGTGTTTCATTTTTACCTTTTTTGTAGTAATTTTTTTAAATGTATCGAATATCTTCATTAGATTCACTTATCTTGACAGTACGAAAAACAAATGAAAATCACACATTTTCCTAATTTGAATTTGGAATTATGTTCTTTAAAATTTAAACTTTCAATGATACCAAAACCAACCAGATACAAATAGTATAGCCAAAGAGATTTTATTACAAGTTCATACATACTATAATGCGAAAAGACTTTTTCCCCAACCTAATATAAAAATCAATTGATGTTCGTTAGTCTCGCTAAAACTCAAAAACGGCTTAACCGATTTGTTTTTTTAGCTCTAATATAGAGGTGGAATACAAAAAAAAAAAAAGGCATTGCAACGCATTAATGATTTTCGTTGGTAAGCGCATCTCGTGAGAAAGACGGCTTTTCTTATTTAAATTGTTAGTAATAGTCCGAATAATTTTTATGAGAAAAAAATGGAAAAGTTGGCAGGAAAATGAGAAATTTCGGGAAAAACTGAAAGTGCTTTGTTCTATGGGAATTGAAATTTAGTCAGGATAACGTCTGTCGGGTCAGCTAGTAATGTAATAATTATTATTTGATGGCAAAATTATTCTGAAAATTAAATTTTTCAAGTATAAGGTTCAAGTATATTCAAAACTTTAATTCAGCGCCTAAATTATGTAAAAAAAAAAACGAATGAGAACAACGGGTAACAACGCTTTAAATTTATGCAGAAAGCACATTTAACCGAGTAAGTGACGTGAAAACTAAGTTAAATTAAAACAATATAGTAACACAGCGTGTAATTTATTACACGAACGTAATAGTTATAACGATGTGGTTATAGGCGCACGGTCAGGCCGGCCAACGTCACCGCGCCGCGCTCGCCGACTACAAATCATACAACAACGCCTTTGTAATTGCTACCCGAACAATACAAAAACTCTCTAAACCAATCAAAATATACACGTTTGTTAACAACACCAATAAAGGACTGTTCATGTTGATTCAGTTACTGGTTACTACAAATATTAGCGCATAAAATATATTCGCATTCTGCGGTCGCTTCACTTTTATCCCTGTGTCTCGTTCGAGTCAATGTCAGATTAAGCCTCGTATGTAAGTACTTTATCCCACCACCTGTGACGAGTAGATGTGAAAATAGCGTATTCTATTTTTTTTATAGCATACATTTTCCAGAAGTTCGAAGCAGCCGCTTGGAATGTCTACCTGCCACGCAAAAAGATCTTTAGTTCAGTTATTTGCTGAGTAGCCTGTTTATTTAATCCAATGCTACTTTATCTTAAAGGTTAGAAAGGGAATTACCTAGTCCGTTAATAATAAACAAATAACCTAAACTAATGATTAAACTATCACAGTGCGATTCTAACATACCACAAAGCTTGTAAACTCATTATCGTTAGACCGGAACAACACTACGAGTAATGAAACTTCTATCAAGCCCAAACAATTTATAGTAGGAAATATATTTTCCCAACAATAAAATACCTTTAGTTGTATAAAATCAAAAGTCATTTATTCAAACTAGGCTGAGAATCAGCACTTTTTGAACATCTAAATTACATGAGACAGTCCCCCAAAACGCCCGCCCTTCACCACTTCCTAGTGCTTTAGATGGGAAGAAGAAGTGGCGCAACAAACTCCTCAGCAGTACAGCTGTCTGTTCAGTTAGAAGAACTGGATTATATCTGGGGGCACGGTAGTGCCCCCGCTAAGACGAGCCAAGCGAAGCGCAAGGGCACTACCTACCTTTTCTGGAAGTGTTTCGTCGTTTTTTTGAACCCTCATAGAGTTGGTTTCCGATGTACCAGATAGTTCATATTCTCAAGATATGATGTCAATAATAGACTAATTAAACATACAAAGTCTCAATTGAATAGCTTTAATACTTTAGATTTTATTGATATCTAAAATACACCGATTTCGTCACTGACACACTCACTGATAAACTGACACACTGAAGATCATCAAAATGTTTGGCTACTTCCTGAAGTGCAAAAAAGGTGAAATTTGGTATGTAATCTAAGTTTAGTATACAACCAACAAAAAATATCATAAACTTATAACTTTCGCCTCCCATCCCCTAAAATGGGGGGGTGGAAGTTTGTATGAAACTTCAAAATGTTAGGGCACTTCCTGAAGTGCTAGAAAGCCGAAATTTGGTATTTAAACAAAGTTCAGTATACAAAAAAACACTACCATGCCGCCAGATAAATTTAAAAAAAAGAAGAAAAAAATAAACACTAAAAAGACTGCCTAGCAACTTACAAAAAGAACTGAAATCCCACCAAAAACATTTCATGTAAAATGTTGTCAACACGACCACATAAGGTTTGCCCTGTGAAAAAGATATCTGATCTTATGTAGAGCCAAGCTTCTGAATCTACACGGCCTAACTCTACCGACCCTAACTTCACAAATTCTACACATCAGTAAAAATGTATGGCTTGGCTGTTTCGTTACTAACTTCAGAAGCTAAATATTCGCGTCACCTCCACGACGGTAGCGAAACGGCGAAGCCATAAATTTTTACTGATATGTAGAATTTGTGAAGTTAGGGTCGGTAGAGTTAGGCCGTGTAGATTCAGAAGCTTGGCTCTACATGAGATCTGATATCTTTTTCACAGGGCAAACCTTATGTGGTCGTCTTGGCAACATTTTACATGAAATGTTTTTGGTGGGTACAATAGTTAACATTACGAAACACAGAACATTCAATTAAATTATTTGCCATATGTCAGCACACGCCAATATACCATACAGAGCATAACGCAAAGATCAGCCACTACCCCACTCGCCATATTTGAGGAAAGGAGGCAACCCGACCCCCGAAACTACCGCAAGCAGTGACATAGAGACCGTGACGAACTTGCTGCCGGTTGCTCAGGCAAGAATAATATAATCAATTATAGAGGTCGCTAGCTAACCACATATTGCGATACAAGTCATTAAAAACATTGAAATACATACATAATCTACTCAGATTATGTCAATAATAAATGAACATACAATTAAACTAAATTGACTTATACCTATAGTCAGATAAAAAAAGAAAAAATATGCACTCATATAACCTGTCAGTAGGTAAGCTAATTCTGGAGAAAGAACATAAATATTGTCTTGAGTTAATGACAGCGACCAACTATTCTTAAAGTACGTATTTTTTGATAGAATAGTATGCCTTTGAACAAAGGTTGAATTTTACTTTAGCTTTAAACGCATTAAAAGGCAAATCTAGCAAAGAAGTGGGAAGCATATTAAAAACTTTATATCAAGCCGAACAAATGAGTTATGAACCTTATGAAGCCGGTGAAAGGGAGCACGAAGTTTGTCCTTATTTCTAGTGGTTATTTTATGAATGTGACTGTTTTTTGTGAATGTTGTATGTATGTGATGCCACCGTAAGAATCCCAATATTGTTTTTAAATTCTCGCAGAGAAACTCTATAGCACCTAGCTGGGGAATTGCTCGAACAGCTCGTTTTTGAAGAACAAATACGTTTTGAATATCAGCGGCTTTGCCCCACAGCAGAATGCCATAGGACATAACGCTTTGAAAATAACTAAAATAGATTAGCCGAACTGTATCAGCGTCAGTGTACTGTCTTACTTTCTTGTCGACGTAGGCGGCCGCACTAAGTCTTCCCGCTAGGCTTGATATATGTGAACCCCGCTGAAGTTTGGCATCTACTGTTATGCCTAGAAAAACTGCCGAGTCTATATTTTCAAGCACCTCTTTATCTAAGACGATGTTGGGTCCTATATTTCTAGCATTCAGTTAGGGCGAACATTATATATTTCGTTTTCTGGTATTGAGGACTAGGTTATTTGTGGTAAACCGATCCGTAACCATTGATAGTGCACTGTTTACGTCGTCAAAATCTTATCTGTAAGAGTATTCTATTCTATTTCTGTCTACTTTCAAGATAAGAGAGGTATCATCAGCAAACAGTACAACGTCACAGATGCCATTTAAATGGAATGGTAAGTCATTGAACAAAAATAAGAAACAAAACAAGAACAAGAACATGAATGGTATGGAAACCCAGTATTGAGCCTTGAAGTACACCTAACTGAACCGGTAGCTCGGAAGATTTCACACCATTAACTTCTACACATTTGTGCCCATTATGTAAATATGAATTTATTACGTTGACCGCTTCGTTTCGAACACCGTAATGACGTAGTTTACGCAAAAGCGGGTCATGGTGAACGCAATCAAAGGCTTTAGAGAGATCACAGAAAACTCCAATAGCATTTGCCCATTTTAGCATTTGTTCTTCCATGCGTTAAATATGTGTTTCAGCAGAGCAACACCCGCATCTGTAGTCGAACGAACTTTTTTAAAGCCATATAATAATATAGTTCATCATGAAGGATGCTATTTAAATTAAAATGTCTTAGCAACTGCTTGAGTATTAACTTTCAAATATTTTACTAAATGCAGCTAAGATATAAATAAGCCTAAAATTACCAACGTTATTTTTATTATCTGATTAAATAATGGTATGACTTTACTACTCTTCATGGGGTCAGGAAAAATTCCTAAATCAACACATTTATTAAAAGTTACAGCTAGTTAGGGAGCTATGATGTCGATTATATTATTTAAAGTTTAATGGAGATGCCCCAGTAATCTCCAGTGTTTTTAAACTTAAGTGTGTTAAAAATACTTACTGTATCTCGAGGTGCGAAATGTTCGAAGCTAAATAAGCTACTATATTCAGGCACACTACTATACAAAATATTTTCATCTTTAAACGGGGACGAATTTAAGGAGCGAGTCATAGTTATAGGTATGTTGGCAAAAAAAACTATTTAAATGCTTCAGCTGCGTCAGCTGCTTTATTAACAAATTTGCTGTCGACCATAATCTCTAATTGTGTTTCCTGTTTAACCGACTTACCTGTTTCATTGTTAATAATTTTCCAAGTGGTTTTTGCTTTATTATTGCAATTGTTAATTGTATCGCTTAAAAATTTAGATTTAGCAAAAAAGTAAATATTTTTAAATTATTTTGGATAATTTTTAACATACTCTAGGAAAGGAGTATTATATCTGTATGTTTTCAACTCATAAAGTCTCGCTCTACTTTTATAAATACCTGGAGTAGCCAACGGAGGTGCCATTAATGTCAATGGTTTTGGTCTTGAAAGTAGATTGGTATTCTCTTTGCACAACATCAAAAGCGGCACCATAGAATACATTAGGATTCTCGTGGTCTACTATAGATGATGTAATTCTATGAGCTATATTATTTTTAAACTTGTTGCAACCACTAGCTGTATAAGGCCTGCATTCAAATGTATGCGGTTTTTTATATAATGGCATAGGGAAGCTAGCTAATAATCCACAGTGGTCAGACGTTAAGTCACTTAACACATATTTATGTTTGGCATCACAATCACTAAATATATTTCAATACAACTCGACGTAGATGCCGTGATCTTAGTAGGTTCTAATGACAAGTTAATAAAATTTAAAAATCTAAACAGGTTGAGAAGTTTTATACTTAATGGAATAACATCTAAAATATTAATATTAAAATCTCCACCTAAAATTATGCTTTTATTACTTGATTTTAACTTATTGAGTGATTCCTCCATTACCGATTCGAAAGGAATAAAACCCGCAGAGGGGGATCGTTAAACGCAATTTATAACGCACCGCTCGAGTTCAACATAAGACAACTCAATAGTGCGCTCGATAGAAAGATTAACTAAATCTTAACGTTGCTTGTATTTCTACTTGTTTGAAACAAGAACTAAATATCCACCTCGAATAGCAGCAGTTTTTCTTACAAATGCACTTTGAACGGTAAAATAATCATCATTGATAAACACTACTTCGTATTCTTTCAACCAATGTTCAGGCAAACATAACACCTGAATATCATAGTTCTGCATAAACCTAATCTAGCTCTTTGCCGCACAGACCCTGCAAATTTTGATGTACAACATTCAACATATGAAACTACAAAGCGTATCAAAAGTCGTGTTAGTGCCACTACTAACGTAACCGATGCTACACTAAAAGTACCAGTTTCACTGTGTATATTGTATGCTAAAAGATTATTTATTTTATCAATTACAATTTCCTTACATTTCAACAAAGCACACAATTAGACCTCTGGGATCTGTCTTAGCATGCCATGGCCTGAGAGTTGATCAACGCGCTATTAACAGTTAAATTATTATCAAGTTGATGTAATGTTCTTTCAGCTTACGCTTTATATTTTTACTATTCATTGAGTCTCTAATGTCTACAGGTATTTGGTTTAGTAAATTGGGTATTGTGAAAGAATTGGTGCGCCTGCCATAAAAGTTATTTTTGCGTGGCACTTGCAATGATTTTGATTTGGCTTGTCGTGTATTCACGTCATATTTAACTGGAATTTGAATATCACTGTTATCAAAATGTTCTATGAGGAACAGATACTCAGCGCGCGCTAGAAAATGTAATACTTTACAATGGTTAAATAACCCTGTGTAATTGTCTTTATTGTATGTATTTATTTTTGACATAGTTTGGTACTACAAGTTACAATATCAAGCAAATTAGCAATTTGTTTCCTACAACTAGGTTGCAAATACATTGTATAATTTGTCAGTTTGCAATCAGTACTAAATTGATTACAATCAAAGTAAAAAATAGCGTCACTGTGACGACAAGACCTATTATAAATTAACATATTTAAATAATAAGTGTGACTATTTTGCTCATTAGACAAATATTGAGAATAAAGCAAGACACAGAAAATACAATTATTGGTTTCATAGAGATGTAACATCTTATGGACACATTCAATTATGTCTATTTTTCCTACAGTTAAACTATTGCCATACTCGTATAATAATTATAATAGTTGAACTGGGGTTTATTTTTGCCAATTTAATATTACTAATTAAGTGGCTAATACTGGCACCGGGGAAACAATGATTAATTACATATTGATGCGAATAATTATTAAAAATACTACCAAAACCTTCATCAAATTTGTCAGAAAATACATATTTAATGTATACTTATTGTAATAAATGTCTTAACGAGTGTTTCAAGCGTCCTCCACTCAACGATATTATAAGCAGGTACAAAGAGCCCGTTCCACAAGATGGATGGCCCTCAAGACATGACAGTTACAACGGGGCCCGTTTTTACGGATTACGTTATTAAACCAAATTGTAGGGTCTCAGAGAACACGTAAACTGTCGTTTATTGTTTACAAGCCACAAAAAGTTTCGTAGCACGTTCGTAGCTTATGCTACGCCGTGCTACGAAATTCGTAGCACCGTTAGCATGAAGTATAATTTCTTGCGAAATGTGACATTTTGAATATATTGTTTTCCTTTAAATACGTGGCCTGTGCTCTAAACACTAGACATTCACTTTTGTAATAACTCCATTTTTGTGTAAGCATTCTCATAGTATAATATAAACCTCTTCATTGTTATTACTTTAGCCCAAATAAGATGCGAAAGTATTTTTTTAGCTATTGATAGCTTAATTAACAAACCAGCTCCATTTTTATTCGTTTCACTGACTTGAATACTTGCGTACTTGACTTGTTTCATAAAAAATACTCAATATCTGCGACGATTCTTGATATTTATTAAATACGTGGGTAATTTTTTACATTGTTCAATAATTTAATATGTGGCTATGAATACACACACACCATTAGAGATTATTGCGGGCGTTACACTTAGCAAGTTTGCAAAACGATCGACATTAAAGGGAACGGTCTCCAAGACATTGTAACACCTTTTTATTATGCTCATAAAAATAAATTATCCATCGTTAGAACTATGTGTGGCGGCCTGCTCACACCATAATTACGTTCATTTGTGATACAAATGATTTTTCAATAATACATGAATGCTTTGATCCGTGTTCAAATTGCCGAAGGGAACACCCAAGTCATTTAAATCGCTTTCATTAAAATTGCTCCACATTTAGACGTATTTTGATTTTATGTTCATAATTAACGGGACTCGACACAACAGATACGCACACGAAACCGAATTTATAGCCCACGCCAAGTTACGCACACATACAGTTTGCGGGATTTGTTGATTTAAAACTTTTCCCATTACCTGACGACCATTGTACGGCTTTGTATATAATTATTGTGTTGTTCTTTATTTATGACGGCGAGTTCGTATTATGAATATGCGTTGGATTTACTGTATTCTGATTATGTACAGGATGCTGATAGTAGCGAAGCTATAAATTAACGTCATAACAGCACAAACAGTGTATGTGATGTCCAATTTAAACCTGTAAGTTTTTTTTTCATTTTGTTACTAACTTTATGTCTTATCTCTCGGGTAGTTGACTGCCGTAACCCAAAAAGTAGCCGCCGGCAAGGGTTGTCCTAGTATTCCACGACAAAAGCATACCCATTTACCCATGTATAGAAATTGATAGCCCGCAAAACATCTAACAAAAAAGGTTGTAACATAATAATGTCCAAATCCATTGTTTTCATCCCAAAAACATTACCTACAAATTGTGTAATCTATATAAAAGAAGAAAGTGACCGACTGACTGACATATCAACGCACAGCCGAAACTACTACTAGGAACGTGAAATTTTGCACACGTGTTCCTTTTATTATGAAGGGGAGCACTAAGAAGGGCTTTTGGAAATTCGACCAATAAGGGTGTGAAAAGGGGGGATTTTTTTGTATGAAAAATCATATTTCTTGAGTTTATAAACTTAAAAAACATGGCTCGAATACATATCTATTATAAAGTTTGTCATTTTCTGTTTTTCTACTAACATTTTTCCCTCTAAAAATCTCTCACAGAAGATATAGAGGGTGACAAAGTTAATAAGTAAGGAACATTATTAACGCGCTGTCGGATTAACACAAAACTCGGCACTAATACTTAAAACGTAAAATAAAAAGTATGTGTTTGAGGGTTTATCAAAAATCAACACCTACTAGGGTGGAAAGGAAGCTTACAGGGTGGATTTTACTGCTTGCTTCCATTAACTTGAAAATGGGTAATCTAAATAATCTTTAAGTACAATACAATTAGGGTTACCATGTGGAAATTGAAAAGTCCTGACAAAAAGCCTGGTTTCTATAGAAAAGTCCTGAGATTTTGGCGCAAACGTAATTAAGCTTTCATTCTTTAACAGTTGGTATGAGTGCATTCACTATAAGTTATCGATGTTATAGAATACCAGTCTGGTTTAATACATCAAAACTAAGCTTTCTAACCGACCTGTCGTTTCGAGATCTCAGTCATAAATGCATGGTGCTTGGCCTTAATGTTTTAAGTGTTCGTGAGCGCGGAACTCAAAATGGTGGTCATTAAATGAAATGGTGCTCTACATTGAAACACCTCTTGCTGTTTTCCAACGTTGTTGTTAATACGTGCTAAGCTGTCACGAAATTGTTACATTTTTAGAAAATCTACAAAACTGAGCTATTATTGTGTTCTTTATCAACTTATCTTGAATGACAAGAGAAATATGAAGCTTCGAAACCTTTTAAGCAAATATTTATTAAGTTAATTTTCATAATAAAAATATTACCAGCCTATAGTAGTCCCACTGCAAGCTAAGGCCTCTTCTCATACAGAGAAGGCACGAGCATTGATCACCACGCTTGCTCAAGACGGGTTGGTGATTTCAGTCATATACCTATTATTAGTAGTAAGTTCAGGTTTCCTCACGATGGTTTTCCTTCACCGATGTCAGTAATGTCCGAGATAAACTCAGAAAGTACTAACGTATGAACTGAAAAGTCCCATTGCTACTTGCCCAGATTAGAACCCACAATCTCGTGGATGAGCCCTCTCGACCTTACCTTTTCATAAAGTTGTATCATTATTTTTTCCTATTACTTTATCAATAGACATTACATATTGTGTCATTCAATGTTTACTACTATGAAAAGCTTCCTCTGCAAGGAACTGGTAACTACTTAACTGAGTTACAAAGTTTGCGAATGAACGACCACCCAATAATGTTAAGTTATTGTACTTGCTTACATTCTGTGTATGTGAAGTAACAGCTTATTAATGTCTGCCTAAAGGTGCTGTTGATAAACTCCGTGTATAACTTTAACAATTTTGGCTGTGTAATGAATTACGTGTGTGAAGGGATCAGGGTGTTTTTGATTACATAACAGCTTATATAAAATTAGTTTTCGATCATTTTAGAAGGGTGGTTGTACTACACACCTACATCCTACATTTTTATGAACAACGTACTGTAGGTCATAACTGACAGCTTTACACTCACAAATCTACACGCGCCACAAAATAAATCTAATGTAATTAATCACTTCATTCATTAATTGAACACACACAATTTACAAAACTGAACAACCCTCGTACAACATAAAGTAAACAAACACCCCATTATCAGTACATTACCATATTATAATCAAATCTAATTTCAAACACCTATTCGGAAAACCTCAATTTATAGTTTATAAACAGTATAAATAAGCGGTATCTCTCCTGCAATTATCTTCCTATTTATGGGCGGAAAGTGTCAACCTCCGGGAAAGTTCCCTCTATCCCGAAGGTACCGCGGTGAGGCGGCCACTGTGTTATTAAACCAGCTAATCATTATGAGTTGGTAACGCGATATACTCAAGCAGTTAATTGGATCTGTCTTCAGTAAACACGATTCATTAATAATGTGTTTTATGATTTATTTCGTGAATTTTTGTGGTGGGAATTAGGGATGATTAAAGGTTTTTGTGAGTAGGTAATTATTAAGGGACTTTCATTAAATCAACTCCTATGTTTGCGATAGAAACACACACAAACACACTCCAAAAACTAAACAAGATGCTTCAGTTTAGTTCAAGCTTAGTTTACTCGTCTAACGACAAGACGTCTACAAACATTAATATCACTCAGTCGGCAATAATAAAGTCACGATACCAATGTCTGTTTATAAAGGCAACATTGCATCTAATATTGTACCAATTTTCATATGTGCGTCACTAAGGCAATACGTAACAGGCACGTTTTCTGTTTATTTGTACATACATGCTTTGTCTGTGAAAATATAGCGTTAATATTGTGAGCGAAGTCGGTCAACTAGTCGACCAACTAGTTGTCCAACCGCAAGGCCAGCTAGTCGCGCCGAGACGAGCCCGGACGATGGACAAGTATCTACGGAGACACTTCAAGTCGATAGTGCTCGACTCGAGGGAACTTCTCAAGCACAATATTTTTATCTTCACCGCCTTTTTCGATTCATTTTGAAAGATTTGAATTGACCTCTTATACTGGCGCTAAACAGACGCTGAAACTTTGAAATTAGAACGCTAAATGTTTCTTAAGAAAAAGGTCGAACGATTGACTTACAGGTACTTAATGAGTGTTTTACAAATTGACGCCATTTGGTCAATTAATACTTGTAACATAGATCTATGCCTTGAACAATTCATCGATTTAGCACTATTATTAACTTTAATAGACACTTACGAGTAAAATGATTGACGCTGACTCGAATGAAACTAGCAATACAAACACACCTAGCAAACTGATTAATATTGGATGTAGACATTCAATTTGAATCCAAACTAATTAGGTACGTCGACACACCCGAACGAAATTGACAAGCTATTTGATTGAATCCCGAAATACCATTTGTATCGTTCATCCACGAGGCACGAGCCTGATTTTGTGATGCACGCAATTTACAAGAGATTTTGATGAATATAAATTATACCATTATAATAAAATGGTGGCATGTAATCTATGCACCCATCTAGTTTAACGACACGTTACACGCCGCGGTTATGAACGCTCTTAGGACGAAATGGCCATAGGTACCGACTGTTTGTTTTCAATACTGTTTTTTGACCGTAAGTAGACCTCATTTATTTAAGGGTTTTGGGGTTTGGTTTTGAGACCACATTTAAAAAAAAAAAAAAAAATACCTACTCACATTTTTAAGGAAAACCTGACTTGCTGATGCGGCACACTTAACTAAAATGTGTATAGTTATTTAATACCTACCTAGTGTCTAGAACACAATTATAATAATTGTTATAACAAACATCTCTGTTATAATAACGAGTTCGTAGAATTTGAGTAATTTGTGTATATGCGTGAAACATATGAAACAATAGGTACCTACATGGTGGAATTTATCTCAAATGAGTTTCATGAATTTGATCTATTTATTGTAACTTGTTAGACAAGTATTTAGTGTATTGTATGTTGTACCTACCTACATCAATTCACTGTGCCGCAATGTACATAATTTATTACAGTGTTATTACATAAGTTTGCAATGTTTCAAGCATAGTTATGTACGTACCTAATGTTCTTCTACTTTAAGCAGTAAAGGAAAATATCCTAAACTTGTTTTAGTTTTAATATATTATTTAATTTAGTGTTCCATAAAGTATTTAATGCTACATTCAGCTAACGACGTTTCAGCCGACTCATCTGCATGAAGGTTATATTACATAGAAGGCAAAAACTACTGGAAAAGTGGAGCGTAAATAAGGGCTCATTAATCAAACTTTTTTTCAATACCGCGGCGTGATCGTTTACAAAACATTTCTCATAAGATATTTACGTTATTTATTACGGAGTTATTCACTAAATATTGGAAGGCGCGCGTACTGTTGGACAGGTCGTCAGTCATTCTTGACGTTTGTTAAGGCTATGAAACTAATTCTCCTGGCCGTTTTCTATCCCGTTTACCAATGAAATTTAATTAACCGTTCGCTGAACATTCTTATCATCCAAGTGAACAATTTACATTGTTATTTCTGGCTACTCTCATTTTAATATTTCCAGACGTGACTTTTTTTCTGTTACAAAAACTGATAGGGAAAAAGTTTCATGTTTTAATTATAATTTATCTTTGTATAATTAGGAACACGGACGAGATTTATTCGAGGTTGGTTTTCTTTAACATTCCTTGATATTTTTCTTTGGACGAAGTAAATACTTTTTAACGTTCCGACTAAGAGTTTTCGGCAGAACACAACATTTTCCTTTTTGCTCATTTTCACCTAGAACACAGTGTGTAAGTTTAATCAATTAAATTATGTTTCATAGAATTATGACCAGCGTTGCTTGAAACAAAATGTCGATATACTCTGTGTGAGATGAACTTATCAGGAAATTAAATTAATTTCCATAGTACTACGTCTGTTACATATTATTACATGATAGAGATATTAACTCAAAGATCCATATCTACAACAATAGTTTAGCGCATTTATGTAAAAATTATACATATAGAATACAAAATATAGTATAGTTGAATCACACTTTTAATAAGGCGTTTAAAATCACAACTTACACCCTTTGAACAATTTGAGCACCTATATGCACTTTGTTAGAGGCGAAACCAGTCTCAAATACAGGGTTAAATTTCAAAGACCAGCCAAATTTTTAAACTCTTCATAAATCGTTATTGTGTGATAACCAGTGATCGGAGTAGGTAGATTGATTTTTAGTACTTGTATCATAAATGCACACAGAAAGAATAACATGGATAAGCCTTTTTTTCCGGAAAGTAATTCCGGTAATTCCGGATTTAGTATTTCCGGCGGGCGTACGCATTGTTCTGATAACCGGTTATTGTACCACCCATGATCCTTTGTTCTGATTGGTCGTTGGGTTTTGTCAAATCGTGACAAAAAAAAAAAATAAGAAGAATAATAAAGAATAAAATTGCTCATTTTATTACAATTCCTACCTTTTTTTTGAGGATGGCAAATCATCAAATGACTCCTTCCACTCTGGCAGAATACAATTCCTACATAAGTTCCGGTTTTTTTTTAATAATCCACCAATTCCGGAGGAATGTCCATAGTAATATATACGTTTCGGATCAATGACCCCAGTTCAATCTACCTACTCCGATCACTGGTGATAACCATTACAATCAAACAATAATAAAAATAAATGAAAACATTCAATTGAAAGTGTCCGAAAAAATCCCTATCTTATGAACATGCGATAAGGATAATGATCTCTCTCACCGGGTGAGCGGCGCGGCGGCGGGCGCGCATTTTGAGTAGGTACTACTAAGTAGTACATAAATTTATAGCAATACTTAATAATATTAGGTAATCATAAATTGACAATGTAATAAAAAAATAATAGTTTTTTTATGTCGTAAATTGAAATTATTTTCGATTCGGAATCATCTCTAAAAATTTTACAGGTCTTCGAAAACTAACCCTGTATAGTTAACTATGCTCTCGCGTTCAAGAGAACTAAAATGAGATGGCAAGTCATAATTAATCTTACGAGCGGGATCATTTCCCGGCAAATCTTCATATAAAAACGAATGTCACAGAACACCGTAATACGTAACACGAGGGATCACAAGGAAATCCGTAGTTAACTACACACTGCACACGGAAAAGTTTAAAAATAGAGTTAAGACTCACCTATCGTCGTAAGCGCCAACGTGCACCAGTAATAACTTTGCAAATATTGTTTCACCACATCCGCGGTCTCAGTGTCATGATACACCCAGTTTTTACTACCGAACCCATTGTTTTTATATATTATATGGTACAAGCACCCGTTCCAATGGAATATCACTAACAAATAATGAATTAAACTGGTCGATCTAAACAAGTTTGGATAGTTCGTATGTCGCTCAGTTCGATCCATGAACGCCCAGAAGCGGTATATCTTAACGAGGCGGAACGAGCGCAGGATGGAGTTGAACCCGATGGACAGGTACAGGAAGTCCAGCGGCAGCAGGCACAGGCAGTCGATGTAGAACGTGGTGGAGTTCATGTAGTGCGCGCGCAGCTTGGCTGCGTCTGTCTGCAGCACGCCGTCCTCCAGGTAGCCCGTGCGGAAGTGGAACAGTATGTCCGCCAGATAAAGGAAATCGGAAAAGTAGTCCAAACAAAACCACACTATTAGCGTCTCGCCTGAAACAATACACATCAAATTAATTTTAATTGTGTTAACACAAATAAATCACCGTTTACGTAAAATAGATACCTACCAAACCATTAAATTAATTTAAAATTTCACTCCCCTAATGGATTAATTTACTTTGATCCAAACTTTTGCTTTAAACTAAAGACAAAAAGATCAATACTACAAAGCGAAAACTTGAAAGGGACTCGCAAATATTATGTGGTGCTGAAACTCATCGCAGCTGTTAAGTGGTAATGAAACAATTGGAAACTCGGGCGGCGAAACATCCAAACGTTACCTTTCCAAATATTACATCGTCTCCGGGGCGAAACATTTAACTCAGAAAAGCTATTTAGGAAAGTAATTTAATTCACCGCGAGCCAAGTTAGCGGAAACTATGCGCGGAGTGCGCTAAGTCGATGCAGCCCCAGATCGTCGTCGCTAATCTTGGTTGCTATCTAAATAGGGACGTCTTTTGCATGAGCTCTAGAGTCAAAATTGGATTTTCATCCACTTAAGCGCCTACTTTCAAGTTGATCCGACAATGAAAATGAGTAGGAGCGATACAAATGGGTATGAGCATAATATACTTTCCTCAGTTACTCACCGTTAATCTCCTGGAAAGCGAACCTGTAGACTATGACCCAGAGATTGTAGAGGAAGGCGAGGGAGACGACCATGGACCAGTAGTAACACAGGCGGCCGGCGGGGTCGAACACGAAGGACCAGTGCGGGCCGGCGCGCAGTCGCCCGCTCGCGTACGTGGAGCGCCGCCGCAGCCCGCCCCTGCTGCCGCTGCCGACAACAATACGCTATCAACCATCTCATTACGCATATTGTTTGACCCTTTTAACCTTAATTCCTTTCAGTTTGTCTTAACTACTTACACAACGTTAAATCCGTTCTCCTTTGAAGTAATCTACATAACATTATGTTTGCGCTCTCTGCGAATCTAATAAGAGTTGCACTCAACGTTAACCCTTGAGCTGAGGGCTTATATCATCATCTCTGTACTTAGGTATATATGTAGGGAAGTTGTTGTTAGGTAAGTAAATACAACACTCATTACGTCACTAATAACAACAAAAGAGATCATTAACAAAGTTATATTTTGATTACGCAGTTAGTAGAAAATACCGACAACAGTTAAATACAGGGATATCAATGTACGGTATATTATACAAGTGTGTATTTGTGGGCCGTAGAGCGTGTGCGAATGGCGGCAATAGATAGTTTGCGTTCATTTGATATCAAACTTAGTGACAGATAGGTTTGCGTGGTTCCTTTGTTATTCGATATCATTGTAGACGATCGTATATTATATATCATGCGATAGTATGGACAGGGGTGGGCCAAAGATATTAAATTCCTCTACTTAAGTAAATAGGTAAGTACTGCAAAGGATGCTTGCATCCTAAGAATTATAGGTACTGGGTAGGTATGTGTACTTTTGCGTACGTAGTGTTTTAAATGCGTCAATTTATGTACCTATAAACAAAGGCGAACCAGAAATTTAATGATCCACAAATAAATACAAATAAAAAACCAAGAGAATATAAAGAAATACCAATATCAGACCTTCCTATACCCACATAGAGTTCAAATGAGACCACACGTGTTCATAACAACGCAAATGGCAATAATAACGCATAAAATTACGTAATTATTTAGTAAACGATGTATGTACGTGTACCAATTAAGATAAGGCATTAGTTACATGCTAATTACAATAGTCTTTGTTCAATCTCGACAGCCTATCGATCAATCGAGCCGTACGCTAACACGGCTAGCAACGTATGTAGGCTGTGTAGGCATTACAGATGCAATACGCAAGGCTATCAACGACTGAGTTGTTCACACAAGACACCTACTTCCCTATGCTAAGCATCCTGGCTTACAACGTATGTACACAGGTATCAGGCACGGACCGCCACTACATAATATAAAACAAAGTCTCACGCCGTGTCTGTCTGTCTGACGCGATATACTGAAAAACTACCTAACGGATTTTCATACGGTTTTCACCAATGGACGAAGTGATTCGTGAGGAGGGTTTAAGTGAATAATTCAGAAAAAAATTTGATAAATTGGCTGAAATATTACGATGATTGTTGAAGATGTCGGAAAAAATCATACCGATTGGGGGCTTTGCTGGCGTGCGCCGCGTAAACCAATAGAATTATATGAAAACCCCGGCAAAAATCCCGGTAGTAGGTGGTAACGTTACCGTGGGATATTTTCTGACATCCATGCGGGCGAAACCGTGGGGAAAAGCTAGTGTAAGATAAATGAAAGCATCACAGTTTGCATTAACTGATTGTTTGGAGTTAGCTCCAATTGACTGAGTTAGCTCGGGCGGGGAGTTATGTAGGTACCCGTGCGTATGTAATTGCGACTGGGGAATAATGGAATATCGCGTTTACCACCTGAGAGCTCACCGCAGCGATATCTTTCGATAGGTATCCAATTAACCCTCCGGATACTGAAGACAGCCAGTGAAAGCACCTAACCACAGAGTTGTGGTCCCAATAATACCAGTTTCGTTATCTTGAGCAGGCTCAGATTGAATGCTGCGAACAATTCAATCAAAAGCTCGGTATCTCGACAGAGACCTATCAGACTATGTATACAAGCGTGTACAATACAATGATAGCGATAGGATCTACATTCGATTACCTAATACTACGGCCGATGATATACAGTTGAAACATGCAAATTAATTGACAGTTACTTAGTTAGTATAATGTTTATAGGTAGAATACCTATTTTCTAACCAGGTAGTTTAGAAAGTAGGTACTCTACCGAATATTGAGTCCATAATCCTCGTTTTATGCCATAATTCTTCAGAGTAGTAGGTTTCAAATCTCATGGTAAAATAAATTTCTCAAAGTCATTTAATCAGAAGCTATTAACTAAAATTAACGTCGAACGAATCAAATTATTTAGGCTCTTATTAAGAAAATCGAGCATTTGGTAAAACTCTAATGAAAATTAGAATTCAAAAATGCTGTTTAACTTGCAGATTGATGACTCGCTGCGATCCCTCTGAATGGAAATGCAGACATAAATTGGATATCGTGGCCTCAGTAAACTTGTGAACAACATTTAGGTACCAATGTAGAGTTTGCTAGCTAACTTTCCCAGTTGTCGTGCAAACGCGACCGTAACTACATAGTTAGTTGTTTATTAATACGAGCTTTTTGATTCAGTTAAATACTTTTACATTCACACGAAAACTATTGCGAGGTTTGTATTCACAAAACAACGTTGTCTAACCCACTTATATCCAAGTTCATAAAATAAAACATTGAATATACTCCGAGGGTGAATCCGATTTGGCAGTGCAGATTAGACAGCCCGACATAGGTAAAGTTACGAAAAAAACATTACTTTCCGTTTGGTTCAGCTCGACCCGGGAAAGGAAACTCAGCTTTTCGTGGCTGGCGGAAAGCAAATGCAGCCAATATTCTCGATTACACAAGCCTGTGTATAATGACAAAGACTGATTGCGTTCAAAATATATGTTTGTTATACCAAAATCTCGGAGAAATGATAGCCTATCCGTATCCAGACAGACATTTCCTTTATATTGAAACTGGATACTGCAAGCCAAGTGAAACAGACTCAACCAATATTGACCAGACAATGTAGCCATATAAACAAAACAGGGACGACACACGTTCATGTGAATGAACGAGACAATAACTTCGTACAAAATAAATCGCAACTTTAAATTTATGGTTATGGCGTGCCTTTCGTATAAGTGGCTAATGCAAAACTACTGGATCATAAGTTGTATGTACTAAATCATATTGTATAGTCATAAAAGTTAGTCGTTTTGCTTAGTTGGTATATTAAAACTTGTGTTTGGGACCCTGTGGTGATTCTGTTTGCTATACTAATAAAAATAGGTCTTGTACTTGCACATCCAAGCGATGTTAAACTTAAAATAACAATTGAAAAAAGAAATCCTTTCATTCAACTTTATCTCCACAGCTTTCGTCTCTTTCAATATGCTTTGTTTAGTTTAGTGGTTGCTAAAGATCTGAGACCAAATAATAAACGTATAAACAAACAACATAAATCGTAACTCTTGCCAAAGGCTGATATCCGAATTCCGATGTAATTTTGACGCACACTAAATAAAAGGGAACACGAGTGAAAGCTGTCAAAGCGTATCAGCTGTCAAACAGTATTTTATTTAGTTTTGTGAACAAGTTAACGCTTTGTTCGAGTGTTATTGGAGCAATATCGATAAAATATGCCACTAAATGTGTTTTTTTAGATAATATCCATATTAACATCAGTCAGGCAGAATCTAATAGCGTAGGTACGCTAAAAGTTTAAAAAAGTTCACAATAACATTTTATATAGATTAACTCACCTACTAATTTGTTCGTATTGGCGCAATCTGTAACGCTAAGCGTGTGTTTATTAATAAAAAAATCGTTTCTATATTACTTTAGTTGTCCATTTTGGATTCATTTATTTAGTTCGTTAAATATCACGTCCATGCAATAACACTGATTGGATTTCTTTGATACGAATATTTATGAAAATAGGGAACAATAATATTGTTTAGATAAAGTGGCGTGAGCGCGGCGCGGTAAGAGTAACGGTGGAGTTTCTTGCCCATTCTTCTCCATACGAAACTACCTTTTAGAAGAGGCAACTAGAAACAATTCTATTTTTAAGCTATTGCATAGCTTTTATCGCGGGCTTTGAGCGCGGTGACCGAATCTAGAAATTCCGTAACGAAAATAAAACCTAACACCCCCCACTCCGCCTGCCGGAACAGCGCTCTCTATTTTATTTACTCTGAACTTTTTGAGCAGAGCTACAGCTATCATACTTGTACCATCGGAAAGCCGAAGAAATTCCCTAAATTTTAGATAGATGTCGTGGTGTTAAATCAGGCATATCAAATATTAAATCTGTGGTTGAAAATGAGAAAAATAGTTTGTTGAACTGTCAGTTCAGTTAGTGTCAATGAGTGTTCAGTGAAATTGTGTTGCGAGAAATACCCCTGGTAAATAATGTTTTTTATGTGAGATTATATACCTTGATCGTGATTTTACGTACTTTCGAATGATATATAATATATAATACATGTGAATTCCAAGTAGTAAAATAAAAGCTACAAGGTAAAAATATGCTTCATTGCTGTCATATTTTTTTTATTTTTTTATGACAGCAATGAAGCATTTTTTTTTTTGTAAATTTTAACGTTTAAAAGTGCATTTTCTATGACCCTAGCCTATTTGAAATAAATGATTTGACTTTGACATTGCGGTGCTCTGTAGACGATCTACGCCGTAGCACAGTAGGAAATAATATTGAACTGTACCTCACAATACTCCATTACAATGTGACGACAAGAGGTGATTGTGTTGGTGATGTTGCACGAATGTAACGTTCGTGCATAGCGTGCTATGCACAAACGAAGTTGGTGAATCCTTTCTATGCCGCACCACAGTGAGTTATTTAAGGTGTACGAACGTGCGTATATTATTGCTTGGTACTATCGTAGGAGAGAATGTCGGACTTTACCTGTCGGTTCCATTACAATGTGACGGTGCGAGGTGATTGTGTGAGTGATGCGGCGCTGGCGTGGCCGGCGCGTGCGGCGTGTGCGGCGTACTCCGCCATCCGCTCAGCAGCGGCGCCTCCCCACTCGCCCCCAACAGTTTTAATCTAGGTAATAAACATAAAATTTCAAAACTATTAAGCAAAATCCAATGAGATTAACTTTTACGACACAATACTGGTCATGTTATTCAAAATTCTTTCCCTATTTTTCTAAAATCTATGTGCCATGTCGCTAACGCAAGAATGTTGATGGCAAGATCAGCATAGCAAACAAAAGAAATCCGTGATGACCAAAACAGTTTTATTAATATGCAGATATGCATCAAGCATCAATACAATACGTATAAAAACTTGATTTGTTTGTTAACAAAAACATAAAAGCAAATAACATACCTAATCTTTAACCATTAGCAAATTACCTATTTACCTAATAAAATATTTTTTGAATGGCGTTTTGCTCTTTCAATAGGTTATCGTTAACTTACATGATTTTTTTACTAACGAGTGGCATGCTTATTCACTTAACTTTTTTCGATAATGTCATCTTTATAGCCACTTTAATAAACGGTTGAATTATTTTTGTTAAGTACCACAATGCAATAAATATAATTTAATCTTATCTTATAAATTAATTGAGATTTACAATAAGGTACTAATATTACTATATTAGTTTCCCGCCCGATTATCTTTTGCCTTTTGTCCTTTTGTCTGTCAATTTTACTTTTTCATGGAAATGAAAAACACTGAAAAAATGATTTCCTACAGTTAATTTTTTTTTTTTATAAGTATTTTTATGGCCTGGTTGCTAAGACCTTTTAGCCAAGTCTTTAGATTATTTAATTTCCTTCACTAACTCCTATAGATTAATATTCTCTGTCAACGGCTCGTGACTACACCTCATTCAGTCAGTGAGCAAAAAAATATGGAATGAGTATGTACTATATAGTAAAAGGCATTACTCGAAAGGTTTAGGTAGTTAAATAAAGGTAAACAAAAAAAAACAATTATTTCAAATGTTAAAATCATATTATTTTGAGTCCCATAATAATAGGATCTATTCTGAATCTGAATTTGAGGAACTATCTGTGACATTAATAATAAAGCGTTCAGTGGTATCATCAATTATTTTGTCTAATTTAAACATTTTCTGTTCTTCTTTATTACATGACCCTCGCAAATTTTCCAATTCTCAGCAGTCACATTAGCTAAAGCCTCTGGCAAAAGGATGATTAGGTGAGACATTTTAAAAGTTTTATTTTTCTCGGCTACAAACCCTTTAGCTTGAGCCCATATTAAGTCAATTGAATTGCGCTCACAATGGTATGGTGGCAGCCGCAATACAGTGACACCATAAACTTAACATTTTTTCTAATTCATCCACAACTTATAAGGCAACCGACCGAGGGTTAACCGACTAAACGTAATACCTGCTACTTCAGTTGCCATACTACGTCACAGGTGTACTCTTCAATTTAGCAACGTTATTTAATGCGTTGTATTTTCTAAAAGGTTTAGGGAACCTGTCATTTTGGGCTCTTTACAATAGCCAGATTACAAAATATTATACAATTTTTTAAACATAACAAAAAAATTGTGCACAAGCAATTACATGTACGAAGAGTATAGTTTACGAATAAATGATAAAGTTTAACATACATGAATAAAAGAGGACACTATCGTATAAATCGCAAATAACTTTAATTTTATTGTAACGTATTTTTAAACAAGAAAGTGTCAACTATAAAAAACCCTTTTTACGATTTGTTTACCTTTATTTAACTACCTAAACCTTTCGAGTATACATAAAAAAGGATTGTGTGGTTTTAAGAAACCACGGTAAAAGTGAAACTTTTTCCCTACTCCGCGGCCAACCGTCACGCGACATGCAACACACAGACGAAAAAGTTTGAGACGATGTAATAAAAGTTTCACTTTAATAATTAAATCCTAAGAAGACCCACTGACCAATTATATAAATGTGTGCAACCTTTCCGGAACCAGTAGTTAGACACTGGTTATAACGCCACTTTTTACAATACAGCAACCATTAACAAAGAAAAAAAGATACACAATTATTTTTAATCTTTATTTGATAGCTTTTGGGACTGTTTTTCGGAAGAAAATGACCAAAACATTTGGTTAAAACACTGTAAAAAGGTTTTATGGCAAACGTTCATTTATTTTATGTTTATGCATTTTTATATTGGAAGTATTACCAATACCAGTTTCATTATTTAAAGATCATAAAATGGATGAAAAAGGGTTGCTTATTTTATGGTAGTTATTTAAAGACAACTCA
The DNA here is from genome assembly GCA_916610205.1 of Griposia aprilina. Lineage (NCBI taxonomy): Eukaryota > Metazoa > Arthropoda > Insecta > Lepidoptera > Noctuidae > Griposia > Griposia aprilina. The sequence continues at coordinate 14,038,250 of OU744286.1, forward strand.
AACTCAAACGCATTTATTTCAATTAAACCATTTACAGGCACTTTTGAAATGTCAAAGAGTCGGTCAGTTAATAAGAGAAGTTGAAGCTAGTTGCCCGTTCCAAAACGAAGATCTCTATGGTGAAGAACGGGCAAGAAACTCCAAAGACCGTATACAAACTGCAAATCTTATTTTATTGTTTAGCGTAAATACGTATATATACGTATATACGTATACGTATACGTAAATGCCTTGCCTTGTAACCATTCAACTTTACCGTAAATACCGAATCGATTTTCGAACCAAAGCCATTAAACAGCGCATAAATCTTCTTTATCCTTTTCCACGCAAAATTAAAAACAGTCCATAAAGCGAAATACAAAAGTCAGGGACTCACCAGTGTTAATCTAAAAAGTTATGCAGATATGAGAGTTGCGGGCGGAAGGAATCGTTTGAAGTCCAATCGACTTAGTGGCACGCGAGCGGCTACCGGTAGAAATTGGTTTTCCCAATACGACCTATGTGGGGGCAGAGCCGTGCAGGGCCGTGCTAGAACTGTCGTACCGTAAAATGAGATATAAACCGTTCAAAAATGCGATCGGTCGTATTGCCGCGGCGACAGGCGCTCGCTCATATTACCGGGAGTAGGGCTGTCGCGAACTGCTTAGCTACTCCTTACAGATTAAGTGGAGCACTCTTTATCGGCTTTTCTATTTGAATATTTTTACAGTCAGAGGAAGTTTAAACCTAATCCTTATATTGTTTCAGAAGCAGCGTCAGCAGCAAGAACCTCGTCGTCACAGCCTTCGTTATTTTGCGAATTGAAATGAGAACATGAACACAGCATAGGTTAATACTTACCACATTTCTTTACTAGTATAAGCTAACTGATATTGGTATTAGGTATGCCTAAACTGGTATCGTTTAGAAACCTAATAGCAAATTGAGAAGGTATAGTAAAACTTAAACTGAACACCCCAATACCTACTTTCTTACATTATATACCTACCTGAGTAGTGATTGTACCTCGTAGTTGTACTACCTGAGTGCATTGGTGACCCAGTGGTAACGGCCCCGACTTACAAGTTGTAGGTCGTGCGTTCGAACCCAGGTAGGCGCTTTACTTTGTATAAATAATTTCATTACCACTGCTCTCAAAAACGGTGAAGGTGAACATCGCGAGGAAACCGGTATATCCTAAAACCAAAAAATCGTAGATATGCGACATCTACCAACCCACACTGGGCCCTCGTGGTAGATTACAGCCCACTCCCTCTCGAAGAGAGGAGGCCTGTGTCCCAGCAGTGAGAACGTTATAGGTTGGATCCGATGATACCTACTTAAGCATATTCAAACCGGCGAACAAAACGGAACATCCAGAACTTTTCCAAAACCTACACATGACAAGGTATTGTTCTACCTTTAATAAAGCAGGTTTATTTAAAAATTGACGTACCTACGTGAGTCTTTTCATCCACGAGGACGGAGGACGCCGCGTAGGCTCATCGAGTCAACACTCGTGATTAAAGCGGCCCTCAAGAAAAGGGTCCTTATGTTCCTGGGCAAACTACAGCCAGCCGTCGAACCTCTTCACCGTCGCCTTAATGGAAGCAGCGCACGTTTAACCACGTTATATCAAGAAAATTATGCGCCACAAAAATATTGGACAGGTGTGTAGTTTTTAGTTCGTGTGATGGACTCAGAATCATCCTGCCTTATAGAGTTCACAGAAGCAGTGTGTATTTCTCTTGCTCCCTTGTCGACATGAAGTAATTTATGCCGTGGTAAAAGATAAGTCATACATTATAAACCCCATACCGCGGCTAACTGACTGCGGTGCGTTGAATAAACGCTTGGTACAGTCATTCGTAAAGGCTCTTATATTGCACCCTTTTACACGAGTGAACATTGAAATAACTAACTGCCCCGTTGGTCCCGTGGTTGCAAGCGCAACTGCTGAGCGTGGGGTCCTGGGTTCGATTCTCAGGTCGGGTAAAGTATTACCTATTGGGTTTTTCCATTAGGAATTTCTTAGTAACAGCCCGGAGTTGGAAGTTGGCGGTGTGATACGCCCGTGCCTCGGAAAGCAGGTTACGCCATTGGATCTGCGCCTGATCTCTCTCGGGTCGTGTCGGATTGCCGTCCCATCGGACTATGAGAGTGAGGGAAGAAAGAGTGCACCTGTTTCTGCGCACACACTCGTGCACTATAACATCTCCCGCGCCGAAGGCTAGTCTCCGTTGAGATTAGCCGCCATGGCCGAAATAAGGTCTGGAGGAGTATATACCTTGAAATAAACTTAGCGATTTCTAATCTAATCGAATGGAGTGTACAAAGCTAACACACGTCTTAACGATTCGGATCTCAAAGTGACTTAGCGAAACCACTCAATAACCAACCCATGAATACGAAAATGATCATTCACAATTCCTCTAAATCCCACATCGATAAATTATCATAGTAACCTCCAAAAAAAACTCAAAATAAAATCAAGGACGTAATAATTCTTGATTTCATAGAGACGTTAACAAAAAAGGGATCCATAATACATATAGACTGGAAGTGTTATGATCGCGATAGATCCCCTTTATCGCTCGCGGCGGTTTGACAGATCCAGTTTAAGAGGATATCAAGTAATATGGGTCCCTGAACGTGTAAAATGCTGAACGCAAAAAGTGTGTCGACACTTCTTTCGTACAATGCGTCTATTAGTACTTTTAATACTATAAAGTTTATGTTAAAGCATTTAAAATGTATATACTTTGAAAGCAAAGCTGTGCAAAGTTCGGAGGACTCAGATGACTGCATTAATCAGTTACCATTGGAGCGTAAAAAAGCATTATTGTGTCAAATATTGTTTGCCTGAATAACGCTGCTAAGTTAATATAAAAAAATTGTTAAGAAAAGTTTTCCATACCTGAAGTCAGAAAATATCAATATTTTCCAATATTCCAATATATGTTGGTATTTCAGCGTTTAATTTTTTTGTACCTAAAAGAAGCCTGTTTCGTGGCGAGAGATTCCTATCAGAAGATATTTTAAGTACATTTATTGAAAGTGCCGCCTCTATTATTGGCAAAAATATACCTACTTAATTGGAAACTAGATGACTCAATTTCGTTTTTGCCCTTAAACGTCCCACGTAAATGAACTCCGGTTTATGTAGTGGAAAATTCGATCCCTTATTACCTCACAAATCGATAAGTTTGGAATTAATGATTGGGTAGAACGAGGCCTGCTCTCCGAGCTCGCTTCAACAATTAGTAAATCAAACGAATCGTTTCACAACAGGGAGGCTTGTTATATCCGATCGCGTGTCGGATTTTGTCAGGAGTTCGCTGGTGCGAGCGACCGAAATGATTTGGCCTTTCCGCTGACAAGTGCGAATCAATTAAAATGTACGATACTCTTTCCCCTACCTCGTGTAGAGCTAGGGGAAAACAACTTTTATTAAATGCCCTTTTAAGAGTAACAAAATAAAAAAACATATTTCTATTTGTAGCGACAGTTTCCCCCAAGCCTTTAGAATTATGAAGCCACATAACCTTGTTTCATTTCGTTCTCGGAAGCGTTTATTTATATTTAAAAGTAAAATACACTTGTATGTTTGCATAAGCCCACACAATTTCCTCCGAAGAATTACAGAAATAAACTCCTGAGTGGGTTGGCTACGAGAAACGTTTCAATTAATTCCTTTCCTACCTAGCTATGAAATTCCTCATAATTGTTTTTTTACGACTTTTTAGCTTCACTTGTTTGCATGTTGAGATAGATACACCTACTTGTAATATAATTGTGGCCTTTAATAATAAAAGTTGCGATAAGTCGGGGAAATTTATTGTTTATCAGACAATAACTTAAATTGTCCGCACATTAAAATCGCCACACTGTCATTCTTTGACAGTTGTATGAAATGTCAAGGGTCAATTTTATTAAAAAAAATATTTCCCTTACTGTACTATTATAAATATCTATGAATGATGAGGTTACCTAGCTTTATGTGCGCGTCTGGAGCGCGAGGAGAGGTCCAGCTCGCTGGCGGCAGAGCAAGCGGTACCAGCCTGCAGCGAGCCTCGGGAGCCGCCCAGCCGTCGCGAGCCCAGCCGACACGTCATCATTTCTGTAGGACAAGCAAACATATAGCTTAGAAAGACTGTAGACACAAAAACAAAATTACAGGAAGTAAAAAGACCCATCACAGAGCCGTCATCTACGCTTTCTGTACACCAAGCTAAGTAGCATTGTACAAAAATAATTGCTGCGAAACGACTTTTGTTTTTGTTATGAAAATTGCTGTTTAAGGTAACGCGCAATGTTACACACGCCCAACATTGTGCTTATGTCGGTACAGGGTTTGTTATTAAATTTAAACTAATTTTCGAAAAAACGTCGGCAAATGTTGGAAATTTAACCTTCAATATCTCCCTAACCGGAAGGTTCCCCAGGTACAGTCCAGTTAAAAAAAATATCACAATATCGGGAAAAATAAGTGCTTCCGGCTTCGTTAAGCGTCTTTTTACACCTCTTATAAACACAAGGTCACGTTTGGATTCCGGAAAGATTAAGCAGAAGTGCATAGTCACATTTCATCAGTTATGTTTCAGTCCTGTGTAATAGAAGCGAGCCTATACCAGTAAACCGGGTACAAGTCCAGGCTTAAACGGCAAACTTATTTTGAAATATCATTTTGTTTGTTATATAATATCTAAGTTCAAAGTAAGCAACTAATTAGATAGAAATATTTCAGAGCAAATGCCGTCCGGCTACGGTATCTCAATTTAGAAATACCAATACAGAAATTTCAGGTGTCTTTGAAAACCCGTTACTGCTGTAGAGATATAGGCATGACAGCTCCGACCGTGCCCTATTATATATCGTAGGTACTGCGAAGCAGTAATGCTCGCGAAGGAGGAGGTGGAGCGCGTGAGGGAGAGGCAATCATTGCGCCCTCACGCCCCTAGTCGCCGCAGGAGGAGACACCCTGGGCGTCGGGAGTCGATAGCCGACTCCCGGCCACCGTAGGCGCGGGCTTGTGGACGGCGAGCAATGGGCAGCTCGCCGTCCTGGTAAGAACCAGGCCCGGGTCGACGGCGCGTTGTGTTCCACGGGCGCCTCAAAGAGATGTCAGCATAATTGACGGGGTCCGATAGGGCTGATGCCTGCCGGGGTCGCGGATTGTTCGAAAGCGTTACCGAGGCCCTGGCGCACAGGCAACTAAAGGAGCACGGGTGGGTTTTAGTCAGTAAGAGTCTGACACGCCCTTCCGCTCCGCCCAGAGCGGGAGAGGTCATTTGATGATTTACCACCCAAAAAAAAAAGAAAAAAAAGGTATTACATAGGAACCCGAGAAATTGATTAGTCCTAAACTTAACTAATGGTCTGTTCCAAGAGTACCTCTCTAATGAAAGTGTAAACAAACCTTGTTCAAGTTAAATTCTTACACAATCACTCACTAAAGGGAATCAATAACACATTCATCTGTATTTAAAATGTTTCTACTTTATATCTCACCACTTTTTCCAACAATTATTGTTTGAATAACATTATTAAATGGTAATTGAAAAATCATCGAAAAAAATTGAGTTTATAATATTAATTAATATTAACCTTGGTTGTCAAATTAAAAACATCTTCAAGGCGATTTGAAATTGGAACTTGAATTTACGTATTCAAAAAATGTAATCAAAGCACTCAATTTGTAAGTGGCACAACAAATTGGCATCCTCAGGTACGTTTTCTGATCCATTTATATACATTTTCATCAGATAATTTTGGGACACATCTCTCCATCACCGAGTTATCACTAATTGCTAAGCCCATGTATGTTAAAAAAATTACATCATAACTGCTCCTTCAAAAGAAAACACTTATGTTTGTATGACATTTATATAATACTAGTGCTGGCTGTATGATCATTAAATTCAAAACACATTGTTGCATGAAACAGGACAACAATACGCGCAACTAATGACAATCGTATCGCACATCATATGTCCTTTGTGAGCTGATCATTCTGTGAAGCCTAAAGACGTATTATGGTTCTGCTCAGAACTGTCCATTAGACTGAGATATTGTGTACAGCATTAAGTTTAATTCTATGACGTTATTATACCATTTATAACTATTATTATCACATGTACTATTATGTTCAACATTGAAATAGTTTTAGTTTAGACAGACAACTCGTCTCCTAAAAAGTAATGCTGTGTTTAAGCATCGTTGTATGTAAACAATTAAGAAGATATGAGATAACATTGAATTTCATAAGTAGTTCGATTCGCTGCGGTCCAAAGGGCCAACCACTCAACAATGGGGAAACAATAACGATAATAAAACGGAACCATCTTGCGAAACGAATGAAATGAATATAGCGTAAATCGAATGAGGCTATTGTTGCGTCCCTATTCTTTTTATAAACTGGGCGCCACGATTTGTTCATTGAAGCGCCCACTCTCTGAGAGTTCCGGTCCAAATTACGAGTTTCGGAAAGAAACTCCTCCGTACTTCGTTCAGAAGTTACCTAACGAACTAAAAATAAAATGAAAACTCGATGCAATCGGGCAGCCGGCGTAACTATAACATACATAATGGAAACAGAAATAGGCTCATCACCTCACAGCCGTGAGGGTAATATAACAAGTTAATAGGAGCTATTTATAGGGCGATGTTCACAGTATGACGTCATAGCACAAAGCGATATCGTCCGTACTTAAATAGTAGCGTAAATACGAATGTATGTACGTGGATTGTTTCGTTCCGGCAGGCGGAGGTTTTGGTAAATTTTAATGGTATGTTGCGTCGCAGTGCGGAAACCTGCGACTTGCGAGTGTGCTTATCATTTTCACGTACCTTATTTGCCTATTTCAATGGCTTATTCACTGAATACATACAAAATGCATGCATGTAAATAAATGGTCATTGTTTAAATTCGTGCATTGATGAAGCGGCGCAGTGTTATACGATGCGAGTAAAAAATATCTAGCGTATCTACCAAATTGTATGTGGATGGAAATTGGAAACTCCGCAGTTTGGTCACTGCGCTTCTTGCGTACGTTTATTTCTGATTTCGTAAAACGATATTTTCTTATCGTTTACGGACAAGATCAACTTTAGCGTAGAATAAAGCAACCGAGCAAACTGTTGGTAATCAAGTTAGCAGTGTGGAAATACGGTCATGATCGTTCAAAATATTCTGTCGTCTGCAGCAAGCCGACAGTGCCGAGCGATGCCACTAAAGAGCAATAAATAATAAGCTTGCCAGTTTCCCGTCACCGCATCGATAAATACAGAGTATTTCTGGATTCTTGCATAATTAAAATCGAACTTTTTGCTTTGGATTAATATGCTAATCGAATCATGATTAATATTGATGGAAACTATCACACAGCCAATTACGGACTGTGACATAAGTTCGACACTCGAAGCTAAGCAATTTTACCGCTTATTCCGTTTGCTTTTACTTTTAAGTAGGAACTTATGCAAGCATTTCCACGCGCATATCTTTGGGTTGTTGTGTATTGAACAATTGAACGAATGTTAAAGCAAGCTTGTGAAGCGAAATCCAAGTAAAACAAAGCAAAGAAGGTGAATTGAAACAGCACACTACTAACACCAGCCGAACGCCTCTCAAACGATTCCAGTTCGGAAGCGTAGTTCCGCGATCAAATAATTTTCTATTTCCGCGCCAATAGAAAAAAGTAGAACATATTTTGGAGGGTTTCTCTCGCCAGAATATTCACCGCTGAAATACACTTCTGGGCCTTTGCATCGTAAACGAGCTCCGGGATATAAGAAGTTTGGAAGTACATGAGCTTTATCTTAAGAAAAGTTGGTAAAGCGATCACGGAGTAATATGTAACAAGATTATTAATATTTCAAACAACCTCTCTCGTATCTTTACGGAGCACACACAAATATATAATTCATAATAGATCCATTAATATCTTTAATACCAAATAAATAATGTGAAAATGAATGAAAGCGCAAATACACCTCTTTTTTATTTTCAGCTCTCGGTATTTTGTAATACCCACCTTAAAAATGATACAATTTTGACATGAGTGCTTTGCCTTATATGAACCTATAAATGCATGTATTTCAGTTAAATATTTGCCTCACTTATTTTATTGACCACTTTATTCTTAGAAATCGTGGGTTTTGTGAAAATCGCTCATAATGGACGTCATTGAAATGTGAGCTGTCATTATTTTCCACTCAGTTTTCTAGGAATGTATCTATGAATAGTAAAAATAATAGGTAGAATAAAAAAAAAAACCCCGACACAAAAAAGAGCTGATAACTTTGAAACAGCTGAACCAATTTTGTTAAAACATGTATAAGAACCACCGCTAGTAAACCTGCTTTCAAATAAACAGAAACACATCCGTTCACCCGTTTAAGAGCTACGGTGCCATAGACAAACACACACACATAGCGGTAAAACTTAGAACACCCCTCTTTTTGCGTCGGGGGTTAAAAAATAGGTAGATACTGTAGTATCGATGTATCGATTGTGTTCCTCAGAGCTGGCTGGCATATATTTTCTTACACCATTATGTAATCTTCGCCGGAAGCTTACTCTAAAGTGGCGTCAACCAGTTGTGATACTAGCATACATAACTCGGCGCCGGGGGCACGCCGCACTGCGACGCAACACATCATTAAAATTTACTAGAGTCTGTAACGTGCGAGGATCCCGATCCTACACCCAAGCAAACAGATACACACACCAATTAGAAGGACGAGCAAATAGTTTAACGGTGTTTAGCGACAAAAGACACGCACACACTTGTAATAAACAAAGGGATTTCACAAGATTGATATCTCGCGCAATAAATACTTTGCAACTTAGCGAAATGCCCCGATTTCTATCTTTTGAGCTATCTAAAAGATTAGAGCAAGAAAGCGATTAATCTTGCGGCGTTCACCATAAAAGTAGTTTGCTGAAGCTTCGTAAATAGCGGGAAAGGTATTTACGTTAAGCATTTAATCGTATTAGAGCTTTATTTAAATTCGCAAATTTGATTGCCGTGACGGCCATGAACTATTCCTCGAAAATGGTAACGTGTGAGTTTCTGAGCCACGTCGTTTACTTAATTTGACTTAATTTTCTTGTTTCGTTTGAAGTTTAATGTAAATTTGATGGAACTACCCGCACTCCCACACTCGGAGATCGCGCTGGGTAGACGGCAGACGGGAACGTATCTGTGGGAGCGAGATGATTTATGTCTTTGGTTTTGCCTCTGTTCGCTAAAATTACTTAGACGTACCGCAGTCTTGTTAAGATTTGTGTTACTTCGGGCTAATTAATTTTTATACTCGACCCATTCTTGTTGAGACAATTGTGAATGAATTTGTTTTGTTTTGCTGACGTTACCACACCTTTTGTAACATTGTCAGTTTAAATGAACGTATTTGTGATTTGTCTGTATTAAGACATTAGCTTGGTGATTCTTCCCCATAAAACACACAGATTACATAAGTACAATAGGCACTTCAGTGATCGGCTATAATTCGGATGCATATTTACCTAAAGTTAATTTTTAGCTATGAAACTATGGAAGCGGCTTCTTAAAATATACTTTTTGTAAAAAAAAACCGGGATACCAGGAACACCGGGAATGCATAACTAGTATCTTTTATAACAATACCATCGTTTATACCATGTTTTTAGCAAATAAATGATATTATTATTAGTCGTGTTTGTTGCATGGAAGCAACTTTAAAAAACAAAAAAAAATACAAAAAAAAACCCCGAGGTTCTTGGATTGCATAACTATTCAGATGCATATTTATTTAAGATTAATGCGAATATCGCTCATTTGGAGAAACATCGACGTAACTGGTGCTCTACAAATTTTACAGGACAGTGATTTAAAGTGAATTTTTATTTTGTAATAGGTTACCACTTCGTTCAGAAATGTTCATAGATCCCAATACATATTAAATATGTAGTTCACGCCTCTGCTCCTCTGAAAATTTGTTCGACCACAAATATCGAAAACTAATTTTTGGGAAAAAATTACATTTACGCCGATGTTTCTCCAAATGAGCGATATGTGTAAGTAGGGTGTAAGATGTTGGATGGTATGTGTTAGTTAAAGTTAAGATTTTTCGATACAAATGCGCATTCCATATAGCCAACATCTCAACTTTAGGTGATATGCATCCGAATATCCGATCATTGGGGATAACAAGAATAGTATAAGCTGGTTTCTTAGATATATAGACAGATAGATAAATCATGTATTCAGTACACACAAAAGACTTAGCACAACACAGAAAAGCACAATAAACGATAGTAAATTATATGAATATAAATATAAAAAAGGTGCCAACATACAAAATGAAAAACAGAAATATAGTGACACTTCAAACATACTTCAAAACAAATAACGAATTTATAGTCTGTGACGAATATACAAGGTGCGGTGTGCGTCTCAAGGTTGCACCAAATGGGAGTCCAGCTCAGCATGTGAAGGGCAAATATACCTGACGCTCATATTTCGCTGGATCTCTACAGTGTGACATACGGACGTCAAGCAGACGAGATAAATTGGTGTTGTGACAAAGTGTTAGGCGCGGAGTGAAATTTATTTTATGTAAGTACCCGCAACTTAAATTAAGTATTTAACAGTAAATTTTTGTATTGGGAAACGTGCTTGTTTGTGGATGTGTAGATTGTGTTCCACCCCTAAGACGACCCACTGACCCAGCATTTGGATGCGGCGTATCTAAAAGTTCCCCTAAAAGCAGCTGTCTTGTGCGATTGAGTAAAGAGTTGCTGCGAGCACTGCCTACTTGCGCATTCTCGTCTACAAGCGATCCAGCTCAGTTTATTGTACAGGTAGGTCTTATACTACTGAAACTCTATACTACGCTAGGCCAGCTCTAGGTGTCAGCACCGACGTACGGTCTAGCGTACTACGTATTTACACAACTATGTACGTATTGCCTATGATATAACTTCACCCTTTCAATAGAGCCCGTATCTAAGCTAATGTACCATTTACGAGTTTTGTAAATGGTACATTAGCTTAATAATAAGATTCTTACTAAGATATAAATCTAGTATTTTATATTACCTACCATAATTATATCAGCCGGTAAAGGCCCACTGAAGATACGCCTCCTAACAGATTGGTATGTACCTACAACAAATACCCGGCCACAATCACCAATCTTGGAAAGCTGTTTGGTGATTAAGGTATAAAATGTTTAATTAAAATATAAATTAATATTAATAAACATAAAATAGCATACTTAGTAATAAATAGCAATTACAATTATTTTCGTCAGAACTTGTACAATATACTTAATAATACTTATTTTATTACTTGTATTTTATTAGTGATTTATTTATAATATAAAAATGTCGTCTTATGTTTGAAACTGTTTGTTACCTGTTTATCCGTCAACAACAACAAACAAACACAGTTCATTAGACAGTTTCATTAGGGTGCGTTTCCACCAGAGATGAGCGAGAATGCGTAGCGAGAAATGTGCGTACAACTAACCAATAACAGCGCTAGCTTAGCTCAAGCTATGAAAATTAAGCGATGTTATTGGATAGTTTCCCACACATCCCTGGCTACGCATCCTCGCACATATCTGGTTGAAACGTAGCCTTAGAAAATCAGCGTCAGACAGACTGTGGACCTTTTTGGCGTAGCCATGAGGCACACACTGTTGTTTTATTATAGCATGTCCACTTTTGTATTTTTATTTTGTTTCATGAACGGTCGCCGAATAAATGTTATTCTTTCCTTGTTTCTTTCTGGAAGAAAATGGTCAATAGATACTAGAAGTAATTTAATCTCATTGCTGAGGACAACCAACATGATCGATTATTATAATAACACATAAAATGCATCATTAAACTAATATTCCTTGGCATTATTGTAACTCTTCGTAATTGCGACTGTTTCTAAATTACCCTAGGCTTTGTTTTGTTCTTTATTAAAAAGAACCAGGTTCTTAATAATTAATTACAATCTAGCCTCTAAGACTAGCAAATTTAATCTTTTTTTTTTCTTATGGCTAATTTTAATCTTACTTTATGTGATAATTATTTAAAAACTTAGAATAGTTGTTTGTAGGTACTTTACACAAGTCCGTTTCACTTTCTTAAAATCTGATATAATAATGTAAAAACTTTTTTCATGTGTTATAAGCGTGTTATTGCCACTATTATTTTACACTTTTCACACTACATAACTAACTCAAACGGTATTATTACAAAACAAGGCTTTTCTTTAGACATGGTTTAAACCACCGAGCCTGTTTTTGAAAAGTGAACCTAACAGAATTTGAAATACAGTAAGTATTCCATTTACAAAACTGACAACTTAGTCCGATCTTAAGTTGTCAATTTTGTATTAAGAACTTTATTAAAGTTCGAAATACAAAAAGTGGCTCGAAGGTTTAGGCTCAGACTAAAGTAAGATCGTGTTTTGTAATAAGATGGATTGGGTTTAATTTACCCTTTATATAGCCTGCTGAAATTTTCGTTTTCCTAATTGTGATAAAATTAAGGTCGGCTTCCCTAATTATAACACAACCTTTGATTAATTAATAGCTTACTTTTGTTGGTACCCATACTAAAATTAATAAATAATTATTTTATTAAATAATTAATTTTAGGACCAACAAAACTAAGTGACGTGGTATTCAGAGCTGTGTCGTGCTGACTGCTAAAGCTCAGAAGCCGATAAGACGCGTCTAAGATAAGCTGCAGGTAAATCTGTACCCAGGGCTCTAGGGCTTAGCCTAGGCAGGATAGACGTGGATTTTAATTTGCCTGTAAACTGCAACTACGAATCATTACGGCCTGAATAAAGATGAAGAAGTTATAGTATATTTTTTTATTTATACATACACAGTCTTATTACAGGTTCGTGTTTGTTTTGTACCATTAAACCAGAGATGGTTTGTGTTGGTACTCACATTCGCTATAACAACACTGCCTAATCACTATTAAGCAAATAAAAGCAAATAATGTAGGTACATTAATAATAATTTGCACGTAACTATTTAATAATAATAATAATAATAATAATAAATAATAAAAATAATAAATCATTTATTTCAGGCAAAATGGCCCATAGACATATACCTTACAAACTAACATACATAAAATATAAAACAAAACTTTTGTTAAAAAAATAACTTAAAACTATGTTAGTATCACTTCACTAGCTTGTCCTTGAGCTGCCTTGTGGTACTTGTCCGCGGAAGCGACGGAACACTACGTCTTGCGGCCAAAAGTCTTCTGCCATGACGACGGACAGGTAACAATTCGGTACTCGCACCACGAACGCCTTGAAGTTGACGTTGCGTTGCGACTCCAGTAACTGCACCCTCGGCGAGTACCTCGTCTTCTGGCGCACGTACTCCACGATGTCCTCCGCCTTAGTGGTGTAGTGTAGGCGGGAGATGTACACCGGGGTGTTCTGCTTTGCGGCACGTAAGCTTACTCCGGGCTCCGTAGGAGCTTTGCCGCAGCGGTTCTTGTTCGTTCGAGACTGACGCTTCCTCCTTTGCACAGTCACAAAGTCCTCAACATCAGCCTTATTCGGGGCTTTGTTTGGCATCATAATCGGAGCGCCACTCGCGGCACTCGCAGTGACGACAGCGAAATCCTTTTGCAAGGGTTTCGCCAGGGCTGCGGACACTGGCAGGGGGACGGAGCGAGGGGCTCGAGCGGCGCCGCATGAAGGTGCTGCGGAGACGGGCAGTGGGCTGCGGGGCACGCGGGCGGGGCGCGCTGCAAGCTCAGCAAACGACGGATGCGCTGGCGATGAAACTGCTGACGCGGAGTTTGACGACGATACATCGAGGCCGGCTCCACGACACATGTTTACGTTAGACGCATCGACTGATGACCTAGTTACCGCCACACTGTTGCGCAACTCAGTAAATTCTTTGCGCAAATCGGCGACGGTGTTTTGGGATGCATCTAATTTCGCTAGAACATCCGCGAGGCGGGCCTTCAGATAGACAATGTCCTTCAGAAGGCTCGTTACATCGACGTGGTCGAAGGTGACGGGTGGAAGCTTGTGTAGCTCCTTCGCCACAAACGTCGGCACGTCGTCCGGGTCAGTCTCCTTAAACAGCGTGATTATGTCTTGCAGGCTTCTCTTAGTCCCGTCACGCCGGCGAGACACCATCTGGTCGCGCTTGTTAAGCACACTGAACAACAACAGCTTGGCAGCAGCTATGTCGTCCTCGCTGAAGTTCGTTGCACAGATCTGAACAGCGGACACTTCGTCCATCACATCCAGCTTCTGCTGCAGGAACGCCAGCAGCTCATTTGCCACAAGTTCACTGCTCATGGCGAGAAAATTACGAGCGACAGCTTGCGCCGCGCTAGTCAATGCACAGAATATGCTCACACGTCCGCATCGAAACGCGGCATAAGCGAGACTCGAGCGTAGGTAAACATCTATCAGTAAGTACGTGAGTCACATGTTATGTTTTGAAACCAATTTGCTTGCTACTGGTCCGTTCATTAGAAGACAATCCTATACAGGTTGCTTCGTTTTTTTTTTTTTTTTGCTTTGGTATTATTTTATTAATCTAAGTTATTTATGTAGTTGTAATAGTATTTTTTGTATTTTTGCTTCACGTTTATTTCATTGTTTATAGATTTTGCTATTTCATTGATTATTGTGGGAATTAAAAATTTTAGTGTTCGCCTGCCATAATCATTTCTAGTCTGCGGTATTCTTAGTTTATTTTTGGTGATACTTCTTGTGATTATTTTATGTGAAATGGGTATTTGAATGCTTTTGTTATTAAATTGTTCAATCAAGAGGGATTAAAGCAAATTAAATTGAAGCGATTAAACTTCAAAGTAAGTTTATTGTTGGATAGGTTTGTACTTTCTTTTATTTTTTTTAAACAAATAAACATAAAATAACAAAAGTAGTACCTACGCACACACTGACACACATTCGTTTTTAACAAATGTTCTTTTGTTATGAAAATCGTCAGCTTATAGCAGTCCACTGCTGGAAATAGTCCTTCCGATTTGTGTTTAGCGACATCTATGCCTTAACAATCTTATTTACTCGCATTATGGAAGAAAGGTGAAATCATAAAAAAATGGGTCAATTCCTGAAATAATTTCAAAAGTATAGCGCTTACATCCACTCCAACAATTATATCTGAATTGTTTACGCAGAGAATAATAAACCACTTGAGTTAAATGGGATTGTATGTTTGCAGTGAGTAATTAAACCATAAAGTTGCAAGGGAGCCACAGATGGGTCGCGCCAACAGACGCCGTTTATCCAAATTCTCTTTAAATACTTGAAACAAACAACAGTAGTTACAGACAATTCATTCTGCACGGTTTTCTATTCAATTAGTCGAAAGGATGTCCGCTGCTTCTTGGTCCGGCATCCCCAACCGAACTGCTGAATACAACTAGCTATATCATCATCACAACGCGACAAAATCAAGAAAAGTATGTTTGAATTGGGGGTGAATTGAAACAAAGCCTGATTTTATGTTTAAACTTCATTTCAAAACCATTATTATTCTGTATGCATACGGACAGCACTGGCCAGAGGACGCCGCCACTGCCTACACATGGATGGGCGAAAGAGCACTGTATTCTTTTTTTTCTTAATTTTGAAACAAACAAGTTATATTTAAACCATTTAGGGGAAACACTTTCCCCGCCTCACAGATTTGCGAGCTCGAATGATTTCAATCTTTAAATCTCATGCGAAGCAAAAATTTAATCTTATCGGCTTTTGAATCTTAGACATCAAAGTGACTTGGAGGTTTCCAGAAACTTTCCTCCATCGCCTTTTCTGTGCTCCGTCGACTTTTAGAGATAAAACTTTTTGCGCCTTCAAAAGAGTTACACGCTTTATTTCACAGACAAAATAAAATGTCCGTAAAAATCAAGAAAACTAGAAGACTCGGGGTGAAGCCCCGAAGTGTTATTACTAAGACTGTGGAACTCGAATTCGAGTGAGAAAAAGTCTGTTTTATTCTTTGTTCTTCATTTATTGGTTGTTTACTGAGTGAGAAATGAGTTAGCAAATCGTGGTAGGAGCCTGGGCCCGAGCCAGCTTGTGACCGATCGCGCGTAAACTTGCGACGGCCGTCGCCGTCGTCGTCCCGGGCAGCCGCACCACCAGTTCTCCGTTATTCAATTTCAGTTAATTTTTAACATTGTTATTACTTACGATTCAACGATAATTTATTTTGCGGCCAGCACGTATTCAGAGGTAGATAGGTAGGTAACGGTAAAACCCTTCCTTTTACCTTTTATAGATACCTTTATCTAACTATATACCTACTGTTTTATTTAAAACTAGAAACCTCTGAGGATGTCAATCCTGAGGACAACGTCTATTACGCGCAGTCTGGGCGCTTGGGGCCATCCAGTCATAAGGGTTTTATTTAACAATCGGGCACTTCGAATAAATACGTCAAGAAACTTTTGTCTTCACGACATTGATTCGTCATTACATTATTTTTATTGCCAATAAATCTTCAATTTCCTTTTTCAGGATCTGGAACATTTTCTGTTACTTAATAAGAAGAACTTTAATAAAAAAAGACGATCGTTTTATGAAAACGGTAACCAAATATTTGACAAACGTCTGCTATGTTCGATGTCGTCGTTATACTAACAACTTGTTGCAAGGTAGACTAGGGTCGGCCAAGTTTACTTGGATAGAACTTTTCGGTCTAGTCCATTGCACTTACTGCACTCCACTTTAGAACAAGCGCAGACGACGCGACGACTTCACTCCGCAAAAAGTCTCTCAATCTAACTTCAACTTAAGGAAGTATCAATATCTTTTGTCGCTAGCTTTCTGCGTCAAAATTCAAAACTCGACGTTATCATATAGAAGGAATAAAGCCGTTTTGTGTAGGTGTACAGCATAAAATGATGTCACAGTTCGCGTGTCAGTGCACCCATGTAACTACCTAAGCCAATATAGAGCGACGACCACAGAATATTGGGTAGGGCGATCAAGCTCACTTTCTCGGGAAAGTGAGACTTGCTTGGATCCCGCAAGAAATTTAATATATGAAGAAAAATATGAACTGTATAAAATGTGTTAGAAAAGAAAAATAAAGGACACTTTGAGGAAAGCTGAAATCTAAAAAGACACGTTACGTTAAAAATAAGAAACTCATTTTAACATAAAAGAGATTTAGAAAGAACAATAAGCTATATTATTATCTGTTACATTTAATTAAATCCTACGGCCCCTATCATGAAAGAATTTATCAAAGCAAACGCCACTACGTGTCAAACAAAAACAAAGGCACGAAGGCAACGTCTTTTTAACAACAAAAGAACAGCGTGGATAAGTGAAAAAGTCTCGAATTGATTGTAGTTGGTACAGTTTTTATGCGATGACTCACGTCAAAAGTTCGCTCTCACCCACATTCCCCAGTCTACAACTGTATTTGAATAAAGTATGAGCAGCCGACGGCGAACTTCGAGAAGAAGCCGAACTGACAAAATGCATTTTTTACCGACTACGGAACGGAGAAAGTGTGTATAACTAAATACGTTTGGGGTCGCAGGGATTTGTTCCTTTTTAACTTTGTTTAATTTGGTTTTTTATTAACTTTTTGTTCTTTTTCTTTGTTTTGGAGAAAACAAACTCCATATTATTTGCTTTGTCTTTTATACGTCTCAATGGTTGATTTAAAGGTTGACCCGTATTTAACAGCAAAGCAGAAATAAAATTCTTAGAAGGAATTAAATTGCATGCAGTTATTTCAGAGATTCATCAACATATTCTGCCTGTAAACGTCCATAATTGAGAAGGGATGGAGTTCTCAATAGATTTTAGGTTTCATTTATCCGCCTAAAATAACCTTCTAATAGCACTTCAATTCACCAATGAGGAAATTTAATTACGTACCTAATTAATTTCAATGGACTTATAAAGGAAAATAAAAGTTTTTGCTTTCAAGTTAACAGACACTCGTATTTATTAATATTGAGAGAATATTCATTCAATCAAATATCTGCTATTGAAGCGTAGTATTATAATTATATTAATATTGATACCTATTCCATTACGCTTTCTTACCCGGATACCTACTTATTACTAGATGGCTTTTGAAGGCAGTGAGACCCATACAGTACATACAGAGGTATTTCAACAATGGTCAGTACCTACATAGCTTGTAGCCTTCCTACCCAAGCCAACATTGTGTCATATCATGTCTATATAGAACTTTGGAGCTGATTTTTTCAACTTTAAATAGGCCATGCTATACTTTTACTACCTACAGAGAGAGTATTGAATAAGAAAATTTAAAAAAAAAACTTGGACAGTTTTGATTCAGGAACCTTAGCACTTAGCATCTTCTTCATTATCTTTGGACATGCGAAAAATACTACATTTTGTTCTCTTTTCAATATTGGACATTATTCACCCTAACGTCGTATGTCGATCTTCGTTCTATGAAGCTTTCCCTATAAAAGCTTATCAATGCCAAGCTAAAATCATATTACCATTTTTTTTATAAACTCTGGAATGTTTTATATAACGCTTCATAACTGTAATTACCGTTTCGTTTATTAAAAGAAAATGACAAGTAAGATTTATCGAACGTTTTTGTATGCTAGGTTTTATCAATAGGAGGACAAGCCTTCGCCATCGAAGCCTTTCTATGTTACTAAAGCGAGTACAAATTCTTTTCTTATTTAACACAAGGTAACTCTGTTGAAAGGAGTCATCAAATGGCGATTAAATATATAGGTAATATAAATATTATGTTCTTAAAAGGTTTCATAGAATGTTATATTCGCATGTTTGTTGTATCCGGGGACACTCACCAGCTATGAGAATGTAAGTACCTACCTATACAAGTAAAGTATTTTGTTTTTCCTACAATATTTTTGACACAAATACCTCTGAAGTGCGCTAGAGATACATAAGTAAGTACACTTGATATAAAACGAAAACATTCCTCTCATTGATGGCTCTTACAAAATATAATCACCCTCTTCAGTGCTTCGCCATTATTTTATCTTACTTTTTATTAATTTAAGATACATTCTTAAAAAGCGATAAGTACGTTTTAACTCCAGTTGATTACTCTTATTAATACTTTCTGGAGGGATATAACGACGGAGTGCACGACGAGCAAAACCCGTAGCAATTAATTAGCAGGGATCATGAAAATGTCCTTAGCAAGATGAATGCCTGATAAATTAACCTATTTAATTTATGATACTGTCTATAACAATGTTTTATATCTTCTAAAGATCTATTTAATAACCTCTTTTAATTTGAAATAGTATTTAAGACGCTGAATGAGGCCGAGGCGACTTGGCGGCTTTCCCAATGGCTGTAAAAGTGTAAAACAAGTATGTGTTCGCACCGCTGAGTATTAACATCAACTTATTTCCCACACAGTTTGTATTTCAATGCAAGTCGTGTGAAACCAAAAATAAAATAAAAATAGAACATCCGCCGGTGTAACATGTTACTGTTACAGACTTTATTTGACGCCTGCGCTAGAACCTACAACGAAAAATAATAGGTCGCGGCATTCACGCGCGCTCGGCCGAATAATGCCAATAAATAACAATCTTTTAGGCGCAGCCAGAGTGCTACCAGTTACAAGTAAGTAATTAGATAAATGTACCAAGCAACTTGTAACGAATGGGCTCAGCGGTAATGGTGGAATATTTTGTGATTGATCACAACGTAACGAGCATGGGGCTCTAAATTACTTTCAAACTACGGCAATGTGTTGTGCTCAGCAGATAAAAAGGTACAACGTAGGAAGGTTCGTGTGTTTGCACATTTATTTAAACTGGCCAAGTAACCTTTTCTGGGTCCACCAAAATAACCTCACTTTACAAACTATGTAATTAGTGGTTGTCAAAAGACATTAGTGAATTTTAATCGGCGGAATGGACACTCTTCTATCCCATACAATTATAATACACCGCAGGCAAAGAGAACCCACCATGACAAAGTCCCTGTCAGACACGACATAGTAATAAATCACAATTTAAATTAGTCAATCCGATGAGCAAAAATAGCGGTGACTCATAAAATTTGTTTACCGACAGCACCCAAACTTGTATCATTATACAGGATTCAGCTGATGTCATGATTAATTTCACGATAGGTAGGTAATCCAAGTTAAAAAAAATTAAACTCGACGCTCAAAGAAAGATGACGAGCTAATCAAATTTCGCGCAAGTTCGGAAAGTCTCGGTGAGTTCTCGGCAAGTTCCCAGATTCAATTAGTAGATACGCGGCGGGCTGTTGTCGCCGCCCGGCCGCCCGCGCCCGGCCGCCTGCTCCGCGCAGACACACTTGCACGGTGATTTTCATTATCATGCCTATAATAACCATTCACTCTTACTTTCATGATGTTTGCCCTTTGCACTGGAGATCTCGACCGGCACTTTTGCTGTGATTTAATTGAATCCAAAAGCGCTGTGGGAAATAAACCCACCAGTTAGGTTATAAAGATTTGCAACAAAGGGAAAAAATAAAAACGTGAATAAAAATGTTAAATAGAAAACTGCGCCACTGTTGATACAAATCATTAAGATTGTGCTCTGAGAACACAAAAGGAGCTGCTATTAAGCGTCTAATACTAGGTATAAAGCAGCGAAGCAGAATGCCAGCGCGGCCATTATAAAAGGCAATTTTATAACAAAAAGTTGAGCGAACCGTCAACTACAAAGCCGACTGATAGATTGGCTCAACGAAACTTACTAATGCACGGTGATGGTGCAAGGTGAGCGAGGCAGAAGTTCTGGAAGTTTTACCTTTGGCGGTGTTGTATGTTGGCAAATTATACGGCAAGTTTGAGAACCTTTAGCTCCATAATACTTGGCCGGCTAATGTGTGTAATAACAAATAGAATATAGGTACTAGGATATTCTATCATGTAAAGAGAGGTAGATTTAAGCATAATAAGGAACAAAACAAATTTAAAGTTACTTATGTTCACCAGCGTTCCAATTATGTTATTGGGTGTAAGCTCGTAGCAATAAAATAAGCATATAACAAACAATAGTTTAAGTGCACTAATGAAGTATGTGACTTCTGACATACCTTGAAAATATTCCCAGTTCAATACAAAAAAAAATGTTTGCTCACGTCGAACACACGTTTCGTTTAATATTTAAGGCATGGCTACACTTTACCGCAGAAAATATCGTCTTGTCATCCAACAAATGACAGCAATCATTCTTAACGGGTGAGGTCAAGACAAGTCACCTGTGGGGGAGACATCCATGGAGTTGAACGACACATTACAGAGACACACACACATAATAACTCGGTTGAATTGACACACTTTCATTATTTCTTCGGGATAGGATTTTAGCGAGAGAATTACTTCAAAATATTGTGGTATTTTATTTGTTAATTTGAACTCGTTATCGTCTCGTCTATTTAGGATTTAATTTCTAAGGGCCGAAAACACAACGTTATTTTTCAAGGTCGCGCGTATAATGCAACAAACACGCACTGCAAACGCAACAAGAACGCGGCGCAAGCGCAACTAAGTATGTAGAGCTGCTTTTTCAAGCTTAGCAAGGCAGATAACGCGCCGAAAAAAAAGCGCTGTGCATGGAGCCGGGCCAAACAGGAAGAGGTCGTGCAACTTGTAAGACGCTTATCTAGCAGCGGTTTGAAAAAGGCTGAGTTGATTGATTGTTTCGTGATTAACGTGTTTAGCAGTCTAATGTAAAAAAAAGTGTGTATTATTCCTTAGTGAGCTAGGTCATCTGATTCAGTCACGTCTATGTGCGTCGTGCGACACATTACTAAACCACATAATAAAGTGTCAGAATTCAGTTGTACAGACTTTAGTGTCCCTTTGGGACAGCGTTTTAGGGAGCCAATATATTTTGAGACCACGTTAAACTTTATAGTACCTATACTGCGTTCGCGTTTTTGGATCATTTTTATGTGTTTTTCATTAGTACGCTCTCTAAAATCAACTTAATTTTGAGTAACATGACAAGCTGTGCGGGCGAGCGATAGGATTTCCCATCGGTAAAAATGACGAACTTCCATCCTCTATTTTGCCCTTTAAGGGGATGAATTTTCAAAGATCCTTTATTAGTACTCAATTTCCTAGGGTACCTAAGGAACTTTTGCGCAAAATTTTAAGCTTCTAGGCCCAGCGGTACATGCAATGCCTTGTCTGTTAGTGAATGAATTGAAGATTTTTTTAAAGTGGTAATAACACCAATTGGAAGCAAGGTTTTGAATCAACTTTATGTGTATTCAATATTATCATCTAATGTCCAAGACATTGCTGAAAATATGACGTCTAGTTGAGTTATTCTACACACGACAACAGTCATCCTTAAGAGATGGGGTCAAGAAGTTATCACCTGAGGGAGTTGCTACGTTTGTGTACATGAACGTCGTACGACTTGTTACTATACCATTTGAGGCCACACACAATATCAGGGCTAAATACAGTTGTGTCCTACAATCTGGTATTATGTTGATTTAGGTATGACTAGCATTTTGGAGGTTTTTAGTAGGATGCTGTGGTATTGAACTATCGACATAGAAAACGTCATGAAAATTAAACACTTATTTTTATATTGATATAGCAATAAATGTTAATTTTATGTAGGTACATATTCGACAAAATGTTTATCGTCATATGAAATTAGGCTTTTACCAATTGATCTATTCTGTAACACAATCCTCTATCCATAGACTACGCCTAGCTTTTTTACGAAGCACTAAAACGTTTTACCGGGCGCGGGCGTAGATTATCTTCCGTAGTCAAGTGCTTTGCCGGCGGATATCGCATCACTTTACTATCTATGCACTCCTGGTACAATTAACAATTTTACTCCTGCGGAACCTTCGTTCCTGTCTACAATAAATCTGAGAATCGCTTTCTAGAAAGTAGGCGTCTTTCATCCCTCGACCCACAGGCGATTTTTTATCGCACACTAGATTTTCAACGCACTGGTTACTGCCGAGGGTTAAAAATCCAACAGTAATTTTTTGACGCGATGCGCTTTGTTCTCAATTCTCAATGTTCGACTCAACACCGAGAGTTGAAAATCCAGTGCGCGATAAAAAATCGCCCGTGCGTATTTGGTCTCACTATTGTTAGGAAGCTCTTTAATGATGGCGACACTGTCTTAGCGCAAAACGTTCTAACAATGGTGCCAACCTTGAGGCCTTTGTGGCAACTCCCGCCTTGTCTAAAGCATATTCTCGCCTTAATAAAACTTTATGGACGTTTCCACATCAAAATATTCTCAGAAGAATTTAGGGAAACTCTTCACGAGAAATGATTGTCTCATTTCACAATGACTGCTTCAAATAAATATTAACGACTAACATTGAGATATAAAATGGACGGCTTCGCGGGCTGAATGAAATTTTATAGACTAGCTAGCCGGTGAACCTTCACCGGCTAGCTAGTCTTCACTAAAAAAACATTCAATGTCTTGAGTTTTACTTCTCACTTACCTAAGTAAGATAATCCCCTCTCTCTCTAGCATGGTTACGGAAATAGAATTTGAGACGGGAAAAGTATTCCTAGACGTTTTATTAAAAAAATCTTATGTTTCATAATTTTGTGGCTACGTTTATTAGGTATCTTGAAGACGGACATATTTGATCGTAAACTACAAAATATCTTGTTGCAAACAAGTTGTGTTTCTTACTAATATCTTACTAAATAACCGTTATCAAAAGCACAAAAGGTACAACAAATTTCTTAACAGTCCTTTCATTGTTGAGTCTGAATGAAAATGTTAATTTTCCCACGCCCGCCGCGGGATCAAGAGCATTTTTGTGTTCATAAGCAATTGACTAGCAGCTTATAACGTAAATACCTTATTACTAATAGTACAGCCTTCATAAAGAGCTTAATAGTACTAACTAAAGTAGTAACTAAAGTATACTTAATATTGAAGCCCATTTTAGTTTTGCCTTTTGCTTGATAAGTACCTACACTGACCAAAATAAGTGTGGGAACTTATGATAAGTTTAATTAAATAACAAACCCCTTTTCATTCCATTAGATATACATAACAATTCAAATGATAGTGAGCTGTCCAATAATATAAGAAACAAATGAATGCGCTCAGTTTCAAGTCAAGCGAACCTTAAACAAAGTGTCATTCTATCAGCGATAGCGATGATGGAAAGTCAAAAATGTATGGCATTGACTTATACTACCGAAAAGCTTATTAAATCCCATTGAAAAGTGCTGTCGAAATACGAAACGCTTTGAAAGCGATTGCCACATCTCTAGCCCGCTGTTCTATTTTTAAAAACAAACTTTTTTACTAGGTTTAAGGCAAAAGCTAAAATAGAAAGAGTAAAGCTAATTAACACTTTCACAGTCCACAAAGTAGACACAATAGTTAAATAATCAACCGGAAACATTTGTGGTTCATGGGACAGAGAATGGATTAAAGACAAAATAAAAGATAAATCTAAAAAGTCTTATAACCGGAGTCCCTCCGCAAAAGTCAGCCAAAGAAAAACAACTTATTTTTATACGACGACGCTTGAATGAAGAAGAATTAGCTTCGTTAGCAAGCTTAGATCTCTATTTTTAAACTCTTTTATCTATTCCTATTATCGATGTTTTAACAAACTTTTATTCAATTCCACGTTGGTCTTTCAATTAGTGAGATCTATAACTATTAGCTCGGGGAAATAGTTTTTCCGTATTTTATAGGAATGAAGTTGTAGTAAAATCTCTTTGGCTATACTGTTTGTATCTGGCTGATTTTGATACCATTAAAAAGATGACATTTAAAAAACGTAAAATAAAAAGTAAAAACAATTTCCCGCCATTTTTCAATTGTTTTCTGTGAATCTAACGAAGAAAATCGATACATTTTTAAGATTTATTACAAAAAAGGGGAAAATGCGGCACAAGCTGCGAAAAAACAAGTGACGTTTATGGACTTAACGCAGTGTACAAAATTGGTTCAAGCGTTTTCAGTCTTGGAATTTTGATGTCAAAGTGCAGCTCGCTCTGGTCGCCCTGTTACGGATAAAGCCTATGGCATTTTTGAAAAAGTGGAGTAATATCGTCATATTAGTAGGTACGACATAAGCAGAACCAAAGCGGACTCAAACTATCACCCTGAAATATGCCTCGCTCGATTCCTAACGGTTCGCTATTCCTCTGGACATTTCAACATCCTGAAAATGACATCAGGAAGGTGCGCAGAGTTGCATTTATTTATTATTATTATCAAATGTAAATAAACTTATGTTATTTTTTCTTGAATTTGCTTATAAAATACGAAACACTTGCTCCCAGCACACAAATTTTTGAAAAAAATATTGTCTGAAAAAAAGTCTGATGCCAAAAATATAGTTATAGAATTTTTGTCCGTTTGCCCGGATGTATGTTCCGGATTGGCGCCAAAACGGCTGAACAGATTTGGAACACATTTGGATATGAAATTCAGAACACAGACAGTTTATAATCTGGATTAACACAGCAGGTACTTTTAATCTCGGTAGTACGATCCTGTAGGATATTTTCCAACATCCACGCGGGCGGGCAGAAGCTAGTTTGATACTAAAATAAGCTTTACATTTAAACGGTAGGTACATTTTAGAATTTTACAAAGCATTCTCAAAACTATACAACCGTTCCTATGATAACTATATATATAGCTATAGGAGCTGCGAAGTCCTTGGACAACACCCACAAGTAGAAATGGGTTAAGCTATTGTTAGCCCGAGGCCACACCTGCATCGATATTCATCGCTATTTTTAGACTTGAGTGATGCCAACCTACCCCGCTACAACGACTACCTGAAATCTTGTAACACCTTTTTTCGTAAAACCTCTTTAAATCGATCAACGGAGTTTTAATTAGCCAAAATTGGCTCAAGGTCTTTTAAATCAGTTACAGCCACTATTATTATTATTTAAAAACTTATAGATTACTAGCTTTAACCCGCGGCTTCGCCCGCGTGGAGGTCGAATAAAATCCTGTAAATCCTCCATTAAAAATTCATATTTATATACTTACCTACCTATGTGGCAACTTTCATGGTGTTCGGTCAAACTGTGTTGGAGTTCGCTCTAGTCTCACAAAATTTGTTACTTATATTTTTAAAAATTAACTCGTAACGCACTACTAAAGTATCAAATATATAATTAAATTATGATTCGAAGGAGATTTAGCGCCATCTGGCGTCCTAAAGCAATTGTGACCGTCGAAAGTTATTGTTCTTTCCCTCGGGAACACAATATTTTTTCTGGATAAAAGGTACCTACCCTATGTCCTTTTCTGTACCCCTTTTTTTTTTTTTTTGGGTGGGAAATCATTAAATGACCTCTCCCGCTCTGGGCGGAGCGGAAGGGCGTGTCAGACTCTTACTGACTAAAGCCTACACGTGTTCCTTCAGTTGCCTGTGCGCCAGGGCCACGGTAACTCTTTCGAACAATCCGCGACCCCGGCAGGCATCGGCCCTATCGGACCCCGTCAATTATGCTGACATCTCATTCAGGTGCGCGTGGAACACGACGCGCCGTCGACCCGAGCCTGGTCCTTACCGGACGGCGAGCTGCCCATTGCTCGCCGTCCGCAGGCCCGCGCCTACGGTGGCCGGGAGTCGGCTATCGACTCCCGACGCCCAGGGTGTCTCCTCCTGCGGCGACTAGGGGCGTGAGGGCGCAATGATTGCCTCTCCCTCACGCGCTCCTCCGCCTCCTCCTTCGCGAGCATTACTGCTTCGCAGAAGAAGGTGACTGCTTCCCATTCCCTCTCGCTCCGTACCATGGCCTGAATCAGGGCCGGACGCGAGAAATCGCTGCCGCCGATCGCCGCCACGAGGGCACGGCGGTGCTCCTCCCAAGCCGGGCAGACTTCCACCGTATGCTCCACCGTGTCCTCTGGTCGATCCACATAATGCCAACATCCGGGCGTTTCCTCCCGCCTTATCCAAAACAGGAACCTCCCGAAACAACCATGTCCGGTGAGGACCTGCGTCAGGCGGAAGGTGAGGACGCCGTGGCGCCTCTCAAGCCACTCCTCAAAGAGGGGACTTACCGCCGCAATTGTGGCGTGCCCAGCGCTGGGTTGCGACAGTCGCACTCTCCATGCCGCCATAAGATCCCGCCGGAGCTCTGTCCGCTGTGCCGCGATTTATCGCGGCAGCGGAGTAACGCCCCGGCGTTTCGCCTCCTCGCGCCACTCCCAAATGTGCGCGAGGACTTTTGCCTCCAGATCCCATGGCGGTAATCCGGCAAGGAGGCTCGCCGCCTCTCAGGAGACCGTGCGGTATCCCCGGACCAGCCGGATGGCCATGACCCTTTGGGACGCGTTCAACCGGCGTGCTAGTCGGAGCCTCAATGAACGCGCCCACACCGGTGCCCCGTAAAGGGCCATGGACCGCACGACCCCCGCGTAGAGCCTCCGGCAGGAGGCGTTTGGACCCCCCAGATTGGGCAGGAGCCGCTTCAAAGCAGCCCCGGTACCCCCGGCAACCCCCCCGGTAACCCCTAACAACGTATATACAAAATTTCATAATAATCGGTACAGTGGTTTAGGCGCGAAAAGGTAACAAACAAACAAACTTAATTTCGCATTTATAATATTAAAATACCTTGTTAGGTTTGCAATTGAAAAAAAAAATTGACTTTATAGCCCAAGTTTATTTACCTAGCATGGAAAGATTGACAGAAATAAGGTTAAGTGCCATTCAGTAATAATTTTTGTTCATGGCAATCTTTAAAAATTTCACCTTTGTGTCCTAAATTAAAACAATCAGTAAGCAGCTCGTGTCCTTAAGTTTAACAGTTTATGTATTAAAATTGAAGACATCATTACAGACAACACGTGTGTGATTTTCTGTATAAAATTCCATTTAAAATTATATAATCACAAAAAGATATACCAACCTATGATATATGATTGTATTACATCCTTTCAATACCGATAACTCAACACACTCTACACATATACTACTAAAAACTGCATCATAAAGCGTCGATCATATTATGTGATAGTACCTGGAAGCAGGCACTTTGTTGTGCCCAACGCACATTGACCAATCTCTCTGTGACCGGTCATCTAGAATAATTATCCCCTGAATACTGCCCAATACCGAGAATTGTGTTAAGTGCACGTAAAGTGTGCAGCTGGCGTTAATTATTAATTGTGTTAAGCGCACCTATAGTGTGCAGCTGGCATTAACTATTAATGTCATGTCCAATATGCCTTTGATTTCAGAGAATAATTAACTTCTGAGTAATTAACTAGCTAGCTTTACCTGGGTAAATACAGTTTTAATTAAATCCGTCCATTTTTAACCGACTTCACAAAAAGGAGGAGGTTCTCAATTCGTCTGTATGTTTTTTTTTTTTTTTTATGTGTGTTAGCTCATAACTTTTTTCCGGTTGAACCGATTTGGATGATTCTTTTTGTATTTGGCAGGTGGTGCTTCACATGTGGTCCCATTTAAATTTGATCAAGGTCTGACCAGTACTTTTTGAGTTATCCTTAATACTGCATATTTTTAACCGACTTCACAAAAAGGAGGAGGTTCTCAATTCGTCTGTATGTTTTTTTTTTTTTTTTTTTTTTTTTTTTTTTTTTATGTGTGTTAGCTCATAACTTTTTTCTGGTTGAACCGATTTGGATGATTCTTTTTGCATTTGGTAGCTGGTGGTTCACATGTGGTCCCATTTAAATTTGATCAAGGTCTGACCAGTAGTTTTTGAGTTATCCTTAATACTGCATATTTTTGCCACTTAGTTTATATGGATGATGTGCTAATAATTTCCTGTCACTGTTATTTACACACCAAGTAGTGGTATACGAATTTGTGTGGGGTAGGTATCGCAACTAAAAAGTGAAAAATAAAAACTTTTTTACAAAAAAACAACCGACTTCCAACAAAAACACTAAAAGACGTGAAAAATAACTTTAATTTCGGAAGTCGGTGGCCAAAAACGAAAATACAAAACCAAAGACACCGAATTCCGAAATTAAAGTTATTTTTCACGTCTTTTAGTGTTTTTGTTGGAAGTCGGTTGTTTTTTCCTCTTAGTTTATATGGATGATGTGTTAATAATTTCCTGTCACTGTTATTTACACACCAAGTAGTGGTATACGAATATTAGTGGGGTAGGTACCGCAACTAAAAAGTGAAAAATAAAAACTTTTTTACAAAAAAACAACCGACTTCCAAAAAAAACACTAAAAGACGTGAAAAATAACTTTAATTTCGGAAGTCGGTGGCCTAAAACGAAAATACAAAACCAAAGACACCGAATTCCGAAATTAAAGTTATTTTTCACGTCTTTTAGTGTTTTTTTGGAAGTCGGTTGTTTTTTTGTAAAAAAGTTTTCAAAAATAATTACAGCTACATAACATGTCATAATATTTAATTTTGAACAAAATAACAACTTCAGGGTAATTCAAAAATGAAAGCTGATGCCTGCAAATGTCTATTTTGCATAAGCAGACAAAATGACGACAGCATTTACTTAGTCCTCTATATTATAAAGTCTTAATAAATCTTGAGTAAAAACAAGTTTAAACAATACTCAGTACAAGCATAGTGGGTCGTTGAATTACCTAAGTGATTAAAAATACTCAGCTCAAACAAGGCCTTCATAAATTACGCACTGCCAAAATAATATCACTGCGCCAATCTAAAAATGGGCATGTCTCATAACTGGCACGACGCGGCGACGTCGAAATTCACGACATTACCCAACCGGGTTGGCGATAGGTCAAAATTCTTGTCCCCATGCCAGAAGTGATCCTTTTTCCTGCACAATAAATTAGATAGGACACTCTGCCACTACCTCCAGTTCCGTTCACATATTACGGCAACATAGAAACATGCTCCTGGAAATAAATTTGACGTTGACAAGGAGGATAAAGAAACAAAATTGGTTATCCCGCAATTGAAAATCTAGCCAGAACGCAGGAGTCATCAAAGGCTTTGCGACATCGAACCAATTAATTGTGTTGTAATAAACTGTCGTTCGCCCCGCGGCATCATTCGCTCTGTTCTCTTTTTCCAATATTTCCTACCATTCTTCTCTCGTTAAATTAGGCCTTGTTTAAAAATGACTTAAATTTCCTGAAAGTTACGTAGACGTGGTCAATGGTGGTCTTTTTCCTTCCTTCTTTATAGATTTCACAAAGAACAATAGTATTATTTTTCTCTACGTATCTATTACATGTTATTCTTGTTCATTATTGATGATGTCGTAGGTAATAAACTTCCATTACACATTGTGTGGTAACTTCATATATTTTATCATTTATCATAATGTATGGGGTGAACAATAACCGTTGCCAAAACTTGATGTAGGTATCAGTATTGACGGATTAAGGTATTGGGAGCCCTCAACAAACATTAGCTCATCGCTCTATATTGAGATTGATGAAGCGTCGTAGTACTGGCACGTAACCACGGTGTTACTTACACTATACCTAACTTAACTCATGTGGTATAAGCTGTAAAGGCAATGCTCCTAAAACGAAACAAAAACCGACTAACTACTTGAAAACACTAAAATCAGCTTTTTATTTTGCTTTTCTGTAAACTACCGTAGGCCGGCTACGGCGTAGCAACTTGCTACGCGGCACAATACTTACACCGCAATTTAACAGGTAACTGAATTTGTGAAGTCCAATAAAATACTGTCCGGTCGTGTAATTCTTAGTTCAGTAAAAAATATAAAGTACAATTTTATTTTAAAAGAACCACAGGGCTAGCTAATGTGACCTGAGCAATATATAATCACCTTTTTTCTACTTCACTTCAGCCCCTCTGCCACCCGTGTCGTGCTAAATGAACCTTATATAACGGAGAACTTGCACCATTTACCTTCGTATTTATATTGTACCCTCTATCTATGTTGGAAACGTTGAACTGTGTATTTGAAAAGCTACATTTTCGGCCGCGTATATTACCAGCAAGCAATTAATGTCGTATTAAGGTAGTTGATAGTCGATATTCCATACATTTGGGAATTGACAATTCACGTAATTAGGCGAAACCGTGCCATCGAATATACATTATGTTGTAGAACATGTGTCGTCTGCCATTGCTCCCCGCAGACAAACTGGTTGCGGCAGGAGCGGTGCGGCTGACTGACGGCTTAGTACCAATTGCTAATACCTGAATAATAGTTGCCTGCCGCCAAGCGCTGACTGTTCCTTGCCAATTTACCTGCCAGACACATACGAGATGAATGGGTATGTTTGATGCAGACATACGTACGTATTTTCAAGTTAAATCATACAATTAGAAGTAATTAGTAGATAGGTAAACAGTTTTAATGAAGAACTAACTATACAAAAAACGATCAACTTTAATAATTCCCTCAATATTGCAGCTGAAAAATGTCAAAATATTAAAATGGCCGCGCGACCGAGAATTGACCATCCAACTATAAAACAAAATGAGGCTAAAAATACCCCTTGTGACATCTTTAATCAGCCGTACTATGACAAAGGCAGACGCTCAAAAAGCAGGTACATACGGCACTCGGTCCACGGCACTTACACCTGTTACTCCCGTCATATTTCAAGAGAGCGCCCGTCGCAAATGTGCCATGCGAATATCCCATAAAAAGTTTTCACTTTCCGCTCAATTTTTATCGGGATATTATTATGTCATTATTTTCCACTATCTTTTAAAATATTTTCAGAACAGGTAGCGAGGTAACTTCAGATGACAGTGATGTAGGACCTAGGAAAATTTCATTATCTTTTTGTACATAGAGATGTGGACCCAAGAGGCATGGAAAGGGTGGTTTACGAGTTGTTTTACAAAGCGTTGTGATTATCGAGAAAATGGAAATGCTTTACGAGGTGATAGGGTGTCATCATCCCCTCATATAAAACTTTGTACCGATCAACAGTAAGAAAATTAAATAATAATTAATTAATATTCTTAAATAACATTATACGCATAAAAGCAGTTCTATTAATATCTGTCTCACATAAACGGTCGTGTATATTTGAGTCGATACCCCTTCACTATGAACAGAACTTAATCGAATGTCAACCGCTAGGTATCCGCTTGACATTCGACGGATATTCTCACAAGACATGACACCTATCGGCATTCGCAGAGCATTACACACGTTAGTGTTTTATTATACGCATGGAGGTATTTCACAATATCTCTGTGTATTTAAATGAATACAAGCAATAGATAAGTAGGAAAAAGCAAGTTTTTCCTACTAAATAGGTATATATTTGCTTGTCTTGATTATAAAACGTTTCTTATTCTGTATTCCATCTTGTTTTTTATGTACAGTCAGCAAAAGAGATAAGTATATATAAAATAATTCATTAATATAATAATAATAATTAATTATAATTAATAGAAAACAAACTGGTCATTTATCAAATTAAATTTCATTCGAAAATATTCATCAGTTTCTTACTAAACTTCAACTATACTCGGCGACTCTGAATACTTATCGCCTTTGCTGACTGTACCTAGATTTATTAGAAACCGCATATACCCAAAAAAACATTAACCTTATAACGTAAAAACTGTAGAACATATCATCTTTTAAATGATGTACAACGAGACTTCTTAATATGACCTTATAAATAACTGTTTCAGTGAGATTTTATGTGCGACGACGTAGCTCTATACACGATTCAAACTTCTCATAGGAAAGTTAAAACCGTGCAAAACCCCACAGCATCAAAAGCGTAGGCTACGAAAATGAAGTTAAGGAAAACGTTTTTTTATAAAATGTGTTTCACCAAAGTGACGTGTGGTACTGCGGTCGCTAGTGTAACATAAAACTCAGTTAATCACATGCGAGTCCAGGCGAATGGTGTCGCTGCGCAGGCCGAAAATCCCGTGTATCCCGCCCGGATATTGAGGGAGCGTGGCCATCATGAAACTTTTACGTCCCTTATCCGCACACCTATTATACGGGCGTCATATTTCTTCGAACAACCGCTTGCCGGCTAGACAGCGCGAAAGCGGTTTTTATTAAAACCACTGCGGACGATTCCAACACCTCGTAAACCACACGTGGCTGAAGGTCTCGATACAGCGAATATGTTAAGATACTCGGCTGTGTTTGACGTGGGCTGTCCTACATGTGTGCACATAAAACTGGTAGTTTTATGATGGTGCTAGGGAAAGGGAAATGTAATCAAGTAATATAATCATTTGTTTTTCTGATAAAAATGTGATACATTGAAACTTTTATCGTAGGATGGTTGTAAATAAACAGCTGGTCAGCTACGCAAAAGTAGTTTTCGAGTCTCTAACGGACAGACAGACGAAGAGCCGATGCCTTTGTTATTTGTGAATAAAAGAGATTTTTTTTACCCTTAAACCTTAATTAAAAAGTCGAAATGTATTCGTTTTATTTCCTTGTCGTTTTGTGTCTCTAAAAGATACTTTCACAAGCCGCTATCAAAGAGTTTCATTTAACTTTAATCCGAAAACCAATAATAAATGGAACTCATAACATAACATCACGCCTGTATTCCCCGAAGGGTTAGGCAGAGGTGTACCTATAGTACACCCACATTTTGCCAGTTATGTCTAAGTCCCATGTTATAGGGGGCGAGCCTATTGCCATCAACCGGGCACAAATCCAGACTCCGGGCTGCTACCGTGAAATTCCAGATGGAAAAACCCAATAACACTTTGCCCGACCCGGGAATCAAACCCAGGACGTCATGCTCAGCAGTAGCGCTTGCGACCACTAGACTACAACTATTACTAGAAATGGAACTATGGACTACATTAATATATTTTGAATTTGTATAATAATATTATAACATTAACGTAAACTCACGCCTTCTTCCCATGAGGGTAGGCAGAAACTACAGAACGCCACCTGCTACGATCCTTACATACTTCCTTTCCGTATGTATGTACTTATGTATTATAAAATTATTAAGACCCTCTCATGGTTGCAGAATGTTAATACATGGATACATGCAGGTCAAGCAGGTTTGTACTCTTCGTATCACATGGCAATTAATCCGAGAACGTGACGAAAGACATATTGACAAGATTTATCAGAAATTAAATAAAAATGTGTCGGAAACATGACCACCCTAAAAGTTACACAATTTATTGTAACCTACGCAGACAAGAAGCTTTACAAAATTCTCAGTACCAGCCTACCTTTAGAATAGTACCCGGAATTTTCCGCCCCTTGGGACGTAATTCGGTAGTCGGTAAACTGTAACTGTAAGACTGTAAAACTCTGCCTACACCTATTGGGAATTTAGGCGTGACTGTTATAAATCTGTACCTTTTATATATAGGTACATAGGAAGAATGGAATACTAAATTATACCGTAAGCTTAGAGGCACTCTTAAGGGTAAGTCAATTTACCTAAAAGCTCCGGAGTTGTAGGCTGAGATAACTTTATATGATATATTAGAGCTAGAAAGATATAAAACACCCACCTAGGATTTACCGTAACTAATATACCTACTTACTCATAAATGGAACTATTAGTAACGTTAAATTAACGTGTTTATCGATAGCAAACATAAAATTCGACAATGCGCAAAAAAATAATGTGTTTTGACATTAAAGGTTTTTGCAATTTGCAAGTCAGTGTCAGGTTGTATGTCGAACAAAACATAATTCGCCAATTTTAATCATTAAAATCATCAACACAACACTCTTAACCACAGCGATATCACGTACCGATTCTGTATCGCTACCGAGCGTGACAGCGATATTGCTTATAGACCATAACTCTGAAATCGCCAATCCGTCTTGAGCAAGCATGATGATCAATGCTCATGCCTACGTGGTATGAGAAGAGACCATTGCCCAGCAGTGGGATCAGAATAGGCTGGTATTATAAACATTATTTACATAAAAGTCATAATTGTTTAGTTCCAAACACAGTCACATAGCGGTTTTACAATTCTGGCAATACCTACCTCCCTACCCAATTTCGTCAGATTCGTGCTACGATACGTATATTGATAAATCATATTAGGAACAATATTGCACCTGACCAGGCATTGTAGCCGCTGGGCCGGACAACTCAACGAGACGCGGGCTGACAGCGCTGTGACATCACGTGACAGCGCGGTTTCCCAACTGTCCTCACGCGATCAATCACTGATGATCGAGGACACGTTAGGGGGACATTTGTCCTTATATAGTTTATGTGAAAGCATTTAAAGAGTTATTGGTTGTTGATGTATATATTTGGTATGTTCTTGATTGAAACCGTTTAAGTGTGTGTAATCAAAGATCTTTTATAAAACCTTGTTCACACAGGCACAAGTCAAGTTAAATATTTCACGAAAATTCAACAAACAGTTTGTTATGCAGGCCAAAAATAAATATATTTTATAATAATATTAAAAAAAAAAAAATTATGTATAAGTAAGCGAGTGCAGTGGTGTCCCAGTGGTATCGGCCCCGACTTACGAGTTATAGGCTGTGAGTTCGATCCCAGGCATGCACTTTATTTAGTGTATTTAATTTCGTCACCATTGCTCTCAAAACGGTGAAGGAAAACATCGTGAGAAAACCGGTCTTAGAACCAACAATTCGAAGATATGTGACATCCGCTAATACGCACTGGGCCCGCTTGGTGTATTATGGTCCACTCCCTCTCATAGAGAGAACGCCAGTGCCCCAGCAGTAGGAACATGCTGGTTATACTTATGCTTATGCTATCTAAGTATAGTAAAATATATTATAATAAAAATATAAGCGTAAAGCGCTTTCAATATTATTTTTATTATTTGAGTTTTAAGTTGTTAAGTAAAAGTCACTTTCAGACAACAAAGACTCGATGACACAGCACAACATGGGTGAAAAGTAGTTGAACTGTCTGCATATTTATCTTTTTATTGCCTTTTATTTAAATTAGCTTTTAATTTCCAATTACAGTTCTCTCACAATCTTTACGAACTTTGGTGTTAAATTGGCTAAAAACTACGTAGATAGGTACATACCTACGTCACCAATGCATACTTCAAACTTTTCATTAAAATAAAAGACACTCGAATTACGTTATCACAACATACCTTAGTTATCATTGGAAAATCTCAAGGGCAAAGCGCCAGATTGCCTGCGAAATTCAAAGTTTCTTACATTTAATGCAATTTGCAGGTCAGTGTCAGGTTGTATGTTGAACAAAATAAGATTCGCGACCGTAAAAAGTATATATTTACAGAATTATAATCATTAAAATCATCAATCAAGAGTGCTTCTAATAATCTAAATTGCTGTGGGTTATATTTATTTAAAAAAAACTACATTTATTATTACATATTATAAAACAAAGTCCCCCGCCGCGTCTGTCTGAACACGCTAATCTCTGGAACTACCAGTCAGGTTTGAAAAAATATTTTACATTTGATAGGCTATTTAACATCACGCAACGACTTGGTGCGTTGGTTGCTGAAATTTCACGCGGACGAAGTCGGGGGCAGAAGCTAGTAATTATATAGTTTGAATGAAAAGTTGCGTCTACGCAACAAATGAGGTGGTCAGATCTGTCTTCAGATCCGTCTGATACGCTTACAGTTACGACGCCTGTAAAAACTACTACGTAGAAACAAATCCGTCTAATCGATTTATGAGTGCACGCATCCGATCTAAGCTTTTTCTAATGTATTTTGTGTGTTTATTGTGCTTTCTAACTGAGTCGAATAAAACTTACTTTCATTCATTTCTTAGTAGAATCGTCTGTTCAGATTTATCACTCCATGTATGCAGCCTTAAAGGTGTTGCCACTCAAGATACGGCTTACATGGTTTATGTATGTTCAGTTGACAGATAAC
This sequence comes from Griposia aprilina, assembly GCA_916610205.1. Lineage (NCBI taxonomy): Eukaryota > Metazoa > Arthropoda > Insecta > Lepidoptera > Noctuidae > Griposia > Griposia aprilina. Next base: position 14,074,999 of record OU744286.1, read on the forward strand.
GAGTGCATATTGAGACATTGAGCGTTTTGTCACGTAGCCCCTCGTCGGCTATCCGTGGCATTATGCTGATTGTGGCGCAATACGGAGCTCGTGAGGCGCTAACGTGCCGACTGTGGCGCAAACATTACGTTGACTGTTCTACCGGGAGATTTACATCGTGGGAATAAGAACATTTTGTATTTTGATACAGGTACTTGTCAAAAAATGTGTATTTTATTATGCTACTTCACTTTTTGACTAGCTTACCAATCCTAAAATGTGTTTTCACAATACAGTTTACGCGCAATATTCGCTAATGGTCGTGATGGCCGAGTGGTTAAGGCCACCTCTCATGCACGGGTTGTACTTAGGTTCAAATGCGTACATGTACTAATGTCAGTTTTTCAATTCATATGTACCTACTTTCTGAGTTTATCTTGGACATTACTTGGACTTGTGAGTAAACCTGGCTTTATATAGTTAATATAAGTCTGAAATTGCCTACCCGTGTTGAGCAAGCGCGAACAAGGTCTTAGCCCAGCAGTGGGAAAGTAATGGGCTGGTATTATTATTATATTATTTATTCGCTAATGTAAATCGTGCATTTTAAAACATAAATCAGTAATTACAATAAACTTTATCTTGCACGTATGCTGTATGTTGTAATTTTAGTGTACAATAAAACATATTCTATTTATCTATCCACGGTGCTTCATTTTCATTGTTTACAACTCCTGATTCAAACGTTCCTCATTTCCCAAGTCACTTTGCGATGCGCTTATTTATCTACCACGTATATGATATGAAACCCTGGTACAAAACTGTGAAAAAATTAAATTATGTCAAAGTATCTGTACTCGTATAGACGTACGAAGGTAAGTGCAGTCCGGAATATTTCCCCGTGAACCGGCACGCTAGCTGCCCGCCAGATATTAAATTCTGAAGGTAATATTCATGAACGAGTGCCCTAAGCGCGCCACTCAACTGGTCTCGATATAATAAAAAGTAATATTAGACTATTCGTAATAAGAGGAAATTATAATGTTGAGTCGGTTTCAAGGAAGAAATTAATTTGGTTTGTTTTTCACGTTTTCTTTGTTCGAGAAAAATAAGTGGGGAGAAGGAAAATAAACAAGAAACAGAAATTAAATTCATGATTTTCCGTCGCACAAAAATGTATATTTATATATAATAATGTCCTGAAAAATCTAATATTGAAAGAAGACTCAAACTGTGGCATGTTATGTAAAAGTTTCTTCAACATCTGCATCCGTTAGGTAGTAATTAAGTGAGCTTTTAAAGAATGTAACGAATAGACGGATAGCCCCCACTTCAATGAACAAAAGGCTTTATTCCAAAGCGCAAATATCCAACAAATACAAAATAAAAATTGACCGTTTCCCGCACTTCGTGCACCATGGGATGTGAAAATGGACAGAGTGTTTTCGCTGGTAACGCCTCTAGAGACAAAAGTAGTGAATAATAAAATAAAATAAAAAAATGGCGGTCTCGTCACCGCGCGGCATTAATTTCATAAAGTTGCCACGCGGGAACTATAAATTCACACCGTTGTTACTCGACTAACGTCACACACGAGTGTAGGCTATAATTACCAGTGATTTCGAAAACTATCCGCGGCAATGATAAGTTTAAAATGTCATTATCGGGCGACCGGCCCGTGCCACGTGAAATAACATTTTAATGTCAGTCGTAACCGCATTTACGGTAACTTGTCATTTCTACTGACGTCAGAAAATTACTGCTTTAATCGCATTTCGTGGACCCAAGATTGCTTCGGGGCACAGATGTTTTCTGTTAAAAATAATGTCCACGACGAAAATATCTCAAATGAAGGTATTTTACGAGGTTATATTATAAATATTTCGTCACAAAACTTTCCTTAGACAAACCTGCTACAGATAGCTTGCTTCAGTGTTAGTCGAACCGAAAATAATAATATTGAGATAACGTTTATAAGAAAACAACTTTGGAACCTACACGAGCACTGAAATGTAATAAAAAGGTTTGGACTGTTAGTAACATCAAAGCAACAGGAAAAAATTACATAAACTGCTGAATGCTAGTTAATAGAATGTTATTACGTACTAAGAGTATGTTGCTGAAAGCATTTCTACGACAGCTTATTAGTTATCTTAAGAGAAATAAGTCTCCTCCCTAATAGCATTTCTTGTTGGCATTTGGTTGGGCCACGATCACGAGCACGTGGTCCAACCAATGGCCAACAATAAATGCTATTAGGGTTATGACTGAGCAAATGCATTCACCATTGACTTGTGACATGGGGCTTATGTAGATACATGCCCAACTAGCAAAAGAGCTATATAACGAATGATTTATAAGGTAACAAATCTTGTACATGTTTTATAACAGCATTAGTTTTACAACTCTCTTTATAAAAGCATGTTTTAAGAGTTTTTTGCCATAAAGGTACATCGGTCTTAAAACCTTATCTTACATACGTTCATATAACCAATGTAAATATCCCTTATAAAGCATTGGACATATAGAAGCATATAATATAGCTTTTCAGACATATAATAATTTAGCCTTGTAGTCGCAATGGCCTCATACTATTTGTAAAATTAATAGGGCTATTATAAAACCTATTCCCTTATAATGTTTATTTGAATGCAGCTTAAAAGCTATTGCAAAAAGGCAAGTTACATAGATTCTATAAATAAATAAAGTGTTGACTGCACCTCTATGTAACAGGTACAAGAACTTTATTCTTATAAGTATGCTTGACTTTGCCTTTACATAAGTTTATCGTCAGCCATGACATTTTAGAATCGGTAACATAGTAGTGACTCGGTATTGTAAAAAACCGGCCAAGTGCGAGTCGGACTCACGCACCGAAGGTTCCGTACAAACCTGTAGGTATATGTAAAAGTTATGGTGTTTTTATTTCTAAATGAAATCCATAACATTACAATGTGGAAAGCTGGAGGTGCATAAATTTAAGACAAAGGTCTCTTTATCGTTTCAGTAATCCTTTATTTTATATTAACACTAGCTGTTACCCGCGACTTCGTCTGCGTAGAACTACTACTTCGTGTAAATTTGTTTGGACTGAATAGGCTCTGAAACTATAATGAAACGATTCTAATGAAGCCGGCACATTGAATTATTGAGATTAACATAGGTAGACTTTTCCTGACCCTGATCCCTGACTTAACTTAGTTTAATACGTTTTTGTATACGACATTTTTTGTTTTTCCTTCTTTGGTCAAAACATGTAGGTTTTGTGGACTCGATACTCGTGAGCACGCCACATACAGTTGCCCATGGGAGAAACAGTTTTTTTCTAAATGAACACCAGCTACTTTGAGTGTCTGTCCTTGAGCTTTGTTTATCGTCATAGCGAATGCTGCTTTCAGGGGAAATTGTACTCTTTTGAATTGGAATGGCAAATCGGTAGGGATTATTGGAATACGGGGAATTAACACTTCTTCTCCCTTTGCTGTTCCTGTCATAATTATTGCTCTCACAATATTGCGTCCCAGGTGTGTAATTTGTAGACGTGTGCCATTACACATTCTTGGTGCGTCAAGATTTCGCATCAACAGGACCGGGACACCTACTTTTAGCCTCAACTTATGGGAAGGCACCCCCGATAATTCTAAGGAGTTAAGAAATTCTACAGGGAACGATGTCACTTGCTCAGTGTCCATGACATTGTCTACGGACAGATACTCAACAAAATCACCTTCCACATCTGACATGATTTGTTCGTTGATCTGCCCCACTACTTCGTTTGTCGGTGCTAAAATTGCCCTTTCGCACAGCCATTGTCTGTTCTTCATATTGGTTGCAAGATCGGGATAGACGTTGTTCTTTAAGTCATCCATGTTACAGACAACATTACAAAATTCACGATTCAATGTAATCATTCCGTCACTATTTGTTTCCATACGGTCTTCTCCGATTTTCAGAAGAGCATCCGCATATTGCACCAATTGTGTATCACTGTGCAGTTGTACTCGCATATTTGTAGTCAGACAAAATTTTTTTACATGCACCCATAATGGAGACGCTTTTAAACATGCATTTATTTCATCTGCCGGCGTGCCTCTAGTAATTACCGGCAGAGTCTGTCTAAAATCGCCAGCTAAAAGTACCACCATACCACCCATGATACTTTGGTTACTCTTAATATCTTTTATGGTCCGATCTAGTGCTTCTATCGCTCTTTTGTGGGACATGGTACATTCATCCCAAACCAACAGCTTACATTGCTGTAACATTCGTCCACGGTCACTATTTTTAGTAATGTTACAAACTGGCATTTCCTCATGAGCTAAGTTCAATGGCAGTTTAAGTACTGAATGTGCCGTTCGGCCACCATTAAGTAACGTAGCTGCTATTCCAGAAGAAGCTACAGCAACAGCAACTCCTTTATCTTTACGAATTTGGGCTAAAAGTAAATTTAAAAGAAATGTTTTACCCGTGCCTCCTGGCGCATCCAAAAAGAATAAACCACCTTTGCCACTTTCGATTTTTTGCACAACATTCTCAAAAACTAATCTTTGTTCTGGGTTTAGACGCGGAACAGACTCAGTTATTTGTTGTTGTAAAGAAGCAGCATCGTAACTCAATTCTCTTATTATATCACTGCAAACTTCCCCAGTTCTTTGCGGCCTGCTCAACCCAAAATCTGACAAATCTTTCCCAGTTATAGTTATGACTTGGTCTTCTATCTTTGTTAGGGCTTCATTAAAAATGAAATCATTGTATGTAACGTTTGGATTATGATGTTGTACTCTGTGTAAAATATCGTCGGCCATTTGAATTTTGTACCTTTCCCACAGTTGTTGAGGGTTTGAAAGCCCACATGTCGCTATTAGTATAGCAAAAAGCATTCTCACCTTGGCCGCTGATCTACATTGTGCAGCCTCTTCCAGTGTTATATTCCAATGATTGTCATCCTCCAATAATCCTCTTGCCTCACATGCCTCTCGAAATGTTGAAAATTCTTGATTGTTGTATTTTTTGAGATCATTGAAAGAGGTTGGCCCACGCACATGGTGTAGAAGCATCCTTAAACAAAAACATTCCATGTTAGTAACATGGACTGTGTAAACCCGTCCTAAGGCATCTCCAGATTTGACACCAGGCCAGTTCTGAACCGAAGTTCCTTGAATTCGGCGTTTCCAAGTTTTTCTGGTTGCGTCCCATGTGTAATATCTCGGTACCTCAGCATACATAAGAGTTCTTGCAAACTCATCTCTTATGCAAAGTTCAAAAAAAGCTGTAAGGGTGGTTTTTGGTCGAGTAGATAGTCGCTCGTGGAAATTATCTTCTGTAAAATAAACTCGTTCACCGTTCTCTAAGTGTACACTTAGATGTGTAACGGTGGGGTGCCTTTCGTGCAACGGGAACCCTAATAACCGCCACACGGCTTCGTTGCTGCTAACATAACGACCAGATTGATATGTATGTACTTCATTTACGCGATTTGCAAGCTCTGTGCTCCTAAAATTGAAAATAGCTTGGTCACTGCCTTTGTTAATATATTTGCAGATATATTTGATAGCGCGCACTGAACTGCAAGCCTCAACATTTATATGGGCGTTAAATATTTTTAATAGAATAGCGGAATAAGGGACCACCCAACTATTATCAATAGTGACGTAACTCCCATTTCGTAGTTTCACAGATGCCGTTCGACCTCCGTCTGCTGGTGCTCTTCTACGATAGAGTGGGTATCCGTTTTCACTGTGGACAGTGTCTTTGTGTAATTTGCGAGGAAATTTCTTTGTGCATTTTCCATCTTTCATGCAAGGGCACTGAGGATTTTCAGGTCCACATGGACCATGAATCATGTTTTTAACTATAATATCATGAAGTGTCTTGTCAGTGCTTGGATCGGGTATTTCTGCGCTGATAATATTATCAATTTGATCGGGTCTCAACTTGTCTTTTAACCACAATAATATGTGGACATGTGGTAGGCCACGCTTCTGCCACTCTATGGAATACATAAAGCAGATCACTTCTCCAAATATTCTGCCTTTGGAAATAACAGACATAAGTTTTTTAACTTTCAACCTAAAAACTCTTGCGACTACATCATGCCTATCAATCGCGCTTTGACCCGGCATTAATTCATTTACTATTTCCGGCCATGCTGGGTTGCAAGTAAACGTAACGAATAAGTCAGGGCGACCATATGTAGGTACATAAGCAAACGCATCCTGAGTATATTCGTGTAAGTACCTCGGACTATTTACAAATGAAGACGGTAAAATTATCATTCTACCAATATCATTTGGATTTAGATTAGCGTCATTCGCTACTGCGTCTTGAAGGTGGATATAATTTTCTGCTCTTAATTTAGTTTGATTTAATGTTATGTATCGTAATCGTTCACTTTCTACCTTAACGTACATATCAACATAAAACTGATTTGCCAGTTGCCTGCATCGTGATATAATATTAAAATCATTTTCTCTAATCATGATATGAAAGGCATAAAAGTCCATACATGATACCTTTTTGTTAGGCAAGGGCAGGCCAGTTACAGGATCGACTTGTGGAATTTGAAAGTGATACCCTTCTTGCCCTTTGCTAAATATTAGCGGATATTGTAACGCATCGTAAAATTTATGTGTATCCGGCACCCTAGTTAGTGTGTTATCACGGGCATGTAAAACTATATCACGGGAAGCAAACTGTTCACCACAAACCATGGCTGCGACTTCATTTATTAAAGGTGCATTATATCGTCTTTCGTGTTCCCCACTTGGTGTACGATCTGGGTGAATCACCAACTTATAATCATCTCCCGGCATTCTTTCTAAGGCTGTTGTGAAAGTGTTTATTAGGCGGTTATGTTCATGCAACATTCTCTGAATCTTTAAGACAATATCCTTTTCTACTAATTGAATGTTTTGACACCTGCGGTCAACCTCGTCGTTTTCATTTCCCATAAAATAAATCTGTAAAAATTTTGGTTGCTCATTATTTGTAGGAAGCAAAGAACCAATCCTATGATAGATTTGACCTTGGATTGTAAAAGTAGATGAAAACCCAGGCATAACCACCTCATTTTCTACACCAAATGACGTCATTTGAAAGCATGAATTATATTTCCTTATTTTGATTAAAAAACGCCGCGATTCGTTGTTATCACCTAAAAGTAAAGACTTCAATGGTTCCTCTGGTTCTCCAAGTATTGGAATTGAAACCTTGCCACCAGAACAACACATACCCGGAGTTTCTTCTTTCCACTTGAGTGCTTCACAATGTATACATTTTTTATCCATTCCACCTATGAGAAGTAATCGATGGTTATTATACTCAATCGATGGGTCATAATCAAAAGCAGCATTGTGGAATGCTCCCCATGTATACATTGTAAACGCATTTCTCCTTTCTGACTGCCGTTCAGCATTTAACACACGTCGTCTTTGGGATTCTTCTGGCATCTCTGCAGCTATCAATGATGCGTGTCGCTCAGCATCTAAAATCTGCCGGGCCTGAGTCTGTTCATAGGTCTCGGCAGCTCTTTGCGTTGCGTGTCGCTCAGCATCTATAATCTGCCGGGCCTGAGTCTGTTCATAGGTTTCGGCAGCTCTTTGCGTTGCGTGTCGCTCAGCATCTAAAATCTGCCGGGCCTGAGTCTGTTCATAGGTCTCGGCAGCTCTTTGCGTTGCGTGTCGCTCAGCATCTAAAATCTGCCGGGCCTGAGTTTGTTCATAGGTCTCGGCAGCTCTTTGCGTTGCGTGTCGCTCAGCATCTAAAATCTGCCGGGCCTGAGTTTGTTCATAGGTCTCGGCAGCTCTTTGCGTTGCGTGTCGCTCAGCATCTAAAATCTGCCGGGCCTGAGTCTGCTCCTCAGATTCTTGGGATCTAGCTACTTGCGCAGTTCGAGCTCTTTTAGAGCTACGCGCTAAATTAGATTTACGCTTGCGAGGCATATTACTTAACCAGTTACCTACCTAAAGTAATAAAAACAGGTAAGTACTTATGCAAAAAAAAATTCTTTAGCTGACAAAAAAATTTAGTTAAAGGTACTGAGTACGAAACTATACTTAAGGTAGGTACTTATACACATGAAATAAAACAAAAACAAAACGAATTGCTAAACTAAAACTAAATGTTAAAAAAAATATAAGTACTATCCACATGGAATAAAAACAAAATGAATCGATAAAATTATATGCGAAACTACTGGAACTATTTTATTCACAAAACAACATTACTTACCTATTAATACTCAATAAAAACTATGCTGACCTTCTTAGGTACCGTAACTACTTACTAAATGTGAAAAAACTTAAAAAAACCTGCCTACTAATCTACTACAATTTTATACCTATCCTAAAAAATGAATTAAAGTATTTATTTTACCTATTAACTATAATTCTACCTACTACTAACTTATGCTAAACTAATAATAACAACCAAAACAACTAAGTAAATAACACAAAATGCTTATCCAAGAAACCCTAAACACCAATGAAAACGTAAAGAAAGCGAATACGTTGCAGCTCAAAATTGTAGATATCGCATGCGTCCGCCAACGACGTCTGCCCTCACGTGTCTGCCCGTTCGGGTAAGCATACTTTGTGATCTACACTCCTCCCACCGAGCCATCCGCGTCCCCCGCACGTCTTTGCCGCCGCGCCGCGCAGCGCGCCCGCGCCCGCCAGCCCCGCCACACCACACCATGCATCGTCACACTCACACATTCATAGTGTATAGGCCGATGGGCCTGATGGACATGTCAGGCAGAAAGTATTCTAAAAGCTGGCTAGGAGTATTTGAATTATGCGATACATAACTGCACCCCGCGTTTTCACCCGCATAATTCCGGGATCGGGATCGGGATAAAAAGTAAAGATGTCCTTTCCCAAGGTTCCATCTATCTCTATACCAAAATTCATCAAAATCGGTTCAGCGGTTTAGGCGTGAAAACGAAACAGACAGACTGTCTATGTCTTTCCCCAAGGTTCCATCTATCTCTATACCAAAATTCATTTAGTAGGCATATACGATACATAACTGCACCCTGCGTTATCTATCACTCGCATAATTACGGGATCGGGATCGGGATCGGGATAAAAGGTTGCCTTTGTCCTTTTCCAAGGTTCCATCTATCTCTATACCAAAATTCATTTAGTAGGGATATACGATACACAACTGCACTCTGCGTTTCCACCCGTATAATTCCGGGATCGGGATCGGGATCTGGATAAAAAGTACCCTATGTCCTTTCCCAAGGTTCCATCTATCTCTATACCAAAATTCATCAAAATCGGTTCAGCGGTTTAGGCGTGAAAAGGTAACAGACAGACAGACAGACAGACAGAGTTACTTTCGCATTTATAATATTAGTAGGGATACTATATAATAAACGCAATTATGTTATACAGCTACATTCACCAAAACATCCGGATTGAATGACGATAAGTTCATCTTTGCCGTTTGAAAAATACTTGATACCTTTACGCGTTCATGAGGAAAAGGGTAATAAGTTTATAATTATTAAAAAAATATGAGACGTAACTAAAAATTTAAGGTTTTCGAAATTTTTCCTATATGTGTGCTATAAAACGTTGTTTCATGCCAAATTTCAAGATTCTAGGTCGACTGGAAGTATCCTTTAGGTTTTGACTCCCTTGCGAGTAGTTACGAGTTTCAAAATATGCGGCTTAAATTGCTGTTTCTTTTGATTGCGTTGACATAGAATTTTGATTTTGATACAGCTTAAAGGTATTATAGACCTCTGAGTATTTGATATGAATTTCAATATAATACCACTATGCGTTCATGACGAAAGAGGTAATAAGTTTTAAATTATTAAAAATATTTTTATTATTTATGATGGAACTAAAAATTAGTTTTTCGTAATTTTTCCTTTATCTGTGCTATAAGACGTTGCTTCGTACCAAATTTCAAGGAGCTCTAAGGGACAGTAAACTTGAGTATTCGATATGAATTTCAGCGTGATACCTCCACGCGTTCCTGAGAAAAAGGGTCTTGACAGACAGACAGACGGACAACAAAGTGATCCTATAAGGATTCCGTTTCTTCCTTTTGAGGTTACGGAACCCTAAAAATGGATTTAAATGACTAGAAAAATTTGAATTCTTCTCTTATTATAAAATGCGTGCTTTGCCAAGGCCATATTAGCACTTCAGTAAACAATTCGTGAAAACGTCCTTTGTCAAGAAACGGTCCACATCCATATTAGGTCTATCTGGGTTTTGTAGAATAAAAAAGAGTGCAAAGTAGTAGGTATTAACAAAATTTTATTTTAAAGAATAATGGAGTCTGAACCCTAAAATCTTCCAATATGGTTGACACACACACATGACACACACATACATACACATACATGACTTAAATGACTTATAAAAACATTTTATTTGCTAATCCTTCTTATAGTAGCAACTAACAGGAACTCACAAAAGTAAAATAGATTTTAAAATTAAAAAAAGATAGAATTAATCGTGACATTTTAGCAATCACAACTACCATTCCATCAGATACTATATTCTTTCCCTTCCTTATTTTACAAGATTTGTGCAAAAACCGTAAGGGACGCTTGTATTTACACAAGTTCCAGTTTTCCGTTTACGCATGAACGTAGAATGTTTGTATTCAGCGGGATACACCTATCATTGATTTGTTTGCCTCCAAGATTTAAACGCGAACACCTGAACGGGTTACAAATTCAATCATAAACGTCGCGTTCAACGGACACTTTGAGCCTACAAAGTAATGTAGAGTGCGGGAATGAAACGGAAAACAATAGGAGTAATTAGGTACTTCATTTTGTAACGAGGGCTTCTTTCAGTGAAGAATGGCTAGACTTTTTCATATTTTTGAGTCGTAACTGCGGCTTAAAGGACTTACATACTCGTAATTATTTACATAATAACTAGGGACCCAGCCATGCTTCACACGGTTTTTACGACTTGATAAATTATTCGATATTTCTTCATTCAACATACGAGTACATTTCTTAATCTAAACTAATAGGTATTATAAAGAGAAAAGATTCGATTTTTTGTATGTTTGTTTGTTACGCTTTCACGCTAAGACGACTAAACGGATTTGAATGAAATTTGGCACAAGGCTACTCCATGACCTGGATTAGGACATATGATACTTTTTATCCCGATGTTCCCACGGGATCGAGACTTATGCGAGTGAAACTGCGGAGCGCAGCTAGTATTTAATATGGATGTATTATACACACAAACCTTCTAGAATAATTTCTCTAAATTATGGTGAAACCCGCATCTAAATGCATTGTGCAGTTTAGAACAACTAAGCGGTCACACCCGGTTTTGTGCTCCGTGGGTCATACAGACAGACACGAAAAGCGACTTTATTTAATAGGTACTATTTATTATTGATACAATCATTTCTATGGATTTAGCAGCATTCAGTGTGTTCTTGACTTTTAATAACAAGACAGGGTGCCAGAGACATCGACGCACAGCCTGTTACCATGGAGTTAGTACATGATTCTTAAAACCGTTGCGTTGCATTTTTTCCATGGTTATTAAAAAAAAATGCTGTTCCGCGTGGGTATTGCACTTATGAAACGAACAATTTCTACGCTAGGGTGTCTAGAATAGTACTGAATTCATGATTTCAGTTTGTGCGTCTAACCAACCACCCTGCATACCTACCAACTGCGTTTGAACAATTCCATATTCATTTGTCGAGCAACTTAATTTTGTCTTATAACCTCATTGAGCTCAAGAGCGTATACTTGTTTAAGAACAAAGGTACCCATAACATTTATTATTAATGAAAGATAACCGAATTATAGAACCCCTACTAAGCGACAACCAATGGTACAATATTCCTATAATACCCAGGGGTTTAAGAAACAATGTGAGTTGGCCCCGTTTCCTTTAATACAGAATTAGTGAATCTATTAATAGCCTTTTAGCCAATTGATCCGTTGGCAATTAATAGATATTTAAGTACGTATATAAAGTTAGGGAACATATTTGTTTATCAAATGACTACCAACTTAAATTGTCCGTATACACAAATTGTCATTGTTTGACATTTGTGTAAAATACGTCAAATTGACGTAGGGTATCAATTTGCTTACGAATTTGTTTCTCTGACTGTACTTGACAGTTTCCTCTGTTGTAGGTAACGGAACGGAACTAAATTATTCGTAGGGCCCGCTGATATTCTAAATTGCTGCAATTACCTTGTAATCTATGTCAGCAGTAGTACCTAGAATAATCCATTGACAGTTCCTTAAAATAATTAACAAATGAACGTGAATCAAATGACGCAAAATCTTTTAATCATTCTTAGTCCGACTTATGAATATATTTAAGCTTAATAGTAATTAAACGGTTCGCTTACATCGCGCGAAAGATTAAGTATAATCTTTCGTGCGATGTAAGCGAACCGTTTCCGAGTTACCATCCCATGTAATGTCCCACATGAATAATTCCAGGTTATCTATTATGATACGACTTAGAACAAGCCCGCTGTTGCCGATAATGTATTTAGAATAATTTACAACGCTGATAGAATTCACTGGATTCTGTTTAAGGTCGAGATTATCCACTCTGTGGGCCAATTGAATCAGCGAGGAAAAAATTACAAAGTGAGCCTGGTGTTTGTCGCAGAAAATTGTGAATTTCTTGTTTCAAGCTGCTTTTTGAAAAGCAAGTAAAACTAAAACATGATTCAAAGAAAGCCTAGATAATAATATCGACAGTTTTATAATTCTTTCGAATATAGTTTGGAATCTTAATTAAGAAAAGCTTCCGAATCTCCCTAAGCAGGAGAAGAACGGTAGAATTAATATCAGATATCACAACTCATTTGTAAGTCAAATCAGCAAACGAAGAGAAATGTTATAACTTCTAAAGACGGAAACCGCGTAACGGATGATCCGGCCCGGTTCTGCGGCTTACATTAATTTGTTACAAGCTATTACATAGATTACAGCGTGTGACTCACGACCACATAACTAGGGGTAAGTTGAGCAAGGAATAAATATTCAGAGGCTGACAGAAGAAATTAGTGTGATACGGATGGGGCGAGGTTACAGAACCCTGGCCTGAGTATAGCGCTTTTCAGATGAGTAACACGGATTGTCTGGAAATAAATTAATCAAGTGATGGGGAACCTAAACTACGTGGGTACGATTTACGAGTTCGCCTGAGCCCGCCCCCTCCCGTGCCCGCGCCTTACCCGCGCCGCGTCGCGTCTCGCGCGACACTACTCATCAATTTCCTCAGGACACACGCCTTGGAATCCTGTTAATTAAACTATGCCGCCAAATTAAAGCGGCTATACAGCGCGCGGCAAACCACTGATCAAAGTATGCACATTACGTGTAGCTACGTCCAAAATATTCCTCGATAATCATTCCCGGCATTTTTAATTATCTAATTTGTTGGCATCTGACGTACTCTTAGAAGCAGTAACTAATTAATAACTTACTCTGTAAAGGAAAAGGCTCTCATCGCTGCAAACTAAAGACAAAGTTAATCGATTAGAAGCGATGTACGAATCAATGACCTTAATGAATAGACAAATCGCGACTTCGATAGAGTTCATCGAACATGGAAAATTAGAAAGTTACATACATACTCGTGTAAAAGCTTTTTTTGTGAAATACACTTTAATTTGTTAGTTTCCTTATATAATATAATTCAGTAATAGTAAACTTTTTCCGAAACTTCAAATCTAATTTGTACTGACTGGCTAGACTTTATTTTATTGCATGTGTTTTTTTTCGTACGTAGTTGGGTGATTTCGTGAACCGATATTTCGTCCTTGACAAGTTAAAGCTTCAGTTTGCAAGGGTTTAGCTTATCTAGACTGGTTCTAATTTTAGATGTAAGAATGCAGTTTTTCTTTTGAAGAAAATCTCTAAAAAGTATCCTTAGACCGACTTTAAAGGCCGAGACTGGTCGATAAAGTGATGTCAGGTTTAAAATTACTTATTGAATCAACTTGTTGTTTTTAAATAGAAGATATGGCACCTTAGAGTGCAGACAGGGCTATGTTTTTCTTTGTTATTTTTTTCTTAGGTTATAGAAATAGTTGGTTATATACGAAAGTAACGCTAGGAATCCAAACACTGTTGACATTATAATGTTAATAAGTAAATAGACAATCTGAAAATGACTGAGAAGTAAGCTTTATAAAATTTTCTCTGGGAAAGAAACTTTTCTATTTTTTAGAAAGGGTGCAAAAGAATAGGTGGGAAGACCATAGGTGATTTATAACAAAGAGCTGTAGCACTGACCAATGAGACTGATTTAAGATAGGTAGGAAATTGATTCACACACTAAGGGTAACATAAAGTACTGACCAATGAGGCTGTGCCGGCTGGCGCCGAGGCTGGGCGCGGGCGGCGAGCCGGCGGAACGCAGCGCGCCCAGCGCGCCGCCGCCGCCGCCGCCGCCCAGCGCGCCGCCCTCCAGCGCGCCTGCAACATTACATACCGTTAACATGGCTCTTTCATCTCCTACTTAATCCTAACTAAGTATAGGTAGACCATGTGCTGATCAAAGTGCTGGGTTGCGCCCCTTTGCCAATAGTCTGCTCCAAAAGTATCTGTATAATATATAGGTCGAGGAAAAACTTCTTGCACATTTTATATACATATTCAAGACTAAGAGTTCGTGTGGCACTCAAATGTCGAGTATTTTTGTAACTCCTAACTCTTCAGCTATGTCGTAACTACTAATATATTGCTCCACATTCAAGAATGGCATCGACTTTATCCGTAATAGGGCGACCAGAGCGAGCTGCATCGTTGATGTCAAAATTCCCAGACTGAAAACGCTTGAACCAACTTTGTGCTACACTTACTGACACTACGTTAAGTCCATCAAGGTCACATATTTTTTTCGCAGCTTGTGTTGCATATTTCCCTTTTTTGAAAACTTCAAAATGTATCGAATTACTTCGTTAGTCTCACATAATTTGATGCACAGAAAAACGATTGAAAAATGGCGGGAAATCTTTTTTACTTTTTTTTATATGTTATCTATTTAATGGTATCAAAACCAGCCAGATACAAAGAATACAGCCAAAGAGATTTTACTACAATTTTATACCTATAAAATATGAAAAAACTTTTTCCCCGACCTAATAGGTCTACTATTAGGACCTAATAGGTTTACTACCCATGATCTATCTATACATAATAATTATGTATAGATAGATCATGGGTAGGCTAAACTGCAAGGTTGCGCCCTTTTGCCTATGGTTTATTCCATTAGTACCTGATGAAAGTGTAAACAAACCCTATTTATGTAAAAAGAATAAGTAATACATTAATCTGTGTATACAAGGTTCCAACTTTATATCTCACGACTTCAATCAATTTGAATTGATAAGTGTCGAAGAAAATTGAGGTTATCGTAAAATTATCCTCAATTATCAAATGAAAAACATCTGGTGATTTCAACTTCGAATTTTGGGTTTAAGAATTCAAATAATCAAATCAAAGCTCTCAATTTGTAACTGGCATCCAGATATATTTTAACAGGTACATTTTCGGATCCATTTGTTTACATTTTCATTGGATACTTATGGAACAATACACGTAACAGACTGAAGAAACGATTGAATTTGACATCTAGTATCTTTAAAATACTGAATATTTGATGAGTGCGATTTCATTTTTTTTTCTTTTCTTTTTTTCATTTTTCTTTGGAATGGGCAACTAGCTTCATCTTTCTGACTGACCAACCCGTTAACAATTCAAAAGTGCCTGTAATTGGTGTAATTGAAATAAATGCTTTGAGTTTGAGTCTGAGTTTCATGTTGTGAAAGGTGTTAAGTATGCAGTCAATTACATTTTTGGATTTTCCTATGATACCTTTAGATGCCATGAAAATAGTTTTCTTGACAATACCGATTTCATTTGCCCGTTGCCTATTAAAATTGATATAATAAAGGAGGCACTTACAATACATCGATATTTTACTTGTAGGAATTACAAGGAATTAGGTACATTTGCTAAGTCCTTAACTTAGGCCGAACACCTACTTTTGTTTAAAAGAAAAAATTGCCTTAAAACGGTATGAGTTCGGTAAAAGACTGATTGTAACTAACACAACATAAGATTGACATAACATAACAACTTTAACTGTTACACAACTGAATCAAGCTACTTCATTAAGAATTAAGAGCGCATTAAGACAGCTAATGGGCCGGCAATTTAGGACATCAAAGACGGGCGAAGTGAATATGATTGAGACGAACAGGGAGTACCGACACGGTAGAGCAAAATACTTTGTAAGTCAATCCCCTCCTTCTAATTTATTATGTTTTCATACACATTTAAACTTCTTATAAGTGGCCCCTTCCTCATTCATAAACGACGCTTTTCCTACGGCTTCACCGACTTTTAAAATATCTTTTGTGTGTGTCCTAATCCAGGTCTACTTTTATGCCTAATTTCTTCCAAAGCCGGTCAGCCGTTAAGGCGTGAAAAGGTAACAGACAGACAACTTTACTTTCGCATTTATAATATAAAATTAGTATGGATTTGTACTTAAATGGCGTTATATTAATATATAATATTGACAGGCCTACGGAATGCATTTCATTCTAAAGCGGTTACAAATGGTTATGGTTTAAAATTTTCAATTATTAGTGTATTGTAAATGAAAATAATTACAGAAAGTATTTCTAAAGTTTTTACAAAAGCTAGGTTACAATTATTGTAAAAGAAATTCTAAAAGTAATTTCATACTTTACTTCCACACTAATGTTAGCAGCAATAACTAGTACCAGGACTGCATAAATGCATAGGTTGCTAACACATCATATACATAGCTGCTTTCCAAGGTTGACTCTTACAGCTTATTCGCTTCGAAACAGCATTGGAACAAACTTTCCTCGGAGCAAGTTTTCAACAACTAATTTGGAATCAGTTCACTTCTTTAGAGCCTAACACTCCGTAATGAAATTCGTTCGTATTAGTATGGAAATCAGATGTTTGTACTTTGTAGAATGTTGTATCTCTTTCTTTGTATGCAGTTTTTACGACGATATCATACTTATAAATTATTCCAGATGCTTAACCAGACGCCTAACTTAGATAATTATATCTTATTCCTCTGAAATGTATTGGTTAGCTTTATTTAGCAGATTATTTCATCATAATCATGAAAATTAATTTTCATGACTAGCTGACCTTTAAAAAAACAATATGAAATCTTGACACTTCAAGCAGATCCATAAAGACGCTATCGGACTTCAAAACTTTTTCTATTAGCCTAGTTAAATTTTTCAGCTTGGAACTCTAAAGGACAAACAATGTATTCAGTCGTTTGGCGCAGGCGGCCACTCCGAAGGGAGCCATAAAAATTAATATGACGTTTTAAAAGCGATATTTTGTATTAGAAATGTTGCCAACTATTTTTAGAGTTCCTGCTAATGGTCGTACTTTTTGCAGTTTTTACGTAGTGCCGTAAAGAAACGTTAAAATGTGCATGAGAACCAGAATAATCTCAGATTTCTTTCATAGTTTACAAAATATTTCGTGAAATCGGTTTAAACAATGAATCACATAATATAAATGTATAAATATGAATGTATGTGTGATAACTCAGAATCCAGCAACGTTTTTATAGTTTTTACATATAGAAAAGTTTTTCTTTAAACATCCACCATGTATAAATTATTTTTCGACTCATTTGCTCAAAAAATGCATTTACGATGCCTGTATACATTGTTCGAAAGTTAAAAATTACGCACCATACAACGGAACGTGCGGTAAAATAGGTACTCAGACCTAAGTACCTGTTTTACTGCATACTACGTTCTATAGCGCCGTGCGTATCCTTTACGGTTTATTTTTAATTTCCATAAAAAAATATATAAGAATTCTACCAAGGAGTTTCACATTACGAGAACAAATAAGCTGAATAATCGAACCTCCTTGGAAGCGCTTTTGTTCAATACGTTTGTCTCAC
Organism: Griposia aprilina; assembly: GCA_916610205.1. Lineage (NCBI taxonomy): Eukaryota > Metazoa > Arthropoda > Insecta > Lepidoptera > Noctuidae > Griposia > Griposia aprilina. Next base: position 14,092,938 of record OU744286.1, read on the forward strand.
TTTAATACAAAAAAGAAAATGAGACGAAATATGTAGTTATAATTTTCACCACGCGCACATGGCGCCATTTCCAATTCTCGCCAGTTTCATATTAGAAACGTCAAAGATCGTTGCGACTTACCGACTGGTAATAATAAATGAGTTCAAGCGAGGAATGTACTAATATTTTACTATTTTCTCGCAAATGTGTTGAAAAACGTTGTATGACACACGTGCGGAAATTGGTATTTACAAATTCGTGACTATGGTATGCGACTTCGTCCGCGTAGATTTCGTATTTTCCCCTAAAAAAAATGAAAACCCCGTCCACCTGGTTTAACGAAAATGTATGATTATCTTTTATCTAAAAGTATTTGAGTCAATTTTCAAGTTTATTTGATGGAAAAATATTTTTCATATAAACTGTATACCCCCTTTTCACCCCGAAAGTGGTTGAGTTTTGAAAAATCGTTTATGACGTTTCTATCACTTGACCTATAAGTTATTTGTTCTAATTTTTTAATTAATCAAGCCACGCAATAAAATCCCCCTCTTATATTTACTACCCCTTTCCACTCTTTTAGGGGTAGATGTACAAAAAACCCTGAGATACGTTATTCTTTATTTCCGGTTTTAAGTATAAATGACATCTCTTTGAGGCGCGCGTGGAACACAACGCGCCGTCGAAAACGAAAAACTTTAACGCCCCCCTAATTCCCCTTTATAGTGTAGTTTAGAAAACTATAAAATTACTAACTTTATTATTTACTTTCGTGCCAAACAAGCTTATTAACTCAAGGAATAAGATTTTTCATACAAACAAAATCCACCCCTTTTCACCTCCTTTAAGGTCGAATTTCCAAAACCCCTTCTTAGTGCTCTCCTGCATTATAAAAGGAAGCCGTCTGCAAAACTTCAGGTTCCTAGTCCCAGTAGTTTCGGCTGTGCGTTGATGTCAGTCAGTCAGTTTCTCTTTTTATTTATGTATAAATATATATATATATATAAATATAGATGTACAGAAATAGCCTTGGATATTGATGGTCTGTTCGGTTTCCAATAACGAGATGATAAGGCTCAGGATACGATGGCGCTAGATCGTCGTGACGACTCTCTGGGGACTCGTCGCCGACGACATTTTGCTTTATGTGCTCTAATATGGGCGATTCGTTCTTCAGTCGTGTTTGCGGACATCGTGCTGGTTGGGTGTAATGTGGGCATAGCTTTATTTTCGAATCGGATTTAGATAGAGAAAACTCTAGTCAGAGCGGTTAATGTCAAATAGATTTCATTGATTGCTGTCTCAACTTATCTAATAATAACGTCATTAAAACTGAATTCAATATTTTCCTGTAAATTTAAAGACATTGTTGACTTTCCAGCAGATTCAGCTATTCCTTTTGGACATAAAACTTATATCAGTTCAATAAACTCCATTGTTTTACTAGCTATACTTTTCTTAGTAACTCGTACACACAATATCAAGTTAACAACCTCCGAACTTGGCGACAGACTTGGTAACGCCGTCCGCGCCGGGGCCAACGCGTACTTCATATATTCCCACGTAAAATTACTTCTCTTTAACCAAAAGCATGGCGGCAGAACCACGTTTTATGCATTGTAGATAAAACAAGAAAATATGGCTGTAATATGTATAGCAAAATGGGCCATAACGCGGTTTCGGCCGATGTCTTTATGTTTTCTTTATTTACTCCAAAACAGATAGGTAGTAAAATTTAATGTTCTATATTATGATGATCTTATTTTTTACACACGATTACATTTCTGTGTATCTTTTTAGGCACCTTTAGGCATATATCTTCTGTGCAATTGTGGTGAATAAATGGCTATATAGGCAAGCAGTGTCCCAAAGTCCAGGCCTGAATATTTATGTAACATGTTTAGTGAATTTATCGTCGTAATTTTTCCACATTCCTATACATGTGTTCCATTTTTATGAGCATTGTTACGACGCCATGGTAACACATGCTCGAAATAATTTAGTTTTTATGAATCCCCGTGATTATTAAGCTGTTTGTTATGTGACCTTACTTCCGTAGAGATACCTAGGAACCTACATCACATCTAATGTTTTTGTTATGTTGTAGGTAGTGTATCTATTTAATAGATATGTAAACACTGTCTCATTCACACAACTAGTGATGTAGCTACTGTCACTAATTTCACCTGTCAGTCACCACGAATGGTAGATGGTTGATAGTGAAATGGGCCCTGTACGAGAGGCTTGGTGTGGTAGTGAGCTAGTGTAGTGATATAATCAATTGAAATACGGAATCAACAGGATTCTACATGAGGTATAAAAGTTTTTGGCCTTTAAAATAACCCAGTTGTTGGTGTACTTTGTGTTCAGTCTATCGGCTCGGTCGGCTTCGCACGAAGGCAATTATTTTGTGACAGCAATCTGACTTGCTCCACTTTTGCGTGCTCCGCTCTCTATTGTTGCTGTCTTATCAATATAGCAGTTTCACAATGAAACGATTTTCCATGAGGACAATATTGTTTTCAGTTTTTAGGACAATACTATAACGAATTTACCTAAAGAAGCTTTCAGTTGATGTACCATTGAAAATAGACTTATATTTATGGGTAATAACTTTAAATAACAAATTAATAATAATATATTTAAGTTGTAATCTGTGGATATGGAAGTATATATTTTTTAAGTTATATTTCTATTAATATTTAATATACTACTGTTTGTTTTCCCTTATAACACAAATAAAAATAAAAAATAAAAGGAACATATTCGTATTTCAGCAAACATCCTTATAAATGTAAATGTCAAACAAAAATGCCTAATAAGCCTTTTGAAATCGAAAACCTCCTCAATTAAGACACCATTAAATTAAGTTTCAGAGAGAAGACAGGCCCTTTTCTGTAAACTTTGAACCAAGTTTTATAATTATTTCTGAAAAGGTACTCCGCTGACTTTGCATGTATAATGCAAACAAGATATTAAGAAAACACTTAAAAATATCATAACATTTATGCCCAAATCCTAAAGGAAGTTTTTAATCTCATATCCAATGTGTGTGTGTGTCTGTGACAATGAGGTTATATAATACTAGAAGAGCAACCTCGTACTAAAAAAATCAGAAAAATTTAACCACTTACGAGTTTAAAGTCGTAGCTTTGAAACGGATACTAGTTATGTCAATCTGTCAAAAGAATCTATGTTTGTCTCATTTCTTCTATCGTCAAACTTATTACATTGGAATGAGACAAGACATTGTTATCGGAAAAACAGCCAGAGTTGCCAATGATCAACATAATTTCCCCAATATGAATTAACGTATTTATTGAATCAATTACTATATAGATAGGTTGGATTATGGAACTTTCAATACACTAAAGATTTAAAGAAACTGACAAGGATTAGATACATATAGGACGAAGAAAAACAAATGCGTAAACGTAAATATTATTTTTCCAAAACTATTAAGATCGTGTCAAATTACTTTTGTGTAAAATGGAATGATATTATTTCTATGTACAATCATTTAAACAATAATTATATATGTTTAAACCAAACAGACTATAATAATAATATAGACTTCCAGGAACATACATTCGTCGTCCACTAAACTCCCAAATGTCTGGCAAAATCAAAATCGTTTTTACTGGTAACACTGATGGTAAAAACAATGTTTGATAAATCTATTTCTTGTCGTAATGTTTTTTTGGTTAATCTGAATAAAATTGAGCAAACTTATTTATAAAATGAAACACCAATTTCTTTATTGATCTTTTTAGACCGTGTCATACAAATATCAATCGCATATTTCACCATTTTGTAATTTTTTTAGCGCTAAGCAAACGCTCACTTGACGTCAAGCTGACGACTGAAGTGAGATATGCTTGTGGACATATACGACGTAGTAACGTATCGGCGACGTACACTGCTGATCTAGTCCTATATTACATCATTGGTCTGTGAGTGTGCACTTTCACTCGGTGACATTTGAACATGGCAACTTCTATGAAGAGCTCAATGAAAATGCAAAGTGAGTGTAGTTGAAACATTTACTCACATTTACATATTCAACATTCGCCGCGCTCTGAATAATTTATTATTCATTTCATTTGATGTAAAAATCTAGCAACATAGTGTTAAACATGTTGTTAACATTATTGCTTATCAATTAGATGAACCGTATGGTTTTTTCCAAAAGTGTATGATGAAAGTGTAAACAAACCCTGTCCAGGCTACAATTTTACGCAATCACTCACTAAAGGGAATTAGTAATTTAATATCTCACAACTTTCTCCAACAATTAATGTTTGAATAACATTATTCAATGAGGAAGGTCGGTCAAAACTAATTGTAGATGGCGTGATCATAAGTATGTCCCTACGGCCTACAATAAATTTAACATTTCGTTAATTCATTCCATTTCCTATCCGTATGCCTTCCATTTACTCTGTTCAGCCGTTACGGAATGAGAAGGTAACATAAGATGACTTAGATGTCTGTCAAGAGCCTTTTTTTCAGGAACGTGCGGATGTAACATGTTGAAATAGATATCAATAACTTAGATATACGGTCCCTTGAAGCTACAAAAAAAATCAAACTTCCATTAAACGCAATAAAAAAATTGGTCAATTATGCCGCATAATGTTGATACTACAACACCATGTTGTTGTTGTTGTTGTTGTTGTTATTTCTACATTTTATCTGTAATTTTTATGGTGTACATAATAAAGAGTATTCTATTCTATTCTATTCTATACTCGCAAATAAACCAAAGCCTATAAGGTAGTTCCCATTGACCTAGCAGCATGCAGTTTGGCGAGAACCAAGGTCTAAGATCTTACAGTTCAAGTAAAGAGAAAAATTCTAAAATTGGTAAGAATTGGAAATTCGGGCAGCCGAGTGAGTACAGCTTTGAGGCGGGACCCTCAGGGTACGAGTCCTACTCACACTTATAAAGGTATGAGGAACAGGGTGTAAACTTCACTCATCCTCTGTAGAAAAGGGAGGATCCTCCGACCAGACGGGTGTCGTGTGTGGTGGGCAACTGCCCATGTCGGGGCGTTGTGTATATACTAGTTGCACGGTAAACTCTGTTTGCGCGATGCAGGATTTTGCGTGACGTCACCATATTGTGTAGTTCGCACTAAGCGTTGTAGATGCCACTACACACTAGTCCGGTTTAAAAAAAAAAACAGGTTTTTATGATTCTACATGTCTTAAAATCATAACTATTCATGTTTTACTACCACAAATTATTTGTAATACCTAGATACTCTAGTGCCGCCATTTACTACGTAATATAATACCTACATATTAGAAAGTTTATTTTATCACTTTAAATTGTAATAACTTTTGCCTGAGTGGGCCGAGTTAAATATAGTAACGACTAAATGTTACTTCAAGATACGGGCTGTGACGCTGTGTGTGTGTGTGGTCTGTGTGTGGGACTGTGTGTGTGTGTGTGTGTGTGTGTGCGGGCTGTGTGTGTGTGTGTATGTGTTGGTGGGGGGGGGGGATTTCCAGTCCCTTAAATCTCTTGAAAAGAAGTACACAAATAAAACAATAGTACATGTTAATTTTTAAATCATCCCCTATTTTATCAACACCTCTCAATACCTTTCTTTGGAAACGCTTTCTTGTTTTGACACGTTACACACAGTTTGGCGAAACTGGTGATAACCACTGGTGTATGTATAAAATATTTGAATTTCAAAGGATAATGTTACTTACACTGAAATTCAAATACAATGCCGCGGGGAGCGCCCCGCACTCTACACCCCGCTGTTACAATCATTTCACTAGATTAGTCTAGAAAGACAATTATATTACGAGATCTTGCTCGTATCATAGTTATATTCCTAGTAAGACAGTTATGAACCGCTTTCATATGTCTATATTACGGTATATCCCTAGGGATTTAACTATATCACGGCTTCAACCATCTTACTGCGATATAGGTATACACAACATAACCCCTCATACACGAATTTACATATCACATACTATTTATATCACATCTCAAAAGGATACTACAGTAAAACGGAGCAGCAGGCGCGGATAGCAACCATTTCATAATAAATTCACAAGTCTCAATCCACAATCTTTGGGAACATTTAGAGACACTTTAAACTACATCAAATATTCCACAACTAAGCCTCAGTACGGTTGCGAACAAATACACTATTCAACTACTTGGACTGCAGATATTAAATCATTGTTCATTTATATTGACGATAGTATTAGGGTGAGTACACACTTAGACGCAACGAGACGCAACGCTGAACGCGCGCACTTTTTATGATCGATTTATTATAGAAGACTTAACTAATGTAGAAGACTGGTAGGAACTAAAGAAATAAGCAGTACCTTTGATTTTCATTCCCTTTTTATTTGTTTCCTTTGTTTGCAATAGATACATACAGTAGTAAATAAATAAACAAATTTTCCGCACCGCGGTACCTAAGTACATATTTTAGTGAGCGAACTGGACACGTGTCGAAGCAAGCCGCGTAGTGCTACGCTGCGGAACGCCTCGCCGGTCACCGCGAGTGTTTGGTGTAAAAATTCGACACTCAAGCTGCAGCGCTAGTATCGCGTGGCGTCACATCGCATCTCAATGTGTACGTTCCCTTACGAACGTAAATTACTTACCGGTAAACCTCTTATTTATTGCTCAGTTTTCCGCCGCGTTTCTCTTCTATTGAATTTTCTTACTATTTCAGTTTAATTATTAAGTATCTCTCATTTTATTTTATATCGAATTGAAGCATGGAAACGTTTAGTTGATTTAATTAAATTGAAAGCCGGGTAAATACCGTGCTCGGTTGAATAAAAAAAGTAAGCCACAATTTTTTCATTAGAATTATTGAATTTATTTTTGCAAGCTGGTTTTGTAGGAGTGAAATCCGGTATTCCAGTCATATGGGGTTCACCATCTATTCACACAAAATATAAAACAAAGTCACTTTTCGTGTTTGTCTGTGTGACAGCTTAGATCCTCTAAACTGCACAATGGATTTTGATGTAGTTTTTGCCATTATTTATAGCATTTATTTCGGAAGGTTTTTGTGTATGTTTAATTATTATTTAACTCAGATATAGCACAGATAGCCGATATCTAGTCCATACTAATATTATAAATTCAAAACTAACCTGTCTGTATGTTACCATTTCACGCCTAAACCACTCAACGGATTTCGATCAAATTGGCAAGGAGATAGATGGCATCCTGGGGAAGGACGTAGGACTTTTTGTCCCGGTAGCACATTCCCGTGGGATAATTTCCGCTTTGCACGTGGGCGAAGCCGCGGCCAAAATAAATATTTAGAAGGCAGAATTTGCGAAACAGAATGGTCGACATCAGACACTTTAGTTCTATATATATGGTGCTAGCATCTGCCCGCGGCTTCATCCGCGTGGATGTCAGAAATTATTCCACGGGAACGTTCTACCGCGATTAATAGTACCCTATCATTCAAATCCACTCAGCCGTTAACACAGGTTCCCAAACTTTTATGGACTACCCTTTGCAAGAAAATAAATTCCAACACCCCCTTTTACATAATAGTTAATTATACCAATTTTACCTATATGATATTATCTATTGTCATACACAAATTAAAAATTAATTCTCACTCTCTCTCTCTCTCTCTCTAGCTACCGCCCCCACGAAAAGCTCCAGCGCCCACTAGGGGGCGGTACCGCCCCCTTTGAGAACCTATGCGTAAAAGCGTGAAAAGGTAACAGACAGATAGACAATGTTACTTTCGAATTTATAATATTAAGTATGGATAGCATACACAACAGTTATCTTTAAGTAGATCCACAAACGTTGTGGTTGCTATACTTGCAACACACTTTCACCTATCTAACACTGGCCATCGCTAATGCTTGAAGAATATACTCGTACCTGCTATAACCTCAAATTCTCAGTTGTATCGAAGTAAATGGAATTAAACCACTCTTATGGAGATTGTGGTCTTTCATAAGCTTAAATACGCGGTCCTCGACGATAATTACAGCTAGTTACCTACATCTCTGCCTACTCCACGTAATACAGACGTAGAACCAAACATAACATTTCTTAATACTTATAAGAAGTATGATATACAGTCCACTCGGGCCATTAACACTCATATCCCGAACAAGAAAGCTTACTATGAGTATAAAAATAAGTAGGAAGTCACTGATTAGTGACTGCAAAGTTCTGTCCCCTGTACGCAGAGTTGGAACTGCGCCAGTTCTGTTAAAAGAAGTTAATGACATATGTAGGAATAAGAACATGTGAACTGTAAAAACTCAGGGAGAGAGGTTACAATGAATCGGCGTCATCAGCTACTTCATTATCATGTATAAGCTTTTCTTGCTCGCATTGTGCCACAAATCTTTTCTTTATAGAATTTGGCTTTATCAACAATTAGCTATTTACCGCAAATAAACGTATTTTCTTTATTTTCTGTTGGCTGCGACTTCGTCTGCGATCCAGGATAAAAAGAAGCCTGTCCTTCTCCAGGTCATGGTCTACCCATGTGTCAAAGTTCATCTAAATCCGTTCAGCCGTTTAAGCGTGAAAGCATAACAAACAAACAAACAAACTTACTTTCGCATTTAGGTATAATATTAGTTAGGAGTTAGAATATTATATTATTGGCGTCTATTGGTTAATTGCGACAAAAAGAACTTCGTGTTCGATTCCCAATTCAAACTGCCGCTTTATTAAAAAAAAAACTGTTTTGACATTTGCTGTCAAATATCGACACCATTAAATATCAGTCTTCCTTTATCCCGTCTAAGGGATGATTCTCATTAGAGCAGGCCGTGCCCGGGGGGTGCCGTGTACGTGGCCCGGCAGAGGCACGGTTTTGAAACGTTACACAGTGCATGATCCGTGTCCCGTCCGGGCCACGATTGGACACGGAGCATGCACTGTGTAACGTAAAATTTACTCGTACACGGCACTCCCCGGGCACGACCCACTCTAATGAGAATCATCCCTTATTCTGGTATTGCCTGCAATACTATAATAAAACGTCACCTGTATAGCAGCGTCCCATTACTCAGTAGCCATAACAATTCAAACTTACAACTATGACAAAGACTGATCTGTTTCCTGAAGTTAGCACCATGTTCCTGATATTCCACATGGACTTGGGCTGATACGAATTTCTAGATACACGTATGTATTATTTTCATTGAAAACTAACTTGTAGCAAGGCATCACGTATGTTCAGCAGGCGACCATTTCATAATAGTAAGTAGTAATGTAGCGTGTTTCCTTAGACACGTACCGCCCCAAACGACTCATGAATAGGGGCACCGCAACGTTCCGTCGCGGGTGTTACTTACTTCATAGACAAAGTAGGTGAAAACTAAGGAGCTAGGAGTATATTAGAAACTGGTAATTAAATTACGGAGAGAATGAATAGAAAGTGGTTTCGAATGGATAAGATTATTTTTTAAATACAGTATCAGCATTAAAGCAAGAGGAGATAATAGTAAAACTAGTGATTTTTATTTTTGTAAATTGGCACTTATCTATAGATTTATGTCAAGCATACTCAAATGCGAACCTAATTTCCGAACCAAATAGCGTTAAGTATAATAAAATCGGAACTAACAAAATCGCTAAGAAAAGTGTCACGGTCTGTAATTTATTTTTTGTCATTTGTTGTCGCTGTCAGACACAAACAAAACATTACTCATTGCTCCAGGTGAACAAAGTGGAATGATCCTGAAGAAGATTTAACTTCTGCTGATTTGTATCGATATATTTTATGTGATAAAGCCCTGAACAAAAGAGTACATCCCATCACTAAAAATTTCTTAAACATAGGTGCCGTTCGTGGAATGAAAATAATATTAATAAACTGCTCCACCGAACAGCACTTCTCGAAATTTTGTTTCAGTGCGCATAATGGAATAGCTCAGGCGCCGTACGGTCAAGTGCCGTTGAAATCTTCTCAGTGAATTACCTAGTAAAAAACACTTTTACACGGCAAAATAAATTATAATATTTTAAAACTGTTCGGACTGCTAGCAATCTTACAAAAAAAGGGTAGCACTAAAGAAAGTAAATAAGAGATTTTATTTATTTGATTATTTGATTTACACGGCTTAATAAACCAATTACATAAATCAAAGTACCTATATAATAAGTACAAACATAACGCAAACTAATAACAACAATTAAATAATATTATTCTCACAAAAATGTAGGCACATAACCATTAAATTGGCGAATTTATTAGCGAACAGATCGCAGTCCGGGTTGGCTTCCACGAGCTTATTTAGCGCGGTTAACATGCGCGGTACAGGAGACGCAGCACGAGCTGCTGTCCGACGACACGAACGCACGGCAAGTAGTCGATGTTTTCTGCCACAGAGATGAGGGTGAGTCCCAGTTGCCGTGCGAACCTAACCGAACTCAAATGATGAATAATTGCAACGGATATTCCCAAAATCTATTTAAGTAATCCTGTTAAATACAAACCGACCAAAACGAAGTTTTAATAAGTCTGGAAACTAATACAGAGCGCTAAAATAAATAGTATAATTATGTGATCCAGTAAATTATAGAGCTGCACAGTGGATTCAAAGCGGATGTCAGTCATATCCGGGGCTGAAAGGCTACCGTTGATTAAGGTATAAATTACGAATCGTAGCGCCAACTTGCATATCCCGATCCGTATGTTGACTATACGGAACAGTTCATAATTTTTCATTAAAAAATATAAATCTTCTTTTTCTATGAAAACGAGATTATTTTCGGGCCCTATCAGAATACCAGCGCTGCGAAACTTGTTTTTAATGTCGCAGCTTCATGCTGAGGAGTAGCGTAAAAAATTGCGAAACATAAATTTTGTTTTTTTTTTTCGAAACTCTGTATCTTTCCTATAAAATACATGTAATTTTGGAAAAAATGAAAAAAAAAATTCATATTAAAAAATCAAAGGGAAAAAATATTGCGGTAAGTTTCTGTATTATATTGAAAAATACAGGGGCATTTGAAAGATACATGTATTTTACATGTTATTTTCAACGTTACTGAGGAGCCCTTTGGCCTCGTACAGGACCTTTCTGTTTTTTTTTTTATATACCTATTTATTTTTTATCTGTCTTATTAGACAAAACAAACTCTTCGGCTTTATTATTATAAAGCCGAAGAGTTTGTTTTTTTGTTTGAACACGCAAATCTCTGGAACTACCTGTCAGATTTGAAAAAATATTTTTGCATTTCATGGCCCAATTCTTAAGGAAGGTTTTAAGCTATTTAATATCACGCTACAACCCTTAGGAGTCGTGCAAAAAAGAAAAAAATCCAGAAAGAACGTTAAGTGAAAACAAAAATAGCGTGGAATGCGACGCGGTGGGTTAAGAGCTGAAAATTGACGCGGACGAAGTCGCGGGCAAAAGCTAGTGTTTCTATATTTATGTTTAGTTTATTTTGTGATCTTAATGTGCGAGTACCAATAAATATATTTTCTTTCTTTCTTTCTTTCTTTATTTTAAAGTATCTCATAATGTTTATCCTACCATACCATGCTTACTTGGAATTTTAACAACTTCATTTCTGCTGTTAATTTATTATAGCCACGTAATTTTTGGTTTTGAAGTTTGTTCCTTTGTAATACTGACCTATTTCTTGCTTTGTTTTTATTTTTTCTTTAATTATATCAAGCTGAGACGATTAAGGAATTGTTAATTGAGTTTTGTGAAAATATATTTTTTTTAAGTCAATTTCCACTACTAGAATAAGTCAACCTCATAATAATCGATAAACCAAATTCTAACTTACAGACCAAAATCTTAACGCTGAATTCTAGGACTCCTTTTGATGGCCTATTAAATCTTAGAAGCTAAGGAAAACTTATCACCTAAAATCGATGCAAAACTTATCACCTAAAATCGATGCAAAACTTATAACCTAAAATCGATGCAAAACTTATCACCTAAAATCGATGCAAAACTTATCACCTAAAATCGATGCAAAACTTATCACCTAAAATCGATGCAATGCGATATACAGGGTGGCAGGGACGTCGACGCGCAAACTGTAACAATGAATTCAACACATGATTCTAGAGACCCCCAGCATAGAAATTGTTTATAAGTTATTAAAAAAAAACTGCTGTTTCATAGAAAAGTGCAATACCTACGCGGTCAAAATGTATGGAACAGCATTTTTTTTTTAATAACCGACGAGAAATTTCAACGGGTGTTTCAGAATCATGTACTGAATCCATGATGACAGGCTGCGCGTCGATGTCTCTGCCACCCTGTATGTTTGTATGTTTACAGCAACATAGAATTCTCCAATTCCTGCTGAATTGGATGCTATTAGTAGAGATTGAGCGTAAGCCTTCGAGCGAATCGCTCTGAGCGCTTAATTCGGATCCACCAATGCTGATTTATATTCCATCCGATTATCTGGATTTCCCTTTTTTCAATTTGAATTTCTTTATTCGCCTAATGGCAAATTAAGCGAGATGTTGATACCTTATCTCCAATTCCCTTCTAATATTTATAACTGTTCGACGAACTAAGCTTACTATTCAATGTATTTCCAACAGTATAATGTTAAAGTTTTCCAGAAATACCTACATAATAGTTTCATTGTGTTTTCATCAGTTCGAATTCCAATATGAAATATACAAAAGGTTTCTGTCCTAGTTAAACATAAAATCGAATTGACAAACGTTTGCGTTGAAATTTAATTTTCCCTTCGTAACGCGGAATGATGGCTGAAATAACTATTCAGGCTATTCTGGGTATCGGTAAGTTCTATGAAATTTAATATAACTGATATTCGACCAAACATTTTAAAGGGAAACTGTCAGGTGGTTTTATTAAACATTCTATTCAAGTACACGTTATAAGAATTCGTTCCATTTCCTACAAAATTATTTTCATGATCCAATTCTTACACTTAATTAAACTAGCCTTTTAATAAAACGGGTCTGGAAAGTGTTCGTCTCTAAAAGTATCAGTTAAGCAAGGCATCCATATTAAATGTTGAGCAGTCGAATATGAAATATATTTACTTGGGTAAGTAAGGTACACGTTGATTTAACTGACCTCTGTAATCAGATTACTGCGCTAGCATTTAATTAAGCGGATATGAGTTTCCAGATAGATCACGACTATCGACTTAAAGGCATGAGTGCCTATATTAAACTCATGGACTCTCTGCGTACGTGTTAAGACATATAGCTTATGTACCTTTGTGTATAACTATCCGATCCTTCGAAATGGATATAGAACATTTATTGCCATTGAGAATCCTGTCCAGATCAAGTCACTTATAATTATAACTTGAGTTACATAGAACAACAACACAATATGACAACATTCCACCCTCATACAACAACTATGTAATGTATACGAACAAATCCGCAGCGCAGTACAACCATAAACTATCAAATAATTCAGTATCACGCCCACACAAACGTCGAATAAATAAATCTATTTTTGTTTTATGGGCTAAAGTCCGGCTTCACCCGCAGGTAACATACATAAACGAAACAGATAAACTGGCTGTTTCCATGAACGCGAAAACTTTTGTTTACTCCCACTTTATCCCATTTTTCTTTTATACGAGTTCTAAGAGTTCAAGGTACGCCGAGTGGATCGGGAAATTCGGAAACTAGTTTACGAACAACAATGTTTTAATATGAACCTCAAAATACAAGTAGCTACATACAGCCGTCTCGCTCTCGCGGTCACAGACCGGGCAAGGACTTGGTTGCATGTCCATAAAAGGCATGACGTAAGCGTGACGTCGACGTGACGCAGACACGAGTAGCTATGACGTGGATAACTTATCGAAACGAGTACGTACTACTCGTATCTCGTGATAGTATGTGCGTAAATGTGCTCCATGTCAACACTAATGTACGCTAAGTTAGTGCTCCCTTCGTCCTTCTGCCTCCCGTTAGCATTCTTTACGCCTCAGGGGTCTGTTTCATTACGTCACACGTGAAATGTTACATCACTTTGTCGCCTGGTTAGTCAGTATTCGCGCAAAGTAATTTGTTTCTCACGTTACTCGCTCTAATTTGTAATGCCTATTAGAGCATAAACCAAAGAAATTTTCATACTTACCTTTATGGAAAGGTGAAAACTGCGGCAATTGGTTTAGGCTAGGATTAATCCAGATTCCCTCTCGGTAATCATACGGAATTGTTTTTGGTTTTCCCTTTACCTACAAGGTAGGATTTTTTCACGGAGGCTTTTTCCGGGTAATTTTGCCCTGAGGGTTGCAGCCACATAAATGTTTTCCGCATCGGGAGGATTGGGCCAACATATTTAATTTATTTGGAGTATGTATATTTGTATTATTTGTTCTTTGTAAGGCGATGTAACATAGGTAATAAAGAGTTATAGGTAAGTATCTGCGTTAAAAAAACATATTCTCCCGATATAAAGCCCCGGAAATACAAGCACTTCGAATTTGCAATTAAATTCAGTTCGATTGTGAAAAAGCCTTTTGGACGAAGGTAGCACGCATAATGAAGCCGGTGTATTTCCATTTTACGAGGGGCATGTACGGTACAGCGGTATTGCTCGTAAACATATTTACTTTATGACGAATGCTCTGTATTCACGACCCTGAACATATCCCCAGCATCTTCCGATGTTAAGTCTGCTTATATCCTCCTTGGCAATAATGCCCTCTTTACAGGATCTCACAAAAGTCACCAAAGTAAGTAACTTACCACGTTATTATGAAACGGCACACGAGATCGCTCATAGTCAAGGTGTCAATGTCGACAATTTCTCTATCGGAAAACATTTCCACTTTTAGCAAGCCACTGTTGCGATATTTTTGGTTCAAATTTCTCTACAAATATTGTTGTTCCTAACTTCTGAGTTTAAAGTTCGCGTGAGAGACAAAATAATTTATTATCCTAAGTATACAGAGACCTAGATAACTTTGTATCTAGTTATTAATATAAACATAAATCTCTATTAAGAACCTAACTTGTATGCATTTGGTACAGCTACAGTTTGCACAAGAAAACAAATCTTATATTCCACGTGCACTTCAAGTATAAAATAATAAAGTACCAAATATGGCGGATAGCAAGTATTTTTCCATTTCCGCGGTCGCAGTATTGGAACTCCGTTTATTTATTTTACGATGCACCCGAGTATAAGTCGAGATCGATATAACATTTTTATAAGCTGTGAAAATGATTTTGGCGAAAGGTTCATTCATTATAACCGTTTACATGAATCTTTTCAAAGCAGAAAGGTTAGGAACGTGCTATTTCTCAAATTGCTAGTATATTTATTTCGTTATCAATCCTCAAAGAAACATTCAATTCAAGACAGATAGAAATGCTACCATAACAAAATTCAAATAGCTATCTTCAAACGCTACGCTACCCTTCGCAAGGGTATCGTGGGAGATACCTCTCAAATTGGAAACGCCAGATTTTTCTCTAAGTGTGTATTCAGATTCCCTGTTTGTTTATGTAAAGGCGTAAACCCAACAGTTGAATCTTTAAGAATAACAAACGAAAATCGCTCTCAGTTCGAAATTGAATTTGAAACGTCCATTAAGTTCTGGAAGCTCAAAACAACAGCGCTATTGTGTATATCCGCCAATTAAACAATCTTTATTCTATCTTCAACAATAACATTCCACGTAACACGCCAGTAAATTAAATGTTTGTTTTTTGTTATTAGTCCTGTTTCACGAGAATACAACCGAGTTCTTTTTCATGATACAAATGAATGGAAAAAAAAACGTTGTTCTGAGCGAAGCTAATGCGAGAGCAGTCGTTAGCAATGTTTTTCTGTCTTCCTTTACAACAGTAAACAACATAAACGGACAACAAGCGTAGGTAGCGCCCTCCTTACTTGTGTACAGAAATAGAAATCAGCTCGAAATACGTAAAGGGTAGAAGGGTTAAAAATATTTACTCTTACATTATCATCGCAAGTCCTCTACAAACAAGGGTGCAGTGTGGCTTTAATTACATCCACCTGTTTTACAGGGGAATTAACTAAAAAACATGTCCTGTGGCCGAGCCTGTAGTGTGCCCCAAGTTGGTACACAAGTTCTGTATTTTTATAACACTAATTCGAAAAACGGGTCGTACAAATAATAGTAACAATGTGCTGTTGTGGAGCTAGGTTCAAGGCGGCAGGTCACACGCCGTCCTGTGCAAACACACAAACTGCCGTCGACTTGTATACCGCTTTTAATTAAACTGCCGGCAAAACCCTCATTTTCTTCGACAAATGCCGTTACTTATTCATGCATGTCCTGAGGAAAAGTAGCCAGTTGCTGGTTGCCAGAACGAATTTCACTCATGCATACGAAGAGCCCTCAACAGAGAAGTAGCACATTTTGTTGTTTTGTGAATAAGGATTAATGTTGAATATTTTGGTTTTCTTCTCGGCTGTGTTGTATGGTCTGAGTTACGCTCTACAATATTCCGATTACTTAGATTTAACCGAACAATGGATGCTTCGCAATCGCATCTTTCACTGCCGGGAAACTAAAAACAATACTTTTAAATATGATTCCTATTTATGTTTGAGATAGAAACGACACAGAGCGCTCAAATAGGTACGCTACGTCAGATATATAGTGTAAACTGTCAATACTTCCATTGTTATCCAACATTTCAGATTTGAACATCAGAAATGTGATACTCTTGGCAAGCGGTACCGCCAACTATTGAATGTACTCGAACTACGAAGTAATAATACCCTAAAGCCGCTACGTATATACTGTGTACTCTCAAGTAGGCTATGTATATAACAGCGTGTATTCCCGCGAAGGTAATAAAGCAAAATAATATTTTGAAACTTAATAGAGTTTCTATTTTTCAGGCTCCCTTGGGGAACTGACTAACTTTTTGTATTACGCGTCTACGTTTTAAGTTGTGTTTAACACAGCTGCGCGTCAGGGGAGTGTTACAAACTTTTGTGGGAAGGCAGTTTGATAGGCCGGTCGAGTCCAATAGTCTATTCGAAAGTCTAAGCCACCCGAGCCCAGACCTTATTAGGCTGTGGGCCGCACCATTACAAAAATTAATAAGCTTCGTCCGACCCAGCAACGATGGGCATTAATGAGAGGCTGCGAACAGAATAAGAAAGAAAAACTCTTGTACAAACTACGTGACAAATGAGACACGTAACTAATGACCGCCCGTGGAACAGCGCTGGCGCCGCTACATCTGTTCCTTACACTACTATGTGCTCATATTTCGACATTTATGACAAATTAGATGTAGTTATATAATTTGAGAGCAGCGGTGGCCCAGTGGTAACGGCCGCGACTTACGAGTTGTAAATTATTTTATCCCCACTGCTCTCAAAACGGTGAAGGAAAGCATCGTGAAGAAACTTTACTATAGAAAGTATTTTATTTTTTAACTCGAATAAATGGATAGGTAATACAATTATCTAAACAAAAAACAGACTATCCGAATGGCTTCAGCTGATGTGCCGAGATGATTTAGCAAACAAACCTTCCACCACAAGCTATCGGATAATATTTGTGAAAAACATTTTAATGTAGAAGACCCTCAACAAATCGCAAGATTTTAAAAAAGAATGCTCTCCCATCATTAAATTATCGGACTTATCAAGTACAGCAGTAAGTATGAGCAGTGGTGGCCCAGTGGTAACGGCCGTGACTTACGAGTTGTAGGTCGTAGGTTCGAACCCAGACAGGCGTTTTAGTTTGGGTAAATTATTTCATAACCACTACTCTCAAAACGCTGAAGGAAAACATCGTGAGGAAACCGGCATGTTTTAAAACCAAAAATTCGAACACATGTGACATCTGCCAACCAGCACTGGGCCCAGGAAATGGTAACGGCCCACTCCCTCTCACAGAGAGGAGACCTGTGTCCCAGCAGTGGGAACATTATAGCCTGATTATGATGATATGATTTGATTGACTCATTATTACCACAATTTTAAATGTACATATGTACGTAAGTACATTAAATATTTAGAGCAATAACCGATTCAGACATTATTAAATTAACAGTAATAAAATTATAACAGCCCACGCCATTAATTTATAGTGTCTGATTAAACACAATGGAAGTGATAACTGACGAAAATTATCGTTATTGTTCTATACAAGAACAAGGCGAATGGGCAAATATAACTATCGTTTCTGTTATCGGAATTCGGTACCATTTTCACGCACGAACTGATCTGTCGACATCCTTCATATATGATTATGGGTATGAGGGAGTATTGGGGCCCCTAAACTAGCAATTTAGTGGGATTTGAGTGATCCTTCTGAAGAACACTGCAGTGCACCGCTCTGATAAACACAACAGCCTATAATAATTGTTTGGCTTAAGAAGGACTTATGTTGTTGACCAACATGATCAGGGATTCAGGTGGGCTTGCTTCCAATGAAATGTGGGCGATTGAGATTTGTTGTCACGAAATAATTGCAGTTACAGAATAATCTGTAAATAAAATAACCATTTCCACTGAATTTTTTTTTAGTAAATGTACAAGGATAATTGAGTAGTAAAAAAATCAATTCGTTTTAGCATTTCTTATAAAATGTCGATTAAAATTAAAATCGAGTGATAACCTCCAAAAAACCGTTATATTTTACGAAGTAAACTTTGATGAATAATATCGATTATCGCTTTTGAAATTCGCATAAAAGTGAACATGTTTGATATGGTAGTTGTCCTGAAGGTACTAAAATGTATTTAATGTTATCAACTAGAACTAACAGTGCCTCAGGTGAGACTCATCCGTCAATTTTGGCTAGCTTTAGGCTTAGAACTTGATGTTACTAAACAAACAGGAAGCTGCAGCCAATATTCAGTCAGGCTTCCTCAAAGCCGAATCAACAGTCAAACAAACAAGTCAACTTGCCTTTGAATTGTAGTCTTGACGTCATAGACAGATCGGTACATAAATACCTACATGACTATAGAGATGCACACAACAGCTAGTAGTACGAATACCTATATGGATCTACGTAACGTTTTGGTAAAGTACATACAGGGAAATTAATAGTTACGTAAATTGACGCACTGCATCAATTTGCCATGTTATAGTCATGTCATACAACTGTCAGTGAATGACAGCTGTGAATATACTGACTATTTAAGTTGGTAGTAAATTTGCTTAACAATTAATATCCCTGACTTTAAGCAAAGCAAAAACGGTTTGTGCTACCTATTCCAATACTAATGTCAAGTTCGGCACCACATGGTACTATTCCTAAATTATCCTAGGCTGATATTTTTCCTAATTAGTAGTAACGCCGCCGTCTTTCTTATCAAGGATCTTCATATCGATACTATTTTAATTATAAATACGCTCATAAGGCGCTATAAGAAGCTGGATGACAAAATCCGAGGATCAAGCTAAATGGCGTGCAAATAGCGTATTCAAGTCTAGCTATAATTAAACTGATGATAATGATACTGTAACAATTTCGATGCATTTATCGATCAACGACGAATTGGCGACTGAAGTTCGAACTAGCAACTGAAGTAGCGCGAGGAGTTTCCACAGCCAGCCAGCCATCATCCACGCGGGATCGCTCCACACAAAATAACGATAAACGGTATGAGCCGACAAACGCGTGTATCGATAAAGTACACACCCTGCTGACACAAATGATCGACAAAATTTCCCCCGGGCCCCGGTGAGACTGCCTCTGCAATGTTTTATATTTACCGGAGTGGAACCGAGAAGGTAACGTGTTAACAGTCTACATACACATAAATTGTTAAACAGCGACTCCCCGATGAGCAAAAGTTCTGTTCAATGACAAAAATTTCCCATGAGCATCGGTGTTCAACGCGAGCCAACTTTCCGCAAATAGGCCACGTTTATTTTATGTGAAATACTCATTACAAACCGTCTGTGTTATCATTCATGCGTGCGCACATACTGTGTGCCTGAAAATACAAAAATATGAGACTAATATTTGATGTTAGATTGATAGGGAACTGAGATTCATGATTGAGTCAAACGATCAGATGAGTCACTTTGGATTTGTTTCCATGTTTATTTTACTTTGTATTGAAAAAAAATCTTTGCCACATCTATAAATAACATTTAACTTCCCTGATTATTATTTAGCACGCTATTATTTGTCTAACTTATATTAGGTTAGTACGCTACTGAAGTATCTTCGAAAATGAAGTGCCTATTAGAAAAACTAATTTACCTACTTCTTAGCAAGCCACGCCCATATTTTTAATTTATCGGGAGCAAACTTATTATATTAGATAAAAGCTCTGTTACTGAATCATCGTGCAGGATATCGGAGAATGCAACACTGAATGACAGTTTGACATGGTACGACGATGTCAAGTCACAATACAATCAAAAGTTATGTGGCATAAATACAAAGTCGCACTGCGTAGCACCTCGTAGCGCTACGAGCTACGAGGTGCTACGTACGTAGCGCGTGGCGTAGCACAGTTGATTTGACTGAATGGTAAGTTTGATAATATCGAATCGCACCGCTTCGTCGCGTTTGTCGCTGTAGAACAAAGGGGGACTATAGCCTCGTAGTATATCTAGCTACCTAAAGGGGTGGCCCTAAGTTTTGTGGACATAATTCGATATCGGCGACCCTTGTAACCAAGTTTGTGAATTAGAGCAATCTGTCGTACGTCAAGAACACCAACGGGCATGCTGTATGGCCATCAATATTCTACCAAGTTAATGTTATAAACGCTTTGTCATTTAAATGGACCAAAGACCGACAACGCTATTTTATTAAATGGTATATTTACTATGACCGATTGTATACATTCACAGTGGGATTACGAAATGAAATTGAGAACTTTTTGCCTGGCGTTATTGATTCCGGATTTTGACGAGATCAGCCTCTAAGTACTCAAGTTAAACATTAATTGTTTTTTGAACTTACGTTTCCCCTCGGCGAGGACTTTATAGAATCATAACATGATCAAAAATACGCTAACCAAAAATATGATTTACATAAATGTACAAAATAATAAACTGAATTGTGGGACGGCTAACCCTTCCTTCCATATGTCTTTACAGCACAATTATACACTCTTACGCTAGACAACTTACATCAACTTCTGTGCCCGAGCAGAAAATCTATTAAACTATTTTCTTGTGTTTATATCACTCGTACTTAATTTCTCTTTTAGTCTAGTATTCAGATAAATTCTTCTTATTCTCATAAATAGTGGTCTAAATAGAGCTCATATAGAAAATAAATTAATAGCCATTTCATTTGGTAGAAATATCCGTTGACCCCAGATTTTGAATAGGAAGCCATTTTCACAAAATATACAAAAAATTGCATCAAAGATAAGCATTAGTGGAAACCTATAAAATTTTTGGGTGCCCGATTATACAGCGTATAGAACTGTGAGCTGTCGAATCGTCATACCACATAAATTTCGCAGTAACTTCAGACTTTTGAATAGAAACTTTAACAACTAGAATCGCCAATCTTGGAAAGTTTGTATTTTCTTTATTTCATAATCGTTTTCATTTGTATTTTTTTACAATCATGTATGCTCTATCATATTTTTATAAATGTTATTTTTTTATTATATTTGTCACTGTAGTAAAATACCATATTTGCTTTGACAGGCGTCTTAAAAGACGCGAAATTGCCCAATTTTTCGGAGCTATGTCCAACTGTGGCCCGCAACGTTTATGATGCTATTATATGTACCCGTGAATGTGGCGCTCGTTGTGTGATCGTCTAGGTCGGGGCGGTGCTGCACGCCGCCGCCGGCATGCTATCAGCTGGACGGCGCGGCCATGTGTCCCTCGCTCGCTCCTCACCGACCGCCGCCTGCGCACACAACCATCACGTTACTTTACTTCCATCCATAAATCACGTCACACGTTAAGGGGGTCAACAAAGTATGACAACGTGGTACAAAGGGGACGACGAGTCATAAACTTCGTGACGTCAAATGTATAAATATAAAGTATTAAAAGTCTAAACTCTAACGAACAACTTTAAAATTCTACCAACTCTAACAATATTTTAATGGTTTAGTTTAAAATTGCAAAATATTTGACGCTACACCAGCCACAAATATGACCAGCTGTGACATATGACGGGGGAGCTCCAAAAATCATGAAATTCGTGTGACGCAATTTAAGGATGGCCGCCTTACTTACTACACTGTTATTTATTACAATGTATGCTAAAGCAGACAAGTGCAGAGTCATTTAACACGGTGTTCCTAATCTGTTCTAAGAGATACTTTCTACGAATTAAGCATACAAATACCCTCCAACTGCCAAACTACTCCACAGTTTGGTAGTTGCCATTTTACAACTGAACAACCCCTTAATTGAGTACAATAGGTAAATACCGGCTAATACTACTTCAGTTTGTGCAATTTGTAATTGATAATTTTGATGTGACGCAAAAAATATCAGAACCTAGCACGTCGTACCTTGTAAATGCAAGTTTAAAGTACGATTATATTCATTCAATCTACCTATACAATACCGTTTAATAACTGCTTCTCAGTACCAAAAAGTCACGTCACCAAGGAGTTTAGATCTTCGTCTCATACATCCTCCAGCGCGGGGCTTACGAACCTCGTAAATGAAGATGCAGCCTCGAGCTACATCCTACAAGCACCGTCATACTTGCTAGTATATATTATAACACCTATGTATACCACTCTCATTTCCTCAATAACGTAGCTAACCTTTGACATTAGATAGATGCTCTCATGCTCTTAGATTAGCTCTTCAGATGTACCGAGACATTTCAATTCAATTACCCAGGAATAATGGTTGTCACAGATTGTGCCTACTCGAGATTTAAATTGAATTACATCGTTTTAAGAAGTATATTTTGTTTTAACAGGGTCTATTACAGCCCCTACTTATTTATTTTAAAATATTTTACTAAAGAAGGGATTTTATCTACGACAATCAAATGTAACAGGGCTTTTATTATGACTCCTTCACTTACTGAAGTGACTTTAAATTGAAAATAAATAACAATATTACAAGCCTACATAAATTAACATTTATTTGTTTTGTTTAAAAATATTACAGTCTGCCGAATAAATAATAATATGTTTACAAGTCATTTATATGAGTAGGTATACAAACTATGAACTCACACAAATATAACCAAATAACTAACATAAAATCACGTCATACGAAAGCTTTAAAAATATCTATCCTATTACTGACTAAGCCTTCGAGGAAAGCAGGTATGATGTTATGATAAGTAAATCCTATACCTATTTTTAACTGACTTCATTAGATCTACACAGAATGACTAGTATAGCTACCCATACAACGGATAGCCTATACTTCGTGCATAATAGAGCTGAGTAGGCCTAGTTCTTCACAAATAGACCGACACAACTCCACACGATCTAAATGCGGGCAAGACGGACCGGGAGGCAGATCAATAGCTTCTTTATTAGAACCAACACGGACCAACTAGATCTCCTCTACATAAACTTGTAAGATTGGAACATACTTGCTTGGACCATTTAACTCTGAGCTTAACACGTAAGTACGTATATAAATTTCCTTTTTCTTTTAATTAGACAGCACTCTAACTTCTTAGATTAGAAATATCGATATATTATTTTTAAAAGTTTTAGGTACAGTCACCAAAAGAGATAAGTAACCAGGGCCCTCGATATAGTTGAAGTTGAGTAAGAAAGAAAGGTAAAATTTAATTTTAAATAATAGAAAAGAAATAGGTCATTTATCAAATTAAATTTCATTCGAAAACATACATCGGTTTCTTACTAAACTTCAACTATATCCGCCGACCGCGGTTACTTATCACATTTGGTGAAAATTGTATTAATTTACTGTATTGGATGTGTATAGACTGTTCCAAAAGTATCTGATGAAAGTGTAAACAAACCCTGTTCAGGTTATTTGTTTACGCAATCAGTCAGTAGGTAATACAATTAAATACAGTTGGTATTAAAAAGTACTGCCTCGTTGGTCTAGTGGTCGCTAGCGCTACTGCTGAGCATGAGGTTCTGGGTTCGATTCCCGGGTCGGGCAAAGTGTTATTGGGTTATTCCATCTGGAATTTCTCAGTAGCAGCCCGGAGTTTGGATTTGTGCCCGGTTGATGGCAATAGGCTCGCCCCCTGTTACATGGGACTTAAACATAACTGGCGAAACGTGGGTGTACTGTAGGAGCACCTCTGCCTAACCCTTCGCGGAATACAAGCGTGATATTATGTTAAGTATTATTAAAAGTTTTCAAATTAAAATCTCATCACCTTTTCCAACGATTATTGTTTGAATAACATTATTAAAAAATCATCTGTAATGAAAATCATCGACGATAATTGTTATAAAAATTTGTTTATTTTTATTTTAAGTCACATATGTTTATCGTTTGACTATTGGGGTTAATTTTATAAGGCATGTATTTAACGCGGCGATAAATTAATCTGAAATTGGGATTAAAAAATAATTAAAGCCGGTAGCAAAAATAGTAGGTTGGCAGCTACAGTGAAGAATAATTTTAAATAGAAAGTAGCAGCTTAATAATCAGTTGTTAGCTTTGTTTTAATTTAAACTGGCATCGAGTTTCTGTTTTGGCGAGGCCTCCTATTTCAGAATTTTTATTTTTGGACAAAAAATAAATCCTGGTTTATCCTGGGTTTTATCTGATTTGCATAATAAGGCGTAGCCGACGGAGCCCCGCTAGGCGGGGCTCCTACTTCTGGGCGGTTTAAAAAAAAATAACCACGAAGGGGACGGCGGGGTCTTCCAGACCCCGCCATCCCCTTCTAACCTAACCAGTCCGAGTCAGAGTGCCCCAAGTCCCGAGCTCGCTTCGCTCGCTCTTGCATCCTATCCTACTGTTAATATTAGTCGCCATTTCATTATTTATAGTACCTCGCCTATGATTTCTAGTAGCAAATAGTTAGTAGCCCTTTAAGTTGTTAGTCGTCTGCAAAATAATTAGCCATTTTATAACAACAAATTTTCGTCGTTTTTTTTTTCAATTACAATTTAATAATGTTTAAAAAAAAATGGATAAAGTGGTGCGATAAGTGGTTTAAACTTATCATGTCATCGTTGAAACCCATTACAGTAAACAATACCATAAATAGGAAGTATTATACCACACGGTATTACTACATAAAGTATAAATAAATACCAATATCCCATAATCGATCATATGAGCTTTAACCGCAATATCAGTCAAGTTGTTCAGTACTCCACAAGTCTTGTTCGTGTTTCAGTTATGCGTCTCATTTTTCAAGATATCTTACTCGTCCGCGCGCCTGCGCTTGCAACTGAGAGACTCTCGGGGAACTTTCTTACCCTCATCGAGTCGAAGGCAAAACTTCGCACGAAGTCATATTGTAGTTGATATGTCCATGTATCGACTAAGGGCTGATGTCACCAAAGTCAGATATCTTTTATCCGTGGAATAAAATTGACGTCTAACAGTTCTAGTATGAAAAAAAAGTCAAAAATTCAAAATGTATTCTCAGGATAATACTTATTCTAGGTATAACAGTTTGGTGAAATTCACCCTTAATAACTAAGTTACAAACAAAAATATATTTTGAAACGCAGGAATAGCGTTAGAAAATATATTTTTGAAACGCTATTCTAATAACAAGACATATTTATATATGAACAATGCAAAACCAGTATTTGATCTGTAAACAAATAATCTTTCACTTCCTTGCTTGTATTCAAATACGCTCTTTATAAGTACCTACGTATACTTAACAAACATTCTCAGCGAATGTAAGAGGAAGGTACATACATGAAAAGAAATGGGCCGAGCCTCTCTAGGCGCCTCATCCATCATATTCGGTAACCTACATTCAAAAAAAGAAAAATGGAATGCAAAACCAAACGTCACAACCATAAAGTGTGTAAAATGGATAAATTCATAACTCTTCCTTTCAGCTTCACTTTCAGGGTAAAATTAGATAAAAGGATTGTTCATTTCACGCTTTGTCCCTTTTAAGGTGAGCAAATGATGCCGTCCATGCCGATCCACAAAAGCCACCCCTCTAGAAGGAGGAAATAAGATTCCAAATAAAATTTATTTCAGAGATTTATGTCATTATGTGACATTCGTATTCTGCATCTTGGATTAAAATAACTACAATATTATACAACCATAGTATACAGACTCACAGACTTTAAAAACGTTGACTTCAACCCAACGTTGAAAAATGTCGTCAGTTATTATTAAAAAACAATGCTGTTTCATACATTTTGACCGCGTAGGTATTGCACTTTTGTAGGAATAAGCAGATTTAAAAAAAATAACCGACGTAATATTTCAACGTAGGCAGGTCCAGAAGTACCTAGTCCATGGTAACAGGTTGTGCGTCGATTTCCCTGCCACCCTGTATTTTATTTTAAAAAATCAGCTGATTCTGGCACTCGAGAAAAAGTTGCAAAAGTGTAAGGTTCCAACTTACTTGTATTCGGAGGTATATTTAAATAACCTGCACTGACAAACTTCTATACTGATGGCTACACAAAGTATATTCTAACATATAAATTACGTATGGTTTAATGGATTCGTAAATAAACGCGGTTTGGTTTCAGCTGAAATCTAATTCTTAAACTTAATCAACCATTTCTATTTTAACCGACATTTCTATATTACGTTTGATTGTATGTTTTTTTTTTATGTTTTTATGTATGGTCACCGATTTCTCCGCCAATTGTGGACCGATTTTGAAAATTCTTTTTTGTTTGAAAGGGTAAGCTTTCGAAGTAGTCTCATTGTCACCAGCTCAGAATTTGATGAGGGGATCCTATGGAAATCAAGGGAAATTCTCAAATTTTATAAGCACACTTATAGCGATTTGGGTGCTTTTTATAGTAACTCTTGCATTTGCTTTCGGAGAGCACCATTCTGTGAAGTGGACCTGGTGATGAAGAGCAGAGGTGGCCACTGGAACTACTCAGTAATAAGTATTTCATGGGTTGCGCTTCGATTACTTTAATATGGTTGCTAACCAATTTATGGTCGTCACAATGGAGGAGCTCTGGTTCTTACCGGGAGCACTGCGCAACAATTGACGTCCCTG
Organism: Griposia aprilina; assembly: GCA_916610205.1. Taxonomy (NCBI): domain Eukaryota; kingdom Metazoa; phylum Arthropoda; class Insecta; order Lepidoptera; family Noctuidae; genus Griposia; species Griposia aprilina. Next base: position 14,119,949 of record OU744286.1, read on the forward strand.
CATCGGGAAAAGCAATATTTTGAAAAGGTGAGGAGCAGTTGACATTAGGCTATTGTAACTTAGATAAATTAAAAACAGACCCACTGGAAAAGAGAAAAATAAAAAACGATTCACAACAAAAAAAACCGGCTTCCAAAAAAAAACACTACAAAGTGAATTAAAATTAACTTTAATTTCGGAATTCGATGGCAAAAAACAAAAAAAAAAAGATGCAATGACAATGACTTCCGAAATTAAAGTTATTTTTCACATATTAGTGTCTTTTTTTGGAAGTCGGTTGTTTTGTTTTTGTAAAAACGTTTTTAGGTAACGGAATATACCAAGAGCACTTCATTCACTCAAGTGTATATTCATCATCATTTCGGATGGATGTCAGCCACTGTAAAAAGGCTCATCTTTCACGAGACACGCTCCAGGGTTCAATCAAATAAGTAACATATTTACTTTCCGAATATTTGCCCGTAAACTTGTTCGTTTGATAAATGATGATAGAAAACTATCGAATTCCTTTCGTTATTTATATAGGTATAGTATTTGAAATATTTTCTGTATGTAGTGGACGATAGACGAATACTTAAATACGTCCCAGGTACGGTTATGTAGATAGTTAGGAAAAGGAAAATCTGAGGATGCATGAAAGAAAAAAAACTACGGTAAATATAACAAAACGATTCAAAGGAATCAGTCCCACCACGTTCTATCAAAAATAACCTCAAAAATGCTCACTACGAGCGCTCAAAAGATTTCAGAACGACGCAGTCTCGAAGACCAAAAAGCAACATTTTAATCAAAATCAGTAGAACGCGAATCAATCAATCATAGGAAAACGAACCTTTTCAAAACGAAAACTTCAAATCATTTTGAAAACTTCATCCAATCCAAAACGTGAACGTAAATGAACAGTTTCCCCCGATTTCATGTCCGCTAGTTCTCTTCATTGTACTTGGATTCAATTAAAACATTTCAGGAAGTTTGACTCTGATAGGGAAGTGAAGGAAATATTCCAAGTTCGCATTGACAAGACGATAGAGAATGTGGGACATGAAACTTTGCGGAGATAACTCATTCACATTCCGCGCTTTTGTTTATACAGCGCTATAGTCTGTGACGACGCGAACTCTCGGAAAATGTAAAAATAGGGATAAGAGCTTACCTACAAAGCTTTCTTAGATGGTCGACGTAAGAATAACTAGGAAATCATAAATATACAAACGTGAAGGGGTTGTTAAGATTCTCGTCTCGTGTCTATGCAGAGAAAATACAGTAACTGCATTGTAAAGAATATTATGCCGAGTACCTCGGATATTTGACTATAAAATGTTTGTAGAAGTTTCGGAGAATTTATTTCAAATTCAAGAAGACAAAGAAACAATCTATCACTGTCTGAAAGGACAGCTACGTAGTTAGGTAGCGCAGTGCGAATTCTTCTGCTAACTTTTATTACGTTTTCCCCGAGCTTACTGTTTATGTCCCCTCGCCGTTTATAACCGGGACGAGATATTTTTTACGTCACACCTTCAGCCTCCAGCGAGAGAACTTCTATAAAATGACGTATATTAATAATAATTCATGTTGAACGTTATTGTCAGTTACCTTCAATAAAAGCTTTGTCATGGACTTGTAGTACCAAGACCCCCATATTACTTTGTAGTAGGTATACCTAGAGTAGTGTAGTAGTAGTGTTCTTTAGACATTTGTTTGAGCACGTTTGCTTTGAGGATGATTTAGTAAACACATGTTAAATTCTTTTCCGTCTTTCGGCTAAAGTATGAGAAATTACTAGGCAGTGCACTCACTACCTTCAAAAATAGTAATATGTTATCCGAGCCAGTAAAGTCCTACAACAAAGTTCTGTGCTCGGAATGACAGGTTTGAAGCGGAAAAACAAATTCTGAGCGGTATACATACAACTATTTTTGAAAATATCATAACTACCAGCTTGCATGGATGCACAAAGCATTGCGAACAAAATATTTGAAACTGAACGTTAGAAATTTCAGTCGTGTGCGCTCAGCGACTGTCATGTGCGACACATGCGCCATTTATTTGTAGCGGCTTGTTTGTGACGCGCGCTCATTCTCCAAATGTTTTCGTTGTTTGAGACTCCGGTACACCGAGCCATGCTATCATATACGTCACATTCCGCTCCCGCAGTCAGTTCTCCCCAACTCACAGTACTTTTTCAAACGCTTCTGGCTGTTCGTGCCCCAAAAACCTTTTCGGCCGTTATCCGGCTAGCATTCTCATATTCTGACATTTTCTTAGACTGCACCCATTGTGGTCGCCGCCCCTCTTAATATACGACAACGATCTTGAAAATAGGTTTGCTCGTTCACATTACCGTTTCACAGTCTTGACTCTGTCTATCGATTTACATTGTGAGACGCTTTTAATAAGATTAAAGCAAAATATATGACTTGCTACTCCACTTGTACGACCAGCGAATCTCTTGGCTAGCATTAAAATTAGATTTTCCCCTTAATATTTTATAGCTTACTACCATTATCAACGTCATAACTTACAAAGATAATGGTCGTTACATGCTCCAGAGAATCTTATATGCAACATTATAGGTCGCCTCATGGGAGCCAAAGTGGATCGCTAGCGACTCTGTAATAGCTAATCCTCTGTTTTGTCCATTTATATAACAGGCTTATATGATGGTCAGTGAACCACCGCTTTGCTGTTCACCTAAAAGCTTTCCAATCCTTTACAATCTACTAAACTACATTCCGTTCCACAACGCTGTAGTGCATTTATTTTTCTCGAAGCCTAAATCGTTTATGTTTGGCTACGCAGTAAAATGTTTGTGCATTTTTGGAAAACCTCCGTTCGTGTTTATGAAGCTGTATATTTCTTTAGAAATAAATATAATGTTTGAAATAAAATGTTATTAACCCTTAATAATAGGTTCCAAGTCAAAATATTCTACGATATTGTGCTGCTTAGAAAGTAACTACTACCTAATGAGGAAACATCTCCTGAAGCAATGTGTTTTCTTTGTCCTTTGAGATAAAGAATACTGTAACAGCTACTAAATTATGATAAACAAATTACCTTCGAAAACAAACATTATAAAGGAATTTACGTTGCCTTTCATAAGTACCTTTAACCTCGCATAAACCGCTGAGTGAGCAATATAAACACAAGATTGGTTCGACTGTTTCTGGCCGCCGCGCGTTCGCAACACAAATGTATTTTCATTTCCTCTGAATATTCATTCGATTTCGCGTCTTATGACAGTTCTCATCTACATTTTCTGCGCGGGCTTTCTTCCCCCATCGCTTTCACTAAATGTAATTGTCTGTTCTACTTCAGCTGTGAATGCCGGTGGTTTCAGCTGTTTGTTCTTAGCGAATAGACAAAAATCACTTGTGAATAAGAATTTAAATGATATGCTATTTAATTCACTAGTAATAAGATCCCTCTCACATCCATATCTGAATCTATTAAGTTTTACTAGTAGAACTTTCAGAAATGATTAAAAAGATTTCGAGATCTTGATTATTTAATGCTTTTGTTTTCCAACTTATAGAACAAAGCAATTTATGTGTAAGAGTGTAAGTATTTGAAAACCTTTCGTTTAAGGTATAATAAAAGTCAAAACTTGTTAAACTTCTAAAAGACAACGTGACATTAATGACAGTTGTGGTAAATAACTGATATCGATTTCTTTTGCAATAACTGTGAAATTCAATGTCAAGCTTCACTCGCAGTAGATTAAGCGACACCTGTTACATTGGCGATGTTTTATTCCCTGATGACATACATAGATTTGTTGCTGACGGACCGTAGCATTCATTAGCTTTTAATATTGAGTGTAGCTTGGCAATGAGAAAGTCAAGAAGTGTATTCATTTTGATCAGGCACAACAGCGCACGTGCGCGACTCTATCCCCTCTGGGTAGAGGTTAAAATACAACGGCTAGTCCCCCGGGGCGGGCTGCTTCGTAATTCATTCATTTTTATTCCGAATGCCACTCGCTTGAGCTGTTAGCTTGCGGAAAATCGTTACCGGCGTCGACAATCGCCATGCGGACTAGTGATACACGAAACGCATCCACTTACACATAAATTTACGGACGCGGCTTCTTTACATCGCGCCAGAATCGCCGGTCCCCGGGAACGTGGTCACTGAGCTAGACTAGGGGCACAGACACTGCGCGGCACAGCCGGCTCGGGCCGGTCGCGGCGTGCGGGTGGCGTGAGCGTGCGGCGTGGCGGACCGGGCACGAGGGCGTGTTCACGCGACGTCGGCAGCGGCTCAGGTGACGCACGGACGCAGCGCGGTGCGGTGCGGTGCGGGACGAGCGCTCGCACGGGCCAGCGCCGACACACGACAGCCTCCGTCGCAATGACGAAGCGGCCGGGTACGCGCGCGCGCTCTGCGACGCAGCCTCCGAATCTCTCCGATTGGCTCCGAGATCTGACGACGCAGGGGTGAACAAACCGGCCACGCTTCTCCTTCTAACACAGTGACGAGGTTAAAAAGGATTTAGACTTTCTCGTAGCATTTTACGGTTCGATCGTCCTCAACGTACACTTTGTAAATCTAGACTCCGTCGCAGTTGTGAACTTGTCTGAATTGGGTATAAATCCTAGAGATCTCAACGTCGCATGTGAGTTTAATCCGATACCTAATCGCCGCGCGATAAGCTTGTGAACCACGTTACGATCTTGAAATGAACAACCTTCAGACACACTACAAACATCGTTCTCGCGCTTGAATGGTTGTTAGAAAATAAAAGATCAAACAAAAAAGACCAAGAACCAACAAAGTAGTTAATCTGGTAAATCGACACTCTTGAAGACGACTTTGTTACTAATTCTCTGTAATCAATACCTATTCATTAACGTATTAATAAATCCATAACGTTAGAGGGACTTGACATTTTAACAATTTAAATTCTTCGAATAAAATAGTTGAGCTCTGATCGAAAACGATTAAAACTGCGCAAATTGATATCCCTGGGAACGCGGCAGGTGACGCCAACTCCAGGAAAAACATATCCATTGTGCCGGGGGCTCTGTCGGCCTCCTACGAGCTTGCGGTTAATGCTTCTTACTGTTTTGAGGCTTTTCCTATGCTATTCGACTCAAAAATGGAATATGTTTATGTCAAATACATATTCCTGTTTAATTATTCTCATTCATGTTTTGTCTAAAGATAAGATAGCATGATGTGTAAAAAACTACGAACACTAAAAGTGGAACATTATAATCAGCAACGTGTTATAAATATGGATCAGATTTGATACTTTGACACGTGCACGGATCCTTTTTGATTAACCAAAACGTGTAGAGTGTAAAGAGGATTAGGTTAATTAATTCCTAATTACAAAACGTTAAAAGGGGCTAATACAATATCAATATAAAGCTCCTCGCTCGACGAGAATATATACGATTTTAAGGGATGAAATGTTAAAGGTTGTTCTCGTTATTCTTTAGAATATACAGCTTAATATTAAACTAGTATCAACATAATCAATAAAAAACTAATTAAAACTTAGCAAGCACCAATTAAAATACATTTGCAGTTTTATAAACAATCCGGTAAAGAGCTACGGAGCTACGTATAGTTCGTAGACCGCGCTACGAATTCGTAGCCTCGTAGCAGGCGAAACACTAACGTAGCCCCTAATTCCTTTTGTTGTTTGAAAGCTTTTGCATAATCGCATTCAAATCATAAATAAATATTTGTACAAAACAACTGCGCTATTATTTTAACGAAGTTTGCATATTTCTGTTAATGCTTTATCAGTTGTTTTAGAATATAAATAAACAAATTTTAAATACATTAAAATAGTTAAAGTACCATCAAATCTTCATAGCAACCATAATCAGCCTATAATGTTTCCACTGCTGGGTCACAGGCTTCCTCTCTGTTAGAGTTAAGGGGGGTTAACTGATTATGAAATAATGAGACGAAATTTAAGATGATAGGGTGGCCTAGGTTTACTCCTATTGGAGCTTTATTAGCCGTGTTTGTCGCCGGTATGCTAGATAAAATAATAAGATTATTGAAATTTACTCGATTTTCGAACAGTCTTTTCACACACGTACCTACAATGTGCAATTTTTCATGGTATCAAATTATACACTATCGTGTGACTAAGGTTTTTATAGTCACCAGTACGCTGTTGTAGTTGAAGTGGTTATTTTGAAACTGGTATCTTAAGAGTAATTACACGAATCGATACTGTTGCAAAAGGTGAGTCCTTGTTAGATATTCAAGTTCCTGAATAGGCACCCGTAACGACATTATCATTCTGGTTCTGATGTAGGTACTTATGACGGCCGGCAAGTTGTTCTACATTGGTAGGGTAATGGGAAAGGTATGATCCATCCACCAACTGACCGTGGCAAGTGCAGCTTGACCTCGCGGATTCATCACAAACGATTCATCTTATCAATTTGCTGCTATTTAGCACATAGGTAGGTATGTGGTGCTGTTCCACAAACGATGAGACACTTAATATCGTGTCCTGTGTGTCCTGTTGCCTGCACATTTCAGGAACTGATAGACGCTACTGAAGGTGGGCAACTCTGTGTGGAAATTCTGTGCCGACTAATTTATAATGCCTTGGACACGCTAAAAAAACAAAAAAACACAGACACCCTCCTGAGAAGATGCATTCGCTCCTTGAAATAGAAGTTGTAAACAGCATTACAAGAGGCTTTATTGTTAAAACGCAGTTCAAAACAGCCAGCTAATGCATTTATTCGGTACAGTTATCACAATGATAACACAGCATGAATTATTATATTAATAATTTCAGCCGGGAACGAACACGTCGCCGTGGTCTGGAGCTTTCAGCAATCAGCATTTCAAATGGATTTGTGGTAAACAAACCGTAGCTAAAAGCTATATCGAATAGTTATTCAGTTTCTAAGATTAACGCGGATTGTGGTGAGTGTTATTATCAATGTTAATTTGTTAATAAAATAATAAGACTTTTCGTTACGTAAAGTCATCGCAGTTTTTGATCTTTATCTTTATGATGACATTTGGTATTGCAAACAAAGTAAAAACTTTGAATCTTCGCTTTTATGCGTATTTGAGCGTGTAAAATTATAGAGTAAGAACTTAGATCGCGTCCTAACCGAAAGCGAATATTGCGCGATTACGCGATGAATTACTCGTATGACGTATAAACGCTACTTGATTGATCGCGTGAGCAGCCCCAGTTTTCCGCCACGCCTGCGAGTCCCCCAGGGCCTAGCGACCAGCCAGCCTAAGGGCAAGCTACCTCCCACCCAGCTACCCCGAACAGATAGCTTGCCTGCCTGATGGGGAATCGAGCTCGCTGCACTCGCTCCTGCATTATATGTAGTTTCTCATATTTCTTCTCCTTTTCTGCATAAGTCGACAAAGCAACTCCTACTTCTGTTTTACATTGCCAAAAGAAATCTAAGCTTGTGCCAAAAAAAATCGAGCTCGCATCGCTCACTATTGCACCTTAGTTACTCCTTATTCTTAAACTTTCTTGCATAAGTCAACAAAGTAAATCCTATTGCTGTATGAATAGTCAAAAGAAACCTAACACATCCGAGGTGCTAAATTATCGAGCTTGCTTCGCTCGCTCTTGCATCCAAAGTTCTCTTAAAAATATCACTGCCGGCCCCAGTTATGCGAAAATCAATCATATAGGTTTGTACAAAAGTAGTATAATTAATATTGTTTGAAGAAAGTACATTGGGTAAAGTAAAGATACGAGGAAAAAAACGTCTTTGTTCAGAAACGTCGATTTATAACGACTGTTGATGCAACTGTGGTGACGTAAATAACAGACTGCATTATTTCTGTTTGTTTATAGTAATTAAAGCCGGTTAATTGTTTTACTTTCCGTACTATTGCATATTATTTACCTCAAATGTCAAGTGTTTAGGGGCCCTGGGTCTCTAACTCCGGGCCTGCGCGTGAGTCCACACGCGGGTCTTACACTGCGTTCTAACCGAAATCGTCGGTCGCGCGAATACGCGAATATTATAACTCAGGTAAATAATCGCGTATCGTTTACTTGAATAATGACGTACATACGCGACTTGCTTGTTCGCGCGAGTATGTCATTTTCATATGCGTGACGATCACGTACTCGCGCAACTGTCACTTTCGGTTAGGAGGCGGGGTTATCTAAGACTTAAAGAAAAAAAGAAAGGTAAGGCCCCTGCAGGTACAAAGGTAAAATAATTTTGGAAGGAATAACGCCATCTCTGAATGAGTGGTGTTATGAGGAAGCCCTTTAAGCTCACTCTCTTAGTCAGCGACTCAACCCCCCCATCCACGTGCGCACTGTTTTAGCAAGGAAAGTTTGTTTTTCCATGTTTTGATAATCGGGTTGGCGATTTTAAATCGATCTAAAGTTTGTATTGGCTCATGATAATTATGTTCTAGCGGTCTCTGTATGAAAAGTGACTTGTGATTGAACTAATATCAAACTATGTGGACGATAGCAATACGCATTAACCAGAACTGTTTGATGTGATTTATGCTAAAAGGCAAACGGACCCAGGCAAAACGGACCGGACGAATGGGAAGAGATTTGATAAGAAGAAAAATACCGTTACCGCAATGTTCTAACTTTAAGCTTAGCGATGTTACTGAGGATGACGCAAGAAAACTGTACTTGCGATTAGTTCTTCAGCAGTTGGTAATGATAAGTTGTGTTCAAGAATGATAACTCTTATCCTTCCCTCTTTACTTCCTGTTCTCGCTCACATCTTCAATCACTCATTTTCCTCTTGATCTTTTCCGTCAGTTTGGAAACAGGCTCACATTATACCTCTACCTAAAACTAACAATCCTTCTTTAGTAACCCACTTTAGACCTATTTCTATCCTCCCATTTCTCTCTAAAGTTTTTGAGCACATAGTTCATAGACAATTATCATTTTTCGTGACATCAAACTCGATAATATCCCGTTTTCAATACGGTTTTCGCCCAAGTCACAGTACTGTATCCGCGCTTTTGAAAGTAAGTGACGACATCCGCTGGGCAATGGAGAATGAGTCCCTTACTGTACTTGTATTGCTTGACTTTAGTAGCGCCTTTAACTCAGTGGATTTCGACATTTTACCCGGTATTCTCACATCTATCAATTTCTCTTCTTCCGCCCTAGCCCGGTTCAGTTCTTATCTTCGGGGCCGCTCTCAGTGTGTTCACCTTGGGGAGTCTTTCTCTGATTGGTGTAACCTCACAGAGGGCGTTCCTCAGGGTAGCGTTCTCTCTCCTCTCCTCTTCTCAATTTTCATAAACTTTGTTACCAGAGTAATCTCTTCTAGTATTCATCTCTACGCAGATGACTTGCAGCTATATCGACATTTTACTGTAGCAGACGCGGGTTTTGCAATTGCTGCAATGAATCATGACCTGGCTTGTATCATCGCTTGGGCATAGTCTTTTGGTTTGCAAGTTAACCCAACTAAATCCCAGACCATGATCATAGGCAGCAGATTCGTTCGCAATGCGGCTGATGTTGCAACTCTGATGCCTTTATATCTCGGTGATGTTCGGAATGACAATACCGAAACAGCCAAAGATTTGTTGTTTCGTGGCGTGCTCAGGTCATTAAGGTCAGTCGAAAGGTACATTTCTCGTTTCATTCGCTGAAATGCCTTCAAAGTCTCCTGCCCTTGAAGACTAAAATTTATTTGGCACAGACACTTATTCAGCCGATTATAGATTATGCCAACGCCTGCTACTTGGATGCTACTGAGGAGGTATTAAACAAGCTTGAGCGCTTGCAAAACTTGTGCATTCGCTTTGTTTTCGGTCTTCGAAAGTATGACCATATTTCTCACCTTCGCAAGGAACTCAAGTAGCTCCCGATCCGCTTTCGGAGGAACTCTCGGCTTTTATGTCTCCTCTTCAACATCTTACACGACCCGTCTTAGCCTTCCTACCTGCGTGACCGATTTTCTTACGCTCGCCCTAGCGACGCACCGTGTCGATCGCATCTAAGATCCGTCCTTAAATCCCATCTTCATAAAACAAGCTACTATTCTTATTCCTTCTCTGTTCATGCTGTAAGATTGTGGAACTCACTTTCGCCTAGCATTCGAGATTTAAAATCTATTTCTCATTTCAAATACCGAGTAAAAGAGCATTACCTTTCCTTTTAACTGTGAGAATTTATATATAAGTTTATTTATTTTAGCATTATGTATTTATTTAAGTATATGTTATTGTTATTTATTTTTGTCACAAATAAAATTCTTCTCTGCTTGATCTCACACACTATTGTCTACATTTATTTTTCATTTCTCCTTTCGCAGGTCTGCTGGAAGAAATTTCTTAAGAAATAAGCAGTACCTTTGTACTTAATATTATTAATATGATCTGTATTTATATTACTGTGTAAATAAAAATAAAAAAATTGTTCATACGGTGACATCAGAGGGTCAGAAACTTCAAAGAAAGGAAAAATAAGAAAGAAGAGTGTTATAAGAGAATCATCAAAAAATAAAAATTACTGTTTACCCGACGATGAAAACTTATTTTCAGAATCAAGTAGGGGATAGGTGCAACATCCAGATTTTCGTTTATGTGTACTTACCTACATTGTGCTTGAGCTTTTTTTTTTTTGTTGGGAAATCATCAAATGACCTCCCGCTCTGGGCGGAGCAGAAGGGCGTGTCAGACTCCTACTGACTAAAACCCACCCGTGTTCCTTCAGTTGCCTGTGTGCCAGGGCCCCGGTAACTCTTTCAAATGATCCGCGACCCCGGCAGGCATCGGCCCTATCGGACCCCGTCAATTATGCTGACATCTCTTTGAGGCGCGCGTGGAACACAACGCGCCGTCGGTCGACCCGGGCCTGGTCCTTTCCGGACGGCGAGCTGTCCATTGCTCGCTATCCGCAAGCCCGCGCCTACGGTGGGCGGCAGTGGGCTATCGACTCCCGACGCCCAGGGTGTCTCCTCCTGCAGCGACTAGGGGGCGTGAGGGCGCAATGGTTGCCTCTCCCTCACGCGCTCCGCATCCTCCTTCGCGAGCATTACTGCTTCGCAGAAGGAGGTGACTGCTTCCAATTCCCTCTCGCTCCGTACCATGGCCTGAACCAGGGCCAGACGCGAAAGATCGCCGCCGCCGATCGCCGCCACGAGGACACGGCTATGCTCCGCCCAAGCATGGCAGACCACCACTGTATGCTCCACCGTGTGCTCAGGTCGATCCACACAATGATAACACCCGGGCGTTTCGTCCCGCCTTATCCTAAACAGGAACTTCCCGAAACAGCCATGTCTGGTGAGGACCTGCGTCAGGCGGAAGGTGAGGACACCGTGGCGCATCTCAAGCCAATCCTCAAAGAGGGGACTTACCGTCGCAATTGTGGTGTGCCCAATTATGTTTGCGCTGCGCTGGTTATGACGAAGATTATGATGAGGTAGTGTTTCTCTGTGAACAAAATGTTCTAAAAGCTTTTTTATGAAAGTCCATTTTGCTTTTCTATGTGGACTGATTATAATGGCAAAAAGGACCGATTTGAGTTCTTAGAAATCATGTAATATCTTAATTATCTATGAAAATATTTAAGTCAATTAACAAGTAACGTAAAGTAAAGGTTGTTGATCTGTTTAATTATCGAAAATCTTGAATAAATAGAATAGTTTTTTTTTCTACATTAGTTGTTGCTTAAGTGGTCCGTTCTGCCTTCCCTTCCCCTATCAACAAAAAAGTTGCTGACAGACTTTGTACGGGTCAACCACCGTACAGCACGTTTACCTGGGTCATCATTATTGTGCCACGCGCTCAGTATGCTTCCATCATTTATATTATTGCACTTACACCGCAATAGTTCAGTACGTAATTCGGCAACATACCGTGCACGTGACTCATAATCCCATATCGTTCACCAATCATCCTAGTATAAATTAATCTTAATCCTATATTTGTGGAAAGAGACAATACAGTGAATTTATTAACCTTAAACTGACTTTCATCTCTTATCTCATCCTTTATCTCTATCTTAAGCCAACCCCGAACAGACTTTTTAATTTAAACTACCTTCTTATTATGAAAATACACTCGAGAGCAATGAATCCGGGTCACTTAAAGAATGTTAAAAATCTCGGAAACTAAAAATGATAGGTTAATGCAATAAATTGTATTTAATAGACAATGTAATACTCCTTAAATGAAAGTAAAAAAAATATGAGTCACCATACATTTTATTAACACAAAATTACATTAAAAAAAAACTGCTGATCTCTCCTTAAAACAAAAATAGGAAACATGAAATTTTTGAACTTTATTACGATTTTCTTGAATTTTAATACTTCGTATTGCCTCCTCGTGCTTCCATTACTGCGTTTACGCGGTTTGGCATGCTGTACACCAAGTTCCTTATACGATTTTGGGGAATATTCTCCCATTCCTCTGTGAGAGCAATTTTGAGCTCACGAAGCGTGATTGGGGGAGGGTTTCGTTGTTTTACGCATCTACCTAGCTCGTCCCAAGCATGCTCGATCGGGTTGATATCCGGGCTGCGCGCTGGCCACTCCATACGAGTAATGTTCATCTCTTGAAGGTAGTCATTCAAAATCCTACCTGTATGAGGTCGGGCATTGTCATGCATAAATATAGCATCCTCACCTAAATTGACCATAAATGGACCAACGTGATCATTGAGGATTTCTTCCACATATCTTACGCTAGTTAAAGAGCCGTTTTCTATGATCACCAGCTCTGTGCGACTTTCAGAAGAAATTCCGGCCCACACAAGTACAGACCCACCACCGTAGGCTACTTTTTCTTCGATGCATGCTTGCTTGAATCTTTCCCCTGGTCTTCGATACACTCTGTGTCTTCCATCGTGCTTGTAGAGCATAAATTTTGATTCGTCGGAGAACATAACTTTTGACCAATCTTCAATACTCCAATTTACGTGGCTCTGGGCATATCTTAGTCTTGAAATACGATGCCCACGCTCCAGTTTAGGGCCGTTTGCAGGTCTAAGGGGTTTTAAGTTAGATTCAGCAAGCCGACGTCTTACTGTCCATGCACTTGGGTTACTTCCTCCGAGGCGTCGAAACTGATTTGTGAGTTCAGTTCCTGTGAGAAAGCGATTTCGAAGCATGGTGTTCACCAAGTATCGGTCTTCTCGTGCTGTGGTACACCTGGTTCTGCCCGTTCCTGGTCTGCGTAGGTTAGAACCAGTTTCTTCGTAACGTCGGAGAACTCTTTGTACTGTTGACAGCGACACACCGACAGTCCTGGCTGTATCGCGCTGACTCCGGCCGGTTTCCAGCATTGTAAGTATTCTGGTGCATTCTTCAGGCGTAAGCGACATAATTTCAGCTTGAATAATGAATATAGAGCACTATCAACATGGTTTATGTACCCACATAAATGACAGATTACAAACAAAAGCAAAACCAAATGCTGTAATTTCGTAGTTCCATCTTCGAAAGTGGCCCTTTTTCAAATTTGATTTTTTTATGATATAACTTTACAATAACTAAGAAGTTTTAATACCTTCATTTAAGGAGTATTACATTGTCTATTAAATACAATTTATTGCATTAACCTAGCATTTTTAGTTTCCGAGATTTTTAGGATTTTTTAAGTGACCCGGATTCATTGCTCTCGAGTGTAGTATATTTTGATCACTTACTTACCTACTATGACCTATACAGATTAATTGCCTGTAACCTTATATGTACGGTCAGCAACAAAAGTGGATTAACAGTTTTTAAAATCTTATTCATAAAATTATATAAAAAGATCAAATCAAATCACTTTTATTTGTTAACACAGGTAAAGTATACAGATCTTATATTTGATGAAAGAGCGCTATGTTATGCTGCAGGAGGCGTTCAAATGGTGTGCATCTAGCTCAAGATTACAAATTATAGTTTCTAAAAATATATTAAAAATCATGCATGATATGTAATTAGCAAAATATATTGAAAAATTATATAATATTATTTAACACCTAAAGAAATATCTAAGTCAAAATAATTAAAAATGTCCAAAAATATTAAATAATATAAAAATAATGAATTTCAATTCCAAACATCATGCACGTTTTTGTCATATAACATAAAAACAAACATAACAAAAAAATCACGCAATTTAAGTATATTGACGCATTTTTAACCAACTTCGAAAAGGAGGAGGTTATCAATTCGGATGTTTATATTTTTTTTTGTTTTTTTATGTATGTTCGGGCTTAACTCTGTCATATATAGACGGATTTGCAAAATTCTTTTTTTGTTTGAAAGGGTATACTCTCAAGATGGTCCCATTGTCACCAAGTCAGAATCTGATGAAGTGATCCCATGAAAATCGAGGGAAATCCTCAAATTTTACAGGCACGCCTATAGCGATATGGGTATTTTTTATAGTAACTCGTGCATTTACTCTCGGAAAGCACCATTCGGTGAAGTGGAACTGATGATGAAGACCAGAGGTGGCCACCGGAACTACTCAATTATAATTATTTCACGGGTTACGATTCGATTACTTTAATATGGTTGCAAAGCAATTTATGCTCGTCACAATGAATATGGTGAAATGGTGCTGATGGTGACTTCACCATCAGCTCCTAAAAGGTGATGAGTAGTTGACATTAAGCTATTGTAACTTAGAAAAAATAATAGCTGCCTCACTAAAAAGTGAAAAATAAAAAACTTATTTACAAAAAAAAACAACCGACTTCAAAAAAAACACAACAAAGTGAAAAATTACTTTAATTTCGGAAGTCGGTGGCAAAAAACTAAAATACAGATCCAAAGACACCGACTTCCGAAATTAAAGTTATTTTTTACAATGTTGTTGTGTTGTTTTTTTTTCAATGAATATCTTAGGAGATATCCTAAGATATTCATTGAAATCAAATGATGTAAAGAGCAATTTTGTTTTAAATTAAATACTTAAGATGAATAAATATTTATTTGGATAAGGATTAATATCCTGTTTATAAAAATACCTTCGCAAATAATACATTATTTTAGAACAAATTTGGTTAGCATAAAAATGGTTATAGTGAGTCAACCTTAAACGATAGACATATGCTGTCGCGGACTTTTTTTATAAATTTAAAAGGGGTACAATACTGTGATACATGCTTTATGCGAAACGTTAACCGTTTACGCAGCGCACGCAGCGGAAGCTCTCAAAAGGAAAAATGAACCCTGATTTTGAAACATTCCTCATTGGTGCTCCGCTCCTATTGGTCTAAGCGTGATGATATATAGCCTATAGCCTTCGTCGATAAATGAGCTATCTAACACTGAAAGAATTCGGACCAGTAATTCCTGAGATAAGTGCGTTCAAGCAAACAAACAAACAAACTCTTCAGCTTTATAATATTAGTATAGAAGTATAGATTACTGTTTCCAACAATTATTGTTTGAATAACATTTGAACAATCATTGACGAAAACTGAGCTTATAAAATGGCATCAACAGGTACGTTTTCTAATCCATTTCTGTATATTTCAATCATATATCTTGGAACAGACTATAGCATTTTGTTTAAATGTATAAGTGTGGAATGCTGCCGCCACATTGTCGCAATAAGGCGAATTACACTTCGCGCGCCATCTCTCCCACACCGCTTGACGACGCGGTCTCGCTGTGAACAGAGAGCGCGCAAAGTGTAGTCGCTTGTGTTCGAATGCATGCCTGCTTGCATGCTGCATGCTGAAGCAAGCATCCTTGCTTGCATGCTTCTTACTGGGACCACTTAAAACCACTTTTGTTCATAAACAACTGTTTTATTAAGTGCCATTACTAGATTAAAACAGTGGTATAATGAATGTTCGGAAACATAATACTACGAACAAATGTTATTTCGGCTAAGTGTAACTTCGGTAAAAAGTTTTTCGACCAAATGAAACGTCGGAGTAACGAAAAAAATCGAAACGCATTCGCTCACTACTTTGCTAGCGTGTTTCTCCCGAACACACCCAAGTTGGACCCATCGCAACTAATTGTGAGTAATGAGAGAGAGAAAATACCTCTATCGATCCTAACCATAGCCAGACTCAAGTCCAGTAGCTCGATCGGCCATCACAATGTTCCTGCATTTATTCTTATGGGCTGCCGTGATATCTTGGCGGCTCCTCTCTGCCATATGTTTAACTTGGCCCTCCAGTCCGGTATATACCCTGAGCAGTGGAGCATCTCGCGAGTCATCCCCGTCCCTCAAACAAGTGACAAAAGAGCTGTAGAGGAACACAGACCCATCGCTATCCTGCCTACCGTTGCCAAGACTTTTGAGCATATACTCCACGCACTTAGCTACAAGAGGATTAATGTGCTACTTACGGATGACCAACACGGTTTTCGCCCAGGTCGCTCTGTAAACACAAACCTACTGATCCACACGGACTATCTATCTAGCGGTTTAGACATAGGTAGGCAAGTTGATGTCCTCTATTTTAACTTTCGGAAAGCGTTCGACAAAATCCAAAACGATATACTCCTGTCAAAGTTAGGGGCCATGGGATTCTCGTTCAATTATCTTATCTTTTTCTCTGACTAGGTACCTACGGGATCGCCAACAATTCGTCAGACATGCCTATTTCGAGACCAAGCCATATAATATTCGCTCTGGCGTGAGTCAGGGATCCGTGTTGGGGCCGCTTTTATTCCTTATCATGATCAATGACCTTGTCAATAAGGTTAAGTTTGCAAAATGCGTGTTATATTCTGACGACCTAAAACTAGTTGCTCACATGAGAACGGACGAGGATTGCAAACTCCTGCAAAGGGATATTGACTCTATCTATGAGTAGAGCATTGTAAATAAGCTGTTCTTTAACACAAATAAGTGCTATGTCTTGACATTCGGTCGAGGATTACGAACAATCCATTTTGTCTACAGCTTAGGTGGTGAAAAAATTACTTGAGTCACCAACGTAAAGGACCTGGGAGTGACCTTCGACCGCTGTCTTAGTTTCAGAGATCACATTTCCACCCTTGCGAAAAAATCTTTCAGACGATTAGGATTTGTCTTGCGAAATGCTCGTGATTTTCACAACCCGCATGTTATTATATTACTGTCCACCAATCTAGTTCGCAGTAAGCTGGAGACTATTAGTGTCTGGCTTCTCTATCGGCATCTCGAGCATTAACGTTTGAGCCGCGATATACCGCGGCTCAAACTTTAATGCTCGAGAAAGTGCAGAAAAATCTTAACCGACGTCAAAAAAAGGAGGAGCTTCTCAATTCGACTGTATGTTTTTTTTTTATGTGTGTTAGCTCAGAACTTTTTTCTAGGTGAACGATTTGGATGATTCTTTTTTTATTTGAAAACTGATGCTTCACATGTGGTCCCGTATAAATTTGATTAAATTCTGATCTGCAGTTTTTGAGTTATCCTTAATACTGCGTACTTTTTCCACTTAGTTTATATTGATGATGTGTTAATAATTTCCTGACACTGTTATTTACGAGTACATATCAAGTAGTGGTATACGAATTTGTGTGGGAAACCAAATACATCCTAGGGACTTTGGGTTTCAACTCATTGGAGGTAAGAAGAGGCCTTGATCAGCTCACGGTAGCTTGTAAGGCCCTTAACGGTCGTATCGACTGCCCTGAGCTCCATAACCTTTTCTGTCGACTATTTGTGCCCGACAAATACATCAGTCAGCGCCAAAGTCGCCGACACAATCTGTTCGCCCAACTGCCTTGCAGAACGGTCGCCAGAGCTGAAACGCCTGTGTGCCGTACTTTAAGGATGCTCAATGCCCTCCTGATGGCTGACCCTGAATGTGATGTGTTTGCGGACGAATTGAGTAAAATTAAGCGAGTATGTCTGATGTTCTGTGAGAAACGTACGCGAGGGTGTCCACTGTTCCATATTAGTAAGTAGCGACTAATAATTGTTTATGACACAATTGTCTGCATTGTATAGTTTTGTTTTCTTCCTATGTAAATTAATGTAATTGGTATTGTACCGTGTCAATTAACTATAAATAAATAAATCAGTGATATGAATTCCAGCTTCTTTTATTTATTCACTAAGTAAGTACCTATAGCCTAGTAGTTACCTATCTGCATTATAAAATACTCACTGGTTTAAAACATTCCTACATTACATAAATAGTACATTCATACTGTGGTAAAATCATACTAAGTACCTACATACTCTCACATTGGCGTCTCCGTCACTTCCACCAGGCGACAACAAACACGTATCATTAAATAAGCTTTGAATAACGGTCAAGTCAAATTAATATAAACGTTTTACCTACCAATAAAACGCTTATTAATTTACTTACCTTAATCGAAG
The DNA here is from genome assembly GCA_916610205.1 of Griposia aprilina. NCBI lineage: Eukaryota > Metazoa > Arthropoda > Insecta > Lepidoptera > Noctuidae > Griposia > Griposia aprilina. The sequence continues at coordinate 14,138,195 of OU744286.1, forward strand.
CTTATAGTCAAACTCTGCCTGGTAATTAGACTCAATGAAATCAAAATGGCAAGGCTCGCTTCATCAGCCTCCCTCTACCACTAGTACCACTGCCAAGTGGAAGTGACATATTAGAAAGAGATAGTAATATAGGAAATAGAGAGTTTTATTGGTAGGTAAAACATTTCTATTTCGCAGCAGTAAAGCTAATATCAGACGCTTCACCCGAGTGAATAGTACACTCGACTGAATACTCAATTTTGTTTCATTCTACTTTCACACGACACCAACAAAATCACAGGAACAAACGATAATCTGCTCGTTTCATTTCATTTTTATATCATTCGGTAGGCGACTGAAAGATGCAGAGTGCCGAAGCCTAATATCGTTATATCGATCGGTTCACAAATAAATTCTTTTTTCATGTTTATTTTTGATTTCAGACGTTTCACTTCGAGTGACGCGCCTGATATCTGCAGTGCCGGTCGTACACTAGCAATATGTCGGATGGCGGCATGGCATAAGTACAAGTTCTATGAAAAGTGGGTGGACTCGAATGTGTTACAAGCAGTTTTCTTTGTTCAAGTTTTACTAATGCATAATCAGGCTATAATGTTGCCACTGCTGCGACATAGGCCTCCTCTCTGTGAGAGGGATTGGGCCGTAATCGACCGCGCGGGCCCTGTGCGGGATGGTGTTCCTTTATTAAAGTGAATGGTGGATGTCACATGTCTTTGATTTTTCGGTTCTAGGACATGGCCGGTTTCCTCACGATGTTTTCCTTCACCGTTCTGAGAGCAGTGGTGATGAAATAAATAACACAAAGTAAAGTGCTTGCTTGGGTTCGAACCCATGACCTCTATAACTCGTAATTCGGGACCGATACCACTGGACCACCACTGCTCCCAAATGTTATTGATGATCGTATTTTATTTTGGAATAAAAAAAATATATAGAATAGAAAATAAAATAAAGACATTCTATAAGAAGTAGGTTAGTATATTTAAATCATAATTCTTAACATTATTATAAACAAACATCAGGTAAACTATATTCAACAGTAGAATCTAAGTGAACAAAAGGACTTTTATGTTCTAGAGACATTTCAAACGCGTCCCCATCTTCAGTCAACTTATCAAAAAAATAACTTGTATTAACTTTGCTAATCATAGAATTATTGTTACTATTAGTACTGGATCTGAAATTACTCTTCCTAACTGGACTATCTATAGGCGTAGAACAATTATTATGGATTTGAGTCAGTATAGATTTCCTCATACTCATTTTCTTAGGTGTAGAGTATTTCTCAAAGACTAACCTAACTAACTTATTGTCTAATTTAGCCGTTTTAACTGGGAGAGGTCTGGAAATAATCTTGTCTATAATATCTGATAAATCACCATCACTAGTTTCTCCTTCCGTCTTATTTAGAAAACTTAAATAATGGGCGTTTACTTTATTTTCTTTATTGTCATGTAACTGATCATCTGAGAATTTGCAGTCATCATTAAAAGGTACATTATACATGTTATTACTGTCATCACAGGTCAAGGACATATCTTTTAAGCTTTTTCTCAAAGACTGCATTAGTTTATTGCTAGTTCTTTTCTTTTTAATTGCGATAAAGCTGTTCAATGTTTTCTGGACTTTCTTAGTGTTGTTTTTAATTTTTCTTTTTAATCTGTTGACATTTACACTGACGTTTAATGCGCTTGTATTTGTTTCCTTTGCTTTTAAATCTAAAGATTTCATAGACGCGTTTAAGTTATCAATTGGTTCTATAGTTTTAGGTTTTCTGTTATATTTTCTTTTAGGTTTATCAGGATTCGGGTTGTCATTTTCTTTATTCTTGCGAGTTCTAGTTTTCTTCTGTTTGGGAGGCTTCTTGATGGATTCTTCGTATGCTTCTACTATGTCCGGGTAGTACTTGCGCATCAAATCTTGTCTTTCTGTTGTAGTCCATGCTACTAAGGGATCTTCATCTTCTGTGAATAAGTCACATCATCTTTAATTTCACACGATAGGTATAACAATGACTTCCGGTATCAAATTGAATATATTTCGAAAATATATCGATTTTTAACTAAAAAATAAGTTTACCAACATGCCTTTTTACTTGGAGAGACTTACCTTCAAACTGGTCATCAGGTATGAGTCCTTCATATTGACCCTCAGTATAGGCCCATACAACCTCAAAGCTTGGGACACCTGTAAAATAACTTTTTATTTGAAAAATTTCAAGCAGACAAGAAACTTTGTTGTTTGGAGCAGCTTTTATTGTTATGGGACTAACCTCTTGGATTCCTCTTCTTCTTTATTAATGAAGCTTTTAAAGATCTGCAAAGCACATTATCTTGGAAGTGCCATTTAGTTAACAGTGGCAAGAACTTCTCCACACAGTATCTTTCTGACCAGTCCAATTTATTTGTCATCAGTTTCTGAAATGAAAATTTATAATTATGACACATCAATACATATAATTTACTGACCACAAAATACTGTAGCTTGGTATCCACAAAAGCAACGTTGAAAAAGCCAGAAAAAAAGCAATTTATGTATTGTCATCATGTGTTGTTGGGAATGGAATCGCACCTTTATGGTCACAAACTTAAAGGTGCTTTTCTATTGTCACCATTTTCTTCTGTTCTTAACCCATAAGTGATCAAATAAAAAATACAAATAACCACCAAAAACCTGCAAATAATTACCATAAACTTTATAAGACTTGGAGTGGGGTTCTTTAAACTGTTCAAATCAATTTTGTCTGGAGGGGTGTTCATGAACTCTTTCATAACTTTGGGCTCCGGGAATGGAACGCCACACGTCAGAGCTCGATTACGAAGCGATAGTTCACGCTTTACTTCCGCTGCTTTTATTCTGAAAACAACAGAAGTAGTGAATAATTTTCAATTGTTACATTTAATTTGTGGAAGTTTGTAAATGCTGCGCTTATTGTACATTATTTACCTAGACTGTAAGCTACCTGAATCCTACTATACTAATAATATTATAAATGTGAAAGTTTGTATGTTTGGATGTTTGGATGTTTGTTACTCAATCACGCAAAACGGCTAAACGGATTTGGATGAAATTTGGCATAGACATAGTTTATAACCTGTATTAACAGGATACTTTTATCCCGGTAGTACGTTCCCATGGGATAATTTCCGACATCCACGTGAGCGAAGCCGCTAGCAAAAGGTAGTAAATTAATTAATTAAATACATTTCATGAGCTTAAATCGTTGCAATTTAAACTATGTCAGTAAAATCACACGACGTGTTTTTGGTTACCAAGTACGACACCTTGTAAACTGAAGCTGAAATTCCATCGATATGTGTTCAGCAGGTCTTGCTCTTACGGACATTGCGAATGACAAGAAAGAGAAAGAATTTTCTTACAGCTGGACTCAGTCCAAAGAATCAAACATTTTCTACATTTTCGTTTTCTAACAACTTTTTAAAATTCATTCGGTTATACTGATAATATACATTACTTGTGACCAGTATCGTTGCACCCGCGATTTGTGACGCACACGGGACAGCCGTTCTTCCCGTGCGTCCGGCCGGAATGGCCGCAGCGGTCGCACCGACCTGGGGCCGACAACCAACGGTTCCGTTCTTCGTAGCGCTCGGTGTCTGTCACCCATGATAACAGCCTGTTTAGAAAATAATATCAAGGCTTCATTACTACATTAAAATATTTCAATTGCTCAAAACAATTCTCCTCCATGGCAATAACCACGCTAGACGCTCTCCTGTTCCACTTTTTCCATTCACTGACAGATAATGCAGAGCCTTAAGGGGGATGCCCTAAGGTAGCCCGCGAATTTCAAATTTACTTACGTTTTTTGCAATTGGCAGGTCAGTGTCAGGTTGTATGTTGATTAAAATACGATTGGCGACAGTAAAAAAATTGGCTTTACAGAATTATAATCATTAGAATCAGCATTACAACTCCTTAAATTAAAATTGGCCTCAAATGTCATGATTTCATGAAATAATCATACAATAGGGTAATATGAACTTAGAGAGATGTATTGATGAGTTTTATGATTATAATTCTATAAATAAATATTTGATACGGCCTGCAAAATGCAAAAAAATTAAGAAATTCAGAATTTCGCGGGCTACCTTGGCGCATCCTCCTTAACAGCTGGATCAAGAGGCACGAAATTTTGCAGAAGAGTTCCTTTTATAACGAAGGTGAGTACTACGGAAGGATTTTTGGAAATTCATCCCCTAAAGGAGTTAAATACGGGACGAAAGTTTGTATGGAAGTTCGGCCTTTTTACCGATGAGAAATCCCATCAGGCACACGGCTTGTTTTCAAAAAACTGTTGATTGCACCAAACACCTGTCTGCTCAAGTCTCCCGCATGCAAATAACCATGTAAGCGATAAGTACAAGCATTATTAGGTATAGTTTACCTTGGTATGACATCTTTTTCTGGGATAGTGTGCAGGAACGATACTACAGTAGTTATAGACGAACCACACGCACCTAGTCCGTAGTCGCACCCACAGAGAAGGGCGAGGGCTATCATCTTGTTGCGGCCAAAACCTACAACATGCTTGAGTTAACTACAGTCGAATTCGAAGGAAGATTTCGATAGAGGATGTTTTAAATTAAAATGGGCCTTTAATGAATGATATGGGTTTTTACAGATTTTCTCAACAAGCTCTCATGACTCCCATGTGAATCTCACGCCCTGCCGAACAATTTCGCATCATCATCATCACCTGCCTAGACTTTTAGCAAATATGTTGGGCTCGGCTTCTAGTCTAGGCAGATGCAGCTGAATACCAATTCAATTCTGAATGTAATTTCGCATAGCAGACGAAAAATAAAAAATGTCATGGGTCAACGTTTTTTCAGAATTACATTTTAAAGACACCAGTTAGGAAAACTATGAGTAAACTTTAATAATATGAACTACAAACCATTGCTCTTATACATGGAATCCGCATCGTAGCAGTCGACGGAGCCCTGCAGCGCTCCGCCCCCGGCTGAGTTCGACACGCTAAAGTTACGGTACACGCGCTTAGCGCCGTAAGCGAAGCAGTCGGAGTCTTGAGACACCACGGCGTCGACAAACTGTTTACGAGAGTAGTGGACAATGAAAGAGAACAGCAGTAAACAGATGATAATTAATGAATACATGATAGCAACATTATTATAGAAGTAGCTCTTGTCCGCGAGTTCGTCTGCGTGTATATACAATTTTTTTTTTTATCTGGATGATTATTAGCGTATGTTCTTCTCCTTAAGCTATCCCAGGTTATCAATCTGTCAGATTTTATAATTTTATTTGTTCTTATTTGGTTTTACCTGATTTTATTTGACTTTATTTTATTTGGTTTTATCTGATTTTATTTGACTTTATTTTATTTGGTTTTATCTGATTTTATTTGACTTTATTTTATTTGTTTTTATGTGGTTTCTATTAATTTATGTTTGGCAATGGGTGTTTTTTACCAGAAATAAATGAATTTATGTATTAATAATTGTCATCAGAAAAGCCCCGTGTTCTAGGTCTGAGCGCAGCCTAGTTATACTATAATAAATAAATACAAACCCCTTCTGCATTCAGGTGTGCACATGTAGCTTCAGCCTCACCATGCCCCTTTACACAGCGGACCCCAAGGGTCTTGAGGAGAGATTCACACTGGAAATAATTAAGGGTACATTATGATCTCTGTTCTATTCTGTTTATGGTATACCAACTTTTTTTCCCGTTCTAATTTGCTGTTAACTTAGCAGTCTGTGAAATATAATGAGCCACTCACTTGTCTTGTTTTAAGGATAAAGGTATCTCAAAATGAAAAGGTGTGGCAGCCACAGAGGGTACAAACCATTTACTATAATACAGGGTAGCAGAGACATCAATGCACAACCTGTTACTATGGTTTCAGTACCTGATTCTGAACAACCCTGCATTAATTTTTTTACACGAAACATGTAAAAAAACATTGCTGTTCTATACATTTTCACCTAAGAAACAACTTTTTTTTTTTTTTGGTAACCAAACAAACAGTTTCTACGCTAGGGGTCTAAAATCATGTGCTGAATTCATGGTTACAGTTTGCGCGTCAAAGTGCCTGCCACCCTGTATAGATTTTACTTACTTCCTTTAGAACATTCTTAAATCTCTTTCTAGCAACATCAGGCTTCTTCTTGGCAACTGCAGCTTCAGACCTTGGAGCAGCCCCTTTGAACAGAATAGCATTACGTACAGCCATCACATCTCTCTTGAGTTCCGGTGCGTCACCCTCCAGCACAAATACAGGGTTTATGTCGGCCAATACCAGGTATACCGTTCTGAAGAAGAGGTTCCTGAAAAGTAGACAACATATTTTATTTATTTGGTAATGATTTCACTAAAGGTGATTTACATCCTTTTGCCACTTATTACACTAAGTATATATTTTAGCATTATGTAGTCTAAGTTGAATTTTGAATGACCATAGTTGCAAAACTGCTTCTAAATAAATTTTAAGTAATTGTGATGGAATTTGAACTCTGTCATGAACAACATAGAATTTGTGGTTCAAAAACTTGATAATTATTTAGTAGATTGTGAAATCACATTTTCGCTTAGACAATATTTATAATTAATTACCTCAGATATAATTTTGGCTGAATATGATACTCTGTGACATTCTGACTGTCGCAAACCCATCCTGATAAATCAACTGCTACAGTTTCACCTCGTATCTGCAAAAGGCATAATTAAAAACCATTTCCCGTTAGAGTTTGGACCAAAAAGTTTTCACTTGCTTATAAAGATGACCCTCAGACCAAAATAAGTAAAAAAAAAGCAATAGAAGCATGGACAATGCCTCATTTTATTTTTTTGGGCGTGTTTGGGTGTTTTTATTAGTCTTCTTTATAAACAAAAATGAAATGCTGTTCTTTGGTAAAAAGACGGCTGGACCAATTTAGTATTTTTTTGTTTTGAAATGTTCCTAAAACTTAGTAGGTTCCTAAACATAGAAAGAAAAAAAAATAAAGTTACCACGAAAATTGAAGGTACCCTTTTCTATGGGATTTTTTGTAAGAAAACAAAGACCATAATTGAAATTTTGACAAGAACGTATCTAGGGTCAGAAACGTCCGCTCAGACTAACAAGAATAATGTATCAAGGATTTTGTAGTATCTTGATTTAAAATAGTGTCCTTGGAATTTCCTGCCCGTTCTTCTCTATAGAGATCTACGTTTTGGAATAGGCAGCTGGCTTCAACTTTCTGGCTGATAAATAAAAACTAGAAAATGAAAATACGACAAAGATCTCACTTCGTGTAACGATTTTTTCTCGCTGTATGGTGTCAATACAGTCCATAGGCCTTTTACACCCATTTTGTTTAAATAATCGCTTTAGAACTATATAAAAGAAACCAATTAAAATTCTGAAAACCACGTTTCAATTCAAATTCAAATTATATGTTTCATTTCACAGCCAACAATCGACATTGTTTTTGTTACTAATTTGTCAATAGCTTATCAAACAAAAATAAACTGTAGGACTCGCACATAAAAACCATTTTTTCTACAAAATCAATTCGTTCACGTTGTTTTTGTTTTGATATTATTGACACTTGACAGTTCGCGATAAGTGTAGCCATGCTCAATAAATCCGATACTATGTCTATCCCTCATCCCTAAGAATCTTATACATCTTTTTGTAAAGAGTTATTGATGTGTTTTTAGGGTAGTACTCGTATTTCTAATATTGTTTTTTTTTTTTTTTTTTTGGCTTCGCACGGTTTGTGCATCTAAGCAATGTCACGTTTAGTTAGTATGAAGTAAAATAGAGTTGTATAATAGTCAATAGATAAATTTAAAAAAAATCATGTGTATAGTTCACACGCCATAAGAATGAAACCACGGAACAGAAAAAACACGAAACCTTCAAAAATGTGAACTTCAAGACAGTAGGTATTCTATCTCATTCTGTCGCACGTTAAATCCTAGATGGATGTGTTTATTTTCTTTTTAAAGGCGCTGTTTCGTTTCATCTACGAGTATAATATTATATTTATACTAGCTGCGCCCCGTGGTTTCACCCGCAGTGGTATGAAATATGCTTTAAGACTTATTCTCAGACCTACCTACCAAATATACCCAAAAAAATACATAAAAATCGGTCAAGCCGTTTCGGAGGAGTTCGACAACAAACACTGTGACACGAGATTTTTATTGTAATATGTTGGGGAAAAAAGTTCATCGCATTTTTTAAGAAAATTTAAAATATTTTTTAATATAGTTTATTTACATTTAACTAAAGTATGTAGGTACCATTTTGTTCGATAACTTTTTGCCATCTTGTAGGTAGGGACATGATCCCATTGCTATAGAAATTTTGGGACTTCTGATCAAAATACCGCGACAAGTGGTTTTGGCAGTCCTCTCGTGATGTTAACCTGACACTGCCTAAAGAATTCTGAAGAGACCGAAACAGGTGGAAATCTGAAAGTGCAACGTCAGGACTATACGGCGGATGCATTAACACCCCGCAGCCAAACACTCTTAATTTTTGCTGAGTGGCTAACGATGTGTGAGGTCTAGCGTTATCATGATGAAAAACCACACCCCTTCTGTTGATTAATTCCGGCCCCTTTCTCTCAACTTCTTGCTTTAATCTCATCAGTTGTTCGCAGTAGAGTTCAGAATCGATGGTCCTGCCTGCTGGTAACAGCTCATAATGAATAATGCCCTTCCAACCCCACCACACACACAGCATCACCTTGTTGCGAGTTAACCTGGGTTTCGCCACAGTCTGTGAAGCCTGACCGGCCTTTGACCACGACCTTTTTCACACGTTCTTGTCGTACGAGATCCACTTTTCATCACCAGTTATCAGCTTCTTCAAAAATGGATCGGTTTCATTACGTCGTAATAAAGAATCACAAATGAGTACACGGTTCATTAGGTTTCTTTCAGTGAGCTCGTGAGGTACCCAAATATCGAGCTTTTTTGTGTACCCAGTTTTTTTCAAATGTGCCAAAACTGTTTTGTGGTCAATTCCCAGTTCTTCAGCTATGTCGTAACTACTGATATACCTTGCTCCACTTTTTCAAAAATGGCATCCATTTTATCCGTAATAGGGCGACCAGAGCGACGTGCATCTTTGGCATCAAAATTTCCGGATTGAAAACGCTTAAACCAAATTTGTGCTACTCTCACAGACACTGCACTAGGTCCATAAACATCGCATTTTTTTTCGCGGCTTGCGTTTCATTTTTACCTTTTTTGTAGTAAAATTTTTAAATGTATCGAATATCTTCATTAGATTCACTCATCTTGACAGTACGAAAAAGAAATGAAAATCACACATTTTCCTAATTTGAATTTGGAATTATGTTCTTTAGAATTTAAACTTTCAATGATACCAAAACCAGCCAGATACAAATAGTATAGCCAAAGAGATTTTATTACAAGTTCATACATACTATAATGCGAAAAGACTTTTTCCCCAACCTAATACATTAGATTATATAGTTATACTTTCAAATCACTACAGGGCTAAAGAAGTTATCACTTCAAAAATATATAAGACACTAGACATTTTCCTAATCTTAAAATGCTGCAAGTTATTGAAAGAACATGAATGCATGCTTTACCAAACTGTCCAGTATTTTAACCGACTTCAAAAAAAGGAGGAGGTTCTCAACTCGGTTGTAAAACGCCATTGATAAACCGATTTGATATTTTTTTCGTATGAAAGGGTGTACTAGGGTGGTCCATATAAATTTGGTCAAGTTCTGATGAGTGGTTTTTTAGTTAGCTTCAATAATACGTATTTATGATTTTATAATACCTAACTTCCAGTCACTGTTTACTCAGCAAGTCAAGGTACCTTTAGGAATTTGTGTGGGATAGGTACCACAACTAAAAAGAGAAAAATAAAACTTTATTACAAAAACAAACAACTGACTTCCAAAAAAAACGCTACGAAGTGAAAAGTTAGATTTCAGAAAAACAAAAAACGAAAATACAAAACCAAAGACACCGCAGACTTCCAAAATTAAAGTGTTTTTTTTTTTTGGAAGTCGGTAGTATTTTTTTTGTAAAAAAGTATTTTACGCGTGCGGTTCCGAATAATCAATTCTATGATATAACTATCTGCTGCCCGCGTGGACGTCGGAATCTATCCCACGGGAACGTGCTAATATAACGGGACAAAAAGTAACCTATGTTCTCTTCCTTTTCCAATGGGTTTCACTCAGATCAAGTAAAAAAAGGTAGATAACGCGCGGCCTTTGTTGTTAGTGAAGCCACAAAACTCAGCTCCTCCAAGTAAACACACGCGCTCACGCACACACGTGCATCAAACTAAGCTCTTTTTCGTTAGTATCTCATGAGGCGCCGTGCAGTAAGTTTGCCTACAAAATGCCGTCCTGTGTAATTAAATGGTGCAAAAACAATACAAAAGTGAACAAAAAGTCTGAAGGAATATCGTTTCACACGTAAGAACACATAAAACTAATTTTTTTTTGTCATTCCAACACTATTTTGAGGTTATTCGAAACAGTTAATGTCAATGTCCCGAAATGACGTACCGGGAGAGTGTTGCTAGTAGTTCTTATTTCTATTAGCCCAAAATGTGGGTAAGTAAATTGTAGGCAGTAATAGAAAAATAATTAAGTAGAGAGTGGACAGAAGTGGCATTTTATCTTACATTAATTGAAATCAAGGTAAATATTTATTTTGTAATTTGTTTATGTTTTTGTTTAAATTCTTGAGTACTATATACCTTCTGTTTTACTATGAAATATTATGGTTTTAGGTTTCCAAGGAACATTTTAATAAGAGATGAATGGGTAGCTGCTATAAGACTGGGCCGAAATGAACACAATGGCAACCATCCTTATTTAGTGTGGTTTGTTTTTAACTCATTAATTCCGTTTTTTTTTGTATTAAGATATTTTTTCAAATATATAATTGTTTTACTTTTTGTTGTATTTTTTCTCCCTGCTCACATACCCCTGGACTATCTATTTATAAAGTGATAAAAACGTGTGAAAATTCAAAGAGATGTTGAACGTAGGAAATACGTTTAGCATATCTTTGATTTTTTAACGTTAAGGAATATTGTTTCCGGTAAATGTAAAAATATAAACAAACAAACAGACAGATTTACTTTTGCATTCGCATAATACCTATTTTTATTATTACGTAATATTCAGGGACTTTAAAAAAAAAGTGGCAACTCTTCTTTGACTCACACATAGTTAAAAAAATGGTTACAGTTTTCTATTCCACGTGCGGTATCTACCTTTTTTTACTTGATCTGAGGGGTTTCATCCTACTATTTTTTTTTCACTTTTTACCATTTTCAAAGGCTTCAGCTCCAGTCTACGTATCAAATATGGCTTTACAGAATTATAATCATTATAATCAGCAATACAACTCCATAGGTAAGAATTGCCCTCAAATGTCATGATTTCATGAAATAGTCATTCAATAGGGTAATATGAAGTTATAGAGATTTATTGCTGATTCTAATGATCATAATTCTGTAAATTCATATTTGTTACGGTCGCGAATCATATTTTAATCAAAATACAACCTGACAGTGACCTGCTAATTGCAAAAAACGTAACAAAATTTGAATTTCGCGGGCTACCTTGAAGGTTCCGCCTTAAAGAAGGTATTCATGAATGAATCGGACGAAAATCAAATGACGTGAGATGTCAAACTCGGGAACTATTTACAATTACAATACATCTCATTTTTATTGACACGCTAATTAAGATCATTCATCTCTTTCTAATGCATCTCTCCCTCGATTCCCTCGCTTTGGTAGTTGGTAGTAAATAAATTTATATATTTTCTGCCAACGTAAATAAACGTTGTTTTATTTAGTATCTTTACATAATAGAAAATATGATGATGAAATTATGTGTTTATTCATAATAATCCATATAAAGAGTTAAAACTACATCATCCGTTCATCATAATGTTTCAGTGTCTTTCAAAAACTACTTGACTGAAGTTGTTTAATTTGGTGCCAAAATTGCTAATGAGTTGATAAGAATATGATAATTATTTCGGCGATAGTATCGTTACTCAGCGTTATCAGTTCGCGGAGGGGCCTGGCGACCGACGTAATCTTAAAACAAACCACGTATTTGGACCTTATTATCTGAGACTGAGTAGATAAGTTATGAAACTCTGATTTAATTACAATTAGACTCTTGTTAAGAATAAACATGTCTTATTTAAGACATCTGTATAAAAATGGGTAAGTTTTTGACTTCGTAAAAATTTCTTCTCCCCTATTGTCATTCATAATATTCAAATGAAAGCAATTTATTTTAAAATAATCTTAGTTTGCAACCATTATTTTTTATTCTTTTGTACAAAATATATACATAAGCAGACAAACCTATACTTCATTTATATTACATTTCCAGCAATGAAATGCTCTTACACCTATGTATGTTCGAAGGTTTGAACACAACTAATATTTCTTTGAATTAAATACAATAAACATAAGTATATTATGTTCCAGAGTGTCCCTCCACTTGCAGTACCCTGCAAGGTTCACTCATGCCCAGCAGCTCAAAGAGCAAGTCCGTAGGAGGCAGATCAGCAAGGTACTGATAGCCAACCGTGGTGAGATAGCGTGCAGAGTCATGAAGACTGCTAGGAAGCTGGGAGTGAGGACCGTGGCTGTGTACTCTGATGCTGATAAACATGCCATGCATGTTGAAATGGTAGGAACAATAATATTATGGTCATGTAAAGTTACATAGGTAGGTACTTGTTGATAAAAAACTTGAATATTGTGGCATTTATTGAACATAGTTGAAGCTGATTATTTTTCCTTGCAAAATGTATTTGTTTGCATTTTATTTCATGATAACAACAGTTTACATCATGTCCAACTCAGTAATCACTAATCAATCTTTGTAATCTTAATTTTATTTCATCTTTCAATAAAAAATGTATCTTGTGATCTATGTAATGTAAGTGTGATCCCATGGACTATTTTCCAACAAAACAACTGGTTCTAATTACAACTGCCAGTATCATGAAAATTCATCAGGTTGTATTTTGTAAATTACTTAATGATGACTGAATTGCAGTCTTAGCAAAGGAGGCTTTTAAAAAGGCACTTTAAAAATTAAAACAAAATGTGAATAACCGCTTTACTAATATTGTATTTATAGGCAGATGAAGCATACCACATTGGACCTGCACCATCCAACCAGAGTTATCTAAATGCAGCTAAAATCCTGGAAGTGGCCAAGAAATCTAACAGCCAAGCCATACACCCTGGGTATGGGTTCCTGTCAGAAAATGTGGAGTTCTGTGAAAAGTGTGCCAGTGAGGATATTGTATTTATTGGACCTCCACCCGTGGCTATCAGGGATATGGGTATAAAAAGGTAAGAAAAAAAAGAATTATAGTCTTCATTCATAGTAAGAGATAACTCTTCTTCAGTGAGAGATAAAAAAATATGAATTTTATGGAACTTAGTGAAATGTCTAATTGCCTATCATACAACACTGACATATCAATCTTAATAAAAGTGTATATTACAGAAGTGGTTTGTTATGTTAGCAAAGCTAGCAAGCTCTATATACTTACTAGAAACATCAAGTACCACTATTATTTTTACTGTGATTAGATGGATCAACATTTGAATGAAAACAAAAAAATCTCTACCTGCGCCTGTGTTTCCGACCGCATACAACCCAAATCTCTTCAAAGTGAGAGTGAACAGGCTTCTTCTGGATAAGCTCACTCCATCGTCGACTTTCTCTCTGTTATCTCTGAACTAGACTAGAGTCAAGAGCAAACCCAACTAAAATAAAAAATAATAATATTTCAGCACATCAAAAGCAATAATGTCAGCTGCTGGTGTCCCTATTGTGAGAGGTTACCACGGCGAGGAGCAGAGTATTGAGAAGTTACAAGCTGAAGCACAAAAGATCGGATTCCCACTTATGATCAAAGCTGTTCGAGGTGGTGGTGGAAAGGTAACGAAAAAGTAGTTGTTGTAGAAATTAGTTCTTGCATATTGTATTTAAGTCCATCATCATGATTCTGCCGCCTTTATTCCAAGAGGGATGATAACATGTTATTATTATTTTAAACTAAAAAATATTTGTTTGCAAATAGTGCTAACATAATTGAAAAAGTTGCGAAGTTATAACCGTTTTTAAAATAACTGCTAGACAATGACGGCACTATTACTGAAGTGAGGAAGTACATAGTCGTAAGACTGTGTAACTTCATACTAGCGCCATACATTTTCCGTACCGCGCGACAAGGACAGGAATAATCTCTTCCAAAAACTTTTAAAGGATCCTTCAAACAGACGCGACATGCGAGGCGACACAAGGGCACCGCCTCTCGCGCGACGAGTGGTGCCTTTGTGTCGCGCCTGTTTGAAGTAGCGTTTAGCTTCTCCATATTTCCATCAATTTTACAGATTTTTTCGATCATCCCACCATTCTACGATGCCCTCTTCGAAATAACATTAATTGTTCGAACATTTCTAATATTCGTCATCTCCCGATTTATTTAGGGTCGGTGTCGGCTCAGCATGACGTCTTCTTCCACACTTCTCTATTAGTCGTCATCTCAGTAGTCACCCCCTCTCTAGCCATATCATGTTTCACACAGTCCATTCATCGTTTCTTTGGTCTTCCCCTAACCATATAACCATCCACTTTCATACTCAAAACTTTCCTCACGACATTTTCCTCATACTATATTTTAGTCCCGCCGACCCCCTCCCTCCTTGTCGATTATGCTGGGCAGGTATTATTATTTTGAATTCATGTTCTATTTTTCGCGGCCTAGTCTACAAGGAGTGCCCTTTTACTAAGTAATATATTTCAAAACTACAGAGATGGCGATGTTTATTCACTTTTTGTTTTGTGTATATGTTCACAGGGAATGAGAATAGCAATGACTGAAGCAGATTTCTTGCCCCAACTGGAGTCTGCAAAACGCGAATCTCTAAAGTCTTTCGGAGACGACAACATGCTTCTCGAACAATACATTACAGACCCAAGACACGTTGAAGTGCAGGTATGTGTAGTTCCCTGGGCGTCGGGAGTCGATCGCCGACTCCCGGCCACCGTAGGCGCGGGCTTGCGGACGGCGAGCAATTGGCAGCTCGCTGTCCGGTAAGGACCAGGCCCGGGTCGACGGCGCGTCGTGTTCCACGCGCGCCTCAAAGAGATGTCAGCATTATTGACGGGGTCCGATAGGGCCAATGCCTGCCGGGGTCGCGGATTGTTCGAAAGAGTTACCGTGGCCCTGGCGCACAGGCAACTGAAGGAACACGGGGGGGTTTTAGTCAGTAAGAGTCTGACACGCCCTTCCGCTCCGCCCAGAGCGGGAGAGGTCATTTGATGATTTCACACCCAAAAAAAAAAAAAAGTATGTGTAGTTACGCAGTAAAAAACCTTAATAATAATGATTTTTTTATGAAATAAGTAAATATCGTCGAGTCGATAAGCACCTTAAGTTTGAGTTAAGTTACATGATTGATTACTGACAAATACGTGTACTGACTGGACAGGTCCACTCAAATCTGTATGGTTCTTTCGTCAAAAGACCATCTCAGACATAACCTGCATGGTCCTCATATGGCCTGACCAAGATTATGTCTGGACTTTAAAAGAGACTGACCTACTGACCTCTGAGTTTTTTCGGTCTTTCTCCTCATAGAAGTCAGTTAAGAAACACCAAACTCATCTAGTTTTAAAAACATAATTTAATTTTGACATGTAAAAGTGTATTTTGAACCATTTTACAGAAATAAATATCATATAACAAAAAAAAAATTTTTTTTGTTCATGGATAGTTTTAAGTTCGGCTCCAGACTTTGTTTAGATTTTTTATTTGTATGCTATCATTAGCTAGGATAGATTCTCTGTGGTCTGAAATAAGGGTTTATTATTATTATTATTTGCGTACGGGGATCACGGTTTGTATGAATTTAAACAAGTTATTTTGAATTTATTTTCTCTCAGGTATTTGCTGATATGCACGGTAATGCTGTCCACCTCTTCGAGAGAGACTGCTCAGTTCAGAGACGTCATCAAAAGATCATTGAAGAAGCACCAGCGGTACGTAACCTGCTACAGTACATTTTTCCATCTTGTCAGCAGGTAGGCTTGGTGGGCTATCGTGACTGCGCCAGACTATCGTTTATGTACCGTGAATGCTCTTTAAATCCACCCACCATACATTATAATAAATAAATCAGCTTGTGTTGTCCCACTGCAGGGCAAAGAAAGACCTTCCTGTCCTTTTGCCACTAAAGCCGATCTTTCGCCAACGTGGACCCATCCCACATTGTGATAGTTCAATGGGGTAGGTCGGTCAAAGCTAATTATAGATGGCGTGATCATCGCTAGGTACCTACGGCCTACAATAAATTTGACATTTCGTTCATTCATTCCATTTCGTGTTCATTCATGAGTGTGGTTTGATTTCACTATTTCGTTAATTTCGGTGATTTCAATAATTTAAAATCAATGTTGTACACACGGCTACATATCAAGCTATACATTTCCAGTATAAGCTGATCTCGCATTGTATAAGATTTCCGTACAACGAGAGGTCAGCTTATACTGGAAATGTATAGCTTGATATGTAGCCGTGTGTACATGGAAAGTGTCAGAGTTAAAAATCCTAATATTGTTTATTTACTCGTAATCACTTTCTTCGAAATGTACGTCCGACATAACCTCGAACTTTGTTTAATTAAAATAATTATCTACAAATAGCTTTAATCCACAATCTTCTAAGTTTAAGGTCTTTTGGAAAATGGTAGACTCCAATTTCCGAGCATTTAGGAACACAACAACGAGTAATTTTCGCAAAAATAAATAAAAACCACCCCACGCCTTGCATTATTAGCTTGTATTGGGAACTAGCTACGACAGCGCCATTTTGACAGTTGCCTTCTCCATTTGAGAAGTGTTTAAATTCTTAGTATTCTACGTTAGTTATAGACTGCCTCCTTGGTCTAGTGCTCGCAAGCATGACCATGGTGCTCAGCATGAGGTCCTGACTTCGATTCAATCGGGCAAATATGTAGTTATTAGGTTTTTTCATCAAGAATTTCTCAGTAGCAGCCCGGAATCTGAATGTGTCCCCGGTTGGTGGTATTACCTCACCCTCTATTACTGAGAATTAACATAAGTGGTGAAATGTGGGTGTATTATAGGTACACTTCCGGCTAACAGGCGTGAAGTTATGTGTTTTGAGAGCATATGTGTATTGTTTATTTTCCAGCCAGGTATTTCAGAAGAAACTCGCAGATCTCTCGGTGAAGCTGCAGTTCGCGCTGCTAAAGCTGTTGGCTACGTTGGAGCGGGTACCGTCGAGTTCATCCTCCATCGTCAAACACATGAGTTCCACTTCATGGAGATGAACACACGTCTCCAGGTGGAACATCCCATCACTGAGATGATCACTGGTATGTATACTTGATTTTTACCGGAAGTTCGGTCCAGGAACTGAAAATTCTCTCTTTCTCAGTATCCATAAATGTGCTTATTTAAATTAGATTATTAAGACGTCTGTAGCACAGTCACGACCTCTGCGCTTGCCGTTCACTAGCTGAATACGTAGTGCTTCGTGTAATCGTATAGGTGTCGCCACCGGGGCAGATCCAGATGATCGTTTTCTTATTTTAAAATAATTAAATAATCTGAGAGCGGAATAAAAAGATTTATTTATTTTGTCCATGGACGACGCCGCCAACGCGACCCAGAAAGCGGTGGCGAGATAACCTAGACCCGTACAGCGAGGGCTGGTTCGAGGTGGCGCGGGAAAAGAGTTCCTGGAACGACTAGGGGGACGCCTTTGCCCAGCAGTGGGACAGTATAGGCTAAACAAAATATTTTGTGTTGTTTTCTAGATTTGAATTTAAAAGAAGTATGAACATTCATTCAAATCTAAAAATGCATTCAATTCTTTCAGGCACGGACTTAGTCGAATGGCAACTACGAGTAGCGGCTGGTGAACAGTTACCTCTCTCTCAAGATCAGATCATTCGTCGAGGGCACGCCGTAGAGTGTCGTATCTATGCCGAGGAACCACGAGCGGGATTCCTCCCTCGCGCCGGCACGCTACATAGACTCACACAGCCTGTCCCGGAAGAGTTCGTTAGGGTAAGAAAATGTGGAATTGTATGGCCATTTGACAGTGAATTTTCGGGCAAAGACTAGCACGTTTAAGTCTGATGGTTTCGCATTTGGCTGATAGAGGGAGCTGACACTGCTCAACAGCAGTTTGTCTAAGGCGCACTGATAAAACGTCGACCGAACGTTTTATTTTTTAATTCACCTAAGTACTTAAGTCTAGTAATGCTCTAGAACATATAATAGTACTATGTAGTTTTTTTAAAGACTCATTTGTTATGCGCATTTATTAGTAAAGGTACACAGGGAAATTGTTTAATATTCATTATAATGATTGACTTATTTGATTTTATTTCGCCAGGTGGAGACAGGCGTCCGGGAAGGTCAAGAGGTGTCGGTGCATTACGACCCCATGATCGCCAAACTTGTAGTATGGGGTCGCGACCGTAGTGAAGCGCTCGCCAAGACCAGGGCAAAGCTCTCGGAATATCAAGTAAGTTACAAATACATATCAATGTCATGATAACCCCGTCAGCCTGTGTCGATATTCTTGGTAGATTGACACTCTGTTTCAACTTGCTGGATCTCACATCGACTAACGCTGACCAACTAGATTGCTCAGTCTTGTGGTAACTAATTATAAGCGCATTCTCAGTTTTTGGCGCGAGGCCGAGCTGAGGTCTACTTACCTACTATCTCTGCTCCTTTCATGTTGTAGATAAGTCTAATCAAATTATTTTTCTCTTGTTAGGTGGCCGGTTTAGAAACGAACGTCAACTTCCTCCTCCGTCTCAGCGGCGCAAGTGCATTCGTAGCAGGCGACGTGCACACATCGTTCATTCCACAGCACGAAATCGAACTGTTCCCACCAAGCGATTCCGTTTTAAGCGAGGAGCGCGCCATACAGGCGGCGCTAGGACATGTAAGTATACACTCATCGTGCTTGTCATACGTGTCTCCCTAGTTTATTTTTTTTGGGTGGGAAATCATCAAATGACCGCTCCCGCTCTGGGCGAAGCGGAAGGGTGTGTCAGGCTCTTACTGACTAAAACCCACCCGTGTTCCTTCAGTTGCCTGTGCGCCAGGGCCACGGTAACTCTTTCGAACAATCCGCGACCCCGGCAGGCATCGGCCCTAGCGGACCCCATCAATGATGCTGACATCTCTTTGAGGCGCGCGTGGAACACGACGCACCGTCGACCCGGGCCTGGTCCTTACCGGACGGCGAGCTGCCCGTTGCTCATGCGTATCATGGCCTGGACCAGGGCCGGAGTGGCTGGCACAGCTTCTCGTTCTTAGAGCACTTAGTCCCGCTTGCACCAGAAATCACTAAATACGTTTAACGCTAAACATATTCATCATTTGATCATCATCAGTCTCCTGCCCTTATATCAATTTATTTACGGTCGGAACAACATTTCTTTTTCTTACATACTTAAAGAAAGAGAGAAAAGTATTTATTGGGACTCGCACAGGACTCACAAACTAAACACACTCATAAAAACAAATAAATAAAAAAGTAAAATGAAAATAACAACAGAAAGCCCTGAACGAGGCCAAAAGGACTTATCTCAGCATGATGCTGCGACATTAAAAAAATAAGTGTCGCAGCGCTGGTATTCTGATAGGGCCCGCTGCTGTGCTGTCACGGACAGATACAGAAATAAATCTAACATAAGTCTCGATCCCATGGGAATATCGGGATAAAAATTATCTTATGTTAGGACATAAGATACTTTTTATCCCGATACTCGGTACATAGTATACCCATATACCAAATAACATCCAAATCCGTTCAGCCGTTTTAGCGTGAAACCGTAACAAACAAACATACAAAAAATCTTTTTTTTTCTCTTTATAATATTAGTTTAGGCTAGCAAGCCCCTGCTTTGTACGGTTTTTACAACTTGACAAAAAAACGAGATTTATCTAATATATAAAAATCTCGTAGCACAGTGTTTATTATCGAACTCCTTCGAAACGGCTTGACCGATTTGGATGTTTTTTTTTTGTGTATATTTGGTAGGTCTGAGAATAGATCGTAAAGTATAAATGATAAATGATAAATGATTTTATTTCTGTAAGTAGGTTTGTACAAACACTTTTACACGTCAATCATAAAGTCCAGACATAATCTTGGTCAGATCATGTGAAGACCATGTAGATTGGTATCTGAAATGGTCTTTTGAGGAAAGAACCACACAGATTGAGTGTACCTGTCCAGTCAGTGCACGCATTTGTCAGTAATCGTGCAGCTCAACTCAGGAAGTCAGGACTTAAGGAGCTCAACGATTCGACGAACAATACCAAAGAAAGGACGTTTGGGTAGGCCACATAAATTACTCAGTCTGCCAGATCAAGATCAAAATTAACTGCGAAAAAAAAGCAATGACCCACATAATCCTCACATTCACAATAATTAAAATAACATAATACTTTACAAGTAAATACTCATGTCATTGTGTATATAAAATTCAACAATGTCAATGTGTATATAAAAAATCGGACATAATGTTTGAGAACCATGTGATTGGTGTCTGAAATGGTCTTTTGAGGAAAGAACCACACAGATTAAGTGGACCTGTCCAGTCAGTGCACGCATTTGTCAGTAACCGTGCAGCTCAACTCAGAACTTAAGGAGCTAAACGATTCGACGAACAATACCAAAGAAAGGACATTTGGGTAGGCCGCATAAACTACTTAAACTGCCAGATCAAGAATATAACTGAAACAATGACCCACATATATCTACCACATATATATCCACGTATATTTCATATCGCTGCGGGTGAAACCGCCGGGCGCAGCTAGTAATATATAAAAAAATCGTAGTCGTCGCTGTGGTAGACACCCCCTTTCTAGCCATATCATCTTCCACACAGTCCAGCTATCCATCGTTTCTTTGGTCTTCTCCTGTATTATTCTCAACAACACACAATCGTCCTGTCATCTTTGAACGATTGACAGAAACAACGCGCCAAACGTATTTACTCATTTGTGGTGCAAGCGAGCCTTAGAACCAGATGATCCGTAAAATGGAATCCGGTCTGCCTGCTTCTCTGTAAACGTTGCTCTGAAAAGCGTTCCAACAAGGCGATGTTTAATTTAAAATACTTCTACTGCAGTTTATATCACTTCTTTTAAACCATAATTGGTTTTTCAGCTTATCATGTTGTTGTGTTCAAGATAAAGATATTAGCGTTTCTTTTGCTTCTTCCAGCTTTTGAGCAATCAACTGTCGAGTACTGTGACAGACAACTGGAAGGGGATCTCAGTGGAGCCTCAGGCGTGGAGACCTAACTATGAACTTCAGAAAACGATTCCCTTGATGTTTGACGAAAAAGGTGAATATATTATATTGTTTATAAAAAAAGTCATCCACAGCTGTGCATAGGTCCCCTAATATTGAACTAATCAGAAGTAGCCACACTTAGCAGAAGTCCCTGCAAGTATTCCACTCTTAAATCTAAGCACATATGATAGAAGTATTGAAGAATGTTTGATATTTCTACTTATTGAATTGGTTGTGCACTCGTGCCGTCAGTACGAAGGTGACACTGAAAGTTCTTAGAAAATCAAAAACTGAACAAACTAGCAAGTTATTAGTTTTATTATATCTGTTCAAAATAGTGTCCATTTCCATCAATACATCGCTGCATCCGATGGAACCACTGAGAAAAGCACTTTGCCCACTCGTCCTTAGGGGTCTCTTCGACGGCATTTTGAAACGCAGCCACTGCATCCTCGGCGTCCATAAAACGTTTTCCTTGAAGTTTTTCTTATATTTTCGGAAATAAATAAAAATCGCAAGGTCGGGGCTATAGGGCCGGTGACCCGGTTATTCCACGTCTGACGTCGCCAAGTAGTCGATTGTTTGCTTAACTGTGTGCGACGAGGCGTTGTCGTGGTGAAGGAGGATCCTACTGCGAGGTCGTTTCTCCCAAACTTTTTCCAAGCCCAGGGCAAATAATTGTTAGTGTACCACTCTGCAGTAACTGTTTTTCGATCCTCTAAAACAATTGTTGCGTAATGACCTGTCCTTCCTAAGAACGACGCCACCATCTTTTTTCCCAAACTTCGACCTCTCTTCACTTTAGTTGGCGACCCCTCGGAAGGAAACACCCAGACAGCAGACTGTCTCTTAGTTTCAGGATCATAACAATAAATCCAGCTTTCGTCACCCGTAAGTATGTCGAACACAGCATTTGAGTCACCTCCGTTAAATCTTTGAACCATTTCACGACACCAATCAACACGGCGGAGTTTTGGGGCCTCTGTCAAATTATGAGGTATCCACCGAGCAAAAACCTTCCTGACCGCTAAATGTTCATGGAGGATTTTATGCACTTGACTTATACCGATGCCTAAGCTTGTCCGAATCTGCTGATAAGTCACTCTTTTGTCAGTCTCTATCATACGCCGCACAACACTGATATTATGTTTAGTCGCCGCCGTAGAAGGCCGTCCCTCACGCAGATCATCGGTGAGATTAGTGCGACCACGTTTAAACTCATTAAACCAGTTGTAAACAGAGGCACGAGATGGGGCTTCATCGTGAAAGGCCAATCGAAGTCTATTATAACTTTCTTGTTGACTTAAATGACATTGAAAGTCATAAAAAATCATTGTACGAAAATTTTCTCGCGTTAAATTCATGCTGACGTGACACAGACAATATTCAATTTGCCGCCAAATCGTAAACAAATGACAAATGAATACAATACATACAACAATACAACAACAGTATTGGCAAAGAGTTCCATTTTCAATATTTAAACTTATTTTATTACTATATCGTTTACAAGTGGCCAGTTGTAAAAAGTTTCAGTGTCGCCCTCGTAACCGAGGAAATGGTACAACAACAAGTAAAGCACACATCCAAATCTTTCAACAAACATCTTTCTTTTCTATAATTTAGTAACTCTTCGCAGATGTCACAGTAACCGTCCAACACGAGCGCACACCCAACTCATACAGGGTTAAAGTAAAAGATGGCGAATGGCGACAAGTGGAAGCATCACTCGCAACCACCGAGAGAGGACTCAGACTGAACACGCTCATAGGCGACAAGAAGAGCAACGTGGGGCTACTGATGCACGAAGAACAAGTGCACGTGTATGATGAGGTAATGACCCTATGTGACAGTATTGTATGATAAGTAGAAGCGTCGCTACAGTTCACAGTGAGAGGACTCAGACTGAACATGCTCGTAGACGACAAGAAGAGCAACGTGGGACTACTGACGCACGAGGAATAAATAGGCATGTACAGTCACCAAAAGAGAAAAGTAACCAGGGTCGTCGATGTAGTTTAATTTGACACATGAACTATTTGTTTTCTATTAATTATGTAAAATTTTATTCGAAAATATCCATCGGTTTCTTACTAAACTTCAACGACATATATCCAACGACCCTGGTTACATAATACATTTGGTGACCGTACATATTTATAGCTATCAAAGTAAAAACACGTTGCAATTTGCATTCCGCATAAAATCGTACGAGAAAATTCAGTTTCTCGTACGATTTTGTGCGGTTTCCTTCCCATGAAAGATTTCTACATTATCAATTTGATTTAAACCTGTTTTAAAAATAAAAAAATAATGTGGTTTCTGAGTAAAACCGAACGACCAAATTCTACTATTAAAAATACTATATTGTAACAAAGAATGAACAAATCCTTAACTTTTTCTGGTTATATTAATTATGATCACTGCTACTTGAAATTCCGTTTCGTCGACATAAAAATAAATTGTTGCAACACTTTCGGCGACCCTAAAAAAAGATTCGTAAAATATTTTGATTTGCCAACACCGCCTAATCAATAAATTGTCACAGAATGGTCAAACAATAGTGGAGTTGCCGCGACCTAAATACCAGGCCAGCACAGTGGACGCGGCTGCCGCGGCCAACAGCGCATCGTCGCCCACGCCCGGCGTTCTGGAGAGAATACTCGTCAGCAAGGGGGACAAAGTGAGTCTATGTCATCGGGCCCATAAACTGTCCCTACTGTGGGCCTAAAATGGACGCTTTGGCAGAACCATATTATGATCTGCGTACAATTAATATCCCGCAATTCATCTGTTTGACAGTTTTGTATGAAGTTTCGTAAACCACAAATTATGCATTGCTCTGATGAAGTCTAATGTCAAATAGCAGCTGTCAAACAGATGAATTGCGGGATATACGAATTGTACGCAGATCATATTATGATTCTGCCAAAGCGTCCATTTTAGACCCCCTGATTTGGTGAATAGATCATTTAAGCGCCGTAATTTTGACATGACATGCCATGGGTAATCTGAAAAACATTGCAACCGCAAGCACGCCATACTTTCCAAGTATTTCCCGTAACACTGCTGTCCATGATCGGTCCATATTTCTATTTTACTAACGTAAAAGTTCACCTCCTGTAAAAAATTAAATAAACTTTAGTAAAGGTAACTTGAGATTTTACATTACGATTACATGTATTACGTTAATTTTATTTTTATACCGCATTTTCATTGTTTGTATCATATTATGACGATAATGTTACCAGCGTCATTATGACTGGCACGTAACTAGAGTAAACTTCTTCAGGTGGTGAAAGGCCAGCCCCTATTCGTGGTCATAGCCATGAAGATGGAGTATGTGGTGCGTTCTCCTCGTGACGGCGTGGTCGCAGCACTTGCACCGTTCAACCTCGGAGACTCTGTCGGCAAGGGAGCTCAAGTCGTCATGCTAGAGGGAGACAGCTGAATATCTACCTCCTAGTCACATCGAGGCTACCGGTTAATCTGATATGTACTTGCATTATTCAAAATACTATCAAGAACCCAGTGACCCAAATGTGTTATCAGTCTCGTTAAAAGTTTTGCGCGTCGTATAGATAGATAAGAGTTATTTGGAACTTAAAATGTACCAGTACCATATAAGATGTTTGCCAGAAATCTTTGTCCACCTCAAAACATATTTTTAAAATGATAACACCGTAAAATCACATTTAAAACCCATTTCGTAACGCTTTTTTTGTGTTCGAATAATACCATTCCGATAATTGTTATTACTGACCTTTTTTAAACTACTAATGGGCCACCCACATTAAGACGCAGCCTTAAATCATTAGATAGTACACAAATGCACAAAACCGGATTATTTTGAGGTTCTTTAGCGGCAATTGTGCAGACGATCAACTAGATGGTATCTATTGTAAAGCAGCGAAAGTAGAATGTCCGCAACTAACAAGCCTTTGTTACATACAATAAAAGGCTATTTGAGTCGATCAAGTGCGAAATATTAAAGATAGATCTGTTCTACCCGCGACGTCATCCGCGTGAAATTTCTTGCTCCCCCGACCCGCCACGTCGCATCGCATCGCCTCCCGCACTATTACTTCCGTTTTCGCTTAACGTTCTTTCGTTTTTTCTTTGTTTATTTTTGCTCGGCGCCTTAGAGGCCTAGCGTGATGTTAAATAGCCTTCCTTAAGGATTGAGTTATCAAATGCAAAAATATTTTTTGAAATCCGACCGGAAGTTCCCAAGATTACCCCTTACATACAAATTAACAAATAGTATAGATATTTGGAGGACAGACTAATTCAGTTTTTAGATAGCTAAGTTTCATTTGCGAACAATAGCCTAGCTAGCCCATTTAGATGAGAGTTTGGCAGTCTATTTTATGGTCGTAGGAACTTGCCCGTGCCGTGGTCGCGAGCCCTTATAAGGCGCGAGGCCCATCGGTTACAAAGCCTATTTAGTAATCCGACGCTGTTATGAATAATTTGTATGAATGAATTGTAATGAAGACAATGATTTTTATTCGTTCCAATTTAGTATGTAATGAGAATTAAGTAAAATGTTTAACTTGTCAGTTGCCAGAAAATAACGCTTTTATTATAAACATATGGTATGGTTCTCGTACATAATTAAGTTTTACGAATGGTAAACTTTTTAAGCTTCGGCAATACGATTTTGATCAATTCCTTTTATAAGGTTATGTTTAAATGTTTATTCAAAAAACATTTCATGTGTTTAAGCGACTATAAATATAAATAAATGAATAAATATACCAAAAATATACTATGCTATACTACAACTATATACTATACATTTTATACTTGTTAGTCTCGTTACCGCCCTGTAACTACCTACCTATTTTTATATTTCCTGTTAAAATTTTGGGTATAAATGTTGTTAAATTCTATTTTTATACAAATATTATTTTCATATGTTATTTATCCGTGTTGTAAATATAAACTGTATAAACATGAAAGGAAGTGTTATTAAAATCACCTTACTACTACGCCTACGTTAATTACTACAAATGAAGGACGCACTGTAATTAATTAATATTTAATACACCAGCGAACATCCTGATCAAACTACTGACAACATAACTACACTATCAGAATCATTATAGCCTGTTAGTAGATACGTAGGTACATAGGTGGAGAAGCAATCGATTCCCACTGATTACGATAATTTTCATAGATAAATAATTTACGTATTTCTTCCAAAAGCGCCAATATGGAATGCAAAATCAAACTATTTTATAATTGGTATCTATTAACATCGTCGAAAAATGAAGTGGTCCACTCCAAAATAAACTCATTTGGTTTTGGCAACAATATACAGATACACATACTATTACATTATATTTATTGCCAAGTTAACGACCGCGACAGCAGTAAATTATCTCGCAACTTCCTATACCGTCCTCTTATAAATAAAGGCCGTGTTTTGTTTTATTTCAGAATTACCGTTAAAGTTTTATATCAGTGTAGAATGTAATACATAATTTCGATATGGTTTCCATCGGGGGCGTAGCTCAGATGGTAGAGCGCTCGCTTAGCATGCGAGAGGTACCGGGATCGATACCCGGCGCCTCCAATATTCTCTTTTTGTTTTGTTTTTTGACTATTTTCAATCGATTATTAATTCATATTCAAGATTTATTTGAACATCATCATAACACTTGTTTTTGTTTCTATAATCTAAATTCTAAATCATATCCAATGAGATTACATAAGTTGGTAGAATAATGTCTGTATATTTTCTCTAAACTTTAGGTCTGTTGCTTTGTGCTCGCATGTCACACATTGCGGTTATGTAATATTCATGGTCAAGGAAGTAAATGTAAACCTACCGTATTGGCATGGAAACAAGGTTATTATTGATAAAGTATTTTCTTCCGTAGCTATTTAAAACAAAATGTTTCCAGTTGTTGTAATATACCTACAATGGATATAGCTGTTAGTTGCGTTGGATAGGTAGGCTTTTATGCCGAGTGCCGCAAATAGAACGCATACAACTTTTTAACACCAAGAAAAAAACCTAAGGGGTCAACTAACTCAGCGCTGAACGAGTTTATACTTGCCTGCTTATTAAATGATTAAGTTTATGTATTTTAAAGGTCATAGAAACTTCACCGCTTGAATACTTATACATAATCATTATGTAGGTTTAAATTCGGTTATCTAACACTGATTAGTGATTATAATTAATAACGAGGGAAAGAAAGGTTTCCGTAATCACAAACCTCAAATTGACAAGTAGGTATTTGTGCTCAAGCCACAGATAGGCACAACAATAATAGGTAACACTACACTGTTATCAAAGTACAATGTACTAAATCGTTATCATATTCAACCGTGGTTTGCCCTATCATTGCACCGCTGCCTGGACACAAACTTATCTCATGCGGTTTTCCAAACATACGTTCCCATTGTGCTATTTTTATCAAGCTCCTATTTTATTTATTATAGGTAGATACCGTTATGATACGTTTCGTATACAATCTATTTAGCTAGCACGCGGAAACTTGTAACACCAGATTGTTTCGCTTTGAGCAGACTATAGATTTATATAAATAGAATTATAGACAAATGTGACCGTTTAAGTAGATACCTACGTCCTATTTGCATGGTGACGATTTTTGCCGAAGCGTCGAACATTGACTGTGGCATGTTATGGAGCATGCTCCATGGACGTGACGTTGAAAAGCTGGCTTACTAAAACCTACATCGGTACTATTTTAGGGACTGTTGAAAGTGTAGTTTCACGAATACAAAATATGTAGGTTACGGTTATCCCGGAAGCTTAGCACAAGTAAAACGAGAGCATAATAATTTATCTACTGCTAACGTTCATATCTGTAGTAGCCACGTGGTTAAGAAACTCGGTATATTTGAATTAAAACTTATTGTGGATGCTGTCTAACTTAAAATAATCCTATTTTGTTACAAAGCATAGTCGATCAGAGTAGTGTCCAAAGGTGTACGGCAAGTCTCTCAACAAAAATTACGACTATGTAAATAAACAAGTTCTGTAATTATTTAATTGGTATTGTTTAATCGGCGGCGTCAGAATTCGTAGTCGGAACGACTCTAATGACCTTGCTTATCGTTATCATCATTAAAATTGTATTAATAACGTCTTACATGTAGTTGTCGTAATTGAACATTATTTTTAATTCTAAGCTGTGTTGATTGACAATGAAGAACTAATCACTTATCCGTCACCACATTGTTGTCCAGACGAATCCTAATGTCTTTCTGCTTGCGATTAGTTAAGACATTCTATTACATGTAGGGAGGTAGTTACAGTCTACGAACATTTTACACTACTAAAAAAAATCTTATTTAGCAGTCGACCGACATAAAAAAGGGACTTGGCAGACGGAAAACAAAGTGATTCTATAAATAAGGGTTACGTTTTTTTTTCCTTTTGAGGTACGGAATCCTAAAAATAGAGCTTACACTTCTACATAATTATATGTCTTTATTTATAAACGTTACTTCAAAGTTATGGGACTATAAACGTCAAAAATATATGGTTAAACAGCCGCTAATCATTACATAACTTTTAGAAATAAACCCCCTAATACTAAAAACTGAAACTACTCTTCAATCACGTTCAAAGGCGCGTATTAGGTACTGAAATGCAAAGTGCAACTGTAATGAATTGCACTTGCACCTTTTAACTTTTTTCTGTATAAAGAAAATGTTCAAAAACGCCAGTGGCTAACGTCACAGACAAAGGCAAAAGCAATTTTGGAAGTTTCGTTTAGGTGTAGGTACGAAGTCTCTCCCCAAACAACTGAGCGAGATTCC
Source organism: Griposia aprilina (assembly GCA_916610205.1). NCBI lineage: Eukaryota > Metazoa > Arthropoda > Insecta > Lepidoptera > Noctuidae > Griposia > Griposia aprilina. The sequence continues at coordinate 14,167,391 of OU744286.1, forward strand.
ATTGAAGTGCTGCTATTATTATTCTGTGCGCCTTTGTTACCTGCGCCGGGGGAGGCTCAGGTTTGTTGATGTTTTTTGTAAGCATTCCCTTAACAGCTGATCGGGACAACAAATCCACGTGACCCTGCCGGGCTGTCATTGGTTAGAACTTCGGAGTCACCCCAAGTTTAAAGTTGTCGACCCAGTACACACACAAGTATGTACACCCACACATATCTACGTCGACACTACTATTGGTCCGGTACGCCTATAAGAATCTGTTGCCATCTCACGGATGTAATAAAAAATCATAACTTTGTTACTTGAAAGCTTATTCGGATGTTTATTTGATGATCATCGGAATGATTGAGTCTCCAACTTAAATCTTGAATCTTTCGCTAATACTGTATATCAAGGGCTTCATAACAAATGGGCGTCAGTCTTAAGTATACTTTCTGTTAAACAGAAAAATATAAGACTAACTATGTTATGGACCTCGTTTTGTACCTACTATCTATTGCAGCATAAAATTAAAAATGACATTTACGTGTGAACGCCCATTTGTTCTGTAGCCCTCGATATAACCTCAACCGTACTATTATGTATTCTGTGCCCATATACCTACGCTAAGTTAACATATCGTTAAATATGACTAGAAACATATAAACATAACTACTTAAACAAATCACTTAAATAATTAGATAATTATTGCTATTAACGTATGAATTACGAGGCTTATTAAAATTAGCTAAATGCTAATATTAGTTATAACAGCCACAGGCAAATAATATTAATAGTTTATGAATTAATAATGTACCTATTAACTAGTTATTAGGTGTCGGTATTTACGTTCACGTAGGAGTGTCGTATGGCGGTCCGCGGTGTGGACAGGTACACGTAATCAATCATGCTTACTCGTGATCATGATTTTAATTGAGAGCACTTTATATAATGGACGTGGCCGCACTTGTCATCATAGTTATTTCAATACTGAGTAGTATATCCCTTATACATACCTACGATTTTAGGAAGTAGATACGTTTTTTTTTTTTGTTTTGACCTTGATAATCGATTCCCATTAGAACAATCGACGTGTTCGTTTGATCAAAGTCAACGTTTTAATTTGTATCGTAGGCCTGACGCCAGTGACGATTGGTGATGCTGATGAAGCAATCATTATCGAGGTCGCTTAATATACAATACAAAATATATTACACTATATAAAAGCATTTAAGTGATTTTACTTTTTTATGAATTGCAATAAAATCAAACGAGATATTGCAAACAAAAGTTGATTTACGCAATACTTATGTTTTAATGGTTTTGATCACATAGCTTTGGTTAAAAACGTTAAAGTTTATTAGTTTAATAAATACGGTTATCCGACTAACCGGATTGGCAAAAACCATAATATGTTATTAAAAATCAATATTTAGAGAATGAATTTTTTTTACAGTGACCTAACCTAACGGTAATAAAACAAGAAGTTATGGATTAGTTCTACCCTTAGAACATTCACCATTTAAATGGATAGATATTAGTATGTTAGACACGTTTTCTATTGATACGATCGTCATCACCAAAATGTGTACGTTACTCCAGCAGGAAAGTGGCTCCTATAGTGATATGAGTGGAACGTATAATTAGTGCGTAATCTGCTGTGAATGTGCGCCACATAAAAAAATAGAGCGCTTTGTGCTTTTGGAAAAAAAAAACGGTAACTAAAAACGATTCCTGCTGGAGTAACGTTGTTCCAGCAGAAAAATTCTTAACTAATGATCGGAGAGAGAAATATTGTGCATGGGCAGAGAGCTTATATTTGTGAAAATATTATTTGTGCGTCCTCAGATTTTCGAGATATTTATTGCATTTCCTGCTGCAGTAATATTTTGCAAAATCGTGTATCTGTAAAAGCATTTTATGTATGCCTGTAGAATAAACATACACGAGAAGCTCTTCATTTATGCGTAATTATGACAGAATTAGATTTAAGAAAATATTAAAAATTTTAAGAAATCGCGCTTTTTTGAAAACCCTAAAAAATATCGTAGCGCCTAAATGAGAAAACGTATAAGCTCGCTGAAAACTGTATTCGGTCCTTCTTGACGCTTATAATAACCATAAAAAGTTTCAAAAGTGTACATGCATGGGATACTCGTACATTCCAAGCTAATTATTTTCACTATATATTTTTGACTAAACGCACTAACTTTTGGGTTACGCCTACACATCTTGGGTTGAGCCGGTTTCTTGTATTTTGCCGTGAAAGTTATGACACCGTCGTTTTGACTATGTATGTATGCGTTATTGAATAAATATTTTCTTAAATCTAATTCTGTGACAAATACGCACAAATAAAGAGCTACTCGTGTATGTTTATTCTACAGGCGCACGTACAATGGTTTCAGAGATACACGATTCTGCAAAACGTTACTCCAGCGGAAATGCTATATCTCGAAAACCTGAAGACACACAAATTATATTCGGCGCACATTTTTGCACAAATATAAGCTCTCTGCCCATGCACAATATTTCTCTCTCCGATCATTCGTTTTCCAGCTGGAACAATGTTACTCCAGCTAGAATTGTTTTTTGCGTTTTTTTCCAAAACTACAAAGCGCACAATTTTTTAATGTGGCGCACATTCACAGCAGATTACGCACTAATTATACGTTCCACTCATATCACTCGAGCCACTTTCCTGCTGGAGTAACGTACACCACCAAAATGCAAATTAAAACGGAATCGTAAAAATATTATCGAAAGGAAAACTTGTTTTATCAGTTGACGATTGAAACAGTTATTACTTATCGGTAAGTAATAGATAACTGGATTGTTTGTTTACTGTTCACATAATTACCAATTTTTCATAATATTAAATTCTAAATAGAAAATCAGAACATAAAAACATGCACGTAAGAAAACTAACAAGCAAGCAAAAAGACAACAATAATATATATTCAAGTGCACATGCAATCAAGCAAGCATACAAAAAGTAAGCTAGAAAGCTTAAAACTAAGCAGGCAAGTATTTTGGCACACGCGTTAATAAGCCAGCGGGTATTTGATGAAAATGCAAGCAAGCAAATAATTTCAAGCAACAAGCACACGTAGGTACGTAATTATAGGTACCTACAAACAAACAAGCAAAAAGCTAACATTCCTAGAAAGGTCACTATACAATAATTTATGATCTAACTCCCGCAGACAGAATCGACGCGACTCTATTAGTATCATTTCTATGAAACTACGTTCTGCCAGAATCGCGTCTCACCGTCACGCCGCGCCTGTTTACGGGAGCCTTGAAGGCTCCTTCAAGCAGGCGCGACACGTGACATGACAAAGGCACCACCTGTCGCGCGACGAGCGCTGCCTGTAGGACGCGTACGATTCGCGTCGCGTGTCGCGCCTTTTTGAAGGAGCCTTGAATCGTTATAATATTACAGATAGGTAATATAATTTCCAATGCGCTCATTTATGATAACATCATTTACATCGTCTGCAACATATTTAACTTATGTAATAGTTTTCATAATTAAATGCATCGTTGCAATATTATGTTTTGACGAAATTGTTTTACCTAGACAAGACAAATAGTAATGATAATACACCATTATTTAGGATAGTGTGAATGCTTTACCGGTAATTATCTATAGGGTTTAATTAAAGAGGTTTTATAAAAAAAAATACCAGATACCTAATTAATAATTCAGGGAAAATTACAGTTTCTTGCTTGCTAACGATTTACGAGTATGATTAGCACAACGAGTTATGAGTTGCTTGCTACAGATAGACTTCTGCCCAACCTTTCGGGGAATACAGGCGTGATTTTATGAGTATGTGAGTTATGATTGTAAATACGGATGTATATAACACTTTTTAAGGCCTTATTTTATACTGAGCCATTCATATCCAGATTCCTGACTGTCAACCGAACGAAAGTCTACTCACTGTCCTGCCCACCCAAACATTGCGTCAGAGCCGATCACCACTTCGTTGCCCTTTAGAGGTGATCTTATTATGTGTATTGTATCTCCTAGTTCAGAATCCAGCCTGTGCCACAATCGAAACTTATTTTCATTCTTAATTCTTACACTTTTTTTGAAGCATGAAGGTATACGTGCCTATGCGCTTATGTCGTTATCAAACGTGACATATTTTCATTTTGGACACGTACTTGCTACGAAATCCTACACATATTGCGGAATATATAAAATTATAGTAGAATAATCGTTCGTTTGTCGAGTATAATGCAACGATATTTTGTTATCTGCACTTAAATGTAAAAAATATATGGTCAAGTATTAGTTAGTACAATTAAGTTGGTATATAATTCTACATGATAAAACGAATTAAAATACGTTAAAATCAGATAATAGACGCAAGTAAACATAATGACAGTCGCATCTCAATATGATATGAGAAGAGAACCTGATTAATATAAAAAAGAATATTAGATAATATAATATATCCTTAACACAGAGACATTCATAAAATAAATACAAAAACCAAAGATTTTACTTATTGTGCCCACGACTAGGCACTAAAAATTAGTACTTCATTTAAGTGTCAAAGTATACGTTTTTAAAACACACTCCCAAGCCATGTTAAAGAACTGAGACTCAATAAATTTCAATCATTTATTAAACAGAAACTGTCAAAAAGGTTTCTCTAAAGTTAAAGATTACTTGGATGACACAAAGGCTTGGGATTAATTAAGTTACTCCAATGTTATACGAAGTGTTTTAGAATTAATAATGGCCCGTAAATGTAGCTAAAACGAGCCTAAAAGCTGACAAAAAAGAACACTCCCGACAATAGTAACAATAATTTCTTTATTGGCAATAAAACAGGTTACAGAAAAATGTGAGACCATGGCTCCAGAACTAGGTTAGAATATCTGTATTTCAGGAGCCAAAATTTATTTACGTGACATAACTCAAAATATTTTTGATGACATTTAAAGAGAAAACTGACTGTTAATGTGAGCCATGCAGGCTAGATTGAATGCATGACTTTATAACTGTCTGGCGGTTTTGAGTATTTATATAATAATATGGCTTACGCAAATATCCTGCAGATCTGGTAGCATCGTGTGACGGGTCGTTGAGCTCCCTAAAATAGGGTTGAGCTACACGGTGACTGATGCATGCATGCCGACTGTTGGGACAGGACCCTCTCTAACGCTAAAACGGCTGAATGGATTTGGATTAAATTTGGCACGTGGGTATACCATGACATGAGTTAGGACATAAGATACTTTTAATCTACGTAGTTTGTTCCCGTAGGACAATTTCCGACCTCCACGCGGGCGACACCGCGCGCAAAAGCTAGTTCTAAAATAAGCCATAAAAATGTAGGCGCCAAAGTAGGGATGCACAGAGACATGCTCTTAGAGATTTGCCTTTTAGGTACTTATATCGTATTTTTCGTAGCAGTATCATATTATACACGTTTTCAGAGCTCGTTCGTCGTTCGTTTATTCTTTTCCAGTTTTTTGTGCTTGGGTTGCAAACAATCTGTCATTATAATTACTAATTAAACCTTATTACTTCCGTGGGTAGGTAAGTAGGTACTTTGTAAATTGATTTTTCATCATTGTGGGGTTAAATTCTAAGCTCTTATTAATATTATCTATCGGCGAAATGTCTAGCGAAGGACTCTGCCGTTGGGCAGACACTAATGCACCCTAATTACGTAACACACTATCTATCACTATCTCAATCATTTTTAAGCCTATTGCTAATCCATTGCTTCATATGTTCGAATAATGTGTCTGCTCAACAACGTAAAGAACGCAGTGAATGTTGTTGAACTGTCAAAATGAAGCCCATTCCTACTGTTAGTGTGTTACGTAATTACCCCGCAGGGTTAGGTTAGAGTTCAATATGCTAAAATCCCTATTTTGTAACAAGAAATCATTACTACATGATAATTCTATAGTTAAACATGTCAAAAGACTATTAAGAACTTGATTCTAAGATTACGTTTAGAAGCAGCCACAAGTCACGACTCCGAGAATAATGAGGTCGTCAGACTGTTACTGCTCATTTGTATGGTAACGCTGGCCGGTAGAGGCTAGATGCAAATATAAATGTTTGAAATGGAAAGTGCATTTCCACCTCGAGTGTCACGGATTTTGTATTGAGGATTGATTAAGTGAGGCATACAAGAGCCTTACTCGTTCACGTATGGCCGTTTGCCCACCGCCACGTCAACGGGACGTCAACGAGAACGAGATGTCGGCGCGGAAGTAGCGATAGGTACATACATTTACTATGGCCGCGTATCCACGACACGCCATCACCGGGACGTCACGCTCGATTCGAATAATCTCGTTTCTCGTTGAGCGTTTCGCGGGAGGGCAAACGGTACAAGGCCGGTTGTACACCGTCACCGTCAACGGGACGTGAACGAATAAGGATCCTGTATGCCTCACTTAATCAATCCTCAATACAAAATATTTCACTTAATTATTCAATGAACAGGTACATGACAGTTACGGAAATTGAATTCCAATTTACTGTAGGAACGTTTAGGTAAATCGATAGTTTGACAAATGTTCAAATTATTTGTAGATAATATCTGCAAATAATTTCAAACACAAATCAAAACAATTCATTAATTTGAATTGTAAAAACAGTTTGCGCGTGAGGCGCGAAAACTGTTTTTTAATAGTTAAAAGACATTGCTAGTGAACAATTCCGTCCACACATATTATTAATGACAGTTTCTACTCCATTCTTCCGGATAGCGTGGGTTTGTTTACGAAAGACAAATTTTCACGCACTTGATAAATAAACTGACCTCTATTCATGAGATTCGTTTGTCGAGACAAACGTTATGTAAATGTGTTTACACTGAACATCATAACGTAAACAAATGTGACCATAAACTTGATAACCATAAAGTATAACTAGGCACATGGAATAGTTCGGTTGATGACGTAATGCCTCCGTGCGCGCCAGTTTGCCGTCCATAACTAAACATGTGACGATAAATTGCTAATGTAGGTATCATTATATTTTTTTTCTATAAAACCTGATGTCTATGAGTTAAACTTATTTTATAACAAGCTTATGTGATACTGATAACAAATCAGCGGTTTTTTTATTCTTGAGGTTATGCTGAAAGTAGGTCACTATGCCCAGTTTTGAACAAAGTGCGAATTTTTCCTTTGAATTTTAACTAAGCCGATGTTACACGTATTTCTGAATTAGTTATGCATACAAATATCGTTTACACACCTTTCCTTAAAGGAAAAACAGAACATCAAACGGTACTATTGTATGGAAACCTCCTCCGACAGATGAAGGAACTGCTTATCGCCTCTATTAAGTCTTGCAATATCAATATTTTTGTCCATTGTTTTCTACCACAAAAACATGTAAAATGCTAAATAAATACAACGAAATGGAAGAGGTAAAAGTAACTGTGTTTTTAGGTAACCATATTGATAACCACCTTAATTGGAAAGCACATATAGAACAATTATGTAAAAAAAACTGCCTATGCACTGTTCCAACTATCGAAAAAAGTACACAGAGATGCGTTACTGGTTGCCTATCACGGTCTAGTATCTAGTAGCTTCGATCCTACGATACGGAATTATATTTTGAGGCAATTCTTCCGATAAATTATTAATATTTAGGGCACAAAAAAGATGTATAAGGGCCATCCATGTATGGTCTGAAAACAGATGATAGCTGGGCACCTCACTTTAAATTCTTAAAAATTCTTACATTGCCAGCGTTATACAAATATTATTAGAAACTAGTATTTTCGTCAAAACAAATGTAAACCTTTTTGAAAAAATATCAACGGTACGAGATGTTCCAATTCGTAATCAATACAAAAATTCCTTAGGTACTCGTAATTGTAAAAATGCATTAATAAAAAAAAAATATGTTCTGGTTATAGCCACGTATTTATACAATAAAATACCCGACGACATCAAAAAATTTAATTATTAATTTAGAATGGCATTAAGTACTATATTGTTATTATATTTTTTTCTTTTTCAATAAGAACCGGTTTGTAAGAGTGACTTAAAATAATTGACATTAATCGTACCTATTGTTTTTATTTTGAATTAAGTTTTTAATTAATTTGTACTATTTTAAATTTGAGCACCATATTTCTATACCTCATGGCACAACATAGAGCTTTATTTCATCTAAGCTAAGATCTGTATTTTATAAACAAATAAGTTAACAAAAAAAAAAAAGATTATGATTAAGGAAATTCGGGAGTTCTAATTCTGAAATGCTTTGGGTATGCTTAGTTCGCGTTCTAAATAGATGGCGCTACTACTTTGCTGCCACTAAGCATACAAAATAGTTTTCGTATTCTGCTGTTTAGATGTTGTATTTAAGTGTTTCTGTGGAGCAAAGAAACTTATCATTGCGTTGAGAGAGATACATGACTTGGGCTCCTCCACGACTATCACGATGTCCCAATTTCTCTTAGAACACAAAGCTAAAAAATTAAAAATAATTGTTTTGAAGTGATATTCTATTTAGCTAAGTACCTACTCAATAACCATTTAATCTTTAGACTTTGGTTATTGCAATTTGCATAGATTAAAGGGTAGGTTTAGTATTGATTCAAACAGAGCAACTGAATATTTTAAGTTTTATGTACCTTCGACAAACAGGTCTTGCAACTTTTCATTTGCAATTATAATTCCGAACAGGTACAGTATCAGGATACATAACGTTATCATCGTGCAAATATTATTATCAATTAAAAATTTGTGCGTAGTCGTAGTTAGGTCACGTTAACTGCGTTGCATAAGTGAGTGCATCTGCTTGACATTTGAATCGACCCCGAATCCGAATAGAAACTGTGTCACGTATGAAGCGTTCGCGGACAGTGGGTACGGGCGGCGTCGCCGTCGGTGCGTTGTGCAATCCCGTTAGCGCTCCACGTGCAAACCGAACCGGCGCGCCTCAATGTCGCCCGTGGGCGGCTGCCCTCCGCGTGCCGCCCGCCCTCCCGCTGAATACAGCGAGTGCGCCCGAACGCCAGCCGAAGAACGCGGGCAGCCGAGCACCCGTCTAGCTCAGGCGCGCGGCCGTTGACTCGGTCGTCTCGCTCGCGCGAACAGCTGAGTATCAAAACAAAGGAGCGAGACGGGCGGTCGCCGCTCCCGCTCGCCGGCCGGCCGGTGTCGCCGGTCGCAGCGCGCCGCACGCACTCGAGCCAGTTCGTGTTCGAACCGCGCTTATTGAGGTCGTCCGCTGTGAGCTCGGTTACGAAGTTTAGTACCGCGAAAGGATTTTCCTTTGTCCCGATCCTCGAGGACCCTGCCCTCGTATTATGTTTCTACGCGAGAGCCGCGATCAGCCCCGGCCTACTGAGGAGCCGGACCGCGCACAGCGTGCCGAATCGTGTCGAAATTCTGTCAGTTCTCCAAAATTCTGTGACGGTTATCCCGCGAAACGAGTACGCCGGGCGATTTGAAATTTTTAAGTGAAGGTGTGAGTAGAATTTTCTAGGCCACCAGACAGTGGTGTGAGGCCGCAAGTGTTCTAGTAGTAGAGTGAGGACTGAGCACTATGTCCACCGGCAAGCGGCTCGCGAAGCGCTCCATCATCGGGACGCGCGTCGCGGCGCTGGGCGATGACGGACTGTACTACTCGGGGATGATCCAGGCGGTCAAGACGCCGGCGCCCTTTCCGGAGAACAACAACTGTATCAACCTGACTCCGAACACTCGTTACACAGTGCGTTTTGACAGCGTGAAGATGAAGAACCGCGAGTACCGCGACGCCGAGCTGATCGGGCCCGGCTTCCGTGGTATGACGGGCGTGCGCCTGCAGGCGGGCCAGCGCGTCTTCCTCACCTACAACGGGAGGGAAGTGCGCGCTGACGTCAATCAGCACGACTATGACACCGACGAACTACGCGTCCAGGTCCACTCGCCCACTAATGAGGTAAGTTCTCAGAACGTTTCATTCAATAAGTATAGGCTGATGGCAGAACATAAATTCTAAGAAAACCAGTTGAACACCATATTATGATTTAAGTTTCTATACCAAAAATCTAATTCACGGAGCTCAAGGAACTCTATATAGAGCTAGACTCTACATAGTCATTCAATAAGTATAGGCTGATGGCAGAACATAAATTCTAAGAAAACCAGTTGAACACCATATTATTATTTAAGTTTCTATACCAAAAATCTAATTCACGGAGCTCAAGGAACTCTATATAGAGCTAGACTCTACATAGTGCTAGACTATACATAGAGCTCCTTGAGCTCCGTGAATACCATTAGAGACTTTAAGTGAGTTATTTTACCTTTTTCTATCAAAAGACATCAACGATATAAATATTTATGAGACTATTTTGAAACTCAAAAAATAACCATTTTAGTATCCATTCCTACTTTATTTCTTTACAAAAGCAATAATAAATAGTTAGGGGTAACACATGCCTAGACAATGATGGATATGCATTTATTTATAATTGGAGCGTTTATTGGTGTGCGTATGGACAGTGATCGGTTATTTGTAGTGTATGCAGTTCGGAGCGGTGTTGTAGTGTAGGCGGAGTGGTGCAGCGAGCTATTGACCCCGCTCCACGTGCAGCGAGCGGTGCGCGATGCACCGGCTACGCATCGCACGCGAAACCGCGCAACTTATCGCAACAGACAATGCACGCGAGCGCGACCCTACTCCGCCATGCGCCAGTGGTCACTCTTACACGTCGCCGACTTTAAACTTCACTAATCAGTTCCACTCGTTCCAGAGTTGTGTATTGGTCATGATTCAATAATTGAAATCTATGACATCATTTATTGTTACCAAGCTACGCTTACCAATAGATCAGATGAATAATTTTCCTATGCATTATGAGTAGCACGCATAACATTATATTATTGTAATGCTGTATTGTTGTAACAGATCACAAAATTTATAAACATATGATCTGTTTAATCCTTTGGCCAAACAGGAAAAATATGAATTGTGTTAGCTAGGCCCGACCTACTTAACACAATTCGTGTTTTTAGATATATTATAGTTTATATATTTATAGTTACTATTTTAATTCTACAATATACCTAGCTACGTATATTGCCAAATTCAAAAGCGCACTGTGAAGGTAATAGGTATTTAATATTTAAACAATATAGATATTAAAATAGCTTAACATCAAGGGCAAAGATAACACTATCGATCATTAAAAATTCGGCAGCAATCGCAAGGTGATGCCTTTATCATTGAAAATATTAAATGCAGTTCAATCATTCTACAATAGAGATTAGATAAAGCGCTGGGTCACGACACTAATACACTCGTGTCTCGGATGCACTCAGGCGCAGTGGCGAGCTATGCACTACCGACTAGATAAACAAGGATTACACGTGTCGCCACTGTTACAGTTACTTGTTGAAATCAACTCGGCACGGGTTAATGCGTAGCACGTATTTGGCGTCGCGTTGGTTAGAACACGTATGCGCTAAATTTTATAAGCTGGTCGGACCGTTACACTAAGTTTACTGCGCGCCGTGTAACAGGTAGCCAAAGATTACAATAATCAACTCCTCCGGCACTTCGCCATAGATTGAAAGTAGGTACGTAGTTACTGTCCGACGGCGACGCTGCCGCCGCGCCGCCGGCCGGCGCGCGCGCCTCATGCGTCATCATCATCACCCATCAGCATCGGCCGCCTTATCGCCGAGCACAATTTGTACACAATATTAAATTCATGTTTAATTTACACAGTCGATTATTGGTCGGTTGACCCGACTCAATATTTTAATCTGACCGTCATTTGTTTGCCAAGGCTCGATAAAGGTTTTGCTGGCATTACCTTCGATTTTATATTTCCACTATAATAAAGCACTCAATTTATGCGATCGCTTATGAGATTACAAAATCAAGTTCGGAAAAGTTAAATAAAGACCTTCCGAGGTGAGTTCGAGTCATAAAATAAAAATAACTTTAAACAACAAAGAATTTGGGGCGCAACAATAACGGGAACGTTCGAAGTAAAGCAATTAAAATTATTACTCACTGACTTATGTTTACTGACATCATTTAGATAGGTTGCGACAAACAAATTGTTCTCAACGTTTTCCTGACAAGATCAAGAAAGTAGTGGCGCAGTGATTTTACAACAGTAATAACAATAAGGAAGCGAGGTGCGCGCGCGCAGGCCTTGTGCCGTTGTGCGTAAATAGTGACGTAGCACGCGATACTAGTGTGACGCGGCGCGACGCGCGGCCCGCGAGCCGCCACTTTAGTTAATTCATAGAGATGATGCCATGTTTACGATCCATCATTATTGTATATTCTCTTTGTAGCGTGCAAACAGCTACCTACCTTAAAATTGTATTAAAATTTTATAATTTACCATTATACAACACTCAACTGCGAACAACAAGAATATCATTAATTTAATTTCAAAACGATTAAACAAATAGCTGCTACTACAAAAACAATCGCACGACAAAGAACATAAACGGCGCGATACGCACTTGTTTACTAGTTCGAATGCCGGTGTATTGTGCCATTAATAATAGCCATGTAGGTATATCAAACAGTTTTTGCGTCATCCCGCGCTAGATAGAGCAGCGCACTTCATGAAAACAACTTTATAGATAACACGCGATCGAACGACACCACTCAAATGCGTATTTTTTATCCGACGCAAAAATGCGGGAGAAACCCAAAATGAGATAGGAATTATTGAAAAAACGTCTAATTACAGCAACAGTCGATTTATCAAAGAAATGACGCGTGGTATTCCCCAGGTGCCGCTCTGTGCGCTCATAAGCGTCAGCACTGACAAATCCGCTCTACATAATATGTACAGGACCGACACACGATCAAACAAAACCTCTCGCTGACTCACCGCCGCATTCATGTTCGTAAACAACTATTATTTTACCGGCAAACCCGGACAGGGAATTACGTAAATGAATAAATAACTGCATTAATTAACTCGTTTAATATTAATACATACATACATAAACTTACGCCTTCTTCCCATGGGGGGAGGCAGAAACTACAGAACGCCACCTGCTACGATCCTTACATACTCCTTTTGCCTCGTTTACGTCCATACATCTGGTCATGCACGCACGCCGGTTGCGAGTACTGCGCACCTGACCTTTCTGAAGAATATCATAAGATCACTATGTTTTCCTAGGGCGTCCCCTCCCGGCGGCAATATTAATACGTATCTCATTTTCTAAAACATCTGTGTTACATGACTTGCAACACAAAGATATAGTACAATATTAATGCACTGAAGCATCACCTAGCCCTACACCATCATAGATAACGTTTAAAAGAACATGCTCGATATAAAACGCTCGAAAGCGACTACACCATCATAACGTCAGGCAATAAGATATAAAAATAAAGAGTGCTCGGCTGAGAAATAAGGTCACCGGCAGGCCCGGAACCGAGTAACGGTATTCGTTACAAAATCGCGTCAAGAATTATTTTCACGTGCGCGCGGCGCCGGTGGCCATACCGTTAGCCGGTGGCGGCCCAACATCAGCTTACCTTACCACAGGCTTGTCTGCCGGTAAGTGGAACACTTACAGCAGTTAATGGCTTGCCGAATTGTTTGAATTTGCAAACACGCATTTTTGTCGTAATCGAAACTTGAACCTAATAGTTTCGAATATTCGTTGGAGAGCTATAACAAAACACTGTATCTGAATTGATACATTAAAATTACGTAATCTGTATTTAAAGCGATTTCCCCAGTATCGGTAACCGGCGGAACGCCTTTCGTTTGCGGAGGTCGTAAACGGTCCGAAGTGAGCAATGAGTAGAGCCGACGAGCAGCACGGCGCGGCGGCGCAGGCGTCGCCTACCAGCGAGTGACGCTCTCCATTCTCCGCGACCGCGGCGAGTGTGAAAGTGCTGCTCGCACCTGCATTGTCCATGCACAGTGACAGTTTCAGATTCACTTTAGTTGTACCATGAACTACTTTAACTATTGTTACACCTGTGAGCTGTGTAAGCACCACATTCTTGAAAATACTTACGCAACAAATTTTTACAAAAACTATCTACAGTGAGACTTAAATGTCTTAGTTGCAATTAAAAAACGGAACACTTTAATAACTCATTGATTTCGTTTTCGTCACGTTAAAAGTAAATGTACGGCTTCAGCTAATAATAGTCCTTCCTTCGTAATCAAATCAAACCTGTAATCAAAATCTATTGAATAGTTTGCCATTTTGCGAATTGATTTCTCTACCTCACCTTTCAATGGCGAGTTTCTCAACAACAGCATGTGAGTTGACGCGAGGTGTACACAATGAATTATTATTGCTGAGTGGAATTCACATTAGCATAAAGTTGCATGTAATATAGCTAATATATTGAAATAGCAAGCTATCGCGCATGTCCGAGCAATATAAAGAGTACGGCCTCGGGATAGCAGACATTCAGACAGTAATAACTTGCCAACAATGTAATTAATATCGCATAACTTATATAGCTAGCGAAAGTAGTTATGATTCAAAAGCGTATTACAAATGCATTTTCCAGATTTTCCAGTCCAGTTAAGACTTTTTTCGATGGAACGAAGACACTTACGCTCATGGCAGTTACCGTTGCGTGGAGCCGTCGCGTGCTTAACGCAAATTTCACTCAACTGAACAAACTGTACTCTATTTATGTTTTCCTAACGCGCCTTATTTGTAACTTGTTTATTTATTGCTGTAAAACAAAATAACACAAGGATAATAACAATATTATCTAAAATCTTCGATCGTGATAAATTAACTTACTTTTCTGCTACTATTTTAATAACTCCTTACAATTAAATCGATACAAAATAAAAGTTAAAGGAAGAACGAATGTTCAAGCTGAATCTATTTCAAGAGTTTCTTGATCACTTCCAGTTATACCTTGAGTTTTTATCGTTGAAAGCGCAAACGGAACTACAAATACGCTTTGGTGCAGAAACCATGGGAAGAGAAAACTACCCGCCCCGCGCGGCGCACTGACTGTAGGGAATCGACCACAACAACGTGACGATTTGTAACTGCCACTATTTGTACACTATCTAATTATTGGTTTAAAAATATAATATTAGATCTATGCAATGACATTCATAGTTGTTTTGTTTTTTACCATGCTCTGTCGAACAAAACTGATCAGAATAACTAAAAAAAAATATCTATTTCGTTAATTTCACGGTTGTAATATCGTCTCGTGACACGGTTTCTGAATAAATCAAGGTTGATAAGATAACACCGATAGAGATTTGTTAGTATAGACAACACAGAACGTAGAGACTGATAGCTTACTTAAGTTGTTGGGCCCGATTTAGGCCACGAGCCGGACGCGTCTTAAAACATTTCCTATGTTTAACTTTGTCTTTGTTGGTGCAAAATGTACTATGGAGTCACACTTATTTCTATATTCTTTTAAAGTTAAATATCTACGCAGTATCAACCTGTTGCGTGTTTGATCTTATTTTATAACTGGTAATATATTCAGTTCGCGAGCGTCCACTGCCGCGCTGCGTTGATGTTATGCATGATAACTAGCAGTTATTATTGGCTTGCTAGCTCACATTTATATCGCTAACGCTTCATTAAGGACTGATTTTACCAAAGTCAGATATCTGTTATCCGTGGGATAAATTTGACGTCTGACAGTTCTAGTATGGAACAACAGTCAAAATTTCAAAATTTATTCTCAGGATAAAACTTATTCTAGATAAAAAAGATTGGTGAATTTCGGCCTTATGCAACTAATCACGTGTATATTTATACTAAAATATACAAATATGTAGGTATATAAATATTACACATGTAATAAGTACCAGTATTTGATGTATGAAACAGTTTCGTTCATGCAATTACGTTTACAAATCAAAATCTACCTCAAGTCGCTAACCGAATTTTACAACGGGACTAAAATGGCTATACGCCGCGGAAACCATTCTCTAACATCTATAAAGACGTAAATACGTATCGTCTATTTAAAGATCTAAGTTAGGATGTTTAAAAGCTTCCCAGGTCTGATAGTAAATCAATCCTCATAATCAAAAGATCTAAATCTTAATTTCCTCAATCTATTAATTTTTAAATAGGTAGCTGTAAAGGAGAGCGAATTAAATGGTAAGTAATTATTTATTAAAATCCAAAAACTAATGTAATGAAAACATACTTGTATCTAATTAAAAACAGCTTCAAATATCTATCCTTGACATATTAATAAACGCTTGTCATGATAGTTCCCCTGCTTGGTGATAAAATAGTTCGCCTAATGTATTCGACCCAAATTCGCACCGAAACAGAGATGATTGACCATTTAATGTTGTCAGAAAACCGTTGCGAATTTTAAAATGTTGTTTCTGGACCATTACATCTAGTTGTCAACGATATGGACTGTGAAATTCCAGAATATTGAATGATTTATTCTGATGAAGGTATGGACAATATATCATAGTTTCATTGTTTTTATGGGCGTTGTTACATTTTTGTTGTATTATAAATATTGGTCCTCCTACGAACGAGCAGCGAAGGCAAGGTCGGCCCTTTGAGAGTGACCTCATTGCATTCGCCTTGGAATAGTTGCATGATTTATGTCTCTTATCTAAACAGCTGGCAGAACAAGGCGTGAATCTCGATTCTTTGTCATTTGAATTAGAACACATCTGCAATTTTAAGTGGCTTGTAATCGTGCATGGAAAATTGGTAAAAATGAATACCGTATCAGCTCAGTATTCTTGACTCCTAATTCGCAATCCTAAGAACTGGGTTCATCTCACAGTCGGATTTCAGCGTCACACACGTTTTCGTCGGCTGACTCAGCAACGCAAAATAACTCGTTTTCGGGTTTGAGGTAACAGTAACACACCGCAACCGTTACTACGTGGGCGAGTGTCACAAGTCAACAGTTACGACTACACAATGTCATCCACATTTGTATGCCGGCGTCGGCGTCGGCGCTAAACGACGATTAGTTTTAGCGTGATCTTGAACATACAGGTCAAATTACAAGTATGCTAACAATGGAATAGAGAAGACCGTGAGAAGGAAGGAAACCGAATTCCAACGCAAACAATGTACTGCGTGCTTAGTTAAATTAATAAATGAGATCATGATAATTGAATAAGCGCTTGTCACTTGTTACGAGCCCTTGAATTTGTAGTTTTCTTTGCGTTTGTCCTAAATTAATAAAGGGCTATACTAAATACTGGGCACAGTCGGCATGCAGAGTATGCGTAACGTTTCGAAATGTTTTCGTATGAAGAGCAAGTTTAATTGCAAGCGTGGTGAAGCGGGGAGCTCACCGCGCCCGCGCCCGCGCCGACATGGTGACCCACTGACCCAGAATTGCTGATATTGAACCAGCAGCGACGCACAACCCGTATTCGAAACCCGACCTCTACTTGCGTTGTTTTTATTTGGCTTCCAAAATATAACCATTTCATTAAATCCTTTTATATCTATAAAATAACAGCAAGATTAAGCTAGTATGACGTCATCAAAATAAACCAATGAGATTACGGATTCCATTTGAAGTTTATTAACATTGTTCATTTGATGTTACTGAAGTCACTCGGAAAAGTAGATAATTGTTAAAAAATAACAATGTTTTTTCATGGTTCATTTCGATGGCCTCGAATTATGTCCCATCGTAAGTATGAATTCATTCAAATCGTTTTATGTTGACCTATGGCAGCGTAGGTTTTTTGAGTACCTATATTCTTTGAATAAAATAATGAAGTACGCACATAGTCAAAGCTATTCTATTGGCACATCGCAGGTCAACAGTATAACGGTGCTATCCGCGATGCGTATGCTGCGGCCGCGTGAAGCGAACAGGTTCCCGTATCCGTTATCAACTGGTAACTTGGGGCGCGGTGGGTCGTGGGTCGCACTCCGTTTTTGGGTCAGGTTGGGTCACGACGCCTGCGTGCTAGCCGCCTGTCCTCTCGAACATATTTAGCACTATTTCGATATCTAAGAATAGAGAGGCAACCACGCTTGCAGGCATCTCAAGGTGAAACGCTCACTTTTCTAAGCGTCGCACGTAAACGATGCGATTATAGCATCGCACCGGGAGTCAGTGATGTCGAAACATCGGCATCGCGTCCTTGTGCAGATTTCACGTTCAATTACGTAATAGCGTGCGATTTTATTTACGTGTAAGTCGACTATATTACGCGCCCGCCCGCGCCGCCCACGCGCGGCCGCGTGCCCGTCGATAGGGCGGCGAGCCGTAACATTTCGCCCGTGACGTCACCGTCGCGTCGCACCTACGCTAAATCGTTCGCCAACGCGTCATGACGTCGTTCCTAGAATTCTAATTGCTACGGACTGTGACGTCATCCGCTATCAAATTCAATCTCGCACTTGATAGATAAAATGCTGGCATGCTTCACCACCGGCTTGCATCATTGTCGGCGCTACGCAACATCAATTTCCTGACGACGATGACCGACGATAGAAGCTGACCTACATGGTCGGTCGGATTTATTGTAATTTAATAGAATTCTTTATTACGACATACGACTGTGATTGTCATTTAATAAATGTAAATTGACCAACTGGCCGATATTAAATATTGACTCGCGCAAATTGCCTTTCAATAAAATGTGAACAAAAATCCGAACAAAACGAAGGATATAATATTATCATTGCGGTCTAATCATTCTCTTTTTAATTTTACTAAAGTAACAGCATCATTAGGCACCATTTGCACTTGCTCTATAAATAACTATAGCAATTGTTGACCGTACTAGATCCAGAAATAGAGCACGGTGAGGTTACCCGGGCGAAACCGGGCCGCCTAGATGCTAGGATCGCGACCCGCGGACCTGGCGCTCGCCAACTAGGCCGCTGTTCGTCCTGGACAATCGATGAGCCAGACCTAGTTTGCACTGACGACATTTTCCCGTAAATCCAAAACGCAAGCTGTAACAGGAAAAACTGTGATTAATTTACAAGGAATAAAGTTTTCATCATCATTCCAATATGCTGAATTTAGTTAATTTACGCAATGCGTATATTATTAGCCACGCCCGATCAAACGGTTTGGAAACGCTAAAAGTGCTCTTATTTTTTGTCAAGTAAAATTAAACGCCCGATAATCAACAAATTAAACGGTTCTTTGCAAGGAGAATGGTTGCAATAAAAACACCGGCTGCATTTTGACGTATAAAATGTAGGTCACGGATTTTTGGGGCAAGGTTGCCGGTTGCAGCGACTTGGCGGAGGGCGTGCGGCGGCGGCGCGAGCGTCGGCGCCGCCGGCTGGCGTGGCCTGCTTCCACTGCATCCGCTTTGCAACCAACATTGTTTGTATTCGCCAATCATACAAGGCCGCCGTGCCGATTGATTGATCAGCTTAAGCGTACACATCCGATAGGAATCGCTAATTCTATGTAACATTAGTCTGAATCTTTGCAACGTGATTTGACGATTAAGCGTTGCAGCTAGCGGCACTTTAGTGGTCAGTCATAACGTTTCTAATAGCTTGTTCATGAACTGTTATTACGAAACAATAAAAATAATATTCAGATGCCGAAAAGGTAATATCACATTCTCTGATTATAAATTGGTATTGAATTGAATGGCTGGTATCTCACTTATCTAGCCTTAGCAATATTCGTACTGTTTGTGATTATTTGTTAAGGAACTTGATAAAGCTTAGCAAATTAAATGTTAAATAATTCAGAAACTTAAATGTCATGTTGAAATAGGTAGATGTCTATTTGCATAGATCTGCGAATATTTCTCCGTTAGCACGTGTAAGTTGATTCACTTCTGCCCACGCGCCTATTTCTAGCTTCAGCTCAGAAATGACTGTTAGAATGTTATGTATACTTTAGTACAAATATGTAACGAACATTAGCAATTGTTTATTTTAACCCATCATAGCGACTCAGTGAGGTTGAGGTTTCATCGTGAGGAAACCTGTATGTCCTAAAAAAAATCGAAGGCATGCGACATCTAACAACCCGCACCGGGCCCGCGCGGTAGATAGCCCAGTCCCTCTCGAAGAGCGGAGGCCTGTGTCCCAGCAGTGGAAACATTATAGCCTGATTATGCTATAGGAACTCACTGAACAGCAGTGATCCTTCACTGACGTACAAGTGAAAGAAAGGACGTTCTCTTCATTTGTATTCATTGCAGTGCTCGCTTTAATTCTCGCCTTGGCTAGGTAGTGTGTGAATTATACGGCTGCTAGCAATCAAGTTATTAGACCAATGTAACAACCAAAGGATAATGACAAGAGCGAATGAAAATAATCACAGAGAAAGCACTTTGAAGTAGTTCAATGTTGTGCCTACCTGCCTACTACTAACTTACTACCTACTAACGTCGTGAAATACTTAATTTCAAGTTAGAGATCACCATCTACATATATTGCGTTTAAAGGTATTTTTACTACTATATCTACCCACATTTATCTGTTATCTTATCTTTAATTTACCTACGTAGTAACGTACCTACGCAATAGAAGGCGTTTAACGTAACGTGGCTGAAGGTGAACTAAATAGAACAATTTGCAGATAATGTAGGTGTTGGTGACAATAGTCTATTTTAAAATTTTCGATTGACTTTCAGAAAGTCTTCAAAGTGAGCAGTAAATCAACGAAAAGTTCACTTTGTGAATTCAATGGCGCCGAGGCACAATAGAACGATTATCGGGTAATAGTAGAGCTATTGACCTATTTATTAGAGCACGATCGCTCGCCGACAACCGAATTGCTTATGCATGCGTGTCTACGTGACTTCAACTGCAGCCTCACTGAATATCAAATGTAAGAACAATCGACATCTCTAGGTTCCACAAATACTTTCGTTTAGAGTCCTACAACCAACATTATTTGTATTTGTGATTTTAATGTTAAATTTGTACCCTCTATAAAATTGTAAGCCAGCATTAGGTACCTACAAACCTAACATTAGCTTAATAATTACAACTTGATTAGATAAGACAGAGATAACATTCGTTATTCATTTGATATACTTATTTCCTTACTGATTAGGTACCTACACACAGTAAGCAAAATATTTTTAACTAGCTGCGCCCCGTGGTTTCACCCGCATAAGTCTCGATCCTGTGCGAATATTGGGTTAAAAAGTATCCTATGTCCTAATCCAGGTCATGGTTTACCCATGTATCAAATTTCATCCAAATCCGTTCAGCCGTTTTAGCGCGAAAGCGTAACAAACAAACATACAAAATTTTTATCTTTTCTCTTTATAATATTAGTTTAGATTAACCCACACACTACAGTTACTATCAGTTGCTTCATAGATATACCTACAGTTTCTTTCATGGACATGGCTGAATAGATAAATTCTAAGTAATTTTATCGGTCGATGTAACCGAAGCACACTATTGTTTTCCCCACCGCTGCGTAATGAATTTTAAGTGCATTGTCCTGCCTGCCGCAGAGTGTCCTGTCTGTCACTTATGTGGTCACGGACGCAGGTACCTCACCTAATAAACGATTTCAGGATATTATTAAATATTAACTGTCATCCCATGTCGACTGCTACCTTCCCCCATGTCATGGACAGTCTTGGTGGACATGCCAAATAGCCTTAATTAATTTAAAATGTCGGTAATACACAGTGCCATGGTTACACCCATTTTTAAATCGAGTCCCTCTTTGTCTAATGAATATGAGTAGACTTTAGATTTTGTTTTTACGATACGTCCTACGTATCCCGAATGTTTAGGTAGGTACTGGACTACTGAAAGTACGTAGATAAAATTAATCGGGTTAGTCCCGCTATGGTATGGTCCCGGTATGGCACCCTCTTAAAATACCTATCAAAAAGTCCCGCTATGGTACCCATCTTTTAGATCTACGTTAGACAATAGAAGGTACAACTGAAAAGAAAAGTGTATCTATAAATAAATACTTTTAGGAGTGTATCAATAAAACGTCTGTTTGCGATATTAAATCAGTCTTTTATTAATTCAAAATATTTATAAAAAAATATCAAACAGTAAAACGAAATATTAATTGCAATGTAATTTTTAAAATAATCAACAATATTAATTACAAATAATCAACATGGAGAAAAAGGCGCAAATTGTAAACATAAACTACAAAAAATAATAGCTTGTTCCCAACGAGTCACACCTCAACGGGTAACAGTGTGACTCGTTGGGAATGTTTTGGATAATAATTCCCAACGAGTCACAGTTACTGTTACACTGTTACTCGTTGGGATGATCCCACCTTGATTTAGGGTATCAATACATCTATCGCCACGAAATATTTTCGTTCTCAGATAAACAAAAATTGTTCCCAGGTATTTGGTACAACTTGGGGCACCCCGACTCGGACAGGTTAGGTTAGAAGGGGACGGCGGGGTCTGAAAGACCCCGCCGTCCCCTTCGTGGTTATTTTTTTTTAAACCGCCCAGAAGTAGGAGTCCCGCGAAGCGGGACTCCGTCGGCTATTGTGGAACTGATTTTGCATTGTTTGGTGACTACATTTTGGTGACAGATCTACTATTTTGAGGACAAACCCTATTATTTAAGAAACACAAAACTAATTAAATTGGTGATAGCTTACTAGTTAAGAAAAGATATTTTTTATTAATACTATTTTTTTCTTAACGCATTGTATAACTTTTCTTTACAACAGTACCAAAAACTGAAGGGTACCATAGCGGGACTTTTTGATAGGTATTTTAAGAGGGTGCCATACCGGGACCATACCATAGCGGGACTAACCGAATTAATCATGTAGATGTAGTGAAGTAGTATTGAGTGGCGCAGGCGCAAGCACAACGTGTGTCGTCACGCACGTGCGTCATACATCGTACTTCGCGCGCCTCTACAGCCGGCCGGCTTCAGCCATTGACTCAGTGCGGCTGCAGTCAATGCCACTTGATCGCACACTCGTCATTTTGTTTTACGCTTTCGCTGATCAGCGGGGTAATTGCGTAACAAACTAACAGTAGCAATGGCTTTCATTTTGATAGTTCAACAAAATTCATTGCATTATTTACGTTGTTGTGCAGACAATTTTTTCGAACATAATTATGCAGCAATGGATTAGCATTACTTTTCCTTAAAAATGATTCAGATTGTGATTGAAAGTGTGTTCCGCAATTAGGCGCAGGAGCAATCCTCTGCATTTTTCTGGACACCTCTTATCGCACAACGCAATTATAGATTTAAATAAATTTTACACACGCGAATTATAGCAGAAACTGTCGTGACATTTGATTAAAAAAAATGTACACTTCAATGACGTTGGTATGTGTAAAATGGATTAGAACGGAACAGATTTTCTTCTTATTGGTGATTAAAGACAGAAAATGTAACGTTTCAAAATAGAGGAGGCGTTACGAGCATGGATAATCCATTTTGCGCAGCGGCAGCATCGATGCGCAGTAGAGCGGACAGTTTTCGCAATCCTGAGCCGCCCAGAGCACCCGACTATCGCGTAAAAACCAACCGCAACTCTGCGTTGCGTGTAACCTGATGAATTAATATACGAAAATAAATTATTCAAAGTTTAGTTAAATTACCGAACGACCTAGTCAAGTTAGAATCTCAGTTTGGGAAAAATTTATTGGGCTTTCGGTATTTATTGTAAAAAAATTATTGACCGAAAACAGCAACAGGTAATTTAGACGTCAGTTATATAAAATCATAGGGCTTCTCACTCGAACAGTTTGTTGTCACACTTCAAAACAACGAGGTCAATCAAATAATAACGCAAATCAAAATCCAATAAATATTTGTTGACACCAAAGCGTTGACATTAGCTACGATGCGACATTCTGTATGGTCCGTAATGACTCCACAACGACCGACAACAATACAATGGCCGTTCCTAATGACCGTGAACCTCATTTTCGTATTATCTAATACTATGACAATTTAAAATTTCGTAAAATTGTAGGTAACTAACTACCTAAGTCGTAGGAATGAAATGCCATACCATTAAGTTAAAATTAAATATAATTATCCATTGGATTTACTACGCAGTTTATTTTGTCAGAAGTTTTGGTCAAGGACATGAAATATTCAAATACATTATCATGTCTGATGGTATCGAATGTCATCATCGTGGGTGAGACCAGATGAGCAGAACTTGCAGCTGTACCACCAGACAGGTTTCTCAAAGCACAAACAGTCGCCCGATTATGCAACTCAGCAATGCTAATTCATTGTTGTGCATAAACAGTTATAAAGGCTTATCGGTTACAGAGATCCGCGACCATTCCCTCAATTGTCATGTTATCGCTATTCAGCATAAAATAAATTAACTGAACATAAAGTATTACTGTGAGTATGAAACGCAATAAACATGTCTAACTCAGTATAATACTTATGCCAGCGTTATCATGATATAGCGAAGTTGCTCGGCGACTTTCACTGGCATTTCAAAGCCGTCCGTTTCGCCATCGAATGAAGCAATTGTGCAATGGTTGTCACATTTTACATAACCACGGTGGTAACTGACTCGCCGATCACCTTACCACGTCTAACGGAAGTACCGACCGACTGAAGCTGACAATTATTGTTAATATTATAACTATAGGCAATACCAAATTAACTCTCACAACGAAACGAGTCGAAATTCCACACCCATGCATTCACTTGTCATTTAAAAATACTTTCAAATTCTACCCAACTGGAAGCCTTCTGCACAGAACAGACACAACAGACATTTTACATGCATTTTTAGTATTCCTAATTAGTCCTATCAGCGAAAACATTATGTATGTCAAGCAATCATCAAGACTCATTAATGCAACTTTCATTGTTCCGGCTCGAGTGAGGGGCACGGCAGTCCACGTCTCATGGCTCATGGCACGTCCACACTCGCACGAAATCATGTAAAAGTGAAAGTATGATGTGATCAGCGACCCAGCGCTCAACGCTAACTGTACTGATCATATAGGGAATGCCAGTGAAACGCCATCTTCATATAATATATGTAATTGTAAAATTATCAAATAGCTTTATTTCAAGTATTAGATGAATAAGCGCGCGCGCACCGAAGCAACTTTGTTAAGAATGGAACTTCAACAAAAATAAGGATCATAACTACGTATTAATAGTATATATGAGAGAAACTCAATACTTAGCAAACATTATCATTTATAATTGAGAATCCATACATAACTAAAGTCTTATATGGACAGTAATTTTTAAAGGTTGCATTTAGAGATTAACTTGCTTGGTCAGATAAACGGCAAATTAGCTGATCATGCGCCTCGTTCGAAAGCGTAAACGATGATTTTGCTTCGTAACCGTAGATACAAACAATCGTTGCTTTAAATTGATGCTAAATACAGCAAGGTTATCCGTGCCGACTGACGTATTAAAAAAAGTACATACTACGTACACTCATTATGTAGGTAGATAACGTGTCAATCACGAAGGTGGCCGCGTAGAAGGAAGCCGGCGACGAAAACGCAACCAATGTCAACCAGTCGACAGCTCGCCGCTCGTGGCACATAATTGACCGAGAGTGTGACCGCGATACGAGCAACTTTACCAGTGCGTGATAAATATACATACATGCGTCATACAGGCCCACTTCCTAATACTTGTGTTACAAGTTCAGGTCATATATTAACCTTAAGATACTATAAACTCCGACGTATGGCTGATAAATCGATTCCATGTAATATTTTAGACAAGATGGGGAAAACATGGAGACTCCGTGTTTGCGGACTTCCCTGGTTCAGAATTGACATGTGATTGTTATATTGCCTGTTATTGCTGTAACTTTTCAACATGATGGAAATTCCCTAAGATATTTTAATGACGTCATTTTGGTCTTGGAGAAGTTTTCCTTGCGTAATGTTACATTACACCCTGAAAACTTCTAAACTTCGCCGTCCAGCTTCCTAATTGCGTAACATGCTATCAATCTCAATCTGAATCATTTTGAAGGAAAATTGCAAAATTGCAATTGGATTGAATTTTTTTGCTAATCCATTGCTTCATATATTCGAAAAAAAAATCTGCTCAACAACGTAAATAACACAAGGAATGTTGTCGAACTGTAAAAATGAAAGCCATTGTTAATGATAGTGTGTTAAGCAATTACCCCGAATTTCGATGTTTCTTTTAATTAGATATTTTCTTACCTCTATTAGTTTTCTACATATTTACTACCCATCATAACTCAAGTATATTCTTCTGTAATGTATGAATCAAAGCTAAAATTATACGATCAATAAACATTCAGCTTACAATAAGCGGAAAATTATAGCACATTTATTTCAATAGATAATAATATGTATAAATGCGCTTTTCAGTTTCCAGTAGCGTAGATTACCACACTCGGAATCAGAACTTGTTTACCTCTACCGAGCAAGTATTTGAGTTGTGCGTTTCCTGTTCTGAGGCATAAGCACGACAAGTAGGTATGTATAATATTAGGAATATCCATTAAATACTTATTACTGTGATTTTATATACTAGCAAACACGCTACACGGAAAACAATCGTTATTAATCCGTAATTTGGTTTTATTAAATGAATAAGTTTTACCTCTTAAATTATCGAGGTACCTAGTTTAATTATAACAGTGCAAAGAGCAGCTCCCTAATCGCGTAACACACTATAAATCACAATCTGAATCCCTTTCGAAGGATATTGCTAATCGAAAGCTACATAAATGTTCGAAAAATTTGTAGACTTTAACAACGTAAATAACGCAATGAATGTTGTTAAACTGACAAAATGAAAGCCATTGCTACTGTTAGTGTATTACGCAATTACCCCGCGGGTAATCTACTGGTAACCCGTGATACGGAACGTGCATCCCGCTCCATTACCACCCGGTCATGACGTCACGTCAACTCGTCCACCCGATCACAGTTCGTGCGAAGGTCGACCATATTGATCTCGTGTTCGTAAACACTCAAAGTTAATACTGCAATATAAATTTAGTTGCCATAAAAACCTTGTGTATACGCGAAATGCATTCAACTCGAGCGAACATAACGTGAGACTTGCTTGACCAAGGTCTCGTGAAAATGATATGTAATGTAAAACCTATTAAATTTTTTCTTTGACGAAGTACTTTTAGTTTAATAGTTAGGTCAAAGTTACAAGGAACATTATTAGCAGATTTACCTAATATGTGTATGTCGATTTAATGACTAAGTAGAAGCTATCACAAGAATAGAAGCCTGCTATACGGTAGTGTACATGTCTGTGTTTTATTTCAGGTGCGGACTGAGCTAAAAAAAAGACTAGATGAGATAAGGCTGTTGGAGTCCCGGAAGTCAGCCAGATTGGCCGACGTGGACACTGATTTCGCCAGACTGGCAGATATGGCCGGTGACCGCCGCCGTGTCTCTGCCATTATTGAAGTACCTTCACATCACATGCAAGGGTAAGTCTAATATTTGAATACAGCTATTTGTGTTTTTCAAAATCAAAGTTTCGATATTATAAGATTATTAGATGCAATAAAAGTAGGTATGCAGGACGCTGTAAGAAAACTAATCTAAAAAAAGGGTCCAATAACAAGTAGAGTCACGAATTCATGATTCGTTGGAAGTTGTAAATCTGGAGAGCAGGGAATTTAATTAGCAAATATCAATGTTATTTCGCCTTGAGGTAGCGGCTCACCTCGCCACAAGCTCAAAGGAAGGCCGCTGCCGCTGCATTTCTAATGGCCGCTCGCCGCCTTGCAAAATCTCTTTATCTGGATTTTGCAAACTGGTTTACCATAACAACAGGAAGTAGGTCATCAGAAAACAAACACAACGCGCGAAAGCTCATTATGACAGTTATTTAATATACTCGTATGTCCTTTGACTTCATTCAGTTATTGTTTCGAAGATGCTGTACGTCAAGGACACAATCAAATTAAGAAAGAAAGAGTACTAACAGCCAACAACGGCTCCCAGCCATTAGGTACCAGCATGTATTGTGCGTTACCTTGTAGGTAGGTGTAATCGTTCACGAGTGTGCACTGTGCATCGGCGAAGTGGGGCCGGGCGCGGGCGAGCGTTGCGAAACGCGCACCGAGCACGTTAGAAACTGGATGGAAGTGTTAGCGCGGAGTACGGGCGTGTCCTTGTCACACTTGCCTACATTCTGTGGCCGGAGCCCGCCGCCCGCACCTCTGGCCCCTCGCCGCGCCTCGAACAGGGACAGACAATGCAACGTTGTGAGAATGATTAAAAAATACTCTAACGGATTACATAATTACCAATACTGACTGATACTCCAGCAAAATACATTACCAGCGGATAGAAGTAGGTTATTATTACCGTCGCAATGGAAAGTGCTGCTCAAATTGCTCTCGCTTTCAACAGCACTGCCTTCACTTACTTGAAAAAATAATATTTCCGAGTGAGCTATAATAACATCAAAAATTCATGAAATATGTAGGTAATGATTTCGCTTCAATATATTTGGCAAATAAAACACTTTCATAAAACATCGGTCAGTACCGCTGTCAGCGACTGCAGATTGTATTGTACTGCAGAAGAACCGGAACAAAAAACAGCATCAAATGCTTGGCGCGACGTGACGCTCGTCGACACCGCACTTTCACTTTTCATCGCGATCGTGGTGAGAGGCAAGGCCTCTACCGTGGTCCAAATTTCACAATACCTAACCAAACCAACGCTCAAACGAACGATCTGCTTTCAGATCTTCTACATCAGTCGCATTACAGATTAAATCAATCCGTAGTTGGTACTTAAACTTTCTGCAATAGTTTGACCCCACGTGGAATTCAAATATCGTGAAAACGAAAAGAATGACATTGAGTTCAAAAAAAAAACGTGCATTTGTTTAAAAAAAAGATTGGTATCATCACATTTGGCTTATCTGACGGAATGAAGGATACTAACGGTTGAAGGCCAATGCGAGTCCATAAAAAATATCAAGAAGTCCGTATTATTTCTGTAGGTAGAGCTAAAAGCCAGCGGTTGATATTTAACGTAGAGGCAATGATTTCATAAAACCTGTTTTATCCAACTCATTAAGAAGTTATGAGATAGCTTGCAAAAGATTGCAACTGCAAAACCGGATAACAATTTTGATTGAATGAGCTGATGTAGAATATTAATAATTAGATAGACCATGTATGAAACAAGATCACGTTGTGCTCTCTCTATTTTATTGTAATGATAGGCAAGATAGAAATTGAATTCGTGAACAAAATTTCGCAATTACACACCGGGCCATGGCAAAGTGAAAGTTTGCCAACATTCATTTTCTTTTAGTTAGCAACGGACGACGCATTACCTTGTATAAATTCGCGCCTTTCGGATGAAACACATAACATTTTTGAAAGACCAACATTAAATTCTAGCGACTAGACAATGAATTGTAACGATTTTGTTGGTACATGAATCAACTAAATTCAAAGATGGCGTCGCATTCGGCTGATACTTGGCGCGGCCGCCATGTGACACAGTGACCCAGTTTCGAAATGGAACGCCACACACACTAGAATAATACAGTAGGTAAAGCGATATCCGCGAATGCTACACAGAGGCGAGGCGGCAACTAATTGGAGAACCTAATCAATTGGTAGCCACAAAAATTACTTGAAGCATAGGTCTGAGATGTAGGTTTGTTTTGGAATAATTATGATGTCTATATTTATATGATTTCAAAAGCAGCATCAGCTGTCGGGCGGCGTCATGTCGTAACGTACACAATGACTACTACTGACTTACGCTAAACACTAAATTTCAAAAAATGTACAAAATTAACCATATCAACCCATGCAAGGCTAAATTTTCTTTTTAAATACGGAGTGTTAGTACCTAGATATTTAATTCGTGACAAAGGCGGTGGGCATTTTGACATGCTTTCAATGTCTGCAATGGCAGGTCCTGTTCATTTTTGGTACTGTTGTATGCTAATAAGGCCTTTGAGTACCATGACCAGGAATGACAACATCACTTGCGTTAGGTTCCTACTTACCTACATTCCTTAGATTCAATAATACGGGAATAAATATTGGTGATTTAGCATTTTTGATTATGGATCTTTTTCATTTCCTTTCACAGCATTACTTCAAATATTCATAATTTTTTATGAGAACTTTTAGGCTAGCTGGATTTTAAATAAATTACGGTTATTTTTAACCGACTTCAAAAAAGGAGGAGATTCTCAATTCGTCGGAATCTTTTTTTTTATGTAATATTCACCGATTACTCGAAGACGCCTGAACCTATTTGGAAATTTATTTTTATGTTTCAAAGGGTATACTTTCCAGGTGGTAACTTAGATAAATTACAAACCGACTCACAAAAAAACGAAAAATAAAAATAAAAAAAATAAATTAAATTTTATTACATAGCAAGTAGTGGTATAGCTAAACCACAACTAAAAAGTGAAAAATAAAAACCTTTTACCAAAAAAACAACCGACTTCCAAAAAAACACTATAAAGTGAACAATAAGTTTAATTTTGGAAGTTGATGGCAAGTCGGGTTTTTTTTTTTGTAAAAAGTTTTTATACGACGCCGACGTTTAAAACTTTATACGAAGCCGACGATTAAAACAAAGTTAGAAGACATTAACTTACATTCCGCATGCGTTTGCGCAACATGTAAAGAGAAGGCGCGAGCGCAAGCCGTCGGGTGGTGGTGGGGCGATGGCGGCACTTTCACGTTGGATAGGTACACGTTTGCTTTCGTTGGTGTTGAGGAGGCCCGTTATCTCATTCGGCAGGTGCAGTTATGCTGCCACTAACTCGAGAAAGTGTTACAAAAATTTATTCAGAAGGCATTATGCATCCTAAGGACATAATTTCTATTTTCACTGTTAGTAAAAGTAAGTAACAAAGACATTAGAAAGGAATCTTCTTATTTTAAACACTTCCCGGAATTTTACTGCACCATCAAAATCGAACAAAGGACGTCTATAAACCCGTATACGTCATTATACAAGGAACATGATTACTCATCCGGAATGTTCACCTCTGTGTTGACTTTCCGGCGACCTACCTGCAGGTTATTACACTTCGGCGGGGACAAAAACAGTCCACGAGTGCGATTATTCTTCGAAATCCACAGAATAATGAGTCTAAGTCTAGACTAATAGCTCTACGATTAACTGAGACTCAGATAAAAATTCTTGCATTATCCTATGATTAAGATAACTTAAAAGTTCAAGAAAAAAATAAAGATGTCGGTGAACAACCATATTAAGTACGTTGTTATCAAAAATATCAAAGTAGGTAATTCTTGCGTCGTCATCGTTTATTGCGTCACTAAGTATCTACTTAATTATCGGTTAAACTCATACATTGAATAAAGATGTACCTATATAATCTACCTAAAAAAATAATTAAAGAGACATGTCATGCTAATTACTTATAGCGTTTTACAAAAGTGATGAGAAAGTATTATTTTCAAAGATTTGAATTAGACAGACAAAATCAGAATCCGTATATGACCTTGATCATGCATAGGGAAAGGGCGCGGGCGGCCCGACTCACCCGAGGCACAGTATAATAAAGTAAGCGGTATTACGTCTCGGTAGCGTCCTTGAAGTAATTATCTACGGCCGCTCGATAGATAAACACGCACTAGGGTTGGCCCACGGACTGTGTCTCTAGGGTTGTAATTTTACTTTATCATCACAATCAGCCCATAATGTTCCCACAGTTGGGACACAGGTCTCCTTTCGGTGAGAGGGAGTGGGCCGTAACGTAATCCACTACGCGGGCCCAGCGAGGATTGGAAGATGCCACATGTCTTCGAATTTTTGGTTCTAGGACATGCCGGTTTCCTCACGATGTTTTCCTTCACCGTTTTTTAGAGCAGTGGTGATGAAATTACGTACACAAAGTAAAGCGCCTGTCTGAGTTCGAACCTACGACCTACAACTCGTAAGTCAGGGCAGTTACCACTGGGCCACCACAGCTCATACTTTCTGCTGTACTTTAAAAGTCCGACAAATTTAATAATGAGAGAGCATTATTTTTTAAAACCTTGCCATTTCAACAAATCCTTGCCGACTGAGTTGGTTATTTAAAAAATGTTATTTCTGATTTCGATATTGATGAATTCAAACATTCATACACTGAACAATACAGTCGATAACTTCGTGCCATATTTCACGTAAATAAATTTGCGGGAGCGTCTCTCACCATCCGCGTCCTTGCATAAATGCGGCGCACGCGCATCTGTTGAATACTGGTGGTGGTGCACACCGAGATTTCAAAGCACGTCGTTTCGGCCGATTTGTATGAAGACGTAATACTGCTTACTTTATTATACTGTGCCCGAGGCTGGCAGCGTGCCGCGCCGGCCGGCCATACTGTTCGATCACAACGGATCTATGTTTTTGTACCCAGAAAAAAGCGCACGCCCGACCTACATCAACATGACAAAAAACGCATTAGCTTCAAGCGTACCTATAACGAAACACTGACGAAATTCACACAATGAGTGAGCTGAAGGTCTCCAGTTATTTTTCAAATCAACACATCATTATCATATGACATTGACTCAACGAGTAGGAAGTTATTTTAGTAGCTATAAATATCTCTATTGAATGCTATTTAAAAATGGCTAGTGTGAATGTTTTTAGATAGGTATCTAGTAGATTGATATCATAAAAGGTAACGTGACTACGGTAAGGGAACTACATACGTAGTAAGTAGTTCTAAGAATATGATAACTGTGCGAAATAATGTTTTAAATCTCGTAAAAGGTAGGTGAAGAGTATTAGGTATTGCGAAGTTAAATTAGCCTGTTATTATATTATTACTAACTACGAAGCTAGATAGATTTAATATTTCGTAGAACGGTACGAAACATTTAATCTATCTAGCCTTGTAGTTTCAGGAATGTCTACCAGTCGCGAAGTGCGTAGGTGTCAGTGGAAGACATCATGCGTATCGTATGTTCACGTACTTCGTTAGAAAAAACGAACGCGCACACAAAGTGAAATCGGTTATTAGATTCTAGTTTATTTAGCTCTAGTGGAATCCAAAGTTCTACAATTTGTATTCTAAAATATGATTGTCTGTGGACCATATTACTTCTTATCAAATCATATTATGCAACCGTAATCTATGAAATGAAGAACTGTTTTGATCACATATTCCATACTTAATATTTTCTCTATCAGTGCTGAACCAGTAGCACGGTAGCCGGCAACAAGCGGCAAGGTCGCTCTCAATGTTACATGTTAACATGTGTAGTACGGCGAATGTGTGCACAGCTGCCGCCGCCGCGCAAAACCCGCCCGGTTACCGTGGCTAACTATTACCGATTTCATAAATTGTGACGTGATTAACTATTCAAACATTCAGCACCTTCGAACACTCCTCTTGACGTCATTACGATGTGACACCTTACGAATTACCGAGAAAGCGATGAACCGCATGCTGGTGATAACACAAAATTTATCAATTCCTCGATGTGTAATCTCGGTACGTAGCATTCGCAATATATCATTTGGTTACGTCAGTGCAGGAAGTTACGTCACACAGCTTATGTGACGGCGGCACGCCGGCCGGCGAGCATCCCCATTATCGCGAACAAAAACCAATGTCACCTCCGTAAGCGCCGGTCGTCGTCTCAGGGCGACCCTGTCGCCCGGTAGTTAACCTAGCCGCTCTATACATTATAAACGATTTCACCTTGCAGACTGAAACTATTCATGGGACTTTTATTTGTGCTATTTATTTTTTGTAGACGCAATTACCCGCAGATACATTGCACTGTTAAACAATTTTTTTCACGAACGTTAAAGTGACCTACAATACACCCTTACGAAAATGTATTATCTGTTTTGAATCGGATAACGAACCTGGTGGAAGGTCGTTGTAGCGCGAGGTTAATACACCTTGTTTCTAGGGTGCGTTCGTAGGTCGGCTGACACAAGTATTTATTAAATATTTTCACTTCTGAGTAACGTTTCATCTCAAATAAAAAAAACGTTACGGTTGAATAAACAAATCCAATCACAACATAACATGTCTTTATCGATATAAAAATAGATATTAGCCATTTAAATTCGTAAACGCTTGAATCAGTTTTATTGTTATTAGAGTTTACTGTAACTGGGGTATTAAACCTGAGGGGTAGCAATTTGCAACTTTTGTTTAACGAACATGGTTATTAAAAAAGCGAGATGCGCGCGCCGGTCGCTGATCTAGAGTGAACGCAGCCGGTCGGGGCCACTTGCCGACCGTCAAGGACGAGACGACAGCCACCCGAAATGAACTCAAGTTCAATCAGGGATCAATTTCTCTAATATTTTAGAAACCGGTCACTGATGCTGTATCTGGCAATAATTCAAAGGTGCTGGCGCTGACGTACATTACGAGAAACCAATTAATCGTTAGAATACTTGCAATCATTACGAACTGCTTCGTGGTATATGTAATACGCCTTTCATTCATGTAAACCGCCTAAAATGCAGGTAGTTACATTTAAATCTTGTCAATCAATATTTTACGACTTATAGAATATTTGTTCTTTTATACTTCACTATTCCTAATTCGTTACTCAGACATTTTGATTTAACTTAAGAACCCTTAATGTTTTTTTTATTTTTATTGAGAGTTGTAGAAACTTCTTAATGTGAATTAATTAAGTCATTTACAACCAATATGTATTTATAAAATATGGTATTTACTTAAAATAAGATTATTCAATAAGATATAGTCGTACTAATATAGTTTTACGCGGGCAAGTTGCGACGTAGACAGCTGAGGTTGTTGGGCCCGGGCGTTCAGTTCAGTCGCTGAACGAGTCGAGTTGAACGACCGAACGACGTATAACTT
Organism: Griposia aprilina; assembly: GCA_916610205.1. Classification (NCBI taxonomy): domain Eukaryota; kingdom Metazoa; phylum Arthropoda; class Insecta; order Lepidoptera; family Noctuidae; genus Griposia; species Griposia aprilina. Next base: position 14,202,089 of record OU744286.1, read on the forward strand.
GTGAAGGTGGTGCAGGGTGATCGGTCAGAGGCCTTCGTCCTTATGTGACTTGTCCAAATGTCTATCGTTTGTGGGTCGCCGCCGGTTGCGCAACAGACGCACCCACCCCACGCATCCCCTCGACCTCGCGTCACTTCATGCCACCATCCCAACACTGCCACTGCTAAGTTCAATAATCTAGTCTAGACTTGTTGATTGTTCAATGACGTGAACTTTTTTCAGTAACTTTCGAGAACCAATTGGGGATGATAAAAGTTCTTGCGAACATTTCCAAAGAATGTTGAAGTTGGAACCCAATCATCACATTCTTTGCGTAGTAATATTTGCAATTGTATTACTATCAGTTTATTCAACGCGTTTGCCTTTCCCTGCTTCTTTACACTAAAGTTTAACAATTGGCTTTGGCTTTTTGGCTTTCAACATAGATAACCAAAGCCAAAAGGTTTAACATGCTGAGTATACTTTATTGTTTTTATTAGAAACCGGAACAGCCCCTAACAAATATTCTGAGAAAACAATAAATTTTCAGAATCAAATATGGTCGAGTAGGTACCAATCTACATAATAATATTGAAGACATTGAAATGCCAAGCTAGAGCGTTAAAATAGCTAACTACTAACGAATACCTTAAAGACATTAAGACTTTTGATTTACTTATTTAATTTTATAGATAGGTTGGTACTTAATTCCGACCCGATCTTGATCTTGTTATTCATTGTCCTTTTTCCTTAATATTTCGTTATACCAAGGTGTAATTTAGTGTTTTGCGTTGTTACAGGTCGCGCAAGCGTGGGCCCAGCAGCTCCTGCGACTTGGGCTACGGCGAGCGCGACGACCAGATGAACGAGTGCAATGCAGCCCTCGTGCTCATGTCACTCAGCTGCTCTCCCAACTCGCCGCGCCCCAGTAAGTCGCACACGACTACACCACATGGCACAACTTGGACTCAGCGGCCCCCACACGCCATAGCCTATGAATCTTCGACAACGCTGATCTCCAACACCGGTAGTCCGTCAGTTCTCACATTTATTACTACGTCATTCCACTGTTACGTCACGCTTGTGCTTATGCCGCACAGATACCGGCTTTACTATACCCAGCGTTGACCGTACGTTTATATAATACCTACTACTTTTGAATCTAACAGTTTTAATTACAAATGAACATAAAATATTCTCTCAATGCATTGTTTATGACATAACCATTCTATTACTACATTTTAATTAAATCAAGATGATCAAGACATTAAAGTTAGTTGTGAAAATTATTAAATTTAATAATACTTTGACTCTTATGCGAGCGGTTGTATTCTGGATAAAATCTGCAAAACGTGGATAGCGTCTAGACAGCAGTCTAGACGCCGTCTAGACAGGTATTTGGTGTAACAGCGCTCTCATGATGAGCTTCAACCAAATGTGCTCTTGTTCGACTAGCATATTTGCAGCAACTCCTTTCTTAAAGTACCTACAGCAGATTTAAGTCTGGGATTGATAGCGCAACAACAAATTTTGACAAATAAGAAGCGAACTTGATGCAAATATCTAAAATTAAAATAAAAAAATTGCAAGTTGGTGTTCCTAGTGCAATCTCGTGGTATTTGCAACAGAGTAATTTACATCGATTAATTACTTAATAACAATTTAGATTAAAATCACACATTGAAATTGCAGTAGACCGCCTTTTGAGACAACTTACGCAACATTATAGCTGAGAATCAAGACGATTCACACCACCCATAAAATTTTACGATAGTTCTAGAGACCAGCGACTGCTCTAATGCGCCAGCGCATGTGTGCCGCGAGAAAATAGCCGTTCTTGTGAGTGAAAGTTTCTGACCAAAGTTCCGTTTCGCAACTTATTAGCTACATTTAATTCATTCAAGCAACTCTAGACACTGTAATTTGTATTAACAAGTTAAAATGTAAGACTACCTTCCGAAAAACGATACGAAGATAGGTGACCCAATCAGTTATTGTTACTATGACGGTATAAAAATATGAGAACAGACTTTTCAAAAACACAAGATTTATGAAATTAAGTTAACGAGATGTTTTTTTTTTGTGACAGGCGCATGGGGCGGTCGATCGTCAGTGTCTCCAGGAGCCAGCAGCAGCTCAGGCTCATCATGGCGCTCCGGCACGCCCTCACCCCCACCGGCATCTTCCTCCTTCAGCGACGAGGGCATTGCTATGGATTATGAAGAGATCCACCCACGTAAGAAAAGGGTAAGTTGTACAATTGTTATACCAAAACCTCTTTCCGACATTATAGCTAAGATGGCTGATTTAACCAACCAAGTAACAGAAATCGTAAAGTGAAAACAGCCCCTGCAGCATGGTAACAACACCCATCGTGTAATCGACTCTGTCAATGGATTAGTTAAAAAATTGAGATGAAAATTGTTTTACCGTCTCCCATATTATTTGCACAATATTTAAGCTTTAATTGAAATGAGACGTTAACGGTCCAAAGACTAAATTATATAGATATGTCGTGTGGAACGTGCCCAGTCACCAATGCGACTTCAATTAGACCGTGACACACTTCATAGTCGCTTTCATATTACGAAGACTACAGATAAAGAAGGTATATTTTAAGATTGGTATGGATACCACTCTGGATTTCCTGGTGAGCGATATGGCGACTATACCCAGGGATAGTACAGTCAACAGCAAAGTCGATAAATATTTAGGAATTTGAGAGGTCCCTTAAATTGGGTAGCATACAAATTTCAAATACTATGACTGCAGCAGGCGTAGCACAAGCACTATCTTGTCGACGGAAGAATAGACAAAAATTACGTTTCGTGAAGACAGTACGACGACGGCAGCAAAGTAGAAAGAGTCAACTGCACTTTTTACGAAGTTCAGTAATTTATTCACGTTTATCTTTTATTTTGCTTATATCTCGAAAATGGTGTGTGCTATCGCAAAAATAATGAAAATTTCGACCCCCTTTATGAATCCGTTAAACCCCTAAAACTCAACATGTAGGTAATCATTTTTCACATTTTCCATACAAAAAGTGAAAATTTCCTTTTTTCCTTTCCATTTTTATACTTTGTGGCCGTCGAGTAAAAAGTTTTGTACCGTCTTTAGCATGGCGATTAAAAATCAAATTGTCTTCACTACCTTAGACAACTGTCTTCTGAAATAGTCTGTCTACATTACAAAGGACCTAGACAACGATTGGCAGAAACGAAGACAAAATGACAGATTTTAGAAGGATTTTTACGGTGCGATGTCAAAAATAGAGAAACGAAATGTCACTTTGTATGGGAATAGCCGTCTCTATTCTTCGAAGAGATAGATAGCGTCATGCTAAGCCCGCAGGTAACTGTTGACTTTAGATGAAGCAATCTTTTGGGTGCTGTACTAGTGCTAATTCACTCTTCTTGCAAATCGACTCGAGAAATCGAATTCAAGATAGGATTTAGTACCTAGTACATTGCCCACGACGACAAAGACACTTTATAAGATCCTTTGTGACGCATTATCCACAAAGCACTGAGGCAATCGCACAGATGCACTTCAAGGTTCACTTGCTCGTTGAAATGTATTATTACATTGCGATTTTGGTTCAATCAATGAGTTTTTGGGCTTAACGTAAACCAGCTGGAAAAGATGCTGGAAGTTAGTAGACGCTTTACAGAAGACGGAATCATTAGAAATATATTTCTTTTGTTTACTTATTATGGACTGTCTGTAAACTGGGCCTGATTTCATTCAGGTAAGACTTTACTACAGCTGCTTTCACCTAACGGGTGTTTGTACTTATAACTGCATCCTAAGTAAACGGTGTTACGTCACTCGTAAATGCCTTGTAATATGTTTATGTCAAGTAAAGGATATCCGGTTGTGGCGTAACATTGTTCTCTACCACGTTGGAAAATCCGTTGTCTCTCGTCATTTCAAAAAGGCAAACCAAATATTACTAACTCCCAGCTACTTTATCACTGATATTCAAATGAGTAGTTTACATTGTAACTTGATAAGAGACCTCGTTAAAATAACAATCAACTAGGTATTAATACACCAAAGTCATGCATTAGATAAGAAGTCACTGACACGTTATGCACTTTGCTTAGGTATATCAGTGCAACACAATAGGTACATATGCGACACGTGTCGGGCCAATATAAGTTATTAACTATTTCTTAATTGCTGTTCGTGCGCACACAATTAACTGAAGTACTATTCATTTACTGAACAGAAATAACAGCTCGTAAAGAACTAGACATGTTGCGACATTTTAGAGCAGTGTCTTATTTCTTCCCAGATTTGATTACATCCTATAATACCGCTTAAAGGTTTAAGATAAAGAAAATTACTACGCCAGTTTTATTTCGTACTAGGAAAAAAATCTACAACAAAGTAGGTACAGAGGTCCGTTCCTTTTAATTGAAATAAGGTACACCGTTGCATCGTGAATAGAAATTATTTCTAAAAATGGTGATTCGCAAGTGTCTTCTATATTTACATCATAATGCAACTTAATTGGACTCGACTAGTAACAGACTAACAGCCTTCGACTACCTAGTCTTTAAAATCCTAATTTATGTTACTGTTTGAACGTTCATACATGCTTTGTCCGAGATAGGAATCACTACAGTGCGTTGTCGTTTATTGGATAGACTGAAGAGACTGCAACAAACATATTATGTGCATTAATATAATTTACGATCCACGTGCGCAGTTCACTGTGTCGTACAATGTCAAGGCGCGGCGCAGCGCTCTACGGCCGCACTTATGCAACACCATTGTAAAATTGACATAAATGTTTATGACTGCGTGAGTGACTACGACCGCAGCCAATACTTTATTGCAGGTAGTTATGACGATTCTCGTTACTGCCTATGATTAAACTATACTTATTGACAACAACGTCACGGTTGTTAGCGGATTCTGTCTATTTAATTATCTTTTTTTATTTAATTAATATTTATACGTCCATAACCGCATAGGTATAGCGTTACGTAGTAAAAATAACCCTGGTAAAGGCTCCTACAAACAGGCGTGCCACGCGACGCGAATCGCGCGCGACACAAAGGCACCGCTCGCCGCGCGACGGGCGGTGCCTTTGTGTCGCACTGTCGCGTCGCGTCTGTCTGTGGGAGCCTTTGTTTCCGTGCACGTAGCCCTCAATGGCAAGGAAAACGATTAGCACTTTATTTTACACCTTAATCTCTGCAATTGATAGTTGAATAAATAGTCATTTGTTGATAATATACTAATTATTGTAATATCAAATCTTCTCATATCGTATCTTTTATTACCTACTGTGAGTAATTTTATGCTTCTGGTTTCCTCAAAAAGCACTTTTTCAAATGTCCAGGATTTTGCTAGTACCTTACTCGTCGCATATATAGAAAATACTTGGTCTCAGAATGTTGCCTAGGTGCATACTTTTGGTTGAGATAAAGTCACCAAACAGTTACGGTGTAGTATAGTCCACGTTAATTGGGCGTTTGCTGTTTCGTTTCTGATAACGGGCAACGTAGGAATCTGTTTTCTTTTAGAATTTGACGCAGCAGTCTCAAAACAATGCTATCAAAAGGCTTTCTGTATTTCACAAATCAGTCAGAGGACAAAAGAACTTGTTACATGCCCCTATAATTTGCGTTAGTTACTCGTACTCTCGTTAATTTACCTAATAAAAGCAGCTAAATAGTCGAAAAAGTTTACATTTGGGCGCTAAACATGGTCAACCCTTTTCTAAGTGCCAGCAGGATGCATCTATTTCTTTATCTCATTGTAGTTTTGCATTATTGTTAATTTACCTTCCCGAGACTTCAGTGTATATGATGTGATATGGTCTACAGTTGGCGCCACCATTATACCAAAATAAATGCAGCATCACAACATGAATGCGAACTCATCATAGAGCTTCCGAAGGTTGTTTTCGTTTTCATGTTAGCGATTTAATCAGTTGTCCTGCTGTCACAGTAAACTCGCTCAGTGCCTCTCAATTTTCAAAAACCGGGTTTTGTGTTTGAAACTAGTTAAGATCAACCTTCTTGAACAAAAGACTAGTCCTGACTCCAGATGCAGATTTTTACTGTCTGGATTTTAAAGCTCAGACGACTATTTTCTCGCCCATCACATTAACGTAATCATCTGAGAAGCCTTTTTGCAACTATGTTTGGGTCGGCTTCCAAACTAATAAGATGCGGCTGAATATAAATTAATGCTTCACATACAGCGACTGCCATTAGACCTCGACAATCCAATCCAATTACTGAGCTGTTCCGTTAATCAAACGTTAGACCAGTTGCCTGGCTTTGGGTCTACTGACAACCTGTAACCCTGCAGATATTTTTAAAACAACCAATCAAGTCCGAGGACGGTAGGTACGAAGGCGTTTCGAGGTAGAATGGTCGCCCATTCATGGACTGCACCGCGATCGAGCTGTTACTTATGAATGAGCTCCTCGATATTTACCTTCACACTAGCATTCTTTACCCATTACCTCAAAGTCCATTGGTGCCTTAAACATAAATCAGGGCAATATGTATCCATGTCTTACAATTTTCGCATACGACTATTTTCGAGGTATTAGTGGGTGGCTGGCTGGGCAAACACTAAATACGAAATATACCGGTATCTTGTCAACCGTCTTTAACGTCACATACACAGAATAAAATAGCAAACAACGTACAATAGGTGTCGGGCATTGTATTGGCTTGCGTTACAGGCCCACGCTCTGTTTATAACCTTGTGTACATATTGTTGGCGGCCAAATGCTTGTGGTGGGCGGACCGGAGACTCGTCGCGCTCGTTCTACTATTACATATTTTCTGTTCAATTACGTAACAGCTATTTACTCACTGTGTATACGAGAACATACTCATCACTAATTGTTTTTAAGCGAATGGAAGATTTCGCAAACGAATGTTAAGTACGAACTACCTTTGAACCCAAATCTTAATGCGGTAAATAAAGACAATAACTCGGTTCTCGGTTCGGTTTCGGTTATAGACTATTGAGACACAACTTAGCAAAGTTGTGTCTCAATAGTCTATAACCGAAAATGGATATCAGGAATATTGATTTATTTGGTTTAATCATTAATAATAATACCTAGTCAAAATTAAAAGCACCCCACGATGTTAAAATTGTGGGGGTGCAACACTTGATTATTACATTCTGAAATGTTTAATTATTATATCGGTTCTGGAAAGAGTACCTTGATAAATTACCTATAGAAACATGCAGGCGCCTACGCAAACGCTGGTCGTTGCTAACAGGCTATTATTGGTGCAGCAGAACAATGGCATGCCCCAGACGTTGTGTCGCCGTGCTGAATTATCACATAAGCTTCGTTGCCAACTGTTCTATTATTTAGCACCAATTTGCGATACGGTATCAAACACCCTTAGAAATAATTTAAATAAACCAAATAAACACCTTCTAAAAGTAAACAATCATTATAACGTTTAAAACAAATTAGTACTGCTAAATTAAATCAGTAAACGGATTTACAATACTCTAGTGACGCAACCGTAAAGACGTATTAAATCAGTCGGTACTTTTTATCATGCGGCCCAAATATGAACATAGTGGGAAGCGGCAATGGCGGAGCGACGGGTGTCGGTACTCCTCGGATTATCGTCTCTGGGTTCACTGACCTGCCCACATGTGATCCGTACGGAACCTGTTCCTGCGCACCACTTACGCCTGCCCGGCCGCTGCCCACTGTGAGCAATCGCCTCTACCTGAAAAAAGCAACCTATAGGTACAGCTGCACAAAAGATGTTGAACTCAGTTTCGTTCTTTTGCGTGATCTGATTACAAATAAATATAAAAGGACGTCTTTCTTGTAACAAATGTTTTGTCTTTTAAGGTCGCGTTCATTAGCAATTAATGTGCATTACTGCATAGTATAAATATAACTGGATGCAAAATCTCTTGTTACCGAGCGTAAGAGCCTGACGTCAGCTGGCAGACCTTGGCGGAGGACACAGCTATTAGAGCGAAGCAAGGCCTTGCCAGCATTTTGCATGCAATGCAATGCAAAAAAAAAAACTGTTTTCGTCACAAAATAAAAGAAGACTTCTGTTTTTGCAAAAAATATAATGTTAAGAAAATTGGTACATCTAGTTACTCTTGATTTTATTAGTAGCTAACAAACGATATCTGGCAATTTCCTACAAGGCCTAAGTAAATGGCTAGTAACAATAGCCTATTCATTGTATCACTCTAGGCAACTAGTTCCCATGATGCACTGTTTAGTTACACCGTGAGGCAATAGCGACTATCCATTTGTCGATAGCCGCTGCCTTTATATCTTTACCCACACGTTCCAAGAACGAATTAGGTACCCGTAGAAGTATTCCAGTTATTATTAGAAAAAGTAATACTGTTGCAGTAAGTCCACAATCAACTGTGGACGTTAGATTGTTAAGAAAGCAAATAGGTAATTTTTACATTTTTTTTTAACTAGGTACTTAAAAAGGCACGCACAATGACTTGTAATAGGGTTACAAAATAATAATATGTACAACAATCATATTATAAATCGGGACAGCATTTGACCAGTGGACATTAAACAAATATACGTCAGCAGATAACACGATGTTATCAGCATTCGTCACATGATTACATTCTGTTGTGCAGATCGGCGTGCTAAGCTGCGCGCTTGCGCAGCATACGAGGCGGTCCACCTACCGATGCGCTGACGTAGTCACCACCTCCAAGCGTAACAATAAGCGCGTTGCATCACAGCGCACGCGCACTTCGAGCGCGATCATTTGTATAATCGAAATAGCATTCCTCCTTCGTACGATTTCCCTAAATAGGCATGAATATCATGTGACTCGAAAGAAATCGATCAAACGATGCAACTAGTATTTTTTTATGCATATTTTATGAATCTAAAAACCTTGTAACTAGTTGTAACATGTTCATACGGAAATATCACTGCACGGCCCCTGCTGTGTAGAGTTGCCGGATAAAAATTACTATAGAGTCACATTGGCGATAAGGAAAATTGAGATATTGGAGGGGGCATGCATGCAACACTTTTTGCACGAGTTTCATTATTGTCGATACACGTGTGACCTCGGATGCGCAATAAATCGCCATAGTAGCGCATGAGATCAATAAACACCGAACAAGCTCTTTACAGCTCGACGACGGATAACGCTTTTTGATTTTAAAATAGGACATAACTGAAATATTACATAACGCTGCATTTTATGTGGTCCTATTTATTTATGAAGTGTTCTAAAACATTGTTCTTGAGAATTTTAACGAGCTATGCAAGTTGTTCATCTTTTGAACAATGGTAATATCGGTATCATTTATAAACAAAGAGATTGTTTGAACATACACAATATAATTTATACTGTGACATAGAGCTACCAAACGAATAGTCGTCGTAGTTTATCATACCATATTTTTATATGCCTCAATGGGTATATCAAGACGACTGCTATCGAATTGATTAAACGTTTGTTTTCATTACCAATCGATATAATTTAAACAACACTAAACGAATGATAAATCTTACTATAAACGTTAACCAGTCGTTGCAGTAGGTATAAATCAAATCTTTTCACGATGGTCTTCGATCAATCTATTATTGATCGAAGACGGTGATAGAAAAAATTGTTAAAAATCAAAACCTACTTATTTTTAGTTACTTGACAGCGTTTAAACAAACATGTAAACAGGGACACGATGATATTCTTGCGGTAGATACGTGATTTAATGAAGGTCGCTTTATCGCGCACCGCTGATAAAATACGCCAATCGTTATCTGCAAGGCGTCGCCATCGCGTCCGAGGTGCCTTCCGCGTGTCGCTCATGGTCACTGTACATAGTTAGGTACTTATTAGATGGAACCGTTTGAAGGCTCGTGCAAACAGGCGCGACGCGACAGCTCGACATAAAGGCGCCGCTCGTCGCGCGGCACACGGTGCCTTTCTGTCACGCTGTCGCGTCGCGCCAGTGTGCACGAGCCTTTACTTGGGTCTGATTTAAATACTATTCCAGAATCTAACGAAACTTTAGGTTATTATTACACAAAAGTGATAAATCCTATTAGTTGCATTTATGTCTTATTATTGAAATTGATAAAGCAGACTTTATAATATACTGTCGTAAGAACGATTTAAGAATCGTGGACTATCTGTGTGTCTAAAAGCGATAAGGGTTTTGATAATACAATAGATAGTTTACTGGCGACAAAGGCACGGGGATGTCGAAACTCACGTGAGTGGAAATACGTTGCGCGCGCGCAACGTGACCGCTGTCCCCACCAACACCATAATTATTGTTTGTTTAACCTTTGTTAGGCCTTGAGTACGTCGTTTCTTTGCTAAGCCATACCATATGCGCAAAAAACTTGTTCACTAGTTTGCATCGTGCCCGTTAGATAGCTGTCCGAAAAATATAACAGACGTGATATTTCAAGGTTTATGTTGCATTAAAACAACCTACTGTTGTTCCAACGTGAATGATATTCCGACCTTCAGGTTCTATATTTACAACGCGGAAGACATTCCGGTACTAGAAGCGCGCAGATCACTCCCCGCTCGGTAAACAGTTATATTAGGTGTGTAACTGGTTATTTATCCTGTAATGCTTGCATTTACAGACTTCACTAGTGTTTCACTATAGGTATAGTGCATTTAATAATATATTAATTAGAATTTGGCTACGTAATATAGATAAGATAAGCATGACATATTTCAGTCAGTTTCTTGTAGTAGTCGATAATCTTTATTAGAGAATACGGATGGTGGCCACCCTCGTTGGCCCATAACTAACCCACCGCCGGCCAAAACCAAACATGCATACATCGACCCAAAACGCTCGTCACATTTGTCACTTTGTCAACCAATTACGCGTTAATTCAAAACACATTAGGTAACAGCACTGTGATATAACAGTCGATAACAGAACAGTCACGCTCCAGGCGTTGCTAACACTATCACGGTTTTATATCAGCCCAGTACGCGCAGTTAACATTGTTCGCTATTACGTCACATCATCACATTAGACCACGTAAATTGCGTACCTACCTAGTTTGAATAGCAAAACTGAGAAGCAACTAACTTACATTTAAGTTTTAAGGTGCATAACAAAGACTCATTCGCTGAAATACAATACCTTTGGTCATTATTTAACAGTAAATAACATACAAATATGGAGCGCGTCGTATACGATTACGGTATCAATGTAGGTCATGAATGTAAGGCGATCCGGTGCCGAAAATTTATTTGTTCACTAGCAACAAAAATAGCTGTGTATTTTAATCGTAGTAGATAGCAATATCTTTTTATTATTATTTAATTATATTATACTTAGCATTTTTGTGTTGTGTGGTTTCAACTATGTGTGTTTGTATTTCAAGATACAAAAAGCTGGAATTAGTCATCATCATTTGGGAACAAAGGCTTTTGTTATTGAATGCCGTACCAAATATTTTGTCCGAATACGTACATCAATAAAATCGTTAGGTTCGTGGACGATTTATTAGGAATAGAAATAGACTTATCAAAGCGTTTTGTAATTGTTAAAATGCATAGCAAATACCCAAAGTAGATAGCAATTCAGGGAACACGTTCGATAAATTATTGATCGAATAAATAACTGGAACAGTTGCTATTACTATAGCCCGTTCAACTACGTACGCGTACTCTGTAAGATCAAGTTGTGCAATAATAGCGAAAATAGGAATATAACACAGTTTGACTTTAAATTACTTGAAAAATACTGAAAACCGTCTCGTAGCTCGAAACTAGCATCTCTCATAATACGCTTTGAGTTTATTTAAAGGGTTTAAGAGATAAAAATTAAAATAAACACAACAAAGAAGATATTGTATGCTTGCTTACGTAATAGTGTTCTCAATTTACTCAAACAGTAAAAGAAATATGATTCGAAATTAAACAATGTCGCAAACACCGTACACCGGCATCCACTGCACGAACTTCAGTGTTGTTGTCGTTCCGTCTCGCTCTACGGGTCATCGCCCTGACACCACACAACTCCCTCGTTCTAATAACCCTGCGCATATCACTAGGTAATTTTATCATTAGTGCGAAATTTCGTCACAAAAGCCTCATTACAACTATCAGAATGCTATTTTGCTGAGAAGGTTTAGTTAAATCGGGTATAATTGCGCTATAAAGTTTACGTACCCTATCCTGCCGACCTTGGCGCGGTCAAAAACACCGGCCAAGACATTGACCAGTATCCGCCGGGTACACCAACACCAGCTGCGGTTACGGCCATTATGGATGTGTAACCACATTGGGCAATTATTTCTACCACCTTGCACAATTTAAATAAACAAAGGACGTGCTACAGTTACCATTTTGCGTGCAACACGACATTTAACCGGGTGGCAACTACTTAATTCATCAAAGGCTTTATATGGTTGTCTACTTGTTACTACATGATTATCAATCATTTTGCAAATAACATCATTGGGAATTATTTATAAAAATATAGGTAAAAAGAAATACTTTCCCTCTTTATTTTCTTAATATTTATTAGTTATATTATACAACATAACTACTAACTAGAAATAGTATGAAAGCAGGTTTAAAGAATCGCGTATGTCTGGCAGCATCGCGTGGTAGCGTCAGAGGATAGATAGATGGAGGCAATGCGTTTTTTTAACCGACATTGGCAGGGCAATGACACAGCGGCCGGTTCACTGCCCGTTCTTGACAGTTCACATGTTTACACTTGGGTTTTAGAAGGATCACTTGCTTTTCACTTCACGTTGTCATACCGTATTAGAAATCCTGTTTACAACATTCAATTTTTAGGTAGCTACCGTTATGAATAGGCGTCTTAGTGTAGTCGTATTTATTCATGATAGTCTTTTATCCATTTAATTACCATATTTTCTATTTCAAACTATCAAAAATAGACAAAGGACGCGTTTATTGTTTCAACTTTTACTCTAAGATCCGTGGGTACCGGTATGACTGGTGCTTACTCAAACGCTTAGACATGAATACACTTGAACATAATATGCATGTAAACTAGCACATAATGACAAAATGGCATAAGTATCTATATTTATATTTATAGCGTCGAATATCACCGGCTGGAACAATGGCATGACGAGTACATCAGCCGCGATAATGAGCAGTCCCGTGGGTTCAACAAACTCCTCATTCCACAAAATAATGTATATTGCGATGTCTGATATTGTTACGCCAGATTCCTTGAGCGTTCCAATCTTTTAATACGCTTTAAATCGCGTCGTTTGCAAGCGTTGAGCCGCTGCTAAATCTAATGTGTTATCTATTTTAAAGTTGCCTGTTATTTATTTGTTACTACTTTTACCGATATTTTCTGCGTAAGTGTTGCGAGAAACGAAAACGATGAATGAAAGTGATAATTTTCCGGCGGTACAAAACTAAGCTGTGGAAATCAAGCGCTGTGGATAAATCCCATACATTTCTGTAAAATAAGAACCTGTTCCACATTGTCCCGGCACCACACTATGCACCAGATAATGTTCTAAATAAAAATGGAAAAGAATTTGTTTGAAATTATCTACCAGAACCTATGCAGGCGTGATGAAACAAAAAGGTGTTCTTTAAAACCTCAACAACGTGATTAACAACTGATAGTCATTCATAGGATTCATTATCCATGCTAAAGGCAAGAACTTTCCTAAATTATTACAAATCGTTTTTTTTTTTTTGTAATAGTTAAGCCATTTTAAGGTGCATATTTAACTAATATCAAATACAAAACCAAGGATTTACTGGTACATTAAAACTTTAAAACCAAAAACTTCCTGCCATCCACAAAATATACCTGGCAGGCCGGTCCTGTTATATAGAAATAAAAAGTGAAATGGTTACAAGTTAGAACCTGTAGGGGTCGGTGACCAAAGAAGCAGCGCCGCAGCTTTACACCGATTGGCGACTGCCCCACGCGTATGATTCGTCATCTTTTTCACCACCATCCAAGAGCTTTGTGATTTTATGATGTGACTCACTACGAACAGAATTAACCATACAAAACAATTATTAGGTAAAGTAATCACTGCAACTCTACATAAAGATTGCCAATATTATTTGGAAAGAGAATAACAGTGATATGTAAAAAGAAGAAACTACCTAAATCGACCTATTTTCTTGAGCTAGTTATAGTATATCAGGATGACGCACATTTTCACGCAGCCGGCAGCGGCACAGCACACACGACAAATGCCGTTTGCAACCTTTGACCCTGGTCACGTGTAAGTAGTACGAGTATTTACGCTTCTAAAGATTTTGTTTTTGTGACATTTTATGCAGCTTACAAGCAGATTATTTTATTAATAGAAATATAAAATTATGGTAAATACCACATAAAACTTGTAAAAGTTATCAATAAAACATACTAACAATCATTGAACTATTGGCATCGGTAATCCAAATACCGATGGTAGTAAACAATAGTTGATGCAAGTCGCTTCTCACAATGAGATGAGGCAAACGAACGCTGCGTAGTTTCTTGCCACCAGGCGTTTTTCATGTGTTCTGTCCACATTCTGGGACGTGTGTGTGTAGGTAGGTTGAGTGAAAAACACAAGTGATGAGGGTGTACCGCCCGCACCCGCCGCGCCGGCGGGGGTGCCCAACGAGGGGAATGTTTTGGACCCGAGTTCAATGCATCCGCGACGCCACCTGTAGCGCATAGCTTTATTAAACCTCCGTTTACTTTTTGTAATTATGTATTTACATGTACCTACATGCATAGTTCGATTTTTTTATTCATATTTAAATTAAAATTGTGTATATACTATTATTCAAGTTTTTTTTTTTTTGACAATTATTTATGTTCGGGTTAACATTTAATCCAGTTTTAATCTTTTAATTTTATTTAATATGTTCGGAAGTTAACCTGCGAGAATATAAAAAGATCAAAAAAAAAAAATGCTCGCCGGGGGGTCAAATATCACATCGAAGTTTATACCGTTTCGTCGAACCATAGGGTATAACCATCGGCAGTTCAGTGACCTGCCGTGCTCCTGGTTGTCCCTTGGCTTTATGGGGTGCAGGCCGCGTGCGCTTTCTCGCTCGTGCTGACTCGTGCATCGACATCGTGCCATCTCATCTAATTTCTTTGTGCGACTCAACAACTTACAATGCCATTTTTCAGCTTTCATGTCAATAAATATAGGTCATCGAATATTATCTAAATATAAAAAATAACACATTAACAATCTTACTAGATTGTTGATGTGTTATTTTTTTTTTGTTTTATATTATTATTATTTATTTTAATTAGACACATTGAAAGACACGTCTTTCAATGTGTCTAATTAAAATAAATAAATGACAAATCCGAATGACTGGTTTGAAAATTTCTTCATGAAGTAATAATGATGAAAATATTTTGCTAAATATGTGAAGTACAAGTTGTTATCCTAGTGGTTACGGAAATGGCTTACGGAAACGAGTTTTCCAATTAATTTTTCAAACAACTTCATGATTCTGAGAGGCTTTTATTTGTAAACATCAACTAGTCGACAAAGCTTTGTTTTGAAACAAAGCCACCAAGCCTAGCCACGTGAGGATTCCACTCCATCCACCCCTCTAGTGGCTCAAACACAAAGAATCTGAACGAGATGCGATTTTGACGTAGGTAGAAAACATTGATTGCACATAATATTCATTAGAATTACGTGAAAAAATGCAGGTATAGATTTATATTTTCGTCCAATGCATTTCCTTCTGCAATAGAGTACAAAGCGCGTCAGTAGGTACTGGCCTACTTTATCATATTCATAAGTACCGACGCAGTGGATGCACAACTCACAAACTCCGCATAAAAGTACCGGCCGGCAACCGGCAACACGCAGCCAGTAACGCAACATATCTCGTTAAAAGGCGTCTTCCTCGTTCGCTTCGTTTCTAGAGCTAGAAGGAGATGACGCGAAAACAACTTATCTGGCACTGTTAAGCATATGCGTGTGTGTGTGCCCGTAAATAAGGAAGGTCAAGCGAATGAAACAGACTTAGTATGTTGCTCATAGGCAAAAAAGAGACGCAATGAAAACAAATCAATATCATCATCTCACCGCGTTTCGCGGTGGAAAGAGACAGCGCAATAACAAACCGGCATTTTGTGCTGGGCATGTTTTATAAGCAACTACTATGTTCCAACTTCAACTCTATTCCGGTGGTGTATATAATAATTTTGTTCAACGTAGAGTTGTTTACAGGCATAAAACAAGAACGTAGTCAATTTATATTTTCTTGACTGGTTGGTTGTAGGTAGTTTCATTTAGCTAACGGCAAACGGGTAATTTTGACTATCTTCTAAGTTAATTATACCTCAATAAATTTAAAACGTCAGCAATTGTACTATTTTAGATACTTTGATATTTCTGCGGCAGATTTATGCACTATAAGATTATATTGACTTTCCAGCTTCAACATACATAATTATCTGTCATTCGAATGCATTCTGAAAGAGCACATTAAATTACAATATACAATTTGTTTAATTATAAAAAAAATATAAAAAATAACTTTACTAGTAACTAGTAAGTACCTAGATTTGTATTAGTACGAATTTTTAGATTGTTTCATTTTTATGTTAAATATCTGGCATTAAGTGAAGCTAAAGATAAAACGGATGCATTAGAATATTCAGAATGTATTCAAGATGATCACTGCTTTGTAATCAAATGCATAGATAGGTAGTAGTACAAGTGCACACTGGCATCGGCTACTGCATTGCACACATAGAAATAAACTGGCACGTGTAAGTGTACAGACGACACACAAAGACAGAAGCAGTGTTATTCTGCAAAACATTTAATTTTTTAAATAGTATGGACAGTCTTACTTGAAGAAAGGTATTAATACAACGGATGCATCAGAATGTTTTCATGATGAACACTGCTTGATAAGCAAATGCATAGATAGCTAAAACTGCACACTGGCATCGACTACTGCATTGCACACATATAACTAAACTGGCACGTGTAAGCGTACAAACGACACACAAAGGCAAATGCAGGGTTATTCCGAAGATATTTAAGTTTTTGAATACTAGCGACGCTTTTACTGGAGTGAGGTATTACTGCAATTAACTAATAATTGATGACTAGGAAGTTATGCGTAGTTTGCAGATATAAATACATAATTAATAGCAGATAACTTTTATAATACTTAACCTACTTTACTTATGTTTATTGAAAAAAAAACCTTTCGTCGCAGATTGATTATAGAATAAAACATAAATATTATTATGACGTTTGCGTGTTACCTTGTCCCTAGAAAATAAAAACCATTTACTTCATTTCATAAAGAAAAACCACTGCTTTGTTTAACTTTCATACTTTATACCTACTATTTAAGATGCATGATTATTATATGCCTACTAGGCGGGGCATATCGGAACTACAATATTTATATATTTATATCATGCGTCTGTCTCATTTTATTTGTCAGTTTGTTTATGTTTTGTTATGCAGTTTTATTTAATACTATACTAATTAATTAAATATCCGTTATTATTATTCTCTTACAATCATTTATTTTATTTACATAAGTATACATATATACACACATTGCAGTTCAAAACTGATTTACATCCGTCACCTCACACTTCAGATTCAGTTGAAAACTAGCGTCAGGCACTAGTTATCCGACATTTTTGTTGAACTGGACCTATTTAGTGCAGCCGCGAGGCACACTTTTCTGCTAATTTCTCACTATGCACTTTACACTTTTTATTTGTTTGTTTTATTATATGTTGTGTTGTGTGCCTTGTAGTTTGTGCTAAATAAATACATTTTCTTTCTTTCTTTCTTTATATTAACATCTGTATGTGCAATCTTTGCCCACAATATATAAAGATTTTGATTGGAATAAAATATATCATGTTGAACTTATACTGTGATATATTTTCTTGGTTGAGCACAACAGATTTTCATTTTATTACCGACATTATACCTATTATAATATTGATTTATTTGAATTTTAATCTTTAACATCGCTCGCTTAATCAAATCAATACCTACAAAGCTTTTCACTACTATATATATACATATATATATATATATATTATAATAGTTAATTTTCAAAACAAAAACTTATACGTTCTACGAAGCAGTTACGGTACCTTGCTAGGCCTCATTATTGTTTTTTGACGAAAACATCAAACAAATATATCAAAGCGTTAATAAACGCTGAAAGTAGGTCAGTGGTGCAGCGAAGGGAAGGGAGGCGCCCTCCTGAAGTGAAACACGCTCACCGACATTCGATCCGCACTCCCCCTCGACCCGCACCAAGGGAAGGTGAAGCAATATTAAAATAAACTATTTGCTCTGCCAACATAAGAATCCCACAGATTCGTTCATATTAACCTTTTAATTTCATCGGATTAGTGAAAACTAGTGTTGGTAGTTCGTACTTTATCACGACAATTCAACTACTTACATGCATATTACATGAACATATTGAAAGTTTCGGTTTGAATTTGTAAGATTTACGGGGTAGGAGCTACAAAGGGGAAGGTTTCTTTTAATAGTATTAATACCTTGCCTATGAATGGAAGGACATTCATTTACGGAACCTTTATTAGCAATACAGTATTCTAGAGAAAATCTCTCAGTTACTAGATTTCTATTTTACTTTGTTTAACCCATAGGATGCCAAACATGTGAAGCTGGTGTCATTCAAATGATATGGAAACGGAAAAAAAGGAATTTTAATTTAAAATAAAATATATATTTTAGGATTAGATTTTGTAAAACCGTCTTTTTTATGAAATTCTTTTCAAATTAGACAAAGAAGTTTATGGTATAACGGCTTACCTCCTATAAAATTGTCTTCAAATTAGACAAAGAAGCGCAACCTTCATATACCACCCTTGGCCCTGGTGCTCCGACCCAGTTCGCGGACGCCCCCCCCCCCCCCCCCCTCAAACACTCCCCGGACTACGTCTCTCCTCTACCTCATACCCCCGTGACCTAACCTACTTTTGATTGCACTTAATATAGCCTCGTTGACAGATCTGGCGCCGCATAGGTAGGCCTTAAACCTTTTATCCAAGACTCTATTTTTAAGCTATGTTAATTTTATAAAACGTAACTATGTAATCGTGTTGCTGACTAACTTAAACGAGCTAAGCAGGGCTAGAAGAGGAACATAATAAGCTGGCGATTATCATTTTGCAACTAGTCATTTTGCGTTTCGTAGCAAATGGGATAATAGTCAGGCTATATTAAACGAAATGCAGCTTAGTAACAGGACGGTAAACCAACAGCATGTTGTAATGTATGAATGTGTACATAGCTCAACTCGGCCGAAATAATATGGCATTGAGCAGAAGGTCGATGCAGAAACTTTGGCAAGGCACGCCAACTGCGGCCCTGCGTATGCCTCGTCACAGCTCACTAACGCAGGCAGAGCTACATCCAAAATTGTATCAGAGGCATCAGCAAATGGTATAAACTAAATAAACATTGACAGTTTTTACACAACAGCAAAAAAAATATCAGATGTGATTCACATATTTACAGAGGTTTGTGATCACACTAAAAATAGAGAGAAACATTTTAGAATAACTCAAGCTAAATGCGAACATAATAGGTAAAAATTAAATGCGGCCACATACTTAAGAGTCTCAAAGAGAGCAAATATTTTCTAACAATACTTGATGTGGTCACGCTTTGAATGGAGCGTAGCGCTTACTGGCGGCGGTACAAGAGGGCGCCTAGCGCCGCGGCGCGCTGTGTTTGCAAGGCCACGACCTAGAGCTGCTTCCGTCTCCGCTACATCATCACTCGATTCTACCTATCTACTGTTTAAATTCCAGCGGTTGTAAAGATTATTATCTAACGCAGATATCACAATTTCTTGACTTTACGCATCTACTAATACCACAGAAAATACTTTCGGTACCGTTCCACGTTCTAAATTCTTTTTTTTTTTGTTACAGATAAACAGTGTCGTATTTGTGTGTACCTGGCGAGGATGCACATACAGTACCACTACCTGCTCAGCCATTGAGGCACACATCCGAAACACACATTTGGGGTTGGTATTTATTTGGTTTTTTTTAGAGACTTCTTGTAGAGTCCATTACTAATTACTATGGTAGTTGTCCGTTGAAAAATTAATAAGTATAGGATGCAATGTAAAGATTTTTTTACAACAATTATGTCATATCAATGGCTTATCTTAATCTACACGTAGTATGCAACTGTTAGACAAACTCACTCATAACAGAATGCAATAGTCACGTGCATTAAGGTCACGTGCGGCAGCTATTGCACGTGCTAGGTGCAATCATAATTGCGCAATGCCAACAAGCCAGCTGGCAAGGTTACAGCCTGAGTGCGTCGCTAGCAAACATCTTGCTTCCTGTATCATTAGAGAAAGCATAGATGGAAATATACACTGATTGGTGCAACAGTGGTATCATTCGGAAATTGTAAAATAACATTTGGAAATTGTGTTAATCTTGAAATTTCAAGAACATTGAAAAACATATCATAACCAATCATTTTAAACGATGTTAGTGAAGAAGTTAGATTAAAATAATAAGAAATTCAATTTTATAATAAAGTTTAAATTAGTAAACAAAAAAAAGGGTTATTTTCGACCTTGATGCCTACAACAATATAGTTAGCATAAAGTACATAGATAGAGAACTCTGAAAGGCCGGCCCTTGGTGACCCGGAAGCAGCGAGGCTTCGCGACAAGGTTGCTAGCAACAGTCCCGCCCGCGCCCTCGCCCGCGCGCGCAAGGCCACTTGCCAACGCCCGCAGCCCGCTACTTACGTAACGATGCCCTGTATGTTCTTATATTACCAATAATATTATATTTAAAAAAAAATATGTACATGTATCTACAATATGAACATGTTCATCTCGTAATGCATCGACTGTCTAATTTAAAACGATTGTTACCCTAGATAATGTTGGATTACCCCTTTCATGAACAATTTACAATTTTTAGTCTTTTGCCCTCCCACTTCATTAACATTAAAATTACAAAAACCGAATTAATACAGGCTTTTAAAAGAAAATGTCATATTATTATTTATGAATAATAGGGTTAGTATCGCAAAATTTATAACAGATTGTAAAGAAAAAATCAAAACGAGCGATTGGAAATGTTTTTACTTCTATTTACTTAGTTTTCGATTGATCACGTTGCAGACCAATGAAAGAAGGCGACAGTGACCATGAAGAAGAGTTCTACTATACAGAGCGGGAGGTGGCAGCCCCGGCGCCACCACCCACACTCTCCCACCGAGACATGTGCCGCCCACCGCACGAGGATCCTGAATACCAACGCCAGCTAGTAGGCTCTTTCAGGTCGGTTTTTTTATTAAACATTTCGGATTTATAATATTAGTATGAATGTAAGTACTCACTAACATTCTATTAGCATAAGCAGCCATTATTTTGATATTTATCTAATATTTATTTTATTAAAACTATTTCAGGCAAGGACTACTATCTACTATGCAGAATGGGAACGCTCGGCCAATAAGCATTCCCATTACGCATCACTGGGCCAACTCACATTCACCGGTTAGTATTATGAAAAATTCTGTTGATTCCAAATTTTTATACCGACAAAGAAATATTTCATTTAAAAACAATGTATTTGCAGAAACACATGCGGTTATCAGCAGCAGGCGGATCGCCAGGCAGTCCTGGAAGGCGGCCGCGTTCAGATAACAAGAAGTGTCGTAAGGTGTATGGCATGGACCAACGCGATCTCTGGTGTACTCAGTGCAAGTGGAAAAAAGCATGCACGCGTTTCGGCGATTAGCGTTCGCGTCGCTCGCACGCATATGCGCGGGCAGTGCAACTCAAATGAATGCAGAGCTGACTATAATCCTTACCCGAAACTAAAATGAGACATTTTAATCAATTGCGGTAAGCGAGAACTATTCCGTGTGGAAGTCGTGATTTAATTAGATATAAGGAAATATATATTATGAATGAAAGTTTTTATTTAATATAAGCAGAGACAGATAAAATTTACATATATTGGATAAAAATTTAAAGGAGACATATTTTTGCTCTTTATATGTGGCTCGTGTTTTGACTGCATAATGGACATTGCCCACGTATTTTTGTAGCTCAGTAGATTCGCCTTAATTGTAACGTACATGTGGAATGCAAAATCGTGTGACGCTCTCGGGCGGAGACTGTGAATATTAGCATTAAGTGTAGCTGTAAGATTAGACTGAGATGAATAGTGTGAAAACATTTTCCTAAGTGTTGAAAAATATTTTATTTGTACCTGAACAGAATTCGATACGTAATTACCATGGCTTATTTTACTACACAGATGGGTAATGATAGTCAGTAGAGAGGATTATTACAAAAAAAAAACCACAATTTGTTAAATATTGCATGGAAATTGAACACAATTATTGAATTTGATCAGAAACAATTGTAAAAGTTCAGTCAATTCCGTCCACATTTTCGAATGTGCCGCATCGATTGTCAATCGACCACGCGTTCAGGATAATGTTTTCGCACTATTGCTACTATGTACCGAGTATGCGAATGTAGTATGCTCCGATAGTTCGACGATATGCTGTCGAAAATACTTCAGTGATATTAATCACTAAATATGAAATGTATATTGACTGACTTAATAGATAATAATGAAATATAAATTATAATATATGAATTAGCCTCGTAAGTTATCTCAGATTCGACGAAAAGACTACTAACATGTTTAGACTTAATTTTTTATGAACATATCTGTGTTGTATACAAAGATGGTCCTACTAGAACAAGGAGACAATACTCAAGAGATGCTCGCGCACTACGCGGCGCAAGAGCTTTCCATTGTGGTGTCATCGATGGCGCCCACGTGTTGCCATTTGGATACTACAGGGTGAGCACACGCAAGGATATGACTTCCAGGAAAAGAAAAGATATGAAGGTAACATCACACTGTACATATTGTTGAAATTAATGCAAACAATCTAGAAACATGGAGTTCACCAGAACGCGATGTTCATATATACGCCAGTAGCTGAGGCCTAATATTAACGTCATCGGAGAAACTTGAGATGAGAATTTCATATACATTCATTATACTTAAAAGTTCAGATACAATGACCGGCACAAATCTTGACCGCTCGATTTAAGAGTAGGGATACGATTGCACATTGTAAACCTATGGTAAAAAAGTCCCCACTCTTTCATTGAGCGCTCAAAATTCGTGCTGATCACTGTACCTATGATTAAGAACCCATAGAATCTAATGTGACTTGAAAAACATCTACACGTACAGATAAGGGAGGAAATGTGTAACAAAGGCGCAGAGCTGTGGGAGATTTAAGAAAAAAAGCGATTGCGTGCTGCAATATTACTTTTAAGTATTACTGATTAAGCTTGTAAATAATAATTATAATATAGTGAATTATATAAAAGATATTATTCTGTATCTACCTATTTAAAAATTGAAAGCAATGTTTGGATGTGTACATAGATAAAAGTATAATTATGAAAATATTATTATTGTTACTTACTTAATGTGATTATTTAAATCGAAAACTTTTGTACGGCTTCGTAATAACGAGTTTATAAAATGAATATAATAATTAGGCACAGTATTTATTTACAAGAACCGCGATAAGTTTTGTTTCGTCCCTGCATACATCACGACGGGTTTGCCATGATTGGTCGACAAACGTTTGGTCGACGTAACGATTGGTCGACAAACGATTGACCGACAGTAACGATTGACCGACACAACCATTAATCGACATATACGATTGGTCGACTCAACTATTGATCGACAATAACAATTGGTCGACATTACGATTACCATTTAGTAATAAATTTTCTATAAGCAAAGAAATTCAGAAGCAGAGGCTTCGAGTAAATCGAGATGGGCTCCTACTTCTGGGCGGTTTAAAAAAAAATAACCACGAAGGGGACGGCGGGGTCTTTCAGACCCCGCCATCCCCTTCTAACCTAACCTGTCCGAGTCGGGGTGCCCCGAGTCCCGAGCTCGCTTCGCTCGCTCTTGCATCCTATCCCCGATTGTGTAGCGTTGTCGGCTAATCGTAATGTCGACCAATTGTTATGGTCGATCAATAGTTGAGTCGACCAATCGTATATGTCGATTAATGGTTGTGTCGGTCAATCGTTACTGTCGGTCAATCGGTTTTCGACCAATCGTTACGTCGACCAAACGTTTGTCGACCAATCGTTAGTATCCCATCACGACGCGATATGATTTTCTGGTTTGATAGTTACCAAGGCTCGTTGGTATAAAATATATTTTTGTTGTAAACTAATCACAAAATGCTTTTATTAGAAAGAAACAGTACTAAGCTTGTCAATACTCCTGGTTCTAGAACCATAGGTATGTAATATTTAAAATGTGCCAATGGTGAATCAAACAATCACTGTGAAATCAATATTAGACTATTATACGCGTAATGTGTTCATGCGTTGACTAATATGCACTATGAGCGATCTAATTATATCGGTGCTGATACAAATAACGCACATTTCAGATAAAATAAAAATATACCAGGTTCCATGCCTGTTCAGTTTTATACGATAACGATATAAAATAACGAATACCGATATCAAAGCTATTATTTGTACGTAAGACAAGTGAATAATAAAATCCTTATTAATCTCATCGATTCAAAATTATATCAAATTAAATTAGATCTGATCATACAAATAGATAAGCGATCTTCAAGATTCTTGATAATGCGTGGTTTAAATAAATTATACCTACGTGCCCTAATCCCCCTACAAACTAGTTGTTGAGGACTCACTATTATTACATGCACCTACTTTTTTCAAAAACTTAGAACAAATTTGCAATCCTTTCGTATTGTTTACCCAGATTTTGTATACCCGCCGCAATGAGTATCAGTACTATTGTAAATAATTAGGTACTTCATGCTTCAGGACAAAACGCATACATATAAAAGAAGTGTAATCCACATGCTTACCTATGTATCGCAAGATTAACCCATATAATGATTAATATGGAAGCTAATTAACTATCACTTCTATGAAACACATTAAAATCGAGTACCTATTTAGTCAAGGGCCATGTAGATACCACTTCTTGCCAAATTTCTTTATTTAATATCTTACAGGTGCTTATTTTTTATTTTTTTGGGATATCGTGCTATCATAATATTATTTTACGTGATTTACCTGTAAATCTTACCAAATATACATTTCATTGCAATATTGGTTGTGATAAAGCATCATGAAGTTGTCATAATTAAATAGCAAAACAACAACGCTCGACGCAATGAAACTCCGCGCTTTCCAAACCAAAAGATCACTGTAGCCGTAAGCAACAACTCAGCTAGCGATTTGACAACTGCCATATTGTAAGGATCTAGAATATAATTACAGCTTAGGTTTTTAATACATAGCTCTTAGTTGTATTTTAAGTTGAAGTCATAATAATAGTATTTAATAATGTTAGGTACAATAAACGTATTACGTATATTTAGTTAATATTTGTTATTTCACAGCAGTGAATATTTGTAAATAATTTCAGCTATTTTCTACGATCGATGATAGCTCACATCTACATGATTATGAAATGCTATTCAATAGTTTTCTCATTGCTATCTCCTTGTATAAATGGTTTCAGGCTTGAAATGTTATTTATAGCTGTTTAAGACCAACAATTTGGATATCAAATTAGGGCAGTACCTACGTTACCAAATTATGATGATTTCCCAAAACAAAGAAAACAATATTTTCTTATTTATAAATTCGAAGTTTCTGTGCCTAGGGTCACGCTTACTGAAGTTAAGTTTTAAAAAAATAGTAGAAAAAGTGATCTACATAGCTACTGTAACTTTCATTCCTGATGAAGTCAACAGAACGCCACATGGCATGCTAGTTTCATATTCATGCATAAATACGATGCCGATCTCAATTTATTTTCGAAGCTACTAGAATTACGTTTAGGAACATAATATTTCATAGATGATTTCTTATTTTACATAAATTATAGTAGTTTACTTTTTATTATTTCAAATAAAGACACTTTATTTTTTTATTTCCTAAGTGATTTGTAAATATTTTTACGTAATTAACTAATTTATTTAGCCAAAATTTTTGCTCAATTTTGTATGCACTCAACACCAAAGTCATAATACTAACAAGAAACTACATATCAGTACAAAAAAGCATAATTGAAACAGTTTTTAGGATATTTGTGTTTTTAGATGTTCTTATGTCTAGGGCTAACTAAGCTGTCCTTACATTATTACCCTTGGAAGCAGGGTTCGTGTGCAAGATAGAGCGCTAGTATAGCCCGAAATGAAAACACATGTTAGAAAACAACCTCTACGTAGTATACATATAGATTGTTTGTTTTACTCGAAATGTTGTTCTCAATATCACAAAAATATGTATCTTAGAACTAAAAAATAAACGTGCGACTGAGTAATTAAATACGTATCACCAACGTTCGGGATATTTTAAATGAGAACTAGCCCAATCTAGGCACGTGATCACCTAAATGATTAGGTTCTTACTAACAAACGACGTTGACTCCTCCAGACAAGTACCTAATGTACCTACCTACTCTCCAAAAATTATTTAATTTATTACTCAGATTTTCTGGTAAAACTGGTTGAAACACAGTAACTATTTATGTAAATATGTATAATTCACAAATTAGTAAGGTCTAAACTAATAAGTACCTAGTAATAAATGTGAACAACGTAATTTTAGTGCTATCGGTACTTATAATCCTACGAATCTGATGACTTTAACAACATTGTAATAACCAAGTTGTACCTTCTAGTTGAGTAGCATATTTACTTAAATATATTGTATGACCTTTATTCTAATAGTATATTCGTGAATTTAGATAACTTGACATTTTTATATGTTTAGTAACCCTTGTTGTAAAATAATTTCAGTTAAAAGTTACGGTACCTACCTAAATAGCTAGCATGTATTTTTATGTACACCTATTTACATTAATAGTATGTTTATCATAGATTTACGTCACTATTACTTCATATATTTACCATACATTTTAATATTATTGTAAATTGTTTACTCCTAATTGCGAATAATTTTAATTATTCTTTATAATTTACATATTTGTTTGAATGTACCCGATATGTATTTTGCTATTCCAATGAATATAATTTTAATTTTATGTGGGCAATTATAGTTTATGAAAATATGTCTCCTGTTTTTAGTAGGTATCTAATTAAGTACTTTTTGCATAAAGATATTTTCTTGACGTGTCCGACATTCAGCTACCCTGCACTCAGCCTTAGTATACACATAGCCGAAAACGACGTCCATTTCACGTCATTAACTGTTATAAATATTTTTATTCAGTTACAATAACTTGAAAGAAAGGACCTCAGAAAAACACAGACATGTTTGTTGACACTAAAGTAACAAAGTTTGTATCTACTACACCTATATCGAAAAAAGTACATAACAGAAATTGATATACGAGCACTCATTGAATAAGAGCGATTTGTGTTTAAATATTATGGTAAGCATATTGTACGGACATCTCTGACTAGGTACTAGATGTTAAGTCACTGTCACGCAATATTTCTGGAATACTGATGTAGTGAGCAAGCTGATTTGAGCCTTGTATTCGTGGTAAACAAAAATTGAGCAACCTTGTTGCAGCTTCATATTGTTTGCCGCTGGCAACATGTTCCACATTCAAATTAATGAAATATTGTCGGTTAAATGTTTCGAACACGCATCACAAAAGTATGTTGCTGAAACAATGCTAAGCTTCTCTACTTTCCCATGAATAGGGGACATAAAAAATAAACATTGAAAGTTGAGATCAATTTGTATCAAATGTTACAAGTTACATAGTTATTACACAGCACACATAAAATACCTGATAATCAATAATTAGGTATTGCAAATACCTATGTAATGTTATAATTAAGTACCGTATATTTTATTTGCCTTATTATTTCGAACTTTTTTAAGATTACTTACACATCCTCAAACAATGGTATTCCTAAACTACCGACGCAAAAAGATTCAAACACGTTGTAGCCTGTTGTAGGTATTATGTTTGTCGTTTCTATCTATATTTTACTTGTTGCTGGAGGTTAGTAAAATACAGAAAATCTGAAAAAGGCGCGAAACACGAACATTTATCTTCTGTAGTAACTAGGTACGCTTTTCGCTTGGACGCCAACATCGATACAGTCATAGATGATCCGTACGGTTCGTGTGAATGGTTAACAATAACAAATAGTACATTCCAATGCGGAATATGCGTAGTTGGACGAAACACATAAAATTACATAGAAGCAGTAAGAGTTAGGACTTTTCGTTTATGTGGTTTTATATTAATCTACCTTACAGGAAGTTACTTATGCAATTGTTAAGCCAGTATGTATCAAATTTAAATATCAATATTTCATAAGATTCGGAAACATGATGCAAGTAGGTATCTAGTTTCTTGTTAAGAGCCGGTGGATGCATCGATACGTCGTTATTAATGGTTACCAGTAGTTTTAAGGTCGCAACATGATCAAATGTGTTGATTATCTCTCGATAGATATTATATTTTCGTATTCAGTTGTTGATATCACAGCAGTTTTTACCGCGACTGTCAGCTCTGGTTTATCAATATCATATATATTATTATTCTGATGTTTTACCTTTCTCTAACTGCCTAAAAACTTGGTTTCTGTGATTTCTTTATCATCAACAATTTGTTTGTGGTAGAAACTAGCTGGCAGTTATTCTACTGTGATATTAATAAATTTATTTATTATTTTCTAAATTATTATTTATACCTCTAATGTTGAATGTGAGCAGAGCATGTTATATTTTACTGAGATCGTCATAGATTAGATCAATGTTATTTTATATCGTCACTAATCTGGAGGTCCAGAAAGTGTTCCAAATTGATTTAATGACGATAGTTATTACAATCTTATTATGAAATGTTTTTGTTAATATGTTTGAAATAATCTTGTAATATAAAATTGAAACAGGAAGAATTATGTACATCACAAAACTTAACAGCCTTATTATACCGCACTTTGAGCTCTCTATCTATAAAGTATAATATTGCATTTCATAGCGAACTATATTTGACTGTGAAGTATTGTACCTACCTACCTATACATACCTATCTACTCAACAAAATGAATGTTACACAGTTTAATGAAATATATATTAAAAAATGTTATTATTTTATTATGTGCTACTTCAAGTAGACTATTTGCCTGAATATACCTCAATAAGTTTAGTATGAATTTTGTGTGTCTTGAAAAAATATATTTCAATTATTAGAATCACAGTGGCATTATTTTTCTAATCCCATCCTATTCTTACACAGCTGCAACAGAAGGAGGGTAATGTTTTTACTATACCTACTGGCCTGTAAATACCTATGTCAATGCAGGGCAAAAAACCTTTAGTCTTACATTATCTATGAATATCTTGATATTAATAAATTATGTCTTTAATTATAGAAAGCTTCAAACTCGCTTCAGCAGTAAAGTCTTAGTGATGATGAAAATTTGAAGGACAGAAAAAATTATAAGTATGCTTTCTAATTAATTTTGGTAAACAATATTGTTTACAAATTATAACAAAAAAAAAGTCACAACATAGTCTAAACTCACAACCTAACATCCGTTAAGAAAAACCAAGTAACAGGCATGTGAATGATTATAAAAGCAGTATAGGTGCCGTTTGTCAGGAAATTTGTATCATAGTATTCATAGTCCGGTCTGTTCTGTAGCTTCTACCTACCTACATAAAAAAAAAACTGTAGAAATAGTGTACAACTGTTACATCTTCAACTCAATAAACAAATGAATTCAATAGACATCAAAAGCCTTTAAAGCTCATGTAGCAACACACTTTTTCCACATTAATACATACAGATAAAAAAAAAACACCCAGAAAATGTGCACACAGTACCTACGTATGTAGGTAGGAATTAGAAACAGGTAAACACTCATGAAGAAATCTTGCTTTCCTAGTGAAAATCTTCACAAAACTAGCCAAAGCATGGGTTTTTCAAGTGAACTGAACTAATTAAGCAGGGTAGGTACCTAGACAATTTATAGGTACCTACGTATCGCGCATGGACGACCGCATACAAATCTCTTGCTTGAATATCAGATGCAGCTTACGACTTTGAATGCCAATTTTTAGCACAATTAATTAATACATTTTGTTCTCAAGCTAGAACGTACTTATAGCAAGTAGCAAAAGCGAATACATGAATAATCGAAGTTAGCAATAAAAGCAGAAAATAGACCGTATTACATTCGTACTTGATGCTATGTTCGGCAATCGGCATCAATAATGTCTGGAACTGCACTCAGGACACTATGAAGTAATCAGCTAATGAAATAAAGGACCGAGGACGGTTTCAAAAACTTTGGAAGGAAAAAGAAAAACTTTAATCACTGAAACGAAATCCAATAACAGAAGGTACTTTTGAAATGTAGAGAGAAGAGAACTGAATTCGCGGCATTATTTTTTTGATACTGAAATAACGTTCGCTTTACAATAATCGACTAAAAACTTAACAATAATATTTTGACTTCACGAGAGAACTCCGCGTTTGTGAGACTTTAAAAACGAAGAAATCACGAAAACATACCACATCATTAAATCTATTACCTATTAAATCTATAACTTTTTGATGATTTGGTTGTTGATTTGGCTTCACCTTCATTGAGACTATGCACTTTTATCTATTACCCACTGTATTTTCATTTCAGTGCTGCTTCATATTTAATTTACAAAGAAGTAAATCCACTCCACTCCCTCTCTTGTTTCCACTCATGGTCAATATCCTGCTCCTGGTTTTTCCTATCATGAGCTCGTTTTCCTCTCGTATGTCCTAAAACCGGCAAAACCTGTCCCAAAAGTTCTGCACATGCGATTTTGCGCGCATGGACGTGGAGAAGCTCCGTCAGGATGCATCAGACCTCACTTGGGAACACCTGGCAGCAGCGGCAGCTGTAGACGAAAAACTGCGTGTTTTCGATCGGACGGTCCTTGCTCTCTACGACAAACACGCTCCTGTAAAGACGACTAAACTTCGGCGTCCTCCTGCTCCTTTGATGACGACAGGTGTTCGAATGGCGATGAGGCACAGGGATCGGGCCTTTTGTAAATTTAAAAAGGATCGCAGTGAAGAAAATCGGAACCTTTTCAAAGCTGCTAGAAACTGGTGTAATCAGATGATACGCAACGCAAAACGCCGCCATATTCTCGAGAACATATCTTCTTCTTCACCTGCTGATATCTGGAAGTTCCTTGGTACTCTCGGTATCGGTAGACCACGTCATGTGGATTTTCTTAATACGATTGGTCTTGAAGATATCAACTGTCACTTCACAACCACTTGCCATTTTGATTCCCAAATGTTATCCCAGACGGTCGATTTCATTACTGGCCTAGCTAGTCCCATCATAGAACCATTTCACTTCTCTCCGGTCACCTTGGACGAAGTTAAAAAGATCATCATGTTCATAAAATCCAAGGCTGTGGGTCATGACCGCATCAGTCGCAATATGGTCGTTTGGATCCTCGATATTCTTCTCCCTCCGATTACTCACATCATCAACTTTTGTCTCGATTCCGGACAATTCCCATCCCTGTGGCGTATGGCCTATGTCCGCCCACTCCCCAAAATTTCAAATCCCTCCCTATCCAGCCATTTTCAACCTATTTCCATTCTCCCATTCCTGTCTAAAGTGCTTGAGGCATGGGTACACAAGCAGTTTTCCGGATTTGTTCATCGGAATAACCTTGTTAGCGCTTTTCAGTCTGGATTCAGGCCTGGGCACAGTACAACCTCCACTCTCCTTAAAGTGACTGGTGGACATTAGAGAAGCGATGGAGGATACCAAGATTACCGTTTTGGTATTAATTGATTTCTCCAATGCCTTTAACGCCGTCAGCCATGATATTCTCCTTTCTATCCTCTCTCATCTTATGGTTTCACCCGAGGCCCTGGAATGGTTCTCTTCTTATCTTCGGGGACGTCAGCAGTCGGTTCGCGTTGATGAGAGTTCATCGAGTTGGCGCGACCTAGATGCTGGTGTTCCACAAGGCGGTATTCTTTTTCCATTGTTATTCTCCATTTTCATCAATTTTATAACTCACTGTCTTCGGTGTTCGTATCATCTTTATGCTGATGATCTTCAATTGTATACAGCTGGGCGGGTAGAAGTTTTATCGGACGCTATAGCCGATGTAAACCAATACTTAGCTGCTGTCAAGAAGTGGTCTGATAGTTTTGGGGTATCAGTAAACCCCTTAAAGTGTCAGGCCATGGTAATTGGAAGCCCGCGCATGATGGGTAGGGTGGCGCTTAGCTCTCTTCCTCCTCTTATTTTTAATGGTACCATCATACCTATTACCCCTACGGTGAAAGATCTCGGTTTGCATCTTGACTCAACGCTTAGCTGGCAGCGCCTGGTTTCTAGTGTTAGTCAAAGGGTCAACGGTACTCTGCGATCCCTGTATCGTTTGAGAAACTTTTTGCCCGCTAAGACGAAAACTATGCTTGTGCAGACTTTGATTTTCCCCATCATTGACTATGGTGATGTGTGCTACTTTGACTTGAATGCGGTTTTGCTGGATAAGCTCGACAGACTACTCAACAATTGTATCCGATTCATATTCAACCTCAGGAAATATGACCATGTGTCGAGTTACAGGACTGAGCTCAAATGGATGTCCATCCGCCAAAGGAGAAGTTTGCGCGCTTTGACCACGCTTTTCTCGTTTCTCAAATCTCCCACCTCTCCCTCATATCTTATGTCTCACTTTCAATATCTATGTTCTTCACACGCTAAGAATCTGCGTTCTTCCAACAATCTTCTCCTTCTCTGTCCTTCTCATACTTCTGATTTTATTCATTCTTCCTTTCATATTCAGTTCATTCTTCTCTGGAATGCGCTTCCTCTTGCAATCAGAACGGCTACCAGTCGGTATGCATTTAAGCGGAAATTGCAGAGTTATTTTCAAAATAAATAGTGTAGAGTCATCTCAATTACCTCCTTCCCTTTTTGTGTATATATATAGTATATGTATAATGTAGATAAATAGTATAGTAAATATGTATGTATGTGTATTATAAGTTTATATTCTGTTTAGGTACTTGTATACCTATTTTATTTATAAATACTTATGTTATCTTTTTAATATTTATTAGTAACGTCTGTTATACAGAGCACCTGCCATCTTATCTCTTCACCACCCTTGGTTGACTGGTAAAGAATGCCTAAGGCATCAAGTCCACCTTTGTATACTATTGTGTGCGAGAAGTTTTAATAAATAATTAAATAAAATATGAAGCAGTACCCAAATCTATGAGGAGCCTTAGACGATTAATCATACATTAAACTGACCTCTAGTTTAGTCGTGCAGCTCGTAATTAAGTATTAACAGCCGTACGGATCGATCGAAGGTTAAGCTACGCTTGCTGAAGTCGGTCTGTGGATGGGTGGCCATCCATTACATAAGTATCCTCCCTCCCTCTGTGACTCGGAAAGCACGTTAATTATGCTAGTGGTCGCAGCTGTAATTCCAAGATTTTTAGTGCCATTATAGGTATTCAAAAGTCTGAAATTTTGACAACCAGTCTTACCAAGGAGTATCGTATTACCCAGTAACAGGGTTGGGGAAGTCAGATAGGTAGTCGCTCCGTGTAACGTACTGGTATTCAGCTGCATCTGGTTGGGCTGATAAGGCTAGGCAGATAAAGATGATGATATTTTGATTTAGCCTCTCAGGGCGAATTACACCAATTAAACTTATCGAGATCAGCACATAAAAATCACGTTCAAGAGTTGTCAGTGTTATAATAAATTCTAAATCACGTTCAAGAGCTAGCAGCGTCATCTTACTAAACCGCGTTCAAGAGCTAGAGTGCGCGCAAGATAAGTCTGGGCGTCTGGGTCTGGGGTCTGCTATCATTGTTGTTTGCTGTGGATTTTTGACACTGTGGAGCTCTTACACGCAGGGCCGGCAGTCTCGACTTAGATAGCGACGCTGTCGCAAACTACCGATCGCTAAATATTAAGGTGAAACCTCAGTTGTAGCCCGCCAAATTCAAATTTTCTTTGAATTTGACGATTGATATGAAATTGATGATAATCATTCTATAAATATATAATCCCTCAGTCGAGAATCGCGTTTTCATCAATATACGACGTAAAACAGAGCTGAGATTTGTAAAAAACTAAAGAAAATTAAGAAAAGAAGAGATTTTAGTCTGTGGATTCGTCCTTGCAATCAGATTAACGAATTAAAATGATGCCAGATTGATCATTTATGGTCTCCTTTGTCTGTTCATTTCAATTTTTAGTTTCTGCCTCATAGTCGATTTTCACAACCAATCAGTTCGATTTGTATTTATTTCGCATTTGTCACTGCAGTGTGGATGAAAGTTTAAAATGTCAAAAAATATTCGTGTCATGTCATTTGTCAAATCAATAGAGCAGTAGAGTTTGTTTTTCAAGAACAATGTTTTTATTGGAAAAAAGCGCGGGAAACTTCAACTTGGTGGACGCGTCCTTTTTGAGATTAATTTTAAAATTTAAAAAAACCTGTTTTATAAGATCAGTAGTTGTAGTTTTTAGTGTTCTATTTTCTTTTACTTGTATTTTCATTCTAGTTTTATTTAGTTTCTTCGATAGTGGTAAGTTTCTTTTTTGTTATTTAGCGGGAAAATGAACGAGCCGCCTGACCCGGGGGTCTTTGTGCCCCCGGCAGGCAATTATGTTACTATTTCTAATGAATCGGGCATGGATACCGATGGGTCGTCTTCGGCTCGTCACTTAAAAAGAAGTCGTGTGCATGTTTGCAAACACTGCAATAAACGCCGCCGTACCCGTAAAAACCACGGTTCTGAGTCTTCGGGTTGTGGTTGCACGGACTCAACACCAATTACTACATTACAGCCTAACTGCACCGAAATTATTGTTTCCACCGATGTGCCTAATAATACAATATCTGATGTTCCTGCTCCGTCCATAATTGTTCCCACCCAGATAGGTCGAAAAACTTATGATAAAACTGACAGCTCACCGTTTGTAATTCATGTTCAAAAAAAAACCATTTCACCAGATGATGGAACGACATTGCACCCAATCACATTTGGCAAGTTCTTAAAACACAATGCCTTTCAAAATGTAATAAATGGTAGCGTCAAAAAAATAGGGCGCAATAAAATATCCCTATCTTTTTCAAATTTCCTGGACGCAAATTCCTTTATTGCGAACAATAGTCTTGAGACATATAATTATAAAGCTTTTATACCTACTTTTAATGTTACTAGAATGGGTTTAGTGCGTGGTGTTCCTGCGGAATGGTCTCCGGAGGAAGTTATTGATAATATAACAGTACCAATTGGTTGCGGTCCAATTTTAAAAGCTCGACGCCTCAATTTTAAAACCATTGTTGATGGTACAACTCTTTGGAAACCATCCCAATCCATAGTTGTTACCTTTGATGGGCAGGTTCTACCAAAAAGGATTTTTATGTGTTATAATGCATTACCTGTAGATTTATATATTTTCCCTACTGTACAGTGCTTCAGTTGCTGTCGTTTTGGTCACACTAAAATTCAGTGCAGGTCGAAACCTCGTTGTTATAAATGTGGCCAAGGCCACACTGGGGACAGTTGCGAAAGAGAACAAGAAAGTGCATCTTGCTGCCTTTGCTCGGGTTATCACTATGCTACTAATAAGTCTTGCCCAGAATTTTCTAGGCAAAAATTAATTAAATCATACATGGCACAAAGTTCAGTATCTTATGCTGAAGCAGCTAAAGTATATGCACCTGTAACTAAATCATATGCTGATACACTTTTATCTTCACCTTCCAAAAAATTTGCAGATTCTCCGTCAATCTCTTCAGCTAATAGAATGCCCGCTTCAAGTAGCTATAAAAAGACTGTCTTTCTCAAACCACGCTCTCCCCCCAAATCTGTACAAGGTTATAATAAGGTGGCTCACAATGCCATTATTAAAGATTTTGACATTCCTCAACCATCAAATGGTTGTGGTTTTTCTAATAATCATATTAATGAAACAAAAGACACAAATTTTTCCATAAACGATTTTCTTTGCGCATTACACAATCTTCTGTCTCAGTTCAACATTTCACCGTCCAACGTTGCCCCTTCTTTTAATGTTTCTCACTCCACCCATAATGGACAACACATCCAAAATAATCCAGTGGAACTGCCGCAGTCTCATAAGCAAAAAGAGTGATGTTATATATCTTTTAAATAAACATGAGCCATTTGCCTTTGCTTTAGCAGAGACTTGGCTCAAACCTAGTCATATTTTTAAAATTAACGGTTATTTAACCATTAGAGAGGATAGATCTGATGGGTATGGTGGAGTAGCTATACTTATTAAGAATTCTATCCCTTTCTCTATTATTACCTTGCCTCCTCATAGTGAGGAAATTTCAATTGTAGCTATTAAAGTGCATCATACTTGTCTTGTTTCTATTTACATTCCTCACCCTTCTTCTTCTGTTCTTCAAGAAATTAATAATCTTTTTTCCTTTCTTCCAAAGCCATTCTTAATATTGGGAGACTTTAATTGCCATCACCAATCATGGGGTTGTTCAACTTCTAATTGTTATGGCGATGAATTACTAGATATAATAGACTTACATAACTTATGCAT
Source organism: Griposia aprilina (assembly GCA_916610205.1). NCBI lineage: Eukaryota > Metazoa > Arthropoda > Insecta > Lepidoptera > Noctuidae > Griposia > Griposia aprilina. The sequence goes on from OU744286.1 coordinate 14,238,741, forward strand.
CTTGAACTCAGGAGCTGCCACACGTCGTTCAGATCCCAATCAGAACCGAAGCGCAATCGACCTTTCTATCTGTTCTCCAAACTTAGCCTCTTCATTAACTTGGCATACTCTAACCTCTACGTATGGTAGTGATCATTTTCCAATAGTTATTTCTTATCCTCTTCCCAAATCAAATACACCATTAAGGAGATCAAGCTTAAAACATAAACTTCCTAATAGAAATTGTAATGACTGGGACAAATTTAGAAACATTGTAGACGGAAAACTTTGCTCCTTGCCTGTTATTTCTGATGGCAATGAAAATAGTTGTGCTGAAGCTTTAGCACTCATTTTAATTGCAGCGGCAGATGAAGTATTTCCTGTAAAAAATAACAATATTACTGCAATCCCTTCGCCTCCGTGGTGGGACTCAGAGTGCACAGAATTGATTAACAAACGTAAAGAGGCTGAATACAATTATAACCTTCATATGTCTGATGTTAATTTTGATATAGTTACTAACTTAATAAATGAAACTTATAAAGTTTTTAAGAAGAAAAAATTCGAATCTTGGCGTACATTTTGCTCATCAATTTCACCGAATACTCACCCTACGATTGTCTGGCGCAATATTCGTAGATTTAGGTCCATTTATAACAACCCTTCTCCTATACCCGATTCTTTAGCCAGTAAATTTTTAGATAAATTAGCTCCTCCTTTTGTTCCTGAGGGTATTAACCTTAACCTGTCTCTCGTATCCAATATCCAAGACACCCATACGACGCTAGGTCTTCCATTCACTCTCACTGAATTAAAGGGTGTTATTCATAAAACTAAGGATTCTGCGCCAGGCATTGATGGCATACCGTATTCCTTTTTTGCTAATTTAAATGATGACATCCTCAGATATTATCTACAGCTTATTAATTCTATTATGAATACAGGTAACATCCCTGTTGAATGGAAACGTCAAATGGTGTTGCCATTCCTTAAACCAAATAAAATTTCATCTGATGTTTCTTCATACCGTCCCATAGTTTTGTCTTCAATTCTAATGAAACTAGCGGAACACGTAATTAAAAATCGCTTAGAATGGTATGTTGAAAGTAAGGGTCTTTTGGCAGAATCACAATATGGTTTTAGAAAAGGTAAAAGTACAACTGACTGTTTAAGTATTTTCACGTCCGATATTCGGTTATCCTTCTCTAACAACCATTCTACCGTTGCAGTTTTCCTTGATATTAATGCAGCTTATGATAATGTTGTCTTATCAGTTTTACAAAATAAATTAATAGCCTTACAAGTCCCATTAAATTTGTCCAATTTCATTATTAATATCCTGAGTGAACGCTCTGTTAACATGTTAATAGGAGATCATGAGGTATCTCGTCTTGTGTGGAGAGGTCTCCCACAGGGTTCTGTGCTGAGTCCCCTTCTATACAATATTTATACATTTGATTTGGACTCCTCCTTGACTAACCATGTTAAGGTCCTTCAATATGCCGACGATTTGTTATTGTATTCTTCAAGCCAATCTGTTGAACAAGCTACCTTTGTTATCAATTCTGCTTTAACTACTTTAGAGTCATGGTTACATCTAAACGGTTTGGATTTATCCACGTCTAAAAGCGCAGCTGTTTTATTCACCCGGAAGAGAAATATTCCCGAAGTAAATCTCTTTTATAAGGAAATACCTATTCCAGTAAAAGATAAATTCAGATACCTGGGTTTAATAATCGATTCTAAATTAAGTGGTGTTCCTCATTGTGATTATATTGTCAACAAATGTGAAAATCACCTTAACATGCTTAGATGCCTCTCTGGTGTGTGGTGGGGTGCCCATCCCTTTTCTTTGAAACTCGTTTACAACGCAATCATCAGAAGCACTCTGGATTATGGTTTGTTCGTTTTAGAACCTGCTAGTGTTATGGCTTTTAAAAAATTGGATCGCATCCAGTCTAAGGCATTACGCATTATTTCGGGTGCCATGAAGTCTAGTCCCATTAATGCACTCCAAGTTGAATGCGGGGAAGCTCCTTTATATCTTAGAAGACAATTCTTATCTGACAAATATTTGTTCCGGATTCTTCAGATCTCAACCCATCCTCTCATTCCCAAATTGGACTCTTTAGTGTTGCAAATTGAATCTTCAAATTACTGGTCCCATAAACGTGCTCCTTGTTTAGTTGTAAGCTATAAAAAATTCCTTTCTCTTTCTTCCCCTATTCACCGCTCCAATAAACTTCCCCTATTTAATAGTAGCTATGAGAGTTTACAATTCAGTCCCATCATAAAATATAACTGTGTAAGTAAATCAGATGCCGATTGCCATTTAAGTTTTAATAATTTTTTAGCTGAACACTTAGAGTACCACCATATATTTACGGACGCTGCCAAGCGTTCTCCGACGGGTTGTGTTGGAATAGGTACTTACCATTCCCAATACAACATCGTACAAAAAATAAAACTGCCTCCAGAGACTTCTGTTTTTACGGGGGAATGTTTCGGCATTTTAAAGGCCATAGAATATATCCGTGTTTTAAAGCTCAAAAAAACTATTATTTTTACTGATTCCCAAAGTGCTCTTCTAGCCATCAATAAATCCCCATTCGAACACAAATCGCAGTTGCCTATAATTTATTTAATAAGAGAATTTGCGTACAGAACCATCTCAGAGGGTAATTCACTACAATTTGGGTGGATCCCGGCTCATGCTGGAATCCATGGCAATGAAGTGGCTGATACACTCGCCGGTGATGCGGTGCAGTGTGGGGACTTAGTTCCGTATACTAATTTTTGCTGTGACCTCGTGACGTTACCAAAGACTTTTCTTCGGGACACCTGGAAGGTGGCTTGGGATATCGGAAGCAAATCGAAGGGTCGTTATTTCTCACTTATTCAACCCGACGTTCCGGAAAAACCGTGGTTTAGCAGGGCAAAGTTTGGCAAGATGGAGACCTCCATTCTAATACGGATGAGACTGGGTCATGTCTGCTCTCCCGCCCATCTTGCCAAACTTCATATTATCAACGACCCCATTTGCCTGTGTGGCGCAGACGTAGGCGACTTAGATCACATTTTTTTCTCCTGTCCTTTATATGACCGTTCATCCTTTCTCAGTAACCTCTTGTCTCTCCGTACTCCTTTTCCTACCTCAATACTTTCTTTACTTTGCACAAATAGCTTTCCTGTATATAAATGCATAGTCTCATTCATTACTTTAAATAATATTAAGTTGTAATTTTTCGTCATTGTATTTAGCTCATTATCCTTTATTATATCACTGTATTTAAATAATACTGATCCTATAGATGTATCCGTCCTATCCTAAATCCCGTTATAATTTTTAATAATGATATTTTCGTTTCCCTAACTTTGTTTTATTCATACTAACTAAACGTGACATTGGCTAAATGCACAAACCGTGCGAAGCCATAAACCAAAAAAAAAAAAAAAAAAAAAAAAATGTTTTTATTATTTCAGCAGAAGAAACTATTGATTTTGTCTTGATCGTTGCAAAGTATAAAAATAACGTAAAAATTGTGCTAGACGATAAATAATTATTGATTAGGCCTTCAAGAGTGATTAAGCATGGGTGCAGTGTTAGGTCTTTGTTCAGCTGCTCAGGTAATTGTAGTTTTTATTATGATTAAGTCATGTAATTATTGTAATTCAATGGCAAGCTTTCAGCAATCCTAGATTTATACACACTAAACAAGCGATAAAATCTGTTTTTGATAGCAAACATCTCATGCTATACATACACTCATTCTACCTGAAATCTACTGTGATAACTGTACTGATTGCACAATTAAATATTATTCGAGTGATTATTTGCATTTAATTATAAATTAAATAGAATTTCAAAGAATGAACTTAGTAGTTTGGTTTTGTCACTCTTACTTTCACACAATCAGTAAAATACCCTCCATGTTACTTACTCAGTAACATATTCACAATAAATCATTATAAACATAATATTCACAACAACCCACTGGCCCAATAAAGTAATAAGAGCATAATGATATATTCACAGTCATAAAATGATCATAACTTAAAAGTTATTCCAATGCTTAAACTTCAGCAGGATCAGTATCATTTGATACTTATACTTGGTAGACAATTAAGCACTGAATGATGATCTGTTAGATAATTGTAGAACAAGAGAAATTATCAGCCCTGCTTTGATGTATCTATAAAAATGTATTTTTATTGCAGCTGGCATGCTGCTGTGGCAGTGCAGCATGCTCCCTGTGCTGCTCAGCATGTCCCTCATGTGCCAACTCCACGTCTACTCGTCTCATGTACACGATCATGCTGCTGCTCGTCATGGTGACCGCTTGTGTCACGCTGGCTCCTGGACTACATGATGAAATGAAAAAGGTATGCTTATGTTCTAGTAGTGACAATAACAAACTGAAAGAGAAGTAAATATTGCTTATACTAGCAGCTATTATTACTCATTAGAAAATTGGATGAAGCCATAAGTTCAAAGTCACAGTAATAACTTTTTTCTTTTGTTATGCCAGTGAATAGGCTATTGAGTAAAGCATTCTAATCTAAGTATTCCAAAAACAAATGATTTTATTCTTTCCAGGTTCCATTTTGTAAAAACTCTACACACTACATACCGGGCGACTTTAAAGTGGACTGTGATCAAGCTGTTGGCTACTTAGCTGTTTACAGGTTATTTTTTATTTTATATTCAAGCTGACCCAACAGACGTTGTCCTGTCTTAACTATGAATGTCGTATTTCAAACAACTGGCAGTTATGTAAAATTGATATTGGCGTTAAGTTTTCTTAAATTTTCTAATGTTCTGTTCAACTTCCTTAATTTTTTCTTTTATAAGATCTTTCTCCAGACAATAGTTAACACAATAAAAAAAGAATTAGCGAAATTGTTCCATCCATTCACGCGTGACCAAGGGAAATAGAGATTCATTTTTATATGTATATATACACTCGAGAGCAATGAATCCGGGTCACTTAAAGAATGTTAAAAATCTCGGAAACTAAAAATGATAGGTTAATGCAATAAATTGTATTTAATAGACAATGTAATACTCCTTAAATGAAAGTAAAAAAAATATGAGTCACCATACATTTTATTAACACAAAATTACATAAAGAAAAAAACTGCTGATCTCTCCTTAAAACAAAAATAGGAAACATGAAATTTTTGAACTTTATTACGATTTTCTTGAATTTTAATACTTCGTATTGCCTCCTCGTGCTTCCATTACTGCGTTTACGCGGTTTGGCATGCTGTACACCAAGTTCCTTATACGATTTTGGGGAATATTCTCCCATTCCTCTGTGAGAGCAATTTTGAGCTCACGAAGCGTGATTGGGGGAGGGTTTCGTTGTTTTACGCATCTGCCTAGCTCGTCCCAAGCATGCTCGATCGGGTTGATATCCGGGCTGCGCGCTGGCCACTCCATACGAGTAATGTTCATCTCTTGAAGGTAGTCATTCACAATCCTACCTGTATGAGGTCGGGCATTGTCATGCATAAATATAGCATCCTCACCTAAATTGACCATAAATGGACCAACGTGATCATTGAGGATTTCTTCCACATATCTTACGCTAGTTAAAGAGCCGTTTTCTATGATCACCAGCTCTGTGCGACTTTCAGAAGAAATTCCGGCCCACACAAGTACAGACCCACCACCGTAGGCTACTTTTTCTTCGATGCATGCTTGCTTGAATCTTTCCCCTGGTCTTCGATACACTCTGTGTCTTCCATCGTGCTTGTAGAGCATAAATTTTGATTCGTCGGAGAACATAACTTTTGACCAATCTTCAATACTCCAATTTACGTGGCTCTGGGCATATCTTAGTCTTGAAATACGATGCCCACGCTCCAGTTTAGGGCCGTTTGCAGGTCTAAGGGGTTTTAAGTTAGATTCAGCAAGCCGACGTCTTACTGTCCATGCACTTGGGTTACTTCCTCCGAGGCGTCGAAACTGATTTGTGAGTTCAGTTCCTGTGAGAAAGCGATTTCGAAGCATGGTGTTCACCAAGTATCGGTCTTCTCGTGCTGTGGTACACCTGGTTCTGCCCGTTCCTGGTCTGCGTAGGTTAGAACCAGTTTCTTCGTAACGTCGGAGAACTCTTTGTACTGTTGACAGCGACACACCGACAGTCCTGGCTGTATCGCGCTGACTCCGGCCGGTTTCCAGCATTGTAAGTATTCTGGTGCATTCTTCAGGCGTAAGCGACATAATTTCAGCTTGAATAATGAATATAGAGCACTATCAACATGGTTTATGTACCCACATAAATGACAGATTACAAACAAAAGCAAAACCAAATGCTGTAATTTCGTAGTTCCATCTTCGAAAGTGGCCCTTTTTCAAATTTGATTTTTTTATGATATAACTTTACAATAACTAAGAAGTTTTAATACCTTCATTTAAGGAGTATTACATTGTCTATTAAATACAATTTATTGCATTAACCTAGCATTTTTAGTTTCCGAGATTTTTAGGATTCTTTAAGTGACCCGGATTCATTGCTCTCGAGTGTAGATATTTTCTTTTTTTTCATATGGGTTTTGCGCAGGTTAGAATTAAACTAGTTTGTCTAATTGCATGAATAGTGAATAGTTTTGTCATGTGACTTTTAAAGTAGTTATTAACATTACTCAAGATCACATAAACATCTTGATCTAATATGGTGTTGTGATTGAACCTTATTATTTTAGGGTTGCTGAAATAAGAAGGCTATTCATTCCCATATAATTTTGTATTTCAGAATATGTTTTGCAGCATGTCTCTTCTTTATTTTGATGGCTCTCATAACACTTGGTGTCAAGTCTTCCAAAGATCCTCGAGCTGGCATTCAAAACGGGTATGTATTTTATTTATCTCTATCTTGACTTGTTTTGAATATATACAGCTTATCAGTGAGTCTGGTTATATGATTGATAATAATTGTTTACCATTGTATGATGGTGATAAGCATAAATGTATTATTTTATATTCTAGCTTCTGGGGCATCAAGTATCTGATTGTAATTGGTGGTATAATTGGCGCTTTCTTTATTCCGGAGGGACAATTTGCTTCAACTTGGATGGTGTTTGGCATGATTGGAGGCTTCTGCTTCATAGTCATACAACTTATACTAATTATTGACTTTGCTCATTCTTGGGCTGAAAGATGGGTTTGTAAGTATAAAATACTTTATGATGATGTTGATGAAATCCGGTGTGTTAAGCCAGTGGTCCCAGCTGTCATTTGTGGCCCTTTGACAGTCGTTACAGGTCGTCAGAAGTCCGAAAGTCTGACAACCAGTCTTACCAAGGGGTATTGTATTACCCAGTAACTGGGTTGTGGAGGTAAGATAGGCAGTCGCTCCATGTGAAATACTGGTATTCAGCTGCATTCGGTTAGACTGGAAGCTGACCCCAAAATAGTTGGGAGAAGGCCGGGCTGGTGATGATGATGAAATGTGGTGCTACACAGATAAGAGATTACAGAGAATATAGGAGTGATGTTATGTGCTATATTTCTACAATAAAGTAATCTCATGATTCTAAAAGTTATATTATTGGTGAAGGAAAAACCCATTTGATGATGTATCAACAGTGAGCAATGCATGAGTCACTAAGGTAAAGTGTTGATAATACGAAATATTACAAATGACGTACTTAAACGACAGAGTTTCCTAGAAATATATAAATATATATACAATCATACTAAACTCAAGCTTTCTTCTCATGGGGGTAGGCAGAAACTAAAGAATGTCACCTGCTACAATAACTATATTATAAAATAGTTATATTTAGTATGAGCAATGCACAAGGGAAAACTGAAAGCGATGGAGGAGACCTTTGCTCCGCAGTGGGACAATACAGGTTTTATAACAAAAAAATACTATATATATTACTAAATATAATTATGTATGAATCTAGTAGTAGTATTTAGTAGTGAGAAAGATATATCACATATGTTACTTCTATAGAAAAGGGACTAGGCATTTGACCATGTCTATGACAACTATCGGCCAGTATTGTCAAATTATGGCGGTGCTTGGGAGAGGCCTACGTCCAGCAGAGGATGTCTTTCGGCTGACTGATTATGACGATGATTGTCAAATTGTTGATAATAGTTCATATGACTGAAAATTTAAATAGAACAAAGCAGAATTAAGCATATATTAGATTTGACCTATAATTTAATTAATTTCAGCAAACTATGAAGAATCGGAGTCGCGTGGGTGGTATGCCGCTCTACTATTAGCTATGCTCACTGCCTACGCTCTCGCTCTGATAGGCATCGTCCTCCTTTATGTCTATTACACCAAGGTAAATTACTACTTAAGTGCAATAGATTTATGTCAAGAGATTAAGACAATAAAACTGTCATTTGGCCAATATGTGCACTGCTAAATATAGGCTAGGCTACTTCACACAGTTCTTATAGGATCGTAGTTTGTTACGAAACGATGAAACTGCAGACAATAAGAACCTAAAGCAAACGCCACTTGGTAGTATATTGTATAGATACAAAAACTGAAAGTTAACATTAAAAAAAAAAAACACTTAGGCGCACGTGCACAGCACAAATCTCTATATGCAATTAGCACTAAACTAATTAAAACTTAGCGTTGAATGCATTAAATGATATGGGGGGCCAAGTTTTAATTTGAAACCTATTTCACGAAATTACTACGTGGATTTCGTAGTGCCATGCCAAAAATACCGAAATGCTTATAGGCTTAAGTTATTACTAGCTTTCTGATTCTCCAATAAACAACAAAACATACACTCCAACAGCTAACATGTCCCTTATTTGCAGTCAAGCGGATGTGAGCTATCCAAATTCTTCATCTCAATAAACCTGATCCTTGTTGTGATCGCGAGCGGCATCTCTATCCTGCCATCAGTACAGGAGCATCAGCCCCGCTCTGGGCTACTGCAGTCAGCTGTCGTGTCGCTATACGTCATGTATCTGACGTGGTCTGCGCTCTCCAACGCATCCAAGGAGTGTAACAGCATGACGGGATCTAATGAGGTTTGTATTGTGTAAAAGACATGTTTGGACCAATTTCTACCAAAGCATAGAGCTGTTGTACAACATTGGAACTTATTGGAGAGACAAGCCGTGTACCCGATGGGATTTCCTATCGACAAAAATGAAGAACTCATAGTAACTGACATCCCCTATTTAACCACATTAGGGGAGGATTTTCAAAAATCCCTCCTTAAGCTACGGCTTCCTAGAAGAGCGGTGGCCGCCCCTAACGACCGCAGTGACGGCTGTCATGAAAATGATGGCGGTGGTAAGATTTATATCGTTAGATTCGCCAAACCACGTCAAAAGATACTCGCATTTCTGTTTCGTTTTGACACACAATGACGTAGTGACTTCACTTGATTATCATGGAAACCCTATTTTTAATGTGTGAGCTCACTATTATTAAGTATGATGAGGGCAAATCTAGCGATTTAAACTTTTGGGCAACGGGGTTTAACTTAATGTCAAATATCGGTGAAAATTGCAGATATAATATATATACATATATTATATACTACTAATATTATATTTGTGAAGTTTGTAGGTTTAAGATGAATGGATGGATGGATGTTTGTTACTCTTTCACGCAAAAATGACTGAACGGATTTGGATGTAATTTGGAACACAAATAGTTTATAACCTGGATTAACATGTAGGGTACTTTTTATCCTGCTCGTACGTTCCCGTGGGATAATTTCCGACTTCCACGCGGGCGAAGCCGCGGGAAAAGCTAGTATATAATACGGAACTGCTTTCCTAGGAAACCAAAACTATAGTGACCCAGCGGTTTAGGCTGTGCGTTGACAGTGAGTGAATGAATTTAAGATTTTTATTAAACAGATGTGAAAGCAACACAAACCTATCGATTGCCTGAGACATCTCGTCGTCGGGTTTTACTGTGGGTTTTCCAATCTCAACACCTCGTGTATGTTTGATGGATGGATGAATGGTAGACGTTATTGTCGAAAGCATTTAAATTGTCAAAACGTGCGATACAATTTAAACACTCGCGCTAATTTAACGTTCAATATCGCTGCACGTGTTCGCGTGAAATAGGAGATCCTTTTGTAGCAATGGTCTATTAGGGAGGAAAAGCTATACATTTAACACATTATAAGTATTATAACAATAGTTATAGTTATTCTATGATTTATTTATTACAGTTAAACATAGCTTCCTAACAGACTTTTTTACAAATTAATTTATTTTATGTCAGGAATCTTCATTTAAAAAATAGTTTATGACCTATGTAACCAAAAAGAATTTCCAATGATTTGTATGTATAGCAAACACTAGTGTGCAATTCATTTCTTAAAAATAAAATGCTGAATTATTCTGTATCCTATTATGATGGTGAACATAGTTTAAACACACACAAGACAGTACAATATGTGTAATCTATTCATATTATTTGTATTATGGATTTAAAAGCTGTATTGTATTTAATATGCATTTTTACCTTCATAATGTGTATCAATATAATATGTATTTATTTTGAATACGCTCAACCAGGAATCAAAGGAAGATATTTATTGGGTATGTAAGCTGGTATTAACGGTTCCTTTATCTCTGTTTATAATATCACCTCATTCTTTTATATTCTACTCACATTTAACTATGTATGAAATCGGATTTAATTGGTAAGTAGTTTTAGGTCTAAAGAGCACTTCTTTCCATTTCTTTCCAGTAATTAGGACATCTAAATAAAAGCTTGAATCATACCAAAGCCAAGAAATACACTTGTACTAAATAAAAGTTGCATGGATTTGCACATTTGTCACTAAGCTAGGAATACCCATGACAGTAATTTGCAAGAAAGTGTGCAAGTAGCTCGCATACCATTGTGAAGTACCCATGTTCTCACCAAGTTCAACTCAAACTCAAAGCATTTATTTAATTTAAACCATTTACAGACACTTGAACTGTGAAGGAGTTGGCCAGTCAAAAATATGAAGCTAGTTGTCCATTCTAAAGCATAATAATTTGAAACATTGTAAATGCCCCATATTTTTATAAGAGTAACCGTGGAGTTTCTTGCCGGCTCTTCTCCATAGGAAACAACCAATTGGAACCGTGCACCTTTTTTTTTGTGTTGGATTTCGTCAAATAACTTCTCCCGCTCTGAGCGGAGCGGTAGGACGTGTCAGACTTTTACTGACTAAAACCCATCCATGCTCCTTCAGTTGCCTGTGCGCCAGGGCCACGGTAACTCTTTCGAACAATCCGTGACCGCGGCAGGTATCGGCCCTATCGGACCCCATCAATGGTGCTGACATCTCTTTGAGGCGCGTGGAACATAACGCGCCGTCGACGCGGACCTGGTTCTTACCGGACGGCGAGCTACCCATTGCTCGCCGTCCGCAAGCCCGCGCCTGCGGTGGCCGGGAATCTGCTATCGACTCCCGACGCCCAGGGCGACTAAGGGCGTGAGGGCGCAACGATTGCCTCACCCTCACGCGCTCCGCCTCCTCATTCGCGAGCATTACCTACTGCTTCGCAGAAAGAGATGACGGCTTCCCATGCCCTCTTGCTCTGTACCATGGCCCGGACTAGGGGGCCTACTCCCTAAGCACAAAATCCTTGGTTTCGACCGAAATTACGGGCGTTTCCTATCTTGTATCACCTACGGATACAAGATTAGTTTGAGGCCCAAACTAAGAATGAATGACAACACGATTTGACAGTTGTTCCTCCTCCCGATGTATTTCTGCCCGTCCGCAAAATTGAATTTGACACTTGTTTATGTTCAACTACATTCGGACAGGCCCGTATCTCCGTTGACGGACTTAGAGATTAGACCCCCAGGGCCGGACGCGAAAGATCGCCGCCGCAAGGACACTGCGTTGTTCCGCCCATGCCGGGCAGACCTCCACCGTATCTTCCGGTCGATCCACACAACAGTAACACCCGGGCGTTTCCTCCCGCCTTATCCCGAATAGGAACCCTGCACCTAGCGTTTCATAAGTGCCCATTTAGGTTTATGTGAAATAAAATAATTCGATTTGATTGATTCGAAAGCGTAGTAGTAGGTACTGTGGGAAAGCTACGTGTACCTAATAATAACTGGGGGAACGTAGAGGTAAAACACGTAGTATTCTTTAGAATGTAATTATATTAATATCAAGGAATTATACACCGGCAGGCCCTAGCTCTGCCTGTCTACTTCTTAAACAAACCACCATCACTTTTCCTTTCGAAACTTATTTTAAACTTGCTTGACTGTTCGAGGCAAACCAACGATAATATATATCCAGCCTGTCAACATAAAGTTGACACATGCAGACAACCTCTACAATACCTATGGAGAAGAACGGGCAAGAAAGTCCATAATCAGAGGTTGTCACCAACCAGCGGTTGCTATGGTACAATGCTAGCTACTCGCATACGTTTTTTCAAGTCACTGGTGTTCCTTGCTTTATGAGGACTTTGCCATATTTAACTGTAACGAATTTGAACCATGACTTCTAGTTATGTAGTGTATAAGAACCGATTAAAGCTATTGACTGTTGTATAGTTGTATATTTTATATTATAGTATTTGTCTTGTTTAACTAATGTAATTGGCCTTGGCCGTATTATGTTAAATAAATAAATAGGACAAAAAAAAATTTTTACTAATGTTTCAACAGTCATCCTTCGACAAGCAGTCGATCATCGGGCTGGTCATTTGGGTGTGCAGCGTGTTGTACTCATCCATCCGAACTGCGTCGTCCTCGTCCAAAATCACCATGTCGGACCATATACTCGCCAAGGAAGGAGGCGCAGGTGAACATAACTTTCTTTATAATACCTTAAACTTACTAAAACTATTATATTGCAAGTGCAACACTAATTTCAAAGGAAAATAAACTCCAGGGTAATATTTCACATTCGCTTAATCGCATTCTGTTTATACTGGCCGAAAATGTTTTGATATATTTTCAACGTATCGTTATCAGTGTGTCCTCTAGCTTATTTCTGATCACACACAAAAAACAACAAAACAATGCTGTTTCACAATTTAGTTAATTAGTTCTATGATCTCAAGTTTGCATGTTTTATTTCCAGTTTTAAGTCCTGATCATTTTTGATACAACAAAATTTATGACTTTTGAACTTTCTCAAATGTTTTTCCTTTAGCCGTGATATTTTCACAAAATACTTATTAAATCAGAATCACAATTCTTGACAGTGTTTATTATTATTATAATTTCCATTGTATCCATTTGTTTTGGCGTTTTAATTGCGAAGATTACCTCGTATTTTGAATGAAACACAAACAATTGTTTTGTCACTTTGTTTTTTTTTACTTTTTTATGTAACACTAACGCATACTGTGCATTCTTTGCGGACATATCGCGCGGCGGCGGCGCTGTGTAAGGGCAAGGAGGGCTCATTGCTAACGAAGGTAACGCCACATGTGCACTTGGCCTTGAATCACAAACTACCTAACATGCCAGACACTGAACTCTCATGTATCTTTTTCATGATCCGCTAACATATTATTTGCTTGTTTCATTTCAATGATTTCATGATATTCGTATTTTACTCATTCCTTGCCTGGTTATTTCTTTGTAAAGATGAAAATGAAAACGTATTTTTTTCTTATTTTCCTTTATGATTAACTTCGGTCCAGCTTCTAAAGAATCCCAAACCAAGTCTAGTTCTGTTTTGAAGAAGCCAGGTTAAATGGTTTTGTATAAATGTATGTATTGACAGTTTGTTAGTTCAAAGGACATCTACATATACATTCATGAAAATAGCTTTCGTAGATTTCAGTTTATGTTTTTTAGTTATTTGTAATGTATGTTGAGTGAATGACTTCTTTATTATAATTTCCGAAAATAAATTTTTAAACACCAGCGGCCGTCCGTAGTACATGCCAAATATTTCGCATATCCCGCTTTTATTTTCCATTTAACTGCTTCAACTGCACCTTAACATGGTATTGTGATCAACATTGTTAACAATGCATGTTGGTATGCTCACTGAGCGCAGGGTATGATTCCATAGAGGGCGCTGACGGCGGTGAAGCGGGCCGCACCGAGGAGACCAAAGTGTTCGACAACGAAGGCGACGGCGTCGCCTATTCATGGACCTTCTTCCACATCGTGTTTGCTCTTGCTACGCTTTACATCATGATGACACTCACAAATTGGTACAAGTGAGTATCTCAAATCTTTCTCATCTTTAGAAACCCACAAAACTCAAAAATTCAAAGACTTGTGACATCCTCAAGCTCGTACTGGGCGCGTGTGGTGAATTACGGCCCGCTGCCTCTGGGCCTAGACCGAGTCCCTGCAAGTGCAATACGAACATTTCAGGCTGAGATAACTGACTGCTACCAGCTCGAGCTACCCTCTTTGCTACTAGAAAGAGTATTGCGTATATTCTAGATTACAGGAATAAACTTACGAGGTCGTAGGTTACCCTGAAAAATATTAACGAAATTTATTTTTTCCAGCCCGAGTTCGCAGCTTTCGAAGGAGAATGTCGCCTCAATGTGGATCAAGATCACATCCTCATGGCTGTGCGTGGGTCTCTACATCTGGACCCTGGTCGCACCGGCTTTGTTCCCGGACAGGGAATTCTAAATGTTTTTTCAGTCACAGAAAAGGCTGTTTTATGTTACACCATGATGGACCAAAGTTGAGTCCGAATTTGAACAGCAAACCAAAAAAAGATTGCTGAAATCTCTGTGTGTTCTCAATTTTTTTGGAGGAACTGTAACATAAAACAGCTTTTCAACTGTAAGCTGATTTTAATCATAGTCATTTTAATTCGATCTTTATGTTAAAAATTATACTGTCAATTGTATTTAGATGTTATTATAGTAAGCCATGTAAATCCTTAATATTAAGATCTCACAAGATTATTTTATATATTTCTCAATTCTTTTAAGTGTCTAAACTTTTTTTTATCTAAATCTACATTACTTCTGTTACGTATCACACTTATAATTCTTTAGAATTTCTTGTTTCTTTCACAAGTAGTTCATTATTTATATATTCACTGACTTTTAAATCGTAATTTTTGCCTTATTTGCTGCTTTAAATGTCTGTATCTAATAATATAATTTTATTAATAAATTATATCTACCCTCAAAACTTTATTTTATTTTTTCGCTACATTTTATAGTCGACAAGACAGTGGTGCACGAGTGGCACAAGCGCAATCATAAAAAGTATCGGAATATGCAAATGCTGATAGTTGTTGACATAGAAAAAGAGGAGCGGAAGAAAATATTAAATAGTTTATTAACCAGCGGGGTAATTAAGTAACACACTAACAGTAGGAATGGGTTTCATTTTGACAGTTCAACAACATTCATTGCGTTATCCAAATTGTTGAGCAGACAAATTTTTCAAACAAATGAAGCAATGGATTAGCAATAGGCTTCAAAATAATTCAGATTGTGATAGATGGTGTATTACGTAATTAGGGTGCTGGTAATACAGAATCAGAATAACTTTTAAACTCCTACTTTGTGTATTACAAAATGTCTCTGTGGCCGGTGGGCCGTACAGAGGTGAGTCAGCTAACTTATGTCCTAATGGATCTATGTTTGCTTTGTTCTGCTTATTCGCAATATGTGAGAAAACAAACAGATTACGTGTTTTATTTATGTTCTATGCTTAGAGTCTATCTCAGTGAGGCATTATTATTATTTTTCACTTTATTTTAAGGGGACGCGGAGCCTTCGTTTGGTCGGTAGGCCACCGCTTGTATCCTTTTTTATTAGGGTCATACATTATATCGCCTATACTGTGATTAACCCTGAGGGGGTTGAACACGCCGTGCGCTTAGTAGGCGTCTCCAGGGGATTCAAGATCTTCTATTTCTTATCTTGCAATATTTTCCATTTTTTTGGTGTTAAAGGTCCTCGGCGCGTAGGTGCCAGTCTTCTATGTCAGCCATCTCCCAGATCACTTACGTGGGTATTCGTCTTGGCAATTGTGCGGCATTTTTCAGTGCCAGTCTGTATTGGCGTTCGATTTTGCTTAGGTTCGTTGCGCTATACCTTGAGAGTAGTTGCACCACTCCGTAGTCATCAGCAGTAAAATGCAGGCCTGAATGATGTCCAGTTTCGAGTCTAGTTCTGTCTTCGTATTGTATCCTATTATTGGACCGAAGGCTACTCTGACTTGTTTCAGTTTTTTGACGACCTTTTCGGTGTGCTGGTTCATCTTCATGTGTTTGTGGAAGATGACACCGAGGTATCTGATCTGCTTTTGATAGTGCAACGTTTGTTGTTTCAGTTTCACCATTGGACGGTATTTTTTTATTTTTCGAGAACATGATGCATTCTGTTTTCTCTATGTTAAACTTTAACCCCATCTCGTGTAGTAGTCAACGAAGGCTTCCGCTGCCCATTCAGCATGCGTAGTCACGTGTTCTGGGTTCGCCCTGTTGAGTATACAGAGATCATCCGCATACTGTGAGAGTTTGAGACCTCTGATGTGGTCTTGTATATCCCAAATATCATGGACGTACAAGTTGAAGATTAGTGGTCCCAGGAGCGAGCTTTGGGGCACGCCGTGAGGTATAAGTTTGTCTTTGGTTATGGTAGTTCTGAAACTACCTCTCAAGTTTCTGCCTTCGAGGTAGTTCAAAATTATTTTAATGATATTGTTGGACACATCTTGATTCTGAAGTTTCTTGATCAGGCCCTTGTGGTTGATCGAGTCGAAGGCCTTCGATAGGTCCGTAGATATCATAAAGATGCTGTCTTCCGTGCGTTAGCGCATCAGTGAGCATTTTTTCGGTACTTAGAATCTGTGTTGCTGTGCCTCTTGCCCTTGTGAAGCCGTGCTGGAACGTTGGTTGCAACCGGTTGACCGTAGCGATAAGTCTTCTCGGAATCAGTCGCTCACACAGCTTGCCCATGATGTTGAGCAGTGTGATAGGGCGATACGATAATGCCTGACGGTAATCTTTGCCGGCCTTGGGCAGGAATACGCACACACCAGTTTTCCATCGCTTAGGGAAGTAACCTGTGGACAATACAAAGTTAGCAAGAGGCACAAATGCCTCGATGAAGACTTCTCCCCCAAGTTTTAGGGCGTCTGCTTCTATTCCGTCTGGCCCTTGGCCCTTTCTGTCTTTGAATGTGCTCAGTGCAAGTTCCACTTCCTTTTTTGACGTTGGGTCGAGAAATTTCAACGGTGTCGTCTTTTCAGTCCCCTCATCGTCTTTCGCTATTTTGGCCTCTTTAATTATGGCTGTATCGGTGACCTTGTCGATCGTTTCTATTTCTGCACTGCATCCCGTGATTTTTGGCAGTTTAACGATAGGCTTCTCATGTTTCGTTGGATGTGCCACATTTGTGACCTATTGTCCCCTGGATCTTGGAGTTTGTCGAACCAGCCTTTTTCGGAGTATTCTTTCAGGACTTTTTCAGCTTCCCTCTTAGCATGGTTATAAAGAGTGCGTGTTTCGCGTTGTAGTGTGGGGCTGCAGTTTCTCGCTTGTCATACAATTTGTTTTAGTTTGTTTCGAAAGTCTATCTTATCGTTTATTTCCTTCGGTAGTCGTTCGTGCCTTGTAGAATTTTTCAGAGGTGCGTGAGTGTCGAGGGCTGCGACAACGGCATTTTATTTATTTATTAAAACTTTATGCACAAGTAAAAAAAAATACTGTACAAAGAATATGCAAATGATGATAGTTGTTGACATAGAAAAAGAGGAGCAGAAGAAAATATTAAATAGTTTATTAACCAGGTAATACAGAATCAGAATAACTTTTAAACTCCTACTTTGTGAAAGGCGGGCTTAATGCCTGAGGCATTTTCTACCAGTCAACCTTAGGGTGATTCAGAGACAAAACATGGCAGGTGCAACATAAGGCATTTTCCATTGTTTCGACATAATTCTCGCAATCGGCTTCTGTTGTGATTTCTTTGCTACGGTTGCAGAGAAATTCCCAAATTGTCTGTTGGTAAGTCACTCTCAGTTTCTCGTCCTCATAGATTTTCTTTGTGGTACGGGATAGGTGTTCCTCTATATTATGTTCAACCTTTACCGTTAGCAACTAAGGGAGGTGCTCCGAACCAACGCTCTCTTCCTGTTTGGCGTACGCTTCTATTTGTTGATGTGTTATTACAGCCAGGTCTAGGATTGTACCTACCTGAAACCCTTGTGTTGTTGTTACCTTGGCTGAAAGATCTAGACTAGATGGTGCATTGGCGTGTTTCAGCGAGCAGATTCCGTCTTTCGTTGCTTTTTTTAACAATGTTGCCGAGGCTGGAGTTCCTGCTGTGGCCGAGGCGAGGGTTTGCATACGTCAGTTCATATCGTCAATGATGATGGATGGCTCGTCGGCTAGCGTCTCCTCCAGTTCTTCTCTAGCGTGGTGCTGGTTTGAAATTTGGATATATTTTCCTTTGATATTTATATATTGTCCAGTTGCGTGGATAGTGAACATTTTGATGCCTACGCCTTCTATCTTCTTGTTTTCATCAGGTAATACAGTAAGAAGGTATAGCATTTTTATCTCAAGAAGCGATGCTCGCTTTACTTGTGGTAACCGAGTGTAGAAAGAAACACGCTGTGAATGTGTGCATGAAGACGAGTAGCGTCAGCACATAACACACAAACACACACCGACCTCGCCATTGTCTCGGACGGTACCGAGAGCTCCTGCGCTTACACACACATTCACAGGGTGTTTGTACACTTGGTTACCACAAGCAAAGCGCGCGACGCTTCGTTAGTTAAAAATACCGTATATACATAGATTACAAAGTATTATTTGGCAGTAAACTAGACTGTATATAATTCAGCCTGTATGTATTTGGTGGCGATTACAGTCCGTTTACAGTTATTTTTCCTCTGACAGCAGCAACCCAATATGGACCTTAGTGTAAAGAATATAAAGATCACTGGTTTTGACAGAGATGATGGTGATGCAATCAGAAGTAAATAACTGAATGGACTGTTGCGAGGTGATTGCGGATGTGGTGTGTTTGTTCCCATTCTTGCAATAAAATTTTATAGTTTTAGTTCCCATTCCCATTGTACATACTTATTTCGTTTGATTCGGTGCCCGATGAGGTCTTTAAATTAATTTTTTCGACTCGCAAGTCATCATATGCAATATTTTGTAACATTTTCATTTTTCTTTTTGCAGCTAATTGATGTAGTATGTGTGTGTTGTTTTTCTAAGTGTTTTTTTATTTACACATGTTTGCAATCATGATAATATGTTTTTGAAATTTAGAACTTGGTTGTTGACGGGCTGATTGGTTTCCCTTGTAATGTGACACCAGAAACAGTTCGCACGGATAATACGATAATATTTAATTGATCGGCAGTTTACCAGTACAGTCATGATCATGATGGTGACTCAAAATATCGATATCCAAAGATTCGATTCGATGTTTCAAAAGTATTTTTGATAAATGTCAGTGTCACGTCCCGCGCTGTCACTTGCAGTTGCTTATGTGCTTACTGTCATTTTTCTTTTATTTACTTCAAAAAACATTATAATCGTAGTTTTTCTTTTATTTTATAGTTACTTAATTATGAATAGTCATCTGTTTACCTTAGTCTGTATTATTGTTTCTGTAAGATCTAATACAAATGGAGAGTTTTGTAGCAAAGATGAAAAATTATGCTCTGAAGACCACAACAAATACAGCAGAGGTTATAAACTTTTTAACTTTCAATATTAGTTGAAAAACTGTATTATAAGGGCCCGGAAATACAGCATTATTGTTGTGAGGATAAGACTGACGATTGTTATCAATTTCCTTCGAATTTCCCATAAATAAAACAATTTTCTTAAATGACTTGTTAAAACAGTAAAATGTTGGGTAACTCTAAGAAATAGCTCCTAGCGATCCCTATAATTTTAGTTAATGAACTATGCAGGACCGTCTCCTATCTTTAGAATACGTGTTGAATAATATTCCATATTTAACTTTCAGAAGCTAATGATAAATCCATAAACATCAAAGCAAAAATCAATTTATCTGTTGACCAATATGTTCCTTGTAAGAGTGATAATTGTAGCTGTCATGCATCAGTGATTGACCAGGACCTGGCGCCATTCAAAGATGGTATTACCAAGGAACTATTTGACAGGGCTCGAGTAAAAGCAACCAAGTATCAGGTAATTTGAAACACTTAATTTTATAGATGTTTTTTCTTTTGATAATTAAAATAATACTTATCCAAAATTACTTGTTATGTTTCAGATAATTGATGGCAAATTGTACAGAGAAAATGAATGCCACTTTCCAGCAAGGTGTGCAGGAGTAGAACACTACCTAACTGCTCTAGCACCAAAAATGCCTGATATAGAATTAGCACTGAATACCAGAGATTGGCCCCAAATCAACCAAGCATGGAGCCATCCTAAAGCACCAGTATTTTCTTTCAGTAAGGTCCTGAGATTAAGATTTATTAGTAAACAAAGCTTACCAACAATGTCTGTCATGTCAGCTGAGACTGGAAGCTGTCCACAAACTATTTGGTGTGCCTAGAAAGTAATAAAATCCATGGAATAAAGATATTCCAAAAATAATCCTGTTTTGTGACATTAGTTGCTTAGTAATTAATTTGTACTCCTTCAGCTATACATATTACAGCCTCATAAATTATTTTTCAGACAAAAGATTATTATGATATAACATATCCTGCCTGGAGTTTCTGGGAAGGTGGTCCAGCTATATCCTTGTATCCCACCGGCATAGGCAGGTGGGACAAACACAGAATCTCAATATCAGGATCTGCTGAAAAGTTAGTAACTAGTAGATGAAAGTTTTTAACAGCAATAAATAAGAATGCACTTCACTGATTGTAAATAATTGCCTATATCTAAAATTTCAGATGGCCTTGGGAAAAAAAAGAAAACAAAGGATTTTTTAGAGGGTCCAGAACAAGTGAAGAAAGAGATGCTCTTATACTACTCTCTAGATCTGAACCTGATCTTGTTGATGCTCAGTACACTAAAAATCAAGCTTGGAAATCTGATATGGTATATCTATATTTCCTTCATATTGATAAAGAATTTATGTGACTACTTCTGGCAGGCCACTATCACCTATCAGATTGTATTTACAAAACAAAAAATGCTAATTAAAGTTTACTACATTAAAGTGAAGTAAAAGTTCTAAATTATAAGGATAGACTCTGCTAAAAACTATCACCATTCCTGGAAATTGAAACTCTTGATGGTGGCTGAGCCAGTAAGAGCCACTCACAGTATGTTGTTTATCAGGTTTTATCCATTGTATTTGAAAATAAAATAAATTATAAATATTTTATTTCAGGACACACTTTATGCACCACCAGCATCAGAAGTATCATTTGAAGAACATTGTAAATATAAATACCTATTCAACTATAGAGGGGTTGCGGCTAGTTTCAGATTCAAGCATTTATTCCTCTGCAAATCTTTAGTTTTTCATGTTGGTGATCAATGGCTCGAATTCTTTTACCCATCATTAAAGCCTTGGGTGCATTATGTACCTATCAGCCCAAAAGCAACAGAAAAAGAGATAAAGGAATTAATTAACTTTTTCAAAGAAAATGATGAGTTGGCAAACGAGATAGCAGATAGAGGCTTCCAACATATTTGGGATCATTTAACTGATAAGGATGTGAAATGTTATTGGCGAAAGCTTTTAAAAAAATACACCAAATTAGTGAAGTATGATGTGGTGCAAGATGTTGATCTGAAATTGATCTCTTAGTAAACTAAGACATAATAAACATACATATTTTATAAAGTGGTTGTTTTAGTCATAGTTGAATCTTTTGTAGTTATGATAATTCAGCGACCAGCCTTCAAGCTCCAAAATGTATGAAGATCAATGCCAGCGTGTTCTATTGTCTGTCTGCATGTTACAGGAACTGATGGAATGGACGTTATATACTGATAGCGCCAAATTCGTAGCCGAAGTCTGTGTTGACTGCATTTAGATTGCCGTCGACATGACATGAAGAATTCCAGCTTGTCATTTTGTTTTGGGTAGAAAATTCTTCGTATTTAAAGTCACGGTGGCTCTACCTAGTCGCATTGATTAGTTTCATAACATAACATTACTCCTTTATTCTTTGAACAGACAGAGGCAGAGGTGGAGTAGAGTTCCTCATACATAAACTCCTCACTGACAACGTAGCTCATACTTAAACTGACCGAAAGGTATAACCTTAAGGTCATACAGGTTTACGCACCGACGTCGGCGCACTCGGATGACGCTTTAGAAGAAATGTATGAAGACATCTCTTCAGCTCTTCACAAGTCCATGAAGACGCACTGCAACGTTGTCATGGGGGACTTCAACGCTAAAGTGGGATTACGGAATAGCAGCGACTCGAAAGTTAGTCCACACGATTATGGAAGCAGGAAAAGCAGGGGGCAGATGCTCGTCAACTTTTTGGGGAAAGAGGGACTCTTTCAGAATACTTTCTATAAGAAGCAGTTCCGAAGAAAGTGGACGTGGCAATGCCCTGATAATGTGACAAAGAACGAGATAGACTTCATCATGACTATTCATGACGGATAAAAAGCAAATATTCAGAGACGTCTCTGTGGTCAACAGGTTTAATACCATTAGTGACCACCGACTCCTACGAGGCTCTCTGAATATCAACTTTAAGCTAGAAAGATCCCGTTTGATGAAGTCTACGCTCCGACCTAACCAGCTCCAAACCGTTGTGGAATCAAAACAGTTCCAACTTCATCTGGAAAAACCGATTTGCTGCTCTGAAAACCACGATTGACGTCGATGAGGCCCTACAACAAGTGGTGGGAATCCTAAGGGTAGAAGGGTCGAAGTTCTGTCAGCTTCAACATACTGTTACGAAGTCCAAACTCTCGGCGGAGACTCTTCGGTTTATGAATGAGAGGTGGAATGACGTATATGCCACTTCGTCGGAAAAGCGGACTCTCAATCGAAATATCAGCAAGCTGGTGCGACGGGACCTCTGATGCTCTAACACGTGCCGAATAGAAAAGACCATAGAGCAAAATCGGGGGTCCAAAGTCTTCGCGCAGCGATTGAGGAGGCCCCATCTGACGAAGCTTAAAACATCTTCTGGCAATACCGTTACCTCAGGGCCGGATATTCTTGGAGAACACGGTGGAGCATACGGTGGAGGTCTGCCCGGCTTGGGCAGAGCACCGCTGTGTCCTCGTGGCGCCGATCTGCGGCAGCGACCTCTCGCGTCCGGCCCTGGTCCAGGCCATGGTACGGAGCGAGAGGGAATGGGAAGCCGTCACCTCCTTCTGCGAAGCAGTAATGCTCGCGAAGGAGGAGGCGGAGCGCGCGAGGGTGAGGCAATCGTTGCGCCCTCACGCCCCTAGTCGCCGCAGGAGACACCCAGGGCGTCGGGAGTCACTAGCCGACTCCCGGCCACCGTAGGCGCGGACTTGCGGATGGCGAGCAATGGGCAACTCGCCGTCCGGTAAGGACCAGGCCGAGGTCGACGGCGCGCCACGCGCGCCTCAAAGAGATGTCAGCATAATTGACGGGGTCCGATAGGGCCGATGCCTGCCGGGGTCGCGGATTGTTCGAAAGAGTTACCGTTGCCCTGGCGCACAGGCAACTGAAGGAGCACGGGTGTGTTTTAGTCAGTAAGAGTCTGACACGCCCTTCCGCTCCTACCAGAGCGAAGATCATTCATCATCGTTTGATCGTTTGGTCATATGATGATTTCCCAACCAAAAATAAAAAAATGCCCGTATATTCTCGCCGAGATAGAGGATTTCTATGGCTGACTATACGACGCACATGCTGTACGATCCTGAGCAGTGAAGATTCCTGAGCCACATTGATCCGCCACTACACCGATAATCCCGAGTTCGAGATAGCCCTCAAACAGCTTAAAAATGGAAAAGCCCCGGGGGTTGACGGAGTTACCTCGGAGCTCTTGAAAGCAGCAGGAACACCTGTACTTCGAGAGCTCCAGAAGCTATTTAACTCTGTTCTGAACGATGGGAGAACTCATGAACAGAAGACATGGAACAGAAGCATTGTAGTATTATTTTTCAAAAAAGGAGATAACGCTCCTTAAAAACTACAGGCACAAATCGCTTCTGAGCCATATCTATAAGTTGTTTTTGAGGGTAGTTTCGAATCGTCTATCGAGAAGACTTGATGAGTTTCGACCTCCAAAGCAGGCCAGGTTTCGATAGGGTTACGGGACCATAGACCACATCCACACATTGCGGCAGGTTATACAGAAAACCGAAGAGTATAACCAACCCGTGTGTCTTGCTTTTGAGGACTATGAGACCTTTGACTTTGTTGAGACCTGGGCTGTGCTCGAGTCCCTGCAGCGATGCCAAGTGGACTGGCGATACATCGATGTGATGAGATGCTTGTATGACGCCGCGAATATGTCCGTTCAAGTACAGAACCGGCTGACTTAACATATCCAGCTGCGCAAGAGAGTGAGAAAGGGGGATGTCATATCCCTGAAACTGTTTACTGGCGCCCTTGAAGATATGTTTAACATGCTGGACTGGAAAGGAACGGGCAAAAGCATAAATGGCGAGTACATCTCACTGATCTCACACCTACACACAAGCAGCAGCCGTGAAGCACACAATACTGTTTTTAAGTTTTTGTTTTGTGTGAATGTTGTGTGCCTTAACTTGGGTCAAATAAATTTAATTTATTTCTACGATTCGCCGATGAGATTGTCCTTGTGGCGGAGTCACTGCAGGATCTGCACTGGAAGATAGACTTGTATAATTCAGTCGCCGTATGATGGTGAAAACCGTGAGTTTATAGTTCGTTATACAGAACTACCAGTTTTTACAATCCTAAGGCGTTTTTTTTTTAATATATTGATATTCGTCTGTTGATTTTGCTACTTAAAATTTACATAATCTATCTGAATAAGGCAATCATGTTTATAAGTCTTAGAAGTTGGTTTTTGTTGGACTTATTTTGACGTTCATTTATATTAGTTGATTGTGATACTTTAAACCAACTAAAAATATCATTTAGATACTTAATCCTTTTTATTTTTATTTATCTTCATCGTTTACAGAAGTACAAAACTAAATTCATGAGCATTTCATCATCATTGTCCTCAACATACCGTAATTTTCTTAAGCTTGAAAATCATTTTTCACACATTACATCATTATCGTCAACAGTAGTTTATTTGTTTTTATTAAGATCTCTTTAAATTCTTGTTTATCTGGAGTAAATCTGATTAAAAAAAACTTTTAATCTGAACATGCCTATTAAAAAATATGAGTGTTGCACGCAGGTTTTCAAGAATTCACAAAATTTACTCAAAAATAATATTTTCTGGAAATTCACCCGCCTGAGTTATGTTCCCATGTACTAAGGAGACAAGCTAATTGGCATTCACCAGAAAAAAAACCAGACTATGGGCTGTTATGTAGAGAATTCTAGTAAAACAAACGGTCAGCAGTCGTGGTTGTAGCCACTGGACCAAAACGGCATTTAATCTACGACCTACGTGTTAGACACACGTAGATTAAATAAATGAATAAATACTTATTCGAAGTTAAAAGTACAGGATACGGGTATCTGGGAATCGCAGACTATTACTGTAAACTCTTGGAAATTAAAATAATTGTATTTATTTATGAAATACTTATCGTCATTAAAAACATTTTATTCTAGAGCAGTTACATATCAATACCTAATTATATCTCTGTAAAATCTCATGCCGTTACAAAAATATTTAAGTATAAACATAATAATATAGCAAAAAGACAATAATCTACAAAATAAAATAGTGGGCTACTATAAAATAAAATGATAAAAACATTACCCATACATTGTATCAACTACCGGCGGTGGAACAGCGGGTGGTCATAGCCAGTTTAAAAATGGAATAACAAAATTTCAAATGAACTAATTTTAGAAAACACCAAAACTAGGCCACACCTGCCATTACAACGCAACGTCAACATTAAGATAATCTACATTCTTCTCCACATGAGTAATTAATTTAGATTTCAATACCCATCTCCAAGTATGGCCTTATATCAGTCTCAATATTTTTCACACCAATGTAATCCATATTATCACACCTTAATTTTAAAAAGCACTTTTTGAAAAAGTTTTTATCACGTTGTGCGTTTGTTCCATTTGATTCTAATTCATGTTGATAAACGCATAAAAATTCTGTTAGAATTATGATGTAGACGTAATGTATTTCAATGTGCAATCACGAGCACCATAAATAGCATAACATCAGGAAAAGCAAAAGACTTCATCCGAACAATCAGTAAAACCATTTATCATTTTCAAATTAAATGCCTTACTGCTTCTCTAAAATGAGTCCGCAAAACAATCAGCACAATATGATAATAACTCTGGAAATAACTAGATAATCACATTTATAAGCACCATTTAATTAAGTTCAGGCATACAAGCACAATTTAATATTTAATTCTTCTATACTGGAGGTAATATGTGGAATAAACATTTTTTTGTTACATATTTATATATATACGAGTATATATACACTAGAAGTCATTGTTTAGTTTTGCTAGGTTGAAAACACTTGGACTTATCTGGAAAATAAACCGTTTGATTACTTAAAAATATCTTTAAACCAATTTTATATATATTGATGTACTTATCTAGTTACCAATGGACCAGTAGTAAAAGGCGATGTAAAAATCAAAGTCTTTTACCACTAAGTCAAGTGTTCTAAATTCAAGTTTATTTGGAAGTTAATTTACGCTCGAGTTGATCAGCGATGGCTAGGAGGAAGTCTTCGGTGTGTAAGTACATGCCCTCTTTGGTGTCCTTCAGTCCGTGGATGCAGATCACCAAATCCTTCGTCATTTTGCCGTCGTTGATGGTTTCGACACACGCCTGAAAAAGTAATTAAACATTTTGAATTCCATATATTTTATTTACCTTCTTGTAATCTGCCAACGAGTACATTTAAACAAAAGAGAATGAAATGTATAGGGGCCTGCCCTGTATTGAGATTATTATCCGGCGCCGGCGCCGCCGCGTTAAATCTGTAATAGGAGCCTGTTTTACATTTGTCCATTGTCTTATAATTAGAGTGTGACGACCCTATGCCCTTTGAGAATGTCAAAGATCTACCTACCAAGAAAGGCGATGAACCAATAGACATAGGTAGTAGGTAAATATTTAAATAATAAATCTCGTATGTATTGTAAAATTATAACTTTTTTGTCATGCCTGTAGTATCGCCAAACTGGTCATGCGTCGAGTTGAGTTAGCCTTGAATGCTTCTGGAAAAATGACAATAGCCCAAAAAAGTATAAGCTGAATACCCGTATTGTACGATTTTGTGCTATTTGTCTATCTTTATTTATCAACTTTATAGCCCTATAACATTAGTTAGTAACTAGCTGACATTTAAGTTCAATGAAATAAAACTCGCTACTAGTAGAAATACAGTGCAAGAGATGCAATAAGTACTTATTAAGTATAGAATATTTCAAGGAGTAGGTATCGAGTTATTGTGTAAAATAAAACCGCAGGTGTCGTTCGCAAGTCAGTGTCAACGACCGTGTTTCAAATAAGATCTTGTTTTGCCAGTTTACGGCCGCGGCCGAACAAGTCGTATGGTTTTTGGAAACTCCTTCAATGTTCGATATTTGCAATACATTAGGTATATTTATTTTCAAATATCAATCAACTGTTAGCTTATCTAAATTAGGTTTTCCCGCCTTAATGATTGCCTACTGTGATAATAAGTTCATAATTATTATTATTATCATGTGCAAAATTGCAAATGTTTGATAAATAGAACGGGGGGAATCGTGGAGTGGACTTGTTTACTACATTCTTGCTGATAAGAAAGGTTTTTTTAGTTCTTAGATAGATAGGTACCTAGTCTGATTAAAACATCTTATCTTGGAAAGTACAGGTATGTTAGTTTTTCCTGTAGCAAAATTTGCTGAAGCCAACATACACACATTTATTATATTTTGTTAAAGGTCAAACTTAGTTACAGAGACATGACAAATATATTTAATGTTTTCCTTGTTGACACCAGCTTGATTCTTGAGTACATCCACGTCCAAAATTACATAATATTTAGTTAGGACTTATGGCATGCTACTGTTTATGTTGTTATGTTCGAGTTTACATCTTATAAAATAGGGACAACTGCATATTTAATATGCACACTATAAGTTAGTCATCTACCTATCCACAGAACCATAAAGCCAAGCGCACATTACAGCCGCAACGGGCCACAGCGCAACGCATTTTTATACAAAAAGTTCGGTATGGCTCGCCTGTAGCGTGCGGAGGTTCATAGAAAATGTACGAAACCGATGTAGGAGGATTTTTGCAAAGTGTTGCGTTTATTTATTTAGAACTAGCGGATTCCCGGCATGTGCTACAACGTTATTAAAAAAAACAGTGAAAGAAAAAGTGGTCTAAAACCATCTACCCATTATTTCCTTTCTAATGAAACCGTTTTGGGGCACATCGGTTTGATGGTTTTAAAGTCAAAAACGGACATAGGTAGAAACATTTTTTGTGTTTTATATAATATATTGATAACCAACGTTCGTATACACTACTACAGAAACTACAGGAAGCAACAGAAAATTAAAGACCTAAATGTAACAAACAATTATAGCGCGACTCGCCCCAATATGCTTTAGCCTTAATAGGTAACTAACGTGTGATTTCTGAAATCCTATTCAAACAAATGAATAAGTTTTGATTCACCAAGCCTTCCTTCAGTGAACCAGTCGGTCAGTCTTTAGAACTAACTTGACATTGGGCAGCACATTTATTGAAGCATGATCAGGCTTGAAAGGTGTGAGTTTATGTAAAATGTAAGTGTATGTAAAATGTATAACTTACATCTTCAAGTGCGAGTGCGAACTGCCCAAGATCCGGCGTGTCATCGAGTTTGGCGCGGTGCATCAGACCCCTGGTCCACGCGTAGATGGAGGCCACGGGGTTGGTGGAGGTCGGCTTGCCTTGTTGGTGCATGCGGTAGTGACGTGTCACCGTGCCGTGCGCCGCTTCGGACTCCACCGTGCGCCCGTCAGGGCACATGAGTACTGACGTCATCATGCCCAGGGAGCCGTAACCCTGGATGGAATAATGTTATTTGTAAAGCATCCTAGAGAAACTTACGAGTATTTGTGGTCGTATTCAATAGACTATAGTGAAATAGCAAGCCCTCCATACATACCTACGTATTATACAGAATGATTCATTAAAATACAATATCCTACTTTTTCTCTCACACGAGAGATTTAGATGTCTGGATTTAAAATAGAATGTTCAGATTCACGGGTGTAGTTAGTAATAAATTACCAACATAACTAGTTCATGTAATGTAAAACACATAAACTGTTTCAAAAGTTTTCGTTGGCAACTCATAATGATATTGATCACATAATATATTGCGAAAACTTGTATTAAGTATTTACCATGCAAAACGGCTATCGATCTAAGTACCTATAGCCTCGACGGTACGAATGAACTTGTCTAGCGGAATGACCCCTCTACGGGTATTATCGCTTACCGCCTTTTATGGCACAGCACATAATTGAGTATAGTTTGTATACGTGCTCGAAATCACGGCAAATGTAGTCAGATTTAAAATTATCAGGACTGTAGAAAATTATCTGAACAACTAAGAAAATGAAAGTAACTCTCCCCTAACTGATAAAAGGGATTTTTCAGAATGAACTCAGTAGGTACGCAATAACTGCCATTCTGTTAAGTTTAAGCATTTGATCCAATTGAGGTAAAGTTTATTTTTCGTAGTTGTTCATTGTGAACGATGCGAGTCATTTAGAACAGTATGTTTTTCCGATATTTGTGACGCCTGACTCTTATACGTGTAAAACGTACAATAAATTCTAGGTACGTTTATCGGCTAACGGGTCAATAAGAGTTATTAAACTAATTGACACATATATGTGGCGTACAAAGATAACAACAACAATAAAACTATACTAGTGTTCTTTTACGCATATTATTTTTATCTCTACGACGATTTCTAGCGCATTCTGGTTAACAACTGGATTTTGCTTGATCTAATTAAAATTAAGTGGTAGTATTTACATTACGTTTCTTCTTCCACCAACTTCCGTAGTATTATCTTGCGCTTTGCACACAATCTCTTTGGGCAAAAGGTCTACGTTCTTTCGACCTTAAAGATCCAGACTAGAAAGGGTTAAATAGATTACAAACCTGAGCGACTATATCAGACTGCACATCACCGTCGTAGTTCTTGCAGGCCCACACGAACCCACCCGAGCCCTTGATCGCCTGCGCCACCATATCGTCGATTAACCGGTGCTCATACCATATCTTCGCATCTTCGAACTGCTTCTTGTAATCACTAGTAATCAACGATAAAAGACTTATTGCAACGGATTCATCAAGCATTGATTAATTCGCTGATTTGATTACATAGTCCCAAGCGGTTTTTAATCTTTAAATCAATGGCCAAACATTACGTGTTTTTTTTAATTTAATACCTTTGATAAACTTCTTCGAAAATGTCCTTAAAGCGGCCGTCGTACTTCTTGAGAATAGTGTTCTTAGTAGACAAATACAAAGGCCATTTCTTCTGCAACGCCACCTGATCAAAGACAATACTCATTTATGACGTGCATGCATTTTAGCGAGTGCAAATAGTAATGTATAGAGTCTAAACAAGTTTGTGTTCGATGTGTATTAAGATTCATTGAAGCAAGGTCGCGGTGACCTAAGAATTAAAATGACCAATAGATTGCTCCCAGTGCGTCACACGGTAATATTATTTTTCTCGATTTATTGTTAGTTAAATAAACAAGATGGAAAACAAAACGAATGAATAACCTTCCAATAATGTAAACAATTTTTAACTTGATAAAGCATTCTTTAAGTCCGGGTAATGAGTTCAAACTTTAATAATCTTATCTACATCTCTACCTGGAAACTAGAATGAGCGAAGGCACGGATGGACTCATCAGTGTTGTACATTGCCATGGCAACACCCGGTCCCTTGAAGTCATATAACTGCCGCCTGTCGACTGTTCCATCTTCTGCTGTGTAGACTAACTCCACCTAACAAATAAAACATGTATTAGGCACAACAAAATTACAAAAATATTGAAAGCATTGAAACTTCGTAATGAAGCGAACTTCCCGCTCCTAAAGCGTTTAAAATCGTATTATTTATTCGACAGCTTCCTTCAGAGCGTATAATACGCCCCTGTTTCGTTGTTTCTCTACTTTATTTATTTATGCTATAAATCAATTAACAAAATGCTGTTTCTTTTTACCTTTCCAGGTTTCGGTATGACTAAATCCTGTGCCTTATACTGGTCGCCGTGTGCGTGACGGCCAATGACCATGGGCTTAGTCCAGCCCGGCACGACTCTTGGGATACTCTTGCAAAGGATAGGCTCACGGAACACGGTGCCACCCAGAATATTACGAATCGTCCCGTTGGGACTCAGCCACATCTTTTTTAACTTGAACTCTAAAATACAAACAAATAACTTACATTTCCAATCCTCACATTAAGATTCCTATTATGTAAACAATTCACATACACTAAAAACGAGTTGAAAGAAATCTAAGGGTTACTGACACTAATGTAGGAGTAGTAGGATTGGCTAGTGAGTTTATCCATATTTGTGTTTCCTATATACAACATGTCCCGGAATTAACGCACATCACCAAACACCCAAATTAGTATATTATGTGATAATCATAATATATACACTGCATTTTTACTATTACGTATAAAACATTGTTTATTTATTAAATTTGTTATACTGATTGTGGGAGAAAATTGTGGTCACATTACAAATCTACGCACGCACACAGTCGCACACGTTTAAGGGTCTAGCGTAGTAGGTACTTTGTCCATTTTGGTGCTTTTGACTATACAGCGGAAGTGTGACAGTAATTTACGTACCACTTAGTTTTAATTATTTCGGGGATAAAAAATTACCTAAATTAAAATTGACAGAAAACGATTCAAAACGATTTTGCAAAAACTATTTTCATAATGTGCATTAATTCAGTTACACATTGTGGGGTTTATTTATAAACGCTGATTAAAGTTAAGAGACGCTTAAACGTCAATAATTTATGGTTAAACAGTCGCTAATCATTACTTAACTTTAAGCAGCGTTTATAAATAAAGGGGTGTATGTTACGCTAATATGACGTTGCTGCAGGCGGGAATCGAATCTTCGACCCCCAGCTCGTCGCTACACGTGCCATTTGATTAGTAATTGTTATTATACTATGTAATACAAAATGATAAATGGTGATAGCATTGAAATTATTGTTAGGCGTAATTATTTGTTTATAACATTTTATGTGATTTTTTTAGAACTACTGGCTAGCACGTACAGGCTTGTCTTATCACAATTTGTGTGATAGCTATGAAATAATACCTAACCCGTAATTATACACTGGATCGCAAAAAACTGGGTCGCTAATAAATGGCGTGATAGTTTCTTAAATATATAAGACTAATCTGCGAAACTAAAGTATATTGTAGATGACTGATTAATATACAGCATGCTGATTGAGTTTGTTTCGGCCTTTCTTCTCAGAGTAGTCAGATAGGAAACGCCACCTCATCTAGTTTTAAAATATCATTGACGTGTAAAAGTGTTTGTACAAACCTATTTACAGAAATAAAATCATTTATCATTTATCAATATGTATATAAAAAAAAATGTGTAACACATTTGTACACTATATAACTTTGATTAAATACTAAAAACTAAGAAAATTTCGCTCTAACTTATGACAACAAAAATACAATTCGCAGTAAATCTTAAAAAATAAAAGATTTTTTGTCAATTTAATATTTTGTATTTCCTCCACGAGCCCGTATCACTTCATTAAAATTTTAATACGATTTTGCTCTTTGTTTGCACATTCTTCCACTAGCGCATTCCTTAACTCGTGTAAGGTAACGGGAGCAGGAGAGCGTTGTATCACGCATCTCCCGAGCTCGTCCCATGCATGTTCTATGGGATTTTAGTCTGGGCTGCGAGCTGGCCACTTCGTGCTGGTAATACCGACGTCTTGAATATACATACGTAGAAGAGGTTTTAAATAAGCATACTGGTCCTTTCTTAGTGAATATGGGTGCAAATTCCATTTTTATACACGATAATGCGCGACCACATACTGCTCGTTTGGTCAAAAACGAGCAGTATGCAGTATGCACATACCATGACCACATAGGTCATGGTATGTGGACCAGCATGCTCATTTAAAACCTCTTCTACGTATCTGAAAGCAGTCAGAGAACCGTTTTCTATGATCACTAAGTCCGTGCGATCATCTGAAGATATCCCAGCCCAAACCATTATTGATCCTCCACCGAATGGCTCCACCTTTTCTTCAAAACACACTTGATGATACCGTTCTCCTGGTCGTCTAAATACTCTTCGTCTCCCGTCGTGCGTAAATAAACAAAATCTGGACTCATCGGAAAACATAACCTTGGACCAATCTTCATCTGTCCATCGGATGTGTTCTCGAGAATACCGTAACCTGGCAACTCGATGTTCTCTGAGCAGTTTTGGGCCGTTTGCTGGTCTATAAGGCTTTATATTAGCTTCACGAAGACGTCTCCAGAATCGTATCAGAGCTCACATTGTTGTGGTGAATTTCGGACCTGAACAGCCGTGAGATGTGATTTCTTAACATAGTGCTCACTATGAATCGGTCTTCTCGTGTAGTTGTGCACCTTGGCCTGCCATTTCCTGGTCTCCTGATGTTCATCTCTTGAAATCGCTGGAGTACTCTTTGGACCGTTGATAAAGATACTCCTACTGTTCTAGCAGTGCTACGCTGACTTCTTCCTTCTTGTACCATGGTAATAATCCGTGTACATTCTTCAGGTATTAACGACATGATATTGCACTGAATACTTTGATCAATCCAAGGAACCATTTATAATGACAGCTCAGTTTTAAACAAAAGCAGAAAAAATATTCTTTTCCTAATTTTAAATTTTGAAATTTTGCAAAGAGCAATTTTTTTTTTTAATATGTAACTTGTACAAACGAAACCTCTTTAGAGATTAAGAACAAGCATTAGTAACCTGCTTACTACATATTATTTATTCTAGCGATCTAGGCATTATAATTTATGGAGATATAACGGTTTTTATTAGCGACCCGGAATTTTTGCGATACAGTGTAGTTACTTAATTATAAGCCTATGCTGTCTGACCGCAGGGCAGCGGCTTTTCTTCCCAGTCTACAGCGATTCCATCCCGCAATGCTGCTAAAGTTATCCTACTACTACTATTAAAAACGCGAAAGTTTTTTCAGGGTGGATGTTAGTTACTCTATCATGCAAAAACCACTGAATGAATCTTGATTAAATTTCTCAGTAATATAGATGACACATCAGATTAGGAAATAGGCTACAATTTATATCCCGTGGGATAATTTCCGCACT
The DNA here is from genome assembly GCA_916610205.1 of Griposia aprilina. Classification (NCBI taxonomy): domain Eukaryota; kingdom Metazoa; phylum Arthropoda; class Insecta; order Lepidoptera; family Noctuidae; genus Griposia; species Griposia aprilina. Next base: position 14,273,116 of record OU744286.1, read on the forward strand.
CCACTCGAGCGAAGCCGCGGGCAAAATCTAGTTATAGAATAAAAACTTAAATAAATGCAAAAGGTATACCTTCAACTCTCTGTTCATCAGGAGTAATGGTGGCGCACTTGATTCCCACATTGTGCTTGAGGATGGCGTGTGCCGCGTCAATAGTAACCTGATCGTCTGTGGCGTCGCGGTGAGGCAAACCCAGGTCGTAGTACAAGCAATCCAACTGTAGAATTATTTAAAAAAAACATAGTCTTATGCTAGAATGAATGGGTATAGCCTCCAAGAGAGATGAGACAGCCCGATTCATGGATACTGGAAACAGGAGCGAAGCGAAAGCGCCATTTGACTCTAGTAGAGCGATTTCTATGAAAACTCCATGGAAATTGTTCTATAAGAGTCGCGTCGTCACGTCGTGCCTGTCTGCTGTGGCCTTCAAACTTTATGGCGGCTCTGAAGTGCGCTCCTCGCTGCGCAGTACCTCAACCCTCACCCCCGCTGACACAAGAATTTGTTACTGCGCAGCGACTCGCCTCAAGTTCCGAGCCGCCATAAAGTTTGCATCAAGCTGTACTTAAATGTATGATGGTGGCCAGTCAGCCTTACTACCACTATGAATGGCCAAGGGGTGCTACACACATGTAAGGATAGGCATGATTCGGCAAAGGCTGGGCGGCAAAATATACATTAGATTTCGCCGTGGCTTTACTTTTATATATTTTTGGCTATGCTGAATCAAACCGACCCGAACAAGTGTGTACCACGCTTAATATTCTTATAACGGTAAGGCTTTTACTCTCATAATTTGCGCCAAAATGAGATTAGAGGATGAAGAATGAGTCCTAAGCCATTGGCATTGTGTAGGTGCTATAATGTAATGCTGTTACAAGTGTTACACATTCAACTTGATGCCATGTACTTTATATTTACAGTCCATTATATTTTTATTGTGTCCTAATGCAATGTAAATGCTCTTCTGAATCAACTATCTGACCTGCTTCATCTGCTGCTGCATCTGCTTTGCACTAAGAAGGGCATCATTATCTTGACTTATACATTCTTAACTATCAAAGCAATTATTTACATTCATTTACAAAATGCACATTTAAATATTTTCTAACATAACCTTGGTAAACTAACAAAATTATATATACACACAAGAGATAAAGCTGTATTTGATAACAGTGTGCAAGACTATGTGTTACAAATGATAACTGGAGTAGTACATGGTAACATTGGCACAATAAAACTGTGATAAGAACAGCAGTTCTAATGTATGATAAATGATAACCTGCATTTAATTGTCACACTATTGCATATCAGGAAATTTCTTTACACAAAGTTTCAGACAAGAAAAGAGGATTTATATTGTAGCTACAGAATGTAAATAAAATAACCAGCCAGCTTTAGGATCTGTTACAGACTCTTTATCTATTCTAATACAGGGTTAGTTTTCAAAGACCAGCCAAATTTAAGGATGTGGTACAGACCATCAAACTGAACAACTCTCTCCATGGGACCAATATCATCATCGCGAAAAATTTATAAACTGTCCCATACAAAACTTCAATACCTACTCGACCCAAATGTATAGGACTGCTGATTTTTTTTTCGCGATTACGATATTGGTCCCAAGGAGAAAATTGTTCAGTCTGATGGTCTATACCACACCCTTAAATTTGGCTGGTCTTTGAAAAATAACCCTGTATAATATGGCTGAAGAGTTTGTTTGTTTGAACTCGCTAATCTCTGGAACTATCAGTTGGATTTAAAAAAATATTTTTGCATTTGATAGCCCAATTCTTGCGGAAGATTATAGACTATATAACATCATGCTACGACACTTCGGAAGCGAGCAAAAAATTACAGAAATAATGCTAAGTGAAAACGAAGTAATAGCATGGGCAGGCGATTAGATTCGATGCGGTGGTATGGCGGGACAAGAAATTTAATGCGGACGATGTTGTGGGTAGAGGCTAATCTCTAACATACAAAAATCATAAGCAAAATGATATATCATTTGATGAAGAGACGCATGATAATAAAATAATAATTTAACTATTTGTCATCTTCAATACATTCTAAAACATGAGTCACTCCATGGGTATGTTTGTATGAATAGATATTATATCTCTACACTTTTTAACATACCTCTTATAGAGATACTTTTCTTAGAGATAGACTAAAACTTAGAGACAGTTTTACATCAATAATAATAGTATTGTTTCTTGATATTTATTGTTACTGGCTTACCTTAACATAAGGGAATATGAGCTTCTCTTTAATCATGGACCAAATGATGCGGGTCATCTCGTCACCATCCATTTCAACAATAGGATTCTTAGCCACAACTCTATTGGCTGTTCCATCTAAAAGAAAACGGATTTTAAGATAAAATATCTTTATAATTTATAATGGAATGGCTTTAGCATAATAACGAAAGTTAAAAATATTTAAATAAACCTGTACAAAATTAAACTTTCGATTCTTAAAGATATGGTATGGTATTTTGTTATTAGTAAGTTAATTAATACACCTAATCAGTTCATTGTTTCACTGAAGTAAGTTACGGCAGTGAAACAATGATCAGGTCAAACAATATGCAATAATTATGGGAAATAAACTTAACAAAAAAATATCCTGAAACTAGAATGGCAACAGGGATTTGTGTAAACATAATATGAAACTAGTTTATTATAGTCTAAAAATAAAATTCACACACAAACAGTTGCTAGGTAGTGCTAAATTAGAGCTATTGTCACTAATTAACTAGGCACAGGCAGTAACTAATACATTGCCACTTGAGTTATTACTGTTATTAGCTACTCTTTAGTTTTCTCATTACTATTTATTAGTTACTAAACAAATAAACATTAATTTAGACAGTTTTAAAACAAAAATCATTGACCTGTACTTTGAATGGGCAAAGTTCTCAATTCAATATTATCAAGTGACTGCAATAATTAGCGGTACTATTATAATATGTTTACTTTAAAGAAGGCCTGAAGAATTTTATTAGAAAAAATAAGTTTCGTTCATTTACAATCAAATAATTAACACAGTTACCTAACAAAAAAACTAATCGTGAATAAAACCACTGGTACTTACAATTTCTTGACTTGACGGCGCTAAGTTCTGTAGCATATTTAAAAAACTTTCTGCTGTTACCGGCCATTTTTTCAAATTATAAACGTGGCGCTTTTGCTTCAGTAATTTAACACAAAACCAAACGATTTCACACAATCAAAAGGCAGAATCTTTTAGCTGCCAAGTCGGATACCCGCCGTGAGGGAGTGTGCATGAATGAAATGACAACGAATTACGAAAACGACATCCGTCGATAGAAGAAAACACACATGCACAATCTGTCAGTCTGAGCACTAGTGATGCGATAGTATTTTTTTTATCGATCCCTCTCAATATTATAATTTTCGTATTGAGTGGCGTGTACTAGCAAATTATACAATACAATTCAATAAAAAAAAAATGTCTAGTAATCATCTCTGACCTTTTGGCTTTTATTTGCGGTCAGGAATAGTCAGAAGGACAGAGAAGACAATATTATTAAATAAAAGACAGAAAAAGACTAATATTTCACGCTTTCAAGTCTAATCACATCACGTAAAATCGGCTAGATGTGTAGCTACTATCCTTATTAAAGAGGCAGTGTTAATCTCGATGAGACTAGTAGATCAGGATCCTAAGATAATTTTATGCATCTTCAAACAAAGGAGATTCATTGTTAAGTTCTTCAAAATTATGTTTTTGTTTTTGCGGTTTTCAGTCGGTAATAAATTCTTATTTATGAATTTTAAGATGATCAATACGGCATCAGTTCAAACCATGATTTGGATTAGATTACTGTCACATTGATTGTGTCATGCTGGATTGACACAAAATCTACATACATACAGATTTATTTCTATTAGATTGACTGGATGCATGTTGAATGACTAATGCCAGATTTAAATGCACTTTAAGTGTAAGATCCCCTATGGGATGATTACATCCTCTGTTTCATACCATCAGTGTCACTGAAACGAATCACTTTTGGCCTTTGCCTAATCTTCTATCACTTACTATGTTTTACCATAGTCCATAGATTAGTATTGCATCGTTCACGTCGTTATTGTTATAGCGATGATGTATGGCAAGGTTTTATGATATTTGTATGTTAAAGGTTTTCATAGAAGGACGCAGAACACATTATTTAGTAAACCAACCATTAAATATATAATATGGTTGATTTTATATCGATACTATGACTGCTGACTACGACACTAGAAAATTTTTAAGACGCCACTCAGTGTTGTAACTCATATTTTTTTTTACTAATTTAGGAGAATTTTCAAATTGAATTAAAAATATAACACTCCATTAATTGTTGACGTTCGTTATGTGCATGCATTATGAAGTGAGATGAGTGAGGCGACCCATTAATAACAGTTCATTGCTTCTAAACTCTATTATCTATTAACTGGCGTTAAATGGAGCCCGTTTGCTTACACATACCGACTGCATTTGAACTTCTCCGCTTGCCGTGGACGTGCAGGTGGCCAGAGCAGTGCGAATATGAAACTACGCCCAGGGAAAGCCTGATTTTAACCAAGATGATTTTTTAAACACTGTAATTTTTTATACTAACTTTGCCGTAAGTACTAACGTTACTATAATATAAGTGATTGTGTATTTTTAAACGTACATAAGCTGTTAATAATCCTTTATCACCATGTGATCGATATGAATTCTTTTATTTTATTTAGCATTCTTTAGAACACTCCTTCCTATACCCATGTATAACTTTTCTTTTTCTTTTTGATACTTGACCAGTGGCGTTGCTTGATGCAGAAGCATCAAAATTTGTGGGGGGTCCTTTTAAACCGACTGCAATAGCTTCAGATTTTCCTTACCAAATGTCAAAAGTATAAATTGTGAGATAGTATTAAATCAAGAGAAACTGGAATTCGTCGATAAAACTGTTTTCCTGGGGATCACGCTTGACTCAAGGCTTCAATGGGGTCCTCATTTAACATCCCGTGCAGGACGGCTAAGTTCAGCAGCATATGCTGTGAGAAAAATCCGTCAATTTACTGATGTAGGTACCGCGAGGCTAGTCTATTTTAGTTACTTTCATAGTATTATGTCGTACGGTATTTTACTATGGGGACGGGCTGCAGACGTCGATTCTATTTTTATTCTGCAGAAAAGAGCTATCAGAGCCATATATGGCCTCCGCAGGCGCGACTCTCTAAGGGAACGGTTTAAAGATATTAACATCATGACGGTACCTTGTCAATATATCTATGAAAACATCATGTACGTAAGGAAAAATCTACATCTTTTTAGTAAAAGAGGTGAAAGACACAATTATATTACTAGAAATAGGGATCAATTAGTTCAACAGGCTGGTTGTAATGGTGATGGTGGTAGATTCATCTTTCATGGGGTACTGTTTAAAATGTTACAATAAAATACCTGCCCATATTCTTCAACTGAATGAAACTAAATTCAAATCTTGTTTAAAATGCACACTATGCAGCCAAGCATATTATAAGTTGGGGGATTACATCGCTGATAAAAATGCTTGGCTCAACGCTAGTCCTGCTCCACAAGGGCGCATAAACTAATTGATTAGCCTTTGAAACTACTATTGGAGCAGCTGAAGATTTTAAAAACTATCTTTGCATTGTATAAATTCAATGTTTTAGTATTGTATAATTGCATAGCACATGTGTGAGTACTATGTACCTACTATAAAGCTACCATTTAGTAGGTTTTTCTTTCATTGACTTGAATGTGCCCTGGCGGCTGAGAGTATGTCATGCTCACTCTAATGTCTCGCTGTTGGTGGCGTGTGTGTTGGATAATTAAGTTCCCTTCAAAATGGTTGAGCTGAATGGTGCTGATCCATGCGTCATTTTTGTGAACGGGCACCGTCAGTAGGGACTGGTCATCTCTTAGCTGCCATGGCTTATTTTAATTTAATTTAATATTTGAATTGTTTTTGTGTTTTTATTACGGACGCTTTTAACGTCCTGCATCGTTCTCACATGCATATTTTCAACATGAATGATGTAACCAATATTTTGATTTAAAAGAGTGTCTGTGGAGTTTCTTGCCTGTTCTTCTCCATATGTATTTACTACGCTTTGGAATAGCTTCATCTTTCTGACCAACCGACCCCTTGACAATTCAAAAGTATTTGGTTTATTTGAAATACATGCTTTGAGTTTGGGTTTAAGTTTGAGTTGAAAATCATAGTCATATTCCGAAAGCTGATGAATACCTTTGTGATTTGATGTGATAGATGAATTTTGGTTTTTTTTTTCATTATTTTCTACCCCTCACACCCCCGACCCCTTGAAGTTTATGAGTCATATTAAGGGTAACAAAAAAGTTAAGTGTATTTTTTGAACGTTTTTCGAAATGGCTGAAAAATGTTTTCTTTTTTACGTTTTGAACCCCCATATTTCCGGTATTTTGAAAAATAATTTCGAAAAACTGTGTCGGCAAAGCATTCCATATAATTATCGGACCTGCTCACAAAATTTCACACGAATCGGTTGAGAATTGCGAACTGTAGAGGAGAACAGCCATCCGGACACCCGAACATACGAAAGCATTTCTGCCCAAGCTGAACGGAGGCGCGTCCTTCGCGCTTTGCGCTCGCTCTGTCAATTATAAAACATTCATAATTTATTGTCTTTTCCATTAAAGATGCTTTCTTACCAGTGGTAGACGCTTCCCTTTTCTTTGGCTCGTCTTTTAATAGTGCTACACTTCAAGTCTCATTCATATTTATCTAGTTTTCGTTTAATTTGTGATCGGCACAAAAATAAACAAAACAAAGGCGGTTTGTAGACGTTGAACAGTGGCAGCACGCCACCTATGACGAGCGTACAGTTTTTAACCCCATTCACTCGAAACTTTAAAAAACAAAGTAATAGTAGAAATTAAAATAATTTACAAACCACCCTGGTAATGTCAAACGCGCCGCGCGCGTCGTTCTCAGTTGTATATGCACATACACACACACACACACATTATTATATTCTCTCGCTCGCTTCGATTCACAGAACACTAATACCGTCCGTGCGTCCCCGCCCGCTCGTCTTCGCTGATTGCTTGTTGCACGTACTGCCGGTACTAAATTGTGGTTATTCTCGTTATCGAATCGAGTGAGTAAATTGCAAATGCCAACTTTATCGCAGTACCGGGCACGCCGGGCCGCGGGTGTCGTGTCTGGGCATTGAACAAATACCAAGCGAAATACAAAATAATACCTACTTAATTTTGGTGCCCCCATTTCAATTTTCGCCCGTGGTGGTTTTGGTTCGTCTGTCTAAATATATTTACTTGTAACTTCGTTAACGATTTCAACCACGAAAAGCTTAATTTAACTCATAGCAGTTTTTCAACGAAGTTTGCAAAGAATTGTCGAGCAAGAGGTCTACGGACTACGCTACGGCTACAAGTTTAGAAGCCGGCTTGGACGCAGGTAATTGCATGCATTTTATATAAGCTATAACTTATTTATTTGTTTGTTATTAGGCAAGGTAATCACTATTTTTTCATTCATAATGTTCGTAACGTTTCAACTTGTGACAAAAAAAAAAAATCGTTCCAGTAATTAGCCTGCTATTTATAGCTACTAAGAACTCGTTAAATAGTTAGTGTTTAAATGAAATGTGTGACCTACATTATAATCTGCATAGTAAAATTGCAGAATTTTATACTGTGATCAAATGAATTGGCTTAGTCCAATCTGATAACAAGGTGTTCTTATATATTAGGTACCTATACTAAGTTATCACATACACGCGCGTTTTTATAATATTATGTACTACGCCCCTTACCTCCTGTTGCAAATTTACTTAAAAGGCATTGTTTCAAAGGAAGCATTGTAATTAATTTTATAATGGCAACATGCCTGCATAATTTGTAGTCAAAACATGATAATGAATTCCAAATTTTCTTAGAAAGTTAAAACATCCTTTGTTTCATATTAAAAAGTAAAAAATTCACTTGTTTTCATTCATATTTTCAAAATGAAACTTGTTTTTAAAGTTATATTGGTATTTTTAAATACTATGATTTTGAATCACCCAATTTGAATTATTTACCATGGTTTTGAATAATGTCTTCCAGAGTATCAAGAGACTTTAATAATCACAACAGCTGCTGTGAAGTCATAAAAAATACAATTCACAGAGAACTTCATTTAATATGAAAATTATTGTTCAAAGAATCAAACAGTAGAATTTCAAACTAAAACTCTGTCACATCTCCAATCAAATATGAAAATACCACCAACTTATAATAGGTACAGCAACATGTGTTCAATCACCTCAAAGCATAAAAAACCATATTTAAATCAATCACAAGTCTGTAGTGTTGAATAGCTTGGATATCATTACATAAGCAACTTTAACAATGAAATGCTATTTACAATCAGTACTTATTACAGACACCATAAAACAAAGCTAACCAGCATTAAGCAATTTTAAGTTTTCACAAGATATTTCCAATGTTTGTGTTGTTTAAAGCAATACAAATTAAAGCAGTTTTCTAATCTCCCAAGAAAAATTAGCAAAGGCATTTGACCATGTTGATTACTTAGGTGTCCCATCCCTACAATTCAAGATATTATTATCAGACCATTTCATACATGTAATAACAATACCCAAGCATTTTTCACTGAAAGGCCTAATTAAACTAATAGTTACTTTAAAAAATATATAATAACAAAACTGGTGTGCCACAAGGATGTATTCTAGGTCTTATTTTTTTTTAATATAATTTGTTCAACACATCAATTTGACATCAACATAATATTAAACCACCATGTTAATTTTGATTTCATTTTTGTTTGTGTACTTGTTACAGTAATTAGCCAATATGTGTGGGTCAACAAGGTTACTGAATATCCGCAAGCCGCTGCAGCGATCATGGCACTTCCGTCTTTCGAGTTCTTCGGCATCAGCACCCCCAACACCAGGGGTGCCATACACTAAACTTAGCATTGGGATACCTAAAGAGATTTGGGATACTGAAAAAAGGTATTAGATACAAATCTTAATAAAACTGTAACATCATAATAGGCACTTTGTAAATCTTTGGAATCAAACTATTGATGTTTGGTGTATTTTCAGAGTTGCAGTAGTACCAGCAGTAGTTAGCAAATTAGTAAAGAAGGGCTTCAGTGTCAATATTGAAGAAAATGCTGGGGCTTTAGCAAATTTTCCAAATAAAACTTATGAAGAGGCAGGTGCTAAAGTTACCAGCTTGAAGGACACATTCCAGTCTGGTAATTCATTGATAATTTAACCCTAACTTAGCTCTGGTATTTTAACCATGTTGTGTTCTTAAAATGTTTGTTAATTTCAGATATCATCTTAAAAGTCCGTCCACTAGTAGATAATGAAGTACCAAATGTCAGAGTAGAAGGGACTCTCATATCATTTCTGTACCCTGCCCAAAATCAGGAACTAATAAAGAACCTTTCTGCTAAATATGTGAATGCATTTGGTAAGAACTTAATTTAAACTAAATAATTTTTGAAAATATGCACTCTTGTCACTTGATTGATTCATTGTTTTTATTTTTCGTAGCAATGGACTGCATTCCTCGTATAAGTCGCGCCCAAGCGTTTGATGCGCTCAGCTCTATGGCGAACGTGGCTGGATACCGGGCTGTGATCGAGGCGGCGGCCCATTACCCACGTTTCTTTTCTGGTGAGATTTAAAAGTATTATTTTGTAGAGTATGTGCGTTGATCGAATCTTTAACATGAGAAACTTACTATTTACAGGAAATAAGAATAGTGGTTGTCTTTATAGATATCATCCTCTATGGTCACTAATAAACAGACAAGTCTCTCTCTTCTGGCTTTTATGTATCAATCAGATACATAAAAGCCATTAATTAAAGAAAGGACATATTTATATGGCTTCAGCCAAAATTCTTGATGAATGGTGAAGCTGAAACCCCTGAAGTGTGAGTGTTATCTCTTATTAGGGAACACTCTCATCAGCAAATAATATAAGTCAAATCACAGCATGTTTATTCAGAAAGGAATGAAAGCACTTTCTAGAAATCAGGTATTGTTAAAATCCAAATGATACCTGATTGTAGGTGTATGTACTTACATATGCATATCGCATCACGATAATTCTTTCTGGCTATCTCGTTTAGGTGAATAACCGTGTTATCCGATAGTCCGAACAGAAGTGATGTAGGTAAGTCTATAAACAAATATCTGTTCCACATAGGTACAGTACGCGGTTGTTAATATACAGGGTGGCTCGGATATCGACGCGCAACTTGTTACCATGGATTCAGTACATTATTCTGGACCAAACTGCGTTGAAATTTTTCATTGGTTATTTAAAAAATAAATTGTTGTTACATACATCTTGACCGCGTAGGTATTACACTATTGTAGGAACCAGATGCTTAAAAAAAAACCGACGAATAATTTCAACGCAGGGGTGTCCAGAATGCCGACTCCCGGCCACCATAGGCGCGGTCTTGCGGACGGCGAGCAATGGGCAGCTCGCCGCCCGGTAACGACCAGACCGACGGCGCGTCGTGTTCCACGCGCGCCTCAATGCGATGTCAGCATCATTGACGGGGACCGATAGGGCCGATGCCTGCCGGAGTCGCGGATTATTCGAAAGAGTTACTGGGGCCCTGGCGCACAGGCAACTGAAGGACTACGGGTGGGTTTTAGTCAGTAAGAGTCTGACACGCCCTCCTGCTCCGCCCGCGAGCCCGCTCCGCGCGCGCCCTCGAGAGGTCATTTGTTGAGACCCAACCCGAAAAAAAAAAACCTGTGTGAAAACAGTATTTCTAAAACTGTGTGGGCCATATTAACGCCCGGTTCCTGTTTAACTTTCGCGATAGACCGATACGCCGACGAAGCAAAATTTTGAAATTTGGTTGTGGGAAATGATGATCGAAATAAAATCTTTAAACTTCTTTATTTTGTTAGTTCGCCATCTTCTACGATCCTTCAATCTCTATCTCCCTTCTCTTTCCCGCGTGACACATGATCACATGACACACTCTCTTTTACTCATCGCTGTTGATACTTATGGATGCGTTCAGGATTACATCGTACATCGATGTTGGATTGTTAGAACAATAATGTAAATATGAGGTGGTGTGCAGGTCAGATGACGGCAGCGGGCCGGGTGCCACCATGCCGGGTCCTGGTAGTTGGTGGAGGAGTAGCGGGGCTCGCAGCGGCCGCGCAGGCGCGCTGCATGGGCGCAGCCGTGCGCGCCTTCGACACGCGCCCCGCCGTGCGCGAGCAGGTCGAGAGTCTTGGCGCGCAGTTCATCACCATGGATATGAAGGTTAGATCGGCCTCCTACCTACCTATATATTATCTTAAGACCCATGTTTAGACACTAGACACCTAACCTACCGCCGACGAGGAAGCGACTAACTATCAACGATTTTTCGCTCAAGTACAAAAGATTGTAGGTCTCGTGAAAGTAAAAGGAATCGTATCGGTACATATTAATAGTTGAACACTCGCAGTGACTTACGCGTGGTACATACGCATGCCAGCGAATAATCGCTCGTCACCGTCTCGCACTCGCTGATCGTTGCACGCTAACTCGCTTTTAGTTGCTAGCTCGACTATTTTCTCGCTAATCGCCGGCGGTGGGACAGGTTCCATAAACCATAAAGCCATTTTTGAATTTCGAACTTTAATCTGTTAAAGTTCTAAAAACGAAAACTGATTTTAAACCGGAGTCTTAAGTTATCAATTTTGTATTAAGAAAATAAGAACTTTATCTCAGTCGGAAAGGTTCGAAATACCAAAACTGGCTGAAAGTGTTAAACTTGGACCAAAGTAAGAACTCGTTCTGTAATGAAACGCTACCTTCTGTTTGGTATAGGCAAGTAAGAAATAGTAATAGTACCATTTGGTGTCCTATAGTAGACAAACAATGACACGGTACGTGCCGTCGCTGCCTCTATTAAACCATGTTTACAAATAATAGTCGCAGCCACTCTGCGGCACTTTCTCATCCACTGTAAATTCATTAAGTGCTGCAGTTAGTTACCAAACTCCCGATATGAAGAAACTTGTCGTTTGTAGGTCCAATAAATTATAGCTCTTACCGTTGAGGTAACCGATTGGAAAGGGAGAAGTAATTATGTTGACTGTAATTACTATATGCAGTCATAACACCTGAACAAAACTTAATACCATCAATGAATTATGAATCATAATACTCTCTTCTCGTTTGTTACTGACTATTGCGTACAATGAGATCTTGCGGGCGGCGTGACCTATATCTGCACATCAGATGAATACAACGATACAACATATGCCTATGTTACATTGTGCTGCATGTAGTCAATAACTATGTGGTCAATGTGTGCGTATCACGTTTCTCATAATGACTACAGGCTCGTTGTATGCGATGTATCACGTGTATTGTGTTATCTGGGTACTTGTGCTTATGAAACTATTTGTTTACAGAGGTGGGTGTACCCTAATCCTAATGGTTGGGGTGCAGCGTCCACCCTGCCCTTGGCTGCTATCGCCAACGGTAATTTCCAGATCAAATGACTCGGTAGTTCTAGATACTTAGTCACGTAATATTTATTCACTTTATTTGTAACGTTTGTTTTGTTCCGCTAAATCTTATGTAAATTGCAACATTCAATGCACCAATCCTTGAGTAGTTATTTTAATCTCTACGTGATTTGCTACTTTAAATTTTGTTTATTTTATTTAATTAACTCTAAGGCATGCTCATAGTGGTAATTGAATGTTTGCGCTACATATTCTTATTTTATTCGTGTAACAAAATTACACGAACTCTATATCTAACATAATTTCATTATAAAAATATGGATCTTATCATTTCCTTTCAAAAGCTCAGTGTGTAATGAATTTAGTTTTAATTTACTCACACTAGCGTCACTCCTCCAATTCGAACGGGTTAACGACTTTAATAAATATGTTTGCAAGATGATAACCTTGAAAACATTTAATTTTGGTTTATTGACGAAGATAATATAAATTTAATATACCTACTCTCAATACAACTACAAATTACTGATGATATAACGTGGTATGAATATTCTCTAACTGATAAAATTAACTAGACGACGATAAAAGTTCATACAGTTTGTTGTTTAATTGATAAATGATTTTATTTCTGTAAGTAGGTTTGTACAAACACTGATCTTGATGATATTTTACATAATACAAATTGAATTATATAACTATACATATTATAGATTTGCATTCTCAATGCAAGGTCGTCCAACACCAAAGTCACACCACACCACCACATTAACAAAACTAAGGTTCCCACAGACAGGCGCGACGCGACTCTAGTAGAACAATTTCTATGAAAACTTCATGGAAATTATTCTACCAGAATCGCGTCGCACCGTCGTCGCGTCTCGCCTGTCTGCGGTAGCCTTTATTCAAATTATACTTGACAGACATTTGTTTTTCACAAGTTGAATGACCGCGTTAATGTGTGTTTATTTGCGTCGTTTAGGAGGAAGGCGCTGGAGTAGGCGGATATGCCAAGGAGATGAGCCAAGAGTTCCTTGATGCTGAGAGAGCACTCCTTGGGAAAGAGGCCAGGACCTCTGATGTAATTATCAGTACTGCACTCATTCCTGGAAAACCGGCGCCGGTTTTGATTCTAGAGGTAAGTTTCAGATTAGTCTAAGTAATGTAGTCCACTGTTGGAAGTGGACATATTAAAACTCATAATTGTTAGTTCGGTTGCGTACTCAGTATGCTCTAAAATATAAAAAATCTTTCGAACGACTACTGAATAATAATACCAATCGCTAATATCGCTATTGACATGCCAAACGCGGGAACTATCTTCTTCACACATAAGCAAAAAATCGCCTATTTCGGAAACAATGAATTTGTTATCACATGTTTACATAAATTTTATCAATGTTGTTTTAAATAGTCGATAACATCATAATATTATTACATTAACATTCTGTTCTACGCACTGCCAGACATTTTGCGAAACATGAACATGCTGTACAGTGTAATTGACAATATTAGGTTCACATGTATTTTTATATCCAATTGTGCGAAGCTGCGTATAATATGAAAAATACACCGATATGTTTGACCTCTTACTTTGGTGTAAAAATCTTTTAATAAAGTGAACTTACAGATATTATGGTCATGATACATCTTGTTTATATGCGTGTTATCAATGTCGTGTCTACACAAATACGGGGCAATAATGTAATATTGATATGAAATTATGAACGCAGTAATGGGTAAATATTATGGAATTAATTACTCAAGGTTTACAACCAGATTTCACTCTTCATGCAAAATTATGGCGCCGAATAATGTTAGGATCACCTGATACCACACACTATAAATATGTATAGAGTTTTTGTTAAGGTACTGAGTCCTCGTCCCAACTTGTGAGCGTACAAACAAACAATGCATTGTGATAAGTATCTTATTGATGGGTACGGATGCGCGATAAATACAGGTTGTTTGGCAGAACGTTGAACATACGAAAATGTTCGATAGGTGGGGTCATCTGCTACTTACTCAGCCCTAATTTATTTGGCCCTGGCCCCATAGATATTTAAAAAAAAAAAAATGTTTCACCACTTTCTAAACTTTAAATTGTAATTTTTATTAAAAAACTTTTTTACAAAAAAACAACCGACTTCCAAAAAAAAACACCAAAAGACGTGAAAAATAACTTTAATTTCGAAAGTCGGTGTCTGGTTTGTATTTTCGTTTTTGGCCACCGACTTCCGAAATTAAAGTTATTTTTCACGTCTTTTGGTGTTTTTTTTTGGAAGTCGGTTGTTTTTTAACCGACTTCACAAAAAGGAGGAGGTTCTCAATTCGTCTGTATGTTTTTTTTTTTTTTTATGTGTGTTAGCTCATAACTTTTTTCTGGGTGAACCGATTTGGATGATTCTTTTTTATTTGATAGGTGGTGCTTCACATGTGGTCCCATTTAAATTTGATCAAGGTCTGACCAGTAGTTTTTGAGTTATCCTTAATACTGCAGATTTTTTCCACTTAGTTTATATGGATGATGTGTTAATAATTTCCTGTCACTGTTATTTACATACCAAGTAGTGGTATACGAATTTGTGTGGGGTAGGTACCGCAACTAAAAAGGGAAAAATAAAAACTTTTTTACAAAAAAACAACCGACTTCCAAAAAAAACACTAAAAGACGTGAAAAATAACTTTAATTTCGGAAGTCGGTGGCCAAACACGAAAATACAAAACCAAAGGCACCGACTTCCGAAATTAAAGTTATTTTTCACGTCTTTTAGTATTTTTTTTTGGAAGTCGGTTGTTTTTTTGTAAAAAAGTTTTTTGTAAAAAAGTTTTTATTTTTCACTTTTTAGTTGCGGTACCTACCCCACACAAATTCGCATACCACTACTTGGTGTGTAAATAACAGTGACAGGAAATTATTAACACATCATCCATATAAACAAAGTGGAAAACATATGCATTATTAAGGATAACTCAAAAACGACTGGTCAGACCTAGATTAAATTTAAATGGGACCACATGTGAAGCACCACCTATCAAATAAAAAAGAATCATCCAAATCGGTTCACGCAAAAAAAAGTTCTGAGCTAACACAAATAAAAAAACATACAGACGA
Source organism: Griposia aprilina (assembly GCA_916610205.1). Taxonomy (NCBI): domain Eukaryota; kingdom Metazoa; phylum Arthropoda; class Insecta; order Lepidoptera; family Noctuidae; genus Griposia; species Griposia aprilina. Next base: position 14,288,774 of record OU744286.1, read on the forward strand.
ATTGAGAACCTCCTCCTTTTTGTGAAGTCGGTTAAAAATGGGTAAAACAGGCACATTTTTTTTTTAATCTTTAATGTTGGCAGATTCTTATAAAATTATTGCTTTATTCAGATGTTAGCTAGAAAAAACTTATGAGTCCTCAAACTTACAGAAAAATAAAGATTTAAAAAAAAATGCTTGTTTTACCCATTTTTAATAAAAATTACACTAAAGTTTAGAAAGTGGTGAAACTAGAAGAAAGCAAAAATAAATAATTAAAAAATATCCAGAGGCCAGGGCCAAATAAATTAGGGCTGATTAAGTAGCAGATAACCCTACCTATCCACCATTTTCATATGTTCAACGTTCTGCCAAACATGCTGTATAAAAATAAACTGATCGCGCTAGATAAATTTGAAATTGATTACATTTGATCGCGATATTGACTTCATCAAATACGACGAGGACTGTAGCTATGCCTTAGCAACTAATTACTATCAATTATTAACCCGACTGTAGAGATGCCGAATAATTTGTTATGACTTGGTATTGCTCGACAAGCAATTCATAATGCGTGTTTATAGCTTCCGGCTTCCAGTCTAACCGAATGTAACTGAATACCAGTAATTTACATCAAGCGACTGCCTATCTGACCTACACAACCCAGTTACTGTGTAACACGGATAACCTTTGATAAGACTGGTTGTCAGACTTTCGGGCTCGGACTGCCCGTAACGACTCACAAAGTGGTACTTATAGACAGCCGGGACCAACGATTTAACGTACTTTCCGAGTCACGGAGTGATCTCGGAATGATCGGTTACCCATCCACGGACCGACCTTGGCAAGAGATCGTCATAATAATGCATGGTTATATGAAGTTTTTTTTATTCAACTAGGATGCCGTCCGTGACATGGCCCCCGGGAGCGTTATAGTAGATTTAGCAGCAGAGATGGGAGGCAACATACAGACGACAAAGAAAGGCGAGATCACAAAAGTGCACGGAGTGACGCACATTGGTCTGACTGACATGCCCAGTCGGATGCCTGCGCACGCGTCTACGTTATACGCTAACAACATCTCGGGGTTCCTCTTTAGCCTAGGTAAGTAATGTTTCTACTGATTAGATAAATGTGTGTTTATATTTCTTTGCAGTATCGGAGCTTGGAAAAATATTTACTGAAAGTCGTAAATCGATTTATTTAAGACAGGAGCAAATTTACAATCTTTTTTTGAATAAAAAGTTTTCAGTTTTCATTTTATTTATAAATATGCCTGTCTTACCTCATAGGTACAAACGATCATTTCCACATCAACTTGGAGGATGAAGTGACCCGCGGGGCTATAGTCCTCAAGGCTGGAGAGCTTCTCTGGCCAGCTCCGCCCCCTCCAAGCATGGCGACCGTGCCAGCAGCCGCTACACCTGCTGTAGTCGCCAAACCAGAACCACCCAGTCCATTCAACGAGACTTTGAAGGATGCTTTCCTTTATTCAACAGGTAGGTAGTAATAAACAAACGAAGCGTTGGCATGAATTTTCGAATTTCATGCTACACACATCAACACTGTCTAGGGATATTTCAGGTTTAGTATCATAAGTTTAAAAGTACTGGCCATATTAAAAAGATTTAAACGTCAATTTGTTCCTAGCACATTTCTCTTATGTATTCTAAATTCAAATAAAAACAAAGAATGACAGGCGGTAAAATTAAATTAACTTCATCACGATAAATTTTCGGCTCTGTGTTTTAAAAACTGAATTGTTTTTAATCGAAATTTAAATGTTCTCACAAGTTTGATAATTAAATCCATATTGTTGGTTTTCCTATACCATGCAACGCCGACATTGAACCAGAGATGTGGAGAGCAATAGGCATGCTGGAAGCAGGCGCGATCCAGTGCAATGTTGCTTATGCCATTGGTTGGCACCAATCAAAGCGTCATATCAAGGTTGTGGCCTCGCTACCGGGAGACTGGCGAGGTGGCTGAACGGTACAATGGGAATATTCGAATTAAAACCGCAAGACGAGACCGATTTCTACAAATAAAGGCGAAATGACAACCTACCGCTACAGCTTGGCAATTGGTTTTGAAGTTACAGTCAGAGCGCCAGCGATCAAACTGTAAGGAGGAGACTGCACGAAGTCAACCTTCATGCTCGTAGACCATTTGGTATTGCAGCACTACGACGAGGCAATCGCGGACGACGATTACAATGGGCAAATAAACATTTGGCTTGGAACGATCGCCAATGGGCTACAGTGTTATTCTCTGATGAATCCCGGTTCGGTTTTCCAGATTCACGAAGAATACGAGTTTTACGAACACCTGGAAGTGAAAGCCGCCTTTGAAATCCCCGGGAAGTCCATCTTTACCAAGGTGGAACAATAATGATATGGGCGGGAGATTCGACCTCGTTTGGGTTCCCTGCAACTTAACTACTGCAAAATACCCTGATGAGGTACTGAAACCTGTAGTCCGACCCCACCGGCACCGGTTGCAAATGGGTCAAGATTTTATGCTTAAGCATGATAATGCCCGCCCTAGTACGGCCCGAGTGGTAACTCAGTGGCTGCAGCAACATAATGTGGAAACACTGGACTGGCCCGCGCAGTCCCCAGTCAGTCAGTCCAGTGGGATATGCTCCAACGAAGGTATTTACAATTTTTTCCCGAAAATATGGTGACAGGCAGTGAATTATTCATGCATCTTTGTTGAACCTGGGACCTTATCCCACAAGGAGATATCGATAACCTCATATTGAGTACGAATAATTGTTGCGCATCCGAGGTGATTTAACAGATTATTAATGTTTATTTTATAATCAATTTAATGTTTAACTTAATTTGATTTCTTTATTTACTCACCAAAAACAGAAGTACGTGTTTTGAAGTGAAAACTTCGTAAGTCTTGTTTTGATTTGAAACTCGATAAAACGAAAAAGCGTCATTAAAAATAGACAAACACTTACATCTATAGGATTTAACGTGTGAGAGAATAAGATAGAATACATTATACAACATTTTTGAAGGTTACTTCAAAAATGTTGTGTAATGTATTCTATCTTATTTTTTTATTTTTTTTGTAAATTGTTTACTTTTATTTCTACTATATAAGCTTTAGAGAATATAACACTGGAGAAGCCTTACGAACATTTCCCCTTTTGTAAAAGTACCTACAAGAATATATGTTCTAGTACGTTCTTCTATACTACTTTCAAATTGATTCTAACGCACTTCTTAAATCGATTTTAAGGCCTGTGGAGCTCCGTGAAAATGCCTGGTTGTGCTGTTAGATCCTGTAAAAAGCGTTCAAATACCTCAAACTTACATATAGGCGGAATAACCTTCTATTTTTTTTTTTTTTAATCGTATTAAAGTATTCGTTTTTATTGAACAAAAAAAAACAAAAATAAAAACGAAATGAAAGTGAAAGTGTATGTACATGTACACTTTGATTTTTCATTCGATTCAGCCATGATTCAACATAAAACATGGCATGGATCCAGTATTTTTGACGCATTCGGCGCAGTTCGGTTGGTCTATTTTGGTTATTTTTACAGGCGTTATATCCTACGGTATTCTGCTGTGGGGCAAAGCCGCTGATATTCAAAATATATTTGTCCTTCAAAAACGAGCTGTTCGAGCAATTACCAGCTAGGTGCCAGAGTTTCTCTGAGAGGTTTTTTTAAAGATATTGGTATTCTGACGGTTGCATCACAATTCATGTTCGCCAAAATCTTATATATTAGGCAAAATATACACTTGTACACTAAAAACAGTGATTTTCACAATGTTAACACTAGAAATAAGGACAAACTACGTGCGCCCTTTCACCGGCTTCGTAAGGTTCATAACTCATTTGTTGGGATCGGTATAACCATGGTATAATAATATACTTCGCCAGGTATATATAGCACTTCGGTCAGGGGGGTGACACAAGCCTACGTCATCACCGCTGTGTTACCAGAAGTGTGTAATAATAACTCCCCAATCGCCTTTATTACCTGTGTGAATCCGATAAAACAAAGAGGTTTTAACTAACAATTACATTGGTATATGTTTAAATTGAATTGTTTCGTTTGATTAGAAAAATGAAACGACAATTTAAATGGTTTATATATATTTTTTAACAGAATGGTGACTATAAATGTTTCCATAATTCGTGTTTTGTTGCAATAAAGTGGCAACTGGATAGTGACGTAAGCATGTGTCACTCCCGGAATGCCAGACCTTGTTTTTTTAGACTATGGGTATAACCTTTAATAACAACAAGCTACCCTCTTCTTTGCTAGTTTTTTTATTATTTTTTATTTATTTTAGATGGGTTTGCTCTTGACTCTACTCTAGGTCAGAGATGACAAAGACAAAGTCGACGATGGAGTGAGCTTACCCAGAAGAAGCCTGTTCACTCTCACTTTAAAGAGATTTGGGTTGTATGCGGTCGGAAACACAGGCGCAGATTTGCCTTTTAATGCGTTTATAGCTCAAGTAAAATCCGACCTTTGTTCAAAGGCAAACTACTCCTTCAACAACTACTTAAACGATAAGAATAGGTGGTTGCTGTGATTAACTTTAGACAATGTTTATTTTTTTTTTCTCCAGAATTAGCTTACCTACTGACATGTTATATGAGTTCATATAATTGTTTATTTCTATGACTGTATAAGTCTGTATTTAAATTATTTTCATTTAATATTGACATGGTCTACTCATTACAATGTATTTTTTTATGAGTTGTATAGCAATATGAGGTTAGCTAGCGACCTCGACAGTTGATAATTTTATTCTTGCCTGAGCAAACGGCAGCAAGTTCGTCATGCTCCCTTAGATGTCACTGCTTGCGGTAGTGTCGGGGGTCGGGTTGCCTCCTTCCCTCAAATATGGCGATGGGGATAATGGCTGATCTTTGCGTTATGCTCGTGTACGGGCTCTGCTTGTGGTGACTGGTCGTCTTGCTGACCATGGTTTTGTTACTGTTATTAATAACTAGCTTTTGCTCGCGGCTTTGCCCGCGTGGTGGTCGGAAATTATCCCACGGGAACGTACTACCGGGATAAAAAGTATCCTACCTGTTAATCCAGTTTATAAACTATCTGTGTTCCAAATTCCATCCAAATCCGTTCAGTAGTTTTTACGTGAAAGACTAACAAACATCCATCCTCACAAACTTTCACATTTTCAGTAGGATTGTTCTGTTCATTTATTTTACTTCAATGGTCCTAGTTTATCATTGGTGACTTCGAGTTACAGCTATGTGAATATAATCCAGCATTGTATAAGTAAGCTATCACGTCCTTTATGCCTGGAGGTTATTATGTGGGTATTAAGTTTGTTTACTTTTTATTTTTTTAGCTTGATTATAGTTTTTATTGTATTTGTTGGTATATTAGCGTGGCTAGCTGACATAATGGCAAATAATTTAACTTAATGTTCTGTGTCGTAATGATAATTACTTTGCATACTTTTTTTTTTTTTGCATAGCTATGATTACTATTGTATAGAATCCAGTTTTTTTTTTCTTCTACCTGAACAGGCAGCTGTGCTGCTGGGCAGTTTGTTGCGCTACTTCTCTCCAGCTAAAGCAGGAAATGGTGAAGGGCGGGCGTTTTGGGGACTGTCTTATGTAATTTTGACGTTCGAAAAGTGCTGATTTCCAGCCTAATTTAAATAAATGACTTGTGACGTCACCGAGTCTCTACACCTCGTTTGTATGTTTATAAAGTTAAAAATATTTTTCATTTAAAATAAACGTCTATTCAACAAAATTTGCCATGCATTTGATATGCGATTATGTATTTTGGTATAAATAGTGTATAGATAATTTCTTAGTACGAATTAAGAAAGTAGTTTTGTTGTTAAAAATATTATGTTCTTTTTTAATGTTCAATATTTTATATTTCTATTTGCATAATCAGCCTATAACGTTCCCACTGCTGGGACACAGGTCTCCTCTCTGTGAGGAGTGGGCCCAGTGCGCGTTGGTATATGTCACGTGTCTTCAAATTTTGGTTAGGACGTGCCGGTTTCCTCACGATGTTTTCCATCACCTTTTTGAGAGCATTGGTGATGAAATAAATTACGCAAAGTAGAGCGCCTGTCTGGGTTCGACCTACGACCTGCAACTCGGAAGTGGGAGCCGTTACCACTGGGCCACCACTGCTCATATTTCCATTTTTAGAATAGAAATATTTGGTTTTATAGTTTAAAAATCTTTGTTTTTGTTTTGTTTTAACTTAACCTATTTTATTATTGAGATTATTGATAAACTAGCTGTTGGCCGCTACTTTGTCTGCAATCCAGGATGTAAAGTAGCCTATGTCCTTACCCAGATCATGGTCTGTGTGCCAAATTTCGTCCAAATCTGTTCAGCCGTTTTGGCGTGAAAGCGTAAAAAACAAACGTACTTACTTTCGCATTTATAATATTAGTTAGGATTTTGTTACTTTTATTTAATTGTAATTATATAAAAATTTTACTATTTCAAGAATAAGCTGTTTTATTCCATGGATTCTGTCAAAATTCCGAATGAATCTGAAAAAAAAAAAAACACCATGGTACGGACTTCTTTCCGGGCGAGCAGCTTTTTTAACCGACGAAAAAAAAAGGAGGAGGTTCTCAAGGCGAGCCGTATTTTTTTTTGTTTTTTTTCTTTGTACCCCGCCAAACGTGACGGACTTTTTTGTTCAGAATATTACGCTTATGCCTTCTCCAGTGTCATATACACTATGAAAAAAGCCATTTAAAAAAAAATACATGAATAACTAAAATATCCCTAGATTATGTTGATGTTTTACGTGTGTATTTTGAAGAGTTTGCTCTTTACATTTGAACTCATTCAATTTTTTCTTGTTCTAGGAATGGCTAGTTTGATTGGTCTGGGAATGGCAGCACCTAATCCTGCTTTCACCACTATGACGACCACACTAGCGCTATCAGGTAAATATAATAATAGCCCTACAGACCGAATTTCGGCCATGGCAGCCAATCTCTGCGGAGACTAGCCATCTACGCGGGAGATATTATAGTGCACAAGTGTGTGCGCAGACACAGGTGCACTCTCTTCCCTCATTCTCATAGTCCGATGGGACGGCAATACGACACTCGCGGAGCTCTACCAGGCGCAGGACCAGCGGCGCCACGTGCGCACCGGGGCACGGGGTATCACACCGCCAACTTCTAAACTCCACGCTGTTACTTAGACATTCCCAATGGAAACACCCAATAACACTTTGTCCGGCCTGGGAATCGAAATCGAATCCAGGACCAGCAGTCGCGCTTGTGACCACGAGACCAACGGGGACAACGGGGGGGGGATTATAATAAATATATTTCGTTCTCTTTAAAATAGTCTGATAAATGGTCTTAGAGCCTTTTAAGGATCTCCATAATATATAGCCAGTCCTTACAAATTCAAGGCTGGTATGCTCGTCGTTCGAAGTGTGTAGTCAATAAAATATACAGGGTGGCATCACATCGACGCGCCAACTGTAACCATGAATTCAGCACATGAATTTAGACCCCCAGCGTAAACATTTTTTTTTTAAAGTACAGCACGTACGCGGTCAAAATGTATAGAACAGCATTTTTTTTAAATTACCTACGAATTATTTAAAACGCAGGGGTGTTTATAATGTGGCCCTGGCGCACAGGCAACTGAAGGAACACGGGTGGGTATTAGTCAGTAAGAGTCTGACACGCCCTTCCGCTCTGCCCAGAGCGGCAGAGGTCATTTGATGATTTCCCATACAGAAAAAAAAGGGGTGTTTAGAATCATGTACTGAATCCATGGTAACAGGTTGCGCGTCGGTGTTCCTGCCACCCTGTATATTAGCTCGGCCCAGTCTAGCTTATTACGGTCTAGCTGCAAGGCCAACACATCTTCTCGTACAGATAAGGAACGCACTTGACCTCGATGACGATTTGAGTTTCCTTTCGGTCTTATTACAAAACAAGTTTTTCTTTACACCCAGGTAATTAATATTAATTTACCAAAAGTTGGCTTAATAAAAAATAAAAAAATATTGTTAACCCAACTTTTGGTCCTCATAATTATGAGTTACTAGTGCTTAAAAACACCACCACATACATGGGAACGTTTTTGAATTTCGATCTTTATTCTGATAATTTTGAAATTCACAATACAAAAAATCTAAAGAATCTTGAAAAATTACACGAGCTTGAGATTACACCCCACGATGTTTAACTCGATGATTTCCTTCCCCCAATCCACCTTCCTCTGTCTGGGTTCCATAGTCCTCACATATTTTCTCCCCAGTACTAAAAATATTCCTTTCACTTGTACAGGTGTGGTAGGCTACCACACAGTATGGGGCGTGGTGCCCGCGTTACACTCCCCGCTCATGTCGGTCACTAACGCCGTGTCGGGCATCACGGCCGTCGGCGGTCTGCTTCTCATGGGTGGCGGGTACCTGCCCGAGACACCAGTACAGGTAATAACGCTGATCGTTGAGCCTGTTGAATTGTGTGTAAATGTAGCTAACATTCACAAATATTGGAAAAATGGTACAGTCAGCTAGTAAATGACAATTATCACCTGTTATTTTTATATTGCTGTAATTTCATATAAGGATTTAAAAGTTCTTAAAAACCAGAGATCTTTGACTACTGATTGATAGACAAAAAAAAAACAGAACAGCTCGTCAATATGATTTTTACTACAAATGACTCCGTCCGACACTGACGTCTATGTAGTATGCATTAAGTGCACTTTAACTTTCTGTTCTAAATGTGCACAAGAAACACAATGACCATACAAACTAACTCCATTATCTCCTGACAGTGGCTGGCCAGCACAGCGGCGCTCATATCATTCGTCAACGTGTTCGGCGGCTTCCTCGTCACGCAACGCATGTTGGACATGTTCAAAAGGTAACATACGATACTACAACGTACGATAACGACAAAACAACATACGATCGCTTTCAATAATAATTGTTATAACCGTGGAAACTAACAAAGTGTGAACGGAACTAGACAAGTCATTTTGTGCAAACAAAATAAGTAGAAGAAACAAAAAGAGTAGGTAGTGGATTCGCCAGCTATATTTCAAAGGACGCACCCGATATGAGCGCACGTAGCATATGGGTGCACCTTCAGCCGCATGAGGTGCGTACATCGACGCCGGGCGCAGGCGCGGAGCCATATTAGAAACGCTGTCATTCGGTTCCGTCACGAACCTACTCCGGCGGCGAATGCTCGCGCAAAGAAACTTAGATTTAAATTGCTTTTTTCGTCGTAACTTGCCTAATTTCATAGTTTACTTTCTAGTTCTTGTTTCAATCATTCTATTAGTAATTGATATATAACTGTTTTTATTATAGGCCTACGGACCCACCAGAATATGGGTACCTGTACGCTATTCCAGCGGCAGCCCTCTTTGGTGGCTACATTACTACAGCTATGCAGGTACTTAAAGAGCACTATACGACTATGAGCACTGTAGTTGAATTTGGCTTAAGCGTATTCTGAAAGAATCAATCTCAATGCTCTCTAAAATCGTTTGCACTAATGTTCCTATTGTCAGAAGTAACAAAAGGAAGCAAGTAAAAATAAACACGGTTTTTTTTATAGGGTTATCCTGAAGTCCATCAGATGGCGTACCTCGCATCGTCATTATGCTGCGTTGGGGCCCTTGCCGGCCTTAGCTCCCAAACCACCGCTCGCAAAGGAAATTACCTTGGGATGGTAAGAAACTTCATAAGTATTTGACGGTGTAAGAAATTGTGGAGCTAAATGTTTCTCCTGCAACCGATGATTAGAAAAGGCATACATAACATTGCTATTGATCGTGTCCGCAGCTACAGACTCGGCCCAAGACCCGCTCATTGTAATCTTGATGACATTAGTCTTAATCTATTGATCATTGTAAAGGCATTGAGACATTATAGAACGAACCAACTAAATTTCTGCATCATTTAACCAATAATTTAACTTTAAACGCAAGTTACATATTCAAATTTTCAATTTAAACGTAATTTTATTAAGTTTTTATCGAAGATGCAGCAATTTTGTCTAGTTCAGCTATGGAAAAGTAGCATTCGTTTTGAAGTCTGAACTAACGCTTCTTACCCCATAAGCACATAATTTTATTAAACGAGGCAACTTGGGTTCAGCTCGGCACTCTAATACTTTGATGACACTTTAGTAATATGAGGTTGCATAACACTCCAATACATAAGTAATAGTTTTTAATTGCATATATTTAGCTATGTTATCATTTGTCCTTTAGATTGGAGTATCGGGAGGTATCGCCGCAACTTTAGGAATGCTCACCCCAAGCCATCCAGTATTGGCTCAAATGTTGGGAGTCGCTGGTATTGGCGGTCTTATTGGTAGTACTATTGCCAAGAAAATTGAAATCACCGACTTGCCTCAACTTGTGGCTGGTTTCCACAGGTAACGTAGTTTAAATTACGTTTTACATATGAACAGTACTCGCTCGTAATTATAGCTCATCAAGTATTAGAAAAAGTGTTGCTTTGAAGGACGCCGTCTCTTTCTAAAGATCGTATGTCAATTAACGCCCGGGTACTGTATATGAAGTTGTGATTTTTAAGAAAGATTTCCATGATAGTGATTATTTCTTCCCTTTTCAGTCTTGTGGGCATGGCGGCAGTATTGACTTGCCTGGCCACATACATGCATGACTTTCCCGCAATGGCGATGGACCCCACAGCCGCGACTCTGAAGACATCTCTCTTCCTCGGCACATACATCGGTGGCATCACTTTCACGTGAGTACTTCATTAGCCATCATCACCATTCTACTGCCCTTATCCTAATTTATCGCACATAAAGCAGAAAAATGCAGTTTTTCATTGACAAATCGATAATGAACTCAATAACAACTTACATAGAGTTCAAAATAGCAAGATGATTCCCTAAGCGTGTGTTCTAAGTCTAACATGCTCGTGCATATTTTCACTCAATCTTGGAGGCAAAGAACATGCTCGAGCATTTTGCAGCTCGTAGTACGACTTCTTCCATACTTCGGTATAAAAATTATCATGCAATAAGTAATACTGCATTTAGATATAGATAAGCACGCCTTAAATTGTATTTTCATATTAATCTTATAAGGAATGGTTTTTCACAGTAATTAAGATAATCATTTCTATTTGTCATGGGTGCATTGGTGCTGTCGCAGATAAGATACAAAAAAGATACTCGATATTAAACACGCGTTTCGCCCGGCGCAATAACATTGACAACTGAATAAACAGAAATGAACTGCGTGTAAGTAGTTCATGATGAACTGTGTTCATTTACAGAAATTCAATGTCTTCTTAATGCTATGCTAAAAACGGATGTGCCAAAAGCATACAATACAACCTCGCTTGATATCGCCAACGCGTCTTGAGGCAAGCGTGGTGATCAATGTCGTGCCTTCTCTGTATGAGCCTCTGCCCTGCAGTGAAACAATAATAGGCATGCTTTTGGTAATAATTCCAGCCTTCATAGAGGCGGATTGCTCTAAAGTTTAGGTCAATCCGCCTCTAGATAAGATCTATGTGCAATAGGTAAATTCAATTCGAAAATACTTAATAGAGGAGGCATTGTTTAATGGTTTCATTTCGTTGGGAAAATTACAAAGTATCTATCCTGCTGGCTCCACTGTACTTTATGGAAAGCGCGTGCGAAGCTTTTTTTTGCGTATTGATGCCTTCATGTAGAACGCTTTTGCAAAATTTCACAGCTAGCAAACGCTAAGTTTTCGAGAGAAAAATCCTAAAGTTTCAAAAATGTCTACTTATTTACGTAATAAAATTGACATTTTACCACAGAAAATTAGTCTCGCTGAAACACAGAAACGGCTTGACCGATTTGAATATTCTATTTTTTTGTTTTTTTTCACCTCTTCACAGGGATGGATTAAAAGAAAAGAAAAAATGGAAAAACCCAAAGGAGAATTTTTGAGGTATGTAGGGTAGGTAGGTAGGTAGGGTAGGTGTTAGATACTTAGTGCTACCTGTGCGAAGCCAGGCCGGGAAAGCTAGTTTACGTAATAAAATTGACATTTTACCACAGAAAATGTACGGATTTCACTCCTAGGTTGTTCCGTTTTACGTTCAGACAAAGTGGCAGCGGATTTGAATGGTTTTTAGTATAAATATAGAAAGTTTTTAACCTTAAGTTATTTTTAAATAGCTGCTGCGTTAATGAACTCAAATATGAAGCAAAAAATATAATTCAGGAAATTAAAAATAATAAAGTTTAATTAGTTCTCTGAAAATATCGTTAGTAACGAAACGTAATCGAAGGTAAGTGAAGCTAACGTTGGACAGTAATCTATTACACTACACACCAAACCAACATTTAATATACAAAAATATTAAATGTTAATATACAAAAATAACACATCTCGACTTGAGAGTAAAGTAAAAACGCAATGAGAACTTAGAATGCAAGAGCGAGCCTAGAGAGCTTGAGATTTGGGGCACCCCGGCCCGGACAGACAGTTCAAGCTCGAAGGGGACTGAGCAAGTGAAGCGAGCGAACAAAGACCTCGTCATTCGCTTCGAACCTAATCTGTCTGAGTCGGGGTTCCCCAAGTACCGACACATCTCGAGTTAGTAAAAATGCTGTGAGAACTTAGAAGCAAGAGCGAGTGAAGCGAGCTCGGGACTGGGAGCACTCCGACTCGGACTGATTAGGTTCGAAGGGGATGACGGGGGCTCAAATGAACGAGCAAAGCGAGTGAACGACCCCCGTCATCTCGTTCGTGTTAGGTTCTTTTAAACCCTGCAGACAGAAATCGGAGCCTCGCAAAGCGGGGCACCGTCGACTACGACTTATTTCAAAAAATTATCGACATTGACTTTGAAAATGTCCTTGACCTTGGAGCTTGTTACAAGGTAATACTCCCAGATTTGAGCATATTTTGGTTTGATCTTGACTTTAAACTTGAAGATGTCATTGACCTCATTATTGTTTGGAAACCAATTTAAACCCGCCACGTGAACTTCTCCACCCTTATGCTCCTTCTTTCCCACCAATCCTGAAATAAACTCTTACCCATTTTTTTTTCTCCGCACATATAGTTTTGTTTGATTTGGGCTGTTAAAAATACACTAAAAAGAGTATACCATACCAAAAAAAAAAAAAACTACTATGAAAAATCGCCAATCCATAAAGTACAATGCTTCCAAAACTTTACACTAGCGTAAAGTTGTTCGTGAAATAACATCAATTGGAAACAAGGATTTGAAAAGGGAATAAATCGTATCTATTACAGCGGCTCATTAGTAGCGTACGGCAAGCTGCAAGGCTCTCTATCCTCTGCTCCGCTACTACTGCCGGGCCGCCACGCCATCAACGCAAGCCTCCTAGCCGGCTCGCTGGGCTGCGGCGGCGCCCTTCTCGCCTTCCCAGAGCTACCCGGCCTGCCGCTACTGTCTGTGGCCGCCGTGCTCAGTGGTATACAGGGACTCACTCTTACTGCTGCCATTGGAGGTAAGTTAATCTTCCAACGTAGATGGAATATCTATGGTAGTCATTACGGGTATAGTGCTACAAGGTTCTTTTGGCCCTGGAATGACTTTGACAGGGAGGCGCTGTTGATAAACATAATAATTGGAAAAACAAGATGGTGGCTTGGCTTTACAGCTATAGTCAGAAACCCGATAGTTTGCCAGATGAGATATTGTTTCTGCCCAGTTATTTGGTTTTGAAAGCACCATCTGCAACCTTAGAGAGGACTGTTGGTCTGCTTTTTATTTTATCTGATAACAAATATATATTATACCCTCATAGGACTTATAAAGAGAGGCGATTCCTGCATCCATCAGGGGGATGATTCTACCCAACATATTAAACAACTTTCGCTATCAAACTTCATATCACATTAGTAAAAAAAAAACTTTTCATACATGCATTGAATAGTGTGCCAACTCTTGTATAGGCTTTTATTTCTCCTTATACTTTATAAGGTTCACAGTTACTGATACTTCATTCACATTACAATCGACCCTATTCGCTAATAAGTAATTTAAATTGCATAACTTAAACTGCTAAGTAACTATAACATTAAGAAATCGTCCAATAACGTTTCTTATTCACTTTATATTAAAGGGAAGACACTTACTTCACGTGTTCTTTAGTCAGCACTTGCACTGCAGTTTAAGTTCACTCACACTGCTCTAAACTAACGCAACAGTTTTACCCTTTTTAGTCTTCGCAGTTTCGCACTAATTCAGTGATGTCAAGGAGTTGGATCGGTTCGACATTCACGTGATGATTAAGACGTGTAGGAATTTGATATTTTTTCACTAATCAATCAGATATGAGTTTTATAGCAAAACTTGTGTGTCGACTCTTTCTATCTGTTTATCTATAACTATTTTTTAAAGTTATTGTACTTAAGGGGGATGCGCCAAGGTAGCCCGCGAAATTCAAATTTTCTTATGTTTTTTTGCAATTTGCAGGTCAGTATCAGGTTGTATGGTGATCTAAATATGATTCGCGACCGTATCAAGTATGGGTTTATAGAATAATAATCATATGAATCAGCAATACAACTCCTTAAGTTAGAATTGCCCTCAAATGGCATGATTTCAAGAAATAGTCATTCAATAAGGTAATATGAACATAAAGAGATGTATAGCTGATTCTAATGATTATAATTCTGTAAAGCCGTATTTGTTACGGTCGCGAATCGTATTTTAATCAAAATACAACCAAAAAACAGTGACCTGCAATTTGCAAAAAAAGGAAGAAAAATTGAATTTTGCGGGCTACCCTGAAGGTTCCGCCTTAGCAAATTACACGCATATTTGAACCTTTCAAATGTATAATTTTTAGGTGCCGACATGCCAGTGGTGATCACGGTACTGAATAGTTACTCTGGGTGGGCGCTGTGCGCTGAAGGGTTCATGTTGAACAACTCTCTGATGACCATCGTCGGCGCCCTCATCGGCAGCTCTGGTGCTATCCTCTCATACATTATGTGCAAGGTGAGCCAACTGACAGTTAAATACTTCATATATTTAGCTGGTCCCATAGTAAAAGTTGATCGTTTATGAGTACCCCATGTATTTTACCTCATTTTGAGTGTAACTTTGTAAAGTAAAGAGATGTCCATAAATAATGCGAAGAATGATGTCTCCTTCAGCAGTTGAGCTAAATAGCAGCTGTCTCTAATTTATTTATAATTTGCGTTCCCGAAAGTGTCTTTTCAGATGTCTTTGCGCATTTTCAGGCCATGAACAGATCCCTACCCAATGTGATTTTGGGAGGATACGGTGTAACCAGCAGTGGTTCAGCGCGTCCCACTGGCGGGACCCACACTGAACTCAACGTGGACTCAGCCGCCGAGCTCATCCACCGCGCCACCAACATTATCATCACACCTGGTAAGAAAACAACCAACGAACATGCGAGAAACTTTTTTTTGTGCACATGCTGCCTACAGTATTGCAAATAAAACCTGCTATGCCCTCTAACCTGCAGGTGGACCAACTGCTTGTTTGTCATCCACTAAAGTTGTGGTGTTCAGATTGATAGGTACGCGATCTTGGCGGTAAAAATACGGGTTTTAGAAAAACAGTTCACTTGTATACTTACTCCATTTGTTAAATACTCTGTGTCAAGACATTCATGTGTTATCTATTTTGCAGGATACGGTCTCTGCGTAGCCAAAGCGCAATACCCTATTGCAGAGCTGGTAGATATTCTCAAAGGAATCGGAAAGAAAGTGCGCTTCGCCATTCACCCAGTAGCAGGTATAATTGATATAATCCTTATCTGTATGTTATTAAGACTCATATTAGAATGTGACTAACTTGTGGATTGTTAATAGGTCGTATGCCGGGACAGTTGAACGTGCTGCTCGCTGAGGCCGGCGTGCCCTATGATGATGTGTTTGAAATGGAAGAAATCAACGATGAATTCGATGAGACTGATCTCGTATTAGTTATTGGTAAGTTACAAGCATTTACGGAAGTATGCATCTTATGCTTTTTTATAATAAGGTCCATATTGGATGTTTTACGTCAACGTCAGCAGTTAAAGTTTGATATCACTCAACAATTTATTACAAGTTTAGGTGCTAACATAATTTTTTTTTGTTTAGGTGCTAATGACACAGTGAACAGCGCAGCTGAAACCGACCCGCAGTCCCCCATCGCAGGCATGCCTGTACTTAAAGTTTGGAAGGCGAATCAGGTAATTTAATCATGTTCTTCGGTTGCTGGTGTCGACTTTACATCGACCTTTACGCTATGCCTACCATCAGTATCAAATCATTGTTTAACATTTGCGATGTCAACAATTTCAGGTGGTAGTAATGAAGCGATCTATGGGCGTAGGATACGCCGCCGTAGACAACCCTATCTTCTATAACAATAACACATCTATGTTACTCGGAGACGCCAAGAAGACTTGTGATGCACTGCTCGACCGTATCAAACATCTCACCGCTTAAGTAAGATAGTACTTAATTTAACTAACCAAATGGTACTTACACCCGTGCTATTTGCGTATTTTTTAGGAAAAAAGAAAGTAGTTATGGTCTTCCATAATTATTTTTTAGTTCAATCAGATTTTATTTAACTGAGTGCCAGTCTTATTTTACAAGACCAGTGATATATATTTTTCTTATTAACGTGTATCTAAATCAAAGAATAGTCAGTAAATGGAGTGCTAATAAGCGCATTTCTGAATTCATTAGCATTTACTGAGCGTGTAAGGCACCCGTCTCGATGACTGCGTCGCTGATATATTTGAATTGACGTCTTACGGCGCAATAAACTCTGTTTCAAAGAAGTCATTCAAATCACATTATCACTCCGTTTGCTCACTACGTCTGGATCGAAAGTATTTAGGAGATTTATAATTGATCTTCAATTATTTTGTAATGGATCATCACAACATGTACTATAAACTCGTGTTGTCTGTCGAAGTAGTCAAGTCGCGTTGCAGCAGCGTTCTTTCATTATATGGATGCTCTAACATAGCACGCGAAATTCTCATCTTTATTTTACACGTTTCAGCTCTGTTTTACGTCGTATGGTGATATTAATCATCAAACGTTTTTCTGTAAGTTATATTTGATAAGAAATATGGCTATTACACGAAAACATGGCATTTCCGAACTGCAGTGTGCAAAAATACTTAAGATAATTTGAGTTTTTGCGGGCTACTTTGATTCTTATGGAAGCATGTGCTTATGTGTTAAAATATGCAATTATTTTCTGTGCTCATTATTTAAGACTGTCAAATATATCGCCATTTTAATTTTCGTAACAGGAAAATGTTGTGTTACCTTTCTGAATGAGGACTACAAAGAGTCGTGTTGTAATATTAAGTTTAGATTTTACGTCTATCATGTTTTTTTTAATTGTTTATCCAAATTGCGTCTTTCGTTATCCTGAAATGTGTCTAAAATCACCTATGTGATCTTCGCAATTGAGTGTCATAACGTTATATTAAGCTACTTTTGGGACTGAATAGTAATAATGATAATAGGCAATGCGGGGACGCTGCCGCCAAAATTATAACGCTTGTCGTAAAGTAAGGAAACAAATGTGCCTTTAGTGTTTTCTAAAATTGAATTAGGTACATCTTATCAGCTAGTCCATAAACTATTATTGAATTTATTAAAAGAAGTTTTAATCGAATTTTAAAACACTATGCATTTTAAATATAAATACATGTAAATATAGTTCATATTTGAATTTTACTAAGATAAAACATTTGAGATTTTTATATACCTCTGTATTTTGTGTTTCACTCGTGGATGTGAGATTATCCCAAATAACAGGACTATTACATGTTACAGTGCTTGTAACCTCCTTTCACATTCCACCAATATGTAGACATCATTTAGGTGGACATAATAATTATTATGGAGGTCCTAGTATGAAACGACTTATAATAGTTTAAGTAATCATTATTGTACATACTGTTTTATATATTTAAGACGACAATGTACCAGATGACTACATAATATGTTGGTTGTAATTTCATGACTTTGTATGTCAGCCCTATTTTAATGTTAAATGAAAAATATCATTCCAACAACATTATTACCTATATTATATGTTATTTCATATTTAAGTACTTAGTTGATGACGCTAGAACATTGAGTGTAAGCTCCATTTTTATCAAAATTATTATTGTGTCAGTTTTATGAAATGATGTCAGTTTGTCTTTTAATACCCATGGAATGTTTTTATACGTATGTATATATATTGTATTCTTGAAAATAAAGAATGACTTAAAGAAATCGATTTAGTACTCATTTATTTTTTGTGTTATGTACATTCTTCTCATACTGCTCGTTGTTTTTTCTATCATCTTCCAGCCGAAAATCAAAGGCTTTGATTGTGTTATGATATTGGCAACTAATATCTGTAAGCTGATATTTCAAGTTATTTATTTTATGTAGAAATTCCATGTTTTTTTCGTTATAACTTGCTCCTGTAAATGATGTTATTTGGAGTTTATCGATCGCAATTAACACTTCTAGGCGTAACTTGTCGCAGATGTCTTGATAGCTTGTGAACTCGGGGATATATCCATTTGATATTAAACTTTCTTCAGCGTTTAAACTCAATAATAACTCATCCAACTGATGGATGAACCCATGAAAAGTGTTCAGCAATATTTCATGCAAGTTGAAATTCTTGTTCTGGCCAGTATTACTATTACAATTGGCAGAATTACGTCGTAACTTTGTACTTTTGGAACTAACATTCGACTTCGCACTTCCTATTATCGAAGATCTACATTTATAAATAACTCCATTTTTTGGGTGAGGCATCTGCAATATAGTTGCTTATTTTTTAAACTCAGTTAATTTGTTAAAATCTAAAAGAATTTATTGAACAGATTTGATACAGAAAAAATACACTATGTTTTAGAAAAAAAATCAAAAAAAAAACATCCTGCACTTCAAAAAAGCACAGATTATGGACGTAATTTCGTCTACAAAAAAGGTATACTGTAAAAAGATGCTTTAAAACTTCAAAATAAATATGCAGCCTGCAAGCCTAAAAAGGGCTTGAAATACCAGTATTTTTTAGGAACCAGTACCATTGGCCTTGGTGTGATACCGGTACCAGCGTAGAACCTGTACTATTGGTACCGGTATCAGATGTAATACATGTACTATTGGTGTTTCTAATCAGTATCGGTACTGTAACGGTACCAAACAAACATTTCCGTAAGTTAAAGTGATAAAACAGATATAGTAAGTAAAAAGGATAGTTGTTAAGCATTACAAAAATAACTACAAGGTTGCCAACCGTACGAGGTTACTCGTACAAATATGATATTTGTGGTTCACGCCGGGTACCGGCGTTCTGTCTAAAACAGGTACCTAGGTACCGAAATGGCAAGAATCGGTACAGAATCTGTACTTTTAGTACCGATTCCAAGCCCTGGATAGGACCACTACCAGCCCCTACCCACAGGGCTCCTATCTGAAACTTTCGTTACGCCCCACCTCTTAAGCTATGAAGTTTTCGTGTTAAACTGGCTCGCTGAAAACCCTCTGGGTTCCTCTACCATGTTCATAAGTCATCCACTTAGATCCACTGCATAACCAATACCTCAATCTGATGCCATCTACTAAGTAACGAATTCGTTAGTTAGTAGTTCATCGCTTGGTATTTAGGGACCACCTGTAATCTAAGCTATAAAGACAAGGCAGGCTGCCATGCCGTTTGACGACAAGAGTACAGTATACATTTGTTGATGCTAGTGTAGCTCGATTGCAGGGGTGGCCTTCTGGTAACGGCCCCGACTTACGAGTTGTAGCTAAGTTCAAACCCAGGCAGGCGCTTTACTTTGTGTTATATATTTCATCATCACTGGTCTCAAAACGGTGAAGGAAACATTTTGAGGAAATCGGCATGTCACAAATTCAAAGACATGTGACATCTACCAACCCGCATTGGGTCCGCGTGGTGGATTGCAGTCAGTGGGCAGTGGGTGTGCCCTCTCACAGAGAAGAGGCCTGTGTCCTTATACATATAAAATTTTAGGCTCAATTCAGCCTATCGCAGTCCACTGCTGGACATAGGCCTCTCCCATGCTGCGCCACAACACCTTGTCCGCCGCCTTCCGCATCCAGTCTGTTCTAGCCACCTTTTTGAAGTCATCGGTCCATCTAGCTGGGGAGCGTCCCAAACTACGCTTGCCAATACGCAGTACCCACTCCAGGACTAGTCTGCTCCACCGACCATAGGTCCTCCGATAAATATGGCCAGCCCACAGACACACATTTTAGGGTGATTACGCTTATATGTTGCTCGATTCACTAAGGATTGTAACACAGTAATTAATAATTCCATGCTTGGGATCAATTATTTTTTCGTCTGGTTACCCTGCCTCATGCAGTGTCAAACTCAATTTGACAGTGTTAGTTCTGTCATTGCTAAGTCAGCATTTCGTCGCATCCAGGGTTGCCAACCCATACAATAATTATGGGGGCGTATGATATTTTGGCAAATGATACGTTGTACGATAGCCTATGTCTAAATTACGTTAATTGTACGATAATTTTGAGATTTGAATAAAAATTGCTATTATAAGATTTTCTTTAACTAATTTCTTGCTTTGTTGCTTTTAGATAAATAGAAGACTAGGTATGTAAGTGAGTTGAATGTCCCCACTGTGTCGTGAACTCGTGACCGGGCATATTTTCCTGTTCAAATTGTCGTGGAATAAACTGTTCACTTAAAAACACCGCGGCTCGATAACAGGCGTCGTGGACAATTAACAAAAGCACATTAAAAAAAAATCTTTCTTTTTGTTTACGTCGCGAACAAAATCGTCACTACATAAAGCTATATGAAACCATTGTTTAAATACGGTTTGTACTGCTAGAGCCACTAGCAGTGACAGTAGTGCATAATTCAATTTCATTTGTTAGCATGTAAATCAATCTGTTAAGTTAAGTATATAATCAAGACTCGCGATGATGGGTCAGACTAAATGAAAAGAAAATAACCAAAAAAAATTTGTTTCACGGATTTTTTTTTGTATAGGTAGTAGAAACGATAACTTCGAAGAGGAAATTCGATAATGTAAACTTTTGCAGTTGGGTGTTGGCAACACCGGTCGCATTGCAACGCAAGGTCGACTTTGATTTGAAAATTATCAAAAAAGTTGCGATGCGGGACGACGCAAAGCACCTTTAGGCTACGCTACATACGTTATATTTCTTGTAATTATCTTCCCTTATCCACGTGAAATCGAAAGCAACAATATTAAATGAAAGATAACGATTTGCATTTATACCTACTAAATAAATCCTATACATAACATTGCGGAGTACAATGCGCTAGTCTCGCCAGGAAATTAGCATTCGGTAATCGGTTTATTTTGTATTGTGTTTAGTTTATATTCGTTTTTCAACCACTGCACTCCAGTGTTCAGCATGGTACGTCTTTTAGCTATTTTATTTTATATATTTTCTATTTGTGAAAAAAGCTCGTACATGTTACGAGTCTATAAATAAATATGACTTGTTATCGTAAGTATGCGTTTTTTCCCGAAATTGTTTTATTAAATTTTTGTAACTTATTTTGGTACCTAGTAGATATATTCAAAATTCCTTATATCATGAGCTTGTACTCCTGGAACCTGTTTTTTTATCCCAGCCTTACCCAGTTCTTGTGCCTAGTCCAATTAAATTATGATTGTTCTATATATTATCTTATAGGAACTTTTTTTATCTTATACATTATGTTATTAGGCAAGTGATGAGAAGAAAATGGTGTCTGCAAGTAGACCTGCCCTTCCCCCATGCAGTGATGAAACTGGCAATGTGCTGTCTATGATATACAGATTCTTTAAGAAGGTATGTAGTATGTTCTTAAATAATTCAAATAGCTATTCATTATAATTATGTTATTTTAGGACAGATGGCATCATCAGCACATTCTCATTATAATAAATGCATTGGCTGTGTGACGACATTGTCCAAACAAAATAGGATGTCTTGTTATGAGTCAGTGTGACCTTGAAGTACTCAGCTTTGAATCATATTAAGCGGGCATTCAACCTTCAATTGTTAGTTCCTGTTGTTTATTTTATCAGGTTGAAGTTTTTAGTAAGTAATAAAGTGAAGCCTGTCGCCTGTGCAAAGTATGCATCACAAACTTAAACAAAATGAATCATTCAACAGATTTACATGATAATATCATTGTTTGAATAACAATCTCCTCAGATCATAAAGTGATGTAGTCCAGTGTAACATTTCTGTAGTACTTGTGACTTACAAAACTGACATGTTCTAAATTTTAAACGAAACAAACAATAGGAAAGTGTAAAGTATGAGGTAAGCGTTGCTTATCAGTAGGTAATTGGTAACATACCTCATACCGTAGTATAATTTCCTTAGTAAATGAGAACAAACACACATTAGTATAATTTGCACATACTAACATCCACGGTAGTACACAGTGATGTCATGCTTTTATTTTATTTCCCACAGGGCAGGAAATGTTGGTTAACAATTTATAGAATGAGGAAGAATAATATTTAAATATGTAGGTAATTGCTAAATATAACATTAAATACTGATAAACTCGAACAGCAAAATTATTTTTTCCTTAAATTTTTATTTCAACATTTATAGTTATTTATTTTTTAAAGGTATCCTATTTTGTTAGAAGAGTACATTGTTTGCAAACAATAAATCAATCAATAATTTAATATAATCTTATCTTAAGTTATGGTCATTAGTCATTATTACACTATTTATGTAATAAAATATGTATTTCTATTTTATTACATTATTAAGAGATAATATAAAAAGCCCATTAAAAAAATGCAAAATAAACTCCTTTGTTACTATTGCCACTTATTTCTAAATGCATAGCATAATCCAAAAATCCATTGTTGGACAAACTTATTGCCTGATAAGCAATATTAACCAATAAAATTATAACAATATTGCACAATTGTAATAATGTTATCACACAGTTGAACTTAAATATGTAATAATATTTTTATTATCAAGATAATATTACGGTCATTTAAGAGAACACGCGCCCTGTAATGAGCGTACCAATAAAAAAAAATACTGTTCTATGATTGGTCAGTTTATGAATGTTCCATGTTTCATCAACCATTGCTGCAGGTGTCGGTGATCGGTGCTGTGTACCTGGTAGGGTACATGCAATGGAGCGTGGCGTGGCTGATCGGGCCCGTTATTCTGTCGGTACTGCGCGATCAATGGCGTAAGGAGAACGAGTACCGACGCAACTTGGCCAAGGCCGCGGCCACTTCATCCGAGAAAGATGTTGTTTTGGCTAGGCTCGACGACTTGCCGGCGTGGGTAAGATATATGAACTCTACACTTGTCAGTGTATTTTTTTATATCACTATGTTAGAATATAACATTCTTCTTCACGCGTAGCAACACGAACCACGGAACCATACAATAAAAACAGAATGCATACCATAATACAGTCCAGTCAGCAAGGTGGTAGGAGGGCTGGTTGCTCATGGAGCGCTTTTAAAATTAGCATTCCAAATTAAATTATGGTGTGTTATTAAACCACAATAATTTATCAAATGCGTATCTGTAATTTGGATCTTATCCAAAAACCGACGGTGGTTATTACTGCATTCTATTTTACATTTTCTTTAATTCATTAGTGCCTATTTCCGGTGGCGTCACCCGCGGGAAGTGATGGAATGATGGATGACTTTTTGCCTATATCTACATAAAGCAGTATTTTTTTACCCCTATTGCTAAAGAACTTACTGAACCGAATTTGGAACTAGAAAAAAAGGAAAATATTTTTTTTACGATAACAAAACCATTCCTCATGACCTGTATAGTGCATGGAGTCATTTCTAAAAATAACTCGTCACGAAACATTGATTGGCGTGAAACCTAGACTGAACGACCCAGAAAAAATGCAATCGAATTGTACCTCACAAGTTTTCGTTCAAACCGGCGGTTCAGCAATTTTACCATTCCACTTCCACATGATTATTCTGTACCTACCTACACATGCCTCGTCTTACCTAATAGGTCAATGACATCATTCGAACTGATCGAGTGACCCCAACACTTTTTCTATAAAACTAAAACAGTTATGTTTTTGTGTATTGAAAACTATAGCAATTAAATGACTTAGAAGCAATATTATTTAAAACATCATAGTACAGTTAATGCATTTTACGAGTGCACGACATTAATTTCATTTTAAACCTTATGTCAATGATGTAAATGTTACATGACGCCCGCTCGTGATTGATAAGCACCTAATTTATCATGAGCTGAAAGAAAACTGACGGTTGACAAACATTTCCAGGTATTCTTCCCAGACGTTGAACGCGCAGAATGGCTGAATAGGGTACGTAATGTATAGCGATTTAGCAAATTATTTAGCTACCTCCTACACTGAGTTAATACCTACTCACATATATAATATATCTAGTTCCCCTGACACGTCACTTTAAGTGTTCGCAGCGCGTCTATTGATTTTACTGGGAACACGTCTTGATTTCCAGTATTTTCTAGACTAACTGTTCTGCTCCATTCATATAGAAATGAGAATTAAATGTATACACCTACTCCATGAATAGCCACTGGACCAGTGGTTCAGTTTAGCCCTGGATCGAAAGAGCTGTAAGTCATGGGGAGATGCCTTTGCCCAGCACCGGGATGATGTAGGCTAAAGGCTCCGTCAAACAGGCGCGACTCGCAACGCGACTCGCACGCGACAAGGCACCGCTCGTCTGTTGTCCTTCACTGGACCAGTAGACAATAATAAGATTATTTATTTGTCAAACATGCGTTGACAAATAAAACGCGTGCGAGTGAGTTGCGTTGAGTTGTTGTTTGTTGTTGAGTTTAAGTTAATAGCAAACATCGATTATATATTAATCATTTTTTGGGCCATTTCTCTGAAATAGTCACATGCATGAAGACTATAAATTCATTCTAAAATACTGCCTCGTTGATCTCATGGTCGTATGCGGTACTGCAAGCTGAGCGCATGGTCCTGGGCCCGATCGCCGGGTCGAACCAAGTGTTATTGACTTTTGTCATTAGGAACTTTTCAGTGACGCCAGGGAGTAGTTATTGGTTCGGTTGCTCCCTATAAAATAGGACAAATAATGCCTTCCTTTTCGACGAATATAGGGTTAATTTTATGTAATGATCGCAGATTCTCCTCCAAGTGTGGCCCAATGTGAACTTCTTCGCCCGCAATATTCTCAAGGAGTCCATTGAGCCAGCAGTGGCAGAGAGCTTGGCCAACTACAAACTTACCGGCTTCAAGTTTGAACGCATGATTCTTGGCACTATTGTGAGTATCATTACTTTCTATTGATTCAGTTACTATCGTATGTACAAATGCTGTTAGCGTACCTTACCTGTTGTTATAATCAATTCTTGACGCATCAATCCAATAGAAAATAAACGTTCTAGCAACTGCAAATAATCAAGAATTTTACGATAACATTTTCAAAGTAAAACCACTAGAGAACTTATCTAGTTAGTAGTTATCGTAATGGTCGTAAAAATTGACGTATGAAAGAAGGTTGTTGTAACTTTTAATGCTATTTGCTTTCCACGGTGTCGCTGACGTCATTGGTGCTATTAAAGTTTTATAGTGGCTGTAACGACGGTGTTAATCCTTGCAGGCGCCGCGGGTTGGTGGTGTGAAAGTTTACGACAAGAACCTGTCTAGGGATGAAATCATCATGGATGTTGACTTATTGTGAGTACCTCTATGATTTCTATGAAACAAAAGTTTACAATTGAATTTTTATATCGACGATGTAGTATCAATATCTAATAACTACAAACGTATAAATTTACAGGAGGCGAAAAAAAAGTTTCATTTCTATAGTTTTTATTTAACATTTGACTCAAAAAGTTACTTTTATTTTAAAAATAGTTCAATCAAATAATTCAGGTTAGGGATATGAATCTTCAATTTTTCCTACGAATATGCAATAAAGTGAAAATCGCAAAAATGTTAGTTATTAGATATTCAGACTTCACCGTCGGTATGGCTAATAGAGAAGTATGGACGAAAAAGACCAGTGGAGTAAATCACAGTAACAGTAGGAATGGATTTCATTTTGACAGTTCAACAACGTTCATTGCGTTGTTTACGTTGTTGAGCAGACAAATTTTTCGAACATATGAAGCAATGGATTAGTAATAGGCTTCTAAATGATTCAGATTGTGATAGATAGTGTGTTTCGCAAATAGGGTGGTGCTGCGCGCTCCTCAAATTAATTGAGTTAAACTCAAGAGAATAATGATGAAATGATAACGATTCAGAATAAATTCGTCATTCATTTGCTTAAGATTTTCACCACCACCATACCACCTGCCATATTTAAGGTGATTAAATATTCGACTGTTCCTCATATGCCTCAAGACATACATTTGTATTTGTCAACGTAATTTCCCATACAGACGGAACATTAGTACGTACCCACAAGTACAGATTCCAACATGATTAAATTGATTTCAGCTATGCTGGTGACTGTGATATTTCCTTCGTTCTGCAACGCATCCGTGGTGGCATTAAAGATCTTCAGGTAACTGTCAAACCAGTAGACCAATAAGATTAATAAAAAAAAAACTAAGATGATGTTCTTAATGTCACATTAATGTTATAGATCCACGGTATGGTTCGTATCGTAATGAAACCCTTAATCACCAAGATGCCTTTAGTGGGAGGACTTCAGATATTCTTCCTGAACAATCCAACTATTGACTTTAACTTAGTCGGTGTCGCTGATGTTCTAGATATGCCTGGATTCAGGTAACATCTATTTTTAAATTGATTAAATGTCTATTGAAAAAAAAAGAAATGCCTCTTTATTAGATAACTGTCATTCTAGTGATATTCTTCGTCGCTGTATCGTCGAGCAAGTGGCAAAACTGATGGTACTACCAAATAAGTTGCCTATTAAATTGAGCGACGAAATACCTACTGTTGATCTGAGAATGCCCGAACCTGAGGTAAGTACACGCTTATTGTGACTAAATTTTCCAGTCTTGCCAAACCCTAGTTCGATGTATTTTTGGATTTATAACAGTATTGACAGTGGAATCATGTTTTCAGGGGGTTCTTCGTATCCATCTCGTTCAAGCTCAGAATCTCATGAAGAAAGATGTTTCAATGATTGGTGAGATTTTTTTCAATTTATTACAAAACGAAATTAACAGAACAATCAGACTAATTCGCCCCATAGCTCTTAGCACAATTTCTAATAGTATTTACATTGGATGTCCAGGTAAGGGTAAGTCAGATCCGTACGCGATCATAACGGTGGGCGCGCAGCAATGGAAGACGAAACACATCGACAATAACATCAACCCACGCTGGGACTACTGGTGCGAGGTAAGCAGACCAACCAACCATCGTTATCTGCTCCTATTAGTTTTACCATTTAATGCACTTGGGTATATTTTAATAGTTTTATAAAGTAGTGTTTATATTTAAAGATTTAACAGATTACAACAGTTCGCTTAGCGAGGACACAATTATTTTTCTTAATGTTTGTATACACATAACATTTAAGATGTGCTTGCTTATTTTAATTAATCGGGCTATAGATATATTTGGTAAGTGAGGTAATGTCTTGGATCATTTCTGATTTAATCTATGCAATGCGATGAGCATCACAATCTTCATGGATCACATGTATTTTATATTATGATCTGAAATTCTTTTTACGACGAGAATTGCAAGTTATACGCTGTCTGGCATAATGAAGTAGCAACATAATAATATGGAAATAATAAAATAAATGGAGCTTCAATTTTGAGATCTAATAGCAACTGGATTCTCTAAAACAAAGGGGAAATCCTAAACACGGTGGCAGGGAAATTGTCGCGCAAACTGTAACCATGAATTCAGCACAAGGTTCTAGACCCCTAGCGTAGACATTATTCGTCGGTTATCAACAAAAAAATCAGCTGTTTAATAGAAAAGTGCAATACCTACGCGGTCGAAATGTATAGATCAGCATTTTTTTTTAATAACCGGTCCAAAATTTAAATGCACGAAGGTTTAGCAACATGTTCTGAATCCATGGTGACAGGTTGCTCGTCGATGTCCCTGCAACCCTGTATTGATGTTCGTTTCACGCGAAGCAATTCAATTTAATTATTTTTTCCTTTTGTATAATTTTAACGTTTTATTTAAATGGGCAATAGAGGTTTACTGATAATATTTTGCTATTTCAATTTAAAAAGCTTCATCCGGGAATGAGCATGACCAATGAAGCATTTTTATTTAATTTGATATTGAAGATTGTTTACTGGCAGTCCATCCAAGTAATGAAATTAAAAAATAACAGTAAGTATTCTTCTAGTCACAGAATGTGTTTTCTTGAATATAAAAGGTTTTGGTATTGAGTCAATTTGAGTGGTTCATCGTAATATATTTTCTTTTAATTATTTGCCTCAAAAAATTGTGACTTGGGTTCTTTTGATATTTAAAAACCAATGATTTCAATTCCAATACGTGAAAGACTTGTTCTGGAAACCTATCCAGAAAGGTACAACTGCTTTCAAATTCTAAATTACTCTACAATAACAAAGTTTTATAATTTAATTAACAATGTAAAATATGCTTATAACTAAGTATGTAATAATGCGGGCGTAATCCGCACGCAGTAATTGGTCGTGAAATGTTTCCAAGTAAGTACTTATGAACAAGATTTTGTTTTCCTCACTTATGTTTGCGTCGGACTATGCGCGTGTGGCATACAGGCGCGTATAATGCAATCTCTGGGCCAAGCCTTGGAAATAGAAGTGTTGGACAAGGACGAAGGAAACAATGACGACAAGTTGGGCAAGTAAGTACGCGCACACGGTGATGGGGCGGGCCGGGGGGGAGCAAGGCGCAAGGAACCGGGTATACGCTACGCTGATGGTTGCACTCGCTTCACGCAATGTAACTGTCCCGAAAAGCTTCCAAACATCGACCAACGCCACGCTTGTCTGATAGTTACAGTAGCATGAATGCCATGTCATTGTGGTTCTACGTGCCACTGTAAACTTGACGACTTACTGCTTAGAAATTATGAAGCAGTCGTCGAGTGGTGTCGTCTCAAAGCAGCGGCCTTGTATTAGCAGGTCATGTGACCCTGTGTGCTCTTTGGAATGAGACCCTCGATAGAAAGTAATGAGAGATCTAGACTAAGTCGAAATATCGTTAGATTCATGTTGTTTTTTTTTTAATGTTATTAACGTATTTTGTATTCCTCGTAAACAGTAAGTACTATTCCAGATTCTCCCATTACAAATGCCCTAATCTAGCTGCATGTGTAGTCTATAGTGCATTTAGAATTTACTATGTAGAAGGTGATGGTGAGTTTCCTAGATATGTCTTGTATTATTACATAATTATTGTATTAATCTCTTTTCTTCCAATTTTTCTGATATGCAGGCATGACGAAAACAACATTAGAGAGGTCGTTAGAATGTTTGACTTAGCGACCTCATTACTGTTGTTAACACAAATCGATATACTTGCCAGATGGTCAGGGGTATAGGAAATCGGGCCACATATTATTCCAAATTTGATTTATAAGGATGAAAAATATCTGTTTAGGCAGCGTTTGGCATAAAACTAATATGTAGATACATTTTGTCCCAAGGCATTAATAAGCTCAAGGAAGAGTCAAGTGGTGCAGTTGGAGCTCTGGGACTGGGACCCTGGCATGGGCATTCAGAACGATGATTATCTTGGCAGGTCCGTCTCGTCGCTACTCGTGCATTGACACATTAGCAACATTTCATTGCCGTGTTTTCTATTTGTTTTTTTTTATTATTAATCTTGTCTCTTATTATCACCGTTGCGTTGCCTAGCTCAACTTTTTCTTTACCAGTCATAAACGCACGTCGGTGATGCTAAGATTCATTTTTGTTTGGAATGTTTTGACTACTATGGTGTTCTATTTTATATCTACAGCTGTTGTGTGTGAGATTTATTTTTGCCTTAATAGGAATACCGATGAGATATATGGGGACATACAATATGATATTTAATCGAAGTGGCAAGTTGACTAGCGTTAACCGTTTATAATATTTACTTACATTACAAATTAAGAAAATACATATAAATTAATTTACAAATAACTTTGACACCTGCGCTTATTTTGACATAATTTAACATGTATCTATACTTACACCCCGAAACCTATTAAATTACTCAGCAAAAATGTACAGAAACATAAAACTAATTTCTAATCTCCCAACGATTAATGATAGCTTAATATGTATGTATTTGTATATAACATGGTGGGTTGTAACAGTCAGTACTCCGCACCAGCGCGACGATATTGGTCATCAAGCTTTTCGACTGGGACCGCACAGGACGAGACGAAAAACTGGGCAGGTCGGTCGCTGCCACAATACAAAACAAGAGTATCTGACTATGTATATATTCTCACAGTGAACTAACATACTTGCCACTGAAAGCGACCACGGACCATACTATTACGCACACGAGACAACTAAACGCCACTACCCGAATATTGCGCTGCGCTGTACCGTCACATAACGCACACATTAAACACTTAACTACACATAGCACAACGCTGCGTCAGTTTATTGGGTCACCGATATTTATTTACTAACACATTACGATAGTTATTAACACTTACTTGGTAGTATTATTGCGTCTTAAATGTGAGGAATCATGCATTGCATTGCTATACAACATTTCATGTGGCTATAATTTTAACGCTACACAATCACACAGTACATTAAAATGTAACACGAGCGTAATTTTATTATTCCTCGCAGCTTTTCTTAATCTAAGGACTAATCCAAACTGTATGTCCACAATTCATTCCTTTCTGTATTCCAATACTTACACATATACTGCTTGTGATCACTAAATGTTGTGTTATGCACTGATGTTTATGTATTTCTACTTCAAAACGGTGTATTCCCTATATTTTTTTTTATTCTAATGGCCTCACCAGTGGCAACAATTTTTCTGTTTTTTTTTTTAATCTGATGGGAATACACCTTCAAAATTAAACTTTCTTAATTGTTTACTGTTTCGTGCTAACTATGTTCTGGTAAAGTTTCTGCAGTATCTTGGTGAGATAAGGGACTACATTTACTTGTAATTTCAGGTGTTCGGTCGACATCTCCCAAGTTGTACGCTTCGGTCGTTTAGACACGGTAAGCAGTTCTCATGCAATTCACTCTTCACTTTATATATAATAATAATATACAGTGTGTGTGCGAATTATTTTACCGGCATCCAATTGTTTTAGTGGCAAACTCTTCAGGAAGCTAAACATGGAAAAGTCGAGTTGCGTCTTTCATGGCACCGACTGTCTTCTGATGTGTCGGACCTTAGCCGCGTAAGTATAATTCTGGCGCCATGCAATTTGTAGCCAAAGTTTTAGTAAGTTTTACTCTTTATTTTACTAATCTTTATTTCAGGCTCTGACGGAGACCCTGCTCATTAAGGCTGGAGATCTCAGCTCTGCTGTCTTATCTGTTTACATCGACTCTTGCAAGAAGTTGCCAGTAAGTTTAATATTGCTTAATATTATCCAAATATTGGTGGATCTTCTATATCTACGTATACATACATAGTATAAAACAAAGTCGCTTTTCGAGTCTGTCTGTGTTACCGTTAAGATCTTAGATTTCGATACGGTTTCCACCATAATATAGAACATTTATTCCCGAAGGCTTATTATAATCCATATTGAACTTGGGTATAACACAAAATTCTCGATTTTTGACGTCTCCATTGCATCCCGGCGAAGTATGAGTAATTTACTAACCAAAGTTGAGTATTACTATAAATTGTTATTAATTCCACCAGAACGCGCGCACCCAGTCACGCCCCGACCCATACCTGACGGTAACGGTGGGCAGGAAGACAGAGAACAGCGCCGTTCAGATGAGGACCGACGACCCAGTCTACGAGATCGGGTACTCCTTCCTGGTGCAGAACCCCGAGTGCGATAACTTGGAGATTAAGGTAAGCAGGACAATTAACTTGAGGGTCCTAAGCTGGCCTAATCTTATGGACCATTCTATTATGGGACTCATCAGTATTAATGGGAATTAATAATCGTGATTCTCGTCATAGGTCGGTCGAGGCGGTCTTTGTAAAGATACGACGTACGTAATACCGATACATGCCCATATCGGTATTTATTAGACTGTAAGCCTCTAAGATCTATTCAGTGTGATAATACCCGCTGTTTAAAACTTTAAATATTTGATAGAGGTTTCACCCTCAAGTAACTCCAATTCGCTTCGGCAAGCGGTGGCGTATTGTATAGATAAGGATGCTTTCATAAATAGCGATTTATCCCGATTTATTGACACACTACACTCGCTACCGGGTTAGCGCTAACCTAAATGAGTGGAAAGAGTCGTGTCCTAATCCGACACCGATCCGATGTGTCGTGTCGTGCTTAAATGAATATCTTAATTTTAGGTCCTGGATTCAAAAACGGGAGGCCAGCTCGGCCAGCTGACGTACGGAATCTCTAATCTGTTGAAACAGAAGGACCTCAGCCTGCTAACTCAGCCGCTTACGCTGCAGCGGTCCGGCCCAGAGTCGAAGATCATCATATCTTTACAACTGAAGGTTAGTATCTTATCTTTTCTAGGACTACTTATAACCTCTCTAAATATACTAGGAAGATTATGATCTGATAACTAAGAAACTACCACAAGGTTCAATCAGGAGACTATTCATTAAAACAGACAGGCGACGTCCGACAACTTGACAAGTTATTTTTTTTATACTTTTGTGCTTTATTAAACAGCTGTCGTGAAATTGTGGCAAATTTGAAAATTTTTGACAAATTTATCGAATTGTCAGTGATACTAAATAGGCGCCTGGTCACTCAAAAATAATCATCATAAGGATTAACATGGATGAGCGAGGAATGTTATTTGATTTTCGATAATTGACTGTCAACATTTGAAACTGTCGATATTTTTGCAAGACACTTCGGAAATCTGGTGGAAATTCAATATTGGAAGTGGTATCTATCAGTCTACTCAAAGAGAACCACTACTCCTGTAAAGCGCAAGCCACACCGCCAGCTAGCTAGCGAACGAGCGAGCCAGCCGGGCGAGCATCGCTTCACCTCTTTCATACTTTGGTGCACACCCCGAACTACAGAGATAAGCTACGTCAGCGATACAAACGATGCGAACGAAATATCCGACGATGCCAGCGATGCTATTCTTTCACCTCGTTAGCGTAGCTTAGCTATGTAGTTCGCGGTGTGAACCGAAATATGAAAAGAGCTGAAACTATGCTCGCCCGGCTCGCTCGCTCGCTAGCTGGCGGGGTGGTCTGCGCTTAAAGGTATTTATCCATGGCAGCTTCCCAAGCTCAGATCTCCTGGCAAATCCACAGAAACATAACTATTTCTTTTTCACCGCAGATTTTGAAGGAGGCGATTAAGGAAGACGATTTAGAGGAGGAGCCAGTAGCCGAGCAGCCGAGGGAGCCCTCGCCCCCCGTCACTCCGGTGGCCCCGCCCTCCCCTCCTATCTCCGTGGATGATATCGATTCGCACAAACCTGTTCCGCCACTAACTGACCCAGGTGATTCATTGAACTAATTAAATTCTGTTCTCAATGTTCTTAACTTACATATTATAAATTAAAGTCGCTTGTCGCGTCTGTCCGTGTGACCGAGTTGTTGTTCTGAAGTACGCAACGGATTTTGATGCGGTTTTCACCATCATTTAGAAAAATTATTCCGGAACGTTGATGTTCAGAAATAATTAATATTAACGTTACATATCTATATATATATATATATAAATGAATCCCTATTTCCCTTGGTCACGCCATGACGCGTGAAAGGCCGGACCGATTTCACTTCTTTTTTTTTTTTTGTTTTCGTTATTGTTAGGAGAAGGATCTTATGAAATAAAAAAATAAGGAAGTTGATCGGAACGTTACAAAATTTAAGAAAACTTAACGCCAATATTTATTTTACATAACTGTCAGTGGTTTGAAATAACTGTCAGCGATTGACAGAATGCGCGCTGCAAATATCGTTTAACACAGATGGATCGGTTGATAAATGAGTCGATAGTTTTAGTTTTAGTCAATAGTCAAAACTAAAACTAAACGACATATGACATTCATAGTTAAGACAGGACAAGGTCTGTCGGGTCAGCTTGTAATAAATAAATCGCGATGTATTGTCAAGTCGTAAAATCCGTGCGAAACAGGGGCGGGTCGGTAGTAACAAATAAACGACCCTCCACTCCTAATGAGGCCTTAAGTGTGACTTGTCATAAGCAAACAGGGTAGGCAGCCTCTTTACCAGCTTGCAGATCGGCTTATCTATAGCTGAAGCTAAAGGCTTTATCTATAGCTGAAGCTAAAGGCTTTATCTATAGCTGAAGCTTAAATTCAAAGACCGCACTTTGACATTATTTAACTAAGTAAAGTAAGCGCATACGAATGTCAACATTATTCGTGAAGTGTTACAGTTTATATTCGAATGATACGGTTGCTAAAATTCGCTTATATGAATATGGCCATCATACGGATAAGGATAAGGTTATATTCGTATGGAATGTCTACTCTACTGCCTTCCGTCTTCGTCTTACTTAGTTATGTCAAATCTTGCCCTGAGTCGAGAGAAGAATGATGAACCATATTAAGACCTAAATTTGCCATTTATTACAGTCACTATGCTTCCTGAACCTGTGCTGAGGAATATCGAGGATGCTCTCCTAGATGCTGGTTCACAAAAGTCGGTGCCTTTAGAACACATTGAAAAGGAAGTTGGTAAGCACTCTATCTCGTTCTGCAAAGAAAACTCCTTCGGGATGAAAAGGTTCTATAAGCAAATTATTATCTCTTGTATTTTTTTTGCAACACGATCCTCAACTGTTATATACTCAACTATATAC
Source organism: Griposia aprilina (assembly GCA_916610205.1). Lineage (NCBI taxonomy): Eukaryota > Metazoa > Arthropoda > Insecta > Lepidoptera > Noctuidae > Griposia > Griposia aprilina. Next base: position 14,323,648 of record OU744286.1, read on the forward strand.
ATGGTGGCAGGGTCAGCGATGCGCGACGCGCAACCTGTTACCATGGATTTAGTAAATGATTCTGAACAATTTCAACGCGTTGAAATTGTTCGAAGGTAAAAAAAAATGCATGTCCATACATTTTGACCGCGTAGGTGTTGCAATTTTCTATAAAACAGCTGATTTTTCTTTGATAACCGACGAAAAATTTCTACACTAGGGGTCTCGAATCATGTGCTGAATTCATGGTTACCCTTTGTGCGTCGATGTCCCTGCCACCGTGTATAACATAATGCTGAGAAAATCAATTGAGAATTAAAATAATAAATTACAAGGGAAAGGGAATGATGATGATATATTATATACAGTTGGGTACCCCATAATCCCTCACATTTATACCACATATCGAGAACATAATCAGTCGTTCCCAACGTATGCTTGGATTTGTCATTCGTAATGGAAAGCTATTTCAACGCCCACATACTAAATTAGTTCTCTACAATAGCCTTATAAGAAGCATCCTAGAATACTGCAGTGTGATATGGAGGCCTCGCTACGCAACCCACTCGCTGCGAATAGAACGAGTCCAAAAAAGGTTTATCCGATACCTAGGGTACTCAAAGGGAAGGCAATTTAAATATCTCTCCTACCTTGATAAACTAGGCTGCTACAAAATGAGTACCCTGGAAGCTCGAAGGGAGCTCTTGGATCTGAGATTCGCGTATAAACTGCTCAATAACACCATTGTCTCCCCATAATTGTTATGTAGGTTCAATCTCAGATTACCCTGTAGACCACCCCGCAAACCTATAACACCCTTAGCTCCACCTCCTCGCCATACAGTGTTTAGTGCTAACTCGCCTATACCATGTGCAAACTAATAAACAAACGCAGCGACCTGGTTGACGTCCACGCAGACTCAATATCGACGTTTGTCAAACGTAATTAGTATTAGTTTTTAAAGTAACTATCTAGTAATTAAGTAGAACAAGTCTTTAAAATTAAAGTTATAGTCACTAAGAGCATTTTGCATGCGGTGTTTGTCTGTAATTGGGTGTGCAGTTAGACTTAAGACACTATTAGCTGTATGTTCCTATCTAATTAATATCTGTAACAACTGTTGGTGAACCTTAATTAAATAAATAAATAACCTATTATGACGTTTACTACTTTTATATGCATTAAACAATTATAAATATTTTTTACAGACACGCCTCAAGAATATACGCCGCCAATTGGTCGTGATTCACCTAAGCTAATACATAGGACCTCCTCGTTGACAACGTAAGTTCCGGATAATTTTTAAGTTGAAATACTAAAGGGCAAGCTTTAGGAAAACATAATGTTCAGGCAATAGCCTAAATGTACTAATAAGAAGTTGCACATAAAGCGTGGTGCGCATACACATCAACATCAGCCAATAGCAGTCCACTACCTCTCTTAACACAGGCCGACTGACTCAATTCTCGGCCACTTTCATTCGCTGCTCCCAGCCGCTCTGCGGGGGTCGTCGTTCCTCCTAGGCTGAGCTCGTTCTCCTATCCTAAGTTTTTAAAGTGAAAATCTCTGTAGCCCCATTGTGATTTATAACTGGAAACGAAAAAGCGACATTAAAAAGAGACAAACACATAATATCTATAGGATTTAACGTGCGAGAGAATGAGATAGAATACATTATGCAGTTTCACTTCTATCGTGTGTGAACTGCACACGTTTTTTTGTTATTCTTCTTTTGGACTACGTAAATCACTTTTTTTTCGTCTTTTTATGCAGATCTGCTGGGGAAGCTGGACTCGGACGTATTCTGCTGTCACTTCGCTACAGTATGCAAAACCAAACACTATTTGTTGTTGTTCACAAAATCATGTAAGTCATCTGAGTACTTATGTAGTGCATTTATTTATGTTATTCTTTTTAATGGGTATATTAACTATAACTCAATTTTTCCAGGCATATACCATTGAAGGACCCGGCCAACGTACCTGATCCATATGTGAAATTATATTTGCTGCCTGGTCGCTCCAAAGATTCCAAACGTAAAACTTTGGTAAGTACTTTAAAACGCCTTTCAAGAACAAAACTTATGGAAACCACACGAGGAGGTTTTTTTCCTTGAGGTAGCGTCCAATAGTATAAATAAAACGCATATTACAACCGCATACAGCCGCAACGCATCGCATTCTAATAACAAAAACCCCGGTGCGGAGCCTGTATTGCGAAGGATCATACGAATTTTTGAGGTGCGGTACCGCCCTTAATGCACATAATTTTATACTAAATTCACAAACCGATTTCCATACTTTTCATACTACGTCGTCTTCTGCTTGTCCTGGTCTCATGTTTCTTGGTATCCGCGCAATTCTTCCATTTCGGTCATTGATCGCAAGTCACAAGTAAGGATTAAGTTTATTCCAGTAATTTTGCTTCACTATTAAAGTCCTGCTGTACAATTCTCTATTAAAACCTATATGTTACTTTCTTCCAACTGCCACTAAAACTGCGCTTGCACAATCCCTTTTACTTCCCATCCTTGACTACGCTGATGTCAGTTATCTCGATCTCACTGAGGCGCAACTCGATAAACTTGAGCGACTTCAAAACTTTTGCATAAGATTTATATTTGGCCTGCGCAAGTATGATCACATTTCTGAATTTCGTACAAAGCTCAAGTGGCTTCCCATACGTCTTCGCCGGAATTCTCATATCTTGTTTCAGCTCTACAGTATTCTGTTCAACCCTAAAACCCCCTCTTATCTTAAAGAACGTTTCAAGTTCCTTCATGACACACATAATAGATACCTGAGGTCATCGGAAAACTTAAGACTAGAGATGCCGAGGCATTCCACCAGTTTTTATGACAAATCTTTTACAGTTCAAGCATTACGGTTATGGAATGCCTTGCCCATGTCGATAAGGCGTGCTCAATCTTTGTCCACTTTTAAAATTCTGGTTAAAAAACACTTCCTCTCTCCTTAAACATTGTCATTACATTTAGTTTCCTTACTCTTGTTTCATGTTTATTATTGTATATATTATATTATGTAGATAGGTATATGTTTTATGTATGTATGTATTTGTTGTATATGTAAATGGTACACCACTGACTACCTGCATTATTGTCTCTCCTTCTACCTTGAATCCATCCAAAGGTTGTCTGTAAAAGATCGCTTTTAGCGATAAGACCGCCCATTGTGTCACCCTATGTAAAATTTCTACTTTTATATCTGTAATTTTTATGGTGTACATAATAAAGAGTATTCTATTCTATTCTATTCTATGTTCAAACAGCATCCAACTGTGGGGAGTGGCTAGCAAAATTAACATAGTGTGCCTCCAACGAACTCAAAACGCGTTCTTGAGGAATATTGTCATTTCACCATGGTTCACACGGAATGCAGAAATCCATGATTATCTCAACACTCCTACCATTCTTGAGAAAATTAATAAACATAAAAAGCGACTGATAGTCTAGCCATCCACCCAAATCTTCTGGGTGTTAAGTTGCTGGACAGCAGCGAATCTATCAATCGACTTATGAGACGTCAAGTAATCTAAAGAGGTAGCAGTAGCTATGGCCCCCGTACTTAAAACGCCAATGTATTCACGCAACCAAACTGATAATAGTCCAGAAATGGAGTGATGGCAATAATTGAAAAGAAAAAAAAAAACTTCACAGGTAGTGAAGGACAGTTGCATGCCGGAGTACGACGAGCAGTTTGAGTGGGTGATCCCATTAGCTGAGCTGCACTCCAGGCAGGTGGAGGTCACTGTGGCCACGCACAAGGGCTTCTTGGGAGGCAGCCCGGTTGTTGGACAGGTAATGTACTTCACTAAAGAGTAGCAACAGCAAATGAACTAAGTTCTTTTTTTCCTTATCTATTTTTTTTTCAGTTAACCTATTTGTCCCACTGCTGGGCAAAGGTCACCCCCATATTTTTCCACATACATATTATAAAATAAAGTCGCTTTGCACGTCTATCTGTATGACCGCGTTTTTCTTCTAAACTATCTACGCAACGCATTTTAATGTGGTTTGCACCATCATTTAGAGAATTTATTCCGGAAGGTTGTGTATGACAGAGAAAATATGTCTCTCTCGTTATTATCAGCCATATTTTAACTACTGTGGGCGAACTATGGGTAATGTTGGTTTTTGCGCAATAGAAAAACTGTTTGCAGTTCAAATCAAAATTATAATGTACGACCAAATTAATCACACTAGCGAATCACACACTGTAGGTACACTACACAACTATACGGAACGCGCGACAGTTTCTAAACGTGTTCACAGCTTAACCGCCAACAACCAACTCTGCTTTAACTCTGGTCTAGCGTTAGCGTTATAAACTCTGTCCAGCGCTACCTGGTGGCACCGGCCGGCGTCTCGATTAGTCAAGTCAAACGATTGATTTAACGTATTTCCGACATGTATAAGTCATTAAAAATAAACTTAGAATAAAGAAATCTCGATATTTTTGTTAATTCGTAAAAGCCTTGCGAAGCAGGCACGGGTCACTAGTCATACTATAATTTATGATAAACGTCATGGTTGATGGTAATAACTGGGTACTCCACATATCAATCATTTGTACGAAATATTATTAGGAAGTTTTCATTCATATGAATCTTTTGAAACTACTTTTGTTACCGACTGTACAATAAAGCATACATTCATCTAAATAAACAGGCTTGATAATAAAAGTTTATATTTTCTCATTACAGGTGGTAGTTCACCTCAACCAGTACGATTTCCGCGAAGCAAAAACCATGTGGTTTGACCTTCTGCCGGAGACATCGCCAAGAGATTAGACAAAACAAGTCACCAATATGTTCCAACATGAAAGTACTTATGAATCTTATTATATTTTGCGAATTGCAAAAGCCATAATTGCTGATCTGATCTGATTGCTAAATGTTCAAAGTGTATGCAGTCGCGTGTTATATTTTTACAGAAATGTTGTGCGACCGCCTTTTGGTAGTTATTTCCATATAATATTATACAAAACGTCGTTTAATTCGTAAATAAATCTATGTATTTTTACACTTGTTTATATTGTTATAAATGCTTTCATTGTTTATTTATATTTTACTACATAATTAATATTTTTAACATTGCTTATGAATTTGTAAGTGTTGTAGCACTAAGTCGAAGTAATTTGTTAAGTTTAGCTTATGATTATGTATGACACAAAGCATTTACCTACGTTGAGCCGCATATTCTATTTTGTGTGAATTATTGGAGCAGGTCATGTTTTTCTTACTTTTATATTGCATCTAAGTGGATAATTTATGTAAAAAATATTTAAAAAAAAACATAAAAACATAATGGTTGTATTCATTTAACCGTTCCCGTAACTATATTACTGCTTGCATTCTCTATGTGAAGATATCAATGTAGATGAACTGTAATAAAAACCTATTATTGAAGCTTACTCAAATACTAATAAAATTGATATGGGACCACCCTTCTTTTTTTTTTTGGGGTGGGATATCATCAAATGACCTCTCCCGCTCTGGGCGGAGCGGAAGGGCATGTCAGACTCTTACTGACTAAAACCCACCCATGTTCCTTCAGGTGCCTGTGCGCCAGGGCCACGGTAACTCTTTCGAACAATCCGCGACCCCGGCAGGCATCGGCCCCATCGGACCCCGTCAATTATGCTGACATCTCTTTGAGGCGCGCGTGGAACACAACGCGCCGTCGACCCGAGCCTGGTCCTTACGGGACGGCGAGCTGCCCATTGCTTGCCGTCCGCAGGTCCGCGCTTACGGTGGCCGGGAGTCGGCTATCGACTCCCGACGCCCAGGGTGTCTCCTCTTGCGGCGACTAGGGGCGTGAGGGCGCAATGATTGCCTCTCCCTCATGCGCTCCGCCTCCTCCTTTGCGAGCATTACTGCTTCGCAGAAGGAGGTGACTGCTTCCCATTCCCTCTCGCTCCGTACCATGGCCTGAACCAGGGCCGGATGCGAGAGATCGCCGCCACGAGGACACGGCGGTGCTCCGCGCAAGTCGGGCAGACCTCCACTGTATGCTCCACCGTGTCCTCCGGTCGATCCACACAATGCCAACACCCGGGCGTTTCCTCCCGCCTTATCCGAAACAGGAACCTCCCGAAATAGCCATGTCCGGTGAGGACCTGCGTCAGGCGGAAGGTGAGGACGCCGTGGCGCCTCTCAAGCCACTCCTCAAAGAGGGGACTTACCACCGCAATTGTGGCGTGCCCAGCGCTGGGTTATATGGGACCACCCCGTGGGCGTCTTCTGTCAATTACCATACACAGTAAGAAAAAAAAACACGTTATATGCAAACCATCCACTTTATGACAAAGGTTACGGACCAGGTATATTAAGTCATACATTAATCTGAAGACAAGAATGTCAGGTAGTGTACCCAAGGGGCTGATGATATTATTTTTTACCTAGAATGTCTATTTTTTGAGTTATTTGCGCAAAGCTCCAAGGGGATTCAAGTTTTCCATTTTAATTCAGGACGCAACTTACGGCCTACACTTGTCAAATGTTCATTGTTTATTGATATCATAATAAATAGACGATCATTTTTTAAGTAAGGATATGTTACTATCTGGTGGAAAATCACACCCTGTGAATAGTCGGTTTTGTTTAAACTGATCAGCATAGCTATTCACAACCATTCGACTGGGTTCCGAGTCGAAAATGAAACATTTTGTTTACCTGATTTGCCCAGACCCCGACCGCAAATAGCCGTTTGAAGAATAGCGGTTGTCTATTTGGTTTAAATTTAAACTGTCAATATTTTCGGATTTGTGAACAGCTTTTATAGGACTCCTTCGATAACATTGCTTTAAGTCCGATTCGGCACGGAAGCCTATCCAAAGGTTGTGAATACAGGGAGTCTCACACCGTCGCGTCGCCGCTTTGTTTAGAGTTTGGACTAGTACGTCGAGTGAAATGCTAAAATCCCCGTCCAAATGTATCGTAACATGTTCGCCACTTTGTTCGCGTGTTTTATACATGTGGGGTATTTTATATTAGAGAAAGGGTTTGGATGAAAAATATTTTTAATACATTAATTTACACTCAGATGTAATTGAATACAGTCACTAGTAAATACAATTTCACAGTCTTCCTCAAAGTTCTGAGCCTTATGGTAAAGCACAAGGTGTTCACTTCACTTAACTATTAGATCTTATCAGCGTTCCATAGGAGCAGGTGTAATTTTTTGTGCAATTATCTTTCCATAACCACCTCGACCCCCATCATAGTCAGTTCTGTATTCGTCTCGAACCTGTGAATTAAAATTAAAAATATTCAAAATCTATGGTATGACATAGACATACCAGTGCAGCCAGTATTGACATTTTTATTTTTTCATATTATATTAGTACTGGACTATACCAGCATAATTATTCAGCATCTCATATGCCTCATATTTACTTTTAAATACAACAAACCTTGATGTTTGTCAAATGGAGCTTTAGAGAACTACATTCATACAACTCTCATGGCAGGTGGTGCTAATACTTTTTGCTTATTTAGGCTTTGTCCTATTTAGTATTCTTTCCATATAATTTTAGATCAAAATGCTTAATCACCCCTTAAAAGATTAAGTTCCTTGGAGAAAATAGATAATATTCATGAATAAAAACACTGTACCTGTCCACCGGTTTTGCCTCTTCCGTATTGTCTCCCTTCAATAAATCCTGCATCCCAATCACATCGGATGATTCGGTCATCGAGTCTTGTACCATTTATGTATCTGTAATTTAAATTGCCTCAATTAATAACAATAACATCTAAGTAACTCTTAGAATTAACCGAATAAACACATCCAGTGGTCTAATACTCCCAATACCATTACGAAGCAAGACTATTGAAAACAAATGAGATTTATCTAGGACAGAAATCTCATTGATTTCAATGAATGTTGTGACTCTATGGCTCCATTTCTTATGGATAGGGAGGCCCGACATAAGTCATTCAGTCAAAAATTAAAACTAGAAGTATTATTATAATTTAATTAACTGTAAAAACTTTTGACAATGGTTAAAATTTTACTAACCTCATACAGTTTTCAGAATCTTCTCTTGTGTAATATTCAAGGAAGCAAAACCCACACGGAGTCTTTTTATACTTATCTAAACCCATTATTACTCTTCGGATATCACCGCATCGTGAAAATAACTCGTATATTTGTTCTTCTGTTGTATAGAATGACAGGTTTCCAATATACAGTGTTGATGACGCTTTCAATAACTTTTCTTGCTCATTGCGGGAACCCTGAAGAAATAACATTATCGCATTTAGCCAAATGTTACGAATAAGCAATTTAGCTGAAATAATACGAGGAGCAACTTAATTTATAGAAAAAAAATAAGGCAACCTACCTTGAAGTGTTGATCACGATAGGAACTTATTTCGATTGATGAATTCATAGCGTCGGAACTTCTTCTCATACCAATTTAAAAACACTTTCGTGCGTGAAGAATTGTAAAGATTTTAATTTTTCCAACTCAACAACAACGTTTCACTTCACTTGACATCAAATCACATTCACAATCACATTCACACATTCACAGAATATTTAGTATTCATCCTCATCCATCAAATAAAATGACAAATTGAAAAGGGTTGCCATATTGTTCTCATTAAGTTAGTGATGTAATGCTGGCTCCACACGCTTGCTAAATCTTGACAAACGATTACTAATTCTAACGCGTGGATTGGTACTTGGTAGAGCCTGTGGGTAGGGCTAACAGGAGGGCATTTGGCTTGCCTTGTAGTGAGCTTGCAAGCAATTACTGTTGATGTGCCAATTCAATCGAGTGTCGGTTAATAGATTTTTGTATTCGCATCAAAGGAAGCTCGCGGAAAGCGCTTGCGGTCACTACAGACCACACGACCTTAGAGAACACTGGAGAAGGCATAAGCGTAATATTCTGAACAAAAAAGTCTCGTCACTTTTGGCGGGGGACGTGGTACATACTACAAGAAAAAAATCAAAATGCTCGTCGCCGGGCAAGCGAAGTCCGTACTATCGTTTTTTTTTTTATCGATATAGATATTCATTGGGAATTTTGACTGAATCCATGATATAAAAAACTTGTTACAAAAAATACAACCGGCTTCCAAAAAAACGCGTGCGGTGTCTTTGGTTTTGTATTTTCGTTTTTTGCCACCGACTTCCGAAATTAAAGTTATTTTTCACTTTGTAGTGTTTTTTTTTGAAGTCGGTTGTTATTTTTTGTTAAAAAGTTTGGTATTTTTCACTTTTTAGCGAGTCAGCTATTAATTTATATATGTTACAATTCTTACAATAGCCTAATGTCAACTACTCATCACCTTTTACAAAATATTGCTTTTCCGGATGCAGGGACGTTAATTATTCAGGAGTTCTCCTGGTACTTCACCATCAGCTCCACTTTACCATATGCATTATAACGTGCATAAATTGCTTAGCAAACATATTAAAGTAATTGAATCGCAACCCGTGAAATACTTATTGATAAGTAGTTCCGGTGGCTCCATCATCTGTGGTCTTCGTCATCAGTTCCACTTCACCAAATAGTGCTTTGCAAGAGCAAAAGTACGAGTTACTATAAAAAAAATACCCAAATCGCTATAGGTGTGCCTATAATATTTGAAGAGTTCCCTTGATTTCTCCAGGATCCCATCATCAGAACCTGACCTGATGACAATGGGACCACCTGGAAAGATACCCTTTGAAACAAAACAAGAATTTTCTAAATCGGTTCAGGCGTCTTCGAGTAATCGGTGAACATACTTACATAAAAAAAGATTCCGACGAATTGAGAACCTCCTCCTTTTTTTGAAGTTGGATAAAAACAGCTTATGCAAGTACAGGGCAGCCCGCGAAAACCAAATTTTCTTAAGTTTTTTGCGATTCAGTAACAAGTTGTATGTTGATCTAAATAAGATGCGCGGCCGTAACAAGTAATGATGTATAGTTTTTTTTTTTTTTTTTTAATCTTTATTTAAGGAGCTTGGTCAACAAATGTATAGAATTATGATCATAACAAAAATCTTCAATACAGTCATCGCTCTAAGTTCATATTACCCTACTCACCTACTGGATGACTATTTCATGAAATTTTAGCATTTGAGGGCAATTCTAACCCAAGGAGTTGTATTGCTGATTCTAATGATTGTAATTCTGTAAAGCCTTATTTGTTACGGCTGAGAATCATATTTTAATCCACATACAACGTGCCACTGACCTGCACATTGCAAAAAAAATAAGTAAAGGAGATTGGACACTTTAGTACGGACCTTGGTCCAAGTGGCGTCGGATGATGAGACCTGCTTTATTTATTTGATAATTTAGTATTAAAACACTAACTAATAAATCGACACATGGAGAAAAAGTTAATAACACTTTAATAATTGTGTGCTATTATCACACAATTATTATAAGGTGGTATTTTTTTATTATTATTCATTATTTAAAATGCACAACATTGCACGTATTTATGAAAGGTTTAAAATAAAAGAAATATGAACGATTAATACGTATTTATTCTAATAAAACGTGGTTCAAAATGCTGCGGGATGGTGTATTTGGTCTTGGTAGCGAGCCCATCCTAAATACCATATTATGGTCGCAACATCCTAATGTCCTCTTCCCCGTTAAACAGCTACAAAAATAATGTCGTATGGCATTCAATCCTGCAGCATCTTCTCTATACATTATGTATGTATAATAAGTTCTTGACCTGACGTGGCACGACTGTGTGCCCCCTTGTAACATTGTTATGTTTCGTTCTGTAATATTATGTCGCACCAATCCTGCGGGTGGTCCACCGACAAATATCTATGTTGTAGACACCATCCCGGACATGCTCGTTATAGCTACAGTAGCTACGTGCTAGCTTTAGTTGATATGTTCCGTGGGAAGATTATTAAATCTTCTTCTGTCAGCCGTGGAAATCCTGTTAATTCTGGAATATCCCCTGAAATCACTGTAAAAGCTGCACGCCGTCGCGTCGGTTCATATTACTGGCCCATAGATATTATGCTAGATTAGTAGGGATATTTATGCGGTGATTAATATTTTCAATATACCGGTCCGCATATATGCTGTCGTACACCGGCATGTGAAAGCATTCAACTGCGCAGCAGCTATTCTGAAATTCGGGAACAGGTGTTTCAGGACAACTTTGAAATTTAAATCGCACTTAATGCGTCGAAAAATGATCTCCACAACCCTGCGAACCATAGTTACTTTCCTGGATTTATTAGCCTGCATGGTGGTTAGTTGAGTTCCGTCGGGATGTAAAGACTCAGGCGTATGAGGTGTATTGTAAAAACTTCTAAAATCTGGCCAGGCATCCCTAAATCTTATATCCAAAATGAAAACATTGCGCACAGTAGGTACCAAAAAATGGGGCAGAAAAAGAAATACTGGTTTAGTTTCCCGGATAAACGCTTTCAGGAATCGCCTTAGGGGCACAACGGAAATCAGAATACTGTATTATGCAAATGCACGAATTATGGGCGTCACGCACTGAAAAAGCTCGACACTTACTTTTATTTAGACTCGAAGTAAAGCATTAAGGTGTCATCTAAATTATAAGAGAGAGAGTGAGTGAGAGAGCAGTGGTGGCCCAGTGGAGAGCAGTGGTGGCCCAGTTCAAAGAAATGCAGCGGCCACGTCATGAGCAGTGGGCAAAAGACAGTATAATGCAAGTCCAAATAATAATAATAGTAGTTTATGAAACTGTTGCATAACAGGGGTTATTAAAACACGAGTGAGTAATAGTATCACACGAGTGTTTTATTACCTACTTATGTGCAGTTGCATACACTTCTTTATCTCTTACCATGCAATAGGTAGTTACCTATTTAAACAGTACAATAGGTACCCATTTTTCTGGATCGTATAAGTTTTTTCTCCATGGGCCAATTTTATGGTGTCCAAAGTAAAAAATATCATACTTTCATGAACTACTAAATGGACTAGGTTTCATCAGCCGACGTCATTTGGACCACTTCCGCCCGTTCTCCTTTGAATTTTGCGGGCTACCTTCGCTCAAACTACAAATTATTTAATACAAGTAACAATTATAATAATCTCAATAATAAAATAAGTTATAAACAAAAAACATCTTTCAAATTATAAAATCAAATATTTCCATTGATATGGTAACATAAAATACGAACATTAAAAAAAAAAAGTTTTTTTTTACGACTAGTCACATTCTGCCCAATACCAACGTAACAGAAAAAAATAATTAAGGTTGGCAAACAAAAGAAAGGCAATAAAAATAAAATCATCTGTGTGATTTATAATTCCCGCTTTTCTTTTGTTGCGGTTAGTTAATTTAATACATGAACCATGTTTTAAAATATAGTTACCTACACAAAATTGTCTTAACAAGCTATTAGTTGTTTTGGTTATTTTTTCGTCATTGACGAATTTGCTAAAATAGTCCCAATGGCTACCGCCGAGGATTTTGAAACTTTAGACGAAGAGGTTAGAGAACTTATTCAAAATTATAAACATAAAAGAGCTACAGCGTACGAACCCTGTACACTTAAAAACATCAGGGAGTGCCTAATTGGACTCAGTGAAGTAAGTTTATCTTTAATTTGAGCGTTGTTGGTTTGTTCAAACTTTGTATTGTTTAAAAATTTAATTCCAAAATTTTTTAGGAGTTTGGTCTACTAAACATCAGCTATATTTTTAATCCACATTTAGACGTGACCAATAATACTTTACACTCAGAAGCCCTGGTGAATCTTATTAACTCAGTGTGGTCATTGTTACATACTTATAAAAACGTATCACAAAAAGCTGAAAATCTTGAGGAACAGAATCATATACTGGATCATAATAATAAGCAACTCAATGTACGTATAAAAATATGTATTAAGCTGTATACTTATTATTCTAATATATATTTTTTACCAAAGTACTACAATTTTTCTTTCTTACAGGGTTTAGTAGGAAGGTTGAAGGAAAAAATTAACTCTGAGAAGAATGAGTCAAAAGCTTGTGTTGCTTCTGCTCAAAGGATATCGGATCATTCTGAGGATATGTTACACAAGATGACGGACACACGTGCAAAGCTATTGCAAGTTACCAAACAAAAAGAAGCTAATGAGAGAAAACTTCAAAATGAAATAACTAGACTTAAATTGCAAAATGAAAAACTAACTGATAGGCTGAGGAATAAAGGTAAATCTCAAGGTTTATGGGAAGAACTTATTATTATATTCAGTTATTTTATAACATAAATCCCACAAATATAGAACATTTACTTGCTACTTTTAATTTAAACTAGCATCTGCCTGCAACTTCATTAGCGTGGAAGTCTTTGTTCTTTGGCTTTTGTCCTTTTTTCGAAGGGTCGTAGCGTGATATAGCCTATCATCTCCCTCAAGAAATGAGCTATCAAATGCAAAAATAATTTTTCAAATCCATTTGGCGGGTCTTGATATTTGCATATTAAAACAAACACAAAATTTCCATCGTAACTTCTAAACAAAAGTTTTGATTCAAATAACTTAAAAAGGAATTTACATGTACCTACATATCCATTATGAAACTAATTAGTTGGATAAGAATTAATATGATAGGAATGTCATCATCTTTCGATTCTACCTTAATTTTGATTGACTATTTTGAACAAAAAACAGGTAATGTTAAGTACATACTATAAACTTATAGTACATTACAATAGGTAACCATTTTTATGTATTATCTATAGTTACTGTAGCACTATCCAAATAATTACTTTTATATATAGGCAAATTTTTGATACCTTTTGGTTACATTATTGTATTTTCATAGACGGCTAATTAAAAAAAAAAATGCAGCCTATGTTACTCGATGATAATGTCGATTTCTATAGGTGATAGATTTTTTTTATAAGTTAAGATTTTTTTGAGTTTATCCATTACAAACATACAAAAAATCAAATAATGCATCTATAGAATATTATTTTAGACAACTATAATTTTTTTTCAGACATACATACTCATCCTACCAGTGCAGCCCATGCCGCATGCAAAAGTTTGAAATCAGAACATGAAGATTACAATAAACATTTGAAAAGAATTATAAGCAAATTGGAGCACAATAATCAAATATTATTACAAGAAGTTCTCAAACTGAAAGAAGAACTTATTTTTAGAGGAATGGATCAGTTTTCTTTAGATAATGGAAAGAATTAATGTTTCCAGTTACCAAGATTTTTAATCTAAGTTACCTGCATGAGCTGTGACTAATCATTTTAATAATTTTTAATGTTAATTACCTAACTGACTGAATAGTATTAAATTGCAATGATCAGTATTATAGTACTTAACTAATGTTGATAATAATGTACAAACTAATCTATAATAGTATTACTTGACATGTTTTTACTTGTTATTGTTGGGGGCTTAGCCCATAGTTATTCATCCAGTGTTGCTAATTTTATAATTGATGTAAGCTTTGAAGTTCACAAAATAAATAAAATGATTAATAGCTATATTTTTATTTTGTAAGGTTAGCAGAAATTGCATAGAAAAATGGACTATGGCCATAAATCATATGAGAAAAAGTTTGATGTACACTTGCAGAGCTCAATGGCCATCCCTGAGAGCCAAACCCAAAGCCCTCTAAGTCTTCCAAAACCTAATAATAAACAGTTGAGGTGCAATACTACATCAGTAACCATCACCAGTAATCCTGGCAGCAATCAGGTAACTTCTTACCTACTTGAAAATTAAAAGTAGCTAGTTTAGACGCCCTCAGTTTCATAGCTGGTATCTCTACAATGCGTATCTCAGAGATATAACTTCTAAAGTTGAGGGAAAGATACAAGGCGAAGCAGTGAAGGATCCTATGAGCTATCGTCCATAATAAATCATGTATCTCACTTTTAAACTTTACGATCACTAAAGTACCCCCCCCCCCCCCCCCCCAACTGTAATCTATCCTGAGTTGATCTCAAAACAAGCAGGTTTCTAACAAGAAATGCACAATTTATCGAAGTTAGACAAATTAAATACCTGGTCCCTGACTTACTTGCTTTTGAAACAAATGACTAATGCCCGTTTTCACTAACATTAGCAAATGCACTAAATTGCAGCTAATCCATGATACCAGTAACTCCTCTTTAACTTGAAGCTTGTGCACCTTGGGTTTTTTGCGTACAGCCAGCGGTTTAAACCCACCTAAACTATGCCAAAAGGGTTGCCCCAAGGTAGCGTCCTAGGTCCCATGCTATTTAACGTCTCAATTCTAAACCAACATAAAGCGGTAACATTCGCGGATGATCTGACCCTCGACTACTGTCAACAGTCCTAAAATTTTGTAAATGCAGAAGCGAGAAGTAGGTGAAACGCTAATACCGGCTGTCTGAAACAATCACCAGTTGTCGCACTAAACTCACTTGAAAGTGCCTATAATGATCTTTTGAAGGTTCAAGATGCACGTCCGGTCGAAAACTAAACAGACTGACGAAAGAAATCGTTTGTGCGATGCCAGGAATTGCTTAGGCAAGTTGAAGAGCCGCAACTGTTTCATGAAGAATCACCTTTCTTTTTCTGAAACTTACCCACTCGCAACTCAAAGAGAATTACTTCCTGATTTAAAGAGGCACGATAAAAATTGCGGTTGAAAATAATACCTACTCCCAATCCAACGCTTTATTACGGTGAGCTTGCTAACAGATCTACAAGCAGTTAAATAACTGCCATGGCCGATTTGGAAATGTTTGGAACAACTTTGAAGCCAGTTGACCCAAATGTGGATACTCCAAGAAGAAACACTAGCCATGGCCTCATACTGCAGACGATGCTTCACCTCCTGTCCTGTTCACTGTGCACTACCACTAACAGCTGCTCTTTAAAATACCTCTATGGAGGTAGGTAACTGACAGTGTTGTGGACTTGGTCAAGTTCAATAGATAACATTTTGACGATAATATTTAAATATTCATTTTTTTTTTCAATATTCATTTTTTTTCAATATTCATTTTTTTTTCAATATTCATTCATTGCGTCGCGCAGTCGGGTAAAAACAGTAGATATTTGTTGTTATAGTTATTCAAATTGTAAATAATCAACTAGCGTTCTCATGTGGTGACGCCAAATGATAAAACATTATGAGCTGCGTGATAATAACTCATTGACGGCTGGGGGTTTGTACGTAATACGTCCATAGAATTAATTAACACAAGTTTTGTCCGGGCTTTTGCGAGACTGACTCGCGGCCGTAATAAGCGACACGATAATAATATCACTCCGCGACGCTCGCGTCCAGTCGAGCACTCGCTGTGCGCTGAACTAATTGATTCACACTTCATCGTGAATACTGAACATTCTACATTCGACCGCGAAAGTGTGCGCGCGCGCGGCTTGTTTCAACCGCAATCATTTCATTTCGTTATCATTAGTATTTCTATAAGAATGATAAGACTATTACATCACTGAGTGATAAGATTCAAGGACCAAGTTACGGGCGAGCAGTAGGTACACCGCGACTGCTGTGTGCAACAGCTGTAGTTATAAAATTAAGTGTAAAACAATAGACTTGACGGTCGGTTAGTGTGATTATTGTGTTAGACTTTGTCGGATGTCGCGGCACGTACCATGGGGACGAGTAAAAGGCTGAAGATAACAGTGGTTGGCGATGGTATGGTAGGCAAGACGTGCTTGCTCTACGTGTTCACGAAGAATGAATTCCCAGAAGAATACGTACCTACAGTGTAAGTCTCAACTTAATTTTACTCTTAATTGGTTCCGGTAATGTTTGGGATGGTAGGTGCGGCGTCTGCCAGGTCAATAGGGCGATTGCGACAAGATAAGTGTGACGCGAGTTGAAGCCTCTGAATTAGCAAGTCGGCGGCGCTGTAACATCGTTATCATAACACATCTATAAAATATAATTACAGAGATGCCGAGTTGTCATACTAAAACATAAGGATTCATCATTTAAAATGGACTGATGTGGATAATTTTGTATTTTCCTTCTATTGTATTCATAATCATACAGTATTACACATCCTTAGTACTTTACCGTAGGTAGGTACATAATTGACTCGTAATGACGTTATTATTAATTTAAAAACAAATTAAGGTAAAATTTAATTAACTAAGTAGGCAGATTATTTGAAATGGGAACAAAGATGCCTAAAGGACAATTAAATACTATAAGCTATTGGGCCTTGGACTATCAATTTCAAGAAACACATAAACAAGTGTGTACTAAACTTGTATTCTAAGCAGGAAATCGATTTGTCTTACGTCATTCAAATGTGTACTTTAATACCGTAGAATTTTACGTGATGACTGCTGACTAATCATGCGTTGTAAGGTGCTCAACAAGTTATAAAATATAATTTGAGTATAGCGAATTGACTGATAAGCTACATAAAATAAATGATTCATTAACCGGCAATAGATATACAATTCACTTCGGTTAATATTTATTTCACGATGGGCTCCACGACTATCTTCTGTCGGAACTCCCAAACCCATCGGAATACTGACATGTATTGTTTGACGACTCCTTGACTACGTCCTCCACCACTGCAAAGCCTAACAACGGGCGCCATCCTTTTGGGGCTCATGTTAATAACCAACAAAAAAATTATATCTAATTATTTATCTCTACATCTTATCCTTACTACTTATATGTCACTAATTGAGGCGTTAATTGAAATTGGTCCAAATAGCAACTGTGTTTGAGTTATTTTGTAAGTAACATAAAGATAGTTCAGTATTCAAAAACTATAAAATTAAAATCGTCTAAAATTGTCGCAATGCGCTTTGAATGTTAATTTCGCCAGCAGTAGTCGCTACCAGTTGGCTAATATTATTGAACAGGTACCTACTTAGCATTGCGAGCTGCACTATTTATAAAGTCAAATACGTCGCGGCATTGTTGTATTGTATCCACACATCGTCGCTTCCTCCTTATGAAACTGGACGCACGCCTACTGCTACTTTGATTCCCTTGCGATCCATCTCTTCACTAAATGACCCAGTTTCAAGCACAATATATCTACTTGCACGGCTAGTAGGAACCTATAGAGATAATCATCTCTAAGCAGTTGAGTAAAACGACAATAACCCAATACCTAAGGAGAGGAGGAGGCTCTAGGTGACCATATTCATAAATTAAGATATATCCAGTTAATAAGTATATATCGATGAATCCCTACTACCTACCAAAGCCAGTGAAAAACCGGCAGGGTTACGACAAAATAGTCTATCAATGTACAGTCACGAGCATGAATACTTTACACTTACGCATAAAAGCGATTGCAACTTTGTGTAAAGATCTATTTCATAATACCTAGTATCGTTACAAAAAAACTGTTCGTAACACCATAAAAGGTATATCAATCCTTTAGGAGAAAATGGCTTTTGAATCTTTCGTAAATGTAAGGTACCTATTTATGCTCGTGACTTTACTACTTAACTTGAGTCATTGCTGCATTTGGATAGTACTGGTAAACATGATATAAGTCCTCTTTATATAGTAAAAGGAAATTAAAATCCTTATATGGCTAACATGGAAAAGTCCATTACTTAATACGTAAGTAGGTACATAGCTACATACGTGCATGTAGCGCATTAGAGGATCAAGGATAAAATAATCAAATAATATCCATTTATGGGGTGTTTAGAGGGAAATAATACCAGCCTCGGCGACCGTAACCAGTTGTATTTTAATAGATACGAGGGGCGTTCAATGTATTCTCTGTACGAGGGTGATTTACTACTGATGTGGGTAATTTGACTAACTAATTAATTAGTGACATTATCTAAGGATATAAAGGTAAAATTTTATACAGTTGTGATAATTAGTTTGCTAGTTATCCTTAGTCAATGACAAATGGAATGGCTAACGTGATAATTTTGAAGAAAATCGAGCAGTGCGCTGTTATTAAATTTCTTACCAAACAAGGAAAAAGTCAAAAACTATTAACGAAGAGATGGTGGCTGTTAACCAAGATTTTGCACCTTCGTTATCTATGGTTCAAATGTGGGGTAGTGAACTTAAAAGGGGCATAGAGAGTATTGAAGACAACACTCGCTCGGGCGGCCCGGTAACTGCCTCTATGGAAGATAACGTAAAAAAAGTTGAGAAGCTTATACTGGAGGATGCCCGAATGAAGATGAAAATAATAGCAGTGATGACCCACCTCTCCGTTGGTACCGTGCACATTATTCTTCATGACCTTCTTTACCATTCAAAAGTCAGTATAAGATAGTGCTGCGAATGCTCCCGGTGCGGCGCCTTAAAAACAAGTGCGAATCGAGTGCTGTAGAGTTTTTAGATCTTTTTGATGAAATTCCATCAAGAATTTTCGATCAAATTGTTACTGGAGATGAAACGTGGGTTCATCATTATGCCTCTGAAAGTAAGCAGGAGTCCATGCAGTGGCAAAAGAAGGGTACTGCGCCCCCTAAGAAATACAAAGTCGTTCCGTCTGTCGGAAAAAACATGGCCACAGTGTTTTGGGACTCTTTTTTAAGGGAATTTTGCTGATTAAGTACACAAAAAGGTGAAACCATAAACGCAGCATCCTACGCATCCCCTTTACAAAATTTACGGGAAACAATAAAAGAAAAAAGACAGGTTAAACTGACCACCGGTGTAGTGCTTCTTCACGACAACGCCCCAGTCCACACGGCGCGTGTGTCCAAGGCTGCTGTGCGATATTGTGGTTTCGAAGAAATTAACCACCCACCCTATAGCCCGGATCTAACCCCAAGTGATTATATTATTATTTGTTCTCTAATTTGAAAAAAAGAGCTTCGTGGGAAACGATTTTCAAACGATGAAAAGCTCCAGGCAGCAAAAAATGCGCATTTTTCAGAAAAAGAGGAAAGTAATTTTTTACAGGGTATTGAAAACTTAATTCCGAGATGTAGTAAATGCATTGAAGTACTCAATACTCAATATTTCCGTGAACGTGCTCAAGTATTGGGGGATTACAAAGAAAAATAATTTTAATTGGATTTACGTTTTTTGACATACCGATACCGAGAACACATTGAACACCCCTCGTAGGTAGAAACTTTTCGATAGGATCAGGAAAACAAGGTTAGCATCAACAGGTACCTACTTATAACTTGTAGCATCCCAATTCCCCATTATCACTGGGGCGACTCATACCTAAGTAAATGACCGAGTCATACCTACATAAGTAATAAAATAACTTAAGTACCTACCTTACGAACCACAAACATTACGTAACCTAACGTTAACTCATAACTGCGTGGTTCAACCTAGGTTTAACCGAAATGGGCTCAAAGCGACATCAGTAATAGTCAGTGAATAACCGCGAAAACAATGCGGCGACGACAACGTAGGTTTAGTTACATTAACACGACCTACATAGACAGTCCGTAGGAAGTAGTCGGTACAGCACTCCCAGGAGATTCATCCTAATTACTAGGTTGGTTGAAGGATCGCAAACGCCCACGCACTTCCAGATTGTGGCAATTTCCGCAGTTTAATAACGCAGACGCAATGATGTCCCACCCAAAAAAAAAATATATATAAGTCGAATCAACCACACAGCCACTAATTCGTGTAACGGTCGGATCGTTTTGTTACCAATCGCCACTCTTTGAATTGTCGATCCCACAAAGTAAACTATGGCCCATAGCGCAGGGCTCTACCCTACTACCATTTCAAATGGAAAGTATTGTTATTCCCGTCGAAACTTAAACATTTTACATGTGGAACAATAACCCGACATTGAATACTTTTTGCTTCCACAGGTTCGACAACTATGTCGGTCACATCACGGTGGACGGCGAGGAGGTGGAGATGGCGCTGTGGGACACCGCCGGCCAGGAGGACTATGAAAGATTAAGGCCATTATCCTATACTCATGTAAGTTTTCCAGCATCCTTTAATCAGCACCACAAACAGCATACATACATACGCTGCATTGAGCAGTGGGGGAGGGTCTCTAGTTTTGTACAAAACGATTCCTTTCGGCTTCCATAAATAAATAATTTTTTTTTCGCTAGTACGCACTCGTAGGTACACAACACCTAGTAACGTGACAGTAACACATTTAGCGCAAGGGAATGTGTACTAGACTGAATCGCTAAGTCTGTCTTAAACACAGTCACACATAAGAATCCTTTCTACACATCCTGCTCATGAATTTAGACCTCTGTAAGATGGATTATTGTTACCAATGTCGGTTCTGAGGCTCTGACTGACGTATCAAGTCCACATTTAGACAACTTTTAAATAATTCAAACAGTATTGTTGTCTTACATGCTAAATTAATAATTCAAAATGTTATTGTTCTGTTACAGACAAACTGCTTCCTAGTGTGCTATTCGGTGGCCACTCGTTCGTCATTCGAAAACGTGATCCACAAATGGCATCCAGAGCTAAAGCACTTCAATGAAAAAGTACCGATTGTATTAGTTGGTGAGTTCAGTTTTTTTTTTTATTTGGAGGTGCATGGTCCATGCCGATGTAAGAATGGCCGTAACGAGTGCATTGTGTTATTAGTTCCAAAAAACGGAAGCAACGTATTTTAAACGATGTCGTTACGTTAGTAAATTATGAAGTGACTCCTGAATCGTATTACCTACGAAACGCGTGATTCTTACCTAATTAATAGTTTCATTTCGATTTGAAAGTTCTTTCTAAAGGAAGCTTCCGTTGTAAAATGCTACAGGTCGTAATATTTTTTATAATATTTGTTAATTATGTACACAGCAATTTGTGGCTATTAGCTGAATGAGTGTTAATAAGGAAGAACTTAATTACTGCTTTACATACATGGTTAAATTTGCACTTAGCAGGCTTTGCTTATTCACCCTGACTAACTAAGTAATTAAGGTCTAATGATCAGAATTTTATGGGTAATGAAAAACCAATTAACTGACTCATGTATTGATTTAATACAAAATACACAGAACTCTAAATGAGACATCTAATCCGAACATGTGCAGGGCGATGCCTGACGAGGTCAGAAATTGCATAGTCCTGTTTTTTTTTTACTCAAATAAAATAAACATTCTGTCAAGAGACGCATTCTTGACACAGCTATGTAACTATATTATGAATATTTGAGCGGAGGAGACATGACAGCATAATAATATTATGTTACGTTTGCGATAAAAGACGATAGCGAAGTCTGAATAAAAAAAAAAATGTAAAGTATGTACCTATTTCAAAACATATTTCAATATGGTAAATATATCTGTTTCAGCTACCAAAACAGACCTGCGAGCATCCGGCACCGCAGTCGTGACCACACAGGAAGGAAAGAAATTAAAAAAGAAAATTCGGTGAGTTTATGCTTCCAACAATAATATCTGCTTTACTATCAATTCAAATGACAGAGAAAGATAGTATTGAAACTGAATATTTTTTAAAACAACATAAAAGTGAAAACTGACAAGGGTTATCGTGCGCGAGCGCCGGCAGCTGCGCTATCGCCTCTTATCACCCGCTGATAATGCCCAGAGTATTGTGATATAACGACACAGGAACAATTTGTTAAATAAATCAGGCGATTTAACTACCACACAATGAGTTAAAAGTGCCGTTAAATGTTTGCACACGAAACAACGTCCAAGGCGTTATCATTCGCAGTACTTTTTTGTCAAGAAGATTAAATAACTGTATCAAGGTTTCAAAAAAATTACAGCCTACATTTGAGCACATACATAAAATTCAGCGATTATATGATATTGACACGTCGTCGTTTTTATGATACCTGATTATTGAGTTTCTATGTGTGCCGCTTATCAGTCGGAGTGGCATTGTAGATAAAGGATCACTACTTGTACACATGAGTGATGGTGCGCCTGCACTTGTTTCAGAGCGGTCCAGCTGGTGGAGTGCTCTGCGCTCGAGCGAGTCAACATGACCGAGGTGTTCGAGGAGGCCGTGCGCGCTGCGCTGCGCAAGTCGCCCGTGCACAAGCGCACCTGCCAATACCTCTGACGAGCCTCAATCAACAAATATTTTCTCGATATGACCCGCGGAATTAACGACCAGCCATAACAAACTGCTCACGATTCAAACATACGCTGTTCAGTTTTGTCAAGAGTTTCCATCGCGTCAACTGTTAGTAGTTACAGATTGAGCACGTTGCATTTTACTTAAGTATTACACTAGGCCTGCACAAATGATTGCCTTTGAACACTTTACTGAACTTACAAGTTACAATGAGTATTATTTGAAAACTTAGAAGATTTGCAAAAGATAAAGAGATAGATTAGTTGATACCTTGAGATTTTAGTTAGGTTACCGTTGAGTTACGTGCTATTTATGGTGCTTTTGTACAAATATTATATTATTATAAACTTTATTTTGATGTTAAGTTAAATATGAGAGATGTATATTTGATTTTAAAATGTAAATATAAACTTAGATTAATATACTTTATGAAATGAAAAGGACCAAATTCTTTGAAACCAAAACGTTTGTAATATAATTGTCAATCAAAAGCGTAATTTATCTTCTTTTTAACTATTAGTGGGCTGAGGTATACCTCTTTGCAAGCTGTTGATTTATAAAGTAGAATAGCTGTTCAAACTGCCACATGGTAAATCGGTTATACGTTTAGTAACTTACGGCAGAAGTACTCACGCACTTATGTAGTATATTTTCTATTTTTCACTATAACATGCAAATAAGTAGTGGAGTCCGTTACGATGACGTCGATAGAAGTGTAGTCGTGAAGTCATCCAGCTTCAATTGACCAGCAAAACGTTAGTCATCGGGTGGCTAACAAGGATTTTCCGAAACGCAAATAGCATGACGTCAGTAACACACAATAAGTGTATAAAATGTATTATATTTTACGTTAAATTGACTGAATCAGTATTTTTGTAGCACAGGAAACTTACGCGAACATTATTGTTGATACAATATTGTAACATGTATTATAGATTGTAATATATTTTAACAGGAAAATGCAAGGAAACATTGTATTTACATTAAAGAACGTGTAAAACGTGTTTATCTTATATACAACCTACTGCAATTCTTATCGTTATGCGGTTTCTTGTGTGAGGTATTACTTAATCTACCACCGAACAGCGAGCAGACCAAAAATGATGATAATTTACAACTGTTATTGTTTACCTAAAAGTCTTGATTTCTAAGTAAATATATAATATATAAAAATTATTTCATTTAGTTTTATTTTCTAAATATCTCATAACATAAAATTATTTGGATAAGCAAAACACAACCTAAAGCAAAAACATAACTCGGAGAACTTTGAATCACTCACTGACTCACAAACAGTTGTCATCCAAAAGAAAAATTGCAATAAAGTGAAGCAAAATAAAAGAATGTCATTATAGTTAAAAATGTATAATGTGGCATTAATGGCACATACTGGCTTATAGAGAGCATTCGTTTTACAACATTATATACATTCCTCAGCTGTGAGGCAATTACATACTGCAGCAGTTTCACTAGGCGACAAATTATGGACAATATAACGACGTTGACTGGCAACATCGCTTTGTATGTGGCATAAAACCGTTATGATGTCACTCTATATTTTGATTGGTCTTTTGAAACGAATACTTCCATTTCACACACATTTCCGTCGCTATGCAATATAGAGGAAACAATCACTATTATAATTAACTAGCAAAACGCTCCTTATAATTTCTGCCTTTAAAGTTGCCAAACAGCTAGTAGAACAAGCGCTTTGAGATTGTTCTCCAATGTTAACATTATGTACATCATACAAACTTTATAGAAGTATCAACTTATTAATAATGGAACTCAAATATAACAATAGGAGATTACGTTTGGTTTGGAAGTACGAGGGTTGTGCTACCTAATGGTACTGGTCCTTATTCACTATGACAAAGTGCTAGTTGCAGTCTAAACGCAGTCTTGTTAGTTGCCAATTGCGCCTAAATATTTTGAATAAATTGAACTTCAAATATTATTGTCAACCTCAACTCTTAATTAGCTTATAATTTCCCAAATATTACTTTCTATGACAGATCATCAGAGGCAGGAGTTAGTTCAGTAAAAATAATATCGGCGAGTGAACCGAAAAAAAAACGACGCTTTGTAGCTTTCTGGGCAAAGCACATACTAAAATGTGATTCGCTGGCAATACCACCACGAAATAAAAAGATTATAATTGAAAAGAGTTCGTATTACTTGCAAAGAGTCATAGAGAATAAGTGCCCTGGACATATCATTGAGTCCATACACACACGAGACACGGCGAGCAGAACGCGGCAGGCGCGATACACTCTGATGTCACTACTTGTCATTTCTTCTTCGTACGGTCTATTAGTTTGCTCTGCAACAAATTAAATACACTGTAAACATAATTTCAAGAAAATTTGTACTTAATTTCTATTGTAAAGCTTTTGTTATAAAATCTATAATCCGGTGTAAGGAGCCCATATTCATCAAAGAAGGTGTAACATCAATCATTCGTGTTACAGCTAACCGATACTGATATTGACATTTCTTATGAATGAAATATGCAACTGTTGAATTTGGTTTTTAATCTATCTGATCATACAAATCATATTGATAACATTGTATAAGTATATCGCAAGGCAACTTTGCCGCATCACGTCCGGTTTTACCTGAACGAAGTAATCATGCAGTACTGAATCATACAAGGTAGCAGCTTTTAGGGTGTGGTTCGTAAAATAAAAATATCCGTCAATTGAAACTTTATTCCTGTTTTAATCTAATTTTTAACCGACTTCACAAAAAGGAGGAGGTTCTCCATTCTTATGCTCAGAACTTTTTTCTGGGTGAACCGATTTCGATTATTCTTTTTTTATTTGATAGGTGGTGCTTCACATGTGGCCCCATTTAAATTTGATCAAGGTCTGACCAGCAGTTTTTGAGTTATCCTTAATACTGCATATTTTTTCCACTTAGTTTATATGGTGATGTGTTAATAATTTCCTGTCACTGTTGCACACCAAGTAGTGGTATTCGAATTTGTGTGGGGTAGGTACCGCAACTAAAAAGTGAAAACTAAAAACATTTTTCCAAAAATGCAACCGTCTTCCAAAAAAAAACACTAAAAGACGTGAAAAATAACTTTAATTTCGGAAGTCGGTGGGCAAAAACGAAAATACAAAACCAAGACACCGACTTCCAAAATTAAAGTTATTTTTCACGTCTTTGTGTTTTTTTTGGAAGTCGGTTGTATTTTTGTAAAAAACGATTTTTATACCTAATATTTTGACGTTAGCAGCAACATACTAATGTTAGATTCGCGAGTAGAGGATCGTGATCAGATATAGTGTGGGTGCAGAATGGTATAAGGGTAACGAGACCCACAAACTTTTAGTATAGTATTAGTTACCTTAGCTAAATTGAGTCCGATCTCACTGAGTCGCTTGTGCTGGTAGGTAAGCGGCTCATGCAGCTTGGCGTCGCCGCGCTTGTAGAAGTCGCTGTAATCCAGTCGGAAGGCCAGTGTCTGAAGAGACACCTCCGCGTGAAGGGCCAGCTTCAGTATCAACGTGGTCACGTGACCCCTGCAACAAAATCCTTTATGTAGCCAAGAACTAAACGAGAAATGTGGTTAGAACTTAGAACCTCAGGAGTAGGGCGGTTGCTTCACGGTAGCTGTATATGAACGAACAGCAGTAACTTAAACGCGGAAGTTACTTATTTCAGAAAATTTTAGAAGAACGATTGCGATAAAAAACAAAAAAAACAACATTCGTGTCATATTTTTTACCTTCATAGCAGCCAGATGTTTATTTGTGTAATAGGTGATTATTGAATGATGGTTGTTGCAATTAGAGTAGCTTAATGACATACTAACCGGTGCAATTTGCTTATCTTTAGTTTCACACATAGTGGCAGCTAAATGCGTGTGCGCAAGTTCCCAACTTTGAAAACCAGTCGAGATAATTTCCAAAGTATCAATCGTGGGCTATCAATAATGACTGGTATAATCCATTAGACTTGTTACTGTTTTTATACAAATCTATTGAAATGTAGGATGACCAAAGATCTTATCCTGTAGTCTTCTGTGTTAATGACATAATGTTGATCTATAATCTTTATCAAAATATCCGAGTTTATTATGTCTATAATAGTATAGAAAGGCCTGTTGAAGCATTAACATTTAACTAGTACCGTTGCCATGTAAAGCTTTGGGTTAAAGTTGACATCGTGCGTAACTAATAACTCAAGCATAATCAATCTCGTTTTTCGTTCATTGGTCGTGACCTAAAATATTGTATGTACCTGTACGTGCGAGCCCAAACGTTGAGGTCGGCCCTTCGACTGGCTAGGAACTGATGGAAGATCTTTCGCTTCTCTTTGTCCAAAGCTTCGTCAGCCGCCGTGAATGCGTATTCGCCTGTAGAACAATGTAATTCAATCAAAACTTATAGTTATGTGCGAAGGGGGGTTTGGTGGCATTTATGTTAGTTGAATCTCAGATTTGATGCCACCAACTGCATCCGACTGCTTCAAAGGTGAGCTTTTTAGAACTTTTTAGTTGTAGACGGTTTTTTTTTCAAATCTATTAGGCTCACTGGCGCGTTTATGAGTTATCCTAAATACGTAGTAACAGCTAACTCAGGGCGCCACCAACAGTTAGAGGTAAACCTAGGGTTAAACTTGGGGATGTAGGAGAGTTAAGTCGCTAGACTTTGAGTTAGTGTTATTAATGCTGGTCATGGTATTATTTTTTTTACTTTTTCGGGTCTATAATACGCCATTTTGTTTTTCTAAAAACAAAACCTAGCAAACGTATGACCATCGCGCGACCCAGACGAGTCGATAGACACCTCATGCATCAAAATCCATCCAGTCGTTAGGATGCTTCGAGGATATAAAGAATCCGACATACTTAGATACAAAGATAGACACTTCTCTTATTTTTAAAGACCCAAGTGGGTCTAAATTTAAAATTGGAGGGCAAGAAACGAGATGCTATTACGGAAACTGTATTTCTAGGAATTACTTTAGATTCAAAATTGCAATGGGGCGCCCACATTAGAGCTCATTCAGGTAGACTGGTAGATTAAGTCCAGCGACATATGCAGTAAGAAAATAAGGCAGTTGACTGATATAGGCACAGCTAGGTTAGAATACTTTGCTTATTTCCACAGTATTTTGTCTTAAGGCGTTCTGCTGTGAAAAAAGGAGGGTAATAATCTCTACTGGAACATAAATAAGCCATCTTCTTGTATTCTTGTTTGTTTATATGCGTGTACATAAATGGTTAATTAAATAAATCAATAAGTAATCGTTTTCTTACCGCGTGCGAGTCTCTCTGCCTTCACCTGCTCTATTCTGTCCCGTCGCTCGAGTTCTGCATTGATACCGGCGTGCAGCGTCGACTCGAAGCTGCGCAGTGCCAACGTCTCGTTCAACACGTTGCCCAAGTAGGATTGTAACTCCTACGACCAAGACAGTGTTAAGGAATTCTGAATGATCTCCAATATTTACGGCCTTATTACAAAAAAAAAATGATTTTCTTTAGAACCAGGTATAAACCGTAGTATTTTTTTTTTAATTTCGTAGGTTGTTCCGAGAAAATTAAAGTTTTAAATATAAAAACCGATTTTAAACCCGTGTCTAAGTTGTCAATTTTGTAATAGGAACCTTTACCTCCTGCGGAATAAGGTTCGTAATACAAAACTACCTCAAAGGTTTAAGCCTGGACCAAAATTAGAACTGTTTTTGTAATTAGACGTAAACTAAACAAAACCTTAAAAACTCTTGCATCTCTCTGACATGGATGGTTTTCTCGAAAATGATATGCTGTCGTAACGAGGGTAGGACGCGAACATAATAATTAAACATTTAAAGCTATTTAACAATCTCACTTCAAAAGCATTTGTAACTTTGGTCCACGCCTTCTATGCCAGTTTTTGTATTTCGAACTTTATTCCGTTAAAGATTCGGCTTTAACGGAATAAAGTTCGAAATACAAAAACTGACTCGAACCAGATCTAGAGATAAACCATGTTTTGTAATCAGGCTGTTTAATGTTTACTGCAGCCAATTAAATGTGTGCCAATTAATTGCAATACTATCTGAAGCAACGTTTTCATATGATCATCAGTCACATCATGATATCAATAATAGTTGTAACGTTGTAAACAACAGGAAAACTGTCGTTTGGTCAGTCGTGCAGTTGCCGAACAAAATGTAGTTGTGTAAATCATAGCATTAGGAAGTTAGAATTATATTCAACCGCAAATTACCCAACCTGAGATAACGTCAGCTACATTTTTCTCGTGAAATATCCAGGAAAATATTAGGACACTATAATAAGGAAAACCAACCAAAATCACAACATGAAGTACCTGCGTGGTGTCATGTATTGCACAGAGCACGCAATCACCGCGCCGCGCCCGCAGCGTCCATTCGGCCGTGCCGTCTCTAGACGCTGCCTGAATCTTATTATTATCGCGATTCCATTTTGCGTCGTGTAATCGAGATTCGATATTTCATATTTAACCTTGACTTCTGGATCAATCAACAAAAATGACAGTTCAATATGGTGATATGTACCGGATATGCGAGAAAGGAATTTATAACTTGCAGACCCGACAGAATGTCCTATTCAAATTGCAATCCATAGGAAAAAGCAATTTCAGTTATTCCCGAATTTTCCCATTTCTCAGGCAACATTACCATTTTTTCTTCCCTAAAAACCCTATTTCGAGTATTACGGACACAAAAAAATAATAACCAAATCGGTCCAGCCGTTCTCAAGTGATGCGCTTATTAACGAACATTATTTATTTTTAGTATACCGTACCTCAAAAAGAATAAAAAGGAACCCTTATACCACTTAGTTGTCCGTCGGTCTGTCAGTCTGTCAAGACCCTTTTTCTCAGGAAGACGTGGAGGCATGAAGTTGAAATTAAATACGTAGGTCTACGGTACCTCGGAGCTAAAAAAAAATCAAGCTTTTAGAAGGTTGTTTTTATTTTTTATTTTGACTTAAGTCAACGCTTTAAAAAATACGGCCATTATGCGACATACTCGCATATAAATCAAAACCTATAGCGTACTTCCCGTTGATCTAGAAACATGAAATTTGGCAAGAAGCAAGGTCTCACAGCACAAGTAAAGGAAAAAGTCCGAAAACCGTTCATTTGTAGTTACACATTCACTGTGCGCGGTCCGACACACATTTGGCCGGTTTTTAAATGTATCTGGATTGCTTAACCATTGCCACTTAACGGCATTGTCACTTATACGTGACAAACAAGCGCGTGCCTTGTACGCCAACGACA
This sequence comes from Griposia aprilina, assembly GCA_916610205.1. Lineage (NCBI taxonomy): Eukaryota > Metazoa > Arthropoda > Insecta > Lepidoptera > Noctuidae > Griposia > Griposia aprilina. The sequence goes on from OU744286.1 coordinate 14,353,837, forward strand.
CACATATGTGACAAAAAATGCGGTGCACTAATAACACGAAAAAGGATTGTGTGGTTTTATGAAACCACGGTAAAAGTGAAACTTTTTTTCACATTATAGACATTTAACTAAAAACCTCTTTCCTTTCACTTTATCCCTACTCCGCGGCCGACCGTCACGCGACATGTAACACACAGACGAAAAAGTTTGAGACGATGTAATAAAAGTTTCACTTTAATAAACAATTAAATCGTTACTTTTTGTGTTTTTATTTGTATACCATAAGTATTTAAGCTCTTGTCCGTAGTTAATTGCTTGAAACGAATTAAATTAGACCATGGATATTGAAAAATTTGATGACAAAAAAGGAGAAATTTAAAAAGGAGTGTTCTATCACGCCGAAGTCCGACCGCTAGTTACATGACGTATGATTGATAATATCGATAAATCCTACTAATATTATAAATGTAAAAGTGTGTGAGAGAGGATGGATGTTTGTTACTCTTTCACGCAAAAACTACCGAACGGATTTGGATGGAATTTGGAACACAGATAGTTTATAACCTGGATTAACACGTAGGATACTTTTTATCCCGGTAGTGCGTTCCCGTGGGATAATTTCCGACTTCCACGCGGGCAAGCCGCGGGCAAAAGCAAGTCCTTAATAAAAATTAATGTGAATCTTTAACTTAATGTAAATATATTATTTTTGTATTAGTTGGTATCTGGATAAACCAATTATAAGATTCAGATAAAACCACACTAGCAGCTATAGAATCAAAAACAAAATCCCTAATTCCGATATATTTCAAATATCAGATATTTTGATATTTATTATAAACTAGCTGCTGCCCGCGGCTTCACCCGCGTGGATGTTGGAAATTATCCTTATGGCCTATGTTACTCCTTATAACATTAGCTATCTGCCAGTGAAAGTCCGGTCAAAATCGGTCCAGCCGTTTCGGAGATTAGCCGGAATAAACAGACACGCCAGAAAGATATACAAAAAAAAAAAATGGTATTTTGTTATAAGTACCGTATATACTTTCATATGCATTTAGTAAAAAGCTTTTATTTTGACATTACAAACAGAAACTTCAATTCCATTAATTTGTATAGATGTATAGATATCGGATTTATTTAATACGAGTGTACTAGCGTGGTCTAATTGATCGTGACATATAGTGGATACTTGGCATGACCAGTAACCGTAAATACTAGATAGAGAATTGTAAAGATTAGCTAACAGCATTATGGGATAGCAATAGTTTGATAATCACTTGTAAACTGATACTATCTATCTTAGTCTTTTTTTTTTGTACTTTCCAAAGAACTCGGATCATCACAGCCGTTTTGTTGGGCGCCTGTTGCAGGCTGTAGAAAATTTTCATACGCGAAGGAGATAGAGAAAATATATTTCAGTGTCCCACCTGCGTGGTGTGATGTATCATGGCGTGTATGGAGTGCCGGTCCAGCGCGTGATGGTGCAGCCTCAGCAGCGTGTCGAGGTCGGCTCGTTCAGCCGCCGCGTTCAGTAGCGCGCGCCATGCGGGCTCCGCGCCTACTCCACCGGCCTCTTGTAACGCGCCCATTAGACGGAGAGCCTCCAGTCGGAGACAAGACACGCGACGCATCAGGCTCCACACCTCTGCACAAAATTGTTGTATGAGTTTCTTGCATTGGCATTACTTTTGGAAAGAAAAAAGGCGTAAAAAAACTTCTTATGGTAGCGAAACTGGGCATATCGTACGCCCAGAATCTGTAGGGGCAGTAGTAGTAAGGGATTTTTGAAATACGCAACATGCATTATGCATTTTTCTCCGACAGAGGTAACAATACAAAAGAACATAACTATCGGTTTTGTGCAGCATCGGTAGTATGACTTACTAAAGGATAAACCTATTTGCTTGACAAATCAGGGTCAAATTAATTTAGCTAGTGAAACTTTACCCAAGTTTACACGTAGGCGCCTTTGATTTTCTATGTGGTCGAAGGTCAATGCCCGTAATCGGATATCGCGCGCTGTTTTCGATTAGCTGTTATTGTACAGTTTGAATTTTTCGTGGTTTTTTTTTAAACCAAAACACAACAGTCGTTTGGTTGCCTTAATTTACAAGTCAGTGTCATTTAACATTTTAAACAAAGTTCGAATGATGAAATTATACATTTTTTTATTTGTTTCATTAGTTTTCGATATCGATACCCAGCACGTGGGTAAAATTTGGCTAGCTAATTTAATTGGACCCTGTATAAATACTAAAAAAATGAAGTAATAATTTTGCTATAGTGACAGCCAGAGCACCATCAACAAACGACTTCATGAAAGCCTCAAATAACCCAGTAGAGCAACATTTCATTGAAAGAACTAAAAATAACAGCAACTCATCACCTGGCATATACTTGAGCCTCTTCTGCAAGATGGCATGTTCGCGCCACGCGTCGTGCAGTCCGTACTCGATGCGTTTGACGCGCCACAGTTGCGTGAACAGCGCTCGGTAGCGGGCGGCGCAGGTGGCCGGGAACAGTGTGCCTAATGGTCCGTCTACGCGGTATTGAAGTGCGAACACGTCCCAGCCGCAGTCGTCGCGACCATCGCCTGGAAGAAACCAAACAAATATCGGAACCATTTAAATAAAAACCGCCACCTGAGGAATATAAGGCAACTAAAAGCCATCTGTGCGAGTGGTCTGGGGAAATATAAATTCAAAGTCATTATTTTTCAAGCGATGGCGCTATACTTCCAGCATACATCTCTTTCTCATAGTGGATCAATTTTGATTCGTCATCCAATCCATGTTGAATCAAAATTGATCCAATGTTTCAAGTTCGTAGATTCAATAGGTTATGCTAAAATTGCCACACAATAATATACTCAATGCACTTACAATTAGGGTACAGATTGACGTGCAGTCGTGCCAGCACGTGAGGCGGCTCAAACTGCGCGTTGGTGGCGCGCACGGCCGCCTCCAAGGTGCACGTGAGGTTATGCACGTATAGTGATGTCGCAGGCTTGTTCAACTCGTCCCTAAGTATTCGAAAATAATATTGTATAGGCTTGGTCACATTTGAAAGATACCTACCAGAGTTATATTTTTGTAATATTTTTTCGGCAATGGTTAAGGTACCTGCCCCATTTTAAAAATCCACCCTGTATCTGTCGTGATTGACTGCTTAACTCCATAAAAGTATAGCGTGATGATAATTATTTAAAAGGTTAAATCTGTAAATATCTGCAATATTCTAACCTTTTGGCTCGTCTTTATACATTTTGTGGTAAACTATAGAAGAATACGGATAAATTGCAATATTGATCTTCCCCCATAGCCAAAAGCGTGATAATACAATAGCCTACAGACTGACTTATAGGGGACATTTACGCAAAATTTGAACAAAATCTATCCGACAGTTTTTGCGTGATGCTGGAACATACATTCAGACAAACACAAAAATTCTAAGAAATTATATTTTCGGCATTAGAATAGTTCCCAAATCTCGCAAAACTGACTTTAAAAAAATTCATTGTACAGTTTTGACTTCGCTAGGATTTTATTATAGGGGCCGTCCATTAATCACGTGTTTTTTTTCCAGCAATTTTTATCCCCCCCCCCCCCCCCCTCTACCCCTTGGTGATACGTGGTGAGGTTTATTTTATTTTATATTACTTTTGATTATTATTTATTCATCTCTTCACATTTCTCGGGACCCTGGGATCCCGGACCTTTGAAAGGCATACGAGGGGCCGAAGCCAACTCGCAGAGGCCCGTTAGACGTTTTTAATGAAATGAAGCACTAACCGATGATTATCCCTGTTCGGACTATATAAGTGCACCCAAGGACAACCCCCGGTTGGTGTAGGACTATTGCAAGATATGGAAACAAATATATAGGACTATGGATTTGGGTAGCTTAAGTGGACTAGTTAACTAGGACTATGGAAAGACTATGGCCCCTGCCTGACCAATGTTTTATATAAAATTATTATTATTATTATTTTTGTTTTGTATTAATTTAAATCACGTGTATGTTATAGTACCTACAAAGAATCTAAAATTTTTAGAACATTATTTTTAAATACAGGTATAAAGTATAATCTAATTTTATGCTGAAATTAAGAACCATGACAAAAATGTCTAGACAGAAAGGTTGCAGGTTGTTTTTGACTGGCATTTCGGTTTAGAAATCTCGCGTTTGACGAAAAAATAAATACACGTGATGTCTTACTACACAATGTGATATTTCGTGATTTTTGCCAAAACCCCTCCCCCCCCCACTTTCGAGGCTCACGTGATTAACGGACGGCCCTATGTTAGGCCGTGGAAATGTTTTTTCGTATTTTACAGGCATAAAGTTGTAGTAAAATCTCTTTGGCTGTACTGTTCGGATCTGGCTGGTTTAAAAAAAATTAAATTATTATTGGTATTAAATAGATGAAATTTTAAAAGAGAATAATAAAATTTAAAACGATTTCCTGCCATTTTTTTATTGTTTTCTGTCCGCCAAAATGAGTGAATCTGACGAAGAAATCGATACATTTTGTTACAAAAAGTACAAGTTTTATTACAACATAACATAAAAATAACATCACGCCTGTATTCCCCGAAGGGTTAGGCAGAGGTGTACCTATAGCGCACCCACGTTTCGCCAGTTATGTTTAAGTCCCATGTAATAGGGGGGCGAGCCTATTGCCATCAACCGGGCACAAATCCAGAGTCCGGGCTGTTACCGAAAAATTCCAGATGGAAAATCCCAATAACACTAAGCCCGACCCGGGAATCGAACCCTGGACCCCGTGATCAGCAGTAGCGCTTGCGACCACTAGACCTACGAGGCAGTTATTATTATTTTATTAAAAAAAAGGGAAAAATGCGACACAAGCCGCAAAAAAAAAAATGTGACGTTTATGGACTCAACGCAATGTCAGTAAGAGTAGCACAAAGTTGGTTCAAGCGTTTTCAGTCCGGGAATTTTGATGCCAAGGATGCAGCTCGCTCTGGTCGCCTTGTTATGGATAAAGACGATGCCATTTTTTTTTTAAGTGGCTTGTTAGTAGTTACGATATATTAAGAGAGAAGAGTTAGGGGTTGACCACAAAACAGTTTTAACCCATTTAAACAAGTCTGGATATACAAAAACGCTCGATACTTGGGTGCCACACGAGCTTTTAGTCTTGAATTTGTACATAAAATATGAAAGAACTTTTTCCCCGACTTAATGTGTGTAGATGACGGCACCACTTTCTTAAGAAACGAAAGCGTTACTAATGAAAGCAACTACTCCTGCATAAGATAGTACACCGCAAGATTTGTGTCACGAACGTAATCTTTTCCAAATCATACTATTATGAAAAGGTCTTTTCTCAAAGTCGCAATCGTGAATTCACGGAAATTTGCTTTTAAATTTTGCATAAGTGTAACGTATTTATGCTTGCGTCTGTACGTAAAGTGGTACAGTAAAGGCTTTTTTATTTTCGTCAGTTTTTAAATTCGTTCCTTTATTAAGTCAGGACACATAATACCTATTGAATAGAAAACTATATTTAAAATTTCTTGAGATAACAAAGAACAAAATAGCATACATTTTTGAGCAATGTCGAGTTGACATCAATAGGTTGGTCATTATCCGAAATAAATATTTTTTCTTGATTTAATTGCCAGAGCCTGTTAGTGTAACATTTTTAATTCCGTCTGACATGAAAGAAGATGTCTGAATGTCATTCTGCGTTAGAGACATTACGATGAAATGCCAATAATGCTAAGTCGGTAAAGCCGATTCTATCGTGTAATGATCAGACAAAAATAGCCCTTAAGATGACGAACATATTATGGATTTGGCTGTACATACTGCAGCAGAGTCATGAGGTGGTGCACGAAGTCGCCCTGCGCGAGCAACAAGTAGCGGCGGTGCGCGGCCAGGTGGTCCAGCAAGTGGTGGTGTGTCGTCAGCGCGGCCAGCAAGCGCGCTGAGGCGGCCGCGTGTGCGCCGGCCACGCCTTCACGTAGTCCTGCTGCTTCCCACCATGCACAACCTTCTGTCATGCGCTCTCCGCCTAAGTATTTACATCATGATTACATTACCTATCCATATTATAAATTAAAGTCGCTTTTCGTGTGTGACCACGCTGATCTTCTTAACTTGTAAAAGTAAAAAATCTTTTATATGAACATTAAAAGTACAATGAGGGGATAGTGTTGGTCCCAAACTAGGCACAGACTGTATCTTGGGCAACATTTAACTACAATAAAATAAAAAAAATACGTTTATTACTACCACTTCGCAACGGATTTTAATTCGGTTTTCACCATCAATTAAGAGAATTTATTCCGAAAGGTTTCCCATTAAAAACATTTCATGTAAAGTAGGTTGCCAAGATTTACATAAAGCTTTTACTGTTAAAATGTTATCAGATCTAATGTAGAGCCAAGCCGCTAACTCTACAAGGGCTAACAAACCTTACATCTTGGTCAAAATGTACGCCGGCTTGGCCGTTTCGCGGCCGTCGCACAGACACTCCTATGGGCTTATGGTAAGAAATTAAGTCAATGATCTTTAATGTTGTGCCATGCAATAGTTTAATGGAACGGTCAAGCCATACATTTATTTTTGGCTCGTCTTGGCGGGAGCACTCCGTGCCCCCAGATTTGTATAATACGTTAACATACAACTTGCACATAATAATGAAATTTCGCAAGTGTCCTTTTATAAATAACGGTCCAAGGCACAATGTTTCATGAAGAAACCTCGAAAGTGAGGTACAACCACCTCATCTGGAGCGATAAGATATCCATACCCAAACAAATGGATTAAAAATGATCCAGAATCGCACTAACTAAACTTCAGAACTAATATATAGGTAGAAGACCACACTATTGCCGAGTGCCATAGGATGTGTTTCTTCCACGCGGACGAAGTCGCAGTCAGAAGGTAGTATCTCGTTTAGGAGATAGCATTTAGCTGCACTATATTCATACTCAAAGTATGACTAAGATCGATGGAGTGCGTCATATAACAGCACATAAAAAAAAAGAAGAAAATACATTTATGTCCACTTAATATGACGCATAATGAAGAAAAATTCAAGTACACAAACACAATAAGATCAAGCTGGGGGAAAATATGCGTCACATCCACCACATAAATAAAACAATCCATAATGATCTCATACGTGTTGTTAATCACACTAGCCTCGAACCTTATTAGCCTGAGTCAACTGTGTTTTGTTTTGTTTTTACTATTTTCCTTACATAATTATGCTACTGCTAACTAAAGGGTTTCCACACTTGGTTGCCAATCCAAGATATTCCAGTAAGTATTGCCAACCAGGCAGACTCGAAATTTTATATACAGGGTCAAAATGAATTAGCTAGCGAAACTCCGCAGACGTGAAGGCTATCGATATCTAAAGATGCTCAAATAAAAAATAAATAAATTTAAAGAGCTTTTTGGGATCATCAACCACAGGTAGTGTGGTCACTTGAAATATCAGTTTAGTTTGTCATGTTTGGATATAGATACCCATCACGTCTGCGGAGTTTCGCTAGCTAATTTTATTTGGCCCATTATACGTAAAAATCGTGCCGACATGTACAGTGAGCCTCAAAAAGATGTATACATCGACCAGAATTCATTTAATTGTCTACAATCTTTATTCCATAATATTGTATCCATATGTAGCTTTAAACAATATTACACATTGGGTACTTAATTGTAGGTACACATTGATACAATATTATGGAACACAAATTGTAGACAATCAAAATATTTGATTGTCGATGTATACATATTTATGAGTCTGACTGTATTACAGACGGTGGTGCCTCAAACTTGATTTACATCACCATATATTACTTTTAAAAAAAAAAACAATCACCAGGTTAACTTCTAATTGGCTCATCTTGACCAAAATTCTAAATTAAACCTTACTTCGCGTATTATAGTATATGTATAGGGTGATTGGTAATTAGTGACAGATACTTAAAAATATGATTGTACTCATTATAACAAACATCTTTCCTAAAGAAACGTTTTTTGTTATCTACCAAGAGGTTTACCACAATCACCCCAATAGAATATTGAGAACCTATCAAGAATAATACACCATCATGTATCAGCTGTAATTTAATTTAGTTACTAATCCCTTCTTACAAACAAAATTATTCCACTTTTACCATGCATTATTCATATTTCATTCATTTAGGGGTTTATTCATAAACGTTGCTTATAGTTAAGTAATGATTAGCGACTGTTTAACCATACATTTTTCACGTTTAAAAGTCACTTAACTTTATGTAACGTTTATAAATAAACCCAAAATTAACTAAATAAAAAAAGTAACTAAATTAAATTACAGCTAATATTGTATTATTCTTGTTAGGTACTCAATATTCTGTCAAGTGCTTGGTAAATTTAAAAAAATCGTTTCTTCGGGAAAGCTGTTTGTTATGATGAGTACAATCATATTTTTAAGTATCACAAATTACCACTCACCCTATATATGTAAAAACCAAACAACTAACCTGTATGTGGTTTGAGCAGCGCCTGCAGATGCTGCGCATGGTCGCTGGGACCCGCGGGCTCGTCCTGACACGCCTCCCGCATGAACACCACGCTCTTGCCGGTCGCGAGGATCTGAGCCGCCTGCTCACGAGACATGAAGGACGGCACCATCCATTCCCTAATATAATCACAGTTATATTTTGTAGTTCAGTCACGAGCATAAATACCTTACACTTACGCAAGATTCAAAAGCAATTATTTCTTAAAGTTCTGATAAATATGTTATGGTGTTACGAAAATAGTATTCTCGAAACCAAGCCATTATGAAATAGGACTTTTCTGTAAGTGGCACTCATAATTTCACGAGAAAATTTATTTTGAATGTTGCGTAAGTGTAAGGTATTTATGTTCGTGACTGTACCATACAAGGCTATGTGGGTGGTTGCTACAAGGGGGCTGATAGTATAGCTACGTTGTCGTAGCTGATTATCTATCCCCTACGATCGCTACGCAGCTGTAGCGTATTATTTATCCGATTCGCAGTCGTCGCTACTATCCGATACGCTAATCTAATAGATTATCGGCTACGCTTTCATTGATTCAATCATAGGTCTTTAGCTTTGTCCCACTATGAAGCAGTTTGCTTCTGCTTACTCAAAATTCACAGAGGACATAAATAAACGGAAAGTACATACCTGACTCTGTACTTGTCATGCCACATTCTGTCAATAGGCACTCCACTTCGGCTCTCAATAAAGAACTCGTTGTATCGATCGTCAATTTCTCCTGCAAACAAATGTGGCTATTACTATCTTGTCTCATTCCGTTGGATTTTATTTGATAAGCTTCATCTTTGATTTGGCATAACATACAAAGCAAGTTCGACACCCAGAATCTTATGTGATCAACTCACCGTGTATGAGCCACCGAGTGAGCATGAGTAGCAGCGGGTATGTGAGCGCGGTGAGCAGTCGACGCGCCAACATCGCGATACGCTCGTCTCCGTGTCGAACAAACCTGTGCACGCATGACGCGAGCTCGCCACCTGCACGACAATATATAAAATCAAATATAAGATGCAAACCATATTTCATTGAAAATGGTCGATACAGGCTGGTTGATATATGCCCGCATTTAAGCCTGATTTACACGAACTCAAACTCGAAGGCATTTATTTCAAATAAAACAATTACAGGCACTTTTAAATTGTCAAGGGGTCTGTCAATCAGAAAGATGAAGCTAGTTACCCATTCCAAAGCGTAATAGGTACCTATGGAGAAGAACGGGCAAGAAACTCCATGGACACTCTTTTAAATCAAAATATGGTTACAAAATATAGGTTACATCGTTCATCAACGTTCTCACATGCATAATTTCAACAAATTATGCATGTGAGAACGATGCAGAACGTTAAAAGCGTCCGTAATAAAAAGACAAAAGCAATTCAAATATTAAATTAAATTAAAATAAGCCGTGGCAGCTAAGAAATGACCAGTCCCCACTGACGGCGCCCGTTCACGATCATGACGCATGGATCAGCACCATTCAGCTCAACCATTTTGAAGGGAACCTAATGATCCAACACACACGCCACCACCAGCGAGACATTAGAGTGAGCATGACAAACTCTCAGCCGCCAGGGCACATTCAAGTCAATGAAAGAAAAACCTATTAAATGGTAGCTTTATAGTACGCGTTACACGGTATAATTTATTTGCGTTTGGTTTCCCATAACTTGAAGAAACCATAAAAGATAAACCGTCTAAACAGTGCTTACACAATGCAAGTAATTTGTTGTTTAAATTTTATTGTATGTCACAGGCAAAAGACGCATCGTGTAAATGGGCTTTATTCTTAAATTACAAGGGTACCTTTCTTATGGTGAGCTGCATGTGCGATATTGGCGAGCCAAGTGAGTCGATGCAACGGCTCCTGTGCCCACACGCATACTCTACGTAAGGTGCCGCCGCCGCCGTCACCTTCACAAGCCTAGTAACATACACATTATATTTCTTAGCATTTTCACAACCTTTATTAAGTTTTTTACAGTGAAAATATTCATAATTTTTATACTAAACATACCTGGGACTGTAGTAGAGCAACGCTGCGATAATATTCGGTAAGTTCATCTCTGATTGATGCCACAAGTCCTTCTCCCATTAGGCCTGAAGAAATCAATCAAACTAAGTGAAGTAGTACTCAGCACCAACATGTAACTTAGTTAATCACAAAGGGTAATGGTGGGTACAAATATGTGAAACGAAAATGCCGTCCAAATATATGTTATACTAGCTGTGCCCGCGATTTCGTTCGCGTGCATGTCGGGAAACAATAAATGTGTCGAGAATAAATAAAAATCAAGGCGCCAGGCTGCACCTGCTGTACTCAATAAATCGACTACCCGTCTGGTGGAGTATGCTGAAGCATTATCATGGTGAAGAGGGATCACGCTTTAAGAGCGCTGTTGAAAAATTCTAAGCAAAAATAGGCAAAAAAATAAAATAAAAATATATCATAACAACTTGTAAAAGATGTTAAAACCTCTCTAACATCTGCTTGTCCCTCGCAGGGGCGGATCCAGGATTTCATTTGGGGGGGGGGGGGGGGGGGGGATTCTGACAAGGTTCGTAGCTCGGGTTAAAATCACTAGTAAACAAAACAAAACGTATTTACTAACTTGAATTTTTACAAATTAAAGTTAACGCGCCTTGTGCTGCTTTTGGCAAACCTATCTATAATTTTATCGACATGAACTGGAACATCCCTGTGGATGTGTACGCTCCTCCCCTGTCCGCGTACGCTGCCATGTTTTTAAGCGGCGTAGAGTGGAGAAAGACCTTTCCGCTGAATTGAATCGAAAAGTTGGAGTCGAAAGTATAGAATTCCTGTCTTTCGGCGTGGGGCATGGCCCCCATAGCCCAAACCAACCCCCCCCCCCTCCTATTCCACTAATGGTCCCTCGAAAGAGCTCTTATATATACAGTTGGCTGTGCCGAAAGCAACCCATTTACTGAGATCCACCTCTGGTAATGGCCGCCATTTTTTACTCCCGAAAATCATAATTTTTTTAATACTGTATTCATGTGTCCATCGTTAAATAAAACTTAATAAAAAAAACAATTTATACGACATCTATTTAATATAGCAAATAATGTTTCACTTTTCGCTTTTAACTTAAAGCTATTCCGAACGCCTTCTTAAGTTCAATTTGAAACCTTTGCATGCTCGTCGCAGGCAGCAAGACTTAATAACCCTGCATAAGATCCTACATTCCAAGCTGGACTCTTCAGCTCTGCTGTCCCACATAAACATCAATACTAGGTATAACACCCGGATACCGAAAACTTTTGCACTTCTAGTCTTTACAAATAACACCTCATATTACAACCCTATCGTTACAATGTGTAGACTTTACAATGAAATTTCAAGACAGTAACAGTATTGACATCTTCAATTCTTGTGCCGCTGTTTTCAAAAGGCATGTATGGACTCTTTCTTTTTTTATCAATGATACGGGGCCCGCGAAGCGACGCGACATGAAAATTCGTAAAATATTATCCTTAATTCCTATTGATAAAAGGCCAGTAATTAATGAGGACCTAATAAAAAAAATCAAATTAATGATATTTGTTTGTGGCTTCAAACTCAAAGCATTAATTTCAATTAAGCCATTTAGATTTGAATTATCAAGAGGTCGGTCAGTCAAAAAGATGAAGCTAGTTAGCTAGCCGAAAGACCGGGCAATAAACTCACAATAATAGCTTTACTTTTCAAGTCAGTGTGCTATTTTGTAAAAAAAATACATTACCTAGGGTAGTTATTGTTTTTTGAAGTTTCGGTGTAGTCGGGTAAAAAGGGCCCGCAACAAATTTCGATACAGGGCCACTTTAGGACTAGCTACGCAACTGGTCGGGGGCCGAAGTTTCACGCGGACGATGTCGCGTACAGAAGCTAGTATGCTATAATATCACGATTTATTTCAAATATCCTGTCCTATCTTAATTAAAATAACTGTTCGACATGTCCATGTAAAGGTTAAAGGATTGGCGTGGCGGGGGGCGGCAGACTGCAGATTTTGCCCCGCCTCGAAAAAATTATAGAGTGTGTCGGACGGAGGGCAGTCGCACAAACCTTGTAGCTGTAATTTTGTGAAATAGCTTTTACTGTAACTGGCATCATTACTATTGTTGTTGCTAGTCATGTTGTGCGATTACGCTTTGGGTGTCGCCTTTTTCAAGTCGGTTATAAAGATGCCTCAAAGAATCTTCAGTTTATCTTCAAAAGATTCGTTTGAATAGAACTGAGTGAGAACTTGAATGAGATGAGAGCTCTAGAGAGTCCAGAACCAAATATTCCAAGACTACCGAACTCTAGAACAGCAGAACAGCAACTACGAAACTACTTTATTTCCGGCAATTTTATTACAAAAATTCAAATTTTAATACGTATAGAGGTATGAGGAACAGGGTGTAAAGCTCACTCATAGTCTATGGAAAAGGGAGGATCCTCCGACCAGACGTCTGTTGTGTCTGGTGGGCAACTGCCCGACGGTTGATTTTTTTTTTTTTTTTTTTTTTCCTATTTGGCAGCTCGTAGTTGTGACCACTAAGGTCCTGGCTACTTAACCGGGCAAACCTGTGGGTGCCTTAAGCTACTAACTTAAAGCCTCCAGCCAGGGGCGAACAAAACTTAAAATTTAGGTGACCGCACGCTAAGGGCACCCCCTGTGGGGTACGAACCTCGGCTTAGGGCGTCAATGAGGGGAGGGCAGCAAGATGGGACAGGCTGGATCTAAATTATATTATTATTAACTGGGGAATTTAAATCTACAGGCTCAGCTACGGCGCGGGCTGGCGCGTCGTCGAGCAAGGGTCGGGGGGGGGGGGGGACAATTACGTCGGGGGCGTCGCGTAGGACCTCGGCGGCGAGGTCGGAACGATGGCGGTCTGTGTTTGTGTACTGTACTGGTGGCCCTACTGCTCTCCTGGAGGAGGGTTATGGGGTCATCGGGGTCGGTCAGGGCATGCCTTGGACGGCAGGTACGACTAATGCGGGAGGGGGCATATCTGGCAGCCTCGACAACCAGAGGGTTGCGATGTGAGGCAGCGGAGTCGAAGAAGCGCTTGGAAATGCGCTTCATGAACTGACGGATAGTGGGGATTTTAAGGTCGAGATGGAGGATCTCGTTCCGAACGAACCAAGGGGAGCCGGTTGCCCTACGGAGGAACCGGTTTTGGAGGGTCTGCATCCTATGGATGTGGTGGGGTTTCGAGTGTGCGAAAACCACGCTCGCGTAGGTCATGATAGTGGTCTGTGTAAATGCGCAATTTGCACTTGAGTGACAATTTGCTGCGTGCATTCAATAGGGAGTGGAGTCTACCGAGAGCGAAAGCGGCGCGCGAACGCGCCTGCTTTATGTGCTCACCGAAAGAGAGTCTATGGTCTCCCGACGGTTGATATCGGGACGTTGTATATATCGGGGGTTTACTGCGAAAACCTGCTAAACAACATTTTTGGCAAAAATTAGTTAAATACATAGAAAATCTTATCTTTTTGAGATTTTTATACTGGTAAAACCGACTAAGCGCTACGTTAAATAGTTTAGAAGATATTTTATGGTAAAAACAGTTAAATACAACAAGGCGCCTAATATTCGATTGTTAAAATATCATAAACGACGTTAATAATATTTTCCCCACAAATGATAACATGCAAAAAAAACTAAGCGTCAATAACATCTTTTTCTTTTCTGTAAGTTAAACAAAATGTTCTCACACATATTCAGTAAATATAATCTAAAAGAGCTTAAACGTATTTAGCAGAAGAACTTTGTTTATTTCGCTATTATAACTATACTGCAAAAATCTAATAAGTAACTTTAATGTCATTTTACATGTACCAAATTTTTACATTATTAACATATTGTTGACATGCAAAAACGACTAAACTACTTTAGCTAGTTTAAGCGATACAAAATAATTGAATTCATTGTTAGATGACTTCTAGCAAACAGTAATACGCGCTCCAAGCATGTTTTGACCGGTTAGTCCCGCTATGGTATGGTCCCGGTATGGCACCCTCTTAAAATACCTATCAAAAAGTCCCGCTATGGTACCCTTCAGTTTTTGGTACTGTTGTAAAGAAAAGTTATACAATGCGTTAAGAAAAAAATAGTATTAATAAAAAATATCTTTTCTTAACTAGTAAGCTATCACCAATTTAATTAGTTTTGTGTTTCTTAAATAATAGGGTTTGTCCTCAAAATAGTAGATCTGTCACCAAAATGTAGTCACCAAACAATGCAAAATCAGTTCCACAATAGCCGACGGAGTCCCGCTTCGCGGGACTCCTACTTCTGGGCGGTTTAAAAAAAAATAACCACGAAGGGGACGGCGGGGTCTTTCAGACCCCGCCGTCCCCTTCTAACCTAACCTGTCCGAGTCGGGGTGCCCCAAGTTGTACCAAATACCTGGGAACAATTTTTGTTTATCTGAGAACGAAAATATTTCGTGGCGATAGATGTATTGATACCCTAAATCAAGGTGGGATCATCCCAACGAGTAACAGTGTAACAGTAACTGTGACTCGTTGGGAATTATTATCCAAAACATTCCCAACGAGTCACACTGTTACCCGTTGAGGTGTGACTCGTTGGGAACAAGCTATTATTTTTTGTAGTTTATGTTTACAATTTGCGCCTTTTTCTCCATGTTGATTATTTGTAATTAATATTGTTGATTATTTTAAAAATTACATTGCAATTAATATTTCGTTTTACTGTTTGATATTTTTTTATAAATATTTTGAATTAATAAAAGACTGATTTAATATCGCAAACAGACGTTTTATTGATACACTCCTAAAAGTATTTATTTATAGATACACTTTTCTTTTCAGTTGTACCTTCTATTGTCTAACGTAGATCTAAAAGATGGGTACCATAGCGGGACTTTTTGATAGGTATTTTAAGAGGGTGCCATACCGGGACCATACCATAGCGGGACTAACCCGTTTTGACAGATCGTTGTCTGTTCTCTGTCTGAGTGGCTCAGTTCGCTGAGAGTGTTCACCGTGAGTGTTACGAATTATAATATTTGGCGTAAATTGAATTAGTTTTCAATTATTTTCTCAGTAGTTAAATGTATGTAACAGATATTTGTGAAAATGACGTCAAGAGGAAAAAGACTAGTAAGTTTAGTGATCAAAAATAATGAATTTGATACTGGTAAGTTTCATTTTGAGGTTATGCTTTTTAACAAACTTTATTTCCGAACTTTTTTCCTTATGAAGTAACTTATTATCTTTTAGAAAATGTATCAACTACAATTGGAAGCCCCGTAAGAGTCCACGAGCCTCAGTCTACGCTGGAGTTTCGTCATTCAATAATTGCGGGTAAATTACCTACCTTCATACATTGAAGTATTATATCGATGCCTTCATACTTCATTATCGTTATAGCTACAGGTGTTTTTTGAAAATGACTAGTAGGTATATGTTGTGACACATTTTTAAAATTCAGTTGTTTTTTTCCACGTTACTTTAACCCCAGAAACACTCAAGCTGACGAAGTAACGTGTTCTTTTTGTCATTAACTACTATGTGAATTTTCTCTAAAATCAGGTGTTTAATTACCTACCTGCGTAACATGCTGAAACTTAATCGATTTTCAGACGATCCAAGCATCAAAGTGTTTCCTGGTCATGCCAATACTTTAATTGAGTCAATGCCATCCTGTTCTAAGTATCGAGAAGGTAAGTAAAGATACGATGCTACTAAACTTTCTTATACCTACCTAATTAGAATTAAAATTCGTGATTAATGTAAAGTTGTTGATATAGCTCACAGAATAAGCAAGCTGAAGTGGCAGTGGGCCGGCCATATTAGTCGTAGAACCTATGACCGTTGGGGTAGAAGTGTTCTAGAGTGGAGACCGCGAATCGGCAATCGTAAGGTAGGACGCCCTCAGGCTCGGTGGAGCGACGATCTTCGCAGGGTGGCTGGTAGCAGCTGGATGAGAGTTGCCGAAAATTGAGCTAAATGGCGTGC
Organism: Griposia aprilina; assembly: GCA_916610205.1. Taxonomy (NCBI): domain Eukaryota; kingdom Metazoa; phylum Arthropoda; class Insecta; order Lepidoptera; family Noctuidae; genus Griposia; species Griposia aprilina. Next base: position 14,370,355 of record OU744286.1, read on the forward strand.
AATTGGAGAGGCCTATGTCCAGCAGTGGACTACTGTGGGCTGATGATGATGATGATGAAGAGTAATCTCTGAAACTACTGAACAGATTTAAAAAAAACTTTCACTAATTTAAAACTACACCCTTCTCGAGTGCTTTATGCTACGTTTTAATAACTTAACGCGTGAGTGAATCAGCGCACGGAGGGTAGTCCTAAAAAAAAATAGGTGCTTTATTTTATAATAGCTCTTGCCCGCGGTTCCGCGCGCGTGGTATGTGGATAATAAGTTTCTACTCGGGAATAGTGTAGCTTTCGATCAATGAAAGAATTGTTCAAATTGGACTGGTAGATCGTGAGATTAGCGCCTTCAAACAAACAAACTTTTCAGCGTTATAATATTAGAACCTGCCTGTAGATTACGATGTTATTATCTAAAGTTTAACTCAGCTCAATTGTTTGTTTCAGAAAAATATATGGATGACGATGTTGAAAAAGAATTAGAGAGTTTATTTGGCGACGTTTCGTATACTGACGACCCAACATACCGCTTGCCAGATTTTCCTCATCAGCTTGAAAACGAAGATTCTAACGGTCTTGTTACATTAGAAGATTTACTTGGACCAAAAGAAAATGCAAGTGTTCAGTATTTTGAAATCCAAGACTTACAAAAAAAACAATAAAGTTATTGAGCAAGACAAGGTCCACTATCACGAATCAACGGCCATAGTTGAAGAGGTTTTAGTTGAACTGTTTAAAAAAGCTTGGTTACTTATTGAACCGTCAAAAACGTGGCGAAAAGCGAACCCAAACAATTGGGCTTGTAATGTGGCTAAAAAGAGACGAGCAGATGGTTTGCATTATAAAATTAAAGCAAAATCCAGGCCAGCTAAGGTGCCTAAAGACATTGATTGCTCCTCGTGTCAATATAAATGCTGTGATGTATTTGATATGACGAGTGCAATAGAGAAAAAGAGAAGGATAAAGCCAGATCAAACACAGATGAGGATTTCAGTTCTGTAACATTTGACTTGCAAGCAGTACTCCAAATACCTTCCTGCGACGTTGGTCTGCTTATTATTCTAGAAAGTTGTGTGTATACAACCTCACGATTTACGAGGCTGCTTTACCCAATAATGCCTATTGTTTTGCATGGTCAGAGGTAAATGGAAGGAAGGGTAGCTCTGAAATTGGGATTATACTGTTGCATTATCTTTCAAACTCTGTCCCTGAAAATGTCAAAGAAATAAGCTTATTTTCAGACACTTGTGGCGGTCAAAACCGCAATCAATATGTGGCTGCTTTACTCCTTTGGGCAGTGCAAAAAATTTACCATCTTAGAGTCATAGAGCAAAAGTTTTTAGAATCAGGACACACGCAAATGGAAGCAGATTCTATGCATAGTAGCATAGAATCTGCTAAGAAAAATACGTCTTTTTTTCCATGATGGATTGGATATCTATTTTCAAGCGTGCTAAACGCAGGCAAACCATAAAAGTCGATGGGAAGAAAATAAAAAAAAGAACCATACATTGTAAAAGAATTTAACTTTGACGAGTTCTTTGACCTGAAGCACCTTGCCAATACAGTTATGAAAAATAGAACGAAAGATGAACAAGGAAAACAGGTTCAGTAGCTGAAGATAAAGCGTATTAAGTATTAAGTAAGTAGAAAATTCATCGACTACCAAATTCCAAAGTGCGCTGAATCACGCCTATTCTACGCGAAATAAGAAGCAGCCCACTGAAAATTATTTGCCACCTATTAATCTGAAAATAAGTGAAGCCAAAAAAAAAGATCTAATTAATCTTTGTAACAAACAAATTATACCTGAGGAGCTTCATGGTTGGTTAAAAAAATTAAAAACTGACAATCAGATTGCTGGTGAATTACCTGAACCAGCAGTCGGAGAAATAGAAAGTGGAGAAGATGATTAATAAATATCTTAAAACTGATTATACCGTGATTTAAAGTAACTAATTAAAATAATTGTGCATGTAACCCTTTTAACTTTTTCGAAAGTCAATAAATATTTACAGGTAAAACCAACTAACTTTTTTCCTTGATAGACTACACAATAAGTTACCTTATTTAGCATTATTAATTTCACCTATCATGCAGTCATTTATCATAACTACCCAACTTTCAATATAAATCATATAAAACATCAATAGTTTAGCTTCAAACGCGTTTTCGCAATGTACATGTAAAACCGACTAACTGTACGACCTTAGCCATGAATTTCCTTATTTCCCGATTTTTATCACACATATTTACTTAGAGTACACAAAAAAAAAAAAAGTATTATATTACCTATCTTGTGACTTCTAAAGTATTTAGGATCTACTGAAATTAAAGTATTTTAATTAGGTATAAACTTTTAAAACGCAATAACCCAAAACCGACTTGACTGCACTTAGAAGGTTTTCGCAGTAAACCCTCGATATGCGAGTCGCGCGGTAAACTCTGATTGCGCGATGCAGGATTTGCGTGACGTCAGTATGACGTGTAGCTCGCATGTGGCGATGTTGATACCGCTACATACGGAAACTTAACATCAATAAACGAATGATTCTCACTCTCCTGCGGAAAATCTAAAAACCGCGATTTAAAAAATGACGATATTTTTCAACACCATTATTATATCGATTACAGTGAGTACGAAACTCGCTCTGCATACAATAAACTTTTTTAGAGCAAACTGAAACCCACTTTGATTTAAAAAAAAAAAAATGTTTTTATGATTTAAACTAATAAATAAATTTTAATATCTAACATTACATTCTTTATCACCCATAACACCACATTAATAACTTACATTACATTACATATAACGGGTGTAAAAAAAAAAAAACACTTAACGAAGCCGTGAGTCACTTGTACTCGTCATTGTATTTTTATTTTTCTGTACTGGGAATCTTCTGGTTACGGAGATATTGAAGGACAAAAATCCAACTTTTATAGGCGTTTTTACGCATGTTATATATTAACACAACTTTAAATACCCCCCCCACAACCACTGTACTGTTGCATGCAGCCACAAGCACAATAATTTGCGTGCGTTACATTTCGCGCTACCGTAAACAGCGATTATCACACCAAAAATAAAATTCGTTTCCCAGCTATTGTTTTTGTGCAATGTTACTTAGTTTAATGTACAGAATTTCTAGTTAACGGCTATGTGATGGGTCCTTTTACAACCTGTATTATTATATCACCACTTTTTATTTGAAATTATTTGAGCGCCACTAATCAACCACCAATAGAAAGCAATTTTTATAACATTATCATCATTACCATTACTTTTTTAAATAACTGTTATCTTTATATCGTGGTATTATTGACATAATTTATTATGGTTATCACATATATTCGTTAGTACCATTTGGCGTCAATAGATGTCTTTACGTGTATGTATACAATACGTAATTAAAAGTTCTTGAACACTTTAAAATCATGTAACTTTTGATACTATTCAAGCAATAGCAATGAAACAAAAACTAAATGTAACTTCGAGCTCCTCACAATATTTGAGTGTGAAAGTTAACCATATTGATTTCGTACTTCTTACGTGATATTAAAACAACATAATCTCTAACATCCAAACAGATAAACAGACAAAAATCCAAAAATAGTAGAAATGGCATCTGTTGGTTATTACACCCCGACTATATTTTTGGAAATATTTTCAATGTACTGCAACGCCTCTACAGATTTATTATATGCGCGAAAAAAAAATCAGCTGGTCCCTACATTTTATGTTCGCATAACTCGTCAAAATGTAGGGAACAGCAGATTTTTTTTTTCGCGATTTCTGGTTTGGTCCCGCAGTAAAAGTTGTTCATAATGATGAGTACAATGACCACCTAAGAGGTTGTGCATTATTTAAGTTACACATTGTATATACAGGGTGGATTTTTGAGATGGGGCAGCAAGGACAGCTACCTTAACCGCTGTAGTTACAGGAAAACGGTCTTAAGAGACTTTCCTTACCTTTTTGAGAAATTTTGAATCGCATTCACAGATTTTAAAAAAAAATTACAGTCCATTTTCACAAAAACATTTTTTTGTGCCAATCAATCATGTTTCATATGAGGATCAAAAACCTCTATTGGACCAACTGAGGTTTGAGTACCAGAAAAGTCAGAAATAGCATAAACTTTTCCCATACATTTCATAGGAAATGAGACGACTTACTGTTTTACCATCGATAAACTGAAAGCTATAAAAAAGACTAATCGAAAAACAAATAAAAAATAATAACTTCTACTTTTGGTGTTATTTTTCAGCTTAAAATTAAAAACTTGAATCTTTACATTTGGACTCACCTACAATTTTTAATTTTGTGCTCTAAATTATGAGGTGCTCAAAATGGTAGCCATTTTGACGTAAGCATAGGTTTACTCTGTTTCCTACAGATCGGGTAGCAGCCGATAATGTGAAAGGATGAATGCCATAGAGAATCGTGGTAAGTGAATCTGAGTTCCTGAACACTGTCTTATTTCTTTTTTTAAAGTTATTTTTTGTAATAGCCCCACATACTAAAATCAAGAGGCATGAGATCAGGACTGCGAGGTGGCCACGGTATAGGATCATTATGTTCCTATTCCCGAATTGCCGGTTCAAATTAGAACGGGTTTGCTGGCTTAGCGCCATCTTCATCTTCAGAGGTCATTTTTATCACAGAATTTCGGATATCATAAGCAACCAGGCAACAAACTATCCCGATTCTGTTTTCAACGCAAATTAAATTATGACGCGTATTCGTTCGAAATTCGTTTTTTTTTTTTTTGATTATTTTCGCCCAGTTTTCATCATAGCGGTAAGTCTATCCATAATAAAAATGTAAGTTGTAGTCTCATTTCCTACGCAATGTACGGGAAAAGTTTTTTTTGCGATTTCTGACTCTTCTAGTACTGAAACCTCAGTTGGTCCGATAGAGATTTTCGATCATTATATGAAACATGATCGATTGACATAAAAAAAAGTTTTTTGTGAAAATTGCCCATTTTCCTGCTGACTGTAATTTTTTTCAAAATCTGTGAATGCAATTCAAAATTTCTTAAAAAGTTAAGAAGTCTCCTAAGACCGTTTTCCTGTAGCTACAACGGTTAAGGTAGCTTTCCTTGCTGGCCCATCTCAAAAATCCACCCTGTATATAGACAACGTGATTTGTAACACACGTTTAAAAAAATCGCCCAGTTGCTGTGGTACATTTCATGTTGCACCTTAACTAGGTAGATTGTGCCCAATTACAGTAACCACTCAGATTGATCCAGTGTGGTAAGTACAAGGGAGTTGAAGGGAGCCGGATTATGTTCATCAATCAACCATCAATTATGTTTTGAGGCGATCGTCGACTATCGACGTTGATCGACTGCAATGTAGGCGCAATTAAAAGGTGGGGAGTAAGTAACCATGACTTACCCTGCGGCATGAGTCCAGAGGAAGGGTCGATGAACTCCTTGAGTCGGTCGTGCAAGAAGCCAAGATGCGCGATGCGCGCGTGCAACGCTTGCTGCGGGCGCGGTACGATGCTAGATACGCGTGACCGCACGCCTGTTGCAGCCAGTACTGCTTCACGCACGCAAGTACGCTCGTTCGGTCGATCTGATCAGATATTATTATTTATTTATTTAAAGGCTTCCCAAATAATACATACACAGTAATTAACACACAATCTTTTCATAATTATAGATCGCACATGTATCTAAATTATAGGCAAGCACGGCACTATTAATTAGCGTACTGGTACATTATACAATGAAAATATACAGTGGTGGACGTGGTGGTCATATAATTAGAAACACAAACCTTCACTTCCATTTTCAATCATTTTTAACGTGTAAAAGAGGGTTATTAAACTCAAACTCAAAGCATTTATTTCAAATAAACCAAAATATTACAGGCACTTTTGAATTGTCAAGGGGTCAGTCAGTCAAAAAATGAAGCTAGTTGCCCAGTCCAAAGTGTAGTAGGTACTTATGTAAGTAAAGTATTTATATACTTAAGTATTAGTCTCTGTTCTTTTATAGTATAAAAATATAAGTTTATTAATAACAACCAACAATGATTTTTTTTTGTAATTGCACTAAAATTAAATTAACTGCACCGGACAACTAATTAGAATCACAAGAAAAAAACACAAAAACTTAAATAAAAAACTCCAATGATTTGGATAAATCGTGAAATGGTCAATTTGAATACCTTTGTAAAGCTCCAACCCAAGGTCGTCAATAAAACTCATATAAAGAGCTATCTATACACAATTATTATAGTTCACCCAGAATACAGAATTTCAACAAAAAATCATAAAATTTCAAATATACTTATACTTTGCTCCGTAACCAAACCATACCGAGATATAGCTCGACGCCAACGTCATCTAGTTAGAAAACAGGTACTAAATTTGCACAATCTTACTTACTATAACTAAAAATAATTAAATATGGTATGGTTGGACATTCCGCCCACCAAGGACATGCTCGAAAAAGTTGTCTTCTAAATTAAGGCCACCCACCATGAGGTCAAGGGGGCTATAAATAATAAAGAAAAACGGAACAAAATAATAATAAAAAAAAACCATATCAATCACTGATTGGCAATACGCAGAGTTTACAAACTGGTCTTTTAAATACGGAACCATTACACTTTATGGTCACCACTCGTGCGAGTCCGTCCGAAACAGGATGCTTTTCTAAAATCCTACCCAATAATCATTTGCCTGGAGGCAGATTGTCCTCTTTTACAAGGACAATGTCACCAATATTCGGCTCTATTTCTTTTTGCGACCATTTATAGCGCTGTAGAATCGAAGTTAAAAATTCTTTAGACAAGACCATCGTCGCCAGAAATCTTGGGTATTTTTTTGTAAATATGCCATCGACTCAAGGTGCCCACAGAGCTCCGCTCGTACCGCTAGAACCAGAGATTCACCAATTAAAAAATTACCGGGTGTAAGCGGCATTGGATCATCAGGAGTTTGGGGAATGTGAGAAATCGGTCTTTTGTTGACTAGATGCCGGCTTCCCAAACATAACCATAACATCACGCCTGTATTCCCCGAAGGGTTAGGCAGAGGTGTACTTATAGTACACCCACATTTCGCCAGTTATGTTTAAGTCCCATGTAATAGGGGGCGAGCCTATTGGCTTCCCAAAGTCCACCAAAATTTGGGGCTTGAGGAGGGATAAAATGCCACTTGACACCTTTACAACTGAGCCAACTCCTAATTTCGTTAGCGATCGCTGACTGTTCAGCAGCACCTAATATCTGCAGTTCCTTAGCTGCGCCTACAAAATTTTTACCATTGTCGCTCCAAATATCACTGCAATGGCCTCTTCTAGCGACAAATCTTTTGAAACCGGCTATAAAACCTTCAGAGATAAAGTCACTAATGGCTTCGATGTGCACTGCTCGAGTGACCATGCACACACATAGGCAGATGTACCCCTTGTAAGCCTTGTTGCCACGACCCTTAGATACTTTAATGTTAATCGGACCGGCGAAATCCACCCCTGTATGCAAAAACGGCCTGGCTGGAGACACTCTACAGGTCGGCAATTGACCCATGAGTTGATTTCTAAACGTCGCTGAGTGCCGAACACATACTACACACTTACGTACGTAAGCCTTTACTACATTTTTTGCAGATCCAATATCGTGTGCGCAAATAGTTCCAACATTAATGTTAGTCTTTTGTGAAGAGTGGTTTTGTGAGTTTCACTGACGAGCAGAGTAGCGAAGAGTACTTTGTGAAGAGTGGTTTTGTTAGCTTCTCTGTCGAGCAGAGTAGCGGAGTGATGGGGCTGTGGAATTATAATAGGATGCTTCATGCTTACTGACAGTTGAGACATTTCAATTCTTCCTCCTACTCTTAAAATTCCTTGCTCATCCAATATAGGACACAAAGGTCGTAATTTGCTCTTCATACTTACACTTCCTGTCTTCTTAATGTTTTCTAGTCTTCCTTTGATCTTGATATTTTTTATACAGATTTGCAGAGCGGCTGTCAATTCTTCACTTGTCAGGTAGGTTTCTTTCTGTTGTTTAAATCTTAAGAATCGTCTACAATAGGCCACTACTCTGATTAATTTTTGAAATGATGAATATTTTGTCCACAGCCCATCCTCTACATTTGTTGTCACATGTGCTTTAACACCTTTCGATGATCTTTCTTCGAGTTTGATTTCATTTGATTTGATTTCATTCAAGTTTAGATGACTTCTATGCTATTATTCGAAAGCGTAACGCAGCCCTGTTGTGGCCGGTGCGTGGCAGCGCCAATAGTCTCTTCATAACCGTTTCGGCCAGGACTGATGGCCTTATATTGAAGCACTGGACGAGGACGCTAGTGTTGCCTTCAAACCGTGCCCAGAAGTAGAGTGAATGATCATGATGAATTTTATTATTATTATTATCATCTCTGACATGTTTTTTTAATTTAATTTATTAATTGACATAGGTATATGTACTAACACTAGTTTGTAAGTTGTTTATTTCCTTACTAACAATATGGATTGTACTGATATGACAATAAATGATATTATTATAAAAGATTTATTGTACTATCAAAATTTAATTTTAGAATGTAAGCTACCATACTACACACACACTTGTAGCACTTTGTTTCTGAGTAGTTGTCAGAATGCCAGTACTAAAGATATTTTTTTTTTTTGCCAAGTTATGTATATTTTTTATTTTATTTTATTTAGTTAAGAAATTATTATGAGTGTATGTACATTTTAATGTGGTAAATGATATTTGAACTCTAATTAAATGCAATAATAACATAAGAGTAATTACACTACAAAGTGACTCTGTGTTTCTAATTATATGACAACCACAATTATATGACAAAATCATAATATACATTATGATTTTACAATTAATATCCAAAAACATTTTTTATTATTTTTCATTACCCACACTGATTTGTATACTTTGGATTATTTAGTTGGGGTACATTAAAACATTTTGCTGATAATATTTTATTGCTGTTGAATATTGATAGATAGTATGATGGATGAGTGAGTATCATATCTTGCATTATGTGGTATGCAATTCATCTACTGTTGACTTTTGTGGATTTATATGATAAACTGTTTTTATTGAATATCTGTTTTTATGGGCATTTAAATGTTAGAAGGTTAGACTAGGAATAGGAAAAATGATGTTTCCATTTTTTATTCCATTTATTATTTAATTTAATGACAGATAAAATAATATTTACAATCAAAATATGAAAAACTAATCTAACTAAAACTATTAACAAATTAAAAGATGGCGTCGAAAAATTCCTCCGCATCGCTGTCGACTGGTAATGTACCCAAGAGACTGGCGGCATTGCCACGTTGTATGGCAATGCTTATTCTCTGGCCAAGGTAAAATCCAGCCCTTGGGTCACAGGAAGTGTCAAACAGGCGTTTGGAGATTTCCTTGAATAAAACATGGGCACTCGGACCCCACGGCCCGAGGGTTTCAACCCCAAACGGCTCGAAAATATAATTACCGATAAGGTTGTTATACTTACGCCGCTTGAGGTTTTCCGCAGCCGCAGCAGCGGCGCCAGCACAGCACGCCGAGACAGGAAGATGGGATGGCGCAAGAATATCGACACATGTTGCGTCCCACACTAAAGGCCTACCCACCTTCCATGGAAATAAAGACATGCCGTCCGGTCTCTTGCCATCGTCGCGTGCCAAGCCATTAGGTTCTAATATAGCAGGAACGCCGACGGTGACAAGAGCTCGTCGGATGATGTCATTAATGTTCGCGTGCCGCGGTATGCGGCCCGCACTTCGGCTGCAAGACAGACCGTGGTGTCCGAGACTGTTGACAACTTCGCCACAGTGACAGCGATGAGGAGAACAAAAAGGAGCTCCTAGTCGCAGGGAAGCAGCGAGGTGGAAAGTAGTGTCGTCGAACAGAGTGCCTATGTTCGACGACGGTAGTGCATGAAGCCAAAGACCCGACTCCCAGTTACCCACAGCCAGTAGGCGCGCGCGCTCCGCAGTAGTAGCAGACGTGTCAATTAAATTATTCTGTACTACTCTGCAGAGTGGCTCATCCCACTGTCTCTGGGAAGATGGATTGTCGGGTAGATCTGAATTCGGGCAAGCGAGAAGCCAGGCATCCATAGCCTCGGTGAACTACGGCACATCAAAATCAATCAGTGTGGAGGCTAGGATTTTCCTGATTAATTTCTCAGTGCCGTAAACCGAGGATATGAAAGCCGGTTTCCATTGGTGTCTATTTTTACAATAAGCAGTAACAACATTGATCCCTTACCGAGGGTTTGTAATGCAACTGCCGTGCTACTGTTGTTGGATGGGAGGCTCTGATTGGAGCCTTGATGTTTAGCTGCATGACTGCCCCAACTCACAGACTCAATAGTGCTCTTACTTGTGCTTGAAGCAGGGCCGCATATACCTGTAGCTGACTTCTGAAATGACAAATATTGTACATCATTTTAGTTTGTAAAAGGAAAGCCATTTCAGCTAGTTGTTCAATAATATAGTGTCATTAATTTAATTTTTAAAGTTTAGTTTGGAAAAGGATTGACTTAAATTGTACATATTTCCAGCTTCAGCCCACGTAGTGACAAACAGTTTTGGATGTAATTCATAACAAACTTTCTTCATTAGCATAATCCAATTTGATCGAATAACTATCCAAATCAATTAGTGTTAAACAACAAAAAACCACATCTTAAAAAAGAACATCTGAGTTTGTTTTTTCTAGAAATTACTCACAGTAGTATCAAGTTGCAGTATTGGGAACAGTTGTTGAGTAGATTCCGACTGCTTTGGTGCCTCCGAGAGGGCCAGCAGTAGAGACAGGACTGATACGCGCTGCTTCAGAATAAACTGCAACTTGAATTCATCAGTTTATAACATCACTTAAATGGCTGAACACATAAAAACATATGCATTGTATTTTACATTTTGCATATAATTTTATTCAAACAATCTTACATTGTTTCTTGTTAATCTTTATGATACAATATTGAATATACATATTTGGTATATATTTTGTTCTTACTTACAGAGCCTTTTAGTTTTGAATAATATTCATTGAATTTGTCTGTGTCACTGACACTGGTAAGTCTTGCTTGGATCTTCTGGCACAACAGCCTCTCATCCTGAACAGTGCGAATTTTGTCTCCAGTGGAAGATAAATATGATACAGCCAGCTCATATGCTCCATCTATACAATCAAGTAATCATGCAAAACTTATTTCTGATTAACAGTGTTCTGACTTACGCAATAAAGCCTCGTATCCACTAGGCAACATGTGATGCACAACATGTTGCTCATCACGTTAAACAGCGACGAGGTACTTTTGTTAAGTAACGTTGTCATGTTGCATGCAACCTGACAACGCTGCACGTTGTTGTGCAACGTTGCCGAGCATGTTGAGCGTCACGTGTTGCGCGTCAAATGCTGCCTAGTGGATATGAGGCTTTATTGCGTAAGTCAGAACAATACAGACTGATTTACACAATGATGTTATATAGGACTAGATAAGCAGTGTACGGCGCCGATGCGTTGCCACGTCGTATATGTCCGCAAGCATATCTCACTTCAGTCGTCAGCTTGACGTCAAGTGAGCGATTGCTTAGTGCAAAAAAATTACAAAATGGTGAAATATGCGATTAATATTTGTATGACACGGTCTGAAAAGATCAATAAAGTAATTGGTGTTTCATTTTATAAATAAGTTTGCTCAATTTTATTCTGATTATCGAAAAAAACATTACGACACGAAATAAATTTACCAAACATTGTTTTTACCATCAGTGTTACCTGTAAAGATGATTTTGATTTTGCCAGACTGTTGGAAGTTTAGTGAACGACAAATGCATGTTTCTGGAAGTCTAAATTATTATTATAGTCTGTTTGGTATAAACATATATATTGTACAGTACAAATATATTGTATAAATGATTGTACATAGAAATAATATCATTCCATTATAAACAAAAGTAATTTGACACGATCTTAATAGTTTTGAAATATAATATTTACGTTTATGCATTTGTTTTTCTTCTTCCTATATGTACCTAATCCTTGCAAGTTTCTTTAAATCTTTAATCTATTGAATGTTCCAAAATACAAACTATCTATATAGTACCTAATTGATTCAATAAATACGTTACTTCATACTGGGGAAATTATGTTGATCATTGGCAACTCTAGCCGTTTTTCCGATAACAATGTCTTGTCTCATTCCAATGTAATTAGTTTGACGATAGAAGAAATGAGATAAACATTATTTTGACAGATTGACATAATAGTATCCGTTTCAAAGCTACGACTTTAAACCCGTAAGTGGTTACGTTTTTCTGACTTTTTTAGTACGTCGTTGCTCCTCTAGTATTATATAACCTCATTGGATTTACATGGTACAATTTAATTGACAGTTCCATGCAATAAGGAGTTGCATCAATGCAATTCATCATTCAATTTTACTGGATGAAACAGGCAAGACTTGCACTGCATAAATGGGCTTAACCATCAAACATTCAAGAATGCTCGCAGGGACACACAGAAATCAATAAAAATAATACACAACACTTTCCTTTTTTTTTGCTAGGTATCAAAGTTCTAAAGTAATCATGTAAGTTATACATGAAAAAGAATCTAAAAACTCTCAAAACATTAAAATTATACACAAACTGGACTAAATTGTATCATTTATGACATTCACATGAAAACTTTATCAAAAACAATACGTTATAGTTTGAAAATAGAATTTACCTGGATCTAGTGACAATCCTGTACACAATTTTTGAAGTAGTCCAGAGAAATTATTAGACGACTGGTCCATTTTAATTCAATATTTTTCATCTACGTAAGAATACAATGATTTTTATTCTGAACAGTTAAGGTTTGCCGTAATAAAATACTACGAACATCACAATGTTTACAAAGCAATTTTCATATTATTGAAAACCTGTAAGTTTTGAGGTTGAGATTTCTTGAGAATTCTATAGCAGTGGATCTGATAATTTATAGGATCCAAATTCGTTCTTGATGAAAACGATATTTAAGAATCAAGAACAGGAAAATTTACTTGTTTGTATGAACTAATTAATTAAAAACGATCAAACCAAACGAAAACTGAGTTTGTCAATTTCGGTTTCACTGACAGATTGTTTTAGTGTTACCATTTTAGATTTTATCTAACCATTAAGCACAGATAACTATTTACCAGTTGTGTTACCCACAAAAGAATATAACACATTATTCAGGTGAAAAAAAAAATAGTAAAGCTAGTGATACATAAATCTGCGATAGCAGCCAACATAGCTTCCGCAATTTACCGTCGAATGGTGTCACTGAAACTTTATTTATGGAAGTAAGTTGGTGTTTCCATAATGAAAGAATGCGTTTTTTGAGATCTTAAAGTCAAATTCCTATACCAACAGTCTCCACTGTTTCTTCTAGGAAACCATATCTTTTGGCTGCACTACACTACGCGGAACCAAAATCAGCCGCTGCAAAAAAGAGGGAAAAGCTAAAGCACTAAAAAGTGGAATAGGGAAAGTCGGGCAAAGATAATTATAAATCACTATTTCGTTATTTTCAGTGATTACAATATTTTAAATCAAGTATTTGACATAGGAAAATTTGCCATACATGTTATGAGATAGGTTTGTTTGTCATTTTTTCAGTGTGTTAGTATGTAATCTTAGTTCATTTTGCGTAGGCCACACACCCGCTATTTTTTTTTCGTTTATTCGCCATACCTAGCTTACACCTCTTCTCTTATGTCTCGTCCACGAATAAGCGCACTTCTAATAACCGCAATTTTTTGCTTCAAATTCATTGCTGGCATACTGTAAATCCCACGGAACAGAAAAAACAATGGAAGTGCAATGCCACAAACTCACAATAGGAACCGTTGTCGCCAAACTCATACAAATAAACTGATAATCATACAGTCCACTACAAATAAACAATTCGTTTGATTTGTCGTTTTAATTTTAGTCAAAACTAGCATAAGTCACAGATCCTTCATATGAGAATAATCCTTCAGTTTCTACAAATTCGATTTATTTTGCTTTATTTTTATATTTAAACGTTTTGTAATCTATAATCAAACTAGATTCGATTGCCGAGTAAATTCCGCTACCCGACCATAGATGGCGGTTTTCTCAGTGGTCGCAATTATAAACTTCAACCCGTTGAACATAAGGTTTACATTCGCGTGATAGGTGTTATCTACTGCTACTCGACCAGTGTAGAACATGTTGAATTTTAAATTACTTTATCGATATCGATGGATAATCTATTACTTGTTTAATTCGAAAAAAATAAGACTCGTTGGGAGTTCAGTAAAACTGTAGGACAAATAACGTAGTACGTACTATTTAAAAATAAATTATTTTAGTACTAATATAAATTAATTACTTTATACATATGTGTTTTACATAAATTAATAAATCCCAAATAAATAAATACTTATGCTGAATGTTTTCAGCGTAAGTATATTACGCTGAATTTGTATTGTAATGTTTATAATAAATATTAAATTACTTATTTTCTTTTATCGATATCAATCGATAAAATTATAAATTAAAAAAATATAAAATAAATCCGACCAGACTACATCACTAATTGAGTAGCGAAGAACTTTCGAGACCGAAATAATGAATACATTCAAACCAAGATAAACTTTATTTTAATGACGTAAGGTTGATTTATACTAGACGTTCTATTAAATTATTAGTGAATTAAAATTAACGTTGATTTTATTAGAAAACAAATAAAATCGTACTTATCGATGGTACGAAACGACTCCATTTTTTAAATGTTTTCTCCTGCTATCATTTTTGCACTCCAAAATGGAACAATACGGCATAGCTACGGAAAAATAAATTTATCGCGAGACTAGCGACTCGACGTGATGTTAGAACACGACTGGGATCAAGTAAGCGTATCTACGCTTATTTGTGGCACGCGTGCCACGCCCGCTTTGCACTTCCACTGTTTTTTCTGTTCCGTGGTAAGGCCCTCTCGTTAGAATGAAGTATATTCTTTGGTATGGCCGTTTGGTTGCAGGAGCCGGATGCGCCCGGTCAGTAGGTACGCACGACGACATATCAATCTATACATTTCCCAACTTCATATTGTAAGAAAAGCTCAAACAGTGCGAGGTCAGAACTGGAAATCGGAAATGTAAAGCTTGTTATGTCGCGTGTACTAGATCTGCCGGCCGCCCCGGCCCGTTCGGTTATGATAATGGGGAAGAAAACTGACAACTTTTGCCAACGGTGTCGCTGGTAACGCTTGACTCACAGAAAGAGAAATGACATTAGCTATCAAATTACATACAAAACTTGTTTACAAAAACGTTTGGAAGGAATCTGACAAAAAAATGCCACGTTGTGTTGTAATCGGTTGTAATAACAATGGAAATCATTCATTTCCTAAAGACTTACGATTAAAAAAAATATGGGAAAGGGCGACTAAGAGATGTCATTGTGCAGATGCTATTAATGTCGTTATAACTCTGGAGTTTCATGTTGCTGAGGTTTCCCGAAGTTAAAATTATGATCGAATGATTCGATTCTGTATCAGATTTAGTTCAAATTCAGATTTAATTTCCAGGTTATGTTTCGATCATGAAACATCAAATATGTTATTAAACTTCTGTGTAGTGTAAGTACATAAAAAGTTTGTAATTACTGCGATAATTAATGAATGACGTTGCTATTTATAAAATTGGTCTATTTGCTTCCATTATTAACAAGAAAATAAGCTGAAAATACCTGCTGACCAGATCCAGACTAGACCAGAGCCTCCCCGGTTCATTAATTCAGCTTTTACTGAGGTACAGTCCACGTTGAATACATTGTTCGTTAAAATAACAAAACACACTAGCTATTTCTTGTTATAATGATTTAAAACCCGAAAAACATTGAGATAAAAATGACAGTGTGATGCTATGAGTCATGCGTTAGCAGTGCCACCTGTTCATAGCTTTGTAATTTCTTCCTCATTTCTTTCTCGGCGAAGTTGTACTATAAAGTACTTATTAATTCCATGCTTCTCAAATGAAGTGGATAGAATTTGATGACTATAAAAAGACAAATACTTGAATTGACTTTGCCCCCGTCCGATCACCATGTTCGGCAAGCCTATCCCTTGGGAGAAGCGAGCCAAATACTTGGGTGTCACTCTAGACCACAGACTCTCTTTCGGTGAGCACATAAAGCAGGCGCGTTCGCGCGCCGCTTTCGATCTCGGTAGACTCCACTCCCTATTGAATGCACGCAGCAAATTGTCACTCAAGTGCAAATTGCGCATTTACACAGCGTGCATTCGTCCCATCATGACCTACGCGAGTGTGGTTTTCGCACACTCGAAACCCCACCACATCCATAGGATGCAGACCCTCCAAAACCGGTTCCTCCGTAGGGCAACCGGCTCCCCTTGGTTCGTTCGGAACGAGATCCTCCATCTCGACCTTAAAATCCCCACTATCCGTCAGTTCATGAAGCGCATTTCCAAGCGCTTCTTCGACTCCGCGGCCTCACATCGCAACCCTCTGGTTGTCGAGGCTGCCAGATATGCCCCCTCCCACATTAGTCGTACCCGCCGTCCAAGGCATGCCCTGTCCGACCCCGATGACCCCATAACCCTCCTCCAGGAGAGCAGTAGGGCCACCAGTACAGTATACAAACACAGACCGCCATCGTTCCGACCTCGCCGCCGAGGTCCTACGCGACGCCCCCGACGTAATTGTCCCCCCCCCCCCCGACCCTTGCTCGACGACGCGCCGTAGCTGAGCCTGTAGTTTTAAATTCCCCAGTATAATAATAATATAATCTAGATCCAGCCTGTCCCATCTTGCTGCCCTCCCCTCAGTGACGCCCTAAGCCGAGGTTCGTACCCCACAGGGGGTGCCCTTAGCGTGCGGTCACCTAAATTTTAAGTATTGTTCGCCCCTGGCTGGAGGCTTTAAGTTAGTAGCTTAAGGCACCCACAGGTTTGCCCGGTTAAGTAGCCAGGACCTTAGTGGTCAAAACTACGAGCTGCCAAATAGGAAAAAAAAAAAAAAAAAAAATTGACTTTGCATTGACAATTTGACACTTGACAGATTTGTGTTGTGATAGTCTTCAAGAAATTATTTTGAAATCCTCGAGGTTATGAACACAATAAACAAAAATAACCATGAATCCCAAAAGCCCCGAAGCGCGTAATCGTGACGAAAAGCCATTTGAGGGAATGGTAATTACAAGTTCAGAAACTTTAGATAAGTTGGACGGCCGCAGTGCATGTCCCTTATGTGGAAAATCACGAATGTATTTCTGCTACACATGCTACGTTCCAGTATCACACATAGAGGGGAAAATTCCTATATGCAGGGTAAGACAACACTGTACAACTAATCATTGAATTTTCATTAGGACAATAAGTAGTTGTTTAGTGTACATTCTTTTATAAACCTATAATAGTTCGGCAGCAGAAGCTCGATACAATTAAAACTGTTTTACTATTATTAGCTATTTATTATTTCTGGCCTAATAAATATAAATATATTGCAATTTATTTTTCCAGCTCCCTGTAAAAGTGGATATAATCAAGCATCGCCGAGAAATTGATGGCAAAAGCACATCAGCACATGCAGCTGTTTTAGCACCAGATGATGTTAATGTTTATACATATCCAAATGTACCTGAATATGCTCTGGATGGCAGGACAGTTTTATTATTTCCAGGGGCAGAAGCTAGAACTGTTAGAGAATTATACACTGGCAAAGGGGATGCTCCAAGTTATTCCAATCTCTTATTAGCAGAACTACCTTCAGGGTATAATGTGGGCACATTAATGACAAAAGTTTTTAATCACAATGATTCAGATGAAATTCATCATGTCCTAAAACTCCCAATAGATAGAGTAGTACTTATAGACAGCACATGGAATCAGAGCAGAGGTATTTATGCTGATGAAAGACTTCAAAAGATACCAACAATAGTGCTACAGCAAAGAGCTTCACAATTTTGGCGTCATCAACGTGGAAGCCCTAGATGGTATCTTTCAACAATAGAAGCTTTACATCAGCTTCTACTGGAATTACATATTTGTGCATGGGGGAGAAGCAAACAATACGAGTCATTTCTAACAATCCACTGTCCAGTGCACAGAACCGATGAGAACCATCCCCAATGTCAACCGTATACAGGACAATATGATAACTTACTATATTTTTTTAAATTTATGTATGAAAAACTACATACACTTTATAAGCATGATAATTTATTAGCATATAAGCGGCCGATGACATAAGTTTTATTAGGTACGGTCTTAGCTCAGTAGGATAATTTAAGTTTTAAAAGTGGAAGAATGAAAAAGTTTTAACAATTATGTTTACTCAAGGATATTAATGTGAGTAACAAAATATAGAAATACAATACACTTTCACTATTTATACTTTTTTATTTCTTATAAAGAATATCCCTATTATTACACAAGTAACAAAAATTAAGTCAATGATATATACTATAATGCAAATCTGCAGACTTATAACAATATCTTGAAATTAGCACATTCCACATGTGTGATATTTATATTGATTTATACATAATGTATAATAATTTTGTGGCTATGTTAAATTACAACATTACCACCACAAACAGATATCTTACATGCAGCAGGTGGTAATGTTATACTTATAGATAGTTCATAAGTATTGTATTACAGTAAATATGATATAATTTAAACATCTTACAATATAAAGTTTTATAATGGCAATTTTGACCAATTATTATGAATGCTTTTCCAAATATTATAAATTTCATTTGTATTTTTGGAAATGCTAAGATTAATGAATAATATTCATCTACAGTTATTGCTGTAAATTCAAAACTCTGGAGACAGCTACATTTAAATACATATTCTGGTCATTATAACCCTAGTTTTATGAAAGTTCGAAATCATCGTCTGATTTTTTTATGATTAAACACACATACAGTGTTTCTGACAGCCTGTTGTTATAGTTTACGTAAGTCTAAAACAAAAACACTACCGTCACTAGCGCTCGCGCCGACCTTCGTGCCTCGTGAATTCCAGCACACTTCAAAAATACCTCCTGTGCCCTTGTATGAGTGAACAAGACTTCCTGTTTGTGTTGACCATATATGTACACACTTGTCAAATGAACCACTAGCAAGGAACTTGCCATCAGGAGAAAATGCCACACTATAGACTGGTTCAGTGTGTTTTGTGAGAGTGTGTATACATACACCTCTCTCTACATCCCACAGGCGGACAGTGCTGTCAAAAGAAGCACTTGCTAAGATCAGATTCATATTGGGATTCTGTGTTCCAGGTCCTGTAGGTGACCACTTGATTGTGTAGATTTCTTTTGAGTGCGCTTGTAAGTCATGCACACATGTGTCCTGCTTCATGGACCAGATCTTCAATGTCATGTCATCTGAACACGATGCTAGCAATTGTCCTTGAGGATCCCATTTTATCGCATTAACTTCATTCTGTAATGATGACATGTTTTAAAATACAAAATGTTACAATATACATGGGGTAAAAAGACTCATCACATAGCCGTCAACTACGCATTCTGTACATCAAACTTAAGTAACATTGCACAATAATAATTGCTGGGAAACAACTTTTATTTTCCTTTTTTGGTGTGAAAATTTGCTGTTTGCGGTAGTGCGCAATGTAACACACGCAAAACATTGTGCTTATGGGTGCATGAAACAGTACAGGGGCTGTAGGGGTATTTAAAGTTGTCTTATAATATTAAAAACTTGTTTTCGTAAAAAGACGTCGGTAAAAGTTGGAATTTTGACCTTATCTCCGTAACCAAAAGGTTCCCAGGTAAAGTCCAGTACAAAAAAAAAATTACAATGACAAGGAGTAAAAGTGACTCTATGCTTTGCTAAGTGTCTTTTTACACCCATTATTGTTTATGAATATATGTACTGTTAAAAATGTTTTATGTAACAGCTATACTTACAGTGTGTCCTTGGAAGCTTTTGATTGGTTTATCAGCATTTAGTTTGCACACATGAATACACTGATCAGTAGAGCAAGATGCAAACGATGTGTTGGTTTGCCAATCAACATCAAGGGCTGGTGCCAAGTGGAAGGAGAACTGCTGTGTGCATTGTCCTGTTGAGGCATCCCAAATTATTGTTGTCTTGTCAACCTGAAAATTATCAGCTGGTTAACACACATATTTCTAGGATGCTTGATGCCTTGATCTTGATGGTATCTTTTTTTGGCATCCTAATACTGGATCATTCTTTATACTTACCCCAGCACTCAAAATATAGTTTCCTCTTTTGTTCCACTTGAGAGCAAATATAGGCCCTTTGTGTTGGCCAAGTGTTGACGCCAGTGTTCCATCTGTGGTCCAAATACGGGCATAACCATCATATGAACCAGTTGCTAATAGATTGCCATCACACTGCAAAGAAAATTAGTATAAATGTTAATATTACAGTAGTTTCTAAGCACTGCTGGTATGTATGTATTTAAACATACTCTAAATATGTACCTAACAAATAAATGTTCAAGATCATAACTGCAATATGTAATTCTAAGATTTTAGCAGTATATAAAATACTAGGCATATAAGACGATTTGATCACTTACATTCCAGTCTAAAGATGTGACATCTTTGTTGCTAGGTACTTCAGCCCCACCCTTTTGGATGCAGTGTCGTAATACTAACTGATTAGGAGTTGTTGCTGGATTGTCTGACATGTCCCATATCCTGAAATCAATGGCAGAGAAATAATAAAGGATGACTTATTCAGCATGACTTGCTGAAACTTGCAGTTGGGTTTCAAACTTAGACGAAACAAATTCCTATAACTGCAAAGATTTACTGGATGATAGTAGTGTAAAAACCGTCAATAGTTACTTTATGTAATTACATACCTAGCAGTACTGTCTCCTGATCCACTAGCCAACAGGTCTGTGCTGGGGTTCCAAGCACAGATGAACACTTCAGATTCATGACCTCTGAGCACTGTGGCTTTGCTAGCTGGGATTTCTATGGACTGATCCATGTCCATTGCCTCTGGAGCACTTGGAGTTACTGCTCCTCCCGGTGCTGCTGCTATCGCACTGCATGTTGTGCCCTGGTGTTCGGAACAGAATAAGTTATAAGGATGTCAATGATGTCATAACAAAAACGTGACCCCGTTTTTAGTAGATGATCAGAGTCTCTAAGAAAGCATCAGAGCCCGGGGTGTTGTCATATCAGCGCACGTGATTCATGATTGGTTGTCACGTCTGGATGCGAAACTCCAAAAACGCGACCATAATACATATAAGGTATTGCGCAAGCGCTACGCACCCTCATTGACTGATATGCTGGACCATCGCTCCCTCGCCCCACACGTTGCTATACTGTAAATAAATACTTCCGCACGGGATTACGAGACAGGAACGCCACGCAACGCGCCAGCAGTCTGGTTCAGAGTTGCCATAAGTACGGTTATTACCGTTTCATACGGTAATTAGGCCTTCAAATTGCACAATTTACGGCAAACGGGCGACTGCTACTACCGTACGCTAAAATACGGTAATCTCATAATAACATCAAAAATCTCATGGATGAGCATCGTTCACAGGTTTTGTTTATGGCGGAACCTTCAGGGTAGCCCGCGAAATTCAATTCAATTTTTCAATTCACGTTTTTTGTAATTTGCAGGTCACTGTCAGGTTGTATTTTGATTGATATATGATTCGCGACCGTAACAAATATGGCTTTACAGAATTATAATCATTAAAATTATGAAGAAAAAAAAATTATAAGCGCACAAATGGACCTCCTGACATTCGGGCCCGTACACCCTGGATAACAAGAAAAATTATAATTTCTTGAAATAAATGATATCTTTGTATCTACAAATCCTGTGTCAGCTTAGTATCCTGCTGTGGAAGTCATCCTATGGAAGCTATAGTCATGAGGTCTTTGGCCAGCAGTGGGATGATGCAGGCTGACCATAACCAGTAAATATCTTTAGATATATCTTTTATGTTGGAGACAATGTTCTATACATACATCAACACCATTCTGCTCCCCTCCAGACCCAGGTTCAGCTTTAATTGCTTGTTTTTGAGCATTATGTGCATTTTGTCTGGCAGCTACAATATCTGGTGTGACTGCATCAATCAAACTTAAACTTTCTGTAAGGCGTGTTTCAGTGCCTGAAAGAAGAAAATTGTATTGTTATGATTGCTCCTAGACAATATTGAGTAAATGGCTGCTGCAGGACTAATTAGGAACAAAAATATGAAAAGAAAGAAATGAAGAATGCGAATAATGTGGAAAAACCGGTCAGTTGGTTGTCTTAGGGGCGGAGTAGGTAGTAGGAGTTGCAGTATACGCTCAGGAGCACTATGAGCAGCAAAGAAAACAATTTTTTTTTATTTTTTTGGAATTTGAAGTTTTTTCTGTACTGTTCGGGTCCTTTACTTAGTCCTAGTTTAGGTACTTTTTCAGTTTACCCTAATACTGAACGGTTTAAAAAAAATATCCACAAGGGGAACGGCGGAGTCTTTGAAATGAAATGATATTTATTTGCAAGAACTGTAGTACATACAGATGGTCGGCTTTTTTTAAACAGTTTCTAAAAACAATTCGCTAGAACTAGCATGCAAAATTACAAAATTATTGTTACATTAATTAAGTTAATGAAATTGGTACTTAGATCATAGTTATTCAAATGTCAAGTACTTGTCAAATTATAATAGTAAGATGTCAATTTCAGTGTCAATCTTTGAAGTCTAAATACTCACTGACAGAATAGAATGATTTTTCTATTAGCCATTTGAATAACGCCGCTTTAAATCGATTGATTGGTATACGATTTTGGTAGTTTATTAAATATCAATGTATATGAAAGCAACTTCTGTGATATAAATGGCTTTTCATTTGAGGAATAATTAATCTATCAGGATATCTTGTCTTAAACGTTACAGTGTCTCCAAGACGTTGAAATAAGTCGGAGTGCATTTTAACAAATTTACAGCATTCAAATATGTACATACTGGGAACAGTTAATATTTTTAAATCTTTAAAAAGAGGTTTACATGAAGTCAATGGTGGCACATCACAAAGAGCACGGATACATTGTTTTTGGGCAATAAATACCATATTTATAAGAACAGAATTCCCCCATAGCACAATGCAGTATCTAATGTTACAAGCTATGTAACCATGATTCGCTAAGAGGGCTGTTTTGAGGTTTGCTATTTTACAAAGTCTCCACAAGGCAAAAGCGAAGCGATTAATCTTATTTGTGACCTTTAAGCAGTGAGGTTTCCATGTGCATCCACTGTCTACCGTTATACCAAGAAAAATGGCTTGGTGAGCTTCATTAATTCTTTGATCTGAATAAGTGATCATAAGGTCAGAATTTGATTTCCTATTGTGGAATTGAACAATGGAGGTTTTATCAATGTTTACTTTTAAATTATTATTACTAAGCCATGTTATAATAGCATTAACCGTTTCATTAATTTCAGTACTATAATTAAACATTTTATTCTCCGTGATAACCACAGCAATATCATCCGCAAACAGTGAGTAGAAATGACTAGTTATATTTGGTAGGTTGTTAATATATAACAGAAAAAATAATGACCCTGTTACACTACCTTGCGGCACTCCTGTGCTGTTGTTCCTAATGCTGGACTTACATACTATTCCTTCTTTATTTGAATTTATTTCAGTAATCGCTGGATATTGAATCCTATTCGAAAGATAACTTTCCAGCCACTTTAATGCCAGGCCGCGAAAACCGTACATTTCACATTTAGTGAGCAGAATATTGTGGTCAACAAAGTTTGTTCACTAGCCTTGCTCGCTCACTAGACCCCGCCGTCCCCTTCGAACCTAACATGTCCATATCGAGGTGTCCCACAGGGCCGGATTTAGAGGTCTGGAGGCCTTCGGGCAACAAAGGAGGGGAGCCCCTACCCCTCCCAAATTATATTCCAACAAAAATGAAAAAAAAATCACTTGAATTTATCAATAAATAATTTATTGTGAAACCAAATACCTAGATTCTTTTAGCAAATAACAAACATATAATATAATCGAAAACGAGAATTATCTGAAATCCAAAAACATTTTGAATATATATTTTTTTCATATATAAGAACAATTTAATCATGTTTGTACAAAGTACTATAGGTAAAGGTAAATCAGCAAGAAAAAAAATCAAAGGAAAAGTTGTATACTAGTGTTTACTCATCAGAATTTGAAAGTATTTTTTCTGAAGTCTCTATTATGGGGGCCTCTCTTTTGTGAAGGCTCCGGGGCTATAGCCTCGGATGCCCTCCTCTAAATCCGGTCCTGGTGCCCCGACTCCCGAGCTCGCTCTTGTATCCTAAATTCTATAAGGATCCCTTCCACATAATTTTTTAATTTTTACGCCAAACGGCTGGTCATAGACAATAGCCTTATAATTAGCTGTTATTTACAACATTTTAATTGTTTAAAAATTTGTCTCCCTCAGTAAGTTAGAAAAAAAAAAAATTGAAAGCCTATTTCTCAAAAGCTAAATGGTTTCTATAGACAAGGTTATCTTGATATTGCAATATTATAAATTGGTAAATTACCGAAAAAGAAATACGAAAATTATTCTGTCCTCGCTCCATAGCGCCCCAAAGGTTACACTCCAGCCGAAAAACCGTAAATTGATGATTCACAAACACTGAACTGATAAGTTATGAAAGAACACTTTTATATTGTTAAATTAAATACAACATACCATCTTCTCCTATGGTGATTTCTGCTTCTGTGTACTGTAATCCTTTTTGCAATATGTTCAGTAATGCTGCTGGTGGTACTAGGGCTCCATTGATGTTACTCTGTGATATATGCGACTCAATACCGAATGTGTAAGCAGAATGATGAAACCCTGAAAGTTTATATTTACACAGTAACTGTAGAGGCTTTTTATTTTGCAAAATCGTCTGTCAGTAATGCCAGACAATATTTACTTCTTCAAAAGGTAATGTTACAGAAGTATGTGAAAAACTACGATTGGATAATAAATAAGCAGGTAGAATAGAATAGGAAAACAAGAAAAAACTAAACATGTCGTGAAAAGATCTAGTTAGCGTCTGAGAGTTCATTGAACCATACCTGATTCTTGTAAATATCGATACACAAGGAAATTGACTTCATCACTGGAAAAACTCATTTTGTATTAAATCCTAATACATTCATAGAAAGAATATTATGAGATTTTTTTGCTAGAAACTCAGCAAAAACATCTATCACCGTATATTTACTTCACACCGATCATCGATTGTAAATTTTTATAGTCTATAAATCTATGGCTGTCATGGCCACCGATAGCTGGATGACATTCTCACATCAGAGAACAACATCATTGTGGACCACAGATCACTAATATGTTCTATTGTGGACAGGTTTTATGTTATTATCTACGTACTATCATGGTTTATCTAAGTTCGAAAACCTGTCGTCGATTCGAGGGATAATATTATGACACGGATCAATTTACCCGCGATGCTGCAGTTTGGTGCAGTTTATAAAACATTGACTCTGTTGATCAATTGAGCAGTCTAGTTGCAATCTAGTCGTGTTGGCGTGCATCACAGAGTACTTTATATTATACGCGTGCACTCAGCTTAGGCAAGGTCACAGGCTCCCAGGGTCTCAAGTCATGATCCCCCCCTTCCCCCCCGTAATCACTCAAGTTGTCGAGCGCCTGAATGTTTAACTATCTATGCGTTTGCACCTGAAAACATTCAACATGGGTTCGAAAGTTATCACATGAAACACATCTCATTACATGCTTCGTTGTATTCGCGTTCACACTACACGAAACATGAGTACTATGTCGCAGTATTCTTAAGACAGATGTCAAGATTTTTTGTTGACTGCATTCGCATTGTCTGGAAATTATTCAATAGACATGTTAAGTTGTATAGACATTTGTCACGTTTGCGTTCGCACTGCTGTTTGTTTGTATCTCGTACCTTGTCTATAGCTTGTGTTTACGTTTCTCGAAATGAGACGGTAATCATCTAAACATATAGTGAATAACTTGTTGCAAGATTCTTAAAGAAATATTTGAAATTTGTCTGTAAAACATAACGTCAAACATGTTTCGCGTCAACAAGTTGTGTGACATTGCGAACGAAAGTCGATACATTAACAGAAAACAGAGATTTCAACATGTTTTTATGAGAACGTTTCGCCAGGGCAAACGCTCAGTTACTAATACTAGATCTATAAACTGTACTTGAGCCATGGTGGACGTAACAAAAATAATATTAACTCTTGAGATTTTCTAGATAAGTCGACAAAGTAATTCTTATTTCAGTATGAATGGTCAAAACAAAATCTTTACTATTCGAAACGGTGCCAAAATGTTCGAGCTCACTCCGCTCGCTCTTCAATTCCACGTTCTCATAATTATTGAGTTTATCTGCATAACTCAACAAAGCAGCTCGTCTGATCAAAAGAAAATCTGACCTATCCGAGAGAGGGTGCAAAATGTTTTTAGCTCGGTTACTTGTTCTTTAAACATCTTTCATTCCTAGGCTTTTCTGCATAAGTGGACAAATAAACTCATATTTCTGTATGAAACCCAGCGCCTATCCGAGGTGAGATAAAAACTAATTTGAGCTTGCTTCATTTGCTCTTATTACAAAATTATTATTATCATGATCCTACTGGTGACCCACCCGAAATCTTGGGCTGCGACCGTGCCCGATGCAGCTGTTATAATAAGTACACGTTGATTTCATGTTAGCTGCGCGAACATAATGCAAGCCTTTTGGACTGACTGTAGCATAGAGCCGTTAGAACTGCACATGGACTGCAGTTTTTGATGCAGGTGTTTACTGCATAAAAATCTCAAACAAATTACAATTTTGTTATTTTATATTATGGTACCATAATATAAAACAACAACTTTGTAAAAAAAAAAATGTGATCTAGGTGATCCTAATGCATGGGCCCATTTCAAACACTCTAGGGTTTGAGACTATAGAATGGAATCCGTTTATTACACGCGCACGTTGCCTCCCGGCTTAGCGATGGGTCTGTGACCAAATGAACTGGTACTTAATGGTAGGTTTGGTTTAGATTTATTAATTTGACAAACCAAATAGGTAAAGCGGTACGGTTCTATTAAGTTCTATAATACCACCTTCCACCAAAAAAGTCAAGTTAGTTCTGACTATGTCCGCCAGAGTTTTCGAAACGAATCACAGTGTACAGTCAATAATAATCTAAAAAAAAGAAGGCTGTATCATAGTACCTTTGCCTAACAAAATTCATAGGAACTGAAACAAATAAAAACTATTTTCGTTCTTACTTACCTTACGTCAAAAAAAGTGTTAGTGAATTAAATTCGGTGGTTTATTTCAAGATTTTTTCAGTAAATTGAGTATAGGGTAAACGTAAAGGTAAAACATTTATGTATTTGTTATTTTCCTTTCTATATTTAGAGTCTCAGTAGCAACAAATTAATATTTTTTGCTTTGTCTTGTTTGGGATAATGACGCCATTTTGTCGCGCCGGCTGATCTTATGAATTATTATTTTGTAGATCTTCTTCTGTGGGTAGGGCAAGTGTTATAATTATTTATAACTAGAATACTTCTTTGGAGTCAGATTTATATTTAGCAGTCTTCATTAAAAGGATTAAAATTACATAAGCTTTACAACTTGAAAACGAAATTGATTGATTTAAGAATCGCACCAATATTGCGATAAAATATTACTTTCTTATGTATTTATTTTGGATGAACTTCTAGTGTTTATTCGTATACGATCTGTATCAGCATTTAACTTGTATTGTCCTTGTCATGCGTCGTAAGTCAAAAGTTTACCAAGCTAGGTGTGGGTTTAGGTGACTCAAATTCGTTTTGTGGTAGATTATAATTAGATGTACTGATCATCCAATATAAATCACTTTTCCTTAATTCACCTCTGGTGCATCCTATCCCTGACATACCTTTTTCTAGAAATATGCTGTAAAACTAACAATGTGCACGAATTTTTCACTAACAACTCTTCATTTTTTTTTTCTCATTATCTCTAATGTTTTCTTGTTATTATAAAGAAAAATCAAAATTTAGACAAAATATATCATTCAAACATGACAAATAATTGTAATGTATAATTTAATTGGCATTATCATTCTTATTTCCAGGGGGTGCAATGATTAATCATATGTTGAAATAATGACTATATCAATGAAAGAACAAGATCTAATGCCAGGGGAGGTAAGCATATTATTTTTCTAATTACATTATTTTAGTTTGTAAAATTTGACTTTCCAATGTGGGTTTACACAAAGTAAAACTTCCATATTGCAAATTTATAATGGTTTTGATTAATTTTAAGGATACTAGGAAAACAACATTAAACATTTTGGTAAATTTGGTGAAATTTGGTATCTATTTATTGATTTTGAACATGAAAATACTTTATCTGTGAGCATGTTTACTTAGTCTTTATTAATTGGCACTTTGTTGGAACCATCATCCTTTCCTGATTTTATATTTAACTGTGTTTTTCGACTTTGTTGCGGTTGGTGCAGTAGTACTTCCATACATCTTTGTTACTTAAAATTGCCACATTATTAGACTAGGGGGTGATCTTCCAACGCCAGATATCTCTTATCCTTGAAATATATTAACATTTGACAGTTTGTGTATGGAAAAACGGTAAAAAATGCTAAATTATTCCTTGGGAAAAGAAATCTAGTATAGAAAAAATCAGCTCTAACAAATGTAATATTTGACTAGATGGCATTCCCCGAGGCCAAGTTAAAGGCACTGGAAGAGAAAATTTCACATCCCCGCTGGGTTGTGCCCGTGTTGCCTGAACAGGAGCTGGAGGCACTGCTGGTTGCTGCCACTGAGTTGGCAGCTAAAGGTATGTGGCATTTAATTCAATTAAGTCTTAATTGGTGAATAGAATCATGAAAATGCTTTTGGGTGTAATGTGTGTTGTTGATATGATGATAGGTGATGTTGGTGAAAAATTTAGTCTTTTGTAATGTTTGTTGAAGTAATACAATTTTGGAACAATTAAGCAGAGCAAGTAGCTATCATAGGTAAGGAGTTAGGCTTATACATACATTCTATGGACTTTGGTGAACTACTTATTTTGTCTTAGAGGGATTCCTACAAGAATGTCACAAAAGATTAGCTTGGGTACTTTATTTCTGGGGAAACCCCTCAAGTTAAAGAGTGATGAATGTTTATATATTTTTACATTTGCAGTACTTTTAACTGTTACTGGAATGTCATCTGCCCAATCTTCTTATCTGTCATTGTTTACATTATTTCTCTTATCATATGTTGAAACAGCTGTTAGTTTGTTGACAAGTGATTGTTTATCACAGGTGAAGATGCGACCCACCCAGCATGTCAGAGATTCTATAATGATGCCCTCACAGTGTCCTTTACAAAGATACTAACGGATGATGCAGTCTCATCTTGGAAAAACAACATACAACAATGTGTCCGTTCAAACTGCGAGAAGCTTGTCAAACTTTGTGCAATGAAACTAGATGATCCAAGATTTCTGCATTTATTATCTATGACATTCAATCCAAATAATAAGTAAGAGACTATTCCATAATCATTGCATGCATTTAATAATATCTAGTTCAATATTAATGAGCTGTATGCATTATCTTCAATTTATTCTGTAATAATTTTATTTACACTTGAGGAAATAATTTCTTACTACATAATAATCTAATTAATGAACAATTCTTGTGCAATTATAGTTCATGGACATATTGGTATTAACTGCCTGTTTATGGATTTAGTAAACATCAGGTTCTACATAGATAGTTGATTTTTACAGATTCCACACTTTCAATGCATCTAGAACTTGTGAAGGTCTGTCAATTACACCTCCTGGACAGGGAACTACCCAGGAAACTGAAGTGTTCGCAAAGTCACAGGATCACCGCACGCCGAGAGGATGGCTGGTCCATCTTGTCAATGTGTATGTATTTTATAACTTGAACTGTTCCACTTAAAACATTAATTTTGTGCACCATGTTCAAGCTTATGTTAATTGGATTGAGTGTATTTATGTTCTTAATTTTTGACTAGGTTTGGCCAAGCAGGTGGCTTTGTGAAAATACGAGAGAGGTTCGAAACAATAATGGGGTTTCAAAAGGCAGAGTTGACTACATCTATCA
Source organism: Griposia aprilina (assembly GCA_916610205.1). Classification (NCBI taxonomy): domain Eukaryota; kingdom Metazoa; phylum Arthropoda; class Insecta; order Lepidoptera; family Noctuidae; genus Griposia; species Griposia aprilina. Next base: position 14,400,538 of record OU744286.1, read on the forward strand.
GTTCAGAAGAGAAAGTTTCTACAGAAATAATTGAAAAAGAAAATGAAGAAACCAAATGTGATAAAGTTGAAAGCACAGAAGTAGTGCCAGTTATTGCTGACAGTGGAGAAGTACGTATAAGTTTTAACACCAATAAACATTTAAATTTTTACATTTATGAATTTTACTTCTATATTCTTGTTTTAGTTTTCGATGCCGTCACGTACCGAGCAGCCATCTTCGCTAGAACAGTCCACGAGCGGAGAAACTCGTGTCGCCACCGTGTGGCAGCTGCTGCGGCCTCTAGGACTCTGCCACGACCTCCTCACATCACACACTGTTACCACATACTTGTTACCTGTACTTGTAAGTATACTTTATTAACTTCAATTTAACTACAATAATATACGTGCAGTAGGCAAACGTTTTTTGGTTCAGCACAAAAAACAAAATCAGGAGTGGAATAAATGGTTTCATTTAATTTGCAGAAGTTATAAAACAAGTTGAGGTTTGTGCTGTGATTACACATTGGCGCGTACGTAGTTTTCTTTTTGGATGCATATCGTCCACTTTAGCCCTGGATCAGAAAGCTGGAAGTCATGGGGAGAGGCCTTTACCCAGCAGTGTGATGATGCAGGCTAACAGTAATAGTATATATCGATTTGTTCCCAGGAATGTATTCCCACACTACTTGAAAGTTTAACCGACGATGAACTGAAGAGGGAGGCGCGCGGTAGTGAAAATAAGACTGACACTGTTTCTTGTTTAATTCGCGCCTGTAAATACGTCTCAGTGAAAACGCCCCAGCATCACAGTTTACTCAAATGTAAGTACAACTCAATTTAAACTTATATCTTACTAGATTTTGTCTGCGGTTTCGCCCGCTTGGAGGTCTGAAATTATCCCACGGCAACGTACTACCGGGATAAAAAGTATCCTATGTCTCAATCCAGGCTATAAAGTATCTGTGTGCCAAATGTTATCAAAATCCGTTGATCCGTTTTAGTGTGCGAGCGTGTGTGTTTAGTCAATCAACCAATCTATCAAACAAACAAATTCACTTTCGCATTTCTAATTTATGTAAGGATAAATTCAAAGTCAAATAATTTATTTCAAATAGGGACACAAAAGACACTTTAGAACATCAAAATATCCAAAAAAAAAGAATAGGATTGATTCTAGTTGCCCCTTCCAAAAGGTAGTTTCGTATCGAGAAGAATGACCAAGAAAGTCCAGTGTTACTCTTTTAAAATGTTTTACAATATTTTTAACCGACTTAAAAAAGGAGGAGGTTATGTATACATTAATTATATAATTATGTGAACATGATGCACCTACTATAAAATTACTGAAAAGTAGAAGATTTTAAAAAAAAAAAACAATTTAGTGTGTGAGTTAAAGTAGTACAGAATATAAAGTCAATGTTATAAAAATTATACAATTGTAACATTTTATAATATTATGCTTGTTTACAAAGTGTACTTTTAATATGAGTTTTAAATTTTCTTTAATTTAATTGCAATATGTCACAAGGTATTTTGTTTTTTGTAACATTTAACACACTACCCCATAAAACATGACGTATGTACTTTACATAATCTGAAAAATGGTTGATCTATTTATCTTTATTTCTAGTATTAAAATTATGTCTATCATTTATTAGAAAGATGTAGATTTTCCTTAAATACATAATATTTTTATAACCGTACCGTCATAATATCAATCTTTTTAAATAGTTCCCTAAGCTAAGCGATTCGCGGCGATGTAGATTGTAAATGGCCCTGACAGCTCGCTTTTGCAAAATAAAAATGGATTCAATGACAGCACCTCGACCCCACAGTAAAATGCTATATGACATGATAATGCTGATATAATATAATTTATGTATGTGTTGTTTCCATATATGTTCATGCTTGCAAGATTGCTTTAGGGTCAAGACTGGCTGATTGTCTGGCTGCAGTTTTCTCTAGGTTTCTGCTCAAAAGTCAAATTACAACTATCATAGGCAGTCTTTAGTTACTGCAGCAACTACAATAGATTTAAACATTGGCAGTTGTGTTGTAGTCAGGGTGCAGTAAGTATTGACCCTGACATCTTAAGCTCTGATGAAAAATCCTCAAGAGGAGGAGAAAGTAAGCCAAGAAGAAACAAAAAAAAAAAAAACTTTCTTTCTAAATGTTATGTGAAATACAGTGTTTACTCAGAATGTTCTCAAGTCAACCAAGTAAGCTAGAGATTAGTGTTTAATGTTTATTCGAAAGTTCTTCATGTCGTGCTACACCGACGGGCATCACGAGGGTCGGTAGCATACCCTGTAGCTGCTAAGGGGCGTAGTCTTTATACCTCCCCTGCGCCGCTACATTGTACGCTACCGAGCCCTATATGACAACAGGGAAGAGGATGAAGAACTTGATGAAAAAAATGGCTGGAAGAAAAAGATTTTGTAGTTTGTCAAGCCAAAATTCGAAACGGAAGATAATGCGCCTTCGAGTTAACAATACGGTCAAGACGGCTTAACTTGTCCAAAAGCTTGTCTGGATCGAAACGAAAATGTTCACTTTCAGCTACAAATGATATCTTTTCCAATAAGAAATCTGTGTTTAATTTACAACATTGGAAAACCCAAGTATTGAATACAACATTTTCTTTCAGCTCTTGAAATGTATCGGTTAAAAATGATTTTGCGATTGCTACAAATGTCTTCGTTCAATGGAAAGATGTCGGCTCTGAACGAAATCAATCAACTTATCAGTACATTTTCCCAGCAACCAAAACCAGAGTGGCTTACACCTGCAGTTATTACAGTAAGATATTTTTAATAACTTTTTTGTTACACAAACATAACCACTTTATCCTTTATTTTTTCGCGTTGATACACATATCTTTTCTGCCTTCACACTTTTGAAATCTTCATTGATCAACCAACTTCTGGGGTGATGTTAAGTTGTACAATTTTATTCTAGACTTGGATCCGCGAAAACAAAGTAGTGGACATAGTTTTACGAGACTCGCTTCACCAGCCCCAGTACGTAGACAGACTAGAGAAAATGCTTAGGTTTATGATAAAGGAGAACTCTTTGACTCGAGATGATTTGGACGCCATATGGAAGGCTCAGCATGGCAAACATGAGGCGATTGTGAAGAACTTGCATGACTTATTGGCCAAGCTGGCTTGGGACTTTACTCCTGATCAACTTGACCACTTATTTGACTGTTTTAAGGTAAGTTTAACTTTCAAAGTCTTAAAAAAAATGTATTTTCGAATGTAATGAGGTGATAACACAACTATGTGCATTTTGTAGGCGAGTTGGGCCACATCCAGCAAAAAACAAAGTGATAAACTACTAGAGGTAATAAGAAGACTTGCAGAAGATGACAAAGATGGTGTAATGGCAAACAAGGTATATTTCTTGGCAGGACTTTGGTAAAGGTTCATTTTTCAATAATCTTTTTAAAACAAGTCTAAAATAGCTGAACTTTCCTGCAGGTATTAGTGCTTTTTTGGAATTTGGCACACTCGGATGAAGTTTGTACGGAGATAATGGATGTGGCATTAGCTAACCTTATTAAAATATTGGACTATAGTTGTAGTCAAGACCGTGACGCTCAGAAGACTCTTTGGTTGGACAAGTAAGTAGTTTTTCGTCCCTCAGTTTTACATTGTTTAAAAAGCATATCATTACCTAAGTCATTATTAAAAGTTGCGATATATAATCAATGGGGCCCATATTTGCCATTTCTGAAAGGCAATAAATTAGTAATTTACCCGAAATCGGTTTTAATTATCTCAGGAGCTTATTGTAACTACACTCTCTCCAGGTGTGTAGAAGAACTGAAAACCAATGAGAAGTGGGTATTGCCAGCCCTAAAAATGATGCGTGAGATATGTTGCTTGTACGAGGCGGGTGGCGGGACCGGACTGCGGCCTCATGTGACAAGGCAGGAACTTATCGACCGCCTGCAGACACAGCACTCACTTGTGATACTCGTTACCGATTCACTCACACACTATATGGAAGCTGTGCGGACTAAACTTACAGGTACGTAATGTTTTTATTTCTATCAAAATCAATTTGCTCAAATGTCACCAAAAGTAATTGTATATTAAAAGTCATGCGTGGAAAAAAGGTTGAATTTAATACTTTCATAAAATTACAAAAGTGGAAAAAGATATGGACATGCCAGTTGGAGGAATGAATGCAGACAGAAAAATGTTGCTAGACATTGGAAATTGTTAAGCTTGATCACAATGTTGCAAACTAATAAATTACTTAGTACTCGATTACAATTATACTTACTAAAATGACAAATTATTGTAGATGAAATATTAAGTTGGTACAAAATTAAGTTTGTAATATTTATGTTGAATTTACTTTAACAGTAACGAAATATTTTGTAAAACCTTTCTAGCGGCGATGGCCGCGATAAGACAATTAAATGATTGATCATGGTGCTTGCGATTCAAAGACCATAAAGATTATAGAAAATATTTTATAAAAACCAATGTTATCTTTTACAGAAGAGGGGGAAATAGATTGGGACAACTGGCAACCAGACGGCAGGTACCCACACGCAGCTCAAGTTCATGAAAGACTCAGTTTTTTGAGATTTCTCTTGAAAGATGGACAACTATGGCTGTGCGCAGAACAAGTGAGGGGGCTACTTACCTTTATTTAAAAGTTAAATTTATTATTCGTTGTGTAATCCCTGCTCTTATTTTCTAGGCAAAACAGATATGGGTATGTTTGGCGGAGAAGCCGGCACACCTCGGCGACCGCGAAGCGTGTTTCCGATGGTTCAGCAAACTAATGGGGGAGGAACCTGACTTAGATCCTAACATTAACCTACATTTTTTTCGACGGAACATTATGACATTATCACCAAATTTACTAACCCACGCTGGTATCAAGTGTTTTGAAAGGTAATATTTGATCTGCAAGGATTTTTAAAACTACACAGCGTCAGAAGATCCCTCAACAATACTTTTATTTTTACAGGTTTTTCAAAGCAGTTAACTCCAAAGAAGGCAAACTGAAAGTAAAGAGACGAAGTTTTTTACTTAACGATGCAGATCTCATAGGATTAGATTATTTATGGAGGGTAAGTGCAAACAACAACTTTCCTTTCTAATATCTAAGCTCAAAACTGAAACTGTTGTTACTAAACAAAATTAAAGGTTAAATAAACTTACTTAAGTGAAGTTTGACCATAAATACATGAGTAGCTGAATCTGAATCCGAAGAGATTTACATAATTCACCAGGTAGTGCACTCGTATTGTAGTAGGTATCGAACACATTTATTAGGGATAATTACCTTATAAAAAAATAAACCATAGATCGATGGTGGGGCAATCGCCGCGCCCGCCCCTGTCTATCGCGTGTTATTCATTTTAGAAGGCTATCTAACATAATTATAATATCGGGATTACTTGCAAATGCAGGGTTGGACGGGTTTGTAAAACGCTTCGGATGCAGCGACTTATGTAATTATGGTCAAACTTCACGGCGGTAAGTTTGTTTAACCTTTAATTCTTCGTCACTGCATCCTAGATATTCATATAATTCACAAAGTAAATATTTTGAACATAAGATTATTTAGGTACAACTACATAAATAAATAAACAATAAAAATCAGTTAATTGTTAGTAGAAAACAAAATGTTTAATATTATCTATATTATGATACGCTGTCCGAATGCCCAGCCTACAGCCTTTTATTTCATCAATAAAAGCACCACGGCGAACCGCTGGGGGAGCCGCGTAGCGCTATTTGTCACAGCAATTTCGATTTAATGGAATAATGAGAGAGTGCTTGTCTGCCAGGGAAGTGGAGAATACACAAATATTTATATTAGAGAGCTAGTATATCAATTACAACGTCAATCGATAATACAAGCATAATACTAGATCATGTTTGATCTTAGGACTGATTTTCATAAGAAAAACAATAAACAAGAAGTCTAGTAATTTAATTACGTAAGTGGCCCATCCTCCCAGGTGAGAAAGGCAATACTAAGGAACAAAAACTTAGGTTTAAAAAATCACGTTAGCATTGTCATTATTATGTCGGCACGGTTGGCGCAGTGGTTAAGCGATTGACTGCTGCGCTGCGTGTCGCGGGTTAAAAATACGAGATTTGTATGACCTACAAATAGTTGTTCCGGGTCTGGCTGTTTGTGTATTTGAGTTTAAATGTTTGTAAACGCACCCACAATACAGGAGAAATTCCTAGTGTGGGGCAACGTTTAAAAAAAAATATATATATATATATATATTACTGAGCGCAGAATTACAATAAAAAGCGACAACTGAACGTATGTGACCAGTGCTTACCAGAATATGGGTTTGATAAAATTACGGCAAACAATATTGTTTTATGCTTATTCAATCATTGGATGACAGCTGATGTGATTATTAAAACTTGATCAAGAATCAGTGTCTGACTATAAATCTGCTTTCCTGATAACAGCCTTGACATTAGCTACAATGAGATGATATAGCTATATTGCATTCTTAGTGATAAGAGATCCCTACAGTTTTGGTGTTCCTACGATGTCACATATTTGTGGTGCCACTTCTATATGCCTTCCACTAATGATCACATATATTTGCCGTCACATAGACGACTGATGTTAGTGTATGAATCTTTAAATCAGATATTATTGCCGAGCTGGTCATAGTATTATAGTTATGCTCGTGACTGTACGTAGCCATTGATTTAACAGATAGTCTGGCCACCCAGGACCTGAACATAAGCGAGGGGTTATTTGATGTTAAGAATAATTCTATATTACCCGCTAACTGTTACAAAGAAAAAAAAAGGTTCTAAGTTAAACTGGCCCAGTATCTCCTCTCATGTTATGTTTTTGCGCCTGATAATAAGCTGTACGACATAGTGAATTATGTAAATCTCGAGGATGCAGCGACGAAGTGTAATCCTTATTCCCTAGGAAATAAGCCTCAAGACTGTATGTATTATGCTACAATTTACTAACTTTGCAGGTGATAACAGAGTGTGACGACGATATCTCGGCGCGTGGCATAGAGTTGCTGCGCGAGGTGTGCACGTGCGTGGGCCCGCAGCTGTCGGCCGCGCACCACCACGAGGCCTTCCTCACGCAGTGCTGCGCGCGCACGCAGCGCATGCAAAAGGAAATGGAGGCGCACGAAGGTACACTACGAAAGACTTCAATTTTTCTTGTTCGGGTATTAATGAAACAGAGTGATAATGCATTATTGCATCGAACGCAAGTATGCACATTCTCTCGTTTAACAAAATTTAGGCCAGTTCAGATCTTTTTGAAGACACCACATACTCAAAAACCATTACCATTTTACCATAGATTTATCAATAAGTTAGTTACCCATGTAGACCATTTTTTACCACATCATGTGACCAAGAAATTCAATTCGATTTTCAATTTTGTATTGTGATTCAATATAGCTATTCCGTTATAATTCAAGACTTCAACTTTTACCAAATATACCATATCCTATCAATACGAGAAAGGTGTGTTCGGTTAACATAACGCCGAGTACTACTTTTTACAGCCGGCTTGCACCAAAAATCACTAAATACGCTATTGCGTTAAAATAATTAAAAACATCGTTAGGTCAATCGTTTGAAGATTACAAAGACAGACTGATGTTTTAAATATCGATAGCCGGCTCTTCGCCTCAGGAAACAACCAATTGGAACCGCGCACCTAGTTTCTGACGTTTCTTAAAGGGGGAAGCGCCAGGTTGCCCGCGTTCCGCGCCCACGTTCATATAATCCTATTGAATGACAATTTCATAAAATATCAATCAATATGAACTTAGAGGGTTGTATTGATATTTATTTTTATTAAAATTTTGTAAATACATGTTGTTACGGTCGCGAATCATATCTTGTTTAACATAAAACCCTGACTGACCAACCTGCTAATTGCAAAAAACGTAAGACAATTTTAATTTCGCGGACAACCTGGCGCTTTCCCCTTAAGTATTAGTGCCCATGTAGCGTTTATGTGGAATAAAAAAAATTGAATTTAAATTTGAAAACGTATTTAGTGATTTGTGTTGCAAGTGTGCCTTCCTTCTGAAACCACTCTAGGGACGATATACCGATTGTTTATCCTCTCTTAAGCCGCAATCATAGACACAAAAAAACTTTAATTGTGTCTTGCGTGAATCCACGTTCCGGAGTTAATTTTAGTAGCTAAACGATTTTCAGTTTATGATTTTATCTTTGAGTAACTTCCCAACAATTCAAAAGTTTCAATACTTTCTGCAGGATCTTTTAATCGCAAAAGTGACTAAATAGATACGATCTTTTTCAGATTCGTCAGAGGGTTGTACGAGAATGTGTAGAGTGATTCGTGCCATACAAGAATATATAAATGAATGTGATAGAAGATTTTCGGCGGAGCGGCAGATTCTGCCTATCTACAGGTCGGGTCGGGGGAGGCAGTGTACGATTATAGTCAGATTTAATTTCCAAACTGGCCAAAGACAAGTTGATGATATCGAGCTGTTTTCGCACTCCAATGAGACGCTGCACTCGTTACGTGCGACGATTCAAAGAAGGTTGGTGCTTTTACTTTATGATATAATTTTAAAACTGTTTGCTTTTACATAGAGTTATTTAAAAATGCCTGTTTAATTTGTTTTAGGCTGAAGAGTGCTTCAGAAAATAATATAAAGTTAGAGCTATATGTAAATAAGTTGGAGCTGTATGTTAATGGGGAACTATTAGATTCTAGTCACGATAGAAAAATTCTGTCACAAATACCGCTTCGTGACAAAACTGTGATTGTTGCTAAGGTAAATAATCCGACTTTTCTTTATGAATAATTTCATTACTGATTTTCAAACATTTTTTTCAACACAAGGTGTTTTCTTAGGTTTACGATGGGCAAGTATGTGGTAGTGGCGGCTGTGGTTCGTCAAACGAGTCGAGCAGTGACTCTAGTACTTCGTCGCCTCCGCTGTCACCGACACCGGAGCATGCGTTACCTGGCGTTGTAAGTACACTAACAAATTAATTTGAACCCTAACATTGCGAGGTAGAGTGCATATACGATAGAAATATGATCTGATTTCCCACGTCCAAATATTATGTAGATTAATTCTTGGATATCGCAGTCGATCTCATTTGGTTATGGTTTCTTCATAAAGTTGTTGTGTTAGAGCAAAGAACAACTAAAAGAAAATTAAATTAATTATAACAATCTTGACTGATAAATCTTCTACGCAACTGTATAACACTCTCCACCATTTTTGGCTACGTGATGATTCTGTTGCAATAAATGTTTCTTTTCCCAGCTTTTTGCACAAGGCTCATGGTATTTGCCGTTTGTATTGAATTTGGAACACATTGGAATTACCAAAGGGCACGGACCGCTCACCGAAGCGGCGCATTTACTCTCTCAGATCTGTCCTGCGCACAAGCAAACGGTAAGTTATACGTATAAATGTTTTTTTTGTTGTTGCAAATCACGAAATAAGGTTTAAATTGCAACGATTGACGAACGCTCGTGAAATGCATCAACAGACTATACTATTTGTTTCTCATAGAACTATTTGGAACTAAGTAATGATTTGTTTTCGTAGGTGGAAAAACTGACAGAAGCGTTGCTATGCAGAGAAGATACAAAATTGAGGGACATGCTCTATGGTCCGACTCCGCCCACAGTAGCCTATAATGTAGAAGTAAGTTTTCTACGAATTATTTGAAAGTGATTCACTGGCGAGTAAGCACGCTAGACACTATACAGTGTGGCAGGGTCATCCAAGCGCAAACTGTAACCATGAATTCAGCACATGATTCCAGATCCCCTAGTGTAGATAATTTTCGTCGGTAATAAAAAAGACCTGCTGTTTCATAGAAAAGTGCAATACCCACGCGGTCAAAATGTACGGAAGAGCGATTAAAAAAAAAAATATCCTACGGAAAAATTCAACGCTGGGGCGCGGGCGTTCAGTCTTGTTATGAATCCATGGTAACAGGTTGTACGCCGATGTCCCTGCCATCCTGTATGTAACTATACGTTAGACTGTGGATCAAGTTCGTTCGAAACACACCCCTTCTCGACACATATCTCAACATCTGTCAAATCGAGAGAGGTCGAGTGTTGCATCGCAAATTTAATTGACAATGAATTAAAACATGACAACGCAAAAGGAAAATAAAGCTAATACATTTTATTTATATCTAGGTGTTATACAGCATGGTGATGCCATCGTCAGACACGCGACTGGAACGCTGTCGCAGCTTCCAGATAGCTTGCGTCAAGAAAGCACCGCTCTTAGTGCAGTGTCTGTCTGATAATGACTTTTTACAAGGCGCTGCACCGCATACACGGAGGTACGTTATTAAACCATAGATTAGGAGACTTTTATTTTTAAACAGGGATTTTGTAGTTGTTTTTGTTACTTGTTCAGTCTAGGGCTTGGAACCGGTATCAAAAGTACAGGTTCAGTATTGGTTCTTGCCATTTCGGTGCCTGGGTACCGGTTCCAGACGGGTACCGGTACTCCACATAACAAGTTCCAGTACGAAATTCAGGTATCCGCCGCGTACCACAAATCTCGTATTTGTACCTTGAAGATTAACTATCCTTTTTACTTACTATATCTGTTTTTTCACTCTAACTTAAGGAAATATTTCTTTGGTACAGGTACACTACCGGTTCCCAAAAATATTTCAAGCCCACAAGGAATAGACAAATAATGTTTTATTTTGTTTCAGGGTTGGTTATTTAGCTCTAGTCAGGTTGGCCAAACTGGCGTTGTACACGCTTGGCCACCTCTTTGAAATACTAGCTCCGGATGGGGCCGACACTACTCTTGACAAAGAATTCAGGTTAGTTCCCTTACTTATTATTAATTTAATTAATATGTATGTATGGGGATAATAACTATGGAGACGTAAATAAATGGAGTGATAATATATTGTGTTCCAACGATATTTTCTATATCATTACGTGTAACGCCGTTGTATTTTATATCTTGAGTTTTCAGATATTGATGGATATCTGCAAATTGCCCAATAACTATATTTTTTATTACTCCATTTCATTACTACTCCGGGCTTCCTGTTTTAACTGTTCTGTTGTTGTTAGTAGAAGGGATGTGACGATATTACGAGAAGCGCTGCAGACTGTGCCAAACCATAGCTGTGAACTGATGGTCAAGGCTATTTCTGAGAAGTTGGCCAATGCATTAGGAGAACAGGTAATTATTATTGCGTACGATTTTTTCTTCTGTTTCACTCTAGACAACATAACGCTCCGATTTTGATATTAGTACTCTGTCTACTTATTGTCTATTTACTATTGATGTTCTTGGTCTCTTGAATAATTTGTTTTCAAACGTGTATTTGCAAATCAGGTGGTAGTCAGCGGAGAGGATAGTGACTCAGTATCGACGTTAGTTTGGTGGCGCGTCCCTACCGCAGCCACGGTGCGTGCTCTGTACAGTCTTGCCTACTCGGTGGCACAACCATCCGAGGTCAGCGGTATTGTGCACCCTGATGATGTTACACGTAAGTTGAACTGTTATTTGATGTTATACACTATAGTTATATCTGAACTACGTTGGGATCCAAACTGTCAGCGATTCAAACAGTTTTTGCACTAAGCATATCCATGAAAAATATTTTATTGCAATAGAATGCATAACTAATTGTTATTTAAACTCTAGGGATGATTTATTCTTTACCGTAGTACCCGTGCGGTCGAACCTCATCCTGGACACGGACGCCGCACTGTGTAGTATGAATATATTTATATTCGCGCATTCGTTTTTTTTACATATATCATGTCTTAACTGTAATGCAATGTAAATAAAAGTCACATTCCACGCGCTCGTGACAATACATAGAAGTTCTTTTTGTTTATCTATCTTGTTTTATTGCCTAACCCGTCGCGGAATTCAGGGGGCCTACTCTCTTAGTCCGTCTACGAAGATACGGGGCCGTCCGAAAGTAGTTGAATCTTTGGAGTGAACCCTACATCCGGTTAATTAACCTTTTCGGACAGATAAAATCACATCGGGAGTAGGGACACCTGCTACATCGTGGTTCAATCATTCTTAGGTCGGGCCCCAAACTAGTTTTATGTCCGTAGGTGATATGGAGTAGGAAACGCCCGTAACGTTGGCCTAAACTACGGATTTCGTGCTTAGAGAGTAGACCCCTTGGCGTGACGTTATGTTATGTTATCTGTCTTGCTGTCATAATAATAATGTTGTAGTTGTCCGAGAATGTATGGAGGTGGTGACGATCTGCATGGCCCTAAGCGGCGGTCACTTGGAGAACAACTTACTAAACGAGACCTGGTGGCAGGACACTGCGCTGTTTCTCATGATCGACTGCCCGAACCCTCAGGTTAGTTCCATCGCGAGGACAAATAAACATAGGGCTTCCCAAACTACTGTTCAGAAAATTTTCTTTTTTTTTAATTTGTGGTTATGTTTGTGATTTTGCATTCCTACAATCCTTAAATTATCGGTTGTGATAGATCTACTATTAATTTTTTGTTTACCCTTTGTCAAGACTTATCCATAGAGTTTTAATAAGGTTTAGGCAAGCATTTGACCACTTCTTCATCTAAAACATAGAAGACGTATTTAGATGTATGTTTCTGTTCCTTTCTTCTTGTCTGTTTATATGTGTGTACATAAATGGTAAAATAAGTAATAAATAAGAAAAAAAAAAACTTCGTAAATCTAAACTGGGTGTATCAGACACCCAACGCTAATTACGCACTTTGAACGCGTTCTTTCAATACAAAGTGTCTAAAGTTTAGGCGCGGGATCGTCGAGGTGTCTTCCAGTGTCTGTAATAACTGTATGTTGCAGGTGCGCGTATCATGCGCAGAGCAGTTGCTGGCGATGTGCGCGTGGGGCGGCGGCGGCGGCGCGCGCGCCGCGCTGGCTGCGCTGGGCGGCGCCGCGCCGCGCGCGCACACGGCGGCGCGCCTCGCGAGATATGCGAGGCATGCGCAGCAGTTCCTACAGCTGCTGTGTCGACTAGTGGCCCTCGCTGGACCTACGTCACGCACGCTCGATGATCTCGCTCTTGAGGTAAAATTACTTTCAATGTGTCTTTATTCATTTTATTTATTCTTTAGTACACAACATTTATACATTTAATGATGCAAAATAAACTCTTTTGAGTTTTACCGTGCACCATAAACATCGATTACATAATAAAGAGATTAAAAAAATATTTAGTACAGACAGGCCTCGTCTTTATATTAAACAAAACTGTACATATTGCATAGAATTTATATAACAGCAACACAAAATCATATTGCTGCAATATTGTCGCGAAACTTGTTTTCCATAAATACGGGGCTGAGGGTTTCTAAAGATCATCCTCCGAGTTTTAACTACCTCTTATTTTTAATTAGGACAAAAAGAATAATCGTTTGGTCTTCAAACCCTTCACGAATAATTTCGTTGTTTAGGTGACATGGCTACGCGCAGTACGCGCCAGCCCTCTGTCCCTGGACGACACATTGCTGGAGGGGCACCTCAACCTCACTAAAGAGCTGTTTGCGCATGTGCCAGCGCAAGTGAAATACCAGTACGGCGCGCATCCCGACCACAAGGACGCGGGACTTATCAAGGTAAATAGCTTTTGTAAATACGACTTTCATAGTTTGTGTTATGACGTCATGCTTGTTGTTCGTTGTTTTTTTTAAATTCATAAGTTATTGGATTTGTTTTTAAAATAAAAATTACTTGATTTAATCCTAAGCACTGTTGGGCAAAAAAAGAATACACTATTTTGGTTCAAATATTTAATCTGTATGAGATTGCTTACACTATCTACATAATTTAATCACGCGTAGTAGTAGTAACTTCCCACGAGACTCACAAATTGCTCGATACCGTGACAGTGATGCTCACTATCATCATCATCATCTGATGATGGTCATTTCGTCCAGCCAGCATCGCGCGACTTCACTGAGTTCTACTTTTTGTTGTATATTTGGTATCCGTGCACTGACACATAGCTATAATTACAACAGGAAGTGACGACCGAGTTCCTGTGGCCGTACTCGTGGGCGTGGTGCAGGATGTCTGCGGCGCGCGCGGCGGGCTCGGAGGGCGCGTCGGGCGAGCCGGGCGCGGCGCTCTGCCGCACGCCGGGCGCCGCCGCCGCCGCCGCCGACCTGCTGCTGGCGCTCGTGCACGGCTGCGTGCCCAACATGGCCGCGCTCGCCAACCTGCTCGAGACCATGTTCTACAGCGGTGAGTGCCACACTGTACGCACCTAGTGCGAGGTCTAGCTCGTCCCCTATTACATAGTACTTAAACATAACTGGCGAAATGTGAGTGCACATATTGCACATACTAAAGTACAACTTCTGCCTACCCCTTCGGGAAATTACAGGCGTGAGGATATGTTAGCTAGTACCTATGCTCCGTAGTTGGACCATCGTGTTCAAGAGCTGTAAGTCCGCAACAGGTGTCGGGGGGGGGGGGGGGGGGGGGCACAGGCCGGAAGCGAACAAAATGAACTACTTGATTTTATAGAGATATATACCCTATTATATTCGTCCATTTTAAATCATCAAAAAGTGCCAAGTCTATTACAGTTTTTTAAACTTGCTTAAGGAAAAATAAGGATAATGAGTTTAACAGGGCTTGAACGATAGGTTTCACGAAAAAGAAATTCTGATTGTTGCCAATCTGGCTAGCAAATTGACATCCTCCACATTAAACTTGTTATGCTAAGTTGAGAAAACAAAATACTCACCAGACAGAACAATGCCGCTGGCCGACTGGGAGTACATACCGTGCGTGGGCCCGCGGCCGCCGGCCGGCCTGGTGGGACTCAAGAACGCCGGCGCCACGTGCTACATGAACTCCGTGTTACAGCAACTGTACTGCGTGCGCGCCGTGCGAGACGCATTGCTCACTGTGCAAGGTAACTACTTCAGCAAATTATCTCACATTTAAAAGGGGTACTCGAAGTGTTTGCCTAACGTAGACATTGACATCGCTGCGCTAGCGTCCTTAGTCCTTTCAAAGTTATTTTACCTCTGACAGCAGCAACCCAATTGCAACCTTATTTTAATGAGAATAAAAATCGCTGTGACTGACAGACTTGTCAAAGGCAGCAACCTTATTGCAAAGACAATAAATACCACTGTGATTTTGACAGTGATGCATAATAACAGTTAAAATAACTGTGAATGGACTGTGGCCGCGATTGTATCGAAAATACTTGACTATAACGTGGTGTTAACGTCGCATTCGCGCAGCGTCCCCGCTGTGTATACGTTCAACTCCTACGCTGGGTCAACGCCAGATGCGAAGGTCTGTTTGAGCGAGTAGATTTGGAAATAATGAAATACTCTTTTGTAGGTGCTGCTACAGATCCTAATGAAGATTTTTCTGGAGAAAACCATCATCCTGGGATTGTGGAGAATAATATTGAGGTATGTATTCCTAACAATATGTACAGATTTTTCTCTTGTTACCATATTTAAACTCTTAAATTTTCTTGTTTCAGAGTAACACCGACTACAATATAACAATTCTAAAACAAGTACAAGCAATATTTGCTCATCTACATTATAGCAAGCTACAGTACTACATCCCAAGAGGATTGTGGGCGCATTTTAAGTAAGGATCACGACAAACTGCACTCAATACTAAACTCAATTTTTTAGTTAGTAGAGTTTATGTCACCTTGTCATTTCTAGGCTTCAAGGCGAACCCGTGAACCTGCGTGAACAACAAGACGCGGTGGAGTTTTTTATGTCGCTGGTCGAATCACTAGACGAAGCCTTGAAATCATTAGGTCAGGACCAACTAATGGCCAAGACTATGGGAGGAACATATTCCGATCAGAAAATTTGTAAGGGCTGCCCACACAGGTAAATTGAGCTACCAGAATAAAAAATTGAGTAAAATAATTAAGAAGATTGTTGGTTTTCATGGTTGGCAATTTTTTCAGATATTGTAAGGAGGAACCATTCAGTGTAGTGTCACTGGACATCAGGAACATGTCTCGTTTGCAAGAATCATTAGAAGCTTATGTTCGAGGAGAGCTGCTAGAGGGTGCAGATGCCTATCACTGTGATAAGTGCAATAAAAAGGTATGTGTTACTAACAATTATCTGTGTGACTTAATAAAATATATTTTGTGATCCTAGTTGGGTATGGTTGACGGGATCTAACATGCCTTTTCCATTATAAGCAGAGGAAGCTAACTCTGTCATTACGTTCGCAATCTCTACCCTGGAAAGAAACATTGAAAACAAACTATGTGATAGAAAAAAATATTTCCTTTTTCAGGTGGTGACAGTGAAACGTTTATGTCTCAACAAACTACCTCCAGTGTTAGTTATACAGTTAAAAAGATTCGAATATGATTTCGAGAAAGTGTGTGCAATAAAATTCAATGACTACTTCGAATTCCCGCGGGAGTTGGACGTGGAACCTTACACAGGTAGGAGATATGACGATTCCACTATAATCTATCTAGGCCTCGCAAACTCCTTTACCAAAATAGTGGTAAAAGAGAGTTTGTGAGGCCTATATCCGTATTGTCTTAATTAGTTGAATTCAATCCTTTTTTTTAATATTTGTTGGCCTGGTAAAGTGGCCTTTGACACGCATTTTTAGCAATTTATCAGTGTTATGCCGTTCAGAACGCCAACTGATCCGTTCGATTTCTGCAGTTTGTCGTTCAACATTGCACTTAATGCCCCAGAAATTAAAGTTAATTATTATTCCGAGACATATTCTGCATACTGATTGAATATACCAACTTCAGCTTGGGGCCTGGCTCGGGCTGAGGGCGACTCGTCACTGTGGGAGGGTGGCGAGGAGAAAGCACAAGAGACGCACTATCAGCTCAGTGGCATCGTCGTACACTCCGGACAGGCCTCCGGGGGACACTACTACTCATATGTGCTACTTAGGTAGGTACTAATACTTTCCCGTAGTTATTTATGAGGTAAGTACAGTGAAGTCTTTTATACTTCGTCAGTTTTCAAATTCTTTCCTTTATCAAGTCAGAACACATAATATACCTTATGAAGTTACGGCACTGAGCAAATATTGCAATTTTTTTATTTTTTTATTGATTGATTACAAAGTTAAAAATAGCATACACCTTTGACTGATGTGGAGTTGGCACAAAGCTAAAACCTTTTTAATGGCCCGGCCATTTTATGAAACATAAATCTTTTTTAGGGTTCCATACGCAAAGCGTGCCAACAGGATCCTATTACTAAGCCTTCGCTGTCCGTCCGTCAGTTTGTCTGTCAGCGGGTTGTATCTCATGAACTGTAATAGGTAGACAGTTGAAATTTTAACAGCGTCTATTTCTATTGCCGCTATAACAACAAATAATAATAAATACAATAAAGTTAAAAATTAAAGGGGTCGATACCGGCACAAGAAACGTGTTTAAAAAATGTAGTGTTAAATATTTTACGGTGGTACGGAACCCTTCGTGTGCGAGTCCGACTCGCACTTGGCCAGTTTATTTTATTTTTAAATCCCGATGTATAAAGAGGGGTGTTATAATATTTATTTGTTAGAGTCTGTATGTGTCACATTTTTAATTCGGTCTGACATGTATAGCTGTACAACGATCTTTTCGGCGTGAGGCCAAAATTGGTACTAACGCCGCCATCTTGAATTACAATACATTTCATTAAAAAAAATCACAAATGTTTTCCAACAGCGCTACCATACCATGTCAACGTCATTCGTGCGCCAAAATATCCTTTTAGTACTTTAAAGAAGATGGCCTAATGTCATACTTAGGGATCCGCAAAAAGTATCGATACATGAGTAGTATCGATACTTTCTCTTCGATACCTAGTATTTTTGTACTCGATTCTTTAGTTCCGATACTTTACTAGGTATCAATACTTTTTCACATACTCGATACTTTTGCTACTCCAATTAAACATTGGGTGGAGATGAAAGCAGTTTTTCCAAAATTATACTGTATGGCAACTAGGTATTTAATGATACCGGGCACTTCAGTCCCATCTGAAAAGTTTTTATCGAAAGGTGGGGCGACGGTGACAGCGGCACGGAACCGGCTCACTGGGTCACATATAGACAAATTACTTTTTATGTCTGACTGCATCGAAGAAGATTGAGGTTTAAAAAAATGACTGAATTTTAATACTTAACTTTAATTTTATTTTTACAAGTACCTACCGATATTTTTCTCTGTAGTGCTGCAGTCCGACAGAAAGATTAATTTCATTGAAAAAATAATAATAATTAAAATATTTTTGTATTTATTAAAATATTTAAATAATTACTTAAGTATGTACCGGTAAAACGGGGTGAATAGGAACGCAGGGGTGAATCGTAACGAAACTTTAAAAGGGAATTTTAACATTTAAATAATATAATTTGTTGCCAACAGGGACACGTAATCGGTAATTATAATACAGTATACACGTTAGAGTCCTTTTTGGCGACAGACTATAATATTTCAATGTTAAAATCCCTTTTAAAGTTTCGTTACGATTCACCCCTGCGTTCCTATTCACCCCGTTTTACGGTACTTGTTTATTACTGTTTTTTTGCTATAATATAAAATTTCTAAGGTAATCAAAAAAGTACTTGATACTCAGTAGTATCGATACTTTTGGTTCGATACTTTCTTCTGCGATACCGGTATCGAGTAGGTACCTATCGATACTTTTGAATTTTTGCGGATCCCTAGTCATACTGCGGTATTGACATTGTAACGCAATATTTAATGCTGAGTCGGTAAAACAGATTCTATCGTGCAATGGGCAGACAAAAAAACCCTTAAGGTGACGAACATATTTTGGATGTGACTGTACTTGAGTGTGTGTCACCTATCCACTGGTATTACTGACTGAGTAGCAATTTTTAAAGTCATATTATAATCCTTCTTTACGGTTATACCTTTTGATAACCCTACGGCCTTGAAGACTGATTCAATACCTTTCAGGGACAATGGCAGTGAGACAGGCCGGTGGGTAAAGTTAGACGACGGCGACGTATCAGAGTGCGGCATGCACGACGACGAGGAAATGAAGGCGCAGTGCTTCGGCGGCGAATACATGGGCGAAGTAAGTCCAGAGTAAACTAAGAAATATTGCATTTACTACACACGCACACACGTTCCCTCTTGTTCATAAAATGTATATTCAAACATTATAATGGTTTCGTTTTTTTCTATTTGGGCACCAAACCCTAAAAATGTTTACTCTGGGAGTAGTTAACAAATGAATTACTCATACTACAAACTATGATCGCCGACGCATCTTATGGCTTTACTTCAGTTTTTGACGTACGCTGTTTGTATAGATATCCACTGGGCAATTCGCAAATGCACTATCACTCCATTGTTAACTACTCTGTGTCGATAATTTTGATTGAGAAGAGTAGATTCACTGACTTTGGGTATAATCACACTAAATAACAACGTTTATGAGCAAGGGGGTTGCATCACCTGCACCCCACTTGCGTAACACACTGTCTTTCACAATCCGAAGGTTTTTTAATAGTAATCCATTGATACAATCTTAGAAAAATTCGTCTGTTCGACAACGTAAATAATGCATGTTGTCGAATTCTCAAAATGAAAGGCATTGCAATTGTTAGTGTGTTACGCAATTACCCCGCTGTTTTTCTTTGACTTTAATCATGTTGCAGGTGTTCGATCCAATGGTAAAGAGGGTATCATACAAACGGCAGAAGAGGTGGTGGAACGCCTACATGCTGTTCTATACAAGGAAAGACACAATAGAAACTCAATCGGCTCTAGAAGTATCTATGAAGAATTTGACTATGAAGTGAGTTTGTTTTTGTGTTTCAAGCCAGTGACATGTTTCCCGTGTGCCCGTATCAAAAGACCAATGAGTTCTTATGCAACTGTTTTTTGTTTTTTCTAGAGAAAATATTATACCTCGACCGATCTGGCTGTCAGTACGCCGCAGTAACATTGCATTTTCTCACAATCAAGACCAATTCAGTCTTGAGCATTTCAATTTTATGAAGAAACTTTGTTGTATGAGACTCCAAATGTTACCAGGATCACAAAGCGCCGTCTGGGTATGTTTAACAAGAACAATAATGATCTTTTGCCGCTGTTCTTGTTATTTTCGGGTTTTGATACATGTTTTGTCACCAGGGGCCTGAGCACGAAGAAATGTCAATGTTAGCAGTACAACTAGCAACGAAATTCTTGTTCCAAGTAGGATTCCGTACAAAGAAAACACTGCGTGGCCCCGCAGCGGACTGGCATGACATTCTGTGTCAACACTTACGATGCTCACAAGTGGTTAGAGCGTGGTTCGCGACTGATCTCTTCAAACATCCGCACAGGTACTTTATTAGCAGAATAACTTTTGCAATTTAAACTTTATGCCAATGACATAAAAGTCACTTGACACGCTCTTGTCAATTGCAACTTACTGAACTTTTAAATATATCAATATAATAAATAATGATGCTCTTCTTTTCAGACTGTGCGACTACTTGTTATCGAGTCCAACGGCTGAAGTGAGAATAGTATTTATGAAAATCATCGTCTTCTTAGCGCATTTCTCAGTTCAAGATCCACCAGGTATTCCGATTACTCTCACACTCTTACGTTATACTTGCAAACATTAATAGTTTAAATTGCAAAACTTTGTACATAAACTACTACAGAAAGTACTAGCTTCTATCGATATTTTTCGGACACCCCTATTTTAAACGTCGCAAAAATCCTTGTCTTTTATTTTGACATGACAAACTGTGTGTTAAAAAATATTTAAATTCACAAAATTTTAATAATTGGTTTTCATTTAATCGGCACGAATTAAAAATCATTTTCATGTTAAAATATTAGAGATTTATTACATTCAACTGAATTTATGAGGAGATTTTGCTTGTCACAGTAAGCAACGGTTTCGGGTCATGGTGCACACGCGAAGAGGCGGCGTCCCTCTCAGACCAGCTACTATGCAGTGCACGCGCACTTGCCGTGCCGCCGCACACCGATGCGCACACGCACCGACACTTGCCACTACTGTTCAACCTATTCCATACATACGCCACACTCGGACTTAGTGAGAAACATCAGCTGCTGAGGGTAAGTAGTAATCATAGAATAGAATACTTTTTATCACGCACACCATATGATTTAAAAGCCCACCTCACCTAATTATATAAATGTAGAAATTGTACATAGGGTGACACAATGGGCGGTCTTATCGATAAAAGCGATCTTTTAACGACAACCATCCATCAAAACAATGATTTTAGAGCTGTAGTAATCATTTTAGATCTGTGCGAGGAAACTAGTGACTATTCATGAATATGATTGCTTAATTAATTTCACAATCCTTTTGGTGATATTGTTCCCCCTATCTTGCATAGCACTAGAGAATATATATTTGGATAATACAATAAAATAACGAACTGTAATGTGTCACAATTATGAATAAAATCATTATGTAAACTATTTTGTTTTCAGCTAAAACTACTCGATATCGTCTTGTCCGTTTGTATGGATGAATCAAACACGTCAATGGGAAAATACCAGTATCCCGAGTCGGCCAAAGTTCATCAGGTAAGGAAAACTAAAAAACAGATCAACATGTGTCTAGTACTATAATCTAATTTCACTGTATTCCGCTGTTACTCGATTCCAGTCGCTTCCGTTATCGAAGGTATACCGAAAACTGCTTTGTTTCTACAGACTTGCAATACTCCGAATTTGTCGATCTTTTTTAAGAAATTCAAATGTTATTTCAGGTTTTATGTTGATTAAAATACGATTCGCGTCCGTAACAAATATGGCTTTACAGAATTATAATCATTTGAGATACGAGCCTTTTGGCCTCGTACGGGATTTTCTGTTTTTTACTTTCTTTTTATATAAGTTTTTTTTTTTATATTATTACGATTGTGTTTAGTTTAGTTTGTGATCTTCCTGTGCGAGTCAGAATAAATATTTTTTCTTTCTTTAAATACAACTCCTTATGTTAGAATTAGCCTCAACTGTCATGATTTCATGAAATGGTAATATGAACTGTATTTAGCCAGGTTAGCCCGCGAAATCTGCGACCGTATTATCTTTGTATATACAGATTTATAATCATTGCTACTTTAGTTAGAAATGGCCTCAAATGTCATGATTTCATGAAATAGTATTCAAAAATAATGAATTTAGAAGAGCTGTATTGATGATTTCGCGGGTTACCTTAGCGAATCCCTATTCGAGCCAACAACAATGTTGTAGGTGGTATGTGCCCTGGCCCGGTGCTGCGACGTGAGCATGCGCTGCCAGTCGGCCAACGCGGCGGAGGGCGCGGCCCCGCTGCCCAACCCGTACGCGGAGCAGCACACGCACGCCGCGCGGCCGCTGCTGCTGCCTGCCGCCGCTGATGTGCTCTACAATAGGACTGGGTAAGTCGTATACAAAGAGAAATCTTGCCGATCTATTTCGTAAAAATCTCTCCGTGTAAACTTAGGTGAAGTGAAGAAGGAAAAACAGGACTCGGTGCCGTCCAAGCAAGTTAGGCGATGTTAGGAGATTGGGCATTGTTCTTTTTGTCATTGAGTGACACTAAGATGATATACAGACAGAGACTAGATTTAAAACCTTATTAAATACTTGAATTTATCTTCCGAATCATTTGTAACGATCTCACACATACCACATCTTACAATATCGCATGTCTTCCAGAAGTTACATGAAGAAGCTGACAGAAGAGTGCTGCGGCTGCGAGGAAGGCATCAGACTGCTCCAGTTTATGTGCTGGGAGCACGCGGGCTGGTCGCGCATCGCGCTGGCCGAGCTACTGTGGCAGATGGCGTACGCTTACTGCCACGAACTGCGCCGGCATTCTGATGCTCTAACCGCGTTGCTGCTGATGGAGGATAGCTGGCAGCAGCATAGGATACATAATGTGATTAAGGTAAAGTGTTCACTTGCAACTTTGATGACTTAAAGAATGCCACTGATGCCGCAAAGAACGTGTCCGCCTAGGCTCAAACAACATAAAAACAAAGTACCTTGACACGAAAAGAAGAAGGTAAAGTGTACTGTAATTGGCAAAATCAACTAGACATATTACAAAATTTCAGCACATATTGTGCTTGTCGTGTTATAGTTAATTCATTTCAGAAGCGATTTATTGAATATTTTTTGTGTGTTCCGCACATGAGAAAATTGTACTCATAAAAGCCTGAAACTTGGCATTTAGTTTTATTGCTGGAGTAGTAATGAACCTAATTGAGCTACATAGTTACTGACAAATCCAATGCACTCACTGGACAGGTCCACTCAAATATGTGTGGCTCTTTCCTCAAAACACCATGTCAGACACTAATTTGCATGGTGATATGGCCTAACCAAGATTATGTCTGGACTAAAAAGAGCCTGTAACCTTTCACGTCTGTGAGTTTGTTTCAGTCTTTCACTTCAGAGTAGTCTGATAGGACACACTGAAGTCATCTAGTTTTTAAACATAATTTATATTGACATGTTAAAGTGTTTTTTGGACCAATTTACAGAAATAAATATAATTTATCATCATTCAATGTTGTCCGCAGGGCGTGTCGGACGAGCGGCCGGGCCTCCTGGAGACGGCCGCCCGAGCGCGCGGCCACTACCAGAAGCGCGCGTACGCGTGCGTAAAGCTGCTGGTGGGCGTGATGTGCCGCGCGCCCGCCGCCGTGCGCGCCGTGCACGCGCACCCCGACGCGCGCCGGCGCTGGCGCCAGCTGCTGGCGTGGCTGCAGGACGAGCTCGACCGCGTAACTACTGCTTTTAAACTTACACTTACTTATACTCATAGTTCCACTAAAGGGGATTGGTAACACATTCATCTATATTTAGAAGATTTCAACTTGATATCTTACCACTATTTTCAATAATTGTTTGATTAACAGTAATAAACTTCAATTGAAAAATCATCGACGAAAATTGAGGTTATAAAATGATCCCAATTGTCAAATGAAAAACGTAAAGTGATTTAAAATTAGAATTTTGGGTTAGTATTCAAATAATCAAATAAAAACACTCCATTTGTAAATAGCACTATAAATTAGCATCGTTTTCTGAACCATTTGTTTACTTTTTCATCAGATACTTTTGGAACAAACTATACAATACAACTGAATTGACGTCTAACGAACAATCAAATACCCCATCGCTTAAAATCAAATCACAGTCAAAAGTCACATCAGAACACATAACTTCAGGCCAGAATTGCCCGAAACGGTGGCAGAGGTATATAGTACCTATATTTCGCTAACCATGTTTTAGTCTAACATATCCATATACCGGGCATAAATCCAGCGATCAGTAGACCAAGTGGATGATGTGGAGTTGATTAGCGAGAATGCTTTCAGAAGTATGGCCCCGGCGGTTACGGCTCGTACGGCACGTGGTCCCCGCCCGGCACCTCCAACGAGACCTCTAGCGGATACTTCCTCGAGCGCAGCAACTCTGCGAGGAAAACACTCGAAAAGTACGTTTTTTTTTTCATTGTGTTTATTATTGTCGTAATGGATGACAGCTAAATAATATACCTACGGTGGATGGAGTCTACATTAACAAAAAACACACTAAGCCGTTGGTCCCGGCTGTCATTCTTGGCTCTTTGACAGTTTTTATGGGTTGTTGGAACTTCCAACGACCCATCTTGGAAGCCCGAAAGCCTGACACTCAGTCTTACCAAGGGGTATTGTATTACCCATTGACTGTGGAGGTCAGATAGGCAGTTGTTCCATGTAAAAAAAACTGATATTAAGTAGCTGCATCCAGTCAGACTGGAAGCAGACTCCAATAATGGATGTAGTCTTATTCATGTGAACTTCTCTCGTAGGGCGTACCAACTTTGTCCTGAAGAAGAAGACGAAGAAGAAGAAGAGGGTCGGGAGGGCGCCGAGGGCTCCGGCTCGGGCGACGCGGCCGATGACAGCGCCGACGAGGACGAGCCGCCGGACGACGAGCCGCCCGCGCGCCGCCTCACGCTGGCGCCGCCCGCCGGGTCCGCGCCGCCCGCCGCGGCGGCGCCGCACGCCGGCCCCGCGCCGCCCGCTGCCCCGTCCGGCACCGGCCCGGCCGCCACGCCCGCGCCGGCCTCGCCCGAGGCGGCTCCCGCGCCGGCCCGCGACTCACTCCCGCCGCTGTGAACGCGTCTCTAGTCCCCCGCCCCGCGATTACTTATTTATGTAACTTACATGTTCCGCTTTAAAAGTACCATAGTATTTATTATTCGCCGTTAGGATTCGTCGTAGTGCTCTCTCGGCGGTCGAATTTAGCGGTCGTGACGCTTCGTGCCGAAGGTCCGCGCCTCGCAAACCGCGCTCGCCCGATCCGATGCGAGCAACTCGTTTGCGTGCGTCGTCTATAAATGGACAGTACCCGAGTCAGTTCGGATTGTAGTTTGGTCCCCAAATATTTTTTCTTTTTAAGTTCACCGACACGACGAGAAGCAATCTCCTCTAGACGTAAGTTTGTTTATCTGTGCAAAATATCTGTAAATGAGTTGTGAAGTTGCAACATGTTCTTTACACTGCAAGACCGAATTTTGTAAACTAATCTATATGAAATGAACAATATTTGAAGTAATGCTTTTATTAAAATAGTTCATCTGATGCATTTTAAAATAGTGATAGATAGCAATTTTTTACGTTTTAGTCCAGAGAAGTTGCCATGAATTGGGAGAAATCATTCACAGTACATAATTTAAAGCGTTGTGTAACAAATGTAAAGCTAGGTGCTATCTATTAGAGTCACGTGGTTGATTTTGATTGTGCTCGCTCGCTTATCAATTTGTTTTTTGCGAACTTGTTAGCTTTTGACATTCAACATTGTAATAATTTTAATTATGAGTGCAGTAATATCTAATTGACAATTTACAATAGTTGCTGCATTTCTAAGTTGGCGTAAATAATTTTCTAGTGGTATAGTGACACATTTGAATGGCATGTATTGATAACTATGAAAGGAACACCGATGATGAACCACAGCAGTATGACGTAATGTCAGCTGATTCCACATTATGTAAGACATGGAAATGTACGTTTTGATCACGTGATCCTCGGCGTTTATTTTGCATTCATAGAAGAGATGTGTGTACATTTCGTGTCAGATATTAAACCTTCATATTTCCAGTACTACCACTAGTAGTTGGTATGAGAAATAAAACTATTATGACATATTGGTAAATTAATAAAATGTAATCTGTTTTCCGGTCAATTAAACTACTTTAGTAAAACACATATTGTGGTCGAACCTGTTGGATATTTGGCAAAGCTCAAATGACAAACAATTTGTAATAGACATCAATATTTAGGGACCGAGTTAATCGTAAACTACTTCACTTATAAATGTTGTTAAATGCGGTGACCTATTCAACAGTCATTTTATATTAGGTAAGAACTGTAGGAGAGCTTTCAAAACTGAGTCATGTTTTAAAAATAATGTGCACAATTTTTATGAGTGAAGTAAAATTAAATGTACATAGTAAAACAATACAAATTATTGAGGCCAGAGAACACATATTGGCCTAACTCTGACTATGTAAACAATGTTTAATATTTCAGTTTTTTTATTTGCTAGATGTATTATTATAATAAAATAAACTTAGTTTTAATTCAGTGGAAAGTGTAGATATAGGTATTAACGACTAGTCTAACAGGAAAATGTTGCCACTATGTCAATGTACTGCTTTGTAATATAATGTTATTTATTTTTATATTTCACGACGGTTGTATAATATTTTCCTTTTTTTCTAGTGGTAAAATTGTTGTAACATCCAGGCTATCAGGCGACGCAGCCGCTCGGCCGCACGTGGTCGCGCACGCTCGCATGCACGCGTGCACGCACGTCGCGGTCGTATGCCCATTTCATAGTCACTTGTAGCCATTAACGTTTGCACTTCGCATTCTAGTATTTTACAAATATAAAACCACCGTGATATTCTGTGAGTATTTATTCTTTCATAATTTACTTTTAATGATTCTTCAAATTTTGGTCGCATAGACCATGTGCCTTATTTTAATTTTATTTGCTCAATGCTTGCACCTGATAGTCTGTATATTGATCTATTAACAAGTTTTAATTTAAAAGACTGTTATGTCATTCATTTTGCATGTAAACATATTTCGATAAATAATTAAATAACAAAGTATTTAAACAATGTGATAAAAATAGAATTTAAATTTTATTGCTTATTAAAACACCAAGCATTGTTTATATGTTAAAGTGAATGATGTCAAGTCGTGATTTTATTTTGGCTTTAAAAATTTAAAAAGTCGCTTTATATCATGGTTTTTATAAGTAAAACAAACACCCAAATCACAAGTTGTAATGATTGATATAGTACAGAATAGCATTGTGAATAATTAGATACCTGGTCGATAAAACGCTGATTGTTGTTAATGTTATTACCAAAGATGGAGTTATAGATAGAGGGGAGTATGGTGGCCCTTTTCTTAATAGCTTAATAATTGAAATGTTTTGTATCTTTTATAAAATGCAAAGTTAACGATATTATGTTGAAACGAGATAAAAATGTGATTGATCTTAGATAGGTGAACCGCTATGATTCGTGTTTAGAAACAAATGAATCTATATACTGGTAACTATTCACATGTGTAGCAGATGTATGATTCTCGGAGCGAGTTTCGAAATCTTGTAAATATCATCAACCGGCGATAAGTCATACTCAACATGTACTTCATTCTATTTTATATTCACGAAATTCGTAAATAGATCTTAAAAATAAATAGCAGTGGGTTCCCAAACAAATGAGATAAACAAAAAGAATTGCATGTTTTTTTAATATTGAAAATTTTGTAATGTAGCATATTTATAAACTTGACTTAATACATACCAATTAATTTGGCAGATATAATTATATGTTGGATTAATTCACTGTAATTCAACGCATGCAGTTTTCACAATAGTGTAAAATGTGTATTGATAGAATTATTGTAAGATCAGTTGAGTTTTGTATAACATTTCTATGGCAAATATAACGAAATGGCATTTGAAGATTATACAAGAATGCTCAAAAAAGCATTCATACAGATATTATACTATTCAAATCAAGAAATAAATTCATAAAATCTTTTTGGGAGTTTTTTTTCATCCAAGTTCATAAACAAACACACATACACACCCTCTCACACACACAAGGAGATATCCTTGTGTGATTGTACACCTGGCATCTAATCTCACTAGCCTGTATTGTCCCACTGCAGGGCAAAGGTCTCTCTCTCTCCCTTTTCCACCCAACTCTGTCTATTGACAGTCCCAAACCCCAAGCCCAAGCGCCAACCACTTTGTGTTCCCAAGTGTTTTGAGAGCACTTGGGGTCCCAAGTTTGTGTCAGTCCTTTCGGTAGGAGTCAAGCCCGTCCCGCCATCTTCGTCTCGGCCTGCCGCGATGGCGTCGTGCGTTTAGTGGGACCCAATCGGTGGTTCTCTTAGCCCATTTTAAAATTAAATGACCAAGACATAACTAATACAATATTGTATCTCAATTAAGTTTCAATTAGCAAATGATGCTAACACTGACTGCTGATTTTGAACGTTGGTTATTGGGGCTATAGGGCGTTAAGTACGTAATAAACAAATGAACGTGATGGACAAGAACACTACTCTCGCTGCGTTGCTGCGCTGCGCAGTAACCGAGGCTATGCTGATGGCGAAGCGAATGTGAACTGCAGTCAGTCCAACCCGTTGTTCTGGACCCTGTCCTAGCGATATCTTTAGCTCTCGCCTAATAGTCAAGGTGGCAACCAATATTTGAATGTTATTGAATGACTTTAGGATAATACCACATACCTATTTCTTGAGATTAGATAGTCGAAACGTAAGGAGCGCAATGTTTTCCTATGTAAAAAGCCACGATCAGGTCAACGGGTGTTCATAGTGTTAACGACTTATACCTAATGACCTGTGCCCTTACACATAATACATAAATAGATAAGATGCATGGCGTGTTATCATTTGCACGCATTTGACGGCAAGTAATGATCAAGTAAAGCGCTCGCGGAGTTTCATCATAAGTAACAAATTACTTCATAAAACAATGGAGAAATATATAAGTGTAAAGGATATAGAGGACGCTGCTCTATCGATATTACCGAAACCTGCTCGAGACTATTACAAAAGTGGCGCAACAGATGAACAAACTTTAGCCGAAAATAAACTAGCTTTCCAAAGGTATGTTATAGCAGCTATATATACGTGTAATTTAGTTGTGTGGATATTGATGATCATGTTTTGAAAAATCAGGGTCAAGAAAGAGGGCCTCCTCTTCAAAAGAAAATTCTTAATTTACATTTTTCTTGATTAAACGATAAAGTTATTTTCTCACAGGTTACGGATTCGTCCAAAGTGCCTAATAGGAGTAAGTCGTTGTGATCTTCGTACAAAAGTATTGGGACATGAAGTATCTCTTCCCGTGGGTATATCACCGACTGCTATGCAACGGATGGCACACCCTGAAGGCGAACTAGCGAATGCAAGAGGTACCACACTACATCTAACTTCTGATATCACAATATAAATAAATTGTTTTGTAATAATTCAGTAATGTTGTGATTTAGCTGCCCAAGCGGAAAAGACAATTTTTACACTCAGTACTATAGCCACAAGCTCAATAGAAGAAGTTGCTGAAGCTGCGCCTGATGCTATAAAATGGTTCCAGTTGTACATTTATAATGACAGGTAGACATTTTTCCTATCACAAGTACCAAGAAATGAGTAGTAATGCGGGTTAAATTCACTGTGTATAATATTTAATTTTCAGGGAAGTGACCAAAAATCTAGTTCTGAGAGCTGAAAAGGCTGGTTTTAAAGCAATAGCACTCACTGTCGATACTCCACTTTTCGGAATACGACGCGCAGACGTGCGAAATAAATTTACTCTGCCGCCACATTTGAGGTAATCAAGATGTTAACACAATCTTGTAAATACCAACACAAAAGAATGCAAAGATTTGCTTCAATTTATTTTTGTTTCTATTTTTAGTAACTAATACCATTAATTTGTTCTTAACTTTATTATAGGCTGGCAAACTTTGAAGGCGTCCTATCTACTAAGATTCGCAGTACAGAAAGTGGCAGCGGTTTGAATAAGTACGTCGAGAACTTATTCGATAAATCTTTGACATGGGATGAAGTGAAGTGGCTGAAAAGGTAATAGTTCAATACTGCGTTTGCGATTGAGTTTCCAAATGGAAACATGTGTTTTCTGGAGAAATAACTTTAAAACTCACACAAGTTCAGCCTACTCTCCTACTTCAAATATTTTATGACATTTTCAATATTACTAGTCATTCTAAAATCAATTTTAAATACTTTCATAGAGTTGATATTATCTAAAATGGAAATAACATCACTTGGAAACAAGGATTTGAATGAACTTTAAACACCTACCTATTTAGCTCGTTACTTTTAATATAGGTACTGGAAACATTCATATGTTGTTTTCTTTTGTCAGCATTACAACACTGCCTATTATAGCAAAAGGCATTCTACGCGGAGATGATGCAGTGAAAGCAGTGCAAGCTGGTTGTTCAGGAATTTTAGTATCAAATCATGGAGCGAGACAATTGGACGGCGTTCCTTCTACGGTAAATATAATTAACATCGATGAGATATTACAGATTTTGATTTAAAAAATACTATGGTTCATAAGTATCTTTTGGAATACTTCAGATTGAAGCGTTACCAGAAATCATAGAAGCTGTAAGAAACTACAATGTCGAGGTCTATTTGGATGGTGGTGTGTCAACGGGAACTGATGTATACAAAGCCTTAGCACTCGGGGCAAAAATGGTAAGTCTCTATATTCTTTTGCTATTTAATATTTAACTTGTCTTTGTATGAAAATAAATATTCATGAAACGTTTGTGAACACAGGTCTTCGTTGGTCGTCCTGCGCTGTGGGGTTTAACAGTTGGAGGGCAATCTGGTGTCCAAAGAATGCTCAATATTTTCCGGACTGAGCTGGAATACACCTTCCAAATAGCAGGTATGTGTCTGTTTATGTTCTCTGAGCAATTCTAAGTTATCACACCACTAAGGTTTAATTTATTTTGATTCTAGAGCTATTAGTGATTAATTCAATCTATATAATATGAACACGGGTAAATGAGTTCTCCGTACCGTGTATAAGCTTCAGTTTGACGTCTTCCCATTATTAAAATTGTCTATTTTTTTCACCCAGGGACTCCAACTATTGCTGATATCACAAGAGATATGGTTCGCCATGAATCGACCTACAGTAAACTATAAGATGTGCGGGACCGCGTGATTACATAATGTTATCATGTTATATTATTTATTAAAGATAAGGACCTAAATGACCAGGAATAATTATCTTGTTTTTGTTACATCGAGACAAAACTTGTTTAGATGGTCATTAATTTTATGGTATAGGTATATATGTATATAATATGACGGAGAAGGTACGTCTCTCTCGTTATTATCAGCCATATTTTAACTACTGTGGGCGTAGGTACTATGGGTAATGTTGGTTATTGCGCAATAGAAAAACAGTTTTCAGTTCAAATCAAATTATAATTTACGAACAAATTAATCACACTGGCGAATCACACACTGTAGGTACATGACACAACTATACGGAACGCGCGACAGTTTCTAAACGTGTTCACTGCTTAACCGCCAACAACCAACTCTGCTTTACTCTGGTCAAGCAAGCGTTAGCGTTATAGACTCTGTCCAGCGCCACCTGGTGGCGCTGGCTTCGCGATTAGTCAAAGTCAAACGAATGATTTAACGTATTTCCGACACGGCCATCCTGCTTGCACACGTCCTCATGTGTTAACCTGCAACCAAAAACTCAACAACAGTGCATGTTCGACTCAGCCAATCCTGACCATTTACGGTTTTTAACTTTGAAGTCACAAAACTTTATCCTCAATCTTTGCTTTAACGAAACAATTCTTCTAAATAAATTGACTAAACAAACTTTGATTAATCATAGCAAAAATCTTCAACCAGAGCCATGTACCATCGTTATCCACTTTAACAATCGCCTTTTTCACTAAGAGCCCTGCGCCTTTTTAACACCTGGAAACCTACATAGTAACTACTGGTACGGTCGACTTTACTTCGGCCTATAGAGAACTTGAGTCTGATTTGGCTAATCGATAGGCTACTTAAGACTTCTTTCGTGCTGAATACACGTGTAGTCAACGCAGCAACGTTATTATCTCGTTTGCCACTCAATTTAGCTGCACAACTCTCCTTTACTAACGAGAATTCAGCATCAGAATCGTAAACAAAACAATACAAAATACAAAAAAATATATACAAAAAGTTTTATTGCCTAAAAGAAGAGGTGATGACAGACAGTAATTTTACATTAACACGGTTAAGATTGTACATCACAAGTTTTTGGTTTAACCGTTGACCCCCAAACTAAGCAGGGCTTGTATCTTGAGGGTCAGAGTGCGAATGAGCATAAAGAAATAAAACGGTTTTGAGGCTAGTTGAACAAAAGCATGAAGTAGTGAGTGTGTGTGAGGATGAAAGTGTGAGAGGGATGTTGTTTGCTGGCACTTTGGCTTGTCGACAAATGTTAGAGAAATGAGTCTGTTTCGGTGTATGTTAGTTCCAAAAGCCATTTTTTTTAGTACACTTTTTATTCGAACGGTTAACAGTTCTTTGATGTCCAAATATTTGCACACCTTGTTAGATGTGTGTAGGTGAGAGTAAGCTGGGCTCCGTCTAGCCAAAAGGGACTTCGCAGGCGGAGTTGGGATTCTGAGCACCCTCTTTGACAGAAGTTCACTATAATCAGCTCTTTTGGTGAGGGTCTTGTGAGTGCGGACGATTGCAGTTACAATGAAAAGTTGCCTCACGCGGAGGACTTGGATTTTTCTGTAGAGCTTGTCAGTTGAGAATCGGAATGGTTTCCTAAACGTGACTTTCAGAAGTGCCTTTTGAGCTCTCTCAACGTAGATCATGTGACTTTTTCCGGCACTTCCCCAAACAGACGCAGTATTGTATTATGGGCTGACAGATAGCAAGGTAGACCTTTCTTAAGAGATCTGGAGGCAGGCAATCACGAAGATTCTTCATTATGTAAATTAACTTCCTTGTTCTGCCAGCGAAACCGGCGATATGTGGCCAGAAGGAAAGCCTTGAGTCAATAGTGACGCCCAGATATCTAATTGACGAGTTGCGTTCAATCGGGCGGCAAGTGCAGTCTGCAGGTTTTGGACCTGACAAAGGAGGGCAAGAGTGTATTGTCAGTTGTAGGTCGTTCGGAGGACTAGAGGCAGAGGTTTTCGAAAAGGCGATGTAGTTCGTTTTTTCAGTGTTAAGTGACAATAAGTTATTATCGAGTGCATTTGCAACAACATACCCTCCTCTGAACGACGGAACACGAGATCCCAGGACTTGTCGTGAAATAGGATCACTGTGTCATCCGCGTCGGTTATTATTTCGGTGTTATTTAATTTTAGGTTAGAAATGTCGTTGATATATAACGTGAAAAGCGTGGGGCCCAGTATGCTGCCCTGAGGGACTCCATAGTTTATAGGGAGCTGTTGGCTACGGTGATTATGTATCTTTACAAATTGTGTGCGATTTGTGAGGTAGCTTTTGAAGCAATTGTAAGTTACTCCTCGGATTCCCAACGTCTCCAGTTTTCTCAGAAGCAGATCCACCGACACCGCGTCGAACGCTTTAGCCAGGTGAAGAAAGACCGCAATACACTTATCTCTGTTGTTCGTGTGAGACGCTGTTTCATTAACCAGAAGTGTCACGGCGTCCTCGGTGGACTTACCCCTGCGAAACCCAAACTGTCTGTCTGAGACCAGTCGATGTTTTTCTAGAAAGTTAACCAGACGAGTGTTAACCACTTTTTCCAGTACCTTGGACAAGGTGTTAAACAGAGCAATTGGCCTATAGTTTTCTGGTTTTTTTTTGGAACCATTTTTATAAATTGGGCTAACGGCCGCTACTTTCCAGCATTCAGGGAATGTGCCTGTTTCTAAGCTCAGGTTGAAAATGTACGTTAGCGGTACAGCAATGGACTTAAGGGTTTTCTTAATGAGCGGAACAGTTAGTGAGTCCGGGCCCGGTGAATTGTCATCTTTGAGCTGAGTGATTATATTGCTTATTTCGTTTGGGTCAGTAGGGTGAAGAAAAAGCGTGTGCTCCACCGTGTTATCAGGTTGATATTTAGATACTATTGATTCTTGTTTTTCTGATATTTGAGAGAGTATTTTATCGACCAGATTTTTCCCTACCAAAGCAAAGTGGTTAGTGCAGTTATTTAATGAAGACTCAATGGTTTGACAACTGTGTAGTAATTCGGTATTGTTGTTGTTACGGTTTGAGGTTCCGCTTACGATTTTGATTGATATCCAAAGCTTTTTTGGATCTGAACAATTTTCTGATATTAGGCTAGCGTTATAATCTCCCCTTATTTTGCGGAGGAGAGAGTTGTAGAAGTTATGGTAACGGCTGTAAACTTTCCTACTGATAGCGTCATCTGGGTGAGCCCTTGAGTAACTAGTCTATCTCTGTGATGCGGGCATCTAATAAGCCCAGGAGTTATCCATGGCTTGATATTTATCATAGTTCGGCTCACTTTAGTTGTTCATGTGTGCTTCTCACATGCCTCGGACATTATTGAGACGAAATTGCCAATTGCATTGTTTAACGAAGGGCTGTTGGTCACAGGAGACCAGTCTAACTTATTAATTTCGGTAGAGGCAGCCTCGACGTCGATTTTCTGTTTTAAACGGATGTTTCTAGTTTCCGTGAAGCGGTTAGGTAGGAGAAGACCTGCGACAACAATGTCATGGTCTGTCATTGATGACTTGCATACAATACCCAAAGTTTTAGATTTAGTTTTGATAAAGATGTGGTCCAGACCATGGACCTAATACACAAAGTGGACTGAGCTCTCGTACCAAAAAAACGAGCAGAGAGAGATAATGCATACCGAGGCTTTCATCTCATTCTAATAGGGTGACCAAACATTTTTTTAACAGACAGGAAAGTTCGTTTTGAAAGAGATAATTTGTGTCCGGTTGATACTAAGTGATTTCAAATTATTGTTTTGTAGCGGTATCTACACCACCACATGCGAGCTACACGTCACACTGACGTCACGCAAATCCTGCATCGCGCAAGCAGAGTTTACCGCGCGACTAGCATTTAGACAACGACATCAACCGTCGGGCAGTTGCCCACCAGACACAACACCCGTCTGGTCGGAGGATCCTGTTAAAGGAGGTTTTCTCTGAATCTTTACTTTTTATAACATTCCTTTTGTTTTTCATTCCTGCCTTGACATTACGAATATATCTTTCAATATGTAATATGTGTTATCTTTTCGATCCATAAAATACCTCTCAACATGGTAGCAGAGCGTTCAATTACATTGGAAACGAGTGAATAACGAAGCAAGTAAGTTTTTAAAAATAATTTGCAAGAAAATACAAAACAATTTTTTTCAAATCAATTCTAACGAAGGCCTGTCAAAATGGCGTCTTCGACTACGAGTTGCAAAATTGATGTCGGTCGTTTAGATGGGAAAGAAAATTGGTCTACATGGCGCTGCAAAGTACTGTTGCTTTTAAGGGGTACTCCTGGCGGGTTGGACGCTATAAATGGAAAACTTATAGAACCTAAACAACCGGCTACTACAGCAACTGCAGACGTTAGAGCAAATTATGAAACTACTTTAGAAGCATATCATAAGATGGATAGTACGGCGATGCTTATTTTGATGGCTAACATGTCGGATGCCACTTTACAAAAGGTCATGAGATTCTCAACAGCCAGACAGGTTTGGGATGAATTGCACACTTTGTTCAATGGAACATCTGAAGACAAAAGCTATTCATTATGCTACAGTTTCTTTGGCTATAAAAAAGATCCCTCGTACGGCATGTCAATGCATATATCCAAACTGAAAAATATATGGCATGAATTGAAAGTGGAACTTTAAAAAGATGAAACGAAATATGATCTTCCAGAGATATTATTAATCTGCAAGATCTTGGAAACTTTACCCGACGAGAACTACTTCTCTTTCAAGTCCAGTTGGATGTTGATGTCAAGAAAAGATCGAAATATAGACAATCTGACAGCACAAGTATGTGCTTACGAGCGTTCACTTTTGACTAAAGAAGATAATACTGGAAGTACTAATGCACAAGCTTTAGTTGTACAAAATAAGTATAAGAACAAAAACAAGTGTGGATATTGCGGACTATATGGACGCAAAGTTAAAAAATGTCGTAAGTGGATATCGGACGGGAAACCTCCTGAAACACATGTACCATCGACAAGTCAAGCTAACAATACCAATCTGACCCTGTCATTGATGGAAGTTGATACAAATGAGGTTGCTGGTATTATTGAAGAAGATCTTGACAGTTGGTTTGTTGATAATGGTGCTACAAGTCATGTCACCTGTCGAAATGACATATTTTCCAGCTTTCAACATTTCAGTAATAATCAAACAGTAACAACAGCAAATGGCTCAACAATTCAAGCTATTGGTAAAGGTACAGTTGATTTGGTAGCTGACGTTCGAGGTCAGACACAAAACATTAGACTGTGTGATGTATGGTATGTTCCAGCAATAAATAAAAACTTGTTTTCCGTACTTGCTGCTCAAGATAAACTTGAGAAAAGTGTCTTCACATCTGAAAGAGAATTTTGTCAATTGACAGTTGATGGAAAAATAAATTTCATTGGCACAAGAGTCAAGAATGGAGGACTCTACAAATTAAATGTAAAGACTATTATAAATTCATCTCCTGAATTGAACTCATTGTCAACAAAAAATATTTTACAACTCTATCACGAAAGATTTGCTCATCAGAATAAAAGACACGTGAAAGAATTGATTGAAAAGGAACTTGGTATAAAAGTACGACTCGATTCTGAATTATGTACAGGATGTGTATTTGGTAAAACACATAGATATAAATTTGGAACAAGAGAGCGAGCTAAAGTACCAGGAGAGATCATTCACACTGATGTATGTGGTCCATTTCCCAATTCATTTAAAAAAAATCGTTATTTTGTTTTATTTAAAGATGATTTCAATAAGTATCGTCATGTTTACTTCATCAAGCACAAGTCTGAAGTAAAGGATAAACTTGTTGAAATGATAAACGAGTCAAAGACTACTGGTCATATTATAAAGACAATTCTCAGTGATAATGGAGGAGAATTCCAAAATAATGCTGTGAAGAAGATTCTGATTGATCATGGCATCCAATACCGTTTAACAATGCCTTATACGCCGGAACAAAACGGCTGCAGTGAGAGAGAAAACAGAACTTTGGTAGAAGCTGCTCGTACTTTGATGCACGCTCACGAAGAACTTCCACTCTCCTGTTGGTCTGAGCTTATCAACACAGCTGCTTATGTTCTGAATAGAACTGGACCGACTTCTATAGAAGGAAAATCACCATTTGAGTTATGGTTTACAAAGAAGCCCTCAATCAAACATTTGAGAATTATTGGCACTGAATGTTATGCTCATGTTCCAAAAGAAAAGAGAACGAAAATGTCCAGAAAAGCTCAAAAATGTATTCTCATTGGTTATGATGGTGATGATGGTTATCGGTTATTGAGCTTAGACAATAAATCGAATCCAACATTGATTCGGTCAAGAGACGTAATATTTAACGAGTCAGTCATCACATCTATTGGATTGGAGTCAGATGTCTCTGAAACAAAAGAAATAAATCCAATGGTTGAGATGGAGGTTCATTTACCTAAAACTAGAGAAAATCATCCAATGTTAGATGCAAGGGAGGATATTTTACAAGACGCAACTATTTCAGATGTGCCTCAAACAAATGATGCTGCGAGATTTGAAGAAACAATTCCCAATCTGCCTACAATATCGGATGAACCTAGTAGAAATGAAGAAGAATCTAATGAGTCCTATATTACGCCTGAATCATCAGATGTTGATTTAGATGATGGTGATGATGACGAACAAGATAATTCTGTGACAAGGATATTATGAGATAGATCGACATTGCGACCACCACAACGATTTGAAGATTTTATTATGTCTACTATTGTTAGTGATTTTGATGAACCCAAATCATACAAAGAAGCAATGAAAAGTCCTCAGAAAGCGGAATGGTTAAAAGCAATGGATAACGAACTAAAATCTCTGAAAGAGAATAAAACTTGGATTTTGGTGGATAAAACAAAAGACAGAAAACTGATTTAAGAAAGGAGTTGATTATAGTGACACATTTAGCCCTGTTGCTAGAATGGCCACAATAAGATCGATTCTTAGCATCGCTGCAAATGAAGGATTAATCCTCAGACAATTTGATGTAGCAACTGCATTTTTGAATGGTTCATTAGATGAAGATATCTACATGAATCAACCAGAAGGATACAGTGATGATACGACTAAAGTATGTAAGTTGAAGAGAAGTTTATATGGTCTCAAACAAGCTCCAAGATGTTGGAACAAATGTATTGTTGATTATTTGAAAGTTTTAGGATTCAAACAATGTGACACAGATCCATGTCTGTTCATGAGAAACCGACTAAACAACAAAATAATTATTGGACTCGGAATTGGACTAGAAATGTTGATGACGGTCTAATAGCTTCAACGAACCCAAAGAAATCTGAAAAAAATTTGGGGGCATTGAAACGGAAGTTCAATATAACCACAAAACAAGCCTCTTACTTTCTGGGTTTGGAAATCTTCAACAACAACGATGGTTCCATCAAAGTTTCTCAGAAACACTATGCTAAAAGGATACTGGAACGCTTTGGAATGAGTGAGTGTAAAGCCGTTAGTACTCCAATCATCAAAGAAGCACAACCATGCTCAGTAAAGGAGGATGAGATTAAATTTCCTTATGGAGAAGCCGTTGGTGCGCTAGCTTATTTAATGACAGGTACTAGACCAGACATATCATACGCTATTAGTGTCGTATCCAGAAAAATTACAAATCCCTCCTTAGAAGATGTTAACAAGGTTAAACGCATACTCGTTACATTCAGGGAACCCCAGATACAGCAATTGTATACAAAAAAGGATACAAAACTGGAATCTTAGAATGCTTTAGTGATTCTGATCATGGTGGAGATTTTGCTACAGGACACTCTTCTGGAATCTTATGCATGTATGCAGGAGGAGTAATCTCTTGGGCAAGTCGTAAACAGACTTCTGTAGCTATTTCAAGTACCGAAGCAGAACTTGTTGCGGCTAGTGAAGCGGCTCG
Organism: Griposia aprilina; assembly: GCA_916610205.1. Lineage (NCBI taxonomy): Eukaryota > Metazoa > Arthropoda > Insecta > Lepidoptera > Noctuidae > Griposia > Griposia aprilina. The sequence continues at coordinate 14,439,753 of OU744286.1, forward strand.
TGAGATTGTTTGGCTGAAGAGACTTTTCAATGAAACTACTACTTTGATAGAAGTCCCTACGTTACAAGTCGATAACGATGCTGCTATAAAGCTTTCACAAAACCCAGAGCTACATCGTCGAACAAAGCACATTTCCATTAGACATTTTTATGTTAGGGAACTAGTTACTGAAAAAGAACTTCAAGTGAAGTATGTTCCTACAGAATACCAATGTGCTGATATTTTGACTAAGCCTGTGCATAAACCTAGACTAGAACTAATTCCAGGAATGGTGGGACTTATACGATAAAGATTGTCGAAAAAGGGAGGATGTTAAAGGAGGTTTTCTCTGAATCTTTACTTTTTATAACATTCTTTTTGTTTTTCATTCCTGCCTTGACATTACGAATATATCTTTCAATATGTAATATGTGTTATCTTTTCGATCCATAAAATACCTCTCAACAGATCCTCCCTTTTCTATGGAGGTGTGAGTGAGCTTTACACCCTGTTCCTCATACCTCTATAGTTTGTAACTTACTTAACTTCATTGTAAGTAACTTCATTTCAATTTTTTTTTTTGTAATAAATTATTGATTCACTATTTGATGTTCAAATAGTGAAATAATAATTTATGAAAAAAAAGAAAATTAAACCTTTAAAAACTATACATATCGGAAAACACTTTTTCTCGAAAGCTGATTATTTGAAACTGACATTGTTGTATATTAGATATATAGTTCTCCTTATCGATTTCGATAACGGCGACCCTTTAAAATTATTATTTCCTAGCGTGTGCCTGTTGTATACTATGTCGGTGTTGAATCGTGCATGTACCCATGTTTTAAAAAAGAAGTTATGATACCTAGACTACAATATTGTTGAGGAGACACATATCTTGTGTTAAATCATCAAATATGATCACGTATACGTGGTATATGATGAAGTAGGCAAGCTATATAAATGAGGGAAATAAAACTAAGTGTGTGTGACAAACATTTTTTCAAATTCAAACTCGAAGCATTTATTGCAAATAAGTAAACCAATTACCAATAAACCAATATAAAAATCTGCCGGCTTGAAATGAAGGTTGCACACAACAGAATTTTTGGTAATTGTTTGTGATTCGGGAATTACATCCAACCATTTTTGCTTCATTTCTCCTTATGATGGAAAGCTGTAACCAACATAAAAATAATGCTATTTCAATCATGCGATACATAGGTGCAAATTGTATTTATTATACACATTATATTAATAGTTTTAATCAGAAATACACTAAAGCGTTGGTTTCTTCCGTCTACGAAACTTCTAGAGCATGGTCATACTACATATATATTGAGCAAAATCTTTGTAATTCCTTACCAATGAATGAAATGTTATGATATGTGAAATGAAATGAGAAATGTTTTGATACAACACTTTTCCACCATTTCCACCATAAAAAAAGAACCGTAGCTAAAAGTTTAAATGCGATGCGTCTTCACAAAATAACAGAAAAAGTCATTCGCATGTCAGATTATACTTACAAGAGTAATTTTATGATAAATACCAAACAATTATTATTTTGATTATTTTATTTAAATTAAATTATTTACTACTATGTACAGATTGTAAACCTTTATATAAAAAACTAATATAAAAGCTAAAAATATTTATACGTTACTTATTTTACTTGCAGTTGGTGAAATATTTTCTACCATTTATAACATTTTTATTCTCTGACAATTGAGAAAAAGGGACAAACAGCCTCTGCTCTGACTATCTCTCTCGGCTCGTTTTGCCTCGGCTAAGATAGCATAACAAAAGTAAACCTTAATGTAGCAGTTGTGGTTCATTTTTGTATGATACGATTTTTGGAGAGCTCAGTCCAGTTTGTATATTAGGTCCATGGTCCAGACATGCTTTACCCCTAGTAGGTTTGTTTATGGCCGTTAACAGACCGTGCGAAGCCATTAAAGATAAGTATTCGCTATTGCAGCCATCGAGCGGAGAACAGATGTCAATATTGATGTCGCCGATTAGAATAACGGAAGAGCTATGTTTTAAGTTCGTTAAAGTACAGTCAAGGGAATCCAGGAAGGGGTTAATATTAGATATAGACGGAGAGCGGTAGATGCCTAAAAAAGTTACTGTATCATTTAACTGTGAATACTACATGGTCTGCATTTACTATTGTTGACTTCAGCAACTCGGTTCGGTGAGATGACTTAATATAAATTAGCACGCCGCCACTTTTGTTTATAGGTGTTGAGGAGCGAAACACTTTGTAGCCGGGTAGGGTGTTCAGTAAAAATCCGTCCGACAGCCAGCATTCTGTCAGTACAATACTGTCTACGGCAGAGTCCAGGCGCTTCAGTGTAACCAAGAAGTTGTCAAAGTTGCGCTATATACTTCTTATATTAAGTGACAAGATTTTAAAGTTAAATTTTAAGCCGTTAATATAACTTTTGCATGTTTCTACAGAGTTGAAGCTATGACAGTTTGTTTCGGCTGTGTTGCCTAAGTTATCTAGAACGTCAAGTAACGCCATTTGTATTATTTGCTGAGCGAGTTTAGCGGTCTCGTTTTTGACGGAAACTGTCTTTCAATAATTCGGTTACATGCAAGTACGGGGCTATAGGTGCCAGAAAAATGTAGCTAGTGAGTGTAGGTGTGTAGGTGTGTGGGTGTGGGTCTGCATGTCAGGTGAGCTCGTTAGATTGTCTATGATTGAGCAGGACTGTGACATGTGGTGGGTGATTGTGTGATAGTAACCTTGAAGAGGCAAGATAAAAAAGATTATTGACAAAGTAAATACAAAAAAGAGAAAGTGAGACAATTAAACTTATCGTCAGTAGGAACTGGAAGTGTTTTCTGTTATAGTATAATAATGTTATCCACTGGCCCGGAGTGAGAATGCGAGCAGTTGAGGAAAGCGGTCGCACTATCATCCGTATTGATGAGGGGCTGAGGGTCCTCAAAATTTTGGGTCGGCTTTGAATCTGGGCCAACGTGGGTACGAAGATCTTCCAATGATTTGATGGCAATAGCAGGATTTCCTTCTTGTTTCTTGATATAGATGAGCCCACTTTTAATCCAGCAGAAGGTGGAGCCAGCCTCCTTGGAGCGAGTTTTAGTTTTAGTTTAATACAGCTCACCTTTATGTTCTAACGTACCTGAGGGTAGTTGTACGACGCAAACATCCACTCGCCGTTCACTGCTTGCAGCACTCCATCCTCCGCTTGGCTGCACTGTTCGTCTCGGTTTCCCACACTTGAAGCACACGTATACACACGAAGGGCTTCGCTGACGGCTGCGGAGCTGCTTGGCTCGATTAATAAAGTCGCTCCACGTTGGTCCTCGGTATGCTATTTGTGAGTGTTGGGTTTGCACACGCGGTAGTTGTTCTTAATACGGGATCGGGATAGAATAGAATACTCTTTATTAAGTACACCATAAAAATTACAGATATAAATGTAGAAATTTACAGTTTATTCAATACGGCGCCGCGCGCCGGCACAACCAGCGCTACACTTGGCAAAGTTATTTGTGCATACAGCCTAAGCCCAACACAATAGATAGCCACGTTGATGATGCTCGTTTGAGCGCCTTAATGATGGCTACAACAAGTTGACCACCTTGCAGTGAATTTTCAACGAAACAAATCAGCTCAGCACCATGATCGCGCCTCCGTATTGTTCAAACATGGCACGCCAACGGCCACTTGCAGCGTTTTTATTTTGCGCCTGAACCAACACGTATTCCACTTCTGATGACGGAGACGGTACGTCTGTCTCGTTATTATCCGCCATATTTTAACTACTGTGGGCGTACTATGGGTAATGTTGGTTATTGCGCAATAGAAAAACCGTTTGCAGTTCAAATCAAATTATAATTTACGAACAAATTAATCACACTAGCGAATTACACACTGTAGATGTAGAAGGTACACGACGCCACTATACGGAACACGCGACAGCTTCTAAACGTGTTCCCGCCAACAACAAACTCTGCTTTACTCTGAGGCCGTACTATGATGTGTTAAAGCCATCATTGTTCCAGCGTGAAAGAGAGACGGAGCTATATATGACCGATAACACTATCCCTTTTTCGCAAGGAACCATGATGGTATTAGCACGTCATATTAAGGCAACTGGTCCGCCAGCGCCACCTGGTGGCGCTGGCGTCCCGGTTAATCAAAGTCAAACAAATGATTTCCGACATATATATTATATTTTATATAGTTAAGGTATTTTTTTTTAGATGTCATGTAGCAAAGATATTAAAGTTTTTCGACATAAGTTAACTAAATGAAACGAAATATTAGCAGCTTATTTTATAATTAACTTTCGATACAAATTGTAGAGAACCGCAGGCGTCATGTAATTTTCTTTCGGCCACATTGTCTGAGATATTTTCTGAAACAGATGGTTTTCTATTAATACTCATAACTGGCAGATTTCACGCAATGCATCCGAAAACCTGTTAGTTGGTGACTGTCTTATAAACACGGTCTACTAAAACCCATCGAAACTATAAATTAAATTACCTTAAAATTACATCCATACAAGTTAATTCCTAGTTTAAGTTTTCTAATAGTCTGCTTCAAGTTATCATCGCTGATCACCTTTCGCTTAAGCGCAATGGTGTTATTGCAGGTGTTACAAGAGTTGCTCATCTCCATACTGAAGTCTTCAACATTTGCCTTTGGCTCCAAGACCTCAATACCTCCACCAGACTTGTTAGTGCAATCGTTTTTTAAAGCAGCGTCTCTTCTGTGCATGTAATTTGTGAAACTAAAACTACAGGATAGTGTATCACGGTTTGGCGTCGCGTTCAAACTGTCAGAATCATTTTCTGTTTCGTGCAAATCACTCTTAGGTCTAAATATATTTTTCACAGTTTTCACAAGAGTAGTGCACGATGTGTTGATTGCGTCAAAGAATCGTCCACTAAATGACTTGTGTTTGATTTCTTTATCCATTTTGCTTCGCTCTAAATGTTTCGCTATCTTCTTTTTCTTCAACTGACGCTTAATCTTATGGTTTCTTACAGATTTTTGAATAGATCTTGCTGTGTAATTATTCGAACGCTGGTTGTCGTATCTAAAGTTTTCGTTCAATAAGTCATCTCTTTTCGGGGTAGATGAAAATTGTGGATTGAAATCGTTCGTGCCTAGCGTATTCAACCGACTTTCGTCTATTTCCATAAGTGATTCGTAAACAGTATTCTTTCTTAATCTACAAACATTAGTCTGAAATGTTCTTTGAAAACTTTCGGGTAGTTTTTCAGTTGTGGAGGATTTTTTTACAACGTGCATTGTATTCGAATTTTGCTTTCGTAAAAAAGAAAAGGATAGTTCATTTGTTTTATTACATGGTACACTATCATTTTGAATAACAATTGGCTTAGCAGTTCTTGTATTGAACTTATTCGTATTTTGAGGAGCCATCCCGAATCTAGTTCTTTGTGAACTACCACTGAATGGGACTTTAGAGGCATAGTTAACAGTATTCCTTTGACTTTTGTTCGTCACAAAATCAGGTGGAAAGAAACCTTTCAAATTATTGAATTCCTTCTGTGCGCCACACTGAAGTATTTCCTTCATAACATTCTGGAAAAATTTGGTGGTATCTGCACTGCATTCTTTCTGACGGTTTTGGTCAGCAGAGTGCAATTTAGCTAGTAAAGATTCACTCAGTTTATTATTTTCCTTTCCTACCTCAGCTACCTTTGGGTCTTCACATGGTGCTAAAATTAAAAGTTGCAAGTTGATTTATCATAGCCGGTCTTTAAATTACATGAAACAGCACTCTAATTACGTAACACACTATCTATCACAATCTGAAGCTAATCCATTCCTTCATATGTTCGAAAAAAAAAAACCGCTCAACAACGCAATGGATGCTGTTGAACTGTCAAAATGAAAGCCATTCCTACTGTTAGAGTGTTACGTAATTTCAGGTCTATAAATATTGTTTACCTTCAACCCGCGACGTATGATATAAGACGATTGTAGCCCATTGCCCCAACTGATAAAGAAAAACTCATTATTTTAAAATTATAGAGTAGGTATCAAGAAAGACGATGATAAAATTAACATCGGTAACAATAATACCTGTGACTGTGGTCCATACATCTGCAAGAAGTCTCGTAACTGTTGACAAATGCCTGTCTTGGCGATAAGTGCCACTGCATCAGTGGAACTCTGCACTATTGTGGCCAGTAGCTGCAGGCAGATGTCGTGTTGCAGGAATTCCCTACGAGTTAAACAGTGCACATCTGTACGGTAGGCCTATCTATCGAAGGTAAAGGGGATATCGAGGGCATCATTGTTGAAAGGTTTCTTTAACTAAGCTCTGATTTTGAATCATGGAGATTTGTTTGACAACCACCACAAAACCACCACTGATATTTTAAATGATGTACTACAAATAACACAAAACACTAAGCAAATAACTGACCTTTGAAACAGCGAAATTCCGTTACATTCCATGAACAGGGTAATGTTCCGGTTGTGATGCTGTAGAAAGCTCTGTAGAACCAGCAGCACCTCGATATTCCTCTGAGAGCACCTCTGGATACACTGCAAAAAAAAAAACACGAGGTAAGTAGAATAGGCTGCTTCACCGAATTGGCCATAGAATTCCACAAAAAGAGAGAAAAAGAAAAACGAATTTGACTTCTAAAGGTCAAGAGCCCGAAATTCTCTTAGCGAAAATTTATCCGCGTCTGATCTAGGGGTATTTGAGTCGGGCAGTTGAATGAGTGAGTAGGGTAGGGCGGTAAACAGTGTCTCGGTGGTACACAGAGGTACGTGCGCGTACATTATAAACGCGAGATTGCCAGCCCATGCTGTGTGCACGAACGGAGTTGAACGGACGGCTTTACCTTACCCATTACCGCGTGCCTCGGTAAGTGTCGCTCGCTCGCTATCGCCAAAAACAAACGCGTTGCGAGTGAATTGTTAATTACGTCAAAAAAATAAATACCAGGAATAAATGTAGGTAAGTAAGTAGGTACTAATTTTGTTTCTCAAACCATTGGGCTACCTTTTTTGTGTATTACGATTATTCCACTTATTGAGAGACTACATTTACATGGTTTCTCTTGTCGTGCGCGCGATAAATGCGTATTTGACGTAACATAAAAACTCGAAAACTGTAGTTGGTATACAGTGGCCCACAAAGGTAATAAAGGTATGGTATAGTGAACTGGTTCACTGTGTACCGTTACTTTTGCGAAAGAGTGTGTCGTAGATTTTGATGTTCTGTTATAGTAATTTTTTAAAGTTGATTCGATTATTTATCTGATAGGTAGGTACTCATATTTCAGAATGGCTCGAAGTTCGAAGTAAGACGGAAAGAAGAAATATTGGCAAATATATCAAGGAAGAAATTATTCATTTTTAAGTAAAACTGATTTTTGATTATTATTATACATATTTTATTATTTAAAATAGTGATTCTTTGTTACCATTCCTATAATGTCTTCTAAAAAACCCGTTTTTATTACCTTTGGTGTTTCATTTATTGGGTGACAGTTCACTGTGTGGGTACTCCTTAGTTTTTACTCTGCACTCCTAGTGGTTCACTGTGTACTTAAGGATAGACACAGTGAACATTTCACACGTTTATATGAAAAAAGAAACTTATGTCCCTATGGGGTTTTAGCTGATATTGATTGATATAATGAAAATATATTTAAATAGCAATTGAGTTAGTCAAAAAAGTATATTTTTACATTCACACGTACACACTGCTACATATTATTCAGAGTTCAGAGTATTTATTTGTAAACATAGGTTCCAGATACACAGGTGTGTGAGATGTTACATGTTTGTAAGTTCTCTATGTTTTGCCAATAAGCGTACAAATGTTAGTAAATATCAATTTCAATTATTTCATTTCACAATATAAAGTAAGAATTATAGAAAAAGCTAGACTGTTATTTATATCAATATAATATTCTCATGACAATTAATTAAATTTCAAATAAAAACAAGTACCAAATTAATAAAATATTTGAAAAATGTCAATTTTTTTAATTTAAAATAAAACACAATAGTTAAAAAATAAAAATAGGATAATGTCAATTAATCAAATTAATACAAGAGTGTAAAACAATGCATATCTGAAGGAGGGATTATAGAACTGTCATCCAAACAGTCCTTTATTGAGTAGTAACATTTAACAATTAAATCATATGTACACTTTTGAATTTGTCCAGATTTAACGATTTTAATGTTTCAGGCAGCTTGTTATATATTTTTGTAACCATACAGAAAGTACTTTTATTCATTAGGGCTGTTCTGCCATGTGCTATTTCGAGCTCTAACTTATTTTTGTCGCGTAACTTTCTATAGTAGCTTTTGGAAGCTATTTTGTATTGCGAGATGTGTGTTTTGACACATAAATTAGTTTCGTAGATGTACAATGATGGTGGGTAAGAATTTTCAGGCATTTAAAGAACGGTTGACATTTCCAGTATAAGCTGATCGCTCTGATGATTTTTATGGTGTACATAATAAAGAGTATTCTATTCTATCTCGCATTGTATAGGTTTTTCGTACAATGAGAGGTCAGCTTAAACTATAAAATGTATAGCTCGATATGTAGCCGTGTATACGATGATGTTTTATGCGTCTCAATTTTTTGTGGCCCACTGTTGACCACCTTACCCTATAACTTACCATGGGAACAAGGTGCGTACAATAGCTTTGATTAGCCTCAACACCGCGACACGATTCAGCGAGACATCGGCAAAGTGCACGCCACGCGTCCTGTTGCTGGAAATATTGAGTAAAATTTATATCAGTAGAATTTATATTCCAACATACACAGTTGGGAAAGGCTAGGTTAGAGGCGGATTAAATGTCGAGAGCGCCCTAGGCAAGCACCTCATTGGCGCCCCTCTAACGGCCATACATTATAAATTTTAACTAGTACTTATAGAATAATTAGCTGCGCCACATGGTTCCACCCGCATGATGCCCTATCCCGTAGAAATTTCGGGATAAAATGTGTAAATCTCGGTCTCCAGCTATCTACATACCAAGTTTCATCACAATCGGTTCAGTAGTTTTTGCACGAAGAAGTAACACATATTTTAGCAGTTACAATATTAATAGGGTAAGTACACGTGTCCTGGCCTATACCTTTAATTAGGTATTATAGGCCAGGATACGTGTACCCCTTAGGCGTGAATGAAATGCAATCTAGCAACGTCAGATGTTCGCGATCGACGCGACGAACGTGCAACATTGCATTTGTATCTTACTCTTTTAAAATAAATCAGTGGAATTTCACTGATTCAGCCATGACTAGAAAGTTCACTGGTAAACGAGTGAAATTTTCCGTTGTTCACTGGATATACCAGTGTATTTTGCATCCACTGATTCAATCAGCGAATTCTAAATACAATGTTTACAAGTAAAGATTGTCCGAAGTAAGTAAATTCATCCTGACAAAAATACTAAATGACAATACAAAATGACTTTTTTTTTTAATAGTAATAACTTTTCCAAAAATCGATATAACAGGATATTATTATTTTGTATATTTCTTATTTTAAATGTAAATACTTAAAAAAAAAAGACGTGTGGCACTCGGGGACTGACGCGGTAAAGCTATTGCATAGCATTTTGTATCAACTTATGCAATTATAATTATTTATTTATTTTATTTATGCAGTATTTCTTTTTCTTTGATATAAAAACAAAAATCGCAAAAATAAAAATTTAAAAACTAATAATACTGGGTCCCGGACCCTTAGTCTGAATACTCTAATTATCCTAAATATTAAAAATAACATTTTTTTTTTTTAAATCTAAAAGAAATTTAAAATGGGGCGCTTTACCCTAACTTTATCGGGGCCAAAAGATAGGCCCTTCACTGCCGATTCCAAAGACCCCAAACTCGATACCTCTACGACCTCCGGTTCAAAAGTTAACACCCGGGGGGGTGAAGTAGCTCTGGACGGGTGGAGGGGTTGGTCAAAAGGGGTGTCGCGGGGGGGTCCCGGGATCATATATAAGTGGGATTGATTTAAATATAAATAAATATAATACAACTTAATATTGGGGTCGAAAAAGAGGTGGTCAAAAAAGGGGGGTCAAAGGGGCTTGTCTGTATGTAGGTACTATTTGAGAGAGGGGTTATAGGGGGGGGGGGGGGGGGGGAATTTGGTCAGAATTTTGATATTCCCAGCCGTTTCCGAGATATTGGGATATTGAGTTGAGCGTGAGGTTTTTTTTTCGTTACGGAATTTCTGGATTCGTTCCCCGCGCTCAAGGCCCGCGATAGAAGCTATGCAATAGCTTAAAATGAAAAAAAAAAAACTGATATTAATTATATAAGTTATTATTTAGTTATTAGTTATTATCAGTTATTATTAGTTATTATCAGTTATTTTAAAAAAAAAACCTCTATACTTTCACGTCCACCATTACTCATTTATTTGTTTTTTTTTCTTATACGTGTCTTAGATGATTGTGTTTTGTGGTAGACACAGCCAATTAAAGAACCTAAAGAATTAATGGTTGTTCATCGAAAACTGCTTAGTTGAATTTGTCGGAAATTTGTATTCAAAAGCATTTTGTATTTTTTTGGGAAACAATATTCTGAAAACAATAAATTTGAATAGTTTTTAACTTTTAAGTAAACTAGACACGTTTAGACAATTGAAAAAAAAATAGTATTTCAAAAGTAACGAGCCTTTTTTCTGAGTTTTTTTTAAATATTTAAAATTATAAAAGTAATAAACAGAAAAGAAGTCAGTTCACTTTATACTATTGCGCGGCATTAACCGTAGAATTAATCAAAATGAATATAATGAAAAATTATAAAAAATCAAAATGCTAAACTTGGAAAAATTGATGATAGCAATTTCTTTAAAAATTTAACAATTTTAAAGAACTTTTGATATCATTATTTTCCTATATTTTATTAAACAGTAAGTACCTACATTCAAAAACATTTATTTTTTCACAAATGTAAAAAACATTGTTTTTTTTTTTTTTAAAGATGTGATTATTAAAAAATAAGCTTATTGTTGAAATATTCGTTACTTTCTTCGGTTTACAAAAAAAATAAAAAAAAATGCTTAGAACTATGTTTGCAGTGAGGTGAATTTGAGCAAAATTGAAAGAGGTTACATAGATTAGTGGTTGAAACTCACTGATTTATTTAATTGTGGCCACTATGAATATCTACTGAATCTACCAGTGACTGGACAACCAGTGTGATCCACTGGAAAATGAGTGAAATTCCACTGATTAATTTTAAGAGAGTACCTCTGTATATAATTAACTAATCAATTATATGTTAATTTTAATTTAATTATTTTCTAGGTGTAAAAACTGACGTGTGCGCGCCCCCTTGTAACCTCGCGCCCATAGGCACGTGCCTAGTTTGCCTTAGGGATAATCCACCTCTGGGCTAGGTAGATGATGATGATGATTTATATTCATAGAAGTTCACATCATCAGCTAAAATACTCTTCACTACTGAGGGCCTTCGCCCAGAGATATAAATATTTTCCTAGGGCTCCCAAAGAATGGCCGATTTCAGATTTGCTAGTGCGAAAAAAAAATATTAACTTATTAATAAATTACCATCATGCAGGTAGTAAAGAGATCACACATGGTAGCCAAACAACCGCTGCTTCTGATCATATTCCTTGCATACGCGACAAGGCTGTTTTTCCTATGATTGTCTTCGTCATCAACATACAAAAGGACGGAGAGAAAGTTAAATGCAACAGTTGTTTTTCTTGGAGGACAATTTGCTAAAATTTTACATATTTTGTGGTATATGGGGTTGTATGTAACAATTGCTTCAATATTATCATCCTGCAAATAAAATGGCTTTTTCATAAAATTATTCTACCTTGTAGAGGATACAAATAAATGTAAGTACCTAACTAAAATTGTTTCAAATTACATTTAGCATTAAAGAGGCAGATAAGACTGAGAATAATTTAACTTGCAAATCGACTTCTGTACTACTATTTAATATTTCCAGTAACCCTGGCAAATTGAACGCCTTTCCATTTTTCATTGAAGACACCACATCCTGTAATTCAATGCAGTTTGTTTAAAGCTTCAGGCAATGCTCTTAGAAGCAGTGGTACAAATGAACTTCTCGGTCGTAACTCGATAAGTACTTTTACCAAAGTAGCACTATGAAATCAAATAAAGTTGCTGTAGGACGGTATTTCAGATATAAACAAACACAACAAAAACAAACAAAAACAGCGAGAGCAGAGCAAACAAAAAGTATAATAAGGAACCGAAATTGCATAATCCAGACGGGACTACTTACAGTACTTAGGTAATGTACTGGTCTTGTGTACTGGTTTTGGTTTTGCATTGTAATAAAAATGTATTCTATCATTGTAGAACAATGAAAGAATAAATTGTTAGTGAAATGATAAGAAGACATGTATAATTTGAGAGTATTACTTTAGCAGCAGTAGAGCCATACTATGGGAAAGACAGTGTATTCACCTTTAATATTGCATACTGGTTACTCTTCTTATGCTCCATTGTTTCATACAATAAACGATTTACAACCATTACCATATAATATTTTTTTCGTCAAGATTGGCCCAACAGTCCCAACACATTTAAAAAGCTAACACGGTTTACCGCCATTTTTTTTTTTTACAGTTTCAATTTAATTGCTGCAGCAGATGACAGTCTTTTAAGAATGTTTAAGCTTTAGTTGATTTTCCATTGGTTTAAAGTTAACTACATGACCGCGATTTGCATAGCTATTGTATTTTGTCTATTTTTACGCACGCACTGATCATGCAGCTGAATACCAGTATTTTTCATGGAGTGACTGCCAGTCTCACCTACACTATCCATTTACTGGGTAACACGATACCCATTGGTAAGAATTTCGGGCTCCTTTTATCCGTAATTGATTCGTAACGACCGTTAAAAATCTACTAATGACAGCCCGGATCAACGGCTAAACTTGCTATCCCTTCGTATCGGTATGAAATATATGGTCCGGACCGACCTCGGTAAACGTTGCTTATCCTTTGATCGACCAGCCCGTGCGACCTTTACTTAGCCACGAGCCCCTATTTAGGCGCAACACTACTGAACCTTTAACCTGCTACGTCTTTTTAATCTGTGCCGCCACCATACGCGTCAAATTGTGTAATGTGTGTGAGTCTGTGTCTGTCAATGTCAAATCACATCATATTCATATTTTCTAACCAATTTCTGTTGGAGTGTTTACTGTTTTATTTGGTGAAAACTGACGATTAGAAATTAGTAAATATCTTAAGAAATAAATAGACACATACGTGTGTGAGCATGGATGTTGGAGAACTGCTTTCATTTAAGGTAAATAATATATAGTACTCAAAAGCTTCGAATAAAAAAACCCAAGATTTGATTCACTGATCTATCCAAAATTATTCGAAGCATTATCTTTATTTAATGATTATTGTTACCATACAGCCCACACCAACGCCCAAAAGACCGAATGAAGATGACAGTGGGGACTCTGACGATGATGGCGCGAAGGCTTCCAAAATGCGGCGAATGGCGAGGTCTAAAGCCGATCATCGTATGTTACTGCCGTTGAGTACAACCCTGCCAAAGGAACCCACCATCACAGACAAGGAAAGAGAAGATATTCTGCGATTTGTTGAGACTGAAGCAACTGAGGTAAGTAATCTTAATCCTGTTGAAGTTGTTCACAATATCTCTGCTTTGTGCACGATACAATTAAATTCGTTGCTAGTTCGCTCTTTGCATAGATTTGTAATACTGAAAATAGAGGTCTGATAATTCTTTTGAAATAAAAATCTGTAATTTTATCATTTTATAGGGAGACATTCTTGATGAAACTGCAGTTAAGAAATTAGTATTGAATTTCGAGAAGAAAACTCTGAGGAATAGAGAGATGAGAATTAAGTTTCCAGATCAACCAGAGAAGTTTATGGACAGTGAAATTGATTTACATGAAGCACTGCAGGTATGGTACAACTATCTTATTTTAATGCTGCAAGATCTTAAATGGTATATCTTATAAGCTCTTGCAGCATTAAAGTCAAATCATTTGTTTCAAGTAGGCCATAAATAGGCACTTTTGAATGTCAAAATTTACAAGAAAATAGAATTGATTTCAGTTGCCCCTTCCAAAAGGTAGTTTGGTATGGAGAAGAATGGGCAAGAAACTCAGTAGCTACTCTTTTAAAAGGTCTTACAATATTTCAAACTTAACTTTTAAAATGTAATCCCATAAAGATAATATATATTAGTGAGTTTATATAATTATATTGTCACACATAGTTTTAGTGTACTTTAGCAGAGGAGAATGCTCCCATCAGTTTGATATTTGCACACAGGGCTTAACAACCTTTGTGAGATGGCAGAAGTTACCTTTAAGATTTGTCAATAGTAAAGTTTTTTTTTAAACATTTGTTTTTAGGAGCTAAGTGCAGTAGCAACAGTGCCGGACCAGTACCCCTTACTGGTAGACTTAAAGTGTATAAACTCACTGTTGGAGTTGTTGTCACATGATAACACAGATATATCTACTAAAGTTGTGCATCTGCTGCAGGTTCGTCTACTTTCTTTGGTATCTGGTAATAGTTATATTGACATTAAAGGTGATATTATCAAAAGACTCATTTGCTTTAATCTTTAAAACTAGTATTATGTTAATTTTGAAAATAATAATACTTGTGTTATCATGCGTGTTCTAGAAAACTTCCATGTCTACCATATATGGCTAATGGATCAATATTTTGTAGGAATTGACAGATGTAGATATACTCCATGAGAGCGAGGAGGGTGCCGATGAGCTGATCAACGCTCTGGCAGAGGCGGAGGCGCCGGCCTTGTTATTGCACAACCTTGCGCGCCTTGATGAAACAGTGCCTGATGAGAGAGATGCTGTACATGACACTCTAGGTAATGTTATAATGGTCAACTAAAATTATCCATGATAATAAGTTGTGCATCTTTGTATTTGACCAAGAACAACCAGTGGGGTAATTGCGTAACACACTAACAGTACAGCCCGATTTAAGCTTTATGGCGGCTCTGAAGTGCGCTACTCGCTGCGCCGTACCTCACTTGTCACCCCCGCGGACACGTGTATTGGTTACTGCGCAACGACTCGCCTCATGTTCCGAGCCGCCATAAAGTTTGAATCGGACTGTAGCAATTAGTTATGTCCAACCCTTTTCATCTTCATCTTTCAATATCATTTTTGTCTAGCGCAATCAACTAACTTTTCACATTAGTCGTCGAGTGTCGGTCAACTTGTGCAGATGTGTGACGGGAGCATTCTACTTTCCGGAATATGTGCAGCTTACTTGGTTATACGAAATTTAAAAAAAAAAGTTAAATTTGTGGGTGAGAGAGTAGAAACTATTGGAAAAAAAAAACTAAATAATGTGATTATGCGTGAACGAAGATATGATAAAAGCTATTCTTTTCAAAAAAAATACACGCATGTCCGAAAGGAACTTTGATCTACTTTTGAAAATAGTTGGACAGAAAATCACAAAAATTTCACCCATTTGCGAGAAGCAATACCTGCAGAAATGAAGTTAGTAATAACTCTTAGAGTTTTAGCCACCGGTGACAAGTTCATGTCCCTCATGTATTTATTTAAAGTGTTCAAGCGATTCATATCGATCGGCAATGCTACCACACGTATTAACGGCAATAATAGAAGTACTTCAGGATTATATGAGGGTAAGTATTTTATTCAAACACATTATAATATTATTTTTATCATCTTTATTGTTTTAATTAGTTATTGTAATTAAAACAAGTAGGTATTAACGTAGTACAGTGGTCTGTTATTTTGGTAGTTCTTAAGGTAGAACATACTGGCTATGGTTCTGCAAGTCTGTTTGCTGTGAATCTACCTCATCTCAGAAACAAACTGACTACTTGAACAACCAACACCTGATGAAGTTTAGCTGCCAATTTCTTTGCACTGACATTTGTGAACCATCCTGAGGGTTGGTTAAACTGCTATTATCTGAATTAACTATCTCCATTGATATAGCCGGTGGTTTTACACTAACTAGGCGGGGCATGGATGGGATGGGTGAGAATTGAAATCATGTTTACCTTTTTACACCGAAATATGTCCATCACTATACCGCACCGTCTCGCGATGACCAGCGCTACCTCGCGCTGGCTTGCGATGTCACGCGCCGGCTATCGCTACCTCACGCCGGCTCGCGCTATCACGCGCGGGGGGGGCCAGCCGTGTATCACGCGCCGGCCAGCTGTGTCTCGCGCGCCTACTACGTTTTGTGAAGAAAGAGCCATCAGTAAAATTCCGTTCGTATTGTGCAATCAACGTTCAGCGGTTTGTCTTGTGCATGTTTCGTCATTACTTATTAAATATGTTAATGGAGGAAGAAGAATCGGAGGAACATATTAGAAGCAGAAATAATCTTCTACCTAAGTCAAGAAAACGAATTCGCGGTGTTTGGATGAGAAACCATATTAAATATCATAACGAAAACATGTAAGTAGCACTGGGAGCTGGAGAGTATAGTATGCAGCGATGTCTCACGATGGTTCGAGCGAGCCGGCGCGTGCCAGCGCGAGATATCGCGAGTCAGCGCTTGACGGAGAGAGACCGTGCGGGTCCTCGATGGCTGGTGCGACATTTGTGTATCTGTTTTACAAAGTAAATAAATACTCTATTCTTACAGCAATAAAGTTCAATATTGTACTAACAAATATTTCAATTCTCGCCTCGCACATCCTCGCGCATCTAGACCTCTTACACCAAAGATGGGCATGGCGTGGATAGAACTTTTGCCATACAAATTTCAATTCTCGCCCATCGCCCTTGCCTCGCCGGTATAAAACCACCTGAGTTGGTTTGATGAACATTAATCTGCTCCATTTTCAGCTGAAAATAGTTATTTGTGCAACAAGAGTACAACGTTGGTTTCTGCTGCGAGTGTTATGTTGAATCCCGAGTAAGCGAATGATTCAAAGACACGATATGCAAATAGTTTTGGTCTCGTGTAACACATTCAACTTTTCACTTCAGCAGCGAGAACATAATTACCTATAGGTAAAAAAATACAACATGGTAAAAATGAAACCACATGTATATTAAAACAAACAGTATCAAAAAACTAATTACATGTAAAACCTTAACAGATGATTTTCAATCTTACGGTTATATGTGTATCCGAACGTTTTATTGTTTGTTTCTTTTTTGGGCTAGTATGGTATTTGAAAATCGAACTTCGAATAGACTTGTTTCTACAGTCCTACCAACTTATCTGTGAACTGAAATAGGACGGCACCGTCGCACAGACTGGTAAAACGACTCAAAACCTGGCCATTAATCAAATTTCTCGAAATGTTCTACTAGACTTCCAACTTAATCCCATAAAAGGTAGATAATCCACGCGTCACTAGGTAAAATCTCTACCTGCTTCCGAGTCCCCGTCCGCTACACGGACAGTCGGAACTTAGCGCTTGTTGACAACACTCGTCTCTGTTCGCGGCAACTCTAAAAAATCATTATTTCTCCGTGCCATAGTTTATGTGCAAAGTGATTCAAGATACAAAAAGTGCTATGGATTCTATCAATCAAGGTATGTACTACATTCTATGATCCGTTTTATTTATTATGAGAGCTTATTCATGATCTACTTTGCAGTATATCAACATGCCTAAAAATATTGAATTTTTCCTTAATATTTTGATAAATTCGTGTTTTTAAATATGTGCAACTCATCGCCACTGCATCGTAGTAATATTTCAATAAACTAGAGGATATGTGCAATTATACTAGGTAGCAAAAACATTCACATATATTCACATAAAAGATAATTTTAACTCTGAAAACTGTCTCTTTACCCGCGATTTTTTAACAATTATTTTGATTGTTTCAGACTCTCTACATTGTGTCATATCTATGACTAGGAAAGAGCTTCATGAATTAGTTAGAGCTAGTCCGCAGCGATTGCTTGACGGAAAGCTCCAAGATTTGGACAAGAAGTTAGTGGAAGTGACAAAGTGCCCTGCTGAAAAAAATGACGAACTTTTCAAAACAATCAAGTCATTTAAAATGGTATATAAACGTAAGTGGTTAGCGTGCAACAGTACGGAGACCCGTTTCCTGGAAAAAAACGAGGAATGGCTTAACGAAGACGTCACTTTACCTGCCGGGCCGATTCCAGGAAGTTCCAAGGGTCGTCCATCTAAAGAATTCGGAGAATTAAGTGATCGGTCAAAGCGCCGTAAAACAATATCACTTAGACAAAACGTGTCAGTGGAGCAACTCACTTACGCGGCACAAATGAGCCAAAGAGCTGCAGGTAACGCCGATGTTGCCTCTGTGATTCAAGAAGTGACAAAAAGCCCTACCCGAGCAACAAAGTTCCGCAAGGCAGCTGCTATTGGTAGTAAAACTACTACTACCAAAAAGCATACGCCAGAAGATGCCCTAATGATTTTCGTGGAAGCCGACATGACCTTAAGTCAATACGAGGTGATACATCAGGCAAATAAAGACGTATACCCTTGTTATACTTATGTCCAGAGGGCAAAACAGGATTGTTATCCACCGAAAAACGTGAATGAGACGGTTGCAGAGGTGATACTACAAGATCTGCTTGATCACACAGCTTCGCGGCTGTGCAAATATTTAGAACCAGTTCTCGAACGACTGGAGCCAAACGCTGAGTTTGTACTGATTTATAAATGGGGATGCGATGGGTCTACCCAAAATCAATACAAGCAAAAATTCGAGGAAGATGGTAATAGTGACGCAAACATATTTATGAGTTCTATGGTACCACTTCGGCTCACATACGATACTAAAATCATATGGCAGAATCCCCAACCATCTTCACCAAGATTCTGCCGGCCCGTGAGGTTTCGGTATGTAAAAGAAGATAAAGACGTCACTAACGAAGAAATCGATCATATTGAGAACCAAATAAAGTCTCTTCAGCCTACAGTTGTTAATGAAAATATTCGAATTAAGCATGTGTTACTCCCAACAATGATCGACGGAAAAGTGTGTAACGCGGCCACTAACACGAGTTCAACATTGCGCTGCTATGTATGTGGTAAAACGTCTAAAGGTTTCAACGATTTGGGAACATCATCGCAACAACCGGAAAATCCAGAAACTTTTAAATTCGGATTGTCTATTTTACACGCGCGAATCCGTTTTTTCGAATTTTTATTACATTTGTCTTATAAAATAAGAGCGGGTGTAAATAAGGGACGGATATCTGGAAAAGAAGATAAAGATAAAATCAAAACCGCCAAGTCAGCGATACAAGAAGAATTCCGGGAAAAAATGGGTTTACTAGTAGACATTCCCAAGGCTGGGTACGGAAACACGAATGACGGGAATACCTCTCGCAAATTCTTTTCCGACCCAGAAACAGCAGCATCCATCACAGGTATTGACGAAGACCTTATTAAAAAATTTAGAACAATTTTAGAAGTCATATCGTCAGGATATAAAATAGATTTAAAAAAAATGTCTGCCTACACTATGGATGTAGCGCATTACTACATTAACTTGTACAGCTGGCAACCAATGAGTCCTACTGTACATAAAATATTGGTACACTCTTCAAGTATAATATCTCACGCGCTTCTGCCTATTGGTCAATTGTCAGAAGAGGCTGCGGAGGCCCGCAACAAGCACTTCCGACTATATAGGGAAAGCTTCTCTAGGAAGTTTTCTAGAAAAGCCTGCAATGAAGATGTGCTGAACCGGCTTCTTCTGACATCTGACCCTTTCATAAGTAGCCGACAAAGTGAGACAAAGAGGAATAAAAATAAACAGGCTTTCACTAAAGAAGCAGCAGGTTTCTTTATACCTGAAGATTAGACAATAAGTGATAATGTACCTAATTTTTTTTTTTTTAATTTAAGTTTTTTTTTGTTTATTCTTGTTAATCTAGAATTGAAGAAGTCATAGTTTCGCTGTATTTCAACGTATATTTTATTCTTTGTTACTACAATAAAAAAATCCCTATTTAATTATATTTTTTTATTTTTCTCCTCCAAATATATTCAAAATTATATTTTTTTATGAAAAATATCATTTCTCGTCATGGGCCACCTATCTAATAAAGAAAAAGAAACAAAATATTTTTGGCCAAGTTTTTGGTCGTTTTACCAGTCTGTGCGTCGATTCGAGTGTTGCTAATTAATATAAGGTGCCCAAAATTGAGTAAGTTTTCAAGAAGGAAATTTCACATTAGACATAAGTAATCGTTTAATAAGAATTACAGTTTTTACAAATTAAAAACAATGATACCTATATAAAAATAATAAAATAAATAAAAAGAATTTGATAATTTACAGTTACGTAGGTACTTTAACAGTTTAGTCTTTCAGCAATAAACAATGGCTTTATCTAAAAAGTAATCCAATGAAGTCGAAATTCAGCAGATAAAATATTCCACGGGGGGATACAACTTTCATTTAATGCGAAGTTAAGTATGTCCACTACCCTGCAAGAGGTACCTGGATGTCTAGCATTTAGTTATAACCGTACCTAATCCCTAACACCAGATTTGACTAATTATAATTAGCAGTGGTACCTAGTGGTAGGGTAGTGTAATAATAAAAAAAAACAAATTGCTTTACAATAATTTATTGAAAACCAGGTTTACAGTAATTGTGATCTTTAGATGAACCTGCATACACAACTTCATCCTGGTTGTGAGACCATAATCCGCTTATTTCCGTACCACTATCATCATTATCGCTTTCGGTTTCAGTGTCACTTACCACTTCTATAATAAAAGGTTTATCTAAATACAAATCATGTTTTAAGTATTCTCCTTCTAACCTGCGAACGTGTTTACAATCCTGTGCCGACTCATGAACTGAAATAGCGTCAAAAACTTCTCTAACTAGGTGGGGACTTTCAGCATTTTTGTGCTCAATATTTAAATCAGCAACTTTTCTTTTCATTGTGCTCCATATGAGTTCAATGGGATTGAGATCACAGTGATAAGGTGGTAAATATAAGCATTTGTGTCTATTGCCTTCTAAAATTTTTTCAATTTCATGTACAGGTTCAGACTTGTTTCTCTCTCTCTCTCTCTGTTAATTATTTCTACAAGCTGAGGTTTAGTCAAATTCTCTCCGTAGTCAATTTTATTTTGGGTTAACCATAATTGCTTATCTTAAGAATCCGTATTTGGGACTTTATTCACACAAATACGGTGATAAGGAGCATTATCCATCACTATTATGGATGGCTCTCGTAAATTAGGCACAAGTTTTTCAATAACCCATTTTTTAAAGTTGGTACTATTCATCTCGTCATGATAATCACCACTTTTTGTGTTTGATTTAAACACAAGTAGTGCATTTGTAACAAATCCAATATCTTCTCCCGTATGAACAATAATATATCTTTGCCCTTTCGATAGAGGCTCCAATACTCGGTCTTCACCCTCTCCTCGCCAACATTTACCCGATGTATGCGAAGAGTGAATATAGGTCTCATCTAAATAAATTTTGGGCCGTGGCTGGGGAGATTTATTATTTGTATCCAATGCATGCAAGTACTTAGCTCTTCAAGCGGATATTTCATTACGCTCCATAAGAACCTTCCGATTGGATTGAGATTTTTTTAAACGAAATCCCACCTTGTGAAGCAGCTTTCGCAGACTCTCTTGCTGTCCTGTGTAATTTATATCTGTCTTTAAGACCTCTAGAAGCTTTTTAACAGTAGGGACCTCTTTTTTAGCAGAATAAAATTCATGTACTTTCCTCCGTATTAATCCCATGTCAAAATCATCAACATGCACAAATCCACTTTTACGTTTTCTCTCCTTGCCTGGTGTCCGAATTTTAGTACCAGTTTCTTCTGCTGCGTGCCCTTCCTTATCCATTTTTGATATTAGTCCTTGAGTCACACCTGAAATATAAGATAATAAAATAAATGTTAATAGAAATTTGAAATCTGGCAGGTTAGTTGGCTCACTCACTTAGCAGGTTACCTAATAGATGTACGTTACCCTTACGCTAACCTGCAGCAAGAATAGAAACGATTATTTCGTGGACTTAAATAATTAGGTAAGTATCGGGTAATTTATAACAAGAAAGTTGACAACACTAACCTGTCGCTGCCGAAATTCGTTTGTTTATTTGATTAAATGGAATAATCGGAGACCTCGCCCGAACTTCTTCTTCAAAAAAGGTTTTAACCTTTAGAATAATGTTTCGAGCATCACTTTTAATAGCTTTCGGCATATTTAACTTTATAAATTCAGCAATATCACGACAAAACAACCAGAGAACCCGAATGTAGTAGACACCATGGACCTAATATACAAACTGGACTGAGCTCTCCAAAAATCGTATCATACAAAAATGAACCACAACTGCTACATACATTTTAGGTTTACTTTTGTTATGCTATCTTAGCCGAGGCAAAACGAGCCGAGAGAGATAGTCAGAGCAGAGGCTGTTTGTCCCTTTTTCTCAATTGTCAGAAAATAAAAATGTTATAGATGGTAGAAAATATTTCACCAACTGCAAGTAAAATAAGTAACGTATAAATATTTTTAGCTTTTAGATTAGTTTTAAATAATTTTATATAAAGGTTAACAATCTGTACATAGTAGTAAATAATTTAATTTAAATAAAATAATCAAAATAATAATTGTTTGGTAGTTATCATAAAATTACTCTTGTAACTATAATCTGACATGCGAATGGCTTTTTCTGTTATTTTGTGAAGACACATCGCATTTAAACTTTTAGCTTTTTTTTTTTTGGGTGGGAAATCATCAAATGACCGCTCATCAATCTCCCGCTCTGGGCGGAGCGGAAGGGCGTGTCAGACTCTTACCGACTAAAACCCACCCGTGTTCCTTCATTTGCCTGTGCGCCAGGGCCACGGTAACTCTTTCGAACAAACCGCAACCCGGCAGGCATTGGCCCTATCGGACCCCGTCAATGATGCTGACATCTCTTTGAGGCGCGCGTGGAACACGACGCGCCGTCGACCCGGGCCTGGTCCTTACCGGACGGCGAACTGCCCATTGCTCGCCGTCCGCAAGCCCGCGCCTACGGTGGCCGGGAGTCGGCAATCGACTCCCGACGCCCAGGGTGTCTAGCAATAGCCTAGCAATAGGATCACCCCCAATGACATGAACAATTTCCACCTATGTATCGCATGATTGAAATAGCATTATTTTTATGTTGGTTACAGCTTTCCATAAAAAAAAACAAAAAGCGAAAAAAGAGCAAAAATGGTTGGATGTAATTCCCGAATCACAAACAATTACCAAAAACTCTGTTGTGTGCAACCTTCATTTCAAGCCGGCAGATTTTTATATTGGTTTATTGGTAATTGGGTACTTATTTGCAATAAATGCTTCGAGTTTGAATTTGAAAAAATGTTTGTCACTCACACTTAGATTTATTTCCCTTTACTTCATTTAAATAGCTTGCCTTCATCATAAACCAAGTATACGTGATCATATTTGATGATTTAACACAAGACATGTGTCTCCTCAACAATATTGTAGTCTAGGTATCATAACTCCTTTTTTAAAACATGGGTACATCACGATTCAACACCGACATAGTATACAACAGGCACACGCTAGGAAATAATTAAAAAAGGGTCGCCGTTATCCAAATCGATAAGGAGGACTATATATATAGTATACAACAATGTCAGTTTCAAATAATCAGCTTTCGAGAAAAAGTCTTTTCCGATATGTATAGTTTTTAAAGGTTTAATTTTCTTTTTTTTTCATAAATTATTATTTCACTATTTGAACATCAAATAGTGAATTAATAATTTATTACAAAAAAAAAAATGAAATGAAGTTACTTACAATGAAGTTAAGTAAGTTACAAACTATAGAGGTATGAGGAACAGGGTGTAAAGCTCACTCATACCTCCATAGAAAAGGGAGGATCCTCCGACCAGACGGGTGTTGTATCTGGTGGGCAACTGCCCGACAGTTGATGTCTGGACGTTGTCTAAATGCTAGTCGCGCGGTAAACTCTGCTTGCGCGATGCAGGATTTGCGTGACGTCAGTGTGACGTGTAGCTCGCATGTGGCGGTGTAGATACCGCTACAAAACAATAATTTGAAATCACATAGTATCAACCGGACACAAATTATCTCTTTCAAAACGAACTTTGTTAAAAAAATGTTTGGTCACCCTATTAGAAAGAGATGAAAGCCTCGGTATGCATTTTCTCTCTCTGCTCGTTTTTTTGGTACGAGAGCTCAGTCCAGTTTGTATATTAGGTCCATGGTAGACACTGACAATCGAATGAAATTTCAACATGACAGCCGTAGTTCCAATTTTCGCCATTTCACAGATAAGTTGGTAGGAGTGTATATCTCACCCTTTTTTCGTATCGAAGTGAAGTGACAAAAAAAAGTGAAGTTCAAATTTTGTGAATAGACCCAGCACTGCCTGTGGCATTTAAAAAAAAAATAGTTGACTCTGTCTCATGCTCGCAGCAAAATCGAATTTTGCTCACTGTCTGAAAACAGCAAAACCTGCTTGTTTGAGGTGCTGAGGTGAAAAGTATATTATTTATTCGTTGCCGACCGTTGTGTACTCGTATTCGTCTTTTTGGGATAAGTGTTCAGCAGCTTTTTCATAAAACTGGCTTCACTCTGTTTGTCGTCATCCTTCCTTTTAATGTTTCTTTTCTTTCATATTGGTGGCTGAACAAATTCATGTTCATCGTCAGAAATTAAATAAGCTGATTGCGAACTAGAAGAGTTTTGACTATCAGGTGTTTCAGTGTGCAAGTCCGAATCCTGAAACAAATCAAATCATATTATTATTGTTAAATACAGACGCCAACATGCCAGCAGCAGTGGAAAGCGATGGGACATGATTTTGACAGGCGATGGGATTTTCCGCAGTGCATCAGAGCATTGGATGGTAAACACGTTGTCATTCAGTGACCAGAAAATACCTGCGAGTTTTATAACTACAAAGGAATGGAAAGCATCGTTTTGCTTGCAATTGTGGATGCAAATTATTGTTTTAAATACCTAGTTAACGTTGGTTATCAGGGCCGTATCTCAGACGGTGGCGTGTTAAAACACTTATTTTTATAAAAATCTGGAAAACAATTAATTGAATTTACCAGATAATGAAGTTCTTCGTGGTAGAATAACCAATGCCTTACGTTTTAGTTGCTGACGACGCATTTGTTCTATCTACTCATGTTATGAAGCTATATGCAACCGATTTAAATGTGGAGTCTCCAAAAAGAGTGTTTAATTATAGACTATCAAGAGCAAGACGTATCGTTGAGAATACCTTCGGACTGTTTGCAACAGTATTCAGAATATTTCTAAAACCTATAGAAGTTAAATTGGAGAGTACTGTAGTTGATATTGTTTTGAGTTGTGTATATCTACATTATTTCCTCCGGTTGCAACCAGACACGACATTTTTGTCCTCTAGGATGTTTTGACAATGAAGATGCAAGCACTGGGGAAAAATTTCCGGGATCTTGGAGAAATAATAATGCCAGGTGACACTGGTTTAACGGCACTTCAGAGAGTTCCTCGTAGACAAACGCTAATAGTAAATCAAATAAGGAACGAATATATGAATTATTTTAGGTCAAATGAAGGTTCAGTACCATTTCAGAACAAGTACTTGTAATTAAATAGTCATTTGAATATTTCTATCATGAATAAAATGTTTTATTATCTAAAAATATGGCGTTTTAATTACTTACCTTCAAGTTATCGTTAGGCTTTGTCGTGTCTTTCGTTGACCTTGGCGTTAGAGTTTGCAGTAAACAATATATATGCTTATAGGCGAATCACGGGGAATGATAAACCTCGTCAGCTCCAGCGCCGCTCTTCTTCTTGATCGACTTCTGATGTTCTTTCGAATAATAGGGGTGAAGACTTTTTATCTTTATTTATATTCGTCAATATTCATGTTATATTTCTTGGCCAAAACTCGCAGAGCATCTTTAATTTTATTTGTATAGAGTTTATTATTTTGATCCCAAAGTTGTGGAAAACTTCTATAATCTTCCATAAACTTTAAACTAGATTCCTTAGCGGTGTCCGCAATCTTGAGATGTTAAAGATTTATTGCACCGAAATCCACCGAGCGCGGAAACGCGTGTGTTAGAAAATACCCATGATTATGGCGTGTAGGGAAAGGATTGTATAAAGAAAAGCACAGAAAGACAAGACCAGGCATTTATTTCAATTAGGCTTTTCAATAATATAGGTAGGTAACGTTAATGAGAAAGCTATTATCCGTTCCAAAACTAGGTCTCCATGGAGAAGAAGGATAAGAAACTCCATGGCAGCTTGTTTTAGTCTTTTGTCACACATTTTTACATTAGTATATTATTATTGTTAACACAAGGTCCGTTTCTCAAAGTTAGCAACTTTGTCAATGTAAAGAAAGAACATGAATATTCCTTAATTCGATTTAACACACATAAGCAATATTAGCTATATGTATAACACATACAGAACAATATAGATCAGCAATACTAATCAATATCATAATATCAACTAAGTACTTAAGCAACTTATATGAACATTGTAGTCAGTCGGTCTTTTAAAGAAAGGTACTTAGCTTTATGGCAAGTAGTCCTTCACCATCCGCGTCTCGAGCAAAAGTGCCGCTCTGTTTTTTTTTTTTTTTTTTTTTTTTTTCTTTCCTAATTGGCAGCTCGTAGTTTTGACCACTAAGGTCCTGGCTACTTAACCGGGCAAACCTGTGGGTGCCTTAAGCTACTAACTTAAAGCCTCCAGCCAGGGGCGAACAATACTTAAATTTAGGTGACCGCACGCTAAGGGCACCCCCTGTGGGGTACGAACCTCGGCTTAGGGCGTCACTGAGGGGAGGGCAGCAAGATGGGACAGGCTGGATCTAAATTATATTATTATTATACTGGGGAATTTAAAGCTACAGGCTCAGCTACGGCGCGGGCTGGCGCGTCGTCGAGCAAGGGTCGGGGGGGGGGGACAATTACGTCGGGGGCGTCGCGTAGGACCTCGGCGGCGAGGTCGGAACGATGGCGGTCTGTGTTTGTGCACTGTACTGGTGGCCCTACTGCTCTCCTGGAGGAGGGTTATGGGGTCATCGGGGTCGGTCAGGGCATGCCTTGGACGGCGGGTACGACTAATGCGGGAGGGGGCATATCTGGCAGCCTCGACAACCAGAGGGTTGCGATGTGAGGCCGCGGAGTCGAAGAAGCGCTTGGAAATGCGCTTCATGAACTGACGGATAGTGGGGATTTTAAGGTCGAGATGGAGGATCTCGTTCCGAACGAACCAAGGGGAGCCGGTTGCCCTACGGAGGAACCGGTTTTGGAGGGTCTGCATCCTATGGATGTGGTGGGGTTTCGAGTGTGCGAAAACCACACTCGCGTAGGTCATGATGGGACGAATGCACGCTGTGTAAATGCGCAATTTGCACTTGAGTGACAATTTGCTGCGTGCATTCAATAGGGAGTGGAGTCTACCGAGAGCGAAAGCGGCGCGCGAACGCGCCTGCTTTATGTGCTCGCCGAAAGAGAGTCTGTGGTCCAGAGTGACACCCAAGTATTTGGCTCGCTTCTCCCAAGGGATAGGCTTGCCGAACATGGTGATCGGACGGGGAGGGGTGGGGTTGAGTCTCGGTTTCGAAAATAGAACCGCTTGACTCTTATCGGGATTGACTTCGATTCTCCACTTCCTAAACCAGTCACCGAGTTGGTTGACTGTGGTTTGGAGAGTGCGAGATATCGCGTCGGGGCTTACGCCGGTGTAGTAAATGGCCGTATCGTCTGCGAACAGAGCCAACTGAGCCCTTTTACTCTTGGGGATATCGCTGGTGAAAAGCGTAAAAATGAGAGGGGCGAGCACGGAGCCCTGAGGGACTCCGGCGCGGATGGGACGGGGGGAGGATAGCGCTCCTTCGATGCGGAATCGGAAGGTGCGGTTCGACAAAAAGTCTCGCAGGATGAGCACGAGACGATCTGGCACTTTAAGTTGGTATAGCTTATATAATAAGCCATTGTGCCAGACTTTGTCGAACGCTTTCGCTATATCGAAGAAAACAGCACCCGTCAACGAACCACGTTGGAAGCCAACGCTTATGTGTTCGACGATACGGTGGACGTGTTGGACGCACGAGTGTTGGGTTCGGAAACCGAACTGCTCGTTGGGAATGAGACCTTTCGTCTCGGCATAGTCTCTGAGACGCTTATAAATAAGCCTCTCATAGATCTTGCCGATGACATTGAGGAGACTGATGGGGCGGTAGCTGGAGGGAGCGGATTTAGGCTTGCCCGGCTTGGGAATGCCGATGACAGTGGCCTGTTTCCACGCTTGGGGGAAGATGTTATTGCTCATGGCACCATTGAAGATGGTGGTCATTAGCATGATCAGGTGGGCAGGGAACAGTTGGAACACCTTATTGGTCATTCCATCAGAACCGGGGGCTTTACGGGGCTTAAGGCCCTTTATGAGCTCTTGCACTTCGTCGGGGGTGACGGGAGGCAGAGGGCACTCGGGGTCTTCTACGGGGGGGAGGGAGGCTCTCCTTTCGACTTCGGCGTCGACCTCAGAGAGGTGAGCTTGGTCTACAGGTTGAGAGCTGGGCGAACATTGGGCCTCAAGACTGTCGGCTAGGCACTCGGCCTTGTCGACATCATCGAAAGCGATGGTATTGTCTGGGCGGATCAAGGGGGGCATAGGGACTACTTCTCGGGATTTGAGTTTCCTCTGAAGCTCCCAGAATGCTAGGTGGGTAGGCTCAAGTTCGCTCAGCAACTCATCCCAGCCCGTTTCCCGATGCTCCGCTACACGTGTCCTTACAGCTCGCTGTAAGTAGCGCATATGGGCTCGGTTCGCGTCGCAGGGAAAGTTGCTGTATGCACGGACAGCCGCGTTCTTCTCAGTCATCAGTTCACGTACATCGTCCGGCAACTTCCAGCGACGGTCGTCCGTCGCTGGAACTTCCCTTGAACAATCGTTCAGGACTGATTGTACGTGTCCAGTGAATGAGTCGATCGCGGCCGTCGTGTCAGCGATAGAGTCGAAGAGGTCGGGGATGGAATCTAGGTGGGGGGACGTGTTGGATTTCAGGCGTTCGCTTACTTTCCTCCAGTCCGTTACCACTTTTGTGGAGGGGGGTTGGTCGGGGTCAGGGAGGCCTACGCGAGGGGCTAGTTTAAGCACAACTGGTCGGTGGTCAGATGATAGTTCGTGTATCACCTCTATAGAATCCAACCGTAGGTTGATATTCTTTAAAAGTGATACATCGAGCACGTCAGGGGTATGGTCAACCAAGTGGGGGAAGTGAGTGGGAGTCATCGGGGCGATGACATCGAAGTTTAGAGGGGTACAGAGGTCGAACAAGTGTCTCCCTCGGGTAGATATTCTGGTACTATTCCAGGCGTGATGTTTGGCGTTGAGATCCCCCGCTATGATAACGGAGTCACTCAGGCCGAGGAGTAAGGTCAGGTCGTCAGTCAGGAGTTGGAAGTTCTCTGATTGGTTCGTAGGGGGGAGGTAGACCGATACCAAGGTGATCGGTTGGTGGCCTGTCATGCCTAGTCGGCAAATGGAGACTTCTAGTCGTGAGAGGGGGGGCGGGTCCAAGGGGATGCAGTAGAGGGATTTTCTGTAGTAAATGAGGGTGCCACCCTTGTGACACCGAGTCCTGTCGTTTCGAACAACCCGATAGTTCGCTATCGACGGCGTTCGCGTGTGGGGTTTTAGGAAAGTCTCCTGTACGAGGAGGACATCGATCTGGTGTGCCGCTCTGACGGGTCGGACCGGTTTTATAAGGCGAACCCCACTTCGTTTCAAACAGACACACATCACGTGGCGCTATTTGTGAGTTAGAAACTACGTGGGTTTTTCTATTTAGTTACTTTACGTATTTATAACAATATTTGCTTAATTCTTTTCACAATATAATCAGAAATACATATTTATTATTCTAACACGTGCATTACAGCGCGCGC
This sequence comes from Griposia aprilina, assembly GCA_916610205.1. NCBI lineage: Eukaryota > Metazoa > Arthropoda > Insecta > Lepidoptera > Noctuidae > Griposia > Griposia aprilina. The sequence goes on from OU744286.1 coordinate 14,469,704, forward strand.
TACGGTTTCACCTAAAATAAATACGTCACGGGCATGCCACGGACGTGCGCTGTTGTATGCGCTTTGACGCATGCAGTGGTTATCGAAAAAAGGCACAGTGTGGACATAGCTGGAAATGGCTTTAATTTTGATAGTTCAACAACATTCATTGCCATAATTACGTTGTAGAAAAGATAAACGGGTTCAACCCTTTGTGGCATATCCGACCCGCCGCCATTTTTTTTTTTTTTTTTTTTTTTTTTCCGCGCACTATGAATGTAGCACATATGGGTAGGGGACACATAGACAAACAAAAAATGTCAAGTAATAGGTACACTAAAGTGCCACGTTCCCGATATATTTGGTGGTAAAGATCGCCATAAGAGAACTATGAAAATCATTAAGTATAAATGCAGTAATTACGTGTTCACCTATACGCATTCAGCCATTGTATTGAAATAATAGTTCCCAGGTTGATTTTACTATTTATTAGAAGACAATATAAATATTTGCACGAAAAAGGTGATGTTTACCTTTAAATATACTTATCGGAAATGTGACACTTTAGGGTGCCGTATTACAAGATATTTTTTGTTTGTTTATACATGTGTCCCCTCCCCATATATATACCACTTTCAATGCGCGCGGAACTTTAAAAAAAACATCAAAATGGCGGCGGGTGGATATACCAGCTTCCATATAATAATAATAATAATCGTTTATTTATAGAGGGACACATTTACAAAAAATACCTTAACAATTAAAATAGAACACAGTTGCTAATTTGCCTGAACTAGGTTGAACCTGTGCTTCAGGCTAGAAAGTGCATAAATATTTAAAGTAATAAATTAACAATAAGCGTAAAGTTACAACTAAAATAAAACTTAGCTAAATAAATGTAAAATAGCATATTAGCAGTACTATTTGCAGACAACAAGGAGATCTTCTGTCTGTGCATAATTGATGGTTAGTAAATACTTAAGTATAATGTTTTTACAGCTATAGTAATTTAATTTATAGATACTTAGTTTTTTATTTAATCTATTGTACAGAAATGGGCCCAAAAATGTGAAAAATCTTTCTACAAAGACATGTTTTGAGGTTGCATTAGATATGCATACTATATCATTCCGTCTCTTGTTAGTATTGTCAGCATTGTAGGTAAGCATGGTGTGCTGTTTTAATACTAATTGCATTATGAAAAGCTGGCGAACCGTCAGTACGTTGCAGGATTTATATAGCAGATCTGTGGGAAAGAAGAAGGGATGGAAGTTTGCTACCTTTAAAATAGCTCTCTGAGCTCTTTCAAGAGGAAGCAAATTAGTTTTTGGTGCATAGACAAATGTTCGAACCCCTTTTCGAACACTAAGAAGCAATGGATTAGCAATATCGTTCAAAATGATTCAGATTTTGATTGAAAGTGTGTTACGTAATTAGGGTCCTGGTATCTTGGTTTCACTTTCATCCTACTGTATATCATGTTTTATGCTCTAAAATACTTCTTGTTAAAAAAAACTTTATTTTATTTTACAGGTATCATAGAAAACCTAACAGAGTTTAGAATTGAATTGAGTTCAGAAGTTGCTAAACAGGGTTTCATGCAATGGATACTCAAAAGACTGAAGGTATCCATCATTCTGGTCAACTTAACTTTATCTAGATCTTTTAATACATTTTGCATAAATATTTCTGTTTATTTTTACAGTTAAAAGTGCCTTTTGATGGTAACAAATTATATGCCACAGAAATTTTATCTATTCTGTTGCAAAATACTCCAGATAATAGAAAGTTGTTGGGAGAACTAGATGGCATTGATGTTTTATTGCAACAGTTGGCGGTAAGTGTCCAAATATTATTTGTAGCAGGAACAAAATTATATCGCATTTCAAGTCGTCTGCATTGCATTCAACACGAAAGTACGTACAATAGCCGGGAAACTTCTTGAAGTAATAGCGCCGATTTTGCAGGTCCCCCTTCGGTCTTTGGAAAAGCGCCCCGTGCTCCATATTTTCCTCAAATGATACCGTATTATAGTTTTTCGCACATGCTTCAGTTGTTTGCCGGCTATTATAACTACGGACGATATTTGCACAGAATCGTGAGATTATGCCTTATTACTAAGTAAAAGATGTATAATTTCTACAAACCTTTTCCATTATACAAAATGTTCTAGGTGTACTGTAAAATCATGTTTCCGTACAGTTCTACAAACGTAATGACCCCGCTGGTGCAGAGGAACAAGAGGCTATGGAGAACATGTTCGACTCGTTGTGTTGCGCGCTCATGGAGCCGTCCAACCGCGACCGCTTCCTGCGCGGAGAGGGGCTGCAGCTCATGAATCTTATGCTCAGGTATAGTATTTATACATGGGCGTTATACGTCTTCATTCATTTCTCGTATTGATCTCCGTACTCTCAGCTACTCAACTCAGGTTAAACTTGTAAATCGTGAATCCATCCTACGAAAACTACGGCTGGCAAAAAGGGCATGAACGAACTTTGCGTGCTAACAATATCTTCACCTGGCGAAAAATGTATTCTATACTTAAACCCAGAAAAGAAGCGTGCTTCTCAAATAACTGTTCTTCCAGGGAAAAGAAAATGTCTCGGAATGGATCACTAAAAGTGCTGGACCATGCACTCGCAGGCCCCGAAGGTCGCGACAACTGCAATAAGTTTGTAGACATTTTAGGACTTCGCACTGTCTTCCCGCTATTCATGAAAACTCCCAAACGGAAGAGAATATTAACAGTCGATCAACATGAAGGTTCGTAACTTCGTATAATTTAATTCGTATCATCAATCATGTCTGAAATACATAGAAAATCGTAATTTATCTATGTCGAAATGAAAATTTAACCTTTATGTGCATGACATAGAGTACATTTTCAAAAGCGAATTCAACAAAAAAAAAAAAAACAGCTTATTTTGATTTGGATCAACAACATTCGTTTTTTTTTTCAGAACATGTAGTTTCCATAATCGCCTCAATGTTGCGAAATTGCCAAGGCAGCCAAAGACAACGGCTACTAGCGAAGTTTACTGAAAATGACCTTGAAAAGGTGGACAGGCTCCTAGAGTTGCATTTCAAGTATATGGACAAAGTGGATCGCACCGAAAAAGAAATGGAGGTAATAACTATTAAACGTTTTCTACAAAGTACCAACCAAATACGATTGTTTTGTAAGTTCTTAGGATGCTATTAATAGCACTCTTAGAACTTACTTAACCATCAGCTCGCCTTCCGGTAAGGACCAGGCCCGGGTCGACGGCGCGTTGTGTTCCACGCGCGCCTCAAAGAGTTGTCAGCATAATTGACGGGGTCCGATAGGGCTGATGCCTGCTGGGGTCGCGGATTGTTCGAAAGAGTTACCGTGGCCCTGGCGCACAGGCAAGTGAAGGAACACGGGTGGGTTTTAGTCAGTAAGAGTCTGACACGCCCTTCCGCTCCGCCCAGAGCGGGAGAGGTCATTTGATGATTTCCCACCCAAAAAAAAAAAAAAAAGAACTTACTTAACCATAGTTATATCACTTGTATCGTATCGAATGGGATCAGCAGACCGACGACACTCAATACAGGTGATTTTTTTCTAGGCTGTATGTGTTAGTTCCAAACAGGTCATAGAGAAAAACGCTGAAAGGAGCCATCTCAATATAAAAAAAAAAGTAGGAGCAATATACACCGCCTTATTTTTTTTATAGTTTACGAGATATTTTATAATTTAATATTTTACGTATTTGTTCACAGCAAGAAGGAGACGAGTTGGGTGACGATGCACAGTATCTAAGAAGGTTGTCTGGTGGACTCTTCACATTACAGCTCATTGACAGGATTATTTTGGAGGTGAACTTTACTTATTCATAAACCATTTTTTTTTCTATAGTACAATTTTTTTTTGGACTTGCCTTAATTTTTTTTGTTGTTGCTAGGTTTGTACTGCGGGCTCGTCGTCAGTAAAGCAGCGTGTACAACGTGTGCTGTCTCTACGCGGAGGATCGCTGAAGATTATTCGACACGTAATGAGAGGTAAGTCGCGTATTTCCCTTTCACGCTCACGCTTTTGTAGCACGGTACATGCCCACCAAAAACCGTGCTTAGTTTGCGTCAACTAAAAACCTTTTTAATTACTAAACAGTGTTTTATTCACGCAAACTGAGCTTTAATCGAAGCAAACGCTACCTTGTTTTGTTTTAACAAAACAGTGTATGGTTAACGGTTTGTCTACAAATTAATGGATGACCTTGGCCTTTGTCTAATTATTGTTGGATTTATGGGTGATGCTGTGTTAACGTTATCACTGTGTATTTGGCAACTGAATTTTTCAAAATGTCGCGAGAATCTCTTAAGCGGAATAAGTCCACTTGGCTGAATTTTGTCGTCTATGAATTCAGACAAGTAGTGTAATCGTAAGTTGCGTCTTAGAATGGCTAATTTGGAATCCTCATTTTGAGTATTTCGCATATATCTCAAAAACTAGATGTCCTAGGTCAAAACTAATGAAATTTTAATTTCCCCCTTGTATTACACCCCCTGGGGGTGTGGATGATCTTTAATCATAATTGACCTTGACCTTTGTCTAATGATTGTTGGATTTATATTGCAAGATGCTTTGTTAACATGATCAATTGATCACTATTGTCAGTTTATTGGGAAACTGAATTTAGCAAAATGTCATGAAAATTTCCCAACCGTTTATCCCATATTTCCGGATTTTTCGTCGAAGAATTCAGATAAGTGTAATCGTAAGTTGCGTCTTAAAATTCCCCGTATTATGTTTTTTTTCGCAAATAACTCAAAAACTAGAGGTGGGTCAAAATTAATTCATTTTCATCTTCCCCTGCGGGCTTAGCATGACGCTGTATATCTCTTCGAAGAATAGACAAGGCTATTCCCATACAAAGTGACATTTCGTTTCTCCATTTCTGACATCGCACCGTAAAAATCCTTCTAAAATCATTAACCGAATGTCAATAACCGAATTCCAAAAAGGAGGAGGTTATATGTTCGACTGTATGTATGTTTTTTTTTTTATGTATGTTCACTGATTTCTCCGTCAATTGTGGACCGATTTTGTTTTTTTTTTTTTTGTTTGAAATGGTATACTCTCGAGGTGGTCCCATTGTCACCAAGTCAGAATCTGATGAGGGGATCCCATGGAAATCGAGGGAAATCCTCAATTTTTTTATTTTTTTTATATGCACTTAGAAAGCACCATTCGGTGAAGTGGAACTGATGATGAAGACCAGAGGTGGCCACCGGAACTTCTCAATAATAAGTATTTCACGGGTTGCGATTCGATTTTAATGTGGTTGCTAAGAAATTTATGCTCATCACAATGCATATGGTGAAATGGAGCTGATGGTGGCTTCACCATCCAGTGGTTTTGGTTCTTAACAGGAGAACTCCTCAATACTTAACGTCCCAGCGTCGAGAATATTTTGTAAAAGGTGATGTGGAGTTGACATTAGGCTATTGTAACTTAGATTTATTAATAACTGACTCACTAAAAGGTGAAAAATAACTTTAATTTCGGAAGTCGGTGGCAAAAACAAAATACAGATACAAAGACACCGACTTCCGAAATTAAAGTTATTTTTCACTTTGTAGTGTTTTTTTTGAAGTCGGTTATTTTTTTTGTAAAAAAGTTTTTTTGTCTTTCGTTTTACCGATTGTTGTCTAGGTCTTTTCTAATGTAGACTATTTCAGAAGACAGTTGCCTAAGGTAGTGAAGACAATTTGTTTTTTTTATCGCCATGCTTAAGACGGTAGAAAACTTTTTACTCGACGGCCACAAAGTATAAAAATGGAATGGAAAAATGGAATTTTTCACTTTTTGTATGGAAAATGTGAAAAATTATTACCTACGTGTTGAGTTTTAGGGGTTTAAGGGTATCTTAAAGGGGGTCGAAATTTTCATTGTTTTTGCGATAGGACACACCATTTTCGAGATATAAGCAAAATAAAAGATAAACGTGAATAAATTACTGAATTTCGTAAAAAGTGCAGTTGACTCTTTCTACTTTGCTGCCGTCGTACTGTCTTCACGAAACGTCATTTTTGTCTATTCTTCCGTCTATAAGACAGTGCTTGTGCTAAGCCTGCTGGTATAATACACCTCGGGACGTTTGTCTAAACATTAATGGATGACCTTGACCATGACCTTTGTCTTATTATTGTTGAATTTAAATTGCATGAAGCTGTGTTAAAAAGACGTTGATCTTGACCATCGACCATTCTAATCTCACTGTTATATCTACACGAAAATCGTTTGAATCTTCATTGGTAACAGTCGTTTTGGTCGTCGCTCCTAATTTGTAATTATATTGCCGATATCTAATAATGTTCTTATTGTTACAGAGTACGCAGGTAACCTCGGTGACGCCGGCAGCGAGGAGTGGCGTCAACAGGAGCAACAACATATACTGCAACTTGTAGATAAATTCTAAATATTATACTGTCTTCTACTACTAAACTCGTTTGTTTTATTAATAATAATAATCATTTTATTTCAGGAAATTATTCCCATATTAGCATTACAAATTACATAGAAATATACTTATGGATTCATTATACAAAAAATAAATTAAATTAAATTAAAACATTACACTTTAAAATCATTGCATTCAAAATAAATTTAAATTACAAATTATAGTTATTAGGTTCAAATTAATACGATTACATTTACTTATAATATCAACAACAACATTTAACAACACACACACACATTTCTCTTAATATTTTTTTCCATTTAATTTCACTTTTTTTTTATTGTTATAATATCAACATTTAACACACTCAACTGAGAATAAATACAGTTTTAGTTTGGGAAATACTGTGGACTGCTTATTATGCCATGACATGTATTGTCATTTGTCATGCAAGCTAGACGTAGAAGCGGAATTTGTGATTAAATAAAAAACTTAGGTAACAATCTAATAATTTTATTGTATGCATATTTAATTTAAAATTATAATAATTATAAAACTCACAAACAGCGACCAATAAAAAAATAACAAACTAGATAAAAATTATTCTGCATTTAAAATAGAATAATGCACAAATTTCACTAAAGATATGCATTATTTAGAAAAATAAACCTTTGACAATAACTATTTTTTTGTGCTAACATAAAATACTTGCTTTCATAAATTTGTAATTCGCTTAAGCCCCGGTTCATTAAGGAACTCTTTAAATTAAATCTATGTGACCATTACTCCAACAGAATAATTATACATACTTAAGTGGTAGAAGTTGACGATCGATTGTATAGTTGTTGTCGACAACATTCCAATGATTTACGTCTGTTATGGTGGGTACACATACTACATATAATTATTATGTGAAACGTAACATGAAATGATACACAACAACTTGGTGAATTTGTTTCAACGTGTGTTACATTTCATGTTGCATGTATTGGTCGGTAAACTGCCACGAACATTGCTTGAAAGTATGCAACATGGATTTGGCATTCAAATGCTACACTGGTCCAAAAACGCTTACTGTACATGTTACAATGCAATATTCCTTAGTAATAATACCTATTAAAGTTTACATTTTATATCCCACTATTTTACTAGCTTTTCATTTCATGAAAACAACCATCTAAAAATTACTAGTCATTTGAGCTAGTACTTAATTATTAACCGATTGAAATGTACATTTCTGCCAAAACTGAAACTTTTTGGGTTGGATCTCACCAAGGCGTTCGGTTCTAACGCAACTACGAGCGTTACTGACTTGCGTTTGCGCACGCATCAAACACAAGTAGGCTAGTCGGGCGTTTGCCAACCTTTATGGCACTTTATATAAAGCAATCGAATTTTGATGCGGTGGCGAGCTGATAAATATTTTATCACTGGTCTATAAATTGGATGCCTTTTGTCGAAGACCAAAACTAATGTTTCAGTTTTGATCGAGACCCGAATATAATCGGACAGTATTTCAAGTTGAAAGATTTTTTAACTTGTCTAGTATCTGTTCCTATCACATAATTTGTCGAAAACTTTATAAGCTATGCTGCCGGTATATAAAATTGTGACCAGCTTTATCACCCTCTACAAAATGTCCTAATTTTTTCTACACCATTCACAACCGTTCTATATTCTTGTCATTGTACATATTTACATTTTGCGTGAATTTATCGTATATTTAACATACATGACAATTTGTTATACACTGCCTTGGAAATGTTTTAGCTAATACTGCATTAAACGCCAACAGGCGCAAAAAAACATGTGCACCATAAATGTGTGTCTAAAAAGAACTACATAACAGCATGAAGAATAAGAAACCTTTGCCAAACATCAAGAAATATATTCTAATTTAACAGAATTTATATAATATAAATGTTTAAAATTACAAATTCCTCGGCTCCTGTAAATTAGTAAACCTTGACCTATAACTAGAACATAGATAAGTACAGCATTTGCTTTAAGTGAAACTGACATTTTGTATAACCATTAATTTGTTACATCTACATTATACTACAAGCAACCTATGTGCAAGCCAAACTAATTTAGCAGAGCATTTAAAGTATATCAAAACTAATAAACATTCTAAACAAAAACTGTGGGTTTATCTTCTCTATATCACACTGTCTTACGATTCTAATCACTAGGAAAATTGCTCCGACTCGAATTACGAAAAGGTTTCACTTTGCAGTTGTCTAGAGCCGTACCTACATGTTTAAAAATGCGAGATTTTTGTTAAATCTAAGGTAAGGTCACATTGGGGTCTCTATTCTAAATAACTTGTGTGTAATATTAAATGTATATAAGATAATTATCACTTCTAATTCGAATAAATGTCGTCACAAGATAAAAGTTACAATCTTGTCACTGGGCGAGCAGCGACGGGAAGCAGCGACGTCACAAAAACACTGGGGAATGTTAAAATAAATACGAATTTGATTTCACTTGTATCCTGTGCCGAACATGTGGTTAATATTACAGTAACAGAGTAAGGTAGCGATGCCGTCCTGTATACATCTCGTCAAAGTAAGGCAACTCTAATTACAAATAACAACAACGACATCTATGTCCTAAACTAGTCGCGTGAGGGAACATTACGGAACAGAAAAAAAAGAACCATCACCGCCACGTTAAGTGCTTCCGACACACGTTGAATTTGTTTACATTTTCAATTAGAAGTTTGACTTCTTCCTGTCTTTGGTGTGTAAGTTTATACATACTTATTTCGTGTTTATTTTTAGTCCTGTTCTATGTGCTCCGAACAGATTATTGCTACTGCATAGAATGTTAACGATTAACAACTTTATTATAAAACGCGCATATAAATATGTACCCAGATGTCGTTATATAACAAGTAGTTAGAAGTGCTTCGCACAGAAGGCACGGTGTCGGCTCGGCCGCGGTTAGGGACACTCCTTGCTCATCATCTTGCTGAACGCCTTTGGAATGTCTTCGTTGGTCTTCGACACGGTGCTGCTACCCAAGAGTGTGGGCGCAGGGAACGTACCCATTTGTATGCTGTGAGCAGTCTTCAGGAGGTCGTAATTTATCTTTTCGGAGACCACTGAGTCTTTCCTGGAAGGTAAAAAAATATAATCAGAACCATCTCAGCTTATAGTTTATTTCTGCATGCCCACTTCTTTACATGACCTGAATCTTCAGCAGTACAAAAATCTGCCAATTTCCAGCCACCACTGAACAAGTTCGTTTAACTTATTAGGCGGACGGTTTAGGTGCTCGGAGCAGTATACAGTATACTCTATTCCAAAAGCATCTGATGAAAATTTAAACAAATGGATCAGAAAACGTATCTGTGGATGCCAATTTGTAGTGCCACTTACAAATTGAAAGAAAGAAAGAAAAATAGGTTTATTTGTCACAGAAACACGTGCATACAAAAAAGATAATTAGCTCAGAGGGCCTAGACAAAGTAACATTCGATTAGCGATGACGCTAGTAGAAAAGTTAAAATGTATGGGGTTGACATAAGCTATCGAAATGTCACGTGATCATAGGTCAACGAATAAAAATTTGCTAGACAATGTTAACAACATTCGATTATGAAATGAATCGACAGTGTCGAAAGATTAGGTACTTCCACAGAGATGCATAGCCAAGGGACACTTTTTGACGAGCGTTATCGCTAGTTTTTGGAATCATTAGCGAAAGCGATAGCGATTGTAGAAATAGAATCGCTCCGAAGCGAATGCCATTTGTCTAGGCCCTCTGGTAACAATGTAAAATAAAAACAAACGAATTGCGTGTCGCATGATAACGCATAGGTTCTTAAGAAAAAGCGCAGCGCTCAAAAATCCGAAATGTCAACCGAACCTCATGTGTTCGCAACAACTGTCATGGTCACGATCGCCATTGGACGATGGCATTTCACGTTTATTTGCACTTGCAACACGATTTGGCGGTATCATTCGACTTATCGATTCCTACTTGACCGGATTTAGTACAATAACATTTTAATGGGAACAAAAATAACTATCTTCAATAAAAACTTTTCCAAGCTCTCTCTTACATGGAATTGGGATAACTATCCGTAAGTATATGGGGTCCTTTGGAGCAGCGCAGGAAGATTGATGGCAGTAACAGTTTCCACTTGAATGGTATAAAAAAATACAAAAAACCGACTATTATTGATACGTGGCAAAGCATAAATTCAAACAGGCAAACTTTATCATGATGAATAAACACAATAATTGCCTCCATGTACTTAGTTTTTATAATAATAATTGGACGATTATGTTCCCATGTTGGGACACAGGCTTCCTGTCTGTGGGAGAGAATGATAGATACATTATGGAGATGGTAGATACATTTAGGCACCTATAAGGAAATATAGATGGAATAACAATGTATTGTCAACCATAATTTTATTGTAACAGAGCTGTTAGTAATTATACTCATTATTTTCAAAGAATAATATCGAAGTAATAATAATTGAGATATATCACAACAAAAAAATTATCTCCAATATTTTATTGAACAGGTCATTACTATTTTATTAGAACATTAAGCAGTGATATAATAAAGAGTAATATTTTGTAAAATAATTAAGAATAAAATAACATTATTAATTCATAATAAAATAATAACAAAAAATCAGTTTTTTTGTGCTGACAGTACTACACCGTCAGTGTTTGCGACCGCGGCGCGAGCGCTGGCCGCATGAATTTTTTCGTTGTGCAATCAAATCGCTTTTGATGTGCAACATCTATAGCTGCAGGTAAAACCGATTGTTGGCGTGGCGACGCATGCTGTGGCGACGTGTCGCCACGCTATACGATGGTATGTTTCACAACTGCCAGGCGTCCCGTAACGGCTCAATTTTTTTTATGCTGCAGTCACTGTTTTAAAGTGGAATTAGTTGTGTTATCATCGCCTACACATATTGTGCTATCGTAATAAAGTGTTTTTTGGTGAATGTATGTGTGAATTCGATATATTTGTGATAAAGTTTAAAGGTTATGGTGAGTGAAAATTATCAAAATGAAAACATATCACATCACTGCGAGATTGTTCAGTTTTATTTGCGTATTGAATGGCATAACTAGTTAGGTAAACTCATAACGAAGCCAGGAAGGTATCATTTATACCTTGTTATAATGGCTGTATATTGACGAATTCTCCGTTTTCCGAAGGCCTACCCAAAAATCAATTGTCCTTGAAGATTACGTTGACATTTAGCGGATTTAGGTAAACGGAGGTTTGGCCGTCAAGAGGTAAAATGTTTTTCATTTGACAGTTGTTGAAATCTTCTAAATACAGATGCATGTGCTACTAATTCCCTTTAGTGAGTGATTTCTGAATTTAACCTGAACAGGATTTGTTTACACTTTCATCAGATCCTTTTGGGTGTGGTCTTCATGCAGTACGAGTCTGTCAGTAAGTTATACTCACATGTACTGCGGGTGCGAGGTGACGAAGTTCCTCATCCACGAGGCCATGGTGGAGATCTCGCCGGAGGAGCGCCGTGCGATGAGCTTGAGGTACTGCTGCACGGAGCAGTGCGTGTCCGCGTCCACGTCCATGCCAGACAAGTACGACTCGATCAGACGAATCAGACCCGGGAACACGCCGTCCTAGTTGAATTTAATTAAATTATTTATCTTCGATAGATGAATAAAACATAAATGTGGAGTAAAGTCAAAAAGTAAAATAAAGTATTTTAAAATTTCATAGGAAGAAAAAAAAATCTGGGTCACATTTAAATAATTCTTTTTTAAGGTTTTGTACAGGTCTGTCAATACTTTAGCACCTACTAAACCTACTCCATTTTTGATTGCACAGAGTAGTTCCTGTAAAAAATCCCGCAAACTAAACGCGGAGGCGTTATCGTTTTATTCCGCAACATTGTAAACGCTAAACGGGCGCAGTGATGCGCGGTGAATGTTATCTCGCAACGCGCTGTACAACCGTGTACAGCGCGTTGCGTGTACAGTACACGAAAGAATATACCTATCATGAAGCGATATGAATTTAATATCATACGAACTTTTCTCCATATTTTCTTTATTAGGGACTAGTTCTTTTTTAATTTTTTTTTAAGTTTTGTGAGACTATTATTATTTATGATAATGAGCGGCTGAGACACCAAGTGTCGCTGCTGATCCGTCATCTGTTGGTCCTTCATCTTGGGCGTGTACGTGCAGGTGTTTGGAAAATAATACTCGCAAAATAACACACTTAATTTACTTTCAAATATCGCAACGAGACTTAACTATAAACTTTAATGATTACAATGATTATCACTGATTAAGTCTAATCACAATAATTGTTAAACTTGCATTTAGAGCCAATGGATTTGTGCGTGTGCACCGCGTGACGATCGCAACACAATGTGCTCGCCAACGCCGCCATGACACTCACGACCCCATTTGGTGTTACCCGCTCTAAGTTAAAAATACCACTAAAAAAGTAAATTCTAAGCCACAGATTAAAAATTAACGATTACAACTTTTAAAAAGTGTTACAATAAATCGACTAAATCATCGCGCGCCTTATTTATTTATTACAGACGTATTTTAAGTTCATTGATTGTATGATTTGCATGTACAAAATTCAACTATTTACATGTTCTGAATTTATGATCTTATGTAAAAATAACTTTTCTCATTTTGTTAAACATGAGAATTATTATATTTAAGTACAATACAAGTTAAACAAAATTACAAAATGACCAAACGAGTTCGCGATTCGCGAACGCCGTGTTTTACAAACGACGACGTGTACGCGGGCCGACTGCCGCCCGACGCGCTGTGTTGCTATCCCGTTCTGGCCCCGCTGTGCGCGTTTAGACGTTTAGTTTGTTGAGGCGTTATAATTATTATAGCGCGAAGTCAGAGCCGTCATAACAAACGCTATACGTTTTCTACACATATCGTGTTATGGTTTGGCGGTATACGTTTTATTAACCACCACTAGGTTTAATCAGAAAAACTACATAAGACAAGACTAACTAAATACCTGTCTAAGTGTGTATAGACAGATATTTACGGTCTTTATTGCCGGGTTTTGTCACAACTCATCACGGACCATAATAACGTTTCCTTGTATAAGGAAAAGGATAACAATCTGGGCCCCAATTCTGTATGGTAATTATTATTTCCCGCGTAATCTTACCACGTCAATATCGTGTCTTGTAGGAACGGCATCGTTTATTGTATCATAGAGAATACGTTATTAGTAAATGTCGTGGTTAGATAAGGAATTGACGAGGTTTCGAAGTAAGAAATCGTTATGTGGTCATAGTGAATTAGGGCCTTGAGGACCTAGACAAAGTAACATTCGATTAACGATAACGCTAGTAGAAAAGCTAAAATGTATGGGGTTGACATAAGCTATCGAAATGTCACGTGATCATAGGTCAACGAATAAAAATTAGCTAGACAATGTAAACAACATTCGATTATGAAATGAATCGACAGCGTCGAAAGATTAGGTACTTCCACAGAGATGTATAGCCAAGGGACACTTTTTGACGAGCGTTATTGCTAGTTTTTGGAATCATTAGCGAAAGCGATAGCGATTGTAGAAATAGAATCGCTCCGAAGCTAATGCCATTTGTTTAGGCCCTCTGGATCGATTGTTTTACTCTCAAGTATATAAATAAAGCAGGTTAAATTAGATCATCGTATAATTTTTATCAGATGTCCTGTTATTACTAATTGAACTTGGACGACAAAGCACCTATGTGAAGTGTAGAGCAGAGAGAGAATGTTTTAATTAGAGACCTTGTATGTTTTTATAGCTACCATTGAACGCGTTATCTTCACGTCGATTGTGAGGGAATGTAAATATGAAGATGTTTTTTACCGCTTATGCAAATATTGTGTTGAGACTATTTAAGTAATAGGGCAGATTACCAGCCGCAACTTGGAGTTTTGATCACTGTTCTATCCTAATGGATATATTTTCGCAGGTGATACGTTAAAAAAACCCAAGCAGAAAAATTTTATTCGAGGAAAAAATTATATTTATTTTCCTCAAACGTAAATCATTCATCCTTTCATCATAATCAATCAGACACACTTTCCTTTCCGTCTTTTCCTTCCTTCATGAATACTTAAAATTATCCTTAAAAAAAAACCCTGGCATACATGTGTGTAAGGCATAAAGATACAGGTTCCTAATACGGACAGACGCGGTCGCAGCTCAAGATTTAGGGGGGGAGAGTCATCATGGGTGCCGAGGAATATTTCAAGGGAGGTACATCTCCTCGTTGATTCAGTGGTCGCAAGCGCTACTGCTGAGCATGAGGTCCTGGATTCGATTCCTTGGTCGGATAGTGTTATTGGGATTTACCATCAGATATTTCTCAGAAGCGGCCTGGAGTTTGGATTTATGCCTGGTTGATGGCAGTAGGCTCGCCTCCTAAAACATGGGACTTAAACATAACTGACGAAATGTGGGTGTACTATTTGTAGTTACACCTCTGTCTAACCTTTTGGGGATTAAAGGCGTGATGTTATGATAATGTTCACGTACCTCTCCAGCTCCACATTACTCATGCTATCCAGGGACGAAGCTTTTACATGGCAATGAATAAAGCTGGCAAAATAGTAGGTTTTAAAACATAGGGTGGGAAGAGCGAGTGAAGCGAATTCGAAAATAATAACAACCCGCCTCGGTTAGGTTTGTTTTATAATTTTAAACATAAATACGAGTTATATTGTCGACTTATGCAGAAAAGCCCAAACAACTATGAGAATGTAGAATGCAAGAGTGAGCAAAGCGAGCTGGAATATTTTGCATACTCGGAAAGGTGAGATTTTATTTTAATCATTCCAAAAGAACTAGGAATTAGTATGAAGAAAAGCTCAAGAATCGAGAGAATGTAGAATGCTAGAATGAGCGAAGGTTGAGCGAAGGTAGGTTCTGTTTTCTTTTGACCATTATACAGAAAGAGAACTTATTTTATGACGAAAGCTTTCACTAGTTTTACAGCTGTTTAGGTTTTGGAATTTGGCCTAAACCTTAGCGTTTCGAACTTTACGTACGAAAGGGGTGCCCAAATTCCCAAGATTGCTTCGCTCGCTCTTGCATTCTATATTTTATAACAGGCTTTTTGAAGTAAAAAGTTCTTTAAGCGCGTTGAACGATATTATTTTGGTAGGGGAAATCTTATGGGTGCGCGTCACTGAAATGCTAATGTTAACAGTATTAGCCATGAGTATGATGTGTTGAGCTTGTTGTTGCTCGGAATGCCGATAGATGTAAAAACCAGACTAATGTTAATAATTTTAATGAAAAAATTATGAAATTAAATTTTTGATACTACAATTAATAAGAAAATTAAAAAGAAAACACAGTTAATTTACAGTTTTAAGTTTTCACTTCTGTCCGCAGTCCCCTTGACGGCCTATGTTCTTGATGTTTTTTTTTTTATTTGCATTAGGGCCTATTTTTGAAAAGTGTCTCAATTAGATTCTATAGTGCTAAAGAACCACTAAATAATTCTCAAATTTTTTATTCAATCGTTAAGTGCCATAAAAATGCATTTAAATTTTGCATTTTCAACTTTCGCGCGTAATTTGACGAAAACGCTGGACGCAGTGGACGCCATATTGCTCTGTGGTCATGACGTCAGTTGGCTGGCAGTTGGCTCAAGTACAGTTTTAAATTAGTAAGACAAGTAAGGGGGGGTCATGACTCCCGTGATCCCGCAACCCGTGGGACCGCGCTTGAATACGGACAAGTTGGAATGGATCGGTATCGATCGATGCGCGTAAAATAGTCCCATACTTTCTGTGTGCGCTCGCACATACACACACAGGTTGAAACTTGTCGGTACCTATTACACTTTTTCAAACTGGGCACTCGCAGGTTGATCTTTGCCTATCAGTACCGACCAGACAAATCGGGACCGGAAAACCTATATATTTATGCAAGCACCCTAAAGAACACACTCCATGGTCAGTCAACCTCTACCAAAGAGTGTGAGTGATAAGGTCTTACCTTTCCATTAACAATTTCGTCGATGGTCATCTCGGTGTACAGTTCGGCAGGGTCGCACGTCTGCTTCGCGAGGTCGGTGGGAGCGCCCACGTCGCGACGCCACCAGAACTTCTCGCTAAGGCAAGCGTTTCGCCTTTGTGCACGCTGCATGTTTTCATCCACCTGATAGTACAAAAAATATGCATACAGGGCTAGGATTTGTTTACGACGAGAATGCTCTAGTCGTTTGTCGAAAATCTCGGCAGTGTTACTTTTTCAAATATTTGAACTATCTTTTTTACGTTAACAAAAAGGTTCGTATTGGAATTTGAAGCTTTTCCTGTGTAAAGCAGTCGTACTTTTACGGGATATAATAGTAATCGGTACTGATGAGGAAAACCATAATTACAACATGCATGGGGACGCGACTTTATCAATAAAACCACAAGGTTTATTTCACCACTACACCACAACCACAAGGTTTCCGGTTTGTGAGGCGTCGATAAAATAGTATTATGACACATTCATCGTTCTCGGAGTCGGGTAAAAACATATTACTAAATGTGCTAAAACACGTTTATGTTTTTATCCGAGTCCGCGTAGAAGTCGGAAAACAGCGCAAAACAAATACCCGCATGGATGTGAAATAATAACATTGCATTGAATGAACTACGGATACTACGATACACCTACAGGATGTTCCAAAGTATCTTAGTATAACCCTGTTCAGGTTAAATTCTTACGCAATCACTGACTATAGGAAAGTAATAAAAATAAGCTGTATTTAGAAGGTCTCAACTTTATATCTTACTTTTTCCAACAATTATTGTTTGAATAACTTTATTAAATAGTTCCTATTGAAAAATCATCGACGAAAACCTCAATTTTCAAATAAAAATCAGGTAACGTAATTTAAAATTTTATGTATTGAAATGATATAAAATCAAAGTACCTACTCAATTTCTAAGCGGCACTACAAATTGGCATCAACAGATACGTTTTCTGATCCATTTGTCATTTCCATCAGAGACTTTTGGGACAGACCATACCCACATACGTCTAAAATAAACTAATATGTAGACCATTATTCAACTAGCCCCTACAATTCCTTGAGATGTCGCGTTTATTTATGTACACACACGAGTAAAAAATACTGAACAAAGGCGGACTTAATGTCCGAGAGATTTTCTACCAGTTAACCTTAGGATGATGCAGATACAAAACATGGCGGGTGCAACATAAAAGATAGATAGTTCGGAAAGTTTAGGTGGCCGTAATAACTTTCATCAAGAAGAACATACGTAAAAAGAACCTTACCTTGCTAATAGGCATGACGAAGTTAAGTCGGTAGGACAGTATGACCCTGGTGAGCAGCACGACGAAGCAGACGTACGCGGCGTTCTCGAAGTCCGTAAGTTGCGCTTCACACGGACGGAACTCCACGCGCCAGCCGATCGGGGAGTTCGGCGGCGGCGGCTTGAAGCGCATCGTCTGCCAGTTCGTTGATTGGATGTTCTGTAAAAAAAGTATGGGGATTTGTTTAGAAATTAAATATTAAAGGAGGCGGGGTTTTACTTAATAACTGTTTTTTTGCCAACTGTGACGAAGCCCAAAAGGAGAGTAGTCATGACGAATGAATTTCTAAATCTCTTGACATTCCGTATTTTCGGGGTGTAAATTGAAACCAAAAAGTCGTCCACAATAGCAGAAGACAGAAGTATGTGGAAAAGGGGAGGGAGGCTTTTACCCAGCAGTGGGGCAATACAGGCTAAAATAGAAATTGAGACGAAGCGGTAAGAGTGTTAGGCCGTTGCATGTCATCTTATGTGAGTAGCAGCAGGGCCTGGTAGTTACGTTTATATCAACAGCACATAATAGAGGCCCACTTACTTCAAAATGATCAGTATCATTATTGTCATCCTGATGAACCTTCTCAGAGAACAGCGACACGGTGTCTCTAATGAAGAGGTGCGCGACGTGCAGCGCGAGCGGGTGGTCGATGCCGCCCTCGCGCAGGCGCCGGTACAGCGCCTTGTCGTGCACTATGTTGATGTCGTTGTACCTGACACACGACACTGTGTTACTAACAGTACCCTATTCTATCAAAAATACCACCAATTGGAACACTCTATGAACGAATACTAGGGCCTGCTTGCACCACAAATCAATAAATGCGTTTAGCGCTAACGAGTTTAAAACATCGTTCTGTTTCAGTCAATCGTTTGAAGGTGACAGGGACAGAATAATGTTTTGAACATGTATAGCGCAAAACGCATTTGATTATTTGTAGAGCAAATGGACCAAGTCTCTAATTGTATATTTCTTATGGTAAACAGTTAACTGTTATCTTATCACTAATTGCTTATTATTTATTTTTTGTTAGTTAGCTGTTACTTATTTCAGCTTATCTTTTGCTAATGATTTCGTGTCCATAAGTCAGTTTGGAATTTCCGAAAAAATATTTCCTACGACGCCATCATATCTTATCTTACGCCAAAACCAAAGCAGATACTTTCATAATTTTAAAATTATGCCTAATGGGTTTTTCGTCGCGGGGTGCGACGTAAATTATGTTTTACTACAAATAATTATTGTATATTCGAAGAAACAGTAAAGATAAGTGATAATACTTGTGGTTAATTGACCTATAGCTTCGTAATACCTATTAATTACTCCTTTAATCATCTTTTCTCAAGATATTGGCAATAAAAAGATTACATTTCACTTTTTATCTGTTTTAAGACAATGAATTTGATTAATTCACTCAGCGGAGTTAATTAAAAGAAACGGATTATATCCGGCTTTTTCGCCCATTACCTTTTTATCGCTGTGGAGAAAACATGACTTACGAGTTAATTATGAAAGTTGTCCTTTGTTTATTCATTTGGACAAGTATCCGCGCGCAGCGAACGACAGTCTTCGTGTGGCCACACAAAGCGCTCAACCAAATGTTGCTCTGTAAATCTTATCTTTTCGAAAGTACCTATCCATGAGGAACTGTACAAAATTTAACTAATTTAGCTGCAAATAACAGTTTTATTAATTCCCTGTCCCATGAACCACATATGGTTCAGGTTGATTGTTTAACTATTGTGTCTACTTTGTGGACTGTGAACGTGTTAAAATCTACACTATCTCAAATAACAAGTGACAGACAACATTGTTAATGATTGCAAATTACAATTTCTACACTGTATTTACTAGAAACGTTTTAGTACATACATTTATTTTAATATTCGTGATTATTATCATTTAACAGTAACTGCAGATTTTCTTGGAAAGTGCATTTATTTACTACATAGCAATCAATTAATAGTATCTATTCGTCGTCGAGTCTTTTTTATTCTGCAGAAAAAAGCCATAGGGCATCCGCAGACGCGACACTCTAAGGAGGAGTTTAAAAAAGAGTTAAAGGGGAGTTTAAGGGAGGGTTTAAAGATATTAATTAACATCATGTCAGTACCTTGTTAATATATCTATGAAAACATCGTGTACGTACAAAACGCACACTATGCAGCCAAGCATATTAAAAGTTGGCAGATTACATCGCTGATAAAAATGCTTGGCTCAACGCTAGTCCTGCTCTACAAGGGCGCATAAACTAATTGATTAGCATTTGAAACTGGAGCTGCTAAAGATTTTAAAAACTATATTTGCATTGTAGAAATTCACTCTTTTAGTATTGTATAATTGCATAGCACATGTTTGCGTACTATGTACCTACATACTATAAAGCTACCATTTACTGGGTACGTCTTCCATTGACTTGAATGTGTCCTGGCAGCTAAGAGTATGTCATGCTCACTCTAATGTCTCGCTGGTGGTGGCGCATGTGTTGGATCATTTCGCCCCCTTCAAAATGGTTGAGCTGAATAGTGCTAATCAATGCGTCATGTTCGTGAACGGGCGCCGTCAGCAGGGACTGGTCATCTCTTAGCTGCCACGGCTTTTTTTAATTTAATAATTGAATGTTTTTGTCTTTTTATTACGGACGCTTTTAACGTTCTCACATGCATAATTTCAACATGAATAATGTTACCAATATTTTGTAACCCTATTTTGATTTAAAAGAGTGTCCATGGAGTTTCTGGCTCGTTCTTCTTCATAGGTACCTACTACGCTTTCGAATGGGCAACTAGCTTCATCTCTCTGACTGACCGACCCCTCGACAATTCTAAAGTGCCTGTAATTGGTTTATTTAGAATAAATGCTTTTAGTGTTGAGTTTTAATCAATTATACATAGCCTGTGTATTGCTCCCTTCAATTTAAACCAAAACGTGCTGCGCACGCTACTACACGTACTCGCTACCTGAGCGTAATTTTTAAAAATCTCGTCCTATTAATATCAGAATCCTATCTCTAAGGTCGTCACACACTTGAAGTTTGTTAACGAAGCGCTGCAACAACTATTAGGTATGATATCTTAAAATAACAATATATGAACTGTACAGTCTCAGCCAAAATAATAATATATATCGTCACCATAAGGGCTATTTTTGCCTGCTCATTGCAAGATATAATCTGCTTTACCAAGTCAGCATATTGCGTCGATATGTCAATACCGCAGAATGACATTCAACCATCGTTTTTACATGTCAGACCGAATTTTAATGTGACTATTTTGATCTTTGTATATTCAAGTGATTAAATATAGTTTTCTATGCAATAGTTTGCTCAGTGCTGTTTTTATAAAGGAAATAATTTGAAAAATAACGAGGATATATAAAAGACTTTACTGAACTTACTTTTCATTTTCCGGCGACAGATATGAGGAAATGGAATCGTAGCGAGACTTGTTGATACGGAACTTGTTGTTCTTGAGTGGTTCGAGGCCGCGTTCCTCGCGCGTGCGGCAGTCCACGGAGCCGGCGATTACGTTCCAGCGGCAGTCCACGTCGGTCAGGAAACCGCGGAAGATGGGTGAAGCCGCTGATAGAGCCAGCTACAAATTAACAAATAGTTTTAAATAACGCCCTAGAAGGTCATATACTGACCTTATAGGTGATGTTCTTAAAAATGGTCTGGTGCGTAGTACCCGCAACCAGCGTACGTTAAAGACCAGCACCCTAATTACGTAAAACACGTGCATGTCTTTCATTCAGAACCCGAGAGTTTTAAAGGAAATTACTGATCCATTGCTTCATAGGTTTGAAAAATTCATCTGCTCAACAACGTAAATAACGCAATGAACGTGGATGAACTGTCAAAGTTAAAGGCATTGCGAACGATTGCCATTTTATGTGTGTTGATGTATGAACGTAAACGAAGCAAAAGTTGTATGATGAGAAAGTACAGAACGCCACCTACTACGTTCCTTAGATCGTAATAGGTAGCGTTTAGTAGTTTCTGCCTACCACCATAGGAAAAAGGTGTGAGTTTATTATGTATCTATGAAAACCTGTCGTTTGATTAAATTCGTTGAACTACCGGAAATGTAGTAATATTTGAGTTGTAAAAAGTAATGACGTTACATAAGTATGTTTAAAATAAGTCCATTAATTCACAGTTTTAATTAAGGGAACTGACTTCGAACTTGATGCAATATTTCATACATATTAATATTTTTGTTTGTAACAATTATCATGTGTTGTCTTATATGTAAGAACATAAAATACAGATTTGATAGGTATTCCTAACGCACGTTAATTTGTTGCTTATTATCTGCAAATTGTTACTTATACATAATTAGCATAACTAAAGCGTGACCGATGTAATCGGCCTCAATACTGACCTCTCATTGCGGGGTCCAGATCTTACGTCATACCCATGAAAGTTATTATTTTTATAATTTTATTGATAATCCAAGACAGCAGTCAAGCAGACAAGGTCACACGGAAAAACTTAAATTTTAATCGATAATTGTAGGATTTCATCTAACTGACTTTTTGTTCATGAATTGTGTAGAATATTTAAAATTGTTTTTGGTATTCTGTTTTAATAAGAGATAAGTAATAGGTATTTTAATTTAATATACATAAGGTAAAATTTTATCATTTACATAAGTATTAATTAATCTATTATGTGGATAAAGTTGTAAGTATGCCTAAGTTTTGGTACAAGAAATCTTTACCTACTTTATAAATTAAAGTCGCTTTTCGTGTCTCTGTGTGACCGCGTTGTTCTTCGAAACTGCGCAACGGATTGTGACGCGGTTTTCACCAAAATTTAGAAAATTTATTCCGGAGGTTTATGTGTATAATACATTAATAATAAACTTACATATTATAAATAAATATAGATTTTTTGTCAAGTCGTAAAAATGGTGCGGAGCAGGGGCGGTGCGCTAGCTAAGAATAAAAGATAACTAACCATTATAGGACACAGTGGTGCAAGCTGGTCATATAGTGTGCGCGCTTCCGTAATGCAGCAAGCTTGGAAGGTGAGCTGCAGACAACAGCAGCCCATGCCGAAACCCATCGCGTCCATGTACACGCAGTCAGGCTTAGCCACGCCCGGCTCCAGAACATGGGAGTTATCCACCGGAATCTTCGTATTCACATCTTTGAACACTAGGAAAAAATACGAAAATATCAAGAATACATTTGCATATGGGTTAAAACGTTAGGCAGGTAAACTTTGTATAAGGAAATGTGTGTAAGTGTATAATATTATGAATACCTATAAAGGTCCATTCAATAAATTAAACAGTCATGATTTTATGAATAAACTGCAATGTAATATACCTTCAATATACTAATGCATGGTTGCTATATTCACGTACCAGTCATGTAGTGCCTATGCGTACAAGGAAGTAAGTAATAAATCCATACTATAATATTATAAATTCGAAAGTAACTGTGTCTGTATTTTAGCTTTTCACGGCGAAATCGCTGAATGGATTTCGATAAAATTTGGCAAAGATATAGATGGACTCCTGAGAATGGACATAGGCTACTTTTATGGGATAATATCCGACATCGACGCGGGCGAAGCCGCGGGCAGCAGCTAGGTAATAATATGTAAATCGTCACGATGCTTTTTGTAGGATTTCTTGCAACTCACCTGGCAAGTTAATGGCAACTTTTTCTCCACGTCTGTTTCGGATGTTAGAGGTCAACGTTTTGAAGCGAGGGTGTCCAGGGAAGATGCCCTCGTCGGGAAAGAACAATGACTTCGAGACGCCACTGCGTGGATTCGGAGGGAACGGTGGACTTGTGAAATTTGGACAACCTAATCTGAAAACAAATGTTAGGTTACATCATAATCTGACTGTAAATATACGAAGCTGAATAAAGAAATCAGACGGCTAACGATCTTATAAGAACTATTTTTCCCTAATCGGTTGATGATACCAGTTTCTTTTTAACCTGTTACCAAATTCGTGGTCTGATCATCTGAGTTTGTGGTTTATCCATAGTACATAGATAACAAAAGTTGCAATAGAATCTTAATTGGATATCACATCTTTGCGAAATTTAACACAAAAACTGCATAGTAGTTCGGTTTTATGCCTTGCCTTAGCAAAAACTGTCATTGGTGCCGATTCTCTTGTACACCGAACTAAACTAACTAAACTATCACTAAAATTCCTTACTTTTGGTTATGAGAATCTTAGAGCTATTCTGCAATAAAATATCTCTAAATTTAAAAATCAGTTTGACGCAACTAAAATTTAATTTGATATCGCGACTCCACATGGTACCTACTTGTTTACCCTACCACGTGATTTTTTTTTAGAGCCGGAGGCGCGCATGGGTGGCAGCCTCGGCGTGTTTTATATGGAATTTTTCACTTTTGTACGGAAAATATTTAAAAAAAAATACCTTCGTGTAGAGTTATATGGGTTTAAGGGCTTCATAAAGGGGGTCGAAATTTTCATTATTTTTGCGATAGGACACACCGTTTTCGAGATATAAGCAAAATTAAAAAAAAAACAGTACTGTTTTTGCCCCTGAAGTCGAGGTGTTGTGGTGAATCTTAGTTCATGACAACTAATTTTATTCCACACCTTTTTAATCGCGATTAAAAATAGCCAGATTTAGTTAAGACAACCAAAATTTTAGATTAAAAACGTCAAATTCAGAATAGCAAAATTGCCATTTTCACTAAACTAATTATTCAGTACCATCTTAGTGCTGTCAAACTAAAATATAGTTAAGTTGTGTCACTTTAGTCTGTTTCAGAATAAGAAATCGTCTTTTGACAGGACTAAACAAAATTTTAGTGATTTTTAGTCTAGTTTAGAGAATTTTGTGACAAGAGAATCGGCACCAGTGTAGCCTTTAACTAATTGAAGCCTCAATAATACCTAATTTTTAATGATCAAGCAAAACGACTTAATTCAGATTATTAAAGTGTATAAAACTAAATAAAATGTGTGCAAGCTATCATAATCAATTAATATGCATAGTTTAGTAACCAAATTACTCTATATAAATGATTTCAACTAAAAGAGAAACAAGCTAAGTTATTATCGACAGTTTTCAATTTGCCATTACTATTAAGGGTACTTCTGGGTGGTTTAAAAAAATATAACCAAGAAGGGGATGCCCTTCTAGCCTAACCTATCCGACTCGGGGAGCCCCAAGCCCCGAGCTCGCTTCGCTCGCTCTTGCATCCTATCCCACCAACCACCATTTTGAAGCAATCTTTTGTCTTAACAAATCATTTGACTAAATGTTTATCGTCTAAAGATTGTTCGCTGTAATAAATCATTTGATTAAAGACTAAATGTTTTAATGACATTATCCTTGGTAATATTCTGTCGAGTAAAAATGTTACCAAATGAAAATGTGCGTACTAAAATTATTCCAAATATTGCATTGGTAGGTATAAAAAAAAATTGCTAAATTTTGTTTGGATAATGGAATTTGTCAAAATAATTTTGGCAAAACGACAAGATCCCCATTTCACCACCATTCCACCGTTCACCATTTCATTTCATCTTTTTACCCATTTTAATAAAAAAAAACTTAAGTTACCTTGGAAAATTCGTTATGCTCATAATAACTTCTCCCGGGGGTAGTAAATGTGAAACTTCGGCTCTGCGGTACTGCATGTTCGCTTCCACGATATTGAAATGTGCTAGAAGGCCTCCATATGGCCGGCCCGGGGTGCCTTCGACCATGTATGCTCCATACTCAGGACGCCACAGGGACTTGGCATCTAAAAAACAATATATAATTTAAATATACATACACAAACTGATAAACTCACGCCTTCCTATGGGGGTAGGCAGAAACTACAGAACACCACGTGCTACGATCCTTACAAAGGTACTCCTTTTGCTTCGTTTACGTTACGTTCATACATCTGGTTATACACGTACGCCGGGTGCGAGTACTACGCACCTGACCTAATTTAAACATATATTTTATAAAAAAAAAACTTTAATTCATTCATTCACTGACAGACCACCCCAAACCCACCCCCCCCACTCCCACTCCTTAAATCGCTGGGTCTGGAAGCATGAATTTTTTCTGAAAAGTTTCTAATATTCTAATAGTAACTAAGGAAGGACCTTTACAAATTCATCCCCACAAGCGATTACATAATGGGCACACGGCTTGTTGTTTATACTTTTGAATATCGATGGCCAAAACGCTATGTGAGAAGATATTGGCATAGCATCGGTTTACACCAGTGGTTTCCAACCTTTTTTTGACCAGGGACCACTTTGATTTCATTATTATTAGCAGGGACCACGAAGTTAAAAAATTAACTATCAATCTAAAAATACATACGTAATCGTAAAATTGAAAAGTAACATTAATTAACAAAACACTTAATTTTTAGTAAATAATTCAGTTTGCATCAATGACATTTTTGAGCTTGCATCTTTTGTACAAGTTCTTGAATTCTTGGGGTAATGTTTTTGCTCAAAGCTACAGGCATTATCATCACTTACTTTCAATCGATTTCTGGACTTGTTTTTAATTATCAGTAAAGTAGAAAATCCTTGTTCGAATAAATAGCGATTTCTCGAATTTTAGTGTACCTATGAAATTTCTTTTTTACACCAAAACTGCTCCAAAGAACCAGATTCAAACGCGTCATTACAGTTTCTATTATTTTGCTTGAAATCTTGCGCGGACCATATTTTAGCTCTTGCGGACCACTGGTTTACACAGAACAGTTTTGCGCCTCGGCATTGGTCGCATACTTTCCTCTCTATGACTCTCTATCTACTTCACTATTGTCTTAGATTCTAATTTGCAAATAATCATTATTCTATTATGTGAGGAAGATAAATTGGAATAGGCAAAAACTATATCATAAAAATCACAGATATAAATGTAGAAATTTTAAATAGGGTGACACAATGGGCGATCTTACTGCTAAAAGCGAACTTTATGGTTTTTAAAATTGAAAATGATTAATGGCCTAGTTTTTTATGATTCAGGTAAATTTTATTTAAAGTTGCTTGAAAAAATATGCACAGTTGCAAATGGCCATGACTTATGCAACGGATAATAAATTACGTAGCCTATCTACTACAGTATAATCTCAATAAGACCCATTGTGCTTAATATGTTATATGATAAACACGTTATAGTAGTCTACTTGAATGTAACTTTTTACTAAATAACTGCTGTTGTTAAATAACTGCAGTTTAATACTAACATGGGTTGCAATTAAAACACGTGGAAAAAGCTGTTTCCAATTTGGGTTTTGCGATAGGTGTAGAGCTCAGAAGTTGTGCTACGCTATACGAGCTAATGGTGCACTGTATCTGAACCATAGATATTTATATGATCCTCATATCATAGAAATATAAAAAAGACAGGAGAAGTATGGAAAACTTCTATAATAAAATGTTTAGTAAATAGTGAGTGATTGATCATCAATGCTTAGAAATGCGGCTTGCTCATTGAAATTATAACCTACTACCGATTTACGGTACCCCGAGAGGAGTTAAGGAGTAGCTCACTATTGGATCAACATCGGATGGAAGCAGCACTCTTCTTCTGGTAACTAGGCGTTGCATAGATAGAAATACAGATAGATTCTGCGTAAGACAAACAAAATCAAGACAGTCACAATGATGTTGATGAATTGTTAATAAGCAGTACCTACACGGTTTATGAAACACGCAACGCGACACTTCCGTCCTACGATCTACGCATTAGGAATTAGTTATACATTGAGTAATGAAGATATAGATGTAAGTGCATGGCATGCATTAAGCAAGCAATGGTGTAATCAGCTGTTACTCCACTCAATCTGTGTGGTTCTTTCCTCAAAAGGCCATTTCAGATGCCAATCTACATGGTCTTCACATGATCTGACCAAGATTATGTCTGGACTTTAAAAGAGACTGTGACCTCTGAGTTTGTTTCGGACATTCTTCTCAGAGTAGTCAGATAGGAAACGCCGACCTCATCTAGTTTAAAAAATATGATTGACGTGTAAAAGTGTTTGTAAAAACCTACTTACAGAAATAAAATCATTTATCATTTACTAATGAAGAAAACCACATAATATATAGGGTAAAGTTCTTGTATCATCTTTGTATTGTACATAACATTTTCCGTAAGTATATGGCTTCTTCACATAAAGATCCTCATTGACAACATTCCAACGTCAACTGATGAATGACTACATACTATAGGTAAAATAATTAGTTAATTTATTAGGTAGCTAAGTACCTAACTATGAATGAGCTGGTCATGTGATTAATGAAAGTCATTGTTAAGAATGTATCTAAAAACATTAAACATTTCATGATTGATGGTGTATTAGGAAAATAATGTTTCTTTGATCTATTATTCAGCAGACATAATGGCTTTAAGTATATAGTGATTATTGTAAAGCATTGTGAGTCATGTACACTTACCTCCTTACTAATAAACGTTGTATAGCATCTGTGTAGTTACACACCGGTTTCAATAATCCGTGCCACTAGCCTGTGCATTCGCGGCACAGGGCATGAATTTAAACCAATAGCCAAGTTATTCGGCTTCGACGATGAAGATCTATTGCAAAATAAAATGATTCGCCCTCTTATTCACCAAACATTATAAAATATATATAATATAATATAAATATATAAATAATAGCATAATTTAATAATAATAAAAATACTTCTAAGAATTTCATAATAATTACCTACATTATTATTGTGCAATACATAAAATAAAAATTACTAATATACTTTATACAAACCTATACCTATACTATAAAGTACGAGTATATGCTATACATAATTATACACCCAATTAAACTCATCTAATATTTTTTTATAATATTGAATTGCTTGAATTGCTGCTTAGCCCTCTTCCTTTTTCCTAATTTTGCTGTGCCCGACAGGGTTTTTTTTTTTGGGTGGGAAATCATCAAATGACCTCTCCCGCTCTGGGCCCCCGACAGGGTACATATTGATCTTTTACTTTGTTAGACTATCTATGTAATACATATGGAATGCAATAAAGAATTGAGTATTGAGTACCTAGACAAGACTGATGTTGTTGTGGCTGACGAACTGAGAAGACATGCATCGATTGCAACAAAATCGCTATGGATAAATTACCCTGTTTTATTAGTTAAATAAATAATCAATAATTTGACAGTACTGTAGTTATACGAGGGCGGGTCAATAAGTCCGTGACTTTTTGAATTTCTGACCTCTTTACTGAAACAGCAACACTGCTCCTGTCAACAGGCATCTGTCAGTTGACTCCTGTCAAAATTTAAACTTGCTGCGTCAGTTAGTTTGTGTTTGACAGCTAATTTTATCAGAATACTCACTAATTTGAGGAGAAAATGGAAAAAAGTGAATTTCGTGTGCTTATTATGCATTATTTCTTGCGAAAAAAAAACATTACCGAGACCAAGGCTAAGCTTGATAAATACTATGGGGACTCTGCACCATCGATTTCAATGGTAAAAAAGTGGTTTACTGAATTTCGTTGTGGCCGTACAAGCACTGAAGATGCCGAACGTCCTGGACGCCCAGTTGAGGTCTCTACACCCGAAACAATCGAAAAAATTCACGATATGGTGTTGGCCGACCGAAGATTGAAAGTGCGAGAGATTGTGGAAGCCGTAGGGATCTCGCATGGCTCAGTGGTTTCAATTTTGAATGATCACTTGGGCATGAGAAAGCTTTCCGCAAGATGGGTGCCGCGTTTGCTCACAGTCGACCACAAACGCAATCGTGTAACAACTTCACAGGAAGGTTTGGCGTTGTTTAATCGCAATATGGAGGAGTTTTTGCGCCGTTTTGTAACCGTGGACGAAACATGGATCCATCACAACACACCAGAGACCAAACAACAGTCAAAACAGTGGGTTTCTAAGGGTGAATCGGCGCCGAAGAAGGCCAAGGTGGGTTTGTCAGCCAATAAAGTTATGGCGACTGTTTTTTGGGATGCACGCGGGATAATCCACATTGACTACCTTCAAAAGGGAAGAACAATCAATGGGGAATATTATGCCAACTTATTGGACCGATTCAATGACGATTTGAAAAAAAACCGACCTCATTTGGCCAAGAAAAAAGTTCTTTTCCACCAAGACAATGCAAGGGTGCACACATGTGCAGTTGCCATGCCAAAAATCCATGAATTGGGCTATGAATTGCTCCCTCATCCGCCCTATTCTCCAGATTTGGCTCCGAGCGACTACTTCTTGTTCCCAAACCTGAAGAAATGGCTTGGTGGAAAAAGATTTGACTCCAATGATGAAGTCATCTCGCAAACATAGGCCTATTTTGAGGACCTCGACAAATCATTTTTTTTGGAAGGGATAAAAAAATTGGAGAAGCGTTGGACAAAGTGTATAGAGCTCAAGGGAGACTA
Organism: Griposia aprilina; assembly: GCA_916610205.1. Classification (NCBI taxonomy): domain Eukaryota; kingdom Metazoa; phylum Arthropoda; class Insecta; order Lepidoptera; family Noctuidae; genus Griposia; species Griposia aprilina. The sequence goes on from OU744286.1 coordinate 14,499,841, forward strand.
CGTTGAAAAATAAAATTATTTTTTTATCAAAAAATCTGTGTTTTATTCCAAAAGTCACGGACTTATTGACCCGCCCTCGTACATTAATATTTATGTGAAGTTTATATTATGTTTTATGTTCGAGATGAAATTATTGTATATCTAATATTTTGTACTATCAAATGCAGCAAACGTTGTACATTTGTGAACTCACTTGCTTGTATATACCTACCTATTGCTAGTATACCTGAGGGCCTAGACAAAGTAACAATCGATTAACGATAACGCTAGTAGAAAAGCTAAAATGTATGGGGTTGACATAAGCTATCGAAATGTCACGTGATCATAGGTCAACGAATAAAAATTAGCTAGACAATGTAAACAACATTCGATTATGAAATGAATCGACAGCGTCGAAAGATTAGGTACTTCCACAGAGATGCATAGCCAAGGGACACTTTTTGACGAGCGTTATTGCTAGTTTTTGGAATCATTAGCGAAAGCGATAGCGATTGTAGAAATAGAATCGCTCCGAAGCGAATGCCATTTGTCTAGGCCCTCTGATCATTAGCGCGTCTGACTCTTGGCGAAATATAAGTAGACTAGCTTGTGCCCGCGGCTCCGCCCGCGCGGATGTCGGAAATTATCGCATGGGAAGCATAAACCATTCTGCGCTCGATTCTCAATTTCTACCATCGGCATCGGAAGACTGTTGCTACATCTAGCATTAAAGGGGTGCACTGTACCATGAAAATAGCATGTTCTTAGATATTTAAAAATAAGTAATTGGCTCCCTGGGCACAAGGCTGGGCAGTCAGCCCCAATACCATTTCGCTGGTTAGATAATATTTTTACTACTACGGGAGATGCAAAACTGGAGTGGAAACAGCTCCAAAATTAGCATAGATTATAGCATTATGGCAATAAAAACAATGCATGTTTAGATTTTAATATCTGTAGTGTTGCTGTCAACAAAGCAAGGCTCTCAAATGTATAGAATACTTCATTACTATTATTATAAACCTGTATCAGTTACGGTAAATTACCAAGATATTATCATATGTAACGTGCTTGATTGATTGCGTTACTTAGAGAGTAGCTACTTCATTCCTATGTGACGTTTCACATACATGTACTTCAGTATAATTTCCATATTATTATGTACAGTACACGTCGGTAATATTTTTATAATGTCCCTAAAGTTGAAGCTTTTGATCCACGTGAATTATACGCGTTGCATCGGCAGCGACACGTTAAACATTTACCTCCTTATTAATAAACGTTGTATAGCGTCTGTATACTTACACAACGCTTTGTCTTCTTCTTTCGAACGTCAAATTGCTGACGACTGAAAGAGAGAAACCGGCGTGTAACTACACAGATGCTATACAACGTTTATTAGTAAGGAGGTAAGTCTACATGACTCACAATGCTTTACAATAATCACTATATACTTAAAGCCATTATGTCTGCTGAATAATAGATCAAAGAAACATTATTTTCCTAATACACCATCAATCATGAAATGTTTAATGTTTTTAGATACATTCTTAACAATGACTTTCATTAATCACATGACCAGCTCATTCATAGTTAGGTACTTAGCTACCTAATAAATTAACTAATTATTTTACCTATAGTATGTAGTCATTCATCAGTTGACGTTGGAATGTTGTCAATGAGGATCTTTATGTGAAGAAGCCATATACTTACGGAAAATGTTATGTACAATACAAAGATGATACAAGAACTTTACCCTATATATTATGTGGTTTTCTTCATTAGTAAATGATAAATGATTTTATTTCTGTAAGTAGGTTTTTACAAACACTTTTACACGTCAATCATATTTTTTAAACTAGATGAGGTCGGCGTTTCCTATCTGACTACTCTGAGAAGAATGTCCGAAACAAACTCAGAGGTCATAGTCTCTTTTAAAGTCCAGACATAATCTTGGTCAGATCATGTGAAGACCATGTAGATTGGCATCTGAAATGGTCTTTTGAGGAAAGAACCACACAGATTGAGTGGAGTAACAGCTGATTACACCATTGCTTGCTTAATGCATGCCATGCACTTACATCTATATCTTCATTACTCAATGTATAAATAATTCGTAATGCGTAGATCGTAGGACGGAAGTGTCGCGTTGCGTGTTTCATAAACCGTGTAGGTACTACTTATTTACAATTCACCAACATCATTGTGACTGTCTTGATTTTGTTTGTCTTACGCAGAATCTATCTGTATTTCTATCTATGCAACGCCTAGTTACCAGAAGAAGAGTGCTGCTTCCATCCGATGTTGATCCAATAGTGAGCTACTCCTTAACTCCTCTCGGGGTACCGTAAATCGGTAGTAGGTTATAATTTCAATGAGCAAGCCGCATTTCTAAGCATTGATGATCAATCACTCACTATTTACTAAACATTTTATTATGGAAGTTTTCCAACCTTCTCCTGTCTTTTTTATATTTCTATGATATGAGGATCATATAAATATCTATGGTTCAGATACAGTGCACCATTAGCTCGTATAGCGTAGCACAACTTCTGAGCTCTACACCTATCGCTAAACCCAAATTGGAAACAGCTTTTTCCACGTGTTTTAATTGCAACCCATGTTAGTATTAAACTGCAGTTATTTAACAACAGCAGTTATTTAGTAAAAAGTTACAGTCAAGTAGACTACTATAACGTGTTTATCATATAACATATTAAGCACAATGGGTCTTATTGACATTATACTGTAGTAGATAGGCTACGTAATTTATTATCCGTTGCATAAGTCATGGCCATTTGCAACTGTGCATATTTTTTAAAGCAACTATAAATAAAATTTACCTGAATCATAAAAAACTAGGCCATTAATCATTTTCAATTTTAAAAACCATAAAGTTCGCTTTTAGCAGTAAGATCGCCCATTGTGTCACCCTATTTAAAATTTCTACATTTATATCTGTGATTTTTATGATATAGTTTTTGCCTATTCCAATTTATCTTCCTCACATAATAGAATAATGATTATTTGCAAATTAGAATCTAAGACAATAGTGAAGTAGATAGAGAGTCATAGAGAGGAAAGTATGCGATCAATGCCGAGGCGCAAAACTGTTCTGTGTAAACCAGTGGTCCGCAAGAGCTAAAATATGGTCCGCGCAAGATTTCAAGCAAAATAATAGAAAATGTAATGACGCGTTTGAATCTGGTTCTTTGGAGCAGTTTTGGTGTAAAAAAGAAATTTCATAGGTACACTAAAATTCGAGAAATCGCTATTTATGCGAACAAGGATTTTCTACTTTACTGATAATTAAAAACAAGTCCAGAAATCGATTGAAAGTAAGTGATGATAATGCCTGTAGCAGAGCCGAGTTTCGAGCCTTAGAGAAAAACTAGCTGTTGCTCGCGGCTTCGCCCGCGTGCAGGTCGAAAATTATCCCACGGGAACGTACTACCGGAATAAAAAGTATTCTATGTCCTAACCCAAGTCTATCCGTGTGCCAAATTCGTTCAGCCGTTCAAAGTTTCTTACAAAACAGGCGCAACACGCGACGCGACGCTAAGGCACCACCTGTCGCGCGACGAGCGGTGCCTTTGAGTCGCGTGCGGGTGCCATTCGCGTCGCGTGTCGCGCCTGTTTGAAGGAGGCTTTAGGCGTGAAAGGTAACAGATCGACAGAACGATAGGCAGAGTAACTTTCGCATTTATAATATTAGTATAGTATGGATGAGAAGTTAATAAGAATCGTACGAAAATACGCGCGAGACACCAAAAAAAAGATGTGCTTTCAAAATTGTCTCTGCCTGATTTACACCGAATAGGCCTGGTGGGTCGCTCAAAAATAAATAAGCGACGTAAAAGTTCAATAATGTTTAGCCATTAGTGGCACAAAATATTAATTGCCTGTCATGATCTTGACTCCAAGGCCATAACATAGTAGTTTTTGCTAGGTCATTGTAACTACTTAACTAACTCTGAAGGCATGACTTGGAAAAGTTTAGTTTCATCATATCAGAGTTTTTTTTAGTATGAGTCATAATACGAATAATATAATAAAGTTGAAGAGATTGCTTTTTGTTTGAACGGGTTAATCTCTGGAATTAACAGTCGGATTTGAAAAAATCATTTTCATTTCTCATACTCTGGAAGTAATGTTTGATTGATCCGAGTAGCGGGTGAAAGACGCTACTCCCATCGTTGAGCGGGAAAGACTCATACTAATTGCTTCCCTCTAGCAAGGGCGGGAATGAATTTTAAAAATAGAACTCATTTTGATTACGGCTACGAATTTTTTTACATAATTATGAAAAACATAGATTAAAATTTAAAAAAAAAACTGCGGTACCTATTGTGAGTGTATATACACCCAGTGTGAATTAAATAAAATACCTATTAAGCGGGACGGCCCGCGGCGGCGACGCGGTGTGTTCCTTAATTATAAATATAATTTGGCGGGATACTAACTCTGTAAGCTTGCGAAGCCATAACCAAAAAAAAAAAAAAAAAACTAAGGTGTACCATAATTCAAAATCGGTTTTTTAATCTAATATTTGATTAAAAATGAGTCTCAAGTTATTTTTATCTATAAATATTTTAAAAAAACTACTACCTTTTACTTTCCTTAAATTCGAAATGAAAAGTCATCAATTCCTATTCGGACAAGCAAATTGATGCCTTTCGACCCTTGTATAAAAATCGACTATTTGTCTTTGATAGCCCAATTCTTGAGGCGGGCTATATAACACCACACTACGACCGTAAGGAAAGGAGCCGAACAAAAAAAAGTCTGGAGAAACGCTAAGCGAAACAGCGCGGGTGGAGATAATTTCACGCGGGTGAAGATGCGGGCAGAAGCTAGTAACTCATAAGTACCTAGGTATGTAATGCTGTAGCTGAACCAACAGTTTGTTTACTATGTGGTTTAAGTAGGCTCAAAATTGGTATGAGTCTGTCCTTGTAAGGATATTTGGATTAAATCCATAATAGTACATTTTTATTTTATATAACAGTTATTATTATTCAAGTTGCAGCGTAGTTTCAATGCAACTAAGTATTATAATGTTTTCTTAGCCTTTTCTTTTCTTAGTTGTCCGTTGATTAGTTATTGCAGTAACTGGTGCGGTGACAATTAAAATTTAAGTGAATCCATTTACGAAATGATAAAGATTTATAATTAGAACAACAATATGTTTGATGTCCACTCTAGTGTTTACTTTGTTGATTTATAATTGTAATTGTGTTTTTAAATTAATATTTCATACAAAATGAATAATGGCTTAATAAACATTATCAATTTATCAATATGAATAAAGCCATTAATTTATTTTTTATTAATGAGATTGTTTTCACATGAAACAAAAAAATGGAACAATGGTCCTAAGTTCTACATTTTTCTTTCAATAAATATTGTTTTATGGAAAAAATAATACTTACTTTGAGGATCTTTTAATTCTGTCTCCTGCAGTTTGGGCAGCAGATCATCAGCTATGAGGCTCACTGTGGCTCGCTGCTTCTCATCATCAAACTTCACTATTATGTACTCCACCTAAAAGAGTTTATATTAATTACTATTTCAATAATAATTGTTTTTATTTTTTTAAACAAATATAAAAAATTGTACCTGATATGTAAAACAATGAATAAAGACCTATCACATTTGAAGGGGTAATTCGAAAGGGTATTTAGTGGAGCATAATACACCCACATTTTGCCAGTTTGGTTATTTATAAGTCCCAAGTAATAGTGAGCATATTTCTACTAACTGGGCACAAATCCAGACTGGGCTGTTACTAACAATTTCCTACTGGATTGTACTCAAGAATACACAGCTAATGATAATATACTTCACCTAACATATCTTACAATATAATTTTCAGTATTTAGAAATAGAAAGTGATCTCATAATTTATTTTTAGACAAATAATAAATTATGATTATGTACTTCTAGAACATTGTGCAGTTTTTTTTTCTCTCCTGTTATAATAAATGAGTGTTTAGTTTAAATAATCATCAAATAAAAACAGCCTTATTTTATTTATAATTGAATTTAAATTATCAGTTTAATAATTTATTAACAATACTTTGATACTTCATTCAAGGTATTGCCAACACTGTTTTTGTTTATCAATATTTGGATCTACCCAATAGGTGCTAAATCATAACTATAGTTAATTATACAAAAGTGATTTTGGAGCCATCCATTTCTTTAAAAGTATAGGATCAATACTGAATGTAAACAAACCTCATCTCCCCATTTAAGCACATCACCCGTGCGCTCCTGCAGCTTGCAGTACAGGTTGATGAACTGCTCGATGCCGTGCTGACGGACATGCTCCGCCAAAGTCTTAGTCTCATCCCAAGACAGGGGACTACCTTCACTTAACAAACCCATCCTAGCTACTTGAACAAGACGAAAATTTACACGTGATCTGCACGAGCTCCCAGCTAAATAATTACGACAAAAAAACGAGCTCCCTTTTATGATAATGTTCATGTAATGCTAAATGGTTAGGAACATTAAATATCACCAGTTTTTGTAAAATGCAAAGTAAAATATTGTTTTACGACATTGGATATAAAAATTGCACCACAGAAAAACTTTTAATCACGTCGAAATAGTTACAGGAACTTTTGAATCCCTTTAACAAATTTAATACGAAAGAAAACAACACACAATTTAACAATTCACTTTTTCAAAGTACCTTGATCCTGAGACCGAAACACGACCGATCACTTTATTTGTTCATAATAAATAGGGACAGAACTAGACAGAAATGAAGTTATATCAGCGTACAAGGCTGTTCTGTAATCACTAACTAATAATTCACCAATTTTTTTTATCAATGGAACATCTATTGAAATGCCAGTACATCTTGGAAGGCGGCGAAATAGGTAACTAAATAGAAATGTACTGAATTTGACATAATTTTGACATTATCCTATGCCAGCAGCGCCGCCATGAACTATCAAGTTATCCTGGGAAAAAGTTGTCATCTGTCAAACAGCCAACATAACGTTCCATTCCAGAAAAAGCTCATGTATGATGAAAAAATACGCTATTTTTACCAACGTTTTATTATCATACGAAAAAAGTATCGAAAATTTTATAAAAATAAAATAAGGAATGAAGGCGTATATTATTGCAGAGACAATTAGAAGTTTTGATTTTGGTTTTTAAGAGTTGAAAACAAAAAATGCGAAATGGAACGTTTTGATTCCGGTTTCATTCAATGACCATTCATTCAGGACCACAGGTGATGAAAACTCGAGGGGCTCGTGGCTAAGTAAGAACAGAATGACCAAGAACTTTTATTTATTTGTCAACAGAAAATGTGGTACACATTGCAAAAATATTGCATAAAGGAGAATGCGCTAAAATGTATGGATTACTGCCGATTGACATGATACGTACACAGATCTTTGTACATTTATTTATTTTTGTATAATGTCCACTCATTAACAGGATAGGCTAAAACTTAAGAGTAAATGGCCTCAAAACTCATTGAATTAAAACCTGAAGTTTCTGAGACATTATTGGTAATTTTTTTGATTTATAGTTAGCTGTCGAACTTAGTTTTTTTTTATAGTGTGATTTGTGTAAGAACTGGTATCATAAGCTATGTTACGTTAGAGAGCTAAAGTCAAAACAAAGAAGATTATGCTATGCAGTATTTGCAAAATAAATGTTTATGGCATTTCGGAAAAGAACAAAAAAATGCAAAGGATTGGATTAATGTATATTTTTAACGGGTAGGTATGTAATTAATTAAATATCATTATCTAAAATCACAGAGTCTAAACAAACTGCTGGGATGCTAATTGTATCCTAGCGCGCCCTAGAAAAATACAACATTCTTTCAATTATACCAACTTTCAACAAAGAGAGCTAAACAAAATGTTGAAATACAAAAAAAAAAAATATTTATAACCCTTTTTTCTACATGTTGGATTTTTACGAACTCATTATTTTTTTTATTTAAAGAGTCCTTTCAAACATACTTTAGGTCAACCCTTACAAATCGTCAAATAACTTCTCCCGCTCTGGGTGGAGCGAGAGGGCGTGTCAGACTTTTACTGACTGAAACCCATCCATGTTCCTTCAGTAGCCTGTGTACCAGGGCCACGGTAACCCTTTCGGACAAACCCCCGACCCCCGCCGGCACCGGTCCTGGCGGACCCCTTTAAATCTTTGCTGACATTTTTTTGAGGCGTGCGTGGAACATAACGCGCCGTCGACCCGGGCCTGCATGCGTAGCATGACCACTTCTATCTCTACTCTACGAAGAGAAGACAAATCATTGAATTTTGACAACGCGCCGTAAAAATCTTTCTACAATCTATAATTTTGTCTTCCGTTTCTATGGTGGCTGTTGGGTTTTGTTTTAGCTTCCACTATAAAATCCCGCCAATCTGTCAACGGCTCATCTCGGCGCCAATCAACGCGCGAGTTAAACAGTTTCCCACCGCGACCACGCCCGCAAGCGTGGCGCCAAAGTAGTCGCATGGCCGAACGAGATGGAGCCTGCACGTCGCCGTTGCATGCGCTCAAAAACTAACAAATCCTGAGTGTGTGAACCATATAACTTCCCATTTATACGGCCTAAACCTTGTGAAACCCGTAAAAACTATCAGCCCGTCCCGGAACGAATCGGAGCAGTCCAACATCCTGGTCGCAGAGCTGGTCGGCGGCGGGTAAGTGAGGCCACTTTTCAAATATATTCAAAATTCAATACAGTGGCCATGCTACGCATGCAGGTCCTTATCAGACGGCGAGCTACTGTAGGTCAACCCTGAGGGTAGATTTTTGCACCATGGGCCAATTTGCCAATTCTCTTTTATTTACCATTATTCGAGTATGCCAACAGTCAAAATGAAAATAATATACATATTTTTAACCGACTTCCAAAAAGGAGGAGGTTATTCCCCGTATAATAATAATATTATAAATTCGATCCAGCCTGTCCCACCTTGCTGCCCTCCCCTCAGTGACGCCCTAAGCCGAGGTTCGTACCCCACAGGGGGTGCCCTTAGCGTGCGGTCACCTAGTATTTAAGAATTTCGCCCCTGGCTGGAGGCTTTAAGTTAGTAGCATAAGGCACCCACAGGATTGACCGGTTAAGTAGCCACGACCTCAGTGGTCAAAACTACGAGTTGCCCATTATAAAAAAAAAGCCCTAGACTCATTCGCCTAACCAAAGTTATGCGTTCACTCACTCATTCAATGGTGACAGTACAAATGAAAATTGTCGCGTTTGTGTGTTTTTTCCTTGTAAAATAAAAATAGTGTCAATAAGCAATCGAAAAAATGCGTATTAATTTATAAATAGCATATACATTATCATATGTAGGATTGATTATTCCAGTAATCAACAACCAGCACCATGGTTCCTGTGGCAATAGAAGGATGCACCCAAGGTGCTGAAGGTGGAGGAGCCCGGGGCGGCTCCATATCTCTGGCATTACTTATAGATTTTATCGTACAGAGGACTTACGATGAACTCACAGTATTGGCTGAGCTGTAAGTACATTTTAAAATAGTCAACAATCTTGAACTAATTGAAATCCCTGAACATGGTGTTAATGATGCTTCTTGTTTACAGTTTACCCCGTAAAACGGATATGGAGCGCAAAATTGAGATATACAAGTTCAGTGCTCGAACACGGCAGTTGTTTGTACGCTTGCTGGCCCTAGTGAAGTGGGCAAGCAGCGCCACCAAAGTGGACCGCTCTGCGCATATTATGGCATTTCTCGATAAGCAAGCATTGCTATTTGTTGAGACTGCAGATGTTTTGGCCAGAGTTGCCCGGGAGACATTAGTACATGCAAGGTTAGTGTTTTTGGTCCTATGGACTATGCCATAGTATGTCCCCAGTACAATGGTGTGTCCCTATCTGAGGACTTGAGAATCAATCAAATTCCTAAAGTAACTTATTCAATGGTTATTTAGGCCAACCAATCATACTAGCTAAAATGAGATTTGTAAGCTAGTGTACAGACCAGAGATGTTATCAGGGTTCCACGTATTAGTTCAGTCATTCATCTAAATTACATGCAAGTGTTTCCAACATACCCAAGCTTTAATTTCTTCAGAAGTGAAAACCCTTGGAAACACTGTAAAGTATAGGTGGCAATCTGAAAGAATGTACCAATTTAACAGCTTTCACAAATTACCCTTGAACAAATTAAAAGCTGTAGTTGCAGCTTTAGAGATCAAAATTCTTTTATATCTTAACATTATTTGTAATAAAAGAAAATTGGAAAGCCCCAGCAATGCAGGTTATGCCAAGTAAAATTAACCAGAATTTTGTTCAGTGTCTGCTGAAGAAGACACTGCTGCCTATTCTGTTACTAGTTGTGACTTCTTAATATTAAGTATGTCATTTTTTGTATGGATGTGCTCTTATTTACTACCCTCATTTGCAGTCCTCTCTATCACACTGAGGTTTGCTGTTAAAGAACCCAATTCTGCGTTAAGCTCGCCTTTGTACATAAGCGGTCTTGATACTGTTATAACATAGTTTTTGAAATTTATGTGTATAATAAAGAATAAGAATGAATTCTTTTAAAACTTTAATTCAACCCAGCTCTCGTAGTTTGACAACACCAGTAAATCTACAACGGTACAATTGTCAAGTCTTTTAAAAATGTTTATTCATCTTATATGACTGATAAGAAACATTACTTGCATTTTTTTAAACACAGGTTACCAACTTTCCACATGGCTGCGGCAGTGGAAGTATTGACACTGGGCACATACAGCAGATTGCCTGCAGTTATCAGGGAACGGCTGGTCCCGCCTCCGTCGCTTACGGCTGGTGAGCGACGCACTACATTGCGTACTCTTGCGCATGTTGTTCGTCAACGTCTTACCACTGCGTCCTTGCCCAGTGATATTAGGAATTTGAAGGTATTTTCGGAGTCCAAATTTCAGCAAAGATCTATGAATAGGTTCATTTTTGTTTTTGAATAAGTATAATAATGTGGTGCAATATTAAATTGGATAACTAATTTTGACATTATTTTTCTCTTCAAATCAAGGTGGAAAATAATCAAGCAGATATGAAAAATATTTTGAGTTATGAGAAATTGCTTTTGTAGGTGGAGAATGGGCGTGCTACATTTACCGTAGGCCAGGAGTTCAGTGTTTCTCTCACTGTCATGGGAGATGCGCCCAACTTGCCATGGCGTTTGTTGGATATTGCTATATTGATACAAGACAGTGAAACTGGAGGTTAGTCTTTAGATTTTCAAGCAATTTGAGGAGTAAACTTCTTTATAATAACTACTGAGTAGTCACTAATTATTATTATTTATTGAATACTTTATTGTACACCAAATACTGAAAAAATTGTATAAATCCTAATGTGAGATATTTATTTTAGAGGGTAAGCCCCTAGTCCACAGTTCGCAACTGGCATGGTTGCGCGGCGTGGCGCAGGCGCGCTTGGCTGCAGCCGGTCTGAGCGGCGCATTGACTGCGCTGCGCTACTTCTGTCGCTCGCTCTCGCTTGAACTGTTGTACACGCAGACGTTGAGGCTCTGTCGCGACCGCCTGTCGAAGCATCTGCAAGTTGATAGGTACACGCCCGGACAGAAGCTACAGGTTTCGTATTGGAGGTAAGCTGCTATTTAAGGCTGAAGACAACCTAATCCAGCCTATTAAAAGTAGTGAATAAGTAGTTACTAGTTAAATAACTCGGTATCTTACATTTTGTATTTAATTTTTTTTTGTTAGATTTCCGAAATTAAAGTAATTTTTCACTTAGTAGTGTCTTTTTTTGAAGCATTTTTTTTTTTTGAATTATTTTTGTAGTTAGCACTTTTTAGTTGTGGTACCTACCCCACCCAATTTTTTATACCACTACTTGTTATGTACTCATAAATATCAGTGACAGAAACTTATTATAACATCGTCAACACACACACGCACACTAATTGGAAAAAATACGTATTGAAGCTAAATCAAAAACTACCCCAGCAAAGCTAATACAATTTATATGGGACCACCGCTCAAGCTTCCTCTAACAAATGATAAAATCTTTTTCAAAATCGGTCCACAATTTACGAAAATATCAATGAACACATAATATATATATATACAGACGAATTGAGAACCTTCTCCTTTTTTTAAGAGGTCTGTTGTAGTACCAATAAAATGACGTTCCCTTTTGTACCAATACACGTTTTTCTTTGTATTGAATGTGCGCTTTTATAATTTTCTAACGTGACGATGTTATCGTGGACATCCACGTCACGGCATCGCGATTATGCAGGGAAGTAAAATGTATGGAAATATTATAAAGCCGGTTTAAAATTTCCATTCACGATCACGAACAATCACGCTCAATAACCTGCACGTATTTCCATACATTTTATGGGCGAGGTCCTGGATATCCACGATAATAATATCACGTTAGAAATTATAAAAGCGCTCATTAGGAGATAATTCGACTGCCGTAATTTTACCGAGTATGGGTCTTTACATACTACGAGGAAATATGTTGACAGGGGTTTATATTAAAGTTTTTATTACTTATACAGAATTCACCACACTATCCAAACTGCCATTTTGTATATAGATTGACTTGTTCTACGGATCTTTAACAAAATTATAACGTGTCTCCTTAGGGAGTTAGGCTGCGAACTGGGCTACCGCCTCATCATCGGCGCGGAGGGCTCGCAGCTGTGCGTGTGGCACGTGCCGGCGCTGGCGGGCGGCGAGCGCGTGGCCAGCGCGCTGACGCCGCACGCGCCCTCCATGGAGCGTCTGCTGGCGCACACCGTGCACGTGCGCTCGCGACAGCGGCTCAACGACCTCAAAGTGCTGCTCAATGACATGGGGGTAAGTAACTAACTAACTATCGGTGAAGGAAAAACAGCGTGAGGAAACCTGGACTTGTAGTTAATACATGTAAGTCTGAAGTCGCCAACCGGTCTTGAGCAAGCGTGGTGATTAATGCTCGTGCCTTCTCTGTATAAGAAGGGGTCTTTGCCCTGCAGTGGGACTAAAATAGGCTGGTATTATAAGTAGCTAAAATAAGTGTAAGAGAAGTTTGCATTTTTATATAACTCTATAAAAATAATCCCATGAGCTTAAGTTTTACTTCTGTGTAGCCAAAATTTAAGGGATGATGCTCCACATTACTATTTAGGTATTTCGAGAATTCGGAGCACACCAATCATAAATTAGGTAGTGGCTAAATAAAAGCAGATCTGCTGTGTATTGAACCTACTTTTCTGTTAGTTTTATGAAGACCATGCATGATGTCTACACTCTTTACCACACGAAGCAGTAGTCCTGCGAAACTTCCTTTTCGTAAGGCACTAATGAAAATCCTATGTACCGTGTTTCTGGCAAATAAATTACTTTTGACTTTTGTCAAACAGAATACCAATAAATAATTTGACTTTGTTCGTCAGGTGGAATGCAGCGTCAGCGGATGGCCATGCGTACTAGCATGCTCGGTAGTATCACCATGCTTGCGCGCTGAACAACTGTTAGTATGTGTGGGAGCGCACGGTGGGCGCCTGCGCTCTCGCGTGCCCGCCTATCCCGGTACGCCACGTATGCCCGAACTTGCTAATGCGCTCGGCGCTACCAACGTCACGCTTATCAAGACGCTGCTAACACAACTCAGGTGAGATGAGCAACCTCCTTAAGTTTTTATCATAATTGGTGAAAACAAGTCAGCTTAAGCTTGACACATCAACAGTTTTTCTTTCCTCCTTTTTATCAGCCTTGTTTTATGCCACTCGAAGAAAATATTTTTGCACTAAGAAAACGTTTACCAGAAGCCTCTTCAATTCCATGTTAATTATTTTGATCGGCTGGCGTTGTTTATTTCATTCGACCAATCACAACATGTACCTAATTTCGAATTACTGGCTAGTATTTAGACCAGAAGGCCAATTTTCGTACATAAAAACGTACAAAATATCAATCTCATCTCACCAGCAATAAATGTTTTTTTTCTATAAAGCATATTGTATTGATCTATTAATGTTAAAGATTATCCTAAACATGCTTAAAAATATGCGAATTATTCTGGCTTCCGATTTTTTTATGTGTATGTGTATTTTATTTTGTATGTGTATTATAGCATAGCATGCAAGCACAGTTTGTTTTAACCACTAACTACGTATGGACTGCTTAGGTCTGAAATAAAGATATTTTTTATTTTATTATTATTAATTAAAATATTATTATAACAATACAACTTATAATAATTTCCGCAGGTTCTGGCTTGTAGCTCGTCGTTGTGAGAAGACGCTACAGCACCTCCCAGCGAGCGTGTGCGAACACCTCCCGTTCTTGCACGGCCCCGACCATCCGCTCACCAAACTGTCGGCCGACAGACTCTACGTCACGCTGCATAGACATATGGATCATATACTTGTAAGCTACACAAATATTGTTTAGTCTGTTTGGTTTAATATATAGATATTAAACCAAACAGACTAAACAATATTTGAAAAATATAAAAATAAAATACAATACAATACAATATTAGAATTGCCCTCAAATGTCATGATTTAATGAAATAGTCATTCAATAGAGTAATATGAACTTATAGAGGTGTATTGCTGATTCTAATGATTATAATTCTGTAAAGCCATATTTATTACGGTCGCGAATCATATTTTATTCAAAATACAACCTGACAGTGACCTGCAAATTGCAAAAAACGTAACAAAATTTGAATTTCGCGGGCTACCCTGAAGGTTCCGCCTTAACATGAAAATAGAATTGATTCTAGTTGCCCCTTCCAAAAGGTAGTTTCTTATGGAGAAGAATGGGCAGGAAACTGCACTGTTTATTTTTTTAAATGTTTTACAATATGTTGTATACATTATTAATTATCCATACTTAAATATTATAAATTCGAAAGTAACTGTCTGTATGTTCCCTTTTCACGCATAAACCACTGCATACACTGCACACGCATACACACACACACACACACACACACACACACACATATTCATTCATTCATTCATTCATTCATTCATTCATACATACATACATTGTGTATACGACATTCTGAAGATCATCAGTGATAAGCCGTGTTGCACCATTATGGCGCATTGGGTGCATGTACATGTGCATGTACGCGGTACGTCAAGTGAGTGCAACAGGTATTTCAATTAAGAAATTGATTTGCACTTTTACTAACATAACTTATGTACTGTGTATTACTCACATTATATGGATCAAGGTCCGTATTTTTTTTTTTAAATAATGAAAAGTAAAGCAATGATAGATACATTCATTATATGATCATGATAAATGATATATGGTGCTCACATGGTGTTCCATGGCGTAAAGTGCATAATTCTCCTCCCCATCTCATATCCCAATTTATTTGTTGCCAGTTCAATATATCTTTGTCTTTCTTTCACAAAAAACCATCATCTCATCCACCCTTTTCTTTTTAACCAATTCATCGTTCCAAACGCATTCATCGTTTCCTTGCCTGATCTTTCTCATTCTTCAAAATCGAAACCATTTATATTCAAAACTTTTCTCACGACATGACCTTCATTTCTCCGCATCACATACTTGCAAATAAGTTAGTAGAAGTTATATGGACTTTTTTAACCAAGATCGAAACTCGTTAGTAAAATCTTCAGTCTATTTAAAAAATTGTATAGTAGAAGTAAATTAGTATATTACAACATTCTGAGTCTTATGTTCGGTACAGATAGTGGAGATGAAAGAAGTGGCTGCGGGCAGTACAGCGACGACTAGCAACAGTTCCAACAGCGGCAGCGCTTGCTCCGTAGCGCTTTCCTTCCACCTCGCCGGCGCGAAGCGCTGCACACCCGAAGAGTGCGAGGATGAGGTACGCATACAAAAATACACCTTAAAATCTGCGTGATAAAGTACAATTTTGTACGAACATTCGGGCGCTCATACGCCCCACGCGCATTTTTTTTTTAAACTTTAACATACATACATAAACTCACGCCTTCTTCCCATGGGGGCTCACAATGGTGTGCAATGATAGACTGAAGAATAATGTGATAAGGCAACGGTGCGGTTTAAAGGAAGATGTAGTGACAAAAATTTTAAAGAGTATGCTAAGATGGTTTGGTCATGTTGAGAGGATGAATGAAGTATTGTTACAAGGCAGATGTGACTGGAAACGCCGGGAGGGGACGCCCTATGAAGACATATAGTGACCTTATTGGTGATGTTCTTCAGAAAGGTCAGGTGCGTAGTACTCACAACCGGCGTGCGTGTATGACCAGATGTATGAACGTAAACGAGGCAAAAGGAGTATGTATGGATCGTAGCAGGTGGCGTTCTGTAGTTTCTGCCTACCCCCATGGGAAGAAGGCGTGAGTTTTAAAACTTTAAATCACTGTTTATTAGGTTTATAATCCAATGGCATAAAACTATTTTAAGGATTTAATATATTTGAGAAGATCAACTGAAAATACTACTGTTTAATTTGAATGTTATAGGGCTCCGCCAGCAGTTCGTCAACGCCGGCAACTGCACCACGCGCCTACTTAAAGCTGAACTCTTTGGTCGAGTTAGACACTTTCACCCTCACACATGGACCGTTCACACCGCTTGATACACCCGGTAAAAATAGATTAATATGCATAACGGAATAATTAGAATAATTTTATCTCATGTAAGCTTAGTTGGAAACGGTATCGAAACTACATTTCGGTGTTTCATCGATTTCACGATTTCGATATAAAATATGCATTTGGAAGTAGATAATGCCTATTACGACAACTTTATGATATGAACAAGTACCACTGTTTTAAACCCTCTTAGGCCGTTCGTCCACCGCCACGTCAACGATACGGCAACAAGAACGAGATGACGGCACCAAAGTAGCGATACATATATTTACTATGGCCGCGTGTCCACCGCACGCCGTCACCGGGACGTCACGCTCGATTCGAATAATCTCGTTTCTCGTCGACGGTGGCGGGTGGACAAACGGTGACGGTGTTATAGTCAAGTATACGTTTGCATTCGTAATCTATTAACTGTACCCAAATTCTAATTGCATGTTTATATTCGCAAGATTTCTGTGTGAAAGTAATTCCTGCCGATATATAGTATAACAATGTTGCATTATGTAGGTATGCAGCCGGGTAAACGGAAGTTATCAGCAGCATCACAGCGCGCGGTGCGCGTTCGTCAACCTGCGTATTTCATACCGGAGCTGGCGCATGTAGTGGCTGCCGCAGACGAACGTGTGCCCTTCGTAAACCTAGCACAGGAGGTAAGAATTATCATACAAATTCTTGTGCAAAAAAAGGTTTCTTATCCCTATATTTTTTGTATTGATGGTGGGGCAATACAAGTAGTGCCCAGTGGGACAAATTCCATTTATTTTATTTTTTGACGTGAAAAGGTTTATTAAAACCAATTTACAAAAATAAATATCAATTATCATTTGCTTTATAAAGTTTTTACCAGTTTTTTGGATAAACGCTGATACAACTAACATGATAACGCTAATCGAATTTTGGGAATATTTTGATTTTGTTAGTAGGTTCCGGAATCGTGAAAAGTGGATGGCGTTATGCAATACATAATATTACCAATGAATATCTTAATGACAAATTATAAATTACATGTTTTATAAAATAATTACTTAAATAATATACAGGGTCAAATTAAATAAGCTAGCGAAACTCCGTAGACGTGATGGGATATCTAAACACGGTAAACCAAAAAATGAATTAATTGCACATTGCACGCAGTTAGTGTAGTCCAGCTAGATGGACCGACTACCTCAAAAAGGTGGCTGGGACAGACCGGATGCGGAAGGCGGAGGACAGGGTGTTGTGGCGCAGCATCGGAGAGGCCTATGTCCAGCAGTGGACTGCTATAGGCTTAGTTGATGGAGTGCAATCACCTGAAAAATCTGTTTAAAAAAAAAATGTGTAAATTGTACAGACATGGTGGGTATCGATATCTAAACACGATAAAACAAAATTAAACAGATTATCTCAATTCACACTTTAAGTAACAACACTACAAGTGGTTGTTGACTACCCAAAAAAGACATGAAATCTTTTTGTTTTTATTGTGTTTTTGTTTTTAGGTTATACTTAAAAGTATTGATACCCATCAGGCCTGCAGAGTTTCCCTAGCTAATAGAATTTAACCCTGTATCGTAGATGTAACAACAAAATTGTCAAATTAAAGCCCTCTTCCTCTCTCCTACTTTGCTTTGATCATGTACTTTGTAAACCTACCACCTAAGTTAACATTATGGAATGCAATTGAGTATTGACTACATTTTTTCACACATCGGAAAAAATCGATGCACTTTTTCTTGTGTCCAGTTGGCAAGTCGCGGCGTCACGCACGGCGGAGTCCAGCCCGAGTGGAGCGGCTCCGCCCTGGGCATGCGCGTGGTGGCGCTGCCGCGCCCCGCCGGCGCCTGCGCGCGCGCCGCCGCCGCTCTGCGCGAGCGCCTGCTCGCCGCTACTATACGCCTCACTAACAAGAACCAGTCGAGAGTGTGGACCGCTGAGATTGTGTTCCATGGATCTCCTGTACGCACGCCTAATCCTCGGGAACAGGGTAAGCTTTCTCACGTATCGGGACTAAGTGTTTAAAAATAGCTCATATTGACTTAAAAAAAGCCAGACAAAGAAAAAGTATTTATTGGGCCTCGCACGGTAAGATAATACAAACTAAATCGAAATAAGAAAACAGCAAAAAAAAAAAAACAGTATATTTTAATAAAATATAGCTTCTGCCCGCGGCATCGCCCGCGCGGATGTCGGAAATATCCAACGGAACGTGCTACCCGGACAAAAAGTAGCCTATGTCATTCCCCAGGATGCCATCTGTCTCCTTGCCAAATTTTATTGAAAAGGTAACATACAGACCGAGTTACTCCAATTAAGAATATTAGTATGGATTAAGATTTGTACGAGGCCAAAAGGCACCTATCTCAGAGCTGGTATTCTGATGATAAATTATTTTATTTCTGTAAATAGGTTTGTACAAACACTTTTACACGTCAATCATATTTTAAAAACTAGATGAGGTCGGCGTATCCTATCTGACTACCCTGAAAAGAAAGGCCGAAACAAACTCAGAGGTCACAGTCTCTTTTAAAGTCCAGACATAATCTTGGTCAGATCATGTGAAATGGTCTTTTGAGGAAAAAACACACAGATTGAGTGGACCTGTCCAGTCAGTGCACGCATTTGTCATGATGGGGGCCCGCAGCGATGCTACAGGCAGATATGAATAAAAATAAATAAATAGTTATATTATGTAAAATTCTAAGTAGGTAGGATACTAATAAGTATCAAATTGTAGTCCGAGTGTAATAAAGTCTTAAACAGGCCAATAATGTTCCCACTGCTGGGACACAGGCCTCCTCTCTCCAAGAGAGGGTGGGATGAAATCTACCACGCGGGCCCAGTGCAGGTTGGTAGATGTCACGTGTCTTCAAATGTTACAAGGACTTGCTGATTTCCTCACAATGTTTTCCTTCACCGTTTTGAGAGGAGTGGTGATGAAATTATTTAACACAAAGTAAAGCGCCTGCCTGGGTTCGAACCCACGACCTACTACTCGTAAGTCGGGGCCGTTAACACCGGGCCACTGCTGCAGTCCAAGAGTAACCAAAGATAAAAATAAAATAAAACTACAAATGTGGCAGTTTAGTCATTTTTTCTAGCAGTGCTATTTGACAATGTTTAATCGTAGCGTTTATATGTTTCCAACAGGTGAGCGTCGTTGCGTGTACTTACAATACGACTTGGGAACAGACGCAGGTCGTACAGCTGACGCGTTCCTTGCCGACTGGGCCGCAATCGTACACCTACACACATTGTTACACGACTTCATGCTCAGGCCAGCACAAGGTGCGTATTTGAACGATTTAAAGTTCTCTAGCTATGTGTGCCATTTAGTATGAGCTCCTACTACCTGCTAATTTATGTGCCTACCCAGCCTATTTAAGGCGAAAGCGTCAGGGCAGGCCGCGAAATTAAAATTTTCATGATTTTTTGCAATTTGCAAGTCATTATAAGGTTGTATGTTGGTCTAAATATGATTCGCGGCCGTAAAAAAATATTATTTATAGAATTATAATCATAAAAATCATCAATACACCTGTCTAAGTTCATAATTACCCTATTGAATGACTATTTCATGAAATCATGACATTGTGGCCAATTCTAACATAAAGAGTTGTGTTGATGATTCTAATGATTATAATTCTGTAAAGCCATATTTGTTACGGCCGCGAATCATATTTTAGTTAACATACAACCTGACACTGACCTTCAAATTGCAAACGCCGTAAGTAAATTTGAATTTCATGGCCTACCTCAGCGCACTTAACCGTTTTAGCTTCAAGCAAGAAACGTCAACAAAAATCGTCTATTTGTAATATTAGGTTATTGCTGGATACCAGTTTTGTTACAACTTGATGGCAAGTGTTTTCGTAATGCTACAAAAAATAG
This sequence comes from Griposia aprilina, assembly GCA_916610205.1. Taxonomy (NCBI): domain Eukaryota; kingdom Metazoa; phylum Arthropoda; class Insecta; order Lepidoptera; family Noctuidae; genus Griposia; species Griposia aprilina. Next base: position 14,520,286 of record OU744286.1, read on the forward strand.
GCTGCCTTACTATCCGAATAAATTATGTTATCAAAGTCAAATCATTTGTTTCAATTAGGCACATGAAAGGCACTTTTGAATTCACTATTTACAAGAAAATAGAATTGATTCTAGTGGCCCCTTCTAAAAGGTAGTTTCATATGGAGAAGAATGGGCAAGAAACACCACAGTTGATCTTTTAAAATATTTTATACAGAACGCGAAACCCTCTGGTCCGGTGTGTGCATACGATCATACACGTATCGCTCGCTGGTGGTCGGGTTCGGGCCGGCGCAGCGCGCCACCGCCGTGCTGCAGTGGAACGCGACCACTCAGAGATACACGGTCGCCACGCCCGCGCACCAACCTGCTGCCAACGCGCATCATCTGCTGCATCACCATTTAGACCATTATATCAACAGGTAATTGTGCTAACAATTTTATATATTTATTCATTTATTGCACTTTGTACACAAAGTTACAAACTACGTTGTTTGATACATAGTTAAACATGACCATTAGTCAATTTAACTATTAGTCACTTGACAATAGTCATTAGCTGTCAAAGTTTAACTACTCTGTCTGCGGATGGTTAACTTTTATAGCAAATTGTATTTTTTTTTAACTGTAGTTGTTACCTTAAGCATTTGTCAAACAACATATTTCTGTAATTTTTTACAAATTGTTAGTTCAACTAACACATTTTAACTATTAGTATGTTTGATTACTCATCAAACAACGGGCCCTAAGACTAGGCTTAACTAATGAGTACAGTCAAGTAGTTTATATGTTCGTTTTTGACGTTCAAAAGTGCCTTTTATGTGCCTATTTGAAATAAATGATTTGACTTGGACTTCGTCAGCTTTCAAATTCTTTGCTTTATCAAGTCAGGACACATAGTACCTTTTGAAGCTACGGCGCGTATTTCCAAACTATACAAGGCCAGAACGCAGCCATAGGAAACTGCTCGCGTATACATTGAAAATCACTTTTTTACTAAGGTCTTCCCTTCCAATCTATACAAGAGTAGTACTCAAATACTCGCGTATACTTCGTAGTGAACGAATTAACTTTCTTATTCCATAATATAGAGTCCCAGTACGCATACGGACTAATCATGTATAGATCGGAATAAGCGCGCGATTCCTATCCATACGCGAGTAGATGAATGCTCGCCATTTTGATTTATTGACCTCTCTTTCTACTCCATGGATTTTGTAAGGAATTATCAGCCGTTTGTTGTAAAAATTGTGTCGAAGGGATCGGTACAAAATGCAATGTTACTGTACTAGGTGAATTTAGGATGCAAGAGCGAACGAAGCGAGCTCGGGACTTTGGGCACCCCGACTTGGACAGCTTAGGTTAGATGGGGAAAGCGGCGTCTGGAAGACCCCGCCTGGAAGACCCCGCCATCCTCGTCGTGGTTATTTCTTTTCAAACCACCCTGATGTAGGAGCCCCGCGAAACGGGGCTCCGTTGACTACGCCTTATTATTATTGCCATTCAGAAATAGGAGGCCACTTACAATGATTTTATTACACTATAAATCTTTAAAAATCTTTTCAGGCGTAAGTGATGTTTGTTTGGAAGTTTGGAATCAGGCTGCACACGTCTATGTTACAAACTATACACAAACAGTACGCAATATTCGTGTATACATTGTAATCACAGATTTAAAAATAGCATTACAATGTATACGCGAGCAGTTTCCCACGGCTGCGTTCTGGTCTTGTATAAATTGGAAATACGGCAGCTACGGCACTGAGCAGACTATTGCATAGAAAAATAGATTGAAAATAAAGATCAAAATAGCATACATCTTTGATCAATGTCGAGTTGACGTCAACCTAAAACCTTTTTAATGGCCTGGCCATTGTTTTTTTTATTTATTTAATTGTTAGTGCCACATTTTTGATTCGCTCTGTTCAAATGTTAAGAAGGTGGCTGAATGTCATTCTGCGATATTGACTGTAACGGCTAGGGCTTTGCAGGTAGACTGCGCAGGCCGTTAGCTAGTATGTAGTTATCAGAGATAAAAGAAACACGAGTAATGTTCATACATATATTGTTCTGTAGTAGTAGGCTAAGTCGCGAGTAAGGTCACTGTTCACTTGGTCTGAGCACTATCACACTTAAGGTTATTTAGGGTAGGTACCGTCCTTGGTTTTACGGGCAGCCGGAAGGCCTGTCAGCACAGGCTCCGCAAGAGGGCCGGTAAGGCCTTCGAAGGGCCGCAGTTACCGTGCGTCGGTAGCAGGCCGTAGGACGCTGGTAGCACGCAGGTCGGCTACGCGTCAGCGCTCCGTTCGGAGCAACGTGCAGATTGAAGCAGCGTGCGATATTGAATTGCCCTTTCCTCAGCCAGGACATAGAATCCTGGACGTAGAACCCTGGAAAGCGCGTTAGGAAGCTCATGTTACATGGGATGCGAAAGCCGCAAACCGCGTGTGTTGTTTCCAGCTTCATTCCTCTTTCAACAACCAAGGGACAGTGTAAGGAGAAGGATAGGCAGAAGCTCAACACATCGCAGCGGCTTCAGGCAGAGAGTTGCAGAGACAGCGTGTCATAATGACAGATGCAATATGAGGTTAGGTATGTGAAACGCGGGCATAAAACACAAAGAAACACAATGATTTTAGCAGATGGCTTGCTATATCGCTTATAATACACAGTGTCGCCTTGCACACCCCGGATGCAGCAGTAATACATACATATTACAGACCCCTGAGCACTGGACAACCTGCAGCCGCGTGGTCCGACAATGACACAACGCGAAATCACATACTACATAGGTGAAGATATTAACATAGTTGTCCAGCACAGGAGGTCTTGTATAAATACCAAATTAATGAGGAACTCACCCTAAGTTGGGGTACAAGGTATCCTGAGAGTCAGGGAATAGCTCTGCTAGCTAAAGCAGCGCAAGATAAAAATGGCCGAGTGTTCTTAGGAAATTAGTGTTGTTCCATCTATTTAGTGATGTGCTTAGCGACTAACTACTTTATTATAGCACCACTCGACTATTTACCTTTGAGATTCCTCACAACGCTACATTAGTGATGTGCTTAGCAACTTACTAATTGTGACATCACTCGCCTATTTACTGTTGAGACTCCTAACAACGCTACATTACATTGCGACGCAAGAAGAGTGGTCCAAATAGTGACGTCATAAAAAAAAATATTCCTCATGTCCAGGGGTATCCGAAAATACGCCATATATGCCGCCGGAACTAAATGAGCTATTTTCGGATACCTCTGGGCATGAGGAAACAATTTTTTTTATGACGCTGTATGTGAACCACCTGTATCTATGTCGGTAAAGCAGATTCTATCATGCAATGACCAGACAAAAATAGCCTGGATGTAACTAACTGTACATGATCCTGTTAGGGCACAGCGAGTTATCTTATAACTAGGGTAACTATGTGTTATAAATTTATAACATATGCCACGCGACGTCAATAAAGCGTGCTCATTGGCTACATTTCATATAGCTAAGGTTATTTTGTATGACTAATGGACAAACATGGCGTCGTTTGTAAAATATGTGCTGCGGCCTGAAGATTTACTCCCTTATCTTTTTTTCTTCTTTGATTTTTTTATTCCTCTTTGATAAATTTTACCTGTCTGTCTTCTCAAGTCAATAACTTGTCCAATCTGTAATTTTAGTCGAATAATTCATTAAAATTGATATTACTTACAAATCTGTCTAATTTCATCACAGTCACAAAGATCTGATGTCATTCGGCGTGGTTCTACGCGAGACGTACGGCCCGTTGCTAGCGCTGTCGCGGCTGCCGACATTGCCGCAACTCGGGCTGCATCACGTGCGCACGCTCATGCCCACGCCCACGTTCACGCTGCTGGCGCACTCCTGGAGAAAGGTCAGTGACTTTGGTGACAATTTGAGTTTGACAGCGCCTTTATGACGTAGCATAGTATTATTACGACATAATGATAAGTATCATTGTGTGAAGTCATCTGGCACTGCTAGCCACTGTAAATGAGTCCCTCCACGCGGGAAAAGTTTAGTTGTGTTATTTGGTACACCAATAGCAGTACATACAAATAATTCTTCTTCATCTTTTCGTGTCTATGGTAGTCTTCTTCTTTGTTTTTAAATTTTTTGGGGCTAAAAAGGTACTGGTATGTAAGCCTATTATAGGTATACACAGCATACATACTAATATTATAAAGTAACTGTCTTTATGTTACCTTTTCACGCCTAAAACACTGAACGGATTTTGATAAAATTTTGCAAAGAGATAGATAGCATCCTGGGGTAAGACATAGGTTACTTTTTGTTCCGATAGCTTGACATCCACGCGGGCGAAGCCAGGGCAAAAGCTAGTTAACCATAAAATAACAGCGTAATTATCTAAAAAACATAAGAAAATACAATCTCAATCTTTTAAACATTGACATTTCTCGTCTTAGATCCGCATAGTGTATGCGGGCGCGTACTCTCTAGAAGTGGGCATCCGCGGCGGCGGCGTCATCACAATACGGGACGGATCTTATTCCAAGTTCGAGCGCAACACTGTTGTCGACGAGTTTGCTCCTGCTCTCGGATTGAAGGTAAACAATTTAAAGTTTTTATTCGAGACAGAATTGCGATCCATCTGCTTATTAGTTAGAAAATAAATGCTTAAAAACTATCGCGTTTGACTTTCGATTAAGAATACACTATGCCTTACATTGTACATATTTATGTACTTTATTAACAATTAAGCATCAATAGAATTTGTTTTTACGTTTTCTCCGATTCAACGTTATGTTCGAGTATTAAGGTTGATAATAAACTAAAGTTAAAATTAAAATATATGTTTATATTTTTTTAAATCAAGATTGTAACGGTACAAGTACTTTCAATCTTGGCCAGTGGGGCAGTGGGTTTTTGTTCGTGATCCTTTATTTATTCTTGATCGAAGCGTTTGACAAATCACGGCTAAAGGGACAATAGTGGGTTTTATTGCATGACGATTTGTATGACAACATTGAATGTCAGTTAGCTAAATGCACTCCGTCTGTATAACTCAGATCGTCGATGAAAATGTTATGAACTGATTCCCAGGCGTTCCTATCACGCTACGTCGAAGACAATATGAGCGCAAGACTGCTAGCTGAGGACGATAACCCGCCTTCACCCATGTCGCCAATGCCGCCAGGTAAGAATAAAATAATAACCTACTAAGACTTGCATCACTAAGATCAGAAATACATTATTTCTTCGAGCAATAGTGTCCTGCTAATGCTATTTTGTCTTTGTACAGTTACATCCAAAATAATAATGAATACACCTGAAGGGCTATTTATGTCTGCTCATTGCACGATAGACTTTGCTATACCGGATCACATTATATAGCGTCGTAATTTCAATAATTACCGGAGAATGAAATATATAGAATAAATTAATATGAATAGCCATCTTCTTTACATGTCAGACCGAATAAAAAATGTGACACGGACATACTCTGAAACTGTTTTTTTTTTTTCATAAAAAGTTGCCAGGCCATTAAAAAGGTTTTAGGTTTATGTCAACTCGATATTGGTCAAAGGTGTATGCTATTTTGAGCTTTGTTATTGTTATCAAGTTATTAAATACAATTATATGCAATAGTCTGCGTAGTGACGTACCTTCAAAAGGTATTATGTGTTTTGACTTGATAAAGGAAAGAATTTGAAAACCGACGGAGATATAAAATACTCGACTGTGTTTGACAAACAGGTGGACTACGCTTCCCGGCGCCATTGACGCCGCCACAGCCGCACACACCACACTCTGCGCCCGTCACCCCGCACCCGGCGTCGCCGGCACAGCATCAGGTGCGTAAACCGGTCAAGTGTGTGTCGGACCACGCACAATGAAGGGTTCCGTAGTAGGGATGACTTTACCCCAAGACCAAACTGAACTTTGTAGTTGTAAAAATGTTCTCCCATACGTCACGGTTAATTCTCCAACTGCAAATGTAAGTTTGTAATCGTATTTTTTTTGTTAACTTATAAACTTCAAATTAACGATTTTCGGACTTTTTCCTTTACTTGTGCTGTGCGACCTTGCAAAATTTCATGATTCTAGGGTACTTCCTAACAGGTTTTGATTTAGCATAATCAGCCTATAATGCTCCCACTGCTGGGACAGAGGCTTCCTCTCTGTGAGAGGGAATGGGCCGTAATCCACTACACGGGCCCGGTGCAGGCTGGTGGATGAGGTTATGATTTGTTTACGAGTATCACGCGTCACATAAATGGCCGTGTTTTTTAAACGAAGTTCTTTAACGCAACTTGCGGTAGGAGTAAACTTGTAAAAATCGTGACTAATCGAAAAAGCGTTATGCCCCCTCCATGCGTTTTTTTTTATATACAGGAAAGAGAGATCATCATGGTTTTCGAGGGTGCTGAAGCCAATAGTGAGGTCAAAATGAAAATCCAAGGTGGCGGCTACGAAATTTTTTCATCATGGGTGTCGTTTACATGGTTTTCGAGATTGCTAAATCCGATAGTGAGGTCAAAATGAAAATCCAATATGGCGGCTGCGAAAATTTTCAAGTTTTTCATCATGGGTGTCGTTTTCATGGTTTTCGAGGGTGCTAATAGCCGATAGTGAAGTCAATTACATTCGGAGTTGAAGAAAAAGCGTAAGGAACTTCGTTCCTGATGGGAGTCCCCCGACCCCACACGTTTTTTTATTGCGTTGACTTAGAAGCTGGTCTTTTTTAGAGCTCCAAGGGACCGTAGACCTACGTATTTGATATTAATTTCAAATTGATACGTCCTCCACGCGTTCCTGAGAAAACGGGTCTTTTATTTTTTTGGGTCGGAATTCATCTAATGACTTCTCCCCCTCTGGGCGGAACGGAAGGACGTGTCAAACTCTTACTGACTAAAACCCACCCGTGTTCCTTCAGTTGCCTGTGCGCCAGGGTGACGGTAACTCTTTCGAACAATCCGCGACCCCGGGAGGCCTCGGCCCTATTCGACCCCGTCAATTATGCTGACATTTCTTTGAGGCGCGCGTGGTTCACAACGCGCCGTCGACCCGGGCCTGGTCCTTACCGGACGGTGAGCTGCCCATTGCTAGTCGTCCGCAAGCCCGCGCCTACGGTGGCCGGGAATCGGCTATTGATTCCCTACGCCCGATTGATAGCCGGACATAGACTGGTTTTATTGCTTTGGCCTCCGCACCTGAGGCAATTTCCGGTCTCGCTTGAATGAACAAATCTTCGCGCTGTGTTGGAAACAGCGGCAAGGCTGGCCACACCGCGCCCTTGTCGACGTCCGCTGCCGCACCCTCCGCGGCCGCTTACACCGCGCAGGCCAACGGTATCAACCGGCACCTATCCCGAAGAACCAGCACCACGCGTCTCCAATAAACGTCGATTATCGATTGAAGTTTGGTCAACCTGGACAATTTTAATAGTTTTTCCCAACGTCAGGTCCTCTGCTCTCACTAACCGATCTCTTGCTACTCTGGACCCTACAAATAATACGGTCGCGAATCAACTAGTTAAAATTTTTGCTTAGTAATCCCAATGCCGTAACATACTGATTTACTGCTTCTTCTATTTCCTAACCCCTTGTAAAAAAAAATGGTACCTTGCTGATGTTATATTCTGTGTGACTCCAAAACATTAATCAAATTTCGCAAGCAATAGATGACATCATCCTTATCGCTCTCTTTATCAAAAGAAAAGGTCAGCGGATAAGAAACGGGGCACTATGAAAAAAAGACAAAAAAATCACCAAAAATCATCGCCTAATCAAGCCTTCGGAACCCGGTGGGATGTGGGAGTAGTAGGGTGGGGAACATCATGGGACACCTTAAAGTCAGTAACCATGAGGTCAAGGTCAAAATTCCGTAATTCAAGATCCGCTATTCTCATAAGGTCACTGACCTTGATCTCAGGTTCCCTTCGACATCGTTTTTACGACAAACGGCTGGTCGAAGACAAAAAACACCAGAACGCTTTTAGCCATATATTTAGGTGTTATATACGATAGAATCGAGAAAATAAACGATTTGCGAAAATACATTTATTTAGGCAAAAAAAAAAACTATTTTCCTGTTACGTACACTCCAACCAAAGAAAATGTCTCAGACTTCAGACCCCTCAGGTCCGATTAAATTTGTCATTAAGCTGGCTTGAATACCAATTCCTTACCCCCGATGCTTTTAAAAATATTATATTGCGACCTCCAACGATGCAATGCGAAACGAAGGAGCTGCCCTTCAAACACAATTCTTTTGGTGGTCCCGCGTGTTCCATTGCGCTCTTGAACCGTCCCTGACGATTTTAAAGCCCATAACGAAAAAAAAATAAAGAAAATACGTTTATTTGCGGTAAACATGACGCAAAGAAAAAACACACAAATACAAAAAAAGAACTAGTTGGGGAAAAATATGCTTCATATCAACGTGCCTTTAATACCGATTTAAACCATTTAAATCGAATAAATATTTCACCGCTGTCATCATGTAGTGTAATAAAATATAAGTCGGGATGACAGCTGCTTTAATGTCATAATCAAACATAGACAATCCACAACACGTTCCAAATCAAGTTTTGAAATTGAGTTGTATTATGTTGTTACAAGATTATACCTATCCAAACCTGTTTTTAAAAGGCTATTACTAATAACTTTGGGGGTACATTATAGATGGGTGGCAGTTCGTTTAACCTGACGTCCCCTCCGGGGGGAGCGGGCGGTGGTGCGGGCGGCGTGTCGGCGTCGCCCGCGTCGCCCATGGCGCCGTCCCCGCACGCCGCGCCCGCCGCGTCGCCGCACCCGCCGCCCACGTCGCCCTTCACCGCGTGGCCCGCCTCGCCCTCGCTGCCGCGACCCTCGCCCGGCCACCACCCGTCGCCGAGACATCATATCGATCATAAAGGTGAGTTACACTGGCCGTGTTTTTGTCGATTGTAGCCTATAGACTGACCAGACCTATGAAGAATATTTACGCAAAATTTGGTCAGAATCTATCCGGTATTATTAGCGTGATACTTCCACAAACGTCCGACTAACAAAAAAAAAAAAATTAGAATTAATATTTTCGGTATTAGAATCGTTCCCAGACCTCATAGTTTTTTTTTTCAGCTTGTGCTTCGCTATGATTTTATTATATGTATAGATATGATAGAAAGTTGGTTTCTAATTGTTTGTGATAAATCTAGTAGATAAGTTGAGCCGTAAACACTTTCAACTCTTCAAGCTTTTGTTAAATGAAAACGCTTCTTATACATACCTACTGTATTATTTATTGGCTTTGTAGAACTACTATTTGAAAACTGTGTTAGTATCGATAGCCCAATAAAGTACCATCCAACTCCCGAATAGCTGCCAGTAAGACGCAAAACAAAGATTTAAATCGTAGATCCGCAAGACCGTGTCAAAAAATTATCACGTTTCTGTTACGCTAACACCGAATAGTATTGTCTCACTCACTCATACAAAAAAATACAAAAAATCGTATCTATCGTGCCGTGCGGGATGTGCAAACTCACTCTTCTCAGTGTAAACACTATTTCGCGCGACCTTAGTACGATGAGGGCTCATCTAACCATTGATATCATCGGCAAAACCTTTAAAAAAAACTGATTCGTGAACACTACGCAACATTCGCTCACAGGTCCTCAAGCCAGCTCAAGCAGTTCCCGCGCGGCGTCGTCGGCAGGCGGGCGCGGCTGGTCGGGCGCCACGGCCACGCCGCTCGCCGTGAGCAAGCTGGAGACGCTCTGCACGCCCAGCGAGCCGCCGCCCGGCGCGCCGCCCGGGCCCGCGCTGGCGCCTGTGCAGAGGTTCCTAGCGTGCGTGTATATGAAGCGCACGCTGCAGCGGTTCGTGCAGCAGGAGGAGTTTGTAAGTTCAAGTTTTGTATTTATTGTTTACAGAATTTCACGCTGATGGCAATGCATCTTTGTAGTATTTTATTTTTAATTGATTTTAGTTTGTTTACCTGTTATATAGGTAAACATAAACTAACTAACTACCTTATCTTAAATAACTAACTATAACTATGTACTATCCTCAGCTCTGAAAATATCACATTTCCGACCCCAAGATACAGGCAAATGCCTAGTTTGGGGATCATCATCCAATATTTTCTGTATTATTTATTCCGGAACGTTTATGTGTATAATACATTCATATTGAACTTTCATATAATAAAGCACGATGTTTTGTCACGGCGTAAAATCATTGCGAATGAGGAGCGGGTCGCTAGCAGTTACATATTTTGCCCCATCATATCTTTACTATTCCATTACCTACCCAGTGTGATTGTATCTTCGTACAGTTGACGCTGGTATCGGTGGAGGCGACGAGTCTGACGTTCCGGTGCGAGAGCGCGGGGCTGGCCGGGCGCGTGGCGCTGCACCCGCAGCACATGCAGTCGCTGCACCTGCAGCTCACGCCGCTGCCTGAGCACAACAAGGAGGCCTGGTCCGCTGATGATCTGCAGGTAACGTGTCCATACATACGGCAAGCTAGGAACACTTACGAAAAGGCGTTAGTGCACCGTATTGAAGACCTCGTGGTGCGGAGTGGAGCAGTAGCGAATCAATTTTAGCGGTCGTTTACATGGCGTTGATTGTACGATATTTTACGGTAAAAAGTTCACTTGCCAACATCCAACTGTTCGTACGGTTAAAAATAAATGCAGTATGAAACTGTCGTGTAATCTCAATATTATTCAGTAATATCTTGTATAGTTATCGTGAATGCGGCCTTATAACGAAACGGCAGCCGGTGGGCGCCGCCGCCTACATTCATGTTCCTTTTCATGATTGTTTCATGTTCTTTTGTAACTGAATCGTACATCGTTTTGTAATATGCTGTTGTCTCAAAAACAACGAAAGAGATGACGATCGGATATGGAATCACCGTGTAAGATGAACCCGTGCAGGTGATGGAGAAGTTCTTCGAGCAGCGCGTGGCCATCGCGCCGTACCGCGCCACGGCGCTGCAGGGCTGGGCGCGCGCGTGGGGCGCGCCGGGCGCGGCGCTGGGCGCGCTGGTGGCGCTCATGCGCGCCGACCTGGCGCCCGCCGCGCCCGCGCTGTGGGCGCTGCACTGGGCGCTGCGCATCCCGCCCGCCGCGCCGCCCATCGTGCCGGCCGGCCAGCCCGCCGTGCTGCTGGCCAAGCACAAGATACTGTTCTTTGTGAGTGACAGCCTTGTTCGAATTTGTTTATTTTAAATAGGACGGCCGATATATCAATATAAAAAAAAGTGGAAAACGAACATGTTTCGCGACAGTGGTACGTACTTAAAGATAAACACGATGATATACTTGCGCAGTACTTCTGACCTACCTACCCTAAGCTCTCGTGCCATCACGATAGCTGATATCGTGCGCATAAATCCGGGTAATAGAACCTTTGCGCAGCCAATGTGCTCAAACTTTGAATGTGCGAAAAATACAGCTATACCTTGTGTTTGACATAAAACCAATCTATCAAAATCAGTCTAATTTGTCTTAAAATCTTTGTATAAATCCGAAACAAAAAACTTGCACTTTTCGTTCAATGTGTAATGGAACATTGAAAATGATATATATTTGTGTATAGATCTGCCTGACCCGCGGCGACACACAACTGGTGCTACCCCTCGTATACGACATGCAGCTGAATGTGACGCAGCTGGCTGACAAACAGAACGCGCAGCCGCACCTCATCGCCGTCAGCTTGCATCTGAAACGGTACCACAATTCTTAAATTAGAAGCTGATTTGTATCTGGCTACTTTAGCTTAATTTGTCGAAAAAAGAATACTTATTTATCAGACTTCCCGTGTGCGTTATCCACCTATAGAAGATGTGTGTACGCAGGTTCAACGAGTTCAACCAGTCGCACTCGGAGTGCACACTATGGCCGGCCGTGCGCGACCTGCTGACGAACTTCACGCTCCCGCAGGAAGCGCCGCAGCCGGCCGCGCCGCCGCCGCCCTAGCACCACGCGTACGACGCCATATAACGTCTACCACACCGGACTGACGCCAAGTATAGTGCTACTGACTTGTGGGACAAACTCATGTTGTGAAGTGCTCGAAGCAAATTAGGCGGCGTCAAGTTTGTGTGTGTGTGTGTGTGTGTGTTTTGTGGCCCTTATGCCTGGGTGAAAATAACGCATAGGGCGTTTTTTCGCTCAAAAACTGTTATTTGAACTTAGACAAACATCAACTTTGTTCTTATGTAAATAAAGATTTTTTTTTACTGCTCGATGCAGTCTTTGAAGCAGAAAACGAAAACCACTGTAACAGATATCAACTTTACCCTTGTGTAAATAAAGTTCTTTTTGTTTTGCTACTCGACGCTAGTATTAGAAGCTCAGAGCGAAAAACTCGAGCGTTAGTTTCGTGACTCTCGGGTTAAGGTATCATTCGATACCGCAGCGTTATTGCGAAATACTTTGCAATATGGTTTAATATGGGTGCTCGTTCGCTCCCAACGATACGTGCTGCGCAACAGTTCATTATTAGTTGCTGCCACAGTACCGAGTGGTACCTTTAGTGGCGCTTGCATTGTGCGACGTGTTATAACAATGCTGCACTACACACTGGAAGCGCCGATGTCGAGAATACACGAGCCTTATTGTAATACTTATGTTTGTACAAAGTGTTTAATTGTAAGCATTACCGCTGTTAATTGTTATAGATATTGCAATCCACGAGCGCGAGTCATGTGACTCTTATGTCATTGTATTAAGGTATAATTTTGGAATGATTGACGCGCGTTTGCGAAATGCAACTCTAGCGGGAGATTCGTCCTTATTATCGCTGATTTTAAGTAAATTCTTATTCAATCAGTGCTGGTAGGATATCATGAATTAGCGAATAAGACTTAAAGAAGATGAATTTTTTATAAGAACCTATTATGTAAATTATTAATTAATAAACGAATAATCTCTGTTTTTTTGTTGTTAATTTAGTTAACCCAGTGTGCCTTTTCTTTCTTCCTGTGAGTTCCACATGTTAGAACCCAGAGTGATTTCTCGCATCCCTTGAGTTCCATATGTCGGAACCAAGTGCGCCTTCTCAGTCTTCCTGTGAGTTCCACATGTTAGAACCCAGAGTGCTTTCTCTCATCCCTTGAGTTCCATATGTCGGAACCAAGTGCGCCTTCTCACTCTTCCTGTGAGTTCCACATGTTAGAACCCAGAGTGCTTTCTCTCATCCCTTGAGTTCCATATGTCGGAACCAAGTGCGCCTTCTCACTCTTCCTGTGAGTTCCACATGTTAGAACCCAGAGTGCTTTCTCTCTTCCCGTGAGGTCCATATGTCGGAACCAAGTGCGCCTTCTCACTCTTCCTGTGAGTTCCACATGTTAGAACCCAGAGTGCTTTCTCTCTTCCCGTGAGGTCCACATGTCGGAACCCAGTGTGCCTTCTCTCTCTTCCTGTGAGATACACATGTTGTAATCTAGTGTGCCTTTCTCTCTTTCTGTGAGGTCTACATGTTGGAACCCAGTGTGCTTTCTCTCTTCCTGTGAGTTTCACGTATTGGAACCCAGTGTGCCTTCTCTGTCTTCCTGTGAGTTCCTCATGTTGGAACACAGTGTGCCTTCTCTGTCTTCCTGTGATGTCCTCATGTTGGAACACAGTGTGCCTTCTCTGTCTTCCTGTGAATTCCACATGTTGTAGCCCAGCGTGCCTTCTCTGTTCCTGTGAGTTTCACGTATTGGAACCCAGTGTGCCTTCTTTGTCTTCCTGTAAGTTCCACATGTTGGAACCCAGTGTGCCTTCTCTCTCTTTCTGTGAGGTCTACATGTTGGACCCCAGTGTGCCTTCTCTCTCTTCCTGTGAGTTCCACATGTTGTAGCCCAGTGTGCCTTCTCTCTCTTCCTGTGAGTTCCACATGTTGTAGCCCAGTGTGCCTTCTCTCTCTTCCTGTGAGTTCCACATGTAAGAACCCAGAGTGCGTTCTCTCTTCTCGTGAGTTCCACATGCCGTAACCCAGTGTGCCTTCTCTCTATTCCTGCGAGTTCCACATGTTGTAGCCCAGTGTGCCTTCTCTCTCTTCCTGTGAGTTCCACGTGTTGCAGCCCAGTGTGCCTTCTCTCTCTTCCTGTGAGTTCCACATGTTAGAACCCAGAGTGCTTTCTCTCTTCCCGTGAGTTCCACATGTCGGAACTCAGTGTGCCTTCTCTCTCTTCCTGTGACTTCCACATGTTGTAGCCCAGTGTGCCTTCTCTCTCTTCCTGTGAGTTCCACATGTTAGAACCCAGAGTGCTTTCTCTCTTCCCGTGAGGTCCATATGTCGGAACCAAGTGCGCCTTCTCACTCTTCCTGTGAGTTCCACATGTTAGAACCCAGAGTGCTTTCTCTCTTCCCGTGAGGTCCACATGTCGGAACCCAGTGTGCCTTCTCTCTCTTCCTGTGAGATACACATGTTGTAATCTAGTGTGCCTTCTCTCTCTTTCTGTGAGGTCTACATGTTGGAACCCAGTGTGCTTTCTCTCTTCCTGTGAGTTTCACGTATTGGAACCCAGTGTGCCTTCTCTGTCTTCCTGTGAGTTCCTCATGTTGGAACACAGTGTGCCTTCTCTGTCTTCCTGTGATGTCCTCATGTTGGAACACAGTGTGCCTTCTCCGTCTTCCTGTGAATTCCACATGTTGTAGCCCAGCGTGCCTTCTCTGTTCCTGTGAGTTTCACGTATTGGAACCCAGTGTGCCTTCTTTGTCTTCCTGTAAGTTCCACATGTTGGTACCCAGTGTGCCTTCTCTCTCTTTCTGTGAGGTCTACATGTTGGAACCCAGTGTGCCTTCTGTGTCTTCCTGTGAGTTCCACATGTTGTAGCCCAGCGTGCCTTCTCTCTTCCCGTGAGTTCCACATGTTGTAACCCAGTGTGCCTTCTCTCTATTCCTGCGAGTTCCACATGTTGTAGCCCAGTGTGCCTTCTCTCTCTTCCTGTGAGTTCCACGTGTTGCAGCCCAGTGTGCCTTCTCTCTCTTCCTGTGAGTTCCACATGTTAGAACCCAGAGTGCTTTCTCTCTTCCCGTGAGTTCCACATGTCGGAACTCAGTGTGCCTTCTCTCTCTTCCTGTGACTTCCACATGTTAGAACCCAGAGTTCCTTCTCTCTCATCCTGTGAGTTCCACATGTTGTAGCCCAGTGTGCCTTCTCTCTCTTCCTGTGAGTTCCACATGTTGTAGCCCAGTGTGCCTTCTCTCTCTTCCTGTGAGTTCCACATGTTGTAGCCCAGTGTGCCTTCCCTATCTTCCTGTGAGTTCCACATGTAAGAACCCAGAGTGCGTTCTCTCTTCTCGTGAGTTCCACATGTCGCAACCCAGTGTGACTTCTCTCTTCCTGTGAGTTCCACATGTTGGAACCCAGTATGTCTTCTCTCTCTTCCTATGAGTTCCAAATGTTGTGATCACATCTCGGGTCTCTGTTGAAACGACGATAATTTGCTAATCAATATGCCTCATTTTATTCTAAAGGCTAGTTAAAAAGGTAAGGATGCAATCTTTACCTTTTTACCTCCTTAAGAGTATTTAAGTTCTGTGCTTTCTACGCTTTTCGTTTTTGGTGCAGTCTGACACAATGTGAATCTGATATTTCCAATCCAATTTTTTTTTACTTTTAAGAAATTATAGTTTGGTTGACATTCAAATTGATAGTAATTATGGCGGTGCAAGGCAGGCGACAATCAATGGAAACAATTCTTACTTATAACAATGCCGATACGGTATGGACTTTGAGTAATTCAAGGTTTAGGCGATTAACACACAGCACCGCGCATTGCCGCGGTAGGCGGTGAAGCGGATCTCATGTCGCATTGGCCTGTAATAAATCGGTTGATGCCTTACACACGTACACCGCCACCGCCCCTCAGCGCTGCCGTCCGCGCGGAAGGGCGGCGTCTCACACAGGGCGCCGCATAACCGCGCGGAACCTCGTGGGTGCTGGATGTGTTGCAATTTAAAAATGGAGTTCGATGTCGAAAAGTTTATTTCAGAGATTGAAAGTCCCTCTGCTACCTGGGATATGAAAGCACACAATATAGTGATAGACTCCTTAAAATGAAACAATGCGAAGAAATTGTTACCTTATATTTGGAGCCCGGACAAACTTCTACGCCATAAAAGCCAGATTGCTGCCAAAAATTCAGCGTCCATTCTTGCCAGTGTCTGTGATCAAACTGGTCTAAACCGCGCTAAATATTTCCGCGCGGACAGGCGCGTAAACCGCCTTACCGCGCGGAGCACCGGCGCTACGAAATCCGATTTACCACCACCGCCCTCCGCGGCGGTGCGCGATGCTGTGTGTTAATAGCCTTACTTGTAAGCAGCCCCAATTAACCATCATTGATACTTCACCGTAGATCGATCTGTAATATCCAGCAATTTAAATTTCTGGTCTAATCGGAAAAACCAGAACCATAATTATTGTTGAATTGGAAAAATCGAGTAAAAATTCTACAATTCGATTTAAATCTTTGCTGCTTACGCTATTACCACGGACTAGAATAAAAGAAGGACTCCGCGCCACGCGTATCGAAAGTGAAGCACTGTAAGTATCGATCGTTTTTACAAACATGCCTCACGCACACATTTACATCATAAGGTGCCGACCGTTCGCCACGAACGGCGTCATTGTAAGTACTGTTTACGTCAAGTACTAAAATAAAATAATGCCTTCTTATGTTGTGAAATGGTGTAAAAATTATTCTACATCCCAGAAAAAGTGTCAAGGAATAACATATCACAAGAAATACACTTATTTACACACACACACACACACATAGATCGGGACCTACGGTGCTTCACTTTCGATATGCGTGGCGTGGAGTCTTTTTTTTCTAGTCCGTGGCTGGTACATTACTTATTATTATTATAAATATGTATTTATTCTACTATAAACTAAAACAGCAGTCCACCAAGTGTGCGTTACCCCAGCAAAATAATGTCAAAAATAGTCATTTAAATCTTATAGATAATTAGTTGCCCAGCTTCTATAATTATTACGCACTTTTTTTAAATTTGTATCACTATTTGTTTAACGTTTAAAGTAAGTCTTTAGAGCTTTTATTATTATTACCTATTGACCAATTAACATAGTAGTGATATGGGTAAGTTTAGGAGGATCAGTGGTCGGTTGTGTGGTCCACGACTAACATAACGGACTTGGAAGGCGAGACGGCCCGCAGTGCGCACAGGCGCAAGCGTGGCCGGCGCCGGCTGCGCATCGGCTCGCTCGCTCTCAGCGCGCTCATGACCATGCACTGCCGAGTACCATCGTCAGCACTTACAGGCGGACTTTGTAAGTTATTCTTATGCGTAGGACGGTATCAGCTCACTTGTTTTGCAGTCACCAGCTGTTCGTTTAGCTCGACTTTAAAGTTTGTATCGGAGGCCTCTTTCAGTGGCCGGATCTTTTTTTAACCGACTTCACAAAAAGGAGGAGGTTCTTAATTCGTCTGTATGTTTTTTTTTTTATGTGTCATCTCATAACTTTTTTCTGGATGAACCGATTAGGTGGTGCTTCACATGTGGTCCCATTTAAATTTGATCAAGGTCTGACCAGTAGTTTTTAAGTTATCCTTAATACTGCATATTTTTCCACTTAGTTTATATGGATGATGTGTTAATAATTTCCTGTCACTGTTATTTACATACCAAGTATTGGTATACGATTTGTGTGGGGTAGGTACAGCAACTAAAGTGAAATAATTACTTTTTTACAAAAAAACAACCGACTTCCAAAAAACACACTAAAAGACGTGAAAAATAACTTTAATTGCGGAATTCGGTGTCTTAGGTTTTGTATTTTTCACCTCGCCGAAATTAAAGTTATTTTTCACGTCTTTTAGTGTTTTTTGGAAGTCGGTTGTTTTTTTTTTTTAAAGTTTTTTTTAAAGTTATTGCATATCTTTTATCGCGGGCTTTGAGCGCGGCGACCGAATCAAGAAATTCCGTAACGAAAATAAAACCTAACACCCCCCACTCCGCCTGCCGGAACAGCGCTCTCTATTTTATTTACTCTGAACTTTTTGAACAGAGCTATAGCTATCATACTTGTACCGTTGGAAAGCCCAAGAAATTCCCTAAATTTTAGATAGATGTCGTGGTTATCAGGCATAACAAATATTAAATCTGTGGTTGAAAATGAGAAAAATAGTTTGTGGAACTGTCAGTTCAGTTAGTGACAGTGAGTGTTCAGTGAAATTGTGTTACGAGAAATATCCCTGGTAAATAATGTTTTTTACGTGAGATTATATACCATTATTACTTTCGAATTATATATAATACATGTGAATTCCAAGTAGTAAAATAAAAGCTACAAGGTAAAAACATGCTTCATTGCTGTCATAAAAAATAAAAAATAATTATAATTGCATAAGTTGATAAAAAATGCTATGCAATAGCTTTACCGCGGCAGTCCCCGAGTGCCATAGGTTTTTTTTTAATAATATTGTCACGCCGCAATCATGGTGCTTGCAACACAGATTCACAACAACAACAGCGATTTGCAACAGAGCGTTGCAATATCGGGAGCTTAATTTAAACTAATTATGTTTTGTATGTTTTTTACGCTTTCACGCTAAAACGGCTGAACGGATTTGGATGAAATTTGGCACATGGGTAGACCATAATCTGGATTAGGACATAGGATTCTTTTTATTCTCATATTCCCACGGGATTGAGACTTTGCGGCTAAAACCGCGGGGCGCAGCTTAAGAAAAAAGAAATCCTCAAGTAGGTAAAATCCGTGACAGTTTAATTGCAAATTGTATTTTTATTAAATTTTATCTCAGTTTTTTTTATGTTGTTCCTGATTGGCGCTGTGGCAGCTCTTGCAAACCCAATGCGACATTTTGAAGTGTACCTTGGACAATGGAGCATCAGCGGCCCTGGTCGTGCTTTCCGAATTATTCCGATGCTAGACGGTAAGATAAGATAAATACCTACTTAGTTACTAAAATTACAATTAAGAACTATGGTACCTATATACAATCTATTGCGTTGTCTATACAGGTATTGGTATAGCAATGTGTATTAATGCCATAGTGCGCGCCATCACTTGTTGTACCACGGCCGCTATAGCTACGTCGTATGTGATCAATTCTGTGTCCGATGCCCAGCTACCCTTCACGTACTGTCGGTGAGCTACTTTCTATGATTAAAGCTATACATTTGCTATGCTCGCAAACCCAACCGCCTCTCTCTCCACGATCTCTTCTAGCTAATATTAATTTGGCGGATGATGGCCTAAGCCTAACGTCTTCATTTAATTGAGGAGGCTGTTACAGTATTACGGATCACCAAGCTTTATTTATTTATTTCAATTCGAACCCTGTTTTTAGTGAAAAATGTAATTATAGATTTCATTTGATTTTAGGGATTTTGATTTAAAAGAATATACTCCGGAGAAGGCGGATATTTCAAGTTTACAAAAAGGCGTAAGTGTTTAAAAATCAAAACTAAAGAATACCTACATATGGCTAGTTCTACTAATGAAGGAATAAAATGATTTTACGTTGCACGAATTTTTTGAGGATGTATGGCGTGAAAGTGGCTTATGGCAAAGAATGTAGCTTATATTAGCTAACGTGAACAGGGTCAGACGAGACCTAAGTAAATATTCATTTATAGGCGTTTTAAATTTATCAGGAAATTGGGAACTGAGAATGCACACGAGTGTTTGGTGTGTGTATTCTTACATAGGATAAAACTATTGCTCTATGTGCCTTCGAAGAGTGAATATCGTAACATTCTTGATTTTGAAGTGAAAACTTCTTTATTCCCGTTGTGATTTGAATTTTGAAACTGTATGAATAGAAAAAGCGCCATTAAAAAGAGACAATCACATACATCTATAGGATTTTACGTGCGAGAGAATGAGATAGAACACATTATACAAAAAAAATAAAGGTTTCACATTCTGTCGCGTGTGAACTGCATACATGTTTTTTTTTTATAAAAATATATTATAGACTTTAGAGCAGGGATCCCCAAACTATTTTGGACAAGTAACCCCTTTTCCAAAATGAACTGTTACCTCAGACCCCCATAGCCAAATTACCTACTTTTAAGATCAACCCCCTTATTCAATATGGTCCGCTAACTTAAAACAGCTGCTACAGAGTGTTATTTTTCATTCTGACTTAGGTTAATAGAAGAAGACAGAGTGAGAATTAGCAATGCTTTAAGTTAGCAGACTATTATGAATAAGGGGGCCTATCTTTAGTTTTTTCCTATTGATACAAAATACCTAGGTACTAAGGTACCAATTGGAAAACTTTACAATTGGTTAAGTGAGTAAAGTTGACTTCATTTTCTCATAAAAATTTAACAAAATACAATTCAGTAAATATCAAGTTTAATTTATAATGATTATTAAAAATTAAGTACTTAAAGAATCTTAAGTAGGTAGGAAATTATATTTAAAAAAGTATTAATTCGTAAAGAGAAAATAAAACATTCAGTGTGATGGATGAACCTGGTGACTATCTACCAATCTAGCTACATCCGGTTCAATATTGGTGAGTTGCAGCCTTAAATCTCCACGTTCGTTGATTTTGAAACGGTTTCTTTGTTTCGTCAAAATGTTTGTTACCACGCTGAAGCTTTTTTCAACTAGATATGATGATGGAAAAGCGATAAGGTATTTTTCAGCAATGTTCCACAATGTAGGATACTGTGTTTCAATGTTGCGTAGCAACCAGAACTTCTGATAGCCTTGGTTGAACTTCTGCTTAAGCTCTTCGTCTGTGCTGATGGTAATCAACTCTTCTTGCATTATCACATTGGCTTCTTCTATGGCTGTGGTATTGTACGGATTTATTATCCATTGAGGAATTTGTAAATTTAAAAGATCCTCTTACCTCTCCGTAAAATCCTTGTGTAATGCGTCCAAGTGAGTGACATATAATAAAATGTCATCTTCTTGAAGCATTTCTGGTAATTTTGACAAATGCGGAAACTGCGAATATTCTTTTCTGCCAAAATTTTGTTTATAAAGGATTAGTTTACCCACGAAGACCGATATTATTGATTTTGTTTTAATCAAGTTAAGATCGTTACCCTGCAGCTGCAAATTAACTTTGTTGAACATTCCAAAGATATCAGTCAAGTAATAAATATCTGTTTTACAATTGTTCAGATTTTCTTTCAAATTCGGATCTTATTCTTGTAAAAACTCCAACACAGATTCAAAAATGGCTGAAAGTCTTTCTAAGCAAGAGCCTCTTGATAGCCAGCGAACTTCAGTGTGCAGAAGTAATCGAGTAAAGACTTCGTTGTTTTCCTCACATAGCTGAGCAAATAACCGAGAGTTCAAAGAATTGCTTCGAATCTTGTTGATAGCATTTAATACATATTGTAAAGACTTATGCAATCTAGGACTCAGCTTTTTTGCCACTAAATGCTGCCTGTGAATCACGCAGTGAATGACCAGTACATCAGGCAGTTGTCGCTTTAAGTGAGCTATAAAACCACGATGACGACCAACCATAGACGGTACACCGTCAATCGCAACAGAAACAATTTTCTTCCATGGAATAGCACTGTCAGTAAAAAAATGTTCCACGGCCTGAAAAATCGATTCCCCTCTGGTGTCAGTCGAAATATGTAGCAAAAAGCAGTTCTTGGCACATATTTTCATCTTTGATATATCGAACATATCCTAACAACAGAGCTTCATTGCCGGGTAATGTTGACTCGTCCAACTGGAGAGAGAATCTGTTGGTCTGTAAGAACTTGCATAAAATGTTTTCCACATCGCGTCCCATCTCGTCTATACGTCTCTGAGCGGTGTTATTGCTCAAAGGTATTCTCTTTAAAATATCATGTGCTGGTTTGTGCAATACATTGTTAAGGACCTCCGCAATGGCTGGTAAGATAAGCTGCTCTCCAATTGTGTGGGGTTTCCCCGACTTCGCTATTAGTAAAGATATATTATAGGACGCTCGTAAACCATCATCGTCTTTAATAGATGATGACGCAAACATCGGTCTTATGGATGGCCTTTTGTCTAGTTTATCTTTAAGTGCTTGAAAAAATGACAAGGGCTTACTTTTTTTGTCAGCATGTACTCTTGATAAGTGGTCATCCATTTTTGAAGGCTTTATGGCATCGTTACTGAATACTTTTTCACATATGAGACACATCGGCAAGTGTTGATTTGGTGGAGATGCAATAAATCCGAACTTCAAATAGTCCAAACTGTATTGTCTGCATATTTTTTTCGTGTCCGCCATCATAAAACTCTTAGTAATCCTACAAATACAAAAATAAGAAACTACCTAAATAAAAAACAATAATAAACTGTTAAATTTACTGGTAAATTATTACAATTGAAACAACTGAGGCAACTGCAAACTGTTGCAAACAATCTACAGATAGCTCAACTGATCACTATCACACAGTAGGGCAATGCAGACAGCGTCCCCAAGATGCTGGCTGCATTGTCCCACTGTATGGCAATGCTGTTGGGCTGTGCCGGATTAAAACTGTTTGGTACTTACCTACCCTGTTAATTTTTCATAAACTGCAGATATTGTATGGTTACGCTATTAACTCGCGTAAGAAGCTCAGCATTTTGTAAATTCTTTTTAGTCACTTAACTTCACTTAATTTAGCTATGTAATAACTTTGTAATCTCTTGAAATAAATGAGTACTTATATGAGTTATTATCGTTCAAGCTCCAACGAATTTCAAAACGCAAATGAACTTTCAACCTAAGTGCAAGCTCGTTAAATAGTAAAATATCAGGAACATGTTTGGACTTGCAACTTGATCATGAATTCGTTCGTGTTAAATCGCGTAAGCGTCAAATACAGAGCAAGTCAAAAGGTGCCTGAAAGATGTACGCTCGAACTCATTATCTTGCACAAACTTGTCCACACTGACTTGCCGAGTTTTTCATCTTGTACGAACTTGAGACTTTACATTACTACAACAATGCTATTTCCTACAAAAATATTAATTATTCTTAGTACACGTAACACAACATAAACAATACAGTACCTACCTACCTATCTTGAAAGTTTTAAATAAGAACTTGTGTTAATTTAATAGGTGTCGATTTTTAGACCTCCTCGACCCCCACAATCAGTTTCCGTTTATGTCGACCCCTAGGAAACCGATATCGACCCCAAGGGGTCCATATCGACCACTTTGGGAACCCCTGCTTTAGACTACTTAATTAGCATTAAATAGATGACATACCTAATAAAAGGAAAAACGATTTCCCGCCACTTTTTAATTGTTTTTCTGTCCGTCAAAATGAGTGAATCTAACGAAGAAATTCAATACATTTTGATTTTTTATTTCAAATAAGAGAAAAATGCGACGCAAGCTGCGACAAAAATATGTGACGTTTGTGGACTTAACGCAGTTAAGAGTAGAACGAAGTTGGTTAAAGCGTTTTCAGCCGGGATTTTTGATAAAGATGCAGCTCGTTCTGGTCGCCATGTTACATAATGTCAATGTCATTTTTGAAAAAGTTAGGGGTGAACTTTAAAACAGTTTTGACCCATTTGCAAAAGTCTGGGTAAGGTAAATACAAAAAAAGTTCGATATTAGGGTTCCACACAAGCTCGTAGTCTTGAATGCATACTGATATTATAAATTCGAAAATAACTTGTTCTGTATGTTACCTTTTCATGCCTAAACCATTAAACGGATTTCGATCAACTTTGGCAAGGAGATCGATGGCATCCTGGGGAACGACATACCAAATTTTTGTCCCGGTAGTACGTTCCCATGGGATAATTTTTTTACATACACGCGTGCGAAACCGCGGGCAGAAGCAAGTTTGTATATTAACACTTAAACTGTCCCAAGCATATTTCCGTGCCGATTACCAAATGTCCAATAATTATATTACATTTTAAGTTAATACGAAGTCACGTAATACATTATAAGGTAAGCGTGATTTCGTCTACAGACTCCTAGGTAGCTATATATTTATTTTTAAATGCATTACATTCAATGCACGGACGTCTGAGCACGGACTATCTAACAAATAGTGTTGTTCAAAAACGGTGAAACACTCGAGACATCATGGTCAATTCACGCTAATGTTTTTTTTTATATTTTATATAATGCGGTCCAGGAAAACGGATGAGATTCTTATCTCAATAAATTATTATTATTGATATGTAAAGTTTACATTGTAAACTGCAAGGGCATGACGTTGACATTGTCAATTAAAAAAAAAAAAAACATTGGGTAAAATTATGCAGCGATGAACTATCTATGGGATTTAATACCACGAAATTTAGTAGATAATGGTGCCGATTCTCTTGTCACAAAATTCTCTAAACTAGACTAAAAATCACTAAAATTTTGTTTAGTCCTGTCAAAAGACGATTTCTCATTCTGAAATAGACTAAAGTGACACAACTTAACTATATTTTAGTTTGACAGCACTAAGATGGTACTGAATAATTAGTTTAGTGAAAATGGCAATTTCGCTATTCTGAATTTGACGTTTTTAACCTAAAATTTTGGTTGTCTTAACTAAATCTGGCTATTTTTAATCGCGATTAAAAAGGTGTGGAATAAAATTAGTTGTCATGAATTAAGATTCACCACAACACCTCGACTTCAGGGGCAAAAACAGTACTGTATATTTTTTTTAATTTTGCTTATATCTCGGAAACGGTGTGTCCTATCGTAAAAATAATGAAAATTTCGACCCCCTTTATGAAACCCTTAAACCCATATAACTCTACACGAAGGTATTTTTTTTTTTAATATTTTCCGTACAAAAAGTGAAAAATTCCATATAAAACACGCCGAGGCTGCCACCCACGCTCGCCTCCGGCTCTAAAAAAAAATCACGTGGTAGGGCAAACAAGTAGGTACCATGTGGAGTCGCGATTGTCAAATTAAATTTTAGTTGCGTCAAAATGATTTTTAAATTTAGAGATATTTTATTGCAGAATAGCTCTAAGATTCTCGTAGCCAAAAGTAAGGAATTTTAGTGATAGTTTAGTTAGTTTAGTTCGGTGTACAAGAGAATCGGCACCAATGTAACATTAGATGTGTTATACTGTAATGACTGCGGTGGGGACTTATTTTGTTTGTTAAATAATACCAAATGGACACTACGGAACCCTATTTAGGGCCTACCTAAGTAGACTGTTTTAGTGTCATGCTTTTAAGTTGGATTTTTGTGATTTAATTAATTAATTATATTTAAGTTGAATGTTTCTAATTTTTTTAAATAGTTTTTTATGTCTTCGACGTGCGGGCTCCGTACTTCACGAGACTTAGTATCGGTTTTATTGAAACGAACACCAATGAACGACACTAGTCGTACATACCACTAGTGCATTATATGTAATGCACGGACGTATCAAGCAAGGTTTTCAGTGCATTACATGTAATGCATGGACAGTTATACTGTCAAATACAAAAGAACTTTTCCCCGACTTAATATTAATTTAAATTCCTTACTTCCTTGTCAGCTAAAATAACAATCCATGGGAACTATTGATTCCCGGTCTCAAGGGCGGATTCAGAGGGGGGGCATAGGGGCACGTGCCCCCCCCCCCGCCACGGTTTAAGTGAAATATAATCGAATCGTTTGGATGGACTGGCCTGAATGCATATCCATCATGATATTGCTTCAATTATAAACGCTGAAGTAGTACCTACTATATCTTCAGCAGCTTTGGCATAAGTATTATGGTTCAAAGTGGTGCAGTCAGTTCGTACTCAGCAGGCACTGAGGTCTGCTATGCCAACAATGCACCGGCCTAGAGTCGGCGAGAAGATTTTGGGATAACATAATATTGCTAAAAATATGCGCGGACTGAGGGGCCTCGCGCGTCCAAAGATTAAACAGCTTTCCTCAACTCATGAAATATATTTAGCTAATACTGTGAATGGTCAAAAGACAAATTAACCAAACCAATTCGAGGTGGGGTGCTATAATAATTGAGCTCGCTTCGCTCGCTCTTGCATCCCAGGGTCTCATAATTCTTAAACTTTACTACCTATGTCGACAAAGTTACTCTTATTTCTGTATCAATGGTCAAAAGAAAATCAATCCTATCCGAGGCGGAGTGCTAAAATTGCATTTTTATTTGTAGTTATTATTAAATGTTATTGAAAAAGGATAAATCCTAAAAACATCATAGTGCAATACAAGATGTGGCAGGCACTTCTTAGATTAACTGTCTGGCCCATGTGCCCCTCCCAGAAATAAATCTTGGATCCGCCCTTGCCCGGTCTACTCAGACACAGGGAATTGATAAATTGGCTATTTATCTACCACTAGCTTTTGCCCGCAGCTTCGCCCGCCCGTGTAGATGCCAGAAAATATCTCATTTAGATATTGTTTTAATAATAATAATAATAATATATATATACTATAATAATAGCAACACCACCGTGTCAACAAAACGTCTCATTTTCAATATTTTTATTTAAAACAAGGAATGTGATTCTGACCCATTTTTACCATAGTTTTTCTTTATAAATCAAAACCTTATCATCTACATCATCGATACACCAAAGAAGAGACCATAATAATCAAAAATGAAATAAAATAAATCAAAAACTACCGATTTGGAGGTGACATGACAGTTGTCACCTCCAAATAACAATGAAAAAAATATTAAGAAAATGAAATGATGTTGACAAGATCTGCTAAAAGACGAGCACACCCACCACCTCCGGACTCTTCGCTCAGCTCCGCCTCGCCGCCGCCGGTATCCAGCCCTACTGTGAGCGCTGTGACGACACCGGCCGCGGTAGTTGCGTCGAGCTCGAGCGACGAGTATTTCTCCCCGCCCACGACGCCACCACCTGTTCGTCGACGTGGAGGACACCGGCCGCCGGACGGTTTAGGACCTCGAGGCCCGCCGGCCTCTGATAGGGTCCCAGCTCCCGGCGGAAGTGTGCAGCGCATGAGATGGACGCGATCCATCAACGAAAACGTCATGCGCTCATACTATGGGGCTACAGAGGGGGGAAACAATCTGACCGCGTACCGTGTTCGGATGCTCTCTCTTTTTCAGGTGCTTGAGCCAGCTGTCAACGTGTCGGCACAACGACTGTCGGATCAGGTGCGGGTCATCCAACGTAATCATATGTTGGATGACACTGTACTTGATCGCCTGCGAAATGAAATGCAGAGTAGTCATGTCATCGCTCCCCCGTCGCAGACTGTGGTAGTACTACCACAGTCTAACACAAGTCAAGCAGACGAGGAGAGTGATGATAGGGCTACAAACGTAAGTACCCAGTGCAATGATGAATTGAGGAGTGCTTTGGAGGATGCGATTCGAGAATATCGGTTCATATCGCCCGAACTTAGACCACGGTTACCTCGTTTACCCATGCATAACAAAAATAGGGTGCTGGTGGCGGCACTGGATGCGCAGTTGTCAAATTATTTTGATGACTGCGTAGACCTCACCGATACACATTCGATCCTGTACTGCGCGGCTGTAGCGGCATGTCGTGTAGCTCACATCAAATTTGCTAATGATTCTAGACCTACACGACCGAAACCAGCCGTACCAGCTTGGCAGTGCAGAATTGAGCGCCGTATTGGTGGGGCCAGAGCACTCATCGGCAAACTAATCTGCTTCAGGGAGGGCAATACTCGCCCTAGAGTGATGCGCTTTGTGAGACGCGCGTTCGCAGGGACTAATATCAGCCCTCAGGACTATATGTCCTGTGTCACAGAGCGCATCGACTTCCTGAAGCAGAAAGTGTATGCATGGGCGAACCGTATTCGTCGGTATAAGCGGCGAGTGGAGCGATACACTCAGAATCGCACCTTCCAGCGCGATGAAAGGTGGGTTTATAGGGGTTGGGAGCGACCGGATCAAGGTGTGGCTGACACGTGCCTGCCGGATGATGATGCCATGTGTTCTTTCTGGCGCAATATCTGGTCGGTGCCTGTCAGTCACACCGAAGGTGATTGGGGTCGGGAAGTCGAGCGAGCCTGCGATCCAATACCAGAAATGGGGGCTATTTCCATCTGTCCCCAAGATGTAACTCGTGCAGTCCGTCCGCTGCCTAATTGGAAGTCTCCAGGGCCGGACGGACTGCAGAACTTCTGGATCAAATGGTTTGGTAGGTCGCACGCTCGCTTGGCGGCTCAGTACCAGGTTGCTATAGAATCTGGTTCGCTACCCCAGTTCCTAACAACAGGAGTTACCCACCTGCTCCATAAATCAGGTAGTACTGCGGAACCCAAAAATTATAGGCCGATCACGTGTTTACCGACGGTCTATAAAGTTCTTACATCCATTTGGAGAGCTAAAATTAACAAACATATAGACACCAACTCCATCATGTCTCCTTCTCAAAATGGATGTAGGAACGGGTCCCGTGGTACTAAGGAGCTACTCCTCATTGATATGGCCATTAGCCAACAGGTTCGTCGTTCCCGAAAGGATCTGTCGACATGTTGGATAGATTACAAGAAGGCGTATGACTCGGTGCCACATACATGGCTTGTGAGGGTGCTGGAGTTGTATAAAGTAGATGCAACTCTGCGCACCTTCCTGAAGTCATGTATGGGGCAATGGAGAACGATCCTTCACTATCCAGGATGTCGAAATATCCAGAGAGATAACGAACCGATAAGGATCGAGCGAGGCATATTTCAGGGTGATAGTTTGAGTCCGCTTTGGTTCTGCTTAGCCTTGAATCCTCTAAGCACACTGTTGGAGGATTCAGGTCTAGGCTATCGGCTGAGGAGAGGTGGTCAGGTTATATCTCACCTCCTCTACATGGATGACCTAAAACTCTTTGCCCCCAACAATTTGCAACTGATGGAGCTACTGAAAGTAACTGAAACTTTCAGTAGCGCCATCAGGATGGAATTCGGTGTGGACAAATGTGCGGTCATGCATGTAAAGCGAGGGGAGATTGTGGAATCCGTCGGAACCCAACTCTCGTATTCCATAAACCTTAGAGCCCTCTCCGCATCCGACACCTATAAGTATTTGGGTATGTCGGAAGCGTTGGGCATCAATGGTACTGACATGAAGCAGTCGTTAAAGGAGCGCTTCTTTGGCCGCCTGAAAAAAGTATTTAATAGTCTTTTATCAGGCGGAAACAAGGTGCGCGCCTTTAACGGTTGGGTCATGCCGGTTTTGATGTACTCTTTCGGCATACTCAAATGGACTCAGACCGAACTGGACGCCCTGGATAGGAAGGTCCGTACACTGCTGACTGCAAATCGAATGCATCACCCACGATCATCGGTAATGAGACTGTATATCCCGCGAAAGTGTGGAGGTCGAGGCTTTTTAAATGCTAAGACCCTCCACAATCGCGAGATATGCAGTCTTAGGGAATATTTCTTAGAAGCCGACGTGGGGATGCATACGGATGTGGTCAAAGTGGACAAGGGCCTCACCCCGCTCTCCTTAGCTAAAGAGAACTGGCGCAAACCAGTAGTGCTTGACACTAATGATCGCATGGAAGTATGGCAGAGTAAGGAGCTTCACGGACGCTTTTTTCGGGCCCTACATGGGCCCGATGTAGACCAACTAGCGTCCGTAGCCTGGCTGCGTTTCGGTGACCTCTTTGGAGAAACCGAAGGTTTTGTCTGTGCAATTATGGACGAAGTTATCTTAACGAATAACTACCGGAGACATATTATGAAGGACGGGACGGTTGACGTGTGTCGGGCATGCCATCGTCCGGGTGAGTCCATCAGACATATTATCTCCGGATGTTCTCGTCTAGCTAACGAAGAGTACTTGCATAGACACAACCTTGTAGCCAGGATTATCCATCAGCAACTTGCTCTGAAATACAGCCTTGTAGAATCGGAAGTGCCTTACTACAGGTATGTGCCCGACCCAGTTCTCGAAAATGGACATATCACATTGTACTGGGATCGATCCATCATCACTGACAGGACTATTGTTGCAAATAAGCCTGATATAGTGGTGGTGGATCGATTAGAGCGGCGCGCAATGATTGTTGACATAACGGTCCCGCATGACGGGAACCTCGTGAAAGCCGAGAAAGATAAACAAATCAAGTATCTAGACTTGGCTCGCGAGGTTGTCGACATGTGGGATGTGGACTCAGCGATCATTGTGCCGATAGTCGTGACAGCCAATGGCTTAATAGCCAAGAGCCTCGACCAACACCTGAGGAGGCTCTCGTTGGGCAGCTGGATCAAGGGCTTGATTCAGAAAGCGGTACTTCTGGACACGGCTCGCATTGTTAGGAGGTTCCTCTCTCTGGAGCCCTGACCGCCGGTAGCTTGGACCCTGTTCCCGATACCGGTGGGCTACTATTTTTATATTTTTAAATATTTTTATGTTTTTTATATTCTAATATTTAAAAATGTAATTTATATGTAAATAATTAAATAAAGGAAATAATAATAATAAAATTGGCAACACCGCCGTGTCAACAAAACGTCTCGTTTTCAATTTTATTTCATAATATCAACAAAAAAAGTAATTTTAACTCATATTTGCAATAGTTTACCATTAACCAAATCTAAAACCAGAAAATCACTTTTAAACCCTTTGATTACATACATAATACGAGTACCAGAATGTAAATAAATTTGAACAAAAACTGCCGAATCGGAGGTGACATGACAGATGTCACCTCCGATAAAACAAACAAAATAAGAAAATGAAGACAATATGTTGACAAGATCAGCCGCATGTCGAGCACGCCCACCACCTCCGGACTCGTCGCTCAGCTCCGCCTCGCTGCCGCCGGTATCCAGCCCCACTGTGAGCGCTGTGACGACACCGGCCGCGGTAGTTGCGTCGAGCTCGAGCGACGAGTATTTCTCCCCGCCCACGACGCCACCACCTGTTCGTCGACGTGGAGGACACCGGCCGCCGGACGGTTTAGGACCTCGAGGCCCACCGGCCTCTGATAGGGTCCCAGCTCCCGGCGGAAGTGTGCAGCGCATGAGATGGACGCGATCCATCAACGAAAACGTCATGCGCTCATACTATGGGGCTACAGAGGGGGGAAACAATCTGACCGCGTACCGTGTTCGGATGCTCTCTCTTTTTCAGGTGCTTGAGCCAGCTGTCAACGTGTCGGCACAACGACTGTCGGATCAGGTGCGGGTCATCCAACGTAATCATATGTTGGATGACACTGTACTTGATCGCCTGCGAAATGAAATGCAGAGTAGTCATGTCATCGCCCCCCCGTCGCAGACTGTGATAGTACTACCACAGTCTAACACAAGTCAAGCAGACGAGGAGAGTGATGATAGGGCTACAAACGTAAGTACCCAGTGCAATGATGAATTGAGGAGTGCTTTGGAGGATGCGATTCGAGAATATCGGTTCATATCGCCCGAACTTAGACCACGGTTACCTCGTTTACCCATGCATAACAAAAATAGGGTGCTGGTGGCGGCACTGGATGCGCAGCTGTCAAATTATTTTGATGACTGCGTAGACCTCACCGATACACATTCGATTCTGTACTGCGCGGCTGTAGCGGCATGTCGTGTAGCTCACGTCAAATTTGCTAATGATTCTAGAGCTACTCGACCGAAACCAGCCGTACCAGCTTGGCAGTGCAGAATTGAGCGCCGTATTGGTGGGGCCAGAGCACTCATCGGCAAACTAATCTGCTTCAGGGAGGGCAATACTCGCCCTAGAGTGATGCGCTTTGTGAGACGCGCGTTCGCAGGGACTAATATCAGCCCTCAGGACTACATGTCCTGTGTCACAGAGCGCATCGACTTCCTGAAGCAGAAAGTGTATGCATGGGCGAACCGTATTCGTAGGTATAAGCGGCGAGTGGAGCGGTACACTCAGAATCGCACCTTCCAGCGCGATGAAAGGTGGGTTTATAGGGGTTGGGAGCGACCGGATCAAGGTGTGGCTGACACGTGCCTACCAGATGATGATGCCATGTGTTCTTTTTGGCGCAATATCTGGTCGGTGCCTGTCAGTCACACCGAAGGTGATTGGACTCGGGAAGTCGAGCGAGCATGTGATCCAATACCAGAAATGGGGGCTATTACCATCTGCCCCCAAGATGTAACTCGTGCAGTCCGCCCGCTGCCTAACTGGAAGTCTCCAGGGCCGGACGGACTGCACAACTTCTGGATCAAATGGTTTGGTAGATCGCACGCTCGCTTGGCTGCTCAGTACCAGGTTGCTTTAGAATCTGGTTCGCTACCCCAATTCCTAACAACAGGAGTTACCCACCTGCTCCATAAATCAGGTAGCACTGCGGAACCCAAAAATTATAGGCCGATCGCGTGTTTACCGACGGTCTATAAAGTTCTTACATCCATTTTGAGAGATAAAATTAACAAACATATAGACACCAACTACATCATGTCTCCTTCTCAAAATGGATGCAGGAACGGGTCCCGTGGTACTAAGGAGCTACTCCTCATTGATATGGCCATTAGCCAACAGGTTCGTCGTTCCCGAAAGGATTTGTCGACATGTTGGATAGATTACAAGAAAGCCTATGACTCGGTGCTCAGTTTACATGCTGGTTGTTACATAGATGGGGTTGCTTTTAATAATATTAGCTACGCTGATGACATGGCGCTGCTGAGCCCGTCGATGGTTGGTCTTAGGAGATTAATTAGAGTCTGTGAGTGTTACGCTGAGGGGCACGGTTTGAGGTACAATTCGGTCAAGAGTGAGTTGTTGATCTTTAAGGCGGCTAACAAGGTCACTGAAAGCTACCCAGCTGTCTTTTTGACTGGTTGTGTCTTGAACCGGGTGCGGCAGTTTAAATATCTAGGGCATATTGTTACGGAGGATTTAAGGGACAATCTAGATGTGGACCGGGAGCGAAGAGCATTGGCGGTGAGGTGTAATATGTTGATCCGAAGGTCCTCACGCTGCACGGGTTCAGTTAAAATAACGCTTTTCAAAGCATACTGTCAAGTATTTTACACGTGAAGCCTTTGGACAAGCTTCACTCAAAAGGCCGTTAATGCTCTTCGAGTCCAGTACAATAATGCATTCAGGATGCTGTTGGGGCTGCCACGCTTCTGTAGTGCCTCAGGGATGTTTGTGGACGCCCAGACTGACAGCTTCGCTGCAATCAGGCGCAAGCGAGCAGCTTCCTTGTTGCACAGGGTGCGTGCCAGTACCAACAGTCACCTGAGTGTCATTGCCAACAAACTGGATTGTCCTTTCATGCGGTACTTAAGTCAACTCCATGCTCCTGTAAATATTGGTTATGTCTACTAACATAGTTTTTTAAGTTTTCATGTTACTAACATCTTTGTATTGTATTTGTACGCTAACATAGTTTTTAAGTAGTCATGTGCTAACGAATTTGTATAGGTAATTATGGAATTTTATTCCGAAATAAAGAGATTATTATTATTATTTATCTCTTCACATTTCTCGGGACCCTGGGATCCCGGACCTTTAGAAGGCATACGAGGGGCCGAAGCCAACTCGCAGAGGCCCGTTAGATGTTTTTAATGAAATGAAGCATCAACCGACGATTATCCCTGTTCGGACTATATAAGTGCACCCAAGGACAACCCCCGGTTGGTGTAGGACTATTGCAAGATATGGAAACAAATATATCGGGCTATGGATTTGGGTAGCTTAGGTGGACTGATTATCTAGGACTATGGAAAGACTATAGCCCCTGCCTGACCAATGTTTTATATAAAAGACACAGATAAATTGGCAGGGGGTGACTTGCACACTCAATAATGGGCCCCCGAAAATGGTCGCTAGCACATAGTGTCGAAGTGACAAAGGGGCAACATGGCCTGAGGTGCTTATGAGGAGTGGAGAGGTATCCCACGGCTATCAGGACAATCCCGGAAGTACGGTCAAGATCCCTACCAGCATCTTACTGGAATACTTCCTTCCTCCGAGCACGTTTGCTCTTGCGAATCTCCACTCTAGCCGGCCAATAAAGGCAAGAAAGAGGCGGGAGCACTGTCCCTCTTCATTGTTCACTCCAGCCGGCCAATAAAGGCAAGGCAGAGGTGAAGAACAAGACTTCTCCCGGGAGATAGGGTTCGTGGGGTCGCTACTGCCCAACAGCTCGCCACATGCTACCCTGCGGGTTTTCAGAGCCACGTTAGCCACGCCAGTAATTTCTTATTCGTGTGTCCGCCCCCCACGTGATTAGATGGTCAATCAGGACGTGTGGTTGTTTAGGGGGCTTATTATTATTATTATTATAAGTAGGCGTTACAAGTTTACGAGTAATAGTCGACCAATTTACACTTGCAGTTGGAACGTATGGGAGAACATGTTTTTCAACTACAATGTTAAGTTTGTTCTTGGGATAAATTCATCCCAACTATGGAACCCTTCATTGTGCTTGGTCCGACACGCACTTGGCCGATTTTTTGTTGTAAATGACGAGCTGATGAATGACGAGATTTACGAGCTGAACCACCCAAAATTCCCCAATTAGTACAACTAGCCACATTATTGTTTGTCCTAACTATACCCTGATACTTGATTTATAACATCAATGTTTGTGTTTTGGAGCAATTACACGTAGGTATGTATATAATATACATATCGGTCCGTTCAGCAACATTGTGTACCTACCTGGTTTTGAAGAACTAAACGGACAAACAGGAAAAACAATTTTGTTTAATACTTGGTATTGAAATAGATTAAAAAATAAAAATAAAATGACGGCTTTTGATACCGTTTATAAACATATAGAAGAGGTCTCCCTGGACATGCTTTTAAAATCTGACTTGGACCATGACTACAGGGCATGTGCCATTGCAACGCAAGATTAACCGCAAGTAGAATAGAACCTTAGCTAAATAAAATATATTTGTTCGATAATTTAAGGCGGTAGTGATATAATTATCATGTTCTAGTTGAGATCCACAATAAGAAAAAATGTTACTGAGCATGAAAGCGTCGCCATGGGGTTGAGCTTGACACATAAAGCATCGAGGAACGTGACTTATACCAGGTATTTACCTACGTAAATGTGACTTCAGGCATGAATTATTCAATGGAGACAATCTTCCCAGTCATCCAGCCACATCAAAATTACCATTACACCTAGTCTTGCCTTAGATATTGTCACGAAGAAAAATTCTTTTTTTTTATTGCAAATAATATTTATTACTTTTACAGTGTGTTAGTTTAATACATAAATTTAAAACAATTTAAAATATAAAAAGCTTATTCGACGTGGTCTCTATTAGCTGCAATACAGTCCTTTAAACGTTGAGGCCAGTTATCAATAGAAGCACGCACTCTTTCCATGGGAAAATTCTTCACTGCCAATCGTATGGATAGTTTTAGGGACTCCAAATTATCATGGCGTTTAGAGCAAGCCATACTCTCTAAAACTGACCATAAATCATAATCCAGCGCATTAAGATCGGGACTAAACGACGGCCAGTCTTCAGCTCTGATGAAGTCCGAAACGTTCACTTCCAACCAAGACTGCGTGGACCGAGCTTTATGACCCGGCGCCGAGTCTTGTTGGAAGGACCATACTTGGTTATTGAACATAGTGTTGTTAAGGGGCTTAACTACCTTCTCAAGAATGGTATATTGATACACTTGTGCCGATGTTTTGATACCTTTTTCACAAAAATATGGCTCAGTCACTCCTTCATAGCTAACACCCCACCAAACCATCACTGAAGTCGGATAATGCCCACGTTGCACTCTGTCGACTAATTGGGAAGCTTCCTTAGAGCTTTGAGCATAAATACGGTCATTTTGTTTGTTAAAATGTTGCTCAATTGTAAAAAAAATCTCATCCGTAGTACCGCTTCAGTAGTTGTTTCGATTTTAGTTACCACCCTATTCTTTTTTTAAATTATTAATTAAAAAATGACCAGTGCGTCTCTTATAGGCTACAAGTCCTAAGTCATCTTTTAAAATACTCGACATGGTTCTGGGTGCTATCTTCATCTCCGGAGATAAAATCTTTTGCTTTCGGACAGGATTTCTTCGAATTCTTTCCCTTACTGCTTTGACCACCTTTTTCGTACGAACACTACGTGGACGGCCAGATCTTTTTCGTGTCACAAACAGAGGAGGTCTCATTGTACCTATTAATAGCCCGGTACACAAACATTTGACTAATACCAAGCGTATGGAGACTTTTAAAAATTGCATTTGGCTCCATACCAACTTTGTGTAATGAAATCACAGCGATTTGGTTCTCTCTATTACCCCACTCTATTTTAATATCGCAAAATATTGTAAAATGTATTGGCGCCAAAATTAGAAAACTCAATGAACAATCGTATAAAAATGACAGATTCCAAATTCAAATGTAATATCTTTCTTATTTTTAACTGTAACAGTATTTATGGCCAGACTAAGTAATAACAAATGTAACTTAAATTCCGAGTATTATTGTTGTCCGTACCTAGCTACCTAGTTTGAAAAATAATAATGTTGCAAAATTAGCGTTCATAAATTGTGTTCATTTAATGTTCAGTTCAAGTCTTCTTATTACAGACGTAAATACCAGTTTCCTTCTAAAGTTAAAGTATGCAAGGAAAAGTATGCTGGAAGATATCCTCCTATGTACACCACTCCAGCATATAACTATTTCTTGTAAGTTCCAATATTTTAAAATAAGTAATTTTATAAGGTAAAAATAACTATATACTTTATTTCAATACTATATATTTATTTCAAATCGTTTGATGTACCTACCTAGCACTCTTGGTATAGTTGTACTTTATTATCACGGTCTTGTCTTTTTCAGCGTGGAAGTGACTAAGTTCCGCAATTCTGAGAACGATTTGGGGCAGTTTAACGTACCACTTGGGGTGGCCATAATAGTTGCTTGGCTTGTCTTGTGGAGTTTCATGATTATAGAAAAAATTTCATACGATAGAGTAGGTATACACTTCAGTTAACAACCGTAGTCAGCTAAATGTTCTTTGACTAATTCTTATTAAGAACCTGTTTTTTGTGAACATCGCCATCTCGCATAGCGGACTTCCTGTGTGACATGATAATATTGATATATCTTTTAGCTTATTTATAACAACATAAAGCCGTGGCTTATACTGGTACCTTGGATATGGTCTATAATACTATTCGCACAGTCTGCTTCCAACCTGACCATGGAACAAACTGTACGTAAAGTCTTCAAGCTCGGTGATACTAAGGAAACAGTAGCGGTATGTAAAGTAACATAATTATTGATCATTATAAAATATGTAATTGCATGTCTTATCACAAACGCCCTAAATGTTTGATTATTAATTATAGGCTTTGGCAGATGCCTTGGAAATATCACTTTATATTCATTCTCTCGGTGTCGGAACTGAGCTGATACATGGCAAAGCATTATATAGATATGGTATGTACAAATACAATATAGGTTTCATATTCAACTATTCAATATTTAATTTCATGAATACTGCGATACACCGTTTGTCCACCGCCACCGTCAACGGGAAATCAACGAGAAACGAGATTATTGGAACCGAACGTGACTCCCGGTGACGGCTATCGTTTGTCGTACTCGGCGGTTCAGTATGTTATGAATATGATAGACAAAACAAAAAAAGCCCAGTGGCGCCCGCCGTGCGACGGCAAACGTGTTTTATATTGCTGGCACATCGGCCCGAGATCTAGCGGTCGCGTGGTTCGGCGCTTCCCGGGCCCCCGAATTTTCGAGTAGTTCGCTACTCGAAAATTCGGGGGCCCGGGATCCCGGCGCTCGGTGGACACGCGGCCATAGTAAATGTATGTATGTATCGCTTAAACTTCGGCGCCGTCACACAGTGGATCGAAACTGCTATATGAGGGACAATCGTTTTTTTTAAATACCTATCGAAAGATCTCGTCATTCCGATGAATAATTGTCATTAAAAGTTTTTCTCTAAAACAGATAGTTTGGCCGGAAAAAAATATTTTAGATTTTTTTGTATGGAATGAAACAGAAACTGCTAAAATTTGGCCATGTCTTGAAAGACCAGGCTTTCAAACTACTATATTCTTATCCTTTGCTTGTTGGCTATAATTCTACTCTATCAGCGTGCGCCCATAGTTGCCCTTTCAAATGTTACGAGATTCGGCAAATGAAAAAAAAGTAAGTCAAAAGTACATTTTCATTAATAATACAACATAAAACAGAACAAGAACATTAAAACATTTATAATTAAGGAATAATATTAATTTCAAAACAATACAAAATCGAAAAATGGGAAAAGAATCAAAAAAATTCAAATTAAACCAAATTTAATGATAAATTTATTAATATTGATAATTAATTTAATATTGTAAAAAAGTACTATATATTAGTAATTATATACAGTGAAAAATTTGCTAATCATCAATTAGTTAATTTTCTGTTCTTTTAATTACGAATTATCTCTTCTACGAATTATTTTACCTATTTGCTAATAACTACATTCATAATGAAATTTGAATTTAATGACTCCACTTCCCTATTAATATACCTTAATGATAGGGATAGGAAGGAGTTATTCCGACCAATATAAATAAGTGTTTAATTTAAATAAAATCATTCAGTGATTTGAATACCAAGACAACTTGCTTTGTGCCAAAATATTTTTGTGAGTAATATGGAAGGTCTAGTGAATAATTTGGATTTGTTCATGGTTTTAAGAGAACAGTTTGGATCCTTGGCGGAACGTAAAAGACTTTTTGAATACCTCAAGCAGACGCTGAATGTTAACTAGACTGAAGAAAAAAGTGAAAACCTCCTAAAGTTCTGTCAGAATTTTTGTACAAATGTTTGTGGAAGATGGGAAAGATCAAATAGGACTCTTAGCAAGTTTTTGAAGAGAAATGGAGATTGGCTGGAATCTGCCATAGCCTGGCATGAAGCCCTTATGTCTACAACAGAAAATGTCGATCCTGGTGATGATGATGTCAGTGAAGATACAGAAAATTTGGCACCATCTTCACCAATAGCTTCAACGTCATCTTCACAATGTACGCCGAGAAAACCCTTTGAAAAGCTATCTAACAAGCAAAAATGAAGACGCGTAGAGCGCTTGTCCAAATCAGTGTCTCCAAAAGAGATACAGTGTGCTACTAATAAAAATCTCAAAGTAGTGGGGATTGGGAAGTAAGTCAAATACTGGAACATTTGCTAAACCATCCTGAAGATAAGGTAAAAACTTGCATAAGTCAGAAAAAAAAGAGTGTTTATATACACCTGAAAAACTGCTAGCTCTCTAGATATCGCTTAACTTATCCAAGTGGCAATATATTAATCTACGAGATTTTGCAATTGAACAAGGTGCAGTATCTATGTATCCCTCCTACTACAAAATAATGCAAGTGAAATTAAACAGTTATTCCTGCAAAAGAGGACATCAACATAACCGAAAATGGAGCATCTATTAAACTGCAGGCCCTACTTTATTTGACTACCTTCAGATTACTTGATGCAATGGACTTCAATCTATCGTCTAAAGCTGATATGTAAGTGGGGTTTTGATGGAGCATCTAGTCAAAGCAATTACAAGCAGATAGCTAGCAGTTCAGAATTTGACGATTCCAGTGTTTTTATGGTCAGCTTAGTACCCATAAGGCTGATGCGTGACGAAGAAATACTTTGGGAAAATGATCGTCCGTCTTCTACGTTTTACTGCCGCACAATTCAGTTCAAGTTCATGAAGGAGTGTGAAAGTTCAGTAATACGTGAAAAAAAAGACATAGAACTGCAGTTCTATGTCTTCTTTTTCACGTATTACTGTACTTTTACGGTTACTTCCTGCAGTTTATATGGATTAAGTTCATCTATCTGCAGATAGATGAAATTAATCCATATAAACTGCAGGAAGTAACCGTCACACATCAACTGTTAATGACAATGATCGAAGGAAAGATTACTTCGTACATATCGGAAACTTCGACAGCTGTGTGTGACATTTGTAAGGCGAAGCCATCAGAGATGAATAAGCTGGAAGACATCGGAAAACGGGCGGAACCAATACGGATTGTCTTCATTACATGCGTGGATCCGGTGCATGGAATGCTTTCTTCATATACGTATATAATTTTTAATGCCCATGAATATTTTTTGTAGAAGTTACGTTTTTCAAAACTATTGCATTGCTTCCTTTATTTCAGCTTACCGGATGGACTTCAAAAAATCGAGTTCAAACGGCGAGGACAAAGAAAAGTTGGCGCAAAGAAAATAACAAATCCAGCAAGCCTTTAAAGATGAAAACGGCTTGCTGGTCGATTTTGTGAAACAAGGAGCAGGCACCACAAATGACGGCAACACTGCTAGAAGATTTTTAGTGATGCAAAAACATCGGCTTGCATCACAGGAGTTGATGAACAGCTGATCGAAAGGTTCCACATAATTCTGCAGACAGTGGAAGTGAAACTGCTTAAATTCTCCCAATTTTGTAAAGACACTGCCACTTTGTATGTACAGTTATATCCGTGCCGTGGTATTACATGCTCTCTAGCGTACATAAATTGCTAGTGCATGGTACGAATATAATTAAGCATTTTGGAATTTTACCAATCGGGAAACTGTCGGAAGAAGCATCAGAAGCTCGAAATAAAGACTTTCGTAAATATGTATAGAGAGAACCGTTAGAGAAAAGATATCTTGCACAATCTTCTCTTGTCGTCTGATCCAAAACTGACCTTTCTAAGGCCAAAAATGTCGAAACAACGAAAAATGGTCCTCTCACCAAGAGCAGTCGAGCTTTTGGTGGCTCTTCCAACTGAACCCGAATTGGATTTTATAGATGTACACACTTTACAAGACGGTGATAGTGATTAATTTTGTTCGAGTTTAGCTGTTTCTTTTTTGTTGTTTTAAATACAAATTTTATTTATATAGGTATATACCGGGTGCGGCGATTGAACTGTCCGTCTCTATCCAACTGTTTTAAAATCCGAACCACTGAATCGAATGCCGCCAAAACTTCAAATGTTGGTCTTTGACATGTTCTCTATCATCATTTGAAGTGATTCTGTTGAGAGAGAAACACATTCGAATTTAGAAAAATGGATTTAAAATGAAATTCAGTGATTGCTATTTATTTGGAGGGAAAATCGAATATCGAAATACGTCGAGCGCTGCCAAATCTTCAATTGAACGAGAAACTTGTACATCGCACTATTCAACGTTATAATGAGACTGGTAGCGTTAAGAAACGCTACGGTGGCGGACGATGCTGCACTGCAACAGCGCCAGCAGCTGTCGAAAAGGTGCGTCATCGATTAGACAGAAATCCAGCGCACTCAGCAAACCAGCTCGCGCAGGATCTCAAGGTGAGCGATCGCAGCGTTCGTCGCATATTGAAGGAAAAGCTTAAAGTCAAACCATTAAAAAAAAACCTTTCTCAGGAACTCACTGCTTTACAACGTAGCAAACGGTTGGATTGATCGAAAGAGCTGATTCGCTTGCTCGACTCTGGCGAGCTTCCCAATTTGGTGTTTGCAGATGAGAAAACTTTTTGCGTTGAACAGTTTTTAAACAAACAAAATGACCGTGTTTGGTTGAAGGGACGTGTCAGCGCCCATTCAGACGAATTGCAAGTCACTCAGCGCCAAGGAGCCGACCAAATCATGGTCTGGGCGGCGGTGTCTGAAAAAGGCCGTTCTCTGCTCGTTTTTTCTTCCAATGGGTCGCAACCAAGTCAAAATAAACCAACAAATCTATCGAGACAAAGTCTTGCGACCAGGGCTGATACCGTGGGCGCGCAACACATTCGGTTCTGAGCGTTGGACTTTTCAGCAAGACTCGGCACCATCGCACAGAGCAATTGGAACGCAAAATTAGTTGAAAGCAAACGTTCCAGTGCTGATCGACCGAGATATGTGGCCGTCGTCATCGCCCGACTTGAATCCGCTGGACTTTTTTCACATGGCAAAAGTATATAAATAAATATTGAAAATTAACAGAAATATTTCATTTTCACATAGGTACGGACAGTTAAATCGCCGCACCCTATACACTGTGACATTTGAATCACCGTTTTTCTAGAACAAACGTTGTTCAGACCATGGTCTACTACTATTCTATAGCATCAAATATGTTATTAAAACAAACTAAACTAGGCGTTTTCAAATTAGTCTTATGTTTCTCAAACGTGTTCAAACATTAACCGTAACATCAAAGTACTCATAGCGGTACCGCTATGGCATTCAAAAGAGTTATGCGGAGTCCACGTGGACTACAAGGATGTCCGGCCAATGCGGGCCGAAATGCAAATAAATCTTTAGCCAATGACATGCAATAGTGCGAAGTACCGTTCCGCCCATTTCTTTTGTTGACTGCCACTAGGCGCTCGAACTACTCGGGCGGTAGCCAGTCTACCGCGAAATCTCTCGAGCGAGCCACGCATATGCATCCGATATTTACGTCACAGGCACGCATCGCGCGTTTGTTGTGAAAATGAGTTCAAACTATTCAAATGTGGAGTGGTTGGACATGGTGCGTTTTTACGCAATTGTTGGTGACAATCTGGTGGAAGCTAGGCGCATGTACTCTCAACCAGATCATTTAGCGGCGCTGCGCAGGCGAGGGATCTTGAACCCGCAGATTCCCACACCTGCTACAATACTTGCAGCTACACAGCGGCTACTGGATCACGGCCAATTCACAGTGCCGAATCATGCCCAAGGACGTGGTATAGGTCCTCAGTACTCAGCCGCATTCGAAGAGCAAATACTCGAGTACTTCGCACGCAACCCATGGAATAGTACCAGAGATGCAGCAAGGCGATTTAATGTCAGTCAACTTTACGTATGGAGCCTGCTGAACCGATTGGGAAAACATCCATACCATTTCCGTCGCACGCAAGGACTTTATGACGCTGACCCCCAAGCACGCATAGTTCTGTGTACGTGACTGCTGGATAATCCAGAAGTGAACATTCTGTGGACGGACGAGTCTACCTTCACGTGCGTAGGAATATTTAATATTCATAATGAACATTATTTGGCGTTTAACAATCCACACGCGATTAAAGAACACTCTCACCAAATTCGGTTCAGTGTCAATGTGTGGGCCGGAATTATTAATGACGTGTTAATTGGGCCAGTGTTTATCGATGGAAATTTAAATGGTGCCACCTACTTGGACATGCTCACAAGCGTGATACCAAACCTAATGGAAGACGTTCCCATAACTTACCTTCGGCAATTGTACTATCAACATGATGGCTGCCCCGCACACTTTGCGACTCAAGTACGCACGTAAGTACTTGAATAATGAATTTGGTCAAAGGTGGAGCCAGGAGCCCCGATTTAACTCCACTGGACTATTATTTGTGGTCGGAGTTAAAAAGGCTGGTCTACACTGATGAAGCCACAAGTAGGGACCAGCTTAAACAAAAAATTGAAAGTGCGTTCGAAACAGTGAGGAGTGATACAAACATTTTGCGAAAACTAAAACACAACTTGCAAAAGCGTGCTCGACTGTGTATTGAAGTCAATGGACAACATTTTGAGCAATTACTTCAATACACGTAGGAAGTGTAAATTATTGTTATTTTGTGTAAATATCTAGTTGATTCTAAATTAATCGTTGTAAATAGTCTGATTCCAATTTTTTAAATACGCCCGAAATAGTCGCTGTCAATTTTGTACCTACATTCTGAACTGTGATTTAAGAAAGTAACTATGTAGGTAGATACCTACATTATTCACCAAAATTAATAATTAACTTCAGCTAGAATTTCTGACGGTCCTAAGCCCGATAAGTATGAAGGGAAAATTGGAGTCAATGTTGTCTTGGTGCACACGGAGCTAACCCGGTTTTGTGGTAAGTTTTGTTTTTGTCTTGTCCCTGTAATATCCCAATAAATAAATAATACCTAATAATG
Organism: Griposia aprilina; assembly: GCA_916610205.1. Taxonomy (NCBI): domain Eukaryota; kingdom Metazoa; phylum Arthropoda; class Insecta; order Lepidoptera; family Noctuidae; genus Griposia; species Griposia aprilina. The sequence goes on from OU744286.1 coordinate 14,563,968, forward strand.
TCACGTTCGATACAACAGGTACCCGTACCTAATACCTACAGGAAAGACTTAAAGCATGTCTGATAGTACACACGGCTACATATCAAGTTATACATTTCCAGTATAAGCTGATCTCGCAGTGTAATAGGATTTCCGTACAATAATATGTCAGCTTATAATTGAAAATTATAGCTTGATATGTAGCCGTGTGTACCTACCGTAAGTTCGCACCTAGAACGAAATGATAAAATTAGAGGTCAACCACCTCACCGTGCCGTCGGTCGGTACGGTGCGTTACGTTGTGAAATCCTGCATAGCTAGTAAATACCTACCAAAGTTTACGATTAATAGCCAAAGCCATACCAAGCCATAAAAATCTGTTTTAAAGTAGCCACATAACGGTTTGTAATCTTCAAAATGTAGAATGCTTATTCATATCTAAAGTAATGCAACAGAATTTACTCCGTGATGCAAAGTCTGGAAGCTCTTTATTTGATAATTGTTACTTGTAAACTTTTTATTGGTCTGAGCTTGTAAACTAAAACTTCTAAAAACCCAAGCGATTAGGCCGCCAGGGTTCTCGGAATTGAAGTGTAAACATACCTGTTTTTTTAGTCGCCTGCTCAGCTGTGTGAAATGACGTCATGCTATTGTAAACATTGTGTGTTGAAACATAATAATTGTTCGGGGACCTCTTCGCACAAATTTTCCACAAAAAATGTTTACTAAAAAGACCCGCTTGGGTTTTTTTTTATTGATAAGTGTAAAATAGGGTATTGTCATGTTATGAGATTAAACACTTTTTGAAATAATAGTTAATTTTTTTAGTTAACGACCTTGTTACAAGAAACGGGGATAAATTCCTTCACACTGACTTCTTACTAGAATTGATAATAAATTACAAGGTAAAACAGGACTAATACTTACATAATAAGTTAGCCTATTGCATATCGATTCTAAAACCACAACTTTTAGTCATCTCACTTATGTATCTTTCGAGATATCGTCGTTTTAGTCAAGGGCGCCGTTATCGCGCAGTGCCGGCTAGAGGTTCCGTGAGAAATGCGCGTTTCGCGCGTAAATCGCCGCGACAGTTGAGACGTAGTGATAAAATACCTACCGAAGTTAACTTTAAACTTTGGTATTTTGTAGTAAGACGTACAAAAATAAGTTCTTACTAAATTCCGTTTATGGAGGTACATTTCCCTGTAGAGTGTAGACAATGCTGTGACAATGTGTGTGTTGTACCGTGCGTAAGTCGCTCCCTGCGCCGTAAATACTATGAGACGCGAGCGCCGCAGTGTCTGTGTTGCAGGAAGTAACGATAATCCCGGCATTTTTAACTTTAACTTTTTGTGTTTTTTCGAAACCCAATAACGTGTCTATTTTTTATTGGATGCTATAGAATGGTAGTAGACCATGGTCTGAACAACGTTTGTTCTAGCAAAACTGTGATTCAAATGTCACAGTGTATATATATATATATTTTTGTATTTTTTTGTTGAACATATTTTTAAATTATTACCATTCCTTAATTATAAATGTTTTAATGTTTTATCTATGATATTATTAATAAAAAACTACTTTTGACTTCCTATTTTTTTAATTTTTCCGAACCTCGTAGCTCTTGAAAGGGCAACTGTGGGCGCACGCTGATAGAGTAGAATTATAGCCAACAAGTCAAAGGATAAGAATATAGTAGTTTGAAAGCCTGGTCTTTCAAGACATGGCCAAATTTAAGCAGTTTCTGTTTGATTCCATACAAAAACATCTAAAATATTTTTTTCCGGGCAAACTATCAGTTTTGGAGAAAAACTTCTAATGACAATTATTCATCGGAATAACGAGATCTTTCGATAGGTATTTAAAAAAATATATAATAGGTCTTTACCTATGAAATTGCCGTTTTGTATGAAAAAATTTAAACGAATTTTTTTCATGAATTTTTTATTTGTATTAATCGAAGTAATCACCCATGCAATCAATGCATCTTTGCCATCGCAGTGGCAGTTTATTGATGCCCTTCTTAAAGAAATCAGCTGGACGGGAGGCAACAAATTCTTCAAAGGCATTTTGTACTGCCTCTCGGGTATTAAATTTTTTTCCCGCCAAGAAGTTATCCAAATTCTGGAAAAAGTAGTAGTCTGTAGGCGCAAGGTCTGGTGAGTAGGGCGGATGACGGAGAGCTTCCAACCCCAGTTCTTGCAACTTGGAGACCGTCTGCTGTGCAGTATGAGGTCGCGCGTTGTCGTGCAGGAGCAGCGGAGACGAGCGATTGACCAATGCTGGTTGGAGATGCGCCAGCTTCTCCATCATTGTGTTCAGTTCTTCACAGTACACATCTGCAGTAATGCTCACCCCGTTTGGTAAGAAGCTGTGATGAATCACACCGGCGCTAGACCACCAAACAGAGACCATCACTTTTCTAGGGGTAAGTTTTCGTTTAGGGCATTGTTTAGGTGCTGAACCAGGATCCAACCAACTTGCTGAGCGCTTACGGTTATCAAACAGAATCCATTTTTCATCGCAGGTAACAATGCGGTTCAAAATTCCTTCATTTGTGTGTCTGTTGAGCAGTGCAAGGCACGTCTCGACGCGTACTTCGCGCTGGCGATCATTGAGTTCGTGGGGCACCCATTTGTCAAGCTTTTTTACCTTGCCAATTTGACGCAAATGGACCAATATTGTTTTGACGCTAACGTCGAAAGCTGCTGCTAATTCAGCCGTAGATTGTGTATCATCAGCTTCCACAATCGCCTTTAATTCGTCATTGTCGACCAAAGTCTTCGGACGACCGCGAGGTTCATTTTTCAGGTCGAAATTTCCAGAACGGAAGCGAGCAAACCAATAACAGGTGGTGCGTTGGTTTGTAGTGTTAGCTCCGTAAACATCGTTGATGTTGCGTGCCGCTTGTGCCGCGTTGCTGCCACGACGGTACTCATATTCCATAATTACTCGAATTTTTAACGTATCCATGATGACGAAAAAGATTGAAATGCGATGAAAATGTAACACTAATCAATAAAGAAATGACTACTTTTAGAAAAAAAAATCCATGTTTTTAAAATAAAATTAATTTGAAATTAGAATTCTTAGCCAAACAAAAATTATTTTGATTTGAAATGGCCAGTACTGCAGAACGGCAATTTCATAGGTAAAGACCTAATATATATAAAACGAATGTCCCTCATATAGCAGTTTCGATCCACTGTGCGTCATCTCGTTCTCGTTGTCATCCCGTTGACGGTGGCAGTGGACAAATGGCCTTAGGGTATTCGCCGATCGTTATTACACACACACGATCGATGTCGATCGGCCTATAAAATATATCGAACAACAGTCGCGCAACCTTCAGCTAACTACTCTATCGACATTCATTTATTCGATTGTCAATAAAGCTTAATCTTCACAAGATTCAGCACGGAGTAATTGTTATTAAATAACTATGGCGCTTTTTGAACAATTTAGAGCTGTTTATTTGTACAAAACTCTTTTGTATTTGTAGCGTCTGGTCACATAGACCCGAACCTAAGTGGTGAGAACGTGTGGCACTCTGGGATAGTGCTGATGTTGGTAGGCCTGCACACGGGTGGCGCTGCCATGTGCGCGCTTGTCGACTACAAGCACTTCAACCCAAACCTTAATCATGATGAAATGAAGGAGAGTAAGTCATCAGGAATATTATCATCATCACAAGCCATGTGCCCGATGGGATTTCCCATCAGCAAAAATGACAATCTTTCATCCCCTATTTAACACATTTAAGGTCTTGTTTTTTGTTTTTATCCTTTATTAAAAATAACCAGGTTCTTCATAATTAATTATCTTGTAAGACTAATAAGCAATTTTAATCTAACTTATTTTTTTACATCATAATTATTGTAAAACTTAGAATATTTGTTGATTGTACTTAACACAAGTCCGTTCCACTTTCTTAGAGTCTGATATAATGATATAAACACTTTGTTCATGTGTTATTATGTGTGTCATTGTCACTATTATTTCTATACTTTTTACACTACACTAACTCAAAAGGTTTTGTTCGTTTTAATCTTCGCACTATATTTGTTTGGTCTAACATCTGAATTGCCCCGATGTTCACATGTTGGTGGAGTCGGTGTTCATGGGCCATAACAATTTTTTGGATGGAGGGCGTCATTTCTTATAAAAGTATAGGTACCAGGGCGCATTAACAATATTTCTGAGTACCTTATTCTGGAATGACAACTACTTGTAGGTCATACAAATATGTATTTGTTCCGTGTGGGAATCGAACACACGACATGCAGCGCAGCAGTCAATCGCTTAACAACTGCGCCAACCGTGCCGTCAATATGTATACGATTATTTAAGCGATTTATATACATACGAGTATTATTAGGCATAGGTGATATAGTGTGAACTGAAATCATTCATTCTATAGGTATCTGGTATTATCTATGATTGTTTTAAATTTTAATTTAGATATATTTTAAAAGTAAAACATTCTATTTTTAAAGAAAATGTGTAAACTGAAATAATTCATTTAAAAAATAATGGAAAATGCCATAAAAGCAGAATTGCTGTCTGTAATTTTATATGTTTGTTTTTAAGCATAAGTAATATTTTAAAAGTTCTATTGTAATTTGCAAAAAACGTAAGAAAATTTGAATTTCGCGGGCTACCTTGGCGCATCCCTCTTAAATCAATAAAATCACTTTGTACAGGTACATTATGGATACTGCCAATGTACTCAAAATGTACATCGATGGGCAACTACTCCCATCTAGTGTGAGTTTTCTTTTTTTAATTTAAATAATGAATTCATAACCTAGCTATACTCGTATTAAATACTGTCATATACTTACACCTGAACATCGATTGTTGTTATTGTATATAGGTAATACTTTTAATTCATTCTAGGTCGACTCTAATATTTGGTGGCTTGGTGTTTTCTTACTTGGTGGTGGCGTTTTTGATGTTGAAAACAGTATTGCATACAATATTCGAATACAGAGTAAAACTTGTGTAAGTAGGTAAAAGTTATCTTTACTTTGTAACGTAGACACGTAGTTAACGATGTTGAGGTTTTATAACGTAACTAGCTGACCCGACAGACGTTATGTTGTCCAAATAATAATTCATACAAAAAACCCATAGAAAACGGACGTTAATTTTTTCCCGAATTTGTACATTTTCCGGGAAACTTTTCCAATTTTTCTTTTCACAACAACTAATTCGAACTATTACGAACATTTTATAGCGAAAAATAGCCAAATCCGTCCAGCCGTTCTCAAGTGATGTACTTATCAACGAACAGCATTTCATTTTTGGGTGGCAGGAACATTGACGCGCAACCTGTAACCATGAATTCAGCACATGAGTCTAGTCTAGACCCCCCCCCCCCCCTCCCCTAGCGTACAAATTTAACGTCGGTTATCACAATAAAAAATCTGTTTCACAAAAGTGCAATATCTACGCGGTCAAAATAAATGGACCAGTATTTTTTTTTAAATTAACCTACGAAAAGTTTTAACGCAGGGGGGTTCAGAATCGTGAACTGAATGTCTGATTCCATGGTAACAGGATGTACTTCGTTGTCCGATTCGAGACTTCCACATGCTTGAAAATGTTAGTTTGTTCAGCGAGTCGTGGACGTTTGGCATTAGGAAATGGCGGTTAAAAAAAAATCTTCAGCTGGCTCCATGAAATACTCTGAAAAAAAAAATTGTTGGCCGTCACGGGACACCCGGCAGATGTGAAACATCGAAATTGATGGCAAGACAAAAAAACGTGTAGTACCGGGGGACCCCGTCAGGAACGAAGTTCCTCACGATTTTTCTTCTACTCGACAAAGGAGAATGCTCATCAAGTATGAAAAAAAAACCCAGAGCGAACAGATACAGGATGTAGCTCAGAATTTTGGTGATATTTAATGATATAATTCTGTAAATATTCCAATATAAGATTCGATGGCTAAATGAGTATGTTTTTTTTCTTTAAGATATTATCGATTTGGTTTACCCGACGACTCACGCCCATAATCTCATAGGAGTTGGCAGAGACCACAGATTGTCAAAATCCACTATCCAGAGCCCACTTTTCACCGCTTTTCTGCGAGACTCAGCGTGATGAGCGGTGAACTCTGTCGCCGCCGTTTGAATGTTAAGTCTCATCTAAGTCTCTTAGTCGACTTTTACGACACGTCGAGAAGAAGGCGTTGGTACTATTTGTAACCCACACCACATGGCTTAAATAAATAAATACATATTTGTATTAAATATTAATATGAAAAGCAGAATAAATTAGAGCAAGCACCAAAATGCAGCCGCTGCCATATTATTTCTCAAGGCATACATACCCAATTGGAGACTGAATCCAGACGACAATAACGTAGTTAACTCAAAGCCAAAGATTAAGCGCCGGGGCTCACAGAAAAACGAGAAACCAAAGATTATAATGCCGGCTAATACCATCGCTCTGTAAGTAGAAAGCGTTTTGCTGGATGCACCTTTGCAACCCATAACTTCCTCGCAGCCAATTGCACCTGTTCAGGCGACAGTACAACTAGACGAGCCTTTCGCAATTCCAGCACCAAAAACTGGCGAGAACGCTGTCAATGACCAGTGGGTAGAAGTACGGAAACACAAACCTAAGCGATACAATTTGGTTCGTCGCACTGCGGGCCCTGAAGCTACCCTACTTAGAGCCGTTGAATTTCGCAAATATATTCACTTGTGGAACATGATGTCCGGGGTCACTGAAACTCTGCCTTACCTACAAAACATGTGCCCAGCGGGTAACTGCACTGTAGAGGAGCTTAAACCTAAAGGTGACTATAAGTCATACAAGATTGGGGTTCCTGCCGAATTCTTTGAAAAAGCCACGGCGGCGGATATATGGCCCTTTAATGCTGGAGTAAAATAATGTTTTTTTCGAAGACTACCAAAAATAACCCAACGAACGACGAATTTTGCTACATTCTATGTTTGTGATGTGTACATTCATCCTAGAACTTCTGATGAAATATACAGGATGGATTTTTGAGTGTAGTAGATTGTAGGTGTAGTCTCATTTCCTACGAAGTGTATGGGAAAAGTTTTTTTGTGATTTCTGACTTTTCTAGTACTCAAACCTCAGTTGGTCTAATAGAGGTTTTGGATCCTTATATGAAACATGATCGATTGGCATAAAAATAAGTTTTTGTGAAAATTGCCCATTTTCCTGCCGACTATATTTTTTTTCAATATCTGTGAATGCTATTCAAAATTACTCAAAAAGTTAAGGAAAGTCTCCTAAGACCGTTTTCCTGTAGCTACAACAGTTAAGGTAGCTGCCCTTGCTGCCCCATCTCAAAAATCCACCCTGTATATGCGTTGGTTTGAAAAAGTGGAATCCATTGTTGACAGCTTAAAAAGTACAGTTATTATCGTTGGTGATTTAAACATAAATGCTAATCGCACATCGAAAGATATCTTAAATTAGTATTATTATTTTATTTCTTTTTGTGGCCTAACTGAGAGTCCAGTTTGGTTCACGGCAGAATTAATTAATGACATTCAATGTAAGGCTGATCTTCACCGAAAGTGGAAAGCTTCTCAGAATCGTGATTTTTACAATAAATTCTCTTAGGTTAAAAAGGGAGTATCCCTTGCCTACCTACGACGAATACATTAAACGCATTCAAATTAAACTTAGACGTGATCCCCGTGCCTTCTGGCAACATATAAATAGCTTTAAAGTCAGACGTGGTTTTGAACCCAAAATAAAGTATAATGGAGTTGAACACGTCGGTAGTGATACGGCAAAAGCTTTTTCCGAATACTTCGCAAGCGTTTTCTTGCCCGACGATCCTCTTCTGTTTACTTATATCATAACAATATCTGTCAGAACAACCATTTAAACTTTGTGCATATTGATAAAATAGAATTGCCAGATGTAGAATCAGCTATTAATAAACTAAAACCGAATTCAGGGGTAGGTCTATACAACATTCCTGCATATATCTTAAAGGGATGTAATGAATTCATTAAAACACCTGTACTGATTCACATTTTTAGTTTATCGCTCTCCACGGGTCAGTATCCACAGCGTTGGAAGGTTTCACGAGTTCAACCTATACCTAAAACTAAGGAAACTTGTCATGTAGAAAACTATCGGCCTATAGCCATTCTGTCATCACTTCCAAAATTGTTTGAATCCATATTACACAAGCTGATTAGTAACCAGATTCAACCATTTCTTTGTCACTCTCAGCACGGCTTTTGATCAAACCGTTCTATTAGTACAAACCTTTTAACTCTTGTGGATCTCATATCGCAGCACATGGATAAAGGTATACATGGTGATGTTGTTTATTTCGACTTCAAAAAAGCCTTTGATCGCGCAGATAATGACGTGTTTTTGACCAAACTTAGTAACATTGGCTTTTCACCAAAACTACTCAAATTTTTCGCAAGTTATATGCGGGACCGTACAACATGGTTGCTTCGTTTCAGACCCATATCACACTCGGTCTGGCGTTAGTCAAGGGGACATTTTAGGACCTTTATGATTCGAAATTATGGTAAATGATCTTGAGAAGGTTCTCAAACATACCAAGTGCTTGCTCTACGCTGATGACCACGAGTTGATACATGGTATTGAGGAGATTGCCGATACATTAACTCTTCAGGAGGACATTAACTCAGTGTTCCAATGGAGCATTGAAAACAAGCTCCTATTCAACACGACTAAATGCAGTGTAATGACCTTTAGTCGCGCTCAAAACCCCCAGCATGTGGAATACTTCCTTGGAACAGAACCGATTTCCCGTGTTAATTCGGTAAAAGATCTCAAGGAGTTTTATTTGACCCGCGACTATCCTTCCACGAACATATGCGGTCTCTTGCCTATGATTCATATAGAAGACTAGGTTTCACTATTCGGAATATGCGAGAGTTTAACAACTCTCTAGCCATTAAATTCGTTTATATGGCTTTAGTGAGAAGTAAACTAGAGTCGGCTTCAATGATTTGGAACCCTTATGAAAGTACTTACACCTTGCGTCTCGAGAAGGTCCAAAAAACATTCCTGAGATTTTTATTTAAGAAACTGTTTAGGTACTCGTACTATCCATTCCTTTATCCCACAATTTTTTTGCTTGGAATGCTCAATTTAACTCTCTTGAAGTTAGGCGTAATTACTTCTTACTCATGTTCGCGTGTCGTGTCCTGCGTGGGGAGTCTGATTGTCCGGAACTAGTAGCTCAGCTTGTGAGACTTTTTGTTCGTCCTGTACCCAAATACCAACTTAGACCGCGACGACACGGATTGTTGGCCGTTCCGTCAGCACGCACAGTTTCACATTCTAACTCGCCCTTAGTTCGCGCGCTCGCAATGCTAAATGCTCTACTGGCATCGACATAGTTGTGTGATTTGTTTGCTGCAAGATGGATAAACGTAATAATGTCATGCATGTTTGAGATTCTGTGAGGCTTATTTTAATTTAATTTAATATTTGAATTGCTTTTGTATTTTTATTACGGACGCTTTAACGTTCTGCATCGTGTCACCTATATTTTATCCCTTCATCTTATATATCCAGCAAAGAGCTAAAACTTCTGGGAAGGAACCATGGTTTCATTATGTTTAGTTTTAAAGTTATTTAAACTTATGCTGACGTCAGCAAAAAACTGTTTTTATTTGTACATTTCAAAATAATAATATGATTTACATAGATCATTGTTTTACTACAGTAACAATACAATATCTAACTCCATACAAAGTTTAAGTATTGCATCTACGATGCACAAAGAGAAATCGTACTTTTTTATATTTTCACAAAATTGCGGTTTTCTCCGTATTCCTATCGATTCCGTATTTCATTTTAATTCTGAGCATACTTAATATAGTTATTAACAACACAAAATAAAAAGCAATTATGTTAACAGTGGGACTTTGGAAATATTAAATTACTAAAGTTTCCATAGAATTTCTATGGAAATAGGGTTGTCAAATTGCATATACCTATTTATTTTATTTTATTCAAATGGAAAGATGTATTATTAAATAAAATTGTTATTGTTTGAGTAATTAATTTTCTTTACTCTTCGACATCCGAAGATATTAAAACTTCTTCAGATGGTAAAATAACATTTTCATCATCTTTGATTTTTTCAAGTAAGTCCTCGTGATTCAGACCATTTTCCGTTGATGCCAAATAACTTTTTCATGTAGAAACAAAGGGTTGTTATTTTTTGGCGACTACCGAGTGACATCATGGATAGAAATGGATCAGAAGATTCCAAATCTCGGTGAAATAGATCAAGCACAGTTGTCTTCCGGTTTAATTTTCTCGTATGGTGTTCCCTATCATAACGCCAAAATTTGTTACGAGATTCTGAAGCTTGCTCACTCAACATACTAATTGGTAACGGACTAGCCTTTATAATTTCACTTCCGTGAGCTAATATTCTGTGGAGTGTAACTGACATGTAGCACCACTCGTGTTTTTCTACATATTTTGCAGCGAAATTCGCACAAAATTCGTGAAACTTTTCAGGATCTATTTCAAAATTATTTGACAGCGCTACTAATATAACATGTAAATCATCTACAAGCCATTCTTCGACGCCTAGAATGTTCGCAAATGTTTTTCTATGCAAGTCCGATAGTGCAGTGCGGGCTGTGTTTCCGTCATTGGATGTTCCTGAATTCGGACGTACGACATCGAAGAAAGTACACAAAACATGATTAAAACATCGATGATAATATGCAACGTATGATTAAAAAGAATATGTAGAATACCTATTAAAAGATTTTTCCTATTCTACTTTTCTACTCTTACGTGACAGGAGTCTAACTTAAAATACTTAATGGTACACCAAAGAAAACCATTACATTTCATTTTACATCCAGAAAGATAGTAAATTGGCAGTCAAACTTATCCAAAATTAATTATAGTAAAGTAGGTGACAGCCCTAACCTCAAAAATAAAAATTCAATAACTCGGATGTCCCGCATTTTTCACACCTGTTTTTTTTTATAATATCGCATATTATAATATAAAACTATTCATGTTAAAAATAAATGCGAATACAATGAGACTAAACAAATAAAAAATATTTTAATATTTGAAAAAAACTTGATTTTTCCTTCTACTTACAATTATTAACAAAAAAAAAAGTACTGGTCTAGTAAATATAACAGTCCTTTTTAAAACCTCATCTATAAAAATTGCAAAATCATATATTTGAGACGAAATAATGCATTTCTATGGTTTCCATGGAGTTTTCTCAAGTTTTCAAATAACTTCTAAACTAAACATAAAAAAATCATGGTTCCTTCCCAGAAGTTTTAGTTCTTCGTTGGATATATAAGATGAAGGGATAAAATATAGGTGACCGCAATTGAAGCAAAATTACACAGTGTGCGATGTAACCAATATTTTGTAACCATATTTTGATTTAAAAGAGTGTCCACGGAGTTTCTTGCCCGTTCTTCTCCTTATGTACCTACTACGCTTTGGAATGGGTAATTATACTCGAAAGGTTTAGGTAGTTAAATAAAGGTAAACAAATCGTAAAAAGGGTTTTTTATAATTGACATTTTCTTGTTTAAAAATACTTTACAACAAAATTAAAGTTATTTGCGATTTATACGATAGTTTCCTCTTTTATTAATGTATGTTAAACTTTATCATTTATTCGTAAACTATAATCTACGTACAAGTAATTGCTTGAGCACAATTTTTTTGTTATATTTATAAAATAGTATAATATTTTGTAATCTGTCTATTGTAAAGAGCCCAAAAAGACAGGTTACCTAAACCTTTTAGAACATACAACGAATTAGATAACGTTGCTGAATTGAAGAGTACACCTGTGACGTAGTATGGCAACTGAAGTAGCAGGTATTACGTTTAGTTGGTTAACCAGATGACTTATAAGTTGTGGATTAATTAAAGAAAAAATGTTATATGGTGTCACTGTATTGCGGCTGCCACCATACCACTGTGAGCGCAATTCAATTGAGTTAATATCGGCTCAAGTTAAAGGGTTTGTAGCCGAGGAAAACAAAACTTTTAAACTGTCTGACCTAAACATTCTTTTGCCAGAGGCTTTAGCTAATGTGACTGCTGAGAATTGGAAAAGTTGCGAGGGTCATGTAATAAAAGAAGAACATAAAATGTTTAACTTAGACAAAATAATTGATGATACCACTGAACGCTTTATTATTAATGTGACAGATAGTTCCTCAAATCCAGATTCAGAATAGAGCCTATTATTTTGGGACTCACATTAATATGATATTAACATTTGAAATAAAAGGTTTAACATCTATGAGTCACGCGGTTTTTTTTGTTTACCTTTATTTAACTACCTAAACCTTTCGAGTAAAGGTTCATCTTTCTGACTGACCGACCCCTTGACTATTCAAAAGTTCTTGTAATTGGTTTATTTGAAATAAATGGTTTGAGTTTGAGTGAGATGATGGACGATAGATAAGCTTTTTATTTTTGTCCCAATATTATTTGATTTTTATTTGTTAGTTTTACTTGTTTTGGTAGTTATTTTTTTGTGTTATGTCTAATTGTTATTCCTTCCTTGATATCACAAAAAATCTGAGCTACAATCTGTATCTGTTCGCTCTAGGTTTTTTTTGAACATTCTCCTTTGAAAATTTACGCAGCCACCATTTTAGAAAGCCGCAAAGTTAGAAAACACCATCGATCACTAATAAAGAACTAGATACACAATCCCATCAAACTCAACCCCCCCCTCTCCCCCTCTCTCTTAAAACTGACGCAATTGTATTTACCTATTTCTAGTTGAAATAAATTTGCGTTAATGAAAATCCAACCTTAAACGCATGTTTTAAAGTCTGAATTACAACGTGCCAAATAAAAGCAATATTTTTTTTACGCCCGAGGCTCTCCGCTAGGACAGGGGATGAAAGGAGTCGAGCTGCCCAATATTTTTTTGTTTATATGGTATTATGTTTTTAATTTTGTTAAGCCTAATGTATATACAACGCTTCCTTGGGTTGGCTTGAAGAATTCTTCGGATCAATGACGTGCTATAACTGATATCCATTCTCCACACCTCACTGAATTTCAAGGAAAGCTAAAAAAAACAAAAAGAAAATCTCAAATCTTTAATTTTATTATATGCCCTTAGTCAACATTAAATCAGAAACAGTAAAGAAGTCTCACTCACGGTCTCACTAAACAAAAAACAATCAAACTTTAACAAATGGAACAGAATCAACGCACATAACCCGAACAATTTAAGTGGGCATGCGATAGTATGATTAATACGTTTATTAAGAGTATTTACAATTGAGATGCTTTATAACACCTGCTGTTCACTACAACTGAATTTAAAAAAAATGTTTTTACGATGATTTCTTGACAAAATACCATTATTTACAATACAGTGATAACAATTATATAATGATAATTAATACTTACCGAAAACATTAAACTCCATCCTTTAAACGTGTGATTTTAACAGTTTGTAAACAAGCGCTGAGGCGTGTTAACCGTCGGAAAGTTCGGATGCTACCAGATTAAAAGAACAAGTGGGTCTTCATTCGGTGAGGACATTTTTTGTCGCTGATTGTGTATCTAGGGTTCTTTATTAGTGATCGATGTAAAACACGCGTTATCTGTCCCAATCCAGTAACAGATGCAAAGCTGCCTGGAAAATAATCAGAAGCGACAGTAGTGACACAAAAAATGCACAAGACATAAATTAAATTAAACTGGACCAACAAACTTACACACAACCAGAAAAGGTAGCTGATATTTTTAATATATTTTTTTATTGACTTGACAAATAAGACCATTGACCCATATCTTGATTGCAAACCACGGATACTCGTAGCTCACCTTCCAAATACTATTTATTTGACCCCAACCAATGAGAGTAGGTACTGTTTTCAAAACAATTAATCCTATAAAATCTATCAACTCTACTGGTTATGACAAGGTAAATACCAACATTCTCAAATTATGCTTAACATTTTTGCCATCGCATATTAGCCATAATATATGATTAACCTTTCATTTTGTCAAGGCTTGTTCCCCTCGCGTTTAAAGCTCTCTATTGTTATACCAATCCACAAGAAAGGTGACACTAGTGAGTGATATGAACAACTATCGACCCATAACGCTCATACCGATAATTTAGAAAGTAATGCACGAAAAACTTTACAAATTTATATCAAAGTATGACATTTTAAATATGAAGATCAATTTGGTTTTAGGAAAAATAAATCCGCCACATTGGCTTGTTTTGCTTTATTAAAATTGATAACCAAGTCTTTATGATAAGATACCAGTTACCAAAGGCTTTCGATTTCGTCGACCATAAACTGCTACTTTTCAAATTGGATCGATACGGCACTAGAGGAAACGCGTAGAAATGGCTCGAAAGCTACCTCACCCATCGACCACAATGTGTTGAGATCTCGAGACTAACAGGGCACCCCAAAATCGTCGGTAGAGCTACTTATCAGGAAAATAGTTGTAGTGTTCCCCAAGGAACCATACTGGGACCACTTTTGTTTTTGTTGTATGCTAATTAGTTAGCTAGCGTAACCGCCCACAAATGCATACTATATGCCGACGATACGACCCTCAACATTCTGAACGACAATTATGACGTAGGTGAGTACCACGCCGAAATTTACGAGACACTAAATAAAATTATCACATGGCTCAAACAAAATAATCTCCACATTAATCTATGCAAAACCAAAATGATAAACTTCCAAACATACAACATTAAGCGTACACAATTAAAAATACAGCATGATAATGACACAATTGAAGAGGTTGAGAGTAGAAAGTTCCTAGGGATAACAATAGACAAACATTGTAAACGGAAAGCTCATATTGACGAACTTTGTACAAAGGTAGACAGGTTCGTATTCGTTCTGTACAGATTAACACGTGTGGCTAGTGTTGATGCGGCACTATGTGCATACCATGGCTATGTCTCATCAATTATGCGATATGGCATTATAATATAAGGTAATTTTGTAGAAATTAACAGTGTTTCGAGCTTAGAAGAAATGCGTCGCATCCGCTTAACAGCTGTGTCCCATTATATAAAAGAAAAAAGAATAACCTCTCCCAGCACTATATATTTTTGAAATCTGTATTTTTGTATACCAAAATAAGCACAAATTTGATCTGCATAATGATCTTGTATCTAGACGTAGCCGCAGAGTTCTCATGCTTCGTGTACCGAGACGAAATAATAAACTATTATTTGTTTTGTATTAATATCCGGAATCCATCTTGAGTCAAGCACCTGTCTTTCAGCCTGTTGTCAGCATTTCGTTTGCCTCTCCGCTGGTGGCGCCCTATATACTTACCGTTGGTACTAAGTATTTTCAGCGCGCATCATCGGTGGTATATATCACCGAAATACCGTCATTATAGCGTCGTTTTTCGCGCCATCAGTTGTTAGCGTTATTTAACCTTCGCGAAAAAATTCTACCTATTTAATTCATTTAAAGGTTTGGTAAAACTGTTTCAGTTTTAGATTCGTGTAATTTTATACCTCTCCGTTGTTATTATGGAAAACCCTAATAATAATTTACAGTCGGAAAGTGTTAATGACGGCGCATTATCGCGTAAACGGGTTCGTTCTCAGACACCAAGTACAAAAGATGGTGATAGTGGTTCTTCTACGAGTAGTGGACCCAGCTCTGAGAAACGCAGAGCGAGGAAGGACTCCCAAACCGGGAGTTGTGCACAATTTGAGTTCTTATCACAACAAGTGGCCTATTTAACAAACCACTTAACAAAAAAATCCGAAGTTGAAAATACGAATTCTAGTGCTAAAAACTATACGTCCACAAACGAGTTAAACCTACGAAGACCTGAAACTTCAGATTTTGTCGGAAGTCAGTACAACAGTAAAAGACCCGATTTACCCAAGGGCAAATGAAGCATTTCTTAAAAAATTAACAGGCCTACAGCGTTTTAAGTGTGATGATTGGTATGGCGTTCGGTTTTCGGATGCACAAAAGAAATATTCAGCTACCCCCGGTTTTGTCGAGTTAAATGTTAACGACGAATTAAAGCGTTTGAATCGGATATGTTAAAAGAAGATTCACGCTCATATTTATTGGAACGATCTTTTGCTGGATTAACGAATGCTTTACTTTCTCAAAAGGACGAATTGCATAAAACATTACAATCATTGGTGGATTGGTCAAATGAGTGTAGAGAAACATTGATACCCAACATGTTATTCGAAAAATTGGAGACAATTTTTTTGAAAGAATCGGCTTAATGTAAGGTTACTGATGACTTGTTACAAAAGTGTTATTGGGTTTTTCCATCTGGAATTTCTCGGTAGCAGCCCGGAGTCTGGAACTGTGCCCGGTTGATGGCAATAGGCTCGCCCCCTATTACATGGGACTTAAACATAACTGGCGAAATTTAGGTGTGCTATAGGTACACCTCTGCCTAACCTTTCGGGGAATACAGGCGTGATGTTATGTTATGTTGTGTGTTACGTCGAGAGGCTATGTTGCGCCAGATTTCCGAAAGCTTTCATCGCGATGTATTACATAAAATTCCTCCTAGTACAGAATCACTTTTTAATGACGAGGCAGTTCAAACCTACCTTCAAAAAATTAGGGGGGTAGATAAATTAACTGTATCAACAAAATCAGTGCCTCAAACTTATTCTAAAGATATTTTTTATCAAAATCAAAAACCGTCCACTAGTAAGCAAGCTGATACATTTTTTCGTCGAGACGACTTTAATAAAAGACAAAAACATGGCTCACACGATTCACAACAAAACAAAAACAGAGCAAGCAACCAGCGAGCCAAACCTAGGGGAAAGAAATCGCAATCGCAGGCTTTCCTTAAAAACTAGGAGTGGGCGATAAAAATCGTATATAGATACAATATCTATGTATCGGCACAATATCCAATACCTATAAATATGACGGCACTGAATCTATATATCAGGTATTCGCGTACCCATAGCGAATATAGCGCGATGAGTTACAGAACACCACACTATAGCGATATCGTATCGTATGATCTTAAATATGATATTCGGTTCAAACTGATTCGGGTACAAGTAGTACGGCGCGCGGCGGTACCGGGTCCTTGCGATGCGCGCGGGCGGGAGTCGTGTAGCTATAGACGAACGAGCGAGAGAGTGCGATACGCTTATGTCTAATACTAATTTTAAACATTAAGGGGACTACATGACCTAAACGCAAATTTAGAATGTATATGATCCACTGCAGTAACCAAAATCAGAAAAATATATGATATTCTTCTGGATATATGCTAGTTAGATAGTGTGTTGAAAACATAATACGATTAACTTGATATGATAGAAAAAAATCACGAAGATACCTCTAAAAATTTCTTTCAACGATTAAAAACCATACTAATATACATGCAAAAATCCAGATTTTTTGTCAGATTATTCTACAAGTACCTAAAATACTAACGTGATAGTGTTTTAATTTATTAGTCCAATGAATAGATTTTTTGTAAATCCATAATTGCTTCATATTTTGCAATAAATTACCAGCGTTGTGTCATCGCGCGTCTCTTGCTTTTTTACGCAATCCGACAGTGACGCGCTTTAGCTCTTGTAAACCTCTTAAAACACCACTAGTAAATATTTGTAAAAAAAATACAAAATGTAGTTATATTATGAACCTTTTTTAGATACGCTTTCATTAAGTAGGTACCTTTATTTATTAACAGTAAAAAGTTCAATTCACTGATAAATACTTGAGCTTTATAAATAATTGATAAAAATATAAATCTAAAAAACCGAAACGACTGTACTAGTTTCATTTCAGAGTGCCTACCAACTACATTCGAGTATACAGTTACAAATAAAATACAATGATCTACATGAATCGAACAAAACCCAAACCTAAAAATCACAGTGCAGTTTCGTTTCGTACAGATTCAGCCGATATATAGGTATTGAAATATATAGATGCGATATCCGATATTCCAAACCGATACATAAATACGGTTTGATATAGTGTAAAAGCGATATTACCCATGCCTACTAAAAACAAGCGACGCGAATGACTGTCCGACATTTCAAGGCGGTTGTCTAAAGCAATTTCAGTATGCTTGGAGCAATCTAATTGCGCCGGAAAAAATATGCCGGCTGTTAAACGGTGCACGCATACCCTTCATACTGAAAACACCGCTGATATTTCGGAGTCCCACGGTTCTGAAAAATTACAGAACCAAAACATCTCCCAATATGAATGACTATACATATTCAAACCTTGTTAGAGTCAGGTGTACTAGAACTTGCAGAACCGACGCCAAGCTACCTTTCCACGTTCTTTCTGGTACCGAAATCAGATCAGAGCTTCCGTCCTATCTTCAATATGAAGCAACTAAATCAGTTCGTAGTAGCTAAGCCATTTCAACTATTCAGTCACTTCAGTGTTCCAAATTTTTTGCAACAACAAGATTGGATGGCAAAACTAGAACTGAGCCAAGCATATTTTCACGTGGCCATCGCACAGCAGCATCGCAGGTTTCTGAGATTAAACTATCATCAACATTCTCATCAGCATCAGCTACTTCAAATAACGTGTTTGCCGTTTGACCTCTCATCGGCACCCAGAACGTTTGCCTCAATAACCAATTGGGTGGCGGAGTTCCTGAGGAGTCACAACATCAGGTGCGTCGTATATTTGGACGATTTTCTTCTAGCAAACCAGTCAAAATCGCAGTTGGGAGACGACATCGCATTCACGATAAAGATTCTGCATTTACTGGGCTGGACAATGAACTTCGAAAAGTCTGTACTGGCTCCGAGTGCACCGACACAATGCCTCGAGTTTCTCGGCATAACAAGGGACACAAAACGCAACGCAAAGTCCCTGTCGGAGCCAAAGTGCCTATCGCTACGCAAAGCACTTCACCAACAGCTCCAGAGATGCAAGTGATCCCTCAAACAGTACCAAACTCTAATGGGGAGACTCAACTTTGCAACGTTCGTGACTCCGAGAGGTCGCCTGCACTGTCGCACTTTCCAATACTACAGTCGACAACTGTCGGTGAAACACCCGTACCGGCTGATACCTATCCCTCAACCAGCTCGGTCAGAGATGAAGTGGTGGTGTCAAGCTATAGGAAAGTCGATGCCGATCCACTTGAGCTCGGTGTCACACCTATTGACTACAGACGCATCAGACATCAGATGGGGGGCACAACTCAGCCATACAAACATTGTGGGAACCTGGAAGAATTCACAAAGGACATGGCATGCCAACAAAAAAGAGATGTTCGCTGTTTATGCAGCTATACGTCAGTACCAACAGCAACTCCAAAATGCACAGATACTGCTGCAAACCGACAATCGGACAGTAGTTTCGTATATCAACAAGGTCCAAGAAACTGCTCAAACAAACCCGACAACTTCTAGACAAGCAGAACATTCATCTGACAGCACATTATTTTCCGGGCAGATTCAATGCGGAGGTGGATGCTCTTTCTCGACAGAAGGCTTGCCCAGAGTGGCACCTCACGAAGACAGCAACGACCCAAATCTTTCGAATGTGGGGCACGCCGGAGATAGACCTCTTGGTATCGAGAACAGCTCATATAGTACCCATGTACGCATCATTAGACGTGGACGATCAGGAAGCACAACACCACAACGCATTTAGTCACCAGTGGCACTACGACCTAGCTTGGTTGTTTCCGCCACCAAATCTGATTCCCAGAGTTCTCAGACACCTGAACCAAGCCGGCGGAAACTACATTTTGATTGCCCCGAAATGGAACAAGGTATTTTGGCAGGCAGATGTTCAGCGGCGAGTGCGACATCCCCCTTTACTAATTCCAGATCTAGCCCACACTCTGATAGACATCAGAACAGGGACGCATCCAACCCAGGTGCAACACCTACACTTGGAGGCATGGCTGATTTCGGGTGGCCAGATATTTTGACGGACTGGACAGATCAAGAACAAAAACTCCTTATGTCAAGCTGGAGACGCTCCACAATCAATACCTACAGACCAGCGTGGTGCAGATGGAAGCGATGGTGTGAGTCGCATTCAATGAATTATAAATACCATAATGCGGATCAAGTAGCTCGATATTTAGCACATTTACACTGTGATATAGGTCTTGCTTAAAAAACTTTTTGGTACCTACATAAATCTGTTATTTCAACTTTCACACACATAACATCAAATATAGATTTGTCGTCAAATTTCTCTATAAAACATATATTAAAAGCTATTTCTGTTGCAAGAGAGAAATCTGCTAAACCACCTATTTGGAACCCTAGTTTTATTGCAAAACATGGGTACACTTACAATTTTGACGAAAATAATATCTTTCATGTATCGCGACATGTGGCTACTCTTTTACTGTTAGCATCAGGCCGCAGGGTTCACGATCTTACATTGTTGCGAATTGATAGCACTAGTTTAGTTGAGTAAGATACCTCTATTGTATTGTGGCCAGCATTTGGTTCTAAAACAGACAACCAGAACCATAGGCAGTCTGGATGGAGGCTTAGGGAACATCCTGATAAAAATATAAATTTGTTTTTTTGGTTAAGACAATTATTAGATATTACTTTAAACCGTCGAGGAAATATAAAACATTTGTTTATTACAGCAAAAGGGGATATCTCTCGCTCTCTCTGTCTGTTTCTATTATTATATAATAATCTAAGGCGTGCGATGGAGCGGTAAACAGGTCGAGTATACTATTATATAGTAAACGCCACCTGTTTACAGCTCCTGGAAACCTGGTTGGATAGATATAGGAAACAGCTCATACAGAGAAGCAACGGAGTGTCTAGCTAGCACATTCGTGTGTGCCTAGTATGCGCACGCACACAGGAATGAGAGATCGTCATACCGTTTGCCTGCATACGGTTCGATTTTACTGGCAAGGTGCGCCAATAGATGTTTCGCATCAAAAAAACGATTTGTATTTTTATGTTAATTAGTTTATTGATATGAGTTAGGAATGTAGGAATATGATAACATTTTAGACTATGTTGCCAGCTGAAAAAGCACCACTGTCCGTGTGTTCTTGCTCGATCGTGGCACCTGACTCATCCGCCCGTAACTACATTAATTAATTCCGCGCGCTGCGCCCAACGGAATACCAACAAGCCATTGAAAGCGAAGAGGTTGTATTTACAACCCACCGCAATACAATCTGCGGCCAGGGGGCGAAGCCCTGGTACCGCTCGCCACGCGCCCTGACGGCGACATCGCGATTTCCAAGAGCTGCAGGGTATCGCACGGCAAAAACCGCCCGCGTTAGCGCTGCGCTGAGCGCGGCGCCTCGTGGCAGGTGATAAGTTCCCGTGGGATAATTTCGGGCCTGCACGTCACAGAACATAATTATATAGGTACCCCGACGGGCTCCACGTGGGCGTTCATTTTGTAATTACATGGATAATTTACCAAATCAGCGATATATTTGACAGCAATTTGCGACGTTACCAACTTTCTGATTGCATCGTCTTTATCATAACCTGCAAATTCCGGTTGTGATACACTTGGTACACTTCAGTGTTGTGGTTGTGGTGTCTGGGTGTACTTGGGGTGTGATACACTTCGGCCTACCCCTTCGGAGAATAGAAGCGTGATATGTTATAATATTACAATTCCTTAGATAATTAAAAACCTTACATAACTCCTATTTATCTTCCAGATTTAAGGAACAATTCGTCGTTGCTGTTGTGATTTTATGCTGCATGGGACTCAGTTTGTTATATGCAACGAATGTAAGAGTATTTCTCCATAAAATAAGATTAAGCAGCACATATTACGGAAAAAAAAGTTTTGTTTTAATGCACAGGGCGGCATAGCATTGCTGGAGAGTGTTGATGCGATAATGTCAGGCGTTGGGATGTCGTTTGTGGTGTTCATGGAGCTGATCTGTCTCCTGGTCATGTACCGCAATTATGACTTCCAGTCTGACATGCATCTGGCCACAGAAGATAACATGTGCGCTTCGCGAATAGCAATGCAGTGGCAGATTATTCCATTTATTACACTGGTATGCATGTTTGCACTAAGGATTGTTTAGTCCATTTATATATCAATATAAACAGATTTATCTCTAAATCTACTTTTTGAACATAGATAATTGGAGAGTAAGGAAATTTATTAAAAAAGCATATTTTCAGATCGCTATTGCTATGAAATTATCAGTGCTAGCTGATGCCGAGATGGGTCCCAAGTATATGGGCTTTGCCTCAATACCGTTAGCAGCACTGGTTTTAGCTTTGCCACTGCGCGCGATGCATAACGCCTTCAAGTTCATGCGACACAAGGCACCAGCCAACTGACTACACGTATGTACACAATGGTGCCGATTCTCTTGTACACCGAACTAAACTAACTAAACTATCACTAAAATTCCTTACTTTTGGCTATGAGAATCTTAGAGCTATTCTGCAATAAAATATCTCTAAATTTAAAAATCATTTTGACGCAACTAAAATTTAATTTGACAATCGCGACTCCACATGGTACCTACTTGTTTGCCCTACCACGTGAATTTTTTTTAGAGCCGGAGGCGCGTATTGGTGGCAGCCTCGGCGTGTTTTATACGGAATTTTTCACTTTTTGTACGGAAAACATTTAAAAAAAATACCTACATGTAGAGTTATATGGGTTTAAGGGTATCATAAAGGGGGGTCGAAATTTTCATTATTTTTGCGATAGGACACACCGTTTTCGAGATATAAGCAAATAAAAATAAAAAAAAACAGTACTGTTTTTGCCCCTGAAGTCGAGGTGTTGTGGTGAATCTTAGTTCATGACAACTAATTTTATTCCACACCTTTTTAATCGCGATTAAAAATAACCAGATTTAGTTAAGACAACCAAAATTTTAAATGATAAATGATTTTATTTCTGTAAGTAGGTTTGTACAAAAACTTTTACATGTCAATCATATTTTTAAACTAGATGAGGTTAAAAACACTATTTAGGTTAAAAACGTCAAATTCAGAATAGCAAAATTGCCATTTTCACTAAACTAATTAATCAGTACCATCTTAGTGCTGTCAAACTAAAATATAGTTAAGTTGTGTCACTTTAGTCTATTTCAGAATGAGAAATCGTATTTTGACAGGACTAAACAAAATTTTAGTGATTTTTAGTCTAGTTTAGAGAATTTTGTGACGAGCATCGGCACCAATGACTGTTGAATCAAAATAAATGTTATCTAAAAAATAAATGGTTATTACTTATTCGTTAGTATGGGTTTCAAGAAACAAAAAACACAACTGATTGAAAATAAATGTTTATTTTATCAATCATTTAAAATATTTATAAATATTGTTCTTTTGTACAATGTAGCAACATGTGTACACATGATTGATGATAGTAGCCTAAGTGAGACTCTCATAAAACTTACAGACGCGAATTAATATATTTAAAAAGATACATTCGAGGGCGCCTAGTTTACATAAGCTGCTCATGTTCCGTACACTATTTACACAACACCTATCTACCCAGCCTGAACGATTCAAAGGTTTGAGTAATTCATTGTCCATTAGCAAATAATAATGCAAACATTAGGAAATCTTTGAATCTGTATCAGATTGATATCATGGGTATTCTACTATGATCTAGTGTATGCTATGATCTATTTCACAATATATTTAAAATATCACATATGTACAAATTATTTTCAAAACTAAATCTCAATAATATCAGCAATGTTTCTGTGACATGTTGACAGATGAATAAATTCGTAAGTTAGCTAAACTTAGGCCATCGATTGCATCGTATTTAATTAATATTGTATGGCTATAATATTTAATATTCACAGTACCTATACCTACTAAAATCACTAATCAACAAATCAATTCAGCATACAATCGACAAGATCTCTATGCAATGGTAATCAAACAAACGAATTGTGCAAACAGTTACATATACAACTATTGGAATAACCTAATGGGACTAAGGAAATGGGACAACGAGAATCAGCGCTTATTGAGCTTGTAAGGTAAGGTAGGTATTGATTTGTTGATGTGAAACTTTTATAGCAAGTTGGCTAAGCCACAAATAGGCCAAAGTTTATAACGAACATAGTTAGATTTAGTTATAAGTTCATAAAACTACAAGATTCATTAAAGTAGTGGAGTTTCACTGGTAGCAGCCGAGTAATTGGTTCGATATGCGTAATCACAATCAAATCTTGTATAATTATGAATTTATACATTTTAATGACAACATCTAAGCACACTTTGATTAACGGTCAACTCTTATTCGATCTCGATAGGCCGTCGGTCGACTGCAACTTATTAATACTTTCGAATAATTTACTAAACCTGCACAATCAATTCCATTCAAACCCGGTCACGGTTCAATTCGAAGGCACTCCTCGCACCACGTCTGCGAGCGAGCTTCGCCCGCCCGCTTCATAACAAAATAAATTACAATGAAATTGCTAGAGATCGTCTAATCTAAAACTGATGGCACCTCCAATGTATTTACGCTCACATGCAAAGTAGGTGTATAGATGCAAGCCACACAAATTGGTCTTCTTCATTGGTAGTTCAGTCACCGGCCATACACGATATTCTACATGCCGGAAAGGCCGCATCTGTTGGCCAACTAGTGCATACATGACGTAACGTACGACAGAGCGGATGTTTCGTTCCACACAAAGCTCGCGCTCTCCATCATACAATGTCCGTACCAGAACTGATCGCACGATTAGTTAATCTCAGTGCGCGGGCGAGTCGGTCACAGTAAAATCGCCGCACGCAAGTAAAGTGTTGCAATAAGTATTTCCTCTCACATATTGTAACAATCGGGATTATCGGAAGGTCGTTCAGTTTTAGCCCTAGTTTCTACGGGCGTTTTTTTCGCACTCTATTTTTAACGCACTGCTTGGCGCCGAGTGTTGATAATCCAACAATGTGTTTGTTTGACGCACGGAGATGTACTTGTTGGATTCTCAATGCTCGGCTCAACACGGAGAGTTAGCTGGGCTTAGACTAGACGATATTTAGGTCCGAGGGACTGGTCGTGCGCGGCGCGGCTCGGCGCGGTCAGGCGCGGCGCGTGCTGCGTCAGAAGCGGCGCAGCGCGGCGGGCTGCTTGCGCGTGGGCTGCACCGACAGCGGCGCCACCAGCACGTCGCCGCCGCCCGACGCGCCGCCGCCGCTCGTGCCCATTTCCTGCCACAACACACGTAAATAACTGGTGAGTACGACTTATCTGGAGGTCAATTCCCGTAATTCAAAACGTTCAAAATCTAGTCGCAATGTCATCTCAGCGACAATCGGCGATAAATAATTACCAAATTTGTAGGAAAATTAAAGGTGTTTTTGACAAATTGAGACTAAGATTGGAATGCGAACATTCTTAAACATACGGGAATTGCCCTTCTGTTGTATTTCTGCGTCAATAAAGGCAACATCTACTGCGAGCACTAGCCAATGGTACCTTCTAATTCCGACAGAGCTCCATGGACAAAAAGCTATGCGCTACGAAAGTTGCTATGGATGATATTTGTCTATGGCGCCTTACCGATACCGTAGTAGAAATGTATTTATAAGTAACTAGCTTTTACCCGTGGCTTCGCTCTCTTGGTCTATCCTGCATTTACGCTAGATAAAAAGCCTATGTCACTGTCCAGCCCACAAACTGTCTCTATGATAACAATTACGTAGATCCGCTGCTCCGTTGCTGCGTGAAAGGACAAACAATCAAATCAACAAATATACGTCCGCATTCATGTATTATACAGGGTGGCAGGAACAGCGACACTGAAACAATGAATTCAGTCCATAATTCTAGAACCCCTAGTGTAGAAATTTTTGACAGGTTATCAAAGAAAAAATCTGCTGCTTCTTCATAGAAAAGTGCAATAGGTACCTACGCGGTCAAAATGTAAGTCATATCTATTTTTTTTTATGTGTATCATGTTTCCTCTCGCTTTCTTTCAATCTGTGGGAGTGATTTCGTGAAAAGGGACGGAAGTGTGTAACAAGATGCCAGGGAAGAGCGCGCTATTTGATTTGACCAATGAGCGCGCGCGATGGAAGAATTGGCAATCAGATGGTACCAACCCATTTTCCGAGAGGTTGGTACTGTCAGCCAACAATGTGTGCGTGTGTGTGTGACGAGAAAGAGAAAGGGAAAAAGGAGAACGCATGAGCTGTGCTCCATGTATAAAGTGTTATACATATTAAAAAAATTATATGTGTAAACTATATTAATAAATGTGTAACTGTTGATAATAAGTGTCTGAAAAAAGTGCAGATCATTGATGCAAAATGCAAGTGAGTAATAACGAATAATTATTCAAATAAATAGTTTAGTAATTATCTATTTTTAAATTTTGAGTTTAATTTCTGTCGCTGCTCAATGGAGAAGTTTCCGTATTTTTTTTTATAATGTAAAAAAATCATACTATGCATTTAATGAAGCATTGTGTTTTTGAAATATCTTCATAAATGACGAAGTTATGATAGGTGATTTTAACGTAAACTTAAGTTCAATAGAAGCTAAGCCGCTCATAGCTTTTTTAAATGATGAACTCAAGCTCGAAATTAACACAGATCGTAATGTTTCGACAGCTAACAGTGGTACAGCAGGCTTAGCACAAGTACTGTCTTGTCGACGGAAGAATAGACAAAAATGACGTTTCGTGAAGACAGTACGACGGCAGCAAAGTAGAAAGAGTCAACTGCACTTTTTACGAAATTCAGTAATTTATTCACGTTTATCTTTTATTTTGCTTATATCTCGAAAATGGTGTGTCCTATCGCAAAAATAATGAAAATTTCGATCCCCTTTATGAAACCCTTAAACCCCTAAAACTCAACATGTAGGTAATAATTTGTCACATTTTCCATACAAAAAATGAAAATTTCCTTTTTTCCTTTCCATTTTTATACTTTATGGCCGTCGAGTAAAAAGTTTTGTACCGTCTTTAGCATGGCGATTAAAAATCAAATTGTCTTCACTACCTTAGACAACTGTCTTCTGAAATAGTCTACATTAAAAAGGACCTAGACAACGATTGGCAGAAACGAAAGACAAATTGACAGATTTTAGAAGGATTTTTACGGTGCGATGTCAAAAATAGAGAAACGAAATGTCACTTTGTATGGGAATAGCCGTCTCTATTCTTCGAAGAGATAGATAGCGTCATGCTAAGCCCGCTGTAATTGACGCAGTATTTCAACTGTTTTTAAATACTTTGAAATCACAAGTATATGTCTCATATTTTAGTTATCATAAGTCTATTGTCTCCGCTCTCCCCAAATTGAACAAAAATAACTATCTCCAATAAAAACAACCGACTTCCAAAAAAAACACTAAAAGACGTGAAAAATAACTTTAATTTCGGAAGTCGGTGCCTTTGGTTTTGTATTTTCGTGTTTGGCCACCGACTTCCGAAATTAAAGTTATTTTTCACGTCTTTTAGTGTTTTTTTTGGAAGTCGGTTGTTTTTTTGTAAAAAAGTTTTTATTTTTCACTTTTTAGTTGCAGTACCTACCCCACACAAATTCGTATACCACTACTTGGTGTGTAAATAACAGTGACAGGAAATTATTAACACATCATCCATATAAACTAAGTGGAATAAATCTGCAGTATTAAGGATAACTCAAAAACTACTGGTCAGACCTTAATCAAATTTAAATGGGACCACATGTGAAGCACCACCTATCAAATAAAAAAAGAATCATCCAAATCGGTTCACCCAGAAAAAAGTTATGAGCTAACACACATAAAAAAAAAAAAAAAAAAAAAAAAAAAAAAAAAACAAACAGACGAATTGAGAACCTCCTCCTTTTTGTGAAGTCGGTTAAAAAATAGCATTACTCCTAGTGTTAATTAAATAAAATACAATTTTCATTAATAAGAATTATTCTTTGTTACGAAAAATCATTTCAAATAATACCTGAATCATTTTTGTTCAGGGTGTAATGTTAATGTTGCTTATTATTAAGGTGAGATGTTAGATATAATACATCATATGAGACTACAGTAAAGGTCACTTTTTTATTAAATAACCAATGAAAATTTTCAACACATGGGGCTTCAGAATCGTGTAATGAATCCATGGTAACAGGTTATGCGTCGTTGTCTCGTTCACCCTGTATTAGTAGAAAGTAGGATGACGATGGATAGACTGTGTGAAAGATAATATTGCTAGATGGGGAGTGACCACCAGGTTGACGACTAATAGAAAAGTATGGAAGAAAGAGATATGACATGTTGCGCCGAACCGACCCCAAATTATTTGGGATACGGGCAAGAGGATGATGATGATGATGATGATGATGTTGATGATGATTAGTGGAAAGTAGGATGTTGAATACTCACGTTGATGTTATTGCAGCTGGCAAGCCTCATCTGCGCGAGCTGCGAGGCGGGCGTGAGGTTGGAGGTGGAGCCGAAGGGCGAGATCATCGACGACATCGCGCGCTTCAGCTTCGACGGCGTTTTGTTAAACGAAAACGCACGACCCACCTGCATTGCATATGTTACGATTATTGTATGAACTTACAAGTACTTCCACACAAACTGATATATTTATTTCTGATAAGGGCCAAATTAAAAGAAAAACTACGTTCAATAAGTCAGAAGTCGGAATCTTAATTGATATTTTTAAATAATTCAAGAGAAAATTTAGACTTAAAACATCAAAAACAAGTAATACGTAATTTAATTAAACAAAATGTTATCACAAGACAAAACCATGCCCGTTGAAAAATAGAACTCAACATGTTTTTAGCAACAATATAGAATAATGAATATGTGTGTATGGATGACATGTTAAAACACCTCTGGTATGGCACGCTCACGAGACAGTTAATCACAAAGGATTTGAAGCTAAGCATTATCTAAGACATTCACTCCTTCAACCCTCGCTCTCTCCGGGAAGAAATTGAGGTGTTTACTAAGCAAGAAGACATTTGTAGGAAAAATTACAATACAATTGATTAAGTAAGCTTTGGTGACAATACAATGTCGCTGAAATAAGCAACTCTCGACTATTTACTGTGCGCACACACTGATTCCTGTGCTTTAGCTTGTAGAACCGACACCTACTTACGCGACAGCTTGCTTCCCTGCCTCAACACAAGCATACCGTTCCAAACAGCTAATTATATCACATTATCAATAAAGCGGTGTCCCTTTACTTATTGTTGTTATTAAATGAATAATGCTCCTTAACCCAACATGAGTACTGAATAATGAGTATGTTAATGCTTATGATGTGTTCAAATAGAAGTGTATCGGGGCGGCGGTGTGGTACTATCAATTTAAGCGACCGCTGTTAGAATTGCGATTGTTCCATACAATTTTCATCGCGTTATACGGACCGCTTAAAAAGAAGCAGAAACCAGATAAGTAGGGCCATCAAAATCGGTAAAAGTCCAACACACATCTAAATGGACAGAGCAATGCAGACGTCACGCAAATGTTAAGGTAACATACACAGGAAGCAGTGTGCGGATGAACGTATTAGTTGGGGACGGAGCGAGAGGAGTGTGGCAGAGCCGCGTCAGACCTGTGCGAGTAAGTGAGCGCGCAATACCCATGTGTCTAGCAGGCCGGAGCCCGGCTCGGGCCGCAGCAGCCCCGTCAGCCCCGCCAGCGCCTCCAGCTACAACACAACCACGTTCTGCTACTGCGCTCAACTGCCCTTAAACTACACCTGCCCTTAACTACACACTAAGAGTAAGCCCAGGTACACACGGCTGAGTGATTTTCAACGCACTGATTAGCATCAAAAGTTAAACATCCAACAGTGATTTTTTTTTTGACGCACTGCGATGCACTCTGTTGGATTGTCAAAGCTCCGCTCAACACTGAGAGTTGAATATCCAGTGCTCGATAAAAAAAAACCGCCCGTGGGTATAAGGGGTTACAGTACCGCTACGTGCTACACTACCACATCGGACACCACACGTTGCTGCTTGTCGATACTAGCGACCACAGAGTAAGAAACGATGATTCCATCGTGCCCCCTCATATGTACACAATCAGCCCAAAAGTATGAAGGTTGCCTGGGACATAATCCGCATCATCGTGGACCATTTGTAACAAAATCTTTCGAATAACAAATTGTTAATAACCACCCTCGCACATGACTGTGGCGAGCCTGGTTCGTTCGTAGGAAAAATATCCGTACACTCCGTGGTCGCAACCCTCTTTCCTCTCCTCCTTTTCGTATCAATGGTACAACATATTTACAAATTATTTGCAGCATGTGGAATTGTGGATTGATATAATAAAATCCCCAAGTAATTTATTTCGAATTTTGTAATTCGGCGAGTAGATGAATGTATGACTATTGTTATAACACGTTGACATAATCGAATGCAAAACGACTGCAGACTACAATATCATGCCTTAGTTACATAGAAATGCTTGTGACGAAATCCTTGAGCTATGTAGCATTCTGACATTTTGTAGAACTTATCAATATAACAGTTATGTGCTTGTTATTTCTATGTCCAAGCTAAGCTAATCTGTATCATCTAATTCATGCTTTATTCATGTACACATATTTTAAAAAGGATTTCGAGAGCCAAGAGGTTAACAATCCCATTTGTTTTGGGTCGGTGTATTGTTAGCCTAGCCGGGCTCTCACCAAGATCTCATTCAAATTAAAATTAAAGTTAAGTTTTATGATGAATACGTAGCAAAATTCATACCTTAATTCTGGTGCGCGCTGCGAATTTGGACACTTTAGATAGTGTGCTGAGCGCGAGTTCGCTCGTGTCGATATCGAGCTGGTGCGACTCTAGACACGCTAGAAATTTATCCTACAAAAAATATTTCAATTACAATTTTGTATTCATAAACGTGCCTGTAAACGGAGCTATCATAATATTTCCTATAAAATTGAATGTAACATAAGCAACAAAAAAAAACTAAAAAGAAAACTTACAGCATCAGCTTTGCAGACGGTGTTGGCCATTTGTCGGCAAAGTTGTCGAAGAAAGTGTGACTTGTCTACGGTTTCGTCGGTAATCATGAACGAGAAGAGTTTCTCTTTGAGTTCCTGATTATTACGGCACATCAGCGCGAATACGTTATGACAGTCTGTGAACAAATATACACTTTTGTAACAAAGCTCTAAGGAAAGAATAAGGATTATAAATTGTTTTCAGTTATTTCTCGATGTGTGTCAGGCCCAGTTTAGTGTCGTGACGTCAGATACTAGTAGTTCCGTGCAAAGTATCGTAATTTAAATTATGCTGTTCACATACACAACAGCACAATAATTAATTGTCGCCTGGGCTGATTTGCAGTCCTATTTGATTAGTTATTTTCCCTCGTTATGGCCAAGATGATAGAATGTCAGTCGCCAACGTTTAAAAAAATCTCGACAATCTTGTCAAATCATGACTCTTGAGTAATAAAACTTAACTAATATTATAAAGAGAAAAGATTTGATTTTTTGTATCTTTGTTTATTACGCTAATCGGCTGAACGGATTTGGATAAAATTTGGTACATTGGT
The DNA here is from genome assembly GCA_916610205.1 of Griposia aprilina. Lineage (NCBI taxonomy): Eukaryota > Metazoa > Arthropoda > Insecta > Lepidoptera > Noctuidae > Griposia > Griposia aprilina. Next base: position 14,595,431 of record OU744286.1, read on the forward strand.
AGACCATGACCTGGATAAGAAAGAAAAAAAGAAAAAATAGGTTTATTTGTCACAGAAACCCGTGCATACAAAAAAGATAATTAGCTCTGATAATAATGAAAAATAAAACAAACAAAATAGATCTATAATCACGAACACAAAACAGAAATACAAATACATAAGATAAGGACATAGAATACTTTTATCCCGATATTCCCACGGGATCGAGACTTATGCGGGTGAACCCGCCGGGCGTTGCTATTATCAAATAAAAATATTTTACCTTCAGCTTCTCTAATATCGACGACGCGTTTGACCGTGCTCAGTGGCATCAGCGATATATGCCTGTAGGGCTTGCTCGAGCCTATCCGCATCGTGCCTGTGCCGTTCGTTGGGCTTTTACTGTTAAAAGCCTGAAACAACAAATAAAACATCATTAATCATTACTTCGACTAAAATTTTATGAAACCCTTCCCATGTAGCGCAGCAATGCGTTATTACGCGCTAATATCACACATTGCCAGAGATAAATGAGGTTTATTTCATGTCAACATACTCACTTTGGATTTTTTATGATTACGCGCTAATATCACACATTGCAAGAGGTAAATGAGGTTTATTTCATGTCAACATACTCACTTTGGATCTTTTATGATTACGCGCTAATATCACATATTGCCAGAGATAAATGAAGTTTTTTTCATGTCAACATACTCACTTTGGATCTTTTATGATTACGCGCTAATATCACACATTGCCAGAGATAAATGAAGTTGTTTTCATGTCAACTTACTCACTTTGGATCTTTTATGATTACGCGCTAATATCACACATTGCCAGAGATAAATGAAGTTGTTTTCATGTCAACATACTCACTTTGGATCTTTTATGATTACGCGCTAATATCACACATTGCCAGAGGTAAATGAAGTTTTTTTTCATGCCAACATACTCACTTTGGATCTTTTATGATTACGCGCTTAATATCACACATTGCCAGAGATAAATGAAGTTTTTTTCATGTCAACATACTCACTTTGGATCTTTTATGATTACGCGCCAATATCACACATTGCCAGAGGTAAATGAGGTTCTTTTTTCATGTCAACATACTCACTTTGGATCTTTTATGATTACCCGCTAATATCACACATTGTCAGAGATAAATGAAGTTTTTTTCATGTCAACATTCTCAGTTTGGATCTTTTATGATTACGCGCTAATATCACACATTGCCAGAGGTAAATGAAGTTTTTTTTCATGTCAAAATACTCACTTTGGATCTTTTATGATTACGCGCTAATATCACACATTGCCAGAGATAAATGAAGTTTTTTTCATGTCAACATTCTCACTTTGGATCTTTTATACATTGCCAGAGATAAATGATGTTTATTTCATGCCAGCATACTCACTTTGGATACTTTATGATTACGCGCTAATATCACATATTGCCAGAGATAAATGAAGTTTTTTTTCATGTCTACATACTCACTTTGGATCTTTTATGATTACGCGCTAATATCACACATTGCCAGAGATAAATGAAGTTGTTTTCATGTCAACATACTCACTTTGGATCTTTTATGATTACGCGCTAATATCACACATTGCCAGGGATAAATGAGGTTTAATTCATGTCAACATACTCACTTTGGATCTTTTATGATTACGCGCTAATTTACACATTGCCAGAGATAAGTGAGGTTTAATTCATGTCAACATACTCACTTTGGATATTTTATGATTACGCGCTAATATCACACTTTGCCAGAGATAAATGAGGTTTATTTCATGTCAACATATTCACTTTGGATACTTTATGATTACGCGCTTATATCACACATTGCCAGAGATATATGATGTTTATTTCATGTCAACATACTCACTTTGGATATTTTATGATTACGCGCTAATATCACACTTTGCCAGAGATAAATGAGGTTTATTTCATGTCAACATATTCACTTTGGATACTTTATGATTACGCGCTAATATCACACACTGCCAGAGATACATGAGGTTTATTTCATGTCAGCATATTCACTTTGGATACTTTATGATTACGCGGTTATATCACACATTGCCAGATATAAATGAGGTTTATTTCATGTCAACTTACTCACTTTGGATCTTTTATAATTACACGCTAATATCACACATTGCCAGGGATAAATGAGGTTTAATTCATGTCAACATACTCACTTTGGATCTTTTATGATTACGCGCTAATTTACACATTGCCAGAGATAAATGAAGTTTTTTTCATGTCAACATACTCACTTTGGATATTTTATGATTACGCGCTAATATCACACTTTGCCAGAGATAAATGAGGTTTATTTCATGTCAACATACTCACTTTGGATCTTTTCTTGCAGACCTCCATGGTATCGGTGAAAAGGAACAGCACGAGATGGTCCCCCCGGCCTGAAAGCTCCTTCGAAAGCTCCACCACTTCACAGCGAGACACGAACGATCGGTGAGAAGACACTAGGTGGGCCTGCGTACAACAGATCATGATCATTAGATAGTAATCAGCGTTGTGTATCAAGGTATTCAACTGTGTGTATAAAAAACTAGCGACCCGCTACGTTTAATATTAATGTATTATGACTAAACATAACCTAAATAATGGTGAAAACCGCATTAAAATTTGTTGTGTAGTTTAGAAGAATAACGCGGTCACACAGACAGACACAAAAAGCGACTTCAATTTATAATATGTAAGTAGGAAAAACAATTGATTGAATAGAAGGCTTATTTTTTTTGTTGTGTATCCAAACGGTAGCAAGTGGGAGGGTCTAATTATTTTCAATTTTGGAAAGTGAGTTAGTTTTTCTTTTGGCAGAATGAAGATGAGCCAGGATAGTCGTATTTTTATACTTCACTTTTATGTATTTTAAATAATATAGTTTTATCGAGTGATATTATGCTGAATTTTATTTGCCCTACCTTTCCCACATGTATTGATAGACAAAGGTACATAAAGCCGAAACAATTAAATAGCTACACGCCTTAGAAGTTTTAGCTGGTGAAATATTTGGTCCTTGTCGCACAGAACTTACAAGTCGCGGATGTTCAATGTAACAATTTAACATTGAGGGCACCCTTATTTCGTAGGTATAAGGGCGATTTTCCTGACGCGCGGTCGACCGTACATTGTATCAAGTTGCGCTAGATAAAATGTTTAAATAACGTTGCCACTCATCATGGCCATTCAAAAATCCTTACTTAGATTCGTTATATAAGAAACTCAGGTGCAAAATTTCTTGCTGCTGTAACCAGCGTAAAAGGCTGAATGAATTTAAGATTTTTACTAAGTAGATCATACCGGGCACTGATCAATTTCGTTGTAGATATCGAACATCTGGAGCTGCCCCTCGGTCTTCCGCTTGTCCTCGTTGATGTGCGACATGACCTCGCGCAGGCCCGCTAGTGCCTGCACTAAAGCGCCGTGGTCCGGGTTGTTTTTGTGCGTGTGCTTTAATATGTCTGTAACAATAGTGATTTTACTTTAATTTAGAAAATGGGTAGCATAAGAAATCTTTATTGCATATCACTAATTAGCCGAGTGGTAAGCCCAGGTTCACACGGGCAACCTTTTTTTCGCGTATCTACTGGATTTTTAGTGCCTAGAGTTGAAAATCCAACCGTGTTTTTTTGACGCGCTGGAATGCACTCTGTTCGATTCTCAATGCACGGCTCAACACCGAGAGTTGAAAATCGAGTGCGCGATAAAATCCCACCGCGATATTTAAACGTCCGTGCGAACGTAGGCTAATTGTTGCAATTCGCGAGCGTGCGATCAGTGCAATTTAAACCTTATATCCATTGGCTAAAAGTCACATAACAAACGCTCTTGATTTACACATAACTATGCTTGAGTTTGGTTTACGCCAATAGTATAACGGGTGCAGACACATCATTTGCATGCTAGTCCATATCGTGAAGTTATAACAATTTTGAGATTAATAAAAAATGTATGTGTAAAACTTACCGTCAAGTAATAAACTTATACTAGGTAACCGCTGCACTGGTCTTATTAGTAGCTCCTGTAAACTTTGTCTGCCACACTCTGGCTTGGTTTGACAGATTTTCAGGAATGCATGAAATCTGAAACAAGTAACATATTTTTCTTATTTAGTGGAATGGTTGAAGCTCTGGAATTATTGAGCGTATTTTAACAATGTAATGCTACGGTTCTTATCCATTTTAAAAACGGTTAAACTTGTTTCTAATGTAACGGTTAGTACTTAGCAAGTTAGGAAGTGGTCTGAATGTGAACTTCATCAATTGTAGTCGTCAAAAGCAGTCTGACATTAGATGGGCTATGCAGTCGGAGAAGACTCAGTGTTTTGATTGTTTTGAATAGCGGGCGTCGTATGTTTACGTTCAACTTAACTTGCAAGCTTAAGTAAATAAGTAATAAATACTTTCTACATGACGCACTACTGGCTCAATAAATTTACAAATATTACGTTGATTGTGGCTAACCTTGGGTTCTCACGGTCGCACTGTTGCAGCATCTCCTTGGTATTTTCGAAGAAGTTGACGAAGGGCGGGTATGCCTTCACCATATCGGGCGTATAGCGCAGCACCTGCCGACCGATGCTCGTCTCCTCGCTCCAGTGCGCTTGAGCATAGCGCAGCTCTTCTAACATTCGCCTGAGAATTGTACTACTTATTAGAAAGCGACGCGCACGGTTATTACAACTTGACTACACACACACGAGAATTCTTTATAGTATGCAAGTTTAATAGTAATGTATACAGATAAACCTTCCGGAATAAATTCTCTAAATGATGGTGAGAGCCGCATCCAAGTCCTGTTGTTTAGCTTAGAAGAACAACGCGGTCACACAGACAGACACGAAAAGCGACATTAATTAATGAATAAAATAAATAAAAACAATTAGAAAACCAGGAATACTCGATAGAAACAGTACTAAACTGTCTAACTGATCGAAACGAAATCTGAATAATCAGGTGGCATTTGTTTTTTTATTAGCTTTTATGAGAGCTTTTCGTAACTTAAACAATAACTAGCAGCGCCGCGCGGTTTCATCCGCATAAGTCTCGACCCCGTGGGAGCGGTATGAAATATACGACCTATTCTCAGACCTACCAAATATGCATAAAAAAAAAAACATAAAAATCGGTCGAGCCGTTTCGGAGCAGTGCGACGACAAACACCGTGACACGAGATTTTTATATATAATAGATAGAAAAATCAACTTACTGGTGTAATTCATAAATAGGCGGTAAGTTTCCAAATATAATTTTGAGTTCCGTATTATTGAGCAATGCTTGATTTTTGCCATTACTATTGTCGTCCTCAGCCATTTCCTCCAACGGTTGCTTGAACATCTGAAACAGGGTAGACAAAACAATCGTTATCAATGCTGTCCCTATTATATAATCTAGTCAGATAGAATACTCTTTATTATGTGCACCATAAAAATATATACTTATAATATTAAAAAGAGGTAAAGTTTGTACGTAGGGGGTAATCTGTGGAATTACTGGTCGGATTGAATTTTTTTTTTTACATTTTATAGCCCAATTCTTGAGGAAGACTATAGACTATTTATCATCACGCTATGGCCCTTGGGAGCAGAGCAAAAATAAAAAGAAATCAGAAAGAACGCTAAGTGAAAACAAAGTGATAGCGCGGGCAGTTGATGCAATGCGGGGGGGGGGGGGGGGGTCGGAAGGGCAAGATTTTTCACGCGGACGATGTCGCGTAGAGAAGCAAGTTACAAATATAAATGTAGAAATTCTGCATAGAGTGACACAATGGACGGTCTTGTGGATATATATACACTAATTTCTTCGTCTTACCGTAACTATCGTATGTAATATCCCAACGTAATTGGACTCTGTTTGTAGAAGCTCCATAAAGACTTGTTGCCTTGGCGACAGCAGTTTCCGGACAACCGTATCGGGAACCTCCGACTCTATGAACACAAAAACGACGACTAGAGCGGACAGGCCGACAAAGCAAAGGTACTAAATAACATAATATTGTTGTTACGAATCAACAAATATAGTTAGCGGTCATAAAATAAGAAATTTAGGGATTCAACATCTGTAATGGATGGTGCATGTCGTCGCAAGAGTCGGTCATTCTGTATCAAACGACCACGTCACTTGCGTCGACGATCCAGGAATGACAGCCATTTCTTCTCAACCAAAATATTATTTAAAAAGAAAAATAGGAGTATAACTTTTTTTTAAATACAATTTTATAATTATTTTATTGTACAGTCGATTTTGACTTTGAGCTGGCCTAGCGTACTACGGAGTTTCAACAGAATGCGAGTCCAGCTTAATACTCGTTTTGTTACACTGACGTGCGGCCTACTGTACATACCAACATTTAGTTCACTCCATTTGTTTACCACAAAAACAAGAATCGATAAAATCGGACAACTCGATAAGAAGTTATTCGTGATCAAAAAGCGTGGTATACATTAACAAAAATACTACTCGACTTGATAAACTCGTCCTTTTTTAGTCGGTTAAAAAAAGGCTTAACTCACCCTCAAGCAGCTGCTTGCCGTCGGGCGAGGGCGTGCAGTCCAGCAGGTTGCCGGACAGGCTCAGCAGCACGGCGTCGCCCACGGACGAGCGACGCTTGTGCAGCGCTGAGTCGCCGCCGCGCAGCTTGCGCTTGCGCAGGCGCTGCAGGTGCGACGACGGCGTGCCCGCGTCGCCGCCCGGCGTCACCGCCGCCGCCTCGTCCGAGGGCGCCGCGCAGCCCGCGCCCGCGCCGCCCACCGACGACCGCCGGGACACCTCATCTAGATACTGTCATGTAAAACTTAATACAATTCGCGATATATGTATTTAAACAGGCAGACTCGATTTAATTTTTTTATTAATATAAAAAAAAGGCTTTTGTGTGTTTAAATAGGATATAATAACTAAAAATACAGTTATGATTACAAAAACTCTTTCGCTGGTTATTGTGAGACAGCCAGACGCAGCTACTTTAAAACCAAAACAAGACCAAGTCAGTGGTCAGATTCAAGACATTATTGATTTTAATACTTTAATGTAATTATTAAGATATTGGTACTTACGTCTTTGAACAGGTAATCTCGCTCGTCTTGCGCCTCCTCGTTTTGTACGGAGGCCCAGAACCACTCAGCCTTCACTACGTGCACCCGCGTCGAGCAATCCGGCGCTACTACCGTATTGTGCTCGTCGACGACCTGCATACACACCGCTGCACATTAGGAATCATAAACAGAAGATTAAACGTTCTCATCCTCCACCAATACCCACTAGACCCGTCGAACGGGATTCCTACGCAAATCTCGCCAAGGCGTACTCATGTGCGTACGCCCCTTTAAGCGTCTAAAGTTTTCAAGGTGCAAGATATATTTTATATGACATGCATACCAGCGAGGATCGCTTCGAGGCTTAGGGGAGCCTCTCCGCGGATACGACACAGACCATGACCGCTGATGTTCGATGGCATGACAAGCTACTATATTTTTAGTAGTATTGAATAAAATAGTGTTAGTACCGGCAGCGATATTCCATGGCATTGCGATATGGTGTGGGCGTCGCGGATGGGGGGCGTCGAGGCGGGCAGCGGCTGGTCGCGGGCGGGGCGGGGGGCGGGGGGCGGGGCGGGGCGTGGGGCGGGGAGCGCGGCGGGGCGGGGCGCGCGGGGCGAGCCCGTCGGCAGGCTCAGCGCGCTGCTCGAGTGGCGATGAGTACGGAGCCACACGCTCTGAGGCGTTTTAAACACGGTGGAGTCATCGAGTTCGTCTACATCGGCGTCTCGATCTCTGACCGGGGTGGCTAAGTTGGTGCTGTCCACGGTATCAACTTGAACTGGTGAAATATCTAAATTCATTTCATTGAATAGCCTCGTTGGTGTCAAAATGTTTTTGTGATCTGAAGGTAGGTGGCATGCGTCCACTTCTACTGTATTACGTTCAGCGCGTTTTTCATACTTCTTTTTCCTTTCACTCCTGAACGAAGCTGTGAACGATTTAACACTCCGTCGTAACTTTGAGGCTGATTTCACGGTTTTAGAACTCCTAATTGAAGCAAATGAAATATCGAAGAATCCCGACTGCTTACTTGTGTTCATGGAGCATATAGATGCGTTATCATCTTCTTTGATAGGCGAAGATGTGGAAGCCACAAACTCCCCGGCCGGGTCGGTCGGCTTCACGCTCTCTGGACTCACTGGCTCTACTACTATTTCTCCAGTTGTTTTAGAAACGGTGTCTTTTTTCGTCCTTTTAAAAATAGTGGGTCTGTTTTTAAACTTGAAAGAGTCTTTTATTTTGAGCCTTTTAATAGACTTCCAGTTGCTCTCTTCACATTTATCAGGGGATAAATTACCGTCAACTGTGCTAATTTGGAAATTGGAATCTGTGGAGTTACGACTTCTTTTTTTGCCGGAGGAAATTGTAGTTGTTGACTGTTGCAAATCTTTGCCGCCAGTTGAGCTGGCCAACAGAAATACTGGTTCATCTTTAGAGTCGAGGTCACACAAACTTTTCGTTAGAGACGAGTGCAAGGATCCCGCTTCAGTGAGACAATCGACTAAGTTGAATACGTTCATGGACTTATTTCTAAAAACTTCTCTCTTGTCTTTAGAGTTAATTCTATCAGATCCGTGGACAAGCTGAGATATGTTTTTGTTATTCTCTTTATCACAAATATTGTATTTGCGCAATTCCACACGTTCAACATGCGGTGAACTTTTGTTGTTGTCATAATTGAAATACAAATCGTCAGTGAATGATTTCCCTACAAAACTAATACTGCAGTTATCTGTTTGATCTTTGCTAACAGCTTTGGCTTGCTTTTCTCTAATACTGTTCCGCGCGCAGTGCACGCGCTGCTCGCGCTCGTCGTGCGACAGGTCGCTACTGTCGCTGAGCTGGCCGGGGCTGGCGCGCCGGCCCGACAGGCGCGCCGACAGGCGGCGGTACAGGGAGCTCTTGGGAGTGGACTGGGAGCGACTGGGAGTGGCGCGGGATGGTTTCGCTGAGTTAGGTGTACTCGGATGGGGTGATAGGATAAGCGAACGACCGAAAGTCTCCCCATTGGCCATTACCTGAAACATGTGTGAAACACACCACGCAATGATGTAATGAAGCCATTCCAATACAAACATGCACGACGATAATAATATATTATTATCGTGATAGAGGTAGTTAAACACAGAAAGCGACTGCCTAGCGAAGATTTGATTATATTCTTGTACAGTTTTAGTTTACAAAACAAGTGTTCTTGATCATAATTGGGATGTATGAAGAGAGATGTTTGAAAGAGTGATTTATGAAACTGAGCCGTACGTGAAGTTACATCTACAACATACCTAAAGGTGTTTTAGAACTCTATGTCTAGTGCATTAAAGTGGATAGTAAGAAAGCAAGTCGACAAAAGACAACAAATGAAACGAATGTTACCAACACTAGAAGTATGTAGGTGTGATTATATGGATGTCGTGTAATTACACACACGCTGAATGAGGTATGTGCGCAATTATTGTACAACAGCGAATGTGAGTGAACAAACAATACTATGAAACTCGTGATAACATCAAAATGTTAATAAAATAATGAATAGGAAACAATGGGTCGCCTTTGCGTCGTGCGGAAAGGGATATGGAAGTGGTTCAAATGTCGGGCTATCCCGAGAGGCGGAAGACCAAATCAGGATAAAGGAAAAACAAAACAAAAAATCAAAGGAAACGCGCAAGAGTTTCTAATATTGAATTATCTATCGTGTGCATACGACATACGCTACGCAAGTGGCATTGACTGCTCTCAAGTGCTCTCATCTAGTCGTTGTTTGTACGAATAAATTGTTAGTCAAACACCTGCTGGCATTGAAGGCATTGCTAATAAATACGCAGTCAACGGAAGAAATTAAAAGGTGTAAAAATGTGTCATAATAACTGAAGTATGCTACTAGCTAATTTATATTATCTACAATGTGTCTAACTAAGAGTGATATGTGTACCCAAGTAAATCTACGTGCATGCTCACTTCATAATGCTAAAATTAGTTACTAATAATGTGTAATGTGGCATGAAGTATATAAATAAACAGGTATGCATGTTATGCAGAGGTAAACGTTCTGTGGGACATTTAGTGCCATTTGGGAGGTTCTAAAATGATCATTACATTGTTAACAAACTGAGTACATAACTCAGATTCTCGGCTGACTTTAGGTTAACAAAAGAATAGGCTTTTTGCTGAACTAAACTGTAATATGATTAACCTTGAAGGGCTACTGCATTGTTAAAGGTGCGACTGCATCGCAGCTTCAAATAGTTTGTAAACATTTTGCTTTCCTCGTAGGGGGACAATAGAATCTAGTGTAAGCTAAAGAGTGCTATCAGTTTTATAATGTTTATAAAGGTTTATCAGCTGCAATGGGCACACAATTAAGTAAATCACGATGTGTGTGTGCGTGTGTGTGTGTGTAGTATAGAAGGTATGCAGTACTCACAACGTGCGTGCAGTCGGGGTCGTCGAGCTGGCAGGTGCCGCCGCCATTGCTGGCCAGCACCTCGCCCATGTGCAGGGTTTCATCCTCAGGGAAACCCACGAAGCAGACACGAGCGCCCGCGAACACTTTCAGTTTGTGTTCTTTCTGTAATTATGACATATTGCATAGATCATATGAAGTAAGAAAATAACGATGTAAATAACAAATATAGCGGATTATAAGGACAACTGCTCCTCTACGCCACGACGATGATAAATTAAACATACGCATTCCAGCTTTTTATAATATTTATAATTAATTTATTTGAAGAAATCACGCTATTTACCATCCATTATAATATATATTTTTTAATCACAACATTCGCAATCTAAATTGAATTCGGGATAAATTATAAGCATGATGTCCTTCAAAAAGGCAAGGTGCGTAGTACTCGCCACCGGCGCGCGTGTATGGCCAGATATATGAACGTGGATGAAGCAAAAGGAGTATGTAAGAATCGTAGCAGATGGAGTTTGTTTCCATGGGAAAAAGGCGTGAGTTTATTTAAGTATGTTTGTAGGTACTTACAATGACGTCATCATCGGTGGCTAGGCACGCGGGGTCGTCGCGGCGCTCCCAGCAGGCGTCGACCCAGGACCGCGCGAGCACGGGCAGGCCGAACCCTGACGCGTACCGGTACTTGTCGCCCGTCGCCGCGGCCGCGATCAGGTGTGTCACTTTACTCGACATGTCCTTGCGGATCGACCCGCCCATATAGTGGATCAGGGTTATCAGGTACGTCTGCCGAATAATACAGCTATTGTACACACGGAACTCATTCATATTTGACCTACACGCATTTTATCATCGTGCTGTTATCGAGTGAACACAAAGTATCAACTCGTGTATCTTAAAAATTATGACCATAAAAACTGAGCTGTAACTGTGCTCATGCAAATTACGTAAAATTAAACAATCATTACATTATTCATAAGAAATGCCTACAGATTTGCTGAACTTGAATTTGACATGTTGATCGTTATCGTCATCCGACAAGAAGTGCTCAATTTTTTCCAAGATATGGGTTGGTTAGGTAAGCATCGATGCATGAAAAGTCTCTGGCTGTAGTTATCAAACTGCATAATTATTTAACAAACGTAATCGCAATAATTTAAGCGCAGGTGACTATCGACAAACAGTCGACTCAATCCATTATCAACTATCACAAAAAATATTGAATACTAACAAGTTCATCCTTTTTCCGGAATCCTGAGAAACAAATGACGGCGCCGCGCATCGCCAGCGAGTAGAGGGGACGCGCGGTCGCCGGCGGCGGCTCATCGCGCTCCGACAACTGTAAGACTGCTGTTGGACCCAGCACCCTGAAATACACAAACAACAATAATTATTTACAGGGCTCAGATGAAAAATGCAGCAGTTGAAAGTCACTGAACTATTCTGAGTGACCTCGAGTCATGTTCTCGTGGATAGAAAATTACATCATCGTCAGAATCTTTGCTAGACTGGCCCATCAAGTGCTGCAGTTCTCATCTGGGGACTGAATTCTGGAAGCTAGCGAATGTGGCGACAAATAAAGGCATGTTTATGCCATTTGCTGGACTGCGAGTATGCGCGCAAACAAAGGAAATACTCCTTTGTTTCTATAAAACTATAGTACGTTTTTGTGATCATCCATCCACAATAAATACGACTGCCGCTATGTATTCATATGTGGCGATGTAATAAACTATCTGTTTTGCTGTTTGTCTGATTTAAAAGTGCCTGTAAATGGTTTAATTGAAATAAATGCTTTGAGTTTGCCGTTTGGGACACGACTATTTAATTGTTGATTGATTCATGTAAACCGCGAATAATTTTGAATCATTTCATGATACGTAATAACATTTGGAGTGAAACACCCCTCGGTGATACCGCGCTTCCTGATTCAAAACTTCCTGTAGCTTTTTCGTGATTTAGGTACTTATTATCAGAAAACTAGTCAACATGACGCTGGATATCACAGTCAAAGACATAATATAATACTCATTCTTTTATTAGAGCTACTAGGTACTTGGTGAAATATTTAAAGTTGACCTAGATCTATCAAAGTTAATAAAACAATTAATGATTAACTAAACAATAACAATGAGTATGACATTTAGTATAATTGAATTAATTACGAAAGTCGTCTACCGACTGTAATGAAATCTAGCAGAATCTGTTCATGAGTAGTCGCCAGTGCCAATACAAACAGTCACTATATTGACGCAACTGACAGTCAACATGTTCAATAAATCATTTAAACATACTAACTCTGCCACTATAAATATGTACATACTTGTATCAATATATATCAATGTTATATAAAGATATAAAAGAAAATGATTGCCATATGCAATATTTCATGGAGAAAAATTCTATGGGTCGTAAACCTCTTATTTACTGCTACGTATGTACTCATGTGTTTTATGTAATTATTATTGTGGTTGGTTTCCAGGTCAAGCCGACATTATAGGACGCTTTTATTGTATGTTGAGTAGAAATATATATGCCTCAAAATTACAAAAAAAATATCGTAAATAGCGGAGCATGCATCAGTATAAGATTCCGTTTTTTTATGAATGAACACAACACTCAGACATCAGTTTACTTTTAAAGTAAAATGCCCAATAGAAAATCTAGTCTCGCGCATTTGTGCTACAAGATCTAGACTATCAATATGTTATTAGTTTATTTTAATGCATATCAATTATAGTTCACCGGTTAAACTGATAGTAGCACATTGATACAGTTAGCAATTTGCTTACATCCGACTAATTAGTTGCCCTTATCTGTAAGTGCGAAAACATCATCGAGTCAAGTCACGGCGGTCCTTCCCTTTTATGTTAGTTCGGAGTTCAAAACTTGGACAACAGATACAACATTCGTCCCCTTTTATAATTAAAACTAGCGGTGCATGTCCGGTGTTACCTCGCACTGAATGTTAATGATTTTTGATAAAAAATTACGACCACCTATTCATTATTGGCTAACTGATCAACACTGTTTCATATACCATTTAATTTGGAGCAGAGGTGTGAGTTATTACTGTGAAGGTACTGTTATTTCAAAAAGGTGACAAAACTGCTTAGTTTTGTGAACTGAGTACTGAAAGAAGACTTGACGAGTTCCAGCCAGAACAAGTGTCATTTCAAATTCATACTGTTCCGACAAATTGTACAAAAGACCGTAGAATACAATCAGCCGCTTTGTATGGCAATTGTGGAACGAATTAAGGAAAGCTTTAAAAAAGCTTTCGACTCCATCTAATAATTGTCAGATCTGTAAGTTCTGTAATAATGTTACACTGAGTGGCGATAAAATGAAGACTTGAGGTTCTTGAAAGAAACTTTTATTTCGATCGTAACGATTCAAAGTAGTTAGGAAGACCAGCCCCATCCATCTGCGTCGAGGGGTAATACAGGGTAATTCTTTAACAGTTTCTCAATGAGTGAAGTTCGGACTAAACGGGCCACAAACGAGACCGGCTATATTTCTCAATTTTTTGTTTTGTCGACGCCATCCCTTCATCCTGTCAAGGAGTCAGTCAGTCAGAAATATATAGCTAGTTACCCATTCCAAGGAATAGTAGGTATCTATGGAGACGAACGGGTAAGAAACTCCATGGACACTCATCTTAGCGGGTTAGCCTCGCCAAGGATTTGGACAATTTATTTCAAGTTAAATGCACTTCATCTGCACGCTTCTCTAAATCGACAGGTTGGTAATGAACGCTATGAAGGATTGCCAACTTGGAGCAAATCATGTAGGTATCAGTGGGCTCCAGTTTAACAGATGCTGCATTTGGTAAACTAAGTCGCCTAGTATTCTCATCGACTATGGCGCAATATTCAAAGACTATCGTCTTCATCCAGTCCACCACCAGTTGTAGCATCCGTTGCCGAGCTGTACAACACTGACAGTCAGGTACATTACACATTCAAAATCATTAAACGAGCTATCGAGTTAACTATAATCAGAGTATTTTTTTTTCAGAATATGTTATCGACTCCATACCGATTCGCGGTCTCCACTTAATCTCAACAAAAACTCAATGGTCATCAAGGCTCCGGACACATAGATGCTACCAACCTACTGCCATTAGAGATTGCTAACAAACATTTAGGAAGTATCGTTAAACGTAGCATAGGGAGGCCCAGCCTAGATTTTATTATTTAACTTAAAAGTAAAAACACGGGCCTACATTTTAAATATTTTGTTACAGTTATGAACGAACCTTGTGTTTCAGTCTATTGTTTTGATTCAATATTATGCACTGAGGCCCAGCACATGGTACGGCGAACCGCTTGATCAGCATAACAATCGTTAGCGAATTGTAATATACTTACATGGCACACAAAGCAAAGCATAATCAGCCTATAATGTTGCCACTGCTGGGGCACAGGCCTCCTCTCTGTGAGAGGGAGTGGGCTGTAATCTACCACGGGCCCAGTGCGGGTTGGTAGATGTCACATATCTTCGAATTCATGGTTCTAGGACATGACAGCTTCCTCACGATGTTTTTCATCCCCGTTTTGAGAGTAGCTGTAGTGGTGATTAAATAAATGACACAAAGTAAAGTGCCTGCTGGGTTCGATCCCTCGATCTACAACTTCTAAGTCGGGTTACCACTGCTAGCATACATACATGTTGGTCTTTTATACACATCTATGTAAATACAAGTACGTACCGAAATCATTTGCCACGATTTTAACTAACAGCATCTTAAAATATGGAAATGGAACGAAAAATAATTATTAATTATATTCTGAGCTTAATCAAGATCGCCAAATTAAAAGAAATATGTCATCAAAGTAAGCATATTGGTTTTAAATTAATTTACTGTTTTAATACCTTTAGCTACAAGACAAGCATTTACTTCCACAGACCATGCTAATAAAACTCGACAATGTCCTTCTACAAGTCCATCATAAAGCACAAACATTAATCGTGATAAATATTTTGTTTGAACGTTCTGCGAATGTTAGTCACATGAATTAATTATAGAATTCGTTTTATTCAGATGTATGTCATTGTAGAAAAAATATTAATAGGGCAAGGAGTTTATCCACGAAGATGTGAATTAAAATTGTTGTTGAATGTGGTGGGCGTCGGTGACGCGCGTTCTCTGAAAGAAAAGTGCGCTCTGACGACGAGGCGGTCGCTGCTATTGAGACTGTGGGCCTGACGTCACAGGATGCCGCATACACCGCTACTATATCTACGTGTCGCTATAGAAATAGTTGATGAGTTACATTCGAATTCCACGAATTTGTAAACAATCATTGCGATTCAATTAAATATCAAAATTTCAGGATATTTTTGAACTGAAAATTACTCATACACTGAAACAATTCAGCGAAAACTTAAAATAGTAAAATATAGTGACGGTTGTGAAATAAAAGTCATTAGAATGAGTTGGCTGTAGCCCTCTCCGATTCATTCAAACAACCGTGTGTAAACGTTTGGAAAGAATACAGGCAACACCTGCTTGTGCACCCTCGTGTCAATTCATTAGTATCAGGGGAAGCGAAATGTGGTATTTCGGTTTTCAGAAACTTAGGGCTGAACACCCGTCAATACAAGTTTAATGTGCACATAGTTTTGACACATTGCAAATGTATCATAGTGATGATGTTATGCTCTTCACCACTGATAAGGAAGGAAAAGTGGGAGGTAACCGGGAATTGAAGTATCAATGTTAAATTTAGGGTTGATTTTAGGTTTTTATATCAGCATTGAAGTAGTATCAATAAGCAGATAATCTCCTGAGTATTTAAAATACACAATGATACTCTATTATTGTTTATTTTTGATAGTGGAAGATCGGCTGAACAGATGGAGAAACCAGAAAACATTATCCTGCAATCTACAATTGCACATAATCAGATAATATATTCATTTTTATTAATGTTTATGTTATTGCTCTGTCAGTGGCATAGGTAGGCCTTTTTTCTAAATGTAAGTTTTCGAGTTAGGAGCAAAATTAATAGCAAATGTCCGCTGCCGGTAAACGATAATATAGAACTAGAACACACTCGGCTCAAATAAACTCTTACACATCACAATTGGGCTGAATATTATCCAAAAGTTTTGATTCGGCGCGGGCGACGAGTTGCGGAGCATCCTCCTCCTCGGGTGTAGGAGGAAGCCGCGTGGGCCCCATCACTATCACACACTCGGTAATCAGGCACTAGTCCGACGTGCTCTCGACACTATCGCTTCGCTCTGGACCCACTCACTAGCACTCTTTATCATTGTCATGGAGCCAACCTCATTCACTTTTAACAGAAATCTTAGCATACAAGTTCTCGTTTTGATTTCGCGTATTCGTTGACTATTAATTCGTGCTAATTCGAGAAAAGAAACAGTTTAATAGTTATCGCGGCAACCGCGAAAACAAAGGCACAAGCGGCGTGCGCGATATGCGCTTCACGTTAGATTGAAAAACAGTCGAGAGGAATGTGAGGCCGAAAATAGCAAGGAGCGTCGCGCGGCCACAAGGGCGACCCTCGCGCTACGCCGAGCGTCCGTCTCCGCGCGCCAGCGGCGTGCGCGCCCGCGCTCTCTACACGCACCTTTATTTACATCCATCCTTCTATGAAACAGTCACCTAACATACGACCGCTTTACGAGTGGAAGGTCCCGCGTGTATAAACAACCCCGACTTTGTGTGCTGGGTGGAGTTTGTGTTAAGCGTACCTATTTAATTATACGCAAGACTTACTGACTTTATGAGACTAAAGAGAAGACGTTCGTTTCTGAGAAATCTCAGCTTATTTTAATTCCATTCGTGTTATGATTATTCCGTTATGAATAATTCTACAAGATTTCACAATTTATTATCTCCCGGAAAACTCGATGCTCTCTGGCGAGCACGGGATTGGAAACGTAAAATTTCGTCTTCATAACTGCCATTTTTGCCATCAACACGCTAAGAAGATGAATCAGCAAAATAATAGAAGCTTAATCGGAGTTAAATGTTAGCAGCGCTTGTATGCGCTCAGCCAGAGCAGGGAGGCACACAACAATAAACAATTAATTCTCATCAGAGTCGCCTAAACAGTAACGTGGCAGCTGTAGCACTTCAAAAGGAATGCATTGCATCCACATTCAGCGCAAGGAATGGTGTAGGAATTACAAGAACAGCATTATTAATATCTCGCTATCCTAACAGAGCGGCGTCAATACAGCGCCGCTCCGTGCTGATGCTGTACACAGTACAGCTGAATGTAACCACGGCTGTATTTAATGAACACAAGTGAACATATTGAATGATAAGGGGCAGCCAAATTGCCACTCATAAATCAAACTCGAGACGGTTCATAGTTTCGATGCAAACAAAATACAGCTTGAAGGAAACTAGGGTTGTTGAACTGACAATAATAAATACTTTCAGGTATCTAGTGCACGTAAAAATGTTACATAGTACGGTTTAATTGGCAAAAATCAGGTACTTAGGATATATATTGAAATCCAATGATTCATAATCAGGGGACTGAGGTATACTATAATTATGTAGGCGATGTGGTGGCGTGGTTGCTTAGTGCTCGTAAATCAGCTATAAGCCAAACCTCACCCACAGCAGCCCAGGCTACGCAGCTGTGCGCGTTTCATCACACGCATGCTCATTGTGCATTATTGGTCATACTCATACCAATTACACGATAACTCACTGAGTCATGTTCAGAGAAAGTAAAAAATAAAACTGCAATAATGTATTTTTTTTTTCTAAAAAGAAAGTCTGTTCTACGAGGAGTTTGGTGTTGTTATCATTATTTTATGTCGATAAGCATCTCTAGTTGTCTGTCACTAAATAACAAGGTGCTACGACGACATCGGTATTTTGTACGATTCGTGGTACCTATATCACCAACATTCGAATGAGAAAATGTTATATCACCCCTTTTACAATTGTGATCGATAATTCATTAATGTTGAAATTATAAAATTAACTATAAAGGTAGTCATTGCCGCGTATCAAGCAGTTGTACCCATATTTTTTACGATTATTCAAGTAATTCAGAAACTGTAATATCTTAGTATATAATTATTTTTTAAAGCGAGGTTTATCATAACGTTCATCTTAATGAGCACTATTTTAGACTGACTGAACGTCACTAGAGACGTATCCACGGTTGCGTTTACACGTACAAAAGCGTAGGTGAGTGTAAGACAAAAAGACGTTAATGTAAACGCGCAACAAAGCATTCGTCGCGCTTATTAGTAGTCTGGTCCAGCAATCGACCGTACGCGTTGCCAAAATAAATGTCAATAACGAATTGTTCACGTTAACTCTACGTTTCAAACATTTGCTCAATTTCATGGGATGCTACATTCTACATTTTTTTTAAATTCTATGAACATCGTATCGGCAAATCCATATTACAGTGATGTCTAATGCTTTTTCTGGGTTGTTAATGTCTGGTATGCCAATTTGTTTCATGTAAATTGTAAAGTTTACTCTCACTTTAGAAATTTTCAACTACGAGTTATACCTAGCAAACGTTTAATAGCTGCATGTTTTCTTATCAGAAACTGCAATAAAATTGCAATGACCACTGACCTGTATTTCGCTCTATGTGCAGTGTCAAACAGATCGCCGTCGAATGGTGAGGTGATGACGTAGGAGGGTGGGGCGGGGGGCTGCTGAGACGGCGGCAGAGCTTCTGGGCTTGGAGCGACCGCCACCGTGCCCAGCCGCTCGCAAGCCGCGCGCACCCTCTCACACTCCAAACACGTCTCATTCACGTACACTATTGGAGTCGACGAACCTGCTAAATGATCACAATGTTAAAAGAAGTTGTGAATTTGTTCTAAAAGTAAAATTGCTGACTATTAGAAGTAAGTCGATATAATTTGATTATCAATGACGATAACAGGTAACATTTATTGGAAGTTACTGCCAACCCTAGCCCGTTGCTGCTATAATTATCTGCTCCTTTACAATAGTAAAG
Source organism: Griposia aprilina (assembly GCA_916610205.1). NCBI lineage: Eukaryota > Metazoa > Arthropoda > Insecta > Lepidoptera > Noctuidae > Griposia > Griposia aprilina. The sequence goes on from OU744286.1 coordinate 14,614,879, forward strand.
CCAGAAAACTAACTAAGCCTAAAAAATGCCATCTAAGATTTTAGTAGCTGCAGGATTCTTTCTTAGTAGGTACCTACAATAACATAACGTATTACGTCGTAATCGAACAAAATTACGAGGGCTATTGCAGATTGTTTTGGTTTAGTTGGATTAAACTCTCGACCAATAAAATTGCTATGATGATATATGTGCGCACATTTCCCGATTTAAAATAGTACAGACTGGGGCTCAGACAGATTACGACTAAACTCGAATATTTATTGCATTCCTTAGTGTAAATGTTTCAATACATGGCAGGCTTAGAAAATACAAGATCATTATGAACCCGTTTGTACCGATCGACGTCTGATAGTTCATATTATGTACTGTGGTACTAACACCATTTATTTAAGAAAAACGTCCTAGATCTCGGTGCAACCTCACAAGAACAAAATATGTAGTTGGATATAATATGGGCATTGTCGAAGTCTTCGCGAAAGGCATGGGAACGGCAGCAGAAACATTGGGTGTGTGGTTCCACAGGGTTTGGTATTTCGCCCTCGCTAGTGAAACGTTACAAAGTTGACTCCATAAATATGTCCTCACAGGCAAGCATCAAATTGCTTAGCTACCCAGGGGATGCGATCATAGGCGCCAGTACAGCATCTTGATTAGTGTCTCCCTGGTCTAATCTCACCCTGAAAGGGATTGTCGGAGTCTATGTTCGCAAATACCAATCGTTATGTTTATTTATTATTTATTTATTAATTATTCCCAACATAACTAGCTTTACAGGTTGCCCCAAATCGGTAGCGTGTTCTTAAACAATATTTTTTCCATTACAACTTATCACATGTAAAGTAATTTTTGTGAACTCATTAAGAGAACAGTCAAATAAATCCACCTTTTCAGCGATTTCGTTAAGTGTATGCAAGGCGCGCGTCAAAGGTGCTTTACCCAGTAGGTTGGTTAATATTGACCACTACGTTTATCGCAGCAAGAGCATCTGTGGGGTTCCACAGGGTTTGATCTTTGGTCCTCTCTTATTCATCCTTGCTTAGAGGATGCGTATGCGTCAGTTTCACCGCTTGCCTCAAAGTTGTCTGTTACGCATTTTATACCTCACATGATGTCTCTTTATGTTTAGCTGGAGGCTCTTGGGTGTACTGGGTGTGCCAATAGCCCTTGACAAAACCGAAGCGCTATGGTTTCACAATCTGCGACGAGTACCTTCTATATCGTTAGATATACAGGGTTAGTTTTCAAAGACCAGCCAAACTTAAGGGTGTGGTACAGACCAGCGTACTGAACAATTTTCTCCTTGGGATCAAAATCGTAATCACGAAAAAAAAATCAGCGGTCCCATACATTTAGGTCAAGTAGGTATTGAAGTTTTTTATGGGACAGTTTATAAATTTTTCGCGATGATGATATTGGTCCCATGGAGAGAGTTGTTCAGTTTGATGGTCTGTACCACATCCTTAAATTTGGCTGGTCTTTGAAAACTAACCCTGTATATATGTATAAGACGGTTTCGTTAGATCGTATTTTTGGTAATAGTCGTACTCGTGAACATTTTCAAGTACATAAATATTGATAAATGAACATGTCTACAATCTTAAAACCTTATATTTCAAACAATTTATTGTGAAACTTGTTATAACATTACATAACTTTAGTATAGAAAATCTTATTGGTTATCGATATTTCTTAAAAGAGTTACGTCACAGATTGAATTAGGATTATCGCTTTCCACAACTGGTAGCAAAACTAAAGAGAAACATCGAATACGCCGCTGCCCTAGGTAAATAGATAAAATAGTCAGCAAGTTTTGGTACTTACTCATAATAAAAGCATATCAAATCAAAAGGTTTGCGTTTTCTTTAGAAAGTTATGTAAAGTTCCGGGAATTACGCGCAATGTTTTATAATTTTAACAGGCAGGTATTTATCGCAAAGTGCATGTGAATAAATATCATTTTTGTTTAACGTATTGAGATGAGATCCATCCTAAAGAAGAGCACTTAATATTATTCGCGTAAGGAAGTCGTGAGGCATGAGCACGATTTATCTGATTACGACAAATCCCCCTTGAAAAGAAACAGATGCTGACAACCAGCGCTTCCTTTGATCCTTCAAGAATTCACAGCAGAGGTATGCCGATCCAGTTCCAACTCTTGTAAACATCGGTCATCGGCACACATTATTGTTATTTCGGTCACAATTTAACGCTTTAATGTCAAATGAATTATGACCTTTCTCTATAATAAATCATCTACACTAGTTATTTAAGCATGTAGACAGTATCTGACGTGATTGAAGAGGTGTGATAAGCAGTTAACATTATGAATAGTCCACTTGTGTAGGTAGAAATACTAGGAATATTACGAAGCACGGAACGATTACTAACAATGTTCTTTTACTAAAAAAGGAATACCTACGCCCTCGATTGATAATTTGATTATTGGGTGAAAACGTTTGAATAAAATAACGAGAAATGTGACCTTTAGGGACACATTTTCTATCGTTAATGATTCAGGGTCGATGAGTCACGCTTGCGACACAGGGAACACCCGGCACTCTTGGCATGCAACACCACGCAAACGCAAAATGCTGTTGCCCGTACCTCATACATTGGGTAGGTCGAACACTGTAGTATCCAATCCAATCATACAATACAACAGACTCAAGATGAGTGCGTCAGCAAGTTAGCTGAGATAGTGGTATCAAAAAGATGATAATAGATTCTATAGATGAATAAGCACTCATAAATAAACTTCATACATCACTTCTTTAGAAGTCATTCTATTGTTGTTTATTCAGTAAAACATGCACAAAATTACGCATTAGGTATTCTGCATTAAATTAACGTAAAAACGGTGCATGATAGATACCGCACAGACGGCGATGATTACCGTCTTACTGCATTATAATACAAGCAAAAACATGAGGAAAAAAATGGGAATAAGTAATTGATTAAACATTGACTAATTTAAAAAATCATTTTCAATAGGCTAAACAGTTTAACAAAATGTTCTAGTCCCAATAAGACATACGACTAAAAGCGTCGATATATCGGTCTCATAACAATAACTTATTATAATCTTGAAAGAAATGAATTCAGGAGTAGTTGTGGAGGGAAAGTGAAGGGATTGACTAAGTTTGCGACTAATATGAGTATTGGTGGAATTACACAATGATCATGGGACATTGTTGAGAACACGCCATGCTACAAACGCTTTCGCACTCACATCCTCCACCGAGGTATGACCGCAGTTGTTCTACCAACGCTAGCATAGTTGGCGTGCGTGCCGGAAACCACGCTTTACGCCATCTGCAAAAGCAGTGCTCTTCAACAATCTTGGGCGTAAAAGGGCAGTGACTGTTGAATACAGAAATTCTACACAAACTGAAAACCAAAGCTATGATAATAACACAGAAGCTCAAATACAAACAATCATCAACTTTTTCTTACTTTTAAGAATATTACAGGAACTAATTACGAGATTATATGATATGACATGATTAAATTCAATTAATGCAAACATAACTGAACAAGCTATAGCAATATTACTAAGGTGAGCAGTAGATTAAACCACATTGTTAGTTTTTTTCAATGTTATTGACTTAAGCTCTGACATTCAAGGTGGTTAAAGACAATCTCCAAATCTTAAAGGACATTTTTATCACAAAATAATATTAAAAAACACTAATTCATTGTGTGTGTTTGTTGATATATTTGAGTCTGAGGATTAAAACTATGGTTGATGTTAACTTATTAAGCATCGCTAATGAGACACAATTGATTTTCTATTGTTATGGCCTGCTAGCGAGCCACCTGGGGCCTGTCTAGGTTAAAGCAAATTACTACACTATGCATTTGCATCAGATATGGAGAATTCTGTTGTTGATTTTGGTTGTTGATGACTCAGAGGTAGTCTTGAATTGGCAAAAAACAAGAGAATTAATATTTAGACCTACTTATTATACCTGTGGTATCTTATAATATCTATACAGTGCAGAAGAACTGAAGATATTAAAGAGATATGGTCAATGTTACTATATTTGCATGTTATGATAAAATCTACTAGGGTGTGGTACTTGGATAATGTTTTTGTATGCTATACCTAAACTAAATGCCAACTATTTTATTGCAGTTAAAAGTCACCAGTCTATCTCTAGATATCTATTTATCACATTAATATTATGTGAGGTATTAAATGTTTTCGCAACACAGACGGGTCAGGACTTTTATAGTTTAATTACTTTTGTAAGCCACTTGTTTGTATTAAATACATTTACAATAACACCTTGACTTCTCAGATAAAGAAGTTGAGGATGTCTGAAGCTAAGGATAAGTAATTAATGATAAATGATTGGGGTGGGGCTTCTAATATATTTACAAATCAGACACATCCAGTGTGCTTTCCTTATTAGAAATTAAGCCAAATGTATGAAAATGTTAATTATTGGTAATTTGTTATGACAATATGCTGATAAATACACTATTTCCTTTTACATATTATAATAAGATTTACATCATATTGTGGGGCAAGGTTTACAATATCAGCTAGTAGCTGTATCAGCAGATTTGCTCATGTGACTGTGTATTCTATTAGCATTATAAGTTAATGGGAATGTGACAACATAGTATATTCGATATAAATATCTACAACAGCGGTTGATTTTGTTAATTTAATCTAAAAGTTGATATATGAACGAAAGAAATAATTGTAACTCATGATCTCTCTTGGGTCCCAACTGATAATATTGTTCAAATTCAAGAAAATCTTAATCTTACACCTCGTAGTGATTACTTTTTTTCAAAAATATTCAATATACAGTTTTGACTTTTTTATTATATTATTATGAGTAGATTGTAAAACCGAAATATATTGTCGGAATATATCCCCATTAGCTATAATTTAATCTACAATGACTTTCCTTAAAGTACATATCATTAAATTAATTTATGAAGAGGATGGCATTGAAAAGACATTTGAAAAGCAATTAAATTTGGTTATTGCATTGGCTTCAAGGATCTTTGTCACAGTTGAGGCCTGATTATTTACAATATTTTGAGTGGAAGTATCATTTTTTATGGACTGTTTTGGTGAATTTAATAATAAAAAAGTACTAAATAAATTTCTTTAATAGAGTAGTGGGACAGACAAAATAAAAATTGCTATTTGCAATTAATTTTGCATCAAACAATTAATAAATCATGAAAAGCATTATTTGTTTTTATGTGAATACAATGTTTAAAAAATGTTGTTTGTTCTACAGGTATAACTATAGAGACCGGTGCATAATATAGTAGACATGGATGAATAGCATAACAAAGAATGGACATGACCAACAGAATCTAGCAGAATTGGATTACTACACAAACTGAGAAACTTTAATTTCAACCGAATATTCAATTAATTGTCATTCTACATACATTACTGAAATAATTGATACTGGTTTTACAGTTATTTGATTAATTGGAAGGGGAAAATAATATCAACATTTTTGTTGTTCTAGTAGATACTATTATGATATAAGGTACCTACTTCCTAAAAATGATACTAGACTTTTTCTAAATTAAAGATTTATGTACAATTATCACTTAACGAAGCATAACAACAATTTTATATTTGACTAAAAGAAAACTGCTAGCTCCTGCTGCGCCTTTATGTAAAATAATCACCTTGAAACGTTTGTTTTTATGTAGTAGTCCTCAAGTACGTTTATACGATGGATTATAATACAATAATCAACACTTTTTTGAAAGAATTGGATATTGTTTACCTATATATTTATTTTCGAAACAAGCACTTATCTTGTAAACCACTGCAAGTAACGTTTACACAAAAGTCATAGGAGAAGATATATACATTGCGATATTTACCATCATCATTTTCTTGAATTTTGTCAGTTGTAGCGGTGTTTCCTGTTTGTGTCATGCCCTTAGACAATTCGTCCATCTTGCCGTACACAGGTTCGTTACATCAATCATTAAAAATCACAACACAAATTACAATAAACTAAAGGGACACATATTGTACTATAACTCACTACGTAAAAAACTCAGTCTTTTTTGAAAATATTTAGTTTTATCCATTTCAAACACATTTCTAAAACTCAGTTGCAATATCTACGAACCAAATTGAAGTCCGTCAGACAAACCATAAACAAGACAGACAGATGTAAAAAAAGCTTGCAAGCACTCTGATGATGAATTTAGTTTATGGCCGTGCGCTGTCACGGAATTAGTAAGTACTATTTAGCTCATAGCTGTGTTGATACTTTTACGACTCCGACTAATTAATTAGTCATTTACTTTTATTTTAAGGCTCAGTTAGCACACTCTTTTTTTAAATGTTCTTTTCATAATGCTAAAAAGCTATCCTTCTATTTTCGAAAATATTCTTGGGGAATTTGTTGGCAGTTGGCAATAAAATAGGAACGGATCAACGGACCAAAGAGTAAAATAACTTTATTAAATAACTCTAACGGAGAGGAGAGGGGGTAACGTCATTTACAATAATATTTTTGATAACTAATCTGTGATTCAATTTATGTCTTTGTCGCAAGAATAGATCGTTTTTGATAAGATAATTAATGTTTTAGTTGTATTTGCATAATGATAAAACAATACAATGGGCTAAGACTGTAGCAAATGTGAATCTTAGATTGTTATTTTATACGTGACGTTGGTTTATTTTCTGGTAGTAGTTACAGAATGGATCATTTTGGCCTCTCACACATTTTGCTCGAGCCAGATAAATATAATCCAGATACTTTGGACTTGCTAGTCGACGAAGAAGCAAGAGAGTATTGGCTTAATACTTGTGAAAAACTGACTGAAAAATATGTTAATTTCGCTCTTTTGAATAATGAAGACCCTACAGTAGAAATACGCGCACTTAAATTTAAAACTTGTTACGTAGAAGCACTAAAAGAAATCCGAATTAATCCTCTGTAAGTATTGCAATTATATTCAAATCAGTTGCATTTTGAGGTAATCATTAAAATTATACATAATCTAATCATAGTTGCTGTCTGCTTCTGCTCTCTATTTCTTTGTACTACTGTTTTAATCTTATCTTACTTAGTTCTAAACAGATTATAGACTAATGGTTAAGCTATCTACTACATAAAATCTTTTATTGGTCTTCTTTACACAAATCATGAATAAAAAAGTAAATCAGTATTATCAAATGCTAATTATAACTTTTTAATTTTAGTGCTCATGGGCAGTTGACCATACGATTACTCCTTGACATCAACGAAACATGCCTTCGTTCCCAGGGTTTCTTTGATTTATGGAAACAGCAGAAGAAATATGAAAATGAAGGAGCATTGTCAACTTTGGGGTCACGATTGGCAGAAATTGATGCACTGTCAGATGAACGACAGAGATGGATAGAACTAAGCAGAGGAGTATTAGCTGGTAACCCCATACTATATTTACAAAAACAGACCAATATTGTACATAATTATGTTGTTGAGATAATCATAATTATATGGACTACTTATTTATGTTTGCATGTTCTCAATATTTTGTGTAAGCATGGGGTTGCCTTGTGGTAAGGTAAGTAGAGTTATAGCTTGCGCCAAAGCACTACCCAGTGCGACTTTTGGCATGTTACTATGCTAGTCATGAAAATAAATAGCTATGCTATAGGGTATAAGTATGTAGTGGACTAGTTGCCAGCCAACTATTTATGAACTTACATCTTTTGTAATAATAGATAAACTTGAATACTTACAAAATACTGAGTAATGAAAGTATGAATAGCTGACAAGGGCTGGCATCTTAATTAATTCATTAAGTTGATTTCTTTAGGCAACATGTTTGATTGGGGAGCCCAGGCAGTAACCAGTATTCTAGATTGTGGACTCTATGAAGCACTCGAAAAAATTCAGAAGAGGCCATGGCTATATGATGGCTTAGATAAATGGCTTGATAAACTGGAGGTGAGAGACCTGAGTACTGAATATAATATAGCTTGAAGCATGAAATGCAGTGATAATAAAAGAAAGCATAACATTGTTTAAAATGTACCCCATTGTTACAGAAAACTGTTCATCATTGTGCTGCAGTGTTTGTTGACAATAGTGGAGTTGATATAATTCTTGGTATTTTGCCATTTGTAAGAGCATTATTACTGAGAGGCACTGGAGTCATATTATGTGCTAATGAATGGCCAGCACTTAATGATGTTACCAATGTTGAATTAGAAGAGATTTTACAGGGAGCTTCCCAAATTTGTCCTGTTATTTCAGCAGCCCTCTCCACCGGTGATTTAATAGTACGATCAAGTGGACAAAGAGGCCCATGTTTGGACCTTAGGACAATTAGTGTAGGTAAGTTGCTGAAATTCAGAATCATTGATGTTATTAAAAGAACATCGATAACATAATGTTATTTGCAGGTTTATGCACTGAAATGAAGGCTCGCGGAGTGGACTTGATCATATTAGAAGGAATGGGAAGAGCCCTACATACAAACTTAACTGCTAGTTTTGCTGTAGATTCATTGAAAATAGCCGTTGTCAAGAATGCATGGTTAGCGCAGAGACTTGGAGGGCCACTTTTTTCTGTTATCTTTATTTATGAAGAAAAACAGACCAAAACATAAAAGATCAATAAGAAATACATGATTATGTGACTATCCTCAGTATTCATTTAGGATTTGTAAGCCATTGATCTTTTGACACCATTTCTATATAGTAATATCTCTGTAATTGCGCATTCATATTTTAGAATGCATATTCTTGTGTTGATGTTCTTATAGTGATTTTCGGAATATATCGAGTGTTATCCTGAATTATGACTTTTATTTTGGAGGAACATACAATTTTATATTATTAAGTAGATACCTTTTATGGGATTACAGACATTCCAAACTAAAGAATGTGAACTCGTATCGTTTATTCAAATAAAAATGACCCAGTTAATACATCTATACACTAAAAGGAAGGGTCATGTAACTTTTCAACAATTCATTAAAAGTAGATGAATGCAAGAAAAGTTATCAATATCATGTGAGAATTCACTGGACAAGTTACAGTTGTACAACTTATATAAAAAAAAGTGTTACCTAAATGCTAAGAAATAATAATATTTGATGAACTATAACACTTCCACCTTTACTACAATCAGAAAGTGACATATCTATATGTCACTTAAAACGAACAATTCAGTGATTCAATTTCATAACGTCAACAATACAAGGGTAGGACTTCATCTTACATTTTAATGATGTTGTTCCTAACGTTGCTTAGGATCTATTCAGCCAAGCAATAACTTTGAACAATAAGTAGGCTATACCAAAAGCATACGCAATCTTTTCTTTCTGCTGCCGCTGCAGTTGGTCGGCCTCTATTGACATTACCCGACGATTCAATTTCACAATCTGACGCCGCAGGTGTACCAACTCTTCAGAAGCAGACAGACCTTCACCACTACCCATTGGTGGGGTTGGGTCTCTGAAAAAATTAGGTTTCATTGATGTGGACTATTCTCATTGTGAATAGATGTAGTGGCATAAATGGCCTTTTACCACTGGCCAGATTCGGTTCCGCAAAAGCAAAGTTTCGAGGCATTGCTTCCTTTGGCTGCTGGGTCAGTGGAAAAACGCCAAATAGTACTCTCTCTGAATGCCTGGGTCTACCCTGATCTGCGAAAATATGAAGTGTCTCTAAAGAGTTACCTAATACAATTTTGCATTGCAGATTCTTACTTTTTTTTCCATAAGTTGCAGTTGACCTAATAGGAGTTTGCTGCATTTGGATAAAAAGTAATTGTGTGATAGTTTTTCGCAGTGCAGGGAAAGCCCAAAAATAAAATAGATAAACGTATTGTTTGCAATGTGTGGTAGAAAAATAAAAGTAAAGATTTTATCAAGAAACTGAAATTGAATTGAATAACTAATTTTTTCTTACCTCAATACCAAACGTGATTCAGTCATAGTAGATTCATTGAAGTTATCAGGACGGGGCGTGGTTGAGCGTGCACCATCTCCTTGAGAACGGTAATTTCTTGAATTCTTTGGGGGAGAGTTGTTTGGCATTCTTTGTGGAAAATCATCAGCAGATGGGAAGTAGTGCTGATCAAGTGTGATCACACGAGGAGGTGTGCTGACCCGAATCATCCCAGGATCTGTTGGCAGCACTGCATTGTCCAGCTGGATTTCACGTGGTGTTGCTTTTGTACCTGAAATAGTTCCACTTTAGACATAAACAATGAAAGTATAAACTACAAGTACACAAATTAAAATCAAATCATCTTTAAACATGAAAATGTGTGGTGGTTTGTGCCCGCTCACTTTATTGCTAAAAGGTGGCAGATAATGTTTCCTGACATTTTCTAGTAAAAATTCTTTACATCGCGTACGCTGCTAAAACTATTGACGATAGAACAAAATAATGTACTACGACTTTGCAGAACACATCACTATCTACAAAAAGTGTCGCGACAGCATATATCTGACTATTATAGTTATGTCACAATAAGTGTACCTATATTTAAACAAAAACAAATTGATTTGCCGCCGCAAGTAAAGGCTCTTTATTTCTACCTTGGTATTAATCCTTATCAAAATAAATTACTTCATATTCAAGATTGCTTCAATACCTTTATATAACTTTTTGAATTATTCCATTCGAAAGATATCACAAGTTCAAAAATGTAAGTATTAGAAAAAAAGTCGCGTGGTCGCCGCTCATCTATACTAATATTATAAAGAGGAAAGATTTGATTGTTGGTTTGCATTGAATAGACTCCGAAACTACTAGACCGATTTGAAAATTTCTTTCACTTTTGGGCAGCTTTGATAAAAATATACCCTTTTTAAAAATACCCGTGCGAAGCCGGGACGGGCCGCTAGTATAAATATAAACACAAATACATGAATATACTAAATTTAATAAGACTAACATTGGGAAAACGGTAACATTGTTATGACACTGTCAGCGTAGGAAAGTGCTCATGAACTAAAGGATAGGTATAAATATAATAAGTAAGTTGTAGATTTGTAGGTGAGATCTAAGATTTAGTTATGAAGATGACCATTGACTTGTATTGATTTTTTGATGACCATTGAACAAGTCAATAGTCATCAAATTAACCTAATTTAAATACAACTACTAATAATTAGCCACAACAATGACAATAATGTTTATTTATGAAAATTGTAAAAGCAAACCAGGTACATATTATTAATTTAATAAAAAGTATTTTTCAATACAAATGAAAAAAGTAATTGAAAAACATGAATATAGAAAGTGATCATTGTAAAATTTAAATTACTGTGAGTATTGTAAAAGATAATCTTATCTATCATGTTAGGTGTCATCAGTGTTTTTTGTGTTAATATTCATTGGCGCCTATACTAGATTAAAAGAAATTTGAAATTAACTCATATTGTAAACGTTTCAGTACAAAATAAGCCATAATTTTATATAAACCCTTGATTTCAAAAGTAACATACCTACCCTACATTATTATTCAATCGAAAAATATTGCACCTACCATGTTATCATTTCATCACCATATTGTTGACTGGCAGAGAGTCTATAGGTCCACCTATGTACTCATGGCATAATGTTAAATTATATATACTGCCCTTACCAACATGTTGATCCTGCCCCATTACAAGTATTCTCTCAGGTACTTTCATGTCAAACTTTTCATTAGCATAGTCCCAGCCAGAGACCACTCCATTGGGAGCACTGTCTTCATCCACTATGTCACCAGTAGCCTGGAAATAATAGGGTCATCTCATAGTACATACTTCTAATCTTATAATTTACAGGGCCTTTCTCTTATTAGGTGTCTGCAGAGTTTATTTCATGTATCAAAGATTTACGTTGTCATTCTTTATTTTAACATACTTTTATTACATTGTTTTCTATTTCTATCAAATCCATACTTTACCATGCCATACTGGCATAGAATACACAATAGCAGGTAAAAATAATATATTTCCTTAGGAATGATATCAGTAATTTATAAGCAGTAGTTAAATGACTAACCAAACTTTCAAATCAAACTTTTCTCTCTCTAAAAATGTACATGGGTACATTTTTAGAGAGAGTTTGATTTATTTCATTACCTTGATCCTTTGCGGCACAGTCATGTGGTGGCTGATGAGCCGCGCATAGGCTTCGTCGGAGGTGTACTGCATTGTGGCGGTATAAGCCTAATAGGGAAAACAATAGACGTAGTTACGGCGAAACGTTTCATTAACTTGATCAGAACTAGACCATAGCTTGAACTGTACACCAAAATCCATGAACCAACAGAACCCACATAAAGGGGCAAAAATGATCTATTCACTAACAAAAACAATTATTAATGTAAGTGCAATTTTTTTTTTATCACTAAGATTCTTAACGCGATCGCATGTATTTTTACCGAATTATAAGTGAAATCTGAAGCATGTTTCGGATAGGCACAAAGATATAATGGTAACTGTACAGCTGACATACTTACTGTTTTTTATTTTATTTCGAACAGTTTATTCCATCTAAATGTAAAGAAAATACTAGGACAATCGAAATTTATTACAAGAGCAGTCGATTTGACAACTTTGACATAATCTAAGCGGGGACACCACAGAACGCACAGAACACAGAGTACTTTTATTTTAAAGCCAGAGAATATGAGAAAACAAGATTATAGATAAAAAATACTCTGTGACACCTGTGCGCGCAAAATAAGTCTGCACGCGGTCGAAATCGGAAACAATCGTTTGCCGCCATCTCGGCGTTTTTATAATAATTATGTCAAGAGAGTATGCTGTGTTCCGTGTTTTCCAAAGTAAATAATCACCATGCCAAAAGTGATTAAAAGTGCTGGCAGGGATATAGTCTTGAAGGACGAACACCCGCGCAGACGTGAGCGCTCTGTACTAGCCTCTGTACTGGCGCTGCCGCTGAATAAGAGCAAGCCCCTGTGGATTGTGCTGCGCTGGTTCAACAATCAGCGGAATGGGGAAGGCCACTGTGAAAATGGCGCTGTTGTAGGTAGTTCCCAAAACAAACTAATACTCAATACTTTATTGCATTCCATAATGTGTGTAATAATAATAATACAGGGTGTGAGGTGATTTTATATTATTTTTGCAAAAATGATTCGTTGTTTTGTTCTACTCAAATTGGAGTCTACCTTTTTCGAAAGACCCTAAAATTCGAAGATTTTGTAAAGTGAAAAGTCTTTTGGTAGGGGCAAAACTTTAGGGTTCGCATCACCGACATGCTAACGTCACACGAGTTATGCCAGACGGGCGACATGCAGTGACCTGCGGGCTTAGCATGACGCTATCTATCTCTTCGAAGAATAGAGACGGCTATTCCCATACAAAGTGACATTTCGTTTCTCTATTTTTGACATCGCACCGTAAAAACCCTTCTAAAATCTGTCATTTTGTCTTCCGTTTCTGCCAATCGTTGTCTAGGTCCTTTTTAATGTAGACTATTGCAGAAGACAGTTGTCTAAGGTAGTGAAGACAATTTGATTTTTAATCGCCATGCTAAAGACGGTACAAAACTTTTTACTCGACGGCCACAAAGTATAAAAATGGAAAGGAAAAAAGGAAATTTTCACTTTTTGTATGGAAAATGTGAAAAATGATTACCTACATGTTGGGTTTTAGGGGTTTAAGGTTTTCATAGAGGGGGTCGAAATTTTCATTATTTTTGCGATAGGACACACCATTTTCGAGATAGAAGCAAAATAAAAGATAAACGTGAATAAATTACTGAATTTCGTAAAAAGTGCAGTTGACTCTTTCAACTTTGCTGCCGTCGTACTGTCGGGACTTGGGGCACCCCGACTCAGAGAGGTTAGGTTACCTCTCCGAGTCGGGGTGCCCCAAGTCCCGTGCTCGCTTCGCTTTGCTCTTGCATCCTAAGTTCTCAAAAGCTAAATGGTTCACAAGGTTAACCCAAAACTGCAAAAAAAGTTGGTAAATTTCCGAAACAAAAAACTTCGAATAAAAAAATAAAATTAAAAATTAATAATAATTCATTCATTTAAAATAAAATAATAAATTCTTGCGTATCCTTACGGGTCAAGGAATTAGTGAAAGATCGATCAACACTTAGAAACATTTTAGTATATTTTATTTTTTCAATATTTTGCGGGTATTTTATATCATCTCATGGTTTTCGACCAGATTTTCATCCGAGCTACCATTTTGGATAAATATAGCGTTATATAAATATTAAAACGAAAGCTCATACCTCGGAAACGGTACGTCGTCGTAGGGCCATGCTTCTCAGAACTTAAATGGCTTCTATTGTCAAGGTCAATCCGATACTGCAATAAAATTGGAAAAATTCCAAAAAATATGAAAAAAAATCTAAGTCCTCGGTCCACTGTGCCCCTAATTTTACACTCCAACCCAACAGTGTTTTTTTGACGCACTGGGATGCACTCTATTAGATTTTCAACGCTCGGCTCAACACCGAGAATTGAAAATCCAGTGCGTGATAAAATTCCGCCCGATATTTTTACGTCCGTTTGAACGTGAACTTATATTGTTCTGTGGTAGCTACCGCCGTATCAGCCGTATCAATAATACAGGGGCCTCCAGCTACAGGGGCCCTCGAACGAAAATTCGTAAAATGTTATCCACAAACTCAAATTCTTATTGATAAAAAGCCTAGAATTAATAAATATCTGATGAAAATATAAAAAATAACGTCTAAAGCTCACAAATGCTTCAACCTACAGATTCATCTAGAGAAATTGCTCAGAAAATCTAACTTATTTAATTCCGAATGCTTCAATTTTCTAGCTCGCGGTTGCATTTAGTAAAATCTAACATTATAAATACTAGAAACAAACACAAATTTATTGTTCCTACAACCAGGCTCAAGAAAATAGGTGGCTCGTTTAGATGCTAATGTATACGTTTTTATAATAAACTTCCTAGCCACATTCAAGATCTAAGCTTTAATAAATTCAAATCTTTTATAAAACGGAAACTACCTATGCCAGAAAGCCTATTATACTGTGAAAGACTATATTGAGGACAAAAAGGCTTGGGATTGAGCTGCTCCAATAAATTTACACGGTGAATGTTGATTTTAATTTGCTAGCTATTTTAGACATGAATATTTACTGTAAAAAGTATTATATTATTTTCATTATTGAGAATATGAGGACTATGTGGGTCATTGTTTCAGTTATATTCTTGATCTGGCAGTATAAGTAGTTTATGCGGCCTACCCAAATGTCCTTTCTTTGGTATTGTTCGTCTAATCGTTGAGCTCCTTAAGTCCTGAGTTGAGCTGCACGGTTACTGACAAATGCGTGCACTGACTGGACAGGTCCACTTAATCTGTGTGGTTCTTTCCTCAAAAGACCATTTCAGACACCAATCTACATGGTTCTCAAACATTATGTCCGATTTTTTATATACACATTGACATTGTTGAATTTTATATACACAATGACATGAGTATTTACTTGTAAAGTATTAAGTTATTTTAATTATTGTGAATGTGAGGATTATGTGGGTCATTGCTTTTTTTCACAGTAAATTTTAATCATGATCTGGCAGATTGAGTAATTTATGTGGCCTACCCAAATGTCCTTTTTTTGGTATTGTTCGTCGAATCGTTGAGCTCCTTAAGTCCTAACTTCCTGAGTTGAGCTGCACGATTACTGACAAATGCATGCACTGACTGGACAGGTCCGCTCAATCTGTGTGGTTCTTTCCTCAAAAGACCATTTCAGATACCAATCTACATGATCTTCATATGATCTGACCAAGATTATGTCTGGACTTTAAAAGAGATTGTGACCTCTGAGTTTGTTTCGGCGTTTCTTCTCAGAGTAGTCAGATAGGAAACGCCGACCTCATCTAGTTTAAAAATATGATTGATAGTCTAGTCGACAAGTTAAAAATGGTGTTAATTCGACATACTACTGCTTAAATTATGTGGTTTAGCTCATTCGATTCGGAATAATGTCTAGACCATTGTGCAAAAAAATTGAATTAGCACATAAAAATTTCCAAAAGTTATGAACAATTAAACACCTTAAAAAAATAGCGTTTCGTTTATTGCTTATTGTCCGTAAACTATAAATATTTTCGAAATTTGAAAAAAAGATCCTTAAAGAGGAGGAAATTTAGTAAAAAAAAGTTCCAACTCCCGGAACTGTAGCTCCATTATTTATAATTTTAATTTAACGCTGAAAATAGCCCGCCGCGCGCCATTGTTAGGTTGCGCGCACGGCCTCGAAAGCGAGTACGTCACTTAAAAAAATTTTTTTCAAGTACTTAAAGTTAATTGAAAAATCTAAAAAAATTATTGCATAATCTAAACACTTTAAAAAATTTATTCCCGTTGGAATTTTTTATAAAAACATATTTTTCAATATTCTAGACGGTTGTTAATTAAGAAAATTTTGTCCAATTTCCATCATCCTTCTAAACTAAAAAAAATGTTTAAATAATTACCTTAAAATTATTTCGCTTCGTGGACCTCTTCTTATAAATATATTAAACAAGATTGCGTCGTCTAAGTTATGAAATTGTTAATATTTTGTTAATAATATTTTTTTTAAGTTAACAAAAAAAGAAAAAGCACAATTTTGTTGTACAGATTTTTTTTTTCTTTATTTATTATTATATTTTCGTTTTTATGTCAATAAAAGACATCTTTTAATTGAAAAAAATATTTTTTTTATCCATTTGTTTATAAACATTTTGTTAACAAATGGACTATTTATACATTTTTGATTTTTTTTTTTTACAATTTTATAGAGAACTGTCAATTATGATTTTTAGAAAAAAATAAAATTTCTTAACAATTATTTTTAATTGTTTATAATCGTTTTTTTTTTATTTGTTGTTTAAATTATTAGTTAAGATTTTTTTTTTTTTCTAAAAATCATAATTGGCCTTTCTCTACAAAATTACAGTTTTTTTTTTTTTGTCGTTAACAATAGCATTGTTTATTAACTTTACAATTTGTTATAAACAAATTCTCAACTTTGTTTTATTTTTTTCCTGTAAGTAATAATAATTACAAAAACGACCTCGTGCATTAAAATACCGAAAAAAAAATTATATAATTTTTTATGTAATTTTGAAAATACACGTGCTACAAAACTTGCAGCAGCTGATCCATTTGTTGACTTTAAAGTTAATATAACTTTTGAACTATGAAAAATACGACCATTAACATTTAGGTCATTTTTGTAGGCAATAAAATGACCTGAATGTTAATGGTCGTATTTTTTACTTACAGGAAAAAAATAAAACAAAGTTGAGAATTTGTTTATAACAAATTGTAAAGTTAATAAACAATGCTATTGTTAACGACAAAAAAAAAAATTTCTGTAATTTTGTAGAGAAAGGTCAATTATGATTTTTAGAAAAAAAAAAATTCTTAACTAATAATTTAAACAACAAATAAAAAAAAACGATTATAAACAATTAAAAATAATTGTTAAGAATTTTTTTTTTCTAAAAATCATAATTGACAGTTCTCTATAAAATTGTAAAAAAAAAAAAACTAAAATGTATAAATAGTCCATTTGTTAACAAAATGTTTATAAACAAATGGATAAAAAAAATATATTTTTCAATTAAAAGATGTCTTTTATTGACATAAAAACGAAAATATAATAATAAATAAAGAAAAAAAAAATCTGTACAACAAAATTGTGCTTTTTCTTTTTTTGTTAACTTAAAAAAAATATTATTAACAAAATATTAACAATTTCATAACTTAGACGACGCAATCTTGTTTAATATAGTTATAAGAAGAGGTCCACGAAGCGAAATAATTTTAAGGTAATTATTTAAACATTTTTTTTAGTTTAGAAGGATGATGGAAATTGGACAAAATTTTCTTAATTAACAACCGTCTAGAATATTGAAAAATATGTTTTTATAAAAAATTTCAACGGGAATAATTTTTTTAAAGTGTTTAGATTATGCAATATTTTTTTTAGATTTTTCAATTAACTTTAAGTACTTGAAAAAAAAATTTTTAAGTGACGTACTCGCTTTCGAGGCCGTGCGCGCAACCTAACAATGGCGCGCGGCGGGCTATTTTCAGCGTTAAATTAAAATTATAAATAATGGAGCTACAGTTCCGGGAGTTGGAACTTTTTTTTACTAAATTTCCTCCTCTTTAAGGATCTTTTTTTCAAATTTCGAAAATATTTATAGTTTACGGACAATAAGCAATAAACGAAACGCTATTTTTTTAAGGTGTTTAATTGTTAATAACTTTTGGAATTTTTTATGTGCTAATTCAATTTTTTAGCACAATGGTCTAGACATTATTCCGAATCGAATGAGCTAAACCACATAATTTAAGCAGTAGTATGTCGAATTAACACCATTTTTAACTTGTCGACTAGACTATGACGTGTAAAAGTGTTTGTACAAACCTACCTATAGAAATAAAATCATTTATCATTAAATCTTAGATAAATGATTGGTCACGCGTCGAGCGCAGCGAGACTAATCATTTATCTACGCATTAAATAATTTTACAAGTTTTTGACATCGCTAAAGCTAGAGTGCTCAGAATAATAACTAAAGCATAGAAGGAAGGCTAAAATAGCAACAGAACTCAATATATTTGGTTCATTTTGACTTATGGAGGCTGCTGATATGTTAGAGAAGGACACGCATACAAAAGACATTTCAAATTTTTGTAGGTTGTCACTACTTTTATTCTGAATAATGATGTGACTCACGCACTTTCAACGTCGATAAATTTATCGATGACATGCATTAATTGCCAAAATGAATGTCTGTGATGGGATATATTAACATTTCTTGAAATACTCGTATATACGTTTTAGCAAAAATCATGAACAATGAGCACAGGGAGTTGTTAATCTTAAAATAAATCAACAGATTTTACGGGAAAAGTAAATTTATTTTAAAATTCGAAAATTTGTTACAGCTTAAGCTCTAAGGTTAAAATGTAATGGACGACATTTTAAGAAGAACAGGTAGTTACAGTCGAAGTTCATAAGTGCAGACCTACATTAACTTGTAAGTCTGAAAATTTATCAAAAATAACAAGTAAGTATATGTAGTGGGTATAAAATTATGTTTGTATTTACAATAATAATGTCCAATCAGATATAGCTTTGATATTGTTTACAATAGCTACTCATTATTTAAAAAAAGTATAATGAGACGTTCATGGACCACGATGATAGACCACATGATGAAGTCAAGTCAAAAAAATTATTACATTATACAGGGTGGCAGAGACATCGACGCACAACCTGTTACATATTTAATACATGATTCTGAAACTCCCTGCGTTGAAATTAATGAACACCATTTGTGGTTGGGTTTTTAACAAATGGGGTAAATCATTAATATATACTAAAAAGAAGAAAGGAGCCAATATCGAGCCTTGTGGTACAAGGCATATCAAGCTTACTTCCATCTGCCTGTTAAAAATCAAGACAAAAAATGGGCTGCATGAAAATCATAACGAGCTGATCACTGACATGATTACGATTTTTTCATCATTGGATGTAGAATGTCTCTAAAGATGCACATGTTACATTCTCATTTGGATAAATTTAAAGATAGTACAGGGCTTATTCGGAAGAACAAGGGGAATGCTTCCATCAAGATATAATGGAATTTGAGAGACGTTACCAAGGCCAGTATACTGAAAGCACGATGGGGGACTATATTTGGGGGTTTAAGAGAAACTTCTACTGAACATGACAGGAAAAGTAATACCTACTGTTAATTTTTAAACATTTGGACTCTATTTTAAACCTTCTATTGTAAGAATGAATCATAAATGGATGTTCGGTATCTTTTAATAAATCATCTCTATGTTAATTTTTTATGTATTTTCATTGATTTGAAATTTTCAATTTTTTACACATAAAAGCAAATTCAGAACTATTTTTTGTTCTTATTCCTAGATATAATAGCAATAAAAATAAGGTAGGTATGTATAACCCGTGCGCAAAAATGCTGTAGACTGGTGTTTTGTAGGAACCGCATCTTCTCTAAGTCGTCTCCATTTTGCAGTTTCATTAATCATAAATGAATCCAAAGTAATATGCTTGGAGCAAATGTAACTATGCTTCTTTGGAGTCCAATGTCTTCTACCAATGCGATTTACCCATTCATTTTATTTCACATCGTCTTTAGGAAATCTGTAAAATAAAAGTATCGACAACAGTATTTACGTCACTATGTATATTTATAATAACCTCAAAATCATTTCCGAATAGTCGCTAAAACTTCTACTGAAATAGTTATTACGTTTGCTATCCGCTACAAAGTGATTCAGCAAAACTTGTTCATTATTTATATTCGGTTATCAGCTCGCTTCGACAAATAATTTGACAAAAACTTACCGATGGAAAGTCGTTTGATTCTTTCGGATTGGTTGTTCGTTATTTTCTTTTCGTGAAGAATGGGTCTTGCAGCCTCCAAAAGCCTCCAACCACACAAGACATTATGCCACAGAGTCCACACACTCACTATATATATTTATACAAAAAATTCGTGCAATCTAACAACAGAATTATTATAAAAATATCATGTAACCATGGGAGTTTACTACAAACCACAGAGTACATTTTATAAAAGGAGAAAACAAAACAAAAACAAAACAACAACAACATGCTACAAACCCATGAACAATGAACACGCGAAAAAGTCATATTGTTCAGTGACCGTACTGTCACATTCCATAGCAAAGTACTACCGAATTTGGCCGGGTTGAAATAGAACCAATCGAACCAATAGAACCAAATGACAAGTCATCTGGTCATCTGGTGACAAGCCCAAAAAAATAAAACAAAGACAAAACAACAACAACATGCTACAAACCCATGAACAATGAACACGCCAACAAGTCATATTGTTCAGTGACCGTACTGTCACATTCCATAGCAAAGTACTACCGAATTTGGCCGGGTTGAAATAGAACCAATCGAACCAATAGAACCAAATGACAAATCATCTTGTGACAAGCCCAAAAAAATAAAACAAAGCGTCATCAGAATCATTAATCTCATTCTAACATCCTTTTTCTTGGCATAAGATAGAACGAGACTAAAAGCAGTTACTGAATTTTTATTTTAGCCTTCCTTCTATGCTTTAGTTATTGTTCTGAGCTAAAGTGCAGCAAGCTCACAGATTACTAATAAGCAAGCTTATCTGGCCCGGTGGCTTAAATTGGAATTAACGAAATCATTATGCAAAGTGACAAGGTTTGTCATTCTTAGTTTACTGACAGCGCCACCATCACTGGGCCAGATGTTTGCGGCACTATTATGATGCATTGACAAGTATCATAGACATGTCAATGCTGAGATGACATATCACTCAGTCAGTCAGAATAATGCAAAATTTTTACCACATTCATGGTTTTACAAGCCGTATCGGTTTTTGACGGATATTAAAGTTCGCAAACCTAGAACGAACGTTTGCCTGGATGTGAGTGACCGGGGTGATGCCAGATTGATCAAATGTAATGTCTGTTACGTTGCATGCTAAACAAATCATATTTTGATTGACATGCAACCTGACACTGACCTGCAAATTGCAAAAAACGTAAGAAAATTTAAATTTTGCGGGCAACCTGGTTGTAGAAGATCATAGGAAAAAAGATTTGTATGTGGGTATTACTGAAACTGTCAATTAAAAAAGCTAAAAATAAAAACTTTTTTGCAAAAAAAAAAAACATCTGT
The DNA here is from genome assembly GCA_916610205.1 of Griposia aprilina. Taxonomy (NCBI): domain Eukaryota; kingdom Metazoa; phylum Arthropoda; class Insecta; order Lepidoptera; family Noctuidae; genus Griposia; species Griposia aprilina. Next base: position 14,636,568 of record OU744286.1, read on the forward strand.
CTTCCAAAAAAAACACGAAAAGACGTGAAAAATAACTTTAATTTCGGAAGTCGGTGGCCAAAAATGAAAATACAAAACAAAGACACGTCTTTTAGTGTTTTTTTTGGAAGACTGTTGTTTTTTTGTAAAAAAAAAAAAATGTTAGCTTTTTAGTTGCGGTACATACCCCACACAAATTCGTATACCGCTACTTGGTAAGTAAATAACAGGGACAGGAAATTATTGACACATCATCAATATAAACTAAGTGGAAAAAATATGCAGTATTAAGGATATCTCAAAAACTACTGGTCAGACCTTGATCAAATTTAAATGGGACCACATGTGAAGCACCAGCTATCAAATAAAAACAGATTCATCCAAATCGGTTCACCAAGAAAAAAGTTCTGCGCTAATACAAAAAAAAAAAAAAACCTACTCACGAATTGAGAACCTCCTCCTTTTTTTGAAGTCGGTAAAAATATTTTACATTATCTGTGAAACACCGTGTCCAGCTGTCATTGGTGAATTGGTGGTTGTGTTGTCTCGTCTTTGATGATGAGTTTTAATTTCCGAAATCTATGAAGTTTTCATATTAATTCTCTAATATAACTTGAAAAGTATGACCACATGTAAAGTGTTCTGTAAATGTGGCAATTGTAGATAATTTAATTAATAATTCTTCAATTAGTGGTTTAAGCAGAACCTGAACACGATGAGAGCCACCGGCTTTAGGATTTCCTTAGTTATTTTAGCTTACGTCTTAGTTAATTTGGTTTCTAGTGATGATACTGCGAAACCTTACGAAAAAAGGTCGAAATCTGTAACATCGTTTGTAAGCGCAAAATGGGAAGCTACTCCAATAGTGTTAGAGCTCGCCGAATATCTGGCAGGCGAAAGTACAGATTTATTCTGGTCCTTCTTTGATGGTATAAATTCATTGAAATCTAGTCTTGACACTCTAGGTAAGTTATTATTCATTAAGCATATTTTATAAATTAAACATGTGTTCACTTGAAGTTAAGATTATTGTAGTTGCCTTTGGGTTTTGGGAAATGCACCTGATGTGATAATTTCTCTCAATTTTATCTCACAATAACACTACGCTAAGCTTAAATCATAAAAAATGATATACAAAACTGAGTTTCTGTTTTATTTGTCATACGTAATTGGTTAGTTTTCTACTGAACTACCAATCTATTGTTTTTCTGTTAGGAACTTTGCTTTAAGATAGTCATGTTACAGGAAACCTTAGGGGTGCCAACTGACCATACTATTAGGGTTTTCCTTAAAGGAAGACAAAGTTTTAAACAGAGTTGTATTCTGTAGAAAAACTTTGTCCCTGGCTTGACTTTCTTCTTTTTGGAAAATAACTATGTCATCTTTGCAAAAATGTTTGCAAGACTTATCTTTTGAACACTGCTTGTGGTTTACATTTGTAAGTCTTACGAAAATTTGCATGTTTATACATGGTATAAAACAAAGTCATTGTAAGTGGGTTATTAATCTATAAATAGTGTATAACATAGTTGCTTGGTGTGTCTGGCTGTGTCTAAGATAAATAATTTATTGCTCTAAGTAGGTTTGTACAAACAATTTTACACATCATCTTATTTTTTTAACTAAATGAGTTTGGCGTTTCCTATCTGACTACTCTGAGAAGTAAGGCCACAACAAACTCGGAGTTAACAGTCTCTTTTAAAGTCCAGTCATAATCTTGGTCTGATCATGTGAAAACCATGTAGATTGGTGTCTGAAATGTTCTTTTGAGGAAAGAACCACACACATTGAGTGGACCTGTCAAGTCAGTGCATGCATTCGTCAGTAATTGTGTAGCTCAACTCGGAACTTAGGAACTCAACAATTGGCGAACACTACCAGAGAAAGGACATTTGGGTAGGCTGCATAAACTACTTAAGCTGCCAGACCATGATCTAAACTGAAACAATGACCCCCATAGTCCTCACATTTACAATAATTAAAATAATATAATACTCTTTACAGTACTCATGTTTAAAATAGTTAGCAAAATAAAATTTAAAAAATCAACATTCACTGTGTAAATTTATTGGAGCAGCTCAATCCTTTTGCTCAAGCAACTCAAGCTTTTTGTCCTCAATATAGTCTTTGACAGTATAATATGCTTTCTGGCATAGTTTCTGATTTAAAAAAGATTGAAATTTATGTCATTTATGTATTATTTGTATTTATAATATATTTATTGTTACATAACAGTTTAAGTTATATTTAAATTAATTATTAGCTAATAGGCTAGATTGTACTGTGATAAAGTATAATCGATTGTGGTACTTTATTCACATTGGAACACAAATTATTATTATAAGGAAAAAATATATAACTTAAATAATTATATAGCACAGAAATATTAATGTTTATACATGTTGCTGTATTAGTAACTGGAGAAATAATAACTTTTAGAATATTTTAATAACTGTTGAAGTCCAATGTATTGTTAAGTAGTGTTTTATCTGATTTTAATTTCATTTTATATTGCGAAACCATTTTATTATTTGATGTTTTGATTAATAATTATTTTCATTGACAGCACATTGTTTTTTGCTTATGATCATCAATTTATAATATTAACTTAACAAGTGCTTTTCAGGGACTGACAAACAAGTTTATGATGCCTGCATCGGTGTTGCCAGTACGCTGCTGGCTCCAGCACAGCTGCGCATGGCCAAACTTGCTCTTTCAATGCATCTCACGTCTCCTACAGTCCGCATGTTTGATCAGATTGCAACCCAAAGTGGTGCAAAAGAAGTCACATGTGACACATTTGTGTCAATAGCTTCAAGGAAAATATGTGATAATGATGCTCTAAGAGATATTCTTAAATCTTATAATCAATATGATGTGGTAAGTATTGTTTTCTATTCAAATCCTATTACTTATTTTCTTTTGAAATCATCTTTTTTGGACAGTATGGTTTCTCTTAATCTCATTAACAAAAGTCTGTGTAACTATAACGTTAACTGAATATATATGTGGCATCAGTTGGTTGGTTGAGTTTCAATTACCTGAACGATAGAAATCAACCTTGAAATCTCAACTATAATTAGTAATGTTATTACTTACTATTAGAATTAAACAGAAACAAATTTGTTTGAAAAAAATATCCATAGTAACATAATAATGTAATCTATTTTAGATAAATGTAATGCTATGTATATGTTACCTATTTCATTACCTGCGATTATAAAAATCAAGCACATTCAGTTAGTGTTATTCAATTTATTAGTATTAACAGTTTCTTTTTTGTACGAATCTATCTACATTAAATGTACTCATTATTATGTCATGTAGCAAGCATGCCTAGTGAAACATGCAATTATCTGTGTAGATAATTAAGAAATAATTAATTTGATGCTACTTATGGAAGTAGCATCAAATTACTAAAAGCCTTATTACCAGTGATCGGAGTAGGTAGATTGAACTGGGGTCATTGATCCGAAACGTATATATTACTATGGACATTCCTCCGGAATTGGTGGATTATTAAAAAAAAACCGGAACTTATGTAGGAATTGTATTCTGCCAGAGTGGAAGGAGTCATTTGATGATTTGCCATCCTCAAAAAAAAGGTAGGAATTGTAATAAAATGAGCAATTTTATTCTTTATTATTCTTCCTATTTTTTTTTTGTCACGATTTGACAAAACCCAACGACCAATCAGAACAAAGGATCATGGGTGGTACAATAACCGGTTATCAGAACAATGCGTACGCCTGCCGGAAATACTAAATCCGGAAATACCGGAATTACTTTCCGGAAAAATGGCTTATCCATGTTATTCTTTCTGTGTGCATTTATGATACAAGTACTAAAAATCAATCTACCTACTCCGATCACTGCTTATTACACTGCAATATTCAGGGACCCTGGCCCTACATCAGGATGTTGTAATAAGAGAAAGGGAGAAAGAATCCCAATTAAAAAACACATCACCGAAATGTCGGGCCCTAAATATCGTGAAGTGTAATAGGGGTTTTAGTTTGATACGCCTAGTGTTGTAATATTATGAAACTAGTATACCCAAGGCAATTAGGTTTGCAATGACCTGACTTGCATGAATGCATATGTCTGCTGAACAATGGATTGTTTTATGTAGTCTTTATCACAGTTATTCCAATCTGAGACTGTTGCAGTGACACAATAGGAGTGCGTCGAAATCGACGATGCACTTGGTTTTGCACAGATGTGTCTTTTTCTGTTTTCCACATGAGTTGACGAATTACTTATCAAAATGTATTATATTTATTTGTCTCTTAGGACGAGCATAAGCTGGAAACATATCTGTTGGATCACTCATATCCAAGCAGTGACAATAAGAGCCTTACTGCCATTTTATATGGAGAGCTTGGAATGAAAGATTTCTCCGCAAAACACAAGATATTGACTGGGTATGCAGATAGTGGTGCCATTAATTATGTTGTAAGGTGGAATGTTAAGGTAAGTTGAACTATGAAGAAATATTTTAAATGTTGAGTTCGTATTCTGGCGGCATCTACAACACCACATACGAATTACGTATCAACAACCTGAAGTCACGGAAATCATGCATCGCTCAACCAAAGTTACCCCGCGCGATTAGTATTCATGTACAACGTCCCGACATCAATCGTCGGGCAGTAGCCCACCAGATACAATACCAGTCTTGTCGGAGAATCCTCCCTTTTCTATGGAGGACGAGGAACCTTGCACCCTGTTCCTCCATCCATTCATCCATCCATTATGATAGGTTCCAATAGGAGGAATCGCAGCACGAATATTTTGGCAATATATATTCGAAAGGAGACGATTCAGATTCCATAGAAAAAACACCCAAGCCCGGCTCAACATTTTGTATATCAGGTTATTGAGTCTGAAGAGTATTTTTACAATGTACCCTCTGTCACCTTTGCTCTATCGGGTAGCTTATCGGGTCGGTTTATTTTTTGCCCGTAGACGTTCGTAGGCGTTCAACCATATTTTTGGCAAGTTATCTATTTCAGTGATTACTATTTTACAATACAAGTTGTTAAAGTTCACGTTATTACTACGTATAATGCCCTCGGCTTCACCTTTAATGCCACTATTTTCAACTTAATGCTTCAGTAAGTCGAGTCATTAGATTCCCTCTTTCCTCCAACTACGAATCAGATGTCTGAAATTGATGAAAATTTCGATTTAATTTTTCGTTTTTTCGCGAGATACGTACGTAATTAACCCTAGATCACAAACCATACCTTAAACAGACTACGTGTACCCCGCGGTTTTGCTGTTTTGGTTGGTTCCTGTGTCGCTCCGCCCACTTCCAGTTTGACCGAATTTCGGCCATAGCGACCAATCTCAGCGGAGACTAGCCTTCGATGCAGGAGATATTATAGTACACAAGTGTGTATGCAAACACAGGCGCATTCTCTCTTCCCTCCCTAAATAGTGATATTAGTTGGCCGCATGCATTGACACACGATAATTGCATGAGGATATCTCGCGCGGTCGTCATCTGACAGACGAAAGGTTAGGCCCAACTTCACCCCGTTTGGTACGTATACGAGGGCTGCACTAAAAGTATCGGGAATGGAATATTTCCACTGTTCCTGTCATATTAAAATCTTTTTAATTGAAAACTCCTTGGTTTTAAAAATCTAATACCATTTATTTATTTAAAAAAAGATTCTCGGTCTTCTCACAAGGTTTTGTCAAACTTGTTTAGTCGTTGAGAAAATGGAATTGACTCGAGAAACTTCAAGAGCGATGATTTATTATGACTTTCGAAGTGGTTTAACACAAAAACAGTGTGTTGACCGGATGATTTCTGCATTTGGTGATGAAGCCCCATCCAAAACCACAATTTATCGCTGGTTTGCTGAATTTCAACGTGGACGTGTCAAGCTAAGTGATGATCCCCGTCAAGGTCGTCCAAAAACTGCAGTCACCCAAGAAAACGTTGATGCTGTGCGTAAGCTGATTGAGGAAGATCGACATGTGACATACCGCGAAATTCAGGCAACTTTAGACATTGGCATGAGTCAAATACAAATAATCTTGCATGAACAATTAGGTGTAAAAAACGTTGTTTTCCCGATGGATACCGCATTCGCTCTGTGAAGAGCAAAAAGCGGCTTGCGTTACTTGGTGCGTCAGAACTCTCGAAAAATTCCACGCAGGATCCTCAAATGCTGTATACAACATCGTATCAGGTGACGAATCCTGGATATACGCGTACGAACCCGAAACAAAAAACCAGTCACGAGTTTGGGTGTTCGAAAATGAATTAAAGCCAACAAAAATTGTTCGTTCACGGAGTGTTGCAAAAAAAGTGGTGGCCACGTTTGTCTCCAAAACCGGCCATGTTACGACTATTCCTCTTGAGGGACAAAGAACGGTTAATGCAGAATGGTATGCTAGCATTTGTTTGCCACAGGTGGTTTCTGAACTCCGTAAAGAGAACTGCAACCGCCGCATCATCCTCCGTCACGACAATGCGAGTTCTCACACCGCGCACAGAACAAAAGAGTTTTTAGAGCAAGAAAACATAGAATTATTAGACCATCCGCCGTACAGCCCCGACCTAAGCCTTAATGATTTCTATACTTTCCCTAAAATAAAGAATAAATTGCGTGGACAGAGATTTTCATCACCTGAAGAAGCTGTGGACGCCTACAAAACAGCCATTTTGGAGACCCCAACTTCCGAATGGAATGGTTGCTTCAATGATTGGTTCCATCGTATGGAAAAATGTGTCAAATTTCGCGGAGAATACTTCGAAAAGCAATAAATACATTTTTAAATAGTAATGTTGTGTCACTTCCTTGATTCCCGAAATTTTCAGTGCCGCCCTCGTAAGTACCTATCCATCATTTGACTAAGATTATTTATACCAATATTCGACTACAAAGCAAGGCATTAAAATCATCCCCTATAATCTTTATTACTCTTTTCGCTCCAGTAGGGGTGGATTTGTGAAAAACTTGAAACACGTACTTCTTTATTTTTGCTCCGTAGTATGTATGCCGTTTCATGTTAATTTGACTGCGCGTTAAATTTCTTCCATATAAACTTTGACACCCCCTGATACCGCTTTGAGGGCGTAGTTTTTAAAACGAATACTTAATGACAACCTTTTTTATTTTCTCAGATAAATATTCGTGCCAAGTTTTAAGTTCATAAACTCGAAGAAAAAGATTTTTCATATAAACGAAATCCCCCATTTTACCCATTGAACCACCCGTTAGAGCGATGGTGATAGTATATAATATTACTAATCTTCTTACTCTTTAATCTGATAAACAAAGCATTAGAACTAGAGTTAGGGGTACATTTTGAACCGTCTCCTTTCGACACATTCATTCAATGAACATCCAAGGCATGAATTATTTTCACTATGTATATTGCCTTCTTTTGATTTTCCAAATTTTTATTGTTCTTGCAGCCAAGAGGCAAGCCCAAGTTACGCCTATCAGGCTATGGGGTAGAATTACAACTGAAGAGTACAGAGTACAAGAGTCAGGATGACTCAACACCAAAGGAATCAGAAGACGGAGACTCAAGTGCTCAACCGTCCGAGGAAGAAGACGAAAATGACCCTCAGAACCAAATTGATGGCTTCAATTTTGGAAGGCTCAAGTAAGGGTCAAATACTTTTTTACAGTTGATCTGGAAATACTCTTGCCAGTAGTTTACATACTGGCATTCAGTGCCGGTTTTAGCACTACTGGCGCCCTGGGCAAGATTTCCGCGGCGCCCCTTACTACTCTTGGTGAATAGAGGGGTGATTTTTTTTGCTTTTGTTCCTGAGCATTGGTCCAGTTTAATACGAGATACTTTGTCAACTTATGCAGAAAAGGGAACAGCCTCTTATTTACTGAATATAGTTGGGCCTTGTTAGGGACTTGATTAAATAAGAGTTCTCAAAATTTGGAGGCCCCCCCAGGACCGTAAACTGCAGGCGCCCCTTCATTTCGCCTTGGCCGCCCCTTCTTATCTGGTGCCCTGGGTGGTAGTGGTAACACAGGCGCGCCCCACTCTGACGCCGGTACTGCTGGCATTCAAGTAGGTTGCATACCATTGTGCAAGTTACTGGCTAGGTTGTTCGAGTAGATATTTTCATACCGCTGATACAAAAGAACTCTTAAGGCTAGCACAGACTCGGGTGGGCCGCACCGCATTTCAAAAATCCTCCTTCATTACTATCGTACATTTTGTAATTACCCATCGCACACTACAGGCGGACCGCATCGCAACGCATAAAAGCGGCCGCAAAATTACGCCTGGCGAGCGATCCGCTAGTGCGATGCGCTGCGGCCCGGTGCGGCCCGCTTGTAGTGTGCGACAGTTAATACAAAATGTATGAAAGTGATGAAGGACGATCTTTACAGTGCGTTGCGTTGCGGTGCGGCCCGTCCTAATATCCTCATTGCACTGGACTGGACTCTTCAAATTCAAATTTGAATCTCTCTGAAACATTTACCGCGATGCGTCGCGGCTCGACGTGACTCCTAATGTGCTTAGGCGTAATTTTGCAATGCGACGCGCTGCGTCCCCTCGCAGCTTTATTCTGAGCATAGCTTTAACCTAAACTCTATAATATAACTTCTTCTACGCAGGAATTTGTTCCCTGGTCTCCGTTCGCCGCTGGAACGGTTCCGCCGTCACTTGTCGGAATCAAACGAAGAGCTGGAACCTTTGAAAGTATGGCAGATGCAGGCGCTAAGTATGCAAGCCGCGGTGGCCGTCGTGGATGCTAATGATGCGGGAGGTGATGAGTCGCTCAAAGTGCTCACGTCTATCGCACAGAATTTCCCTATGCAGGTAAACGGCAACTTAAAAAAAAAAAACATACTGGTTTTAGGGTAGATTGTTCAAGTTAACTGACTTGTTCAGTTATGACTTAAATAATAAAAGTACTATAAAAAAAGAACGGAAGGTAACATCATTTTCTTCGAGTTACGAGTCGGAATACTATCATATTCCTCATTTGTTTTAGACTAAATCACTTATCCACGTGAATGTCCCTCGTACTTTCCGCGAAGAGGTGTTGTTCAACCAAGACCTGTGGGCGTCGTCGCTAGGGCTTCGCCCTGCGGAACCTCTGCTGCTCGTGTCAGGGGCGCAGTATGATGCAGAAGAAGTCGATGTAATGGCCCTGTTGGTCGCCTTGAAGGAAGATATTGGACCTATGAATACTTTACATGCACTTGGTAAGTTTATTGCGTGATTTCATAAGGTTTATCGAGTCAACAGAGTTGAAATAAGTGGTGTTCGTATTCAGTGGCAAATAAGACGAGAAGTGGTCACTTTTATATTTTCCATACAGCTACTTTATACCAGACATTTCGAGTTTAAAACAATACAATCGAGTCAAGTTTGATTCTGATTAGTGTCAATTGGACAGTAATTCGACTCGATTCAGGACTTACAACTTCTTCATTCCTGCCGCTACTCTACCTAAAAAAAGTTCGCTGTCTTTTCCTAGTTGCAAAATGTTATTATTCAATTAATGATTATTTAAATGAAAGATTCAATTAATGATTATTTAATGATTATTGGAATTTCGATTTGACTTTTGTATGTTTTTAATTTTTTTTGACATTTCTATTTATTAATGTAAGTAACTCAATTTAAAATTTATTCTCTATCGTTAATGTTCCAATTAGTACTTAATTATATTAATTTGCACACCTCATTAGGTTATAATACACTGTAATTTTTATATCTGTAACACCTTTTTACCATGTATTATGCAAATAAATTATTTGATTTGATTTGATTTGCCAATTAAACAATCATGTTGTCCTATACAGGCTTATCCAAAAAGCTGATCAACAAGCTAATGGCCCTGGAAGTGGGCGAGGCCTTCACATGGGAGGAGTATGGCCTGGACATCCGCGACTCGTCTATCACCTGGCTCAACGACTTGGAGGCTGACGAACGGTACCGACGCTGGCCCTCGTCGTTTATGGAATTACTGAGACCTACGTATCCGGGCATGCTGAGGAACTTGAGGAGAAATATTTATAATTACGTAAGTTGTACAGAGTTAAAGCGTCAATATTTGTTTGAAGTAAAGTAATCTGCACGTAAGTACATACGCGTAGTAACACTCGAGTTACATAAACGGCTACAACATAGAGATACTTTTACCCTCTTGTTTAAACAAACCCCCCTCCCTCCCAACCTTTTTTATGTGTTGTAAACGTTGTTTAAAGTTAATGAGACGTTTAATCGTCAAAAATGTATGGTTAAACACACGGTAATCATTACGTAACTTTAAGAAGCGTTTGTAAATAAGGGGGTATATGTCGAACTGTTACCATTGATGTGCGGTTGACTCAATAATGCACAAATGGATCACATCATCAACAGGTCAGAATTACCATCCCTAATTTATTTTTAAAATTAAAAACTGTTATAGATTATATTATAACTTCTGATACTTATTTAATTAATAACTTATTTTTTGAATAGGGGGTTTTTAATTGCGGAGTTATTTTCAAAATAAATAGCGTAGAGTCATCTCAATTACCTCCTTCCCTTTTTGTGTATATATATAGTATATGTATAATGTAGATATATATTATAGTAAATATGTATGTATGTGTATTATAAGTTTATATTCTGTTTAGGTACTTGTATACCTATTTTATTTATAAATACTTATGTTATCTTTTTAATATTTATTATTATTATTAGTAATGTCTGTTATATAGAGCACCTGCCATCTTATCTCTTCACCACCCTTGGTTGACTGGTAGAGAATGCCTAAGGCATTAAGTCCGCCTTTGTATACTATTGTGTGCGAGAAGTTTTAATAAATAAATAAATAAATAGGGCAGCTTTATGGGTAATCTGTTAGGTCCCCCAAACTATGTGTAACACCATTTGTGTTTTACTTTTCTAACAGATAATCGTGGTAGACCCAACATCGACCGCGTCTGGCCCTCCACTAAAGCTGGGTGAGACGTTACTGAAGCACGCCACACCGGTGCGAGTAGGTCTTGTGTTAGCGCCCAACACCGACAACCCGGTGCTTGAAGCCGCCGTCCGGTCCGCTTTCAACTACGTCGCGCAGGAGAAGAACTCGAACAAGGAAGCTTATTATTTCCTTACTCAGGTTTGTTGATATTATGTATTTAGGGGGCACTACTACCAAAGCACGAAATCTGTAGTTTCGGTCAAAGTTACGGGCGTTTCCTACTCCGTATAATTTACGGATATAAGATTATATCGAGGCCCGATTTAAAATGAATGACAACACTACTTGACAGTTGTCCTTACTCCCGATGTGTTATTGTCTGTCCGAAAAAGTAAATCAGGAGTAGGGTCATCCTAAAGTATCGAACTACTTTCGGACGGGCCCGTTTCTTTGTTGACTGAGTTTGAGAGAAGGCCCCCTGTCACTGATTTTCAACGAAAGTTACTGTTTTTTTCTCCGTACACATTATTAATCCTTCGAGCTGTTTCTGCAGCGCTAGTGCCACGATGGAATTCGTATTCGAAAATAATGCGATATTTTATGTTTTCCATATTGAGCACAGAACGATGTCAAAGCAAAATTAAATGGCGCGAAAACAAATGAATTATTACATTCGAAACACAAATAGACACTCTTTAAATTGAAATAAATTTGAATTTGGAATTCTTAACCAACCGCCGGCTTTTTGAGATCAAAGTGGCCAGTTCTATAAAACATCAATTTCATATATGTAAGGACCTAATTTAAGTGCCCATGTAGGTTTATGTGAAATAAAATATTTTGATGTGATTTTAAAAACCACTACACTTATTGCAATAGATGTAATTTAATTGTCTCAACATGCCTTTTATAAGCTCTAAATAGCATTTGGTATGTTTCGTTCATCGCTTTCCTGAACAGTGTCTAATCGATTTAACAAAAGGAGAACTTTATTGAATATGGATTCAAATTTAAATCCCAGTCCGCACTATGGTATAAGTAGTGATACATTTTTCCGAAGTTTATCGCACATCGCATTTTTTGTTTGATAGTCAACCCATCGAAAATCACAATATGTAATAAGGCTTAAATAATTAAAATCGATTATTGTGTTTCAGTGAGCTGATGATATTCTCGTTTTCAGTTATTGCACCCGCCTCAAGATGAAAAACTATCCATAGAATTTGTGAAAAAACAGCTGACCAAGTACACTAATTTCAATACTAATATTGATGACATACTCTCTGAGGACTCGGAGTACAACTTTGGAAGGCAACTGGCTGATGAGTTTGTATCGAAAATCGGTACCAACAAGTATCCTCAGGTATGAAGTTACAATAATTTACGACATTTAAAGCTGAATAACAAAGCAATTTTCACATTTCCATACCTGACTAGAATTTTGGTCAATAAAGGAAGGATTTTTTTCCCCATTAGGATGAAGATGAACAAGTCGCAATTCGTGATATATAGTTTAACAAATAGTTTTTTATCCTCAAAGAAGTCCAAGACTTAACTCGAAATCCTTCTAGGTCTTAATAAACGGCGTACCATTAGTGGAAGAAGGTCATTCCCCTGTGACGTCATCAGTGGAGCTGCTAGAGGAGGCGCTAGTGACGGCGCTGTCACGTCACACGGGACGTCTGCAGCGCGCCGTCTTCCGCGGAGAACTATCTGACTCTGATGACGCGTTAGACTACCTCATGAAGCAACCGCATATTATGCCCAGGTAAGTTACTTAGAACCACTTGGGAAGAGTGGTGGTGCAAAGATAACAATGTGCGTTGTTATACCAATTTCAACCGTACGAAAAGCAGCTAAAGTTGATTTTCAACTGTCGTAAACTATGTTGATTCTCTGCCATTTCGGTTGTCTGACTGACCTTTTCAGTAATCTAACATACACTGGCCGAACCGTAGCTTTATTTCGTTATACCAATTTCAACCCTATGCAAGGTCCTTAATATTCACTTTCAACTAACGTGAACTTTGTCATTCTGATGGTCTACGCTGAACCTTTACCGTCTTATTACAAAACACGATTTAACTTTAGCCCGAGCCTAAACTTTCCGAGGCAATTTTTATATTTCGATCTTTATGCCGACTTTAGTAAAGTTCTTAATACAAAATTGACAACCTGAGACCGCACTAATTTGTCAGTTTTGTAAAAAACTGTATTTCGATTTCTAGTAGGTTATTATTTCAAAAATAGGCTCGATGGTCTAAACCATGTCTAAATAATAGGTAAAATTAAAAAACACCCGACATAAAAAAGAGCTGATGACCATGAAACGGCTGAACCGATTTTGATAAAATATGTTTAAGAACCACTGCTAGAAAACCTGCTTTCAAATAAAAAAAGCCGCATTCAAATTGGTTTACCCGTTTAAGAGCTACGGTGCCACAGACACACAGACACATACACACACACGCGCACACACACCCTCTCACACACACACACACACACACACACACACACATACAGCGGTCAAACTTTTTGCGTCGGAGGTTAAAAAAACCTTGTATTGTAATAAGACCGTTATCGTTTAGTTCTAGATCTTTATTGTTTATGTGTATGCAGCTATAAGGAATACTCGTCACGAACGACGAACCCTCAGTACACGGTGTATAAGTCTCTTGTAGAGACCATCGCAAGAAAATTCTGGAGGTATCTGGTGTAAAACCAACAAAACATCATGAACTTAATGTAGCCAAGATATTACTTTCTAAACTGCTAGATTGTAAATACCTCACAAATATGTAAATAGCTTCTTTAGAAGTTAAAATAAGGCGGTTTTTCTGTTTTGTTACAAATTGATACTATGACCACCTTTAAAAAAAACACTTCTTACTTACCAGATAGGTCTACAAGCTACTTCAGGCTAGTATGTTACACATACCAGATTGAGCCAAATTATTATTATGTTTGCACAGTTTGATTTCCGATCCGTTTTTCAAAACCACTCTTTAGATATTTGGTCTGCTCGAAACCAGCTAAAACACTGGCACAAGTTCCTTTTTAAACAGACAGCAAATATCATTCAAATATCATTTTTCAATTTCATTCAACAGGTTGAACCGTCGTATTTTGGGCTCGGATCCGTCCCAGTACTTGGATTTGTCAGGAGTTGCATCTTCCAACGACTTATTCGCCGAAGACAAAATACATAAACTTATGCATTTGACAGGTAAATAACGAAAACTTTAAAGGACGCATGATTTTTCCTTGCAAAAAAAAAACATGGAGATATAATATTGACTTGAATATTGTCTTTAGGCCGAGACGCGCTAGCAACTGCTCTACCTCTTCTCAAATACTTCACAAAGTCTGGAAAAGTGGAAAAGTTCTCGCAAACTATATGGGTAGCTGGAGATCTTAACAACAAGGAGTCCCGAGAGTTACTGAAGAATGCTTTGACGTTTATGGTAAATATACCTACTAATTCTTTGTAATGCTGTCGAAATGCCAGATTATTTTTGACCCTGATATTCCATTGTAATGTCCTGGGATCGTAAAGTGAAGTGCAAGAACCATATTTTTTTAGAGCTTGTCAGAGATAGGGTTATACAGGACGATTAGCGTCCACACTTGACTGTAAGGCCCCAGAGGTGGTAAGTTATACAGGACGATTAGCGTCCACACTTGACTGTAAGGCCCCAGAGGTGGTAAGTTATACAGGACGATTAGCGTCCACACTTGACTGTAAGGCCCCAGAGGTGGTAAGTTATACAGGACGATTAGCGTCCACACTTGACTGTAAGGCCCCAGAGGTGGTAAGTTATACAGGACGATTAGCGTCCACACTTGACTGTAAGGCCCAAGAGGTGGTAAGTTATACAGGACGATTAGCGTCCACACTTGACTGTAAGGCCCCAGAGGTGGTAATTTAAATAATGTAATGGTGACTTTGCTTTTTAGATTGTGCATTATTTGCAGATTTAAACATCTTCAAATAGTTAAGAAAACAGTTAATTAGTGAGTTTTTTTTTAAAATAAGCATACAACATAGCACGAAGAATTGCCAACTTAAGTGGCAGTGGGCAGGTTAGGGCACATTGCTCACAAGGCCAAGGCCGTAGGAATCCGCTAGATGCGAGAGGCACAGACCCGGTTGAAGGGGCGGTGCTTGGGGGAGGCCTATGTCTGAAATGATGATGATGATGAAACACAAGGCAGTTATCCAACTATCAAAAAGCGATAAAAACTATCCTTTCAATCCCAACAGAAAGATTCCCGCGGCGTTCGTGTAGCGTTCATTCCTAACGTGGACGGTTCATCCAATGAGGACCAGTCGCTGAACAAAGTAGTGTTGGCTGCTTTGACCACGCTGGAGCCAGCAGAGGCCACTGTGTACATGTCACGACTGCTGGAAGATGAGGGCTGCCACGAAACACAGACCTGTGATATCTTGGTGAGTACATTCTTCTCCATCAACTTTTGAGCCCAAATTCTGCAAACTATATTTTCGGGATCCTCTCGAAAACGGATTGTGTGGCAGTTGATCTATTTGCTGATTCTCAGCTGAACTTATAATAGTAGCCTTTCTAAATAGTAGTTTTTGATACACTACGCTATAATATTAATAATTATTCTTTTTATAATTGTTTTATATTTTTTATCTCCTATTGCTATCAGCTTTACTAAAAGCCTTACTATTTTATTCAGCTCGATATCGAATCTTTGGTTGCCAGTTACTGTAAGTTTTAGTTATTGATACTCCTTGATTATGAATAAGGGGGCTTGTGGTTGGGCAACAACAGCCGCACGGGTCGATCGATCAGGTTAAGCTACGCTTGCCGCGGTTGGTCCGTGAATACGTGACCATCTTTACATACCAAGACAACTCCGTGCCTCCGAAAGGACGTTAAGCCGTTTGCCTCAGCTGTCATTCGTGCATCTTTGACAGTCGTTACAGGTAGTCAACAAAAGCCTGAAAGTCCGATAACCAGTCTTATCAAGGAGTATCGCATTACCCAGGAACTGGACTGTGGAGGTCAGATAGGCAGTCGCTCCATGTGAAACACTGGTATTCAGCTGCATCCGGTTAGACTGGAAGCTGACCCCAACACAGTTGGGAAAAAACTAGGCAGACGATGTCTCCTGAATTATGAATGATACTGATCTGTGAATGTCTAATAGATGCTATGGAATAGATAAATAAGCTTTATATTTGATCGAAAACTTGCCGCGCGGTCAAAAACAAAAGAACACAAGTATCGTGAGGCGCCCTTACGAGGGTTTTATTAAAGGGGAATGCGCCAATGTGGCCCGCGAAATTCAAATTTTCTTATTTCATTTGCAATTTGCGTGTCGGTGTAAGGTTGTATGTTGAATCAAAATTATATGTATAAATTGACAGAATTAAAATCATCAATACAACTCTGTAAGTTAGAATTGTCTTCAAATGTCACGATTAAATGAAATACTCATTCATTAGGGTAATTTGAACAGATACTTGTATTTATGATTTTAATAGTCATAATTCTGTAAATACATATACCTACGTAACGTTCGTAAAATCATATTTTGATCAACATACAACCTGCACCCTAATTATTGCTTAACACACTATCAATCAGAATCTGAATCATTTTGAAAGATATTGCTAATCCATTGCTCGAATCATATGTTCGAAAAATGTGACTGCTCACCAACGTAAATAGCGCAATGAATGTTGTTGAACTGTCAAAATGAAAGCCATTCCTACTGTTAGTGTGTTACGCGATTATCCCGCTGATACTGACCTGCAAATTGCAAAATACGTAAGAAATGTTGAATTTCGCGGGCTACCCTGGTGCTTTCGCCTTAAGAAGTCGTGTGAGAACACCACTTTATGTATAACAATATGACCCAAGTTCTTCTTTCTCATGTCTATCAAAGGAGTCAATAATAACTGTTAGTATTTACTTTCGTTAGTACTAATTGCGCTTGCACTTTTTTTCTGACATAAGCACTTGTCACTAAAGGTGCATCGAGACAGAGCGAGGCATGCGCCGCAAATGATTTTTTAAATAATTATGTTTGGCTGCCTTAGGCTGAGGCATCTCAGCTCGCCGTCCGGTAAGGACCAGGCCCGGGTCGACGGCGTGTTGTGTTCCACGCGCGCCTCAAAGCGATGTCAGCATCATTGACGGGGTCCGATAGGGCCGATGCCTGCCGGGGTCGCGGATTGTTCGAAAGAGTTACCGTGGCCCTGGCGCACAGGCAACTGAAGGAACACGGGTGGGTTTTAGTCAGTAAGAGTCTGACACGCCCTTCCGCTCCGCCCAGAGCGGGAGAGGTCATTTGATGATTTCCGACCCAAAAAAAAAAAAAAAGGCTGCGGCATCTAACATGTTAAAAAAATAATTTGTGGCGCATGCCTCGCTCTTTCTTGATCCACCTTTAGATCATAGATGCACCAACTCAGACTGAAAATATTGAGGATAAGTAGGATTTTCTTGGAATGGAATTAGAGTAAAAACTTATTTATGTCGATTTACACCACACAACTTTTGTAGTATGACAGGAACAAAGGGGGATAAAGTTATATTTTGTATAAGTAGAAATACATTTTTATTTCCTTTTTAAAGTTTTATAATAAACTAGGGCGGACCTCTGTTCTGACATCGTGTCACGGTGGAGGTTTAAATCATTGTCTTGAAATATCACAACGCATTATTACGTTATGCAAGTTTTGAGTACCAGGATACGATGATATTGAATTTGCTTTTAATCAATAATTTTCTGCTCTTATCCACAATAATTTATAGAATTTCAATTCTTTCGGTACAGCCGGAAATAGTACCCGCATTAAACAAATACGAGTGGGTACTGAAAGCGTCCCGCGTACTATGCGCGCGCAGTCTGAAGCTGCGGGCGGGCTCGCGTGCCTTGATCTACAACGCACGCCTCATCGGACCGCTGCACCAACACGAGCGGTTCACGCTTGACGACTTCACGCTGCTTGAGAGGTACTTTTAATATAATTATATTTTTTCCACCCTCAAACAATGCACCTGCCATGATATCTCTCCACCACCCATGGTTGACTGGTAGAGAATGCCTAGCCAAAAGCGATCATTACGCATTAAGTCCGCCTTTGTACCGTTATTGTGCAAATTGTTAATTTATTTACGGTTCTTAATATTAAGTGTTTTTCGTCTAATACTGGACATAGGCTTCCCCTAAAAAGAATACACGAATTTATGTTACGAAATAAAGGATATTATAATTATATATATTCACCTAAAGTTGAGATGTTGGCTAATATGGCATGCGCTTTTGTATCGAAAAAATATATTTTGATTTATGTTTTTGTTTTAACTAAAACACACCACACCCCTCCTCTTACACCCTACATACACATATTTGCATCAGGGGTTAAAGATGAATTTTAAATAAATATGCATCTGAATAATTATAAATTCCAAGAATATTATTTTAGATGTCGCTTCCATACTATACACCCGACTAGTTATACATTCCCGATGTTTCTGGTATTTTTTTCTCCAAAAAAATATATTTTAAGAAGCCGCTTCCGTACTTTCGTAGATAAAAATTAACTTTAGGTAAATATGCATCTGAGTATCCGATCTCTGCTTATGACTTACATTAAAGAATATCATTGTTTTATAGATATAGCAACATAATGTACGCCGACAAACTATCAGAAGCATTGGATACTAAGAAGAAATCAAGAGACCCGGACAGCATTATTTTCGAAGATGATGATGAAGGTAAAAAAACATAATACCTTAGTACATAATACATTAGTTTTACATTATTTTGAAACGACGTGCGCTTTACTTGTGGTTACCAAGTGTACAAACACGCTGTGAATGTCCATGTAAGCGCAGGAGCTCTCGGTATCATCGTCGTTTTGTTTGATTATATTGTATAAAATCATCCACATAGTACTTTTGGAACAATCTATAGTTGGTTAGCAGGCTTCCATAACATTCAATTAATCTCCATTATTTTACCTGACAATATTGTAGAAAATAATGATTTTTCATTCTTAGCACAGTATTCACCACTGATATTTATTCCAGACCTCGACACCAAGGAGTTAAACTCAGAAGATTGTCTGAAGGTGGTATCAGTGGTAGCAGCGCGCAGTCCGCGCGTGCGCACTACTCTACCGGCTGGTCTCAGGACCGAACATTCGCTCGTTGATCTGCCTCCATTACGGGAAGATGAGGCTGCTGTTGAGGTATGAAAAGCTGCTGTGTATTTACGAATTTCGCATTGTTATTTAACTAATAAATACTTTTCTCTCGGAGGCTCGAAATCGCGAGCGTGCACACGCCGGGACCTTTGGCTTTAATACATAATTTATAAAATTGCCTATCCGTAATGTATGAACACCTTATGTACCGTGTTGCTGGCCAATAAATGACTGACTTTTGACTTTGAAATACAATATTTCGCGCCGTCTGGCTCGGTAACTCCTGCTACAGTTTAAGTAAGACATTTGAAACCTGTAAAGTGTAGTAAAAACATTTTGTAGCGTTTACTTTCTTCATAAAATATTGCCGGTGGAAACGCTAACTATAAGGTAAAGTAATATTAATAAAACAATTTGCAACCACAGATAGTAGCAGTATTAGACCCGGCATCGACTGCAGCTCAACGCTTAGCGCCCTTACTTCTCGTGCTGCGACGCGTCGTCAACTGTCGCATCAAGTTGTTCGTCAACCCGCAAGATAAGAACTCCGATATGCCGCTTAAGAGGTAATCTACTATTTATTACAGTATTTTTATCTCACAAAGCGACGCGTGTTTTACTTGTGTTAACCAATTGTACAAACACGCTGTGAATGTGTCCGTGAAGACGAGTAGCGTCAGCACATAACACAGACACGCGCACACACATACACACACGCGCACACACATACACATACACACGCGCACACACATACACACACGCACGCACTTAAACACACGCGCACACACAAACACACACACACATACAGACACACACACTTCCGATTTCGCCATTGTCTTGGACGGTACCGAGACCTCCTGCGTTTACACATACATTTACGCTTGGTAACCACAAGTTAAGCGCGCATCGCTTCGTGAGATAAAAGACTAAACGACTTTTTTTTATGTTTTTTATTTTGACCCGTATGTACGTTTTTTTGGAATACACACCTATATTCATACCTGTGTTTATAGGTATTTTTTCATTCTATGATCTTTCAAAAACGACAGGCCCCATTTTTTTTTTTTTTTGCTTCCAATCTTATGGTACAGTAATTATCTATATTAACAACATTATTAAATATTCCATACCACCAGTTTCTACCGCTACGTGCTAGAACCAGAGCTACAGTTCACGTCATCAGGAGCTTTAACCGGTGGAGCCCTCGCGCGGTTCGTCCGCTTGCCTCACGCGCCTCTCCTGTCTATGGAACTGCGCACGCCGCCCAACTGGCTTGTCGAGTGCGTCAAGTCGGTGTACGATCTCGACAATATACGATTGGCTGATGTTGATACGTTAGTGCATAGGTAAGGATTATTAATATTCAAGACTTTTATTCGTCTTCAAATTCATGTTATTACTTTGGAGAGCAGGTATCCATCACAGCACTAATTCACGATATTTAAAGACAATTAAAATCCTTATTTCCAATTCACATAATTTCAATCAAATATCAAATTTACTTCTCTCATCAAATTAAATGACCGGTCGTGTTGAAAACGTCACAAAAATATTTAAGTTACAGCAGAAACGAAACATTATGTGTATGCATTAAAGCTGTCACAGTTTACATCTGTAGATAAAGACGATGTTTCATGTATAGATAGAATACTCTATATTATGTACACCGAATACATTACCGATATTCGTTGACACAATGGGCGGTCTTATCGCTTATTTATTTATTTAACAGCGAGTTCGAGTTAGAATACCTTCTCCTAGAAGGCCACGCGTGGGACACAACCCTAGGCACGCCTCCCCGCGGTCTGCAACTAGTGCTGGGCACTCGCGACAACCCTGAGCGCATGGACACCATCGTGATGGCCAACCTGGGATACTTCCAGCTGAAGGCCACTCCTGGCGCCTGGTTGCTGAGGCTGAGACCTGGACGATCTGATGACATCTATGAGATTGTTGGGTGAGTTTGAATATTGTGTTTTATTTAGATTCCTGTTTGTCTAATGTCTAAAGTAAAGATGAATTTTATGTTTTAATGTAAGATACTGTATACTAGCCTGTGGTAAAACTTTCCTTGTTTTTCGCGTGGATCATATTATAACGATTAGAATTCAATGCAACCTTTTTTTGTGTAAATTTAATGACTTATGCGTAAACTGAATTTCTTACAATCAATGGTCAACAATCGATATCTAAACTATTAACACTGCCAATATCTTCTTCCGCACAGCCACGAGAACACCGACACCCCAGCGGACAGCAAAGACATCCAAGTGCTGATGAGTTCGTTCCGAAGCCACGTGATTAAGCTGCGCGTCAGCAAGAAACCCGACAAGCAACACCTGGACTTACTCGTCGAGAATGACGACAAGAACTCCGGCGGGATTTGGAACTCTATTGCTAGGTATATAAAGATTAAAATATAAAGTATGCATGTTCAGCTGTGATTGACAAGTGCTGTGGAGGCATGCTTTGGATTTGAAAACCGACTAACCGAGTTTGGCCTAGGCCATTTGCCTCGTGCATACAGCGTTTGATAAAAAAAAACGGCCAATAGGCCAGTCCAGTTTTTCTTAAGCGCGTTGAGAACAACAAGGGCCGTATTTTGACGTGCTAAATAGACATCACCAAAACAAAATCGAGTTGGAGCTACACCTACATGAAACACACCACACACATCTCTTGTTCACAACTTAGTAATAGGGTATTTTACTCTATATGAGAAAAAAAACAAAATATATTATGGAGATAACTTAGGCAAAAAGCAGTCGGAAAACGTTACTTTTAGTTCATAAAATAGCAAACTAAATTTTAAAATGCAATTTAAAGGTTTCAGCTTTTTTAATCTGTTTCATAACACCATTAAATATTAAATAGTAGTCGCCATGTTATTACGTCATACGGCTATGTAAACTTAGAAGTGTCAACTATCAGCGTATCAACTATTGTTTACACAGCCAACTGACTTCATGACCGCAGAGCAATATGGCGTCCACTGCGTCCAGCGTTTTCGTCAAATTACGTGCGAAATTTGAAAATGCAAAATTTAAATGTATTTTTATGGCACTTAACGATTGAATAAAAAATTGTGATTTTTTTTGTGGTTCATTTGCACTATAGAATCTAATTGAGATACTTTTCAAAAATGGGCGTTATACCCTATTATGACGTTAATACTTCATATTACGTAGGGCCGTATTATGAAGTATTAACATAGCTGAGTAACTGATACAATACAGAATCAAAATTCAGCAGTCGCAAGCTATGAAGCATGCATGCATGGAACAGCCATCTTATGGTGGGCACAGAAATGTGACGTAACATGAAATGAAACATACGTTGAAACGAATATCCAAAGTGCAATACAATTTCAAATGTAACACATGTTGAAACAAATTCGCCGTGTTGTAGTGTTACATTTCATGTTGCATTGCATATTGTTAATTTCAACGTATATTAAATTTCATGTTAAGTTTCACATATGTGTAACCTTTTGATAAATACAATTAATTTAATTGTTTCCCTTGCCCTCTCATACAAGTCAACAAATGAAACGCATTCTCAGCTCGTTCGGCGGCGGTGAGGAGTCGGAGTCACAAGAAGAGACCATCAACGTGTTCTCAGTGGCGTCGGGGCATCTGTACGAACGGTTCCTACGTATCATGATGTTGTCCGTACTCAAGAATACCAAGTCGCCCGTCAAGTTCTGGTTTTTGAAGAATTATTTGAGTCCTTCGCTCAAGGTAAGTTTACCAAGAAAATAAAATACACACAAATCGATTTCTTGATACAGTTAATAGCACGTCCATGGTTACAATTTGACTTTAACAGCGCATTATTTTATAACAGTAAGTGTGATTTTCGCATTTAAACGGTTTCCACTGATGTATGTATGATCGTACTAGTTAAAAATAAAAATTAATAAGTTGCTTGTTGCTATTGGACATCAACCGCAAGCTCTATTTACTAAAACTTGTTGTTTTTTAAAACTAAAATAAAACAAAGCGAATCAAAAGTAATTTAAAACAGTACGAAATAATGTTCCTGATCAAATTGCTTGGACGAATACAGAAAGTGATATCAAAAACATATCTTCTTTTTTCCGCTCGGGTTTGACCACTATTTCATCGTATACTTTCCTCCTTAGGACATCTTGCCATACATGGCACAAGAGTACGGCTTCCAGTACGAATTAGTTCAGTACCAGTGGCCGCGCTGGTTGCAGCGACAGCGCGATAGACAGCGCACCATCTGGGGCTACAAGATTCTGTTCCTCGACGTGCTATTCCCGCTGCACGTCAAGAAGATCATCTTCGTGGATGCTGACCAGGTAATATTGCCAGAAGCAGTTAGTTCAGTACCAGTAACCGTAGTTGGAAACAGTCCGATCCTACTGGCTTCGTTCTCTCTTTTCACCATGCATTGCTATGACGATGCATACCAAGTTTCTGATCGACTGAGCAGTGAATTCTCTCCTTAGATTACCATTGATTTTTTATAAGGCGTAAGCTCTAATATAATTGGCCATATCGCCTGCATAGGTTTCACCCTGAGTTGACTCAATCATCAACATTGTATGGCACAGATTGTTCGCGCAGACTTGAAGGAGCTGGTTGAATTGGACTTGGGCGGCGCGCCATACGGATACACGCCATTCTGTGACAGCAGACGAGAGATGGAAGGATTCAGGTAAGAGTTCATTCATTAACATCAATTCCGCAGCAATCCATTGTCTGATAAAAGCTTCTACAAGACTGATATCGGGCTTATTTAAACTGATAATGTATACTGACCAGATTCTAACTTTGACGACGATCCCACTATTTGTTTTGCGTGAACTTCATTCAAGTAAACCATCAATTGTCTTGAACTTCCCAGCCCAAAGCATTTATTTCAATTAAAGACACTTTAGGCAAGTTTTTGAATATTCAAGAAGTCGGTCAGTCGAAAAGTCATTAGAGCGACGGCAAAATATGTAATGATGCGATAAGACTGCGGTCGATTGATGTCAACGCCCCGTAACTTACAACCTCAAAATATAATCGATAGCCGATCGGTTAATGTCATTCTTCCTCTTCGTCGTGTCGCTGGTACGACAGTATATTAGATTTTGTTGACCCAAAAGTTCGCCACTTCCACGGCATCGTCGGTGGCAGAGCAGAGGTCGCTGTGGATGCATTGTTTTGTGCACAGAAGGCATAATAGGAGGTGGGACGTAGTAATCCCACTGGCCATGCGCCACACCAGACGAATGTCATCGATAGACTGCAATCTTATTGCACTGCATTTCACGTACTTGACAAAGTTTATGTCACACGCCAGGTTCTGGAAGCAAGGCTACTGGCGCAACCACCTGCAGGGCCGCAGCTACCACATCAGCGCGCTGTACGTGGTGGATCTGAAGAGGTTCCGCCGCATCGCCGCCGGGGACCGTCTGCGAGGGCAGTACCAGGCGCTCAGCCAGGATCCTAACAGCTTGTCTAACTTAGGTATGATTGAATAGCTTACAAAATTACTCTTCAGTTACAATTAAATAGGAATAGTAACTGTGTACATGTTTTAACGGATTGCAATAAAATTTTAAGGAAGTCGTATCATTTAAATATTTCGAATTAATGACGACTTCTGATATAAAGCAAACATCAGGGGTATAGAATTAAAATGGTTGTCCTTGGAAAAAGAAATCGCAGTATTAAGGAAAAAGTATTATTTTTGTAGCCAACAACATACTCATTTGAAATACATGGAAAGCAACATTCATTACAATGATATCATAATAATCATTCATGCTGTAGGAGAAATAAGCAAAAAAGTAATAACTATTTGACGTAACCAGTTTTGTTCCCAAGCACTGAAAATATCTAAGTATCAATTTAACAATAGTTAAAAACAACGAGCTCATTACAAAAAATCTTATGAGCGGCCATTAACTCTTTTATTTCAAATGGAGCACTCCTATTGGTTTGACTTAGACGTAGCCAACTTTGATACCCTAATTCAAAAGGGACGAAACAAAGTTTATGTGTTTTGTATAATGTAGTCCCAAAATTAAAAAGCTGCCATAAAAAAATACATGATTTTAAAAATTGGTGTACACAACCAGTTTTGATTATATACCCCTGACATGGTTTATTTTTTATGTTGTCTGTTTCATTGAATGTAAATCAGTCTGGAGTATAAACGACATAAAAGCTCAGAATAAGAAACTGAGATAAGATTTTTATTTCACAAGGACACTCGGCCAAGTTAAATGGACAGTAATTAGTTGGTCCATAGTTTATGAACTGCTCAATGGAACATAGAGCAGTTATGACCATTGTCCTTTAACTGTGAACTTAACCGTGTATCGGCTGTTATTAAATCTCAATATTTTGTTATTACAGATCAAGATTTGCCGAACAATATGATTCATCAAGTAGCCATTAAGTCGTTGCCTCAAGAATGGTTGTGGTGCGAGACGTGGTGCGACAATGACTCCAAAACTTCCGCTAAGACTATCGATTTGGTAAGTCACTGTCACATGTATTAGATATTTAAATTTACTTACAACATATTTATTTTCAGCTTATGTTGATCACTGCAAGGAAAAAGAAGGCTTGTGCTGTTTTGGCCCAATTTTTTTATTTTTTATTTGGGTGGGAAATCATCAAATGACTTCTCCCGCTTTGGGCGGAGCGGAAGGGCGTGTCAGACTCTTCCTGACTAAAACCCACCCGTGTTCCTACAGTTGCCTGTGGGCCAGGAGGGCCACGGTAATTCTTTCGAACAATCTGCGACCCCGGCAGGCATCGAACCTATCGGACCCCGTCAATGATGCTGACATCTCTTGGAGGCGCGCGTGGAACACGATGCGCCGTCGACCCGGGCCTGGTCCTTACCCGGACGGCGAGCTGCCCATACGCTACCTAAACATATGCTTTTTTGGCCCTAACACGGATATAATCAAAATAAAACAACCAGAAATTGAGTACAGGGGGCATAGGTGAATATTATATAATAACCGTGGAGTTTCTTGTTTTTCCCCATAAGAAACGACTAATTGGAACCATGCACCTAGCTTCTGAAATTTCATAAGTGCCATGTAGGTTTATGTGGAACAAAATATTTTGAATTTGAATCACTCGATAACCGCGGCTAGGGTTAAACAAAATGCGTTGTTGGTCACGACCGGTGATCAAAGACGTGTCTACCGTAATCGCGTATGTGGAGGTTGATTGGAATGGAACGAAGCCTCCTCTCATGTATTCTCTCTGTCTTTCTCTCCCTCTCTAGGAATAGGAAATATAATGAATAAGTAATCATTCTTTATTTTATTTCCAGTGCAATAACCCGCAGACGAAAGAAGCGAAGCTATCAGCCGCCATGCGTATCGTACCTGAGTGGAGCGAGTATGACGTTGAGATAAAGGGTTTGCAGGCGCGCGTGCGTCGCGGATTGTATCAAGCCGCTGATCATGAACAGGTGAGGCATTAGTGAACTGAGTAGCTCCCTTCTGCTGGAAGTTAATGCTGGAGTGGAGGGAAGTAGTGTTGCGAGTGTTATCGACACTAAAGTAATCGATTTTAAAGTCACTTTGAAAACTGGTACAATGTCTATAGTAAGTTAGGTGGTAAAAAAGACCTGTCGATAAAATCGGTACTATCGTGATCGCTTTTATTGGTAGTATTGATTTAATTGATAGATGGGGAAACTATCGATCGTATGACCGATTTACGAGGTGTTTCGCATCACTGAAGTGTGGTCGTTTGCGGGATCGAAGGAGACAGGCAACTTCAAGCAGTTAAAAGCAGCCCGTGTATGGCCGGCTGAAGCGTAGGTGATGAATGTGATGATAAATCAGAAACATTGTAAAAATCTTTTGTTGCAGGAGATCGAGAATACAGATCATCAAGAAACTCCAGCTGAAAGTCCATCAAGTAAGTGTCAAGAATAATCTCTATTATTTACGGTATCCTTATTCATAAGAAAACAAAGACTTATTCAAATCTTTTGTTCCAGAACACGACGAGCATTCTGAGTTATGATGAACTAAAGGGTTGATGTAATTAGTTTATTCCAATTTTGTTGAATGCCGAGTTCGAGTGAATGAGTAAGTAGGTAAATGCTCACTGTGTATGTACAGTTCAGCGTTTAACGTAGCTGAACTATTCAATTATTACATGTATTCTACCATAAGTGTATATTTTCACATATTTATAATAATTACAAGCTTTTGAGCAAAACATTTGGCAGTTTCATATATGAAAATCTTATTTTTAAATATATCGAAAATATTGGTTTTCTATTTAAAATTGTTAAGTAATTTCTTATTTTATTATTTTTATAAATTCTGTTATAAAACGTTATTAAATTACATATTCAAATATCTAACACCCGGTTTCTGAATTGAGAATTTGAAGTTGACAACTCGTCAAACTCTACTTAATCGTTACTTAGGGTGAAAGCTCGCGAAATACAAAATTACTTTGCAAAAAACGTATGAAATTTTGAATTTTGGAGGCTACATTGAAGGAATCGCCATAAGTAATGCTAAAGTAGGGTTTGACAAGTTCTCAACTTCAAAGTCTCTATTCAGAAACCGGATGTAAGTCTACCTACTTTAATTTGCGATGCCATATTGCGATATTTATCGTTCTGTAAAGCGTCTAAAATTATAACAATGCAAAATTTCACACAAATAGTACTTGACTTCTGTACACTATAATTGTTTAGTAAATTTTCAGTTCTACCACTTACATAAGCGATTTACTACCATTTATATCAAATAAGTAAAAATGATGTGATTTTTTAGTTCATAAGTGAAGGGATTCTCTGTTGGACTGAAATCCTATGTTAGCAAGAGTTTATTTTTATATTAATCCCAGTAACAAATTCCAAAATTCTGTATAGTTATAGTGATTAAAACTACCGTGTTTATGTATAAGGTTAATTAATGAAGCAGTCTCGAGATCTCACAAGTTAGTGAATTCAATATTATATTATACAGTGAATTTCTTTAGATTGGTTGTAGATAAGATGTTCAATTTTCTCTTTTATATTGCTCAGTATATGTCATTGGTAATACATTGCTAAAATACAATAGAATTGTAAATAAACTTACTCCACATTTATATTGACTTTCATTATTGTTTTTTCCTGCCTTATTTGTAAGCAAAACCGAAATATAGGACTATTTTGTGTTTCTCAGTTAAGAATTTAAACTCCCTCTCGCAATCTTTAACTTTTAGCGTTGCTGCTATCGGCGGTAAGATGCATTTAATTTGATACAAAGAACTCAAAAATTCAAATTCAATATTACCTACTGCGGCTTTAGAAGTACGTTCACGTGTCACTGACACTGGCATGGCCACCATCAGGGATTTTAATTTTGATAACACAAAAAAAACTTGAAATTAGTCGCCAAATATCAGAATCAGTCAGTCACTGGTTCAAAAGTTATAAGGGTTTCTAGGTGGCCGATCTGGGGACTGCTTACCCCAGCATGGCCCATTTGAATCTCAAAAGCTAGGGCACCTAGCGATAGATCTGTTATACCCCAAATTTTGTCGCTAATTAGTCGGAATCAGTCGCCAAATATCAGAATCTGTTCGTCACAGGTTGAAAAGTTATAAACGTTTCTACTTGGCCGACCTAGAGAATTTCCCCAGCTTGGCCACATTTATATCTCAAAAATTAGGGCACCTAGCGAAGATCTGTTTCCTCCCAAATTTAGACGCTAATTAGTCGCAATTCCTCGCCAAGTCACAGCATTAGTCGGGTCTTAGTTTAGAAGATATAATGAGTTCAATTTTTAAAGTATAGTACAAGAGCTAGATCAAAAAAATTACGAAAAATTGTCAAGAAAAAAATATTTCTATTAATATGTGTAACATATACTTCTAGTTTTATCGGTCTAAAGTCCTTAGAAATGTCAGAAAGAGATGAATTCTCGATTACATACATGTTTTTATGTTTTAAATCACTAGGTTAGAGTGGCTTAAACTTCTTTGAAAACATTTAACCTTGCTTTTATTTCATATTTGGCGACTAATTAGCGACAGATTTTTTGTGTTATCATAATAAAAATCCCTGATGGTGGCCTCGCCAGTGTCAGTCGCCCTGCGTTCACCTTTACTTTTGCAACCCATTGCAAAATCCTCTTAACCGACTTCTTAAAAAGGAGGAGGTTCACTATTCGTCTGTTTTTTTTTTAGTTTTTTATATAATATATGTAACACGATATCTCCGGCAGTTGTGGACCGATTTCTACATTTATTTTTTTAATGGATAGGGTATGCCTCAGGGGTAGAGCCATATACAATGTATTAACTTGGCTTGGGTGGTTTATTAGTTAGCTTCAATAATACGTATTTTTTCCACTTAGTGTATAATAAATGTTATAATAACTTCATATCACTGTTATTTACATAGCAAGTAGTGGTATGTGTCGGGTAGGTACCACAACTAAATAGTGAAAAATAAAATTATGTTTACAAAAAAAAACCGACTTAAAAAAAAAAAATACTACCTACTTAAATAAAAAGTAACTTTAATTTCGAGTCGGCGGCAAAAAACGAAAATACAAAACCAAAGACACTGACTTGAAAAATGTTTTTTATTTTTTTTGTAAAGTTTTTCCTATGAACCAACACACCACAGACGGGCTGCACCAAACTTTTTTGTATGAAAATGCGTAACGCTGCCGTCCGTTGCGACTGTAATGTGCGCTTGGCATATCAGCTATACACAGCTCTGTCCTCGTCGGTATTCTAACGAGACATCTAGGGTATTTCCTCGCTAATTAATACTTTAAATTAGTCATTCATTCTTCCATGTTCATTCGTGTCTCAATAAATCAATTTAATCAAAGTAAAACAAATTATTCTTCTAAGTACGACTTTTATTTACAAGAATTCTTAACATCACTATGTAATAAAATTATCATTTGACATAAAACGACTAAAGATAGTACAACTAAAACTACGTATTATTAAAATTATTTTGACAGAGAAAAAGTACCTAAGTCTACCAGTTTATTAGGAGTTCAATAAATACTAAA
The DNA here is from genome assembly GCA_916610205.1 of Griposia aprilina. Taxonomy (NCBI): domain Eukaryota; kingdom Metazoa; phylum Arthropoda; class Insecta; order Lepidoptera; family Noctuidae; genus Griposia; species Griposia aprilina. The sequence continues at coordinate 14,666,691 of OU744286.1, forward strand.
TATGTACAACAATGTAAGTAGTAAGTGACACTAGGAATAAAAATATTATACAGTTGGATTCCTGTATTATTTTGCTGCAATATCTGCAATGATTTTCGTACTACTTCAATAGTACGTAGTTACATCAGAAGTGGGTGATCATTAGCCCTGCAATAGGGAACATCATACAGCATTGGTAGGCTGCATTAAACATTTTAATTCACTTTATTGTCGAAATATTAGAAAATACACGCTAACTTACGTTATTTAGAGGTACTAGAATTATAATTTCCGATATGTCACAAAATAACAGACAGTTTTAAATAAACGTGATGAGATTTATTTTCTAAGTACTGTAGGATACTCCTGAGAATATAATGCTACTCTTTAAAATTTACTTTCTACTTGAATTCTACTTCAATACAATATTTTAACTCAATGGCATTATTATGGCAGCTCCACTATTGTTTTCGTTATTTGCCTCTCGCTTGCACACATACTCGGTACGTGAGAGGCAAATAGCATAACCGCCAAATTTAATCCGACTTCTGGATAGACGGATAGTAGATCGGGAGTATTATACACACACAAGTAACTTACGAAGGTATAATGACTAGTCACATTGTATTCTTAATCAATCTTTGGTTATAAAGGGAAAATATTTGTTCTGTATAAAATTATATACCTAGCTATGGTAAAATCTTCGAAAATGCAAATAGAAGCAAATTAAATGGACACAATTTCTGTGTTTACTGGAAAAACTAAATTGAGACTGAAGACTTGCACTAATTTAATATAGGCCAAGGATTCGTTAACCAAGTACGAGTAAGTATTGATTTCGAAATTTTTACAAAAAAAAAATATCGAGAATATTTGAATTTATAGAGGGCAGAGCGAATTCAAGTTGGAATATCTTATATCCTAGCTGAGAAGTGCATCACGTCATGGAAATTTTGTGGTGTTATAAATATGTACATTCATGACAATCATCGTTTCTCGGAGTGCCTTTATAGCTGCAGCAAGTTGCAATTGCGTACATTGCCATAGGCTATTTTATTTCTGCCAGCAGACTTTCGGGGGATACAGAAACAAAACAGTAGGTTCATGTTGGTGTTGAATACTGTGTTCAGCTAAGATAAAGATCAAGTAAGAAGGTTCAGTTGCAGTAGTGTTCCTCGGTGGTAAGTCGGCACAGCTGGCAGTCGACGCGGCAGCACCAGTGGTAGCGGCAGTGGCATCGCTCGAGCCGGCTGGAGCGCACGCCGCGGCGCCCGCGACCGCAGCACAGCCGGCCGCAACCGCCTGATGCACTGCCCAGGGTCGCGTTACATTTTCTGTAAACAAACATCAATGGTAAGTATATCAAACTCTATTAAACATTCGAGCCTCATGGACTCCCCAGAGAGCCGGAAACAATAAGTTTTTCATTGTGCCGTTGAGTAAAAGGAATGTAAAACGCGATACGTCCTATTCTTCCAACTTGCTCTTGCACTGGATACAACCATGTCATTATATTTATGGCCTCTGGAATTTTGCTAATACAGTATAGGTACGAGCAAAAAAAATTGCGAAGGATGACTTCGAACCTCTATATCTAAGGTACAAGTTCCACAGTGCAGCACTTAATCAAGCTGGTGCAAAGTGAAGTGTTACTAACATAGTTTTAAGCCTTATTTCTTAACACAAGTTTTGTTTACATTAAAATATGTATGTTTAGGTTAAGGTATTTATCTATGGGCCTGAGTTGCCTGAAAATAAATGGTTTTATTATTATTATAGAAGCACTAGTTCTGTCTGGCACTGATAGTTTAAGTTTAGTTTTTTGGAAAGTTAGAACTGACTAAATATAAAATGGGATATGGCTGGGCAGAGATACTTTAGTTAGACTTAGAGAGTTCGATAGGAACATCTTAAAAGGTCTTGGGTGCGTTAGAAAAACCAGCTAAAAAAAGTTCTTACCTGCCGTGTGTTCCAAGCGATCCTGCAGCTGAATCTGGCTCGCAATAGTCCGGACTAGGCGTGACGTATCTCAGCCGCGGCCGTGCGCGCCGCGCGTGGCGCGCGTGCGGGCGCAGCGGGCCGGCGCGCGCCGCCTCGCCCGCCAGCGCAGCCGCCACGCGCGCCAGCGGCGGTAGTGAGCGCCAGCACGTCCGCACTGAGCACGAGCCCGAAACGCCGTGACACGTGCACTTCGTGCGCATGCCTGATGACACCGCCTGTACAACAATCATACATGTAAGTGATTTAAAAAAGTGTCCATGGAGTTTCTTGCCAGTTCTTCTCCATAAGAATTTATTACGCTTTGGAATGGCCAACTGCTGCATCTTTGTGACTGACTGCGACTCCTTGACAATTCAAAAGTGCCTGTAAATGGTTTAGTTGACATTTTAAGTTTGAGACATATAGTCAGCATATCAGCGAAGGTAACATCCGTTATACTTTACTAGAACATCCACTACACATCCACCATGCAGCCACTACTGTGAGTGGATATGAGAAAGATCCTGAAGCTGTAGGCCGTAGGGTTTACAGTCAAGTCTTGTCTCAGGAAATATATTGAGGTCATCATAATTCACTCAAGAATCGGGCTAAGAAGACGCAGTTGATCTTTACGTAATTGAGTAATAAAGCTTTTTTATTTTTATTGAACTGAAAAAGTCCATCGTTATTTACCTTTCGTCCAAATCGTCCGTTCATCAGGTTAGCGGACGCAATGAGCTCTCGCAGTCGTTCGAGTCGAGTTCGCAAGTCCACTTGAGGATCGAATCTCGGGTCGTCAGCCGCCATCCGGTATTCAATGTTGCGGTATCTGGAGCCTCGATCTTCATATTCGTACCTGTTCAAAAGAAAATAAAAAATGTTATTTTCGACTATATTACTACCTTACTATGAATCAAGAGTGTTCAAAGGTCGGATGAAAACTAATTAAATTGCGTTTTGCTGAAAAATAGCCCCAGTTACACCCTAGGGTGAAAATGCGTTTCATACACCTCCGCCTTATTCCTTCGGTTTGGTGAGCATCGTGCAAAAACGCTTTCATATACGCTAACCTCGGTCTAGATCTGAACCTTTTCCGTGTTGGTCTTCCTCGTCGCGGTGAGCGCGGCAGACGCTTCCGTCCGCGACGTCCTTTCTTCCTCGTCTTGGGCGCCACACTGGTGTTAGCTGGCGCGGGCTGGTCATCCACTAAGATGACTATAGGTGGCATCGTCGTTGGCTCCATGGTCGTTGTAGTAGTAGGTAGCTCTGTGGTCGTCGTCTCTATTTCTAAGATATTTTCCACCTTTCCTTCTCGGACGTCTATTTCGTGCGCATCCAGAAACTGCTTTGCGAATCTGAAAACAGGATTTTGATTTTTAAAAGGCAATCACAGTTTGTATAACTGTAGACTAAATTAAAATGATTGTCATATTTTACTAACCCTGGAGTCTCTAGCATTGCAACTAGTAACAAATTACTCGAGATTCATACCTTTCCGCCCACTGAAAGTTGTCACCACATCCACCCCACTTGAACCTTGCATGTGGTTCCGCAGGCGTGATCTGCGCTTGCCGCGGCGGCCGAGGAGGCGCGTGGGGCGGGGCGGCGCACGAGCAGGCTGCTAGCGAGCCGGCCGCGCATGCACGAGCCACCGACCACGTCAGCGCAGCCGCAGACATTGCGTACACGTATGCTTGCTCGCGAGTGCCTGAGGACGTCGGAAAATTGAATTTGGAACTGGATATACAGGTCCGTTTTTTTGTGGATACTAGCAATGTTAGTTACAAATAACTGATATTCCTGTTAACCCCTCTAACTAACCTAAATATGCTTGTGCTAGAGTGGTGCAAAACGTCAAAAGTGCAATGAATGGGTGCAGCGCAGGCCCAACTCACGACTTCCTGCTCGCTCCTTGTCCGTTAATAATAGCACTAGATTGTTGCGGCATTGCTTTTGAATTATGCTGATAATATGCTGGGTAAAGGCATCTCCCAAGCTTGGTTTGTGTGCTGTCAAACTATTGCAAGGGCATAATGGGGACCATATACCAAAGATTGATCTCTGATATCGGTGACACTGTAAAGGCTGCCTTTCATCAGTGGTACATTGTTATTTGAACTACTTACCACCTGTTGCTTACCGCTTATAATTATGTCAGCAAACCTTAATGCCAGTGAGTTCAACTTTATTTTATTTATGGGAAGCGGTATCCTCAGAACCGCGTTGTGGTTGAAAATACAATTACTGTTGATCATACCTACCCTTATCCCTGTTGGGTTATTATAATATAGCCATTACACTTTGTTCGACAAATATTTTCTTTTGTTAACTAATGCCCGTTTACTCTAACAGCTCGTTTGTAACAAAATAGTAAAATAATGCTAGTGATACTCAACAGGAGTTTAAATTAAGATATTTAGGTTATCGACCTGCTGTCGAAATCAAAATATTTTATTTCACATAAACCTACATAGGCACTTATGAAACGTCAGAAGCTAGGTGCACGGTTCCCATTGGTCGTTTCCTATGGAGAAGAGCCGGCAAGAAACTCCACGGTTACTCTTTTAAAAATAAGGGGCTTTTACAATGTTTCAAATTACAGTGTTGATAGATATGGGAGGACAGTGTAGACCTGTCAACAAGTAACAGGTAGGTACTATAAAATAGTCTACAAATCTACACTCTACAAGTTAGGCCTACAACGTTCTCACATTCACAAAATATAGAACATTCTATGTAAAAGATGAATAAAATAATAAAAATAAAAGCCTATTTAACCCTTTCAAACCTTAGACTTCGAAGTAGACAAGTCTTCAGTAAACTCGTGTTTGTTTTTTTGGTACCCACGACCGTAGAATAGAATACTTTTGGACAAGCAGTCGACACTTCGCGACGTTTACAAAGTAAATCTTTTACAAGTTGTCTCAAGTCGGTTTTATTACTTCCCTACCTCGTATAGCAGTCCGATTTAATATCTGACCAATACTAGGCGTCGAGTATTAATTAATCAAACAATTTAAATGCTACCACAACAGTTGTGATAATTATATAAGTCTGAGAGCCAGCAAATATAGCGCAGTACCATGGATTAAAGTAGAACCTCCAGCTAAATGAACCGACGTTCTGAATGTCGTATCAAGTTCGATCAAATGTTCAAAATGTATCAATATCACAGATTGACTCAGTGGTAAGACTGGATGCCAACCTTAACATAGTTGGGAAATGACTTAGCAGATAATGATGATGGTCATCACAGGTTGACTTATCTGCGTTATTCAGATCTAAGAGCCTAAATTCCATAAAGCGAAAATCTCCATTGGCATGTCGCAAGTTACAGAGGCAAGAGGGTACAGATGACCTCTACTTAGTTGTGTTAAGCAAAATTAACCCGATATAATATTATACTCCCTGCTTTAATCCTGAACCCTTATACATGTCTTGCAGGTAGGTACTGTACTGATGGGCACTTTCCATCCAGAGAATCGTTTTTAATTACAAACGATATCAGCGCGATAAAGCCCGCACGTCCTTAGCTGAGTTAAACAATGGCATCTGACGGGCTTATCACACAGCACATCGGCAGCGCAGACCGCGCGTGAGTGCACAGCTCTCGGTTATCGCTGAATGACGTCCCTCCCCCTCCCACTGCCACCCTCACTCGCAACCCCCCGCGCCCTGCACGCTTGATTCATGCGTGTAATTAAATCTTTTGTCCGTCTCGCTGTACCTCGACCCTAAGCCCTCACCGCTGATCGCATTGTAAGACGAGCTTTCGATCGTCTTTCTAATTTAACAGACTAAAGATAACTTTCATGGTTTTCAGAAGAAAAGCTTTATCTCATCAATAAGGATTCGCGAGATTGATTTATATTCTTAACTTTGTACGCTTTCCCGATGAAAATGCCCTCGAGCGCTTAAAGATATTGTTTAATTTGGGAAGTTCTGATTCCTCGGTAGTTGCAGTTTGCAGACATAAAGTTTGATGAAGTATCTATTACTAACAATGTAATTTAATACCTCGAAGGTTCAAGCTTATTAAGAAGGAAACTAGCAGAGAGCAGTGGTGGCCCAGTGGTAACGGCCGTGACTTATGAGTTGTAGGTCGCAGCTTCGATCCCAGACAGGAACTTAAGTAAATTAATTAATCACCATTGCTCTCAAAACGGTGAAGAAAAACATCGTGAGTAAACCGGCATGTCCTAGAACCAAAAATTCGAAGACATGTGACATCCACCAACCCGCACCGGGCCCGTGTGGTGGATTACAGCCCCCTCCCTCTCACCGAGAGGAGGCCTGTGTCCCAGGAGTGGGAACGTTATAGGCTGATTATGCTATGCTAAGAAGGACACTGGGAAAAACCAATTAGGTATTGATCATTTCCTTCATGTAACTTAGTAATTTATTTTATTTGATTTTGAACCGAAAAATAAATACTTAGGACACCTAGGGCTTACCTTCAGACAGACGATAATATCATGACAACTTAACTCATAATTCTATTAAAAAAATTATGTCGATCTGATGATAATAAAGAACTTCAAGAGTTCAAGACTCAAATCTTCTTTAGGCGTGTGTCCATCATTTACATCAACTTATCCAAAACAAAGTTCACTGTCTGTATGTACCTACTAAAGGTTTATGATACGTTCTAAGTTATCGAGATGTAGATTTTGTCGTCATAACTTTATGCCTTTGCGAGCTGCAATTCAAGACGATAAAAATCCCCCGACTTGAGGCTTTATTGGCGAGTTCCGCCTTAGATGGCATTGATATTATATCGTTTTGTTAGAGTATGCGAATGCACCAGAATTCCAAGTAGACAGATTTATTTGATGGTCACCGTAAGCTTTTCTACAAAGCCGGTGACAACCGCATACTTTAGCTAAGTATATACAGGCTGGTTGAATTACGTGAAGCATCACATATCAAACTTTAAGACAGCACAAACTATATTCCTTTACAACCTTGAAACTTCTATTTTTTGCGTGGTTTGGACCAAACTGTAGATCTCGAATCTCTGTTAGTGTCCTACCATTCAGTTAAAGTTCTGTAGAGCTGCCCACAATATAACTTGACATGTAGGTACCTCGGCGTTTTCTGGGCGCAACGCATTGAATTGAAACGCGAATTCGCGATGTCACGGGCGATCCTGCGTATATACCGGTATATTTTTCGTACGTAAAGGAAAACATCACGGAAACCAGCTAATAACAAAATCAAATATTTGCGATGCCGTGACACCAGCGATAGGCACTAGCTGTCACGTCGAGCATGGATGACGAATGAAGTGGTTACATCCAGTGCCAGGAGGTTCAACCATGATTATCATTGGTTAAGTAAACGTTTATGTTTACATGTAGCAGTGTAGCTCTCTGAAAGTGGTCCTTTACTTTGACTTGCAATTCAACTTTCAGTCTTTCAGTGATTTCTGATCCGAAATATCTACATTTTTCCAATTCACTGACATAAAGAAGGTAGGTGAGAAAAATTAAACAATAATTATTCATGCGCCTTACAATATTTTGCGAAGCGACCTTATGCAAAATTTGACGGACACCTATCTAAGTAGACACCTCGGCTCTTAATGAAAAGTTATTCTTTGTTCATCGCCACAGCCACCGTAGACTTTATTCGCTTCGTAAAACTTTTAATTAAAATGTATCAAGCCGGGAGCACTCCCAAGATTCCTAACGGTTTTGTTTGTAGCCGACAACGTTCCGTGTCAATTAATTTCCTAAAGTGGGCAGACGGACGCCGAAATGGTGACCAAAAACAATGCTCCGTATTTTGCAGTAGTCGACCGTCGGCATCCGGCCCGCACTCGCTGCCAACTACACAATGTCGCCGACCATGCTAAAGCTAGAAAAACTTCCCCATTGTTTGTCTTCTTTTCTATTCCTAACTTTTAGATAGTTGTTTTTTTAACGTCTCTCTTGGAACACTGATTGTAGTGAGCGACGCAAAAAGAGATTGGATAGCGTTAACATCAACGGAAAATCTTGTTCCTCTACGAACTTTTATGAAAGGTTTGGCGACGAAAAACATTTCCTGACCGAAATACCTATATATGCCTTTGCGTTTATCTCTATTTCATTTATTAGATCAATATTTACCTACTTACTATGCAGTCGCGTCACGCTATGACAGCCAACGTGTTGTACCGGCGGCCTACGCCGGCGATCGTTCAACGAGTTTCGTGCTGGCATAGAGTTATGAAGACATCGCGTGACGTCTTCTGTTATTTAATAAGGTTCCTGCGCCGGCCGTACGATCGGCATCGGAACGATTGCTCTTTACTGTCTAGTCGCTCAGCTCTATTAGAGGGTAATTAACAAAAGAGCATTCAAATTAAATTTAAACAATGGTGTAATCTGAAAATTAATTACCCGAGAAGTGATAAATATCTTCATGTGTCATGTAAATAAAAAGAATGGTCGGAGCGGAACGGTACCCGCGCACCGTTGCTGAAAGAAAGGCCGCTGTCGTCACGCCGCCCGCGCTCGCACAATACATCCACGGTGATTTAAAAGACTCGACAAACTTGTCTCCCTTATCTTACATTAGTGATGGAACTTGCAGCTTTTTTCTAATAAGGACTAAAATGGGTTCTTCCAAGGCGTGGAAACGAAGAGCATTGAAAATGTAGGTACCGACACTGTGAATCACGATTCCTTATAAGCAGGTGCTGAACTGCTGAGCTCGTTGAAGTTCCTAGTTTAAATTAAAAATACATTGGTAAAAGGTACGCACCCGTGAGCAGGTCAGGGGTGAATCTGGGTGCAAGTTCAATGGAGGAGCAGTTCCAGCGCTCGCCGTGGTGCGCGGTGAGGCAGGCGGCGCGCGCCAGGCGCGCGGCTCCCGCCACGTGCTGCATGGCGGAGGGCTGGCGCCGGCACGCGCGCGCCTGCCCGCCCCACAGCCAGCCCGCGCGCCGCGCCTCCAAGCATTCGCTCTCCGTCCAGTTGCCTTCGCTCTCATGCAACGCTCTGTATCAAAATAATATTATCGTACCGGGTGTTCTTTATTGAAATTAATTTCATTCTTTAAAAAAATATGGGGCAAAGCAACCCTTTTAATTAAAGCATTCATTTATTTGATAAATAAAACATCAGATTTCTCATTTAAAGTGTTTATTTGGAAAATATTTTACCTTTCATGACCTAATTAAATTATTCGATGGCAGTGAATGGTACGTATAAACATTGGTGCAGTTTTTAACACTATTTATTTAGTTTCTTTTCGTGTTCTAAATTGTAAGAGGATGATGATCCGTCACCACGTCTCGCTGATTCGGGTCTTTGACCACGTTGAAACGCCTCACACATTTCATACAAATAATTTGGTAGAAAATCGGAACCTTCACCCTCTCTACGCCGTAGCACGTGGTACGCTTCGCGTAGCGTTGGCTTTGGTGCTAGACGTAACTCTAGCTCTACGGCAGTAGGGAAATGAGCTGCGAGGGAATAAACTATTTCCAAATCCGATGGCGGTGGCGTTAAATGCCGATAGTTCGATACTTTGTGCAAAAAATATTCTGACATGCTGACTCTTGGGTTTTTGTCATCGTATTTTCCTAGTTTCATGTCGTATAATACTGCCTTTTGTCTGTCAGGGCCCCAGAATTCTTGTTCGAAAGCCATGTAGAATGTTTCTACATCTTTGAATTCACTCCTGAAGCAGCGGGCCCACATGAGCGGTACTCCTTCTAAACATGATATTATGAATGGTAGCTGTTTCTCCTGTGCCATTTTTAATTCAGATATGTAATACTGAATACTTTCTAAGAAATCCATCGGGTGCGTGTCTCCAACGTCGTCAAAATGTGGTCTCTTATTAATGGACGCAATAATCCAATCGCTGAGATTTTCCGATGATAAATGTATGCCCGTTTTATGTGTATCCTGTCTGTTTTCGTCGAGTTCCAAAATTTTTGGCCTGTCGTCCTGTCGTGACGCTGACGGTTTATCGAACACATTTTCACCTTTCCCCAAATTAGGGAGTGACATGTGACTGCGTAGTCTAGACGAAGGCATAGGCAGGCTTTGGTAAACATCTTCTTGGCTGGAAAAACGAACGCCGAAGCCCAATGTTGTGGGTTTGTGGATGGAGCTGCTGTACATGGAATTACTGTACATAATGTCATCTTTCTTCGGACGTTCTTCTGTTTTCTTTTCTTTTGCAACAGAGGAAGATATCTTGTCAACCATCTCGGATAGGTTTGTTACTGAAGATTTAATTTGACGTAAATCAACGAACAAACTCATTGTTAAAGTTCTTAAATCTTTAGCTTGCTAAATTCATTTTCAGGTAGGTATTGAAAAGTGAATTCAGTGGCTGAAACAAAAAAAAATGGTGTTTATGATCTGTATCAGAAAAAATACTAAAGAAAAAGTGTGCATGAAAGTGCATTAAAATAAAATATCTCTAACTAACCTAAAAATAAATCTATTTCACACATTTTCAAATCTAAAAATAAAACTATTTTACTCACTCGTTTCGTGTAATTCTACAGAACAATAATTCTTGTGCACAAATAACGATGTCAGTCACATTTCACCGTTCATTGATGGATTTTTAACTCTATTTGATATTTTGATTGATGATTCTTGTGCACGAATGGAGCGATGGTAGAAGTGTGTCCAACATGGGCTATTGTGTACAGACAGCGTAAGAGTTAACCATGTGAAACGTTGCAGTAATGCTCGTGAGTGGTCCACAATGGAGGGCGATTCGTCACTGTTTGTGCACCATTGCCTCGGGTAATTCAACACGTTGTTATATGTGCAGCAGGCCAGCCTATGCGTACATATATCTAAGTCAATGTTTATAGGTGAAAACAACCTGCTTCAGGGTAACAAACTTTTAAAAGGTTCGTTCACTCTATAAGTCGCGTATAAAATTATACTTACCTTTTTTAAATAAAAGCCTACCTTTCTATACTAAAATTATTACGATAATTAATGTGCCTGTTCATTACGTGCATAATTTATTTATCCAATAGTCAAGCATGTTTGCCTTTTAGCGGTGTGCGCTGGGCGGAAAAGCGTGCGTAGCAAAGTTCGTAGCAGAAGGAGCTTACGTGCGACGGCGGCGGGCGGGCACTCCGTACTACCCGGCTACCGCTGACTACCGAGGGATGCGACAGGCGTACTTGCCGCTTTTTATGTACAGCTTACGATACAATAACTGGGTTATCGTAGATGGTATATTAAATTTCATTGACGTTTCGTCGTGCCTGCCAAGGACACGCGTTGCCGATGGTACCGTTTCCAATATTAGGGGAACACGCTTTGTTCAAATATCTAGGTTGAATTTGTGCCATAGTTGTGAAATAAACTGAATTTGTTACGGTCGTAAAGTCAGCGGCATTATTCGTACCTAACTTGAATGCTAATCAAGGTAATGATATAAAGAAAGTTTTGTTCGTTACGGTGTATTTTATGAAAAACGACTTAATCGATATGGGCAAGTAGGTAACTTTTTGCAAAAATATTAAAACGAAATTGAATGTAACATACGTAACTACTGGATGGAATAGGGTTGGGGACCGAGGTAATTATGGCTTCAAAGGTAAGGTTGCGGTAAGTTATTACCAAGTATACTGCAAGTTCATTATTGATGCATTAGTTCCGCGACCAGCCGCCGCTCGGGTGCGCATATCTTTGCGACCGAGCGAACAATAAACAACCGACCGTCCTTCCTTCCATCCTTTTTAGCTTAACACTGGCCAACGTCCGTGGTAATAAGTATGGAGAATGTGTCTTTTGTTTTACACTAAGTATGTGAACCTTTTCACATTTTCGTGTCCTTTTTTATTCAAGCAAATCTTTTAGTGGATTTGCATTTTCTGAAACAGTTTTACATTAGAGAGGACCAAGTGTAGGTACTTACAGCTATCAAATCTAGTTTTGCTTTTATTGTGCTGAACTTGGGCACTTCACCATCCTCCTGCTCTTGTGCCAATTTATTTGAGGTCAGTGCATCCGTATGTCTTATTCTTTCATACTCTATCAGCTATTATATCTGTTTTTACACCCTTTCTATCCATAATTATAATCTTTCACACAAACTATTAATCGTGTCCTTAGTCTTCAGGGACTTCCCCTCCTCTTATTGCCAATACCTACTTACTTATGAAATTAGTAACCCAGTGATCTTGTAGTTAATTGTGCAGAATAGCTTCTTATTTTTAAAAGGTCCACCATAGTGACATTAGGCTTTTATAATGTATCCTATAGGATAAAGTAACAAGATTCTAACTTCATAAGCAAAAACGAAAACTGCAAAGATTTGATCGTATTTAAGTCTAGGACCGCGAAAAGATCTTGTGTAACTCAAGAACATTCCTACTGAGTTTCATGAGATTCTTTTTCATTCAACTATGATTTATGTGAAACGTTGGCACATTTATGAGCTTTCTTTTTGTGAAATAAATTGTCTTCGTGAGAATTAAACATAGATATTATAGTTATTAGTTACAGCTATTTATTATTTCTGAATGATTTTAGGCTGTCTTTACATCAGAGCATTGCTTCATTGCAGTCAAAGTGACCTCTGCGCTGCCACCGATGACGCCGTGGAAGTGGCGAAGTTTTGGGCCAACAAAATTTGAAAAGAGTCGTGCCAGCGACACGGAGAAGAAGAAGAAGAATTAATAGCTAGAACATTTCTATCTTATTCCCTATGAGATGATTTGTGATAAATATGGGAGCACACCTTTTTACAATTTTATCCTCACAATTAAATACCATTTACGTAACTGAATGTTTTCCTGAAGACAACAACAAAGTTCAATCAATACGAAAATTTCATGCCGCAAAAAAATTACACGATGTAACCTACAACGGTATTAGGCTTTTTAATATTTGCTTTGCATCCCTTGGAAAGCCGATATCCGTGTAATGTTGTGGGGGACAGCGCACGCGACGCCACCACTCACGGCAGCTATCATGACGAGCGGCGGGCCACGTCACTCGCCCCGCATGCAACTAACAGTAATAGCTACTAGCTTGCAAACTTGAAAACAGCTACGCAACACGCATCCGCAGAATAGCGCAACACCAATTGACTCCGGACATCGAGTCACGGTGCTACGAGCCCAAAGCTTCCGTAATCCTACTATTATGGTTAATTCATGTGGAATGTAATTGTTCCGTTGTTGGACTCCGGCCGGGAACATTATCGCATTCGTCACGCCGCGCACGTGTACGTTTGATCTAATAAAATAATTCCCGTATCAAATTTTACGCGCCTATCTCGATCTGGTAGACAAAGAACCGTGCAGAGGGGCACAGGGTTTCGCTTTGTCATAACTGGTCGTCGGCACAAAAGACCACCCAGCATTTTTCGGGTAGATCTCTTTGTGTTGTGCATGTAGATAAAATAGGCCGTCAAGTTACAATGTAATTTTTCCAATAACGAAAAGGGTCACATGTCTACGCAATAACAGGATGACGCAATAACATGATTAAAAATGGCTAATATTACAATGAGCATGTCTTTGAATTAAATAAAAGGGTAGATAAAGTGTATACATTTGCATACAACGTTTTCTAATTTCCTGCTTACGAACGATGTTTGTGATTTGTTTTCCATAGGCTAAGCTTATATTATAAAAGACAGCCACTTATTATTGTACAATTTCTATATACCAACATTTTATAAACCCTCGTAAGACCTCGTTGTATCAAACTCAAAAACAACGGTGCCCAAGCCCAAACAAACAACGTCAATTTATTTAATGAAACATAAAAACACCATTGAATTTTTTGCAATGTTTGCGCAGTCTGGTACTTTGTAAATTGATAAAAAAATACATTTTAAAACATCGTCTAAAACCCGCGATGAAGCAAAAACCCGTTTGGGGCGCAATACAGCTGACGCGGCTGCAGCGGCGCGTCGCTGATTCCGCTTTAATGATGATTAAATGCTGTATGATTGTCGTGGCGTGTGTAGCCGCCCCTGCGGCCACCGGGCCTGCATCGTAGCGCAAGGGAAGTTTGAGGGAAACTTTAACCGTATCGAACTTCTAAATGCGAATTTTACTAGCGCTACATAATTATTGCAGGACCGACGAAAAGCTCCTTAAAAGCATTGTAGCTGTAGAAAGCCACATGCTTCGAAATATACCTATTACCTACAAAATATTATGAATACACATCCCAGTAGTTTACATTATTGCTAAGCTCATTTATGATCCAATCATTCTGTACATGGTTACGGTAGATTCCATTTATTCCTCGGTTCTCCCTTACGAACTTTAAATGACATTTGCTACGGCAATACACGCAACAAATTGTGGAATTGTCAAATCATTTCCAAGCCCACATCCACTACGGATACCTACACGAATAAGCAATTCATGCAATCAACAATTACATAGGTAATGTAAGCGAAAGATCACAATTTGTTATAATCACAATCACTTACAAGGGCTGGCTTTCCTCCCAGTCTCTGTTAGTTGCTTCGCTCCATTAAACACGGGACAATGATACCCTAATTATGAACCATTTGACACACGCACTCACATAGAAAGTGCCTAATAACTATCCGTAATCAAGATGTACAATTTCCATTTGGTGAATGTGCGCATATAAATGAAAATTTGCAAAATTTATATTCATATGAAATTCGCGTTCGAGAATAGTAATAGCACATTAATATGAGGGATATCACAAACGTTATAAAATGGATACTGTACGGGAATATCGGTGTAATTAGGTATGTAGTATTCAACGAGTTTATATGCCAGGCACGTGTCAGAGAAAGCCATTAGATTTAAATGTAGGTAAGTGGCCATCAAGGAGGAAGCCGGAATAATTGAAACAAATGCAGGGATTACTCAACAAATTGTCCAATACAAGGGCTATTTATCTAAGTCACCGAGCTGAAACGAACAATTGTTTCATTTTATTGGTATGACATTGTGGTGCACTTACAAAAATAATGCAACGATAAAGGGGTTATACGCGGCTTCTAAATAATTTAAATATGTAGGTACTTAGGTAATCTTGTTCAATACTTCAGAATCAGAAAATTTAAATTAGTTTAAGAAAGAAGGGGGTTTGCGGGTAAATTGCTAACCGTTCAAACTCTCGGCTTATGCAATGGAAATATTATGAAAAAAAGACAATCATAAATTAATGACTGATAACAAAACAGTTGATTAGAGTGTATCTACAACGTGGCTTATTTAAATTTCCCTAAGTATAATTTCCCGTAGTTTTCTTATTTTAATTACTCAATAATAATACACACACAAAAGTGCCTAGGGATCAAGTACGTTTTTGCTAGTTACTAAAAAGCTGTTTTTTTTATTGTATTCTTAGCAACTCATACGCATATATTTTTGTAAATTTTGTCATTTGAAAAGGGAATCGTTTTTTAATTTCGGTCAAAAGATGAAAATCTTCTGTCAAGTCGTATTCCTAGATAATCCTACAACGGGTTTGAGGCCAAATCAGTTAAATTGTTGCCATACCTCTGAGTGGAATCAATACAAAAGAACGTTAATTAAGGAGAAAAGACGTCATTGGAGACGAGAAGAACTGATCAGAGCCGTGGGAATGTTGTAAGCTGATTCCCGGCAACGTTCTGTGGCAATCGCACTGGGCACTACGCAGAGTGTTATGTCGACTTTGGACAAATTACCGCATCACTGGCAGCGTGGCAGAGCGACATGGAGGACGAACTCGCATCAACACACGCAGACAAGATCGTTACATACAAAATTACAAATGACTGCTCTACGAAATCGTACCATGTCCGCGATGATGTTGGTAACGAAGCTTCATAGCTCTTTATGGATGTTAATAAGCGATCAAACCATAAGAAATCGCTTGCATGAAATCAATCTCCGTTCCCAAAGGCCGCTACGTGTACCACCTATTGAGCCCCGTAATCGCAGAGCCCGTTTACAATGGGCTGGTGAACACAGAAATTGGGCAGAAGAAGAGTGCGTTTTCTGACGATTCTCGCTTTGGTATAAGGCCAGATACAGAGACTTACACGTTATTGGAGAACTCCTTTTTTTTTTGGTTAGGATATTATCAAATATCTTCTCTCGCTCTAGGCGGAGCGGGTGTCAGACTTTTACTGACTAAAACCCACCCGTGTTCCTTCAGTTGCCTGTGTGCCAGGGCCCCGGTAACCCTTTCGGATAAACCCGCGACTTTATTATCTTTTTATCACATTTTAATGTCGGGATTAACTAAGGTGAAAATCGCGAAAAGTCTTTAATACCTAATGCAAAAGCAGAGAAATTACGCCGTCAATCTACACATACATAAACATAGATATTTTTATATAATTTCAATGGGGCAATATTTCTTTTTTAAATACCTTGATCCCTAGACACTTATGGTGTGTGTATCTCGGAAAAGAGATATAAATTAAGGGTTGTGCCTCAACTGCCGCTTAATAGCCAAACATGTGATATATTTCGAGACGTGTTTCGACACTCATTCAGAAACTGCAGCTGCGTTATTTTAGATGTTAACACGAGGATGTGGTTGGGTGGGAGTAAAAAAGTAAAAAACATCAGTCAATAAATCTTGTCGACTAATCCTGCAAGAGAAATGAAGCAGATTACAACAAGTGTTTTTTGCAAGTTGTGAGAGGGAATGGAGGGCCGAGACGTGCCTTATCTTTATAGAGAAAAAGCTTGTGGCACGCTGGACAAAACGACATATTAAAATGTGATAGCCACGTAGGTACTTATGTGTGTTTTCAACAGAATTATTTTGTTGCCAGATTGTATCGTTTTATTTTTCAGTTTTGTTTATGTTGGCACTGTTACTTGAATGTACTGGATGAGCGACTTGTTTCTTAGTGTAGGTACATGCTACACGAGTACAAGTGTAGATAAATAAGCATAAAAATAAATATAATTTAAAAAAGTGTTTTTATTTAAAATAATTAAACATGCTTAGCATGAGAGTTCTTTGATTACAAGCAGCACGTGGCGACTGCGACAAGTAAACGCGGATAATCGCACAGAGTAAGCTTTTGTCGGCAGGCGCGTTGGGCGGGCGGAGCGCACCGCGCGGGAAGTACGCGCGTGAGTCAACAGCCAGACAGCGTGCCGCCCCCCTCCCCCCCCCCCCCCTGCTGCCGACCTTGTTCAGCTATGAGCGTTAATTACTTGGTATTGCCACCTCTTACCTTACGACTGACTTACATTTTCTGTGTCGTTGCTTGTTTCTTTTGTTGTCAAGTAATTGGTAAGCGGTGTGTAGTTTTCGTTTTTTTTATAATTGTGACAGACAGCTCAGCATTTTCGTTTAAATCTCTGTGGTGCAAAGTCTAACGTCTCGGTTTAAGATATGACGAGCCTTTCATTTGTAGGAAGAAAAATGCGATACTACCAAACCAACAATATCAACCGAATTCCGAGTGAGCTTAATCCTACGTTGAAAATATTATACCGTATACAATTGATTAATGAAGCATACATCAAAAAGGTTGCCGTCGATACGGCCGAACAAGAAATGTGTGACAAAAATAAAAGGCGAACAAATACAGCGGTGAGGATGTCGGTAATTTATGAATTTGTCAGGACAAACTGAACATCGCCGTCGGTGTAAATAAAGAGCACCGCGGCGTGGATAAATTTGTGTCAGATCAAATGAATCGTGCACACAACGATTTGTTGCACTTATTGCCTTGTTGGTCGCTCCACCCTCGAGCGACCAACAAAAACAATCCATCGAGATGTTGAAGAATTAAGTCGTTTGTTCTCCGCTAAGATAAATTGGAGAGCTTCCATGTAGCACTCACATAGTGCACATGAATAAAATCTATTTGTAAACGATCAAAGTCTGCGCGCCCTCCGGTGTCTGAAGACCCGATTATATTATGAAGCAACATTATTGCTACAGTATGAGCACTAGCTAATTTTGTAGTGCTACCCATTCACGCACAAGTTGTGAACTCGAGTAGCAGTACAAAGTTGCCCCCTGCGAAGCCCTTCACAGTTTGGTCGGTCCTGTATAAGTACCTACACCTACAGTGTACTAACTTCGTGCTTCCAGCCTTTGCAGGCTTACGAGGAGGTTGACAGATTTAGTTAGATGAAGTAGGTAATACCTACACCCGTTACCGGAGGAGACGTCGTCGGGTCCCTGACGAAGAAGCCGCGCTGTATGAGGTGTACCGCGCGGCTAAAGAGACTCTGTGGCTGGCCGTCGGCGAGGCGAAAACGCGAGCCAGGGAGGAGATGCTGGAGACTCTAGACGGGAATCCATGGGGGCGCCCTTATCGAGCGGTTCGAGGGAAACTTCGAGCCGCAGCGCCTCCACTTACGGAGAGTCTTCAGCCCGAGCTGCTGGAGGAGATAGTTGCAGCCCTCTTCCCGGCAAGAGCGGAGCATACTCCGCCGCCGATGGCTTTGCCCACAGCTGCAGAGTCTACAGAGGAGAACGCCATTAGCGTCCCAGAGGTGACACAGGCAGAGATGAGGGCGGCCGTGATGCGGCTCCGGGCCAAGAACGTGGCTCCGGGGCCCGACGGGATCCACGGCCGAGCGTTAGCCCTCGCTCTGAAGGAGCTGGAGCCCCAGCTGAGAGGACTCTACACAGCGTGCCTTGAGCGGGGCCAGTTTCCCACTTTGTGGAAGACTGGTCGTCTGGTCCTGCTCAGGAAGGTGGGGCGCCCTGCGGACTCGCCGTCCGCGTACCGGCCCATAGTGCTGCTAGACGAGGTGGGGAAGCTGCTGGAGCGGATACTCGCAGCCCGCCTCGTCGGCCACTTGTGCAGAGAAGGGCCGGACCTGGACGAGAGCCAGTTCGGCTTTCGGCATGGGCGCTCCACCATCCACGCGATATCGCGGGTGAGAGTCCTGGCGGAGGAAACGGTGTCCCGAGGTGGGGTGGTGGTGGCGGTGTCCTTGGACATCTCCAACGCATTCAACACCCTGCCCTGGAGTTGTATTCGGGAGGCACTGCGGTATCATCGGGTGCCTCTCTACCTCCGCCGCATCGTTGGGGCTTATTTGGCGGAGAGGTGTGTCACCTACATGGGACGCGATGGCGTTAGCCAGCGCCACATGTCGTGCGGTGTTCCACAGGGCTCGGTCCTGGGCCCGCTCCTGTGGAACATCGGGTACGACTGGGTGCTGAGAGGCGAACTCCAACCGGGCGTCGACCTGACGTGCTACGCGGACGACACGCTGGTCACGGCCCGGGGGAGTTCGCACAGGGAGGCAGCGTTGCTGGCGACGGCTGCGGTTTCACAGACGGTGAGCCGCATACGGCGCCTCGGCCTGGAGGTGGCCCTCAACAAGTCGGAGGCCATGGTGTTTCATGGTCCCCGGCGGGCGCCACCGTCCGGATCCCACATTGTGGTGGGAGGGGTACGAATCGCTGTCGAGCCCACCATGAAGTACCTGGGCTTGGTGCTCGACAGTCGGTGGGATTTCGGCCCCCACTTCCGGCGGCTGGCGCCCAAGTTGTTGGGCGCGGCTGGGGCGCTGTCAACGCTGCTTCCCAATCTGGGGGGCCCGAGCGCCGCTTGTAGGCGGCTCTACGTAGGGATCGTGCGATCGATGGCCCTTTACGGGGCCCCGATCTGGGCGGCTGACCTGACGGCCGGCAGCATTGCTGTACTGCGAAAGCCGCAGAGAGCGATGGCCGTCAGAGTCATAAGGGGGTACCGCACGATCTCCTACGAGGCGGCTTGTGCACTGGCCGGATCCCCGCCCTGGGACCTGGAGGCGAAGGTGCTCGCGTCACTGTACCGGTGGCGCGAGGAATGGCGGGCGCGGGGCGAGCGACCGATGCAGCGACATATGGAGCAGCGTCGGTCGCAGCTCCGCGAGGTCCTGGTGGCGGAATGGCGGGACAGGCTCTCACGCCCTACCGCCGGCCTCGTCACTATCGAGGCGGTCCGGCCGGTGCTCGACCTCTGGCTCGGGAGGAGGCACGGCTCCCTGTCGTTTCGGGTGACGCAGGTGCGCTCGGGGCATGGTTGTTTCGGGAAGTACCTGTGTCGCATAAACAGGGAGCCGGACGCCCGGTGTCACCACTGCGTCGACTGTCGGGAGGACACGGCGCGGCATACGCTGGCAGAGTGTGCCGCTTGGGAGGAGCCGCGCCGTGCCCTCATCTCAGGAGTAGGCAGTGACCTGTCGCTGCCGGCCGTAGTGAATGCTATGGTCGGCGGCGACGAGTCCTGGGACGCGGTGGTATCCTTCTGCGAAACAGTTATCTCGCAGAAGGAGGCTGCGGAAAGGGAGCGAGAGATCTCATCCTCTCACCCGGCCCGCAGCAGGCGCACCGGGCGTCGGCGGAGGGCGGACAACGCCCTCTTCCAGCCCCCCTAAATGGGTCCAGGGACGACGGACTTGGGGACGTCCGTCGCCCCCCATACATCAAGACCCGAGGCGGCGGCGCGTAGTGTTCCACGCGCGCCCCTCTTAGACGTCGCGGGGGGAGTCAAACACCTCACTCCCCCCGCTCGACCGGACGGGGCCCGCAGAGGCGGGCCGGCACCAGTCGGGGGTTGCGGAAGATTCGTATGTTCCCGCGACCCCCGACGCAGGTGTGAGATGGAACACCGGGGTGGTTTTTAGTCAGTAAGAGTCTGACAGACCCCTCCGCCCCCCCATGCGGGGGACATCCATGAGGATTTTCCACCCCGGATCAAAAAAAAAAAAAAAAAAAAAAAAAAAAAAAAAAAAAAAAAAAAAAAAAAAAAAAAAAAATTGGTAATACCTAAGTTGGTTTGAAATATTTAATATGTAGGTACTAGCTTCTGCCCGCGGGTTAGTCCTCGTGGATGTCGCAAATTATCCCCCAGGGTTGTGCTAGCGGGACAAAAACCAGCCTATATCCTTCCCAAATTTTATCGAAATCCGTTAAGTGGTTAAGGCGTGAAAAGGTAACATACAGACAGAGTTACTTTCGAATTTATAATATACTAGCTTTTGCCCGCGGCTTCGCCCGCGTGAAGGTCGTAAATTATCCCACGGGAACGTACTACCGGGATAAAAAATACCGTACGTGTTAATCCAAGTTATAAACTATCTGTGTTCAAAATTCCATCCAAATTCGTTCAGAAGTTTTTGCGTGAAAGAGTAACAAACATCCATCCATCCAACCATCAATCAATCCATTCTCACAAACTTTCACATTTATAATATTAGTAGGACAAGTTATAAACTATCTGTTTTCCAAATTCCATCCAAATCCGTTCAGTACCTAGGTTTTGCGTGAAAGAGTATCAAACTTTATCCATCCATCCATCCATCCAACTATTAATCCATCCATCCTCACAAACTTTCACATTTATAATATTAGTAAGATAGGATAGGAATAGTAGGATGTATGGATTATCATGTCCTAATAACTAAAAGTAAAACCCACAGAAACGCTATAAAGAAGCTTCATTTCGATCAATTAGTTGAGTTGTTAGAAATGTCACAGATTTATTGCGTTTCAATCAAGGTAGTAGTCGATGACATAAATCCTTCTTTTATGTGGAAAATAAAATTGGTAGAAACGTGTGTCCAGCACAGTGCAATAAAATAAATCTTGTACTAAGTGGCTCATATTTTACCTTCGTCCGCACTCGGCAGGCATACGTCGGCCACCTACATACGTTACGCTGAAGGGGGAATTCAATAAAAATCACAATCGTAAAAACTAAGACGGCAGCCATATAAAAATACCTAAGAAAGCATTAAGAGCCGTCCCCTAATAATAGGTCCCGCCAGATGCACGGGACGGCCGCCTGGAAAAGTCACAGTGGGAACTCGAGCGAAGGAAATTATTTTTTTCGGTCTGCCACACACGGCCCTTGCTAACTCAGCGAAAACTGAGACCGATCCTCTCACCGGAATCACTTACACGAGGACATTTTACTGTAAAACTTTGGATATGAAAGTAATGTGTAATATAAAAGTATATTACACGGACGTTGGAAATGTCCCCGGAAATATTCAATATTGCTTCGTGATTTCGAATGAACAAATTAGGAGGTGTCTTTTGCTGGGCTTGCGGATTTTGAAATGACTAAAGAATTTTAAGCTCGATACTATGTCTACACGATCTGGATATGAGTTTTTTTTTATTAATACGGTTCTTGCTTCGCTTTCGAAGTAATGTTTTCTTAAGACTTTATCAGTTCTGATAGCTTTAAGAAATAATTCTACTTACTGGCCCATCTCAATGATTCATGCTTAGGTACTATCCTTGTCTTACTAAGTACTTTTGTTTATTTATAAATGAACTTGCAAATCCTAGAAGCCAGTGGTTTAAGCCACTTGTAATAATGTTTCAAAATAAATCGGAATTGTAACTAATGATTAATTCATACTTATATTATAATTTCGTAAGTAACTCTGTCTCTCTGTAATGCTGTATGTTACCTTTGCACGCCTAATAAACTACTGAACGAATTTTGATAAAATTTGGAAAGGAGATAGATGGCATCCTGGGGGATGGAAAAAAAAAATAATCTTAAAGGGGGTGATATAGGGGGTGTAAGTTTGTATGGGAAACCCAGCATTTCTTTAGTTAGGGATATGTAAATTCAAATTTATGTTTTTGGTAAGAAATAAATAATTAAGTCTTTCAGCGTTTTTGTAAAATCATTCCCCAAGGGGGTAAAATAGGGGATGATTTTAAATACCACATGTAATATTGTTTTTTTTTGTGTATGTACTTTTTTTCAAGAGATTTAAGGGATTGGAAATATAGTCATAGTCCATATCTTGAGGTAAAATATTTACTATTTAAAGTCATAAAATAACCTTTCTAGCATGTAGGTATTACGTGGTCCATTGTAGCACTAGAGTAGATATTACAAATGAATGGTGTTCATTCCTATAATGAGTGATAATTATTTTAAGTAACACATTTAGAACCATATAGGTAAACCTGTTTTTTTTTTACCGGAGTAGATTGATTAGTATTCGCGCCCGGAGGGTTCCGTCTCAAAGCAGCGCTCGCTCGGCTGTCCGAATTTCCAATTCCAGATTGAAGGACAAACTTAACTTTTCAGTTGAATAATATAATAGGTAAAATTAGAATGCCCCCGACACTAAAAAGCGCTCATGACCTTAAACGGCTGAACCGATTTTGATAAAACACGTAAGAACCACCACTAGAAAGCCTGCTTTCAAATAAAAATCTGCATCCAAATCGGTTCACCCGTTTAAGAGCTACGGTGCCACAGACAGACACACACACACACACATACACACACACACGCACACACACATAGCGGTCAAACTTTACACCCCTCTTTGTGCGTCGGGGGTTAAAAATGTAATTTACATCTATGTAAATTGTCTGTATTACATTCAAATCGGTGGGTCACTCTAGTGACACACCGATTTGAATGAAATACAGACTAAATGCTACTTCAAGACACGGCCTATGAATTTCCGATCCTAGATTGAAAAACAATCTTAACTTTGCAGTTGTTATATAACTATAAATTAGCAATTTTCAGATTTTTCTCTTTACTTGAACTTTTGCTTCTCACCAAACTTCATGCTGCTTGCTCAACGGGAAGTATCATAATAGGCTTTGGTTTATATGCGAGTCTCATATACCTCTGGGCTCAAAGGGTGTATAGCACATTTTGGGCATTTTGACATTTATATTTATTCTTACTCAATTTTTGATTCTCCGTCGATCTGTGTAATCCACGTGGCGAAATTCGCAAAAAAATGTCGAATACAACCTCATGATTTTCGTTACCTACGTAAACACAATTTATTTGAAGATTAGGGGCATAAAGAACATATTGCTGCCACCACAAAAATTGGCCAGTTGTATAAACCAATACTGGTGGAAAATTTTGGTTGTAAGATTGTAATTTTGCAAATTGTCCTATACGTCTTCGTTCGAAAAATAATTTATTGCTCTTTACCCCCTAAAATAATTTTAAATAAAAGTATAGTTGTGCTATACGACCTACATTTTATTCGGTGCTTGCAAGAGAAGTCCAGAAAATATTGTGTGGAACCCCTCACAATGGGCTACTTACTTTGAGACAGCTCTCAAAATACCGAGACCGTACAAAATGATTGCGATGGATCATGAAGATTTCCATGGCTTCGATCAACTAGCTACCAACACATTCACATCAATGACATTCAAAACATGAAAATTTAAAGAACTAAGAGCAGTCACATTTAAAAAGACAAATCCAGACCAAATGTTAGTCATATATTCCATGGCATGAGAAGCTGAGTCGTTTGCAATAACACTTTGTCAAAAACTACTAGAAAAAAGGAAGGGGAAAGTACAACGAAAAGGAGAAAAGCATAATACGGTAGTTAACAAGCCCACAAGTAGCCAGCAAGTGGAAGTCAACGTCACCTTGGAGACCCTGTATAATTCCAGGCTACCTATTACCACTGCTAAATACCAGGATCTAATACGTCTGCGACAACGGAGCTATACCCAAAATATTTCACAATGAATATCGCTGTCTCGCAAAGCACACTGATGTGTATGACACATTAAATCGAACTGACAAAGAAGATGAAGATGATTAGAATATAAAAATGAAGAGATCAGATTAAAAAGTTAAAAACGAATGAAGATAAAAATGAAGAAACTAGGTAATGAAGAAGATTATAACTAAGAGACCTGATTATAAAGCTTAAACTAATGAAGAAAAATTATAAAGCTAAAACGATTGAAGAAGATTATAACTAAGAGACCTGAGGGCCTAGACAAAGTAACATTCGATTAGCGATGACGCTAGTAGAAACGCCAAAAAAATTATGGTGTTGACATAAGCTATCGAAATGTCACGTGATCATAGGCAACGAATAGAAATTATCTAGACAATGTTAACATTATTCGATTGTATGAAACGATTCGACAGCTTCTAACGATTACTTCCATAGACATGCGTAGCCAAGTGGCACTTTTTGAAAAGCGTTATCGCTACTTTTCGATTCGTATGATGGAAACATTAGCAAAAGCGATAGTGATTGTAGAAATAGAATGGCTCCGAAGCGAATGACATTTGTCTAGGCCCTCTGATAGTAAAGCTTAAAACTAATGAAGAAAAACATAACTAAGTGACCTGATTATAAACCTTAAAATCAATGAAGAAGATTATAAGTAAGAAATCTGACTAAAAAGCTTAAATCTACTGAAAAAGATTATAAAAACGGAATAAATTAAGGGACCTGGTTAGAAATGATAAAGAAAATTAAAATTAAGTGATCTCATTGTATAACTTTGTGATCAAAGTTATAGAACTTGTAGAAAAGTGAAATAAACGTTTTTTATTCCTCATCATAATTTTAGTTTCTATTATTATCCTAAATAATTATTTAAGAATAGTCTACTAATTAACGTAACTATAGCAATCAAACAATAAATAAACTATCAATTTCATAACTTAATTAACCTATTTTGTATAAAAATCATTGTAAAATATTAATCCTTTACCCCGCTAAACAACAATTCAAGTATACGCCCCTGTCTCTTTGCATCATTTTTGAAAAGTTGGGCTTACGCCTTTGTGTACCTGCACAGGGTGTATTTTTATGGGGTGTATAGGACTGTTTTTTTTTTTTGTCGTGCAGGACCCGCTATCTCAGGCATTATAAGACCAGCGCCATTTTTGAAAAACCCTTCTTATACACATCAAAAATCGAAGAACTTTGTCTCTTGGATACTTTTATATAGCTCTAAAATTGAGAGAGATAGGTACTGTTAAAAATATTTTTTTTGGTTTGTTTTTTGCTTCTCCTGAAAACCCATGTTTTGTGCTATACGCCCTTTGAGCCCAGAGGTATCGATATGTGCGGCATAATAGGCCGTATTTTTTTATTGCGTTAATTTGGAAATTCTATTTTCATTACATCTCCAAGGGACCATAGGTCTAAGTTTTTGATATATATTTGAACTTGTTACCCTCACGCGGTTCTGAGAAAATGGGTCTTGACAGACAACGAAGTCATCTTAAGTATTAGAATTCCAATATTTCATTTTGAGGAGCGGCACCCTATAAAAGATTATTTCAACTTATTATCTGTCTGTCTGTTACATTTTCATGCCGTAACGGCTGAACAGATTTAGATGAAGGGCACACGGGTAGGCCATAATCTGGGTTAGGACGATACTTGAAATCCCGGTAGGTAGTACGTTCATATGGGATAATTTACGACCTTTACGCGGGCGAAGCCGCGGGCAAAATGATAGTAAATAATAAATTGATTAATAAATAGCATGAAGAGGTATTTTAGCGGTAATAAGCTTTTGCAAAGTGAATTATTTAAGACTGGAGCCCCCCAAAGTAGTTTATTAACAACCTCACATTGTTTGCATAATAATAATAATTAATGAGGCTGTTTCATGATTATTATTGTATAATTATATATTTATATACCTAGATTAGGTTTATGTATGTATTTATTGTATATGTAAATGGTACACCACAGATTACCTACAGTATTGTACCTACCTTTCCCCTTTTAATCCATCCAAAGTTTGTCTTTAAAATATCGTTATTAGCGATAAGATCTCTCACTGTCAAAAAAAAATTCAAAAGTCTACATTTATATTTGTAATTTATATGGTGTACCTACATAATAAAGAGTATTGTATTCTAATGAGGCAGTCATTATATGTATAAAAGTCATTGTAACTTTATATCGAGACAAACAAAGGGCCCAGAACTAGTCCCTGTAGTACTCCATAGTGTAAAAAGTTTCACCATTTGGAATAAAGTTAATTTTACTTGCGTCTACACTGCTTATGAGGTTATATTTTATTTAACATGATTTGGCTATGCCTATCTATATCCAACTTGACAATTTTGCAAAACAAAGGGGAACGAATCTGTTTCATATGTCTTGGTCAAGTCGAATAAGTAAAAACGCAGAACTGCTTTAGTTTATACTGGCCTATAAACTATAAATTAATTACCACATAAACATCGTTTACATCATACAACTAATTTTATAAGCTTAGTTGGCTATGACTAGCCAAATACCCGGCCGGCCATGCGACACAATACCTTTTTATTTTTTGTTAGAAAGTTTCTCCGGCGCGCACACAACTACTTACATCAAAGTTTACTCAAAATCGGTCCAGCCATTTGCGTGTTTTTGCGAGACTAACGCGCGGCAATTTATTTTTATATATAGGGTGGTCCAACATCGACGCGGAAACTAAAACTATGCATTCAGCCAGTGGCGTAACTATACCATCTGAGGCCCCTGGCAAATTCATTGGATAGGGCCCTGTAAAAATCGTCACGTTGTAATTTAATTTTTATAAATCACTGAAGTAGTTACCTAACAGTATTACTGTGTGCGTTTTAGTTAAATATTATATATAATAAATTTATTTTTCAAAAGCATTGGTATTAAGTACTTATTTATAATAAAATAACAATATATTTATAAATAAAATTCTTTTCTCCGAGATTTCTGTTCCGCAACAGTATCAAAAACATCATTAAAGTTTAAAGATCGGGCCATAGAATTCTCAATAGACAGAATAGCTAAGTTACGTAGCCTGTCTTGTCCCATAGAGTTCCTTAATTGATTTTGAGTACTTACTTACCTATATAAACCCCCCCCCCCAAAGGGTTAGGGGTGCCTAACCCTTCGGGGAATACAGGCGTGAAGTTATGTTATGTGTGTTATGTTATAAAAAAAAAGTTAAAACTGTTAGGTTAGTTTTGAGTTCGTGGCCTCTGAGGCCGAGGGCCTCTCGGGCCGAGGGCCTCTCGGGCCGGGGACCTCTCGGGCCGGGGGCCCCAGTGGACCGTGGGCCCGTGGCATTTTGCCGGCCCTGCCACCCTATAGTTACGCCACTGCATTCAGCACATGTTTGTAGACCCCCTAACGTAGCAAAGTTCGTCGGTTATAAAAATAAACTCGGCTGTTTCATAGAAAAGTGTAATACCAATACCTACGCGGTCAAAATGTATGGCAGAGTAAATTTTTTTTTGAATAACCGACGGAATCTTTCAACGTAGGGGCGCGGGTCGTTCAAAATGGTAACAGGTTGTGCGTCGATGTCCGTGCCACCTTGTATACAGGGTCAAATTAAATTAGCCAGCGAAACTCCGCAGAGGTGATGGTTATAGATACCTAAACACGATAAAACAAAAAACAAAAAAATTAGATGACGTTTTTTTGTGGGACATCGACGGCAATTAGTGTATTCACTTGAAATATCAGTTTAAAAATGTTTTTTTATTGTGTAAACTTCAAGGACGTGATTGGTATCGATATCTTAACACCATAAGACATATTTGTTCAACACATACGTCATGTAACAATACTACAAACGGACGCTAACCCCTAAAAAAACATCAAATTTTATTATTTTATCGTGTTTAGATATCGATACCCATCACGTCTGCGGAGTTTCGCTGGCTAATTTTATTTCACCCTGTATAGATAATAATTATCGCGATAAAATTTTCGGTGTAAAATATACTCTAGCTTATTACGAGCCAAAAACAATTAAGTATGTACCTACATAAATTAGCATAATTCATCTTCATTTCATACGTATCAAGTTTTACGAGGCGCCAGTGGACATTAACTTAGCAATTAACGTAAACACGAGCAACCGTAATATTGAAATAATTAGGTATTTAGAGCTTTGCCGAAAATCGTGTCCGTACCAAAGCTCACATTTCCCGGGATATTACCGGGTGTAATCTCGGGAGCGAATAATTGCGGGTTGCAACTGAACAACGGTGCTCATTAGTGCAATGTTCAATTAGGGAGCGTCGGTGGACGGGCAGCCGACCCGTTACAACCGCTTTAAATCCTGTGGATGTATCAAATGGTATAATAACAAAGTTATTTCGTACCGTTTTGTCTTGTTGTGATGGCTGTATTGATTATTTATTTTATTTATATATTTTATTATTTATGTACACAGTAAAATATATACATATACGGCATATTAGTATTAAGTACTGCTTATTTCTTAGGAAAATTCTTCCAGCAGACCTGCGAAAGGAGAAATGAAAAAGAAATGTAGACAATAGAGTGTGAGAATAAGAAGAGAAGAATTTGATTGGTGACGTCTTTAACTAGAATATTAAATATACTTACATATAATACAAAAATAAATAACAATACTTAAATAAATACATAATGTTAAAATAAATAAACTTATATACCTATATAAATATTAATGCGCTTTTATTCGGTATTTGAAATGAGAAATAGATTTTAAATCTCGAATGCTAGTTATGCCGCTAGGCGGATTAATTAGTATTAAGCATTCGTTAATAATGTGGAACTCGTAATGGTTCGGCCTTTGCTATTTGACTCACGTAAATAATTATGTTAATCTGTATTGCCTTTTATACATATTTGCCCGTTAATCCGTTACAGTAAGTTTTAATCCGCGGTGCTTACCTCGTTTTTCAGCGTGTATCACAACATTAATTAATAAGTTCATTAAAATTGCTGGCATATTAACTTCAAATATTTGTTCATGGTAATTAATAATAAAGTACGTTTTTGTTTGCCCAAATTCGACCGTTTACCGATGGCTACCTACAGAGGCTTTTGCGTCTGTTAAGCACACTCATATGGCGACTAGGTACTCACTATTTTGATATGTCTAGAGGTATTTTTGTACCTAGGTAGTAGTTACAAAACGAAGCAATGGTACCTACTCGTAGAAATGTGATCAACATTAGACATTGTTATTTTGATCGAATAATGCGCTGGGAGTATCGAAGCGCAGCTAACGCGCATGATTTTGATGTTTTATCCAGAGGATTAAGAAATGAGACTTCTTAAGCTAGATTTCATGCTTAGACTGTCAAAGAATTATTTAATATGCCGTTATTGACGAAATGAAACCTGCTACAACTGCCTATATAACGATATTATCTATACCGAAGATAACGTGATTAAAGATTAGATAATTCCCTAACTTGACTCTCCTAATGCAAGTGCATTTTACTTGAAAATCACCAATTTTAAACAAAAAATTACCGTAGTCTAAAATGTCTATGTGTTAAGTACTTATACCTGTTCTCTTTTTCAGCACGGAACTGAAGAAAGGGTAGAAGTCGCCGGGAGACCACCGGTATAGTACCTCAGTGAAAAAATACAAACAGGAATCTAACAATAGTCAGTGCCCAAGTCCCAAAGCAAAGGTTAAAAAGCCGGTACAATTCTTCGAATCAGCTGTGGCCCTCACAGGATGCCCGATGGCAAGAGATACTTCCTCCACCCTCCTACTATCAACCACCAAGTGAGATTCTTATCGAAAGCTGTAACCTCTTCCTGGTTCACTTAGACTGAGACTCTAACGACTCCTAGTCCAAGTGTGATGATGCAAAACTATTCCGATAAGTGGGGCTGTGTCGGAAAATCGGCTATAGGGTGCGGTTGTGGTGGTGAGCCACTAAAACTCAACTCAAAGCATTTGCTGCAATGCTTTAAGTTGATTGTGAATACAAATATCAAAAAACCATAACAGACACATTTGAATTGCCAAGGAGTCGGTCAGTCAAGAAGATGAAGCTAGTTGCCCATTCCAAAGCTAAGTAGGGTCTTATGGAGAAGAACGGGCAAGAAACTCCATGGACACTCGTTAAAATCTAATTATTGTTACAAAATATAGGTATCATCAATCATGTTGAAATTTTACATGTGAGAACGATGGAGAAAGACATCTACGTTAAAAGCGTCCATACTAAATAATTCAATAATTAAAATAAGCTGTGGACTGGCAGTTAAGAGAAGACCAGTCTCTACTGACGGCGCCCATTCACGAACATGACAACAAACTATGTGTGTCTCACTTGCTATACCGTCTCCTATAGTTGTGCCCTAGCATCTGCAACCTAAACGATTTCTGCGCTGCCACTGACAACGCGGAAGAAGTCAAAAGTTTGGGCCCGAAACTATTTAAAAATATCACAATTATAGAAGAAAACAAGAATCTAAAATTGGCTAATGTAGGAAAAGGGCTGCTATTGCAGGTCTGCTAGGAAAACTAGAAAACAAGTATGTTGCAGAAATCGTATGCGAGTCTGGTGACATGTGGGGTGTAGACTCGGAAACCATAGTGGTGACAGTTCTGTGGTCAGGGTGGTCAGAACTCTTGCTGACTACCTGAAAGGCCCTCATTAGGGAGTTTGATGAAGAGAACACAGTACGTGCTCTAGGACACTATCATGTTGTCACTGTCATGATGAGGGTTTCGTGACAATACAAAGGAGGAAGCGTCGATTGTGAACGAATAAGAACCGATGCGCCAAAGCTCCTACGGAGCCCGAAGTTAGCGTGCGTGCCGCAAAGCCGAACAACCGGTGTGCATTTCCCGCCTTCACTACACCACTAAGGCGGAGGACATCGTAGAGTACATGCGCCAGAAAACGCACAGAAGAAGACACGCTGAGGGTGCAATTACTGGAGTCGCACCGCAACGTCAGCTTTAAGGCGTTCGTGGTGCGTGTACCTAATTGTTATCTGCCCGTCGTCATGGATGAAGACTTGGCCGCAGGACGTGGTGCTCCGTCGCTTCCGCGGACAAATACCACAGGACTGCTCAAGGAAAAGCTAGTGCAAAGTGAAGTACTCTTAACATAGTTTTAAGCTATATTTATTAGCACAAGTTTTGTTTTATACTTTATATAGGTACCTTATGTTAGTTTGTAAGGTCAATGGGCCAATGGCAGCCTGAAATAAATGTTTTGATTATTATTTTAGGAGGTTTCACTATCCCTACACTGGTCTCCGCCAGGCCCCCGCGTTTTACCGGTGGGCTATATTTTACGCATATGTGTATGGTCTATATATATTTAACTGGCTAGAAACTATATCGAAAATTATCTCTAGCAAGCTTAGATGTAGCAAGCAAGTCTACGACTGTGACTGAAAAAATACTTCGCTACTCTACTCTCTAGAGATCTCAATGTCATACAGTTTAGAAACAAAATAATAAATTAATCCGCGATAATGCAGACGGCAAAGGAAACGCGGACAAAAAGAGACTCGATTATTTGTGAAGGATCTCGAAATCAGTGCCTAAATACTTAGTTCTAAATAATAAAGTACCAACTAACGAACATCGTTAAGTTATTATTTTCAGGTAAAGATTCCATTATAAATTATTGTGTCGTCATAGAGCAACCTTTTTCTTTTCACCGAGCATCAAATTTTGTTTCGATGCAACTCATAACATAACTTATTATATAGCCGTAAATAAATTCACGCAAACGCGAAACGCATACTTAGTGAATAATTTAGGCGGAAAAATATATATTTCATAAGTTTTATCTTGTTTTACACGAATAGATTTCTATACGCGATAAAGTTAACAAAAAAGTGTAAAACCAAACAATACTTACAGCCATCGTATCGCCTTCGTCGACTTCGGCAAAAACACAAAGAACAAAATGAACGCAATATAAGAACGCATCACAAAATAATATCGATCACTGCATTACATGAACATGTCAGTAACACATTTTTATTAAAAAAAAAAAGTAACAATACTCCGCGAAATATTTTGGCGGGAAAACGTCGTGTGTCGCGGATCCCGGCGGGCAGCGAGTGCGGGATGAGCGCTCTCTAGCTGCGACTGCGACAGAATGCACGACTGCGACCACCTCTGCCACTCTCGGCCAGTGGTCAGGCAGGCAAAACGCGCCACCGCCGCAACTGGCATGAATTGCCAAAGATTAAACTGCTAGTCCCAGATAGGGCATTTGTTATAGTAGAGTTAATTAAAGTTTGGCTAGGATTATGTTCTAACAAAAATTGAGCATCTTCTTCAGTTTCTCCTGTAAAATTTGCATTGTGCACTTTAGATACTTTTATTATAGGCCCATAATGGCCTATAATCAACTTGTGGGTTATAAAGGCACATGTTTGTCTATTTTTTGGCGATCTCTATCTTTAGTAATATGAATAAATCTAAGACATAGTAATTTATTTAGATTTGACAGTTCATTTTCATTTCTAAAGATTGCCCTTCAGAAACCTAAATGAACGCTCGTCACTCTACGTATCGAAGCATTCTATTGAGTATATTTCGCCCTTGAATCATCCTCTTAACTCACATATTCAGTACTCTATGAGCGCCGGTTCTCATAGGCACAAATATGCGACCGGTTCACATTCCCCTGACAGTGGCGCGCGGCGAATCGGGCGGGCGGGCGAACACGCGCTCCCCACGCAAGCGGTACAACCCACTTATCAATTCAGTCGAGTGGGCATTCATTCATTGTGAAGCATTGTACCTATTATGCGCGGATTCGGTGCTTATTTACCCGTTCACATGCCACTAGAGCAGTCGTCACAGTAACTATCTCTTGAAGCCCTTATAATTTACTTTAATTTAATAACTATCTTTTACTTGGAAAGACTGGCTTCGCTTACGTTTCTGGCTTTATCTATGGAATAAACCCTTATAAAACATACCTCTTGGTACATTAACCAAAATGTTCAAGCATAATTCCCATGTAATTCCGTATTTTTTTACGTATTCTGCTTCTATCCCAGAAAGTTCTAGGATAAGAGCAGTACTGAAATAATTATTTGGACAGCAGTAGCCTTTCTCGGCAAATCGCATATTTTCTATAAAGATAAACAAACTATCAATCTTGGGGTGACTGAAAGACTTGTAAATAATAGTCTTTCGTTAATTACTTTTAAAACGTTTTCACATGGTTGGATACTTATCAGTTTTTTTTAAAGGTGAATGAAGAAATGTCTGGTCTTTATAGAAATAAACATAGGTGTACCTCAAGGATCAATCCTATGTGCCATGTTGTACACTATCATTACTATCCCAAAAACAACTGAATATATCCTAAGCTTGTACTGGTAAGAGTTTGACGGCTATTTTTTTATATACATTCAAAGTCAGGTTTAAAAGTAGCAACGGGGGAAGAAAGTTAGAGAAATGCTTTTCCTGGGGTGAAAAATGTTGCTAAAATAGATACACTATGTATTTTTGTCTAAGGTAGGCCAGCAGGCAGACTTTTTTTAGCTTACAAAACGGTATCTCCATTAGAGCAGAGCTCTACGATAAGGGAATCAAGTATAAATCAATTGAAAGTACTTTTACTTTTAATTCATATCATATATTTTGTATCAGCTATTTTTACATAAATAGAATAAAAATTGAAATAATATACAAAAATTAAATACAACATTTAAAATAGTGCATACTGTTAGGCACTATTTTAAATAATGATACATTGGGCACCCAAAATAAGTCTTAGGTATAGGTATGCACTAAAGTAAATAACATCAATTGACAATCCATATTATGTTATTGTAATTGTAAATATACCATTTACTCCTAAAACTATTTAACTAAAGTATTCATAGTAAGGCTACGACGTACGAATTAAATTCAAATTCAAAAATGTCACCAAATATAATTACAAACTTAATCACTAGGGGACCAAACTTGTGGACTTAGAAGTATTAAACACGCACATTAATATTAAATATAAGTTCATACGGGGATTGTTTCTGTCAAGTAATGATTATACAATTCTTCAAAGCCTAGCTACTAAAACAGAAAATAGTTCATCTTACTTCTAAATCCATTTAGTCCCCACTCTGATATTGTCACGGAAACTGTTAGCAAAACATAGTTCACTGATTCTTCTTGCCAGCGTACTGCTTGATGATGGCCACGCTGTAAGTGCGCGGGATTGTGGGTCAGGCGAGATGGGACAGGTCATCCAGCTCTGGGGGAGGGGGGGCCGCGCCAGCGCGCGCGAACACAGGCTTCGCCACCAACGACACGGGAGCCTACGTGTAAGAAGACACAGTCAGACATATATCAACAAATTGTGAAACTTATAAACATCTAAGCAGTTTTATAGTGTCTTCTAAGTTTACTAAACACTGTTTTTTTCTGGTACGTTTTAATGAAACTTTAGGACATCACAAAAATATGGCTTTATGTAAAACAGTTGTGGTGGTGCTCATTTTAATAGCAGCCAGTGAACACAAAGTAAAACGACACAACATTAAACTAATTATTAATCTGTCTGCATTAGGACATGCGACAGTAGCGCCATTCGTTCCACAGCTGTCAACTCTAACACTTTAGTTTGGGGAGTTTTAAAAATTCTGAGATGCTTCATTTTATCAAGTCACATACAAACTCCCAAATAATGAATATTTAATGTAATTTAGTATTCAATACTTTCAGGATTGTGGCTGAAAGTTTTTTGCGTTGGAATTGACTTTAGTATGTATAGTCATTCTAATACAACTACTGTTGTTGTTGTCTATAATAAACATGGCCTCATATTTTTTTTATTTTTATATGCTGTGGCATAGAAGTGTGCTTCTATGTTATCTATCTATATTGTAATTAGTGTGTGTTATTGTATTTGAAACCAATTTATACACAGCTAATCTTAACTTTAGCACCAACAACAACGGTAGTCGTAACATATACACAGCGTGTTTCGCATGCCCCTAAAGGGGGACACGTTCTCGTCTATTCTTCATACAAATGAATATTCCGCAAAATTATCTCAAATTTACACTCTTGATCGTAATTGTATTATTTTATTGTTGTGTAAGCAAAAACGAATTAATGAAATTGAATTAAGTTTTGTCAAAAGCGTTAAGTAAAAATGAACTGTTTGTTTTTACTGGAATAGTAAAATGCTACAAAAAGCACTGATTGTCTCAAAGTTTGAGAAATATTATTTTGTATAAAGCAAAGAACCGCGTCACCCAAAGGTATCGTAATTACAGACTTTACCAGATGTCTCCACGACTAGGATGTTGATGGCAAAAAAAAAGAAAACAAAATTTTGTTAGCACTAAATGTCAACAAAAATATATTTCAGGGGTGACTTGTTTCCACTTGGTCACGACTCTGTAATATATTTTTATCGTTTAGCATTTACAATCAAGGTTGTATAAAAACATGGGTTTTCGATTCCAAAAATAACGTTCGATAACTTTCAAACAAATTGCGACGAATTCGTCACCATGAAATGCAAATCTTTTCGCGATTGGGTTTTTGAAAAGTCAGGGTCATAAATATATAAAACTTATATTTTGGTAGTGGTGATGCCTGATGAAAAAGTCGTCCTCAAATTCTGTCACTCAAAAATTTATTGGTAGTCGAATGGGACATGAGGCATGAGATATTTTAACGATTTAACAGTTGCGTGGCTGTAGGGGTCACTTTCAATATATCAGCAAAAACGCCAGGACGATTGCATAATCCTCCACAGCAGCAGGACACACAGGTACAGTGCCAAAAAACTGGGTTACCGATTTCACAAAAAAAAAACTTGTAGACCAATATATAGCTACGGTTGACAACGTAATTTCAGTAATAAATAAAGCCAGCCACAGTAATAACACAGTTGTTAGTTAGCACCAGCAAAAGAATATTAGAGCTGTGTGCTTACATTTTTGGCCACTGTACAGACTTGTGCCTTCTAACTTGCTTGTAATTTTGTCGTGTCGCAAGTAAATTCGTTCCCAAAATTGTGTTTAAAAAAAATATAACAAAAAAAAATCTGCTTTCACCCTTATCGCCCAAAGATTGGCTTTATAACTTCAAATGTCCTTACAAAATTAAAACGCAGTGATGTTCCTTTAAAAGTGCTTATTCTGCAGTAGGACAATATAACAGCGTAACATATTTGAAGTTTTTGTCATTCATACGCTAGGAAGACGTAATAAAATATCAGGTTGGTATCGTTATCACTTTAAAAAAGACGCCACTTGACGAAGTACAAGCACAATGGGATGTTTTATTTTAACGGAGCAAAGTAAGTCGATCTATTCTGATAAAATGTCACCGTGAAAACTTAAGAATGATGTCCACCAAACGGCTCGCATCGCATCGCATCGGAACGGATTTTACAATCTTTAAATGATATTAAATCGAGTACACAGTATTTAAAGTCTATATTACCAAGCCGCGCACAGCAGCTTGACCGCGGGCCCCTTCCGCGACACGCGATCGTAGCCGAAAGTAAGCTGCGACCCGCGATCGGCTCCGTTCGCCTGTCGTCGTATCCGATCACACATTCACCCGAATTAGAACACGTCAACACGGTAGGAATGAAACTATTTAACTAGGCGCAGAAAATAATACGTTCGCAAGCGACGGTACGGAGCCGATCGTTGACAACCTGCCGGACGCGATCGGCTGTCGCCGCATCCGTTCGTATCTTTTCCGATCCGATGCGATGCGAGCCGTTTGGTGGAAATCATCGTTAAGGTGAAGTGATCATCAAGTGAGCTGTCAATAGAGTCAATCCCCAGAATCAGGTGGAATGACAGCTCACTTCACCTAAGTTTTACAGAATTTTTATTTTTACAGAATAGACCGGCTGACGGACAGCAGATCAGGGTAGCGCTAGAACAAAATGTGTACCGACCTGGCTGACGTGTGCGGCTGTGAGGCCTACGCTGGCCACGGGCGAGGCAGAGGCCCCGGTTGGCGACGCGAGGTGGTGCTGAGGTTGCACGCCAACCACCACAACCTTCTGCGGGGGCGCCGCGCCGCCCGCCGGCCCGCTCGTCACCACCACCGACTACGCAGACACATGCATCTACGTCACTACTCCCACACAACGCTACGCTACCACAGTACCACCTACCCTACCTACAGTCAAATACAGGGTGTAAAAAGAACCACGAAGCCGGATTCCACGCATAATGTACCGTACATTCCTTTCCCACATAGTGGGCGCATGTCACATTTCAAACTATCATTTACATTCAAAATTTTGGCATTGTGTACTACGAAAAATAATGTCTCATGCGTGATGCAAGTAAAAGTTAACCTAAAGGTGCGTAGTCTTTTTATTCCTTGACAGTAAATCTAACTTAGTAACATGAGCAAAAATAATTAACGGGAAACCACTTTCGTTATTTTAACTTTATAAGATACAAAAAAATTATAACCCTTCTTTTTGGCTTTCCCGTAGTCGGGTAAAAACAGCGGGCAATGTAATTCAGTTCTGACTTTCGCCTGCTACGCGTGTGTAGCAAGGAATAAGGGAGTGGGTGTTACCATAGATAAGGTACAGAAAAAATTATATATGTAAAAAAGTTAAACATTTATATCCAATATATTCATAAACAAGTTGGCTCCCAGGTACGGCCCAGTAGGTTTACAAAAGAAAATTCATAATGACGGGAAGATTCGGGTCTCTCGGTTTCGTCAAGGGTCTTTCTACATCCGACATATCACTACGCTCTACTTTCGTCTTAGCGCTTACACTGACCTATGTCACTAGAACCACGTTGTTTACTGAGTTCGGCCTTCATCAAATTCACGAGCGCGCGTCATGTAGTTTTTATGACATAGACTTAAGGTTTAAATTGCAATGACTGACGCGCACTCGTGAAATGCAGCAACTATACCAACATACTTTACTAACTATACTCGTACAATCCGAGCGCCTACACTACTCGGAGTTACGCAGTTTGAAACATGTTTTGTCTGAGTTTGAGACTTCGGACATCATACTGGTGAGACAAAAATTTTAGTAGTAGTCGACCAGCACGAAAAGAAGATCTGATTAACGTCACGGCTCCTTTTCCTCTTATGACATGCGACCTAATCCATTTACTAAGGGTTTGGAACAGTACAGCGCCAACGTTTCTGGGATCCCGAAAAGGTAAAAAAAATAAAAAATTTAGAAGCTTACTAAGCCTTTTAAAGATGACTTTTGCTTGTATTGGCAACACACAGCCATTGTATATAGCCAGGCATAGACTTGACTTGGTTGGAATCGATGCATTACAAAATTATATCACACTAGCTTTTGCTCGCGGTTTCGCCCGCGTCGAGGTCGGAAATTATCCTACGGGAACGTACTACAGGGATGAAGAGTATCCTATGTGTTAATGCAGGTTATAAACTATCTGTGTGTTAAATATCTTCTGAAACCGTTTGAGCGTTTTTGCACCAATCCTGAACATACGAGGGCGGGTCAATAAGTCCGTGACTTTTGGAATAAAACACAGATTTTTTGATAAAAAAATAATTTTATTTTTCAACGTAGTCTCCCTTGAGCTCTATACACTTTGTCCAACGCTTCTCCAATTTTTTTATCCCTTCCAAAAAAAATGATTTGTCGAGGTCCTCAAAATAGGCCTTTGTTTGCGAGATGACTTCATCATTGGAGTCAAATCTTTTTCCACCAAGCCATTTCTTCAGGTTTGGGAACAAGAAGTAGTCGCTCGGAGCCAAATCTGGAGAATAGGGCGGATGAGGGAG
This sequence comes from Griposia aprilina, assembly GCA_916610205.1. Classification (NCBI taxonomy): domain Eukaryota; kingdom Metazoa; phylum Arthropoda; class Insecta; order Lepidoptera; family Noctuidae; genus Griposia; species Griposia aprilina. Next base: position 14,705,852 of record OU744286.1, read on the forward strand.
CAATTCATAGCCCAATTCATGGATTTTTGCCATGGCAACTGCACATGTGTGCACCCTTGCATTGTCTTGGTGGAAAAGAACTTTTTTCTTGGCCAAATGAGGTCGGTTTTTTTTCAAATCGTCATTGAATCGGTCCAATAAGTTGGCATAATATTCCCCATTGATTGTTCTTCCCTTTTGAAGGTAGTCAATGTGGATTATCCCGCGTGCATCCCAAAAAACAGTCGCCATAACTTTATTGGCTGACAAACCCACCTTGGCCTTCTTCGGCGCCGATTCACCCTTAGAAACCCACTGTTTTGACTGTTGTTTGGTCTCTGGTGTGTTGTAATGGATCCATGTTTCGTCCACGGTTACAAAACGGCGCAAAAACTCCTCCATATTGCGATTAAACAACGCCAAACCTTCCTGTGAAGTTGTTACACGATTGCGTTTGTGGTCGACTGTGAGCAAACGCGGCACCCATCTTGCGGAAAGCTTTCTCATGCCCAAGTGATCATTCAAAATTGAAACCACTGAGCCATGCGGGATCCCTACGGCTTCCACAATCTCTCGCACTTTCAATCTTCGGTCGGCCAACACCATATCGTGAATTTTTTCGATTGTTTCGGGTGTAGAGACCTCAACTGGGCGTCCAGGACGTTCGGCATCTTCAGTGCTTGTACGGCCACAACGAAATTCAGTAAACCACTTTTTTACCATTGAAATCGATGGTGCAGAGTCCCCATAGTATTTATCAAGCTTAGCCTTGGTCTCGGTAATGGTTTTTTTTCGCAAGAAATAATGCTTAATAAGCACACGAAATTCACTTTTTTCCATTTTCTCCTCAAATTAGTGAGTATTCTGATAAAAATAGCTGTCAAACACAAACTAACTGACGCAGCAAGTTTAAATTTTGACAGGAGTCAACTGACAGATGCCTGTTGACAGGAGCAGTGTTGCTGTTTCAGTAAAGAGGTCAGAAATTCAAAAAGTCACGGACTTATTGACCCGCCCTCGTACATCCAGACAAACAGACAGAAATTCTAAACACTACATTTTCGGCATTAGATTCGTCCCCACACTTCGTAGCAATTACTTTTTTTCAAAAATATTCAATGTTCAGTTTTGACTTCGTTTCAATTTTATTATAGATACAGATACCGTAAACCGCCTTTCAGATTCAAACATATAGGTAATTAACCTAATTCGTGCTAAGACGTGACATTTCAAACATGCAATTTCCTCCATGCAAACATACGCAAAGGCCTCACTCTTCACAAAGTCACAAACATACAACTGAACTACCTATATAACTGTACATACATGTATATGATATCTAGTATGTGATGTATATTATACCTGAACGTTTTGGCTTCGGACGATGGTCGGCTGCGAGCTGTGGACTACTATGTGTCCGGGGCCGCTGGCCGGTAGCGTCTGATGTAGTGGGAACAAATATTATTTATGGTGAAACCATACGGTGAGTTTTTAAGGTTTCAAAGGCCATAACTGGAGCTGTGAGAAATAGAAAGAAGTGGCCCAAAAACTCATGAACTCAATTTAAAAGAAAACTAAAAGCACTTGTTTATGAGGGCGCACACGGGTCCACTAGCGCCACTCCTTTAAAATAATATTATCTCGTGGCTGAGAAGGAATTTTGAATAACGGCTCAATAAGCACCCTCGGTAAGTGTATCTAGAATTTTCTAATACCTTTTCTAAACTTTCATATTATGACAAGAATAAACAAAATACTATCTAGAGGAATGTGGCCGCTTTTCTTTAGATCGAATTTTGTTGCTTCGTGTCTCAATGTGAAAGTTTATAAAAGGTATTAGAAAATTCTAGACACACTTACCAAGGATGCTTATTGAGCCGTTATTCCAAATTCCTTCTCAGTCACGAGATAATATTATTTTAAAGAAGGGCCGCTAGTGGACCCGTGTGCGCCCTCTTAAGTCCCGTCTAGAAAAAGAAGTTATAGCAAAAAAAAAATGCGGACTTTATTATTCCACTGAGCGATAGTATAACTGATGATCTGAAAAATCTTGCAAATGAATACCCAATGGCTTCGAACGACACATTCAATGTCGTCAACTGTGTTGCAGTATCATACCGAAATTTTACTCCTATGTCCCTCCCCGAATGTTCCGCCCATATCTCGGTCACCGTTTGCGAAAGATTATGCCCATCTACCATTATTTCTACATCCAATATGTCCTTTTTACGACCACTTGAGCGTGTACCTAAGATTAACCAATCGATAACTGTAATACTCACAGTAACCTGCGGCGGTTTCTGCTGCGACACTATGACGAACTTCTGTGGCGGCGGCGTGGAGGGCGCGGGCGACTGCGGCGCAGGAGATGCGCTGATCATCACGTTACGCGTCGCCATAGTTTCTGCCAAACGAGGATATAGTTGCAATTACATTTATAGCATACTAGCTGCGTCCCGCGGTTTCGCCCGCATAAGTCTCGATCCCATGGGAATATCGGGATATAAAGTATCTTATGTTAGAACATAAGATATTTTTTATCCCGATATTCGTTCGGTACATGGGTAGACCATGACCTGGATTAGGATCCAGGTCATAGTATACCCATATACCAAATTTCATCCAAATCCGTTCAGCCGTTTTAGCGTGAAACCGTAACAAACAAACATGCATTTTTTTTATTTTCTCTTTATAATATTATTTTAGACTAGCATACTCCTGCTTTGTACGGTTTTTACAACTTGACAAAAAATCGAGATTTATATATTACAAGCTGACCCGACAGACGTTCCTGTCTTAACTATGAATGTCATATGTTGTTTAGTTTTGACTATTGACTAAAACTAAAACTATCGACTCATTTATCAACCGATCCATCTGTGTTAAACGATATTTGCAGCGCGCATTCTGTCAATTGCTAACAGTTATTTCAAACAACTGACAGTTATGTAAAATTAATATTGGCGTTAAGTTTTCTTAAATTTTTTAACGTTCCGATCAACTTCCTTATTTTTTTATTTCATAAGATCCGTCTCCTGAGAATAACGAACACAACAAAACAAAAATAGTGAAATCGGTCCAGCCGTTCACGCGTGATGGCGTGACCAAGGGAAATAGGGATTCATTTTTATATATATATAGATAATAATATTATTAATATTAATACATTATACACGTGAACGTTCCAGAATAAATTCTCTTAGCAATGATGAAAACCGTATCTAAATACGTTGCTTATTTTAAAAGAACAACGCGGTCACACAGACTGACACGAAAAGCGACTTTAATTTTTAATATGTATAGATTAAGGAGCCTGTTTTACAGTGTCCGGATAAATAGGTACAACATAAAAATAGAACAGAGATTATGTGTGAGATTGTTCAACGAGAACCTATTCGGAGGTGGTGAAACATGCTATTAGTAGCAATAGTTCTTAACACAGACCTGAGGTTTAATTTCAGAATCAGAGTGACTCTCAAATTAAACCTCAGGTCTGTGCAAGGAGCAGTGGATCGACACATTAAATAAATGGCTTTTTATCACAATTTCGCGTAGCATTAAAACTTGTTGCGCAGTTTGCGCAGACATAACGTACTCTATATAAACTTGAATAGGTACACCATCTTAGATAATTTACATGTATTGCTTTGGGATAATTTCACAAAACTTTTATACTTATCATAAGAGTAAATTTAGAATTTATGATAGTTTTTCCATTTATGAACCGTCAAGACGTCAATTTAATCCACAGATAAAATATCTCACTTTAGTAAAATCAGTCCTTAATCAACTTCCTATTTTAGCGTTTCTGAGTTGATGTTTAATTAGTTTTTTGTAATAAAAAGGTCCTAAATAAATTTCAGTTGCGATGGAATTTGAACTTTATCTTGTATACTTAGAGTTTGTGTTCCCAAAACTTGGGGATTTATTTATAAACGTTGCTTAAAGTTAAGTGACGTTTAAACGTCAAAATGTATGGTTAACCAGTCGCTTAGCATTACTTATCTCTAAGCACCATTTATAAATTAAGGGGTTGATGATTATCTGAAATTCTACATTCAAATACTCACCGACAGTCTTGGCGGCGTGCGAGAGGTGCGAGGCGTGCGCGTGGTGCGAGGGCGAGGGCGCGGCCGGCACGAGCGGCGGCGTGCACGTGACCACGGCCACCGCGCCGCCGCCCGCGCCGCCCGCCGGCGACGCGCGCACCTTGCCCACCGCCTGCTGCAGGCTGGGGCCCAGGTAGCCGTACTCACGCCTGCAGGATACGGGTTATTTATACAAGTGGATTTTTGAGACCGGACGGTAAGGGCAGGACCTTAACCGTTGTAGCTACAGGAAAACGGGCATAGGAGACAGGCCTTATGAGGTCTCAAAAATGTTTCAAAAAGTTATAACTTTATGAAACATTTTCATCTGCATCTGCAAGCAAGAAGCTTTTTTGATGCCAATCGGTCCAGTTATAAGGATTTAAAAACTCTATCATACCCACTGAGGTTTAAGAACTAGAAAAGTCATAATAATTGTAATCCGCGTGTTCACGCCGGACTTAACCTTCAAGGCTAAAGTGAACAGGTATCTTCTGGGCACGCTCATTCCATCATAGACCTCATCCATCGCTATCCAACAGGCATGATCGAGGTCAAGAACAGGCCCATTCCGAAATTAAAAAAATACCTCATTACTTATCTATTCCTTGAGTGGACACACAATAGCTACAAATATACTAACTTGTACTCATCGGCGAGGTCGGGCGGCTGTCGCAGTTGTCGCACGACGGGTGCTAATACTTTTAGCAGCTGATGCTTCAGGTTGCTAGCCGCCAGTCGGTCAGCGCCGCCCAGACCGCTGAGCGCGCCTTCCACGCGTTCACCCAGCCACCGCACGCGGGGCAGGATGAATACCTAGACGGAGAATGTGGTTACGGTGGATGCGCAAAGGCAGTCCGCGAAATTAAAGTTTTCTTATGTCTTTTGCAATATGCTGGTCGGTATCAGGTTGTATGTTACAAAAATATATTTACAGAATTAAAATCACAAAACAAACAAAAACACAACACAACCAAAAAAACAACCACAAAAATCATAAATACAACTCTCTAAGTGAGGATTGACCTCGAATGTCGTGATTTCATCAACTTACGGGAATTTAGTATTCATCAGAATCATATTAATTTGATCAATATACGACCTGCTAATGGCAAAAACGTAAGAAATTTTTAATTTCACGGTATTTCCTGGCACTTACGCCTTAAACAAATATAAATTTAATACAGGTCTAAACTAAGTTGATTTCAGAATGACTAGAACTATTGCAAAAGCAATAAAAACATTTAGTTGCAAATTGAACTTTAAAAGTGTGGGTACTTATAATAGTTATTTTTCCAAAATCACATATTTATTTACATGTTTGGTAAGTAAATTGTGAACGCACGATACGTTCATTGCGATTATTCATAGTTAAGGCTCGGAACTTGATACTCTAAATGCACAAGGTATTTCCTTATGTTCCGCTGTTATCTATTGTAAGTGATTTTATGATGAAATGTAAACTAACCTTGACAACTTCAGGACCCAATTCTGCCAAGCCTTGAACTGCGCCATATAGAGAAGCCAGTGGCGTTTTCTCGGACTCTTTCATAGTTGTAACCATGGACGGGCCAACGCCAGTCTCGTTGTTAGTCTGTGAAGGACACTGCAGGGCTCTGGCGAATAACCTACAGATAATAATGCATTTGGGTTAAATGATTGGGTATTTTTTGCCTATATTTTCTCATTGCTTGTTTGGATGGACTTAGGAAGTGTCAACGGGTGTATGATGCACATACACTGTTTGAGTGCAAACTTTTAGAATATCAACTAGATTTACCTCGTAGATTACTTTTAGATGTTAGGTACACATTTTTTATTTATTTCATAGTCTGATGCAAACTCAGCAAAAATGATTTCTTAGCGAATGGACTATCAACTTAAATTGTCCATATGATATTATGATCCTCACCATATTGGTACTCAAGATACAGGCTTGCCTGGTTTGGGGCCGATGTAAATCTCTTGTAATATTTACGGCACTAAAGTTTTTATTTATATAAGTATTTGTATCGGTATCAACATCGCCACATGCGTGCTACACGTCATACTGACGTCACGCAAATCCTGCATCGCGCAAGCAGAGTTTACCGCGCGACTAGCATATATACAACGTCCCGACATCAAACGTCGGGCAGTTGCCCACCAGACACGACACCCGTCTGGTCGGAGGATCCTCCCTTTTCCAAAGAGTATGAGTGAACTTTACACCCTGTTCCTCATACCTCTATATATTTTATGTTATTTAGTTGTTCTATGATAAAACTGGTGTCTGAGTCAGTCAGTCTCAATCAGCAGGTCAAGGTCGAGGTCAAGGTAATCTTCATCTTACCTAGTGACTCTCGTCTGCAAGTTATTGGTAGAAGTGTTAAACGTCTTGCAGATCTGTGCCATGAGTCGTGCGGCGAAGTCGCGCAGTGCCCAGTGGTTGTCCATCTCTGGACGGAGACACAGCTGTCGCGATACGATGCATGTCGACACGGACGGTATCAGCTCGTGTAACTGCACAAGTTGTTGTAAAAAGATCAAGAAAAATGGTCAATACCATAATTAGATTTGCAGATTTTCTTAATGCTTTAGTTATACACTAGGTCTTACTTCCTTGGTCACAATAAATAAAATGAACAAATCTATGGGACATTTATTGAGGGGTGAGTTAGATCTGGGTTAAATGTGGGTGTACTATAGCTGTAGCTCTGAATAACCCTTCTGGTAATACAGGCGTAATGTTATGTTATGTTATGATTTAGATCTGTAGCTCTATCCCTTTCTGTGGTTCAGAAACATGACATCCTTTACTAGAACTAATAACAAAGATTGCATTCCAGTGCCCGTGCTTTTCTGCATCGGTGGGACCAGTTTTGTGTCCGCATATGTCTGACTCAACCGTAAGGCCCTTTGTACGCACACGTTTTTCTTGCCGTAAATAACTACGGTTTATGCGCCGTGTGCGGGCACGGTCGTCAGTGTTGTATGGATCACTACGGAAGCTTGTTGACGGACACTTTTTTTTCTACGGCGCGGTTTATATGCCGTACCGCAAAGAAACCGTGCCGTGTAAAAGTGCCTTATACAGAAAATACCTATAATGATGTATGGAGGAATGATACTTACATATTTCTCTAGATACAGAGATTGGTTGTCAAGCAAAGCTTTGACCATTCGCATGAGATAAATGAGCAGTGCGAGATTGTTCTGCACTACATTAACTTTGACGCCTTCTGATATAAATGTGCACATTCTTGGCAACATCTCATGCAGACCAGGATCGCAGGCCAGCGACTGTAGTGCTTCCTGCAAGAAAAATCACACACCATAATATTTATTAAAAAAAACATAAGGTTATATCATAGTTTTGATAAGTAGTTGTTTTTATAACCTTTCTGATTTTTATCATCACATTTTAGAAAGATACTATCATGTTTAATTTTTTTTTTTAATGGAATACCCTTTTCATTCTCAAACATGATCTTGACAAAGGTATCTTACATAGAACCAAAGCTCACAAAAATCCAAAACATAAATCATGCGTACCGCACGGCGTCCTTCATCGCTGCCAACACAAGCCTCTGTGATCTCCTTATAGTATAACTGTTGTTCCACACTGAGCTCGTGGGTGGCCAGCTGCTTCACATGGACCGACTCTGACGCCTTCAGGCGGGCTGCTTTACCACACATAGGTTTACCTGAAATATTACACATTTTCATTTTTAGAGGAACTTCATACGTAATTGATTTATTCAATAGACCATCACACAAATATTAACACAGTATGTGAATATTTTACTATTCAAACAAACTACAGAAATTTTTATTTGAAACAATATCAACATGCACTGCCCAGCCTAAGCCTTTATTTAATCAGCCCATTGTGAACTGTAGGCTAGTAAAGATAGACAAAGATGGACAAAGATAGACCATGCTTATCAAAAATCTGACTATTTACCAAAGTCAAATTGAAGAGTATTTTGTTACTTTTGGCTTTAAGTCATTTAAGCATAAAAACTTTCTAATAATAGAATTCAGAAACAATCATACTAGGTTAATCCTTAATAGGCAAGAAAATAATAACAAAAACATATTTCATACAGCAATGGCCACAACAATTCGGTATGTAAAGTAAAAATGTCCTACGCTGATTGCAAAACCATTTCGAGCTTTTAGGTTTCTTTACCATATTTTTCTATTTACTTATATACATCAAAAAAGGTTTGCGGTCAGTTTGAAATATCGAAATCTTTTTGTTACAGTAGACTATATTATAGTTTCTTCTTTTTAACCGACTTCAAAAAAGGAGGAGGTTCTCAATTCGTCTGTGTTTTTTTTTTATGTCTGTTAGCTCAGAACTTTTTTTTGGGTGAACCGATTTGGATGAAGCTTTTTTATTTGATAGCTTGTGCTTCACATGTGGTCCGATTTAAATTTGATCAAGGTCTGACCAGAAGTTTTTGAGTTATCCTTATTACTGCATATTTTTTCCACTTAGTTTATATTGATGATGTGTTAATAATTGCCTGTCAATGTTATTTACATACCAAGACGAATTTGTATGGGGTAGGTACCGCAAATAAAAAGTGAATTTAAAAACTGGGTGTCTTTGTTTTGTTATTTCGTTTTTGGCCACCGACTTCCGAAATTAAAGTTATTTTTCACATCTTTTAGTGTTTCTTTTTGGAAGTCGGTTGTTTTTTTTGTAAAAAACTTTTTATTTTTCACTTTTTCTTCTTTTTAGATTATTAACTTAAAAATATAGAATTAGAATATAAAACAAAAAAAACAAATCTAATTGTTTTTCCATAAAAGAAATTCAATCCTAGCTTACGCTCATTCAGAAATCTGACTTAGTCAATTTTAACGGATTTATAATATTTTTCAAGGAAATTTGTTATTGATTGGCCAAGAGAATTATCAGAAGTTTTACGAGCAAGAATTGTAACTTTGAGGGAAAAAGGATCGATCAGAGCTACTGTATCCCAATCCTGTCGTGGCCACGTTGCAGAGGTACGACGGCATGGATAATTTAGCTGACCGACCCCGCAGTGGTCGCCCAACTGTTCTGACTCCTGCTCAGAAGCGCTAAATCAGGCAGCCAGTGACCCAATAATCAACGCCACTAAAAATAAAAGCAGAAGTGTGGGATGCCTCTGGACTTGAAGTTAGCCCTCAGACCATTAGGAATTGCTTACACCAGGCTGGACTACGAGCACGGAGGTTTTGCCGAGCACCTCTAAATTCACTTGAACGTCAGAGACGGAGATTGCAGTGGGCTAGGCTGCGGCAAAAAGAAGAAGATGAGGAGGAAAACATTTGGCAAAACTGTCTTTTCGTTGACGAATCGCGAATCAGTACTCATCCATATAACCGACGTGTCCGTGTCTGGAGAAGACCTGGAGACTCTGAAAGGCAAAGAACTGCCACTGGAACCGTTCAGCAAGGCGGGAAATCGGTGTCCTTTTGGGGTGTAATTATGATTGGAGCTACAACACCTTTGATCACGTATCGAGGCTCCATGACGGCAGAAAGTTACAAAACAGTCGCTATTGATGGAATTTTCAGACCATTCAGAGTAAACCATGGGCACCAATTCGTACTGGTCGATGATAATGCGCCCGCACATCGAGCTCAACGAGTCAATGCTGCTCTCCGAGAATACGACATCACAAGGTTAGACTGGCCTGCCGGCTCGCCTGACTTAAACCCAATAGAGCACGCGTGGGGTGCTCTTAAGCGAGCTGTTTGGAACCGTCAGCCACCTCCCCAGACAGTGCCAGAGATCAGGGAAGCCGCTATTCAAGAATGGGACAGGTTACCGCAAGAAATGCTGGATAACTTGATCCTCAGCATGCACAGGAGGATCTCCGCATGTGTGGGAGCCAGGGTAGGAGTTATATTGTATTAAATAAAAACCTTAAATTAATAAATTGTTGTATAACTCTGGTTAAACAATCTTATTCTTTCCATCAAATTTCTGTTACAATTACATTAGGATTGAATTACTCAATTTTTGTTATTAAAAATTAAAAGGCACATACACATATATGTATGTACACACATCAAAAGAAGTTTGTGATCACTAGTAAAAGCTGACATATTTTTAAATTTAACTATCAAGAAAAAGTGTTTACGTTATGTCTTTTTTAAATAGAAATACACTGTTTGAAATTAAAAAAATAAACTTTTTTTATTTCAAACAGTGTATTTAAAAATAAAACTTTTTTTAAGTGGAACAGTGTATTTTTGTTTATAAAAGATGTAAAGTAAACACTTTTTCTTGATAGTTAAATTTAAAAATATGTCAGCTTTTACTAGTGATCACAAACTTCTTTTGATGTGTTTACATACATAATGTGTATGTGCCTACCCCCATGGAAAGAAGCCGTGAGTTTATGTACTCACGCGGCACGCCTTCTTCCTATGGGGGTAGGCAGAACCTACTGAACGCCACCTCGCCGTCTTCACTCGACAAGACTACTAAACACACAATCGACTAGTAAGGACAGATTAGTAATACAAAATTAGTAACTATAATCCAGTTACTAATTTCATAATTGATTATCAGTTTAAAGTAAGTTGCAAAGATACTACTCTCTAAACTACTTTTTTAAATACAATTTAAAAAAATTATACTTAATAGCTTGGAAAACCAAAATATTGAAATTAGTCACTTGAAATAATCATAATAATAATCAATAAATTAAAAATATACCTGAATAAAACCTTTACATACCGAATGAACACAAACAAGTGAAGTTTTAACTTCACAGTGAATAATAAAATACTTCATTAGAAATTGTAATTTTTTACTTATTTTATGTTTAAGTTTAACTTTCAGTGGTCACAAAGCAAAGTTACAAGAAACAAAAGTGTCATAATGTTTGTTTGATTTGGCGTGACCATTGCCCATTCAGACAATAAGTGAGCATTTCCACTGGCTGAGATGAGCAGAAAGAAGAGAGTTTATTACTGAAACTGATTGAAGTAACTGCTAAAAGTAGCACACTGTAGAAAACATGGTTTTGGCAATGACCATAGTATGTAATCCTCAAATCTGAACTTCAACATCAACTAGCATGTTCCTATGTCAATATTTTTAGAGCCATCACATTAATTTTGTGTCCCTGCACATGCCATCCAGTGGTCATGCGCTATTAAACAAAAAACTTACATTATTTGTATGCATCATGTATAGACATGTGAAATAGAGTTCAAAATGTCAAAATACATTATATGCTGTAATTCAATGGGCATTAGAAAAATGCTTTAAAACAATAGTAAAAAAAAAATGTAACTGAATACCTGCAGCATCTTTATTAGTAGGTTTGCTCAATTTACTGATAGGATCAACTGATTCCGATTTCTGTGCTTCCTTAGATAGCGGTGGTGGGTTTTCTGGCACGGTAGGCTGAACACCATCCACACTCAACCAATGTGCACGAACAGACACATCAAGAGGTATCTTTGGTGGAGGAGCCGAAAGAATGTCAGACAGGTCCACTTCTTTCTCTTCTACAAAATGCAGTTCTCGGCCTCCACCAGATGCAAATCTAAATGGCAATGAATCCGGTTGAATGAATCCATATTGACACTGAAAAAAAATCATATAAAATGGCTTATTTCCATTTAAATTCATAGTGGTGGCATTTTATATTACAACAGCATTAGGGTATCTAATATAAACAGGAGAGAGGAAATATTATGCAGTGTTTAATTTATTTATCAATAATGAGATTGCATGACAGGTGTTTCCTAATTTTCAATTACAGACAGTACAGTAATGTTTTTTTTTATGGTATTATTGTCCCGTGTATTCTGAGATAAAGGAAGATATGATATGTGTGTGGTATGTGCCTGGTAAGAACATACCTCAATATTCTTGATCTTCAGAGCATTATCTATATCAGTTATAGACAACTTTTGTCTCTTGGAGTGATGCATGAACTTCATACTGTCCTGTACTATAACTTTCAATCGGAAAGTGACGTCGTCTGCCAGTTCTTTAGCAGCATCATCTCCTAAACTTGCTATTCCTATACTTTCTGCGATGGTTTTCATAGAATCCACTGACACGGAAGATCCGTATGCAAACTCTGAATCACCCATCTTGAATCCTTGTAAAGTAATACTGCACACCGAATCACGATAAACTACTAGTTTTGCTGCTGGTTAGCAGAAAATACATGGGGAGTAATCCATTCGAAGAATACAAAATATTCTATCAGCGTTTGAATGAAACACTAAACACCAAATTCCTTAGTCACGATTTATGTATTTATGCAAAATAACGGGTCCTTCTAAATATATAAGTTTACTATTTCACAAAATCCAGACACACGACGTTCAAATGTGAGGAATACAATAGAAAATAGATATAATTATAATATGAGCACAATAAACACAACACATACAGAGCGTAGCACAGACCACAGAGTACATTTTATATAGGGAGGCACAGACACCACCACAGAATATATATACCCGACACCACAGAGACGAAATAGCACGAAAAAAATCTCAATCTCTTTTTTTTACGGTAAAACGAAAGAAAGAATGAAACATACTTTTTAAGTTCGTCATTTAAGAACGCACCTTTCGAATGTCAAACTAGTGTCCCAATTTTAATATGTGTGCAATCGATTGTGTGTTTTGTGTGTTTTTGAGCACCAATCATATTTCTGATGCCACAAATGTTTCTAAATCTAGAAACTACTTGTTCTTGCTCTTCAAGAGTCCCAGGCATGCGTATACGTTGTGCCGCTTTATTTGCTAAAGCGAGATCCATTCTTTGGCATACATTCGTAATGGACTGATAGTTAAGTCCATGAATGTCTGCTGCGTGATCTTATACTTCTTGCCTAGCCCACGTCCTGAGAGCAGTAGAAACTTGAAGTTCTACAGCCAGCCCGCCACCACGAGCTTGCAGTTCGATATCACTTCTAACTAATTTAATTATGTATTTTCCGTCCATACATTTATATTTTACTGAATGTATATTTCATACGAAAGTCTGTGTCTCGTAAAGTAAAAGGATCGAAACGATTTTTGTCCTAAAAGTTAGTAAAATTTCCGGCCAGATGTCCGGTTACTACGTTTATACGCTCACTTAACAAGGGTTGAGGACTGAATAACAGTTGTGTAATTTCTCATACCATAAAAACGCCCGCTATACCAGATGTGTACAACTGAACTGATAAATATCTTTTATTGGTAGAGTTAGAGGAGGAAAAGTAACCGTAAATGTCAGAAGCATTTAGAGTTATTTTGTTGTTAATGACCGCTGTTTTAAAATTTAGTGTGTAAATGTTACTCTGTGGTGTAAATGGTAAACAGTTATCATTCCTTGATATGTATCATGAAATAACGGACCTTTAAAAACGTTTATATTTTATGGTTTATATTGAAACAACATTATGGTTAAACTTTATTTTAATAGATAGAATACGTATCGTTTTATTTCAGTCACATATATATGTATAATCCTTGGATAAGAAATATTATCAAAAACTTTGACTCTCAATTTGTATTACTTTCTTTTATAATATTGACCTCAACTCGCACTTCATCAATGTTACAATAGACGAGCGAAGGCTTAGCAATCAAGTAGATCGCATGGATGACTTCGTGTTTATTAGACAAATGAATTGTCTCTAAACATTGATAATGAAACCATTTCAGATAAGTTAATAGTTGCTGAGACACTAGAACATTTCTTTACCAACATCCCAATAGAGGTTACGAAATAAAAATAAACAATAAACCACAAACCAACCAACCAACCAACCAACCAACCATAAACTATTTTTCTTTCTTTTTTTCTTTTCTTTTAAATCTCTCCCCTCATCATCTATGTTAGCTGAATCACTCCTCAAAGAAAACTTCATTAAGGACATTCCAAGTTTTGAATTCAAGCTCATTTCTATTGTCCTTAATAAAAAAGCATTCAAAAGTCTTAACATAAAAAAACACTGAAGACTTATGGGGGATTTCCGTTAAGTTTCTTGTAGATATCATTGACACAATTGCCCCTGTCCTAAAAGGCATAATCAGTCACATATTGGAATCCATGTGAATGTAATACCCAAATTTAGATTAACTAAAACAAGCCAGTCATTTCTCGTAAACAGTATCCGCTTTTATAACAAGTTGCCAAAGTCAGTTGGGAGAAGTCCCAGGATGCAATTGGCATTTTCTGTGACCTCTCAAAAGAGTTTGACTGCGTTGACCACAATACACTGATCTGTAAATTACGCCACTAAGGAATTCGTGGACAAGCTGCTGATCTTGTTCTTTCCTATCTATCAAACAGACAGCAAAAAGTAAACATTAACGGGTCGACGTCCTCGGGGTCCTTAGTTAAGATGGGCGTACCTCAAGGTTCAATTCTTGCCCCTTTCCTATTTCTAGTTTATATTAATGACCTTAGGTGATGGCTAACTTTTTGGATATAATTTTATTCGCTGATGACATTTCGCTTATTTTTTTAAAAAGTTGCATAAGTCAGTTACAGAACTTAGTGATGGAAAGTTCAAAACCCACATCAAACGTATACTTATCAAAAATGCATATTATAACATTAAAGACTACGTTGATGACAAGGAAGTTCGGCAATCATTCCTTCTGGACATGTGGCTTCCCTGGTACCACATTAATGGCATCACTAAGTAAATGTCTATTAACTGTTCCCAAATTACGAAGTTTTTTGTTTCTTTTTACTTACTTCTTTGACATAATCTCATTATTTGACATTATCGACCTCGGATTCTTATTTCAACTCCTTATCTAAGGCTTTTGTGGATAGGATTTTGATTCCGATTTGTTACAGTAGTAATGGCAATCATGTCATTTAGTCTAAATAGGCTTTTATTTTTATATTGATTCTTCTATATTTTTTGAATGTGAGAACGTTGTAGACCTAACTTGTGGACTGTAGATTTGTGGACCTTTTCATATTTTGTTGAGTACCTGTTGCTTGTTGACAGGCCTACGCTGTCCTCCCATATCTATCAACACTGTAATTGGAAACATTGTAAATGCCCCTTATTTTTAAAAGAATAACTGTGGAGTTTCTTACTGGCTCTTCTCCATAAGAAACAACCAATTGGAACCGTGCACCTATATAGTTTCTGACGTTTCCTAAGTGCCCATGTTGGTTTATGTGAAATAAAATATTTTGATTTGATTAAAATAAATTTATTATGAGTAGGTATGTCACGATGAAATGTAAATATCTTAAAAGTTTAGACAATTTAACCTAGGCCTAGGCTTATGTATCGAAATCAAGAAAACAAGACTACAGCAAAGTTTCGCATTTTTCCACCTCTAGGGTGTGTCTTACTCACGGTGTTCTGTGGTTTTGCTAGGTATGCCTGATTTCGTTGCACTATCTATTATAATGTGGTTGGTTTTCATCAGTTTTTTTTTGGGAGGGTGGCTCTAGGTGAAATCCATCGGAACAGAATGAACCATGTCCGTGACTACCGCAAGACCACCAACGCCAATCGCTTCCACATTTGGTAAATAATTAGTACTCAATTGGTAATAATTAGTACTAATTAGTAGTCTAATAACAAAATTGGTACCTTGGTAGTTTTCGAGAAAATCCTCTTTGAAGGTGGTCCTGCGGTAGTCACGCTCCCTTCAGCAGGACCACCACGAGCGCCGAAACAGGGGGTATGCTACAGCTATTTTAATTATACAAATAATTAGTACCCATAAATGTGAATGTGTAGTTCGCGTTATCGTGACAATGTAGGCCGTAGGATAAACGGAAAAATATGTTGATAAGGTTTTCCGTAATAGTACAATTATTAAACAAAATCAACAAAATATTATTTTTCGTATTGAGACTGTGTGTGGACAGGACACGATTAGATTTGGACGTTTTTTTTTAAATTTCTGTTCGCCTTGTCAATGTAGCCAACACCACGTAAGAAGGAATCATTCTTGCCAGTATGAGTAGTTCATTTCCCAAATGAATAGGTTATCGGAAAATCTGACATTTTGTTTATTCGGCGCTTTTCTATGTGAAAATTAATGAATTAGCGGTCGCAGCCATCTGTGCGATAACTTAAGCAAATTTATTATAATATATATATTTATTCATAAGCAGAGTTCGTGTTTTTTCGAGGCATGATAAATGATTCTTGTATTTATTTAAAAAAAAACTACATAATATTATTTGTAAAATTCAATCGTTCAGTGGGAAATATTTTGTTTTTAATGAATTTTGGGGAAAATTATATTTGCTACTGTTAACCCTAAAACTTAAAATGACGAACACCGAATGCCGCACCATTTGCCCCACGCGATTTTATCTTGTGTAAGGTGATTCGAGGTCTAAAAGACTAGTAATTTGGTGATTATTTCGTAAAAATGTATAGAAATAAAAAAGACGTTGATAAACACGTGGAGAATTTGTTAAGCAAATTGTCTGCGAAAGAGGTAAGTAAAACAAGACCATGACCAAAATTTCAAGGATTACTATTTGTGCGGCTTATTTTGTAACATAATTTTATTATTTGCAGTTTAATTCGCGAGCTTATTCTGTAGCTCGGCTATATTTCGAAGTGGGGGATTATTCGAATTGCCAGAAATATGTCGAGCAATACCTCACTCAAAAAGACAACAACGCTGCGGCGTACAAACTCCTTGGACAAGCTTTGCAGAAAATGGGGCTGAAAGAAAAAGCTCTTGAACAATACAAATCATCTTTAGACATCGACCCGGCACAAACTAGTACTATATTGGACAGTAAGTATTCTTAATTTGTTGATTTTGTTTAATATGCATGACATTTCACATTTTAAGTAGGTACAGTGTAAACTCTTCTAGCGAAACTCAAGGGACAGAGCATTTTATTTTTGTTCTTTAGAGTTTTCAATAAGTGAAGTCAAGAAAGAGAAACAAGCAAATACTAATCACAATACTTTTTAATATTTGTTTCAATAAGTAATTAAATTAATCTAAATTTCATAAGTCTGTGTAGGAACTACAGGTACAATGCTAAATGCAATGGTCCCCGCGCATACAGTTTAGCGACCAGTCATCTTCCCCGCGCCGCCGTAGCAATAACTTGTGTTCTGTATAGATTATGTAAGAAGCGAGTTTGTGCTTATTCATGGTTATCAGTCCATTGATTTTATACTGGACACTGGAATTTTAATTACAATCTTCACCAAACACAATATCAAAAGTCCCAACATTAGTGACAACAATGTGTTCTCAGAGACGTGTATTTCTGTAGAGAAATATAATACGGGCAGTGTGTAAAAGTTGATGAACAGTAAACAGTAAAATGATAATGTGTGAATGTGCGGAAAACGACTCCCTGTCGACCCAGGACCTATCAGCAGAAATATTAAGGGTTCCACATCATCAGTCTACAACCACCACCGCCGGTAGCTCAACTGGTCAGCATCAATGTTACTGACAGGATCCCAATTTTATCTACTGACATGTTTTGGATGTGTTTCACACAGTTCGAGTCCGCCATAGAACCACAGAAGCAAGGGGATGCATACAACAGGTTAGGGATTTGATTGTCAAGCCACTTACTGATATCAAATATGGTATGTTGAAACACAGGCTGTTGACGGCCTATGAGGAGTGTCGAAACGCAATTTGTAAAATTGTTGGAGTAATGAACCTAGGATCTCAACACCTTTAGTATCTAATCTATCATCAAAATATGCTTAGAAGTGAGCTAAGTAATCTGGCTAGTAACTTCATGATAAGTCTTGTGCCTCTGCAGCTTGCCTCAAACAATGTTCTAGTTTGGGAAAACAACTGACCATCTATGTAATTTTTCTGCCCCATAATACATACATACATAAACTCACGCCTTCTTCCCATGGGGGTAGGCAGAAACTACAGAACGCCATCTGCTACGATTCTTACATATTCTTATTGCCTCATTTACATTTATACATCTGGTCATACACACGCTCTGGTTGCGAGTACTACGCACCTGACCTTTCTGAAGAACATGATCAATAAGGTCACTATAATATGTCTTCCCAGGGCGTCCCCTCCCGGCGTTTGCACTCACATCTGCCTTGTAACATTTCCACTCACATCTACCTTTTGCTAGTCACCTGTCATTCATCCTCTCAACATGGCCACACCATCTAAGCATACTCTTTTCAATTTTTGTCACTACATCTTCTTTTAAATGATCATACATTCATACATCATCTACATCTTCTGCCCCATAATGATTGAATTTATGAAATTTATGAATTAATAAATTAATGAATGTAAACAAAATGTACAGACACAGCTGGCTGCAATTGAAGTTGAGATTAAGGCCTTAATGCCATCTATTATCACTGATGGAATTAGTGTTACACACCAGCTGCTGTTGACAATGATTGATGGTAAAATCCATACTATTATATCTGATACAGCAGCATCAGTGTGTGACATATGCAAGGCTAGTCCTAAAGAAATAATAATTAAGAGTTGGTAAAAGGGAAACCAGTAAACAAGGACATGTACAAATACTGCTTAAGCTCTCTTCACACTTGGATGGAATGTTTTTTACACATTTCCTATAAATTAGACAAAGTCGAGGCAAGCAAATGGTGATGTAGCGAAAAGGGAAGTTGATGAGAGGAAAAGAAGAATCCAAGAGGCTGTAAGAAGAAAAATGAGCTTACTTCTCGATGTTGCGAAACAAGGTAATCCACCAACAATGTATCTACCAACAATGGCAAATCGGCAAGGCATTTTTTTGAATACTACGCAAAACTTGCTGAACTTACGGCAATAGACGCTGAGCTATTGAGAAAAACCTGTGCAATCTTGCAGTGTATTTTATTATTATTTATTCTTTAATTCGGACACACAATCGTAATCCATATAGTATTAGTAACAATTACCTAAAAAACTATGTTAGTAAACTTTCACAAAACTAAAACAACTAAAACAGACGTGGCCCAACACACGTTGGCACGTGCCTCTGTACCCAGTGCCTTATAAAGGGACTGTCCACCTTGTCTATTAATGTTTTTAGGATGCTGTTGGAGCTTCCGCGCAACTTACCCATTATTGACGCTGTCCTCTTCCTCATAATACCATGGAAATCGTCAACACGGGTTTCCGCGAACATCTGCGAAGCACTGCAGAAGCGCGGAAGCCCCATCAACATCCTAAATCCATTATTATACTGCACACGAAGGACGTTGTAGGCTCTGCGTATATTTCCAAAAGTTTTATTTACAAGTTTTTTTTATTTTATTAACAAAAGTTTTGTTTTATATTTTATGTATGTTAGTTTGTAAGGTATATGTCTATGGGCCATTTTGCCTGAAATAAATGATTTATTATTATTATTTCGTTTATTTCATTATTTACATATAAATTACATTTTTAAATATTAGAATATAAAAAATATAAAAACATTTAAAAATATAAAAAATAGTAGCCCACCGGTATCGGGAACAGGGTCCAAGCTACCGGCGGTCAGGGCTCCAGAGAGAGGAACCTCCTAACAATGCGAGCCGTATCCAGAAGTACCGCTTTCTGAATCAAGCCCTTGATCCAACTGCCCAACGAGAGCCTCCTCAGGTGTTGGTCGAGGCTCTTGGCTATTAAGCCATTGGCTGTCACGACTATCGGCACAATGATCGCTGAGTCCACATCCCACATGTCGACAACCTCGCGAGCCAAGTCTAGATACTTGATTTGTTTATCTTTCTCGGCTTTCACGAGGTTCCCGTCATGCGGGACCGTTATGTCAACAATCATTGCGCGCCGCTCTAATCGATCCACCATCACTATATCAGGCTTATTGGCAACAATAGTCCTGTCAGTGATGATGGATCGATCCCAGTACAATGTGATATGTCCATTTTCGAGAACTGGGTCGGGCACATACCTGTAGTACGGCACTTCCGATTCTACAAGGCTGTATTTCAGAGCAAGTTGCTGATGGATAATCCTGGCTACAAGGTTGTGTCTATGCAAGTACTCTTCGTTAGCTAGACGAGAACAACCGGAGATAATATGTCTGATTGATTCACCCGGACGGTGGCATGCCCGACAGATGTCAACCGTGCCGTCTTTCACAATAAATCTCCGGTAATTGTTTGTCATCATAACTTCGTCCATAATTGCACAGACAAAACCTTCGGTTTCTCCAAAGAGGTCACCGAAACGCAGCCAGGCTACGGACGCTAGTTGGTCTACATCGGGCCCATGTAGAGCCCGGAAAAAGCGTCCGTGAAGCTCCTTACTCTGCCATACTTCCATGCGATCATTAGTGTCAAGCACTACTGGCTTGCGCCAGTTCTCTTTACCTAAGGAGAGCGGGGTGAGGCCCTTGTCCACTGTGACCACATCTCGATGCATCCCCACGTCGGCTTCTAAGAAATATTCCCTGAGACTGCATATCTCGCGATTGTGGAGGGTCTTAGCATTTAAAAAGCCTCGACCTCCACACTTTCGCGGGATATACAGCCTCATTACCGATGATCGTGGGTGATGCATTCGATTTGCAGTCAGCAGTGTACGGACCTTCCTATCCAGGGCGTCGAGTTCGGTCTGAGTCCATTTGAGTATGCCGAAAGAGTACATCAAAACCGGCATGACCCAACCGTTAAAGGCGCGCACCTTGTTTCCACCTGATAAAAGACTATTAAATACTTTTTTCAGGCGGCCAAAGAAGCGATCCTTTAACGACTGCTTCATGTCAGTACCATTGATGCCCAACGCTTCCGACATACCCAAATACTTATAGGTTTCGGATGCGGAGAGGGCTCTAAGGTTTATGGAATCCGAGAGTTGGGTTCCGACGGATTCCACAATCTCCCCTCGCTTTACATGCATGACCGCACATTTGTCCACACCAAATTCCATCCTGATGGCGCTACTGAAAGTTTCAGTTACTTTCAGTAGATCCATCAGTTGCGAATTGTTGGGAGCAAAAAGTTTTAGGTCATCCATGTAGAGGAGGTGAGATATAACCTGACCACCTCTCCTCAGCCGATAGCCTAGACCTGAATCCTCCAAGAGTGTGCTTAGAGGATTCAAGGCTAAGCAGAACCAAAGCGGACTCAAACTATCACCCTGAAATATGCCTCGCTCGATCCTTATCGGCTCGCTATTCCTTTGGGTATTTCGACATGCTGGATAGCGAAGGACCGTCCTCCATTGCCCCATACACGACATCAGGAAGGTGCGCAGAGTTGCCTCTACTTTATACAACTCCAGCACCCTCATGAGCCATGTATGTGGCACCGAGTCATAGGCCTTCTTGTAATCTATCCAACATGTCGACAGATCCTTTCGGGAACGACGAACCTGTTGGCTAATGGCCATATCAATGAGGAGTAGCTCCTTAGTACCACGGGACCCGTTCCTGCATCCATTTTGAGAAGGAGACATGATGTAGTTGGTGTCTATATGTTTGTTAATTTTATCTCTCAAAATGGATGTAAGAACTTTATAGACCGTCGGTAAACACGCGATCGGCCTATAATTTTTGGGTTCCGCAGTGCTACCTGATTTATGGAGCAGGTGGGTAACTCCTGTTGTTAGGAATTGGGGTAGCGAACCAGATTCTAAAGCAACCTGGTACTGAGCAGCCAAGCGAGCGTGCGATCTACCAAACCATTTGATCCAGAAGTTGTGCAGTCCGTCCGGCCCTGGAGACTTCCAGTTAGGCAGCGGGCGGACTGCACGAGTTACATCTTGGGGGCAGATGGTAATAGCCCCCATTTCTGGTATTGGATCACAGGCTCGCTCGACTTCCCGAGTCCAATCACCTTCGGTGTGACTGACAGGCACCGACCAGATATTGCGCCAGAAAGAACACATGGCATCATCATCTGGTAGGCACGTGTCAGCCACACCTTGATCCGGTCGCTCCCAACCCCTATAAACCCACCTTTCATCGCGCTGGAAGGTGCGATTCTGAGTGTACCGCTCCACTCGCCGCTTATACCTACGAATACGGTTCGCCCATGCATACACTTTCTGCTTCAGGAAGTCGATGCGCTCTGTGACACAGGACATGTAGTCCTGAGGGCTGATATTAGTCCCTGCGAACGCGCGTCTCACAAAGCGCATCACTCTAGGGCGAGTATTGCCCTCCCTGAAGCAGATTAGTTTGCCGATGAGTGCTCTGGCCCCACCAATACGGCGCTCAATTCTGCACTGCCAAGCTGGTACGGCTGGTTTCGGTCGTGTAGCTCTAGAATCATTAGCAAATTTGACGTGAGCTACACGACATGCCGCTACAGCCGCGCAGTACAGAATCGAATGTGTATCGGTGAGGTCTACGCAGTCATCAAAATAATTTGACAACTGCGCATCCAGTGCCGCCACCAGCACCCTATTTTTGTTATGCATGGGTAAACGAGGTAACCGTGGTCTAAGTTCGGGCGATATGAACCGATATTCTCGAATCGCATCCTCCAAAGCACTCCTCAATTCATCATTGCACTGGGTACTTACGTTTGTAGCCCTATCATCACTCTCCTTGTCTGCTTGACTTGTGTTAGACTGTGGTAGTACTACCACAGTCTGCGACGGGGGGGCGATGACATGACTACTCTGCATTTCATTTCGCAGGCGATCAAGTACAGTGTCATCCAACATATGATTACGTTGGATGACCCGCACCTGATCCGACAGTCGTTGTGCCGACACGTTGACAGCTGGCTCAAGCACCTGAAAAAGAGAGAGCATCCGAACACGGTACGCGGTCAGATTGTTTCCCCCCTCTGTAGCCCCATAGTATGAGCGCATGACGTTTTCGTTGATGGATCGCGTCCATCTCATGCGCTGCACACTTCCGCCGGGAGCTGGGACCCTATCAGAGGCCGGTGGGCCTCGAGGTCCTAAACCGTCCGGCGGCCGGTGTCCTCCACGTCGACGAACAGGTGGTGGCGTCGTGGGCGGGGAGAAATACTCGTCGCTCGAGCTCGACGCAACTACCGCGGCCGGTGTCGTCACAGCGCTCACAGTGGGGCTGGATACCGGCGGCAGCGAGGCGGAGCTGAGCGACGAGTCCGGAGGTGGTGGGCGTGCTCGACGTGCGGCTGATCTTGTCAACATATTGTCTTCATTTTCTTATTTTGTTTGTTTTATCGGAGGTGACATCTGTCATGTCACCTCCGATTCGGCAGTTTTTGTTCAAATTTATTTACATTCTGGTACTCGTATTTTGTATGTAATCAAAGGGTTTAAAAGTTATTTTCTGGTTTTAGATTTGGTTAATGGTAAACTATTGCAAATATGAGTTAAAATTACTTTTTTTGTTGATATTATGATTAATTTTTTTTATTATTATTATTATTATTATTTCACCCAGAAGCTGCATGTGTAGAAGGTTTGGCAGTATGCCTTAAAAAGCACAACTTTAACATCCTTACTACAACGCGCAAACCTGCGGGCTACCATATTACATCGAACCGCCAACGCCCTCCGCTCCCTCTCTATATCAGCATCGTCCGATAAGTCCTCCGTGACTACATGCCCTAGGTATTTAAACTGTGTGACTCTGCAGTGGCTTTCCGTTTAAAGTCACTGGAGGAACATTATCCAACGAGCCAGACTTTGGTCTGAAAATCAAAAGCTCACTTTTTTTGATATTATGTCAGTCCATGTGACGCAGCATAGGACTTACAGACAGCCAACAACTTCTGGAGCGCGCTACTTGATGGACTCAGTAAGACCATGTCGTCTGCGTAGCTGAGATTATTTACCACAGTGCCATCAATCGAGCAACCGACGTTGGTCTCGCTGAGTTCGCCAATCAACCGGTTCATGTAAACATTAAACAGGGCTGGGGACGTTAGTCCACCCCGTCTAACGCCACACTCCAGGACGTACGTATCAGAGTGAGCACCCGCCCATCTAACACTGCTAGTCTGCGAGCTATACCAAAAGTTCAATACATTAATAAGCTCCTCGGGTACCTCTAAAAAATTAAGCTTCGACCAAAGGTTGTCGTAACAAACCAAGTCAAAAGCCTTGGAGAGGTCGAGAAAAGCAGTATATACTGGCGTTTCCCTATCTGTGTAATATCTGACCGTCTGCTTAAGCGCCAGGATAGCGGTCTCAGTGGATATCGGCTTCCTAAAACCAAACTGAGCATCACTCAACTTTAGATACTCACCAAGCCGCATTTTATCATGGCTGAAGATAAATGACATTATGCATAGATTTATGCTTTGATACTGCTAAACTTTACGTAGATTTATACCCATGTTATACCCTTGTGCTCTTCATAAACTTCTTATACACGGGGCAGATTAGTTCACGGTTTTTCAATTATTGTATCTTTGGGATTTAGACTAACTTTAACCTTGTACTGAACAATGGATTAATGAAATAAAACTATGGTAAACAATAAATTATATTTCATGGAAAGCTTTCGATAACAATAATTCTCACGTATATGTTACAGTCAAGAGTCTTAATCGGTCAAAAGTAGTTTTAACTGAAAAACTCAGGCAAAAGTAATTTTGACTGAACACGTTGCTCAAAAGTAGTTTTGTCTGAAAATCTGTACTTATTAGTGATTTTATCTGACAATGTGGTTAAAAGTAATTTTGACTGGCAATCTTAGTCAAAACTACTTTTAACGACTAGAGCATCGGTCAAAATCACTTTTAACCAGCTGTTAGTATGTAATAAAAGATTTTATATGTTGTAAATTCGTTTATTACGAAGGTTTAGGTTAAGGTGTAGATAATTAACGGGAAAATATAAACGCACTTTAAAAAAATAAATACCTATGTATGCTTAACTTTAAAATTAATTGAGTGAACTATAAGAATAATAGTTTCCACTATAAGAGCGAGCGAAGCGAGCTCGGGACTTGGGGCACCCTATTCGGACAGGTTAGGTTGGAAGGGGATCATCACCATCCCCTTTGTGGTATTTTTTTTTAAACCACCCGTAAGTAAGAGCCCCGCGATGCGGGGCTCCGTCGACTACGCCTTATTATTCGACACAGTTGTAGTGTAAACCATTATTTTTGTAGGTATTTTAATTACGTTGTGTATTGTGTATAAAATTCTTACCTACTTTATAGTGTTTAATTATTTTGTAAATTTGTTATTGACTGATTGATAGAACCAGTCGAAACTACTTTTAACCAGGTCCATTGGGCAAAACTAGTTGTGACTATAATTTCAGTCAAAAGTACTATTGTCGAGAGCTTATAGTCAAAAGTACTTTTGACTGGTTATGAGTTTTGACCTGCAACAACAATGTATGTATTCACACGTAGGCAATACGACCGTCAACGAAATGATAAACAGAGTATTTCGTGTTATTTCACTGTTATGGGCATTATGTAAGTTGTTTAGTGTTAGACTTTTGGGTTATTTATATTTTGTTGCTCAATCGTAGGTCAATCTGAAGTTGTGTTGTTGGTGGTGGTGCCAGGCCACAATGTTGCAAAAGTGTAAAATTAAAAATCGTTACATTTGCCGGCTAAAAATCGGGAGATTTTTATTCGGATTTAAAAAATGTATTTTATGTTAATAATACACTCATTTATTCAATTACAATAATTTGTTCAATTAGGTACTTATACAATTATTTATTCAAGACTGATATATTGTACCTTGATTAATCATTTGCGTCTTCATACCACCTCTTACTAGCTATTTTTGTGTACTATTTCTAAATAGCACAACAAACAACAGAAATTAACAAATTGAATGAACAAGACAAGTGCATGCAATTCTATGAACGAACAATACAATAATAATGAACTGAATGAACGACTTAGGCAAGTAAGCTACCTAATTTAGGAAACAACCCGAACAAAGTTATCTTCAGGGATTTTCCCCTTGTACAGTCACCAGCCAATAATAAACTCTATTTTAAGGTATTTCAGGGCAATTTGCTTTAACATACCGCGAAGTAGAATGGCCGTTTTCGACATGGTGTGAAGAATTTTGGGAACTCCCCGTGCATTGATTTTGTGTTAAAACAGGTTTCTCGTAGTGTTGCCGTATTAAGAATATTATTTTCCATTTTTATTTATGAATATTATTTTACAATAAGTAGTTGAAAATTCAAAAATTCGGGAGACTGGATTTCTAAATCGGGATATCGGGAGACAATGACCAAAATCAGTAGGACCTCCGAGAAATCGGGAACTTTTACAACGCTGCCACAATGATGCCAAGAGAGGACAGCAGAATATAAACCAAACAATAATTGTTCTTTAAAAAAGGGGGGAGGTATGTAGGAATTACAGTTAAAAATCATTATGCTAACAATGCTAAATGCAATATGCCCCGCGCATACAGTTTATTGGCCAGTCGTCTTCCCCGGGCTGCCGCGCCAGAGCAATAACTTGCGTCCTGTATAGATTATGTAAGAAGTATCAATCACTGTGCTTATTATTCAAAGTTATCAGCCGATATACTTTATACTGGACATTGGAATTATATTTACAACCTTCTCCAACCACGATATCAAAGGTCCCAAGTCCCAACAGTCTTGTTATCTTGGTCTGACGTTTTTTGCTATGCCAGTATTTGTTTTGTATTTTTGGTGCCAACATTCCTAAAGACAATGCAATCCAAGAGTAATGTCACATGTATTCTAGGCACTTAACAAAACCAAGGCGGCTGTTTACGATCTCAGGTGTCTTTCTTAGAAATTTCAGCACCTCAAAGATTTAGTCGTAGCCTTTTGTAAACTGGTAACATATACAGTAATGCTGATAATAGTAGTTTGTGAAACTGTTGCATAAGGAGGGGTATTAAAACAAGAGTGTGTGTTTGAAAACCGAGCCGTAGGCGAGTTTTTTACTAGTATCACACGAGTGTTTTAATACCTAGTTATTTGCAGTTTCATTCACTACTTTATCTACTCTCATACATTGGGATTGAACCTACTAAATATAAAAGATCATAGTGTCCCACGAAATTCAGCAACAAAACGTATTCAGAAATGAATGGCACCAAAACCCAGCGCATCACCGCGCATGCGCCAAAGCGAGCGCTGCCACAGACAAGTAAAAATTGGTATCAAAACTTTTTCTAATGCTATAAATATTGGCGCGACGGGCATATATGCGATCCGTTAGAAAAAAAAAATGATGAAAACTCAACTTCTTTTCACTAACTCTTCTTCTTCTTAAGTTCTTGGGATTTGCCCTGTATCGTATTGGAAAAAGGCTCACATTATACCTCTACCTTAAACTAACGATCCTTCTTTAACCCACTTTAGACCTATTTCTATTCTCCCATTTCTCTTTAAAGGTTTTGGACACATAGTTCATAAACAATTATCATTTTTCTTGACGTAGAACTCGATAATATCCCCTTTTCAATCCGGTTTTCGCCCTATAAATATTGGCGCGACGGGCATATATGCGATCCGTTAGAAAAAAAAAATGATGAAAACTCAACTTCATTTCACTAACTCTTCTTCTTCTTAAGTTCTTGGGATTTGCCCTGTATCGTATTGGAAAAAGGCTCACATTATACCTCTACCTTAAACTAACGATCCTTCTTTAACCCACTTTAGACCTATTTCTATTCTCCCATTTCTCTTTAAAGGTTTTGGACACATAGTTCATAAACAATTATCATTTTTCTTGACGTAGAACTCGATAATACTGGTCACAGTAGGTACTGTATCCGCGCTTTTGAAAGTAGCTGACGACATCCGCTGGGCAATGGAGAATAAGTCTCTTACTGTTCTTGTATTGCTTGGCTTTAGTAGCACCTTTAACTCGGTGGATCTCGACATTTTACTAGGTATTATCCTCAAATCTATCAATTTCTCTTCTTCTACTCTGCCCTAGTTCAGTTCTTATCTTCGGGGCCGCTCCCAGTGTGTTCGCCTTGTGGAGTCTTTCTGTGATTGGTGTAGCCCCACTGAGGGCGTTCCTCAGGGTAGCGTTCCCTCTCCGTCTCCCTCTCTTCTTTTCAGTTTTCAAAAACTTTGTTTCCAGAGTAATATCTTTTAGTTTGCATTTCTACGCAGATGACTTGCAGCTGTACCGACACTTTACTGTAGCTGACTCAGCTTGTATCAGCGCTTGGGCACAGTCTTTAGGTTTGCAAGTTAATCCAACTAAATCCCAGGCCATTATCATAGGCAGCAGATTCGTTTGCAATGCGGCTAATGATGCATATCTGATGCCTTTATATCTCGATGGTGTTCTCATTGACTGTAACGAAAGAGCCAAAGATCTGGGTGTAATTATCGACTCCAATCTTTCGTGGCGTACTCAGGTCAATGAGGGCAGTCGAAAGGCACATTTTTCGTTTCATTCGCTGAAATGCCTTCAAAGTCTCTTGCCCTTGAAGACTAAAATTTATTTGGCCCAGACACTTATTAAGCCGATTATAGATTATGGCGACGCCTGCTACTTACTTGGATACTACTGAGGAGCTATTAAACAAGCTTGAGCGCTTGCAAAACTTCTGCATTCGGTTTGTTTTCGGTCTGCGAAACTATGACCATGTTTCTCCCGATCCGCTTTCGCAGGAACACTCGGATTTTATGTCTCCTCTTCAACATCTTACACAACCCGTCTTATCCTTCCTACCTGCGTGAGCAATTTTCTTAAGTTCGCCCTAGCGACGCACCGTGTAGATCACACCTTAGATCCTCGCACGCCACAATTGCGGCGGTAAGTCCCCTCTTTGAGGAGTGGCTTGAGAGGCGCCACGGCGTCCTCACCTTCCGCCTGACGCAGGTCCTCACCGGACATGGCTGTTTCGGGAGGTTCCTGTTTCGGATAAGGCGGGAGGAAACGCCCGGGTGTTGGCATTGTGTGGATCGACCGGAGGACACGGTGGAGCATACGGTGGAGGTCTGCCCAGCTTGGGTGGAGCACCGCCGTGTCCTCGTGGCGGCGATCGGCGGCGGCGATCTCTCGCGTCCGGCGCTGGTACAGGCCATGGTACGGAGCGAGAGGGAATGGGAAGCCGTCACCTCCTTCTGTGAAGCAGTAATGCTCGCGAAGGAGGAGGCGGAGCGCGTGAGGGTGCGGCAATCGTTGCGCCCTCACGCCCCTAGTCGCCGCAGGAGGAGACACCCGGCGCGGGCCGGGCTGGGCGTCGGGAGTCAATTGCCGACTCCCGGCCACCGTAGGCGCGGGCTTGCGGACGGCGAGCAATGGGCAGCTCGCCGTCCGGTAAGGACCAGGCCCGGGTCGACGGCGCGGGTGGGTTTTAGTCAGTAAGAGTCTGACACGCCCTTCCGCTCCGCCCAGAGCGGGAGAGGTCATTTGATGATTTCCCACCCAAAAAAAAAAAAAAAAAGATCCTTCCTTAAATCCCATCCTCATAAAACAAGCTACTATTCTTATTCCTTCTCTGTTCATTCTGTAAGATTGTGGAATTCACTTCCGCCTCGAATTCGAGATTAAAAAGTCTATTTCTCATTTCAAATATAGTGAAAAGACTTTCCTCATAACTATGATAATTTATATAGGTATACCTATATAAATTATCATAGTTAAGAGGAAAGGCTTTTCACTAAAACACAAAACACTAAACTAAACACACACACAACCACACACACACACACTAAACTTATAAGTTTATTTATTTTAGCATTATGTATTTATTTAAGTATGTTCTTTTTTCATTAGGTTAAGTATATTTAATATTCTAGTATAAGACATCACTCAATCAAATTCTTCTCTTCTTGTTCTCACACACTATTGTCTACGTTTCTTTTTCATTTCGCCTATCGCAGGACTGCTGGAAGAAATTTCTTAAGAAATAAGAATTACCTTTGTACTCAATACTAATATCTGTATCTATTTTTCTGTGTACATACAATAAAATAAGTAAATTAATAAATTGTTTTATAATAATATTTTGTAAGAGAACAAGTGTTATAACTGATTCTATTTTAAAATTTCGGTTTTCGTAATAGAGAATGACTGTTGCACTATAAAGAGTGTATCAATGTATGGGTTTTAAGTTTTAAGATAAACCAACCAAAACGAATTTCTGTGTTATAGGAAGTTTTACTTTATATCGAAACACGTTATCAAGAGTTTACACTGTATCTGGTTATCAAGATTGACTAGCAATATTTGAGTTTTATTCAGAAATAGCCTGGTTATAGGATTTTTGATCTGGAGTGTACATTATTCATTAATCATTTATGTAACACTACTTTAGATATATGATTTAAAAAAAATTGACTCTTATGATGATGTCACTCATGCATGGGAATAGAAGCCCTATATCAGCAAATTAACTATGATTCAAATTGATTTACCTTATGATATAAGTCTTTATTTTAATTTACTGTGGCTTTAATTGCTTGAAAGTCAATAAGTGTAGATTTGTCTATACAAATCTACACAAATTACTACACATTGACAACCTATGTTGTAAGCATGAAGATACTTTTGCAGGAAATTAAAAACGAACGACGAACAAATAAAGTCGGACAAATTCTCACTAACTAAATACTATGTCAGTCAAGTCGGCCAGCTCGCACAGGCCGCTGTACGCACACATTCACACGTTAATCGGCCGAAGGTCGCCATTACGTGCCCAAAGCGCAACACTCGCACATAAACGAGACTCAGTTTTGTCTTAGTGGACTTCCGTCCGACTTTTTTTGTTCGTCCATGGTAATCATATTATGGTATGAAGTTTAAAACATTCACCATCCACACTAAAGTCCAACAAAGTCAAAGTCCAGTAAAGTCATTCCCACTAAAGTTAAAAGTGACCATCTTTGCCCATCTTACCTCAAAATGATTTTACCACATGTGGTGTCCTTCAGATCATACCTTAGTTAATTTACTCTGTGACCTACCCTATTTTATTTTATTTCTATTTTTATCAAGTGAACACACGTCTAATGATCATATTTCTTTTCTGCTTCAGTTTGTGAACTTCTAGCTGATGATGAGGTCATCATTGAACCAGGACGTGCAAAATACTGGTGTGAAAAAGCAGAAGCCACATTCCCTAGACACCCAATTACATTTAGACTACGGGAGAGATTAATATCTGTATCTAATCCTGACCCTGAAGCACTTGTACATTTATTACGTTCTGAATTGGCAATAAGACCAAAGGATGCAGTACTTCATGCTCGCCTGTTGAAACACTACCTTAACATCAACAAAGTCAGAGAAGCTTTTGAACATGCATGTCATGTGGAGTTTGGAGGCAAAACATTCAGTAACAACTATGGTTGGTATGAAATTCTCAATGATCTCCTAAAACATAACTCGCATAACACCAGTGATTGGCTTTATCATTTACTTCTCCTTACGGTCAAGGAGCGTATTTGTTTGTTGAGTTTAACTGAAACGCCAAGTGGTTCATCCAAAAGTTTAATTGAGTCCAATGAACTTCTTCATGCTTATGATCAAGCTATTGAGAATATTGCCAAGGTGGGAGCATCTCCCGGCTTCGGCGAGTTCCACAATGCACTATTACAACATCATAGAGGACAAGTTGCTTTTCATGCTGCAACATTTTTACTGAAAAAGGCAAAAAAAGACCAAATGAGCTGGCGTGATGCTACTAAGCTTGCTGCACCACTGATGTTAGTTGCTTGGCAAACAGTTCCTTTAGATACAAAAGTGAATTGGCTGAGAAATGCTCCTGAAAAGCAAACAATTGCAGTAAATCGTTGGTACTCGGAAGGGACTTACAGATGCTCTCAGGCTGGCCATTACTTACTTTCAAATATTCAAGACAAAAACCAGTCATTCTTCGACCAGGTTTCTCAATGTTATTCTGGTACTCATTGGAGAGACAAATTATACAAAAAGATATTTTCCAGTAAAGGTCATTTGGATAAAATTAAAACATCCTATTTTGCATCAAATGCATTTACTGCTCCGGTTCTGAGACTTCCAAGAAAGGTAGAAGTTGAATCTTACGATGGGGATGCTCAAAGGGAATATGGTAGTTCCCTCCACCACTTTGTTTGGATTTTGCTAAATTACAAAAATTATTCCTATTTCAATTGTACACTTTTTGATATGCTTACTTATAATGCAACAACCTGTGGACCTGAAACATTGAATAGGTCAGATATTCATGCATTTCTTTACTGTGCGACTCTGACAGCCAACCAACAAATATCTAAGAGAGATTCTTATGTAACCAATGATAAGCCACCTACACTTCCAGCCAACATTACTGACCTGCAGTGTTCCCTAACCCAGATGAAATGGTGGGACTGTGCTTACAAATTCAGCCAAAATGAACTAGGTACTGAATTGACAGACATACGCGCCACATTGAGTCGCGGCATTGAAGTGGTGCGATGCGTTGATAATCACGGTCTTGACCCAGAACTTCTCTGCACTCTTGGACGCATATTCAGTGAAAGAGCTAAGATGTCAACAAATGTAGATGAAAAAGCTCAACTGGAAGTAAGAGCTGGTTTGTATTACTCATCAGCTGTACCATTACTAGAAAAATTGAGAAGCAAAATTGTAGTTAAATTCCTTGACAAAAGAATGTTTGACTACACACACAAAGACCTTGGCACCAAAGAACTCTATGCGTTACTTGAAGAATGCAAGTTATATGTAGCAGTCAATCATTTCAGTGAGGGTGAATATGATAAAGTAATTGAAATTCTTTCCAATTTAAAGTCACCACAAGCATTATACCACCTTAGCAAAACTTATAAAAAAATTGCTTCAGAAGAAAATAATTTATCCAGAGACCCTGAAACAAGATCAAAATATGCAGCATTGTTGTCTAAAGCTAAAATGTTTGCATACAAAGCTTTAGATAGGCTCAGGGATAGTGAATCAAACAAAAACCATCCTTTATACTCTGAAACTCAAGAACTGATTGAGGATATAGAAACCCATATGAATAAAATAGGTTCCGATTTTTCCGCCGTTACGAATGACGGCGAAGGCAGGTACTCATCAGATGAAAATGTGTCGGGAGAAAGTGAGCTTCAAATCAGGGGAAACTCTCGTATCTTCCGTAATATAAGTTCTACACCAAAAGCTGTTCACAATGCCGACGCTACAAACTATCGAACTGCTATGGACTCTCAAATACTTGAAAATTCGAGGGTTGACCAACAATTTTTGGGAAGAATTGAAAATGAAATTAAAAATTTACAGAAAAGGGATACCACTATTGGTGACTTTATGAACCAAACAAGAAATTGGTTTGATGAAAATCGTCAATTGGGCAATCAGATAATAAGCACTATTCAATCCAATATGCAAAATACTACAGATCAATTTAAATTGCTTAAAATATCAGTTGATCAAGTTAAAGACCAAATAGACGAATGTAGAAATGAATGTAAAGATGTTAGTGAATTGAAAAAACAAGTTGCAGAACTCAAAAAGGAAGTGGGCAAGTTAAAAAAAGCTTCTTCGGAACAGACCATAGATGATAGTGACTTATATAACTTGGATGAAGAATACAGAACAAATGATAATACATCATCATTTGCAGCTCAGTTACCATTCGGGCCATCGCAAGTGATTCCTTCCTTTAATCAACGAATTGTACCGCCATTCCCTGTGCCTCCTAACCCATATCAGCTTTATAATCAAAGCTTATACAACCTATACAACCAGTATTCTCAATTTGCTCAGCCCTCCTCAGTACCAGCGACGCAACCAATGTTTGATCCAACAAGAACTCAAGTAAATTATCCTGGCGTTTATCCAACACCAGATCAGATGTATTTGGATGTAGCTCACCTTGTCCCCCCTAATTTATCTAGTGCCCCTACGGTGCCATCAGCGCCGGTAGCGCCTACGTTATCTTCTGTGCCAACCATGCCAGGTGTGTCGTCTGTAGCTGTGCCACCACCAGTTACATCAGTTACCATGTCTAAAACAACTTCTTCTACGGAATCCAAAGATACTTCGAGATCTTTGCCTGTGAATGTAGTAATAACATCTTCAGATCCTTTGCCTACATGTACTACAACTCCAGCACCAATCCTGAGTGTGACAATTCCACCAAAACATATTAAAAGCACTCCACATAACTATCAAATCCAACTGCCTTCTACAACTGACACTAAAGCAATGTCACCCCCAGTGTTTGTATTCCCAGCACAAAATAAGACTGTAACTACAAATCCTGTGACTAATTGGAATCAATCTTCTGTGTTTAAAACAACACCTGTATGTTCAACATCCACTTTTAGTTCTTTACTTAATAATCCCACAATAGCTGCACCTAAAATTGGCGGTGATACATTTGATACTTCAAGGTCTGTTGTTGATGGACCTTTATTTGGTGGTTATGCCCCTAACACCAGTCTCAATAAGTCGAGGACTTTATCAGACAGAAGCAATACATCTGTGGAAAATTATGATCCATGTCCAGATTTTAAGCCTATTGTACCCCTGCCTGCTGAAGTGAAAGTAACTACAGGCGAAGAAGATGAATATGTGATTTTTAACGCTAGAGCGAAACTGTTCCGCTTTGTCGAAAAGCAATGGAAAGAGAGAGGTCTCGGTGAAATGAAGTTACTGAAACATAAGATCACAGGAAAAGTTCGAGTTCTTATGAGACGAGAGCAAGTACATAAGATATGCGCTAATCATATCATTACGGCGGAAATGGAAATAAAACAAATGATGAATGAAACTAAAGCCTACTTTTGGGTTGCAAATGATTTTGCAGATGAGACTGTGGTCTTAGAAAAGTTTTGTATCCGTTTTAAAACGGCTGATATAGCTCAAGATTTCTATAATGCCTTTGAAAAAGCAAGACAGGAATCTATGTTGAATAAAACTTTAAGTCCAGTTGCAGTTAAAGGTGAAGATTCAAAATTAGCAGCTCCTAAAATAATTTCCAGCCAGCTGACTAAACCTAATAAAGACAACGCCGCCCAGTCGGCACCAGCGAAGGCTGTGGTTGGTGGATTCACATTTAGCAGCACACCAACATTTAAATCTGTGTCTGATGATGCGAAGCCTGACACTAACTCACAAGAAGTTGCTTCTAGTAAGGCTAATGTATTTAGTGGATTATCCTTTAAAACCTCCACGGGTTCTCCATTCACTAATTTGTTTGGTAACACTCCTTCCGCCGACACAAACAGCTCTAATAATACCACACAAGCTTCATTATCCACTAAATTAAACACTTCGGACCAGGTAGATGAATATGAACCAAATGTTGAGTTCAAGCCTGTAGTGCCTTTACCTGCTTTAGTTGATCAGAAAACAGGTGAAGAAGATGAAGCTATACTGTTTGAACACCGCGCTAAACTTTTAAGGTTTGACGCAGCTGCCAAAGAATGGAAAGAACGCGGCCTTGGTAATATTAAACTACTTGTTAATAAAGATAACATCCAAAAAGTAAGACTGCTAATGCGGCGTGAACAGATTATGAAGGTTTGTTGTAATCACGCAATAACTAATGATATGGTGTTCCAAAAAATGCCCAATGTGGATAAAGCTGTAACTTGGTGTGCTAAAGATTTTTCGGAAGGTGAATTGGTAGCTGAGACTTTCTGTTTACGATTTAAAACTATTCAATTGTGTGATGAATTTATTGAAGCTGTTAAATCTGCACAATCTAAAATAAAAGACGAATCAAAGGCTGCAAAGGAAGAAAAGAATGCTGCAAAACAAAACAATCAAACTGGATTTGGAGAAATGTTTAAACCTAAAGTGGGATCATGGCACTGTGATGCATGTTATACAAATAATTTGGAAAGTTTCGCTAAGTGCGCGTGTTGTGAAACACCCAAACCGAACAGCTCCACTACTAGCTCTGCTCCTCCTACTGTCACCAACACAAATACCGAGAAGAAACCTGTAGCTACTGTAGGCTGGGGAGACAAATTCAAACCCAAGCCAGGTAGTTGGGAATGCAAAGATTGCTTTGTTCGAAACGAAGCTACTCTAGAAAATTGCGGTGCTTGTAACAGTCCCAAAGATCCAACGAAAGCTAAGACAAGTATTAAACTTACTTCTGATAATGCACCTAAATTTAACTTTGGCATACCACTTAAAACTACAAGTGATGAAGAAAAGCCCGCTTCGGCATTCCCTGTTACGACTCAGGGGCAGTCAGTTGGTACTGGGGCAGACTTATTTAAATCCAGTGCACCAACTTCGGAAGTTAATAATAAAACGTCTATTTTTGGTACTGGCTCACTTGGGCCACAATTCCGTTTTGGTATTCCACCAGCAGCAAATGACCAAAAACCAAATGCGGGTACAACTTCTATTTTTGATGGCACTGGTGCACACAAATTTAGTTTTGGTGTACCATCAAATAACCTTGAAACATCGGCAAGCCCTATAGCCTTTGGGAATCAGAAACCTCCGGCTAATAATATTGTGTTTGATTCCCCAAAGACTACCACTGAAAGTCAGGGTGTTGACTTTAGCTTCAAAAATAATGAAGAACTAAGTACTCCTGTGAAACCAGCACTACTTCCCACACCACAGACAGACAGTTCTTCTAATCTATCTTTTGGTTTCAAAGAGGGTGGCACATTTGATTTTGTATTTAAACCTAAAACACCAACCAAGGGTAAAAGCCCGGCGAAGTCACCCCATAGCCAAGGAGATGGTAATGAAAGTGATGGCAATGAGTATGCCGCAGAAGATGAATGCTACCATCCTTTCACTCCTGTGATCCCCCTGCCAGATAAGGTAAGACTTCTTTTCATTCTTCTTTTTAAATTGTGTTAGATCAGTTTGGGCGTATAAACAGGATTCGTTTTCAAAGACCTGCCAAATTTTCTGAGTTGATTCAGAATCGATATTTTCAATTAGTTTTTTTTTTTTTTACTTTTTTAGTCCTGTCCGCTTCTAAAAACAAAACGTGTGGAAATCAATTCAGTTCAACAACCTAGACCGCTCGCGCTTATAAGTGTATTTGTTACATAATTCGGCAACGCACAGACACAAACACGAATCCGCATTATTGTATTGATTCCCGTCTGTCGTCCGGCACACAGGTCGTCTACGCATCCATACCTCTCACACCGCACCCATTTCTTATTGCGCATTCCAATATCTGGTTTTTGATTTGAAATTTTAATGCGTAATATATATCACTTATAACATAATTACCTATCGTAGTAATTGTTGTAACTTTTTTTATTTCATTAGTTGAAAATATTATCAAGTCATTATCAGGTCTTTGAAAACTAACCCTGTATTTATTGTTGTCTGCATGAATTTTAACAGTTTAGTACCTTAACATTTTGCTTATAAATATTATAATGTTTTTAGGTTGAAGTCGTAACTGGCGAAGAAAATGAAACTGAACTTTATGGCCAACTAGCAAAATTATATAGATTTTCATCAGGTGAATGGAAAGAACGCGGGAAAGGCATCGTCAAAATACTAAAACACAAGGACACTGGGAAATTGAGGTAACCTTTAGGCCATATTTTAGATATTTATAGTAATAGCCATTATTTAGCTTTCTTCATAATTTACATTAAATGTTTTATTTTGCAGGGCGGTTATGCGAAGGGAACAGGTCCTTAAAATATGTTTGAATTATGCTTTGACTCCTGAGATAATTTACAATGTAAAAGATGAAAAGTCTTGGCAATTTATTGTCAATGACTTCAGTGAAGGTGAACTAAACTTAGAACATTTCTGTCTACGGTTTAAAAGTAAAGAGATAGCTTTAGAATTCAAAGATGCAATTGATAATGCGCTACAAGGAAAACTAGTCAGTAAGAAAGAAGTGATTAATAAAAACGAACAAGACGAAAGTGATGATGTTGTCTTTGTAAGTGAAATACTAGCCACGACAGAAGAAAAACAAAAAGCCAAGGAGCTCATGCTGCCTGAAAACTTCTTTACTTATAAAAGTAAGGAACCGTGTCAAGGATGCCGTGGATGCCACGACAGCGAAGACTCTAGTGCATGTGGAACTGATTCACAGGCTTCATCACTAGCAAATGACACAAATGTAACATTAACTGAATTAAATGTTACTAATGTAGACCAACAACCTATCACAATAGCAGCAACTTTAAAAGCATCATTGGCTAATGCCAGCACACCTGTGAAAACAACGATCCCTTTTTTCCCAAGTCCTTCTAATTCAATATATGGCACTCCATCTAATTTTGAAAAAACGCTAGATACATCTATATTTCGCACTCCACTGGGGTCACTTGCGTCCAATGCAAAAACACCGACATCAACATCTTCCCAGAGCAGTTTTGCTAGTAATACCACCAACAAGGAAAATACTTTCATTCAGAAACCTAGCATATTCTCAGGATTTGGAGAACAGACCATGTTATTTGGTACTCCACAAAATAAAGCTGCTTCCATATTTGGCGGTGGTGACTCTCAAGGGGCATCAGGCGCTAAGAATTCTCTACTAGCCCCGCCAAAGCTGAGCAACATTAATACTTCAAATCAGAATCAACTCCAGTCTAATTCAAACTTCGGAACGGCACCCACAAAATTCGTTTTTAGTGATACTAAACAGACACCACTTTCTACGAATAGTTCTACCGACAAGGGAATGTCTTTTAATAGATCTGTATTAGAATTTTCGGCTCCTAATACGAAGACAGACAGTCAAAATAGTGGTGTTCAATCTATATTTGGAGATGATAATAAATCCGAAAACTTATTTACTAGTGTTAATCAAGGAAGTATTTTCGGACCCGGTGCCTTAGCGAGCAGTCAAGCTGAAATCGGTACTGGCATTTTTGGGTCTGCTGGCATGTCAGCGTTTGGATCCCTTTCTTCTCAAAATTCGCTATTCGGAGGTGGAAAATCAATATTTGGGACGTCAAACCATGCCCCTGCATTGAGTACAGCTGCAAATA
The DNA here is from genome assembly GCA_916610205.1 of Griposia aprilina. Lineage (NCBI taxonomy): Eukaryota > Metazoa > Arthropoda > Insecta > Lepidoptera > Noctuidae > Griposia > Griposia aprilina. The sequence goes on from OU744286.1 coordinate 14,744,656, forward strand.
CGGAACAGCAAAAAGAAGAGCCAGTTTCGATAAATGCTGCTGGTGACCATAAACCTATAGAAATGGTTGCTGAGAAGGAAGAAACACCATTCAGTGTCGACAACAGTCTGACATTTGCTGCTTTATCTTCTGATACTGGGACTGGCTTCGGTATTAAAACTGTCCAAAGTAAGTGCTTTTTCATAGATATGATTACATTTTAAAATTGTTCAAAGCAACCTGCCTTGTAGAACAGCTTTTTATATCAAGCCTGTGATTCAAGTTTGATAAGATTTCAGGTAAACTTCGTTACTACAACTCTGGCCGACACAGCTGTCGGCACCATCACAGCTGAGCTGCTGCTACTGCTGTTGCATGTTATCTTTTAAATTTTTTTTTTTTTTTAGAACAATCTGATTTCAAATGGGAGGGAGCGGGGCAACAACTATTTGTTGCTAAACCTGGAAATCATTCTGGAGACAAGTCACAGAATGAGAGTGCTGACGGCGAGGCCGCCGGCACAGGCGCTGATGAGGAATACGACCCACACTACGAGCCCATTGTACCGCTACCCGACAAGATTGTGGTCACCACAGGAGAGGAAGATGAGGTAACTATCACTATCATTAAATACCAGTACTGGCAACAAACGATTGTAACGGAAGATTCTCACATTTATTTCAGTTTGATCTAGTTACAATACACTGTTGTACATTTCGCAGGAGAACTTACAACTTCTATCAAATAACATAAATTAGTATTATTCTAAATATTATTTCTGAAATAGTCACGACACAATAGAGTAAATGCATTTTTTTAAATGGTCTGTTATTTCAAGGAAAAAATATATGGCGAGCGGTGCAAATTGTACCGTTACGACGAGAAGTCCCGGGAGTGGAAAGAACGAGGTGTCGGTGAAATGAAAGTGTTGTACTACCCGGAGAGGAAGACTTACAGGCTACTACTGCGTCGTGAACAGGTACGTACTTTCAAAACTTTTAAATATTAGGGAAATATCATTATACCAATAGCATCAGACTTTTATCATCTAGCTTATATTGTAATCTCTGATTTCTAAAAGCTTCTCCAATATATTCTGTTGTCAAATCTTATCTCTAGCCATTTGAATGTCTGTTGTTATTTTCGCCAACCATTCACACCAGCTACAATAAAATTCGACATTAGAATTAGGACTGAACCAAGCTTGTTTCAGAATCAACTAAAATCGAACCGTATGGAGCCGGTATTAGCAACAGAAAGGGATCGAGTTACGACTTTTAAAATTGAAAGCTAGTCAGGCATCAATATTAACTTGTCCGATATTCTACCTATTTATATATACAGTACGGCAAAACATGACTGTGATATAATTTAATGTAACATCTTGCATGCCATGTGTGTCTCATGTGTTGGGCAAAGAAATCTTATCTTACCTTCATCATCAGGTACACAAAGCGGTGCTCAACATGCTGCTGTACATGGACCTGCAACTACTACCAATGAAGAACTCTGACCGCGCGTGGACGTGGGCTGGACGCAACTTTGCAGAGAACCCCGCTGGCGAGCAGGAGACACTAGCGGTCAGATTCAAGAACGTAGACCAGGCAACTACGTTCCATAATAAGATTGTTGAATGTGTTAGGGTAAGGAATTTGATTATTTATTTACGCAAATAATTTTTTGTGTAATCGTAACTTTATGATTGATGTGCGCAAACGCGATTTTTACCGAGAAAAATTATATAAATATTACAAGTATACATATAACATAGATTAATATAACTCCATTTCAACAGAAATTACAAGCATCTGCTGCCCAAGCCGTAAGAGAAGAGAAAGAAGCAGAACCCTCCGTCGAAAAAATCGTGACAAAGTTGAGGTTACCAAAACACTTGCAAGAGAGTGCGCGCGCAGATAACGCCATGACCGCAGAAGTGTTCCAAAGAACGTCGGTGATCGCGTCGGGACAGGAAGCGGCCGGTAACATAGGCGATGACACGGGCTCGTCGGTCAACGAAATGTTCAAACAAGTACACTTCCAGGAGTCCGAGGAAGACCACGATGATGAAGAGGAGGATTACGATTATGATAGTTATTATAATGAGGTTAGTATTGCTTCTAAATGGTAATAATATCTGATTCACGCAGTTGAATTACAGTACGCGGCCGTACATGGCACATCATTTTTCTGAAAAAGTTCGTTCGGATCTATAGACCGCCTTTTCTGTTACTCATACCTAAGTGACAGTCTGTTTCTAAGACTCAATCTGGTATTATAACGCGCGGGAACTGTATAGAAATGAAATTATGTTTATTTCTGTAAGTTGATCTTCTAAGACACTTAGGGCCAGCGCACACCTGGCGAGGCGCAGCGCGGCGCGGTTATCACTGCCAAACAAATATCAACGTTGCGTGTATGAAAATAAAGTTGAGAATAAATAATTTGAGACGCACGCCTCTTCCCTCTTAGACGCGCTCTCGAGATACTGGAAGTTTATTTATTTTCAACTTTAAATAAACTGATACAAGGTCGAAATTTGTTTGGCACTGACGAATGCGCTGCGGCGCTGCGCCACGCCAGATGTGCGCTGGCCCTTATACGTAAATTTGTTGGTCAATATTTTAAAACTAGATGGCGCCGGCATTTCCTAGCTGACTGATCTCTGAAAAGCAATGGCGAACCAAACTCAGAAGTTATGGTCTCTTTAAAGTCTAAACATTATATTATTAGGATTTTATGTGGGTCTAACAATGCAGGACCATGTCTGGTAGGTTATTACACCAAGAAATAAGATCATACTAACTTGTTACAAATTTAGGATGAAGAAGAATCAGCAGCATACTACACGTGCGACGGCGAGGCGATAGTGCGCCAGGGCAACAACGAGACCACCTGTTCAAATGCACACATACAAGTTCTGTTCGACCAGGAGATCTACTCGCCCAAGATACTCGTCACTGACGCCAGCACTGGAGAAATACTTGCAGATATGCTCATATACACTGATACTGAATTCCAGGTATAATTTCATCAGATTTTATGGTAATTGTACTACGAAATTACCGATTCAATGGCTCTCAGTGTGTTGTAGTTCACATCACAGATAAGTATAGCTATAAGAATTCTAAGCGTTTTAGAGCGCTCTTCTGCACTCGCCTGATTTCAACTTCTCTTTCATAGTTGGCATAAAGCTCAATACAGCTAAACAAAAGGTGAAACGGTGATTTTTCAAGATGGAACTTACTGGCAATATGCTTACAGTATTATTATTTAATTATCATAAACATTACACATAGAGATTAATACCCATGGGAGTCGACCCCCTAAACTCTTCCTAGTTGCACTACTATAGTCTTCTAGGTACAATTAAAAGGGGTAAATGAACTAGTTCCCTTAGGAAACATTACTAGTATCAATACCAGTAATGTGTCGACTCGTGGAATACATTATCTTTACTTCATCATCATAATCTGGCCACGTTACACCTCTCTCATACAAAGACAAGTCAATCTAATGTGAACATTAGATCGCACATCATCATCATTACACTCGAGCTTTTATGCCTGAAAACCGTAATAGAAACCAGTGACTTAAAGTTAACGTTTGTATCAGATGAGCGGTGACTCGTGCATCTGGTCGGGCACAGATTACACCAGCAACGACCCCGTGGACAAGACGGTCACCGTCAACTTCTACGACAGCGAGACCGCCATGCAGTTCTATGACAGTTGTGAGGTAAGAATTTACTTTTATTTTTTTAATGTCACTATATGTATGTTTTTAAACTTTCATGGCTATTGCCATTTTACAATATTTCGTTACATTCGGTTTTATTTATGCTTATCATAGTTTTAGAACGTCGGTGATCATATGCTATAGTTGTTGTAATATCGTCTTCAGGCTGCTACACACTATGCCGGCGGCACGGCCGCCGGGTGTGCCACTGACCAAGCCGGTGGGTATTAACAAGCCGCCGGCACATTATGCAGAAGCCACGGAGCATCATTTATATTTTGATAATAAACAATAACACGCCTTTCCCATTCAATATCGATCGTCGCCTAATTTGTTTCTCGCTCGATACGTAACTCAGTATGCGTTGTTTCAGACGAGTAAAGCCGCCACGTACGCGTCCACGGATCCAGAGTCGTAGGAATATATTATTCAAACGCCTAAATAAGTATTTTAACTTCAGCTGTAGATTAAACTGCGTATTTGGTTAATTAGTAAGTGTGTAGACCGGTTTTTACGATATCTTTATTACGAAGTTATTTTTAAAGTCTAGGCGACTATAAATTGACCCTTTTTTTGTTTATTGAGAGTCCAATTTTGTTACCTGTTTTTTTATTATTATTGCTATATAGATCTCATGAAACCTAAAAGCGGTTTTGTCACATTGTTATCATGGGAACGATTATTCAGTGAAAACAATTTTATGACATCAACAACATAATCAATACCTGAAATAAAGAATGGTACTGCATCTAAAAGTGCTTGCTCTTAAAGAACTTTTTTCACATTCAAATCATACAAATCTCTGAATTACATAAAGTGCAGTGCATGTGTAGGTTCATATAATATTCTGACATAAGCCAACTGAGTTATATAATAAGTGCTTATTAAATAATTTAATGCTAGATTTTGAAAATTATGGAAGTGTATTGTATGTAATATATCGACAGCAAAAAGAGATCTAACCAACACTTGACATTTTTATTGCAAATGATCACTTTGTTTGACGACGATTTATTATGTAATGATATTGATGCAAATGTTCCTAATTGGTTAGGTCTTTTTAGACGTCAGTTTGGAGCTACGACTGATTGCGACTGGTTGTTTAAATGAATATTATCACTCGTAGCTTCACATTTGTTAACAGGGCATAATACTTGATTCATGTAGTTCTCACATCATATAATATTAGAATGTATTCGAAAATTATTAAAAATGTGTAACTTTCTTTTTGTAAAACAAATAAATTAAATGTAATCCTGCCAATGTGAAGATATTGTAGATGTTTGTGAATTTCTGGAATTAAAATTATTGATTTTTAAATATAGTTTTTAAATGAGCAAAGGATCATTTTGCTATGGTAATTTTGTTATTTAAACTTAATAATACTTGATAGAAAGTAATGGATACCTTTGAAAGGGTAATAATTATTTCCTTTTCTCATTTAAACTGTGATCTTATTATTAAACTTATTATCTGATGAATCAAGTGTAATAAAATGAAAAGTGATCTAAAATTCAAGTCTTTCCTTTTATAAACCTAAAGCAGACATATCTACGTTTAACTATTGAAAAATGGTAAATATATCATCATGATCGTAGAACAATGACGGTTTTGAAAAAAATACGAAAATCACTTTTCACTATATTTGAATATTACAGAATAAAATAATATTACTACATAAAAAAAATAAAAAAAAATAAAGTGGATTACAAATTAAACAGTCGGTATACTGAAGGATTAAACAACTTAGGTCAAAAAAACTAATAAAAATATTTTAAATGGCTGCCCTGTAAAGATTAACATGTGTCAGATCCGTCACTGTTCTACGATTATGACGATAAGTCCAGACATAATCTTGGTCAGATCATGTGAAGACCATGTAGATTGGTATCTGAAATGGTCTTTTGAGGAAAGAACCACACAGATTGAGTGGACATGTCCAGTCAGTGCACGCATTTGTCAGTAATCGTGCAGCTCAACTCAGGAAGTCAGGACTTAAGGAGCTCAACGATTCGACGAACAATACCAAAGAAAGGACATTTGTGTAGGCCGCATAAAGTACTTAACTCAAACTCAAAGCATTTATTTCAATTAAACCATTTACAGGGAGGGACTTTTGAACTGTCAAAGAGTCGGTCAGTTAGTCAGAAAGTTGAAGCTAGTTGCCCATTCCAAAACTTAGATCTCTATGGAGAAGAACGAGCAAGAAACTCCAAGGACACTCTTTTTAAATCAAGATATTACAAAATCGTTGGTACATTAATTCTTGTTGCTTCTATATGTGAGAACAATGTAAAAAAAATATGTGTATTAAAAAATAAATCAAAATATAAGAATAATAAAAATAAGAAGAATAAACTGCCAGATCAAGAATAAAACTGAAACAATGACCCACTTTGCTCATACCTCTGTCATTCCTAAAACTATGTAAGTTGTAAAACAGCGGATATTTATCCAAAGTAGCCGATAACAACCTATAATTAACAACGGTTGACTACCGGTCGTTTATTCGACTGCAAGCTAAAAAGGTTGGTTCTGTTTTTGAGCCTAATTTATTTCATTTATAACGTTGTTGGCACGCAGGTTTGCGCGGAAGCGCGCGCCGACTGTTTTCACACCACAATGCGCAAGCGGTGCGCGTCCTTGGTGCGCAGGGTGCGGGTCAGCTCCAATGCTGTCCTAGAGATGATTCCTGAACGATTGGACTGCCCTTATACTAGGAAATGTTGCAGTAGGCATATAACCAGGGCATGTTAACGACGACGACGACGAGGGACGACGGACTGACGGAGGGACTGACGTGAGATTTGCTGTTTTATTAATGTATGTTATTATTTTTATCTAAAAATATTGCCTTAAACTTTTATTTTTATTTGTATTTTATATTATTAATTTCCAATTAATTTTTAAATATTTATTTTTAAATTTATATTATTTTTATTTTCATTTGAAATTGAGTTGCTTATTATTATTTGACATTGTATTTATGATTTGATGACATTGTATTTATTTTTATTTTTATATTGTGATTTGTATTTATCTCGTGTTTTGTAACTTGTGATTGTAATATGGGAGAACCTGAAATAAATGGATCTATTTATATCTTAAAAATGGTTATTTACGATAATGAAATTTTGTATTGCCTACAAAGAAAAATTTTTTTTTTTCACTGAATTATGTAGTAGGAATTTTGATACTTGTTACTACTTGAACTACGTTAATTTTCAACCTTAAAAACCCGTTTCAAGTTTAGGGTCTATTTACCCAGTTTTACCCGGTAGGTACTTACTTACCTTCCTACGTTAATAATACGAAACTAGTAAATAATAAGGTACAAACTCTTCCGCGCGGGTCGTCGCGTGACCGTGAGCGACTTTGTCGTATCGTGCATCGTGCTTCTGATGCCGCTCTGCTACCGCGAATCGGCCGCACGAATTGGCGACGTCTTGCTCACGCGGCGACCGTGACGTTCATTCCACTTCAGTAGCGTTTCCGCAAGTACGAAGTGATACCTAACGTGTCAATCGTCTATTGTGGAATCAATTGCGTAATCGCGAATTTTTAACGGTCACTAACCGCCCTCAACCCGCTGATAGCCAGCTGACCGAACCGCACGATGTGCGATAATGAACTTCCAAGTTAGAGATAGATACCTACACTGCCAACACAAGTTCACAATTGCTCAATTCGGAAGTAATCATTTCAAAACAAAGGCACTGTACAAACGGGGTGAATAGGGATGCAGGGGTGAATCAGGACGAAACTTTAAAAGAGATTTTAACATTTAAATAATATAGTTTGTTGCCAACAAGGGTACTTATTCGTTAATTATAATACAGTAAACACATTAAGAGTCCTTTTTGGCAACAAACTATATTATTGCCATGATAAAATTCCTTTTAAAGTTTCGTCCCGATTCACCCCTGCATCCCTATTCACCCTGTTTGACGTTACCTACTCTAAAAGAGAAGTCTCTTAAAAGTTACTTTACTTTAAGAGGGCGCACACGGGTCCACTAGCGCCACTCCTTTAAAAAAGTATTATCTCGTGACTCAGAAGGAATTTTGAATAACGGCTCATTATGCGATCCCGGTAAGTGTGTCTAGAATTTTCTAATACCTTTTATAAACTTTCATATTGAGACACGAAGCAACAAAATACGATCAAAATGAATGTGGCCGCTTTTGTTTATAACGAACTTTGTTGCTTCGTGTCTCAATATGAAAGTTTATAAAAGGTATTAGAAAAATCTTGACACACTTACCGAGGTCGCTTATTGAGCCGTTTTTCAAAATTCTTTCTCAGTCACGAGATAATATTTTTTTAAAGGAGTGGCGCTAGTGGACCCGTGTATGCGCTCTTAAAATAAAGAATCTCTTCTTTTTTTTGTAAACAATCGATTATGTACTACTAAGATGTGCTATAATTTTATTTTACCTATTATCTAACAGAAAAAACTGATTCCATTAAAAAAACAGGGTGTTATCCATTTCAAGCTGTCGAAAATGTTAGACAACGGTTGTTATCGAAACATGCCGTTATCTACCGCTCGGTAGACAACGTAGTCAACCGGCTTCGCATCTATAGGTAGCCTCTGTTTTTTTCTGTTCCGTGGATAGTCTACATATTTGTTTTTTTTAAACGATCTTCTTCACTTACAAAGAGGAAAACTTCCCTGCGTCACTTCAATTTTTTGTTCTATATTAAAATAGCGTCATTCTGTCATCAATTGACAAGTTTTAACAATGATTTCTGATTGTTTGATTCTAAAGTTTACTTGATTTACTCGAAGACAAAATAACATGGAGAATAATAAATGGTACAAATACATCATAATGCACAACATGATAAGCAGAGCTTCAAACTGAATCATAGTTTCTGTCCTCAGGATAGGACTACTTTACTTCATAATTTTAAGGCAACTTAACACATCGACAGCATTCGATGAAACAGAAGATCATGCGAGGCCCGTTGAAAGTCCACTTGTGGAAGTAAGGGCTGTGTTCATCAATTGTGAAACTGTAAGTGCTTTTCATAGCAATAATTAGTTGTCGCATTTGTCGCGTTTAAGCATGGCAATGATATCACACACGCACACTACACGCAATTTAATCACACCAGACATTAAACTACGGTTTCCTAGAAAAGCGGTGACCACCCACATAGCCAAGGGCGGCTTCAGGGGGGGGGGGGGCACAAGGGCACGTGCCCCCCCCAAACGGTTTACGTGAAATATAATCGAATCGTTTGGATGGACTGGCCTGAAGGCATATCCATCATGACATTGCTTCCATGATGAACGCTTAAGAAGTACACTATATCTTCAGCAGGAGTGGCGTAACTACTAAGGTTCAAAGGGGTGCAGTCAGTTCGTGCTCGGACACAGAGGTCTGCTATGCCAATAATGCACCGGCCTAGAGTCGGCGAGAGGATTTCAGGATAACATAATGCTAAAAAGATAGCGCGGTCTGAGGGGCCTCGCGCGTGAAAAGATTACACAGCTTTCTTCGACTCATGTAAAATATCTAGCAAATACTGTGAATGGTCAAAAGAAAAACTAACCATACCAATTCGAGGTGGGGTGCTAAAATTATTGAGCTAGCTTCGCTCGCTCCTGCAGCCCAGGGTTTCTTAATTCTTAAACTTTACTACCTATGTCGACAAAGTTACTCTTATTTCTGTTTCTATGATCAAAAGAAAATCGATCCTATTCGAGGCGGTGTGCAAAAATTGCATTTCTTTTTAGTTATTCTTAAATGTTATTGAAAAAGAATAAATCCCAAAAACAACATAGTGCAATAATAGATGTGGGAGACCCTTCTTGACTGTCTGGCCCATGTGCCCCTCCCAGAAATAAATCCTGGATCCGCTCTTGCACATAGCGTCTGCAATTTAGCGGTGAATGACGTCACTAAAACGTTTATGAAAGTAGGTATGTTTTCCTAGAGAGCGTTTTTGACACCGTAAAGTCAAACCCTGCTGATCAAAGATTTAAATCGCTAAATTTGCCCTCATCGTACTTAGTCACGCGAAAAAGTGTCCACACTGAGAAGAGTGAGTGAGCTCACACATTAGCCTTTCCATGATAATCAATTCAAGTCACTGCATTAGTGTGTTAGAGGTGTTAAAACAAAACAGAAACGCGACTATCTTAGAAGAGGTAGGGCGTATCTAACGATTTAAATCTTTGCCGCTGTCATCATTTTCATGACAGCCGTCACAGCGGCTGTTATGTGTGGTCATCGCTTTTCTAGGAAACCGCAGCTTTACACAACACCTACACAGCACACTCACACTTATAGTTATTTTCTTTTAGTTACCAACTTGTTCCTACTTTTTCATGTATCCTTTTATTACCTATTAGCTTTTCCAACAAACATCGGCTTACATACATTGTCAATACGCTGAGTCATTTTTAACCGAAGGTCGTTTCCTGTGAGAGGTACAGATTTTTTTAACTAGCACAGGATACGTGATCTTTTCCACTAAAGTTGAGTATGAACTGGTGCCGATTCTCTTGTCACAAAATTCTCTAAATTAGATTATAAATCACTAAAATTTAGTTTATTCCTGTCAAACGAGGATTTCCCATTCTGAAATAGAATAAAGTGGTACAACTTAAGTATATTTTAGTTTGACAGCACTAAGATGGCACTGAGTTAGTAATTTAGTGAAAATGGCAAATTTGCTATTCTGAATTTGACGTTTTTCACCTTAAATATTGGTTGTCCTAAACTAAAATTCACCACAACACCTTGACTTCAGGTGCAAAAACAGTACCTACTGTATCTTTTTTTCATTTTATCTTGCTTATAATTTATAACGAAAATGGTTTGTCCTATCGCAAAAATAATGAAAATTTCGACTCCCTATAAGAAACACTTAAACCCCTTAAACTCTACATGACATGTAGGTAATAATTGTTCATATTTTCCATACAAAAAGTGAACAAATCCATATACATTCATATAAAAAACGTTTTTACAAAAAAACAACCGACTTCCAAAAAAAATAAAACACTACAAAGTTGTTTGTTGTTTTATTCCTTGTTGGACTGTGGTAGGAATTCGACTGACTCCTCTATCAACGGCTGTCGGAGGCCGAAAGGTACTGTAGTCCCTACTCGAAAGGTTTAGGTAGTTAAATAAAGGTCAACAAATCGTAAAACGGGTTTTTTATAGGTGACACTTTCTTATTTAAAAATACGTTACAACAGAATTAAAGTTATTTGCGATTTAGACGATAGTTTCCTCTTATAATAATGTATGTTAAACTTTATCATTTTTTCGTTAACTATACTCTTCGTATATGTAATCTATATTTATTATATTTGCTTGAGCACATTTTTTTTGTTAGATTTATAAAATAGTATAATATTTTGTAATCTGTCTATTGTAAAGAGCCCAAAAAGACAGGTTCCCTAAACCTTTTAGAAACTAAAACGAATTAGATAACGCTGCTAAATTGAAGAGTACACCTGTGACGTAGTATGGCAAGTGAAGTAGCAGGTATTATGTTTAGTCGGTTAACCAGATACCTTTTACGATGTGGATGAATTAGAAAAAATCTTAAATGGTGTCACTGTATTGCGGCTGCCACCATACTACTGTGAGTGTGTGTGTGTTCAGTTGAGTTAATATGGGCTCAAGTTAAAGGGTTTGTAGCCGAGTTTTTTTTTTTTTTTTAAATGTCTGACCTAAACATTCTTTTGCTAGAGGCTTTAGCTTAGCTAATGTGACTGCTGAGAATTGGAAAAGTTGCGAGGGTCATGTAATAAAAGAAGAACAGAAAATGTTTAAATTAGACAAAATAATTGATGATACCACTGAACGCCTAGTTCCTGAAATTCAGATTCAGAATAGAGCCTATTATTATGGGACTCAAAATAATATGAATTTAACATTTGAAATAAAAGGTTTAACATCTACGAGTCACGTGGTTTTTTTTGTTTACCTTTATTTAACTACCTAAACCTTTCGAGTATAGATCTTTGTGTGGCGGAAAGCATTGTGTTCCACGATACTCTGATGCCGAATTGCTCCTCGTACCGCCGCACTGCCAGGGATACTTTATCACCACAAACCGCTATCGTTAGTGTACGTACCATTTCTGTGTACTGAACGTTTGTGAACTTTTTACATACGATAGGTACACAATCAACCACGGCGGCCGCGCGCTCGCGAATGTTCTGAACGGCCGAACGGGAGCGTGGTACGCATCAACCTGTCCTGTAGCATCCGGGCGACAGACGGAACGTTGTTTCACCCCGCCCCAATGTGCGCCCGCGCCTAGTATGATTGCGGATAGGTACTTAGTGTCGCTCGGTGTCAAACTTGTAACCTATTTTTAAATATTTTTGGGACAAAATTTAACATGGTGTTAAATTTTTTGGAATCGATTCAGTTACTTATTCTGAACAAACTATATTCAGGTTTCGCATATACTAAAAATAACGTTGTATATTCTTGAAGTAAGGGTTCATACCTACTGACTAGTGTTGGTTTCATTCTGGAATCAGATAGGTATATTTATGGGTCCCGATAGTCACCTTTGAGAGCGTCTACCAAGACCTTCCGACCAAAAAAATTGTGGCAGATTTCGATTTTCTGTATCTACCAGCAAATTCCTAACTGATGCCATATCAGTTATTTCTGTTACAAAAAAACTAAAAACCACACCAAAAACCAACAACTATAATTTCCGGTGCGAAAAAGGGGGCGTATTTTAATACGCCCCCTTGTTCGCACCGGATATTATAGTTTTTTCTACATTCGGCAAGTTCGGGCTTGGCAGACTAATACATTCGGACTTAGTATCACTTTTATGGGAAACCGTTGTGCATTTCATCGCGGTATCAAGTAGGTACGAATTTTTGCAGTCGGCTCTCCAGCTATTAAGTTAACTATTTCAGAAAGGAAGCGCGCAGGAAGAAAGCGTTGCGCCTGACAGTGACTCAATACGATTTGAACGAGACGAACTCTTCAAGCACAGTGTCCTACGTGACTGCAACAAAAAGCTGGCTGTTACTGTGAAAATATCCTGCGGGCCCGACGTGAGTTGTTATTCGGCTCAGCCGTCAATAACGATTACTAAAGGGTGATTTCCACTAAACGGCTCGCATTGCATCGGATCGGAACGGATTTTACAATTTTTAAACGATATTAAATCGTGTACATAATATTTAAAGTATATATATGTCGCAGGTTTTTCATAAAATTAGGTTTTTGATGAAAAACCGGAAGATGACACATTTTAAACTCAATTTCATCGAGGCAGCCAGTCTTTTAGAACCCCAGCAGAACCAGAAAATTGTAGCACCAATATCGGTTTCTCCAATTTTTTTTAATTTGGAGAAATCGTTAATGGTTCATGTGTTTTGAAATTTTAGTTGATGTGCCGAAAATAGATAGAGGGCCACTGGATGCAAGTAACATTATAGGAAAGGTAATTGATAAGAAGAACGATTTATTCAAAATTGGTACTTCAGCTAGGTTTCTAAAAGACTAGCTGCCTCGAAACTCTATTCAAATATCAACTACTGTCTTTAACGAACCTGTATCGAAAAATGAACTGAGTTTGCGTGAAATTGCTTTAAAGATGTCTTTATTTGGAGGCCACGGTTTTAAGAAATGCTCGTGCGCAAAATCTAAAGTGCGCTGCAAGACTAATCGATGTACATGCAAAAAAAAATGTTTTATGCAACTCTAGATGTCACAAGTCAACAAACTGTCATAATAAATAAAGCATACTAACAGATTTATAAAAAAGCAAGCACGTGATAAACGTTTCTTTATTACGTTTTTATTCTTTTTTAATTTTGACTTGGTTTAGTCGTATTTAATAGTTACGATATTTAATTTTCGCGGCTTATCAAAATCAGATTAATATAGGTACGTGAAATTGAAACATTTCATTTCATAATCGGATTGAAGGAGAAGAACATTGATTGTATCATGGATGTAAATTTTTAGTAAATAAATAATTGTTTTCTTTCTACTACGTTGCAAATGATAATGGATTCTTTTATTTATTTTATTTAAATTGATTTATTTGTCATAAAACAAAGCAAACCCGGGATTTTGACAAGAACTTTATCATAAACCCAAACTAGTTCAGGTTTTTGATCAAAAATCTGAACTAGTCTGGATTGTTACAGGTTTATGATGAAATTGAGTTTAAAATGTGTCATCTTCCGGTTTTTAATCAAAAACCTAGGTTTTTGATCAAAAACCTAATTTTATGAAAAACCTGCGACATATATATTACAAGCCGCGCACAGCAGGTTGGCCGCAGGCGTCTTCCGCGACACGCGATCGTAGCCGAAAGTATGCTGCGACGCGCGATCGGCTCCGTTCGCCTGTCGTCGGATCCGACCACACATTCATTCGAATTAGAAGACGTCAACACGGTAGGAATGAAACTATTTGACTAGGCGCAGAAACGGATACGTTCGCAAGCAGCGGTACGGAGCCGATCGTATGTGTAGACATCCTACCGGACGCGATCGGCTTCGCCGCATCCGTTCGTATCCTTTCCGATCCAATGCGATGCGAGCCGTTTGGTGGAAAGCATCCTTTATCGCCAAAATAGTTATTTTGGAGCAATAATACTATAATATTTCTTTAATCAACATACCAAGGTCATGTAAAACAGATTGAAAGAAAACTCAACTTAATGCTGTCATGATCATCAATGACAGCATTGGTCCACCACAGCTAACTAAAGGCCTCTTTTTGCGCGGTGAATGCTTTCTTCATTTGTTCGAGTCTCATCTTGGTCTTGCTATAAATTCTATAGTATCTACCTAAGTAATTCTTATTAGTTCGCCGACGATTCCGGCTGTGGGCTCCTAAACACATGAATATATTTTTTATTCATGTGCTATACAAGTTATGGTCCTAATGAATAAATGCATCCTTAAGGCGAGGTTGCACTTACAGGTTGCGCTTACTTTTTAACTTTCGTAAATCTAGACAAAAGTAAATGTTGCACGAAAAAACATAGGGAAATTGAACATGCGGTGAAGCGCTGTGTGAAGACAAAAACGTGAATTTTAATAATGGGCTCGATAAAAAAAAAAACATGGATGACCACTAAATTGCTATTTAAAACGTGTAACGTAGAGAGATCCATCATGAAACCATGTAAAAGTTATATCAAAAGATAAGCCTTGTTTAGGGCATGTTGAGAACACATTTTATAATTTCGTTATTATTTTTCCGGCCGGCCACTGTCCGCTGAGACGCACTACAAGACATACCGAACTACAAGAGGGCCTTAAGTACCTATGCATTGTCTATCGTCAGTACCTTTAAGTAAAGTTAATTTATACATACTAGTTATTTATAATACTGATAGTCTTCGTTCATATATGAATGGGCATCTCGGTCTATTCATTGCCGACATTGACTAATAATAAGCATGTCGTTTTCTTAACAGAGTTCTGGTGATGAATACCTACCCATAGAGCACGTATTTGAGGGTCCGGAGAAGAAGCGCGTGCGTCTTCTCGACCCGTACATACTGCGTCTGCACAGAGCAGCACCACTCCAGGCTTACAAGTTACGCAGAGTTGATGTATGGAACCTTCAATTTGTTCATTACTAAGGCCAGCTTGCACCACCAATTACTAAATAAATTAAGAGCTAAACCTATTTAAAACATCATTCTGTCTGTGTCATCTTCAAAAGATTTACAAAAACAGAACGATGCCGATGTTTTATATTTGTTTAGCGTTAATTGTCTTTAGTGATCTGTGGTGAAAGTGGGCCTAAGAGCTTATCTAGGGGCACTGCTAGGTGTGATGTAAAAAGATTATTCGCCGGCCGGCTAGTGGCAGCCCTGGATACATAACGGTCCTGCCGGATTCACAGAGTATACTGATATTACTTCTATAACTCGGCTTAATAAGGCCTATTTAAACATTAGTAGGTATATTAGCTATTCATGTTTAAATGGGGTCGAGCTTGACTGCGAACATCAACTCTACCCTATGGGGTCGAGCTTGACTGCGAACACCAACTGTACCCTATGGGGTAGAGTTGGGTTTCCAGTGAGCAGTCAAGCCACCGTAATATACTAATGCAGCTGCTGTCTGATTGCTGTAACATCTGCTAGTCTTCAATGTCGCTTGTAATCGTGTTGTAGGTATACTTAGTTGTCGCGTTTTTGCATGGCAATATCGGTCGTTGCCCTTTCACTAATACCTCGCCGTAGGAAGAGGAACCCAAACAATAAACTACTTATGTATGGTTTTTCGTTATTGGAACTTATTGAAGATCACGATAGATAGGTACCTAGTGATTGTTGATGTTAACGGACTTTATTTCAGTTTTTTAAATCAAAAAGTGGTAGAAAATATGGGGGCGTCAATGTTGTTGTTGTTTTAGCATGGCAATAGCGGATATATTACAACAACTAATAATAGTTATGTATTTATGATACTAGTGCGGTACCTAAGTTGGTTTTTACAGACGAGTAAACAAATTGTAAGCCCAAGACGAAGTCGAGGGTTTACCATAGTCACGAGTTGGTAAATACCAATTTCCGCACGTGTGTCAGACAACGTCTTTCGACACATTTGCGAGAAAACAGTACAATATTATTATCGGATTCGTCGCTTTCATAAACTCATATTAATATTTTATTTTTAAGTAGGTCAGGTAGTATCAGTCGGAAAGTCGCAACAATCTTTGAGGTTTCTAATATGAAAATGTTGCGAGTTTGCAAACGGCGCCACGTGCGCGTGGTGAAAACTAGAACTACATATTTCGTTTCATTTTCTCTTTAGTATTTTATTGAGACAAATGTATTGAGCAAAATCACTTCCAAGGAGGTTCGATTATTCAGCTTATTTATTCTCGTAATGTGCAACTCCTTGGTGGAATTCTTACATATTTTTTATGGAAATTAAAAATAAAACCGTAAAGGATACCTACGTACGGCGCTATACAACGGAGTACCTATGCGGTAAAACAGGTACATATGTGTGACAACTATTTTACCGCACGTTCCGTTGTATGGTGCGAAATTCTTAACTTTCGAACAATGTTTACAGGCATCGTAAATGCATTTTTTTAGAATAAGTTTTTTTTTTGCTTGTATAAATAAGTCCTCTTCCTTCAAATTTCGGCAGGTCCACGATTGGTACCTACAACTAATCGCACCTTCGGTGCAACAAAGTCACAATTCAGGACACTTTTTTTGTTATGTCTTTTATTAGGATGTTTTTGATAATTCAATATAAGATTTTTAACGCTAAACTATAGCCAACAAAATAAACAGTTAATTTTATAAAGATTTCAAACCTACTATAAATAGTAATCCAGAAATGAGGAAATAATTGCGAAAAAAAAAAAACCTTTCCTGTAAAATTACAAAAAGAGCTGTTGTGACTTTGTTGCACCGAAGGTGCGTAATGTTAACTTACCACCTAAGCACATTGTGGAATGCAATAAATGATTGAGTATTGAGTAGTATCCCCTGTGTCTTTTCAGTAATATAATAACCTACCTATATAATTAAAATCCTGTAGCTACACATGAAATTAGGTATATTTAAATTGAATTAATACATTTTCGTCATTCCAGACTATATGTGGTATATTGCTAGACACGGCAAGTAAAACTTATTCCATCGGTTATAACCAACAAAAAGTGAGTATCTGCCAACTTGATATACTTAAATTAAATTAGGTATAGTAGGTAGGTATGACAGCAGTCTTAAATTACACGTTTATAAAATTCTCTAATGAATTGTAAAGTCTTATTTATTAATTAAATACTTTAAGCGTATTGCACGGGAAATAGGACGTTCGGAGGGGTCGACCAATGAAAATGAGGTTTACCTTCTACAAACTAACCCAATGAATCCACAAGCGATACATCCACTCCAACTTGCTACACCATCTTCACATCCATCCAGACGTTATGGTAAGTCTAAATGAACTACATATCACTTTAAAACGTGAATTCTATACATAATGTCTAGATTTTAATTATCTAAAAATCGAAATAATCACAATATAAACAGACTCAATAATTTAATTCAAGGCCGAGTTCAGCTCGCAAATCACATTCTTAACTCATCACATCACTATATCACTTTTTAGGTACTGAACGTAAATAATCAATCATACCTATAATTAATACCTCCTTTAGACAGGGCTCGCTTCATGCTTATGTGTTTTCAAAATATTCTGTCTTGATTTTATTTTCAATGACAAAATTATTTCCGTACTCTTCAGGTGGTGCATTGTGCGCTTGAGACTGAGACGACAAGCTCTCTTCCGCATCAATAATAACCGCAAATATTTTTTTCTTCACTTGAGTTTGCATCCATTGTGGCATATCTCTGGTGCTTTTTAAGATGCAATTGAAGAAAGATTCCAGTGCATCCACTTCTTTTTCATGACGTGGTATAGCAGCGGTGTCTTCGGCGTGCTCGACGCAGCGTCGTTTAAGCGATGAAACATCTGATTTTGCAGACTCAACAGCATTTGTCGTAGAAACATCGTGTTCGGAATTCTTTGAACGTATAATCACTGGCGGATCCATTTCTATATTTTCTGTTATGCGATATTTCATATGTGGCTCCAGAAATTGCATAGCTTTTGCATATTTCCAAGTTGTGACTTGAGCAGGTAACAATTTGTTCTGTCCTAATTTGGCTCGCTTTAAAGCTTCGCGATGATTGTCGCGAAGTTTCCTCCACTCAGTTCGTGCAATTTTGTCTGAAAAGTAAAAAAAAATGCCGTTACAAGTTAGTTAAACAAATACAAACGACGTTTTTTAATGTATGACTAGGACTGTCTGGTACAGTAAGCGACATAATCGGTGAACAACAGTCCAAGGTTTCACACGAGATTTAAGAATGACTGGCTATTTAATTATTGTGTTTCAAGTAACAATTTATTGAAGAATAGAGAATAACATAAATAAAATCATTAATATGCATCTATATATTTCAAATAATAATTACTTCCTACGATATTCAATTATCAAAAGTCCGAAATGTTCATCGACTTACTGGCGAAATGTGGTTGTACCTACCTACTATAGACCTGCCTGCCTCTTCACGGTATCTACCTACAGGCGTAATTTTGTGTATAGGACAAAGCTCTTAACTCTCAAGGAAGAATGGTTCATTAAAACGTACAGAAATGACGTCATTATGATTTTCTTTATAATTATAGGCAAAATCCCTAATAGACAGGTAACTAAAAACGTCAGAAACTTCTTTCTGACTTTCACACCCGCATTCAATATCTCAGTTACTTAGCGGTTATGTTATCATTAGAATTTACAAAGTCAAAGTAAACATTCAAGTCGGCCGGCCGCCATAAAAAACGGGTCTTTGTCAGTTATCACTTATCAGTATCACACAAATTGTCTTCAACGCACTAGGTCTACGTGATAGACATGTCGATAGTGATATTTACTGGCGCGGAAAATATAGTTGAGGAGTATCAACTTATAAACATAGGAAGGTAGGTACGTACTATTTGGTATAGAACTGTCGTCAATTTCCTTGACGACACTTTGCCAGGCTTGACCTCTCGCATGCACTTCGGGATAGTCGGGATGCTGCGGGTTCCAGAGGCAGGGGTGTGCTCGTACTGTTTCTATAAACTTCTCCATAATTTTTATTCGCCCTGAGTCGTATCACTGTATAATACGGAGCGCTGCAGGGCTAGCGACGTGCCTGCGTGCGGACTGGCTCTGCATGTCGTACGGAGCCCTCCCTTTACAATCAAACCGGTTTTTGTGTTGAACGGCGGCCAACAGTATTATTAAACCAGTTAGAACGCTTTCACACCGACGACGCGGCGACGTTACATTACCTACCATCTGTTTTTACCTGTTTTGTTATGTAGGTACACAAATCTCATTCAAAGTAACCAAGGACACAGCCATTCGTTTGAGCACAAAGAAAATCCGTTCAACGTGCATAAAAGAAATAGAATACATGCACATCATTGTCCTGCGTCCTGCTAAGTGTTTATGTCTACTATTTACTCTACGGGAATTTAAGAAATAAATTCAATATAGTTTTGGACCAGATCGGATCGGACAATTAAGCCTTGAACCAAAATAATTTACCTTTATGTTGTATATGTTGTCAAACAGTCGCGTAAGGTGTTCTAAGCAACTTGATATCTGCTAGTTGTCACTCACTCCCGGTGCCAGGCCACTGACGGCAGAAGCTGCCGAATTAGTTAACAGAAAAAATAAATTCCTGGTTTCCGATAAATTCTTGGGTACTTTCTTGGACACGTACGTAACTTGAGTCCCTACGCAATCAATATTATGTGAAAAAACTTAAGCACTGACGAATAACGAATGAACGTTATTTAAGACAGTTACCGAATTGGGTAGGTATATGCTTACTTAGGCATATAAGTACCTATTATATTCACAACATATAAATTTAAATAATTATAAAACAATATCATTATGTTCTAGTTGAAAATGATATGTGCACTAATTCAACATTAAGCAAACGCAAAAAGCGCAGCGAACATAACATTGTGGTCGAAGAAGCCGGTGATGACGGCAAGCAATGGGATTCGAAAGACCGGTTCAACCGAATATCGGAACCAGCAATAAAATCTGGTATGAATCCTGATATTTTTGACGAAACAGAGACGATTGTCAATAGTCATCATACTCATCATAGAACAGCAAACGTTAATCATAAAAAAGAAACTACTGAATTGTCTGATACTAAACCACTGACTGATGAATTGACTAAGCCCGATGAAAGAAGTCGTCAGAAAAAACTGCGTCATTTTAGAATTATTCATAACAAAGGAAAAGAGTCTAGAGCAGGAAGAAAAAAGAATACGGATAAAAATAAAACGAGCTTTTCTTCTTTGAAAACGAAAGAACATAAAAGTCATAGCTCTGCGAATAACAAGCGTTTAGATAACAATGATGAGAACGATGACAATAATGAGAAGTATGACAATAATGATAGTGAAGATAATAACGACTTTCAAGGATTGACACAAAAAGCAGAAGACGTTCAAGAATCGCCCGAAAGAGATTTTGCCGTTTATGAAATAGGCCATCCGGAGTTGTGGTACACTGTCCACGTCCAATTGTTTGAAAAATTAAGCACCCCTGATGGGAAAACAGTATGGAATGACCTAACTAAAGGTGAACAAGCCAGGTACTTGTTTCATGATAACTAACTTATATTTTTTTTGCAGGAGTTTTTGTAATACACTCCCTGCAACCTGAATACCTGAATCGAGCCACCCTGCATTTTTTTTTGTCCATTATAAAGATAGGGCTTTTTAATGGCAGTGCAAAGAAGAAGAAAAAACGTGGTTTTGAAGCCAGTCACTCACTAACATTTCCGTTTTTCAGTGTTCCAAATTGGAAATCGAAATACTGAAAAAAACAGTGTAATTGCAATAAGTCGTCTTTTCACGTTTCTCAGGGGCAAAATTAGCGTGGATTTTTTAAAGAAAACAGTGGTTTACCTATAGAAAACGTTTATTTAATAACTTGTGTTTATGTGTTACCTCCAAGAGCATTTACGACGGCCGTCTTGAGGTTCGGCATGGAATTAATTAATGCCACTATGATGTGCTGTGGAATGTTCTCCCATGCTTCAAGATGGCAGTTTTCAGCTGCTGCAAAGTTTCTAGAGCTGGTTGGTTATTTCGAACATGCTTCAGCTCATCCCATAAGTGCATTGGATTCATATCGATGCCTCTTGCTGGCCATTCCATCATTGCGATACTAACGTCATGCAGGTATTCTCGAACAATTCTTGCAATGAGCGCCCGTGCATTATCATCATGCATAAAATGAAATCCTGGTCCACAAATTCAGCATATGGCATCACATGAGCCTCAAGGCCAGTTTTTCCTTCAGTGGAAATTCCGCCGCCATAACTCACCTACTCTTCAATGCAACATTGCTGAAAAAGTTCTGCCTGTCTTCGCTAGACTTTCCTACCGCCATACAGCATAATCTTGGTTTCATTCGTAAAGATCTCCATTGATATTGAGTCCAATGCAAATTCTCGCGTGCAAACCGTAGGCGCACCGTTCTGTGAACTCTTGTCAGTTTGTGACCATTGGGTATCTTATGAGGTTTCAGGCCACGTTCTTCGAGTCTCCTTCTAACAGTTCGAGCGCAAACAGTCAGTCTATGCAAGTCTCGGAGCTTTCCTTGGACTTGTACTGAGGTCAGGTGACGATTACGCAGGCAGGTGGTAAAGATAAACCAATCTTGACGTACTGTAGTGACCCACTATCGTGGTCCTCCTGGACGGCGCACATAGCCGCCAGTCTCCAGGTATCGATGGTACCTATATTCTTTGAGCGGCAGAACGACCTCCATGAAGTTGTGCACTTACGTTTCGCTGACTTAGCCCACACTGAAGAAGTGCTACGGCCTGCGCGGCTTCTTTAGGTGCAGTATCCATAATTTGAACGTCAGAAGGGATTAAAAAATAAGGTAAAACAATTTCAATACCCTTTGTATGCAAAACAAAACAAATGTCGCAATAACTATTGACTTATAGATGCTCTAATTAAAGCTTGTTGCTTCTCAAAAGCGCGATTTTATTGTCTTTTTCAAAAATACGATAAAACAATTTCGATACTCTTTTTATGCAAAACAAAACAAATAAGTAATGTCTTACTCTAAGATAATCAAAGCTTGTTGCTTCTCTAAGATGAGCAGCCAAACTCCGTTTTTCTTCTTTTTTTCTTTGGAACAATAGCGATACCGTAATGATGGCCAATAAATCAGCTTCAAAACTGCATAAAAACCTTTTTTTGTTGACTTATCATTACTTTGATGTTTTAGGCCTTTGAACATAAAAATGCACGGTGGCTCGATTTAGGAGTCCGTGGCAGTGTATTATGCTCATAAACTGATGGTTCTGTTAATGAAGCACTGCTTACAGCAATACCTAAAGCAACATTTACATTCCAGTGTAAGTTCGAAGCAACCCGAATGGACGGGCCCGGACATGAACGTTCGATATCGTCCCGCTGAGTGGATTCCCAGAGAAGAGTTCTCCTTACCTACGAGTAGCTTGTGCCTTCTAGCACCAATACGTGGTGCGGACAGCACTAGGTACAACGAGAATAACACAAACTTTAATGGTAAGGCAAAATAAAGACATGAGTGAAACTCACTATCCTAATCCTAACGAATATTATGAATGCGAAACTGAGTTTGTTTATTTGTTACGCTCTAACGCTAAAACGGCTGAACGGATTTCGTAGAAATTTGGCACTTAGGTAGACTATAACCATTGTCCTGGGTTAGAACATATGATACTTTTTATCCCGGTGGTAAGTTTCCGTGGGATAATTTCCGACCAGCACGCGGGCGAAGCCGCGCGCAATAGCTAGTAGGTACATAAAGGTCAGAAGTTATGTACGGGTATGCTATGTAAATAAAGATAATTTGTTTGCTCATCAAAATGGTATAGCATAAAGAATCGTACTGAACAGTTATTACTTAGGTAAGTAGATAATATTATGGTAATGAAGGCTGGAATCCGCTGGATTTGAGAAGCACAGAAGGGTCGTTCCGTAGTTTCGTGCAAAAAAGATATCCAGACAAATATACCCATGTTTTTTTTCTTTTATTTCTATTTTTTTATGCAGAATGGGTATAAGAATAATTACTTTAAAAGGAGTATCGCTAATATTACAATTTGATTCGTTAATTTTATTAAAAAAGCTTATAAAACTGCGTGTAAAATCATTCCTCTCTGTTTCCAACTAGGGACCTCGGCGGATGTTTTCATGTTTGTTTGTTTACATTCGAACTGACACCTTTAATTAATACGGTACATAAAACCAAAGCCCTGACCTATTGTTTAAGTATTCTGATTATACCATTACTCAGTAATAGTAGAAGAAAAGCATTTTCTTTAAATTGTCACAAAATAAACTTCATCGCCATCCGTACTCGGAAACTTCATAATTTTGTATAGTTTATTCGGTCCCTAACATATTATAGTTCAGGTCACAACGTGTTTCTACTGGTCAGTCAGCCGCGGCAAACGGAGCGAGGCGGACGTACGCCTATTGCAGTCATAATTATTTACGTTCTTCGTATTGTTGATAGCGTTTCGTCCAGAAATAATTTCATCACATTCCTTCAATTTCACAAGGTACTGTAATATGAAAATTATATTATATTAATTATATCAAATTTATTTTGGTCCTATATTACTCTCGACTTTCTAATGTATTCGGAAACGAAATTAAAAATCAAAATGTTTGAATTTTTCATTCATCTCCACTTCATTACCGTCCGTTCCCTCCATTTTTTTGCGGGAAGGTAATGAACTGTTTTGGAAGGAAATGAAAGACTTCTTTTACTACGAATACGATTGATTAAGTACTGTTACAAATGTATTATCAACATGAGACGCGTGTTTTTCTATGTGGTTTATTATTCTATTATGCGGCTATTTTATTATTTTCAGTACTAATATGGGGAAAATACGCAAAAAGTTATCAAGAGAAGAAAAACTGGCAAAAGATAGGCTACGTAAACGAGAAACATATGCACAAATAAAAAACGATCCTGATTTATATTCTCTACAGAAAGAAAAAGAAAGAAGTAGATATTTAGCGAGAAAAGAGAAAAATAAGATTTGTAGCATTAAAGACATGACTCCTAGAGCACAACGAGAACAAAGAAGGCGTTGGCGAAAAAACTCACAAAACTACTTAGAAAGGAAGGAAAAAGAAAAAATAATACAGAGAATATTGGTGGAAAACTCACCTCCCCATAGTGAGTCAGAAAATTATGTTAATCCAGTGCCTCCTAATCCAGATCCCCTGATGCTGTCTGAACCAGGTCCCAGTACAATCAATCAAACTATGTCTGAACGATTACTGAAGTCAAATATTATATTAAGGCGTATGCGTTATAATCATATTAAGACTGTAAAGAAATTGAAAGATAAGATTAGTAAACTAGAAAGAGAAAAGGATGTGTTACGTAAAAGAAGTAATATAACTGAAAAAGTGTGTGATTCTATGGAAAAAAAAGTTGACGAAGTATTGACAAAGATAAGACCAGAAAAGAAGGAAGAAGTAAAAAAACAACTGCTGTTTAGCGAAACTATGTCTCGAAATTTGCAACACAGCTATAAAACTATGCCTAAAAAGGACAAGAGAAAATTTGTGGCTACGGTTATCAAAGATGACAAAAGATTGAGAAAATATAAGCTGCTTCATAAATTACCATTTTCCCGAAGAAAGAAAAATATCGCAGAAGAAAAAAAACAAATATTGTTAAATCAAATCCAGTCGTTTTTTGAAGAAGACACAAACAGTAGAATTGCAGCTGGGAAAAGAGAGTTTATTAAGAAGAAAGATGTGAAGAAACAGAAGAGGTACCTGAATGATAATTTAAAAAATCTGCATGTGAACTTCTTGAAGGAGCAATGCAGTGTAAGTTATTCGACTTTCTGTAAATATAGACCCTATTGGGTGGTTTTTCCTAAAACAGAGCGAGATACTTGTCAATGTAAATTACATTCTAACGTAGATTTGTTGATTAAAGCACTCAAAAACGCGGAGATCATCACTGAAAGTACAGGAACACATGTTATTAATAGTCTCTGTTGTGATGCAAAGCAAAAATGTCTCGAACGTACATGTGAACTCTGCGCAAGTAAAGTTTTGAACTATCATGAATTTCAAAATGACAAAAAAATTATGTTCTATCAGTGGGTTGTAGAGAAAAAGCCATACACCGTGAAAGATGGAATACAATAGATTAAAATAGTCAGTATAAAAAAAAGATTTGAAGATTATCCACGCAACGTTATTTACAAATTAGAGTCAACTTTGGATACATTCCTTAAGCACAATCTAAATATTATTGTGCAGTATGAAGTTATCAAGCAACTGAAACAAAATTTGAAATACAAAGAGATACTAGTTCACGTGGACTTCAGTGAGAACCATTGCTTGAAATATAATCAGGAGATCCAATCCTTCCACTTCGGAGGGAGTAGAGAACAAGTATCCTTACACACTGGAGTTCTTTACTATAAGGACAGTGATGCAGGTATATTTAGAACCAAATCATTTTGTACGATTAGTAATTGTTTGAAACATGACGCTGGAGCCGTATGGGCTCACTTGTGTCCTATTTTAAAGATGGCACAAGAATTAGTACCATCTGAAATAGTACATTTCTTATCAGATTCACCCTCAAGTCAATATAGAAATAAAAACATTTTTTATATGATCACTAAATTAAAAGATATCAACAACAATATAACTAAAGTGACATGGAACTACCAAGAATCCGGCCATGGTAAAGGAGCTCCGGATGGTATTGGTGCAGTCGTAAAACGAACTGCTGATAATTTTGTGAAATATGGTGGAGACGTTGGTTCTTTTGAAGATTTTTGGGCTTTAGTCACCAAAAATATACCAAACGTACACTTCGAGATGGTAACAGAAAGCGATATTGACGAAAAAATATTTCCATCAAATATTTCAGGGTTTAAAGGAACAATGAAAGTACATCAAGTCATTTGGACCGCTGATAATATTAGAACTATTACTTTACGAAGTCTAAGTAGTTTCGAATGTCAAGATTGCGGCATTTCGTGCATACATAATAAGCATTTAGGCTTCCATCATTTTAAAAGCTATGACTACAGTGCACAGGAGAGAGTTGATTTTGATGAGATTGATCAGTGCGCTCAAAATGAAGGCACTTATATCAATGACAATCAGTCCTTATTAAGCATAGACACGTCCACTTTTTTAAATAACCTGGATGAATCAGATGTTTTCAAAAACTTACAACCTCTACAGGGTCCAATCGATTTACAACTCTCACCGTTGATAAATGTTACAGCTACATCTTCGACTGCGTCTCCTAAAATCAAGATTTTATCCGACGTACGTTTAAGTTGGCAAAACCGTAAATTTTATAAGATTCCAAATCAAAAACTAATCGCAAAAAATATTGAAGTTTTTAATTCTGAACACCAACGGCAATTCGAGACATTCGTGCAATCAAATAATTCAGAAAAAGAAAACAAAGATTACAATAAATATGATGGATCAGATGATAGTGACGAATTTAATATTTTTTAAGTTCTTTAATGTTTATGATTGATTTTGCTAAATCTATGTTTTACGACCTAAATTAAGGTTGACTAGATTGTCGATTGTCGGTAGACTAGTTAGACAATTATGATTTTTTGAATATTTTTCAAAACTTTGTAATATTAAGCATTCCAAGGGAGAAGCGCCATGTTTTTTTTTTTTTTTTGTACAGAAATATAATCATTAAAATCATCAATACTACCCTCTAAGTTCATATAATCCTATTGAATGATAATTTCATTAAATAACGATTAATAGGATTAGATTAACTTAGAGGTTTGTATTGATGATTTTAATGATTATAATCTTATATATCAATAAAGTTTATTATTATTATTATTGATTCTGTAATTACATACTTGTTTCGGTCGCGAATCATATTTTGTTCAACATACAACCTGAAACGGACCTGCAAATTAAAAACAAACGTAAGAAAGTTTGAATTTCGTGGGCAACCTGGCGCTTCCTCCTTAACTGTTTTTTTTATTTGTATACTGTGATTTTGCACTCAAAAGTAAGAAGATTAGTTACAAACTAAATACCTATTATATTTTATTTATTGTTAATTGTCCAGTCTGATATTCATAATACTTAACTAATATGATTGTTATTTTTTTTTGTAGTCTGTTTTAAGTTAATAACTATGTGATTTTGCGTACGAGACCAACTAAACTAACTCTAAAGTTACCTACTATTAATATTGTATTAATTATTGTTAGGTTGTAGTCAGTCAAATACTCGTATAATAAAATGGGGTTGAGTACTGCTTTTAACCTTTAATTATTTAAAAACAGTGATTTGGCTTCCTTCCACGAAGTTGATTTTTTGAGACTGAATTGAAATGAAAGTCTGAATTGAAATAAAAGACGGTGATTATTGAAATTATATTGTTTTATTTAGCTATTTTAAATTACCGTCTTTTACGGTTCATTACCATCCTAACCTATTTCACAACTGTTTTAGGGTACTTAATTGCCATCCCGACTTACATCATTACCCTCGCGCCCTAGTTCATTACAATCCTTTCACTTTTCATCACCTTCCAGTTGTTAAATTTCAATTGTCATTTTCTCCGTGACTAAACAAGATAATAACGCGCCTTCCACTTTTAACGAATCTGGTGAAAATTTAAACTCGATTATATTAAAAAAAATACATAAAATCTAACATTTATTTTTATTCCGCGGAACGTTTCTATTTGCACGAAACGGCGGAATGAACCAGAACCGGTTAAAGTGGCGGTGCTTGGGGGTGGCCTATGTCCAGCAGTGGCTGACTTTCGCCTGAAATAATTATGACGACTGATGTGGCTAAAATAGGAGTAAATCAGAATTCAGCCGTTTCTAGTTTTATCATCGTTCAGACAATCCATTTATCGCTTCCTGGGTCTTTTCCGATTCTGAAAGCACTAAAACTTTTCTCAAGGCGCAGCGTCAACTAAACTTGTTCTGATAAATCCAAAACAATATTGAATTGTTAATAGGTATATCTGAAGATGGAGGCTACATCGTTCTCCCTGAAGAGGATGTGATGGGGGTGAAATATGAAGACGGTATCATAAAGAAACGGAACGATAATAATACTGACTCTGAATTTAGTCCAAAGTTTGAAGAACGTAATGAGCAGGTGCATACAATATAAAGTTTGTATGCCTTTGTTTTGGCAGCTCATTAGCAGCCTCTTGTTCAAATGGTTTTTTCTTTTCGGTAACATTTTGCAGGGACGTCGAAGAGTGGTTGTCCGTACATCAAGAGCTCTACTGAGCGACATTGCGGATAAAGTTAATATTGCCTTCCACGGTTCCGATAAATATCTAACACTGCCACATCGACGCTCGCACCACGCACAGATTGATTTAGAAGCCCGAGCCGATGAGAACGAGCTCGTTCGTATTGGGTACCGGCATAAAATTACTTACAACTCATTTGTTATAATAGGATAATTTGACGGTTTTTTTTTATATCTGTCCAATCTATTCGCAGCGCATCTGGACGAATTGCGATCGCTGTAGCGGATAGCACGCGAAGAACGCGTACCATTTTAACGCTACAGGTCGGAAATACGGGATTAGCTGCTGCACGATTCAGGTTCTTAATTTTTTTTTTTTGTTTTATTTATTGAGAGCCCGGATTTCGGTAAAAAATCCAAATCCTTCACCTGTCCATAGATCTAATCACTGTTCTACTTCTACCGGCTACTGACGTAAAGACTTCCTACCGACGCGTTCAAAGAGGCTTAGCTGGGGAAGTAAAAGATGATCAGTTTGATTCGTAAAACCTTCATCAATCTGCCGGAATTTTTCCAACTATTTTGGGGTCGGCTTCCAGTCTTACCGGTTGTAGCTGATTATCAGTATTTTTCATGGAGCAACTGCCTATCTGACCTGCACAAACTAGCTACTGGGTAATACGATACCTCTTGGTAAGAATGGTTGTCAGACTTTTGGGCTTCTGACTACCCGTTTGTAACGACTTTCAAAGATCTACGAAATACTGCCGGGACCAACGGCTTAACGTGCTTTCCGAGGCACGAAGGGGTCTCGATATGTTATATATGGTCATCCACCTACGAACCGGCCGCGGCAAGCATAGCTTAACCTTCGATCGACCTGCGCGGCTGTTATCATTTAGTCACGAGCCCTGAATAGCAGCTAGCTGTGTAAATAGATAAATAGAGTTGAATAAATATTTTTAATAAATGTAACTGTCCAGAGTCAAGACGCGCGACTGTGGGCCAGCTTTGTCCCATCTAGTGAACGAGAAGAACAAACACTTGACAATGGCGGGGCCTGTGCTGATCCCACCGCGGCACACAAAATCCCTTCGGCTAGAACTGCCATTCGAGATTCCTGTTGATATGGCTCATTGTTCCGGTATTATAAGACTTTATTCTACTAAGGAACTGTTGTGAATCATTATCTGCCTAGCTGCAGCTGAATTTTACATGGAGCGGTTACCTACCTGACCTCCACAACCCAGTTATTGGTTGGGTAACACGATACCTTTTAGTAAGACTGGTACTGTGACCAAGTATTGTTAATACTGATACCTACTTTATTCTTTGATACCTACCTATTTAGTTTAATTTGTGCTGAATGACCTCAAATCAGTACCTAAATCAGATTTTCCCTTGAATAATTAAAATAGAAATAATAAAAAAGTAAAAGATTTTTATTTGGAAAAATTACGAATTCATATAATTACAATAGAAACGATGATAGCTACAGATTTTAATAACTGTGTCGCAGCTATCACCGCGGGTCTAAACACATTGCTCCAGACTTAACATGTTCGCGTGAGCAACCTTATTTCTTGAGTGTTCGTACTGCGGTGCACCATTTTCTCATACAAAATTAAGCAACTTCTAAAGACGTCCCGCCGTAATACGTATGTTTTAGAACTGTGTTATGTTGGACAGCGTTCGCAATCGCAACACACACACGTTAAGTCGTTTATCTGCGCGCAACTCAACTTGCGGTTGGGATCGCAGGCTCGAAGTACAACGGAGGACGTCGTATGACGTATTGACCTGCACGCGTACAAAACTAGAAAAATGTTGTTGATGTGAAACATCTATAGTCGCGGGTAAAACCGATTGTTGGCGTGGCAACGCGTCGCCACGAAGTTGCACTTCTGCCAGGCGTCCCGTGACGGCTTACAATTTTTTTATAATTATATAGTTAGGTATAACCTATGAAAATCGAATGAGTTGCGGGGTAAAATAGATGCGCTATTGGAATTCGCCCATTAAACAGACGTCCAAAGACGTTCCATTGAAATAAAATATGACAATTTAGAGGCCGTTATATGACGTTGCGCCATTTCATAATATATCAAGACGACGTCGTAAGACGTAGCTCACGCGAACGTGTTAAGTTCTATGAAATGGGTACAATCTACACCCAAATTCACAAAATTGCTCAGTTGCGATTTCGACCAGTTATCAAAATGTGTTGGTCTCTTTGCGATTAATTTGCAATAGGTACCTACCTATAAGTAGGCTAGATCGCGACGATAGGTCGTGGTGGAGCAAAATGAAAGTGATAGACCGGTAGTGGACTGTATAACAAGTATAATTATGAAAGATGAAATTACAACGGTAATAAAAGGTTGGTTTAAAATGTGAAAATGTTAAGGGCGTTAATAAAACGCGCAAGCGCAGCTATACGTGGATGCGTGCAACAGCTGACTGGTGCGGTGCGGAGGGCCGGGGGCCCGCGCTCGGCCGTCGTCGGCCGTCTGATTCCCCACTGTCTCCGCGCCCCTCGTTCCCTGCCGCCTGCGTGCGGTGATGTTGAGAGAAACGGTCTCAACAAGACTACTCCATACAAGTACAACCCATGGCCCCTTGCAAAAGATAGCTGTGTAAATAACGGCATGTTTCTGAAGTAACTCTAACTTATGTCGCAGTTGCGTTGGTGAACGATGATGAGAAGTCGATAGCAGTTAGAGAAGTGGCTATAAAGAAAGGAGATCGTTGCTTTTGCGTCTGGCACTGTGACTGTGTCTGTCTGTGTAAGTTCACTTCGCTCCCTACTAACTAACCCCACTTAGGTATACAACGATGATCTGATCTGAGTAGCTGTATTCACATGAAACATCGCTTATTCCGGATAAAATTTGCATCAGAGACGGGCGCAGCGAGGTTTTGGCGGCTCCTACACCGTCACATGCGAACTATGCATGAAAGACCTGACGCCACGCAAATCCTGCATCGCGCAAGCAAAGTTATCCTCGCGACTAGCATATACACAACATCCCGAGGAGGATGTTCACAGGATCCTTTCTTTTCTATGGTGGATGGCGTACCTTATACCTCTATAAAGTAACGTAATGTTGATGTTTGTTTGCCAGTGTAAACTGCGCTGCACAGTGTACTTCGCCAGGTCTGCGCCGGCCCTTAGTTCGTAACAGTTGTATTCTTCGCATCAACCGAATGCGTTTGGATTGGATTGCATGTGACTGGCGGAAGTTGCTTTTAGCGGTGTATTTTTAGGAATTATTGTTATTGTTCAGGAACAGGGACCTGAAGTCCAACTACTGATATTCACGCGTTACAAAACTTTTTCTCGATGTAGGTATGCAAATGTTGTGATTACTAAGCGTTTACGGACTCCAACTTAGCTGGGTATCAGGTAAGTCAGTCGAACGCCATCACTGTGCATCTATCTCTTTGTTTATAGCTGACGACCCCCGGCTGTTGTGCCGCGAGATGGCAGTGTCCCGTCAGTCCGCCGCAGGGCTCTCGAACCGCGACCGCTCGCGCCACGCTCGCTCCGCTTGCTACAAAGATGTCGTCTACCTCAATCTATGTATCATTGTTACAGGCGTTATTTTCGCGCTGTTGGCGCTCGGTTAGTACAATTTAAAAATTATCTACGTCTTCCTACCTACATGGGCGCTACTCATCTTTTAGTCTGGGGGAGCAACCAACCTAGCTTTTGGCCTAAGGGAGGCAAATTAAAAATGTCCTCACCATAGTACGCAACTACTTACGTAATTTAAATGCTAACCTAAATACTAAGGAGCAGGAAGTCAGTTACAGGGTGGGGGGGGAGGGGGGGTTCAGCTACCGCAAACTCCCGCCGTCCCTTCGGTATGCCCATGCCGTGTGCGTTTCCCAGCAAAATAATGTCGAAAATAGTCATATAATTGATATAGAATTATAGATGATTAGTTGTCCAGCTTTTGTAATTGTTGCGCACATTTTTGTTGCACTTCTAGTTTTTAGTTATTTAACAAAAACATTTCCTGCTGGAGCAACGTTACCGCATCCACTTATTTACTTTTTTAAGGCGAAACCTTCAGGGCAGCCCGAGAAATTAATTTTTTCTTACATTTTTTGTAATTTGCAGGTCATTGTCAGGTACACCAACTCTAACTTAAGGAGTTGTATTGCTGATTCTAATGATTATAATTCTGTAAAGCTATTTATTTGCTACGGTCGCGAATCATATTTTAATCAAAATACAACCTGACAGTGACCTGCAAATTGCAAAAAACGTAAAAAAAATGAAATTCGCGGGCTACCGTGGCGCTTCCCCTTAAGAGCGGGTAGAAACCAAAATTGCCTATCTTCAGTTTGATTTTTCATGAAATTAATAAGACTCAGGTATAAAATAAAAACTTATCAGTATTGCATATTTTTTATAATATTTAATGAATTAAGCGTAAATTGCAATGAAAATACATATAACATTTTTACCCCATTGATTTTTTAGAATAATAACAAATAATATTAAGCAATACATACGTAAGCATTCATTCGGAGACTGTACCATTCTAGATTTCGGTCAAGACGGAG
Source organism: Griposia aprilina (assembly GCA_916610205.1). Classification (NCBI taxonomy): domain Eukaryota; kingdom Metazoa; phylum Arthropoda; class Insecta; order Lepidoptera; family Noctuidae; genus Griposia; species Griposia aprilina. The sequence continues at coordinate 14,777,798 of OU744286.1, forward strand.
TAGTACATTTTTATTTAATAATTTAAGTACTTTGGGGAACTTGGAACTTGGGGATATCGGGCATCAGGCATCACCCATAAAGACGTGTTATCGACTATTTTTGGTAAGTATGTGCACATAATAGATACCTATCTAATAAGTAGCCAAAAGATAAGTAACCAGGGTCGTCGATATATGTAGTTAAAGTTTAATAAGAAACCAATTAATGTTTTCGAATATAATTTATTTTAATTAATAAAGAACAAACAGCTCATTTATCCAATTAAATTTCATTCGAAAACGTCCATCGGTTTCTCACTAAACTTCAACCATATCCGCCGAACCCTTTTTTTTTCTTGTTTTCGGTGGGAAATCATCAAATGACCTCTCCCGCTCTGGGCGGAGCGGAACGGCGTTTCAGACTCTTACTGACTAAAACCCACCCGTGTTCCTTCAGTTGCCTGTGCGCCAGGGCCACGGTAACTCTTTCGAACAATCCGCGACCCCGGCAGGCATCGGCCCTATCGGACCCCGTCAATTATGCTGACATCTCTTTGAGGCGCGCGTGGAACACAACGCGCCGTCGACCCGGGCCTGGTCCATAACGGACGGTGAGCTGCCCATTGCTCGCCGTCCGCAGGCCCACGCCTACGGTGGCCGGGAGTCGACTATCGACTCCCGACGCCCAGGGTGTCTCCTCCTGCGGTGACTAGGGGCGTGAGGGCGCAATGATTGCCTCTCCATCACGCGCTCCGCCTCCTCCTTTGCGAGCATTACTGCTTCGCAGAAAGAGTGACTGCTTCCCATTCCCTCTCGCTCCGTACCATGTCCTGAACCAGGGCCGGACGCGAGAGATCGCCGCCACGACGACACGGCGGTGCTCTGCCCAAGCCGGGCAGACCTCTACCGTATGCTCCACCGTGATCCGACGACCCCTATGGTTACTAATTATCACATTTGGTGACCGTACTACGCTGAAATTTTACAGGTATAAAACTGAACTAAGCAACTAATTATTGATATATTATTCAGTTCATATATCCACATACAGGTTTATTGGTGGCCAAATAACTCCGCGCGATTTTCGACCGTGAACGTGGAGAACTGAATTTCATCATAATTTGTTAATAACTAATAGGGTACCAATGAAACTTCACATAGATACTTGCATTTGAAGGCAGTTACAGGCTACAAAATAACGTTTAAAGTAACTCGTTAGAACTCTTAATCAAAATAGATATTAGGGCCTATTGAAGTGTTTTTATAATTAATAACAACTAAGTAATTAAAAATAATTCTTATGAAGTCATGTACAAAAGATGATAAGAATCCGCTTAACCGTTTCAGAGATCCAGCAAAACCACAAGCGTTACTCCAGCAGGATCTCGAATAACTTCGCAGCCGAAGAAAGAACAAATACAAAATAAGTTGGAACATTTACCTCGTCTAGACAACTAATTATATAGCTAATATTTATTTCAATATTCCCATTACGAAATTTTCGTTACTCAGACTGGGATACCGATAGTGATTAGCTCCTGTAGTAACTCTTGGGCTTCCTCGTTCGTGTTGTTGGAGACCGATCCACTGGAGGTGGACGGTATTCTAATGAGTCTTGACTCTGAAAGTGCACCAGGGTGGGACGGTATACCGACAAAATATTTAAAAATGTCCCGGGATTTTGAGGTTCCCTTGATAAGCCAGCTAGCTAATTTGTGCCTTAAAACGGGAATTTTCCCGAAAGATTTAAGAGTCCCTATCAATTTTGGCGCGCTACAAGATTAGGTAACTATCGGAGCGCAGCGTGTCTGTATGCGTTCGAACTATTGCTAACAATCGCAGTGTGCGTTGTCGTACGGTGAAGCGGGAACAAAATAATCTTGATTCGTAACCTCTATTACCAGCACTCCATAGTTTATACATAAGTACTAGGTTCCATATTACTTGATGGATTTTACTGTGATTATGACGTGTTATGTTTTAGGTACCCCATAAAAATATCGTTACTTAGTACGGCATTCAGTATAGTAAAAGCAAACTATAATAATTATAAAGTGTGACCAACGTATATAAATAAGGTACGTCTGAAACTAATTACACGTGTCAATGTATTCCTGTATTATTTGTATGTAGGTGTAGCAACAGCGTGAAAATAAATACAAGATTCTTTTTAGTTTTTTTTATTATTTATTACACGTACCTACATAAGGACTTTATTTATACTAGAGTTTAGTACGAGATGTTTCAGATATTCATAGAACGTGCTTTTCTGAAGACAAAAATTTCGGTTAGTAAAAATGTCATATAAAATTTACACAGAAGAAATTTATTTTTACTTACATAGGTACAGAAAGAGATAAATTATAATGTGGGTACCGGGTATCCTATAAAAACATCATGTCCTTTTACTACACCCATATAGCTAGGACACATTACAGTACCCATTTGCTAGTAAAAGTGACCATGTTCCTGAACTGACTGGTGACTTGTTCTCCTTTTCGTCCCTATAGAATATATTTTTTTTTAATTATTTTTTATTATTTATTAAAAACTATTAATTTATTACAAATGTACAGTGTATTTGCACAATAACTAATAGGTGTCACACAATGCATAAATAAAAAAATATACTCAAGAGTCTCAAAACTGGTTAGACCTAGTATAAAATCACGTGCGATTCGCGAGTTACGTCGGGAGCGGTGAACGTCACGGGCGACACAGGTCCATCGTCGAGAAGCCCTTGGGCGCGACTGAATGCCTCTTTTTTTTTCTTTTTTTTTTTTTTTCCTATTGGGCAGCTCGTAGTTTTGACCACTAAGGTCCTGGCTACTTAACCGGGCAAACCTGTGGGTGCCTTAAGCTACTAACTTAAAGCCTCCAGCCAGGGGCGAACAATACTTAAATTTAAGTGACCGCACGCTAAGGGCACCCCCTGTGGGGTACGAACCTCGGCTTAGGGCGTCACTGAGGGGAGGGCAGCAAGATGGGACAGGCTGGATCTAAATTATATTATTATTATACTGGGGAATTTAAAGCTACAGGCTCAGCTACGGCGCGGGCTGGCGCGTCGTCGAGCAAGGGTCGGGGGGGGGGACAATTACGTCGGGGGCGTCGCGTAGGACCTCGGCGGCGAGGTCGGAACGATGGCGGTCTGTGTTTGTGCACTGTACTGGTGGCCCTACTGCTCTCCTGGAGGAGGGTTATGGGGTCATCGGGGTCGGTCAGGGCATGCCTTGGACGGCGGGTACGACTAATGCGGGAGGGGGCATATCTGGCAGCCTCGACAACCAGAGGGTTGCGATGTGAGGCCGCGGAGTCGAAGAAGCGCTTGGAAATGCGCTTCATGAACTGACGGATAGTGGGGATTTTAAGGTCGAGATGGAGGATCTCGTTCCGAACGAACCAAGGGGAGCCGGTTGCCCTACGGAGGAACCGGTTTTGGAGGGTCTGCATCCTATGGATGTGGTGGGGTTTCGAGTGTGCAAAAACCACACTCGCGTAGGTCATGATGGGACGAATGCACGCTGTGTAAATGCGCAATTTGCACTTGAGTGACAATTTGCTGCGTGCATTCAATAGGAAGTGGAGTCTACCGAGAGCGAAAGCGGCGCGCGAACGCGCCTGCTTTATGTGCTCGCCGAAAGAGAGTCTGTGGTCCAGAGTGACACCCAAGTATTTGGCTCGCTTCTCCCAAGGGATAGGCTTGCCGAACATGGTGATCGGACGGGGGCTGAATGCCTCGAGCAAGCGCATCGGTTTATAAGGCATTATTTAGATATTTTATTACAAATATATAAGTAGTCAAAAATATAATATAAAAATTGAGTTTGGTAGATAAAGACCTTAAATTTTTAAATATTTAAGACTTTTTTTTATTTTCAATAAATTCTTACGCGTAGACGACGATTTTGCACATGATTTTATTGCGTTTTTGCAGCGCGGTTCACATTTTTTTTAGCGTTCTAATTCATTAAACTTTAAAAAAATAAACCGTACACTTACTAATATACTATATGTCCAGTATTAAGGATTTTTCTCAGATTTTGATTTGCTACCAGTAAGCTAAAAAAGCAATTGAAAAATCTGGTGTTTCGTGGTTACGTAAAAACGTGTGTTAGATTTTTATTTTTAGTAATTTATATTGAGTAGCTATCAAAATTTAAATTCGTCCACATACTAGATAAATAGGTGATAAATAACAATGCATTAACAAAAAAAACAGATATCTTAAGGTTATTGAGAAATTTGCACTGAAAAAACTTGAATTTTCTGTTTTTAGACCGTGAAATTGATAGGGACTCTTAAAGCGTTCCGTGGTTACTCCTGTGCACAAGGGCGGGGACGTAAACGAAATTAACAATTATCGCCCCATATCTGTGCTGCCATCAATGTCAAAAATATTAGAAAAAATAATAAACAAGAGATTAATTAACTACTTACAGAAATACAATATTTTATCAAATGCACAATTTGGGTTTAGAAGAGGACGTTCAACTCAGGACGCTATTACCGCTTTGACATCTGAGATTGTTAATAAAGTAGATAACGGTCATAAATGCTTAACAGTGTTCTTAGATCTCAAGAAAGCTTTTGATACCGTTTCCGTCTCGATCCTTCTGCACAGGTTAGAAAGCATAGGTATAAGAGGTACGGCTCTCTCCCTTTTTGAAAGTTATCTTAAAGATAGACGGCAAATGGTTAAACTCAATAACTTATGCAGTGTCGAAGAGGACGTCTACTACGGTGTCCCACAGGGGAGCGTTTTGGGTCCACCGCTCTTTTTAATTTATATTAACAGCCTATGCAATATGCAGATCAATGGAGGGCAAATCTTCTCATACGCAGACGACACTGCGGTTGTTTTCTCAGGAACGTCATGGAAACATGTAAAAGCTGTTGCTGAAGAGGGTCTGCCTGAGATAGCTGGCTGGCTTAAGGCAAACCTTTTCACCCTTAATGCTACTAAAACTAATTTTATTTGCTTTTCCCCAAATCAGAGGTCACAGCCTGGAGCTCACGTTAGCATTGCAATTCATGTTTGCCAAAATAATGCCGTCCGTAACCGTAATTGTGACTGTCAAATCATTCAACAAGTCAGCTCCACAAAATATTTAGGCATAATTGTTGATCAAAGACCGTCATGGCACCCTCACATCGAGATCCTTATGAAAAGGATAAGGAAGCTCATTTGGGTGTTTAAAACCTTACGATATGTCATGTTCGCGCCACTTCTATACAAGATCTACATAGCTCTGGCGCAATCTGTAATAACTTACTGTATTCCAACTTGGGGTGGAGCTACCAAAGTTAAATTCCTCGATCTGGAAAGAGCTCAGCGATCACTTATTAAGGTGATGTACTTTAAGTCATTTAGGTTCCCACAACAGACCTCTCTAAAGTTAGCAACTTGCTCTTAATTAGAAAACTTTATGTTCTATCCGTGTCCTTAAACCTACATAAGAGACTTCCTTTTGAATCAGCATCTCAGAGCAGAAGGCGCAGAGATATAGTGGCCCACTGCCCAGGGGTTCGAACTGTCTTTGGTTATATGATTGTAAAAAAAATATAACCGAATGGTTAGCACCCCTAACTTATGAAGAAACAGAAAACATTATAACCAGGATAAACTAAAAAAATAAAATAAAAAAAAGGAAGCGCCTACACGCATATACACACACACACACACATACATATGATGGTGAAGGTACATCTCTCACGTTACTATCAGCCATATTTTAACTACCGTGGGCGTACTATGGGTAATGTTGGTTATTGCGCAATAGAAAAACCGTTTGCAGTTCAAATCAAATTATAATGTACGATCAGATCAGTTCAAATTAATCACACTAGCGAATCACAACCTGTAGGTACACGACACAACTATACGGAACGCGCGACAGTTTCTAAGCGTCTTCACTGCTTACCCGTCCACAACAAACTCTGCTGTGTTCTGGTCAAGCCTGAGCGTTATGGACTCTGTCCAGCGCCACCTGGTGGCACCGGCGTCCCGTTTAGTCAAGTCAAACGATTGATTTAACGTATCTCCGACACATATACACTCGAGAGCAATGAATCCGGGTCACTTAAAGAATGTTAAAAATCTCGGAAACTAAAAATGATAGGTTAATGCAATAAATTGTATTTAATAGACAATGTAATACTCCTTAAATGAAAGTAAAAAAAATATGAGTCACCATACATTTTATTAACACAAAATTACATAAAGAAAAAAACTGCTGATCTCTCCTTAAAACAAAAATAGGAAACATGAAATTTTTGAACTTTATTACGATTTTCTTGAATTTTAATACTTCGTATTGCCTCCTCGTGCTTCCATTACTGCGGTTACGCGGTTTGGCATGCTGTACACCAAGTTCCTTATACGATTTTGGGGAATATTCTCCCATTCCTCTGTGAGAGCAATTTTGAGCTCACGAAGCGTGATTGGGGGAGGGTTTCGTTGTTTTACGCATCTGCCTAGCTCGTCCCAAGCATGCTCGATCGGGTTGATATCCGGGCTGCGCGCTGGCCACTCCATACGAGTAATGTTCATCTCTTGAAGGTAGTCATTCACAATCCTACCTGTATGAGGTCGGGCATTGTCATGCATAAATATAGCATCCTCACCTAAATTGACCATAAATGGACCAACGTGATCATTGAGGATTTCTTCCACATATCTTACGCTAGTTAAAGAGCCGTTTTCTATGATCACCAGCTCTGTGCGACTTTCAGAAGAAATTCCGGCCCACACAAGTACAGACCCACCACCGTAGGCTACTTTTTCTTCGATGCATGCTTGCTTGAATCTTTCCCCTGGTCTTCGATACACTCTGTGTCTTCCATCGTGCTTGTAGAGCATAAATTTTGATTCGTCGGAGAACATAACTTTTGACCAATCTTCAATACTTCAATTTACGTGGCTCTGGGCATATCTTAGTCTTGAAATACGATGCCCACGCTCCAGTTTAGGGCCGTTTGCAGGTCTAAGGGGTTTTAAGTTAGATTCAGCAAGCCGACGTCTTACTGTCCATGCACTTGGGTTACTTCCTCCGAGGCGTCGAAACTGATTTGTGAGTTCAGTTCCTGTGAGAAAGCGATTTCGAAGCATGGTGTTCACCAAGTATCGGTCTTCTCGTGCTGTGGTACACCTGGTTCTGCCCGTTCCTGGTCTGCGTAGGTTAGAACCAGTTTCTTTGTAACGTCGGAGAACTCTTTGTACTGTTGACAGCGACACACCGACAGTCCTGGCTGTATCGCGCTGACTCCGGCCGGTTTCCAGCATTGTAAGTATTCTGGTGCATTCTTCAGGCGTAAGCGACATAATTTCAGGTTGAATAATGAATATAGAGCACTATCAACATGGTTTATGTACCCACATAAATGACAGATTACAAACAAAAGCAAAACCAAATGCTGTAATTTCGTAGTTCCATCTTCGAAAGTGGCCCTTTTTCAAATTTGATTTTTTTATGATATAACTTTACAATAACTAAGAAGTTTTAATACCTTCATTTAAGGAGTATTACATTGTCTATTAAATACAATTTATTGCATTAACCTAGCATTTTTAGTTTCCGAGATTTTTAGGATTCTTTAAGTGACCCGGATTCATTGCTCTCGCGTGTACATACATACATACATACTTACATACACACACACACATACACACACGTACACACTGAGAGCTGCTATATTAATGTTTTATTTCATTTTATTTTTACTTTTTACTTCTCTATTTACTTACATAATAATTATTAGCCTTATCACTGTTAAGCTACCACTTATGGGAAGAGCGAGACACCTCCGACACAAGTACTTTTTGTAACTTACTGGGGCTGCCTCAATTTATGTATGACACAATGTTTTAAGTTGAAATAAATATTTTTGTATTTGTATTTTAAAAGAAAATATCTGGCTGCGGTAATGTTACCCCAGCATAACTAAAAACCTATAAGTAAGTTGATTTTACTTAAATCGAGAATAAATAGATGGATAACACTTTAATCACTTTTATTCCACAACTAAATATTAATGAATTACAATAGGATATTTATTTAATAATGGACATGTTGTTTCTACGACGACTACGACGAGCCTATATTACATAGACTACTCTTTGACGACGAGCGCGAGTGAACTGAGTGAAGTGAACTACCCCTCAGCCAGTGTTGCCCGATGACCGTCTCGCGTTCACCCCAAACCTTCCCCAAAATCCCCCCAAAATTTAGGTTTTAAAGTAAAAATCCCCCACTAATTGCAAAATATAAATTTATTAACGAAATACAATTTTATACTATTTCAGCAACAGCTTACTTCCCAAACTTTCCTCGAAATCCCCCCAAAATTCAGCTTTTGAAGAAAAAAACCCCTTAAAAACAAATGGCAAAACATTGATTTATTTATGAATTACAATTTAGTACTATTTCAGCAATAGCTTCCATTTTAGAATATTTATTTAATTAATTGGATGCTTGAAGATTTTAATAATTTGAGTTGGTAATTTTTTTTTTCGTGTCAAGAATCAAAATCATAAATTAGAAACAGCCGGAAGCTGTAAAAACGTAATTGATAACGCTACGCAATATGACTTTTGAAACTACTGATTTAATCATCACGGCTAGCCGCGGCTTTTCCCGGATTACAGTTTTGGTCATAGAAATCCCCCTATTCCCTCCAAACCCAATTTTTTCTCTCCAAATATCCCCCCAAAAATATTGTCTCCCCAATTATCCCCCCATACCTATAAAAACCCCCAAATTTGGGGGGATTCCCCCCAGTCTGGCATCACTGCCCTCAGCCCGCTTGCTCGGGGTATTTAAAGACTTGGTATCCCCACCGAAGTCACGTCAGCCGATGCAGGTTGCCAGTGATTCGCCAGCAATGTTTCAACGTCCGGTGGGACGCAGGTGGCAGCACTAGACCCACGGTGCGTCGCTTGACTCGCGATACTGGCGCTAAGTTTGGTCGCCGGAAACAGCAGCGCCAACATATAAGTGCAACAAATTTAGAAATGTGTGCAACAATTACAGAAGCTGGGCGATTAATTATCTAAAACATATAAATGACTATTTTCGACATTATTTTGCTGGGGTAATGCACACGCCCATAGGCTACAAGTTCCTGCTTCTATTGACGATTTTATTGTGATTTATGCATTTACACAAGAACTTCTTGTACCGTACCGTACCTATGTATCTAAATATTGTTTTTTTGTCTAGGTTGCCTTAAGGCGATTGTGGGGCAACTATGTTTTTTAATTGGCACCTGGGGTTTAGATCAGTTGGTTCAGGTACCGCGTAAAATTGATCATTACTTCGAGAGCGATCTCAAGGGTTGCAAGATTGAGTACGACTGCGACAGCTGGCCTGTCCACCCGATCACCAGGGAGAGGACCGTTCGTATGTACAGCAGGTAATATTAATGAGCATGTGTCACTTGTAAAGAATGCGCTTGAATTTTATAGAAGCTCGTAACAAAATTTAGACCAGCTTTGAGAGTTGGGTCATACTAAACTTAGTTAACTCCAAAACTACTTTACTAATTATTAAAAGACAATGTAAGGCAAACCACTGAAAAAAAATCCTATTTGAACGTTGATAATCATATCCGTATCCTAGTAAATTTCCTTTTTTTTTAATTTTCAGATCCACGGAATTCGTCCTCAATGTAATATTCTTTGTGAGCGTCCCTTGCATGATGGCATATGCTGTGGTCAAGCAGTTGATTTCACGTTTTCGAGAATCGAAAAAGGATGCTAACTGTTTCCCGATGTCTTCCAAGAACAATACTAAGAAGTGTTTTAGCACACAGGACATGCAGGTACAAAGTGTTTGACTTGTACTTTTTCTTTCTTGTAAACAGTAAGGAATTGCACTTGTAAGTACCTATGCGTAGTATCTCTGTCTGCTTTTGTGTATTGTTATTCTAGATTCTTCTCTCTTCTTGTGGTTCTTCCTACACTACACTTTTGAGCAATAGTAAAGTGCAATTCCTGACTGTTTGTAGGCGATGGCGCATCGGTGGCGACGGCGCCACGAAGGGCTCCGTAGGTGGATGACACCTCAGGCACAGGAACTCTCTAAAGAGCTTTGGAACAAGGCCCTCTTGCCGGCGGCCGAATGCGAATTTGTGAGAACTGATCTTTATGATATGCTTGTAAATATGGGATAGGTACAGATTGTCTAATTTAAAATAGCGCGCCTCATAAACTGCATTTTCAAATTCAAATGCGATTAAAATTAGTAGTGAGGAGTATTGGTTCCTCAGTTACAGTAGTCACCAACACTCCTGTGTCAAGCAGTTAACAACCAATAATCAATGACAGTGGCGAATTTGAATTTCATTTGAATTTGCGCTGTCGCACAGTACCTATCTATGATAAATGCTTCAAAAACTGACATCGCTTTTTTATTCTTCTAATCGATGGTGGAGAATATAAAAAAAGTGGCGAATAGGAGTCTACAGTGTTTTGTAAAACTCCCAGAAACCAATTCAGCTTAGAACCAGATCTATATTTTTTAATGTATGCAACGTTTTTTTTGTGTTTCAACCTCGCAAGTGTGTTGAAAAACGTCTTAACAAACGCGTTTGCATTGATCATTAATTCATTACTAATCATTAGCATTACACACTCGGCTCCCTTATAGCGCGAGCCGCTCGTGTTTAATGACCAACATAGCACACTTGTATCATAATCTATTACTACTATTATGAAAAATAATGCAAAAAATTAAATACTTTGATGTTCAGTTTTTTTTTTTTTTTGTTAAAGACCGTGTTTTCGGACTTTCAAAGAAAATGTTGACAATAGACCTACGCGACCTGGCGCGATTTTGTGCGATGTAGGTACCGTCCAGCTGGGTAGGACGAAGGGGACGACGACGCCCGCGCCGTCGTCGTCGCAGTGAAGAAAATTTTACAATTTATGAAAGCTCTAACAACCACCGTTGGCATTGTGTAATATCTACTTACCCATAGTGTACTTAGTGTAGGTACGTAGAAACCGTAACGAGAACCAAAATATACATTAGGTATAGTTATTTGTTTGTGTAATTAATTGATGAAGCTGTTAAAATAACAGATGCGGCCACTTCTCCGTGAGGATCGGAAGCCAGAGCCTCATGATCTTGACCTGGTCGACCCCAACGCTCACGACTCGTGCCTAGACTCGGAGCAAGACGACACCGAATACGTCATCACGCAGATGCAGAAGAGTCGAGAATCGCTCTCGGTAAGATTCTTTCATCAATGGTGCCGATTCTCTTGTACACCGAACTAAACTAACTAAACTATCACTAAAATTCCTTACTTTTGGCTATGAGAATCTTAGAGCTATTCTGCAATAAAATATCTCTAAATTTAAAAATCATTTTGACGCAACTATAATTTAATTTGACAATCGCGACTCCACATGGTACCTACTTGTTTGCCCTACCACGTGAATTTTTTTTAGAGCCGGAGGCGAGCATGCGTGGCAGCCTCGGCGTGTTTTATATGGAATTTTTCACTTTTTGTACGGAAAATATTAAAAAAAAAATACCTACATGTAGAGTTATATGGGTTTAAGGGTTACATAAAGGGGGTCGAAATTTTCATTATTTTTGCGATAGGATACACCGTTTTCGAGATATAAGCAAAATAAAATAAAAAATACAGTACAGTTTTTGCCCCTGAAGTCGAGGTGTTGTGGTGAATCTTAGTTCATGACAACTAATTTTATTCCACACCTTTTTAATCGCGATTAAAAATAGCCAGATTTAGTTAAGACAACCAAAATTTTAGGTTAAAAACGTGAAATTCAGAATAGCAAAATTGCCATTTTCACTAAACTAATTAATCAGTACCATCTTAGTGCTGTCAAACTAAAATATAGTTAAGTTGTGTCACTTTAGTCTATTTCAGAATGAGAAATCGTTTTTTGACAGGACTAAACAAAATTTTAGTGATTTTTAGTCTATACCCTAAGTCATCAATTCAGATAATTTATGTAAACAAATGTGATAACAGATCAAAAAAATATCGTCTTAATGGTAATTCACATAAAATGGTGGAAAACAAGGTTAGATTTGCTTTTAAGTTCTGATTTTTTAAATAATAATTAAAAAATTATTATACCGTGTTAATTTTTATAAGTTTTCGGTTTTAAACAAAGTTATTAAAAAAAGAAAATTTTGTGGTATAAAATATTTTATGATACTGGTAACACTACCGGAGTTCCCAACATTCTCAAATTTCGTTTGACATAATTACAAAGTCGCGTCTTTTCACAACATTCGTTTTCTTTTCCCGGATAATACTATTCGCTGCGTCTTTGTTAATTGTGCTTTATTATCATCGTATTGTATCGATGTATGTGTGTGGTCTAATAAATGCAATTTCTTAAATTTGTGTTTTATTTAACGACTTACATTTTCAACAACACACATATTAAAACTCTCATTCATAGATTCATATCGTAAGAAGCTTGCAGGCAATACATTTGCCACATGTTGGATTTTGGAAAACGGCGATTTTGGGAGGCCTATGACTAGCAGTGGACTTAAAAGGGCTGATTATGATGATAATAAGCCGCGACTCCGACACAGAACAAACACTGTTCGGCTACGATATTTTGTTTGCATAGCTCGTATAAATAGTTAACTGTAATGAAAAGATAGAAAAATTTAATATTAAATTGTTTTGTACCACTGTCCTGTCATTTTGACAATGACATTTCTTTGTTTACTTAAATTATCTGAATTGATGACTTAGGGTATAGTTTAGAGAATTTTGTGACAAGAGAATCGGCACCAATGTAAAATTCTTAATTCTATACAAAAAAAAAAAAAAAACACCTAAACCTACATATTAACGTCAGAAGCTAGGTGCATGGTTTCAGTTGGTCATTCCTATGGAGAAGAGCCGGCAAGAAACTCCACAATGCGTCTGAGCATTACTATTCGTGTGAGACACAGATCATACAAACACTATGATCTGTGGTGTGAGACTAGGGTTCCCAATCGTTCGGCTTTGTCCCCAAACATTTTGGCAAACTGTCCGCGACTTTTTGACATTGGTATTTTTTTTAGAAAATTACAAGGTTGAAAAACAAACCTGAAACATCCTTTTTAGAAAATGTCCGGCTTCGTTAAAGACTTTCAAATTTTGAGATGGTAGCATAGGTAACCCTTTGTAGCACAGCTAACGGGTGAATCGAAATAGTTGGTAGCATGAGACAAGGGAAGGCTGAATAGAACCGTCGGCGTCGTCGTTAACATATTTACTCGGTGTGTTTTAACAAAATAGCCGCAGCCCTTTTCCTACATTTACGCTCCAAAATGCCAACTTCTTTTGCAGATTTTGAAGCAAAAGTCGAAGCCCTGACGGTTGTGAAAATGTTCAGAAAGCCGATATACGAAGTCTCTATACTTATGAATATTTTACTAGTACCTACTAGTATAGTATAATATTGATTTATATTATTATATTTTACTCAAAACATACTTAAAACTATATTATGCATGTTTACAAGTCCTCTATTATTAGTTGCAGGTAAGTTTTTGTAGCAGAAAGCATTTTTAAGTAGTGTTGCAAAAATCTCGAGACTTCCAGTCTGATTAGACTGGGATGATGACTTACAAGACTACTCATTACACCAGGACTCCAAGACTAGAGAACTAAATTCTCTACGAGCTCTTGAATGTTACATGGGAGCTCCGCTCTCTTTGTGCGCTTGAGTCCTATTTATGCGGCCACTCGCACTCAAGTGCTCTTTCTGTATGAGTCTAGCAATTAAATTGATACATTTACAGGACGGGGAGAAAGGCTCCGATACAAAAATAACAGCAACATACTAATAACAACAACAATAACAGCAATAAGATGTAAATATAGTTTAGAGCGGACGAACAAATGCAATATGCTAACTGGTGGTAGCTGATTTGTAATGATTTTGTCTTATCAGATATTTTTGTACGCATAGTTACATCATAACCACTAATTTAAACCTATCACCTGTTCGAGTCTTTTCTTCAAGTCTCATATAAATGGTCCGAGTTTTTCTTGAAGACTCGCTCGAGTCTTATGTAAGACTCAAGTGGCTGTTAAATGACTCGCACTCGGCTTGACTATAGATTCCGAGCCTTTTTAGCACACTGTCTTGCATAATTGAGTCGGGTCTTTAAAATTACGACTCGAGGACTCGAGTCCTTTGCAACACTATTTTTAAACGATTTTCAAGTAGGTACGAATGTACACACAGCAAATCTATTGGGTTTACATGGCACACACACGGGTTATTGTCACTGTGTGCGTAAATTATTGAGTCAGTCGGTCGGTTACGAATAGCAAACGCTAAACTGTTTGTGTGCGTATGATATACCCACATATACCAGTAACTAATATACCAATGTATAATAATCATAATTGAATGAGTTCCAATATTTCAACAACATTAATATGGATCCCATAGCCGCTAGCCGGTCGGTGAAAGCACCTAGCATAGATAACGACTTAACTTCGTGTCGTAAGTTCAAACGTCGGTAGAGGAATATTATTTTACATGTTTTTATTTTTGTCTTAATAAATACATCAATTTTGTGCCAAATAAAATTACTCAAACAAAAATTAAAAAGGTAATTAAATAAAACCAATAAAATAAAATGAAATATTTTATTAAATAAACTAGGCTTATCGCTTAGGTCATTAGTGAATGAGCCAGCTCATTATAACTATTATGTTTCTTAAGTTGGCTTAAGGTTCAACTTGGCATGGGCTAGGTAAATGTTAGGAAATAAAAAACTACGTGTGGCCAATACAATGATTTAAGTAATGCAAAATAATTTATACAGATTCCCAAACTTTTGGACAAGTAGAACACTGCTGGTAACTTCTTTATCAGTTTATAAGAGAAGATAAGGATTTTTTGTAGAATACGAATGGACGTAAATATTTTTTCAAAGTAAGTATACAAATTTAAATAAAGTGAAATTGGGGGTGAAGTGAATCAACATGTTATATAGTAAGAAATTATGACAAAGACTAACTGCAAAACAAAAACATCACTTACAACATCACTTCATCTTATCCGACTTATAATATTTTTCATAATTAAAAATAACCACATTATTCTCCCAATTAAAATATATATGTATATCTATATGACCGCGCGAACAGAAGTCGTGTTTGTCGGTGAGCGGTGGACAGCCAAACTGCTGGCTTACTACAGCGTAAACCAGCTTCATGTAGGTCATTTCGTACCGTTTGTAAGCACGCACTATGTGCTGTTGCAGTTATGCGGGTGGATAAAAACGGCTTAGCTACGGAGGAGGTGAAGAACTCGCCTTCGGTTTTGGCCCACGTCGACGATGGTCTACTTCTCTAGAATCCGCATACCGATGGACCCATAACTGCACGGTTCGCTTCTATGGATAAAAAGAAAATAATGTTTAAAATAACAAAGATAAACAGTGTAGGATTGGTGGATAAAGCATAATTAATTAATTACTTATATTGCCTCATAAATTCAAGATATAATAATTTTATCAGAATCAAATTATGATAAAATAACTTTATTATAATATTCTGATGATGCTCGCGCAAGTTTTTATTTAATGAATTACTGTAATATTGTCGACCGCAGTTTTGAGCTATTTTCCTTTCCTCCCAATTCCCATACAACAGAACGAGAGGGATGCTCCTCTTACGCGCGAATCCGACGCGCTTCCACCACAGTATGAATCCACTGTGGTTCTACCTAGTTCATACCACTAATAGAAACTCAAAAACTCTTTATTTTATAAGTGTTGGCCGACACAAGTGTGACATTTAGAAACCAAGTGATAGTGGGAAATCATCACAGTGACGGGAGGAGATTCAGTGAACACGTGGGATGTCTGCAAAGACTGTCCATGAGTCAACGTGTTTCGTTCAGAAGGTTCTCAAGTAAGTCCATCCATCCCTATTTTTCTCACTCATAACCTCATATCCCTTTTGCTCAATTCTGTGTGTCGTCCAATAATTCTAACCCTGCAACCCCGCTGATGGTCCTTCGAAAGCCGCGATAACTTATACACCAGATATATATATTCATATAACTCTCAATTGCAATATTTTACATTAATGTAGTCATGGTTAATCATTCTATGGTGAGATGAGTTTATAACTTGAGTTGAAGTATTACTAACGTAATGAAAATGATTATGTCATAAGTAGCTGTTACTCACCTATTTTAATAAACACCTTGCAATTTCAGTAATGGAAATGTTTTGCTCATGCAAAACAACGATTTCCGTCTTTTCAAACATTGTTAAATGCTGCATGGTTGGATCAAGTTCAAGTACAATTGAGATCAGGAACATAAAACGCACAGGAATATGAGTAGTAATCAATATACTTAGTAGTGCAAATTATACTGGTAGACTGACAACTAAGAACGCTCATTATTATATTAAGGTGAAAGGTAAAAAAATATATACAAAAATTGTGGGTAGATATATCCTAAACGGTCAAAATAAATTGGCTGAGAATTCCGTGCTAGTGTCTCAAACGTTATAAATTACTCATCTATGAACGGGATTGAATCGTTAGCAATTCAACTAGGAAATGAATATGTTAGAAAAATTATGATTACAAAATGAAAATAATGTTTTGCACCCGAGATTTGAACATATGACTCCTTGTTCACTAACCAGAGACGTTAGCCATTGTGCCAAACCTGTGATGATGAACAAGTGCGAAATATTATAACTGATTCAATTACATAAATGAATTATTACTATTTATTGGTGTCATAGTTATTGCCTATTGGTGCGACATACGCACACTAATAAAAACAGAGCTCGCTCTCGCTCGTGTTATTTAACGTTTGTGTGCGTAACTATTCATACCGACACAGCTATCCGTGTGTGCGATGTAAACCGAATAGATTAGCTCCGTGTACCTATTCATTACGATACTGAATAATATTTTATGTGAATAAAATAATACTATGTTTCCGTGCTTTTATTTCCTCATAGATGATTCGTAACTTTACGACTTATTCTCAGACCTACCAAATATATACAAAAAAAAAAACATAAAAATCGGTCAAGCCGTTGTTTCGGAGGAGTTCGATAAGAAACAGTGTGACACGAGATTTTTATATTAGATAATATAATATGTATAACTTTGTGGGATTCTTACAAAGACGTAACGGCTGATTGGATTTTGAAAGGTAGGTACATGAGTTGTCCATCATCGACTCGTCTTTAATATCTTATAGGTCTCGCGATGGTTTTAGGTTTTGTTTTTAAATAAAATCAAAATGGCGGATTTTCGGCGTTAATAACATAACATCACCTTAAACTATAAAATTATCACGTCTATTTTCCCCGAAGGGTTGGGTAGAGATATAGGTAACTACATAAAGAAAACCCACATTTTATCAATTATATTCAAGTCCCGAGTAATAGGGGCCGAGCCTATTGCCGGGCACAATTTCAGACTTCGGGCTATTACTGAGAAATTCCTGATGGAAAACTTAACAACACTGCCCGACCTAGAAATCGAACCCAAGACCTCATGCTCTGTAGTAGCGCTTGCGACCACTGGACCAGCGAGGCAGTCAAAAAACTCAACTGCAACTAAAAAGTTCAAAACAACATCACTTTTCAAAGTTTTTCAGCATTCTGCTGCAGTTGGTGGAATCAAACCTGAGATTGAATCAAAATTACTGCAGACTTCCATCAACTGGATCAAACTGCTCGAAAACTGATCTTATTTTGAACTAAAATAGAATACCTATATAGTTTAATAGTCGGTGTTTAGAACTTTCTATTAGCAGCTTCTATAGTTTAATAGTCGGTATGTAGAACTTTCTATTAGCAGCTTCTATAGTTTAATAGTCGGTGTGTAGAACTTTCTATTAGCAGCTTCTATAGTTTAATAGTCGGTGTGTAGAACTTTCTAACAGCTTGGTTGTTTTTGGTCATAAACAATTTGTCATTGTCAAAAATGACGTAAACGTAAGAAATGTCAAAGTCAAATAGCAGCTGATGAGCGATCATGTGGCACAGTGGCATCGATTTCGTTCCCTAGTAGCACTATCTTATCATTACCTACATTATTATTATTATTAGAACTTCCAGTTACGCAACGCATTAGGCTATGTAAGTAATGCGTTTATTACTGAGGCCAATAGTTATAGCTAGGAAGGCGCTGCTGGCGAACAGGAGCGTCGTCGGCGCGCAGTTGAAGCATCCATTCACAACAGGTACGACGCTCGTAGCGCGCGTGTGCGTGTATACTACCGATATATAAATACGGAAGGACCTCGTTCACGGTATATTTTGGAAACGTGCCAGTTAGATACGAAGAGTTGAAACTAAACATACAAACTTGATTCGTCTTTTTAGCGTTAGTGTGGCGAGCAATGGAGGATAAAGAGACTTTGAAGAAGAGATTGACGCAGCTGCAGTATCATGTTACTCAAGAAGCTGGAACCGAAAGACCATATACAGGTTGGACTATCAGTAGACATTTATTTCAATTATTTCCCTTGGCAGTAATCTTCAAATTTGAAGTGTTTACATAAAAATAGCAGAATGTTGTTCATAAAGTTCGTCTAATGCATACATCTCATTTATATATTTCTAATTTCAATTTTAGTTTCGAAGGCCTTTCAAAGGTATTTCTTTGGTTTTCAGGATGTTACAACAAATTCTATGAAGAAGGCATGTATTGTTGTGTAGTCTGTAGACAAGATCTATTTACCTCTAAGACAAAGTATGACTCAGGATGTGGTTGGCCTGCATTCAATGCTGTTCTTGCCAAAGAAAAAGTTACCTTGCATAAGGACACAAGCGCAGGTATGTGACAACATGCTCCTCTATGTCTAGCCAATGTAAATATGTGACTAAAAGCATGGAAATTATGGTTTTAAGTTACATTAGCTGATTTGGCTAAATTGTTTGTCTTGAATATACAATCATTTAAAAATGGATAGAAAACATAAGTGATTTATGTAGACCTACTAACCTACTACATTTATAATAAATCAAATACATGAGTCACTTAAATTTTTGTCCATGCTTGTATAACCTTAGCATTCATTGAAATGAACAATATGCAACCAATTTTCAATGCCATTCGGTAGCACACAGAGCATTCAACATAAAAGGCTGGCAACAATTGATTTTCCAAAGCAGGCCTCTATTCAAGGTTGCTGTCTAATTCCTTCCACTATTGATATCCTTCAGTCCAATTTTAAAAGTAAATGACAGATTAAATAATATATCTTGTATTCTCAAAATACAACTATCAAAGATGAAATGGTAACAAAAAACATTGAATTTTGAATTGTATAAATAATAATTATACTTAATATCATTTTAATATTTCTTGCACAATGATTACCAAAGTCATAACTATGCTATCATGTATTAATAGAATTGGAGACCTATCCATTTTTGTTTACTAGGTGCAATTTATGTATTTTATTCATCATCATCATCATCATCATCATCATTATAATTATTATTATTTTGGGCTATCTTTGGATGCATTATTTCTCTATTTGGCATGTAGAAAAACTGATAAACATTTATTTCGTGTTCCTAAATTTTTTGGCATAATTAAACATAATTTTACTGTAAATGATTTTACAAATATGTTCCTAAAGTTTACCTACCAGTTTTTGCTCAGTCATTCAAACTTTGTAATCAAACTTCAAGTCATTGTCAATAATATGCCTTTTCATAGCCTTGTCAAATACCTGATAACTAATTACACATACAATTTCATCACAAGATATGCTGCAGACCGTATTGTGAGATTGTGACATCAACCCTCATGCTATCAAGTTACCTTGATCAACATACTTATATAGACATACAATGCTACTTCCATACCTTGATACATTGCCTTATACGCACTTTGTGTTGTGGTCATGACCATGGCCTTCAACTTGATCAAATACCTTCTGTTTATCACATTACAATAGTTTCCAATGTTTCACACAAAAAAAAAGCAAGCAGACTAGTTTTTATTGGCCCTCTTTTTATAATTCTGTTGCTTGGAAAGGCAAAAATCTGTAGGTACAAAAGTAAAAAAAACTAATTCACTATGAGTCAGCCAATTAGGTAGCAAGTAGACGCTATGATATTACGTGAGAAGTGCACTTAATATAGTGATGTAATTATCATATTTAGGGTTCCGTACCCAAAGGGTAAAACGGGGCTCTATCACTAAGACTCCGCTGTCCGTCCGTCCGTCAGTCGGTCTGTCTGTCTGTCTGTCTGTCTGTCCGTCTGTCACCAGGTTGTATCTCATGAACCATGATAGTTAGACAGTTGACATTTTCAGATGACGTATTTCTGTTGCCACTATAACAACAAATACAAAAAAAAAGAATAACATAAATATTTAAGGGGGCTCCCATACAACAAACGTGATTTTTTTGCCGTTTTTATAGATAATGGTACGGAACCCTTCGTGCGCGAGTTCGACTCGCACTTGGCCGGTTTTTATATTAGCCGAAACTAGCCTGCTATACAGGGTGGCAGGGAAATCGACGCGCAACCTGTTACCATGGATTCAGTACAAGTCAAAGTCAAATCATTTATTTCAAATAGGCACATAAAAGGCACTTTTAAACGTCAAAATTTACAAATAAAATAGAATTGATTCTAGTTGCCCCTTCCAAAACGTAGTTTCGTATGGAGGAGAATGGGCAAGAAACTCCACTGTTACTCTTTTAAAATGTTTTACAATATTATGATATAATTATATGTGAATACGATGCACCTAGAATAAAACTGCTATACCACAATAGGTAAAAAGAATTAAATATAAAGCAATGACAAGTAAATTAATTAAATGATTTTGAATCCCCTGCGTTGAAATTTCTGGCCGGTTATTAAAGAAAAAGTTTTTGTTGTAAACAGCAGTTTTTTTCTATAATAACCTACTAGAAATTTATGCGCTCGGGTTTCTACATCTACAATCATGTGCTGAATTCATAGTTTCAGTTTGCGCGTCGATGTCCCTGCCAGCCTTTTTTTTTTTGCGAAATCTTCAAATGACCTCTTCCGCTCTGGGCGGAGCAGAAGGGCGTGTCAGACTCTTACTGACTCAAACCCACCCGTGTTCTTTCAGGTCCTTGCCAGACTGTATTTAAAATTTTGTTTGTATCAGCCAGCAAGGCAGGCAGCGTCCTATTATCACTAACTTTTTGATTTAAATAATAATTAGTGTATATAATAAATTTTCTTAAGTTTTTTGCAATTTGCATGTCAGTATCAGGTTGTATGGTGATCTAAATATGATTCGCGACCGTATCAAGTATGGCTTTACAGAATTATAATCATTAGAATCAGCAATAGAACTCCTTATGTTAGAATTGCCCTCAAATGTCATGATTTCATGAAATAGTCATTCAATAGGGTAATATGAACTTATAGAGATGTATTGCTGATTCTAATGATTATAACTCTGTAAAGCCATGTTTGTTACGGTCGCGAATCGTATTTTAATCAAAATAGAAACTGACAGTGACCTGCAAATTGCAAAAAACGTAACAAAATTTGAATTTCGCGGGCTACCCTGAAGGTTCCGCCATAAGCCCACCTGTAGAACATGACACCACGTCTAAGCATCTATTATTTTTATTAGAAAAAAAAAAAATTAGAAAGCGAAAGTTTGATGCTTATCCTGTTAATATATGTCGTATATAATGTAAATATTATTATGAAAATTGCTCTCTCTCTGAAACAATAGTGCTTGTAAAGCATTGATATTTTATGTTTCGAATACTGTATGTATGTTATCATAATGTGAAACGACTATTATTTATTAACCTTTTAACCGCCCGACTTTATGTCAGTTGTCGTGCCCCCAGCGCCCGACACATTGAATCGAAAAATAAATACCTACAACAAAGAGGGATGTGCAATACCTACAATTTTTCGATGTCGATATTTCGTTTTATATAAATAACAACTGAGTAAATATTTTGATATTTGTTTTATTTAACATTATCCACTAGTAAGAAATACCAGTGTAAATAAGTACCAAAGAAACAAAAACAACTCCTGGTTTTCTTCCTTCTATTTTTGTCTACTCCCGTGTTTCTCAACTACTTCAGTCAACGTTTTTTACCGTAGGTATCTAAACGGCAGAATTTTTCACTGTATTTAATGTGTTTAATGCCGTCTTTTTTCGAAATGGAAATTAAATATGCAGGTACTTATTTATTATAGAAACTTGAGTATAGTAAATAATACAACAGTCTGAAATCACAATTTAGTTTTATTCACTGGTTTTATGAAATACAAACAAAAGTCTTTAAAAATAAATATTTAATGAGTGGTCATGATAAATTTCAATACACATTTATCGACACACGAACGTAAAACTGATAGAAACACACAACACTGATGGAAAATTCCAGAAGTCGGCACTCGTTTATGACGTACGAAGCGGTCGTCTTTATCAGACCGTGGCGCTGGGCGTACTAACAAAGTAAGTTTCGGAAGATGTAGGCTAGGGATGGGAACCATCAACTCAGTTGCTGACATTTCACAAGTAAGTTTACTTAATTTCAAAGGAATTAAATGAAATACTCACAAATATTTGTAAAAACATGTTTTATTAACAATTGCTGTATTTGTTTTAAAGTTAATTAGTCAGTATAAAGAGAAATATTTTGATTTATGTTTATTTTTGTATCAGTAAATCTTGGCATATGTCCCGTCCCTCATGTCGGATTTTGTCGTCATGGGCGTTGCACATCAATACAATTTTCTAAAAATAATGTTAGTAATTCATCTAACTTTGGACTTTATTTTTAGGACTTCTAATTAAGAGACTAAAGTGTATTAAACTGTAAATGATTACTTAGTTAACTATTTACCTAATATAAACATAATTTTGATAGAATACAGCGTAATTAAATAAAAAAAGCTGATTAAACGAGCAGTGATATTTTGGTCGGAAATATACGACTCTGGCGAAATGGGCCAGAAAATATTTGTCGGATTAATCCGACGTAGGCGGTTAAAAGGTTAAACAAGTATCTAAACCAGAGAGGTTGACTCTCGACTCAAGTGGAGGCCTATTTAACGGACTTGAAATCCATTATAATGATTTAAGTCGTAACAAGTAGTTGAAGATAACAATTAGTTAACAGGTGGCATGGCCGTTTCCAAGGCATTCTTGCACGTTACTCCTGTAGTCCCGTTTCAACGATACGTAATTCCCCATGACGCTTTCACTCACTATTAGGAGCTATGTTGGCTCTCACTACACTGAGACCGTGACGGACCACGTCGTATTAGGTACGGTACATAATCACACACATAATCAGCCTATAATGTTCCCACTGCTGGGACTCAGGCCTCCTCTCTTGGGAGGGATTTATATCCTAAATGTCAGAAATAGGAATAACACCACATCCAGTTTAATTCCATACAATTAATTTAATTTGATACCATTTCAAACTATTATTTTATTTTTACTTACTTAATTCGAGACCTTAATCGCATGCGAATAGATTAACATACATACATAGCAACATGTGCTTTGGTTTTTACTGTTTGAAAGGCATGAATCACAAATTTTTGTTTCATTTAAAATTTGTACATTTAAGTTTGACGATACCTACTTGAATTTTATTAGACATGCCCAATAAAATCTAACAAACTAAGAATTACTTTAAATACCTTATTTGCATTTATCTACTTGATATTTTAGAGAATACTATAGACAGTAATATGTATGCAGATTGAGATTGTAAATATTATATGTACTTATGTATTTTATTTATGCCACCATAAAACCTGGTGATGGGAAAATGGATTCTGGTGCTAATAAATTTTATCTTTTTTCTGTCTTCCCTGTATCCTTGACCATCCTCCGACACAATCCTGACTCCACAACAAACGTAAGTCGGCCATGATTGGTAATCTCTGGTTAACTACAATTTGATGCTTCGCCTATCTACGTTTAACAATTTGGAAATGCACTGTGTGTCAAATCGTTACACATCACACAAATTCGCTTCACTCGCAAATAATATCGCAATGTATTCATGCTATTTTACATAATTTTAATCTCGTTCACCGCTCTGGTTGGGCGATCACAAACAATACACAAATGATCACACAATTCAATTTGTTGGCGGCCGTAACATTGGGTTACTGCATCATTCACTACCTAACTGTTACACGCCTTTTTGTGACATCACCTTAACTGTTCTGGAATGCGCATGATAAATAATATGCATTTGTCCACGCAACCTGAACTGCCCCGTCATGTCCCGTCCCGCCTGTGCTCCTCCTGGATGGCTGCCGACCGGACTGCGCCCTGCCCGCTGTGACGACGCGCGACTCCAACACATCCTCACGACACGAACTCTGTGAACCTCATACTCGGATATTCATGTCATTCATTGTTCAATGTGAAATGTACATAAACGGCTTTTTGGTGAATGGACCTGGTGTGTGAAATAAAGTTGGAGCAAATATATTACTGGTTTTAACACGGCCAGGTTTGGTGCGAACTGAGGTGCGATGCTCCAAGTGCTCCGCTCACCTGGGGCATGTGTTCGATGACGGGCCCACGCCCACACGAAAACGTTTTTGCATTAATTCTGCCTCCTTGGACTTCATACCTGCTGAAGAGAGGAAAGACTAACGTGTTACCATGTGAATAGTCATAACTAATAAACATTTGCCTTGTTTGTAGTTGTAAGAAAATGCTTTGATCAAATAATTCGGCAGAATTTCATACTCAAATGTCAGTTTTTTTTTTTCAAAAGATTTAATTTGCTTCTAATCACATTTCGAATATTTGATTGTAAAATAGAATCTGAAGATTGTATTTTTGTACGAAGTGCCACTATAGAAACCCTGTCCCTAACCACGTGTCAGACGGTTTGTCTTATATTTTTGTAAAGTCGTATCTACCAGATTGTACTATGTATGTCGCTACTACGAGGCAGCTTTTTATCTAAGAACTCTGTAATAATTTAGTTACCATATCGAGTCATTCGTTATTAATTTTATTTTACGTCCACACCACCAAGAAATCTCTTTTGACAGGACAGAACCTATACATTATAAGTAATATTACGACCGGCTAGTTTTGTTAAAATAAAGTGGTCTGGGAGATTTTTGGTGAGGACCTTAATTTGTTATTAATTTATTCTCTACCTTTAAACATAGGGGTACTTTTGAATCTAGTACATATCTGTGGTGTCTGGTATATACATGACTAGCTTTTGCCCGCGGCTTCGCCCGCGTGGAGGTCGGAATTTTTTTCACGGGAACGTACTACCGAGACAAAAAGTATCCTACATGTTATAAACTATATGTTCCAAATTACAATCATATCAGTTCAGTACTTTTTGCGTGAAAGAGTTACAAACATCCATCCATCCACACAAACTTTCACATTTATAATATTAGTAGGATAAGTCTAAAAGTATGATTTTATTACTACGTACATTTGAAACTTTAAAAAATGCAAAAAATCGGCACAGTTACGTTTGTTGATCAAACTGTTACATGTACTTATAGCAGGAGGAGGCTTATAAAGAATGGACCAAAATTAAAAAAATAAACAAACAGAAAATTAACACTTTTGGACTTATGTTTATACCAAACATCACAGAAGTCTTCGTTCTTAGTAGCTGCTGATTATTTATTAGTCACGTAGATATTATTAATAATTACTACAGTAAATATATTTTGTAACTCTCAAACTTGATTTTTATTATCTCAAGTGTATTCAAGTACAATAACACCCTTCCCACTGTTTCAGTAAACAACGTTACTAATCTTTAGGAGGGTATTAAGCAATAATTGCGTTAACCTAGAGCGTGTCATAAATGGCCAATAAAACGATTAAGTAATCATGGTGAGTCTTTTATTATAGTATGGTAGTAGGTAATTTATATGCACAAGTTGCTCATACATGGCACTGCTGTTTTACAACTGTCAAAAAACTTGAAAAATGTTGTAACCACATTAAATGTCTTGTTCAGTTACCTATTACAATAATTAATACATTTTTAACTTATACTACGTACATAATTACAGTTATTTTCTCAACATAACATTCTATGCATACTCAAATTCATCTTCATGATCACATTATGTAGTTAATACACTTCTTACAGTATTTTAGTAATATAGATAGTGAATAACTTTGTTCAAGCTCTCTTGAAGTTTTGGCTACAATTTTTACATTTCTACATTATTGCACAATTTGGTATCGGTTGGTGCAGTCGGTATTGATTGTTGTGAACTTGTATAATCACTTTGCAACATTAATCACGAATAAAACATGTAGTTGTAGGCCGTATTTTAGTGATTGATAACCTTATCATACGAATTTGAATACTATTTACAACATTTAACGAGTCTATTGTGCGAATTACTTGTAACTGCGTTGTAAAGGTCAGTGGACGACATAGTTTACCCTATGAAATTAAAACAACTAAAATGTATTAAAAATATTCTTTTACAGTAACTAAAATTACCAAACGACCAACTTACTCGACGATAAACACGAGGTTTATTTCAAATACGAATTAAAAATGTATTATCTATTACCTATACAGTCAGAAAGTAAATAAATACCAATAGACTCTTTGACATTGTTTAATCAGGATAGTCACTAAACTGATGTATTGATAAATGATTCCAGTAATTGTGTAAAATATATAAAAATAATAAGTTTGAAATGAAAGCAAGTCATACATATTGCACCAACCTGGACTGCACGGATTCTACATAGCGTAAATTGGTCACATTCATATTGTCAATGAGTAGTTCTACTCGTCTCTAACTTGTGTCTGTACAATTTACATGAGGCTTGCCTGTGCCGCAGCCTCCGTCACGTCACATATGCGTATCATACACGTCTCCATACACTCACGCTACTCTCACACATTTAAAATAGTGAATACATATCAAAATAAAACAAAAATTAACAGCGTCTGTCGGCACAACCTAAGCAGTAAAAGCAGAGAGACATCATATCTTGCAAGTCTTATGAATAAATGTAAATAAAATACTTTAATGATTTAATACAAAGAAATGTATCCTATATTTCCTACTATTGTCGTAACAATAATGCGTAATGACGTAACTCTATCGATAAATGAATTATCTAAGTCTATTATTTATTCAAATCTATTGTTCTGCACACATATAATTATTTATTCCTTGCTCTATAAATACTTACTGTTTGTGCCTTAGTGGAGACGATCACCGATATATTTTCTCTTTCTCTTTGCTAATATTAATCAGCTGAATAGACTTTATAAACTTAATACTATGTAAATGCTTCACCTCATGACTAACAATAAAATGCTCTTCAAAATGACAATGTAAAATAATGATTACGTCACGCGTCAAATGCCTAATGAGAATATTTTTGGCGAATTTTTTTAACAGTATACCATGTAAAATAATCAATTTAGAAGAATATCGAATCAACTGCTTTACCAATAATAATATAATCTCAAAAACGTAAATTAGAAGCCATAAGCGATTTTAAATAAATTAACAATTATCATACATAAAACTATCACTAACTATAGTAACTATCGAAAGCAAATAAGCAGCAAAGCCATCCGTGTCTCGTTACATTTAATACGTGTTACAAATTATACGAACCGCACTGAGTTCACGATCAAATGCTTAGTATGTACCAATCAATGCTCTAACAAACATTAAAATTATAAAAATATTTCAAAATAGGAATACACATAAAATAGAATGAAATGAACGTTCCATTCAGTCGTCACCAGTCACTCTGCGCGCGACGTCGCCGGCGAGCCGCCGCGCGTCGCCGCCGCGTGCTCCGCTCTGTATTGAAGTGTTTCCGACTAATGTCTGAACAACTATCATCACAGTGAACAAGCTGAACCGATACTAACGTAACGCCTCTACTGTAACTCTACTATTTATACTTTACAAGGTCGCCTAAACATCTGCCAGTCTTCGTTTGCAGCTATATTTCGTATTATTTCAAAATTCGTATCTAAACTTCTAATATCTATCTACACTATCCGATCTTACCGTACAACAGTCAAAAGAAACACGTCAATAAGAGATCACCTCGCTAAATGAACAATTAATATCGCTACTACACAACACTACGATGATTTATAGTTAGTGGACTGCACTTTATTATCGATCTCTTTCTTGTAAAAATATAACCTCTATTATATTCAACGGGCAGCAGTTTTACATTTAAAATAGGTATTGCTCTAATAAGGTTTTCGTCACAGTTGTCCACTCGGTTCACTCGAGTGGGTCCGTGCGTGTAGTCCACAGAGGCACTGAGGGCGCTAGTGTGTCGCGGGCGCGTGGGGCGGCGCCGCCGGCCTGCGCTAATGTCCCTTGGCGGCCTCCTTCGCCGCCATGATCAGCGGCGTCAGCGACGCCAGCGGCCGCGCCATTTTTAGGAAGGGATGCTGAAACAACACACATTGAATTATATTCATGTTCTAAACACTAATAAATAGGACTAGGAAGCTGCTGCAACCATTCATCACCATTTCAGTTGCCAGCCTGCTAATTAAATTATCCCTGGAATATACCTCCTTGGTTCATAGCTTACATTATGTACAGATATAGTTTTAAACGGATACGAGAGAAGAAAAAATCCGTACCTTTAGTAAGTCGAGTGCGGTGGCGCGCCTCTCGACGTCCACTTCGAGGCACTGGTCGAGGAAGTCTTGGAACACTGTGCTGAGCTTCTCCTTGTCCTTGATGTCCGGCTTACCGTTCGTCGCTATTAGGTACAGCGCTCGTAACGGGTTTTCGTTTAAGTATGGCGGCTCACCCTCTATCATTTCGATCGCCATTATACCCAGTGACCATACGTCCACCTGTAAAGTAATTTGTTTGTGAAAGGCGATATTTAAAAACCTTTTCGAGTCGATGGCAAAAGTAAAAATATTCGACTATGGCCTACTGGGCCTAACTCATCTATCGTAATCAATTTAATAATGACACTTAAGCAAGTAAGATACTCTCATTGGGTGACAAAGGATAAACAATTGTGGTATTTTTGCTGTTTTCCGACCTCCCCGGAGTCGCGAGTAAAAGTTGACGCCGTAACGTTGACATTAAAATATCATACTATAAAGTGGTGACAAAGTGTAAATTGAATACACGCGCCTTGAGATGTTAGAATAAACACATACATTATTATATATTAACACCTCTCTAATTAAATCGCTACATAGCATTTATATACACAATATAATTTGCATGCCTAAGTAACGGTAGAACATGAATAAAATCCTCCATGTACGAATTACCCATATTTGCAAAGAAACATATGATTTGGTTTGTTTATTTAATGTGCTTAAAATCATAAGGGACTCGTATTTTCGAGTAAATCTATCCGTTTCAAGCGCCCGTAGTCCCGCACCCTTCGATATCATTGTGCCGATTCTTTTTTCTCCAGGGGGATGGGTTTGGTTCAGCTTTCAAGTAAGCATTAATTATTTTCACTATAAAAGAATACATGGTTAGTAATGTAACGAACCTTAGGCCCGTACTGCTTCCGCGTGACGACTTCGGGCGCCATCCAATAAGGCGTGCCGACCATCGTCGTCCGTTTGTTTTGTTCAGGGGATATTTGAGCGCAGAAACCGAAGTCAGCTGTAACATTAATATTAAGTTGGTTATTTGTTATGATAAAAGGGGAGAAGACTCCCTCATAGTATGTGTAATGGTCACAAGCACGAATGCTGAGCATGGGGCTCATGAGTTCAATACCCATGTTATCTTTTTCGTTATTACATCAGTAATTTCTCATTAGCAGCCGGGAGTCTGGATTTGAGCTCGGCTTATGGCAATAGGTTCGCGCCAACATGGGACAAAACGTAACTGGCCTAATTTGGGAGTACGAAACACCTCTGCCAAACCCGTGGCGGCATCTACAACACCAAATGCGAATTACGCAACATAGTGACGTCACGCAAAATCCTGCATCGCGCAAGCAGCGATTACCGCGTAACTAGGATATATACAACGTCCCGACACCAATCGTCGGGTAGTTGTCGACCAGACACGACACCCGTCTGGTCGGAGAATCCTCCCTTTTCCATAGAGAATGAGTGAACTGACACCCTAATCCTCATACCTCTCTAAACCTTCGGGGAATACAGGCATAATGTTATTTTATAGACTAGGTTCTGTAAAGCTTAAAATCCAAATAAAGGCCGAAACAGATTTGAGCGGGCCGCACCACATATTTTGGATTGAAATATATTGTGGCCCAATGCGACTTTAATGTGCGCTAAGCTTAATAGAGGGGTCTATTACTGCAGGAAAGTTAATTGGTGATTTCAAAATTATGGTCCAGAATGATTGTATAATACTCACATTAGGGAACACGCTAGGAAATAATAAGTTATAAAAGGGTTTCTGTTATCAAAATCAATAAGGAGGACTATATATATGATACTCACTCAGTTTGACTTGCCCATCTAACCCAAGCAGTATGTTATCGGACTTGATATCTCTATGTATGACGTGGTTGGTGTGAAGGAAGTGCAGTGCTTGCAACACCTCTCGGCACACGGCGGCGATCTGACCCTCATCCATACAGGTCTCCGTAACTACGTCCGTTAGGGAACCGCCCGCTAAATATTCCATTACCACCCATAATTCCTATAAAAGAGAAATGAAAAACGTAAACCAAAAAAAGGGCGTATCAAAATTTTTCAAAAACAACTTTTTAAAGAAGGTGGAGCGGGCGTGAATTTTGTAGGTTAAAAATACGACATCCACGCGGACGAAGTGCTCGTCTACTTAAAATTACGAAATGTTGTATTTATTCATTCTGTCACTGACAGAACTCACAGCCTGAACCACTGGGTCGAGAAGCATGAAATATTGCACTAAAGTTCCATAAATAACGAAAGTGAGCAGCAAGGAAGGATTAATGAAAATTCACTCCTTAGGAGTTGAATAGGGGATGAAAGTTTGTATAGAAGTTCGTTATTTTTAAGTTTTGGGACTTCTGTCTATTTATAAGTAAAAGTTAGTTGTATTACCATAAAACCGATAATTTTCGATCCTAAAACGTATTTTTTTTTATAATCTGCTCCAAATGCTCCTGATAAGTTGCCGACGGGCTTCTATCCATATAAAGCCGGCACGCGTAGCATGACCACCATAGAAATGTGTTTTGTCGACGGAAGAATAGACTAAATACCAAATAGTAGTTTTTCTTTTTACAAATCTGTCAATAATCTGACATTTTATCTATTCTTCAGGACAAAACCCGTTTCTATGGTGGTCATGCTACCCGTACAGATGATCATTTTAGTGGTGGTATGTCGTGGCGATGCATTACTGCGTCATTCTGATTCGTATCAAGTTAATGCATTAGCCGTTAGTAGATTCACGTCTCATTATGTGTTAGATTTCAGACGTCACAATCATGTCGTCGTCAAACCATATGGTATGATGGTTCATTGTAGTCGTAAGTTCGTGACTACAATAATGATATTCGACCGTATACGACACAGTGATGAATGACCCGGTTTTAGAAATAAGAACCTAATGGAATTCGAAATACAGTTCCATTTACAAAACTGACAACTTAGTCCAACAATCTTAGGATGTCAATTTTGTATTAAGAACTTTACCATAGTCGCCATTAAGTCCGAAATACAAAAACTGGCTCGAAGGTTTAGGCTCGGGATAAAGTTAGATCGTGTTTTATAATAAGACGGACAAAGGCGGACTTTCTATCATATTGCGTGTGTATTAGGGTTTGGGTCCCGGGATGTCTTGTGCCTCGAAATCCCGGGACTTTTTGTAAATTTTGTTGTTTCGGGTCCCGAGACTTTCGAGTCGAGGCTCGAGACACTGGCCACCACAGCTTACAGTCCCAAAATACAAATGTTTTTACTTCGAATTCGAGTAAAACTGCACTTATTGCTTTTGTGGAAGAACTGTATTGCAAACTACCAGTAGCTCTACAGCTTTATATGTGCTTTATAGCTTGATATGTACCCGTGTCTACACAACGGACCCGAGGAGTCGCATCAAAGTAAAAAAAAAACGAAGAATATGTACCCGGAATTCTTGCAAAAAATCAAGAGCAACCTTAAAAAATTTAGAAAATCCAAAAGTGCACGCCTCATAATCTCATTCAATTCTATAAAAAATATACAACTAACGAAATGTCCAGTCCTGTTTTTATATTACTAATTATAATTATATTGAATTAGACCGTGATTTTCGAAAGGACATAGTTTTCGATAATACTGAAGCGTTTAAAAAAAAACGGACTCGATTAATTAAATTTTTCGGAAGTTATCGTGACCACGCCAGAATCCATACATACAGACACACGGACGCCCTCAGAATATTTTTTTTAACAGTTTTCATTATTTTTAATAGCAAAATGTCTTTTGAAAATAACATGAGTGTTGCAACTAGTGTTTTTTCTTGACGTTTGTGTGTGAATATTATTCTACAAATGCGATATGAAGTAAATAGAGACATTTTTAGCTCAAGGAATTACTAGTTCTTTGTAAAGCGAGAGTAGAGCACTATGTCACGCGCTTCGCTTATGAGGCTTTCAAAAAAGGAGTTCCAGTTGTTTGAGGCAACTGGAAAACGTACTGAAAGTTTGGAACTAGTTTACGAAGCTTTAAACACAATAAAACCGACATCTGTTGAAAACGAGTGTTCTCCTTGTCCGGTGGCATTATTACAAAAAACCACAAACAAATTCCTTTTTTAATTGATACATCTGGCCCAAAATTAACTCTATCCTAATTTTATTCTGAGAACTCTTGAAGTCTCTGGACGTCCCGGGACTTTGATCGTGGGTTGTCTAGTGTTCCGACACTTGAAAATGTCAAGACTTCCCACGCCCTAGTGTTTATCGACCATGTGGCAGAGGCACTAGGAACCACAAAAAAATTACACATAAAAATAGTAGCAGTAATAATATGCCTTAGGTACTTACTTCATTAACTAGATAACTGTCAAGATAGTTGACTACATTGTTATGCTTGTTCTCCCGCATGACGAGGATCTCATTGATGATTAGCTCCTTCTTCGGCTGTTGACTAAGGTTCATTTGTTTGATCGCTACCTCCATACCCGTCGACGTTTCTATCGCCGTATACACTGTACCTGACGCACTGGAAAGGGAGTAAATTATGATTTATATCAAAGTGGTAGTCTATATTTAAATAACATGTTTGTGTTCTTTTTAGCAGCCTTGCAAGGACCATAGGGAGCAATTAGTGGATGTATGGAATTTACTCAGTTAAAAAAAAAAGGATTATGTTGGGCATGCGGCGTTTTTTTTTTAAACTTACCCCTGGCCAATTTTTTCCATTTTGGTGTATTTTCTATTGGGGTCACCAACACTAACAATAGTTCTTAATTTCTCTAATATTTCTTCATCAGTCATTTTCTTTTTCCTTTGTTGCTGGGCCGTTGCTCTTCTGTAAAATGGAAGATGTTTCACTCAATTGAAGTTTTTAAGTAAATTCGAGGATAATGGTTCTCGTATAACAATAAAAAACTTTATTCAATCAGATTGCAATGAGGTCCACAGTTTTAGTAACAAAATAACTTAGCCTGTGTTGGTACTTAATAATTAAACATATCGGGTCCTGTTTATAGGCGCCCACACCAGCGAACTGTCTGCCCAGGCACTATAAAAGCGCGGCAGTCGTAACAAAACCCTGAATGCGTTATTGAATGTGTAGTTTGTACCGAAACGAGAGAAGGAAGTATAAGCTGGTAAATTCCGTACCCGGTATCGGTGTTGGTCTGCGCGCCATTAGGCGGCGGGGGCACGTGCGGGGCGTGCGGCACGTGCGGCGCGTGCGGCGGCGGCGTGTGCGGCGGCGCGCCGGCCGGGTTCTTGTTGCGGTCCAGCGCCGCGCCCGCGCACACGTCCGCTCGACTGCAGATCTGTAGCGACTACGTTGTTGTAATAACGGATGTAATGATACCCTCAACTAAGAGTCACTTGTTCTTCCCGTTATTACGATATATTTTTTGTATTGGACTACACCTGGGAACCTTCTGGTTACGCAGATATTGAAAGTCAAAGTTCCAATTTCATTTCACGAAAACTAGTTTTAAATTTTATAAATTAACTTTAATAATAATAATAATAACGTTTATTGTGTCAAGAAAGTTGTAACTTTAAACACCCACGACCCCTGTACCGTTGCATGCACGATGTTTTGCGTGCTTAACATTGCGCGCTACCGTAAATAGCAATTTTTCACATAAAAAATAATAGTTCGTTTCCCAGCAATTATTTTTGGACAATGTTAGTTAGCTAGGTGCACAGAATATATAGCTAACGGCAATGTGATGGGTCTTTTTACTCCCTGTATGTATAGCTCTAGAGATCTCAAATGATCTTAGAATATTCATTATTGCCTATGCTTTCTCTGTATGAGAAAATGGCTCTTCTCATAGGATTTGTCTCTGTAGGACGTTTGTCCTGTTATAGCTATTAGGGACTATTATAGTAATAATATTATAGCTTCAGAATGCGTAGCATGGCCACTATAGAAACGGAAGAAATGTAAGAAAAAATGACAGATTGTAGAAAGATTTCTACGGCACGATGTTAAAATTCAAGAAAATAATGACTTTTTG
Source organism: Griposia aprilina (assembly GCA_916610205.1). Lineage (NCBI taxonomy): Eukaryota > Metazoa > Arthropoda > Insecta > Lepidoptera > Noctuidae > Griposia > Griposia aprilina. Next base: position 14,812,414 of record OU744286.1, read on the forward strand.
GTAAGAAAGTGATTTGTTTTCTCTTCGTAGAGTAGAGATAGAAGTGGTCATGCTACACATGCAGGCTCCTGGGGCTGAACATTCTGAATACTTTGTTGACCTTATTGCATAACAATTTGAAGGATTATGAACTGTCATTTGTATATTGTCAGCAGCAAATGACTTATTGATAAGTTGTTGGCTTGTTGATAATTCAGTTATGTTCTGGTGTGTATAATTGGTGACTTACCGAATGCGTGGTGAGAGCAGGATGCGGTACATGCGGGGGAGACGCGGGCGCGGGGGCAGGCCGCGGGGGCGGGACCTCTTCCTCTTCGATCGGTTTTGTGTACTGCAATCACACTTACACTTGAATACAGTGCTAACTGAGACGTCTTATAATCCAGCTGAATTTGTCGCCTGATCGGAAGAGCCGATCCCGCGTCATACGCCAGAGACGGCAAAAATCTCTATTTATGTCAAATTCTTTAATGTATATTGTACATATCGAACTTCTACCAAAAAAAATGAGCCGTCCGTAGCGTATACGCCAAAGACTGTCATAATTGTTTTTACGAAACCGAGGAGTTACTAATTTTTTCAACAGAGGTACTAAGCAGAACAATTTCGGTACTATACCCTCGTGAAATTTCAACCAAATAGGTGACTAGTGCCGTCAGTGGCGGGCGTCGCCCAACCAATACCTGACGAGTATCAGCAGATTGAATATGCCATTGGATGCGCTCGCAAGTGATACGTACGATACTCTTGGTGCGGTCGGGTCGAGAGGGGGGTGGCGGAGGAGGCTCGGGGTGTTCCGTGTCCGTAGGGGTTGAAGACGACGGACTGCTGGAGGAAACTCGGGACACTGAGGATCCTGTCAACAATGTTATCGTAAGTAAGTAGTTCAAATCAGGGCTGATTTGATTATATCTTCAGGTAAAAAGAGCTGATAATCTTAAAACGGCTGTACAGATTTTATAGGAATCATAGGTCTCGATCATAGAACTCTCTCGATCAAGTCACCTTTCAAACAAAATATAAAAAAACAAAATCGCTTCAGCCGTTTGGGAGCTACGATGTCGCAGACAGACACACGTTAAACTTATCATCTGTTTCCGTCGAGGGTTAAAAAAGGCTAAAACAATATAGTGTTCGAAATGTGTATAAAACGTAAAAAGTTAAATCTGTTTTTATTGGAGACAGTATTATATTTCTTTTTGTTTTGAAAATGGAAGTAATTTGGTTTCCAACATACCTGAGTGTGTAGTATGCATTTGCGCAGACGTCATATATTTGGAAGGCGGCGGCTGCGTGGCGGACGCGTCGTACCACTTGAGCACGTCTAGCACAGCCTGAGGGTTGTTCTTCTGCTCTTGTTTGCTGATGTTCGCGGCCATGAGCAGCCGCGCCCACGCCTCCGGCATGCCCTTAGAACAACCACCACACAGTCAAAACGGGGCATACTCAAGTTAAAATAAACATGCAGAGCTCAATCGAAACTTCTATGGTTTGTAGCCATTTTCAAAGCGTAAGTGCGCTTGTACACAGAGCTAGTTCGAACCTCGATCCGTGTAGTTTCTACACATGGCCATTGGCTCCATAAATCGACAATAAGTGAATATGTAAAACTATCCTGTGATTTGACATAAATGTATGGTCTTGCTTGTACAAGCACCATAAAATATACACATTTCTTAAACTGTAAATTGTAGTAAGAATAAGAACAAGTTTTATTCGAAGTAATAGATAAGTCATGCAAAATGCTTGTCTCAAATACTCTTAAATGTGCTAAGAATAGATCTACTACTGCCTGCAATATTAAATTATCAAGTAAATAGGCATAAAGTTTTTTTTTAATGTACACAACATAAACATTACTAAAGTTTATAGTAAATAGCTAGGAATAATGAATGGTCTCCAAGCAATTTATCTGTGAAATATTCTACACTAAAGAAATTACTATTACTTAATATAATACTGTACCTACATAATATTATACTGTCATAATGTTTATTTTATGGAAGTATGAGATTAAAGCGGGAACTAGAGAAGATGAATATTATTGGCATTACATCCTACAACTAAAGGTATTATACAGAGAGTAGAGTTTGCATGCTACACATAGATTTTGCATTTAACACAAAAATAGAGTAAACATGAAAAATAAAAACAAATAAATAAATAAAATAAGGAGGGGGTGAAAAAAATATTAATAAAAGATGTACATTATCACATTATGTATTTCAACAGGGTATAATGTGACAATGTACTAAACATATAGTAATAATATAAGCTATTACTTACTGTCATAGGCAGCTTGAAACAAAAGCGGTAATACATGGAACTCAATTACATGATATCATTACTTGTTCCTTAAGGACTGTTTTAGTTTTAAATACATTTTATTACAAACAGACAGCTAAGTCACCATCTCACTGTTTTAAACAATGATGGTCTATAAACATTCCATGGTGTTTACCCATAAGTCATTAATTATAAATATAGGTCCATTCTCTAATATAAACATGCTTGCATTATACTTTTTAACTAATTATCAATAGAATATTTTACTATCAGGAAGTTAATTTAATTAAAACATTACAATAAACATTAGTTTTGAATGCAGCTTACATTATTTTTATAAGGAATTTGATCTCGAGTTACAATGCTCCAGGTTTGCTACAAATTACTTGTTAACAACTAAGAATAATTAAAATGAAATGTCAAATAAAAATACTTGATATGTCACTTTTATATGAAAGCAAAGCATCAAAGCTGTGAGGCATTGTGTTTAGGCAGGAAGCTCACTCTTTTTTTATTAAAGGTTAACATGGGGGCCTGGGTTTAATATTATTTTGTTTTCAAAGGGACTTCAGTACAAGTCACAATTTAGTGAAAAACTACAAGAATATGACAGTCACAATGTGGCATCCAAGGTGCATTAGTGCAGTCTGTTCTTATCATTATGGATAACCATTTTTTTAGTGTATGGGTTTGTATGAAAATCTTTATGATCTATGCATTCTCATTTCAAATGAAATAAAATAGGGTACTCATAGTACCAAAACACCAAGACTGTAATTTACAAATTAGTTTCTAATTAGTCAGTCAATACCTAAAAATGTCCACATCACAATATTCGTGCAATGAATATTTGTATGTGGGGGTATGGGTAGGTACACTGGTGTGTCATGGGTTTACCCCGGAGACCCAATATGGATGTTTTTTTTTTCATGGTGACTAGTATCTAAACATACTATAAAGACAAATACTTTAATGTTACTTACAGTAAACTCTCCTGTGACTGCATCAAAACCCACATGAACCGTATGTTCAAAATTAGTTGGGTAGCTAATGTTAGGTTTGTTGTCATTGTGAGCAGTACTTTTAGAGCCTTTGATTTTAGCTTTCAATGTTTTCTTCTTCCTATCACCAGCATCATCAGGTTCTGAAACAGTCAACAATAACTGAAGAACATCACAATAAATGTATTCATTTTATTTTGAAATCATGTAATAAAGATTAGGAGTAGTGAATAGATCAGTACAAGCAAGAGAACCACTACGTCAGTCCTTTAAGACACTGATTTTAATTTTTGTTGATTCATCTTTTGGTCTGTCTATTGTTTACAAACTCATTAGCACAATTAGTTGGTGCATACAATACATATTTAAATTACACATGAATTTACTGGATAGCTGCCAAGATTTGTTACCTTTTGGAAGAGGCCTCATGTCCACTGAGGCTACAGAGTCACCACGGTCCGTGGCGCGGTTGCTAGTGAGCCGGACCGGCGGCGCAGGTGGTTTATCCTCGTCACTCGACATTTCGTCTTCTTTTGCCCGTACTACATGCGTAAAAAAATTATTCAACTACTACAGCAAGAACTTAAAAAGACGCTGCTATGTACGTTCATACAGAAGTTATCAACATTAGAGAATATTACAATAAACGTAACAATATCGTACGATCGTACATCGTACCAAGAATGTATCATCAAAGTATCACGCTACACTTTACAGGCAAAGCTAGGTACATTTTCATTATGATTTATGGACACTACAACCGGGACTTTTCACAAGACTTGACATTGTGATAAAATAAAAGTAAAGTAAACCACAATATTACTCATGGACGCGCCCCGCAAAGGTTTGCGAATGCGACAAAAAGATATTGGTTGAATATCAAACACACATTTTTCGCTTACCCGGAAAATTATAGAATTATAAGGGTCGATGAAATAATAGTATACGAGCTTTTATCACATTTCAATTAATCACAACACTTAAAAACACATATTTTCTACAAAACTTATTAATTTAATCATTCACACACATGAAACGATAGCAGTGATGACTAGAGCCGCCATTACACTACAAATTAGAGGAGTACTACGTAATAGAATTTTATGACATTAGCGACACAATCGACTAAATAAATCGTTAGGAAGAAAAGAGTTTCGTGTCTTAGTTTTTCTACCTCTTTAATAATTTCTTGTTTTGATATTGACTGTATTCCTTTTGACATGTTTTAATCTCGTTTTTATACTTTCGCTTGTCTTCCTGTTTTTCTTCTTGATGTGTCAACAATAAATTTTGAACACAACATAGAGTTAATTATTACTAGCGTGATAAAAATATTAACATAAATAGACTTGTAGCCGAACCTTTCTGGGCCGAATATATTACTGAAATGCATTTACTAAAAAGTATCCATACGAGTTACGCAAAAAAACAATTGAAAAACCCTGATTTTTTGTAACTAGCAAAAACGTGGTTGATCCATGTCCGTGATTACCGCAGGACCACCAACGCCAATCGCTTCCATATTTGGTAAATAATTAGTACCTAATTGGTACTAATTAGTACTCAAACAACAAAATTGGTACCTTAGTAGTTTTCGAGAAAATCGTATTTGAAGGTGGTCCTGCGGTAGTCACGCTCACTTCAGCAGGACCACCACCGGCGCCGAAACAGGGGGCATGCTACAGCTATTCTAAGTATACAAATAATTAGTACCCATAAATGTGATTCATTTCGTAAAAAAAACAGAACTGAAACATTTGTATTTACCGAGAAATCAACGATGATAACTTTCGCGCGCTATTTCAGCAGGACCACGACTTTGAATGTTGATTCCAGGTTTCAGGAGCTTGTCGCTTCCCTCAAACCTACATAGAAAATTAGTACCCTGCAAGATAAAATTAGTACTCTAGTAGTTTACGAGATATACCATGCCATTGGTGGGGTGGCGGTAGTTACGGTGTTATACGCGGAGATTTAGTATGGAAAAGTAATGAAAGCTAATTTCTCTTAAAATACACCACTTAGGGAATCTGAATTTTTGGTCACTATAACTTCTATAAGAGTACAAATTTTTGTACAAATTGGGAAGAAAACACAGAGTTTTTAATTGAGAAATCTTGAAATGAAAATTTAACACCGTAACTACCGCCACCCCACCAATGGCATGGTATATCTCGTAAACTACTAGAGTACTAATTTTATCTTGCAGGGTACTAATTTTCTATGTAGGTTTGAGGGAAGCGACAAGCTCCTGAAACCTGGAATCAACATTCAAAGTCGTGGTCCTGCTGAAATAGCGCGCGAAAGTTATCATCGTTGATTTCTCGGTAAATACAAATGTTTCAGTTCTGTTTTTTTTACGAAATGAATCACATTTATGGGTACTAATTATTTGTATACTTAGAATAGCTGTAGCATGCCCCCTGTTTCGGCGCCGGTGCTGGTCCTGCTGAAGTGAGCGTGACTACCGCAGGACCACCTTCAAATACGATTTTCTCGAAAAATACTAAGGTACCAATTTTGTTGTTTGAGTACTAATTAGTACCAATTAGGTACTAATTATTTACCAAATATGGAAGCGATTGGCGTTGGTGGTCCTGCGGTAGTCACGGACATGGTCGATCCCTAGGCACTTTTGATATGTGGAGTATCAGACTAGTCTGACACTATTTCCACACAAGCCCGACACTAGTCGTGACTGGCACGAGACTAGTAAAAAACTAGTCTGACTCTACTTCGACACTATCCTGACACTAGTTGTGACTAGTCAAAAACAAGCCCGACACTCGTCGTGGCCTGTCAAAAACCAACCCGAGACTAGTCGTTACTAGCCTAACAATAGTCGTGACTAGTAAAAAAAAAGACTAACACTAGTCTTGACTAGTAAAAAACTATAATGACACTAGTCGTGGATATTACAAACAAGGCCGTAAATAGTCATGACTAGTAAAAAACTAGTCTTACACAAGTCATGACTAGTCAAAAAGTAGTCTGGCACTAGTCGTGACTAGTCAAAACGTAGGTTTTTGATCCATGCATAATAATAATGGAAGCACTGAATTATAAGAGCACACTAAGGGGCAGAAAGGTTACAGATTACCTGACTGTCTTAGTTATGAGATGTTAATCTGTAATATTATAAAAATAAGTGAAATAGTACCATATCTCATTCACAATGTGTCAAACAAACCTCTAATTTATCTAGATTGAATTAGACCATTTTTATAGTACCTGTATTGGCGTTCAGCAAAGCTATTCCCAACCATTCGATACGCTTCCGTTCCGAATCGAAATAAAAACTGTTCTTAACTCCAAAACCAGATAAAATTGTCAGTTTCAATCAAATCGACGACCACCATTCTTCCGACAGCTATAGCTGTCGGGTGCAAAGCAAATTAGTAATTGAAAATGTGTCATTTTCGGTTTGACACTTCGTCGAATGGTTGTGAATTTGTGAATAGCTATACGGATTGAGTTAGGTTAGGTTAAGGAAAGACTGTCTAAGGAACACTAAGTCATACAAACATTAATCAGGGTTATTTTCGTAGCGGATGGTTAACCTAGGTATTTAGTCGATTCGAGTAATAGCTAGAGCTACCCTAAAAGTTTTGTTTTTGGCAGTGACGTATAACATGACAATCATCAATGACAATTGACTTGACATTGACATTTTTGACTTAACATACGTGCATGTTGGAGAGTTTGGAGTGGGTTGTGATTGTAAAAAGCGAATGAATTTGTTATTAGAAAAATACAGCAAGTCATTATAATTTTCTTGAATGTACCAGTGTTATAATATTAAGCCCTTCATTTCAAGAATGAGATACAACTTCTAACCATTCCGCCATGGATCATCTAGAGTCATCGGTTTGTTAACAAACATATATTATTAAAAAGTATAACTCTACAGCATCGCACATGTAAACTCGTGTTTCAAGTACGATAGTACATTAAGGACTTAATGCAGCAGTGCCTGGTGTATGGAATTATTTTACTGCTATAAACAATTTTGTATACACACAAGTTCCATTACTGCTTACGTATACGATGACAACATCCTGTCCTTGATAAATAAACATTTATTTACTAACGAGTATGTACACTTGTGATATTTATTTCAGTAATAACTGAGTCTGATATCAACATAATAAACTATTTTCATCTAAATAATGTCACAGTGTAACAAGCAAACATTCTAACTAATGTTCATGCCCTTGGGACTTGTGGTTGAGTTTTTTAAGTTTTTTTACTTTTCTAGCCCCAAGACAGTGGTCTTAAAAAGACCCCATTTGATGATTTGGGCAGAGATGAATTAATAATCAAGTGCAAAAGCTTATTGGTGATAGCTCAAAAAGCTAAGCTAGCCAAATCAGGTATTTATATTGTTATAACTTGATTACTCTTCTAATTATTTGCTTTCAAATATGCTTCAAAAGTAAAACAGAACACAAATCATGTGCTACCTATAGAACATAAATTAAATACCGTTTTTTTGACAGAGTTACAAACTGAACTTGAAAAATGTGTGAAGGAAAAAAATGGAAGTACAGAGAACTTAAAAACTCTTCAAGAACTTGTTGATTCATTGACAGAGCAAAAACTCACCTTTATAACTGAAGTGGATTCTGCTCAAAGCAAGATAAAAGCACTTAATACTAAGTGTGTTAACTATGAGGAAAACATTAATACTTACAAATCAGATTTGATTATCAAAGATAACAAAATTGCAGATATAAATCAGAAGTTATCTGATCTTGATAGTGAAGTAACTTCACTTAGAAGACAAAACAATCGCCTGTTAGAAGAAAATGAGCAGTTGTTGAATCAACTCACTGAGTTTGAAGCTAGTGCAGCTGAGTTTAATAATATTGGTATGCAACAGAGAGAACAACTTAATAAATTAGAAGAATGTGTCAATACAGGTATTACTTTTTATTTTTTCTGTCCAGAAAATGAAAGGAATAAATATATCTGCCTGATTTCACAAAAGAAGGTTGAGCTCTATTTATTTAATTTGTATTTAATACCTTTTATTTTTCAGAAGAGCATTATAAAAAACAAATTGAAGAATTAAAGACCCAAATCCAACAGTTAGAAAGCAAAGTTCAAAGCAATGTAGACTATGAAGCAAAATTTAATGAAGTTAATGAATTGTATGAATCGGAAAAAGCTAAAAAAGATAAAGCAAATGTGAAATTGAGGAGCTACAAAGACAAAATTTTGAAATGTGCTGCTTGTATAACACAGTTGAAGAATTCTAGATTTATTCTAGCCAAAACAGTCAAAGAATATTCAGAAAATATTCCTAAATGGCAAAATGATATAATCAAGGCATCAAAAGTACTTGATAATCAAATAAATGAACTAAACAGTGACAACCTTACATTGAAAGCAAAACTCTTAGAATTAGAAAAACAACTAAATGAAGTAACTCTGTCTAAAATGGATACTAGTATCACTAATTCTCAAATAACTGTCTTAAATGAACAGAACTTGATATTAAAAGACCAAGTGTCTAATTTAGAACAACAACTAAGAAACAGTGCAAATGAAATTACCAAACTCCTTACTGAGTTGGATGAAAAGAGAACCCAACTGGACGAAAATAAATTAATAAAAGAAAATCTAAATGATGTTACTCATCAATTCAATGAACTTGATAAATCCATGCAAACATTGAAAACAGAAAATAAAAATTTAAATGACTGGTTCCATAATCATACACAAAATAATGATGAGCTTGATAAGTTGAATTTGCAAGTTAGAGCTTTAGAGAGTGAAAAATCAATTTTAGTAAAAGAAAAACTAAATGCAAGAGATAATGTTGTTGAGCTTGAGAGTCAGAATAAAGTTTTATCTGACAAACTATCTAAAACAAAAACAGAATTACAATCTTTAAAATCTCAATTGGATTTGCTAACACAAGAAAAATCTGCATTTGAGATCATTTTCAAAGCAGAAAAAGAGAGTGAGATTAACATGTTGAAGTGTAATTTGATGGCTCAGCAGGAACAGTTCAACTTGCTGAAGAAAGAGCATGAAGGACTGCAAGATTTGAATGGATTATTGAAAGAGGAAGTGGAGACTCTAAAACTTTCGTTGGAGCAGCCGAAAGACGACAATTTATCCGACTTGAATGTGTCTTTACAAACTGACATTGTGAAATTAGAGACCAAGCTGGCTGCTTATAAACAGGAAAATGCTTCACTTTTGTCAGAAATAAAAGATGCACGAAACAAATCTAAGGAATTCGATAGCCTTATTGCTGAATATGAAGATGCTAAATCAAAATTGGCGAGCTATAAGTCGGAAAATACGGAATTGTTGAATGAAATGAAAGAAATCAATCAAGTATTAAAAGAGCGTGGTGAGGCCATATCTAAACTGCAGAAGGCTGTCTCTGAAATGGAGAAGCTGGTAGAGACTTTGGAGAAAGATAGAGAAAATATGAACCAAGAGAAAGTAGAACTACTCAAAAAGAATGAAGGTCTAGAAAGTGATTTAAAGAATGCTGAGCAGAAGACTTACGAAAAGACTGAAACTGCCAATCAATTGAATGTTGACATGGATAATGCCATGAAAAACTTGACACACAAAGATGAGGCTATAGCCACTTTGAAAGAAGAAATTGAAAAGCTTAAACAACAACAAATTACTTCAGGTAATTACCCTAACGATTGCTTACCTATAGCATGGCATAGCATAATCAGCCCATAATGTTCCCTCTGCTGAGACACAGGCCGCCTTACTGCGAGAGGGAGTGGGCTGTAATCTACCACGCGGGCCCAGTGCGGGTTGGTAGACGTCACATGTCATCGAATTTTTAGTTCTAGGACATGTCGGTTCCCTCACGATGTTTTGCTTCACCATTTTAAGAGCAGTGGTGATGAAATTATTTACACAAAGTAAAGCTCCTGGCTAGGTTCGAACCCATAGCCTACAACTCGTAAGTCGGGGCCGTTACCACTGGGCCACCACTGCTTGCGTACCTATAAAAGAAGTACTAAAAAAAACCACACTCATTTCTTTTTCTTTCGTAACTAAACAGTTTGAAGCTTAAATTGATTAATTTGTGTTACAGCAGAATTACCAAATGAAGACATGTCCACGTCCACCATATCTAAAGCAGAAGAACATTCCCGAATGAGAGACCTTGATGAAACGTTCGAGGAAAAGTATGAGACAAACACCTATTCTCAATGATTGAGTTTAGCCTGTGTTTTGTGAATCTTAATAACCATTAGTTTTTACAGATACACAAAATTGAGGATATTCGCACTAAAGCTGAAGAAGAAATTAAATGAGACCATAACACAGATGCAACAAACAGAGAAAGATAAAGCTAAGCTTGAGAAGTTACTAAGTGAGAGTAAATCTAGTAACTCTACAGATGAAGTCGATGGGTCTAAAACAGAAATTACAATCGTAAATGTAACTGAGAATAATGAACTTGAAGAGAAAGTGAAAACATTGACTGTTGCTCTTGAAGCTACGAAAAATGTTACAACTGAACTAGACAAGTTGAAAGGTAATGGTGTTATTTAATTATTTCTAATTTAAAACATGTATGAGTAAATACGGAGTGTATGGGTTAAATTAAATTAGCTAGCGAAACTCCGGAGACGTGATGGGTATCGATATCTAAACATGATAAAACAAAAAAAACTCAAACTTAAAGTAACAATACCAACAACGGACAATAACCCCGAAAAAAAACGGCATATTTATTTATTTTATCTGGTTTAGATACAGTTGTGGACATATAATTAGGAACAACTGATATCAAAGTCACTTTTCGATAAACAAGTTGCTGTTACTTTTGTATCAATTTACTGATAACTTTTAACAACATGGTTAAACATCAATTTTAATAGGCTTTAATACTACATACAAGTTACGAAAAATAGTTGGACTTCTATTAGTAATTTAACTTTGGTCCATTTTAACTACCTATTCCAAACTTTCTAGCTGTGGACAAATAATGAAGAATTGGTAGAATGACTTCATTTATTAAACAATATAAGAATTTATTTAATGAAATTTTCAATACTTATTAAATAGGCTTTACCACTGCTTACAAAACTAAGCATTCATATTTTGTAGGATGCCCCTTCTTTATAATAATTCTGCTCTGTAGCGACGGGGCATGGAATTTATAAATTCTTTACAGGTTTCAACAGAAATAGTACTCCAAGATTCGACAAAGGCATCATACAGTTCATTCAAATTACTCGCCCTTTTAGCAGCCACTCTCTTCTTTACTTCTCCCCATATATTTTCGATCGAATTCAGATCTGGGCTGTTTGTAGGTCAATCTAACACTGTGGCTTGTTGATCACTACGAAACTTTTTCGCAGAATGAGCAGTGTTTTTGGGGTCGTTATCATGTTGAAATGTCCAAACCACAGGCAACGTCTTAAGGAAGTATAGTCTCTTCCAATATTTGCCTGTACTGAAATTGGTCTAACACGCTTTCAATCTTTATAACTGGTCCACCACCATGCCCTCAGAAACAACCCTAAACTTTTATGTTTCCTGCTCAGCCGGTCGACGCAAATACTGTTTAACGTCGGTACTTAGTCTATTTATCTTCGTTTCATCAGAAAATAATAAAGTCTAGATTTAGGTTTTCGAAGAACATTATTGGTAGTGTTGAATTTCTTGACTTGATTTACAGCGTTATAAACTTTAGTTTTAGCGCACTCCCTATGATCAACAATCTTTTCATACGACCAATCACGTTCACACAGTACCATAATCGTTTTCCGGATTGATGGATCACAACTTTACTGAACACAACTCATGATCACCCATGATCTTGAAATAATTATGCACTTTTGACTGAATAAACGTAAGGAGAAAGTAATCATAGGATAGGCGGGAAATAAAAAAAAATTGTTATTTATTTTCAAAATTCAAAATGGAGAACATATTTTCTTGAATTCTTAATTATTTGTCCAGCGGCCAGTATTTTTGAAATGCGGTCAATTTACGATAAATTGTTTTTTATATGGAAGTGCAATTATTTTTATTATTGAGTATGAGTCATTAAAACCTACTTAATACAGCTATTATTTTATGTGGTTCAAAGTAGTTATCTGTAAGTTAATACAAAAGTAAAAGCAACTCGTTTATCCAAAAGTGACTTCGGTATCAGACGTTTCTATGTCTTTCGATGTCCACAACTGTACCCATCACGTCTGCAGTTTCGCTAGCTAATTTAATTTACCCTGTATAAATAACTAAACCTATAAACTTTATTATTTTAATAATTCAGCGGAATTAGCTTTAAAAACACAACAGTTAGCAACTGAAATGGAAGCTCATAAAGTAACAAAAGACAGTCTGGAGAAAGCTCGACGCGACGTCAAAAAGAAAAATGTATTGAGTCTTGAAATGGAGGACTATGAAAGGTCCCTGAAAGAACTTTCGACAAAGATGGAGGAAAGTAAAAAGAAAATGATGCAGGCAAGTTTAACAGTTTATGTATCGTAAGATATTTTATTCCTGGCAGTCAAATAAATAACCAGGAACTTAAACATACTATTTTGTAATGATTTACAGATGGAATCAACAATAGACACACAAGAAGGAACAATCACAGCAATGAGAACACAAATAAAACTGCTGGAGGAACAAATAAAGTCTGAGGAGAGACAAAACAGGCTGGTCAAAGAAGAGCTACAGCACGCCATCGAGGATGGGAGAGAAAAGGACAACCTGATACAAATGAAGAACACAATCGTATCCAAACTAGAACAAGACCTGGAAGATGAAAAGAGAAAGAACGAGGAGTCAGACTTAGAAATGACGTCACTGCTAACCGACAAAGAAAAGGTTATAATGGCACTAGGCGAAGATAAGGCTGAGCTTAACAATAAAGTTAAGAAACTGGAGTTCAAGTGCTCGGAACTGAATGAAAAATTAAGAATTACTAACATAGAATTGGCGGATTTGAAAACTGAGTATACAAGCTACAAGGTACGATTTCAATTACCATTAAAATCATCGTAAACAAACAATTTGCAGTTAAAAAAGGACTCCATTCCTCTGCTGATTTACATGACCAGGAAAATGAATTAAAAAAAAACTCTATTTGCTTTTAGGTGCGAGCTCAAGCCGTGTTACGTCAAAACCAAACCGTGGACCATAGCCAAGAAGAGCAACTGAAAGAAGAAGCTGCGGCTCTTAGAGCACAGATTGAAATATTAACAGGGAAACTAGCAAACGCACAGTATGTACATTCATATTATTAATTTGATAAATTGAAAGCAAACTGGCGAAATGAGGGTGTTCTATAGGTACACCTCTGCCTAACTCTTCGGGAATACAGGCGTGATATTATGTGTAAATTGAAAAGATAGACTATATTTTGTTTGAGCATGAGGTAGTTCATATATCGAACAACATCTAAAATATTATACAATATGTAAAAATGAATAAAAAATATAGAGCATACTAATTGCAATTTAGGAAACAATGTTACTTTATCTAGTTTTTTTTTTAAATCACTTTAGGCGGAAGTAAAAAGTGATAAAATTATAATACAAATATGTATTGATAGCAAATGTAAGTACTTACAAGAGCAGTTTGGCCCAGTAGAGCAGTGGTGGCCCAGTGGTAACGGCCGCGACTTACGAGTATCAAGGTCGTATGTTCGAACTCTGACGGGCGCTATACTTTGTAAATTGTTTCATCACCGCTGCTCTAAAAATGGTGAAGGAAAACATTGTGAGGTAACCGGCATGTCCTAAAACCGATAAATTCGAACACACGTGACAGCTACCAATCCGTACTGGGCCCGCGCGGTGGATTACAGCCGAATCCCTCTCACCGAAAGGAGGCCTGTGTCCCAGCAGTGGGATCATTATAGGCTGATTATGTATTGATAACAAAAAAACGTTTTTGCAAAAAAAGCAACCGACTTCAAAAAAAACACTACAAAGTGAAAAATAACTTTAATGTCGGAAGTCGGTGTCTTTGTGTCTGTATTTTGTTTTGTGCCTATAAATTTTGAGGATTTCCCTCGAGTTCCATGGGATGCCCTCATCAGATTCTGACTTGGTGACAATGGGACTACCTCGAGAGCATATCCTTTCAAAAAATAAAATTATTTTCAAAATCGTTCCACAATTGACGGAGAAATCGGTGAACACAGATAAAAAAAAATATATATACATACGGTCGAACATATAACCTTCTCCTTTTTGGAAGTCGGTTAAAAATATCTATTTTCATAGTAACGAACGTGCCTTTTTTCTATACTTTACATTTTCAGAAGTTCTTGAGATTCAGGTTTTGTAATTTTAACAAATTTACACAAGTCACTAATTCCGTTATGGATTTGTTTTTTGGATTCATAAAACTCATATTTACTATTACTGTTGTTGTATTTTATTTGGATTAAATATAGAAACGAAAATAAGGCAAAAAAAGTTTTTATCGCATATCGTTAGTTTCTCGATTCTATCGTATAGATAGAACAACTAAATTTAAGGCTAAAATCATCAAGGTGTTTTTTGTCTCCGAACAGCCGTTTGTCGTAAAAAATGATGAGGCGTTTAGTACTTAGCATTTTTTTGCATTTTGATTTTTATTTTTCGCAAATTGTTAGTTTCTCGATTCTATCTTACTGAATATAAGACAATTTTGTCTACAATCAATGGTTCAACGGTAAAACTGTGTCAATGTGCGGTGTCCCTACATAATTCCTTATAAGGTGATACTTAGTAAAACCCGAATAGGATAGATTAGGCACAAAAACTGTCGCAGAACCGAGTTAGCCAACTCCGACTCCACGGGGTACTTATTTGCCCTACCCCAAGAGTGGTTTTTAGAGCCGGAGGCGCGCAGGAAGGGCAGCTTCCGCCTGCTGGAATAAGGCGAACATAGGTGCTTACGCCTTATTACGCCCGGGGGAAGAGGCTGTAGTTCCCGTAGCGCCGGAGAAGATGCGATTCTCAAGATGCTGGCGAACTTAACTTAACCTAAGGAGTGTACCGTGGACATTGACCTGTCACTAATCTTAACGTCAAGTTAGGCGACTTAAGGAATGCACCGTAGAGATTAACCTTGACCCCAAGATCACTAGCCCTGAGGTCAAATCCTTTTGTTCATAGTGCCCCGTACGTATCCTCTGAACCAGAACAGAAAAGAACATGTGTTTCACTTGTTTTATTAGTTGTTTTGATACAATTTGTATAACTAACGCTTTTGTATTTGTATTTTTTTTGTATTTATGTCGTGCTTCAATAGAATAGTGCGTCTAGGGCTTTTATATCAATGACTACAACGAACACAAATATTTTTGTATTCTTTGCTTGTTTTTATTTACTGTGTTCTTTTTGATAAAGAAAGACATTGCAGAGGGACTGCATGTTATAAGAATTCAATAATGTGTTCAATGTTACAACTAGCGACCCACCCCTACCTACTCTGTAAGTCCTTCAACCAAGACACGGGCCCGTGCGAAAGTAGTTCGATACTTTAGAATGAACCCTACTCCCGAATAATTAACCTTTTTTGGACGGGCAAAAACACCACCACCATCCATCGGGCCACGAAGTAATCTTATGTCCGTAGGTGATACGTAGTAGCAAACGCCAGTAACTTCGGCTGAAACTACGGATTTCGAGATTAGAGAGTAGACGTCCTGCTTCGCACGGTTTTTACGACTTGACAAAACATCGAAATTTCCGGAATAAATTCTCTAAAATATGATGGTAAAACCGCATCAGCATTCTTTGCGTAGTTAGAACAACGCGGTCACACAGACACAAGAAAAGCCACTTTTTTATGTTATGTACAGATTACCACATTTAAACATGTCATTTGGTTTAAATAGGCTTTTATTTTTTATAAAGATTTCCACATTACAAAATTAAAAAATTAAGATCTATTTAGACATTTTGTGAATGTGAGAACGTTGTAGGCCTAACCTGTAGACTGTAGATTTGTAGACCATTTTCTATTTTGTTAAGTACCTGATACTTGCTAACAGGCCTACACTGTCCTTCCATACCTATTAACACTGTAATTTGAAAACATTGTAAAAGCCAATTATTTTAAAAGATTAACCGTGGAGTTTCTTGCCGGCTCTTCTCCATAAGGGAAACTACCAGTTGGAACCGTGCACCTAGCTTCTGCCGTTTCATAAGAGCGTATGTAGGTTTATATGAAACAAAAAAAAATTATTTTACCATTGAAAAATTAGGCGAATATTGTCGTATGCTCCACATACGAATAGACGCGTTGATCTCCGTGGCGATATACAAAGTCAAATTAAATTAACTAGTGTCACTTCATAGACTTGATGGCTATGTCATTTGTCCATGGGTGGGTCATTTGACCTTGTATTCAGGTTCTGCACACTGCCACAATTACCAAGTTATTTCGATGCAGTTAGGTCAACTGCACGATTTGTGCAGTTGGAATGTAACCTGTCTGTCAAGACCCTTAGTTAATTAGCACTTTTACATAACATAACATAACATCACGCCTGTTTTCCCAGAAGGGTTGGACAGAAGTGTACTTACCTACAGTACACCCACATTTCGCGAGTTATGTTTAAGTCCCTTGTAATAGGTGGCGAGCCTATTGCCATCAACTGGGCACAAAACCAGACTCCGGGCTGCTATTGAGAAATTCCTGATGGAATAACCCAATAACACTTTGCCCGACCTGGAAATTAAACCCAGGACCTCATGGTCAGCAGTAGCGTTTGCGACCACTAGACCGTAGCCAAATTAACCGTATATAACGCGTAATACTAAATGGTTTCTCTATTGGCCTTTGAGCATAATTTTAGTATGGATAACAAGCTTACAGCATCAATACTTTTTAGGGAGCAGATTGCAGAAAGAATAGCGGAAGCAGAGAGCATTCGCAGGCGTATGACTGAGGCCACGAGTGAGGCTGCGCGGGCGCAACAGAGAACTACTCGCCTGCATGCCGACCTCACCCGACTGTCCCAGCAGATTGAATCGGAGAGGACACAGAATAAGTTGCAGGTGAGGTGACACGTATGAAGGCCAATCAACGACGTCTCCTTGAATTCACTTCCTTTCGCAAACAAACATTAATATTACGAGTGTGTAAATAAAGTTGATCACAGAATAACTAGTACTATTGAAAATTACATAAAAACAGCGGAAACTAAACTTCATGTGGCATTTTATTATACAACAAAAAAATGGAATAAAATTTTGAACGCAGTTTAGTAAAAAAAAAACTATTTCTGTGTTTCTTTTTTAATGATACTTCGCCAAATTTTATGCCCTTGTCAACTGTACGAAAGGAGTATTTATTTCCGTAGGTACTTTATCCCTTGTAAATGTAATCAAAAACTTTGTACTCTGTGGATCGTATGAAATCAAATCAAAATCAAATCAAATCATTTATTTCAGTTCATATAAATGAATTTTCCTAAGTATTCAAAATATGCTTTCCAATTGTACAGGTCTCAACTCTGACACAATGTTACAAAACTCAAATAAGTGACATGGAGGTGAAGCTTCAGAAAGAGACTGATGTATTGAAGAAACAGCTGGCCGCCGCTCAAGAGATGAGGAAGTCTGGCAACGTCGCAGTTTCTTCACTCGATGACGCGAACCGAAGCCAGTATATGTTACCAGTTATACCGAAAGATGAGAACAGTGATAGCGAGATGGATATCAACGTTTCTATGATTCCGAGGGAGGAGGGAGAGGTAAAAAATATTAATAAAATTAATAAAAACTTATATCTGTTTTCATCTAGTTAAAATCATTTACTGAATTAACATTTGGCGATCTACTGCAATGCTAGCAATGACTTGTTGAACAAACACATACTCTCACGCCTTCTGCCCATGGGGATAGGCAGAAACAACAGAACGCCACCTGCTACGATCCTTACAAATTCCTCTTGCCTTGTTTACGTTCATACATCTGGTCATACACGCACGCCGGTTGTGAGTACTATGCACCTGACCTTTCTGAAGAACATCACCAACAAGGTCACTATATGTGTTCCAAGGGCATCACATCCCAGCGATTTTTTTTTTAAAAAGTGAGTGACTGAGTGCTTTGTTGAAAAAAGTGCCTTATAATATTAATCGCAAGATTGCTAATGTATAAACCACTAGAGAACCAACGTTTCCTGTTCTCTCTGTTGTTGTCTAGATGCCTACTAAGAAGAGTGTGGCTCCCCAGCCACACTCTTCTTTAATAGACACCTAAACAAAAAAAAAGGTCCATGAAAAGTCTAGTAGTGTATGGGGATACACTACTAGACTTTTCATGGACTTATATTTTGCATTGTGACCTCACCAATGATGAGAGCTAGGAAAGTACTATTTACTTTGCCAAAAGATAGTTGCCCTCTAAACTTAAACCTCGTAGAAAAACGTAAATCCTATTTGCATGTTACGTACGTTATTACGCAAGTAAGTTATCTAAATATTTCCCGATGTAATAAAATGAACGTAAAATGGTTGAATAATTATTATGCTGTATGGCCGTGTATAATGGATGTAATGAAATGCTGTGACGAATGTATATGTTTGATACACTTGTTATTATTACGGTACGGAGTGGTTGTGGTGTATTTAAATATAACGTAATGCGGCTTACGGTGTGTTCCGGGGGTACTTTATAGATGAGGACCTCTAATTGAGGCCAACCTAAAGCCTTCAGATTATTTGCCCTTTCGTATTTCGGTACATCAATATCGGCATGTCCATGAACCAAAGATTGAAAGACATGTGATATCCGCCAACCATCCCTGGGCCCGCGTGATGGATTACGTCCCACTCCCTCTTGCAGGGATTACGCCTGACTCTCGTCTATAGGAAAGTTACAGGCGATTATTTACATAAAATAACGTACACAATCCGTGCTCCAGGGATCTGAATCAGCTCCGTCGCCGCCCCCTTCGAAGCAGTTCCTCACGAGCGGTGGTAGCGGACGGTCGCCTGTACCATTAGAGCGACTGCTGGAAGAAGGCGTGCCTGATGACGAGGCCATGGATACCTCCTCGTTCGCGCTCACGCCTGACCAGGAGATCGCCGAACTTAAGCGGAGGCTTCAAGCTCAACAGCAGAGGTAAATGAAATTTATTTCTGTAAATTGATCCTAAAAACACATTTACACGTCAAAAATAAATTATGATTTAAAACTAGATGAGTTCGGTGTTTCCTATCAGACTACTCTGAGAAGAAAGACCGAAATAAACTCAGGGTAAAGGTGAACATAGTTGTCACGTTTTAGCATGGCAATAGCGGTCATTCAAATCAAAATCAAATCAAATTATTTATTTGCTTAATACAGGTAGGTATAAACAGATGATACAAATAAATATAAAGTACTCTGTATCATTACTAATAAGGTGCGCAAATATTTATATTATTGTCTTAACTAATTAAATAATTATTAAAATAACATTACAAAATTATTATACTCAAAATATAAAATAAATTCAGAATACTACAAATGTCAAAGGCTTAAAAATAAAAATTATCAGATGAGTCATAATACATTCATAGACTTAACAATCCAATAAATTTAATTAAAATATTGGTCCAAATTAAAATAAGATTATACAGATGTCAAATTAAATTATTAGGTATAGCATGTCACAGAATTGGTATTGTCATAATAATTAGTGTCAATAAATTGCTCTTACTATATGTATCTATCTATATTTTTATCCTGTAAGTACTCCTTGAGATTATAGTAACATTTATTTACTAGGAATTTATGCAGCTTCGACTTGAATTGATGAACAGGTAACTTTTTGACATCATCAAGCAACTTGTTGTAAATCAATGATGCCATACAAAGAATACTTTTATTGATTGGTGCTGTTTTTCCATATGGTATATCAATTTCTAATCTTTTTTATCACGTAATTGTCTATAGTAGCTTTTAAAAGCAGACTTATAATAATTAGGATTCAATTTCACAAAAACATTTAGTTCTTATATGTATAACGAAGGCAGTGTCAGAATTTTTAAGCTTTTAAAGTAGGGTTGACAGCTGGTAGTGCTGTCTACGTTACACATTGCTCTAATGAATTTCTTTTGAGATTTAAATACAGATTCCTTATCGACTGCGTTGCCCAAGATATAATACCATATCTTAGAACAGGTGCAACAAGTCCGAGATAAGCAGCTAATACGGCTTCTTTATTAACAATTTTTGACAGTTTGTACAGAGCAAATGAGGATTTATTAATTCTTTTGCAGATATATTCTAAATGTGTTTCCATGTCAGTTTGTTGTCAATATTAATACCTAGAAACTTTGTATCTGTCACAGGATGTACTATTTCGTCTTGGTAACTAAAGTTTATATTTGTCAGTTGACTTCTCTGGTGAAAGTGTATAATTTTCGTTTTGTCCATATTTATTTAAAGATTATTTTCGGTTAACCATTGTATTATCGTATTTAATGTTTGGTTGACTACGTGCTCGTAATCATTTTCTTTGTCGCTTTTTAT
Source organism: Griposia aprilina (assembly GCA_916610205.1). NCBI lineage: Eukaryota > Metazoa > Arthropoda > Insecta > Lepidoptera > Noctuidae > Griposia > Griposia aprilina. The sequence continues at coordinate 14,833,178 of OU744286.1, forward strand.
TATAACTATGCTATCATCTGCAAATAGTACCATTTTTTGGTTGATATGTTTAGGAACATCATTGATATATATCAAGAACAGTAAAGGGCCTAGGACACTACCTTGTGGAACTCCAAATTTTATAGTTTTCGAGTTTGACTTATATTTAATCTCATTTCTTGTTTTCCGACATATTTGTGTTATTTCTACTACCGTATTTGTTTTCTATTATGCAGGTATGAAAATATGAGATCTAGCGCTTTACCTCTTATGCCATACATGCTTAATATTTGCAGTTGTATCGTATGGTCAACTCGGTCGAAGGCTTTACTCATATCCATGGAGATAGCACATGCTGGTATTTTTTTTGTCCATGGCGACCAAAATAATTTTCAGTAGGTCATAAATGGCCATATTTATTGATTTCCCCTTGCGAAAGCCTTTCTTTTCGTCTACCAAAATATTATATTTTTCTAAAAAACGGTACATATATCGGCTTATACATGGTGGATTTTTGAAATGGGGCAGCAAGGACAGCTACCTTAACCGTTGTAGCTACAGGAAAACGGTCTTAGGAGACTTTGCTTAACTTTTTGAGAAATTTTGAATTACAACATTTTGAAAAAAATGCAGTCAGCAGGAAAATGGCCAATTTTTACAAAAACATTTTTTTATGCCAGTCGATCATGTTTCATATAAGGATCAAAAACCTCCATCGGACCAACTGAGGTTTCAGTACTAGAATAGTCAGAAATCGCAAAAAAAAAACTTTTCCCATACATTTCATAGTCTCATTTACTACGAAATGTATGGAAAAAGTTTTTTGCGATTTCTGATGATGATCGATTGGCATAATTATTTTCTTTTGTGAAAATTGGCCATTTTCCTGCTGACTATAAATTTTTTTTCAAAATCTGTGAATGCAATTCAAAATTTCTCAAAAAGTTAAGAAAAGTCTCCTAAGACCGTTTTCCTGTAGTTACAACGGTTAAGGTAGCTGTCCTTGCTGCCCCATCTCAAAAATCCAGCCTGTATATGATTTTACAAATAATTTTGAGAAAATGGGGATCAACGCTATGGGTCTATAATTTCCCATTTTTCGTTTATCTTCTTTTTTGTGTAGTGGAATGACAATGGACGTTTTAAGTTTTACTGGGTATATTCCGTTAGAAAAGCATAAGTTAATTATGTCATTGACCCACCTACTATTTCTAGTCAGCATTTTATTTTTCAAAAACTGAAATTAACTTCGTTAGCGTCTTGAATCAATATCCATCGTGATCTTCAGCATGTTCCGATAACGAAAAACCATACATAGTTTATTGTTAGGGTTCCTACGGAGATAGATATAATGGACAGGGTAATGACCGCTATTGCCATGCTAAACCGCAAAAACTATAGTAGTGTTGAAGCTTGTCTAAACTGAACCCAGCTCCCATTCCAGCCCAGCATGCGGTCTATGTGGACGGTATACGGACATTTCCTAGTTTTCAATGTGTTCAGAACTTTCTATGGTTGTTATAAGGATCTTCAAGCGCACTGCGCATACGCATAATACGCACGTTGCTTGTGTGGATTTATTAGTTTTTATACCTTTTGCCGCCCAGACCGCCCTTGTTACTAAATATTTTTCTATTATTCCTTTAAAGTAAGCTACGCTTTGGTTGTCCCCGTAGCCGCAGATTGGTACGACATCTCACGAATAGTGCAACATGGTTCTTTTGGCGCGTGGCCAAAATCGGAACTAACGCCGCCATCTTGTTTTTAAATACATTTAACAAATGTTGACCAACAGCGCCCCCTGTCAGCGTGATTCGGTCGCCAAAAGATCCTTGCAGCAGTGTAAGCCAATATAATTATATTAAATAGAACTCTCGTGTAAACCAAGATCGAGTTTAAATCGATTGTAACATCTTGCCACGAGCGCCTATTTATTCTCCTGACTTCTGCATAATTATTAAACTTTAATATTTTCTGTGTTAAAGGGTGAAACACGTGACGGTGCTGTTGTCAGAGTCAGAGCGCGAGTGCGCGCGCATGGCTCAGCTGAGTGAACTGTTGAAGGCTGAACTAAGGCGAGTCCGAGGGGCCACGCAGAACGCGCACAACACAGAGTACATGAAGAACGTCACACTTAAGGTAAACATGGTAAAAGAATAAAAGATGAAAAGGGGGAAATGGAGACCAGCATCAAACATCTTTCGCCGTTCGTCGAGGTCTAGAGGAGGAAAGGATTTGCGTTTGTCCAGTGCTCGCAAGCGCGACTGCGAGTAAACCGTATGGATTTTTGAGATGGGCAGTAAGGACAGGTACTTTAACCGTTGTAGCTACAGGAAAACGGTTTTAGGAGATTTTGTCCGTAATTGTTTGAGACATTTAAATCTGTTTTACAGATTTTGAAAAGAAAAATATAGACAGCAAGAAAATGGGCAATTTTTCCAAAAACTTTTTTTGATGCCAATCTATCCTCTTTCTTATAGGGGTCAAAAATCTGTACCGGACCAACTGAAGTTTGAGTACTAGAAAAGTCAGAAATGCAAAAACTTTATCCATATATTTTTTTAATTTTTGTTATAAATATTTTTTTTTTTAAATTATGGACCTTAGCCATAAAGTTTTATTTAAATTAATTTTAATTACGTAGGAAATGACAGTCCTACTTTTTTTTGACGGATAGACTGGCCGCTAGATTTAAGATTTGGGGGGGGGTCATCGACCGATCGATCGTCAACTAGTACGTCAACGTGGTCAACTTGACAAAGGTGATTTGTTGATTGTTTGTTTGTTTGATTGATTTGTTTTTTTTAAACACAATAAGACAAAAGGACAGAACTTTAGTTATCGATACCTATCACGTCTGTGGAGTTTCACTTGGTTAAATGATAAATGATTTTATTTCTGTAAGTAGGTTTGTACAAACACTTTTACACGTCAATCATATTTTTAAACTAGATGAGGTCGGCGTTTCCTATCTGACTACTCTGAGAAGAAAGGCCGAAACAAACTCAGAGGTCACAGTCTCTTTTAAAGTCCAGACATAATCTTGGTCAGATCATGTGAAGACCATGTAGATTGGTATCTGAAATGGTCTTTTGAGGAAAGAACCACACAGATTGAGTGGACATGTCCAGTCAGTGCACGCATTTGTCAGTAATCGTGCAGCTCAACTCAGGAAGTCAGGACTTAAGGAGCTCAACGATTCGACGAACAATACCAAAGAAAGGACATTTGGGTAGGCCACATAAATTACTCAATCTGCCAGATCATGATCAAAATTAACTGCGAAAAAAAAGCAATGACCCACATAATCCTCACATTCACAATAATTAAAATAACATAATACTTTACAAGTAAATACTCATGTCATTGTGTCTATAAAATTCAACAATGTCAATGTGTATATAAAAAATCGGACACAATGTTTGAGAACCATGTAGATTGGTGTCTGAAATGGTCTTTTGAAGAAAGAACCACACAGATTAAGTGGACCTGTCCAGTCAGTCACGCATTTGTCAGTAACCGTGCAGCTCAACTCAGAACTTAAGGAACTCAACGATTCGACGAACAATACCAAAGAAAGGACATTTGGGTAGGCCGCATAAACTACTTAAACTGCCAGATCAAGAATATAACTGAAACAATGACCCACATAGTCCTCATATTCTCAATAATGAAAATAATATAATACTTTTTACAGTAAATATTCATGTCTAAAATAGCTAGCAAATTAAAATCAACATTCACCGTGTAAATTTATTGGAGCAGCTCAATCCCAAGCCTTTTTGTACTCAATATAGTCTTTCACAGTATAATAGGCTTTCTGGCATAGTTTCCGTTTTATAAAAGATTTGAATTTATTAAAGCTTAGATCTTGAATGTGGCTAGGAAGTTTATTATAAAAACGTATACATTGGCATCTAAACGAGCCACCTATTTTCTTGAGCCTGGTTGTAGGAACAATAAATTTGTGTTTGTTTCTAGTATTTATATTGTGGATAGCACTGTATTTTTTAAACAGATTAATATTTTTATGTGCATACAAAAGATTTTCATAAATATACTGAGAAGGCACAGTAATTATATTAATCTCTTTAAATTTATCTCTGAGGGAGTGTCTGGGACTTAATTTATAGATTGAACGAATTGCCCTTTTTTGTAAAACGAAAATTGTCTGGATATCGGCGGCATTTCCCCACAACAGAATACCGTACGACATCACACTATGAAAATAACTAAATCAGTTAAACCACGAATTTTTCTAACGGCGTATGCTGCATAGCTAAGTTTTTTTGACAATTTATCTATGTGGGGGCCCCATTGAAGCTTGGTATCCAAAGTTATGCCTAAGAAAACTGTGGTATTTTCGGGTTTCAGCACTTCACCCTTTATGAGAACACTAGTTTCTACTTGTCTAACATGAGGTATCGTAAACTTAATACATTTAGTTTTTTTCTCGTTAAGAAGTACGTTATTAACATTAAACCAGTTAACTACTATTGCAAGGGCGCTATTTACATTGTCAGTAATCAGCTGCTGACGTTTCAGTTTAAATAAAAGTGAAGTGTTGTCTGCAAATAACACTATATCATGTTTATCCTTTATGAGGTAAGGCAAGTCATTTATATAAATTAGAAATAAAAATGGCCCAAGAATTGAGCCCTGGGGGACCCCCATTCTTACTACCGATCCGGGTGATCTTTTTCCATTAACATCAACTCTCTGAATCCTATCACTTAAGTAAGAAGTAAGAAGATCCAGAGAGGCGTTTCGGATTCCGGTTCGATTCCCATTTCAGTCTCGATTTGCGCCCGCGGTTAGTGGCAATAGACTCTCCTCTGATAACATAGGACTATCCGGCCAATTGTGGGTGTACATACACACTTGCCTATGCTTTCGGAGCATACAGACACGATGTTATCTTATGGTTATCTGCTATCACGTATTCTGACCAACGGCCTTGCTACCGGAATCATGTCTTATTTTGTTTAACCACAAAGTACCCTTAAACCCTCAAGGGGTTTTTTTTTGGCCACGATGAAAAGGTGCTTTATATGCATGTCGGAAATTCTTTAAATCAATTGTTTGACTTAGTCTAATCGGGACGCCAGCGCCACCAGGCGGCGCTGGACAGAGTACAGCAGATTTGGTCGGTGGCGGTCAAGCCAACAATGTGTGATTCGCTAGTGTGATTAATTAGTTCGTAAATTATAATTTGATTTGAACTGCAAATGGTTTTTCTATTGCGCAATATTTAATACCTTCCATAGTACGCCCACAGTTGGTAAAATATGGCTGATGATAATGAGAGAGACTTACCTTCTCCGTCATGTAGATATAAATGAAGACGTAATTTCTAGTTCCTGACACTGCCGCCCGGTGACGAGCGCAGCCGGCTGGTGCCAGTGCTGCAGAAGATACTCACTCTCACACACGAAGAGACACAGAAAATTAACGCCGTCGCCAGGGGTAAGGCTAACATACCTACTAATATTATAAATGCGAAAGTAAGTCTGTCTGCTACCTTTACACACCTTAACGGCTGAACGGATTTCGATGAAATTTGGCATAGTACGCTCCCATGAGATAATTTCCAACCTACACGTGGGCGAAGCTGTGAGCAAAAGATAGTATATTTTCAGAAACAATGCCTAATATATGGTCAGTTCTACCTTCAGATCCGACTTTGTGACCAAAATCCATACCGTGAACGCCTACGAGACGGGCGGAACGATTATTACTAGAAGGATGACACACGATCTCCAGATAAATTAACCTGAACTTATCAATAAGTGATAAAATGATTCATAAGGCCTTTCAAGAAAAAAAAACACGTCTTTTTTGTCCCATGAATTATAAGATAAAGCACACGTAAAAATCTTTACGAAGATAGTACCTTCAAATGAAAAATCGTATGAAAGTATTTTTTAGAGCGATGTCTATAAAAAAACTTGTGCGGTATTGATACACTAGTTTTATTTAAAAAAAAAAGTTTGCAGTCTTATAAGTAAGTTTAGTTTTATGATTCTTCTGAACCGAAATCTGACGGACGACTGTATTCGGAACAGAATGTTACATTACCCTGTTATGTGTTACAGGTTGGGATCCAAACCCCAGCAAGGGATGGGGCAGCTACCTACCCTGGCCAGGAGGAAAATAAACATAAATATACTTTTAACAAAACTATGGGAGTGAAAATGCGATAACCGTAATTTAAGCAATAGTAAAATGTAAATTATCTGTGATTCCATTATTGACGGATGCCTTTTCAATGATTTCAGAACTTTTATTGCATTTTAGGCTATATTTTTTTAACATTTTTAATAATTATTCACAATTATTTATTTTTGACCTTTAATTAAGTAGCCATGAGTAATTAGGTTAGACAAAGAAAAATATAGGAGATTATTAAATGCATACTTTTGTTAAGTACTATTATAATACTAGCGGGGGATGGGAACTAGTGGGTATTATTATTGTATTCATATCATGTTATGAATTATAGTAAAACTCGCAATAGCTGTAACAGACGAATCACATTTTTTACAAGACGTATTGGTGTTTCGTAAGGCAAAATATCAAATTTTTAGTCGAGTTTGTAATTATTTCCGTTTTATTTTTCGTATTATTTGACGTAAACAACAACGCCACCTTCAAAAAGAATTTTCCAGAAACTGCATTATGCGATTGCTCATTACATGTTGTGTGGTAATTTTACCAAATTTATTACAAACGTTATAATTGCCACACAGAACCAACGAGTTTTATGACCTGTTTATAATTATATACGATTAGTAAACTATACTTTGTTTTGAAATAAATCTCTCATTGAAAACACGAATAATTAGTTTGAATTGTAATTATAGCACAATATCTATTTAATATTTTATCATGACTGCATTCCGTAATAATTTAATTAGACATGAGATCGAATTTTCAATCTTTGTCAGAAAAATAATATCCGATCTATTTCTATTATTATTACCTTAACTTTATGGCTAATTTGTCTATATGAGGAGTTTGTTAGAGAGCAGTGGTATCGGGCCCGACTTTCAAGTTTGTAGGCCGTGAGTTGGAACCCAGCCAGGCACTTTACTTTGTGTATTTAATTTCATTGCCACTGCTCTCAAAACGGTTCAGGAAAATATCGTGAGGAAACCGGCATGTCCAAGAACCAAAAATTCGAAGACATGTGACATCCACCAACCCCCACTGGGCCCGCGTGGTGGATTACGACCCACTCCCTCTCACAGAGAGGAGGCCTGTGTCCCAGCAGTGGGAACGTTTTAGGCTGATTATAATATAGGAGTTTGTATTTTACGATTTAATTAATGATTATTTATAAACACAATACAATATTTATATGCATGATTTCAATATTTTAAACTTTATTATTTCAAAGTATTTTCGAATGTAATTTTAAGAACTGTTTAAAAGGTATGTTTAAACAATTAAAAATAATAAAATTATTTATTCTGTTTTATTATCCACTCATCTTTGAATTTAAGTCATAGGTTCTCAATCTTATTTTACCCACAACCACCTTGAGTTTTTTTTTCTAGAGGTCCACGTTTTTTTTTGTCGCATATTTGGAACAGCTAATTGCCGCGATTATGTTTAAACGTGTAATATTATATAGTCGTAAGATCCCATCTCAACGTCCCCTAATTTTCTCTGGGTATTTTAATGGCCCTCTGAATGTCTCAAACGCCCACGAGGGGTCATACCGCCCATGTTGAGAACCTATGATTTAAATGATTCACGACAAACGCCATGCCGGTATCTACTGAGATAGAATAACTCATTAAAATATACTTACATCTCTTTGACTGGAATATAATAAAATTATCCCTTTACAATCAGTCAAACCAGATCATTATGAGACGTCTATTAACTCATTCATATAGTTAATTATCTAGAATTATAGAACATTTTAGAGCTGGCACTACTATGTTAACTAGCTCCTTAGAAAATTATACTTTTTACACTATACAGTGTTGGTCTCAAACTGAAAATTGTTGAAATTCATGAGTACTTTCAGCCTCTGAAAGATTGTCAAATAATTATGTTTGAAAGCAAGCCTGAATGTACCCAACCACTGTAATTTATCAGAGGGCAATATTCTAAACATTTTCTAGGTTCCGTAGGCACTCAAAGGATGCCTGCGGTAACAGGCTGTTTTAGTTTTAAGCCTATGGGGCTACACTGCACTACGCTGTCTGTCTATCACAGGGCAGTATCCAAATACCTTAAGTAAATATAGCGGTAATCGAAGGTTCAAACATAAAGCATTTCGTATTGTTATGGAACTCCAGGAGAGTAGTGATGGCCCAGTGGTATCGGCCCCGACTTACGAGTAGGTAGGCAGGTGAAGGTCGTGAGTTCGAAACCAGGCAGGCACTCTGTGTATTTAATTTTATCACCACTGCTCTCAAAACGGTGAGGTAAAATATCGCGAGGAAACCGGTATGTCTTAGAACCAAAAATTCGAATACATGTGACATCCACCAACCCGCACTGGGTCCGTGTGGTGGATTATGGCCCACTCCCTCTCACAGAGAGGAGGTCTGCGTCCCAGCATTGGGAATATTATAGGCTGATTATGCATGTATGGAACTCCAAGAAACTTATCGGTCATTTCTAACATGTTTTCTAAAACTTCAGATAGAAGATGTAAGTATCTAATTGAATATTTTCGCCTACTTATTTCATTGTGAAATTTTGTGATAAACGTAACTATTAATAGAATACGAACATAATATGAAAAGGATTGATTCACCAGTAAAATACGTCAATCAAAAACGTTCTTTACCTATTAAAATAGGTTCAATACGTACGAAGATAGATGCTTGGCTCGAAGAAAGCACGAAGAAAAAGAAAGTTCCGCGCTTCCGGTTTTTCCGACGGATTTTGAAAAACTAATTATCTAACAGATAAATATTGCATCAGTTTAAATATCCCAATAATTATAAAATGAATTAAGATAACATAATCGATTCGAAAATTTATATTTCGCGCAACTAATGTTAAAAGGTACGGTTTTGATTTTATTGATTGCATTTCCCGGGCGAATTGTCTACGGCGCATGCTCGAAAATTGCTCGGAAAATTCGTGACTGCGGCTGCAAAGGTGAGCTTTTCTTGTGTTTTATTGTAAAATATTTACAATTTCAATTATTTTATGGCGTTTGTGTGATTTTGTTACATGTTAACAACCAAAATCTAAAACATAGTGGTTTTCCTGAAAATATTTTTGAACTTCACCTGGGCACAGGTATTCTGCCGGTTTAAGATTTTAAAATTACGCAATTTTTATGTTTTTGTAAGAAAAATCTTTCAGTGAACAACATTATAATAACAAAATAGGTAGTATGATTTGGCTTTTAATAAGCATGCTCCTAAACGTTTGTAATGTTTTACGATTAATTTACCAACTCTTGTAATAGCAACTTTAGACTTTATTTCTCAGAGTTATAAGGTTTTCTTTAATGTTTTATTTCAGAAAGTTTTTTGTTTCAATAATTCCTGGGTCATTTGTGCATGAAGTGAAAAATGAGATTTTTCCAATTTCAAAGTTATGTCATGTTAATGTCACCGTGATTAATTTTCTAAAAAATACCGGTTCCGGCGATTGGTCGTAATTTATCTGATGCAGACAAACATGCTCAAGATGGACGCATTGCAAATACCATGTAATGTGCTTCACCGGTACACATGCATGCTACGTAGTGCGACATGCGATTATTCTAATTTTGAATCATACTGTTGCAATACATCTGCTTTAGTACTTGTATACTTAGAGAATTCTATGCTTGTATAGATCACGCCTACTAAAATTAGATTGAATGCACTTTCTCCTTGTGATAGATAATAAATATACCGTCACTGCGTCTAAATCTTTGTGCAATACCTGTCAAGTCACCGGTACCTATACTTCGTAATGGATAAAAAAGTTGGCGGTATAAAAAAGTTGGCGGTCTAAGTACCTACTACCTTGGATAGTAGAACCTATATTTTGACACTAGATACCTACCTACAAGAACACACCCACATAGTGATGCAGCCAGCATTCACTTTTAAGGACCCTTATCAATAACTTCGTACTTAGGATACCTACCTACAGCTTTGAAAGGTCGAAGATGGAAAATTCTCGTGACATCTTATTTTCTTCGGTGCCGGAGTACGGTTATTCGGTGAAATGTTTTGATTTTGAATTGAATTAGGAAATAGGGAACTTTCTTTTTGTCTTGGCTGGCGTGTAGTACCTACAATGATTTACATGGGTAGGTTACGTCTATATTTGGCAAACAGCTCTGTATTGATGTACCGGGTGTCCTATGCGCACGCTCGGAGGAGAGACTCCCTCGGGAATGATGCGATGCGACTAATTCAATCGCGCACTTGCCTGTTGTTAGTGCACTTTAAGTGCAGCTACAACGTAGTAGGTAGCTACCTGCTTGATAAGAAATTAAATTTACATTGAGTTACTGCCATATGTAACTAGAAATTCCATAAGTGTTAAAATCAGCAGTCGTTTAAGGAATATTTTGCAGTAAAAGATTACCTATGAAATGTTAATGATGCATCGTAAAACAAACTTAACAACAACAGCGACAGTTATTTGTATTTCGGGATAAATATATTTCAAATTAAACCTAACTTTGTTTAATTAGAGTCGTTGTATAAATCTTAAAATTTAGGGTAGACCTTCAGTTGGTGTCATCTAATTCGTAAAAAGGTTCTTAATTGACATTTACAACATTGATTGAATAAATGCAAACAGTGAATTAAGTGAATCCATTGTCTGCCTATCCGTGAAAGTTTAGGGAAGTGATTTAATTGTCTATTCAACCATTTTTTCAAGTATGGGGGGGGGGGTTCGATCATGTCTTATGATAATGACATAAATATTGTACCTACCACCTTCAAAAGAGGTTCTGTAGGGATTTTCATATAAGGCGATATCTTTTGATCTATTAAACTACTCTACAGGATTTATTGATTTTTTATGACAGTTTTCCTTATGTTGTCCAGGTTACAAGTTGATTCTCTAACGTTTCGCCTGACGCCACAAGGATGGGTAAGGAGAAGACTCACATCAACATTGTGGTTATCGGCCACGTAGACTCTGGCAAGTCCACCACCACTGGCCATCTTATCTACAAATGCGGCGGCATCGACAAGAGGACTATCGAGAAGTTCGAAAAGGAGGCCCAAGAAATGGGCAAGGGTTCCTTCAAGTATGCTTGGGTACGTATCTACTTTGCTGAATTCCATCTGGTCTTTCTGTAGCTTTACAGAGTTTTATTGGCGCATCTGACCTTGTGTCTTAAGTACCTTCTAATGGTGTTTTTTTTTCAATAGGATTATTAGTTCCTCTTCAGGGTGGTAGAAATGGAAGATGTTTTTGTGTGGTGTGTTGAATATTTTAGGTAATTCAAAATTCTTTATCTACACTCCTACAGGATACTTCAGGGCAAAAACTGAAACTGTGATATAATAGATCAATGTTTAATGGAATTATGTGCTTGATTTTGTGAAAAACTTTTTAACGTAACAAATTAACAATAAGAAGTCCTACTTAGCTTTTGTTTTCAATCACAACGGTATAGGCTGTGTTGTTGTAAACAAATATTGGAGACTGTTGCTTTACCGCATTTTCCGCCTTTGATAAAAGAGCTTTAGATACGGATTCATAAGAATTAAGCGTAAGTTGTATTGTTTGTAATTCGTAGGTTTTGGACAAGTTAAAAGCAGAGCGTGAGCGCGGTATCACGATCGACATCGCGCTGTGGAAATTCGAAACGGGCAAGTATTACGTGACCATCATCGATGCGCCCGGACACAGGGACTTCATCAAGAACATGATCACCGGTACCTCCCAGGTAAGTTGTAGTGATCACATCTTTTTTCTTTAATTCCTGGACTGCTTTTGACGTTGGATCCTACAACTCATCGGTCTGGCATGGATGGCATTACCAACCTACATTTCATGTTTATGATTTTGGACAGATCACCGTCATAATAAAATTATGATAGAAGAGTGGTGCTGAGTGTCATTAAATTTTTTAGTTAGCTTCTGGAATCCGGATGGCCAGTAATCAGCTACGCCGATAATCTTCATCAGCATAATCATTCAACACGTGTTGTTCAAAGTGGACAACTTTCGGTTGAGTGATGGTTCCCCCGAGCATGTCATGTGCTTCTCCCATCCAGCGGTTTCCCGCGACTTTCACCAGTTCATCTGTCCATATTGACGCGTCGGGCATGTTTGAATCATGCTGATAATATTATCTATCAGGCTGACTGCGCGGTGTTAATCGTGGCTGCGGGCACGGGCGAGTTTGAGGCGGGCATCAGCAAGAATGGACAGACGCGCGAGCACGCCCTGCTTGCCTTCACCCTGGGCGTCAAGCAACTGATCGTCGGCGTCAACAAGATGGACTCCACTGAACCTCCGTATCACGAGGCACGTTATGAGGAAATTAAGAAGGAGGTGTCTTCCTATATCAAGAAGATTGGTAAGTTTAGCTTTTATCAAATCACAAGTAACGACGGTTAACAGATTTTTCTCTAGTTTTCGATGTCTTGATGTTTTAGATGTCTACACTGTCTTTCTCAAAGCAGTAATTTAATTACTTATTTTTTCCTTTATCCATAAATCTGATATGAAAAGGGGAATGGCTTTTCCATTGAAGCAGAGCTGGAATCGATAAATTCTAAGTAAAAGTCGCCAAACACTACGATCTAATTAATGTTTAAAAAAAAACCGGTCGCAAAGTTTTCGAGGTCACTTTTGAACAAAAGCCCTAAATACAAATGGTTCGATCTTATTTCGTTCTTACACAGTAAAACGCAAGGTGACATTGAGGTCATTACTTACATAATCTCGATGCGGCAGGGTACAACCCCGCCACGGTGGCGTTCGTGCCCATCTCGGGCTGGCACGGGGACAACATGCTGGAGCCCTCCGACAAAATGCCCTGGTTTAAGGGCTGGACCATCGACCGCAAGGAGGGCAAGGTCGAGGGCAAATGCCTTATTGAGGTACGCATTACAAACACAACAGGAGTAGAATAATATAACGGACTGGTGTCCGCAACTCCTCGTCCAAGCGCGTAAATTTTGCGTACAAGCCCGTTATACTACACTACTACTACCATCATATTCCTAGCTTTTTCCCAAATAGTTTTAGGATCAGTTTCCAGTCTAACCGGATGCAGCTGAATATAAGTATTTTACGTGGAGCGACTGCCTGTCTGACCTCCACCACCCAATTACTGGTTAACTATACTCCTTGGTAAGACTGGTTGTCAGACTTTCGGACGAACCGTAACGACTGTCAAACATCCACGAATGACAGTCGGGACCAACAGCTTCACGTGCTTTCCGAGGCACGGAGGGGTCTCGATATGTAAAGATGGTTAAGCGGTGCTTAACCTGATCGGTCGACCTGTGCAGCTGGCATTATTTAGCCACGAGCCCCTACTACTACTACTACTACCAGTAGGACGGATATAGTAGCTAAGTGTGACTTAGAATCAAGAAAATACATTTTGGAACCCCAATTGTCAGTAAAAGATTGGGCTCGTGATCGCAGCTGACTTAGCTTAAGATATTTGTCAAAAAAAAATTGGTTGCAATCCAAGCATAAAAGTCAGCTAAACGAATGGCGGTAATAGTCGTGCGTGTAGGAGAACCCTTATGCTTATTCTTTTACGCATGAACTTTTCACCAAATTTTGTCAACACCATTATTTACTCGATTGGCACTGAGTAACCAGAGCAACACTAGTCAAAAATAAACTTTGACCTCATCAGAGGCAGCGACGCGTAGATTTTCGAATGTTTACTTTCATCTCGTTCCTTTCGATTAAGTCCTTAACCTTTTGGTCTAGTCTTTACGATCGCGACGCCTCTCTCTTTAAAGGGCAGACGAGCTGAAGCAACACCACGATTATCATCGGAAATATTTAGGAAAAAAAACAATCTGACATTCTTACAATGTTCGATCAATAGTCCTTGTACAGACCTACTTTTCAAATGATTGCTTCCTACTACAAGAAAAGGAAACTAATTTAAAAACCGTGCTCGTTTCCTCATTTCTATTATATGAAAACGCAACTCATAACTTCATATCTGCCGAAGTCTTGATCGAGGTCGAAAGGAAAGTTTTAGGGCTTTCGTCGCAGCAGAACCTAGATCTTGTCACTGCTAACTATTAGTAGCATAATGGCCTAGCACCATCTCCTATGTGGGTGTACTATATGAATGTGTGTTGAAACAGGCTCTGGACGCGATCCAACCCCCCTCTCGGCCCACGGAGAAGCCGCTGCGCTTGCCTCTGCAGGACGTGTACAAGATAGGAGGCATAGGCACCGTGCCTGTGGGACGAGTTGAGACCGGCATCCTCAAACCTGGTAATAAATTCCTTACGTTTATAATGTCAATAGAATTTCCAACGCCCGACAAGTCTTCATATCATCGATATGTCCAAAATGAAAGGTTTCAAAGGGTGAATTTCCCAAAGGGATAGGCAGACATGTGGTACCCATTGCACACCCACATTTTGCCAGTCATGTTTAAGTACAATTAAAGAGGGGATATATTCAATTGTTTGTAAAATATTGGGCAGTTTTTCTAAAAACTTTTTTGAGAAAGGTGTGTGGTGTGTGTGATTTGTTTACACATTAGATAGCTAAAATTCCGATTCTGACAGCAAAGTATGGTTTGAAATGTGTGCCATTTAAATAAGAAGCACAATATTAAATGATGATGATAATTTGTGAAGGTATGGTGGTGGTGTTCGCGCCGGCCGCCATCACCACTGAGGTGAAGTCTGTGGAGATGCACCACGAGGCCCTGCAGGAGGCCATGCCCGGAGACAACGTTGGATTCAATGTTAAGGTAGGAATCACAGAGTAGGGAAGATATTGAGAGTAGGTTATGGGTTTCATTGCATTTTACCGATCAGTGATCCGATGAGTTGCAGGCAATTTTTTCTGGAGATTGCCAAAAATTAAGAAATTAATATAATAATACAAAGCGGTGTGCTGGACGAAATAGTTGATACTATACGCGCTGCGCGCGCGAAAAAGTATATATCACATACTTTTTCCAGATTTCATGAGAAACGTTTGTCCGAATTAAAGAGAAAATTACATTGGTATTTATCGGTGTTGTTTGCAGAACGTGTCCGTTAAGGAACTGCGTCGTGGCTACGTGGCCGGCGACTCCAAGAACGCCCCGCCTAAAGGTGCTGCCGACTTCACGGCCCAGGTATGGTGACACTCTTTTATTAGTCCTGTTTATATAGAAACATAATTTTCAGCCCTTAGCGTTCATGATTCAAACCAAACTAAAAGGCACGGGCCATCTCTTCAGGTTACTCGAAAATTGGATAAGTACGTAACTAATTCTATTTCCAATTGCTTATTCGAAGCAACATCCAAAGTAGTCTCTTTTCACACCGGTAAGCATTTTGAGGATATCATCGAAATTCGTATTCAAAATAATCAAAACGTTACTTGGAATTCCAGCAAAATACTACGTTCGATCTTCATTCGAACCATATTTCAACATCGGCCTCGAGAAACTTGTAATGAAGTTGAATGTCCTTAGTCAGACAACGGAATTTACTGAAATAATTTCAGGTGTTCTTTAATAAATTAATTTTGTCTACATGATATTGTTATAGATCACGCACATTGTATTACAACAAGTTAGAAATTGCCTAAAATGCCGACACACATTCTGTGCGACATTGCGAAAACTTTACACCCCAGTTAGGTGCATTACAAAACATAATCATTAGTAAGTAGTTGTAATATTATCTCGTGTCCCCGAATTTCCTGCCGCCTATCAAGTTTTGTAATGAATGTTATCGGCTGACCTTGTGCTTACTAACAAATAGTTCACTGTTATGACTATTGCAGCATTCTGCGTAATTAGCCTCTGGCTATTATAGAACATTGAATTGTAACGCATTAACGGTAGGTAATTGGGTTTTTATCGAATATCGGCTATGACGAAATAACTCCTGCAAATGATCGACTGGAAGTTCCTATGGAAGAGCATAGAGTGGCCGTGGTCACATAACGGGTTCATTCGTACTTCGATTTCTGACAACTATATTAATTAACCTCGATATGTGCCTACATCTCTAGGATTTCTCTGAGCTCGGGAAGTCAGTTCAGACAGAATATACACAATTCACGTAAAACAAAAAGTATTATCTGGTCCAGCGTGATTCGAACGTGACATGGGCAAGATCGGAATTTCCCAAGCAAAAAATAAACAACACAATTCCAAAACAGGAAAAAAGATGTGTAGGTGAGTATAGACGATTACATTTCCAAGTCAATATCTACTCGACATAACTGACTCTTAAGTAAAACATTCTAATGGGACGTACATACGTAATGCTAACGCTAGGTGCCTACCATCTCCGCAAAACAATGTAATGTGTAGTTTTTCTTTTCTTTCTATGTTAATTGTTATTGTTATTGTATTTTTTTAATGTTAATTAATGTAATTGGTATTGTACCGTGTTAATTAACTATAAATAAATCATAATAGTAATTTCACTTGAAGTGTAGCGCACTAAATCTGTTTCTCAAGAAATCGCACCTTCGGTAGGACAAGGGCATAACTGACAAAAAAAACGAAAAATTACTTAAGTATGCCAAAGTGCTTAAAAAGGTCCTTTTTATCCGAAGGAACAAAGACCCGTATCAAAATCAGCTTAATGCCGCCAGAGGGCAGCAGTGCCTTTGTCATATTGGTGCATTTTTTGACTATCTTGACGCGACAAGATCTTAAAATGACTCCTGTATAATCACTAAAAGTGCAGTTATGCCCTTGTCCTACCGAAGCTGCGAAATATAAAACTAAAAATATAAACATTAGCAATGGCCTAGTAAGAGCTACATTTTTAATGTTCAATCGTTTCTATGACAGCTATAATTCATCTTGAAAATGACGGCTGTCCTTTTAAGAGCCCATGCTGCTTATGCATAACTGCAGGCGTTTTCGCGTATACAAAATGCCGATGCAGTCATATATGCCCTAAGTCAGCATAAAAAATACGTTACGTCTGTCAGGGGAAGTAGATTAATATTATGACGAAATTCTTCTGGATAAAAACTCTCGTCACGCTCCTAGTAAAAAAAAAACCCCAACACCATAGAAGTAACTCGTCAGCTCGGAACGAATGTAGTCGTCTACGGCCAGGGTCCCATCATCTTCGTCCGCGACCTTGAATATCGCTTGCCACTGAGGTCCCTGCGGCATTACACATTCACTGGCCTGAGTTCAGCCACAGCTTAGCCTCTGTCTCCGTGCAGTAGGTACCTACATCTCAGACCGTTTAGTAGGCTCTCTACTGTGAGGATATTCCCTGGTGTGTTATATTATCTTACACTAGCGACCCGCCCCTGCTACGCACGTTTTTTAAGACTTGACAAAACATCAAGATTTCTTTAATATATATAATTGTAATAGTAAATACATGTATAAAATTGTATTATACAATAATAAACCTTCCGGAATAAATTCTCTAAATGATGAAAATCACATCAAAATCCGTTGATTAGTTTAGAAGAAAAACGCAGACACACAGACAGACACGAAAGGCGACTTTAATTTATAATATTTATCTATAGATGATCACTATCCCGGCGTTGTTGGTCACTTGGCGCTGTGTTATACTAATGAGCTCATTGCGGCGCTATACATTATATAGCGCCGCAATGAGGTCCATTAGACCTAGTGGTCCACAGATATTCCGGTCGATTCATAGGTCTTTCGGTTCGCAGGTGATCGTGCTGAACCACCCGGGACAGATCAGCAACGGCTACACGCCCGTACTGGACTGCCACACCGCGCACATCGCCTGCAAGTTTGCCGAGATCAAGGAGAAGTGCGACCGCCGTACTGGTGCGTATAATCACACTACTGAAAGCCTGGTGATCTGCCGATATATTCTGTCAAAAATCACCGTTAAATCGTGAGCTTACGGTGAGCTATCAATAGTTTCAATCCCTAGCATCAGGTGCAGGTAAAAATACTCTTAACGAAGCCGAGTCACTGAGGCACCTGGAATGACAGCTCACTACATTCAGCCAAGTTTTCACGGTGAGATTTTTCCACAATAGACAGCTGGTCTCATAGCGTTATTGTCATGTTAAAGTATGTTGTTATTTTCTGTGACCTTTTGCATAACGCCCCTTTAACCGTTGTAAAAGTGACGTGTGACGCGCTAAGATTTTTACTTCGACCTTCCATTGTGCAAATATTTCTGAAGGATCTAAGCGAAGAGTCCTGTTACTAAGCGATGAGGACCTGAAGTTAAGGTAGTTCGTTTGTTAGTTTATTGGTTAAACAATGGTTATCACCAAGAATTAGTCTGATCTGGTGGAAATAAAAACCATAAACCAAATGTAAACATCTCCAAAATTGATACAGGCAAGACAACGGAAGTGGATCCGAAGTCGATAAAGTCAGGCGACGCGGCCATCGTGACGCTGGTGCCGACCAAGGCTCTGTGCGTGGAGTCGTTCCAAGAGTTCCCGCCGCTCGGACGCTTCGCTGTGCGCGACATGCGCCAGACCGTCGCTGTAGGCGTCATCAAGGTATAGTAGTATAGTATAATATAGATACTACACCGGCCTGTTATACTTTACTATAGTATAAGTATAACAGGCTGGTGTCCACAACTCCGCGTCCAAGCGCGTATTTAGCAACACAGAAACTAACCACAGATTCCTACATCACCAAAAGAGGTCATTGGTTGTCAAGTATGCGGCAGACCCGGATTTCTTCCAATACATGATTGTTGCTCAATGGCGCTGCTGCCGGCATCACTTATTAAATATTGGATTGATGGATTCCCCAATATCTGCCTCCTGTCAGAGCTTCGTCTATAAACAGCAGGCCGTACAACTACAAGTGCTCACTACACAGAACCAAATCTAGTTGGGTCCTCTCACTATGTAATAAGAGCAGATGTAACCGCAAGAAGACCCAAGAACAAAGAGTCCCAGCACAGGCAGCTCATATAAGCTTGTTGAGGACATGGATGGGCCTTGTTTGTTGGTTAGCGGTGTATGTCTTCAGATCTTTAGTTCAGTAATATATTTGTTTCAGAGCGTAAACTTCAAGGAAGTCACAACGGGCAAAATTACCAAGGCTGCCGAGAAGGCCCAGAAGAAAAAATAACTATGGGGCATCCTAAACACTGTAGTGCAACCGACGAGCATCGTGCGCGTGACGTCAGAGCCGCGGTGCGCGTGCGCGCCCGGTGCTCGCGGCACTTGCCGCTACTCGTCGAGTCCTAGCCGCGTACCTAGCCCCCTAGCGTCTCCCCGCAATCGGAGCTTCTTCACTGGTGACATCACGCTCGCCCTCTACGTATGCATTTATCATAGCACGATATTCTTAAAGTTAGTTCGTTTTAGTTACGCTTACGTGTTAAGTTTATATCTTTGTGATTATTTTAGTCGTAAGTTACTCGCCAAGTTTGAGTTTCCGTATCTGAAAGCTCGTTACGTTTTATTTTTCCATCGCAAGGAGTTTAGGAGGAAAAGCAATTGTGTGGTCGTTGAATTTTTAAACCATTTCTGTGCACAGAACACACTGACTGCTTTGTTAGTGTCAACTGACAAATCCTGGAACTCTCGTCGATTTGTACTTGATCATTTCTATGTTATTTTTATTTATTAATACTTTAACATTGATTCTGTCCATATTTCAATACTATTTTTTAAATTGGCTTTTAAATACACGTTTTCATATTAATTATTCTGGTTTATTGATGAATAAAATTCATTGTATCTCTATTTTTATTATGCCTAGATACGTAGGTGTAAGTATTATCGTATCTACGTGTTTCACATATTATGGTCGGAAGATTATTATAAAGTTAACATCAGCGTAGTTTTTGAAGGAATTTGATTGTAAATCAATCCTCTGTAGTTAGCAGTATGATTATAGCGTTATAAACGTAATGATAGACATTTTTGAAAACTTTGTAAGGCGTAGGTAACGAATTTTGGTTCCTAGTATTTAAATAAAAATGAAATAATTTGTACTTCTGTGTGAGGGTTTAAATATTCAATATTAATCAACCCATTATACTGTTTCCATAATCTTACTGT
Source organism: Griposia aprilina (assembly GCA_916610205.1). NCBI lineage: Eukaryota > Metazoa > Arthropoda > Insecta > Lepidoptera > Noctuidae > Griposia > Griposia aprilina. The sequence goes on from OU744286.1 coordinate 14,853,308, forward strand.
TTAGATATTCTTATGTACGGAAAACAAACACGAGACTCATTTTAAGCTAAATGTAACTTTGTAATTTTTTCAATAATTTTGTAAAGACCTTGATCCTGATAAAACCAATAAAGAAGCTACTGGTATAAAACTAGTTTTATTTTCACTATTAGGGTCTTTGGGCTAAAACACACACGATACGACGTCGCATCGTGGCACGTACCAACGTCGTATCACGATGCGATGTCGTGTCGTGTGGTTTGGCCCCTTTTCCTGTACATACGGCGACATATCAAGCATTTATCATTTCAAGTTTTAGCTGACCTCGCGTTGTACTAGCCTTTTCGTACACACTGCTACATATCAAACTATACATTTCCAGTATAAGCTGACCTCATTGTAAGGAAATCCTATACAATGCGAGATCAGCTGATATGTCGTCGTGCATACCTAGCGTTGGCGCCGTGTGCCTATACTCAACAGCTCCCAAGTCATAAAGGCCAGCTCACATCGGCGGACAGAGCACGGGTAGTTCCAGCTGTCGCTGAGCGATTACTCTCCACAGAGTACATTTTATAGCACTTTCATTGATAGCTCTTGTCGCTGCGATCAAATATTAGGCCCGTTATACACGGCACGGATTCTTTATACGGTACGGCGCGCTAGCCACACCGCAGAATAATCGTGTGCACTTGTTTATTATAATTATGACACGACAAACCTCCGGTTGTATGCATACATACATACATAACATCACGCCTGTATTCCCCGAAGGGTTAGGCAGAGGTGTAATTATAGTATACCCACATTACGCCAGTTATGTTTAAGTCCCATGCAATAGGGGGCGAACCAATTGCCATCAACCGGGCACAAATCCAGACTCCGGGCTGCAGCAGTAGCGCTTGCGACCACTAGACCAACGAGGCGGTTGCATGGTATACGATTATTATTATACTATAATACGGTGCCTTGCCGTAGTTCCGCCATGTCTGTCAACAAACGTCCATAGTGATCCATACAACACTGAGAACCTTGTATACGGCAAGTCAACCGTAGTTTTTCACGGCAAAAAAAACGTGTATGTGAAACGGGTCTTAATATTTGTATTTCTTTTACTTACACGGGACTTACAATCTTTTGTACGTTTCTTGAGCGAGAAAATCGTTAATGTAGGACAGGTGCTCTAGTTCTAGATTTGTTACAAATTTGTTTGCGTCATTTCTTGGAATAAATCCTTTTGACGTCGACCTCCAGCCGGCGGACTTCTTTAATAGGCGGTTGATAGTCCACAGAAATCTCAAGATTTATTCATGAATCATGAAGTCATGAACCCTAAGGTAACTTTATGTAGGTATATGAGCGTAAATACAACCTATAGCATACCCTCGATCTCAAGCCTTTTTTCGATATTCAATCTCGTGACAATCTCGTTCGAGATCTCGACCAATAGGTACCTACGTTCTCGTCGCCGATATTGCGACCGAGATTTTGAGAAATCAAGACCGAGCGCGCGCGACTTTCAACACTATGCTTCTTAAGAAGTTTTATTCAATGTTAGGTATTCTTAGATTCAATATAATAAGTAGGTACTCCCAGCCCAGCACCCAGGCCCGCCGATATGACGGCGACCAACGGTGCTTAATGGCGGTCCTACACACTATAATTATATGGTTTACCCACTGGTTCTACCGGAAAAATGCAGTGTGCCTGCGCAGATAAACCGTGCGTGCGCGTGTATTAGAATAGAGTGCAGATTTTTTTGACCTTTTTTTTTTTTTTGGGTGGGAAATCATCAAATCACCTCTCCCGCTCTGGGCGGAGCGGAAGGGCGTGTCAGACTCTTACTGACTAAAACCCACCCGTGTTCCTTCAGTTGCCTGTGCGCCAGGGCCACGGTAACTCTTTCGAACAATCCGCGACCCTGGCAGGCATCGGCCCTATCGGACCCCGTCAATTATGCTGACATCTCTTTGAGGCGCGCGTGGAACACAACGCGCCGTTGACCCAGGCCTGGTCCTCACCGGACGGCGAGCTGCCCATTGCTCGCCGTCCGCAGGCCCGCGCCTACGGTGGCCGGGAGTCGGCTATCGACTCCCGACGCCCAGGGTGTCTCCTCCTGCGGCGACTAGGGGCGTGAGGGCGCAACGATTGCCTCTCCCTCACGCACTCCGCCTCCTCCTTCGCGAGCATTACTGCTTCGCAGAAGGAGGTGACTGGTTCCCATTCCCTCTCACTCCGTACCATGGCCTGAACCAGGGCCGGACGCGAGAGATCGCTGCCGCCGATCGCCGCCACGAGGACACGGCGGTGCTCCGCCCAAGCCGGGCAGACCTCCACCGTATGCTCCACCGTGTCCTCCGGTCGATCCACACAATGCCAACACCCGGGCGTTTCCTCCCGCCTTATCCGAAACAGGAACCTCCCGAAACAGCCATGTCCGGTGAGGACCTGCGTCAGGCGGAAGGTGGGGACGCCGTGGCGCCTCTCAAGCCACTCCTCAAAGAGGGGACTTACCACCGCAATTGTGGCGTGCCCAGCGCTGGGTTGCGACAGTCGCACTCTCCATGCCGCCATGAGATCCCGACGGAGCTCTGTCCGCTGTGCCGCGATTTCTCGCGGCAGCGGAGTAACGCCCCGGCGTTTCGCCTCCTCGCGCCACTCCCAAATTTGCGCGAGGACTTTTGCCTCCAGATCCCATGGCGGCAATCCGGCAAGGAGGCTCGCCGCCTCGCAGGAGACCGTGGGGTATCCCCGGACCAGCCGGATGGCCATGACCCTTTGGGACGCGTTCAACCGGCGTGCTGGTCGGAGCCTCAATGAACGCGCCCACACCGGTGCCCCGTAAAGGGCCATGGACCGCACCAGTTTTTTTTTACCTAAGTAGGTGACCGATGCAAGATCGGTGAAGGATAGCAACGTGAACTGAAACCTTTCCGGCACAGAGTACAGTAATACTACAGAAATTCAGACATACCGGACCGTCCCGTGTAAGCGACATGTGGTAGATCTGCACAGTTAAATAGGTAGACCTCGGTGGACCATAGCCTGTATGGCTTACATTATGAAGACGGCGGTGGCGGTCATTTTGCCAGGTGCCGCAAAGCAATAACGATCGCTTTGCTATCAACGTGATCATAATCAGCTTAAGAAATCCTTTAAAACAACGCACGTGGTGGATAATACTAAAATTAAAATTAATAACGCTTAATAACTAGTAGGTAAGTACTATAAAATATAAACGCTTATATAAGCGTAAGCTCTTAGATCATTTAATTTTATTTATAAATATTAAACACTAAAATGCAGATAATTCAACAGTGTCCATTCTATCTATCCGTATTATTATTATAAATTCGAAAACAACCTTGTTAAGGAGTGGAAGGGGTGTTGAAGTTCGTAGGGGAAAGTACGATATCCGAGCAGTCGAAGTCGCAGGCGAAGTACTATAAGAAACTATTGTTATATTTGTTATTTTTCCGTTTTCTAAAGCGCCATGTTCCACCCTAAAATGCTAATACTCAAAAAAAATGTCTACAGATTTGACAGTGACATTTGGCAACATACTTTTAATGACATTGACAGTGATTTAACATCTAGACGGCTGATTTGACAGTTCGTGTTATCAAGTTTCTGTGAGGTGGATAAGTTTTCGCCGCTTATATTTACTTACGATACCAGTGAGTTGTTGATAACGAAACACGATGACGTGTGCTTTGCCGTAAGTGAAAGTAACTTATTAGTGGTAGGAGCAATACGCGTAGGCCTTCAATATCTGTTGTGTGTTGTAGCAACTGCAGTCTGCCGCGAGCCGTGGTTTTGTACGCTTGGATCCATTAAATCGTTCTGCTTCGTTTACGATGTGTGGAATTTTTGCATATATTAATCATCTAACGCCTAAAACTCGGCGAGAAATATTGGAATTGTTAGTTACTGGATTAAAACGCTTGGAATACCGTGGATATGATTCGGCAGGCGTTGCTGTGGACGCCGCTGATCAGAAAGACATAGCTGTTCTTAAACGACGCGGCAAAGTAGCCGCTCTCGAGGAACTGCTTCAGGAGAGCAGTGTTGAACTGTCAGTGGAAGATAGTGTCGACTCACACTGCGGCATCGCTCACACGAGATGGGCCACCCACGGCGAGCCGAGCGCTGTCAACTCTCATCCGCAGCGATCTGGCGAGGACAACGCCTTCGTTGTCATCCACAATGGAATCATTACCAACTACAAAGAAGTTAAAACTTTCCTTGAAAACAAAGGCTACATCTTTGAATCCCAAACTGACACAGAAGCAATTGCCAAGCTGATCCACCATATGTACAGCCAACACAAGAATTTCAGCTTCCAAGAGCTAGCAGAGCAGGTAATTCAACAGCTAGAAGGTGCTTTTGCTTTGTGCTTCAAGTCCCGTTATTTCCCGAATGAGTGTGTGGCAACCCGCCGTGGTAGCCCACTGCTTGTGGGTATCAAGACGCGCCGTCGCCTCTCCAGTGATCATGTACCAATTATGTACACCAACAACAAAGCCACCCGTGGCGTTGTGCCGTCTGTCCCGCGAGTGAACAGCCATGCTCACTTCCAGCCTGAAGAAGAAAGGGAAGTTGAATATTTCTTTGCCTCGGATGCTTCTGCAGTTATTGAACATACCAACAGAGTGCTTTACTTTGAAGATGATGATGTTGCTCATATCAAAGATGGTGTCCTCAGCATTCACCGTCTCTCTGGAAGTAGTACTGACCCTCACCAGAGAGAAATTTTCACTCTGAAACTGGAACTGCAACAAATAATGAAAGGCAATTATGACTACTTCATGCAAAAGGAAATTTTTGAACAGCCGGAGTCCATTGTAAACACAATGAGGGGCCGTCTCAACTTCGCTGACAGCACTGTCACTTTAGGCGGCATTAAAGATTATATCCCAGAGATCAAACGATGCAGAAGGTTGATGTTAATAGGCTGTGGTACCAGCTACCACAGCGCTGTAGCTACTCGTCAGCTTCTGGAAGAGTTAACAGAGCTGCCAGTCATGGTGGAGCTGGCTTCTGATTTTCTAGACAGGAACACACCTGTGTTCCGTGATGATGTGTGCTTCTTCATCTCTCAGTCTGGAGAAACTGCAGACACCCTAATGGCACTCCGCTACTGCAAACGCCACGGCGCTCTAATCGTCGGTATCACTAACACAGTGGGCAGTTCGATCTGTCGCGAGTCTCACTGCGGCGTGCACATCAACGCTGGCCCTGAAATTGGTGTGGCGTCAACAAAAGCCTACACTTCGCAGTTTGTGTCGTTAGTGATGTTTGCTCTCGTAATCAGCGAGGATCGTATCTCTCTACAAAAAAGGCGCGCTGACATAATTGAAGGACTTCATGAGTTGGACACCAAGATCCGTCAAGTACTAGCGCTTGACAATGAAGTAAAAACTTTAGCTGAAGACCTGTTCCGTCAACGATCTCTACTTATCATGGGCCGCGGTTACAACTTTGCCACTTGCCTTGAAGGCGCCTTGAAAGTAAAAGAATTGACGTACATGCACAGCGAGGGCATTATGGCCGGTGAACTGAAGCACGGCCCGCTGGCGTTAATCGACGACTCGATGCCGGTTGTGATGATCGTAATGCGCGACCCTGTTTACACAAAATGCATGAATGCACTACAGCAAGTTACTGCCCGTCAAGGTCGCCCCATCCTCATTTGTGAAGAAGGTGACAAAGAAACAATGGCGTTTGCGTCGCGATGCCTTCAAATACCTAAGACTGTCGACTGTCTCCAGGGAGTCCTCACAGTTATCCCCATGCAGCTCCTCGCGTACCACATCGCCGTTTTGCGCGACTGCAACGTCGACTGCCCACGCAATCTCGCTAAATCGGTTACTGTTGAGTAGGTAACTTCATACTATTGTAAGTCTTCGCACAGCTATAGTTGATAGCACTGTAACGTTAAGTCATCGATAATTAACTAATGTTAATTAATGACAGAAAGATATTGTTATTCAGTAATGGACCAAAAAGTTGTGGATTATTGTTGTGAAATTAATTCGACAATACCTACTTCAGTTATTCTGTAGTAAGCGGTTTGAATATACGCCTGATGTACTCATTGTGACCTATAAAACTACCGATGCCAATATCGGGGAACTAGTTTTGTACTCGTGTGTGTGAACATTTTATATGCTTTTTTTTCTGTTAATTTCCAAACATTCCGAAACTTCTATTTTTTAACCTAATAAATTTCCATTGACATTCCATTACTTTGTCAATAGGTAAGGTTTTGGGTCTAGCATTTTAATTAATAGCTTTTATGACTTCAAGACTTGAGTTGTCGCATCAAGGCCATGCCTCTCGCTTGCATACCGCCTACTGACAGACGGGCAGTCATTAAAGTTGTACATAAATTCAACTCGCCCAATTTTCTTGATCTATTTTTACAGTCTTGCGAGTCTTAATGCAATGATAAAAGAGGACACTTTAATGGCATCACTAGCCTGCTGACTTGTGCTTACTGCCACGTTGATTACAATTTTATTTAGCAGTTAATGTAGTTAAATTATAGATAGTTCATTATCCTTCTGTAATATAATTTAACAGTTATATTAGGTATCGAACCTTTTATATTTTGTGTTATTTTTGCCATCGACATGCTAAGAAAATTGTCACAGATTGTTCATTTTAGCCGACTTCAAACAGGGAGGAGGTTACGTATTCAACGCATTGATTTATAGTAGCGGATTCAACGAGTTTTTTGTTAATTACTTACATATCCATTAATAAAAATGTAAGATTGGTGACGTGTTGTGGGTACAATATATTCTAGCTATTATGCGAAACAAGGAATTGCCTATCACAGATGTGCAATTTAACATTAGCTTCGCAAAAATTGTAGTTAGGTAGGTACTTCATGCAAATACTAATGTGAATCTAATTTTGTAACAAAGTTACGATGAAATTGTTGTAAGTATTGAAATAATGTGCTACGATAAAGTGTTTGTTATCTTTACTACATAAATCAACAAAATTTATTTTTCATGTTCTAAAATTTATTTTTACAGATGTTATGATTTGATAAGTGTTTTAATTATCAACATCAGATTGTCAAAAGTCTGAACTTTTTATTGCTATCAGATTTTTATTCTTTAAATTTAATAATATATAATTATATATTTTTTAATGTAGTGGTACTCAAACTCAACCTGCGGCCTGCCGGGCTTCTCTGTGTATATATGGCCGCAAGGTTTTCCTGTATAAGCACATACATACGAGAGCGAATATGATTCGTCTAACAAACCTGCACTCACTCATATACAGGTTGGATACATGAAGCGAGCCACCACCCTAATTGCGTAACTATCTACCACAATCTGAACCGTATTGAAGCCTATTGCTAATCCATTGCTTTATATGTTGGAAAAAATTGTCTGCTCAACAACGTAAATAACGCAAAGAACATCCATTCCTACTGTTAGGGTGTTACGTAATTACTCCGCTGGATGAAAGAACCTTAAATATAAATGCTACCATTTTTTTACACAAACATTCGTTTTTGTTTTTCAATAAAATACAAATCCTAACAGGTATAATTCGCCTTTGAGTTAGTTCAATTGTGTCACGCAAGCAACTTTAAAAAAAAAAAAAATCCTTTGAGTAAAAATTGGAAGCATCAATGTTTAAGGTTCTGTCCCTCCAGGGCCCGCTTCAACTCTCCACTCTGTATACCGTATAAAGGATTGATTATTGTCATAAAAATTCATCACATTCGATTGAGATTCTTAGTATGTACTTATATGTAGGATTTGTATATACATAATTAGAGCGGATATGTCCTAGGTGTAAAATATGCTATACATAATAATTACATTAAATTTGATGTAGGTATAACATGAATATCTGATTAGAATAGTATATAAATCATTTTAACGTATCAAATTATGTTTTCTAAGCCTTTGATTCGACGATGGCAGATAATTCTCCTTTTTTTTTTGTATTTTAAAGCCTAATAGTCATGCTTTAAATACCTACCTACTAATAATTGGATTAAACTGTGTATAACTTCATTATTGTAAATCAGGACCCTATTTGTGTGACACACTATCTATCACAATCTGAATAATTTTGAAGCGTATTGCTAATCCCTTGCTTTATACGTTCGAAAAATTAGTCTGCTCAACAACGTAAATAACGCAATGAATGTTGCTGAACTGCCAAAATGACAGCCATTCCGTTAGTGTGTTACGCAATTACCCCGCTGGCGCTGGTTGTCCATAAGATTTGAAAACAAGGAAATGTGAGATAAGTGCGCACTTAATGAATTTGATAACAGGCGATTACTCTAATTGACTTTTCATCGTCGTAAATATTCCCCGAAGTAGGTACATACCTAAGCAGTTGGAAATGTGAAATAGTGTGTTTAATCTTTACACAAGATATTTTTTCGTATTATAAAATATTATATTATTTTTATTGGTTCATAAAATAAAATATATTTAATTTAATACTTACTTGGAATGTAGGTAGGTACTAGAGTGCTCTCATTATAAAACAAATCTAATTAAAAACGAAAAAAAACTATGAGTAATAAAATTGTAAATATCGATCATTAATTTACTGTTGTTTATTTTTATATCCTAAATTAATCGCTAGTCAAAATCTTTAGCTTAGATATTTTTGATATTAAATATCTGATTTAAAAAAAACCTTTGTATATTTATTTATTCACCAAGTCGTCGATAATATAACATCTCATTAGATTATAATATTCTATTTCATCTAATGTATTTTTTTAAGAATTTTATTAATACGGAATTGGACATGTCAACACTGTAACATAGTGTTGACTATCCCTGAGTATTTTCCAGCACAGTAGTACCTACTTCCATTTTAATGCTATCCAAACGCGTACTCACAACAGAATATAAGCGATTAAGCACTGTATCCTATCCGAATTCAAATTCAAGATCAGTGTTCGAATCGTAATTGGGAATAACACTTATTCTTAATTCGGACGGACAGAATAATTCGAATCTAATGCAGGGCCCTCCATACAAATCGTCTAATATGGCTACTTAGGACCGATATTTTTTGTATTCGGATCAGATGCAGTGCCCAAACGCTCCTTAGTAATTATTTTACAATGCTATTATCTGAAATGAAGCTGTTCAGAGCATGAACACATTATAATATTATTGATTTTCGGTATATCGTCATCCATAAAATTAAAATAAATATGAATACCTAATTAATTTGTTTTTTATTCCATCAAATCTATTTAATTTACTCCTTTCCCTGTCTCGTGTAGGTACCTATTACACAATGACTGTTTCACTGCTGTGTCTGCTTCAGGGACAGTAAGAGTTAAATTAACATTTTTTTAAATGTTTATATGACTAGGTAGGTTAAATATATTAGCTCTCGTCATTGCAGTCGAAGTCGATCACGCACGCTCACGCCTGGCATGCAAATTCACACCTTGCGTGATAACGCTTATGCATGCACCAATTCGCACTAAGCGCTTCCAAATGTCCTATAAAATGCGCACAGCAAAAGAGTGGAACTCTACCTGCGTCTGTGTTTCCGACCGCATACAACCCAATTCTCTTTAAAGTGAGAGTGAACAGGCTTCTTCTGGGTAAGCTCACTCCATTGTCGACTTTGTCTCTGTAATCTCTGACCTAGACTAGAGTCAAGAGCAAACCCATCTCAAAAAAAAATTGAGGTAATATTAATGAACCTATGTTGTGAGCTGAATGGCATAACACTACCTAATTTATAGTGTTGATGGCGATGTAGGTAGGTACATCATAGGTTCCTTTCGGAAAACAAAGCGTTTCCTAAACTGATAAATGATAATACACCTATGTTATTTCAGTTAGATCAATGGTGTCCTATACGATTGTTTTTTTATTTTATTTCTCGTGATTGCCCTAATTTAATTGCACAAAAGTATCTATGTATTATTACTTAAGTAGTGTACCTATACTTAAGTAATAAGTAAGTTAGTATTATTTTATATGACAACACTTTCAAGTTAAGTACCTGGTCTACTTATTTTCATATTCCTAACCAAAAGACTGAATATCAAATCACACATTGGTGACCTAAAACTAAAAACATCACGCTTGTATTCTTATATCTATGGGTTAGGCAGAGGTCCACCCCCACATACAGGTGTACACTAACATTTCGCCAGTTATGTTTAAGCCCCATGTAACAGGGGCGAGCGTATTGCCATCAACCGGGCACACATCCAGAATCCGGGCTGCTACTGAAAAACTTGGATGGAAAACCCAATAACACTTTTCCCGGCCCGGGAATCGAATCCAGGATCTCTGGCTCAGCAGTAGCGCTAACACTAGAACTGTACCTTAATAATTACGACATAAGTGTAGTGTAGCCTGTATATTAGGTAATAAATAAAATAAAACATAATTACGAATACCTACTACCATAAAATTACATTCTGTTGGTCACCGGATTTGACCTTCAGACTGATAAACTTGCTAGAGCAGCTAAAATCTAAATCAATTTGAATATTTTATACAAGTATGTATACGTTTTAAAAGGCGATTTAAAGTAGGTATAATCAAAGACAAAAAATAATACCAGTCTTGAATACCTACCTACTTCGAGATAGGTAAAGGTTCCATGCTTGGACATTTAATAATTTCGAAGATAACTGATAGTGTGAAACAATTCGCGAACTCTTATTTACAAAACCGGTTGGTTCAAATGGTTCAGATAGATAACAACAACTTATACCTACTGCAAAACAATCTTTCTACTTGCGTTTGGTCGTTTTCAATGATAGTTAGTTAACAACACATCATGCTCAGACAGACCCAAGAGGCCTGCTCTCAATATATATCTACTAGCTTTCGCCCGCAGCTTCGCCCGCGTGAATGTCGGAAATTATCCCACGGGAACGTACTACCGGGATAAAAAGTATTCTACGTGTTAATCCAGGTTATAAACTCTCTGTGATCCAAATTCCATCCAAATCCGTTCTGTAGTTTTAGCGTGAAAGATTAACAAACATCCATCCAGCCATCCATCCTCACAAACTTTCACATTTATAATATTAGTAGGATTAGGTATAGGCCAGAAAATAAGTGAAGAAAAATGGGCATAACATGTTGACAATCATGATCTGCCTGCTTTTCCCAACTGTGTTGAGGTCTGCTTCCAGTCTAACCTACAAATGGCAACCGGGCCATGTTGACAATGTGACATAATAAATTCGTGTTCTACCGGATGAAGATGCTGTGTCATGTCGCAACTCTGTTTTACCTAATAGAACACGGCAGCCGTTTCGAACTTCGATTCTGCTTTGTAGACGTAGTGAAACAAAGCAACGATATTCGCACGGCACGATTTCTCAGAAGTGCTCAATGGACTTTTGTTGTGACACGATGTTCATACATTTTAATTGGTTCAATAACTACAGTAAGTATAATAACTATTTAATATTTTTTTAAGTGAAAACTTCTCTAGCCGCGTTGAGCACTTTTTGGGTGAACAAAAATCATGGCACTCGCGTCATCGTCACCGATCGTTTTCCATGAGCTATACCTATGTATACTGTGTATATATATTATGTGTACTTTTTGGGTGAACAAAAGCGTGAAACTCGCGTCATCGTCACCGCACGCTTCCCATTTCCCATGAGCGGGTTTACAAGTTACTTAGTTTTCACTTCTATCGGCAGTCCCCAGACTGCACCATTTTTTTTTTAATGTGAAACATCTATATCCGCGGTTAAAACCGATTGTAGGCGTGGCGACGTTTGCAGTGGTGATGCGTCGCCACGCTATACGATGGTATGTTTCACATCTGCCAGGCGTCCCGTGACGGCTCAATTTTTTAGTTACCTATAATAGGTATCGATATTGTAAGTGATATATAAAATTGTGAGCCGTCACGGGACGCCTGGCAAATGTGAAACATCGAAATTATTTTGGCGACGCGTCGCCACGGCATGTGTCGCCACACTCACAATCGGTTTTACCCGTGGCTATAGGTAGATGTTTCACATCAATAAGTACCAAAATGCGAAATGTAGGTGCAATGGTCCACAAAAAATGCTCCACGAAATCTCCAAAACCCCCACGCAACGAGGAAAGAATATGCGCAGTCGCAGGGCTTAGGCTATAGCCATCCTTAGAGTGCAAAATAAAGTTTTGTTTTTATGACAGATTAGGTGTCCTAATGATTCTGATACTGCCGCGGCCGCTCGGCTCAGCACGTCTTTTTAACCGACTTCATAAAAAGGAGGAGGTTCTCAATTCGTCTGTATGTTTTTTTTTTTTTTTTTATGTGTGTTAGCTCATAACTTTTTTCTGGGTGAACCGATTTGGATGATTCTTTTTTTATTTGATAGGTAGTGCTTTACATGTGGTCCCATTTAAATTTGATCAAGGTCTGACCAGTAGTTTTTGAGTTATCTTTAATATTGCAAATTTTTTCCACTTAGTTTATATGGATGATGTGTTAATAATTTCCTGTCACTGTTATTTACACACCAAGTAGTGGTATACGAATTTGTGTGGGGTAGGTACCGCAACTAAAAAGTGAAAAATAAAAACATTTTTACAAAAAAACAACCGACTTCCAAAAAAAACACTAAAAGCCGTGAAAAATAACTTTTATTTCGGAAGTCGGTGCCTTTGGTTTTGTATTTTCGTTTTTGGCCACCGACTTCCGAAATAAAAGTTATTTTTCACGGCTTTTAGTGTTTTTTTTGGAAGTCGGTTGTTTTTTTGTAAAAAAGTTTTTATTTTTCACTTTTTAGTTGCGGTACCTACCCCACACAAATTCGTATTCCACTAATTGGTATATAAATAACAGTGACAGCAAATTATCAACACATCATCAATATAAACTAAGTGGAAAAAATATGCAGTATTAAGGATAACTCAAAAACGACTGGTCAGACCCTGATCAAATTTAAATGGGACCACATGTGAAGCACCAGCTATCAAATAAAAAAAGAATCATCTAAATCGGTTCACCCAGAAAAAAATTATGAGCTAACACACATAAAAAAAAAAAAAAAAAAAAAAAAAAAAATAACATACAGACGAATTGAGAACCTCCTCCTTTTTGTGAAGTCGGTTAAAAACCAAAGACACCGACTTCAGAAATAAAAGTTATTTTTCACGTCTTTTAGTGTTTTTTTTGGAAGTCGGTTGTTTTTTTGTCTTTCAACAGCTCTATTAGGCGTCAGATCATCTCAGAATAAATAATACTTCCTTCCTTCTGAGCCATAACGTCTTTCACACAACCCATCCATCTTTTCGTTGGTATGCCCCTTTTCTCCTAGCCATCCGATCCACATTAATTGTCATGGGAGCACTTTGTGAAAAAAAAAAAAAAGTGTTTGTAACTCCGGTATTGAATTGACGTCAGACAATGATTAATTATTTTTCATCTTGAAATAGTTGCCTACCTACATTATAATAGGTGCCCCAGACCGGCGGTTCTGTAAAAGTCTTTCTTAGCTAATGGACGTTTTATTAAAAAATTACTAGTTAATTAGACTTTTACGGCTTATCGTAGCATTCTTCGTTAGGTACTTACAATAAGTTGTTTATGTTATGTTACTAAAAGTACATATTTATTCAGCTGTTAAATACTTACATTATATAGATGCATACGATACGTTTACCTATTTGTTCAAAATGATAAGTTTCTCTTATGTCTGTGTTGTTTCAGCATGCTTGCTGTATTTCATGACGACGTGGTACGATAATTGATAAATTTTAAATTACTGCCCAAGGTATAAACTTGCATTTTCGCCAGCTCTGTCTGTTCAGTTCAAGTCTGTTGAACGTTTTCCGACTCCGACATAATAATAATGTCGGATACATATATACGTTCCTTTCTTTACACACAGTAGGTATTCTAACAAAGAGGCTTTACGTACCTTTCTTTGTTTACGGTATTCTGACAAAAGGTGCGCTTTTTATTTGGCAGTTGCCACTCCGTAAAATATTCAAAATTTCTCGCGGGTTGTTAGATGCTAATGTCGGGTCGGTAAAGGTGGTTAATGTGTAACACCTTTCAGTAGATCTAATTAGTATACTTATAAAAATAGGTACTTAAGTGTCTAATGTATATCTACCTAAAATGATTCCTGTGTTCTGAAGTGGTATTAGGGCGAAGCGGAGATGTATGCAAGCAGTTTTCGGCACCCACATTTCGCCATGTATGTTTAACTCTAGGAAAAAACTATTTCCATCATCATCTTCTCATAGCGATAAGAGTTGATAAGCCTTTATTAATTATTGTTCATCAACAGCCATTCCACAGTCCGGTTATCCAGTATGATGAGTCGGCGCACTTCTGGTAAATCCCCAGTGTTCACATTAAAGTCCTCGTTTAGTCAATCAAGATATCTAAACGCTTATCTATCACCTTTATCATTTCGATAATTTCTGAAGATCAAAGCTGTTCCACATACTAGCGCCAATCTGGCCGTCATCGTCATGTTATGATACCTACAACGATTTATATTAATGTGATAAGAATATCTACTGTTATTATTTAAGGTAAAACAGGAAAGTAATCGTATTATCTCCGGAAGTTGCATATCTAGAGTAAGACAGAATTACTGGTTATTTCATAAGGTACTAGATAGGTAGGTTATATCTAATATCAAGGGCCGAACAATTATGTATGGGACTTTGGACGGAAACTGCCATAGCTGTACCTATCTATGTTTAATTAGATGACTAATTAAAAACTTCTTTTAAGGGGGATGTGCCAAGGTACCCCGCGAAATTCGTAATTTCTTACTTTTTTTGCAATTTGCAGGTCAATATCAGATTGTATGGTGATCTAAATATGATTCGCGACCGTATCAAATAAGGCTTTACAGAATTATAATCATTAGAATCAGCAATACAGTTAGAATTGCTCTCAAATGTCATGATTTCATGAAGTAGTATTGTTGATGCTAATGATTATAATTCTGTAAAGCTGTATTTGTTACTGTCGCGAATCATATTTTAATCAAAATACAACCTGACAGTGACCTGCAAATTGCAAAAAACGTAACAAAATTTGAATTTCGCGGGCTACCCTGGGGCCTGATATTTAGATAAAAACAGTTGGGAATTTCATTTAGTTGCGTTGACTTTGCGTGTGTGATAAAAAAGCGCGGGCGACGAGCGTGAGACGGGGCGCGCGCACCGCTGCAGCTGTTGCGCAGACGCAGACGTCGTCACCAACCACCTCTCTCTGTTTCACAACACGACCCACTTGTCAGCCAGGCCGCCACACATAGCTGCACCCCCGCCACCGACACCTAACACACGCCAGACAAACGCATTACCAGTTGAACATATTGAAACTTTGGCATTAAGCAACGCTTACAAGTTACAACAATCCTTCAATATGATAGACCGTCCTTGCGAAATAATGACTTTCAAAATTAATACCAACTACGTATTACAAAACAATATCATTGAATATTTAGGACTGCTAAGCACTTCAACTGTTTCAACTGCGGTACGACGACGACCGCATGAGGTAGGTAGTCTTAGTATACCGACAGCTCGTACGAATGTGAAGGCATTTGAGTTCTTGGCCTTCTAGTTCTCATTGGACATTTTTTTTCCAAGTTGGTAGGAATCGGCCCTTCGTTTTCGAGATTCATAATTCTAATAGGTAATTAGACCTACAGGCGATCTTATAACCGGGCTGCTCCAGCAGCAATAGGTAGGTTCTTATCAGAAAACCACCAACATAAATACTGAGGAGGTAGGTAGATAACTCCAACCCGGATCAAATTGAAGAAGATTGCCTCCGTCATCCCGTTAGTTTTCTTACTTTTCTTTTGGCCATTTACTAAACAAATACTTAGCTAACCATGTATGTACCTACCGAGTATTCGGAGCCAAAAACGTCACAGAAACGGAACGAAAACAATATTATGATATTCCTACCGTAACATATCCATTCAATGACCCAGGCGGGTTGGTGGACCCAGCTGCATTTAAGTTGATATTTGCACCATTTGTAAGTAGGTAACCTACAAAACATACCAAAGAAGCAAAGAGACGATAAACAGAAGCACTATAATAAGAATATGGATGATAAGATAAAGATTGATTCCAAGTTAGAGTTTTAATAAGATTTTCAAAAATGATACGTATGAGTTCTCAGAATAATAAGAAAATAATAAGTACCATTCCATAAAAAAATACAATATCGCAGAAAATATCTTTCGATAATAGGTAGCATTTTCCTTTTGGAACGGATATTGTTTAGCATTATCCGCCTTAGATAACACGCTTCTTACAGCTAAAACTAGAAGATAACGAGTACCAGAAATAAGCGTAGGCACACATAACCATAACATACAATGGTTTCGTGGTAATGATGTAATTATAAAAACATTGGGTCAAGCGCACGGCGGCGGCGGCGGGCGGCGCTTGCTGGCTGCTGGGAAGGCCAGGGAGTGCGCGGGCGCTGCTCCGGTCACACGCGGTCACTGGCCCACACTTTCGTACATTTGCACCTCACACTCACAGGTACTTCTCGTTAGGTATTTGAGGAGCCTTCTCAGGCTTGCCTTCTTTTTGATTTTATTTTACTACAATCTGCATTGACAAAACATCATCTATCTATAGAGATTTATCTACTTACTTGTCGGGTTGTTTTATTGATAGCATTTCATACAGCTACAATATCACAACAGAACTGTTTACCTATACTATACTTAAACGATCCTTGATTAGATTTAAGAAACGATAATTGATTAGGTTCTTAGAATACCTCCCCACTTATTTGTGTAATAGGTACTTAGGTAAACATTTATTGTTTCATACTTAGGTGTAAAATTCTGTAGAATACCCATAATGCCTATTTTAAACACACAGCAGAAAAAAACTTGTGAAATAAGTGAAAGTAGCTAGGTACCTACTTAGATAATTAAAGTACCTACATAGCTACCCAAAACCTTACAAAACAGCCGCATTCCAGTCTATAGCTTCTTGACTGTACAGTGCACACCCGATATTATGAAACCAAGCGTAAGGTACAATAATGAGAAATTTTAAAGACCTAACCTGACCGCTGAATCTCATTTACGCGTACCCTGTGCAAGCTGGTGGTATTGCAAGTATTGCAACACCCACTCTAATGTTAAATTGCGCATTCCTTGCGTCAGAGCGATAGGTTCGACTCGAAGGTGTTTTGTTTTCATTCCCCATGCGTTTACATAGTTTGTTTGTTGTAGCTGCATCTATTGAGTCAGCCTACAACAATACATATAATTTTCTATGGGGCACTGAATTGTTTTATCACATGAGTACAGTTACATACACTCATGTGCCTCTAATCTATAAAGGTACGTATGTGGAAAATTATAATATAAAGTAGGTACCTAATTAGCTGGTTTCTTTATTTACACAGACTGGACAGACTAGTTTTGTAATATAGGTCTATAGTAGCGCTTATAGCCTACACCATTACCGATTAGGGGAATAACCATAGCAAAACA
The DNA here is from genome assembly GCA_916610205.1 of Griposia aprilina. NCBI lineage: Eukaryota > Metazoa > Arthropoda > Insecta > Lepidoptera > Noctuidae > Griposia > Griposia aprilina. The sequence goes on from OU744286.1 coordinate 14,870,781, forward strand.
GTGGTCTATAATATATTGTAGAGTAAACTGTTCTGCCTACACAACTCTACAGCTGTCTACATGGATGGCTGGGGATTTCCCACCCAACACCGTGCAGGGCCTCATCGACAATTAGGTCACATGAATAAAAAACCGAGGTTAGGTAGTGGTAGCCATATAGAAGAGCCTGACAAATGGAGCTCGACTCCAAGCGCTTACATCTTGATTGTAGGAAACGGAAAGTGCGAACTTCAAATTAAACTCGCAAAAAAATACACGTAGGTATAACAACACAACTGCGCCTGCACATCGATCAATGAATCTGCGTCTAATTGATAAACAAGTGAGCAGCTCTGTTGAAAGCTATAAAACAGGAATATATAGAAAACCATACCACGTAGAGGCTGAATTTACACTCTAATCTAATTTATTTTCCTTTATGTGCAGTCACCTGTGATAACTTTTTATCTGCAAAAACATTGCTGCCAATAACAAGATAAGAAACTAAAATCTGACCTGTGTCTGCAATTCTAATAAAATCAGGTTTTGTTTTATTTTTATTCTTTTAGCCTTTAGAACATTGTCACCTTTTAAAAGGACCGGCTTATATCGTGAAGGCCAACAAGATACACACTACATTAGGACTCCAACTAGGAAATACAATCCATCACTAATCATAAAATCTCTGCTGTAAATAACTTTTTTAGAAAGCATAGGAATAATGAAACTGACGGCAGGTTAACTAATTATGCGTTAGATTGGATTTAAGCCATTTGCAACACGCATTATTTACTTAGCTATATGAAAGATTACAATATCCCCCTTCGCATCTGGCTTCCTATAAGAATAATTTAATAACTATTTGACTAATCGCTGTCTCATTCATTATGCAGCGGTTCAAAAATCTCGTAAGTACGTGTTTCGTGAAAAAAAAAGCAATGCAGCCGTGGACTGGTGTCAGTGGCCCCAAGCCGACCGCAGTAGCGGCGAAATTCCACGCTCCATCTGACGCACACCGCATAGTAAGCAGTTGGTTGTGACCTCGAAAAAGGATTCTTTCGCCCAGTTCCGATAACATCTACTTGCTGGATACTATAATTTCACAATTGTGAAAACTTAGATACCAAATTGTCGCAGCTAACGACTTATTTTGTAGTGGGTTATATAAACAGCAGGAACTCTCAAGATAGAACCGTTTGTGGCAAATTTAAAAATTGGTCGATATTGACGGCTCAGCACCAGCACCTCATGTGTTACTGGTTAATATACTGATTACCACCATGGATTTAACTCATGCCAATCAAACCAGGAGGAATATCTATTCCAAACAAACTAAATAAGTAAGTACCTTAGTACTTTACCTTCTAACATTGAAAGAGGAATGATCGAATGAACAGGTGGCCAAGTCTATTAATTTACAAACGTCACAATGGTCTCTGCATTGTTAGTTTTTGACAGATTTTGTATGGCAAATCTATCAAAAACTCACAATGCAGAGACCAATGTGACGTTTGTAAATTAGTAGACTTGGCCACCAGCTGTGTTGTGGCCTTAAACCGGACTGGAGTTGAGTGGGCAACTCAATTCAAATATGCCTGCCTGAATATGTGGACACTGAAGCTCGTGAGGTGGACACGGAAGATCATAAAACCGCGTTTAAGATAGGTACTACCTAATCAGCATCAGGACTACCAAAAGAAAGGAAAACTAATAAAAGGTCTAAAGCAAGGCCTGCAGTGCTATCCTCTATGGATAGGTACAACTTTGCGCGCAGCGCTGACGCAGCTGCGAAACTGACCGCCCCGCTATCAAGGTAACGAATTCGGAAGAACTTACTTAGATATTGTGGAGGCTATTGACAACACCTAAGAATAGGAAAATATTGATTTCTTTAAAATGATTATTTATGCATTATGCATAAGGGAATGCTGTTCGAGCGTTCGCCTTGGACAGGCTTCCTGCAGATCGGTGCGCCTGCGCCACGCCCGCAGTGAAGGGGCTTGCAACTCTTTGTTCCTAACTAACAGAGAAATGTTGCGAAACTGGTCTTTGACCTTTTATTTGATAAGGCCCGTATATTTTAAGACTAAGTAAGGGGTTGTGGAATAATTGTTCCGTAGTTTTCTTTTGTTTTGTCTGTTTATCTAAACTTAATATTATAAAGAGAAAAGATTTGATTTTTGTTATGTTTACATGGGTAGACCATGACCTGGATTAGGAAATAGGATAATGTTTATCCCGATATTCCCAAGGGATCGAGACTTATGCGGATGAAACCGCGGGGCGCTGCGCTTCTATAGGTAATCAGATATTTAGTGCATTAGGTACCTTACCTTTTTTTTTCGATAGGAAATCATCTAATGACTTCTCCCGCTCTGGGCGGAGCGAAAGGGCGTGTCAGACTCTTACTGACTAAAACCCACCCGTGTTCCTTCAGTTCGGTTCCTTCTTCACGGTAACTCTTTCGAACAATCCGCGACCCCGGCAGTAGTTACCTTACCTAGGCATAGTAAAAAGAAGAAGGAATTTAGGTATATAGGTAAGCTAAGTACTTAGAAGTAGGCTTTGTAAATGGAATTTCATTTACTAATAGTACTTATAAATAAGGTACAGGTTTGCATGTGAAAATATTAACCTACCATCCAACTCGTTTTCGAAGAATTTTCCCGAAGCCAACCTCTGGCTAGAAGGTAGGTAGACTAGACGCAAAGTAGCATTTAAATAATAAAAAGTTTTATTCATTAATTTTTGATCAATAAGGGACTAGGTAAGTTTCAGATAACATTTTTGAAGTGCAACATTAAATCCATGTGTTACAACAAAGCAGCCAATAATTAACTACCTACTCAATAATTACGTAAAATTAAGTAGGTAAGTATACCTACTTGTGTGTGGTTAATTTAAGCGGTTTGATGATCCAACCTAACCGGTTTCGGTGTTGTTGACGACATCGAAAGTTTATGCCATGACATTTTGGAATCAAGCAGATTTGTAGTCTTCACGGAAATTATAAAATGGCAATGATAATCGTGGATCCTTCAGTGGTGGATTGTATATTTTGTAGTGTTTGATTTATATTTTGCTATGTATTTTGTGGTGTACAATAAAGAATATATAAATAAATAATCCATAATAAGTTTATTAATACCTATCTCACTCAATGTCAGGAGAACGTAAGCATTTTTGCAACCCACCTATACAAACAAACATACGTAACATCACGCCCGTATTCCCTTATGGGCTGGGCAGATGTGTACCTATAGTAAAACTAAGTTTATTATTATTTGGACCTACCTGCAATACCTGCATAATTTAGTGAAGACAACAGCGTGTGCTCGTTGGGATATCCCATCGGCAAAAATTACGAACTTCCATACAAACTTTCATCTTCAATTTAATTCCAATTAGGGGAAGCAGGAAAGATTTTTTTTCGTTCACTCATGTGAAAGAATTTGAACAGAGTGGTGGTGGCCTAGTGGTAACGGCCACAACTTACGAGTTATAGTTAGGTCGTAGGTTCGAACCCAAACAGGTTCTTTACTTTGTGTAAATTATTTCACCATCGTTGCTCTCAAAATGGTGAAGGAAAACATCGTGAGGAAACCGGCATGTCCTGGAACAGAAAATTCGAAGACATGTGACATCTACCAACCTGCACTGGGACCGCGTGGTGGATTACGGCCCACTCCCTCTCACAGAGAGGAGTGTCCCAGCAGTGGGAAAATTATAATAGGCTGACCATGAATTCAAACAGGCGCGACACGTGACGCGAATCGCATAACACAAAATTAGGAATAAAGGAACTCCGGTGCGTACTTATAGAAAATGGTTTTCCTGTACGTCTGGGGGTTAGGGTTTTTGGACTGTTTATAATTTTTCTTCTTATCATTCCGTTACTATCCACTTTTCTCGCTTAATATAGTGACGAAGTAAACATTTCCGCCGTGAGACTGAAACCACTTTTTATAAGTCCACTAATAAAACTAGACAATTGCTGCCAGTCTACATTATTTGATGGAGAGTAGATTATAAGGACCGGGTACGTGCACGAAAAGATCGTCTAATTTAAAATTGCGCGCCCTTACGTTTTTTATACATTCTTATTTGCATATAACATATATACTTACCTACATAGTAAATAAAAGAGTAAATACGATTCTTCGACGATACACGTCTACGAATGTGATAACGTCAGTTCCTGTCCCTCACTGTCCAAAAAGGACTCTTAGTTGTTTACTGTATTATAATTAACGATTAAGTGCTCTTGTTGGCAACAAACTATATTATATCAATGTTAAAATCCCTTTTAAAGTTTCGTCCCGATTCACCTCTGCATCCCTATTCACCCTGTTCGACTATTAGTTTAAAAAAAAAAATGCGGGAGTGTCGTGGAACACTCGACTGGAACGAAGTTCCTATCGTAGTATATTTAGAACATCCATAGAACAACTTTGATTACCATAAAAAGGGTTATATTGAGTCAACCTTAAAAGATAGATATATGCTGTCGTAGACTTTTTTTTAGAACTTTTAAAGAGGAACAATTCCGTCATACACAATTTTTCATAACTTTAACCGTTTACGCAGCGCACGCAACGGAAGCTTTCAAAATGAATTTTTTTTTCCCGTTTTTGCAACATTTTTCATTTATGCTCCACTCCTATTGGTCGTAGCGTGATGTTATAGTATAGCCTAAAGCCTTCCTCGATAAATTGAATACCCAACACAAAAAAAAATGCAATTCCAATCAGTAGTTCCTCAGATTAGCGCGTTCAACCAAACAAGCAAATAAAGAAAGGGTCGTGACGGAAACTCGTGACGGAAAATTCTTACACATTTTTTCGCCTAGCTCCTATCCGCCACGTCCGTACCGTGCGATATGGATCTTCGTTCCAAATAAATACAAAATACAAGCAGACGACCGACGCGACGTCGCGGGCACAGCTAGTATTTCTTAAAGGACTATAGATATGATCCTGGTTACCTCTATGATAGAGTATAAATCACAATGTTAACTGAAGAACCCTATCCTTGATAGTGGTAACGTCGTAGCATAAAAATATGTTGCTTATGGCTCAATAACCCACTAGGTATATTGTGTAATGCCTTATGTAGGAATGTACAATCACGTCAATCTATTTTTAGTATAAAACAGGAGTTTATTTAGGGTACATAAGATTTAAAAATACTTTCTTGCAGTTATTGAACACGGATATAATTTAGGTAACGTACCAAATCAAATAATATAGGAATTCAACATTTAAATTTAGCAAATGTAAAAGTCAAGATTCAAGGTGAACAGGTAGTGACGGGACCATTCCAGTTGACTCTACACGGCTTTAACGCCAATATAATATGTATATTTAGATTGGATAGTGGACACTGCTTGCGGTGTGATTATGTAAAATTTGACATATCAATAACAAGTCTTAGAAAAAAGTCATAGTTCAAGAATAAAAAGCTATAAAACTTGGATTATTTGCGTACCATTGTGTACCGGTTGTCCTTTTTTTTTATAAGTGAAGGTAATCAATTCCTAATAATGTGTTGTGAATAGAAATGGCCATTTACCTACTTCTAAACTTTTTTTTAAGTTCTTTCTATTTCTTCCAATAGATCGAATTTAGGACATATTCATCATAACGAAATCTAAAACCGTAGCAACTCCTGCTACGTTTGAGTCAAACTCTACGGTATAACAGACCCCTCCCCCCCTCTGCCTTGCATAGTGGCCACATCCACGTCATCTAAATCAGGGGCGGCGACTTTTAGAAAACCTTGTGGATGCTCATTCTCATGCCCGACTTGGGGTTCTTTTTTTATGGCTCGCTTATTCCCTAAAATCGCATCTAAATCCCTCCAGTAAAACTCTTAATCAGCGAACAGGCACCGTTTGCACCCTTATGAAATTACTAATTAATTACGTTTATAAAATATGGATTTAAGAAAATCTACGATGCAAGAGCAAGCGAAACGAGCTCTACAATATTAGCACCACGGTTTAAAAGGTTATACCTAACGAAGTGACGTGATTTTAAAGAGAGATCGGACAAAGCCGATTGACTGATAAGTTTTGATGTCTATGCTCATGGGTGCTTCGCCCCCACTATTTAGCTCTCGTGGGTGCTGGAGCCCCCATGCTCCCATGGAGTCGGCGCCCCTGATCTACATATTTTAATTATTTCAACAGCGACATCTGTAATTCAAATTCGAATACTATTTCTGCCAAAAAGGCTAATAGTTAAATCAGCATAAAATACACGCTCGAAACAAAACCGACGCGACGACGAAAGCTATAATGGTCTTTGGTTTTGTTTTTTTACTGTCAATTCTACTATTGTCTTTGCAGTTGGCAATTTTCCGTCGTCATTATAAAATATTTATTGAATATTGTGAAATAATTCTTCAAGTTGTAACCACCATGTCTTCCAAGGGTGGTAATTATAATGGTGACTTATTCGAATATATAAAAGTGAGTGAAGATGAAGACGACTCTAATGCGGTCGAAATTCCGTGTGAATTAGATGGTACGCTGTTGCTATCAACCCTCGTGGCCCAATTTCCCGGAGCTTGTGGACTGAAATACCGGCACCCGGACAGCAAGTCAATCCGAGGTATTCGCCTAAGCGATGGCAAATTGCATCCACCAAGTGAAGTAGGATGGGGTAAACACCTATATATTTGTGTGTTTCCAAAAGAGAACAAACGTAAGATGGAAGATGTCTCTCCTGAAAACTCGGCCGCTAAAACCAAACGCTTAGAGAAAAAACTAACATGCTCAGATTTAATTTGTCTTGGGTTGCCATGGAAGTCGACCGAAGAGTCCATAAAGCAGTACTTTGAGCAGTTTGGCGAAGTTGTAATGGTACAATTAAAGAGAGATAAGAATGGATCTTTCAAAGGTTTTGGTTTTATACGTTTTGCTACATATGCATCTCAGATGAGAGCTTTGGCTCAAAGACACAACATTGATGGGCGCTGGGTGGATGTCCGTATTCCTAATTCAAAGGAAGGTGTAGTTCCTCAGATGCCCTGCAAAGTATTTGTTGGACGGTGCACTGAAGATATGACTGCTGATGATCTTCGTGAATATTTCTCTAAGTTTGGAGAAGTAACTGATGTTTTTGTCCCTCGTCCATTTAGAGCATTTGGATTTGTTACTTTCTTAGACCCAGAAGTCGCACAAAGTCTTTGTGGAGAAGACCATGTCATCAAAGGGGCATCTGTTTCAGTATCAAGTGCTGCACCAAAAATCAAAACCAAGTCTCAAAACTGGAAAGATGATTCTTATGGGCCAAATAATTGGGAGGGCAACCGCTCTGGTGGACCATCTGGAGGGTCAAGTAACAATGGAGGAAATAGCAACATAGATTCTCTCAATATGCAAAACTTAGGAATCAATCCCAATGGAGGACCACCTGCCAACTTCAACCTGCCTATAAGTCTAGTGGCAGCAGCACTGAATCAAGCAGGTTGGGGTGGATTTTTGGGAGGACCTGGTAATTCTGGCCCAAATAATTGGCAGGGTGGCCCACCCCAGGGAGGTAACTCTGGTAAAAACTGGAATGGCAACCAAAACTGGGGTCAAAATGGCCCACCGCAGTCATGGAATCAAGGTGGTGGCAATCAGGGTTGGAATGGTAGTGGCAAAGGTGGCAATGGAAGTGGTAACTGGAATCAAGGAAGTTGGCCAAATGGCCAGGGTAACTGGAATGGTAATAGTAGTGGTGGTTCCAGTTCTGGTTCTGGTTCTGGTGGGTGGAATAACAACAAGCCCCAGACATGAGGTGAGCACTATGGCAAATGCTTGTATCAGAGATGTCTGTATGGTAACATTAGTTTAAATTCTAGTCTCTAAGTAAATTTTTATTTCTATGTAAAGATGTGTAACTGAAGTAAAACTTTGATGTGATAGGATTATCACAGGATGCTTTATGGATGTATTAAGATCCAGATGATGATGTATTAGATGTAAGGTGACATAGAGAATTGTGTGTAATAATGTGATGTGTGAGATGAGGACTTTTGTTCAATAAAGGTGTATGTCATTCTGAGATGGATGTTTAATTTCGATAAGTCTAGGTGGGGCTTACATTGTCATGAAGCCTAGATATCATTATGTACAATAAAATTAAATGACTGAAAGCAACTATAAAAAATTATTTGAATTGGGTGTGAGTGAACATCTGACTGCATGGGTCATATCATAATAAATAATAAAGTAGAAATATTTAGGATGTAAAGTTGTCATTAGGTGTGCACAACTGTGTGTATCTTGCGTGATGTGTCTGCTGCTTTCAATCACCTAGGAATGAAGTGAACTGGTTCTACATCCTGTGGAGCTGCGGTAAGTGGAGGGTGTGCAATCAATGGGTATGGTCTGATGTTCAATTATGTATGACATATGTATTTGTTCTTTCTGTGCAGTAGCTATGGATAAATGGCTTATCAAGAGTGCTAATTACCAGTGTGAGTTTGACTGATAAGTCTGTGGTAACTATTATTTTATTTTTTAATGAAAAGGTGGATTAGTGAAATAATTGGTTTGTACTTTTCTTTCATCAAATGTGAATAAGTAATTATGTTATTATTATTACAGGTGTAAAACAAAAATTGTAGGTGTTTGGAAGATACCTGGCTAAGGAACTTTCTTGTGTTGGATACATAATACTAAATAAACTTACAAGTTTGTTCTTCTGTAATGAGGAGGTATGTATGAAACTATGAAGTAAATGGAAGAAGTACCCACATACTGTAATAAACAAAGTACTGCAACAACTCTCACAAATTGATACAAACTCTATGCCTAAACTATAATTATTTATGGCGTTACCAGGGAAAGAGAGAGGGGAATCGACTGTTGATGCCCGCGACAGTAATATCGTAGACCTACGCTTGTTATACTCGTCCAATTGCTCGTGGCACGCGGGGCCATAAAACTCGTATAATAAACACAATGGCATACCATTGTATTCAATAAACTTGTTTTAGAGCCCCGTGTGCCACGTGCGTTTGAACCGAATATAGGCGCGAACTTCGCTTGCATTCAAGCACGATTGGGTTATTCCCTTTACCAACCCTAAAACAACCCACCCTAGGGCGAAATACTCGGAAACGCGTGTTCATCTACCCACCCTAGATGGGGTGGATAATCGGAATTCACTTCTGAATGTTCTTCCGACTTTCCACCCCAAGTACAGTCATCATCAACAGTACAACAGTAAATATACTTACACTTAAATTATTTTTTAATAACCCCAAAATTAAACAGAATATTACTTATTGCATTTAAATAATATTCATAAGTAATTTATAAATTCTGCAATATGTCCAGGAATTGACCAACACTAGTTTGATTATTGAGTAGACTTAAATGTGTATCCTGGATAAATTCGTCTCTTTTATTACGCTTTTATTAGCTTCATACGTATGTTAGTATGTAACGGAATCTTCGAAACTGATTTTGACCCCCTTCAAAACGTCGGATTAACTCGAAATTTGGCATACTTATTAAGGACCGATGACAATTCAATATTTTAAACAGTTTGACCCGTTATCCTTACTAGGATAATCAGGATTAGCGAATTTTTGGTTTCCTGATACCCGGAGTGGCTGCGTCGAGACCAATAAAGGAAACTACTTGGCGCGCCGATCACCTATTTCTCGGATAAGTTACAGACTTAGAATAACCATCAATGACGGCTCAATTTTATTGAAAATCATAGATTTTCATAGTAGGATATCGAAAATATTGTGTACTATAGTTCGTCAACTCGCTATATCGAGTATATATTCTAAAAGCAGCCAATATATACTTAAACTCTTTTAGTAGTAAATTGATGTAATGAAAATCAAACTCACTTTAGTAGTAAATTATTGTAATGAAAAAAAAAAAATTGAGCCACATTTAGAGACATACATGACCTATTTATTGCGACAAACATATGACTACTCGTCAGAAAAGTCAGGTAATTTCGTACGTTTCATGAGTTCTGATATAAAACAATATTTATCGATTTTATTTCGACTGCAGCCAATAATTATTCAATATCTACTTTAATAGTAAATTGATGTAATTACTATCAAGTTTTTTTTTACATTTGATATAAAATTTCTATCATACGTCGACAAAGTAGGTAAACGTAGATTTTTCTTGATGATAAATTAACGATAGATGGTACACAATTTTATTTTATCTACGCCACACTTCGTTCACCGAGATTGCTCCCGGACCCCGAACCCCAAACTTACTCACTACTCATACTCGACCCAATACTTTCTATGAAAATACTCAGACTCACTAACATACGCTCGATCCTCAAACTTAGCCAACATTCTCACACGTCCCAATACTTGCCATGAAAATACTCTAACATACACACTGATAGAAGGATTTTTTTGTATCTAATAAGATTTGTTAATAGTTAATAAATGATTTGTTAGAGGAAAGGTTTTTAACAAATATTTATTAACAGTTAATAAATCATTAATTTATTAGTGGCTATTTTTTTGTACCAATGAAATATTTATTACTATTTAACAAATGATCTATTAGTATTTACAAAATAGAATATTAATATTTAAGAGAACACATAAGAAACATGTTTCACTGTATTATTTTAATTGTTAAAATTACTATGAATTAGAAATTTGGTGAAACGGAATATAAATAAAAAAACACAAAAATATATAATTTATTGTTATGATCCTGAAACTAAAAAACTTTAAAAAATACGCTTTTATAGAAAATCCAACAAAAAAATAGAAAATAAATTTGAATAAATTTGATTTAAAAAAAATCGTGTAAGAAAAAATGATTTTATTGTAAAAAAAAAAGCGTGGGGTGTGTTTCAGGATATTATCAAAATATTTTTTTTTTGTATTTTATTTTATTTTTATTTTGTATAAATAGTTATAAATATTTTATGAACAGATATGAGTAGACGGGTTATTTTGATAATATCCTGAAAAGCACCCCACGCTTTTTTTACAATAAAAGATTTTTTTCTTACACAATTTCTTTGAAATCAAATTTATTAAAAATTATTTTCTATTTTTTTGTTGCATTTTCTATAAAAGCGTATTTTTTTTAGTTTTTTTAAACTATTATTTATTAATGTACATTTGCAATCGTTTTCTAAATTTCTTTGCTACAACAGACCAGAGGTCCACTCAATCTGTGTGGTTCTTTCCTCAAAAGACCATTTCAGATACCAATCTACATGGTCTTCACATGATCTGACCAAGATTATGTCTGGACTTTAAAAGAGACTGTGACCTCTGAGTTTGTTTCGGCCTTTCTTCTCAGAGTAGTCAGATAGGAAACGCCGACCTCATCTAGTTTAAAAATATGATTGACGTGTAAAAGTGTTTGTACAAACCTACTTACAGAAATAAAATCATTTATCATTTATAGACGTATTAGCGATAAATGTATGGTATGCCAATGTCTACTAAGTATTTTGGGCCAGTTTCTATAAATGACTACACAGCCGTGGGAAAATCGGAAGAAACAATACCTATGCGAATTCCGATTATCCACCCCGTCCTTGTTTTTTTTCTTCACTCCGCAGTAACTGTTTTTCGATCCTCTAAAACAATTGTTGCGTAATGACCTGTCCTTCCGAAGAACGACGCCACCATCGTTTTGCCCACCTCTCTTCACTTTAGTTGGCAACTACTCGGAAGGAAACGCCCAGACAGCAGACTGTCTTTTAGTTTCAGGATCATAACAATAAATCCAGCTTTCGTCACCCGTAAGTATGTCGAACACAGCATTTGAGTCACCTCCGTTAAATCTTTGAACCATTACACGACACCAATCAACACGACGGAGTTTTTGGCCTCTGTCAAATTATGAGGTATCCACCGAGCACAAAGCTTCCTGACCGCTAAATGTTCATGGAGAATTTTGTGCACTTGACTCATACCGACGATGCTTAAGCTTGTCGGAATCTGCAGATAAGTAACTCTTGTCAGTCTCTATCATACGCCGCACAACACTGATGTTATCTTTAGTCGTCGCCGTAGAAGGCCGTCCCTCACGCAGATCATCGGTGAGATTAATGCGTCCAAGTTTAAACTCATTAAACCAGTTGTAAACAGTGGCACGAGTAGGAGCTTCATCGTTCAAGACCAATCGAAGTCTATCATAACGTTCTTGTTGACTTAAATGACATCGAAACTCATAAAGAATCATTGTACGAAAATATTCTCGCGTTAAATTCTTGCTGACGTGACACAGACAATTTTCAATTTGCCGCCAAATCGTAATCAAATGAATACAATACTTACACAATAATATTCGCAGAATTCCATTTTCAAAATTTGAAGTAATTGTTTTATTATATCGTTTACAAGTGGCCAGTTCTAAAAACTTTCAGTGTCGCCCTCGTACCGTTATTTGGGAACCCGACAGTGGCGCGTTCCGGGAATCATGAAAACATGGCCTCGGATTTGTGCAAGGCCACCTCGAGGCCCAATTGCCGGATCGTCTCAAGGACTGTCGCAACCCCGCGTGTCATTATTTCGGCCGCCACCTGGGGCGACCTCCCCTGTGCCAGGACCGGCGTGTCGTCAGCGTAACAAACGACGCTCACGCCGCTAGGGAGGTCGGCGCGCAGCACCCAGTCGTACCCGATGTCCCACAGATGCGGCCCTAGGATCGATCCCTGTAGGACACCGCACGACATCTCTCGCCGGTTTCACTCTCCCTGGTGACCGGGATAGATTACGGCCTTGTCGGTCAGATAGGCATCCACCCCGTCCGGGGTGGATAGATGAACACGCGTTTCCGAGTATACACCCTAGGGTGGATAAACGGAATAACCCGCACGATTGCTTAGGAACTGTTCTCGAATCCATAACGTTTTCTAAACGTAACTGACTATTCTGCTAGCTTCGCATAGTACACTTAAGGCATTCGATAAAGTAGATCACTTTCTGAACTGTACTGTTGTTTTGTACTGATGGATAAATTGGTTTATGTAAATCCTAATCACATAGTAGAACTTGCAGTTACTGATCAAACTGACTAATATTCATCTCTAGGTAGTTAAACTAATTAGTTGGTATCTACCAACTAATTAGTTTAACCCTTATGGGATCCCAACAAGGGGACAAGGGTCGATTTATGAACCCAACTTTTTTATTTTTTTTACTAAATCCTTGATTGCACCGGAACAACGCTTGTTATCATCACCCTGTGGAGCCCTCCACAAGGTACTATGTGTTTGCCGGCAACTGGCACTCAATCGCTGTATTATACTCCCTGTCAGACTCATAGTTCACGTACAGTGCAACGCCGTGACGTCACACGCAACGCAAAAGCTTCAGGCGACACAAACATTTTTATTCAGTCATCTCTCGAAATGATAGTCCATTAGTTCTATATTATAGATCTCATGTATGTCGGGCATTAGTTATCCTGAGACCTTTTCTAATTTTTAGTTTTCAACAGGTGAATTCTGCGAGTTTCTGAAAGCGAAGAAGATGAATAAAATTGATGTTATGATGAATATCATAGATGATTCTATGTTAAATATCGCTGAAGATTATCAAAGTTAATTTAAATATACCCTAAGTTCATGCGTTTTATGGCGGAAAAAGAATGATTGACCAACAGTCGTCCAACGATAAAAAAAAGAAATAGTACACAGCAGAAACGGTACTTTGAGTTGGACATTAGAAACGAACCGCGTGTTGGTATCGCATACCTTTGTCGCCATATTTTATAATATATTATTGAATTTGTTGACATTGTAGTCACATTGAAAAACCATCCAATTCTAATATCAATTAACTTTTAAAGTACCCCTTCATAATACTTAACAGATATAACTTACCAATCAAGAAATAAGATAGCGAAAAGTCACGAGTCGTGGGGGACTTTTCGCTATCATAGCACGTGGTACGACATGTCGTGAGTCACGAGTCACGACGACGTACCTACCACATGCTTAAAAATAAACCCTATATTAGACCCTCTACGTTATCGGTATCACGGTATGTAGTTAAGAAGGTATCTACGTTAAAAATAAGAGAAAAATCAAATTAAATACCCTTTTAATATTAAATCTGTAAAAAATATATACCTATCCAATAAATGAAGTTATCTCAAAATCAAACTCTTTTTATTATATCATTACCATTCCTACATAAGACTATGTAGGGTATAGACATATAGTGTATTATATTAATCATCAATATGTAGGTAGTTATGGGACACACCTTGCAAATGATAGTGTTAATTTGGAACGTGCCTAGTTAGTATTCCAATTACTACTACATAATTATATAAAACTATATTTGTTGATTCACCGACCGTTGAGGCCAACACAGACCCGGCGAAGCGCAGGGCTGCGCGATTTTCACTGTCCTTACAGTAAAGTAAAAATTTATAACCACACACACGATGCGACGTCACATCGTGACACTGCGACGTTGCGTCGTGAATTCTTACGATGTACGTCGTAAGTTTTCACGACACGACATCGCATCGTGACAGGATGTCGCAACGTGCTGCAATGCGACGTATTGTGTGTAGGTAGGTATGTGTTTTGGGTTTTGGCCCTTACCAGGACTGCGCTGGTCGCCCTTATGTTAAAATGGCAGACATATTTTCGAAGTGTAGTTTTCATGGCTAATAAACATGCAAGAGGGGCATACATTCGAATCTTCATATCACTCCCATGAAGATTCGAATGACGTGTTTCGCAGCACGCTGTTTCGAAAAACATTGCGAGTGGTACGCCATCGCCAGTTCAATAAAAAAACATTCAATTGAAGTAAGTAGGTAAGTATTTATTTGCATAAAACCGCTAAGTACATCGAATGAAATCATCGCGAACACGTTGATGCGAAAAGCTTTTTGAATGTTACGCTGTAGTACGAAAGTCATGTTATTGTAGTATTATTTGATTACACACGAAAATGGCGTTTTATGTGAAAAAAGCATAGATTATTTTTTTAATGAAATTATAAATTTCATCAATCAAAGTATGTACCTACATACCATTCTTTTATAAGCACTTTCGCCATTTTATAGGTAGTTCATTAATTCCTTTGCTGAAAATATTGTGCGAGCGAAAATCAATAAAATCTATGAAGGCGGTTTTGACTGCCTCATCGGAATATAATCTTTTCCTTTGCAAGACTTTTTCCGAATTCCGGAAAAAGTGGTAATCTGTTGGAGAAAGGTCCGGGGAGTATGGTGGATGTCGGAGATATTCCAATCGCAGCTCCTCTAATTTAGCGACCGTCTGTTGTGCAGTGTGTGGTCTGGCGCTGTCCCGAAGCAGCAGTGGGCTAGAGCACAATTGACCAGTCTCGGTTGTTTAACGGCTAGCTTTTCCATCATGGTTTGTAATTGTTGACAATACAGATCTGCCGGGATCGTCTGGCCAGATCTTAGGAAAGTGTAAACTCAAACTCAAAGCATTTATTTCAAATAAACCAATTACAGGCACTTTTGAATTGTCAAAGGGCCAGTCAGTTAGAAAAATGAAGCTAGTTGCCCATTCCAAAGCGTAGTAGTTACCTATGGAGAAGAACGGGCAAGAAACTCCATGGACACTCTTTTAAATCAACATATAGTTACAAAAACAAATTGTTTACATCATTCATGTTCAAATAAAAAATGTGAGTACGATGTAGAAAGACGTGCACGTTTAAAGTATCCGTAATAAAAAAGATAAGAAAAAAACAATTCAAAAATTAAAATAAGCCGTGGCAACCAAGAGTTGGCCAGTCCCTACTGACGGCGTCCGTTCACGGACATGACGTATGGATCAGCACCATTCAGCTCAACCATTTTGAAGGGAACTTAATGATCCAACACACACGCCACCACCAGCGAGACATTTAAGTGAGCATGACATACTCTCAGCCGCCAGGGCACATTCAAGTCAATGAATGACGAGCCTAGTAAATGGTGGCTTTATAGTAGGTACATAGTGCTCACACATGTGCTATGCAATTATACATTGTTAAGAGATTGAATTTATACAATGCAAAGATGTTGTTGTTTTTACAATCTTCAGCAGCTCCAACAATATTTCCGAGTGCTAATCAATTAATTTATGCCCCCCTGTGGAGCAGGACCAGCGTTGAGCCAAGCATCTTTGTCAGCGATATAATCCCCCAACTTATAATATGCTTGGCTGCATAGTGTGCGTTTTATACAAGATTTAAATTTTGTTTCATTCAGTTGGAGTATGTGGGGAGGTATTTTATTGTAACATTTTAAACAGTACCCCATGAAGGATGAGTCTGCTTTAGCCAGTGTGAAACCTGGTTGAACTAATTAGTCCCTATTTTTAGTCAAATAGTTGTGTCTTTCACCTCTTTTACTGAAAATATTTAATTTTTTCCTTACGTACATGATGTTTTCATAGATATATTGACAAGGTACCGTCATGATGTTAATATCTTTAAACAGTTCCCTAAGAGAATCGCGCCTGCGGAGGCAATATATTGCTCTGATGGCACTTTTCTGCAGAATAAAAATAGACTCGATAAAATACCGTAAGACATGATACTATGAAAGTAACTGAAATAGACTAGCCTCGCGGAATCTACATTAGTAAATTGACGGATTTTTCTCACAGCATATGCTGCTGAACTTAGCCGTCCTGCAAGAGATGTTAAATGAGGACCCCATTGCAGCCTTGAGTCGAGCGTGATCCCCAGGAAAACAGTTTTATCGACGAATTTCTAGTTTCTCTTTATTCAATACTATGTCACAATCATTACTTTTAACATTCGGTAAAGCAAATCTTATGCATTTAGTTTTATTCCCATTTAATACTAAATTATTAGCAGTGAACCAATCATGTACCTGCAGTAGGGCGTTATTTACGTCGCCAAGATTTGATTCACGTCTATTTATCTTAAAAATTAAGGAAGTATCGTCAGCAAATAACACCATTTGTGGTTGGTTTTTTAATAAATGGGGTAGATCGTTAATATATACTAAAAAGAGGAAAGGACCTAATATTGAGCCTTGTGGAACACCTATTTTTACTTTTAAACCACGTGAATTAACACCATTTATTTGGACTTTTGCTGTCTATCATTTAAATAAGATTCTACTAAGCTAAGCGCAAGTTTATCTAGTCCGTAATGCTCAAGTTTTAAGAGCAAGGTTTTGTGTTCAACGCAGTCAAATGCCTTGGAGAGGTCACAAAAGATTCCTATGGCATCCTGGGCCTCCTCCCACGCTGTAAATATGTGTTTTAATAAAGTGACACCGGCGTCAGTCGTACAACGTCCTCTGGTGAAACCATATTGCTGATCGTGTAAGATTTTGTTGGTATTAAAATGATTAAGCATCTGATTGAGCATTACATTTTCGAAAACCTTGCTGAATACCGGCAACACGGATACTGGTCTATAATTGTTGGAGTCTTTGCTGTCCCCAGATTTAAAAAGTGGTATAACCTTACTGTATTTCATTAAATGTGGGAAGACTCCTTGATCTACACACTAATTAAATATCAAAGCTAGGTAAGGTGCTTTAGTCTCGATTATGGATGTACAAACTTTGATTGACATTCCCCATAGATCTTCGGTCAATTTGATTTTTATTTGCCGAAAAGCTTTTATAACTATCATAGGGTTGATATGTTTAAGTTTAAATTTAACCAGGCAGCCTGGAACGTTCGCTCTTAATAAATTAATTGAGACATCCGGTGAGGAATTTAAAGCTTCCGTCGTTTTATATGGTATATCGGTAAAGAAGTTTACAAATTCTTGAGCTACTTCTAAGTTAGAGCTTATGGCACCACGTGAAGTCTCCAATATATAATCAGTGCTTCGTATTTTTTTCCTACTAGTTTCGTTATTTATAACTTTACAAACTGTTTTTATTTTATTTTCTGCGGATTTGATCTTGTTGCTAATGTACAGGGCTTTAGCTATCTTGCAGGTATTCCTAAAAGTTTTGGAATATCTAGCAACATACTTGTTGAAAGTTTCAGTGTTAATGTAAGGCTTAAGGCCATACAGCTCGAACAGTCTTTCCCTGCTTATCCTAATACCTCTAGTTGCCCAGTCACTAAATATAAAGTTAGGGCAAATATTTTTTGTTTTCTTTTCAAAAGTTTTATTGAATTCCTTGTGCACTACTGAAAAGAAATCCTGATACAATTTATTTGCATCGTTCATATTATGGCCCAGCACATTTAACTTATTACTACGGGCACTATTGAATCTATTTAATTTGCCAGTCGTTATTGGTCTAAATTGTATTTGCACTTTTTGCAATGGTGCTTTAAAATTAAAGGATAAATGATAAATGATTTTATTTCTGTAAGTAGGTTTGTACAAACACTTTTACACGTCAATCATATTTTTAAACTAGATGAGGTCGGCGTTTCCTATCTGACTACTCTGAGAAGAAAGGCCGAAACAAACTCAGAGGTCACAGTCTCTTTTAAAGTCCAGACATAATCTTGGTCAGATCATGTGAAGACCATGTAGATTGGTATCTGAAATGGTCTTTTGAGGAAAGAACCACACAGATTGAGTGGACCTGTCCAGTCAGTGCACGCATTTGTCAGTAATCGATACTGTTTGTTCAGTATGATCAGACAGCAAATAATTTATTATGGATTTCTCTAAATAATCACAATCGCAGAAAACATTATCAATACAAGTAGCAGAAATTGGAGTTACTCTAGTTGGTTCTGTAAAAACATTACATAAATTGAACGATTTAAAAAGGCTTAATAATCTACTGCTATTTGAATTACTTTCCAAAATAATAATATTGAAATCACCACAAATAATTGCGGCTTTGTTACTGGATGCAAGTTTCGATAGGACATCTTCCATTATTGACTCAAACAAAGAAAAGTTCAGATAATTAGGGGGTCTGTAAACGCACACTACAACATGCTGATCTAGCTCAACACAGGACAGTTCGATGCAATGTTCAACTGATAAACCAACTATGTCTTTACGTTGCTTAGATTTTAAACAATTTTTTATCAAGATTAGAGAACCTCCACGCAGCATAGATTTACGGTTAAAACAACTGCCCATACTATAGTTCTCATAATTAATTAGCATTTGGTAATCCTTTAACCAATGTTCAGTAAAACAAACAATGTCAAACTTTGTTTTTTCTAAAACCATTTCAATTTCTAATAATTTGGAAGAAATACCTTGAATATTTTGATGAAATAAATTCAAGGCATTCTGCTGATCTCCTTTTCGATTATACTTACTTTAGAGCAAGAAGATACCTTGTTGTTGTTATTAAGTATAGAAATATTCTTACTGGTACCTTCTGTTGTCTTACAAACTAGTTTAAATGATTATCCGGAGTTAACCCCAATACTTTAGTGTTATCACCAGGCAGTGAGCTCATAGTGAGTCAGGGACATGGAACCTCCTTCGTACAATGTAGTGGATGACACCAGCACTGGTCTACCAGACACTCACCAGTACTTTTTTCTGAGTCAACTTTCGCTTGGAGTGGGATTTGGCCAGTTCTCCTGGGTTCAACCATTGTGATGAGCGTTTCCAATTATCATTCAGGATCCATTTTGCATCACAAGTAACGATACGATTCAAAATCCCCTCGTTATTGTGACGGTTGAGTAATGTAATGCAGCACTCGACGCTTGTTTCTTGGTGTGCTTCACTCAATTCATGCGGTAGGTAGGTACCTACCCATTTTTCGAGCTCAAGTGCATATAATTATTTTATCACTCGCACCGAAGCCTGCCGCGAACTGACGTGACGTGGTTTGCGATGGATCCGCCTCCACGATCACTTTTATTTTTTCATTGTAAATTGGGTCTCCGGCCGGTAACCGAGTTTGTTCTGTAAGTCCACATTTCGAGAACGAAATCGTTACTTCGAACCAAAAATGTACTGTTTTCTTTTAGAGTAGCTTCCCCATACACATTTATTAATCTTTCGAGCTGTTTCTGCAGCGCTGGTGCACACAACGTAATAGGTTGGGGAAAAAGTTTCTTCGCATTTTTTAAGAAAATTCGAAACATTTTTTAAT
Source organism: Griposia aprilina (assembly GCA_916610205.1). Taxonomy (NCBI): domain Eukaryota; kingdom Metazoa; phylum Arthropoda; class Insecta; order Lepidoptera; family Noctuidae; genus Griposia; species Griposia aprilina. Next base: position 14,890,780 of record OU744286.1, read on the forward strand.
ATACTTTATTTACATTTAACTAATGTATGTAGGTACTATTTTGTTCGATAACTTTTTGCCATCTTGTAGGTAGGGACATGATCCCATTGCTATAGAAATTTTTGGGACTTCTGATCAAAATACCGCGACAAGTGGTTTTGGCAGTCCTCTCGTGATGTTAACCTGACACTGCCTAAAGAATTCTGAAGAGACCGAAACAGGTGGAAATCTGAAGGTGCAAGGTCAGGACTATACGGCGGATGCATTAACACCTCCCAGCCAAACTCTCTTAATTTTTGCTGAGTGGCTAAAGATGTGTGAGGTCTAGCGTTATCATGATAAAAAACCACACCCTTTCTGTTGATTAATTCCGGCCGCTTTCTTTCAACTTCTTGCTTTAATCTCATCAGTTGTTCTCAGTAGAGTTCAGAATCGGTGGTTCTGCCTGGTGGTAACAGCTCATAATGAATAATGCCCTTCCAATCCCACCACACACACAGCATCAACTTGTTGCGAGTTAACCCGGGTTTCGCCACAGTCTGAGAAGCCTGACCGGCCTTTGACCACGACCTTTTTCGCACGTTCTTGTCGTACGTGATCCACTTTTCATCACCAGTTATCAGCTTCTTCAAAAATGGTTCGGTTTCATTACGTCGTAATAAAGAATCACAAATGAGTACACGGTTCATTAGGTTTCTTTCAGTGAGCTCGTGAGGTACCCAAATATCGAGCTTTTTTGTGTACCCAGTTTTTTTCAAATGTGCCAAAACTGTTTTGTGGTCAATTCCCAGTTCTTCAGCTACGTCGTAACTACTGATCTTGCTCCACTTTTTCAAAAATGGCATCCATTTTATCCGTAATAGGGCGACTTGAGCGACGTGCATCTTTGACATCAAAATTTCCGGATTGAAAACGCTTAAAGCAATTTTGTGCTACTCTCACAGACACTGCACTAGGTTCATAAACATCGCAAATATTTTTCGCGGCTTGCGTTGCATTTTTGCCTTTTTTGTAGTAAAATTTTAAAATGTATCGAATTTCTTCATTAGATTCACTCATCTTGACAGTACGAAAAACAAATGAAAATCACACATTTTCCTAATTTGAATTTGGAATTATGTTCTTTAAAATTAAAACTTTCAATGATACCAAAACCAGCCAGATACAAATAGTATAGCCAAAGAGATTTTATTACAAGTTCATACATACTATAATGCGAAAAGAGTTTTTCCCCAACCTAATATATACTTCTAGGGAGAGTACTGTATAGGTACTGTCACTTTGATTTTTGAGAATAAATAAAAATCAAGGCGCCTGGTCGAGGCTCATTATCTGTGTGCCGTACGTGGGCGGATTCAGTGGGGAGGGGCACAGAGGCACGTGCCCCCCCAAAAGGTTTAAGTGAAATATAATCGAATCGTTTGGATGGACTGGCCTGAATGCATATTCATCATGACATTGCTTCAATAATAAACGCTGAAGTACCTACTATATCTTCAGCAGCTTTGGCATAGGTATTTTGATTCAAAGTGGTGCAGTCAGTTCGTACTCAGGCACTGAGGTCTGCTATAACAACAATGCACCGGCCTAGAGTCAGCGAGAGGATTTTAGGATAACATATAAAATAAGCGCGGTCTGAGGGGCGTCGCGGAGATTATACAGCTTTCCTCAACTCATGAAATATTTTAAGCTAATACTGTGAATGGTCAAAAACAAACTAACTAAACCAATTCGCGGTGGGGTGCTATAATAATTGAGCTCGCTTCACTCGCTCTTGCACCCCAGGGTCTCATAATTCTAAACCTATGTCGACAAAGTTACTCTTATTTCTGTATCCATGGTTAAAAGAAAATCAATCCTATCAGAGGCGGGGTGCTAAAATTGCATTTTTGTTTGTATAATTACAAACAAAAATGCAATTTTTGCACCCCCGTCCCGTTTAGCACGCCCGTCTATTAAATGTTATTGAAAAAGAATAAATCCCAAAAACAACATAGTGCAATACAAGACGTGGGAGACACTTCTTAACAGTCTGGCCCATGTGCCCCTCCCAGAAATAAATCCTGGATCCGCCCTTGGCCGTACCTACTCAATGAATAGACTGCCCGTCTGGCGGAGTGTGCTGAAGCGTTATGCCGCGTTCCCACGGTCCGCTTTCTCAAACCCCCCCTTAAGAATTAATACAATATTTATGTGTCCATCGTTAAAAAATAATACAAACACAATATAATATATTGTTTTTGTATTACATAGTGTAGTTATATTACACTTTAACACACTTCCATAAAAAAAAAACACTACAAAGTGCAAATAAGTTTTGTGAAGTCGGTATTAGTTTTTAACCGACTTACAAAAAGGAGGTTATATGTTCGGCTGTATGTTTTTTTTATTTTTAAGTTCACCAATTTCTCCGTCAATTACGGACCGATTTTAAAAATTCTGTTTTTGTTTGAAAGGGTATGCTCTCGAGGTGGTCCCATAGTCCCAAGTCAGAATCTGATAAGGGGATCCCATGGAAATCCTCAAATTTTATAGGTACGCGTAGGTACCTATAGCGATTTGGGTATTTTTTATAGTAACTCGTGCATTTGCTCGCGGAAAGCACCATTCGGTGAAGTGGAACTGATGATGAAGACCAGAGGTGGCCACCGGAAGTACTCAATAATAAGTATTACACAGGTTGCGATTCGATTACTTTAATATAGTTGCTAAGCAATTTATGCACGTCACAATGCATATGGTGAAATGGAGCTGATGCTGGCTTCACCATCAGCTCCAGTGGTTTTGGTTCTTAACAAGAGAACTCCTCAACAATTAACGTCCCTGCATCGGGAAAAGGCATATTTTGTAAAAGGTGATGAACAGTTGACATTAGGCTATAGTAACTTAAATTTATTAGTAACTGACTCACAAAAAAGTGAAAAATAAAAACTTTTTTACAAAAATAAACAACAGACTTCAAAAAAAAACACCACAAAGTGAAAAATAACTTTAATTTCGGAAGTCGGTGGCAAAACACAAAATACAGATCCAAAGACACCGACTTCCGAAATTAAAGTTATTTTTCACTTTGTAATTTTTTTTTTGAAGTCGTTTGTTTCTTTTGTAAAAAAGTTTTTTAAATTCTTTAATTGTGGTTCCTACCTCACGCAAATTCGCGTACTACTTTATATTGATAAGTACATACATACTTAGCTTTTTTTTTCACAGAAACTAAGAACAACTCTTCGAGTAAATTAGCTGTGTGACATACGGACGGAAAGATGGACAGGACGAATTTTCAAAGAGTAGGTACCGTTTCTATGTGCCATTTGGCTACGGAAGCTTGAAAACAAACGAATTGAGAACTTCTTTTTTGTTGAAGTCGGTTTTAAAGATGCCTCTAAGAATCTTCAGTTTTTCTTCAAAAGATTCGCTTGCAGAGAACTGAGTCAAAACTGGGGCGAAATGAGACCTCTAGAGAGAAATCCAGAACCAAACATTACAAGACCCAGAATTCTTACCTACTCCCGAAAACGATTAGAGTTTGAGTTTGTTTCCAATAAATTCGAACTCGTTTCTGGTCCGAACTCGATTTACAACCTTACTCCCGAACCAATTCGAATCGTAAACCAAGATCGACATAAGTTCGACTATTATCATCGTCGTTAGGCGTACGTACGTCATCGTCAAGTGCTGTCTTTGGTTAGTAACTTAACAGTGGTTGAATTATAATCTGTATTAAACATTGCAATACATGTAGATAAATTGTTATTATAATTATGTTGTCACATATAAAAATATTGCAAGTAACACATTGTATCCACCTACTTTCTTTTAATAGTAAGTATTTTTTTCTTCGGCTGATTGGGGGAACTTGATATATTTGGTCAATATACTTATCTTCGTGGTTTAATGCTTTGGAAACCTCCCTATAGCTTTTAACACTGACTGCTGAGACATTACCGTGCCATTGCTTCTTCCTGCTATTCTTTGATAGCTTCCAGTAAGCAAAAAACGATAATACAACCAAAATCTTAAAATGATTTGGTCCGGAAATGGTATTAAATCTTCTATTAGCACATCAAACAACTCCTTCGACAAACGAAAATTTCTCCGATTTTTTTCCGAATCCATTTCCATAGCCGGTGGTGTTATACGAGGACGGCACTGAAAATTTCGGGAATCAAGGAAGTGACACAACATTACTATTTAAAAATGTATTTATTGCTTTTCGAAGTATTCTCCACGAAATTTGACACATTTTTCCATACGATGGATTCCATTCGGAAGTTGGGGTCTCCAAAATGGCCGTTTTGTAGGCGTCCACAGCTACTTCAGGTGATGAAAATCTCTGTCCACGCAATTTATTCTTTGTTTTAGGGAAAGTATAGAAATCATTAGGGCTTAGGTCGGGGCTGTACGGCGGATGGTCTAATAATTCTATGTTTTCTTGCTCTAAAAACTCTTTTGTTCTGTACGCGGTGTGAGAACTCGCATTGTCGTGATGGAGGATGTTGCGGCGGTTGCAGTTCTCTTTACGGAGTTCAGAAACGACCTGTGGCAAACAAATGCTAGCATACCATTCTGCATTAACCGTTCCTTGTCCCTCAAGAGGAATAGTCGTAACATGGCCGGTTTTGGAGACAAACGTGGCCACCATTTTTTTTGCAACACTCCGTGAACGAACAATTTTTGTTGGCTTTAACTCATTTTCGAACACCCAAACTCGTGACTGGTTTTTTGATTCGGGTTCGTACGCATATATCCAGGATTCGTCACCTGATACGATGTTGTATACAGCATTTGAGGATCCTGCGTGAAATCTTTCGAGAGTTCTGACGCACCAAGTAACGCGAGCCGCTTTTTTCTCTTCACAGAGCGAATGCGGTATCCATCGGGAAAACAACTTTTCTACACCTAATTGTTCATGCAAGATTATTTGTATTTCACTCATGCCAATGTCTAAAGTTGCCTGAATTTCGCGGTATGTCACATGTCGATCTTCCTCAATCAGCTTACGCACAGCATCAACGTTTTCTTGGGTGACTGCAGTTTTTGGACGACCTTGACGGAGATCATCACTGAGCTTGACACGTCCACGTTGAAATTCAGCAAACCAGCGATAAATTGTGGTTTTGGATGGGGCTTCATCACCAAATGCAGAAATCATCCGGTCAACACACTGTTTTTGTGTTAAACCACTTCGAAAGTCATAATAAATCATCGCTCTTGAATTTTCTCGAGTCAATTCCATTTTCTCAACGACTAAACAAGTTTGACAAAACCTTGTGACAAGACCGAGAATCTTTTTTTAAATAAATAAATGGTATTTGATTTTTAAAACCATGGAGTTTTCAATTAAAAAGATTTTAATATGACAGGAACAGTGGAAATATTCCATTCCCGATACTTTTAGTGCAGCCCTCGTAACGACTCATCCTTTGCATATTTCTTCTCGCACGAATATCCGTACGATTTGATTTCTCAAGAACATTGAAAAACGACGCAAGGCGAGCCATAATAATAAAAAAATTGATGAAATATAACAGATTAACAGTTATTAACACTAAAAAATCTCACTCGATTTGCATAAAGTAGCTTCTTTGTTTTCGTGTAATTTGACCTTTAGTTCGATCCAACAACTCGATTTATTTACAGTCAAATAGCGTGTGGAGGACGAACTTTTCGATCCTAACGAATCAAGTCGATCGAAATTAGTTTCGCTTCGATCCCCCGCACAATCGTGCGTTAGTGTCGGATTCAAGAGCATGGATCGGCATTTAATTCGAATCAAATTCGATTGATTCAGAACTCGAAGCTGTCGGGAGTAAGGTCCCAGAACTCCAGAACAGCACCTACGAACTACTTCATTTCCGACATTTTTTTTTACAATAATTCAATTTTACTGCAGAAATCAATATAGGTACCAATGAGTTTCACTCTTCTGCGGAAAATCTTAAAACCGCGATTCAGATAATTACGACATTTGCCCAACGACCTCCTATCGATTACAGTGGTTAACTCGAAACTAGCTTCGCATCTAATAAACTTTTTTAAATCAAACTAACCCAATTTGATTTAAAAAACTTGTTATTATTTAAACTAATAAATCATTATCTAACATTGCATTCTTTATCACTCAGAACCCCCACATCAATTATTATTATCTTACATTATCACCAATTTTTTATCATTATAATCATTACCATTACTGACAAATACTTTTTGAAAAAAAAACAAAAACAGACTGTACCCTTTATGACGTGTTATTATTAACATAATTTATTAAGGTACAACATATTATATTGTAATAACATATATTCGTTAGTACCATTTCGCGTCAATAGATGTCGTAATGTGTATGTACTGTACAGTCAGCTCGAAAAAGATGTATACACGGACACGGAACAATTTTATTGTCTACAATCATTGTGCCATAACATTGTATCCACCGTACAGGTACAAAACATAGTAAATATACAATTTATTTTACCAAAACTCACCGGGAGCATTTGCGTGTAATGTAACAGTTCAGATTCGAGTATTTAATCAGTGAATGCGTCCAGGGGATCATTACAGTGCTTACCTGTAATGATATAATTCATGACTTTGCAGCAGTGACTTCGGAAAACCGAACATTACACCTGAATCGATGTTACATGTACGAATACTTACAGTTTGAGCGGTTACAAAAGCGAATGCTCCTTAATCAATGCGTCGAACTGGCATAGTATTGTAACGCAATTCTCAAAATCAAATCATGGAACGTTAATTAGACGCGAATACCCGGTGAGTTACCACCCTAAAAAGCCTAAGCAATATTTGTTATGAACATTCATGATATATATGTTACCTACTTATTTGTATTTCAAATCTATATCTATCTATATATATAAATGTAACATACTTTTATGTCAATAAAATATTATTATTAATCTAAAAACAAATAACACGTCAATAACGTCATGCATGAAATGAAGAGATCAAAAATTATATTCTGGTTGATTTAATAAACGAAGTTAAATACGTGTCATTCGATTTAAGTCGTATGACATTGTCAGTCTTATTTACCTTGTTTTAGAACTATCACTGTGATGTTTTGGGACAAAATGTTTACTTTGTTTTGGTAAAATAAATTGTATACTTATAAATTATAACTATACAGTGGATACAATGTTAAGGAACAAAGACTGTTGACAATAAAATGGTTCCTTGTCCGTGTATACATCTTTTTAGGGCTAACTGTACATTAGATAATGAAACGTTCTTCTTGAACACTATAAAATCATATATCTTTTGATACGAATGAAGCGATTGCCAACAAAAAAACTAATTACACTAGTCGGCATTAAAATATGAGCAAAATAATGTATAGGTATATGTGGAGTTGATACAAATATCGTCGCACTAAATCTATATAAATGTAAGCAGAATTTATCTAGCACGTCTAGTTTTGCTGCTTTATGCAACTTTTGTTTTCATTAAAATTGTATATCTACATTTCGGTACTGATAGCGGTATTTGTAAACCACTTCTTGCATTCGCATTTAGATTTTTTCCCAGAAAATTTTGGTGCCGCGTCTGATGAGCATGGTGAGAGGTTCCACCAAGATTTTGCTTACATGGATATAACGGCAAGTGGTCCCCAGCAATCCTAGCTGATTTCTGCTGGGAAATCAATCGTGAAACATCAGATAAAACTTATAAAAGAAAGCGATCTACCAAATAGTTATTTTTTTTTATATTATATTAGTATTTTATTAATTTACATCAACATGTCATGTGTGAGATTTTTGTGGTTTTTAGGGTTCTGTACCTCAAAAGGAAAAAACGGAACCCTTATAGGATCACTTTGTTGTCCGTCTGTCTGTCTGTCAAGACCCTTTTTCTCAGGAAAGCGGGAGGTATCAAGCTGAAATTCATATCAAATACTCAAGTCTACTGTCCCTTGGAGCTGTGAAAAAATCAAACTTCTAAGCCAACGCAATCAAAAGATACAGCCGTTTATGCCGCAAATTTTCAAAACTCGCAAGGGAATCAAAACCTACATGGTACTTCCCGTGAACTCCGAATCTTGAAATTTGGTACGAAGCAACGTCTTATAGCACAGATAAAGGAAAGATTCCGAAAACCTTAAATTTTGAGTTACGTCACATTTCTTTTTTAATAATTATAAACTTATCAGTCTTATTACCCCTTTTCCTCATGAACGCGTAGAGGTATCAAGTATTTTTTCCAACGGCAAAGACGAACTTATCGTCATTCAATCCGGATGTTTTGGTGAATGTAGCAGTATAACCTAAATGTGTTTATTATATTTCTTATTGTTATTATGACAGGTTTGTACGGAACCGTCGGTGCACGAGTCCGACTCGCACTTGGCCGGTTTTTTTAATATAAAATACGTATTTAATATGTCAATATTACTATTTTATTTTAATAAGAAAAGCACAAAATCTAGACGTGATAGAATCAATCTGTAAACAGTTTTGGATTCATCACACTAAAGTCAATTAAAATCACATAACAAATTACTTGCTACAGACTTTTTATTTTTATTTGCCGATCACAGTTATTTCTCCAAGTTATAATTGTGAGTATAAAAGTATGGTTTCGTACTTTTTGCGTGATACCTGTTCAACTAAATCTGTCACATCCAAACACAAAATTCCAAAAATTATAGAAATGGCATCTGTTGGTTATCGTTTAACACCCAAACAATTTTTTTTGGAAATATTTTCAATGTACAGAAATGCCTCATCTACAGATTTATTATATGTGCCTATAGATAATACACATAGATTGGGTATTTTACTCAATTATTCGTGAGAATAAAGTATTCAGTTTTTAATTCGTTGATTCAAGTTTCATAAAAACTAGGCGACTATTACGTCCGCTGACTCAGTGTAAAGCGATCAAATAATAGTGATAGTGAACATATAAATAAATCGACCATTTACTTTTCATAGTATATTGTTTGCAAAGTGTGGAAGCTTTCTATTACGATAATTGGATTCAAGAGCACCACATTATAAATACGTACACCTATACATTTTAAACTTAAAATTCTTACATCACAAGATAATCACAAGTCATGAGATCCATGGAAAGTCGTTTACGAACGAACCATGAGGTTTATATCAAATACGATACCTACGCAATGTTTCCGATGGACTGTAGTCTGTAGTAGCTAGTAGTAGCTGTATCTACATACCATTTTCTTGATTTCTGTCGCTCTAACCGACTATCTGACTTTATGAAAGTTTATAACAATACCTACAACAATACCTATTGACATAAAAGTGGAAAAAAATCGTTGTCGTTCATATTGATGCTGCAGCACAAGATTAATAAGGTACACTTTAGTATACAAAAGAATTTTATATTTTAAAGCGTATTTCTTACAAAAAATACATGTTTTACAGTCATTGAACAGAACACTTACAATGCGAGTTTGACTCGGACTCGACCCGTTTTATGGATCATTATAAGATTAAAACAAAGCTTACAAATGTATTCACCTTTTATCAATAGTTGCCAAGCGATTATGGATCTACTTGCTTTACAATTAGTCAAACAGCCGGTTGTCGACGAATAATCAAATACTAATTACATATTATTTCGAATTTCAAGAGCAAAGCTTAAATTAATACTTCAAAATTGAGATAACATTTTGGGATCAAGTTAACGTTTACATTTCGTATCTTGTAGGTTGTGTGGACCGTACCTTAACGGGTACGGTCCACACTTACGAATGCGCTCGTTTCAGGAATCTTATGGTAACTGATGTATACTATACCACGAACGAACCAGTTCACGACTCAGTTATTAAACAAGGATCTGGTGCTGAGCTGCATGTCGCGACTTTTTAATACACCATGCGTGTGCGCATTCGTACATGTGTTCACACTTGTCCAGTGTCCTAGTATAGAGTAACTACAACATAATTATTTTATACGTATCTCGATTAAACTCGATCTACACGACGTACGTACAAAATAATAGTATAATTTATACTGAGAAATTTATGACCTTCACTAGTTTGCTTTCTTTAGAATGAATGTACCTAACACGTATTTTTTAATCGATTGCTGAAAAACATTCGATACATTAAATTTCAATATTGCGTTTTTATATTTTGTTATAAATACAAGATATATTTTTACAATATAGAGATTGGAGATTAGACATTTTGATGCACTACATGCTGTAACAATATAGTTTAGCATGGGATAACTAAATACGTTTCATGGCTGATTTTTTCAATAATCTGATTACTTACTTTATTCAAAAAAAAAAAATTTTTGACTATGTAAAAAACTGTCATACAGCCATTTTTTTTCCTCCGATCAAATATATTGTATTAAGGACAAATCAGTCCTTACTGTCACATTTAACTAACTTTGGCTAACTTTTAATATCCGCCTAATAAATAAATTTAAGCTCGTCAGTTTTTTACACCAGTCGGCTCCATTGAACTTATCTAGAGCCGAGCACAGTCAAGGTCAAGGTCAACCAATGGCTTCTGCAAAAATTTATTTGGCAAATGTGCGTTACAACCGAATGGTTGATCAAAATTGTATTACAATGTAGTAAGTTATTTGTTGCTCTTCGCTGGATCTTTTTGACCCAAGCTGAAGAGTATTCATCTATTAAGGCGCTTGACTGTCTACGATCAGCATTATGCATGGATAATCGTATTATAGTATACAGGGTGCTTGGAAATTCGACCTATTCCTGGAAAGGGGTTATACTAGAGGTAATTTCCAAGAAATTAAGCCCCGTCAACTATGGGTCGAAAATTAATGGTTTCCCATTTACGGAGGTTTTTAGATAATTGTTCAAATTTTCAGACTGGTCACCAAAATCAAATATTTAAAAAATAACTACTACTCTCTCGACACTTATTTGTTACTTTTCTGACTGATGATAAATAAGTGCTCATTTATAAAAAAAATACATGCCCTAAATTCCCATAATTTCAGAAATAAAAGGCCTTGAGTGCAAAGGAAACCTTTATTTTATATTGTGCGAAGTTTAGACGTGTTTTACTCGAAAAAAATGTATGAAACTTGGTATACAAATCTCGGAAATAAATTCCCTAATTCCCTTTCTTAAAAGGTACATATGTTATCAACACTAGTACGGGTTTAAATTTAAAAAAAATGCAGACATAATCAGAACATTAATTTCGTTTACTTACTTATCATTGGCAATCATCAAAAATAGAGTGAAATTATTACAGATCTTGTTCAAATTGCCTGCCTTGATTTATTATGCAAGCACGCAGCCTCTGACGTACTTCCGTCACTGTCACACGCGTTAAAATTGTGTTTTTGATGTGTTGACCGGCTGTTAAATTTCTTTCTCTCAGGTCTTCACGGGATGCCACTGGAGTGGAGTAAACCTAGTCTTTCATGTGACCTCTAATGTAGAAATCGCAAGGCGTTAAATTAGGACTCCTCGCCGCAGTGGCACCGGACAAGACATTTTTCATTCATGGAAATCTGCTACACCGATAAAGGTGTAGCAGAGCTGTCCCAAAGTTCATAATATTTGTCCCAAGTTTGTGTGTGTGTTTGTTGTTTGTGTTGTGTTTTTGTAGAAAGGTTATAAAATAAGGAATTTATATCCGACATTTATATGCCAAGTGTGGTTAATTTTTTTAAGAACAAGGCGTCTAAATTTCATATATTATGAAATAAAGAAGGTTTCCTTTGCATGAGTGCAACTCCCTGGCCGGGAGGAGTCCTAATTTAACGCCTTGCTATTTCTACATTAGAGATCACATGAAAGACTTGGTTTACTCCACTCCAGTGGCATCCCGTGAAGAGCTGAGAGAAAGAATCTTAACAGCCGGTCAATACATCAAAAACACAATTTCAACGCGTGTGACAGTGACGGAAGTACGTCAGAGGCTGCGTGCTTGCATAATAAATCAAGGCAGGCAATTTGAACAAATCCGTAATAATTTCACTCTATTTTTGATGATTGCCAATGATAAGTAAATAAACGAAATTAATGTTCTGATTATGTCTGCATTTAATTTTTTTAACCCGTACTAGTGTTGATAACATTTGTACCTTTTAAGAAAAGTTATGAATTAGGGAATTTATTTCCTAGATTTGTATACCAAGTGTCATACATTTTTTTCGATTAAAACACGTCTAAACTTCAAACAATATAAAATAAAGGTTTCCTTTTGCACTCAAGCTGTACAGCTGTGTCCCATTATTTAAAAATATAAAATATTACCACTCCCAGCATTATATATTTTTGAAATTTGAATATTTGTGTACCAAAATAAGCATGAATTTGATCTGCATAATGAGCTTGTATCTAGACCTAGCCGCACAGTTCACCTGCTTCGTGTACCGAGACGAAATAATAAACTATTCTCTAACATTTGACTAATTAGCAATTTGAATGTTATCCTAATTCATTTAACTCAATGTGATATCTGAGAGGCTAACCAACACCCGAAAATGTATTCGTACGCCGGAAACGGCAGAATATTCTGAACTATAAAAATTATGTAACATCTCTGTAACAATATTCTGACAAATAAATGGACTATTACTATTACAAGGCCTTTTATTTCTGAAATTATGGGAATTTAGGGCATGTATTTTTTTTATAAATGAGCAATCATTTATCATCAGTCAGAAAAGTAATAAATAAGTGTCGAGAGAGAAGTAGTTATTTTTAAAATGTTTGTTTTTGGTGACCAGTCTGAAAATTTGAACAATTATCTAAAAACCTCCGTAAATCGGAAAATATTAATTTTCGACCCCTAGTTGACGGGCTTAATTTGTTGGAAATGACCTCTAGTATAACCCCTTTCAAGGAATAGGTCGAATTTCCAAGCACCCTGTATATCAGTAAAACTACTGCTAGTGAATTTAACATAAATGTCTAATCTCTTTGCATCAAATACCAATTCTAAATTTTGATATCAAGTTCTACTAGTATGTAAGTGATTCATTGAGTGCTATATTGAAATCATATTTTTTTTCGTTTTTCTTTTTAATACGATTACAATATTAGTAGGTAGTTTAACATCTATCTACTTAAAAAATTACATAAAATTTACTTACATTATAAAATAATCGGTGAGAAATACAGGCTGCGAAGTTTATAACAGTTTGGATAAAATAACGCATTAGTAACGAAAAAGCTTGAAGGTAAATTTCATAAGGTAAATATTACTTGGTTATCCTCGAAATTTACGCCTTACTTCTCCATTGTCTTAAAAAATTCAACTGACTATGCAACATCTGAATCTGAGAGATTAGTTACCCATAATCTTATGATAAAAGCTAATAAATCTTCCAGACATCTGGCGTGAATAAAATAACAAACAGAATTAAATTAACAACCACAGAAATTTTCTAAACTACAAATGCTATAAGACTACAGAGTTAGTTTAGACCTTTAGTTTCTTGGTGGGCCTGAGAGCATTGTTAAGAGTCACTTGTCGCTTAATAGTTGCTCTTCGGGGATTTCTCCGTCCGTTCCACTCCGCTTCCATCTTTCGAGCCAATTCAAAATCATTCTGTTCCTGTTCAATCAACTTTTCAATTCTTAGCTGCTCTTGCAGTATTTTCTTAACATCACAATTCTTTAATGGACTAGACAAATTTTTTACAGCTAAATTGACCTTATTGTTATTTGTTGTTTCTGAAATTAATGGTGGACTGTTTAATTCCTTTTTGGTACTTGACTTTTTGGAATCACTCCGTAAGTATGGCTTTCTCTCGGATGACGCTTTCATCCGTTTCATTTTGCCCTTTTTTGGCGTTGTTTCATTTTCATCTTTAGAAATACTTGCCATGGATCTTGTGCGTCTAAGATTTGTTTCATTATTTAATTTAGTAATACCATCAATATGTATAGTTTGTTTATTTCTATTGGCATTTCTCTTGTTTGGTATAGGTGCAACACAAGGGCTACTAGACGCAGTTTTCTTTACTTTCGACTTGCTTCTTTCACTTTTCCCAGGGGTTTCCTGTAATAATTAAGAATATGTGTAAGTAAAAAAATTCTATCTTGAAACATAATACAATAAGTAAGCAAGCTGACGAGTAGCAAGTCTTACCTTTTTAACTTGAAGTATATTTAGTGCAATAACAAAGGCAGATGGTAAGTTTTTAGCTAAGGACAGGTTTCTAAGGCGACAAAGTCCCTCTAAATACTGAGCTCGGGTAGGTGTAGGCTCATCGCGGGTTGATGCTGACTCCTTGTCAACACGAAGCCCTGGAACGCGGAGCGGAAGAGTCTTGCCTGTACTGAAACTGAAAAATGTCAACAGATTTAGATATTTCTGAACCTCTTCGTTAAAAGAGGGCATTTAAAAAGAAGGAATTTTGGATTATTATAGCGCCCAAATAATGTTTTGGATCCACCACTGTTAATTAGTTAACCAGTTACCACTGCATCTCATTATTTAATTCCTGCTACAATTCCAATTGCTAGTATTTTACCCAATTATAAAGTCTGGACTTAGCCAAGTTCGCATACACTAAACTACCCGTGGATTGTATACCTTGTTGGAGTAGTTGACTCAATAGGTTTAAAATAACACAACTCCTGGCGCATGGAGTCAACACTTCCAGTCTCAATGTTTCTATTTTCAGCTAAGTTGATTTTGTGTTGGAGTATTCCCGTGTATGGCAGTGGCAATGAGACAAGCAGGGAAGGAACGGAGCTTTTTAGTTTCACCTTATCTTCTGAAGTACCTACTTCTTTATCACCGGGATCGTCTTTCTGTAAAAGTTTTGTAAATTAAATTAGAACAACTATCAATCAAGGTATTACAGACTGGTCTCCGCAACTCCACATCAAAGCGTGTATTTTGCTTACGGTAAAGCTAGATTATTTTGTAGTATGTTACTTAACAAAATTGTTTGACGAAATTGAATTCAGATTATAATCAGACCTGACACTTGAAGCACCCAATCAAGCTACACAGCCCACAACCACAAGACCAATTTAAAATATTTAAAGTGTAATAAACAATCTGGTTATAAAATAAAAACTTACCTTGTCTTTAACACTCTTTCCATTTTCTTTATTCCATAAACCGGGACCCAGTTTGTTTTTTTTATCTATAATAAAGCTTTTCATTAATTTTCCATAACTTGGCACCATTTCTGGTGAGGTTCCATTCATGGGCTTGATTGTTGAAGCCTTCAGATTTGACCCATCAGTGCTTGTAATACCATTTGTTCCATTATTTACTTGTGGACTACTGGAAGAAGATAGTGCTGCTGGTTAAGATCCGGTTTCCACCAAAATGTAGAGAGGTGTATCATATATCTCTGCATAGCTTCAAAACACTGTAACTACCCATTGGTTGTTACCGCAATATCTCTTTCATCTTCACCGTGATGGTAACAGACCCTATTCATTGTCAGTTTGCAAATGAAGAAAGTAAAATTTAAAATTTTCAAAATGTGCCAAAAACTATCTTAAATTGTATACCTAACCTTACATAATAGCATGTATTTGACTTGCTACTATTCTTTGAGTTTGAGTACTACAAAACATTGTGGTGAAAGGTACTTAATCAAAACAAACAATATGTACACAGTAGTTGGTATTCTCATATCTTGTCAAATACAAGGAAACATTAAATAATTTCAAACAAAGACTTGTCGCCTAGGTTCTAATATCCATTGATAGAATGCTAACCACTACTAATTTACTAGTACAGGTAGTTGGCCAATGTAGATTTTTGTGGTTCACATGCTCTTAATAATATAGATCACACATTAGCAGACTCAGTTGGAAAGTTGGCTAATATTGAGAGAAGGAGAAGTAACTAATATTTTAATTATGGCATTTGCTGAAGATTAGGTTTTGAAAATGTCACTTACTCATTAGTGGTGGGAACTTGTAATTTTGACATATAACTATCAATTTTTGTAGCTTTAAGTCTAGGTTTTGCAGCTGGTGCTTTAACATTGAGTTTCCTAGGAGTGTTAGGTGGTGGAACATCTCTAACATGATCTTGCTGCATTTGTTGTGCTAGAATTTCATCTTGTTTTAAGTTATCTAAATACTTCTTGTGCGCTTCTTCTTCCTCAGATTGAATTTTCCTAAAACAAACATTTATTCATTCTAAATTGTATATGCTAAGTATAGAGGGGAAATTTTGTAAGAAACCACTGGCACTTAAAGAGTAATAATAAATATAAACATTACTTACTTGATTAATAACTCAGTCTCCTGTATGTGCTTTTGCTCTAATCTTACTCTCTCAGCTCTTAAGCGCCTCAGTTCAGCCTCATATTCTGATCTAATTTCCCCAGGCTCACTCAACCGGAGTAAGGGTGCCTCTGAAAAATTTAAAGGCTTGTGTGAGGAAAAATACAGGTTTAATAGTCACAGATGAGTGTGAGAATTTCCTTGATATTATGTCAGGAAGGTTATCATATGTTATAGCTTCTCAGTCAAATGTATGGAAAGAGATTAAGTTGACATTGGATTATAAACATGAATATTGTAGGCCTTAGTAAGGTGCTGGTGTCACTCTTTAAGAAATCTAAAGAAAAGGTTGGTCAGAAGCTCATCTTATAACCATACATGATGTACATTACGTATATTTTTTACAGATGGTTGGAATTTACCAAAACCATATTTTACTTTACAAACAATAAACAAATATTGATTACAATCGTTCTTTTCTGTATCATTTCAGGTGTTTACCTTCTGGTAAATGGATGTCCTCTCCTCTAGTTTTGATTCCAATTTCTTGAGTAAATTTCGATTGAATAAAATTCCAAAGTTCGACATTTACCAAATTCTTTTGTTTTGTTGCTGTTCTTAGCCAGGATCCAATTCGCAATCGACACAGAGGACAACACAAAGCATTATTTTCTATGCTGCCATTAAAACAGCGTTGACAGAAATCATGAAAACACGGCAAGGTTACGGGTTCTATTAAAATAGATTGACAAATTGAACAAAATACGTCTTTTAATTCTAATTTTTCTAATTTTAATAACTTATTTTCAATTTTAGACAGCCGCTTCTTTGACTTGGCCGCCATTTTTCATTATTGTTTTTTTTCCAATTTTTTTCTTTGAATTTGTGTTTCGTTCTTCAATATTTATATATTTAGCATTACTTCTCAGTAAGGGAGACGTCACACGAGTAATCAATCTGGGTTTTATTCCACATTGCCCCACCAAACTGTCCCGCCAGTGGGACAAAGTGGAATGTTAACAATTTTGATGGTCACTGTGTTCCACTAATTAATTTTGGTTGGGCAAATCACACTCGCATAAACTCTGAGTTCACTTTTCCAACTAGGGTAGGCACAGTTGAATTTAAAAAAAAAATTGAATGGGAGAAAATAATAATGTTTTGCCATAAAAATCAATTAGAAACTATTCGTCCGATATAAGGGTCTGGCCTTGTTGTTTTTATCCTGCCTCAGAGCCTTCTCTGATCTTTATGAGAGTGACTTAAAACATGACATTTGTTTTATCAGTGTTCATTTTAAGACCCCCTCTTCCAGAAGCTCCACTGAGATCATTGAGCATTGTACTGAAGTCCTTCATAATCTCAGTCATGACTACTTTAGCGTCGGCAAGCTGAAGGTGAGTGATTGTATTCACGATTGATGTTATTGCCTAACATAACCTGACCTGGAATACATCCTCCAGTGCAGCAATGCATAGTTTCTAAGAGATAACATCGTATCTCCTTGCCTAGCATCTCGCTGCAAAAATATAGGTGGGTATTTTTAGCGCTAAACTAGTTTTAAACATCATTCTGTCTCTGTCATCTTCAAACATTTGACAGAAACGGAATTATGTTTTAAACTCGATTAGCGCTAAACGTGTTTAGTAATGGGTGGTGCAAGTAGGTCTAAGTAGTTGTGGCTGATAATAAGGAGGACCTCCGTACAATGCTCGATGACCTCAGTAGAGCTTCCAGAAGAGGGGATCTGACAAAACGAAGGTTATGTCAATTAAATGCCTATGAAACAGTCACTCTCGCCAGCAGCTGGCCAAAGTCATCCATATCAATCATTGTTATACTCCTACAAAACCTGTGTGTGTAATATTAAGTCTGAGTCAAGTTACGGCGTTAAAAAACAGCCCGTTAGTCGATTGACTACATTAATGTGGTTCAGCTCCAAAAGTTATTTCTATTAAGTTAGTGCGTTAACCGCGTCCTAAATGAAGGTATCACTGTAGATCTTTACTCGGTCACTGGGTCGTTTTAGGGGTGGAGTTGTAGGAGTTTACGCTTAGGGGCACTATGAGCAGCAAAGAAAACAGAAAAAGGTGTTAACATTTTTTGGGAGTTAGTAAAACTTCGTTTTTTTGTTAGGATATCTATCTATTTTATTGCATTGATCAAAACCGGTTCTGAAACGCATGGCCTTACGCTACGACGCACTCCTTCAAAGTAATTAGCCGTTTGCTACCTACCACACATGCTGGATTTTAAATTTAATAGCAATATGCAAGCTTAAGCACACACAACAGCACATACAGCACAAACAAGGCTATTACTTCCATTCTCGAGTCCAGCAAGCTCAAAAGTCATGTCGCATGTCGTGGCGAAGGCGTAACACTAATGTGTTCTAATTCACACCTAGCTACACACGTAGCGACTTTAGACACAGGTGACTCGGTGGCGATTTCATCTCATGTCCACACACAGATTTTGTCATCGCTAGCGACAAATCGGCTGTCAAAATCTGTGTGTGGCGACTAAAGTCGCTTCGTGTTTACCTAGCATTAGGCTTGCGTGGTCACCGGCGATCAAAGACGCTTCGTGTGTACCTAGCATTAGTTTTTCACTAAAAAGCTACGATCATAGAATAATGTTGGAAAGTTTTGAAAGAATTGTATTATTAAATTAATTTTAGTATTTTATAAACGTACAAATACACTTAAAATACCTGTAAAACGGATAAAGATATTTTGGCTTCAACAAAATAGTTGAATATGTCAGGGGTACCAACATTCTGGGCGGAGAAGCCATGTTGATATTTTCTTTCTTTTTTCGTCATGTACCCGATGTACCGACTCACATGTATTTGAGAACGAGAAACGAACACGAAAGAAACCACGAAAAATATGGTGGTTGGAAGAGGATTTTAGATGGTGTTCTTTTGTTCTTGCAGTATTGTGGTGGATTTTTAACAAATGTTTAAGTGCGCTCTTTGAAATCTTTGTTAAAACACAGGATAAGACCTTGGAAAATGTCTTCAATGCATTTTGTGGTTCATCCTTTGCCTGGCACAGAGGATCAATTGATAGACAGGTAAACATATTTTATCATTTTAGTTGACTCCATTTCGTTCATGTTGTGAAATCCGTCATTCCATGATCATACAACTGTATTGAGTCACTTATTGATGATATAGCATCAGGGGCCACGTTTCCCGTATCATTTTACGCTCAGGCTCATGGGAGAGTTTGCATTGCATGACATTTCTTTGTAGAATTTACATATAGCTGCTTGCAATCCATATCGTATTTATATTCTTTTGGATCCATCGTATGGATCGGATGGCGTAATCTTGTTTGGTTAAAAACGACGATGCTTTATTTGCAAACCTGCTTTTCGCATTGACAATGCCGATACTGCAATTGTTAATTCTCGAGCTGTGACATAATTGTTCAATACCTATTCCTTATTTGTATGAGAGCATATTTAGCATTCGATAATGATTAGGAGTCTAAGCAGATTCTAAAAATACAAATTGCAGGTGAAAATATTAGCTTTTGCAAAGTATGTAACATAGGTATGTTTTTTTTTTTTAATACATCTAACAATTAACAACACCCAATTTACTGTTTTTTTAGAGACCTTTTATGATGTTATTTACTTTTAGCAATAATCATATGCACACTAGGTAGGTATCTATTTTTCAAACTATATAAAATTAGGATTCTTTTATGGCCAATATGATAATATAAAGGCAATGTCTTAACTTCTTGAATCCTACGTAATGAGACACAATGATTATCTGTTGTCTCACTCAATATTGCATGTTCGGGTCGCAAAGAGTTAATAGGCTAATTGACAGTTTTTGAGTAAGGAACAATTCCTTACTCAAAAACTGTCCAATAGCCTATTATTATTAGTTATGTTCCTTGTGGTTTATTTATCATAGAATATTAATATTTCAGCAAAATATTAACATTTGCAGATTTTTTGCTTTTTGCTCTGATCCATTCTAGAAAATAAAATTCATTGAGTATTTTTTTTACTGTCAAGTACCTATTGTGTGTGTAAAATTGTGGCTTCACTACTATGTGCTGTCCTTGCACACATTGAAACAAAGTGTATGTGTATCAGAAACACACAATTAAGACCAACCTGCTCTCATGACATAAAAAACATTGTACTAAAAAAATCCTAAAATAATATTAAATTGCTACAACTTTAAAGATGACAAAAAATATTCAGCAAATTTAGGGTATATTCAAATACAAAAAAATATGCTGTTTCGTTTGTTTTTATCTTTAAAGTTGTAGCAATTTATTATCATTTAAGAAATAATTGTAATTTTTAGTAGATATGTACATATTTTATAAATAGAAATTATCGGTGACTAAAGCTAACTTGATCATAATAGTTTTATTATCAAAGCACAGCATTACAAAAGATTAAAGAGAAAATCTTTTATTGCACATAGTAATATATTGGATTTTAAAGTAAAACTTGATTAGTGGCACGAAAACAGATTAAATACAAAAATGGAGCCTACGCTGTACTGTTCAAACTCATCCCCAAATAAACAGATGGGTACACTACATCTATCGTCTGTCCATTCATTTAAAACAACAACAACCACTTTGCATATGGAGTTCTCTTGTAAGATGGCCACAGTGTGTAAATACACCATGGCCCAAAATAAAGTAACAAAATTAAAAATTTCAAAAGTGGAATATCTAGCATTTTCTTTTCTTTTTTTGTTATTGTATACTCATTCTTGGTGTCATTTTTAACATTGCTTGTTTGTTAAAAAGTGTTAAAAATACATATATTTTGCTATGTCAGTGCAATGTGGAGCCATAATTTCATTACATGAGCTGGTAAGAGGCAGTGTGAGAAAGTAAACATTCTTGGTGTTAGTTGTCATTTAGTTTCTTCAGCAATTAAACATTATAACAAGCTCGGCAGCATCACAGACCGTCCTGGAAGAGGACGCAAGAGGATGGTTAGAACTTTTAGGAACCTACACATTATCAAACAAAGATTAGTCTATAATCTACAGACGAAGGTGAGGAAAGCGTCGCGAGACTTGTGGATTAGCCGCTCCACCACACAGCGTATCGTAAAATATGATTCTACAATTAGTACCATATAAATCCAGAAAAGCACAATTGCTTATGGACAAAGCAAAGACAAAAAGTTAGTCTTGAGAGATGTCGTAATGCTTATACAACACTCCGCAGCGTCGAATTGGGAAAATATCGTATTCCCTGACGAAAAATTAGTTTTGGTAGCCCATAATCACCAAAATGACAGGATCTGGTTTTGCTGAAACAGTTATGGTTTGAGGTGCGATTTGCGCCACTGGCAATACTCCTAGTCTTTGTAGAAAAGGGTATCAAAATCAACCAAGAAAACTACCAATAAGACATTATCTAAAATGGAGTCAACAGCACTTTGGTAACCATCCATGGATATTTCAACAAGACTGCTCCAGCTCACAGGACCTTAAGTGTTCAACAGTGGTGCAACAACGATTTTCCTGGTTTCATCAGCTGCAAACAATGGCCACCCTACTTGCCTGATCTGAATCTGATTGATTACAGTTTATGGTCTATCTTAGAGGCAGGGTCCTGTGTTTCGCGTCATATAAGTGTTGATGAGCTAAACGCAACTCTTACACGGGAGTGGGACAAAATATCTGTGGAGGAAGTGCAAAAAAAATTGAAAATGTTTCCAAGTGTTTGTCTCTATGTTGAAGATAAATAGGTATTCTGGTATAAAATAAATATATAATAATAATACTGATAAAATAATTCATAAAACCTCTTGTGAACATTATTTTGGGCCACCATGTAGAAGTGACAGGTTGAAAACCTGTTACTGGATTGTAACTGTTGGATTGCTGATATAAATAAATATATAATTCTGAATAAAAGCTTAAGAATAGCAAGATGCAGGATCTTTTTGATCCTAACATATCTTTTACTCCCTATAAGCTTGATTAAGTTGTTTCTTTATGAATATTTATTTTGCTATTGGAGCAATAACTTGCAAATTATTGATTAAATTTTACAAAAAAAAACTTTCCAAAGCTTATTTTCACTGAAAAATTACTTAACTTTGTCATGTGATCATCATACACTACATGGTTAGCCAAGTGTCCTATGCCTTCAACTACATTCCAGTGCAAATTAATACTATACAAAACCAGTAACACTCTTCAAATCATGCCTCTATTGTTATGCTGGATCTAATAAAACCAAGTAAAATGTATGGTTGGTGTTAATTTACAACTTGGACTTTTAAATAATCCTGTTGACTAAAACAAACTGAAACCAATTTGTCATTGTTTTAGGCTAAAGGAAGTAGCTGACCGTTGGAATAGATATGGGACAGGAGCCGGTTCTTCAGCACTCAGCTCTCTGCGAGGCGTGCGAGCAGTGGCCGCCGGCCCCGCTCACATTGCTTGTCTGCTCGAAGATGGCACTATCTGCCGGGCCGCCTTCTCCATCATTCCCGATAGATTGGACTTGAGTAAAACTGACGCTAGTAAGAATGGGGGCAATGGCGGAGGGGGAAGTGGCGGCGGAGGGACGAGCGGGGGCAAGCAAGGTGGCAGCGGCGGGGGCTGCGGCTCACGTCAGCAGCCGCGTACCAGGGCCCGGATTATGAGGAACTCGATTCGTGCTACACCTAGCTCACAAGGTATCTTATTTTTTGCACTTACTCATATTTTGCTAGTCTCTCTATTGTGAGCTTCAGTTGATAGATTCCAACATAGCCTAATTAATTATATTTACAAACAAATTATTTACAATTACACAACAAATCAAAATTAAATTGAAATTATTTTTACAATTTATTTTTAGTCTACAATTGGACAAAGGGGGAAAGAGATAATGGTGCTATGGTTGTTTTACTAAAAGGGCATAATCCATTTGATTTGTATAGGATCAACGAGCCGTGCGACTGGTGTTATTATCGGAGCATCTGGATCAGGGCGAGTAGTATCAGTTCCAGCGCCTTTTGTGCCGGAAGATCTGGTCACACAGGCTCAAGTGGTCCTGCAGGGAAAAAGCAGGAGTCTCATTATTAGGGAGTTACAGGTAAGATTTATGGCAACATCTTGATTCAAGGTGGTGGTCTACATAAGAAGCAATGAAATGTTTACAAGCATTATTATAAAACTTTATGAAATGATTAATGAATGTTAAGGCAATACAACAAATTAACAACGGCGTTCGAATATGTGTTTTTGTGAACTAATGTAGCGAACCAACTTGGACGTGAATCTGGCGGTGAACAACCTGCTGTCGCGCGACGATGAGGAGGGAGAGGAGCCGGAAGGTGGCGAGGGCGGCGACGGCTACGTGCCCGAGGACCTCATCTCGCTGCTGGACGGCGGCTTCCACGCCGCGCAGCAGGACCACTCCGTCATCATCGACGCGGACACCATGTTTTCTGAGGACATCTTCGGGTACGCGGCTATCAGAAGGTATACCTGTCAAGCTATGCTCCTCTGCCTCTACACACTCCTGCCTGTAGTAAATATAGTCCTCGACCCAATCTCTGGCACGCTGTCAAGCTTACGCAGTTTCCGTTTATGTTGTGATTGGGTGTTTATTTGATGTTAGTTCTGTACATAGACTCCATACTCTAGAACAGTGCATGCTATTGTTTGGTCCCTGCACTGATCACGTCCCCGAATGTATTATGTACTGTATGTGTCTGTGTACAGTGTAGTAGTAGTAGTAGGTTCACAGATATAAAGAAAGGTGGACAGTTTAATGTGAGTTTGTAAAATTGTACAGACACCAAGTGTGTTAACGATCAAGCAGGACTTTGAGACTGAACAAACCGAACAAGGAACTTCGATATCAGTCTTTCAGTGGGAGCTAACCTCGTTCTTTATGTCTGTGGATACTTCTGTCGTCAAGACGGTATTAAAATATTGTTTTGTAATAGTCGCAGTGGGGGCGGCGGCGGCAGTAGCGCCGGGCGCGGCGGCGCCAGTCGGGAGAGCAGCAGCTCGACACAGGAGCGCCCGTCTGAGTTCAGTCGGTGGCGCGAACGTCAGTACTTCGGGCCGCGCAGGTGGCTCGAGTCTGCGCTGCGCGATACTTCTTGGGACAAGGACGGAGGTAACAACGATGGAGGTAAATATTCAATAGTCTTTTTTTATTATTTTTGATGTAGAGTATTCTAGTCTAGAAATTCCTAATTATAATGATGATTAAAATTGTCCCTACCATCCACAGTGACCATGATTGGTAAGCAGCTGAAGATTAGTGATTATCAGTGATCGGAGTAGGTAGATTGAACTGGGGTCATTGATCCGAAACGTATATATTACTATGGACATTCCTCCGGAATTGGTGGATTATTAAAAAAAAACCGGAACTTATGTAGGAATTGTATTCTGCCAGAGTGGAAGGAGTCATTTGATGATTTGCCATCCTCAAAAAAAAGGTAGGAATTGTAATAAAATGAGCAATTTTATTCTTTATTATTCTTCCTATTTTTTTTTTTGTCACGATTTGACAAAACCCAACGACCAATCAGAACAAAGGATCATGGGTGGTACAATAACCGGTTATCAGAACAATGCGTACGCCCGCCGGAAATACTAAATCCGGAAATACCGGAATTACTTTCCGGAAAAATGGCTTATCCATGTTATTCTTTCTGTGTGCATTTATGATACAAGTACTAAAAATCAATCTACCTACTCCGATCACTGGTGATTATGCATGTTATTCTTTGAAGTTTTGTTCCCATAAATGTGCTGGTTCTGAATGTTATTGCGAAAATTAACTTTTGAAAAAGTTATTAAAGTTATCCTTAATTAATAATAATGTTGTGTTTACAATATATTTTATCCCCAATATTTTTTAATATGAATTAGCTGAGAGCAAGAAAAAGGATTCTTCGATTGCGGCGTCACCACTCTGGGTGTCTGAAGAGTTGGAGTACTGGGACAGTAACATTCGTTTCACCCATATCGCGGCCACCTACAGTGAGCTTATCGCGATCTCCACTCAAGGCCAGCTGCACCAGTGGCGCTGGGCTGATGCACATCCTTATCAGCGCAATGACGTAAGTGCTAAGTGCCAAAATATGTCTTGTCGTATCTGTTTTGTCAAATCAACTTGTCTACACCCATTAATATAATGAATCCGATGCTGTGATGCTTTTGCAAAACTGACAAATCGACTTTTAGATAATGTTGGACTTAATAGTAAAAATCAGAAAAAATATACTTTGAAGGCCGCAGGAATCCCTTGGATGTGAGAATCACAGAACCGGTCGAAGTGGCGGTGCTTATCGGAGGCCTATGCCCAGCACACGTCTTTCGGCTGAAAAGATGATGAAATAGGGCGTCTTTGTCACTCAGGGAATGCAATCTCGCTGGCTATGAAAAATGACTCGATATTTCGAGCCATTTTTTGAGATTTAATCTCGTGGCAAGACAATCTCCTTCTTGCAATCTTGTTCAATATTTCGACCGTATTGGTAAAGATTACGAACTAGATTTCGGGACTGAGCGCATGCGAGTTAGCACACTATGCTTTTTGAAAAGCCATTTTCAAAATAATAATAAATTGATTTATAGTGAGCGTGATGTGAGTGTGCTGATTTGTTGCGTTATTTACGTGTAGTGATGAATACTAAACATTTTACTTAAATAATTGTAACATTTTTTGGTTTCGCTTTCAATTAGTTTTGTTTTACTTACAAAATATAACACCAATACCCTAAGCACCTTAGGCGGTAAGCAGACGATGGACAATTTGTCCGCGACGATAGAACGTATGAAAATCTATGCAATAACGTACACGAAGGGCAAATAGACTGCTGGGATTTCCATACGTTCTATAGTCGCGGACGATGTCCGCGAACAAATTATCCATTGTCTGCTTAGCGCCTAAGTAGGCGTAGTTTTCATTTTCATAAAGTTTAAGAAAATTTTATTATAAAAAAACGCATTTAAAAAGTAGGCGTTATCTCGAATAGCCAATCTCGACTCATGATTGCATTCCCTACTCATACCTGTGTGTTAAGCCGGATTCACATTATTGTGTTGTGTCCTGTCGTGACACCTTCTGATGCAGTGTTAACCAATCAAAACTCGTTTGTGATTTGACGTTGTCCTGTACAGATAAGTTGATTGGTGTATTCCGCGTTATGACACAACACGACACAGTAATGTGCCGTGGCTTAAGTCTCTGTCTTAAGTTGATGTGTCATATTAACGCCCGGGCACTTCAGTTGCTTGCAGACAGATCCTATGTTTTATTAGGAATTTTATTTCCATTATTCTATACTATGTTACCAATAGGCGTCCGGATCGGTGAGCGCGTACCACCCGCGCTCCACCTGGCTGGGCATGACTCCCGGCGAGCGAGTCATCAATATCAGCGCCGCCGGCATACGCATATCAGTGCTCACTGACACTGGCAGGATTGCTACCTTCCTCGATGAATCTATTGGTAAGCTGTTTATACATATTATGAATTAAAGTGTTTTTCGTGTGTGCCTGTGTGACCGCGTTGGTCTTCTAATCTACGCAACGGATTTAGATACGGTTTACACCAGCATTAATCGAATTTATTCTGAAAGGTTTGTGTGTATATTACAAAACTACACAATAATTAGGAAATCTTGAAATTTTATCAAGTAAAAACCGTGCGAGATAGGGGCGGGTTGCTAGTAATTACGATAAAAAACCTTAAATATTATTTTCTTTGAAAAAATACGATATCTGCAGTTTTTTCCAAAGTAGCATCGTAGAAAAAAAAAACCAAACTGAGTATTTCTTTATAATTATACGCCCGAATCTGTAGCTTAGTAGCGCGATGTTCAGTAATTTCGGAGCGTATTAAAAGTTCTAAACAGTACTGCTTGTGTTGACTAGATGAAGGTATCATAATGGGAGCTTATTTTATCTTTTTTATGGTTGCTTTCAAACATGGCTAGAAATGCTAGGGAAATGCTTTTAATCTATATAATTTTTTTTTGTGTGTAGCTCACGCTCCTGGGGCTTCGCGTTTGGAGCATCCTCTGCAGACGTTTGTGGAGTTTGGATCAGACAAGGCAATCTCTCTACATGTTTGCTCTTTGTATACCGTCGCGAGATTGGACTCTGGTGCACTTTATTGGTGGTAAGTTCATTCATGATCATAATAAATAGCAGTCCAATGAATTGAGCTTGATTCTCAATCTCTCTCATCCGTTCATTACCAGACGCCCTGCGAAGCTCGTGGCTCCATCTAGCCTGAAGTAAATGTGTAGTAAATAACCGTTTCCTTGTCCTGTGAGTCATAATTATGATGCCTCGAGTGTTCAACCATTGTGGCTATTTCACAGATGCTGAAAGTATTAAGGCTTTGAAATAATTGTTATGCAATATCTGTTAACATCATAGAAAAACAATACAATTCTACTTCTGTTTATTCTAGGGGAGTGCTTCCGTTGGGCCAGCGCGCTCGCCTTTGGGAGAAACACCGCGCTCGCTCCCGCAAGCAACAGCGCGGCCACTCGTCCACAGCGCCGCAAGACTTGCAGGCCGGACAGAGCGTTACTATGAAAAACGCGCCTATGTATCAACCTGGCGCCGTCGGTAAGAAAATATTACCTTTTAGGTTTTTCATTTACAGATTAATTGATTAATAAAGTGTTATTGCAGACAAGTCAAAACAACAAGACAAAAAAAAAACAAGAATTGTTGGTTGGTTCATAAAGCTACGTCCAGATAATTCTGTTCTTTTGTCCGTACTGTTCCTCCGTTCCGTATTCGCGTCGCGATCCAAGAACGCTAGTTTAGATGCCGTTCGGAACGGTACGGCGATACGGCGCCTCGGAACGCATCCAGGTACGCCACGATCACTCGCGTCCAAACTAGCATTCTTGGATTGCGACGCGGATACGGAACGGAGGAATGGTACGGACAAAAGAACATATCTGGACGCAGCTTTATGTCCTACTATTTCCTCAATGGTAGTTGGAATTGACCAATAATCGCGCCGATTCGATGTAGACTGCATATTTTGTTCAGCAATCGGAACAAAATATGTAGTCTACATTGAATTTATTGATGATTGACTGTTTGTCTTCATTAAAAAGATTATACAGTCGACTAAAAGTTGACTGTCTGTAATCTTCTTTAAACTATATTAGGTATTTATATATTTTTTACTTTACCAAACAGGATTCAACATGTCCACGGGAGTGCCAAAAGTGGGGGTTTTGCAGAATGCTGCCTGGAACCTGTCTGACATGTGCCGGTTCAAACTGCTGCCGCCACCGCAACCTGACCGCTCTGTCTCCGATAAAGACAAGAGGGATTTACAGGTAAACTATACTTGGCTCATTCAGCCTTTGAGAACCTAAATAAATTACGGCAACCGAGAGAATGCGTTCCTATCACCTGTCAGTCTGACACAATAGGAACTAATAAAGTTTAAATTCGTAAAGCACGTATTCTTTTTAGCCGAACAGCAAATACAGGGTTATGTATTTCACGCGTCCCTATGTAGCTTTGTATGTGGAATTCTTTATACTCATTTATCGAACTTATAAACAAGCTCACTTTTCAAAAAGTCTGATGCAGTTGAGACTGAACTAAAATAACTGCCACCAACTGCAGCAGACTGCTTGAAAAGTGATCTTGTTTTGAACTTTTTAGCCATTCATTATTAGTTGTTTACTCACAAGTAGGATGCAAATGTTTGTATGTCCTTCGATATATTATTCGAAGCTATGATAGCAACAAGCACATCTGCTAAAACGTTTTCCTTTGTCTCGTCTAGAACCAGTCGCCACTGACAGTGTCGTCTGTGAAGGCTTCGTCTTCAAGCGGCAACAGCAAGGATGGCGCTAAAGATAGCAACAAGGACATGGCTGACAGGCTCGACATGCCGCCGCCACCCAGCCCGGCTTCTTCCACCTGTAGTGACACCAGCACGTCGCACAGTGAGTTTAGTTTTACTTGTTTCATAAATTATGAACGTTTAAAGACCGACATTCATAGTTACATAAGTTGTTGCACAATTTTTTCGCCACAGGCGTTAGCAGGGTAAGCTAAAGATAACGTTTTTTTTTTCCAGAACGTGCCAAGCGCGTGACCGTACGCGGTGAGGAAGGTTCATCGAACGACGGTTCCAAGCGCGATGAGGAAGAATGGCCGCTGAAAGAAGTCGTATTCCTAGAAGACGTCAAGAGCGTTCCATTAGGTAGAGTGCTCAAAGTTGACGGAGCGTACGCTGCCGTACGATTCCCTACCATCGGTAAAGACGGCAAGGAGGTTGTTCCATCGACTCCTGATGATCTGTCGACGCTGTTGCAAGACTGCCGACTTGTTCGCAAAGATGACTTGGTGGCTGTGAAGTGGGGTGTGGGCGGGGCCGCCGGACCTCGTGGACCGGATTGTCTGCAACGCTCACCCAGGAAGATCGCATTACCGCCTGACGTGCAAGTTATTACAATTGCTGTAAGTATATATAAAGTGCCATTGTTTCAAAGATCTTCTATATTTTAAAAGTTAAGAAATGTGTATAAATATATACCTGAACTTGGTTCTACATTCGAAGATAGCGTCAAAACCAAAAGGCGTTTATTCAAATTAGGCTGCGAATCAGCACTTTTTGGACGCCTAAATCACATGAGACAGTCCGCCAAAACGCCTGCCCTTCACCACTTCCTAGAGCTTTAGATGGGAAGAAGTGGCGCAACAAACTGTCCAGCAGCACAACTGTGTGTTAAGTTAGAAATACCTTGATTCTATACAAAGTATGCAAACTATTAACATTACAAAATAAAGAAACACAAAACATAAAATTACATTATTCGCCATAATTATGTCAGATACCACACCAATATACGTGGTTACGGGTCGTCAGAAGCCGGAAAGTCTGACAACCAGTCCAAGTGGTACCAAGGGGTATCTATTGTATTACCCAGTAACTGGGTTGTGGAGGTCAGATTGGCAGTCGCTCCATGTGTATTACTGGTATTTAGCTACATTCGGTTAGACTGGAAGCCGACGATGAGCACGCCAACAAAAACAATAATAAAAACTATACGAAAGCAGAGAAATAAAAAAAAATGTCTAAAAAAACAAGGTCTGGCATTCCGGGAGTGACACATGCTTACGTCACTATCCAGTTGCCATTTTATTGCAACAAAACACGAGTTATGGAAATATTTTCAGTCACCATTCTGTTAAAAAGTATAAATAAACCATTTAAATTGTCATTTAATTTTTCTAATCAAGCTAAACAATTCAATTTCAACTTAAACCGACGTAATTGTTAATTAAAACCTCTTTGTTTTATCGTATTCGCACAGATAATAAAGGCGATTGGGGACTTATTATTACACACTACTGGTAACACAGTGGTGATGAAGTAGATACCCCCGTGACCAGAATGCTATATCTGGCGAAGTATATTATTATACCATGTAAAAATGTAAACAGAACTTAAATCCCTAAATAAAAGCCTCCAGGCATAATACGTGTCATAACTAAAGTCTTTTCCTCCCTCAGGTGGACAGTCGCGGCGTGCACGCAGTGGTGCGCAGACCGGGCGGCGCACTGGCGTACGCCGTATACGCCGTGGGTACCACCCGGGCACTCACGGACAGCGCATTCCCGACTGACAACAGTGCGCTTCTCGGCTATTCTAACGGACAGGCCATACAACTGGCTACGGCTGCTGAGGTTAGTACAATGCCTGTGTTATTATTTCAGCTTGTAAGCCATTGTAAGATCTTGTTAACATTATGAAACGCAAATGAAGATATGAATATGAATTCGTTAGAGTTTATCGAGTTTGCAATGTTGTGATTGTTGTTATCCATTCAATTTAATTTGGTTTAAAATCTTGTGTCTAGTGATTTCTCTTGTCCCAGTTGTTATCCAATCATGTCAGGTTACATAAGATTTGGTTGTTGTGTTATGTTTGTAGTCGGCTAGAGTTTCAGCAACCCGGACAACTTTTTGTCAGCGATAGGGAATGCAATCTCGAGTTGAGATGGGCAATTTCAGATCTCGCGTGTTAAGTCTGTTCTCGAGATAGGCAATTCGATATTTTCTAGATCGCGATTTCGTCAACGTTTTTAAATTCGAATATTCTTAAAATAAAAACTTTACCTACTTAGGGTAATCGTGTTATATTTTGTATCAATATTTGTTTAAGTAATAATCATCTACATAACGCATACATAACGCAACAAGTTAGTAATCAAATTACGCTCACTATAAATCGATTAATTGTTATGTTAAAAATGGCTTTTTAAGACGCATAGTGTGCTAAGTCGCGCGAGCGCGCGCTACTTAGCGCGATTGCGCGACAATCTCGAAATCGATCGAGAATGTCTTTTCACAAGATCTTCGATCAAAGGCTCGAGATCTTCGAACAAAGGCTCGTGATTTTCGAGATTGTATTCCGTAGTCAGTGCTATGGGCTAGTAGTTTGAACAGTATAATGTGTGCGTACAGGGCAGCGAACCGGTAGTGATGATGGTGGACGGTAACGGCGCGCTGTACCCGGTGTCGCGCGACTGCGTGGGCATGGTGCGCGAGCCGCCCGCGCTCAACCTGCCGCCCACGCGCGCCCTGGCCGCGCATGCGCTGCCGCTGCACCCGCATGCGGCCGCCGCAGCCGCCGCGCACCCGCACCACACCGCGCTCAAATCGCAGGTCTGTACCGACCCAACCTCACACAAGATCATCTTCTAACTGGTGTAAAAAGACGCTCAACGAAACCAAGTCACTTGTTGTTCGCGTAACTGTGTTTTTTTTTTGTACTGAACCATTTCTTGAAACCTTCTGGGATTCAACTTATCAGACTTTTTTATTTTAATTAAAAAAAAAAAACTGGACTTTACATACCTTCAGGACCCCTGCACCGTTGCATGTACCCATAAGCACAATGTAAAAATGAAAAATCGGTTCTTACAATTAATTGTGCTCAATTTGATGTTACTAAGTTTCATACACAGAATGCGTAGATAACGGCTATAATGGATCTTTTTACACCCTGCAAGTATAGCCTCGCGACACACTCCAGCTGGAGACGACAGGTTACTGGACGACAATTAATCAATTGACTATAAATTCGTTTCTGTGCAGGTTGCGCTCATTATACTGGTGCCGGAGCCTCAGCTCATGATGCCGCGTGTCTTACGCTGCGACCTTGACGGCGTGCGTCAGTTACTGCACCAACTCGAATCTGACACCAGCAGTAAGTAATTTTACCATCTAGTTGCTGAATGATAGTTCTAAAATATACCATGTGGCGTGTACTACATGTTTGTAATAACTATCCACAGAGCAACAGATGTTGTCCATCTTACAAGAGCGTTGCGACGGCAACAGGAACATACTACACGTATGCGTACACATGTGCGCGCCGACATCGAACAAGGAACCCGATATCGGTACGTAAAACATTGTACCAAGAGTAATATCATGTGTAGTGTAGGTGTAATTCTAACTTAACATTATTTACTGATTAGTGGAAAACGCTTCGATGCCCAATTTAGCGGGTGGCACGGGAGGTGGCGGCGCGAGTGCCGAGGAGTCGGTGCCGGCCATCTCGTGGCCGCCGGAGACCTTCGAGGCGTCCGGAGACGAAGACAGCTTGATGGGGCTCACTAACAACGGGTAAGAGCTTCACTCCTTTTACAGCAGAATTATTCAGTGATGCTACTGTGAAGTAATGCGTTTTCGATGCAGCAGAAAGCAGTCGTCACGCAATTACTGTTCATGAGTGCAATTTTCTGCCTCTACTGTATAACTGTGTCCTAATATTTTCCTTTATTGTGTTTTCTGTATTTGTTTCTTATCATCATCACCTTATTTCCAAGAGAGTTAGTCAGTTTCTGGTCTAGTATTCCCTCTTTTTATTGCCCAATAATTTTAAACAGTTCAATCTTTTTTGTACCATACAATGAACTACACACCATGGGTCTCCACTCAATGAAAAATCAATTTGGCGAACCCATAGTGATATAAATTCATGGATCTTTCTGCCCTTTGATGTAAAGCCTTACTCGGTGTCATTAATGGGCAGTGATAATCCTGAATTACGTAGCAAAGAGCACTAGACTAGTTCTGAAAAGTGTTGTGATGGACGTGATGATTTGAAACACTTACAGTAAACTGTCTGGCGCTGGTAACAGTGGCGGCGCGGTGAGCGCGGACCCGGCGGAGCGTCGCGGCAACGCGCTGGCCAGCCTGCGCGCGCTCTGCGAGAGCTCCGTGCTGCAACCCTTCCTCATGCAGCTGCTCACTGCCAAGTAAGTCCACCATCTCGTAAATAAATTATAATTTTAATACAATATTAGTACCCAGATCGGCAGGTGTCGCGGGTCAGCATTTGCCATAGCAAGTATGGCTAATGCTGACACTAATTTGGACTGGCTCTCGAACCCATTCGACCTGTTCATCTGGACTCTACTATCGCATTAGGAACGGTTTTGACCGTAAACTGCTTTGCCAATACCAACAATTTTTTTAACAATATTCTCTACAACAGGGACGGAATGGGCCAGACGCCACTGATGGCTGCGGTGGCGGAGCGCGCTTACCGTGCGGCGCTAGTAATACTAGACTCCATCCGCGCCTGCCCCGAAGCGGACGAGATACAACGCTCAGCCGCCATCTTCCCGCCCAACGCGAGCCCCGACCATTCCCCACTGCTGGTACTCTGCTGCAACGATACTTGCAGCTTCACCTGGACTGGACAGGAGCATATCAATCAGGTTCATATTCATTATCAATATAGGAAATTTCTTATTTAATGTAACGTAATTACATTACTTATTTATTTATTTGGGAAAAACATGTACAATATTACCAACATAAATCCAGGTTATTGCACAGATAAATTTTAATAAAAACACATTAAGACAACAGACATTAAGGAATGAATAACCATAAAAAATAAGTCTCAAAAAAACGAATAAAACAAGTCAAAGTAACAAATAATGAAAGAAAAAAAAATATGATGAAAAGTTCCTGTTTTGTTGATCAATCACACTTTAACTATTCAAACATTCTCTCATCTGTTAATTTTCTGGTCATTTTATAACAATGTTCTGATAACATTATTTTTTTGCAGGATATATTCGAGTGCAAGACATGTGGCCTGACAGGGTCTCTTTGCTGCTGCACAGAATGTGCCAAGGTAATGATCTTAACAAATCCGTTGGTCTCTTGTTTATGGTCGCTTGTTTTTCTTTCAGACAAGAATTACAGTTAATTCGCGAAAACGTCCTGATAACCGTGATTTTCTACTAATATTTGTTTGTTGTGTGCAGGTATGTCACAAAGGTCACGACTGCAAGCTAAAGCGCACGTCTCCGACGGCATACTGCGACTGTTGGGAGAAGTGCCGCTGCAAGGCACTGGTCGGTGGCAACTGGACCGCGCGCTGCGATCTACTGGCAAGACTCGCTCGAGACACTTCACTGGCCACGCATTTCAACTCAAGGTACGAATATTTCTTATAACAGAATATCAGCAGTGACATAAGTACAAAATATTGTTTCTATAGCTAATTAATTACGTTTGTTATTCATATGTGGGCACGATGCAGTCGACAAAGTACTCGAGTTGATGCTGTTAAAGCTTTTCTATGGGCTGTAAAATTCAGATGTAACTTGTGTTTTTGTGGGTATTTAATGGACATGAATGTGAGAGCTTATCTTTTTCCACTCTGTATATTCATGGTTTTAAACTTGAAAGAGGTCTTATAAAATAAATATATAAGTTAAAATAGTAACTAAACTCTTATAACAATTTGTTTGTTCACAGGGGTGAATCAATCCTCCTGTTCCTAGTCCAGACGGTTGGTCGTCAAGCTGTGGAGCAGCGTCAGTTCCGCGCGGGCGGCGGTCGCGGGCGCGGGCCTCGCAAGCAGCCGGGCTCCGACGCCGAAGTGGACGCGCCCGACCATGACCTGGAACCTCCCAAGTTCGCCAGAAGGGCGCTGCTGCATTTATTGGGTGAGTGTTGACGAATATGAATAGATTGTATAGTTATTTCATTTCATGAGCGCGCATCGATTATTGCAATTGTTTGTCGATGACATTTGTTTATTAAAACGGTACATCACCAATTACATTTATTAATATGGTAACATACAAAAACATGGTAAATACATAATGTTGGCGACATTGTATATAATTAAATTAAATACTGACATGGAATGATGGACACCTTTGCATACTTTCTCTCACAGAACACTAAACATATACGCAAAATTTTACTCCATCCATCCGCAAACACATCACATTCAGGGTTGGCAGTCGTAAGGGCGTTGACATAAAAGTCACAGGACGTGTGCTTGTGATTTTGCCAAGACGTCGTTGACGAAGTAAGAAAGGGTTAACCACACTCACCGCATTGATAATTATTATACTAAGCAAATGTGGTTTTAGGTGATTGGCCGGCCGTTGAAGCGGCTGTGATGTGCGGCGCCAGTGGCACTCCGGGCGAGACCGAGAGTCGGCCCAGCAGCCCCGCGCCTTCGCAATCAGGCACTACTTTACTGGACAAGTTTACACATGCGCTTATCGTTAAGTGCACTAATGAGGTTAGTATGAAAGGCAGATGTGGCAAACAAACGCCTCTAACAGAGTGTATAAGGTACAGTACCCGGGCGTAAATATGACATCGAACAGAGAGGAAGCCGAACTTGTTCTAAAATTCGATCATAATCATTTATTTGTATTAGGTACTGTTACAATGTAGGTCTCAGGTAAAAGAGAAATTAAATTTCCCGTTATATAAACAGAAATTTGACATGAAAAATTGTATTTCATGCTAGAGTAATGATAATTATGTACAATGGTATGCTAATTTCATCATTCATTATTTTTGTTTTTCGATGAGTCATGTTTACGGCCAGATTCTGTAACGTCAGTCTTATAGATCCTGTAATACAATACAGGTACTCAATAATAAATATCCCTTTTTTCATAGATGCTAGACACTTTGTTACACACATTGATTCGTGAGCAACAAAACGACACCATCCCGGGACGCGCCGAGCGTGCCCGTGAAGTGGCGCGACGCTTCGTGCGCTCCGTCGCCAGGATATTCGTCATATTCAGCGTTGAAATGGCTCCAGGCGCAGCTAAAAAGAAAGGGTAAGTAATGAACTACTTTAGGTTACATTTACCTACTATAAAGCCACCATTTACTAGGCTCGTCTTTCATTGACTTGAATGTGCCCTGGCGGCTGAGAGTATGTCATGCTCACTCAAATGTTTCGCTGGTGGTGGCGTGTGTGTTGGATCATTAAGTTCCCTTCAAAATGGTTGAGCTGAATGGTGCTGATCCATGCGTCATGTTCGTGAACGGGCTCCGTCAGTAGGGACTGGTCAACTCTTGGCTACCACGGCTTATTTTAATTTAAATTTTTGAATTGTTTTTTTTATTTTTTATTA
Organism: Griposia aprilina; assembly: GCA_916610205.1. Taxonomy (NCBI): domain Eukaryota; kingdom Metazoa; phylum Arthropoda; class Insecta; order Lepidoptera; family Noctuidae; genus Griposia; species Griposia aprilina. The sequence continues at coordinate 14,927,389 of OU744286.1, forward strand.
CGGATACTTTAAACGTGCACGTCTTTCTACATCGTTCTCACATTTTTGATTTGAACATGAATGATGTAAACAATTTGTTTTTTGTAACTATATATTGATTTAAAAGAGTGTCCAGTTTCTTGCCCGTTCTTCTCCATAGGTACCTACTACGCTTTGGAATGGGCAACTAGCTTCATTTTTCTGACTGACTGACCCTTTGACAATTCAAAAGTGCCTGTAATTGGTTTATTTGAAATAAATGCTTTGAGTTTGAGTTTGATTTACGAAGTTTGTTTTTCTTTACAACGTCACAGTGTACGGTCGGCCAAGAAAGTAGTAAATCAGTTTAGAAATTATTTCTTAGCAAAAGAAAATTTAAACTAGGAGCAAAAGAAATTAAGTCCTTATTGTTTTATGTCGTGCACACCTAATTCTCCTTTGGCTCGTTTGTTGGCCGACTGTACAGTGTCGCGCTGTGGTCGGTGACATGTTGACAAGAAATTTAAAATTGCGTTTGTTCACAGACCTCTTTCAATAACATCATCATTGGTCCGTTGTCGTCGCGTGTTCGCGGCTCTGGTTGCCCTTGCCGTTGAAGAACTCGTAGAAGCAGCCGACGCGCTACTGGCCCCAGTTCGACTTGGTGTCGTCCGGCCCACGGCTCCGTTCCCGCTAGCGACCACGTATGTGGACCTCGTGAACGGCAGCGAAGACTTGTTCGGTGTAGAACCTCTTTCTACTGGACATTCAAGACATGCACATGCGCGCAGGTGTGTATGGTGTTATCGTAACGTAATGGCGCCTCTTCACAATTGGCGATGATCGTGTGATCGTCTGAAATCGGCACGACGTGCGAGCATCAACATGTTCGTCGATGATCGTCCGTAATCATTTGTTAAGCGGCAAGCATCCGAGATTCCCTATGATGCGTGCCAGAAAAACCGATAACTCACGGATCGCCGCGATCATATGGCGAGCATAGATGATGATCGGCGACTACAGACGAATAAGCCCTCCACACAATCGTGCTCGCCGGTAATCGTCTATGATCGCCGATTGTGAATAGGCGCCATAATATTTGACCTGCTGCAGCTTGCAAGCTTCAACTGTTAAACATAAGTGTTTATTAATATGGAAGGTAGGCCATCTCATCATCGTCATGTCCCCGTATGTTGTGGACGCTGTTGTCTGTCATCGACCTGAATTATTCGAACTGGTTTTGCAATGTACGCCAATGCATTGTGGATGGTTGGGCTACCTGCTGATTACACCCCAGGCATCATTCGGAGGGGCAATGCCCGTAATTATAAGAACGTTCACATTCTAATCTCAGTCAAATATACTTCTGATATCTCTATATTTTTGACATTGATTAATTACGGGAATTTGCTGATATTCTGTAAAAAGCTCACTGTTAACTTCAGCGAAGTGAGCTATCATTCCACCTGATGCTACGGACAGCTTACTTCGCCCAAGTTTTCATGGTGAGATTTTTACAGAATAGATCGGCTGATGTGTTATATGTTTTTCGTGGCGCAGAGAGTCGGCGGCAGGCGGCGGGCGCGGCGCGGCGGCGGGCGGCACGTCGCTGGGCAGCTCCACGCTGGTGCCGGACCGCTCGTCCACGCCCGTGGCCACCGAGTACGCCGACGACGTGGCGGGCGAGGCGCTGGGCAATGACGACGACGCCTCCGAGACCGACGAGCCCGCGCCGCCCGCGCACAACGCGCAGCCGCAGGACAACCAGCATCATGACGATGCTATGGCCGACAGGTACATTGACGTTTTGTTTCCTTTTTATTTGTAGTCGGCCTTTCTTGTTCACTTCTTAAGCCGATATCAGACGCTTAATTTTTGCCTTTCATTCAGCATCTTTCACTCGAAGTGAAACACTGAACACAAAATTAATCAGAAGTGAGTGAGGAAAATTTATTCATTAATGAACCGATCCAACGATATTGAATTTCGGCACTCGTCTTTCACTCGCCTAGAGAATGATCGAAAAATGAGGACTAATACCTTCACCCATTTCAATAGGGGCCAAGAACAGCACGTTGTAGTAGAGAACGGCACGGAGCGTGCCGAGGGCGGCGAGAGTGAGAGCGAACTCGACTTGTTGGCCGAGGTGGAGACTGAAAGCGACTCCGATGATCAGGACAACGCAGAGTCCGCGCAACGAAGCGTACAGACCGGGGCAACGCAGGGCTCTGATGCAGGTAAGCGGGCTAAATATATTCAGGACTTGCAAAGATATAGAAATAATTTTAGCTTTAATAATTTTACTTTTCCGAATTGTTGAATTGCCAACAATAAAATACCCGAATTCATCGAAAATTTAAATAACATCTCATTTTGAAACTTTTCAATGTTCATCTCTATGTTGCTACTGACCACAAGGTTCTTACACGTAGTAATGGTCACTGCCACTCAGCTATAAAAGCGAAAGCTTTTTGCTTTGCGCGTATCCTATGTATAAACGATCACGTACATCGCAACAGGCATAGCATCGCTACTTCTATATCCAGAGGACGAAAGTGGCGACTCGACGCAGCCCGAGGACGAGGACTCGGAGGCCGGCGAGACGGACGAACAGGACGGGGAGGCCGAGGTGCCGCTGCACGACGGCGAGACGCTCGAGCGCCGCGCCGCGCCGCCCGCGCGGCCCAACCTCGCGCCGCACTCCATGCAGTGGGCTATACGGTAGGTGCTGCTGCTACATAGCTTCTGTACATACAGAATTCTTTTTTTAATCACCATCCAAATTTTTCTAGGCATTGTAGTTAATTTTTTTATAATAAAATATGTTTTCCGAAAGTGGTAGCAGTTCAACGTGGTTATAAGTCAAACGTTGAATACTATGCTGAATAAGAGAAAGGGGCGACGTGGGGATGCAGCGGGTATGTGTATCTGCGGGTGGTGTCTACATAAAACACGTATTTTATTATTTTCTCCAAAGAACATAACATTAGAATATGGATGGTGATTAAAAATTCTTCCTGTGTTTTCGTGTTCGTTAAATTGTGTATGAGGTAGGTGCTATTACGCCCACATTTCACCAATTATGTTTTAAGTGTCATGTAATAGAAGGTAAGCCTAACTACGTGAACTGGGTGCATTTTCTAACTATTTTGGGGTCGGCTTCCAGTCTGCATGCAAGTCAGTACCCGTATCTACCCAGTTACTGAGTCCCACTAAACCCCTCAGTAAGACTGGTGGCTATGTGATTGTTAAAGAATATTAGCCATTTTAGACTAGAAAAAAAAACAGAATTTGTTGCAGAGGTGAGACTATTACCAAAATAATACATTGTTAATGAAATCATTTCATATTATTTATTTAATTTTTAAAAGCAGGAGAAATAATAACCTTTAATTATTTACTTTTTCGCGTAATTACTTTATTCTGCGTACTTTAACCTATTGACTGCCCCAGTCGGATTAATACGTCAAATGTTTTCGTGCCCGTGCCGCCTCAGTCGTATTTATACAATGTTAAAATAGGCAAATGATACCACATAATTATTATGTCTCATCAAGTTACGTTTTATATGAATTTGCTGGTCCAAGCATGTTAGGAGATTGGCCATTGTTCTTTGCACTATGCAAAATACTGTTATTTTTGGATGCGAAATAAACCCTTATTTATTGAAGTGTGTTAAGACGACGTAAAGCATGCGGGATTCCTTATAACCTAATTCCAACAGTTGTAGTATCAGTAATAATCATCAGTTTCCTTGAACACTCATACATGAAGCAGGTCGCGCGAGTCGACGCGCGGCGCAGGCGGCGGTGCGGGTGGCGTGCGGCTCACGGGCAGCTCGTCGCTGGTGTTCATCGACCCCGCCTCGCTCAGACGCTCGGCTGCAGCCGCCGCGGGCGCACATGACCCGCACTCTACGTCTACTACGGCTTCTTGCCTGGCTAGGGCTTTTGGTAAGATGTTTTTATTGTTGTTTATACGGAAACAAGCCATTTGCCCGATAGGTTTACCACCGCCAAAAATTAGTAACTACCATTGAAACTTTCATGCCCCATTTAACCCATATTTAGGGGATGGATTTTCAAAAAACTTTAAAAATAAAAATATTTTATTTCACATAAACCTACATGGGCACTTATGAAACGTCAGAAGCTAGGTGCACGGTTCCAATTGGTCGTTTCCTACGGAGAAAAGCCGGCAAGAAACTCCACTGGTACATTTTTTTTATAATACATAATTGGCATACAGAAAATGGTCAACAAATCAATAGTCTACAAGTACGGCCTACAACATTCACTAGTGCTCAACTTCGTTATACAGCGTGTCGCTACAATGGCGACATTAATTTATAACATGGGTAGGGCTAGTGGCCAGTAACAATAAAAAATATAATAAGAATGTTTTTGTATTAATTTAATAATTTATTTGTAATTTGGTTTAAATTCATTATGGGTGTATTCCTGAAATAAAAATGATTTGATTTGATCAATGCTGAAATGAACCTTTTTGGCGCACCCGTGAGGCACTTTTCTGTTATTGTTAACACTTTTTTTTTGTTATTTGTTTTCACGAATATTTTTTATTGTTCCTGGCCACTAGCCCTACCCATGTGTTAAATTAATGTCGCCATTGTAGCGCTACGCTGTATATGGAGCTCCTGTGAAAAATTTAAAACATCCAACCCAGTGGTTTGGGCTGTGCGTTGTCTGTCAGCAAATGAATAAATTAATGAATTTCAGATGTTTATTAAGTACGTAAGATTAATAACAATAATATGAGCGCTAATGCTTGTAAAAACACTGACTGGCCGGTCTACACATACGTGATGACGGGTCAATTGTTTTATTGCTATTGATCTTGGTTTACAAACTATGAAAGTTTTGTAGTGTTATGTAGCCAAGTGGATGTCACTACAACTGCTTTTGGTGTGCCAAACTATTCTCAGATTTAAGTCCTCTTCTTGGCATTGTCCTGTGCTAAATTTTGTTATGGCTTGTCCTCTTACTAACAGAATATCTGTTTACAGGCATCGTCATCCGCCAAATCGCGGACTTGCTGTGGGAGTATGAACGTGTAACTCTACCGTTACCCCGCATGGTGCCGCTGGCGTACCGCGAGGCGCTGCGCCTGCAGTGCTACCTCGAACGACAACTCAAACCCACCTGGGACTGGCTAGTCACTGTCATGGATGCTACGGAAGCACAACTGAGGTAAAATAAATTGAACGTCAGTAATGGTAATCCTTCGATTTTCCTATTATACATAAACATAGAAGTTGCAACATCGTAAAATAATGTCACTTTATAACCGACTTCAAAAAAACGGAGAAGGTTCTCATTTCTACTTGTGTGTTTTTTTTTTGTTAACAATTTTAGCAGACCATTGTGACAGTCCAGGTTGATGATTTCATTTATGTACATTCTAAGTTTACCTTGGACATTACAGACATCGGTGAAGGAAAAACATTGTGAGGAAACCTTGATATATTATTCAATTATGTATGAAATCGCCAAACCGTTTTGACAAATCGTGGTGATCAATGCTGCTGCGTTCTGTGTATGAGAAGAGGCCGCCCTCCAGTTATTGTGCCACTGATTGTCTGTCGTCTACTTATGACCAATAAGAAATAATGTTGGCAGATATATTTGCTCGTAAACGCCTTATATTTTAAATATTCTGAACAGATTCGGCGCATCATTGACTTCGAACAACGCCAGCACTTCGACCGGCGACAGCGGAAGATCAGCTGCACCGGCTACTCGACGCACTACATCTCTGACGTCACCAGCTACGCGCATCATTGGTTTCTCTGAAGGACCTAGGGCAAGGGATCGTGAACAAGGTCAGACCAGGGTTTATCTTTCTACCGGCGTTAATTTAGCGCAGATTTTTATACATTTTAACAAAGGACAGTCAAAATCGCTTCGTATAAGCGAGAACGCAGACAAATGCTTTTTCTCGGTGACCGTTTGATTAATGTGGGATATCTTCATTGAAGTTTTTAATGTTCTTAACTAAGTAGTTCTATTTTCACCTCACTTTTTATAGACTTAATTTACGGACACTTATTTTACGACTTTTTTTTGGCAAAGGAACATTGTGGAACATAAAAATAAACAATTATAACATTGATATAGGAGTGGAAGCCGGCAGTGCTCGTCGCGAGTTCCTAGCATACTGCCTGTCACTCTTGCGCGCGCACAGCGCCGAACACGCGGAGCAGCTGCCCGTGCTGGATGTGGCAGCGCTGAAGCACGTGGCCTACGTGCTGGACGCGCTCGTGTACTACATGCGCGCTGCACAGCCGCAGCCGCACCACCACCAACATCTCTGGACACCGGTAGGCATAGCTCGTCTAGTAGATCAATATCATTGATTTATTGTTTGTTTTATTTCAGTTATAAGACAATAACTTTATTATGACCAATTTTATAGAACTATGTGTGTATGTTGCTTTTGTTTGCAGGTTTCACATTTAATAATCGAGTTTTTTATGAGATAGTGGTATAATTTTGTTTTCGTTAGATGTGTATTAGAAAAACTACATCTTTGGATGTACTTTATAGTAAATTGCATCCGTCTGTACAACACATTCCAACCAGAATGAATTCTAAAACGTTGTCGTATGATACAGGACGAAAATGAGAACGAGGAAGGCGACGAGGAGATGGTAGTCGGTGGAGGCGCGGCGGCCGAGTCAGACGGCGAGGGCGAGGGCGCGCGCGGGCGGGCGCATGCCTTCTTCCAGCGCTCCGACTCCACGCTGTGCCTCGGCTGCCCGCCGCCCGACCCCTTCAACAGTCAGTACTCTCATACATTAGTTCAGATTGCTTCCCGACAGGTTTTGTTTTATTGTAGTTTAAGTTTACGTATGCATCAAAATGTTAAGGCCCATAATGTAGGTATTTATGTACTTAGAGTTAAGAAAACTAAGCAATTTATGTGCCGCGAAATAACAATTTTGTAGGTGTAGGGATTTGGTCGGTTAGAAACATTTCTTTTCCAAAGGGTCGAAGTAGGTCTTTAACGATTTTGTGCTACTTAATTTTTGTATAAAACAGTGACTATGCAAGACGCACTACCGCTAGCGGATCAGCCACAACTACTTCAACCAAACGCTCGTCGCGAAGAATTGTTCGGAATGCCTCGCCAGCCTGTTACCGTGCCGGCCTCCGGTGACGCACCGCCCGGTGTGAACAACCCGCTAGAAGGTAACATTGCACGTAAATATTCACTTTTTATGTATTTACTAGATTAAGTAAATAGTGCTTTATAAATAAAAACTAAATTCATGAACTCAATGGCAATGTTATATTTAATTTTTGAGAAAATTATTGAAAATTGCCTTGCTTTTACAAAACCCTTTAGAATATCAAGAAAGTAATTACAATTTACTTATCAACACAATTAGCTAATCCAATCTTATAAAATCATGAATAGAAAAGCACTTTCGAAATATCCTTCTTTATCGTGGCAGCGAGTGCATTGTATGTTTTATTCGGCAGTGGTCCCGCGCCGGCTGGGACTATCGACGCGCGGTACGGACCGCGGCTGGTCGCCGCCCGCCAGGCCTGCGTCTGCGCCACCTGCGCATACTCACACTATGACTAGAGATGAACCACAGGTACGTTATAAGTAATCTTTATTAAATTGAAATCCTTTGCAAATTATTTCATAAACGTCTAGTCCTAGAGAGATCTCGATCCAGTGGGAGTCAAATCTTTTTCACACTTTTTTTACCCAAAGCACTGCAGACTTCACTAATTCAATCACTAGTTGAACGATTGTGAGTTTACGGTACTGCAACCAGATTGTTGTGTAAACTAGTTGAATTGTTTCTTTCCAGGATTTATCTTGCGCTAAAGATGCATCTACAAAAATGGACATTGACACAGATGGCGAATACTTATCTGACTCTGATTCTAACGAAGCGCGACAGATACCTAGGAAAAAACATCACAGGTATGTTAATATTCTGAATTAGTATACAAATTTGGACATAGTATAACACAAAGTCCCTTTTCGTGTCTATCTCTATGACCGCTCTAAACTGCACACTGGATTTTTATGTGGTTATTACCATGATTAGATATAAAGCATGGGGGGGGGGGGGGGTCACTAGTTGTATAACAACTACATATTTTTTTTTATGAATTTGTTGTATTTCAGACATCCACATTCAGTAAATATGTCGGCTGGAAGCAGTTCGATGCACGACTCTATGGCGCAGCCGTCTGAGTTCCACACACTAGTTGATACGGCATGCTCCATCATCGATGCGCCTCATCAGCAGAACATCTCCGCGTCGCCGTCACCAGGTACGTTTTGATAGCTTACACTATTATTTATGCCATAAAATATTTCGCTTTGCTTTGTAACTGCGGCTCGCCCTAAAGGTAAGTCGTGATATGTTTTAACACAATACATTGTAATTAAGTACAGCAATGTTTGAATTTATTCTAGGACCAAGCGGCTCAAACTCAGTGGTAGCGGATGCCCGCGCCTCATCATCTCGAAGCCCCGGCAAGACTGTTATTGTACGTGCTGTAAGTCACTCCACTTATTTGGGGGACTTTTTCTTATCAAAATTATACCCTACTCTTCAATTGGACGTAACTTTAAAAAAAAAATTGAAAATATATCTAAAATTTGAGAACCAAATTACGAAAAAGGCTGCATCTTCATCTGCTTGCGTACCTTGGATCGCGTGTCCACTGTTCCTAAGGAACCTGATCTACATAGCCATACTCCTTGGTAATAAGTGAATGTGTCCAACATATCTGGTTGAAGATCATACGTCAATAATATTAACAATTATCTAATATTTCTTTGTAACATCAGGGTGAGCTGTTAAGCGCGGCCGATCCTCTCGAGTCTCAGGAGATTTCAGCGCATGTGACTGTGGAGACCACAGGTTTACCACCTCCACCTCTCTTGCCAACTCTCAACACGCCAGCGCAGCCGTAAGTACTTAAGTAAAATGAAAATATTGCTAATCTTCATGTTTATATACAGATGGGATGAAAATAGAAAATATGTCTTATTGAAATTTAATATTTTGGAGGAATGATGAACGCCGCCACTATCTATAAACCTCGCATGAGGCATTCCTCTGTTAGAAATATTTAGTGTAGCAGTATATTATTTATTTACCTTCCATACAGTGCACCTCACGTTAGCAGATCTTTGGTGACAACAATTTTTTATTTTCCAGTCGCGCGTGTCCGTCTCTAGGCGCCTCAGTGTCGCACGATCTCCTGCTGGGCAGATGGCGCTTGTCTCTAGATCTCTTCGGACGAGTGTTCACGGAGGACGTAGGCTTAGAGCCTGGCTCTGTGGTCGCCGAGCTCGGCGGATTCCCTCTCAAAGAGGTCAAGTTCCGCAGGGATATGGAGAAGCTAAGGAATTCACAACAGAGAGATTTGACGTTACATAAGGTGGGTACTTCACATTGCTAGCCAGTGTATTGCTATAAACTGTCGTGTTAATAAATTCGTATTTTCAAAGTGGTGTAATAAAGGTCTGTTATTTAAAAACACTCATGTATGTCTTTATCGCGAAAACTGAACTATTCGTATCTTAAATCAAAAGGGGGTCATTTCGTAAATCGTCTAGAAGTAACTAGAAAATAAATCGAGTATTATCATCCCGTAGATGGAACGCGACCGTGCCAAGTTGCTACAGCAAACGTTTGCGGAGTTGAACAGCGCGTTCGCTGGTCAGAACAGGCGCGCGCACAGTGCCCAGCCGCCACTCGCAGTCAACAGAGTCAAGGTGACGTTCCGGGACGAGCCGGGAGAGGGCAGCGGCGTAGCGCGCTCCTTCTACACCAGTGTCGCTGAGGTAAGAAAACCAACAATCGCACATATATTTTGCAAACGCAACCCAGTTGGATGTCGTGCGTCAGGAATATCCATATTAATATTATAAATTCGAAAGTAAGTCTGTCTATATGTTACCTTTTCACGCCTAAACCACTGAACGGATTTCGATAAAATTTGGCAAGCAGATAGATGGCATCCTGGGGAAGGACATAGGCTACTTTTTGTCCCGGTAGCATGATCCAGTGGGATAAATTCCGAAATCCATGCCGGCGTAGCCGCGGGCAAAAGCTAGTTTTACTATAATTAAGACTTGGTAAACAATACGTAACGAGTGTGACAACGAATGTATAACTAAACACTTGTCAATTATAGAATCGCTACTATTTCTACATTTACTTTCCAATATACATATAAAAAAATACATAACTTTTGACTTGTGGTTCTTTCTGTGTGCTCTAATAACCTACTTAAACAAAACAAAGTGCCAGTGTAAGGTGCTTACAATCATTGGCCTCTACACCACCTGTAAACAAATCCAAAACATTCAAAATTATTTAGTGGGGTCTCCATATGTACTGATTTTCAATAAGTGTTATATTTTGTGTGTAGGCGTTACTAGCAAATGAGAAACTCCCGCCGTTGGAGCCTACGACCGGCAGCGGTACAACGACTAGCAGTACCAACGGCACATCAGGTTCTGCCAACGCCAACGCCGGCGGAGCGAGCAGTAACAGCGGAGCTCGGTAATTATAATCAATTTATTAGTAAACGTAACTCTTGCCTGACTAATATAAACCCAAAACTTAAATAGATGCGTGCAATAGGCTTATAGACACTTGTCTCTCTAAAAATAACTCAAGTTAGTACATATTATAAATTAAAGTCGACTTTCGTGTATGTCAGTGTGACCGCGTTGTTCTTCTAAACTGCGCAACGGATTTTGATGCGGTTGTCACCACCAGTTACTGAAGGTTTATGTATACACATAAACCTTCTGGAATAAATTCTGTAAATGATGAAGTAAGTTTAATATTAATGTATTGTAAAATACATTAATATTCATCCTAACTTCCTAACTAATATTATAAATGCGAAAGTAAGTTTGTTTGTTACCTTTTCATGCCTATACCACTGAACTGATCATCCTGAAATTTTGCATATATCGCACTGATAATACAATACTGTTGTAACTCAAAATAAGTAAAATTTGAGATAACAACATATAAAAAAAAAAAAATAAGTGAATAATAATTTTTTCGTCGATTCTGAAAAAAAGACAAATTTTGAGTTACTACAGTATTGTATTATCAGTGCGATAGGTTGTCAGGTGTACAGAAACGGACATAACTCACCTTTCATCCCGAAAAAAAAGTATGATAATAGATGGCGCCACATGTCTTTGGAATCATGATTGAATTATAACCCGAATTGATTGTCAAAGTCTAAAATAATGCGAGCGAAGCCGCGGGCAAAAGCTAGTACTTACAATAAAGAAATCTCGAGGTTATGTCAAGTCGTAAAAACAGTGCGAGGCAGGGGATTATCAATATAATAAACCATGTAAACCATACTTTTCCTCTGACTAATTTATGCCACAATCCTGACATAGACTAATAGACGCATTATGGCTCCCTAAAATTAAATTTATATTGAGCTAATCCTTAAGCTTTTACGTTTATCTTCTAATAGAATATTTTGTGTAATGTTGTTCTAGAAGTGGAGCAGGTCGCGCACGGTCTAAAGACGCGGCGCGGCGAACGCCCGGCCGCCCCGCGCCTCGCCCGCCAGCCTCGCGAGAGCCGCGCAGGGTGCTCAGTGTAGACGCCAGACCGTATTCGCCACAGGTATGAACTATCAACGAGAACCAAACAGTATCTGTATGTAGTTTCTATAACGTGTTTACCCTAAACACGAAAACTAGGAAATTTATTCTCTTAGTCAGTAAATAGTGAATCTATTTTTCACTGGGAAATATTTTATTGACCCTCTAAAAACTTATTAACCTCTAATGAAGTACACTTTTTTTTTAAATTAATAAACCTCTAAAAGCTTATTGGGCTTCTAATAAAGCACGCTTTTTTTTTTAAATGAAACAAAGTTAGGGTACCTCGACCGTGTTAGGTTAGAACTGTGACCAACCACGCTCCAGCCGAGTTGGTTGCAGTAACGAATCTAGGGCAGCCCGACCGAATGGGTACGCGTGCGAGCCGAACGAGCGAAGTGAGCGGTGGAGTGGCAGCGGCCGGCAAACGATATTTCCAAGTTGGTCGCGGTTACTTCATTATTATAGTATTATTTTTATGACACTAAAATAGGAATTATTTGATGTTCACAAAAAGAGGCGCATTTCGTATATTATAAATGATAAATGATTTTATTTCTGTAAGTAGGTTTGTACAAAAACTTTTACACGTCAATCATATTTTTTAAACTAGATGAGGTTTCCTATCTTACTTAATATTTATATTAGAGTGTTAATTAATATTTTCGGGAAAGCAAAATGCGACTTATTTTGTTCGATTAAATACATGCCTTTTGTATTTAACCCTGCGCAATTAAACTAGAAATTACCTTACTTATATATTTGTGGGTGCAGGCTGCTCCCGGGACGGAAGGCGCTGGTTACAGCGGTGACAGGCCCGGCGGACACAATGAACATCTCACGCTCCATCAGGCACAACTGGGCGAACGACTCTATCCAAGGGTAAGGAACCTGTATATATTTTCTGTATTTATGTCCCTCACAAATATATTTACTGATTAGAAAATGATGTTGTCATTAGTTAGTTTGCATATTGTGGTAGGTACCGAATTTTTTTATTAAATTATTCAGTGACAAGCCGTGCGCCCGATAGGATTTCCCATCGGCAAAAATGACGACTTCCATACAAACTTTAGTAGTTCTTTAGTGCTCACTTTTGCTATACAGAGTTGATACGACTGAGGGGCATTAAATTACACTACGTATACTATACGTGTTTAGTATTAATTCGATACGATATAAAAATAAAAAAGCACCAAAAATTAGTTTTTTTTTTTGTTTCAAACAAACTAAATAGCTCACAAATCAGAGTAAAACGCAACCACCGGAGCGCGGCGTGTATTATCTCGTGTCAAAGCGGGCGGCGGCTTAGGCCTCCGCTCGCGCTGACTTATGTTATGTAAGGTTTTGAAATACGCGCACAACAAAAACACTTTTTTTTTTAATTCTCGATGTGTCCTCCATTCACATTAATGCACAAATTATACCGACGGAGAATATTGTTATTTATTCTTCTAATTAAATCACTGTCCGTCGCCAAGCACTTTAATTTGTGAAATGCTAAAATAAACCTATTTATACCTCTTGAGGCATACACTTCACCCTTAATGTACCCCCACAAAAAGAAATCCATGGGAGTGAGGTCTGGAGATCGTGGGGGCCACTTTAATTACACATATCACAATGAAAGCAGTCAATCACTAAAAAAAACACTAACACTAAATAATAATAATCCCAAGTTACGTGTCCTGTCACAATAAAAAACAAAATACTGTCTTAAACTTATTTAGTGTCATATCACAATAACAAAACAAAATCACAATTGTCAGTGCGCGAGTTCGACAAAACAAAAACGGTGCAGGAGCTTCCGTGTTACGTAACATAAGTACGTTCCGTAAGGATAGCGTCGGCGCACTGAAATAACAAGTTTTTTAGAAGCTTCACTTCCCGACCTCAAGGATCTAGTATGCAATAGCAACTCACTGACCTATTTCTATTTCTTTTTCGCGCGGGATGTTTTGCTATGATTGTCACTCTCGTAATGAAAGTGCAAGTGTGTGTGTATTTATTGGTTCCTTGTTTGCATTGCCATCTTTTTAGCGAAAATATTTGGTTGCAGTTGTGACTTGCGTCACAGCGGCAACAACGCATCGTAGGTGATACTCAGATTTATCGTTTTAAGGTGCATGACCTAAGCGTATAGACATAATCAGCTGTTAGGAAAGATACATCGTGTTCAAACAGGGCAAAAATTTTAAAATTCATTTGCGATTAAATTACTGCTCCTATTTAATTGATTTTTGGTACAGAGCTTCAAAATGGTACCTAGTATAGGCAGTTTAAAGGAAAGCCCCTCTGTCGTATCAACTTTGTATATGGAAGTTTTAAGCTGTGCCTTGTCTGGCAGGGAATTTTATTTTTTATTAAGTAGATGACGATATGGTGCTACAGTTACTATAAAAATCTTGTTTTTGTAGGTTCACTCGCTACACCCGACATTCGCGGGCAAGATAACCGGCATGCTGCTGGAACTGACGCCGGCGCAGCTGCTGGTGCTACTGGCGAGCGAGGACGCACTGCGGCAGAAAGTGCGCGAGGCCATGGATCTCATAGTCATGCATCCCTCCGAGGCGATACTAGGTACGTGCCCAAAGCTAACAAGTGTTTCCGACAAACTAGCTGATTAACTGAGAATTTTGTGTAGACCTCTACTGAATGTTAACAGCTTTCAAGGTTGTGAAAGTGATCTTCTGCAACTGATCTGACCACCAATACAGTAAGTCTACTCTGGAGAAATCTACCTGGAGTCTGGATTTGTGTCCGGTTGATGGCAATAGGCTCGCACCCTAATACATGGAACTTAAGCACAACTCGCGAAGTGTAACAGGCGTGATGTTATGTTATGCATCTAATTATTCATTTGTCCACCAGATTTAGACGTATTCTCTCTGTCGGAGCGCGGCGGCGGCGGCGCGGGCGCAGGCGCGGGCGCGGGCGGCGCGGCCGGCACGTCGGGCGGCGCGGCCGCGGCCACAGACGACGCCGCGCCGCTGTTCTACTCGCCCGGCAAGCGCGGGTACTACTCGCCGCGCCAGGGGCGCGCCACGCCCGAGCGGATCAACGCCTTTAGAAACGTCGGCAGGTAAGACTACACAAGACAAAATGAAAACTATTACACCACTACTCGCGCGAATATAATAATGCGCAATTTTCGAATCTGTAATCTTGACTAATCTCATGTTTTTTTTTTTTTGCAGAATAATTGGTTTATGCCTACTGCAGAATGAACTGTGTCCGATGTTCCTAAATAGACACGTCCTTAAATATATTCTGGGTCGGCCGGTGAGGTTCCACGATCTCGCGTTCTTCGACCCCGTCGTGTACGAGAGTCTTCGGCAACTAGTCGTAGATGCTGAAACTGGAGACTCCCATTCCCTGTTTGCTGCTTTAGATCTCAACTTTAGGTAAGGAGTATTTTTTTTCCATTTTCTCATCCATTTAGTCTTTCCTGGCTGAATATTTCATCGCAACAGTGAATACAGGTACATAAATGTAGTAAAAATGGATTTTGAACCTTATTTTACTTTCGGCAGTTTGGAAATGTGCGAGGAGGAAGGCGGTGGTTGCGTGGAGCTAGTGCCGGGCGGACGCGACATCGAAGTGACGGCGCTCAACGTGTATGACTACGTGCGCAAGTACGCACAGCATCGGATGCTGCTCTCACAGGAGAAGGCACTTGAGGTAACAATTTGATACATTATTTTTAAGGTTTTTAAAGTTAATATTTTCGTCTGGACCGTAGCTCTTGCAATAGCACCCAAAATCAAAATACGTTACTTCACATAAAACTACATGGGCACTTATGAGACGTCAGAAGCTAGGTGCACTCAATTGTTGCTGTGAACGTTTGAAAGATCAGTTTTCCATTTTTATTAGGAAGCAGCAGCATGTTATTGTAGCTCACTAGTGTATTACTAGGGGCGACATTACGACTAAATTTTAAATATCCTTCAGGCTATGCGAGTTGGTGTTCTCGACGTGCTTCCCGAGTCGGCGCTAGAAGGTTTGACCGCGGAAGACTTGCGGCTACTGCTGAACGGTGTGGGCGACATCAACGTGGCTGCGCTGGTGTCCTACACCAGCTTCAACGACGAGAGCGGAGAGCCCTCCGAACGACTCGCGCGCTTCAAGCGCTGGCTGTGGGCCATCGTCGATAAGATGACGCATTTGGAACGACAGGACTTGGTAAGTCTAAACTATCCTAACTATAAGTCTAAATCTATACTAATAAGTAAGAAATATTTATACATATGAATCTGTTGCTTTTGGCTCGTATCGAGTGTCATAGTTATAACTATGAACTACAATAAACGTTTCGTGCGTGCTTTGCAGGTGTACTTCTGGACCGGATCGCCCGCGCTGCCGGCGTCCGAGGAAGGCTTCCAGCCGATGCCGTCGGTGACGATCCGGCCGGCGGACGACGCGCACCTGCCCACCGCGAACACGTGCATATCGCGCCTGTACATCCCGCTCTACTCCTCGCGACACGTGCTCAAGCATAAATTACTGCTTGCCATCAAAACCAAGAACTTCGGCTTCGTCTAGACACTCGCCACTATTTGTTATGTATATCCTTAAGTTTAAGCCCAGTCATGTAAGACTGCCGCTGTATCCTGTCACTTTGTAAAAGTTTTGAGAAATTGCGTGTCTTTATAAAGTACCATCATAGAGCTTACTTTATTTAAAACCATAACTAGTATTATCTACTTCTAGTACGGACACACTGGTGTATATTTATTTATTTGACCATTTTTATTTGTAGAATCTTTAATTCTATATGACTGGGTGTATTTGACTGAATAGTAATATTCAATATGCAGTAATTTTTTGTTAGAAAAAGGCCCAAGAACGGTCCGCACAAGTACATAGTAATTTTTAAACTTTTAAGCTCATAAGTATTTAACTGTTATTTAAAAGAACCTATAGAAATCGCAATTCTATATACATACATACCAATATTAGTTGGAAGTTGATTCAAATCAAAAATCAACCATTTTACACTGATTTTCTAAATTATTTTATTTATCTTTTTTTCTGGACTTATTTTGATAAAGGCCTAACTTAACATGCATTTGGTTGCTCTCCTCATCTACACTATTAATTGTACTTCTATCGGTCGATGGCAAGCAAAGGCAGCGTGAGAAAATATTCAAGAATATTTCAATTGTTTATATAGCTTTGTTATATAGTAAAAATTATATAAGATAATACAGTATGATGGGTATACTGCTATAATACTTTGGGTAAGCTTGGGAAGAGAGGCGTCGGATCCGAGCAATGGTGGTATTGTGATATCAGAGGAAGTATTTTGCGCCTCAATCTCTAAATTTAAGATTATAATTAGATTTCCTTTGATTAGTTGTATTAATACGGTTCATAATAAACAATCTCAAAACGCTTATATTGTTGTTGATATTTCTATATCCACTTACCACGAAAATAGATAAAATGCTTGAAGTTTTCATCAAAATATTCTGACTAAGGCACTTATCAGGCAAATCCTTTATAATCAAATCACATATCCACAGCAAAACTGGTAGCACTGTTACAATAATAATATATCCAAATCAAATTCTCATTCTTTGTCTATACATCATCACCAAATACTGATATAGATTGAAAACACAGTAGCTCTATTATTTACACAACTGTCATTACAAACTTTAACATCTGCATCTAGGTTTTGTAATCTCATACAGTATTTCTATCTCACGAAGCGACGCGCGCTTTACTTGTGGTTAAAAAGTGTAGAAACACGTTGTGAATGTGTGTGTGTAAGCACAGGAACTCTCGGTACCATCCGAGACAATGGTGAAGTCGGAATTGTATGTGGTTTGTGCTGACGCTACGCTACTCGTCTTCACGCACACATTACCAGCGTGTTTGTACACTTTATAACCACAAGTAAAGCGGACGTCGCATCGTGAGACAAAAATACTGTACAAGCATTTATGAATTGGAAGTAATGTCTTGGGTTAGATAAAGGTAGATGAGGTCTAGATTGTAGTTTCAGTAGAATTTAAAAGTATAATCAAACCAAAATCCATGGTTTGGTGAGCGCAACTATAGGTAGCCCTTTAGGCAGTGATGCCAGTGAAGCACATCTTGTAGTAAACTTTTGGGTGCCCAGAGACCAGTGACTGCAATCAATCCGGTAATGGAGTCTCAAACTAATAGCAAATTATAAAAAAACAAAACTGCAGATTAAAAAACTTTTATTAAAAATACTCTAATATTTACAGTCATAAAATCGTAATTGTACAAAATGAACACACTCGTTTACGAAGGTTTTCATGTAAGGCGTAAAAAGAGTGGGGTATGTACTGTTTCCTTGTTTTGGGTAAAGGCTCACGCCGGGTTAGAGGGTAATGAACGCGCAAACCACCTTGCGAAAGAGGCTGCACTTAAATTAAAAAAGAAGCTGGACTATTACCGCTGCCCAGTTTCATTTGTCAAGTGGCAGATCCATATGGGGTCACTCGACCAACAGTTAATGAATATATGATGCAATAGAAGAGTTATGATGGGCTGTTATTTCAGTTAATACTTTTAATTAGGTTAGTAAAATAAAAACAATCATGTGCAATAAATCTTAAACTCTAACCTGCTTTTCATCTTTTTATGCCTTACAATCTCCTAAGCACATGGGGGGAAACATATAACTATTTAAATTATTCTAATTTAGAAACCATTCTCAATTCAGCAGATATTTTTCTGTAAACTCCGTAAAGTACAGTGACATGACATACATGTAATAAAGCACTTGTTATGTAGGTGCTAGGGTAGGTATTCCAACACATTTCAATAAGAGCTAGAAGCAGAAACCTGACTATAACAGAGTAATTGTTGGTCCATAGCAAGTATGGCAGGCTGTGGAAGTACCATGAATAAAACTGATAGTGAAGGCTCCTTGCACACATTACACCAATGAAGTTTACAATAAACATTGGGAGAATAAACAATTGAGATAAAATATCATAATTGATATTGTAGTGAGGATCTTGCTCAAGTGCAACAGGTTTCCCAACTGCTTTCTTTCCACCCTTTTGGGAAGACTTCTGCAACACTGTTTCAAATGAATTAATGAAATCCTCCTGTTCTTTGGTCAATTTTTCTGTTTCATCATTCTTTTTGCCTAACTTTTTCTTAATTTCCTTCTTCAATTTACTTTTTCTCTTATTTTCTAAATTTTTTGCATCTATTTGAGGTTGCACCTGCTTCTGCACATACTTTAGACGACAATAACTCTTAAAATATTTGACACACATTGGAATGAATACAATCAGCAAGAGAACATGTATTGCTAATAAGGATAAATGAAAACATTTATTTTCAAATACTTCAATTTCTAGAAACCTATAGTTTACAGTCCAAGTATGATTGAAAACACGGCCTATGTCAAAACTTCCTTTTAAATATGCTACTGGACTACTCAACAAAAATGGTAAACCTAATACTACTTGAATCACACCACAAATAAATAGTTGTATTATGGTTTCCTTAAAACCTAAATTAGTCAAATAAAAGAAGAATAAGGCTGGAGCATATAGTAGTATGTTCATTTTTACAGATACTCCTAAACTGTAGAATATGCTACCTAAGTACCATTTTGAGTCCATGAAGAAATTTAAAGCGGCATACAAGAAAAGTACTGCAATAGGGTCATTGAATAATCTCAATACATAGATTGAATGTATTCTATAGGAGGTTAATATAGTTATAACTAGAACATAAGGTGGCACTTTCTTTGTTTTGATGTAAATTCGAAGAACAAGATATAACTGTAGTAAATAGATACCAATAAATATGTACTGCGCAAGTTTGATGTTTTCACCCTGGCCTGTAAGGAAATAGAACAAGGAATATATGTATACGAATCCTGCAGGGTACACGAGGGGTCCGGTTTCTCCACGAAGCTGACTGTAGTCGAGGGTTCCATTCAGGAATCCTTCACATTCTTGCATGTACGCCTTCCAGTCAATTTCGGTATATGGCACACGTTCCACAACCAGCACGTTAATAATAAGTTCAGCCACGATTAGGAGTAAGGCAGTGAATGGTAATTGAGCAGGGTTTACAACTAGCCCCTTCATAAAAGACCACGTAAACATCTTCACAATGTCGTGGTAAAAATCTTGAAATTTACTCCTACCGCCCATGATGAAGGCAGTTTCTTTAACCGTAGCACTTATTAAATTAGCATAGATATCTCGTAGATGTAGTAAGAGCTTGATAGACTCAGTTTATTATTTCTATTTTAGGATTAGGTCACCGCACCGGTCCCCGGCGGTAGCAGACATTCTGCGGACAGCTGACGTTGTCACGTTGAAAATAACAACTGTCAACGTCGTCAACGACAAAGATGACATTAACATTCTTGAACTATGGCAGAAGGACAGTTCAGTGACAATTTGGCTCAGAACAATAACTAAAGCATAGAAGGAAGGCTAAAATAAAAATTCAGTAACTGCTTTTAGTCTCGTTCTATCTTATGCCAAGAAAAAGGATGTTAGAATGAGATAAATGATTCACACTTTGTTTTATTTTTTTGGGCTTGTCACAAGATGACTTGTCATTTGGTTCTATTGGTTCTATTTCAACCCGGCCAAATTCGGTAGTACTTTGCTTCGGAGTGTGACAGTACGGTCACTGAACAATTTGACTTGTTCGCGTGTTACATGATATTAATTTTTATAATAATTCTGTTGTTAGATTGCACGAATTCTTTGTATAAATATGAGTGTGTGGACTCTGTGGCATAATATCTTGTGTGGTTGGAGGCTTTTGGAGGCTGCAAGTCCCATTCTTCACGAAAAGAAAATAACGAACAACTGTTGACTTTCCATCGGTAAGTTTTTGTCAAATTATTTGTGGAAGCGAGCTGATAACCGAATATAAATATAAAACAAGTTTTGCTGAATCACTTTGTAGCGGATAGCAAACGTAATAACTATTTCAGTAGAAGTTTTAGCGACTATTCCGAAATTACTTTGAGGTTATTATAAATATACATAGTGACGTAAATAATGTTGTCGATACTTTTATTTTACAGATTTCATAAAGACGATGTGAAATAAAATGAATGGGTAAATCGCTTTGGTAGAAGAAATTGGACTCCAAAGAAGCATAGTTACATTTGCTCCAAGCATTTTACTTTGGATTCATTTATGATTAATGAAACTGCAAAATGGAAACGACATAAAGAAGATGCGGTTCCTACAAAACACCAGTCTACAGCATTTTTGCGCACTGGTTATACATACCTACCTTATTTTTATTGCTATTATATCTAGAAATAAGAATAAGAACAAAAAATAGTTCTGAATTTACTTTTATGTGTAAAAAATTGAAAATTTCAAATCAATGAAAATACATAAAAAATGGACACAGAGATGATTTATTAAAAGATACCGAACATCCATTTATGATTCATTCTTGCAATAGAAGTTATAAAATAGAGTCCAAATGTTTAAAAATGAACAGTAGGTAGTACTTTTCCTGTCATGTTCAGTAGAAGTTTCTCTTATTAAACCCCAAATATAGTCCCCCATCGTGCTTTCAGTATACTGGCCTTGGTAACATCTCTCAAATTCCGTTATATCTTGATGGAAGCGTTCCCCTTGTTCTTCCGAATAAGCCCCCGTACTATCTTTAAATTTATCCAAATGAGAATGTAACATGTGCATCTTTAGAGACATTCTACATCCGATGATGGAAAAAATCGTAATCATATCAGTGATCAGCTCTTTATGATTTTCATGGAGCCCATTTTTTGTCATGATTTTTAACAAGCAGATGGAAGTAAGCTTGATATGCCTTGTACCACAAGGCTCGATGATATTGGGTCCTTTCCTCTTTTTAGTATATATTAATGATTTACCCCATTTGTTAAAAACCCAACCCCAAATGGTGTTCATTAATTTCAAAGCAGGGAGGTTCAGAATCATGTATTAAATATGTAGCAGGTTGTGCGTCGATGTCTCTGCCACCCTGTATAATGTAATAAATTATTTGACTTGACTTCATCATGTGGTCTATCATCGTGGTCCATGAACGTCTCATTATACTTTTTTTTAAATAATGAGTAGCTATTGTAAACAATATCAAAGCTATATCTGATTGGACATTATTATTGTAAATACAAAAATAATTTTATACCCACTACATATACTTATTTTTTTAAATTTTCAGACTTACAAGTTAATGTAGGTCTGCACTTATGAACTTCGACTGTAAGTACCAGTTCTACTTAAAATGTCGTCCATTACATTTTAACCTTAGAGCTTAAGCTGTAACAAATAGTCGAATTTTAAAATAAATTTACTTTTCCCGTAAAATCTGTTGATTTATTTTAAGATTAACAACTCCCTGTGCTCATTGTTCATGATTTTTGCTAAAACTTATATATTTCAAGAAATGTTAATGTATCCCATCACAGACATTCATTTTGGCAATTAATGCATGTCATCGATAAATTTATCGACGTTGAAAGTGCGTGAGTCACATCATTATTCAGAATAAAAGTAGTGACAACCCACAAAATTTCGAAATGTCTTATAAGCGTGTCCTTCTCTAACATATCAGCAGCCTCCATAAGTCAAAATGAACCAAATATATTGAGTTCTGTTAATCTGTTGCTATTTTAGCCTTCCTTCTATGCTTTAGTTAATATTCTGAGCAATTTGGTTTTTATCGCAATAGCCGCAGAGTACTATATACTATACAGTAGCAATAAGTCTATGCAGTAGCAGGAGTAATTATAGTATTCTGTGGTAGCAGCACTGCCTACAGTTTAGCGAAATAAAAATGAAAATTCAGCACACACGTATAATTTATATTATAATTGATCAGTATTTAAAAAATGCATCAAAATTTAAAATAAGAAAGATTCGAAGCGTCTTGAGCCCGACTTTCAGCTAAATTAGCGCTTTGAGTCGAACTATTCGCGCGGGTAAAATCCGTAAGGGTCCCCCCTCCCAAACATAAGAATAAGGGTCCCCCCCCCCCCCAAACATAAGGAAGTTTTGTGCAAAACCTGGAGTGCCTCACCAATAGAACTATCTTCATCTGCCAGTGTCGGCGACGGGACCCAATCTACGCTCTACGGCGCAAGCAGTGTGAGGACTGTTACGCGCGCGCTCTCACTATAACAATATATCGAGTCGTGAGTCAGAATGTTTGATACATAGTTAAACATGACCATTAAGGCTCCTATAAACAGGTGCGACATGCGACGTAACACAAAGGCACCGCTCATCGCGCGACAGGCGGTTCGCGCCTATTTGTAGGAGCCTCTAGATAGTCAATTTAACAATTAGTCACTTGACAATAGTTAGCTGTCAAAGTTTAACTACTCTGCCTGCGCATGGTTAACTTTTATAGCAAATTGTCAATTTTTCTAACTGTATTTAGCACCAATTTGTCAAAGAACCTAAATAGAAGCGTTTTACCTGAAATAAAACGCATATTAAAATACTTACCTCACTGGAAGCTTTAAATTGAGAGAGCATATCCGTTTCCGTCGATTTCTTAACATTTTTAGTAGGTACTGGTTTTAACCTACTTAGTGGCGCCACCTGGTGGTTGCTTGCCATTTTAGTTTCGTAAAATGTATCGAGCAACTATTTGTTCATTGGCTCAATATAACCAGGCAGATGTAAATTTAAAGCTTCCAGTGAGGTAAGTATTTTAATATGCGTTTTATTTCAGGTAAAACGCTTCTATTAAATTACTTGACCGTCACTGGAAGCTTTAAATTGAGACCAGTTTGTTATCGCCTGGCGTCGCACAGTGGTTCGAAATCGACGCTCCGTGGACATTGAAATCAAAATTTCTTTAGACGAGAAATAAAAATCGGAATGGCTTTATTTCAGTATTATTTATAATATTTGGTAATATGACAGCTATAGACAGCACCATCTCCGAAAAAAAAAAAATTTAATATTTTTTTGTATGAAGAAAAACACAAAAGTCGTTTTTTCTCATAACTTAATAAAACTTAAAGCCTGCGGCTTACATGGGGTGTTGTCCTACATGAGGCGATTCCGAAATGCTATAACACGCACACCCATGCGCGCCGCTTCACTCACAGCAGAGTGTTGAATTTCGAGAAATTCAGTTAGAGATTTTTACGTTGATTTATGTGTGATCTTGAAAATATACAAAGTAATTGACTTTAGTTTGCTAATTTGATTAGTTATAATGAGAAATAATGGAATATACAATATAAAAATACTAAAAAAAACACTCAAATTGAGACTCATTTACAATATAAATAGATTTTGCAATCTTTCTTATAATAATTTAATTCGGTGTTAGTAGATACACAGTTTGACTTCTTAATTAACATTAAAAAAAAAAAGTACAAAAACTTATAACTAATACAGAAAAATACTAAGAATAAGCAATTGTATAATTGAGAAATATATTATTTCACCACTTCACTCAGAGCAGAGTAATGAACTTCAAGAAATTCAGTGGATTTCTCGAAGGAATTTAATACTATATTATTTGATATCTTTGGGATAGGTGCACATACCAATGGGCAACGATAATTACATAGTAATGATTGTTTGATGTAAGCTGTTCGTAATCTCAAGTTTAGCAGGAAATCAATGCTTAATGCATGCTAATTAACTTATGATGGTAATTTAGTCTCATCTCATTAGTGCATGTTGCAAATATTGTTAACGAGTTAAGATACATTAGTTAAGGGCTATTTTTACGAAGTGTTTAACTAACTACTATTAATTAAGATACGATTAAGAGGGTACTTTTATATAAATAGGGACAACATCGTCAAAATCATTAGTTTTTGTCAGCAACTGTTCGCGCTATAACATTAACTTCTTGCTTACGTACTTACTTATTATCATGGAAGGATTTTATACAAATTTGGACATATTCATATTTGTGAAAACAAAAAGTTGCTTTTCGCAGCCTAGTATTTTGTTAGAAGCACTTCTAACCAAAGCGACAAATTTGTCTGAAGAAGAACAAAAAAAATTAAAACAGTTTTGTCAAGTGTATATGTGTGTTTTGCATAGAAATTGGAAATCGTGTAATCGAACAATGCATACATTTGTCAAGAAGTATGAGACATGGCTAGAAAAAGAGATCAAATGGCCCAACTTCATTAAAGACAGATTTGTACAAAGTGAAGAAATTGGATTGGTATCAATCGACTCTGTTACTGATACTGTTGAACCTTCAACCTCAAGTGCTAGTGGTATAAATGATGGTGCATCCACGTCCAAAGTAACTACATGTACTGTTAGCACTACAACACTAAAAAGGAGCCCAAGAAAACCTTTCTCAGAATTATGCCAAAAACAGAAGAAGAGAAGAATAGAAGAACTTTTAACGCACGACTCTCAGGAACTTGCATATGCTACTGCAGTGAGATGTGGTGAGGAGAATGAGGACGTGAAAGATTTAATAAAATATATTACCGAGCATCCTGAAAAAGCAGCACAGATCAAGAATTTTTTGAAAGGCAAGACAACTACTAACAAGTATTCAGCAGAGAAAGCGTTGGGTATATTTATTTCTTTGAAATTGTCGAAGTGGCAGTATATAACTTTAAGGGAAACTGCGAAAGAAAGTGGTGTAGATTTGTACCCATCATATTATTCGGTTTTAAATGCCAAGAAGGCATGCTATCCTCCTGAGAGCGATATTGAAGTGACCGAACGAGGAGTTAAAGTAAAACTTCAAGCTATTTTGGACATCACTGTCACTCGACTTGCCAAAACATTAAACTTGGACCATTTGCAAGATAAAGAACTGATCTTAATCTGCAAATGGGGCTTCGATGGTGCGTCAAATCAAAGCAACTACAAGCAATGCATGAATGCAGATGAAGACGACTCTAGTGTTTTTATGAGCTCTTTTGTACCCTTGCAATTGATGTGTGGTGAGGATTTGGTCTGGGAAAACCCAAAACCTTCTTCTACAATGCTTTGCAGACCAATTTATTTCAAGTTTGTCAGCGAAAATAAGTTGGACATGAAGGAGGAAATGGGTTTGATCGATGCTGAAATTAAAGCATTGAAGCCATCTATCATTGAAAATAATATACAAGTTAAACATTCAATGTTAATGACCATGATAGATGGCAAAATAACGTCTCACCTGTCACAAACCTCTATGCAAACATGTGACATCTGTAAAGCTGTACCAAGTGAAATGAATGATTTGGAGAAGATTCACATGTAAGTTGAATATTGGAAATGTATGTTATTTTTTTTTATTTTTTTCTTATTGAAAAACACTTTTAACCTTTTTATTCATATTTTAGGAAATCTGTATCATCTGATATTTACAAGTACGGTTTGTCGACTTTGCATGCATGGATCAGATCCATGGAATGCCTGCTGCATATCGCTTACCGATTAGATTTTAAAAAATGGCAAGCCAGAGATGAAGCTAGTAAAGCAGCTTTGAAAAGTCGCAAACAGACGATACAGCGAAAATTTCGAGAGGAAATGGGACTCCTGGTGGATATCGTAAAACAAGGTTAGTTGATTTATTTATTTTGTATAATATCAAAGGGTTTTTTAGTTAGTGTAATACTATAAAACTTATCTTATAATGTTCTCATATCAGTATTTTTTATATAAAGGTGCTGGGACCACGAATGATGGCAACACGGCTAGAAAATTTTTCCAGTGTCCTGAGAAGACTGCAAATATCACTGGATTGAGTCAGGAGCTCATCCAAAAATTCGCAACTATTCTCCGTGTTGTATCATCAGGACAGTCTATTAATATTGATTTGTTTGCCAATTATCTCGACGAAACTGCGCAGCTGTATGTGGAACTGTATGGCTGGTATTTCATGCCTTCCAGTATCCACAAACTTCTGCTGCATGGAGCTGAAATAATAAAACATTTCAACATTTTGCCTATAGGAAAGCTATCAGAAGAGGCATCTGAGGCCCGAAACAAAGATTTTAGAAAACTCAGGGAACATCATACGCGGAAATTTTGTCGCAGAGCGACAAACCATGACATCTTTAATGGTTTCATCGTATCCTCAGACCCATATTTGTCAAGCATTCGACCTAAACTGACAAATAAGAGTAGAAATGATTTAACTGAAGAAATGAAGTCTCTTCTTTTAATTGACCCGGATACCATGGATAAGGAAAACATTGAATTTGTTGAGGTGCCAAGTATGATGGATTCTGATTTTGAATTCTTTGATAGCGATGACGAAACTCAGTAGACAAAATTTTAATGTTTGATGTTTTTGTGTAAATTTTATATATTTCTCAATTATACAATTGCTTATTCTTAGTATTTTTCTGTATTAGTTATAAGTTTTTGTACTTTTTTTTTTTAATGTTAATTAAGAAGTCAAACTGTGTATCTACTAACACCGAATTAAATTATTATAAGAAAGATTGCAAAATCTATTTATATTGTAAATGAGTCTCAATTTGAGTGTTTTTTTTAGTATTTTTATATTGTATATTCCATTATTTCTCATTATAACTAATCAAATTAGCAAACTAAAGTCAATTACTTTGTATATTTTCAAGATCACACATAAATCAACGTAAAAATCTCTAACTGAATTTCTCGAAATTCAACACTCTGCTGTGAGTGAAGCGGCGCGCATGGGTGTGCGTGTTATAGCATTTCGGAATCGCCTCATGTAGGACAACACCCCATGTAAGCCGCAGGCTTTAAGTTTTATTAAGTTATGAGAAAAAACGACTTTTGTGTTTTTCTTCATACAAAAAAATATTAAATATATTTTTTTTCGGAGATGGTGCTGTCTATAGCTGTCATATTACCAAATATTATAAATAATACTGAAATAAAGCCATTCCGATTTTTATTTCTCGTCTAAAGAAATTTTGATTTCAATGTCCACGGAGCGTCGATTTCGAACCACTGTGCGTCGCCACTAATATGATAACGCCAATGTGAGGAAAATTTTAGTTTTAAACACAAATTAAATCAGAAAATATATGTATTACACATGTAAAAAGGTAGGTACATATTTATTTAATTAATCTGTTGGTGATCTAATCACGAAGTATACAGAAACAAATTATAGTTCATATTCAGAGTTAATTAATCGGATTAAACAATTGTGTAACATTTAGATTTGAATCAACACTTCTTATGACTTCTCTTCTGTAGAATTTCTGGAATGTATTAGCCGATTGCCAATTTCCTCGAGATAGGATTTCGTCAAGGGGATGATTTTCTAGCCAACTTTTAGAGGCTACTGCAGATCGTATACTTCCTGGAGTTGCTACGATGCCAGCTTCATTGAATAGGGTTTTTACCCAGCCTGCGATGACGGTGCGTGAAGCGGGCTTCGGCCCACCTCTAACTGTAATAAACAAATTAAATGATTTTGCAGCATTACGTCTTTCATTTAATATTCGTGTAGTTCTTTCTATCCAGAAGATAGGATCTAGGTTACAATTGTTGGGATTAACAAGAAGTTTCCAGCCGGACTGTCTGTGATTACTGCAATCTGTTTTCGAACACTATCATCTGATCTAATATAATGGTCAGGATCAACTCTAAGCAGCGTTAAGTCATGTACGCGTCTACCTGAGCAAAGCAGTAATATAGTTGCAGTATGGCGTGATATTTGAAAAGGATTGTCTATGTCTACAGTGTAATTGCTTAGAAAGGTAATTAATTTACTAACATCCCAAATTGGTGGCTTAGAAGACTTAGGACTTTCCAGAGCAATTGATTTTAGAATGTTTTACAAGAACATGTGAACTTAATTGACTTGATCTTTCAACATTACACAAGGTGGAAACGACAGATTTATGTAAAAGAATTGTATTATATGATAATTTATTAATTAGATGCAAATCAGATAAAAATTGGGCTAATCGGGTACCTGTAGGATTATTCGTGTCAATGTTTTTAGATATAGACCAGGAAGTCCAACGTTTCCAAGCCACCTCGTATGTTTTCAAGGTAGACTTACGCCAGGATTTTTTGAGCAATAACTGTTGTTCAGCGGTCCATGTTTCTACCGCCTCGGACCACCCCCACATTTCCAGACTTCGAGGACGATTTTGTCCACTTGTTGTGGTGGAAGTCCCGTCGATGTGTCGACCAGGTGCGTCTGTAAGTTTTTCAGAGTTAGAGGTGGTGCTAGCGCTCGGATTTTGAGGTCTGCACGCCAAAATACCTTCTCCCATCGAGGTACTACTATTAAAAATATTCCCATTGATTGATTGAGGTGTGTTAGGACTTTTGGGATTAAGAACGGAGGTGGGAACACCCATGCGAGTGGATAGTTCCATGGGACACTGAATGCATCGTGAACAAGTGCTTGTCGGTCTCTTAGGTCTCTGGATACATAATTGTAAACTACGTGAGCTGTCGCTGAGGCAAACAAAACTATTATTGGGGTTCCCCACTTTGCAAACACTATTTCCGTGCAGGCTGGCATTAGGTGCCATTCCGGAGGTTGGCGAAAGCGTGACAAGTGATCGGCATGATTGTTGTACTTGCCTGGGAGAAGGTGTATGCTGAAGTGTATTTGAAATTGGTCCAGTAAATAGAGAATTTGATAGGTTAGTTCTATTAGGGGTAATGATTTCGTACCTCCTTCGTTCCTTAAATAGCTGACAGCAGTCCTGTTGTCGCATTGTATCAGGATCGAGCTGTTGCAGAGCAGGTGAGCGTTGTCTCGAAGGGCGCGAAATTAGGCTAACATTTCTTTTTGATTGCAGTGCAGTGTCTGTTCCTCTTGCGACCAACTGCCCGAAACAGCCAGATTGTTCAGTTGTGCTCCCCAGCCCTGGTTTGATGCATCTGTTGTCAGGAAGTTCACTGGTGGAGGGTAATGTAGAGGTGTTGATGACTGACAATTCAGAGTCCACCATTCCAGTTCCTTGCGAACATTTTGTGGTAGTGGGTAGGATTTTGATAAAAGGTCTGGTAGAGAGTTCATGAACATTAATAGTTGGCGGTGATTGAGCCGGCCTCGAGGAACAACGTAACTGGCGAAGTTCAGGAGTCCTATTATTCTCTGTAATTCTTTTAGAGTTATTATTCGTCGCTCGAGAACTTGACTCACTTTTTTGACTAATGAAAAAGTCTTTTCTTTTGGCAGGGATTTTAAATTGTCCCACGGACTCAACAATATTCCTAAATATGTCATAGTCTTTTGAGGACAAAGAACAGATTTCTTGAAATTTACTTGCCAACCAAGATTTTGTAATGTGTCTAATGTTGAGCTTGACATGATCTTCAAGAACATGTATATTTTGATTTACGATTAAGTAGTCGTCAAGATATACGATGATTCGGATGTTCCAGCGTTCTCGTAATATTTGGGCAACCCAATTCGTTAGTATTGAAAAGGTTTTGGGTGCAGTACTCAAACCGAAGGGAAGGCAGGTCATTTCTAACAGTTCCTGGTTGTATACAAGGCGAAGGAAGCGCCTGTGTGACTTCGAAATGTTTAGGTGGAAATATGCCTGTGATAGGTCCACTTTGCACATCCAGTCTTGTGGTTGCAGAAAGTCCGGGATGCGATACATGTTTATTAAGTGAAATGGTTGGATCTTTACAAATTCGTTTAACGCTTTTAGGTTGAATATAGGACGGGCTGATCCGTCTGATTTTGGTATCAAAAATAGAGGGGAAATGAAACTCGGTGAGAGTTGAACCACTTTTAGAATGCCCTGAGTTTTCATATTGTTTATTATTGCAGACATTTCTTTCGAGACAGGTGTTTGAAAGGGACCATTGGTTACATTTGGGTATATCAGAGGAGGTTTCTGGGTAATTGGTATGCGATAGTCTTGAATTAATTTTAGAACAATTTCTGGTGCCCCCATTTCCTTCCATTTCGAGTGGTAGTGCGCTAACTGACCTGCTCGAAAACGATTCGAGTCATTGCTTGTATCGTTGTTGGTTCGCTCGAGAGCTTTTTTGAGGGTTTGAACGTCCTCGACCTCGGTAACTTCCACGATCGGGCCGCGAGCCTCGGTTGTGAAATGAACCTCTACTGTTGGTATATTGATTGGATTGTAAGGATGGTTGACTCTGACCCTTGTTTTTGTAATTGGAGCGAAAACATCCACCCCACGAGGGTGAGTTGTCATATGCATGCGTGTGCATCGACATGCCTGGTTCATGGCAAAAGTATTGAGCTTCACGCGATGGAACTACTGGTTTATGCACGCCTTGCCCCCGCGAGGGGCGGCGGTTAGCTTGATTAGATCTAGTATGTGAATCAGTTTTTGGAGGCCAAAAAGCTTTGCGTACCCCGCCGGCCTTTTTAATGTTGTTGTGAAAGACTCGGGACTAAATAAATAGGTAGGGGAATTCTGTTCAAAGATGCTTTAACTAATGGATCTCGAATTTGACTAGTAATTGTCTCTCGCCGCATTTCTATACTTTCGGCTCGATGGCCACAAACTAATTGTAACAGGTCTGAAGAGATTCTATGCAACCTTCCAGTTTAAATTATCAAAATTTACTACTGTATCTTTAGCCCACAAAAGGAGTTTACGAATAGCTTCTTGTAATGACTCTTTTTGTTTTAGGATGCGAAAAGTAATTGCTGCATAACTATGATTTATCAGCATGTTCCAAGTGACGTAAGGTATCATACATTTTTATCTCTTCGTTTGTATCTAAGTTTACGAAACCTGGGGTGTGATTGTAGAGCTTTTGGTTATCAGAATACCTTACCTCAGACCAAGATGTGCTACCTAAGCGTTGGACGTCTAGTAGCATTTTTTTAAAACTACCAGGAGTTTTCGGAACTGATGGTTCCTTAAGCTTTGTCTCGATATCAAAAGTGAAATCTAAATTTACGTTATGACCTTCAACGTCAGGGCACCGTTCGTCAATATTATGCTGGTCATATAGTTCCCCACTGACCCCAGAACAAACTGATACCCCATCATGGCAAGCAGTATGCATATTATTTGCAAAAACTTGTTGGCGTAGCTCACTGACCTCCTTTATAAGCCTGTCTAATGTCGGGTTAGACTGTTGGGCGCGCTTACTCTTCCTGTGGCGTGCGCGGCGCGACCGTTTGCCACGTTTTGGAGAAGACGAGCTTGAAGAACTGCTGCTCGTGGTGCTGCTACTAGAGCAGCTAAAGTTCCTTTTCCGGGTCTTTCCGCTCGGGCCGGCCACAGCTTGTGGCTCGGCAGCCGAAACATTTACGTGGTCATCCATTATCGTAATAAAAGTTACGTTAGATAGACCGTATCAAATAAAAAGCCTTCTTGACTCGCAATAAAATTCTTAGCACACAAAATATATTCAAAATAATTGATAAATAATCAATCTAAGCAGTGATTCGAACGGAAAAAACCGTTCCAAGTATTTATCACTTATTTTTACAAAGTAGGGTACTTAAAAAATAACTCACCATAAAACAGCACTATATTTTTTAAATATTCCAATGAAATATTAAATTTACTTCTAGTATATTTGAAAGATTGTGATCCGAACGGAAAAAACCGTTAAAAGTATGATCACGTACTTTACTATGAAGAATATAATATTCGAATTTAGAAAATATAGTGTAATGTTTTGGCATCGGCCGTGAACCGATGCGCAGAATTTACTTCGACGGAGAACGAAACGCCAATGAACAAAAAGTTGCTCGTTACATTTTACGAAACTAAAATGGCAAGCAACCACCAGGTGGCGCCACTAAGTAGGTTAAACCAGTACTAAAAATGTTAAGAAATCGACGGAAACGGATATGCTCTCCCAATTTAAAGCTTCCAGTGACGGTCAAGTAATTTAATACTTCTGTCATTTTTAACGAATTGTTACTAAATAACGTATTTTAATTATTAGTGTTTTTGACTACTGATCAAAAAACAGGCCCTTAGCCACTTATTACAATTTAAAGAAATTTTGTCCATTAGTATGTTTATCTGTTTTTAATTAGTTTATCTAGCGTAGTTTTGTTATTAGTTTTCATATTCTGATCTAATAAGATTGATTAAAGTAACTTTGCAAATAAATGTAAGAATAATTGTCGTATAATTATGTAACTTGAAAAGGTGATTTTTGTTAAAAATATAATAACCTAACTAAAACTATTAAAAAACTAAAATATGGCGTCGAAAAATATAAATAATATCCTTGACACGTCCGCTACTACTGCGGAACGTGCGCGCGTGGTGACTGTGAGTAACTGGAAGTCAGTTCTTTGGCTTCATGCACTACCGTCGTCGAACATAAGCACTTCCCAAGCAAGCACAGTCATGCTGAAGGACAAGAACAGTCATGCTGAATAAAGTTGGAATAATAGCAATTCGCAAATGTTTACGCTGCTACATAACGTGTGAGTAAGTGGCTATTGAAAGAGCCAAATTCTAAATAATATTCTCTTTCGGTCTTTATAACTCTTTAAGCTTAGTAAAAGTTGTATTAAGTTGACTATTTTTCTTTAAACTTAGTAATAACTTCTATACCGCATATAACACAGATGTTATTAAGCCTAAAGCATTACAGATGACTTTAATTTAAAAAAGAGTGCCTGTGATAGCATTTATCTGTATATTAGTATAAGTCGCTAAATAAACGTGGTTATCTAATATTAATATACAAACTTTACTCAGCTTATTGCTTAAGGAACAACTATATGCTGGAAAATAGTGTCAGCAGAGCTGTCTTCTGAATAATTTTGTAGTTAACTTCTATAAAAAGATAGCTTGATTTTGAATAACCGCTTTTCTTTTGTCTTCAAGTCACATAAGGTTCCAAATTTTATCAATTATTCAGATACTTTATAAAAGTGTTTTCTGAGTTCTTTATAGAGCTTACTTCGGTATAATGGAAATAAAGTCATAGTTTATAGCTAACTAGCGCAGATAGAAGCTGAATGATGTATTCTTTTACTTGTAAAAGTACCATTTTCAAACAAGTTACACAGAGTTTTTCTGGGTAGTAATTGAATTAAGGACGTTTAAAATATAGTTTTACTGTCGTTGCGTATTGTTATACCGCAATAGGGTATTTTACTCTATAAAGAGATAAAATCTAAAAAAAGCGTATTAAAATATATTATTACGGAGATAGCTTAGGCAAAAAGCAGTCGAAAAACGTTAGTTTTAGTTCGTAAAATAGCAAAATAAATTTTAAAATTCAATTCAAAGGTTTCATTCCGCTTTTTTAATCTGTTTCATAACACCAATAAGGGGGATGCGCCAAGGTAGCTCGCGAAATTCAAAATTTCTTACGTTTTTTGCAATTTTCAGGTCAGAATCAGGTTGTATGGATTAAAAAATATATATTAAAAGTTTAAAAATCCCCCAACGCAAAAAAGAAAAGCGAACATTTAAAAAGTCAAAAATAATGCCTATCGTTGAGCCATCAAATTCGATTGAGTAACACCATATATTTTAATTAGGTATAGAAATTGATGGATGGCACGATAAGGTTTCTCGTTGAAATGGCGCTATAATGTCGCAGCGGCGTACCGCCGCATATGTAAGTCAGACCCTTCATTTGATTGACTAATCTATTAATTTACTAGCATTTCCAACCAACTTGCTTCGATACGATCAATTTTTTTAACCCCCGACGCAAAAAGAGGGGTGTTATAAGTTTGACCGCTATGTGTGTGTGTGTGTGTCTGTGTGTCTGTCTGTCTGTGTGTCTGTCTGTGGCACCGTAGGTCTTAAACGGGTGAACCGATTTGAATGCGTTTTTTTTTATTTGAAAGTAGGTTTTCTAGCGATGGTTCTTAGACATGTTTTATCAAAATCGGTTCAGCTGTTTCAAGGTAATCAGCTCTTTTGTTAGCTGCGGTAAGGATCTTAGACGCATAATGGGTATTTACTTTACTTTCAAATATATGTGTGACCTAAAATTTGAAACACCCATGTACGCTATATAAATATACAAGATTATGGAATTCTTGGTCCGATGCTGCAGCCAGGATATCCAGCACACTAGTACACTCTTGAAAAAATAATTGCAGATATGTCGTGTTTGGATTCGTTTTGTGATCAGTATTTAATTCTACATACAATGCAATGATAGCAACACGATGAGCTGATGCTGCAACCAGAATATCCAGCACACTAGTACACTCTTCATAAAATAATAACAGATATGTCGTATTTGGATTCGTTTTGTGATCAGTATTTAATTCTACATACAATGCAATGGTGACAACACGATAAGCTGATTCTGCAAAGCTATAAAAATTATAAAATAAAAATTAAATAAAAAAATTATAAAAAACCCCAACGCAATAAAGAAAAGCGAACAATTAAAAAGTCAAAAATAATGCCTATCGTTGAGTCATCAAATTAGATTGAGTAACAGCATATATTTCAATTAGGTGGGTATAGAAATTAATGGATGGCACGATAAGGTTTGCTCGTTGAAATGGCGCCATAATGTCGCGGCGGCGTACCGCTAAGCTTAGTACAGGGATATAACAAAAAAAAAGTCACTATTACCTAATTAAGTATTTTGAATTGTTATTATGTACTTACTTTTCTCCGGGCGCCATTTTTACAAATTAAGTAAGATCTGTTTCTATCGGGATATCTTATGTTCATCTTAAAAAACGGATTGCAATCGATTCCCTAGTTCCGAAACCAAATAGTTAGGTACGTAACAAACGTCAACCATCCGATGTTCCTTAGGTATTCTCGTGATCTCTTTTCATTTTTACCGAATTATGTGTTCAACAACCGAATTTAATAATATTTTACTAATTAATTTAAATATTTTTATGCAATTTTTTTTTTAATAATAAATTATAAATCATACGTATTAATGTGGTGTGTTTTCATTTTTATTTCGCTACAATAGGCAATAATTTTTGCATGAAAGTCCTACGAGGGATCAGAAATGGTTGTCAATTATTTACACGTAAGTACCATATTGAAGTATTGAACTGTGAGAAAGTCGACGCTACCTCTGTTTTACACACTTGCTTTTCGCGATTCTAAATCATTTGTGTTAGGTAAGTTGGATACCTTTTGCTATACCTACTCCGACCAGCCCATCCGTTACTCTCTCTTACGGATAGTCTCACAATAATAAACTGTTCCTGGTCCCAGAAATAGGCTTTTGATAGGTAAAATAACAGTCGGAAGTATTTAAAACTAAACCGTTCCGTCCTAAGTACTTACCTACCCTATCCAAACCGTTTAGGATTCGCCTTGGCCTACTTTTAACTGCGCACGTTTTGTTCTTGACATTAATCCCCTAGTTTATAAGTAGTAGGAAGTTAATAGGTACTTGCACGAGAACTTTAACTTCAGTACAAATTTGGTGAACACTTAACAGCACGTGCAGCAGTAAGGCAGGCTTATCTTGTTGTCACAATTATAGCACCTTGACCGATAATATCTACTACTACAGTATACTTGATTCACTGTTTGGATAGTCTAAGTAATTAAGAGGTGTTCTTCATGCAATCCTTTTATTTTATTGCCACGTTATCAAAGATACCTTTAAGATGAGCAAGGCCAGTCATTAGTAAACGAACATCAAAATGTAAGCCACACTATAAATGTTGCGCTTCTTTTGCCGGCCGCATAGTTCTAAAGTATTTGTAGAAGTTTAATTATTATGAAGTGTGTAACTAGCTTTGTAGTAATATTTGGACTTGCAGCTGGGTTAGGAATATTCGGGGCAGAAGTCCTTCGTAAGTATTGGAAAGTTTTTGTTACCGTATTGTTTACCTAACGTGTATTGTGATTTTGTGAAGCCCATAATAGGTAGGGTACTAATAGATCTAATGATTTCCCCCAAAGACATGTCGCACCTTCATTTCGAAACCGTTATTAAACAAAAAAACTAAATTTCACAAGAGAAGTAATTTACGATATTTGCATTATTATTTTTACGATGTTTGCATTATTATTTTTTACGATATTTGCATTATTATTTACCTCCTAAATAAATATCTGATGAACTCATAAGAGATATTCCTGAGATTTTTTGTTAAATTATTGTTTTTTTTTTAAGGTGTGTAGTCATGTAATTAAATATTTTCAATTTCGTGAAAATTTCGTTTAGTAACGGTTTCGAAATTAAGGTGCGATGTGTTAATAATGGATTGCGGAAGGGATGCCGCATCTGAAGATCCTATGGTTATTTAAACTAACGTAGGGACTTACCATAATTATATTTTGGTATCCAATAATCTAAGTAATGTGGGTTACTGAGATTTTTTTATGGCATAAGTGCTATCTAGTTGAGAACTTTTCGTATCAAAACCTATTATGTTAATTAACAGCTAAGAACTGTGTCGAGAGCCAAATTCTGGACTTATTAACGACATGGCGGAATGGAGATGCTTCTTCACCACTTCCATCGTTAGAAGCGATAAGGATACCATCTGTGGAAAGCGTATATGAAGGCTTTGGCATAAAGTAAGTACCCAACTAGTCACTTAATATTAGAACTATAACTTAATGAATTAAAAAATACCACAAAAATCTCTGTGGTATATTTTTTTTTCATATTTTAGTTAAGCATAGTCATCTTTCCCCGTATTTATTCAAATGAGAGATCTGAGATGAGTTCCCAAACAATACGACGAGTTTAGGATTTGTCGCCACTGAGGCGCTGCACGCTGGTAGTCCATGGCCGAGAATGTCCAGCAAGTCTTCAAGAACAAGTAGGTAGGTAAGGCGTGTCGGTACCATTCCACTGTTTTAATGAGTAGGTATTCTTTATTTTAGAATTACGTACACGACTGGTGACATGCAACTGGCTGGTGTAAGTAACTTCACAGTTGAAGAACTGACTGTGTCGGCAAAAGACTTGGAAGGCTCTACGATTCTTCACTTCCCACTGTTAACGTTAACTGCAAGTAAGTCGTAGTAGTTTAGTTTTTCATATTATGTTATGTTATTGAGATTGTGTTAGCTTTTTATAACTAAGCATGTTTTATTATTTGGTATTGATCACAAAACCTTCGCCCTCCTCGTTAATCTTGCCCCGACGACCTCTTAAAAACCTACTTCAAAAAAGGGTTTGTGTCGCTAAAAAAAGGGTTACGCTGTATACTAATATGACGAAATTGCAGCGGCGGCAATGTCGCCATCGGCCGTTTACACATTAGGCGATAACGATAACACTCCCTCAAAACACTTCCTCTCTCCTTAAACATTGTCATTACATTTAGTTTCCTTACTCTTGTTTCATGTTTATTATTGTATATATTATATTATGTAGATAGGTATATGTTTTATGTATGTATGTATTTGTTGTATATGTAAATGGTACACCACTGACTACCTGCATTATTGTCTCTCCTTCTACCTTGAATCCATCCAAAGGTTGTCTGTAAAAGATCGCTTTTTTTATGGTGTACATAATAAAGAGTATTCTATTCTATTCTATAACGACAACGACACAATGTGAAAGCGTTCGTTAGAAAATGTATGAAACTACCAATCTCACATATCGTGTCGTCATCGTTATCGCCTAATGTGAAAACGGCCATCTACGGAAGCGTTTTCATAAAGTTATATAATAGGTCTTTACCTATGAAATTGCCGTTTTGTATGAAAAAATTTAAACGAATTTTTTTCATGAATTTTTTATTTGTATTAATCGAAGTAATCACCCATGCAATCAATGCATCTTTGCCATCGCAGTGGCAGTTTATTGATGCCCTTCTTAAAGAAATCAGCTGGACGGGAGGCAAAAAATTCTTCAAAGGCATTTTGTACTGCCTCTCGGGTATTAAATTTTTTTCCCGCCAAGAAGTTATCCAAATTCTGGAAAAAGTAGTAGTCTGTAGGCGCAAGGTCTGGTGAGTAGGGCGGATGACGGAGAGCTTCCAACCCCAGTTCTTGCAACTTGGAGACCGTCTGCTGTGCAGTATGAGGTCGCGCGTTGTCGTGCAGGAGCAGCGGAGACGAGCGATTGACCAATGCTGGTTGGAGATGCGCCAGCTTCTCCATCATTGTGTTCAGTTCTTCACAGTACACATCTGCAGTAATGCTCACCCCGTTTGGTAAGAAGCTGTGATGAATCACACCGGCGCTAGACCACCAAACAGTGACCATCACTTTTCTAGGGGTAAGTTTTCGTTTAGGGCATTGTTTAGGTGCTGAACCAGGATCCAACCAACTTGCTGAGCGCTTACGGTTATCAAACAGAATCCATTTTTCATCGCAGGTAACAATGCGGTTCAAAATTCCTTCATTTGTGTGTCTGTTGAGCAGTGCAAGGCACGTCTCGACGCGTACTTCGCGCTGGCGATCATTGAGTTCGTGGGGCACCCATTTGTCAAGCTTTTTTACCTTGCCAATTTGACGCAAATGGACCAATATTGTTTTGACGCTAACGTCGAAAGCTGCTGCTAATTCAGCCGTAGATTGTGTATCATCAGCTTCCACAATCGCCTTTAATTCGTCATTGTCGACCAAAGTCTTCGGACGACCGCGAGGTTCATTTTTCAGGTCGAAATTTCCAGAACGGAAGCGAGCAAACCAATAACAGGTGGTGCGTTGGTTTGTAGTGTTAGCTCCGTAAACGTCGTTGATGTTGCGTGCCGCTTGTGCCGCGTTGCTGCCACGACGGTACTCATATTCCATAATTACTCGAATTTTTAACGTATCCATGATGACGAAAAAGATTGAAATGCGATGAAAATGTAACACTAATCAATAAAGAAATGACTACTTTTAGAAAAAAAAATCCATGTTTTTAAAATAAAATTAATTTGAAATTAGAATTCTTAGCCAAACAAAAATTATTTTGATTTGAAATGGCCAGTACTGCAGAACGGCAATTTCATAGGTAAAGACCTAATATAAACTAGTAAAGACTTAGCGACTGGCGATTGACATGTTACGTTTTGAACTTTGATTGCCTCGGTTTAGTGGCCGCAAGCGCTGCTGCTGAGTATGAGGTCCTGGGTTCGATTCCCAGGTCGGGCAATAGTGTTATTGGGTTTTTCCTTAAGGGATTTCTCAGTAAGTCTCGGCAAGTCTCATGTAAACGGAGGCGGGCTTAGCTTCCGTTTATATGAGAGTTAAACATAACTGGCGGATTGTAGGTGTACACTTCTGCCTCAACCTTCGGGGAAAAACAGGAGTGGTGTTATGAACTTTGCCCCAAAAAATCGCTTTGAGACTTTTTTGACTTAGATACGTACTAGGTACTTCTGCAAGACGGCTAATGGGCATCCTGAAGATGTTATCATTGCTTGGTCCTTCCCACTTCAACTTTTCCTCTGACCCTGGAGTACTCACGACATCAATGACGGTTCATAATGTCATGTTTCAATAAACTGCTTCTTTTTTCAGAGGATTATACTTTAAAGGGACGTGCCTACGTGATGTATTCTCTAAAAGGGTCAGGATTGATGAAGTAAGTAACGCAAAAGTCGTCATAAGTACATTACTACAAGAAGACGTTTAGTGACGTTTAGCGGTCGAATGACGTTGACAGGGTGGCGCTGGTGGTAAACATTTGTTAAGTTTAAGTTCCCTTCAAAATGGTTGAGCTGAATGATAAATGATAAATAAATGATAAATGATTTTATTTCTGTAAGTAGGTTTGTACAAACACTTTTACACGTCAACCATATTTTTAAACTAGATGAGGTCGGCGTTTGCTATCTGACTACTCTGAGAAGAAAGGCCGAAACAAACTCAGAGGTCACAGTCTCTTTTAAAGTCCAGACATAATCTTGGTCAAATCATGTGAAGACCATGTAGATTGGTATCTGAAATGGTCTTTTGAGGAAAAAACCACACAGATTGAGTGGACCTGTCCAGTCAGTGCACGCATT
The DNA here is from genome assembly GCA_916610205.1 of Griposia aprilina. Lineage (NCBI taxonomy): Eukaryota > Metazoa > Arthropoda > Insecta > Lepidoptera > Noctuidae > Griposia > Griposia aprilina. Next base: position 14,967,745 of record OU744286.1, read on the forward strand.
TGTCAGTAATCGTGCAGCTCAACTCAGGAAGTCAGAACTTAAGGAGCTCAACGATTCGACGAACAATACCAAAGAAAGGACATTTGGGTAGGCCACATAAATTACTCAATCTGCCAGATCATGATTAAAATTAACTGCGAAAAAAAGCAATGACCCACATAATCCTCACATTCACAATAATTAAAATAACATAATACTTTACAAGTAAATACTCATGTCATTGTGTTTATAAAATTTAACAATGTCAATGTGTATATAAAAAAAAATCGGACATAATGTTTGAGAACCATGTAGATTGGTGTCTGAAATGGTCTTTTGAGGAAAGAACCACACAGATTAAGTGGACCTGTCCAGTTAGTGTTGTGTGTGAATGGTGCTGATCCATGCGTCATGTTCGTGACCGGGCGCCGTCAGTGGGGACTGGTCATTTCTTAGCTGCCACGGCTTATTTTAATTTAATTTAATATTTGAATTGTTTTTGTCTTTTTATTACGGACGCTTTTAACGTTCTGCATCGTTCTCACATGCATAATTTCAACATGAACGATGTAATCAATATTATGTAACTTTTTTTTATTTAAAAGAGTGTTCATGGACACTTGAGATGGAGAAGAACGGGCAAGAAACTCCATGGAGTTTCTTGCCCGTTCTTCTCCATAGGTACTACGTTTTACCTACTACGCTTTGGAATGGGTAACTAGCTTCATCTTTTTGACTGACCGACCCCTTGACAATTCAAAAGTGCCTGTAATTGGTTTATTTGAAATGAATGCCTTGAGTTTTTTTTCGAGTTTTTTTAGTTTTTGTGCAATTGCTTTGTGAAATGTATTGAATAAACAAGATGGCGGCGTTAGTTACAATTTTAACCACGCGCCAAAAGAACCCAGTAGCGCTGGCACGGACTGAGAAGTCCGTTTATTGAAATTCAAACATTTACGAAGTTCTTAATGTTTCAGAGCTACTTTCCAAAACGTTAAAGTAACGGTTGGAACAAAGTTAGTTCCGAATGGCACTGCTGTACAAGTTGATGACGTTGGCCTGAATTTTAGTGTTGCTAGTATCAAGGTAAGACTTCAGCAATGGTGCAATGGTGGTGGTCTTCACTTTGGTAAGGGTCACAATAGAAATTAAATATGCTTTTCATTCATTGGACGTGGTTTGGTGCTCTTCAAGTCGGAATCGGAGTCTTTCTTCGACTGCCCCGCAGTGGCTGTAAATGCACGCTCAGTTTGCAACATAATACTTGTTCAGATATTCATGCGGGCGGTACCGGTAGTAAGACGCAGTGGTATAGGAAGTAAAACAAAGCAAAAAAAATCTTTTGCATGTCGTGCTTGCGTTGGGCTCACTCCGGGCCTGTCGACGCGGTTGTTACGCGCATGAATTTTGAACAAACACGAACTAAGCTAAGTAGGTCCGGTCCCTACTTAATTATGTATTCAATCAAAACATTTCATGCTACGGAAACAAACGTCATACCAACACCAACCAATAGGTAGGTACAACTCCTACATACAAAACTTAATGAGACTGAACATCGGTACACCTAACTAGTCTTGAATTTCATGGCTCATCATAATACAAACGGTTTTGTATGGGTGATCACAATATTTGTTATGTAAAGCACAAATCATAGGTCGGTATAATCATAGGTACTAAGTATGATCCCGGAAATAGTGTGGTCCATTCTATTTACTGAGACTCGATCACAATATTTGTTAAGTAAAGCACAAATCATAGGTCGGTATAATCATAGGTACTAAGTATGATCCCGGAAATAGTGTGGTCCATTCTATTTACTGAGACTCGATCACAATATTTGTTAAGTAAAGAACAAATCATAGGTCGGTATAATCATAGATAGTAAGGGGCCATTCAATTATTACGTAAGAAGACTTTAAGTATTTTTAATGCCCCCCCCTCCCCCTTGTCAGCAAAAGTAAGCAAAGCTTTTACCTCCCCTCCTATGCTTACATAAACATTGCTATTTAAAAAAAATCTATTCTTGTTTCTTTATTGTTATTCATGAGTCTAGAAATAAGGAATTTATAGACTATTTTAATGCCCATATAAGTAATTTCCCTACTTGAATTCTTTCTAACTTAACCATAAAACACCGCTTAAGAGCGAGTAAGAAATATCAATTATTTTGGGGAATCCCTGAACATGCTTTTCGCTTTCGAACAAGTAGGGTTGCCATATTTGTTCAAATAAGGATTACTAAATTTTGCAGAAAAATCAGCAAATGTAAATAAATATTGCTGACTTAATCACCATGCATTCCCCCCGTCCCCCATGTCATCAAAAATAAGTAAAGCAAAGACCCCTCCACCCGCCTTTGGTGCTTACGTAATACTTGAATGGTCCCTAAGTATGAACCCGGAAATAGTGTGGTCCATTCTATTTACTGTAGTCCATTCTGTATATTGAGAATCATATGCACAAAACATATTTTTTTTCAGGTTGACTTAGCAGACAGTTCGTGGCCAATCAACCAAGTGTTGAACAATAACGCTATGAAGATTGTAGAGAACTATCGCAGCGAGTTGGTGACGGCAACTAAAGACATGCTGAAGCAAGTTATCAATGACTATCTGTCTACGACGACGTCCTTGCAGATGTTAGACATCGTCGGCAAAGATTATTGTGCCTCCTCACTACCGCCCATCCCTGTCTTTTCGTAATAAAGTATGTTAACGATATCTTTGGTTTATCACGGAGGGATATATTCTCTCGTTCTCTTGCAGTTGAGGTTTCAGAGGTAATAAATAAATAATACGTACTTAAAGGCGATAAGAATTGTTTGTTTTGGATTTACAATTTATTTAATTTACCATTAATAACATTGTGTTTCAGTGTGTTGTGTGATAATAAACTCATACCCGATTAATGACTATCAATTCTTTCGGAACCTTGGAATTTTGTGGCACCGTCGAGATCAGGTAATTCGTTACTGTTTTCGGGTCCACCTCAAGCAGCTCTTTATTGATTTCCTTGACCACCACTTTCAGAACAGCATCCATAATGTCTTCTAGGGAGTTATTCAATAATTCCGACAAAACGTATCTTACTTCCTCCAAACCTTGAATCACTTTTAATTCGAACTAAAAAAACACGATTGTTTGTACTCTGGTAGTATGTAGGTACACCCAAGTAGGTAGTTGTTTAGCGGTATACCTAAACGGCGTGCAGTGATTAATTTAAAGTAAAGTGTTCTGCCAGGGTTCGAACCCGTGACTCGGTATGTCATGGCCGTTCCCACTGGTCCAATGAAGTACATTTCCACTGTTTTACTAGTTTACATGAAGGGGCCATATAAAGACTGTTGTAAATGGATTAATAGTTAGGTACTTTAATTATAGCTCTAGGCATTAACATTATATCGTATGGCATAATGGCATATATATGCTTAGAAAATAATGATTTATTAAACGGCCGTGGATCACTTCTGACCATCTAGTTCATCGGGCAGTTGCTAAACCTCACGCACACACATGAACACACACATACAGAGAGTTCGTACATGAATTATAAATCTATACATATTATAAATAAAAGTCACTTTTCGTCTGTCTGAATGAATTCTCTGAATTTCGATCAACATTATCAACCATTTTAGAGATTTTTTCCAGAAGTTCTATATCTATGAATAATACATTATTATTCAACTTTCATATAAGTTTCGTAAAAACCGTGCGAAGCAAGGGCGGGTCGCTAGTAAAAAATAAAAACGTTAGTTACCACTACTTCCCTGGCGTTGATGTCTACTTCAGCCTTGTCTATGAACAAACCTGGGTTGGTGAGCATCTCTTTAATGTTATAGCGGGCAGAAGCAAGAATTTCCAGATTCAATAAACGGACACTAAATATAAAAAAAATTAAGCAGATTAAGCATTTTTCAGCAAAAGGATTTTCAGAACGTATACACAATTGCACAAAACGTATGCATTCGCTTTATTTGTTGCTTTAATTTTTATGCTTTAAAAAGGAATAATGATAAAAAAACAAGTAAGTACCGTAACTAATAACGTACGTAATTATAATATATTTTACATTATGGGCCTCGCACCCGGTAGGTTTTTTTTTCAAGGATATATATTTTCATCTTTACGTTATGGTATTCAAGGACGTAGCTGCTTTTACTTATGGAGGGGATTATTGAAACTTATTGCACCTGTTTCGAAAGTCTCGGTTAGGTTTCTTTGGAACATTCATACGGAAATAGGAGTGAATTTGTCGACTTATTCTGAAATTTTGACAATTAGAAGAATGCTAGAGCGAGCGAAGCGAGCTCGAAAATGTATGCACCCCGTGAACCCCCGCCCCCTTGCTTCGGAAAGGTTAGGTTTTATTTTGAACATTAATACATAAATAGGAGTTACTTGGTCGACATATGCAGAAACTTTGTGAATAAAATGAAGAATGTTGGATATAAGAGCAAACGAAGCGAGCTCGAAAATTTTGCATACCGCCTTGTGTAGGTTAGGTTTTCTTTTAAATAGTAATTACTTTGTTGACTCATGCAAAAACATACATAACACGCCTGTAATCTCCGAAGGGTTAGACACAGGTGTACCTTTAATGCATACACATTTCGATGTTTAGGTCCCATGTAATAGTCTATTGCAGAAAACGAAGACAATTAACAGAATGTTGAGAAGAGTGAGCGAAGCGAGCTCGAAAATTTAAGCACCCGCCTCGTAGGTTTATGTGAGGTTCTTTTGATAATTCGCACAGAAATAGAAGTTACTTTGTGGACTTATTTGTGCAATAAAGTTGAAGTAAGAAAAATAATAAAATAATGGAAGATGTAAGAACGAGCGAAGCGAGCTTGAAAATTACTGCTTTTTTGACCTTTTTTAAGATGTGCTTGAAAAGTAGGTACTTAAGATTTGGGGTCCGGGGCGGACCGAACCTGCCCCCCCTCTCCCTTAGTCCGCCAGTGCTCTACAAGTCTCGATAAATAGGGTACTTATTGGCAAGTGTGCACATTGTCGACAATATCATCGCTTACCATCAGGGGAGACAGGGGTGCAGATATAAAAAAAAATACCGGAAGAATATGTTATAACTCATACCTAACTATGTAGTTACCTCAAACGAATGTTGGTAAAGAATTCTTCATCTCCAAAATTTTCACCCAGTTCTATTTGGACGTTGTCAAAGGTTACTGAAATACGGGAACGTTATTTTAAAATATTCCGGCAAAAAATGAAAAAATAAATGATATTAAATCCTACACTTCTTACCATCTACAACAAGGAATGGCATAGTGGCGTTACACATCACTCTATTCGAAGCCATGCGCCATTGGAGACCATTCAATTGTAATCCCCTCAGTCCAGTCATGCGGATTTTAGTTAAGTTTACTGGACGGCTGAAATAATTAATGACATACTAAAAAAGTATAAATAGGTACCTTGGTTTTGTAATTTGAATATTTTAAAGACTTCGCACAGGACTTTGCTGCTAGATGCCCTGGCTAGAGTCTTGATGGAAAAAATACCCTTTAGGAGTCCACAAGTAGATCAAAGACATTCAGTGTTAAGGGAGCAGATTGAACTTTAGAAAACCTACGATAAGTTTAAAGTAACTTACGGTAACTTAACTCCAGGTAAAACAACATTTTCAATTGGTCCATACATCGCCTTGAACAAAAAAGCGTGTTTCGGCATTTGTTTCTTCACCATCTTCTGAGCAACGAGTGACACATGTTTATCAACCAGATCCAAGGAGTCCGTGAGTGGAACAGACTCTGGAAGGCCTTCTCCAAGCTTTGCGTGTAAATGCAAATCGTTAATTTGCTGGCTTACTGTAGGTAATTTAGTAATCGTTTATCTCTGTATCCTATTTCTATTTAATACACTATAATAATATCCTATAGAAAGTGAAGGTCCTACTACGGTTACGGAAACTCTAAGCCATTACAGAGAAGCGTGTCATTGCTATCATGTGATTTTTGCTTTCGATGACAATTTTTTTGTTGATCGGTATTTGATCCTCGAAGATTGGTCTGGTGGTTGTACTGTACCTACCTGTACGTGCATATGTGACTTATTATTCTAATGATAAAAGCGTCTTGACACAGTGGCATAGCTAGCAGTATCAAATATTGTGGGGGGCCTTTTTACCTAACTGAGGCGAAGTTCCAAAGGAGGGTATTGTTTTATCTTATAATGATTTTATCATAATAAATAATCTAAGACCACACAAGAGTGAAGGAAGCGAGCTCTAAAATTGGAGCATCTTGACTCGCGCTGGTGAAAAGCTGGCGTTGTGATTTTACTACGAGAATGCCAGAGCGAGTGAAACGTTCTCGAAAATTGGAGCATCCTAACTGGGATACTAGATTAAGCTGTCATTGTGATTTTACTAAGGAAATGCAAGAGCGAGCGAAGCAAGCTCAAAATTTGAGCACCCTTACTTAGACAAGTAGGTTAGATTTTCTGTGTGCTTCTACTAAATTAATGCGTGAGCTTGAGAATTGGACCGCGCCTGTAGATTGAAGCCTTTGTAAGCCATAAACAATAAGGTAAAATTTGAGGTTTTGAATATAATTTTTACGTAAGTTTGCTTACACACGTCGCGTTGGGAGGGCTCTGTAGCTCGGGGGCCCCGTGTAAGTGATACGGCGGTAACTACGCCCCTGGCACGACAGAACCATTTCAGTGTTTTAGGACGGCCCTTTTAGAGCAATATTCCTCGTATGCAAAAACAAAGAGATCAATAGATTCATACGAGTAGTGAAGTCTATATATTACTATACATTGTTTTTTTAAGTAATTTTTTCGAGGTCTGATAATTATTCTAATGCCTCAAATAGAATTTTTAGAATGTTTGTCTGTTTGTCTTATTGCATGTTCCAGCATCATGAAAATACTACTGGATAGATTTTGTTCAAATTTTAGATAGATATTCCCTATAAGTCTTGTCAGTCTGTAGGCAAAGAGAGCAATATTGCAATTTGTTCGTACTTATTCTTCTATAGTTTACCGCAAATTGTAAAAAGACGAGCCAAAAGGCTAGAATAATGCAGATAGTTAACCGTTAAAATGATTATCATCACGCTATACCTTTATGGAGCTAAAAGCAGTCAATCATAACAATTATATATTTTTGAGATTGGGCAATAAGGATCTTGACCGATTTCGCTACAAGAAAACTGTCTTAGGAGACTGTCCTTAACTTTTCGAAACATTTTGTTCTGCATTCACAGATTTAGATCTAATTGGCAATTCGTCAAATTGTCAATTGGCGCATGAAAATGGGCAATTTTCACAAAAAAAAATCTGATGCCATCCGATCCCGTTTCTTATAAGAATCAAAAAACTCTATAGGATAAACTGTGGTTTGAGTACTAGAAAATGGCCGTTGTTGTCGTGATGTCGATTTTTACGATTTGTGACGAATTCGTAAAAAATCTAACGTATATAGGAAAACATAAAGTTTAGTCCTCTTCTGTCATCTTTGATATAATAAGTGTTATAATAAAAATAAATATTTATGGTTAGGTGACTGTTACTGAGAAATCCTGTGTGTTATATTATTTAAGTGATAACTATTTGTCAGGAATAATCTGTAAGTATGCGTCAGTCAGTGTATCAGTGTTGAGCCATTAGGTAGTACCTACATGCAGGAACGCAGGCGTTCATTAATTCATTAAAAACGAAACACTTCACAAGCAATAGGAAATTACTACTCAAGGCTGCGGGTGTCGGCGTCACAACGAGTTGTTTCTCACATGGTAAATTGTACGACGCTTGCTCTCGCCTTACGTCACCACTCCTGGCTCTCTTCATATCTTGGTTGCTGAGACCAAAACTACAAAAGGGAAGTTTTATAAAAATGAGGCTGTTAGTTTAGTATATTGTGCTGTCTTACGACATCCACACAAACGATGTGGCGGACAGAAGCTAGACACACACACAACACAGAAGTTGTACAGGGCAACATTTCGCGAGTTTAAATAAGGTCGTGGCTCATGGTCATGGAATGTTGCGTGTACCTAATCAGTAGGTGGATAACGAAACTGTACTTAAATCCAACTTCTAAACCATCCAGGGGCTGCTCACTTCTAGAAGTAGAACTGAGCTCCTGAAATGATATGTTGGTCCTCTATGATGATAATAACTTACGGCCTGTGACTTGTGTTGAGCACAAAGCGCTGACCGCCACAATGAGAAAAGCAAACATATTGCCACCAAAAACACTACAGAACTGCCTAGGGTATCTACTGATTTCGAACAATGAAAAATAGTATCAGTTGCGTAAAATTGATTTTAATCTAACATGAATTTAATATTACTTGATGTAGGTAGGTAAACAGGAACTAAGCTACTTGACTGAAGTAAATTGGTATTTAGTTTTATTGCCGCTTACAATCACTTATACATACATACATAAACTCATTCCTTCTTCACATGTGGGTAGGCAGAAACTACAGCACGCCACCAGCTACGATCCTTAAATAGGTACTCCTTTTGCTTCCTTTACGTTTATATATCTGGTTATACACGCACGCCGGTTGCGAGTACTATGCATCTGACCTTTCTTAAGAACTTAACCAATAAGGTCACTGTATGTCCTTTTCGGGCGTCCCCTCCCGGCTGTTCTACTTACATTTGCCTTGTAAATACCTTTTTCAACACATTTGCTCAAAAAATGTATTTACGGTGCCTGTATACATTATTCGAAAGTTTAAAATTACGCACTATACCTACAACGGAGCGTGCGGTAAAATAGGTACTCACACCTAAGTACATGTTTTACCGCATGCTCCGTTGTATAGCGCCGTGCGTATCCTTTACGGTTTATTTTTAATTTCCGTATAAAATATATAAGAATTCCACCAAGGAGTTTCACATTACGAGAATAAATAAGCTGAATAATCGAACCTCCTTGGAAGCGCTTTTGCTCAATACGTTTGTTTCGCTTTAATACTAAGAGAAAATGAGACGAAAGATGTAGTTGTAATTTTCACCACGCGCACGTGGCGCCATTTGCAATTCGCGCCATTTTCATATTAGAAACGTCAAAGATTGTTGCGACTTCCCGACTGATGTTTCTAGACAAAGTAGGTAATAATAAATGAGTTCAAGTTAGGAATCCGTTATTAATATTGTACGGTTTTCTCGCAAATGTGTTGAAAAACGTTGTATGACACACGTGCGGAAATTGGTATTTATAAACTCGTGACTATGGTAACGTAACTTACCGCCCTAATATCATAAATAACTATTGTTAGTCGCCTTTCATTCATCCTCTCAACACGACCAAATCAGTTATGCATACTCTATACAATTTTTGTTACTACATCTTCTTCTAAACTGCACCGTTGCCTATCACATCATTCATCAGCCTTTCATTCATAGACACACCACACATGCTTCGCAAGGAACGCATTTCCACAGCATTTATTCTACGATCATGCATCTTTTGGCTCATTCAACATTCACTTCCATACGTAAGCGTTGGCACCAGCACACTATTGTGAACAGCCAGTCGTGCCTTTTTGGACATCAACTGGTTGGTCACAATTGTATGTGTAGCACCGTATTTACTCTCCTGTCCACATCTCCATCCCTTGTAAACAGACTCCGTAAATATACGATCTCACTTACTTGCTCCGCACTCTTATCATTTATTTTCACATCATACACCGATACATCCGCTTCTCTTTCAAACACCATGACCTTCAATCTCGTAAACATCAAGACGTAAATGGATTCTTTCTGGTGTCCTGAAACAGAAATACAGGCCTCACGCCTAGCTTAGGCATCAGTCTCCCACAGTATAATTAAAACAATTAGGTATGTATTGTTCTTAATAATTTGAAAATGTACTTATATATTGTGGTGAGAAATATGTACATCAATGGTGCCGATTCTCTTGTCACAAAATACTCTAAACCAGACTAAAAATAACTAAAATTTAGTTTATTCCTGTCAAACGACGATTTCTCATTCTGGAATAGACTAAAGTGACACAACTTAACTATATTTTAGTTTGACAGCACTAAGATGGCACTGAATTATTAGTTTAGTGAAAATGCCAATTTTGCTATTCTGAATTTGACGTTTATCTCCTAAAATTTTGGTTGACTAACTAAATTTGGCTATTTTTAATCGCGATTAAAAAGGTGTGGAATAAAATTAGTTGTCATGAACTAAAATTCACCACAACACCTCGACTTCTGGTGCAAAAACAGTACTGTATCTTTTTTTTATTTTATTTTGCTTATATCTCGAAAATGGTATGTCCTATCGCAAAACTAATGAAAATTTCGACCCCCTTTATAAAACTCTTAAACCCCTAAAACTCTACTTGTGGGTAATATTTTTTTCATATTTTCCATACAAAAAGTGAAAAATTCCATAGAAAACACGTCGAGGCCGCCCACCATGCGTCTCCGGCTCTAAAAAAAAATCACGGGGTAGGGCAAACAAGCACCACGTGGAGTCGCGATTGTCAAATTAAATATTTATTTGCGTCAAAATTATTTTAAAATTTAGAGTTTTTTTTTTCAGAATAGCTTTAACATTCTCATAGCCAAAAGTAAGGAATCTTAGTGATAGTTTAGTTAGTTTAGTTCGGTGTATAAGAGAATCGGCACCATTATCTTATCTTATCTTCAAAAGAGCCTACAGTCGGACTAGTTATTTGATATACAATAGAGACAGGTACCTAACTTACAATTACTTTTAAACATGTTGTGAGTGTGCAGAGTAGTCAATTCTTTAACATCTCTCTTGTATGCCAAAAGCTTGAATAAAAAATTACATTGGCAGTGTAGTGGGAAGATGAATATTTATGGCTGTATACAAAAAAGCTTGTTTGATTATATGCATATATGCGTAGCACCGGGCAGCAGGTAAACTTTGGAACCAATCTTGTTGTCTGCATCAGGTAGGTAACACAGATAGGAACGAAAAGAGTCAACCCATAAAATTTAACAGAGGCATCCGAATTTCTGCTAGCAAGCTATAATAACAAAATGTGATCGTTGCGTCGACCAATTAATAAAATGTACCATTCGATTTTTTTAAACCGAAATGAGGTGTTCCAGCAGAGAACCAAGGTAACCGACATAGCCCAAAGACAGAGCAAGCTGAAGTGGCAATGGGCTGGTCACATCTCTTGCAGAACCGGTAATCGTTGGGGAAAACGATTTCTAGAGTGGAGACCGCGTTTAGGCAAACGTAGTGTAGGACGCCCGTCGCCGTCGGCCAGGTGGAGTGACGACTTGTGAAAGGCGGCTGGCAGAGACTGGATGAGGAGAGCCGAAGATCGGACTCAGTGGCGTTCACTAGGAGAGGCCTACGTCCAGCAGTGGACGAATATAGGCTGATGATGATGACAATTAGATTTACGTACTTTGAGCTACCTACATGGTTGTAAGAGGTAATGATAATTGAGGTAGTTATAAAGAGGATGGGTGGAGGTATAATTTCAACAAAAAAAATGTCCTTTACCTTTTACGGGTCGACATACGATAAGTGAAATGTCAAATGATCATTATATGAAAGTTATTACATTGTCGTAGGTATAGGGTAGAAAGGATGTAGTAATCCCTTTGATGTCGTAGCCCAAGCCACTTAACTCATCTGTTTCTCTTCTCTTAGTCCAGTGTAAAAAATTGGGTCCGGTTCCTCTTATTTTATATAATGTCCTCAAGCAGTTACTGGGTACCTAAGTATCTAGATTACTATCTTTAAAACGTCATAACGGTAGAGGTCTATGACCCAGATATTTTTATTCTTATTATTGTTCGTGAACACCTTGGAAACAAAATAGGAACCATTGTTTTATTCTCCTGATTTCTTGTTCGTATTGAAACAGCTAACCCAAACAAATGATCAAGGAGAGGCATAAAAAAACAAAGCCATCAATAAAATAGATTTAATTTGTATATTGATAAGTTTTTTTTGTTAGTTATAACCGTATCGATAATTAGGTTAATATGACGCCCTAATAAACGGCGAGCGGCGTTGGACCACAGGCAGGACCTTCGCTCGAGGCACCGGTTTCTTCGGTGGCACAAGGAAATTAATGATGGTATCTGCTGGAATCTTCGCAAACTGTTTGTTGACCAGCTCCACTGCTGCTCTTGATACAGATTTAACAATTTCGTCCACAGGTTTGTTCATAAATTCGACCAATGCCTTTTTGAACGCCACTGGTTCTTGAAGTAATTTAAAATCAAACTGAAACAAGAAAAGTTTATAAGAGTCAACTACAAAGAATCATCATAATGCTTAATGTACCTATTGCTAGCTAACCCTTTGGTCAAAGTAAAAGTCTTTAGGTTTCCAACTAATAACCCTAGCTGCTGTTGATCACGATGTAAGAGGAACACAGGACAAGGCAAGGATCCCTATATACTTACTTTTCCACCTGAACCCGCTATCCAGGCCAGCACCCTAAATGCGAAACACACAATCTATCGCAATCTAAATCATTTTGAAGCCTATTGCTAATCCATTGCTTCATATGTTCGAAAAATTTGTCTGTTCTACAACGTAACTAACGCAATGAATGTTGTTAAACTGTCAAAATAAAGCCATTCCTACTGTTTGTGTGTTACGCAATTACCTCGCAGGTGGAAAAGTATGTACTTGTATAAGGACAGTCGTAGACTGCAGGCGAAGTCAAGCAAATTTGCTAATTGCTATTGCTTTAAACTTAGAACATCGCGTTAACATATTTATATAAATATAATATACTCGTACTACACACTAGTACTAGTAGTCTAGTATACTTATAAACTTGCAAAGAGAGGCGGACCGATTCTTCGGAATACCATGACATGGTTCAGGTACATACTAAGTAAACCATTACCACTTATATTAAAAATGTTGAAATTCATTTACCATAATGTTGCTTATGTCGATTTTGATATCAGCATCCGTGATTTGTAACACATACAGCTGTGAAGGTAATTGCAGCTTTTGGATATCGAGTATTCCTGTGATTTTGATGTTATCTGCAGATGTGCTGTGAAAAAATGTGTGTCGGTATAATAATTGTAAATAGTTTGAAAGCGAAGACATTCGACCAACTCGATTACGGGCTTCCAATCCAGCAATACCGAGATCCTGGTATTCCGGGACCCCGTGTCATTTTCCAGTCCCGCGTGATGCAGGATTATGGGCGAGCTATCCCCTGGGATTTGTGGGACTAGAAATTAAAGACTGTAATGAGAAGGCAGTTCAGCCTTTCAAATTCATCTGAGAACAATGACGACGAATCGGTAGTTCATGTTCAAGTAACCAACAACATTGAAGAGGTTACGCCATTCGATCTTACGTTGCAACAGCAGTTAGAGTTGACTATATCGTCAGCGTCTAAAGTAATTTGCCCGTCTCCATCTCGAGCTCGACACCTGAGTCCATGATAAAAAACCGGACAAGTGCGAGTTGAACTCGCGTGGAGAGGGTCCCCGTACGATAAATATGTTACCCACCAAAAACATTTCATATAAAGTAGGTTGCCAAGACTTACAGAACGCTTTCACTGTTAAAAATTATCAGATGTAATGTTGAGCCAAGCCCCTAGTTCTAAATGGCTTAACTCTACAAACCTTACATCTTGGTCAATATGTACGCCGGCTTGGCCGTTACGCGGCCGTCGCACGGACACACCTATGGGCATATGGTAAGAAAATAAGTCGCTGGTCTCTAATGTTGTGTGATGCAACAGTTTAATGGAACGGCCAAGCCATACATTTTCACCAAGAGAGCCCCGTCGAGTTAGGGGCTTGGCTGTACATTAGATCTGATAACTTTTTAACAATGAAAGCGTTATGTAGGTCTTGACAACCTACTTTACATGAAAGGTTTTTGGTGGGATTTCATTTATTTGTGTAGGGTGCTCTATTTCTTTTTATTTTAGCGGTGTTATTGTACATTATATTACACAGACATGTTAAAATCATAACCCTTAGTTCTAGCATAGTCGGGTAAAAAAAGTATTTGTTGCACGCCAGCAGTTACTTTCTTCATAGCCAACGAAAAAGAGTTTTTTTTATGTACAGTCATCAAAAGAGTAATCATTAAGTAATCAATAAGTAACCAGGGTCGTTGATATAGTTGAAGTTTAGTATGAAATTGATGAATGTTTTCAAATGAAATTTAAATTTGATAAATGACAAGTTTGTTTTCTATAAATTTAGTTTTATTTTATTCGAAAACATTCATAGGTTTCTTAATAAACTTCAACTACATATATCTGGCGACCCTGCATACTTATCTCTATTGCTGACTGTACATGCTAATCTAGATTTCATAATAAATGGAAGTAGGTACCGTAGTACCGATTATTTATCCGTAAAAAATACAGAATTGCACAAGCAATTCAAAAACCTACCCCCCCCCCCTGCCTTTTGGTTTTATTGCATTGCAATTGCATTGTATTGATTGGGATTGCAATTGTTTTGCTAAGGGACGTATAGGTTAAAAGTTACCAATTTCTTATTTTTTTGTTCTTTGTGTGTGTGAAAATCCTGGCCTTTTTTTGGGTAGGAATTCATCAAATGACCTCTCCCGCTCTGGGCGGAGCGGAAGGGGGTGTCAGACTCTTACTGACTAAAACCCACCCGTGTTCCTTCAGTTGCCTGTACGCCAGGCCCACCCTAGCCTGAATACCAAATTTCAAGTTTCTACGACTTCGAGAAGTACCCTAGGGGTTTTATTTTATAAACAGACCTGCATCCCCTCATTTCAAGGGTTGGAGGATAAAGGTTACAAATTTCTTAAGTTTTTTGTGTGCACTTTCTAGCCTGCATACCAAATTTCAGCTTTCTAGGACTTCGGGAAGTGCCCTACAGGTTTAGATGAGCGAGTAAGTGACGAAATCGACTTTTTTACAACCAATTTCTGTAGTTTTTTCAAAATTATAGGCTCAGTAGTTTCGGAGATAAGAGGTAGGTAATGGTCAATTTTCATATATTTTCTTAGATAAATTCAAAACTGTTTATTTAAAAATTATACAAAATATATACATATGACGGAGAAGGTACGTCTCTCTCGTTATCATCGGCCATATTTAAACTACTGTGGGCATAATATGGGTATTGTTGGTTATTGCGCAACAGAAAAATCGTTCGCTGTTCAAAACAAATTATAATTTACGTCAAAGTCAAACGATTGATTTAACGTACTTCCGACATATATTTTAGACCCTCACTTGTTGTGAGGGTCTTATCAGGGTTAAATTATGTTTACCTTTTTAGTTCTTTTTATGAACCAGTAATAAAAGCTTGTTTTTAAAAAGTTTCTTTTTTCTTTTAATTTTTGAAACTGGAAGGTCAATGGTTAACATTGGTAGTTTTTGACGTTGGGCTAACATTTAGTTATAGACTAGTGCGGAAGTCTAAAGGGCTTTTTCTGTGTATTTTAGATAGCCGCAGTAGTTTGGCAGACACCAAAGACTGCAATAGTATACTGGCAGACACATTGGACATGTTATGTTTTCTTTGCAAACATTTTCAACTGAATGCTGACCAACTAATTAAAATCTTAATTAGTTTTCTCAACATTCAGTTGAAAATGTTTTTAGTTATTGTTTCAATTGTATGTTGATTCTTTTTGTTTTTTTCTGTATTTGATCTCTATAAATTAATAGTGCAACTTGATTGATCTCTTGCTAAAAGTAAATCGTAAATATAAGCGAAGTTATGTTGATTATTTCATTGTTTTATTTATCATATATAAATATTATTCATTCCTGTATGCAGGAATTCGCGGGATAATAAAAAAATGTCCCGCAAATACCGAGATTGAACATAGGCTGCGGGATTGGAAGCCCTACTCTCGATTAGGTAAACGAGATACGATTAGAGAACGATGGTTGGGCCAGATACAGGCACTCTTGGACCCGGCACACATTCTAAGGTAGATCCTCTTTCTGAATCCCTCACCACCCAACCTAGTTCTTGCCACCTCGCTGCGGGAAGATTCCTATTTATTTATAAGTGCGTAGGTCTTGTACATGTCGAAAAGAATGCTCACCTTAAGCTCCCAACAATAGCAAAGTTGGTGTCATCTATCTGTCCATTCACGAAACTGGTACCTGAAATAGTAACGCAATATTGATTAATCTACTAGAATCTAGATGAACTTTAACGTGGCAGTGTCGCTAACGTTTAAATAATTATTATCCCACTGAAAAAGACCAGCATTTCAAGAACTGTGAGAACGTAGATAGAAAATCAGCAAAGAGGGACATGTATTAAAAAAGTACCTATGTTATAAAGCGTTAATTAATAAATACTTACGTAGCTGTAAGTTTTAGTAGAAAAATTGTTAAGGCCCATAGCAGACAATATACTTTTAGCATCGGCGAGCAGCAATTTTCAAAAGGTCGATATAAACAATGACTGACAAGAACGCAGAGAGTCGCTAAAACGTGATGCAGATTTCAGGCTTAACCTCCGATCACCAATGCTAAAACTGTCTGGTCTGCAATGTCCCTAAGGTATCAACTTACCCCCGGTAGACAAGGAAGGAATGCTGGCGTTAAAGTCGACCCTTGAGTTAGTCATGCGGACAACTAGATTATGCAGAATAGCGTGCCGAAAACCGTTCAACACGAGATCGTATAAAGCTAGCGTAACTCTGAAATTATTAATTATAATACAGATTAGGTAGGTACATACTTAGTTTTTTTGTGTTTACTATGATATGTTAACTTAAACTTAAAAGCCATTAGCTAATAAAGTTACTTTTGTAAGCTAAGAACAACCTGAAAAGATCGGTGAGTTATTTTGGATTGCACACTCGTGATGAATTTAAGGGTTTGATATCTAGTAGGTAGGTATCACAGGGTACAGCTCAGCAATTATCATTGGTACAGCTCGTCCTATACATACACATGTTAGGTATAAAGTATACTTACACGGCATTGAGCTCATATAGAAAGATACTGTTTACACTTTTTTTAATTCTGGTATCCAATGTAGGCAGAAAGTTTTTAAGAAAAGCCTCCGCTGTTTTAGTAGCTTCAACATCTTCCGGTTGCAGTGGGGTCTCCTCATGAAGGGGGCCATTGGGCTTCTTGTGGATGTGGATGGGGCCAGTCTCTTGATGTACTATACATTTCAAAATAGATTACAAAAAAGGTAAGCCTTATTTTATTTATTTAAGTAGTGCTATTCAGATAGATTTGTTGATCGGTATTTGACTCTCGAAGATTGGCCTGGTGGTTGTACTGTACCTAACTGTAGACGACTGTGACTTATTATTCTAACGATAAAAGCGTCTTGCGCACGACGCCTATACCTTTATGGAGCTCAAAGCAGTCATAACAATTATACAGGGTCAGACAGGGTGGATTTTTGAGATTGGGCAATGAGGACCCTGACAAATGTCGCTACAAGAAAACGGTCTTAGGAGACTGTCCTTAAGTTTTTGAAACATTTTGATCTGCATTCACAGATTTTGATAAAATTTTACAGTCACCAAGGAAATGAATAATTTTCTCAAAAACTTTTTTGATGCCAATGGATCCTGTTTCTTATAAGGAGGACCAACCGTGGTTTGAATACTAGAAAAAAGACACCGACTTCCGAAATTAAAGTTATTTTTCAATTAGTAGCGTTTTTTAGAAATCGGATGTTTTTTTTGTAGTTTATTTTTTATTTTTCAGTTTTTATTTATTTATCTAAGTTACAATAACCTAATTACAACTGCTCATCGCCTTTTACAAAATATTGCTTTTCGCGATGCAGGGACGTTAATTGTTGAGGAGTTCTCCCGGTAAAACTTGAATACCTGGAGGTGATGGTGAAGCCACCATTAGCTCCATTTCACCATATGTATTGTGATGAGCTTAACTTGCTTAGCAACCATATTAAAGTAATCGAATCGCAACCACAATGAGTAGTTCCGGTGGCCACCTATGGTCTTCATCATCAGTTCCACTTCACCAAATGGTCCTTTAAGAGATAAAATGCACGAGTTACTATAAAAATACCCAAATCGCTATAGGTGTGCCTATAAAATGTTTTCCATGGGATCCCCTCATCAAATTCTAACTTGGTGACAATGGGACCACTTCGAGAGCATACCCTTTCAGACAAAAAAATCATTTTCAAAATCGGTTCACAATTGACTGAGAAACCGATGAACACACATAAAAAATAAAAAATAACATACATACAGCCGAACATATAGCTTCCTCCTTTTTGGAAGTCGGTTAAAAAATAAATATCTATGGTTAGGTGACTGTTAATGAGAAATCCGTTATATTATTTAAAAGATATATTATATTATATTATTTAAAATGTGTTATATTTTATAAAAGCTAGCTATTTGTCAGGAATAATCTGTAATTAAGCGTCAGTCAGTGTATCAGTGTTGAGCCATTTGGTAGTACCTACATGCAGGAACGCAGGCGTTCACTAATTCACTAAAAACGAAACACTTCACAAGCAATAGGAAATTGATACTTAAGGCTGCGGGTGTCGACGTCACAACGAGTTGCTTCTCACATGGTAAATTGTACGACGCTTGAGTTGCCTCACGTCACCACTCCTGACTATCTTCATATCTTGGTTGGTGAGACCAAAACTACAAACGTAGTATACAGGGAAGGTTTATAAAATGAGGCTGTTATTTTAGTATAAGTTTGTGGTGTCTTACGACATCCACACGAACGATGTCGCGGTCAGAAGCTAGTATTATATATAGGGCAACATTTTGCGAGTTTAAATAAAGTCGTGGCTCATGGTCATGGAATGGTGTAGTTACCTAATCAATAGTTGGATAACGAAGATCCAACTTCTAAACCATCCAGGGGTTGCTCACTTCTAGAAGTAGAACTGAGCTCCTGAAATGATATGTTGGTCCTCTATGATGAGAATAACTTACGGCCTGTGACTTGTGTTGAGCACAAAGCGCTGACCGCCACAATGAGAAAAGCAAACATATTGCCAACAACAACACTACAGAACTGCCTAGGGTATCTATCCATTTCGAACAATTTCGAACAATGAAAAATATTATCAGTTGTGTAAAATTGATTTTAACTTAACACGCAAATAAAATTACTTGATGTAGGTAAAGTTATCCATTTTGCGTAGGTACATATTGATTGTGCAGTAGAA
The DNA here is from genome assembly GCA_916610205.1 of Griposia aprilina. Lineage (NCBI taxonomy): Eukaryota > Metazoa > Arthropoda > Insecta > Lepidoptera > Noctuidae > Griposia > Griposia aprilina. The sequence goes on from OU744286.1 coordinate 14,986,847, forward strand.
AATAAGCTATTTAACTAAGGTAAATTGGCAATTAGTTTTATTGCCGCTTACAATCACATAAGCATACATAAATAAACTCACGCCTTCTTCGCATGGGGATAGGCAGAAACTACAGAACGCCACCTGCTACGATCCTTACAAACTCCTTTTGCTTCGTTTACGTTCATACATTTGGTTATACACGGTTGCGAGTACTACGCACCCCAAGTAGCACACTATACTCGAAACGTTTAGGTAGTTAAAAAAAGGTAAACAAACAAAACAACGTGACTCATAGAAGTTAAACCTTTTATTTCAAATGTTAAAATCATATTATTTTGAGTCCCATAATAATAGGCACTATTCTGAATCTGAATTTGAGGAACTCTGTCACATTAATAATAAAGCGTTCAGTGATATCATCAATTATTTTGTCTAATTTAAACATCTTCTGTTCTTCTTTTATTACATGACCCTCGCAACTTTTCCAATTCTCAGCAGTCACATTAGATAAAGGCGCTGGCAAAAGAATGTTTAGGTCACACATTTTAAAAGTTTTATTTTTCTCGGTTACAAACCCTTCAACTTGAGCCCGTATTAACTCAATTGAATTGCGCTGACAGTGGTATGGTGGCAGCCGCAATACAGTGACACCATTTAACATTTTCCTAATTCATCCACAACATAAAATGCATCTGGTTAACCGACTAAACGTAATACCTGCTACTTCAGTTGCCATACTACGTCACAGGTGTATTTTTCAATTTAGCAACGTTATCTAATTCGTTGTATTTTCTAAAAGGTTTAGGGAACCTGTCTTTTTGGGCTTTTTACAATAGACAGAATACAAAATATTATACTATTTTATAAATCTAACAAAAAAAATGTGCTCAGGCAATTACCCTACGAGGAGTATAGTTTACGAATAAATGATAAAGTTTAAGACGAAACTATCGTATAAATCGCAAAGAACTTAATTTTGTTGTAACGTATTTTTAAACAAGAAAGTGTCAACTATAAAAAACCCTTTTTACGATTTGTTTACCTTTATTTAACTACCTAAACCTTTCGAGTATAGGTGGTAAAATGGCTCTATATCATATCTATTTGGTAGCTTAGGTGAAATATACAGCTGTCATTAAATTCTATTAAGGGTGGAGAGAACCCAAATATTATAGAACCACGGGGAGAAAAATTGCAGCCTAATTTTGGTTCCAAATGGAATCCATAGGATTTCTCACTATCACCTTTAAGTGACAATTAGAACTATAATATATGGATTAAGTTGTGCAGTGAACGCGATTAATTGAACGGTCAGTTAGTGATAAAAAAGACGCCAAAGATCTTTTGAGTGGCGTTAAGTCAATATGTCTTTGAATTTGTATTGTGATCAGCCATTTTAATTTTTTATTAAGTATATCTATTTGGTGAGTATTAAAAGTTCACGTGTACTTCACAATTTCACATATTGCAGGCATTGATTTAGAGCACAAAATCCTTGCGAATGGTTTGTTACTATGAAACTATAGTATACAACTGTTATATACCTAACATAATGATTTACAGTAACTAAGTATAATGTCAAAGTACATCAGATATCATTAAAAAACTCAGTGATTATGCGTCAGTGTGATAAAACACTGTTCAAAAAAAACATTTTCAAGGACTCCATTTTCTAAACATTGCCAATGCGGTAATTTCTAAGGTTGTTTGTATGTCAAATGATTAAAAATAAAAGTCATGTTTGTTATTTATTTTTTGTTTTATTTTAATCTTAAATAAAAGATTATAGTAAAATAATCAAACTGTGTGAAGCGATGCGTGTATGTATTTTAAGATGTATTTTTGGAACTGTTAGATCGTTAGTGGTTTTAAATAAGTGGAAATAGCTGCTTTTGGTTTCAAGAACCCCCTATTGAAAATTAGTTACGCGTTCAAGTGGCATATTAGAGTACAATAGGCATTAAATATGCAATCACGGTAGGTTCCAAAAGGGCTGCAAAATGATCCCTGAAATAGAGACAGGTAATTGTCTCTATAGCAATCTATAACAACAAAATGTGTTCGTTGCTTCGACCATTAATAAAATGTACCATTAGATTTAAAAAAAACGAAACGGGGTGATCCGCCAGAGAACCAAGGTAATAGCCAAAAGACATAGCCCAAAGACTAAGCAAGCTGAAGTGGCAATGGGCTGGTCACATCTCTCGCAGAACCGACAATATTTGGGGAAAACGAGTTCTAGAGTGGAGACCGCGTTTAGGCAAATGTAGTGTGGGACGCCGCCGGCCAGGTGGAGTGACGACTTGCGAAAAGCAGCTGGCAGAGATTGGATGAGGAGAGCCGAAGATCGGGCTCTGTGGCGTTCACTAGGAGAGGCCTACGTCCAGCAGTGGACGAATATAGGCTGATGATGATGATGACCATTAATTAAGTACTTTGAGCTAACTATACTCAGCGTCACAAAAATCGCACCTCTTTAAGAATTCCCTTCAAAGTCATTTTAACCCTATTAATCAATGGTAGGCATATGACTATACGGTATCATTCGAAAGGCATTTTATTAAAATTTCAGAATAAATCAATAGATTTGGTTTTTTAATTACCAGGAAATAAGCTAAGGCAAATGATTAAAAAAACGTTTTTTGTAAAAAAAAAAAAAAAAACATACAGGCGAATTGAGAACCTCCTCCTTTTTGTGAAGTCGGTTAAAAAGTAAAATTTAATTTAATCAGAAAAAATTACAACAAGATCCTTAAAAACAATTTAAAACCTAGTGTTACCCCCCCTAGCCCTGATGACTGCTTCCATGCGTTCTCTCATGGACCTAATTAATGTGACATCAGTCTCTTGAGGAATGTTGTCCCATTCTGCAATGACGGCATCTTGGAGGTCTTGGAGAGTGGTAGGGGCAGGATCACGTGCCCGTACTCGCCGTTTCAGTTCATCCCAAAGGTGCTCAATAGGGTTCAGGTCTGGAGTTTGCGGCCTTCCGGCCAGCGCATAACAGGGACCCCAACTTCTTGCAGGTAGTCTCTTACAATTAATGCGGTGTGACAGCGGGCATTATCGTGTATTAACGTGAACCCACTGCCAACAAAACCCGCATAAGGGACAACCTGCTCCTCTAAGATCTCTGTTATGTACCGAGGAGCAGTCAGCGATAAACACACACAAGGTTCGTTTTGCCGTCGATTGACATGCCGCCCCAGAACACGCCACCACCCACCACCAGACTGTATGTATTCCACTGTTGGTGTGTGTGTATTCCACTGTCTCTTGAATACATTCTTGTGCGAATCGTTCCCCTTGCCTCCTGTACACTCTTCTACGACTGTCGTTGCAGAAAAGACACACCCTCGTCTCATCCGAGAAAAGCACAGCCCTCCATTGGTCTATTGTCCAATCCACATGGTCACGGGCAAATTGCAACCGGTCTCTTCTATGTTGTGCAGTCAATTTCGGCCCTGCAGCAGCCTGTGAGCTGAAATTTTCTTCTCCCACATTCTTCTTCTAATCGTGGAGACGCTTACAGAAGTTCTGCGAGCTGATCGCAGTTGTTGTTGCAGCTCAACAGCATTGGAGAACCGATTACGTAAAGACGTCGAAACAATGAAGCGATCGTCTCTTTCGGATGTGCACCGTCGTCTTCCAGAGCCACGTCTTCGGATATAGCCACCAGTCTCTTGGAAGCGTTGGAACACTCGTCGAACGGTTAAACGACTCAAGTTCAGTTGCCGAGCAACATCACATTGCCGCATCCCCGATTGCAGTAGTGCTATGACTTGAGCGGCTTCATCTGCAGTGGTATCTATCTTCTGGGGTATTTTTCTTGCTGTAGCTGTTCACGTGTGTTTACTTCAAAGGTTGGATAGCAAATGACCCACATTTAACCCGGGTCGTCCGTTTTTTACCCTTGTAGGGAGGTGTAATTAGTGGCCGTTGTAATGTGCATTTTGACAACATTTTTTTTAACGTTACGTGCTATTGAGATCTGTTGTGTTTAGCAATTTTAACTGTTGTTAATTTAAATGTCGCTAAACATACTTTCAATTGATACCAATTGGGTTTAATGTATTCGTTGATGGCGGGACATGCTTGAAACTTATTTTCGGAGAGGTGCGATTCTTGTGACGCCGGGTGTATATGGTTGTTGTGGTTGTGGTTGAATGAATGAGGTAGTTACAAAGAGGATGGGTGGATCTCCATTTTCAAATAAAATTTGTCCTTTACCATTTACAGGTCGACATTAGATAAGTTAAATGTCAAAAGGTTATGTAAATGATCATTAAATGAAAGGTATACATTGTCGTAGGTATAGCGTAAAAAGGATGTAGTAACCCTTTTAAAAAAGGCTTGGGACTTAAGGCCCCTCGCCTACGACATCCGTAGGCGAGGGGCCTTAAGTCCCAAGCCTTAAAAGGCTTAATGAGATAATCTTGAGAAAATCTTAATGAGTTAAGTTTGTGGCTTGATGATGGGATGAGTTAAAACTCATCTGTTACTCTTAGTCCAGCGTCGAAAATTGGACCTCGGTTCCTCTTAATTTATACATCACTAGGTGTGCCCGCGACTTCGTCCGCGTGGAATAGTGTCTTTGGGTAGCATTTTTAACTATTTAGGCTAATTATTTTACAAATAAGACACATACGTATGAATACTTTAATAAGCTATTTGCTGTGTTTCACTGCAAAGAGCTTATTAAAATATTTAAGTATATAAGTACATAAGGAATAAAGTATTAATATGAGTTTATTTAGGTACATTTTTATAAATTACGTTTTTTGTTTTCCCATCTTTTGCCAAAACATAAAGATTTTGCGGATTTGATACACGTGAGCATGCACGGAACAGAAAAACAGTGAGCATGCCACATAGAGTTGCCTATGGGAAAAACTTTTTTTTTCTAAATGTACTCCTGCAACTTTAAGCGTCTGTCCTGGAACTCTATTAATTGTTATTGCAAATGCTGCTTTCAGGGGAAACTGCACTATTTTAAATTAAAATGGCAAATCAGTCGGAATTATTGGAATACGGGGTATCAAAACATTTTCTCCTTTTGCCATTCCAATCATGATTGTAGCTTTTATACTGTTGTGCCCAAAATGTGTAATTTGTAGCCGTGTACCATTACATAGCCTTGGCGCGTCAAGATTTCTCATTAATAGGACTAGAACACCAACTTTCAGCCTCAACTTATGGGAAGGCACTCCTGATAATTCTAAAGAGTTGAGAAACTCTATAGGGTATTATGTGACTTGTTCAGTGTCCATAACATTATCTGCTGAGAGGTATTCGACGACATCCCTCTCCACGTCTGACATGATTCGTTCGTTTATTTTATTACCTATCTCATTAGTCGGCGCCAAAATTATTGTCCTTTCACACAGCCATTCTCGATTGCCCATATTTATTTGAAGATCAGGATAGTCATTACTTTCAGGTCATCTGTGCTATCGACAATTTGACAGAACTCACGTCTCAGTGTAATCATGTCGTTACTGTCAGTTGGCATACAATCTTCTCCGATTTTTAGAAGAGCAGCTGCATATTGCCCTGCTTGAGAATCATTATGAAGTTGTACTCGCATATTTGTAGTGAGACAAAACTTTTTTACGTGTACCCATGCTTTAAAACAGGCATTTATTTAATCTGCCGGCGTACCTCTAGTAATAGCCGGAAGGGTCTGTCTAAAATTATCAGATAAAAGTACCACCATCCCTCCCATGTTACCCTGGTTGCCTCTAATATCCTTCATTGTGCAATCTAGTGCTTCAATTGCTCTTTTGTGGGACCTCGTACATTCATCCCAAACCAACAGCTTACACTGCTGTAACATTCTTCCGCGCTCACAGCTTTTACTAATGTTACATACTGGCATTTCCTCATGCAATGTGAGCTAAGTTCAATGGTAGTTTTAGAACCGAGTGCGCTGTTCGTCCCCCACTAAGTAGCGTAGCAGCTATTCCAGAGGAAGCTACTACAACAGCAACGCCTTCATCTTTCCGGATTTGGGCTATTAATAAATTTAAAATACAGGTTTTGCCAGTGCCTCCTGGAGCATCCAAAAAGAACAAACCTCCTTGGCCTCTGGCAACTTTTAGAATTATTGTACAAAAAAAAAAAAAAAAGTTCTGAATTTAAACGTGGAAGGGCTTTTTGCATTTGTTACACTAAAGAAACAAGAGTATCGTAATCTAGTTCTCGCATTAAATCACTACTAACTTCTCCAGTTCTTTGTGGTTTGCTCATTCAAAATCATTTAAATCTTTTCCAGTAATAGTAATCACTTGATCTTCAACTTTTGTTAACGCGTCATTGTAAATTAAATCATTGTATGAGTACAATGACTTGCAAGAATGCAATCTGTGTAAAATATCATTCGCCATATCATTTTTATATTTTTCCCACAATTCTTGAGGGTTTGAAAGTCCACATGTCACTATTAATAAAGCGAAAAGCTCTCTTGGGCGCAGATTTGCATTGTGCAGCCTCTTCCAGAGTTATATTCCACTGATTATCATTCTCTAATAACCCTTTTGCCTCACATGCCTCTCGAAATGTTGAAAATTCTCGATTATTGAGCTTTTTAAGATCTTTGAAAGTGGTTGGCCCACGCACATGGTATAAAAGCATTCTTAAACAAAAGCATTCCTTATTACATGAAACGTGTATACTCGATCTGAAGCATCTCCAGATTTGAGACCAGGCCAATTCTGAACAGGTAATCCTTGAATACGAATGAAATAAACAAAACAATGACCCAACTAAAGAAAAAAAAATTAATAACCTAACCCAAAAATTTTAAAGTTATTTGTATTTCACGAAGAACATTAATTAAATAAACAAAAATCGTGTAAGCAAATCGAATTGTAATCAATTTGCAGTAACTAATAATGAATTTGCAGCGGAAAAAATCAGTATTCACATGCATGTGGCACAGTCGTCTGCCCTTACATGTCTGCCCGTTCGGGTAAGCATTAGGCATATTTACCAACCGCGCTACGGCGTGGTACGCCACGCCGCGTATCTTGTTGCAAACTTATAAAACATTCACATAAACCTTACATATTTCCATACAAACTTTCATCCCCTATTCCCTATTGTTATTTTACATCCTTGACGGTAAAACTTTTACAAACTTTGAATGTCATATTTATATATCGAATTAACAGCCTAAAAAATAAGTTTCAAGCTTCTAGCTCTAAAAATGACGATACTTCCATACAACTTTTCTTCCCCCGCTTTCAACCCCTTACTACCCTTTTTTCGCCTTTCTCAGGCTCTAGACTAGCTGTGTACCAAATTTCATTTAAATCGGTTCAGTAATTTTGGCGTGAAAGCGCGACAGACACACAGACAGACAGACAGAGTTACTTTCGCATTTATAATATTAGAAAGGACTATTATGTGCCCAAGCAGTTATTAGGTACCTAAGTATCTAGATTACTATCTTTAAAACGTCATAACGGTAGAGGTCTATGACCCAGAAATTTTTATTATTATTATTATTGTTCGTGAACACCTTGGAGACAAATTATATACCTTTGTTTTATTCTTTTGATTTCTTGTTCGTATTGAAACAGCTTACTTAAACAAATGATGAAGGAGAGTCATAAAAAAACTTTTTTACAAAAAAACAACCGACTTCCAAAAAAAACACTAAAAAACGTGAAAAATAACTTTAATTTCGGAAGTCGGTGTCTTTGGTTTTGCATTTTCGTTTTTGGCCACCGACTTCCGAAATTAAAGTTTTTATTTTTCGCTTTTTAGTTGCGGTACCTACCCCACACAAATTCGTATACCACTACTTGGTGTGTAAATAACAGTGACAGGAAATTATTAACACATCATCCATATAAACTCAGTGGAAAAAATATGCATTAATAAGGATAACTCAAAAACTGCTGGCGAGACCTTGATCAAATTTAAATGGGACCCTATGTGAAGCACCACCTATCAAATAAAAAAGAATTATCAATATCGGTTCACCCAGAAAAAAGTTCTGAGCTAACAAACATAAAAAAAAAAAACATACAGTCGAATTGAGAACCTCCTCCTTTTTGTTTAAGTCGGTTAAAAAAACAAAACCATGAAATAGATTTTATTTGTATATTGATAAGTATTTTTTGTTAGTTGTAACCGTATCGATATTGCGAGCGGCGTTGGACCACCGGCTGGACTTTCGCTGGAGGCACCGGCTTCTTCGGTGGCACAAGGAAATTAATGATGGTATCTGCTGGAATCTTCGCAAGCTGTTTGTTGACGAGCCTCACTGCTGCTCTTGATACAGATTTAACAATGTCGTCCACAGGTTTGTTCATAAATTCAACCAATGTCATTTTGAACGCCAATAGTTCTTCAACTAGTTTAAATTCAACCTGAAACATGAAAAATTTATAAGAGTCAACTACAAAGAATCATCAAAATGCTTAATGTATCTACTGCTATGCTAACCCTTTGGTCAAAGTATCAAGGTATCCAACTAAAAACCCGAGCTGCTGTTGATCACGATGTAAGAGGAACACAGGACAAGGCAAAGATCCCTTATACTTACTTTTCCACCTGACCCTGCTATCCAGGCCAGCACCCAAATTACGTGACAACTATCAATCACAATCTGAATCATTTTGTAGCCTATTGCTAATCCATTGCTTCATATGTTCGAAAAATTTGTCCGCTCAGCAACATATATAAATAAATAAAAAAATAAAAATGTTTATTGCAATTACATGACATGCTTTTACACACATGAGTTGGAGATCACCTTTTAAGCAAGAGGATGCTTGTGTTAGGTGACTCCGCCCCTCCACTTAACATTAAATCGGTTATGCAATTATAAAACAAGGATAAAGAAAAAAAGAAAATCTAAGTATAAAGTAAGCGCTAGTGTGATGTATGCGAGCGAGTTTTAGAGCATGTATGTGTGTGTGTGTATGTGTGTGTGTGTATGTGTGTGTTTGTGTATGTGTGCGTGTGCATTGTGTATATGAGATAATTTAATTTGGGTTTCTATTATTCATTTTTAGGTTTCGGTTTCGGTTTAGGTTAGCCCTGCGACAAAGTCTTGGGATCGGAAGAAGCCAGGCACAGCTTCCTCCACTAACAACTTCGTTACCGCGGTCCTATTAATTATAGGATAGTTATGGAAGCGATGATACTAAAGACTCAATCTCTTCGTAGGTTTTATTCTTAAGCCATTCAGTCACAGCTAGTTTACAGTCACGGAGTTTCAGGGGATAGATGTGTAGCTCTTTATTCAGCAGGTTGTATATATGGGAAGATTGCCTTTCATACTGTCTCTTAGCAAAAACAGATCTGACTGGGACAGTTGGAGCTGGACAGGAGATAAATAACGCAATGAATGTTGTTGAACTGTCAAAATGAAAGCCATTTTTACTGTTAGTGTGTTACGCAATCGCCCCGCAGGTGGAAAGTATGTACTCGTATAAGGACAGTCGTGGACTTCAGGTGAATTCAAGCAAAATTGCAGCAATTAAACTTCACTTTTCAACACTTTGAAGCCAGTGCTGTGTGTTTTTCTATATGCTTAGAACATCTCATTAACATATTTATACATATACTAAGTATACACTTGCAAAGAGAGGCGGACCTATTCTTCGGAATACCATGACATAGTTCATGACACGTTGTTAAGTACCTATTTGTGCATACTAAGTAAGCCATTACCACTTATATTAAAAATGTTGTAATTTAATTACCATAACATTGCTTATGTCGATTTTGATATCAGCATCCGTGACTTGTAACACATACAGCTGTGAAGGTAATTGCAGCTTTTGGATATCGAGTATTCCTGTGATTTTGATGTTATCTGCAAATGTGCTGTGGAAAAAAAATGTGTGTCGGTAAAATAATTGTAAATAGTTTTCGAAAGTGAAGACATTCGACCAACATCTTAAGAAACTCTCGATTAGGACTTCCAATCCCGCAATACCAAGATCCTGGTATTCAGGGACCCCGCGTCATCTTCCAGACCCGCGTACTGCTGGATTGCGGGCGCGGGATCCTGCGGGATTTGCGGGAGTAAACATTAAAGACTTTATAATAAGAATGCAGTTCAACCTTTCAAATTCATCTGAGAACAATGACGACGAAGAGGTAGTTCAAGTAACCAACAACAATGAAGAGGTTTTGCCACCCGATCTTACGTTGCAACAGGAGTTGGAGTTGAATACATCGTCAGCATCTAATGTAATTTTCCCGTCTCCATCTCGAGCTAATACACTTGAGTCCATCATAAAAACCGGACAAGTGCGAGTTAAACTCGCGTGGATAGGGTTCCGTACGATCAATAGGTGTGTTACCCACCAAAAACATTTCATGAAATGAGGTTGCCAAGACTGACATAACGCTTTCACTGTTTAAAAGTTATCAGATCTAATGTACAACCAAGGCCTTAGCTCTAGAAGGATTAACTCTACAAACCTTACATCTTGCTCAAAATGTACGGCTTGGCCGTTTCGCGGCCGTCGCAGAGACACACCTATGGGCATACGGTAAAAAATTAAGTCACTGGTCGTTAATGTTGTGTCATGCAATAGTTTAATGGAACAGCCAAGCCATACATTTTGACCAAGATGTAAGGTTTGTAGAGTTAGGCCCCGTCGAGTTAGGTGCTTGGCTGTACATTAGATCTGATAACTTTTTAACAGTGAAAGCTTTATGTAAGTCTTGGCAACCTACTTTACATGAAATGTTTTTGGTGAGATTTCATTTATTTTTGTAGGGTGCTCTATTTATTTTTATTTTAGCAATGATATTGTACTGATACTACACAGACATGTTCAAATCATAACCTTTAGTTCTAGCATAGTCGGATAAAACAGGTATTTCTTGCACGCCAGCAGTTACTTTCGTTATAGCCAACGAAAAAGAGTTTGTTTTTTGTTTTTTATATTCATGCTAATCTAGCATTCATGACAAATGGAAGTAGGTATACCGATTATCCGTAAGAAATACAGAATTGCACCTCCCTTTAAGGAACGTAGACGTGAAAGTTACAAATTTCTTATTTTTTTGTTGTTTGTGTGTGTGCAAATCCTAGCCTGAATACCAAATTTCAGCTTTCTAGGACTTCGGGAAGTGCCCTACAGGTTTTGATGAGCGAGTCAGTGAGTCAGTGAGTGAAGAAATTGAAGTATTTTAGGTATTAATAAAATCAAAAACTAGAAAAATTAAACTTAGTGTATTTTATAAGCTTACTAACTACATTCTATCCTGAGAATTTAAGCTCTCTAACATTATACGGGCAGAAGCTATGAGGGTATGAAAATACGACGAAACGGTTCGAGAAAAGGTAGCTAGGTAGTGCTCCTGCTTTTTGTTTATGGTCCGCCTTGGCGGGGATACTACCGTGCCCCCAGATCCCAAGAACAAACTTGACATTGTAGTTATAAAGCGTGTTCTCCCATATATTCCAACGGCAATTGTAAGTTTGTACGCACAATAATACTGAAAGACCTGATTTACACGAGACTGTAGACTTCTTATAGGTTTTCCGGTAATCTGTATGTATAGAACTAGATTTCTGTAATTTTTTTTTTAAATTTTGGGCTCAGTAGTTTCGGAAAAAATATATTTTCTTAAATAAATTCAAAACTGTTTATTTTAAAATTATACAAAAAAAATATTTGAGACCCTCACAATAAGGCCTTTCATTTGATATGTCACACGGTACAGTTTGCAAAACTTTTGTTTTTAATGTTCTAGTTTGCCTCCCTAATTAAAAGAGTCAAAATTCATTTATTTGCGTTACACGTCCGTGTTTGGGTCACAGAAATTCTTATGTGTACCAAATTTTAAATTAATAAGTCTACTAGATTCGAAGCAAATTGGCTGTGAGAGACGGACAGACAGACAGCAGCCAGACACACGAGTGATCCTATAAAGATTCTGTTTTTCCATTAGGACGTATGGAACCCTAAACTGTTTTCTCTGCGAGCTGTAGACCTAGCGAGGCTGTCTTTGCAAAGCTTAAAACTGAATAAATCTTCACCGCGCGCCTTAAAACAAAAAGCACGAAGTGGATGGAATATGTCTTTTTTTACGTTTTCAACCACATATCTTCGCCATTTTGAAATATTTCGAAAACTGAATTAAAAAAGAAAAAACATATATTGTATCGAGCCTGCTTACAAATTTTCACAAGAATATGATGAGAAATGCGACCTGTAGAGGAGAACAGCCATCCGCCGGACATCCGGACATACTCGCGAAAGCATTTTTGCCCAAATTGAAACGGAGACGCTACGCTCGCGCTTCGCGCTCGCTCGGTCAAAAAGAAATGACTCTTTTTGAAACTGGGAGGTCAATGGGTAACATTGGTAGTTTTTGGCGTTAGGCTAACATTTATTTATTTACATGCTTTAAAAGCAATACCGCCGACTAGTGCGGAAGTTTAAAGGGCTTTTTATGCGTATTTTTGACAGCCGCTGTAGTTTGGAAGACACATTGGACATGTTGTTTTCTTTGCAAACATTTTTAGTTTTTGTCTCAATTTTATGCTGTTTTTTTTTTTCTTTTTTCTGTAATTGATCTCTATAAATTAATAGTGCAACTTGATTGATCTCTTGCTAAAAGTAAATCGTAATATATGCGAAATTATGTTAATTATTTCATTGTTTTATTTACCATATTATATAAATATTATTAATTTCTGTATGCGGGAACTCGCGGGATAAAATAAATTAGTCCCGCATATACCGAGATTGAACATAGGCTGCGGGATTGGAAGCCCTACTCTCGATTAAGTGGTTGGGCCGGATACAGGCATTCTTGGACCCGGCACACATTCTAAGGCAGATCTCATTCTAAATCCCTCACCACCCAATCTAGGTCTTGCCACCTCACTGCGGGCAGGGTCCTATTTATTTATGGGTACGTAGGTCTTGTACTTGTTAAATATATCTAATGCTCACCTTAAGTTACCCACAATAGCAAAGTCGGTTTCACCTATCATTCCATTCACGAAACCGGTACCTGAAATAGTAACGCAATATTGGTTAATCTACTAGAATCTAGAGGAACTAAAACGTGGCAGTGTCGCTAACGTTTAAATAATTATTATCCCACCTATAAAGACCAGCATTTCAAGAACTATAAGAACGTAGATAGAAAATCAACAAAGAGGGACGTGTATTAAAAAAATACCTATGTTATAAAGCGTTGTGTAGTAAATACTTACTTACTGGGTCATTATCAGCAGACTCATTATTTGGTTGACTTCGATGCCAATTTTTTTTTTTAACTTTCGTCTTTTCCGTCATGAAATATCAAATCTAGATTTAATTTAAAACATATTAGTAGTAGAGGGAATCGTATAGGCCGAATGGATGTGAAGAAATTAATGTTTTTTAAATGGTGTCCACCGAAATCAATATTCTTATCACCGAAATCAAATATATCAAATAATTTATATTTCAAAGACTGTTTTTTATATATATATATTAACTGCCTAAGTACTACTGTGGACATATGGTCTGTAAGAAATTGCAGGTTAATTTTACAATAAAATATTTTATTTAATCAAGACTTATATGTCTATTTATTAAGACAAAGGAAAATTTACAAAAATCTACTTTGGGAGGAAGCACATTAAATGTTATTAATAATAGTAGGCAGTCTTGAACTAACAATATAGGAACTTAGTTGAGATCTAGCTTAATCACAGACAATCTACTTATTGAAAAAAAAAACACTACAAAAATCACTTAAAGATCAGTAGTTTCAACAACTTCAACAATTGTAGAAGGTACTTAACTACTTAACTAATAATATCTGTATTTTTATTAAAAATATTACTTTGCCTATTGATTTTAACACAACTAAATAAGGTTTTAGGTAGGTACCTATATTAAGCACCTGGCATTAAATTAACAATGTAAGTACCTAATAAAAACTTACAAAAACTTCATATTACAGTTTTTAATCCTTAATTAAAAAAAAAAAAAAACCTCGTCTCTGATTTCTTTGGAATGTATATTATGGGACAGGTGCTGCTTGGTTTCATATAATTCATCAGCAAGATCAACAGAATAGCTACTACCAGGTTGAATCAGAATATTCGATAAAATTTAAGGTTTATTAGATTTAGCTGCACCGACTCCACTCCCTTTTTTGGCTTGACTTGATTTTTTAATCAGATCGATCTCGTCACTCTTGTTCTTGTTGGTTTTATCAGTCAGCAATCTGTCAGTTTGCTCGCATATGATGCATAATTCTACATGATACCCATGTTCACATGACACTGAATTATTTTTTTCAGTCACCTTCGGCGTAACTCATTTTTCTCATCGATAGTTGGTTGGGCTCATTGGCGTTCCATACTGCCTGATGAACTTTCATAGTCCCTGCAAATTGCTTGAGATCAGATAGAATCAACAATTCTTTTTCATAAATACCAGAATCGTTATTGCCTTGAATAGATTTCCGATGAGTCATCAATGATGATAAGCTTGCGATAATGATATCGCAAAGAACAGCTAATAAAAACTTAAAGGCATTGATGCCTTGAGCAACTATTCGATCAGCTGTTCTTTTGAGTGTTAACCAAACGATCTTAAAATGTAAATAAACGACTAGTTATTGATTTAGGTGCACCTATTTCCACCGAAAACACCGAAATCAATGCCACTGAAATCAAAATAATTAGCGAAATCCTAAATATTTTCAAAAGTAACCCGAATTTTTAATAATAGGTCTTTACCTATGAAATTGCCGTTTTGTATGAAAAAATTTAAACGAATTTTTTTCATGAATTTTTTATTTGTATTAATCGAAGTAATCACCCATGCAATCAATGCATCTTTGCCATCGCAGTGGCAGTTTATTGATGCCCTTCTTAAAGAAATCAGCTGGACGGGAGGCAACAAATTCTTCAAAGGCATTTTGTACTGCCTCTCGGGTATTAAATTTTTTTCCCGCCAAGAAGTTATCCAAATTCTGGAAAAAGTAGTAGTCTGTAGGCGCAAGGTCTGGTGAGTAGGGCGGATGACGGAGAGCTTCCAACCCCAGTTCTTGCAACTTGGAGACCGTCTGCTGTGCAGTATGAGGTCGCGCGTTGTCGTGCAGGAGCAGCGGAGACGAGCGATTGACCAATGCTGGTTGGAGATGCGCCAGCTTCTCCATCATTGTGTTCAGTTCTTCACAGTACACATCTGCAGTAATGCTCACCCCGTTTGGTAGGAAGCTGTGATGAATCACACCGGCGCTAGACCACCAAACAGTGACCATCACTTTTCTAGGGGTAAGTTTTCGTTTAGGGCATTGTTTAGGTGCTGAACCAGGATCCAACCAACTTGCTGAGCGCTTACGGTTATCAAACAGAATCCATTTTTCATCGCAGGTAACAATGCGGTTCAAAATTCCTTCATTTGTGTGTCTGTTGAGCAGTGCAAGGCACGTCTCGACGCGTACTTCGCGCTGGCGATCATTGAGTTCGTGGGGCACCCATTTGTCAAGCTTTTTTACCTTGCCAATTTGACGCAAATGGACCAATATTGTTTTGACGCTAACGTCGAAAGCTGCTGCTAATTCAGCCGTAGATTGTGTATCATCAGCTTCCACAATCGCCTTTAATTCGTCATTGTCGACCAAAGTCTTCGGACGACCGCGAGGTTCATTTTTCAGGTCGAAATTTCCAGAACGGAAGCGAGCAAACCAATAACAGGTGGTGCGTTGGTTTGTAGTGTTAGCTCCGTAAACGTCGTTGATGTTGCGTGCCGCTTGTGCCGCGTTGCTGCCACGACGGTACTCATATTCCATAATTACTCGAATTTTTAACGTATCCATGATGACGAAAAAGATTGAAATGCGATGAAAATGTAACACTAATCAATAAAGAAATGACTACTTTTAGAAAAAAAAAACCATGTTTTTAAAATAAAATTAATTTGAAATTAGAATTCTTAGCCAAACAAAAATTATTTTGATTTGAAATGGCCAGTACTGCAGAACGGCAATTTCATAGGTAAAGACCTAATATTAATCACTTGTATTGAAATCGAATACATGTATGACATACTTTTATTATAATTTAAAAATATTAAGTCAAATAGTTGTGGATAAAATGGATTCACCGAAATCAATTTTAAGGGTATACCAAGCCACCGAAAACGATTACGAACCTAAATAAAAGAGCGGCACGGAGACGCACAGACATGTTATCCTTACCACCAATGCGGCGCGATTGACAGTTTCTAGTTCTCTAACAACTATTCTCGCAGTCACTAGAATACAGGATTTATGAACGCATCGGTGCGCGCCACTGATATCAATTCTAAACGTCGGACGTGAAGACAACCAGTTGTAACTTGTCTACTACGGCTTATTATGGCGTAGAAATATTATAAATTGAGTTAATAACTATTTAGTTGTTTGTGAACTCATGCAAAATACCGCCATGTATTGGAGAAAAAAAGATAAAAAAATAATTTCCGTCGCCGCACGGGGTCGGACGCGGCACCGAGGTCAATATTTTGGAGGTTTTATTTTTTTAATCTAACTTATATTTAATTTATTAAAAAAATAACACAAGCCCCTCCTAATATTTTGATCGTACCTGTTATAGAAAAAAATATCAAGTTGTTAGTTATCCATTTCGTACTGTATTTTGACCCGAACTCGCGTATTTGAGCCGTCTGAGAATGACCCAGCTGTAAGTTTTAGTAGCAAAACTGTTAAGACCCATAGCAGATAAGATACTTTTAGCATCGGTGAGCTGCAATTTACAGAAGGTCGACTAACAATGACTGACAAGAACGCAGAGAGTCGCTAAAACGTGATGCAGATTTAAGGCTAAACCTCCAATCGCCAATGCTAAAAGCGTCTGGTCCGCAATGTCCCTAAGGTATCAACTTACCTCCAGTAGACAAGAAAGGAATGCTGGCGTTAAAGTCAACCCTTGAGTTAGTCATGCGGACAACTAGATTATGCAGAATAGCGTGCCGAAGACCCTTCAACATGAAATCGTATAAAGCTAGTGTGAATCTGAAATAATTAATCATAATACAGATTACTTTTTTTTTTTTTTTGTTTACTTTGATGTGTTAAAATAAACTTAAAAGCCATTAGTTAATAAAGTTACTTTTGTAAGCTAAGAACAACCTGAAAAGATCGGTCAGTTATTTTGGATTGCCAAACTCATGATGAATTTAAGGGTTTGATATCTAGTAGGTAGGTATCACAGTGTACAGCTCAGCAGGTATCATTGGTACAGCTCTTCCTATACATACACATCTTAGGTACTAGTGGCTCTATGAGCTGAAAACCTCGCGAGTATGTCTTTGCATAGCTTAAAACTGAATAAATGTTCACCGTGCATCTTAAAACAAAAAGCATGAAATGACTGAAATATGAGTTCTCCACCATTTTGAAAAAAACCCATAACACTTAATCGGCAAAAAATATTCATATAAATAACGAGCTTGGTCACAAAATTTCACGAGAATCGGTTGAGAAATGCGACATGTGGAGGAGAACAGTCATCCCCCGGACATCCGGACATACGAAAGCATTTTTGCCCAAGTTGAAACGGAGACGCTTCGCTCGCGCTTCGTGCACGCGCGCTCGGTCAATTAACTATACTTACACGGCATTGAGCTCATATAGAATGATACTGTTCACACTTTTTTTAATTCTGGTGTCCAATGTAGGCAGAAAGTTTTTAAGAAAAGCCTCCGCTGTTTTGGTAGCTTCAACATCTTCCGGTTGCAGTGGGGTCTCCTCATGAAGGGCGCCATTGGGCTTCTTGTGTATGTGGATAGGGCCAGTTTCTTGATGTACTATACATTTCAAAATAGATTACAGAAAAGGTAAGCCGTATTGTATTTATTTATTCAGATAGAACAACTTGAGAGGTGTCAAGGGACACCCGGATGGAACGAAGTTCCATTCAAATATATATATATATATATAAAAAATAACTGGCTTGCTTTCTATGAGAGAGCGAGAGACAGACAGAGAAACACGCGCACGCCGCACGGCTTACAACTATAAAAAAAGTGTCGTTACAACTTTTGGTTTTAATTTTTTCCGTCTAGCCCCCTTTCGCAACGCGCGATAAGGAACTTCGTTCCAATAACTTACCTATAAGACATCAATAATTTCATTCACATGTCAACGGGAAAGTCAATGGGGAAAGTTCCCAAAAGCT